>BSBM01000362.1:0-5000000 GCA_027924585.1 Larix kaempferi
CAATATGGACACCATATAGCGACACAACCCAAGATTGACATTATTCACAATGTGATATTTGACGTTCATAAGGTTTTGTGTCGCAATGTGATGCTTATCAAGGCTATGTTGCATGTGGTGTTCATCAAGGGTTCTGTCGCATTGCGACAATGCCCAATATGTGAAATTTGACGTTCATTAAGGTTTGTGTCGCATTGTGATGCTTATCAAGGCTTATGTTGCATTGCAGCATTCATCAAGGGTTATGTTGCATTGCAACAATGCCCAAGATGTGAAATTTGATGTTCATCAAGGTTTATGTCGCATTGTGGTGTTTATCAAGGCTTATGTTGCATTGTGGCGTTCATTAAGGGTTAGATGCGACATATTCACAATGTGAAATTTGACGTTCATCAAGGTTATGTCGCATTATGATGTTTATCAAGGGTTATGTTGCATTGTCGCGTTCATCAAAGGGGTTATGTCGCATTGCGACAATGCCATGATGTAAAATTTGACGTTCATCAAGTTTTATGTTGCATTGTGATGTTTATCAAGGGTTATGTTGCATTGTGGCATTCACCAAGGGTTAAATGCAACATATTCACCAATGTGAAATTTGACGTTCTTCAAGGTTTTATGTCGCATTGTGATGTTTATCAAGGGTTATGTTGCATTGTGGCGTTTATCAAGGGTTATGTCGCTTTGCGAGAATGCCCAATATGTGACACATATGCCGACACAACCCAAGATGCGACATATTTCACAATGTGAATTGACGTTCCTTAAGGTTTGTGTTGCATTGTGATGTTTATCAAGGCTTATGTTGCATTGTGGTGTTCATCAAGGGTTATGTCACATTGCGACAATTCCAAGATGTGAAATTTGATGTTCATCAAGGCTTATTTCACATTGTGATGTTTATCAAGGGTTATGATGCATTGTGGCATTCGTCAAGGGTTAGATGCGACATATTCACAATGTGAAATTTGATGTTCATCAAGGTTTATGTCGCATTGTGATGTTTATCAATGGTTACATTGCATTGTGGCATTCATCAAGGGTTAGATGAGACATATTCACAATGTGAAATTTGACGTTCATCAAGGTTTATGTCGCATTTGTGAGTGTGTACAACCAGCGGGCGAGGGGACATCCGGATGAAGCTTCCTGAATGTGCCATTAATGACGAGAGAAGGAAGGCATCCAGGCGAGTTGATGCATGTAATGCATGGCGCCACGTCGTGGGCTCCCATGTTGAGGAACCTCCAACACGTGCTGCCCAATTGTCGTGATGGCACCTGCATCCGGGGATATTTAATTAATTATTAAATTACAATTAATTAAGTAATTAATATATTTATTTATTTACTAAATATAATTAAATAATAGTTTTTATAATATATTAATATATTATAAATAATTAAAATATTTTATTTTATTAAAAATTATTATAAAAAAACATTATTAACATGTCAAATATATCATAATGTTAATAAATATCTCCAAAATATATCATAATATTACACATATCTCTTATATTAATAAATTGATAATGTTAATTAATTATAATATAATAAATAATTAATTCAAATAACAAATCATTATTTAATTTATTATTAATTATTTATTTAATTAATATTAATATTAACTAAATAACAATATTAATTAATTAATTAATATTATCATTTTCTAAACTATTTTGTTTAATTATTTATTATAAAATAATAGTAGTGTTTAATTAAACAATATTATTAATCAAACAATTAAAATATAGATTTCATTAAAATCATTAAATAATATTAATCTATTAATATTTTTAATTACATAATCATTAATTAACTAATTGACTAATATTATTATTACTAAATAACTATAATATGAATTAAATTATTTTATAATTATTATGTTTAATTAAAATTATTATAAAATAAAAGTATTGTTTAATTAAACAATGTTATTAATCAAAAAATTAAATTATGTATTTCATTAAAATTATTAAACAATATTATTCTATTAATATTGCAAAGATATGTGTATGCGCACACCCATTACTAGCAACAGCAACATTAATAATATTAATGTGTCTGAATATGTAGATAAGTGTAAATGGGGCACATACTTTTCATATTAATGTTTTTTCCTATAGTATGTGTCCCATTTACGCCTATCGGCGTATTCAGACACATTAATATTATTAATGTTGCTGTTGTTAGTTGTAACTCTGGACTTAACCGAACCCAACCAAATGTAACGCTGGAAAAGTGATACGACAACGCTTAGAAATTGATCCTAACGTTGAGGGTTAAACGCTCGAAAAATTTTGAATCTATTAAAAAATCTAGAGCCTATTCTAAGTGTAATTGTCAAGTATGGAGACATTGGTATCTTTCGACACAACACGACACGACAGTAAGCAATCCAATATTAACTTGTACAGGTATGAAGCTTATTGCGGTAACTACTATAATGCACGTTTAAGGATTGGATACTATTTTCCAGGTGGACTTACGCCATAATTTTTCAGTGGTTCATCCATAACAGAGATACTAAGGATTCATTTTGCTATTCTATAGAGAATCCTCCCAACCCCGGTATAGTTAGGATCTGCAGTCCTAATTTACTTGTTGTTCAAGCCTTTACACGACAAGCTCGTGATTGAAAGCACTCATCGCATTCCAACGACGACAGTGCAATCACACATCGTGATCAATAGAACCTTGTTACATTCAGTTTGCTTTACAGATTAATTCAATATCCTCAAAATAGTAATGTAGTGTGGTACTCTTGTTTATGTAAGAAAACTCATGCGCCGTCGAACTAGCTCTAATGTCGATCTCCTGTAAGGTGAAATTTGGTTAATGATAAATCTATCTTACATATTTTCTCAGTAGTTGAGTATTCATGGGATTTGAATTTGTAACTTTTCATTTACAATTTATCATTTCATTTACTCATAACCCTTTATTTACTTGCACTAATAAACTATTACTCATACCATTTATTTACTTGCACTCGTAAACTATATTTTTAATTATTTATATAAATATAAAATATTATATTAAACCAACTACACTCTATTATATATAAACATTATACATATATCTCAATGTAAAATTCTACATCTTTTCTGAACGACAACCATTACTGCAACGGCCCACTCTCGTACAAAACGACAACCATTTGCTTGTCGTACCAGCCAGCATAAATTTACACCACTAAACCTTGTGGGTGGGAGTGGGAGTGGGAGACTGGGAGTGGGGTCACAATCCAATTCATTCACTCCCAAGCACACAAAGTTGGCACGTAGTGTACATTCTCTACCATTGTTTTTTATTTTCATATATTGTTGATTGGCAGAAAGACAAAAGAAGCATTGTTGGCCTCCAAAGTAGCTGTAGGTAATTTGAGTCTCATGTAGATAGAAAATGAGAAAGAGAGGAGGTACTAACTTTGCATGCATGATTGGATGGATTGGCTGTTTCCTCATGGTAGCACTTTTTGCAGCAAGACCTAAGTTTGTCACCCCTCTCTCCCCAAACCAGCACCAACCTGGTGCGTTATTGTCTGAATATTTAAGCATTTATAAAAAAAGAAAGTGACACCGGGGAGTATTAATGATCGGGAAAAGAGGCTATCAAGCTCTTTAAAATATTCTAAGCAATAATATGCTTAAGAGTCCTACTATAAACATATGTGGTACATACAGGCAAGAGTTGCAAAATAGAAGCTACTCTGTTAAGTGCACCACTACAGCGTAAGATTGGTAATATGGATTAATCACTTGTAGTGAAAACAAGTATAGGGAATGGAAAAACGAATGTGGAATGGAAGGCCCAAAGTTTATGGGAGACAAAGTTCCGTTGAAAACTATCTGCCCAAGTGAGTAGGAAACATATATTGGTAAACAAGGAAATGAATATATACCAGTCAAGCACCCTTTCAAACCAATATATAAATGAAAATGATAAATCACACACATGATCAAATACTAACTTTAAATATTGAACATACAAGTAATACTGGACGACTACACATCACATCAGGTTTTCAAAATGATGGTTGTATTGGATTGAATCGTAGTTTGTAACAGAGATAAAGATAATAAAATAAAGAATTATAAAATAAAAAAGAGTGGCCATGTACAGGAGACACAGGAGAAATTAAGTTAGAGCCAATAAAGAATTATAAAATAAAAACGAGTGGCCAGGTATAGGAGACACCGTAGAGAAATTAAGTTAGAGCCTGTTTGCACCTTAGAAACTAACTCTCTACCAGACTTATCAAATCACTCACTGATTCAAATTGAACTATAAATATGTGTTAAACTCGATGGGTACGGTAAGTCAACATTGGTGGTTGTCTTACAGAAAGAAATATAGAGAGGGGATTTCTTGTTTTAGTCTACTCTTCATATCGGGAAAATTCCTTTTCCATGCTTCTGATTAAAACAAAAAATGGCGTTCGCTCGTGAAGGTTACGGCGTGAATGTAAAATAATTCGATGGGTTGGGGAATGTAGAGCAAGTGGAAAGGCTGGAGAGGCGGTGCAAAGTAGGGCTGAGTGGAAAGGCCTGATCTTCATCACCATCACCATGGATGGATGGTATTAGTGTGAGTGGCGTGGGCACGATGGCAACACGAGGGCACGATGACAGCATAGGGCACGATGGAAGCACTCCATGTAGCAAGAGGGTAATGTAACATCGTGAGAGCCATTGGCAGCACTCCACGTAGTAGAGGGCATGTCTATTCTTCATTGTAACTCTGAAGAGTAATAGCCTGTCGCACAAATGAGGCCCAAACTCAACCATTACGGTTAACCAAGGTGGCGGGAGGAGGTGTTACAACAGGCAGGAGGTGTTACAATTTTATACTTCATCCTTCCATTTTCCTGCCAAGCTCAATACCCTAGAACAGTTAATGTATGTTCGTTTTAATAAATTTTATTTATGAAAATTGATTTTAACATTTTATTTATATGATTTATCCTACCATTATGAATATTAGATCATCATGAAGTGTCGAAGGAATCATTTGGTAGCATGAATGCTCCATCTTTTAATGTCAACCTTCAGATGTATTTTTATTTTGTTTTTAATATTCCAGAGATCAGAGAGTTTCTAATGCAATAATAATAGTTTACAACTACCCTCGTTTTATCACTAATTAATTTATGCTTTTCGAGGCAAATTTTAATAATAGTTTGCAACTACCCTCGTTTTATCACTGATTAATTTATGATTTTCTAGGCAAAATTTTCATAAACTAATGGCAAGTTTAGTTGCCTCGTCTCCCAACGATTTCTCAATTCAGATTTTCATTATGTGGAATTTGTCGATGCATTGATAAAAGGGTTCTTTGATTACAAAAGCCTTTTGCGGTTGTAAGAAATCAAGGCTCATAACCTAGTACAAGGCATGAGGCTAGATTAATTTATGCTATTGAAAATCTAAATGAATTTGCATTCTTGAAAATTTTATAGTTACTAGCAGGTACACTATGAAACAATCATTAGGGTTGGTCAAGTCTCGCGAGATGTTGTTCAAGCGATGTAATTTATCCGATCGGTTATTGAAGCGCTGTTGTTCAACCCATGTAATTTATCCGAATAGTTATTGAAGCGTTGGGTGAGGTCTTGATGGTATGATGGGACTTTACACTTAGAAGATCCTAGGTTAAGGGAGGATACATGCAGTGTTAGTGTTCCTCCATACCAACGCTAACTCACCACAAACAACCCAACGCAAAATTAAATTTCCAAATATTTTAAGAATAGTTTAAATGAAGATATATGCAACAGATTAGTCTTTAAATTTTACAGAGACTTAGTTTTTCCTCTGTACAAGCTAGTAGTTCTAGGTTTAAATAAGCACCTTATTAATTTAGATTGACTTGGAAAATCCCATAGGTCTTGAGGGTTTGAACCAAGCTCTGATACCAAATGTAAGAACCCTAAAATTCATAAAATCCACTAAATAACAAATAATATTAAATATGCATGCAAATCTCTGAACCAACACAAGAATATGATAACATGTAAAATATTATAAAATCCAGAAACAAACAACAACAACACGCATAGAAGATATGACAAAGAAAGTGGGTCTAATCAATACTAACATAAAAATATGCTATGAAAATTAAGGAGTCATACCTGGTTAGATGACCTAGCAGCTACCATTAACTTGACATCTCCAATAGTGCAACTGAAGGTGGGGGGACGACTCTCCACCCAACCAACCCCCAGCCAATGGCCGAGGCCCCCGAGCCCCCAATAATTAACCCTATGCCAGTGCTATCTTGCTTTCCTCTCCTCCATAGTTCCTATTCCAAATTCCAAAAGACAAAAAAAACCCCTCTCTTCACTTCTTCTCCTCCTTCTCCCAATTTCTTATTTAATTTATTTCTTTATGCAAAATTTTCTTTCCATTATCTTACATTAAATTTATTATATTAAATATTCCCTATATTTGTATATGAGGTTTGTTACATCAATAGAGTGCCCGCAGGGGGGCCTTTTCAATGTGCCCATAGGCTCCTTTAATTATGCCCGTAAGGGCTCCTTATGTCTTTGGAAAATGCCTGCAAGGGCTTTCTTCAAGCCTTTCATATATGCCCACAAGAGCCTTTTTTATTATTCCTGCAATACCTTGATAAAATGCCCGCAATGGCTCTTTGAAATGCCTACAGGGGTCCTTTGAAATGCCCGCATAATGCTCTTTTTATGCCCGCAATGCCTTCACCATATGACCGCAGGCCGACCTCCTTTATATGCCCGCAAGCTCCTCCAATAAATGCCCATAGGGACACTTGAAATGCCCGCAAGAGGCTGCTCAAAGGATGCCTGCAAGGGCTGCTTGAAATGCTCGCAACACCTCATCAAAATGCCCGCAAAATGTCCGTAGGGGGTCTTTTTCCTATGCCCACAAGGTGTCTTTTGGATTCCTGCAAGGATCCATAATTATGCCCACAGTGGCTTCTAAAAATGTCTGCATGGCTTCAAGGAAATGCCCGCTAGGGCACTAAAATGCCCACAGACCTTGTCTTCAACCTTGCTTTTTTGCTTTGTCAACAGTTGTCATGTTTTGTCTTCCATATCCTTGTCCTTTTTCGATCTTTCCTTTGTCCTCCATGCATTGTCATGTCCTCCTTGTCCTTTGTCTTTTTCCATGTCATCAATTCAACCTTTGTCATTAATGTGTTGTCATCAATGACAACTATGCTTGTCAATCTCCCCCTTTGTCATTGATGGCAACCTCCTCAAAATTTCTCTACCCCTTTGACATTAATGACAAAGGGGCAATGCCATCAAAAAGCTTCACAATGCACAAAAAAATATATCTTTTAAAAAAACTTCATGAAATCATTTGATGAGTTTGATCTTCAAGGGTTTTCCTGCTCCTTTTATTAGGTATGCTGCTGTGATTGCTTCAAAGAAGCTCCCCCTATCAAATAGACTGCTGAGATCATACTTCAAAATATCTAGTACATTTCTTCACTAAGGCTTCCTTTCACCATACTTCAAATATGCCTTCGACAGTCTTCAATCTTTCACTAACTCATCAACTTCACAAGACTTATAGCTTCAAATAATGAATCAAAATTTCTTTGTTTGACAGAAATATGGGATTTATCAAAGTCTTCTTGTTCATATATGATATTAGTTTTCTTCACCTTTTCAGTAATCGGATGTGACTTCAAAATTCTTCACAAGATTTGACCATAATGTTGCTTTTTGTCTCACTATACTCATTGTATCCATGATCCACAAGTTTTGCTTCTCCAAAATTCATGTCATTCCTTTCCAAGTTGTGGTCATGCAATGTTCTTATCATCAATTCTACTTTACCAAACTTGTTCACTCCTGTTACTTTCAAGTCAATTCAGCTTGTCAAAATGTTGCAGAAAGAAATTTCTTTTGATCGGTCATTTCTCTTCAATAGTCTTCCAACGTGTTCTTCACAACACTCCCAAGACATCAATGCTTCTTCAAATGTTGTACTACTTGCCAATACCAATTGATATTTAAGTAAATTTACATGCTCCCCCTTTGGATGCTCATCAAAATTTTTACTAATTTTTTTTTTAAAGCCTAATTGCTCCCCCTGAGCTTGTGTCCTATGCTGCTGTAGGTGATTTTCTTGTCATCAAAACTCTATCAGATCTAGTAAATTCATAAAATGTAAGCTTGTATCATGAACAATTCTTTAAACGTCATCATATTGCTTCAATATGTTTTCTAACCATACACCCCCTATCAACATGCCGCGATCCTTGGACCTATTACTTGTTTGGAGCAACCATAATTTACCCTTTGAGTCCATCCTCCAATAATGAACTCAAGGTGTACTTAAAGTCTCTGAAAGACTTCAAGTTTGGCTTTCCATATGGAAGCCATCAACCCTATTCTGATCAATCTCTCCTATATGTAATTGCTCGGTCTTCTTCATCCATACTTGCTTCTTGACATTTGTCTTTTCAACATTTGTTCCTTCATATTTATTGGCTTTCCTTGCTGAGCTGTATGAGAAACTTCTCATGTATTGTTTCCATGTATTCCAGCAGTCTTCGATTTTATGCCCAAAGCCATTGCAACCATAATATCTCATAGTACGACAATATGCAACAATGTGACCAACATGGTTGCATGTCCAACACCTACTTGTGTTGTTGGAACTTCCAACACTTCTTTGATCAGCTTCATCCCTCCATACCTGAGAGTATCCCTGACTGTAGGCCTTTGTCTTCTGATCTTCAAATCTTTCTGCATTTATCTTCTTCCAAGGTTCACTAGTTCTTCTTGTTGATGTGTACGAAGGACTCCTCCTTGGTTGACTTCTTTGACTTGCACATTCTTGAGCTTTGTGACCAACACCACCACAGGTGAAGCATCTCATTGTGTGACAATTTGCAGCAATGTGACCAACACGATTATAAGTCCAACATCTCACAGTGTGATTGGGACCTTCAACACTTCTTCTTCCATAGAGTCTGCAATCCATATCCTTATGACAAAATTTAGTACAAGAAAAGTAATAACCATTCAATCCATTTTTATACATGGGACTTTGGTTCCATCCTGGAGTTGTCTCTCTTCTGAAAAATTTGCTTTGAGGAATAGAATTATCTCCTTGATGCATTCTTGAACTTCCAATGTATTTGTTTTCATGTGCAGGTGCATGGGGAGTAGCTTTGGACGATGATGGACCTGCTTCTGGAGTCTTGGGAGACCAAGTGTCATCTTCATATTTTTCTTCTTCCTTTTTGTACCCAAGGCCAGATGTGTCAAATGGAGACCTTTGACATTTCAATATTTCATTCAAGATATCTGAACTTTTGTTGAACTTCACATAGGCATTAGTTTTCTTGTCCTTCTTCCTGAGACCAACTATTTCCATCTCAAGCTTTTGATATGTTTTCTATTTCTCATCCAACTGGTTTCTTAACACCTCTTCAATCCTCTTGGCTTCCTCCAACTGAGTCTTCAAATCGATATTTGTCCTTCTTGTTTCTTCAAGTTCTTTAGGATATTTAACTTCATCTTCATCTTTACTAGATTCTCCTTGACTAATTAGTTTGGCCTTAAATTTTGCAACTTCATCGTCTTTGTCTCTTAGCTATCCTTGAGCAGCTCCATTGTCTTCTTTTGATATTTTTCGAATGACCATAGAATCTTCTTTCTAAGCCTCGGATTGAATTTGATATCAATATCCAATAAGGTACATGCATTTATGCCTACTCGACTTTCAAAAAACATTCCTTCTCATCTTTTGTGAGTGGAGTTTCAGTATCATCACATTCAGAATTATCACTGACAGAAGAGTCCTTACCTTCACTGACATCTAAAGCTTGTAACTCCTTATCTTCTTGCTTCTCATTTTCAGAGGGCTTGACTTCAGTTTCCTTTTCTGTGTATTGATTTCTCCTTTTGTACTCACATTCCAGCTTGAACCATAGATCTTTGGCTAAAGTGTACTTTCCAACATTGTGTCTTTCCTTCTCGGATTGGGGTAAGCCCCTTATAATCAAACTTAGTGCCTTTGCATTGCTTTCATGTAGCTTGATAGTTGCTGCTCCCTTTGGTTTTCCTTTTGGAGGAGTGTAACCATCTATAACTAATTGCCAAATATCATATTCTTGTGCATGTAAATAAACCCTTATTCTGATGCTCCAAGACTCATAGTTTGATCCATTAAAAAATTGAACTCCATCTTCTGAATAAGAATTATGAATATCCATGATCTACCTTCCACTTGTGTCCACGGATCTCCTTCAAGATTGCTAGGCTTGTGATGAAGGTCAGGCTCTGATACCAATTGATGAACACAATGGCTCACTGAGAGGGCGGGAGTGAATCAGTGGGCTAGCACTTAATACCAATTTCAACTTCTTCTAGAATCAAACATATATCATTTAATAAGTTAACTTCGACTCTAGGCAGCTTTCATCATTCATCAATTAAACATGTCATTTCTATAAGTCATTAGACACATCACAAATTAACTCATCACATCACAAGAGACACAAGATAAGATTTATAAACTTTTATATTGTGATTGGAGACTTCAATCTCCAAAATGGGATACAACCCAAAGGTGGCACCACCCACCAGATGATTCTGTCAGCTACAATTGATTGGGATGCACCAACACCCCAACAATACAAATTTACAGATGATACATCAAAATTTTCTTAAGTCTACAATAAACACATACATTATAAATTGACCAAGCAATAATTCTTAGTTTGCTGGCCATATCTCTGAAGCTCAGAGATCCAACAAACTCTCTTAGACCCTCAATCTGTACACAGGCACATCATCATGATTATGACCATATCATTATTTTGTCCATAGTCATGTCATCAACCTATTTGTCCACAAACATGTCATTCTGCCCATAAACATCTGTCATCAATTGTCCATAGTTATACTATCCATGTCTTCATCAATATGTTGCCTCAGTTTAACCCAAAAATCAAAGATATAAAAATTAATTCATTGCTGCTCCTGCTACTGATGTTGCCCCCGAAATTATCCTCAGACTCCTCTAACCCAAAAAATCAGATCCCTCCTTCACACACCCGAAATATTCACTCCAATGTTCATCTTTAAAATGAGGCGAATGGCCTTTATTTATACAAGTCTTATCCATGAATTATGCTAGGCCGACATGGCATTTTTATTTTTATTTTATCATTACAGAATTTTTATTCAAGATATGATCATTAAGTGCCTTCAATGCCCACACTCCTATGACCTCCTTGCCATGTCACGGACTTCCCTTCAGGATGACCGCAAGGACCCTCTTTCATGCCTTCCACATGCTCGCAGTCTCTTCATCAAATTCCTGCAGGCTCTTCAAACTATGCCCGTAGGATCCTACAGAGTGCCTGTAGGGGGGCCTCTTCAATGTGCTCGTAGGCTCCTTTAATTATGCCCGCAAGGGATCCTTATGTCTTTGGAAAATGTCTGCAAGGGATTTCTTCAAGCCTTTCATATATGCCCGCAAGGGCCTTTTTTATTATTCCCGCAATACCTTGATAAAATGCCCGTAAGGGCTCTTTGAAATGCCCACAGGGGTCCTTTGAAATGCCCGCAGCATGCTCTTTTTATGCCCACAAGGCCTTCACCATATGCCCGTAGGCTAAAATCCTTTATATGCCCACAGGATCCTCCATTAGTTTCCCGCAGGGACACTTGAAATGCCTGCAAGAGGCTGCTCAAAGGATGCCTGCAAGGGATGCTTCGAATGCCCCCAACACCTCATCAAAATGCCCTCAAAATCCCCGCAGGGGGTCTTTTTACTATGCCCACAAGGTGTCTTTTGGATGCCTGCAAGGCTCCATAATTATGCCCGCGATGGCTTCTAAAAATGCCCGCAAGGCTTCAAGGAAATGCCCGCAGACCTTGTCTTAAACCTTGCTTGTTTGCTTTGTCATCATGTCAACACTTGTCATGTTTTGTATTCCATATCCTTGTCCTTTTTCCAGGTTGCCTTTTTCCTCCATGCATTGTCATGTCATCCTTGTCCTTTATATTTTTCCATGTCATCAATTCAACCTTTGTCATTAATGTGTTGTCATCAATGACAACTATGCTTGTCAGGGTAGTGGTATTTGTCTCCCAATAGTTTTCTAATGGTGTTGTTGAGCGTGGTATGGACTCTTCCCAAAACTTGTGTGGATTATTCTTAACATAGAGGATTCATTGCCACGTTTAGCCAATATCCATGCTTCCAATGATGCAATAGAACATGCAAACTTTTGGTTTTGGATGGTTAATGAACTCCTTGACATCCCTTGGCCCGTCCGTGGGGATTTTAGTAAGGTGGGATGTCAAGAAGATGAGGGGGGGGGGGGGTTTCTTTGTGCATAACCACCAATACATAAAAACATCTTGGCTATGTGGACTCCCAAACTAGTTCTCCTAGCCACAACATGAGGAAACACTAAATAGGGCATCGATCTAGACCTCCTAGACTATATTTCCATAATCCCAATAGAGAAAGTGTTATATTTTGAGTTACTCCAATAGTATTTACACCATGTTTTTGGGTGGTTCATGACATTTGGGGTACATGGTGTATGTTTATCCCTTGGATGATCCAAGATGGATTGTAGCATTAAATATGGTTTGTGATAAATATGGACACTTGATATGGATTTCTCGGTAGATGCTTGATATTAGGTAATTACTGGATCAGTGTTCTTCCCTTGGGCATTGAATATCTGTTGCTTGGATGGTGGACATACATTATGATAGCCACATGGATAATTCACTTGGTGGGAGAATTCCCTATAGGGAATGTGGATTATTATGCATCATGGAAGAGGGATTCAAGTCCTCGATGGCATGTGGAAGCTTGGATTCCTGTTCATAGGATTATACACAGCTTAGGGATGCCCGAGGCTTCAAGAATGTTTTCTCAAGGGGTAGATGAAACAATGGAGTACTTTGCTTTGTAGGATAGATGGAGTCTATGGATGATTGTGAGGGATTGGTGTGGACTTTCCTTGAGTATAGTGATGACCGTAGAGTCCTTAGTGTATGACATCGTCATTGGAGCATGACACTTGTACTCTAAAGTGGATGTCTCACTTGTATGCTTATAAGGGCTCATATATGGGCTTGTTCTCACATAGTATTGATGACCTCCCTTACTTCTCATATAAATAGAGGAAGGATAGAGTCTTTCATTAATATGATTTTTGTGTTCATTCTTTCTCACGCTTGAGTAGAGATGTGACCTAAAAGAGGACACAGTCCTCTCTCTCTCTCTCTAGTTCTTCACTTGTTTTTTTCTTTTTCATGGGAACTAGGGTTTCCTGGTCTATTTAGAGTTTCTTGTAGCATCTTGGAGTTCTACCGTTAGGTTTTTACCCTTGGAAATTGGAGACTAGGGTTTTGAGAGAAAAATTGATGAGACCCTAAAATGGCACATTATTTGGCTCATCTTGGTCATTAATCTAAGGTAAATTAAAGAGCTAAAGGGGATTAGTTTGTGTGATTAATTATGAACTTTATGGTAATATCCCTTAAAGCCTATGCATGTTTGTTTTATGAATATCTTGACATTTGATTAGTAATGCTTACTTATTTTGCTTCTTCCTTTGATTTATTTGATGAGATAATGGAATAAACTTGGTCAAAGAATTCTTCAGTTGTGGTAGAGTTGTAGGTTGAATTTATCTAAATCTAAGTGGAATAAATCAAGTCACAACAACCAACTCAATCTCGCTCAATGAGTTAACTAGACAAACTAAGACACAATGGAGAAATATAAGGGATGATGTACCTTAATTATTCTCTTGAGTACCACTTGGATAAGGAATTAGAGACCATGATAAGTTGCGTTGTCGAAGTCCAAGGTCTAATTCCTAAAGGGGGAATCAATCCCACCAACTTGCATGCGGATTTCTAGTTAACTGGGGGACAACTTCCACAAGTGAAGGAGTTGATTGCATGGGACAATTTATTCAAGTGAAAATATTTTTCATGAACTACCACAACTTGGAGAAGGACTTATATACCACAATAACTTGAGTTCCTAAGGTCCAAGGTCGAATTCCTAAAGGGAGAATCAATCTCACCAAATTGCATGCAGATTTCTAGTTAACTAGGAGTCAACTTCCACAAATCAAGGAGATGATTGCATGGACAGTTTTGAGTTTAATCAAGTATAAATAGTAGTAGTATTAGAGCATATGGACTTAGGATATTCTTCATCTTCTTCTCTTTTATCATTTTCATTCATCCCTTGTTGGTCAAGGAAAATTTGTATCAAGGGGCAGCTTGTTGCCCTATTGTTCATGGCATATTTTTTAATAAAGAAGAACTAGTTTTGTTCCAAATTTAGTGTACTTACTTAGGTGGGGTTCTAGGAACTTCCTTGGGCTAGTACGACTCAAGGGAAGGACTGAGAAACCTTTCATGTATTTTATTTCATTTATTTGAAGTTATACCATTTTCTTTCACACATTTTTCTTTTCCTATATAAACCTATAGCTTTCCTATAGTAAATTCTATTTTGATACTTTTAGTTAGTAGTTTTGATGAATGCATGCAATTGTTTTGATTTCGATTCATTTCCAGTCATTAATTTATTTAATGTTATTTCAAGAATTTGATTTTCCAACATATTTTGAATTGGTTTTGTTCACATCAAAAGTCTGTTGATTTAGATTATGCTTGGGCATGTTTTATGAAATATTGAAACTGAAAAGTATTCCTTATATTATTTCTGAAAAACTCATATATAATGATCAAACAATATTTATCCTCTTGCTCTTTAGCCAAAGGATAAGAGTGAGCCCCACTATCCTAAGGGAGAGTAGGATTAAATATAGAGGGAATGAATAAAAAACATTATGATCTGGCACTTTTCTTGGATTTCCTAGTTAGTTGTCGCTTTGCATTTATTTCCTTATAAATTAGTATTTCAAGTTATTCCTTTTGCAATTGAATATACAGTGCATGGTACCTCTTAAGTTTGTACAAAATACCGGGTTGATAATTTAAGTAATGAGTCAAGGGATTTAATGTTATGGTTGCAATGTTTTGGCCCCTCACTTTTGACACGATTGTCGGGGAGGTACTAAAATTGTATTAGGAATAGTTTGATTTTTTTCAAGAAAATAAACTTGTATGCATCCATACGATTTGCATGGATCATACCTCCATGCTTGTGGTGTATGCTGAAGCGAGAAATCATGGCCAATAAGCTACTAAAGAAGTCATTGAAGAAAGCATAACATATTTCTACAAATAGTTTCTCAAATCCATGTTGTAAGCTAAGAGCTACAGGCATAGATATATCTACATCAAAAGAAGCCATAAAAGAAGGGATCCGTGAGAAAATTCCACAAGAAGCATTTTTTCTCATCCATAGGTCCATGCATGCAAGAGAGAGCAAAGATCCATAATTTTCTCTCTTCCAAGAAATGCACGCCAAGGAAATAAAAGATTCATGGAGAAAACTTGATGGGTAGTAGACATTAGAGCCTGAAGTTGAGGAACTTCTTACATACTTGTCACTGAACCCATTGTGCCTTCAAAAGAGAAATTGACAAGTCTCAAAGGAAATTCCGTGCATGAAAGAGATATTTTCAAATCATTGCAAATGAAAAAGAAATACAAAGAGATCATGATTACATTGAGTCTTGGTTTCAAGCAATTATTAGCCAATAATGCCACTCCAATCTTCAACATTTCTTGGCACCATATCCACTTGTGAAGTTGGTCCATCATATCTTGGCATGTACCGAGGTATATTTTTCAAACCTATATGAGTTTAATCAAGATATTTATATGCAAGTGGATGCATTGGAAGTATTCCTACACTTGATAAGAGAGATAATATTTTCCAAGTAGGGTATGATAGGTGGATTTGTTTTAATGAATAAAAAGATAAGAAAAATAAAAGAAGAATAAAAAAATTCCTATGGTGAAAACCACTCTGAGGTGCCTATGAAATGAATTTACTTGAAAACCTCCTTTGAGGTGGGTACATATTTGTAGAAATAAAATATTCCTCGTGGTGAAAATCATCAATGGTGCCATCACGAAGAGCATTGGTGAAAACTAGCAACGGAACCCTTTCTTTGAGAAAGAATGAAAAATAAGTAAATTTTGTACTTGGTACTCTTTACTTATACCCTCATAGGTCATGCATGGTAAGGATTAGAGCCTATATTTCATGAAGTACAAACCCTATGGAGGATTGAATCACATGAATACAAGATATATAAAGTTTTAATTCTTGGTTCCTAAGGAGAATCAAAAGCAAAGCATTCAAGCATCAAGAAGTAGTATGGTACGGTGTCTTGATGATTACTCCAAGATGATTTTATATCATAGGTTGAAATTTTAACAGGTAACGAAGGAAATCCTAATCTAAATACCCATTAAATTTTATTAAAAAATATTGAGTTTAGGGGCACGGTATAAAATTCAATTACAATCCTCTACACTAAGCTTGTAGATTTAAAGGAAGATTTGACATAGGTACTATATTTTCATCATTACTCCTTCATAAGTTGGAATCAAGGTATAAAAAAATATAAGGGTATATAGGACATGTTCCTCTATATTCCCATTAAATTTCATCTAAAAATGATGAGTTTAAATAGGGTATAAAATTCAATTACAGTCCTATACATAGAGCTTGCAGATTTGAGGGAAATTTTGACATGGATACAATACTTTGATCATTACTCCCTCTTGGTTTGAAATAAATGTTTGATTTTTTTTAGGGTATATATGAAGTATTCCTCTATCTCCCTATACAATTTCATAGAAAAATGATAAATTTAAGAGGGTTAAAAAATTTAATTACGTCAGACCTACATAGAAAAAGTAGTACTCTGCCTCTAGAAATAGACCCATCAAGCAAAATGAAGGATTCAAGTGAACATCAAAGAAATAGAGTTTTCAAGAAGCATTGGGAAAGCGTACATTCAAGTTAAAATCAAGTAAACCACAAATAAATCCAGTAAGAGCATGCATACATTTCTCTTGTTTCATTAATGGTTGTACCTGCAAGCAAAGAATTTCAAGATATCAATGAACACAAAGATTAAAAACACAAATGTTGTAGTGTACAGATGGTGGTAGATTTCAATCAAGCAATCCAACGAACATTTCAATCATGTGAGACAAATATGATAAATTCAAATGAGCCAAAAATGTATGAAATCAAGTGAGGCAACAACATTTCTAGAAATTGTCAAAGTTAGCTCAACTCCAACATCTTGAAGCCATTCATCGAGGTTCAAACCTACATACAAGAATCAAAAGGTTAAGTAAAGGTGTAACATTCTATCATATGTTGATTTATTCATTTACCATGCGTGCAAGGATTAATATGTTATATAATCAAGTTTTAAAGAACCAGTTCGATGAGGACATTGAAAATTAAGTTGGAGAGAGGTTGCAACGATTGAAACATAATGTGCATGATAAATCAATAGAGTGAAATTATCAAGATATGATACGCATGATCAATGGGTTGAAATGGTCATGAAATGATGTGCTTTTTCCAAGTTAGCTAAAGGTGAAGTTTACATAAGGTGATGTGCATTAGCAAATTACATAAACTTGTGTAAACTCTGATGGCACACTGAAATTTGAATTGGGACTCTAGTTTAAGTTGTAAAAATAGTATACTTAAGGAATTTGTGGTAAAAGGGCTGAATGTGACAGATTTAAACATTAGCAGCCTGTTGTAATTTGTGGGATTACATGGAGTTACCAGTAGCACATAGATCATACACATAAATATATACATTGTATGCATAATCATATATACATGAGAGAGCAAGAGAATAGAGTAACAGGAACCCAAGGAACAAGTATATTGTATTATCAACATACCAGATATGTACAAAAAAAATCTCTTTTCCTTGGTTCGCCAACCTATTATATATTTGATACATACAATTATTCTATTACATAATTGTCTGGTCGGTTTCCATAACCGACACAACTATCTTGAGATGACTATGTGTTAGTCGGTCGGGAGGACCTAGTCGGTTGGCCAAATAGGATCCTCTAACACATCCCCCACCCTAAAACATTTCTTCGTCCTGAAGGGACTCATGGAGGATGTAAAATTTACAAAATTCACAAAAGTAAATGCTACTACTTTTTCCGTGACATGGATGCTTGTTGAGCAATGGAAAATGATTGCTTGAATCATCTAGTACTGAACAACATTGACCAACTATTTAGTCCTGTAAGGCACAAAAGAAACTTCAACATGTTTCAGAGAATAAAAATGACCAAGGAACCAGATGCTTGGTCTAGTTGAAGCTCCACACTCTCTCAAGCTTACAAATGACCTGACAGTGACGGACGGGGGCTCGGGGGAGTGAATGGTGGCAAGAATATTAGAAACAAATCTTGACTAAAGAACATCGAGGTCTCTTGAAATGTTCATATAACACGAGCTGTGATAATCCTATCATTCGTCGTTCGTTTAAATGTTCATATATCATGGAAGGTAATAGGGAGCAATCAATAAGGTGCGGCAAAAGAGATTTGTAGGGCTCAAACTGAGATGGGGGGAATTCTCGTAAAATAGTAATGGGAAAAGAACAAGACATAGTGAAGGAATCTGTATGGATTCCATAAGGATTATGTCTGGTGGTATATGGTGTTTGTATTTCTATTTATAGCTGGAGCTGTTAACATTAAAAAATTACTCATCAGCTCATTCCTTTAGACACATATCCCTGTTGACCAAATTTCCAATAAATCTAGCCTCCAAAACCCCAGAAAACCCAAATGGGTACCAAATATTACTTTTCCTCCCCCTAATTGTTTTAAAACATACCAAAACCCCAAAAGAGGGTCCATTGTTCCAAAAAATCAAAATAAATGGGAATAAACTCAAAAAGAAAATAAAAAATAGGAAAAGAGAGCAAAAACCCTAGAAAACCCTAAAACCCTAACCTAAATCTATAAAAGGGGGTGGAGGCCCCTCATTTCAAGAAGCAACACCTACTCTACCCTTATGCTGCTAAAATTTCTATTGAGCTATAAGCCATCCACTTTTGAGCTTAATCCTCCCACTAGATAGAAGCTTTAGCCACCATTGATGCATTGTGGAGGGGAGTAAGGAACCAAGGAGCTCTGGAGCACACCAATTGTACCACTGTAAGAGCTTTATCAACCTCATTTTTGAGGTAAATTCTTTGCAAGCCCTAGCTTTCCTTTCAATACAAAATTGAAATATTCTTTATAATATTTCCATGGAAGTTTATTGTTCTTTGTTTTTATTTATATTTTATCTTATGCACATGCTAGCTTAGATTTCTTTACTATTTTTATGTTTTAGTTTTTTCATCATTTTCCATTAAAGTTGTTGCTAAGAGTTCCCTTACCCTTAGTAGGTGTCCCTTTGCATGAGCAGGGGTGAAAACCCCCGCTACATCTTGGTGACTCCACTGTTTAAACCTCTCTCTGACAGTTTAAGTTTTTATTTTATTTGTTTAAAAAGTTGTGTCTTCTGGTGTTATTTGCTTAGTTACAGGCTTGCGATTTTTTCTGTTCAGCTGCAACCAGTTTGCATCATTTTTCGTGCAGAAAACTGCCTCCTTTTTTCCCACAGCTGTGGTCCACACTGCAGTTGTTCACCTTTTTTACGTGGTTTGCTTCTTGGCTCTTTATCCTTTTGCTATGGTCCATAGCGGAGTTTTTCTGCGGCTTACCGCGGGCCACATCGTGGCCACTCGTCCATTGTGCATGGTGCACAGCGCACCCTCCCAACACCTTCATGCAGTTTCAAACTGCACCTCATGATTTTTTGCGTGTGGTCCATACCGCTGTCTACAAGGGCCTTCTTGCGGTCCTAACTCTGCACACGAGCGGCGCCGATCGCTACCCTGCCACATGCCCGACCCTTGCCACTCACCACCTCGCCACCTCTACGGCATTTGCCGCTCACCACCCTACCACCTCTGTGGCCCCGACCATAGACACCCCACCGCACCGTGTGTTGCACCTTGCAGCGACTAGCTTGCACGCTGCAAACCATTGCGTTCCGCCAACCGAGCGCGCTACACACTGCAACATCCCCCTGACCTACGTGCTGCACCGCGCACTTCCCAGTGTAAACACTGCGCTGCACTCCGCATTGCCCGACACGCGAAACCTGTGCTGCACTCCATAGTACCCTGCGCACGAAACTTGTGTTGTACACCGCACTATCTGTCCCGAAGTGCACATTGCACAATGCATTGCCCGACCCGGAACATGCGCTGCACAACACACTAGCCAGCCTATAACGCACGTTGCACACCGCACTGCCCAGCCCCATAGCCGCGTTCTGATTTCTAGTTTTGGACTATTCAAGTTGTTTAAAAAAAAAATTATTTCAGTTTTTCTCAAGCACATTGATTCCATCATTTTTTCATATTTCTAGAACTTAAATGTCATCTTTTTTGCTTGCTAGATAGCTGCCAATATCATCAGTGCACACACTCTGTCACCTAATTCAAGTAAGCCTTAAAATCTACTTAACTCAACCAATCTCTAACCCCACTTGGGGAACACAGAAGAACATTGTAGTTAGGTAGGACAGGAGGGATAGGCATCCCAATAACACCCCTCTGTCATTTACACTTGAGACATAGTGGTTTTCCATTAGGGTACCAAAATCCCTTAGTATTTTTTGGCACAGTTACGACCAATTTGTCGGAAAGGCCTCTCCCTTAGGAGGGTCGAAGTAGCAAGACTGGTTCCGGAGGCCTGAGTGGAATACTGCAATCCATTCAGTAACGGAAGGCTACCTACTCATTGTCCACGTGTGGTGTTCCTTTTAGGCCCACACGGTGATAGGACTGGAGCTGCAGATTCACCTTTCTGGATGTGTCATGAACGAGGTATCTTAGTAGCCATTCTTCTAGGATCCTTGTACCTGATGTCCCTCTCGGTAGGGGGACATCTTTATCCATTTGGTTTTTCTTTTCGTATTGTCTGACTAGGATTTCATCACCTTGCAGAGGATACGTCTAGTTTGAGCCAGCATACCTTTTAGTTAGGCATTTGTATGCTCCCTTATCTCCCTTGAGTCTAGTGAGTATACATTTTTTTTTTTTTAGGAGCCCTTTCCGTTGGTATTCTGACCATTTTTATTGCCGCTCCATTTGCCGTAGCATAGCTGTTACAACAAGCGTTTTGAGCATTGTTGTTGGCCTGAGTGCCATATGTTTTGTGCTCTCCTTGTGCACACACAGTGGCACCAAGATTTTTGATCCTTTCACTCACCACACCTCACTCGATTTACCTTCATCGTCACCATTGAGTCTCAAAGACAATCCTGACGCAAACAAGGCCAGCCCCCGCAGCACGGTCTACTTGGCTCTCCTCGCCATAGACGTAGAGCCTCGTCACTTGATCCCGACGCCCCTTATACCACATCCGATTCTAAATTGGAATACAATACATACACTGCTCCATCTAGCCCCCTGGATGGTATGACGTCCAATACCTTTTTCAGCGGGATGGTTGGTGGTGGGTCGACCACCCACCCAGCTACCACATCAACATTTATCCCCGTCATACCATCTCTAGGCCCTACACCTAACATTCCCGCCACTACATCCATCCCTATGGGTAGTGGATTTGCCACCAATACAAATACAATTGGAGGTAGTGGACCTACCATCGCCGCTATGGCCCACACCATTTCCCCACACATTGGGGGCAGTGGCCCCACCATTGCCGATATGGCCCACACCTTTTCCCCACACATTGGGGGCAACGGCCCTACCATTTCCGCCATGGCCCACACCTTTTCCCCACACATTGGGGGCAGTGGCCCCACCATTGCTGCTATGGCACACACTGTTTCCCCACTCATTGGGGGGAGTGGCCACACCATTGCTACCACAACAAACACTCTCACCCCCAACACCCACACCACATCCCTCCTCTAGTTTTCCTTTCATGACCAGTCTTAACCTCCCCGATTTGGCTAGATTGACTAACGACCCTATACGACATGATCCCACATGGCCTCCTATGCCCACCAAACTCTCGTCGAACATACCCAAATTCGAGGGGAAGGGAGGAAAAGACCCTCAAAATCATATAATGTCTTTCCACCTATGGCGTTCCTCCAACTCCATCGTGGATGATTCTATTTGCCTCCGACTACTGCAACGAACCCTCACTGGCGCTTGTTACACATAAATCTTCCACCCTGTGAGCATCAACATTCTTTGGCATGTAGGATCCATTTCAGTGACTCAGATCCATTTTCATCCTTCAGTGATACAAGTTTATCCTATTTTTGTTCCTACCCGCATGTTGCATCACTATAGCATGTGTACCCACCAGTTGCATCCCTATAGCCCGTGGGTGTCAAGTAAAATGGTAAAAACCACTATTTTATTGCTTTTTACTCCCAAAAAGCGGTCATTGGCTGACCTTTGGCTCTCCATATGCCCAAGTAATGTCTCGATGAGTCCTTTCACCTACCTTTGAGAGGACTATATATTGAGCACATATGGCTTATGGACAGGAGGAAGAAGAGAATAGTAAAGGCACTCTAGTGGATTTTTTCCCTATCTTGAGTCTGCACTCATTGATCCTTGTAGTTGTGAACCAGTTATGTTCACCTTCCAAACTCCTTGCTAGTTTGAGTTTTCCTTTCATGGAGGATTGAAGTGGTGGAGGCACAAGTGTATTGATCTAGATCTTGGTTCAGATTGGTTGTCGGAAAGAGGTCGTATCACTTTGTACTTCTTCTTGTTCATTAATAGAAATATTCATATTCTCGTCCATTCGTGGTGTGAATGTCATTTATTATACATTGGGTTACATTTTCTAATGATATTATGGACCATTGTTATTGATAATGTTAATGTCATTTATATATCACATGTACTTGTTAGATATTGGTTGTCAAGACTAATTTGCAGATTACAAGTGCTTGGATGTGCGCGGATTGAAATCTCCAACGGGGATCTACATCAAACGTTGGATCGAGGTTGGTTACATTTCTCCATTGTTTTAACATTGTCATTTATAATAGCATTGTTTTGAGAATTGAGTAGATATCTGGTAGTCATCTGTCTATTGTGGTATTCCCAAGCCATAGTGAGTTTTCTCCAATACAAAAATGGCGACTCCGCTGGGGACAACATCCATGTTTGGGAAATTTTTTGAGCATTAGTCCATAATTAGAGTTGTTGTTTATTGAAGCTTTGTGTCACTAATTGGCCATTAAGATACACTGTAGAAAACTTGCTTTTTCTGAGCCTTTGGACTCTTTATTTGACCATTTGCTTTTCCTCACCCGTGTTCTGGCTTAGTTCTGCTCGTGTATACCCGCCTCTGTTTACACTACTGCTCGCGGGTACCCATAGGTATTCCTTCGATAGTAGCATGTAACTCCGGATTTTGTTGGTTTATGGCTATTGGTTGTTGCTGGGTGAGTTTGGTTGATTCCCGAGTCTTTGTTGGCCTCTTTCTTGACTGTTTCATGCCTTGGTTGTGACCAGATCTCTTCGTTTCTCTTGGTTGAGCCTTCTTGGTTTTTTACCAATCTTTGGTTTTAGCCTCTTGGTTTCTTCCTTTTGAGCTCTTTCTTTTGGCTGAGTCTTGTTGTTTAGGATTTGCTGGGTTGTCTTAGTGATCTTCTCGACACTTCCGTGACTGAATAGTAGGATTTTGCTTGAATTTTTTCATTCCATATATATTGAAAAAATACAAAAATATTCATTTAGTTTTTGCATTTTCCTTTCCGTTTATAAGAGAAAATACAAAAATATTTTATTTCCATGTACTGCATTTTGCATTGAGTGCTTGTTGCCTTCATTTTAGGTTCTGGTTGTGCACTGAAAAGATAAAATATTGCATATTTATTTCGGAATTGTTGGTTGATTTTGCATATTAGTGACATTGTTTTATTGGATAGATGAGTCTAGGATTGGACGATGTTGCATACTATTGAGTCTATACATCACTAGTTTCATGACCATATCCCTTGAGTAATCACAGCCACTAAAATTAACGCTTAATCATAAAATTGATTAGACTTATTTTATTTATAGGGTACACCAACTAGCATAGGTTTAGAGTCTTGGAATATATCATTGTGAGTTAACAATCCAAGACTACTGAATGAAACATTAGGTATCTGACCAGGGAGTGGAGGAATCCATGGTATAGATCAATGTTCTCAGGAAATCTCTACTCAAACCAGAGTTAAGTACAAGGTCAGGGGAGGTTGGTTGAGGAGATATCCCTCTGATACCGGTTGAACGTGGGAGATATATCTAGGATTTGTTCGTATCTGGGGGTATCGGAGGTTTGTCTTCTTGTGCTTCGGGATTATCTACCCTGCCCATACGACAGGTCCCACCTGCGATTGTCCCCCTGAGAATTGGTTATATTGCGGTAGACATAGTTGCCTTACCCAGGTGCCGCATAGGGTACTTGCAGTGGTTATGCTGTTTGTGTCCTGAGTCAGATAGGGATTGGATAGCACAGTTGTGTTCATGCAGTGGACTTGACCCTGTCGACATAGTGAAGCCTAGGTGTCTCTATAACTGATTCTATTACCTCCGGCTATAGTTTGGGAGTCTCAAACCTCTCCTAGGAAAGACATACTGGCTCTAGTGTCGGGAGCTCATTTAGCCACTCTGTTTGTCTGCTCTTGGATGTAGATTCTCTAGGTGTGTGCTTTTGATTTATTGTTTTTTGATCGATAGTTGGCCTTTAGGAGACGCTGTGTCTCTCTTTGGAGATAGCGTGGCGCGGAGACCTACTCTCCTCCAGTCCTATCATTTGGCTGGTTTAAAGCCACTCGAGGTTACACGTCGTATTGCTAGAGGACGCCGGAGGGCTCCCTCTGAGTCTTCAGATTCTTACAAGACTTACGTTGAGGAATACATGGCTACACATCTCGATATCGGGCAAGACCTTTCTCCTCCTTCGGGTAGAGTTGAACATACTGCTGATCCCCAGACTCCTCATGAGGATTGGGGAGGTGATCCACTTGAGACTCAACCTGGTTCTATTTGGCCTAATCCACTTGACTGGGATCCGTTTGATCCTTCGAATCTGGATAATTATCTTTACGGGATGCCTGACTTACCCAAGGAGGAAGAATAAGACGAGCCTTTCGTTCCTTCGTTTCCATGCGATTTTAGATATAGGAGGCCTGAGACTCATGATGATTCCGGCCCTATGGTCAACCCCACCGCACTCTCTTTTGGTTTGCCTAGTCACAATACTGTCGAACCTTCCACTATGGTTGGTACTCATGCTGGCACTAGTCAAATTGTTAGCCATATTATACCCACTGGGGGCACTACGTTGTCCACCCACTCACATAGTATGGGGATTGGTCAGATTCTTAACCATGCTAATGTTGGAACGCGACCACCTCCTAGGAATACCCAACCTAGTCGGAATGTTGTTCGAAACATGACTCGCCATCCACCACCTAATACACATGTCGCTACTCGTCAACCCAGGACTGCTTTTGCACATGATACCGTTCCTCCCAACCACGGGGGTGGACACATATCACATACTTTTGCGTCCACTTCCACTGCTAGTAATAGTAATGTAGGGGGTGGGAATATTTCATATCCACATGGACATCACACCACCGACCCTGCTACTGGTCACACCCATATTGGACATGGGAATACTTCTCATGCTTATGGTCATCACACGACTGCTCAAGCTAATCCTAATATTGGGGGTGGGAACATACCATACCATTAAAGTAAATACAAAATGGTTCCCACTATGAATAGTACATACATGCCCCATACCCATGGTGGCAACCCTTACTACAACACAATCGGTGCTGGAAACCAGTATCACCCACCACCCCCAATATGGTGCTCAAAACGCACATATACCTGCTTACTCTCAAATGGGTCAGTCAGGGGGAGCTTATCCATCTTATGGCCATGGGAAAGATTATGGGCTGTTAGGTCCTCATTATCAGTAGTTTAACCCTCAAGGTCAATATTTTGGTCCATCTTACAACACAATTCCATTCAACCAACCTTTTATGGGAGCTTATAATCAAGCTTTCTAGCCGCAGCTCCCGTTCCTTGCATGCTTGAATCTCCTGGATCTTTCAAAGCTCACGAATGATCCAGTGTGTCATGACCCTACTTGGTGGGGGGTCCCTACCAAGCTCCCTTCAGACATTCCAAAGTTTGAGGGGAAAGGTGGTGAGGACCCGGGAGATCATGTCATGACGTTTCACCTTTGGTGCTCCTCCAACTCTTTGAATCATGATTCCATTCGATTACAACTATTTAAACGCACCCTCACGGGGGCAGCCGCGAAGTGGTATATGGAGTTGCCCGAAAACACCTATAGGGGATTCAACAAGATTGCTTTGGTTTTCTTAGACCATTTCCAGTTGCCGGTTTGTTATGATACTGGTACTAAGTTATTGTCCACCTTCCGTCAGAATAAGGCCACACATATTTCTGACCATGTTCAAGAGTGGCGTTGGCGGAAGAGATTAGTGAAATCCAACATTCCTCCAGAGTTCCTGTTGGAATGGTTCCTTAAGTCTTTACTTCCATATATTTCTAAGGATGTTTCGATGTCCGGCATTATGACTGAGGAACAAGCTATCTTGAAAGTCCAGCAGTTAGATCTACTTTATTCTCAGTCTGGCATTTTGTATGACATTATTCCTGATGCACCGAGAACAAGACATGAGCCCACGTCAGTTCCTGGACCACATGCTGATGGCATCGTGGGGTCCGCATGCACTCGCCCTGTAGACTTGGTAGCTAATCAAATGCAAAATTTGTCACTAAACCAGTCTGCTCCTGGATAGGTTCACACCTTGTCCACTTCCAGTTCGTCGTCTGATGTACACAATGTGCAATCAACGAAACCGTCGGGTAACCAGCAGCCTGGTGGTAAGAAAAAGGGGAGAAATAATCGTAGGGGTGGAAACAATGGAAGTAACAACAATAGAAATCGTAATACTCCTCGTAAAGAGAATTCCAACCCTCATCGGGAAGGCGGTAATGCTGGTGAGAATCATAAACCTAGGTGTAAGGTGAAATTCCCTTGCAAGCTTTGTGGGGAGGATCATCTTACTCACTTATGTCCTCTTATTGAAGAAGCATCGAAGCATTTGGCACAGAGCCCAACTGCGCTGAAGGATCCCCTTTCTCATCACCAGAATATGGCTTCGCATGCTCCCACCACTGGTTATGGTACTAATGAAACGACAACGTCTTCTTCCAATACTAGTGGTTATGGATGTGTGAATATGGTTCAGTCAAAGGTTTGTGTTGCTACTCATCAACGTGATTATGGTGCACCCCAACTGAATTTGGGGAATGAGCCTCCCCCTCCTCCTGATAATCCCTTGCATATCGAGAAGCCTTCTATTATGCCATGGATACCGAAAGGTGTTCTCAAGCGCTCCACTCATAATCCTAATGCTTGAGCCCCCCAGAACTACTCCATCATAGAAGATTTGGGCCAAACTCCGTGTGCCATGTTGGCTCTTGAAGTTTTGCAAGATTGTCCTTCTTAGAGGCATGCCCTTTTGAGTGCGTTAGGAGTTCAGGATGGGGGAAGTCCTAGTGTTATCAAGTTCAATACTACTGATGTCCAACCTTGCTTGCCTTACCATGTGGATTTTCAAATCCAGGTGGTTTTCCTTAAGAGATTCGTCAAACGTACTATGGTTGATGAAGGTGCTTCCGTGTCAGTAATGTCATTAACTTGTTGGAAAGCTCTTGTCTCTCCTCCTCTACTCGCGTCTAGAATTACACTCACTACATTCGACGATAGATCTTTTACGCCACATGGAATTATCCCTTCCCTTGTTGTCTCCTTGGGAGGTAAGTCCATGCCTATTGAAGTTGAAGTGGTTGATGCGCCCATTGACTACAACCTTTTACTGGGTTGGAACTGGATGTACGCTATGAAGGCTGTCGCGTCTACTATATTTCGAGTTATTTGCTTTCCCCATGAAGGCAATATTGTGACGATCGATCAACTGGATTATGTTGGCACTCCTTATACAACATCCATGGGATCAGTAGTCCTGCAAGTTTTTGATTCTCAGTCGGCAACTGGGAACATAGGTGTTGGAATGTACCCCTCGTTGATGGAAACTTTTAACCATTCTGCACGTGTGAATTTGATTGGAACCATTTCCGACAGTGCGCTTCCTCCTTCGAATAGTATGCCATTCTGGACTTCCTATTGTGGTGATCCATGGATTTTTCCATCCGCGGATTCTATGTCTAGAGACATCGCGCACGTCGGAATGTCTATGCATTTATCTGTAGCGGAGCTCACTTATGATCACATCCAACAAATCACTGCAAATCCGGATCTCTCTTCTTCCCAGATAGTTGAAGAAGATCCCATTACGCTGCCAGTTTGGGAAGCCAACTCATCTTGCTCTCATGATTTCCTCGATGATACTTTGCCATCGGATGAAGCTATCCTCGAAGCCATGTGTGGTAGTGAGAGGCCTTGGGAATATATGCGCCATCAATCTTATTTCCTTCCCAACCTTGAGCTCATTGAGCAGGAGGAGTTTAGGATGACTCTAGCTGAGATGGTTGGTCACCCTGTGGCTCTTTTGCAATTGCATGATGTTTTCTTGGAGGGGAATATGGCGAATATTTCCCCAACCACTTTGATCAACATCTCCCGCACTCCCGAAAAGATTGAGAATGTTTACGTCGGTGCCGATTGCACTCCTGAGGAGATTTCTATTTACACTGATGTGTTTACCAAACTCCGGGAAGCTTTCGCTTGGTCATATGAGGAGATGCCAGGAATAGACCCTCGCATTGTTGAACATGAGATTAAAACGTATTATGATGATAAACCAGTTCGACAATGCTTACGTACTGTGAACCCTAGGAAGGCAGCTGCTATTAAGGTAGAGGTGGAGAAACTGCTCAAAGCAGGTTTCATCTACCCCGTTCCCCTTACCGAATGGGGTCAAACCCCGTTCCTGTGGATAAGAAGCAGGGAACGATTTGTGTATGCACTGATTTCAGAGATTTGAACCGTGCATGTCTGAAAGACAACTTCCCCACGCCATTCATTGATCAAATATTGGATGCTTGTGCATAAAGTGAGATTTTTTCATTCATGGACGGATTCTCGGGTTATAATCAGATTCAAATCAAACCCGCAGACCAACATAAAACTACATTTATTTGTCCATGGGGAACTTTTGTGTACCGAAAAATTCCCTTCGGCCTCAAGAACGCCGGAGCCACTTTTCGGCGAGCCATGACCTATGCCTTTCACGATCTTAAGAAGATTATGGAAGTTTTCTTAGATGATCTTGCTGGCCATTCTCGCAAGAGAGTGGACCACTCCAAGCACCTCGGTATGATTCTCGAACGATGTATCCACTACAAAATTTGATTGAATCCGAACAAATGCATCTTCGCTTTTAGGACTGGTCACCTTCTAAGATTCATAGTTTCAAAGGAGGGTATTACAGTCATTCCTCTCAAAGTTGAGGCAATACTTCAGTTGCCTCCTCCGCGTAATATGTTTCAACTTCAGAGCCTCCAAGGGAGAGCTACTTTTCTACGTCGGTTTATAGCTAACTATGCCAGTATTACTAAAGTTTTCACACGACTATTGAAAAAAGACACACCTTTTATCTGGGATAAGCGAGCCTAGCAGTCTTTCGACACCCTTAAGAAAGATTTGGTATCGGCCCTTGTGCTTAGTCCGCCATACTTTACATGAGATTTCATTCTTTATGTGGCCACGTCTCAAGAGACTATTGGCATGGTTGTGGTTCAGGTAGATGATGCGCTCATCGAGCATGTTATCTATTATCTTAGTCGAAATTTAGTAGACGCTGAACTAAGGTACACCCACGTAGAAAAGATGGAACTTGCAACTGTTCATGCAGTCCAGCGGTTACGGCATTACATTTTGCTTCGAACAACCACTGTTGTAGCTCATATCAATCCGTTTCAGTTCATGCTTTCACGATGCCTTATTGGGGGTAAGTATAATAAATGGATTGTGATCCTTTAGGAATTTGATCTTGAGTTCGCTTCTGCAAAATCGGTGAAGTCATTGGTGTTCGATGAGCTTATATCAGACCTTCCATGACTTGATGAGGATGTCATTCATGAAGATTCCTCTGTGGATGAACACTTATGTCTTATCTCGACTGAGGACCCTTGGTATGGGGATGTCATTAGATATCTCCAAACTTTGAAGTTTCCTCCACATTATTCACGAGACGAGCGACGACGTGTGAGACATCAGGCTAAATATTATACTATCGTCGGTGACAATTTGTATCACCGAGGAAAGGATTCCATTCTCCGTCGTTGCTTGAATCATGAAGAAGCGGAACAGGTACTTAATGATTTCCATGTGGGGGCGTGTGGCGGTCACTTATCCGGGCTTGCTATGGCCCAGTGTATTATGTGAGCGGGTTATTTTTGGCCTACTATCTTTAAAGATTGTATTAACACTGTGAAGAGATGTCACCCTTGCCAGGTTTTTTCTCAGAACATACACTCGCATCTAGCGCCCCTCCATCTGGTCGTCGCTGTCAGTCCCTTCACTAAGTGGGGGGTAGATTTCATGGATTGCAAACCAACTTCGGTTGGGGGGAATCATCATATTATTGTGGCCGTGGATTATTTTTCCAAATGGGCTGAGGCCATGCCTACCGTTAAAGCCGATGGTGCTACTGCAGCCCATTTCGTATTCAACCAGATTATCACTCGATTCAGTATCCCGAAAGAGATTGTCACTGACCATGGCAGTCACTTTCAAAATAAGATGATGGAGGATTTGTCTCTCAAGCTTGGGTTTCGTCAGGAACACTCGTCTTCGTACTATCCTCAAGAGAATGGTCAGGTTGAAGTAGTAAATAAGTCTTTGAAGACCATTCTCCAATGTACCATCTAACAAAGCAAGACCAATTGGCATATCATGTTATATCCTGCTTTGTGGGCATATCGAACCGCAGTTAAGACTACCACCAAGTTATCACCATTCCAGTTAGTTCATGGTGTAGAGTCACTTTTACCGATTGAATGCGAGATCCCTTCGCTCAAGCTAGCCATAGAGCTCCTCCCTGATATGACGGAGATTGAGCAACATTTAGTACACCTAGAGCAACTTGACGAACACCGTAGAGATGCTGCTGTGGCCATTGATGTTAACAAGCGTCGTGTCAAGGTTAAATATGATAGGTCTGTCCATCCCCGCCAATATGCTGAAGGTGATTTGGTACTCTTGTATGACCAAGCTAAAGAACCCCTGGGGGTAGACAAGTTCAATCCCATGTGGCACGGTCCTTACATTGTGAGGCGTGTCCTTGAAAAAGGAGCTTATGAGTTAGAAGATTACGAGGGAGTCATCTTGAAGGAGCCTAGAAATGGGCTCTACCTCAAGCGGTATTACGCTTGAACCTTTTGTTCGGGCTGATACTTTTGTACACTATTGTATAGTTTTTCTGTATATAGTCTAGGTTTCCTTTTTGGTTGTCAGGTCTACTGATTAGCCTCTGTTTGATTGACAGATGTTAGCGGGATGTCCTACGTTCTTAGGTTTCGTGGATGGTGCTAGCTGACATACGCAGCAGCTTGCTTCTGCTTCCTGGGTTATCTTTTCACTTGACCATCTAGTTGTGTCCTCAGGAGGTGCTTGTCTCGGTCCTACATCTAACAATGTGGTTGAGTATAGTGCCGTTGTTGAGCTACTTTGGGATGCCATTTCACATGGTATCCAGTATTTAGAATTCTGTCTGGATTCACAACTAGTTGTGTCTCAGCTGAATGGGCAGTACCGTGTACGAGACATTTTGTTTCCATTACATATATTCACATTCCGAGAAGTCATAATTATATATCTGATGAATACGCTAACTATGTATTAGATTGGCATTTGTCACATTCATCATGAAGCACATAAATACAAAGACATTCACACATTTGTACCATACACACATATAGTAGAACCGAGAACCAAAGTTGTATATATTTATATAAATATGTCTAAAAATAGTAGTGTCATACAAGATTGGAGCCCGTAGCCCTCAAAAATATACATATCGATACAAAAAATGATGAGACCCTGGGATATCTACTACCTCCGAGGAGGTCTAGCTGCCGCCTCGACGGGATGTGTCTCATAGTAGTAATGTACTGCGTTGGCCATCCGCTGCAGTAGCCGCACCCACTCACCAGGAACACCCACTACCTGGCGCTGCATAGCCTCAGGTAGTCGGGATACCTCTATCAGTGGTACTCGGGAAACCATTCGTGATATGTTGCGCTGCAACGTCTGGAGTGTGTGCCCTGCTACAGCATCTGCTGCCACCTCAGCTCTACCTCGAAGACCATGTCTCGGGAATCTCTCGGGTCTCACTGGGCCTTTGTCTGCGAGCAAATAGTCACCCATTAGCACATGATACTACCACCAAAAAGATTTTTTGTATTTCAACTATAATAAAAAAATCCATTAAAATTTAAAAAACACAAAACCAAAAGAGTACTCACCGATGTCTCCGAAAGCTACGCCTGGTGGGAGCGGCATGTCATGGTCTTGTTTGAAGTCTATCCCTGCATAGGGGTAGTCCTCGATAGCAATCACCTGCCGGTTCCACCAGCGGAAGAACTCCTCAGTATATGGTGATGCGAGATGGCCACCACCCTGTCGTGTCAGTATCTCAACCCACCGGGTCAGGGCTGGATCTCAGAGACTGTGAGGAGGGACATCCACCCTTGGGCTAAGTCCCAAAACTCTCTCAAAGAAGAAACTGCAGAGGATGCTACCATACCCAAATTTTTTGGCCTTCCCCTCTTTTCACTCCGTTAGTTGTGTCTTCATAGACACCAGAAGAGTAGTACACCAGTCAAATACAGTAGGATGCAAGCATTGTGATGCATAGAACATCACCGGTCTGGATGCCTGATGTAGTGCTTTGGATCTCGTGATCCGCACCAGAGCAGCCACTATGATCTTTGTGCTCAAGTCCACTATGAGGTTGACTGGAACTTGACTTCCCACTGGTCGTGTGTTGGCGGGACAATACCGTACTATGTAGTCTTGCACAGTAATCCCACCACCCACGATCCATGACCAAAGACTAGCCACTACCCCTCTATGGGAAAAACTGGTAATGAAGTAGATATCCTCCACTTCCAGTGTCAGTGTTTTCCCATTGAGGCTGAAGTGTTGAGCATCCACATCCCAGTAGTTGATCAAATGACATAGTAGTAGGTTTTGGGCCCTTAAGCCCCCGAGACTCCAGTATTTATATAAACCACATGCTTGCAATGCTTGTTGTGCCTGCAAATTGTAGCGCACGACCTCATCTACCTCATCATTCTCTCTCTCCCTCCACTCTAGAACCATCCTAAAATGGAAAGCAAGAAATTTTTAGTCAATATCATGTTTAAAAACTTCTTCACGGCCGTACCTGCGGGCTAGATTGTAGACAGTTGCGGGTAGACGCGGGCAGTCAGTTTTTTGACTATGCGTTTGATGCCCTACCGGTGGCTCGCATGCTTATAGCCCGTGGGTAGCACCGAAGCCATTTAGGGCTTGGCCAAACAAAAAATCCCACCGACCAAAATTGAAATAAAAGCACTTAAATGAAAGGTATGGCAGTGACCACTAACCTACTCTGGACGGTTCGCTGAACGGTTGCTTGTAGCTCCCACGATCGACGCTTGAAGTTTCAGGTGCAAACTTACCACTTAACTCCAAAATGGTGAATAGTGCAAATGAATTGAAAATTATTAAATTTTATTACTATTTATAATTTTCTGGACCCACTTTTCTATAGTTTTTTCCATTTTGAGCCATTATGAACTAATATCGTGTACTGGAGTAGTGTTTTTTCAACAGATTTCCTCAGCGAGAGTTGTTCTGATCCATTTCACACCTACGACAGGTATGTTTCACACCTGGCATATAGGTTAGATGCCATTTTCACATGCATTATGCATTTTACCTTTGACCATTTTTCATAAACCCTAGGTGCGACCCCGCTTCGTGACTTACACAGAACCTTCACACTGTTATAGAAGTGTCGTCATGTGGCAGTAGGGCTTTCCCGAACATGGGTACCCTAGTTAGAACCCCGTTATGCATTTTGGTGCCGATGCCGTTGTTTGTCCTCAGGATTGGGAGTCTTTTGTAGTCACGCCATGACATTGCGATAAAGATTCATACTCTACTTTGTCTTATGCTGGCCATCTCCCTTAAGGACTCCCCTCAGTTATATCATGTTGTGATTGCATTGCATCATCCTGCTTGCCGCTTGAGCCTTGTGCCGGCTCCCGCTTACTCAAATGTTAGCCTGGTGCATGAGCATTTTTCCTGTCGAGCCCTGCAGAGCTTATATATTTTCCCTTCACAATTTGATGACCCTTTGACCCTGAGGGAACACACCCCCGAGTGTCCACATCCTGCACGCACTTCCTTGCATTGAGCATATGTATGTTCCACTGCGTGGGACTAGTCTGCTAGCTATTTGACACTCGTTCCCTCACTTGTTGTACTATAAGCAATTTTATTCTTTTTCAAGCTTTTCCCAAATATGAAAAAGACAAAAAAATCAAATATTCCAAAAAGCCGGACGGGATTATGGTCATTATTTCTTGTTGGTAGCTGTTGTGTCGCCTTTGCACAGAGCATTCATTCCACTCCTTACATTATGAGTCGGAACTATAGTTGGGCCTTAGGAGCTGTACTTGTTTCTAAGTTTTCTCCACCGATCGGTTAAGCTTCCAGTCATTATGGAGCCCTTTGTAATGCCTCCTGCATTGCACAGTTTATGTCAAGTCTATGTTTCCTGAGTCTATCCATCTGCTCATGCTCTTGTTCAAAGGAAGTCCTGAAACCAATGTTGGCCACTCCTCAGATATCCTGACTATTGCATGTCGACCATCCTTATTGAGTCAGTCCATTTCACTTGAGATCTTCCAAATCTTTCAGCATTGCTGGTACCTTGTGTTGGTTGATGGGGGATGCCTTAATGCCCTCCTTCCAGCGAGTCTCGTTCCATCGACTTCAACTCATTTATTCCGGAACTTGAGGCTTAGAGTTTGGTTGAGTACCTTGAGGCTTGCAGTCATTAGTGGCAGGTTCTCTCGCCATTGACAGTTTTGGGAATACATCAATGTCCCCTGATCGATGGATTCATCCTAGTGTTCGACTTCAACCCATTTATTCACACTCTGATGATTGTGCTCTGTTCCTTGATGCCCATTTTCATTATTGGTGGGTCATCTCGCGTCTGTTAACAGTATACATCAATGACCGGTAATTAGATGATGTCTCATCAGGTTCGACCCCAACTCCTTTATTCACTTGATGGGACTTGCACCGTCGAATACTTGTGTAGAAGACCCCAGGCGTTTGTGGCATTCAGTATGCTACATATGACTTTGACTTTACATCTGAGATATCACCTCTCAGATTTCAGCAGTTTGTACCTCTAGTTTGCACCAGTTGTCTTTTTTTCAGTAGAAGACCATATCTTACTGTAGAGGGATCATGGATATGATCACTTATGATATGTACCTACTTATGTACTGCCTATTCATGTCCATTGTATCAGATTGTTTTACTATACCAACATGTATTCAGAGATACTATTGTACTATGACGAGTGAGCCGTTCTTTCCACTTGTGTCTCCATCACTCCAGTTCTGAGTTTTATAATGTATTTCGGCCATCGTAGCACATTTCAGTCTCTGACCTCACAGATTAGGGGGCATCTGTTACACAGAAATCTTCCACCCTGTGAGCATCAACATTCTTTGGCCTGTAGGATCCATTTCAGTGACTTAGATCCATTTTCATCCTTCAGTGATACGAGTTTATCCTATTTTTGTTCCTACCTACATGTTGCATCATTATAGCATGCGTACCCGCAAGTTGCATCCCTATAGCCCGCGGGTATCAAGTAAAATGGTGAAAACCATTACTTTATTGCTTTTTAGTTCCAAAAAGCAGTCATTGAGTGACCTTTGGATCTCCATCTGCCCAAGTAATGTCTCGATGAGTCCTTTCACCTACCTTTGAGAGGACTATATATTGAGCACATATGGCTTATGGACAGGAGGAAGAAGAGAATAGTAAAGGCACTCTAGTGGATTTTTGCCCTATCTTGAGTCTGCACTCATTGATCCTTGTAGTTGTGAACTAGTTATGTTCACCTTCCAAACTCCTTGCTAGTTTGAGGTTTCCTTTCATGGAGGATTGAAGTGGTGGAGGCACAAGTGGATTGATCTAGATCTTGGTTCAGATTTGTTGCCGGCAAGAGGTCGTATCACTTTGTACTTCTTCTTGTTCATTAATAGAAATACTCATATTCTTGTCCATTCATGGTGTGAATGTCATTTATTATACATTTGGGTTACATTTGCTTATGATATTATGGACCATTGTTATTGATAATGTTAATGTCATTTATACATCACATGTACTTGTTAGATATTGGTTGTCAAGACTAATTTGTATATTACAAGTGCTTGGATGTGTGCGGATTGAAATCTTCAACGGGGATCTACATCAAACGTTGGATCGAGGTTGGTTACATTTCTCCATTGTTTTAACATTGTCATTTATAATAGCATTGTTTTGAGAATTGAGTAGATTTCTGGTAGTCATCTGTCTGTTGTGGTATTCCCAAGCCATAGTGAGTTTTCTCCTATACAACGCTGCAGCTAAGTGGTATATTGACCAACCTCACAGGACTCACCTTACATTTACGTCCCTTGCCTCCACTTTCCTACAATTCTTCCAGCTACCTGTTCGTTATGACGCTGGTGTTGAGATCCTCTTATCTTGCAGACAGAATACGGACACCCACATCATGGACCACATCCATGAGTGGCGTAAACGACATTCTTTGTGTAAGATTAAGTTGGACGACCATATATTTTTAGATTGGTTCCTAAAGTACCTCATACCAACCATCACTAAGGATGTGGCATCCGAGCGCCCTCAATCTGAGGAAGAAGCTATTTTGAAAGCCCAATAGTTTGACCTTATATATGCCCAGTCTGGCTACTTTTACTCCATTCTACCTGATGCTCCCTATGCCAAATCCTCCCGTAGCGATGCGCTAGGGGCATCCCATGCCGCCAATGGTATTATCAGGCATGTAGCGTCGCGTACCCAACCTTACACAGCTGTTCCTAGTACTAGTGGCCCTTACCTTTCGCGGGCCACGTTCCATTCAGGAGCGACAACATCATATGCTCCTGTCACTCGACCTCCTCATACACATGGACCATCATGTCCATCACATTGTTATGGCCATGTACTTCCATCCTACAACCCTCCTGTAGTGCCTACCACCTATTACCATCAGCAGGCCCTGTCCACACATGCACAATGTCAAGTTCAACTGGCTTATTATCCTTCGCAAGACCCACTTGTGCTACCACAAGCTCCTCCATTTTATCACCCACCACCGACCCCACTAGCACTGGCTCAACCTCAAGCACCTCCTAGTTACTACCCTCCGCATGCACCCCCACTACCTGTTCAACTGCAAAATCCCCCCAACCCCCAAGGGCAAGTTTATGCCCAACAACACCCAAAAAAAAATCAACCTGCTCAACATAACCAACAAGGCCAACAAAATCGAGGGAGAGGACGTAACCATAGAAACAACCAACCCCAGGACCGGCCCGGTCAACAGCATAACCCCCCAGATAACAACAATGCCGCACCACCTAAGCAAAACCCCGAGAGACCACCTCGTCAAGGAAAGAACCCCAATCTACGTATGAACCATCCTTGTTCCATATGTGGGGTCTATAGCCACTACACACATACTTGTCCACATCTAGATCGTGCCCATCAACTTTGGATAGACAACGCTCAACGACAAGGACATGCTGCTCCTCCTACACAATCCAACCCCCCACCACCTCCCATGGTGCTGCAAAATCCCTTGCCTACGCAAGGAGTGGTAAATACCCAACCACTTGGTCCCCCTCAAGGAAACACACAACCACCACAGCAGATCACATATGCTACACAGACAAACAAACCGATGGATTTGGCTACCCATCATCTCCTTATGATGTCATCAGCCGACGTCAATCTCCAAACACGTTGAAATCAATATGGCCCCACCCCCGAAACCACACCCGTTGATACTGCTACTAATACTCTTCCCATAGATCAGTCATTACGCATACCCCCACCACACGGTGAGGGGTCCCCTAAAGCCCTTTGTTTCCCCCTACGGTGCATCAACAACAATCTCAATGCTCACGCTACCCCCAACTATAACATTGTGGATGATCTGGCCCAATCCCCCGCTGCCATGTCAGCCCTTGAGGTTTTGAAAAATTGTCCCGCACAATACAAAACCTTATTATCCACTATTGGGGCTATAGACCCTTCCGATTCACGATTGATGGCTTTTGATCTGGATCGATCCGAACCCCGCATGCCATCTACATTAGCGTTTCAAGTTTTGGTTTTGATCCGAAATGTTGTTATTCATTGATGTATCATCGATGAAGGTGCATCCACCTACATTATGTCTACATTCGTATGGCAGAAGCTTGGATCCCCTACGTTACAACCATCCACAACCACCCTATGAGCCTACGACGACCGTTCGGCTCAACCGCAAGGCCTCCTGGATAATGTCCCAGTCCAGCTAGTTGGGAAACCATACTTATTGACATTGAAGTAATCAATGCACAACTTGACTACAACCTTCTCCTTGGATGTAGTTATTTGTAGGCCATGAAAGCCGTTGCTTCGTCAGTTTTCCGCATTATGATATTCCCCCACGAGGGATGGATAGTCAAGGTTGACAAACTTACGTACTATGAACCTAAGGCCTCAGCCGCTTCGAAAAATGTTCTCCCTATGGTTGAACAACCCGCTCCGAACACACTCTCTCTACAACCATCTTCGGTCGGACCTAGAATATACTATGAAACTCCCATGACATCGACTTTTCGATCTGTTCTGCTACCAGCAACAGAAGTATCTGATCTCTGCACAATTTCCTCCAACCAAACAACACCCAACCCGCAACCACCCTTACTACCGTAGCCACCATCGGTACCAAGTCATGTTGGAGCAACACCGATCCATATGATCCCATTTTTATTCCCACCTTTTGGAGTGATAAGTACCCCTGTTATGGCCACCCTGAACCTCCCCGGGTTAACCTTAGGTCTACCCGTGTGGTATTTACCTTCCCTTTCTCCTCCACCAACACCAGAAGTTGTCCTCCAACCTATTCAACCTATTAGCACTTCCAATCGACCACCCCCCGGTGTTGTGAACCTACCCAAATTCCCCCCCCGCCGCGACATCCACATCTCCAATGAACCCTACCCCTCCACCACCTAGGAACGCTGGGGGTAGAGGTTCGCAACCCTATATTTCCCCACCGACAAGAAAACCAGTGGTAACTCAACCACCCCCACGAGCACCCCCTAAGTGCTCCCTGTGCGAGGATATAGGCCACGCCACCCACAATTTCCCACAATTACCCAATCTTCAAGAACACATGAAGACTTTAGATGATGACCCTAACATTCCGGTGGTTGAACTAAAACCCCAACCCATCAGCGCAACAAGGAACTGCGTACCAACCATGTTTGTGCTATAAGTGGAATATAGGGTCACTACTCACACCACTTCCCGGACATTCCAGAGTATAAATTGGTACTCCACGAATTGTCCCAGTCCAATTTAGACTCATCCATCACAACCATTGAAGAAATTCACCCCCCAAAATATTCCTCCTCGGAAGAGGTTAACACCATCTACATGATCTCCACATCTGATGAACAATGTCATCCCCCGCATACGACCTCCCCTCAACCAGTTTGGACACACATTACTTTCAGAGCGATGAGGAGATACTCGAGACACTTACTGCATCGGATTACCCCTGGGATGACATGCATCACCGATCTTATTTTATTCCTAAGGAGGCCTCCACTTCCACAGTCACTCAGTTTTCAATTGAAACAAAGGACTTTCTCCTTGAGAAGGTCGAATGATTTAAGAACCCTATTCCCGCCCCTGATGCCTTCGAGGAGGGAAACATGGCTAATATATAACCTACCATACAGGTTGATATTTCCGTCACACCTGGCATACCCGAACTCATCACATTAGGTGCCTCTTATACGGGGTACGAAATCAGGGAATACAATAAGCTTTTTTAGGAGTTTCATGATGTCTTTGCCTAGTCTTATACCGAGATCCTGACATGGACCCCATCATCGTTGAACACCACATTGATACATGGCCGGAGGTCCCACCTGTCCCCTAGAAGCAAAGACCAATTCACCCTTCCAAACTCCCTGCAGTCAAAATTGAAATTGAGAAACTATGAAAAGCCGAGTTTATTTACCCCATAGCTTACACCACTTGGGTCTCCAACCCTGTACTTGTCAATAAAAATCAAGACACTCTCCGGGTTTGTACGGATTTTCGAGTTCTCAACCACGCATGTCCCAAAGACAAATTCCCCACACCTTTCATCAATCAACTCGTTGATGCTTGTGCAGGACATGAATTCCTCTCCTTCATGGATGACTTCTCTGGATACAACCAAATACACATCCAAAGAGAAGACCAATATAAAAATACATTCACTACCCCAAGGGGCACCTTTTCCTATCAAGTCATTCCGTTTGGTCTAAAGAATGTAGGTGCCACTTTCCAACGAGCCATGACATACTGCTTCCATGACTTGACCCACATCATCTTGGTTTACCTAGATGACCTCACAACACGCTCAAAGGAACGGTCTAACCACCTAAAGGACCTCATGCAAGTCTTCCCGTGTTGTCACAAATATCGAATCCGCCTGAACCCCCTCATGTGCATCTTTTGTGTTCCTGCAGGCCGGTTGTTAGGATTCATAGTTTCATAGAAATGGATAACCGTTGACCCTTTAAAATTTCAAGCCATCTTGGACCTCCCTTCCCCCCGCAATATACTTCAGTTACAGAGTCTACAAGGGAGATCCAACTTCCTATGCCGCTTTGTTCTTGAATATGCCACGACAGTTCACAGGTTTCTCTGCTTACTCTGAACCCGCATCCCGTTTGTCTGGGATGAGGAAGCTGAAGTAGCCTTTTTATCCCTTAAAACAGCCTTAAGTAATGCCCCATTGATCTCCCCCCTGGACTTATCGAAAGATTTTATCTTGTATGTTTCGGCATCTAAATACGCCATCTCTAGGGTACTCATTCAAGAAGATGGTGCGCGGAAAGAACACGTAATCTACTATGTGAGCCAGACCCTAGCTGGCCCGCAGTTGCGTTATCCCCAAGAAGAGAAGTTGGCCCTAGCTGTCATCTTCTCCGTGTAGAAGGTCCGCCACTATATATTATTGAGCCAGACTACTGTTGTGTCCGACTCCAATCCTATGGTTTACCTTTTGAGTCACTGCCTCGTACAAGGGTGTGTAGCTAAGTGGGTCATTATTCTCCAAGAATATGACCTCACGTTTACGACACCCAAGAGAGTCAAGGCCCTAACATTGGCGCAACTCATGACAAACTTACCATCATCATCCAGTTCAACTCCCATCAATACTAGTCTCCCCGACGACCATCTATTTATCATCTCCTTAGATGACCCTTGGTATGGAGATATCTTGGTATACCTCCAATCTCAGAAGTTTTGACTCGACCTTGACCGTGATGGGCATTGACGCATATGGCATCACACCTCACGTTACCTTCTCCTAGAAGATGTGTTATACCATCGCTGCATTGAAACCATTCTACGCCACTGCCTCACCTACGATGAGGCCGAACAAGTCCTTAATGATTGCCACAATGGAGCCTATGGCAGACACTTTTTAGGGATGGCCACCGCCCAGAAAGTTATTTGCGTCGGATATTTTTGGCCATCCCTCTTCACTGACTGCATCACCATGGTTAAGCATTGCCACAACTGTCAACTCTTTGCCCCTAAGGCGAGGATCCCTCCCACCCCCCTCCATCCAGTCATCACTATTGGCCCTTTCTGCAAGTGGGCCATCGATTTCATGGAGTGTAACCCTCCCTCACCAATCGGCCAAAAGTATATCATTGTCACTATAGATTATTTTACTAAGTGGGCCGAAGCCATGTCCACATTCAACTACAAAGATGACACTGCAACTCATTTCTTTTTCAATCACTTCATTACTCGTTTTGGTGTCCCACAACAACTTGTGTCCAACCATGGAAAACACTTTGAGGACTCCATCTGGAAGGAGTTGTCTATCCTTCTGAAATTCAAGCGTCAATACTCTTCCACCTATTACCCTCAAGGGAATGACCAAGTAGAGGCCATCAATAAAATACTGAAGACCATTCTTCAACGCACTGTAGATTGCCATAAGTCCAACTGGCATCACATGTTATTTCCAACACTGTGGGCTTATCGCACATCCACGAAGATTTCCACGGGGTTCACCCCTTTCCACTTAGTCCATGGTGTTGAATCAGTCCTACCCATTGAATTCCAGATTCCTTCCCTCCACATTGCTGTCGAACTCTTACCCGATACCTCCCCACTCGAACACCTCATACTTTTAGAATAGGCCAATGAGGATCACCGGACAACCCTCCAAACCATTGAGGCTCCTAAAAACTTCTCTAAAGCTGGTTACGACAAGCACGTTCACCCGCGTAATTTTCGAGAAGGAGACCTTGTCATCGTCTATGACCAATCACACGATAAGATTGGGAAAGGAAAATTTGAATCCATGTGGCAAGGTCCATATATTTTCCATACCTGTTTAGGACACAGGGCATACATACTCATTGATCCTAAAGGAAACCCCCTGCGCAACCCTCAGAACAGGTTGTATCTTAAACGATTCTACCCATAACACCTTCTTGGAACTCACTAGTCGCTGTTGTACAGTTTGATTCCTTTTTTTTTACATTTTTTCTATAAGACCTCACATTTTGTTTTGCCTATATGATCACAGATGGATCCCCTTCCACCACATTACGTCGATTTTGCTGATGGAGCAAGTCACTGGTCCCCCAACCTCGCCTCTGCAGCTTGGGTCCTTTATTCCCCCTCAAGCGAGCTAATCCACCTCGATGGAGTGTGCATAGGTGCTTATACAAATAACTAGGCTGAGTACGATGTTGTGGCTGGTCTATTGACCACTACCCTCCATATGGGCATATGTCACCTTCGTGTATTTCTTGACTCCCAGCTTCTTGTCTTCCAACTCAACAACCGTTACCAGGTACGGGATCCCTGCCTCTTTAGAAAGTTCCTGCGCACTAAACAAATGATCAGATAGTTTGAATCCATTAAATTCACTCATGTCCCTCGACATCAAAACAATGTAGTAGACCAAATGGCTAACAATATTCTAGACTAGCATACGAATCAAAATATGTAGGGAATCAATCATAGATATATAACCATACCACCCGCATGTACATAATAACATCATCTAGGCATTTAAAAAACCATACAAATAACAAAAAGAAACCATCACAATTGCATCCATGTGCATCATCACAACTGCATCCATGTGCATATAATACAACCATCATGATATGTGCATCCACGTGCATAAAAAACAAACATCATCACAAAAGGCATCCACGTGCCGATATATATATATATCATTAAAATGTCATAAGTACCCGTCGTACCCAAATATACATATAAACACACCGAGGAGCCCCAACATCATCCTTGGTAAATAACATAAGCCATATCTACAAAACATCCCACATGCTTAGAGCAGTGGGGGAAGCCCTATCAACTGCCTAGTCAGACTCCTCTCGATAGTCCTCATCATCATCACCCCCCTCTGACTCCTTTGCGTCCGCGGCTTCCTGCACCGCTAACTCATCCTCCCCTTGCTCCTCCTCGGGGTCCTCCTCCTCAGGCTCATCTGCTACCTCAGCAACCTCATCATCCCCTCCAAGATAGGGTAGATCCCCTCAAGAAAAATCTCTCACTGTTTGTGCGGCCATCGCAATACGCCGCATGATGGGCCTCCACTCCTATGGAGCATCATAACATATGTCGATCAACTCCTAATCTAGATGCTTCCAGCCATCAATCTTGATCCCCTCTAGGAGCCGATCAATCCCCTATTGCAGAACATCTAAGGTGATTGAGGCACTCTGATGACGCCCTTGTCCATGACCTATTGGATTGACCCCCTCCACATGGCCTCTCTGTGACCGATGCCCCGGTGGAGGTCGCGGGACCACATCTGCAAAGAGAAACATCAAGACGTCAATGAATACAAACTAGCTACAACATAATATTGTACATAAAACCAGACAATACAAAAATAGACGTACCATTTGGTCCCCAAGCCTGACTAGGAGGTATCGATAGCTCCAGGTCCCCACGATAGTCCATCCGGAAGTATGGGTAATCCTCAATGACTACTGGTATCTGTATCCATTGTCTAAACAACTCTGTGAAAAAATGACCCACTAGCCCTCCACCTGCGTGAGTCATCATCTATTTCCATCGCCGCATCCGCGGCTCTCTCAGTAACGCTTCCCGCATTGCTCTGTGAGGCCGCAGTGTAGGAATCTGCTCAAAGAAAAATGCACATAAGAAGGAAGGATAACAGAGCTCCTTCCCCAAGTTCCTCACCTTGCTCAGCTCTCGTCGAACAACTGCCAAGTACATCTACCCCCAAGCATAATAGGTCTCGTTAAGGATGCTCTCTATCAACAACATCTGCCCTCCTGAGATCCGGTGACGACCATGTGAACCCAAAACACGTACCACCATTGTCGCAATAGCCTGGGTAGTCAGACTCTCTAGATCACAAAGCATAAGTGCAGAACCACTCACCTCCACCACCGAAAGGCAATGTCTGTCCAACAAGGTCTGCATCGATACATTCCCTGGCCTCCTCGGCTGGGCATCAACAACAATGCCAAGATGGGAAGTCCAGTTAAGAAATATACATCATCTAGGGTCAGATCTAGTCGCTCGCCCTGAATCATAAACGCCTCGATGTCTGAATCCTAGAACTCAATCAAATTGTTCAGCAATAGAGGTGCTGAATGCATCAATGAAATTTACGTAAACTTCAGGATCCCACAGTCAGCTAGGGCTTCCTAAATTGTCCTGTCCGTTCTGATGCACCGCCATAAGTCACCACTGGCATCCAACCAATAACAACAACAAAACCCATTAGAACCATATCAACCTCCCATAACCCCAAGTCCATGTTCGATCCCAACACAAGTTTTGGCCCCACATATGCGCTTTAGAGTGCGTTTTTCCCCTTGAAACGTGCGTTTGCAGAGTACACTTGTAAAGCCTGTAACTGCGCTCTACACCGCGTCTTCCTCTCGGAAAGCCGTGCTTCAAAGTGCAACTACACCCCCTTTAGTTGCGCCCTGAAGTGCGTTTTCCCCATGGACTACCGCGCTTTAGACTGCAACTAAGCGGGTCATACCCGCGTGGAAAAGCACACATCTGGAGGCCCCAAGCATGCTCTAAACCACGCCTTCGGGCGGTATACCCATGCTCTGCGAGCGTAGCTACCTCTCCCACCACCATGGTTTAGACTGCACAAATCCCTTTGGAACGTGCCCTTTTCCACGTTGGTTCCAATTAATGCCTGGTACACCCCTGCCAGAGGCCCAAACCCCAACAGAAACACTTAAATGACAAAGATAAGGGAGCACTTACTTGCAACTCTCAGAATGCAAATCCACTGGTCGAATATCTCACAATCTTAGTTTTCACCTCTAGGCTCCTCTAATCTCCTGTCAAACTCAACACTCAAAAATGACACCTATTATGAGGGTCCACTTTCTATTTATAGACATTGGGCTTATTTTTGATTTGCCATTACGGGATCATCCGATGTCCGTTTCTCAAACCGTTGATACCATTGGATTCAGTGCATCAAGAACTTCATGGTGGTCGAGCCGGTTTCCCAATTTCACCAACCCCTTTTTCAGGCATTTTTTTCACATGCGCCTCGTCGCCTCGGTTTGCATGCCACATCGTTCGTTGTCAGTTTCTAACTTTCTTTATACCATCAGATTGAGTTTTCTATGCTCATGACGATGCTTGAGATCATTTCTCACTCTCACCGAAAATATCTAGCGACTTTTTGCCCCTACACCTTGTCGCCTCGGTTTGCATGCCACATCGGTCGTTGTCCATTTTTGACGTTCTTTATACTACCGGATTCAGTTTTCGCGCTCATAATGATGCTAGAGATCATTTCTTTCTCCCACCAATTTTTCAACTTTTTGTCCATCAACCTTGTCGCCTCGATCTGCGTTCCACATCCGCCACAGCCGCCTTTTATCAATTTTCGCATCATAGCCTATTTACGAGTCCTCAAGCTCCATCCATATTGCAATTATTGCGTTATTTTCCCACCATTCACCAACCCACCAAGAGGCTCCATCATTATTCCCCCCCCCACCATTGTTCCTAAACTCATCGCTTGCTTGAATGCTTCCTCCTTGATTGGCCATTACTTTTGTTCAATATAATTTTACCCCTTTTTCGGGCCGAGCAATCCCTTTACGAAAAACGCACTTAGGGAGTTTTTGTTAAGCTCTTTTCTAACTCCTAAAACAATGAAAAGATTGCCGAGCAATCTTGCTTCCTTTCATGCTCGTTAAAAGTATCTGAAAGGGCGTCTACCTGGTATAAGTTTACCCCTTTTCCAAACCTTGTAGACTAATTACAAAAAATGAATACTCTAGTCACATCGGCTAGAAGAGTTCTTCATTGCATCCTTTTATGATTTTTCGGGCCTTGGAGATTAACACATGAAAAAGATCCACCTCAGAGTCTTCTTACTACTTTCAGACTCTCTAAAAGTGAAAGCCACCACGAGCACTCACCATCCTGGGCTCGTACAAATCCACATGACGACACCATTCCACCACTTCAGAGTCTTCTTATTGCTTCCAGACTCCTTAAAATTGAAAGCAACCATGAGTATGAACTGTCCTAGGCTCGTACAAATCCACACGACAGTACCATTTTTTAACACACTTCTATCCCTTCTTTGAGCTCCTTAACACATAAAGAAGGCCCCAATGGTGCCTCTCGGTGCCACAACAGATCATATCTAGTCCCACTATCATGGAAGCTTCCCCAGTATGGTATCCTTTGTTCAGCGTATTCTAACATGTGTCACCCTTTGAGTCTCCCCCCATTGCAGTCACAGTCCCTGGTCCCTTAAGCTATGATCCCCTCCCACGAAGTCAGTTTCATATGCTACCAGGTCAGCCTTGCCATCATACTCTGAACAAAGGAAGTCTGAGTCTCCCCCCCCACTCTGCGACCTCAGTTGTCCCCCACCCCCACAGCATGTAAGTTCCATCCTAAGTACTATCACCTTTTGGTTGTACACCTCACGCTCCTATCAAGGTAACATCATTGCCTTGGTCGTTGCAGGTCTCCCTCTATCGATGCCAACCCACCTATTCCAGAGGATAGACCCAGAGGTTCCTGCACCTTGGAATCATCACCCTCATTGGTGAGTACCTTCGGACCATTTTGAGAGGAACCCTTAGTGCCTCTCCGAATGGTTGTTTCTCAGATTCTCGATGTCAACACCTTGATTGCACCGTTGAGATTCATGCAGGGTATTGGTTCCTTAAGTTGTTTGACGAAGACCCCAGATGTCCCCTGACTCTAGCACATTGGTGAGTCTATTTGGGAGCCCCCTCTTATTTGTTCCTGTGGATCTCCGGGTTGTGTTTGGCGACAGTTTTCGGAAGCACCCCAGTTGTATGCTTCCGTGAGTACCCAGTTCAGATCAGTCATGGTCAAACCATGAGTATGTCCCACATTTGAGTCTCCTCTGGACCGGTATGATGTATACAGTAGTTCTCCATGTATTGTTTAGGTCCTCTTTCGGGCCTGAATATTATTTCTATATCTTGACAAAAGCATGGGTATGCCCACCTCGTCCATCTATTGAGATATTCCTCAGTGAGAACACGTATTTTAACTTTTTGCAGTCCGTACAGACCCTGTGCTTCGGGTTCCAACCAATTCCTTCTCTCCTCCATCACATGCTCGTACCCCTAAAAAATGACTAAACATATGATTCCTATCGGCCATACGATGAGCTCCTTCCCTCACACATCAGGGGGCAATCTGTTAACACTAAAAAATTATTCATTAGCTCATTCCTTTAGACACATACCCCCGTTGACCAAATTTCCAATAAATCTAGCCTCCAAAACCCCAGAAAACCCAAATGGGTACCAAATATTACTTTTCCTCCCCAAATTGTTTAAAAAAATACCAAAACCCCAAAAGAGGGTCCATTGTTCCCAAAAATCAAAATAAATGGGAATAAACTCAAAAAGAAAATAAAAAAGAGGAAAAGAGAGCAAAAACCCTAGAAAACCCTAAAACCCTAACCTAAATCTATAAAAGGGGGTGGAGGCCCCTCATTCAAGAAGCAACACCTACTCTACACTTATGCTGCTAAAATTTCTATTGAGCCATAAGCCATCCACTTTTGAGCTTAAGCCTCCCACTAGATAGAAGCTTTAGCCACCATTGATGCATTGTGGAGGAGAGTAAGGAACCAATGAGCTCTGGATCACACCAACTGTACCATTGTAAGAGCTTTATCAGCCTCATTTTTTAGGTAAATTCTTTGCAAGCCCTAACTTGCCCGTTAATATAAAATATTGAAAGATTCTTTATAATATTTCCATGGAAGTTTTTACTGTTCTTTGTTTTGATTTATATTTTATCTTATGCACATGCTAGCTTATATTTCTTTACTGTGTTTATGTTTTACTTTTTTCATCATTTTCCATTAAACATGCTGCTAAGAGTTCCCTTACCCTTAGTAGGTGTCCTTTTGCATGAGCACGGGTGAAAACCCCCGCTACAGGAGGCAAGGAGAAGGAATGGGATTTTGACATGACACAGATTAGGCTGAGAGAGATACGACAAATATGTAGGTATGGTGTTAGGGTTTCCATGATTTTTTCTCGCACAAGTCATAGATATTCCTTGGAAATCATACGTGTGCTGGCACAAAGATAATGAATGATGAATGTCGTGGATGTGATGGATGGGTGGTAGGATTAGGGTCATGCCGATATGTCGGTGGTTTTTTATAATGACACCCCAACTTATGTAGGTTACGGTGTCCTTCCACGAGTGTTATTGTAATGCCCCATATTTTGACATTTGGTATTTAAACTCTAATATGAATTAAATTAAGATTTTAATTGCTTATTATCTATTTGAATTAGTTACATTCATTAAGACTTATTATATGGACATATGGAATCCTAGATATGTGGATAGTAAATGGAATTTATCATTTTGTTTTATTAATGTAGATGAATATGTTATGTCATTTGAGCATGCAATTAAATGTGGAATATTGATATGTGAATGCTAGTTGAGGTATACTCTGAGATAGAACAAGTACAACATATGTTTCAAAGGTACTTACATGATTATTTAAATGTGATGTTAGTGATATAGATTATCATCTAACAGAGTTGAGAATGTTTATACATGAGATCTATGTTAGTGGTGAACTAACCACATGTTGATTGGCTACAAGATAGACAAATTCCTACAGTACCAAGGGGCACGAAATGCCTTGGACATCAAGAGGATAATGATTTTATATCAATTTTCATGTTGTTTAATTTTTAAATATCAATATCTCTATGACTTGTGGGTAAGTGTAAGTTTTGACAGGAACTACGAGTTTCCCAAAGGCACAGAGGCAGAATAGAATGGCCAGACTATCGAAGTTTTAATGCAAGTGCATGGGTATAAGTTTCAACTGAATAATTTAAGCAAAACGTGGCACCTCCATACTTGGCTTGTGCAAAATTTCGCTCAGCAAACACAAGAGAGGAGGTGACCCTCGATATTTTTATAGATTGTTATGTAGAACATGAATTGGCCTTGAAAACTTAAGCATCACCTTTAATGATAAGGTCTCCATCCTTACTTTAGCTTTAAACAGGTTTACCATTACCACTAAGTGTTGTTGACAAAAATAGCTCTTGGAGAACTACATGTTTGCAGCCAGGAGTAGGAGAAGCAAAGGTAGTAGCTATAGAACCAACACCAATAGCCCCACCAATAGCACAGGCATAAGTGAGGGTCATCCAGATAACCTTTACATTTGAATTGTAGGACGAGAGAGAATGCCCTGTTGAGGAATTACTCTACAAACATAGGCTGTATTATTTATGGTATAATTATGCACTTCCAACTACTTTTTTCTCTAAAAAAATACATAGTCTGACGACTTCTGAAAAATTCATTGGCTTCCACCTATGTATATATCATCCCTTCTTTAATTGGCCTTGATGGAATGGAAAGGGATAAATCCATGTTTAGGTGCATCTTCCCACACTCTAATAACGTCGGCATTGTCAATGGCATCTTCAGATTCATGATGACTCCATTCTTGCAGTGCATGCACAATTTCTCCCACGCACCATGCACTCATCGCTCTTTTAGGAAACCAATTATTTTTCCCATCAAATAAATAATATGTCACCATCAATACCTTCTTCCGAAATTCATGATACCAAACACCCACAAAAGCTAGTTCTAAGATCCATAAAATGCTATTACAAAATACTAAACTTACCTCACAGGCATGCAGATTCTCAAGATTCTTGGGAACATGCATTACAAGAACGTTCTCATAAGTGCATTCCTCGTGATCATTTGGTATCGGAAAATGAAGAAATAGAATAAATCTAGTGCCCTTGGGTGCCTTCATCTGATCTTCTTGATTAATCCATCTGCCAACTATCCATGTCTAGATCATACCAAGACAACTGACAGTAAAAATAACATTCACAGCTTTAATTTCGTTTCTCAGAATTGTTGCAACCTTACATTGTTTTTTTTGTTTTCAATTTTAAAATATGCTTTCTATAAGAGCTGCTTATTTGTATTATTTCCCCCAATTAGAATCATTATAAAAAAATGAATATTTGCTATAATAGCTTTATTTGTATAATTACGAGAGATAAGTTGAGAGGAGCATGTGTCTGCTTCATTGGAATAGGGGGATTTGAATCCAAATTATTGCCTATCGTTATGGGGGAATGGTATTCTAGTTATAAAAGATGGTGCAATGTTTCGATCTTGGAAAAGAAACCTGTTATGATGAAATTTTATGACCTATTACTTTATAAGATTGGTTCAGTTTATGGTAGAATAATCTACGGATCCTTCTGTGTAGTAGACTGGAAAATATTGGAGCATGATTTCCTAATGGTTATAGGATTTCCTGTTTGGAAATAATTGTCATAAATGTTAAATATATAATATGCAAGCTAAGTCTACCCTAAACGATGGAATCATGGAATCATAATATCTATCGAAAGGCGCGGATATGGATGATCTAATGATGTGATCCCGTCAGCAATTAAAGATATGAATATAATCCTTGGGAATTGCTCTAGTGGTTGCGTATGCATTAGACTGTGTTTGATAGGTGATGGGTGGACAGAGAGATCTTTAATACATTAGTAGGGTTTTCAAGTGGTGGTTTCTCCACCGTCAACACTAAGCAATGTTAATGTTATTGTAACCGCGGAAGATATTCACTTGTATTTTATTTGTACCTCCGACGGAGATGTTTATTCCTCTGGTCGGAGAAGTCATTATTGTATTTGGGTCATGTAAAGTCATTGAGGTAAATCCTCCCATGTAAGTTGGGGATTTAGTTCCCCTAGAGTTATTTCTATTGGGGTTTTTAAGTTCCCTAAAGGAGTTGGCCCAGTCAACTTTAGTTGAGGCCGACTTGTCAAGTGGTAAAGGTAATGTATAAATAGAGAGCTAGGCTCTCTATTTATTCATTCACTCACACTCACTCAATTCACATTAGTGAGAGAGAGGAGAAGTTCGCACAAGTGGAGAAGAGAGAAGTTGTTGAAGACCATCTCTATTTTTGGGTTTTACTTTTGTTACATTGTATTGGTGATCATTCTATCTTTGAGGAAGTTGCTGGGTTTTATCCTTTATGGTTTCCCCGAGGAAAATACTTGTGTCTCTTGTGTTTATGTTGCTCTTTTTATTCTCTCAGTAGGATCCTAGATAAGTATTGATTAAATTGTGAAAAAATAACATGGTTTTAGAGCTAAGCTGAGAAGAAGACATTGTGCAGCTGCGGGAAGCTAGGGTTTCCTTTTTCGGAAACTAGTCATCTTGGAATTTTCGCTCTAAATCACTTTTGGAGAAGTTTCAGGATCTGAAACTTGGACATGCTAAAGATGAAATGTTCATGTATCTTGTGTCTGATTTTTAGCCTCAGATTCATTGTACTTTGTGAGATATGATCCGTACAAGTTAGGGTTTCCTCCTCTTCCAGAATGCATCCCTAAACATGTGACCTAGGAAACAAGGTCATATCTCAGGCTAGGAAGATCCAAATATAATTCCGTAAAATGTGATAGTTAGGTCACAGAATGTAGTTTCACAGGTTCGAATATCAGAGGTCGAAGTTGCAAAAGTGACACATGGCACGCCATACAAGTTTGCTAGGATGTTTCATGCCATAAACAACTCATGTTGGGAAACTTAACATGTCTCTCTCATGGAGAATCCAATGAAGCTCAATTATGTGGGGTTGGAAAGATGACAGGTCACACTACCACAGGACGAATTGTTAGACCATGAGGATCCTAAATTTCATAGATACACCTGAAACAGTACAACACATATGAAATGGCTCAACGGAGGAATCAAAGAAGAGGAGGAAGAAGTTCTCACTTAGGGTTTTTAGTTTTTTTAGGTATGGAAGGAACTGATACAATGTTGGAGACACCTGATGAAACATTGGAAACTTTGAAAATGGATTTGGAATCCCTTCATCATAGATATTAATCTTCAATCAAAATGTTGCAAGAGGAAGGAGATTGGAAATTAGGGTTTCCGGGTTCTACAAGTAAGAAGAAACCCTAGCAAAGTTGGGAGACTCATAGAGAAGCAATGAAGGAGGTTTAAATGGCATTGGTATTCTATCATCCTAGCACCATGAATATATATAAGTTGTTTACAAGTGATCTACCTTGGACGATTAGGGTTTTACCCTTATAGAGAAGACTACAAGCAATCTCGATAGGTACATGACGAAATATAAATCAAGTTCTATATCAAGAATATATGACCATGATGACATGAAGACAAAGACTCATCCATAGTATTTGATCACATAGAAGATCTACTTACGAGATATGTATGATTTGGTTCTACTATGCTTAACTTATAGATATGCAGGCTACTATCACAGGTCTATAAATCAATGAAGAGAACAAAGAAGATAATGTTTGGGTATGTTAGACATAACTAGAAAGCATGCTAATCCAAGTATGTTTTTCTATATCGAGTTAGAATTCTACTTTGTGTTAGGATCTTAGATAAGTATAGTTTCATATGGTTGATAATGATTATTCCTGAAGATAGAGTTTAGCTAATCAAGGCTTTATGCATATTGTGTTTCTTAGTTTGATTAATGATATGACAAACTAGAAGAGTCCCATGGTCAAATATGAATATGCATGAGTAAAAGACGTACTCCATGGAACCTTTAATATTAACGCTTGTGATAAATTACCTGTGTATGAAATGATTATGACCGTACATGTTTAATATTATTTAGGGTTATAATGTTTTGATCTTATTGAGATTATACTAATGAATGTGTGATTATGTATGAGATCTTGAAGATGACACAATGATGAAACTAGTGCACACTTAAGGGTGCATAGTGCTACAAGATGGATAAAAGATCAAAGACACAAAATCATGATACTATCATGACATTGAAGGGAAGTCGAGATACAAAGGGAGGAAACCTCAAGAGGGAGGCAATCTCAAGGAAGCAAAGATCCAGAGGGAGGAAACCCCACAAAACATAAAAATATAAGTATTTGAATTACTTCTTGAACTCTAAATAGTTATTGATATTAATAGTTGTATGCATATTTGTATTCCTAGAATCAGGAAATGTATCATACATAGGGTAAGCATTCATATAGAATTGAACAGTGTACTACTAATATGCATATGATGGGTAAGTAGCCAATAGTGTTGGACAACATTCCATTGTTGCTTGTCTAGAATGAAACCTCTTTGCTAACATGCTGGGAGCAGTGAACGCTCTTCATAGTATTTTCTGGTAGATATGGAAGGCCACTAGATAGTCATCGTATGCATACACGATATGGAAAAGTGTTGTGCCAAAGCATTGGCCAAGATAGCTAGTTGCATAAATATGTGAATGATATCAGTATGCATAAAAAGTTATCATTGAAATGATTTGATGATTATGAAGTGTTACTAATCCTGTAATTGAATTTGATTTGTAGGAAAGGTCGTGTGCTATGATCTATAAGAGAAGGATGATGAACACTTTTTCTGAAGAACAAGTGATGACTGTTCAGCAAGAAGTCTAACAAATCAAACATACTACAAAGGTACAAGGAAAGGTCTGTGGCTTGCAGTTTCTCACATGAAGAGGGAATTGGATACACTTCTACTAGAGCTATGCTCACGATAGTCGCAGTAATAAAATAAAAGTTACATCAGGAGAACATGAAGGAAACTTTCCTGGATGATGAACTGTATGTGGAGCAACCACTAATATTTGAGGCACACACATGTGTGAGGCCTTGGACAAGCACCCTAGACATGGGACAACATATGGACTTGTTTCCCAGCCGATAAGGAGAATATCTTGGAAGAAATATTCTAGATCCCAGTGACATTGTGAAAGACCAATGATATGGATAACCTCTTACAGAAGATTAAAGAAGGATTTGTACGAGTTCAACAGGTACCCAAGATCATTAGTTATTTGATGAGTTTGATGATCACCACAGGTGATGCAGATTTCAACCTTTGCTACAAGGTTGAGGATGGTTGCTATATATACAGATAGCTTGATTATCACAGAAACTCACAGATGGATGCAGGGAGTGCATGATGTTAGACACAGAGAGAGGACTCCACCTCAGAGGGAGAAGATCTCAGATTTCAAGAATCTTTGCATGATTCTTGCACTTAGAGATCAGATGATATTTTCCTTATCCAAGGAAAATATGCAGATGAGATCCTGAAGGTTTTCAGGATGATAGAAAATGGATTCCTTAGGCTACAGAAAGATTATTGGTTAGTTGATGTACTTGACGAACACGAGACCAAACATATGCTTTGGTGTTAACACTTTGAGCTAGTTCCTGACGGATCCGAGACAAGTTCACCTGGTTGATGCAAATCATATATTGAGGTACTTGAAGGGCACAATGGATTATGGGCTCATATATGGTGTGAATCAAAAGGTTAACCTGCAGGGTGATGTTGATTCAGATTGGGTAGGTAGTGCTGCAGATAGCAAGAGCACTTCGAGGTGCTGCTTCAATATGGGATTATGTGTGATCTCCTTGTTTAGCAGGAAGTAGTCCTGTGTGGCACTGAGTACATCCGAAGCAAAGTATGTCGCATCTTGTTCGACTAGTTGTGAGGCAGTATGGCTGAGGAAGCTACTGTCTGATTTGTTTGATCTCCAGTTAGAGGCGACTTGTATATTCTGTGACAACCAGAGTTGTGTGAAGTTGTCTGAGAACCCCGCGTTCCATGACAAGTCAAAGCACATTGAGATCAAGTATCACTATATCAGGGATATGGTGCAGAGAGGAGTGGTGAAGCTCCATTATGTTGTGATGGACGAGCATATAACCGATGTGTTGACCAAGCCACTATCCAGAGTGAAGTTTGAGTACTTCAGATTGAAGTTTGGTGTTCTCCATATTGAGTTTCCTTCTAAGGGGAAGTGACATTAGAGAAATTTTGAGGTCTAAAATGGGCCTTCTAAGGAAATTTATAAAATAATAGTGGAAATAATAAAATAATATTAGCATACCTCATCAATTTTGGAGGAAAAAAGAAAAACTACTTCTTCAATTTCTATTTTCAACTTATCTCCTTGTATATTCACTCAAATTTCAATCACGAGCAGTCGTTGGATGGGGAATTCAATTCTGCATCCAACGAATACCCACTCGACATACTTTTGATGGACCCTGCTTCCCCAAAAAAGAAGAAATACATGAAAAAATGTGATGATGGAAGTATCCGTGCACTTTATTTTTCATATTTTTCACTTTTCCCAAAAAGTAAAAAAAGTATAAAAAATGCCAAAAAGATGAAAATGTCATAAAATCCAATTCCTAAATTTATGGAGTTTGGAAGTGGATAAGGTCAGATTTGATTGAGGGAATTGAGGGATGAATTTTGAGCAAATTGTGGGGCGCTAGGATGAAGGACTCATCTCCCCATTTAGGGGGGCACATTTCCCCATGAGGGGGGCACATTTCCTAAGGAAGGGGGCACATTTATTGAGGATTGGGAAACATAATTCATGGCTGCGTTTTGGTTGAAGTATGGCATCCCAAAAGGTGGGAGCAACCACCTATATCAATCCTTGTTTCAAGCCTTAACTCTCTCCACCAATTCACCCTCCCTCTCTCTTGACTAGTGCGCCCTCTCCTCTTGGCTCTTCTATTTAAGCACGCCACTTCTCCACTATTTTTCATGAGAAGGTGGAACCTTTGCTCCTAAATATTGTACATCTTTTTTGGAATTCTGTTTATGAATAAAAGGTTGTGGAGGAAAATCGGTGTGTGGCTCTATGGTGTGTGGATGATCATGTTCTAATTTTTACATAAGGTAATCCGTGCCTTTACATTTTTATTCGCATTTGTTTGTTGATCAAATACTGGATTTTGAAGGAGATGTATATCTTAGTAAGGTGAAGCAGTGTGATTTAATCCATTATTTCTCTATCAGGTTATTGTAGAGAAACTAGATTTACAAATTTATTTTTGTTTAAATACTTGTATCTAAATCTCTGCACTAGTCTACACCAGTTGATTTTGATCTTTCTTATGTGATTACAGGTTTCCAATCTGAAGAGTTTGTGGAGCTTGTTTGCGTCCATTTTTCTTCAGGATTGATCCAAGGAGAACTAGTCCCTCTGATCCCCATTCTCGAGGACCCCATTGCCCAAGTTCGAAGACGATTTCCTCTTATTTCTTCTCATCACCAAAATTTCAAATTTTACTCGGTTACCTCGGTTTGCGTATCTCAGATCTATTCCTTTTGTAATATCATAAATAGATCTGATTTATTTTAGATCTTAAGCAATTTTCAAAGTAAAAATCTTAAATCCAGATCTAGTAGAAGCATATTTCTTGTTATAGGTTGATTTTTGCATATTTTAAGGCTTGAACAAGTAGTATGTTTACATTGATTTGAAAAGTTTATTCATCCAATTCAAGATCTTTTAATTTGTTTCTCTTTGAGTGTGCAAAGATCCTAGGGAGACAAGCTTTACAGCTTGTCTCACTTAGTTCATTTTTCGCATTTTACTTAGATTTTCTTTTAGAATTTTTGGGCAAGTCCCAAGACACTTTTAAAGTGTTTTTGGGAATTAGTTAATAACATTTTCTTGCTGTTTTACAGCACTTTATGAACATCTAGGAGGAAACTCTAGCCGTTTTTCAGCAGATTGAGCCTTCTGGAGCACCCAAGAGCCATTACCCATTAACCAAATACTTTTTTTTATGATTTTTGTAAGCCTTTGAGTCATTTCTCAAGGACTGGGGCACCTCTATTTGCATTGTAAAAGAAAAATTAAATGAGATCAAGTGGGCTACCCAATGCCCACACCCCATCCCCCCAAGGGGGAACCGTGTCGACCCAAATTTTGCTGTTTGCATTTTTTAGCTTAGATTTCATTTTCCACACTTAATAAAATTTAATTAGGATTAAAATTTACCTTGTTTTCCTGTTCCATTGGCGGGCCACAAGTTCACTCAAGACCTAGTTTTTCACATTTTTTATACAATTTCCAATTTTCCAGTTTTAATCAACCCCCCTTGCTTTCCTGAAGTACGTATTTCAAGATAAGGGCTTGCCTAAGTACTAGCCATAAAAGGGACTCTTGGGGTTTTAATAAAAAATAAAAACATTGTTAAAAAATTCATAAAATTAACAAGGATTTGTCCCCATATGCTCTGGATCACTGCAACCTTGACTGAACATGCTGATCATACCATAAATGGACTTAGTGACTAGTAATTAGTGTCATTTTTTCCAATTAACCTCCCATTTACGAAAATCCATCTTAATCGCTTATTGATATCGTCTGGGGAAATTCCTCAAAGGAAGCGGGAACCACTAGGTAGTGACCTTGGGATACCATTAGGCTACACCCTCGTTTGGTGTAGTGTTGAACACCTCCTAGAGACTCCGATCCAACCCACATTTCCAAGAGAGGAGCCACCTTTTTCATATTCCAGACATATTTCCAGTACTTCACAGTATATTTGAAATCCCCCCTCCCTAATAATCCACTCATTACTACAAAAATAATAAAATTTACCAAGAACACTTGCAAAACATTGCCATTTTATTTCAAGCATTTCAACCGCACTTTATTTGAATCCATTATCGGCACTAGTCTTGTTGTTGATTATCTTATGATGTTGGTGTTTCAATGATGATGATGTTGGATAATGAATGATATGAAGTTGAATATTTCATTGTGCTTATGATTAAATTTCTAACTCCTAGATTAGTTATTTTCTCTTTTTATAGATTAAACACCTTATATTTTTCTCTTTTAGGGTCCACCCCCTTGGATTCGCTAGGAGTAAGCCTAGACGGAGGAGTCAAGTTTCAAGTGACAACACTTGACTCTGTCTTGTCACGAAGGCCACACCGAGCGACATGAATATTTTTTCCGTGTTTTCCTAGCTGTGCATCCAGGCGGCAACATTTTGTCGTCGTTTATGGGGATAAATATTTTTATTCCCAGAGTACGACTTTTGTTTTCTCCTTTTTTTTTTCTTTGTTTGATGAATATTTACATTATATTTTAATTTTTCATCTGGCGACTCCACTAACATTTTTTCCCTTTTATAAAATTTCAAAGAAAAACAAAAAATAGAATTCTTTGTGAGATTGTTTTAAATGCACATTTTTTTTCTCACATGGCGACTCCATTGAAGGGATAAAACCCTTGTATCTCATAAAATTTGTTGAGACTACTTGTGTGTAGATGAGCCCATGCAATATAGTAAAATATTTAAAGCTCTTTATTTAACAACTCATCTGATTCAACACAAGGAATATTTCATGGTTATATCAAATGCATGATGACCAAATTCTGATATGGACAAGTTAAGGGAACTGATTGGTGCTCAGATTACCCATCAGTTTCATCCCATTGACTTCTCAAGCATCCCCAATTTTCCTAATATTTTTCATGGCAGTGCGGATGCGTATAAATGGCTTCCTGTATTTCATGGAAATGGCAACTCAGCCATCTGACATATCAAGTCTTTCCCCTAGTTTCTAGTTGATTTCAACATTAGTTATGAAGATAATATGATTCACATGTTCGCTAGCAATCTTCAGGGAGATGCTTGCTACTGGTTTTTCTATACCCTCCCTAAGAAGTGAATTTCCTCCTTTTAATGTTTGCTTCACATATTTTTGAAGCAATGGAATAATGATGGGGGTATTATGAAAGGCCTGGAAAGGATACTTAAAACAATGTTTACCCACTACTTCTCAAGGACAGACTATCATGAAAATCCTCTTCATATTGCCATGTTTAAAAATATTGAAGATTTGGAGCTACTTCTAGAAATACTTCGATAAAGATAATGACATGTGTACTCCCGCTATGCATTATAAAGAAGCACATGAGGAGCCCTTCATCGAAAATGTGGTCAGATACATTCCTCATATGGCGATGATATGCAACAATAAATAATTGAAGTGTCCTCAGGTGTATAATGATAATATTTTTCCATATCTACCTCATGAGGAACCCGTGATTGAATCCCATGAAGAGCCCTCGATTGAAGATGTTGTTGCAAACCATCCTCATGTCACCATAACTGAAAACATTGAAGATTTGGAGTGTTATCAAAGGCTATGATGATGAACACATGTGTATTCCATATTTGCCTAAAGAGGAAGCCATTATAGAAGTTGACAAAGAAATTCATTAAGGGTCTTCAATTGAAGATGTTTCATAAGAGCTTCCTCATTTTTCCATTGAAGATTTGGGGCTTCGGGATTACTTCAGTAAAAATGATGATACTCCTCCATTTTCTCCACATAGTGGTGAAGGCTTGGATAGCTTTACACCTTGTAATATATTTCAAACCAAACCTTTTGAGGATAATTATTGTGAACATGAGGATGGGTATGGCCAGGGTTGTGATGCAATAGAAAAAGACTCCCCCTTCATTTACAAGGTTGGGTATGATGATTATTGGACGGATTTAGAAAAACCCATCTTTAATATATTAAGAGAAGGGAGTGTTTATTTTGAGATCTGGGGGAATCTTGATATGGAAGAGGAGCATGCATATATTTCTTATGATAAATCATAGCCATGCATGAGTATTAGTAATGAAGAATTGGATCAATAGTGTAACGAAGAGTTGGATATCATACAATCATTGGAATGTCAGTATCAGCCTTCATCAGCACATACATAGGTTCATTATGACTTGGAGCAGCCTAGGGCCTATATTACTACAAAGGATTTTCATCCGATAATCCATTTAAAACATTATGGTGGTGTGGTTGATCTACCCCATCATACAGATTTATACATCAGTCCTATCCAATCTTGGATAGAAGAATCATGTAGGAGGATTTTCCAGTATGGGGAGAAGTTCAATAATATTTTTCATCCCTATGATCACCCATCCAGCTCCCTAATCTAGAATTATCACGCAAGTTTTCATTTTCTGAATAAGGTATCCTTTTTTTGGCTGGTAACCAAACACAAGGTGAAACGTTTTTATATTGATAAAATGTTAAGATGGTTGCATTGGATTTATCATTTTACTTAGCATTTTGATTATGTTATGCTTAGAGTAGGAAAATAAGCTCATCAAAGTGAGCATTTACTTTTTGCATTTATTTTTTCTAGTATTTTCCTTTTGTACATAGAATTTTTTCATTACTTAGTTTCGCTTTTTGAATAATGCAACTTGTGGTTCATTGGATTCTTATAAGAGCTTGTGCTACTGAAGGGTTTTCTTGTCAAGTTGAGATGTGTTTACAGGTCATAGAAACCAGAGATTCTGGTGTTCTCATATGCTCTCCTTTCCTGAAGACCATATCAAGCACACGTCCTGTAGCTGGAGCAAGATGTTACCAACTAAGTTGTACTTAGTTGGAATTGCAAGTGAGCAGGCAAAGTATGAACATGCTACATGTTCATTATAAGTGATCTGAAGTCCATCAAGCCTTTTCCAGGGCCCTTTTTTTTCTTCTTCACATGTCCATGCCCTACGGGGTTTGTAATAAAGTGTGCTAGCATGGAATTTTTATGTAAAGGACTTGGATTCCTAGGACTTGTCAATCAAGTCAGGTATTCCAAGGATTTTTTTCACTTATTAATTGTGTCTTGCGTTTTAGCAGGACATCATTTTTGAGTTTTTCTATTGCTCCTCCAAAGCCGAAACGCTTGACGTGGTAGTTAGGCCTTAGGAGGTTATTAAAGTCCATGGGTCAATGTATATGAACATGTTAGACAATAATTTTGATTCGTATGGACATGTGCCAGGTCCCCCTAGGTTTTTTTTTATGATTTAGAGAAATACAATTTTTCCGTAAAATTAAGGCATTTTTTAATGGTTTAATTAAAAAAAGTTAAAAATGTTGTAAAAGTGTGGTCTAGGGGTATTTTCTGCCATGGGGGTGCTCATTTTCAAGCTTAGAGCACCCACTTTACCCCAAGTCCTACTTTCCTAAGTATTCGTGCACTTTATATTTTTTCATTTTTCCCAAAAAGTAAAAAAACGTATAAAAATGCCAAAAAAATGAAAATGTCATAAAATCCAATTCCTAAATTTATGGAATTTGGAAGTGGATAAGGTCAGATTTGATTAAGGGAATTGAGGGATGAATTTTGAGCAAATTTTGGGCAACTAGGATGAAGGACTCATCTCTCCATTTAGGGGGCACATTTCCCCATGAGGGCACATTTCCTAAGGAAGGGGGCACATTTATTGAGGAGTGGGAAGCATAATTCATGGTTGCGTTTTGGCTGAAGTATGGCATCCCAAAAGGTGAGAGAAACCGACCCCCAATAGGGTGGTCTAATAACCCTTTGACCCACATGGCCGACCCCCAATAGGGTGGTCTAATAACCCTTTGACCCACATGACTTATACAGGGCCGACCCCAAACAAGGTGGTCTAATAACCCATCAAGTATAAGTTACGACACTTACAATATAAATGACGACACTTCCTTATAGAGGAATAATACCATCTCTATAGGAATACAATATACATATATGTGAAATACATTCCGAAGTTACATATACATCAACACTCCCTCTTAACTAGGAAGGTATTTCTCAGCACAGTTCTTCTAGCACAAGTCATCTTCTCTGGATCATCGTCACTAGATAATCGTCATCGAGTCATCATCATCGTCACTGCTGCTGCTATCTCAATCAATCTCTGAATCTACTCGTCATAGGAAGTTCTACAGAGCCAGTCCTTTTTCATATTGGATGTAGGCCCACCACCTGCAGGTCTTCATCATCACTGGCCATACTGTGGAATCCTCAGGACTTTTACGTGCGTCACAAAACCTCGAAAGAGCATCCCAGGCTGTTACGAGCACACAGCTCTACCTATAAGATCTCCCAGGGCACCGAATTACATGTGACCTCACCACAAAACCTCGCAAGAGCATCCCAGGCTGTTACGAGCACACAGCTCTACCTATAGGATCTCCCAGGGAAACGAATTACATGTGGTCATGGCAAAACCTCGTAAGAGCATCTGCCAGATATCCCAGGGAACCGAATTACATGCCATAGGCAAAACCTCGAAAGACTATCTGCAGATCTCCCAGGGCACCGAATTACATGCCATAGGACAAAACCTCGAAAGAGCATCTGCCAGATATCCCAGGGAACCGAATTACATGCCATAGGCAAAACCTCGAAAGACTATCTGCAGATCTCCCAGGGCACCGGATTACATGCTCATCTGCACAACCTGATCCACGGCCACAGAGTATCAACCTGATACTCACCATACATCATCCTGATGTATCCATGATCATCCTGATCATTATCACTGCAACGTCCTGTTGCATGTCATCTGGAGCAACATCCTGAAGCTCGTCATCTATGATCATCCTGGTCATCACTGCAACATCCTGCTGCATGTCATCCGGAGCAACATCCTGAAGCTCGTCATATATGATCATCCTGATCATCACTGCAACATCCTGCTGCATGTCATCCGGAGCAACATCCTGAAGCTCGTCATCCATGATCATCCTGATCATCAATGCATCTACCTGATGCATACCAAGTATCTACCTGATACATATCATCATACATGATCCTCCTGATCATACAATGTATCCACTTGATACAAATACATGATACATATCATCATACATGATCCTCCTGATCATCAATGCATCTACCTGATGCATACCAAGTATCTACCTGATACATATCATCATACATGATCCTCCTGATCATCAATGTATCCACCTGATACAAATACAAATACATATCACCATACATGATCCACCTGATCATACAATGTATCCACCTGATACATATACAGATACATGGTCCAAGCATCCAACATGATGCATGTACACATGATCCAACTGATCATATCCAGCATCAACATGATGCGTACATACATACAAAATGATCCAACTGATCATATCCAGCATCCAACATGATGCATACATACATACATAAAAATGATCCAACTGATCATATCCAAGTAGAAACCAGAACATCATCCTGATGCTCATCATCCAGCGCTTACATCCATAGCCATGTGAAGGATCCCCCTTCCAACATGCTTGGAATGGCTTCAGCAAATGTGACCATCACTTCTTCCTCGAAGTGTCCTCGATCTGAAGAACGCCAAGCCTCTCTCTGAAGTACTCGAACTTCACCCTAGCTAGTGGCTTCGTCAGCACATCTGCAACCTGCTCGTCTGTCGCAACATACAGGAGCTTCACAGCTCCTCTCTGCACCATATCCCTGATATAGTGATATTTGATCTCTATGTGTTTCGACCTGTCATGAAACACTGGGTTCTCGGACAGCTTCACACAACTCTGGTTGTCACAGAAGATACCAGTAGCTTCCAACGGGAGATCAAATAGCTCAGACAGTAGCTTCCGTAGCCATACTGCCTCACAACTACCTGAACAAGCTGCAACATACTCTGCCTCAGCTGTACTCAGTGCTACACAGGACTGCTTCCTGCTAAACCAAGAGATCACACCTGATCCCATACTGAAGCAACACCCAGATGTGCTCTTCCTGTCTGCAACACTGCCAGCCCAATCTGAATCAACATAACCCTGCAGGTTAAACTTTTGATTCTCCTCATACCTGAGCCCATAATCCACTGTACCCTTCAGGTACCTCAGAACATGCTTTACAGCAACCAGGTGAACACTCGGATCCGTCAAGAACTGGCTCAATGTGTTCACAGCAAAGCAAATGTCTGGTCTCGTGTTCGTCAGGTACATCAAGGACCCAATCATCTGACAATACAAAGAGACATCAACCGGCTCAGATGAAGCATCACATAGAAGCTTCAGATTCGATGCCATAGGTGTGGCCATATCCTTGCAGTCCATCATCCCGAACATCTTCAGGATCTCTAATGCATACTTCCCTTGTCCAAGGAATATTCCTTCTGCACTCTGCCACACCTCCATGCCAACAACAAATAGTGCATCATCCCCAAGTTCTTCATCTCGAACTCGGTAGTAAGCTTCCGCTGCGTGTTGGCAATCAATCTATTTTCACCATACCAAGTTCTGCACATATATGATTTCCTATCATGTGTCTCAGAACCAAGTGGCTGCTCCTCATACACTTCTTCTTCAACTACACCATTCAAGAAAGCTGTCTTGAATCCATCTGGTGTATCTTCTGTTTCGTCACTTTTATATTTCTCTATGCTGCCATCTGCAACATGCTTGATCTAATAGTTCCATATGGAAGTCATAACAAACTTCCCTTCACATCTTGGGACCGCATCCCAAACATCGTCCTTCATGATCGACGGATCATGGCATTCTTCCCGTATCCTGGGAACTTCAATATCTTCAATAGATAATTTGTTGCTGAACAAATGTTGTAGTTCTTCTTTTGTAGGAGATGGCATACGATCTTTCCTACACAACAAGTTAAATTGCATGATTAGAAAACATCTCATAGTTTTCAGAAGAAATTCTTACACATAAAGAAATATGCCATACAGTCATGCAATTATCTTAGCCAATGCTTCAATACAACATTTATCCATATCCCGTAACTTTCTAGATGCCTTCCAATCTCTACCAGAACATTGTTAAGAGTGTGCACAACTCCCAACATGTCAGCAAAGAGGTTTCATTCTAGATAAGTAGCAATGGAATGTTGTACAGTGCCATAGGCCACTTACCCATGTGTATTAGTAGTATACTGTTCATCAATGCAACTATGCACAATACATATCCTAAGTCTAGGAACATGAGCATAAACATCATTTGAACAATTTTATTTTAAACAAACAAATATGCATGAAATGATAATTAAAATACTTATCTTTGTTTGTTCGTTGGGTGGACTCCCTCTGAGTCTTTGCTTCTTTGTGGGAGATACTGGAGTCATAATCTGAAGTAGCTTCTTCTACACCTTTCTGTTGTGGAATGTAGAAACATGGTCAACTCCCTTTGAATATCTGCATCCTTGCAGAAACTACTGAAGTGTGCTCCTTTTCTTTATTGCAGGAACAACTGGAGTGTGCTCCTTTGCTTTCTGGCAGGAGCAACTGGAGTGTGCTCCCTCTTGATCTTTGCTTCCTGAATTACCTGTTCTTGAACTCATATTCATCCTTGGTCCCTATGCATACTTATTAGTATCATGATTCATATAAAATCATACATTCATTAGTATACTATTAAAACACAATAATCTCAAGCATGTATACTTATGATCATTTCAATCAGAAATAATATTCAAGATTTATGTAGGATTCTTATGGTTAGTCAAATCATAAGAAGCATAACATGTCTAAACCTATAATTACTCAAACCTATGACTCTTCGCGTTAGTTGAATCATCAATCAAGATAAGAGATATAATATGCATAAAACCATGACTATTCAAACCTATGATTTCATGATTCTTCTTGGTTAGTCAAATCATCAAACAAAGTAAAAAGCATAATATGCCTAAACCCATGATTACATAATTAATCATGCCAAGTATACTTATATAAAGGATCTTATCACAAGATGAGATTGTAACTTGATATAGGAAAAACATACCTGGATTAGCATGCTAGCTATTTATGTCTAACATACTCACATGATGTCTTCTTGTTCTTCTTCAATGACTTGTGCTAGTAACCTGTATATCTCATAGGTTAACTATTACAAAACCAAGTTATACATACCTCGTAAATGGATCTTCTATGAGATCCATGACAATGGATGAATCTTTGTTCTTGAACAAAAACATGATTTGTCTTCTTGGTGTACCTTTCATGTTAGTAGACAACATAAAACTCATACAACATCACAATGTGTTAGTACAAACATAAGTTTCATACTCCTAATAAATGAATGACTTCTATCATGCATTCATAATTTTATTAAGGTGATATGATAAGTCTAAAATCAAGATTGTACTAACCGTGATAACATGAAGACAAACATACCATAAACTTAATTATGAACAAATCTCAAAGCATACCTCGATGAGTCATACCTGTCAAGATCACTTGTAATCTTCTTATGTAAGGCCTTAGCCTCATCTCCCTTTGAAACAGGAACTTCTTCACTTATGCAAGTGACCAATCCATCTTCTTCTAGGATCAACCCAATCCACTTGATTTGCAAGAACTGGACCTGGAGCTGGATATGGGTTTGTCAGAGAGACCCCAAAAATTCAAACTTTGAAATTCAAACTTCCGAAAGGATAGGAATATGCGCCTTGATGAACTGATCAAACTGGTATATTCAGAATTTGAAGACTGCAAAGTTTCACTCCTCAATTTTGCCTTTGAAACTTCCAGATTCGCTGGACGTGACTCTGAACTGGGGTTTGATGAAGCCCACTCTTCTACCCAATCAAAATGTTTGATCCAAAGCTCTAAGCTTCTATTTTTCTGAGGAGCTTCCAGCCGTGGTCACAGATTTCAAAAATTCCCATTTTTACAGAAGCCCTAATTTTCCATTTTTCTGATCAAAGTCCCGAACTAGGGTCTGATCAAACCCGGCCTTCTACCCAGCCAAAAATTCTGATCTTGGTCTCTAAATTTCTATTTTGATGAGTAGCATCCAGCCGTGGTCTCCGATTACAAAAATTCCAACTTTCTTCAAAGCCCTAAATTCCGGAAGCCATGAATGAAGGTACCAAAAAAATAATTCTGTTTTGACAGAAATATGTACCTGATTGTTTCTGGTGTAACTCCAAAATTTTTGATCCACAGGGTCTGAAAAAGTTTTCTGACATAGCCTGACCTGTTATCTTTCCATCCTGACAGGTCTGACCTCAATTGGATGTTCTGAGAGAGAGTTATGCCAAATGTCGCAACGTGACCTGTTTTGGGAAAATACAGGAGAGCGAACTTGTACGGCGTGCCACGTGTCACTGTTTGACCTTCGGCCTCTGAAAAAGTTTTCTGAGATAGCTCGGCCTGTTATCTTTTCATCCTGACAGGTCTGACCTAAATTGGATTCTCTGAGAGAGAGATATGCCAAGTGTCGCAACGTGACCTGTTTATGGGATAATACAGGAGAGCGAACTTGTACGGCGTGCCACGTGTCACTGTTTGACCTTTGGCCTCTGAAAAAGTTTTCTGAGATATCTCGGCCTGTGTACTACCTGTCAATTTTCACGAAATTTCATTTGGAGCTTCCTATCCCAAGTTATGACCTTTTTCCCAAGGTCACCTGATTTTGACTCAGATCTGGAAGAGGCAGAAACCCTATATTGTACAGATCATAAATCACAAATTACAACGAATTAGAGGTTGTCCTTTGGACACACGATACCTGGAGATCTTAGCTTCGGCCTGTAACAATTTCAGATCCGAAAACTTCGTCAAAACGGATTTATAGCGAAAGTGCTACGATGACTGGTTTTTGCTATATCAAGCCCTAGCATCGTAAGTGCAACAAGTGTCATACATGCCATATCATGCCTTCTTTCAGGCTAGCTCTGATACCATGTTAAATTTTCTGAATTTACTTCAATATGATCTAGGATCTTAACTGAGAGAACAACATGTACAGCATATCTACAGCATATCAATCATGGAGACAATAATGCAAGCACACAAGAGACACAAAGATTTACTTGGGGAAAACCATAAAGGTGAAAAACCCCAATAACTTCCTCAGAGATAGATAGAGCAATGATACAACCAACCAATAGAGATAGCCATAACCTAGCAGCAATCCTCCTCCTCCATAAGTGCGCCTCTCCTACTTGAGTGCATGTGTAAGAAGTGAGTGAGCAAATAGAGTGCCTCCCGCACTCTATTTATACTTGACTTGACTTGCCTTTTTTACCTAACTCATGTCGGCTCTAACTTAACCACATAACATAATGCTGAGTGGGCCGACCCCCAATAGGGTGGTCTAATAACCCTTTGACCCACATGGCCGACCCCCAATAGGGTGGTCTAATAACCCTTTGACCCACATGACTTATACAGGGCCGACCCCAAACAAGGTGGTCTAATAACCCATCAAGTATAAGTTACGACACTTACAATATAAATGACGACACTTCCTTATAGAGGAATAATACCATCTCTATAGGAATACAATATACATATATGTGAAATACATTCCGAAGTTACATATACATCAACATTTTCTGCCATGGGGGTGCTCATTTTCAAGCTTAGAGCACCCACTTTACCCCAAGTCCTACTTTCCTAAGTATTCGTGCACTTTATATTTTTTCATTTTTCCCAAAAAGTAAAAAAACGTATAAAAATGCCAAAAAAATGAAAATGTCATAAAATCCAATTCCTAAATTTATGGAATTTGGAAGTGGATAAGGTCAGATTTGATTAAGGGAATTGAGGGATGAATTTTGAGCAAATTTTGGGCAACTAGGATGAAGGACTCATCTCTCCATTTAGGGGGCACATTTCCCCATGAGGGCACATTTCCTAAGGAAGGGGGCACATTTATTGAGGAGTGGGAAGCATAATTCATGGCTGCGTTTTGGCTGAAGTATGGCATCCCAAAAGGTGAGAGAAAAACGCTCTATCAAGCATTGTTTCAAGCCTTAACTCTCTCCACCAATTTGCCCTCCCTCTCCCTTGACTAGTGCGCCCTCTCCTCTTGGATCTTCTATTTAAGCACGCCACTTCTCCATTGTTTTTAATGAGAAGGTGGAACCTTTGCTCCTAAATATTGTACATATTTTTTGGAATTCTGTTTATGAATAAAAGGATTTGGAGGAAAATCGGTGTGTGGCTCTATGGTGTGTGGATGATCATGTTCTAATTTTTACATAAGGTAATCCGTGTCTTTGCATTTTTATTCGCATTTGTTTGTTGATCAAATATTAGATTTTGAAGGAGATGTATATCTTTGTAAGGTGAAGTAGTGTGATTTAATACATTATTTCTCTGTCAGGTTATTGTAGAGAAACTAGATTTACAAAGTTATTTTTGTTTAAATACTTGTATCTAAATCTCTGCACTAGTCTACACCAGTTTCTTTTGATCTTTCTTGTGTTAGTTGTTTTTTGTGATTACAGGTTGCCAATATGAAGAGTTTGTGGAGCTTTTTTGCGTCCATTTTTCTTCAGGATTGATCCAAGGAGAACTAGTCCATCTGGTCCCCATTCTCTAGGATCTCATTGCCCAAGTTTGAAGACATTTTCCCATTCTTTCTTCTTGTCACCAAAAATTCAAATTTTACTCGGTTACCTCGTCTTGCGTATCTCAGATCTATTCCTTTTGCAATATCATAAATAGATCTGATTTATTTTAGATCTTAAGTAATTTTCAAAGTAAAAATCTTAAATCCAGATCTAGTAGAAGCATATTTCTTGTTACGGGTTGATTTTGCATATTTTAAGGCTTGAACAAGTAGTATGTTTACATTGATTTGAAAATTTTATTCATGCAATTCAAGAGTTTTTAATTTGCTTCTCTTTGAGTGTGCAAAGATCCTAAGGAGACAAGCCTTACAGCTTGTCTCACTTAGTTCATTTTTCACATTTTACTTAGATTTTCTTTTAGAATTTTTGGGTAAGTCCCAAGACAATTTTAAAGTGTTTTTGAGCATTAGTTACTAATATTTTCTTGTTGTTTTGCAGCACATTATGAACATGTAGGAGGAAACTATGGTTGTTTTTCAGTAGATTGAGCCTTACGGAGCACCCAAGAACCATTACCCTTCAACCAGATACTTTTTCTATGATTTTTGTAAGCCTTTGAGTCAATTTTCAGGATTGGAGCACTTCTATTTGTATTTTAAAAGAAAAATTAAATAAGAGAAAGTGGGCTGCCCATCGCCTACAGCCTATCCCCCCAAGGGGAAACCGTGTCGACTCAAATTTTGTGGTTTGCATTTTTTAGCTTAGATTTCATTTTCCACACTTAATAAAATTTAACTAGGATTAAAATTTACCTTGTTAGTTTGTTCCATTGGCGGGCCACAAGTTCACTCAAGACCTAGTTTTTCACATTTTTTTAACAATTTCCAATTTTCCAATTTTAATCAACACCCCTCGCTTTCCCAAAGGACGAATTTTAGGATAAGGTCTTTCCTGAGTACTAGCCAGAAAAGAGACTCTTGGGGTTTTAATAAACCAGCCTAGATCCAAATCCTAGGCTCTATCAAGGGTCGAGAGGGATCAAATCTCCCGAGGTGCAAACCTCTCCTCGAAAAGCTCCTTGAGTGCAATACCTGAGAAGAGGTTTGCACCTCGGGAGATTTGATCCCTCTTGACGCTTGATAGAGCCTAGGATTTGGATCTAGGCTGGTTTCAGTCGTGGGTACTGACACAAAACTGGAGTTTGATCATCATTGTAAGGAAAAGTTAAGTTGAAAAAACAGATACATTTACGAGGATTATCATAATGTAAGTAATAAGTATTAAGGATTGAGTAAATTGTTAAACTGGAAAATAGAGACAATTCACCTAACTTTTGTTTTCGACTCTCTTTTTGTTGATCTGCGTTTTGTTTTGTTTGTTCTTCTCCTTCTTCTGCCATCATTTCGTACATTTTGATTTATTTGTTGTTCTGCAAACTAATTTTTTTGTTCTTCCAATTGCTTCAACTTTCTCTCTCAATATGCTCTTTGTCGATCAACGTTTCATTTTCTTTGTTTCGTTCTTCTACTGTCAATTCGCCTACCTTTTTTTTCGATTTTCTTTTTGTTGATCTGCATTTTGTTTTGTTCGTTCTTCTCCTTCTTCTGCCAACATTTCGCCATTTCATACATTTTGATTTATTTGTTGTTCTGCAACTTGATTTCTTTGTTCTTCCAATTGCTTCAACTTCTCTCCTGATACACTCTTTGTCGATCAACGTTTCATTTTCTTTCTTCCTCTCATTGTTCTGCTGTCAATTCGTCTAACTTTCTTTTTCGATATCTTTTTGTCGATCTGTGTTTCGTTTTCTTCGTTCTTCTAGTTCTTGTACTATCATTTCCTCCAACTTCCTTTTTCGAAATTCTTTTTGTTCTTATGCTTTTCGTTTCAAGTATTTTTCTCATTCTTTTGTTGTCACTGAAAGCAATGTGTCCATACACTGAAATCAATCCGTCCATACATTGAAATCTATGTGTCCATACACTGAAATCAATGCGTCCACATAATAACATCTACACTAAAAAATATTCAATAAAAAACCCCATACACTGAAATCTATGCATCCATTCACTGAAATCAATGCATCCATACACTGAAATCTATGCGTCCATTCACTTAAATCAATGCGTCCATTCACTAAAATCAATGCATCCATACACTGAAATCTATGCGTCCATTCACTGAAATCAATGCATCCATACACTGAAATCTATGCATCCACACACTGAAATCAATGCATCCACGGAATAACATCTACACTGAAAAATATGCAATAAAAAATTTCAACATTGTAAGGAACAGGTTAAGTTGAAAACATAGAAATAATTACGAGCATTATAATAATGTAAGTAATAAGTATGAGTAAATTGTTATCACATTCCATGTATCCAAGTATGTCATATTCATTGGTAGTTATATTGATTCCTATATAACCCCGAAATTATCTCCCATTCATGCTTTTGAGAATCCCTTTGCACAAATAACATGTCTTCACGATCTCTTTAATTCATGGTCGTGTTTTCTTTGTTCTTCTGTATGTTTTGATGCTTCTTTTTCTATTATGGATTCGAAACGTTGACTAACGAACATGGATACTATGGATTCTCCAAAACCTCCCGAAATCAACAACCACATTAATCTTGCTACAAAGATTATTTTTATCTTTCTATTCTATACATTTGTCATACTTTTCTTCTTTGATAATCAATATCTTCATTGTTTGCAATATTATCATGAGGATCCACGATATACCCTGAAATAGAGAACACCAAAATCGAATTTGTTGAAATCATTGCAGAGTAGTTTTTCTATTAAATTGATAAATTCAATGTATAGCTGTAAATAACAAAAAACAATGTATTGTTGAAATTAATGAAAGATTTTTTTATTTATTAAATTGATAAATTCAATGCATACATGTAAAAAACAAAAAAAATGCATTGTTGAAATCAATACAACGAATGAAATAAATATGCATCTTTTGTTGTTTAACAACATTTGTGTGTGGTCTATTGGTAGGAATTAAGGTGATTGGGCTTGTGTTAACCTAGAGACCAAGGTTCAAAACCCTTTCTGCTTGGAGTTATAGTTAGTTATCAAATCTAACTATTATTATGGCATTTTTTTTTAACACCATTTCTGTGTGATCGATTGGGCTTGTGTTAACCTAGAGACCAAGATTTAAATGTCTTTTTGCGTGGAGTTATATTTAGTTATCAAATGTAATTATTAGTTCACAAATCTAACTATTATTATGGCTGCTTTTCTTTTCTATTCTTATGTCTGCTATAATATTCTTTTTACTTCTTATGTTCACTATAATATTTTTTTTTTACTTTTTTATTTCTTTACTTTTTATGTTTTTAGTTTTTAGGTTAGCTATAATATTTTTTTTACTTTTTATGTTTCTAGTTTTAATGTCGCATATAATATATTTTTTTACATATTTGTTTACTTCTTTATTTTATGTTGGGTATAATATTATGTTTCTACTTTTCATATCCACTATAATATTTTTTTAACTTCTTTATTTTATGTGGGCTATAATATTTTTTTAACTTCTTTTTTGTTTACAGCCGACATAATATTTATTACTTTTTAGTTTGTATTATTCATTTTTGTTTATGGCCGACAATAATGTCAACTGTGTTTTTCAATTGAAAATACAGGTTCCTTTTAATGGCCGACTAAATATTAATTAGTTTTTACGTTTTATTAGATCTCCCTCATATTATAACTTTTTACGTTTTATTAGATGTAACGCTACATTTTTACGATTTATTAGATGTAACGGTACATCCACGTTAAAAGATCTCCCTCATACTAGGCTGTAGAGTGCCTCTTGGCGCAAAAATAAAAACATTGTTAAAAAATTCATAAAATTAACAAGGCTTTGTCCCCGTATGCTTTGGATAATTGCAGCCTTGACTGAATATGCTGATCATACCAAAAATGGACTTAGTGACTAGTAATTATTGTCATTTTTTCCAATTAACCTCCCATTTACGAAAATCCAGCTTAATTGCTTATTGACATTGTGTGGAGAAATTCCTCAAAGGAAGCGGGAACCACTAGGTAATGACCTCGGGATACCGTTAGACTACACCCTCATTTGGTGTAGTGTTGAACACTTCCCATAGACTCTGATCCAACCCACATTTCCACGTGAGGAGCCACCATTGTCATATTTCAGACATATTTCCAGTACCTCACGGTATATTTGAAATCCCCCCTCCCTAATAATCCACTCATTACCACAAAAATAATAAAATTTACCAAGAACACTTGCAAAACATTTTCATTTTATTTCAAGCAGTTCAATTGCACTTTATTTGACTTCATTATCGACACTGGTCTTGTTGTTGATTGTTTTATGATGCTGATGTTTCAATGATGATGATGTCAGATAATGAATGTTATGAAGTTGAATATTTCATTGTTCTTGTGATTGAATTTCAAAATCCTAGATTAGTTCTTTTCTCTTTTTGTAGATTAACCACCTTATATTTTTCTCTTTTAGGGTCCACCCCCCTTGGCTTCACTAGGAGTAAGCCTAGACGAAGGAGTCGAGTTTCAGGTGACAAAACTTGACTCTGGATTTCCCCCAAGGCCACACCGAGTGACTTGAATACTTTTTCCATGTTTTCCTAGGTGTGCATCCAGGCGGCAACAAAGCCGATAATGCATCATCGTTTCTTTTTGTTTCTCTCTTGTTCTGTAATAGAAAAAGCATATATGGATGAAAGGGTCCTCCCATGGGGGAATATTGTTGGTGATGACTGGTGAAGCTATAATAAAGAATGATTTTTTATATAAATGAGGCAAGTATACCCATGATTGTGAAAATTTGTCAAGATGATTATAATAAGAGAATACCGAGGGGTAAACTCTAAGATACTTTTGGGGCAGGGATGAAGGCGACTTCGATCCATGTGATATTAAATGAATCAAGAAATACTGTCGATTGCTGAGTAAGTGGAACTGCTGACGATCATGATAATCCCACGAGGGTGGGGGACCAGAATGGTGGCAAAGTTTCCTAAGGGGAAACTTCATTGTTCCAGATGGATTGCTACCATGGTTTGCAAATGTGAACACTTCTACCTTCAAAATTACATTCCCCCCTGATATGATAGATCTTTTGACGTCGAGCATAGGGGAAACCACTAAGTTAGGGAGCACTAATGACTCTCCATACTTAGTTCGAGGTGATCCCTTATCATGATTGGAAGGGATCCCAAGGTAAAACTGCAACTACTGCAACACTTAGAATATGGTGCACTGATGCTTATGAGAGTCAAAGTATACCGGAAGACTAGGGTCTCATCCTAAGAAGTAAGATGATATTGTAACCAACTGTAGGACTGAAAAACCAGAAAAAAGACTGGTTGATAAGCGCGGGACTCATAAATTCCTTTGATCAATGTACACATGGGGAGGGATAATGACAATGTTCCTTTAGGAAAGGTACAGAGTGAAACAAAGGGAGATAAACTGCAAGTGAAGGGGCTTTGATGGAGACACAATACTGAGAGTAATGGTGACCAAAAAAATAGATAATGTTGGGGATAGTAAGACTCAAATACATTGATCAAAGGAGACCATGGGTTGCTTCCAAAAGAATCAAGAGTTCCCATAGTTTATGTGGATTGGGGAAATTTTTTGTACATAAAGAATAATTGGTGGGGTCCCCACAATTTTATGTGTGTCGGGAGACCAATTTTATGATGGGTAGATTTCCCACAGTTTTGAGTGGGTTGGGGGATGCTTGGGCCAAGATGATGTGGGGGTTGTTTTGAAAGCACGAAGATGGGTTCCCCATGAATCAATGCCATGCAGAGTGTTCCTATGGGAATAACTAATGATAATTTAGTTACTTCGGAGGGCGGGTGCCCCAGTGGTGTCTTCTCGGGAGTGATGATACGAGGAATATTATTGATTGTGGTTTTCTCATTGAGGTATGCATGGTCAATTGTGAATATTGATCGTAACATATGCCGAGGAATCAGATGGCATTGACGACAAGAGGTGGGGGAGTAAATGCACAACTATAAAATGATGAGCGAGGGGTGATATTCTCAAGCTGTATCAAATTCCTTGGGTTTGTGGGGGATCGACATCATGGGTGTCAATTGATGAACATGATTGCAATGGTATGCACACCCATGGGGGAAAATTCTATTCATAGTGATGGAATTGATGGCATATCATGACTAGAAATGAGGGCTTTATGGTTATCAATGGTAATATTGGTAATGCAATGTGAGAAGAGGGAAAAAATTGCCTGTATACCAGTTTCGTAATGATACCTATGATAGAATCCACACACATTACCGAGGGAGGGAGTCTTGTTCTTACAATGCAAAAACAAGAGTTGTAACTGCATGTCTCCATTGTGATCCTGCACATATGGCGCACATACCAAAGTGTAGTAAAGAACATGACAAATGTATTGACAATGTAGAAATATAAAACCAAAACATGTCGCACCTGTGGGGTGCGTACAGATCAAGGGTATAAACATTTACGGTACAACCTCTTGATGGGGTGGTTAAGGGTGATACCTTTTGGGTCATGTTATCACATCCATAGTAGATAGGGATACCATGTCTTTAGATAAGTTTTCAGTACTTTTCCAATCCAGTCCTTTTGCTATGATATGCATGAGATCAACAGTTGGTGAGCAGTTCTTTGATGAACACTCCTTTTATTGTTCCAGAGCACATATTTTCAGCCTTATGCCATGGCCGAGCCCCATGACCCTAGATTAGATGACCAAATTAGCCATTTTCTTCCATTTATAGCATATATGATATAAGTGCCCATGGTTATGCAACAATATTTTTCTAGTGATAGTTAGTGGTTTATATGGTGGATATAGGTATATGACCCAACATGTATATGGTATGTGCATTGGATATCTATATTGTGCTCTTTTACTTATCTTGGTAGCATGATTGGGTATAGAGTGGTCATGATTTGGTGATATATTAGTTCTTGCTTATTGTTTGGAGTAGAAGTAATTCAGTTGCTTTGAATTAAAAATTCTTGTGTATACTTGTTGGTCATGCCCTCTTAGTAGTATGGATTTGGTCATTTCCCCCATAATGGTTTGCTAGTTATGGCATCACCTGTCACTTTCTTCCATCCATCCGTCATCATCCATTTTTGGTTGTATCTTTACTTACACCTTAGCCAATGGTATTGAGGACTTCCTCACCTATGCCTCTGTGTTGGATAGACTCCATGTTGTTATGTGTTTCAGCTCTAATTTGTACGACAAAACTTGCCGAAGACTTGACCCTTCTGGGCTAGGAGAACCCACACGTGTTGGGTCCCGAGCTTAGGTGAGTTGGGATTTTGAATCCTTGATTGTTACAACATAATTTTCCACCTTGTGAATATTAGCATTCTTTGTCCTTTAGGATCCATTTCACTGACTCAAATTCACTTTATGTCCTCCATAAAACACAATTTTTCCCTATTTTTCTTCTTGTATGCTTGTTGTCCCATTATAGCCAGCGTACACGTAGACTGTTCCACTATAGTCCGCGGGTACCAAGTAAAATGGTAAAAATCATTAGAAAATTACTTTTTACTCCCAAAAAGTGGTCTTAGGGTGACCTTTGGCCCTCCATATACCCCGAAACACCTCGATGTGTCCTCTCACTTATCTTTGGAAGGCTATATATTGAGATCTTATGGTGTATGGAAGGGAAGAGAAAGAGAGAGCAAGATAACTCTAGTGGTTTTTTTCCGTGACTTGAGTCTACACTCATTGATCCTTGTTGTTGTGAACTCCTTATGTTCACCTACCAAACTCCTTTCATAGTTTGAGTTTACCATCGCATGGGGGATTGAAGTGGTGGAGGAACAAGTGGAGAGGCCTAGTTCTTGGTTCAGATTGGTTGCCGACAAGAGGTCGTATATTGTAATTCTTGTTATTCATTAATGGAAATACTCATTTTCTTGTCTAGTTGATGTTGCGAATATTGTTAAATTACATTGGGTTATATTTTCTTAAGATATCGTGGATCATGCTAATGTCTTTCAAATATTATATGCACTTGCTTGTACTTGTTGTTGAGACTAATCTGCAGTTTCAAGTGTAGAAGTTGAAAGCTCAACGAGGATCTACTTCGAACATCCGGTTGAAGGTTGGTCTTTTTATCCATTATCTTAGCATTGTCATTTATATAGCATTGTATTGGGAATTGAGTCATTTTCTAGTAGTCAGCTGTATGTTGTGGTCAACCCCAAGCCATAGGAAGTTTTCTCCGTAACAAAAATGGTGACTCCGTTGGGGTTAACATCCATTTTTGGGTATTTTTAGGCATTTGTCCTTATTTAGAGTTGTTGTGTGTCAAGCTTTTGTGTCATTGATTGGCCGTTGGGATCTACTATAGAAAACAAGATTTTTCTGGGTTATTGGACTTCTTGTTTGCTCATTTGCCTTTCCCTGTACGTGGGTCAACTTAGTTTTTCCTGCATCTACCTGCCTCTATCTGCACTGTAGCCCACGTCTACCTGCATTTTTCCTTTATACAGTAGCGTAAAACTCCGGGATTGATTGATTTATGGCCTTGGATTGTTGTTGGGTTGGTTTTGAGTGTTCCTGAGTCTTAATTGGCCCGATTCCTGAATGTTCCATGCCCTGTTTGTGACCAGAAAATCCTTTTTCTCTTTGTTTTGAGCCTTGTTGGTTTATCACCATTTTTTTTATTTTCTAGCTCATTACATTGGTTGAGTCTCACTGTTTGGGATTTGCTGGGTTGTCTTAGTGATATTCTCTGCATTTCTTTATCTGAATGGGTAGATTTCGCTTGCATTTTTTCATTCCATTATATTGAAAAAATACAAAAACATAGTTTGGCATTTTCATTTCCATTATAAGAGAAAATACAAAAATATTTTCTTTCCATACCACATTTTGCATTTGAGTGCTTGTGCTTTCATCTAGGATCTACTTGTGCATTTGAATTTTAAAAGAGTTGCATTTTATTTCGAGTCGTTGGATTGATTATCATTTTAGTGGCATTGTTTTTATTGGATAGATTAGTCTAGAGTTTTTCGATTGTGCATACTATTGAGTCCTATCCATCATCAATTTCACGACCATATCCTTTGAGTAATTACAGCCATTTAAAATCAATGCTTAATCCTAAAATTGATTAGAACGATTTTTATTTTATAGGGTGCACCAACTAGTATAGGTTTAGAGTCTTGGAATAGATCATTGTGATTTAACAATCCAAGACTACTAGATGAAACATTATGTGTTTGACTAGGGAGTGGTGAATTCCATAGTATACATCAATGTTCTCAGGAAGCTCTACTCAGACCAGAGTTAAGCATGAGGTCACGGGAGGTTGGTTGTGGAGATAGCCCTCCAATACTGGCCAAACGTGGGAGATATTTCTAGGATTTGTTCATGTACGTGGGCTCCTATGGATTTCATCCTCTTGAGTTTCGGGCTTATCTACCCTGCCCATACGACAGATCCCACCTGCAACTGTCCGCTTGAGCATTGGTTATATTGTGGTGACCTTAGTTTCCTTGCCTAGGTATCGCATAGGGCATTCGTATTGGTTATACTATGGTGGTCCTGAGTCAGATAGGGGTTGGACAACACAGTTTCCTGTTGTATAGGTATTTGACCCTATGCACGCAGTGAAGTCTGGGAACCCTTATAGCTGATTCTGTTACCTCCGGTTATAGTTTGGGAGTCTCAAGCCTCTCCTAGGAGAGACATACCGGCTGTAGTGTCAGGAGGTCCCTTGAGCCAGTCCTGTTTGTGTGCATTTGGCTGTATCTTCTTTAGGTGTGTTATCTTTGATCATTAGTTTAGTTGTTAGGGGATGCTTTGATTTATTGAATTTTCGGAGGTATCATGGTGCGAGGTCCACCTCTCCGCTAGTCTCATCGTCTGGTTGGTTTACCGGTCGACGAAGTTACACGTCTTTTGCATTGGAGATGCCGGAGTGTCCCCTCCGATCCTTTTAATTCTTTTGACGATCTTCAAGCTTACATTATGACTGCTCATGCTGGCATGGGAGAAATCCCTACGACTCCGTCGGGTAGAGTCAAAGACGCTTCTGATCCTTCTACTCCTAGAGAGGCATGGGGAGGTGATCCATCAATACCGAAGCCTCAACCTCATATGTTTGGATCAAATCCACCCGAGGACGATCCATTCGATCCTTCGAATCCACATAATTTCCTATATGGGATGCCAGATTTGCATGTTAACATAGGTCCTACGACCACTATGAATGATACCCCGTCTTCTTATGGTATGCCTAGTTACACCACTGTTAATACATCCACTATGTCTGGTAGTCATGCTAACACTAGTCATGGTGTTGGCAACATTGCACCCACTGGGGGAACTAACCTTATTGGGGGCACCGCATTTTCTACTCACACACATAATATGGGGACTGTTCATATCCCTTCAAACAATCCAAATTTTGGAGGAAGGCTGCCTCCTAGGACTACCCCTCCTGGTGGGAACACTATTCACAATACGACTCACATTCCACCGTACAATACACATGCCTCTACACATCAACCCAGGACCACGTTTGCTAATGTTAACAATCCTCCTAATACCGGGGGTGGATACATACCGTATACTTTTACGTCTGCTCCTGCTACTAGTAATGCTTATGTAGGGGGTGGGAATATGCCTTATACTTATGGTCACAACACGACTGCTCCTGATACTAGTAATGCTTATGCAGGGGGTGGGAACATACCTTACAATTATGGTCATTACAATATGGTTCTCACTACGAGTAATACTTATATGCCCCATAATTATGGTGGTAACCCTTACTATAATACAGTCGATTTTGGCCCTCATTACAATCCACCTCATTATAGTGCTCATAATACATATATCCCTGCTTACCCTCACACAGGTCAGGTTGGAGGAGGTTATCAGCCTTATGGTTAGGGTCATGGTTATGGTCCGTCTTATCCTTCGGGTCCGTATAATCAACCTTTTACGGGAGCTTATAATCAAGATTTACATCCGCAACTTCCTTTCCTTGCTCGATTGAATATTCTGGATCTTTCAGAGCTCATGAATGATCTGGTGTGTCACAATCCTACTTGGACTTAGGTCCCTACCAAGCTCCCTTCTGACTTTCCTAAGTTTGAGGGGAAGGGTGGTGAGGATCTGGGTGATCATGTTACAACTTTTCACCTTTGGTTCTCATCAAACTCGTTAAATCACGATTCAGTTTGTTTGAGACTATTTCAATGCACCCTCAGGGGGGCAGCTACGAAGTGGTATGTCGAGTTGCCTGGAGGCACGTACAGGGGTTTCAATGGGATAGCCTTGGTTTTCCTGGATCATTTACAGCTGCCAATTCTCTACGATACTGGCACTGAAATCTTGTCTACCTTCCGCCAGAATAAGGCCACACACATATCTAATCACATTCAAGAGTTGCGTCGACGGAAGAGGCTATTGAAAGCCAACATTCCTCCAGGGTTTCTGTTGGAATGGTTTCTCAAGTCTTTGCTTCCATACATCTCTAAGGATGTTTTGATGTCCGGAATTACGACTGAGGAACAAGCTATATTAAATGTCCAACAACTAGATTTACTCTATGCTCAATCTGGCATCCTGTATGACATTATTCCTGACGCAGCGCAATCACGACATGAGCCCACACTAGTTCCTGGACCACATGTCGATGGCATTGTTGGATCCGCAAGTACTTGACCCGTAGATTTGGTTACTAATCAAATGCAAAGTTTTTCACTTAACCAATCTACTTCCAGGCAGGTTCACACCTTGTCCACTTCCACCCCATCGTCCGATGTACACGCTATGCAATCGGCGAACCCATTAGGTAACTAGCATCCTGGTGGTAAGAAGAAGGGGATGAACAATCGTAATGGTGGAAATAAAGGGAATAATGGTATTAATAATAATACTCCTTGGAAATAGAACGCCAACCCACCTCGGGACGACGGAAATGCTGGTGGGGACCGTAAACCTAGGTGTAAAGTGAAATTCCCTTTCAAGCTTTGTGGGGAATATCATCTTACTCACTTGTGTCCTTGGATTGAAGAAGCATCGAAGCATCTTGCACAGAGCCCAACTGTGTTGAAATATCCCCTTCCACATCATCAAAATATGGCTTCGAATGCTCCTGCTACTGGTTATGGGACCAATGAAACTTCCACATCTTCTTCCCATGCTGGTGGCTTTGGATGCATGAATATGGTTAAATTAGAGGTTAGTGTTGCTACTTGTCAAAGTGATTATGATGCACCACAACCGAATATGGGGAATGAGCCTCCTCTTCCTCCTGATACCTCTTTGCATATCAAGAATCCCACTACTATGCTGCAGATACCGAAAGGTGTTCTCAAGTGCTCTATGCATAATCCCAATGCTCAAGCCACCCATAACTACTCTATTTTAGAAGATTTGGGTCAAACTCCGTGTGCCATGTAGGTTATTGAGGTTTTACAAACGTGTCCTTCTCAAAGGCATGCCCTTTTGTGTGCTTTAGGATTTCAGGATGGGGGAAGTCCTAACGTTATCAAATTTGACACTATTGACATCCAACCTCGCTTACCTTACCATGTGGATTTTCAAGTCCATGTGGAGTGCCTACAGAATATCGTCAAAAGAACGGTGGTTGACGAAGGTGCTTCTATGTCAGTGATTTCTTTATCTTGTTGGGAATCTCTTGGTTCTCCTCCCTTATCCAAGTCTATGACCATGCTCACTGCATTCGACGGTCGGTCGTTTAAGATGCATGGTATTCTCCCTTCCCTTATTGTCTGCTTGGGTGGGAAATCCGTGCTTATTGAAGTCGAGGTGGTTGATGCACCCATCGACTACAACTTTCTCCTGGGTAGGAATTGGATTTACGCTATGAGAGAGGTTGTGTCCTCTATATTCAGAATTATTTGCTTTCCACACGAAGGAAAGATTGTGACGGTCAACCAGCTCGATTTCGTTAGTCCCTATTCCATAGCATCAACGGGACCTATCGTCCCCCAAGTCAAATATTCTCAGCCGAAAACTGGGAACATTGGTGTAGGATTGTACCCCTCATTGATGGGATATTTTGATTTTGTTGCACCAATCGGTTTTATTGGAACCATTTCTGATAATGCGCCTTCTCCTTTGAATAATGTACCTGTTATCACATATATAGTAGCCGGGCTACCATACATTATTTTTCTCATTCCAGTACACTATTCAGCCAGTTCCCTTGCATTGGAGATGCCGAGATGAGCATCTATATTGGATCACTATCAGATTGTGGACAGCAGTTGTATTCCCCATGCCATGACTGAGTTTCAGGACACTCAGAGAGATGACCGATGTAGCCATTATATCATTTGTACAGAGCAGACAGTAGTGCCCAGAGTTACAGCTGCAGTCTCAGAGGACAGAGGATGGTACAGGTTGATGTGCTTTCAGGTATATAACTCAGCAGATATATCATGGTGTTATGGTTAGATTGCTTTTATACTTATTCTTATAGCATGTCTTAGCACTTAGTGTCATGATCTGGCGATCATATAGATACATGGACCTGGTTGATCTATTATATATATTATATTGTCCCTACTCAGAATTAGAAGTTCACTATTCATACTCATTGGTACATACCCTCCTTAGGGAGAATAGAGGTGATCATTACACCATACTTTGGCTTGCTAGTGTTGGCTCCATCATTTCATTGTCTTCATCCATCCATGACCTACCTTTTAGATTATCACCCTGACTTACTACTTGACTAGTGGCATGGAGGAATTTTCCCCACTGTAGCCTCTGTATTGGATGAGCTTCCCTGTTTATTGTGTCTCGGCTCTGAGTTGGTGACAAAACTTACCTATGGTGAGTTGGAGTTCCTTGTGAATTCCCCCTAGTCACTAAAGTTGTGTTGGCTAAACCTGAAACTTTTAGTGCTGCCATCAATACAAAATCTGGAAAATGAAATGCTATATCTTGTATGAAAAACCCATTCATGCAATGTGTTTCTAAACACACATGAATGAAAGGCGTGCCAAATGAAGGTGGCCATAAAAATAAAATGTTATATCTTGTGGAAAATAAATACCTAGGTAAACAAGTTGTCCATGACACACCTAGAAGTGCTCAGGTAAACAAGTGCCTTAAAAACACACCTACAGCAGAAAGCCTAAATAAATGTAAATCTATGCAATGTGTTTATAAACACACATAGATCAAGGCTATGGAAAATTCAGGCCCAAAAAGCAATGAAACTTAAAAGCTATATCTAAACAATTGCTGGCCTTATTTGTATTATGGATTGTGCGCATCTGTGAAGGTGAATAAACCTTCTTTAAACAACTCATCCATTTGTGAGACACCGCCATTCCCTGTGTTATTGCTCATTCAGTATATACTATGGTGTATTCCCTTTCCTTTGCCAAAGTGTCACAAAGTCAAGGCAGTTAAGTCATCCCTTGGCCTAGCCAGTTAATTTAAATCCTTCACCCTTCACTAGCAAATTGATCACAACTATGAAGTGAGTATGATCCTGAAAGTCTAGTCTGGGTAATAATAATAATTAACGACACTATATATTTGGATTTAGATCGCCAGTCATGATTACTCTGTGTTATAATTGCTATTTGAATAAATTGTAAAGCATGTATTAACCTTGATACTTTTCAGCAGCCTTGGATGATGGACTGAGTTATATTTGGTCTTGTTTGGACCTAGTTTGACCATGGAGGACCATGGGACATGAGATGTTAGACCTTATGATGATATGGATAGATGATATATGGTCTATGTACACATACAAGATGATTCTATGCAGCAGCTACAGGGTTATGATGATGATTCTGGGGTTACAGCAGTGTTTGTATATGTACAACGCATTATTATTGGCCTTGTTCCGGTATATTGGACATTTATTTTGATCATGCAGAGACTCATATGGTGTATGAGTACACATCTTGGATAGATTTGGACCTTCTGAGTCCAATGGGACAGTTTGTTTTCAGTTCCGGGCACTTTCAGTGATGATTGAGCCTCAGTAGGCTGTCCCAGTGCAGTTTTGGTCTGTTGGAGGCCCTATCGGAGCAGAGATGACTTTTATCCGGTTGACCTAGGGCGCTGATGATGGAGGGGGTGGTCCATCCACTTGTTTTTACCATATTACCCCCCTTCCGGACACATTGGTGCCCTCACCTTGACAGCGCCAGCACTCCAGGAGGCTGTTTGGGGCAGTTTCACGCTTCCCGAGGCATTTCAGGATTGGTAGAAATGGCTATTGAGGAAATCAATTTGGGATACTGAGGCAAAGTTATGGCATGGGATGATCAGTGATGATAGATCGGGACCTTCCACACCTTCTCCAGCAGTTTCAGCTTCATCGGGGACCGCATCCATCACTTATGGCACTTTCTGTGGATTTCTGAGGTCTTTTGAGGACCATGATTTGACTATGGAGGCACGATTTGGTACATTCATGATTATTTATTGGTTATTGTGCTATGGGGATTGACCAAGGAGGGATAAAATTACCCCTTGGACCCACCATAAGCCTCCTATGATATTTTATCATCATGATTTGGTGGGATTCCCCTCTTCTAGGGCGATTTTGTCCACTTACATTATATTTTATGTGCGATCCATGTATTATATTGTTGAGCTCATCTCAACCATTGATGAGACATTTGTATCTTTTAATCTTAGCCACTCATTCAAAAAGTGGTTAGGGTTTTGGTGCCTCTCCTTCCTATTTAAAGGAGAGAGCCTCTCATTGTAAGGGGTCTTTGGCTCTTGGATTATTGGTATAGAAAAATATTCTTGTGGAAATTCTTGTGGTCTCCTTTGCATCTGGTGTTCTTAGATGGTGATTGGAAATTCTATTGCAACCTAGCATTTGGAAATTGTGGCAAGATCTATCTTTTTTTTGGAAATCATTGTTTGTCTATAAGAGGGCGACTTCAACTAGGGCGATTTTGCAAGGCTTCTTCAAATCGACTTTCTTGGCATTCGCTTGTATCAGGGGGTTATCATTAGCATCATTGTGATCTATGCTATCTTTCTATTACTTCTTTTGTGGCATTAGTCTTATCTCTTGATGCATCAAATCTGATATTGTTGACGTTTGTTGTGCAGGAGAGAGGGCGCATTGGCTTCTTGGACCAAATCGACTTGCATAGAAACTACCTCAAAGCTTCTGAAATTGATCGGGTTTGCATAGATCATCATCATCAAGGCATCTACAAGGTTACCCAGGTAAGATCCACAGGTTTGTTTCTCTTTCCTTTATCCAATCCATTGACATAGCTCATAAATTGTTGAAACCCTAAATATCTTAAAACCCTCATTTTACATTTTCTCAGATCTACTTAGATCTATTGGGTTGTTGGGCGTAATATTAAGAACCCACCTCTATAGCAGCCACGACATCCCGGATCTATATTTTGGTGAGGATTGACCTCCGTTTGACCCCCTTCCCAGGCCAACTTAGCCTCTCCCAAGCAAGGCGCACTTCCTAGTTTGAGCAGGTTGACCTAGATCTAGGTGATGGGTGTTTGAGATTCCACTTGATTTGACATCTACACATCAAATAACATACACCCAGGTTGTCACTTTTCTGAAATTCACCTTGTGGGCCCTATTCCACATTTCAAGGGATTTAAACCCCACTTTGGACCACTTGGAACACTTAAACTCAGATCTAGTAAGATCTAGCCATCGGATTACCGTGAAACTATAGATCCATACCCTTACCTGACTGATCTACCCGGATCTAAAATTTGGGTGCCATCCGACTTGTCTTGACCCACTTAAACCCCAATTTAAGCCTCCTTGGGTAAAGTCGCACCACCTTGGAGAAGTGAGTTCACTCACTTCTAGGAACTGGGTACTTGAGATTATTGCAGATCTGAAACCGGAATAATTCAAAACCTAGGTCTAGACTATCACTTTGTCAAATCTTGCCTTGGGGACAGCATTCCTCGTTTTAAGGGATTGTGGTCCACTTGGGTCAAACCTAGATCTAGACACATGCAACCATCAAGACCTATATTGCCCACTTATCTCATGTTGTAGGAGTCCTAAACCATAAGTCCACCCCACTTTGACTCCACTTCCCAATTTCCAAGGCACTGGTCTCTCTATAAGATAATTCAACTTTCCTAGATTGTTGGATTGACTTGTGTTTTGACCTATGCATGGTAAACTATACCTTTGAAGACATCATGAACTATGGTCAAGCTTGTCTCATGTACTAGTTAGCCCCAATACAACCCGTAACTATCTTGCATTGGACACGGTTCCCAAGGCAGTGGATCTTCCAACATTGAACTAGTACACTCATCCTAGATTTCACTTCAAACATTATAAGTCACTCTCACATCAACTATGAACCAAAGCTATACCTATTGAACCCCCACTTGGCTTGTGACTTCATCTTTAGGTCTAGGATAAACCATACACCTAACTTCACTTGGAAATACCCTGATTTGGTGTCTTGGTTTTGATCTCTCCTGTCGGGAGTAGATCGGGTCTCCCCCTTTGTTGTTTGGGCTAGATAACATAAAGCGAAGGTTGCCTCGACTGGCGTGACATCCATATATTGGAGGTCGAGGTGATCGTGGTTGCACCTTTTGAGTTGCCCTTCCCTATTGCCATCCATGACTGGATCCATCCATAGGGGTAACTACAGTTTAGGTGATAACATTTTGGCGCCGTTGCCGGGGAAGGCATAGGCTTACCCTGGTTCGATATATTATTTTAAAGCTCTCCTCCCCTTCTCTTTGCCAAACATTTTGGCACCGTTCCTGGGGAAGGCATAGGCTTACCCTGGTTCGATATATTTTTCTTCAATCATTCCCGTTCTCTTTGCCTAACATTTTGGCGCCAGGGACACAATAAGCTTACCTTAGAAAAGCTACTAGTCCTTCCCGCATATACAACGACACATATCTTGGTAGAAGAGTTTAAATCTACCTGGCGACTCCCAACCGTGACTCCGCTGAGGAGCGAGCTCATTTACATCCCTATAAACAGATCTTATCGTTATCTAGAACCCATGGGGTGTATCATTTTGTTTTCAAGTTCTTAAATTTAAAAATAAATATAAAAATATAAAAAATAAAAAATAAAATTATTATCCATGGCTGCTTCTGAGCGACCTAGAACTTTCGGTCGTTTAAAAGCCTTTGACTTCTCTAAAATTTATGGGGCACCTCATCCTATGCCAAACAATTTTAATCAAAGATTACCTCGTTTCAATGGAAGCGATGGTGTTTCAATTATAAATCATTTGTATGATCTCTGGTATTATATGGATAGTTTGGGAACAACCGAGGAGGATGTTCTAATGAGGGCTCTGGGTTCATCTCTAGAGGGAAATGCTCGGATATGGTTTGATTATCTAGCACCGGGATCCATCACCGGGTATGACATGTTCCAACAGTTGCTAGTAAGTCAATGGAAAGAAACAATTGGTGAATCTATGGAAGGGCAATCAGACGATGAATGTATTGATGAAAATCAACTTGATGAAGATGATGAATATTACGATAATGAGTTAACTAACGATTGTTCTTATCAAAGTAATTCCTCTTCTCCTGAACCAATTGAGTCCCATGATGAGGTAATGTATGACACTGAGCAAATTTCAACCCCTCAGGATTATTGCGTTAATATTGACATAAGAGGGGAACTTATGAGAATTTTATCATCATTACCTGAAGAAGTTTCAGACGAAGAGGATGATTCCAATGATTTCCATCAAGAAGCATCCATGGTTGAGTCTTCCATTAGTGAATCTTTTGAAAATATTTTTGAGATCCCTTTTCATAATCCTTGTGTAATTGATGATTTTTCTTACCATGACACTGAAGAAGAAAGTAGGGACAACAACCAAGTTTCTTTAGAAGCCAATGATCATCCTGTTTTTAGAGATCAATTTTATGAAAATGTTCAAATGGTTGTTAATCAATTGGTCAATGCTATTCCTGATAAATTATCGTCATATGAATTTAGTGATGAATCAATTGAAGAGAAGTCTCATGATGATGGGTTGGTGAATCAAACTAATCAAGAGTTTTCCTTAATCAAATCCTCAAATCAATATCTTAATGTTTATGGGAAGCTCGGAAATAATCCTTCACTTAACTCATCCAATGGTTATAATTTTTCCAATTCAATTTTTATTCAGGATTGTCTTTTTCAATTGTTGGGGTGGGGTGCTCGCAATAAGTTCTGCCCTTTTTCTAAAAAAAGTGGGTCAATCAATTTTCAATCCGCCCCCCCATCTAATTTTTCTAAGTCTACTTTGAATTTGTGGTCTGGTAAATCTTTGAATGTTGAAATTTTCAAACCAGAGTCTAGGTATTGTCGCATAAATGGAGATACAAAGTTTTATTTTCCCTTTCAGTTATCTTTAACAAATAACATTCTTAAATCTTCTTGGTGGCTGGAAGGGGTATATGAAGATCAATTTCATCGATTTTCCATCCTTAAACAACAAGTGGGGCTAATCTCAATCTTAATTTTATTCCACAATTTATCCCTACTTGGTTTATGCATCATTCCTGGAGCTCTCAGAATTGAATATCCTGGTCAGGTAGATGAGGAAAGCATTTTGAAACAAGGGGAGTTAAATTTGTTATCACATCTTTTTCCTCCATATATTTTGAATAATAACTTGCACAATTTTTATGACCCTATCAATTCTTGGATGGAGGATGTTTGTAGTAATCAGTCTTTCCCTTTGCATGATTTCATTTTGCACCATTCAACTCCTTTCTCAATTTTTGAACAAGTCAGGAAAGTTGTGCTATCTATTTCATTAATCCTTAATCTAGTCTTGACTCGTTCTTTAAGCAAAAATCAAAGAAGAATTATTAACTTATTTGATGAATGGTTGCACTGGATTTATGATTTTACCTAACATTTGTGATGACTGGTTAGATTAGGGTAGGTAGGAAACCAAATAAGCCTACTTGGGCAGTAGTTAGTCTTTTCAGCCATTGAGTCTGGCACCTTCTTAGTCTTTAAGATCCTTTGTAAGCTCCTAGTTTAGTTGAGTACTTGCCACTTTTCTTTTCCTGCACAATAAATTTCAAATTTTGCAAATTATGTTAGTAGTTTAATTTACTTTCTGCACTTATATATTTCATGCATTTTTATTTCTGACATAGAGTAGATTTTATTTCAGTTGGTTTTATATTTTTCCCACACATGCGGCATGAGGTATGTTTGATGTTTGTGAATGCAGAAAATAGGTTGCAAGAATAAAAGCTGGAAATAAAATGGTAGAGTGCTGGATCGTGGATTCAAGTAGCAGAGTTCGAGGACTAGAGATTCTGAGGTTCTCAAGCGCTCATTTCAGCAGAGCACTTGTCCCAGCCGGAGCCAGATGTTATCACATATATAGTAGCCGGGCTACCATACGTTATTTTTCTCATTCCAGTACACTATTCAGCCAGTTCCCTTGCATTGGAGATGCCGAGATGAGCATCTATATTGGATCACTATCAGATTGTGGACAGCAGTTGTATTCCCCATGCCATGACTGAGTTTCAGGACACTCAGAGAGATGACCGATGTAGCCATTATATCATTTGTACAGAGCAGACAGTAGTGCCCAGAGTTACAGCAGCAGTCTCAGAGGACAGAGGATGGTATAGGTTGATGTGCTTTCAGGTATATAACTCAGCAGATATATCATGGTGTTATGGTTAGATTGCTTTTATACTTATTCTTATAGCATGTCTTAGCACTCAGTGTCATGATCTGGCGATCATATAGATACATGGACCTGGTTGATCTATTATATATATTATATTGTCCCTACTCAGACTTAGAAGTTCACTATTCATACTCATTGGTACATACCCTCCTTAGGGAGAATAGAGGTGATCATTACACCATACTTTGGCTTGCTAGTGTTGGCTCCATCATTTCATTGTCTTCATCCATCCATGACCTACCTTTTAGATTATCACCCTGACTTACTACTTGACTAGTGGCATGGAGGACTTTTCCCCACTGTAGCCTCTGTATTGGATGAGCTTCCCTGTTTATTGTGTCTCGGCTCTGAGTTGGTGACAAAACTTACCTATGGTGAGTTGGAGTTCCTTGTGAATTCCCCCTAGTCACTAAAGTTGTGTTGGCTAAACCTGAAACTTTTAGTGCTGCCATCAATACAAAATCTGGAAAATGAAATGCTATATCTTGTATGAAAAGCCCATTCATGCAATGTGTTTCTAAACACACATGAATGAAAGGCGTGCCAAATGAAAGTGGCCATAAAAATAAAATGTTATATCTTGTGGAAAATAAATACCTAGGTAAACAAGTTGTCCATGACACACCTAGAAGTGCTCAGGTAAACAAGTGCCTTAAAAACACACCTGCAGCAGAAAGCCTAAATAAATGTAAATCTATGCAATGTGTTTATAAACACACATAGATCAAGGCTATGGAAAATTCAGGCCCAAAAAGCAATGAAACTTAAAAGCTATATCTAAACAATTGCTGGCCTTATTTGTATTATGGATTGTGGGCATCTGTGAAGGTGAATAAACCTTCTTTAAACAACTCATCCATTTGTGAGACACCGCCATTCCCTGTGTTATTGCTCATTCAGTATATACTATGGTGTATTCCCTTTCCTTTGCCAAAGTGTCACAAAGTCAAGGCAGTTAAGTCATCCCTTGGCCTAGCCAGTTAATTTAAAGCCTTCACCCTTCACTAGCAAATTGATCACAACTATGAAGTGAGTATGATCCTGAAAGTCTAGTCTGGGTAATAATAATAATTAACGACACTATATATTTGGATTTAGATCGCCAGTCATGATTACTCTGTGTTATAATTGCTATTTGAATAAATTGTAAAGCATGTATTAACCTTGATACTTTTCAGCAGCCTTGGATGATGGACTGAGTTATATTTGGTCTTGTTTGGACCTAGTTTGACCATGGAGGACCATGGGACATGAGATGTTAGACCTTATGATGATATGGATAGATGATATATGGTCTATGTACACATACAGGATGATTCTATGCAGTAGCTACAGGGTTATGATGATGATTCTGGGGTTACAGCAGTGTTTGTATATGTACAACGCATTATTATTGGCCTTGTTCCGGTATATTGGACATTTATTTTGATCATGCAGAGACTCATATGGTGTATGAGTACACATCTTGGAGAGATTTGGACCTTCTGAGTCCAATGGGACAGTTTGTTTTCAGTTCCGGGCACTTACAGTGATGATTGAGCCTCAGTAGGCTGTCCCAGTGCAGTTTTGGTCTGTTGGAGGCCCTATCGGAGCAGAGATGACTTTTATCCGGTTGACCTAGGGCGATGATGATGGAGGGGGTGGTCCAGCCACTTGTTTTTACCATATTACCCCCCTTCCGGACACATTGGTGCCCTCACCTTGATAGCGCCAGCACTCCAGGAGGCTGTTTGGGGCAGTTTCACGCTTCCCGAGGCATTTCAGGATTGGTAGAAATGGCTATTGAGGAAATCGATTTGGGCTACTGAGGCAAAGTTATGGCATGGGATGATCAGTGATGATAGATCGGGACCTTCCACACCTTCTCTAGCAGTTTCAGCTTCATCGGGGCCCGCATCCATCACTTATGGCACTTTATATGGATTTCTGAGGTCTTTTGAGGACCACGATTTGACTATGGAGGCACGATTTGGTACATTCATGATTATTTATTGGTTATTGTGCTATGGGGATTGACCAAGGAGGGATAAAATTACCCCTTGGACCCACCATAAGCCTCCTATGATATTTTATCATCATGATTTGGTGGGATTCCCCTCTTCTAGGGCGATTTTGTCCACTTACATTATATTTTATGTGCGATCCATGTATTATATTGTTGAGCTCATCTCAACCATTGATGAGACATTTGTATCTTTTAATCTTAGCCACTCATTCAAAAAGTGGTTAGGGTTTTGGTGCCTCTCCTTCCTATTTAAAGGAGAGAGCCTCTCATTGTAAGGGGTCTTTGGCTCTTGGATTATTGGTATAGAAAAATATTCTTGTGGAAATTCTTGTGGTCTCCTTTGCATCTGGTGTTCTTAGATGGTGATTGGAAAGTCTATTGCAACCTAGCATTTGGAAATTGTGGCAAGATCTATCTTTTTTTTGGAAATCATTGTTTGTCTATAAGAGGGCGACTTCAACTAGGGCGATTTTGCAAGGCTTCTTCAAATCGACTTTCTTGGCATTCGCTTGTATCAGGGGGTTATCATTAGCATCATTGTGATCTATGCTATCTTTCTGTTACTTCTTTTGTGGCATTAGTCTTATCTCTTGATGCATCAAATCTGATATTGTTGACGTTTGTTGTGCAGGAGAGAGGGCGCATTGGCTTCTTGGACCAAATCGACTTGCATAGAAACTACCTCAAAGCTTCTGAAATTGATCGGGTTTGCATAGATCATCATCATCAAGGCATCTACAAGGTTACCCAGGTAAGATCCACAGGTTTGTTTCTCTTTCCTTTATCCAATCCATTGACATAGCTCATAAATTGTTGAAACCCTAAATATCTTGAAACCCTCATTTTACATTTTCTCAGATCTACTTAGATCTATTGGGTTGTTGGGCGTAATATTAAGAACCCACCTCTATAGAATCCACGGCATCCCGGATCTATAGTTTGGTGAGGATTGACCTCCGTTTGACCCCCTTCCCAGGCCAACTTAGCCTCTCCCAAGCAAGGCGCACTTCCTAGTTTGAGCAGGTTGACCTAGATCTAGGTGATGGGTGTTTGAGATTCCACTTGATTTGACATCTACACATCAAATAACATACACCCAGGTTGTCACTTTTCTGAAATTCACCTTGTGGGCCCTATTCCACATTTCATGGGATTTAAACCCCACTTTGGACCACTTGGAACACTTAAACTCAGATCTAGTAAGATCTAGCCATCGGATTACCGTGAAACTATATATCCATACCCTTACCTGACTGATCTACCCGGATCTAAAATTTGTGTGCCATTCGACTTGTCTTGACCCACTTAAACCCCAATTTAAGCCTCCTTGGGTAAAGTCGCACCACCTTGGAGAAGTGAGTTCACTCACTTCTAGGAACTGGGTACTTGAGATTATTGCAGATCTGAAACCGGAATAATTCAAAACCTAGGTCTAGACTATCACTTTGTCAAATCTTGCCTTGGGGACAGCATTCCTCGTTTTAAGGGATTGTGGTCCACTTTGTTAGGATATTCCTATACTCCATCCTAGTCCTTCTAACATTTCTGACATTTTCAGTCCTGCATGCAAAATTAGGGTTTTGCATGCAATTAGGGTTTTGCATGCAATTAGGGTTTTGCATGCAATTAGGGTTTGCAGCACCAGCACCTAGCCCTTGCCAAACTAGCCCCAGGAGCTTCTCTCGGATCAGTCTTAGCTCTCCTAGAGCTTAGTGCGCCCTCTTTTCAGTTATTGCATGATAAGGGCGCCTTTCTTCACCTACCAGTCCAGTTTAGTTCAGTTATCTTCAGTTCTTCCTTGATTTAAGGATTAACTGACTCCTAACTGACCTTATCACTCTTTTGGACCTCCAGTGTGACTAGATAGACTGTTTTGACTCCAGTTAGCTCCATGAGCGCCCCCACTGAGTCTCCTTCACTATATCAGTGCTTCCATGTGCCAGTTACACCAACCACACTCAGTTAGACTCAGTTTGACTCCCGGTTGATCACTACTTGTGCATTGATGACTTCACCGATGATGAGATAGACTCCTAGTTTGGCACTGATGACTCTCCACTGATTATGGATCTGTGCATGAAGGACAATTCGAATTACAGCTAGTGAATTCGAATCCTCATGCTCAGCATTGTATATTTACCCGATTACTATTCTGATTAATGTAATGTGTGTAATTATTCTGCCTCTATTGGGTCTATGTTCTATTGCTTCTCTCTTCTTCCTAAATTCTTTCATAGTGAGGTTTACATCATCTCTTTGGATCTTATGTGGGCAATTTCACATGGTATCAGAGCCTTGAGAGTATATTCTACCTCCATTCTTGAGAGTTTTTTGCAGGTATTTTGAAGTTCCAGCAGTTGCAGCAGCAGATTCAGTAGCTTCTATTTTGCACTTGTTCAAGCAATCAAGATGAGCAATTCGAATGATCCTTCTTCTATACTTCTCACTCCTTTCAATTATTTCAAATGGAAGAGGAAGATGATAATACTCTTGCAATCAAGAGGGTTTACTAGAATAGTTGAAGAAAAAGATGCCATACCACATCAAGCTGAAAAGAGAGTCAAGCACCTAAACAAAATGGATGAAGCCTTTGGATTCATATGCCTTCATATTTCTGATGATCTATTGTTTCATGCTGATGGATTGAAGTCTCCATATGATTTATGGATAAAATTGAGGAGTCTTTTTGGCAAACAAGACGAACTGAGAGGCTACATTCTTGAGAATGAATTGGTTGCCCTTCAACCTAGCAATTTCGAGAGCATTCAAGATTTCTTCTCCAAATTTCAGAATTTGGTTTTGCATTGCAAGCAATGTGGCATCACTAAAAGTGATGAGCAATTGATACTCTCTATATTGAGCAAACTTGGATCTCAATTTTCTGTCTTTGTATCTACCTTTCATTCTGTTCGAATGTCCATCCCTGGATGGAAGTTTCCCACCTTAAGTAACTTCATTGAGGCTCTCACTCAAGAAGAGAACAAACTGTTTCAAATGGGTGCTATCAAAACCTCCAGAGATCTAGCTCTATTGGCTGGTGAATCAAGTGGAGCGAATGATAAAGGGGGACAAAAAGGCAAAGGAAAGAAACCTTCAAGATCCAAGAATGACAAACAAAAGAGACCAAATTGTACCTATTGCAAGAGAGGAAACCATCCTGAGCATGCCTGCATGCATAAGAAGATTGATCTTCTAACCAAGCTTCTTGAACAAAACCAAATTGTTGTTCCAAAAGAAGCAAATATGTCTGATTCTGGAAGTGGATCTGATGATTGTCATGCATTGATGGCTGGTTTTTCAAAGACAAAAGCTCTCCTCATAGATTCTGGAGCTTCCAACCACATGATGGCACAAGAAGAATCCTTCTCCTCTTTGGATCTCCAAGATGGGCCTACCATTCACATGGGAGACAACTCTCAGATTTCTGCCAAAGGTTTGGGTACAGTTCATATGGAGCATGGTAAGTTCAAAAATGTCTTATTTGTTCCTTCTCTTACAGCTAATTTGTTATCAGTATATCAAATGACTCATACAGGATCTCCAAAACAAGTGATTTTTGGTCCAGACACAGTAGAGATTACAGAAATCTCCACTGGAAAGGTTATAGCGAATGGGATTGCTAATCATGCCTCAAAGGCATATGAGTTCTCCCACTTCATGCCCTTCTCTCCAACTATCCCTTCAGATTCTGATGAGGATCACAGTGACTTCTCTTCCAGTGACTCCTATTCTAGTGAGGAAGAAGATCAAGATTTTGATGTTGAGATCATAGTTCAAGAAGATTCAGAACCAACACCTATTCTTAGTCCAGATTCAAGAGAAACATGTTCTCACACAGTCCTTGCTACTACTAAGAACACAGTTGATGATGTATTTGCTTACAGAACTACTAGACTTCAGCAGCATGCTAACCTTGCATTATGCCATCCACCTCTCCATGAGAGATTCAGCATGATGATGGGGTTTACTCTTCCATTCCTTGGGAAAACTCATCATGATACATTCGCTCCAGTGACAGAAAAGGTTCCTGAAAGACTTGCTACATTCAACACATTCTCTAGCACTTGCATTTGCACTTTACAGAGGATTAGCTTACCAAGTCTCTTTGCAAAGTTTTCACTGATGAAAGCTTGCTTCTTTTCTGCTTAGAGTAATGGCTCCTTGAGTTATTCAAAAATATAAAAACACAAAAAAAAAGAAAAAGAAAAATTGAGGCAGTATTCTTTTTATCATTTCATTGATTGTATGGGTGACCTTTGGTCCTAGTTACCAGGGCCCAGGATGGATTAAGGGGGGGTGTTAGGATATTCCTATACTCCATCCTAGTCCTTCTAACATTTCTGACATTTTCAGTCCTGCATGCAAAATTAGGGTTTTGCATGCAATTAAGGTTTTGCATGCAATTAGGGTTTGCATGCAATTAGGGTTTGCAGCACCAGCACCTAGCCCTTGCCAAACTAGCCCCAGGAGCTTCTCTCGGATCAGTCTTAGCTCTCCTAGAGCTTAGTGCGCCCTCTTTTCAGTTATTGCATGATAAGGGCGCCTTTCTTCACCTACCAGTCCAGTTTAGTTCAGTTATCTTCAGTTCTTCCTTGATTTAAGGATTAACTGACTCCTAACTGACCTTATCACTCTTTTGGACCTCCAGTGTGACTAGATAGACTGTTTTGACTCCAGTTAGCTCCATGAGCGCCCCCACTGAGTCTCCTTCACTATATCAGTGCTTCCATGTGCCAGTTACACCAACCACACTCAGTTAGACTCAGTTTGACTCCCGGTTGATCACTACTTGTGCATTGATGACTTCACCGATGATGAGATAGACTCCTAGTTTGGCACTGATGACTCTCCACTGATTATGGATCTGTGCATGAAGGACAATTCGAATTACACCTAGTGAATTCGAATCCTCATGCTCAGCATTGTATATTTACCCGGTTACTATTCTGATTAATGTAATGTGTGTAATTATTCTGCCTCTATTGGATCTATGTTCTATTGCTTCTCTCTTCTTCCTAAATTCTTTCATAGTGAGGTTTACATCATCTCTTTGGATCTTATGTGGGCAATTTCACACACTTGGGTCAAACCTAGATCTAGACACATTCAACCATCAAGACCTATATTGCCCACTTATCTCATGTTGTAGGAGTCCTAAACCATAAGTCAACCCCACTTTGACTCCACTTCCCAATTTCCAAGGCACTGGTCTCTCTATAAGATAATTCAACTTTCCTAGATTGTTGGATTGACTTGTGTTTTGACCTATGCATGGTAAACTATACCTTTGAAGACATCATGAACTATGGTCAAGCTTGTCTCATGTACTAGTTAGCCCCAATACAACCCTTAACTATCCTGCATTGGACACGGTTCCCAAGGCAGCGGATCTTCCAACATTGAACTAGTACACTCATCCTAGATTTCACTTCAAACATTATAAGTCACTCTCACATCAACTATGAACCAAAGCTATACCTATTGAACCCCCACTTGGCTTGTGACTTCATCTTTAGGTCTAGGATAAACCATACACCTAACTTCACTTGGAAATACCCTGATTTGGTGTCTTGGTTTTGATCTCTCCTGTCGGGAGTAGATCGGGTCTCCCCCTTTGTTGTCTGGGCTAGATAACATAAAGCAAAGGTTGCCTCGACTGGCATGACAACCATATATTGGAGGTCGAGGTGATCGTGGTTGCACCTTTTGAGTTGCCCTTCCCTATTGCCATCCATGACTGGATCCATCCATAGGGGTAACTACAGTTTAGGTGATAACAGTACCATTCCAGACTTCACATTTTAATGATCCATGGACCTTACCGTCAACGAGTTCCACGTCTGGAGACATTGTGCATGTTGGAATGGCTATGCCACTGTCTGTTGCTGAGCTTGCATATCAAGATATTCAACAAGCCACAGTAGAGCCGGATCTCTCCTATTCACGGGTAGAAGAAGAAGATCCCGTTATGATGCCCATGTGGGTAGTCGACTCATCTTGTTCGCACGATTGTCTTGATGGTACTTTACCTTCGTATGAAGCTATTGTTGAGGCCATGTGTGGCAGTGAAAGACCTTGGGAAGACATGCATAATCGCTCGTATTTTCTTCCTAACCTTGATCTTATGGAGCAAGAAGAGTTTAGGATGACTCTTGCCGGTATGGTTGGTCACCCTGTGGTTCCTTGGGATTCGCATGGGATTTACACAGAGGGGAACATGGCTAATATTTACCCTACCATACCGATCAAATTAATTACTTGTACACCCGGAAAGGTTGAGAACATTTACATCGGTGCTGATTTCTCTCCTGAGGAGGTTGGCATTTACACCGGTTTATTTAAGGAATTTCGGGAAGCTTTCACTTGGTCATATAAGGAGATACCAGGAATAGACTTTAGCATTGTTGAACATGATATTAGAACATATCCCAATGCTAAGCCGGTTCGACAACGCCTTCATGCTGTGAACCCTAGAAAGGCAGCCGCGGTCAAGGTAGAGGTGGAGAAACTGCTTAAGGCTAGTTTTATCTACCCAGTTCCCCTTACTGAATGGGTGTCAAATCCTGTTCTTGTGGATAAGAAGCAGGGAAATATCCGTCTATGCACTGATTTTAGAGACCTGAACTGTGCATGTCCGAAAGACAATTTCCCCACTCCATTCATAGATCAGATCTATTAGAAAAACAGGGTCACAGAGCAATAACAATAAACAAAAATGCAAATATAATCACACACACATTACAAGAGAGACACAGATATATCATGGTTCACCCAACTTGGGATACGTCCACACTGAAGTTTCCAGTCCTTATTATTATTCCATCCAACAAAGTGAAGGGATACAACCTGCAGCACAACCACTGCACTTCCTCTTCAGTGTCTCGCAATCTCTCTTATGATTTCAGAGATCTTTACAATGCATAAAACCTAATACATCAACCCTATCCATGTTACAATGTCTTTCTTTTATAAGGGAGATACAATAGGAAAATACCACGGGTTACCAAAAACCATGGGCCCGTAAAACAACCCCAAAAATTTCCTTTGGGGGCTTCACCCCGAACCCTCGTCGGGGGACCGCTGGCCCCCACACCCCCCCCGTTGGGGTGAGTGTACATTCCTTTTTACATATCATATAAAGCAGGAGTACAAACACGGCTGAATAATAATATCTATGAATCTGGAGATCAGGCTCCACAACCAACAATCTTCCACTTGGAGACTGATCACAACAACTCCACCGCTGCTGCACTTGTTGGACTTGGACTTGGAAACTTTCTCCTCTTCACCTTCATGCTAGAAGGGCAACTGAAATCGAGTAGGAACTTAGTTTCTCTCTGGTCACTACCTTTATGAACATGTTTGCAGGATTCTGGCTAGTGTGTATCTTTTCCAGCTTCAACAGTTCATCTTCCAGAACAGAGCGTATGAAATGGTACTTGAGCTGTATATGTTTAGTCCTGGAATGGTGTATTGGAGAAAACTCACTATGGATTCGGGTAGACCACAACAGACAGCTGACGACTAGAAATCAACTCAATTCTCAATGCTATGCTATATAGATGACAATGCTAAGATAATGAAGAATATAACCAACCTCGATCCAAACGTTTGATGTAGATCCCCGTTGGAGTTTTTCAATCCATGCACTTGAATCTGCAAATTAGTCTTGACAGCCAATATACAACAAGTACATATAATATATAAATGGCATTAACATCATCAATAGCAATGGACCATGATATAACAAGTAAATGCAACCCAATGTAGTATAAACAACATTTATAACATTAATGGACGAGAATATGAGTATTTCTATTAATAAACAAGAAGAAGTACAATATGATATGACCTCTTGCCGACAACCAATCTGAACCAAGATCTGGGTCAATCCACTTGCGCCTCCACCACTTCAATCCTCCATGGAATGGCAAAGTCAAACTATGATAGGAGTTTGGAAGGTGAACATAAAGGGTTCACAACTACAAGGATCAATGAGTGTAGACTCAAGATAGGGCAAAAATACACTAGAGTTCTATTTCTTTTCTTTCTCCTCTCGTCCATAAGCCATATGTGCTCAATATATAGTCCTCTCAAAGGTAAGTGAAAGGACACATCGAGGCATTTCTTGGGCAGATGGAGGGTCAAAGGTCACCCAATGACCGCTTTTTGGGAGTAAAAAGTAATAAACTACTGATTTTTACCATTTTACATGCTACCCGCGGGCTATAGTGATGCAACTCGTGGGTACGCCCACTATAATGATGCAACAAGTGTACAAGGGAAAAATAGTGTCTGAAGGATATCAAGTGGTTCTGAGTCAGTGAAATGGATCCTCTAGGCCAAAGAGTGCTGATTCTCACAAGGTGGAAAATTACGTTGTAACAGATGCCCCCTAATGTGTGAGGTTAGAGACTGATGCTACGATGGCCGAAATACATTATAAATCTCATAAATGCAGTGATGGAGACACAAGTGGAAAGAGCGGCTCACTCATCATAATACAATAGTATCCCTGACTACATGTCGGTAGTACAACAATCTGATACAATGGCCATGAATAGGCAGTACATAGCAAATACATGTCATAAGTGATCATAGCCATGATCCCTCTGTAGTAAGATATGGTCTCCTGCTGAAAAGGAAACAACTAGTGCAAACTGGAGGTACAAAGTACTGCTGATATCTGAGAGGTGATATCTCAGATGTAAAGTCATCGTCATAAGTAGCATACTAAATGCCACTATCGCCCGAGGTCTTTTACACAAGTCTTCGACGATGCAAGTCCCATCAAGTGAATAAAGAAGTTGAGGTCGAACATGATGTGACATCGTCTGATTACCGGTAAATGATGTTTACTGTTAACAGACGCGAGATAACCCACCAATAATGAAAATGGGAATCAAGGAACAGAGCACAATCATCGGAGTGTGAATAGATGAGTTGAAGTCGAACACTAGGAAAAATCCATCGATCAGGGGACATTGATGTATTCCCAAAACCGTTGATGGCGAGAGAGCCTACCACTAATGACTGCAAGCCTCAAGGTACTCAACCGAACTCTAAGACTCAAGTTCTGGAATAAATGGGTTGAAGTCGACGGAACGAGACTCGCTGGAAGGAGGGCATTAAGGAATCCCGCATCAACTAGCATGAGGTACCAGTTACGTTGAAATATTTGGAAGATCTCAGGTGAAACAGACTGACTCGATAAGGATGGCCGACATGCAATAGTCAAGAGATCTGAGAAGTGGCTGACTCTGGTTTTAGGACTTCCTTTGAACAAGAGCATGAGCAGATGGATAGACTCAAGCAACATAGACTCAATATAGACTGTGTGATGCAGGAGGCACCACAAAGGGCTCCATAATGACTGGAAGCTTAACCAATTGGTGGAGAAAACTGAGAAACAAGTATAGCTCCTAAGGTCCAACTATAGTCCCGACTCATAATGTATGGAGTGGAATGAATGCTCTGTTCAAAGGCAACACAACAATTTCCAACAAGAAGTAGTAATCATAATCCCATCCAGCTTTTTGAAATATTTTATTTTTATGGTCTTTTTTATATTTGAGAAAGCTTGAAAAAGAATAAAATTGCTTATAGTACAACAAGTAAGGGAACGAGTGTCAAATAGCAAGCAAACTAGTCCTAAGAAGTGGAACATACCTATGATCAATGCAAGGAAGTGCATGCAGGATGTGGACACTCGGGGGGTGTGTTCCCTCAGGGTCAAAGGTCATCAAATTGTGAAGGGAAAATGTAAGCTCTGCAGAGCTCGACAGGGAAAAGTGTTCAGGCACCAAGCTAATAACAGAGTAAGCAGGAGCCAACACAAGGCTCAAGCAGCAAGTAGGATGATGCAATGCAATCACAACTTGATATAAACGAGGGAGTCCTTATGGGAGATGGCCAACATAAGACAAAGTAGAGTATGAGTCTTTATCGCAACGTCATGGTGTAACTACAAAGGACTCCCAATCCTAAGGGAAAACAACGGCATGGGAACCAGAATGAAAAAAAGGGGTTCTATATAGGGTACCCATGTTCGGAAAGGCCCTACCACCACATAACGACACTTCTATAATAGTGTGAAGGTTCCATGTCAGTTAAGAAGCAGGGTCGCACCTAGGGTTTATGAAAGTGGTCAAAAGGTCAAATGCATAATGCATGTGAAAATGACATCTAACCTATATGCCAGGTGTGAAACGTACTTACCGTAGGTGTGAAATGTTCAGAAACAACTTTCGCCGCAGGAATCTGGTTAAAAACGCTACTCCATGACATTGTATTAGTCCATAACAACATTAGATGGAAAAAACTATAGACAAGTGGGTCTTGAAAATTATAAATAGTAATAAAAATTTACAATTTACAATTCATTTTTACTATTCACCCATTTGGAGTTTTGTGGTTAGTTTTCACCTCAAAGTTCAGTTGCTGATTTCGGGAGCTATAGGCATCCGATCATCGAACCATCAGGAGTAGGTTGGTAATCTCATCGCCACCTTCCATTTCAATGTTTTTATTTCAAATTTCATTGGTTAAAATTTTTTTTTGGCCATGCCCTACATGGTCACGGCGCTACTCGCGGGCTATAACTATGCGAGTCATGGGTAGGGCTAGGTACGCACAGTCAACGCACACGTTGACTGCAGGTACCCTCCTCTGTGAGCACAAATGCTCGCGGGTACAGCCGTGAAGTGATTTTTTTAAGCTAAAATGACCAAATCTTTGGGTTTTTCTCTTTCCAGGATGGTTCTAGAGTGGAGAGAGAGAGAGAGAACATGACCTAGTAGATGAGGCTGTTCGAAACGACGTGCATGCACAGCAAGCGCTGCAAGCATGCGGTTTATACAAATTTTGGAGCATAGGGGGTTTGAGGGCCCAAAACCTATTGCTTCGACGTTTGATAGACTATTGGGATGTTGATGCACATAACTTCAACCTAGACAGGAAAATACTTTCACTAGAGGTGGAAGATATCTATTTCATCACAGGTTTGTCCTGCCGAGGTGAGGTGGAAAGCCTTTGGTCTCGAATTGTGGGTGGTGGGATCACCATCTCTGACTACATAGAGAGGTATTGTGTTCCAAATACTCAGGAAGTGGGAAGTCAGGTGCCCATCCGAGCCATAGTCAACCTGAGTATGAAGGTTTTCGTGGCAACTTTAGTGCGGATCATTGGATCCAAAGCTCTTCACCAGGCATCTAGGCCAGTTATGTTCTATGCATCACAGTGCATGCAGCCTATGATATTTGACTGGTGTACTACGCTACTGGGGTCCATGAAGACCCAACTGACAGAGTGCAAGCAGGGGGATGCGAAAAAATTTGGGTATGGCAATATTTTGTGCAGCTTCTTCTTCGAGCGGGTTCTGGGGCTCAGTCCGAGGGTTGAGGTCCCTCCTCATAGTCTCTGTGACCCAGCCATGACCCAGTGGGATGAGGTCTTGACATGGCAGGGTGGTGGCCGTCAGGCATCACCATATACAGAGGATTTCTTTGACTAGTGGGATCGACCGATTATAGCAATAGATGACTACCCCTATGCAGGGATAGACTTCCAGTAGGATCGAGACATGCCGCTCCCACTAGATGCAGCGTTTGGAGACATTGGTAAGTACTCTTTTTTGGTTTTTGGTATATTAAATTTTTATGGATTTTTGATTATAGATGTAAATACAAAAATCATTTTGGGGGTAGTATCATGTATTAATGTTTAACTGTTTGCTCGCAGACAAGGGCCCAGTGAGACCCGATGGTTTTCCGAGACATCATCTCCTGGGCAGGGGTGATGAGATGGTAGGTGTTGTAGTAGAGCGGACACTACAGATTCTATGGTCCAACATATCATGGATGACTTCCAGGGTACCATAGGAAGAGGTGGCGCAACTACTAGAGTATATGCAACACCAGGTAGTGGGGGTGCCGAGCAACTGGGTGCGACTACTGCAGCGTGTCGCGAATGCAGTGCATTATTTTTATCAGACACATCCTTTCGGGGTGGAAACTAGGCCTCCTCGCAGGGAGTAGATATCTCAAGATCTCATTTTTGTATCGATATGTATATTTTTTAGGGCTACGGGCTCCAGTTTTGTATCATGACACTACCATTTTGGACATATTATTTATGAAAAACTTTGGTTCTCCGGTTCTACTATAAGTGTGTATGTACAAATGTGTGAATGTCTTCTTTTATTTGTGTGCTTCATTGCGAATGTGACAAATGCCAATCTAATACATAATTAGCATATGCATTAGATATATGATTAACACTTCTTGGAACATGAATGTACGTAATTGAAGCAAAATGTTGTTCCAAGAGTCTTACCCTTAGGAATTTCCGTAGTAGCATAGGATCTCGCACACGGTACTGCCCATTCAGCTGAGACACAACTAGTTGTGAATCCAGGAGGACTTCTAAAGATTGTATACCATGCGAAATGGCATCCCGAAGTATCTCAATGACGACATTATACTCAGCCACATTGTTAGATGTAGGACCAAGACAAGCACCTCCTGAGAACACAACTAGGTGGTCAGGTGAGAAAATAACCCAGGCAACAGAAGCAAGCTGCTGCATATGACGGCTAGTACCATCCACGAACCCTAAGAACATAGGAAACTCTGCTGACATCTGTCAATCAAATGTAAGCTAATCAACAGACCCAAAAACCAAAAGAAAGCAAAACTATGTACATACATAACTATACATTAGTATACAAAAGTATTATCTTGAACCAGAGGTTCAAGCGTAATACCACTTGAGGTGGAACCCACTTCTAGGATCCTTCAAGACAGTCCCCTCATAGGCTTCTAATTCATAGGCTCCTTTTTTCAGGATACGCCTCACGATGTAAGGGCCATGCCACATGGGGTTGAACTTGCCTGCCCCCAGGGGTTCTTTAGCTTGGTCATATAAGAGGACCAAGTCACCTTTAGCATATTTCCAGGGATGGACAGACCTATCGTACTGAACCTTAACATGATGTTTGTTGGTATCTATAGCCACGGCGGCATCTCGACGCTGCTCATTAAGTTGCTCAAGGTGGATTAAATGTTGCTCAAGACCCATCGTATTAGGGAGGAGTTCTATGGACAGTTTAAGCAAAGGGATTTCGCATTCAATCAGTAAAGTGACTCCACACCATGAACTAGCTGAAACGGTGAGAACTCGGTGGCATTCTTAACTGCAGTTCGATATGCCCACAAAGCAGGATATAACATGATGTGCCAGTTGTTCTTGCTTTGTTGGATGATACGCTGGAGAATGGTATTCAAAGACATATTAACTGCTTCAACTTGAACATTTGCTTGGGGATAATAAGAAGATGAGTGTTCTTGACGAAACCCAATCTTGAGAGACAAATCCTCCATCATCTTGTTCTGAAAGTGACTACCATGGTTAGTGACAATCTCTTTCGGAATACCGAATCGAGTGATAATTTGATTGAACACGAAATGGGTTGTTGTAGCACCATCGGATTTTATGGTAGGCATGGCCTTAACCCATTTGGAAAAATAGTCCACAGCCACTATAATATGGTGATTCCCCCCAGCTAAAGCTGGTTTGCAATCCATGAAATCCACCCCCCACTTGGTGAAGGAATCGATGGTGATGACCGGATGAAGGGGCACTGGATGCGAGCGTATATTTCGAGAAAACACCTGGCAAGGGTGACATCTCTTCACAGCGTTAATACAATCTTTAAAGATTGAAGGCCAAAAATAACCAGCTCGCATGATACGTTGGGCTATAGCAAGCCCAGATAAGTGATCGCCAGATGCCCCGGCATGGCAATCATTAAGCACCTGCTCTGCTTCTTCATGAGTTAAGCAACAACGAAGAATATAATCCTTTCCTCGGTGATACAAAGTGTCACCGATGATAGTATAATCTTTAGCGTGATGTTTCAAACGCCGCCGCTCATCTCGTGAATAGTGCAGAGGAAACTTCAAAGTTTGGAGATATACAATGACATCCCCATGCCAAGGGTCCTCGGACGAGATAAGAAATAAGTGCTCATCCACAAAGGAATCTTCATGAATTACATCCTCATCAAGCTTCAGAAGGTCCGACATAAGGTCAACAAACACCAACGATTTCACCAATTTTGTCGAAGCAAAATCGAGATCGAAATCCTGAAGGATCACAATCCATTTATTGTACTTCCCCCCTATAAGGCGTCGTGATAGCACGAACTAAAATAGATTTATATGTGCGACAACTGTGGTTGTTCTAAGAAAAATGTAATGTCATAACCGCTGGACTGAATGGACAGTCGCAAGTGCCAACTTTTCCACATGAGTATATCTTAGCTCAACGTCTACTAGATTTCTATAAGGTAATAGATGACATGCTCGACAAGTGCGTCATCACACTGAACCAAGACCATGCCAATCGTCTCTTGAGACGCGGCCACATAAAGGATAAAATCTCATGCGAAGTCTGGTGGACTAAGCATAGAGGCCAATACCAAAACTTTCTTAAGGGCATCGAAAGACTACTGGGCTCGCTCATCCCAAATAAAGGGTGTGTCTTTCTTCAATAAGCGCGCAAAATCTTTGGTAATATTAGCATAATTGAATACGAAATGGTGTAGAAAAGTGGCTCTCCCTTGGAGGTTCTGAAGTTGTAACAAGTTGCGCGGAGGAGGCAACCGAAGTATTGCCTCAACTTTAAGAGGATCGACTCTAATACCCTCTTTCGAAACTATGAAGCCCAGAAGGAGACCCGTCCTTACAACAAAGATGCATTTGTTAGGATTCAATCGAATCTTGTATCGTATACATCGTTCGAGAATCATGCGGAGGTGCTTGGGGTGGTCCATTCTCTTGCGAGAATGGCCGACAAGATCATCCAAGAAAACCTCCATAATCTTTTTAAGATCGTGAAAGGCGTAGGTCATGGCACATTGAAACGTAGCTCCAATGTTTTTAAGGCCGAAGGGAATTTTATGATATGAAAATGTTCCCCAAGGACAAATGAAAGATATCTTATGCTGGTCCTCAGGTTTTATTTGAATCTGATTATACCCTGAAAAGCCGTCCATGAATGAAAAAATATCACTTCCTGCACAAGCATCCAAGATCTGATCAATGAATGGCATGGGGAAGTTGTCTTTCGGACATGCACAGTTCAAATCTCTAAAATTAGTGCATACACGGATCGTTCCCTACTTCTTATCCACAGGAACAGGTTTTGACACCCATTCAGTAAGGGGAATGGGGTAGATGAAACTAGCCTTGAGTAGTTTCTCCACCTTTACCTTGATAGTGGCTGCTTTTCTAGGCTTCACAACACATAAGCGTTGTCGAACCGGTTTAGCGTTGGGATATGTTATAATATCATGTTCAATAATGCAGGGGTCTATTCTTGGCATCTTCTCATATGACCAGGCGAAAGCTTCTCAGAGTTCTGTGAACAATTCAGTGTAAATAGAAATCTCCTCAGGAGTGCAATCATCACCAATGTAAGCGTTATCAACCTCTCCAGGAGCATGAGAGATGTTGATCGACGTAGTCGGGGAAATGTTATCCATATTCCCCTCCGCAAAAACATCATGCGACCCTAAAAGGGCCACAGGGTGACCAACCATCTCTGCTAGAGTCATCCTAAACTCTTCTTGTTCGGCGAGCTCGAGGTTGGGAAGGAAATAAGAGCGATGGTGCATATCTTCCCAAGGCCTCTCACTACCACACATGGCCTCCATAATAGCTTCATCTGAAGGCAAAGTATCATCAAGGAAGTTGTGTGAACAAGACGAGTTGGCTGCCCAAACTGGCAGCGTAACGGGATCTTCCTCGACTGTCTGAGAAGAAGAAAGATCCAGCTCTACAGTGGCTTGTTGAATATGTTGATAAGCAAGCTCAGCTACAAACAGTGGCATAGACATCCCGATATGCGTAATGTCTCCAGATGTGGAACTCGTGTACGGTAAATTCCATGGATCATTAAAATAGGAAGTCTGGAATGACATATTATGCGAAGGAGGAGACACATCGTCGGTAATGTTTCCAATAAAATTCACAGGTGCAGCAAAATCATAAGTTCCCATTAATGAAGGGTACATACCAACACCCATGTTCCTAGTTTCCGGCTGAGAATGAGTAACCTGCAAGACTATGGATCCCGTGGATGCTGTATAAGAGGAATTAACGAAATCCAACTAATTGATTGTCACAATATTGCCTTTGTGAGGAAAGCAGATAACTTTGAATACAGCAGATGCGACAACCTTCATAGTGTACATCCAATTCTGACCCAGTAAAAAGTTGTATTCGATGGGCGCATCAACCACCTTGACTTGAATAGGCACAGATTTACCTCCCAAGCAGACAACAAGCGAATGGATAATTCCATGCGACTTAAATGATCGACCATCAAATGCAGTGAGGGTGGTTCTAGACGCGATTAGAGGAGGAGAGCTTAGAGCTTTCCAACAAGTTAACGAAATTACTGATGTGGAAGCACCTTCGTCAACCATCATACGTTTGACAAAATTCTGAAGGCACGCCACCTAGATTTGAAAAGCCACGTGGTAAGGTAAGCGAGGTTGAACATTAGTAGTGTTGAACTTGATAACACTAGGACTTCCCCCATCCTGAACTCCTAACACACTCAAAAGGGCATGCTTTTGAGAAGGACAGGCCTGCAAAACTTCAAGAGCCGACATGGCACATGGAGTTTGGCCCAAGTCTTCCACGATGGCTTAGTTATGGGCGGCTTGAGCATTAGGATTATGTGTAGAGCGCTTAAGAACACCTTTCGGTATCCGTGGCATATTAGAGGGCTTCTCGATATGCAAGGAATTGTTAGGAGGAGGGGGAGGCTCACTCCCCATATTAAGTTGTGGTGCACCATAATCGTGTTGACAAGTGGCAATACTAACCTCCGGTTGAACCATATTCACACATCCATAACCACCAATATTGGAAGAAGATGTTGCCATTTCAGTAGGTCCATAACTAGTGGTGGGAGCATGTGAAGCCATGTTTTGATGATGAGGAAGGGGATCCTTTAACACAGCTGGGCTCTATGCCAAATGCTTCGGTGCTTCTTCAATTCAAGGACATAAGTGAGTAAGATGATCTTCCCCGCAAAGCTTACAAGGAAACTTCACCTTACGCCTAGGTTTACGGTCCTCACTAGCATTTCCACCTTCCCGAGGAGGGTTGGCATTATCCTTACGAGGGGTATTGTGATTGCTATTGTTGTTCCCATTGTTTCCACCCTTACAGTTGTTTCTCCCCTTTTTCTTACCACCAGGTTGCTGGTTACCTAATTGGTTCATCGATTTCACATTATGTACATCGGACGACGGGGTGGAAGTGGACAAGGTGTGAACCTGTCCGGGAGTAGACTGGTTTAGCGAAATTTTTTGTATTTGATTAGCTACCAAATGTACATGGCGAGTGCTTTTGGATACTACGATGCCATCGGCATGCGGTCCAGGAACTAACTGAGGCTCATGGCGTGTTCGGGGTTCATCAGAAATAATGTCATACAAAATTCCAAACTGAGAGTATAGTAAGTCTAACTGTTGTTCTTTCAATATGGCTTGTTCCTCAGTCACAATGCTGGACATCAAAACATCCTTAGCAATGTATGGGAGTAGAGACTTGAGGAACCATTCCAACAGGAATTCTGGAGGAATGTTGGATTTCACTAACCTATTCCGCCGACGCTACTCTTGAACGTGGTCAGAAATATGTGTGGCCTTATTCTAACGGAAGGTAGACAAAATTAGTACCAGTATCATAGCGAACAGGCAACTAGAAATGATCCAAGAAAACCAAAGCGATCTCGTTAAAACCCCTATAAGTGTTTCTAGGAAACTCAACATACCACTTCACGGCTGCCCCCATGAGGGTGCGTTGAAATAGTCTTAATCTAACAGAGTCATGATTCAATGAGTTGGAGGAGCACCAAAGGTGAAATGTTGTGACATGATTACCCGGGTCCTCACCACCTTTCCCTTCAAAATTAGGAATGTTCGAAGGGAGCTTGGTAGGGACCAGAGGCCAATTAGGGTCGTGACACACCAGATCATTCGTGAGCTTCGAAAGATCTGGAAGGTTCAAATGTGCAAGGAATGGGAGTTGCGGCTGGAAAGCTTGATTATAAGCTCCCATAAAAGGTTGGTTGAAAGGAACCAAATTATAAGGTGGACCAAAAGCTTGACCATGAGCATTAAACGGCTAATAATGAGGACCGAACGGACCATAAGATTGACCATGGCCATAGGGTTGATAACCTCCTTCAACTTGACCCATATGAGAGTAAGCAGGTATATGCGTGTTTTGGGCACCATATTGGGGTGGGTTGTACTAGTGGCCAGCACCGACTGTGTTGTAGTAAGGGTTTCCACCATAAGTATGGGGCATATACGTACTATTCGTAGTGAGAACCGAGTTGTAATGACCATAATGGTGAGGTATGTTCCCACCCCCAGCATTAGGATCAACATGAGCAGTTGTGTGGTGATCATAAGCATGAGATGTATTCCCAACCCCAACATTGGTATTATGTCCATGTGGACGCAAAAGTATGCGTATATGTCCACCCCTGTGGTTAGCAGGAGCATTAACATTTGCAAAAGTAGTCCTGGGTTGACGAGTAGTGGCATGTGTATTAGGTGGTGGATGGCGATTCGTGTTGCAGACAATCTTCCTATTAGGTTGGGTAGCCCTAGGAGGTGGTCGTCTTCCAACATTAGCATTGTTAGGAGGAATACAACCGATCCCCATACTATGTGTGTTAGTGGACAACGTGGTGCCCCCGATGAGGGTATTGCCCCCAGTGGGTGCAGTGTGGCTAACAATATGGCTAGTGCCAGCATGACTACCAAACGTAGTGGAAGGATCAACTGTATTATAATTAGGCATACCAAAAGAGAATGCAGTTGGGTTGATCGTATGACCAGTGTTGTCATGTAACTCTAGCATCCCGTGTATATAATTGTGTGGAAATGAAGGATCGAACGGGCTGTCCTCGGGTGGATCTGGACCAAACAAATTACGTTGGGTCTCAGGTGGATCACCCCCCCATGCCTCACGAGGAGTAAGGGTGTCTGAAGCGTGTTCAACTCTACCCGATGGAGTCGTAGGTATTTCTTCAGTATTAGAATGTGCAACAATCATAACGTCTAGGACGTATGTCTCGTAAGAATCCGAAGACTCAGAGAGAGCCCATCGGCGTCCCCAAGCAACGCGGCGTGAAAGCTCGGCAGGTTGTAAACCAGCCAACCGATGAGATCGGTAGAGAGTAGGACTCCACGCCATGATATCTCTGGAGAGAATATAAAATCAAAACGTCCCCTAAAGGACAACTATTGATAAAAAAACAGTAAATAAAAAGCACACACCTAGAGAAACTACAACCAAGAGCAGACAAATAGAGTGGGTAAATGAGCTCCTGACACTAGAGGCAGTATGTCTCACCTAGGAGAGGCTTGAGACTCCCAAACTATAGCTGGAGGTAATAGAATTAGTTATAGAGACACCCAGGATTCACTGCGTGCAAAGGGCTATAACCCTCGAAAACAAACAACTATGTTGTCCAATCCCTATCTGACTCAGGACACAAACAGCATAACCGCTGCAAGTACCCTATGCGATACCTAGGTAAGGAAACCATGGTCACCACAATATAACCAATGCTTAGGGGGACAGTCACAGGTGGGATCCGTTGTATGGGTAGGGTAGCTGAGCCTGAAACTTAATGAGGGTCAAATCCCCCAAGAGTCCCCATATACGAACAAATCCTAGAAATATCTCCCACGTTCAGCCGGTATCAGAGGGATATCTCTTCAACCAACCTCCCGTGACCTCGTGCTTAACTTTGGTTTGAGTAGAGCTTCCTGAGAACACCGATGAATACCATGGATACCTCCACTCCCTGGTCAGACACCTAATGTTTCATCTAGTAGTCTTGGATTGTTAACTCACAATGATTTATTCTAAGACTCTAAACCTATGCTAGTTGGTGTACCCTATAAATAAAATCGGTCTAATCAATTTTAAGATTAAGCATTAATTTTAATGGTTGTGGTTACTCAAGGGATATGGTCGTGAAACTAGTGATGTGTATGACTCAATAATATGCAAAATCGTCAAATCCTAGACTCATCTATCCAATGAAAACAATGCCACTAGCATGTAAAATCAATCCAAAGGATTTGAAATAAAAATGCAATCCTTTTATATTTTCGATGCACAATCAGAATCTAAATGAAGGTAGAAAGCACTCAATGCAAGATGCAGTACATAAAAGAATTTTTTTTTTTGTATTTTCTCTTATAAACAAAAGGAAAATGCAAAACTATATGTATATTTTTGTATTTTTCAATATAAGGAAATGAAAAATGCAAGCAAAATCCTACTATCTAGTCACTGATATGCTAACAAGATCAGTAAGACAAACCAGCAGATACCAAATAGTAAGAATCGGCCAACAGAATGAGCTCAAAAGGAAAAAACCAACAAGGCTAAATCCAAAGATGGGTAAAAAACCAACAAGGCTCAACCAAGAGAAAAGAAGAGTTCTGGTCACAACCAAGGCATAGAACAATCAAGAAATAGGCCAAAAAATACTTAGGATCATCCAAAGCCAACCCAGCAACAACCAAAAGTCATAAATCAACCAAAGCCGGAGTTGTACGCTATTGTCGAAGGAATACCTGCGGGTGTACGCGGGCAGAGATAAGATCACTTGCGGGTAAGGAAAGGCAAATGGGAAAACAAAGAGTTCAATGGCGCAGAAAAAACTAGTTTTCTATAGTGTATCTCGATGGCCAATTAGTGACACAGATATTAGACAAACAACAACTCTAATTAAGGACTAATGCTCAAAAATCCCCCAAAATGGATGTTTTTATCAGTATGGTCTCCATTTCTGTATTGGATAAAACTCATTATGGCTTGGGGTAGACCACAACAAATAGATGACTACTAGAAATCAACTCAATTCTCAATTATATGCTATATAAATGAGAATGCTAAGATAATGAAGAATATAACCAACCTCGATCCAAACGTTTGATGTAGATCCCCGTTGGAGTTTTTCAATTCGTGCACTTGAATCTGCAAATTAGTCTTGACAGCCAATATACAACAAGTACATATAATATATAAACGGAATTAACATCATCAATAGCAATGGCCCATGATATAACAAGTAAATGCAACCCAATGTAGTATAAACAACATTTACAACATTAATGGACGAGAATATGAGTATTTCTATTAATAAACAAGAAGAAGTACAATGTGATACGACCTCTTTCCGGCAACCAATTTGAACCAAGATCTGGGTTAATCCATTTGCGCCTCCACCACTTCAATCCTCCATGGAATGGCAAACTCAAACTATGATAGGAGTTTGGAAGGTGAACATAAAGGGTTCACAACTACAAGGATCAATGAGTGTAGACTCAAGATAGGGCAAAAATCCACTAGAGTTCTCTTGCTCTTCTTTCTCCTCCCGTCCATAAACCATATGTGCTCAATTTATAGTCTTCTCAAAGGTAAGTGAAAGGACACATCGAGGCGTTTCTTGGGCAGATGGAGGGTCAAAGGTCACCCAATGACCGCTTGTTGGGAGTAAAAGGTAATAAACTAGTGATTTTTACCATTTTACATGCTATCCGCGGGCTATAGTGATACAACTCATGGGTACGCCCACTGTAATGATGCAGCAAGCGTACAAGGAAAAAAATAGGGGAAAATAGTGTTTAAAGGATATAAAGTGGTTCTGAGTCAGTGAAATGGATCCTTTAGGCCAAAGAGTGTTGATTCTCACAAGGTGGAAAATTACGTTGTAACAAATGGAATGCGGAGATCTTTGCAAGATGAATGGCACTCTAGTTGTCACTATACAACCTGCTATCCTTCTGCTTTTTACCCAATTCCTCCATAAACCGCTGCAACCAAATCATCTCTTTACTAGCCTCTGTGATAGCAACATACTCTGCTTTCGTTGTTGAAAGTGCAACAACCTTTTGCAGTTTCGAAATCCAACTTACTGTTGTTCCACCTACAGTAAACACATACCCTATGGTACTCCTCCTGATATCCTTATCACTTGCCATATCTGCATCAACATATCCTTGTAGAACAGTGTTTGAACCTCCAAAACATAATGCATGAGTGGTAGTACCTCTCAAATACCTGAGAATCCACTGTACTGCCTTCCAATGTTCTTTACTTGGATTGTTCATATATCTGCTCACAACTCCCACTGCTTGTGCAATATCTCGTCTTGTGCACACCATGGCATACATCAAGCTGCCAACTACTGATTGATAGGAAATCTTGGACATGTCATTTGTCTCTTCTTGTGTCTTGGGACACATTTCCTTAGACTAAAATGGCTGGCCAAAGGTGTACTAATTGGTTTTGCATTCTACATTCTGAACCTTTCCAACACATTTTGTATGTACTCACTTTGAGACAATGTAAATTTGCGATTTTTTCTATCTCTCGTTGTTCTCATACCAAGGATTTTCTTTGCAACACCCAAATCCTTCATTGCAAATGAATTAGCTAGCTTAATTTTGAGTACATTTATATCCTGCATGTTAGACCCTGCAACAAGCATGTCATCCACATACAATAACAAGATAATATATATTTCATTGTCTAACTTCTTGAAATAAACATAGTGGTTAGAATGACATCTACTATAACCTTGTTCTATCATAAACTTGTCAAATTTTAGATACCACTGCCTTAGAGATTGCTTCAAGCCATACAAACTCTTTTTCAACCTGCATACCAAGTTCTCTTTACATTTGACCTCATACCTTTATGGCTACTGCATATATATATCTCTTCCTCCAAATCCCCATGGAGAAATGTCGTTTTTACATCTAACTGTTCAAGATGCAAATCTTCTACTCCCACTAGACTTAAAATAGTCCTAATTGAATTCATCTTAACAACAGGATAAAATATTTCATCAAAATCTATACCTTTCTTTTGTTCAAACTCCTTTACAACAAGTCTCGCCTTGTACCGCTTCTTACCTCCTTCTTCTTCCTTCAACCTGTAAATCCATTTGTTTTGCAATTCTCTTTTACCAACAGGCAACTGAACCATATCCCAAGTCTGGTTTCCTACCAATGAGTCCATCTCCTCATTCATGCCTTGCTCCCACTTTTTTCTAGTTTCCACCTGCATTGCTTCTTCATAACATTCTGGTTCACTAGCATCAGTCATCAACAAATAATACATTAAAGGAGAGTATCGTTCAGGGAGTCTACTTAACCTGGTATATCTTCTTGCAGTTGCAGGAGTTTCAGGTATTTGCTGTTGTTCTTGACTTTCTGGCACCTTTGTAACTTCATTTTCTTGAATTTCATCAAGTACTGTGTACTCTGTGTTTTCCTTTTCCTGTTTCTTTCTCTGCAACTGATCTTTATACATGACCTTTTCATTGAATATGACATCTCTACTTCTAATGATTTTGTGATTTTCATAATCCCATAAACGATAACCAAAATCATCAACTCGATATCCAATAAAGGTACATTTCTTGGATTTAGCTTCAAGCTTTGTTCTATTTTCTTTATCAATATGGACAAATGCTTCACAACCAAACGTTCTGTGAAATGAGTAGTTTACCTTTTTACCTGTCCATACCTCCTCTGGAATACCACCATACAAAGCACTTGAAGGTCCTCTGTTTATTAAATAAACAACAATATTTACAGCATCCACCCAAAACTGTAAGGGAAACCTGCATGGAATCTCATACACCTTGCACGCTCCATGATCGTTCTGTTCATCCTTTCAGACACACCTTTTTTTTGTGGTGTTCCCAGGACTATCTTCTTTCTATGAATCCCATGGTATGAACAGTAAATATCAAACTCCTTGTCGCAATACTCGCCTCCATTATCAGATCTAAGACACTTCAACCTTTTTCTTGTCTCATTCTCAACCAAAGCTTTCCACTTCTTAAAAGTAGCAAACACATAAGATTTATATCTAATGCAATAAACCCAAGTTTTTCTAGTTGCATCATCAATAAATGTAACATAATAATGAGAGACACCAAGATATTGTACCTGAGCCGGTCCCCATACATCTGTATGCACAAGCTCTAACTTTTCATTCTTCTTCTGTTTCCCAACCCTGAGAAATCTGACTCTCTTCTATTTTCCATAAACACAGTTCTCACACAATTCCAAACTTACCTGCTTCAAATCTGGAAGCAACTTCCTTGAGTGGAGAATTTGCATCCCCTTCTCACTCATGTGGCCAAGCCTATGATGCCACAATGCTGTATCTGTTCCTGTGGAAGCTAAAGAGATAGAATGGTCAGTATTATGAGGACATAAATACAACGTACCTACCCTGTCTCCTTTTGCTATCACCATTGATCCTTTAGTGATCTTCCACCACTTTTCTCCAAATGTAGATAGACAACCGCCATCTCCTAACTTCCCTGTTGAGATCATATTTCTTTTCATAGAAGGAATATGCCTAACATCTTTCAACAGCCAATCAATTCCATTCTTAACTTTTATCCATACCTTACCCGTTCCAACAATTCTACATGGCTCATCATCACCCAATAAAACATGTCCAAAATCGCCTGGAACATAATCATGAAAATATTTCCTATGGGGTGTAGCATGACATGAAGCCCCTAAATCTACTACCCAATAATCACTTGTATTATATAATGTAAGAATCAAAGCATCTTGTAACACATCACCTGCTACATTTGCTTCCTGGGCAGTTTCCTTCTGTGCATCTCCTTTCTTCTTTAGAGATCTGCAGTCTTTATTTAGATGTTATTTATTTCCATAGTTCCAGCACTCTATTTTTCCCAGTCTGGACTTGGATCTGCCCTTTTTAGAGTTATTGCGATTACCTTGGCTCTTTCCTCTATCCTTTTGTCTTCCCCTTCTCTCCATGGTCAATGCATTACCTGATGTCTCACCTGTGCTTTTTCTTCACATTTTCTCTCTAAGAATAACACCAATAACATCATCAAATTTCAAGGTGTTTGAACCAGAGACAGAGTTACTTACAGCCATGACCAAGCTATTCCAGCTTTCTAGCAATGAACACAAGATTAGAAGAGCCCTAACCTCATCATCAAAGTTCACACTTACAGAACTTAGTTGATTTGTAACCATATTAAACTCATTTAAATGATCAGTAACAGTTCCACCTTCAGACATCTTCATATTAAATAAACGCTTAATTAGAAATACCTTGTTGGAGGCCGAGGGTTTTTCATACAGCTTACCCAATGCGCTCATCAAACCCTCCGTTGTCATTTATTTTGAGATATTGAAAGCCATCGACGAATCCAGGCTCAAGCGTATTGTTCCCAGAGCCTTTATGTCAAGAACCTCCCATTCATCGTACTTCATGGTCTCCGGCTTCTTTACTCTTCCTCCAAACGACAGGAATAGATCCTTCTGGTACAGATAGTCCTCTATTTTCATCTTCCATAAATGGAAGTTTTCGCCATTAAAATTCTTGACCTTAAACTTTCCTTCTTCCGCCATTGCTCTCACTCGAACCAAAAACCCTAGCTTCCTGTGGGTTTATCTGCCAATTAGACCTTTGGCTCTGATACCAATTGTTAGAAAAACAGGATCGTAGAGCAATAACAATAAACAGAAATGCAAATATAATCACACACACATTACAAGAGAGACACAGATATATCGTGGTTCACCCAACTTGCGCTAAATCCACACTGAAGTTGCCACTCCTTATTATTATTCCATCCAACAAAGTGAAGGGATACAACCTGCAGCACAACTGCTGCACTTCCTCTTCACTATCTTACAGTCTCTCTTATGATCTTAGAGATATTTAAAATGCATAAAACCTAATGCATCAACTCTATCCGTGTTACAATGTATTTCTTTTATAAGGGAGATACAATGAGAAAATACCACGGGTTACCCAAAACCATGGGCCCGTAAAACAACCCCAAAAATTTTCTTGTTGGGGTGAGTGTATAGTCCTTTTTACATATCATATAAAGCTGGGGTACAAACATGGCTGAATGATAATATCTCTGAATTTGGAGATCACGCTCCACTACCAACAAGATCTTGGATGCTTGTGAAGGGAGCGAAGTTTTTTCGTTTATGGACGGATTTTTAGGATATAACCAGATACAGATAAAGCCAGAGGATCAACATAAGACTGCTTTTATTTGTCCTTGGGGTACATTTCTGTACCGGAAAATGCCCTTCGGCCTTAAAAACACCAGAGATACTTTTCAGCATGGTATGTCCTACGCCTTTCACAACCTTAAACGTATAGTGGAGGCTTACTTGGATGATCTTGTTGGCCATTCTCGCAAGAGAGTGGACCACCCCAAGCACCTTCATTTAATTCTCGAAAGATGCATATGCTACAAGATTCGGTTAAATCCCAATAAGTGCATCTTTGTCGTGAAAATGGGTTGCCTTCTAGGTTTCATAGTTTCGAAAGAGTGTATTAGAGTCGATACTCTTAAAGTTGAGGCAATACTTCGGTTGCCTCCTCCGCGCAATTTACTTCAACTTCAAAACCTCCAAGGGAGAGCCCCTTTTCTACGTCGCTTTGTAGTGAATTATGTCAGTCTTACCAAAGTTTTTGTGCGCTTGTTGAAGAATGACACATCATTTATCTGGGATGAGCAAGCCCAACAGTCTTTCGATGCTTTGAAGAAAGCCTTGGTATCAGCTCCTCTGCTTAGTCCACTCGACTTTGCAAGAGATTTTTTGCTTTATGTGGTCCTGTCTCAAGAGACAATTGGCATGGTCTTAGTTCAGGTTGATGATGTGTTCGTAGAGCATGTGATCTATTACCTTAGTCAAAATCTAGTAGACGCTGAGCTGAGATACACTCATGTGGAGAAGTTGGCACTTGCATTTTTTCATGTAGTCCAACGGTTATGGCATTACATCATGCTTAGGAAGACCAAAGTCATAGTGCATATCAACCCATTTCAGTTCGTGCTATCACGACATCTTATAGGGGGAAATATAATAAATGGATTGTGATTCTTCAAGAGTTTGATCTTGATTTTGATTCGGCGAAGTCGGTGAGATCCTTGGTTTTCGCTGAGCTGATGTCGGACCTTCCACGTCCGGATGAGGATATTTTCCATGAAGATTCATTTGTGGATGAACACTTATTTCTTATCTTGTCTGCGGACCCATGGTATGGGGATATTATCGTAGATATTCAAAATTTGAAGTTTCCTTCGCACTATTCACGAGACGAACGACGACATGTGAGACACCACGCTAAAGATTATACAATCGTCGGTGACGCTTTGTATCATTGAGGAAAGGATTCTGTCCTCTTTCATTGTTTGAATCACGAAGAAGCGGAGCGTGTTCTTAATGATTGCCACGTTGGGGCATGTGGTGGTCACTTATCCGGGCTTGCAATAACCCAACGCATTATGCGAGCTGGTTACTTTCGGCCTTCTATCTTCAAAGATTGTATGAATGCCATAAAGAGATGTCACCCTTGCGAAGTGTTTTCTTGGAATGTACACTCGCATCCAACGCCCCTTCATCCAGTCGTCACCGTCGGTCCCTTCACCAAGTGGGGGGTGGATATCATGGATTGAAAACCAGCTTTGGCTGGGGAGCATCACCATATCATTGTGGCCGTCGACTACTTTTCCAAATGGGATGAGGCCATGCCTACCGTAAAATTCGATGGTGCTACAACAGCCCATTTCATATTCAATCAGATTATTACTCGGTTCGGTATTCTGAAAGAGATTGTCACTGACCATGGCAGTCACTTTCAGAATAAGATGATGGCGGATTTGTCACTCAAGATTGGGTTTCGTCAAGAAAATTCATCTTATTACTACCCCCAAGCGAATGGTCAGGTTGAGGCAGTCAATAAGTATTTAAAGACCATTATCCAATGTACCATCCAACATAGCAAGAGAAACTGGCATATCATGTTATACCCTGCTTCATGGGCATATCGAACCACAGTTAAGACTACCACTGGGTTCTCACCTTTTCAGCTAGTACACAGTGTGGAGTCTATTCTACTGATTGAATGCAAAATACCTTCATTAAAACTAGCCATAGAGCTCCTTCCTGATACATCGGATATTGAGCAACGTTTGGTCCACCTTGAGCAGCGTGGAGATGCCACCGTGGCTATAGATTCCAATAAGCATCATGTCAAGGTTCAATATGATAGGTCTATCCGTCCCCGACAGTATGTTGAAGGTGACTTGGTCCTCTTATATGACTAGGCTAAAGAACCCCTGGGGGAAGGAAAGTTTAAACCCATGTGGCACGGTCCTTACATCGTGAGGCGTGTCCTTGAGAAAGGATCCTATGAATTGGAAGATTATGAAGGGAACACCTTGAAGGAGCCTAGAACTGGGCTCTACCTCAAGCGGTATTACGCTTGAGCTTCTAGCTCGAGTTAGTACTTTTGTATACTATTGTATAGTTGCTTCTGTACATAGTTTAATTTTATTTTGGTTTTTTGGGTCTGTTGATTTGCTTCTGTTTGATTGACATATGTCGGTGGAATATTATGTGTTCTTGAGGTTCGCGGATGGTGCTAGCCATCATATGTAGCAACTCGCTTCTACTGCATGGGTTATTTATTCACCGGACCATCAGATTGTGTCTTCAGGAGGTGCCTATCTCGGTCCTACATCCAACAATGTGGCTGAGTACAGTGTCGTAGTCAAACTACTTCGAGATGCCATTTCACATGGCATACATTGTTTAGAGGTCCACCTGGATTTGCAACTGGTTGTGTCTCAGTTGAATGGCCGGTATCACATGAGAGACCCTATGTTACTATGGAGATTCTTAAGGGTGAGACTCTTGGAGCGTCATTTTGTTTCAATTACATACATTCACGTTCCAAGATGTTTTAATCATGTATCTGATGCATATGCTAACTATGTCCTAGATTGGCATTTTCCACATTCATAATGAAGCACACAAATAAGCATTCATTTACACATTTGTACATACACATATAGTAGAACTGGAGAATCATAGTTGTTATATATAAATAACATGTCCAAAAAGGTAGTGTCACAATACAAAATTGGAGTCCGTAGCTCTAAAAAATATACATAATCGATACAAAATGTGAGACCCTGAGATGTTTAAGCCCCACGAGGAGGCCTAGCCACCCTAGCAGGATGAGTCTGATAGTAGTAGTGAACTGCTTGGGCTATGTGCCTCAGTAGTCGCACCCAGGGGCCTGGTACTCCCACTACATGTCGTTGCATCACCTCTGGTAGATGCTCTGTGATGTACCCACAATAATTAATTAATGCAAATACACGAGATATCAGAAATAATAGAACATAATCGCTTTTATATTGATCACGGGCCACTTCGAGGGGGCAATCTCCTTTGAGCAAGCTCAATACAATTAACTTCACGGTGCCTTCAATGACCTCAACACACACTTATATACTAAGTCTATGCCCAATACTATGATTCAAAACCATGGGACATATAATACTACAGGACAACTTACAAAGCATATGCGTCCAATACTATGGGTCAATACTATGGGCTAATATAAACTACAGATCAACAAATACTATGGGACGAATTACAAAGAATATGCGTCCAACAACAATATACTAACATAGTAAAGAGAAGGGTTGACATAGGTTCCTAACATCCCCTCTCCCTTAGAAAAAGATTTGTCCTCAAAGCTTTGGTTGGAGAAATTGCTGCAGAATTTGAAGGAGTGGTTCCCCGGTAGCATCCTTGGTTTGCATTTCGGGCCACTGACGCCTTTGGAGTGTCAAGGAGGATTGCTTGGAAGGCTGTAGATGAAGAAGAACCCTGTCAGCTGCGTGGAAAATGGGCTCAGAACGGTGCTGAGCGGCTTGTTGTTTCAGGCGAATTCTGGCCATGTGAAGATTGTCCTGCAGAATGAGAAGAATCTGATCGCGGTTTTGAAGAACCGAGTCAATTTCCGGAATTGGGGAGCTGCTAAGGGTGTATGGAAGAAGAACTGGTGGTGTTTGTCCATAGACTGCTTCATATGGTGTCCTTTGAGATGTGGTATTGTACCACCAGAGTGCTGCTAGGAAATCCATAGAAATAGTTGGCCAAAGTTGTGTAGTGATGGGCAAGGGTTTGATCAATCCCGAAAGGAGTGTCGGTTCCCCCTTGTTGACTTGGAAAGTATCATCGTTAGCCACCAGCTGTTGAATTGTCATTTTTAGTCCCAGCCAAAAGAAGTTACATTGTTCCTGGTCATACATTTTGTAGAACCCAGAGTGCCCTGTTGATGAAGAAGCATGGAGATCATAGAAGAGATAGCCCTGTTGAACATATGGCAACCAATTTGGAACAAGCAGAGAAAGAGCTGTAAGAGAAATTGGGTCATCAATTGTGCGAGAAGGAGCATCTTCCACCATATTGTCCTTACCCTTCTTGTAAGTGATCACATAGGGATAACCCATGAGTTGGATAACCCATTGCAGGTGTGTTGGGGAGGAGACCCATTGTTCCAAAAAAATTTCCAGACTCAGGAGATCAGTCTTGATGCAGAAATAATTGCCTAATAGGTATGGCTACCACTTCTGTACTGCATGCAAAATAGCCATCATTTCCTGCTGAGAGGTAGATGTGGTTACATTCTTACCGGAAAGGTCTCTTGAAGGCAGCAAGCTCATTGGTTCAGCAAAGATACCTGCATATCTATCCAAGGAAGTAGTGGAGACTGTTGATGGGTGCATCTGAATGGAATTGAGCTGAGTGATGACACCATGTGAATTCTTCTTAACGATTTTTTCCAGGCGATGTGAACTGATGATGCAAAGAGACCCTGGTTGTAAGCCCCGAAATTTGTGTTGTGCCCCATTGACGTTAAACTGCATCCAGAGTTCAGCAAAATTCCATAAGATGGGGCCAAGTGTGCGTAACCATTGAACGCCCAAAACCACATCACATCCGCTTAAGGACAAGGAAAACATGTCGGAGCGTAGGTTAGAATCTTCCATAGAGATACGCACATTGTGACACTTCCCCTTGCAAGGTAAGGTGCCCCCATTGGCAACCATGACTTCAAAGTTGGAGCAAGGATGGACAAAACAATTATCCTGTTTGGCAATTCGAGGGTCAATGAAGTTATGAGTGCTACCAGAATCAATGAGTATGGTAAGAGGGAGGTTCTTGAAGTATCCCCTGACCCGCATTGTTTGTGGGGTGGTGACGTCGGTTATAGCATGGAGAGAGATCTCGGGTGGGTTGTCCTGAGATGGGGTGTCAACAGGTGGGTGTTGCATGTCGACCGGATCATCTACTATATCTGTAGCTTCTTCACCAAGTTCTAAGGTAGGCGGAGAATCCACATCCAAGATATAGAGCTTTTGTTGAACACATCTATGTCCCCGAGTGAATTTCTAATCACAATTATAGCAAAGCCCTTTTTCTCGGCGTGCCTGCATTTCTATTTCAGACAAATGCTTGATAGGAGTTGGTTGAGGAGAAGGCGTGATGGGAGGTCGTTGGGAACCCATATTTATGAAGGGAACAAAGGTGGGTTTGGAGCGTTGTTGAGTTGCGATCTTGTCCTCGGTCAACTTAGCCAACCCTAGGACTTCCATCATTGTGTTGGGACAAAACATTTTGACCTCTGAGCGGATTTCATCCTTGAGACCACTGATAAAACAACTCCTGTAGAATTCATCAAACAATCCTTCTGTGTGATTGGCTAGTTTCTCAAATTCCATCTGATACTCTCTCACTGTGCCAGTTTGGTGAAGTTTAGTGAGTGCTCCTGTGAAGTCGTCAAAAGCACTAGGACCAAATCGTGGCAAAATGAGTTGACAAAAATCTGTCCAGTTTGGCTCGGGATGAGCTTTGATGTACCAAAGGTACCATTGAAGGGCTTCTTGTTCCAAATGAAAGGATGCAAGTGGAACTTTCTGAACATCAAAAGTATTATGCAAACTGAAATATTGTTCTGCTCGGTATATACATCCAGTCGGATCAGTACCATTGAAGCGAGGAAAATCAAGCTTCGGCCCACGAAAATTGCTAGAAGCAGAGAACCCGGTGGCTGCAAAAGATTTTGGCTATTATGTATTGTTCATGGCTGAATGCTGAAGATGGAGGCTGGGAAATTTTTCATCCAGATCTTGGAGTTTGGTTTGGATCGCTGCAAGTGCTTCCTCCATGGTGTGTGCTCCTGCACGGGTGACAACCACAACTAGGTTTTTTTTTTTTTTTTTTTTAACAGACTGGAGCGGTTACGGCTCAGAAGGAATCTAGAACAACACTGAACGGCTGGATCTGGAATGGCTTGCAAAATGGATCTGAAACAGCGCAGCAGTGATCGACAATAGTTCAGCTGAAAGTAGATATGGACCCCAGGTATGTGCGGCTTCCTAACATTTCAGGGTTTTCACTCGGCCACCAATGTTGTCTGACGACTTGTGTATTGGGGCAGTACCCCTCACTCCACGGCTCAGGTAAAACTGATAACCGCTTTGCCACAAACGACAGCTCTTGGTTTACCTCATGGGTGGAAACTAGTCAGTTAGGTAAGGGTCGTTGCCCTTTTCGCTTGGTAGGTCCTCTCAATGGCCTGCTACTTCGGAGTTCCTGTGGCACTCCTCACAATGAGTTTTAGGGCTTATGCCCAAGTACTTCCCACAGTTAAGCAGATAGGTATTATTCCCAGATCCGAACCTGCAACAGAAAAAAATTTGGGCAGAAATCCCACCCAATGTTCAAAAACCGTATCTATATTGCTCAGAATCGCTATTATAGCATGTTTCCGAAACTGGAACAATCACTTTGCTTCTCCTTACGAAAGCAGAATAGAAATCTGGGCACTCGGTCAAAAGATTTTCTCGCCGCAATTTCCGCGGCCGTCACCGAAATTCTGAAAAATTGTTGATTTTAAATCCGCGATATCTCCACTTTTAGAACTCCAAATGAGATGATTTTTTTTTTGAAACTGTGTATTTTTGAAAGAGGAATTCAGATATGCAATCGGTTTCTTCTGATTTTGTATAGAAAGTTTCAGAAATTGATCTGAAAGTCGCCGCCCGAAAAAAAGAAGAAAACAAATTTCCCACTTGTGCCAAGGAAAGTGCTCTGATACCAGATGTGATGTACCTGCAATAATTAATTAATGCAAATACACGAGATATCAAAAATAATAGAACAAAATTGCTTTTATATTGATCACGGGCCACTTCGAGGGGGCAACCTTCTTTGAGCAAGCTCAATACAATTAACTTCACGGTGCCTTCAATGACCTCAACACACACTTATATACTAAGTCTATGTCCAATACTATGAGTCAAAACCATGGGACATATAATACTACAGGATGACTTACAAAGCATATGCGTCCAATACTATGGGTCAATACTATGGGCTAATATAAACTACAGATCAACAAATACTATGGGATGACTTACAAAGCATATGCGTCCAACAACAATATACTAACATAGTAAAGAGAAGGGTTGACATAGGTTCCTAACATGCTCCACTTCTATCATCGGTACCCTGGTGGTCATGCGAGACAGGTTGACCCACACGGTCTCTAATCTGCACTCTGCTGCAGCACCGACTAATGTCTCGGGAAACCATATGGTCTTCGTGGACCTGTATCTGCGAGCAAACAGTAGAGTGTCAATATGTCATACTACACCCAAAAATATTTTTTCATTTTCATATATAATAAATATCCCAAAAAATTTAATATACAAAACATAAAAAGAGTCACATACCGATGTCTCTGAATGCGGCCCTTGGAGGAAGCGGCATGTCGCGATCACCACGGAAGTCTATCCCTGCATATGGATAGTCGTCAATGGCTATGACTTGTCGATCCCACTAGTGGAAGAACTCATCTGTATATGGTGATGCCTGTCGGCCACCACCCTGTTGTGTCAAGACCTATGGCCACTGGGTCAGGGCTGGGTCACAGAGACTATGAGGAGGGACTTCAACTCTCGGACTGAGCCCCGAAACTCTCTCGAAGAAAAAGCTGCATAGTATACTTCCGTATCCAAAGTTCTTTGCCTCCCCATGCTTGCACTCCGTTAACTGGGTCTTCATAGACATCAGTAACATTGTGCACCAGTCATATATCATGGGTTGCATGCACTCTGCGGCATAGAACATCACCAACCTTGAAGCTTGGTGTAGAGCTGTCGAACCTGTAATCCTGACAAGAGTGGAAACTAAAATTTTCATACTCAGACTGGCTATGGCTCCAATGGGTACCTGAATCCCCACCTTCCGGGTGTTGGGAAGACAGTACCGCTCTATGTAGTCGGGAATGGTGATCCCACCACCCACAGTACGAAATCGGAGACTAGCCACTTCCCCTCGACGGGAAAATCCTGTAATGAAATATATGTCATCCACCTCCAAGGAGAGTGTTTGACCATCCAGGTTGAAATTTTGTGAGTCTACATCCCAATAGTCTATCAAGTGACGGAGCAATTGGTTTTGGGCCCTCAAACCCCCAATGCTCCAAAATTTGAAAATCCCACATGCTTGCAATGCTTGTCGTGCAGGCAAATCTTGGTGGACAACCTCAACCACAAGGTCATGCTCCCTTTCCCTCCACTCTAGAACCATCCTGGAGGAAGAAACGTAAGAAGTTTTTTTTTTTACATTTAAAAAACCAACTTCACGATTGTACCTGCGAGCTATTAAGAAAACAGAGGCGTCTACCCACGAGCCATATAACTATAGCCCGTGTACAATGCCATAGAGAAGTAGGGCTTGCCCAATAAAAAAATTGGACCACTCAAAAATGAAATAAAATTACCAAATGAAAGAGAAGGATGAGATAGCTAACCTGCTCCAGACGGATCGACGAACGGATGCCCGTAGCTCCCAGAATCAGCAAATGAAGTTTCAGGTGAAAACTAAACAAAAACACTATTTGGGGTGAATTGTAAATTGTAAATTTTTATTACTATTTATAGTTTTCAAAACCCACTTTCCTATAGTTTTTGCCATTTTAAGCTGTTTTGGACTAATGTGATGTCTTGGAGTAGCATTTTGAACATATTTCTTCAACGAGAGTTGGTTTTTTGACCGTTTCGTTCCTACGACAGGTATATTTCACACCTGGCATATAGGTTAGATTTCATTTTCACATGCATTATGCATTTGACCTTTTGACCATTTCCATTAACCCTAGGTGAAACCCCGCTTCTTAACCGACATGGAGCCTTCACACTGTTATAGAAGTGTCATTATTTGGAGGTAGGGCCTATCCGACCATGGGTGCCCTAGTTAGATTCCTTTTATGCCTTTTGGTGCCCATGCTGTTGTCTCTCTTTAAGATTGGGAGTCCTTCGTAGTTACACCATGACTTTGCGATAAAGACTCATACTCTACTTTGTCTTATGCTAGTCATCTCCCATAAGGAATCCCCCCATTTTCTATCAAGTTGTGATTGCATTGCATCATCTTACTTGCTGCTTAAGCCCTGTGCTGGCTCTTGCTTACTCAATTGTTATCCTGGTGCCTGATCAATTTCCCTGTCGAGTCTTGCAGAGCTTTCATTTTCCTTTCATAGTTTGATAACCCTTTGACCTTGAGGGAACACCCCCCTGAGTGTCCACATCTTGCACATGCTTCCTTGCATATATCATAGGAATGTTCCACTGCTTGGGACTAGTTTGCTCGCTACTTGACACTCGTTCCCTCATTTGTTGTACTATAAGCAATTTTATTATTTTTCAAGCTTTGCAAATATGAAAAAGACCAAAAAATGAAATATTCCAAAAAGCCAGACGGGAAAATATTTACTTCTTGTTGTTGGCAGCTGTTGTGTCACCTTTGAACAAAGCATTCATTCCACTCCATACATTATGAGTCGGGACTATAGTCAGACCTTAGGAGCTGTACTCGTTTCTCAGTTTACTCCATTGATTGGTTAAGCTTCCAGTCATTATGGAGCCCTTTTTCGATGCCTCTTGCATCGCATAGTGTCATTATTTGAGTCCATGATGCCTGAGTCTATCCATCTACTCATGCTCTTGTTCAAAGGAAGTCCTGAAACCAGAGTTGGCCACTCTTCAGATCTCTTGACTATTGCATGTCGGCCATCCTTATTGAGTCAGTCCATTTCATCTAAGTTCTTCCAAATCTTTCAGCGTAGCTATTACCTCGTGCTGGTTGATGGGGGATTCCTTAATTCCCTCCTTCTAGCGAGTTTCGTTCCGTCAACTTCAACTCATTTATTCTGGAATTGAGACTTAGAGTCGGTTGAGTACCTTGAGGCTTGCAGTCATTAGTGGTAGGTTCTCTCGTCGTTGACAGTTTTGGGAATACATCAATGTCCCATGATCGATGGATTCATCTTAGTGTTCGACTTCAACACATCTATTCACACTCTGATGATTGTACTCTGTTCCTTGATGCCCATTTTCATTATCAGTGGGTTATCTCGCTCTATTAACAGTATACATCATTGACTGGTAATCAGATGATGTCAGATCAGGTTTGACCTCAACACTTTTATTCACTTTATGGGACTTGCACCATAGATGATTTGTGTAGAAGACCCCAGGAGATAGTGGCATTCAGTATGCTACTTATGATCATGATTGTACATCTGAGATATCACCTCTCAGACATCAGCAGTTTGTACCTCCAGTATTGCACCAATTGTTTCCTTTTCAGCAGGAGACCATATCTTACTATATGGATCATGGCTATGATCGCCTATGACATGTATTCACTATGTACTGCCTATCATGTCCATTGTATCAGATTGTTGTATTATACCGACATGTACTCAGAGATTTTATCGTATTATGATGAGTGAGCTACTCTCTCCATTTGTGTCTCCATCACTCCACTTATGAGATTTATAATGTATTTCGGCTATCATAGTACCTTCTCTGACCTCACACATTAGGGGGCATCTGTTACAGTGTAATTTTCCACCTTGTGAGCATCATCATTCTTTTTCCTTCAAGATCCATTTCACTTACTCAGATTCACTTTTTGTCCTCCAGAAAACACAATTTTCCCTATTTTTATTTCTGTACGCTTGTTGTCCCATTATAGCCAGCGTACATGCAAATTGTTCCATTATAGCCCGTAGGTACCAAGTAAAATGGTAAAAATCATTAGAAATTACTTTTTACTCCCAAAACGAGGTCTTAGGGTGACCTTTGGCCCTCCATATACCTCGAAATGCCTCGATGTGTCCTTTCACTTACCTTTGGAAGGCTATATATTGAGCTCTTATGGTGTATGGAAGGGAAAAGAAAGATAACTCTAGTGGATTTTTGCCATGACTTGAGTCTACACTCATTGATCCTTGTTGTTGTGAACTCCTTATGTTCACCTACCAAAATCCTTTCATAGTTTGAGTTTTCCATCGCATGGGGGATTGAAGTGGTATAGGCACAAGTGGAGAGACCCAGTTCTTGGTTCAGATTGGTTGCCGGCAAGAGGTCGTATATTGTACTTCTTGTTATTTATTAATGGAAATACTCACTTTCTCATCCAGTTGATGTTGTGAATATTGTTAAATTACATTGGTTTATATTTTCTTAAGATATCATGGATCATGCTATTGATTATGCTAGTATCTTTCAAATATTATATGCACTTGCTTGTACTTGTTGTTGAGACTAATTTGCAGGTTCAAGTGTAGAAGTTGAAAGCTCAACGGGGATTTACTTCGAACATTCGATTGAAGGTTGGTATTTTTCTCTATTATCTTAGTGTTAATGGACAATCTACCAAAGATGGATCTAAGGCATGATCTCCCTAGCTCAATGCGAGTCTAGAACAAATCAAACATAATATAGATCTACTTTGCTAGATCAATAGAAGTGCAAACTAGTGGATAGATGACTTACCTCAAATTTGCAGATCCCTTTGCTCTTTGTTGATCCAATGCTCCAGCGTCGTCAGATCTCCAGCTGCAAGACCCTGTTGAACATATAGATACTAGCAAACAGTAAAAGTATACATTTCATATGATTGATCTAAGTTAACAGTTAAGGAAGAAAACTCTAAATATCATCATCAATGAGACAACAGTTTATGGAAATAGATTATATTAATTGTATAAAAGTGGGAATACATAGAAAGGATGCAGCTACAACCAAAGCCTCAACATTTCATCCTCCATCCAACATCTCCAAGCCAAGCCTCCAAGATGGTACAAGCTTCCCAATCCCCAGTATGGATCCTATCAGCATAAGGGTACCATAGACCTTCCCCCCTCTCATGGAGAGAGTGGGTGTTTATATAGGGCTAAATAGATAGGGTAGGTTGAGGATTAAGGGGAGATGGTTAAGGGATCTTCCCATAAGGTTAGGAACCAAAGTGCCACCTCACCTAGAGCCTAGGGATAGGCCTCCACATCACTCATTTTCAAGAATGGTCTCGAAGATACTCTTTTATCCAAATAACTGACACCGTCGCAATTTGCATTAGGACAACCTGCGACGTCGCATGTTGCACAAGGGAAGACTCCGACGACCTTGTAAAATAGGTCAGTTAAGCCCTCCAATCATGGGAAAATTTAGGGATTTGTTTTTACTCTAAAATGGGTTTAGGTATAATAGCAAAGAGTTTACACAATGGTTAAGATGACGACATTGTCACAACGGTCATGATGACGACACTTGGTCATAATGACGATACTTGCAATGGTCATGGTGACAACACTAGGTCAGGATGACAACACTTGCAACACTTGTGACACTTGCACAAGGGTGACGACATTTTAGTGTAACATAATGCCCCCCAAAAGCATGAAGCTGTTTAAAACTGGACAGGTGAAATGCTTTGTAGTAAGAAAAATGGCAAGGACTTGCTGGTTAGAAGGAGTTGCTCCAGAAATGACCTAAGATCCACAAGTATCATACAATACAAAACATGGCTGCTGACCAATACATTGCAGATCCATGATAGTAAAGATCGACTGAACACAATCATGGCTACTAGACACAAGCGTAGATCCATGATGAGATGATAACACAGCCACGACCAATACAAAAATGGATCCATGTAACATGACTCAATACAAACTCCATCGCACCTTGGGTAAAACATGACTCCCCAGGGTCTTCAAGCTGAACCCGCAATGATACGAATCTATCCATGTGATTACAAATGTCTTGACGTCAAACATGGTAGAAACCACTTGATTACCGGCCATTGATGTAAACTGTTAACAAGTACGAGGGAGAACACCATTAATGTCAATGACTCCCAAGGTATCACAGTACATATCATCAAGCATGAATAAATGAGATGAAGTTGAAAACAAGATGAAATATTTCAATCAAGAGTCAATGATGTAAACTCATGTTGAAAGCGAGGTAACTTGCCATTGAGGCATGTAGGGCCAAGGTACTTGGTTGGTTTCTAAGTTCAATCCTCGAATGATGATTTGAAGTCGACAAAGATGAACCTATCGAAGGAGGGCCATGATGAATCCCCTATCATCGACATGAAACTCGATAACAGAGGTTCAGTGTAGATCGATCGATAGAGTAATGTGCAAGACTAACTCAAGGTAGATCAACATGATTGAAGGTATACAGACTGCAAAAGATGAGTAATGAAGCATCTCTTGAACATGGGCATGGCATGACTTGATAGTATTGACATGACGAGAATGATACCAACCCCTAATGCAATTGATGGTGGAAGCATTCTTTGGCTGATCCAAAGGAGCGACGTGACTCATGGAATTGACAAGAATTGTGGACAAATAGATTATCCAAGTACTGAATGCAAATGCAAACAAGTGCCTTGTTCAAGAGTGACTATGTACTTCCGTAATTAAGATGTAACACAAAATATTCCATTTTTCCCCATCATGATTGATGAGTGCCTCATGTGTTTTTAACGAGCTTTATGAGGGTAACCAGATGCTCGGTATAGCTCATCTCATAGATGAGTCCAATCCCAAATATTTTACGAACCTAGGAAAGGGGGGGTTCGTCCCATAATGGGCCCTTCAATGTTTAAAATTTAACGAGTCCAGAGAAGGAAAACTCGGCATCATTTCATGTTTAGAGAGTCTGAAAATAACTAAAGGAGACTCCAATGGTCCTTTTTCGTAAAGTTAGCCTCATCGCCCGAAAAAGGGTAAAACAACGTGGGAGAGGACTCTTCCAGCCATGGTTGGTTGGAGTATTCCTTTTTCGTAAATAGTGCTTCCTGGTCCGAAAAAAGGGTAAACTATCACCAGAAAGACGATCATTCAAATGCTTTTACAAGTGTGAAAGCATCAAGTTCGCTTGGCAATCTTTTCCTATTTAGGGAGTTTGAAAAGAACTTAAAAAGGACTCCATGAACAACTTTGTCATGGTTGATGACCGAGTATGACAAAGGAAAAAGTAAACTCGGAATAGTTCCTTTTCTATAAATAGTCTAGCGAGGACGGATAAAGTGATAAACCTATACTCGTTAGACACACCATTTTAACTCAAATTTTTAATGAGCACGAGAATGGTATCAAAAGCAATTGGAATATTTTTCATGTTTGAACTAGAGCATGAAAAAGTAAAAACTAAGCTCAAACCACTTTTCATGTTTCAACCAGAGCACGAAAAAAGTGAAAAAGTAAGCTCAAATACTATCTTACTATTTTTAATGAGCTCGAAGATATGTTGGAAGAATGCTCATGATGTCTGATTCATGTTTTAATGAGCTTGTACCAAAAAATGAACTATGCTCGGGATAATTTTCATGGTTTAATGAGCTCGAAACCTAAAAAAGGAAAGTATGCTAAAAAATGTTCCCAATGGTGGATTTCTTCCTGTCATGAAATCCAAAGGTTGGTGCATGCCCCCAGGATGATTGCTAGAAGTAAGTGACTTAGCTCCAATGTGGTGTGGAGAGGCGATCAAGTTGACTTCAACGTAACTTCCAGAGGTTGAAGACATGCCCCCAATCTTCATTTCATCCGCCTAAGGCATAGGCAAGTGAAAAGAAGGTTCAGGTAGTAAGTCTACGAGGAGACTCAATTCAAAGGGAAAGGATATGTTTAATTTTTTAACGAGCTTGACACAGGAATAGAACTCTGCTCAAAAGACTTGTTTCATTTTTTAAAGAGCTTGACACAGAAAGGGAACTATGCTTGCGGGAACCTATTTCATTTTTTAAGGAGCTTGACATAGAAAGGGAACTATGCTCATAGGTTACGGCCCATTGACGGGTTCCTTCCCAACATGATGTCCAGAGGTTGGTAAATGCCCCCAGCATGATTGCTAGCGGCTTAACATGGTAGTGTTCCTTCAACATGATTGTTGACGGTACGACATGTGGCATGCCCCCCCAAGCTTCATTTCGTCTAAAAAATGTTGCTTTCTAACCCAACTACCAACCTAGCTACTAATATGAAAATGTTCACCAAGGGGGGGAAAACGAGAATCAGATGAAATGAAAGTTCTAACTCTAGCGAGAGACTCGAACCAATGGGAGGGACATCTATTTCATTTTTACACAAGCTTGAAATAGATAATAACTATACTTGAGGGGGCCCATCTTATTTTTTAATGAGCTTGAAATGGAATAAAACTATGCTCGAGGGGGCCCATCTTATTTTTTAATGAGCTTGAAATGGAATAAAACTATGCTCGAGGGGGATTGGTTTCATTTTTGTGCAAGCTTGAAACCAAAGGTAAACTATGCTTAGAGGGGTCTATTTCATTTTTTAACGAGCTTGAAATAGAATAAAACTATGCTCGAGGGGGGCCATATTATTTTTTAACGAGCTTGAAATGGAATAAAACTATGCTCGAGGGGGCCCATCTTATTTTTTAACGAGCTTGAAATGGAATAAAACTATGCTCAAGGGGGCCCATCTTATTTTTTAATGAGCTTGAAATGGAATAAAACTATGCTCGAGGGGGCCCATCTTATTTTTTAACGAGCTTGAAATGGAATAAAACTATGCTCGAGTGGATTGGTTTCATTTTTTTGCAAGATTGAAACCAAAGGTAAACTATGCTAGAGGGGTCTATCTCATTTTTTAATGAGCTTGAAATAGAATAAAACTATGCTCCAATGGATTGGTTTCATTTTTATGCAAGCTTGAAATCAAAGAGAAACTTTGCTTGAAGGTTGGTTTCATTTTTTAACGAGCTTGAAACAAAACATAAAATATGCTCATAGGAACCTATTTCATTTTTTAACGAGCTTGACATAGAATGGGAACTATGCTCATGTGAAATGGTTTCATTTTTATGCAAGCTTGAAATCAAAGAGAAACTTTGCTTGAAGGTTGGTTTCATTTTTTAACGAACTTCAAACATAACATAAACCGTGCTCGTACCCCCCATCCTCAGGGGGAAGAAACCACTAAAACATGTGGAACATTCAGGGAATTTTGATGACTAGGAGTCATATGATGAGTGGGTGTCACGTAGGAAAGCTGATCAATGGTCACAATCCTCCCATCATAGGGAACATACATAACTCGAAAGAGTGTGGACACGACGGCTTTCATAGCATAGACAAAATCACGTCCAAGGAGCATATTGAAATCTAAAGGACCTTGGACAACCATGACATCAACATAAATAGTTTTACTTATCAACGTGACAGGTAACTGCGGGAGAATCCCTAAAGGTATGGTAGGCCTTCTATTAAAGGCCAAAATCTGGTCAGTGACTGGCACAAGCTGAGGAAAGCCTATATCTTGCCAAGCAGTTGAGGATAAAATACTAACATAAGCTCCCTCATCAATTATCATACGAAATATTTCTTTATCGGAAACTCCTACAGATATTTGAAAAGGAATACTCAAAGGAAGTCGAGATTCTGTTAGACCATTCCAATCAAAGGAAATGACCTCAGTAATTTGGGGGGGTCCTATAGGAAGGGACAGGGTTTCCTCTTGCCTAGGACATTTTGAACTGACTAGGAAAACATCAACGGTTTCCAATTCACTCTCACTTGGAAGATAAGAATGAGACGAAGATTGTGTCATGGTGACTGCTTCAGTCTGGGATTTCTCCAATGAAAGAGCGGGATCGAGTGGAGATGAGATCGACTCAATCACTTCACTCTCTGAAGGAAGAGTGGGATCAATTACAGATGAAACTGAATTGACCACTTGGTTAACCAACGGGGGGTCAAGGGACAACTTACTATCGTTTTTTGGAAGCACCTGTTGAGAACTAGTAATATCTTCCAACCACCGTGAAGCTTCATCCATGCTTGGACAAAGGTAAGTATGATGCAATCCCTTGCATATCCAGCAAGGGTCCACAAATCTACCTTTTCGACCCTTCACCAATGGGTCACTGGTCGAGGGAGTGTCATCAACATGATGGCCAGAGGTTGACGATACAATCGGTTTGGGGTTTTTAGACCACACTTCTGACACATGGGAAAGACCAGGACAATTCTTGAGAAGGTGATCACCCTTGCAAAGTTTGCAAGGGAACTTTGGCTTACGAGGTGTTCTCATAGAATGAGTGCCATCAGAGGCAGATGGTTGATGCTTGGTCTCTTTCTTATATTTCTTCTTCTTAATATTCCCTTTCTTCTTCTTCACACTCACCTTCTTACTAACATTAGAGTTTTGAGTAGGAGAAGAGGAAGAGATGGAAGCCGATTCAACTTTCGATGGAGAAGGAGAAGGGTCATCATGAGATTGATGCTCATGTGGTGAAGGACCTAGGTCCGACACGATTGGTGCACTTGGCGTAACTGGATTGGAGAATAACCATAAAATTAATCCTATCATCAATCCAGGAAGACTCAATGTAACCATAAAGGGAGGACCAACAGTTCCACAAGGGGGAATAACAAATGGCATACCCTGGAAAGGGGCCTCTTGGTTGGTAGTCCTGGAAGAATCTTCCATATATAAACTTCCTAAGAGTCTCTAAAGTACCACACAAGTCAAGCACTAATCAAGTCTAAAAGCAACAAGCAAACTTTGTGAATAGGAGTGGATTCAAAGCCTAGAACCTCACGGGATTATCAAGGCATCGCAAACCACTATATACTGCAGGGTCCAATAATATGACACGACAAGGAGGATTGGGACCGTACCCTTGCCTGCATACCCGATTACGTGGACAGTACGTGCGTGCTAATCTCCCCGAGTGCTGTTATCGGTGTATTGCTTTGCCAGGACGGCCAAATGGTTAACTCGGTTGGTTTCAGGAATCCTAATGGTGTCTCCCGATATACGCAAGCTACGTGGGAGCTCAAATCCGTAGTGGTGTTGTCTAATGCACAGTTGTTGGCACGATACCTTCTGATATACGTGTCGAGTATGTGATACACCCTTCGATATACGCCAAGTACGGATTATGATACTTGGTGGGTACGTGAAGGAGCTCGATATACCGATGTACGTGGAAGACTACAATACCCCCGGACTACAGTGCTGGAAAATAACGACAGCTGCCATGCTTAACGACGCTGGAACACGTTTCTAACTTACACACAGTTACTAAATGATTTTAACCTAAGATAGCATTAATTTTATCTTGTACGGTTAGGTGGATGCATGAGGTGAGTACATAAATGTAAACATAATGCAATCCTCAACTACATGATAATGCACATTTTTCTTTCCTTTTCAATGAAAACTACTTCAAGTAGGGAGATATTTTTCTTTCTTTCAAACCAAAAGTACCTAAGTAGTAGCGAAAAGAAGAATTCCTTCCTAGAGTGCAATAATTCTAACTTTCTGCAATAATCAGCTAAAAAGCGCAAAGAAAATGAAAGATGCAACTAATCTTAACAATGTATAAGACAAAACAATGAAGCACTTTCAATTTTCAAATGCATGTATCAAAAATGGAATTTGATAACTAAATGCTTTTCATATCTATTTACAGAAAGCGAGAAAATATCTACAACACTCTTTAATCATTCAAAAATTTCCAAAGAAAAATGGAAAGCACCCAACACAACTCAAAGGCACTCAAGAACAACTCAAAATCTACCAAATGCAATAATTATAATTCATTTCCTATCTTTTTACACTTGAAAAAGACACATCTAAGCTATGGAAATAAGGATTCCACAAACGTTTCCAATCAAATGCAAGACAAAGATAAGCACTTAACAATCTTATTTAACTCAAATGCACACAAATCTGAAACAAGCTTTTCTTCTTCTTATGATGATAAGACCAAGAGTATCAAATGATCAAAATAAAGTAAGAAGAATATTTATGTTTTCCAAATTCATGAATATAGCAAAAGAGTGACAAAATCAAGCTTTTCTTTGAACTAAAGTGGAGACAAAGAATCAATCTTCCCCAAAAATGATTGAATAGCTCAGCATGTAAGGGAAACAAGATGCATAACCCAAGAAAGAGAGGCTAAAAAAGACATGGACATCTCACACTCTTCAAGTCTTTAAAACAAGCTAATCACGTCAAACCAAAAAATGATCTCAAAACCTTGAGATGGGTCAAAACAACTGAAGGATGCACGATTCAAAAATAGAATCCATTTCGCTTAAAAACACAAGCAAAACACTAGTTTTGACTCAAAGGGCCAAACATGAATCCAAATATCAAAAAGACCCAAAAACCAATACAAACAAGCCACATAACATGTGCAAAAAGAGGTTTGGGATCAGATATAGTGCAAAGATCAGATTAGGTGAGGATAGGAGGGTTAACAAGGTCAAGTGGATGAAGATGGGGGAACCAAAGTATCCACCACTACTAAGCTGAAACTTGTTAGAATGGGACCCAATACAAATCCACACAAAATACCAGACACTTTCAACACACAAAATCAAACAATGGGGTCTCTGACTGGATCGTACAGTACAGAGGGAGTCTGCACACAAACCAAAATCACAATAGAACTGAGAGGGCATGCCTGTATGGAAAAAATGGCAGATCGACGCACTCTGTGCTTATGCACAGTGCGACGTCGCAGTCTACCAATGTGGGAAGTGCGACGCTATCGAAGTATACCAATGGAAGGACTGCGACGACACACTAACAGGAAAAGAACAAAGATAAAAAAACACACAGTGTCGCTCTAGGTACACTAACCAGGTGCGACGGGTGAGATCTGAGTTAAAAAATGAACCAATTCTCCAGATAATGAGCAATAAATAGGTTTGCAAATGGGATGTGCAAACTCAGAGGAAGGTAATCAGACCCTTCACAGTGAAGATCTGATGGTGAAAAGGCTTCAGAGGCAAAAAGATGCCTTGCAAAAGCAATCAACTGAAACTGACATTCAGATTGAAAACAACAATGTTCTTCCCCAGTATGGTCGCCAAATTTGTCAATGGACAATCTACCAAAGATGGATCTAAGGCATGATATCCCTAGCTCAATGCGAGTCTAGAACAAATCAAACAAAATATAGATCTACTTTCCTAGATCAATATAAGTGCAAACTAGTGGATAGATGACTTACCTCAAATTTGAAGATCCCTTTGCTCTTTGTTGATCCAATGCTCCAGCGTCATCATATCTCCAGCTGCAAGACCTTATTGAACATATAGATACTAGCAAATAGTAAAAGCATACATTTCATATGATTGATCTAAGTTAACAATTAAGGAAGAAAACTCTAAACATCATCATCAATGAGACAACAGTTTATGGAAAGAGATTATATTAATTGTATAAAAGTGGGAATACATAGAAAGGATGAAGCTACAACCAAAGCCTCAACGTTGCATCCTCCATCCAACATGTCCAAGCCAAGCCTCCAAGATGGTACAAGCTTCCCAATCACCAGTATGGATCCTATCAGCATAAGGGTACCATAGACCTTCCCCCCTCCCATGGAGGGAGTGGGTGTTTATATAGGGCTAAAGTGATAGGGTAGGTTGATGATTAAGGGGAGATGGTTAAGGGATCTTCCCATAAGGTTAGGAATTGAAGTGCCACCTCACCTAGAGCATATGGATAGGCCTCCAAATCACTCATCTTCAAGAATGGGCTTGAAGATACTCTTTTATCCAAATAACTGACATCGTCATAGGTTGCATTAGGACAACCTGTGATGTCGCATGTTGCACAAGGGCATACTGCGACGACCTTGAAAGTAGGCCAGTTAAGCCCTCCAGTCATGGGAAACTTCAGGGATGTGTTTTTACTCTAAAATGGGTTTAGGTATAATAGCAAAGAGTTTACACAATGGTCAATATGACGACATTATCACAATGGTCATGATGACGACACTTGGTCATAATGACGATACTTGCAATGGTCATGGTGACAACACTAGGTCAGGATGACGACACTTGCAACACTTGCGACACTTGCACAAGGGTGACAACATTTTGGTGTAACACTTAGCATTGTCATTTATATAGCATTGTATTGGGAATTGAGTCATTTTCTAGTAGTCAGCTGTCTGTTGTGGTCAGCCCGAAGCCATAGGAAGTTTTCTCCGTAACAGGGAGACAAGAGTATTTAGGTCCTTGCTTGTGTGCAAAAAGTGGATTATACTTTAGCTTTAAGCCTAAAAACATGCCAAGTAAAAAAATAATATGATATGTCTTGAATACTAGTGACAAACAATGAGTCCCACTGAAATCCTCAAGGTTGATTAACTAAGTAATTTTCGAGAGAGGAATCTTTACTCCATAATATTAGTCTAAGTGAGATAATTACTATAGAACATGTAAACTATTGCAAGTTAATTAGTTCTAGTTCATTAGTGAACAACAATGGGGCTGCAAAATTGTGAAAATAGGTATAAAGCAAATAAAAGGAAAATCCAGATGCAAAACATAAAAATAGGTGTGCTATAGAGTGGTAGGAAGACTCACCAATGCACGATCATGGGGTTACAACATGAAGAGGTCACGCAAAGCAATTATACATAGCTCTGCATGGGTGGGGGTCTATTAATAAGTGCAGTTTGCGTGACTATCGAGGGATCATCCATGTGAGCAGCGTGCCTGAGACGTTGGGATCCCTGTGTATGTTGAGAGAACAATTGCAACCAAAAGGAGGCTGATTTTTGGAATGAAGGGTATGGACCTCTTCACTTGCAAAGCACACGATACCAAAAGTTAGCTACTCAACAAATAACAAACTAGTTTAAGACAAATGAAGTGAAATAAGTGCAGTCACCATAAATACTGTTGTGAAAAATATTGCACAAGGGTGAATCCTTCCTAGTTGGTTAGGGGAAAATACTTGTAGGCTACAACAAGGATTTAGTATTGGGTGCCCCTTGTTGTGGGTGGGTGCTCCAACTGATCCTGCTAGTGGTTGTTAGTGGAAATAGATAAAGAAAAGAAATAAAAACAAAGAACAAAAGGGGTAGGAATGCAAACTCCAACAAAGAATAGATTCCAAACCACTTTGTATTTCCCAATGGTCAAGCATGTACAACACCTAGGAGATGTGAGCTCCAATGGAGGCAAAAAATCCCTCTTAGGGAGGCCTATTTAGTCCACACTAAATGCTAAGTAGCTTGAATAACACATGAGAATAAATATTTCCCCTTGAAGGAAGGTGGCAAAGGAGCTTGGAAAATTCTAAATAAGAGGGAAGAGGTGACCTATAAGGGAGCTCAAGCACAATTCCAACCGCATAACCTTGCTCTTGGTTTCTCCCTTTTAGATGTATTCCCATGGATTCCTTTATAGGCCAAGAGGTGGACAAGAAACAACTAGATCAAAGTGTGAACCCATTAACTCCATGATTTGGCTCCAAAGTACACAAAGGGGGGCCACTCAATGAACCAAAGTACATAGGGAGACCAAATTCAAATTCTAGGAGATAATGGGGATTTGATGAGCCTTCAATGCAATGTAGGTGTTACATCGTAATCTTCCAGCCTGTGAGCATCAGCATTCTTTGGCCCGCAAGATCCATTTCACTGACTCAGATCCACTTTATATCCTTCAGATACAATTTTTCCCTATTTTTATTCCTTGTTGGCTTAAACTGACCAAGAGGTTTCCAATTAGACCCAGGTTCTTTGTGGTTCTCCCTTTGACCAACAAAACCCCTTCGCACCGGCCCTTTCGGCAACAAACTGTGACCAAGTTGAGGTCTCACCCAAGGTGTATCTTATGGGGTACTGCGGAATCAGGTTTCCATAGTAAATGATGAGTTGTTTATCTGAACAAGCTGCGCAGTGCAGGACACAAGAATGGTGTTGTGGGGAAAAGTGATGCGGTACGCAGCAGGATCTATGCTGCGAGCAGTACTGCGCGGTGGAGGCAACACTGTGGGCCGGACTAAGGGTTTCTTACTGCTGCGAATCTTCTTCTGGAATTGAGAGTTACCCACACTTATCCTCTACTTGGAAGATCTCGGAAACGTTAAGGCACTGAAATGAATATCACTCATCCATTCATTTAGGAACTTACTGGCTATCTTTCTAGCATTCGTCAAGAACTTGGATTATTACAACATGAACTGAAATGATAGAAATTACTAACTGTGTTGCGTTCCTTCATCGTGTCTAAGAAAGTAATTAAACTTAAATGACTAATTCACAATCTTAATCATAGAATTGAAATGTTCACCATTCATCTGCTTCCATGGAACCTAGCATATCATTCCCAAAATTATCCTATTGGTAAATGCATATCAAAGTTATTATACTACAACATGCAAGGAAACATTCAAGCATTCATTCTACAGAAAATACAAAAAGCATCCATTTATAAACATCATCACATAACACAAGATTTAACGTGGTTCACTTCCCCAGATGGAAAGCTACGTCCACAAGAACGGTTGGTAATATATTTCTTTCAAAAGGGACGTGGCAACCGTTCTTATTCTGCACACTCAGCTGTAGACTCTTCTTTTTCTCGGCTAGGTCTCTGCGCACACAACTGCAGATCCTTTACAATATTCTTAGCTCGGAGAGATTTTACAATACAAAAGGGTTATCTTCTTAAACTCTCAGCAATAAAAAAAGAACAACAACCCAAAAAGAGAACAACCCCAATTCGAGAACCCCCATCCCATACAAAACATCTTCTTAAATAGATCATAACCTGAAGGTCATGTTATCACACAACTTGTAGTTGCCCCTAGAGGTATCCCATCCGAGACGGTAGAGGAGTCAGGCAACTAAAGAGGTGACCCAAGAGATGCCACGGTTCCCAATGCAATGTGGGAGTCACGTCAACCGAGGCACTCTTCACTTTAGGTCAAGGTATAACTAGACCAAGGGGGAGACCCTATACCCCAATCACAGTTGATTGGACCCAAACAAAGGTTTCTAAGGGTAGGTAAATGATGAGTTACGGAAACCAATGCAAGGCTAAGTGGACCTAATGGTTAAGGAATGGTTGAAGGTGGTGTAATGGATAGTTAGTGTTTCAACCTATGTATGGTTTAGGCCACATGGTGGGGTATGATTACTAGGTATAGTACGATGTGTTTTCACAAGTGGGTCTTGTTTTCTTGGGAAGCGTGAAATGGTTCTAGGTGGACCCACAAGGTGAATTTAGGTATGAGGTTGGTACTATGGGTTAGGTATAGGCTAGATCTATAAGTTGGAGTTGGTTTTAGGAGTACCCATATGCTAGATCTAGGGTTTGACACTAATCCCAAGGAGTGCGACTTGCTTGGGGAAGGACTAGTGCCTTGTTAGATGGGCTAATGGGGTCAAGAAGTATGTCAAAGTGTAGATCGGGACACCTAGAAGCCAAGTCAAGTGGATTGAAAGAGATCCAATGGTTGGATCTTACTAGATCTAGGTTTTTAAGTGATGACCAAAAGTGGACCACAATCCCTTAAAACAAGGAATGCAATCCCCAAGGCGGATCTTGACAAACAGACAGTGTAGACCTAGGTTTCAAGGCATGGGCATTCCAAATCCACAAAAATCTCAAACACCCACCTCCTAGAAGTGGACCAACTCAAATTTCCAAGGGGGTGCGATTTGCTCAAGGAAGGCCAAAAAGTGGGTTTGGTGGACCAAATCAAGTCCAATGGCCACCAAATTGTAGATCCGGGATGCTAGTGCCCCGATCTATGTATGTTCAAAATTTCAAGTGAACCCAATGGCTAGATCTTAGTAGATCTGAGTTTTAAGATGCCAAGAGAATCAAAAGGGGGTTTTAACCCCTTAAAACATGGAGAGATGTCCACAAGGTAGTTTTCACCAAAGTAAAGATGTGGGTATAGGTTATCAAGTGTCTAGAATCCAAATCAAGTGGGATCTCACCTACCCATGTGCTAGATCTAACCCAACAAGCTTCTCTTAGGAAAATCGATTTAGGTTCAAGAAGGATTTTTGCATTGAAAAGTATGTCAAATTTTAGCCAATCACCACCAAACTATAGATCCGACTAGGGGTGGATCCTATAGAAGTGGGTTTTTAATATCTTTTCAATTGCAAGGCTAGATCTAAGTAGATCTGAAAAATACCAAAAAAAACAAGGGTTTTAATTTGATTAGGTTTTTTATGATCTAGAAATTATGGAAGATTCAAGGAAGAGAAGATCATACCTCTTGGAACATACCTGGATGAAGAGATGAATGCTAGTTGAGACGAGGATTACTTTGCCAAAGATCAAATGGAGAATTGTTGAAGCCCTCTTGCCAAATCAATTTTTCCAAGCCACATGTGATTCCTTCTAACCTGTCAAGCCAAGGAGCAAAGCATCAATCAGTTTAACAAATTGAAGGAAGATACAAGCAAGAGAGAGAAAAACATAGAATAGTTGACACAAAGGCAAAACTACTCCCTGTCAAACCCAAAACGACTTCTTCCAAGCTTGAAGGGCAAGCCTCCCCACCAATTCGCACTTGTCAAAATCGCCCTCTTAACCTGCAAATAAAATATGGCAAATATGCAAGATAGCTACAATGGATCCTCTAGTGCAATGGACAATAGCATTTACAATCGAAACAACCAACATCCACTCCAATCCAAGCATGTACTCCAAAAGATAGAAATTTTATTCCAAGAGCCAAGAGCCAAAAATCTCTAGATGAATTTTACAATGAGAGGCTCCCTCCTTAAATAGGATGGGGAGAGAGTACAATCCTAACCACTTTTTACATGAGTGGCTAAGATTAAAAGATCTCATGATCTAATCAATGGTTGAGATGAGCTCAACAATAAAATACATGGATCACTAATAAAATATAATGTAAGTGGACAAAATCGCCCTACAAGAGGGGAATCCCACCAAATCATGATGACAAAATATCATAAGAGGCTTATGGTGGGTCCAAGGGGTAATTTTATCCCTCCTTGGTCAATCCCCATAGCACAATAACCAAAAAAAATCATGAATGTACCAAATCGTGCCTCCATAGTGAAGTCGTGGTCCTCAAAAGACCTCAAAAATCCACAGAAAGTGCCATAAGTGATGGATGCGGGCCCCGATGAAGCTGAAACTGCTGGAGAAGGTGTGGAAGGTCCCGATCTATCATCACTGATCATCCCATGCCATAACTTTGCCTCAGTAGCCCAAATCGATTTCCTCAATAGCCATTTCTACCAATCCTGAAATGCCTCGGGAAGCGTGAAACTGCCCCAAACAGCCTCCTGGAGTGCCTGCGCTGTCAAGGTGAGGGCACCAGTGTGTCCGGGAGGGGGGTAATATGGTAAAAACAAGTGGTTGGACCACCCCCTCCATCATCAGCGCCCTAGGTCAACTGGATAAAAATCACATCTGCTCCGACAGGGCCTCCGACAGACCAAAACTGCACTAGGACAGCCTACTGAGGCTAAATCATCACTGTAAGTGCCCAAAACTGAAAACAAACTGTCCCATTGGACTCAGAAGGTCCAAATCCATCCAAGATGTGTACTCATACACCATATGAATCTCTACATGATCAAAATAAATATCCAATATACCGGATCAAGGCCAATAATAATGCGTTGTACATATACAAACACTGCTGCAACCCCAGAATCATCATCATAACCCTGTAGCTGCTGCATAGAGTCATCATGTATGTATACATAGACCATATATCATCTATCCATATCATCATAAGGTCCAACATCTCATGTCCCATGGTCCTCCATGGTCAAACTAGGTCTAACCAAGACCAAATATAACTCAGATCATCATTAATAACTGCTGCAAAGTGTCAAGGTTAATATATGCTCTACAACTTATTCAAATAACAATTATAACACAGAGTAATCATGACTGGCGATCTAAATCCAAATATATAGTGTCGTTAATTATTATTATTACTCAGACTAGACTTTCAGGATCATACTCACTTCATAGTTGTGATCAATTTGCTAGTGAAGGGTGAAGGCTTAAATTAACTGACTAGGCTAAGGGATGACTTAACTGTCTTGAATTTGTGACACTTTGGCAAGGGAAAGGGAATACACCATAGTATATACTGAATGAGCAATAACACAGAGAATGGCGGTGTCTCACAAATGGATGAGTTGTTTTAAGAGGGTTTATTCACCTTCACAGATGCGCACAATCCATAATACAAATAAGGCCAGCAATTGTTTAGATGTAGCTTTTAAGTTCCATTGCTTTTTGGGCCTGAAGTTTCCATAGCCTTGATCTATGTGTGTTTACAAACACATTGCATAGATTTACATTTTTCTTTTAGGCTTTCTGCTGCAGGTGTGTTTTTAAGGCACTTGTTTACCTGAGCACTTCTAGGTGTGTCATGGACAGCTTGTTTACCTAGGTATTTATTTTCCACAAGATATAACATTTTATTTTTATGGCCATTTTCATTTGGCACGCCTTTCATTCATGTGTGTTTAAAAACACATTGCATGAATGGGCTTTTCATACAAGATATAGCATTTCATTTTTCCAGATTTTGTATTCATGGCAGCACTAAAAGTTTCAGGTTTAGCCAACACAACTTAAGTGACTAGGGGGAATTCCAAGGAACTCCAACTCACCATAGGTAAGTTTTGTCACCAACTCAGAGCCGAGACACAATAAACAGGGAAGCTCATCCAATACAGAGGCTACAGTGGGGAAAAGTCCTCCATGTCACTAGTCAAGTAGTAAGTCAGGGTGATAAACTAGAAGGTAGGCCATGGATGGATGAAGACAATAAATGATGGAGCCGACACTAGCAAGCCAAGGTATGGTGGAATGATCACCTCTATTCTCCCTAAGGAGGGTAATACCAATGAGTATGAATAGTGAACTTCTAAGTCTGAGTAGGGACAATAATATATGTATAATAAGATCAACCAGGTCCACATATCTATATGATCGCCAGATCATGACACTAAGTGCTAAGACATGCTATAAGAATAAGTATAAAAGCAATATAACCATAACACAATGATATACCTGCTGAGTCATATACCTGAATGCTCATCAACCTGTACCATCATCTGTCCTCTGAAACTGCTGCTGTAACTCTGGGCACTACTGACTGCTCTGTCCCAATGGTATAATGGCTACATCGGTCATCTCTCTGAGTGTCCTGAGACTCAGTCATGGCATAGGGAATACATATGCTGTCCAAAATCTGATAGTGATCCATAGATAGCTGCTCATCTCATCATCTCAAAGTAAAGGAACTGGCTGAAATGTGCTCTGGAATCTGAAAAATAATGTATGGTAGCCCGGCTACTATATATGTGATAACAGGTCATGTCTGTACAATGGCGAATACATAAAACCCAAAACCCTAAGGGTTTCCAAAACTGCGTCAGTTTTCCAAACCGGCTTGCTGGATCCTGGTAGTGTCTGCTTGATCATGGCGGATCTCCACGTCCTCATTCAGTCACTATCGGCCTTCCTGTCGCACGCGTGCCTGCAGGCTGCTTCTGCCGAACCGTTTCTCTCTAATGGTTTTACCTTCTAAGCCTACCAAACGTCGCTTTTGTTGAGATATTGTAACTTCAAAGAATATTATAATTGTACTTTATTATTCCGGAGATGTTTCATTCCTCCGTAAAGATCTTATTGTATATCTGGAGATGTTTATTCCTCCGTCGGAATGTGGTAACTTGGGTTATTAGACTTCCCTAGTGGGGGTCGGCCCTGTATTTGTTATGTGGGTCAAAGGGTTATTAGACCACCCTAGAGGGGTCGGCCCAGTCAGTTGTAGTGGGGTATTTAACCCATTGGTTAAATACGAGCCTACGTGTACTTGTGTAAAATATATGTTAGTGTAGTGTATAAATAGAGGAGGTGTGTTCCTCATTTGATACACACACTCACTTGAGGATAGCGCACTTGTGGAGGAGAGGTCTGCTATTGTGGAGGAGGAGATCATGTCTCAGGGTTTCATCTTTGTATATTGCTGGTCATCTATATTGAGGAAGCTTTGCTGGGTTTTCTACCCCATGAGGGTTTCCCAGGATAAATCTCTGTCTCTTGTGTTTATGCTATGCTTGTTGTTTCTTCAGTGATCCTGTATATGCTATTATTGAGAAATAGAATGTAATGCTGCTATTTTCTATCTTAGCATATTGAATCTTAACATGGTATCAGAGCTAACCTGAAGGAAGACAAGGTATGGCACTTACGACACTTGCTTTACTTACGACAATTTGAAGGTTAGGGTTTTACATAGCAAAAACCAGTCATCGTGGCACTTTCGCTATAAATCCATTTTGGCGAAGGTTCAGGGTCTGAAAAGTTTATAGGTCAAAGATAACATCCCCAGGTACCTTTTTTCCAAAGGGAATCCTCCGATTCGTTGTACTTTGTGAGTTATGATCAGTACAAGTTAGGGTTTCTGCCTCTTCCAGATCTCAGTCAAAATCAGGTGACCTTGGAAAAAAGGTCATAACTTGGGATAGGAAGCTCCAAATGAAATTTCGTAAAAAGTGACAGGTAGTACACAGACTTTACTATCTCAGAAAATTTTTTCAGAGGCCGATGGTGAACCAGTGACACGTGGCATGCCGTACAAGTTCGCTCTCTTGTTTTATCCCATAAACAGGTCACATTGCGACACTTGGCATAACTCTCTCTCAGAGAATCCAATTGAGGTCAGACCTATCAGGATGGAAAGATAACAGGTCAAGCTATCTCAAAAAACGTTTTCAGAGGCTGAAGTTCAAACAGTGACACGTGGCATGCCGTACAAGTTCGCTCTCCTGTTTTATCCCATAAACAAGTCATGTTGCGACACTTGGCATAACTCTCTCTCAGAAAAATCCAATTGAGGTCAGACCTGTCAGGATGGAAAGATGACAGGTCAGGATACTGCAGAAAAAGGGTTTCAGACCCTGTGGAGCAAAAATTTCAGAGTGATAGCAGAAACAATCAGGTGCATATTTCTGTCAAAACAGAATTATTTTTGGAGCACCTTTATTCATGGCTTCCGGAATTTAGGGTTTCGGAGAAAGTTAGAATTTTTGGAATCGGAGTCCACGGCTGAATGCTACTCAGGAAAATCGAAATTTAGAGACCAATATCGAATTTTTTGGTTGGGTGGAAGACCGGGCTTGATCAAACCCCAGTTCGGGATTTTGATCGGAAAGATGGAAAATTGGGGCTTCAGCAAAAGTTAGAATTTTTGAAGTCTGTAAACACGGCTGGAAGCTCCTAAGAAAAATAAGAGTTTAGAGCCTTGGATCGAACCTTTTGTTTGGGCAGAAGGGTGGGATTCATCAAACCCTAGTTCGGGATCCTGTCCAGAAGATCCAGAAGTTTCAAAGGCAATTTTGAGGGGTCAAATTTTGGAAATTCCAAAATTGAAGTATGCTAGTTTGATCAGCTCAGCAAGACATATTCTTTCATCCATTCAGAAGTATGAAAGTCAAAGATTGAATTTTTAGGGTTTCTCTAGCAAACCCTAATCAAGCTCCAGATCAAGTTTAAGGGGAGTTGAGGCTAAGGCCTTACATAAGAAGACTACAAGAAGTCTCGACAGGTATGACTTAAGGAGGCTCAGGTATGTCTTGAAATCTAATTCTTGATTAATTTCATTACGTGTTTGTCTTCATATTATTTATTAGTACAATCTTAATTAATGTTAGAATTGTCTTATCACCCTAGTAACAGTATGAATGCATGTGAATGATCAAAGACATTCATTTATTAGGGCTATATGATTGTACTAATGCATTATGATGTTTTGTGAGGTTGATGTTGTCTGCTAACAAGATACAGGTACATCACAAAAGACAAATCAGGTTCCATGACCATGAAAACATGAAGACCAAGACTCATCCATAATATTTGTTCTACTTATGAGGTATGTATGACTTTGTTATATTATGCTTAACCTATGAGACATGCAGGTTCTAGCTCAGGATCTCTAAATCATTGAAGAGATTGTTTAGGTATGTTGTACATAACTAAGTAGGCATACTAATCCAGGTATGTTTCCCATGAATCTTACCTTGTGTTAGGATCCCTTATGTAAGTATACTTGGTATGATTGGTTATGCTTATTCATAAAGTTAGTAATCAAGGGATTATGCATATTATGTCTTTTATCTTGATTGATGATATGCATGAGTAAAAGAAGACTTCCCTGAAATCTTGAATACTAATGTTTATTAACTATAATCATGACTATACATTTTCAAGATTATTTAGAACTATAATGTTTTGATAACATTTAGAACATACTAATGGGTGTATGTTTGTGTATGAGATCATGAGGATGACACTTGAACATGCACAGTGGTACAGAATGAATAGAAGTTCAAAAGACATACAGAAGATCAAGCGGGAGGCAACCACACAAACATAAAAGATAAGTATTTGAGTTGTTATTTGAAATAGTAAATGATATTGCCTGTAATAGGTTGTATGCATATTTGTATTCCTAGAATATATGATGCTGAGTGTAAACATTCATAGAGCATTGAACAGTATACTACTAATATGCATATGATTGGTAAGTTGGACAAACATTCCATTGTTGCTTGTCTAGAATGAAACCTCTTTGCTGACATGCTGAGAGATGTGCACACTCTCGATAGTATGTTCTGGTAGAGATGGAAGGCATCTAGATAGCCACTGTATGCATACAGGATATGGGAAAGTGTTGTGCCAAAGTATTGGTCAAAATAGTTGCATAACTATGTAAATGATATCTGTATGCATAATAGGTTATCATGTCAATATGATTTGATGATTATGAAGTATTACTAATCATGTACTTAATTTTGATTTGTAGGAAAGATCATGATGAATGATGAACACTGAACAAGCGATGGATGTTAAAAAAAAAAAAAAAAAAAAGGATTTTCAAATCAAACACACTATAGAAGGCTTGTGGCTAGAAGATTCTCTTAGAAAGAAGAAGAGAATCATGATGAGATGTTTGCTCCAAGTGGCTAGATAAGACCATTCGCTTAATGGTGTAATTAAAGAAGAAGTGTGAATCAGGTTCTGTATGGGTTCCCAGGATCGATAGTAATTGATGAGAATACATGTGAGGATTGCATCATCCTTGGACTTTTAGTCCTAAAGAGAGCCGTAGACGTAAGGTCTCCGAGAATGAAGTCCTCGGTGGACTTGAGGGGATTGGATCATCCCTGGACTTTCAGTCCTAAAGAGAGCCGTAGACGTGAGGTCTCCGAGAATGAAGTCCTTGGTGAACATGTGAGGGGATTGGATCATCCCTGGACTTTCAGTCCTAAAGAGAGCCGTAGACGTAAGGTCTCCGAGAATGAAGTCCTCGGTGGACTTGAGGGGATTGGATCATCCCTGGACTTTCAGTCCTAAAGAGAGTCATAGACGTGAGGTCTCCGAGAATGAAGTCCTTGGTGGACTTGAGGGGATTGGATCATCCCTGGACTTTCAGTCCTAAAGAGAGCCGTAGACGTAAGGTCTCCGAGAATGAAGTCCTCGGTGGACTTGAGGGGATTGGATCATCCCTGGACTTTCAGTCCTAAAGAGAGCCGTAGACGTAAGGTCTCCGAGAATGAAGTCCTCGGTGGACTTGAGGGGATTGGATCATCCCTGGACTTTCAGTTCGAAAGAAGAGCCGTAGACGTATGTCTTCGTGAATGAAGTTCTTGGTGAACATGTGAGGGGATTGGATCATCCCTGGACTTCAGTCCGAAAGAAGAGCCGTAGACATATGTCTTCGAGAATGAAGTCCTTGATGGATGGTTGAGGATTAAGTCATCCTTGGATGTAGGTCCTAAATGCACGGTTGAGGATTAAGTCATCCTTGGACGTAGGTCCTAAATGTACGGTTGAGGATTAAGTCATCCTTGGACGTAGGTCCTAAATGCATGGTCGAGGATTAAGTCATCCTTGGACGTGGTCCTAAATGTACGATGGAGGATTAAGTCATCCTTGGACGTGGTCCTAAATGTACGGTGGAGGATTAAGTCATCCTTGGACGTGGTCCTAAATGTACGGTGGAGGATTAAGTCATCCTTGGACGTGGTCCTAAATGTACGGTGGAGGATTAAGTCATCCTTGGACGTGGTCCTAAATGTACGGTGGAGGATTAAGTCATCCTTGGACGTGGTCCTAAATGTACGGTGGAGGATTAAGTCATCCTTGGACGTGGTCCTAAATGTACGGTTGTGGATTAAATCATCCTTGGACAGTAAATCCAGTAATTCTGAAAGGAAGGATAGTCCTAAATGAATTGAGTGGATTAAATCATCCTTGGACAGTAAATCCAGTAATTCCGAAAGAAAGGATAGTCCTAAATGAATTGAGTGGATTAAATCATCCTTGGACAGTAAATCCAGTAATTCCGAAAGGAAGGATAGTCCTAAATGAATTGAGTGGATTAAATCATCCTTGGACAGTAAATCCAGTAATTCCAAAAAGAAGGATAGTCCTAAATGAGATTGAGAGGACTAATCATCCTGTAAATAGATTGGGATTGCCTCGTCCCTAGACATGGTAAGATGTCTTAAAGTGATAAGGACTAATCATCCTCTAAATAGATTGGGATTGCCTCGTCCCTAGACATGGTGAGATGTCTTAAAGTGATAAGGACTAATCATCCTGTAAATAGATTGGGATTGCCTCATCCCTAGACATGGTGAGATGTCTTAAAGTGATAAGAACTAATCATCCTGTAAATAGATTGGGATTGTCTCATCCCTAGACATGGTGAGGTGTCTTAAAGTGATAAGGATTGATCATCCTGTAAATTGATCTAGATTGCATCATCCATAGACATGAGAGTTGTCTTAAACCGAGAGGGACTGATCATCCCGTAAACGGATCGGGATTGTATCATCCTTGGACCCATGTCCTAAAGTGAGAGGGATTGATCATCCCGTAATTGGATCCTGTGTGTTGTAGGGTATGCTGCTATTGTGTATACTTGTATTGATGAGGATACTTGTATTGATGATATGTATGCTTGTATTGATGAGGACACTTGTATTGATGATGTGTATACTTGTATTGATGAGGATACTTGTATTGATGATGTGTATACTTGTATTGATGAGGATACTTGTATTGATGATGTGTATACTTGTATTGATGAGGATACTTGTATTAATGATATTTATACTTGTATTGATGATGTTGTTGATCGTGATGATCTAGATGATGATGTTGTTGATCATGATGATCTAGATGATGATGCTACTGATCGTGATGATCTAGATGACGATGTTGCTGATCATGTGATGATGATGCTGATGATCGTGTGATGACGATGCTGATGATCGTGTGATGACGATGCTGATGATCATGGGATGATGATGCTGATGATCGTGTGATGATGATGCTGATGATCGTGTGATGACGATGCTGATGATCGTGATGCTGATGATGATGCTGATGATCGTGTGATGATGATGATGATGCTGATGATCGTGAGATGATGATGCTGATGATCATGAGGATCCAAATGTTGATGTTGCTGTAGTTGTTCGAGTGCTGCAGAAGATAAAGACTCAGTACTGAAGATGTTGATGTTCCAGTATTGAAGATGTTCCAGTAACTGCTTGAGTTACTGATGATGTTGAGAAAGCTTCCAATGATTTATAGATGTATCATGTATGATTTTGATGACTCCTTGCTCGTGCAGATGTTGTTATAATATCCTTCTCGTTAAGGGGGAGTGTTGAGATATTGTAACTTCAAAGAATATTATAATTGTACTTTATTATTCCGGAGATGTTTCATTCCTCCGTAAAGATCTTATTGTATATCCGGAGATGTTTATTCCTCCGTCGGAATGTGGTAACTTGGGTTATTAGACTTCCCTAGTGGGGGTCGGCCTTGTATTTGTTATGTGGGTCAAAGGGTTATTAGACCACCCTAGAGGGGTCGGCCCAGTCAGTTGTAGTGGGGTATTTAACCCATTGGTTAAATACGAGCCTACGTGTACTTGTGTAAAATATATGTCAGTGTAGTGTATAAATAGAGGAGGTGTGTTCCTCATTTGATACACACACTCACTTGAGGATAGCGCACTTGTGGAGGAGAGGTCTGCTATTGTGGAGGAGGAGATCATGTCTTAGGGTTTCATCTTTGTATATTGCTGGTCATCTATATTGAGGAAGCTTTGCTGGGTTTTCTACCCCATGAGGGTTTCCCAGGATAAATCTCTGTCTCTTGTGTTTATGCTATGCTTGTTGTTTCTTCAGTGATCCTGTATATGCTATTATTGAGAAATGGAATGTAATGCTGCTATTTTCTGTCTTAGCATATTGAATCTTAACAGCTTTCCTTAACAACCCACGTGTGGCCGCCTTCCTGTTTTGCCTACGTCCACCGCTCAGAAATCTTGGAATATCTTTCCAAAAATGGCTGCTACCGGTCGAGCCGGTAGCTACACTTTATACTTCTCCAACACACCGTTTTGTTGGCTCCATGTGGCCTCCCAACTCCACAGCACAGCTTCGGCGCAGTACTGGTCTTCGCATCATGGCAAAAAATTCAATGCTGCGCACAACTCCACAGCCTGGTCAAAAGCTGGATGCTATGTGCAACTTTGCAGCATCCTCAATACTCAACCAAAATTGTGTTTCTGAGCTATGCTTAGCTTAGATTTCCCTGCTTTCCTAAAAAAGGTGCTTCCAAAAATTCATCTCAACCTGGGCCCAACATGCCCCTAACACTTACATGTAGCTCGTCCCCGAGCCACTAATTGTTTCAACTGTCTCACTCTGTGCTGCGACCGATGGAATGAACTTGGCCGCGAACTCGTCATATGTAGCACACAACTGCACCACTGCTTCTCTTGTATCCTACTCAACCTGTTTAATTGTCTCAAGCAGTGTTGGAGTTATTTCTTGTCCAATTTCGTCTTGTATCTGCTCCTGGTTATCGCGCAATTCTACTAACTTATCTTCAATTTGTTGCGATACCACCATGGCATTCTCCAGGAGCTTCTTCGACTGATTATCCATCTCAGTCTCTTTTTGTCATAATTCCTATACTTCTTTATTTAATATGGATATCTCCTTGTATCTTGGCAGCCTTTCTCTGGGTGGCAGAGCTTTAACCTCTACATTCAACTTGTCCAGCGCGGTCTGTTTTTCTTGTACCACGGTCTTGACCTGCAGCAACCCTTGATCCTCTTCAAGGGTCGCGATTGCCTGTGAGACCTTATCTAGGAGAGATTGGCACTTATCCATCTCACTTGTAATGCTTTTCGAGGTGGTTCACTGCTTTCTCTCTGACTTTCTATTCAGTTAATGGCGCCTACTTATTTAGGTTATCCTTCAATGTGGCAATATCAGCCTCATAATAAATCTCTTTATCCCGCATCTCTGTCTACAAGGATCTTACCTTATCTCCGATCCTCAGAACTATGTCTGCAAGATCATCCTGGATTTCTATGCCTTTGGTATCCTTTTCCACATTGGATATGGTGATCTCCAAATTTTGTCAGTGGTCCTGTTCGTTGCGTAGCTGTACTTCTGCCTTCTACTGAATTTGTCTGTTTGCTGCGGTGAGCTCTGCTTGTAACTTCATTGATTCAACCGTCCGTTCATGCATCTGCTCCATGATTTGTGTGTGGATGAAGTTCAATCCCGGCAAAGGGATTTTGGCTAAGTCAAGCTCTACCCTCTCGACTCCCTTTGTGTCCAAGACAACTTGTTCTGCCATTGGCAACACAAAATACAATGGGTTTAGATGGACAATTTTGGCCTTCGACGGTAGCATTATTGCTAGCAATTGGCTTCCTTGCTGCGAAGTTCCTACCGACCTCCTTTCAGCCCCTACTTCTTTTGGCACAATAAGGCTTTTCTGGACATCATCCATTTTCTTCATTAGGCCTTGCATTGCAAGCCGCGTCTAGTGCAGGTCATCGTGGATGACCATGTCCTTCTTTTATTTAGCCACCATAAGCTCCTTCATTTGCTCTGAGACTGTTTCGGCTATCATCTCGTAGTCATCATCATTGAGGAATGCCTCCGATTGAATCTTTGTAGCCTTCACCTTTTTCCTTGACTTTGGCTTCTCTGAAGTCTCAACTTATTTTCTCTTCCCTGTTTCTTCAATGATTGGGAATGAGAGCGGGATCGGCTCATCTTCTGCTGAATCTGTCTCCACATCCATAACCTCTACGCAGAAATCTGATAACCAATATTTCATGAGGTCCTCAATATCCTGCTCGTACATGATGTACTTTCCTGGGAACCACTCCAGTTTCCTCATTTGTTCTTTCGGCGATATGAATATACATTTCATATCCGCCTCAAAGTCGATGATGTGGATATACTTCGCCGTGACCTGCTTTGTAATGCGGGGTGTCTTTGTGATTGCACCGCGCAACTGAATATAGTACTAGTAAAAGACTTATGTTGTTGCATGTTGGTGCTCTGCATTTGTGTTTTCCCATAGGTTGACGAAATTAAACCCTCTAGGATCCTTGGTGTCCATAATGATGCCAGCATAATCTCGCGGCTCCTTCCATCCACATAAAGCAATCAGGACTATGAGCCAGGTGAAATGGAACTGGCCTCCATTCACTTGTGTGTCGTTGAGTTCTTCAAGGAACTCATTCAACAGAAACTGACACCAATTGAAGTTGTTTCCTTCAGCTGCAGCGGCACCAAGGAGTATTGCGCTCGCAGGCACCTCCGAATGCCTAGCTGTTTTGAGCTTCTTTCTTGTGAGCAACTGCATTACAAATATTGTTACTTTTTCCTCTATATCTTCTGTTGGGAATCCTCTTTTTTCCTTCAGCACCGAGTGGGTTTTCTTCATCTTCTCAACAACCTCTTTTTCTTTGCTCTTCCCCTGGAAGAATTGCTTCGGATCCTTACTGCGCTTTCTTAGCCCAGTGATACGGTGGATCAAATCAATATTAATGTCAATGTTCCTGTCTAGCCACAGATAGCCTTGGTGGATTCGCTCCATGAGTGTGCAAACCACAATATTCAGTTCTGGGGAACGGTCGAAATGTAGCAATCTCAACAAGTTCAGTAGCCCCGACTGAACGATAGGTGCTAACCAACTGTCAGCTACCAAGTTCAGAGTTCCCTTGGCATCTTTTTTCCAGCACATATACTGGTCTGGTTGAAAATATGGGTACTTGGGAACATTTGGCTCGTCTTTCTTCATTCCCAAGAGGTCATAATCCTCCCATTTACAATCTGCTATCTTTCCCAACATATTCTTAGCAACGTTTACATGCTTTGAGATAGGTGACAGCGGGATTTCATATCTCGCATTTTTGGACAATTTAAACATAGGGGCATTCAGTTCCCGTGGGGAGATATATTTAGGTGTCATCTTCAAAGGTTCTATCTGAAAGACTGGTGATTTATGTGCCGAGGAGCCCATCTTTATGATGTTGGATCGAGGTGCAGTTACAACTTTTCCCTTATCTTTTTCTTTTTCCTGCATCATTGTATTAATTCTTGGTGATCTACGGGATCCTTCTCCTTGTTCTACGACGACCTTCTTAACTGGAGTTTTCATTAACTGCTGAATCCCTCCGTGCTAAAAGATCCTCAGTGCTTCTTCAATGGTCAGTTCTTCTTCTCTATAGGCAGGTTCAGTCATTCACAAATGAGGTAGCGGCTAAGGTAGACAGAATACAGATGGCTACTAGCTCAGAGAGGTTAATCACAGCAAAATTCTAAGTGCTTGGTAACGCCCGCGAGTCTCCCAATGGTGTTATTTATAGGCATAGCAGATCCTCTCCCATGCCCTTCAACGGCTATATAAGCATTTAATGTGGTGTCCGTTGGAGAATTTGAGTGGATCCTTCGGTATTATCTGTCGTTAGCGTGCTCAAAATGGCTATCTTTGATTGAAATGTTGAAGTGGTTGCTGCAACGGTCATCTAATGGGTATTTTTCTGAAAAGCCATCCAACGGCTATTTTTCTCTGAGTGCTGCGCCGAACTGTGCTGCAATCCATCTGCAACCCTGCGTGGCTACTTCGCAGTGCCAAAAATTTCAAACTGCGCGGCTTCCACTATACATATATATATTTTTCTTGTTCTTTTTTTTTTCTTCCTTCCACACAGCTTCAGCAGTGCTGCGCGGTGCATAGATCATTCTTCTTATCATACCTTCTTTCTTTTATCATACATGTATAGACTCCTTTACGTTTCTAGTGTCCACTTTCAACTGTACTTGACACTTAGAACTTCCTTCCTTTGTTCGTTATTCAGGGTTCTGCGAAGCAGTGCTATCATGGTATAGCTTTAGCCTACTTCCATTTATCAAAGTTGGCAAGGTATCATTATCTAAATTGGTTAACTGGATTGCACCAGTGTTAGTAACATGTATCACAGTATATGGGCCAAGCCAATGCATCTTAAATTTACCAGGGAATTTCATGAATTTGCTATCATACAGGAGGACTAGATCACCTTCTTGAAAACACTTGTTCTTTATATGGCGATCATGCCATGCTTTCTCGCAGTCCTTCTGAGCTTACAGGTGGAAGCCTGCAACGAAGCGATCTTCCTCCAAGCCCAGTAAGTGTAGTAATATTTCTTCTAGAGCTCCGCAGTCTGCCATCCCTGTAAATGCAGCGATTCTCAAGCTAGGGACAATATATTCCATAGGAATTATAGCCTCCTGCCCATAAACCAACCGAAAGGGTGTCTGTCCTGTCAATTTCTTGCATGTGGTCCTATATGCCCATAGCACAGATGAGACGCGCAGGTCCCAATCATCTCTATTTACATTGCACACCTTAGTGAGTGCGTTCTCCAATATTTTATTGAAATCCTCTACAATACCATTCGCCTGTGGATGATATGGAGTACTGCACTGCTGACGAATGTAGAATTCCTCTGTAAGCGCCTCAATTGTCTTGTTCAAAAAGTGAGTACCTTGGTCACTCATCAAAATCTCCGGACAACCAAATCTGGTGAGTATTTCTTCAAAAATAAACTGCGCAGCAGTACTGGCACTGCAGTCCTTAACTGGTTTTGCTTCTGCCCATCTGGTGAGGTAATCCATAGCAGTAATAATATACCTTGCACCCGTTCTTTTCCCTGGTGGGTTTATAGGACCCACAAAGTCTATTGCCCATTTTTCAAATGGTTGCAGTGTCAACTGTGGATTCAATGGCATCTCATCTCGGCGTGATGGTTTTCCTGTCCTCTGACAGACGTCACAATTCCTGCAATGTTCTTTGGCATCTTTATGGAGCGTAGGCCACCATAGCCCTGCGCACAATATCTTCTGCACAATATCCCTTCCTGCATAGTGACCTCCCGCGATTCCTGAGTCTGCATCAGCTAGAATAAATGGCTTCTAATGATCGAGTACGCACCTGCACAAGACTTCGTCTGGCCCAAGTTTGTATAACTGAACTACAATTATAGTGAAGTCTGCGGCGCGCACCACTAACTATTTTTTCTGCTGGACCGAGAATTCCTGGGGTGCCAGCCCTGTGGTTAGGAAGTCAATGATGTCCTTGTAATAATCATCAGCAACCTGTATACTAAATAACTGCGCATCAGGCAGACTGTATTCAATATTCGTCGGCTCCTCTCCTGACTCAATCCTTGACAGATGATCACATCCCAAGTTTATCCTACCTAGCTTGACAATAATTTCAAAGTCATATTCCTGGAACAGCAATAGCCATCGGCATATGCGTCCCCCTAACACTGGCTTGTTGACCAAATATTTCAACGCAGAATGGTCAGTAAACATAAGGAAGTGCGATCCCAACAAGTAGTGTCTAAATTTCTGTAGGGAATATACCATTGTAAGGCCTTCCCTCTCAGTAGTAGTATAGTTCTTTTCTATTGTTGAAATCTTTCTGCTAGAAAATGCAATAGGGTGGTCAATACCTCCCTCTCCTGGCTGAGCTAACACGATCCCCAAGGCAATTCCTGCAATGTTCTTTGGCATCTTTATGGAGCGTAGGCCACCATAGCCCTGCGCACAATATCTTCTGCACAATATCCCTTCCTGCATAGTGACCTCCCGCGATTCCTGAGTCTGCATCAGCTAGAATAAATGGCTTCTCATGATCGAGTACGCACCTGCACAGGACTTCATTTGGCCCAAGTTTGTATAACTGAACTACAATTATAGTGAAGTCTGCGGCGCACACCACTAACTGTTTTTTCTGTTGGACCGAGAATTCCTGGGGTGCCAGCCCTGTGGTAAGGAAGTCAATGATGTCCTTGTAATAATCATCAGCAACCTGTATACTAAATAACTGCGCATCAGGCAGACTGTATTCAATATTCGTCGGCTCCTCTCCTGACTCAATCCTTGACAGATGATCACATCCCAAGTTTATCCTACCTAGCTTGACAATAATTTCAAAGTCATATTCTTGGAACAGTAATAGCCATCGGCATATGCGTCCCCCTAACACTGGCTTGTTGACCAAATATTTCAACGCAGAATGGTCAGTAAACATAAGGAAGTGCGATCCCAACAAGTAGTGTCTAAATTTCTGTAGGGCATATACCATTGTAAGGCCTTCCCTCTCAGTAGTAGTATAGTTCTTTTCTATTGTTGAAATCTTTCTGCTAGAAAATGCAATAGGGTGGTCAATACCTCCCTCTCCTGGCTGAGCTAACACGATCCCCAGGGCAATTCCTGCAATGTTCTTTGGCATCTTTATGGAGCGTAGGCCACCATAGCCCTGCGCACAATATCTTCTGCACAATATCCCTTCCTTCATAGTGACCTCCCGCGATTCCTGAGTCTACATCAGCTAGAATAAATGGCTTCTCATGATCGAGTACGCACCTGCACAGGACTTCATCTGGCCCAAGTTTGTATAACTGAACTACAATTATAGTGAAGTCTGCGGCGCGCACCACTAACTGTTTTTTCTGTTGGACCGAGAATTCCTGGGGTGCCAGCCCTGTGGTTAGGAAGTCAATGATGTCCTTGTAATAATCATCAGCAACCTGTATACTAAATAATTGCGCATCAGGCAGACTGTATTCAATATTCGTCGGCTCCTCTCCTGACTCAATCCTTGACAGATGATCACATCCCAAGTTTATCCTACCTAGCTTGACAATAATTTCAAAGTCATATTCTTGGAACAGCAATAGCCATCGGCATATGCGTCCCCCTAACACTGGCTTGTTGACCAAATATTTCAACGCAGAATGGTCAGTAAACATAAGGAAGTGCGATCCCAACAAGTAGTGTCTAAATTTCTGTAGGGCATATACCATTGTAAGGCCTTCCCTCTCAGTAGTAGTATAGTTCTTTTCTATTGTTGAAATCTTTCTGCTAGAAAATTCAATAGGGTGGTCAATACCTCCCTCTCCTGGCTGAGCTAACACGATCCCCAGGGCAATACATGATGCGTCAACATAAACATGGAATGGCTTCGTCCAGTCTGGAAAGACTAGAATTGGCATAATGACCATCTTTTGTTTTAATGTGTCAAAACCCTATTCGCATTCTGCGTTCCAAATGAACGGTGCATCCTTCTTTAGCAGCTTTTCCATTGCTGTGGTTATTTGTGCATAACCCTTTATAAATTTCCTGTAATATCCACTATGCCCTAATGTAGATCGCAACATCTTGACTGAATTTGGTGTTGGTAAGTTTGCAATAACTGCAATCTTTGCAGGGTCTACCATCAGTCCTTGCTTACAGACAATGTGGCCAAGTAAAATTCCATAAGGCACAAAGAAAATACACTTTTTCAAATTCAAGGATATTTGATGCTATCGACACTTCTCGAGCATCATGCGGAGATTTGCGCAATGATTTTTCAATAGACCAAATACAATCCAATCATCAAAATATGCTTCTAAAAACTTGTGCATAAAATCTTTAAATGCTGCAATGACGACTCTAGAGAATATGGTAGGTGCGTTCTTCAGCCCAAAAGGCATGACGGTGTACTGGAATGACCCCCATTCTGTAGCAAATGTCATCTTATGCCTATCTGCAGTTTCAATCCTGATCTAATGATAACTAGAGAAACCATCAGTGAAAGAATATGCCTCATTTCCTCCAACGTTATCAAGTACTTCGTCTATGAATGTAGTAGGAAATGGGTCGTGCATGGAAGCATCATTCAACTTTCTGAGATCCACACAAATCTTGATCTTTCCTTTTGCTTTCTTGTATTGAACAACCATGGGGCTAATCCATTCGGATTCTTCGACTGGTTCAATGATTCCTGCTTCTAGCATCTTATCTAACTCTGCGCGGACTTTTTTCTTATAGTGCAGATTCAATCTGTATGGCCTCCGCTTGACAGGCTTAGAACCTAGTTTTAAAGGTATTTTCATGACCCCTATGTCTCCCAAAATTCCTTTCATTTCTATAAATTTTGTTGGAAATAGTTCCTGATACTCAAGTAAGGTATCTGCAATCTCTGCAATAGTCTGATTGTCCCAATAATATCCTATTGATGTGAACTTTGGCTCTTTGTCTGTGCTAATGTTCACTTTTTTGTGTTTTTACTGGTCCAGTCATATATGGGATTTCCAACGGAGGTCCTTCTACCTCACGCGCGCCTTCTGACTTTGGTATATCTATGTTGCGCGGGTCCTCCTCATCGTCTTCATTTGTATCATTGGTATCTTCAGCTAAGTTGTAACACTCGATCAAGTGCTCTTCATGTTCCTCCCATTCCGACTATAGGTGCGCAAGAACACACTCTGTCCTAAAAAACTCCTGCAATGTTATGTTTTGATGATGACAGTCGTCCTGGAATATGTGCTTCTTGATTAGCTGTAATGATTCATGGATTAATGGATTCTCGTCTTCAAAACTGAAGGCCTTCCAGAAGTTCGCAGCAAGCAGCTCCCAATCAGTGAGTTCACTGCGCAACTCCAGGTCAAGGTACCATTTCTCTAGGATACCCACATCCAATGTATGTACAAATAAATGTACCCTGTTAGGAACCCATATCTTTACTTTGTTAGTATGTTGTTGTTGGACGCATATGCTTTGTAAGTCGTCCCGTAGTATTTGTGATCAATAGTTTGTGTTATTGTTGTTGGCGCATATGCTTTGTAAGTCGCCCGTAGTATTGTTGATCCATAGTTTGTAACGGCCCATGGTTTCGACCCATAGTATTGGCGCCTAGAATTAGTATATAAGTGTGTGTTGAGACCTATGAAGGCACCGTGAAGTTATTTGTATTGATCTTGCTCAAAGGAGGTTGCCCCCTCGAAGTGGCCTGTGATCAATACAAAAGTGATTCTGAGTTCTGTCATTTCTGCTATTTTGCGTGTTCTTGTTAATTAATTGTTGCAGGTGCCTCACATCTGGTATCAGAGCACTTTCTTGGGCTCGCTGGGTGAAATTTCTGCCAAATTTTTTTTTCACATCTGTTGCAGGTTCGGATTTGGGAATAATCCCTATCCGCTTAACTGTGGGAAGTACTTGGGCATAAGCCCTAAAACCCAGTACCACAGGAACCCCGAAGTAGCTGGCCCATTGAGAGGACCTGCCGGCGAAAAGGGCAACGACCCCTACCTGATTGACTAGTTCCCACCCGTGAGGTAAACCAAGAGCTGTCGTTTGTGGCAAAGCGGTTATCAGTTTTACCTGAGCCGTGGAGTGAGGGGTACTGCCCCAATACGCAAGCCGTCAGACAGCATTGGTGGCCGAGTGAAAACCCTGAACTGTTAGGAAGCCGCACATACCTGGGGTCCATATCTACTTTCAGCTGAACTATTGTCAATCACTGCTGCGCCGTTTCAGATTCATTTTGCGAACCGTTCCAGATCCAGCCGTTCGACGTTGTTCCAGAATCCTGAGGACCCTATCCTCAATTCCCTTTTCTACAGCCCTAAATCCCACATTTGTCTATTTTTAGGGTTTGCCATAACTTCTTCAGATTTCATCCAATCACCTTCAATTTTTACCATAGAGTTCCTTTCTGAATTCTGCTTCTTTGTTCCCTTCTGCCAAATTTTCCCATCCTTTCACCCCGCTGCTGAAATCCTCATTTTTGCTTCCCTGTCTATCCAACAGTGTCCAAAAAACGAGTCAAACCCCAATTACCCTTCTGATTTTTTCCCAAATCCAAATTTTCCTTTACTGAAGTAGTTCCTGTTTTTGTTTTCCTACCCAGTCAAAAAAAAAAAAAAAAAAATCCCTGGTTATGGTTGTCACCCCTGCAGGAGCAAAAACCATGGAGGAAGCCCTTGCAGCCATCCAAGCCAAACTCCAGGATCTGGATGAAAAATTTCTTGGTCTCCATCTTGAACATTCAGCTATGAACAACAAACGACAGTCCGAGTCTTCAGTAGACAATGGGTTCTCTTCTTCCAGCAATTTCCGTGGTCCGAAGCTTGATTTTCCTCGCTTCAATGGTACCGATCCAACTGGATCGATCTATCTTGCAGAACAATATTTCAGTCTGCATAATACGTTTGATGTCAAAAAATTTCCGTTGGCATCCTTTCATTTGGAACAGGAAGCTCTTCAATGGCACCGTTGGTACATCAAGGCTCATCCAGAGCCCAACTGGCCAAACTTTTGCCAGCTCCTTCTGCAACGATTTGGTCCTAGTGCTTTTGATGACTTCACAGGATCCCTCACTAAACTTCGCCAAACTGGCACTGTGAGAGAGTATCAAACCGAATTTGAGAATCTAGCCAACCACACTGAAGGATTGTCTGATGAATTTTACCGGAGTTGTTTTATCAGTGGTCTAAAGGATGCCATCCGCTCCGAGGTCAAAATGTTCTGCCCCAACACAATGATGGAAGCACTCGGGTTGGCTAAATTGGTAGAAGACAAGATTGCAGCCCAACAACGCTCCAAGCCCACTTTTGTTCCCTTCAGAAATATGGGGTCTCAGCGACCTCCTATACCGCAGGCTCCTCGACCGACTCCTATCAAGCGTTTGTCGGAAACAGAGATGCAAGCACGCAGAGAAAAGGGTCTTTGCTATAATTGTGATGAGAAATTCACTCGGGGGTATAGATGTGTCCAGCAAAAGCTCTATCTCCTGGATGTGGAGTCTCCACCTGCCTCTGAAATGGGTGACGAAGATCTAGAAACACTGGATGCTCCGGTCGACATTCAGGAACCGCCTATTGACCCTCCGTCTCAGGATGACCAGCCAAAGATATCTCTCCATGCTTTAGCTGGAGTCACCACCCCCCAAACAATGCGGGTCAGGGGTTACTTCAAGAAGCTTCCTCTTACAATCCTCATTGATTCTGGTAGCACTCATAATTTCATTGACCCTCGGATTGCCAAACAAGCTGATTGTTTTATCCATCCTTGCTCCAACTTTGAAGTCATGGTTGCCAATGGGGGTACCTTACCTTGCAAAGGGAAGTGTCAAAATGTGCGTATCTCTATGGGATATTATACCTTGCACTCTGACATGTTTTCCTTGCCCTTAGGCGGATGTGATGTGGTTTTGGGCGCTCAATGGCTATGCACACTCGGCCCTATCTTATGGGATTTTGCCGAACTTTGGATGCAGTTTTCCCTCAATGGACACAAACACACATTGACAGGATTACAACCAGGTTCTCTCAGCATCATCAGTTCACATCGCATGGAAAAAATCCTCAAGAAGAATTCACATGGTGTCATCGCTCAGATCCATTCCATCCAGATGCAACCATCATCGGTCTCCACTACTCCTTGGGATCTACAACAAATTCTGGATCGATATACAGGTGTCTTTGCTGAACCAGTGGGATTACCACCTTCCAGACCAGAAGACCATCGTATTCAGCTCCTTCCTGGCAGCGCTCCTCCCAACATCCGGCCCTATCGCTACCCATTCCACCAAAAAACGGAGATTGAAATGCTCGTTCGGGACTTATTGAAGCAAGGTATTATTTGCCCAAGCACTAGTTCCTTTTCTTCTCCAGTTATTCTCGTCCACAAAAAAGATGGGTCATGGCGCCTCTGCATTGACTTCCGAGCACTTAATCACCTCACCATCAAGGATAAGTTTCCAATTCCTGTTGTTGATGAACTTCTTGACGAGCTTCATGGGGCTCACTTCTTCTCCAAGTTGGATCTTCGTTTGGGTATCATCAAATTCGGGTTCATGAGGATGATATTCCTAAAACATCTTTCCGCACACATGATGGCCATTATGAGTTTTTGGTCATTCCCTTTGGCCTCACTAATGCTCCTTCCACATTCCAGGCCTTAATGAATAAAATATTTCGACCCTACTTGCGGAAATTCATTCTGGCATTCTTTGATGATATCCTCATCTATAGTAAAACATGGGATGAACATCTCCAACATCTGGATCTTGTCATGCAACTTTTCTCTGACCATCATCTCCATGCCAAGCAGTCTAAATGTGTTTTTGGACAAAAGTAAGTTGAGTATCTCGGGCACATTATCTCAGCACAAGGGGTTCGCGTGGATCCTGCCAAAATCGACGCCATGAACAATTGGCCATGTCCTCAGACACTCAAGAGCCTTCGTGGTTTTTTGGGGTTGAATGGCTACTACCGCAAGTTTGTCAAGGATTATGGGAAGATTGCAGCTCCATTAACCGCTCTGTTGAAAAAGGATGCTTTTACATGGACACCTGCTGCTCAGTGTGCATTTGACAAACTCAAACAAGCTATGTGCAATACACCTGTGCTAGCTATGCCCGATTTTTCCAAGCCCTTCACTATTGAGAGTGATGCTTGCGGCAATGGACTTGGTGCTGTTCTCCTTCAAGATGAACACCCCATTGCGTTCACCAGCAAAGCCCTTTCAGGTAAGAATTTAGCGGCCTCTACCTATGAGAAGGAAATGATGGCTATTTTGCATGCAGTACAGAAGTGGCGTCCATACCTATTAGGGAATCATTTCTGCATCAAGACTGATCACCAGAGTCTGAAATATTTCTTGGACCAGCGTGTCTCCTCCCCGGCACAACAGAAATGGGTTAGCAAACTCATGGGTTATGACTATGAGATCACTTACAAGAAGGGTAAATACAATATCGTGGCAGATGCTCTTTCTCGCACATTTGGTGCCCAAGGTTCTCTTTTAGCTATTTCTATGCCTGTTCCAAATTGGTTGCAATCTGTTCAACAGGGTTATGTCAATGACTCTTCCTTATCTCAGATCATCCAACGCTTGACCAACAACCCTTCTGCTGTACCACATTACTCTTGGGATGGTGCTTCTCTGCGATACAAGGGTCGTCTGGTGCTTCCCCAGAGCACAGATCTTCAACAGGCTGTCTTTTATGAACTCCATGCTTCTCCATCGGCCGGGCACTCTGGGTTCCTCAAAACATATGAACGAGCACGACGTAACTTCTTTTGGCAGGGCATGAAAAGGACAATTCAACAGATGGTGGCCGAATGTGATACCTGCCAGCGCAATAAGGGGGAAACAACACTCGTTCCAGGATTGCTTGAACCCCTACCCATACCTACACGGATTTGGACAGATATTTCTATGGATTTCATTGAAGGGCTCCCTAAATCTGGCGGGAAGACAGTGATTCTCGTTGTGGTTGATCGCCTCTCCAAATATAGTCATTTTTGTGCTCTCAGTCATCCCTATACAGCCTCCTCAGTTGCTCAAATTTTTATGGACCAGATCTTTCGTCTTCATGGCATCCCTTCTTCCATTGTCTCGGATCGTGATGCAACTTTCACTAGTCATTTTTGGACAGAACTATTTCGCCACACTGGCACCAAACTGAAGATGAGTTCAGGGTATCACCCACAAATAGATGGTCATACTGAAATTGTCAATAAATGCTTGGAAACTTATCTTCGTTGCTTCACCTCAGAACAACAACATCAGTGGGCAAAGTGGCTCCCTCTTGTTGAATGGTGGTACAATACCTCTTACCACACTGCCTCTAAAATGACCCCATATGAAGCAGTCTATGGTCAAGCACCTCCAGCTCTTCTTCCATACACCCCCACCAGTTCACCAGTTCAGGAAGTTGACACGGTCCTTCGCAACCGCGATCAGATTCTTCGCATTTTGCGGGACAATCTTCACATGGCAAGAAATCGCATGAAGCAACAAGCGGATCAACACCGTTCAGAGCGCACTTTTCAAGTCGGCGATATGGTTTTTCTTCGTCTCCAGCCGTACAAACAATCCTCCTTGAAACTCAAAGGGCATCATAAGCTTGCTCCAAAGTTCTATGGGCCATATCGGATTCTTCAGAAGATTGGGTCCGTTGCTTATAAATTGGAACTTCCTCCTTCTTCCCGCATTCATCCAGTCTTTCATGTCTCTTGTTTGAAGAAAGTTCTTGGCACCAACATCAGCGGCCAAACTATTTTACCCAAACTGGATAATGAAGGATCCATCCTTTTGGATCCAGAGGCCATCCTCAATCGGTGCACACGTCAGCTTCGCTCTCGCTCTATCACAGAGGTCTTAATTCAGTGGCACGGCATGCAACCAGAGGATGCTACATGGGAACCACTCCTTCAGATTCAACAACAATTTCCACATCTGAAGCTTTGAGGACAAAGCTTTTTTTTAAGGGGGAGGGGATGTTAGGAACCCATATCTTTACTTTGTTAGTATGTTGTTGTTGGACGCATATGCTTTGTAAGTCGTCCCGTAGTATTTGTGATCAATAGTTTGTGTTATTGTTGTTGGCGCATATGCTTTGTAAGTCGCCCGTAGTATTGTTGATCCATAGTTTGTAACGGCCCATGGTTTCGACCCATAGTATTGGCGCCTAGAATTATTATATAAGTGTGTGTTGAGACCTATGAAGGCACCGTGAAGTTATTTGTATTGAGCTTGCTCAAAGGAGGTTGCCCCCTCGAAGTGGCCTGTGATCAATACAAAAGTGATTCTGAGTTCTATCATTTCTGCTATTTCGCGTGTTCTTGTTAATTAATTGTTGCAGGTGCCTCACATACCCATTCTGTAAGTAGTCTTTCCACCCATGCCTTTGAACAAATTTCAATGTGCTGACTAGGGTCTGTCTGTCCATTATAATTTTGAAAGGGTAAAGTAACCTTTTTGGCAAATCGGATCTGCATCTTAGTTATGCATTGATCCCAAGTGGTCAATGTTTTCTTATGTGCATTCCACCATCTGCAATTGTATCGTGCAATGCTATATCTAAAGCTGGCAATCTATGCTCATCTGGTATAACTGCAGTATATTCCCTTATGAAACTGTAAACATTAGAAGAACCATCATATGTGGGAATAGGACTCACCTCTTTTCTGATCCAGCGTAGTGATTTCGTAACCTGCGCACATCTTCTTGTTGATACTTCATGCATGCAGCTTTTCCAATTCTCCAATCTTGTATCCGAGTCAGAGATACAATAAGTGTCACATCGCCAGCTGAGCGTATCGTCCGCAGTAGGATTAATGTAGTCTTCCTTGTTCGCAGTCAATTGGTATAGTCGGTCTAAATATTAAGCTTGGGATTCCTCCTGAATCAGCTCACTGTATCTGTCACCATCTTTAGGATCCAATGGTGCGATGACCCTAAGATGCTTCCCTTCAAAGATCATCTTCTTTGTCTTCAAGTTTATGATAGGCAAGTTATCCATAGCCCAATCAATTCCCAATATTGTTGGAAAAGGTTGACTATCATCCACAATTTCAATAACCTCAAAGTCCGCATGACTCTGTACTCCGTCAATGTCAACTACTACATTAGCTAAGTGGCCAAAAGGTATGAACTTCTCTTGATTATCCATTCGTAATTGGATAGGTGACCAGAGAAACTTTGGTCGACCCATCTACTGCCATGTATGCTTAGTCAATACATTCACTTCTGATCCCAGATCAAGGATGACTTCATCCATTTCAAAATCTCCTATCTGCGTAGTAAGCCTCATTTCTCGGCCTGTTCTTTTGTGCTTCCTTATATGTTGTACAACACTATCTGGAGTCTCTATTGCAATCTAAGGTTCATACTGGCCGATAAGCTTCTAGAGATCTACTATGGCTTTTTTTATTTTTAGTAACTTCATGCAGCTTCGCAAGAACTACGCAACAAAAGTACAGACATCTGTCGCAGTACTTGTTTTATCATACGGGCCCAGCATGTCTTCAACATGTGGTGTTTCGCTGCACAGCGGGATCCTTGATGACTTATTTGCTGGTTCTCAAAAGGTATCCTGTGCATCAATGAAGATCTCCTTGTTCTTCTGTAGGTTAAGAGGGAGTGCTTTTCCTGGAGCTTTCCTTATCCATATTGTTTCAAGGGGATCCTTCTTCATGTGTGCTTCCCCTGATGTTGAAGCTTTTGCTCCTCTGTCGTGGCCTGTCCCAGTGCCAGTGCACGTGACCACATTAATGCTCGGATCCACTGGCCTATTCTCTACTGCGGCCCACTAGAAATTTGGATTCGGAGCCTCTGTTCGTCTTCTCTTCTGCATTTCCACCTCTAATACTGGGAAATCTTCAATGACATGCTCAAACGATTTACAATAGTTTCACGTAGTGCATGGATTAACACAATCTCTAGACATGTGCACGGGTTGGCCACAGTTATAACAAATTACTTGGCCGCGGCCTCTTCCTTGTGCCGGACCAGCATTTCTTCCTTTGTCGTGGTATCCACCACCACATTCTCTGTATCCTTCTTGGTCATATTGTGCATTTTCTTGTTTTGGCTGGGTATCTTCTTGTACATGGTACAATCCAATGCCTTGCATTGAGTCCATATCCCTTTTTATTTCATTCATTAATTCATATGCACGGCAATTGGATTCATCATGTCCAACTGATTTATAGAAATTGCAGTATAAATTCTTAGGAGTTTTCACATATTTCTGGATTAGGTAACAGTCTTCAGGTCTATGTCATGTCGTTCTACAAATTTCACACCATGGGGCTTGATTCTGATTTAATGGGTTAGGCGCACCACTGTTAATATAGTCACGGAATAGAGGGCAATGCTCGCGGTCATGACCTTCTCCTTTACAACTTGTACACCAGACCTCCTGTCTAGGTTCATATCTTTGTTCTTTACCATTTTTCATACTTTGCAGCTCAAGTGTGAGGGTGGTCAGTTGGTTCTGGATCTGAGACATCCCAGAACTAGTATCACCAATCGGCGAAGCTTCCAGCTTCATTTCAATTTCCAAGGCCTCTGCCTGGGATAGAACCTTCTGCTGCATCAATGGTAATCTGATATGGGGTAACAACGTAGCAATGAACCATTCTTTATGCTGTGTCGGTGGTATAACAAAACTTACTTTGTCTAATAAGGTCTTAAATTTCTGATCAAATTCCCAGACCATTTCAGTTGGTCTCTGCTTTATTTCCTTCAACTTAGTTATACACTGAGACTTAGACTTAGGTTTCTTGAACTTTGCCACCAGCGCAACTTTAATTTCTACGAGGGTTCTCGGCTGTATGGTAGAGTATTTCATAAACCAATGTAGTGCTCTGTCCCTGAAAGTGGTGATGAGTTGTGCTTGCTTCACGGCATTGTCCTGGATTTGTCTTACACTCCATACGGCTTCACAAAGGAACCAATGTTGATTAGGGTCTTCTAGGCCAGTTCCTCTTAGTATTGGCAGTTTCATATCAGTGTTTTCCATTGTGCTACTAGGTGGTGGAGCGTCGGGATTAGTGCACGGCTGCTGTAACGGGATCTGCATAGTAAATACAAATGGGAGTATCGGGAGAGATGGACTAGGCTAAGTCTTCTGCAGGGTGGGCTGCGTAGCGGGTGGGTTCTGCGATAAAGGTGGCGCGGTTTGTGCAGCCAGCGAATTCTCAGGGGTAAATGGTTGTGCAACTTCGCTATCAAGATCGCAGGGGATCTCAGTATCTATGTGAAGTTTAGGGCCTTCTAGATTCTTATTAATTTTATATCTCTTACCACTTCTAAGAGTAGGTGTCTCTTCGTTAGAATCAATATATGTACTGTTTATCATGACAAACTTCAAGCATATTACTGCATTCTTAGAACACCTTTCTCAGCTAACATCTTAATGTATAGACTGAGGTTGTTCAGAAACTTACCTTGGAATCCTCCGAAAAAGTGTGCTTCTGCTTGGCTGTAGGATTTGAGTGTGTCTACAAAAAATTTTGTTACAAAGCCTTCTAGCATATGATCGACCCAATAATCAACTGCGCATGACAACGGGCTGTCTAACGCTTTAAGCTGAGTTGTGAACTCAGGAGTCCACTTCGTAGGAACTCCTCCTTGGAAACAATGTTTCTTCTCTACGAGCCGTGAGATCCACGCATGTAGCTCGTTTGGAAACGATGCCCAAAAGATCTTGTGAATGTCGTCCAACGTATATCTATCCGACCACTATGTGTCGCTTAGACGTGGATGTCTATTTTCTTGTCTGTTAAAATCGCTTATGGTCTTATCCCACCAAGCTTGGATTTCTGTCTTTTCTGGATGCCAGTAGTCAGATCCTTCAAGGAACTGATATTCTTCTTCACACATCATGATTGCCACTCAACAGAACCATTTCAACTCATCATGGATTCTAGCGCGGCAACGGAACCATTTCAACTCATCATGGATTCTAGCGCGGCAACGGAACCATTTGTTGGCTTAAACTGACCCAGAGGTTTCCAATTACACCCAGCTTCTTTGCGATTCTCCCTTTGACCAACAAAACCCCTTCGCACTGGCCCTTTTGGAAACAACCTGCGAGCAGGTTGAGGTCTCACCCGAGGTGTATCTTGTGGGGTACTGCAGAATCAGGTTTCCACAGTAAATGATGAGTTGTTTACTTGAACAAGCTACACAGCGCAGGATAGAAGGATGGTACTGCGGGGCAAAGTGATGCGATACGCAGCAGGATCTATGCTGCGAGCAGTACTGCACTGTGGAGGGAATACTGCGGGACGCACTAAGGGTTTTTTACTACTACGAATATTCTTCTAGAACTATGAGTGACCCACACTTATCCTCTACTTGGAAGTTCTTGGAAACGTTAAGGCATTGAAATGAATATCACTCATCCATTCATTCAGGCACTTACTAGCTATCTTTCTAGCATTCGTCAAGAACTTGGATTATTACAACGTGAACTAAAATGATAGAAATTACTAATTGTGTTGCGTTCCTTCACTATGTCTAAGAAAGTAATTAAACTTAAATGACTGATTCACAATCTTAATCATAGAATTTAAATGTTCACCATTCATCTGCTTCCGCGGAACCTAGCATATCATTCCCAAACTTATCCTATTGGTAAATGCATATCAAAGTTCTCATACTATAGCATGCAAGGAAACATTCAAGCATTCATTCTACAGAAAATACAGAAAGCATTCATTCATAAACATCATCACATAACACAGGATTTAACGTGGTTCACTTCCTCGGATGGAAAGCTACGTCCACAAGAACGGTTGGTAATATATTTATTTCAAAAAGGATGGGGCGACTGTTCTTAGTCTACGCACTCAGCTGTGGACTCTTCTTTCTCTTGGCTAGGTCTCTGCACACACAGCTACAGAGCCTTTACAATATTCTCAGATCGGAGAGATTTTACAATACAAAAGGGTTATCTTCTTAAACTCTCAGCAATAACAAAAGAACAACAACCCAAAAAGAGAACAACCCTAATTCGAGAACCCCCATCCCATACAAAATGTCTTCTTAAATAGATCATGCCCGAAGGTCATATATGTACAATTCTGAAGACCTAAAACCCAAAACCCTAAGGGTTTCCAAAACTACGCCGGTTTTCCAAACCAGCTTGCTGGCTCCTGGTAGCATCTGCTTGATCATGGCGAATCTCCACGTCCTCATTTTGTCGCTATCGGCCTTCCTGTCGCATGTGTGCCTACAGGATGCTTCTGCCAAACCATTTCTCTCTAACGGTTTTACCTTCTAAGCATGCCAAACATCGCTTTCCTTAACAACCCACGCGTGGTCTCCTTCTTGTTTTGCCTACGTCCGCCGCTCGGGAATCCTGGAATATCTTTCCAAAAATGGTTGCTACCGGTCGAGCCGGTAGCTACACTTGATACTTGTCCAGCACACCACTTTGCTGGCTCCACGTGGCCTTCTCCGCAGCACTGCTTTGGCACAGTACTGGTCTTCACATCACGGCGAAAACTTTGATGCTGTGCACAACTCCGTAGCCTGGTCAAAAGTTGGATGCTGCGCGCAACTTCGCAGCATCCTCAATACTTAGCCAAAATTGTGTTTCTGAGCTATGCTCAGCTCAACTTTCCCTGCTTGCCTAAAAAAGGTGCTTCTAAAACTTCATCTCAACCTGGGCCCAACATTCCTACCCACTTGTTGCATCACTATAGCAAGCGTACCCGCGAGTTGCATCTATATAGCCCACAGGTAGCATGTAAAATGAAAAAAATCACTACTTTATTACTTTTTACTCCCACAAAGCAGTTATTGGGTGACCTTTGACCCTCCATCTTCCCAAGTAACGTCTCGATGTGTCCTTTCACCTACCTTTGGGAGGACTATATATTGAGCACATATGGCTTATGGATAGGAGGAGAAAGAAGAGCAAAAGAAATCTAGTGGATTTTTGCCCTATCTTGAGTCTACAATCATTGATCCTTGTAGTTGTGAACCCTTTATGTTCACCTTCCAAATTCCTATCATAGTTTTAGTTTGCCATTTATGGAGGATTGAAGTGGTGGAGGCACAAGTGGATTGATCCAGATCTTGGTTCATATTGGTTGCCGACAAGAGGTTGTATCACATTGTACTTCTTCTTGTTTATTAATAGAAATACTCATATTCTCGTCCATTAATGTTGTAAATGTTGTTTATCTTACATTGGATTGCATTTACTTGTTATATCATGGACCATTTCTATTGATGATGTTAATGTCATTCATATATGTACTTGTTGTATATTGGCTTTCAAGACTAATTTGCAGATTCAAGTGCACGGATTGGAAAAGCTCCAACGGGGATCTACATTAAACGTTTGGATCGAGGTTGGTTACATTCTCCATTATCTTATCATTGTCATTTATAATAGAATAGTTCTGAGAATTGAGTTCATTTATGGTAGTCAGTTGTCTGTAGTGGTCTCCCAAGCCATAGTGAGTTTTCTCCAACACAGAAATGGCGAATCCGCTAGGGAAAAAATCCATGTTTGGGAATTGTTTTGAGCATTAGTCCATAATTAGAGTTGCTGTTTGTCGAAGCTCTGTGTCACTGATTGGCCGTTAAGATACATTATAGAAAACTTTCTTTTTCTGAGCCATTGGACTCTTTGTTTTCCCATTTTCCTTTCATCACCCACGGGCTAGATTAGCTCTGCCCACGTATACCCACCTCTATTTACACTGCTGCTCGCGGGTACCCGCGGGTATTCCTTCGACAGTAGCGTATAACTCCAGCTTTTGTTTGTTTATGACTATTGGTTGTTACTGGGTTGGCTTTGGATGATCCTGAATCTTTGTTGGCCTATTTCTTGATTGTTCCATGCATTGGTTGTGACCATAACTCTTCGTTTCTCTTGGTTGAGCCTTGTTGGTTTTTTACCCATCTTTGGATTTAGCCTTTTTGGTTCTTTCTTTTTGAGCTCATTCCTTTAGTTGAGTCTTACTGTTTAGAATCTACTAGGTTGTCTTAGTGATCTTCTCGACACTTCAGTGACTGAATAGTAGGATTTTGCTTGCATTTTTCATTTCTTTATATTGAAAAATACAAAAAAAATACATATAGTTTTGCATTTTCCTTTTGTTTATAAGAGAAAATACAATTTTTTTTTACTTTCATGTAGTGCATCTTGCATTGAGTGCCTACTGCTTTCATTTTGGCTCTGATTGTGCATCGAAATATAAAAGGATTACATTTTTAATTCGAAATTGTTGGGTTGATTGTGCATGTTAATGACATTGTTTTATTGGATAGATGAGTCTAGGATTGGATGATTTTGCATACTATTGAGTCCTACACATCACTAGTTTCAAAACCATATTCTTTGAGTAACCACAACCATTAAAATTAATGCTTAATCTTAAAACTAATTAGACCGATTTTATTTATAGGGTACACCAACTAGCATAGGTTTAGAGTCTTGGAATAAATCATTGTGAGTTAACAATCCAAGACTACTAGATGAAACATTAGGTGTCTGACCAGGGAGTGGAGGAATCCATGGTATATATCAGTGTTCTCAAGAAGTTCTACTCAAACTAGAGTTAAGCACGAGGTCACGGGAGGTTGGTTGAAGGGATATCCCTCTGATACCGGCTGAACGTGGGAGATATTTCTAGGGTTTGTTCGTATCTGGGGGTACCAGAGGTTCATCCTCCTGTGCTTCGGGCTTAGCTACCCTGCCCATACGACGGATCCCACCTGTGACTATCCCCCTGAGCATTAGTTATATTATGGTGACCATAGTTTCCTTACCTAGGTATAGCATAGGGTACTTGCAGTGGTTATGCTGTCTGTTTCCTAAGTCAGATAGGGATTGGACAACACAGTTGTGTTTGTACAGTGGACTTGACCCTGTACACACAGTGAAGCCTGGGTGTCTCTATAACTGATTATGTTACCTACGGATATAGTTTGGGAGTCTCAAGCCTCTCCTAGGCGAGACATACTGGCTCTAGTGTCGGGAGCTCATTTAGCCACTCTATTTGTCTTCTCTTGACTGTAGTTTCTCTAGGTGTGTGCTTTTGATTTACTGTTTTTTATTGATAGTTAGCCGCAGGATACGTTTTGATTTGATTTTCTCTTTGGAGATATTGTGTCGTGAAATCCTACTCTTCGTCGTTCCCGTCGGTTAGCTGGTTTAAAACCTGCCGAGTTTTCACGCCGTGCCGCTCGAGGACGCCGGTGAGCTCCCTCTGAGTCTTCAGATTCTTACGAGACATACATAGCCGACATTATGATGATTGCACATTCGACACAGCGAACATCCCCACGATTCCATCGGATGGAGTCGAACATACTATAGACACCCCCACACCTTTTGAGGCCTAGGGGGGGTGATCCACCTGAGACTCAACCTGGTTCTATTTGGCCGAATCCATTTGAGAACTATCCGTTCGATCCTTCGAACCCAGATAATTATATTTAGGGATGCCAACCTTACCTAAAGATGAAGACTAAGATCTTGCGATCAACATTAACCCATTCTCATATAGTATGCTCGGTTTTAGTACAGTTGATCCTCCCATTGCTTTTGGTAGTCATGCTGGCACTAGTCATGGTGTTAGCAATATTGTGCCCACTGGGGGAAATACCCTCGCCGCGGGCACCATGTTGTCCACTCATGCACATAATATGAGGACTGGTCATAATCCTCCTAACTATGGGGGTTGACAAGTACCACACACTTGTGCATCCACCACCGCTACTAGTAATGCTAATGTAGGAGGTGGGAATATATCTTATCCTCATGATCATAACGTCACCATTCCTACTACTAATAACACCAACATTGGGGTTGGGAATACTTCTCATTCTTATGGTCACCACACGACTTCTCACGCTAATACTAATGCTGGGGGTGGGAACATACCTCACCATTATGGTCATTACAACTCGGTTCCCGCTAGGAAAAGTACGTATATGCCCCATACTTATGGTGGAAACCCTTACTACAACACAGTCAGTGCTGACCACCAGTTCAACCCACCTCAATATGGTACCCAAAACACACATATGCCTTCTTACTCTCATATGGGTCAGGTCGAAGTAGGTTATCAACCCTATGGCCATGGTCAAGCTTATGGTCCGTCAGGTCCTCATTATTAGTAGTTTAATGCTCATGGTCAAGTTTTTGGTCCACCTCATAATATGGTTCCGTTCAACCAACCTTTTATGGGAGCTTATAATCAAGCTTTCCAGCCGTAGCTCCCATTCCTTGCACATCTAAATCTTCCGGATCTTTTGAAGCTCACAAATGATCTAGTGTGTCATGACCCTAGTTGGCCCCCGGTCCCTACCAAGCTCCCTTTGGACATTCCTAAGTTTGAGGGGAAAGGTGGTGAGGATTCGGGTGATCATGTCACAAAGTTTCACCTTTGGTGCTCCTCCAACTCATTGAATCATGATTCCATTAGATTACGACTATTTCAACATGTGAAGATCCTGGTGGGCGGCCTTCACTAACACCTCGAGGTTTTGGTGTAACGTTCGTATCATCTAGTATCAGAGCCTCCATCCAGGTTCAAGTCACAGAGCGGGTCGCAATGCCGGCATTGCAGTGTTCACCCGGGGCTCGTACGGCGCAAAGGAGACACTACCGTACGGGTGCACATCCAGCCCAGAGTCTAGACTGCAGAGCGTGGTGGGATGTTAAGATCCTGGTGGGTGGCCTTCACTAACACCTCGAGGTTTTGGTGTAACGGTTCGTATCACAACACACCCTCATGGGGGCAGCTGCGAAGTGGTATGTGGAGTTGCCCGGGAACACCTATAGGGGATTTAATGAGATTGATTTGGTTTTCTTATACCATTTCCAGTTGTCGGTTTGTTATGACGCTGGTACTGAACTGTTGTCTACTTTCTGCCAGAATAAGGCCACACATATTTCTGACCACATTCAAGAGTGGTGTCGGCGGAAAAGATTAGTGAAATCCAACATTCCTCTATAATTTTTGTTGGAATGGTTCCTGTTATCACACCATAGTAGCAGGGCTACTATTGTTGTACAGCAGATATCTGCACATTCCAGAGCTTCCTTTATTCCAGAGCATGGCTATATATTTTGGATCACTCATGATCAGAGCAGTACATTATTCAGATTTGTATATGACCTTGTGTCAAGGCTGAGCCTTGAGAGTTCAGATTTGATGACTGATGTGACCACTTATCCCATTACAGTTTCAGTTCAGTGCCTAGAGATGTATTACAGTAGTGTTTCAGATGATACTTGATGATTATTATTATGATGATGTTGTATGATCTATGGATATGTTCTCACCGACTGTGGATTATTATCTTGTTGATTTAGTAATGATCATAGCATGTGCTTGGTATATTATTCCTGATGTGGCAAATTATTTAAAATGAACTGTAAATCATAAAATGGACAATTGCTTGCACATGTAGGTCATTTAACAAACTTACTGGTTTTTCACCTTACATAGATATGGTCTTTCCCGACACCAGTTGTCTGCTAGTGTAGGCTCCATATTCACTTGTCTCCATCCATACATGACCTTCCTATTTGATTTTAAGCCCTGACTTGTCTCATTTGACTTTCTGATACCGAGGACTTCCCCATTTTTCTACCTCTGTGTTTGGACCGCATCCCTGTTTATCCAGTGTCTTGGCTCTGAGTTGGTGACAGAACTTACCTTTGGTGAGTTGGATTGTAGGCCTAAATCATTCTGGTCGGTTGTCCCGATGTTTGGCATTGGCTCGAACTCCCCCTAGTCACTTGAGATGTTGTTGGCTAAAACTGAAAGCTCATGTTCTACCTATGGAAACTAAAAAATTCGCCCATGGAAACAAAAAAAAGGGCAAGAGCAATGAAAAGCTAAAAATACTCCTCGAAGAGTATAAGAAAGGTCCAAAAAGCAATGGTTCTTAAAAGTTATATCTAAACAATTGTTGACCTTATAAATATGTGAAAAACATGCCCTGGATGCAAGCTGCAACTAGTTGTGCTTCTCAGCACATCTGAAATCCGAAGGGTTATGTAGGCCAAAAAGGCCATGGAATAAAATTGAATGATCCTAATGAACCTGGATCAACTTGATGTAGACATGATGCCTAAGTTGAATAAGCACTCTCTAAACAACTTATCCATTTGTGAGACACAGCCACCCCCCGTGTTCTTTTTGTCTAGCACAGAGTTTGTAGCTTCCCCCTTCTCCCAGTCCAAAGTATTTTTGAGTTAAGTTAGACAAGTCAAACCCTTGGCCCAACCTTGCTCCCAGCCTTCATCCTTCACTAGCAGTTTGACCATGTCCAATGGGTGAGTTTGTCATTTGAACTATTGTGCAAGTAATTTTATATAACAACGGAATATGTTAACTTGATTGATGCCACTGAGTGGAATTTATACTTTGAGCTTAGCTGTGGGAATGATTAGAGAAGCATTGTCTTAGTCTACTGATGTGATTTATCCTTGATTATATATTCTTGGGATCCGTGATGATGTGGACCATGTATGGATGATTATTGATGATAATTTATGCGCCCACATGTTTGATGATGATATCATATGATGGACATATGATGCAGATGATGTTTGATCCAGTTCAGCAGGTTTATTATTATTTCAGATCAGCAGATTATACATTGTCCATATATGGTGGACCCTACAGCAGGCCCATTAGGGCAACCCAGGGTGTATGAGTACTCATTCCTAGTGGATTTGGGTCTTCTGGATCCATTGAGACACTTATCTTTCAGTTCCGGGCACTTCTGACAGTGATTGATGCAGTTTTACACTTGTTGACCAGATTTGGGGCTGATTTCCCAGCCTGAGCAGCAAGGGCCCCGAGAGGCCAGTTCACCTAGGGCGCTGATGATGGAGGGGGTGGTCCAGCCACTTGTTTTTTACCATTTACCCCCCCTTCTGGAGAGCCTGGTGGGCTCAGATTGACAGCGCTAGCACCCTAGGAGGCAGTTTTGGTACTTTCACAGTTCCCGAGGCAGTTAAAAAATGGGATAAAGTGGTCACTGAGGAAATCGATTTGGGAAATTGAGGCAAGGTTTTGGCATTTGGTTTTCACTGAGGTCTTCCAGGGTGGCATCACTATCTTCCAGTCAGTTTTCACCATGTGGGTATGCCCAGATTGATCACAGGAGGACATTTACTGCTTGATTGTCATGGATTCTGAGGACAGTTTTGGTCATTTACATTATTTTGGACATATTTTATTATTTTATTGTGCCTTGGGGATGAGCTAGTAAGGATTGATGCCTCCTAGCCCCACCATGAGCTTATATTGTCATGTCCTAGTCACCATGAGGTGGATTTTGGTCCTTATGTTTCTCTAGTGGATGACGTCACCCTCTTATTGTACCATTTAGTGGGGGCGCTATTGTTATTTTGAGTGATCCATGTGATATATTGTTATGGGTCATCTTAGCCATTGATTGTATGATGAGATCTTTTAATCTCAACCACTCATTGGATGTAGTATTGTAGAGTGGTATAGGGTTTTGGTCTTTATTATCCTATATAAGGAGGAGACCCCCCATTGTAAAGCTCACCTTTGGAGCTCTGGAATATTGGAATAGAAGATTTTTTTTGTGGAGCACATCTCTCTTGCATTGTGGATTCTCTTGCATATTGAATATACAGTATCTCTTCTATGTATCATTGTGGATTTTGGTGCTTTTGCTAACCTTTTGACAGGAAAGTGGAATTGGAGAGAGGAGGGCGACTTCATGAGGGTTATTGTTGGAGGGATCCACATAGTCTCTCTTGGGTTGATCTTGTGACAGGGAGTATCATTATTGTATCTTCGTGACATAGTTGATGCTTTCTATTACATCTTTCTACCATTTTCATAATCATCTTGCTTGACTTGTTTCTTTGATCTTGTCTTGTAGGAGGAGGACGATTTGGCTATCTTGGAGAAGGGCGATTTGGTTGGAGCACTTGGATCTCACTCTTGAATATACACATAGGAGAATGCTATCAACTTGCAAGGTGGCCATAAGCAATTGAAGTAAGATCTACAAGGTATGTGCCTCTTTCATCCATTCTATCTTCATTGGTCATAAAACCCTAATTAAATCAAAACCCCAATTTTGGTATTTCTTAGATCTACTTAGATCTAGCCTTGCAATTGAAAAGATATTAAAAACCCACCTCTATAGGATCCACCCCTAGTTGGATCTATAGTTTGGTGGTGATTGGCTAAAAATTGACACACTTTTCAATGCAAAAAGCCTTCTTGAACCTAAATCGATTTTCCTAAGAGAAGCTTGCTGGGTTAGATTTAGCACATGGGTAGGTGAGATCCCACTTGATTTGACATCTAGACATTTGATAACCTATACCCATATCCTTACTTTGGTGAAAACTACCTTGTGGACATCTCTCCATGATTTAAGGGGTTGAAACCCCCTTTTGACCTTCTTGGCATCTTAAAACTTAGATCTACTAAGATCTAGCCATTGGGTTCACTTGAAACTTTGAACATGCATAGATCGGGGTACTAGCATCCCGGATCTACATTTTGGTGGCCATTGGAATTGATTTGGTCCACCAAAAACCACTTTTGGACCTTCCTTGAGCAAATCGCACCCCCTTGATTTTTTGAGTTGGTCCACTTCTAGGAAGTGGGTGTTGGAGATTTTCGTGGATTTGGAATGCCCATGCCTTGAAACCTAGGTCTATACTGTCCTTCTGTCAAGATCCGCCTTGGGGATTGCATTCCTTGTTTCAAGGGATTGTGGTCCATTTAGGGTCATCACTTAAAAAACCTAGATCTAGTAAGATCCAACCATTAGATCTCATTCAAACCACTTGACTTGGCTTCTAGGTGTCCCGATCTACACTTTGACATCCTTCTTGACCCCATTAGCCCACTTAACAAGGCACTAGTCCATCACCAAGCAAGTCGCACTCCTTGGGATTCGTGTCAAATCCTAGATCTAGCACATGGGTATCCTTGAAATCAATTTCAACTCATAGATCTAGCCTACATATAACCTATAGTACCTACCACACATCTAACTTCACCTTGTGGGCCTACCTAGAATCACTTCACACTTCCCAAGAAAACTAGACCCACTTGTGTAAACACATGGTACTATACTTTGTCATCATACCCCATCATGTGGCCTAGACCATACATAGGTTGAAACGTTAATAATCTCTTATACTACCCTCAACCATACCTTAAACCTTAGGTCCACTTTGCCTTGCATTGGTTTCCGTAACTCATTAATTACCTACACTTAGAAACCTTTGTTTGGGTCCAATCAACTGTGATTGGGGTATAGGGTCTCCCCCTTGGTCTAGTTATACCTTGACCTAAAGGGAAGAGTGCCTCGGTTGACGTGACTCCCACCTGCATTGGGAACCGTGGCATCTCTTGGGTCACCTCTTTAGTTGCCTGACTCCTCTACCGTCCCGGATGGGATATCACTAGGGGCAACTACAAGTTGTGTGATAACATTTTTGGCGCCGTTGCCGGGGAGGTAGGGGCCTACCTTGGTTCAACACACCTTTGTGTCTCACTATCTCTCTGCACTTTAAACGACATACCTCTTGGTAGTAGAGCTAAAAAAATCTACCTGGCGACTCCTAATCGTGACTCCGCTGAGAAGAGAACCCACAAAGAGATGTCTACTCAAAATAACATCTCTCCCGAAATGACCATGGAATTTATGACAAACATGTGTGAAATGGTCACCAACATTGCTACATATCTTAAGAATCAAGATGAGGATTTCAAAAGACGTGATCAACAAACCAAAGAAATGTTAAAATCCATCTGTAGCAATTCAATCCCTCCAAAGGCTAGTCCTCCCAAGACTCAGCAACTTAAACCGACTGACCCACAGTCTAGCAAGGCAGTACATCAACCTGTCTGAAGAATCTTGCCAAAAGCTCCAAAGCTTCTTCCTGAGGTCATCTCAAAGGGTAAAGCTGTGACCAACACTAGCCAATCTCCTCCTGCAAACAAAAAGACAGATCAAGCGATAAAAATTGATCCTCCCCCTAAAACTAACATTCCCAAAGCAACCCTTTGGAGAAAGCAACCGAAACCTCCCACGATTCTAAAACCTAATAAGGAGCTCCCTAGGACAAACATTCCAAGTAAGCTAGCCAATTCATCTGCTTCGGTTTCCCTTAAAGACCTAATCAAGATCCCGTCAGTTAAACATGACATTATGAAGTTCCTAGGTTTAGGTACGAATGAAAGGGATAAGGAAAACCCACACAACCTAAACATAGATATTACAAGCTTCCTAGAAAAGATAAACATGCCTATTCCATTTTGTGAAATTTTCAAGATCCCTTCATTCCACAAAAGAGCTACTACTCATCTCGGGATTCAAACAAGGAAGCAAGCTCCTAAGAAAGCTTCTGCAGAGATTAGGGATTCCCCTGTCATGATCCAAAGTGTCTCTGGTGACAAATCTGGAAACTTCCCACCCTTTTATATTGCATTGGAAGTGAATGGTTTGATATTACATAATTGCATGTTGGACTCAGGAGCTGAAGTAAGTGTCATGCCTTTAAGAGTCATGGAACAACTTGAGTTAGTACCCACAAGACCCTACAGGAATGTATGTGGCATGGATTCCAAAACTGTGAAATCTATTGGGATAATTGAAAACCTGCCTGTTAGGTTGGCTGCCTGCTCTGATATTGAGCTCTCAATGAGTGTCTTAGTCCTAGATATCCCTGATGCATGGGGAATGTTGCTATCCAGGGAGTGGTCGGCAAGATTGGGGGGAAGTGTCCAAATGGATTTAACATATGCCACAATCCCAACCAAGGAAGGTTCATTCATAACTCTGTTTAATGAACCACCTATGCAAGAGCATGTTGAGACACCCGAACACTTATTCACTGAGGCAATGTATTCAAGTGATGAGATTGGAAACTTCATGGTTCTAGCAAATTACTGGGAGGAGGTTAAAAAGCAGCCTTTTTCACATGAACAAGTCTGGAAAATGCAATTTGATGGGGCCCGTTCCCGACATGGTGCAGGAGCCGGTATAGTTTTAATTTCACCATCGGGAGAAAAGAGTTTGTTTTCTTTCCGTTTAGAGTTTGAGTGCACTAACAATGTGGCTGAGTATGAAGCATTGCTTTTAGGCCTAGAAATTGCCAGAGAAAGAAACATCAAATCTTTATCTGTCACAGGAGATTCCGACCTCATTGTATCTCAAATAAAAAAGGAATTCGCTGCGAAGAATAATAGACTTAGAGACTATAGAAATGCGGTTTGGGACACCATTGAAAGCTTTGATGCCTTCGGGATTAAGGCTGTTCCCCGAGAACAAAATACTTTGGCTGATGAACTATCCGTGATGGCCAGTACTCTTCAAACATCTGAGTCTTTAAAACAACAAAACTGCAAACTTGAAGTTTTATTCAGACCCTCTGTCCCTGATAATGAAGACCATTGGCAAGTTTTTGACAATGATGCCCAAATCATCCGATTTTTAAATGCTTCCAAAACCCCAATGGTGAATTTCGAGGATGAGATAAAAGGTGAATCAATTGAAGGTATGGATGTCACAGAAATAGCTTTCCCCCTTGAGAAAAATTTCAATAGGCATGATGAATACAAGGGTAAGAGATCTGAACCTGTAGATGGGGTCATCGAAATAAATGTAGGGTCTGCTTGTTCTCCAAAAATGATCAGAATTGGGATAAATGCCTCAGAAGAAGAAAGAAGAAGAATTATTGAGTTAATCAGAGAGTATAAAGATGTCTTTGCATGGGTCTATGATGATTTAAAAACTTATGATCAGTCCATTATAGAACACACTATTCCTCTTAAAGAGGGAGCCAAACCATATCGACAAAAGTTGCGAAACATGAACCCTAAGCTAGCTCCTTTAGTAAAAAAGGAATTGGAAAAGATGTTGGCAGCAGGTATCATTAGACCAGTTAGGCATACAACCTGGGTATCCAATCCTGTAATCGTAAGGAAGAAAAACGGGGAGATTAGAATTTGTATTGACTTTAGGAACCTAAATCAAGCATCTCTAAAAGACAACTATCCTTTGCCCAATATGGAAAATCTGTTGCAAAGTGTAACAGGGGCTGGCATGTTATCCTTACTTGACGGATTTTCTGGTTACAACCAAGTCCAAATCAAGAAGGAAGATCGTGGGAAGACAACCTTCACCACCCCGTGGGGAACCTTCGAGTATATAAGAATGCCATTTGGGCTTTTGAATGCAGGATCAACCTTTCAAAGGGAAATGGATCATGCATTTGAGGGCCTAATTGGCAAAATCATTGCAATCTATCAAGATGATCTAACTGTCTTCTCAAAAGACAGGGGAGACCACATAAAACATCTAAGGAAAATCTTTGAAAGATGCCGAAAATTTGGAATATCTTTGAATCCTAAAAAGTCTACCTTTGGGGTCGATGAAGGGAAGTTGTTAGGTCACATTGTATCCAAAGAAGGCATTAGAATTGATCCGGAAAGAGTGCAAGGAATCCAAGCCTTAACTCCCCCAAAGGATGTCAGCTCATTGCGATCATTCTTCGGAAAAATAAACTTCGTAAGGAGATTCATCCCTAACTTAGCTGAATTGGCTAAACCTTTGAACAATTTGCTTAAGAAGGATGTGAAATTTGTTTGGGATAAGAAATGTGATGCCTCATTCGAGTCTCTAAAGAAAGCCATTGCCTCTGCACCTGTCCTAGTAAGCCCAAACTACAATAAGGAGTTTTTGATTTATTCTTATGCTTCCGAGGACACCATAGCAGGTGTGTTGTTACAAAAGAATGAAGAAAACCATGAGCAACCTGTTGCCTTTATGAGTAAAAATCTCAGAGACGCGGAACTCAATTACACAACCACTGAAAAACAAGCCTATGCCTTGGTCAAGTCGTTAAAACATTTTAGGACATATATCGGATACTCCAAAATCATTGCTTACGTCCCTTATCAAGCGGTGAAAGATGTCTTATCTCAGCCTGATGGCATAGGGGTTAGGGGAAACTGGATTTCTAGGATTCAAGAGTATGATATTGAAATCAAGCTAGTCAAGATAGTAAAAGGCCAAGGGTTAGCACAGCTATTAACTGATTCCAAACTACAGCAAAATAACATGATCCTTTATATTGATGAAGATCACGAATGGTACAAAGACATCATTTTCTACCTCAGACATATGACCTGTCCAGACCACCTTGTGGACCACCAAAGAAGAGCTTTGAGGTTAAAAGCATCTACGTATGTTTTGACAGAGGATGGTTTGGGATGGAAGAATCCAGATGGAATCATACTCAAATGTGTAAACCATGATGACTCCCAAAGAATCATCAAAGAAATGCATTCCGGATTATGTGGAGGACATTACGCACCAAGAACCACAGCTGCTAAAATCATGAGAGCTGGGTATTATTGGCCATCCCTGTTCAAAGATGTGCACACATTTGTTAGAACATGTCAAGAGTGTCAATTTTATTCAGGAAAACCTAGACTGCCTTACCTTGCCTATTTAGAGTAGGTAGCTTCTAAATAAGCTCACTTGAGCAGTAGGATTTGTGTGATTTTTTTATTTTTCTGTGTGCCGAGTATTGTGCCTTTTTCTTTTTCTGCATGGAGTGTCTGCTTCTTTTTCTTCTTTATTGAGTTGAGCCTTGCTCCTTCCTAAGCTTGTCTCTTCTCCTGCATGCATTTAAGAATTGTAGTTAGCATTTCTATTATTGGCTGCCTGTGCAAGTTGAGATTGCCTGATTGAAGAAGTATTCTTTTCCTCCTGCACAGTAAATGAAAATGATAAATGAATAATATATGTTAGTTTATACTTATATTTTGGCGCATTTCAGTTTATGCTTTAGATTAGATTGCAGTTCAGTTTTATTTTATATTTGTCCCATACATGCTCCATGATGGTATTATAGTGTTTGTGAGAGCAGGAACAGGTGCAAGATAAAAGCTGAAAGCAAGGATGGTGCAGTGCTGGATTGAAGATTAATGCAGAGCAGTTCGAGACCAGAGATTCTGAGGTTCTCAAGCGCTCTCTCCCTTAGAGCACTTGTCCCAGCTGGAGCCAGATGTTATCACACCATAGTAGCAGGGCTACTATTGTTGTACAGCAGATATCTGCACATTCCAGAGCTTCCTTTATTCCAGAGCATGGCTATATATTTTGGATCACTCATGATCAGAGCAGTACATTATTCAGATTTGTATATGACCTTGTGTCAAGGCTGAGCCTTGAGAGTTCAGATTTGATGACTGATGTGACCACTTATCCCATTACAGTTTCAGTTCAGTGCCTAGAGATGTATTACAGCAGTGTTTCAGATGATACTTGATGATTATTATTATGATGATGTTGTATGATCTATGGATATGTTCTCACCGACTGTGGATTATTATCTTGTTGATTTAGTCATGATCATAGCATGTGCTTGGTATATTATTCCTGATGTGGCAAATTATTTAAAATGAACTGTAAATCATAAAATGGACAATTGCTTGCACATGTAGGTCATTTAACAAACTTACTGGTTTTTCACCTTACATAGATATGGTCTTTCCCGACACCAGTTGTCTGCTAGTGTAGGCTCCATATTCACTTGTCTCCATCCATACATGACCTTCCTATTTGACTTTAAGCCCTGACTTGTCTCATTTGACTTTCTGATACCAAGGAATTCCCCATTTTTCTACCTCTGTGTTTGGACCGCATCCCTGTTTATCCAGTGTCTTGGCTCTGAGTTGGTGACAGAACTTACCTTTGGTGAGTTGGATTGTAGGCCTAAATCATTCTGGTCGGTTGTCCCGATGTTTGGCATTGGCTCGAACTCCCCCTAGTCACTTGAGATGTTGTTGGCTAAAACTGAAAGCTCATGTTCTACCTATGGAAACTAAAAAATTCGCCCATGGAAACAAAAAAAAGGGCAAGAGCAATGAAAAGCTAAAAATACTCCTCGAAGAGTATAAGAAAGCTCCAAAAAGCAATGGTTCTTAAAAGTTATATCTAAACAATTGCTGACCTTATAAATATGTGAAAAACATGCCCTGGATGCAAGCTGCAACTAGTTGTGCTTCTCAGCACATCTGAAATCCGAAGGGTTATGTAGGCCAAAACGGCCATGGAATAAAATTGAATGATCCTAATGAACCTGGATCAACTTGATGTAGACATGATGCCTAAGTTGAATAAGCACTCTCTAAACAACTTATCCATTTGTGAGACACAGCCACCCCCCGTGTTCTTTTTGTCCAGCACAGATTTTGTAGCTTCCCCCTTCTCCCAGTCCAAAGTATTTTTGAGTTAAGTTAGACAAGTCAAACCCTTGGCCCAACCTTGCTCCCAGCCTTCATCCTTCACTAGCAGTTTGACCATGTCCAATGGGTGAGTTTGTCATTTGAACTATTGTGCAAGTAATTTTATATAACAACGGAATATGTTAACTTGATTGATGCCACTGAATGGAATTTATACTTTGAGCTTAGCTGTGGGAATGATTAGAGAAGCATTGTCTTAGTCTACTGATGTGATTTATCCTTGATTATATATTCTTGGGATCCGTGATGATGTGGACCATGTATGGATGATTATTGATGATGATTTATGCGCCCACATGTTTGATGATGATATCATATGATGGACATATGATGCAGATGATGTTTGATCCAGTTCAGCAGGTTTATTATTATTTCAGATCAGCAGATTATACATTGTCCATATATGGTGGACCCTACAGTAGGCCCATTAGGGAAACCCAGGGTGTATGAGTACTCATTCCTAGTGGATTTGGGTCTTCTGGATCCATTGAGACACTTATCTTTCAGTTCCGGGCACTTCTGACAGTGATTGATGCAGTTTTACACTTGTTGACCAGATTTGGGGCTGATTTCCCAACCTGAGCAGCAAGGGCCCCGAGAGGCCAGTTCACCTAGGGCGCTGATGATGGAGGGGGTGGTCCAGCCACTTGTTTTTACCATTTACCCCCCCTTCTGGAGAGCCTGGTGGGCTCAGATTGACAGCGCTAGCACCCTAGGAGGCAGTTTTGGTACTTTCACAGTTCCCGAGGCAGTTAAAAAATGGGATAAAGTGGTCACTGAGGAAATCGATTTGGGCAATTGAGGCAAGGTTTTGGCATTTGGTTTTCACTGAGGTCTTCCAGGGTGGCATCACTATCTTCCAGTCAGTTTTCACCATGTGGGTATGCCCAGATTGATCACAGGAGGACATTTACTGCTTGATTGTCATGGATTCTGAGGACAGTTTTGGTCATTTACATTATTTTGGACATATTTTATTATTTTATTGTGCCTTGGGGATGAGCTAGTAAGGATTGATGCCTCCTAGCCCCACCATGAGCTTATATTGTCATGTCCTAGTCACCATGGGGTGGATTTTGGTCCTTATGTTTCTCTAGTGGATGACGTCACCCTCTTATTGTACCATTTAGTGGGGGCGCTATTGTTATTTTGAGTGATCCATGTGATATATTGTTATGGGTCATCTTAGCCATTGATTGTATGATGAGATCTTTTAATCTCAACCACTCATTGGATGTAGTATTGTAGAGTGGTATAGGGTTTTGGTCTTTATTATCCTATATAAGGAGGAGACCCCCCATTGTAAAGCTCACCTTTGGAGCTCTGGAATATTGGAATAGAAGATTTTTTTTGTGGAGCACATCTCTCTTGCATTGTGGATTCTCTTGCATATTGAATATACAGTATCTCTTCTATGTATCATTGTGGATTTTGGTGCTTTTGCTAACCTTTTGACAGGAAAGTGGAATTGGAGAGAGGAGGGCGACTTCATGAGGGTTATTGTTGGAGGGATCCACATAGTCTCTCTTGGGTTGATCTTGTGACAGGGAGTATCATTATTGTATCTTCGTGACATAGTTGATGCTTTCTATTACATCTTTCTACCATTTTCATAATCATCTTGCTTGACTTGTTTCTTTGATCTTGTCTTGTAGGAGGAGGACGATTTGGCTATCTTGGAGAAGGGCGATTTGGTTGGAGCACTTGGATCTCACTCTTGAATATACACATAGGAGAATGCTATCAACTTGCAAGGTGGCCATAAGCAATTGAGGTAAGATCTACAAGGTATGTGCCTCTTTCATCCATTCTATCTTCATTGGTCATAAAACCCTAATTAAATCAAAACCCCAATTTTGGTATTTCTTAGATCTACTTAGATCTAGCCTTGCAATTGAAAAGATATTAAAAACCCACCTCTATAGGATCCACCCCTAGTTGGATCTATAGTTTGGTGGTGATTGGCTAAAAATTGACACACTTTTCAATGCAAAAAGCCTTCTTGAACCTAAATCGATTTTCCTAAGAGAAGCTTGTTGGGTTAGATCTAGCACATGGGTAGGTGAGATCCCACTTGATTTGACATCTAGACATTTGATAACCTATACCCATATCCTTACTTTGGTGAAAACTACCTTGTGGACATCTCTCCATGATTTAAGGGGTTGAAACCCCCTTTTGACCTTCTTGGCATCTTAAAACTTAGATCTACTAAGATCTAGCCATTGGGTTCACTTGAAACTTTGAACATGCATAGATCGGGGTACTAGCATCCCGGATCTACATTTTGGTGGCCATTGGACTTGATTTGGTCCACCAAAAACCACTTTTGGACCTTCCTTGAGCAAATCGCACCCCCTTGATTTTTTGAGTTGGTCCACTTCTAGGAAGTGGGTGTTGGAGATTTTCGTGGATTTGGAATGCCCATGCCTTGAAACCTTGGTCTATACTGTCCTTTTTTCAAGATCCGCCTTGGGGATTGCATTCCTTGTTTCAAGGGATTGTGGTCCATTTAGGGTCATCACTTAAAAAACCTAGATCTAGTAAGATCCAACCATTAGATCTCATTCAAACCACTTGACTTGGCTTCTAGGTGTCCCGATCTACACTTTGACATCCTTCTTGACCCCATTAGCCCACTTAACAAGGCACTAGTCCATCACCAAGCAAGTCGCACTCCTTGGGATTCGTGTCAAATCCTAGATCTAGCACATGGGTATCCTTGAAATCAATTTCAACTCATAGATCTAGCCTACATATAACCTATAGTACCTACCACACATCTAACTTCACCTTGTGGGCCTACCTAGAATCACTTCACACTTCCCAAGAAAACTAGACCCACTTGTGTAAACACATGGTACTATACTTTGTCATCATACCCCATCATGTGGCCTAGACCATACATAGGTTGAAACGTTAATAATCTCTTATACTACCCTCAACCATACCTTAAACCTTAGGTCCACTTTGCCTTGCATTGGTTTCCGTAACTCATTAATTACCTACACTTAGAAACCTTTGTTTGGGTCCAATCAACTGTGATTGGGGTATAGGGTCTCCCCCTTGGTCTAGTTATACCTTGACCTAAAGCGAAGAGTGCCTCGGTTGACGTGACTCCTACCTGCATTGGGAACCGTGGCATCTCTTGGGTCACCTCTTTAGTTGCCTGAATCCTCTACCGTCCCGGATGGGATATCACTAGGGGCAACTACAAGTTGTGTGATAACAGTTCCTTAAGTCTCTACTCCCATACATTGCTAAAGATGTCTTGATTTCCAGCATTGTGACTGAGGATCAAGCTATCTTGAAAGTCTAGCAATTAGATCTACTATAATCTCAGTCTGGCATTTTATATGACATTATTCCTAACGCACCGAGAACAAGACATGAGCCCATGTCAGTTCCTGGACCACATGCCGATGGAATAATGGGATCCGCAAGCACTCGCCCTATAGACTTGGTAGCTAATCAAATGCAAAATTTGTTGCTAAACCAGTCTACTCTCGGACAGGTTCACACCTTGTCCACTTCCACTCCAATGTCTGATGTACACAATGTGCCATCAACGAAACCATCAGGTAACCAACAACCTGGTGGTAAGAAAAATGGGAGAAACAATCGTAGGGGTGGAAATAATGGAAGTAACAATAATAGAAATTGTAATACTCCTCGTAAAGAGAATGCCAACCCTCCTCGGAAAGGCGAAAATGATAGTGAGGATCGTAAACCTGGGCGTAAGGTGAAATTCCCTTGCAAGCTTTATGGGGAAGATCATCTTACTCACTTATGTCCTCGAATTGAAGAAGCATCGAAGCATTTGGCACAGAGCCTAGTTGTGTTGAAGGATCCCCTTACTCATCATCAAAACATGGCTTCGCATGCTCCCACCACTGGTTGTGGACCTAATGAAATGGAAACGGCTTCTTCCAATACTAGGGGTTATGGATGTGTGAACATGGTTCGATCGGAGGTTTTTGTTGCTACTCGTCAACGCGATTATGGTGCACCACAACCTAATATGGGGAGTGAGCCTCCCCCTCCTCCTGACAATTCCTTGCATATCGATAAGCCCTCTAATATGCCGTGGATACCGAAAGGTGTTCTCAAGCGTTCTACGCATAATCCTAATGCTCGAGCCGCCCAATACTACTCCATTGTAGAAGATTTGGGCCAAACTCTGTGTGCCATGTCGGCTCTTGAAGTTTTGCAAGCTTGTCCTTCTCAGAAGTATGCCCTTTTGAGTGTGCTAGGAGTTTAGGATGGGGGAAATCCTAGTGTTATCAAGTTCGATACTACTGATGTACAACCTCGCTTACCTTACCACGTGGCTTTTCAAATCCAGGTGGTGTGCCTTCAGAGTTTTTTCAAACGTACTATGGTTGACAAAGGTGCTTCCGTGTCAGTAATGTCGTTAACTTGTTGGAAAACTCTTGGATCTCCTCCTCTACTCGCATCTAGAACCACGCTTACTGCATTCGACAGTCGGTCTTTTAAGTCACATGGAATTATCCCTTCCCTTGTTGTCTACTTGGGAGGGAATTCTGTTCCTATTGAAGTCGAGGTGGTTGATGGGCCCATCGACTACAACCTTTTACTGGGTCGAAATTGGATGTATGCTATGAAGGCTGTCGTGTCCACTGTATTCAGAGTTATCTGCTTTCCCCATGAATGAAATATTGTGACCATCGATCAGTTGGATTTCGTTAACACTCCTTCCACAATATCCATGGGATCCATAATCCCACAAGTTACTGATTCTCAGCTGGAAACTGGGAACATAGGTATTGGTATGTACCCTTCATTGATGGGAACTTATACTCTTTCCACACCTGTGAACTTTATCGGAACCATTTTCGATGATGCGCCTCCTCCTTTGCATAATATGCCATTTTGGACTTTCTATTGCATTGATCCATGGACTTTACCGTCCACGAGTCCTACATCTGGAGACATTATGAACGTCGGGATGTATGTGCCCTTGTCTATAGCTGAGCTTGCTTATGAGCATATACAACAAACCACTACAGAACCGGATCTCTCTTCTTCCCAGACAGTCGAAAAATATCTCGTTACACTACCAGTTTGGGCAGCCAAGTCATCTTGTTCACACGATTTCCTTGATGATAATTTGCCATCTGATGAAGCCATTATGGAGGCCATGTGTGGTAGTGAGAGGCCTTGGGAGGATATGCATCATCACTCTGTATTCCTTCCCAACCTTGAGCTCATTGAGCAAGAAGAGTTTAGGATGACTCTAACAGAGATGGTTGGTCACCCTGTGGCTCTTTTAGAGTCGCATGATGTTTTTGCAGAGGGGAATATGGCCAATATTTCCCCAACCATGTCGATCAATATCTCTCGTCCTCACGGAAAGGTGGATAATGTTTACATCGGTGCCGATTGCACTCCTGAGGAGATTTCTATTTACACTGAATTGTTTACAGAACTTCGGGAAGCTTTCGCTTTGTCATATGAGGAGATGCCAAGAATAGACCCCCGCAATGTTGAACATGAGGTTAGAATGTATCCTAATGTTAAACCGGTTCGACAACACTTACATGCTGTGAACCCTAGGAAGGCAGCTGCTATCAAGGCAGAGGTGGAGATACTGCTCAAAGTTGGTTTCATCTACCCCGTTCCCCTTACTGAATGGGTGTCAAACCCCGTTCCTGTGGATAAGAAGCAGGGAACGATCCGTGTATGCACCGATTTTAGAGATTTAAACCATGCATCATTAGAGAAATTTTGAGGTCAAAAAATGGACTCAAAACAAAGAAAATGTACTATAAAAAACAACCAATCACATTCTAGTAGATGACATCATCCCCCTTGGTGAGGTGGCATTGCATGAGTTAAAAATGCTTATTTGTCAAATTTTCTATGGTGGATGAAAACACATAGTTAACCAAGGTAGTGGTGTAAGTACTTTTAAGTCATAAAGTAAAGTACTCATAATGATAGTCTTTTCATAAAATAATATTATTGTCATTTTCAAGTGAAGTACTCTTAATTCATAAAGAAAGTCCTTTCACATTTTTTTATAAAATAATATATTATCATTTTTATGTTTTTAATTTTAAATTATATATTCACTACATTCTATTTAATAACATAATGTCAAACTAATAAAGAATAATAATATATTTAATAAATAATAATAATAATAATGCAATGTGGATTATAATAATATTATTAACATTTTACATGTAAATAAATTCTCAATTAAATTCATGAGAAAAGTACTAAATATAAAAAGTTAACATAAAATTAAAAAAATAGCTCTTAAAAATATTTTTTATTATTTAATTTCATTTGCAAGTTCAAGACAAATAAATGTTAAAGGACAATAAATTTTTGGGAATTTACAATGAATCTTAGTCACATCAATGTAGACTTATTTCATTAATTTTATTTCTAGTGAATTTTGAAAAGCAACTCAACCACGGTTATTTATATTGTGCATAGAAAATAGTGTGGGAGGTGACTTGTCATATATACCTACCCCATAAAACCCCCAATTCATAATATTTTAATATATCTTATATTTTTGTAGTACATCTCTTAGGAGGCCATTTTTTGACCTCAAAATCTCTCTAATGGTCCGAAAGACAACTTCCCCACGCCATTCATTGATCAGATCTTGGATGCTTGTGTGGGAAGTGATATTTTTTCATTCATGGATGGCTTCTCAGGCTATAATCAGATTCAAATCAAACCTGTGGACCAACATAATACGGCCTTCATTTTTCCATGGGAAACATTTGCATATCAGAAAATTCCCTTCGGCCTTAAAAATGCCGGAGCTACGTTTCAGCAAGCCATGACCTACGCCTTTCACGATCTTAAGAAGATTATGGAGGTTTTCTTGGATGATCTTGCTGGCCATGCTCTGAAGAGATTAGACCACCCCAAGCACCTCTGTATGATTCTCGAACGATGTATACACTAGAAAATTTGATTGAATCCCAATAAATGCATCTTCGCTGTAAGGATTGGTTGCCTTCTAGGCTTCATAGTTTCCAAAGAGGGTATTAGATTCGATTCTCTAAAAGTTGAGGCAATACTTCAGTTTCCTCCTCCGCGTAATTTGTTACAACTTTAGAGCCTCCAAGGGAGAGCTACTTTTCTGCGTCGATTTGTATTCAATTATGCTAATATTACCAAAGGTTTTGCGTGCTTATTGAAGAAAGACACACCTTTTATCTGGGATGAGCGAGCCCAGCAGTCTTTCGACACCCTTAAGAAAGCTTTGGTATCGGCCCCTGTGCTTAGTCCACCAGACTTTGCATGATATTTTATCCTTTATGTGGCCATGTCTCAAGAGACGATTGGCATGGTCTTGGTTCAGGTTGATGACGCGCTCATTGAGCATGTTATCTATTACCTCAGTCGAAATCTAGTAGATGGTGAGCTAAGATATACTCACGTAGAAAAGCTAGCACTTGCGACTGTCCATGCAGTCCAGCGGTTACGACAATACATTTTTCTTAGAACAACCACAATAGTATCTCACATCAATCCACTTTAGTTCGTGCTGTCACAACGCCTTATAGGGGGTAAGTATAATAAATGGATTGTGATCCTTCAGGAGTTCGATCTTGATTTTGCTTTAGCAAAATCGGTGAAATCGTTGGTGTTTGCTGAGCTTATGTTGGACCTTCCGAGACTTGATGAGGATGTCATTCATGAAGATTACATTTTGGATGAGCACTTATTTATTATCTCGTCCGAAGACCCTTGGTATGCGGATGTCATTGTATATCTCCAAACTTTGAAGTTTCCTCCGCATTATTAACGAGATGAGAGATGACATGTGAAACATCACGCTAAAGACTATACCATCGTCGGTGACACTTTGTATCGCCGAGGAAAGGATTCCATTCTGCGTCGTTGCTTAACTCACGAAGAAGCGGAGCGAGTGCTTGATGATTGCCATGCTGAGGAATGTGGCGGTCACTTATCCGGGCTTGCTACAACCCAACGTATTATGTGAGATGGTTATTTTTGGCCTTCCATATTTAAGGATTGTGTTAACGTTGTGAAGAGATGTCACCCTTTCTAGGTGTTTTCTCGGAACATATACTCTCATCCAGCGCCCCTTCATTCAGTCATCACCGTCGGTCCCTTCACTAAATGGGGGGTGGATTTCATGGATTGCAAACCAGCTTTGGCTGGGGGGCATCACCATATCATAGTGGCCGTGGATTATTTTTCCAAATGGGCTGAGTCCATGCCTACCATTAAAGCCAATGGTGCTACAGCAGCCCACTTCGTGTTCAATCAAATTATCACTTGTTTCGGTATCCCGAAAGAGATTGTCACTGACCATGGTAGTCACTTTCAAAACAAGATGATGGAGGATTTGTCTTTCAAGCTTGGGTTTCATCAAGAACACTCGTCTTCCTACTATCCCCAAGCGAATGGTCAAGTTGAAGCAGTTAATAAGTCTTTGAAGATCATTCTCCAATGTACCATCCAACAAAGCAAGAACAATTGGCATATCATGTTATACCTTGCTTTGTGGGCATATCGAACAATAGTTAAGACTGCCACCGGATTCTCATCGTTCCAGCTATTTCATGGTGTGGAGTCACTTTTACCGATTGAATGCAAAATCCCTTCGCTTAAACTAGCTATAGAGCTCCTCCCTGATACGATGGATATTGAGCAACGTTTAATCCACCTTGAGCAGCTTGACAAGCAACGTCGAGATGCCGTTGTGGCCATAGATGCTAAAAAATGTCATGTTAAGGTTCAGTATGATAGGTCTGTCCATCCCCGGAAGTATACTGAAGGTGACTTGGTCCTCTTATATGACCAAGCTAAAGAACCCCTGGGGGTAGGCAAGTTCAATCCCATGTGGCATGGTCCTTACATCGTGAGGCGTGTCCTGGAGAAAGGAGCCTATGAATTAGAAGACTATGAGGGGACTGGCTTGAAGGAGCCTAGAAATGGGCTCTACCTCAAGCAGTATTACGCTTGAACCTCTGGTTCAGGCTGATACTTTTGTATACTATTATATAGTTGCTTCTGTATATAGTTTAGATTTCTTTTGATTTTTTGGGTCTACTGATTTGCTTCCATTTGATTGACAGATGTCAGCGGAATCTCCTACATTCTTAGGTTTCGCGGATGGTGCTAGCCGACATATGCAGCAGCTTGCTTCTGCTGCCTGGGTTATTTTCTCACCTAACCACCTAGTTGTGTCTTCAAGAGGTGCTTATCTCGGTCCTATGTCTAACAATGTGGCTGAGTATAGTGTCGTCATTGAGCTACTTCGGGATGCCATTTCCCATGGTATCTAGTCTTTAGAAGTCTGCCTGGATTCACAACTAGTTGTGTCTCAGTTGAATGGGCAGTATCATGTGCGAGATCCTACGTTACTTCAGAAATTCCTAAGGGTAAGACTCTTGGAATGCCATTTTGTTTCAATTATATACATACATGTTCCGAGAAGTGTTGATCATATATCTGATGCATACGCTAACTATGTATTAGATTGGCATTTGTCACATTCACCATGAAGCACACAAATGAAAGAAACATTCATACATTTGTACATACACACATATAGTAGAACCGGAGAATCAAAGTTTTTATATATATAAGTATGTCCAAAAATGGTAGTTCCATACAAAACTGGAGTCCGTAGCCCTCAAAAATATACATATTGATACAAAAATGAGATCCTAGGATATCTACTCCCTTCGAGGAGGCCTAGATGTCGCCTCTATCTGTGGAACCCTGGAAACCATCCATGATAGGTTACGCCGCAAGGTCTGTAGAGTGTGCCCTGCTGTAGCATCGCCTACCTCATCACCCCTACCTCGATGACCATGTCTCGGGAAGCCATCAGGTCTCACTGGGCCTTTGTCTACAAGCTAACAGTCAACCATTAGCATATGATACTACCACCAAAAAGTTTTTTGCATTTCATCTATAATAAAAAATCCATAAAAAATTAATAAGAAAAAACTAAACATAGTACTCAATAATGTCTCCGAACGCTGCATCTGGTGGGAGTGACATGTCCCTATCCTGACAGAAGTCTATCTCTACATAGGGGTAGTCCTCTATGGCAATGACCTGCCGGTTCAACCAGTGGAAGAACTCCTCAGTATATGGTGACGCCAGACAACCACCACCCTGTCATGTCAGGATCTCATCCCACCGAGTCAGGGCTGGATCGCAGAGGCTGTGAGGAGGGACATCCACATCGGACTAAGCCCCAAAAATATCTCAAAGAAGAAGCTACATAGGATACTTCCATACTCAAAGTTTTTGGCCTTCCCTTCTTTGCATTCTGTCAATTGGGTCTTCATAGACCCTAGTAGTGTGGTACACCAATCAAACACTATAGGCTGCATGCATTGTGATGCATAGAACATCACCGGCCAGGATGCCTGGTGCAGGGCTTTGGATCCAGTGATCCACACTAAGGTAGTCACAATGATCTTCATGCTTAGATCTACTATGGCATTGATGGGAACCTGGCTTCCCACTGCTCGTGTGTTTGCGGGACAATACCATGTTATGTAATCCTGGACGGTGATCCCACCACCCATAGTACGAGACCAAAGATTGGCCATCTCACCTCGACGGGACAACCTGTTATGAAGTAGATATCTTCCACTTCCAGTGTGAGAATTTTCCCATTGAGACTGAAGTTCTGTGCATCAACATCCCAGTAATAAATCAAGCGGCAGATTAATAGGTTTTGGGCCCTCAAACCCCCTATACTCCAAAATTTATATAACCCACATGCTTGCAATGCCTGCTGTGCTTGCACATCATTGCGCACAGCCTCATCTACTTGGTCATGCGCCCTCTCCCTCCACTCTAGAACCATCCTGGAGTGAGAAACAACAATGTTTTTGGTCAAATTCTTTTCAAAAACCAACTACACGGCCGTACCCATGGGCTAATTTGTGTACAGGTGCGGGTACCCAGGGTCAACCTTTGCGTTGAATGCGCGTATCGTGCCCTACCCGCAACCCATATAGCTATAGCCCGTAGGTAGCGTCGAAGCCATTTAGGGCTTGGCTAAACTAGAAATCCCATCGCTGAAAACTAAAATGAAAGCATTGAAATGAAAGGTATGGATGAGATTACCAACCTGCTCCGGACGGTTCGATGAACGGTCGCTTGTAGCTCCCAGAATTGGTAACTAAACTTTCAGGTGAAAAATAACCAAAAGCTCCAAATGGGTGAATAGTAAAAATGAATTGTAAATTGTAATTTTTTATTACTATTTATAATTTTCAGGACCCACTTGTTTATAGTTTTTACCGTTTTATGCCGTTATGGACTAATATAATGTCTTGGAGTAGTATTTTTTCATCAGATTTGTTTGACGAAAGTTGTTTTGGACTATTTCACACCTATGGTAGGTACGTTTCACACCCGACATATAGGTTAGATTCCATTTCCATGTGCATTATGCATTTGACCTATTGATAATTTTCATAAACCCTAGGTGTGACCCCGCTTCGTAACCGACATAGAACCTTCACACTGCTATAGAAGTGTTGTTATGTGGCAGTAGGGATTTTTGAACATGGGTACCCTAGTTAGAACCCCTTTGTACATTTTGGTGCCCATGCCATTGTTTGTCCTTAGGATTGGGATTCCTTTGTAGTTACGCCATGACGTTGCGATAAAGAATCATACTCTACTTTGTCTTATGTTGTCCATCTCCCTTAAGGACTCCCCTCAGTTATATCATGTTGTGATTGCATTGCATCATCCTGCTTGCCGTTTGAGCCTTGTGTCAGCTCCCACTTACTCAGTTGTTAGCCTAGTGCCTGAGCACTTTACCCTGTCGAGCCCTGCAGAGCTGACATTTTCCCTTCACAATTTGATGTCCTTTTGACCCTAAGGGAACACACCCCCAAGTGTCCACATCCTGCATGCACTTCCTTGCATTGATCATAGGTATGTTCCACTACTTGGGACTAGTCTGCTCACTATTTGACACTTGTTCCCTCACTTGTTGTACTATAAGAAATTTTATTCTTTTTCAAGCTTTCCCCAAATATGAAAAAGACCCCAAAAAATCAAATATTCCAAAAATTTGGATGAGATTATGGTTACTACTTCTTGTTAGCAGCTTTTGTGTCGCCTTTGAATAGAGCATTCATTCCACTCCATACAGTATGAGTCAGGACTATAGTTGGACCTTAGGAGATGTACTTGTATCTCAGTTTCTCCACTGATTGGTTAAGCTTCCAATCATTATGGAGCCCTCTGTAATGCCTCCTGCATTGCACAGTTTATGTCAAGTCTATGTTGCCTAAGTCTATCCATTTGATCATGCTCTTGTTCAAAGGAAGTTCTGAAACCAGTGTCGGCCACTCCTCAGATATCTTGACTATTGCATGTCGGCCATCCTTATTGAGTCAGTCCGTTTCACCTGAGTTCTTCCAAATCTTTCAGCATAGCTGGTACCTCGTGCTGGTTGATGGGGGTGCATTAATACCCTCCTTCCAGCAAGTCTCGTTCCGTTGACTTCAACCCATTTATTCTGGGACTTGAGGCTTAGAGTTCGATTGAGTACCTTGAGGCTTGCAGTCATTAGTGGCAAATTCTCTCACCATCGATAGTTTTGGGAATACATCAATGTCCCCTGATCAATGAATTCATCCTAGTGTTCGACTTCAACTCACTTATTCACACTCCGATGATTGTGCTTTGTGCCTTGATGCCCATTTTCATTATTGGTGGGTCATCTCATGTCTGTTAACGATATACATCATTGACCGGTAATCAGACGATGTCACATCAGGTTCGACTTCAACTCCTTTATTCACTTGATGGGACTTGCACCGTCGAAGACTTATGTAGAAGACCCCAGGTGATGGTGGCATTCAGTATGCTTCCCATGACTTTGACTTTACATCTGAGATATCACCTCTCAGATATCAGCAGTTTGTACCTCCAGTTTACACCAATTGTTTCCTTTTCAGCAGGAAACCATATCTTACTATAGAGGGATCATGGCTATGATCACTTATGACATATATCCATTATTTACTTCCTATTTATGGCCATTGTATCATATTGTTGTACTATACCGACATGTATTCAGAGGTACTATTGTATTATGACGAGTGAGATGCTCTTTCCACTTGTGTTTCCATCACTCCACTTCTGAGTTTTATAATGTATTTCAACCATCGTAGCATCAATCTCTGACCTCACACATTAGGGGGCATCTGATACAACGTAATCTTCCATCCTATGAGCATCAACATTCTTTGGCCTGCAGGATCCATTTCACTGAATCAGATCCACTTTAAATCCTTCAGATACTATTTTTCCCTATTTTTATTCCTACCCGCTTGTTGCATCACTATAGCAAGCGTACCTGCAAGTTGCATCTATATAGCCCGTGGGTAGCATGTAAAATGGTAAAAATCACTAGTTTATTACTTTTTACTCCCACAAAGCGGTTATTGGGTGACCTTTGACCCTCCATCTGCCCAAGTAACATCTCGATGTGTCCTTTCACCTACCTCTTAGAGGACTATATATTGAGCACATATGGCTTATGGATGGGAGGAGAAAGAAGAGCAAGAGAACTCTAGTGGACTTTTTCCCTATCTTGAGTCTACACTCATTGATACTTGTAGTTGTGAATCCTTTATGTTCACCTTCCAAACTCCTATCATAGTTTGAGTTTTCCATTCATGGAGGATTGAAGTGGTGGAGGCACAAGTGGATTGATCCAGATTGGTTTTCGGCAAGAGGTTGTATCACATTGTACTTCTTCTTGTTTATTAATAGAAATACTCATATTCTCGTCCATTAATGTTGTAAATGTTGTTTATCTTACATTGGGTTTCATTTACTTTTTATATCATGGACCATTGCTATTGATGATGTTAATGTCATTCATATATATTATGTACTTGTTGAATATTGGTTGTCAAGACTAATTTGCAGATTCAAGTGCACGGATTGGAAAAGCTCCAACGGGGATCTACATCAAACATTTGGATCGAGGTTGGTTACATTATCCATTATCTTAGCATTGTCATTTATAATAGCATAGTTCTGAGAATTGAGTTAATTTCTGGTAGTCAGCTGTCTGTAGTGGTCTCCCAAGCCATAGTGAGTTTTCTCCAACACAGCAGGTTGTTGTGGTCAATCCATTTATATCAATCGTGCGGATATGGAAGGATTATCCGCGCTATTCACATGGCTATAGTTTTGATAACACACGTAACAATGCATGTTAATAGACATGTACCCGCACGATTGTAGCTTTTGACTGTTCTTGGGAATTTATGGACTCATGTTTTTTCTTGGATATGATGAGGATGTCTTCGGTGGGATACCTGCTATATTTTGATGACGCCTTACAATGTGAATCATAAAAATTTTGTATGTGTGCGATATTTATGCATTAACAACACCCTCCTTAGGAAGTAAACTAGGTCATGCAAGTGTAGCAAGTGTTAACTAGTTGTAGAATTGCATCATGAGGTAGTTAACTTAGTCATGCATGAACAACCAATGTTTAAATGAACATGCATAAGGAAATGGAGTGTAACTGGCCCAAATTATCCAACTAGGGTGTATTAGGTGGTTAACTAAGCTAAGATAGAAAACGAGTTAGTTATCTCAGCCAAAATAGCCAACTAGGGTGCATTAGGAATTTAAATGAGCCAAAACCTCTTTAGTGGAGAAATCTCAAAAAAGGGGGTTAAATTGGTTGAGAGGGAACCTTTGACACTAAAAACGGGGGTTTGACCATGCCAGTTCCCCCTCAACCCTAAAATAGGGGGATAACTCTAGTAGGAACGCTATTGTCCCCTAGAAATGAAAAATGAGTGTGCTTGTACACCAACTCCCCACCTTAATCCTAAATTAGGTGAGTATGATGCAAAAGTCATTAGGTCCTAGTAATATGTACCCATATTAGATACCCAAGTACATAAATAATATCCCCTAAAAGCGGGAAAAGAGGGAAAATCTAGTGGGAAACCCCACTCTTCCCCCCAAAAAATAGGATACTATTAAGTGGACTTTGGAAGTCATCTTCATCCATGATCACTCTCATGTCCATTTTCTACTAAATTTGATCAAGATATCCACTTTGACCATGCAAGTTTCCTACGAATGGGCAAGGGATGTAAGACCAGGAACATATGAAATAACATATAATGACAAGATCTAACATGTCTAAACTCATATGGAGAGCATCAAACTGAACAATAAATCATGAAGCAATAAAAAAGAGAGGTAAGAGGAGACAATGTTTACATGGTAAAACCTCAAGGTGGGTAAACATCCACAGAAGTAAAGATTTCTTATTCTTCAGTGAAATCCTCCCAATTATGTCTACTAGAGCACACACATGTATGGATTTAAAATGGGATCCATAAAAATATCCAATATATGGATGATATGGACTAAGGATGCATAGGGTCTAGGCTAAAGATCAATACCATATTCTACCCCCCACTTACTTGATTCAAGGATAATGAACTCAATTTATAGTAACCAAGAGAAACCTAGACCCTTGCTCATAAGGCACAATCAAGGGTGGAGATCAATCAATTCATAAATGTTTATGATAAGCTCATAAGTGATAAGGGACAAATGAAATCAAGGAGATACATGGGGTTTCCTCAAACAAATTTAAGAAATCATCTTTCCTCATTGATCAACTCCATAGGATCAACACTAATCAACATTCTACTCGAAACATAAAAAAACAGTTTGAACACTGAAATGATCAAAGTTTTTCTTTGAGTGCCACATTTTCATGAAATCCTCTTTTGGTTTCATATCCCCTCTCAAAGAGATCCCATCCAAAGAATTTCAATAAACTAAAACATAAACCAGAGATGCAGATATGTAAAATGCATATGCATCCAACATGGTGAACCTCCTAGAGGGTTCGAGCAAATTCAAAACCTGCCTAAAGGTTTCACTCATCAAGGGAAAATGTTTCTTCTGACCATATATCACTAAGATAAGTTTATTTCATGACTCTAATATAAGAAGACACCAACTTACTATTTCATTAAAACTAAGAACATTTGCAATGCAATCATATTTAGTATCTGATTTCTTCATTCTATTGGTAAATCCAAAATCCCATGTAGACCACATGACAATGAAGTGAGCTATCTTGAGAAGACAAAGTTTTGATGGTATCCCATGCAAAGAATTGTTTCATTTCTACAGTGAAATGGAATCCAACAAAGACTTCGATTCTTGTGTTGGTACTTTCAATAATTAGAGAAAAACTGAAAATAATGGAAGATCACAATCTACAAGATCCAGGATGTGAGAGCTTTGAGTGTATCACACATCTAACTATCAATATCTTATGCATGTATCGTGTTATTTGTGAGTCCAGACTTTTAACAATAACTAGATTCATCACTCTAGTGATCGAGTTTCCTACATTCACAGTGAAGCCGCATGATCGGCTCAAATACTCTAAATTTTTATGAGGAGGAGGAACACTTTATTTCACCCAGTTTGATGAGCCATCATTGCTGATAATGTAGAAGGAATTGAAAGAGGACATGGAGATATTCATAAAATATTTATTGAATGTAATCTTATAACATAGAATTCCACACTTCCATTGTAAAGTATCCTTTGGAAACTTGTTTTGGGTATTTTCCACCTCCACCTTTAGATGTTGTTTATGGATAGTAAGGGGGATTGAGAGAAGACACCACCGGTGAAGAATTAAGAGCTGAAAATTTCATTTATAATATTAGGAAAATCCATTTACAAGTACACGAGACACTGAAGAGGTCACAAGAAAAGTAAAAGGCAAGAAATGGCCAACACATGGTTGAGAAAACATTCAAGGTGGGAGATAGAGTTTGGCTGTACTTGAATAAGGAAATAATACAAGGTCCTAGTAAGAAGATCAAGGCATTATGTTATGGTCCTTTTGAAGTGTTGGAGAAGGTGGGGGATAATTTATATAGACTCATTCTACCCCCATATATGTGCATTTACTTAACAATGAATGTGAAAAGATGAAAGTCTATGAACCTTCCATGTTGGACTAGGAACTTGAGTAGATCTTACCTTCTATAGAGGACTTAGAATCAAAGGCTTAGGAAAAGTTAGAAAAATAATATTTTTTTTCAGAATAATCATAGAACAACCAGGTGAGGGAAATATGAACTTTGGCAAGTGGGGTTGAAAGGACAACTTCTAGGCAAAGCTAAATGGTACTCTGAGGAGAAGGTAGAGGAAAACTTTCCTCACCTCATTAAGTAAAATATTTTGGGGACCAAAATCCTCCCAAAACGGGGAGGTGTGATATGAAATGGGTCAATATATAGCTTTTCATCTATTTTTGTGATTATTGGGTGGATATATTGGATGAATTGTCTTATAGGGCCCATTTTAGGGGCAAGTCTCACTTTGTAGATTTGTTGTCCAGAACCTTTTGGGGCATGTTTGAGGGTATAAACGATGTTTTATGGGGTCAAAATTCCATCACATACACCATTCCATTGATGCAATTATACACTCTGATACCTTTCTAATGGTCCAAGAATCACCTCAAACGAAGTCCGTATGATGAAGTTATGCCTCCTACAGGTTGACCTATCTAGTTGACCACCATGGTACCGAGTGTATTCCATATTAGCTCTCATTTATCACACATGTGGATCTAGTCACATGTGTAACTTCAAGAACATTCTAAGATTTCCAAAACCATAACCCTAATTGGGAGTGTTAACACCCAAAAATTGTTCACTAGCTCATCTCCCTAGTCACATAACCCATTTGTCCACTTTTTCCCACATTTTTGGCCTCCAAAACCCCAAAAAACCATAAATTGGTAGCCAAATAGGAAAAAAAGAATTATTTCCCTAAAAAATAATTAAATTCCTTCAAAAAAGGTTAAAAACCCACAAAAGGGTCCAAAAATCCCCAAAATAAAAGAAAAAAGGGGAAAAAATGAAAATAAATTCAGGGAAAATACCTACTACCATTTCCCAATACCATTAGTTGCCCAGAAATATGGGCCAATACTCCACCACTCAAAATCGCTATAAAAAGGTGATGGAGGCCCCCCATTTCACATCAATCACTCTTCACACCCTCATGCTGCCAAATTCCCTACTACACTTTAGCCTCCCATTTCAAGCTTTTGTGCCTAGTTAGTTGAATCTTGGCCAACCCATTGAGCATTTGGAGAAGAGAAAGGAAATCTGGAGACTCGACACACTACTCTTCGGACTGCTGCAAGGGCCCTCATCACCTCTTCTTTTGAGGTAACCATTACTGCAAATCCTTGTTTTCCATTAATTAAAAAAAATGCAAATTTCATTTATGGGTTCCTGTTGATTTTCCATTTTACTACAGTAGTTAGATCTATTTCATGTTTGTTATTCGCATACATCATTTTCTTATTATTTATTTTTTATCCATGTTTATGAATTGATTCTAAGGGTTCCTAAATCCTTCTTAGGTTCTCTTTAGCACGAGCTGGTGTGAAAACTCTAGCTATAAGGAGTTGGGACATGCAAAAACCCTAAAATTAACCCTAGACGACTATCGATCTATGTTAAAAACTGGGTCGTTAAGAGAAGAAGGGGTTCCATTCTTTTGATGTTTTTCTATTATTCCCAGAAGATATATTTCCAAATAATGAATATATTATTGATAAAATGATGATAAGAATACGTTTGCAATTGTGTGTATTGTTCGAGTAAACCTTGACTCGGGAATGAGTCAAAGGTGGTTTAGGTCTAGCATATGGTTTTGGGCACATGGTTTCTTGTATTCCATGGTATTGGCCCAAGGTATTGCATGTAAATAAGCCTTTATAAGGCTTGAAAAGGATCCATTGTAAAGTGGCTTGGAGGTGAGTCGTGGCTATCTCATTGTGAGCTCACTTGGCTCAGCTTGACTGGTTTAGGTCAAGGAAGATAATAGATCTATTATGGTGGTTTTTCCCGATTTGGGTTTTCCATGCAAACATTATGTGTCTATTGTTATGTGGTTGCTTGTATTATCTTGTATTATTTCTCTCTTGTATTTATTAATTCTCTTAAATCCTTAATAAGAAGTATCTGAGCGTAAGATTGGATATCCTTGATGCCATATCCTTGTATCTAAATTAAAATTGTATGGGTTGCATGTTTGGTGGTACCTGACACCCCTACAGCTTTTGGTTTGTGTTATAATGTGATTTATCCGGGTTCTTATAAGCACATAAAAAATAATTGTATCCCTGTTATGCATAAAGAAGGGATATTGCATCAAGTGTGGAATGAACCACTAGGTAGGTACAAGGGTGGCAGGTGTACTCATATCCTAGCTTGATGTGGATTGGAGAGGTTGAGTCTTCAATTGCGGGAGGAATGTGAGATGGCTTAATCTTGGTTTTGGGACCTGTTATCACCTAAGATGTAGTTACCCCTATGGATGGATCCAGTCATGGATAGCAATAGGGAAGGGCAACTCAAAGGTGCAACCACGATCACCTCGACCTCCAATATGTATGGTTGTCACGCCAGTCGAGGCAACCTTCGCTTTATGTTATCTAGCCCAGACAACAAAGGGGGAGACCCGATCTACTCCTGATAGGAGAGATCAAAACCGAGACACCAAATCAGGGTATTTCCAAGTGAAGTTAGGTGTATGGTTTTTCCTAGACCTAAGGATGAAGTCACAAGCCAAGTGAGGGTTCAATAGATATAGCTTTGGTTCATAGTTGAATGTAAGTGTGACTTATAATGTTTGAAGATAGATCTAGGATGAGTGTACTAGGTCAATGTCAAAAGATCCACTGCCTTGGGAACTGTGTCCAATGCAGGATAGTTTTGAGGGATGGATTGGGGCTAACTAGTACATAAGACAAGCTTGACCATGATTCATGATTGCTTTAAGGGTACAGTTCACCATGCAAAAGTCAAACCACAAGTCAATCCAACAATCTAGGAGAGTTGGGTTGTCTTGGAAATAAACCAGTGCCTTGGGAATTGGGAAGTGGAGTCAAAGTGGGGTTGACTTATGGTTAGGACTCCTACAACATGAGATAAGTGGACAGTATAGGTCTTGATGGTTAAATGTGTCTAGATCTAGGTTTGACCCAAGTGGACCACAATCCCTTAAAATAAGGAATGCAGTCCCCAAGGCAAGATTTGACAAAGTGACAGTCTAGACCTAGGTTTTGAATTATTCTGGTTCCGGATCTGCAAGAATCTCAAGTACCCAGTTCCTCGAAGTGAGTGAACTCACTTCTCCAAGGTGGTGCGACTTTACCCAAGGAGGCTTCAATCGGGGTTTAGGTGGGTCAAATCATGTCGAATGGAATCCAAACTTTAGATCCTAGTAGATCGGTCAATTAGGAGTATGGATCTATAATTTCGTGGCAATCCACCGGTTAGATCTTAGTAGATCTGAGTTTAAGTGTTCCAAGTGGTCCAAAATGGGGATTAAATCCCTTAAAATGTGGAATGGGGCCCACAAGGTGAATTTCAAGAAAGGGACAACCTGGGTGTATGTTATTTGATGTGTAGATGTCAAATCAAGTGGAATCTCAAACACCCATGTTCTAGATCTAGGTCAACTTGCTCAAATGGTGAAGTGCGCCTTCCTTGGGAGAAGCTAAGTTGGCTTGGGAGAGGGGTCAAACGGAAGCCAATCCTCACCAAACTATAGATCCGGGATGCCATGGATGCTATAGAGGTGGGTTTTCAATATCATACCCAACAACCCACTAGATCTCAGTAGATCTAAGAAAATGCAAAATTGGGGTTTTAATTAATTAGGGTTTTAGATGTTTTTGACAATTGGATAGACTATGGAGATAGAACTTACCTTGAGATCATACCTGAATGATGTGGTTGAGATGCCTTGATGTTGAGGAAGATTCCCGCAGAGATCAAATGAGAGATTGTTGATTTGCTTGCCAATTTGATGCCCTAGTCCACAAGTGCGCCTTCCTCTACCTGTCAAACCAAGGAATAAAATTCAATCAGTAAGATCAAGTATGGAAGAAATACAAGAGAAATGCAAATAGTAACATGAAATAGAAGGTCCTGGGACAGTAATACTCCCTGTTACCAACGAAGAGCTCCAAAGAAGAAGTAGGGAGAGTCTTCCCCTACCAATACCTCCTCCTCCAAGCAAATCGGCCTCCTCCTGTAGATGCAAAATCGTGGTACAATAGATATGGCAAACAAGATCTCCAATAACTCAGTGCAAAGGAAGAACCAACGAACGAACACCAAAAACATTCACCACAACATTGGAGATAGATGCAATAATAATTTTCTATTCCAATAATCCAGAGCCAAAAGTCCCTTTACAATGAGAAGCTCTCTCCTTTAAATAGGAAGGAGAGGCACCAAAACCCTAACCACTTTTTTAATGAGTGGCTAAGATTAAAAGATACAAATGTCTAATCAATGGTTGAGATGAGCTCAACAATATAGTACATGGATCACACATAAAATATAACATAAGTGGACAAAGTCGCCCTAGGAGAGGGGAATCCCACCAAATCATGATGACAAAATATCATAAGAGGCTCATGGTGGGTCCAAGGGGTAATTTTATCCCTCCTTGTTCAATCCCCATGGCACAATAACCAATAAATAATCATGAATATACCAAATCGTGCCTCCAAGGTGAAGTCGTGGTCCTCAAAAGACCTCAAAAATCCACAGAAAGTGCCATAAGTGATGGATGCGGGCCCCGATGAAGCTGAAACTGCAGGAGGAGGTGTGGAAGGTCCCGATCTATCATCACTGATCATCCCATGCCATAACTTTTCCTCAGTAGCCCAAATCGATTTCCTCAATAGCCATTTCTACCAATCCTGAAATGCCTCGGGAAGCGTGAAACTGCCCAAACAGCCTCTTGGAGTGATGGCGCTGTCAAGGTGAGGGCACCAATGTGTCCGGGAGGGGGGTAATATGGTAAAAACAAGTGGCTAGACCACCCCCTCCATCATCAGCGCCCTAGGTCAACCGGATAAAAGTCATCTCTGCTCCGACAGGGCCTCTAACAGACCAAAACTGCACTAGGACAGCCCACTGAGGCTAAATCATCACTGTAAGTGCCCGGAACTGAAAACAAACTGTCCCATTGGACTCAGAAGGTCCAAATCCATCCAAGATGTGTACTCATACACCATATGAATCTCTGCATGATCAAAATAAATATCCAATGTACCGGAACAAGGCCAATAATAATGATCTATAAATGACCAAACACTGCTGTATCCCAAGAATCATCATCATAACCCTGTAGCTGCTGCATAGAATCATCCTGTATGTGTACATAGACCATATATCATCTATCCATATCATCATAAGGTCCAACATCTCATGTCCCATGGTCCTCCATGGTCAAACTAGGTCTAACCAAGACCAAATACAACTCAGACTATCATCCATAGCTGCTGCAAGGTGTCAAGGTTAATACATGCTTTACAATTTATTCAAATAGCTACTATAACCCAGAGTAATCATGACTGGCGATCTAAATCCAAATATATAGTGTCGTTAGTTATTATTATTACTCAGACTAGACTTTCAGGACCATACTCACTTCATAGTTGTGATCAATTTGCTAGTGAAGGGTGAAGGCTGAAGTAAATGGCTAGGCTAAGGGATGACTTGACTGACTTGACTTTGTGACACTTTGGCAAGGGAAAGGGAATACACACCATAGTATATACTGAATGAGCAATAACACAGGGAATGGCGGTGTCTCACAAATGGATGAGTTGTTTAAAGAGGGTTTATTCACCTTCACAGATGCGCACAATCCATAATACAAACAAGGCCAGCAATTGTTTAGATATAACATTTAAGTTCCATTGCTTTTTGGGCCTGAGGTTTCCATAGCCTTGATCTATGTGTGTTTACAAACACATTGCATAGATTTACATTTATTTTTAGGCTTTCTGCTGCAGGTGTGTTTTTAAGGCACTTGTTTACCTGAGCACTTCTAGGTGTGTCATGGACAACTTGTTTACCTAGGTATTTATTTTTCCAAAAGATATAACATTTTATTTTTCATGGCCATTTTCAATTGGCATTTCTTTCACATACAAGATATAGCATTTCATTTTTCCAGATTTTGTATTGATGGCAGCACTAAAAGTTTCAGGTTTAGCCAACACAACTTTAGTGACTGGGGGGAATTCTCAAGGAACTCCAACTCACCATAGGTAAGTTTTGTCACCAACTCAGAGCCGAGACACAATAAACAGGGAGGCTCATCCAATACAGAGGCTACAGTGGGGAAAGGTCCTCCATGTCACTAGTCAAGTAGCAAATCAGGGTAATAATCTAAAAGGTAGGCCACGGATGGATGAAGACAATGAAATGATGGAGCCAACACTAGCAAGCCAGAGTATGGTGTAATGATCACCTCTATTCTCCCTAAGGAGGGTATGTACCAATGAGTATGAATAGTGAACTTCTAAGTCTGAGTAGGGACAATATAATACAAATAATAGGTCAACCAGGTCCATGTATCTATATGATCGCCAGATCATGACACTAAGTGCTAAGACATGCTATAAGAATAAATATAAAAGCAATCTAACCATAACACAATAATATACCTGCTGAGTCATATACCTGAATGCACATCAACCTGTACCATCATCTGTCCTCTGGAACTGCTGCTGTAACTCTGGGCACTACTGACTGCTCTGTACCAATGGTATAATGGCTATATCGGGCATCTCTCTGAGTGTCCTGAAACTCAGTCATGGCATGGGGAGTATAACCGCTGTCCACAATCTGATAGTGATCCAATATAGATGCTCATCTCAGCATCTCAAATGCAAAGGAACTGGCTGAATAGTGTACTGGAATGAGAAAAATAATGTATGGTAGCCCGGCTACTATATATGTGATAACAGGACCAATATTGATGAATCATGTATATGAATAGAATTCCTATAGAACTGGTGGTTGCAACAATTGAGGACCCATGTAATCCAATAGATGGATTCTTTTTATATGGATGTCAATGACAAGGAGGCACAAAAAATGATGAGCATGGAAGAGAAATATGATGTAGCAACAGACGTTGATGGTGAAGTCACCATGAAGGCACATGAAAAAAAATAAAAATTAATGGACCAGTTTACATGTAAATGTGCATATGGTCGTAAGACCTGATAAGGCATGCATACCCCTAGTAACTCATTGGTAAAGTCTAGGTAGAACTAGGTGATAGGGGGGTGTATGTGAGATCCCTAATTCAAGCCTAAAGGGGGGGTTGTTTGGGTTAACCTTGGATTAGGAATGAGTCAAATGTGGTTTAGGTATAGCACATGGTTTCTTGTAGCCCATGGTATTGGCCCAAGGTATTTGTTGACACCCAAAAAATGCTCACTAGCTCATCTCCCTAGTCACATGACCCATTTGTCCACTTTTCCTACCATTTTAGCCTCTAAAACCTCAAAAAACCTTCAAATGGTCACCAAAAAGGCCAAAATACATCTTTTTCTTCTCAAAACAGTTCAATTTCCTCAAAAAATACTAAAAACCCTCAAAAGGGGTGTAAAATTCCCAAAAATCAATTAAAAGGGAATCAAATTCAAAAATATATTCATAAAAGGAAAAAAAGAGGGAAAAAGAGGGAAAAAGAGGAAAAGAAACCCTAAACCATTTTTCACCAATACCATTGGTTACCTTAAACCATGGTTGTATTCTCCATCACCCAAAAGCTATAAAAAGGTGATAGAGGCTCCCCATTATTGATCCACATTCTTGCCTATCCTTATGCTACCAAATTCATTCTTGAGATCCTGAGCCCATCACTTTTGCCTAGATCCACCTTTGCAGTGAACCCTTTTGGCCAATCCCCATTTGCTTTTGGAGAAGAGAAGGAACCATTGGAGCATTGGAGCAACTCATCCCTGTAGCTGCTCAAGCTCAACCAACCTCACGATTGAGGTAATATTTCATTTGTAAATCTATTTTTTATGAATAAAATTTCTTTTACATGGAAGATCTGAATTTTTTACTATTTACTGTAAGTTTATTATGCACATGTTAGATTAGTTTTTACTTTTTACATTAGATTTTTACTATTTTATTGAAACTACTACTACGAAGTTAGTAGGTGCTCATTTGCACAAGTTTGGGTTTAAACCCAAGCAACAGTATTGCATGTAAAGAAGCCTTTATAAGGCTTGAGGAGGCTCCATTGTAAAGTGGCCTGGAGGTGATTGGTGGCTATCCCTTTTGGCTCAATATGAATGGTTTAGGTCAAGGGAGATAATAGATCTATTATAGTGGTTTTTCTTGGTTTTGGTTTTCCATCAAACATTGTGTGTTTAATGTTATGTGGTTGCTTGGATTATCTTGTATTATTTCTCTCTCATATTTATTAATGCTCTTAAATCCTTAATATGTATAAATACACATGAATGGGATAAGTCATGTCTTATTGATAATGATCATGACTTATCAGAAATACATTTCATTATAATTAATATAAAACATTTCAATAATTGTAATATAAATTTAAGGATATTACAAGTCACCCCTCCCTGAAATACTTTGTCCATGAAGTATTGGTAAAGATAAGTGTGTCAATCTAAAATACTCATTCTCCCAAGTAGCTTCATCTTTTGGCAAATGTTTCCACTTGACAAGGTACTCATTGACTGATATGGAAGAGCATTCTAATTTTAACTTATAAAATGCATTTAGGCTCTAGCACCAATTTACCTTCGTTGTCTAATAGGGGTAACTCTATTTGTATGTGGGTTGTTGGACTCAATTTTTTCTTTAAGCACGAAACATGGAAAACATCATGTAGTTTTCCTTTGTTTGGTATATCTAGAGCATAATCCACTTGTCCTACTTTCTTTCGTACTTTATAATGACCATAAAGTTTGGGTGCAATTTTATGATTTTTGGAATTTTTGAGTGAGGTCTATTTGTATGGTTGGAGATGAACAAACACCCAATCAGCCACTTCAAATTCACGATCAATTCTCTTTAAATCCACTTGTTGCTTCATGTTGAAATATTGTAACTTCAAAGAATATTCTATTTGTACTTTATTATTATTCATCCGAAGATGTTTTATTCTTCTGTCGGGATGTTATTATTATGTAAAGTCATTGAGGTAAATCCTCCCATGTATGTCGGGGCAATGGATCCCCTAAGAGTCATTTTTAATGGGGTGTTTAATTCCCCTAGAGAGGTCGGCCCAGTCGGCAAGAGAATAAACTATTGAGGCTGACCTGTCAAGTGTAAAAGTCAAGTGAATGTAAAGTATAAATAGAGGAGGTATGTTCCTCATTTGAACACACACTCACTCACTTATGAACTCGCATAAGAGAGAGAGAGATATGAAAAGGAGGAGAAGGATCTCTTGTTCAGGTATTTAATCTTTGTACTTTTGATCATCTATATTGAGGAAGTTTTGCTGGGTTTTCTACCCCATGAGGATTTCCTAGGTTAAATTGTGTCTCTTGTGTTTATGTTGTGCTTATTGTTCCTTTAGTGATCTTGTATATGCCATTGTTGTGAAATTGAATTGAATACTGATGTTATCTATCTTATCATATTGAATTCTAACATGGTATTAGAGCTAGCCTGAAGGAATGCAATGTATGGCACTTACGACACTTGTTTCACTTGTGACAATTTGAAAGCTAGGGCTTTGTATAGAAAAACCTAGTCATCATGGAACTTTCGCTATAAATCACTTTTGCGGAAGGTTCAAGATCTGAAACTTGGACATGCCGAATATGACATGTTCCTGTACCTTGTGTCCGAGTTTCATCCTCATATTCGATGTACTTTTTGAGATATGATCCGTACAAGTTAGGGTTTCTGCCTCTTCCAAAATGAAGCCCTAAATAGGTGACCTAGGTAAAAAGGTCATATATTAGGCTAGGAAGCTCCAAATGGAATTCTGTAAAAGGTGACAGTTATGGAACGAACTGTAATTTCACAGGTGCGAATATCAGAGGCCGAAGTTGAAATAGTGACACGTGGCACTTCGTACAAGTTTGTTATGCTGTTTCATCCCATAAACAGGTCACGTTGGGAAAATTATCATATCTCTCTAATGAGGAATCCAATGAATCTCAAACATGTGGGGTTGGAAATATGACAGGTCAGGATACCACAAGCCGAAGTTTCAGATCCCGAGGATCCAGAATTTCATAGATACACTAGAAACATCACGACACATCTGAAATGGCTCAAAGGAGGAAATCAAATAAGAAGAGGAAGAAACTCTCACTTAGGGTTTTCAGTTTTTAGGTATGGAAGGACCTGATACAATGTTGGAGACACCTAATGCAACATTGGAAACTTTGAAAATGGATATTAATCTTTCATCAAAATGTTGTGGGAGGAAGGAGATTGAAAATTAGGGTTTCCAAGTAAGAAGAAACCCTAGCAAGGTTGGGAGACTCATAGGGCAGCAATGAAGGAGGTTTAAATGGATCTAGTAGTCTATCATCCTTGCACCATGAACCTATATAATATGTTTACAAATGATCTACCTGTTGAATATTGTAACTTCTAAGAATATTATATTTGTATATTATTTATTCCGGAGATGTTCCATACCTCCGATGTGATTATACTATGAATCCGGAGATGTTTATTCCTCCGAATTGGTTGTGGTAACTAGGGTTATTAGACCCACCATGTGGGGGTCGGCCCAGTCAGTTATAATAGGGTATTTAACCTAATGGTTAAATACGAGCCTACATGTACTTGTGTAAAATACATGTCAGTGTAGTGTATAAATAGAGGAGGTATGTTCCTCATTTGACACACTCACTCACTTAAGAGAGGCACACTTGTGGAGGAGAGGTCTGCTATGGTGGAGGAGGAGATCATGTCTTTGGTTTGCATCTTTGTATATTGCTGGTCATCTATATTGAGGAAGATTTACTGGGTTTTCTACCCCATGAGGGTTTCCCAGGATAAATCTGTGTCTCTTGTGTTTATGCTATGCTTGTTGTTTCTTCAGTGATCCTGTATATGCCATTATTGTGAAATGGAATGTAATGCTGCTATTTTTTGTCTTAGCATATTGAATTTTAACATGGTATCAAAGCTAACCTGAAGGAAGGCAATGTATGACACTTACGACACTTGCTTCTCTTGCGACAATTTGAAGGTTAGGGTTTTATATAGCAAACTCCCGTCATCGTGGAAATTTCGCTATAACTCCATTTATGAGAAGTTTCAAGATCTGAAAAGTTTATAGGTCGTAGATAACATCCCCAGGTACCTTGTGTCCAAAGGGAACCCTCAGATTCGTTGTACTTTATGAGTTATGATCAGTACAAGTTAGGGTTTCTGCCTCTTCCAGATCTCAGTCAAAATCAGGTGACCTTGGAAAAAAGGTCATAACTTGGGCTAGGAATCTCCAAATGAAATTTCGTAAACATTGATAGGTAGTAAACAAACTGTACTATCTCAGGAAACTTTTTCAGAGGCCGAAGGTGAACCAGTGACACGTGGAACGCCGTACAAGTTCGCTCTCCTATTTTATCCCATAAACAGGTCACATTGCGACACTTGGTATAACTCTCTCTCAGAGAGTCCAATTGAGTTCAGACCTATCAATATGGAAATATAACAGGGTGCGCTATCTCAGAAAAAGTTTTCAAAGGCCGAAGTTTAAACAGTGACACGTGGCACGCCGTACAAGTTCGCTCTCCTGTTTTATCCCATAAATAGGTCACGTTGCGACACTTGGCATAACTCTCTCTCAGAAAATCCAATTGAGGTCAGACCTGTCAGGATGGAAAGATGACAGGTCAGGCTACTGCAAAAAACGTTTTCAGACCCTGTGGAGCAGAAATTTCAGAGTTATAGCAGAAACAATCAGGTGCATATTTCTATCAAAACAAAATTATTTTTGGAGCACCTTTATTCATGGCTTCCGGAATTTAGGGTTTCGTAGAAAGTTAGAATTTTTTGAATCGGAGTCCACGGCTGGAAGCTCCTCAGAAAAATAATATTTTAGAGCCTTGGATCAAACCTTTTGATTGGACAGAAGGGTGGGCTTCATCAAGCCCTAGTTCAGGTTCCTGTCCAGAAGATCCAGAAGTTTCGAAGGCAATTTTGAGGGGTCAAATTTTGGAGATTTCAAAATTAAAGAATGCTAGGTTGATCAGCTCAGTAAGACACATTCTTCCATCCATTCAGAAGTGTGAAAGTCAAAGATTGAATTTTTAGGGTTTCTCTAGCAAACCCTAATCAAGCTCCAGATCAAGTTTCAGGGGGAGTTGAGGCTAAGGCCTTACATAAGAAGACTACAAAAAGTCTCGACAGGTATGACTTAAGGAGGTTCAGGTATGCCTTGAAATCTGATTCTTGATTAAAGTTCATAATGTGTTTGTCTTCATGTTATTTATTAGTACAATCTTGATTAATGTTATTAATTGTCTTATCACCCTAGTAACAATATGAATGCATGTGAATGATCGAAGACATTCATTGATTAGGGCTATATGATTGTACTTATGCATTATGGTGTTGTGTGAGGTTGATGTTGTCTGCTAACAAGACATTGGTACATCACAAAAGAGAAATCAAGTTCCATGACCATGACAACATGAAGACAAAGACTCACGAGGTATGTATGACTTTGTCATATCATGTTTAACCTACGAGACATGCAGGTTCTAGCTCAGGATCTCTAAATCATTGAAGAGATTGTTTAGGTATGTTGTACATAACTAGCAGGTATACTAATCCAGGTATGTTTTCCTATGTCATGTTAGAATCTTACCTTGTGTAAGTATACTTGGTATGATTGGTTAGTAATCAAGGGTTTATGCATATTATGTCTCTTATCTTGGTTGATGATTTAACTAACTAGATCAAACAAGAATATGCATGAGTAAAATAAGACTTCCTTGAAACCCTGAATACTATTGATCATGACTGTACATATTCAAGATTATTTAGAATTAGAATGTTTTGATAATATTGAGAATATACTAATGAATGTATGTTTGTGTATGAGATCATGAGGATGACACTAGTGTACACTTGAGCATGCACAATGGTACAGAATGAATAGAAGTTCAGAAGACATACAGAAGATCAAGTGGGAGGCAACCACACAAACATAAAAGATAAGTATTTGGGTTGTTATTAGAAATAGTAAATGATATTGCTTGTATGCATATTTGTATTCCTAGAATATATCATGCTGAGTGTAAACATTCATAAAGCATTGAACAGTATACTACTAATATGCATATGATTGGTAAATTGGACAAACATTCCATTGTTGCTTGTCTAGAATGAAACCTCTTTGCTGACATGCTGAGAGTTGTGCACACTCTCGATAGTATGTTCTGGTAGAGATGGAAGGCATCTAGATAGCCACTGTATGCATACAGGATATGGGAAAGTGTTGTGCCAAAGTATTGGTCAAAATAGTTGCATAACTATGTAAATGATATCTGTATGCATAATAGGTTATCATATCAATATGATTTGATTATTATGAAGTATTACTAACCATGTACTTAATTTTGATTTGTAGGAAAGATCATGATGAATGATGAACTCTGAACAAGCGATGGATGTTCAACAAAAGATTTACAAATCAAACACACTATAGAAAGCTTGTGGTTAAGAGATTCTCTTAGAAAGAGGAAGAGAATCATGATGAGATTTTTTTCTCCAAGGGACTAGATAAGACCATTCTCTTAGTAATGTAATCAGGTTTTGTATGGGTTCCCAGGATTGGTAGTCAATTGATGAGCTTAATGATCATCATGGGTGATGTGGATCTCAACCTTTTCTACAAGGTTGAATATGGGTTCTAAACACATATGACATGGATGCAAGAAAGAACTCACCACAGAGTTCGAATGATTTTGAGGCTCATATTAGTAGACCCATCTGACGAGAGATGGCACAGATAGATATGCAAAAGATCACTCAATTATGAGTGTGAATAATGGACAATTGACAGCTTCATGACAAAGCTTGGGCTTTACCAGAAGTAAAGCTGTTCCTAACCTTTACCTTAAGGTTGTGGATGATGAACCTATCATACCATTATTGTATGACGATGATCTCTTTCTGACAAGGAATGAGAAACAGGTCATGAAAATGGCTGCAGAAATGAAAATGAAAGATCTCAGATTAATGCACTACTTCTTAGGTCTAGAAGTATGGAAATATCCAAAAGGAATCTTTTAAATCAAGGTAAGTATGCTGTGAAGTTTCTAAAAATATTTGATATGTTGGAGTATAAAGCCATGGCCACTCCCATGGACTCCAACTTGAAGTTGTTAGTTAATGACTCATCGTATTTAGTGGACCTAACCCTATATATAGACAAATCATTGGTTCATTGATGTATTTAACAAATACTAGGCCAGATATATGCTTTGCGGTAAATACCCTAAGTCAGTATCTAGTAGAACCTAGAAAGGTGCACTTAATAGCTACAAAGCATGTAGTGAGATACCTAAAAGGTACATTAGATTTTTGGTCTATATTATCTTGGAGGTCATGAACTCCGTTTACATGGTTACTCAGATTCTGATTGGGCAGGAAGTTTATCAGATAGAAAGAGTACATCAGGTGGATGTTATAGTCTTGAATCTGCCATGATCTCATGGTTCAGCAAGAAACAATCTAGTGTGGCTCTCAGTACTACTGAAGCAGAATTTATGGCTGTCTGCTCTACCAGCTGTGAAGCAGTATGGCTTCAGAAGATTTTATAAGGACTGTTTGACTTAGAAATGGATCCCATTGTGATTATGTGTGACAATCAAAGCTGCATTAAGATGACTGAAAATCCTAAGTCAAAACACATAGAGATCCGATACTTCTATATACGAGATATGGTGCAAAGAGGAGTTATCAAGCTCGAATATATAAGCACTGAGGATCATATTGCTGATATCTTGACTAAACCTCTGTCTCGAGTGAAGTTTGAATACTTTCGAGACAAGCTTGGTATAGTTCAAAAGAACTCTCCTCGAAAGGGGGAGTAGCATAGTATCTGATAACAAGTTTGTCTCATCAATGATGAGGTTACCTATTTACTGCACTTAGTTACTTAGAATTATTTTTTAGGACCCTTATATTTTTACTTTTGATGATAGATGTATACATGCCTTTAATGATATATGTATTTGATGCTATTGATGAGGATACATGTTTTGATGATGAGGATACATGTTTTGATATACATGTTTTGATGATGAGGATACATGTTTTGATATACATGTTTTAATGATGAGGATACATGATGCCTTGATGTACTTGTATGGATGAAGATACTTGTACCCATGATTGACATACGAGGGGATTGGATCATCCCTGGACTTCAGTCCTAAAGAGAGCCGTAGATGTATGTCTTTGAGAATGAAGTCCTTGGTGGACTTGAGGGGATTGGATCATCCCTGGATTTCAGTCCTAAAGAGAGCCGTAGACGTATGTCTTCGAGAATGAAGTCCTTGGTGGACTTGAGGGGATTGGATCATCCCTGGACATCAGTCCTAAAGAGAGCCGTAGACGTATGTCTTCGAGAATGAAGTCCTTGGTGGACTTGAGGGGATTGGATCATCCCTGGACTTCAGTCCTAAAGAGAGTCGTACACGTATGTCTTCGAGAATGAAGTCCTTGGTGGACTTGAGGGGATTGGATCATCCTTGGACTTCAGTCCTAAAGAGAGCCGTAGATGTATGTCTTCGAGAATGAAGTCCTTGGTGGACTTGAGGGGATTGGATCATCCCTGGACTTCAGTCCTAAAGAGATCCGTAGACGTATGTCTCCGAGAACAAAATCCTGAATAAATAGGTAAGGGGATTGGATCGTCCTCGGACTTTAGTCCTTTGAATTGAGCCGTAGACATGATGTCTCCGAGAACAAAATCCTGAATGAAAGGGTAAGGGGATTGGATCGTCCTCGGACTTTAGTCCTTTGAATTGAGCCATAGACATGATGTCTCCGAGAACAAAATCTTGAATGAACAAGTAAGGGGATTGGATCGTCCTCGGAATTTAGTCCTTTGAATTGAGCTGTAGACATGATGTCTCCGAAAACTAAATCCTGAATGAACAGGTAAGGGGATTGGATCGTCCTCGGACTATGGTCCTTTGAATTGAGCCGTAGACATGAGGTCTCCGAGAATTGAATGATAGGACTGGATCGTCCCTGGACTTCAGTTCAAAAGGTACATGATAGGACTAAATCGTCCCTGGACTTCGGTTCAAAAGGTACATGATAGGACTGGATCATCCCTGGACTTCGGTTCAAAAGGTACATGATAGGACTGGATCGTCCCTGGACCTCGGTTCAAAATGTACATGACAAATCCTAGAATTGTTCTAGGTTACATCCAGCATGAAACAGGGCTGGCTCTGTAGATGTGATACATCCAGCATGAAAAAGGGCTGGCTCTATAGATGTGATACATCCAGCATAAAACAGGGCTGGCTCTGTATATGTGATACATCCAGCATGAAACAGGGCTGGCTCTGTAGATGTGATACATCCAGCATGAAACAGGGTTGGCTCTGTAGATGTGATACATCCAGCATGAAACAGGGCTGGCTCTGTAGACGTGATACATCCAGCATGAAACAGGGCTGGCTCTGTAGATGTGATACATCCAGCATGAAACAGGGCTGGCTCTGTAGATGTGACACATCCAGTATGAAAGAGGACTGGCTCTGTGGTGGTAAATCCTAGATCTGATCTAGGTCACATCCAGTATGAAAAAGGACTGGCACTGTGGTTGGGATTAGATCGTCCCTAGACATGAGACTTGTCTTAAAGAGATAAGGATTGATCATCCTGGAACTTGATCTGGATTGTATCATCCATGGACCTATGTCCTAAAGAGAGCAGGATTGATCATCCTATAATATGATCGTGTGATGATGATGTTGATGATCGATGCTGATGATCGTGTGATGACGATGATGATCGTGTGATGTTGATGCTGATGATCATGTGATGACGATGTTGATCATGTGATGGCGATGCTGATGATCGTGTGATGACGATGCTGATGATCATGTGATGACGATGCTGATGATCGTGTGATGATAATGCTGATGACGATGTTGTTGATCGTATGATGACGATGCTGATATTCGTATGATGACGATGCTGATGATCGTGTGATGACGATGCTGATGATCGTGTGATGACGATGCTGACGATCGTGAGGATTCAGATATTGATGTTGCTGTAGATGTTTGAGTACTGCAGAAGATAAAGATTCAGTACTAAAGATGTTCATGTTCTAGTATTGAAGATGTTCCAGTAACTGGTTGAGTTACTGATGATGTTGAGAAAGCTTCCAATGATTTATAGATGTATCATGTATAATGTATGACTCATTGCTCCTGCGGATGTTGTTATAATATCCTTCTCGTTAAGGGGGAGTGTTGAATATTGTAACTTCTAAGAATATTATATTTGTATATTATTTATTCCAGAGATGTTCCATACCTCCGATGTGATTATACTATGAATCCGGAGATGTTTATTCCTCCGAATTGGTTGTGGTAACTAGGGTTATTAGACCCACCATGTGGGGGTCGACCCAGTCAGTTATAATAGGGTATTTAACCTAATGGTTAAATACGAGCCTACATGTACTTGTGTAAAATACATGTCAGTGTAGTGTATAAATAGAGGAGGTATGTTCCTCATTTGACACACTCACTCACTTAAGAGAAGCGCACTTGTGGAGGAGAGGTCTGCTATGGTGGAGGAGGAGATCATGTCTTTGGTTTGCATCTTTGCATATTGTTGGTCATCTATATTGAGGAAGCTTTACTAGGTTTTCTACCCCATGAGGGTTTCCCAGGATAAATCTGTGTCTCTTGTGTTTATGTTATGCTTGTTGTTTCTTCAGTGATCCTGTATATGCCATTATTGTGAAATGGAATGTAATGCTGCTATTTCCTGTCTTAGCATATTGAATTTTAACACTACCTTGGATGATTAGGGTTTTACCCTTCTAGAAAAGACTATAAGCAATCTCGATAGGTATGACTTGAGGAGATGCAGGTATATTTTGAAATTTGTTTAATTTATTTGATGATTAAGTTCATGATATGTTTGTCTTCATATTATTGAGGTTAGTACAATCATGATTAATCTTAAACCTGTCTAATCACCTTAGTAAAAGTATGAATGCATGTTAATGATAGAAGACATTTGTTGATTAGGGTTATGACACTTATGATTGTACTAATGCACTGTGGTGTTGTATGAGGATGATGTTGTCTGCTAACATGAAAGGTACATCAAGAAAGACAAATCAAGTTCTAGATCAAGAATATCTGACCATGGTGACATGAAGACAAAGACGCATCCATAGTCATTCAACACATAGAAGCTCTACTTACGAGGTATGTAAAAGTTGGTTCTACAATGCTTAACTTATGAGATATGTAGGTTACTAGCACAAGGTCTCTAAATCATTGAAGAGAACAAAGAAGACATTATTTGGATATGTTAGACATAAATGGAAAGCATGATAATGCAGGTATGTTTTCCTATATCGAGTTAGAATCCTACCTTGTGTTAGGATCTTATATAAGTATACTTTTGTATGATTGATAATGATTATTCAAGAAGTTATAAGTTTGAGTAATCATGGGTTTATGCATATTATGCTTCTTAGTTTGATTAATGATATGACAAATGTTAACACCCAAAAAGTGTTCACTACCTCATTACCACATTATATGGCTCATTTGTCCATTTTCCTACCATTTTTCCCTTAAAATCCCAAAAAATCCCATTAAAATGCCTCCAAAAGGCCTAAAATGCCTCCTTTTCCTCCAAAAATAGCAAAAATCCCCTAAAAAGGGAATAAAAAATATATAAAATAATGAGGAAAAGGAGGAAAAAACCCTATACAGCTGCCCAAAACCATGTGTTCCCTAAAACCATGGGTCAGCACTCCACCACCAAAAAACTATAAATAGGTGATGGAGATCCCTTATTCCATATCCACAATCACAAGCACCCTTACTCTGCCAAAATCTCTCTCGAAACCCTAGTTCACCTTTGAACTATTTTCACCTTGAGAGCCACCTTTGGCCCATCCCCAACATTGGAGAAGGAGAAAGGAGCATCCTGAAGCTTGGAGCATCCTCTTGGACACTGCAAAGGGCTTCATCAACCTTGACACTCAAGGTAACATTAATATAAAACCATTTTTTACATCTTTTATTTATGTCTCATGCAATGCTTAAAGTAGTTTGTTAATTGTTGTTTTAGCTTAATCTTTTAATCATTATTGAACTGCTACTAAGGAGTCCATTCTCCTTAGTAGGTGCTCATTGGCACAAGCTAGGGGTAAAACCCTAGCTATAGTTTTGGCGACTCCCCTAGTTTTCGAATTTCTGGTTTCCGTTTTTAAATTTTTTCCTTTCGGCTGTCCCTTTCGGCCGCCGCATACCGCGTCTTTTTCCTTCTACAGTCGCGTCCCGACCGCGCCTTTCAGGCCTTTACCCGCGATCCGACCGTGGCTCTCAGACTGCTTCCGACGCTCTACCGGCGGATTCAAGTCTGTTACCTGCGATCCGACCGTGGCTAATCAGCCTGTTTGCCGCGATCTGACTGCGCCTGTCGGCCTTTTTCACGCGTCCCGACTGCGGCTTTCTGCCTCTTTCGGGCGTCCCGACTGCGCCTGTTAGCCTTTTTGCCGCGACCCGACTGTGTCTTTTTCCATTTTTCCTGCGTCCCGACTGCCACTGTTGGCCCGATAGCCGCGACCCGACTGTGTCTTTTCCCCTGTTTCCTGCGTCCCGACTGCCTCTGTTGGCCCGATAGCCGCGACCTGACCGCCGCTGTTCCCCTCAAACCCGCGGTCGGCCTGTTCTGATTCGCCACAGACCCGCGGTCTGATTTCTGCTCTTTTCCTGTTTTGAGCCCAGCCCCTCTTGCTGCAATATTTTCTGCATTTGAACAGCCCTCTGTCCCACCTGCAGCCCACTTCCTTACAGCCTTTCTGCAACATAATTTCTGTTCCTTTTACAGAATCTTTTTAAAAATTTCAGTATTTTTATTTTCAGAAAATTTTGCAAGTTAAAAGAATCAATTTCAGCATTATTGATAGATTGGAAGTTGCCCTCCCTTGTGGCACTTCTATTTTTGGGATCATTACCTCACGAGCACACACTCTGTCACATAAAATCAAGTGAGCCTTAAAAAGTACCTAATTGAACCAACATTCTAACCCCACTTGGGGAACACAAAAGAATCATTGTAGTTAGGTAGGATCAGGGGGATAGGCTTCCAATAACACCCCTTGGTTATTTCACTTGAGACATAGTTGTTGTCCAAATAGGGAACCAAAATCCCCTAGTACTTTTTGGCACGGTCACGACCAGTTTATCAGAGGGCCTCTCCCTTAGGAGGGTTGAAGTCGGGAGACTGGTTCCGGAGGCCTGAGTGGAATACCGCACTCCATTCAGTAACCGAAGGGCTACCTTTTGCGGTTCGCGGGATATCCCTGTATAGGGGTATTGCGGTCAACGAACTAAACGGTAGATTCACCTTTCTGGACGTGTCATGAACGGGGTATCTTAGTTGCCATTCTTCTAGGATTGACTACCCGGTGTCCCTCCCGGTAGGGGGATATCATAGCCACTTGGCTTTCCTACTCATATTGTCTGACTTGGATTTCATCACCTTGCAGAGGATATGTTTAGTTGAGTCAGAATACTTTTAGCTAGGTGTTTGCATGCTCCTTTACCTCCCTTTGGTCTAGTGAGTCCACCATTTTTCTTTTCTAGGAAACCTGCTGCTTGTTGGTATTCTGACCATTTTTGTTGTTACTCCACCTATTGTAGCACAGCTGTTGCAGTGGGTGTTTTGAGTTGGTTGTTGGCCTAGGTGCCTTGCTTTTTAGCTCTCCTTCTGCACACTCGGTTGCATTAGGATTTTTGAGCTGTTTTTATACTCACCTCAACCCACAGAGACTAGACACCATCCGTCACCATTGAGTCCCCGAGACATTCTTGGCGCCTCAGGGGCGATCCCCCACAGCACGGTTCTCTCGACACCACTCGTCATAGATTCCGATCATTGTCCGTTGATACCACTCATCACAGATCTAGAGCCTTGTCACTTGACTCCACTCGTCAGCGACGTAGGCCTCCGTCACCAGATAGTGACGCACCTTACTTTACCTATGATTCTGACGAAGAGTCTGAGAACCCTATTTATACTGCCCCTACTAGCCCCATGGCTGGCACGACTTCCACTCCATTTGTCATAGGGACCATTGGTGGCACATCCGCCACTACACCAGTTACTACACCTATTTTGGGTATGCCCTCCATGGGGCAACCATCTACCGTTCCCCTCACGGTACCTATTCCCACAGCGGGAATACCTATCCCCACAGCGGGAATACCTATCCCCACTACATCAGTGGCTCACACTACCAATGGTGGTGCTGGACCATCCTTCACTACCTCAGTTCCCCCACTTGGGGGCACCACCTCACATCTTGTCCCTCCACTTGGGGGCACTGGCCCCAACTTGGTCCACAGCACTACTGTGTCACAGCCTTCTTCCAGTTTGCCATTCATGGCTAGCCTCAACCTACCTGACCTGGCCAGATTGACCAACGATCCTATTCGACACAACCCTATGTGGCCTCATATGCCTACCAAACTAGCCTCTGACATCCCTAAGTTCGAGGGTAAGGCCGGTGAGGACCCACAAAACCATATCATGTCTTTCCACCTATGGTGTTCCTCTAACTCCATCGTGGATGACTCTGTTCGCCTCCGTCTCTTACAGCGCACCTTCAGTGGCTCTACAGCCAAGTGGTATATCGAGCAACCTCATGGGACCCACGCCACCTTTTCTTCCCTGGCCTCGACCTTCCTGCAGTTCTTCCAGTTGCCAGTCCGCTATGACGCGGGCGTTGAGATCCTTCTATCTTGTAGACAAAACACGGCTACCCATATCACGGACCATATCCATGAGTGGCGTAGACGCCGTAGCTTATGCAAGATTAAACTAGACGACCGTATCTTCCTCGATTGGTTCCTCAAGTCCCTGCTTCCTGTTATTGCTAAGGATGTAGCTTCCGAAAGACCCCAGTCTGAAGAAGAGGCCATCCTTAAGGCACAGCAGTTCGACCTCATTTACGCCCAGTCGGGTTACCTTTATACCATTATACCCGACGCCCCTCGCGGCGAGTCCTCCCATCATGATGCGCCGGGGGCATCCCACGCTGCAGATGGTATCATTGGCCGTGTTTCTTCGCATCCCCAACCGTTTTCTATAGCACGACCTACCCCTGGCCCCGACCTGTCGAGGGCCACCTCCCAGTCTGGAGCAACCAACTCATATGCTCCCATGACACATCAACATTCCCATGGACCCTCATGTCCACCTCAGTGCTTCGGGTATGCGACTCCTGCTTATGCTCCTCCAGTCGCCTCTCAGCCTTACTACCATCAGCAGGCTGCCTCAGCTCCTGCGCCCTCACAAGCCCAAACCGCTTATTATCCGCCCCAGGCAGCCCCTGCGGCACATCCACAACCTGCTCCGCAGTCCTATCAGCAACCCCCTCAAGTTGCTGCACCTGCTCAGCCTCAACCTACATATCATCCTCCGCATCCTGCTCCTGCGCCTGCGCAACCTCAAAATCCACCTGCTGCCCAAGGGCAAGTTTACGCCCAACATAACCCGCAGCAAAACCAGAATAACCAACGTAACCAGGGCCAACAGAACCGCGGCAAGGGCCGTAATCGGGGAAACAACCAACCTGCAGACCAAGCTGGTCAACCGGCTAATCCCCCTGACAATAACAATGCGGCCCCCGCTAATCAAAACCCTGATCGCCCGCCCAAGCAGGCCAAAAACCCCAATCTGCGAACAAACCACCCTTGTTCTATTTGCGGAGTCTATGGACATTACACCCATGCTTTCCCACACTTGGAGCGAGCTCGGCAGCTTTGGGTTGACGAGGCCCATCGCCAAGGGCATGCGGCTCCCCAAGCACCGCCCAACCCCCCCAACCTCAGCAACCCCCTTTGGTGCTGCAAAACCCCTTACCGACCCAAGGCGTGGTGAACACTCAGCCGTTGGCCCCTCAAGCTAACGTGCAACCCCAACAACAACAGATCACCTACGCTGCTCCTGATCAACCCATGTTCGACTCAGGTACCCACCACTTACTGATGATGTCATCCGCTGACGTCAACCTCCAGACCCGTCGGAACCAATATGGCTCCACCTCTGAAGCCACTCCCACGGATAAACCTGCTAACGCCCATCCCACCAATCAGGCGTTACGTATACCTCCGCCTCCCATAGACGGCGCTGCGAAAGCACCTCGTTTCCCACTTCACCGAATCAACAATAACCCTAACGCGCGTGCTGCGTCAAACTACAACATCGTAGACGACCTAGCCCAATCTCCCGCAGCCATGTCTGCGTTGGAAGTCTTGAAGAACTGCCCTTCCCAGCGCAAGACTTTACTTTCCGCCATCGGGGGGATTGACCCAACTGATTCACATTTGATGGCGTTTGATTTAGACCAGTCTGAACCACGCCTACCTTCCAGCTTAGCCTTCCAAGTTACAGTCTCCGTTAGGAATCTTGTTATCCATCGGTGCATCATCGATGAGGGTGCCTCCACATGCGTTATGTCTACATTTGTATGGCAGAAGCTAGGATCCCCTCCTCTCCAGCAGTCCACCACTGCGTTACGTGCCTACGACGGTCGTTCGGCCCCAGCCCCAAGGCCTTCTACCCAACGTTCCAGTCCAGTTAGGTGGTAAAACAGTTCTTATTGACATAGAGGTAATCAATGCCCAATTGGATTACAACCTTCTACTTGGCCGCAGCTACATGTATGCCATGCGGGCAGTTGCCTCTTCTGTCTTTCGCACCATGATGTTCCCCCACGAAGGACGCGTGGTTAAGATTGACCAGCTCACCTACTATGATCCCAGTGCTCCGGCGGCACCGGAAAATGTTCTCCCCATGGTTGAACAACCTGTTTCTCATGCCACCACTTCATTTGTTTCCTCTTCGGGGCCTGGAGTCTACTCAGACGCGCCGATGACCTCCACCTTTCAATCCATCCCTCCGCCGTCATCTACGCCCGAAGTCTCTGACTTATGTACCTTATCCCACGACAATCTACCACCTAACACTCAACCACCCTTGTTGCCTAAACCACCATTGGTACCTAGCCACATTGGTGTTACACCGATCCATACGATCCCCTTCCTAGTCCCTCCATCGGGAGTAGTAAGCGCCCCGGTCATGGCTACCCTTAGCCTCCCTGGGTTAACCTTGGGATTACCTGTATGGTATCTTTCGCCTCCCGTTCGCCCGCCGACACCTGATGTCGTCCTCCAGCCGGTGCAACCCATGGCTACTACCACTCAGCCACCTCCCGGCGTCTCTACCCCTTCGTCCTCCACGACACCTCCTCCTACTCCCAAACCCACTGGGGGCAGAGGTCCTCAACCTTACACTGCTGTACCACCTCCAAAGACAGTCAAGAACCCTCCAGTGTTTCGTGCTCCTCCCAAATGCTCGCTGTGTGACGAGTTGGGCCATGCGACCCACCAATGCCCACAGTTACCCGCATTGCAGAAGCACATGCAAATGCTCGATGATGACCCCAACATCCCAACTGTCGAACTAAACCCCACTCCTAAACCTAAAGATAAGTCCCTACGTACCAACCACTCCTGCGCCATCTGCGGTATTTATGGGCACTATTCACATCATTGTCCCGATCTCCCGGATTACAGAGCGGCTCTCTATGAGATGAATAATCTGGATCTTGAGATGGCACCACCTACCATTGAGGAGATCTACCCCCCAGACTCTTCACCTTCCGGAGAGGTTAATACCATCTATATGATCTCTTCCACCACTACTCCCTCATCAACCGATTTGACGAAGCAAACGTTCCGTACTGATGAGGAGATTCTTGAGGCCCTTACTGCCCCGGATTATCCTTGGGATGATATGCACCACCGTTCCTATTTCATCCCAGAAGCGTCTTCCTCTAGCACCGCTACCCAATACGCGGTCGAATCCAAAGACTTCCTCCCCACTAAGGTTGACTGGTTCAAGGACCCTATTCCTGCTCCTGATGCCTTCGAGGAGGGAAACATGGCCAACATCTCACCTGTCATCCAAGTTGATATCGCTGCTCCCGGTCGTGCTCCTGAACTCATTACTTTAGGAGCATTTTGTAGTAAACAAGAGATTGAGGACTACATACACCTTTTCAAAGAATTCCGTGATGTCTTTGCCTGGTCCTATACCGAAATGCCTGGTCTTGACCCTGCCATTATAGAGCACCACATGGCACCACATGTTGTTCCCTGCTTTGTGGGCTTATCGCACCTCCACGAAGACCGCCACTGGTTTTACACCATTTCATTTAGTTCACGGTGTAGAGTCTGTTCTCCCCATCGAGTGTCAGATCCCTGCCTTACAGATTGCCGTTGAGCTTCTCCCTGACACCACACCCCTCGAGCAACGTCTGCTGCACCTCGAACAAGCCGATGAAGACCGCCGGGCCACTCTCCAGAACATCGAAGCTGCCAAAAACCGCTCCAAAGCCGGTTATGATAAACATGTTCACCCTCGAACTTTCCACGAAGGGGACCTCGTCCTCGCCTATGACCAAGCCCATGACAAAACCGGTAAAGGGAAGTTTGAATCTATGTGGCAAGGCCCTTACGTCGTGCAGACCTGCCTCGGCAAGGGGGCATACATCTTAGCTGACTCTGAAGGCCGTCCTTTGCGCAACCCTCGTAATGGGTTGTATCTTAAGCGTTTTTACCCATAAAACGAAACCCGCAACCTCATTGGTCTGCGTTGTACAGTGCTTTCTTTTTTGTTTTTGTTTTTGTTTTTCCGAACCGTTTCCACCACTGGAATCAGCGCGACGCGACCGTCATGATGGTCACCTCGTTGCATTATTTTTACCCTGTCATTTTTTACCCATGTTTCAGACGCCACTAGTCACCTCGGTTTGCGTGCCACATCGGCCGTTCTCCGTTTTTCACATGTTTTATATCATCGGATTCAGTTTTCCGAGCTGGTGATGATGCTTGAGATCATTTCTCGCTCTCACCTCCAGATTTTCTGGGCATTTTTCAAAATGCCCCCGTCACCTCGGTTTGCGTGCCACATCGGCCGTTACCCGTTTTTGACATCCTTTATATCGCCGGATTCATTTTTCCGAGCTCGTGATGATGCTTGAGATCATTTCTCGCTCTCACTTGGTACAATTTCACCATTGTGTCCCAACACCTTGCTGCCTCGGTTTGCGTGCCACATCGGCCGCTATCGGATTGTCCCACATTTTTACATGAGCCATTCACTCCTGTCATACTGCAAATGTTTCGTTATTTTGCCACCATTTCATCTACCCCGCAAGGAGGTCCATCAGTGTTCCCACCTACCCTCGTTCTTGGTCATCATTACTAAACCTTGATTGAACACTTCCTCCTTGCCTGGCCATTCCTTTTGTTCGGTATAATTTTATCCCTTTTTCGGGCCGGACAAGTCCTTTACGAAAAAGGCACTTAGGGAGTTTCCGTTAAGCTCTTTTCTGACTCCTAAAAGAATGAAAAGATCGCCGAGCAATCTTGCTTCCTTTCATGCTCGTTAAAGTACCTGAAAGGGCGTCTATCTGGTATAAGTTTAACCCTTTTCCGGACCTGGTAGACTAATTACGAAAAAGGAATACTCTAGTCACACCGGCTAGAAGAGTTCTTCATTGCATCCTTTTATGCTTCTTTGGGCCTTGGAGACTAAATCTACGAAAAAGCAACCCCCTGGAGTCTTCTTACTTGCTTTCAGACTCTCTAAAATTGAAAGCACCCACGAGCATGAACTGTCCTGGGCTCGTAAAATCCACACGACAGTACCATTCCAGCACTTCAGAGTCTTCTTATTTGCTTTCAGACTCCTTAAAATTGAAAGCAACCACGAGCATGAACTGTCCTGGGCTCGTAAAATCCACACGACAGTACCATTTTACACACACTTCTTCTAGTTCCCTAACCCATGAAGAAGTACCCTCCCGTGCCTCCTGGCACTTTGATCTATCATCTCGGCAGCACCCCCAATCAGGTCGCCTTTGTTCAGAGTATTCTGCAGTCTCCTGCCATTGTACACCAACTTGAGTCTCCCTCAGCCAGTTATCCTCCCAGATCCATTACAGCTATGATCCCTTTCCCCTTAGTCAGTTTCATATGCTGCCAGATCATTCCAATTATCATACTCTGAACAAAGGAAGTTTGAGTCCACCCGCTCTACTTGCCCAGTTGTCCCCCCACAGTTCGGTCAGTCCTTCCATCAGCACTATCACATTTCGGTCTTATACCTCGCGCTCCTGTCAAGGAAACATCATTGCCTTGATAGTTGCAGGTCTCCCTCTGTCGACGACAGCTCCTCTATTCCAGAGGATAGGCCCAGAGGTCCCTACGCCTTGGACTTATCACCATCTGTGGTAAGTGCCTACGGATCATTCTGAGAGGAGACATCATTGCATCTCCGAGTGGTTGTTCCTCACATGCTCGACTTCAGCACCTTGATCGCATCGTTGAGGATCGCGTAGGATTATATCCCATCAGTTTTTTGTCGAAGACCCCGGATTTCCCCCGACTCTAGCACATTGGTGAGTCACTTCGGAACGCCCAGTTGTATGTTCCCGTGGATGTCCGGGCTGCGTTGGCGTTTGTATTCGGAAGCCATCCAGTTCCATGCTTCCTTGAGTACCCAGTTTCAGTTCCAGATCCGTTCCAGTTCTGTGTACCATGGCGAGTTTGACCCCAGTCACTATGATCCAGCAGTTCATCAGTTCCTTTGGTACCACACTCAATAGCACTGTTGATTGTTCCAGTACACCAGTTCTGCAGTTCACACATGATCCGCTCAGCAGTATGTCCCAGATTTGTGTCCCCTCTGGACTCTTATGATGTACACAGTGGATATGTATCTTACAGGTCCCCCTTTTCCGGGCCTTACAGTTATGTTTATGTATCTTGATACGAGCATGGGTATGCCCGCCTCGTCCATATATTGAGATTATTCCTCCGTCAGTATTTGAGGTCATGTATATTTCAGGTCCCCATTTTTTGGACCCCATTGTTGTTATTATGTTATATCCTGATACGAGCATGGGAATGCCCGCCTCGTCCATATGATCAGATGATTCCTCATCCTTTATTGAGGTTATGTATTTTTAGTTCTTGCAGTTGTTCGGGATCGTTGTTCCGGGCTCCAGTTTGTTTCTTCTCTTCTCTCCACATCCCAGGAAAACCATTCATGACTTATGATGTCCATCGGCCATACGATTAGCTCCTGACCTCGCACATCAGGGGGCAATCTGTTAACACCCAAAAAGTGTTCACTACCTCATTACCACATTATATGGCTCATTTGTCCATTTTCCTACCATTTTTCCCTTAAAATCCCAAAAAATCCCATTAAAATGCCTCCAAAAGGCCTAAAATGCCTCCAAAAGGCCACAAAACCCTCAAAATAGCCTAAAAAAGGCTAAAAAACCCCCTTTTCCTCCAAAAATAGCAAAAATCCCCTAAAAAGGGAATAAAAAATATATAAAATAATGAGGAAAAGGAGGAAAAAACCCTATACAGCTGCCCAAAACCATGTGTTCCCTAAAACCATGGGTCAGCACTCCACCACCAAAAAACTATAAATAGGTGATGGAGATCCCTTATTCCATATCCACAATCACAAGCACCCTTACTCTGCCAAAATCTCTCTCGAAACCCTAGTTCACCTTTGAACTATTTTCACCTTGAGAGCCACCTTTGGCCCATCCCCAACATTGGAGAAGGAGAAAGGAGCATCCTGAAGCTTGGAGCATCCTCTTGGACACTGCAAAGGGCTTCATCAACCTTGACACTCAAGGTAACATTAATATAAAACCATTTTTTACATCTTTTATTTATGTCTCATGCAATGCTTAAAGTAGTTTGTTAATTGTTGTTTTAGCTTAATCTTTTAATCATTATTGAACTGCTACTAAGGAGTCCATTCTCCTTAGTAGGTGCTCATTGGCACAAGCTAGGGGTAAAACCCTAGCTACAACAAACTAGAAGAGTCCTATTGTCAAATAAGAATATGCATGAGTAAAAGAAGTACTCCCTGAAACCTTGAATACTAATGCTTGTGATAAATTACATGTGTACGAAATGATCATGACCATATATGTTAATATTATAGGATCATAATGTTTTGATAGTACTGAGATTATATTAATGAATGTATGATTATGTATGAGATCTTGAGGATGACACAATGATGAAACTAGTGCACACTTAAGCATGCATAGTGTTCTAGGATGGATAGAAGTCCAAAGACATATAATCATGATGCTATCATAAAGGGAAAAATAGAGATCAAGAGGGAGGAAACCACACAAACATAAAATATAAGTATTTGAGTTGTTATTTGAATTACTTCTTGAATATCTGAATAGTTAATGATATTGCTCGTAATAGTTGTATGCATATTTGTATTCCTAGAATATATCATGCATAGTTTAAGCATTCATATAGCATTGAACATTATACTACTAATATGCATATGATGGATAAGTTGGAAAAACATTCCATTGTTGCTTGTTTAGAATGAAACCTCTTTGCTAACATGCTAGGAGTTGTGCACGCTCTTGATAGTATGTTCTGGTAGAGATGGAAGGCATCTAGATAGCCACTGTATGCATACAGGGTATGGAAAAGTGTTGTGCCAAAGTATTGGTCAATATAGTTGCATAACTATGTGAATCATACCAGTATGCATAAAAGGTTATCATTGACATGATTTGATAATTATGAAGTGTTACTAATCATGTAATTGAATTTGATTTGTAGAAAAGATGGTGTGCTATGATCTACAAAAGAAGGATGATGAACAAGTGATGATTGTTCAACAAGAAGACTTACAAATCAAACACACTATAGAAGTACAAAGCAAGGATCGTGGCTAGAGGATTCTCTTAGAAATGTTGATGTATTTGTAACTTTGGAAGATATTCACTTGTATATTGTATGTATTACATTTGTACTTTATTGTATCCCCAATGGAGATATATTATTCCTCCGATTGGAAGTGTCGCAAGTTATATTGTAAGTGTTGTAACTTATACTTGATGGGTTATTAGACCACCTTGGTGGGATAGGCCCTGTATGATTCATGTGGGTTAAAGGATTATTAGACCACCCTAGTGGGGTCAGCCCAATCAGCATTATGTTAAGTGGTTAAGTTGGGGCCGACCTAGTTGAGTAAAGGTCAAGTGAAAGTAAAAGTATAAATAGAGAGTGTGACTCTCTCATTTGATACATTCACACATTCACTCACTTCGCATTAGTGAGAGAGAGGAGGAGTGCGCACAAGTGGAGGAGGAGTATCTACTATAGACATTATCTTTTGGGGATTCATCTTGTTGATATTTGTATTGGTGCTTATTTTATCTCTGAGGAATTTGCGGGGTTTTTCACCTTCTCGGTTTTCCCTGGTGAAATGCTTTGTGTGTCTTGTCTCTTGTCTCTTATGTTTGATATGCTGTACATGTTGTTCTCTCAGTTAAGATCCTAGATAATATTGAATTAAATGATGGAAAAATAACATGGTATCATAGCTAGCCTGAAGGAAGGCATGGTATGGCATTTATGACACTTGTTGCACTTGCGACAAATTGGAAGCTAGGGCTTGATATAGTAAAAACCAGTCATCGTGGCACTTTTGCTATAGCTCCGTTTTGGGGATGGTTCAGGATCTAAAATTTTTACAGGTCGAAGATGAAATGTCCATGTACCTTGTGTCCGAAGGAAAGCCTCATATTCATTGTACTTTGTGATATATGATTCGTACAAGTTAGGGTTTATGCCTCTTCTAGAATGCAGTCCTAAACAGGTGACCTAGTGAAAAAGGTCATATCTCGAGCTAGTAAGCTCCAAATAGAATTCCATAAAAAGTAACAGTTAGGGAACGGATTTTAGTTTCACAGTTCTATGTTTCAGAGGCCGAAGTTGAAACAGTGACATGTGGAACGCCGTACAAGTTCTATATACTGTTTCATCCCATAAACGGGTCACGTTGCGATACTTGGCATATATCTCTACCGGAGAATCCATTAAAGCTCATATCTATGGGGTTGGAAAGATGACAGGTCAGCCTATCATAGATCGAAGTTTCATACCCTGAGGATGCGAAAGTTTAGAGATACATCAGAAATGATATGGCATATATTTTTGTCCAAACAGAATTGGATTCTGAGCACTTTCATTTTTGGTTTTTCATTGCTGCGAGAAATTAGGGTTTCAGAGAAAGTTGGAATTTATTGAATCTGAGACCACGGCTGGATGATTCTCTGAAAAATTGAAATTTAGAGACCAAGATTGAATTTTTTGGTTGGGTAGAACCTCGGGCTCTATCAAACCCTAGTTTGGGATTTTGACCAGAAAACCAGAATTTGACAGAAGTTGTAGATCCAAAACTTTCAAAGTCAATTTTGAGGGGTCAATTTTTGGAGATTTCAAAATTGAAGTATGCCAGCTTGATCATCTTAGCAAGGCACATCTTTTCATGCAATCAAAAGTTTGAAATTCAAAGTTTCAATTTTTAGGGTTTCTCTGTCAAACCCTAGCCAGCTCCAGATCCAGCTTCATCAAATCAAAGTGGATTGGGTTAATCCTAGAAGAGAATGATTTGGACACCTACATAAGTGAAGAGATTCTAGTTCCATAGGGATATGAGTCTAAGACTTTACATAAGAAGACTACAAGCAATCCCAACAGGTATGACTTGAGGAGATTCAGGTATGTTTTGAAATTTGTTCATGATTAAGTTTATGATATGTTTGTCTTCATAATGATGAGGTTAGTACAATCTTGATTAATTTTAGACTTGTGTTATCACCTTAGTAAAAGTATGAATGCATGTGAATGATAGAATACATTCATTGATTAAGGTTATGACACATATGATTGTACTAATGCACTGTGGTGTTGTATGAGGATGATGTTGTCCACTAACATGAAAGGTACATCAAGAAAGACAAATCAAGTTCTAGATAACGAACATATGACCATGGTGACATGAAGATAAAGACTCATCCATAGCCATTGATCACATAGAAGATCTACTTACAAGGTATGTATAATCTGGTTCTACAATGGTTAACTTATGAGATATGCAGGTTACTAGAACAAGTCATTGAAGAGAACAAGAAGACATTATGTGGGTATGTTAGACATAACTAGAAAGCATGATAATCTAGGTATGTTTTTCCTATATCAAGTTAGAATCCTACCTTGTGTTAGGATCTCATATAAGTATACCTTTGTATGATTGATAATGATTATTCATGAAATTATAGGTTTGACTAATCATGGGTTTATGCATATTATGCTTCTTAATTTGGTTAATGATATGACAAACCAGAAGAGTCCTATGGTCAAATAAGAATATGCATGAGTAAAAGAAGTCCTCCCTGAAACATTGAATACTAATGCTTGTGATAAATTACTTGTGTATGAAATGATCATGACCATACATGTTTAAGATTATTTAGAATCCTAATGTTTTGATAGTATTGAGATTATACTAATGAATGTATGATTATGTATGAGATCTTGAGGATAAAACAATGATGACACTAGTGCACACTTAAGCATGCATAGTGGTCCAGGATGGATAGAAGTTCAAAGACATAAAATATATCATAAAGGAAGAAAAGATCAAGAGGGAGCACACTCCAGTAATTCCTGTAAGGAAGCAAATATTGAGAGGGAGTCCACCCAACAAGCAAACAAAGATAAGTATTTGAATTGTCATTTCTTGTATGTGATTACTTAAATGATGTTGTTCAGTCATGTATATATTTATGTTCCTAGATTTAGGATGTATATTATGCATTTTAGAAAAGGTTGCATTAATGAACAAGATACTACTAATATAGTAATGGGTAAGTGGCCTATGGTACTGTACAACATTCCATTGCTACTTATCTAGAATGAAACCTCTTTGCTGACATGTTGGCAGTTGTGCACACTCTTAACAATGTTCTGGTAGAGATGGAAGGCGTCTAGAAAGCTACGGGATATGGATAAATGTTGTATTGAAGAATTGGCTAAGATAATTGTATGGTTGTATGACATATGTATTTATGTGTAAGAATTTGTTTTGAAATCTATAAGAATTTTCTAATCATGCAATTGAACTTGTCTTGTAGGAAAGACCGTGTACCATCACCTACAAAAGAAAGACTACAACATTTTTTCCAGCAACGAAGTTCAAAGAAAACTATCTATTAAAGATATTAAAGAATATGAAGTTCCCAGGATCCAGGATGCAGTAATGGAAGGATTCCATGATCGAGGAATACCAGTCGATTATGAAGAATGATGTTTGGGATGTGGTCCCAAGACCAGAAGGGAAGTCTGTTGTGACTTCCAAGTGGATCTACAAGATCAAGCATGTTGTAGATGGTAGCATAGAGAAATACAAGGCAAGGTTTGTGGCTCATGGCTTCTCCCAGAAAGAAGGGATAGATTATGAAGAGACTTTTGCACTTGTATCCAGATACACTTCCATCAGAACAATACTTTCTCTGGCTGCAGTGATGAAGTGGAAGATACACTAGATGGATGTCAAGACAACTTTCTTGAATGGTGTAGTCAAAGAGGAAGTGTATGTGTAGAAGCCACTTGGTTTTGAGACACATGACAGGGAATCATATGTGTGCAGATTGAAGAAATCCTTGTATGGCTTAAAGCAAGCACCTAGGACATGGTACAACAGGATAGACAGCTTTCTGTCCAGTTTGGGATTTACCAAGAGTAAAGTGGATTCCAACCTTTACTACAAGGTTGAGGAGGGAAATCCAATGATACTTCTATTATATGTGGATGACCTGTTTGTGACAGGTCAGGATAGATTGATTGCCGACACAAAGATGAAGTTGGGCATGATGCATTACTTTCTAGGTATGGAGGTGTGGCAGAGTGTAGATGGAATCTTCCTTGGACAAGGGAAGTATGCAGTAGAGATCCTGAAGCGGTCCGGGATGATGGACTGCAAGGCCATGGCCACACCTATGGCATCGAACCTGAATCTATTGAGTGATGCTTCATTAGAGTCAGTTGATGGCATGATGTACCATTAGATGATTGGGTCCTTGATGTACCTGATGAACGCACGACCAAATATTTGCTTTGCTGTGAACACTTTGAGCTAGTTCCTGATGGATCCTAGACATGTTCACCTGATTGTTGTAAAGCATATTCTGAGGTACCTGAAGGGTATGATTGATTATGGGCTCAAGTATGATTTGAATCAAAAGTTTAAACATAGAGGGTTATGTTGACTTAGATTGGGCAGGCACTGTTGCAAATAGGAAGAGCACTTCACGTTGTTGCTTTAGTATGGGATTAGGTGTGATCTCTTGGTTTAGCAGGAAGCAATCCTGTGTAGCACTGAGTACAACCGAAGCAGAGTATGTTGCACCTTGTTCGTCTAGTTGTGAGGCAGTATGGATAAGGAAGCTACTGTCTAATTTATTTGATCTCCAGTTGGATGCTACTTGTATATATTGTGACAACCAGAGTTGTGTGAAGTTTTCAGATAACCCGGTGTTCCATGACAGGTCGAAGCACATCAAGATCAAATATCACTATATCAGGGATATGGTGTAGAGAGGAGCATTGAAGCTCTAATATGTTGCGACAAATGAGTAGATTGTATATGTGTTGACCAAACCACTAGCTAGAGTGAAGTTCGAGTACTTCAGAGAGAGGCTTGGTGTTCTTCAGATAGAAGATACTTCGAGGAAGAAGTGATGGGACACATTTGCAGGAGCCATTCCAAGCATGGTTGTAGGAGGATCCTTCCCATGGTTGTGGACGTAAGCACTGTGTGATGAGCATCGAGGTGATGCTCCGGTTACTGCTATGTATGATGATCAGGATGATCATGTATGATGAGCATCAGGATGATGCTCCATATGATATGCATCAGGATGATTCTATGATGATGATCAGGATGATCATGTGTGATGAGCATCGGGACGATGCTCCAAATGATATGCATCAGGGTGATGCTGTGATGATGATCAGGATGATCATGAGCATCAAGACGATGCTCCAGATGATATACATCAGGATGATGTACTGCATGATGATGATCGGTATGATTATGAGTATCAGGATGATACTCTGTGGCCATGGACATAGTGTGTAGGTAGCATACAAAAGATCCTGGGAGATCCAATAGTTTGAGCTTGGATACTCTTTCGAGGTTTTGCTACAGGTTGGCCATGGACAAATTGTTCAGGTAGCATAGAAAATATCTTGGGATATCCAATAGTTTGAGCTCTGATACTATTTTGAGGTTTTGCTACAGGTTGGCCATGGACGTATTGTGCAGGTAGCATAGAAAAGATCCTGGGAGATCCGATAGTTTGAGCTCAGATACTCTTTCGAGGTTTTGCTACAGGTTGGACGTGGACAGATTGTGCAGGTAGCATAGAAAAGATCTTGGGAGATCCGATAGTTTGAGCTCGGATACTCTTTCGAGGTTTTTCTACAGGTTTCATAGAAAAGATCCTAAGAGATCCGATAGTTTGAGTTGAGATGCTCTTTCGAGTTTTTGCTACAGGAGGCATGTAATCAGTCCTAGAGATCCGATAGGTTGAGCTTTGTGCTCGTAAAAGTCCTGGGATGCTCTTTAGAGATCTTGCAGGTTGTAAGACACTTTTTTAAGGTTTTTCCTGACCACATAGAAAAGATCCTGGGAGATCCAATAGTTTGAGCTCGGATGCTCTTTCGATTTTTTGTGGTGGTCACATGTAAAAGATCCTGGGAGATCTGATGGGTTGAGCTGTGTACTCGTAAAAGTCCTGGGATTCTCTTTCGAGGTTTTGTTGACGCACATTCCACAGGATGGACAGAGATGTTGAAGACCTACATGAGGCTAGGCCTACAACCAACATGAAAAAGGGTTGGCTATGTAGAACTTCCTATGACGAGAAGAATTGAGAGATAGCACCAGTGATCGAGATGATGAGTACAGCAACAGTGATGATGATGCTCCATGATCCAGTGACTATGATCCAGCTCCAGAATTGAATACTTGTGCCGATATGTATTGATGACCTGTGTCAAGAGAATACCTTCCTAGTTAAGAGGGAGTGTTGATGTATTTGTAACTTCGGAATATATTCACTTGTATATTGTATGTATTACATTTGTACTTTATTGTATCCCCAATGGACATGTATTATTCCTCCGATTGGAAGTGTCATCATTTGTACTTGCAAGTGTTGCAAGTTATATTGTAAGTGTCGTAACTTATACTTGATGGGTTATTAGACCACCCTAGTGGGGTCATCCTAGTCAGCATTATGTTAAGTGGTTAATTTGGGGCCGACCTAGTTGAGTAAAGGTCAAGTGAAAGTAAAAGTATAAATAGAGAGTGTGACTCTCTCATTTGATACATTCACACATTCACTCACTTTGCATTAGTGAGAGAGAGGAGGAGTGCGCACAAGTGGAGGAGTAGTAGTTGCTGTAGACATTTATTTTTTGGGGATTCATCTTGGTGATCTTTGTATTGGTGCTTATTCTATCTCTGAGGAAGTTGCGGGGTTTTTCACCTTCTTGGTTTTCCCCGGTGAAATGCTTTGTGTCTCTTGTCTCTTATGTTTGATATGATGTACATGTTGTTCTCTGAGTTAAGATCCTAGATCATATTGAATTAAATGATGAAAAACCAGCAAGAAAGAGGGAGAGGACCATGATGACATGTTTGCTCCAATGGCTAGACACACTTCCAAAGATAGATTACACCCATGGATGACAAGACTGTTCTCGTGAATGGTGTAATTGAAGAAGAAGTGCATATCAAGCTGTGATGAACCTGTAACAATTGATTAATGAAAATACACGAGATAATAGAAATGACAGAACTCATAATCACTTTTATTGATCGTGGGCCACTTCGAGGGGGCAACCTCCTTTGAGCAAGCTCAATACAAATAACTTCACGGTACCTTCATTGGTCTCAACACCAACTTATATACTAAGTCTAGGCACCAATACCATGTGTCAATACAAACCATGGGACAATACAAAATATGGATCAACAATTACTACGGGATGACTTACAAAGCATATGTGTCCAACAACAATAATACAAACTATGGATCAACAAATACTACAGGATGACTTACAAAGCATATGTGTCCAACAACAATATACTAACAAAGTAAATAGAAGGTTTGACATGGGTTCCTAACATCCCCTCTCCCTTAGAAAAATATTTGTCCTCTAAGATTTAGATGTGGAAATTGATGCAGAATCTGAAGGAGTGGTTCCCCTGTAGCATCTGCGGGTTGCATTCTGGGCCACTAACGCCTTTTGAGTTTCAGGGAGGGTTGCTTGGAACGCTGTAGATGAAGAAGAGCCATATCAACTGCGTGAAAAGTGTGCTTAGAATGGTGCTGATTAGCTTGTTGTTGTAGTCTAATTCTTTCCATGTGAGGCTTGTCCTGCAGAATGAGAAGAATATTATCGCGGTTTCGATGAATCGAGTCAATTGCCTGAACTGGGGAGCTGTTGAGGGTGTATGGAAGAAGAACTTGCGGTGCCTGTCCATAACTGCTTCATATGGTGTCCTTTTAGATGTGGTATTGTACCACTGGAGCACTACTAGGAAATCCATAGAAATAGTTGTCCAAATTTGTGTAGGGATGGGAAAAAGTTCGAGCATTCTTGAAAGGAGTGTCGGTTCACCCTTGTTGACCTGGAAAGTATCACAGTCAATCCCCATCTGTTGAATTGTCAGTTTCAGCCCCTGCCAAAAGAAGTTACATTGTTCCTGGTGATACATTTTGAGGAACCCAGAGTGCCCTGCCGATGAATAAGCATGGAGTTCATGGAAGAGATAGCCCTATTGAACAGATTGCAACCAATTTCGAACAAGCAGAGAAATAGCTGTAAGAGGAACTGGGTCATCAAATGGGTGAGAAGGAGCATCTGTCACCATATTGTCCTTACCCTTATTGTAAGTGATCTCATAGGCATAACCCATGAGTTAGATAACCCATTTCAGGTGTACTGGGGAGGAGACCGGTTGTTCCAGGAAATTTTCCAGACTCTGGAGACCAGTCTTGATGCAGAAATAAGTCTCTAATAGGTATGGCTGCCACTTCTATAATGCATGAAAAATAGCCAGCATTTCCTGTTGATATGTAGATGTGGCTAAAGTCTTACCGGAAAGGTCTCTTGAAGGAGACAAGCCCACTGGTTCAGCAAAGACACCTGCATATCTATCCAAGGAAGTAGGGGAGACCCTTGATGGGTGCATCTAAATGGAATGGAGTTGAGCGATGACACCATGTGAATTCTTCTTAAGGATCTTTTCCAGGCAATGTGAACTGATGATGTAGAGAGACCCTTGTTGTAAGCCCATAAATTTGTGTTGTTTCCCATTGACTAAAAACTGCATCCAAAGTTCAACAAAATCCCATAAGATGGGGCCAAGTGTGCGTAATCATTGAACACCCAAAACCAAATCACATCCACCTAGGGACAAGGAAAACATGTCAGAGCGTAGGTTATAATCTTCCAAAGGGATACGCACATTGTGACACTTCCCCATGCAAGGTAAGGTGCCCCCATTAGCAACCATGACTTCAAAGTTGGAGCAAGGATGGACAAAAACATCATCCTGTTTTGTGATCCGAGGGTCAATGAAGTTATGATTGCTACCAGAATCAATGAATATTGTAAGAGGAAGCTTCTTGAAGTAACCCCTGACCCGCATTGTTTGGGGGGTGGTGACGCCGGAAAAAGCATGGAGAGATATCGCTGGTTGGTCATCCTGAGATTGGGGGTCAATAAGCGGCTCCTGAATGTTGACCTGATCATCCATTGTATCTAGATCTTCTTCACCAATTTTAGAGGTAGGCAGAGAATCCATATCCAAGAGATAGAGCTTTTGTTGAACACAACTATGTCCTCGAGTGAATTTCTCATCACAATTATAATAAAGCCATTTTTCTCTGCGTTCCTGCATCTCTGTTTCAGACAAATGCTTGGTAGGAGTTGGTCGAGGAGCTGGTGGAATGGGAGGTCATTGAGAACACATATTTTGGAAGGGAAAAACAGTGGGTTTGGAGCGTTGTTGGGCTACAATATTGTATTCTGCCAACTTAGCCAACCATAGGGATTCCATCATTGTGTTGGGACAGAACATTTTGACCTCTGAGCGGATTTCATCCTTAAGACCACTGATAAAACAACTCCTATAGAATTCATCAGACAATCCTTCTGTGTGATTGGCTAGTTTCTCAAATTCTATCTGATACTCTCTCATACTGCCAATTTGACGAAGTTTAGTGAGTGCTCCGGTGAAGTCATCAAAAGCACTAGGACCAAATCGTTGCAAAAGGAGTTGGCGAAAATCTATCCATTTTGGCTCGTCAAGAGCCTTGATGCACCAACTGTACCATTGAAGGGCTTCTTGTTCCAAATGAAAGGATGCAAGTGGAACTTTTTGGACATCAAAAGTATTATGTAGATTGAAATATTGTTCTGCATGATAGATCCATCCAGTCAGATCAATACCATTGAAGCGAGGAAATTCAAGCTTCGGACCATGAAAATCGCTGGAAGAAGAGAACCCATTTTCTGATGAAGACTCGGACTGTCGTTTGTTGTTCATGGTTGAATGCTCAAGATGGAGGCTGAGAAATTTTTCATCCAGATCCTGGAGTTTGGCTTGTGTGGCTGCAAGTGCTTCTTCCATGGTTTTTGCTACTGCACAGGTGACAACCATAACCAAGAGTTTTTTTTGTTGTTAAGTGGGTAGAAAAACAAAAACAGAAACTATTTCAGTAAAGGAAAATCTGGATTTGGGAAAAAATTAGAAGGGTAATTTGGATTTGACTAGGTTTTGGACACTAACGAATGGAGAGGGAAACATAAAATGCAGATTTTAGAAGTGGGTTGAAGGAATGAGAAAATTTGGCAGAGAGGGACAAAAAAGCAGAATTAGGAAATGAACTCTGAGGTAAAATTTGAAGGCGATTGGGTGAAATCCAAAGAAGTTATGGCAAACCCTAAAAATAGACAAATGTGGGATTTCGGGCTTTGGGAAGTGGAATTTGGGATAGGGTCCTCAGGAATGAAATATGCATAATGGGATTATAGGGGTGTCAGGGAAGTTTCAAGGGAAATGAAGTGAAAACAAGGGAGATATGGCCAAAAAATAGATTTTTTTTTATAGGAATGGATCTGCAACGGTGCAGAACGGATATGAAACAGATAGATCTACAACGGAGCGGAAGTGATCGGAAATAGAGGAATCTGAAACGACACCGAATGGATTGAAAACAGATGGATCTGAAATAGATATGAAATGGCATGGAAGTGATCGACAACAGTTCAGTAGAAAATAGATAAGGACCCCAAGTATGTGCGGCTTCCTAACAATTCAGGGGTTTCACTCGACCACCAATGTTGTCTGACGGCTTGCGTATTGGGAAGTACCCCTCACTCCACGGCTTAGGTAAAACTGATAACCGATTTGCCACAAACGACAACTCTTGGTTTACCTCACGGGTGGGAACTGGTCAATCAGGTAGGGGTTGTTCCCCTTTTCACTAGCAGGTCCTCTCAATGGGCCAGCTACTTTGGGGTTCCTGTGGTACTCCTCACAATGAGTTTTAGGGATTATGCCCAAGTACTTCCCACAGTTAAGCAGGTAGGGATTATTCCCATATCCAAACTTGCAATAGATGCGGAAATTTTTTTTTGGAAGAAATTCCACCCAACGAGCCCAAGAAAGTGTTTTTGATACCAGATGTGATGAACCTGCAACAATTGATTAATGAAAATACATGCTATAATAGAAATGACAGAACTCAGAATCACTTTTATTGATCGCAGGCTACTTCGAGGGGGCAACCTCCTGTGAGCAAGCTCAATACAAGTAACTTCATGGTACCTTCATTGGTCTCAACACCAACTTATATACTAAGTCTAGGCGCCAATACCATGGGTCAATACCATGTGTCAATACAAACCATGGGACAATACAAATTATGGATCAACAATTACTACGGGATGACTTAAAAAGCATATGCATCCAACAACAATAATACAAACTATGGATCAACAAATACTACGAGACGACTTACAAAGCATATGCGTCCAACAACAATATACTAAAAAAGTAAATAGAAGGGTTGACATGGGTTCCTAATACGAGCAAATTCCCAAGATTTGAATGAAAATCACATGATCAAAGAAGGCTTTGTACGGGTTCAACAAGTACCCATAATCGATATTCATTTGATGAGATTGATGATCACCACGGGTGATGCAGATTTCAACCTTTGCTACAAGGTTAAAGATGGTTGCTATATACAGATGGCATGTTTCTCTCAAATGGATGCAAGAAGGAACTCACCATGGAGTTTGAGTGATCTTGAGGCTCATATTAGTAGACCCATCTGACGGGAGATGGAACAGATAGTAATGAAGAAGATCACTCAATGCAAAGTGTGCATGATGTTCATTCACAGAGGGAGGACAATACTTAGATGTAGAAGACTCCACTTCAGAGGGAGTAGATCTCAGAGTTAAAGAATCTTGGCATGATTCTTGTGATTAGATATGTGGCTGAGATCAGATGATATTTTTCCTTAGCCAAGGAAAATGTGAAGTAGAGATCTGGGATGATGGACAATGGTTTATACAGTTTACAGACAGATGGCTGGTTCATTGATGTATTTGATGAATACTAGGCCAGATATATGCTTTGTTGTGAACACTTTGAGTTAGTATCTAGTTAAGCCTAGACGTGTTCACCTGGTAGCTGCAAAGCATGTGATGAGGTACCTGAAAGGTACGATAGACTTTGGTCTATACTATGTTGGAGATCATGACTACAAATTGTATGGTTATACAGATGCAGATTGGGCCGGAAGTGTCTTAGATGGAAAGAGCACATCGGGTGGATGTTATTGTTTGGGATCTTCTATGATCTCATGCTTTAACAGGAAGCAGTACAGTGTGGCTCTCAGCATAGCTGAAGCGGAATATATAGCAGCTTGATCTACTGTGAAGCCATATGGCTTCGGAAGCTGTTGTTAGGACTATTTGACTTAGAGATGAACTCCACTGTGATCCTGTGTGACAATGAGAGTTGTATCAAGATAACGGAGAATCCAATGTTCCATGATAAGTCAAAGCACATAGAGATCCGATATTTCTATATACGGGATATGGTGCAGAAAGGAGCTATAAAGATCAAGTATGTGAGCACTGATGAGCAAGTTGCTGATGTATTGACCAAACCTCTGTCTCAAGTAAAGTTTGAGTATTTTCGAGACAAGCTTGGTGTAGTTCAAAAATGACCCTCCTTGAAAGGGGGAGTGACTTGTATTGATGATGAGGATACCTGTATCAATGATGAGGATACTTGTATCGATTATGAGGATACCTATATCGATGATGAGGATACTTGTATCGATAATGCGGATACGTGTATCGATGATGAGTATACTTGTATCAATGATGATGATACTTGTATTAATGATGAGGATTCCTATACCAACGATGAGGTCGATGATGAGGATGCGTGTACCGACGATGAGGTCTATGATGAGGATGCTTGTACCGATGATGAGGTCGATAATGAGGATGCATGTACTGACGATGAGGTCGATGATGAGGATGCCTATACCGACGATGAGGTCGATGAGTGGTCCTTAGACTTGGTCTAAGTTGACGACTGGATTGCATCATCCCTGGACTCCAGTCCTAAATAAATCCAGAGACTTGTGTCTTTGTGAGTGGTCCTTAAACTTGGTCTAAGTTGACGATTGTATTGCATCATCCTTGGACTCCAGTCCTAAATGAATCCAGAGACTTGTGTTTTCATGAGTGGTCCTTAGAACTGGTCTAAGTTAACGAGTGGATTGCATCATCCTTGGCTTTGTGTCCTAAATGGATCGGGATTGATCATCCCGTAAGTGGATCAGGATTGTATCATACTTGGATTTATATCCTAAAGTGATCGGGATTGATCATCCCTTAAGTGGATCAGGATTGCATCATCCTTGGCTTTGTGTCCTAAAGTGATCGGGATTGATCATCCTATAAGTGGATCAAGATTGTATCATCCTGTAAGTGGATCAAGAGTGTTGAAATATTGTAACTTCAAAGAATATTCTATTTGTACTTTATTATTATTCATTCGGATATGTTTTATTCCTCCGTAGGGATGTTATTATTATGTAAAGTCATTGAGGTAAATCCTCCCATGTATGTCGGGGCAATAGATCCCATAAGAGTCATTTGTAATGGGTTGTTTAAGTCCCCTAGAGGGGTCGGCTCAGTTAGCAAGAGAATAAACTATTGAGGCCAACCTGCCAAGTGTAAAAGTCAAGTGAATGTAAAGTATAAATAGAGGAGGTGTGTTCCTCATTTGAACACACACTCACTCACTTGTGAACTCGCATAGGATAGAGAGAGATCTGCAAAGGAGGGGAAGGAGCTCTTGTTTGGGGATTTCATCTTTGTACTTTTGATCATCTATATTGAGGAAGTTTTGTTGGGGTTTCTACCACATGAGGGTTTCCTACGATAAATTGTGTCTCTTGTGTTTATGATGTGCTTGTTGTTCCTTCAGTGATCCTGTATATGCTATTGTTGTGAAATTGAATTGAATACTAATGTTATCTATCTTAGCATATTGAATTCTAACACTTCATACTATTCCATGCTTGTTCAAGATGGTTCTTCAAAATATGTATGACCGCAACAAAAGTTGATAGATAGTATTTCTCCACGTGAACCTTGAAATTGTTGATAGCATATTCTTTATTTGTCAAATTTTGATACCTGTTGTTACACTGTACCAGTACCTGCTCACTTTCAGATAGTCTACCCAAGGAGAGGGCCCACATTTTTTTCAGGGCCATGATGGGGGTATATTAGAACTTTCTGAGAGGTGGTTATGGATGGAACCCTTTGATCCTTCTTTTTGGAGTTACTATGGATTAATGGCATTGTTGACTACCTCATTCTGGTGCTTGTAGCCCTGAGGTTGGTATCTAGGGATCCTAGGGGCAGGTTGCTGGGTCACATGACCCCCTACTTGTTTTCCACACAGGTGATAGTGTTGTTTCAACTTTGAAGCACTTTCCTCCTCTTCCAGTCACCCTATGCACCCATCCTATCTCCTTTCTAGTATAGTAGATCACCCTCTCTCCTTGGTGCCTTCTCAGTATGATGTCATCCTTGGTCACCAAGCTCATAGGCTTGTGGAAGAGGGACATTGAGGGTTTTTCAGCACAGTTGGGGTTAGATGGGGCATGACGATCCCCCTATTCACTCCACCTTTCAGAGTGAAGCATTTGTTCAGTTTTAGCTATTTTTATCATTTTTTTGTCACCTAGGGGGGAAATACCCCAAGTAGCCACCTTTTAGATTATTTCATGTTATATTTTTACATTGACATTATATTTTGGCTTGTCGGCCTGGTTATTTTGTAAAAGTGAGTTGAGAGACTATAAATAACCTCTTCTCACTTCATTTGTAAATCATAACACAAGGGATAAAATACATTATGTTGCTCTGTTACCCAAGATAGTCTTGTTGGAAGTGATGTGAACTTCTTGGATGGTTCTCTTCTTTTGGGCTTGTGGATGAATTTGGATGTTTTTCTAGGGTTTTAACTCATGCATGGTGGATTCTATGAATTGTTGGAATAACATGAAGCTCAAGTAAGTATTTTTTTGTCTTTCTTAGTGAAGGTAGGTAAGTTTTTCTCCATTGATGATTGAATGGTGGCCATAGAGCTGCATTTTTTATGATTTGGGTACTCTTTTCCACCTTCTATCAACCTTACATGGTGGAAAACGCTCCCAAGAGGAGGTTTTCCCAAGTTTTGCCTTGGATCTCCAAGTTTTCCCTAGATTAGGCTCCCACAACGAAACCTTGAGGTTGTTGTTGGAAGCCCTAGTTTAGAGACAAGGATAAAATCATCCCAAGAGGGAGGCTGTTCACCTTGCCTCTAGGCCTAGGGTTTAGGGTTCATCCATCAAACCCTTGTTTTATCAAAATTGATCAAATTTCCTTGCATTTTCATGTGTAATGTTGCATTTCATCGTAGAATTAGGTTAGTTTTTATTTCTGAAACCCTAAACAATTTCCCAAAAAATAAAAAAAAATTCAAATTTTGCTCTCCCTAAAATTTTGGCCCTCTCTTGTACAAATTTGGCTTGCCTATTTACCCCTAAAAATCCCTATGGAAAAATTTGTGGGAGCCCTAAAATTTTAAAAATCTTAAAAACCTAAAAAAATAGTATTTCTTGCAAAATTTGAGCCCTTTAGAGTTGTGGCCTCTTCCTCCCTGATAGGAAAATAACTCTCGGATGTCCATTTCATTCACCAAGCATTGAATATATACAAGGTTTTTTGACCTTTGGTATTCAGATTCCAAATGGTTCATTCAAGACTCTTTGCTTTCCTACAACTATTCGTCTTCATTTTATTTATTTACATATTTACAAAGTATGTGGAGCCATAATTCGAGGATTAAGCTTCCAAAATTCCCCCCCTTAGTCCGAAGGAGAGTTTGTAAGACCGAGCATGGTTCTAAATCTTTCAAAATTTTCTCTTCTAAGTGCTTTGGTGAAGATATCTATATTTTTATCATTAGTGGAACAATGACGTAAATGAACTATCTTGGCCTCTACATGATGTCGAATCAGATGATACTTTGTGTTGATATGTTTGGTTTGATCATGGAATCTAGGATTCTTGGCCAACTTGATTGTAGAAGTGTTGTCAATCAAAAGTGTAGTGGAGTCTTCTTGTTTCTCCTACAAATATTCAGTTATCTTCCTGAGCCACACAATATCTTTGGATGCTTTACAGCTGCTACATATTTTGCCTCTATTGTCGAATCTACTGGAATTGATTGTTTGCATGATATCCAGGAGATAGTTGTTGATCCAAGACTCATCATGTATCCAGAAGTGGAAACTCTTGTTTCTTTGTCACCATCGAAGTTTGAATCAGTGTACCCAATAAGTCTGAAGTCATCTACCTTAGAATACTTGATTCCAAAGTCTTGAGTCCCTTTCAAGCATATTAGAACTCTCTTTGTTGCAGACCAATGTCCTTCACAAGGTTTTTGCATAAACCGTGAAAGAATGCTAACAACATAAGAAATATCTAGTCTGGTGGTAGTAAGGTATATAAGGATTCCAACAAGCTGTTGGTACTTGGTTGCTTCCTCGAATTATTTTACTTCACTTGATGTGAGACTTAGATTTTGTTCCATTGGCGTTGAGAGTGGGTTGCAATTTGTCATGCCAAATTTGTTCAATAATTCTCCAATATACTTTTTTTTCTGAGAAATGAAAATGTACTTAGGATGTTGAGTCACTTCAATTCCTAAGTAATAGTGAAGATGTCTGAGATCAGTCATTTCAAAGCCTTTCTTTAAGTCTTTCTTTATGTATGCTATATAACTTTCACCGTTCCCAGTCATCAAAAGATCATCCACATATACAACAAGAAACACAACAAATCTTCCAACTTTCTTTACAAATAATGGTGCATCATCAAGATTGTAATGTTTGAAATTTAGCTTTAGAAGATGCTCATTTACATTTTCATACCGTGCTCGAGGTGCTTGTTTCAAGCCATACAAGGACTTGACAAGTTTGCATACCTTGTGTTCTTGTCCCTTCACAACAAATACTTTGGGTTGAGACATAAATACATTTTCTTTCAAGTCTCCATTCAAGAATGCAGTCTTTACATCCATCTGATGAACTTTCCAACCATTTTGTGCAGCTAAGGAAAGTATAGTACGGACGGTGCCCCATTTTGTTGTGGGAGAGAATGTTTCTTCATAGTCAATTCCTTATTTTTGTGCATATCCTTTTGCCAAGATCCTTGATTTATGTTTTTCAAATGAGCCATCTGATTTGTATTTATTCTTGTACACCCACTTGCTTCCAATTGGTTTGGTTCCGACTGGAGGATCGAATAGCTTCCAAGTTCCATTATTTATGAGTGCATCATACTGATTCTGCATGGCTTCTTTCCACTCATCATGAGTAGTATCCTCTTCAAAGGAAGCTGGTTCAATGTTAGCAGAAAAATTCAATTCACAATCAAATGAGACATCCATGTCATCACCTAAGTTCTCTGCATTTCCTCCATCTTCTTGTCCAGTTGAGCTTCTTGCTCCCAACTTTCCTAATTCATCTACACAAACACTTTAAAGTGTCTTTGTGTCCAACTTCAGAATCTTCCTTGATGGTCCAGGTTGATCAACTGGTGGTGCATTATTCTCTTCTAGGTTCAATATTCCAATCCTCTTAATTACATCATCTAGTTGAGTCTCTTGTTCAGTTGAAGTGGCATAAAATTCTTCTTCATCATTCTCTTCATGAGGGGTTGTTGGTGCTGCTTCAAATGGAAATTTCATGGATTGATCCAAGATAGGGATCTCCCCTTCCATATGTGTAATTTCATTATCACATTCATAATATGTATTTAGATGAGAAAACCTCTCTAGATGATCAATCTATCTTTCAATAGACTTGTCACTTTTATTAGTTTCAAGAAAAATGACATCTTTGGAAATAACAAGTTTATTTACCTCATCATAAAGACGATATGCTTTGGACATTTATGAGTACCCCAAGAAAATACATCTTATTCTTATAACACCAAGATTATTTCTTTGCTCCTTTGGTATTAAGGCATCGCATGCTGAACCAAAAATTTTGATATGCCTAACCAAAGGAAGGTGGCAAAACCGCATTTCATGTGGAGTCTTATCTTCTAGAACATGAGAAGGACTTATATTTCTCAAATATGCTACACATAGGACTGCATCACCCCAAAACATTAGCTTCACATTATTGAAAAACATCATTGAGCGTGTTGTATTCATTAAGGTTCTATTCATCCTTTCTGCTACACCGTTTTGTTGGGGATTGTAGGGAACTGAATTTTGATGTGTAATTCCATGTTTGCAAATATAGTATTCAAATTCCTTACATGTATATTCTTTACCATGATTAGATATGAATGTACCAATACGTACTTGTGCTTGATTTTCTATCAATGCATGAAACTTCTTGAAAGTTTGAAATGCTTCAGATTTTGTCTTCAACAAATACACCCAACACATTCTACTATAATCATAAACAAATGTCATAATGTACCTATTAACATTTGCATAATGAATAGGCATGGGGCCACATAATTTAGAATGAACCAGTTCTAACTTTCTACATGCTCTGAATTTAGACTCTGGAATTGATTGCTTACTATGTTTTCCTAGTATGCATGCATCACATTTGTTCCTTTTCTTAGGAATGGTGGGAAAAAAAATACACCATTCTTTCTTAACAATCTAAGACTGTTATAATTAAGATTGTGAAATTTTCAATTACTAGGAACTAGATTCATAAGACAATTTCACCATGGAATATTTTAGACAATGAGAGAAGAAGAATAGAGAGAATAAATTATGGAAAACACTTTGTATCTTATTCATTGATATTGTAACAATATATAACACATCCTCCATGGAAAAAATCGAATTGCTTTGAGGCAATATGGAAAGAGCGAAAAGAAAGGCTTAGAAAAAGACAAAAAACCCCCTAGGTGGCAAAAGTAGTTTTCAAAACTATGTTAGAGGCTCACGAATTTGGCAAGTATGGTATGGAAGATCATGAGTGAGGTAAATAGGATGAATTGATGGCTTTATAAGGTTAGGTATGATGTGAAGGTCGAATTGGTCAAGTGGCAAAAGATTCCAAGTTGACTAGCTTTATCTTTTCCACTAGAAAGTAGAAAAAGTAGGACAAGGCTAACTAAAACTGGATAGTGTCTTTCTAATTCAGGAATAGAATAAAATCAAACAGAATCCAAGGAAATCTTATCCAGAATCTATCCAAATTCATTTTTGTCAATGAGGATAGCATGTGGTCCACTAAAAGACAAAATTGGCCTATTCTACCTAGTCAAAACTCAAGAAATTAATCATAAATGATTAATTAATTTTATCCTAAGTCTAGAATGACATAGTGGTTTTTTTAAATGTTCCAACACCCCCCCTTAAGACTGAATTTATGTGATGGGAATCAGAAAAATATAAAAAATATAGGGCCCAAGCAACAAGGCTTATGGTCACCCCAATACAAAAATAACTAGTCCATGTAAACCGAGGAAACAGGGAAAACCTCATGGGAACAAAACCCTCCCTCAAAAATGGACATGCTTAATGCCTTCATACTGTCATGTTGTTCATTTGAAAGAGCTGAATGAGCTGAATGGGCTGCTTCTGAGTAACTAACTTGATGAAGAGATTGTGGATGTCATGATCATGCATCAGTGCATCAATGTTGTGTAGGCAAGAACCATGTGTTGAAGCTCTATGAAGCTCATATTCTGATGATGGAGGAGCATCAAATGAATTTTTCTTTCTGATATAACATACATAATCAAATCTAAAAACATAATCAATGATGGTAAGAAGATCTATGCATACTCCTTCCCAAGGAAAAACAATGAACTCAACATGATCAATTTCTTCTGTAGCTACAATATGGTGTACTAGTTCTTGTACTTTCTTCTCAAACTGATGTAGAACCTTTCTGATATTTAAAATGAGATCATTCAGCTTTGAAATATAAGAATGTAAGTCATATGGAGCAGCAACCAATAAATATGTGGAGTCTCCATGATCGAACACAATTTCAGTAGAAAAGTTTTGAGAAACTATATCACCCGGACAATTGAGCAAGCCTGGAGAGTGTGAAGACTTGACTTTTGAACCATGAGTGATGGGGTCAGGTCCAGATGTGTGGAATATCAGTCCAAATAATTCCAAAACAATGGATGTCCAACCAATAAAATATATGCAAGATAAAAGTGCAACAGAGGCAAGTGACACTGTGTAGGAAAACATAGAATTGTGTTCTTAACTGGAGAACTTGGGGTTTGTAGGGTATTTTGTGCATCCAAAGGTTGGGTAAATGGTGTGGGATATGTAATGACCTGCATATCATACTGTGAATCATCTTCTAAATCAGAATCTAAAATATTTGAATGTTGGTGAAAAGAGCTTTCAAAAGACAAGTTAGAAGGTAGTAAAAAATGACTAGTTTTGAGAGTAGACTTGGGTGAACTGACTGAAGAATGTATTGACAAAGAAGTGGAGGTTTCTGATTCTGATATATCATAATGTGAATCAATATCAAAGACATCAGAATTATATTTCACTCTAGCACTCAAAGCATAAGCATGATTACCTTTGGGAGAGGCTTGGAAATAGTGTTCTTGTTCTAACACAAGCTTGCCTTGTTCTTTCTTTGCAAAGTCATGAACATCTATGTTATGCTCTTCAAGCATCTTGGCCATGATGTCCAATTTCTTCTTGAAGCAATATTTCTCAGGATGAGTTCCTTTGCAGCAATAAGAACACTTGGGCTTCTTCTTCATCTTCTTGTATTTGGAATCTCCATTAGAATCCTCTTCATCTGACAATGTCTTTTGTTTGGATTTGCCATTCTTCTTTGCTCCATTAGCAACAAGTGCAAAGTATTTGGAGGGTGATTGCTCCCTCATTTGGACCAGCTTGTCCTTTTCTTGAGTGAGAGAAGCAATGAATTCATCCAAGGTTGGCATCTTCCACTTTGGAACTATAAAATGAAAAGTAGACACAAATACTGAGTATTCAGAACTCATGTTAGGAACCTATGTCAACCCTTCTCTTTACTATGTTAGTATATTGTTGTTGGACGTATATGCTTTGTAAGTCGTCCCATAGTATTATATGTCCCATGGTTTTGACTCATAGTATTGGGCATAGACTTAGTATATAAGTGTGTGTTGAGGTCATTGAAGGCACCGTGAAGTTAATTGTATTGAGCTTGCTCAAAGGAGGTTGCCCCCTCAAAGTGGCCCGTGATCAATATAAAAGTGATTCTGAGTTCTGTTATTTTTGATATCTTGTGTATTTGCATTAATTAATTATTGTAGGTTCTTCACATCTGGTATCAGAGCACTTTCTTGGGCTCGTTGGGTGGAATTTCTGCCAAAAATGTTTTTCACATCTATTGCAGCTTCGAATTTGGGAATAATCCCTATCCGCTTAACTGTGGGAAGTACTTGGGAATAATCCCTAAAACTTATTGTGAGGAGTACCACAGGAACCCCAAAGTAGCTGGCCCATTGAAAGGACCTGCCAGCGAAAAGGGAAACGACCCCTACCTGATTGACTAGTTCCCACCTGTAAGGTAAACCAAGAGCCGTCGTTTGTGGCAAAGCGGTTATCAGTTTTACCTGAGCCGTGGAGTGAGGGGTACTGCCCCAATACACAAGCCGTCAAACAGCATTGGTGGCCGAGTGAAACACCTAAACTGTTAGGAAGTCGTACATACCTGGGGTCCATATCTATTTTCAGTTGAACTGTTGTCGGTCACTTCCGCTCCAGATCCAGCCATTTAAGATCTATTCTGAAATTCATTCCAAATCTAGTCGCCATTTCAGATCCAGCCGTTTTCGATCCCTTCCGCGCCGTTGTTGCCGATCCATTTCTGAAAAAAGAAAAAAGAAAAAAAAAGAGTTTTTTCTCCATATCTCCACTGTTTTCACTCTGTTTCCCTTGAAATATCCCTTGTTTTCACTCTATTTCCCTTGAAATTTTCAGGGAACCCCTGTCTTCCCATTCTGCATCTTTCATTCCTGAGGACCCTATCTCCAATTCCCCTTCCCAAATCCCAAAATCCCACATTTGTCTATTTTTAGGGTTTGCCATAACTTCCTCAGATTTCACCCAATCACCTTCAAATTTTACCACAGAGTTCCTTTCTGAATTCTTCTTCTTTGTCCCTCTCTGCCAAATTTTCTCATTCTATCACCCTGCTTCTGAAATCCCCTTTTTGCTTTCTTGTCCTTTCGACAGTGTCCAAAATCTAGTCAAACCCCAATTACCCATCAGATTGTTTCCCCAATCCAAATTTCCCTTTACTAAATCAGCTTCTGTTTGTGTTTTTCTACCCATTCCACCAAAAAAAAAAAACCTGGTTATGGTTGTCACCCGTGCAGGATCACACACCATGGAGGAATCACTTGCAGCCATCCAAACCAAACTCCAATATCTGGATGAAAAATTTCTCATCCTCCATCTTCAGCATTTAGCCATGGACAATACCAGACAGCCAGAAACTTTTGCAGCCACCGGGTTCTCTTCTTCCAACAATTTTCGTGGGTCGAAGCTTGATTTTCCTAGCTTCAATGGTACTGATTCGACTAGATGGATATATCGAGCAGAACAATATTTCAGTCTGCATAATACTTCTGATGCCTAGAAAGTTCCACTTGCATCCTTTCATTTGGAACATGAATCCCTTCAATGGTACCGTTGGTACATCAAAGCTCATCCCGAGCCAAACTGGACAGATTTTTTCCAACTCATTTTGCCACGATTTCGTCCTAGTGCTTTTGATGATTTCACAGGAGCACTCACTAAACTTCACCAAATTGGCATAGTGAGAGAGTATCAGACAGAATTTGAGAAATTGGCCAATCACACAGAAGGATTGTCTGATGAATTCTACAGGAGTTATTTTATCAGTGGTCTCAAGGATGAAATCCGCTCTGAGGTCAAAATGTTTTGTCCCAACACAATGATGGAAGTCCTAGGGTTGGCTAAGCTGGCCGAGGACAAGATCGCAGCTCAACAACGCTCCAAACCCACCTTTGTTCCCTTCAGAAATATGGGTTCCCAACGACCTCCCATCACGCCTGCTCCTCAACCAACTCCTATCAAGCATTTGTCTAAAATAGAAATGCAGGCACGCTGAGAAAAAGGGATTTGCTATAATTGTGATGAGAAATTCACTCGGGGACATAGATGTGTTCAATAAAAGCTCTATCTCTTGGATGTGGATTCTCCACCTTCCTTAGAACTTGGTGAAGAAGCTACAGATACAGTAGATGATAAGGTCAACATTTAACACCCGCCTGTTGACACCCCATCTCAGGACGACCCACCCGAGATCTCTCTCCATGCTGTCACCGGGGTCACCACCCCACAAACAATGCGGGTCAGGGGATACTTCAAGAAGCTCCCTCTTACCATACTCATTGATTTTGGTAGCACTCATAACTTTATTGACTCTTGGATTGCCAAATAGGCTAATTGTTTTGTCCATTCTTGCTCCAACTTTGAAGTCATGGTTGCTAATGGGGGCACCTTACCTTGCAAGGGGAAGTGTCACAATGTGCGTATCCCGATGGAAGATTATAACCTACGCTCTGACATGTTTTCCTTGTCCTTAGGCGGATGTGATGTGGTTTTGGGCGTTCAATGGTTATGCACACTTGGCCCCATCTTATAGGATTTTGGTGAACTTTGGATGCAGTTTAAAGTCAATGGGGCACAAAACAAATTTATGGGCTTACAACTAGGGTCTCTCTGCATCATCAGTTCACATCGCCTAGAAAAAATCCTTAAGAAGAATTCACATGGTGTCATCGCTTAGCTCAATTCCATTTAGATGCACCCATCAATAGTCTCCACTACTTCCTTGGATAGATCTAGAGGTCTCTTTGCTGAACCAATGCGCTTGCTGCCTTCAAGATACCTTTCCGGTAAGAATTTAGCCACATCTACCTCTCAGCAGGAAATGATGGCTATTTTTCATGCAGTACAGAAGTGACATCCATACCTATTAGGGAATTATTTCTGCATCAAGACTGATCTCCAGAGTCTGGAAAATTTTCTGGAACAATGGGTCTCCTCCCCAACACACCTGAAATGGGTTATCTAACTCATGGGTTATCCCTATGTGATCACTTACAAGAAGGGTAAGGACAATATGGTGGAAGATGCTCCTTCTCGCACAATTGATGACCCAGTTTCTCTTACAGCTCTTTCTCTGCTTGTTCCAAATTGGTTGCAATATGTTCAACATGGTTATCTCTTCTATGAACTCCATGCTTCTTCATCAACAGGGCACTCTGGATTTTGCAAAATGTATGACCGGGAACAATGTAACTTCTTTTGGCAGGGACTAAAAATGAAAATTCAACAGATGGTGGCTGACGATGATACTTTCCAAGTCAACAAGGGTGAAACGACACTCCTTTCGGGATTGCTCAAACCCTTTCCCATCCCTACACAACTTTGTCCAACTATTTCTATGGATTTCCTAGCAGCGCTCTGGTGGTACAATACCACATCTCAAAGGACACCATATGAAGCATTCTATGGAAAAACACCTCCATTTCTTCTTCCATACACCCTTAGCAGCTCCCCAGTTCAGGAAATTGACTCGGTTCTTCGAAATTGCGATCAGATTCTTCTCATTCTGCAGGACAATCTTCACATGGCCAGAATTCGCCTGAAACAACAAGGCGATCTGCATCGTTCTGAGTGCATTTTCCACACAGCTGATAGGGTTCTTCTTCATCTACAGCCTTCCAAGCAATCCTCCTTGACACTCCAAATGCATCAGTGGCCCGAAATGCAACCCGAGGATGCTACCAGGGAACCACTCCTTCATATTCTGCAGCAATTTCTCCAACCAAATCTTTGAGGACAAAGCTTTTTCTAAGGGAGAGGGGATGTTAGGAACCTATGTCAACCCTTCTCTTTACTATGTTAGTATATTGTTGTTGGACACATATGCTTTGTAAGTCGTCCCGTAGTATTTGTTGATCCGTAGTTTATATTAGCCCATAGTATTGACCCATAGTATTGGACGCATATGCTTTGTAAGTCGTCCCGTAGTATTATATTTCCCATGGTTTTGACTCATATTATTGGGCATAGACCTAGTATATAAGTGTGTGTTGAGGTCATTGAAGGCACCGTGAAGTTAATTGTATTGATCTTGCTCAAAGGAGGTTTCCCCCTCGAAGTGGCCCGTGATCAATATAAAAGTGATTATGCGTTCTGTTATTTCTGATATCTTGTGTATTTGCATTAATTAATTATTGTAGGTTCTTCACAACTCAGTTTTGACAGAATGGTAAGGATTAATTGCTCATCCTTCTTCTCTATGCCACATTGCTTGAGTTGAAGCACTAGGTTCTTGAATTTTGAGATGAACTCCTCCATAGAATCGAAATTACTTGGACTAAGAGAGATCAGCTCAATCTCCAACAAATGACCTCTGAGCTTGTCCTATTTTCCAAAGAAAGACTCTAGCTTTGTCCACACTTCATTTGGAGTTAATAGAGAATCGATATGGAATAAAATATCTGGAGATACAGAGAGACAAAGTAACCTATAAGCTTCATCAAGCCTATTGAACCATTTGTATTTTAATGCAACAACTCCTGGCTCTGTTTCAAGCCCCATAGTGACTCTATACAATCCGTTGCTCCGAAGCTGGATGATCATATGTGCCTTCTAGTCAAAGAAATTGAAGGGAGTGAGAGTCACAGCTTTGGCTTGATTTTGCTCCATACTGATGCACTCCTGGTGATGGAAATCTCTAGAAAAAACACTCTTGGAAATTGCTTTGAATCAAGCTAGCTCCGATACCATGTGAAATTTTCAATTACTAGGAACTAGATTCATAAGACAATTTCACCATGGAATATTTTAGACAATGAGAGAAGAAGAATAGAGAGAATAAATTATGGAAAACACTCTATATCTTATTCATTGATATTGTAACAATATATAACACATCCTCCATGGACAAAATCGAATTTCTTTGAGGCAATATGGAAAGAGCAAAAAGAAAGGCTTAGAAAAAGACAAAAAAAACCCTAGGTGGCAAAAGTAGTTTCCAAAACTGTGCTAGAGGCTCATGAATTTGGAAAGTATGGCATGGAAGCTCATGAGTGAGGTAAATAGGATGTATTGATGGCTTTAGAAGGTTAGATATGATGTGGAGGTTGAATTGGTCAAGTGGCAAAAGATTCCAAGTTAACTAGCTTTATCTTTTCCACTAGAAAGTAGAAAAAGCAGGACAAAGCTAACTAAAACTAGATAGTGTCTTTCTAATTTAGGAATAGAATAAAATCAGATAGAATCCAAGGAAATATTATCCATAATATATCCAAATTCATTTTTGTCAATGAGAATAGCATGAGGTCCACTAAAAGAAAAAACTAGCCTATTCTACCTAGTCAAAACTCAAGAAATTAATCATAAATGATTAATTAATTTTATCCTAAGTCTAGAATGACATAGTGGGTTTTTTAAATGTTCCAACAAAGATGACCAAATCTAGCATTCCATAGAAAACTGGATGACATATTACCTTCATCATGCTGAGACATATAGGAAAATTTTTGAACTCTTGCAGAAGAGCCTCTCAACTTTAACAGCTGTCCATATTCATAACCAATCATGACTACCTTGTTGTTAGAGGATTTTCTTATCTCACCAATCCCATCAAACATGTGGATGGAATGACCTTGCTATCGAATCTACACTAAGGACAACAATATTCTCTGCAACTCTGGAAGATATAGAACATTATTTATTATAAAATCAGGGAATCCAGACAACTTAAGCCTGATTGATCCAATTCCCTATGGTTTGAGGCTAGATTTATCTGCAAAGTACACTATGCCAATCACAATGTCATTCATTTCTTCAAAGAAATATTTTCTAATTCATATGAGATGTTGCACCACTATCAAACAACCAACAATATTTGTAAGTTGAAAGAGAAGTCATTTCATTAATTCCAATATTACAATGTGCAACAATACAATGAGTAGAATAAGGGGTTTTACCACCCTGTTGGTTTTTATTCTTATCTTCTTTATCCTGTCTTCCTTTGATGGAGTTCCAAGATGCCCAACACTGATCTACTTCATGTCCATTATTTATGCAGTGTGTGCACTTCACATTTGATCTTTTGATAGAGTTGTTTCTTCCTCCTCTTCCTTTGAAATTTATTCTTCTTATGCCTCTTTTGCTGCTATCTCCCTTGAAAGGATCTTTAGGCTTGTTCTTTGCTTTATGAGCAAAGCAAAGAGATTCTTTAGTACTTTCACTTTTCTTCTTTCCAAAATATTTCTCTCTATCTGCAATATTTTCTACCAGAACTTCAAAGGTGAGGTATTTGAATTCATCTTTCTTGCAAGGATTCAAGATAGTTTGAGTGAGTGGGATAAAGAGATTTTGCAAATTTTGCAAGTGTAAGGTCTAGTTTCATACCAGAGGCTTCAATCTTGTGCATGATGGATTTTATTTCAGATGCGACCAGCATGGAGTATGTTATCACACCATAGTTGCAGGGCTACTATTCTTCTACAGCAGATATCTGCACATTCCAGAGCTTCCTTTATTCCAGAGCATGGATATATATTTTGGATCACTCATGATCAGAGCAGTACATTATTCAGATTTTATGACCTTGTGTCAAGGCTGAGCCTTGAGAGTTCGGATTTGATGACTGATGTGACCACTTATCCCATTACAGTTTCAGTTCAGTGCCTAGAGATGTATTTCAGCAGTGTTTCAGATGATGCATGATGATGATTATTATGATGATGTTGTATGATCTATGGATATGTTCTCACTGACTGTGGATTATTATCTTGTTGATTTAGTCATGATCATGGCATGTGCTTGGTATATTATTCCTGATGTGGCAAACTATTTAAAATGAACTGTAAATCATAAATGGACAATTGCTTGCACTTTTAGGTCATTTAACAAAACTTACTGGTATTTAACCTTACATAGACATGGTCTTTCCCCGACACCAGTTGTCTGCTAGTGTAGGCTCCATACTCACTTGTCTCCATCCATACATGACCTTCCTATTTGACTTTAAACCCTGACTAGTCTCATTTTGACTTTCTGATACTGAAGACTTCCCCATTTTTCTACCTCTGTGTTTGGACCGCATCCCTGTTTATCCAGTGTCTCGGCTCTGAGTTGGTGACAGAACTTACCTTTGGTGAGTTGGATTGTAGGCCTAAATCATTCTGGTCGGTTGTCCCGATGTTTGGCATTGGCTCGAACTCCCCCTAGTCACTTGAGATGTTGTTGGCTAAAACTGAAAGCTCATGTTCTACCTATGGAAACTAAAAATTCGCCCATGGAAACAAAAAAGGGCAAGAGCAATGAAAAGCTAAAAATACTCCTCTAAGAGTATAAGAAAGGTCCAAAAAAGCAATGGTTCTTAAAAGTTATATCTAAACAATTGCTGACCTTATAAATATGTGAAAAACATGCCCTGGATGCAAGCTGCAACTAGTTGTGCTTCTCAGCACATCTGAAATCCGAAGGGTTATGTAGGCCAAAAGGCCATGGAATAAAATTGAATGATCCTAATGAACCTGGATTAACTTGATGTAGACATGATGCCTAAGTTGAATAAGCACTCTCTAAACAACTTATCCATTTGTGAGGCACAACCATCCCCCGTGTTATTTTGTCCAACACAGAGTTTGTAGCTTCCCCCCTTCTCCCAGTCCAAAGTATTTTTGAGTTAAGTTAGACAAGTCAAACCCTTGGCCCAACCTTGTTCCTAGCCTTCATCCTTCACTAGCAGTCTGACCATGTCCAATGAGTGAGTTTGTCATTTGAACTATGGTGCAAGTAATTTATTGTAACAACGGAATATGTTAACTCGATTAATGCCGCTGAATGGAATTCATACTTTGAGCTTAGCTATGGAAATGATTGGAGAAGCATTGTCTTAGTCTACTGATGTGATTTATCCTTGATTATATATTTTCTTGGGATCCGTGATGAGGTGGACCATGTATGATGATTATTGATGATGATTTATGGGCCCACATGTTTGATGATGATATCATATGATGGACATATGATGCAGATGATGTTTGATCCAGTTCAGCAGGTTTATTATTTCTTCAGATCAGCAGATTATACATTGTCCATATGTGGTGGACCCTACAGCAGGCCCATTAGGGCAACCCAGGGTGTATGAGTACTCATTCCTAGTGGATTTGGGTCTTCTGGATCCATTGGGACACTTATCTTTCAGTTCCGGGCAATTCTGACAGTGATTGATGCAGTTTTACACTTGTTGACCAGATTTGGGGCTGATTTCCCAGCCTGAGCAGCAGGGGCCCCGAGAGGCCAGTTCACCTAGGGAGATGATGATGGAGGGGGTGGTCCAGCCACTTGTTATTACCATTTATCCCCCCTCCCGGAGAGCCTGGTGGGATCAGATGGACAGTGCTAGCACCCTAGGAGGCAGTTTTGGCACTTTCACAGTTCCCGAGGCAGTTAAAAAATGGGATAAAGTGGTCACTGAGGAAATGGATTTGGGCAATTGAGGCAAGGTTTTGGAATTTGGTTTTCACAGAGGTCTTCCAGGATGGCATCACTATCTTCTAGTCAGTTTTCACCATGTGGGTATGCTCGGATTGATCACAGGAGGACATTTACTGCTTGACTGTCATGGATTCTGAGGACAGTTTTGATCATTTTTATTATATTGGACATATTTTATTATTTTATTGTGCCTTGGGGATGAGCTAGTAAGGATTAATACCTCCTAGCCCCACCATGTGCTTATTTTATCATGTCCTAGTCATCATGAGGTGGATTATTGTACTTTTTACCCCTCTAGTGGGATGACGTCACCCTCCATTGTACCATTTAGTGAGGGCGCTTTTGTTATTTTGAGTGATCCATGTGATATATTGTGATGGGTCATCTTAGCCATTGATTGTATGATGAGATCTTATAATCTCAACCACTCATTTGATGTAGTATTATGAAGTGGTATAGGGTTTTGGTCTTTATTATCCTATATAAGGAGGAGACCCCCCATTGTAAAGCTCACCTTTGGAGCTCTGGAATATTGGAATAGAAGATTTTTTGTGGAGCACATCTCTCTTGCATTGTGGATTCTCTTGCATATTGAATATACAGTATCTCTTCTATGTATCATTGTGGATTTTGGTGCTTTTGCTAACCTTTTGACAGGAAAGTCGAATTGGAGAGAGGAGGGCGACTTCATGAGGGTTATTGTTGGAGGGATCCACATATTCTCTCTTGGGTTGATCTTGTGACAGGGAGTATCATTATTGTATCTTCGTGACATAGTTGATGCTTTCTATTACATCTTTCTACCATTTTCATAATCATCTTGCTTGACTTGTTTCTTTGATCTTGTCTTGTAGGAGGAGGACGATTTGGCTATCTTGGAGAAGGGCGATTTGGTTGGAGCACTTGGATCTCACTCTTGAATATACACATAGGAGAATGCTATCAACTTGCAAGGTGGCCATAAGCAATTGAGGTAAGATCTACAAGGTATGTGCCTCTTTCATCCATTCTATCTTCATTGGTCATAAAACCCTAATTAAATCAAAACCCCAATTTTGGTATTTCTTAGATCTACTTAGATCTAGCATTGCAATTGAAAAGATATTAAAAACCCACCTCTATAGGATCCACCCCTAGTTGGATCTATAGTTTGGTGGTGATTGGCTAAAAATTGACACACTTTTCAATGCAAAAAGCCTTCTTGAACCTAAATCGATTTTCCTAAGAGAAGCTTGTTGGGTTAGATCTAGCACATGGGTAGGTGAGATCCCACTTGATTTGACATCTAGACATTTGATAACCTATACCCATATCTTTACTTTGGTGAAAACTACCTTGTGGACATCTCTCCATGTTTTAAGGGGTTGAAACCCCCTTTTTTAACCTTCTTGGCATATTAAAACTTAGATCTACTAAGATCTAGCCATTGGATTCACTTGAAACTTTGAAGGAACATAGATCGGGGTACTAACATCCCGGATCTACGTTTTGGTGGCCATTGGACTTGCTTTGGTCCACCAAAACCCATTTTTGGACCCTCCTTGAGCAAATCGCACCCCCTTGATTTTTTGAGTTGGTCCACTTCTAGGAAGTGGGTGTTTGAGTTATTTGTGGATTTGGAATGCCCATGCCTTGAAACCTAGGTCTATACTGTTCTTTTGTCAAGATCCACCTTGGGGATTGCATTCCTTGTTTCAAGGGATTGTGGTCCACTTAGGGTCCTCACTTAAAAAAACCTAGATCTAGTAAGATCCAACCATTAGATTTCACTCAACCCACTTGACTTGGCTTCTAGGTGTCCCGATCTACAATTTGACACACTTTTTGACCCCATTAGCCCACTTAACAAGGCACTAGTCCATCACCAAGCAAGTCGCACTCCTTGGGATTGGTGTCAAATCCTAGATCTAGCACATGGGTATCCTTGAAATCAACTTCAACTCATAGATCTAGCCTACATATAACCTATAGTACCTACCTCACACCTAACTTCACCTTGTGGGCCTACCTAGAATCACTTCACACTTCCCAAGAAAACTAGACCCACTTGTGTAAACACATGGTACTATACCTAATCATCATACCCCATTATGTGGCCTAAACCATACATAGGTTGAAACATTAACAATCTCTTACACCTCCCTCAACCATACCTTAACCCTTAGGTCCACTTAGCCTTGCATTGGTTTCCGTAACTCATTACTTACCTACCCTTAGAAACCTTGCTTAGGTCCAATCAACTGTGATTGGGGTATAGGGTCTCCCCCTTGGTCTAGTTACACCTTGACCTAAAGCGAAGAGTGCCTCGGTTGACGTGACTCCCATCTTGCATTGGGAACCGTGGCATCTCTTGGGTCACCTCTTTAGTTGCCTGACTCCTCTACCGTCCCGGATGGGATACCTCTAGGGGCAACTACAAGTTGTGTGATAACATTTTTGGCGCCGTTGCCGGGGAGGTAGAGGCCTACCTTGGTTCATCATACCTGTTTTGTCTCACTCTATCCCTGCACTTTAAACGACATACATCTTGGTAGAAGAGTTTTAAAATCTACCTGGCTACTCCACATAAGCGACTCCACTGGTGATCGATCCTATCATTATCTAGAACCCATGGGGTGCATCTTTTTGTATTTAGGTTCTTGATCTAATAACAAAAAAAATTAAAAAAAAATTAAAAATTAAAAAAATAAATTTTTGCCATCCATGGCTGCTTCTGAGGGGCCTAGGACTTTTGGTCGTTTGAAAGTTTTTGACTTCTCAAAAATTGTTGGGTATCCTCATCATATCCCTCATCAAGCCCGTGAAAGGTTGTCTAAATTTGATGGAAGTCATGAAGTATCTGCTAAAAGACACCTTGAACTTTTTAGGGAAATTATTAAAGATTTATCCATAACCCATGAGGATGTGTGTATGAAACTATTGGCTTCATCCTTCAAAGGAAGAGCCGAGATCTGGTTCTTAGATTTGAAGCCCAATAGCATTTCCGGGTATGACATGTTTGAGAAAAATTTCTTAGAAAGATGGGGAAATGAATCCGATGATGTATATTTTTCAAATCAAAACCTTCCCCTTTTTGATCCTATTGTTGAATCTGTTAATAATCAAACATCAAGTGAATTGTCAACATCCGGAGATGACCCCTCCTGCCCAATTTCTTTTGAGGATAAGTCTTCCACTTTTGAGTCAATTGAAAGTCAAATCCATAATCATTGTATAAATCATAAGTTTTCAAATTTAGGTAGCCCTAGTCTTGATCCTGAGGAAAGTTCTGAGGATGAGCCTTTAGCCAGTCAGTCTATTGAAGTTCCTCCCTCAGAGAAACTCATTAATCATTCCATATTTAATGATCATTCAATTCCTTATCACCTTATTGCAGAAGAAGAAAGTGAAAGCATAGACCAAGATCCTTTAGTGGTGATCTCTCGTGATCATTGTGCAATTAATCAAGATATTATGAATGAAATTGTTAATTCCCCCCCTGATCAATTAAATGAAAATGATCACTTATCTTCTTATAATTTTAATGATGAATCAATAGAAGGTCAATTTCAAGATGAGGATGAATTAGTGAATCACACTAGATGCTCTAATCTATGTTCCACTTCTTATAATGAGTCTTTAATTTTTTCCATCCTTAATCAATATAACTCAGTGTTAGATAGCTATGGTCAATCTTGTCCTCAGATTGTAAATATTAAGCTTTATCAAAAGATTAAAATCATTCCTACAATAAAGAGTGCTTTCTTTTGTCAAAATCCAAGGTCAAACTTATTTATTCATTTGGGAGAATTTTCATATTTGCAATCCACCCTCCCTTCCCAACTCTTTCAATCATCTTTGGGTTGGTGCTCTAGTCAAATTTTTGCTTTGGAATTTGTCAATAGGAAGTATATGCATGATTACATGATTGGAGAAAAAACAATTCATTTCCCTTTTCAGTCACCTTGGAACAATAATGCTTGTTGTCAAATTATCAATCATTCTTCGTGGCTAGAAAAGGTGTTTAAAGATCAATTTCGTATTTTCTCCATTTTTGAGCATCAAGAGGGTCCAGTTTTGATTTTTCGTCTTTTAAGCCTTGATTTGTCCCCACTTGGTTTTTATTTGATCATCAATCCCAAAGGGAAACAAATTGAATATGAAAGTGAAGTGAATGAGGAAAGTAGTTTATTAAATCAAATACCATATATTTTCCCTCCATCAATTTTAAACAATCATTTGCATAAATTTTATGATCCTATCAATTCTTTGATGGAGGATGTCTGCTTCAGTCAATCTTTCCTTTGGCATGGTTTCATTTTGCACCACTCAAACCCTTCCTCAATTTTTGAACAAGCCAGAAAGATTGTGGTGTCAAATTCTCTAATCTTTAATCCAATCATCACTTGCTTCATTAATAAAAATCAAAGAAGAATCATTAATCTGTTTGATGAATGGTTGCACTGGATTTATGATTTTACCTAGCATTTGTGTTGACTGGTTAGAGTAGAGTAGGTAGGCCTCTGAATAAGCTCACTTGAGCAATAGGATTTGTGTGCTTTTTCTTTTTTTGTGTGATGAGTATTGTCCCGTTTTCTTGTTTATGCCTGAGTTGAGTCTTGCTCCTTTCTAAGCTTGTCTCTTCTCCTGCATACATTTAAAAAAATTATAGTTAGCATTTCTATTGTTGGCTGCCTGTGCAAGTTGAGATTGCCTGATTTAAGAAGTTTTTCTTTTCCTCCTGCACAGTAAATAAAAATGATAATAATATATGCCATGTTAGTTTAAATTTATATTTTGACGCATTTTCAGTTTATTCTTTAGATTAGTTTTCAGTTTTATTTTATATTTGTCCCATACATGCTCCATGATGGTATTCTAGTGTTTGTGAGAGCAGGAACAGGTGCAAGATAAAAGCTGAAAGCAAGGATGGTGCAGTACTGGATTGAAGATTGATGCAGAGCAGTTCGAGACCAGAGATTCTGAGATTCTCAAGCGCTCTCTCCCTTAGAGCACTTGTCCCAGCTGGAGCCAGATGTTATCACACCATAGTAGCAGGGCTACTATTCTTGTACAGCAGATATCTGCACATTCCAGAGCTTCCTTTATTCCAGAGCATGGCTATATATTTTGGATCACTCATGATCAGAGCAGTACATTATTCAGATTTTATGACCTTGTGTCAAGGCTGAGCCTTGAGAGTTCGGATTTGATGACTGATGTGACCACTTATCCCATTACAGTTTCAGTTCAGTGCCTAGAGATGTATTTCAGCAGTGTTTCAGATGATGCATGATGATGATTATTATGATGATGTTGTATGATCTATGGATATGTTCTCACTGACTGTGGATTATTATCTTGTTGATTTAGTCATGATCATGGCATGTGCTTGGTATATTATTCCTGATGTGGAAAACTATTTAAAATGAACTGTAAATCATAAATGGACAATTGCTTGCACTTTTAGGTCATTTAACAAAACTTACTGGTATTTCACCTTACATAGACATGGTCTTTCCCCGACACCAGTTGTCTGCTAGTGTAGGCTCCATACTCACTTGTCTCCATCCATACATGACCTTCCTATTTGACTTTAAACCCTGACTAGTCTCATTTTGACTTTCTGATACTGAGGACTTCCCCATTTTTCTACCTCTGTGTTTGGACCGCATCCATGTTTATCCAGTGTCTCGGCTCTGAGTTGGTGAAAGAACTTACCTTTGGTGAGTTGGATTGTAGGCCTAAATCATTCTGGTCGGTTGTCCCGATGTTTGGCATTGGCTCGAACTCCCCCTAGTCACTTGAGATGTTGTTGGCTAAAACTGAAAGCTCATGTTCTACCTATGGAAACTAAAAATTCGCCCATGGAAACAAAAAAGGGCAAGAGCAATGAAAAGCTAAAAATACTCCTCGAAGAGTATAAGAAAGGTCCAAAAAAGCAATGGTTCTTAAAAGTTATATCTAAACAATTGCTGACCTTATAAATATGTGAAAAACATGCCCTGGATGCAAGCTGCAACTAGTTGTGCTTCTCAGCACATCTGAAATCCGAAGGGTTATGTAGGCCAAAAGGCCATGGAATAAAATTGAATGATCCTAATGAACCTGGATTAACTTGATGTAGACATGATTCCTAAGTTGAATAAGCACTCTCTAAACAACTTATCCATTTGTGAGGCACAGCCATCCCCCGTGTTATTTTGTCCAACACAGAGTTTGTAGCTTCCCCCCTTCTCCCAGTCCAAAGTATTTTTGAGTTAAGTTAGACAAGTCAAACCCTTGGCCCAACCTTGTTCCTAGCCTTCATCCTTCACTAGCAGTCTGACCATGTCCAATGAGTGAGTTTGTCATTTGAACTATGGTGCAAGTAATTTATTGTAACAACGGAATATGTTAACTCGATTAATGCCACTGAATGGAATTCATACTTTGAGCTTAGCTATGGAAATGATTGGAGAAGCATTGTCTTAGTCTACTGATGTGATTTATCCTTGATTATATATTTTCTTGGGATCCGTGATGAGGTGGACCATGTATGATGATTATTGATGATGATTTATGGGCCCACATGTTTGATGATGATATCATATGATGCAGATGATGTTTGATCCAGTTCAGCAGGTTTATTATTTCTTCAGATCAGCAGATTATACATTGTCCATATGTGGTGGACCCTACAGCAGGCCCATTAGGGCAACCCAGGGTGTATGAGTACTCATTCCTAGTGGATTTGGGTCTTCTGGATCCATTGGGACACTTATCTTTCAGTTCCGGGCACTTCTGACAGTGATTGATGCAGTTTTACACTTATTGACCAGATTTGGGGCTAATTTCCCAGCCTGAGCAGCAGGGGCGCCGAGAGGCCAGTTCACCTAGGGCACTGATGATGGAGGGGGTGGTCCAGCCACTTGTTATTACCATTTATCCCCCCTCCCGGAGAGCCTGGTGGGCTCAGATGGACAGCGCTAGCACCCTAGGAGGTAGTTTTGGCACTTTCACAGTTCCCGAGGCAGTTAAAAAATGGGATAAAGTGGTCACTGAGGAAATGGATTTGGGAAATTGAGGCAAGGTTTTGGAATTTGGTTTTCACAGAGGTCTTCCAGGATGGCATCACTATCTTCCAGTCAGTTTTCACCATGTGGGTATGCCCGGATTGATCACAGGAGGACATTTACTGCTTGACTGTCATGGATTCTGAGGACAGTTTTGATCATTTTTATTATATTGGACATATTTTATTATTTTATTGTGCCTTGGGGATGAGCTAGTAAGGATTAATACCTCCTATCCCCACCATGTGCTTATTTTATCATGTCCTAGTCATCATGAGGTGGATTATTGTACTTTTTACCCCTCTAGTGGGATGACGTCACCCTCCATTGTACCATTTAGTGAGGGCGCTTTTGTTATTTTGAGTGATCCATGTGATATATTGTGATGGGTCATCTTAGACATTGATTGTATGATGAGATCTTATAATCTCAACCACTCATTTGATGTAGTATTATGAAGTGGTATAGGGTTTTGGTCTTTATTATCCTATATAAGGAGGAGACCCCCCATTGTAAAGCTCACCTTTGGAGCTCTGGAATATTGGAATAGAAGATTTTTTGTGGAGCACATCTCTCTTGCATTGTGGATTCTCTTGCATATTGAATATACAGTATCTCTTCTATGTATCATTGTGGATTTTGGTGCTTTTGCTAACCTTTTGACAGGAAAGTCGAATTGGAGAGAGGAGGGCGACTTCATGAGGGTTATTGTTGGAGGGATCCACATATTCTCTCTTGGTTTGATCTTGTGACAGGGAGTATCATTATTGTATCTTCGTGACATAGTTGATGCTTTCTATTACATCTTTCTACCATTTTCATAATCATCTTGCTTGACTTGTTTCTTTGATCTTGTCTTGTAGGAGGAGGACGATTTGGCTATCTTGGAGAAGGGCGATTTGGTTGGAGCACTTGGATCTCACTCTTGAATATACACATAGGAGAATGCTATCAACTTGCAAGGTGGCCATAAGCAATTGAGGTAAGATCTACAAGGTATGTGCCTCTTTCATCCATTCTATCTTCATTGGTCATAAAACCCTAATTAAATCAAAACCCCAATTTTGGTATTTCTTAGATCTACTTAGATCTAGCATTGCAATTGAAAAGATATTAAAAACCCACCTCTATAGGATCCACCCCTAGTTGGATCTATAGTTTGGTGGTGATTGGCTAAAAATTGATACACTTTTCAATGCAAAAAGCCTTCTTGAACCTAAATCGATTTTCCTAAGAGAAGCTTGTTGGGTTAGATCTAGCACATGGGTAGGTGAGATCCCACTTGATTTGACATCTAGACATTTGATAACCTATACCCATATCTTTACTTTGGTGAAAACTACCTTGTGGACATCTCTCCATGTTTTAAGGGGTTGAAACCCCCTTTTTTAACCTTCTTGGCATATTAAAACTTAGATCTACTAAGATCTAGCCATTGGATTCACTTGAAACTTTGAAGGAACATAGATCGGGGTACTAACATCCCGGATCTACGTTTTGGTGGCCATTGGACTTGCTTTGGTCCACCAAAACCCATTTTTGGACCCTCCTTGAGCAAATCGCACCCCCTTGATTTTTTGAGTTGGTCCACTTCTAGGAAGTGGGTGTTTGAGTTATTTGTGGATTTGGAATGCCCATGCCTTGAAACCTAGGTCTATACTGTTCTTTTGTCAAGATCCACCTTGGGGATTGCATTCCTTGTTTCAAGGGATTGTGGTCCACTTAGGGTCCTCACTTAAAAAAACCTAGATCTAGTAAGATCCAACCATTAGATTTCACTCAACCCACTTGACTTGGCTTCTAGGTGTCCCGATCTACAATTTGACACACTTTTTGACCCCATTAGCCCACTTAACAAGGCACTAGTCCATCACCAAGCAAGTCGCACTCCTTGGGATTGGTGTCAAATCCTAGATCTAGCACATGGGTATCCTTGAAATCAACTTCAACTCATAGATCTAGCCTACATATAACCTATAGTACCTACCTCACACCTAACTTCACCTTGTGGGCCTACCTAGAATCACTTCACACTTCCCAAGAAAACTAGACCCACTTGTGTAAACACATGGTACTATACCTAATCATCATACCCCATTATGTGGCCTAAACCATACATAGGTTGAAACATTAACAATCTCTTACACCTCCCTCAACCATACCTTAACCCTTAGGTCCACTTAGCCTTGCATTGGTTTCCGTAACTCATTACTTACCTACCCTTAGAAACCTTGCTTAGGTCCAATCAACTGTGATTGGGGTATAGGGTCTCCCCCTTGGTCTAGTTACACCTTGACCTAAAGCGAAGAGTGCCTCGGTTGATGTGACTCCCATCTTGCATTGGGAACCGTGGCATCTCTTGGGTCACCTCTTTAGTTGCCTGACTCCTCTACCGTCCCGGATGGGATACCTCTAGGGGCAACTACAATTTGTGTGATAACATTTTTGGCGCCATTGCCGGGGAGGTAGAGGCCTACCTTGGTTCATCATACCTGTTTTGTCTCACTCTATCCCTGCACTTTAAACGACATACATCTTGGTAGAAGAGTTTTAAAATCTACCTGGCGACTCCACATAAGCGACTCCACTGGTGATCGATCCTATCATTATCTAGAACCCATGGGGTGCATCTTTTTGTATTTAGGTTCTTGATCTAATAACAAAAAAAATTAAAAAAAAAATTAAAAATTAAAAAAATAAATTTTTGCCATCCATGGCTGCTTCTGAGCGGCCTAGGACTTTTGGTCGTTTGAAAGTTTTTGACTTCTCAAAAATTGTTGGGTATCCTCATCATATCCCTCATCAAGCCCGTGAAAGGTTGTCTAAATTTGATGGAAGTCATGAAGTATCTGCTAAAAGACACCTTGAACTTTTTAGGGAAATTATTAAAGATTTATCCATAACCCATGAGGATGTGTGTATGAAACTATTGGCTTCATCCTTCAAAGGAAGAGCTGAGATCTGGTTCTTAGATTTGAAGCCCAATAGGATTTCCGGGTATGACATGTTTGAGCAAAATTTCTTAGAAAGATGGGGAAATGAATCCGATGATGTATATTTTTCAAATCAAAACCTTCCCCTTTTTGATCCTATTGTTGAATCTGTTAATAATCAAACATCAAGTGAATTGTCAACATCCGGAGATGACCCCTCCTGCCCAATTTCTTTTGAGGATAAGTCTTCCACTTTTGAGTCAATTGAAATTCAAATCCATAATCATTGTATAAATCATAAGTTTTCAAATTTAGGTAGCCCTAGTCTTGATCCTGAGGAAAGTTATGAGGATGAGCCTTTAGCCAGTCAGTCTATTGAAGTTCCTCCCTCAGAGAAACTCATTAATCATTCCATATTTAATGATCATTCAATTCCTTATCACCTTATTGCAGAAGAAGAAAGTGAAAGCATAGACCAAGATCCTTTAGTGGTGATCTCTCGTGATCATTGTGCAATTAATCAAGATATTATGAATGAAATTGTTAATTCCCCCCCTGATCAATTAAATGAAAATGATCACTTATCTTCTTATAATTTTAATGATGAATCAATAGAAGGTCAATTTCAAGATGAGGATGAATTAGTGAATCACACTAGATGCTCTAATCTATGTTCCACTTCTTATAATGAGTCTTTAATTTTTTCCATCCTTAATCAATATAACTCAGTGTTAGATAGCTATGGTCAATCTTGTCCTCAGATTGTAAATATTAAGCTTTATCAAAAGATTAAAATCATTCCTACAATAAAGAGTGCTTTCTTTTGTCAAAATCCAAGGTCAAACTTATTTATTCATTTGGGAGAATTTTCATATTTGCAATCCACCCTCCCTTCCCAACTCTTTCAATCATCTTTGGGTTGGTGCTCTAGTCAAATTTTTGCTTTGGAATTTGTCAATAGGAAGTATATGCATGATTACATGATTGGAGAAAAAACAATTCATTTCCCTTTTCAGTCACCTTGGAACAATAATGCTTGTTGTCAAATTATCAATCATTCTTCGTGGCTAGAAAAGGTGTTTAAAGATCAATTTCATATTTTCTCCATTTTTGAGCATCAAGAGGGTCCAGTTTTGATTTTTCGTCTTTTAAGCCTTGATTTGTCCCCACTTGGTTTTTATTTGATCATCAATCCCAAAGGGAAACAAATTGAATATGAAAGTGAAGTGAATGAGGAAAGTAGTTTATTAAATCAAATACCATATATTTTCCCTCCATCAATTTTAAACAATCATTTGCATAAATTTTATGATCCTATCAATTCTTTGATGGAGGATGTCTGCTTCAGTCAATCTTTCCTTTGGCATGGTTTCATTTTGCACCACTCAAACCCTTCCTCAATTTTTGAACAAGCCAGAAAGATTGTGGTGTCAAATTCTCTAATCTTTAATCCAATCATCACTTGCTTCATTAATAAAAATCAAAGAAGAATCATTAATCTGTTTGATGAATGGTTGCACTGGATTTATGATTTTACCTAGCATTTGTGTTGACTGGTTAGAGTAGAGTAGGTAGGCCTCTGAATAAGCTCACTTGAGCAATAGGATTTGTGTGCTTTTTCTTTTTCTGTGTGATGAGTATTGTCCCGTTTTCTTGTTTCTACCTGAGTTGAGTCTTGCTCCTTCCTAAGCTTGTCTCTTCTCCTGCATACATTTAAAAAAATTATAGTTAGCATTTCTATTGTTGGCTGCCTGTGCAAGTTGAGATTTCCTGATTGAAGAAGTTTTTCTTTTCCTCCTGCACAGTAAATAAAAATGATAATAATATATGCCATGTTAGTTTAAATTTATATTTTGACGCATTTTCAGTTTATTCTTTAGATTAGTTTTCAGTTTTATTTTATATTTGTCCCATACATGCTCCATGATGGTATTCTAGTGTTTGTGAGAGCAGGAACAGGTGCAAGATAAAAGCTGAAAGCAAGGATGGTGCAGTACTGGATTGAAGATTGATGCAGAGCAGTTCGAGACCAGAGATTCTGAGATTCTCAAGCGCTCTCTCCCTTAGAGCACTTGTCCCAGCTAGAGCCAGATGTTATCACACCATAGTAGCAGGGCTACTATTCTTGTACAGCAGATATCTGCACATTCCATAGCTTCCTTTATTCCAGAGCATGGCTATATATTTTGGATCACTCATGATCAGAGCAGTACATTATTCAGATTTTATGACCTTGTGTCAAGGCTGAGCCTTGAGAGTTCGGATTTGATGACTGATGTGACCACTTATCCCATTACAGTTTCAGTTCAGTGCCTAGAGATGTATTTCAGCAGTGTTTCAGATGATGCATGATGATGATTATTATGATGATGTTGTATGATCTATGGATATATTCTCACTGACTGTGGATTATTATCTTGTTGATTTAGTCATGATCATGGCATGTGCTTGGTATATTATTCCTGATGTGGCAAACTATTTAAAATGAACTGTAAATCATAAATGGACAATTGCTTGCACTTTTAGGTCATTTAACAAAACTTACTGGTATTTCACCTTACATAGACATGGTCTTTCCCCGACACCAGTTGTCTGCTAGTGTAGGCTCCATAATCACTTGTGTCCATCCATACATGACCTTCCTATTTGACTTTAAACCCTGACTAGTCTCATTTTGACTTTCTGATACTGAGGACTTCCCCATTTTTCTACCTCTGTGTTTGGACCGCATCCCTGTTTATCCAGTGTCTCGGCTCTAAGTTGGTGACAGAACTTACCTTTGGTGAGTTGGATTGTAGGCCTAAATCATTCTGGTCGGTTGTCCCGATGTTTGGCATTGGCTCGAACTCCCCCTATTCACTTGAGATGTTGTTGGCTAAAACTGAAAGCTCATGTTCTACCTATGGAAACTAAAAATTCGCCCATGGAAACAAAAAAGGGCAAGAGCAATGAAAAGCTAAAAATACTCCTCGAAGAGTATAAGAAAGGTCCAAAAAAGCAATGGTTCTTAAAAGTTATATCTAAACAATTGCTGACCTTATAAATATGTGAAAAACATGCCCTGGATGCAAGCTGCAACTAGTTGTGCTTCTCAGCACATCTGAAATCCGAAGGGTTATGTAGGCCAAAAGGCCATGGAATAAAATTGAATGATCCTAATGAACCTGGATTAACTTGATGTAGACATGATGCCTAAGTTGAATAAGCACTCTCTAAACAACTTATCCATTTGTGAGGCACAGCCATCCCCCGTGTTATTTTGTCCAACACAGAGTTTGTAGCTTCCCCCCTTCTCCCAGTCCAAAGTATTTTTGAGTTAAGTTAGACAAGTCAAACCCTTGGCCCAACCTTGTTCCTAGCCTTCATCCTTCACTAGCAGTCTGACCATGTCCAATGAGTGAGTTTGTCATTTGAACTATGGTGCAAGTAATTTATTGTAACAACGGAATATGTTAACTCGATTAATGCCACTGAATGGAATTCATACTTTGAGCTTAGCTATGGAAATGATTGGAGAAGCATTGTCTTAGTCTACTGATGTGATTTATCCTTAATTATATATTTTCTTGGGATCCGTGATGAGGTGGAGCATGTATGATGATTATTGATGATGATTTATGGGCCCACATGTTTGATGATGATATCATATGATGGACATATGATGCAGATGATGTTTGATCCAGTTCAGCAGGTTTATTATTTCTTCAGATCAGCAGATTATACATTGTCCATATGTGGTGGACCCTACAGCAGGCCCATTAGGGCAACCCAGGGTGTATGAGTACTCATTCCTAGTGGATTTGGGTCTTCTGGATCCATTGGGACACTTATCTTTAAGTTCTGAGCACTTCTGACAGTGATTGATGTAGTTTTACACTTGTTGACCAGATTTGGGGCTAATTTCCCAGCCTGAGCAGCAGGGGCCCCGAGAGGCCAGTTCACCTAGGGCGCTGATGATGGAGGGGGTGGTCCATCCACTTGTTATTACCATTTATCCCCCCTCCCGGAGAGCCTGGTGGGCTCAGATGGACAGCGTTAGCACCCTAGGAGGCAGTTTTGGCACTTTCACAGTTCCCGAGGCAGTTAAAAAATGGGATAAAGTGGTCACTGAGGAAATCGATTTGGGCAATTGAGGCAAGGTTTTGGCATTTGGTTTTCACAGAGGTCTTCCAGGATGGCATCACTATCTTCCAGTCAGTTTTCACCATGTGGGTATGCCCGGATTGATCACAGGAGGACATTTACTGCTTGACTGTCATGGATTCTGAGGACAGTTTTGATCATTTTTATTATATTGGACATATTTTATTATTTTATTGTGCCTTGGGGATGAGCTAGTAAGGATTAATACCTCTTAGCCCCACCATGTGCTTATTTTATCATGTCCTAGTCATCATGAGGTGGATTATTGTACTTTTTACCCCTCTAGTGGGATGACGTCACCCTCCATTGTACCATTTAGTGAGGGCGCTTTTGCTATTTTGAGTGATCCATGTGATATATTGTGATGGGTCATCTTAGCCATTGATTGTATGATGAGATCTTATAATCTCAACCACTCATTTGATGTAGTATTATGAAGTGGTATAGGGTTTTGGTCTTTATTATCCTATATAAGGAGGAGACCCCCCATTGTAAAGCTCACCTTTGGAGCTCTGGAATATTGGAATAGAAGATTTTTTGTGGAGCACATCTCTCTTGCATTGTGGATTCTCTTGCATATTGAATATACAGTATCTCTTCTATGTATCATTGTGGATTTTGGTGCTTTTGCTAACCTTTTGACAGGAAAGTCGAATTGGAGAGAGGAGGGCGACTTCATGAGGGTTATTGTTGGAGGGATCCACATATTCTCTCTTGGGTTGATCTTGTGACAGGGAGTATCATTATTGTATCTTCGTGACATAGTTGATGCTTTCTATTACATCTTTCTACCATTTTCATAATCATCTTGCTTGACTTGTTTCTTTGATCTTGTCTTGTAGGAGGAGGACGATTTGGCTATCTTGGAGAAGGGCGATTTGGTTGGAGCACTTGGATCTCACTCTTGAATATACACATAGGAGAATGCTATCAACTTGCAAGGTGGCCATAAGCAATTGAGGTAAGATCTACAAGGTATGTGCCTCTTTCATCCATTCTATCTTCATTGGTCATAAAACCCTAATTAAATCAAAACCCCAATTTTGGTATTTCTTAGATCTACTTAGATCTAGCATTGCAATTGAAAAGATATTAAAAACCCACCTCTATAGGATCCACCCCTAGTTGGATCTATAGTTTGGTGGTGATTGGCTAAAAATTGACACACTTTTCAATGCAAAAAGCCTTCTTGAACCTAAATCGATTTTCCTAAGAGAAGCTTGTTGGGTTAGATCTAGCACATGGGTAGGTGAGATCCCACTTGATTTGACATCTAGACATTTGATAACCTATACCCATATCTTTACTTTGGTGAAAACTACCTTGTGGACATCTCTCCATGTTTTAAGGGGTTGAAACCCCCTTTTTTAACCTTCTTGGCATATTAAAACTTAGATCTACTAAGATCTAGCCATTGGATTCACTTGAAACTTTGAAGGAACATAGATTGGGGTACTAACATCCCGGATCTACGTTTTGGTGGCCATTGGACTTGATTTGGTCCACCAAAACCCATTTTTGGACCCTCCTTGAGCAAATCGCACCCCCTTGATTTTTTGAGTTGGTCCACTTCTAGGAAGTGGGTGTTTGAGTTATTTCTGGATTTGGAATGCCCATGCCTTGAAACCTAGGTCTATACTGTTCTTTTGTCAAGATCCACCTTGGGGATTGCATTCCTTGTTTCAAGGGATTGTGGTACACTTAGGGTCCTCACTTAAAAAAACCTAGATCTAGTAAGATCCAACCATTAGATTTCACTCAACCCACTTGACTTGGCTTCTAGGTGTCCCGATCTACAATTTGACACACTTTTTGACCCCATTAGCCCACTTAACAAGGCACTAGTCCATCACCAAGCAAGTCGCACTCCTTGGGATTGGTGTCAAATCCTAGATCTAGCACATGGTTATCCTTGAAATCAACTTCAACTCATAGATCTAGCCTACATATAACCTATAGTACCTACCTCACACCTAACTTCACCTTGTGGGCCTACCTAGAATCACTTCACACTTCCCAAGAAAACTAGACCCACTTGTGTAAACACATGGTACTATACCTAATCATCATACCCCATTATGTGGCCTAAACCATACATAGGTTGAAACATTAACAATCTCTTACACCTCCCTCAACCATACCTTAACCCTTAGGTCCACTTAGCCTTGCATTGGTTTCCGTAACTCATTACTTACCTACCCTTAGAAACCTTGCTTAGGTCCAATCAACTGTGATTGGGGTATAGGGTCTCCCCCTTGGTCTAGTTACACCTTGACCTAAAGCGAAGAGTGCCTCGGTTGACGTGACTCCCATCTTGCATTGGGAACCGTGGCATCTCTTGGGTCACCTCTTTAGTTGCCTGACTCCTCTACCGTCCCGGATGGGATACCTCTAGGGGCAACTACAAGTTGTGTGATAACAGGGTCATTATCTTTTACTTCAAGACTGAATAGATTTAACATTAATTGAATGAATTCCATTTCAGAGTGTGAATCATATAGATATTTTTTATTTTTTAAGGCTTCATAACATGTCTTCACAGGAATAATATGTTGGATCACCTCTTCACTGACAATGGCATAAATCATGGCCAAGCTTTCTTGTCTCTGGAATTCCAAATATCAAGTTGTTTCTCTGATGATAGGGGCTTTGGCCCTGAACTAATGATGGTGCCTTCGTCATTGAGAGTGGTATTTCCTTCACAAATGTCATCCCACAAGTCATTATAGACATATGCAGCCTGATATTTCTCCACCATTATGGAAATGTGTCTTTTCCGGTAAGTGTGACACCAACAACAGATGTTATTGAATGCATATTGAACCCGCAACTATTAGGAATAATGTATGGAAGAAATAAAATGGGTTGCAGATTGCGTTTCTGCCCCTTGTTTACAAATTGATTGCAGCTCAATTCTGCAGCACTACAAACTCTCTATAAATGAAGATTACAATAATTTCAAAATAGTGCTCACTTTCACTCAATGACTCTTACAATGACACAATTTCATCTTGGTTCACAATACAAATTTCAAGGTCTTGATCTCATAATCAATAATCTTAGGTTTGCGGGTTTGAGTGTGATCTCCACAAAACTTCCACTCAGTGTGCAATAGTATCGTGAATATGTCTATTTGAAACACTATACTTCAGTCAACAAGAGTGATATGCATCTCCACAAATCCATTCACCATATGAAACATAAATCCATTCAACAATCGTACCAGTCTTCACATAGAAGGAATTCACCAATAGAGATCATTTATAATAAGAGAGTTGAAAATTGTAATGGGAGAGAGCCCCCACAAGGCAAGTTTACCTCCAGTCGAGAGTTGCTCGTAACAATTGTAAACAATTCATGGATGAGGAGCTAGGGTAGTTGCAACTCCGTTCAATGGTCATTAGCTACATATGTGTCATTGACACGCATCTTGATATGATCTCCATGAGTTTAACATGATCTCAGCCTTTGTAGTGGCTCACACAACAATTTTGTTTGTGGCTTGCATCTATGCATTTATTCAATGGAGTGCCTCTTCACGGGATTCACTTATCACGCAGCAAGGTCATAGCTATCACCTATCACATAGCACTCCACACAATTTTAGAACATAATACAACACAACACTTAGTGATGGATATTCACGTGCTCAGGTCGCAGGTATTATCGCTAATGCAACTCGAAAGTGTGACTAGCTCAAACAAGTAGCAGATGTAGGAGCATAAATCAAAATACTCCACAAGGAATAGAAATCTTCACACATTTGTGCTAGCTCAAATTCAAAGCTCTGTAGCTTCTCTTTCTTACTCAAACTTGATTTTGTGTAGCAGTGGAAGCGGCTCAAACTTGATCTTCAACAGCGAACTGGCAGATTCAATAGAAAATGTTCTCTTCATGGGCTAGGGTTGAAAGGAGACGAGCTCATGCGAAGTAGATAGGTCGCTGTTGATGTATATGTAACTTTGGAATGTATTTCATATATGTATGTTGTATGTACTCCTATAGAGATGGTATTATTCCTCTATACGGAAGTGTCGTCATTTATATTGTAAGTGTCGTAACTTATACTTGATGGGTTATTAGACCACCTTGTTGGGGTCGACCCTGTATAAGTCATGTGGGTCGAAGGGTTATTAGACCACCCTATTGGGGGTCAGCCATGTGGGTCAAAGGGTTATTAGACCACCCTATTGGGGGTCGGCCCAGTCAGCATTATATTATGTGGTTAAGTTCGAGCCTACATGAGTTAGGTAAAAAGGCAAGTCAAGTCAAGTATAAATAGAGTGCGGGAGGCACTCTATTTACACACTCACTTCTCACACATGCACTCAAGGAGGAGTGGCGCACTTATGGAGGAGGAGGATCTGCTGCTAGATTATGTCTATCTCTCATGGTTGTATCATTGCTCTATCTATCTCTGAGGAAGTTATTGGGGTTTTTCACCTTTATGGTTTTCCCCAAGTAAATCTTTGTGTCTCTTGTGTGCTTGCATTATTGTCTCCATGATTGATATGCTGTAGATATGCTGTACATGTTGTTCTCTCAGTTAAGATCCTAGATCATATTGAAGTAAATTCTGAAAATTTAACATGGTATCAGAGCTAGCATGAAAGAAGGCATGATCTGGCATGTATGACACTTGTTGCACTTACGATGCTAGGGCTTGATATAGCAAAAACCAATCATCGTAGAACTTTCGCTATAAATCCGTTTTGGAGAAGTTTTCGGATCTGAAATTGTTACAGGACGAAGATAAAATCTCCAGGTACCTTGTGTCCAAAGGAAAACCTCTAATTCATTGTACTTTGTGATTTATGATCTTTGCAATATAGGGTTTCTACCTCTTCCAGATCTGAGTTAAAATCAGGTGACCTTGGGAAAAAGGTCATAACTTGGGCTAGGAAGCTCCAAATGAAATTTCGTAAAAAGTGACAGGTAGTACATAGACTATACTATCTCAGAAAATGTTTTCAGAGGCCGAAGGTGAACCAGTGACACTTGGCACGCCGTACAAGTTCGCTCTCCTATATTATCCCATAAACAGGTCACGTTGCGACACTTGGCACAACTCTCTCTCAGAGAATCCAATTGAGGTCAGAACTGTCAGGATTGAAATCTAACAGGCCGAGCTATATCAGGAACTATTTTCAAAGGACAAAGTTGAAACAGTGACACGTGGCACGCCGTAGAAGTTCGCTCTCCTGTATTATCCCAAAACAGGTCACGTTGCGACATTTGGAATAACTCTCTCTCAAAAAATCCAATTGAGGTCAGACCTGTCAGGATGGAAAGCTAACAGGCCAGGCTATCTCAGGAAACGTTTTCAGACCCTGTGGATCAAAAATTTCGGAGTTACACCAGAAACAATCAGGTACATATTTCTGTCAAAACAGAATTATTTTTTGGTACCTTCATTCATGGCTTCCGGAAATTAGGGCTTTGGAGAAAGTTGGAATTTTTGTAATCGGAGACCACGGCTGAATGCTACTCATCAAAATAAAAATTTAGAGACCAAGATCAGAATTTTTGGTTGTGCAGAAGGCCGGGCTTGATCAGACCCTAGTTCGGGACTTTGATGAGGAAAGTGGAAAATTAGGGCTTCTGTAAAAATGGGAATTTTTGAAATCTGTGACCATGGCTGGAAGCTCCTCAGAAAAATAGAAGCTTAGAGCTTTGGATCAAACCTTTTGATTGGACAGAAGAGTGGGCTTCATCAAACCCCAGTTCAGGGTCACGTCCAGTGAATCCAGAAGTTTCAAAGGCAAAATTGAGGAGTGAAACTTTGCAGTTTTCAAATTCTGAATATACCAGTTTGATCAGCTCATCAAGGCGCATATTTCTATCCTTTCGAAAGTTTGAAATTCAAAGTTTGAATTTTTGGATTTTCTCTGATAAACCCATATCTAGCTCCAGGTCCAGTTCTTGCAAATCAAGTGGATAGGGTTAATCCTAGAAGAAGATGGATTGGTCACCTGCATAAGTGAAGGAGTTCCTGTTTCAGAGGGAGATAAGGCTAAGGCTTTACATAAGGAGATTACAAGCAATCTGGACAGGTATGACTCATCGAGGTATGTTTTGAGATTTGTTCTTGATTAAGTTTATGGTATGTTTGTCTTCATGTTATTACGGTTAGTACAATCTTGATTTTAGATTTTTCGTATCACCTTAACAAAATTATGAATGCATGATAGAAGATATTCATTGGTTAGGGTGTTGACACTTATAATTGTACTAATGCATTATGGTGTTGTATGAGGTTTATGTTGTCTACTAACATGAAAGGTACACCAAGAAAGACAAATCATGTTCCAGTTCAAGAACATATGATCATGATGACATGAGGATAAAGACTCATCCATTGTCATGGATCTCATAGAAGATCCATTTACGAGGTATGTATAACTTGGTTTTATAATGGCTAACCTATGAGATCTGCAGGTTACTAGCACAAGTCATTAAAGAAGACATCATGTGAGTATGTTAGACATAAATAGCTAGCATGCTAATCCAGGTATGTTTTTCCTATATCAATATAGAATCCTACCTTGTGTTAGGATCTTATACTGTCGTGTTGTTTGATAATGATTATTCATGAAGTCATAGGTTTGAATAAGTCATGGTTGTATGCATATTATATTTCTTACCATAATTGATGATATGAATAACCAAAAGAATCATGAAGGTATAGGTTCGAATAATCACAGGTGTTATGCATATTATATCTCTTATCTTGATTGATGATTCAACTAACCTGAAGAGTCATAGGTTTGAGTAATTACAGGTTTAGACATGTTATGCTTCTTATGATTTGACTAAACCATAAGAATCCTACATAAACCTTGAATGATAATGCTTATTATTTCTGTTTGAAATGATCATGTCTATACATGCTTGAGATTATTGTGTTTTAATAGTATACTAATGAATGTATGATTTTATATGAGATCACAAGGATAACACAATCATGATACTAATAAGCATGCATAGGAACCAAGGATGAATATGAGTTCAAGAACACGTAATCCAGGAAGCAAAGATCAAGAGGGAGCACACTCCAGTTGTTCCTGCAAGAAAGCAAAGGAACACACTTCAGTAGTTTCTGTAAGGATGCAGATATTCAGAGGGAGTTGACCATCTTTTCACAATAGAAAGGTGTAGAAGAAGCTACTTCAGATTAGGACTCCAACAGCTCCTGTAAGGAAGCAAAGACTCAGAGGGAGTCTACCCAACAAACAAACAAAGATAAGTATTTTAATTTCTTGCATATTTGTTTGTTTAAATAAAATTGTTCAATGATGTATATGCTCATGTTCCTAGATTTAGGATATGTATTGTGCATAGTAGAATAGTTGCATTAATGAAGAGTATACTACTAATATACATGGGTAAGTGGCCTATGGCACTGTACAACAATCCATTGCTACTTATCTAGAATGAAACCTCTTTGCTGACATGTTGATAGTTGTGCACACTCTTAACAATGTTCTGGTAGAGATTGGAAGGCATCTAGAAATTTATGGGATATGGATAAATGTTGTGTTGAAGCATTGGCTAAGATAATTGCATGACTGTATGACATATTTCTTTATGTGTAAGAATTTGTTCTGAAAATTATGAGATGTTTCTAATCATGCAAATTAACCTATTTTGTAGGAAAGACCACATATCTTCACCTACAAAAGGACTACAACATTTGTTCCAGCAACAAAGATATTTATTAAAGATATTGAAGATATTGAAGTTCCCAGGATCTGGGATGAAGAAATGGAATACCATGATCCGTCGATCATGAAGAATGATGTTTGGGATGTAGTCCCAAGACTTGAAGGGAAGTTTGTTATGACTTCCATCTGGATCTATCAAGATCAAGCATGCTGCAGATGGTAGCATAGAGAAATATGAAAGTGATGAAATAGAAGATACACTAGATGGATTTCAAGACAGCTTTCTTGAATAGTTGTATGCGGATAACTTGTTTGTTACAGGTGAAGATAGATTGATTGCCAACACACAGCGGAAGCTTGCTGCTGAATTCAATATCAAGAACTTGGGGATGATGCACTATTTGTTTTTGGCATGAAGGTGTGGCAGAGTGTAGATGGAATCTTCCTTGGACAAGGGAAGTATGCAGTAAGAGATCCTGAATAGGTTCAAGATGATGGATTGCAAGGCCATGGCCACACCTATGGCATTGAATCTGAAGCTTCTATGTGATGCTTCATCTGAGCCGATTGATGTCTACATGTATCGTCAGATGATTGGGTCCTTGATGTACCTGACGAACACGAGACCAGACATTTGCTTTGCTGTGAACACATTGAGCCAGTTCCTGACGGATCCGAGGAGTGTTCACCTGGTTGCTGTAAAGCATGTTCTAAGGTACCTGAAGGGTACAGTGGATTATGGGCTCAAGTATGAAGCGAATCAAAAGTTTAACCTGCAGGGTTATGTTGAGTCAGATTGGGCTGGCAGTGCTGCAGATAGGAAGAGCACATCTGGGTGTTGCTTCAGTATGGGATCAAGTGTGATCTCTTGGTTTAGCAGGAAGCAGTCCTGCGTAGCACTGAGTATAGCTGAGGCAGAGTATGTTGCAACCTGTTCAGCTAGTTGTGAGGTAGTATGGCTACAAAAGCTACTGTCTGAGCTATTTGATCTCCCGTTGGAGGCTACTGGTATCTTCTGTTATAACTAGATTTGTGTGAAGCTGTCCAAGAACCTAGTGTTTCATGACAGGTCGAAACACATAGAGATCAAATATCACTATATCAGGGATATGGTGCAGAGAGGAGCTGTGAAGCTCCTGTATGTTGCAACAGATGAGCAGATTGTAGATGTGCTGACGAAGCCACTATCCTGGGTGAAGTTCGAGTACTTCAGAGAGAGGCTTGGCATTCTTCAGATCGAGGACACTTCGAGGAAGAAGTGATGGACACATTTGCTGAAGCCATTCCAAGCATGTTGAAAGGAGGAAGCTTCACATGGCTGTGGATGTAAGCGCTAGATGATGAGCATCAGGATAATGTTCTGGTTTCTGCTTGGATATGATCAGTGGGATCATTATATGTATATATGTATGCATCATGTTGGATGCTAGATATGATCAGTTGGATCATGTGTATGTATTTTGTATATGCATCATGTTGGATGCTGGATATGATCAGTTGGATCATGTGTATGTATTTTGTATATGCATCATGTTGGATGCTTGGACCATGTATCTGTATATGTATCAGGTGGATACATTGTATGATCAGGTGGATCATGTATGGTGATATGTATCATGTATTTGTATTTGTATCAGGTGGATACATTGATGATCAGGTGGATCATGTATGATATGTATTAGGTAGATACTTGGTATGCATCAGATGGATGCATTGATGATCAGGATGATCATAGATGACGAGCTTCAGGATGTTGCTCCAGATGACATGCAGCAGGATGTTGCAGTGATGATCAGGATGATCATAGATGACGAGATTCAGGATGTTGCTCCAAATGACATGCAACAGGATGTTGCAGTGATGATCAGGATGATCATAGATGACGAGCTTCAGGATGTTGCTCCAAATGACATGCAGCAGGACGTTGCAGTGATGATGATCAGGATGATCATGGATACATCAGGATGATGTATGGTGAGTATCAGGTTGATACTCTGTGGCCGTGGATCAGGTTGTGCAGATAAGCATGTAATTTGTGCCCTGGGCGATTTGCAGATGGTCTTTCAAGGTTTTTCCTATGGCATGTAATTTGTGCCCTGGGATATCTGGTAGATGCTCTTTCGAGGTTTTGTCCTATGGCATGTAATTTGTGCCCTGGGAGATCCGATAGGTTGAGCTGTGTGCTCGTAATCAGTCCTGGGATTCTCTTTCGAGGTTTTGCCATGACCACATGTAATTTGTGCCCTGGGAGATCCGATAGGTTGAGCCGTGTGATCGTAATCAGTCCTGGGATGCTCTTTCGAGGTTTTGTGGTGACCACATGTAATTTGTGCCCTGGGAGATCCGATAGGTTGAGCCTCGTGCTTGTAATCAGTCTTGGGATTCTCTTTTGAGGTTTTGTGGTGAGGTCACATGTAATTTGTGCCCTGGGAGATCCTATAGGTAGAGCCGTGTGCTCGTAATAGCCTGGGATGCCCTTTCGAGGTTTTGTGACGCACGTAATAAGTCCTGAAGATTCCACAGTATGGCCAGTGATGATGAAGACCTACAGGTGGTGGGCCTACATCCAGTATGAAAAAGGACTGGCTCTGTAGAACTTCCTATGACGAGTAGATTCAGAGATTGATTGAGATAGCAGCAACAGTGACGATGATGATGACTCGATGATGATTATCCAGTGACGATGATTCAGAGAATATGACTTGTGCTAGAAGAACTGTGCTGAGAAATACCTTCCTAGTTAAGAGGGAGTGTTGATGTATATGTAACTTCAGAATGTATTTCATATATGTATGTTGTATGTACTCCTATAGAGATGGTATTATTCCTCTATACGGAAGTGTCGTCATTTATATTGTAAGTGTCGTAACTTATACTTGATGGGTTATTAGACCACCTTGTTGGGGTCGGCCCTGTATAAGTCATGTGGGTCGAAGGGTTATTAGACCACCCTATTGGGGGTCGGCCATGTGGGTCAAAGGGTTATTAGACCACCCTATTGGGGGTCGGCCCAGTCAGCATTATATTATGTGGTTAAGTTCGAGCCTACATGAGTTAGGTAAAAAGGCAAGTCAAGTCAAGTATAAATAGAGTGCGGGAGGCACTCTATTTACACACTCACTTCTCACACATGCACTCAAGGAGGAGTGGCGCACTTATGGAGGAGGAGGATCTGCTGCTAGATTATGTCTATCTCTTATGGTTGTATCATTGCTCTATCTATCTCTGAGGAAGTTATTGGGGTTTTTCACCTTTATGGTTTTCCCCAAGTAAATATTTGTGTCTCTTGTGTGCTTGCATTATTGTCTCCATGATTGATATGCTGTAGATATGTTGTACATGTTGTTCTCTCAGTTAAGATCCTAGATCAGATTGAAGTAAATTCTGAAAATTTAATAGTCGCTCGCAGGTGTTCATGAGATAATGGAGTGATGGAGGAGTGCTCACGATAGTGGAGAATTCAGGTGGATGCGCAAGAAAAATGAAATTTTGTTGGAGGAATTTAGGGTTATGAGATGTCCTATAAATTCTCATAACAATAATGAAGGATGCAGAGGTAAAAATGGTAGACTGACCAGTGCAGCAATGGAAGGGAAGGTATGGGCTCTTAGGAAGGATGCAATGCCAAAATTTGTAATTTGAACAACACATGAGTTATGAAAGAGCAGGTATAGCTATGATACCACATCACAAGAAAATGACTCCTTGATGTCCATTTCATTCACCAAGCATTTAATATATACAAGGTTTTCTGACCTTTGGTATTCAGATTCCAAATGGTCCGTTCAAGACTCTTTTCCTTCCTACATCTATTCGTCTTAATTTTATTTACTTACATATTTACAAAGTATGTGGAGCCATAATATGAGGATTAAGCTTCCAACACTCCCATCTCCCTAGGCCTCATGACCTTCTCTTTCTCTCTTTTCCAGCCCTTGTCCTCCCTATTTTCTCTCTCTCTATCCCTCTACCCTCGTTCTCTGCTCACTTTAAAAAAATTACAGACTGCAATTTTTACAGACTGTCAAACCTAAACTACCCCTAACCTTTATCCTATCCCTAGTGCTACCTTCCTTTAACCTTTTCTCCCCTCAAACCTCCTCTTGAGCCCTAAAACAAGGTATTAAAGGGCCTTACAAGCTGACCTTTTAGGATTAGCTCTTTGTTGTCCCTAAACAGACCTGCGCAAAGTAACAAAGAAGGGTTAATATACAATGATAATTGATTTAATTGATGGATCATACTTACTTCTTATTCATGCTAGGTTGAATTCAACTATTGGTCAGTGTTCATATTACTCTTGGATGCTTGAATATTGTACTTCTAATGCTGTAATAACTATGTTTGGATACTGATAAAACAAGTAAATTAATACCTAGCACTAATTTGAATTCTATACTGACTGGAGAATGCTAAATCTAAGTATATTATACACTGTTAAATGCCTTCAAAAATGATATTAAGGTTGATGCTTCCCCAATAACATACCTACAAAAATCACCAAATAGAGGCTAATATACAAATCTAATTGGCATAATGGATGTTTCATGGGATGAAATTTCTTATGGTTGTGAAATGTGTGTATAATTGATTTTAAATGCCTAAAGGAAAGTGTTATTAGCACTATTATTGTTGCTATACTAGTTCACATGCTACAAGAGGTTTGTTTTCCTTTTCAACAATTGTCATACAGATGAATGTTTGGGGTCTCATACCTATTGTTATTTATGAATGCTAATTTATTGGTTCATATAATTAAAAATTAATGTTGTTATAACAATGGGACCTAGATTGTTTATTGATGTAAGTGTACTCATTAATGGTTATTGGAATGTTGGTTCTAATATTAGCTAGTAATTGTGGTGGAATTATATTATTACAAACTAACTAGTGTAACGTGACTAGACATTGTTATCCTTAAGGTATAAGTATCATTTTACATCAAACCGAATAACCCATGCTACAATACTTGTCCTACACTAGTACCAAGTAGATTATATATTGATATGTCTTCTTCATTCTATATTTGACCCCATAAAGGCATTGATCTTTTCATGATATTTTTGAAGGTATTTAGTGTAAATCTTGACAAACACATTGAGAAGGGATCTCCCCTTGGAGGTCAAGACTCTCCAAAGAAGTTAAATATTTGTGATTGAGATTACATTGGGTCACAAGTCCTTGCATGTGCTTACTATGCACTAGCCCTGCTATTTTTCCTAGTAACATTTTTGGCGCCATTGCCGGGGACATTTCCAAGTTGGTTGAAGTGCTGAATTCAGGTCCTTCACAAAAAATACATTTGGTGAGATTTGAGGCAAGTCTTTGTTTGATATCATCACATTTTTCTTTGAAGACTAATCTTATAGGTTTTCCTAGTGACTCTGATTAAAGACACCCCCTATGATATTCAGGTACGTTCTTGTTTTGTACTTGGTGAGATTTGTTTATTCTAACTTGACAAGTCTTTCCTGGCGAATCCCACTAAGAAAATAAAAATAATTGCTCTACAAGAACAAGACCGAGAGGTAATATTTTCTTTGATTAATTTTTGTTCAAGGATAAATTTGCAGGTGACCCCACTGATGAAAAGATAAAGAATTTCAAAGCAAGTAATCTCAAGCAAAATATATGGGGATTCTCGATCCATTTTACTTCTCAAACATTCCAGGATACTCGAATAATTTTGATAAACATCATTGTTTGTAATCTATCCCAATGTTCCAAGAGGGTGAAGATACCGTTAAAACACATGTTACAAATTTCAAAGAAGTTATGGTGGCATGGGATATCACAGACGAGGACACCATTATGCAGTTGTTCGTAATGTCCTTCAAACTAGGAGATGATTAGGATATGGATGCTTGGTATGATGGACTACCTCCTAAGGGGATATCTTCCTTTCAACAACTAGTTGAGGCATTCTATGATCAATGGGGTCCCCATACTAAGGAAGAAATCATGAAGATTATAAAAGATGATCATACGGATATTGATGAAGAAATCCTTGACAAGGAAGCTCATGACGAAGATCACATCTCGGAAGGTTTGCTTGAAGAAACCATTGTTCAAGACCTTGTAAATGACATAATATCCCTTATGACCGAAGATGAAGGGATTCTTGAAGATGAAGAGCAAGAATCCTTAGTTGAAGAAATTGAAGAATATACAGAAATGGTGAGTTCTCCATATCCTCGAGTTACAATTTCTTATGATATTTTGTCTCTCTTGGAAGAAAATAATAGGTTTACGGAAGACAACGAGTATTGGAAGTTCCTTGGTCCACCGATGTACAATTCTTCAAGACCTTGTAGCATCATAGTGGACCCTCTCCCGAGCACACGTTTAGGCAAAGAATCCTACTCTTCCATCAATGGCGAATGGATCAAACCGTTTGCTTTGCTCGATTATGGAGTAGTGCGAGATGTGGCTCCTATTGTCGATGGCCATATGGGAATTTTTTCTATTATCTTCTAGTCGATGATGTCCCCAAACCAATACTTCCAGTATTATCTTGCGACAAGTTTTGCAGTAGTCAATCGACCCTTTTTGTCCAGTATTGGTAAGTTTACAATGATAAATTTCAACAAAACCAATACAGGTATGTGGACATGTATGCTATTTACTTCACATTGCTGGGATATTTATTGTTTCTCTTTTAAATTGAAGTGTGAAGGTGTGAGTTATGTGGCTGATAATTTCAAATATTATTAGAGATACTAACATGACTATTACAATGATGAAAAATATGCCTATGTATCCAAAGAAATGCCTAAGTAAGTGCAGGGATAGGTTGCAGCTAGATTATGAATATTTGTGAGGTACACCTATGCAAATGCTTTCCAAAGATCAAAATTAGATGACAAATTTCATGCAAAAAAAATTCTCAACACGAATGTATGATGGAGATATCCCATACATAAGCCAATAGAAGCATCGATAAATGAAGCTTGTGAAAGCAATCCTTCTCCGTGGCAGAAATGTCAAGGCTTCCAAGTTCCCACAGTCATCTGGATTTCCTTCCCCATCCCGATGAATATCTTGGTATGTACTCAGCCTATCATCTATGAGATCTTATCATGGATTGTCTCTAAAGACAAAGGAAAAAGATCAGGTATGAATTTCCTACTTAGATGGCTACATTGATGGTATGATTTCACTTAATCCACTTTGATTATCACGTTTAGAATTCGTAGGTTTAGTTCCATTTGATTTTGGCATATGTTGTTACCCTTGCATTGCATTTGTTGTTCTTTCATGTTCAGTTATTTTCATTGCATTTCATTATACTGAGAAAGATAGGGCGTAAGTGTCTACCTCATGGTGATTTAATGTCCTCGGATATTTGATACGTGTGTAGTTCTATAGGTACCCAGTGTGAAATTATATGTCAGAGCAGATCTAAAGAGCTGAGGATACCTTAGAAAGAAAGAATGAGCAGAAAATTTGAAGAAGAGTGAAAACTGCAGTTAAAAACAACAGAAGAATAATAATGCAACATAACTCAGATATGAGTAGAATAATATCACATGTTCTAGTAATTAGTATAATAAACAATGATGTTACAATGGAGAGAATTCAAACCTCAGTTGGTCTAGCATAGGGATTATCACCACTAGATTTCTCCGGAAGACTAAACGTCAATTGAACTAAACCTAAACTTAGCTAATTGAAGTCACAATGAGTTAACTGACTAAGGAGGGTGCAATAGTGAGTCTGTCGTGCATTCCAGTCAGAAAAGGGCGCATGAGGCCACAACTAGTGGCATACAGAGCTCTAACCCCCCACAAGAGTCAGATAACTCAGGTGGACTACACTGGAACACTCAATAGGTTCCTATAAAATAGGGAACTAACTGAAGTGGTCCTAAAATGATGCATGCAGGGCTCAAAAGGTGGTAGATGGATGCTGGATGACATCTACACACCACTAGGGGGAAAGTGACATCATCAACAACTAGGAAAAATAAATAATGCTAGGAAGGACAAGGATGGAGTATTGAAATATCCTAACACCCACCCTTAATCCATACTTTGAATCTTGGGCCTTGGTTACTAAGACAAAAGGTCACCCATACAATCAAATAAATTATAAAAAATAAAGAACTATCCATGAACCAAGGAAATGGGGAAAAACCTCATGGGAAAAATACCCCCCCTAAAAAAGAACAGCACTAAGGAACTCAAAGAACCTTCATGCTGAGAAGATAAGGAAAAACAATTTCCTCAGTGAAATTCTTTGCAAAAATATTGGCAAGATGCTCCTTTGTAGGATAAAAATGCAAGTTCTAGATCTGGATCTGCTCCTCTGATGTGTCTCCCACTGTGTAGAAGTTGTATTTTCCAAAACAAGTATTTTAGGAACCCTTCTTGTTACTGGATTGAATGGATCATTGTGTTACAAATCATGAACCTTTGAGTACCTTTTTTCAGACAACCGAGATTGTTGCCTGGTTGTAGATCCCCCATGGAAAGTCTCTCCAAGAGATTGTGGATCAAACCCCACCATCATGCAGAACCTCTCTGAGAGAAGTGAATCTGCATGACATAGTGACATTTTTGCATGATACTAAGATCTAGTGGTTCTATCTAATGTCCCTTTTTAATAAATTTGGAAAAATTGGAAAAATTACACTTTTTGGCCAATTCGACCGTTAGACTAGTAATGACTCAAATGCTTCCAAATTGGGTCTGAATGTGTTTGAGAGGTATTAATACATAAAAGTGAGTCTGATGGATGCTCGGAAACTCTCAAAAGACTTCTGCAACACTCATTTACAATCAGGAGAAAATAGGGAAACTTACTAGCAAATTTGAGGTTCAAACCCCCAAGGGTAGGGGACAAAGATGGCTTCCCAAATGCAGTACCACCCTCCAAAATTTCACAAAAGAGACATGTATTAGTTAAATTAATTCAATTGGAACCCAAATGAATCATTAATCAATTCCTAAATGATGGTGCAACTCCCATAAATCATAGGTTTGTGGACATGTCTTCACATAGGGGGAAATGATAGGAAACTTCACTACTTGCTATTAAATTCAAGATTTATGCTCCAAAGGATTATGTAATGTGTATGAAAATTCTTTAGGACATTAATTAATCTCCATACATCATAAAAATCATAGATATGAACTGATACAAGTCGAAATAAAGCAACTTCAAGCTTTCATAACAAGATATGAGGAAATTGGCACCATTTGTACATTGTTTGGTATTTTGACATAGTTTCACTTGGTATTTCGACCTAAGGATATTCTAAGCATTATATATAGAGTAAATAAAACATATTACAAATAAATGGGGCCACAATATATTCCCCAAAGATATCATCATCTCAGCAAATGCGCCCTTCCTCCAAGAGCCAAAATATGAAGAGAAATGTGAGAAAGGTGTGGGAACAAGTTGAAGAAGAGAATATCACAAGCATACCTGTAGCTTCAACCTGAAAAAAAATGACTCCATTTTATCTCCAAATGAAAGGTCTGATTGGCCTCTCCAATTTCCAATTAGGATGGGAATCTTTCACCCTCGAAATTGGTAATAAGGCAAGTAGAGTAAACACTCCAAAAGCATGGACAAGCTATGCTCTCCAATATGAAAAATGAGAAATGATAAAAAGATACTCTCCTTATTTGTTCTTGTATTTTATAAACTTCTCAAGTCTTCCATGGGTCAAATTCCTTTCAAAAGCCTCATTCCAACTCAAGTTGGGAAGAGATTCCAATGTGTGCCACTTGTCCAACAATTCCTAGTCTCCATCTTCCCTCAATTCGAATGGGTGTCTCTTTGGCTTCCCTAACTCCCTTGTGTTCCTTCTTGAAGGATATTTTTAGCCCTGACATGTAATATATGTCATATTTCAGCAATCAGGTCTTATTTGTGTCATAAGTTTCATAGCATCTTCATCATTGTTGTCATAGAAGCTAAGGAATCTAGCCCAAGTGTCTCAATATCTCTCAAATGCATCTTCCTCTTCCATGGAAGTTACTCTACAATTCGACATTCATTAAGTCGTTCCAAGTATATTGACCTTCCAACTCCCCAATAACATTATACTCCACCTTGGATTCAAATGGGTGAGAATAGGATGCCATGTGGCATGGGGAATCTAGCTTTGTGTGGGTCCTACACCACCAATGTGTCTCCATGACCAAGTGCCACCTTATTTTCCTATCATAAATATTTTTTTAACCCCTTTTAATATATTTATGTCAAGATAATGCCCACTTGGGGCTTTATAGTATCCTTATTCCAAATCTAATGTTTCCACCCCAACCTAGGAAACTAGTAGATTGGTGGAATTTTCTCTTTTGAGATTTATTTGAATGGGGACATTACAGTCCTTCCCTCCCAAGATTGCTTTTCCTCAAGAAATTTCGAACATGGATGTTGAAGAAGCTGTTTTCTTTCCAAAAATTTTCTTCCAAAACTTTCTTTACCCAATTTTTTTTGAACCCAATGAGACTAAAAATTATTCCAGGGTCACATTGCTTGTATTGCACTCCAACAATTAGGAGTGCTCTCCAAACCATACCATCAGGGAAGATAATTCTCGGATCCCATTTCCTTGTATGCATTCTTCCAATCATCATAAGAACAAAATATAGATCATCAAAGTACATAGAAACATAGTAAAAATGTAGATCAAGGAGGTGCCTTATCAAAGAATCATGAAAGTGCTTATACCTCCAAGCCAGTAGACCACCATTTGCCAAGTGCATACAAGCATCAAGTGACCATCAAATCTGATCCAATGAAATAGGTGGCGATACCATGTCCTATAATGCTACTCCAAAAATATGTAGGATGCATCAAAATAATCAGCCATGTATTCTTTCATTCAAGAAGTTAATGAAGAATATCCACTAAAATCTGAACCAAGTAGGGAGAAAAGAATACAATGATCCTTCAAGGGGCTCACATACATAGAATTTGTGCATCCATGAACATGTGTATCATCAAGAAATAACAAAGGATGTTGCTTCCAATAAGAATTTTCTCCAATCATATATCTCTTCACCCAAGTAGTGGATGAAGTTCCTCCAATATCACTTGAACTAAGCAAGGAGCAAGGAAAATCGTGAGTCTTCAAGTGACTCAAGTGAACATCATAAGTGCATCCATGTAGATGTTTTTCATCATAAGGTAACAAGTGATGTTGCTGCAAATGTAAATAAGAAATGTCTCTAATAATTTCATCATATAAAGGAGATATAGGAGTTTCATACTCCTCATGTGGCACCATAAAAAATAAACCCTTCACCCATACTTCACTAGGATGAATGCTCCAAAATATGGAAGTGTAGGATCTAGGAGAATGAACCAACTCACCCAAATGATCAAAAAGTGCAGAAGTGTCCTCATGTGAATGCTCCATAAGAGTAGGATCATGCACCTCCCTCAAAAGTGCAAAACTTTTCTCATAGGTTGGTTCCAAGGTAGTGCAATCATACACTTCTTCAAAAATTGTGTCACCATTTCCAAGAGGAAACTCAAGTTCCTCTTCCAACACATCAAGTGCTTGGATCTCAAAAAGCTCATCTTCAAACACATAAAGCCCCTACAAATTTCCATGTTTCTCATGATCTACCATGTCATGATAATCCTCCATGCAATCTACCCGTTGAAGCCCCGAGGGTGTAAGTTGCTGGAATGTTTCCAAGGCTAGCAATAGAGGGTGAAAACCCAGTTTGAAAGGCTTCAAAAAGCTCTGTGCAAGAGCAGTTCTATCCCTAGACTGTTTGGTGTAGTTAACTCCCACGGATATTAGGCCTCCACTAGCACTTATGTAGGTTGATCCTGAAAGGATCTGACTTCCTGTGGAGGAAGATCTAAAGTGTTCTATTCCCAGAAGTAAGTTTTGCTTTAAAAGAAACCTAAATTGAGTTAGATCTAAATTAAAGGATCTGTTTTGGTATGAAGGATAACTTGATCTAATAATTAATAAGTGTTTTCACCAGTTGACAGAAATTTGATATGGATCTTTACTTATTAACTTAATACACAGTCAAAAATAAAAATTAAATGATTGTAGCTTAAGGATTGAAGCACATACAAGGATTATCCTATTATGAAATGCCGATTGAAAAATTAGCATTAATTTAATAGTATATGTTTGTCATTTGCAGAAATAGATAAATAATTTAAATAAATAAATTCACTTAAATCATAAAATACATAGATCATAAGTCAAGATACATCTAAACTATAGATCAATGTATTAATTGTGATTGCAAACTAAAACAATGTTCATTCATAAATTGAAGTGAAAATCAACATCCATCAAAAAAATTTGATAAATTAGAAAAAGAGGAATCAAGAGAAAACTAACTGTATTACTTCAAGGCTTGCAAAAAATTACAATCTCTTAGAATCAGAGTTTCTCCAGTCTTCTTTCGATGATTCCCCCCCCTCTCCCTTATGAGATATGTACCCCTTAAATAATAATTACAAAATAGATACAAAGGGTAAATATCCCATAAAACAGGGATTACAAATCAACCTAATCTAAGAATAGCCAAGGGCGCCTCACCACTTGGCCCAAACTTCTAACAACTCATCCACATATGGATAATTAGCTAGCTTGAGTCCCAATTGGGAATCACACATAAAGGACTCCTTCTGATTCTTGTCTAGCTTATGCCAAGTGTGCAGAAAAATATGGATCTTTCCCTCTAAACTGACAGGTTGCTTGATGAATTTGTCAACTTCTGAAATGTCTATGTGGTCGAGCTGTTGAATCTGCTCCTTGACTTGCTCGCACTTGCTATCAACCTGTTCAATCATCATTTTTGGAAAACAAGCCTTCTCAATGAGATCCATAGTGGGAAACTGTAGCTTGACCATGATACTATCTACAACATACCATCTTCTCCCACAGATTGCTTGTGCCTTCTTAATTGTTTCATCAACCATGTCAATAGTATTTTTCTAGGAATTCAAAGATGTTTTGATTCTTCTAAACTTAAAGCTATCCAAAACTGGGATGTCCTCTAGTTTGTCTTTGATATACCTTTTCCAATCAACAATGTCATCAATAGCTTTGGAAGCTTGCTGCCTCTTATCAATTTGTTTCTCAAGAATAATGGACAATTGCTCAAAAGAATTATTAGTTTCCTAAACTTCATTCAGGGAACTAAACAACTCAGCCAAGAGTTTGTGATGCTCCTCATTTACTTCATTAGCCAAGTCCCTGAATTCTTCTTGAGAAAACCTGGAGAAAGAAGAAGTGGCTGCATCTTTAAGCTGTTGTTCTAGAACTGCTATCTTCTGAACATTGGCAGTATTTAGGACTTCAACATCCTGCAATTGAACCTGGAAAGAAGAGTCCTGTTCTTGCAAATCCTTGAGCTGATTTTCATATTCATTTCTCAACCCATGAATCTAAGATTCATGTTATTCATTAACCTTGATCAACTTCTCCTACAATTTCTTCAACTCCTCTTTCTTGATGTCAATTTCCTTATTCAGTGAAGTCACTGAATCAAAATTGGCTCCAACAAATGCTCCCATGGCTGCAGCAATGTCCAATTCTTCTTGCTAGATATCATAAGTCTGCTTTTCCCAAATAATTTGATTGGGAACAGGTGCTTGCAACATACTTGGTTCTCTGCTTCTCTTGCTGCCTCTCTTCACCACTGCCTTGGATGATTTGCTGTAAAAATATTCTCCAAGGGAGACCACAGTATCATCTCCAGAATCAACTATCAGTTCTGTCGAAGAGGAATCTATGTTACAAGTTGCAACTAGTGGGGATGTTTGAGTAATAGTAGAATTAGGGATATACATGGTGATCTAGGAAGTATATATGGAAGAAGTAGCAGTGATAGTAGAAGTGGAAGGTACATACATGGAAGAAGTATTAATGGGAGAAGTAGTCAAACTGAAAAATTCAAAAAAGGGAGATAGGGGTAATAGTAACTGATGGTTGTAAAGAAACAATTGGTTTTTGGACAACAGTAACTGGTGGTGGTGAGGTAAACGGTGGAGTTAACAAAGTTGGTTGTAAATAAATATCAAAAGTGGTAAATATCTCAGCCAAAGTAGCTGATGGAAGGATAACATTATCAAATGAAGTAAGAGGGGGTTCACTTGAAGTGAGTGGGAGTGTGGAAGTTAATGCATCAACTATGGTGGTGATTTCTGGAAAATGTACTTCTAGAATGGGATAATCCATCACCATGCTATCAAGCAAATATGTAACAGTTTGAGAGGCTTTTGTGACCTCTTGCACTATAGGCACGCCAGTAGAAAGAGACCTTACTAGAATCCTTTCATCGCCTGCATCACTATCATCAATGTTCAATGTAGGAATCTGCGACACAGTGGTATGAATCTTTTGCCCCTTAGCAAGCGTGCTGTTACACCTAAATATTGCCATCATAATACTTAGTGTAAAACTCCCTGAAGTTCCCATGACTAAGAAGTTAAACTGGAAGAGATACTGACCTAGTCCCATAGAGTCTAGTGAGGTTGTCCCAGGTCACCTTTGTGCAGCATGCGACGGCATAGGTTGTCCTACTGCAGCATGAAACGATGTCAGTTAAAATGGATAAAGGGCATATTTGATCCATTTCTCGAAGGTGTGTGATTTGGATCTCTATACCTAACCTATAGGGGAGCTGGCATTCTGTTCCTTATCCCTTTGGGAGGATCCCTTAGTCCTCTCCCACTATATCTCAACCTACCCTATCATCCTAGTCCTATATATATGAAGCTCCTTCCCATTCCAAAGGGAGGAAGTCTATAGCATTTGCATGCTGGTGAAATTAGCTTAGGAGATCCCTACTCATCTATTGGGAGACTCATACTTCCTTTGGAGGCTTTGGCTTGGCTTGTTGGAGGAAGATTGCGACGTTAAGTCTTGGTTGTAATCACTCTCTGCTTTGTACTTCCCTCTTTTAATATAGTAATATAAACTCTTTCCACCAAATGTTGTTGTGTTAATAATGTTTCTGTAGTTTACTTGCTTAACCGTTTACTTAGATCTGTTACTGTTTAGATATGTTTTACTGCTTGTATTGTTTTTTGTATGTCTTGGTAGGTCTTGCAGTTGATATCTGACGACCGTGGAGCTTGGAACAACTACAAGGAAAAATATATACAATATAAAGGTAAGACATTGTAATTTCCCTTATTAGGAATTTTATTAAAAGGACCAATTTTTCACTTTTTCCCCAAATTCGACCTTTGACTAGTTTTGATGCCTAGGTCTCCAATTTGCCCCAAATGCTCCCAAATATTCTGAGAAGGTATATGGATGATGTTAGAACATAAATATGTGTTTAATGGATTCTTTTGGACCTTTAAAATACTTCTTCAAATTCTCTTTCAAATCTGGCCAATGTTGGGAACTTTACTAGTAATTTCCCTTTGACTAGTATTGGTCTCTAGGTCTCCAATTGGATCCAAATGCCTCTAAATATTCAGTGAAGGTGTATGAATGATATTTGTAAATGATTATAATTTTAATGGATGATTTATTACCATCAAAATACTTCTGCAAACTTTTTTAATATTTTGGACAAAGTATGGAATTTAACTAGCAATTTGGGGTTCAAATCCCCCCAGGGTAAGTACTGAAAATGACTCTCCAAAATCACTCGAAATTATGAAAAGAGGTAGGGTATTTCTGAGGGACATTATTTAGGTCTCATGTGAACCATTAATAAATTATTAATTCTGTTCTAAACTTATCCCAAACAGAAACAAAAATCACTAGTTTGACCTTGGGGGAAATAGCATGAAATCTTCTTCAAATGAATTAAAACTGAGCAATATGGCTCCAAATGCTTAAGTGCTGAACATGAAAATTGTAATACTCATAAATGGAATTCCATACATCATAAATATATCAGATAAATATCCTTCCATTCGAAATCATCATCAATACATTGGCATACATCAATCTAGTGGGGGAATGGTCATCGTTTTCTCGTTAATAATCCATTTTACATGTAACCACTTGGTATTTCGACCTGAAATTTTATGGAGATAAATAAAAGAGTATATTAATCATATTAAAACATAAATAGATCATGATAATCTCTCCCAAAGAGTACAAGAGCTCACAAAATACGCCCTCCCTCAAGGATCAAGAATATGCCATCAAAACTGGAAATGGTTGAGAGAGTGTGCTGCACTAGAAGAAACCATGAGATTTTTCCTGTAGATTACACCTGCAAATAAACACTCCATTAAATCTCTAAATGAAAGTTCTGAATGGCCTTTCCAATTACCAACTCGGATGGGAATCTTTCACCCTCGAAATTGGCTAAGGAAAGAAACTAGTCATCCACTAGCTCTCCTTCACAAATGCAATTGCAAATTTCTCAAATGATCAAAATATGGTTTCATTCTTTGTTATTGAAATTTATAAACTTCTAATGTCCTCTATGGGTCGAATTCCTTCCAAGAGACTCATGCCAACTCAAGTTGGGAATAGATTCCAAAGAACACCACTTGTACAACAATTCCTAGTCTCCCACTTCCACCAAATCACATGTGGAAGCATATTAGCTTCCCTAACTCCCTTGAGCACCCTCTTGGAGGCTATTTTTAGCCATGAAATGCCATATATTTCATATGTCATCCTTCAGGTATTATTTGTGTCATAGGTGTCATAGCATCTTCATCATTGTTGTCACAGAGCTAGGGAATTTAGCCCAAGTGTCTCACTAGCTCCAAATTGCCTCTTCCTCTTCCATTGGAGTTAATATTCCTCTAAATTTCGAGCTTGGATGAGTCATGCAATGAATAATACCTTTTGAAATCCCCCAAGTATGTTACGATTCACCTTGAATTCGAATTGGTGAGAGAATGATGCCAAGTGTAGTGGGGAAATCTAGCCATATGTGGGTCCCCCTTCCTCCATGTGTCTTCATGCTCAAATGCCACTTTTATTTTCACTTGTATATATTTATTTAGCTCCTTTATTAAATATTTATGACATTCTAATGTTCAAACATCATTTATTATTCCCCTTATTCCAACTCCCAAAGCTTCCACCCCAAACCTAGGAAACTAGTAATTTTCCTCCTTGGCAATTATTTGACCCTTAGCATCAATTTGACAAACTCTAATGAATATGTCCAATGTGATTAGGCCATTGTGACCCAATGCCAATTTGGGACATGATAGACATCTAATCACTCGATCTTTAACTAGATCTAGGAAATCAATTCTATATTTTGTCCTACTTGTTCTAGATTCATGTTGAACTAGGGAGATCACGCCTTAAGTCCGCTTTCAGTAGATTGTCCAGTAACAAGTTTGGTGACCATACTGGGGAAGAGTAATGCATTGTTTTAAGTTTTTAGTTTAATAGTCATTTTCTCTTATTTCTTTGTGATCCATTTCATTTTCCTCCTGATCCTCTTTCACCACCATATTTTCTCATTGAAGGATCTGTTAACTTCCTTTGAGTCTGTATCTATGCTTATCAAACCTTTTGATTGCTCATTTTTGGAAATATTTCCATCTTTAGATTGGGATTTCTCCCGTCGCACCTGGGTAATATAGCCAGAGCGACATCATCTCACAGGCGCATTTTACTGCTATGCAACCTGTTCCATCGACGCTCAACTCGGTTTTACATCCTGCGACATCGTCGTAGAACACCTGTTTGCTACCTGCGATGGGTGCTCTGAGTCTGACCATATGCTGTGTCGAGCAGTCAAGCCTTTTGCTTGGTTTATCCCCTCTCCATTTTTTGAGTTTTTTTAATTTGCAGACCTTCTCTGTGCTGCATTTTCTAACCAGGGATCTCTTGATCTCGCATTGGTTGTGTTTGGATTGGTTTTTGGGTTCCATTTTGGACAAGTTTGGGATTTGGTAGTGGTGGACACTTTTGTTTCCCCCACCTTCATCCACTTGACCTTGAATTCCCTCCTATCCTCACCTGGTCTAGTCTTTGCATTAGATCATATTCCAAACCTCTTTTGCACATGTTATTTAGCTTTTGCACATGGTATTTAGATTTACTTGCATTCGGTTGTTTTTTTAGTGTCTTGTGTGTTTTTGGTTCTTATGAGTGCTTGTCATTTTCTTGTGGATTTTCGAGTGTTTAGAGTGCTGCAAATAATCTCTCTTTTTATCCATTCACGCTTAAAGACATTATTGTCATCAAGCAGTAATCTTGGCATATCATTAAAAAATTGAAAGTGCTTCATTTTTACCGTTTTCAAGTGCATTTGAGAATTGTGGTAGAAGTTGGTTCATGCATTGGAATTTATCATTCGTAAGTCTTTTGGAGAGTTTGAAAGAAAATTTAATCATTTGTGTTTTTCATGAATTATGAGCCATTCATTTTCTTGAAAAATCCAAGTGAAATCGATTTTTTGCAAAAGTGATTCCATGCTTGAAAAATTATATGCATTTTTGGTTTTTTTATGTTTTTAAGCTATCATAGTGAAATTTGAAAGTTAGTGTGCTCTAGATAGAAATTCTCTCTTTTCATCACTCAGTTTCATCTTTGATTCGAAAAGACAAAAATAAAAGTTTTGATTTGATTTTGATGCTTGTTGATTTTCATGTTTTTTTTTGGAAAAACGAAAAGAGTACTTTCATTGTCAAATTTGGTAGAATTGGGATTTGTTGAAGCTTTGTTGTTTTGGTAAAAAACCACTTGAAAAATATTTCTCCCTCCCATACGTAGATTTCATCAAAGGGAAAGTTCATTTTTTCATGTAGTTAGGGCTCACATTATGTTTACGTTTATGTACTTACCTCATGCATTCACCTAACCATCCAAATAAAATTAACGGTAGAACTAGGGTAAAATATTTAGTAACTTGTGTGTTAAGTTAGAGACGTGTTTCAGCGTCGTAAAATGTGGCAATTGTCATTACTTTCCAACACTATATTCTGGGGGTATTGTAGTCTTCCACATACCAATTGGTATATCGAAGCTCTTTCACGTACCAACCAGTATATCAAAGGATCTTTCACGTACCTTAGGGTATATCGAAAGGCACTTCACGTACTTTGTGTATATCGAAAGGCACTTCACGTACTTGGTGTATATCGAAAGGTGTTTCACGTACTCGGTAGTATATAGGAAGGTCTCGTGCCGTACGGTTGTGCATTAGATAGCACCACTACAGATTTGAGCTCCCACGTACATTGTGTATACTGGGAGACATCATTAGGATTCCTTAAACCAATTGAGCTATCCATTTGGTCGTCTTGGCAGAGCAATACACCGAGAATAACACTCGGGGTGATTACTATGCATGTGTTGTCTAGGTAGTCGGGTATTCAGGAAAGGGTACGGTCCCAATCCTCCTTGTCGCGTTTTACTGTTGGACCCTGCGATATATAGCGAGTTGCAAAGCCTTGACAACCCCGTGAGGTTCCAGACTTTTGAATCCACACCTATCACATAAGTTTCTTGCAGCCTTAGTTTGTGTATATTTTTCTGGAATGCTTTTCTTTTGTTCAGAATACTCTTAGGAGAAACTCTGTTTCATCACTCTAGATGACTTTCCTTGGAGAAGGTCTCGTAGTATTTTTGAACTTACCACCCGAATATCCCCTCAATCAGGAGGTAATTTTGAAGGTAAGAATGGACCCACATGTCACAGTTGTGTCACCTGAAGTAGAAAACCCTACTTTGAATGTTGGGGCACACATTTCCCTCCAGATTCACCCACCTCCAACTCCTCAAGGGGTGAAGAGGCGAAAACTTCCACTTCACCTGACGTAGCTCTCCCTCCCGTTTTATCGAGAGAGTCTGGATCTGTGGAATGGTTACATCCCTCCCAGGACAACCTTATCTCAGCTACATTTGGTCTAGCTACACTCTTTTGGGAAACATCTCTAGGTCAACAAGTGGCCCATTTTTCCACTACATCCCCACCCCCTTGTCCCACTCCTGAAGAACTTTTTGGACCCCTTCGCGCTTGCTTGGAACAATTGCGTTCCAAGGGCGATCAACATCGAAGACAAAGTTCTTCACGAAGGCCTGAAGTCACGGAGATACCCACGTATCGACATATCCTGATTCACACTTTATCTTATGACTCACTAGAACCATCCACACACAACGTGCCCACTTATGAACCTGGTCAACCCTCACTTCCTGCAATTACACCCCTTAGACAGGAGACCAGTTCTATACCTCAAACGACTCAACCTGTTGAAGGAAAATAGTCCAACACCCCTCTTACTACTACGAGGACATTATCCACTCCTCCCCCACCCCAAAACTCATCGGGAGGATACTCTTTACCCCCTACCTTCCTTACGAGTAATGTTAATCCCGCAGTAGATAATCAACAACCTGCGTTGGGTCAACCTTTGATTAGTGGTCACCACGTTGCTGCTGGGGGGAAACCCCCATCTCCTAACCATAATACAGGAGGAGTAGTTCCCATCGGTCCTTCCGTTGTAAGTTCCCTACCCTCCAGAGCTTCCACCACGTGATTATCCCATGTTGGGGGACCATCGCAGTCAAACCAACCACCGTGGAGTCAAGCGTATCCAGGTTATCTTAACCCTATGTTGGGACAATTCAATCCCGGAAACGCACTCTACGGGATACCTTATCCCTGAAATCCATACACTCTATGGGGGCATCAAAAATTTTTACAACATGGACTCCCACCAACTATCCCTTAGGTAACACCACCCCCGTTTGGTCCCCCTCCACCTCCCTCTGGAGGTGGTTGGCCCCCATTCAATTATGGAGGTGGTAGACCTCTACCTTCTGGTGGAGGCCCACCTCATTTTGGAAACAATGGTCCACCCCCCTCCAGTGGTGGAGGTAGCGGCCCTACCCCTCCCATAGGAGGTGGAGGGCCACCTCCTCCTGGCAGCGGAGGACCCCCACCTTATGGTGGAGGACCAACCTATTATGGTGGAGGTGGCGGCATGGGACAACCTTATTTCGGTGGTGGTGATGGACCCCCTCCCCCTCCCGGTGGCGAAGGTGGATCTCCACCACCTCCCAGAGGTGGAGGTGGAGGTGGAGGTGGACCTCCACCCCCTCCCGACGGTGGTGGTGGACCTCCACCCCCTCGGCGGTGGTGGCGGACCCCCACCCTATGGAAATGGACCACCTTATTATGGTGGAAGACCTACATATGGTCTGGGCGGCACACCCCTTTATGGTCAGTTTCCTCCGGGAACACCCTACAACCAATCGATGCAAGGTCCCACTGGTCCATACATGCATTATCAGTACTATCAATACCCACAGTCGAATCAATAGCTTCCCTTTTTGGCCACTTTGGACCTACCTGACCTGTCTCGTCTGACCAATGACCCCATCTTCCACGGATTTAATTGGCCACCGATTCCGGTGAAACTACCATCAAATATTCCCAAATTTGATGGCAAACCTGGTGAGGATCCAAAAAACCATGTGATGACATACCATTTATGGTGTTCATCCAACTACTTGATGGACGAATCGATCCGTCTTAGGTTATTTCAACAGACTCTCACCGGCCCAGCTGCCAAGTGGTATATTGAGTTACCACCCAGCTCTTTTCCAGATTTCCTCTCTCTTGCTATGTCATTTTTGACTCATTTCCAGTTGCCCATATGCTATGAGACTGGTATAGACTTAATGACCTCTCTTCGCCAGAATATCGCAACTCATATTTCAGATCATATCCATGAGTGGCAGTAGAGACAACGTCTTATTAAGGCTCATATTCCTGACTAAATCTTAGCTGACTGGTTCAAAAAGTCTCTCTTACCTTTCATAGCTCAAGATGTGGCCATGGGAGGGGACATCACCGAGGAACAGGCTATTTCCTGTGCCCATTACTTAGACTTGGTCTATGCTCAATCCGGCACATTGTATGAAATTGTTCCTGATGCACCCCGCTCTATGTATGACCCCACGAAATCACCTAAGGGACCTCAGGCCGATGGCATCATTGGTTCCCTTAACTCCCGTCCTTCTACTCAAACTGGTGGATCATTGAACCCCTAGGGTTCTTCCCATCCCCACCACAGGATGGAAATAGCACCACCAAGTCAACCACTCCTGCCTCCAACGAAGAGGTGAATTATGTTCAATCAGCTTCATCCCAGAAATCCGATGGTAAGAAGAAAAACAAAGGCAAACCTAAGAAATATTCTAATCAGTAAGAGACCAAGCCCACCCATGAAGACACCAAATAGAAAAGGAAGTTGAAGTATCCTTGTTTACTGTGCGGTGGTGACTATTTCTCCAAGGAATGTCCTCACCGAGACGAAGTGCAGAAGTTTCTCAAAGGAAACTCTACTACCGCAGTTCTCAATGATCTCTTCCCCAATCATAATCAACAGTTGATTGCTCAAACCTCTTCTTCCCACGGAGAGGCATCCTCCACCGCACATGTTCTCATGATGCGTAGTGAGACGGTTAACTTGAATATACGTTCACGCTCATATGACTCGGTCCCTCAGAAAGAACGTGTTGGAAGTAATACTGAAAAATATTCCACTTCTATTCCCGACGTCACCGTACCACACACTTCTCTCACCATTGAGAAACCTTCTTTGGAGTCAGTGTTGCGTCCTCCCAAGAGCATGATTCAAAATTCCATTTTTAATCCCAATGCTCGGGAAACTCAAAACTACAATATTGTAGAGGACTTGGCACAATCTCCTTGTGCTATGTCGACGCTATAGGTCTTGCAGAACTGTCTTACCTAGTGCAAGACTCTTCTCAATGCCATTGGCACGGTTGATCTGGATTCCTCTAATACAATCATGTTCCGTCTGAATTACTTTAAACTGAGGCTCTCTCACCAGTTGGCATTTCAACTTGCCACAAATATTGTTGAGAAGAAAATCCATCATACTATCTTGGACGAAGGTGCCTCTACCTCGGTCATGTCGATTTCGTGTTGGAGAGCCATTGGATCGCCCAAGTTAAACCGTTCTCCCACCACCTTGAAAGCATTCGAAGGTTGTGGTTTCCAACCCCATGGGTTGTTACAGGCCTTGGAATTATATTTGGGGGGTAAGACCGCAACCATTAATGTGGAAGTAGTCGCAGCCCCTTTAGATTATAATATTTTACTTGGTCATAATTGGTTTTATGCCATGACTGTAGTCGCATCATCTATCTTCCGCATTGTGCAATTCCCCAACCAAAGACAAATTGTCATTGTCGACCAACTTGACTTTTGTACACTGGACACTGCTACTCATCCCGGCGATAATGTCCCATTACTCAAGCAATATTCGCAACCATATGAGAGCGTGGGGGGTTGGCCTCATAAAAGATTCATATCTTATGGGTGTTTTTCCAACCTCGGATTCCCCTAACCATGTTGCCACGGTTAACATGATATCCTCTCTTACCAACTACACCGATCCATGGTTAGTACCTAACGAAGCCACTATGTACCTGATTGGAGATACCATGCCTCTTTCACCCGCTGAACTCACTTATGAGGCTATCCCGTTAGCACCTAAGGACCACTTAGTTGTGGCCTCTACATCCTGTTCTCTACAATGGACGTCATCCTTACCTGATCCTCTGCTCCAGACTTTTCATTCCGATGAGTCCATTATGGAGATTATGAGTCGGGATGACCCTCCATGGGAATACCTCCACCACTGATCGTCTTTCCTTCCCCAATTGGATACTATGGAGAATAGAATCACCACCATCTTTACACCGGATGTCTACCCTTTCCATCAATCCCCGATACTTACGTTCCAAATAGACACTGAAGGAAACTTGACCAACATTGAACCTACCATTCTGGTAGACATATCGGTTACTCCTGGTGTAGTGGAACACATTCGTTTAGGCCAGAAGTGTTCTCCTTAAGAGATTACTACTTTCACGACCTTGTTCAAGCAATTTTGAGATGTGTTTTCTTGGACCTATGAGGAAATGGCTGGGATAGACCCCGCTATTGTTTCGTAAAAGATTCAAACCTATCTTGATGCTAAACCAGTCCGGCAAAAGCTATGATAGGTACACCCTCAAAAAACTGCGGCGATTAAGGAAGAAATTGAAAATCTCTTGAAGGTCGATTTCATTTACCCTATTAAATTAACAGAATGGGTCTCAAATGTCGTCCCTGTAGCTAAGAAATAGGTCACCATTCATGTCTATGTTGATTATCGAGATTTGAACAAAGCTTGTCCTAAGGACAACTATCCCAGTCCCTTCATCGACCAAATCATAGACAATTATGCCGGAAGTGTCATCTTCTCATTCATGGATGGATTTTCCAGTTACAACCAAATTGAGATCCACTCGGCTGATCCACATAAGACAAATTTCATCTACCCTTGGGGCATGTTGCCTTATCGCAAACTCCCTTTTGGTCTCAAAAATGCTGGTGCCACATTCCAGCGGGCCATGTCGTATGCTTTTCATGACGTGAAGGACTTTGTGGAACCTTATCTCGACGATCTCCTCGCTCATTCCCGGTAGCGCAAATTCCACATTGATCATTTGACGGCGGTATTCTGTTATGGAGAAAACTTACTATGGCTTCGGGGCAGACCACAACAAACAACTGACTACCAGAAAATGACTCAATTCCCAATACAATTCTATATAAGTGACAATGCTAAGATAATGGAGAAAAGACCAACCTTCAATCAGATGTTCGAAGTAGATCCCCGTTGAGATTTCAACCTCTACACTTGAACCTGTAGATTAGTCTCAACAACAAATACAAGCAAGTGCATATAAATATATGTGAAAGACATTAGCATAATCAATAGCATGATCCATGATATCATAAGCGAATATAACCCAATGTAATTTAACAATATTCACAACATCAATTGGACAATAAAATGAGTATTTCCATTAATGAATAACAAGAAGTACAATATACAACCTCTTGTTGGCAACCAATTTGAACCAAGAACTGTGTCTCTCCACTTGTGCCTCCACCACTTCAATCCTCCATGTAATGGAAAAATCAAACTATGAAAGGATTTTGGAAGGTGAATATAAGGAATTCACAACAACAAGGATCAATGAGTGTAGACTCAAGTCACGGCAAAAATCCACTAGAGTTATCTTTCTCTCTCTTTCTCCTCCCTTCCATATGACATAAGAGCTCAATATATAGCCTTCTAAAGGTAAGTGAAAGGACAAATCGAGGCATTTCGGGGCATATGGAGGGCCAAAGGTTACCCTAAGACCACTTTTTGGGAGTAAAAAGTAAATTTCTAATGATTTTTACCATTTTACTTGGTACCCGCGGGCTATAGTGAAACAACCTACATGTACGATGGCTATAATGGGACATCAAGCATTCATGAAGAAAAATAGGGAAAAATTGTGTTTTCTGGAGGACATAAAGTGAATATGAGTCAGTCAAATGGATCCTGCAGGCCAAAGAATGTTGATCCTCATAAGGTGGAAAATTACGCTGTAACAGATGCCCCCTAATGTGTGAGGTGAGAGAAGGTACTACGATGGTTGAAATACATTATAAATCTCAGAAGTGGAGTGATGGAGACACAACTAGAGAGAGTAGCTCACTCATCATAATACAGTAAAATCTCTGAGTACATGTCAGTATAATACAACAATCTGATACAATGGCCATGATAAGCATTACATCATGAATACATGTCATAGGCAATCATAGACATGATCCATACAGTAAGATATGGTCTCTTGCTAAAAAGGAAACAACTGGTGCAATACTCGAGGTACAAACTATTGATGTCTGAGAGGTGATATCTCAGATGTACAGTCACGATCAAGAGCAACATACTGAATGCTACTAACGTCTGGGGTCTTATACACAAATCATCTACGGTGCAAGTCCCATCAAGTGAATAAAGGTGTTGAGGTCGAACCTGATGTGACATCATCTGATTACCGGTCAATGATGTATACTGTTAACAGATGCGAGATAACCCACCAATAATGAAAATGGGCATCAAGGAACAGAGTACAATCATCAAATTGCGAATAGATGTGTTGAAGTCGAATAGTAAGATGTATCCATCGATCAGGGGACATTAATGTATTCCCAAAACTGTTGATGGCAAGAGAACCTACCACTAATGGCTGCAAGCCTCAAGGTACTCAACCGACTCTAAGTCTCAATTCTAGAATAAATGAGTTGAAGTCAACAGAACGAAACTCGCTGGAAGAAAGGAATTAAGGCATCCCCCATCAACCAACACGAGGTAACAGCTACGCTGAAAGATTTGGAAGAACTCAGATGAAACGGACTAACTCAATAAGGATGGATGACATGCAATACTCAAGAGATATGAGGAGTGTATGACTCTGGTTTCAGGATTTCCTTTGAACAAGAACATGAGCAAATGGATAGAATCAGGCATCATAGACTTGACATAACACTGTGCAATGCAGGAGGAATCAACAAAGGGCTCCATAATGACTAGAAGATTAACCAATCGGTGGAGTAAACTAAAAAATGAGTACGGCTCCTAAGGTCCCACTATAGTTGTGACTCATAATGAATGGAGTGGAATGAATGCTCTGTTCAAAGGCGACACAACAACTGCCAACAAAAAGAAGTAAATATTCTCCCATCCAGCTTTTTGGAATATTTGATTTTTTTAGTCTTTTTCATATTTGGAAAGCTTGAAAAAGAATAAAATTGCTTATAGTACAACAATTGAGGGAATGAGTGTTGAATAGCGAGCAGACTAGTCCCAAGCATGGGAACATACCTATGATCAATGTAAGGAAGCATGTGCAGGATGTGGACACTTGGGGGGTGTTCCCTCAGGGTCAAAAGGTCATCAAATTGTGAAGGGAAAATGGAAGCTCTGTAGGGCTTGACAAGGAAAGTGCTCAGGCATCAGGCTAACAATTGAGTAAGCAGGAGCCGACATAAGGCTCAAATGGCAAGCATGATGATGCGATGCAATCACAACTTGATAGAAAATGGGGGGAGTCCTTATGGGAGAAGGCCAGCATAAGACAAAGTAGAGTATGAGTCTTTATCACAAAGTCATGGCGTAACTACAAAGGACTCTCAATCTTAAGGAAAAATGACGGCATGGGCACCATAAGGAAAAACGGGGTTCTAACTAAGGCACCCATGTTCGGAAAGGCCCTACCGCCAAATAATGACACTTCTATAACAATGTGAAAGCTCCGTGTCGGTTAAGAAGAGGGTTCGCACCTAGGTTTAATGAAAATGGTCAAAAGGTCAAATGCATAATGCATGTGAAAGTGACATCTAACCTATATGCCAGGTGTGAAATATACCTGCCGTAGGCACGAGACGGTCAAAAATCAACTCTTGTCAAAGAAATATGTTCAAAATGCTACTCCAAGACATCGCATTAGTCCAAAACAGCTTAAAATAAAAAAAAAACTATAGACAAGTGGGTTTCCAAAACTATAAATAGTAATAAAAAATTACAATTTACAATTCATTTTCACTTTTTACCCAAATTGGAGTTTTTGGTTAGTTTTCACCTAAAACTTCAGTCATTGATTCTGGGAGCTATGGGAATCCATTCATCGAGCTGTCTGGAGCAGGTTAGCTATCTCATCCTTCTCTTTCATTTGGTTTCTTTTATTTCATTTTTCAGTGGTTAAATTTTTTTATTGGGCAAGCCCTATTTGGTCACGGCGCTATACGTGGGCTACAAGTATATGGGTCATGGGTAGGGGCTGCTACCCACGGTCAATGCATGCGTTGACCGCGGGTAGATGCCTTTGTTTGCTAAATATCCCGTGGGTACGACCGTGAGGTTGGTTTTTTAAATGTAAAAGGCTAAACTCTTTGTGTTTCTTCCTCCAGGATGGTTTTAGAGTGGAGGGAAATGGAGCATGACCTTGTGGATGAGGCTCTCCACCATGATTTGTCTGCAAAACAAGCATTACAAGCATGTGGGATTTTCAAATTTTGGAGAATTGGGGGTTTGAGGACCCAAAACCAATTGCTCTATCGCTAGATAGACTACTGGGACGTAGACGCACAAAATTTCAAACTGGATGGTCAAACACTCTCCTTGGAGGTGGATGACATATATTTCATTACAGGATTGTCCTGTCGAGTGGACGTGGCAAGTCTTCGATCTCGTACTGTGGGTGGTGGGATCACCATTCTCGACTACATAGAGCAGTATTGTCTTCCCAACACCCGGAAGGTGGGGAGTCAGGTACCCATTGGAGCCATAGTTAGTCTGAGTATGAAGATTATAGTGTCCACTCTAGTCAGGATTATAGGTTCGACATCTTTACACTAGGATTTAAGGACGGTGATGTTCTATGCCACAGAGTGCATGCGGCCCATTATAACGTTACTAGTGTCTATGAAGACCCAGTTAACAGAGTGCAAGCATGGGGAGGCAAAGAACTTCGGATACAAAGTATACTATGCAGCTTTTTCTTCAAGAGAGTTCTGGGGTTCAGTCTGAGGGTTGAAGTCCCTCCTCATAGTCTCTGTGACCCAGCCTTGACCCTGTGGATAGAGGTCTTGACACGACAGGGTGGTGGCCGACATGAATCACCATATACAGATGATTTCTTTCACTGGTGGGACCGATAGTTCATAGCCATTGACGGCTACCCCTATGTAGGGATATACTTCCATGGTGATCGCGACATGTCGCTTCCACTAGGGGCTACGTTTGGAGACATTAGTATGTTACTCTTTTTATGTTTTTGTGTATTAAATGTTTTGGGATTTTTTATTATATATGAAAATGCAAAAAAAAAATTGGGTGTAGTATCACATATTAACATTCTACTGTTTGCTCGTAGATACAGGTCCGCGAAGATCAGATGGTTTCCCGAGACATCATAGATGGGGCAAGGGTGGAGAGGTATTTGGTGCGGCCGCAGAGCACACAATAGAGACCGTACGGGTCAACCTGTCCTGTATGACCAATAGAGTACCCATGATCGAGGAAGAGCGGTTACCACAGGATATGCAGCGCCATGTTGTGGGAGTACCGAGTACCTGGGTGCAACTACTACGGCGCATAGCCAACGTAGTGCATTATTACTATCATACACATACTATCGAGGCAGCTAGGCCTCCTCATGGGGCTTAGACATCTCAGAGTCTCATATTTTTGTATTGATTATGTATATTTTTTAGAGCTACGAGCTCCAGTTTTGTATTGTGACACTACCATTTTGGACATGTTATTTATATATAAAAACTATGATTCTCCGGTTCTACTATATGTGTATGTACAAATGTATGAATGTATGTTTATTTGTGTGCTTCATTATGAATGTGACAAATGCCAATCTAGGACATAGTTAGCATATGCATCAGATACATGATTAAAACTTCCTGGAACATGAATGTATGTAATGGAAACAAAACGACGTTCCAAGAGTCTTACCCTCAAGAAGCTCCGTAGTAAAGTAGGATCCCTCACACGGTATTGACCATTCAACTGAGACACAACCAGTTGTGAATCCAGGCGGACTTCTAAATACTGGATACCATGTGAAACGGCATCACGAAGTAGCTCAACAACAGCACTGTACTCAGCCACATTGTTGGATGTAGGACCGAGACAAGCACCTCCCGAAGACACAACTAGGTAGTCAGTGTCGAGCTAAATATATAACATATGAACCAACATTTAATTGTCAACCCGGGAAGGTAGACTTAGAGGAACCAACACAGGAAATGCAAGGTTGAAGAGGGAGTTTTAAGAATGTTAAACTATTTTCTAAACTGCTGAAAGAAAATTGCTGGAAAGAAGCTACTTTATTGTGCTCTGTTCTACATTCATTCTGCACTAATCTGTTCTGCACCAATCTCATAAAACTGTTCTGCACTAATTCTACACCAATCAGAAAATGATCATATGCATGTAAAACAATGGCTGAACATTAATGGTTGAAATCAATGCTTACATTTCTGCTACTTATCACTCCACACAACTCAACAACTTCTATCTCGTAATGCAATGAAACTCTCTATTGTAATCAAATGAAACCTCTCTATTTCATGAAATATCCAGACTAGTTCCTGAATGTTACTATTACTTCTGCACTATGAAATCGATAAGAAGACTGAACAACTGAAAGATGAAATCGATGGCTGAAAAATATAACATTTAAACTTGAATCTTGAAATGCTAAACCCTCTGTTGCAATCAAATGAAAATTCTACTTCTGTTCTGAAATTGAATGAAATGCTACTTTTGTTCTATTAAATCGATGAGACAAATAACAATATAAACTGAAATCAAATCTTTGCTGAAAGATGATGTTCAAATCTGAAGAAGGAGTCTACTATAAATGCAATGTATACAGCTCTGTTTCCATCGAAGGGGGCCCTGCCTTCTCTGTCTACAGACTGTTCTTTAAATCAACGCATACTGAAAAATGAATAACTTACAGCAAACTTGCAATAACAGATGTCGTATCAATGAAACTCTAATTACTTTATTGAAAATAAGAACAATAAGAGTGCTTGGAGATTCGATCTCTGATCCATTATTCTATCTAATCTATGCCCTGTCTATCTCCATCTCAAGCTTTATTTATACACGAACAGATGGAAAAGATCCATCCCAAAATTCACAAATTCGAGCAACTACCCAGAAAACGGCCAACACCAAATTTGGCAAAACCACGTCTGTTCCATAAGGGATTTCTCCACATTCATTCAGAAATTCTGAAAACTTCCCACGACTAGGGGTAAATGGGGCCATTTGTGAAGTGGGTTTCGAACCATTTTGAACAATTCCCAACCGATTGTTCAGAAATTGAGCCCAACATCAGGTTCCTGATCAAGGATGGAAATGCCATTTTGAGCAAATGACATCCTCAGAACAGCACTGGATAATCTTCATAAGTATCTGGAAGGTGATGTGAATCCAAGAGAAACATCTCCACTGTGGACCGAATCCCCCAAATTGTTGGTTCAACATATCTTCTGAGCGCCGATACCACTACATGGAAGAAACAAAGACTCATTAGTTGACCAAATATTTAAATGGAAACTTAAAGGTTGCATTACACACATAAAAACAAAGCAAAGTAATGAATAAGCAATTAAAAAGCCACTTACCAAAACCTAGCAATGTTGATCTTCAAAAGGCATAATCATGTACAAAACAACACTAAAAAAGGCTGACTAGCACTTAATCTCATGTGACTTGAAACTAGAAATATGATGCTGAATAGTCAAAATAGGAAGCCAACATCTCCCCCAGACTGAAGATCTTGCATGACCCGATGCAAGAAAGTCTCAAACAAACAAAATTTGAAACTCATAATAGATGATCAAGCCTTGGATCAAACCCCAGAAACTGAGGCTGAAGTATTAAACAGAACTTGAACCTGAGGAGGAGATGGAGCAGTGTGTTGTTGTACACTAATCAACTTCTTAAACTGTTTTCTAAGACTGTGATTAGACCCTGTGATATCATCAACTAAAGTATGTAAAGATGCTACCTTAGCCTTCAAAATGGCATTTTCCTGCTTAATATAGTGGTCCAATCTCACATACTCTTGCAATTTCTTTGTGAGCTTAAAATTCTTCTTCCTAAAATAATCATTTCCTTGAGCTGAAGTATCAGATCTATGATATTTAGCAGACTTTGGACCTGACTTGGAAGGTGATTCTTTAGCAGATTTTAAACTACATTTTGAAGGTGATGCTGCCAACAAAGGTTCATTGACAGGACTAGGCATTGGATAATGATGATGAGAGCTATGAGAATCAGAGTTATCATGGGTAGAAGAAGAAGTGGATGAGGACAATTCAACATGGACAGGCTCTTACCTTTGGATTCCTTTTTTTCTTTAACAGTCATGCTGCAGGAAAATCTTCGGTTAGGTGAAGCAAAAAAAAAATTATGACCCTTTTCTACCCCAGACTGAGAGCTGACACACTGCCCCTTAGATACTGGAGACTTCTTAGTATGGGATGGGCCAACCTTCTTACAACTCTTAACAGCTGGTTCCTGAGGATGGCTGACTTGATGTTCAGAAATATTTACAAAGGAGGCTTTATCCACTAAATCAGGAATACAAGGCTCACATGGTTCATTCCCCAGGGATGATTTAAGATGAGAATTAGATAGCTCATATACAAATTGCTCCCATATCCAATCCTTTTTCTTTAACTCAGCTAGAATAAGCATCGTGAAAAATAGGAAAAGAAATGACAACAAACTAACAGAGATCAGACAGTCAATTCGAAGACAAGGGAGAACTGCATCAATCTTTCTCTCGCTGGCACATGCTGCCCACGTTGCAATGAATTATGCCCATTTTATCACACGTTTAATTCACCTTCATTGCATGGCGAGTTACGAACCCAAATTGAAATATATCAATGGCATAAGTTTTATTAAAAATGTCAAATTAATAATAAGGAAATAAAATATTACCAAATGCCATAAAATAATTTATGAAGAAATGGTGGAATCTCAACTAAATAAACGCCAAGGTTATATGGCAACCCATAGTTCATCGATCCTTGTATTAAAGGCAAAAGCAATTGGTAATAATAATAATCCTTAATATATAACAATTAGGACTTACCCAATCATGCAACGTTCATTACGTTCATTACCCTTACCATTGAACATGCCAATTTTTCAATTTTTATTCCGACACCCCATCCGGCACTTCAGCAATTTAAAATACAGAGGTACTTCCAGGCTGATACGGACAAACAATAATTACCAACATATGTTGAAGGAGTGATAATCACCAGCATAGCAGTAATATTATCAGTAAGGACAAATAACTGTCTTTCCAACTTTCATGAGTTGAAAAGACAATTAAAATTGCTTAAGAAAAAATCAAATAATTGCTTGGAAAATTAAATAACAGCTTGAAAATTTTGTTTTATCAGCAGGCTCCTTGCACAGTTACCATTATTCAGTGGTTGCGTGCTCAGCTTTAAAGTGTTTGAATCGTGAGTCAAACAACAGAGCCTATCATCTTCTTCAAAAGTTTTCTTCTTCAACAATTTGTCATGGCATTTAGTCCTCTGATTCTATATTAAATCAGTTCATGGACAACATCTTGTTTAATTTCATCAAGCCCATTAATTGCATCAACCTCTGCTCCTGAGCTTCATCTAAATTCAGGCTCAATTGTGCAGCAGTATGAAAGGTTTTCACTTGAAGTTCTATAGGGAGCAATTCATTGCCAGCATGATAATGATATTAAAGCAAATAAATGTCTTTGAAAATATACCACTTGTGTGAGTTGCAAAAGGAAGTAAAACTGGTTGAAAATTTGTTTTACCCCAACAAGCTTGTGGCACAATTACCTCAGTTCAAGGTTGCTGCTTCACTTGATCACACAGGAAACTGAGCTGAGTTATGAAACCAATTTTTATTAACAATACAAAAAAACAAAAGTAACTACAATTCACAAACAATCAACCTTACTCCTATATTCCAAACCTCAATCATGAACACAGACTTCATTCTCGTCATTCATATAGAACTTTTTCCACCCGGACATGTGCCTTACAACATAAGACAAAAGGATTACTACAAGAAGCCAATGGGGTACTGGCCCACTTGACTCAGCTTCACACAGGACAGGTTGAGTAGTGAAAAGAAAAACCAGTACTGAAATTCACAGCTATGTTCATGGGCTCAAAAAATATCAGGCATAAACTTTTTTCGCAAGGATCATGTAACCAAAATTCAGAACAGCTGAAGATGATTACCAACTGGCTATCAGGTGACTTTTACAAATAGTCTCCTTAAATTTTATTTAACCACACATATGACCTCTCTTTTACCCTTACATAGGTTCATTGTTCATACAGACAAGTATAGATGAGGCTTTTAAAAAGAGATATTAGAGTCAGAACCCACTGCCAGCGAGCCTGTTCAGTACTCCGGTGGGGTAACTGTAACATCTAAGAAGCTTCTTCCCCAGGAAGATGCCCCATTGCCAACAGGCCCGTTCAGTACCCTAATGGGTTTTCCTGTTTATACCACAGGTCGGTACCCGCTGCCAGCGGACCTGTTCAGTATCCCGGTGGGTTAACCTCTTACACCCGTTTTCTATCAAAGGCCCTTGTCCCAAGTTCATCTTAAAGATAAAGTTTATGATTTGCTCAAGCATAGATGAGTGGGGGAGCACCTCTGAGAACCATCTAGGAGTGGGATGGTATCAGAATTGGAAGAGTATTCTTTGTACATGCCTGTAAAAATTTGCCCAAATGAACAACTAACCTTTGCAACTGTATAAAGTGAAAGTCATAAAATGGCTGCACAAAAATATATATATATGTATTTAATATTATAGAAGCCAATAGATAATAACCAACAGACTGTTCAGTCCTGGAGAACTTTTCCACAATGGTGCCTGACTTAAAGATAACTTAATGCCCATAGTTGTTCCTAAAAACAATTCCCTCGCTCCATCTAGTGTGAAACCAAGTCAAATGGTCCTAGCAACCCATAAGTTCATAAGTAAAAACCACTTTGGAAGCTTAAATCACGGATGGAGGCAATGCCAGGTGAAGAAGTACTCATATGAATAAAGAGGACAAGTCTGAAAAACCTAACATCACACATTTATTTACTTGATAGAGGCATTCCAATTAGCTAGTGAAACTCAGAAATATAATCCAGATTAACAGTCCTTAAAAATGCTTTGTAAAAATAATCAAAGGCTGAAATAGGGGTAGTAACAGAAAGACTTCCCTTATGCCTTCAAAACATCCTGAGCTTCACTGCAGAAAATATATGCATCCTTCAAAAGAAACCTATTGGTAATATCTGCATCCTCATGTCCTCATGCAAACAAATTCACCTCTTTAACATTGGCACGGTAATAGAATGTTAACAATCCCGAAAACTGTCCAGCTTGATTGATAGGAAACTGCTGAGAAGATCCCCTGTACTCTGTCAACTCATTCATTCATCACTTAGATAGAAAATCTTCAATCCTTCTTATTCCAGTTGATGCTCTTTTTATTTGCAGAATAAAAGTAAACTATTTAAAGGTACTAACATTTATTCACTATCCTACCTACCTACTTAAAGAAATGAAACATTTCTTTAAGTATAGGCAAATAACCAATGTAGCCACCGTCTTAGCAGAATCAGTAATGCATTCATGCCCTTTGATAGAAGATATAGATGTATAATTACCAAGGCATGTTGAGCAAGCAACACCGGATGCTTTATGTCAAAGAATTGTTGAAGAAGAAGATCATTTGAAGGCTGTAAAACAGATTGAAACCAATGGTCAATATGATTATGCATACCATGTTCTTTCTCTGCTGGAATTTCTAACTGTTCACTGTTCTCTGCAGGTTGGAAAAGGTGTTCCATCAGAACCACTGAATCAATTGATTCCTCCTCCATCTCTTGAGTTGCAGAGATATCTTCAAGTTCCTACAAGATGCACGAAAGTTCCTGCAACAATCTCTTCTTTCGTTCATTCAATCTTGGATCCATTAGTCAATTTTTTTTGTGATTTTTTTTTCTTTTCTTGTAGGGGGTTTTCTAAAAACTTTGAAAGTCACACCAACTGATAATAATTCTGAAACCCACACTAGCTTGAAATAAAATGAAATGCACCCTTGCTGAAAGGAAAACTTCTTCTACTGAATCAAATACACACCCTCTCATACTGATGAAATCAACTGCTGAATCAAATATAACATTGCTGAAATGAAGACTCTGCTGCTGTTGAATAAAATATATTGAAATGAAAACTTCTTTGCTACTGAATGTAATCTTGAAAGAAACCACTTGCACACTAATAAAATAAAATCTGATCTGGCTAAAAATAAAAGCACACCTACACCACTCTCCAATCCTTTTTAGTACCTCCCCGGCAATGGCGCCAAAATGTCGAGCTAAATATATAACATATGAACCAACATTTAATTGTCAACCCGGGAAGGTATACTTAGAGGAACCAGCACAGGAAATTCAGGGTTGAAGGTGGAGTTTAAAGAATGTTAAACTATTTTCTAAACTGCTGAAAGAAAATTGTTGGAAAGAAGATACTTTATTCTGCTATGTTCTACATTCATTCTGCACTAATCTCTTCTGCACCAATCTCATAAAACTGTTCTGCACTAATTCTACACCAATCAGAAAATGATCATATGCATGTAAAACAATGGCTGAACATTAATGGTTGAAATCAATGCTTACATTTCTGCTACTTATCACTCCACACAACTCAGCAACTTCTATCTCGTAATGCAATGAAACTCTCTATTGTAATCAAATGAAACCTCTCTATTTCATGAAATATCCAGACTAGTTCCTGAATGTTACTGTTACTTCTGCACTATGAAATCGATAAGAAGACTGAACAACTGAAAGATGAAATCGATGGCTGAAAAAGATAACATTTAAACTTGAATCTTGAAATGCTAAACCCTCTGTTGCAATCAAATGAAAATTCTACTTCTGTTCTGAAATCAAATGAAATGCTACTTCTGTTCTATTAAATCGATGAGACAACTGACAATATAAACTAAAATCAAATATTTGCTGAAAGATGATGTTCAAATCTGAAGAAGGAGTCTACTGTAAATACAATGTATACAGCTCTATTTCCATCGAAGGGGGCCTTGCCTTCTCTGTCAATAGACTGTTCTTTAAATCAACGCATACTGAAAAATGAATAACTTACAGCAAACTTGCAATAACAGATGTCGTATCAATGAAACTCTAATTACTTTATTGAAAATAAGAACAATACGAGTGCTTGGAGATTCGATCTCTGATCCATTATTCTATCTAATCTATGCCCTGTCTATCTCCATCTCAAGATTTATTTATACACGAATAGATGGACAAGATCCATCCCAAAATTCATAAATTTGAGCAACTACCCAGAAAACGGCCAACACCAAATTTGGCAAAACCACGTCTGTTCTGGAAGGGATTTCTCCACATTCGTTCAGAAATTCTGAAAACTACCCGCAATTAGGGGTAAATGGGGCCATTTGTGAAGTGGGTTTTGAACCGTTTTGAACAATTCCCAACCGATTGTTCAAAAATTGAGCCCGAAATCAGGTTCCTGATCAAGGACGGAAATGCCATTTTGAGGAAATGACATCCTCAGAACAGCACTGGATAATCTTCATAAGTATCTGGAAGGTGATGTGAATCCAAGAGAAACATCTCCACTATGGACCGAATCCTCCAAATTGCTAGTTCAACATATCTTCTGAGCGCCGATACCATTACATGGAAGAAACAAAGACTCATTAGTTAACCAAATATTTAAATGGAAACTTAAAGGTTGGATTACACACATAAAAACAAAGCAATGTAATGAATAAGCAATTAAAAAGTCACTTACCAAAACCTAGCAATGTTGATCTTCAAAAGGCATAATCATGTACAAAAAAACACTAAAAAAGGCTGACTAGCACTTAATCTCATGTGACTTGAAACTAGAAATATGATGCTGAATAGTCAAAATAGGAAGCCAACAGTCAGGCGAATAAATAACCCAGACAGCAGAAGCGAGCTGCTGCGTATGACTACTAGCACCATCCGTGAATCCCAAGAACACGAGAGGTTCCATTGACATATGTCAACCAAACGGAAGCGAATCAATAGACCGAAAAACAACAAAAATATAAACTATGTACAAAAGAAACTATACAATAGTATACAAAAGTACTAGCTCAAGCGTAATACTGCTTGAGGTAGAGCCCATTTCTAGGCTCCTTCAAGGCGTTCCCTTCATAATATTCCAATTCGTAGGCTCCTTTCTCAAGGACACACCTCACGATGTAAGGACTATGCCACGTTGGGTTAAACTTGCCTGCCCCCAGGGGTTCTTTAGCCTGGTCATATAAGAGGACCAAGTCACCTGCAGCATACCACCGGGGATGGACAGACCTATCATATTGAACCTTGACACGATGCTTATTGGAATCTATAGCCACCGAGGCATCTCGACGTTGCTCGTCAAGCTGCTCAAGGTGGATCAAATGTTGCTCAATATATGACGTATCAGGGAGGAGCTCTATGGATAGTTTTAACGAAGGGATTTCGCATTCAATTGGTAGAATAGACTCCACACTGTGTACTAGTTGAATTGGTGAGAACCCGGTGGCAGTCGTAATTGCGGTTCGATACGCCCACAAAGCAGGGTATAACATAATGTGCCAGTTAGGTTAAAAAATGGCTACAAATAAAGGTGAGCCCACCAAGCGAAGGATGTAGTGGTGGGGAGAAATGATGGTCCGCGGGGGCATAATACTAGGTGTATCGAATCAAATCGTATGTACAAGTGACATGTGACCTCAAAAATGGTTGAGATCACGTATGTGAAAAAGTGAGCAGGGTTAATGACCTGCCCCCATGCTATGCACATGGGGTTGGTGATTGTGGAACACATATGTGTTGGTTTGAACAATGGGTTCATTGACGTGATGAGATAGATGTGATGGGGAAGGTTCAGAATGATTGAGCATGCCCCCTATCCCATGGTTGAGGTAATCTATTATGCCCCTTAACTCAGAGGTGTTAATGTGGTTCTCTATGACAGTGGGGTCAAGACCAGGCATTTCGGTATAGGACCAGGCAAAGACATCGTGGAATTCTTGGAAAAGTTTCTTGTACTCTTCGATCTCATACTCAATGCAGGAGGCTCCTAATGTAATGAGTTCAGGAACACCAGCCAGGGTAGAGATATCAATGTGGATTGTGGGTGATATATTGGCCATATTACCTTCCTTGAAGGCGTCGGGGGCAGGAATGGGATCTTTAAAGAAGTTGACTTTGGCCGGAAGGAAATCTTTGGACTCAACCGGGAATTGGGTGGCTATGGTGGAGGAGGACTCTTGTAGGAGGAAATAGGAGAAATGGTGCATATCTTCCCAGGGGTAATCCGATGCAGTAAGAGCCTCCTCATCATTGTGGAAACTTTGGGTTGTCAAATCGGTTGACGAGGGAGCGCTATAAGAGATCATATAAATGGTATTGATCTCTCAGTTGGCAGGGATGCTAGGGGGTGGATCTCTTCAATGGTGGGTGGAGCTGTCTCGAGGTCCAAGTGATTCATCTTGTAGAGAGTTGCTCTATAATCTGGGAGATCTAGGCAGTGATGTGAGTAATGGAAGTAAATACCGCATATTGCACATGGGTGGTTGGTATGTAGTGATTTATCACGAGACTTAGGGGTAGGGTCTAGTTGGACAACCAGGATGTTGGGGTCGTCGTCAAGCATTTTCATGTGCTCTTGTAATGCAGGTAATTATGGGCATTGATGGGTAGGATGGCCTAACTCATCACACAACGAGCATTTAGGAGGATCACAAAACACGAGGGGAGGGTTTAACTGTTTTGGGTGGGGGTACAATAGTGTATGGTTGTGGGCCTCTTCCCCTAGTGTTCTTGACAATGGGGGGTGGATTGGAGGATGAGGAAGGAGTAGTGACACCAGGGGGTGGTTAACTAGTAGTGGCGATGGGTTGCACCGGTTGTAGGACGACATTTGGTGTTGGTGGGGGAACGGGAGGAGAAATATACCACATGGGTAGTCCTAAGGTTAACCCGGGGAGGCTGAGAGTAGCCATAACTAGGGCGCTTACTACTCCCGAGGGAGGGAATAGGAAGGGGATTGTGTGGATTGGTGTAACACCAATATGACTAGGTACCAATGGTGGTTTGGATAACAAGGGCGGTTGATTGTTGGGTGTTTGTGCATTGTGGGAAAGGGTACATAGGTCAGATATTTCGGTCGCTAGTGACGGGGGTGGAATGGATTGGAATGTTGAGGTTATCAGCGTATATGAGTAAACTCCGGGTCCCACGGAGGAAACCAACGAGGTAGATGCACCACAAACAGGTTGTTCAACCATGGGGAGAACATTTTCGGGTGCAGCGGGGGCATTGGGATTGTAATAGGTGAGTTGATCGACCTTGACCACACGTCCGTCATGGGGGACCATCATGGTACAAAAAATGGATGAGGAAACCGCCCGCATGGCATATATGTAGCTACGACCAAGTAAGAGGTTATAATCAAGTTGGGAGTTGATGACCTCTATGTCAATGAGCACTGTTTTACCAACCAAATGGATGGGGACATTAGTTAAGAGACCTTTGGGTTGAGCTGAACTGTCGTCGTAGGCTCGCAATGCAGTGGTGGACTGCTGGAGAGTAGGGGATCCCAACTTCTGCCAAATGAATGTGGACATAACGCATGTAGAGGCACCTTCATCGATAATGCGCCGATGGATGACAAGATTCCGAATGAATACAGAAACTTGGAACGCTAAAGTGGAAGGCAGGCGTGGTTCAGATTGGTCCAAATCGAAGGCCATCATTCGTGAATCATTTAGGTCAATAGCACCAATGGCGGAGAGAAAAGTCTTGCGCTATGAAGGACAATTTTTTAATACCTCTAACACAGACATGGCTGCGGGGGACTAGGCTGAGTCATCTACAATGTTGTAATTAGACACAGCGTGAGCATTGGGGTTATTGTTGATGCGGCGAAGTGGGAAGTGAGGTGCTTTGGAGGCGCCATCTAGTGGAGCCAGAGGGATACGTAATGAATGATCAGTGGGATGAGCGTTAGTGTTTTTGTCGGCAGGAGGGGCTTCAGAGGTGGAGCCATATTGGTTCCGACGGGTTTGAAGGTTGACATCGGCAGATGACATCATTAACAAATGATGGGTACCTGAGTCTAGCATGGGTTGATCAGGAGTGGCATAAATAATTTGCTGTTGTGGTGGTGTGTTTCCTTGAGGGGGAGCCAACAGCTGAGTGTTCACTACGCCTTGGGTCGATAAAGGGTTTTGTAGCACCAAGGGTTGATGCTGAGGTGGTGGGGGGTTGGGCAGTACCTAAGGAGCTGTGAGATTTTGGCGGTGGGCATCATCGATCCAGAGTTTCCAAGCTCGCTCCAAATGTGGGCAAGCATGTGTGTAGTGGCCATAGACCCCGCAAATAGATCAAGGATGGTTTGTTCGCGAATTAGGATTTTTGGCTTGTTTGGGCGGCCGATCAGGGTTCTGGTTGGCAGGTGCCACATTATTGTTGTTTGGGGGATTGGGAGGTTGTTCCCATGGTTATGGCCTTTTCCATGGTTTTGCTAGCCCTGTTGGCGCTAGCTATTTTGTTTCTACTATGGATTTTGTTGGGCATACACTTTCCCTTGGGCAGCAAGTGGGTTCTGGGGTTGTGCAGGTGCGGGAGTAGGCTGCAGTGGATAATAAGCAAGTGGAAGCGGCGTAGGTGTAGAACCTTGTGGGGGTTGTTGATATGTCTGTGGAACGGGTTGTGGGTTTGCCGTAGGGGTTTCCTATGGTGGGTAATAAGCAGGTTGGGATTGAGAGGATACATGAGCTGGTGCAGCCTGTGGGTGGTAATATGGCTGAGGTGCAACCGGGGGGGAATAAGCGGGGGATGCATGACCAAAGAATTGAGGTGGACATGAGGGTCTATGGGAATGGTGGTGATGTGAAATGGAAGCATACAAATTGGTTGCTCCAGACTGAGATGTAGCCCACAAAAGTTTGGGGCCATGGCTAGGACGTGCTATAGAAAAGGGTTGGTTATGTGAGGCTATACAGCCAATGATGCCATCTGCGGCATGGTATGCCCCTGACGCATCGTGTCAGGAGGAATTGCCGTGGGGGGTGTCAAGGATGATGGAATATAGGTAACCAGACTAGGCATAAATAATGTCAAATTGTTGGGCTTTGAGGATGGCCTCTTCTTCGGACTGGGGTCGTTCGGATGCCACATCCTTGGAAATGATAGGAAGGAGAGATTTTAGAAACAAATCTAAGAAGATACGGTCATCTAACTTGATTTTGCAGAGGCTACGACATCGATGCCAGTCATGAATGTGGTCAATGATGTGGGTAGCCGTGTTCTGTCTACGAGACAGTAGGATCTCAACTCCCGCGTCATAGCGGATAGGTAACTGAAATAACTGTAGGAAAGTCGAGGCAAGGGAAGTAAAGGTGGGATGGGTCCCATGGGGTTGCTCGATGTACTAAGGAGGCCCTTCTCCTTATTAGGTGCTCATTTGCACAAGCTAGGGTGAAAACCCTAGCTACAGATGGTACGTTGGGGAATTTTTTTTAAGGACTTATTGACTGAGTCAACTTGACCATTCACTTGGGGGTAGTATGAGGAGGAGTGATCTTGATGAAACCCAAGCTTGAGTGACAAATTCGCCATCATTTTGTTCTGAAAGTGACTTCCATGGTAAGTGACAATCTCTCTCGGAATACCGAATCGAGCGATAATTTGATTGAATACGAAGTGAGCTGCTGTAGCACCATCGGCTTTTACGGTAGGCATGGCCTCAACCCATTTAGAGAAATAATCCGTGGCCACAATGATATGGTGATGCCCCCCATCCAAGGATGGTTTGCAATCCATGAAATACACCCCCCACTTGGTGAAGGGACCGATGGTGACGACCAGATGAAGGGGCGTTTGATGCGAGTGTACATTCCGAAAAAACACCTGGAAAGGGTGACATCTCTTTACAACGTTCATACAATCCTTGAAGATCAAAGGCCAAAAGTAACCAGCTAGCATAATGCGTTGGGTTGTTGCAAGCCCGGATAAGTGACCACCACATGCCCCATCATGGAAATCATTAAGAACACACTCTGCTTATTCATGAGTCAAACAACGACGGAAGATAGAATCCTTTCCTCAATGATACAAAGTGTCGCTGACGATGGTATACTCTTTAGCTTGGTGTTTCACACGCCGTCATTCATCTTGTGAATAGTACGAAGGGAACTTCAAAGTTTGAAGATATACAATAATATCCCCATACCAAGGGTCCGTAGACGAGATAAGAAATAAGTGTTCATCCACAAAGGAATCTTCATGGATGATATCCTCATCCAGTCGAGGAAGGTCCGACATGAGTTCAGCAAAAACCAAGGATTTCACCGACTTCGCCAAAGCAAAATCGAGATCAAATTCTTGCATAATGACAATCCATTTATTGTGCTTCCCCCCTATAAGACGTCGTGATAGCACAAACTGAAATGGATTGATATGCGCTATGACTGTGGTTTTCCTGAGCATGATGTAATGCCGTAACCGTTGTACTGCATGAGCAGTCGCAAGTGCCAACTTTTCAACTAAGGTAATAGATCACATGTTCCACGAGCACATCATCTACCTGAACTAAGACCATGCCAATCATCTCTTGAGATGTGGCCACATAAAGTAAAAAATCTCTCGCAAAGTCACGTGGACTAATCAAAGGGGACAATACCAAAGATTTCTTCAAAGCGTCGAAAGACTACTGGGCTCGCTCATCCTAGATAAACGGTGTGTCTTTCTTCAACAAGCGTGCGAAACCTTTGGTAAGATTAGCATAATTTACTACAAAGCGACGTAGAAAAGTGGCTCTCCCTTGGAGTCTCTGAAGTTGAAGTAAATTGGGTGGAGGAGGCAACCGAAGTATTGCCTCAACTTTAAGAGGATTGACTCTGATACCCTCTTTCGAAACTATGAAACCTAGAAGGAGACCCATTTTCACAACAAAAATGTACTTATTGGGATTTAACCGAATCTTGTAGCATATGCATATTTCGATAATTAAATGGAGGTGCTTGGGGTGGTCCACTCTCTTGTGAGAATGACCAACAAGATCATCCAAGTATGCCTCCACTATGTGTTTAAGGTCATGAATGGCGTAGGTTATAGCACGCTGAAAAGTGGCTCCAACGTTTTTAAGGCCGAAGGGAATCTTCCGGTACGCAAATGTACCCCAAGAAAAAATGAAAGTAGTCTTATGTTAGTCCTCAGGTTTTATCTGGATCTGGTTGTATCCTGAAAAAGCCATCCATAAACGAAAAAACTTCACTTCCCGCACAAGCATCCAAAATCTGATCTATGAATGGGGTGGGGAAATTGTCTTTCGGACATGCGCGGTTTAGGTCTCTAAAATCAGTGCATACACGGATAGTTCCCTGCTTCTTATCCATAGGAACAGGATTTGACACCCATTCGGTAAGGGGAACTGGGTAGATGAAACCAGCCTTAAGCAGTTTCTCCACCTTTTCCTTGATCGCGACTGCCTTTCTAGGGTTCACAACACGAAGGCATTGTCGAACCAGCTTAGCATTGGGATATGTTCTAATCTCGTGTTCGATAATGCTGGGGTCTATTCCTGACATCTCCTCATATGACCAAGCGAAAGCCTCCCGAATTTCCTTAAACAATTCGGTGTAAATGCGAACCTCCTCAGGAGAGCAATCAGCAGCGATGTAAATGTTCTCAACCTTTCCAAGTGTACGAGAAATTTTGATTGGTATGGTAGGGGAAATATTAACCATGTTACCCTCTGCATGAATCCTATGCGAATCCCAAGGAACCATAGGGTGACCAACCATCTCGGCAAGAGTCATCCTAAAATCTTCTTGCTCGATAAGATCCAGGTTGGGAATAAAATAGGAGCAATGATGCATGTCTTCCCAAGGTCTTTCACTACCACACATGGCCTCAATAATAGCTTCATCTAAAGGTAAAGTACCGTCAAGACAATCATGTGAACAAGATGAGTTGACTCCCCATTCAGACAGCATAATGGGATCTTCCTCCTCTGTCCATGAAGAGGAAATATCTGGCTCTGCAGTGGCTTGTTGAATATCTCGATATGTAAGCTCAACATCATATAGTGGAATAGCCATTCCAACATGCGCAATGTCTCCAAACGTGGAACTCGTGGACGGTAAGGTCCATGGATCATTAAAATACAAATTCCATAATGGTACATTATTCAATGGAGGAGGCGCATTATCGAAAATAGTTCCAATGAAAGAAATTGGTGCAGGGAGATCAAAAAATCCCAACAATGAGGGGTACAATCTGACACCCATGTTCCCAATTGTCGGCTGAGAATCTTTGACTTGGGGGACAACAGGTCCCGTGGATGCTGTGGAATAGGGACTAAAGAAATCTAGCTGGTCGATCGTCACAATCTTGCCTCCATGTGGAAAGCAAATAATTCTTAATACAGAGGACACGACTGCTCTCATAGCGTAAATCCAATTCCTACCATAGAGAAGGTTGTAGTCGATGGGCGCATCAACCACCTCGACTTCAATAGGAACGGATTTCCCACCCAAGCGGACAACAAGGGAAGGGAGAATACCATGTGGCTTAAACGATCGACCATTAAATGCAGTGAGCATGGTGATAAACTTGGATAAGGGAGGAGAGCCAAGATATTTCCAACAAGATAAAGACATTACTGACGTATAAGCACCTTCGTCAACCACTGTTCTTTTGACGATATTCTATAGGCACTCCACATGGACTTGAAAAGCCACATGGTAAGGTAAGTGAGGTTGAATGTCAGTAGTGTCAAACTTGATAATGTTAGGACTTCCCCCATCATGAACTCCTAAAGCGCACAAAAGGGCATGCCTTTGAGAAGGACACGCTTGTAAGACCTCAAGATCTGACATGGCACACGGAGTTTGACCCAAATCTTTTACAATAGAGTAGTTATGGGTGGCTAGAGCATTGGGATTATGCATAGAGCGCTTGAGAATCCTTTCAGTATCCGTGAAATAGTAGTGGGCTTCTCGATATGAAAATAGGTATCAGGAGGAGGAGGAGGATCATTCCCCATATTCGGTTGTGGTGCACCATAATCACATTGACGAGTGGCAACACTAACCTTTGATTTAACCATGTTCACGCATCCAAATCCACCGGCATGGGAAGAAGACGTGGAAGCTTCATTGGTCCCATAACCAGTAGCGGGAGCATTCGAAGCCATATTCTGATGATGTGGAAGGGGATCTTTCAACATAGTTGGGCTCTGTACCAGATGCTTTGATGCTTCTTCAATCCGAGTACACAAGTGAGTAAGATGATCTTCCCCACAAAGCTTGCAAGGGAATTTCACTTTACACCTAGGTTTATGGTCCCCACCAGCATTTCCACTGTCCCGAGGAGGGTTGGCGTTGTCTTTCCGAGGAGTATTATGATTACTACCATTGTTCCCATTATTTCCACCCTTACAATTATTTCTCCCCTTATTCTTACCACCAGCTGCTGGTTACCCGATGGGTTCTCCGATTGCATAGCATATACATCGGACGATGGGGTGGAAGTGGACAAGGTGTGAACCTGTCCGGGAGTAGATTGGTTAAGTAACAAATTTTGCATTTGATTAGCAACCAAATCTACGAGTTGAGTACTTGCGGATCCAACAATGCCATCAGCATGTGGTCCAGGAATTGGCTTGGGCTCATGTCGTGATCGCGGTGTGTTAGGAATAATGTCATACAAGATGCCGGATTGAGCATAAAGTAAATCTATTTGCTGGAATTTTAGTATAGCTTGTTCCTTAGTTGTAATGCCGAGCATCGAAACATCATTAGAAATGTATGGAAGCAAAGACTTTAGAAACCATTCCAACAGAAACTATGGAGAAATGTTGCCTTTCACTAACCTCTTCCATCGATGCCACTCTTGAACGTGGTCAGATTTGTGTGTGGCCTTATTCTGGCGGAAGGTAGACAAGAGTTCAGTACCAGTATCGTAGTGAATCGGCAGCTAGAAATTATCTAGGAAAACCAAGTCTATCTCATTGAAACCTCTGTACGTGCCCCCAGGAAACTCGACATACCACTTCGCAACTGCCCCCGTGAGGGTGCGTTGAAATAGTCTCAAATGAATGGAATCGTGATTTAACGAGTTTGATGAGCACCACAGGTGAAAAGTCATAACATGATCACCCGGATCCTCACCACCCTTCCCCTCAAACTTGGGAATGTCCGAAGGGATCTTGGTAGGGACTGGAGGCCAATTAGGATCGTGACACACCAGAACATTCATGAGCTTCGAAAGATCCAGAAGATTCAATCGAGCAAGGAATGGGAGATGTGGTTGTAAAGCTTGATTATAAGCTCCCATAAAAGGTTGATTATACGGACTTGAAGGATAAGATGGACCATAACCCTAACCATGGCCACAAGGATGATAACCTCCCCCAACCTGACCCATGTGAGAGTAAGTAGGTATATGTGTATTATGAGCACCATAATGAGGTGGGTTGTAATGAGGGCCAACACCAACTGTATTATAGTAAGGGTTACCACCATAATTATGGGGCATCTAAGTATTACTCATAGCGGGAACCGTATTGTACTGACCATAATTGTAAGGTATGTTCCCACCCCTTATATAAGAATTACTAGTAGCAGGAGCAGTCATGTTGTGACCATAAGTATAAGGTATATATCCACTCCCAGTATTAGGAGGATTGTTAACATTAGCAAATGTGGTCATGGGTTGATGTATATAGGCATGTGTATTGTACTATGGATTGTGAGTCGTATTGCGAAAAGTGTTCCCACCAGGAAGGGTAGTTCTAGGAGGCGACCTTCCTCCAAAATTTGGAATGTTTGAAGGGATACAGCCAGTCCCCATATTATGTCTGTGAGTAGAAAATGTGGTGCCTCCAGTGAAGGTATTTCCCCCAGTGGGTGCAGTGTTTCCAACACCATGACTAGGATTAGCATCACTACCATACATAGTGGATGTATTAACTGTGTTGTAATAAGGCATACCATAAGAGAGTGGGGTAGCATTCATAGTGGTTGTAGGGCCTATGTTAACATGCAAATTCGACATCCCATATAGGAAATTCTGTGGATTCGAAGGATTGAATGGGTCATCCTCAGGTGGATTTGATCCAAATAGATGAGGTTGAGTCTCTGGTTGTAATGGATCACCCTCCCACTCCTCTCTAGGAGTATGAGGAGAAGAAGCGTCTTCGACTCTACCCGACGGAGTCGTAGGGATTTCTCCCATTCCAGAATGAGCAGTGATAATGTCAGCACAATGCCCTTCAAAAGAATCAAAAGAATCAGAGAGGGCCTTCCAGCATCCCCTATGAACACGACGTGTAACTTTAGTGGCCGGTAAACTAGCCAACCGAAGAGACCGACGGAGAGTCAGACCTCACGCCATGATACCTCTGAAGAGTCAATAAACCAAAGCATCCCCTAACCACCAAACTAAGGATCAAAGAGCACACATATAAAGAAACTACATCCAAATGCACACAAACAGGACTGGCTCAAGGGACCTCCCGACACTACAACCGATATGTCTTGCCTAGGAGAGGCTTGAGACTCCCAAACTATAATCAGAGGTAACAGAATCAAATCCCTATATAATAGGAAACTGTGTTGTCCAACCCCTATCTGACTCAGGACAACCGCAGTATAACCACTACGAATGCCCTATGCGATACCTAGGTAAGGAAACTAAGGTCACCACAATATAACCAGTGCTCAGGAATACAGTCGCAGGTGGGATCCATTGTATGGTCAGGGTAGCTAAGCTCGAAACTCAAGAGGTACAAATCCCTCAAGAGCCCCCGTACACAAACAAATCCTGGAAATATCTCCCATGTTCAGTCAGTATTGGAGGGCTATCTCTGCAACCAACCTCCCGTGACCTTGTGCTTAACTCTGGTATGAGTAGAGCTTCTTGAGAACACTAATGTATATTATGGAATTCACCACTCCCTGGTCATACATGTAATGTTTTGTCTAGTAGTCTTGGATCGTTAACTCGCAATGATCGATTCCAAGACTCTAAACCTATACTAGTTGGTGCACCCTATAAAAGAAAAATCATTCTAATCAATTTTAAGATTAAGCATTGATTTTAAATGGTTGTAATTACTCAAAGGATATGGTCGTGAAACTGATGATGTACAGGACTCAATAGTATGCACAATCAAAAAACTCTAGACTCATCTATTCAATAAAACAATGCCACTAGAATAACAATCAATCCAACGGTTCGAAATAAAATGAAACTCTTCTAAAATTCCAATGCACAAGCAGATCCTAGATGAAAGCACAAGCACTCAGATGCAAAATGCAGTATGGAAAACAAATATTTTTGTATCTTCTCTTATAATGGAAAGGAAAATGCAAAACTATGTTTTTGTATTTTTTCAATATAATGAAATGAAAAAATGCAAGCGAAATCTACCTATTCGGTTAAAGAAATGCAGAGCGGATAAATAAGACAACCCAACAAAACCCAAACAGTGAGACTCAGCCAATGTAATAAGCTAGAAAATAAAAAATGGTGATAAACCAATAAGGCTCAAAACAAAGAGAAAAGGGATTTTCTAGTCATAAACGGGGCATGGAACAGTTAGGAATCAGGCCAGTTAAGACTCAGGAACACTCAAAACCAACCCAGCAACAATCCAAGACCATAAATCAATCAATCCAAGAGTTGTACGCTACTGTACAAAGGAAAATGATGGGTAGACGCGGGCTACAGTGCAAACATAGGCGGGTAGAAATGGGCAAAACTAAGTTGACCCGCGTACAGGGAAAGGTAAATGAGCAAATAAGAAGTCCAATAACCTAGAAAAATCTTGTTTTCTATAGTAGATCCCAACGGCCAATCAATGACACAGAAGCTCGACATACAACAACTCGAAATAAGGACAAATGCCTAAAAATCCCCAAAAATGGATGTTCTCCCCAGCGGAGTTGCCATTTTTGTTACGGAGAAAACTTCCTATGGCTTCGAGGCAGACCACAACAGATAGCTGACTACCAAAAAATGACTCAATTCCCAATACAATGCTATATAAATGACAATGCTAAGATAATGGAGAAAAGACCAACCTTCAACCGAATGTTCGAAGTAGATCCCTGTTGAGCTTTCAACCTCTACACTTGAGCCTGCAGATTAGTCTCAATAACAAATACAAGCAAGTGCATATAATATGTGAAAGACATTAGCATAATCAATAGCATGATCCATGATATCATAAGCGAATATAACCCAATGTAATTTAACAATATTCACAACATCAATTGGACGAGAAAATGAGTATTTCCATTAATGAATAACAAGAAGTACAATATATGACCTCTTGTCGGCAACCAATCTGAACCAAGAACTGGGTCTCTCTACTTGTGCCTCCACCACTTCAATCCTTCATGTAATGGAAAACTCAAACTATGAAAGGAGTTTGGAAGGTGAATATAAGGAATTCACAACAACAAGGATCAATGAGTGTAGACTCAAGTCACGACAAAAATCCATTAGAGTTATCTTGCTCTCTCTTTCTCCTCCCTTTCATATGCCATAAGAGCTCAATATATAGCCTTCCAAATGTAAGTGAAAAGACACATCGAGGCGTTTCGGGGAAAATGGAGGGCCAAAGGTCACCCTAAGACCGCTTTTTGGGAGTAAAAAGTAATTTTCTAATGATTTTTACCATTTTACTTGGTACCTGTGGGCTATAGTGGAACAACCTGTGTGTACGCTGGCTATAATGGGACAGCAAGCGTACAGGAAGAAAAATAGGGAAAAATTGTGTTTTTTGTAGGACATAAAGTGAATGTGAGTCAGTAAAATGGATCCTGTAGGCCAAAGAATGCTGATGCTCACAAGGTGGAAAATTACGCTGTAACATATTCCTCAGATGCAGACGGTATAACATCCATCTAAACCCTCACAAGTGTATTTTTTGCATCAAGTCTGGACGCCTCCTCGGTTTTATTGTCTCGAAAGATGGGATCCACATTGATCCCTTGAAGGTGGAAGCCATCATCGCTCTCCCACCTCCCACTCACATCATGGAACTTCAAAGTTTGCAAGGGAAGGAAACTTACCTATGGGACATTGACTTCATGCACTGTAAGCCTACCTCGGCCGGGGGGCATGGTTACATCATAGTAGCCGTGGCTTACTTCAAAAATTGGGCCGAGGCTATGCCTACATACACTAATGACGGAAAAAACGTCATACTCTTCATGTTTAATAATGTCATTTCACGCTTCAGAGTCCCACAAGCCATAGTCACTGACCATGGATCTCACTTTCAGAACCACATGGTTGACGAATTGAGCACCAGATTGGGTTTTCGGCATGAAAAATCAACACCTTACTACCCATTGTCCAATGGACAAGTAGAGGTCATCAACAAGGTCTTGAAAACCATGATTCAACGCATGGTGGGTACGCACAAGTCTAATTGGCACAACATGCTCTTTTCCACACTATGGGTATACCAGACCTCCATTAAAACTACCACCAGATTTACACCATTCCAGTTAGTTTACGGATTGGAGGCAGTCTAGATTCCATCTCTCAAACTCGAAGTCGAACTTCTTTTGAACACCACTACCGAGGAAGAGCGATTCCTTTACCTAGAAAAACTTGATGAGATCGATCGTGATGCTGCTCTTGCCAACGAGGCACACAAGAAGTGTATTAAGGAACAATACGACAGGTCGGTCAAACCTCGTGTCTATAATGAAGGTGATTTGGTCCTCACATATGACCAAAGCCACAATAAGCTGGGGGCAGGTAAGTTCGAGTCCAAGTGGAACGGACCATACATAGTGAAACGTGTTACGGAGAAAGGAGCCTATGAACTAGAGGATTACAATGGGATATCTTTGGGTTGTTGATTAAGTTGTCATTGATGCCAACAGTGTATAGTCATTGATGCCAACATGTCTTGGTGCCCCTTGAGGAGCCCCTAAGGGTTAAGTAATTGTTAGTGCCTAAGGAGACCTTTTGATCTTGTCCAAGCCCAAGTTTGAAGCCCTTGGAGCCCTTGGGACAATGACAAAAGTCCTGAACACCCTGTAGAGTGTTTAAGTACCCCAAAGATGTTTTGCGTTTCCCCTATTGTTTCTTTGTTTCCCCAGTACCACAACTTATGCCCCAGTACGCTACAAAAGTGTTGAAGAAGTTGCAAGAGTCCAAATGACCCTTTCAGTGGTCATTTGTTTTATTGAGGTCATGGTACCCCGGGAGAAGGTCTAGCAACCCCACAGGTGATGTCATGATGGATCTTGACCCTTGGATGTCTCCTGGTGTGGTTGAGGTGGTTGAAAAATCCTATGAATTCCCTTGCTTGATGAAGAAGCCCTAAAGAAGTCCTTGGACCCACGTTTGATGGCTTAATGGTCCTTGTCCCCTTAAAAGTGATGATGTGGTAATTAATGACTTGATGAAGACTTGGAACCCTTGATGAAGATCTTGATGCCCATGTATCCCTTGTTGGGGTCATGGAATCCTTGGAGACGGTCATTATGCATGAGAAGGTCTGGCACCCACATAAATGGCGGCATGATGACCCTTGGACACTATATGGAAGGGGACATGGCATGGCTCATGGACAAGGACAATGAATGAAATATGACTAGGCATCTAAAGACCAACTACAGGCATCTCTGTGTACATTTGCGGGCATGCTGAATGGGACATTCCAGGCATGAGAATGGAACCCACAAGACATGGGAGATATATTTATATCTACGTGGAAGCATAAATAATATATGTGTATACATTTGATGAGTAAAAAATTGGAAAGAAATAATATCAAGGAAGATCAAAGACATATGTTGATTATTTTTATGGAATCCAAAATTATAAATATATAATCAATGAGGAATTCGTGGAAACATAAATATCATTTGATAAACCGATGACAAGTCGGCCTCAAATTAATATGGAAATAAAATATTAATTGATGATTAAATTTAATTATCTTGAATTGGTGAAGTCGGCTCAGTTAAAAAAAATTAAATAAATAAATTAAAAATATATTTTTATACTAGGTCGGCTCAATAAAAAAATCCACGATTTTACATATATATATATACGTTTTTTACACCAAATAAAGTGAAAAAAGAGTGGAGACTTAGCTTTGATTTCAGACTGTCTGAGGCAAATTTCGCGGGCACTGTAGCAGCTACAGTGAACAATTTTTCTTTTCTTTTTATGCTCTGATTTTCGGTGAGCTGAGGCAGAAAATTCGTGGGCTAATAAGACAAGCAGCTGCAGGAGGTAGAAGTTTCAAGCTTTACTTTAACTCTTTCTGAAAATATCAGCTGCTCCAGTAAAGTTAGGGCTGCTCTTGCAAAATTCGGACTGGTCCTATTCTCAGGTATACACATAAATTTTCAGTAATACACCAATGATTGGTAATTAAACAGTGCCATACACAGTAATGATTATATGCCAGTGGTAATATGTTTAGATGCTCAATATACAGTGTGAAGACAGTGATGTTTAGACTCTTACATACAGTGACTAAATACACAATGATGACAGTAATGTTTAGTTTCTTATATGCACAGTATACACAGTGAAGATTGTAGTGATAATACACAGTGATGATGATATTTATCCAGTGATGATGACATTAGTGTACAACAGTTACACAGTGATGTTATAGTAATGATGATATTGTTATATTTACAGTGATATACACAATTTACACAGTGATTTACACAGTATGTTTGCTTAGTCTACATAGGGATATTTACCCAGTGATGATGCACAATGAGATATTTACATATATACTCAGTGAACCAGTAGCACATACAGAGAAAGGTTCAGAAGCTAGTAGTGATTACAGAGTGATATGATGTGTATGCTCAACACACTCAGTGAAATGTTCAGATGATATGTACAGTGATATGATGAGGCAGGTGATTTGGCATGTGAGCAAGAGTGATTTGGGCAAGTCTATTATTGATCATAATTGTTGATTAAAGGTGACATTGTTGAGGACGTGGATACTCTCAAAACATTGTTAAGGACCACTTCAATTAAGTAAGTCTGAAGATTGGAAGATAGTTGAAGAAATGCTTGATATTGATGGATTGAGAAACTAAAGGTTATTAGCAGCTTCTGATAACTGGGCTTTCTACCTCCACCTGTATGTGTTACATGACAGCCTTAACTTGAAAAGTTACAGCCTATGAAGTAATATCTGATTGAAAGTGACAGCTATTGAAAGCCTTGTTTATTTGACCTGACAGTTGGATGTGACAGCATTGATTTGACAATGATATGCACAGTAACCTGTATGTTCAATGATATATGCATGAAATATTTACACAGTGGCATATACATATGTACTTAGTAATATTAAAACAGTGGTATGTTCAGTGGCATGACAATTAGTACACAGTAATATATGTATGATGAAACACAGTGATAAATGCTCAGATTATGTATGAAGTGCTAGAGATGTTTACACAATGATGTGCTCAGTGATGTTTATACAATGATACTCAGTGATGTATGATGAAAACACAATGTATAGAATTATAAATGATGCATTGACGACAATAGTACAATGGTGAATAGTGGTAATTATAAGTGAGTACATTGGTTCAGTTGAGCAGCATTAGCACAGGCTACTACATGTGCATTTGGTCTAACTCAGATTGGTTGAGTTGTATGAGCAGTTGGTTTGACCCAGGTGGTTTGGTACACGGTTGGTTGAACTCGGATTTATTGATTCGAATAATGTGAACAACAGATTGATTTATGCACATAGATTGATTGGTACAGCTAGATTGCACAGATTGATTGTACAGGATGATGAACAGTGTGGCACAGTTGTGATGAGTAGTGGTCAGCTAATGAGCAGTGAACAGTTGATGAGCAGTGAATGAGCAGTGAACAATTGATAACAGTGGTCAGTTGATGAGCAGTGACAGTGGTTGAGCAGTGTGGTGCAGGTGTTGGTTAATAGGTCCACAGGATCAGTGCGGTTGTGATTCAGCAGTATCTATCTTCATATCAGGGTGGTAGGAAGGGGAAAGGAAATTGAGGGAGCTAAGGCTTCCTTCAGGTTGTAGCCTGTAAACCAGGGGGTTGTAGCCTCCTTCTAGTTGTAGCTGGAGAATTGAAGTATTTGTAAAAAAGGGGGTTGTTACCTCCTTCCAGTTGTTGCTGGTAAATTATTATTATAAAGGCTTCCGTTGTTTTTCCCCCAGGACTTGGGTTTCCACGTAAAAATCTTGTGTACTGTGTTTTTCTATGCTTCCTATGTGATGATGATATGATGAGCTGTAATAATGTTGATGATATAATGATAATGTATAAATGAATGATGTATTGAATAAGCTGTTGATGATTGCTAAAGTTGAAAAAGTAATAAAAGCTACACACACTGTTCACCCCCCCCCTCTCAGTGTGCTCGGTGTGTCCAACAATTGGTATCAGAGCGGGTCCTTCACAGAAAGCCTTACCAGCTGGAAGGAGATCCTTGACACACCATGGGGTTCTCAGTGAATGGAGCACCATTGTTTTGTGGGACAAATTACTTGATCTGTAAAAGAAGAATGCAAGTTTATCTTGAATTAGAAGTTATTGGAATATGGCAATCAGTGCTTATAGGGTACGATCATCCGAAGAAAGTGAAAACAACAGCTCAAAAGGAAGCAAGGAAAAATAATTTAATGGCTATGGAATCCATTTTTGAAGGCTTATCAGATTCCATAAAAGAGAAGATTGGAAATTACAACACAGCTAAGGAATTGTGGATCAAATTAGAACAATTATACTCCACTAAAGAACATGAAGAAGAGGTTATGAAATTCATGGTTAAAGATCTGACAGATCTCCAAAAGGAGAAAATAGGAAAGTGCAACTCAGTTGAAGAATTGTCACTAAAGATAGATCAACTCTACTCCATTGAAGAACAGAAAGCAGAAGACAACTCCATAGAAAGGTCAGTACAAGATCCAGGTAAGTTTGAAGGTAAGTCTCTTGAACACCCTGCTTGTAATGTTCTTGAAGAAATATGTTTATCAGGTATAGAAGATAAGCACTATTCTAAATTCATAGATTGTAATACATCATAATGTGATGAATCTCATTATTTCTTGATAAATGATGGAAATGACTGTTTAAACAATGATATTACTAATGCTTTGCAAAAGGTTGAGAAACTTTGTGAACAGAACCATGTATTGAAAGAGCAATTGGACAAATCTGAGAAGAGGAATCAAGAAGAATGTGAGAAGGCCACACAGACTATAATCAATCTAAATCTCCAAGTTGAAGAAGCTACCAAAATCAAAGAAGCCATATCCACCTCTCTGAAAGATCAACTTGAGAAGTATGCTACTGAAAATAAAAGACAATCAGAAGAAATTGACAAGCTGACAATCAGAAGAAATTGACAAGCTTAGAAGACAACTAGAAGATAAGGAGAAAGAATTGACTCGCAAGCTTCAAGACAACGATAGTGAGATCAGTATATTACTTGAAAAAATGCAGAAGGAAAGATTCGCCAGTCAGAAAGAAGATCCAAGTGAAAAAAGGGGAATTCATTTCAGTCATAAGATTGAAGAGAAACTAAGAAGAAAACAAGAAGATGAAATCAAATCCTTGAAAATAGAATTACGAAAGGTATGTTTGACGAATTTTGACTTTGAAAAGGAACTCTCAGAACTCAGAAAAGAAAATCAAGAAATAAAATGACAGATGGAAGACAGTATTGTCATTGATCTGAAAGAACAGATAGAAGAAGTCAAGAAAAATGAAGAAGACCTAACAAGACAACTCCAAGAAAAGATAGAAATTTGTCAAAAGCAAGAATTGAAGATCCTCTCTCTAAAGGAAGATCTGAACAAGACAGTTTCTCAGTTGAAGACAAATTCAAAGATTGAAAAGAACATTGAAGAAAGTGGAAGTTCCAGGGAAAAAGAAGAAAAGGATAATAGTTATACAGATATTTTCAGTAGATCCCATGATCAGCAAAATTCAAGGAAGAATAGAAACAGAGAACTTGCATCACAAAGAAGATCCTTTGCTCAGGGATATCCCATGATGTTCAGTGGTCACTGCTACAAGTGTAACAACTATGGTCACAAAGCCATCCATTGCAGAGCTCATGACAAAATCACTCCAGAAAGGAATCAAGGTATGTTTTCCATTCAATGTTATAATTGTTATCATTATGGTCATTTTGTGAAACATTGCAGGATGCAGGGAGAAGTTAAAGTTTGGAGAAGAAAGCAAGTTCAACCGAATGTCATGAACAATGATCAGCCTACCAAAGTATGGAAAATAAAGTCAGTAGATTGCACCAATGATCAAAATGGAAATGTTGAAAATATTGGGAAAAACCCAATACCATTTTGAAGACTGTCAATCAATAGCAATGCCCAGTGATAGGGGGAGCAGTATTACCAAAGGAAATTCTTGTTGCCATTGATGCAAAAAGGAAGAAAAGGTTTTTCAAGAGTCGAAAAACAAAGAGAAGTTGTTGACAAAGGGAGCATGCCCTGAGGGGGAGCAGTGTTGTCAAAGGAAGTTCCCTTTTCCATTGATGCCAAAGGGGGAGAGAAGTTGTTGACAAGGGGAGCTTGTACTGAAGAGGATTTATGATGTTGTCATCAATGACAAAGGGGGAGATTGTTGATTAAGTTGTCATTGATGCCAACAGTGTATAGTCATTGATGCCAAAATGTCTTGTTGCCCCTTGAGGAGCCCCTGAGGATTAAGTAATTGTCAGTTCCTAAGGAGACATTTTGATCTTGTCCAAGCCCAAGTTTGAAGCCCTTGGAGCCCTTAGGACAATGATAAAATCCCTGAACACCCTGTAGAGTGTTTAAGTACCCCAAAGATGTTTTGTGTTTCTCCAATTGTTTCTTTGTTTCCCCAGTACCACAACTTATGCCCCAGTATGCTACAAAAGTGTTGAAGAAGTTGCAGGAGTCCAAATGACCCTTTCAGTGGTCATTTGTTTTATTGAGGTCATGGTACCCCCGGGAGAAGGTCTAGCAACCCCACAGGTGATGTCATGATGGATCTTGACCCTTGGATGTCTCCTGGTGTGGTTGAGGTGGTTGAAGAAGCCTATGAATTCCCTTGCTTGATGAAGAAGCCTTAAAGAAGTCCTTGGACCCACGTTTGATGGCTTAATGGTCCTTGTCCCCTTAAAATTGATGATGTGGTAATTAATGACTTGATGAAGACTTGGAACCCTTGATGAAGATCTTGATGCCCATGTATCCCTTGTTGGGGTCATGGAATCCTTGGAGACGGTCATTATGCATGAGAAGGTCTGGCACCCACATAAATGGCGGCATGATGACCCTTGGACACTATATGGAAGGTGACATGGCATGGCTCATGGACAAGGACAATGAATGAAATATGACTAGGCATATAAAGACCAACTACAGGCATCTCTGTGTACATTTGCGGGCATGCTGAATGGGACATTCCAGGCATGAGAATGGAACCCACAAGACACGGGAGATATATTTATATCTACGTGGAAGCATAAATAATATATGTGTATACATTTGATGAGTAAAAAATTGGAAAGAAATAATATCAAGGAAGATCAAAGACATACGTTGATTATTTTTATGGAATCCAAAATTATAAATATATAATCAATGAGGAATTGATGGAAACATAAATATTATTTGATAAACCAATGACAAGTCGGCCTCAAAATAATATGGAAATAAAATATTAATTGATGATTAAATTTAATTATCTTGAATTGGTGAAGTCGGCTCAGTTAAAAAAAATTAAATAAATAAATTAAAAATATATTTTTATACTAGGTCGGCTCAATAAAAAAATCCACGATTTTACATATATATATATATATATACGTTTTTTACACCAAATAAAGTGAAAAAAGAGTGGAGACTTAGCTCTGATTTCAGACTGTCTGAGGCGAATTTCGCGGGTACTGTAGCAGCTACAGTGAACACTTTTTCTTTTCTTTTTATGCTCTGATTTTCGGTGAGCTGAAGCAGAAAATTCGTGGGCTAATAAGACAAGCAGCTACAGGAGGTAGAAGTTTCAAGCTTTACTTTAACTCTTTCTGAAAATATCAGCTGCTCCTGTAAAGTTAGGGTTGCTCTTGCAAAATTCGGACTGGTCCTATTCTCAGGTATACACAGAAATTTTCAGTAATACACCAATGATTGGTAATTACACAGTGCCATACACAGTAATGATTATATGCCAGTGGTAATATGTTTAGATGCTCAATATACAGTGTGAAGACAGTGATGTTTAGACTCTTACATACAGTGACTAAATACACAATGATGACAGTAATGTTTAGTTTCTTACATGCACAGTATACACAGTGAAGATTGTAGTGATAATACACAGTGATGATGACATTAGTGTACAACAGTTACACAGTGATGTTATAGTAATGATGATATTGTTATATGTACAGTGATATACACAATTTACACAGTGATTTACACAGTATGTTTGCTTAGTCTACACAGGAATATTTACCCAGTGATGATGCACAATGAGATATTTACATATATACTCAGTGAACCAGTAGCACATACAGAGAAAGGTTCAGATGCTAGTAGTGATTACAGAGTGATATGATGTGTATACTCAACACAATCAGTGAAATGTTCAGATGATATGTACAGTGATATGATGAGGCAGGTGATTTGGCATGTGAGCAAGAGTGATTTGGGTAGGTCTATTATTGATCAAAATTGTTGATTAAAGGTGACATTGTTGAGGACGTGGATACTCTCAAAACATTGTTGAGGACAGCTTCAATCAAGTAAGTCTGAAGATTGGAAGATAGTTGAAGAAATGCTTGAAATTGATGGATTGAGAAACTAAAGGTTATTAGCAGCTTTTGATAACTGGGCTTTCTGCCTCCACCTGTATGTGTTACATGACAGCCTTAACTTGAAAATTTACATCCTATGAAGTAATATCTGATTGAAAGTGACAACTATTGAAAGCCTTGTTTATTTGACCTAACAATTGAATGTGACAGCATTGATTTGACAATGATATTTACAGTAACTTGTATGTTCAATGATATCTGCATGAAATATTTGCACAATGGCATATACATATGTACTTAGTAATATTTAAACAGTGGTATGTTCATTGGCATGACAATTAGTACACCTTAATATATGTATGATGAAACACAGTGATAAATGCTCAGTTTATGTATGAAGTGCTAGAGATGTTTACACAATGATGTGCTCAGTTTGATATGCTCAGTGATGTTTACACAGTGATACTCAGTGATGTATGATGAAAACACAATGTATAGAATTATAAATGATGCATTGACGACAATAGTACAATGGTGAATAGTGGTAATTAGAAGTGAGTACATTGGTTCAGTTGAGAAGCATTAGCACAGGCTACTACATGTGCATTTGGTCTAACTCAGATTGGTTGAGTTGTATGAGCAGTTGGTTTGACCCAAGTGGTCTGGTACATAGTTGGTTGAACTCAGATTTATTGATTCGAATAATGTGAACAACAGATTGATTTATGCACATAGATTGATTGGTACAGCTAAGATTGATTGGTACAGCTAGATTGCACAGATTGATTGTACAGGATGATGAACAGTGTGGCACAGTTGTGATGAGCAGTGGTCAGCTAATAAGCAGTGAACAATTGATGAGCAGTGAACAATTGATGACAGTGGTCAGTTGATGAGTAGTGATAGTGGTTGAGCAGTGTGGTGCAGGTGTTGGTTAATAGGTCCACAGAATCAGTGCGGTTGTGATTCAGCAGTATCTATCTTCATATCAGGGTGGTAGGACGGGGCAAGGAAATTGAGGGAGCTAAGGCTTCCTTCAGGTTGTAGCCTGTAAACCAGGGGGTTGTATCCTCCTTCCAGTTGTAGCTGGAGAATTGAAGTCTTTGTAACAAAGGGGGTTGTTACCTCCTTCCAGTTGTTGCTGGTAAATTATTATTATAAAGGCTTCCGTGGTTTTTCCCCCAGGACTTGGGTTTCCATGTAAAAATCTTGTGTACTGTGTTTTTCTATGCTTCCTATGTGATGATGATATGATGATCTATAATAATGTCGATGATATAATGATAATGTATTAATGAATGATGTATTGAATAAGCTGTTGATGATTGCTAAAGTTGAAAAAGTAATAAAAGCTACACACACTATTCACCCCCCCCCTCTCAGTGTGCTCGGTGTGTCCAACATGGGTGAGCCCCACAATGGGGTCTACCTGAATAGGTACTATTCTTGAGTCTTTCATGCGTATATACCTTGTATATACTGTACATGGCGTGTGTGTTTTGTGTGGTGTGACACTTTTTTTTTTGTGTGTCTAGGTCTTGTTTTGTTTCTTATACCATGATCTGTCTGTATGTGCAGATGGAAACTAGCTATGGATTTGCGGACGGTGCCAACCGACATACCCGTAACCTTGCTTCGACAGCCTGGGTACTTTATTCTCCCACCGGCGAGCTTATCAACTTAGGAGGAAGTTGTCTAGGATACGTGACCAATAACGCCGCAGAATATCAGGTAGTCATTGGAAACCTAACCGACGCTCTTTCCTTGGGTATGGACCACATTGTTATCCATTTGGATTCGCAACTAGTGGTTTCTCATATTAACCAGATTTATGCTATCTGTGACCCTAATCTACTCCGTCTCTTTAGACAGGTCTATCTTCTGGAAAGGTCCTTTGAATCTATTCAGTACCTACACATTCCACAAGACATTAATATAGTTGTTGACTCGATGGCCAACTTCATTCTGGATTGGTACATTGCACACACATAGCATATTCATAAAATATAAAATCATACATAGCATGTAAATCATCCATTATATAAGCAAACATATAAACAAGATCACATTAATCATCCATAGAACACATAATGTATAAAGCCACCAAAAATGTTTGTATATATATATAAATCGATACAAAATGATTGTGCTGATACAAAATCTGAAGCATTATAGCTTTCAGTAAGTCTCTACAAAATCTGAAGCTCATAAGCTTTCAGTACATACATAAGTAGAACATGAGCCTAAGTCTAAGGTCACTCAACCCTAGGCCTTGAAGCTCCCAGCTGCTGCCCATGAAAGCAGACTACAGCCCTCGCCACTTTAGCTAGTAGCGTGCCAAAATGGGTAGACACCCCAACAGTGTACTTCGGGTACCCCTGAGGAATATCATGGACACTAAGCTCTAGGATATCCAGTGTCTCTCTCTGGAGGTTCTCATAGACATCCCCCACCTCCTCGATGGCATCTCACACCGTGGGACCTACAACCGGCACCTCTCCTCTCCTCGCAATGAGAGCAAGGATAATTTCAGGGGTGAAATTTAGCCAATGGGCTATTTTTCCATGTTTTTTCCAAAAAACTATTCGCCAATTTACATTTTTTGAAGCCCCATTTCGCCCAATTTTGATGGGGTTAAATTTTTTCACTCGAAAATTCACCAAATTATTATATAAACTATATAAAATCCTTAGAAATTGAAATAATTTTGGAAAAATATCGCCAAATATTTTAGAGTTGACATTCTAAGAATTGGTAAGATTCACCAAGGTTTATACACTTTTAAATATGGGTCCTTAAAATTATCCCTGAATGAGAGAGACTCCAATTGGTCGCGATGGACCCACATCTGCACACAACACCAAGTTATCAGCACTACTCCCAAAAAAAAATCATAAAATATATAAAATGGAAAAAAGCAAAAGTTGTTGTTCTTACCGATGTCACTCCATTGTGCTCTGTCGGGAAGCACCAGGTCAAGATAACCTCTGAAGTCTGTCCTGCTGTATGGATAGTCCTCTATCATGAGGAGTTGTCCCTCCAGCTAGGTGAAGAACCCTGTGCCATAACCTATGATGGGACCTACACCACCATGGAGGGCCATCACCTCTTCCCATCGAATCATGTGTGGATCCCTGGCATCTCAGTCATCCAAGTCCACCTGTGGACGCAGATGAGGTACCCACTCCAATAGAAAATATATCACCACAGACCCTTATCCAAACTGTTTCAGTGCCCCACACCAATATTTGGTCAGCTGACTCTGTAGGTTGGTAATGAGTTCCTCACACCATTTGAATACCTGAGGAGCCATGCACTCCTCCGCGTACATTAACTGTGACTTGCTCGTAAGGTGAGCAGACTGACTCCCCGCCACCCTCACTAGGGTGAAGAGCATGGCACATAAAGGACAGTCTCGAATCTCCTTAATGGGAATCTTCCCACCAGTAGTCGTAGTTCCTATAATGAAGTACCGAGTAATCATATCCTCCACTTTCCGATCACCTCCTCGTGATCCAGTAAGAGATACAGTTTCCCCCCTTCGGGATAGCCCTGTCAGAAAGTAGATGTCCTCGACATCTATACTCAATTTATGCACCCCGATCTCGAAGTGTTTTTGCGCTAGATCCCAACATCGGATCATGTGTGTCAGCAGCGACACTTGGGCCCTCATGCCCGGCACTCGGAAGTATTTGAGTAACCCGTAGTTCCTAAATGCATTAATGCATTGAGGGTCATTTTCGAACTGAGCAACATCCAACTCATGCTCTTGTTCTCACCACTCTATGACCATGATTATCACCATGGACCTGTCAAAAGGGACAAACAAACACTATTCGAACACACTCCATGCACAAAAAAAAATTCATTTTGGTAGGGCATTGAGTTGTAGTTGGACGTTTCCACCGTCGCATGTCATCCTTGCAGACAGTGCGACGTCGTCACAAACGACCCTTATGGGTTTTGTGACGATGCATGGTCATCGCAGTTCCCGTAAAGAGGGCTTGCGCCGATCCGTGGATTCAATTCCACCCACTAAAACAACTCAAAACCCTAAAATTAAAGCAAAAAACATGAAACTAATCCACTGAAAAGTTGCATAGCTGATTTTAAGCCTACCTGTCTCTGACATCTTGCTAAATGTTGGACCATAGCTCCCGGAATCAGCAAGTGAAATTTGGCTCCAAATGGCACTTCGAACTCTCCAAACTTGGTAAAAAACAATTGTAATTCTTTTTCACTATTTCACCCATTTTATAACAAAAAATGGAATATTCCTTTTATAATTTCATGCTTTAGTGTGTTTTTCACTATAGTTTGGGTTATTTACTACATTTAAACGCTTGGTTAACTGTTTTTGACCTAGTCTTTGAGTTGCAAGATAGGATCTCAACTCCCGCGTCATAGCGGATAGGTAACTGAAATAACTGTAGGAAAGTCGAGGCAAGGGAAGTAAAGGTGGGATGGGTCCCATGGGGTTGCTCGATGTACTAAGGAGGCCCTTCTCCTTAGTAGGTGCTCATTTGCACAAGCTAGGGTGAAAACCCTAGCTACAGATGGTACGTTGGGGAATTTTTTTTAAGGACTTATTGACTGAGTCAACTTGACCATTCGCTTGGGGGTAGTATGAGGAGGAGTGATCTTGATGAAACCCAAGCTTGAGTGACAAATTCGCCATCATTTTGTTCTGAAAGTGACTTCCATGGTAAGTGACAATCTCTCTCGGAATACCGAATCGAGCGATAATTTGATTGAATACGAAGTGAGCTGCTGTAGCACCATCGGCTTTTACGGTAGGCATGGCCTCAACCCATTTGGAGAAATAATCCGTGGCCACAATGATATGGTGATGCCCCCCATCCAAGGATGGTTTGAAATCCATGAAATACACCCCCCACTTGGTGAAGGGACCGATGGTGACGACCAGATGAAGGGGCGTTTGATGCGAGTGTACATTCCGAAAAAACACCTGGAAAGGGTGACATCTCTTTACAACGTTCATACAATCCTTGAAGATCAAAGGCCAAAAGTAACCAGCTAGCATAATGCGTTGGGTTGTTGCAAGCCCGGATAAGTGACCACCACATGCCCCATCATGGAAATCATTAAGAACACACTCTGCTTATTCACGAGTCAAACAACGACGGAAGATAGAATCCTTTCCTCAATGATACAAAGTGTCGCTGACGATGGTATACTCTTTAGCTTGGTGTTTCACACGCCGTCATTCATCTTGTGAATAGTACGAAGGGAACTTCAAAGTTTGAAGATATACAATAATATCCCCATACCAAGGGTCCGTAGACGAGATAAGAAATAAGTGTTCATCCACAAAGGAATCTTCATGGATGATATCCTCATCCAGTCGAGGAAGGTCCGACATGAGTTCAGCAAAAACCAAGGATTTCACCGACTTCGCCAAAGCAAAATCGAGATCAAATTCTTGCATAATGACAATCCATTTATTGTGCTTCCCCCCTATAAGACGTCGTGATAGCACAAACTGAAATGGATTGATATGCGCTATGACTGTGGTTTTCCTGAGCATGATGTAATGTCGTAACCGTTGTACTGCATGAGCAGTCGCAAGTGCCAACTTTTCCACATGGGTGTATCTCAGTTTAGCGTCTACTAGATTTCAACTAAGGTAATAGATCACATGTTCCACGAGAACATCATCTACCTGAACTAAGACCATGCCAATCATCTCTTGAGATGCGGCCACATAAAGTAAAAAATCTCTGGCAAAGTCACGTGGACTAATCAAAGGGGACAATACCAAAGATTTCTTCAAAGCGTCGAAAGACTACTGGGATCGCTCATCCTAGATAAACGGTGTGTCTTTCTTCAACAAGCGTGCGAAACCTTTGGTAAGATTAGCATAATTTACTACAAAGCGACGTAGAAAAGTGGCTCTCCCTTGGAGTCTCTGAAGTTGAAGTAAATTGGGCGGAGGAGGCAACCGAAGTATTGCCTCAACTTTAAGAGGATTGACTCTGATACCCTCTTTCGAAACTATGAAACCTAGAAGGAGACCCATTTTCACAACAAAAATGTACTTATTGGGATTTAACCGAATCTTGTAGCATATGCATCTTTCGATAATTAAACGGAGGTCCTTGGGGTGGTCCACTCTCTTGTGAGAATGACCAACAAGATCATCCAAGTATGCCTCCACTATGTGTTTAAGGTCATGAATGGCGTAGGTTATAGCACGCTGAAAAGTGGCTCCAACGTTTTTAAGGCCGAAGGGCATCTTCCGGTACGCAAATGTACCCCAAGGAAAAATGAAAGTAGTCTTATGTTAGTCCTCCGGTTTTATCTGGATCTGGTTGTATCCTGAAAAAGCCATCCATAAACGAAAAAACTTCACTTCCCGCACAAGCATCCAAAATCTGATCTATGAATGGGGTGGGGAAATTGTCTTTCGGACATGCGCAGTTTAGGTCTCTAAAATCAGTGCATACACGGATAGTTCCCTGCTTCTTATCCATAGGAACAGGATTTGACACCCATTCGGTAAGGGGAACTGGGTAGATGAAACCAGCCTTAAGCAGTTTCTCCACCTTTTCCTTGATCGCGACTGCCTTTCTAGGGTTCACAACACGAAGGCATTGTCGAACCAGCTTAGCATTGGGATTGTTCTAATCTCGTGTTCGATAATGCTGGGGTCTATTCCTGACATCTCCTCATATGACCAAGCGAAAGCCTCCCGAATTTCCTTAAACAATTCGGTGTAAATGCGAAGCTCCTCAGGAGAGCAATCAGCACCGATGTAAATGTTCTCAACCTTTCCAAGTGTACGAGAAATTTTGATTGGTATGGTAGGGGAAATATTAACCATGTTACCCTCTGCATGAATCCTATGCGAATCCCAAGGAACCATAGGGTGACCAACCATCTCGGCAAGAGTCATCCTAAAATCTTCTTGCTCGATAAGATCCAGGTTGGGAATAAAATAGGAGCAATGATGCATGTCTTCCCAAGGTCTTTCACTACCACACATGGCCTCAATAATAGCTTCATCTAAAAGTAAAGTACCGTCAAGACAATCATGTGAACAAGATGAGTTGACTCCCCATTCAGACAGCATAATGGGATCTTCCTCCTCTGTCCATGAAGAGGAAATATCTGGCTCTGCAGTGGCTTGTTGAATATCTCGATATGTAAGCTCAACAGCATATAGTGGAATAGCCATTCCAACATGCGCAATGTCTCCAAACGTGGAACTCGTGGACGGTAAGGTCCATGGATCATTAAAATACAAATTCCATAATGGTACATTATTCAATGGAGGAGGCGCATTATCGAAAATAGTTCCAATGAAAGAAATTGGTGCAGGGAGATCAAAAAATCCCAACAATGAGGGGTACAATCTGACACCCATGTTCCCAATTGTCGGCTGAGAATCTTTGACTTGGGGGACAACAGGTCCCGTGGATGCTGTGGAATAGGGACTAAAGAAATCTAGCTAGTCGATCGTCACAATCTTGCCTCCATGTGGAAAGCAAATAATTCTTAATACAGAGGACACGACTGCTCTCATAGCGTAAATCCAATTCCTACCCTAGAGAAGGTTGTAGTCGATGGGCGCATCAACCACCTCGACTTCAATAGGAACGGATTTCCCACCCAAGCGGACAACAAGGGAAGGGAGAATACCATGTGGCTTAAACGATCGACCATTAAATGCAGTGAGCATGGTGATAAACTTGGATAAGGGAGGAGAGCCAAGATATTTCCAACAAGATAAAGACATTACTGACATAGAAGCACCTTCGTCAACCACTGTTCTTTTGACGATATTCTATAGGCACTCCACATGGACTTGAAAAGCCACATGGTAAGGTAAGTGAGGTTGAATGTCAGTAGTGTCAAACTTGATAATGTTAGGACTTCCCCCATCATGAACTCCTAAAGCGCACAAAAGGGCATGCCTTTGAGAAGGACATGCTTGTAAGACCTCAAGATCTGACATGGCACACGGAGTTTGACCCAAATCTTTTACAATAGAGTAGTTATGGGTGGCTCGAGCATTGGGATTATGCATAGAGCGCTTGAGAATCCTTTCGGTATCCGTGAAATAGTAGTGGGCTTCTCGATATGAAAATAGGTATCAGGAGGAGGAGGAGGATCATTCCCCATATTCGGTTGTGGTGCACCATAATCGCATTGACGAGTGGCAACACTAACCTTTGATTTAACCATGTTCACGCATCCAAATCCACCGGCATGGGAAGAAGACGTGGAAGCTTCATTGGTCCCATAACCAGTAGCGGGAGCATTCGAAGCCATATTCTGATGATGTGGAAGGGGATCTTTCAACATAGTTGGGCTCTGTACCAGATGCTTTGATGCTTCTTCAATCCGAGTACACAAGTGAGTAAGATGATCTTCCCCACAAAGCTTGCAAGGGAATTTCACTTTACACCTAGGTTTATGGTCCCCACCAGCATTTCCACTGTCCCGAGGAGGGTTGGCGTTGTCTTTCCGAGGAGTATTATGATTACTACCATTGTTCCCATTATTTCCACCCTTACAATTATTTCTCCCCTTATTCTTACCACCAGCTGCTGGTTACCCGATGGGTTCTCCGATTGCATAGCATATACATCGGACGATGGGGTGGAAGTGGACAAGGTGTGAACCTGTCCGGGAGTAGATTGGTTAAGTGACAAATTTTACATTTGATTAGCAACCAAATCTACGAGTTGAGTACTTGCGGATCCAACAATGCCATCAGCATGTGGTCCAGGAATTGGCTTGGGCTCATGTCGTGATCGCGGTGTGTTAGGAATAATGTCATACAAGATGTCGGATTGAGCATAAAGTAAATCTATTTGCTGGACTTTTAGTATAGCTTGTTCCTTAGTTGTAATGCCGAGCATCGAAACATCATTATAAATGTATGGAAGCAAAGACTTTAGAAACCATTCCAACAGAAACTATGGAGAAATGTTGCCTTTCACTAACCTCTTCCATCGATGCCACTCTTGAACGTGGTCAGATTTGTGTGTGGCCTTATTCTGGAGGAAGGTAGACAAGAGTTCAGTACCAGTATCGTAGTGAATCGGCAGCTAGAAATTATCTAGGAAAACCAAGTCTATCTCATTGAAACCTCTGTACGTGCCCCCAGGAAACTCGACATACCACTTCGCAACTGCCCCCGTGAGGGTGCGTTGAAATAGTCTCAAATGAATGGAATCGTGATTTAACGAGTTTGATGAGCACCACAGGTGAAAAGTCATAACATGATCACCCGGATCCTCACCACCCTTCCCCTCAAACTTGGGAATGTCCGAAGGGATCTTGGTAGGGACTGGAGGCCAATTAGGATCGTGACACACCAGAACATTCATGAGCTTCGAAAGATCCAGAAGATTCAATCGAGCAAGGAATGGGAGATGTGGTTGTAAAGCTTGATTATAAGCTCCCATAAAAGGTTGATTATACGGACTTGAAGGATAAGATGGACCATAACCCTAACCATGGCCACAAGGATGATAACCTCCCCCAACCTGACCCATGTGAGAGTAAGTAGGTATATGTGTATTATGAGCACCATAATGAGGTGGGTTGTAATGAGGGCCAACACCAACTGTATTATAGTAAGGGTTACCACCATAATTATGGGGCATCTAAGTATTACTCATAGCGGGAACCGTATTGTACTGACCATAATTGTAAGGTATGTTCCCACCCCTTATATAAGAATTACTAGTAGCAGGAGCAGTCATGTTGTGACCATAAGTATAAGGTATATATCCACTCCCAGTATTAGGAGGATTGTTAACATTAGCAAATGTGGTCATGGGTTGATGTGTATAGGCATGTGTAATGTACTATGGATTGTGAGTCGTATTGCGAAAAGTGTTCCCACCAGGAAGGGTAGTTCTAGGAGGCGACCTTCCTCCAAAATTTGGAATGTTTGAAGGGATACAGCCAGTCCCCATATTATGTCTGTGAGTAGAAAATGTGGTGCCTCCAGTGAAGGTATTTCCCCCAGTGGGTGCAGTGTTTCCAACACCATGACTAGGATTAGCATCACTACCATACATAGTGGATGTATTAACTGTGTTGTAATAAGGCATACCATAAGAGAATGGGGTAGCATTCATAGTGGTTGTAGGGCCTATGTTAACATGCAAATTCGACATCCCATATAGGAAATTCTATGGATTCGAAGGATTGAATGGGTCATCCTCAGGTGGATTTGATCCAAATAGATGAGGTTGAGTCTCTGGTTGTAATGGATCACCCTCCCACTCCTCTCTAGGAGTATGAGGAGAAGAAGCGTCTTCGACTCTACCCGACGGAGTCGTAGGGATTTCTCCCATTCCAGAATGAGCAGTGATAATGTCAGCACAATGCCCTTCAAAAGAATCAAAAGAATCAGAGAGGGCCTTCCAGCATCCCCTATGAACACGACGTGTAACTTTAGTGGCCGGTAAACTAGCCAACCGAAGAGACCGACGGAGAGTCAGACCTCACGCCATGATACCTCCGAAGAGTCAATAAACCAAAGCATCTCCTAACCACCAAACTAAGGATCAAAGAGCACACATATAAAGAAACTACATCCAAATGCACACAAACAGGACTGGCTCAAGGGACCTCCCGACACTACAACCGATATGTCTTGCCTAGGAGAGGCTTGAGACTCCCAAACTATAATCAGAGGTAACAGAATCAAATCCCTATATAATAGGCAACTGTGTTGTCCAACCCCTATCTGACTCAGGACAACCGCAGTATAACCACTACGAATGCCCTATGCGATACCTAGGTAAGGAAACTAAGGTCACCACAATATAACCAGTGCTCAGGAATACAGTCGCAGGTGGGATCCATTGTATGGGCAGGGTAGCTAAGCTCGAAACTCAAGAGGTACAGATCCCTCAAGAGCCCCCGTACACAAACAAATCCTGGAAATATCTCCCATGTTCAGTCAGTATTGGAGGGCTATCTCTGCAACCAACCTCCCGTGACCTTGTGCTTAACTCTGGTATGAGTAGAGCTTCTTGAGAACACTAATGTATATTATGGAATTCACCACTCCCTGGTCAGACATGTAATGTTTTGTCTAGTAGTCTTGGATTGTTAACTCGCAATGATCGATTCCAAGACTCTAAACCTATACTAGTTGGTGCACCCTATAAAAGAAAAATCATTCTAATCAATTTTAAGATTAAGCATTGATTTTAAATGGTTGTAATTACTCAAAGGATATGGTCGTGAAACTGATGATGTATAGGACTCAATAGTATGCACAATCAAAAAACTCTAGACTCATCTATTCAATAAAACAATGCCACTAGAATGACAATCAATCCAACGGTTCGAAATAAAATGAAACTCTTCTAAAATTCCAATGCACAAGCAGATCCTAGATGAAAGCACAAGCACTCAGATGCAAAATGCAGTATGGAAAACAAATATTTTTGTATCTTCTCTTATAATGGAAAGGAAAATGCAAAACTATGTTTTTGTATTTTTTCAATATAATGAAATGAAAAAATGCAAGCGAAATCTACCTATTCGGTTAAAGAAATGCAGAGCGGATAAATAAGACAACCCAACAAAACCCAAACAGTGAGACTCAGCCAATGTAATAAGCTAGAAAATAAAAAATGGTGATAAACCAATAAGGCTCAAAACAAAGAGAAAAGGGATTTTCTAGTCATAAACGGGGCATGGAACAGTTAGGAATCAGGCCAGTTAAGACTCAGGAACACTCAAAACCAACCCAGCAACAATCCAAGACCATAAATCAATCAATCCAAGAGTTGTACGCTACTGTACAAAGGAAAATGATGGGTAGACGCGGGCTACAGTGCAAACATAGGCGGGTAGAAATGGGCAAAACTAAGTTGACCCGCGTACAGGGAAAGGTAAATGAGCAAATAAGAAGTCCAATAACCTAGAAAAATCTTGTTTTCTATAGTAGATCCCAACGGCCAATCAATGACACAGAAGCTCGACATACAACAACTCGAAATAAGGACAAATGCCTAAAAATCCCCAAAAATGGATGTTCTCCCCAGCGGAGTTTCCATTTTTGTTACGGAGAAAACTTCCTATGGCTTCGAGGCAGACCACAACAGATAGCTGACTACCAAAAAATGACTCAATTCCCAATACAATGCTATATAAATGACAATGCTAAGATAATGGAGAAAAGACCAACCTTCAACCGAATGTTCGAAGTAGATCCCTGTTGAGCTTTCAACCTCTACACTTGAGCCTGCAGATTAGTCTCAATAACAAATACAAGCAAGTGCATATAATATGTGAAAGACATTAGCATAATCAATAGCATGATCCATGATATCATAAGCGAATATAACCCAATGTAATTTAACAATATTCACAACATCAATTGGACGAGAAAATGAGTATTTCCATTAATGAATAACAAGAAGTACAATATATGACCTCTTGTCGGCAACCAATCTGAACCAAGAACTGGGTCTCTCTACTTGTGCCTCCACCACTTCAATCCTTCATGTAATGGAAAACTCAAACTATGAAAGGAGTTTGGAAGGTGAATATAAGGAATTCACAACAACAAGGATCAATGAGTGTAGACTCAAGTCACGACAAAAATCCATTAGAGTTATCTTGCTCTCTCTTTCTCCTCCCTTTCATATGCCATAAGAGCTCAATATATAGCCTTCCAAATGTAAGTGAAAAGGCACATCGAGGCGTTTCGGGGAAAATGGAGGGCCAAAGGTCACCCTAAGACCGCTTTTTGGGAGTAAAAAGTAATTTTCTAATGATTTTTACCATTTTACTTGGTACCTGTGGGCTATAGTGGAACAACCTGTGTGTACGCTGGCTATAATGGGACAGCAAGCGTACAGGAAGAAAAATAGGGAAAATTTGTGTTTTTTGTAGGACATAAAGTGAATGTGAGTCAGTAAAATGGATCCTGTAGGCCAAAGAATGCTGATGCTCACAAGGTGGAAAATTACGCTGTAACATATTCCTCAGATGCAGACGGTATAACATCCATCTAAACCCTCACAAGTGTATTTTTTGCATCAAGTCTGGACGCCTCCTCGGTTTTATTGTCTCGAAAGATGGGATCCGCATTGATCCCTTGAAGGTGGAAGCCATCATCGCTCTCCCACCTCCCACTCACATCATGGAACTTCAAAGTTTGCAAGGGAAGGAAACTTACCTATGGGACATTGACTTCATGCACTGTAAGCCTACCTCGGCCGGGGGGCATGGTTACATCATAGTAGCCGTGGCTTACTTCAAAAATTGGGCCGAGGCTATGCCTACATACACTAATGACGGAAAAAACGTCATACTCTTCATGTTTAATAATGTCATTTCATGCTTCAGAGTCCCACAAGCCATAGTCACTGACCATGGATCTCACTTTCAGAACCACATGGTTGACGAATTGAGCACCAGATTGGGTTTTCGGCATGAAAACTCAACACCTTACTACCCATTGTCCAATGGACAAGTAGAGGTCATCAACAAGGTCTTGAAAACCATGATTCAACGCATGGTGGGTACGCACAAGTCTAATTGGCACAACATGCTCTTTTCCACACTATGGGCATACCAGACCTCCATTAAAACTACCACCAGATTTACACCATTCCAGTTAGTTTACGGATTGGAGGCAGTCTAGATTCCATCTCTCAAACTCGAAGTCGAACTTCTTTTGAACACCACTACCGAGGAAGAGCGATTCCTTTACCTAGCAAAACTTGATGAGATCGATCGTGATGCTGCTCTTGCCAACGAGGCACACAAGAAGTGTATTAAGGAACAATACGACAGGTCGGTCAAACCTCGTGTCTATAATGAAGGTGATTTGGTCCTCACATATGACCAAAGCCACAATAAGCTGGGGGCAGGTAAGTTCGAGTCCAAGTGGCACGGACCATACATAGTGAAACGTGTTACGGAGAAAGGAGCCTATGAACTAGAGGATTACAATGGGATATCTTTGGGTTGTTGATTAAGTTGTCATTGATGCCAACAGTGTATAGTCATTGATGCCAACATGTCTTGGTGCCCCTTGAGGAGCCCCTGAGGGTTAAGTAATTGTTAGTGCCTAAGGAGACCTTTTGATCTTGTCCAAGCCCAAGTTTGAAGCCCTTGGAGCCCTTGGGACAATGACAAAAGTCCTGAACACCCTGTAGAGTGTTTAAGTACCCCAAAGATGTTTTGCATTTCCCCTATTGTTTCTTTGTTTCCCCAGTACCACAACTTATGCCCCAATACGCTACAAAAGTGTTGAAGAAGTTGCAAGAGTCCAAATGACCCTTTCAGTGGTCATTTGTTTTATTGAGGTCATGGTACCCCGGGAGAAGGTCTAGCAACCCCACAGGTGATGTCATGATGGATCTTGACCCTTGGATGTCTCCTGGTGTGGTTGAGGTGGTTGAAAAAGCCTATGAATTCCCTTGCTTGATGAAGAAGCCCTAAAGAAGTCCTTGGACCCACGTTTGATGGCTTAATGGTCCTTGTCCCCTTAAAAGTGATGATGTGGTAATTAATGACTTGATGAAGACTTGGAACCCTTGATGAAGATCTTGATGCCCATGTATCCCTTGTTGGGGTCATGGAATCCTTGGAGACGGTCATTATGCATGAGAAGGTCTGGCACCCACATAAATGGCGGCATGATGACCCTTGGACACTATATGGAAGGGGACATGGCATGGCTCATGGACAAGGACAATGAATGAAATATGACTAGGCATCTAAAGACCAACTACAGGCATCTCTGTGTACATTTGCGGGCATGCTGAATGGGACATTCCAGGCATGAGAATGGAACCCACAAGACATGGGAGATATATTTATATCTACGTGGAAGCATAAATAATATATGTGTATACATTTGATGAGTAAAAAATTGGAAAGAAATAATATCAAGGAAGATCAAAGACATATGTTGATTATTTTTATGGAATCCAAAATTATAAATATATAATCAATGAGGAATTCGTGGAAACATAAATATCATTTGATAAACCGATGACAAGTCGGCCTCAAATTAATATGGAAATAAAATATTAATTGATGATTAAATTTAATTATCTTGAATTGGTGAAGTCGGCTCAGTTAAAAAAAATTAAATAAATAAATTAAAAATATATTTTTATACTAGGTCGGCTCAATAAAAAAATCCACGATTTTACATATATATATATATACGTTTTTTACACCAAATAAAGTGAAAAAAGAGTGGAGACTTAGCTTTGATTTCAGACTGTCTGAGGCAAATTTCGCGGGCACTGTAGCAGCTACAGTGAACAATTTTTCTTTTCTTTTTATGCTCTGATTTTCGGTGAGCTGAGGCAGAAAATTCGTGGGCTAATAAGACAAGCAGCTGCAGGAGGTAGAAGTTTCAAGCTTTACTTTAACTCTTTCTGAAAATATTAGCTGCTCCAGTAAAGTTAGGGCTGCTCTTGCAAAATTCGGACTGGTCCTATTCTCAGGTATACACATAAATTTTCAGTAATACACCAATGATTGGTAATTACACAGTGCCATACACAGTAATGATTATATGCCAGTGGTAATATGTTTAGATGCTCAATATACAGTGTGAAGACAGTGATGTTTAGACTCTTACATACAGTGACTAAATACACAATGATGACAGTAATGTTTAGTTTCTTATATGCACAGTATACACAGTGAAGATTGTAGTGATAATACACAGTGATGATGATATTTATCCAGTGATGATGACATTAGTGTACAACAGTTACACAGTGATGTTATAGTAATGATGATATTGTTATATTTACAGTGATATACACAATTTACACAGTGATTTACACAGTATGTTTGCTTAGTCTACATAGGGATATTTACCCAGTGATGATGCACAATGAGATATTTACATATATACTCAGTGAACCAGTAGCACATACAGAGAAAGGTTCAGAAGCTAGTAGTGATTACAGAGTGATATGATGTGTATGCTCAACACACTCAGTGAAATGTTCAGATGATATGTACAGTGATATGATGAGGCAGGTGATTTGGCATGTGAGCAAGAGTGATTTGGGCAAGTCTATTATTGATCATAATTGTTGATTAAAGGTGACATTGTTGAGGACGTGGATACTCTCAAAACATTGTTAAGGACCACTTCAATTAAGTAAGTCTGAAGATTGGAAGATAGTTGAAGAAATGCTTGAAATTGATGGATTGAGAAACTAAAGGTTATTAGCAGCTTCTGATAACTGGGCTTTCTGCCTCCACCTGTATGTGTTACATGACAGCCTTAACTTGAAAATTTACAGCCTATGAAGTAATATCTGATTGAAAGTGACAGCTATTGAAAGCCTTGTTTATTTGACCTGACAGTTGGATGTGACAGCATTGATTTGACAATGATATGCACAGTAACCTGTATGTTCAATGATATATGCATGAAATATTTACACAGTGGCATATACATATGTACTTAGTAATATTAAAACAGTGGTATGTTCAGTGGCATGACAATTAGTACACAGTAATATATGTATGATGAAACACAGTGATAAATGCTCAGATTATGTATGAAGTGCTAGAGATGTTTACACAATGATGTGCTCAGTGATGTTTACACAATGATACTCAGTGATGTATGATGAAAACACAATGTATAGAATTATAAATGATGCATTGACGACAATAGTACAATGGTGAATAGTGGTAATTATAAGTGAGTACATTGGTTCAGTTGAGCAGCATTAGCACAGGCTACTACATGTGCATTTGGTCTAACTCAGATTGGTTGAGTTGTATGAGCAGTTGGTTTGACCCAGGTGGTTTGGTACACGGTTGGTTGAACTCGGATTTATTGATTCGAATAATGTGAACAACAGATTGATTTATGCACATAGATTGATTGGTACAGCTAGATTGCACAGATTGATTGTACAGGATGATGAACAGTGTGGCACAGTTGTGATGAGTAGTGGTCAGCTAATGAGCAGTGAACAGTTGATGAGCAGTGAATGAGCAGTGAACAATTGATAACAGTGGTCAGTTGATGAGCAGTGACAGTGGTTGAGCAGTGTGGTGCAGGTGTTGGTTAATAGGTCCACAGGATCAGTGCGGTTGTGATTCAGCAGTATCTATCTTCATATCAGGGTGGTAGGAAGGGGAAAGGAAATTGAGGGAGCTAAGGCTTCCTTCAGGTTGTAGCCTGTAAACCAGGGGGTTGTAGCCTCCTTCTAGTTGTAGCTGGAGAATTGAAGTATTTGTAAAAAAGGGGGTTGTTACCTCCTTCCAGTTGTTGCTGGTAAATTATTATTATAAAGGCTTCCGTTGTTTTTCCCCCAGGACTTGGGTTTCCACGTAAAAATCTTGTGTACTGTGTTTTTCTATGCTTCCTATGTGATGATGATATGATGAGCTGTAATAATGTTGATGATATAATGATAATGTATAAATGAATGATGTATTGAATAAGCTGTTGATGATTGCTAAAGTTGAAAAAGTAATAAAAGCTACACACACTGTTCACCCCCCCCTCTCAGTGTGCTCGGTGTGTCCAACAATTGGTATCAGAGCGGGTCCTTCACAGAAAGCCTTACCAGCTGGAAGGAGATCCTTGACACACCATGGGGTTCTCAGTGAATGGAGCACCATTGTTTTGTGGGACAAATTACTTGATCTGTAAAAGAAGAATGCAAGTTTATCTTGAATTAGAAGTTATTGGAATATGGCAATCAGTGCTTATAGGGTACGATCATCCGAAGAAAGTGAAAACAACAGCTCAAAAGGAAGCAAGGAAAAATAATTCAATGGCTATGGAATCCATTTTTGAAGGCTTATCAGATTCCATAAAAGAGAAGATTGGAAATTACAACACAGCTAAGGAATTGTGGATCAAATTAGAACAATTATACTCCACTAAAGAACATGAAGAAGAGGTTATAAAATTCATGGTTAAAGATCTGACAGATCTCCAAAAGGAGAAAATAGGAAAGTGAAACTCAGTTGAAGAATTGTCACTAAAGATAGATCAACTCTACTCCATTGAAGAACAGAAAGCAGAAGACAACTCCATAGAAAGGTCAGTACAAGATCCAGGTAAGTTTGAAGGTAAGTCTCTTGAACACCCTGCTTGTAATGTTCTTGAAGAAATATGTTTATCAGGTATAGAAGATAAGCACTATTCTAAATTCATAGATTGTAATACATCAAAATGTGATGAATCTCATTATTTCTTGATAAATGATGGAAATGACTGTTTAAACAATGATATTACTAATGCTTTGCAAAAGGTTGAGAAACTTTGTGAACAGAACCATGTATTGAAAGAGCAATTGGACAAATCTGAGAAGAGGAATCAAGAAGAATGTGAGAAGGCCACACAGACTATAATCAATCTAAATCTCCAAGTTGAAGAAGCTACCAAAATCAAAGAAGCCATATCCACCTCTCTGAAAGATCAACTTGAGAAGTATGCTACTGAAAATAAAAGACAATCAGAAGAAATTGACAAGCTGACAATCAGAAGAAATTGACAAGCTTAGAAGACAACTAGAAGATAAGGAGAAAGAATTGACTCGCAAGCTTCAAGACAAAGATAGTGAGATCAGTATATTACTTGAAAAAATGCAGAAGGAAAGATCCGCCAGTCAGAAAGAAGATCCAAGTGAAAAAAGGGGAATTCATTTCAGTCATAAGATTGAAGAGAAACTAAGAAGAAAACAAGAAGATGAAATCAAATCCTTGAAAATAGAATTACGAAAGGTATGTTTGACGAATTTTGACTTTGAAAAGGAACTCTCAGAACTCAGAAAAGAAAATCAAGAAATAAAATGACAGATGGAAGACAGTATTGTCATTGATCTGAAAGAACAGATAGAAGAAGTCAAGAAAAATGAAGAAGACCTAACAAGACAACTCCAAGAAAAGATAGAAATTTGTCAAAAGCAAGAATTGAAGATCCTCTCTCTAAAGGAAGATCTGAACAAGACAGTTTCTCAGTTGAAGACAAATTCAAAGATTGAAAAGAACATTGAAGAAAGTGGAAGTTCCAGGGAAAAAGAAGAAAAGGATAATAGTTATACAGATATTTTCAGTAGATCCCATGATCAGCAAAATTCAAGGAAGAATAGAAACAGAGAACTTGCATCACAAAGAAGATCCTTTTCTCAGGGATATCCCATGATGTTCAGTGGTCACTGCTACAAGTGTAACAACTATGGTCACAAAGCCATCCATTGCAGAGCTCATGACAAAATCACTCCAGAAAGAAATCAAGGTATGTTTTCCATTCAATGTTATAATTGTTATCATTATGGTCATTTTGCGAAACATTGCAGGATGCAGGGAGAAGTTAAAGTTTGGAGAAGAAAGCAAGTTCAACCGAATGTCATGAACAATGATCAGCCTACCAAAGTATGGAAAATAAAGTCAGTAGATTGCACCAATGATCAAAATGGAAATGATGAAAATATTGGGAAATACCCAATACCATTTTGAAGACTGTCAATCAATAGCAATGCCCAGTGATAGGGGGAGCAGTATTACCAAAGGAAATTATTGTTGCCATTGATGCAAAAAGGAAGAAAAGGTTTTTCAAGAGTCGAAAAACAAAGAGAAGTTGTTGACAAAGGGAGCATGCCCTGAGGGGGAGCAGTGTTGTCAAAGGAAGTTCCCTTTTCCATTGATGCCAAAGGGGGAGAGAAGTTGTTGACAAGGGGAGCTTGTTCTGAAGAGGATTTATGATGTTGTCATCAATGACAAAGGGGGAGATTGTTGATTAAGTTGTCATTGATGCCAACAGTGTATAGTCATTGATGCCAAAATGTCTTGGTGCCCCTTGAGGAGCCCCTGAGGATTAAGTAATTGTCAGTTCCTAAGGAGACATTTTGATCTTGTCCAAGCCCAAGTTTGAAGCCCTTGGAGCCCTTAGGACAATGATAAAATCCCTGAACACCCTGTAGAGTGTTTAAGTACCCCAAAGATGTTTTGTGTTTCTCCAATTGTTTCTTTGTTTCCCCAGTACCACAACTTATGCCCCAGTATGCTACAAAAGTGTTGAAGAAGTTGCAAGAGTCCAAATGACCCTTTCAGTGGTCATTTGTTTTATTGAGGTCATGGTACCCCGGGAGAAGGTCTAGCAACCCCACAGGTGATGTCATGATGGATCTTGACCCTTGGATGTCTCCTGGTGTGGTTGAGGTGGTTGAAGAAGCCTATGAATTCCCTTGCTTGATGAAGAAGCCCTAAAGAAGTCCTTGGACCCACATTTGATGGCTTAATGGTCCTTGTCCCCTTAAAATTGATGATGTGGTAATTAATGACTTGATGAAGACTTGGAACCCTTGATGAAGATCTTGATGCCCATGTATCCCTTGTTGGGGTCATGGAATCCTTGGAGACGGTCATTATGCATGAGAAGGTCTGGCACCCACATAAATGGCGGCATGATGACCCTTGGACACTATATGGAAGGTGACATGGCATGGCTCATGGACAAGGACAATGAATGAAATATGACTAGGCATATAAAGACCAACTACAGGCATCTCTGTGTACATTTGCGGGCATGCTAAATGGGACATTCCAGGCATGAGAATGGAACCCACAAGACACGGGAGATATATTTATATCTACGTGGAAGCATAAATAATATATGTGTATACATTTGATGAGTAAAAAATTGGAAAGAAATAATATCAAGGAAGATCAAAGACATACGTTGATTATTTTTATGGAATCCAAAATTATAAATATATAATCAATGAGGAATTGATGGAAACATAAATATTATTTGATAAACCAATGACAAGTCGGCCTCAAATTAATATGGAAATAAAATATTAATTGATGATTAAATTTAATTATCTTGAATTGGTGAAGTCGACTCAGTTAAAAAAAATTAAATAAATAAATTAAAAATATATTTTTATACTAGGTCGGCTCAATAAAAAAATCCACGATTTTACATATATATATATATATACGTTTTTTACACCAAATAAAGTGAAAAAAGAGTGGAGACTTAGCTCTGATTTCAGACTGTCTGAGGCGAATTTCGCGGGTACTGTAGCAGCTACAGTGAACAATTTTTCTTTTCTTTTTATGCTCTGATTTTCGGTGAGCTGAAGCAGAAAATTCGTGGGCTAATAAGACAAGCAGCTACAGGAGGTAGAAGTTTCAAGCTTTACTTTAACTCTTTCTGAAAATATCAGCTGCTCCTGTAAAGTTAGGGTTGCTCTTGCAAAATTCGGACTGGTCCTATTCTCAGGTATACACAGAAATTTTCAGTAATACACCAATGATTGGTAATTACACAGTGCCATACACAGTAATGATTATATGCCAGTGGTAATATGTTTAGATGCTCAATATACAGTGTGAAGACAGTGATGTTTAGACTCTTACATACAGTGACTAAATACACAATGATGACATTAATGTTTAGTTTCTTACATGCACAGTATACACAGTGAAGATTGTAGTGATAATACACAGTGATGATGATATTTATCCAGTGATGATGACATTAGTGTACAACAGTTACACAGTGATGTTATAGTAATGATGATATTGTTATATGTACAGTGATATACACAATTTACACAGTGATTTACACAGTATGTTTGCTTAGTCTACACAGGAATATTTACCCAGTGATGATGCACAATGAGATATTTACATATATACTCAGTGAACCAGTAGCACATACAGAGAAAGGTTCAGATGCTAGTAGTGATTACAGAGTGATATGATGTGTATACTCAACACAATCAGTGAAATGTTCAGATGATATGTACAGTGATATGATGAGGCAGGTGATTTGGCATGTGAGCAAGAGTGATTTGGGTAGGTCTATTATTGATCATAATTGTTGATTAAAGGTGACATTGTTGAGGACGTGGATACTCTCAAAACATTGTTGAGGACAGCTTCAATCAAGTAAGTCTGAAGATTGGAAGATAGTTGAAGAAATGCTTGAAATTGATGGATTGAGAAACTAAAGGTTATTAGCAGCTTTTGATAACTGGGCTTTCTGCCTCCACCTGTATGTGTTACATGACAGCCTTAACTTGAAAATTTACATCCTATGAAGTAATATCTGATTGAAAGTGACAACTATTGAAAGCCTTGTTTATTTGACCTAACAGTTGAATGTGACAGCATTGATTTGACAATGATATTTACAGTAACTTGTATGTTCAATGATATCTGCATGAAATATTTGCACAATGGCATATACATATGTACTTAGTAATATTTAAACAGTGGTATGTTCATTGGCATGACAATTAGTACACCTTAATATATGTATGATGAAACACAGTGATAAATGCTCAGTTTATGTATGAAGTGCTAGAGATGTTTACACAATGATGTGCTCAGTTTGATATGCTCAGTGATGTTTACACAGTGATACTCAGTGATGTATGATGAAAACACAATGTATAGAATTATAAATGATGCATTGACGACAATAGTACAATGGTGAATAGTGGTAATTAGAAGTGAGTACATTGGTTCAGTTGAGAAGCATTAGCACAGGCTACTACATGTGCATTTGGTCTAACTCAGATTGGTTGAGTTGTATGAGCAGTTGGTTTGACCCAAGTGGTCTGGTACATAGTTGGTTGAACTCAGATTTATTGATTCGAATAATGTGAACAACAGATTGATTTATGCACATAGATTGATTGGTACAACTAAGATTGATTGGTACAGCTAGATTGCACAGATTGATTGTACAGGATGATGAACAGTGTGGCACAGTTGTGATGAGCAGTGGTCAGCTAATAAGCAGTGAACAATTGATGAGCAGTGAACAATTGATGACAGTGGTCAGTTGATGAGTAGTGATAGTGGTTGAGCAGTGTGGTGCAGGTGTTGGTTAATAGGTCCACAGAATCAGTGCGGTTGTGATTCAGCAGTATCTATCTTCATATCAGGGTGGTAGGACGGGGCAAGGAAATTGAGGGAGCTAAGGCTTCCTTCAGGTTGTAGCCTGTAAACCAGGGGGTTGTATCCTCCTTCCAGTTGTAGCTGGAGAATTGAAGTCTTTGTAACAAAGGGGGTTGTTACCTCCTTCCAGTTGTTGCTGGTAAATTATTATTATAAAGGCTTCCGTGGTTTTTCCCCCAGGACTTGGGTTTCCATGTAAAAATCTTGTGTACTGTGTTTTTCTATGCTTCCTATGTGATGATGATATGATGATCTATAATAATGTCGATGATATAATGATAATGTATTAATGAATGATGTATTGAATAAGCTGTTGATGATTGCTAAAGTTGAAAAAGTAATAAAAGCTACACACACTATTCACCCCCCCCCTCTCAGTGTGCTCGGTGTGTCCAACATGGGTGAGCCCCACAATGGGGTCTACCTGAATAGGTACTATTCTTGAGTCTTTCATGCGTATATACCTTGTATATACTATACATGGCGTGTGTGTTTTGTGTGGTGTGACACTTTTTTTTTTGTGTGTCTAGGTCTTGTTTTGTTTCTTATACCATGATCTGTCTGTATGTGCAGATGGAAACTAGCTATGGATTTGCGGACGGTGCCAACCGACATACCCGTAACCTTGCTTCGACAGCCTGGGTACTTTATTCTCCCACCGGCGAGCTTATCAACTTAGGAGGAAGTTGTCTAGGATACGTGACCAATAACGCCGCAGAATATCAGGTAGTCATTGGAAACCTAACCGACGCTCTTTCCTTGGGTATGGACCACATTGTTATCCATTTGGATTCGCAACTAGTGGTTTCTCATATTAACCAGATTTATGCTATCTGTGACCCTACTCTACTCCGTCTCTTTAGACAGGTCTATCTTCTGGAAAGGTCCTTTGAATCTATTCAGTACCTACACATTCCACAAGACATTAATATAGTTGTTGACTCGATGGCCAACTTCATTCTGGATTGGTACATTGCACACACATAGCATATTCATAAAATATAAAATCATACATAGCATGTAAATCATCCATTATATAAGCAAACATATAAACAAGATCACATTAATCATCCATAGAACACATAATGTATAAAGCCACCAAAAATGTCTGTATATATATATAAATCGATACAAAATGATTGTGCTGATACAAAATCTGAAGCATTATAGCTTTCAGTAAGTCTCTACAAAATCTGAAGCTCATAAGCTTTCAGTACATACATAAGTAGAACATGAGCCTAAGTCTAAGGTCACTCAACCCTAGGCCTTGAAGCTCCCAGCTGCTGCCCATGAAAGCAGACTACAGCCCTCGCCACTTTAGCTAGTAGCGTGCCAAAATGGGTAGACACCCCAACAGTGTACTTCGGGTACCCCTGAGGAATATCATGGACACCAAGCTCTAGGATATCCAGTGTCTCTCTCTGGAGGTTCTCATAGACATCCCCCACCTCCTCGATGGCATCTCACACCGTGGGACCTACAACCGGCACCTCTCCTCTCCTCGCAATGAGAGCAAGGATAATTTCAGGGGTGAAATTTAGCCAATGGGCTATTTTTCCATGTTTTTTCCAAAAAACTATTCGCCAATTTACATTTTTTGAAGCCCCATTTCGCCCAATTTTGATGGGGTTAAATTTTTTCACTCGAAAATTCACCAAATTATTATATAAACTATATAAAATCCTTAGAAATTGAAATAATTTTTGAAAAATATCGCCAAATATTTTAAAGTTGACATTCTAAGAATTGGTAAGATTCACCAAGGTTTATACACTTTTAAATATGGGTCCTTAAAATTATCCCTGAATGAGAGAGACTCCAATTGGTCGCGATGGACCCACATCTGCACACAACACCAAGTTATCAGCACTACTCCCAAAAAAAAAATCATAAAATATATAAAATGGAAAAAAGCAAAAGTTGTTGTTCTTACCGATGTCACTCCATTGTGCTCTGTCGGGAAGCACCAGGTCAAGATAACCTCTGAAGTCTGTCCTGCTGTATGGATAGTCCTCTATCATGAGGAGTTGTCCCTCCAGCCAGGTGAAGAACCCTGTGCCATAACCTATGATGGGACCTACACCACCATGGAGGGCCATCACCTCTTCCCATCGAATCATGTGTGGATCCCTGGCATCTCAGTCATCCAAGTCCACCTGTGGACGCAGATGAGGTACCCACTCCAATAGAAAATATATCACCACAGACCCTTATCCAAACTGTTTCAGTGCCCCACACCAATATTTGGTCAGCTGACTCTGTAGGTTGGTAATGAGTTCCTCACACCATTTGAATACCTGAGGAGCCATGCACTCCTCCGCGTACATTAACTGTGACTTGCTCGTAAGGTGAGCAGACTGACTCCCCGCCACCCTCACTAGGGTGAAGAGCATGGCACATAAAGGACAGTCTCGAATCTCCTTAATGGGAATCTTCCCACCAGTAGTCGTAGTTCCTATAATGAAGTACCGAGTAATCATATCCTCCACTTTCCGATCACCTCCTCGTGATCCAGTAAGAGATACAGTTTCCCCCCTTCGGGATAGCCCTGTCAGAAAGTAGATGTCCTCGACATCTATACTCAATGTATGCACCCCGATCTCGAAGTGTTTTTGCGCTAGATCCCAACATCGGATCATGTGTGTCAGCAGCGACACTTGGGCCCTCATGCCCGGCACTCGGAAGTATTTGAGTAACCCGTAGTTCCTAAATGCATTAATGCATTGAGGGTCATTTTCGAACTGAGCAACATCCAACTCATGCTCTTGTTCTCACCACTCTATGACCATGATTATCACCATGGACCTGTCAAAAGGGACAAACAAACACTATTAGAACACACTCCATGCACAAAAAAAAATTCATTTTGGTAGGGCATTGAGTTGTAGTTGGACGTTTCCACCGTCGCATGTCATCCTTGCAGATAGTGCGACGTCGTCACAAACGACCCTTACGGGTTTTGTGACGATGCATGGTCATCGCAGTTCCCGTAAAGAGGGCTTGCGCCGATCCGTGGATTCAATTCCACCCACTAAAACAACTCAAAACCCTAAAATTAAAGCAAAAAACATGAAACTAATCCACTGAAAAGTTGCATAGCTGATTTTAAGCCTACCTGTCTCTGACATCTTGCTAAATGTTGGACCATAGCTCCCGGAATCAGCAAGTGAAATTTGGCTCCAAATGGCACTTCGAACTCTCCAAACTTGGTAAAAAACAATTGTAATTCTTTTTCACTATTTCACCCATTTTATAACAAAAAATGGAATATTCCTTTTATAATTTCATGCTTTAGTGTGTTTTTCACTATAGTTTGGGTTATTTACTACATTTAAACGCTTGGTTAACTGTTTTTGACCTAGTCTTTGAGTTGCAAGAGAAGCTAGGTGCCTAATTAATGCCATTCTTCATCGTGATGATCATCTCGTAAGTATTATCAGGTATGAACAACTTCTTCGAGCATATTTTTGTCATTATTTCGCTCATTAAATTCAATTACTAATGACAAAGAGCTTACTCCTTTTTCTTTCTCGTGCTCGTAAAACGATGAGAATAAGTTACCGAGTTATAGTTTATCACTTTTTTGGGCTCGTTAAACTCCTATGAAAAAGGAACCTCCCGGAGTCTCTCTTTAAGATCTTTTCAAGCTCTCTAAATACGAAAAGATTGCCAAGCGAACTTGATGCATTCATGCTTGTAAAAGTATTTGAATGATCGTCTCCCTGGTGATATTTTACCCCTTTTTCAGACCAGGGGGCACTACTTATGAAAAAGGAATACTCCAGCCAATCATGATTGGAAGAGTCCTATCTTGTGTTGTTTTACCCTTTTCCAGGCGAATAGGCTAACCTTATGAAAAAGGACCTTTGGAGTCTTCTTTAGTTCTTTTCAAACTCTCTAAACATGGAATGACACTGAGTTTACCTTCTCTGGACTCATTAAAATTCAATTTTGAAGGGCCCGTCATGGGACGAACCCCTCCTTTTCCAGGTTCAGAAAATATTTGGGATTGGTCTCATCTATGAGATGAGATATACCGAGCATTTGGTTAGCCTCATCAAGCTCGTAAAAAAAAACATGAGGCACTCATCAATCATGATGGGGAAAAATGAAATTTTTTTTGTTACACCTTTACCAGTGGCATTACTTAGTCGTTCTTGAACATGGCACTCATTTGCATTTGCATACAATACTTGGGTCATCCGTTTGTCCTCAATTTTTTCCTACTTCCTGAGTCTTGTTACGCCTTTGGGCCATCCAAAGAATACTTCCCTCATCAGTTGCATTAGGAAAATGGAGTCATTCTTGTCATGTCAATACTACCAAGTCATGCCATGCCCATGTTCAAGAATGCATTTACTACTCATCATTTGCAGTCAGTACACCCTCCACGATGTCAGTCTACTCTGAGTTAGTCTTGCATGTTACTGTACCATCTGATCTACTCCAAACATTTTTTATCGGGTTTTTGTGTCGTTGATGGGGGATTCATCATGGCCCTCCTTCAACGGATTCATCCTTATCGACCTCACACATCATCCGAGGATTGAATCTAGGAACCAATAAGGTACCTTGGGCCTTCATGCCTCAATGGCATGTTACCCTCGCTTTCAACATGAGTTTACATCATTACCTCTTGATTGAAATATTTTGTCGATCGTTTGACTTCAACTCATTAATTCACACTTGATGATATGTACTATGATACCTTGGGGATCATTGACATTAATGGTGATTTTGCTCGTACTTTTTAACGGTATACATCAATGACCGGTAATCAAGTGGTTTCTACCATGTTCGACGTCAAGACATTTGTAATCACGTGTATATATTCGTATCATTGCGGGTTCGGCTTGAAGACCCCGCGGAGTCATGTTTTACCCAGGATGCAATGGATATTTTTTGAGTAATATTACATGGATCCACTTTTGTATTGGTCGTGGCTGTGTTATCATCTCATCATGGATCTACGCTTGTGTCTAGTAGCCATGATTGTGTTTAGTCAGTCTTTACTACCATGGATCTACAATATATTGGTTGGCAGCCATGTTGTGAGTCATAAGAGACTGTGTTCTCAGAGTCATTTGTACTGCAGCAACATCCTCTGTCCGACAAGTCCTCACCATCCTTCTTTCAAAGCACTTCACCTATCCAGTTCTAACAACTTCATGCTTTGGGGGGCATTTTGTTACACCTAAATATTTCCATCATAATACTCAGTGTAAACCTCCCTGAAGTTCCCATGACTAAGAAATTAAACTGGAAGAGATACTGAGCTAGTCCCATAGAGTCTAGTGAGGTTGTTGTTGGTCACCTTTGTGCAGCATGCGACGATGTTAGTTAAAATGGATAAAAGGAATCTTCGAGCCATTTCTCAAAGGTGTGTGATGTGGATCTATATCCCTAACCTATAGGGTAGATGGCATTCGGTTCCCTATCCCTTTAGGAGGATCCCTTAGTCCTCTCCCACTATATATTAACCTTCCCTATCCTCCTAGTCCTATATATATGAAGCTCCTTCCCATTCCAAAGGGTGGAAATCTATAGCACTTGCATGCTGGTGAAATTAGCTTAGGAGATCCCTACTCATTTATTGGGAAACTCATACTTCCTTTGGAGGCTTTGGCTTGGCTTGTTGGAGGAATATTGCGACGTTAAGTCTTGGTTGTAATCACTCTCTACTTTGTACTTCCCTCTTTTAATACAGTAATATAAACTCTTTTCACCAAATGTTGTTGTGTTAATAATGCTTGTAAATTTTACTTGCTTAACCGTTTACTTAGATCTGTTACTATTTAGATATGTTTTACTGCTTGTATTGTTTTATGTATGCCTTGACAGGTCTTGCAACTGAGATTTGACGACCTTGGAGCTTGGAACAACTAAAAGGAAAAAGATCTACAATCTAAAGGTAAGACATCTAATCACTCGATCTTTACCTAGATCTAGGAAAGCAGTTCTATATTTTTTCCTACTTTTTCTAGATTCACTTTTAACTAGGGAGATCACGCCTTAAGTCCTCTTTTGGTAGATTGTCCGGTAACAGTACTTACAACAACCACTTGACAACCACTTGAGTATCAAGTACTGAAGTCATTTGTGCCAATTTCTTCTTTAACAGTTCATATGTTTGAATCAACACCTTCAGTTCTGCAGCAGGTTTCAGTTTTGGAGCATCCTCCACAAGACCTTTACCTTTTCCTTCATTTGGATATGTTAAAATCAATTGAGCACTTGCTTTCTGGGCCTCCTTTTCTTCTATGTCCTTCTAGTATGCTCTTCAAGCTGTAGTTCCATTTTCCTGTAACTCAAAACCTTAGTCTTGAGCTGTTGTTGGTAATGAAGAATGAAACTCTATTCTTATTTGGTCTTAGCCCTAACCAGGATTTCAGAAAATAAATTTACCCCCTGGTAAATAGAGTCATCAAGGGTATCCTCATGGGCATAATTGGTCTTCATGTGTTCTTGTAAAAAGTGGGAAGCTAGGAATGCCTTGGGATCATGCATCCTTTTGGGGGAATATCCCAACTTTAATGAAGCAATCTTTTTTCCCAATACTGCAACATATGTTGAGGTTGGAATGACCATAGGCCCAAGGTTCAAAGGGAATTTAGGCCATCCCTTTCCTTTAGGTCCAGTGAGCTTGAGGAATAATCCATATGTAACAGTTTAGTAAGCTATTTCATCAAGCAGCAGTTTGTTTGGAACTATCCTTGGCAGCAAATGTACTATATTAATTCCCCAAACTCTGATATAAGAGAAAGATTCTCCTACATACCAGTCACCAATTGTAGGGATGAGAGTTTTGGCATTAGGAGAGAAAGCAGGTGCATATTCCCTTAATATCTGGTGATAAATGGTTCCAAAGAAGTGATCACAGATATTATACAGTAAAGGCACATAGTTGTTTTCCCACAATGCTGAATAGTATATGTGAACTAGAGGGGCTGACAGGGTCCAATTCCATCCCATGGAAGGGTACTGGAATTCTGAGTAGAAGACATCAATAACATAGGCTGAATAGAAGAAAGAAGGTTTCCTTGAAGCCGGTGTTTTCTAATACCACTCAATTGCTGTCTTTAGTTTAGTTGAAAGAATTGAAGCCCAATTGAATGATTCCTCTATTGTAAGGACGTGATGGGCCACTAGTGCCCATTCGGATTTGAATACAGAACAGTTGGGTAGGCCATATAGCCTGCAAAGCATGGCTGCTAGGAGGAAAAATGGTTCCTTAAACCATGAAATAGGGTATGCATTGTTAGCCTTAGGTATGAAGTTATCCAGGTTGTTCATCCATGACTTTATCATCTCATCGAATTTAAACCTAGTTTTGACAGAGTCCAGGAATGCGGATTGAGAAGCTGGGTAGTTGGTTTTAGGGAATATGCTCTAATGAAAACTTCAGGGAGGAAAGAGGCCAATTGGGACCTATTGATGCCTCGAAAATTGTAGCATCAATCAGCAAGGGATTCTCCCCGGTAAGCAAGCCCAATTAAGTCGCTCACCATTTGGTATGGGGAATCCGTCCGATTAACGGTCCGACTACTATGTAAGATTTAAATATTTGCTTGTCTTTGCACCAGTTGCAGCCCGATCCACCGTTTATGTCCTTTATTTTAAAGATGAGATGCAAGTGCTGTAATCTAAATTCAAACTGTAAACAAATCTAATCTAAAACTATTTTAAGCAAAGTTAATCTATCCTCGTAAGGAGCAAATTTAAAGGATGAGTAATAAACTGGAAATGCAACCAAGAACTTCACAGATAGCTGTTAAAATGAATGCAAGCATTTACAGCAGAAAATAAAATATTATCAAATATAGCCTTGATAGAGATAAACATTCTATTACCCATTTTACACAGAAATTTTGCATGAGAGAGTGAAAGCATTCAAAGCAAAGAAGTAATTCAAATGGTTAAGAACGATCTCACAGCCAATGTGTGAATAATGCAGAAGTAATTCGGCCAGTCATTCAAACATTCCCATGACAAAACGCCATGCAGGCTTAATTTAGGAAAAATAGAGCTTCTTGATTGATGCAGTAAAATAGTTCACGTACATCATAAGTCCTTTTTTCACCTTCCAAAAGTCCTTTTACATATCTTCTATTCCTATATTTATAGATTTTATAAAACTTCTCTCTTCTCAAAACCTAACCCTAGGGAAACACAAAAGTTTGTCCTCTAGTGCCTAAAGAGACAAAAGATATTTCCAGCTATTTTTTACAACATATTTATACAATAAACAAAATTCCAGCTGTCTTTTCTCAAAATTACAATAAAACAAATTAGGTTCCAGAGGGTCCCGCCGCTTCATCTGATTTCTCTACCTCTGCTGACTTGTTCTCCTCAGTAGGCTTGCTTTGTTCAGCTGGTTTTTCCAACTCTTGAATATAACCCACCCATTGACTAATCTCTCTCAGGATGGTCTTTCCCCACACAGAGATTGTCACCTTTAGCGCTATTTCGTGTTTGCGCAAATATGACTTGACACTTGCTTCCCCTGCTACAGCTGCCTGAGCAATCTCTTCCAGGAAATAGGTGTCGACATCGGTCTTCCCAATGAAATGATGGAGGTCCTCCGAGGTTATCGCCTCTATATTCTTCATATAGTCTAATTCTACATTTAAGTTACCCTGCAGTTCTGCTAGATGCTCTCTCTCTCAGGAAACTCATAAATGGTCTGAGGTAAAGCCATGTGACACTTATCGTGGGTTTCCTGGATTTTGGAGTACAAACTGTGTCATTTTTTGATGGTTTTCCGGATCTCAAGACTTAACTTGGCACCACAATCCCTGCAAAACGCGAGGAATCTTATATCCATGTCCAATTCCTTAGTGGTTTTAGCACACAGGTTTAGGGGAATCCAGATCTTCCCTTCCTCCATTAAAATTGTTCCTTTATTTCTACCACACGATGCGGATACTTATTCTTCATATTAAGCACCTCAACCTCAATAGCTATCATCCTAGTTATCATCTCCTTCATCCTACAGACCTCTTCTGAAATCAATACTAGCATTTTATGAGTCTTTTCTTGTACGTCGCAGGCTTGTTTGTAGAATGTAGCTAGATCCTACTTCTTTTCATTTGCTTCCTTGAGCTATTCAAACATATCTTCCTTTTCTTGCGTTAGCCTTTCAAACCGAGGATTGAAAAATTCAATTTGCTAAACACTGTTGGCTTCATGATTTTCCAATTCTGTTACGCGAGCCTTTAAGTCTCTTTGCTCACCTTCTAAGATTGCCAGCTGCATTTCTAGTGTATTCTTTTCATTCTCAAGCTGTTGGATTTTCAAAGTTGTTTCTTCCTTCTCTTCCTGAAGCTCTTTGTATTTCAACTTTAATTCATTACCTTGTAACACCTCTTTCTTCATGTTAGCCTTCATCTTGAAACATAGCTCCCTGTACTTTTTAACATCTTCAACCAAACAATCAACATTGTCTTTACTTACTTGGGATAAATCCACAGAGCATGACGCTGTGAACACAGGATCAATGTCAGTCCCTTGGACAAGTGTGGTTTTTGATACCCTGATTTCATATAGGTCCTCTCCAATCTTCATTTTCTCCTCTGATATGTCAATAATAACCTTCTTCCTTTTATGAAAATAAACGGAATCCAGGTTGGCCACTTGGCACTGCTTTCCGGGGTTGTATGGGGTAAGTGCTAATTATTCAGTGGTGACAACCCCTTCATTATCTATCCCTTATTGGTTTATTGTTTTCAGATCCAAGTTCGCGGCCCGTGCGATAGAAGTGCCTTGTTCCATGGCTTTATTAGATTCTTCAGCGTCTTCTCTTGCTTGCCTCTCTGCCTGTTCTGCTAACTCTGTTGCTTCTTGCTCTGCATTCTCTTTCATTGCCTGTAACCTTTGGGCCTCTTCTTGCTGCAATTTGGCAGCTTCCTCTTGTCGGATCCTCTCTTTTTCATCTTTTAGAGCCTTTGTTTCTTGCTCTTGTTGGAATCTAGCAGCTTTCGCATCTTGCTGATGCTTGAATTCTAGTTCCTTCTGGAGCCTTTCTTCTTCTTCCTTTTCCTTCCTCCTTAACTCTTCTGATTTAGATGTTGCTGCCTCTTGCTCCTTCTGGATCAACCCAACAGGTTTAGGTCTGGAACTTGTTCCACTTTTATGGCGGTAATGTTTTCCCAATTCAGTTAAGTTCCTAGAACTCTAGAACTTTGTCCCAAATATGTGTGTACTCATAAGAAGTTTTGACATTGATACAATGCTCAACAACCTTGCCACCAAGATCATGTCTCCTAAAGGGCTTTGTGCCGAAATGAAAAAATTCTAATCCCTGAGCAAATTTTTCACCATATTTTTCCTTCGAGAGACTATATGCACCAATGGTGAAAGGCATTGGTGGATACATACCTTTCTTCCTCTTATAGAGGATCTTGTTGACCCCACCAGTGCCGAAGAGTTGTGTTAAAGCCTCTTTGTGCACTACAAAATCTGTGACATATCGAGGAAGCAAAAAGGGAGGTTGAGATCCTCCACTCATTCAGATATAGGTGCCCTCGAGGGAAAAGTAATAGTCTCCAAACTCCTCTATGATGGGCATGGCATTTTCAGACAGGCAATTTGGCTCCTCTATAAAAATGAGTTGATACATGGGCATGATGAGTTTCTCACAAATCTGTTTGTAGTAGTTTGCGTATTTGCTTTCCCATGTGGGTTGGTAAGCTACAAAGAGAGGGGATTCCTTTCTGCTCCATACGAAACCCAAGTCTAGGAAAGGGTGTTTGATTAACAAACAATCCATCAAATATGAAGACATAAAGAAATCATCTTTCTTCTGGGTCAGTCCTCCCTGGGAAGCAAATAAGTGCGAGACCATACTGTCTGAAATTATGTCGTTCCAATTGAAGATTGTACCAGACATGGCCACATGGACCATTACTGGAATCCAACCAATCTTGAAGACATTTCCATTCGGCATGCCAAAAATCCAACTCATCATTGAGGCAATGAGTCTATAAGGAGTCCTTATAAGAGCACTTTCATATTCATTGGTGTTTCTTTGCTTGATTTTCGTTTCAATTATCATCATCTTTCTCGAAGACTCCAGAGGATCTATAGTTTGTTTAGCTAACCACTCATCGTCCAGCCAAGCCCTTTCTTGGTGCATCTTGTAAGTAGCCATGATGTGTTTTGGCGCAAAGGACACAAGATTCATCCTGGTCGTATCGTTAATGAATCTTGTATCAGTCTTAACATGGGGAATTATCCAGCCGATAACTTCCGAGCATGGGAACAGTTCGGGACGAGTTGCTTCCTTGTGAAGGACAGATTTCTTAATGTTCAATTAGACCATGGTTTATTCTAGGGATGCTTCGGGGTACCTCTGATCTCTGATAAACCTGTATAAATCACCCCATTGAAATTTTGGGGTAGCGGATCCTGGGGCTACTCCGGTGACAGCTTGTGTATCGCCAAACATGGTTTTTAGTGATGTATCTAACAAAATTTCCACGTCTGAATCCGACTCGGTAAGCTTAGCCTTTTGTATGGAAGATCTCCTATGTATGTCAAACCTGCAATGGTGAGGATGATACAAATAATGAGTTGATAAACTTATCAGCATGTGATGAACCTACAACAATTAATTAATGAGAATACGCGAGATAGCAAAAATAACAAAACTTAGAATCGCTTTTATTGATCACAGGCCACTTCGAGGGGGAAACCTCCTTTGAGCAATATCAATACAAATAACTTCACGATACCTTCATTGGTCTCAACACAAACTTAAATAGTAAGTATAGGTGGCAATACCATGTGTCAATACAAACCATGGGCCAATACAAACTATGGATCAACAATTACTATGGGATGACTTACAAAGCATATGCGTCTAACAACAATAAGACAAACTATGGATCAACAAATACTACGGGATGACTTACAAAGCATATGCATCCAACAACAATATACTAACAAAGTAAATAGAAGGGTTGACATGGGTTCCTAGCATCCCCTCTCCCCGAGAAAAAGCTTTGTCCTCAAATCTTTAGAGGTGGAAATTGATGCAGAATCTGAAGGAGTGGTTCCCCTGTAGCATCCTTGGGTTGCATTCTAGGCCACTGACGCCTTTTGAGTTTTATTGAGGGTTGCTTGAAAGGCTAAAGAAGAACCATATCAGCTGTGTGAAAAGTGCACTCATAACGGTGCTGATCGGAATGTTGTTTCAATCAAATTCTTTCCATGTGAAGATTGTCCTGCAGAATGAGAAGAATTTGATCGCGGTTTCAAAGAATCGAGTCAATTGCTTGAACTGGGGAGTTGCTGAGGGTGTATGGAAGAATAACTGGCGGTTCCTGTCCATAGATTGCTTCATACAATGTCCTTTTAGATGTGGTATTGTACCACTGGAGCGCTTCTAGGAAATCCATAGAAATAGTTGTCCAAATCTGTGTAGGGATGGGTAAGGGTTTGAGCAGTCCCGAAAGGAGTGTCGTTGCACCCTTGTTGACCTAGCAAGTATCACAGTTAGCCACCATCTGTTGAATTTTCATTTTCAGTTCCTTCCAAAAGAATTTACATTGTGCTCGATCATACATTTTGAGGAACCCAGAGTGCCCTGCTGATGAAGAAGCATGGAGTTCATAGAAGAGATAGCCCTGTTGGACAGATTGCAACCAATTTGGAACAAGCAGAGAAATAGCTGTAAGAGAAATTGGGTCATCAAATGTGCGAGAAGGAGCATCTGCCACCATATTTTCCTTACCCTTCTTGTAACTGATCGCATAGGCATAACCCATGAGTTGGATAACCCATTTCAGGTGTGCTGAGGAGGAGACCCATTGTTCTAGAAAATTTTCCAGACTCTAGAGATCAGTCTTGATGCAAAAACAATTCCCTAATAGGTATGGATGCCACTTATGTACTCCATGTAAAATAGCCATCATTTCTTTCTGAGATGTAGATGTGGCTAAATTCTTACCGGAAAGGTCTCTTGAAGGCGACAAGCCCACTGGTTCAACAAAGAGACATGCATATCTATCCAAGGAAGTAGGGGAGACCGTTGATGGGTGCATCTGAATGGAATGGAGTTGAGCGATGAAACCATGTGAATTCTTCTTAAGGATATTTTCCAGGCGATGTCAACTGATGATGCGGAGAGACCCTTGTTGTAAGCCCTTAAATTTGTGTTGAATCCCATTGATTGAAAACTGCATCCAAAGTTCAACAAAATTCCATAAGATGGGTCCAAGTGTGTGTAACCATTGAACGCCCAAAACCACATCACATCCTCCTAGGGACAAGGAAAACATGTCAGAGCGCAGGTTATAATCTTCCAAAGAGATATGCACATTGTGACACTTCCCCTTGCAAGGTAACGTGCCCCCATTGGCAACCATGACTTCAAAGTTGGAGCAAGGATGGACAAAACAATCATCCTGTTTAGTGATCTGAGGGTCAATGAAGTTATGAGTGCTACCAGAATCAATGAGTATTATAAGAGGAAGCTTCTTGAAGTAACCCCTAACCTACATTGTTTAAGGGGTGGTGACGCCGGATAAAGCATGGAGAGTTATCTCTGGTTGTTCATCCTGAGATGGGGGGTCAATAGGCAGCTACTGAATGTCGATCGGGTCATCCATTGTATCCGGAGCTTCTTCACCAATTTTAGAGGCAGGCAAAGAATCCATATCCAAGAGATAGAGCTTTTGTTGAACACGTCTATGTCCATGAGTGAATTTCTCATCACAATTATAACAAAGCCAGTTTTCTCTACATGCCTGCATCTCTGTTTCAGACAAATGCTTGATAGGAGTTGGTCGAGGAGCTGGCAGGATGGGAGGTCGTTGAGAACCCATATTTTGGAAGGGAACATAAGTGGGTTTGGAGTGTTGTTGGGTTGCAATCTTATCTTCTGCCAACTTAGCCAACCCTAGGACTTCCATCATTGTGTTGGGACAAAACATTTTAACCTCTAAGCGAATTTCATCCTTAAGACCACTAATAAAACAACTCCTGTAGAATTCATCAGACAATCCTTCTGTGTGATTGGCTAGTTTCTAAAATTCTGTCTAATACTCTCTCATAGTGCCAATTTGATGGAGTTTAGTGAGTGCTCCGGTGAAGTCATCAAAAGCACTAGGACCAAATCATTGCAAAAGGAGTTGGAAAAAATCTGTCCATTTTGGCTCATCATGAGCCTTGATGTACCAACGGTACCATTGAAGGGCTTCCTATTCCAAATGAAAGGATGCAAGTGGAACTTTTTGGACATCAAAAGTATTATGCAGACTGAAATATTGTTTTCTGCACAATAGATCCATCTAGTCGGAGCAGTACCATTGAAGCAAGGAAATTCAAGCTTCGGACCACAGAAATTGATGGAAGAAGAGAACCCATTGGCTGCAGAAGATTCTTGTTGTTGGCTATTGTTCATGGCTGAATGCTGAAGATGGAGGCTAAGAAATTTTTCATCCAGATCTTGGAGTTTGGTTTGGATGGCTGCAAGTGCTTCCTCCATGGTTTTTACACCTGCACGGGTGACAACCATAACCGGGAGTTTTTTTGGGGGGGGATGGGGAATAGATAGAAAAACACAAGCAAAATCTTATTTAGTAAAGGGAAATTTGGATTTGGGAAAAACTCGAATGGGTAATTGGGGTTTGACTAGGTTTTGGACACTTTTTGATGGACAAGGAAGCAAAAAATGGGCATTTCAGAAGCAGGGTGAAAGAATGAGAAAATTTTTCAAAGAGGGACAAAGAAGCAAAAATAGGAAATGAACACGGTGGCAAAATTTGGAGGCAAGTGGGTAAAAATTGAAGAAGTTATGACAAACCCTAAAAATAGATAGATGTGAGATTTCTGGCTTTGGGAAATAGAATTTGGGATAGGGTCCTTGGGAATGAAATATGAAGAATGGGATTGTAGGTGTGTCCGGGAAGTTTAAAGGGAAATTGAGTTAAAACAAGGGAGATATGGAGAAAAAACAAAAATTTCAGGTGTGTCTGGGAAGTTTCAAGGGAAACGTAGTTATGTTTCTGGCTTTTTTTTTCCAGAAATGGATCTGCAACGGCGCGGAAGGGATCAGAACAATTGGATCGTGTGGAAGGGATCAGAACAATTGGATCGTGTGGAAGGGATCTGTAACAGATGGATCGCAAAAAGACACCGAATGGATCGAAAATGGTTGGATATGAAATGCCTTTCAGAATAGATCTGAAATGGCTGGATCTAAAACGACTGGATCTAAAACGGCTTTCAGAATAGATCTAAAACGGCTGGATCTGGAACGGCTTGGAATGGATCTGAAACGACGCGGAAGTGATCAGCAACAGTTCAATTGAAAATAGATATGGACCCCAGGTATGTTCGGCTTCCTAATAGTTCAGGGGTTTCACTCGGCCACCAATGCTGTCTAACGGCTTGCGTATTGGGGTAGTACCCCGCACTCCACGGCTTAGGTAAAACTGATAACCACTTTGCCACAAACAACAGCTCTTGGTTTACCTCAGGGGTGGGAACTAGTCAATTAGGTATGGGTCGTTGCCCTTTTCACTGGCAGGTCCTCTCAATGGGCCAGCTACTTTGGGTTTCCTATGGTACTCCTCACAAGGAGTTTTAGGGCTTATGCCCAATTACTTCCCACAATTAAGCAGATAGGGATTATTCCTAGATCCGAACTTGCATCAGATGCAAAAAAAACAATTGGCAGAAATTCCACCGAACGAGCCCAAGAAAGTGCTCTGATACCAGATGTGATGAACCTGCAACAATTAATTAATGAGAATATGCTAGATAGCAGAAATAACAGAACTCAGAATCGTTTTTATTGATCATAGGCCACTTCAAGGGGGCAACCTCCTTTGAGCAATATCAATACAAATAACTCCACAGTACCTTGATTGGTCTCAACACAATCTTATATAGTAAGTCTAGGCGCCAATACCATGGTTAAATACCATGTGTCAATACAAACCATGGGCCAATACAAACTATGGATCAACAATTACTACGAGACGACTTACAAAGCATATGCGTCAAACAACAATAAGACAAACTATGGATCAACAAATACTACTGGACGACTTACAAAGCATATGTGTCCAACAATAATATACTAACAAAGTAAATAGAAGGGTTGACATGGGTTCCTAACAGAGCAATTGTTATTTAGAAGAAAAATACATAATTTAAATTCATGGTGCTAAATACGCAATAGTATTGTTTTTCAATTTAAAATATTCTTCCAGGGGCAACGGTGACGAGAAGGAGAATTTAAACAAAAACACTCATGCAACGACTAAAAATGCAATTTAACTAACATATCGTTCGATACACACTATAGAGTAGAATGTGCTAAGGATGCCTAGGATGCCATAAAGGTAACCCGCCTGCGTATGCTATAAAATGTGCGCTACAGTGCGAACAGGACGTATCAGTGCTATCAATCGCCTCAAAGAAATTTGTGATAGGGATTTTTCCTAGGCTCAGCTTTTATCAACAAAACAAAAATCCGGGAGGGGCTTTTCGTAATTATGAGAAAACAAAGACGGAGACCATATTGCATGTGCGAAGAGAACAGCTCCTTTGGGAAATGATTCGATGGAAAAAATAATAAAAACCTGTGCTCTGCAAGCTTTACGGGAGGTCTGACCACTAGGTAAAGAATTCTACCCAAATCATACGACAACAAGGGGATTCCAGAGCCAAACATGGGATTGGCCCTGAGGACCACCAACAAACAACTTTAAAGGAGAAAGAGAGCTTCTAACGGAGTTTTCTTTTGGATAAAAACAAAGAGAAGGGGCGAGCACCTACCTATCAGTCTTAGGATGGCTTCTTACAATCGACACGTGTACCCAGGTGAGTGACAGTCTGAAAGCTTCCACTAGCGAATAGCAACGCTTCTTCCTGTCGGCGATAATGGAATGGAATGAACCTCGTTCTATGTATATATAGAATGAGCAATAAATTCCCATGGGGCAGCCAGTTGGACATTTAATGAGCACGAGGCTCAATGTAAGAGATAATGAATCCGCACGGGCCGTAATAAAGACCCTCACCAACTTAACCTTCATGCTTTCCCAAAATATGGGTTGCGCCATGGCGACAATTCAGACGACATCTCCCGCGCAACGGGCAACAATTTTAGGAGTAACTCCCGCAATCAGACGTTGCGATGGGGTTAAAACGGGGTTAGCAATTTAAAGGTTAAACTCGGCGCAACAGGTGGAAACCTTAGTCATAGAACTTGGGACCAAAAGGTGCGATGGAGAAAACAAGACCAAGGTCAAGGAAAGGCGCAAAAAGAGAAGTGGCGATTTTAAGGCCAAACTCTGAGCAACAAGTGGGCGGTTTAGCTCTAAAAACTGCGACTGAGGGGCGCGATGTTAAGAATTAGAACTTGGTGCAATCATCAACCGACTTAATGTTAAGATTTGTGCAATGATGCCCCTTTTCGAGATAAAAATGTGATCAGTTTTGAGAAAAAAGATCAAAATGAATGCCAACGGTTGGAAAAATTAAGGCCAAAAGACGCGCAACGGTCGGACAAAAGAAGGGTAAAATTTGCACTATTTGTCGCAAATTTTGTCATTAAAGAATGCGCAACTGTTGGTGATTTTAAGATTAAAAAATGTGACCACTGCCAAAAAATGAGTTTTGCCTTAGTAGAAAAAAATCATAAATTTGTCGAAGAAGGAGAAGACTTGCAAGGATAAACAAAACAAGTTTCAAAAAACCAAAGGAAGAGGAGACTTGCAAAGTCAAACAAACCAACTTCAAAAGACCAAAGGACTTCTTCGAAAAATTAGAAGGAGTGGCCCCAATATTTACCAAATATTTTGGGGGGGATGTTGGAGCAACAACAATTGGTGATTCACTGGCGAACACAGATCTCTGAAACAAACTCTTCCCATGATCATAAAACTCACAAACTGCTAGCTCCAAGGGTAACAAAATGACCTCATGGTTCAGCTTCTGTGAATGCAGTGATCACTTTATCATAATGGTCATTTGGGAAAGGGGAACTTTGACTCAGACTTCCTTAAAATTCTCTCACGGCCAAAGTGTGGAGTTCATTTTGAAAAATCTATCTTTCAAATGTTAACTAATAAAGGATTCCATAGGATCATAACAATATCTCACAAGCATATTTTTTTGTTCCTCATTCCCATGCTATCTGCATCCTTTCGGATGTCTCTTAATTGGCGACTTTTGTCGTTTGAGCCTTCCAGAAATAAATTTCTTCAACTTACAATACTTGATTTGGGTTCTTCAATCCATAATGTCCTTTTGTGTAAGCAAGAGATTTTGTTTGATTATCAAGCTTCATGGATGGAGAAGAACCTTGCTGGGATGAATTATTTGAACAACTTTCTTGATTGGACACTTTTTCTTCTCTTAGCCATGCTTTAATTGAGGCAAGAATTTCTGGAAAACAGACTCTCTTATATAATCTCTTTGGTATTTTATTTGTAGTATGGGATCATTTTAAATACCATACATCTCTGAGACATGCTTCCTTTCCATGGGTCCATCATAGCGAACTTCCTGAGATAGGAATTAATGTTAAAGTGAATGGAGCCCCAAGATAGTAAGAAGGAAATGCTAAATCTGGGTTATTTAATCGGGGTTATTTTGACCAAATAGAACAGGATCTCTTCATTCCTAAAGGACACTCAGTGAAAGCAAAGTCACGGAGATACATATTCTTTATAAGTGGAATTCTTCTTTTCAATATTTTTAGATTTGTTCGGAGTCCTGTCCCATTGCTAAGCCAAGAGTTGGGCTAGGCTTTATTAAAGAAAGAATAAAGAAAACTTGGGATGAAAGCAAGGTAAAAATCAAACCAAACTACTTAAACCGCAAACAAACAACAAAACAAGAAAGCAAGAAACAACAACGTTTATTTATGTACAAAAGTATCTACGAGACTATGCAAAGTATTGCTTTAAAGTGAGGCCGTTGAGAGGGAGATTCACTTCCTCTCCTTGTAGATCTTTTATTTTATATGTCGATGGGCCAAGCTTTACAGAAATTTGATAAGGGCCAACCCATAAATGTTGAAACTTTGTGTGCATTCCCTTGCCATAATGTGGATGGTCCCATTTCAAAACTAAGTCACCTACTTTGAAATCCCTCTTTCCAAACTTTTGCTTATCAAACCACCTTTTGACTATGTCTTAATGTTGGTGGAACCAGTCTTTGGATTTAAGCCAATATTCCTCAAGGTTCAGCATGGTATCAATTCTCGATTGTAGGACTTGATTGCTAGACCCTCGAGAGGCTTGGGCCAACTGCAAGGATAAGAGTAGAATATTCAGAGGGAGGATGGCTTCTTTACCATAGACTAGAGTGAATAGGGAGACTCCTAAGGCATTCTTTGGGGTGACTCTATCTGCCCATAGAGCATTCAGGAGGGATGTATTCCAACTTCTTCGATTTTCAATTACAGTTTTCTTAAGAATTCAAATGAGACTCTTATTGGTAGACTCAGCTAATCCATTTCCTTGGGGGTAGTAATTAGCTAAATAATGTAATTTAATTCTTTTCTCATAAGCAAATTCATTTATCTTCAAAGACAAAAAATAAGTTGCATCATCAAAGATTAGGGAAATTGGAACCTCAAACCTAGTTATGATGTTTTCCTCCAGGAAACTGATAACTGGATCTTCGTTAATTTTGCGCAGCGGAGTAGCTTCTTCCCATCTTGTAAAATAATTTGTAGCTGTCAGGATATACCGATGCTACAATGAAGAATTCGGGTTTATCTCACCGATAGCATCTATGCCCCACTGCTCGAATGGTTCAGATATGATGACTGGATGTAGAGGTACCACTGCTTTTGGCAATTTTTTGGCACTTATTTGACATACATCACAATTCCGAGCATAGGCATGAGCATCTCTGAATAAGGTGGGCCAATAATACCCAGCTCTGAGAATTTTATGTTCTGTGGTATCTCCAGAATAATGTCCCCCAGCAGGGCCATCGTGCAATTCCTTGACCACACTATCAACATCTTCTTTCTCTAGACATCTAAGGAAAATCCCATCATAATTTCTTCTAAAGAGTATCCCATCAATGATTTGATAGGTTGTTGATTTGAGACGTAATGCTCTCCTTTTCTTAGAATTCCAGTGTTCCGGCAAATATCCTTGTTGCAAATAATGCACTAGGTCCCTATACGAAGATTCAGGAACTGTAAAAATAGGACATACCTCAACCATATTCAGTTCCACTTCATTTTCCTAACTCATCTCTTCATCAACTGGATGTTCAGTGAGTAATTTACATAACCCTTGACCCTTGATAATGGTGGTGGGTTTGAATTCTAAATCATATTCTTGAAGAGGAGTGACCCAGTTTCCTCTTCGTTCTCCCAATTCCTTCTGAACGAACAAAGATTTGATGGCGGGGTGAGGGACTATGACTTTAGCTTTGTTCTTTAGAATATATGGCCTGAACTGCTTTACTGCTTTGAATACAGCATGTGCTTGCTTGTCTACAGCATGGTAGTTTAGTTCAGCGCCCTGCAGACTAGTGCTCATAAAAGCGATTGGGTATTCTTCACCTTATTCCACCTTTTGCGTGAGCACAACTGCGAGAGAGTCATCCGAAGAAAAGGTGTACATAATGAAATCTTTATCAAAATTTGGAATTCTTAAAGAAGGTGCATTAGGTATGGCAGCTTTGACTTCTTTAAAAGCCACTTTCTCCAAGTCAGTCCACTTGAACTGTACACTCTGCTTTATCATTTGCTGCAAAGGTTTAATGGTCTGAGCGAAATTTGGAATGAACCTTTGAACAAAATTAATAGTGCCCATAAATGATTGCATATATTTCTTGTTGTGGGGCATGGGAATCTGATTGATGGCTTGCACTCTCTCTTGATCTATTGAGATTCCCTTCTTTGAAATGATATGACCCAAAAGCTTACCCTCAAGAATAGCGAAAACAATTTTCTTGGGATTTAAAAAATACCCTATTTCTTGTAGTGATAAAAAATCTGCTCCGAGTGGAAAACATGATCTTCTCTCTTCTTTGAGAAAACTGTCACATCATCTATATAGACTAGAACACAATCGCCACCCAATACTCGAAAGGCAATGTCCATCGCCCGCTGAAAAGTTGCACCTGTGTTTATCAAATCGAAAGGCATTCTACGATAAGTAAAGGTTCCCCACTTTGTACGAAAAGTGGTTTTGAGTTGGTCTTCTTCCGCTACTAACACTTGATTGGATCCAAAAAAACCATCTAGTAAGGAGAAAAGATCTCATCTTGAGACCATCTAAAATATTTTCTCCATTGGGGGCATGAGATAGTTGTCTTTATTGGAAGGTTTATTCAAGTTCCGGAAATCCACACACAATCTTATTTCTCCTGATTTCTTCTGAACGGGAACTAAATTAGCAACCCATTCTAAATGTCGGACTTTAAAAATAATCTTTGCATCCAACAATTTCTTCAACTCCTTTTGTATCAAAGGCTCAAGAGTCAGATGCATTCTTCTTAATTGCTATTGAAATGGATTAACACCTGTCTTCATTGGTATTATGTGTTGAATAATGCGAGTATCATATGTCTTTAGATCATCATAAGTCCATGCAAAGACATCCTTATACTACTGAAAATTTTTGATGAACTTATCTCTCTCTCCTGGCGAGAAACATTTACCAAGGTTGACATATTTTGGTTCAGCCTCTGTGCCCATATTTACCAATTCATGCTGCATGGAAGAGCTATGGGTTTTAGCATTTACTGGCCTCTTGAACTTGTTCTGTAGATCGAACAAACTTTCAAGAGATCTTACTCCCTTGGGCATGAAATTTCCTTTAACTGCATCCTTGATTTGCAGATCTGAATCATGCTTCTCTTCATCTATTATGGCTTCCTGGAAGACATCTTCATTTGTTAAGAAGATGATGATCTGATCATCATCATCGAACACTCTAAGATTTGTAATGTTATCTGGAACAGATGGCCTGAAAATCAATTCAATATAACACTTGTTATTAGTAGGCACTAATCTAGAAGAAGAGGTAGCTAACAAATCAGCTGCGGCATTTCTTAATCTGGGAATGGAATTAATATTAAAAGCATCAAAACATGAAATAAAATTCCAAACCTCTGACTGATAACCTTTCAAGTGTGGTGAAAGGAAGTGAATGGTATCTCTTAATTGCCTAACAACTATCTCCGAATCACTAAAGACTTTCAGATATTTAACATTTAAACTAATAGATTTCTTTAAACCATGGACCAACGCTTCATATTCAGCAGTATTATTAGTGCATTCGAATTCTAATCTACAAGATAAGAAGTGCTTGTTGGTTTCAGGATCAATTAAGACACAACTAGCTCCAGATCCTTCTTGGGTTTTGGAACCATCAAAGTATAGAACCCAAAAAACATTCTTTGTTTTAACTAAGTTAATATAACTACAACCTAAGTCAGTGACTAATCCTACTATGTTACAATCAATATCATCAGTCCGAGAAAATTGAAGGAGATCGGACTGTTCATTAGATTCATGGCTAACATTTTTTGCTTGATAATTACCCAGTTCAACCTCTAAAAAATAATTTCCCAAAACTGAATAGGAGAAAGCTACAGCTTCATTCGTTTCCTCTAACTGAATTACATTTTGTTTCATGTGGGATTCTCTTAGTATCTTAATCTAATTTTTCCTATTCTGATATGGCAACCACAAATGAGACCAATCTGTTGTGAAATAACCATTTAATTTTGTAGACCAGTCCCTGCTTAAAATCAAACCATAAGCCTCAATAATATCGACCACCATTATATCCATGAATTGACACACTCTCGGATCTAGTGACAGCCTAATAAGCACATCTTTCATTTCTCCAATGACTTTAACAACAGTCCTATCTAACTGTATGATCTGAGATGGGGATGGAATTGGCTACTCATTAATCTTTTTACAAATCGAAAGTGGCATGACATTCGAAGAAGCCCCATAATCTACCAAACAATTATGCACATTATGATTGAGAATTTCGAAAGTTAAAATAAAAGGCAAAGTCTGCGATCTTGATTTCCCGCCAATGCTAGCTTCATTTATCTCAGGGTTTTCCTCATTGTTTTCTACCGAAGTGCTAGCTTATGAGTCAAAAGAATCCAACAATTTCTTTCTTTGCTCGGGCAGACTGCACATATCAAATATAGAGACATTTGCTTTTGCCTTCTTAATGTCTTCAATTATATCATACCCCATATCACATTCTTTTGAAACTTTAGGTTGATTTTCTGTTTTGTTCAAAGTGACCTTTGGTTGTTTAGATATTTCTGTGTTTGGCTCTTTTGTCACTACTGGTTTTACCTTAGGCTGCAGCGGAATGACAGTTATGTGCCTTCTGGGTATCTCTTTTGTAACCTTGCCTTTAGGTTCCTCAATAGTTTGATCAGGCACGATGCCTTTACTCCTAGTGGCGACATTAATTGTTGCAGTCTGAAATTCATCAACTATATCTTTGAAAGAAGGTTCTTGTGCGGGTGCCCAATCCCATAATACCATTGTTGTGTCAGGAGCGGGTTCTTCCTGCTAAAAATTATGCTCTTCCTGAGGATCTTTTTATAAGTTATCTAAGCATCTAAAATTTGGTTCATCACTAGGCTCATCAAATTTATCCACTATGGACAACTTTTTTCTGAGTGTTGTTCTTGATGGAAGGTATAGAAATGGTCCATGCCTACTTCATTTAAATTTAGCACAGCAGAATTGTTTACAGGCGGAAGCGGTTCTCTATTTTCTTCTCTTTTCTTATAGAAAGGTTTGAATGGCTTCCTATAAGTGGTAGTTGTCTTATCTTTCTCTAGATAGATGATCTTATTAGAAAGTTTTTGCATAATTTTGACCATATTTTCCATATCTGTTGATGGTTCCTCTTTATTTCTAGTTAATAGAAGAGGCTTCTTAACAGCTGTTGGTTTTGTTTCTAGATCGAGAGAATGCTTAGCAATGCTATCAGCTTCTTCTTCTACCTTCTTTGCTTCTTCGAAGTTTTCTATCAAGGTAGTTTTCTTTGTTCTTTTAACAAACATTGATATGGGAGAATCAAGAGCCATTGTATAATATTCATATAAAGATTCCCCAGCAAGCCTTGCTGCATCACTAAAATTGTTCAACAATGTAGTAAATATTTGATTAAACTCTTGAACCTTTTATTTTTTTTCCATTCTCATGGACAACCATTCTTTCATGAGTGTAGCGACTATTTTCTGATTTCCATACTTTTTCAAGAAACATTTCTCGAAGTCTTCCCAATTAGATATTGAAATAGCCTGCAAACTAAAGTACCAGGAAGATACTTTGGGCTCAAAAGTGTAAGGGAAAAGCCTACAGACTACATCTTCATGCTGCACATTTAAAAGACTTAAAGCTAGGTAGAAAATCTTAAGATGATCTTCTACAGAAATACCTTTCCCAGGATCATACTTAGGAAAAACCTTTTCTAGATTCTTGGGAAGATCATGGAATGGCCAAGTTATATTTAGTGCTCCTCTCGCTCTCCAAGCCGGCACAACCATGGATCTACGTGGAGAATTTGGTGGAGAATCACGTGGAGTATGAGGTGGATAATTTTGTGGAGTATGTGGTTCCTCTAGATCTAGAGGATTTTCAAGTCCAATTTCTCCAAGAGGTTCTGTTATTTCTTCCAAAGATAGATCCACTAAATATTCTAAGTTTTGAACAAGAACCGAAGCCCTTGTATACTGTGTTTCCCTTCTAGGGGATCTTCTTTTGGGGGGTAAAGGAATTGAGTTTAAACCACCAAGATGCCTAACATAAGCACGGGTATGTCTTCTTAAATTCGCTACTTCAGCAAAAGGAACAACATACAGTGTTTCTTGCTATTCAATCTCAGAATTGGGGTCTTCTTGATTTGTTAATTCTAGATCTGGATTATCTAGGATAGTTGTTTCAAGTGGGTCTCCAGTGGGATTTCTTCTAATGAAAGGATCTCCTTTGCTAGCCATGCACTGGTGGCCCTCCTTCTAGCGCCAAAAACTGCTGATGCCCCAAAAATTGTAGCATCAATCAACAAGGGATTCTCCCCCGTAAGCAAGCTCAATTAGATCGCTCACCGTTTGGTATGGGGAATCCGTCCGGTTAACGGTGCGGCTACCATGTAAGATTTAAAGATCTGCTTTCCTTTGCACTGGTTGCAGCCCGATCCACCATTTATGTCTTTTATTTTAAAGATGAGTTGCAAGTGTTGTAATCTAAATGAAAACTGTAAACAAATCTAACCTAAAACTGTTTTAAGCAAAGTTAATCTATCCTCGTAAGGAGCAAATTTAAAGGATGAGTAATAAACTAAAAATGCAACCAAGAACTTCACAGATAGCTATTAAATTGAATGGAAGCATTTACAGCAGAAAATAAAAGATTATAAAAGATAGCCTTGATAGAGATAAACATTATATTACCCATTTTACACAGAAATTTTGCAAGAGAGAGTGAAAGCATTCAAAGCAAAGAAGTAATTCAGACGGTTAAGAACGATCTCACAACCAATGTGTGAGTAATGCAGAAGTAATTCGGCTAGTCATTCAAACATTCCCATGACAAAAATCCATGCAGGCTTCCTTTAGTCAAAATAGAGCTTCTTGATTGATGCAGTAAAATAGTTCACATACAACATAAGTCCTTTTTTCACCTGCCAAAAGTCCTTTTACATATCTTCTATTCCTATATTTATAGATTTTACAAAACTTGTCTCTTCTCAAAACCTAACCCTAAGTGTTAGTTTTTCAGAATTTACTTCAATCTAATCTAGGATTTTAACTAAGAGAACAACATGTACAACATATCAATCATGGACACAATAATGCAACCACACAAGAGACACGGAATTTACTTGGGGAAAACCATAAAGGTGAAAAACCCCAATAACTTCCTCAAAGATAGATAGAGCAATGATACAGCCCAAGCATAAGAGATAGACATCTCCTAGAAGTAGCTTCTCCTCCTCCACAAGTGCACCACTCTCCAAAGAGTGAGAGAGAAATAGAATGATTAAATAAAGTGCCTCCCGCACACTATTTATAGTTGACTTGACTTCCCTAATAACCTTTACTATGCTAGCCTCAACTTAAACACATAACACAATGCTGATTGGGCCGACACCCAATAGGGTGGTCTAATAACCCTTTGATCCACATGGCCGACCCCCAATAGGGTGGTCTAATAACCCTTCGACCCACATGACTTATACAGGGCCGACCCCAACAAGGTGGTCTAATAACCCATCAAGTATAAGTTACGACACTTACAATATAAATGACGACACTTCTGTATAGAGGAATAATAACATCTCTATAGGAATACAAACACTTACGTATAGAGGAATAATACCATCTCTGTAGGAGTACAATATACATATATGAAATACATTCCGAAGTTACATATACATCAACACTAAGGAGACACAAAAGTTTGTCCTCTAGTGCCTAAAGAGACAAAAGATATTTCCAGCTATTTTTTTACAACATATTTATACAATAAAAAAAAATTCCACCTGTCTTTTCTCAAAATTACAATAAAACAAATTAGGTTCCAGATATGGTCCCACCGCTTCATATGATTTCTCTACCTCTGCTAACTTGTTCTCCTCTGCAGGCCCGCTTGCTTCGGTTGCTTTGTCCAACTCTTGAATATAACTGGCCCACTGGATAATCTCTCTCAGAATGGTCTTTCCCCACGCAAAGATTGTCACCTTCAATACTATTTTGTGTTTGTACAAATATGACTTGACACTTGCTTCCCCTGCTACAGCCTCCTGAGCAATCTCTTCCAAGAAATAGGCATGGAGAGTGGTATTCCCAATGAACTGGTGGAGGTCCTCTGAGGTTATCGCCTTTATCTTCTTCAGATAGTCTAATTCTGCATTTTAGTTACCCTGCAGTTCTGCTAGACATTGCTCTCTCTCAGGAAACTCATAAATGGTCTGAGGTAAATCCATGTGACACTTATCGTGGGTTTCTCGGATTTTGGAGTAGAAAGTGTGGCTTTTTTTTTACAGTTTTTCGGATCTCAAGACTTAACTTGGCACCACAAATCCTGCAAAACTTGAGGACTCCTATATCCATGTCCAATTCCTCAGTGGTTTTAGCACGCAGGTTTGAGGGGAATCCAGATCTCCCCTTCCTCCATTCAAATTGTTCCTTTATTTATACCACGTGATGCGCATACTTATTCTTCATCTTAAGCGCCTCAACCTCAATAACTGTCATCCTGGTTATCATCTCCTTCATCCTGCAGACCTCTTCTGAAATCAATGCTAGCGATTGATGAGTCTTTTCTTGTACATCGCAGGCTTGTTTGTAGAATGTAGCTAGATCCTACTTCTTTTCATTTGCTTCCTTGAGCTTTTCTAATAGCTCTTCCTTTTCTTGCGCCAGACTTTCAAACTGAGGCTTGAAAAATTCAATTTGTTGAACACTGTTGGCTTCATGATTTTCCAATTCTATTATGTGAGCCTTTAAGTCTCTTTGCTCGCCTTTTGATATTGCCAGCTGCATTTCTTGTGTATTCTTTTCATTCTCGAGCTACTGGATTTTCAAAGTTGTTTCTTCCTTCTCTTCTTGAAGCTCTTTGTATTTCAACTTTAATTCATTACCTTCTAACACCTCTTTCTTCATGTTAGCCCTTATCTTGAAACACATCTCCCTGTACTTTTTAATATCTTCAACCAGACGATCAATATTGTCTTTACTTGCTTGGGTCAAATCCACAGAGCATGACACTGTGAACACGGGATCAATGTCAGTCTCTTGGACAAGTGTGGTTTCTGATACCCTGATTTCGTATAGGTCCTCTCCAATCTTCATTTTCTTCTCTGATCTGTCAATAATAACCTTCTTCCTTTTATGCAAATAAACGGAATCCAAGTTGGCCACTTGGCGCTGCTTTCTGGGGTTCTATGGGTTAAGTGCTAATTCTTCAGTGGTGACAACCCCTTCATAAGCTATCCCTGATTGGTTTATTGTTTTCAGATCCAAGTCCATGGCCCGTGCACTAGAAGTGCCTTGTTCCATGGATTTATTAGATTCTTCACCTTCTTCTCTTGCTTGCCTCTCTGCATGTTCTTATAGCTCTTCTGCTTCTTTCTCTTCTTTCTCTCTCATTTCCTGTAACCTTTGGGCCTCTTCTTGCTACAATTTGGAAGCTTCCTCTTGTCGGATCCTCTCTTCTTCATCTTTCAGAGCCTTTGCTTCTTGCTCCTATTGGAATCTAGCAGCTTCCGCATCTTGCTGCTGCTTGACTTCTTGTTCCTTATGGAGTCTTTATTCTTCTTCCTTTTCCTTCCTCAACTCTTTTGATTGAGATGATGCTGCCTCTTGCTCCTTTTGGATCTACCCAATAGGTTTAGGGATAGAAATTGTTCCGCTTTTATGGCGGTAACGTTTTCCCAATTCATTTAAGTTCCTAGTACTTTGGAAAAATTCTTCATCTTTGTCCCAAAGATGTCTGTACTCATAAGAAGTTTTGACATTGATATAGTGCTCAGCAACCCTGCCACTAGGATCATGTCTCCTAAAGGGATTTGTGCCGAAATGAAAAACTTCTAAGCCCTGAGCAAAATTTTCACCATCCTTTTCCTTCGGGAGACTATATGCACCGATGGTGAAGGGCATTGGTGGATACTATTAGGCTGAAATATTGTCGTTTAATTCCGTTGTAGTATTTTCCCAAACATTTAATTTGTCAATCCGAGGTTTGTAGGCTTACGAAGCACATGCAAAGTATATGCAGGACTGAAGTGAAATTAATCTAGTCTAACCCCCCCTTTCTAATGGCTAATTGCTAATCTAATTCCCCCTTAAGCTTAAACACACAACTGCTAATCTAATGCTGGAAGATGAAACACACTGCTGAAAGTAAATTGCATAAAAGAAAGACAACATATGAAGAGAAACCAAACAACACATGTGAGCTCACATTAACAATAAAGAAAACTTAATTTACATCACAAGAATCAATGGAAAATCAAGAAAGCATCAAAACTAAGATTATGAACAAAAGTTGAGAATCCCCTTCTCCATATTACAAAGTCAATACTAACTTCTACAATTTGAGACTAATATCCTCCTAATCTACTACTACCTACATATCCCAAAATGAAGAGAGAGCACTCTCTTTTATACATGAATTTCTTTGAGAAGGAGATAACCATCTCATAATGATAGATCCACTATTCTCTTAACCACTCTCAACTAATTTGCTATTATTACAAAATATGATCCATTCAAATCCTCCACATGTCTCTCACAAATTCTCCACATGTTTCTCATACATCCTAAATAAGATATGTCAACCAAATCTCCATGATCTTCTCCTTGGAATATTCTTTGAATAACTATCTCCATGAAGTGGAGGAGATATTTGAGGAGTGTTCTTTGAATTGATCCTTCCATATTCCTACACATTGAAAAGCTCATCCATACTTGAGATATTAGTGAAAAACATGTTATTTTCCAATATTTAATCATAAATTCACTTATAATACTAAAATGAATAAAGTGGAAAATAATAAGATGAAACTCAAGTATATGTATGGAAATGGTATGATGAAAGGTTAATGGGACGATGAAATGTGAAGAATAGTGAAAGGTAAAGTGGATGAAAATGGGACATTTCTGAGGCCCAACATACTCCCCAACTGAACTTGTTGCATGTCCTCATGCAACCGTTCATGGATATTTTTAAAAACTTTTGGCATTTGAATTTTGGATTTGATTGATGATGTCTTTTAAATGTTTCTAGGATGTGCATCACATGAGTAACAGCTGGAATTTTCTTATGGTTGGTTCTTGTGTAACAACCATAAAGAATGGTTGTTCTTGTGTTAACAACATTTATTTCATGATGCGAAATGACAGCTGGTGTTTTCTTTTGAATGCAAGGAGTGGAGTAACAACTGATATTTTATTTTGAATGCAAGGAATGGAGTAACAACTGATATTTTCTTTTAAATGCAAGGAATGTGTTAAATTTTCAGAATTTACTTCAATCTGATCTAGGATCTTAACTGAGAGAACAACATGTACAACAAATCTACAACATATCAATCATGGACACAATAATGCAAGCACACAAGAGACACAGAGTTTACTTGGGGAAAACCATAAAGGTGAAAAACCCCAATAACTTCCTCAGAGATAGATAGAGCAATGATACAACCAGAATACAAGAGATAGTCTTCTCCTAGCACCAGAGCCTCCTACTCCACAAGTGCGCCACGCTCCAAAGTGTGAGTGAGAAAATAGAATGTGTAAAATGAGAGAGACACACTCTCTATTTATACACTAACTTGACTTGACCTTTACTCAACTAGGTCGGCCTCAACTTAACCACTTAACATAATGCTGACTGGGCCGACCCCCACTAGGGAGGTCTAATAACCCTTTGACCCACATGGCCGACCCCCAATAGGGTGGTCTAATAACCCTTTGACCCACATGACTTATATAGGGCCGACCCCAACAAGGTGTTCTAATAACCCATCAAGTATAAGTTACGACACTTACAGTATAAATGACACTTCTATATAGAGGAATAATAACATCTCTATAGGAATACAACCACTTCTTGTATAGAGGAATAATAACATCTCTATAGGAATACAATATACATATATGTGAAATACATTCTGAATTTACATATACATCAACACTCCCTCTTAACTAGGAAGGTATTTCTCGACACAGGTCTTCTAGCACAAGTCATCTTCTCTGGATCATCGTCACTGGATAATCATCATTGAGTCATCATCATCGTCACTACTATTGCTATCTCAATTAATCTCTGAATCTTCTCGTCATAGGAAGTTCTACAGAGCCAGTCCTTTTTCATACTAGATGTAGGACCACCACCTGCAGGTCGTCATCATCACTGCCCATACTATGGAATCCTCAGGATTTATTACGTGCATCAACAAAACCTCGAAAGAGCATCCCATGACTGATTACAAGCATACAGCTCAACCTATCGGATCTCCCAGGACCTTTTACATGCTACTGCACAACCTTTCCACGGCCACAGAGTATCACAAAGCACAAACCAGATGCACACACACAACACTTACACTCAACGGCATGGGAGGACCAACCTACCACCATCTGTGAAGGGCTCACAGCACTTACATCAACGACCATGGGAGAACACATCTGCCACCATGTTGGAATTGCCCCGCACTTACATCAACGCACATGGGAGAACAAATCTACCACCATGTCGAAAAGGCTCTGCACTTACATCAATGCACATGGGAGAACACATCTACCACCATGTCGAAAAGGCACCGCACTTACATCAACGCACATGGGAGAACACATCTACCACCATGTCGGAAAGGCTCTGCACTTACATCAACGCACATGGGAGAACGCATCTACCACCATGTTGGAAAGGCATCGCACTTACATCAACGCACATGGGAGAACGCATCTACCACCATGTCGGAAAGGCTCTGCACTTACATCAACGCACATGGGAGAATGAATCTACCACCATGTCGGAAAGGCACTGTGCATCTGTGTCTTCGAAACTCATCACACATAATCCAACTGATTATGTACTGTATTCACCTGATACATATGATCATCCTGACACATATCATCATACATGATCCATCTGATCATACAGTGTATCCACCTGATACAAATACAAATACATGATACATATCAACATACATGATCCACCTGATCATACAATGTATCCACCTGATACATATATAGATACATGGTCCAAGCATCCAACATGATGCATATACAAAATAAATACAAATGATCCAATTTATCATATCCAGGATCCAACATGATGCATACATACATATACATATAAATGATCCAATTGATCATATCCATCATCCAACATGATGCGTACATACATATACATATAAATGATCCAAATAGTCATATCCAACATCCAACATGATGCGTACATACATATATAAATGATCCAACTGATCATACAAAGCAGAAACCAGAACATCATCCTGATGCTCATCATCCAACGCTTACATCCATAGCCATGTGAAGGATCCTCCTTCCAACATGCTTGGAATGGCTTCAGCAAATGTGTCCATCACTTCTTCCTCGAAGTGTCCTCGATCTGAAGAACACCAAGCCTCTCCCTGAAGTACTCAAACTTCACCCTGGCTAGTGGCTTCGTCAGCACATCTGCAATCTGCTCATCCGTTGCAACATACAAGAGATTCATAGCTCCTCTCTGCACCATATCCCTGATATAGTGATATTTGATCTCTATGTGTTTTGACCTATCATGAAATAATGGGTTCTCGGACAGCTTCACACAACTCTGGTTATCACAGAAGATACCAGTATCATCCAACGGGAGATCAAATAACTCAGACAGTAGCTTTTGTAGCCATACTACCTCACAACTAGCTGAATAGGATGCAACATACTTTGCCTCAGTGTAGCTAGGGTTTTACCCCTAGCTTGTGCAAATGAGCACCTACTAAGGAGAATGGACTCCTTAGTAGCAGTTCAGTAATGATTAAATAATTAAGCTAAAACAACAATTAACAAGCTACTTTAAACATTGCATGAGACATAAATGAAAGATGTAAAAAATGGTTTTATATTAATGTTACCTTGAGTGTCAAGGTTTGATGAAGCCCTTTGCAGTGTCCAAGAGGATGCTCCAAGCTTCAGAATGCTCCTTCTCCTTCTCCAATGATGGGAATGGGCCAAAGGTGGCTCTCAAGGTGAAAATAGTTCAAAGGTGAACTAGGGTTTCGAGAGAGATTTTGGCAGAGTAAGGGTGCTTGTGATTGTGGATATGGAATAAGGGATCTCCATCACCTATTTATAGTTTTTTGGTGGTGGAGTGCTGACCCATGGTTTTAGGAAACACATGGTTTTGTGCAGCTGTATAGGGTTTTTTCTTCCTTTTCCTCATTATTTTATATTTTTTATTCCCTTTTTAGGGGATTTTTGCTATTTTTGGAGGAAAAGGGGGTTTTTTAGCCTTTTTTAGACTATTTTGAGGGTTTTGTGGCCTTTTGGAGGCATTTTAGGCCTTTTGGAGGCATTTTAATGGGATTTTTTGGGATTTTAAGGGAAAAATGGTAGGAAAATGGACAAATGAGCCATATAATGTGGTAATGAGGTAGTGAACACTTTTTGGGTGTTAACAGATTGCCCCCTGATGTGCGAGGTCAGGAGCTAATCGTATGGCCGATGGACATCATAAGTCATGAATGGTTTTCCTGGGATGTGGAGAGAAGAGAAGAAACAAACTGAAGCCCGGAACAACGATCCCGAACAACTGCAAGGACTGAAAGTACATAACCTCAATAATGGATGAGGAATCATCTGATCATATGGGCGAGGCGGGCATTCCCATGCTCGTATCAGGATATAACATAATAACAACAATGGGGTCCAAAAAATGGGGACCTGAAATATACATGACCTCAAATACTGACTGAGGAATAATCTCAATATATGGACGAGGCGGGCATACCCATGCTCGTATCAAGATACATAAACATAACTGTAAGGCCTGAAAAGGGGGACCTGTAAGATACATGACCACTGTGTACATCATAAGAGTCCAGAAGGGACACAAATCTGGGACATACTGCTGAGCGGATCATGTGTGAACTGCAGAACTGGTGCACTGGAACAATCAACAGTGCTACTGAGTGTGGTACCAAAGGAACTGATGAGCTGCTGGATCATAGTGACTGGGGTCAAACTCTCCATGGTACATTGAACTGGAACTGATCTGGGACTGAAACTAGGTACTCAAGGAAGCATAGAACTGGATGGCTTCCGAATACAAACGCCAACGCAGCCCGGACATCCACAGGAACATATAACTGGCCGTTCCGAAGTGACTCACCGATGGGCTAGAGTCGGGGGAAATCCGGGGTCTTCGACGAAAGACTGATGGGATATAATCCTACGCGATCCTCAACGATGCGATCAAGGTGCTGAAGTCGAGCATGTGAGGAACAACCACTCGGAGAGGCAATGATGACTCCTCTCAGAATGATCCGTAGGCACTTACCACAGATGGTGATAAGTCCAAGGCGTAGGGACCTCTGGGCCTATCCTCTGGAATAGAGGAGCTGTCGTCGATAGAGGGAGACCTGCAACTATCAAGGCAATGATGTTTCCTTGACAGGAGCGCGAGGTACAAGACCGAAATGTGATAGTGCTGATGGCAGGACTGATAAACGGTGGGGGGACTGTTAACACCTAAAAAGTGCTCACTAGCTCATTCCCTTACTCACATGACCCATTTGTCCACTTTTCCACCATCTGAGCCTCTGAAACCAACAAAAGGTCACCAAAAGACCTTAGTACACCCCTTTTTCCATTAAAAAAGATTATTTTTCCAAGAAAATCATAAAAAACCCTCAAAAAGGGTCCAAATTCCCAAAAATATTAAAAAGGGAATTAAAATATTATTTTTATTCAAAAAAGGAAAAAGGAGGGAAAAGTACCTAAACCATGTTGGTCAATACCATTTGGTTTCCACAAAACCACAAATGGTATCTCCCACCACCAAAACCTATAAAAAGGTGGTAGGGGCTCCTCATTTCATATCCTTCCATTATCTCATCCTTATGCTGCTGAAATCTCCCCTGAGCACTTTTAGCCATTGAAGCAACCTTGGAGAAAGAGACCTATTGGAGTTTGGAGCTACTCATCTTGGGAGTTGCTCAACATCAACCTTCACCATTGGAGGTAATATCGCAAGCACTTGCTTGCCCCCCACTTTTCAATACAAAATTTATTTCTTATGTTTCTTGTTCTTGATTTTGAAATATTTACATTATTTGCTTAGATTCTTGTTTAGATCCATGAAAAGTATTGTTTATTTAGTTTATTGCTTTTATTTCTATTGAAACTGCTACTACTAGTTAGTAGGTGCCCATAGCACTAAGCTTGGTTGCAAAACCGAGCCAACAGTTTTGGCGACTCCGCTTTGGTTTGAACTTTAGATCTCTAGCTTTGCCATTAAATCTTAGTTTTTATGAGTTTTTAACCATTAGATCCATAGATCTGCCATCTTAGACAGCAGATCCATTGCTGTTCTGAGATTTGGCCCCAAAAAACAGCCCTAAATTTTAAATTTTCGAGTTCGTTTCTCGTTTTCCGTGCACGGCTTCCGCCTCGCGGCTTTTTGCCAGACAGTCGCGCGGTCCATCGCGACTTTTCTGCATTTTTCCGCGCGGTCCATCGCGGCCTTTTTCCAGACAGTCGCGCGGTCCATCGCGACTGTTCTGTGTTTTTCCGCGCTGCACACCGCGGCTTCGCGGCCTTTTTCCGCGCTGTCCATCGCGACTGTGCGCCCAAAACCTGCGCGGTCCATCGCGACTGTGCGCCCAAAACCTGCGCGGTCCATCGCGACTGTGCGCCCTAAACCTGCGCGGTCCATCGCGACTGTGCGTCCAAAACCCGCGCGGTCCATCGCGACTGTTCGGCCCAAAACCCGCGCGGCCCATCGCGGCTGTTCGTCCAAAACCCGCGCGGCTGAATTTTTTCATTCCATCCCGATTTTGAAAAATATTTTTTACTGTACTTTCTGCCCATAGCACATTTTTTACAGTATCAAATTCTGCATATTTTCCAGATTTAGAAATTTTTTTTACTATTTAAAAGTGCATACATAGAAATCTTTTTAAAAATTTTCAAGAAAGTGAAAGAAAGATTCATTTTGCATTCTTTATCTAGATTCAAATTTTTTCCTGTTTACTTCTTTAGAATCTTGCCCTTAGCAAATTTTATTGAAACGAAGAAATCCATTTATTTCTTTTAGAAGTTTATTATTTGCTTTCAAAAATCCAAAAAATCCATTATTTTTTCGAGTTATTTTTGAAAAAGCAATTTAATTTCTTTTAGTGAAAAAAGTCTTAAATATTTGCTTATTATTTTTCGAAAAGTCCTTTATTTTTTTTGAAAAATTTTCCCTTAAAACATTTAATTTTTTCAAGTTCAGTTTACAACACCTCACGTGCACTCACACGATCACTTAATTGAACTAAGACTTAAAACTTACCCTAATTTGAACACACTCTTAACCCCACTTGGGGAACACAAAAAGAATTCTTGTAGCTAGGTAGTATTGGGGGGATAGGTGTTCCAATAACACCCCTCAGTTCATACATCTGAGACATAGAAGTTGTCCAATTAGGGAGCTAAAATCTCTTAGTACTTTTTGGCGCGGTCACAACCGGTTTGTGGGAAGGCCTCTCCCCTAGGAGGGTTGAAGTCGCGAGGATGGTTCCGGAAGCCTGAGTGGGATACCGAAACCCATTCAGTAACCGAAGGGCTACCATTCGCAGTTCTCGGGATATCCCTGTATTGGGATATTGCGATCAAAGGACCAAACGGCAGATTTACCTTTTCTCGACGCGTCATGAACGGAGTATCCTAGTAGCCTGTCTTTTTAGGATTGATTACCCGGTGTCCCTCCCGGTAGGGGGATATCTAGCCGTTGTCTCTACATTCATATTGTCTGACTTGGATTTCATCACCTTGCAGGGGATATCGTCTGTTTGAGTCACAATACTTTTAGATTAGGTGTTTGCATGATCTTTACCACCTTTTGAGTCTAGTTACACCTATTTTTTCTAGGAGCCGCTTGCATGTTGGTATTCTGACCGGTTGTTGCATTCCTCCACTTATTGTAGCACAGCTGCTAGAATAAGTGCATTTTTTGAGGATTGATTTTTTGGCCTGTGAGCCTTCTTTTTTCACTCCCCTTTTTGCACCCTTGGTTGCATTAGGGTTTTGAGTCTTTTACATATATATCACCACCTGATACTTAAAACAATTTTTACATAAAAACCATATTCTCACCATTGAGAATTCTAGACGTTCTCGTCGTCTACAGGGCGAACTCCCAGAGTTTAGTCCACTTGGCTCTCCACGTCACAGACGCAGAGCATTATCCCTTGATTCGACACATCGTCGATCATCTAGACGGTCATCCGATTCTGACATACCCCATTTCACCTTTGATTTGGAGGTAGAATCCGAAAACCCCACAGAGTTACCACCTACCACAATTATGTCTGGAACACCAGAAGATCCACAATTTACATTAACCATAGGTCAGACATCCGCAGACCTTTCTGCGGGGATACCATCCATGACAACACCCACCCCCTTGGGTATGCCCAATATGGGTAACACTCCACATTTAGGAATGCCTAGCACAGGACCACAACCTGTCATGGGCATGCCCAACATGGGGGTCATACCCCCTTCGGTTTCCACAAACCCTATCCCAGGAATCCCTAGTACGATTCCTAACCCAAGTGTCACTCCTGTTGCACTTGGGAATGCTATCCCAGGAATCCCTAGTGCGATTCCTAACCCAAGTGTAACCCACGTTGCACTCGGTAGTAATATACCAGGAATCCCTAGTGCGATTCCTAACCCAAGTGTAACCCAAGTTGCACTTGGGAGTACTAACCCATATCAGGCCACACCTGTTGGAGGGCACATACCCGCCATACCTAGCATACCTATAGGAGCTACTGGACCCCTACACCATACCACAATGGCTAGACCAATCCCGGTTCCAATCACCACATCCGCTAGTCTACCATACATGGCAAGTCTCAACTTGCCAGATTTAGCTAGGCTTACGAATGACCCCATTAGGCATGATCCTGCTTGGCCCCATATGCCCACTAAGCTTCCCTCTGACATCCCTAAGTTTGAGGGAAAGGCCAGAGAAGACCCCCAGAACCACATCATGTCCTTCCATTTATGGTGTTCCTCCAACTCCATAGTGGACGACTCAGTCCGCCTCCGTTTATTACAGCGCACCTTCACTGGCTCTGCAGCCAAATGGTATATCGAGCAACCCCATGGGACGCATTCCACATTTACCTCCCTTGCCTCGACCTTCCTGCAGTTCTTTCAGCTACCAGTCCGCTATGATGCGGGCGTCGAAATCCTACTGTCTTGCAGACAGAACACGGCCACGCACATCACTGACCATATCCATGATTGGCGTCGGCGCCGAAGCCTATGCAAGATCAAATTAGACGACCGAATCTTTTTAGACTGGTTCCTTAAATCCCTCCTTCCCCTCATTGCGAAGGATGTAGCTTCTGAAAGACCCCAGTCTGAAGAGGAGGCCATCCTTAAGGCCCAACAGTTTGACCTTATCTATGCCCAGTCAGGATACCTATACACCATCATACCTGACGCCCCACGAGGCGACTCTGCACGCGGTGACACACCGGGGGCATCACATGCCGCTGATGGCATTATTGGCCAAATTACACCGCAAGCAAAACCTTTCAGTATAGTGAGCACCATGCCCGCCCCAGACCTTTCTAGGGCTACATCCAGTTCCGGAGCGACAACTTCTTATGCTCCAATAAACCAGACCCATCATGTTCATGGACCCTCTTGTCCACAACATTGTTATGGCCAAGCGCCATCAGCATATGTACCTCCTACATACTATGCTCAACCTACGGTACAAAACCCCATGCAGTTTCCACAACAGCCCATGCATTACCCACAACCGGTTGCACCGGCTAACCTCACACCTCCACCAGCGCAGGGGTACCAACAACCCCAACAGGCAACTGGACCACCTCCAGCTCCACCTGCATACTATCCACCGCAACCTGCTCCCGCACCTGCGGCTCCTCAGAATCCCCCCAATGCTCAAGGGCATGTGTACGCACAACAACAGCAGCCCCAATATCAAAATAACCAACGCAACCAGGGTGGACAACCCAACCGCGGAAGAGGACGCAACCGTGGAAACAATCAAAACCGCAACCAAGCTCCACAGCCTACCCAGCCCCCGCAAAACAATAACGCGGCGCCCCGCTCATCAGAATCCTGATCGGCCACCTAAGCAACCTAAAAATGCTAATTTACGGACAAACCATCCTTGTTCCATTTGCGGTGTCTATGGCCACTATACCCACGCTTGCCCACATCTCGAGCGAGCTCGACAACTATGGACAAATGACGCCCATCGTCAAGGGCAAGCGGTTCCTCAGTCACCACCCAACCCTCCACCACCTCAACATCAACCCTTGGTGCTGCAAAACCCCTTTCCAAACCAGGGTGTAGTGAACACTCAGCCGTTAGCCCCCCCTCAGGGAAACGTGCCACCACAGCAGATCACATATGCAGCCCCTGATCAACCCATGTTTGATTCAGGTACTCACCATTTGTTGATGATGTCGACTGCCGCTGCCAACCTCCAAACCCGTCGGAACCAATATGGCTCCACCTCTGAAGCCCCTCCCACCGACAAAAACACTAACGTTAATCCCACAGATCAAACGTTACGTATACCTCCGGCTCCACTTGATGGCGCTTCCAAAGCACCTCGCTTCCCACTTCGTCGCATCAACAGTAATCCTAATTCTCGCGCTGCGTCGAATTACAACATTGTAGATGACTTAGCTCAATCTCCCGCAGCCATGTCTGCGTTAGAAGTCTTAAAAACCTGTCCTACTCAGTGCAAGACTTTACTTTCCGCCATTGGGGCGATTGACCCAAATGATTCGAACTTGATGACCTTTGATTTAGACCAATCTGAACCACGACTGCCTTCTACCATAGCAGTCCAAGTTTCCGTTTCTATTCGGAATCTTGTCATCCATCGATGTATCATCGACGAAGGTGCATCTACATGTGTCATGTCCACTTTTGTTTGGCAAAAGTTGGGATCCCCTGCTCTCCAGCAATCCACCACTGCATTGCGGGCCTACGACGGCCGGTCAGCTCAACCTCAAGGTTTATTACCCAAGGTGCCCGTCCAATTAGGTGGGAAAACTGTGCTCATCGACATAGAGGTCATTAACGCCCAGCTCGACTATAACCTTTTACTTGGCCGCAGTTACATGTACGCCATGAAAGCGGTCGCCTCCTCCGTCTTCCGCACCATGATGTTCCCCCACGAGGGACGCGTGGTCAAAATTGACCAACTCACCTACTATGATCCCAACGCCCCTGCAGCACCCGAGAATGTTCTTCCCATGGTTGAACAACCCGCTTCTAGTGCGACTACCTCCTTTGTTTCTTCTGTGGGACCCAGACTTTACTCAGATACACCAATGACCTCTACATTCCAGGCCATTCCACCACCGTCACCGGAGACCCAAGTCGCAAACCTCTGTACTCTTTCACAGAATACACAAACATCCGGTAGTCAACCACCATTGATCCCCAGTCACATTGGTGTTACACCCATCCACACCATCCCCTTTCTATTTCCTCCTTCGGGTGTAGTAAGCGCCCCGGTTATGGCTACCCTTAGTCTCCCCGGGTTAACATTGGGATTACCCGTGTGGTATATTACGCCTCCCGTTCCTCCACTGACACCAAATGTCATCCTGCAACCGGTGCAACCCATTGTTACTTCTACCCAACCACCTCCCGGTATCAATACTCCTTCGTCATCGACGAACCCCCCTCCATTCATCAGGCCTACTCGGGGCAGAGGCCCACAACCATACACTGCGGTACCCCCACCCATGGCGGTTAAACCCCCACCGGTGTTTCGAGCTCCCCCTAAATGCTCGTTGTGCGATGAGATAGGCCATCCAACTCATCAATGCCCACAGTTACCATCTCTCCAAGAGCATATGAATATGTTGGACGATGACGCCGGCATCCCAGTCGTTAGACTTGAGCCACCTCCTCAGCCTCGCGACAGATCTCTGCGCACCAACCATCCTTGTGCCATATGCAGTGTTTACGGCCACTACTCTCACCATTGTCCGGATCTACCTGACTATAGAGCAGCTCTCTACGAGATGAACAATTTGGACCTTGAGACGGCACCCCCCTACTATCGAGGAGATCTACCCTCCCCCATCATCCTCATCCGGAGAGATTAACACCATCTACATGATCTCTTCGACTACCACTACCTCATCGCTCGATTTGACCACTCAAAGCTCCCGCAATGAAGAAGAGGTTCTCGAGACTCCTACTACCTTTGATTATCCCGGGGAAGACATGCACCATCGTCCATACTTCCTCCTGGAAGAGACTTCATCCACCACCGCTACCCAATCCGCGGTTGAGTCCAAAGATTTCCTTCCTACTAAAATCGACTGGTTAACGGATCCCATGGCCGATATTTCTCCCGTCATCCACATTGACATCTCTGACCCACTTGGTGCCCTTCATACCATCACATTAGGAACCTCCCACAGTGAGCATGAGATCGGAGAATACCAACAACTCTTCCAAGAATTCACTGATGTCTTTACTTGGTCAGATACCGAAATGCCTGGCCTTGACCCCGCCATTTATACGATCTCCACTGGATACCCCTCTGTCCGGTCGGCCCCTTCCATTGATCCCTTTGACACACAGGTTCAACCCTTTCAAATCGACCAGGAAACCACATGTACACAACATGGGGGCAGGCCCAAAACCTTGCCTACTCATCATCATCGTGATCCTCGTCAGCGATACTGGGGGCATCCACCCCACAAAGGGAATCCCCCATCATCATATCATCACTTCAGTATGCCACCACGACCCACAGCCTCATGGTATAACACCCCGCCAGCAGTTGCTCAATGCCCTATTGATCTCTCCCTGAGACAACATCTGCACCACATTGACACCTCTGAGTTAGGGGGCATAATAGATTACCTCGACCCCGGGATAGGGGGCATGATCAATCATTTTGAACCTTCCCCATCATCTCTATCTCAACACCTCAATGAGCCCACCGTTCAAACCAACACACATGTGATCCACAATCACAAACCCCATGCACATAGCATGGGGGCAGGTCATTAACCCTGCTCACTTTTTCATATTCGTGATCTCAACCATTTTTGAGGTCATGTGTCACTTGTATATTTCAGTTGACTTGATACACCTAGTATTTTGCCCCCACGGGTCATCATTTCTCCCCACCACTGCATCCTTCGCTTGGTGGGATCACCTTTATTTGTAGCCATTTTTTAACCTAGTTCTTTCCTTTAACCATTCCGGAGTCCTTATGACCTCCGTTTTTCGCACCATTTGCACTGCCGGATTCATATTTCCGTGCCCGTGATGATGCTTGAGATCATTTCTCGCTCTCACCAGGACCAATATCAACATTGTGTCCCGACACCTTGTCGCCCCAGTTTGCGTACCACTTCGGCTGCTCTCCATTTTTGATATATTTGATATCATCGGATTCATTTTTCCGCGCTCGTGACGACGCTAGAGATCATTTCTCGCTCTCACGCCTAGATTTTTCGGGCATTTTTTCCACGCCCCCTCGTCGCCTCGGTTTGCGTGCCACATCGGCCGTTCTCCGTTTTCGATGTGTCTTATATCGCCGGATTCAGTTTTCCGCGCTCGTGATGATGCTTGAGATCATTTCTCGCTCTCACCTTTAGATTTTCCGGGCGTTTGTTCCACGCCCCCTCGTCACCTCGGTTTGCGTGCCACATCGGCCAGTCTCCGTTTTCGACAATCCTTAGGTCACCCGATCCAGCCGCCGGATTCAGTTTTCCGCGCTCGTGATGATGCTTGAGATCATTTCTCGCTCTCACCTTTAGATTTTCCGGGCGTTTTTTCCACGCCCCCTCGTCGCCTCGGTTTGCGTGCCACATCGGCCGTTCTCCGTTTTCGATGTGTCTTATATGGCCGGATTCAGTTTTCCGCGCTCGTGATGATACTTGAGACCATTTCTCGCTCTCACCTTTAGAATTTCCGGGCATCTTTTCCACGCCCCCTCGTCACCTCGGTTTGCGTGCCACATCGGCCGTTCTCCGTTTTTCGATGTGTCTTATATCGCCGGATTCAGTTTTCCGCGCCCTTGATGATGCTAGAGACCATTTCTCGCTCTCACCTTTAGATTTTCCGGGCATTTTTTCCACGCCCCCTCGTCGCCTCGGTTTGCGTGCCACATCGGCCGTTCTCCGTTTTCGATGTATCTTATGTCGCCGGATCCCGTTTTCCGCACAGATGACGATGCTTGAGACCTTTTCTCGTCCTCGTCGAACCATTTTGGTTCGGTATGATTTTACCCCTTTTTCGGGCCGAGCAACCCCTTTTACGAAAAAGGCACTTAGGGAGTTTCTGTTAAGCTCTTTTCTGACTCCTAAAACAATGAAAAGATCGCCGAGCAATCTTGCTTCCTTTCATGCTCGATAAACGTATCTGAAAGGGCGTCTACCTGGTATAAGTTTACCCCTTTTCCGGACCTCGTAGACTAATTACGAAAAAGGTATACTCTAGTCACATCGGCTAGAAGAGTTCTCCATCCGCATCATTTTATCCTTTTTCGGGCCTTGGAGACTAAACTTACGAAAAAGAAACACCAACAGAGTCCACTTACCGTTTTCAGACTCTCTAAACATGAAAGCAACCATGAGCATGCGCCGTCCTGGGCTCACAAAATCCACAGGACCGTACCATTTCAGAGCACACTTTTATCCCTTCTTGGAGCTCATTAAAAACTACGAAGAAGGAATCAATGGTACCTCTTGGCGCCACGACAGATCATATCTACTCACATAGCAGCTTCCCCATTCTGGTCGCCTTTGTTCAGAGTATTCTGCAGTATGTCACCCGGAAACTCCCTCGACAGCTACCATCAGCATCACCCCCCCAGAGTCAGTACATACCCTTCAGTCCCTAAAAGATGATCCCCACACCTACAAGTCAGTTCCCTACGCTGCCAGGTCAACCATGTCATCATGCTCTGAACAAAGGAAGTTTGAGTCTACCCATTTTTTTTTGACCCAGTTATTTCCCTTCCCCACAAGTATGTCAGTCCTACCAGCAGTACTACATCACTTCAGTTTACACCTCGCGCTCCTAGCAAGGATACATCATTGCCTTGTTAGTTGCTAGTCTCCCTCTGTCGACGACAACCACATTTATTCCAGAGGATAGACCTAGAGGCCCCTGTGTCTTGGACTCATTACCATTTATGATGAGTACCTACGAATCATTTCGAGAGGAATCCTCAGTGCCTCTCCCAATGGTTGTTTCTCACATGCTCGACTTCAACACCTTGATCGCATCGTTGAGACTCGCACAGGGTATTGGTCCGTTCAGTTATTAGTCGAAGACCCCGGATACCTCCTGACTCCTCCACATTTGAGAGTCTACCTATGGATACAACCAGTTACATTTTTTCTATAGATATCCGGGTTGCGTATGGCGACAGTATTCAGATGTACCCCAGTTTCATACTCCCTTGAGTATACAGGTACATTATTTCTCAGAGATGACTCATAGTCTTTGAGTCCCTGCAGATGTTGGACACCTTCAGTTTCAGCAGTTCCACAGTTATTCCAGCGTATCAGTTATTGAGATCAGTCATGATCATGAGTATATCCCACAATCATGTCCCCTCTGGACCATTATGATGTACCAGTATATTTCTTTACGTATTAGATCCCCCTTCTTGGGACTAATTGTTTTGTATATGTCTTGATACGAGCATGGGAATGCCCGCCTCGTCCTTTATCAGAGATTATACCTCATTCATATTGAGGCCATGTAATATTTTTTGTTTTTGCAGCTTCCAAGGGCCGTGGCTCCAGTCTCCAACCGGTCTCTTCTCTCCCCTAAACCCCAGAAAAAAGGACAAAAGAACTATGATGTCTATCGGCCATACGATGAGCTCCTGCCCTCACACATCAGGGGGCAATCTGTTAACACCTAAAAAGTGCTCACTAGCTCATTCCCTTACTCACATGACCCATTTGTCCACTTTTCCACCATCTGAGCCTCTGAAACCAACAAAAGGTCACCAAAAGACCTTAGTACACCCCTTTTTCCATTAAAAAAGATTATTTTTCCAAGAAAATCATAAAAAAACCCTCAAAAAGGGTCCAAATTCCCAAAAATATTAAAAAGGGAATTAAAATATTATTTTTATTCAAAAAAGGAAAAAGGAGGGAAAAGTACCTAAACCATGTTGGTCAATACCATTTGGTTTCCACAAAACCACAAATGGTATCTCCCACCACCAAAACCTATAAAAAGGTGGTAGGGGCTCCTCATTTCATATCCTTCCATTATCTCATCCTTATGCTGCTGAAATCTCCCCTGAGCACTTTTAGCCATTGAAGCAACCTTGGAGAAAGAGACCTATTGGAGTTTGGAGCTACTCATCTTGGGAGTTGCTCAACATCAACCTTCACCATTGGAGGTAATATCGCAAGCACTTGCTTGCCCCCCACTTTTCAATACAAAATTTATTTCTTATGTTTCTTGTTCTTGATTTTGAAATATTTACATTATTTGCTTAGATTCTTGTTTAGATCCATGAAAAGTATTGTTTATTTAGTTTATTGCTTTTATTTCTATTGAAACTGCTACTACTAGTTAGTAGGTGCCCATAGCACTAAGCTTGGTTGCAAAACCGAGCCAACAGGGACAACTGGGCAAGTAGAGCGGGTGGACTCAAACTTCCTTTGTTCAGAGTATGATAATGGGAATGATCTGGCAGCATATGAAACTGACTGAGGGGAAAGGGATCATAGCTGTATTGGATCTGGGAGGATAACTAGTTGAGGGAGACTCAATCTGGTGTAAAATGGCAGAAGACTGCTGAATACTCTGAACAAAGGCGACCTGATTGGGGGTGCTGCCGAGATGATCGATCATAGTGCCAGGAGGCACGGGAGGAAACTTCTTCATGGGTTAATGAACTAGAAGAAGTGTGTGTAAAATGGTACTGTCGTGTGGATTTTACGAGCCCAGGACAGTTCATGCTCGTGGTGGCTTTCAATTTTAAGGAGTCTGAAAGCGATAAGAAGACTCTGAAGTGATGGAATGGTACTGTCGTGTGGATTTTACGAGCCCAGGACAGTTCATGCTCGTGGTGGCTTTCAATTTTAAGGAGTCTGAAAGCGATAAGAAGACTCTGAAGTGATGGAATGGTACTGTCGTGTGGATTTTATGAGCCCAGGACAGTTCATGCTCGTGGTTGCTTTCAATTTTAGAGAGTCTGAAAGCAAGTAAGAAGACTCCAGGGGGTTGCTTTTTCGTAGATTTAGTCTCCAAGGCCCAAAGAAGCATAAAAGGATGCAATGAAGAACTCTTCTAGCCGGTGTGACTAGAGTATTCCTTTTTCGTAATTAGTCTACCAGGTCCAGAAAAGGGTTAAACTTATACCAGATAGACGCCCTTTCAGGTACTTTAACGAGCATGAAAGGAAGCAAGATTGCTCGGCGATCTTTTCATTCTTTTAGGAGTCAGAAAAGAGCTTAACGGAAACTCCCTAAGTGCCTTTTTCGTAAAGGACTTGTCCGGCCCGAAAAAGGGATAAAATTATACCGAACAAAAGGAATGGCCAGGCAAGGAGGAAGTGTTCAATCAAGGTTTAGTAATGATGACCAAGAACGAGGGTAGGTGGGAACACTGATGGACCTCCTTGCGGGGTAGATGAAATGGTGGCAAAATAACGAAACATTTGCAGTATGACAGGAGTGAATGGCTCATGTAAAAATGTGGAACAATCCGATGGCAGCCGATGTGGCACGCAAACCGAGGCAGCAAGGTGTTGGGACACAATGTTGAAATTGTACCAAGTGAGAGCGAGAAATGATCTCAAGCATCATCACGAGCTCGGAAAAGTGAATCCGGCGATATAAAGGATGTCAAAAACAGGTAGCCGCCGATGTGGCACGCAAACTGAGGTGACGGGGGCACTTTGAAAGATGCCCAGAGAATCTGAAGGTGAGGGCGAGAAATGATCTCAAGCATCATCACCAGCTCGGAAAAATGAATCCGATGATATAAAACATGTGAAAAACGGAGAACGGCCGATGTGGCACGCAATCCGAGGTGACTAGTGGCGTCTGAAAAATGGGTAAAAAATGACAGGGTAAAAATAATGCAACAAGGTGACCATCATGACGGTCACGTCGTGCTGGTTCCAGTGGTGGAAATGGTTCGGAAAACGGACGCCGTATGGGGCCAGAATGACCAAAACAAGAAAAAGTCAACTGACTATAAATAGTGGTGGGTCCAACATGACATGTGTCATTTGTACTTGTTGACTTTGACTTGTGAGTTGAGTGGACCAGAGCTTAGGTGGCATTTCTGGACTGCACCTTTCTGTATGATGTTGTTTTATTTGTACGCACGTGGATGCGCTTTATGTGTTATGATATGTTTACATTGCACGTGGATGCAAGTAGGTTAGGATGTTAGGCACATGGATGCCTCTTGTGTATTTGATGTGATGTGACATGATATATAGATGTTTAGGCACGTGGTTGCCCCTATGGTTATGCATGTGGTTTATGTACATGGATGCAAATGTGGATGTGATGCAATCTTTTTGGGTTTTTATATATATTTTTTATGAGATGTTATGGGATGATGATGCATGATGTTACATGGTGTGATTGATATGCCAGTCTAGGATGTTGTTGGCCATTTGGTCTGTGACACGATTTTGAGCTCTGGGGACATGTGTGAATGTGATGGATTCAAATTGTCGACTGAGTTGTTTTGTGCGCAAGAATTTTCTAAAAAGGCAGGGATCACGCACCTAGTAGCAGTTGTTGAGCTGGGAGACAAGTAGCTGGGAGTCAAGGAACACATGAAGGTGACTTATGCACATTTGGAGGGCGGCAGTCAGGAGACCGGTCACAGCATCATACTCCGCCTGGTTATTGGTAGCAGCGCCTATACATATCCCGTCAAGGTGAATCATCTCGTTGGAAGGGGAGTACAAGACCCATGCTGCAGAAGCCAGGTTGGGAGACCAGCGGCTTGCGCCGTCAGCGAAGCCAGTGTAACGAGGTGGAAGATGGTCCATCTGTAATCATGCAGAAAGGATGGATGTAAGATGATGGTAAAAAAGTGAAAAACAAAAAGAGAGCAAACTGTACAATGCGGACCAAAATGGGGCCGCGAGTTATTCTATGGATAGAGATTCCGTAGGATGCAACCCATCATGGGGGTTGCGTAAAGGGAGGCCTTCAGAGTTGGTTTCGGTATGAACATGGAGTTCCTCTGGCCGTGTGTCTATGTAATGTTTGAGAATGGCGGGGTGGAACCCAGGCATTCTGTTAGAGGGCCAAGCAAAGACATCACGGAACTCTTGGAAGAGTTGTGTATAATCCTCAATCTCTCGCTCGCTGCAGGAGGCTCCTAAAGTGATGAGTTCAGGGGCATATCCTGGGAACTTTGAGGGAGGAGGAGGATGTTGTTTCTGACGAACGGGGGTTATATCAGGCCATGTGTCAATGGGGTGCTCTATAATTGAGGGGTCAAGACCAGGCATTTCGGTATAGGACCAGGCAAAGACATCACGGAATTCTTTGAAAAGGTGTATGTAGTCCTCAATCTCTTGTTTACTGCAGAATGCTCCTAAAGTAATGAGTTCAGGGGCACGACCTGGAGCAGCAATATCAACTTGGATGACAGGGGAGATGTTGGCCATGTTTCCCTCCTCGAAGGCATCAGGAGCAGGAATAGGGTCCTTGAACCAGTCAACCTTGATGGGGAGGAAGTCTTTGGATTCAACCGCGTATTGGGTAGCGGTGCTAGAAGAGGATTCTTCTGGGATGAAATAGGAACGGTGGTGCATATCATCCCAAGGATAATCCGGGGCAGTAAGGGCCTCAAGAATCTCCTCATCAGTACGGAAAGTCTGCGTCGTCAAATCGGTTGACGAGGGGGGTAGTGGTGGAAGAGATCATATAGATGGTATTAACCTCTCCGGAAGGTGAAGAGTCTGGGGGGTAGATCTCCTCAATGGTAGGTGGTGCCGTCTCAAGATCCAGATTGTTCATCTCATAAAGAGCCGCTCTGTAATCCGGGAGATCGGGACAATGATGTGAATAGTGCCCGTAAATACCGCAGATGGCGCAGGAGTGATTGGTACGTAGGGACTTATCTTTAGGCTTAGGCGTGGGGTTTAGTTCGACAGTTGGGATGTTGGGGTCATCATCGAGCATTTGCATGTGCTTCTGCAATGCGGGTAACTGTGGGCATTGGTGGGTCGCATGGCCCAACTCGTCACACAGCGAGCATTTGGGAGGAGCACGAAACACTGGAGGGTTCTTGACTGTCTTGGGAGGTGGGACAGCAGTGTAAGGTTGTGGACCTCTGCCCCCAGTGGGTTTGGGAGTAGGAGGAGGTGTCGTGGAGGACAAAGGGGTAGAGACACCGGGAGGTGGCTGAGTGGTAGTAGCCATGGGTTGCACCGGCTGGAGGACGACATCTGGTGTCGGCGGGCGAACGGGAGGCGAAAGATACCATACAGGTAATCCCAAGGTTAACCCAGGGAGGCTAAGGGTAGCCATGACCGGGGCACTTACTACTCCCGATGGAGGGACTAGGAAGGGGATCGTATGGATCGGTGTAACACCAATGTGGCTAGGTACCAGTGGTGGTTTGGGCAACAAGGGTGGTTGAGTATTAGGTGGTAGGTTGTCGTGAGACAAGGTACATAAATCAGACATTTCGGGCGTAGATGACGGCGGAGGAATGGATTGAAAGGTGGAGGTCATCGGCGCGTCTGAGTAGACTCCAGGCCCCATAGAGGAAACAAACGAGGTGGTGGCAGGAGAAACAGGTTGTTCAACCATGGGGAGAACATTTTCCGGTGCCGCCGGAGCACTGGGATCATAGTAGGTGAGTTGGTCAATCTTAACCACGCGTCCCTCGTGGGGGAACATCATGGTGCGAAAGACAGAAGAGGCAACTGCCCGCATGGCATACATGTAGCTGCGGCCAAGTAGAAGGTTGTAATCCAATTGGGCATTGATTACCTCTATGTCAATAAGAACTGTTTTACCACCTAACTGGACTGGAACGTTGGGTAGAAGGCCTTGGGGCTGGGCCGAACGACCGTCGTAGGCACGTAACGCAGTGGTGGACTGCTGGAGAGGAGGGGATCCTAGCTTCTGCCATACAAATGTAGACATAACGCATGTGGAGGCACCCTCATCGATGATGCACCGATGGATAACAAGATTCTTAACGGAGACAGTAACTTGGAAGGCTAAGCTGGAAGGTAGGCGTGGTTCAGACTGGTCTAAATTGAACGCCATCAAATGTGAATCAGTTGGGTCAATCCCCCCAATGGCGGAAAGTAAAGTCTTGCGCTGGGAAGGGCAGTTCTTCAAGACTTCTAACGCAGACATGGCTGCGGGAGATTGAGCTAGGTCGTCTACGATGTTGTAGTTTGACGCAGCGCGCGCGTTAGGGTTATTGTTGATTCGGCGAAGTGGGAAACGAGGTGCTTTCACAGCGCCGTCTATGAGAGGCGGAGGTATACGTAACGCCTGATCGGAAGGATAGGCGTTAGTAGGTTTATCCGTTGGAGTGGCTTCAGAGGTGGAGCCATATTGGTTCCGACGGGTCTGTAGGTTGACATCAGCAGATGACATCATAAGCAAGTGGTGGGTACCTGAGTCAAACATGGGTTGATCAGGGGCAGCGTAAGTGATCTGTTGTTGTTGGGGTTACACGTTAGCTTGAGGGGCCAACGGCTGAGTGTTCACCACGCCTTGGGTTGGTAAGGGGTTTTGCAGCACCAAAGGGGGTTGCTGAGGTTGGGGGGGTTGGGCGGTGCTTGGGGAGCCGCATGCCCTTGGCGATGGGCCTCGTCAACCCAGAGCTGCCGAGCTCGCTCCAAGTGTGGGCAAGCATGTGTGTAGTGTCCATAGACCCCGCAAATAGAACAAGGGTGGTTCATTCGCAAATTGGGGTTTTTAGCCTGCTTGGGCGGGCGATCAGGGTTTTGATTAGCGGGGGCCGCGTTGTTGTTGTCGGGGGGATTCACCGGTTTCCCAGCTTGGTCTACAGGTTGGTTGTTTCCCCGATTACGGCCCTTGCCGCGGTTCTGTTGGCCCTGGTTACGTTGGTTATTCTGGTTTTGCTGCGGGTTCTGTTGGGCGTAAACTTGCCCTTGGGCAGCAGGTGGATTTTGAGGTTGCGCAGGTGCTGGAGCAGGCTGCGGAGGATGATATGTAGGTTGAGGCTGAGCAGGTGCAGCAACTTGAGGGAGTTGCTGATAGGACTGCGGAGCAGGTTGTGGATGTGCCGCAGGGGCTTCCTGGGGCGGATAATAAGCGGGTTGGGCTTGTGGAGGCGCAGGAGCGGGGGCAGCCTGCTGATGGTAGTAAGGCTGAGGGGCGACTGGAGGAGCATAAGCAGGAGTCGCATACCCGAAGCACTGAGGTGGACATGAGGGTCCATGGGAATGGTGATGTGTCATTGGAGCATATGAGTTGGTTGCTCCAGACTGGGAGGTATCCCTCGACAGGTCGGGGCCAGGGGTAGGACGTGCTATAGAAAATGGTTGGGGATGCGAAGAAACACGGCCAATGATACCATCTGCAGCGTGGGATGCCCCCGGTGCATCATGCTGGGAGGACTCGCCTCGAGGGGCGTCAGGTATAATGGTATAAAGGTAACCCGACTGGGCGTAAATGAGGTCGAACTGCTGTTCCTTAAGGATGGCCTCTTCTTCAGACTAGGGTCTTTCGGAAGCTACATCCTTAGCAATAACAGGAAGCAGGGACTTGAGGAACCAATCGAGGAAGATACGGTCGTCAAGTTTGATCTTGCATAAGCTACGGCGTCTACGCCACTCATGGATATGGTCCGTGATATGGGTAGCCGTGTTTTGTCTGCAGGATAGGAGGATCTCAACGCCCGCGTCATAGCGGACAGGCAACTGGAAGAACTGCAGGAAGGTAGAGGCAAGGGAGGCAAAGGTGGCGTGGGTCCCATGTGGTTGCTCAATATACCATTTGGCTGCAGAGCCAGTAAAGGTGCGCTGTAAGAGACGGAGGCGAACAGAGTCATCCACGATGGAGTTAGAGGAACACCATAGGTGGAAAGACATGATATGGTTTTGTGGGTCCTCACCAGCCTTGCCCTCGAACTTAGGGATGTCCGAGGGGAGCTTGGTAGGCATATGAGGCCATGTGGGGTCGTGTCGAATAGGAACGTTGGTCAATCTGGCCAGGTCAGGTAGGTTGAGGCTAGCCATGAATGGCAAACTGGAAGAAGGCTGCGACACAGTAGTGCTATGGACCAAGTTGCGGCCAGTGCCCCCAAGTGGAGGGGCAAGATTTAGGGTGGTGCCCCCAAGTGGGGGGACTGAGGTAGTGAAGGATGGTCCAGCACCACCATTGGTAGTGTGAGCCACTGATGTAGTGGGGATGGGTATTCCCGCTGTGGGTATAGGTACCGTGAGGGGAACGGTAGATGGTTGCCCCATGGAGGGCATACCAAAAACAGGTGTAGTAACTGGTGTGGTGGTGGATGTGCCACCAATGGTCCTTATGACAAACGGAGTAGAAGTCGTGCCAGCCATGGGGCTAGTAGGGGCAGTATAAATAGGGTTCTCAGACTCTTCGTCAGAATCAGAGGTAAAGTAAGGTGCGTCACTATCTGGTGACGGAGACCTACGTCGCTGACGAGTGGAGTCAAGTGACAAGGCTCTAGATCTGTGATGAGTGGTATCAACGGACAATGATCGGAATCTATGACGAGTGGTGTCGAGAGAACCGTGCTGTGGGGGCTCGCCCCTGAGGCGCCGAGAATGTCTCGGGGACTCAATGGTGACAGATGGCGTCTAGTCTCTGTGGGTTGAGGTGAGTATAAAAACAGCTCAAAAATCCTAATGCAACCGAGTGTGCAGAAGGAGAGCTAAAAAGCAAGGCACTCAGGCCAACAACCAACTCAAAACGCCCACTGCAACAGCTGTGCTACAATAGGTGGAGTAACAACAAAGATGGTCAGAATACCAACAAGCAGCAGGTTTCCTAAAAAAGAAAAATGGTGGACTCACTAGACCAAAGGGAGGTAAAGGAGCATGCAAACACCTAGCTAAAAGTATTCTGACTCAACTAAACATATCCTCTGTAAGGTGATGAAATCCAAGTCAGACAATATGAGTAGAAAAGCCAAGTGGCTATGATATCCCCCTACCAGGAGGGACACCGGGTAGTCAATCCTAGAAGAATGGCAACTAAGATACCCCGTTCATGACACGTCCAGAAAGGTGAATCTGCCGTTTAGTTCGTTGACCGCAATACCCCTATACAGGGATATCCCGCGAACCGCGAAAGGTAGCCCTTCGGTTACTGAATGGAGTGCGGTATTCCACTCAGGCCTCCGGAACCAGTCTCCCGACTTCAACCCTCCTAAGGGAGAGGCCCTCTGATAAACTGGTCGTGACCGTGCCAAAAAGTACTAGGGGATTTTGGTTCCCTATTTGGACAACAACTATGTCTCAAGTGAAATAACCAAGGGGTGTTATTGGAAGCCTATCCCCCTGATCCTACCTAACTACAATGATTCTTTTGTGTTCCCCAAGTGGGGTTAGAATGTTGGTTTAGTTAGGTACTTTTTAAGGCTCACTTGATTTTATGTGACAGAGTGTGTGCTCGTGAGGTAATGATCCCAAAAATAGAAGTGCCACAAGGGGGGGCAACTTCCAATCTATCAACAATACTGAAATTGAAAGTTTAACTTGCAAAATTTTCTGAATTAAAAATACTGAAATTTGTAAAATGAAATTTGTAAAAGGAACAGAAATTATGTTGCAGAAAGGCTGTAAGGTAGTGAACTGCAGGTAAGACAGGGGGCTGTTCAGATGCAGAAAATATTGCAGCAAAAGGGGCTGGGCTCAAAACAGGAAAAGAGCAGAAATCAGACCGCGGGTCTGTGGCGATTTGGAACAGGCCGACCGCGGGTTTAAGGGAAACAGCGGCGGTCAGGTCGCGGCTATCGGGCCAACAGAGGCAGTCGGGACGCAGGAAATAGGGAACAAGACGCAGTCGGGTCACGGCAAAAAGGGCTAACAGGCGCAGTCGGGACGCACGAAAGAGGCAGAAAGCCGCAGTCGGGACGCCGGAAAAAGGCCGACAGGCGCAGTCAGATCGCGGCAAACAGGCTGATTAGCCACGGTCGGATCGCAGGTAACAGACTTGAATCCGCCGGCAGGGCGTCGGAAGCAGTCTGAGAGCCGTGGTCAGATCGTAGGTAAAGGCCTGAAAGGCGCGGTCGGGACGCGACTGCAGAGGGAAAAGACGCGGTATGCGGCGGCCGAAAGGGACAGCCGAAAGTAAAAAATTCAAAATGGAAACCAGAAATTCGAAAACTAGGGGAGTCGCCAAAACTGTAGCTAGGGTTTTACCCCTAGCTTGTGCAAATGAGCACCTACTAAGGAGAATGGACTCCTTAGTAGCAGTTCAGTAATGATTAAATAATTAAGCTAAAACAACAATTAACAAGCTACTTTAAACATTGCATGAGACATAAATGAAAGATGTAAAAAATGGTTTTATATTAATGTTACCTTGAGTGTCAAGGTTTGATGAAGCCCTTTGCAGTGTCCAAGAGGATGCTCCAAGCTTCAGAATGCTCCTTCTCCTTCTCCAATGATGGGAATGGGCCAAAGGTGGCTCTCAAGGTGAAAATAGTTCAAAGGTGAACTAGGGTTTCGAGAGAGATTTTGGCAGAGTAAGGGTGCTTGTGATTGTGGATATGGAATAAGGGATCTCCATCACCTATTTATAGTTTTTTGGTGGTGGAGTGCTGACCCATGGTTTTAGGAAACACATGGTTTTGTGCAGCTGTATAGGGTTTTTTCTTCCTTTTCCTCATTATTTTATATTTTTTATTCCCTTTTTAGGGGATTTTTGCTATTTTTGGAGGAAAAGGGGGTTTTTTAGCCTTTTTTAGGCTATTTTGAGGGTTTTGTGGCCTTTTGGAGGCATTTTAGGCCTTTTGGAGGCATTTTAATGGGATTTTTTGGGATTTTAAGGGAAAAATGGTAGGAAAATGGACAAATGAGCCATATAATGTGGTAATGAGGTAGTGAACACTTTTTGGGTGTTAACACTCAGTTGTACTCAGTGCTACGTAGGACTGCTTCCTGCTAAACCAAGAGATCACACTTGATCCCATACTAAAGCAGCACCCAGATGTGCTCTTCCTATCTGTAGCACTGCCTGCCCAATCTGAATCAACATAACCCTGCAAGTTAAACTTTTGATTTGATTCATACTTGAGCACATAATCAAATGTACCCTTCAAGTACCTCAGAATATGCTTTACAAAAACCAAGTGAACACTCCTCGGATTCGTCAGGAACTGGCTCAGAGTGTTCACCGCAAAGCAAATATCTAGTCTCATGTTCGTCAGGTACATCAAGGACCCAATCATCTGACGATACATAGAGATATCAACTGGCTCAGATGAAGTATCACATATAAGCTTCAGGTTCGATGCCATGGGTGTGGCCATGGCCTTGCAATCCGTCATCCCGAATCTCTTCAGGATATCTACTGTGTACTTTCCTTGACCAAGGAAGATCCCACCTGCATTTTGCCACACCTCCATACCTAGGAAATAATGCATCATACCCAAGTTCTGCACATATATGACTCCCTGCCATGTGTCTCAGGACCAAGTGGCTACAACACATACACTTCTTATTCAACTACACCATTCAAGAAAGTGTATCTTCCTCTTCATCACTACAACCAGAGCAAGTATTGATTTAATGGAAGTGTATCTGGCTATAGGAGCAAAAGTCTCTATGCTACCACCTGCAGCATGCTTGATCTTGTAGATCCTCTAGAAAGTCACTACAGACTCCCCTTCAGATCTTGGGACTGCATCCCAAACATCTTCATGATCGACTGGTACTCCTCGATCATGGCATTCTTCCCAGATCCTGGGAACTTCAATATCTTCAATATTTTCAATAGATAACTTTGTTGCTGAACAAATGTTGTAGTCCTTCTTTTGTAGGTGATGGTATACGATCTTTCCTACACAACAAGTTAAATTGCATGATTAGAAAACATCTCATAGTTTTCAGAACAAATTCTTACACATAAAGAAATATGTCATACAGTCATGCAATTATCTTAGCCAATGCTTCAATACAACATTTATCCATATTTCCGTAACTTTCTAGATGCCTTCCAATCTCTACCAGAACATTGTTAAGAGTGTGCCAACTCCTAACATGTCAGCAAAGAGGTTTCATTCTAGATAAGTAGCAATGGAATGTTGTATAGTTCCATTGGCCACTTACCCATGTATATTAGTACTATACTGTTCATCAATGCAACTATTCTAATATGCATAATACACAACCTAATTCTAAAAACATAAGCATATACATCATTGAATAACATTATGTAAGAAATGACAATTCAAATACTTATCTTTGTTTGGTTGTTGGGTGGACTCCCTCTGAATCTTTGCAACTCCATTATGATGTGGATTGTGAGAAGTGGTGAACTCCCTCTGAATATCTACATCCTTGCAGAAACTACTGAAGTGTGCTCCTTTGCTTTCTAACTGGAGTGTGCTCCCTCTTGATCTTTGCTTCCTGGATTACCTGTCCTTGAACTTATATCCATCCTTAATCACTATGCATGCTTATTAGTATCATCATTGAGTTATCCTTGAGGAATCATACATAGTCACACATTTATTAGTATAATCTTAATACTGTCAAAACACAATAATCTTAAACATGTATAGTCATGATCATTCACAGATAATAAACATTAGTATTCAAGGTTTTAGGGAAGTCTTCTTTTACTCATGCATATTCTTATTTGATCATAGGTCTCTTCTGATTAGTTAAATCATCAATGCATAAACCCGTGATTACTCAAACCTATACCTTCATGATTCTTCTGGTTAGTCATATCATCAATTATGGTAAGAAACATAATATGCATACAACCATGACTATTCAAACCTATGACTTCATGAATAATCACTATCAACAACACAACAGTATAAGATCCTACCACAAGGTAGGATTCTAGCTTGATATAGGAAAACATACCTGGATTAGCATGCTAGCTAGTTATGTCTAACATACCCGCATAATGTCTTCTGGTTCTCTTCAGTGACTTGTGCTAGTAACCTGCATGTCTCATAAGCTAACCATCGTAGAACCAAGTTATACATATCTCGTAAGTAGATCTTCTATGTGATCCATGAAAATGGATGAATCTTTGTCTTCATGTCACCATGATCATATGTTCTTGAAGTAGAACATGATTTGTCTTTCTTGGTGTACCTTTTATGTTAGCGAACAACATAAACCTCATACAACATCACAATGCATTAGTACAATCATAAGTGTCAAAACCTTAATCAATGAATATCTTCTATTAAGGTAATACGACAAGTCTAGTAATTAATCAAGATTGTACTGTAATGATATGAAGACAAACATATCATAAAATTAACCATGAACAAAATTCAAAACATACCTGTAAGCCATACCTGTCAAGATTGCTTGTAATCTTATTATGGAAGACCTTAGCCTCATCTCCCTCTGAAACAAGAACTTCTTCACTTATGCAGGTGACCAATCCATCATCTTCTAGGATTAACCCAATCCACTTGATTTGCAGGAACTGGATCTGGAGCTATAATAGGGTTTGTCAGAGAAAACCCAAAAATTCAAACTTTGAATTTTAAACTTCCGAAAGGATAGAAATGTGCGCCTTGATGAGTTAATCAAGCTGGTATATTCAGAATTTGAAAACTGCAAAGTTTCACTCCTCAATTTTGCCTTTGAAACTTCCGGATTCACTAGACGTGACCTCGAACTGGAGTTTGATGAAGCCCACTCTTCTTCCCAATCAAAAGGTTTGATCCAAAGCTCTAAGCTTCTATTTTTATGAGGAGCTTCCAGCCGTGGTCACAGATTTAAAAAATTCTCATTTTTGCAGAAGCCCTAATTTTCCACTTTTTTTTTATTAAAGTCCCGAACGAGGGTCTGATCAAGCCCGGCCTTCTGCTCAACCAAAAATTCTGATCTTGGTCTCTAAATTTCTATTTTGATGAGTATCATTTAGCCGTGGTCTCCGATTACAAAATTCCAACTTTATCTGAAACCCTAAATTCCAGAAGCCATGAATGAAGGTGCTCAAAAATAATTTTGTTTTGACATAAATATGTACCTGATTGTTTCTGGTGTAACTCTGAACTTTTCGATCCACAGGGTCTGAAACTTTTTCTTGAGATAGCCCAATCTATCATATTTCCATCCCAATAGGTATGACCTCAATTGGATTCTCTAAGACAGAGTTATGCCAAGTGTCGTAACGTGACCTGTTTATGGGATAAAACAAGAGAGCTAACTTGTATGGCGTGACACGTGTCACTGGTTCACCTTTGGACTCTGAACATTTTTATTGAGATAGTACAGTCTGTGTACTACCTGTCACATTTTATGAAATTTTATTTGGAGCTTCCTAGCCCAAGTTATGACCTTTTTTCCAAGGTCACCCGTTTTTTACTCATATTTGGAAGAGGCAGAAACCCTATATTGTATAGATCATACATCACAAAGTACAATGAAGTAGAGGTTGTCCTTTGGACACAAGGTACATGGGGATTTGATCCTCGACCTATAAAAGTTTCAGACCTGAAAAATTAGTCAAAACGGATTTATAGCGAAAGTGCTACGATGACTGGTTTTTGCTATATCAAGCCCTAACATCGTAAGTGCAACAAGTGTCATACATGCCATATCATGCCTTCTTTCAAGCTAGCTCTGATACCATGTTAAATTTTCAGAATTTACTTCAATTTGATCTAGGATCTTAACTGAGAGAACAACATGTATAGCAAATATACAACATATCAATCATGGACACAATAATGCAAGCACACAAGAGACACAGAGTTTACTTGGGGAAAACCATAAAGGTGAAAAACCCCAATAACTTCCTCAGAGATAGATAGAGCAATGATACAACCAGAATACAAGAAATAGTCTTCTCCTAGCAGTCGATCCTCCTCGTCCACAAGTGCGCCACTCTCCAAAGTGTGAGTGAGAGAATAGAATGTGTAAAATGAGAGAGACACACTCCCTATTTATACACTAACTTGACTTGACCTTTACTCAACTAGGTTGGCCTCAACTTAACCACTTAACATAATGCTAACTGGGCCGACCCCCACTAGGCAGGTCTAATAACCCTTTGACCCACATGGCCAACCCCCAATAGGGTGGTCTAATAACCCTTTGACCCACATGACTTATACAGGGCCGACCCCAACAGGGTGGTCTAATAACCCATCAAGTATAAGTTATGACACTTACAATATAAATGAGGACACTTCCGTATAGAGGAATAATAACATCTATATAGGAATACAACCACTTCCGTATAGAGGAATAATAACATCTCTATAGGAATACAATATACATATATGTGAAATACATTCCGAAGTTACATATACATCAACAGAATGTTAGTTATTGTGTAAACAACATTCATTATGTCATATGTTTCCTTGCTGCAATAATTAAACCATACACTCACTGGAAATAAAAAGTCATCAACTATGTATAAGCAAGTGTCACTGTGCATAAGAAAGCCTTTTCTATAAGAATCATGCCAATATGTATATCCATGTGTATGAAGCAAAGTGCAACAGAGGATTTGTCGGAAAAGAAATGTTGGTGAATGATAAATGAGATTAAAAATGGAGTGATGGTAATGAAAAAATGGAATGATGGTAGGGAAATGATGATAGTGGATATAGTTCGGAGTTGCAGCTGCGAAATGGAGAATTTGGCGGAGTTGCAGCTACGAAATGGAAGGTTTGGTGGAGTATGAGTTGTGAAATGGAAGGTTTGGAGGAGTATCAGCTGCGAAATGGAAGTTTTGGAGGAGTATCAGCTGCGAAATGGAAGGTTTGGGGGAGTATCAGCTGTGAAATGGAAGGTTTGGAGGAGTATCAGCTGAGGAGTAATAGCTGCGGAGTAACAGCTGTTGGAGTAACAGCTGCTGGAGTAACAACTGCGAAAGTGGGCAAATCTGGTGGAGTAACAGCTAGTGTTGCAGCAAACTTCCTGAGACCATATCTCACAAACTATGATCTGGGTTTCGCTGAAATTTTGCAAGCAAGTTTTTACTAGTCCAATGCACCTCCACACCAAAAATCAGAAAAACCCACATCACGGATTTTGATAAAATTTCAAATTGGCTATAGGTGATGATGGTTGTTTTTTCGAAACCTGTGCATTGGATTGAGCTGAAACTTGCCAATTTTGTTCATTATAATATTATCCACTCCCTATCCAAAAATCGTGAGGATCCAATGTATGGTTTGTGAGATATACTCAATTCAAATTTTGAATTTTATATAAGGAGCAATATGCATGAGAAAATGAATAAACTGTCACAAAGATTTCCTGTCCTCTGAAAATATGGTTCCATTTGAGATTCTATAGTGTACACCAACCTCTATCTCATCCTCCCCAACTGAACTTGTTGCATGTCCTCATGCAACTTGGCATGGGTTATGAAAGTGAAAAATAAAATGGAGCATGGTGAGGGAATTTTCCAAATTATTCATTGCTAGCATGTAAGGAATTGCATGATTAAAATTCAGAAAACAACATACCTCTACTTACCCAAGAATGATGATGAACTATGCAATAGGAGCGTGTTTGGTGATGTTGTTGGTGCAACTGCTGGATCAGAGAAGATGTCACTGTTGCAGGATCATAAAAATGTAACTGAAATTGATGTTGCTGAATTATGGAGAATGTGATTGCTGTGACTGGATCGTGGAAGATGTCACTGCTACAGGATCATGAAAATGTAACTGTCAATGCTGCTGTAGCTGTAACTGGATCATGGGAAATGTCAAAGGTAGAAAGTGGAACTGTGGTACTCTCATATGCTACTGTAACTGCTGAGGGAGTCATGAAAAAGTGTATAGTCTTCACCTGCTACAAAACCTGATGGTACAATTCTAGTCATGCAAATAAATGTGTCGATGTCGAGCATGAAAAGAAGTCATTGGATTACCGGCCATTAATGAATGTCATTAACCAATGCGAGGCAAACTCACCATTGATGTTAATGAGTGCCAAGATACCTGAGTACATCTTGCAAAGTGAGAATAGATGTGCTGATGTCGAGCCACTTGCAAGATATGAAGATCAAGGGACATTGATGTATTCCCATGATTGTCATCGAGAGAACTTGCCATTAAGGCATGCAAGCCTCTAGGTACTCAAAAAGGAACTCTAGTCTATATCCCAGATAAGGTGCTGAGGTCGATGGGGCAAGACTTGTTGAAAGGTGGGACTTAAGGAATCCCACATCAGTCAACGCAAGTTTTTACAAAAGATTGGTAGGACTATAGGAAAGATCTTAGTAGCAGTAGTGTTTATGGCAAGGAAATGTAATTATGGAGAGGAACTGGATGTTCTTATTCAGTTGGCAAACTAAAATGGAAAAAATGAACTGAAAAAAGATAAAGGGATGTATGCAACTCAGAAAGATAGGCCTGTGTGAAGTCATGACAGATAAGGCAATGGAAAATGGACTTCACATGGATGACTGATGTGCTTTGAAGGAGAGATGTGGGTATGACACCAATGGGTTTATGAATGGTTTTTGTGTAACATCAAACGTCATGATGTTTATGATGAGTAACCGCTCCTTCAAACTATCTATCAAAGCATGTTTTTCAAACAGTTCTATGATTGTTGAAAATTCACTTCAGCAGCAAAATACGATTGTCTTCAAACCTGAGAAAAACTTAGTACTTATCCTGCATGAAATTCATGAGAAGTTCGAATGACATAATATGCAAAAATAAATATGAATGCGGAAAATCAGATTTCAAAAATAAAACGTGTTTTTATACCTGTTGTGGTTGTGTACTTGTTGACTACTGTAGCTATAACACCCGGCTGTAACAGACTTCCACATAGAGATGATTAATATGCTAGTAAAGAAGTCATGACTCAACAATGGTGTTTTTGCGAATGTATTGTTGTGTAACAACAAACATCATGATGCGCACAAAGTCTCCCTGGATTTTGTATGCTATTTTTCCCCGTTGATTGTTGTCAAAGTGACTTGAAGAAAACAAATTATCGTGAAGCATAAAAAAAAAACACGCGTTGTATTGTTTTCAGGAATGTAAAAAGATCATTTGCAATTTTTGTAATTTTATAAGGTTTAAATTTTTATTTTTATATTTTTTTCTTTCTTTTCATGGTTTTATAATTTTTATTGTTTTTGTTTTATTTTTACATCACGCAAATAAAAATGGCAAAAATACTCAGCATTTTATCCGATCTGCATTCTTGGGCATTCAACATTACTGTCTCGGCTCTTTAACAATCATCCAAAATTTGAAAATTTTAATACCTGTAATAGCCAACTACAGTTGCAACACCCATTAGATCCTGTATAAACCATTGTTAACATAAATACATGCATACCTGTCCCGTGTATCGATTTGCTTGCACGCCTAATCCTCATCAACTTGTTGCATTAATTCCAAATGTTTTCTTACATGATCAGACCTGCACATCATCAAACATATTGAATCTTGGGAGCATAGAATTCTCTACAACAAATAGCAACCTGGAATTAAACACCAATGTCGATCCTGAATAGAAAAACTTGTTGCCTGCTTTTAAAACTACAGCAAATCATTTCGGAATCCTGTTGCAAGATCATAAAATGTATCGACAAATTAAGCGTCAATATTTTATACAATTCACAGATCTACAACATTGATCAAATGGAGACCGTGGCTGTCTGGAAATGCATGATTTCATCCTGTCAAAGAAACTAGTGCATGTGTTAAGCTTCAGTGTGTAAACATGATACTGTATAATGAAAAATAGTCATATAATATTCAAAAAGACACTTTGCATGTTTACTATTACAAAGATGGCCTGCGTAGAGTTCTTTTCAATATTATCATAAAGGTGATGCTGATATGCAATTGAGTCTTCAGCATTTCCAAGATATCTCCTCAAAACATAAAGATCTTTGCTTTGAACAAACTAATGCAACTTTTGATTTACCAAAGCTAGTACACCATAATTTGATCTGGATGATTGAGAAAATTATTGATTTTCAAGAGGATAAATTTTCAACAATCGGAACGCACATTTTCCATTCCCTCGTTCAGAGAATCCTGTATCTCTTCTGCTTCTACTGTTTTCGAACGACTACTCCACTCCATAATATATGATTACATAAATTTCTCTGAGGAGAATGAGAAATCGAACCCCCAGCTTGTGATCTGTAATAGCTGAAACACAACTGTAACTGCTAACAAATTTGATAATGTGAAACACGACCGTAACTGTAGATCTTGAAATTACATGTTTAGAGAATTGGTTGTATATCACAAACCGTGGCTTTGTTTGGCGATTTCCTTGCTATTCGTCTAATTGAGGCCGTTATGCACAAAACCCATGTCCTGGAGTTTTTAGATTCATTTTTGTCTACCCGCGAATCAAGGTGTTGTTATGTGGCACGCATTTTTGGTTAATGACATTTTGATCATGCGTTGGAGGCTTCCATCAGTGTTGCTACTGTTAATAAACCATCATCACTAATAGATAGTAAAGATACTGGAGAAATCAACGCCTTCCTCCCACAAAACATTATTGAGATTGTTTGTAGATTTATTCAATTCCTTGCCACTTTAGATGGAGCTGCAACACTCACCTAACTACCCAGCCCAGGAAAGTAATGATCGAATTATTTGTTGTGTGTATTTCTCCAAGTTGAGATCTTTTCACAACTACCAACAAGATGAGCACGTCACCATTTCATTATTGTTTCACGCAGATTTAATTCAAGGTGTGATGGATAAAGGCAAGTCATGACGACAAGAGTAATTCTAAGTGAGAAATCTGGTAATGTAATCATTCGTGGAAAAACTCAATTCACCCTCAACATGTTAAATTGCAGACCATGTATTTTATGTTTTACGAAGGCAAGGAGATGGCTGAGACTCCAACAAAGGGAAGCTTACAGGCATGATATTGCTTCAACTAATGTTTTGGAGTTACTATTTCATCATGGAATTAGAGACGACATTACGCAAACTAGAAATAAAACAGACTCAATTCAATTGTGACACAGTTGCAGCCACTGTTTCAGCATGTAGTGACAGTTTCAGCATGGAATTTCAGCGACTGTTTTAGCTTAGAATTTCCAAAGAATATATTCACGACCCATATGAATTTGCAGGCCAGTTTTATTTTATAAATTGAATTTTTTTTTAGCAAATGGAGATAAATGAATTGCAAATTTAAAAATGAAATCAATTAAGCATGTTTGCAAAACATTAAATTATTCATATCTGAAAATGTTAGAAAACAACCTACTTTCTGATCCTCAGATCGCACGAAGCGCGGAGGAGAGCATACTTATTGAAAACTAAAAACTGAAGATAAAATCCTACCTACACGACACTAATTAAAATTCAGAAAGCAGTTATGTGTAGTTAAATATCCAATGTAGCCATTCATGTAACATCAATAAAAATATGTTCAACGTTAATTATGCAAATAAAAAATGAGGATAAACAGAAAAGTGTGAAATTAGTTGTTGTGACTGTGAATTAACTAGAATAAAAGAAAAACTAAATTGTTCTAACCTCGTACTTGCTTGAAATGATCGTTTGATAGGGATTTCATAGGCATAGTTGTCCTCACTCAGATCTTGCTGCAACTCCTTGTTGTCCTCCTTGACCTCCTGCTCACATAATTGTTCGTCATCTAATGTGCAGGATTCTTCGTATGTTAATTCTTCATTTGTTTCTGGAGGAGTAATTAATCTCTCGGCTGCTTTCAAGATCTCCTCTCCGTGAGAAGAGGAGATCCCTACTTTTGCAAGGATCTAAGTGAGTTGTTCCAAGCTTAAAATCATTGTTAAATCATTTTGAAAAAGAGATTCTTATAGCACCCAAATCTAAATGAAAATAAAAAATAAAAAAATAAAAACACTCTAGAAAAAAAAAACACTCTGTACAAAAAAAAACATTACTCTTCATAGCTGCAAAAAACACACTTGCAGGAATTGAAACTTACACCACCACACTTGCAGGAATTGAAATCTACACTACCAAACTTGCAGGAATTGAAATCTACACTACCACACTTGCAGGATTTGAAATTTACACTACCACACTTGTAGGAATTGAAATCTACACTACCACACTTGCAGGAATTGAAATTTACACTACCACACTTGCAGGAATTGAAATCTACACTTCAATCCATCGTGCTTCCCCGGCAACGGTGCCAAAATGTTAGGCTGAAATATTGTCGTTTAATTACGTTGTAGTATTTTCCCAAACATTTAATTTGTCAATCTGAGTTTCGTAGGCTTACGAAGCACATGCAAAGTATATGCAGGACTGAAGTGAAATTAATCTAGTCTAACCCCCCTTTGCTAATGGCTAATTTCTAATCTAATTCCCCCTTAAGCTTAAACACACAACTGTTAATCTAATGTTGGAAGCTGAAACACACTGCTGAAAGTAAATTGCATAAAAGAAAGACAACATATGAAGAGCAACCAAACAACACATGTGAGCTCACATTAACAATAAAGAAAACTTAATTTACATCACAAGAATCAATGGAAAATCATGAAAGCATCAAAACTAAGATTATGAACAAAAGCTGAGAATCCCCTTCTCCATATTACAAAGTCAAGACTAACTTCTACAATTTGAGACTAATATCCTCCGAATCTACTACTACCTACATATCCCAAAATGAAGAGAGAGCACTCTCTTTTATCTCTTTTATACATGAATTTCTTTGAGAAGGGGATAACCATCTCATAATGATAGATCCACTATTCTCTCAACCACTCTCAACTAATTTGCTATTATTACAAAATATGATCCATTCAAATCCTCCACATGTCTCTCACAAATTCTCCACATGTTTCTCATACATCCTAAATAAGATATGTCAACCAAATCTCCATGATCTTCTCCTTGGAATATTCTTTGAATAACTATCTCCATGAAGTGGAGGAGATATTCGAGGAGTCTTCTTTGAATTGATCCTTCCATATTCCTACACATTACAAAGATCATCCTTTCTTGGCGCAACTTGTAAGTAGCCCTGATGTGTTCTAGCGCAAAGGATGCAAAATTCATCCTGGTCTTATCGTTAATGAATCTTGTATCAGTCTTAATGTGGGGAATTATCCAACCGATAAATTTCGAGCATGGGAACAACTTGGGACGAGTTGCTGCCTTGTGAAGGTCGGATTTCTTGATGTTCAAGTAGACCATGGTTTATTCTAGGGATGCTTCGGAGTACCTCTCATCTCTGATAAACTTGTATAACTCACCCCATTGAAATTTTGGGGCAACAGCTCCTAGGGCTACTCCGATGACAGCTTGTGTATCGCCAAACATGGTTTCTGGTGATGTATCTAAAAAAATTTCCACGTCCGAATCCGACTCGGCAAGCTTATCCTTCTATCTGGCAGATCTCCCATGCATTTCAAACCTGCAACAGTGAGGATGATACAAATAAGGAGTTCATAAACTTATGAGCAACATTATTTAGTAGAAAAATACATCATTTAAATTCATGGTACTAAATACGCAATAGTATTGTTTTTTCAATTTAAAATAATCTTTCAGGGACAATGGTGACGAGAAGGAGCATTTAAACCAAAACACTCATGCAATGACTAAAAATGCAATTTAACTAACATATCGTTCGATACGCACTACAGAGTAGAATGTGTTAAGGATTCCTAGGATGTTGTAAAGGTGACCCGCCTACGTATGCTATAAAAAGTTCACTACAGCGCTAACAAGACGTATCAGTGCTATCAGTGGCTTCAAAGAAATTTTTGATAGGGATTTTTCCTAGGCTCATCTTTTATCAACAAAACAAAAATCCAAGAGGGGATTTTCGTAACTTTGAGAAAACGAAGATCGAGGCCATATTACATGTGCGCAGAGAACAGCTCCTTTGAGAAATGATTCGACGGAAAAAATAATAAAAACCTGTGCTTTGCAAGCTTTAGGGAGGTCTGACCATTAGGCGAATAAGTCTACCCAAATCATACAACAACAAGGGGATTCCAGAGCCAGACGTGGGATTGGCCCCGAGGACCACCAACAAACAGCTTTAAAGGAGAAAGAGAGCTTCTAACGGAGTTTTCTTCCGGATAAAAACAAAGAGAAGGGGCGAGCACCTACCTATCAGTCTTAGGATGGCTTCTTATGGTCGACACACATACCCAGGTGAGTGACAGTCTAAAAGCTTCCACTGGAAAATAGCAACGTTTCTTCCTATCGGTGAGAATGGAATGGAACGAACCCCATTCTACGTATATATAGAATGAGCAATAAATTCCCATGGGGCGGGCAGTTGGAGATTTAATGAGCACGGGGCTCAACGTAAGAGATGATGAATCCGCACGGGTCGTAATAAAGACCCCCACCAACTTAACTTTCACACTTTCCCAAAATATGGGCTGCACCACATTGGCAATTCAGACGGCATCTCCCGCGCAATAGGTGGAGATTTTAGGAGTAACTCCAGCGATCGAACATTGTGACAGGGTTGAAACGGGGTCGGCAATTTTAAGGTTAAACTCTGCGCAACAGGCGGAAACCTTAGTCATAGAACCTGCAACCAAAAGGCACGACGAAGAAAATGAGACCAAGGTCAAGGAAAGGTGCAAAAAGAGAAGTGACGATTTTAAGGCCAAACTCTGCGCAACAGGCCGGTGGTTTAGCTCCAAAAACTGCGACTGATAGGCGCAATGTTAAGACTTAGAACTTGGCGCAATCATCGGCCGATTTAATGTTAAGATTTTCCCAATGGCGCCCCTTTTAGAGATAAAACTACGATCAGTTTTGATAAAAAAGATCAAAATGAATGCCAATGGTCGGTAAAATTAAGGCCAAAAGAAGTGCAATGATTGGACAAAATAAGGGTAAAATTTGCGCTATTTGTCACAAATTTTGTCATTAAAGAATGCGCAACTATCAGCGATTTTAAGATTAAAAAATGTGACCACTACCAAAAAATTATTTTTTCCTTAGCAGAAAAAATCATAAATTTGCCGAAGAAGGAGAAGACTTGCAAGGCTAAACAAAACAAGTTTCAAAAAACCAAAGGAAGAGGAGACTTGCAAAGTCAAACAAACCAACTTCAAAAGACCAAAGGACTTCTTCGAAAAATTAGGAGGGGCCCCAATATTTACAAATTTTTTTGGGGGGGATGTTGCAGCAACAATAGGACCCTACATTATTGTTATGGGAACGGTATTTAGGGTTTGTGTGATCTATTATCCACTTGACTGCATCTGTATAAGGGAGAAGGGTTGGTCTAGCATCTGTATAAGGGAGAAGGGTTGGTCTATCATTTGTATAAGGGAGAAGGGTTGACTACATCTGTATAAGGGAGAAGGGTTGGTCTAGAAGCTATGGCGTGTAATTGAGAATCCCTAATTTTCTCATAAAGCGACTGGTTTTCTTGTATTTCCGACAGGTCGTCGTTATCAAAAATGGCATAAAATCAAGACCAATCTATATGATAAGTCTTAGAGACTCTGTCACTGGTATCGACGAGGATTCTGAAGTTGGGGTCTTTTTTTATCAGGTCTTTCTTTGTTGTTTTTGAACGAGTCTTTCTCGACATGTTGAAAAACTAGTAATTCTAAAAAATAAATCGAAACAAATAAAAAAACAGTTTGAAAATGAAAAAAAACCATAAACAACCAATAGGAAAATGACATGAAACCGACCGGTGCTGATGAGAATGGCAGAAAAAAACAGCCTTGGTAAAAATTTGCAGTGAAAATCCTTGACGCAGGTAAATTCTCGAAATTGAAAAATGATAAAAGAAAATAGAAAAGTCGAGATATTTAACAATTTCATCGGGTGAAACCTGGACCATAAGATCAAAGAAATCAACGGCTACGATCTAACATGCGGGATGCAGAAAAAGAGTTGCGGAACTTTATTTTGCAAGTATGTACATTCTTTCCGCAATCCGCAATCTGTAATGCGAGTTGTGGGTTGTGGAAAAACAACCAAAAATACTAACAAACCAAAGGTTTCTGCAGTCCGCACTTGCAGTTTGCAGGTAGCGAAAACGCAACTTAAAACATGCAAGAATCAAAATTTCCCGCAATCCGCAATTGTGGGTTGCGGGTTGTGGGTTCGCAAATGACACAATTAAAACAATGATCTTTCCGCATTCCGCAATCCGGAAATGCAGGTTGTGGATTGCGGAAAAGAAAAACCTAGATTTATTTCTCAAACACTTTCCACATCCACAATCCGCATTGCGGGTTGCGGGTTGCGGAAACACAAAGTGTAAATTTATTTCAAATGCCTCCTGCAATCCGCAATTGCAGGTTGCGGGTAAGAAAAAACTCAATTTATTCAAAATGTTTTTCGCATCCGCAATCAACATTATGGATTGCAGATTGCAGAAACAAAAACTTTCAAATCCAAAAAAACAAGTTTCCGCAATCCCCATTGCGGATTGCGGGTTGCGGAAAGGACAAACTTTGTAGAAAACTTGTGCTTTCCGCAACTCACAAAAATCGATGAATTTATTGAAGAAAAAATGATCAACTGAATCAAATCATGAAAAATACATGAAAATTATGATTAACAATCATGAAACCCCAAAATAAATAAGAAATTCAAGCATTACCTTAACAAATGAAAAATTGGGGCTCCCATGTTTTCATTAAAACATGGGATCTGTTGCACCTACAACACTACTATATGACAATTTGAAACATAGGAGAAGGAACAAGTATATTTCAACCTTTCAAGAAGTTGCTCATTTTTAATTTTGAGTTTATGGATATCCTCATTATTATTCAAGTATGCATCATGTAACAATTCATTAAATTCAACCAAATTGTTTGTATCAAAAAGCAAAGACATGAAATTACCTTTGATGTTGCACATTGCTCTTTTGAATATTCTCCATGTCTTCAAGGAAGGATGGATCCTTCAATGAAGAAACCTTCCAACAAGAATTTGACACTAATGCTTGAGTTTCATGGAGCATGCTAAGGGTCTCTTGTATCTTCCTTTCATTCATCTTCAATGACCCTTCAAGAAAAATAGGCTCTTTCGAATGAACTTCCTCATCTTCTTCCTTCTTACTTGGACCAACTTCATGAAGCTCAAGTGGTGATAGGTAAGTTGATATTGTTTCTTCTTCAACTTCTACAAGGTCTTCATTTTCATGCTTAATGGAAGTTTGGATTGCAGCAACACTTTCAAAAGTGATCTCTATGTCACCAACATAGAGGTGTGAGCACCCATCAGTAGGTACTCCTTCATAGTTCAAGCATCCATCAGTAGAATGTGTTTCCAAATGATCTTAAATATTTTCAATAGAGTCTTATTCATGCTCATGTGATGTCTCTTCATATTTGGAATCTCTTTTTGAAGAAAACCCAAAAACTCTCTTCAAGTAGGAAATACATGCATTCCCTGAAACTTCGGATATTTCACTGCTCTTTTCACTCTCACACATATGATTTTCTCTCAAAGGTATTTTACAAGAATGGCATAAACCCTTATTAACTAACTCCAAATCTGAATTTTTGGGCCTATTTTCAAACACCCAATCATAAAATTATTCAAAAGGAATGGCCTTTTGTGTATCTCTCTTATACACATCAAGATATGCCCGATATTGTTGGGGCAAAGTTTGACATGTTGCTCTCCATATTTGTAATCAATTCATAGATTTATCCTTTGGTAGTGTGAAACACTCATATTCATCATATTCAGGTTCATAAGAATAAACCTCATTCCTTATGAAATTGCAAGAAGTGCTGCATGATGGCACCTCTTCCTCAAACCATTCACATTCTGCTTCATATTGCTCATAAGCATTGTACTCATAGGAGTCATCATAATAGTAAGACATGGCTGCAAGTTATTCTTCAATGTATATTATTAATGCACAAGTTCAAGGACCATGCTCTGATACCACTTGTAGTGTCCCTTTTTAATAAATTGGAAAAATTGGAAAAATTGCACTTTTCAGCCAATTCGACCCTTAGAGTAGTAATGACTCCAAGGTTTCCAAATTGATCCGAATGCTTCCAAATTGGGTCTGAATTTGTTTTATAGGTATTAATACATAAAAATGAGTCTTATGGATGCTTGGAAACTCTCAAAAGACTTATGCAACACTCATTTACAATTAGGAGAAAATAGGGAAACTTACTAGCAAATTCGAGGTTCAAACCTGTAATGTCCCCATTCAAATAAGTGCATAGTAAGACAATCCAATCAATCCTACTAGTTTCCTAGGTTGGATGGGCACATGTGGGATGGTAATAAGGAAACTAATAAATGATATTTATACATTAGAAGGGTTCAATCATTTAATAAATATGATGAATAAATAAATTCAAGAGAAATTCTAGGTGGCAAGTGGTTTTGGAGACATATGGAGGTGGTGGGACCCACACTAGCTTGATTTTTCAATGACACATGGCAGCTCTCTCTTGCCAATTCGAATTCATTGGAAGGTGAACACTCTTGGGTGATTTGTTAATTCATAACACATGGAATTGAGCATCTTAGTTTGAAATGGGATGGAATAGTAACCTCCATGGGAGAGGAAGAGTCAAATTGGAGACTAGTGGACACTTGGGCTAGATTCCCTAGTTTTATGACAACAATAATGAAGCATCTATGACATTTATGACAAAATTCAGACCTGACTTCTTACACCTAAACATTATGACATGTCAGCCCCAAAAATAGGCCCAAGAAGGCGCTCATGGAGTTGGAGGAATCTAAAGAGACTCAAATTCGAATTTGGGAGAAGATGGAAGGTTGGAACTAGGAGACAAGTGGCAAATGAGGAATATTTTCTAAATGATTAATTATTGAATCTATTGAGAGGATTTCGACCCCTTGAAGGATAATGTTGGTTATAAAATGTAGAAATCAAGTATGATAATGGCTTTTGATGATTTGAGAAAAATTGCATTTGTGAAGAGAGAGCTAGTGGATGACTAGTTTCTTGCCTTAGCCAATTTCGAGGGTGAAATATTCCCATCCAAGTTGGTGTTTGGAGAGGCCACTCAGGTATTTCATGGTGCTTTAATGGAGTTTGTATTTGAAGGTAGCAGCTATAGGAAGTTTCATGGTTTGGTTTAGTGCAGCACTTTCTCTCCACCGTTTCCAGTTTTGAAGGCATATTCGTGCTCCTTGAGGGAGGGCGTTTTTGGTGAGCACTTGTGCATCTTGAGAGAGATTCTCATTATATATTTCTGATTGTAATTGATTAATATCCTATTTTATTAATATTCATAAAGTCTCATGTCGAAATACCCACTACTTGTATGCAAAACTATTGATTAATGAGCAAACAATGTCCATTTCCCCAATGCATTGATGTATGACACTATAATGTTGATTATTTCGAATGGATGGATGATTCTCTGATATATTTGTGATCAATATACTTCCATGGATGTCTTATACAAGTTTCATGTACTGTACTTGAGTATTTGAAGCATTTTTACTCAGTTTAGTTGTATTGGGAGGTGAAATAGTGTCATTTCCCCAAGGGTCGAATTGGGGGTTTTTGCTGTTGAATGTGAGAGAGTTAGAACAGTAGTAAAAATCAATTAATGGTGCATATGAGACCTTAATCGCATAATTAACACATTATATACCTCTGTTCATAAATTTGTGGGATTTTGGAGGCATTTGGAAGGCCATTTTGCAGTGTTACCCGGGGGGGATTTGATGCACAAATTACTAATCAAAATTACATATATTGATCAAAATACAAATCAAGTTTGAAAAAGTATTTGGAGGGCCATAAAACATCCCTGAACCTGATATTCAAGTCTAAATACCATTCATACACTCCTACAAAATATTTGGAAGCATTTGGGTTGATTTGGAGGTCAAAACAGTAAAACTAGTCAAAGGTCGAAATTGGGAAAAAAAGTGGAAAATTGGGCATTTTAATAAAATTTGAAAAAGGGATATTACAAGTGGTATCAGATCATGTTCTTGGCACTTGTTGGTCTTAACAAGAAGTCAAAAGAATAATCCACCACCCTTTGAACCAGTAGTTGAAGAGGTTTTTGTTGAAGAAGAGGTAGTAGAAAAAGAGGAGTCTTTCGCTAGAACCATGGGTAGAGAGGAGGATGACAAATTAAAACATAAGGAGGAACTTATTGCAACCTTAGATCCATGTTTCTCTAAACTTTCAGAAAACATGGATACGATAGGTGATAAATTGTTGCAAGGATTCGAATTGTTGATTAGCTAGCTTCAAAGCAAAGGGATAATAGGAGATAATAGTGGTTCACACTCAGGGGAAAAGATGAAAGGGAATGAGCATATTTTCTCAAGTACAGGACCTCATAATAGACCTGATGAATTTCAAAGCACACAAAGGCCTACTGCACCTAAATTTCTCACACCCAAAGAAGATCCCAATCTTGAATTGGATTACAAGAAACTAGTAAATGATTGGAATGATTTGAATGAAGAGTGTAAAAGAGGTGTACCACTCAGTGACTACATTGATGCTATGAAAAAGATTAATAGGAAGGGAGACAATAGGAGTCCATTCCAAAACAAAGAATTAAATAGTGCTATTGGAAAAATGTCACTTCCTACTTTTGATGGTTCTTCTCAAAATTCTGCTAACACTTGGGTGCAAAAATTGGATGTATATTTTCAGCTGAATCCTATGTTGGAAGAGGATGCATTAAAAATGGCCATTTTTCATTTGGAAGGAGATTCCAATGAATGGTGGTTTCATGGATGAAAACCTTGGGTCATAATCAGGTTAAAACATATGGAGAATTTGTTGACAGGGTACTAGAAAGATTTGAACAAAAAGATCCAGAATTGCCTTTCAAAGAACTAGCTCAATTGAAGCAAACTGGGTCCCCTACTGAATATATGATGGACTTTCAAAAATTATCAGTCAAGGTGGCTGATGTATATATGGGAAGATTAGTATTTCTGTTCACTGAAGGTTTGGCTGAACCCTTAAGAGGTTTGGTCAAAGCCCACAAGCCAACTACATTAAAAGATGCAATGAGCTTGACTAGGGATCTCCAAAATGTGCTTCCTAGAACGAGATTTCCTCCTAAACCTAGCTATAAATTTGAAAAGAAACCTTGGAAAAGGGATGGATATGATAAGAAACCTTGGCAAAGAGAGTCATTTGAGAGGAATAAGAAAGAGGGACTAAACAGGGATGAACTTAGAAAAAAGAAACTATGCTTCACATGATTCCAACCATGGACACCGGGGCACAAATGTACCAAAGGAAAGGCTCAATACATAGAAGTATTTTCTGATAATGAGGGGTATGATGGGGGCATGGATGAATATGGACATATTTCAGATCAAGAAGAGGCATATGAGACAGTAGTAGAAGAGGAAAGACAAGAAGAAAATCAGCCTTCACCGGACAAAGCAAGAATGGCAGTGCTTTCAGCAGTACCTCGCTATCATACTATCCGATGCAAAGGTGTGGTACAAGGACAAAGAACTTCAGTTTTGGTAGATGGAGGAGCCACTCATAACTTTATTGATGTAGATATGGTAGAGAAAAGAAAGATACCTATTGAACCATTTGATGGCTTCACAGTTGTCATTCCCGGTCACAACACAACGCAATGCAAAACATGGGTTCCAAAGCTGCAAGTCACCGTAGGTAACTATACTTTTGTTGATAGTTTTTATGTGGTTGATTTTGCTGATACTAATGTGGTTTTTGGAGTGCAATGGTTGTATTCAATAGGAGAGCATACAGTAAATTATCAAATTCCCGAAATGAAATTCCAAGATTCAAAAGGAGTACAAAGAGTTGTGAGAGGGAAACACACTTATCCAAATCAAGTAGTGACTTGCAATAGCATGAGATCTATATTGAGGCATGGGGATATAGAATGGGCTGATGAATGTCATATTACATCTCCCAAGCCAACTATAAATATTGTCAAACACCCAAAGGAGATAGAGAGACTTTTGCAAAAATATGAAAAGGTTTTTAGAGACCTTCCACATGGTAGGCCACCAGATAGGGGGGTTGAGCACAGTATTGTTTTGGAGGAGGGTACTTCACCCATTCAGATACCACCTTATAGACATCCTAAAAGGTTTAGAGATGAGATTGAAAAATCTATCCAAGAACTCCTAGAGTTGGGTCTCATTAGACCAAGCTCTAGCCCGTATGCTTCTTCAGTAGTGCTAGTGAAGAAAAAAGATGGAACATTGAGAATGTGCATAGATTTTAGAGCCTTGAACAAAAAGACTATAAAGAATAGGTATCATATTCCTAGGATTGATGAGCTCATGGATGAGCTACATGGGGCCAAATACTTCTCAAAAATTGACCTTAGATCAGGGTATCACCAAATTCGAATGAAAGATGAAGATGTGCAAAAGACCGCTTTTCGATGTCATTTTGGCCACTTTGAATTTCTTGTCATGCCTTTTGGGTTAACCAATGCTCCAGCCACCTTTCAAGCATGTATGAATAGGATATTTTGCAAGCAACTAAGAAGGTTTGTTTTGGTTTTCTTTGATGATATTCTCATTTACAGTAAAACATGGGAAGAGCATTTGCAACAGTTAGAGATTGTGTTGAAAATCTTGCAAGAAGAGTCCTTATTTGCTAAACTATCAAAATGTGAATTTGGAATGAAAGAAATACTGTATCTTGGGAACATTATTGGGCAAGAATGAGTGAAGGTACACATGGAAAAAATCAGGGCTATCTTGGAATGGCCATCACCAAAAAATATTACCGAATTGAGAGGCTTTATTGGCATATGCACCTACTACAGAAAATTTGTGAAAGGGTTCTCCAAGTTGACTTCTCCACTCACTGATTTCACTAAGAAGGATGCTTTCAAGTGGGATGAAGAGGCTGAAAAGGCCTTCCAAAAAATGAAAGAGGTAATGAGTAGTTGTCCCATACTTGCACTTCCTGATTTTACCAAACTTTTTGTTGTGGAATGTGATGCTTCAGGTGGAGGAATAGGAGCTGTCCTAAAGCAAGGCCAACACCCCATAGTCTTTGAGAGCAGAAAATTGCAGCCTCATGAAAAAAATTACTCCATCTATGATAAAGAAATGCTGGCCATTATGCATGCATTGGCCAAATTCAGACAATACTTGGTGGGCAACAAGTTTGTGGTGAAAACTGACCACAATAGTCTAAGACACTTTCTCACCCAAAAAGATCTAAATGAAAGGCAACAAAAGTGGGTAAGAAAGATTCAAGCTTATGATTTTGATATTGAATATGTCAAAGGAAAGAATAATATAGTAGCAGATGCTTTATCAAGAAGGCCTTATTTTTCTCTCATGGATATTGCTAAGGATTGGAAAAGCATGCTACTAGTTGAATATGCCAAAGACAAATTTGCTTGTGATGTGTTGGATGGAATCAAAGGGGATGATAATTATAGTATTTTGAATGGGATGATATATTATAAGGGAAGAATTTATTTAGTTCATAACTCCAAGCTCAAGTACCAAATTTTGCAAGAAGCACATGATTCCCCACTAGTGGGCCATCCGGGGATCTTCAAAACTTATAGACAGTTGAGGCAAAGATTTTTTTGGAACGGGCTGAAGGAAGATGTTCAGAAGTATGTGAATGAATGTAAAGCATGTCAACAAAACAAATCATAACTTACATGTCCAGCCAGCCTATTACAACCATTGCCCATTCCGGAGCAAAAATGGGACAGTATTTCCATGGATTTCATCACCGGATTGCCTAAATCCTTGGGTAAGGATTGTATCTATGTGGTAGTTGATAGGTTGAAAAAATTTGCTCATTTTTTTGTTGTTACATCATCATTTAGTGCTGCACAAGTGGCTGATATTTTTTTCAAAGAAATCTTCAGATTGCATGGGCTTCTCAAGAGCATTGTCAGTGATAGAGATAGTAGATTCATGGGTGCTTTTTGGAAAGAAATTTTTAGATTGGTAGGCACTCAATTGACTCCAAGTACCAACTATAATCCACAAACTGATGGACAAACAGAAAGATTAAACCAATGGTTGGAAGGATACCTAAGAAACTATGTGGGAGGGCAGCAAAAAGCATGGGCAAAATGGCTACACTTGGGTGAGTTTTGCTACAACACCACTTATCATATGTCAATAGGAATGTCTCCTTTCAAAGCATTATATGTTTATGATGCACTTACATTTGCTGACATTATATTTGGTGATAGTAGAGCCCCAAAGGCTAAAGATTGGGCGGAAGAGAGCCAAGAAATTTTAAAGCTCTTGAAAGACAATTTGCAGGTTGCTCAAAATCAGCAAAAACAATGTGCTGATAGACATAGAGAAGAGAGAACCTTTCAAGTCAATGATTTAGTATATTTAAGGTTGCAGCCCTATAAACAAACATCTCTCAAAAAGAATGGAGCAGAAAAATTAAAACCAAGGTACTATGGGCCATACAAGGTAGTGCGGAAGGCTGGAGAAGTAGCATATGAACTAGAACTTCCGGAAGGGAGTAAAATCCACAATGTATTTCATGTTTCTTGTCTTAAGAAAGCTCTTGGTAGGAAAATCATCACTTCAGAAATACTTCCTCCTTTGGATGATGAAGGTCAGCTCACACTTGTTCCGGAAAAGATTTTGAAGACACGGGAAAGAAGGTTGAGGAGTAGAATCATCAAAGAATATTTAGTGCAATGAAAGGAATTACCAAATGAAGATGCCACATGGGAAGAGGAGAAGATTTTGCAGCATCCAAATTTGAAATTGCTTGAGGACAAGAAATCTTGGGTGGGGAGGACTGTAATGTCCCCATTCAAATAAGTGCATAGTAAGACAATCCCATCAATCCTACTAGTTTCCTAGGTTGGATGGGCACATGTGGGATGGAAATAAGGAAAACTAATAAATGATATTTAGACATTAGAAGGGTTCAAGCATTTAATAAATATTATGAATAAATAAATTCAAGAGAAATTCTAGGTGGCAAGTGGTTTTGGAGACATATGGAGGTGGTGGGACCCACACTAGCTTGATTTTTCAATGACACATGGCAACTCTCTCTTGCCAATTCGAATTCATGGGAAGGTGAACACTCTTGGGTGAGTTGGTAAGTCATAACACATGGAATTGAGCATCTTAGGTCGAAATGGGATGGAATAGTAACCTCCATGGGAGAGGAAGAGTCAAATTGGAGACTAGTGGACACTTGGGCTAGATTCCCTAGTTTTATGACAACAATAATGAAGCATCTATGACATTTATGACAAAATTCAGACCTGACTTCTTACACCTGACCATTATGACATGTCATACCCAAAAATAGGCTCAAGAAGAAGCTCATGGAGTTGGAGGAATCTAAAGAGACTCGAATTCGAATTTGGGAGAAGATGGAAGGTTGGAACTAGGAGACAAGTGGCAAATGAGGAATATTTTCTAAATGGAAAATTATTGAATCTATTGAGAGAATTTCGACCCCTTGAAGACTAATGTTGGTTATAAAATGTAGAAATCAAGTATGAGAATGGCTTTGATGATTTGAGAAAAATTGCATTTGTGAAGAGAGAGCTAGTGGATGACTAGTTTCTTGCCTTAGCCAATTTCGAGGGTGAAAGATTCCCATCCAAGTTGGTGTTTGGAGAGTCCACTCAGGTATTTCATGGTGCTTTAATGGAGTTTGTATTTGCAGGTAGCAGCTACAGGAAGTTTCATGGTTTGGTTTAGTGCAGCACTTTCTCTCCACCGTTTCCAGTTTTGAAGGCATATTCGTGCTCCTTGAGGGAGGGCGTTTTTGGTGAGCACTTGTGCATATTGAGAGAGATTCTCATTATATATTTCTGATTGTAATAGCTTCATATCCTCTGTTATTAATATTTAGAAAGTCTCAGGTCGAAATACCCACTGGTTGTATGCAAAACTATTGATTAATGAGCAGACAATGTCCATTTCCCCAATGCATTGATGTATGACACTATAATGTTGATTATTTGGAATGGATGGATGATTCTCTGATATATTTGTGATCAATATACTTCCATGGATGTATTCTACAAGTTTCATGTACTGTACTTGAGCATTTGAAGCATTTTTACTCAGTTTAGTTGTATTGGGAGGTGAAATAGTGCCATTTCCCCAAGGGTCGAATTGGGGGTTTTTGTTGTTGAATGTGAGAGAGTTAGAACAGTAGTAAAAATCAATTAATGGTGCATATGAGACCTTAATCACATACTTAACACATTATATACCTATGTTCATAAATTTGTGGGATTTTGGAGGCATTTGGAAGGCCATTTGCAGTGTTACCCGGGTGGGATTTGATGCACAAATTACTAGTCAAAATTACATATATTGATCAGAATACAAATCAAGTTTGCATCAGTATTTGGAGGGCCATAAAACATCCCTGAACCTGATATTCAAGTCTAAATACCATTCATAGACTCCTACGGAATATTTGGAAGCATTTGGGTTGATCTGGAGGTCAAAACAGTAAAACTAGTCAAAGGTCGAAATTGGGAAAAAAAGTGGAAAATTGGGCATTTTAATAAAATTTGAAAAAGGGATATTACAAAACCCCCAAGGGTAGGAGAAAAATATGGCTTTCCAAATGCAATATGAACCTCCTAGATTTCAGAAAAGATAAATGTATTAGTTAAAGGACTTCAATTTTCACCCAAATGCATCATTAATCAGTTCCTAAAGGATTTTGAAACTCCCATAAATCCGAGTTTTGTGGACATGTCTTCACATGGGGGGAAATGATAGGAAACTTCACTAATTGCTATGAAATTCGATATTTATGCTCCAAAGGATTATGTAATGTATATGAAACTTATTTAGGACATTAATGAATCTCCATACATCATAAAAATCATAGAGATGAACTGATACAAGTCGAAATAAAGCAACTTCAAGCTTTCATAACAAGATATGAGGAAATTGGCACCATTTGTAAATTGTTTGGTATTTTTGCATAGTTTCACTTGGTATTTCGACCTGAGGATATTCTGAGAATTAAATACAGAGTAAATACATCATATTAAAAATAAATGGGTCCATAACAGATTCCACAAAGATATCAGCATCTCACAATATGTGCCCTTCCTCCAAGAGCCAAACTATGAAGAGAAATGTGAGAAAGGTGTGGAAATAAGTTAAAGAATACAATATCATGAGCATCCCTATAGCTTTAACCTGCAACAAATGAATCCATTTTAGATCCAAATGAAAGGTCTGAATGGCCTCTCCAATTTCCAATTAGGATGGTAATCGTTCACCCTCGAAATTGGTACTAAGGCAAGTAGAGTAAACACTCCACAAGCATGGACAAGCTATGCTCTCCAATATGCAAAATGAGAAATGATCACAAGCTACTCTAATTCTTTGTTCTTGTCTTTTATAAAATTCTCAAGTACTCCATGGGTCGAATTCCTTCCAAAATCCTCATTCCATCTCAATTTGGGAAGAGATTCCAATGTGTGCCACTTGTCCAACAATTCCTAGTCTCCAGCTTCCCTCAATTCGAATGGGTGTCTCTTTGGCTGACCTAACTCCCTTGCACGCCTTATTGGAGGATATTTTTATCCCTGACATGTAATATATGTCATATGTTAGCAATCAGTTCTGATTTGTGTCATAAGTGTCATAGCATCTTCATCATTGTTGTCGTAGAAGCTAGGGAATCTAGCCCAAGTGTCTCAATATCTCTCAAATGCCTCTTCCTCTTCCATGGAAGTTACTCTTCCACTACAATTCGAACTTCATTGAGTCATTCCAAGTATATTGACCTTCCAAATCCCAAATAACATTATGATCCACCTTGGATTCGAATGGGTGAGAATAGGATGCCATGTGGCATGAGGAATCTAGCTTTGTGTGGGTCCCACACCACCAATGTGTCTCCATGACCAAGTGTGACCTTATTTTCCTATAATACATATTTATTTAACCCCTTTTAATATATTTATATCAATATAATGTCCATTTGGGGTTTTATAGTCTCCTTATTCCAAATCTAATGTTTCCACCCCAACCTAGGAAACTAGTAGATTGGTGGAATTTTATCTTTTGAGATTTATTTGAATGGGGACATTACATTCTATGGTCAGATGGATCCCCAACTATGTTCCCAGCAGCTACAAGGACTTTGTGATCCCATATTGGCCTTGGCCATGGATTGGGATCATGTGTTGGATTTGGATGTGAATCTGAATCTCCTTGAACTTTATTCTGAACATCAAGATCTTGATCCTCATCTTCATTAGAAGAGGTATCACTATGATCTTCATCAGATTCCGATGGGGTAGGAAGAGAGTATGGAAAAAATGTGAGAATTCATATGCTTTGGAGGCATGGTTTGCAAACCCTTTCGCTATAATATTCCCAGTGGAGATATCTGCAATCTCAACTATGTCAGGACCAAACACCACTTTCTTCGATGAACCTGTGTGAGTCATCTGATATACATAAAACAAATTTTCCGACAAAGAAGGCACAAATAGAACATTCTTTAACTTTCCATGCTCCATATGTAATGTGACCTTTCCTTCAGTAGAGATCTGAGAGTTGTCTCCCATTTGAATAATCATACCATCTTTGAAATGTAAAGAATAAAATGATTCTATGGAGGCAAGAGGCTCCTGAATCTATCAGGAGGTCTTGTGATTTTGAAAATCCATCCTTCATTGCATGGCATCTCTTGTTGAGATATTGTAACTTCTAAGAATATTATATTTGTAATTTATTATTCTGGAGATGTTTCATTCCTCCGTAGAGATCTTATTGTATATCGGAAGATGTTTATTCCTCTGACGGAATGTGGTAACTTGGGTTATTAGACTTCCCTAGTGGGGTCGGCCCAGAGTCAGTTGTATGGGGTGTTTAAGTCCCCTAGCGGGGTCGGCCCAGTCAACATTATGTTGAGTGGTTAAGTTGGGGCCGACCTAGTTAAGGTTAAAAGACAAGTGAAGTAGTGTATAAATAGAGGAGGTGTGTTCCTCATTTAACACACTCGCTCACTTGTGATTGGCGCATAGGAGAGAGAGAGATATCTGCTATGGAGGAGAAGGAGCTCATGTTTGGGGATTACATATTTGTATTTACTGGTCATCTATATTGAGGAAGCTTTGCTGGGTTTTCTACCCCATGAGGGTTTCCCAGGATAAATCTGTGTCTCTTGTGTTTATGTTGTGCTTGTTGTTCTTTTAGTGATCCTATATATGCTATTACTGTGAAATGGAATGTAATACTGATATTTTCTATCTTAGCATATTGAATCTTAACATCTATCATGACCATCATACTCACTTCCAGAATCAGCCTCTCTTACACCTTTTGGGAGGGAAATGTTGTGTTGTTCAAGAAGCTTGGTCAACTTATCTATCTTCTTTTGCATGCAATATCTCTCTGGGTGGTTTCCTTTCTTGCAATAGGGACACTTGGATTTCTCAAATCCCTTCTATTTTCCCTTCTTAGAGCTAGAGGATCCTTCTGATGGACTTGAATTGGCATACAACTTGGGTTCAGATGGCATCTTATCCTTTCCCTTGTGTTTCCCCTTCCCATTCACACTTTTTGTTTCTCCAACCATAAGAGCTTGATCTTTAGAGGCCTTCAAGGAGCCCATATGGATCAACTTATCTTGTTCTTGGATGAGAGATTCAGTGAAAACATCTAAGGAGGGCATCTTCCAACCAGGGATTTACATTTTACCAGAATGGAAGGTGGAGACAAAGATGGAGAACTTGGGACCTAGCTTTCTCAGAATGGATAGCACCAACTTCTCATCCTTCTTCTCAATTCCACACTACTTGAATTTCATAACCAAACATTTGAATTTTGAAAAGAATTGCTGAATGATCTCGAAACTGCTCGGTTTTAGAGCAATCAACTCATTTTCCAGAATATGGCCTCTTAGCTCATCTTGTTTGTCGAAGAGGGTCTCTAACTTCAACCATAAATATCTTGGAGTCTTAAATCCTTCTATGTGGAATACTATATATCTGGAAATATGAATACACATGAAACCAAATGCTTCATCCAATCTATTCAGATACTTGATTTTCTCCATAGCTGAATGTGGTTTGGGATCCTTTCCCATTGTCACCATGTACAATGATTTGTTGCACAATACCATCTGCATATCATCCCTCCAATAAAGATAATTGAAGGGTGTCAGGATCATGGGAGAGAGAGGAGAGTTTGAATTGTCCATTACAACTATTGTATAAAGTACAAGGTGAAATTGCTTCTACTGCAGAAAAAACTGCTGCAACTGTAGAAAACTGTTGCAACTGCAGAAAACTGTTGTAACTGCTGCAATTGTAGAAAACTGTTGTAACTACTGCAACTATTGCTGCACTAAAAAAATTGAATAACCTACAAAAAAAATCTCAATAATGGAGGTAGAATACTACTGAGCACTTCTTTAGGACAATAGGCACTTTTATCCGGATCCTTAACACCTAGCTAGACCTCATTTGATTTCTCCAATGAATTCAATGCAATGGCACCAGGATTTGCTGTGGAAATCCAGAGGCTTCTGCTGCATTACCGAAAGAAACTGCTCAACCTATTCACTCAAATGGATCTGATACCATGTGAAATTCTATGTCACAATAGATCTAAAGAGCCGAGGATACCTCACAAAGAAATAAAGAGCATAAAATTTGAAGAACAGTGAAAACTGCAATAAAAAAGAGTAGAAGAATAATAATGCAGTAGAACTCAGATAGGAGCAGAATAATATCACATGTTCCAATAATCAATATAATAAACAATGATGTTACAATGGAGATAATTCGAATCATGCAGGAGAATTCGAACCTAAGTTGGTCTAGCATAGGGATTATCACCACTGAAGTGCTCTGGAAGACTCAAAGTCAACTGAAATGAACCTAAAATCAGCTAACTGAAGTCACAATCAATTAACTAACTAAGGAGGGTGCAATAGTGAGTTTGTCATGTATTCCAGTCATAAAATGGCGCTTGAGGCCATAATCAGTGGCATCCAGAGCTCTAACCCCCCACAAGAGTTAGATAACTCGGGTGGACTGCACTGGAACACTTAGTAGGTTCCTATAAAATAGGGAACTAACTGAAGTGGTCCTAGAATGATGCATACAGGGCTCAGAAGGTGGTAGATGGATCCTGGATGACATCTACACACCACTAGGGGGAAAATGACATCATCAAAAAATGCCTTCAAAAGTGATATTAAGTTTGATGTTGCCCCAATAATAGACCTACAAAAATCACCAAACAGAGGTTAATATACAAATATAATTGGCAGAATTAATGTTTCATGGGATGAAATTGCTTATGGTTGTGAACTATGGGGATAATTGATGTTAAATGCCTCAAGGAAAGTGTTATTAACACTGTTACTATTGCTATACCAGTTCATTTGCTACAAGAGGTATGTTTTCCTTTTCAACAATTATCATACAAATGAATGCTTGGGATCTCATACCTATTGTAATTTATGACTGCTAATTTATTGGTTCATCTAATTAAAAATTAATGTTGATCTAATAGTGGGACTCATATTTTTTATTGATGTAAGTGTACTCATCAATGGTTATTGGAATGTTGATCCTAATATTAGCTAGTAATTGTGTTGGAATCATATTATTACAAACTAACTAGTGTAAGCTAACTAGGGCATTGTTATCTTCAAGGTATAAGTATCATTTTACATCAAACTGAATAACCCATGCTACAATACTTATCCCACACTAGTACCAAGTGGATTATACGTTGATATGTCTTCTTCATTCTCTATTTGAATCCATAAAGGAACTGATCTTTGCATGATATTGTGGAAGGTCTTTAGTTTAAATCTTGATAAGAAAAATGACAAGGGCTCTCCCCTTGGAGGTCAAGACTCTCCGAAGAAGTTAAATATTTGTGATCAGGTGACATTGGGTCACAAGTCCTTGCATGTGCTTACTAGGCACTAGCCCCACTAGTTTTCCCAGTAACACCTGTATAAGGCTTCAAAAGGGGTAATTTTTATCTAGGTATGATATGTACTAATATTGTACCACCATTCAACAAGGTGTAGCCAATTTATCTATGGAATATGATGCTCATTCATGAAATTCCTAAGGTATCCTTCAATGCATTTATTAACCACTTCTGTGTATCCATATTTCAGGAGGTTATAATAAGTACTCATGGTTAATGAGGTCCCAACTTATTGGAACAATAAACTTGGGGTCCCTATCATTGACGATAAATTTGGGAAACCCATGGAGCTTGAATATATTTTTTACATAGCTATCAACAACTTGACTAGGTTTCTCCTTTGATGAAATTCCAATGAAATATGCATATTTTGTTAATCAATCTATGATTAAATTTTTTTATCTTCCACTTTTGAAGTAGGAACACCGCTAATAAAATCCATGGATATTTCAAACCATTTCTGGATATTAAGGTGTTGGAGAAGTCCCATAGGAGAAATTGTTTCAAACTTTTGTCGCTGACATGTATCTCATTCTACCACATATTTTTGAATATCAGTTTTCAAACCTTTCCAAAAGAAGTATTATCATATATTATGGTATGTTTTGAAAAATCCAGCATAGCTTGCTTTTGGAGAATCGTGATTCTCTTTTAAAACTTGAGTTTTGAATTTTGACGAGTTAGGAAAATAAATCGTTTGTTTGTACCAAAGTATGTCATTCTCCCTTGTGTATTTGGAATTTGTTTCCTTATTTCTTTGAACTTCCTCTATCAGCTTCCTTATTTTTGGGTTTTTTGTCATCCTCGGTTTGGACCTCTGAGATCCATTCAAGATTTACTATGGACATGGAACATAATGTGGCATCATTTTCATGTTTTCTTGATAAGCTATATGCAACCAAATATTCCTTTCCATTTTTATAAACGATGTTGAAATAAAAAAATGGATTTTGTGCCTCACCCATTTTTATCGTTATGTATGAAAGATTCTTTTGGGTTAGGAAATATTTCAAAATGTCATGATCTATTTTGACAAGAAATTTAGCAATTCCTTCCATAAAATAGCAATGTAGGAAAAATGCTTGAGCTCCCTTTGTAATCATTTTTCCATTTTATTGGATGAAGCAATTTGGGGAGGAGGGAAGTTGATACCATGAAGCTTTTACTTCTTTCCATTTTCAAAGAATTTTATAAAGAGTTGTAAACTTAGCCCCACTGTACCAAGTGTTTCTAACCATTGGGCTTCTAAGATAATGTCGACCCCTCCAATTGCCATATCATACATATGCTATTTTAATTTGTAGTTAGTTATAGTTTATTCTACCTTATGGCACTTTCTATCACACGAAGTAGTATTGTTACCCAGCATTGAGACTTGGAAACTAGAGGTAGGGTAGATGAATGTGTTTAATTTCTTTGCTACCCTAGAGTCTATAAAATTGTGTGTAGTGTCACTATCAACCAACACTGTCACCTTAGTATTTTTTATGTAGACATTTTAAGAGTTTGGGGTTGATAGATACCAGTCATTGCAGCCACCAAGAGTGTTGGAGTGGCATTGGCTTCCTCGATGTTGGATTCGTTTACATTTTTTTCTGTGTCTCAAGAAGATACATCGCTAACCTCCTCATCATTATCGTTTCCATTATCTTTTTTTTGACATAAGAAGAAATTTCTACTTTTACACTTATGTCCTCGATGCCAATTAGGAGCATTACACTTATGACATGGATTATTATTCTTCTTTTCATTTTTTCTTAGGGGGAGCATATAAGCAGACAATCGATATGATTTTTATTTTTCTTCAACCTGTTTATCTTGTTGATGTTCTTGTTCAACATCCTTGACATCTAGTATTTTAATCTCATTCTGTATACTCGGTTTCAACCCATTATTGGAAATTTGTAGAAGGTGCTCTAGAGATACGTCATTGACGTGAGTAGCTAACACAAGGATATTGTTAAAATATTTTCCCACTGGTAATTTGTGGAAGGCACTTTGATACCACTTGGAAGATATATTTCCAAATAATTAATATATTATTGACAAAATGATGACAAGAATACGTTTATAATAGTGTGTATAAATACACATGAACGGGATAAGTCACATCCTATTGATAATGATTGTGAATTATTGGAAATAGTTTAATTATAATTAATACAAAACATTTAATAATTGTAATATACATTTAAGTATATTACAGTTCCATAGCTGAGCAACAACATGGGAGTGGATATTAGAGCAGGACAAAGGAAGTAGGAGATCCCGCAATAGCCATTATGGCCACATAGTCATAGGTAACTCCATAAATAGTACCACATTCTTTGTATTTGCATGCTATATAAAAGAGCATGGCATAGTACTCATTTCTAGCTAGGTTTTCCCCATAGTCATTTTTCCTAGGATAAATCTTGTATTGATTGTGTGGATTGTGTATTTCTTTGATCTAGTTATTTAACATTCAGTGGAAATAATCTATTAAAAAAGAACTAAGTTGTAAGACTCATTGTGACAAATTGTTCCAGTGGAATATCCACGGTAGATTATGGATCAGTTATGAACATGAGGGACATAGTTCCTCAAGCAACCAAAAGGATGGTGTATATCATATACTGATAATAGAAATATAAAGTATAATAGGATACAACAAAACTAATGCAACACAAAAATTGATTTTGAAATTCAATTGATGGATTAAGGGCTCAAATTAAAATTGTCCCCAGTTCCTAAAACCTATCATAGAAACCAATAGTGTAATATGTATTTAATCCCTTGTTGTTTATTTTTTTTGTAATGTAATTGTTTGAACTCTGATTTTATCATTGATATGGTCCTCACAAAAGGTCTCTTGGACCCTTGGGAATTGTCAAGAATTTGAGAAGAAAGGATCAAAACTTCATTGATGAATGTAGCATTCATCAACTTTCCTTGGTCAATGTCATAGCATGCTTGGTTGGGGTGGTATCACGTCAACTGAGAATGGGAGCTAGGCCAAAACCATTACAAGCCTCCCCACCAACCCTTTAGACGTGGGTGGTAGGATTTGGGGGAATAAATAAATATAGGTGAATTTAGGCTTTATTAGAGGAAATATTCACTACCTTGGATTCTTGGGCAAAGGGTTGAAAAAAATATAATTGATTTCTAAGGAAAGAAAGTGAATCCTTTTGTGCGCCTAAATCCTGACAAAGAAGGGAGTGTTCCTTTCACTTATCCAACAAGGTCGAGAATAGGCAAGAGATGGTGTGTTCCTTTCCCATTTATTTCCAATCCAGATATGTAAGGTATAGAGATGGGAAAGTAGAGGAGCATTTGAGTAAGCCAACCAAGTAGCTATGCAAATGTGAGAGAGAAAGTAATAGTTTAAACTTCAAGTCCATCGACAAATTCATTGATTTCTTTATTTATTTTTATTGTTGCAATTTTTTATTTTTCTAAAAAAATGTTTAGATGTCTTCTAGTAATGCAAGTACATATTTGAGAATTTTCATTTTTATACATGTGTAGTATTCTTTAATATCATGGAATCAATTAAAAAAGCTAGTAATAAAATTTGATCAATCTACTAATAACTCTTTAGTCTTTTCATAGAACCATTCACACCACTCATTACAAGACTTAAATATTTCAAGGTTATTTTGATTTATTTCCTGGCATTCTTTAGTAGATACATACCAAAATATTTTTCAATTTTGTTTAACCAATTTTTGTTTTCTCTATTGTATCGACTATTGAATTTTGCAATTTTATCATGTTAGATCTAGATGAGCATAAAAATAATCACAACCACATAGAAACACATTTAAGAGACAACAATATATCCAAGGAAACTTCGAAGGGAAAAACCAACAACAATGAAGCTTCATTATCCTTAACCAAAACCAACCACTCGAGCCAAGTGAGCTCACTCGCTCACCTCCAGATCACATTACAATGGAGTATGTTAAGCCCTTTATAGGTTTCATTAGATGCAATATCTTGGGTCAATACCATGGGACACCAAATACCATGGGACGCCAAATACTATTTTCTTTGACCCAAACCAAGGTTATCTCAATGACTCATTCACCGATTCAAGGTTAACCTAAAAATCCCCCCTTTAAAATTGACTTAGAGTGATGACCAACCCCCCTCAAATTTTTTACAAAGGAATCTCGGCATGCTCCCTCGTTATCACCTAAGTCTACATGACTTTATCAGTGAGTTACTAGGGATGCCTTCTATCACCTAGGTCTACCTAGACTTTAACAGTGAGTTACCAGGGATGCCTTCTATCACCTAGGTCTACCTAGACTTTACCAATGAGTTACCAGGGGTGCCTAACCAGGTGTTACAACCGTATGCCCATTTACATGCAATTACAAAATTTCAACTCCATTATAAAAATAATTGTTTTTGTTCATGTGTCTCATGGTGAGCTTACTAGCCATACCACATTACAATAGAGTAATCCAAGCCCTTTATAGGCTTCATTACATGCAATACATTGGGCCAATACCATGGGCCACCAAATACCATTGTCCACCAAATACCACGAGACATCAAATACTATTTTCTTTGACCCAAATTAAGATTAGCTCAATAACTCATTCACCGAGTCAAGGTTAACCTAACATATCATACACGCTAGAATGACCAAGTCACATCCCTATTTTTTAAACCAGCCTAGATCCAAATCCTAGGCTCTATCAAGCGTCGAGAGGGATCAAATCTCCCGAGGTGCAAACCTCTCCTTGAATAGCTCCTTGAGTGCAATACCTGAGACACCTAATCCTAAGCTCTAAAGTCTCTAGTTTAAGTCTCATATTTACTTTTTACTTTGTATTATTCTCTTTTGTTTATGGCCGACATAATAATTAGTACTTTTTACTTTGTATTATTATTATTTTTTACTTTGTATTATTTTGTTATTGGACAAACACTCTAAAGTCTCATATTTACTGTTTACTTTGTATTAAAAGTAAAAAGTAAAGTCTCTAGTTTAAGTTTAATATTTATTGTTTACTTTGTATTATTCTTTTTTGTTTATGGCCGACATAATAATTACCACCTAATCCTAAGCTCTAAAGTCTCTAGTTTAAGTCCCAAATTTACTTTTTACTTTGTATTATTCTTTTTTGTTTATGGCCGACATAATATTTATTACTTTTTACTTTGTATTATTCTTTTTTTGTTTACTTTTTATTTTTTTTGTTACTCCACAAACACTCGACTAACAAGATCTCCCCTATACTAAGTTAGAGCACCTCTCGACGCAATAATAAATTTCCCTTGATAAATTTTTAAGTACTTTATAACTTTAAATATTACCTTACCTTGTTTTTAAATTAAATATATTTTTTTAAATTTATAATTTAAATTTTATAATTTGAAATTTAAAAATAAATTTATATTTCTAAATCATCTATAATCCATTTTATTTTATATCCTTGACAACCTCTTTTTATATATATATATATATATATATATATATAAAACTAACCTCACCTCTGTATTCATAGATCTCATACCTTTATGTCTTGTGTGTAGAGGTCATCACTCTTATATTATTTTGTGTGTTTTAAGTCATCCTATAATTCCTTTAACTTTATTTTATATACTATTTTATCACCTCTGTATTCATAGATCTCATACCTTTATGTTTTGTATGTTTTGTGTGTAAACCTTTAAAAGGTCACCACTCTTATATTTTGTTTTAAATCACCCTCTAATTAAACCTTTTAAAAGTCACCATAGACTTCATACTTTTTTATGTTCGTTATATTTCCTTTTCTCTTGAAGATGTCTATGTGATGATTCCTTCTATATGTGGCCTCCTTGTTGTGGTGGTTCTTGAAACAATAACAATAATGCTTCGAGATGTACCATATGAAATGGTTACACATTCTATAATGGTTCCCCACACATCATCTGGTCTTTTAATTTATTTTATTGTTTGGTAGTTGTGGTCTTTTAATTTATTTTATTGTTTGGTGGTTGTAGATGAATAGGACATCTCTTTTCTAGGTGTTAGCTAAAAGCATGGATTATGTCTTTCACTATGGTTCTCTTAATTGTCACTCATATACACAATTTTCAAAGGCTTTTTATTTTATTATTACCAATATTTTTATTTGTTGTAATATTTTTATGAATTGGTTTAGAGATTTTTTTATTGTACTATTACCATTCTTTTTATTTGTTGTGATATTTTTATGGATTGGTGTTTAGAGATTTTTTTATTGTACTATTACCATTCTTTTTATTTGTTGTGATATTTTTATGGAGTAGTCTTTTACAATGTTTTTTATGAACATCAATGTTGCACTAGATTATGTTTTTCAACATAATAATTTTTACTTTTCTACTTTTATGTTCTTAAATCTATAATATTATTTTATTTTTTCTTTCAATCTAGGATGTTTAATTTAGATGATAATAAAAGAGGCGTCTCCATTGATTACCGGACCTCGCACACTCTTTAACACATGGAAGAAAAATGGATCACATTCACTGCAAAGAGAAGGTATATTTTAACGCTTATACCACGCGTCGTGTGACATGAAATTATTGTTATCACGGGAAGAAATGTCCAAATTAGTCACTACAAGAATTCACATAATTGGATTTACCATAATTGATCATCCAGTCAAACATGATAAAAGGAGTGTCCATTTCAGTCTTTTTTGTTTGGTTTAAGAGCTTTTGAGTTATCTAATCAAACATGACAACATGACAAAATTGAGAAAGTTTATTTGGGGTGTCTCTTTAAAAGTTAAAATTGACACAGTTTTATGTGGTCTCTCTTTTAAAAGTTAAACAAAATAAAACAGAAAGTTTTATTCTTTTAAAAATTGAAACATGTGAAGTTTAAAAGTTGAGTAGGAAATCTTGAATTTGACATTGAATTCATGAATGTGTCGAATCTAATAAAATATAAAGTTTTTTTTTTTAAAGTAAAAAATGTGGGTCCATTGGTTGTAGTTTGGATGGTTGGGAGGAAAGATTGTTTCCCTCCCCATCCAAGTTCAACTCTTGTAAGTGACATGATGCTCTTGTTGAGCCCTATTGTAATGATTGTATTTCAAGCTTTCCTTGATTCCTTCGGAATAGCAGGAAGGTGATTAATGTGGAGTTTAAAGGTTAAGTAGGAAATCTTTAATTTGGCATTGAATTCATGAATGTATCCAATCTTGTAACATCGAATTCATGAATGCACCAAATCTTGAAGTCAATTAACATTTATTTAACTTAGTTAATTTAATATGGATATCTAATTAATTATTTTAAAAACCAAACAATATATGGGGTATGGAAGATTCAAAATGAAGGTTGAACATAAATTGAAATTGAATGTGTGAAATATTGAAGTAAATTAATATTTATTTATTTTAGTTAATTCAATATGGATATGTAATTAATTATTCTAAGAAACAAACAATATATAGAGTATGGAAGATTTAAAATGAAGGTTGAACATAAATATTGAAGATGGTGACAAATAATATATATCATGAATGTGCAGAATCTAATAAAATATAAAGTTTTATTCTTTTAAAGTAAAAATTGTGGAGTTTAAAGGTTAAGTAGGAAATCTTGAATTTGACATTGAATTCATGAATGTGTCCAATCTTGTAACAACAAATTCATGAATGCAACAAATCTTGAAGTCAATTTTAACATTTATTTAACTTAGTTAATTTAATATTAATATCTAATTAATTATTTTAAAAACCAAACAATATATGGGGTATGGAAGATTCAAAATGAAGGTTGAACATAAATTGAAATTGAATGTGTGAAATATTGAAGTAAATTAATATTTATTTATTTTACTTAATTCAATATGGATATGTAATTAATTATTCTAAGAAACAAACAATATATAGAGTATGGAAGATTTAAAATGAAGGTTGAACATAAATATTGAAGATGGTGACAAATAATATATATCATGAATGTGTCGAATCTAATAAAATATAAAGTTTTATTCTTTGAAAGTAAAAAATGTGGAGTTTAAAGGTTAAGCAGGAAATCTTGAATTTGACATTGAATTCATGAATGTGTCCAATCTTGTAACATCGAAGTCATGAATGCACCAAATCTTGAAGTCAATTAACATTTATTTAACTTAGTTAATTTAATATGGATATCTAATTAATTATTTTAAAAACCAAACCATATATAGGGTATGGAAGATTCAAAATGAAGGTTGAACATAAATTGAAATTGAATGTGTGAAATATGGAAGTAAATTAATATTTATTTATTTTAGTTAATTCAATATGGATATGTAATTAATTATTCTAAGAAACAAACAATATATAGAGTATGGAAGATTTAAAATGAAGGTTGAACATAAATATTGAAGATGGTGACAAATAATATATATCATGAATGTGTCGAATCTAATAAAATATAAAATTTTATTCTTTTAAAGTAAAAAATGTGGAGTTTAAAGGTTAAGTAGGAAATCTTGAATTTGACATTCAATTCATGAATGTGTCCAATCTTGTAACATCGAATTTGTGAATGCACCAAATCTTGAAGTCAAATAACATTTATTTAACTTGGTTAATTTAATATGGATATATAATTAATTATTTTAAAAAGCAAACAATATATGGGGTACGGAAGATTCAAAATGAAGGTTGACATAAATTGAAATTGAATGTGTGAAATAAATTAATATTTCTTTATTTTAGTTAATTCAATATGGATATGTAATTAATTATTCTAAGAAACAAACAATATATAGAGTATGGAAGATTTAAAATGAAGGTTGAACATAAATAATATTGAAGATGGTGACAAATAATATATAGAGTATGGAAGATTCAAGATGAAGGTTGAACATAAATAGTGAAAATGATGAATATGTGTGCTAAATTTAAAGAATAAATGTGAATGTTAATTGTTAATTTTACAATTAGTTCAAATTCTTGTAATATAGGTAACAAAAACAAGTTTCAAAAGTGTATAATATAAACTTGTTATGTTTTTTATTTAAAATGAAAGGTTTGTGGTTACCCAAAAATCACTTGTGAATTGGAATGGTTAAGTTAGATCATGATTTTGGTCATGGTCCACCTAATTATGGATGTATTTTTAAGATGAATATTGTGTAGTGACCCTTAAACCCTTAGACTTGAACTACACACAAGCTATATAGATAAAGAAAGCAGAGACAAGAGACAATTGAGATGAAATATGTGAAATATAACTCTTGTATGAATGATTCCATAAGAAAGAGAGCAATGTTCACATGGATCTTAATGTAAGGTGACTTCACATTTAGCATAGCTCCAATTACAACCCAAACAAAAACATTTCATAGCCTTCTAGCTCTATAATTCATTGACTTGTCGGCTTTCCAAATGATGTATAACCCTCCCTAATTTCTGAAAAGATGCTTGGCATGGATAAAGGACTTCATGAAAAACCAAAAGGAAACATTTATCATGATCTACAACTGGTTATTGCACCCATCAAACATAAAGTTGTAACACAATACATTGCTTGGAAAATGTACACAATGGACATGGAAATTGTTGCATAAACTTTAATTAAATTCCTAAGGGGCCTACATATGGGAATTTGGTCATATACATTACATCATAGGATTCTTGAACATCTGCAAAAACTCATAGAAAGTATGATACAAATAGATGAATAAATAGACTTCAAATACTCCACAAGAAAGCATAGGGGTGTTAGGAACCCGTGTTAACCCTTCTCTTTAATTTGTTAATATATTGTTGTTGGACGCATATGCTTTGTAAGTCATCCTGTGAGTATATTGTGTTATCCCACATTGCTAGTATATTGTTGTTGGATGCATATGCTTTGTAAGTCGTCCCGTGAGTATATTGTGTTATCCCACATTCATGGGGAGTAATAGTTATTTAGCTTAGACTCAGTATATAAATACGTGTTGAGGCCAGTGAAGGAATCCACGAGTTATTTTGTATTGAGCTTGCTCAAAGGAGGTTGCCCCCTTGAAGTGGCCTGCGATCAATAAATATCTTATGTGTTCTGCTATATTGTGCATTTTCATCATTTAATTGTTGTAGGTTCATCACATCTGGTATCAGAGCACTTTCTTGAGCTCGTTGGGTGGAATTTCTACCAAAAACAATTTCGCATATGTATTTGTTCCTATCAATTGCAAGTTTGGATCTGGGAATAATCCCTATCTGCTTAACTGTGAGAAGTAATTGGGCATAATCCATAAAACTCATTGTGAGGAGTACCACAGGAACCCTGAAGTAATTGGCCCATTGAGAGGACCTGCCAGGGAAAAGGGAAATGACCCCTACCTAATTGACTAGTTCCCACCCATGAGGTAAACCAAGAGCTATCGTTTGTGGCAAAGCGGTTATCAGTTTACCTTACCTGTGGAGTGAGGGGTATTGCCTCAATACGCAATCCGTTAGACAACATTGGTGGCCGAGTGAATCCCCTGAACCGTTAGGAAGCCGAGCATACCTTGGGTCCATATTTATTTCCAGCTGATAAATCGAAGATCACATATGTCTAGAGCTATTTCAAATCCATTCCGAAATCCATTTCAGGTCCATCCATTTTAGATCCATTCCGAGCCATTTCAAATCCAGTCGTTTTAGATCCATTCCGATCCGTTTCAAATCCATTCCGAAAGTCGTTTCAGATCTAGCCGTTTCAGATCCATTCCTTGTTTTAACTCAGTTTCCCTTGAAACTTCACTAACACCTCTGTAATCCCATTCTGCATATTTTATTGAAGGGGACCCTATCCCAAATTCCACTTCTCGAAGCCCGAAATCCAACATTTTTCTATTTTTAGGGTTTTCCATAACTTCTTCGATTTTCACCCAATCGCCTTCAAATTTTGCCATAATGTTCATTTCCCATTTTTGCATCTTTGTCCCTCTCTAACAAATTTCCCCATTCTTTCACCCCACTTCTGAAATCCTCATTTTCTGCTTCCCTATCCATTTGAAAGTGTCCAAAACCTAGTCAAACCCTCATTACCCCTCAGATTTTTTCCCAAATCCAAATTTTAATTTACTAAAACAGTTTCTATTTTTGTTTTTCTACCCTTTCAAAAAAATAATAATAAAAGAACTCCCGATTATGGTTGTTACTCGCGCCGGAACAAAAACCATGGAGGAAGAACTTGTAGCCCTCAAAACCAAACTCCAAGATCTGGATGAAAAATTTCTCGGCCTCCATCTTGAGCATTCAACCATGAACAATAAACGACAGTCAGAGTCTTCTTCCGACACTGGGTTCTCTTCTTTCAAAAAATTTCGTGGGTCAAAGCTTGATTTTCCTCGCTTCAATGGTAATGATCCAACTGGATAGATATATCGGGCAGAACAATATTTCAGTTTGCATAATATTTTTGATGTCAAAAAAGTTCCACTAGCATACTTTCATTTGGAAAAAGAAGCCCTTCAATGGTACCATTGGTACATCAAGGCTCATGAAGAGCCAAAATGGACAGATTTTTGTCGCCTCATTTTGCAACAATTTGGTCCTCGTTCTTTTGATGGCTTCACAAGAGCACTCACTAAACTTCTCCAAATTGGCACTGTGAGAGAGTATCAGATGGAATTTGAGAAACTAGCCAATCACACAAAAGGATTTCCTGATGAATTCTACAGGAGTTTTTTTATCAGTGGTCTAAAGGATGCAATCCAATCTGAGGTCAAAATGTTCTATCCAAACACAATGATGGAATACCTGGGTTTGGCTAAGTTGGCAGAGGACAATATCGCAACCCAACAATGCTCCAAACCCACTTTTGTTCCCTTCAGAAATGTGGGTTCCCAATGACCTCCCATCACGCTAGCTCCTCGACCAACTGCTATGAAGCATTTGTCTGAAGCCAAGATGCGGGCACGTAGAGAAAAAGGGATTTGTTATAATTGTGATGAGAAATTCACTCAGGTACATAGATGTGTTGAGAAAAATCTCTATCTCTTGGATGTGGATTCTCCTCCTGCCTCTGAAATTGGTTAAGAAGCTCCAGATACAATAGATGATGAGGTCAACATTCAGCAGTCGCCTACTGACCCTCTGTATCAGGATGACCACCCAGAGATATCTCTCCGTGCTTTAGTTGGAGTCACCACCCCCCAAACAATGTGGGTCAAGGATTACTTCAAGAAGATCCCTCTTACAATACTCAGTGATTCTGGTAGCACTCATAACTTCATTGACCCTCGGATCGCCAAACAGGCTGATTGTTTTGTCCATCCTTACTCCAACTTTGAAGTCATGATTGCCAATGGGGGCACCTTACCTTGCAAGGGGAAGTGTCGCAATGTGCGAATATCTATGGGAGATTATAACCTACGCTCTGACATGTTTTCTTTGGCATTAGGCGGATGTGATGTGGTTTTAGGCTCTCAATGGTTACGCACACTTGGCCCCATTTTATGGGATTTTGCCGAACTTTGGATGCATTTTTCAGTCAATGGGAAAAAACACACATTAAAGGGATTAAAATCAGCATCTCTCAACATCATCAATTCACATTGCATGGAAAAATCTCCTTAAGAAGAGTTCACATGGTGTCATGGCTCATATCCATTCCATACAAATGCACCCATCCGTGGTCTCCACTACTCCTTTGTATCTACATTTTTTTTTGGATAGATATGAAGGTGTCTCTGATGAACCAGTTGGATTGCCACCTTCAATACCAAAGGACCATTGTATTCAATTCCTTCCTGGAAGCGTTCCTCCCAACATCAGGCCCTATTGCTACCCATTTCATAAAAAAATAAATATTGAGATGCTCGCTCGGGACTTACTGAAGCAAGGTATTATTCTCCCCAGTACGAGTTCCTTTTCCTCACCAGTTCTTCTTGTCCACAAAAAAGATGGGTCATGGTGCCTCTGCATTGAATTTCGAGCACTTAATCACCTCACAATCAAGGATAAGTTTCCAATTCCTATTGTTGATGAGCTTCTTGATGATCTTCATGGTGCTAAATTGTTCTCCAAGTTGGATCTTCATTTTGGGTATCATCAAATCCAGGTTCATGAGGATGATATCCTAAAACATCTTTTCGCACACATGATGGCCACTATGAATTTTTTTGCATGCCCTTTGGCCTCACTAATGCTCCTTACACATTCCCGGCATTGATGAATAAAATATTCCAGCCCTACTTGTTGAAATTCATTTTGGTCTTCTTTGATGATATCCTCATCTATAGTAAAGCATGGACTGAGCATCTCCAACATCTGGATCTTGTATTGCAAATTTTCTCTGATCATCATCTCCAAGCCAAATAGTCTAAATGTGTTTTTGGACAGGAGGAAGTAGAGTATCTTGGGCATATTATTTTAGCACAAGGGGTTCACATGGATTTTGCCAAAATAGATTCCATGCAAACTTGGCCGCATCCTCAAACACTCAAGAGCCTTCATGATTTTTTGGGATTGACTAGCTACTACCACAAGTTTTTCAAGGATTACTGGATGATTGAAGCTCCATTAACTACTCTATTGAAAAAGGATGCTTTTACATGGACACATGCTATTGATTGTGCATTTGAAAAACTGAAACAAGCTATGTGTACTACCCTTGTTCTAGCTATGCCCGATTTTTCCAAACCCTTCACTATTGAGGGTGATGCTTACGACAATGGACTTGGTGATTTTCTCCTTCAATATGAACATCCCATTGCATTCACCAACAAATCCCTTTCCGGTAATAATTTAGCCGCCTCTACATATGAGAAGGAAATGATGGCTATTTTGCATGCAGTACAGAATTGGCGGCCATACCTATTAGGGAATCATTTTTTCATCAAGACTGATCACCAAAGTCTGAAATATTTCCTAGAAAAATGGGTCTCCTCCCCAACACAAAAAAAATGGGTTAGCAAACTCATGGGTTATGATTATGAGATCACTTACAAGAACGGTAAGTACAATCTTGTGGCATATGCTCTTTCTCGCACATTTGATGACCAAGTTTCTCTTTCATCTATTTCTATGCCTATTCCAAATTGGTTGCAATCTATTCATCAGGGCTATGTGAATGAATCATCACTATCTCAAATCATCCAACAGCTAACCAACAACCCTTCTGGTGTTCTGCATTACTATTGGGATGGTCCTTCCCTTAGATACAAGGTTTGTCTGGTGCTTCCCTAGAGCACAGATCTTCAACATGTTATCTTCTATGAACTCCATGCTTCCCCATCGGCAGGGCACTCTGGGTTCCTAAAAAATTATGAGCGGGCACAGCGTAACTTCTTTTGACAGGGCATGAAAAAGACAATTCAACAGATGGTGGCCGAATGTGATACCTGCCAGCTCAACAAGGGCGAAACGACACTCCTCCTGGGATTGCTCGAACCCTTTCCCATCCCTACATGGATTTGGACAGATATTTCTATGGATTTCATTGAAGGGATCCCTAAATATGGAGGGAATACAGTGATTTTTATTGTGGTTGATCACCTCTCCAAATATAGTTGTTTTTGTGCCCTCAACCATCCCTATACCGCCTCATGATTCACACAATTTTCATGGACCATATATTTCGTCTTCATGGAATCCCTTCTTCCATTGTGTCAGATCGTGATGCAACTTTCACCAGTCATTTTTGGACAGAACTATTTCTCCACATTGGCACCAAACTGAAGATGAGTTCAGGGTATCACCCACAAACCGATGGTTAGACTGAAATTATCAATAAATGTTTGGAAACTTATCTTCATTGCTTCACCTCTGAACAACAACATCAGTGGGAAAAGTGGCTCCCTCTTTTTGAATGGTGGTACAATACCTCCTACCACACTGCATCTAAAATGCATCCATATGAAGTAGTCTATGGTCAGGAACCACCAATGCTTCTTCCATACATGCCCATCAGTTCACCAGTTCAGGCAGTTGACACGGTTCTTCGCAACCGCGATCATATTCTTCACATCTTGCAGGACAATCTTCACATGGAAAGAAATAAAATGAAACTACAAGCCGATCAACACCGTTCTGAGCTCAGTTTTCAAGCAGGTGATATGGTTTTTCTTCGTTTACATCCTTACAAGAAATCCTCCCTGAAACTCAAAGGGCATCATAAGCTCGCGCCAAAGTTATATGGGCCATATAAGGTTCTTCAGAAGATAGGGTCTATTTCTTATAAGTTGGAACTTCCTCCTTCTTCCTGCATTCATCTAGTATTTTATGTCTCTTGTTTAAAGAAAGTTCTTGCTACCAACATTAGAGGAAAAACTATTTTACTAGAACTCGATAATGAAGGATTCATCCTTTTGGAGCCGGAGGCCATCCTCAATAGGAGCACTCGTCAGCTTAGCTCTCAATCTATCACAGAGGTATTAATTCAGTGGCACAAAATGCAACTAGAGGATGCTACATGGGAACCACTCCTTCAGATTCAACAACAATTTCCACATCTAAATATTTGAGGACAAATCTTTTTCTAGGGGGGAGGGGATGTTAGGAACCCATGTTAACCCTTCTCTTTAATTTGTTAGTATATTGTTGTTGGATACATATGCTTTTAGTATATTCTTGTTGGATACATATGCTTTGTAAGTCGTCCCGTGAGTATATTGTGTTATCCCACATTGCTAGTATATTGTTGTTGGATGGATATAATTTGTAAGTCACCCCGTGAGTATATTGTGTTATCCCACATTCATGGGGAGTAATAGTTGTTTAGCTTAGACTTAGTATATAAATATGTGTTGAGGCTAGTGAATGCATCCACGAGTTATTTTGTATTGGGCTTGATCAAAGGAGGTTTCCCCCTCGAAGTGGCCTGTGATCAATAAATATCTTATGTGTTCTTCTATATTGTGCATTTTCATCATTTATTTGTTGCAGGTTCATTACAAGGGTAAACTAGCTCGAATAAGTAGTTTGCTTGGAATTTTTACATTATATACATAATATTTCGAACTATGGCTCATATATATAGCTCAATACAGTTCCATACATCATATCCTACATCAATGGAGTCACAAAATCATCCTCCACAAGTTTTATGAAACTATTAGTGTGCCATCAACACTAGAATATGAACATTGAGAAGAGAATTTGAGAAGAGAAAGTAGAAGAATATCTATGAGAGAAAATCGAACTGTAGAGGGACTTTAAAGCGAACAATAGTTCCTTCACACAAATAATTCACCAAAAGAATTGGTAAACCAAATAAGCCATAATAATAATATATTTGTATTGATGATATGATAAAAGATTATATGTTACAATGATGGCCCTACCTTAAATATGGCTCGGGCATTTGATGTTGAGGAGACGCCTCATTTGATAACCTAACTTTAGTTAACCTAATTATTAATTATTTAATTATTATCTTATTTTATGTTCGTAGCATTGCCACCCTCTTAGAAAGGCTTTGTCCTCAAAGCCTTATAATGTTTCTGCATCATTTTATGTGGTGTTGTAGATGATGAAACATGTCGATACGAATTGCTAAGAGTCGAACATAACTTCTGATATGTCGACGGATCAATCCATCCCAAATTCATTTGTTGTGGACTGATGGGATTCCCTACTGATGTGTCGTCAGGAGATTTGATCACATTAGTACCATTATCTTTCGACATTTCCCACTTTTTCAAATATCGGTTTTTATGGTTGGGGTGTCTATAAGGAACTTTCACGATGTCATTTTCATTTATGAATGTCGCCTTTAGAGCATTGATCTGAGTTGGAAGTTGTATTTTCGTCTCTTGAGGATTTAAGTTTTTGTTCTGTATCTTTTCCAACATGTTTTCTAACTGCCTATTATCATTTTGAAACTTCTTAATCAATTCGACTTGCAATTTTCTGTCATCTTCAAATGTCTTAATTTGTTCCTTAAGATCTTCATTATGACTTCTGATACAACTATTTTCTTCCTGCTTGTCTAGAAGTTTCCCTTCAATGTCGTCCATAGATTGTTCTATCTTTCGGCTATTTTTCAACTTCTTAATTTTTGTGACTAGTATCTTGTTATGATTTCTTAGTCTAAAAATTTCTTCAACATTGTTAGATAATGCTTTATTACTCTTCGCGATCTCTGACTTATGTGTCTTTTTAAAGTCGTCATTTTGTTGTTGAAGAACTTTTATCTATTGTCGACACTGGTTGACCTCTGATTCTTGACGTTCTAATTTATGTTGTAACTGCATTAGTTCTTCATATTTGTCGCTAACGATTTTGTTCAAGCGTATTATTTCTGCTTCGTAATTATTTATGTCCTTCTTTATATCTTGATTTCCTAACCTCTGATTGAATTTATTTTCGGCTCTTAATTCATCAATTTGCGCATACAATTTTTCTATACGCCTTTCCTGGTCAGAGATTTTTATTTCATTGTACCTTTCTTGTAATTCAATTCTTATTTTTGAACTGTTATTTATGTCGCGCAATTCTTCATTGTCTTTTCGATAACGTTTTAACATGGCTTCTAATTTTTCTCGCAAATTGTCTTCCATGGTTTCTGACTTCTTCGACGGTGGGATGATCTTCTTTGATTTCTTTGATAAGCCTTCCTTTAACTTGAATTCTTCGACAATAGATTGTCTTATATGGACTTGATTTCTTCTTTGTCTTGTCTTTCTTCGACGAGCCTTCCTTTGGCTTGAATTTGTTGATTGAATTTTTTGTTCTCCAACCAATTCTTATTCAAAAGAATTGATTTTTTTTTTATAATAATAATTATTATTAAAATTTAATAATAATATTAATAATATTTTTGTTTTGTTTTGAGATGGTATAGTATAATATTATTATTATATTTTTTTTATAATAATAACTATGGTTAATTTCTCAAGATTAATGGTAAAATATAAAAATATAATAATAATAATTGAAATTAATATTATTATATTATATATTTTTATTTTCTTATAAGGTCAGAACTATAATAATAATACTTTATTATTATATTAAAACTTTTGTTTTGACCTAATTCGAATTAGGGTTTATGGTCATTGGAGGGCATGAAAGGGTCGAAGGGTGGTGAGTTGGGTGGCGTAGTGGTGCTATTGGGAGGCAGCGGCGTAGAGGAGGGAGGCCGTGAAGGAGCAGGGAGAGGAGGTAGCCTGGGTGGTGTAAAAGAGGAGGGCGCGAGGAGAGGTCGTGGAGTGTGGACCAGGTAGGAGCAGGTCGAGCGTGGAGGTTGTTGGTAGTGGAATGGTGATAAATCGGGAATAAGGAGGCACGAAGAAGTGTGGTTTGAGCAGCGTGGGAGTCGAGGAGGGGCGTGCGGCTCAAGTGTAAGCAGGGAGGAGGTCACGTGAAGACGTAGTGATGGGGGTCGAGAAGATGGATTGGGAGATGGCAGGGTGCAGTGTGGCATGGAGCTGCAGGTCTATGAGTGGATGGGTGGATGATGTGCAGATGGGAGAGTGGAGCAGCGAGTAATAGGAGAATGTATGTAGGGAGATGGAGAGAAGGCCCAGTAGCATGGGAAGATGAGAGTGAAGGGAGTCTGGAGTATGAGGATGCGAGGAAGAAGAGGAAGATGTGAGAGGAGTGGAAGATAGTAATGGAATGGGAGTGCAGAAGTGGATGAGGTTTGGAGGTTGGTGCATGGGAAATGTGGAGAATGGTGGCGGCTGCGATTTGGGTCTCACTAGTAGACCGTAGGATGGAAGGTGGAAATGGTGCAGGCCGTCAGTGTCTTTTCCTTCTCGTGATATTTTTTTTTTTGCTTTTGTTTTTTTTGTTTTTGTTTTTCTTTGAACTTCAACTTCTTCACGTAAATGGATTGAATGGCTAAAATCTTGGGTGGGACAAGGTTCTCGGTTTCAGAGATACTCTGAGATGATGGCTACCCGCCAGATCAGAAGCTAGCTCTGATACCAAATGAAGCGAACAATAGTTCCTTCACACAAATAATTCACCAAAAGACTTGGTAAACCAGATAAGCCATAATAATAATATATTTGTATTGATGATATGATAAAAGATTATATGTTACAATGATGGCCCTGCCTTAAATATGGCTCGGGCATTTGATGTTGAGGAGATGCCTCATTTCATAACCTAACTTTAGTTAACCTAATTATTAATTATTTAATTATTATCTTATTTTATGTTCGTAGCAGACTTGAACCTACATTAAAAAATTCATTTAATCTTTGATAAGAGGTATGAATGGCCTGTCCTCCAACCAACTTGGAAAGGTATCTTTCACCTTCGAAATTGGTTCAATAACATGGAAGGTAAACACCCACCGTGCATGGACAAGCTAAGCTCTCCAAGAGTGCAAAAAAAAAATTATCCAAAAGATGCACTCCTTCCTCCTACCCCTCTTTTATTAGCTTCATGTGGACTCATGAGGTCGAATTTCCCTCCAAGACACTCACCCAGCTCAAGTTAGTGATTGATTCCTTCATGAGACACTTGTCCTCCTCATTCTTGCACTCCTCTTTCCTCAATTCGAATTGGGAATATTGGCTGACCATAACTCCATCTATGCAACCTATTGGTGGATATTTTTAGCCCTGATATGTCATATTTTTCATAGGTCTTCTATCAGGTCTGAATTTTTCATATTTGTCACAGATTCCTTCATCATTGGTGCCATAGATGCCATGGAATCTTGTCACAAGTGTCACAATTTGTCTATTATGCTTCTTCCTCTTCATTGGGAGTTACTCTTCCACTCCAAGTCGATACTCCATGATTATTGCCATGAATATTTCCTCTTCATCTACCCCAAGTACATTACCCTTCACCTTGAACACGAATTTGTGTGATAATGATGCCAAGTGTAGTGGGGAATCTTTCCACATGTGGGTCCCACAACCTCTTATGCGCCCTCATGATCCAATTACACCTCATTTTCCTCTTTATTATTATTTATTTGTCCCATTTAATGTGAATTTTAATTCTAAGGTCATTTTGGGTCTTGTAGATCCCTTATTCCAAATTTTGATGCTTCCATCCCAACTTAGGGAACTAGTAGGTTAGTGGAATTTTTCCTCCATGATAAATTATTGGATATGGACATTACAAACTTTGAATTGGGAACTCGCTCTTCATGTGACACACCTTGTCCATTTGGATCTAATTTTGAATTATTACTAACTTGGACATCATGTTTGGCAATTATTTGACCCTTAGCACAAATTTGATAAATTATCATGAACATGGCCAAGTGACTTAGGCCATTGTGATCCAATGCAAAATTTGAGGACATGAAAATCCCTCCCCTCCCAATATTGCTTGTCCTCAAGAAATATGGACCATATCCATAGAATATTGAACCCAACCAATTGCTTCTCACCTCATGCAAGTGATTATATGTATGATGAAACACATGTGTACTTTTCCACCAACTTTTGCAAGCTACTTCATGAAATACGAAACAAAAATAGTTGAATCCAATGTGGGGAACCTCCAACAATTAAATGATGAAAATGCACGATATATCAGAAATAACAGAACATAGAAGGGATTTATTGATCGCAGGCCACTTCGATGGGGAAACCTCCTTTGAGTAAGCTCAATGCAAATAACTCATGGATTCCTTCATTGGCCTCAACACGTACTTATATACTAAGTCTAAGCTAAAAAACTATTACTCCCCATGAATGTGGGATAATATAATATACTCATGGGATGACTTACAAAGCATATGCGTCCAACAACAATATACTAACAATGTGGGATAATACAATATACTCACAAGATGACTTACAAAGCATATGCATCCAACAACAATATACTAACAAAGTAAAGAGAAGGTTTGACACGGGTTCCTAACATCCCCTCCCCCTTAGAAAAATCTGTGTCCTCAAAGCTTTAGATGTGGAAATTGTTGTTGAATCTGAAGGAGTGGTTCCCATGTAGCATCCTCTAGTTGCATTTCCTGCCACTGATTTAATACTTATGTGATGGATCAAGAGCGAAGCTGATGAGTGTGCCTATTGAGGATGGCCTCTAACTCCAAAATGATGGATCCTTCATTGTCCATTTCTGGTAAAATAGATTGTGCTCTGATGTTGGTGCCAAGAATTTTCTTTAGACAAGGGACATGAAGAACTAATGAATGTAGGAATGAGGAAGTTCAAATTTATAAACAACAGACCCAATCTTTTGAAGAAATTTAAATCGACCATAGAAATTTGGAGCGAGATTATGACGCCCTTTGAGTTTCATGGAGGATTACTTGTAACGTTGTAGACGAATAAAAACCATATCACCTACTTTAAAAGTGTGCTCAAAACGGTGTTGATTGGCTTGTTGTTTCATTCGATTTATTTCCATGTGAATATTGTCTTGCAAAATGCGAAGAATCTAATCACAGGTTCGAAGAACCGTGTCAACTTCCTAAACTGGTGAACTATTGGGGGTGTATGAAAGAAGCACTAGTAGTGCTTGACCATAGACTGCTTCATATGGATTCATTTTAGGTGCAATGTGGTAGGAGGTATTGTACCATCATTCAATGAGAGGGAGCCACTTTTCCCACTGATGTTGTTGTTCGGAGGTGAAGCAACGAAGATAAGTTTCCAAACATTTGTTGATAACTTCAGTCTGAACATCGATTTGTGGGTGATACCCTGAACTCATCTTCAGTTTGGTGCCAGTGTGGCAAATTAGTTCTGTCCAAAAATGACTGGAAAAAGTTGCATCGCGATCTGAGACAATGGAAGAAGGGATTCCATGAAGATGGAAGATTTGGTTCAGGAAAATCTATGCCACTGAGGAGGCGGTATAGGGATGGCTAAGGGAAAAAAATGACTATATTTGGAGAGGCGATCAACCACAACCAAAACCATTACATTCCCTCTATATTTAGGGATCCCTTCAATGAAATCCATAGAAATATCTGTCCAAATCCATGTAGGGATGGGAAAGGCTTCGATCAATCCTAGAAGGAGTGTCGTTTCACGCTTGTTGCGTTCATAGGTATCACATTCAACCACCATCTATTGAATTGTCCTTTTCATTCCCTTCCAAAATAAGTTACACCATATCCGCTCATACGTTTTGAGGAACCCGGAGTGCCCTACCGATGGAGAAGCATGGAGTTCATAGAAGATATCATGTTGAATATTTGTGCTTTGGGGAAGCACTAGATGACGTATCTCAGGGAAGCACCATCCCAAGAGTAATGCGGTACAACAGAAGGGTTGTTGGCCAACTGTTGGATGATTTGAGATAATGAGGAGTCATTCACATAGTCCTGTTGAACAAATTGCAACTAATTTGGAATGGGCATAGAAAGAGCTAAAAGAGAAACTTGGTCATCAAATGTGCGAGAAAGAGCATCCGCCATAAGATTGTCCTTGCCCTTATTGTAAGTGATCCCATCATCATAACCCATGAGTTTTCTAACCCATTCCTGTTGTGTCGGAGGAGACCCGTTGTTCCAGGACATATTTCAGAATCTAGTGATCAATCTTGATGCAAAAATGATTCCCTAATAGGTATGGCTGCCACTTCTGTACTGCATGCAAAATAGCCATCATTTCCTTCTCATATGTAAAGGCAACTAAATTCTTACCAAAAAGGGATTTGTTGGTGAATGCAATGGGATTTTCATCTTGAAGGAGAACAACACCAAGTCCATTGTCGCAAGCATCACTCTCAATAGTAAAGGGCTTGGAAAAATCAGGCATAGCTAGAATAGGTGTAGTACACATAGCTTGTTTCAGTTTTTCAAATGCACACTCAGTAGCATGTGTCCATGTAAACGCATACACTTTCAATAGAGAGGTTAATGGAGTTACAATATTCCCATAATCCTTGACAAACTTGCGGTAGTATCTAGTCAATCCCAAAAAACCACGAAGGATATTGAGTGTCTGAGGATGCGGCCAATTTTTCATGGCATCTATTTTGGCAGGATCCACACGAACCCCTTGTGCTGAAAGAATATGCCCAAGATACTCTACTTCCTCCTCTCCAAAAACACATTTAGACTATTTGGAATGGAGATGATGATCAGATAAAAGTTGTAGTACAAGATACAGATCCTAGAGATTCTCAGCCCATGTTTTACTATAGATGAGGATATCACCAAAGAAGACCAGAATGATTTATGCAAGTAGGTTCGGAATATGTTATTCATCAATTCCTGGAATGTGGAAGGAGCATTAGTGAGGGAAAAGGGCATGAACAAAAAATCATAGTGGCCATCATGTGTGCGGAAATCCTTTTTAGGGATATCATCCTCATGAACCCAAATTTGATGATATCCAGAACGAAGATCCAACTTGGAGAAAAAATGAGCACGATGAAGCTCATCAAGAAGCTTATCAACAACCAGAATTGGAAACTTATTCTTGATTGTTAGGTGATTATGTGCTCAGAATTCAATGCAGAGGCATCATGACCCATCTTTTTTCGGATAAGAGGAACTGGTGAAGAAAAGGAACTGGTACTAGGGAGAATAATACCTTGCTTCAGTAAGTCCCGAACGAGCATCTCAATCTCTATTTTTTGGTGAAATGGATAGTGATAGGACCTGATGTTGAGAGGAATGCTTCCAATAAGGAGATGAATCTGATGGTCGTCTGGTCTTGAAGGTGGCAATCCCACTGGTTCAAAAAATACACATGCATATCTATCCAAAATTTGTTGTAGATCCAAAGGAGTAGTGGATACTGTTGATGGGTGCATCTGAATGGAATGGAGTTGAGCGATGACACCATGTGAATTTTTCTTAAGGAGATTTTCCATGTGATGTGAACTAATGATGGTGAGAGACCCTGGTTGTAAGCCCATCAATATGCTTTTTTTTCCATTGACTGAAAATTGCATCCAAAGTTCATCAAAATCCCATAAGATGGGGCCAAGTGTGTGTAACCATTGAGCACCCAAAACCACATCACATCCCCCTAAGGGAAAGGAAAACATGTCGGAGCGCGGGTTATAATATCCAATAGAGATACACACATTGCAAAACTTCCCATTGCAAGGTAAGGTGCCCCCATTGGTAATCATGACTTCAAAGTTGGAGGAAGGATGGAAAAAACAATCATCTTGTTTGGCGATCTGAGGGTCAATGATGTTATGAGTCCTGCTAGAATCAATGAGTATTGTAAGAGGGAGCTTCTTGAAGTAACCCTTGGCCCGCATTTTTTGTGGGGTGGTGACTCCTGCTAAAGCATGGAGAGATATCTCTGGGTGGTCGTCCTAAGAAGGAGGGTCAACATGTGGCTGCTGAATGTCGAACTGATCATCTATTGTATCCTGATAGTATTGACCAATTTCCGTTGTAGCTAGAGAATCCACAACCAAGAGATAGAGATTTTTCTCAACACATCTATGTCCCTGAGTGAATTTCTCATCACAATAATAACAAAGCCCTTTTTCTCTGCGTTCTCGCATCTATGCTTTAGACAAATGCTTGATAGGAGTTTCTCTAGGAGGTGGCGTGATGAGAGTTCATTGGGAAACCATATTTATGAATGGAACAAAAGTGCATTTGGAGCATTGTTGGGTTGTGATCTTGTCCTCCGCCAACTTCGCCAACCCTAGGGCTTCCATCATTGTGCTGGGACAGAAAATTTTAACCTCAGATCAGATTGCATCCTTCATACCACTGACAAAGAAAATCCTGTAGAATTCATCAGGAAATCCTTCTGTGTGATTGGCCAATTTCTCAAATTCTGTCTGATACTCTCTCACAGTGCCAATTTGGCGAAGTTTAGTGAGTGCTCCTGGAAGTCATCAAAAGCACTAGGACAAAATCATTGCAAAAGGAGTCGAAAAAAATATGTTCATTTTGGCTCTTCACGAGTATTGATGTGCCAACGGTACCATTGAAGGGCTTCATGTTCCAAATGAAAGGATGCAAGTGGAACTTTGATGACATCAAAAGTATTATGCAAACTGAAATATTGTTCTTCCCATTATATCCATCCAGTCAGATCATCACCATTGAAGTGAGGAAAATCAAGCTTTGGCCCAAGAAAATTGTTGGAAGAAGAGAACCCAGTGTCTGTAGAAGACTCTGGTTGTCGTCTATTGTTCATGGTTCAATGTTGAAGATGGAGGCCAATAATTATTTCATCCAAATCTCGGAGTTTGGTTTCGAGGGATGCAAGTTCTTCCTCCATGTTTTTTTCTCATGTGCGGGTGAAAACCATAACCATAATTTTTTTTTTTGCAATGGGTAGAAAAACAAAAACAGAAACTTCTTTATTAAAGGAAAATCTGGATTTGGGAAAACCTTTGATGGGTGATTGGGGTTTGACTAGATTTTCGACACTTTCTAATGGACAGGGAATCAGAAAATGGGGATTTCAGAAGCGGGGTAAAAGAATGAGAAATTTTTTCAAAGAGGGACAAAGAAGTAGAAATAGGAAATGAACATTGTGGCAAAATTTGAAGGCGATTGGGTGAAAATCGAAGAAGTTATGGCAAACCCTAAAAATAGATAGATGTGGGATTTTTGGCTTCGAGAAGTGGAATTTGGGATAGGGTCCATAGGAAGGAAATATGCATAATGGAAGTGTAGGGTTCTAGTGAATTTTCAAGGGAAACAAAGCTAAAACAAAGAAGATATGGCAATTTATTTTATTTATTTTATTTATTTATTTTCGGAATTGATCTGCAACAGGTTGGAATTGATCTGCAACGGCTCTGGATAGATGTAATCTACTATTTATCAGCTGGAAATAGATATGGACCCCAGGTATGCTTGGATTCCTAAAGGTTCAGGGGATTCACTCGGCTACCAATGATGTTTAACAGCGTGCATATTGGGGTAGTACCCCTCACTCCACAGCTCAGGTAAAACAGATAACCTCTTTGCCACAAACAAAATCTCTTGGTTTACCTCATGGGTGGGAACTAGTCAATTAGGTAGGGTCCGTTTCCCTTTTCGCTGGAAGGTCCTCTCAATGCGACAACTACTTCATGGTTCCTATGGTACTCCTCATAATGAGTTTTAGGGATATGCCCAAGTACTTCTCGCAGTTAAGCGGATAGAGATTATTTCTGGATCCGAACCTGTAATTGAAAGGAACAATACATATGTTGTTGGCAGGCGGTTTGATGAGGAAAGGTCGCGGTACTGCTGATGCCGCGACACGTTGGATGAAGGTGCAAAAGGAGTATTTTGGGCCAAAGGATACCGCACTTGGTGAGTTTTGGGTCACTTGGACCACATATTTTGTAAGATTGAGTCAAGTATACCACAGTTGGCGGGTTTTTGGTCATATATTTTGTAATATTGAGTCATTGTACAGCGGTATGCGGGTTTTTGGGTCATTAGACCAAGTCAGTTAGTGGAGTGTCCATAGTGTCGGTTAGGAAAGTGGACAAGCATTGTAATTGACAAAAGCCTATAAATAGAGTAGAATTAGAAAAGAAGTAGAAGAAGAAGAGAGAGGAGAAAGTGATATATACGGAGATTGACAGAGATAATGCGGATGTTTATGTACTGCTTTTGGTTTGTCGAAGTAATATAAGGATGATGATTTGGTGCAATCTATGTGTAATGTTGCTGGATGTTCATGTTATTTATTCTTAATGCAGTTATCTGTTTTCTATTGCTATAATGTGAATGCTGCGATAATATGTTATCTGTCCACATGAACATGCTGCGATTAAAGTAATATGCAATCTCTATTTCTGGTAATGTTAAATGCTACGATATGTTAGAACTTCATGATGAATGTTTGGAATTGCTGCTAGTACGATAGTGCCACAACTTGCCTCCTCCCTCGGCGGAAACATGGTTCCGTCTACTCTTCCTAGACGCCTCGGGTGAGACCTCATCTGCTCTAGGGGTGTTGCTGGGCGGGCTCAACCCTACCCGGGCCAGTGCTCAGGAAGACTGGGGTATGGGTCGACAGTCGGTGGACCCCTGTCAACTGTGAGGTCACGATTCGGTCAACAAATGGTTCCATTGCCGGGACCATGTGCAAAGTAGGAAGAGGCCATGTTGTGGCACCCGACGAAGCCGGAGATAGAAAAATGGTTCAATCAGAGGTTGCAGGAGTTCACTGAAGAAGAAAATCGGAACACATGACTTATGGTAGATCAGTGGGTGGGAAGATATATTCACGACGGTCCGCATGAATCATTTTTCTGTGAATTCCCTGTCATTTTGTATGAATGGTTATCAAAACTGACCTTTGAAAAGAGGAACTTCTAGGGTGGTGATCCAACGACCTAGACCCAGGAATTGATTCAGGGACTGCAGAAAGTCAATAACAAGGCATCACAAGCTGTCAAGGTTTGGCCTGATAGCATCTTGGAAGGTTACATTATGGAATTTGCAGTTGATATGAAGAAATCCTATAGTGAGGTTGAAAGATATTTTTTTGACAGACCGAGGGGAAGGTTTCTGCTATCGCTCCAACTGTCGATTAAGATGTTGATCTACGAGAAAGGCATATTAAAGATGCACCTTGATCAGTAGATAGACTGGTGGGTGGAGGCCGTGGGTACCGTGACTGTTGGGGAATGGTGCATGAAATGGTAAAGGGGTAGATGGGTGCAGACCATGAGGAGACTGTGAGCGAAGTCGAGGAAGAAAGTGGCCTTACGAGGGGAGGAGCAAGGTTCTGACAGGAAAAGAGGCAGAGGATAGGAGAAGGTCCTGCTGCAATCGGACTGCAAGACCGCGAAGGAAGGCCACACGGGATGAAGCGACCTCACAGTCCTGATAGGAATGACTAGACTACGCCCAGGATAGAGGCAGGATCGAACCCCAGCACCAGCGTGCCTACACCTCCGCTCACTAGCTCTCAACTAGCAAGGAAAACTACTTCGACACCGCTGAGTACGTCTACGCCGCAAAAGTTAATTGGTAGTAGTAGTGCAGCGACAAGATGAAGAAGGCCCAAGATGGTGGGCAATGATGCTAAGCTATCATTGTTCCATGGAAGTGTGACAAATAATCCATAGCAGTATTGGTTTTTGTGTGAAGCAGTCTAGACTGTGAAACAGATCACTGATGACGATGTTAAGAAGGGATAGTTGGCCACGATGCTGCGAGGTTGTGCATTAGATTGGTTCATGAAATTTGTCTTAGTCCCTACTGGGACTCCAGATAAGTCATTGAATGAGATTCGGGATGGGATGATTGTTGAATTTAGATGGCCTAAGTCAGAGGCTCAGTATATTACTGAATTAAAGGAAATTAAGCAGTATCCCAATGAGATGGTATGGGATTTCGACCAGCGATTCAAAACGCTAATGGCCAAGGTTAGTTTTGACATGAGCGTTGTCCAACACAAAGAATGGTTCATTGTGGCACTTCTACCCCATATTCAGCTGCCGCTGATGCAGCAAAACATTTCGACACCTAGTGAGGCTCTAGAGATCGCAATGCGGTTGGAGGCGTCCCTGATTAACGATAATGTAGCTGGGATGTCGCAGATATAGACACAACTCGCTAACCTGACTATACAGTTGCAAGATTTAAAGAAGAATAAAAAACCATGTGATGAAGTATTGTAATGTCCCCAGTTTGGCCCCATGGCATTAACATTATAAATGATGTAATCTTGTTATGAAATCATGGTGAGGAGCTCAAGGCCAAGGCCCCGCCATCGATTTCGTGATGCATATGGTTCTTGTGATAGCCGTGCACAATGAAAATTTGGACATCATGTAAATATGCAATTTTGATGAATAACCCACAACCAGCTATGCAATGCAACAAAGAGATGGGGGCATGATCTTTACAAGGAATAGGGAGGGAAAATAACCAAACCCTTGAGCCATGGTGTTAAGCCATTTCATTGAGGAAACCCATGAACTCTCAACTACCCATTTGGTCCCATGCACCCAATCATTTTAATTCTTCCAAGAATTGGTTGAGACAATTAATGCCTTGGGATGAGAGAGGTATGGCTGCCAATTTTCGTGTATGGGCAAGACAACAACCTAGGAAATCGAGTTTTGGCTTGCTGGGCAAGAAAACCCCCACGAAATTGTGCCTAAAGCCATTCTTCACCCATGGCATTCATCCTCTCATGCAGTCGGAGCTTGTTGGGGTTTTATCCTTCACGTTTCTTACCATTTCCTGCATTTTTCCATGCCTGCAAACTCATTTTTGGTTAGCACAGTGGCTGGGAGAATAGAACCACGATTTTCTGGGGTTATAGAGGTCGTTTCTGCCCATGAATTGCCCATGGACGTTTTTCTCCAAACGATTATGCTCCTGGGGTTGTTTTCCCTTTTACCAAAATTTCGTTTTGGGCTTCCCCATGATTTTTTGATCTGGTATAAACCCCATCTTTGGTTTGAACCTGTGAGTAGGAGATTTTGGAGTGGAAGAGGGTAGATTTGGCTTGATGAGCCCAATGAAGTATCCATTACTCAATGGGTGAGCCACTAGCTTAGTAATTCACCTCTACCCATCTCTTAACAGCCTGAGAAACCCAATTGCTGATTGGCTTGGCTGATTCTGGTGTATCTTTGGCTATGTGAGAGCCTGCTTTCCCCTTTTCCTTGTGGAGATCATGCCTAGCTCGGGGGTGGCAGTGGTGCTGAGAGATTGAGGAGCACACTGGCCTATGGTTGGGTGGAACGTTGCAGAAGCGTAGCTGGTTGCTCAAGGACTACTTGGTTTAAAGATAAGTATTCTCATTTGCTATTTCTGCAATGACTACACTTAATGGCTATCATGCAAATGCTGAATGTGTGTTAATTCTGCACATGATTTACTTTCGCTGTGTTTTTAAAATCTTTATGCATCTTCATATCTTCATTATAATATGTGAATGCTTATGAAATAAGTTTATGGGGCTGGATGCCCGGTTTTAGCCTCACGATCCTCTCCATTGCACTGGTATGATGGGTGGGGACGTGACAGTTGGTATTAGAGCTGCTAGTTGTAGCATTGGGCCTCTATGGGCCAAATCCAATTACAGTCATCTCTAAAAGAAAGAAAGTTTTCAAATTTTTTCTAAGTCTGCTTGAAAAATTCGTTTAAGTCTGTTTCGGAGAGAATTCCCGAATGTCTTCTGAAACTGCGGAAGCATTCGGCGAATTGCTCCGAAACTGCGGAAGCATTCGGCAAATTGCTCCAAAACTGCGGAAGCATTTAGCGAGTTTTTCTGCAACGCGGAGGAGTTTGGGAAGTCGCCCCGAAATTTGCGGAAGGAATTCTCTTCCAAAATTTGCGGAAGGATTCTGCGAGTTGTCCCGCAACGCAGAAAAATTCGGCGAAATGCTCCGAAAAAGCAGAAAAAGTTTCTAAGTTTTTGACGTCGAAAGGAAATTTTCAGAAGGAATTCTCTTCCGAAATTGCGGAAGGAATTTTCTTCCGAACTGCGGAAAGATTCTGCAAGTTGTTCCGCAACTGCGGAAGACTTCGCCGAGCATAGCAGGAGCATCAAGTGACCAAAACTTGATTTTTGGATAGCAGGAGCATCCGGACTCAGAATGGAATGATTCCTGTGGGGCTCGAAGGCCATTGACGAGGGCCATGAAAGAACCAGTGAAGACCCCTAGCCCATTACACTCCGATTTGACATAAAATGGATAATAGTGACTTTTGAAGGACGGAGTCCCGAGGCTTGACGGAAGGTCGGTTAGAGCTGAAATTGATCAGGCGCGGCCATGAAGTAGGCATGATGTTAAGTTCAAAATCTTGGAGCCAAACTCCAAAGGATGTGGAGTCGGGGTGAGCAAGAAGGCCAAAAAGCACTGTTCCGGGCCACTTTTTCGGGATTTTGAAAAGCTTGTGGGCAGTAAAAGTGACCCTAGATGTGGGAATAAATTTTTTTACTGAACTAGACATTTCATATTCTCATTAAGATGGACAGTTTTCGTTAGACGAAGATTTCCCAGAAATGCACCGTTTGGGAGATAGCCATTTTTGGCCCAAAATTTGGAATTTTGGAAAAATGTGAAAAGTGAGAAGTAGCAAAACCCAGAAATTCATAGAAGATGAATGGTGCATCGGAATTGAAATCCGTGAATTGCTGAGTGTTCCTAGTTATATGGACTAACTTCTCCCGATAGATAAGTTTTTGTGATTCCTCATAGATTTTCTTCCGCAGGTGACTAAAGTTGGCATTCTGGACCAAAATGCAACTGTGTAAAATGTGTAGAATTAGCGTGAAAGTTGTCATTTTTTAAGAGATGCAGTTTCCGCACTCGATGTCGGAATGGAGCATGAAGATAGGCATTGGAAAGCTTGTCCTGCAGGGAACAATGATGCATGACCAGAGTTTGAACAAGGTCTACATATATCATAGATATTTAGTGCCAGCGGCTGTTTTGACAAACAAATTTTGTTGTCAATATGGGCAATTTCTACAATTGCATGATATGGAAGAGGAATTCCATGTTACAATGAGGGATCGAAAAGGGAAGAATTCTTTAATACCCTATTTGTTATCATACTTATAATTATTAAATTGTCATATGGCGTAGAAATGTTAAAAAATGTAAGGGATTACATAGATGTATATGCACTAGATGGCATCTTAACAAACATTGCATAGTGCATATGGAAATGCTTGTGCCTAAATGGGATATTGCATATTGGTAGAATAATGAAGTCTACATATGCAATGAACCACTAATGGAGAATATTGTGGTTGATAATCACTATTGATGTTGGTATTGGTTGTAGGACCAAAGATAACAAAGAGCATGGCTAAATGTGCTGAGGATGTTGTTGCATGAAGCCAACAACCTTATGCAGAAAGGATGGTGCAACAAATCTATAAGTTGGAAAAAGGACTGAGCAACCTTGGTAAGAGGCCAACTGATCAGGTAACATCAGGTGATGTTAATGGTAACCATGCAGGTAATGATTATTGGTGCCAAATTGCATGAATGTTGAAAGAGGATTTGGTAAGATCTCTTCAACCATGTTTGAGCTATGTTGAGTTAGTTTGCATGTGATATTGAATACCGATTGGGACTGTTAACCTACCAAGCTTGGTGAGGTGTGGGTAAGTGAAGGAAATGATCCTTACACCCTATGATTGTTTAGAAATCTCAATGCATTCATATGAATTTATATCATGCCATGTGTATGTTGGTTATGTGTTTAATAACCAAAGCAAGTGAGGACTGGTGGTCCTGATTATGGTAATGCAAGTTATATGAGATAGTCATGTTTCAATCATAATATGCTTGAATGCATAGTACTCATGAAACAATGCAAGGTAGCATTAAGTAGATGAGCATTAAGAAATTTTATAAATCTTGTGATGCATTGTATGAATGCATAAGGATGATGCATATGTTATTGCAAAATAAATAATGAATGAAATGATGAACTGATAATAATTCTAGGATCATTTCTTGGGTTGTTATGAGTGCAGAATAGTAAGTGCATGAAGAGCCCAATCATGATCGATGGGATGCTAGAATGCTCTGTGGAAGGACAGAGTTGTATGAATGATATGACTATGAAATAATGAGTATTTACGATTTATTTAAGTTGCATGGATAGTGTGACTATGTCTTGAAATTCTATTGTGGTAATGATGCGTATATAGAAATGTATATATATTTCATTGCATTTCAAATGTTAAATAGCTGAAGGTGTTTGAATTATTGAGTATTATAATTCTGAGATCACTTCAGTGACTGTTATGGCAATGAATGATTATGTGCGTAGATACTCACAACGTGTTTGGCTGACTGAAGTTTCAGTTTTCAGGTAGAAAAGTCTTGCGTATGGCAATGAGGATAAGTCCATAGTAAAGACCGGAATCTACCATGTGCAAAAGCCAAAGGTTATGAGAAGGTTCTCATGGTTGTAAATTTACGCATGAAACAAATCTGAAAATTGTTTGGTTTAAGTTTATGAGAATAGTCTCATAGTTGCAAATCTAATTTCTGTAAGAAAAGCAGAGTTACAAATTTCAGATTTGAGAATTTGCTTATAATTGCTAATGATTGTTTGGCTTATATATAATTGTGTCAGGAAGACATGCTGTAGGTGGATGTTCAGGTATGGTAGCAAGGGCCAAACCATAATGGGCAGTGTGATACCACTTACAAGGGACAAACAATATGAGGAGAGACTCATTGCTAAGCAAATCAATTTCTGTAGGAGACAGAATTGTAAATTCATATTGAATTTAATTATTAATGTTATTGATTGGTTATGGAACAATCATATTTGAAGCTTATTGCTAAATGTTGCTGACTATTTGGCTATTTGATAAAGTGTTCCAGGATGACACATTGCAGGAAGACCATGTGTGATGGCCTGCAGAAGCCAAACTAGATGGGGATGATCCCATGCTCTGGAAATGGGTTTCGGGTGAAACGCCATTGATAATGCCTCAGCCAAACCGCATGTTGGTAAACCATGGAAGTGAAATGGTAAAGCTATGCCCAAAAGGCATGTGAGACACATATGCAAAATGAATGAGTATTCTGTGACCCTAGACAAGAACATGCATGTTTAAATTATTAGGGTTAATATGCAAAGCATGCTCTATCTTATTTATATCATTGCAAACTGCTTGAGTATGATTAGGGCCTACATGGTGCACATCGGAAAGGGGGTGCACACCTTTTCTGGTGCTGGGTCATGTTAGGGTTTTCAATATTGACTACACCCTAAGGGAAGAGACGCATTCCTAGTGTTTCAATACTTGATAGTGAATGATATGAAATATGATTACGATTTTTGAGCAACAATACTGATGAGTCTGCTTATCCTTCTTGTGCTATCAGCTTACACAGATGCAATTTGGTGTTGCACGTAAGAGGCAAAGTGAAGAAAGGGTGCTCAAGAGGACTGTATGGGTAGTGGTAACCTTTCTACACTCACACTAAAGGACACTAGAAGGGATGGATAGGCCCGGGGAGCTGTGTTGCAGAAAAGGGGTATCATCCTTGTGTAGTGTGAGTGGGTATTGTGGGGCCATGCTAGCCTGCAGTCAAGTGAGTCACCTATGGAATTCCTGGAGGGAACCACTGGTTGCACAAGAGAAGGAGCCATGTAATCATATTCTGTTGTTCATATTGCCTGATAAACCCAGTCGATGTACTGGCTTGGAAATGGTTGTTGTATGCTTGATAAACACAGTCGACGTACTGGCTTGGCATTGGTTATTTGGGAGTTGTGGCGAAAGGTTGCTGGATGCCTGATAAACCCAGTCGGTGTACTGGCTTGGCATGTTGTTAAATTAATGCCTGACAAACCCATTCGATGTACTGGCGTGGCATTGGTTACTTGCATGTTGTGGAGGTATTGGTGAAGGGTGTTATTTCCTGACAAACCCAGTCGGAGAACTGGCTTGGAAATGGTTATTGTATGCTTGATAAACCCAGTCGGCGTACTGGCTTAGCATAATTATTTTTGAAATGCTTGATAAACCTAGTCGACGTACTGGCTTAGCATACTTATTTTTGAAATGCTTAATGAACCCAGTCGGCGTACTGGCTTAGCATACCGATTTTTGGGATTCCTGATAAACCCAGTCGGCGCACTGGCTTGGCATTGCCTATTTAGATGATGTTGTGGAGCAGCATGTGTGTTGGCCAAGCATCCACCCCACAGGTGATCCAAGGCTTGTAAAGCAGAGAAGGAAACCTGTGGAGTAGCGAGGAAAATACACAATACAGATAAGTATTCATTTTCATTTATTTCTTGTTTGGAATAATGAAGATTTCAGGTACAAGTCTTCTTGCAACCAAGCTAATACACTGTTGTTTCTTTGTTGGAAACCTTGGCCATTACAGGAAGCAAGGACCCTGAAAGAACTATAAATGCTTGGTAAAGCCAGAGAGTAACTGGTTGGAACTATAAATGCTTGGTAAAGCCAGAGAGTAACTGGTTGGAACTATAAATGCTTGGTAAATCCAGAGAGTAACTGGTTGGGTGCTATAAAATTCTTGGTAAACTCAGAGGATAGTTGGTGGAAACATTAACCACTTGATGTTGTGGAGCAGCCGGCGTGCTGGCCAAACATTCCCTTAAACAATTGATAAAAACCAGTCAGCGTACTGGCTTGACATTGCCTGTTCGAATGGTTGTGGAGTAGCCTGCATGTTGGCCCAACCTTCATTGTTGTATCCATGGGAAATCCAATGCTGGAAAGCGAAGAAGGATCCTGTGGGATAAAGTGAAGACATCCAATAAAGATAAGTATTTGGTTATCTTGCAACTCTTGCTTATGAATATACATGTGTATGTGATTTAATTATGAATTCTTAAATTCTCATTTGGAAATAAACCCTACGAAAATACACTAAGCATGTGAATTGACTCAATGTTTGAGTGTAGGTATTGCTGGAAGAAAGGACTATGAAAGCATCTGGAGGATGCATGTGGACATGTGATTGTCCTAAAGAGATCAGTATGAGTAGTAATGAAAGATGGTGCTAGTGGAACTGTGTGGATCCTAGCAGCCAAAGGTTCTGTAAGCGACAATGGAGGAAGGGTTCCCTGGTTGAAAGCCATTAGACAGACCTTAGACACTAAAGTGTCATAGCCAAGAAAGGGCAAGTCAAGCATTCACATTGAAGTGAAAGAGGCCAAGGAGCATAGAACCACCAGTGAAGGAATTGCCATGATAAGTCTCACAGATAGTTGCCGGGACAACAAGAAAGATGGCATCCATGAAATTCCAGACTTGTAGATCAGCTAGAAGATAAACAAATGGAAGGGATTGCTCTGGAGCAATGCCCACTTGTGGATCTAGAAGACCAAAGCTAGCAGGAGCAGCTTGTGGAAGCCAAAGGACTTGATCGTGAAAGGTCAAAGTAAAGAGACGAATTGCAGGACAGACCTGCCACCAGCTGGGAATTATGAATCATGTGTAAAGTGGGTATATAGTCCGAAGTGTTGAAACACCGAGGACGGTGTTATTCCAAGGGGAGGGGAATGTAATGTCCCCAGTTTGGCCCCATGGCATTAACATTATAAATGATGTAATCTTGTTATGAAATCATGGTGAGGAGCTCAAGGCCAAGGCCCCGCCATCGATTTCGTGATGCATATGGTTCTTGTGATAGCCATGCACAATGAAAATTCGGACATCATGTAAATATGCAATTTTAATGAATAACCCACAACCAGCTATGCAATGCAACAAAGAGAAGGGGGCATGATCTTTACAAGGAATAGGGAGGGAAAATAACCAAAACCTTGAGCCATGGTGTTAAGCCATTTCATTGAGGAAACCCATGAACTCTCAACTACCCATTTGGTCCCATGCACCCAATCATTTTAATTCTTCCAAGAATTGGTTGAGACAATTAATGCCTTGGGATGAGAGAGGTATGGCTGTCAATTTTCGTGTATGGGCAAGACAACAACCTGGGAAATCGAGTTTTGGCTTTGCTGGGCAAGAAAACCCCCACGAAATTGTGCCTAAAGCCATTCTTCACCCATGGCATTCATCCTCTCACGCAGTCGGAGCTTGTTGGGGTTTTATCCTTCACGTTTCTTACCATTTCCTGCATTTTTCCATGCCTGCAAACTCGTTTTTGGTTAGCACAGTGGCTGGGAGAAGAGAACCATGATTTTCTGGGGTTATATAGGTCGTTTCTGCCCATGAATTGCCCATGGATGTTTTTCTCCAAACGATTATGCTCCTGGGGTTGTTTTCCCTTTTACCAAAATTTCGTTTTGGGCTTCCCCACGATTTTTTGATCTGGTAGAAACCCCATCTTTGGTTTGAACCTGTGAGTAGGAGATTTTGGAGTGGAAGAGGGTAGATTTGGCTTGATGAGCCCAATGAAGTATCCATAGCTCGATGGGTGAGCCACTAGCTTAGTAATTCACCTCTACCCATCTCTTAACAGCCTGAGAAACCCAATTGCTGATTGGCTTGGCTGATTCTGGTGTATCTTTGGCTATGTGAGAGCCTGCTTTCCCCTTTTCCTTGTGGAGATCATGCCCAGCTCGGGGGGTGGCAGTGGTGTTGAGAGATTGAGGAGCACACTAGTCTATGGTTGGGTGGAACGTTGCAGAAACGTAGCTGGTTGCTCAGGGACTACTTGGTTTAAAGATAAGTATTCTCATTTGCTATTTCTGCAATGACTACACTTAATGGCTATCATGCAAATGTTGGATGTGTGTTAATTCTGTACATGATTTACTTTTGCTGTGTTTTTAAAATCTTTATGCATCTTCATATCTTCATTATAATATGTGAATGCTTATGAAATAAGTTTATGGGGCTGGATGCCCGGTTTTAGCCTCACGATCCTCTCCATTGCACTGGTATGATGGGTGGGGACGTGACAAGTATGGTGTACGTGCTGCCGAAGAGAAGGGCATACGAAAGATGGTTGTCCGGATTTCCATAATTATTTGGTGTTAGGTGCACCAAACCCGTTGAATGGCCTCAGCATGCTATGGTGTTTTGTTTATTCGGTGTTTGGGAATAGTCATGATAGTTGCCCGTATATGCATAAAATGGTCACAACTCCACGGAATTTGTATTGCACCTTCTATAAGTCGGTAGGACATGATGACAAGGATTTTCGTGCATATGGGTTGCTACAGGAGAGAATGTGTGATGCATTCTATGTCAAAGATGATCAATGTACTGCACCGCTACAGCCGTAGGTAGCTCAGCTGATGCCTCAAGCACAGATGTAGTTTGTACCACAGCAATTCGTACCGCAATATACATCAGTGAACCCCCCACAGCCTCAATATGTGCAACAACCACAGTATGCACCACAAGGGCAAGGGATGCCACCAGCACCTATGCAGCAGCAGTTTAACCAACCTCAGTATCAATAGCAGGGCGGCTACAGGGGCGGACGCAGTGGTGGATTTGGTCATGGAGGAGGAGGTCGAGGTGGTCGAGGACCTGTTCAATGTTACCACTATGCGGTATGGGGGAATTATCAGCGCGATTTACCACTGCTATAGAATCAGTGTACATTTTGTTCGGGTAATGATCATATAGTCGAGAATTGTCCGCAGTTGATTGCTAGATGACAGGCTGGAAACACTTCGCAGCTACAGAACCCAATACACCAACTAGTGCAGAACTCGGTGTAGCAACCAGTTCAGAACCAGCCTCTGCGACCACCGTCGAACGCCAACCCGAATGTAAATCAACCAGGAGATCTGCAATAGAACCAGGCACAGGGTGCTAATATTGTGACTATTTCTGCAGAACCGCAACCACAAGATGCTTCGGTGGTTGTTGTCACTCATGGAGGTAAAACGACTAGGGAAGATGGTTCGCGATCGCTCATTCGCTTGGCTGGTCAAAAGATGGTGAATTTCGATATTGATGCGGAATGGGAAATGTTCATGGAGGCACGTCGCACTTTGGAGAAATATCGCGGTAAGGCTATTGTTTGTGATATGCCACCTATCTTTGATGCTACGTCAGACGCTGATCGACCACCACCAGGAATACTGCAGAAGTTCCTTGAAAGCTATCTGTCCTTGGAACGAGATCCGGTTTCCCTGGTTGAGATTGAGGGATGGCTGCAGCGACTTCCAAAAAGACGACAGGAGTCGGCAGTAAACTCCTTACAACAGAGGAAGACTGGCAAGGAAATGCGAATGAATATTCAGATTGGGGATTATGATGTTGATTCTGTGATTCTTGATCTTGGTTCGGATGTTAACATCTTAACCAAGCAGGCATGGTAGAAAATGGGGAGTCCCCCATTGAGCTGGTCCCCTATATAGCTTTGGTTGGCCAACCATGCGAAGGTCACACCTATTGGGTGAGTTCCCCAGCTCATAATCGATATTGAGGAAATGAAGACTTATGCCGACTTTGATGTCATATAGGTAGTTGACGGTGGAAGCTCCTATCTTGCACTATTGGGGATAGGATGGGCTAATGATAGTGGAGCTATAATTAACTTTAAGAAGCGAATGATGACTTTCGAGAACCGCAATTTCCGAGTTATCGCTCTGTTGGATCCAGCTGAAGGACGCCGATATGTTGAACCTGTCAAATATGATGATCACCCTGGCTGGGATCATGCATTTAATATTTCTGAAGATTACATTCATCCCACTGTTCACAGTGAGTTGGAGTGGCGCAGTGAGAGTTCTGCGTCTTCTGAATCCGATGATGCATTGGAACATTGCCAGAATTGCATGCATGAAGTCTCAGTCCGGAAGCGCAGTTTAGTTACGCAATCTTTATGTCGGGTTGCGACATAAACGATCACATTGCCTATCTATGAGGGGATGCCTGGCTTAGACACTTTTGTAGCAGAATTTGAAGACCATGTTCCAGAACCACAACGACTGCTGGCCTTAGAGGAAGCACTGAAGGCTGCTCCAGCATGCTGGTGGGCGACGCATAAGAAATTTATCAAAGACTGGTCACAATTTCGAAGGTTGATGATGGTTCGATTTGGCAATACGGAGGTTTATCACGCTAGCAAGTATGATGTCCAAATCAATCTCGGTGATCACATGATGGAATGCAAACGATTGTGGGTAACACGACCTAGAGACGAGTGGGTTCATGCTTTTGTCCACACTTTGGAGGAGATACCGCACTCGTGGTATACTGTAGTTGAATTGTGCCCTAACATTACAACATGGGGATAGTTGACGATCTGTTTTACTCATACCTTCACATTTGTGGACTCCAACCCAGATGTCCATAACACCCTACAACTCATCTACGATGTGATATTTCAGGTTGTTCTGGTGAAATGCACTGTTGACCCGCACACACATAGTCAGATGCAGTCTCTCATGGAGTGCTTCAACGTCAGTGGAGGGACAAAGGATGACAATGACCCCTAGAATATCAACATTCCCGAATCCGAAGGAAGTCACGATGTGGTACCACCTGTTGCACCAAGTAACCCGTTCAATCAGCCATTGCAGCTTCACAAAACAAATATCGGCACTGAAGCTACTCCCAAGTTTGCTAACGTATGGGATTATTGGGATGATGAGATGATGAGCAAAGTTACCGAGTTACTACATGAATTCCAAGATGTGTTTCCCATGAAGTTTTCAGAAATGAAGGGAATCTTGGGCGATTTAGGAGAGATGCAGATTCCATTGAAACCAGATGCTAAGCCAGTCTGACAGTGACCCTATCGGCTAAATCCACGACATAAAGACAAGGTCAAGGTAGAACTTGATCAGATGTTGGATGCTAGTATGATCGAACTTGTGAAAGAGTCAGAATGGATCAGTCCTATGGTGGTGCAGGACAAGAAAACATGTGAAGTACGCATTTGTGTTGACTTGTGGAAGTTGAATGATGCTTGCTTGCATGATCCCTTTCCGACCCCATTCACTGATGAAGTACTTGAAGGAGTGGGTGGCCAGGAGATGTACTCTTTCACTGATGGATTCTCTAGCTACCATCAGATTCACATTGCCAAGGATGATCGCCATAAGACAACCTTTGTTACTGAGTGGGGTTGTTTTTAGTACACGGTCATGCCGTTCGGATTGAAGAATGCACCTGCCATATTTTCCTGGGTTGTTGTTGCCACATTCAAAGATTTTATTTAGAAGTTTCTGCAAGTATATATGGATGATTGGACTATTTATGGATTGATTTGCGATCACTTGGCCAACCCGCGGTTAATGCTTGAGCGATGTTGACAACACCAGATACCGTTGAACTTGAAGAAATGTATGTTTTGTGCTCCATTTGGGATATTGCTGGGTCATATTGTGTGTAAGCAGGGATTGTTGGTTGATCCAGCCAAGATTGCGCTTATCTTGGGGTTGCAACCGTCGACTACAGTTAAGAAGTTGCGCGCAACCTTGGGTCACATAGGATATTATCGCAAGTTTATTAGGGGGTATGCTGTGATTACTGCCCCTATGGAGAAGTTGTTGAAAAAGGATGTGGCATTCTAGTGGAATCCGGAATTTGAAAGTTTTGAAACACTCAAAGCGAAGATGGCGTCGGCTCCAATTTTGGTTTTTCCAAACTGGAGTAAGGAATTCCATGTCCACGTTGATGTTTCATCGGTTGCGCTAGGAATTGTATTGGCTCAACCAAGCGAAGGCGACATTGATCATCCTATAGCTTTTTCCAATCGCAAACTGTCATCAACAGAATGCAATTACACTACCACAGAACGCGAAGGCTTGGCCATGGTTTACGCACTGCAGAAATTCAGGCATTATTTGTTGGGCGGCCATTTTAAAATGTTTACTGATCATTCTGCATTAAAATACTTGGTCAATAAGCCTATGTTGGGGGGGAAGATCTGCCGATGGCTACTTTTGTTTCAGGAGTTTGATTTCGAAGTCATTTTGAAGCCTAGGTGATTGAATGTTGGACTAGACCATTTGTCGCGGATTGACACAGGGGAAGAGCCGACTAATATCGAAGATGGGTTACCGGATGCCCAGCTGTTCCATGTAACCGCTGCCGATCACTACTTTGATGATATTCTTTAGTTTTTGGTGATCGGCACCGCACCGGATGACTTTACCACTTTGCAAAAGAAGTAATTGGTCGTCAAGGCTATAGAATTTCAACTAATCGCGGGAGAGTTGTATAAGTTGGGTGCTGATGAGATTTTGCGCAAATGTGTCTTGCCGCATGAGCAGGCACAGATATTGGCTGAGGCACATGGTGGAGTCACGGGAGGACATTACGGTGGTCGGGCGACTTCCTGGAAGGTGTTGCGTGCAGGGATTTGGTGGTCCACATTACATAATGATGCGACAGACTACGCCCGGTCTTGCGATGTTTGTCAACGAACTAGCAAACCGTCCAGACGTGATGAGATGCCGCTATTCCCTCAATTAACATTACAACCATTTGAGAAATGGGCTGTGGATTTTGTAGGCCCGATCAATCCACCAGGGAAGTGTACAGGTGCCCGGTATATTATCATGGCAACTAAGTATTTGACCCGATGGGCGGAGGTGACCCCTGTTGTTGATTGGTCCATAGCGACGATTGCTCAGTTCTTGTTTGACCACATTATCACTTGGTTTGGATGCCCTAAGATTTTGCTGAGTGACTAAGGCAGCCATTTTCTCAACCACACTATCAGTGCATTGACAGAGGAATTGCAGATTCAACACAAAAAGAGTACACCCTATCACCCACAGGCGAATGGGACGGTAGAGGCATTCAATAAGGTATTGGAGCATGCGCTGACAAAGGTGTACAATGCAAACTGCGATGACTAGGATTTGAAAGTTCTAGTGGTGCTGTGGGCTTATCGCACCACCTGTAAAAGTTTGACTGGTCAGACACCTTTTAAGCTGGTTTATGGAAAGGAATCAATTATGCCTATGGAGTACATTGTCCCGAGTTTACGAATTGCGGCGGCCACCAGCATGGATGATGTTGCAGCATTGGACAAGCGTCTAGAACAATTGGTGGAGCTCAAAGAAGATCAATTTATTGCTGGCTTTCATCAAGGGGTCGAGAAGGATCGCCAGAAAGCGTGGCATGATCACCACATCAACAACAAGCAACTTGTAATGTCCCCAGCTTGACCCTATTGCATTAATATTGTAAATGATGTAAATATTGTTATTTAGTCATGGTGAGGAGCTCAAGGCCAAGGCCCCGCCATTGATTTATCGTTCTATGTATCGGCAATTAGAATAGATGCATAGAGTCCTTGTGCTAGCTGTGCACAATGTAAAATCGGACATCATGTAAATATGCAATTTTAATGAAAAACCCTCAACCAGCTACGCAATGCAACAAAGAGATGGGGGCATGATCTTTACAAGGAATAGGGAGGGAAAATAACCAAACCCTTGAGCAATGGTATTAATCCATGTGTCAGTGGGGAAACCCAAAAAAACCACCAACTACCCATTTCGTCTCATACACCCAATCATTTAATTCTTCCAAAAGATTGGTTGGGGTAGTTAATGTCTTGGGGGTTGGAGAAGTATGGCAGTCATATTTTCGTGCATGGGCAAGCCATCAACTGGAAAATCGTATTTTTGGCTTGTTGGGCAAGAAAACCCACACGAAATGCTACCTAAGGCCATTCCTCATGCATTACATTCTTCCTCTCACGCAGTCTGAGCTCACTGAAAGCTATCCTCACGTTTTTCACCATAACCCTGCATTTTTCCAAGCCCAGGAACTCGTTTTGGTATTTGGCAGCAGCTGGGGAAGGAGGGACGCGATTTTGGACTGAGGGAGAGGTCGTTTTTGCCCTTGGGGCATTTTTCTGGAATGGGTTGCTCTCCTAGTCGAATTTTTCTAGTTGCCAATTCGTTTTGAGTCTACCCACGTTTTTCTGAAGCTCGGGAAAGCCCATTGTTGGGAACTTCACTGTATAGGCGTTTTTCTCATGCCCAACACTTATGCTTTTGATTTTATATGCACCCATCTCTTAACAGCCTGAAAAACCCAATTGCTGATTGGCTTGGCTGATTTTGATATACCTTTGGTTATGTGAGATCCTGTTTTCCCCTTTTCCTTGTGGAGATCATGCCCAGCTCGGGGGTGGCAGTGATGCTGAGAGATTGAGGAGCACACTGGCCTACGGTTGGGTGGAACGTTGCAGAAGCATAGCTGGTTTCTCAGGGACTACTTGGTTTAAGATAAGTATTCTCATCTGATAATTTGATATTGCTTAATTGATGAATGACATGAAAATCTGGAATGTATGATGGATGTGTGTTAATTCTACAAATGATTTACTTCTGCTGTGTTTGCTTAGATTGTACATCTGCATGCCTGTCTTTTTATATATGTGGATGTTGTATTTAGTAAACATTGGGGCCAATTGCCCGGTTTAGGCACAATGATCCTTTCTATCTTGCTGGTGTGATAGGAGGGGACATTACATTTGGTATCAGAGCTGCTGGTTGCATCATTGGGCCTCTATGGGCCAAATCCAATTAAAGTTATCTCTGAAAGAAAGTTTTCAAATTTTGGTTTTAGTCTGTTTCGGAAAGAATTCCCGAATGTCTTCCGCAACTGCGGAAGCATTCCGCGAGTTTTTCCGAAACGCGGAGAAGTTCAGGAAGTCGCCCCGAAATTTGCGGAAGGAATTCCCTTCCGAAATTTTCGGAAGGAATTCTCTTCCGAAATTTGCGGAAGGATTCCGCGAGTTGTCTCGCAACGCGAAAAAATTCGGCGAAATGCTCCAAAAAAGCAGAAAATTTTTCTAAGTGAAGTTTCGGAAGGATTTCTCTTCCGAAATTTGCGGAAGAGTTCCACGAACCTTCCTGCAACTGCGGAAGAGTTCGGCGAACCTTCCCGCAATTACGGAAGAGTTCCACGAATCTTCCCGCAACTGCGGAAGAGTTCGGCAAACCGGTTCGCGGAAGAGTTCCCCGAAATTTGCGGAAAAGTTCGCCAAAACCATTCCGAAAGAGCGGAAAGAATTTTCGAGTGCCTCCCAAAGCTGCGGAACCCTTCGCCGAATGGCTCCGCAATTGCGGGAGCACTCACCGAATGGCTTCGCAACTGCGGGAGCCTTCGCCGAATGGCTCCGCAATTGCGGGAGCGTTCGGCAAATCGCCCTGCCATTGCGGAAGCGTTCGGTGAACTGCTCCGCCATTGCGGAAGCGTTCGGCGAACTGCTCCGCAATTGCGGAAGCCGTCGCCGAACTGCCCCGCAGCTGCGAAGGGATTTCCCACGCGAAGGAAAAAAAAAAAAAAAAAAAAAAAAAAAAACCCTCAATTTCTGTATAGGGGGAGCACCGGGGCTCAGAATGGGATGATTCCTGTGGGGCTCGGAGGCCATTGACAGAGGCCATGAAAGAACCAGTGAAGACCCCGAGCCCATTACACTCCGATTTGACAGAAAATAGATAATAGTGACTTTTGAAGGACGGAGTCCCAAGGCTTGACGGAAGGTCGGTTGGAGTTGAAATTGATCAGGCACGGCCATGAAGCAGGCATGATGTTAAGTTCAGGATCTTGGAGCCAAACTCCAAAGGATGTGGAGTCGGGGTGAGCAAGAAGGCCAAAAAGCACTGTTCCGGGCCACTTTTTCGGGATTTTGAAAAGCTTGTGGGTAGTAAAAGTGACCCTAGATGTGGGAATCAAAATTTTTTTCGAACTAGACATTTCATATTCTCATTAAGACGAACAGTTTCTGTTAGACGAAGATTTTCCAGAAATGCACCGTTTGGGAGATAGCCATTTTTGGCCCAAAATTTGGAATTTTGTAAAAATGTGAAAAGTAAGAAGTAGTAAAACCCATAAATTCATAGAAGATGAATGGTGCATCGGAATTGAAATCCGTGAACTGCTGAGTGTTCCTTGCTATATAGACTAACTTCGCCCGATAGATAAGTTTTTGTGATTCTTCATGGATTTCCTCCCACAGGTGGCTAAAGTTGGCATTCCGGACCAAAATGCAACTGTGTAAAATGTGCAGAATTGGAGTGAAAGTTGTCATTTTTGAAGAGATGCAGTTTCCGCACCCGATGTCGGAATGGAGCATGAAGATAGGCATTGGAAAGCTTGTCCAGCAGGGAACAATGATGCATGACCAGAGTTTGAATGAGGTCTACATATATCATAGATATTTAGTGCAGAAGAGTGCCAGCGGCTGTTTTGACAAACAAATTTTGTTGTTAATATGGGCAATTTCTACCATTGCATGATATGGAAGAGGAATTCCATGTTACGATGAGGGATCAAAAAGGGAATAATTCCTTAAGCCCCTGTTTGTTATCATACTTACAATTATGAAATTATCATATGGCATAAAAATGTTAAAAATGTAAGGGATTACATAGATGCATATGCACTAGATGGCATCTTAACAAACATTGCATAGTGCATATGGAAATGCTTGCACATAAATGGGATACTGCATATTGGTAGAATAATGAAGTCTGCATATGCAATGAACCATTAATGGAGAATATTGTGGTTGATAATCACTATTGATGTTGGTATTGGTTGTAGGACCAAAGATAACAAAGAGCATGGCTAAATGTGCTGAGGATGTTGTTGCACGAAGCCAACAACTTTATGCAGAAAGGATGGTGCAACAAATCTATGACCACAAAGTTGGAAAAAAGACTGAGCAACCTTGGTAAGAGGCCAACTAATCAGGTAACATCAGACGATGTTAATGGTAACCAAGCAAGTAATGATTATTGGTGCCAAATTGCATGAATGTTGAAAGGGGATTTGGTAAGATCTCTTCAACCATGTTTGAGCTATGTTGAGTTAGTTTGCATGTGATATTGAATATCGATTGGGACTGTTAACCTACCAAGCTTGGTGAGGTGTGGGTAAGTGAAGGAAATGATCCTTACACCCTATGATTGTTTAGAAATCTCAATGCATTCATATGAATTTATATCATGCCATGTGTATGTTGGTTATGTGCTTAATAACCAAAGCAAGTGAGGACTGGTGGTCCTGAATATGGTAATGCAAATTATATGAGATAGTCATGTTCGATCATAATAGGCTTGAATGCATAGTACTCATGAAACAATGCAAGGTAGCATTTAGTAGATGTGCATTGAAGAGATTTTATAAATCTTGTGATGCTTGGTGTGAATACATAAGGATGATGCATATGTTATTGCAAAATAAATAATGAATGAAGTGATGAATTGATGATAATTCTAGGATCATTTCATGGGTTGTTATGAATGCAGAATAGTAAGTGCATGAAGAGCCCAATCATGATCGATGGGCTGCTAGAATGCTCTGTGGAAGGACAGAGTTGTATGAATGATATGACTGTGAAATTTGATCTAGAGCTTATGAGAAGGAATCTCATGGATGAGAGCTCTAAGTTCTGTTAGTAAGGACAGTTGTAAATCTCAGATTTGTAAATGTTTTGGATTTGAAATTTTGCTAATAATTGCTAATGACTGTTTGGCTTATATGAAATGTGTCAGGAGGACATGCTGTAAGTGGATGCTCATGTATGGCAGCTGGCATAAGACCATAACGGGAAGAGTGGTGTCACTTACAGGAGCCAAACAATATGAGGATAGCCTCGTGGATAAGAAAACCAATTTCTGTAGTAGACAGAATTGTAAATTCATATTGAATTTAATTATTAATGCTATTGATTGGTTATGGAACAATCATATTTGAAGCTTATTGCTAAATGTTGCTGACTGTTTGGCTATTTGATAAAGTGTGCCAAGAGGACACATTGCAGGAAGATCATGTGTGATGGCCTGCAGAAGCCAAACCAGATGGGAAAGACCCCATGCTTTGGAAATGGGTTTCGGGTGAAACACCATTGATAATGTCTCAGCCAAACCGCATGATGGTAAACCATGAAAGTGAGATGGTAAAGCTATGCCCAGAAGGCATGTGAGACACAGCTGCAAAATGAATGAGTATTCTGTGACCCTAGACAAGAACATTCATGTCTAAATTATTAGGGTTAATATGCAGAGCATGTTCTATCTTATTTTACTATTGTTCCAGACTGCTTGAGTGTGACTAAGGCCTACATGGCTCACATCGAAAAGGGATGCATACCTTTTCGGTGATGGGTTATGTTAGGGTTTCAATATTGACTACAACCTAAGGGAATGGACGCATTCCTGGTGTTTCAATACTTGATAGTGAATGTTATGAAATATGGATACAATTTTAGAGCAGCAATACTGATGAGTCTTCTTATACTTCTTGTGCTAACAGCTTACACAAATGCAACTTGGTGTTGCACATAAGAGGCAAAGTGAAGAAAGGGTGCTCAAGAGGACTGTATGGGCAGTGGTAACCTTTCTACGCTCACACTAAAGGACACTAGAAGGGATGGATAGGCCCGAGGAGCTGTGTTGCAGAAAAAGGGGTATCATCCTTGTGTAGTGTGAGTGGGTATTGTGGGGCCATGCTAGCCTGCAGTCGAGTGAGTCACCTATGGAGTTCCTGGAGGGAACCACTGGTTCGCATAAGAGAAGGAGCCACGCAATCATATTATGTATGCCTGATAAACCTAGTCGGTGTACTAGCTTGGCATTGGTTATTTGGGTGTTGTGGCAAAAGGTTGCTGGATGCCTGATAAACCCAGTCGGTTTACTGGCTTGGCATGTTGTTAAATTAATGCCTGACAAACCCAGTCGGTGTACTGGCTTGGCATTGGTGATTTGCATGTTGTGGAGGTATTGATGAAGGGTGTTATTTCCTGACAAACCCAGTCGGAGAACTGGCTTGGAAATGGTTACTGTATGCTTGATAAACCCAGTCGGCGTACTGGCTTAGCATACTGATTTTGAAATGCTTGATAAACCTAGTCGGCGTACTGGCTTAGCATGCTGATTTTGAAATGCTTGATAAACCCAGTCAGCGTACTGGCTTAGCATACTGATTTTAGGGATGCCTGATAAACCCAGTCGGCATACTGGCTTGGCAATGCCTATTCGGATGATGTTGTGGAGCAGCATGTGTGCTGGCCAAGCATCCACCCCACAGGTGATCCAAGGCTTGTAAAGTAGAGAAGGAAACCTGTGGAGTAGCGAGGAAATGCACAATATAGATAAGTATTCAATATCATTCATTTCTTATTTGAAAAAAAAAAAAAACTGAAAGTTTCAAGCATAAATATTGCAACAGTGAGCTGATGCATTATTGTTTCTTTGTTGGAAACCTTGGTCAATACAGGAAGCAAGGACCCTGAAAGGACTGAAAGATGCTTGGTAAATCCAGAAAGTGGCTGGTTGAGCATTGATTAATTGATGTTGAGGAGTAGCCTGCGTGCTATCCCAACATTCGTTATTATACCCATAGGAGATCCAAGGCTTGTAAAGCACAGAAGGGTCCTATGGAATAAAGTGAAGACATCCAACGCAGTTATTGTTGGAAGAAAGAACCTTGAAGCATCTTAAGGATGCATGTGGACATGTAACCACCCTAAAGAGCTCAGCATGAGCAGTAATGAAAGATGGGGCTAGTGGAGATGTGTGAGTCCTAACAGCCAAGAGTTAGACCAACCAAGTGGAGGAACTCCATGGTTGAGAGGTCTAGAATAAACCATAGACACTACGTGTCATAGCCAAGAAGGGAAGGTCAAGCATTCACGTTGAAGTGAAAGAGGATAGGAGCATGAAAACCACAGTGGTGGTGTGGGTTCCAGAATGGAACAGGACTAAGAGGAGAAACTCTTACTGCTCTCTTTCTTTCCCTTTTATTGATGCAATTATAGAATTAGAAAAATGTTGAATGCATGCATGACTGAAAGTAAAAGTGTGTTTATTTGATTAAAGTGAATTGTGAATGCTAAATAATGAATTTCCTGTGAATGGATGAACATGAAGGAATTCATGTGTATGTTGGGCAAGCATAAAAAGTGTGGGAGTCTCATGAGTAAAGCATGGACTATCCATGTCAACTGGGGAAAAACCATTAACTGATTTTTAATGCTTGGGTTATGCTGGGCCTAACGAGAATTGTAATGATGAATTTCACAGGGGAAAATTGAATCAATTGGTTGCAGTCGGTGCAGGCAAGTGTGCTAGTGAGCAAAGTGTGGTCAGTTGTTTCCATTGACCATGGCGGCAGACCAAGGGCTATTAGGATTGGCTGGAAGTCTTCTTCAAACAATTGCCAAGACCCAAGAAAATCTTGGAGAGATGCTCAAGATGCAAAAGCAGCAAAACAAGATGAACCACAAGGTCTTGCAGGACTCTATTCGTCTGCAGAAAGAGGTAAAAAGCATTATGAAAGCAATCAGCAAGGGAAAGAAAAGTAGAGCAGTGAAGAAGCATTCATCCAATCGTCTGATTAAGGAACGCTCCAGGTGGGAAGACTCAAAGGAAATTGAGCAGGTAAAGATGAAGCAACCCGTGAAGTGTTGGAAATGTGGGGGGGAGCATTACCTCTGCAACTGCCCAACAAGAGAACCTCAAGAGGGTAGCAGCCATAAAGTTTTTGGACGTATGGATGAGCTAGAAGATCCGAATCAGCAGGAGCAGCTCGTGAAGATCAAAGGACTTGGTCCTGAAAGTTCAAAGTAAAGAACAGAATGCAGGGCAGAACTGCAAAGTTTTGTGAATTTTGTACATATGTAAAGCGGGTATTTATTTCCAAAGTGTTGGAACACCGAGGACGGTGTTATTCCAAGGGGAGGGGAATGTAATGTCCCCAGCTTGACCCTATTGCATTAATATTGTAAATGATGTAAATATTGTTATTTAGTCATGGTGAGGAGCTCAAGGCCAAGGCCCCGCCATTGATTTATCGTTCTATGCATCGGCAATTAGAATAGATGCATAGAGTCCTTGTGCTAGCTGTGCACAATGTAAAATCGGACATCATGTAAATATGCAATTTTAATGAAAAACCCACAACCAGCTACGCAATGCAACAAAGAGATGGGGGCATGATCTTTACAAGGAATAGGGAGGGAAAATAACCAAACCCTTGAGCAATGGTATTAATCCATGTGTCAGTGGGGAAACCCAAAAAAACCACCAACTACCCATTTCGTCTCATACACCCAATCATTTAATTCTTCCAAAAGATTGGTTGGGGTAGTTAATGTCTTGGGGGTTGGAGAAGTATGGCAGTCAGATTTTCGTGCATGGGAAAGCCATCAACTGGAAAATCGTATTTTTGGCTTGTTGGGCAAGAAAACCCACACGAAATGCTACCTAAGGCCATTCCTCATGCATTACATTCTTCCTCTCACGCAGTCTGAGCTCACTGAAAGCTATCCTCACGTTTTTCACCATAACCCTGCATTTTTCCATGCCCAGGAACTCGTTTTGGTATTTGGCAGCAGCTGGGGAAGGAGGGACGCGATTTTGGACTGAGGGAGAGGTCGTTTTTGCCCTTGGGGCGTTTTTCTGGAATGGGTTGCTCTCCTAGTCGAATTTTTCTAGTTGCCAATTCGTTTTGAGTCTACCCACGTTTTTCTGAAGCTCAGGAAAACCCACTGTTGGGAACTTCACTGTATAGGTGTTTTTCTCATGCCCAACACTTATGCTTTTGATTTTATATGCACCCATCTCTTAACAGCCTGAAAAACCCAATTGCTGATTGGCTTGGCTGATTTTTATATACCTTTGGCTATGTGAGAGCCTGTTTTCCCCTTTTCCTTGTGGAGATCATGCCCAGCTCAGGGGTGGCAGTGATGCTAAGAGATTGAGGAGCACACTGGCCTACGGTTGGGTGGAATGTTGCAGAAGCATAGCTGGTTGCTCAGGGACTACTTGGTTTAAGATAAGTATTCTCATCTGATAATTTGATATTTCTTAATTGATGAATGACATGAAAATATGGAATGTATGATGGATGTGTGTTAATTCTGCAAATGATTTACTTCTGTTGTGTTTGCTTAGATTGTACATCTGCATGCCTGTCTTTTTATATATGTGGATGTTGTATTTAGTAAACATTGGGGCCAATTGCCTGGTTTTAGCACAATGATCCTCTCTATCTTGTTGGTGTGATAGGAGGGGACATTACACAACTTCAGCAAGGTGACTTGGTACTACTATATGACAGTAAGTTTATGAAACATCCAGGTAAGTTACAGATGCATTGACTGGGTCCCTACCACATCAATAATATTACTTTAGGAGGAGCAGTACAGTTACAGCAATTGGATGGGGGGATGCTCCCCAATCTGGTAAATGGTCACAGGTGAAGCCCTACCATGCGGGCTCGGAGCAGTGTGATGTCTGAGTCGCATTAGTTTTCAAAAAGAAAAGAAAAAAAAGAAGGATGAATGAATGATGATCTTGGTGGCAGATGGTGCATCAACGGAAGTATGGCATGTGAAAGTAGGAAGCTTCTACCGCAAGTTTGGCACAGTCAGCGATATATGGCAGCATGGCGGCCCGGTCAGATCACTAATAAATACAAAAAGTGGAGATAGTTAATTACTGGCGCGTTCGAACTATGGGCATTAATGACAGATACGGCTGAGGGGAGGACAAGATCGTTGGCAGATTTCTCTCATTAATACGAGGATTTGGTTGAGTTAATGCACGATTCAGTCATGATTAGGGTGGATTTAGGGAAATGCTATAAGTATGGCCTTGCATCGGACAGAAGACACGAAAGAATTGGTAAGAAGTGTTGTTGCAAACGGTTGCATTGCTCTGAGCTATTTGCAGCTGAGCATATAACAAAGAGTATTGAGGTATGCCAGGTGAAGTTGAGTGCGTCAACATTAGTAGTGAAGTCAAATCCTCGTTTATTCCGGTTATTGTTGAACAAGAAGGTACATCTTCAACCACTGTTGGTCTTGGAACCAAGGTCGCCAACATGCCAGTGGGTACATCAGCTGTTGCTAAGAAGAGCCGAGGAGGTCAGCCCTCTGAATCCCTGAAGAGTATGACATTAACATGATCTATGGCGGCTGGTGGAGTTATGGAGCAAGGTGGCCCGTCTAGTCGCCCTGTGACTACATCTGCCCAATGGCTGGGCTAGTCCGCTACTAATATTCTTGGGTACATCCCTCCTGTTCGACTAGATGTCACCCCCTGTAAAATCACCTCAAAGCCGAAATTCAGTGTGGAAATCCCCGCACTCCTGATAGGGCTTGGAGTGCTCAATGGATATTGGGCTGGCATTGATGCGCCTGCACTATGTTGATCATGACATGGCGGCCCAACCTGCACTTGCCTCCGCACCCTATGTCAAGGAGACGCGCCATTTACTGAAACTAGAGATACATGAGTGGGCTCGTGGGTTGAGGCAGGCTGTCCTATTAGGATTAATTAACATGCCGCATTTCGGATGCCTGACGAAAGTCAATTCTTGTGTCAAGCAGCTCTTGTCATGCTTCCATGGAGGTTGATTATGGTTGGATAGAGAAGTCCCCGTCACTGTCGACTTGATTTCTGAGATTACCAGCTTTCCCAAAAATGGTGTTCATCCGGTAGACTATCTTTAAGGAAAGGCCATTGAGCGGAAGCGGGCACATCAATTAGCACGGAAGTATGGCTTGGAATCAGATGGACGGGGATATCGCACCAGTAGCTGCAATAATCAAGCGATACTCACAGGTATTAAGATTCTGTGCTGTAAGGTGATTAGGGGAGGTCGCCCTAATCAATGCAATGCGGGGATAGTTGCTTGCACCGAGCAATGCACGAAAGGAGTTCAGATGAATTGGTCCCTATATCTTCTGAACCAGCTCATGGAGGATGCTGTCGACATCCAACTGGGGAGAGGGGACTTTTCATATAGTTGGTTGTTGCTGCTCATTGCTCTAGTTGCATGGAAAGAGCCTGATACATACTAGGGTATGGACTGCCCAGCTGCTAAGGAATGACGTGGGGCTCGTTATCAGAATCTGTGGGTTGTGCGCGAGTTGGAGCAAACCCGGGAGTGCCAAGTACAATTTTGGCTATACTTAGAAATGCTTTGTGACGCCGCCACTCAGGTCCCATGGATATCTGCAGATATTGTGGCACGCTTCACACCGGTCATGGCATTTGCAATCAGACCGAGTGTCATACATATCCAGGCTCGTCGTGACATCAATCGCCAATGGTTGTAGACAAAGTATAAAGTGACAGCCGCAGAGTTGGAGGCCATCATGAACGAGTGGATGGAGGCATGGTGACGACCCATGAGTCCTATAGAAATTGATGCTGGAGGTCCACAGGAGGGCCCTCCAGAGCCAGAATCCCCTCAGGATCAGCAAAGTCATCATAGTTCCATGCAAGAATCAAAGCAAACACCAACTGAGGATGACAGTGACCGCGATATGGAGGAAAACTGGACAAAACAGTGCCACAAGTATGCCACTATCAGCGGGATATCCTTACCAATAGAGGTGCAGTTGGGCCAGTTAGTCACAGCCATTAATAATGCTGCCACGGCAGCTGCTAAGAAAATGTTTGTCAAAGTGGAGGCGGGCTTCTCTACGATTGCTGCCCATATGGACTCTCTGGGTAATGCAGTATTACAAACGGAACCGGGTAGTGTCTCTAGACAAGAGACAGTCACGATCCGCACCACGCCCTAGGTAAGGAACATCAACATTCCCCCGACTACCATTGTGACTGACAATGGGGAGTTGCAAACTGTGCTGCAGTCAATTGACTAGGTGACTGTCAATGTGAATGCACTATCTGCAATGGCCCTGATGATAATGCAGAAGAGCGCCTCCCATGAAATGGCAGATAGAATGCATAAAATCAGTAAGCGTTGTCACCAATTACAGGAAAAGGAGGCAACCGTGATCGCTAAGAAAGAAGAGACGACAAACAAAGCTGCTGAAGCACGGAAAGTAGTGGATGACCTTGAAGCTGGCCTAAAGCAAGAGCGGGCCGAGACCACTCACACCATTGAGGAACTCAAAAAGGAACAAGACTTCCTTGTTGCAGAAAAGACTCGCATGTGGGATGACAGTGCTCAGCTTGAACAAGCGGTTGCAAAGGCGTATCAGCATGTCCTGGAGCCTACTGAGGAGGTAGACGTGCTCCACCGAGTGCAGCGATTGGGGGCTGCCATTGTTCAGTTAAAACAGGAGAACAACCGGCTGATGGCTCAGTTGAAACGAAGTATGCCTCAGGCCGAAGTGGACGAACGATGAAGGGAAATTGAGGACATTGCCACCCAGATGGAGGAACTGGAAACAAAGGAAACCAGGCTCACCGCTGAAACAGTAGAGTTTTGGGGATGCATCGTTGATGATGACCAAATGGCACAGCTCACTAAGAGTTGGAAGGAAGCTGAGGGCCAGGTGGCGATGCTGAAAGCTACGATGAGAACATTGCCCCCATAAAGCAAGTCACTAAGTCGCGTGAACTCAAGGAATTGCAACATTGGGTTACCAAGGCAGATGAATGCCAGAAACTATGCACAGCCCAGTTAGAAGAATTCCAGGACACTGGCGGGAAATTGATGTTGAATTCTAGTGAAGTCCTCCAGGAAGTACAGAAGTATCGCTAATAGATCATGGACAAGCTTGTTGACCACCCAACAACCGAAGATGTGGTTAGCTGTCAGACGGAAACTCAGGAGGCTCAAGAGCTAGTAAGGAACGTCGAACAACCATATGCAGATTTCAAAACAAAGACCGCGACGTATACTCTATCCAGCAGTTGACGTGGCTCGAGGGAGAGCCACAAGATTGTGTTGGGGGCCTGTTGGCAAGCGGTTTGATGAGGAAAGGTCACAGTACTGCTGACGCCGTGACATGTTGGATGAAGGTGCAAAAGGAGTATTTTGGGCCAAAGGATACCGCACTTGGCGAGTTTTGGGTCACTTGGACCACATATTTTGTAAGATTGAGTCAAGTATACCATAACTGGTGGGATTTTGGTTATATATTTTGTAATATCAAGTCATTGTACCGTGGTATGCGGGTTTTTGGGTCATTAGACCAAGTCAGTTAGTGGAGTGTCCATAGTGTCGGTTAGGAAAGTGGACAAGCATTGTAATCGGCGGAAGCCTATAAATAGAGTAGAATTAGAAAAGAAGAAGAAGAAGAAGAGAGAGGAGAAAAGTGATATATGCGGAGATTGACAGAGATAATGCGGATGTTTATGTACTGCTTTTGGTTTGCCGAAGTAATATAAGGATGATGATTTGGTGCAATCTATGTGTAATGTTACTGGATGTTCATGTTATTTATTTTTAATGCAGTTATCTGTTTTCTATTGCTATAATGTGAATGTTGTGATAATATGTTATCTGTCCACATGAACATGCTGCAATTAAAGTAATATGCAGTCTCTATTTCTAGTGATGTTAAATGCTGTGATATGTTAGAACTTCATGATGAATGTTTGGAATTGCTGCTAGTACGATAGTGCCACAACTTGCCTCCTCCCTCAGCGGAAACATGGTTCCATCTGCTCTTCCTGGATGCCTCGGGTGAGACCTCATCCACTCTGTGGGTGTTGCTGGGCGGGCTCAACCCTGCCCAGGCCGGTGGTCAGGAAGACTGGGGTATGGGTCGACAGTCGGTGGACCCCTATCGACTGTGAGGTCGCGATTTGGTCAACATATGCAAATAAAAAGAACCACTGCAATAATCACAGCGCCTAGAAGCCACTGTAAAAAAAAATAATTGGCATAAATTCCACCCAATGAGCCAGAGAAAGTGCTTTGATACTAGATGTGGGGAATCTCCAGCAATTAAATGATGAAAATGTATAATATATTAGAAATCAAAGAACACATAAGGGATTTATTGATGTGATATTTTACAGGATAGATCACACAACTAGAGTAAGTCTCACTAATCTCACTCAAGAATTGTAGAGAAGAAGAAGAAGAAGAATTGAATCAATAATCACTCATTAACACAAGAAATGACAAAAATTGATGTAATCATACATCAGCTATAAGCTGGAACTGTGAAAGTAGAATAATAACTGAATACAATCAAATGAATTCGAATAAACCTAAGGTCATTCGAATTCTCCTCAATGTGTGGCTTGGATGACATTGGAGACATCATCCAATCAGTGGTAGTAGTCACAAATAGTCAAATATCAGTCAAATGAGTCTAACTGAGTCTAAATGGTGCATGTGGCACAAATCTAGGGAAGGTGACTCCAATATGGGCACATGAGGAGTTTCCAGTAGTCAGTAGATCTGAACTAGTCTCTGTAGGTGTCTATATAAGTGCTTCAGTCACTTAACTAAGCAATCAGTCCTCAAATCAAGGAACTGATCCAATAATCATGGAACTGACTGATGTAAATCCTAAATAGGTGGAAGAGGGTGCAGTTGTACTCTAGTAATGGAAACAAGGGTGCATATGTGGCTAGGAGGGATAGAACTGAGTAGAAGCAGGCTCTTGGGCCTGAAAAACTGGGGACTAGGTGCTGGGAGACTACCATACTGATGATTGGATGCATGCATGCATGCAGAATGCATAGAAATCATGCAAATATAAAAAAATGATGGTGAGAATATTCCAACACCCCCCCTCAAGCCAAACTATGAGGAAGTAATTGAAAACTAGTAGGGCCCTAGTAACTGAGACTAAAGGTCACCTCGTACAACAATCTAAATAAATAAAGTGAGGAAAGAGAGAAAACTCAGTGGGAAGTAATCCCCCCCTCAAGATAGAGTATGGTAGGATATACATCACTCACCCCAAGAAGATATCTAAGGTGAGTGTACTTATTCATTGAGAAGGTCTTAGTGAAGATATCTGCAATCTGCTCTTTCGTCGGAAGGTAGAGCAGTGTGATGGTCCGATCATGCACCAATCCTCAGATGTAATGCATGTGTATCCCAATGTGTTTGATTCTTTGTCTCGTAACCATATCTATAGAAATCCTGATAGCACTCTAATTGTCACAATAGATAACTGGTGGAGTACTAAATCGAATACCAAACTCTGACAAGATGCCCCGATACCAGATGCACTATGTGGCTGCATTGACTGCACCTTTGTACTCAGCCTCTGCTGAAGAGAGAGCTAAAGCAGTCTGCTTTTTGCTTGACCAATAGATAGGTCTAGATCCAATCATGAAAACAAAACCAAATGTTGACTTTCGATCTGAGTTTTCTCCAGCCCAATCTGAGTCAGTATATCCAACAAGGTTCAAAGGAGACCCAGCAGCATAGTGAAGACCATAGGTCTTTGTCCCTTGCAAGTAATGCAATATACTCTTTGTTTCCTTCTAGTGAATCTCATGAGGCTCCTACATGTATCTAGAGACAACACTGTCTGTATAGGAAATATCAGGTTGAGTGTGTGTAAGAAACAATAGACTCTCAATCAACTGTCGATACAATGTACTATCTGTTAACACCCAAAAAGTGCTCACTACCTCATCTACCCCATTACATGACTCATTTGTCCATATTTCTTACCATATTTGTTTCCAAAACCTTAAAAAACCATTAAAAAAGCCTCCAAAAGGCCAAAAACCCCCTTTTTCCCCCAAAATAAGTTAAATTCCTCCAAAAATAGGGAAATCCCTCTAAAAAGGGAATAAAAAATACAAAAAAGAGGAAAAAGAGGGAAAAAAGGAAGCAAAAACCCTATACAGATGACCTAAACCATATGGTTCCCAAACCGATGGGTCAGCAATCCACCACTAAAAACCTATAAATAGGTGATGGAGGCTCCCTATTTTATATCCACAATCATCCATATCCTTACTCTGCCAAAATCACTCCTAAAACCCTAGCTCACCCTTTTGAGCTATTTTCACATTTGAGTGCCCCTTTGGCCCATTTCCAAAACCCTTTGGAGAAGGAGAAAGGAACAACACTGGAGCTTGGAAGCAACCCTCTTGGACTGCTGCAAAGGCTCCACCAACCTCTACACTTGGGGTAACTTTTAATACAAAAAAGAGAAATCTTTGCCATATTTTCATGTTTTGTTATTTATGTTAATACTCATGTTAGGTTAAATTTCATATTGTTTTACTGCTTTTATTTACTGTTTATTGAACTGCTACTAAGGAGGCCCTTCTCCTTAGTAGGTGCTCATTTGCACAAGCTAGGGTGAAAACCCTAGCTACAGTTTTGGCAACTCCCCTAGTGTTCCTTTGAATTACTGGTTATAGTTTTAAACGTTTTTAATTTTTTGCAATATTTTTCTGTTTTTTCCTTTCGGCTATCACTTTCAGCTGTCGTAAACTACGTCTTTTGTCCCCGCAGTTGTGATCCGACCGTGTCTTTCAGACTATTACCTGCGATCCGACTGTGGCTCTCAGACTGTTTTCGGCGATCTACTGGTGGTTTTCAGTCTGTTACCTGCGATATGACTGTGGCTCTCAGCCTGTTTCGTGCGGTCCGACCGCCGTTGTTCACCCCTTTTCTAGCAGTCCGCCTGCGGCTTTCAACCATTTTCCTGCTATCCGCCTATGACTTTCGGCCTTTTCCTGCAGTCCACCTGCGGCTTTTAGCCATTTTGCTGCTATCCGCCTGTGACTTTCGGCCTTTTCCCGCGGTCCGCTTGCGGCTTTCAGCCCTTTTCCTGCTATCCGCTTGCGAATTTCAACCTTTTTCCTGCTATCCACCTGTGTCCTTTAGCCATATTCCCACAATCTACCCACGACTGTTGACCTGTTTCCTGCGGTCTGACCGCACAGATTTTCCACAAACCCACGGTCTATTTTCTGGACTTTTTCCATGTTTGAACCCAGTACTTTGCTGCAATATTTTCTACACCTGCACAGCCATCTGTCCTATCTGCAACCTTACTTCCCTACAGCCTGTTTTATGCAGTATTATTTCTATTCCATTTACAACATTTTTTAAATTTCAACATTTTAATTAAAAAGAGAAAATTTTGCATTTCAAAGTTTAATTTCTGCATTGTTATTTTTAGTTAGAAAGTTGCCCACCCCGTGGCACTTTTACTTGGGTTCATCATCTCACACGCACACACTCTGTCACCTAATTCAAGTGAGCCCTAAAATACTACTTAACACAACCAACATTCTAACCCCACTTGGGAAACACATAAGAATCTTGTAGTTAGGTAGGATCGGGGGGATAGGCATCCAAATAACACCCCTCGGTTGCTTACACTTGAGACATAGTTGTTGTCCATTAGGGAACCAAAATTCCCTAGTATTTTTTGACACGATTTAAAACCAATTTATCGGGAAGGCCTCTCCCCTAGGAGGGTTGAAGTAGCCAGCCTGGTTCTGGAAGCCTAAGTGGAATACCGCAATCCATTCAGTAACCAAAGGATACCTTTCGTAGTTCTCGGTGTACTACCCGTATGGGAGTACAACGGCGATAGAACCAAACTACATATTCACCCAACCGAACATGTCATGAACGAGGTATCTTAGTTTCCTTTCTTCTAGGATTGACTACCCGGTGTCCCTCCCGGTAGGGGGATATCTTTAGCCACTTGGATCTACTATCCATATTGTCTGACTTGGATTTCATCACCTTGCAAAGGATATGTCTGGTTGAGTCAGAATACTATTTAGCTAGGTGTTTGCATGCTCCCTTACCTCCTTTTGGTCTAGCGAATCCACTATTTTTATTTTCTAGGAAACCTGTTGCTTGTTGGTATTCTGACCATTTCTGTTGATACTCCACTTATTGTAGCACAACTGTTACAGTAAGTGTTTTGAATTGGTTGTTGGTCTAAGTGCCATATTTTTTGTGCTCTCTTTCTGCACACTCGGTTGCATTAGGGTTTTTGAGCTATTTTTCACTCAACACAACCCCCAGATACTTGACACCATCTGTCACCATTAAGTCCCCGAGACATTCTCGGCTCCTCCAGGGCGACCCCCCGCAGCACGGTTCACTTGACATCACCCGTCATACACGTAGATCTTCATCACTTGATACCACTCATCATAGATCTCGAGCTTTGTCACTTGACTCCACTCATCAATGACATAGAACTTTGTCACATGATCTAGACGCCCCTTATTTTACCTCTGATTTTGAGGCAGAGTTCGAGAACCCCACTTACACTGCACCAACCAGCCCCATGGCTGGCATGACTTCCAACCCTTTCTTTGTAGGGACCATTGGTGGAGCATTCACCACCACACCAGCTACCACACCTGCTTTGGGTATGCCCTCGATGGGGCCCACATCTACCATTCCGATCACTATACCCATCCCAGTAGCTAGCATACCCATTCAACTCCATCAGTGACTCACACTACACTTGGCGGTGCAGGACCATCCCATACCACTTTCATTCCTCCACCTGGGGGCAACATCCCAAACCCAGCCCCTCCACTCGGGGGCATTGGCCCCAACATGGTCACAACCACTAGTATGTCACATCCTTCTACTAGTTTTCCATTCATGGCTAGTCTCAACCTTACTGACCTGGCTAGATTGACTAATGATCCCATCAGACACGACCTTGCGTGGCCTCACATGCCCACCAAGCTCCCCTCTGACATCCCTAAGTTTGAGGACAAGGCAGGTGAGGACCCCCAAAACCATATTATGTCTTTCCATCTATGGTGTTCCTCCAACTCCATAGTGGACGACTCTGTCCACCTCCATCTATTACAGCGCACCCTCACTAGCTCTGCAGCTAATTGGTACATTGAGCAACCCCATGGGACCCATGCCACCTTTACTTCCCTTGCCTCGACTTTCCTGCAGTTCTTTTAGTTACCTGTCCGCTATGATGCAGGAGTTGAGATCCTATTATCTTGCAGACAGAACACGGCTACCCACATCACTGACCACATTCATGAGTGGCATCGACGCCGCAGCCTATGCAAAATAAAGTTAGATGACTGTATCTTCTTATATTGGTTTCTAAAATCTCTCCTTCCTATCATTGCCAAGGATGTGGCATCCGAGCGACCCCAGTCTGAAGAAGAGGCCATCCTCAAAGCCTAGTAATTTGACCTTATTTACGCCCAGTCTAGTTATCTATATTCCATCATACCTGACGCCCCCCACAAAAATTCCTCCCGACATGATGCGTTGGAGGCATCCCATGCTGTAGATGGCATCATTGGCCATATAGCCTCACATAACCAGCCCTTTTCCATAGCACGTCCTATCCCTAGCCCCGACCTTTCACGGGCTACATCTTATTCTGGAGCAACCAATTCGTATGCTCACATGGCACATCACCACCATTCCCACGGAACCTCATGTCCACCTCAGTGCTTTGGTCATGCATCCCCTGCTTACGCCCCCCCGGTCGCACCTCAGCCATATTACCACCCACAGGCTGCACCAGCTCATGTATCCTCTCAAGCCCAACCTGCTTATTACCCGCCACAGGCAGCACCTGCGGCAAACCCACAACCCGTCACACAGACGTATCAGCAACCCCACAAGGTTCAGCACCTGCGCCACCTCCACCTACTTATTATCCACCGCAGCCTGCTCCCGCACCTGCACAACCCCAGAACCCACCTGCTACCCAAGGGAAAGTGTACGCCCAACAGAATCTGCAGCAGAACAAAAATAACCAGCGCCAATAGGGCCAGCAAAACTGTGGCAAAGGCCGTAACCGTGGGAACAATCCCCCTCCATACCAAGGCGGTCAACCTCCCAATCCCCCAAAAAACAACAACGCGGCACCTGCCAACCAGAACCTTGATCGGCCACCCAAGCAAGCCAAAAATCCTAATTTGTGAACAAACCATCCTTGTTCTATTTGCAGGGTCTATGGCCACTACACACATGCTTGCCCACATTTGGAGTGAGCTCGGCAACTCTGGACCGATGATTCCCACCGACAATGGCATGCAGCTCCTCAGGCGCCACCCAACCCCCCACCACCTCAACATCAACCCTTGGTGTTACAAAACCCTTTACCGACCCAAGGCGTAGTGAACACTCAGCCGTTGGTTCCCCCTCAAGGAAACGTGCCACCACAACAGCAAACCACTTATGCTGCTCCTGCTCAACCCATGTTGGACTCAGGTACCCATCACTTGTTAATGATGTCATCCGTCAATGTCAACCTTCAAACTCATCGAAACCAATATGGCTCCACCCCTGAAGCCCCTCCTGCTGAGAAAATCACTAACGCTCATCCCACTGATCATTCGTTACGTATAGCTCTGGCTCCACTAGATGGCACCTCCAAAGCACCTCGCTTCCCACTTCGTCGCATCAACAATAATCCCAATGCTCACACTGTGTCTAATTACAACATTGTAGATGACTTAGCCCAATCCCTGTTGGTTGTGGAGCCAAATATTCTAGTCTCATAGATGATATTGTATCATCCATGTTTGTACCCCAGTTTTATATGATATGTAGGTGGACTGTACAATCACCCCAGTGGGGGGATGTGCGGGGGCATCGCCCCCCCACGGGGTTCCAGGGGGGGCATCGCCCAACTTGATTATAACCTCTTACTTGGCCACAGCTACATGTATGCCATGCGGGTGGTTGCCTCATCTGTTTTTCGTACCATGATGTTCCCCCATGACGGACGTGTGGTCAAGGTAGATCAACTCACCTATTACGATCCCAATGCCCTCGATGCACCTGAAAATGTTCTCCCCATGGTTGAACAACCTGTTTTTGGTGCAACTAACTCATTGGTTTCCTCCGTGGGACCCGGATTTTACTCAGATATGCCAATGACCTCCACATTCCAATCCATTTCACACCCATCACCAGCGACCAAAATATATGACCTATGTACCCTTTCCCACAATACACAAACACCCAACAATCAATCGCCCTTGTTACCCAAACCACCATTGGTACCTAGTCATATTGGTGTTACACCCATCCACACAATCCCCTTCCTATTCCCTCCCTCGAGAGTAGTAAGCACCCCGGTTATGGCTACTCTCAGCCTCCCCGGGTTAACCTTAGGACTACCCGTGTGGTATATTTCGCCTCCCATTCCCCCACCGACACCAAATGTCGTCCTACAACTGCTGCAACCCATCGCCACTACTAGTCAACCACCCCCCGGTGTCTCTACTCCTTCCTCATCCACCAATCCACCCCCCATTGTCAAGAACACTGGGGGCAAAGGCCCACAACCATACACTATTGTACCCCTGCCCAAAACAGTTAAAACCCCCCCGTGTTTCATGCTCCTCCTACATGCTCGTTGTGCGATGAGTTAGGCCATCCTACCGATCAATTCCCATAATTACCTGCATTACAAGAGCACATGCAAATGCTTGATGATGACCCCAACATCCTGGTTGTCCAACTCGATCCAGCCTCTAAGCCTCGTGATAAATCATTGCGTACCAACCACCCTTGTGTAATATGCGGTATTTACGGCCATTACTCACATCACTATCTTGATCTCCCAGATTACAGAGCAGCTCTCTATGAGATGAATAATTTGGACCTTGAGACAGCACCGCCCACAATTGAGGAGATCCACCCCCCAGTATCACCCTCATCCGACGAGATTAATACCATCTATATGATCTCTTCTACTACCACTCCCTCGTCAACCGATTTGACAACTCAAAGTTTCCGCAACGATGAGGAGATTCTAGAGGCTCTCACTGCCTCGGATTACCCCTGGGAGGATATGCACCATCGTTCCTATTTTCTCCTGGAGGACTCCTCCTCTGCCATAGCCACCCAATTTGCAGTTGAGTCCAAAGATTTCCTCCCCACCAAAGTCAACTGGTTTAAGGATCCCATTCCCGCTCCTGATGCCTTTGAGGAAGGTAACATGGCCAACATCTCACCCGTCATCCACATCGATATCTCTGACCCACCTGGTGCTCTTGAAATCATTACATTAGGAGCCTCCTGCAATGAGCATGAGCTCGGAGAGTACAAGAAACTTTTCCAAGAGTTCCGCGACATCTTTGCCTGGTCCTATACCGAAATTCCTGGTTTTGACCCCGCTATCATCGAGCACCCCATTGACACCTCTGAGTTAGGGGGCATAATAGATTATCTCGACCCTGGGATAGGGGGCATGATCAACCATTTTGAACCTACCCCATCACATTTATCTCAGCACGTCAATGAACCCATCGTTCAAACCAACACATATGTGATCCACAATCATAAACCCCATGTACATAGCATGGGGGCAGGTCCTTGAACCTGATCACTTTTTCACATGCATGATCTCAACCATTTTTGAGGTCCCATGTCACTTGTATATATGATTTGATTTGATACACCTAGTATTCTGCCCCTGTGGGTCATCATTTCTCCCCACCACTACATCCTTGGCTTGGTGGGCTCACCTTTATTTGCAACCATTTTTTAACCTAGTTATTTCCTTTGACCATTCCAGAGTCCTCATGACCTCTGTTTTTCGCACCATTTGCATCGTCGGATTCATGATTTTGTGCCCGTGATGATGCTTGAGATCATTTCTCGCTCTCACCAAAAAATTTCGGGAATTTTTTCCCTGCACGTCGCCATCTCGATTTGCGCACCACATCGGCCATTATCAGTTTTTAACATTCCTTATACCATCGGATTCATTTTTATGAGCTCGTGATGATGCTTGAGATCATTTCTCGCTCTCTGTTGTAGAAATTTCTCCCTACGGATAGGTAGAAACTCTCTTAGGATAAAGCAGGATGTACTAACTCTATACTAAGACAAAAAGGAAACAAATGCTACCTTGAATCCCTAGATCTATCAAACATCTCATGATTAAAATGCTAGAAAGAGTAGAAGAAGTTTAACTGACCTTCTATCCAAATGCTTGTCTTTGTAGTTGCTCCAATCTCCAAGCCCTCACGAATGAACCTGTCAAAATGGAACCAAGACACAAGAATACACTATTCTCTAGCAACCTAAAACATGAGTTAGGATCTAAATCTATGAAAGATACAAATCATATCATTAAAACAAGATTAACACAAATGATTTGGGAAAACAAGACAAGTTATTCCATTACCAACTTGAAGTCATGTACAATAGTTGCTTGATGTCCAAGCCAACTTCCAGCTCCAAGTGCTTCCTCCTCTAGCTATCTCCACAATGCTGCAAGATCATAGGTTTGATGTCCCAAAAAGTCCTCCCTTTGGCCCATGGAAAGCTTCTCTCTTATAGCACATGGGAAGGTTAACCAACAAGAGAGAAGTGTGGATCTATGGAGGGTTTAGTGGATCAAGCCAGCTAAACAAAGAAGGAGTTAGGATCGAACCAAAGGTGGTAATCCCAACAAAATCTCCTCGAAGGTCGAAATCCCAAAATCCAAGGCAAAAAGGCTAATTTCAGACTACCGCGCCCCTATAACTGAGCATAACGCAGTAGTACCGCGCCCCAGAGAAGGAGCAATGCGCGGTAGTGCTAACTACCGCGCCCCTGTAGATGTTCAGGGAGCGGTAGTGCTCATAAACAGGGCTAAGTTGGGCTGGCAGATGGTAGAAAAAGGTTTTGCTTTCAGTATTCAGTCAATGGTTTTCACTCTGGATATTCAGATGATCTTTAAGGGAAACTGTCATTTAGGTCGCTAGTACAAGGATGCGACACTAATGCATAATGTGTAATATTGAGGTATAACACTCTCACCCCCAAATTTTTTGGGTATTTTTCCCAAAACACCCCCGTCGCCTCGGTTTATGTGCCACCTCGGTCGTTATCCATTTTTGACACTTTTTATGTTGCCGGATTTAGTTTTCTGAGCTCGTGATGATGCTTCAGATCATTTCTCTCTCTCACCAGGTACAATTTCAACATTGTGTCCTGACACCTTACTGCCTCGGTTTGCATGCCACATTGGCCGCCATCGGATTGTTCCACATTTTTATATGAGCCATTCACTCCTTGCATACTGCAATTATTTCGTTATTTTTCCACCATTCATTATCCTGCAAGGAGGCCCACTAGTGTTCCCCCATACCCTTGTTCTCGGTCATCATCAATGTTCCTTGATTGAGCACTTCCTCCTTGCCTGACCATTCCTTTTGTTCGGTATAATTTTATCCCTTTTTCGGGCCAGACAAGTCCTTTACGAAAAAGGCACTTAGGGAGTTTCTGTTAAGCTTTTTTCTGACTCCTAAAACAATGAAAAGATCGTCGAGCAATCTTGCTTCCTTTCATGCTCATTAAAGCACCTGAAAGGGCATCTATCTGGTATAAGTTTAACCCTTTTCCGGACCTGGTAAACTAATTATGAAAAAGGAATACTCTAGTCACACCGGCTAGAAGAGTTCTTCATTGCATCCTTTTATGCTTCTTCGGGCCTTGGATACTAACACACGAAAAAGCAACCCCCTGGAGTCTTCTTATCGCTTTCAGACTCTCTAAAATTGAAAGCAACCACGAGCATGAACTGTCCTGGGCTCGTACAAATCCACACGACAGTACCATTCCATTATTTCAGAGTCTTCTTATCACTTTCAGACTCCTTAAAATTGAAAGAAACCACGAGCATGAACTATCCTGGGCTCGTATAAATCCACACGACAGTACCATTTTGAACACACTTCTTCTCATTCCTTAACCCGTGAAGAAGTCCACCCGTGTCTCTTGACACTATGATCAATCATCTCAACAGCACCCCCAATCAGGTTGCCTTTGTTCAGAGTATTCTGCAGTCTCCTGCCATCTTACACCACCTTGAGTATCACTCATCCCAGTCACTATCCTTGATCCATTACAGCTATGATCCCTTTCCCACCAGTCAGTTTCATATGCTGCCTAATCATCCCCCGTCATCATACTCTGAACAAAGGAAGTTTGAGTCCACCTACTCTACTTGCCCAGTTATCCCCCACAGTATGTCAGTCCTACCATTATTACTCTCACACTTCGGTTCTCCACCTTGTGCTCCTATCAAGGAAACATCATTTCCTTGCTAGTTGCAAGTCTCCCTCTATCGACGACAGCCCATCTATTCCAGAGGATAGACCTAGAGGTCCCTATGCCTTGGACTCATCACCATCTGTGGTGTGTGCCTATGGACCATTTTGAGAGGAGTCCTCATTGCCTCTCCGAGTGGTTGTTTCTCACATGCTCGACTTCAACACATTGATCTCATCGTTGAGAATTGCATAGGGTTTATATCCCTTTAGTTATTGGTCAAAGACCCCGGATTTCCCCCGACTCTAGCACATTGGTGAGTCACTTCGGAACGCCCAGTTATATGTTCCCGTGGATGTCCGGGTTGCGTTGGCGATCGTATTCGGAAGCCATCCAGTTATATGCTTCCTTGAGTACCTAGTTTAGTTCCAGTTCAGTGTACCATTGAGGGTGTGACTCCGCGTCACTATGATCCAGCAGCTCATCAGTTCCTCTGGTACCACACTCAGCAGCACTATTGTTATTCCAGTGTATCAGTTCTTCAGCTCAGACATGGTCAGCCAAGCAGTATGTCCTAGATTTGTGTCCCCTCTGGACCCTTATGATGTACACAGTGGTTCTCGATGTATCCTTCAGGCCCCCATTTTTGGGCCTCATTGTTATTTTTTATATATATCTAGATACGAGCATGGGTATGCCTGCCTCGTCCATATATTGAGATTCTTCCTCATTTGAGGCCATGTATATTTCAGGTCCCCATTTTTTGGACCCCCTTGTTATTGTTCTATATCTTGATACGAGCATCGGAATGCCCGCCTCGTCCATATGTTCAGATTATTCCTCATTCATTATTGAGGTCATGTACTTTCAGTTTTTGCAGTTTGTTCAGGACCGTTGTTCCTGGCTCTAGTTCGTTTCTTCTCCTCTCCACATCCCAAGAAAACCATAAAATACTTATGATGTCTATCGGCCATACGATGAACTCCTGCCCTCACACATCAGGGGGCAATTTGTTAACACCCAAAAAGTGCTCACTACCTCATCTACCCCATTACATGACTCATTTGTCCATATTTCCTACCATATTTGCCTCCAAAACCTTAAAAAACCATTAAAAAAGCCTCCAAAAGGCCAAAAAGCCCCTTTTTTTCCCCAAAATAAGTTAAATTCCTCCAAAAATAGCAAAAAACCTCTAAAAAGGGAATAAAAAATACAAAAAAGAGGAAAACGAGGGAAAAAAGGAAGCAAAAACCCTATATAGCTGACCTAAACCATATGGTGCCCAAACCCATGGGTCAGCACTCCACCACTAAAAACCTATAAATAGGTGATGGAGGCTCCCCATTTCATATCCATAGTCATCCATATCCTTACTCTGCCAAAATCACTCCTGAAACCCTAGCTCACCCTTTTGAGATATTCTCACATTTGAGTGCCCCTTTGGCCCATTTCCAAAACCCTTTGGAGAAGGAGAAAGGAACAACACTGGAGCTTGGAAGCAACCCTCTTGGACTGCTGCAAAGGCTCCACCAACCTCTACACCTGAGGTAACCTTTAATACAAAAAAGAGAAATCTTTGCCATATTTTCATGTTTTGTTATTTATGTTAATGCTCATGCTAGGTTAAAGTTCATACTATTTTACTTCTTTTATTTATTGTTTATTGAATTGCTACTAAGGAGGCACTTCTCCTTAGTAGGTGCTCATTTGCACAAGCTAGGGTGAAAACCCTAGCTACACTATCCACCAGAGGTGTGGAAGAACCATCCTCAAGGATGATCCCTGAAAGAAAAGGAAATGATGCTGGTTTGCATTCACTCGTATGGAACCTGTCAAGCAGATCTGAAACATACTTGGACTGTGCAACCTTGATTCCTGAATCACTCTGAGTGACTTAAAGACCAAGAAATTGTTTCAACAATCCAAGATCTGACATGGAGAAGGAGTTGTGCAAAGCTATTTTTATAGATCCGATGCATGAAGTGTTGCTCCCCATAATCAATAGATCATCAACATATAGAACAATCAGGAGTAGGGAGTCACCATCATGTCTCATATAAACATTCGAATCATATTTGCACCTCTTGAAATATTGTGATAGAAGGAAGGAGTCCATCTTTGCATACCAAGCTCAGGGAGCTTGCTTCAGTCCATAAAAGGACTTTCTCAATTTGCAAACCAGTGAAGAGTCTTCAACATACCCCTCAGGTTGCTTCATGTATATCTCCTTCTCTAGATATCCATGAAGGAAAGCACTCTTGACATCCATGTGATGCACTTCCCAGTGCTTGGATGCAGCAAGAGCAAGAAAAACATGGATGGAATCCATATTAGCAATGGGAGCGAATGTCTCAGAGTAGTCAATCCCATGGACTTGGGAGTAACCCTTTGCAACCAGTCGAGCCTTGTATTTTCTAGTGACCCCATCAGAGTCCATATTAGTTCTGTAAACCCACTTGCATTGAACAAGCTTCCTTCCAGGAGGGAGAGAAACAAGCTGCCAAGTTTCATTTCTTTTAAGAGACTCATACTCTTCATCCATAGCTTCTACCCATGTTGGATCTTGGGAGGATTCAAAGAATGTCTTTGGATCTGATCCAATCATAAGAAAACATCTCTCAGCAAGAAATGGATTTGTGTGACAGAGAAGATCAGATTTGGTTGTTCTTGAAGATAGTGGATCTCCAACAAGATCACTGGTGGATGCAACAGTAGTGGTGGCCCATTTTGCAATAGTAGTTGGAACCTTAGGTGCTAGATCTCCAGGTTCTCGTGGATATGGATCTAGAATTCTCTCTTCTCTGTGAATCTTCTTTTTCTCAACCTTCTTTGTTGGATCTTTTCCATTCAAGCAACCTTTGCAGGTGCCTTGGGAAAACTTGAGATTGGGTAGACCTTCAACCACCTTTTGAGTTTACATGTCTTGCAAATTCTTGTAGTTGATATGCCCAAATATTTCATGTCATAGCCTACTCTCTTCATTTGCATGAGTGTGAATACCAGACTGTTTTGAGAGAGGTATAAATTAGGAGAAATCATAGAGTTTCAACTTGTGGTTTGCAACACCTTTTGCAATGGTAGATCCGGATACCATGTCTTGGATTTCGACCTCATTTGGAGAGAATGTCACCTTCTTGGGCTCTCTAGTGGGGGTCACTTGGTAGACTAAAAGTAGATTATCAGTGAGTGTAGGGACATAGAGCACATCTGAGAAGTACCCATGATCAAGTTTGATTCTTTCAATCTCCTCAAAGGAGACCTCAGAATCATTCCCCAACATGATGGAAGGTCCAACAGTGGATTTGAAACCAGTAAAGAGATATTTGGAGGAAGACATGTAGCTTGATACTCATGAATCTATGATTAAGGAGGATTGTGTTGATGCACCTTCCATGAGAGCATGGCATCTCTCTTTGTCCTCTGATGTTGATGGTTCACCTTCTTTCTTCGTAGCACATGAAGGTACTGGAAGGTTATTCTTTTCAAGAAGTGAAGCCATGCGATCTATGGTCTTCTTCATACATGAAATCTCAGGATGAAATCCTCTATTGCAATAGGTACATTTGGATTTCCCCTTATGAGTTTGCCTGTCTTTATTGGAATTTGAAACTCCTTCTGACTGGTTTGGAGCCTCCTTATGCTTCTGATCATTCGATTTTTTTTCAAAAAAAATTTGCTTTCCCTTACCATTCGCTCTCTTCATTTTAGTGGCAGCAAGTGCTGAATTCAACTTGGGTTTTATCACTCCCATATGAACTAACTTCTCCTCCTCAAGTGTGAGAGACTGGATGAAGTCTTCAAGTGTGGGAACCTTCCATTTTGGGATGGATTGCTTCACTGACTGGAAGGTAGAGACAAATACTAAGTAGTTAGGGCTTAGTTTTGATAGTATAGCAATGATGAGTTACTTCTCTTGTTTCTCAATCCCATATCTCTTCAATTGTGAAATTAGATTTTTGAACTTGTTTAGAAACTCAGTGATGGAGTCAAAACTACAAGGGATCAAGGAGATGAGCTCATTTTCCAATTTGTGACCTTTCAAGTCATATTTTTGTCCAAGAAGAGATTGGAGCTTGTCCCAAAATTCTTTTGGAGTTGTTAGATCTATGACATGAAAATGGAGGTCTTCAAAAATGCTGAGGAGCAGCAGTCCTACTACTTCATCAAGTTTATCCAAGTACTTAGATTTCTCAACTGCACCAGTGGGTTCGACTGTAGTTCCATTCAATACTCTAAAAAGGATTTTGGACTTCATGAAGATGTCCATCATGGATTTCCATTCAAAATAATTGAATGCATTCATTTTTAGATCCATTGGTAGTTGTTGAATTCGAATTGAAGAAGAATTCGAATGATGGAGATAACCTGCAAAACAAATGAAATTGTTGATGGATATTTGCTGCAAATTTGAAGTTGAACACTGCCTTAGGACAATGAGCACATGTGACTAGATCCTTCACACCTCGCTAGACCTCACTGGATTGCTCCAGTGAACTCAAGACAATTGCACTAAGAATTGATGTGGAAATCCAAAGGCTTCTGGTGTTCAATGAAAGACATGATAGATCATAGGATAGATCACACAGGTAGAGTAAATCTCACTCAAGAATTGCAAAGAAGAAGAATAAGAAGAATTGAATCAATAATCACTCATTAACACAAGAAATGACAAAAAATGATGTAATCATACATTGGTTGTAAGCTGGCACTGTGAAAGTAGAATAATAAATGAATACAATCAAATGAATTCGAATACACCTAAGTTCATTCGAATTCTCCTCAATGTGTGGCATGGATGACATTGGAGACATCATCCAATCAGTGGTGGTAGTCACAAATAGTCAAATAACAGTCAAATGAGTCTAACTGAGTCTAACTCATGCATGTGGCACAAATTTAGGGAAGGAGACTCCAATGAGGGCGCATGAGGAGCTGCCAGTAGTCATTAGAGCTGAACTGGTCTCTGTAGGTATCTATCTAAGTGCTTCAGTCTATTAACTAAGAAATCGGTCTTCAAATCAAGGAACTGATCCACTAATCATGGAACTAATTGATGTAACTCCTGAATAGGTGTAAGAGGGCACAGTTGTACTCCAGTGATGGAAACAAGGGTTCATATGTGGCTAGGATGGCTAGAATTGAGCAAAAAGAGGATCCTGGGGTTGAAAAACTGGGGACTAGGTGCTGGGAGACTACTATCCTGATGATTGGATGAATGCAGTATGCATGCATGCATGCAGAATACATGCAAAGCATGCAAATATAAAAAATTATGGTGAGAATATTCTGACAATTGATCACAGGCCACTTCGAGGGTGCAACCTCCTTTAAGCAAGCTCAATGTAAATAACTCATGGATGCCTTCATTGGCCTCAACACATACTTATATACTAAGTCTAAGCTAAACAATTATTACTCCCCATGAATGTGGGATAATACAATATACTCATGGGACAACTTACAAAGCATATGCATCCAACAACAATATACTAACAATGTGGGATAATACAATATATTCACATGATGACTTACAAAGCATATGCATCCAACAACAATATACTAACAAAGTAAAGAGAAGGGTTGACACGGGTTCCTAACATCCAAATATGATCCTCGGATCCCAAATTATCCTCAAGAATACAAGGTGCAATATATATTCTCCTATGCAATGCATAAGAGTCACATGAAAGTCATCATAACACCCTGCAAGAAAAAAACATAATTCCATCCAAAAATATGTTTCCTGTGTAGGAAACCATCACCATTTGTTGTAAAGATGAACCCATGGGGAAGATAAGAGGCTTGATTCCTCAAGAAAACCAACCAAAATGTGCTCCCAATGAGCTTCCAGTGATAAAAAAAAAGTCTGGGACCCACTGCTTGTGCAATCTCCCAGTGCACAATGTCATCAAGAACCAATCTAGCAAGTATGGTATTCCAAGGTCCCAACACTTGCACACCCCATCAATACACGGTGTGAATATATAGAAATCAGAATGTGGGATGCCCATGTCCCAATGCTTATGCATTCCTATCATGCACAAGGTCTCCCAAAACAATACCTCAAAGTAGGAGGTGTACAATATCCTCCAAATTATTTCAGCCAAGTGTGGAATGCCAGGATCCCATAACTGGCGCATTCCATCAATGAGAAAAATAACACAAAATTTTACATCAAGGTGGGAGATGCCAGGATCCCACTCTCTAATGAGCATCCTCCCAAACATCATACGTAAAAAATATAGATCATCAAAGTACATAACAACATCATACAAATGTACATCAAGAAGGTGCCTCATCAAAGAATCATGAAAGTGCTTGTACATCAAGTAAGCAGACCACCATTTTCCAAGTGCATACAAGCATCAATTGATGAATCAAATCTGCACCAATGACATAGGTGAGGGTCCCATGTCCAAGAATTATGCTCCAAGAAAGGGTGTGGGGTGTCATAGAGTGTTTTCGTGTGTGCTTTCACCCAAATGTTGGATGAAGAAACTCTCCCATCAAGTGAATTACATAGTGAAAAAGAAGAAGAATGAATTTCATATATTCACCCATGAATATGTGTATAATCAAGAAATAAGAAAGGATGTTTCTGATAATAAGAATTTGCTCCAATCATAAATCTCTTCACCCAAGTATTGGATAAAGTTCCTCCAATATCAAATAAACTAAGCAAGGAGCACAAAAAATCATGATTCTTCAAGTGACTCAAGTAAACATCATAGGTGCATCCATGTATGTGAGAGTCATCAAATGAGAGAAACGGATGCTGCTCCAAGGAGGTGTGGGAGGTATCAAGTAATTCTACCATGTGTCCTTTCAACCAAACAATGGATGAAGGAACCCTCCCATCAAGTAAGGAGCAAAGAGAACAATGCGCCTTCAATGGGATCAAAGGAGGACCATATGTGCATCCATAAAGATGTGTATCATCTTAAGGTAACAAAGAATGATGCTGCAAATGTAAAGAATAAGGTGATCTAGTCATATCATCATCAAAAGGAGAGATAGGAGTTTCATACTGCTCATGTGGCACCATCAGATAGAAACCTTTCACCCATACTTCCTTATGATGAATGTTGCAAAATGTGGAAGTGTAGGATGTAGGAGAATGAAACAACTCACCCAATTATCAGAAAGTGTAAAAGTTTCATAATGTGAAGGCTACATAGGGGTAGGATCATGCACCTCCCTCAAAAGTGTGAAACTTCCCTCATAGGTTGGTTCCAAGGTAGTGGAATCATGCACTTCTTCAAAAAGTGTGAATCCATCATCAAGAGGCAACTCAAGTTCCTTTTCCACCACAACAACTACTTGGATCTCATCAAGCTCATATTCAAACACATTAAATTCATGCAAATTTCCATGTTTCTCATGATCGTTCAAGTCATGAGAATCCTCCAATAAATCTACCATATGACAATCTGAAACATAGGAGGAAGAACAAGTATCTTGCAACCTCTCAAGAAGTTTCTCATTTTGAATTTTGAGCTTATGAATATCCTCATTATTATTGAAGTATGCCTCATATAACCATTCATTGATCTCAACCAAATTGTTTCTATCAAAAAATAAATACATGAAATTGCCTTCGATGTTGCACATTTCTCTTTGAATCTTCTCCATGTATTCAAGGATGGCTCCTCCAATGAAGAAACTATCCAACAAGACTTTGAAACCAATGCTTGAGTTTCATGGAGTATGCTAAGGGCCTCATATATCTTCCTTTCACTCATATTCAAAGACCCTTCAATGAAGGATGGTTCATGAGAGAGAACCTCCTCTCCTTCCTTTTTCTTGGGATCAACTTCACCTGGAAACTCAAGTGGTCACTGGGAAGCTAATCTTGGTTCATATTTTGCTGCTACAAGGTCTTGTTATTCATACTCAATGGAGTTAGGAATTGCAGAAACCTCATCAAGTCCAATCTCTATGTCCCCAATATAGAGGGATGGACATCCATTAGTAGATGTCTCCATGCAATCTTGGTACCCATCAATAGGCACCACATCATAGCATCCATCAGTATATGCTTCTATAGAACTTGAGAAACCTTTAGTAGTTACTCTATAATCCATGTTATTAGTGAGAGATGCCTCTATATGATCCTTAGTAGAATAGGTGATGGATTCATTATGCTGACAACCCTCAACAGTAAGGATTGTGGTCTTATGTTTCCCATCACTGGTGGTGGTATCCTCATTTTGTTCTTTCTTTTCACTCAAACGTATATGATTTTCTCTCCAAGTTATTTTGAAAGAAGGGCATAGACCTGTTATCACTCCAGGAAACTCTTCTAGGTTGTAACTCGAAGATGCCTGGTAACTTAACTATTATTTCAATGGTTCACTCAATGATGGGTAATATTGGATCAAAATGAATATCTAACTCACTGAATGGTATACTCAAGACAGTCTTAAGTACATTCAGACAAAACAAGGCCTTCAAGAGCTACTATCAGATAGGTAATATATAAATATGGATGAAGAAACTGACTTTATTAACCAGAACACATACACACAACCATATATATATGATGGGCCAATAAAACTAGTATGATTACTTATGATCCTTTTCTCACTAATCAGATGGTAAGATGATAGTCACCAATGGATTATGTAAACATAGATAAAGAACAAAATTCCACTCATAAGAATAGAATAGAAATGTAAAAGATCTAACAAATAACAATGAAAGAAGCTTGCAGACTGAATATATTATAGAAAGTGTCTTTATCACAATAGCAGTATAGTTTATAACTCAAAATCGATGCTTGGTTCATCAATAGTCTGTGGCTTTATAGCCTTTGCATGAGAAAGTTAGATCCTATTAAACAGGATCGAATAACTAAAGATAGTATGTAATATTAAACTAACAACAAAATAATAGGAACGGATCCTATATAAAAGAAGTCAAACCATATTCTAATACTAAATCTTTGACAACTTCTCCTGTGTGTTGGATGATGACTATGCCTTCTAGAATTTTCAATTGACATCTAGAAGCTAATCCTCTCATCCTTCAACAGAATAGGAAACCAAATTTAACTTTAAAACTCTCCTCAAATTCTACAAAAGACATTTATCTTCTATATTTAGAAGTTGGCATTGGCTTGGAAGTCTCTTTAAGTGATCTGGCTGCAAGAAGATCTGATTTGGGTGAATAAACTAGCATTCTGCCCCTGTCTATGCTTTCGGTGGCTTGTAGGCCTGAAATAGAGTAGGGTTAGATACCGAGGGAAGAGCTTTCGGCAGCTAACAATGCCCTTTTGAAATGGTTTTTGTAGCCAAAAGTACAGTTTTCAAACTTGCTTCAAAATTGCAAAATGCAGAAAGCCTTCAATCTTTTTAATCGACTCATCCCTGATCAAACTTACATCTTTCTTACTGTCAATTGCTAGGCACAAGAAACTTTAACCTTGACATATGGCACCTGTTCATCATTTGATTAAGCTCGATCTCTACTAAAATTGTAGCTAATTCATGGCTTAATCCATGGCTTTGGGTGTCAACTAGTTGTTTGACTCGTTGAATGTGTTTAGGGACTTTCATAATCTGTGCTTTGACATATGGAGAACTGGCAGTGAAAATGCCATGTTGTCGATGAGACATAACAAGAAAATGCCATCCCATGGATTCTTCCTTCTACATAGTTGCTTCTTAGTGGCCAGATGCCATCGATCTTGGCATTTGTAACCTGTCCACCTATACATCGCAGCAAACACTTGGCAGCATATATGAATTTGCGATTTGGCATGCAGACTTGGCTTGTTTGTTGTTTTGTAGCCTTGAATTTAGACTTAGCATGAGATTTTAGGCCGGTGGGTTTGGTATAGGAACAATAGCTTAGGATTAGATATAGTGTGACCTAAGGTCAAGCGACTTTAAAGCACACACCAACTCTTTTATCAAAGACAATAAACTTATTTATTGAGAAGGAAAATCATAGGAAAATTAACAAAATAAAGTTTTAGGAAAAAACTACTAAAAGTTCTTTTGATATGCAGGTCAAGAGGGCAGAACAAAAGGATGATTGGAAAAAGTGATCACTCAAGAGATGGATAAGGAATGGAGGTTAAGACACTGGCCAAAAGGCTTTTAAAAACAATAAGTGAAATAGAGAGAGATAAAAAATGCTCTCAAAAGTCCATTATATTTTGGTTGCTAACTAGACCTTTCTTTACTAACTCCACATATTCATTCTTGGGCCTATATCCAAACAAAGCATCCACAAAAAATTCGAAAGGAACTATTGGGAATGAATTCATTATAGTACTATAGGCTTGATATTGTTGGGGCAGGGTTTTGCAAGTTTCCCTCCACCATGTTAATTCCTTCAAAGGATATTTCCTTTGTGGTGTGATCCCCATGTCTACATATTCATTGTAAAATTTATCATAATAGTAACCATCATCATCTCTTAATGTGAAATGGGTAGATGTACTGCAAGAGGGTTCCTCATACTGTCTGCAATACTCTTCATATTGCTCATCATAGTCATCATCATACTGCTCATCATCCTCATACATATCATAGAAATCATCATCAGAGTAGTACATGGCTGGAATTTTATTCTTTAATGGATGATCCAATGCACAGGTGCAAGGACCATGCTCTGATACCACTGTAATGTCCCTACCATGGAAGATTACTCATTTTTGACCAATTTTTGAACCTTGCACTAGTGAAACCCAAGTTGTCCCAAATGATCCAAAATGCTTTTTAGTTATGTATAGAAGGGATTGAGGGGTATTAGGACATACTAATTCATCTAATGGACACTCAGAAACTTGTTAAAGGCATTCATGACTTGCATTTATCAAGGAGTAATGAAAGGAAAAAATACTAGTGAAATCGATGTTGAAACCCCCCACTAATCACTGATTTGTTGGCTTTCGAAACGTTGTATGAACCTCCCTAATTTCTGAAAAAAGGATTGGAATGGATAAAGGACTTCATTAAAAACCAAAAGGCAGCATTTATCATGATCTACAACTGGTTATTGTACCCAACAAACAGAAAGTTGTGACACATATACATTGCTTGGAAAATGTATATAATGGACATGGAAATTTTTGCATAAAATTTAATCAAATTCCCAAGGGGAATGCATATGGTAATTTGTTCATATACAGAACATCATAGGCTGCTTGAACAGCTGCAAAAAATCAGAGGAATTCTGATACAAACAGATGAATAACTACTCCAAAAAGTACACAAGAAAGCATAGGGGAAACTAGCTCGAATAAGTAGTTTGCTTTGAATTTTTATATGATATACATAATATTTAGAACTATGGATCATATATGCAGCTCAATAAAGTTCCATACATCATATCCTACATCAATGGAGTCACAAAATCATCCTCCATAGTTTTTATGTAACTATTAATGCGCCATCAACACTAGAACATGAACACTAAGAAGAGAATGTGAGAAGAGAAAGTAGAAGAAGATCTATGAGAGGAACTTGAATTGTAGAGGGACTTGAAACTACATTAAACACTTCCTTTAAGCTCTAATAAGAGGTCTTAATGGACTCTCCTCCAACCAGCTTGGACAGGGATCTTTCACCTTCAAAATTGGTTCAATAACAAGGAAGGTAAACACCCACCGTGCATGGACAAGCTAAGCTCTCCAAGAGTGAAAAATAAAAATGATCCAAAATATGCTCTCCTTACTCATACCCATCTTTTATTAAATTCATGTGGAGTCGTGAGGTCTAATTTCTCTCCAATACACTCACCCAACTCGAGTTAGTGTTTTATTTGTTCATGAGACACTTGTCCTCCTCATTCTTGCACTCCTCTTTCCCCAATTCGAATTGGGAATCTTGGCTGACCATAACTCCTTCTATTCTCCCTATCAGTGGTTATTTTTAGCATTGATATTTCAAATTTTCCCTATGTCTACCATAAGTTCTGAATTTTTCATATTTTTCATAGATTCCTTCATAATTGTTGTCATATATGCCATGGAATCTTGTCACAAGTGTCACAATTTGTCTATTATGATTCTTCCTCTTCATTGGGAGTTACTCTTCCACTCCAAGTGGAGCCTCCATGATTCTTGCCATGAATATTGCCTATTCATATACCCCAAGTATGTTACCCTTCACCTTGAACTAGAATTTGTGTGAGAATGATACCAAGTGTAGTAGGGAATCTTGCCACATGTGGGTCCCACAACCTATTATGCACCCTCATGATCCAATGCCACCTCATTTTCCTCTTTATTATTGTTTATTTGGCCAATTTAATGTGAATTTGTAAGTCTAGTAAGGTAATTTTGGGTCTTCTAGCTCCCTTATTCCAATTTTTTTTGCTTTCATCCCAACCTAGGGAATTAGTAGGTTAGTGCAATTTTTCCTCTGTGATAATTTATTTGGATGGGGAAATTACAAACTTTGAATTGGTAATTTGCTATTCATGTGACCCACCTTGTCCATTTGGCTCTAATTTTGCATTATTACTAACTTGACATCATGTTTGGCAATTATTTGATTCTTAGCACCAATTTGACAAATTATCATGAACATGGCCAAGTGGACTAGGCCATTGTGATCCAATGCAAAATTTGGGGACATGACGGACTGGATGTTTGTTAGGATATATATATATATATATATATAATGCAATGAATATAAAAACAAATGTCTTATCTATCCTCTTATTAAATTTAATTTTATTCAAATATTGATTTAATTTAATTCATATGAAGTCACCTTGATTTTTTTCTTATGTTCTAACTTATTTTGGTATTGATTTTGTTTGCCTAGCTTAGATTATTTGTTTTTTTTTAAGTTATGTTTTAAATTTATGTGTGAAATAATTTCCCGTGTGTTTAATTTTTCATTATAAGTTAAAAACATATCGAACTCTAAAGATCCATTCTAGATTGAACATATTGGTGGCCTTGCTATTGAGAATATTTTGTTTTCGACAATGAGGAACTCAATGTTTACGTTATCAGTTTTTCTAGATTAGCATGTCAATGTATTCTTTCAATATTGTGTGGGCGGGTTCCCTAGTATAGCATCTTGTTCTTTCTTTCATATTTAGATATGATTTCTTCTTGGGGATGAAAAAACACCAATTGTTTTTCTTCATGTGTGTGTGTTTAGATTCCATTCCTTTTAGTGGACATTTGCTTCATGTGCACAAATTTCAGCTATTGCTCCATTGATCCATATGTTCCTTTTGGTAGATAGAATTTTTTCTAAAGTAACAATCAATAGATATGTATATGCAAGTAGTGCAATCCTATAATGCCATTGTATTCTATTATAGTTTGGAATCTAGATAACAAATTCCTTTCTTATGTAAAGTTCTTGAGATCAAGGAACATTGTTTTTCCATGCTTTCATTTTTTTTCCTTTGTTGTGTAAATTATTTATTAAAAAAAAGGCATGGCCAACCCAAAATAAATATATTTTCCTTTTCTCGAGTAAGAGATTAAATTATCCAAGGGAGGCACTTGTCATTGATTGTAAGACATTGGAAATCCTAAATATCCGAGTGACCAAAGTTGCGATAAGAGATCCAAGTGATGAGACAAATTTGGTTTTTCTTATTTCTTGTTACTTTCACTAACAAACATGAAGTTCATTTTCTTTCTCTCATTGCTAGCAATATTTTTCCCAACTGTACTTTGAATTGCCAGTATTTTCCCTAAACATGTGGATCTTTTATTCCTTTATCCTTTTTGGGGGTTTATGTTCATATTTCACATTGGATAAATGTTGTCGATCCTACATTTCATTTTCCTTATACAAATAGTGATAAATTTATCTAAGTTTTACCTCCATCGTTTCTTATGTCATTGCAAGTGGAATTAATCATACCTAGGCTCACCAAGAAAGAATATAATGCAAATATCATTTTCCTTTATTACTATTTCCCATTTGTCAACTAAAATATATTTCATTATACATGACCCCTTTTGCAATATGGCCTATCCAAATCAATAAAGCATAAATTTAAATGAAGTATTGAGATTAGATAGATCAAATTATTTTGCAATAAGCCAATCAAATCTTGAAGAAATGGACCACTTGCTATTTAAGTTCAATTTGTTTCACTTACAAAAATTCCACGATTAACCAAGTTATTACTCATTGGATGCAATGGCAATTCTGATTCATTTATGGTATACATGAATTGAGATATGAGAAGGAATAGTGAAATTCATTGATTTTTCAAGATCCTAAAGATATTTTATAAAAAAGAATAGAATTGACTATTGATTTCCTAGAGGAATTGTACAATGTCAAAGACATTTAGACATATTTGTGTATAACATCTCTTTATGTTTCTTTCCAAATACAACATGGAAACGCATGGGAAAACATAAGTAGTCAACAATAATTTGGTGTAGGTTTTGAAGGGTTACAATCATAAGCATCTGGATAATTGGGATGAAAATTTGATCTACATCCAGCACTCTTATAATAGAGCAGTCTACATTTCCATTGGAAAGTCTGCTTCTGAAACTTGTTCTGGGTATCTCCCACCTTCACCTCTAGATGTTGTTTATGGACAACAAAGGGTATTTAGGGTATACACAATTGGTGAAGCATTAAGACCTGAGAATTTAATTAATAAGATTAGGAAAATCCATTTACAAGTATAGTAGACACTGAAGAGGTCACACGAAAATTACAAGGCAAGAAATGACCAACATAGGGTTTAGAAAACATTCAAGGTGGGAGATAGACTTTGGTTACACTTGAATAAGGAAATATTACAAGGTCATGGTAAGAATATCAAGGCATTATGATATGGCCCTTTTGAAGTGTTGGAGAAGGTAGTAGATAATGTATACAGACCTAATATACTATTATATATACGCATTTACTTAGTAGTGAATGTGGAAAATCTGAAACCCTATGAACCTTCCATGTTGGACTAGGAACCTGAGCAATTCTTACCTTCCATAGTGGACATAGCACCAAAGGCTCTCGTAGAGTTAATAGAAGACATAATTTTGCAGAAGAAATCCAGAACAACCAGGTGAGGACATTATGAACTTTGGTAGGTGGGGTTGAAAGGACAACTTCCAGGGAAGGTTAACTGGTACTCCAAGGATAAGGTAGGGGAAACTTTCCTCACCTCATTCAGTAAAATATTTTGTGTACCAAAATCCTCCCATAATGGGGAGGGGTGATTTGAAATGGATCAATATACAATTTTTCCTCTATTTTTTTTCTTAATGGGTGGGGAGATTGGATGAATTGGATTGTAGGGCCCATTTCATGGGTATGTCTCACTTTGAATATTTGGGGTCCATAACCTTCTTGGTCCTGTTTGAGGGTATAAACGATGTTTTTTGGGGTCAAAATTTCATCACTTGAACCATGCTCCTTGATGCGATTCTACACTTTTATAAATTTATAATGGTCCAAGAATTTCCTCAAACAGAATTCGTATGAAGAAGTTATGCTTCCCACAAGTTGACCATCCAGTTGACCACCATGGTATCAAGTGGATTCACGTCAACTCTGATTTCTCACACATGTAGATCTAGTAAAATGTGGACTTTCAAAAACATTCTAAAAGGTAAAAAACCATAACCCTAATAAGGATTTGGGGCATATAAAACCCTAAAATTAACCATAGATGACTATCGAGCTATGTTAAATACTGGGCCATTAAGAGAAGAAGGGATTCCATTCTTTTGATGTTATTGTATTGTGCCATATTAGTTGAGCAACAACATGTGAGTGGATATTAGACAGAACAAAGGAGGTAGGAGATCCTACAATGGCCATTTTGGTGGAAGAGTCATAGGTAAGTCCATAGAGAGTACCACTTTCTTTGTATTTGCATGCTATATAAAATAGCAAGGCATAGTCCTCATTTTTGGCTTGGTTTTTCCCCATAGTGGGTTTTCCTAGGATGATTTTTTTGTTGATTGTGTATTTATTTGCTCTATTTATTTTCTATTCAGTGGAAATAATCTAATAAAAAATAACTAAGTTGTAAGATCCATTGTGACGAACTGTTCCAATGGAATATCCATGGCAATTTACGGATCAGTTATAGACATGATGAACATAGTTCCTCAGGAAACCAAAAATATGGAATCTATAATATATGTATAAGAGAAATATCAAGTATAATAAAATGCAACAAAACTAATGCAACACAAAACTTGACTTTGAAATTCATTTGGTGGCTTAAGGGATCCAATGAAAATTGTCTCGGGTTCCAACAACCTATCATAGACATCAATAGTGTAATATGTATTTAATCCCTTGTTGTTTTTTAATTTTATAATGTAACTGTTTGAAATTTGTTTCTATCATTTATACAGTCCTAACAAAAGGTCTCTTCAACCCCTTGGGAATTGTTAGAAATTCAAGAAGAAAGGATCAAAACTTCATTGATGGATGTAGCATTCATAAACTTTCCTTGGTAATTTTCATAGAATGCTTGGTTGGGGGTGATATCATGTCAAATGAGAATGGGATCTAGGCCAAAACCATCATAAAAATACGAATCCCCACTATCCCCATCAACCCTTTCAAATATGGGTGCTAGGATTTGGGGGAAGAAATAAATATAGGTGAATTTAGGATTTGCGAGAAGAAATATTCACTACCTTGTCTTCTTGTTCAAAGGGTTGAAAAACATATAATTTATTTCTAAGGAAAGAAAGAGGAGCCTCCTATGTGCTTAAATCCTGACAAAGAAGGGGTGTGCCTTTCACTTATCCAACCAGGTGGAGAATAGACAAGAGATGGTGTGTTCATTTCCCATTCATTTCCAATCCAGATATGTAAGGTATAGATATGGGAAAGTAGAAGTGCATCCAAGCAATCCAATCATATAGATACGTAAGAATGAGAGCGAAAATAATGGTTTGAACTTCAAGTCCATTGACAAAATCATTTAGTTTGTTTATTAGAGAAATGGATTGATCTTTACTTATTTTTATAGATGCCATTTTTTATTCTCTTAAAAGTTGTTTGTATGTCTTCTAGTAATGTAAGTACATCTTTGAGAATTTTCATTTTTATATCTTTATAGCGTTTTTAGATATCATGGAATATATTAAGAAAGTTAGTAATAAACTTTATGTGATGCACCTGCAACAATTAATTAATAAAAATATGCGAAATAGCAGAAATGAAAGAATTCAGAATCACTTTTATATTGATCATAGGCCACTTCGAGGGGGCAACCTCCTTTAAGCAAGATCAATACAAATAACTTCACGTTGCCTTCATAGGTCTCAACACACACTTATATACTAAGTCTAGGCGCCAATACTATGGGTCAAAACCATGGGCCACTACAAACTATGGATCAACAATACTACGGGCGACTTACAAAGCATATGCGCTAACAACAATAACATAAACTATTGATCAACAAATACTATGGGATGACTTACAAAGCATATGCGTCCAACAACAATATACTAACAAAGTAAAGACTTGGGTTCCTAACATCCCCTCCCCCTTAAAAAAAAGCTTTAAGTAAAGACATGGGTTCCTAACATCCCCTCCCCCTTAAAAAAAAGCTTTGTCCTCAAAGCTTTAGATGTGGAAATTGTTGTTGAATCTGAAGGAGTGGTTCCCATGTAGCATCCTCTATTTGCATGCCATGCCACTGAATTAAGACCTATGTGACAGAGCGAGAGCAAAGCTGACGAGTGCGCCGATTGAGGATGGCCTCCGGCTCCAAAAGGATGGATCCTTCATTATCCAGTTCGAGTAAAATTGTTTGTCCACTGATGTTGGTGCCAAGAACTTTCTTCAGACAAGAGACATGAAAGACTGGATGAATGCGGGAAGAAGGAGGAAGTTCCAATTTATAAGCAACGGACCCAATCTTCTGAAGAATCCAATATGGCCATAGAACTTTGGAGCGAGCTTATGACACCCTTTGAGTTTCAGGGAGGACTGCTTGTACGGTTGGAGACGAAGAAAAACCATATCTCCGACTTGAAAAGTGCACTCAAAACGGTGCTGATCAGCTTGTTGCTTCATGCGATTTCTTGCCATGTGAAGATTATCCCGCAAAATGCGAAGAATCTGATCATAGTTTCGAAGGACCGTGTCAACTTCCTGAATTGGTGAACTGGTGGGGGTGTATGGAAGAAGAATTGGAGGTGCCTGACCATAGACTGCTTCATATGGGGTCATTTTAGAGGCAGTGTGGTAAGAGGTATTGTACCACCATTCAGCGAGAGGGAGCCACTTCGCCCACTGATGTTGTTGTTCAGAGGTGAAGCAACGAAGATAATTTTCCAAGCATTTATTGATAATTTCAGTCTGACCATCTGTTTGTGGGTGATACCTTGAACTCATCTTCAGTTTGGTGCCAGTGTGGCGAAATAGTTCAATCCAAAAATGACTGGTGAAAGTCGCATCACGATCCAAGACAATGGAAGAAGGGATGCCATGAAGACGAAAGATCTGGTCCAGGAAAATTTGAGCGACTGAAGAGGTTGTATAGGGATGGCTGAGAGCAAAAAAATGACTATATTTGGAGAGGCAATCAACTACAATGAGAATCACTGTCTTCTCGCCAGATTTAGGGAGCCCTTCAATGAAATCCATAGAAATATCTGTCCAAATCCGTGTAGGTATGGGCAAGGGTTTGAGCAATCCTGGAAGGAGTGTTGTTTCAACCTTATTGCGCTAGCAGGTATCACATTCAGCCACCATCTGTTGAATTGTCCTTTTCATGCCCTGCCAAAAGAAGTTACGTCGTTTCCGTTCATACGTTTTGAGGAACCCAGAGTGCCCTGCCGATGGAGAAGCATGGAGTTCATAGAAGACAGCCTGTTGAAGATCTGTGCTCTAGGGAAGTACCAGACGACCCTTGTATCTCAGAGAAGGACCATCCCAATAGTAATGTGGTACAGCATAAGGGTTGTTGGTCAAGCATTGGATGATTTGAGATAAGGAAGAGTCATTGACATAACCCTGTTGAATAGATTGCAACCAATTTGGAACAGGCATAGAAATAGCTGAAAGAAAACCTTGGGCATCAAATGTGCGAGAAAGAGCATCTGCCACAATATTGTCTTTACCCTTCTTGTAAGTGATCTCATAGTCATAACCCATGAGTTTGCTAACCCATTTCTGTTGTGCCAGGGAGGAGACACGTTGTTCCAAGAAATATTTCAGACTCTGGTGATCAGTCTTGATGCAGAAATGATTCCCTAATAGGTATGGGCGCCACTTCTGTACTGCATGCAAAATAGCCATCATTTCCTTCTCATAGGTAGAGGCAGCTAAATTCTTACCTGAAAGGGCTTTGCTGGTGAACGCAATGGGGTGTTCATCTTGAAGGAGAACAGCACCAAGTCCATTTCCGCAAGCATCACTCTCAATAGTAAAGGGATTGGAAAAATCGGGCATAGCTAGAACAGGTGTAGTACACATAGCTTGTTTTAGTTTGTCAAATGCACACTAAGCAGCATGTGTCCATGTAAAAGCATCCTTTTTGAATAGAGCAGTTAATGGAGCTACAATCTTCCCATAATCCTTGACAAACTTGCAGTAGTAGCCAGTCAACCCCAAAAAACCATGAAGGCTCTTGAGTGTCTGAGGATGTGGCCAATTGTTCATGGCATCGATTTTGGCAAGATCCACGTGAACCCCTTGTGCTGAGATAATGTGCCCAAGATACTCAACTTCCTTCTGTCCAAAAACACATTTAGACTGTTTGGCATGGAGATGATGGTCAGAGAAAAGTTGCATGACAAGATCCAGATGCTGGAGATGTTCATCCCATGTTTTACTGTAGATGAGGATATCATCAAAGAATACCAGAATGAATTTCCGCAAGTAGGGTCGAAATATTTTATTCATTAATGCCTGGAATGTGGAAGGAGCATTAGTGAGGCCAAAGGGCATGACCAAAAACTCATAATGGCCATCATGTGTGTGGAAAGCTGTTTTAGGGATATCATCCTCATGAACCCGAATTTCATGATACCTAGAATGAAGATCCAACTTGGAGAAAAAGTGAGCCCCATGAAGCTCATTAAGAAGCTCATCAACAACAGGAATTGGAAACTTATCCTTAATGGTGAGGTGATTAAGTGCTCGGAAGTCAATGCAGAGGCGCCATGACCCATCTTTTTTGCGGACAAGAATAACTGGAGAAGAAAAGGAACTAGTGCTTGGGCGAATAATACCTTGCTTTAATAAGTCCCGAACGAGCATTTCAATCTCTGTTTTTTGGTGAAATGGGTAGCGATAGGGCCTGATGTTGGGAGGAATGCTGCCAGGAAGGAGCTGAATACGATGGTCTTCTGGCCTGGAAGGTGGCAATCCCACTAGTCAGCAAAAACACCTATATATCGATCCAAAATTTGTTGTAGATCCAAAGGAGTAGTGGAGACTGTTGAAGGTTGCATCTGAATGGAATGGAGCTGAGCGATGACACCATGTGAATTCTTCTTGAGGATTTTTTCCATGTGATGTGAACTGATGATGATGAGAGAACCTCGTTGTAATCTTGTCAAGGTTTGTTTTTGGCCATTGAGGGAAAACTGCATCCAAAGTTCAGCAAAATCCCATAAGATAGGGCCAAGTGTGCGTAGCCATTGAGCTCCCAAAACCACATCACATCCGCCTAAGGTCAAGACAAACATGTCAGAGCGCAAGGTATAATCTCCCATAGAGATACGCACATTTTGACACTTCCCTTTGCAAGGTAAGGTGCCCCCATTGGCAACCATGACTTCAAAGTTGGAGCAAGGATGGATAAAACAATCAGCTTGTTTGGCGATCCGAGGGTCAATGAAATTATGATTGCTACCAGAATCAATGAGTATTGTAAGAGGAAGCTTCTTGAAGTAAGCCCTGTCTCGCATTGTTTGGGGGGGTGGTGATTCTAGCTAAAGCATGGAGAGATATCTTTGGCTGGTCATCCTAAGACGGAGGGTCAATAGGCGGTTCCTGAATGTCGACCGGAGCATCCAGTGTTTCTGGATCTTTGTCACCAATTTCAGAGGCAGGCGAAGAATTCACATCTAAGAGATAGAGCTTTTGCTGAACACATCTATGTCCCTGAGTGAATTTCTCATCGCAATTATAGCAAAGCCCCTTTTCTCTACGTGCTTACATCTCTGTTTCAGACAAATGCTTGATAGGAGTTGGTCGAGGATCCTGCGGTATAGGTGGTTGTTGAGAACCCTTATTTCGGAAGGGAACAAAAGTGGGCTTGGAGCGTTGTTGGGCTACAAACTTGTCTTCTTCCAACTTATCCAACCCTAGGGCTTCCATCATTGTGTTGGGACAGAACATTTTGACCTCAGAGCGAATGGCATCCTTTAGACCACTGATAAAACAACTCCGGTAAAAGTAATCAGACAATCCTTCGGTGTGGTTGGCTAGATTGTCAAATTCGGTTTGATACTCTCTCACAGTGCCAATTTGGCGAAGTCTAGTGAGGGCTCCTGTGAAGTCATCAAAAGCACTAGGACCAAATCGTTGCAAAAGGAGCTGGCAAAAGTTTGGCCATTTGGGCTTTGGATGAGCCTTGATGTACCAATGGTACCATTGAAGAGCTTCCTATTCCAAATGAAAGGATGCCAGCGAAACTTTGTTGACATCAAAAGTATTATGCAGACTGAAATACTGTTCTGCACGGTAGATCCATCCAGTTGGATCGATACCATTGAAGCGAGAAAAATCAAGCTTTGGACCACGGAAATTGCTGGAAGAAGAGAACCCATTGTTTGATGAAGACTCGGACTGCCATTTGTTGTTCATAACTGAATGTTCAAGATGGAGGCCGAGCAATTTTTCATCCAGATCCTGGAGTTTGGCTTGGATGGCTGCAAGTGCGTCCTCCATGGTTTTTGCTCCTACACGGGTGATAACCATAGCCATAAATTTTTTTTTTTTTCGGTGGACTAGGTAGGAAAAAAAAAACAGAAACTACTTCAGTAAAGAAAAATCTGGACTTGGGAAAAAATTTGAAGGATAATTGGGGTTTGACTAGGTTTTGGACACTGTTGAATATACAGGGAAGCAAAAATGAGGATTTCAGAAGTAGGGTGAAAGAATGGGAAAATTTGGCAGAGGGGAACAAAGAAGCAGAATTCAGAAAGGAACTTTGTGGTAAAATTTGAAGGTGATTGGGTGAAATCTGAGGAAGTTATGGCAAACCCTAAAAATAGACAAATGTGGGATTTCAGGCTTTGGGAAGGGGAATTGGGGATAGGGTCCTCAGGAATGAAAGATGCAGAATGGGATGACAGGGGTTCCCCAAAAATTTCAAGGGAAACAGAGTGAAAACAAGGGAGATATGGAGAAAAAACTGAATTTTATACTTTTTTTTATTTTTTTTTATTTTTTATTTTTATTTTTATTTTTATTTATTTATGTATTTATTTATTTTTATTTATTTATTTATTATTTTTTTCAGACTGGAGCGGCTATGGCTTGGAAGGGATCTGAAACAGCGCCAAATGGATTGAAAATGGCTGGATCTCGAATGGCTTGCAAAATGGATCTGAACGACTGGATCTAAAACGGGGCAGCAACGATCGACAACAGTTCAACGGAAAATAGATATGGACCCCAAGTATGTGTGGCTTCCTAACAGTTCAAGGGTTTCACTCGGCCACCAATCCTGTCTTACGACTTGCGTATTGGGGCAGTACCCCTCACTCCACGGCTCAAGTAAAACTGATAACCGGTTTGCCACAAACGACAGCTCTTGGTTTACTTCACGGGTGGGAACTAGTCAATCAGGTAAGGGTCGTTGCCCTTTTCGCTGGAAGGTCCTCTCAATGGGCCAGCTACTTCGGGGTTCCTGTGGTACTCCTCACAATGAGTTTTAGGGATTATGCCAAAGTACTTCCCATAGTTAAGCGGATAGGGATTATTCCCAAATCCAAACCTGCAACAGATGCAAAAAACATTTTGGCAGAAATTTCACCCAGCGAGCCCAAGAAAGTGCTCTGATACCAGATGTGATGCACCTGCAACAATTAATTAATAAAAATATGCGAAATAACAGAAATAACAGAACTCAGAATCACTTTTATATTGATCACAAGCCACTTCGAGGGGGCAACCTCCTATGAGCAAGCTCAATACAAATAACTTCACGGTGCCTTCATAGGTCTCAACACACACTTATATACTAAGTCTAGGCGCCAATACTATGGGTCAAAACCATGGGCCACTACAAACTATGGATCAACAATACTACGGGCGACTTACAAAGCATATGCGCCAACAACAATAACTTAAACTATTGATCAACAAATACTACGGGACGACTTACAACGCATATGCGTCCAACAACAATATACTAACAAAGTAAATACATGGGTTCCTAACATCCCCTCCCCCTTAAAAAAAAGCTTTGACCTCAAAGCTTTAGATGTGGAAATTGTTGTTGAATCTGAAGGAGTGGTTCCCATGTAGCATCCTCTGGTTGCATGCCATGCCACTGAATTAAGACCTATGTGATAGAGCGAGAGCGAAGCTGAAGAGTGCGCCGATTGAGGATGGCCTCCGGCTCCAAAAGGATGCATCCTTCATTATCCAGTTCGGGTAAAATCATTTGTCCACTAATGTTGGTGCCAAGAACTTTCTTCAGACAAGAGACTTAAAAGACTGGATGAATGCAGGAAGAAGGAGGAAGTTCCAATTTATAAGCAACGGACCCAATCTTCTGAAGAATCCAATATGGCCATAGAACTTTGGAGCGAGCTTATGATTCCCTTTGAGGAGTTTTAGGGAGGACTGCTTGTACGGCTGGAGACGAAGAAAAACCATATCGCCGACTTGAAAAGTGCGCTCAGAACGGTGCTGATCAGCTTGTTGCTTCATGCAATTTCTTGCCATGTGAAGATTATCCCGCAAAATGTGAAGAATCTGATCACAGTTTCGAAGGACCGTGTCAACTTCCTGAACTGGTGAACTGGTGGGGGTGTATGGAAGAAGAACTGGAGGTGCCTGACCATAGACTGCTTTATATGGGTTCATTTTAGAGGCAGTGTGGTAAGAGGTATTGTACCACCATTCAGCGAGAGGGAGCCACTTTTCCCACTGATGTTTTTTTTCAGAGGTGAAGCAACTAAGATAAGTTTCCAATCATTTATTGATAATTTTAGTCTGACCATCTATTTGTGGGTGATACCCTGAACTCATCTTCAGTTTGGTGCCAGTGTGGCGAAATAGTTCAGTCAAAAAATGACTGGTGAAAGTCGCATCACGATCCGAGACAATGGAAGAAGGGATGCCATGAAGACGAAATATCTGGTCCAGGAAAATTTGAGCGACTGAAGAGGCTGTATAGGGATGGCTGAGAGAAAAAAAATGAGTATATTTGGAGAGACGATCAACTACAACAAGAATCACTGTCTTCTTGCCAGATTTAGGGAGCCCTTCAATGAAATCCATAGAAATATCTGTCCAAATCCATGTACATATGGGCAAGGGTTCGAGCAATCCTGGAAGGAGTGTTGTTTCACCCTTATTGCACTGGCAGGTATCACATTCAGCCACCATCTATTGAATTGTCCTTTTCATGCCCTGCCAAAAGAAGTTACGCTGTGCCCGTTCATACGTTTTGAGGAACCCAGAGTGCCTTGCCGTTGGAGAAGCATGGAGTTCATAGAAGACAGCCTATTGAAGATCTGTGCTCTGGGGAAGCACCAGACAACCCTTGTATCTCAGAGAAGCACCATCCCAAGAGTAATGTGGTACAGCAGAAGGGTTGTTGGTCAAGCGTTCGATGATTTGAGATAAGGAAGAGTCATTGACATAACCCTGTTGAATAGATTGCAACCAATTTGGAACAGGCATAGAAATAGCTGAAAGAGAACCTTAGGCATCAAATGTGTGAGAAAGAGCATCTGCCACAATATTGTCTTTACCCTTCTTGTAAGTGATCTCATAGTCATAACCCATGAGTTTGCTAACCCATTTCTGTTGTGCCGGGGAGGAGACACGCTATTCCAAGAAATATTTCAGACTCTGGCGATCAGTCTTGATGCAGAAATGGTTCCCTAATAGGTATGAGTGCCACTTCTGTACTGCATGCAAAATAGTCATCATTTCCTTCTCATAGGTAGAGGTAGCTAAATTCTTACCTGAAAGGGCTTTGCTGGTGAACGCAATGGGGTGTTCATCTTGAAGGAGAATAGCACCAAGTCCATTGCCGCAAGCATCACTCTCAATAGTGAAGGGCTTGAAAAAATCGGGCATAGCTAGAACAGGTGTAGTACACATAGCTTATTTTAGTTTGTCAAATGCACACTGAGAAGCATGTGTCCATGTAAAAGCATCCTTTTTCAATAGAGCAGTTAATGGAGTTGCAATCTTCCCATAATCCTTGACAAACTTGCGGTAGTAGCCAGTCAACCCCAAAAAACCACGAAGGCTCTTGAGTGTCTGAGGATGTGGCCAATTGTTCATGGCATCGATTTTGGCAGGATCCACGCGAACCCCTTGTGCTGAGATAATGTGCCCAAGATACTCAACTTCCTTTTGTCCAAAAACACATTTAGACTACTTGGCATGGAGATGATGGTCAGAGAGAAGTTGCATGACAAGATCCAGATGCTGGAGATGTTCATCCAATGTTTTACTGTAGATCAGGATATCATCAAAGAATACCAGAATGAATTTCCATAAGTAGGGTCGAAATATTTTATTCATTAATTCCTGGAATGTGGAAGGAGCATTAGTGAGGCCAAAGGGCATGGCCAAGAACTCATAATGGCCATCATGTGTGCGGAAAGCTGTTTTAGGGATATCATCCTCATGAACCCAAATTTGATGATACCTAGAACGAAGATCCAACTTGGAGAAAAAGTGAGCCCCATGAAGCTCATCAAGAAGCTCATCAACAACAGGAATTGGAAACTTGTCCTTGATGGCGAGGTGATTAAGTGCTCGGAAGTCAATGCAGAGGCGCCATGACCCGTCTTTTTTGCAGACAAGAATAACTGGAGAAGAAAAGGAACTAGTGCTTGGGCGAATAATACCTTGCTTTAATAAGTCCCGAACAAGCATTTCAATCTCTGTTTTTTGGTGAAATGGGTAGCGATAGGGCCTGATGTTGGGAGGAACGCTGCCAGGAAGGAGCTGAATACGATGGTCTTCTGGCTTGGAAGGTGGCAATCCCACTAGTTCAGCAAAAACACCTGTATATCGATCCAGAATTTGTTGTAGATCCAAAGGAGTAGTGGAGACTGCTGAAGGTTGCATCTGAATGGAATGGAGCTGAGCGATGACACCATATGAATTCTTCTTGAGGATTTTTTCATGCGATGTGAACTGATGATGCTGAGAGAACCTGGTTGTAATCCTATGAAGGTGTGTTTTTGGCCATTGAGGGAAAACTACATCCAAAGTTCAGCAAAATCCCATAAGATAGGGCCAAGTGTGCGTAGCCATTGAGCGCCCAAAACCACATCACATCCGCCTAATGTCAAGGAAAACATGTCAGAGTGCAAGGTATAATCTCCCATAGAGATACGCACATTTCAACACTTCTCTTTGCAAGGTAAGGTGCCCCCATTGGCAACCATGACTTCAAAGTTGGAGCAAGGATGGATAAAACAATCAGCTTGTTTGGCGATCCGAGGGTCAATGAAATTATGAGTGCTACTAGAATCAATGAGTATTGTAAGAGGAAGCTTCTTGAAGTAACCCCTGACCCGCATTGTTTGGGGGTTGGTGATTCCAGCTAAAGCATGGAGAGATATCTTTGGCTGGTCATCTTGAGACGGAGGGTCAATAGGCGGTTCCTGAATGTCGACCGGAGCATCCAGTGTTTCTGGATCTTCGTCACCAATTTCAGAGGCAGGCGAAGAATCTACATCCAAGAGATAGAGCTTTTGCTGAACACATATATGTCCCCGAGTGAATTTCTCATCACAATTATAGCAAATCCCCTTTTCTCTGTGTGCTTGCATCTCTGTTTCAGACAAACGCTTGATAGGAGTTGGTCGAGGAGCCTGCAGTATAGGTGGTTGTTGAGAACCCATATTTCAGAAGGGAACAAAAGTGGGCTTGGAGTGTTGTTGGGATGTAATCTTGTCTTCTACCAACTTAGACAACCCTAGGGCTTCCATCATTGTGTTGGGACAGGACATTTTGACCTCAGAGCGAATGGCATCCTTTAGACCACTGATAAAACAACTCCGGTAAAAGTCATCAGACAATCCTTCGATTTGGTTGGCTAGATTCTCAAATTTAGTTTGATACTCTCTCACAGTGCCAATTTGGTGAAGTTTAGTGAGGGCTCCTGTCAAGTCATCAAAATCACTAGGACCAAATTGTTGCAAAAGGAGCTGGCAAAAGTCTGGCCATTTGGGCTCTGGATGAGCCTTGATGTACCAATGGTACCATTGAAGAGCTTCCTATTCCAAATGAAAGGATGCTAGCGAAACTTTGTTGACATCAAAAGTATTATGCTGACTGAAATATTGTTCTGCACAATAGATCCATCCAATTGGATCGATACCATTGAAGCGAGGAAAATCAAGCTTCGGACCACGGAAATTGCTGGAAGAAGAGAACCCATTGTCTTATGAAGACTCGAACTGCCCTTTGTTGTTCATAGCTGAATGTTCAAGATGGAGGCCGAGAAATTTTTCATCCAGATCTTGGAGTTTGGCTTGGATGGTTGCAAGTGTGTCCTCCATTGTTTTTGCTTCTGCACGGGTGATAACCATAACCAGGATTTTTTTTTTTTTCGGTGGACTGGGTAGGAAAACAAAAACAGAAACTACTTCAGTAAAGATAAATCTGGACTTGGGAAAAAATTTGAAGGGTAATTGGGGTTTGACTAGGTTTTGGACACTGTCGAATAGACAGGGAAGCAAAAATGAGGATTTCAGAAGCGGGGTGAAAGAATGGGAAAATTTGGCAGAGGGGAACAAAGAAGCAGAATTCAGAAAGGAACTTTGTGGTAAAATTTGAAGGTGATTGGGTGAAATCTGAGGAAGTTATGGCAAACCCTAAAAATAGACAAATGTGGGATTTCGGGATTTGGGAAGGGGAATTGGGGATAGGGTCCTCAGGAATGAAGGATGCAGAATGGGATGACAGGGGTTCCCCGAAAATTTCAAGGGAAACAGAGTGAAAACAAGGGAGATATGGAGAAAAAACTGAATTTTATACTTTTTTTATTTTTATTTTTATTTATTTATTTATTTTTCAGACTGGAGCGGCTACGGCTCGGAAGGGATCTGAAACGACGCCCAATGGATTGAAAATGGTTGGATCTGGAATGGCTTGCAAAATGGATCTGAACGACTGGATCTAAAACGGCGCAGCAACGATCGACAACAGTTCAGCTGAAAATAGATATGGACCCCAGGTATGTGTAGATTCCTAACAGTTCAAGGGTTTCACTTAGCCACCAATGCTGTCTGACGGCTTGCGTATTGGGGCGGAACCCCTCACTCCATGGCTCAGGAAAAACTGATAACCACTTTGCAACAAACGACAGCTCTTGGTTTACCTCATGGGTGGGAACTAGTCAATCAGGTAGGGGTCGTTTCCCTTTCGCTGGCAGGTGCCGCTCAATGGGCCAGCTACTTCGGGGTTCCTGTGGTACTCCTCACAATGATTTTTAGGGCTTATTCCCAAGTACTTTCCACAGTTAAGCATATAGGGATTATTTCCAAATCCGAACCTGCAACAGATGCGAAAAAAAATTTGGCAGAAATTTCACCCAGCGAGCCTAAGAAAGTGCTCTGATACCAGATGTGATGCACCTGCAACAATTAATTAATAAAAATATGCGAAATAACAGAAATGACAGAACTCAAAATCACTTTTATATTGATCACAGGCCACTTTGAGGGGGCAACCTCCTATGAGCAAGCTCAATACAAATAACTTCACGGTGCCTTCATAGGTCTCAACACACACTTATATACTAAGTCTAGGCGCCAATACTATGGGTCAAAACCATGGGCCACTACAAACTATGGATCAACAATACTACGGGCGACTTACAAAGCATATGCGCCAACAACAATAACATAAACTATTGATCAACAAATACTACGGGACGACTTACAAAGCATATGCATCCAACAACAATATACTAACAAAGTAAAGACATGGGTTCCTAACACTCTAACCAATCCACTAATAAATCTTTAGTCTTTCCATAGAACCATTCACCCCACAAATTACAAGACCTAAATATTCCAAGGCTATTTTAATTTGTTTCCTGGCATTCTTTAGCAAATACACACCAAAATATTTTTCAATTTTGTTTTCTCTAACCATTGAATTTTGCAATTTTATCATTGACACTATAATGACTAAGTCACCTCCCTATTTTTAAAATAGTAAACTTCACTTTAACAATAGATGAGTTTCTAAATACATTAGAAAAAACAAATTTAATCAAGAAAAAAAACCTTCTATTACTTAAAATACATAGCGTACATAGGTGCCTGGCCAATTGTCTCAGGGAAGATACAACCAAGCAAGCGTTTTAGAAAAAAAGTAGGGTTAACCCAAACCCAAAAGAAATGTCCATAGTGCAATTAATTAACATAATATTTGTTAGAATATATATGAATGTACACACAACAATATGTTTACTGACATGAAAATAAATAGCAATAATCTACTAGTCTAGTGTAATGTCCATTCAAATAAATCTCAAGAAGAGAAAATTCCACCAATCTACTAGTTTCCTTGGTTGGGGTGGAAAAATTAGATTTGGAATAAGGGAAATATAAAAACCCCAAATGGACATTAGCTTGACAAAATATATTAAATGAGGAATAAATAAATATTTAAGATAGAAAAATAAGGTGGCGCTTGGTCATGAGGGCACATTGGAGGTGTGGGTTCCACTTAAGCAAGATTCCCCATGCCACATGGTATCCCACTCTCACCTATTCGAATCCAAGGTGGAGTCCAACATTCTTGGGGGAGTTGGAAGGGAATAATACTTGGCATGAGTCAATGAGGGTATAAATTGAGAGTAAGAGTAACTCCCATGGAAGAGGAAGAGGCATCTTGGAGCTATTTGGACACTTGGGCTAGATTCCCTAGCTTCTATGACAACAATGATGAAGATGCTATGACACTTATGACAAAAATCAGACCTGATTGCTGAAATATGACATATATGACATGTAAGGGATAAAAATATCCTCCAAGAGGGTGCACAAGGGAGTTGGGCAGCCAAAGAGTCATCCATTCGAATTGAGTGAAGGAGGAGGTTGGGAATTGATGGACAAACGGCACATATTGGAATCTCTTCCCAATTCAAGTTGGAATGAAGCGCATGGATGGAATTAGAACCATGAAATGCTTGGGAAGGTAATAAAATACAAGAACCAAGAAGGAGAGTGTATTTTTATCATTTCTCATTTTGGATATTGGAGAGCATAGCTTGTCCATGCTAGTGGAGTGTTTACTCTACTTCCCTTAGTACCAATTTCGAGGGTGAAAGATTCCCATCCTAATTGTAAATTGGAGAGGCTATTCAGACCTTTCATTTGGAGCTACAATGGATTTATTATTTTTAGGTTTAATCTATAGGGAATCTCGTGATTCTTTCTTCTTCAACTTGTTCCCATCTCTCTCTCACATTTCTCTTCATATTTTGGCTCTTGGAGGAAGGGTGCACTTGATGAGATGATGATCTCTTGGTGAGAGTACAAGATACACCATTTATTTGTAATATGATATATATACTCTATATTTGATGCTTAGAAGATCCTCAGGTTGAAATACCAAGTGAAACTATGTAAAAATACCAAACAATGCATAAATGGTGCCATTTTCCCTATATCTTGTTGTGAGAGCTTGCAGTTGCTTTATTTCAATTTGTATCAGTTAATAGATGTGATTTTTATGATGTACGGAGATTCATTAATTTCCTTAAGAATTTTCATATACATTACACAAGCCTTTGAAACCTAAATCTCGAATTTCATAGCAAATGGTGAAGTTTCCTATCATTTCCCCCTATGTGAAGACATGTCCACAAACCTCTGATAAATGAATGTTGCAGCAGCCTTTAGGAACTTATTAATGATATATTTTGGAGACCATTTAAGTCCTTTAAATATTCCATGTCTTTGTTCTAAAATTTGGGAGTTTCGTACTACATTTGGGAATCCATCTTTGTCCCCTACCCTTGGGGGTTTGAACCTCGAATTTACTAGTAAATTTCCCTATTTTCTCCTTATTGTAAATGAGTGTTGCAGAAGTATTTTGAGAGTGTAAAAGAATCAATAAGACTCATTTTTATGTATTAATACCTTTCAAACAAATTAAGACCCAATTTGGAAGCATTTGGAGCAATTTGGAAGCATTTGAGTCATTACTAGTCTAAGGGTCGAATTGGCCAAAAGTTGCAAATTTTCCTAATTTTTACAAATTTATAAAAAGGGACACTACAAGTTGTATTAGATCATGGTCCTTGAACCTGATGTGTTTGACCATTTATGAGGACAAGAATTCAAATAAATCATCCCCCACCCTTAGAAACTGAAAGTGCTTTTGGTGAAGAGGAAGAAGAAGGAGAAGAGGTGCATTCTGTTGAGACTATGGCTAAGGATGAGAAAGGAAATTTTGATATGGAGGAGAAAGAGGAGTTTAGGAAATTCATGAAACCATTTTTTGAAGATATGACAAGGAAGATAATGCAAGGATTCGAATTCATGGCCAATCAAATTGGTAGCAAATTGGCCACAAGAGCTAACAATAGTTCCTCTAGTGAGGAAAAGAAGACAGTGGGTGGAAGTATTTTCTCAAGAACAAGGCCTCATAATTGAGCTCATGAATTTCAAAGATCAACAAGAGATACCACACCTAGGTTTATTAAGACGAAATAATATCCTAACCCTCAAATTGGCATGAAGGAAATTTTAGCAGAATGGAAAGAGTTGAGTGAAGATTGTAGAAGAACATTATCATTTGATCAATTCTTTGGTAATGGAACTCCTTTTAAAAATAAATAATTGAATTATGCCATAGGTAAAATTCTCCTTCCTACCTTTGATGGTTCATCTCAAAGTTCTGCAAATACTTGGATACAAAAACTAGATGTGTATTTTCAGCTGAATCCAATGATTGAAGAGGATTCTCTAAAAATGGCTATTTTCATCTTAAGGGAGAATCCAATGATTTTTGGTTCCATGGAATTAAAACCTTGGGACATGATCAGGTTACAACATATGAAGAATTTTTTAATAGGTTATTGGAAAGATTTGAGCAAAAAGACCCAGAAATTTCGTTCAAAGAACTAGCACAGTTGAAGCAAAGTGGAGCAACAGATGAGTACATGTTAGAATTTCAAAAATTATCAGTTAAGGTGGTTGATATATCTATGGTAATATTAGTATTTCTCTTTATTGAGGTTTGGTTGAACCTTGTAAAGGTTTAGTTAAGGCCCACAAACCTACTTCATTGAAATATTCCATGAACTTGGCAAGAGATCTGCAGAATGTGCTACCAAAGACAAGGTATCCTCCCAAGCCAAAATTTCCTTCCAAGTTCATATTTGAAAAGAAGCCATGGAAAAATGATGCATTTGGGAAGGATAATAAAGAGGGACCAAGCAAGGAATAACTCAGAAGAAACAAACTATGTTACACATGCTTCCAACCATGGGTACCAGGGCATAAATGTGCTAAGGGGAAAGCATAATTCATTGAAGTATTTTCTAATGAAGATGAGTATGAAGGGGGTATGGAGGAATAAGGACATATTTAAGCCCAATAAGAGGGATATGACACATCAGAAGAGGAGAAACAAGAAGAATATAATCCATCACCTAACAAAGGGAGAATGGCAGTACTTTCAGGAGTGCCTCGTTTTCAAACCATTCGATGCAAGGGAGTGGTACAAGGACAAAGGGTTTCGGTATTGGTAGATGGAGGAGCCATAAATAACATAATTGATGCAGCCATGGTGGAGAGGATAAATATACATATTGAACCATTCAATGGCTTCACATTCATCATTCCAGGTCACAATACTATGGAGTGCAAAACATGGATTCCAAAGCTACAACTCACCATAGGTAACTACAAATTTTCTGATAGAGTTTATGTGGTTGATACTAATGTGGTATTGGGATTGAAATGGTTATATTCTATAGGGTAACATACAATGAACTATAAAATACCTTAAATGAAATCCAAAGATTCGGAAGGAAAACAAAGGGTGGTGAGAGGAATGCACACCTATCTGAATCAAGTGGTGTCTTCCCATAGTATGAGGTCCATATCGAGGCATGGGGATATTGAATGGTATGTTGAATGTTTAATCACTTCCCCCAAGCCAAACATAAATATTTCAGAACATCCAAGGGAGATAAATCAACTCCTACATAAATATGAAAGGGTTTTTGGAGACCTTCCTCCAGGAAGGCCCCCTGATAGACGAGTTGAGCACAACATTGTTTTCGAGGTGGGAACTTCACCAATACAAATACCACCATATAGACATCCCAAAAATTTTAGATATTAGATTTAGAAGGCTATTCAAGAGCTCCTGGATTTGGGACTCATTAGACCAAGCTCTAGTCCCTATGCTTCTTCAGTTGTTTTGGTGAAAACAAAAGATGGGACCTTGAGAATGTGCATTGGTTTTAGAGATATAAACAAGAAGACAATTACGAATAGATATCCCATCCCTAGAATAGATGAGCTTATGGATGAGATACATGGAGAAAAATTCTTCTCCAAAACTGATCTTAGATCTGGTTACCATGAAATTCGAATGAAGGAAGAGGATGTGTAGAAAACAATTTTCAGATGTCACTATGGCCATTTTGAGTTTCTTGACATGCCTTTTGGTTTGACCAATGCTCCAGCCACATTTAAATCATGCATGAACCAAATATTTTGCAAGCATCTCCGTAAGTTTTTTTTGGTTTTCTTTGATGACATTTTGATTTATAGTAAAACATGGAAGGAACACTTGCACCATCTAGAAGTTGTCTTGAAAATTTTGCATGAAAAATCTTTTTTTAGTTTAAGTTGTCCAAGTGTGAATTTGGGTTGAAAGAAGTTTTATATCTTGGGAACATCATTGGGAAATATGTATTGAAGGTGCACTTGGAAAAAATAAGAGCTATTCTTGAATGGCCATCACCTAAAAACATCACAAAATTGAGAGGCTTCATTGGAATATGCACTTACTATAGAAAGTTTGTGAAGGGGTTCTCCAAATTGACTTCTCCACTTACTGATTTGACCAAGAAGTATGATTTAAAATGGGATGAAGAGGCTAAAAAGGCTTTCCAAAGAATGAAAGATGTAATGAGTAGTTGTCCAATACTTGCATTACCTGATTTTTTTAAACCATTTGTTTTGGAATGTGATGCATCGAGAGAAGGAATAGGGGTGGTCCTAAAGCAAAATCAACACCCCATAGATTTTGAGAGCATAAAATTGAATCCACATGAGAATCTCTACTCCATATATGACAAATAAATGTTAGCCATCATGCATGCCTTGACTAAGTTTAGACAATAATTGGTTTGAAACAAGTTTGTGGTCAAAACTGATCGTAACAATTTGAAGCACTTTCTCACACAAAAGGACCTCAATGAAAGGAAAAAAAGTTGGTAAGCATAGTCCAAGATTTTGATTTTGACATTAAATATGTAAAAGGAAAGAATAATATTGTAGCAGATGCATTATCTAGAATACCATCACTTTCCCTTATGGACATTTCGAAAGATTAGAAAAATATGCTAATAGTTGAATATGCCAAAGAGAGATTTGCTTGTGATGTGTTAGATGGGGTCAAAGGTGATGATAGATACAAGATTTTAAATGGTCTAATCTACTATAAGGATAGAATATACTTGGTTCATGGTTCAAATCTCAAGCACAAGATTTTGAAGGAAGCACCTTATTCTCCTTTAGCAAGCCATCCTGTTTTTTTCAAAACATATATGCAATTAAGGGAAAGGTTCTTTTGGAAATGGATGAAATAATATGTTCTTAAATATGTGAATGAATGCAAGATATTTCATAAAAAAAAATCTGAACATACACATCCTGCTAGTCTATTGCAACCATTGCCCATTCTAGAACAAAAATGGGGAAGCATCTCAAAGGATTTTATCACAGGTTTTCCCAAGTCTTTGGGTAAGGATTGTATTTATGTTGTGGTGGATGGACTCACCAAATTTGATCATTTATTTGATATTACATAATCTTATACTGCTGCACAAGTGGTTGATCTATTCTTTAGATAAATTTTTAGATTGCATGGACTTCCCAAGAACATTGTGAGTGATAGGGATAGAAGATTTATGAGTGCTTTTTGGAAAGAACTCTTCAAGATGGTGGGCACTCAATTGAATCCAAACACAATATATCATCCTCAAACTGATGGCCAAACAGAAAGAGTGAACCAATGGTTGGAGGGGTACTTTAGGAACTATGTTGGTGAGCAGTAGAAAGCATGGGTAAAATGGCTACATTTGGGTGAGTTTTGCTACAACACTACCTTTCATATGTCCATTGGAATGTCTCCTTTGAAAGAAATTTATGGTTATGAATAACTCACCTTTGTTGGGAAAATTTTTGGTGATACTAGAGCTCCAAAATATAAGGTTTTGATTGAGGAAAGTAAAGATATTTTGAAGCTTATAAAAGACAATTTGCAGGTTTCCAAAAATAAAAATAAAAACAGTATGTGGATCAACATAGGGAGGAAAGAAATTTTCAAGTGAATGATTTGGTATATTTAAGGCTACATCCATATAAATAAACATCCTTAAAAATGAAAGGATCAGAAAATATCAAACCAAGATATTATGGTCCATATAAGGTAGATCGAAAAGTTGAGGAGGTGGCTTATGAGTTGGAACTTCCGGAAGGAAGAAAAATCCACAATGTATTTCATGTTTCATGCCTTAAGAAAGATATTGGTCAGAAAATATCTATTTCAGAAACCCTGCCTCCATTAGATGATGAAGGACAACTCATACTTATTCCAGAGAAAAAATTGAAGGCAAGAGAAAGTTGAGGAGTAGAACCATAAGGGAGTATTTGGTACAATGGAAAGATTTGCCAAGTGAGGATTCCACATGGGAGGAGGAACAAATTTTGTAGCATCCAAATTTGAAATTGCTTGAGGGAAAGCAATATTGGGTGGGGAGAAATGTAATGTCCCCATTCAAATAAATCTCAAGAAGAGAAAATTCCACCAATCTACTAGTTTTCTAGGTTGGGGTGGAAACATTAGATTTGGAATAAGGGAACTATAAAACCCCCAAATGGAAATTAGCTTGACAAAATATATTAAATGGGGAATAAATAAATATTTAAGATAGGAAAATAAGGTGGCACTTGGTCATGAGGGCACATTGGAGGTGTGGGCCCACTTAAGCAAGATTCCCCATGCTACATGGCATCCCACTCTCACCCATTCGAATCCAAGGTGGAGTCCAACATTATTGGGGGATTTGGAAGGGAATAATACTTGGCATGATTCAATTAGGATCGACATTGAGAGGAAGAGTAACTCCCATGGAAGAGGAAGAGGCATCTTGGAGCTATTTGGACACTTGGGCTAGATTCCTTAGCTTCTATGACAACAATGATGAAGATGCTATGAAACTTATGACACAAATAACACCTAATTGCTGACATATGACATATATGACATGTCAAGGATAAAATTAGCCTCCAATTTGGTGCACAAAGGAGTTAGTGCGGCCAAAGAGTCATCCATTCGAATTGAGTGAAGGAGGAGGCTAGGAATTGATGGACAAGTGGCACACATTGGAATCTCTTCCCAATTCGAGTTGGCATGAAGATCATGGAGGTAATTCGAACCATGGAAGAATTTGTAAGGTAATAAAATAAAATAACCAAGAAGGAGAGTGGCTTTTTATCATTTCTCATTTTTCATATTGGAGAGCATAGCTTGTCCATGCTAGTGGAGTGTTTACTCTACTTGCCTTAGTACCAATTTCGAGGGTGAAAGATTCCCATCATAATTGGAAATTGGAGAGGCAATTTAGAAATTTAATTTGGAGCTAAAATGGAGTTATTAGTTTCAAGTTGAAGCTATAGGGAATCTCTTGATTCTTTCTTCTTCAACTTGTTCCCATCTCTCTCACACATTTCTCTTCATATTTTGGCTCTTGGAGGAAGGGCACACTTGGTGAGATGTTGATCTCTTGGTGAGAGTCCAAGATACACCATTTATTTGTAATATAATATATATACTATTTATTTGATTCTCAAAATATCATCAGGCCGAAATACCAAGTGAAACTATGTAAAAATACCAAACAATGCATAAATGGTGACATTTTCCCTATATTTTGTTGTGAGAGCTTGAAGTTGCTTTATTTCGATTTGTATTAGTTCATATATGTGATTTTTATGATGTATGGAGATTCATTAATTTCCTTAAGAAGTTTCATATACATTACACAAGCCTTTGGAACCTAAATCTCGAATTTCATAGCAAATGGTGAAGTTTCCTATCATTTCCCCCTATGTGAAGACATGTCCTCAAACCTATGATAAATGATTGTTGCAGCAGCCTTTAGGAACTGATTAATGATGTATTTTTGAGACCATTTAAGTCCTTTAAATATTCCATGTCTTTGTTCTAAAATTTGGGAGTGTCATATTGGATTTGGGAATCCATCTTTGTCCCCTACCCTTGGGGGTTTAAACCTCGAATTTACTAGTAAATTTCCCTATTTTCTCCTGATTGTAAATAGTGAAGAAGTATTTTCAGAGTGTCCAAGAATCCATCAGACTCATTTTTATGTATTAATACCTTTCAAACACATTCAAACCCAATTTGGAAGCATTTGAGTCATTACTAGTCTAAGGGTCAAATTGGCCAAAAGTTGCAAATTTTCCTATTTTTTACAAATTTATAAAAAGGGAAACTACATCTAGCCTTCTATCCATACAATCAACAAATAATCATGTAATAAACAATAGAAAAGAGAAAATAATGATACACTAGATATACGTGGTAAAACCCCAAATGGGGAAACATCCACAGGAAAGTAAGGTCTTCTTATTCTTCAAAAATATCCATCTTACAATACATGGCATCCTCACATATGCATCACATCACACTCCGTACTCACTTCATGTCACAATGACACAAAATATAATGCGTGTTTGATAATACTCCTTCACGTCTATTATATAGATAGAAGTATGGAATATTTACATCTCATAACACATGTTGGATAAATAGCTTTCCACCTCTCTTATATAAAGAATGGTTAAAAGAGAATTTACTACATGATGCATGTGGGATAACTCTATTTTATAATATTAGAGTTATTTATGCCTTTTAACCAACAATACCACACAAGTCATCATTACATATTCCAACAACATTCTTCTCAAGATGACATACATTACAAAAAGAAGATTCTTTTTTAGATAATTCACTGATGTTGACCCAAATGTACTCCTTTATACCAAAACTAGCCCGATAATTATACATATATTGAGGCATATTTTCCAACAGAGACAAAGATATAAAATGAAGAACATACAAGAATAACTTTAATCTTTCCACAAAACAAGGATTAATCCATTGTACCTTTCTTTTATTCCACTTCATCATCAGATTCAATGATGTGGGGTGATTGCAATGCATTCCATAGCTTAGGCCATTGCATGGTGATGTCTATGCTAGCTTGTCTCACTGGGATGTCCATTTTCTTATCCATAAAATTCATTTCCATCTACATCCTCTTCCATGACCCAACTACTTCCTTCAGTTCCACTATATCAAATTCAAGCTTAAAATTGTGTTGATTTCGTTCCATCTAGACTTTGTCGAAGAGGGATTTCAGCGACTAGTGTAGATAAAGAGAATGATGATAGAGGGCCATTATCAAGTGTGTGTCCCCGGGATCCACAACCCAGTTGGCCAGGTATTCAAACTCTTCACTGTGTTGATCTATGTCATCATATTTTCCCTTATTTCCTTCTTTGCATTAGCGATTTCCCTCTCAACCTTCATAGGAATGCATTCATGGTAGTATCTGGAATATTCAATGGATTTTTTGAGTTTCTTGGTGAGTGGAGGAGGATCCTCCATCATATTTTCTTTCCCCGTATTCATTACTTTGTTATCCATGCCCACCTTTAGAGCTATCAACCCAAGACAAAACCTACAAAGATGAAACCAACCACTTTGAAAAGAATAGACCAGACAGAGACAAAACCAACAAAGCTAGAAAAACAGATCTATAACCAAGTGTTTCTCAAAGAATAGACCAAACAGATCCTAGAAAAATAGATCCAAAAAAAATAGAGACAAAACCAATAGATTCGAGGCCAAATGTTGTTGCATGAACAAAACAAATCCTGGGGATGATCAACTGGGAAATGCACTTCTCTTCCCATTTCTAAATAAATTTCAATTTCCCTGAAGGCTGTCATGGAAGCAACACTACGGTCATGGAAGCAACACTACAGGCCATTATAATGACAAGATCCTAGTACTTACAACATGATGATCAAATATTGTTCTCATGCCAAAGTATGAGTTCATTGTGTGATCACTTTCAACTATCATCGATCTCTCATGTACTCGCAATTTATTGACAGTCATTTCCCTGTAGGTGGAGTCTCTATGTGTCCAACATCATGTCTTTGTCTTGTTACAACATGTCATAAGCACTCTCTTCCTCCTATCCTATGCTACACACTCGAATTGAGGGGTGAAGGTCTTGTGTAGATATTTTGATGCAATCATGTCTTAAAGGAGGTAGGGGGAAAGCATCATTCCAAACATTATTTATGCCAATATTTTCAGGGTTCAAGCTCTTCACTGTGTTGATATGTGTCATCATATTTTCCCTTATTTCCTTCTTTGCATTAGCGATTTCCCTCTCGACCTTCATAGGAATGCATTCATGGTAGTATCTGGAATATTCAATGGATTTTTTGAGTTTCTTGGTGAGTGGAGGAGGATCCTCCATCATATTTTCTTTCCCCGTATTCATTACTTTGTTATCCATGCCCACCTTTAGAGCTATCAACCCAAGACAAAACCTACAAAGATGAAACCAACCACTTTGAAAAGAATAGACCAGACAAAGACAAAACCAACAAAGCTAGAAAAACAGATCTATAACCAAGTGTTTCTCAAAGAATAGACCAAACAGATCCTAGAAAAATAGATCCAAACAAAATAGAGACAAAACCAATAGATTCAAGGCCAAATGTTGTTGCATGAACAAAACAAATCCTGGGGATGATCAACTGGGAAATGCACTTCTCTTCCCATTTCTAAATAAATTTCAATTTCCCTGAAGGCTGTCATGGAAGCAACACTATGGTCATGGAAGCAACACTACAGGCCATTATAATGACAAGATCCTAGTACTTACAACATGATGATCAAATATTGTTCTCATGCCAAAGTATGAGTTCATTGTGTGATCACTTTCAACTATCATCAATCTCTCATGTACTCGCAATTTATTGACAGTCATTTCCCTATAGGTGGAGTCTCTATGTGTCCGACATCATGTCTTTGTCTTGTTACAACATGTCATAAGCACTGTTGATGTATATGTAACTTCGGAATGTATTTCACATATATGTATATTGTATTCCTATAGAGATGGTATTATTCCTCTATAAGGAAGTGTCGTCATTTATATTGTAAGTGTCGTAACTTATACTTGATGGGTTATTAGACCACCTTGTTTGGGGTTGGCCCTGTATAAGTCATGTGGGTCGAAGGGTTATTAGACCACCCTATTGGGGGTCGGCCATGTGGGTCAAAGGGTTATTAGACCACCCTATTGGGGGTCGGCCCACTCAGCATTATGTTATGTGGTTAAGTTCGAGCCTACATGAGTTAGGTAAAAAGGCAAGTCAAGTCAAGTATAAATAGAGTGCGGGAGGCACTCTATTTGCTCACTCACTTCTCACACATGCACTCAAGGAGGAGTGGTGCACTTATGGAGGAGGAGGATCTACTGCTAGGTTATGGCTATCTCTCTTGGTTGGTTGTATCATTGCTCTATCTATCTCTGAGGAAGTTATTGGGGTTTTTCACCTTTATGGTTTTCCCCAAGTAAATCTGTGTGTCTCTTGTGTGCTTGCATTATTGTCTCCATGATTGATATGCTGTAGATATGGTGTACATGTTGCTCTCTCAGTTAAGATCCTAGATCAGATTGAAGTAAATTCTGAAAATTTAACATGGTATCAGAGCTAGCCTGAAAGAAGGCATGATATGGCATGTATGACACTTGTTGCACTTACGATGCTAGGGCTTGATGTAGCAAAAACTAGTCATCGTAGCACTTTCGCTATAAATCTGTTTTGGTGAAGTTTTCGGATCTAAAATTGTTACAGGACGAATTTTAAATCTCCAGGTACCTTGTGTCCAAAGGAAAACCTCTAATTCGTTGTACGTTGTGATTTATGATCTGTGAAATATAGGGTTTCTACCTCTTCCAGATCTGAGTCAAAATCAGGTGACCTTGGGAAAAAGGTCATAACTTGGGCTAGGAAGCTCCAAATAAAATTTCGTAAAAAGTGAAAGGTAGTACACATACTGTACTATCTCAAAAAAAAATTTCAGAGGCCGAAGGTGAACCCGTGACACGTGGAACGCCGTACAAGTTCGCTCTCCTGTATTATCCCATAAACAGGTCACGTTGCGACACTTGGAATAACTCTCTCTCAGAGAATCCAATTGAGGTTAGACCTGTCAGGATGGAAATATAACAGGCCGAGATATCTCAGGAAATATTTTCAGAGGCCGAAGTTGAAACAGTGACACGTGGAACGCCGTACAAGTTCGCTCTCCTGTATTATCCCAAAACAGGTCACATTGCGACATTTGGCATAACTCTCTCTCAGAAAATCCAATTGAGGTCAGACCTGTCAGGATGGAAAGCTAATAGGTCAGGCTATCTCAGGAAACGTTTTCAGACCCTGTGGATCAAAAATTTCAGAGTTACACCAGAAAAAATCAGGTACATATTTCTGTCAAAACAGAATTATTTTTTGGTACCTTCATTCATGGCTTCCGGAATTTAGGGCTTTGGAGAAAGTTGGAATTTTTGTAATCAGATACCACGGCTGAATGCTACTCATCAAAATAAAAATTTAGAGACCAAGATCAGAATTTTTGGTTGGGCAGAAGGCCGGGTTTGATCAGACCCTAGTTCGGGACTTTGATAAAAAAAGTGAAAAATTAGGGCTTCTGTAAAAAAATGGGAATTTTTGAAATCTGTGACCACGGCTGGAAGATCCTTAGAAAAATAGAAGCTTAGAGCTTTGGTTCAAACATTTTGATTGGGCAGAAGAGTGGGCTTCATCAAACCCCAGTTTAAGGTCACGTCCAGTGAATCCGAAAGTTTCAAAGGCAAAATTGAGGGGTGAAACTTTGCAATTTTCAAATTCTAAATATACTAGCTTGATCAGCTCATCAAGGCGCATATTTCTATCCTTTCGGAAGTTTGAAATTCAAAGTTTGAATTTTTGGGATTTCTCTGACAAACCCATATCTAGCTCTAGGTCCAGCTTTTGCAAATCAAGTGGATTGGGTTAATCCTAGAAGAAGATGGATTCGTCACCTGCATAAGTGAAGAAGTTCCTATTTCAGAGGGAGATGAGGCTAAGGCCTTACATAAGAAGAATACAAGCGATCTCGACAGGTATGACTCATCGAGGTATGTTTTGAGATTTGTTCATGATTAAGTTTATGATATGTTTGTCTTCATGTTATTACGGTTAGTACAATCTTGATTTTAGACTTGTCATATCACCTTAATAAAACTATGAATGCACAATAGAAAATATTCATTGATTAGGGTGTTGACACTTATGATTGTACTAATGCATTATGGTGTTGTATGAGGTTTATATTGTCTACTAACATGAAAGGTACACCAAGAAAGACAAATCATGTTCTGGTCCAAGAACATATGGTCATGATAACATGAGGACAAAGATTCATCCATTGTCATGGATCTCATAGAAGATCCATTTACGAGGTATGTATAACTTGGTTTTGTAATGGTTAACATATGAGACATGCAGGTTACTAGCACAAGTCACTGAAGAGAACCAAAAGACATTATGCGGGTATGTTAGACATAAACTAGCTAGCATGCCAATCCATGTATGTTTTTCCTATATCAAGCTAGAATCCTACCTTGGTTTAGGATCTTATACTGTTGTGTTGTTGATAATGATTATTCATGAAGTCATAGGTTTGAATAATCATGGTTGTATGCATATTATGTTTCTTACCATAATTGATGATATGACTAACCAAAAGAATCATCAAGGTATAGGTTTGAATAATCACAGGTTTTATGCATATTATATCTCTTATCTTGATTGATGATTCAACTAGCCTGAAGAGTCATAGGTTTGAGTAATTACAGGTTTAGACATGTTATGCTTATTATGATTTGACTAACCATAAGAATACTACATAAACCTTGAATGCTAATGCTTATTATTTCTGTTTGAAATGATCATGACTATACATGCTTGAAATTATTGTGTTTTAATAGTATACTAATGAATATATGATTTTATATGAAATCACAAGGATAACACAATCATGATACTAATAAGCATGCATAGGTACCAAGGATGAATATGAGTTCAAGAACAGGTAATTCAGGAAGTAAAGATCAAGAGGGAGCACACTCCAGTTGCTCCTGCAAGAAAGCAAAGAAGCACACTCCAGTTGTTCCTGCAAGAAAGCAAAGGAGCACACTCCAGTTGTTCCTGCAAGAAAGAAAAAGAGCACACTTCAGTAGTTTCTGCAAGGATGCATATATTCAGAGGGAGTTGACCATCTTTCTACATTCCACAACAGAAAGGTGTAGAAGAAGCTACTTCAGATTAGGACTCCAACAGCTCCTGCAAGGAAGCAAAGACTCAGAGGGAGTCCACCCAACGAACAAAGAAAGATAAGTATTTTAATCATCATTTCTTGCATATTTGTTTGGTTAAATAATACTGTTCAATAATGTATATACTGATGTTCCTAGAATTAGGTTGTGTATTATGCATATTAGAATAGTTGCATTGATGAACAATATACTACTAATATACATGGGTAAGTGGCCTATGGCACTGTACAACATTCCATTGCTACTTATCTAGAATGAAACCTCTTTGCTGACATGTTGGGAGTTGTGCACACTCTTAACAATGTTCTGGTAGAGATTGGAAGGCATCTAGAAAGTTACGGGATATGGATAAATGTTGTATTGAAGCATTGGCTAAGATAATTGCATGACTGTATGACATATTTCTTTATGTGTAAGAATTTGTTCTGAAAACTATGAGATGTTTCTAATCATGCAATTTAACCTGTTTTGTAGGAAAGACCGCATATCTTCACCTACAAAAGGACTACAACATTTGTTCCAGCAACAAAGATATTTATTGAAGATATTGAAGTTCCCAGGATCTGGGATGAAGAAATAGAATGCCATGATCCGTCGATCATGAAGAATGATGTTTGGGATGTAGTCCCAAGACGTGAAGGGAAGTTTGTTATGACTTCCAAATGGAACTATCAGATCAAGCACGTTGCAGATGGCAGCATTAAGAAATATAAAAGTGATGAAATAGAAGATGCACCAGATGGATTTCAAGACAGCATGGTGTAGTCATATATGTGCAGAACTTGGTATGGTGAAGATAAATTGATTGCCGACACGCAGCGGAAGCTTACTACCGAGTTCGAGATGAAGAACTTGGGGGTGATGCACTATTTGTTTTTGGCATGGAGGTGTGGCAGAGTGCAGAAGGAATCTTCCTTGGACAAGGGAAGTATGCAGTAGATATCCTGAAGAGGTTCGGGATGATGGATTGCAAGGCCATGGCCACACCTATGGCATCGAATCTGAAGCTTCTATGTGATGCTTCATCTGAGCTGGTTGATGTCTCTATGTATCGTCAGATGATTGAGTCATTGATATACCTGAAAAACACGAGACCAGACATTTGCTTTGCTGTGAGAACATTGAGCCAGTTCCTGACGGATCCGAGGAGTGTTCACCTGGTTGCTGTAAAGCATGTTCTGAGGTACCTGAAGGGTACAGTGGATTATGGACTCAGGTATGAGGTGGATCAAAAGTTTAACCTACAGGGTTATGTTGATTCAGATTGGACTGGCAATGCTGCAGATAGGAAGAGCACATCTGGGTGTTGCTTCAGTATGAGATTAGGTGTGATCTCTTGGTTCAGCAGGAAGCAGTCCTGCGTGGCACTGAGTACAGTTGAGGCAAAGTATGTTGCAGCCTATTCAGCTAGTTGTGAGGCAGTATGGCTACGGAAGCTACTGTCTGAGTTATTTGATCTTCCGTTGGAGGCTACTGGTATCTTCTGTGATAACCAAAGTTGTGTGAAGCTGTCCGAGAACCCAGTATTTCATGACAGGTCAAAACACATAGAGATCAAATATCACCATATCAGGGATATGGTGCAGAGAGGAGCTGTGAAGCTCCTATATGTTGTGATGGACGAGCAGATTGTAGATGTGTTGACGAAGCCACTAGCCAGGGTGAAGTTCGAGTACTTCAGAGAGAGGCTTGGCGTTCTTCAGATCGAGGACACTTCGAGGAAGAAGTGATGCACACATTTGCTGAAGCCATTCCAAGCATGTTGGAAGGAGGATCCTTCACATGGATGTGGATGTAAGCGCTGGATGATGAGCATCAGGATGATGTTCTGGTTTCTGCTTGATATGATCAGTTGGATCATTTTTATGTATGTATGTACGCATCATGTTGGATGCTTGGATATGATCAGTTGGATCATTTATGTATGTACGCATCATGTTGGATGCTGGATATGATCAGTTGGATCATTTATGTATGTACGCATCATGTTGGATGCTGGATATGATCAGTTGGATCATTTATGTATGTATGCATCATGTTGGATGTTGGATATGATCAGTTGGATCATGTGTATGTATTTTGTATATGCATCATGTTGGATGCTTGGACCATGTATCTGTATATGTATCAGGTGGATACATTGTATGATCAGGTGGATCATGTATGGTGATATGTATCATGTATCAGGTGGATACATTGTATGATCAGGAGGATCATGTATGATGATATGTATCAGGTAGATACTTGGTATGCATCAGGTGGATGCATTGATGATCAGGTGGATCATGCAGCAGGATGTTGCAGTGATGATCAGGATGATCATGGATGATGAGCTTCAGGATGTTGCTCCAGATGACATGCAGCAGGACGTTGTAGTGATGATGATCAGGACGATCATGAGTACATCAGGATGATGTATGGTGAGTATCAGGTTGATACTCTGTGGCCGTGGATCAGGTTGTGCAGATGAGCATGTATAGGAGATCCTATAGGTCGGAGTTGTGTACCCGTAACAGCCTGGGATGCTCTTTTGAGACATTGCTCTGGGAGGACATGTAATTTGTGCCCTGGGAGATTTCAGGTCGGAGTTGTGTACCCGTAACATCCTGAGATGCTCTTGCGAGGTTTTGTCCTATGGCATGTAATTTGGGCCCTGGGAGATTTCAGGTCGGAGTTGTGTACCCGTAACATCCTGAGATGCTCTTTCGAGGTTTTGCCATGACCACATGTAATTTGTGCCCTGGGAGATTTCAGGTCGGAGTTGTGTACCCGTAACATCCTGAGATGCTCTTGCTAGGTTTTGTGGTGGACCACATGTAATCTGTGCCCTGGGAGATTTCAGGTCGGAGTTGTGTACCCATAACATCCTGAGATGCTCTTTCGAGGTTTTTTGGTGGGGTCACATGTAATAGCACCCTGGGAGATCCTACAGGTCGGAGTTGTGTACCCGTAACATCCTGGGATGCTCTTTTGAGGTTTTGTGACGCACGTAATAAGTCCTGAGGATTCCACAGTATGGCCAGTGATGACGAAGACCTGCAGGTGGTGGGCCTACATCCAGTATGAAAAAGGACTGGCTCTGTAGAACTTCCTATGACGAGTAGATTCAAAGATTGATTGAGATAGCAGCAGCAGTGACGATGATCCAGAGAAGATGACTTGTGCTAGAAGAACTGTGCTGAGAAATACCTTCCTAGTTAAGAGGGAGTGTTGATGTATATGTAACTTCGGAATGTATTTCACATATATGTATATTGTATTCCTATAGAGATGGTATTATTCCTCTATAAGGAAGTGTCGTCATTTATATTGTAAATGTCGTAACTTATACTTGATGGGTTATTAGACCACCTTGTTTGGGGTCGGCCCTGTATAAGTCATGTGGGTCGAAGGGTTATTAGACCACCCTATTGGGGGTCGACCATGTGGGTCAAAGGGTTATTAGACCACCCTATTGGGGGTCGGCCCACTCAGCATTATGTTATGTGGTTAAGTTCGAGCCTACATGAGTTAGGTAAAAAGGCAAGTCAAGTCAAGTATAAATAGAGTGCGGGAGGCACTCTATTTGCTCACTCACTTCTCACACATGCACTCAAGGAGGAGTGGCGCACTTATGGAGGAGGAGGATCTGCTGCTAGGTTATGGCTATCTCTCTTGGTTGGTTGTATCATTGCTCTATCTATCTCTGAGGAAGTTATTGGGGTTTTTCACCTTTATGGTTTTCCCCAAGTAAATCTTTGTGTCTCTTGTGTGCTTGCATTATTGTCTCCATGATTGATATGCTGTAGATATGCTGTACATGTTGTTCTCTCAGTTAAGATCCTAGATCAGATTGAAGTAAATTCTGAAAATTTAACAAGCACTCTCTTCCTCCTATCCTATGCTACACACTCGAATTGAGGGGTGAAGGTCTTGTGTAGATATTTTGATGCAATCATGTCTTAAAGGAGGTAGGGGGAAAGCATCATTCCAAACATTATTTATGCCAATATTTTCACGGTCACTCCTTTGTTGGCTAATTTGTATTCCAATTTATTTGTTGCTCAATGTACTGTAATGTCCCTTGTTAGGAATTGTATTAAAATGGCAATTTTCCACTTTTGTTTCCCTAGTTCGGCCTTTGACTAGTTTTGATCTCTACGTCCCAAATTTGCCCCAAATGATCCCAAATCTTCTGATAAGGTATATGAATGAGATTAGAACATAAATATGTGTTTTAGGGATGCCTTTGGACCTTTAAAATACTTCTGCAAATACTCTTTCAATTCTTCCCAATGTAGGGAACTTTACTAGTAATTTGCCTTTGACTAGTATTGGTCTCTAGGTCTCGAATTGACTCCAAATGCCTTCAAATATTCAAGGAAGGTGTATGAATGATATTAGGACTTAAATATGATGTTTAGGGATTATATATGGCCACCAAAATACCTCTGCAAACTCTCTTAATATTCTAGACCAAGTATGCAATTTTACTAGTAATTTGGGGTTCAAATCCCCCTGGGGTAAGTACTGAAAATGGCTTCCCAAATGCCTCCAAAGCCACTCAAATTTATGAAAATAGGTAGGTAATGTATTAAGGATGTTATTAAGGTATCATGTGCACCATTAATTGATTATTATATCTGTTCCAAACCTCTCCCATTCAACTGCAAAAATCACCAATTCGACCCTTGGGGAAATGGCACTATTTCTTCTCCCAGTGCAATTAAACTGAGTAGAAATACTTCAAATTCTCAAGTACAGTACATGAAACTTTTAAAATACATCCATGGCATTCCATTAATCACAAATTCATCAGAGAATCATCCATTCATTCGAAATCATCATCAATACATTGGTTCACAACAAGGTAGTGGGGAAATGGCATTGTTCTTCCATTAAAAATGAGATTTATACATTTCTACTTGTAATTTCGACCTGAAAATTTCTGGAGATGAAGAACAAAATATTTAATTCATATTAAAAAATAAATGGGGCATTATAAGCTCCCCCAAAGAGTAAAATAGCTCACCAAAAACGCCCTCCCTCAAGGATCAAGAATATGCCATCAAAACTGGAAATGGTTGAAGGAGTGAGCTGCAATAAAAGAAACCATGAGATGCCTTGTAGCTTACACCTAAAAATAAAGAATCCATTAAAGCTCCAAATGAAATCTCTGAATGGCCTTTCCAATTACCAACTTGGATGGGAATCTTTCACCCTCAAAATTGGCTAAGGAAAGAAACTAGTCATCCACTAGCTCTCCCTCTTCACAAATGCAATTTCAAATTCTACAAATGATCAAAATATGCTTTCATTCTTTTTTATTGACATTTATAAAGTTCTAATGTCCTCCATGGGTCGAATTCCTTCCAAGAGACCCATGCCAACTCAAGTTGGGAAGAGATTCCAAAGAACGCCACTTGTATAGCAATTCCTAGTTTTCCACTTCCACCAAATCACATGTGGAAGCATCTTAGCTGCCCTAACACCCTTGAATGCCCTCTTGGAGTCTATTTTTATCCCTGACATGTCATATATGTCATATGTCAGCCTTCAGGTCTGATTTGTGTCATAGGTGTCATAGCATCTTCATCATTGTTGTCATAGAGCTAGGGAATCTAGCCCAAGTGTCTCACTAGCTCCAAATTGCCTCTTCCTCTTCCATGGGAGTTACTCTTCCTCTATATTTAGACCTTGGATGAGTCATGCCATGAATAATACCTTTTGGACTCCCCCAAGTATGTTACCATTCACCTTGAATTCGAATTGGTGAGAGAATGATGCCAAGTGTAGTGGAGAAATCTAGCCATATGTGGGTCCCACTTCCTCCATGTGTCTTCATGATCAAATGCCACTTTGATTTTCACTTGTATATATTTATTTAGATCCTTTATTAAATATTTATTCCATTCTAATGTTCAAACATCATTTATTATCCTCATTATTCCAAATCCCAAAGCTTCCACCCCAAACCTAGGAAACTAATAATTTTCGTCCTTGGAAATTATTTGACCTTTAACATCAATTTTACAAACTCTAATGAATATGGCCAATGTAATTAGGCCATTGTGACCCAATTCCAAATTTGTGACATGACAAATCCTCCCTTCCCAATATTGCTTGTCCTCAAGCAATTTCAAACATGGGTGTTGAAGAACCTGCTTCCTGTATAATTCTTTGAAGTTTCCATTGAATTGCCCAACCTTGAGTCTTTGAGTTTCCATGAAGATTTTAGAGAGGAACCACCATGATTGTTGCTGCACTACTCTGATAAAAATCACTTTATTAAGTGGAAAATCCATCTCCCATACTGCTTGTTTCCCCCCAAAAAGTTCAAAACAATGAGACAAAAATTATTCCAGGGTCCCATTGCTTGTATTGCACCCCAACAATTAAAAGTTCTCTCCAAACCATACCATCAGATAAGAGGATTCCTGGATCCCATTTTCTTGTATGCATTCTTCCAAACATCATGAGTACAAAATATATATCATGAAAGTAGATAACAACATAATGAAAATGTACATCAAGAAGATGCTTCATCAAAGAATCATGAAAGTGTTTATACCTCCAAGTAAGTAGACCACCATTTGCTAGGTGCATACAATCTTCAAGTGACCAATCAAATCTGATCCAATGACATAGGTGAGGATCCCATGTCCGATAGTGCTGCTCCAAAAGAACGTGATATGCATCAAAATATTCAGCCATGCATTCTTTCATCCAAGAAGTGAATGAAGAATCTCCACTAAAATCTGAACCAAATAATGAGCAGGAAACACAAGGAGACTTCAAAGGACTCAAAGAAGTCTCATCCATACATCCATGAGGATATGTATCATCATAAGGTAAAGCAATATGCTACTGCAATTCTAAATAATGAGGTGCTCTATTCATGTCATCATCAAAAGGAGAGGTAGGAGTTTCATACCCCTCATGTGGCACCACTAGAAAAAAAAAATTCACCCAATTTTCATCCCAAAGTGATGTGGTTGGAAAAGAAGTGTGGGGTGAGGAATTATGAACCAACTTTAATTCTTTACAACTCTTACCCATTGAAATATTTAATTCATCTTCTCCATAATTGGTTGGTCCAACTATTGTGAGATCATGTACCTCTTCCAAGGCTTTGCAACTCTCTCCATGAGGCAACTCATAATCCCTTTGAACAAGGACAAGTGCTTGTCCTTCTTCTTGTTTTAGTGTAGCATCTTCAAGAACCTACATATCAACATGTACCTCATGTTCCACAATTACATTAGGTTCCTCTTTTGTGGCATAAATTGTTTCATCCTTTTCCTTGAAAAGAGAACCATTGCTCATTATTTTTTCTGAGTTGCTTCCAAGTTCACTAAGCAACAATTTGAACTCTTGAAAGTATTGCCTCCACTTGTCTTCAAAGGAAGGTTCCAATAATTTTCTAAACTCCTCATTCTCCTCTGAGGTTCCTTTCTCATCCTTACTCATGGTGACCAATGAATGCACTTCTTCTCCTATTTCTTCCCTTTCACCAAAGTACATCTAGTTTCAGTTTCTAAGGGTGGTGGATTATTTCTTTGACTCCTGGTCTTCATTAATGTTCTACCACATCAGGTGCCAAGACCATGATTTGATACCACTGTAATGTCCCTTGTTAGGAATTTTATTAAAATGGCAATTTTCGACTTTTTTTTTTCCTAGTTCGGCCTTTGACTAGTTTTGATCTCTACGTCCCAAATTTGCCCCAAATGATCCCAAATATTATGAGAAGGTATGTGAATGAGATTAGAAAATAAATATGTGTTTTAGGGATTCCTTTGGACATTTAAAATACTTCTACAAATACTCTTTCAATTCTGGCCAATGTAGGGAACTTTACTAGTAATTTGCCTTTGACTAGTATTGGTCTCTAGGTCTCGAATTGACTCCAAATGCCTTCAAATCTTCAAGGAAGGTGTATGAATGATATTAGGAATTAAATATGATGTTCAAGCATGATATATGGCCACCAAAATACCTCTTAAAACTCTCTTAAGATTCTGGACCAAGTATGCAATTTTACTAGTAATTTGGGGTTCAAATCCCCCTGGGGTAAGTACTGAAAATGGCTTCCCAAATGCCTCCAAAGCCACTCAAATTTATGAAAAGAGGTAGGGAATGTATTAAGGATGTTATTAAGGTATCATTTTCACTATTAATTGATTATTATATCTGTTCCAACCCTCTCCCATTCAACTGCAAAAATCACCAATTCGACCCTTGGGGAAATGGCACTATTTATTCTCCCAGTGCAATTAAACTGAGTAAAAATACTTCAAATGCTCAAGTACAGTACATGAAACTTGTAAAATACATCCATGTAAGTACATTAATCACAAATTCATCAGATAATCATCCATTCATTTGAAATCATCATCAATACATTGGTTCACAACAAGGTAGTGGGGAAATGGCATTGTTCTTCCATTAAAAATGAGATTTATACATTTCTACTTGGAATTTCGACCTGAAACTTTTTGGAGATGAAGAAAAGAGTATTTAAATCATATTGAAAAAGAAATGGGGCATTATAATCTCCCCCAAAGAGTACAATATCTCACCAAAAACGCCCTCCCTCAAGGATCAAGAATATGCCATCAAACCTGGAAATGGTTGAAGGAGTGAGATGCAATAGAAGAAACCATGAGCTGCCCTATATCTTACACCTACAAATAAATGCTCCATTAAATCTCCAAATTAAAGTTCTGAATGGCCTTTCCAATTACCAACTTGGATGGGAATCTTTCACCCTCAAAATTGGCTAAGGAAAGAAACTAGTCATCCACTAGCTCTCCCTCTTCACAAATGCAATTGCAAATTCTACAAATGATCAAAAGCTGATTTCATTCTTTGTTATTGACATTTATAAAGTTCTAATGTCCTCCATGGGTCGAATTCCTTCCAAGAGACTCATGCCAACTCAAGTTGGGAAGAGATTCCAAAGAACGCCACTTGTACAACAATTCCTAGTTTTCCACTTCCACCAAATCACATGTGGAAGCATATTAGCTGTCCTAACACCCTTGAGTGCCATCTTGGAGTCTAGTTTTAGCCCTGAAATGTCATATATGTCATATGTCATCCTTCAGGTCTGATTTGTGTCATAGGTGTCATAGCATCTTCATCATTGTTGTCATAGAGCTAGGGAATCTAGCCCAAGTGTCTCACTAGCTCCAAATTGCCTCTTCCTCTTCCATGGGAGTTACTCTTCCTCTATATTTCAACCTTGGATGAGTCATGCCATGAATAATACCTTTTGCACTCCCCAAATTATGTTACCATTCACCTTGAATTTGAATCGGTGAGAGAATGATGCCAAGTGTAGTGGGGAAATCTAGCCATATGTGGGTCCCACTTCCTCCATGTGTCTTCATGATCAAATACCACTTTGATTTTCACTTGTATATATTTATTTAGATCCTTTATGAAATATTTATTCCATTCTAATGTTCAAACATCATTTATTATCCCCATTATTCCAAATCCCAAAGCTTCCACCCCAAACCTAGGAAACTAGTAATTTTCCTCCTTGGAAATTATTTGACCTTTAACATCAATTTTACAAACTCTAATGAATATCGCCAATGTGATTAGGACATTGTGACCCAATTCCAAATTTGGGACATGACACGTACATATGAGGGGATTATGATAGAGAACTTGGATATGAGTTGTGCTAGCTCCTCCAATCATGAGGCTAGATGCCAACTTTTGGAGATTTTACTTGTAGTTGTTCCATTCTGTATTCGTTGGAGGGATAGAGAAATAAGTTAGGAATATCCTCTAGTCAAAAGCTTGGAATATCCTTAACTTTTTTCAATTTTCATACTAGAAAGGAGGCCCTATATTTTTGCTTCATTTTTTGTGGCATGGCCTATCGAGCTGCATATATCCATTTAATAACACCTTGGTTGTCTTGAAACGAACTACCATAACCTATTGGACCGGAGTTTCCTTTGGAAGTTCCATCAAATTTTAGCTTCATCAAGTCCTTCGAGGGAGGAACCCAACTGTGCACATTGATTTGTTGAGTATCATAAAGACTAGATAGGTTGGGGAGATTACCTAGTTTAAAATTCCAAGACCATAGAATGATTCTTTCCATATCATTGCATTTGCAATCTTCCTCAGTCCATTGTTTTAGATGGAGAGTTTCTTGAATATTATTTAGTATTTGATCCCATACATGAGTGAGATCATTTTCGGTGTTTTTGGAAATTCTTCTGTTATGCACCTTCCAAAGATTCCACATCACGAAGATAGGAAATAACTGCCAACCTCTATTTATGATGGGAATATGGTAGGGAGTGTCCCTCCAATTGCTTATAGTTTGGTCTACTATGTATCTATTTCTATTCATTTTCCTAAAGATAGATTCTCCCTTATCCAAAAGAAAATTGGAGTAGTTATGTTGATTGAACAAATCCTCTATATTTTCCCCTTCTTGGAGACAGAGATAACAGTGAGAGGGACCCTAAAAAATTCTCTTGCATAGTTGATCCCAGGTAAGAAACTTTTTTCTATCTATTAACCTTAAAAATTAGATTCTTTGGGCCAAATATTTGAGGTATGTTGGAGGAGCCTAAGTTGACCTGCCGACTAGGTCCTCCATCCGACTAATTGTAATACATGTCAATGGATTGTGTCGACCTATAACATGTTGGGTCGGCCAGTTAATCAGAGACTATTCACATATTTGTAACTCTTCTGCATATCTTGTTGAATAATAAAGGGCTTGTTGCTTCGTCTCCCATTACTTGTTATTGTATTTGTATCTTTGTGACTGCTTGTGTATAATATTATGATATGTATCACTGGTAAACATGTGAACCCCATGACTACAACTGTTGGTTGTGGAGCCAGATCTTCTAGTCTCAGAGATGATATTGTATCAGTTGTGTTTGTACCCCAGTTTTATATGATATGTAGGTGGACTGTACACTGACCCGAGCGGGGGTGTGTGGGGGGGCATTGCCCCCCCACGGGGTTCCAGGGGGGCCCATCCCCCTTGGCTGGGGGGACCGGGGGCCAGCGGGGGTTCGGGGGTAGCGCCCCTGAGAAATGGGGGTTCGGGGGCAACGCCCCCGAAGAAAAATTTTGGGGTTGTTTTCGCCAGCTGTTTTGCGGGCCCATGGTTTTGGGTATCCCGTGGTATTTTCCCATTGTATTTCCCTTATAAAAGAAAGACATTGTAATACGGCTAGGGTTGTTGATGTATTAGGTTTTATGCATTGTAAATATCTTTGAGATCAGAGAGAGACTGTGAAACAGAGAAGAGGAAGTGTAGCGGTTGTGCTGTAGGTTGTATCCCTTCGACTTGTTGGATGGTAATAATAATAAGGACTGGAAAATTCAGTGTGGACGTAGCCCAAGTTGGGTGAACCACGATATATCTGTGTCTCTCTTGTAATGTGTATGTGTGATTATATTTGCATTTCTGTTTATTGTTATTGCTCTGCGATCCTATTTTTCTAACAACAACAAGGTGCATGTTTTTATCTAGATATGCTCGACTTGAAGAATATTGTGACCAGTGTATGGAGAAAAAGTTTCCTCATAGTAAAATTTCCAATAGGTTTGTGGCCCCATCTTAGATTATTAGGTCCAACATGATTGTTTGAGCTTTCATATTTGAAGATGCTCAAGGTTACCCTTATCTTGTGTGCAATAAATTATCCCTCACTAATCATCAATAGATAGCCATTGTCTCCATTCATCAAAGGAATCCAAATTCTGCCAATAGTGCTTTAAGTGAGTACGTCCAAATTCTATATCTTGGGTTTGTATTTCCTCAAATTTTGGTAACTCTACTAATTTGGGGAGTTGCTACCATGCATCCTCCTAGAAAAGGGATGAACATACATCCTTAATCTCCCCCCCAAAAAATAGCTATTAAATCAGACCAGTTCCATGCGAAGTTCCATATGAGTGATCATCTTCTAATGCCTTCCATGAGAACCAAGTCTTGAGTATTATCTACCTAGTTGTATTTTTCTCTCTAGAGCCTTTTCCATATGGATTTGGGATTATTTATGAACCAACACCATGTTTTGGCACCAAGGACTAAGTTGAGAGCCACCAGATCCGAAATACTTATTCCTACTTGTAGTTTCAGTAATCAAACTTTTTCCCAAGCTACCAGTTCCCATTTTTTCTCTGCATTTTCCCCACTCCAAAGGAAGATTCTTTGCATGTTGTAGATATCCTTTAATATAAGTTTGGGGAAATCCGTTGCTAAGAATAAATATAAGTGCATAGATTGAAACATCGATTTTACCAAAATAATTCATCCCAGAAGGTTGAGAGCTCTATAGGTTCAATTTTCTAAACACTTTCTTAATTTAGACAACAGATCTTCCCATGAGGAGTTTCAGATGGCATTCTCGATTAGTGGGGCACCCAAATATTTTTGTGCAAAAGAGCTCCTTTAATAACCCATAAGTCTAGAGATTCAAAATTATGTATTTAATGAAGTATTAAGGAAAAATATATGATATTTGAGAATACTTATAGTAGTACTTGATGCTGTAGAGAAGTCTTGAAGAATCTGATTAAAATATTTGGCATCTATGATTGTGGGGATTCCCATTAGCATAGTGTCATTCATGAAATAGAGGTGGGTGTGGGAGGAATAATTGTGATGGAGTTTAAGACTAGAAAGGTAATTTCAATCTAAAGTAGCTTGAATACTCTGTCCAAGACCTTTAGTCATGAAGATGGATAGGAAAGGTGAAAGAGGGTCACCTTGTTTGATACCTCTAGAGGCAAAGAAAGTTGAGGAAGGTGAACTATTTATCAGAATGGTGAAAAAATATGAGGAAGTGAGTGAGATGATCTATTTGACCCATTCCAAGAAAAAGTTGAATGCCAAAAGATTTTGACGTATGTAATACCTGCTAAGATTTTCAAAGGCTTTGGAAAGGTCAAGTTTGATGAGCATATTGAATTTCTTTTGGGTCTTGAGCAAGTGAATGATTTCATGGGGTATTATGATGCCATCCATAATTGACATCCTTTTACATAGATATTCTGATTTCTAGAGAAGAGTTTATGCAGCAGAGGCTTTAGGAGGTTAGCGATGACCTTGGTAATGATCTTGTAGAACACATTATAGAGGGAAATAGTTCGAAACTAACTAGGGTCAAGGGATTCATCTTGCTTGGGGATGAAGGAAAAAAAATGGAATTAAGCATATTGAGAACTCTAGAGGATTGATGGGAGTCTCAGACTATACTCCAAACATTTGCATTCACTACTGGCCATCATGCATGGAAAAAATATGTCGTGAATACATCTAGTCCTAGCGATTTACCATCCATAATTTCTTTGACAGCATCTTCGACTTTGAGCAATGATATGGGTTGAAGGAGGTTGGTATTCTGTTCCAGAGTAACCAATAAAGGGATGCTTTGCATTATTTTGTTAATGTCTTGTGACCTATCAGGAATCGACTACACCATGAGATTATTGAAGTAGGAAGTGAGTTCATCCTCTATGTCAGAATGAGTTACCATATTATTCCCTTGACTGGTTTGTAGGGCATGGATCCTCATTTGATTCCTTCGTTGTATGGTACTGGTGAAAGAAATGGGTATTTTTCCCCATCCTCTATCCAATTCACTCGTGATTGTTTTCTCTAGTATTTTTCCTCTTGCTAGTTTCACTTCAGGATTTTCTCCCTTAGATGTTTCACTTATTGAAATGAGTTTTTTGAGTATCAATCCAAGATGATATGTTGTTGTAGCATCGCCATGGATTCTTCCATCTATTTATTTGCTTCAAAAATGTTACCAAAGTTTGTTTTGTTCCTTTTTTTGAGTTTTATCTTAAGGTTCTTCAGGAACTACTGAAATCAATACATGGATGAACCCTATGCCATGTCTACCTCTTTCCACCAATGTGTTATATTCTAATAGAATTCATGGTGGATTAGTAAAAAAAAAATCAAATTGAAAAGGATTAAGTTTGGGTGTGTTGGATAAATCCATTTTGAGGCTGATAGGCTAGTGGTCTGATCCCCCCACTAAAAGAATCAGAGATGTGATCATTATGCCTGTCATGACTAGTTTCTTAGAGAGACAAAAGTCATAAACTTGTTGTTATAGTGTGGGTATTCATGATGAAATTTTCCAAATGAATTTATAGTGGATTCTAGGCTATTGCTAGTCCTCCTGCACTACCTTCCTAATGTATTGCTTGAGCTTGACAACCTTTCCATCAACATCTCATAATTTTACATAAGGTACTTGTATCACACTTGGTTTCTTGCAATGACATGATTGTTGGCCTTTCTCTTTTACCTGATTTCCTAGGAAATGATGTTTAGATTCAATATTCAGACCTCTTATGCTCCATGAAGTAATATTCAAAATTAACTGGATGGGAGTAGGTCTCTCATGTGGGCACAAATTTTCCAAATCCTATCAAGACAACTCCTAATTTTTTTATCATTTGACTATTTGGATTCCTACCTCTCTTATTGTCTCGTTGAGATGCTTGATATTATTTGAGACGTACCTGATTAATTCCAAAAAAAGTTCATGTGTTTGTTGATTCTTAGCTCTTTGAAACTAAACTTTTTAGAGGGATTCATGTAAAATTTGTACATGCTAGGATTGTATATATTTGGTGTCATTCCTTTTACAAGCTACTACAAGTCCTTCCAGGTTGATATCTTTACTATCCATATCCTCCTCTTGAGTAACCTCTACTTCCCTTGTTTATAGGCTAAGATATCCATGTTCTCCATCTGGGCAGTGGCATGTACCTGAGGGTCTATCTTTCATCTTTTAGGGTCCTCATGAAAAAACACATTATGAGTTTCCTTAGGACTTTGTGGTGGTTCCTACAGAGTTTTGGTTTCCTGTCAATAGGTTTCTTTATCTAATACCTCAAAGCTATTGCTTGTTCCAATCCCTTTCTTTGCTTCATTTTGAATTGGGCATCTAGGTTGGCATTTCTTGGGTGCTACTTTAGCAAATCCCTTCATATTAGGATATTCTAAGGGTTTGGTCTTCTCAAATGAGGAATTTAAGGGGAAATCTCTAAATAAATGTCCATGTTCATGGATTTTACGTAATCTAAAACGGATGTGCTCATAATCAATCAACTGCAGCCAATCTGAGTCATGATGGTGTTGATGCCCCAAAAATATTAGAAACAATGGTAGAGATTCTCCCTTGTAAGCAAGCCCAATTAGATCGATCACCGTTTGATATGGGGAATTTGTCCGGTTAACGATTTGGCTACCATCTGTGTGATTGTTTAAGTTCTTTACCGGTTGTGGCCTGGTTCACCGGTTATGTAATTTTATCTTTAATTATGAGATGCAAGTGACCTAATTAAATGCATATAATTGGCAGGCAGAAACCACACTAGCGATGTGCAGGTTCTTACCTCTCGTCTTACCACTCTTGCCTAATCAATTATCTAGTTATTCCTACAGTAAGCTAACTATCATATCCCTGCAGGGAGCAAGTTTGAATTAAGAGTAATATACTGGAAATGTAAATACAAGTCTAACAGATAGTTGTTTCAACACATCATTCACATTTACAACAGAAAGAATACCAAAGATAGCTCTGATATATTTAAAACAATTATTACTCATTTACACATAAACCTTTGCATAGAAAGTAAAATCATTAATCACCAATGAATTAATTCAAGAAAGTTAGAACGATCTCACAGTATGAGTTATGAATGCAAGAAGAAGTAGTTCCACATTAAGCATTATACACATTCCAGGAAAAAAAATATTTGTGCAACTTTCCCCAGCAAACAGATCCTTCTTATTAGCAGAAAAATAGTTCTCTTACAAAATGGTCTAGCTTCTATTATGCTAGCAAAAGTCCCTTACATCTGTATTCTCCTCCTCTATTTATCTTACAACAGAATTTGTCCTCTAGTGACTCTTCATTTACCCTAACCATAAGAATTCCCAAAAAAAATTCTTCTAGTGCTTACATTAGAAAATACAAAAAGATATTTACAATTTAGATTTATGTGGGCCCAGCTAAACTAGAGAAATATTCTCCCCACGCATTAGCCCCTTCAAATATGACATTAAGTCTGATAGGCTCTAATACCTGTAAGGAGACTTCATGGTATGACATTTGAGTCTCAATATGTGCCAACCCTGTTTCTGCAGCCTTGCAGCTATCTTCTAGGAAATATACATCTATAGATGCTTTCCCTGCAAAATGGGGGATGTCTTCTTCAGTGAGGGCATCCAATTTTCAGATTTGTTCTAATTATCCCTACAACCCACTCTGCAGTTCTGCTATGCGTAATTATTTTGAAGGAAGCTCACCCATCTCCGGGAGCGGAGAGAGATGACACTTCTCATGCACCTGCTGGATTTTCTCATAAAAATCGTGACATTTTTTATGGTCTTTGGAATGCCATCATTTAGTTTTCTGGAAGCCTTCCTGCAAAACTCTAGAAATTCCATTTCCGACTTTAAATTTGTTGTTGTCTTTGGAGGAAATTTTTCAGGGTATTATGAGTTGGTTTCTCTCCAGACTATCTGGCTCCTAATATTTTCTGCATCATATATCTTTTTCCAGAATGCTAGTGATTCTGCAGCTATCTCATTCATCCTTGCCATCGACAGTTTCATCTTGTATATTCCATCTGTGAGAATCTCTTGGGAATGATATATTCATTCTTGAATCTTGCAAGCTTGATCCCAAAATGGAGTTATGTCTAGCTTCCTCTTATCTTGCAACTCCAGTTGCTCCGCCAAAGATTCCTTTTCCTTAACCAACTCTTCTATCTGAGCTTTCAGCTCTTCGACCTGTTGGTTCGCGGCCGACTCTATTGATTCTAGCTAAGTGATCCGAGCTTCAAAGTCGCTCCTCTCTCCTTCCATAATCATTAACTATATAGTTAATGCTTCCTTTTCTATGTCCAAAATATGGTATTCACTCATTGTCCTTTCCTTCTCGGATAGGAGAGCACCATGTTTCCTTTTCAATTCCATCACTTCTCCTCACTCCTTTACCAAATTATCTTTTAATTTGAGCATCTTCTCTTTACTTCGCTCAATATCGTTCATCAATTTTTGAACTTTATCTACATTTGCTTGCACAACAGCTATGTTGACAGATGCCATGAACTGTGGGTCTTTATGTGTACCCTCCATGATGGTGCTCTCCTGAACAGTGATGAAATCAGGTTTGGAGCCCATTTTCAGCCTCTTTTCTTGTCTCTTTGTGATGGTTTTTATTTTCTGATCAAAGCTGATAGTGTCCAATTTGGCCACTGTATGATGTTTTAACGGGGTGAATGGCGTAATCCTGAGCTCCTAAAATGGGAAGTGTCCTCTGGTGATTATTTCATTAGACATATCAAGTGGGTGTGTGTCCATATCTTGCACATTTGGGCTTCTCTTTTCCATAGCTTCCTTGGAATTTTCTTCCTCCTCCTTTTGATTTTATTGTTCAAATGCTTCTCTATCCTCTCTTTCTCTCATTTCTTGCAACCTTACGGCTTCTTCTTTCTGGATCCTTTCAGTCCCTTCCCTCCAGAACCTTCCAGTCTCTTCTTTTTGAATTCTAACAACCTCTTCTTTCTGGATCTTTTTGGCTTCTTCCTTCTGGATTCTTTCGGCCTCTTCCTTCTGGATTATTTTGGCCTCTTCCTTCTAGACTCTTTCGGCCTCTTCCTTCTGGATTCTTTCAGCCTCTTCCAACAGCTTCCTCTCGGCTTCTGCTAACTGCAACCTTATGAATTCCTCCTCTTGTTGCCTTTCTAGATCCTCCTTTTGCTTCCTCTCTGCTTCCTAGAGAGTGTTATCCTTAGAACTAGAACCGGCTCCGCTTTTGTGACGAAAATGCTTGTTCATCTCAGTCATGTTTCTTGCGCTCCGATACACTTCTTCATCTTTCAAGAAGAGATGCATGTATTCAAAGTTAATCCTGCAGGAAGCATAATGGGAAACGAACTTACCTTCGCTATCGTTCCTTCTGAAAATATTAGTCCCAAAATGAAAGGCCTCTAAATCCATAAAAAAATCCTCATCCTCTTTTTCCTTGGGGAATTTGTATGCACTGATAGTGAATGGCAGCGGTGGGTAGGAAGCCTTTTTCTTGTCATGAAGAAACTTACCAACCCCATTGATGAAAAATTGTCTCACGACCTCTTTATGTACAACAAAATCAGTGGCATAATGAGGCAATAGAGAAGGGGGTTGGGTTCCCCCATACATACTGATATATGTGCCTTCCGCAGAGAAGTAATAATCTCCATGTTCCTCAATAACTAACAAGGCATTCTCGGACATACAATTTGGTTCTTCTTTTAAGATTAGACAGTATAGTGGCATGATTAACCCCTCACAAATCCATTTGTAGTGACTTACATATTTGTGATCCCATGTTATCTGATAGGCTACATGGATGGGAGATGCGGCTAGCTTCCAAACACAACCCAAATTAGGGAAAGGGTGTCTGATCAATATGCAATCCAAGAGGTATGAGGACATGAAAAAGTCAGTTTTTTTTTTGTTTTTTTTTTTTTGTGTTAGTCCTCCTTGTGCTGCAGCAATGTGTGACATAATACTCTCATAAATGATCTCGGCCCAATTGAAAATTATACCATGTGTGGCAATATGGTAAATCAATAGTACCCAGCTGAGTTTATATGTGTTTCCATTTTCCAAGCCAAAAATTATGCTTAACATCATAACAATGATCCTATACGGGGTCCTCAAGTGTTGGCTATTGTATTCTCCATTGGACCTTGGTCTTAACTTCCTTTCAGGGATTATCATCTTCTTAGCATAATCAAAATGATCCATATTAACCCCCTTTATCTAGTCATCAAACATCATGACTTTAGGGGAGGGAAGCTTGTATGCTGCAACTATGTGGTCTGGTTGGAAGGATGCAAGCCCTTCTCCTTTGACATATGAAATGATCCTGGTGCTAACATCAACCCGGGGAAGAATCCACCCAATAACCTCTGAGCATGGAAATAACTCTGAGCATGTAGCTGCCTTATGGAGGCCGAACTTCTTTACGTTCTGGTAGACCATTGACTCTTCGATGGAAGCGTTACGGACATTTCCATCTCTGATGGCTCTATATAAATTGCCCCATTTGAATTTTGGGGTGATCCCCGTCACAGTTTGAGTGTCCCCGAACATAGTTTATAGTGAGGTATCCAATAATATTTCTACGCTTGAGTCTGATTCAACTAGCTTGTATTTTCGCCTGGCGGAACGTTTATGCATATCAAGTCTATTGAGACACAGAAGGAACCAATGAGGAAAAATAATTCATCATCCATGGTACAGTCAATGAGCATGATTGAAATAATGTTTAAATGCTATGAGTGTTTGTTGACCTTTTAAATTGCAATGAAGTTTCCAAATACAAAATTGTTTACATCAAAATTAAACCTCAGGGTGAACGACAAACTTAACTTTCTTTGCTTAATGCACAAAAATCTTATAAAAGCAACAAATGCAGTTTGGTGATGCAACAGAATGCACAAACAGTCAAGGAAATGTTGATTTTTCATGATGGTAGAAAATTTATCAAGGTTTGAAACTCCCCAGTGTACATAAATGTGAAAAACAGGGTGCAACTGGACAAAATGAAGAACCGTTTCCACACGCTCTTTAACTAAACGAAGTCAAACTATTTGGAGAAGATTCCTCATAAAAGCCGATTTCGGATTCCTACAACAGTGGTTTTCCATTCAGTTTAAAAAAAAAACGCTTGCGTGAAGAAGATTTTGCATTCCCCTTTTATATATTTCAATTAAAAAGAGTGGGTTTGAAAGGAGCAACGAGCTAATGACATACTGAAAAGGGTGAGCATCGCGAGGGAAATAATGGAAGAAATGCCTCGACGAGAAGCGAAAAAGGGACACCCGAAAGGACCCTCAACATGTGGAAAACCTAAACCCTATGACCAGCTGCTTGCGCACTATCGAGGACTCAAACTACCTAGTGCCTAGGTTCTGAAAGGGGCTTAAGGTAGAGTGGACCTCGGTCTCATGAAACAAACTTCACTGACTGTAGCCCATCCATCACTTCACTACTCACAGCCATGCCTATCGAAAAAGGACCCATGTGATACTACAGGGCGACTGGCATGAAAGGTTTCGGCGGGAAACTCTGAGCGGTAAGCTAAGCTAGTTGTGGCAACCTTAGGCGTGGAAAGACAACTCTAAGCCGAAACTAAACCGTCCTACCCCAACAGCTTTAAGAACCGCAAGTGAGAGTTTCAAGATAACGGATAAAACAACCAAAGAAAAATAAAACACTAAATACAAAGTCGAAAAGGCATGAAGTTTCCTACCTGTCACTGGCAGTGTGGTTGGGCTTGTAAGTGAGCCTGGCGGTGAACTACTTGGCGTCCTGTGATCGGAGGTGGCTTAAGATGCTCCAACGACGTTTCTTTCACTTTTGCAAACAAAAATAAAACAACCCCCATTTCTATATAAAAAAAATAAACCCACCATAAATGCGAATGGGGTTGGTTGGTGGGCCAAATTAATGACTTACGTTGGCTTTAATGTCTCTTTTCGCGCTAACCAAAAAAAACCTCGCCGACCTTTTCGGAAAACTTCCCCCAGCCGCTGCGAAATGGTTGTCGATAACTCCGTCAAACGCCCCGAAATGGTCGACAAAAATATTCCTAAGAAACAGCAACACGACGATGGGAAGCTTTCCCAGGGGCAACGAAAAAGGATGGCAAAAAGTTCTCTGGTTGTAGTGAAACAGTCGGTGCTAACTTTCCAAACTGCGATGAAACGGTCGGCGAAATTTTGCCCAAACCACGATGACTTTTCCCGGCGAAAAATTATTTGGTCGGAGTGAAATGGTCAAGGCATTCTGGCTAGATGGCAGCGAAATGGTCGGCACTTTGCTCAAAGGGTAGTGAAACGTTGGTGAAAAACTGTCTAAAAATTGCGACAAAGACTGTGCCATACTCATCAAAACGCATCGATGGGTCGGTACTAAATCACCAAAATGCTCCAAAATGTCAGTGGAATTTGTCCACATCGTTGCAACTTGGTCAGCACGAACTCATCAAAATGGTGCGACTATTCCGACGAACAAACATGAGTTACACTTTTAGCTGAAAAACACTTGCTCTTCAATATTTTTAAGGAAAAAACTAAGTGTCAAAAGGGAACTCTTCTAAGGGGAAACAAAATCTAAAAAATAAAGGAGGGGCCCTATAATTTTTTTTTAAATTTTGGGGATCATGTTGTAGCAGCAACAATTGGCGATTGACTGGTAAACACGGATCTCTGAATAATCCCTCTTTAAGGTCAAAAAAGATTACATGTTGTTGACCCCATATATAACATAACATTTTAAATACCAGATTTCATACAGGGGATTACTCCTACTTCTATCACATTGGTCATTGGGGAATAAGGGTAACCTTGAACCAGACTTCTTGACCACTCTCCTGAGGCCAAAATGTGGGTTTTATTTTAGTTCCATCTTTCGGGTGCCCGCTAAATAGGACTCCACAGGATCGTAACAAAATCACACAGATGTATTTGATTATTCCTTATTCCCATTCTGTCAGCATTTCTTTAGATGCTTTCTTTATTGATGAATTTTGTCATCTGAGTCTTCCATGATAACTTTCTTCAATCTTCAACATTTGACTTGGGTCCTTCCATCCATAATGTCCTTTTGTGTGAGCAAGAGAGTTAATTATTTGTCATGCTCACGGACGGAGAAGGACCTTGCTGAGCTGGCTACTCGGGCAACTTTCTTGATTAAATATCTTCATTTTTTCTCAACCATTTTTTTATGGAGATGAAATTTTTTGGAAATGTGACTCTTTGATGTAAGCTATTTTGGCTTTTAATTTGCAGCATAGGATCATTTTAAATGCCATACATCCGTGAGACCTGCTTCCTCTCCGTGGGTCCATCATAGTGAGCTGCCTAAGATGGTTATTTATGTGAGATGAATGGATCCCCAAGATAGTAATTCAGAAATAAAAAGTCTTAGTTAATTTACAGGGATTACATGACTCAATTATGAAACTCAAGTAAATTTTCCCTTTCTAAAAACTGATTAGCAAATAACAATGCCACATAGAGAAAAAATTCTTTTATAAGTAGATTCTGAATTTTCAAGATATACCTTTGAGATTGTTCAGATTCCTATATTTCCATATACTAGTATGTTGAGCTGGGGTTTACTTGAAATGAAATAAAAGGAATCAAACAATAAGCAAACAAAAAGAAGTTGATGAAAAGCAGACAAGACAAACTAGACTAATCAATTCAGAAAACAACAAAGTTGAAAAAAAAAAGGCAAAGTTTATTTATGTACAAAAGTGCTCCTAAACCTAAGTAAAGTATTGTTTCAGAGCAAGGCCGTTGACAGGGAGATTCTCTTCCTTCCCTTGTAAATCTTGCAATTTGTATGTCAACGAGCCAAGATTTTTGGCAAACTGGTAAGGGCCAAGCCATAATTGTTGAAATTTCGTATGCTTCCCCTTTTCGTCATGTGCGTGATCCCACTTCAAAACTAAGTCACCTACCTCAAAAATTCTTTTACCGGAATTTTGTTTATCAAACCATATCTTGACAATGTCTTGATGCTGATGGAATCTATCCTTGGACTTTTGCCGTGATTCTTTGAGTTTCAGCAGGGTATTGATTTGTGATTGAAGGATTTCACTACTGGGAGCTCAAGAGGACTGGGCTAGTTGCAAGTATGGCAATAGTATATTAGGTGGGAGTATGGATTATTTCCCATAAACTAGCGTATAAGGGGAGACTCCTAAGGAATTATTTAGAGTAACCCTATCTTCCCATAAAGCATTTGGAAGGGTTGTATGCCAATTCCTTTGACTCTCAATAACAATTTTCTTTAGGATTTAGATGAGATTCTTGTTTGTAGATTCAGCTAGTCCATTCCCCTAGGGATAATAATTTGCTGAATAATGCAATTTAATTCCTCTTTCATAAGAAAATGCGGTTAATTTAACATATGAGAAGTAAGTTGCATTATCAAAAACTAAATAAATTGGAACCCCAAACCTGGTTATGATATTTTCTTGCATAAATCCGATGACTGCGTCTTCGTTCACTTTACGCAGAGGAGCAACTTCTTTCCATCGTGTGAAATAATCAGTGGATGTGAGGATATACCATTGTTTTAGTGAATAATTTGAATTAATTTCCCCGATAACGTATATACCCCACTGCTCGAATGGTTTAGATATAACAACTAGCTGCAATGGACCTGCTGCTTTTGGCAATCTGCCAGCACTCCTTTGACATACATCACATTTTCTGTTATGAGCATGAGAGTCTTTGAAAAGAGTAGGCCAATAATATCCGTCTCTTAGTATTTTGTGAGCAGTAGTATCACCAGAATAATGTCCCCCTACAGGTCCATCATGTAATTCTTTGACTAGCTTATCATCATCTTCCTTCTCAAGACATCTAAGAAAAACTTCGTCATGATTTTTTATAAAATGTACTCTGTCTATAATCTAATAGGATGTTGATTTTAATCAGAGTTCCCTTCTCTGCTTAGGACTCCAGTGTTCTGGTAGGTATCCTTGTTGTAATCAGTGTACCAAATCCCTATACCAAGATTCTGGGGTAGTGAATATAGGACATACCTCGGTTAGATTCAATTCAGCTTCATTTTCCCACTCCTAATCTTCGTTGGCTGAATTTTCAGTGATCAAATTACACAGGCCTTCACCTTTAATGATGGTGGCTAGCTTGAATTCTAAATCATACTCTTGCAGAGCATTTACCCAGTTTCCTCTTCTTTCCCCAAATTCCTTTTGCACAAATAGAGATTTGACAATCGGGTGAGGTACTATGACTTTCATTTTGTTTTTTAGAATGTATGGCTTGAACTATTTTAATGACTTAAATACTGCATATGCTTTCTTATCCACGGATGGGTAATTCATTTCAGTTCCTTGTAACCCAGTGCTCATGAAAGAGATTAGATATTCATCTCCAGATTCTCCTTTTTGAGTGAGCATTGCTGCGAGAGAAGTATCTGAAGCAAAGATTTATATGATAAAATCCTTTTCAAAATATGGACTTCTCAAAGAAGGTGTGTGAGCTATGGCATCCTTTATTTCTTTGAACGCAATCTTCTTGATGTCGGTCCATTTAAATTGCACACTTTGCTTCACCATTTGCTGCAAAGGTTTAACAATTTGCGTGAAATTAGGCACAAACCTTCGAACAAAATTAATTGTCCCCATAAATGATTGCATAGTATTTTTATTATGGGGAATGGGAATATGAGTTATAGCTTCAACTCTCTCTGTATCTATCGAGATTCCCTTTTTCGAGATGATGTGACCCAAAAATTTTCCTTCAAAAACAACAAAAACACTCTTCTTTGGGTTTAGAGATATACCATATTTCATACAACGGTCAAAAATATGTTTTAAATGGAAAACATGGTCTTCTCTTTTCTTGGAGAAAACTGTTACATCATCTAAATATATGACTACATAGTGGCCGACTAATCCTCAGAATGAAATATCCATGGCCCTCTAGAATGTGGCTCCAACATTCATTAGGCCAAAATGAATTCTCCGATACGTGAATGTTCCCTACTTTGTGCGAAATGTAGTTTTTAATCGATCCTGCTCATGCACCAATACTTGTTTGTATCCAGAGAATCCGTCTAACAGGGAGAAAAATTTTGAGCCTGATACCATTTGCAAGATCTGCTCCATCGGTGGAACATGATTGTTGTCTTTGTCCGATGATCTATTCAAGTTTCAAAATTCGACGCATAATCTTATTTCTCTTGATTTCTTTTGTACGGGGACCAAATTAGCCACCCACTCAGAGTGTCAAACTTTGAAAATAATCTTAGCATCCAGTAATTTTTTTAATTCCTTTTGTATTAATGGTTCAATTGTTGGATGCATCCTTCGTAATTGTTGCTGAAATGGTTTCACGCCTGGCTTCATGGGTATCACATGCTATATGATGTGCGTGTCATACGTTTTCAAATCTTCGTAAGTCTAGGCAAAAAAATCTTTGTATTGCTAGAAAAGTTTGATGAACTTGCATCTTTTTCCTAGTGAACAACATTTACCCAGATTAATATATTTGGGCTCAGCTTCTGTACCCAAGTTTACCAGCTCATGTTGCATCGAGGTGCTATTGGTCTTGAAATTTGCTGGTATTTTGAATTTGTTTTGTAAATCAAACAGACCTTCAAGAGTCCTTACTCCTTTCGGCATAAAATTTCCTTTACTTGCATCCTTATTCTGCAAATCCAAATTATGTTCATCTTCGTCGATTATGGATTCTTTGAAGACATATTCATTCATCAAGAAGCTGATGATTTGTTCATCATCATCAAACACCCTCATATTTGTGACATTATCAGGTACAGATGGCCTGAAAATCAATTCAATAGAGCATTTGTTATTTGTCGGCACCAATCTAGAAGTATAAGTAGCTAATAAATCAGCTGCAACATTCTGTAATCTAGGAATAGCATTTATGTTAAAAGCTTCAAATTGTGAAATCAAATTCCAGACTTCAGACTGATATCCTTTTAAGTGTGGAGACAAAAAATGAATTGTATTTCTTATCTGTCTGACAACTATTTCTGAATCACCAAAGACTTTTAAATTATTGATTTTCAAATTAATAGCTCTTTTTAAACCTTGAACTATAGCTTCATATTCAGTCATGTTGTTTGTACATTCAAACTCTAGCTTACAAGAGAGAAATTGCTTGTTTTATTTAGGATCAACCAGAACACAACCAGCTCTGTATCCCTCTTGTGTTTAGGAACCATCAAAGTACAAGATCCAACATTTATTTTTTGTTTTAACTACGTAAGTATTATTTCCTAAGTCAGTAACTAGCTCTACTATGTTACAATCAATGCCATCAGTCCATGAGAATTGAAGGAGATCAGAATGTTTGTCTGAATCATGGCTAACATCTTCCGTTTGATAGTTTCCTAGTTCAATTTCTAAAAAATAATTCCCCAACACCGACAATGAAAAATTCATAGGATCATTCTTTTCCTCCAATTGAGTTACATTCTATTTCATATGAGGCTCTCTCAGTACCTTGATCTGATTTTGCTTGTTCTGATAAGGTAACCACAAGTGAGATCAATCTGTTGCAAAATAACCATTCAGTTTCGTAGACCAGTCCCTTCTCAATATTAACCCATAAGCTTCAAGTATATCCACTACCATGATATCTATAAATTGGCATACCCTGGGATCTGCAGATAATCTGATAAGTACATCTTTAATCTCCCCCGTGACTTTAACAACAGACCTGTCCAATTGTCTGATCTCAGAAGGAGATGGTATTGGCTGCCCATTGATTTTCTTACAGATGGAGAATGGCATAACATTGGATGAAGCTCCAGAATATGCCAAGTAATTATGTATGTTATGATTAAATATTTCAAAAGTTAACAGGAAAGGTAGAGTCTGTGATTTTGATTTTCCACCAATGCTTGCTTCGTTAATCTCAGTATCAAACTTAATGGTGTCTGCGACACTGCTTGGTTGTGGGTCAAAAGCTTCCAATAATTTCTTCCTCTGCTAGGGGAGATTACATAATTCAAGTAAAGATATATTTTCTTTTGTCTTCTTGACGTCTTCCACAATATCATACGCCATATTGTATTCTTCAATGCTTTTCCCACCGTTTCCTGGCTTGTTTTCTATGGATTTTTCCTATTTATTTATTACTAGGCTTGTTTCTTTCACAAATTTAGTATCCACTTTAGGTTGAGGCTGGGTGATGCTAGTGTTTCTCTTTGGATCTTCCTTTGTGATATTCACCTTAGGAAACACCAGGCTTTGATCTGCCACCAGTCCTTTACTTCTAGTGGTAATATTCACCGATGGCACTTGGACCACTTATGCTTGCTCTTCTTCATTCAACCCCAAAGTGGGTGCCCAGTCCCAGAATACCATTGTGGTTTCCTCAGTTGGCTCTTCTTGCTCTTTTTTTTATGTTCTTCCACCTCTTCCTGATCTGTCAGTTGTGCATCTAACAATTGATTCATTACTAAATTCATCGAGTTTATCCATTGTGGGCAGCTTTTTTCAGAGTGTTGTTCTTGGTGAAACATGCAGAAATGTTCCATACCAACCTCATTCAGATTTAGGACAACAGAATTAGTAATAGGTGGTAAAGACTGTCCACTTTCTTCCCTTTTCTTGTAAAATTCTTAAATGGTTTTCTAGATGTACTAGCTCCCTTCTCTTTCTCTAAGTCCACTATTTTGTTTGATAATTTCTGCACCATTTTAACCACATTTTCTAGTTCATTCGAGGGTTCGTCCTTAGGTATGGATAATATTAGAGGCTTCGTGTTGGCTGTTGGTTTTACTTCCAATTCTAATGTGTGTTTTGAGATACTATCCAAGTCAGCTTCTACCTTCTTAGCTTCTTCATAGTTTTCTATTAAAGTAGCCTTAATCGCCCTTTTAACAAACATGGCTATAGGTGGATACAGTGCTGTAGTATAATATTCTACCAAGGATTCCTCAGGTAGTTTTGTCGCAACACTAAAATTGTTTAAAAGGGTAGTGAATCTCTGATTGAACTCTTGCACATTTTCTTTCTTATCCATTCTCATGGATAACAGTTCTTTCCTGAGCGTGGAAACGGTCTTTTGATTTCCAAATTTGTTTAAAAAACATTTTTGAAAACCATCCCAATCTGCTATAGAATTAGCTTGTAAACTGAAATACCAAGAAGATTCCCTCGGCTCAAATGTGTAAGGAAAAATTCTACAGACCACATCTTCATGTTCTACATTTAAAAGATTCAAAGCCAAGTAAAAAGTCTTCAAGTGATCTTCAGCAGAAATGCCTTTTCTAGGGACAAACTTGGGGAGCACCCGTTCTGGATGTTTGGGCAAATCGTGCAATGGAGCAACCAAATTAAGTGGTCCCCTGCTCTCCACGCAGGTACATTTCAAGCCATAATTCATGGTGGAGAATGAGGTGGTGAATGTGGTGGAGAATGTGGTGGTGAATGAGGAATTTCCTAAGTTGGACGGGATTCGGGTCTCAACTAATCGAGGAGATCTGTGATTTCTTGAAAAGATAAATCCAAAAACTCTTCCAAATTTTCTACAAGCACCAAATCTCTGTTGTATTGGGTTTCTTTCTTAGTAACTCGCCTTCTAGGTAATGTGGGAATTACATTTAGTCCCCCAATTTTTCTTACGTAGGAGCGCGTATGTCTCTAGAAGTGGTCTATCTCCTCAAATGGAACAACGTATAAGGGTTCTTGGTGTTGACCTCCAGAGTTTAGATTTTCTTGATCTTTGGGTTCCAGAACGAAATATTCTATTATAGCTATTCCAAGTGGGTTTCCATCTCTTCGCACAAATGGGTCTCCCCTTCCAGCCATGCACTGACGGCCCTCCTTCTAGTGCCAAAACTGTTGATTCCCCAAAAATCTTAGCAACAATAGTAGGTAATCTCCTTGGTAAGCAAGACCAATTAGATCGTTCACCGTTTGATGTGGGGAATCCATCTGGTTAACGTTTTGGCTACCGTGTGTGTGATTGTTTAAGTTCTTTACCGGTTGCAACCCGGTTCACCGGTTATGTAATTTTATCTTTAATTATGAGATGCAAGTGCCCTAATTAAATGCATATAATTGGCAGGAAGAAACCACAATAGCAATGCACAGGTTTTTACCTCTCGTCTTACCGCTCCTTCCTGATCAATTATCTATTTATTCCTACACTAAGTTAACTATCCTATCCCTGCAGGGAGCAAGTTTGAATTAAGAGTATTATACTAGAAATGTAAATACAAGTCTAATAGATAGTTGTTTCAACACATCATTCACATTTATAGCAGAAAGAATACCCAAGATAGCTCTGATATAGTTAAAACAATTATTACTCATTTACACATAAACCTTTACATAGAAAGTAAAATCATTCATCACCAATGAATTAATTCAAGAAAGTTAGAATGATCTCACAATATGATTTATGAATGCAAGAAGAATTAGTTCCACATTAAGCATTCTACACATTCCAGGCAAAAAAAATCTCTGTTCAGCTTTCCCCACCAAATAGATCCTTCTTATTAGCAGAAAAACAATTCTCTTACAAAATGGTCGAGCTTCTATTATGCTAGCAAAAGTCCCTTACATCTATATTCTCCTCCACTATTTATATTACAACAAAATTTGTCCTCTAGTCACTCTTCATTTACCCTAACCCTAGGAATTCCCAAAAAAATTTCTTCTAGTGCTTACATTAGAAAATACAAAAAGATATTTACAATTTACATTTATGTGGGCCCAGCTAAACTAGATAAATATTCTCCCCACGCATTAGCCTCTTCAAATATGACATTAATTATGCTAGGCTCTAATACTTGTAAGGAGACTTCATGGTATGACAGCTGAGTCTCAATATGCACCAACCCTGTTTTTGTAGCCTTGCAGCTATCTTCGAGGAAATATGCATGTATAGATGCTTTCCCCTCAAAATGGTGGATGTCTTCTTCAATGAGGGTGTCCAATTTTTAGATTTATTCTAATTATCCCTGCAACCCACTATGCAGTTCCGCTATGTGTAATTCTTTTGAAGGAAGCTCGCCCGTCTCTGGGAGCGGAGAGAGATGACACTTCTCATGCACCTACTGGATTTTCTTGTAAAAATCGTTTCTTTTTTTATGGTATTTGGAATTCCATCATTTAGTTTTCTGGAAGCATTCCTGCAAAAATCCAGAAATTCCATTTCCGACTTTAAACTTGCTGTTTTCTTTGGAGGCAAATTGTCAGGGTATTCTGAGTTGGTTTCTCTCTAGACTATCTAGCTCCTAATATTTTCTACAACATCATACAACTTTTTCTGGAATGTTAGTGATTCTGCAGCTATCTCATCCATCCTTGCCATCGACAGTTTCATCTTGTATATTCCATCTGTGAGAATCTCTTGGGAATTATATATTCATTCTTGAATCTTGCAAGCTTGATCGAAAAATGGATTTATGTCTAGCTTCCTCTTATTTGCCAAATCCAGTTGCTCCACCAAATATTCCTTTTCCTTAACCAACCATTCTATGTGAGATTTTAGCTCTTCGACCTGTTGGTTCGCAGCCGAATATCCTAATTCTAGCTGAGTGATCTGAGCTTCAAAGTTGCTCCTCTCTCCTTCCATAATCATTAACTTTACAGTTAATGCTTCCTTTTCTGTGTCCAAAATATGGTATTCATTCATTATCCTTTCCTTCTCGGTTAAGAGAGCGCCATGTTTCCTTTTCAATTCCATCCCTTCTCCTCGCTCCTTTACCAAATTATGTTTTAATTTGAGCATCTTCTCTTTCCTTCACTCAATATCGTTCATCAATTTTCCAACATTATCTTCATTTGCTTGCGTAGCAACTATTTTGACAGATGCCATGAACTGTGGGTCTTTGTGTGTACCCTCCATGATGGTGCTCTCCTGAACAATGACAACATTGGGTTTGGAGCCCATTTTTAGCCTCTTTTCTTGTCTATTTGTGATGGTTTTTATTTTCTGATCAAAGATGATAGTGTCCAATTTGTCCACGGTATGATGTTTTGATGAGGTGAATGGCGTAAGCCCGAGATACTGAAACGGGAAGTGTCCTCCGGTGATTATTTCATTAGACATCTTAGGTGGGTCTTTGTCCATATCTTGCACATTCGGGCTTCTCTTTTCCATAGATTACTTGGACTTTTCTTCCTCCTCCTTTTGATTTTGTTGTTCAACTGCTTCTCTGTCCACTCTTTCTCTCATTTCTTGCAACCTTGCAGCTTCTTCTTTCTGGATCCTTTCAGTCTCTTCCCTCTAGACTCTTTCAGTCTCTTCATTCTGAATTCTTACAACCTCTTCTTTCTAGATCTTTTTGGCTTCTTACTTCTGGATTCTTTCGGCCTCTTCCTTCTGGATTCTTTCGGCCTCTTCTAATAGATTCCTCTCAGCTTTTGCTAACTCCAGCCTTATGACTTTATCCTCTTGTTTCCTTTCTGCGGCCTCTTTTTTCTTCCTCTCTTCTTCCTTGAGAATGTAAGCCTTAGAACTGGAACTGGCTCTGCTTTTGTGACGAAAACGCTTGTTAAGCTCAGTCATGTTTCTTGCGCTTTGATACACTTCTTCATCTTTCAAGAAGAGATGTGCATATTCAAAGTTAATCCTGCAGGAAGCACAATGGGCAACGACCTTACCTTCACTATCGTTCCTTCTGAAAATCTTAGTCCCAAAATGAAAGGCCTCTAAATCCTTAACAAAATCCTCAGCCTCTTTTTCCTTGGGGAATTTGTATGCGCCGATAGTGAATGGCAGCGGTGGGTAGGAAGCCTTTTTATTGTCGTGAAGAAACTTACCAACCCCATTGATGAAAACTTGTCTCATGGCCTCTTTATGTAAAAAAATATTAGTGGCATACTGAGGCAATATAGAAGGGGGTTGGGTTCCCCCATACATCCTGATATATGTGCCTTCTGTGGAGAAGCAATAATCTCCATGTTCCTTGATAACTGACAAGGAATTCTCAGACATACAATTTGGTTCTTCTTTGAAGATTAGCCAGTATAGTGGCATGATTAACCCCTCACAAATCCGTTTGTAGTGACTTACGTATTTGTGAGCCTATGTTATCTGATAGGATACATGGAGGGGAGATGTGGCTGGCTTCCAAACACACCCCAAATCAGGGAAAGGGTGTCTAATCAATATGCAATCCAAGAGGTTATAGGACATGAAAAAGTCATATTTTTTCTGTGTTAGTCCTCCTTGTGCTGCAACAATGTGTGACATCATACTCTCATAAATGATCTCAGCCTAGTTTAAAATTGTACCATGTGTGGCAATATGGTAAATAACTGGTACCCAGCTGAGTTTATATGTGTTTCCATTTTCCAAGCCAAAAATTCTGCTTAACATCAAAACAATTATCCTATACGAGGTCCTCAAGTGTTGGCTATCGTATTCTCCGTTGGACCTTGGTCTTAACTTCCTTTCAGGGATCGTCATCTTCATAGGATAATCAAAATGATCCATATTGACCCCCTTTATCCATTCATTGAACATCATGAATTTATGGGAGGAAAGCTTGTACGCTGCAGCTATGTGGTCTAGTTGGAAGGATGAAAGACCTTCTCCTTTGACATCTGAAATGATCTTGGTGCTAACATCAACCTGGGGAAGAATCCACCCAATAACCTCTGAGCATGGAAATAATTATGGGCATGTATCCACCTTATGGAGGTCGGACTTCTTTACAATCTGGTAGACCATTGAATCTTCGATGGAAGCGTCAGGGATATTTCCATCTCTGATGGATCTGTATAACTCACCCCACGGGGTGCTCCTTGTCATGGCTTGAGTGTCCTTGAACATAGTTTCTAGTGAGGTATCCAATAATATTTCTACGTCTGAGTCTAATGCAACTAGCTTGGATTTTCTCCTGGCGGAATGTTTATGCATATCAAGTCTGTTGAGACACAGAAGGAACCAATGAGGAAAAATAATTCATCATCCATGGTACAGTCAATGAGCATGATTGAAACAATGTTTAAATGCTATGAGTTTTTGTTGGCCTTTTAAATTGCAATGAAGTTTCCGAATACAAAATTGTTTACATCAAAATTAAACCTTAGGGTGAAATACAAACTTAACTTTCTTTGCTTAATGCACAAATGGCTTATAAAATCAACAAATGCAGTAAGAATGCACAAACAGTCAAGGAAATGCTGATTTTTCATGCTGGAAGAAAAGTTAATAAGGTTTGAAATGCCCTAGTGTACATAAATGTGAAAAAAAGGTGAAACTAGACAAAACGAAGAACCGTTTCCATGCACTCTTTAACTAAACCAAGTCAAACTATTTGGCGAAATTTCCTCATAAAAGATGGTTTCAGATTACTCCAATAGTGGTTTTCCTTTTAGTTTCAAAAAAATCGCTTGTGTGAAGAATATTTTAAATTCCCCTTTTATATATTTAAATTAAAAAGCATGGGTTTGAAAGGCGCGACGAGCTGATGACAAAATGAAAAGGGTGAGTGTCGCGAGGGAAAGAATGGTAGAAACGCCTCAGCGGGAAGAAAAAAAGGGACACCCGAAATGGCCCTCAACACGTGGAAAACCTAAACCCTATGCCCTGCTACCTGCGCGCTACCAAGGAATCGAACTTCCCAGTGCCAAGGTCCTGAAAGGGGCTTAAGTCGGAGTGGACCTCGGTCTCGCAAAACAAACTTCACTGACCGTGGCCCATCCATCACTTCACTACTCACAGCCATGCCTATCGAAAAAGGACCTGCGGGCTACTACAGCGGGACTGGCCTGAAAGGTTTCGGTGGGAAACTCTGAGTGGGAAGATAAGCCAGTCGTGGTAACTTTAGCCATGGAAACACGACTCTAAGCCGGAACTAAACCGTCCTACCCCAACACATCTAAGAATTGAAAGCGAGGGTTTCAAGATAATGGATAAAACAACCAAATCAAAACAAAATGCTAAAGACAAAGTCAAATATACGTGAAGTTTCCTACCTGTCACTGGCGGAGTGGTTGGGCTTGTAAGTGATCCTGGCGGTGAGCTACTTGGTGTCTTGTGACCGACAGTGGCTTAAGATGCTCCAATGACGTTTCTTTCTCTTTTGCAAACAAAAATAAAACAACCCCCATTTCTATATAAAAACAAATAAACCCACCATAAATGCAAACGAGTTGGTTGGTGGGCCAAATTAATGACTTTTGTTGGCTTTAATGTCTCTTTTCGCACTAACCAAAAATAATCTCGTCGAACTTTTCGGTGAACTTCCCCTAGCCGTTGCAAAATGGTCGCTGATAACTTCGTCAAATGCCCTGAAACGGTCGGAAAAAATATTCCTAAGAAAGAGTGACGCGACGGCGGGAAGCTTGCCCAAGGGTAGCGAAAAAGGATGGTGAAACGTTCTCCGGTCAGAGTAAAATGGTCAGTGATAACTTGTCAAATTGGGGCGAAACAGTCGGAAAAAATATTCCTAACCACAGCGAAATGGTAGGAAAAATTTTTCCCAAACCACGGCGACTTCTCCCAGCAAAAAATTATTTGGTCAGAGTGAAATGGTCAAAGCATTCTGGCCAGATGGCAGCGAAACGGTCTACGCTTTGCTTAAACGGCAACGAAACTGTCTAAAAATAACGACAAAGACTGGGGCAGACTCGTCAAAACGTAGCGATGGGTCGGCGCCAACTTGCCAAAATGCTCTGAAATGTCGGCAAAATTTTTCCACGTCGCTGCGATTTGGTCGGCGCGAATGCGTCAAAATTCCGTGACTATTCCGGCGAACAAACCTGAGTTACACTTTTAGCTGAAAAACACTTGCTCTTCGAGATTTTCAAGGAAGAAACTAAGTGTTAAAAGGGAACTCTTCTAAGGGGAAACAAAATCTAAAAAATAAAGGAGGGGCCCTACAAATGTTTTGAAAATTTTGGGGATCAAGTTGTAGCATCAATAGATGGATAAGGTATATTTCCCTTGGTAGAGCATGTGAGATATTCATATATATGCAAATACCAGCATATGTAGTATAGCAAGATGATTTGGTGGCTTCTAAGACTTTGACAAACTTACCAATAGTATTCCCTATCCCCACCAGCGTATCTTGATTCCAATATTCATAAGGAAGGGAGTATAGAAAAACCTAGATAGGTGCATAAGTGAAGTCTTCCTTTTCTAGGTAGAAATTTTCATCCCAATCATAAAGATACAATCGTGTCAAATTGAAGAAGTATGGCCCATTATCAAAGACATTGTCCTTATCTTCAATGTGGTGAAAGATAACAATGAAGAAATATTTTGAGGCCAATTTAAGGTCGAAGTGACCTTTTGGATTCCAATGTGTGTTAATACACTAGATGAGGGATTTTTTAGAAGGCTAGATGTGTATATTCTCACTATGGCGATGAGAAGTTATTCCGTACTTGATGTAATATACCTAAATGGTTATTACAATTATTAATTATTATTTTATTAATTTTTATTAGTATTAGGTTAATGGTCAATGGTCATATCAAAGAGATGTCATCTTTATGTGTTCATGCTTATATATACATTGTAAATAATTCTTTTAAAATCATCATATTATAAAATATATTATTCAAATACATATTGCAAGAAGGTTTATTCCAAGTAGTATCAAAGCATCTGGTTCTTTATTCTCAGTTCTTCCATTCACCTCACAACATCTTCACTTCTATTTCCCAACTGATCCATCCATCCATTTCTCCCTCCTCCCCTCCCCCCCCCCCCTTTGGTTTCCCACATTTCTACCCTCCTTAACTTTAGTCCAACCTTCCCCATTTCTAGCCTTCACTCCACTCCACTTGTGTACCTCCCATCCAACCACTCCTTCCACTCCCACTCCCAGACAATAGCTCATTACACAATTTTCCACACACTTGCATCCCATACCCCACTCTCCTCCGCTTCATACCTTTTCTCACCTCACCTCTGCATCCGTCACATGCTACACCAATCCCCCATAACCAAGGTAATTTTTAAGGGCGAAATTTCGCCAATTGGCTATTTTTCGGGTTGTTTTTCAAAAAATAAATTTGCTATTTGGTCATTTTTAGTCTCTAATATCGCCTATATTTACATAAAATATGTTTTTTTATCATAATATTCACCAAAATTTACACATTTTAGTAGTAAATTGTATGTTTCATATTTAATATTCGCCTACCTATCTATATACATTTTTTTTAAATCCAAAATAATCGCCTAGGATACTATACTTAAGTATAATATTAGAGTCCTTAAAAAATACCCTGTAGCCATAACTCACCTCTCCTCTTCTCACATTTTCCCCCTTATGATGTAGGAGCATCGAGGCCTAGGAGAAACAGTCGAAGTTGATCGATAGAAGGAGGTCGACCAGGGGGAGTTTCGACGACCACTAGTGCGAAGTAAGCTGGCAGTCGAAGCCAGGAAGTCGAGCATAAGTTGTCGAAGTGCGGTCGATAGGAGTGAGAGGTCGAGAGTTGACAAGTCTGATATCGACAAGCGACATGAAGCAGAATGAAGGGGTCGATATGTCGACAAGTTTGAACATTGACACTGACGAAAGTGGAAAAGATCCAAGTGTGGAGGACGGGGCAGACAAGAAGTCATGGAGACTAAGTAAAGCCGTCAAGTAAGGTCAAGGCTGAAAAAGTGCAGTATGGTCGAGACAGGTGATGGGGACGACTACTATAGCAGAGTCAGAGAAGTGCAAAAGTCAAGATGACATACTTAGCAACCGTTCATGGTTGTTGAGGAAGTTAAAGGTAGTTATGAAGGTGGTTGGGATCATGCTAGATGTCATCACAGGTGGAGGTTGTGCAGCAAGACCAGAGGGCGCTAAAAAATGCAGGTCTGCAGAATTAGGGAGAATTCGGTAGATAGAGAGAAGGACACCTTGGGGAATGGAGTGGACCTCGAGAAGAGTAGCAAAGTAGAGTAGAAGAGAAGTGCAAAGGGACATAGAAGGGGATCATTCTTCCATTTCATTGAGTTCTTTCATTCAGCAGATACCTTGAGAGGGAGGGGGATCTCACACAGTCGAGAAATACACTGAGAGACATAGTTTTATTTATGTATATTGTAACAGACTAAGGCCGACTAGTTTGATAGGTTGCATGTAATTTGTAATTCATTTAGTTAATAGAAGAAGCCAACTTTTGGCATTCAGTTCACATCTAGTCTTTGTGAGCACCCTGTGTGTTGTTGTGTGTCATTGTTATCAGGGCAGAAGCATCCCGTGAATAGGAGAAATAGCGATACCAATCTGACTATCACTAATTGGTATCAGAGCCAGGTGAAAAATCTGTTTGAGCAGTTGAATCCATAGAGTTGGAAGAACCTACGAGTGCGTCGACATCTCCAGCTTCGGTTGGGTATATTTGTGCATGAGTTGTGAAGTCCGGTTGTGATTGGACGAGTGAATATTTCGACTTAGTCGAAAGAATGGCTCAAAGAGGCGTTAATGTCCAAGGTGTAGGACGAAGAGCGTGTGGTGCAATAGTCACAGTTGATCGTGAAATGTTCGATGAGTGCATGTGAACAATGTGAAGCTTGAACAGTGAATTCGCAGCGATAAAAGAGAGTCAGAGACGTGGATGCATTCCTGATGCACTTGACTATAGCGACGAGGAACTCGAGGAAATGGAAGCACATGAAGCTGTCGAGGAAGAACTAGAAGAAAAATTCATCAAGCTATTGACAGAGATGAGGGGTGAGACAAAGATCGATGTACCTACCTACTCAAGAAGTCTGGATCCATAATACTTGATAGACTGGTTCAGAGAGATGGAGAAATAATTTGACATAGAGTAGATAGAGGATCCTAAATGGGTTAAAACTACATGTCGGAGGTTGAAGGGTCATGCCTCATTGTGGTGGGACAATGTACAGGTTGACATAGTCAAGAAAGGAAAGGAGAAAACCAAGTTTTGGGACACAATGGTTTCCAAGTTGAAGGGGAATTTCTTTCCTAACGACTATGTGATTTCCTTGTTTAGGAAGTTGCAAAACTTTCGACAGAAAGAGATGACCATGAAAGAGTACACATAACAATTCTATATATTGTCGATTCAGTCGGGTCAAACTAACGAAGGCGAAGAATTTTCTGTGAGATATGTAAATGGCTTGAAGCATACCATATAGGACAAGTTGATCCTATCATGGCTCAGAGCGGTTGGTGAATCCTACCAGTTAGCTCGGAAGGCAAAAGAGAAACTATTAAGAAAAACTGCATCGGCCAGAGGGAGGATGAATGTTCGAGGTGCAAAGACTATTTCCACGAAAGTCCAAAGTAGTGGAACAAGGAGAGAAGCCATCGAATACAACCGATGTGCAAAAGGGACAGCGACCAGAGAGAAAACACAGGGAAACCGATGGGAAGGTAGAGAGACTCACGGTCAAGGTGTGTATGGTCGAACTGGTGTGACAGAAAAGAAAGGAGTTGACAGACAAGCTGTAGTCTATTATAAGTGTCGAGGTGTAGGACACAAAATTTATGAATTCCTAGAGAATCTAAATGTGGCAGACGAGTTGAAACCCAGAGGTCGACGAGATGACCAAGGAGATGAGAATATGGATTCAACATCCAACAGTGGCGAGGATAGTCGAAAAAGAGGTATAAATATGACGGCCAGAAGAACATTGGTTCAAGACGACCGATGCGACGAAAAGGAACCGACACAGTGAAAGGCTATCTTTTGGACTAGAGTGTTGATCGGTGACAGGTATTGAAAGACCATAGTCGGGGGTGGAAGTACGGAGAATTTAGTGTCAACAAAGGTCATCGAAAAGTTGGGTTTGAGATGTCAAAAACACCCAAATCCATGCAAGATATCATGGTTATAGAAAGATCACCATGTGAAGGAAGCAAGACAGTTCCTGATTAACATCAAGGTAAGGAGGCTTGAAGACATTATATTGTGCGACGTAATCCCAATGGATGCATGTCATCTGTTGTTAGGGAGACCATGGTAGTATGATCATAATATTATCTATGATGGTCGATCCAACATAGTCACAGTGTGTAAAAATGGCACGCGGAAGACGCTGAATCCAAATAAATAGGATAGCACCCACTATAATCAAGGAGAAAGCAACTATTGGGAGAAGTGAGTGCTGATGTGTTCAACCAAGGAATTCTTTGCAGAGGAGGAGAAACGGTCGGGATGTTTTGCCATCATTCCAAAAGGACCATGTGTCAAGAGGTTGACAATGGAGAAGATTCTGGTTGAAGTCGAAGAAATGCTCGACGAGTTTCATAGCATAGTAGTTGACAAGGAACCGATGGGATTGCCACCAACGAGAAGCATATCCCATCAGATCGACTTGATTCCAGGATCGATTTTTCCAAACAAGGAACATCATAGAATGAATCCGGTAGAGGGTCAGGAACTCAATCAAAAATTCCTGGAGTTTTTGGATAGAGGATTGATCAAAGAGTCTAAGCCCATGTGCAGTACCAACTATACTAGCACCGAAGAAGGGTGGATAATGGAGGATGTGTACAGACTCTAGAGCCATCAATAAAATCAAGATCAAGTGTCGATTTCCATTACCGAGAATGGACGAATTGATGGATTGCTTGAATGGAGAGAGATACTTCACCAAGATTGACCTGAAAAGTGGTTATCACCATATCAAGGTCAGAGAGGGTGATGAATGGAAGACAACCTTCAAGATGAATGGAGTACTGTATGAGTGGTTAGTCATGCCATTCGGAATGGCTAATGCACCCATCATGTTCATAAGGTTGATGAATGAAGTACTGAAACCATTATTGGAAAAATTCATTATATTGTATCTAGACGACATCCTGATATTTAGTCGAACCAAGGTTGAACACTTGGAGAACATTCGAAAAGTATTGCAGAAGATGAAGGAAGAGAAGCTGATGGTGAACCTGCAGAAATGTTTCTTCATGAAGGAAGAACTTGTGTACTTAGGATTTGTAATCTCAGATAAAGGGTTAGTGATGGACCCAAAGAAGGTGAAGGCTATATTGGAGTGGCTAGAACTGAAGAGCATGACAGGAGTGCCAAGTTTCCATGGACTTGCTAGTTTCTATAGGAAGTTCATCAAAGGATTCATTTGGATATGTACACCGTTGACAGAGTGCATGAAGAAAGGGGAGTTCAAGTGGACGAAAGTTTCCTAGAGATATTTTGACAAGTTGAAGTAGAAGGTGACTGAGAGGCTAGTATTAGAGCTCCCATATTTCGACAAAGTTTTCCAAGTTGATTGCAACATGAGTGGAATGGAAATTGGATCAGTGTTGAGCTAGGAGGGCTGACCAATTGTATTCTTTGGCAAGAAGTTGGATGAAGCGAGGAAGAAATATTCGGTCTATGACCATGAGTTCTATGTTATTGTCCAAGCATTGAAGAAGTGGAGGAATTATGTGTTTCCCAAGGAATTTGTGTTGCACACAGGTCACCAAGAACTGAGGTACTTGAATACTCAATCGAAGTTGAATCAGCGGCACATGAAGTGGGTTGAATTCCTGCAGGGGTATACCTTCATGTTGTGACATAAGTCGGGAAAGTCGAACAAGGTTGCAGATGCGCTGAGTCGAAGAGTTGAATTACTGAACACGATGACATTTCAGGAAATGAGAATAGAGTCGGTGAAGACAGAGTATGAGACCGACGAGGATTTTGTGAAACATGGAAGGCTAGTCGTGAACCATGGAATGTTGACAGAACTCCATACTTGGATTATTTTATCCAAGAAGGATACTTGTTCAAGGGACAACAGTTGTTTATTCCAATAGGATCCATAAGAGAGAACCTAATCCGAGAAATGCATAGTGGAGGATTAGCAGGTCATTTTGGCATCGACAAGACCAAAGTGTTGGTTGAAGAAAATTATTATTGGCCAGGAATGACAAAAGATGTCAGTAAGTGGGTACAACAGTGTCAAGTTTTCCAGTTGGCAAAGGGAAGAAGTCAGAATACGGGTATATATGCACCATTACCAGTGCCAAATACCCAATGGGAACACCTGAGCATGTATTTTGTGCTAGGATTTCTGAAGACATAGCAAGGAAACGACTCAATCTTTGTTGTAGTCGACAAATTTTTGAATATGGGACATTTTATTCCGTGTTGGAAGACAAGTGACGCCATAATCATTGATGTACTATTCTTCAAGGAGATAGTCAGATTGTATGCATTGCCAAAGAGTATAACATTGGACAAAGATACCAATTTTATGGGGCATTTTCTGGAGAACCTTGTGGAAGAAACTAGACACAAAGTTCCAGTTTATCTCGGCATATCATCCGCAGATAGATGGATAGACTGAGGTGGTAAACAGAAGTTTGGGAAACCTTCTGAGATGTTTGACAGTTGAAAAACCCAAGCAGTGGGAGAACGTGTTGGCATAAGCAGAATTTGCATACAACAATTCTATGAATCGGTCAACAGGTATGAGCCGATTCCAGATTGTTCAAGGTCGAAGCCCACATGGAGTGGTGGATTTGGTCGAGATACCGATAAAAGTCTATAAGAATGCAGATGCAGAAAAATTTGCGGAGAATATGAAAGAAGTGCATGAAGATGTGCACAAGTGCATTGAAAAGAGCAACGCGGCATAAAAGTTGAGAGCCGATAGAAAGAAGAGGCTGCAATCATTCAGCGAAGGAGACTTAGTCTATGCGCACTTGAGGAAAGAGAGTTTCCCGATAGGAACATATAACAAGTTGAAGATGAAGAAGATTGGACCATGCAAGATCCTGAAGAATATTTTAGACAATGCTTATGTGTTGGAGCTGCCAAAGGATAATACAATATAGTCACGGGAGCTATCAGGGTAATATCGTATCTGATAAGGAGAACCTAAAATCCTATTAGTTAATAGGAAAACCTACCAAATTGAGTTAATATGAAAGGAATCACAAAAATCAGTGATCTCTGATAATAAATAGTGTTGTAAATAGTTATGAATAAATCTTTAAGCAATTACATAGTCCATTACTTGTGTAGCCTCAATAAAACAATATTAAAGAAAACATAAGTTTGGGGTAGCATAGATGTTTACTAATTGGATGAAAACTAAATTAGGAGATATATTAAATAAAAATAAAAATTTAATCAATATCATAAAAGGATGGCATGTCAAGATCATTTAGAAAACTGTTAGACTTTTGGCTCTGCATGAACCCTAGTGTCATGCACTCTGCGTGAGATTTGGTGTTCGCACGGCTCCCTCGCGGGCTCCTCCTGCGATGGCTGACTCTGATCCCAACCCCTTTCTCCTGAGGAACGTAGACGCCTCCTAGACGTTTCCTTTCGTGCTCTGGTGGAATCCACCCCACCCCTTCCCACCTCCTTGGATCCGTTTGATGCTAGTTTTATCAAGCGTGCTACTGCCCCTCGCATCCAGATCCTATCGGCGGTTTACAAGCTTAAAGCCCTTGCTTTAAATGAGCGTGGGTTGATCAAAAAATTCACTGGTATCTGGCTATCTCCAAAATCCATGGATGCTTAGATCAATAAGAACTGGATGCCCCTGATTTCCGGTGGTCTGCAGCACTATTTATGTGGTAAGGGTTTCTTTACCTTCCTCTTTGAAAATAAATCTGACAGGGATCTCATATTTAGAAGTGGCCCCTATTTCATGGGCCCCCGTGGTCTTTAATTAAATTGCTGGGGCCTATCCTTCACCAGAGGAGGATGTTCCTTCTACTGTTTTGGTTTGGATCTGTCTTCCTCACTTACTGCTCCACTGCTGGAATTACGATACCCTCCAAGCCATTGGTAACTCTATGGGGATGTATATCGATAAAGCTAAGCCGAAGGGACCCCTATTCTCTTGTGCTATGATTTTTGTGGAAGTAGATCTAGAGAAAAGCTTATCGGAGTAAGTAAACCTCTTCATGAATGGCTGGGAGCATATGCAGAAGGTGGATTACAAACAGTTGCCCTTCAAGTGCAGAAAATGTTATGAGTATGGTCACTTTGTGAAAAATTGTCCCAAGGCAGTCCAAGAAGCCCCCGAAAAAGGAATTGAAGAAGGATGGCAGCAAGTTAAGAAGGGGAAATATGCATCCCAAGCTCCTCCCCTTGCTAAGGAGTCCCATCCAAAAATTTCCAAAGAAATCACTTTTGAAACCAGAAAGGATGCAACCTTCAATAGTTTCTAGGACCTGCCCACCAAAGAAGGGGAAATAGTTGCAAATGAGGAAATCGCAGTTAAACAAGGTAGGGAAGAATGCATCATCCCCATCTCTTCCCCCAGAACTGAGACAATTAGAGCTAATGTTGGGGGGTCAAGCACCCTTGGGGGATCTTGGGCCGATAAAGTGAAAAGCAACTATGTTCCATCCTCCTAGTCTCTGGATATTTCCTCGGAATCTCTAGAGGAGACAGAAGAAGTGCAGTCGCCGAACACGAGAGGAAGGAAGTCTCTTAGGTATCATAGAGAACTCGAGGCCAAAAGAGAAATAGAAATGGGTACAAAAAAGAGCCTGGAAGATATGAAGCTGCTGCAGAATCCTAAAGTTCAAAATGGTGCCAAAGAGGGAAGGTCCCGAGCAGGACCTCAGCCCGTCAAGAAGTAATGTTAATTGTCACTTGGAACTGCAGAGGTTTGGGCAGAATTAACAAAGTTGAAGCCATCAAAAGTATGATCAATTCTGAAAATCCAGATCTCATGCTAATCTAAGAGACTAAAATGCAGGATGTGGAGGTCATTGCCCTCTCACGTTCTCTTTAGAAAAAATGCCATGGTTTGGCCCTCAATGCTCATGGGGCCTCTAGAGGTATTGCAACTCTGTTTTCCTCTAAATTTTCTCTCTTATCCTCCCATGAGAATCCCCACTGGCTTCTAACTGAAATAAAATACAATGACAACAAAGACACTATGTACATCTGCAATGTCTATGGTCCTGTGCACTATAGAGACAAGCTCATCTTCTGGGGAGATATAGGCAACCTCAAAGATGGCATGATCCAGAAAAATCTCATCATCGTTGGTGATTTCAATGTTACCAGATCTCAGCAAGAGAAGAGAGGAGGCAACATTGTACGTGATCCCTTTGGTGAAAATCTCGAAGACCTACTTGCTGATCTAGACCTTATTGATATCCCTCTCAAAAATGCTAAGTACACCTGGAATAATAGAAGATGTGGCATTGGTCATATAGCGACTAGATTGGATCATTTTCTTGTAAGCTCCTCTTTCTTTCATGTCGATCTCCTTCTTTGCGCCTTCTCCATCCCCTATGCCTCCTTGGATCATAATCCCATAGCCCTCTCAATCTCCTCCCATGAAAACCTTGGTCCAATCCCCTTTCGTATCAACCCGCTTTGGATTCGTCATCAGGACTTCTTTGACATTATCTCCCAAGCCAGGTCTTCAAACTTCCTTGGCTCTCCCAGCTTCATTTGGGAGTCCAAGCTTCATGCTATAAAAGTTGCTCTTAAACATTGGGCAAAAACCTCCTTTCAGAATCCTTGTCATATTAAACTTTGTACTCAAGCCAAGGTAGCCTCTATTCAACAGTGTTTGGAGATGGATGAGGTATCTCCCACTCTTCTAAACCATGAAAAATATTTAGAAATACAAATCCTCAGTGTGGCCAAGCAAGAAGAGGAAATCTGGATAATCAAATCAAGACAGTTATGGCTTAAGGGGGGAGATAGAAATACCAAGTATTTCCACAATCAATCCAAGGCTCGATGTAGTCAAAATGCTATTAGAGAGATGAAAGACAGTAATGGGAGCAATATAAGTGGTCAGGAAGATTTAAAAATGCATGCTTACAACCATTTCAGGGGGCTCTTCACAGACAGTGGAGAAACTGACCTGGAGGCACAAGCGGACCTTTTGGTCGAAATCCCTTGTTTGACCTTGGACAGTATCAACAGAGAGCTTTCAAAGCCAATCTTGGAGCACGAAATGGTGAATGCAATCTGGTCCCTGCAAATTGATAAGGCCCCTGGGCCTGATGGCTTCACCATCAAATTTTATCGAGCCACCTGGGAAATTATAAAGGAAGACATAAAACGCATGCTCAATTGGACCAGGAAAAAAGACAAAATTGGAGGGGAAACCAACTCCTCCTTCCTCGCTCTCATTCCAAAAGATAAAGCACCAGGTTCTATTGGACGCTTCACACCGATCTCTCTTTGCAACACCTCCTACAAAATCCTCTCCAAGATCCTTGCTACCAGAATGAAAAAAGTAATGGGATCACTCATCTCTGAATCCCAAGGGGGATTCCTGGGTGGCCGTCAAATCCTGGATAACATTATTATGGTTCAAGAAGCCATCCACTCTAGCACTGAAAATAATCACCAAGGTATGGCAATCAAACTAGACATGGCTAATTCTTTTCATAGAGTGAACCACAATTTTCTTTTTGTTGTCATGTGTAAGTTTGGTTTCTCCAGAAGATTTGTGAGATGGATCAAAGCTTGCATCCATATCCCTTGGATTGCCCCGCTGGTCAATGGCAGACCCACTGATCTCTTCCTGGCTTCCAGAGGCCTACGACAAGGTTGTCCTTTGTCCCCTTTCCTCTGCCTTCTTGTTGCTGAATCCATGAGTAGGAAAGTTCATTCCCTCCAGGCTTCAGGAGACATTAAAGGAATTAAAATTGTTAGAGGAGTCAAGCCTGTTAATCATTCCCAGTTTTCTGATGATACCATTTTACTTGGAGGTGCCTCCTCTATGATTGCTAAGAAATTCAACCTCTTTCTCTCCTCTTTTCTCTGGGCCTTTGACGGCAAAGTCAACTCTGAAAAGTCCAAAATCTACGGCTAGAATTTCTCCTCGGGATGCTTGGTGAGAATATCTAGGATTTTTTTTATTTTGAAGGAGTAGGGGATTGGAACTCCTTCAATTATCTCGGAATCCCTATCTTCAAAGGAAAGAAAAAAATGGCAGATTGGCAAGGGCTAATTGTTAAGTTAAAAAAAAATCAGCTCCTAGGGTACCAGATGGCTTAATCCTGCTGGCAAATTGGTTCTTATAAACTCTGTGCTTTCACCTTACCCTCTCTACTCCTACTCCATCTCCCTAGCCCCCAAATATGTGATGCTTGACATTACCAAAGATCTCAGGAAATTCTTCTGGCAAGGAGTAAGGTCTAACAGCACAAAAAAATTCCATTTAATAAATTGGGAAACCCTTTGTAGACCTAAAATTTATGGCGGAGCTGGGATCAAAGATCCTTCTCTCATGAACTTAGCTCTCAGCGCCAACATTCTATGGAGGATCATCACTGGAAAGAGGATGTGGTGGAAGGAAATATTCTATAAGAAGTACATGCCTGGAGCAAGGAAATGATGTGTGGATAACATTGACACTGAGAAAAAGGGATCTTCCATCTGGAGCCTTTGTAGGCGAGCAGCTTTTGTTATCCAAAAGAATCTCAAGTGGATCCCAGGAAATGGCAAGCAAATTAAAATTTGGAAGGACAATTATTGCTCAATCCCCCCAGCTAACTATGTTCACGAGCTTCGCGATTTGAAATGCTAGATGGAACAAGAAATATTCATACTCTTCAAGACTTATCCTCTTGGTCTACTCATGGAAGATGGATTGGTTGGCGTAACCTAGATCTCCCGGAGCATATTCTTCAAGACTACAACATTCTCATCTCTCTTTTCCATAGATCTCTCCCTATTCATCTTTCCTTGAGAGATAAGCATGGCTGGGGAAAATATCGATCATTCTCGGTCAAGGAGGGATATCAGTTCTTGGATGAGCTTAATCACCAGTGCAATAAGGACAGTAAGTGGAACAAAATTTGGGACAAGGGCAGGCTTCCAAAGGTCAATATTTTCAATTGGATCCTTTCCCATAGGAAGACTCTCACAATAGAAAACCTTAAGAAAAGAGGAATAGTGGAGCTAGCAAAGTGTATTCTCTGTAAGCAAGCGTAGGAGACTGTAGATCATCTCTTCCTGGAGTGCAGTTTTTGTAAAGAGGTTTGGCATAGGGCCTACAAAAACATACAGCCGAACCTCATTCTTCCCACCAACTGGAACAATCTTTTTGCTAATTGGCATTTTTATACTCAAATTTGTTGTCAAAGAAGCCTGATTTCAAGTGAGCCTAGATCACCTTCCCAAAGTATATTTGTTGGAAACTCTGGAATGCGAGGAAAAAAAAGTTTTTGAGGATGCTAGGGTCTCCCAAGGTAAAAAAAATTTGTCTGCAAAATCTCTTTGGGTCGATGCTCTCTCTTCGAGAGGCATGAACAACCTACACAAAGAACCCTCAAGTGTCAAGGAGAAAATTTGGGTGGCCGAGCTCTTAATCCCTCTCAACTATACTCCTTTATCCTCCTTACCCAAAGCTAAAAAGCCACAAAATTGGCAGATCAGAATGGACCCAAAAGATTTTTAGAATTGGGTGAGGGCTCGTGCCAGTCACACTCTCCTCTTTGATGGTGCCTCGAAGGGAAATCCTGGGTTGGAAGGTGCGAGGGGAGTCCTTCTCGACTCCGACGGAAACAAAATGACTGACTTTGTCTGGGGGATTGGACAAAGGACGAAAAATGATGCTGAATGGATTGCCTTGGTCAAGGGCATTGACGTCGCCAAGGAAAACAATGTCCAAGATCTAGTGGCCATTGGATACTCCCTTTTGGTTATTAAGGAATCTAGAGCCTTAGCCAATAAACATCGCAAACCTACCTCTAAGTTCCATTATCACTTCATCCATGCTATCAAGGGTCTCATCTCCATCTCTCTTTTCCATGTGTTAAGGACTAATAATCAACAAGCAGATGCTATGGCTAATATCTAAGATAGGTTAAATTGTGGTATTGTTGTGAAGAATGGACAACAACATGAGATTGTTTGGGTCCCTTAGCAACCTCTTGGGGTGGTGTTTCCCTATATATACAAACACCCTCCTGCTTTGAATTAGTGCCATGCAATTTTGTCAACCTACGAATCCACTTGGGATTTCCTCACGCGATTTCTTGGGCCTTTCGATGGTGCTCTCAGCCTATATCCACCTGTCCCGCATGCAGGAATTCAATGCTTGCAGGTGACAGAGGATCCAACGGCTATATCTTGGAGCAGAGCGAGGACTTAAGAATATGGAACATTCCTCTCTGGGTTTTCTATGGGATTGGTTGCATTAGGGTCAGAATGGATTGTGGCAATACAGGTGGGAACACTAGCTTTTGCCTCCCTGCATTGCAGTGCCGCCACTGCAGGAAGCAAATTCAGGTGAACTCTGGAGGTGTAGGTATGAATAGGTATCTCTCTGCACTGGAGGCAGTTCAGAGGAATGGAAATGGTGGAAATTGTAAAATTAGTCACATCAGATCTAATGAACAAGTAAATCAATCACAACAGATGAACATAGAAAATATGGTGCAAAACTGTGCAAAACATGCAGCAGTGCTCAATATCCCAATAAGGGTGAATGATTACAATATAAACTGTTGTCAATGACTAAGCAATTCGAATTTCCTAAGTAGGTCATTCGAATCACTGAATGGAGTAGCTTGACTCCAACTAGGAGTCCTCATCATCAATCGGTGGTGGTCATCAATGCACAAGAACCAGTCATCCAGGTGTCAATCTGAGTCTAACTGAGTGTGTCATGTGTAACTGAAGTGTGTAGCACTGATTAAGGGAAGGAGGCTCAGTGGGGGTGCATGGGAGGCTAACTGAAGTCAGAACAGGTCATCTAGTCAATCTGGAGGTCCAACGAAAGTGAAACAGTCAATCGGGAGTGAAACTAGCCTCAAATCAGGGAGAATCGGAGCTAACTGAGTGTAACTGAAGTGGAACTGCAGTGGTAGGTGAACAAGTGTGCCCTTCTCTGGCAGTAGGTGAGAAGTGGGCGCCTTTCAGCCTAGGAGGGCTAAAACTCTGAAGTAAGTGGATCCCGGGTGCTAGAATAAGGTGGCTAAGGCGCTGGAGGCATCAAACTGGTGACTGGGATGCATGCAAAGTGCATGCAAGTGCATGCAAACCCTAGAATTTGCATGCAAACCATAATTGCATGCAAGATCCTGAAAAAGATGATGTGGATATCCGAACACCCCCCCTCAAGCTAGACTATGATGTGCAAAAAATAATGTGGGGCCCTGGTAACTAAGACCAAAGGTCACCCCGATACAATAATCCAAAAAATGTTGAAAATAAACTAAGTGAGGAAAGAGTGAAAACCCAGTGGGAAGAAAGCCCCCCCTCAAGCTAAAGCATAATAATGAATCAATCTATCTCCACCATGATGGAACTCACCCCCAACAGTGAACGGAGGTAAGAGAACTTCTTCTCAGTGAAGCTCTTGGTGAAGATGTCTGCAATTTGCTCATGAGTAGGGCAATATTGCAGAATGATGGTGCGGTCATGCACCAACTGTCGAATGTAATGCATATGAATCTCAATGTGTTTGGTCCTCTGCCACTGAAATGGATTTGTGGAGATCTTGATAGCACTTTGATTGTCACAAAATAGGACAGTCGAAGTAGTGCCACCAAAACCAAACTCGGAAAGAATACCCTGCAACCAAACTGCCTGAATGCAGGCATTGACTGCCCCTCGATACTCTGCCTCTGCTGAAGAAAGTGCAATGGCTGCTTACTTTTTGCTGGACCAGCAAATAGCACCATGACCAATCATGAAAACATAACCGGAAGTGGAATTCCGATCAATGCTATCACCTACCCAATCTAAATCAGTAAAACCAATGAAATCAAGCTCAGAATCTGCAGCATAATGTATGCCAAAATGTCTCATACCTTGCACATACTGCAAGATCCGCTTGGCTGCTCGCCAATGAAGCTCATGTGGCTGCTGCATATATCTTGACACGGCACTCACGGCATATGAGATATCAGGCCTTGAGTGTGTCAAATAAAGTAGTGAACCAATCAACTGTCGATACATACTGCAATTTGCAAGCGATGTAGAATCTCCCTCCTCAAGACTGATTCCTGAGAGGAATGGGAATGGGGCTGCCTTACATTCAGCCATATTAAACTTCAATAATAGGTCGGAATCATATTTTTGCTGAGATATAGTGATCCCATCAAAATTTTGAGCTATCTCCAAGCCCAAAAAGTGACTCAGCAAGCCCAAATCGCCCATGTCAAAAGCTAGATTTAAGGCAGATTTTAGCTTGTTTATTGAAGTAAGTGTGCTACCAGTAATGAGAAGATCATCAACATAAAGTAAAATAACCAACAAATTACCTTTAACTCGTTGAAGATACACATTCGGATCAGATTTGCATCTTTGGAAATTCTGATAAAGAAGGAAGGAGTCCATCTTTGCGTACCAAGCTCTTGGGGCCTGTTTTAACCCGTACAAAGATTTCTTCAATCTGCAAACCAATGATGGAACTGATGTATAAACCTCTGGTTGCTGCATAAATACCTCTTCAGCAAGGTCTCCATGTAAAAATGCACTCTTCACATCCATGTGGTGCACCTCCCAGTGCTTGGATGCGGAAATAGCTAAAACAAGGTGGATGGAATCCATCTTTGCAACCGGTGCAAAGGTCTCAGTCTAGTCCACTCCTTGGACTTGGGAGAAACCTTTTGCCACCAACCTTGCTTTATATTTTCTGATAGTGCCATTAGCAGCAACTTTAGTACGGTAGACCCATTTACACTTCACTAATTTTCTTCCAGGTGGAAGAGAAACTAGCTCCCATGTGTTGTTCTTTTGAAGAGAACTGTACTCTTCATCCATGGCACTTTTCCATCTCGGATCTCGATGAGCAGAATAGTATGATGTGGGATATGAACCAGCCATCAAATAACAAATCTCAAGAAGAAATGGATCAGCAATAGAAAGAGCCATACCTTATCTTTGAAAGTCTGCTCTTGTTCGTCTCGGATCAACAGGATTTCCAAGGTTCGAACCAGCAGATTGTAGAGTGTTTTGGGCCCACTTTGGTAACTGAGGGGGATCATAATGGTCGGATTCCGAACCTGATATGTCATGACCATCATATGCTGCTACAATATCAGAAATATCAGAACTCATACCTTCATTATCGCTGCACGGATCTTCTTCTGGTGAAGGCGGTGAATCGGCAGTCTTCTCCTCGACTAGTTGCAATTCTTGAAGCGGTTCTTCAAATTGCACACTGCGCTCTATGAATATCTTTTTAGATCTGATATCCATGAGTTTATATGCTTTTTATTCTTCCCCATATCCTATCAATATTCACTCGGTACTTTGTGGATCCAAAGCTTGTCTCTTCTCGGAAGGAATTCTAGCCCATGCAGTAGAGCCAAAAACTCTCAAATTTGACACATCCGGTTTGTGACCAAAGAATGCTTCGAAAGGAGTCATACCTTTCACGGATGAATGTGGAACATGGTTCTATATATATGTAGCAACATTGATTGCTTCAGCCCAAAGATTTGCAGCCAAACCTTTTGATTCAATCATGCATGTAGCTATCTCTTTCAGTGACCGATTTTTCCTTTCCGCTACACCGTTTTGCTGGGGTGTGTAGGGAACTGTATGTTGGATCTCAATTGCGCTTTGGGCACAAAGTTGCAGAAACTCGGATTTAATATATTCCCCACCATTATCATATCTAAGAGCTTTGATCTTTCTCTCAGTGGCGTTCTCAACAGAAGCCTTAAAATCCTTGAATTTTCCAAGCACTTCTGACTTGTTTTTGAGAAAGAATACCCATGTAAAGCGGGAAAAATCATCAATAAATGTCAAAACATACCTTGAACCATTTAATGACATATGGGGCAGCGGACCACTGATATCAGAATGGATCAATCCCAAAATAGTAGAATCTCTGCTAGCTTTGCCATGGTCGAATCTGTGCTCGGCGTGCTTCCCAATGATGCAACCAGTGCATATTCCCTTCGAGGAACGGAGTTGTGGAAGCCCATCTACCATGGATTTATTTGATAGCAGCAGCAAATATTTATAATTAAGATTTCCAAATCTTTCATGCCAAAGCCTACTAACCTCATTACCATGTGTGCGAAGAGCAGTGGGCTTTGCAAGCGGAATAAAGTGTGAAAACTCATAGCATTTTGCAGTGTGATTTGCCTTTCCGACTGCAACTAGTCTTCCACTTTTGATATCAGAAATTTCAACTGTATTAGGGATGAATGTAACTTGCTTCAGTTCACCAGTGTGTGTCATTTGATACACAGAAAGAAGATTTGAAGCCAAGGAAGGCACATAGAGAACATTCTGAAAGCTTCCATGATCTACATGAATCGTACCTTTGCCCTTTGAAGAAATTTTTGAGTCATCTCCCAAATGGATGGGGATGGAGCTGTTTGGATCGAATGAGGAAAAAGAATCAATATTTGCATCCATATGATTTGATGCACCCGAATCTATCAAGAGAGTAGTGGGCTTTGAAACCGTTTCCATAAGTGCTTGTCCTCTTTCATGATCATCATTCCTATCCTTCTTCCTTGCACCGTCGGGAAGAGTTATGTTGTTCTTTTCCAAAAGGAGGGCCATTTGATCTATAGTCTTCTTCATACATGAACTTTCAGGATGAAAGCCACGATTGCAATAAGTACATTTAGATTTTTGGTTACATTCTTTTCCCTTTTGCTTGAACTTCGAACTGGATGGTGCATCCGTTTGTTTGCCTTTGTCTTTTTGCTTGTGAGGCTCGAATTTGGGCTTCTCCTTCTTTTGCTTTCCTTTACCATTCGAGATCTTGGGTCCTTGAACATATAGGGCTGAATCTTTGGAGCTTATGGACCCCATTTGAATCAACTTGTCATGCTCTTTTGTGACGGACTCAATGAAGGCATTCAAGGTAGGCATCTTCCAATTCGGGGTAGTTAGCCGACCGGAATTGAAAGTAGAGACAAATACCGAATAATCTTTCCCAAGATTGCTTAGAATGGAGAGGATCAATTGTTTATCCTCTTTGATAACTCCACTGCTCTTCAATTGCAAGTTCAAGTTCTTGAATTTTGTGAAGAATTCATTGATGGTCTCGAAATTCTTAGGACTAAGGGCAATCAATTCATTCTCTAATTGAAAAGCCCTAAGCTCATCCTGCTTGCCAAATAGTGTTTCAAGTTGCTCCCATATGGATTTTGGAGTCTTCAATCTGCTGAGATGGAAGTGAAGATCTTTGGAGATGGAGAGACAAAGAAGACCATAAGCTTCATCAAGCTTGTTGTAGTGTTTGGTTCTATCTGACAGATTGCTTGGCTCCAATTCAAGACCAATAGTGACTCAGTAGTAACCTTTTGAACGTAATATGATCTCCATATCATCTTTCCAATCAAAATAATTGAATGGGGTGAGGATAGGCTTTGAAGAAGAGTATTCCATTGCTAGGAGCGAGTCAAATTGATGTAGAAGGAGCTTGCATGCACAGTGTAGCGAATGCAATTGTTGTAGAGGAGCTTGCATGCACAATGTAGCGAATGCAATTGATGGAGACAATAAACCTGCAAATCATAATAAAACAAGAACAACAAGGTCGAACAATCCACCCTTTTAGAGTTGCAACACACCTGGGATTGGAGATCAAACAATGTTGAATGGGTCCAATGTAGCAGATCCAGGAATTATGTGGAAACTCAAGCTTCTGGAGTGGTATTGGAATTATTTTCAAGCTTTGCATGCACAGGAGCGAATGCCCTTGAGATATCTCATGCCAAAACTTTTTGCAATTTGAGCAATTCAGTCAAATCTTCTTGTACAAGCACCTGTAGAAAAGAGATCTTATCCCTGCAATGGCTCTAATACCATGTAAAATTAGTCACAGCAGATCTAATGAACAAGTAAATCAATCACAACAGATGAACATAGAAAATATGGTGCAAAACTGTGCAAAACATGCAGCAGTGCTCAATATCCCAATAAGGGTGAATGATTACAATATAAACTATTGTCAATGACTAAGCAATTTCAATTGCCTAAGTAGGTCATTCGAATCACTGAATGGAGTAGCTTGACTCCAACTAGGAGTCCTCATCATCAATCGGTGGTGGTCATCAATGCACAAGAACCAGTCATCCAGGTGTCAATCTGAGTCTAACTAAGTGTGTCATGTGTAACTGAAGTGTGTAGCATTGATTAAGGGGAGAAGGCTTAGTGGGGGTGCATGGGAGGCTAACTGAAGTCAGAACAAGTCATCTAGTCAATCTGGAGGTCCAACGGAAGTGAAACAGTCAGTCGGGAGTGAAACTAGCCTCAAATCAGGGAGAATCGGAGCTAACTGAGTGTAACTGAAGTGGAACTGCAATGGTAGGTGAACAAGTGCGCCCTTCTCTGGCAGTAGGTGAGAAGTGGGCGCCTTTCAACCTAGGAGGGATAAAACTCTGAAGTAAGTGGCTCCCGGGTGCTAGAATAAGGTGGCTAAGGTGCTGGAGGCATCAAACTGGTGACTGGGATGCATGCAAAGTGCATGCAAACCCTAGAATTTGCATGCAAACCCTAATTGAATGCAAGATCCTGAAAAAGATGATGTGGATATCTGAACAGAAATGAGGTACAAGTCTCGCTCAATTGTCAGGTGAAGTCTGTTTTCCATGGGCATTCCAGCAACGAGCCTGGTAGAGGTTGGAACACTCAGGACACTGGCCAAGGTCAGAGATTCAAGAGCTATGGGAATGTTGTTCATAGAGGTTCTGAGCACGATAGGGGTAGGAATTGGAGACCCCTCGACGTTGTCTCCTGCCAAAACCAGGGTGGTGTGCTGCATAACGTTCGGGTAGTCCTGGGGAACCGAGCAGTGGCAAAAATTGGTTGAATATGATGGGGGACAATGGGGGTATAATGAATCTGGAATCCCCTCGGGGACCCGACAGTCCTTCACCTGGGGTGCTCTCGCATTTGTAGGACATTGAATACCAGGTATGTTGGCTGCATGGAGAGAACAACGACATGAAGAAGGCCATCTCCCATCTCACCGCCTTTGTCCAGATTTCGAATTATGACATCAGGAACAATACCAGTAAAATGAAGGAGTATTATGATGGGTTGGTGGGAAAAATTGAATCTTTGCACATATTCCTTATGATTGTTGAGGCCAAAGTGGACTACATCAGAACCAGCAATCGCAACATCCCCTCTGTGATTCTAGGCTTGGAAGAAGAAAATGCGGGTCAGGCATCAAGCTGCAAGGATAAAGTCCACCACCCTAATGACAAATTATTTATGTTCTAGTCTTAGGTTCTCCAAGATGAAGTTCTACAGTCTCTCTTGTTATGTATTTTCTATGCATTTCCTTTGTATTCGGCATATAGGACAGTCACTTAGTTCTCTCTGTTTACAAAGATCGGTAGCTATGCATGACACTCTAAGACTGGATGAGAGGTGCTTGTCTGGAAATCCCTCAATTTTGGGTATAGTCTCCCTTTCTCTTTTTGTAAGACTGCCTCTTTTTTAATATAAAGCTTGTTACCCATTTCTGTAAAAAAGAAAATGATGACATGTCATAAACAGAATTTGTGAGAAACATTCATTATATTCTATCCATAACACATTTGAGCGATGAATAAATTCAAAGCCAAATTATAGCCATTTTAATGCAAAATGAGTTTTCAAAATTTAAGTAATTGAGAAAAATAACTCAAAGACACATTAAATTTTAAGAGAATTCAAACTTCAATCAAGCCGAAACCAATCATGCATAATATCATCCATTCTCCATTAAATTGCTTGAAGAATATTTATTGGCTGTAACTTTCTCTTTCTATCTGACTTGGTTTCTACGTAGTTAGAGACCAAACAAAACCCCTTTTCACTAGCCCTTTCGGAAACAACCTGTGAGTAGGATGAGGTCCAACCCGAGGAAAAGTTATGGGGGATTACATAACCAAGTTTCTGTAATTAGGTGATGCATGGTTATGGGACTGGCTCTAGAAAATTTATCCCTACTTCGCATATACCTTTAATACTACTATGCACATATACGGATGCACAACTCGTAGTTATCACAATATAGACTTCACTGATTTAGTGTTACCTATGCAACTACGCATTCATCATATTCATAATTACTTGCATATTCAGATATATGTGACCAACACTTCACATATTATTCTCATCAACCATACATGTGAAAATACATATAAAATCATGAATCATTCATAAACATTCACATAAACAATCTCACAGATGGAATCACAAAACATGAGTATTTACGTGGTTAACCCCCCGGATGGGATCTACGTCCACGGGAACTATTGTTTATATTAATGGGAAGGGTCAACAGTTCCAGTATGTGCACACAGCTACAGAATCTTCTCTACAATGTGTCTCTGTGCACACAGCTGCAGAGCCTCTTTCTCTCTTTGCTCTCTTACAGTCTTTAACCTAAATCTACCAAAATCCAACACCAACCCAAACCAACCCTTCCTTATACAAAATTGCCCCTTTTATAGATTGTTCTTGAAGGTCACACCTTTACAATAGTTATGGGCCAAAACCCCATAGTACCCTTAAACCCCCAAAACAACGCGGTTACCCCGCTAACCATACTTTTCCATAACTTCTCAGCTACTTTGCTTGTCCTCACCTGTCCTTTGCGTTGATTCCTTGGCTCTGACTCTCTTCTGATAGCCACTTGCTCTGACCACATGGCGCTGACTGTACCATGGCACATCCTTTACACCTCTTGCCTCTTTAATTCTTGTTCCTGTAGCTCGATAGTCCGTCGCTTCTTCCTTAACTAATCCAACTAATTTGTTGATCCTTATTATTTCGTATTTACTAAGGGGGCAGATCCTTATCTGCCACTTCTCTTTGCACCAATACTATGGATCAATACCATGGAACATATAATACTATGGGATGACTTACAAAGCATATGCGTCCAATACTATGGATCAATACCATGGAACATATAATGCTATGGGCTAATACAAAATATGGATCAATACCATGGAACATATAATACTACGAGGTGACTTACAAAGAATATGCATCCAACAACAATATACTAACAAAGTAAAGAGAAGGGTTGACATGGGTTCCTAACATCCCCTCTCGCTTAGAAAAATATTTGTCCTCAAAGCTTTAGATGTGGAAATTGATGTTGAATTTTGAGTGGTTCCCATGTAGCATCCTCTGGTTGCATTCCATGCCACTGAATTAATACCTCTATGATAGATCAAGAGAGAAGCGGACACCAAGTTTAGAGGCAGTCAGAGAAGCCACATCCAAGAGATAGAGATTTTTCTCAACACATCTATGTCCTCGAGTGAATTTCTCATCACAATTATAACAAAGCCCTTTTTCTCTACGTGCTCGCATCTCTGCTTCAATCAAATGCTTGATAGGAGTTGGTCGAGGAGATGGCGTGATGGGAGGTCGTTGGGAAACCATATTTTTGAATGGAAAAAAGTGGATTTGGAGCGTTATTGGGATGTGATCTTGTCCTATGCCAACTTAGCCAATTCTAGAACTTCCATCATTGTGTTGGGACAAAACATTTTAACCTATGAGCAGATTTCATCCTTGAGACCACGAATAAAACAACTCCTGTAGAATTCATCAGAAAATCATTCTGTGTGATTGGACAGAGTCTCAAATTATGTCTCATACTCTCTCACAGTGCCAATTTGGTGAAGTTTAGTGCGTGCTCCTGTGAAGCCATAAAAAGTAGTAGGACCAAATCGTTGCAAAAGAAGTTGGCAAAAATCTGTCCAGTTATGCTTGTCATGAGCTTTGATGTACCAATGGTACCATTGAAGGGATTCTTGTTCCAAATGAAAGGATGCAAGTGGAACTTTGTGGACATCAAAAGTATTATGAATACTGAAATATTGTTCTGCCCGGTATATCCATACAGTTGAATCAGTACAATTGAAGCGAGGAAAATCAAGCTTCGACCCACGAAAATTGTTGGAAGAAGAGAACCCAATGGCTGCAAAATATTATAGCTGTCGGTTATTGTTTATGGATGAATGTTGAAGATGCAGGCTGAGAAATGTTTCATCCAGATCTTGGAGTTTGGTTTTGGGGGCTGCAAGTTCTTCATCCATGATTTGTGCTCCTACGCGGGTGAACACCATAACCAGGAGTTTTTTTTTTTGTGAATGGGTAGAAAAACAAAAACAGAAGCTTCTTTAGTAAAGGAAAATTTGGATTTGGGAAAAGCTATGATGGGTAATTGGGGTTTGACTAGGTTTTGGACACTTTCTGATGGGAAGGGAAGCATAAAATGGGGGTTTTAGAAGCGGGGTGAAAGAATGAGAAAATTTGTCAAATAGGGACAAAGAAGCAGAAATAGGAAATGAACACTATGGAAAAATTTGAAGAAGATTGGGGAGAAATCGAAGAAGTTATGGAAAACCCTAAAAATAGACAAATGTTGGATTTCGGGATTCAAGAAGTGGAATTTGGGATAGGGTCCTCAGGAATGAAATATGCAAAATGGAATTGCAAAGGTGTCAGTGAATTTTCAAGGGAAGCTGAGTTAAAACAACTGGATCTGAAATGACTTTTGGAATGGATCTAAAACGGCTGGATCTGAAATGGATTTCGGAATGGATCTGAAATGCCTCGAAATTGATTTGCAACAGCTTTGGACAGATGTAATATGCGATGTATCAACTGGAAATAGATTGGACTCCAAGTATGTTCGGCTTCCTAATGGTTCAGGGGATTCACTCAACCACCAATGTTTTCTGACGGCTTGCGTATTGGGGTAGTACCCATCACTCCACGGCTCAGGTAAGATGGATAACCTCTTTTCCACAAACGACAGCTCTTGGTTTACCTCACGAGTGGGAACTAGTAAATCAGGTAGGGGTCATTTCCCTTTTCACTGGAAGGTCCTCTCAATGGGTCAGCTACTTCTGGGTTCCTGTGGTACTTCTCACAATGGGTTTTAGGGATTATGCCCAAGTACTTCCCACAATTAAGCGAATAGGGATTATTCTCGGATCTGAACCTGCAATTGATAGGAATAAGTACAAATGTGAAAAAAAAATTGGCAGAAATTCCACCCAACGAGCCCAAGAAAGTGCTCTGATACCAGATGTGAGGAACCTGCAACAATTAATTAATGAAAATGCAAGAGATAGTAGAAATAACAGAACTCAGAATAGATTTATTGATCGTAGGCCACTTCAAGGGGGAAACCTCCTTTAATCAATCTCAATACAAATAACTTTACTTGCCTTCATTGTCCTCAACACGTACTTGTATACTAAGTCTATGCGCCAATACTATGGATCAATACCATGGAACATATAGTACTATGGGACAACTTACAAAGCATATGCATCCAATACTATGGATCAATACCATGGAACATATAATACTATGGGCTAATACACACTATGGATCAATACCATGGAACATATAATACTATGGGCTAATACACACTATGGATCAATACCATGGAACATATAATACTATGGGACAACTTACAAAGCATATGTGTCCAACAAAATTATACTAACAAAGTAAAGAGAAGGGTTGACACGAGTTCCTAACAATGAATGTAGTAACTAACTGAGCTTGTCTTATAGCATCATCCTGTACTTGTTTAACATTTCACACTGCTTCACAGAGAAACCAGTGTTGCTATGGGTATTCTAGACCAGTTCTTTTGAAAATAGGAAGCTTAATGTCGTCTTTCATCCTTCTTATAGGAGGTGTAGTATTCTGAGATGGATTAGGTATGCTATTACTTGGCTGATTCTTAGAATTAACTCCTGCGGTGTTACTACTACGAGTGTTATGCGAACTAGTAGTATTCCTTTCGTCAACTAGAGGTTTCTGCGGAGTGATAGGCTGATAGGTGTTCGGTCTAGGCTCTGTTTCGCTATCAGACTCACCCTGATATGAATGTATGTCACTTCTTAATTTAGTTTCTAGGGGTATACGAGGTTCGGATTCAGAATACCTCTTTCTAGTGCTAGGATTATATCTTTTTCCACTTCTCAAAGTATAACTATTTTACTTAGTGTTGCTATCTGTGTTACTCAACATTACAGACTCAAATTCCTAGGGATTTTATTGCATTCTTAAGACACCTTTTTCTGCTAACAACATTTTAACATATAAACTGAGATTTTTTAGGCATTTACCTCTGAACCCTTTGAATAAATCACCTTCTGCTGCACTGTAAGACTTTAGAGTGTCCACAACAAATTCTGTAGCATAGCCTTCTAGTACGCTATCTAGTTAAAAGTCTACTGCTCTTGAAATTAGGCTATCGACCTCTTTAAGCCTCTGAATCAGCTCTGAAGTCCACTCTGTAGGTTCTCCACCCTGAAAACAGTTTTTTCATTCTGCAAGTATTGATATCCACTCATGTATCTCATTACGAAAGACTGCGAAGAAGACTTCGTGTATGTCAGAAAATAGGTATTTCTATAACCACTCTTCCGTATATTGTTAGGATATCTCATCATTCAATTATGTACTTTGCATGCATTCTGCATGCATTGCGTGCACCCGCATGCTGCCCAGTCACCAGTTTGATGCCTCCAGCACCTAGTCCCTAGTCTTCCAGCACTCAGTGTTATCGAACAATCCACTCGAGCGGACGCGAGTAGGATCTCCCTAGCTCAAAGTGAGTCTAGAACAAATATAACAGACTACCAATGCATTTCCTAGATCTACTTAAGGATTAAGTACTAGATTCCTTACCTTTCACTTCGCAATCCTTTCTCCTAAATGCTGCTCCACGTCTCACGGTCGTCAGATCCAAGCTGCAAGACCTGTCAAGATAAGAAACAAGAGAAACAAGTAAAAGACATCTATACAATATGAGATCTAAGTAAACAGTTAAGCAGGTAAACTACTCAATATCATTACACACATAAACAATATTGGTGGAAAGCATTTGTATTACTGCAAAAGAGGAGTACATAGTAGAGATATAGAACTACAACCAAGGCTTAACGCTATAGCCCTTCTCCGATAAAGCCAATTTCCATATCCTTCTAAGGAAGTATGAGTTCTCCAATAGGTGAGTGGAGATGTTCCAAGGGTGATTTCACCAGCATGTAGATACCATAGACTTCCTCCCTTTGGGATGGGAGTGAGCTTCATTCATATAGGACTAAGTGGATAGGGTATGGATAGGATAAGTTGAGAGATGGTAGGAGAGGCTTAAGGGATCTCTCCAAAGCATTAGGAACCGAGTGCCAGCTCCTCTAAGAGGTCATGGATAGGGTCCCAAGTCAGTAAGCTTCGAGATGGACCTCGAAGAAGCTATTTTTTCCATCTAACTGACTTCGTCGCACCCTGTAATGAGGCAAGGTGCGATGTCGCATGTTGCTCATGTGCAGCCTATGATGACCCTTCAAAACCTATCACAATTGGGTACAAATCCTCTCTGGTTGATCACTTAGTCAAGATATCTTCAGGGGTGTATACACTGAATCTCATGATGAGTAGATTTTGGGTGTAATAGAATGCCCCCCAAGGCATGAAGCTGTTGAAGATACACAGGTGAAGTGATTTGATGGAAGTAATGGAAATAGACTTGTCAGACGAAGGACACTGCTACAATACAACTGACAATCTCATATGAAGTACAACATGGCTGCCGACCAATACAGTGCAGATCCATGGTAGTAATGACCGACTAAACACAATCATGGCTACTAGACACAAGCGTAGATCCATGATGAGATGATAACACAGCCACGACCAATACAAAAGTGGATTCGTGTGATATAACTCAATACAAACTCCATCGCAACCTGGGTAAAACATGGCTCCCCAGGGTCTTCAAGTTGAACCAGCAATGATACGAATCTATCCATGTGATTACAAATATCTTGACATCAAACATGGTAGAAACCACTTGATTACCAGTCATTGATGTAAACCATTAACAAGCACGAGGGAGATCACCATTGATGTCAATGATTCCCAAGGTATCACAATACATATCATCAAGTGTGAATAAATGAGTTGAAGTCAAACGCAAGATGAAATATTTCGATCAAGAGTCAATGATGTGAACTCATGATGAAAGTGAGGTAACTTGCCATTGAGGCATGCATGGCCAAGGTACTTGATTGGTTTCTAGATTCAATCCTCGGATGATTTGTTGAAGTCGATAAGGATGAATCCGTTGAAGGAGGGCCATGATGAATCCCCCATCAATCGACACGAAACATGACAAAAATGTATAGGGTAGATCGGATGGTACAGTGACATGCAAGACTGACTCGTAGTAGATCAATGTAATGGCAGGTGTACTGATTACAGATGATAAACGATAGACATATTCTTGAACATGGGCATGGCATGACTTGGCAGTATTGACATGATGAGTACGACACAAATTCTCAAAGCAACTGATGATGGAAGCTTTTTCTTTGAATGACTCAAAGGAGTAACAAGACTCATAAAATAAGTGGAACTCGAGGACAAACAGATGATCCAAGTGCTGTATGCAAAAGCAGATGAGTGCCATGTTCAAGAATGACTACATACTGCCACTAATAAGGTATGTAACACAAACTCTTTCCTTTTTCCCCATCATGAATGATGAGTGCCTCATGTGTTTTTTACAAGCTTGATGAGGGTAACCAGATGCTCGATATAGCTCATCTCATAGACGAGTCCAATCCCAAATATTTTTCGAACCTGGGATAGGAGGTTCATCCCATGATGGGCCCTTCAAGGTGAGAATTTTAATGAGTCCATAGAAGGTAAACTCGGTCATCATTTCATGTTTAGAGAGTCTGAAAAGAACTAAAGAAGACTCCAACGGTCCTTTTTCATAAAGTTAGCCTCATCATCCAAAAAAGGGTAAAACAACATGGGAGAGGACTCTTCCAGTCATGATTGGCTAGAGTATACCTTTTTCGTAATTAGTGCCTCCTGGTCCGAAAAAGGGGTAAACTATCACCAAGAAGACGACCATTCAAATACTTTAACAAGCATGAATGCGACAAGTTCACTTGGCAATCTTTTCGTCCTTCGAGACCCTGAAAAGAGCTTAACGGTAGACTCCGGGGGGTGTCCTTTTCCATGGAAGTTTAACAAGCCCAAAAAAGTGATAAATCATAACTTGGTACTTGTTCTCATAGTTTCATGAGTACGAGAACAAACGAAGAGTAAACTCATCATCACACAATAATTACGAACTAACCGTTGCCAAAATAATGACAAAGCGTTCAAGGGAGTGTTCATACCTATGATGACCATTGTGATACGAGAAATGCCACGAAAGACTACTTATGACTCCTGCACACTAGAAAATGTGTCAAATAGCCCCAAATACGACAAAAATGTTAAAAAACTATGATAAATGGCCCAAGAGCATCATAATATTTGAAAAGGAATATTCCATTCTATTTATAAATAGAAAAATGGGCCAAAAATAGTTTTCATTGTTTCATTTGCCAATTTGGGAGGAGAAGTACCAATTTGGAGCCAAAACTTCCTTTGCCAATTCTGGGAGCTGCGATCCGCCATTTCACCCACCGTCAGGAGAAGGTAAGCCTAAACTTCATCCAGCAAATTTCCAGTGGATTAAAGTTTGTTTTTAGGTTCAATTTTTGGGTTTTTTGATGAATTCATGGAGGGCTATTGCACTCTCAGCTCATTGCAATTGGCCCTTTCGGGAACTGGGACGAGACTGATTCGGCACAAGTCCCGAATGGGTGAAGTGTGACAAGATCGCACTATAAGCAAACGTACAGTGCGACGGCGGAAGTGCATTTCCCAAACATCGAAATGAACTTGTTGTGGTTGAAGTAGGATCTAACAGTGTTTAAATGTCCCTTTTGGCAGGTTGCTAGCAAGCCAACATGGTTTTAGAGTGGCGGGAAAGAGAAAACGAAGTCGAAGATGTACAAGCTTCCAATGATCCACAATGCGTGGATGCCTTGAGGAACTACGATTTGCTCAAGTTCTTTGAGATTAAGGGGATGAGATCCCAAATCCCATTGCTATCACACATGCTCCAGAGTTGGGATGCGACCCAACAACATTTTGTGATTGGTGAGCACATCCTCACAATAGATGTTGAGGACATCTATTTCCTTCTTGGTTTGTCCCGGAGAGGGGGCCCTGTAGCTCTTGCTGGAACACAGGCCAATGACTGCACAGTTGATGACATGGTGTCACATCATTGTACCGCTCTTTCTCGATCTTCCAGTGGGAAGATTATTATTAGGGATGTGGTGAGCCACCCATTGCGTACCATACTATTTACTATTACTAAAGTGGTGAGTAGCCAAGTCCCACACATGGCTACTCGGACTTAGATGCTTTATGTGGAGGACTGCATGTCCCCCATGGTTTTCAACTGGTGCGAGGGTCTCCTCTCAAACCTCTGAGCTCAGCTGACCAATTGTCGGTGGGGAGAGCTCAAGCAGTTTGGTTATCGATCGATCGTGGTATCGTTCCTCTTGGAGTGGATCCCTCTCTTGCATCCACAGGTAGTACTAGATGATAGGGAGCCTAGAGATCCCCACATGCTCAGATGAGCTGAGGTGATGACCCTCCATGGTGAAGGACCTATCATCAGCTTTGGTCCTGAGTTCTTCAGCTGGCTGGAAGGCTAGTTACTCATGGTTGAGGACTTCCCGTACAGCGGTACAGATTTCAGAGAGGATCCTGACTTGGTGCTGCCTGAGGGTGCAGCATGGGGTGACATAGGTGAGAACAAAAACCCTTGTACTTTTAGTTTTGCATATTTATCATTTTTTTGATGCAGTACTGACAAGTATGTAACATGTGTGTCTATATGTGGGGCCCATACGGTCGGTAGGACTTTCTCTTCTAGTGAGGAGAGACAAAGGTGGGGAAGCATGTGTGCCCCCAGGTGCTCAGGCTACCATCGAGGAGATCGAGGAGGTATACAGGAACTTGTCCCAGTTGACAGTAGAGTTTCCTAAGCCAACAATAGATGACCTACTAAGACCTATGTAGAGGTTTGGGGTTGGAGCATCCGTACGCTTCAATGCCCTACTCCACAAGGTAGCGAGGACCGTGGATTGCTTCCTTACTTAGTGACAGTGGGATGTTCATGCTAGGGGTGGTGTACGGGTCAGGCGTCAGGCCTGATGACACTATTATACTTGTACTGAGATCTTAGAGGCCTCATATTTTGTACTACTGAAAGCTACGATGCTTCATATTTTGTAGAGACTCACTGAAAGCCATCGTGCTTTAGATTTTGTACCAGCACTACTTTTGAGTGATATATATATATATACAAACATTCTCGGCGATCTATACATTATTTGTTTTAAAATGATGAGTGATGTGATCTTGTTTACATGTTTGCTTTTATACCTTGCATTATTTACATGTTGTGAATGCTTTTACATATTATGAATATTATGTGTGTGTGATGTACCAATCCAACATGAAGTTGGCCATCGAGTCGGCAACTGTGTTTAACTCTCGTGGAATGTGCAGGTACTAAACGAATTCAAATGACCTTTCTAGGAGACGTACTCGTCTGAAGAGACAGAGTAAGGTGGGATCACGGATGGTGTAAACCTGGCTAAGATGGGAAACCACTAATTGAGAATCCATGTGGTTCATACCCAAGGAAATGGCGTTAGCTAGGGTTCCAATTACTGCCTGATATTCTACAGTGTTGTTGGTCACAAACCCTAGGCAACTTCCTCCTGAGCTAATGAGCTCACCTGTTGGGGAATATAGTACCTAGGCTGCCGAAGCAAGGTTACGGGTATGCCAGCTGGCGCCTTCTATGATTCCATAGCACGTTGCCATTTGTACATGCAAACAAAACATGGTATAAGGAGCGGAAACAAGATCTAAAGACACTAAAAAATAAAAGCGTCACAGCACACAAAAACACAAAAAACACGCCATGTACAGTATATACAAGAAAGTCTAAGCATGACGAGTTTAGGCATAGTATCTCTTTAGGTAAATCCCATTGCGGGGTTCACCCAAAGAGATTCCGTCATAGTCTTCAAGCTCGTAAGCTCCCTTCTCCAAAACGCGTTTGACAATGTAAGGTCCATGCCACATGGATTCAAACTTTCCTGCTCCTAGTTTTTCATGCTTCTGGTCATAAGTGAGGGCCATGTCACCCTTGTTAAAGATACGAGGTTCAACTGACTTGTCGTACTGGGCTTTGATGCATTTCTTATGCACTTAATTAGCAAGAGCAACATCTCGACGGGACTCGTCAAGTTTTGCTAAGTGCAGGAGACATTCTTCTTCAGCAGTAGTATTAGGAAGAAGTTCGAAAGCGAGTTGTAGAGACAGAATTTTGCACTCTATAGGTAGGACAGCCTCCAATCCATAGACTAGTTGGAAAGGAGTGAAACCTGTGGTAGTTTTAACAGAGGTTCTATAGGCCCATAACGCTAAAAAGAGCATGTTATGCCAATTGGATTTCTGCGTACCTACCATTCTTTGGACCATGGTTTTCAATACTTTGTTAATGGCCTCGACTTGTCCATTGGACTGCGGGTAGTAGGGTGTTGAATTTTCATGGTGAAAACCCAACCTATCGCTCAGTTCATCAACCATATGGTTCTGAAAATGGGAACCATGATCGGTAACAATCGGCTAAGGAACTCCGAACCACGCTATTACATGATTGAACATGAAGAGTGCGGCAGTTTTGTCATTGTTCTGGTATGTATGCATAGCTTTGGCCCACTTTGTAAAGTAATCCACAGCTACAATGATGTAACTATGCCCTCGACCGAGGTAGGATTACAATGCATAAAGTGGGTGCCCCATTTTGCAAAGGGGCCCATGGCAATAACCAGGTGTAACAGGGCGGGATGGGTGCACTTCTTCGTATGGAAGTGTTGGCAAGGAGGACTTTTTTTACGGCTTCAATACAATCTTTGAAGATGGTAGGCCAATAATATCCTGCGCGCAAAATCTTCTAGGATATAGCCATCCCAAAGAGGTGATCGCCACATGCCCCAGCATGACAGTCATTCAGAACGCGTTCGGCTTCATCGTGAGTGAGACAACGTCGAATAATTGAATAATGCCATGGCGATACAAAGTATCATTGATGATTAAATAATACTTCGCGTGGTGACATATCTTTCGACGGTCATCGTGAGACAGTTGAAGGATGAAGTGTTGGGTTTGAAGATATAATCAAATATCTCCATACCATGGATCAGTCGTACTGATGAGAAACAATGATTCATCTGGAAAAGAGTCATTGTGCTCAACTTTTGCATCAGGACGGGGAAGGTCACAGATCAGTTCAGAAAACACCAAAGACTTCTTGGACTTGGCTTTCTCGAAAAGAAGATCAAATTCTTGCAGTATCACGATCTAGCGTGAATACTTGCCCCCAAGCACTTGACATGTCAGGACGTGGTACATGGGGTTCGAGTCTGCGATGATAGTGGTGGTGCGGAGCAAGATATAGTGCCGGAACTTTTGGATGGGGATGACCACCGCGAATGCGATTTTTTCGACATGTGAATATCTAGTTTCAGTGTCAGCAAGACCCTTACTTTCATAGTATATTACATGTTCCTAGGTGTTTTGATCCTCCTGTACCAAAACCATGGCGATAGTGGTAGCAGAAGCGATGAGATATAAGATATAATCTCGATAATAATTGGGTGGTTGGAGCACGGGGGCATGCATGATGGCATGTTTGATACTGTCAAAGGATTTTTGAGTTTGGTCATCCCAAATGAATGGGACGTCCTTCTTGAGCAGTCTCATGTACCCCTGAATCTTCTCCACGAAATTGCAAACAAAACATCTTAAATTGGTCGGCTTCCATTGGAGACTTTGAAGTTCTGTCACATCAATCGGGGGTGGCAGGTTGATGATGGCCTCCACCTTTAAGGGATCAATGCAAATCCCATCCTTCGAAACGATAAATCCTAAGAGGCATCCAGACTCAATGCAAAAGATACACTTATGAGGATTCAGAAATATATTGTACCGTCTGCATCTGAGGAAAATGGTTGTCAGATGATCAATGTGGAACTCGCGCTAGTTTGAATGAGCAGGGAGATCGTCCAGGTAAGGTTCCACAAAGTCCTTAATGTCATGGAAGGCATACGACATAGCCCATTGAAACGTGGTGCCAACATTTTTAAGGCCAAACGGGATTTTGCGGTATGCAAACGTTCCCCATAGGAAGATGAAAGTCATCTTGTGTTGGTCAGTGGAGTTGATCTCAATCTGGCTGTAACTAGAAAAGCCATCCATAAATGAGAAGATGACGCTTCCATCACAATTGTCGATAATCTGGTCAATGAAGGGGGTCGGGTAGTTGTCTTTGGACAAGCCCGGTTAAGGTCACGATAATTGACACAGACACGAATGGTACCCTGCTTTTTGTTCATAGGGATGACGTTTGAGACCCAATCCATCAATGGGACAAGATAAATAAAACCATCCTTTAAGAGCTTTTCAATCTCAGCCTTGATTGTCGCTATCTTCTGGGGGTGTACCGATAGCAAATTTTGGCGTACAGGTTTGATGTCAGGATATGTTTTTATTTCATGAGAAACAATAATAGGGTCTATCCTAGGCATCTCCTCATAGGACCAAGCAAATATGTCTCGAAATTGCTTGAATAAGGCTGTGCTAGCAACTATTTCTTTAGGGGAACACTTCTGGCCTATGCGAATGTGTTCCACTATACTAGGTTTCACCGAGATGTCTACCGGTTGGCTCAATGTTGGAAAATTTTCCCTCCATGTCCGTAAGACATGTAAGAATGGGGGAATGGGGGAATGGGTAGACATTTGGTGAAAAGAGGGTGTGGATGTTGTCCTCTATGTACTACAAAGGAGGAAGAAAAGATTACTTATGGTGGAGATCATCCCACGGACCATCGTCAACATTCATAACTTCCATGATGGACTCATCTAAATGAAAAGTTTGAAGTAAGAGATCAGGTAGAGAGGACGTCCGTCGTAGAGAACAGGATGGAGAGGCCACGATTAAATGGTCCTCTGGTGCTGATTGGATAGCCTCGTAAATACATTCAGCGAGTGAAAGAGGCATTATATCTCCAAGCAGGTGTGTTGTGGCTTCATCTAGTACAAGCCAAGTATCAGTAGAGTGAGATAAAATCTCTATGGAGATCATGTTCACCATAGCGACATGATTAGGGGGGTATGTCACTGGAAAAATGCCCATGAGATATTAATCTTTCAAAAGGCCAACCCCTATACTCTCATATTGTTTTGACATTTGTCCAATGGGAGGAACATAGTCACTAGGATGAGTAGTAGCGTCTGGTGCGCAAAAATCTAATTGGTCAATAGTAACAATTCATCCTTGGTGGGTGGCTTGTACTATGCGGAAGACTGAAGAAGCTACCGCCTGCATGGCATAAAACCAATTGCGACCAAGCAAGAGATTATAATCTATTGGGGCTGAGACCACTTCCACGTTAATGGTTACAGTCTTTCCTCCCAACTCAACTGCAAGAGCTTGTAAGAGCCCATGAGGTTGAAAGTCATGCCTGTCGAATGCTTTCAATGTGGTAGGAGAATGATTCAATTCAAGGGAGCCGATGGCTCTCCAACAGGCGATCGACATGACAGAAGTGGAGGCACCTTCGTCTAAAAGGGTACGATGGACAATCTTCCCAGCTGTTAGTTTTTCAAAATTTTCAATCTGATCTAAGATCTTAACTGAGAGAATAACATGTATAGCATATCAATCATGGACATAATAATGCAAGCACACAAGAGACACAGAGTTTCACCAGGGAAAACCAAGAAGGTGAAAAACCCCGCAACTTCCTTAGAGATAGAAAGAGTAATGATATAACCAAAGTACAAGAGATAGTCTTCTCCTAGTAGTAGATCCTTCTCCTCACAAGTGCGCCACTTTCCCAATGAGAGAAGTGTGTGTAATGAGTTATTAAATAGAGATCTCCTGATCTCTATTTATACTTGTCCTGCCCTACCCAATAAACTAATGGGGTCAACTTGTCTAGCTTGGCCTAATAACCCATGGTTAACTTAATTAGCGTTGACCCCACACTTGGTGGTCTAATAACCCATTTACCCACATGACTCATACTGGTCCGACCCCATCAAGGTGGTCTAATAACCCATCAAGTATAAGTTACGACACTTACAATATAAATGACGAAACTTCCGTATAGAGGAATAATAACATCTCTATAGGAATACAAACACTTCCGTATAGAGGAATAATAACATCTCTATAGGAATACAATACACATGGGTAAAATACATTCCGAAGTTACATATACATCAACACTCCCTCTTAACTAGGAAGGTATTTCCTGACACAGTTCTGCTAGCACAATTCTTCTTCTCTGGATCATCATCAACGAATCATCATCCTCGAATCATCGTCATCATCACTCTTCTACTATCTCAATCAATCTCTGAATCTACTCCTCATAGGAAGTTCTGCAGAGCCTGTCCTTTTTCATACTAGATGTAGGCCCACCACCTGCAGGTCCTCATCATCACTGGCCATACTGTGGAATCCTCAGGACTTATTACATGCGTCACAAAACCTCGCAAGAGCATCCCAGGACTGATTACGGACACACAGCCCAACCTATCGGATCTCCCAGGGAGCTATTACATGTGACTGTCACAAAACCTTAAAAGAGTTTCTTGACTAGCAAGAACCCTAAAGAGCATCTGAGGCATTTTTCATCCTGTCCAGATCTCCAGGACTTATTGCATGTGACCCCCACCACAAAACCTTAAAAGAGTGTCTTGTCAAGCAATAACCCTAAAGAGCATCTGAGTCCTTTTTCATCCTGTCCAGATCTCCAGGACTTATTACATGTGGTCATGGCAATGCCTCGAAAGACCATCTGAGGCTTTTTTCATCCTGTCCAAATCTCCCAGGTCTACTTACATGCCATAGGACAAAACCTCGAAAGAGCATTTTCCAGATCTCCCAGGGAGCTATTATATGCCAGCAACAAAACCTAGCAAGAGAATCTGCAAACCTCCCAGGGCGCTATTATATGTCCTCCCAAAGAAAAACCTCGAAAGAGCATTTGCCAGATCTCCCAGGGAGATATTATATGCCAACGGAAAAACCTAGCAAGAGAATCTGCAAACCTCCCAGGGCGCTATTATATGCTTATCTGCACAACCTATCCACGGCCACAGAGTATCAACCTAATACTCACCATACATCATCCTGATGTACACATGATCATCCTGATCATCATCACTGCATCGTCCTGATGCATACACAGTATCTGCCTTATACATATCATCATACATGATCTACTTGATCATACAATGTATCCACCCGATACATATACAAATACATGATCCACCTGATCATACCTGATACATATCAATATACATGATCTACCTGATCATATGATGTATCCACCTAATACATATACAAATACATACACATGATCCAACTGATCATATACAACATCCAACATGATGCATACATACATAAATGATCCAACTGATTATATCCAGCATCCAACATGATGCATACATACATAAATGATCCAACTGATCATATCAAGCATCCAACATGATGCATATACATATACGGAGCAGTAACTGGAGCATTGTCCTGATGCTCATCATCCAGCGCTTACATCCACAGCCATGTGAAGGATCCTCCTTCCAACATGCTTGGAATGGCTTCAACAAATGTCTCCATCACTTCTTCCTCAAAGTGTCATCAATCTAAAGAACACCAAGCCTCTCCCTGAAGTACTCAAACTTCACTCTGGCTAATGGTTTTGGCAACACATCTGCAACCTGCTCATCTGTCGCAACATACAAGAGCTTTATTGCTCCTCTCTGCACCATATCCTTGATATAGTGATATTTGATCTCAATGTGTTTTGACCTATCGTGGAACACCGGATTCTCAGACAGCTTCACACAACTCTGATTTTCACAAAAGATACCAGTAACCTCCAGTGGGAGATCAAGTAACTCAGACAGTAGCTTATGAAGCCATATTGCCTCACAACTAGCTGAACAAGTTGTAACATACTCTGCTTCAGCTGTACTCAGTGCTACAGAGGACTGCTTCCTTCTAAACCAAGAGATCACACCTGATCCCATACTGAAGCAACACCCAGAAGTGCTCTTCTTATCTGCAGCACTTCCTGCCCAATCTGAATCAACATAACCCTGTTGGTTAAACTTTTGATTCGCATCATACTTGAGTCCATAGTCAACCGTACCCTTCAGGTACCTCAGAATATGCTTTACAACAACCAGGTGAACACCTCTGGGATCTGTCAGGAACTGGCTCAATGTGTTCACCGCAAAGAAAATATATGGTCTAGTGTTCGTCAGGTACATCAAGGACCCAATCATCTGACGATACATAGTGACATCAACCGGATCATATGAAGCATCACATAGAAGCTTCAGGTTCGATGCCATAGCCTCGCAGTCCATCATCCTGAACCTCTTTAGGATCTCTATTGTATACTTCCCTTGTCCAAGGAAGATTCCATCTGCACTCTGCCACACCTTCATACCAAGAAAGTAGTGCATCATACCCAAGTCCTTCATCTCGAACTCGGCAGCAAGCTTCCTCTTTGTGTCGAAAATAAATCTATCATCACTTGTTACAAACAGGTCATCCACATACAATAGTAGTATCACTGGATTTCCTTCCTCAACCTTGTAGTAAAGGTTGGAATCCGCTTTACTCTTGGTAAAGCCCAAACTAGATAGAAATCTATCTATCCTACCATACCAAGTTCTGCACATATATGACTTCTCGTCATGTGTCTCAAAACAAAGTGGCTGCTCCACATGCACTTCCTCTTTGACTACACCATTCAAGAAAACTGTCTTGACATCCATCTGGTGTATCTTCCATTTCATCACTACAGCCAAAGAAAGTACTGATCTGATGGAAGTGTATCTGGCTATAGGCGTAGAAGTCTCTTCATACTCAATCCCTCTTTCTGGGAGAATCCACGAGCTACAAACCTCGCTTTGTATTTCTCCATGCTACCATCTGCAGTATGCTTGATCTTATAGATCCATTTGGAAATCACAATAGACTTCCCTTCAGGTCTTGGGACTGCATCCCAAAGATCTTTCTTCATGATCGACTAGTACTACTCGATCATGGCATTCTTCCCGAATCTTGGGAACTTCAATATATATAAAATCTTCAATAGATAACTTTGTTGCTGAAAAATGTTGTAGTCCTTCTTTTGTAGGTGCTCATATACGATCTTTCCTACAAAACAAGTTAAATTGCATGATTAGAAACTTCTCATAGTTTTCAAAACAAATTCTTACACATACAGAAATATGTCATATAGTCATGCAATTATTTTAGCCAATGCTTTAATACAACATCTATCCATGTCCCATAACTTTCTAAATGCCTTCCAATCTCTACCAGAACATTGCTTAAGAGTGTGCACAACTCCCAACATGTCAGCAAAGAGGTTTCATTCTAGATAAGTAGCAATGGAATGTTGTACAGTGCCATAGGCCACTTACCCATTACACGCATATTAGTAGTATGCTGTTCATTAATGCAATTATTCTAATATGCCAAAATACACAGCCTAATTCTAGGAACATCAGTATATACATCATTGAACAACATTATTTAAACAAACAAATATGTAAGAAATGACAATTCAAATACTTATCTTTGTTTGGTTGTTGGGTGGACTCCCTCTGAATCTTTGCAACTCCATTCTAATGTGGATTGTGAGAAGTGGTCGACTCCCTCTGAATATATGCATCCTTGCAGAAACTATTGGAGTGTGCTCCCTCTTGATCTTTGCTTCCTGGATTACCTGTCCTTGAACTTATATCCATCCTCGATCACTATGCATGCTTACAAGTATCATTATTGTGATATCCTCGAGATCTCATACATAATCATACATTCTCAATACTACAATAATATTAAACATGTATAGTCATGATCATTTCAAACACAGATAATAAGCATTAGCATTCAATGTTTTAAGGAAGACTTCTCTTACTCATGCATATTCATATTTGACCAAAAGATTTTTCTAGTTAGTCATATCATCAATCAAGGTAAGAGACATAATATGCATAAACCGTGGATTACTTAAATTTCTAACTTCATAAATAATCATTATCAATCATGCCATGTATACTTATATAAGAGATCCTAACACAAGGTAGGATTTTGACTTGATATAGGAAAACCATACCTGGATTAGCATGCTAGCTAGTTATGTCTAACATACCCGCATAATGTCTTCTTGTTTTCTTCAATGAATTGTGCTAGCTACCTGCATATCTCATAGGTTAACCATTATAGAACCAATTTATACATACCTCCTAAGTAGATCTTCTATGTGATCCATGGAAATGGATGAACCTTTGTCTTCATGTCACCATAGTCATATGTTCTTGAACTAGAACATGATGATTTGTCTTTCTTGATGTACCTTTCATGTTAGTGGACAACATCAACCTCATACAACATCACAATGCATTAGTACAATCATAAGTGTCAAAAACCCTAACCAATGAATATCTTCTATCATGCATTCATAATTTTATTAAGGTGATACGACAAGTCTAAAAATAACCAAGATTGTACTAACCGTAATAATATATCATAAACTTAATTATGAAGAGAATTCGAAACATACCTGTATGAGTCATACTTGTCAAGATTGCTTTGTAATCTTCTTATGTAAGGCCTTAGCCTCATCTCCCTCTGAAACAGGAACTTCTTCACTTATGCAGGTGACCAATCCATTCTCTTCTAGGATTAACCTAATCCACTTGATTTGTAGGAACTAGATATGGAGTTGGATTAGGGTTTTCCAGAGAAACCCTAAGAATTCAAACTTTGAATTTCAAACTTCTGAAAGGATAGAAAAATGCACCTTGATGAACTGATCAAGCTGGTATACTCATAATTTGAAAACTGCAAAGTTTCACCCCTCAAAATTGCCTTTTGAAACTTCCGGATTCACTGGACATGACCCCGAACTAGGGTTTCATAAATCCCACCCTTCTTCCCAATCAAAAGTTTCGATCCAAAGCTCTAAGATTCTTTTTTTCTGAGGAGCTTCCAGCCATGGTCATAGATTTCAAAAATTCCCATTTTTGCAGAAGCCCTAATTTTCCACTTTTTCGATCAAAGTCCCGAACTAGGGTCTGATCAAGCCCGGCCTTCTGCCCAACCAAAAAATCTGATCTTCGTCTCTAAATTTTGATTTTTATGAGTAGCATCCAGCCGTGGTCTTCGATTACAAAAATTCCAACTTTCTCCGAAACCCTAATTCCTGGAGCCATGAATGAAGGTGCTCAAAATCCAATTCTGTTTTGACAGAAATATGCACCTGATTGTTTCTGGTGTAACTCTGAAATTATGAATCCACAGGGTCTAAACATTCCACCTATGGTAGCCTGACCTGTCATACTTCCATCCCCATAGGTCTTACCTCAAGTGGATTCTCTGAAAGTGAGTTATGCCACATGTCGCAATGTGACCTGTTTATGGGATAAAACAGGAGAGCGAACTTGTACAGCGTGCCACATGTCACTGGTTCAGTTTCAGCCTCTGAAAAAGTTACTTGAGAATTTAAAGCCCATGCACTACTTGTCACATTTTATGAAATTTCATTTGGAGCTTCCTAGCCCATGTTATGACCTTTTTTCCTGGGTCACCTGTTTATGACTTAGATCTGGAAGAGGCAAAAACCCTAGATTGTACAGATGATAAAGAACAAAGTACAACGAATTAGAAGTTTTCCTTTGGACACAAGTTACATGGGGATCTGATATTCAACCTGTAAAAGTTTCAGATTTGAAAATTTCTCCAAAATGGATTTATAGCAAAAGTGCTACGATGACTAGTTTTTTCTATATCAAGCCCTAGCATCGCAAGTGCAACAAGTGTCATACATTCCATACCATGCCTTCTTTCAGGCTAGCTCTGATACCATGTTAGTTTTTCAGAATTTTCAATCTAATCTAAGATCTTAAGTGAGAGAATAACATGTACAGCATATCTACAGCATATCTACATCATATCAATCATGGACATAATAATGCAAGCACACAAGAGACACAGAGTTTCACCAGGGAAAACCAAGAAGGTGAAAAACCCTGCAACTTCCTCAGAGATAGAAAGAGCAATGATACAACCAAAGTACAAGAGATAGTCTTCTCCTAGCAGCAGATCCTCCTCCTCACAAGTGTGCCACTTTCTGAATGAGAGAAGTGTGTTTAATGAGTTATCAAATAGAGATCTCCCGATCTCTATTTATACTTGTCTTGTCCTGCCCAATAAACTAATGGGGCCAACTTGTCTAGCTTGGCCTAATAACCCATCGTTAACTTAATCCGAGCCAACCCCACACTTGGTGGTCTAATAACCCATTTACCCACATGACTCATACTGGGCCGACCCCATCAAGGTGGTCTAATAACCCATCAAGTATAAGTTACGACACTTACAATATAAATGACGACACTTCCGTATAGAGGAATAATGACATCTCTATAGGAATACAAACACTTCCGTATAGAGGAATACTAACATCTCTATAGGAATACAATACACATGGGTAAAATACATTCTGAATTTACATATACATCAACACCAGCAATGTTCACAGAAACTTGAAATGCGAGCCGGTGGGAGAGCCTCGGCTTGAAGTGGTCAAGTCAAAACATGATGGTATTCGAGGAATCGGGGTCGATGGCACCGATGGCTGCAAGGAGAGTTTTGCGTTGATTAGGACAATTCTGCAAAACTTCTAGGGTAGACATGGCGCAAGGAGCTTGTGCCAAGTCTTCTACGATATTTTAATTTTTTGTCGCCCGAGCGTTAGGATTGAAAACAACTTTTCGAATCGTAATCTTGGGTGGTCACAATATCAAGTCTAGGGATGGCTTCTCAATGGTGAGAGAAGTTGATGGTACAGTGACATCAGTTAAGGATTTGGAAGCTTTTTCAACATTACTTCCAGTGGATTCCTTCGAAGGGACCGGTTCGTAAGATCGTGAGTGAGTGTTCAAATTGATCGTCTTGTTATGCACCATGAGAACATGCGCGATATTGGATGGTTCCCCCTGGGCCGAGGTGGGTTGAGCAATCATCTACTGGTTCTGAGTAGGAAACAAATCGTTGAGGACTGCGGTGGTTGGTTTACCCCTAAAAAACTTTTGTACTTCGTCTCTATGGGGACATTCTAAGGAGAATTGGTCATCTCCACACAGTAAACAAGGATACTTTAGTTTTCGTTTTTGCTTGGTATCGTCGGGAGTGCTCTTTTGTTCCTGCTGGGCGGAAGACTTTATGGGTTTCCCCTTGTTCTTCTTTTTACTGCTAAACTTCTGAGATGAAGCTAATTGGACATAATTCACCTCTTCAGTTAGAGCAGGACTGGGGATTTGGTGGTGCTATGGCCAGCCTGAGTCGGTAATGGGGAGGAACCGTGAAGGTTGGATGATCCAACAGTGCTAGAAGCAGGATAGGTGTTAAGGGAACCAATGATTCCATCAGTTTGGAGTCCCTTATGTGGTTTTGCGGGGTCATTAACATCATGGGGTGCGTCAGGCAGAATATCAAACAAAGTGCCAGACTGAGTGTAGACTAGGTCTAGTACATGGGCACTTGTGATGGCTTGTTCTTCGGTGACAGCACCTCACATGGAAACATCTCTTGCTATGGTAGGAATGAGGGATTTTGTAAACCATTCTGCTAGGAGTTGATCTGGAATAAGAGATTTAATGAGACGTCGTCTCCTTCACCACTCATGGATATGATCCGAAATATGAGTGGCGGTATTCTGATGGAGCGAGGTTAAAAGCTCGGTACCAGTTTCGTATTGTATGGGCAGCTAGAAATGTGTCAAAACATTCATGGCAAGAGAACCAAAATTAGAAAAGGAATGAGGTGGCAACTCAATGTACCACTTGGTAGCCAAACCGGTGAGAGTCCTTTGAAACAATCTAAGATGAATTGAATCGTCCATTAAGGAATTAGATGAACACCATAAGTGGTATGTCATCACGTGGTTTTTATGGTCTTCACCTGGCTTGCCGTCAAATTTGGGGATATCAGATGGAAGTTTCACCGGAATTGGTGGCCAGTTAAATCTGTGGTAAATAGGATTGTTGGTTAGATGGGATAGGTCAGGCAGGTCCAAAGTAGCCAGGAATGGCAGCTACGGGTTAGGCTGCGCATATTGATGATACGGATAAGGCATGTGAGGACCAGACTGACTGTAAGGTGTACCAGGAGGAAACTGGCCATAGGGGGGGTGCTGCCTGGACCGTAAGGGGGTCCGCCACCATAAAGTGGTCCATTCCAAAAAGGTGGGGGTCCACCTCCACCACTGGGAGGGGGTGGAGGTCAGCCACCACCATTGGGAGGAGGTGGGGGTCCATAACCGTAATGAGGGGGCCCACCACTGCCTCTTCCTAGAGGGGGTGGTGGACCACTTCTGCCGCCAGAAGGATGGGGGCCCCCACCACCTCTACTTCCAGAGGGATGAGGGTCTCCACCACCACCGCCGCCACCATAGTAATTAGGTCCTCCACCGCCTCCTCCTGGAAGGGGTGGTGGACCACCTCCACCACCCGAAGGGAAATGTCCTCCTCCACCATGATAAGGTGGTCCCCCGCCACCTCCGCCGGGAGGGGGTGGTGGACCATTCCCGCCACCGCCGGAAGGGTGAGGGATATTGTTGAAAAAATGAGGTGGGCCTCCACCAAGGTTAGTTGGGGGTCCTCTGCCTCCAGCAGGAGGTAGGGGAGAAACGATCGGGGGTGGCGGTACTTGAGGGATAGTGGTTTGGGGTCCGTGTTGCAACACAGGTTGTTGCCCCCATAGAGTGTAGGGATTCTTGGGATAAGGTATCCTGTATGGTGTGTTTCTGGGATTAGGTTGGCCCGGCACAGGGTTAATAGAACCTGGATATGCTTGACTCCATGAGGGTTGAGTTACATTGGATGGGCCCCCAACATGAGATAATCCCATGGTGGATGGTCTAGCGGGTTGAGGAGGTCCAATGGAAGGTCCGTTGGGGATTCCACCGCCTATGTTCTGGTTAGGAAATGGGGGTTTCCCCCCAGCCACAACAGGTTTACCACTATGCAAAGGTTGAACCAACATAGGTTGTTGACTAGATACTATAGTAATAACATTACTAAGGGGATAATCCGTGGGAATGGAATATCCTCCCCTCAAATTTTGAGGTGGGGGAGGAACTGGTAAAGTAACTGTGGTAGTGATAGGTGTGTTGGACTATTGTCCTTCCATCAGTTGGTTCACTTGAGGTGCAGGACTGGACTCTTGCGAGGGTTGACCAGTCTTATTAGTGGTCTCATGGTGGGAAGATTGTTCCGGTGATCCAAAATATATCGGATGATCTGGGATGGGTCGGTAAGGGGGTAACAATGGGTCTTGAACCCGTCATTAGAGACTTGGATGCCGAAACTCTCAGCCATGGACTGAAATTGAGCTAATTGGTCACGAAAGTAGGCTAAAGTGTCGTCTGGAGTAGTCCCATCAGGTGGGGATGAGATGGCAAAATGAGCCACAAGGTGGTCTGTAGAAGATGTCCAGTAAGCTGCTAAAGGACCAACAGCTGATGTAGGGTCGTCCTGGGGTCGATTTATCCATTCCAACGATCCAGGTTCTCCCGAGATGATGGGAGAAAGGTCTTGTGAAGCAGGGATTTGTGCTCCTTCATCCTGCGGTGGATGAGAGGCAGGTGAATCTGAAGGAGTTTGTGGAAACAAAAGTCCTCCAACATTTAGAGTGGGGTTTTCAACTTCAGCAACTACGACCGTGTTACGCTGATCCATTCTTACCCTCGAAATAAACTCCGGATAAGGGGATATTCGGGTGATAAATTTAAGATCCTACGGTACCTTCTCCAAGGAAAATCCACCAGAGCGTCAGGATGATCAGCCAGGATGGCTAAAACAATGTTTCTCCTAAGGGTATGCTAAAAGAAAAGCAGTCCAGAAAAACCTACTCAAACTAAGGCAACAAGCAGACTTATGTGATAGAGTGGATTCAAAAGTCTAGAACCTCACGGGATTATCAAGGCATCGCAAATAGCGATATACTGCAGGGTCCAAAAATATGATGCGACAAGGAGGATTGGGACCGTACCCTTTCCTGCATACCCGATTACCTGGACAGTACGTGCGAGCTGATCTCCCCGAGTGCTGTTCTCGGTGTATTGATTTTCCAAGACGGCCAAATGGTTAACTCAGTTGGTTTTAGGAATCCTAGTGGTGTTTCCCGGTATACACAACGTACGTGGGAGCTCAAATCCGTAGTGGTGTTGTCTAATGCACAACCGTTCGGCAAGAGACCTTCTGATATACTACCGAGTATGTGATACACCCTTCGATATACGCCAAGTACGGATTATGGTACTTGGTGGGTACATGAAGGAGCTCAATATACTGATAAGTATGTGGAAGACTACAATACCCCCGGGATACAATGCTGGAAAATAACGACAGTTGCCATGCTTAACGACGCCGGAACACGTCTCTAACTTACACACAAGTTACTAAAATTTTTACCTAGTTCTACCGTTAATTTTATCTTGGATGGTTAGGTGAATGCATGAGGTGAGTACACAATTGGAAGCATAATGCAAGCCCTAACTACATGCACGAAATATTCTTTTCTTTCAATGAATTCTAGCTATGGGAAGGAGAAATCTTTTTCTTTCCGTCGATATTTCCAAAACAACACAATGCAACACAATCCCAATTTAAACAAAACTTGACTATGAAAGTACTCTTTTCCTTTTTTCAATGAAACACAAAAAATCACAACACTACTATCCAAATCACAACATTTTTTCTTTTCTTTTTTCTTTTCAAGGCAAAACGACACTAGGTAATGAAAAGAGAGGATTCTAAAATGGAATATGCAAGTTTTTCAATTTCACTTTCAATGGTCTAAAAGCAACAAAAATTAAAAATGCATCTATATTTCCTTAGCATGGAATCAATTTCACAAAAAATCGAAGCGTACTTTAAGTTTTTGAAGAAAATGAGCGATTCATAGTTCGAGAAAACACAATAGATCATACATTCATTCAATTTTTCCAAAACACAAACGAAAACGTTCCAATGCATAACAATTTTCTTCAATTATGCTCAAGAAATGATGGGAAAGAAGCACTTTTTAATTTTTCAATGGATGCATCAAAGAATAAACTTGATAGCAATTGAGCTTTCAGATCTAAATGAATGAAAAGAAAACACTACTTGCAGCACTAATACACTCAGAAAACTCAAGAAAAGACAAGCACTCGATCAAGCTGAAAGGCATACTTAACTCAAAATCAAGCACCAGCAAGAAAACCAAGCAAGCAAATCTCAAACAATGATGAGAATGAGGTTTGGAAACTAATCTAATGTAATGATCAGATCAGGGATGGAAGGAAGGGAATGCAAGGGTGAGCGGATGAAGGTGGAGGAGACAAGAGTATCCACCACTACCGGTCTTCAAGCTTGTCCAAGACGGAACCCAAAATCAATCCAAGCAAAACCAAACACTCAAAACACAAATCAAAAATAGGATCTTTGGTTGGATCTTGTAGCACAGAGGGAGTTCATACAGCAAACCAAAGCCCAGACTGTCAAATGGAAAGGAGATGCCTGCATGCCAAATTTTGACAAATCGATGCACTTTGTTCTTGTACATAGTGCGACGTCGCGGTTTACCTACACGGGAAGTGCGACGATGTCACAATTTACCAATGCAAGGGATGCAATGAGTAACTAATAGGTAAAGAACAGAGACCCAAAATGACATAGTGTCTCTCTGTTCCCACTGCCCAGGTGCAACAGGAAAAGTCTATATTCAAAAATGAATTAGATCTCTCAACAATGAAACATGGAATGGTTTGGGAATAAGTCATATAAACTCAGAGGAAGTATATCCGAGTCTTCAATGTCAAGATCCAATAGGGAAATCAACTTCAAGAAGTAAATGGAAAAAATAAAAAGGCTTGTGTCAAGCAATCGACTGAAAATGACTCTCAGATTGACAACTATTGACCAAATTCTATACTCCCCAGCGGAGTCGCCATATTTGTTATCGGACAATCCACTTGAGTGGACGTGAGTAGGATCTCCCTAGATCAAAGTGAGTCTAGAATAAATAGAACAGACTACCAATGCATTTCCTAGATCTACTTAAACGAGTACTAGATGCCTTACCTTTCACTTCGCAATCCTTTCTCCTAAATGTTGCTCCACGTCTCACGGTCGTCAGATCCAAGCTACAAGAGATATCAAGACAAAAAACAAGAGAAACAAGTAAAAGACATCTATACAATAAGATATCTAAGTCAATAGTTAAGTAGGTAAACTACTCAATATCATTACACACATGAACAATATTGGTGGAAAGCATTTGTATAACTGCAAAAGAGGAGTAGATAATAGAGATATAGAACTACAACCAAGGCTTAATGTTGTAGCCCTTCTCCAACAAATCCAATTGCCATATCCTTCTAAGGAAGTATGAGTTCTCCAATAGGTGAATGGAGATGTTCCAAGAGTGATTTCACCAGCATGTAGATACCATAGACTTCCTCCCTTTGGGATGGGAGTGAGCTTCATTCATATAGGACTAAGTGGATAGGGTATGGATAGGATAGGTTGAGAGATGGTAGGAGAGGCTTAAGGGATCTCTCCAAAGCATCAGGAACCAAGTGCCGGCTCCTCCAAGAGGTCAGGGATAGGGTCCCAAGTTAGCAAGCTTCGAGATGGACCTCGAAGAAGCTATTTTTTCCATCTAAATAACTTTGTCGCACCCGGTAATGAGGCAAGGTGCGACGCCACATGTTGCTCATGTGCATCCTATGACGACGCTTCGAAACCTAACATAATTGGGTACAAATCCTCTCTGGTTGATCACTTAGTCAAGATATCTTCAGGGGTGTATACATTGAATCTCATGAAGAGTAGATTTTGGGTGTAACACTCAGGAGCTACTTTCCACTCAGATTTAGCCCTCCTAGTCAGGGAGCCACCCACTTCTCACCTTCCACTATAGAAAGGCGCCTTTTCTCACCTACCAGTCCAGTTCACTTCAGTTAGCCACCAGTCTTTCCTTGATTTGAGGCTAGACTAACTCCTCACTACTGTTATCACTCTGATTGACCTCTGATGAGACTTGAATACCTATTATGAGTGCAATTAACTCCTCATGCGCCCTCCATTGAGCCTCCATCCCTACATTACTACCACTTACCATTAGTTACACTTATTACACTCAGTTAGACTCAATTAGACTAAGTTAGACTTAGTTTGACATCTATCTGACAGTGACCTGTGCATTGATGACCACCACTGATTGATGATGAGGACTCCTAGTTGGATCCAAGCTATGCCATGCAGTATATTTGAATGACCTCCTTGGCTAATTCGAATTGCTCACTCATTTTGACAGTATTGTATTGTAATTCTACTATTCTGGATTATAGAGCACTGATGCATCTCTCTTGCACAGTTTTTACTCCAATTTTTTTTACATCATTGTGATTGATATTCTTGTTCAATAGATCTGCTGTGACTAATTTTACATGGTATCAGAGTCGTTGCAGGGACAAGATCTCTCTCTTATAGGTGTTCTACATGAAGAATTGAGTGAATTTGCTCAAAATTGCAGAAGTTTTGGCATGAAAAATCTCATGTGCATTCGCTCATGTGCATGCAAAGTAGAAAATACACTCCAATCCAGTCCAGAAGCTTGAGTTTTCCACATAATTCCTGTATTTGATACATTGGATCTATTCAAGCTTGCTTGATCTCCAATCCCAGGTGTGATGCAAATCTAAAAGGGTGGATTGTTCGACCTTACTGTTTTTGTTTTGATTGTGATTTGCAGGTTTATCATCTCCATCAATTGCACTCGCCATCAGTGATGGAATACTCTTCTTCAAAGCCTATGCTAACTCCTTTCAATTATTTTGATTGGAAAGGAGACATGGAGATCATATTGCGCTCTAAAGGGTTCTATAGAGTCATTATGGGCCTCGAATTGGAGCCAAACACATTGCTTGAGTCATTATGGTCTTCTTTGCCTCACCATCTCCAAGGATCTTCACTTCCATCTCAGCGGATTGAACTCTCCAAAGGCGGTATGGGAGAAACTTGAAAAAAAATTTGGCAAGTAGGATGAGCTTAGGGCTTTTTAATTGGAAAATGAATTGATTGCTCATAGTCCTGAGAATTTCGAGACCATCAATGAGTTTTTCACAAAATTCAAGCACTTGGAATTGCAGTTGAAGAACAATGGTGTTGTTAAAGAGGATAAGTAATTGATCCTCTCCATTCTTTCAAAGCTTGGTAAATATTTCTCAGTATTTGTCTCTACTTTCAATTCCGGTCAGCTAACTACCCCAAATTGGAAGATGCCTACCTTGAATGCCTTCATTGAATGCGTTACCAAAGAGCATGACAAGTTGATTCAAATGGGGTCCATAAGCTCCAAAGATTCAGCCCTATTTGTTCAAGGATCCAAGAATTCGAATGGCAAAGGGAAGCAAAAGAAATAGAAGCCCAAATTCGAACCTAACAAGCAAAGAGAGAAAAGCAAGCAATCGGACGCACCATCCGGTTCAAGGAACAAGAAGAAGGATAAAGAGGGTAAGAAAAAATGTAAATGTTCATATTGCAACCGTTTATTTCATCCTGAAAGTTCATGCATGAAGAAAACAATAGATCAAATGGCCCTCCTTTTGGAAAAGAATAACATATGTTTTCCCGACGGTGCACGGAAGAAGGATAGAAATGATGATCATGAAAGAGGTCAAGCACTCATGGAAACTATTTCGAAACCCACCACTCTACTGATAGATTTCAGTGCCTTGAATCATATGACTACAAATATTGACTCCTTCTCTTCATTCGATCCAAACAGCTCCATCCCCATCCATTTGGGAGATGACTCAAAAATTTCGTCAAAGGGTAAAGGTACCATCCATTTAGCGCATGAAAGTTTTCAGAATGTTCTTTATGTGCCTTCCTTGGCTTCAAATCTACTTTCTGTGTATCAAATGACACACATCGGTTAACCGAAGCATGTGACATTCATCCCTAACAAAGTTGAAATTTCTGATATTGAAAGTGGAAGACTTATTGCAGTCGGAAAGGAAAACCACACTGCAAAATACTATGAGTTTTCTCACTTTGTGCCGCTTGAAAAGCCCACTACTCTCCTCACTCATGGAAACGAGGATAGTAGGATTTGGAATGAAAGGTTTGGAAACCTTAATTACAAGTATTTGTTTTTGTTACAACATAAATCCATGGTTGATGGTCTTCCGCAACTCCATTCCTTGAAGGGAATTTTCCCTGGTTGCATTGTTGGGAAGAACCTTGAGCACAAGTTCGACCATGGAAAAGCTAGAAAAGATTCTACTATTTTGGGTCTCATACATTCTGATATTAGTGGTCCACTGCCAAATATGTCCATGAATGGTTCAAGGTATGTTTTGACATTCATTGACAACTTCTCCCGCTTTATTGGGTATTTTTTCTCAAAAACAAGTCAGAAGTGCTAGGAAAATTCAAGGATTTTAAGGCTTCTGTTGAGACCACCACTGAGAGAAAGATCAAAGCTCTTAGATCTAATAATGGTGGAGAATATATCAATACTAAGTTGCTACAACTTTGTTCCGAAAGTGGAATTCAGATCCAACATACAGTTCCCTACACACCCCAGCAGAACGGTGTAGCGGAAAGGAAGAATTGGTCACTGAAAGAGATGGCTACTTGTATGCTTGAGTCAAAAGGTTTGTCCGCAAATATTTGGGATGAAGCCATGAATGTTGCTGCATACATTTAGAACTGAGTTCCACATTCATCCGTGAAAGGTAAAACTCCTTTCGAAGCATTCACTGGTCACAAACCAGATGTGTCCAATTTGAGGGTTTTTGGCTGCACTGCATGGGCTAGAATTCCTTCCGATAAGAGAAAAGATTTGGATCCACAAAGTATTGAATGTATCCTAATAGGATAAGGGGAAGAATCAAAATCATATAAACTCATGAATATCATATCCAAAAAGATATTCGTAGAGTGAAGTGTGAAGTTTGAAGAACCGCTACCAGATCTGAAACTAGTCGAGGAAAACACCGTCGATCTGCAACCTCCACAAGAAGAAGATTCAAGAGAATATGAAGAAAGCATTGGATCTAATATCTTTGATATTATATCAGAATTTGATTACCATGACATATCAGGTTCGGAATCAGACCATAATGATCCTCCTCAGTTACCAAAGTGGGCCCAAAACACTCTACAATCTACTGCTCCAAACATTGGAAATCCTGCTGATCCAAGGAGAACAAGAGCATAATTTCAAAGAGCAGGTATGGCTCTTTCATTTTCTGATCCATTATTATATGAGAAATTTTATTTGATGATTGGTTCATATCCCAAATCATACTACCATTCCCACTGAGATCCACGATGGCAAATCGCCATGGATGAAGAGTACAGTTCTCTTCAAAAGAACAATACATGGGAGCTAGTTTCTCTTCCACCTGGAAGAAAATTAGTTCAATGCAAGTGGATGTACTACATGAAGTTTTCTGCTGATGGTTCTATCAGCAAATAAAAATCTAGGATGGTGGAAAAAGGTTTCTCCCAATTCCAAGGAGTGGACTACACTGAGACCTTTGCACCGGTTGCAAAGATGGATTCCATCCACCTAGTTTTGGCCATTTCTGCATCCAAGCACTGGGAAGTGCACCATATGGATGTAAAGAGTGCTTTTTTACATGGAGACCTTGATGAATAAGTATATATGAAGCAGCCAGAAGGATACATATCAGATTCATCATTAGTTTTCAAGTTGAAGAAATCTTTGTATGGATTGAAACAAGACCCAAGAGCTTGGTACGCAAAGATGGACTCCTTCCTTCTTTCTCAGAATTTAAAAATATGAAAATATGATATGAATGCGTACCTACAGAAAGCTAAAGGTAATTTTCTGATTGTTTTTTTATATGTTGATGGTCTTCTCATTACTGGTAGCACTCTCTTTACGATAAACAAACTAAAAACCGCTTTAAATCTAGCTTTTGATATGGGCGATTTGGGCTTGCTTAAGCAATTTTTGGGCTTGGAGATAGCTCAAAAATTTGATGGGATCACATTATCTCAACAAAATTATTCTAAAGACCTGATATTAAAGTTTAATATGGCATAATGTAAGGCTGCTCCGTTTCCATTCCTCTCAGGAATCAGTCTTGAAGAGGGAAATTCTACACTGCTTGCAGATTGCACTATGTATTGACAGTTGATTGGTTCACTACTCTACTTGACACACTCAAGGCCTGATATTTCATATGCCATGAGTGCTGTATCAAGGTATATGTAGCAGCCCCATGAGCTTCATTGGCGGGTATCCAAGCAGATCTTACAGTATGTGCAAGGTACGAGACATTTTGGCATACATTATGTTGCAGATTCTAAGCTAGATTTCATTAGTTTTACTAATTCAAATTGGGCAGGTGATAGCATAGATCGGAAGTCCAATTCCAGATATGTTTTCATGATTGGTCATGGCCCTATTTGCTAGTCAAGAAAAAAGCAGGTAGCCATTGCACTTTCTTCAGCAGAGGCAGAGTATCGAGGGGCAGTCAATGCCTACATTCAGGAAGTTTGGTTGCAGGGTATTCTTTCCAAGTTTGATTTTGGTAGCACTACTTCGAATGTCCTATTTTGTGACAATTAAAGTTCTATTAAGATCTCCACCGATCCAGTTCAGTGGCAGAGGACCAAACACATTGAGATTCATATGCACTACATCTGAGAGTTGGTGCATGATCGCACTATCATTCTGTAATATTTCCCTATCGATGAGCGAATTGCAGACATCTTCACCAAGAGCTTCACTGAGAAGAAGTTCTCTTACCTCCGTTCACTGTTGGGTGTGAGTTCCATCATGGTGGAGACAGATTAGATCCATTTTATGTTTAGCTTGAGGGGGGACTTTCTTCCTACTGGGTTTTCCCTCTTTCCTCACTTACCTTATTTTCAACATTTTTTGGATTATTGTATTGGGGTGACCTTTGGTCTCAGTAACCAGGGACCTACATTTTATTTTTTACATCATAGTATAGCTTGAGAGGGGGTGTTAGGATATCTCATCATTCAGTTATGTACTTTGCATGCATGCATGCATTATGTATGCATTGCGTGCATCCGCGTGCTGCCCAATCACCAGTTTGATGCCTCCAGCACCTAATCCCTAGTCTTCCAACACTCGGGAGCTACATTCCACTCATATTTAGCCCTCCTAGTCAGGGAGGCGCCCACTTCTCACCTTCCACTACAGAAGGGTGCCTTTTCTCACCTACCAGTCTAGTTCACTTCAGTTAGCCACCAGTCTTTCCTTGATTTGAAACTAGACTGACTCCTCACTGCTGTTATCAATCCGATTGACTTTCGATGAGACTTGACTACCTATTATGGGTGCATTTAACTCCTCATGCACCCTCCATTGAGCCTCCATCCCTACATTAGTGCCACTTACCATTAGTTACACTTATTACACTCAGTTAGACTCAGTTAGACTCAGTTTGACACCTGTCTGACAATGAATTGTGCATTTATGACCACCACTGATTGATGATGAGGACTCCTAGTTTTAGCCAAGGTATGCCATGCAGTATATTCGAATGACCTCCTTGGCTAATTCGAATTGCTCACTCATTGTGACAGTATTGTATTGTAATTCTACTATTATGGATTATAGAGCATTGATGCATCTCTCTTGCAATATTTTTACTCCAATTTGTTTTACATAATTGTGATTGATATTCTTGTTCAATAGATATGCTGTGACTAATTTTACATAGATAAGCGCAGATGTCTTTTTTCTTTCTTTGCAAACTCCTTTTCTTTCTTTATCACCCAGTTTTGTATCTCTGTCCTCTCGGGATTCCAGTTATCATAGCACATCACCATTTCAAGCGCGACAACGGAACCATTTGTTGGTTGTAACTTTCTCTCTTCCTATCTAACCTAGGTCCTGCATTGTTAGAGACCCAACAAAACAGCTTTTCACTGGCCATTTCGACAACAACCTACGAGGAGGATGAGGTCTCACCCAAGGCGAAGTTATGGGGGATTACAGAAGCAAGTTTCTGTAATCAAGTGATGCGCTGTTATGGGACTGAATATGGAGAAGTTATCCCTACTTTGCATATACCTCCAATACTACTGCACACATATACGACTGCGCACATCATAGTTATCACAATACAGACTTCGCTTATTTAATGTTACCTATGCAACTACGTATTCATCATATTCAGAATTACTTGCATATTCAGATATATGTGACCAACACTTAACATATTATTCTCATAAACCATACATGTCAAAATACATATAAAAGCATGAATCATTCATAAACATTCACATAAACAATCTCATAGATGCAATCACACAACAAAAGTATTTACATGGTTCACCCCTCACATGGGAGCTACGTCCATGGGAACTGTTGTTTATATTAATGGGAAGGGTCAATAGTTCCATTCTGCACACACAGCTGCATACTCTTCTCTACAATGGGTCTATGCACACATAGCTGCAAAGCCTCTTTCTCTCTTTTCTCTCTTATAGTATTCAACCTAACTCTACCAAAATCCAACACCAACCCAGAACAACCCTTCCCTATACAAAATTTCCCCTTTTATAGATTGTTCCCGAAGGTCACATCTTTACAATAGTTATGGGCCAAAACCCCATAGTACCCTTAAACCCCCAAAACAGTGCAGTTACCCCTATGCTAACCATACTTTTCCATAAATTCTCAGCTACTTTGCTTGTCCTTGATTTTCCTTTGCGTTGCTTCCTTGGCTCTAACGCTCTTCTGACAACCGCTTGCTCTAACCACATGGTGCTGACTATACCATGGTGCATCCTTTGCACCATCCTGCCTCTTTAATTCTTGTTCCTGCAGCTCGACATTCCGTCGCTTCTTCCTTAACTGCTCCAACTACTTCATTGATCCTTAGTACTTTGTATTTACTAAGGGGACAAATCCTTATCTATCACTTTGCTTCGCTCCACACCCTAATCCTGGGAATTGCGGAGTTGTTTCTCCCAAAACTGGCTGATGTTAGGCCTCTCCTAACTTGTACTCCTGCCATCAAAACTATCCTTTGATTTGGAATGCATCAACAAAACTGTTTCCACTTGGGCTGCGCCCAACAATATTACATAACCATCTAAGAAATATAGAGAATTATAAAGTGTCTGATGAAAAACATATCATCAGCGGTCTGACCAATCCCCTTTCCTTACAAATAAATATATATAAATACAAATTGGTGGATAATGTAGATCCAAAAAATTAGAATGAGACCTCCTAGAACCTAGGACTTGCTCAACTAATTTGACCAGGATTGGTCACATAATATTTCTATTTATCATACACATCCAACATTTGAGATACATCTGGATAGGTGGCATGTTCAATCTAGTGTTCAATTCTGCACAGATACGACTAAATCTCCTTGCTTCTAACTTTAGCCCAATTTTCTAGGAAATTTTTCAAATCAGTTTTCTGATAAGTAGGCCCTAAAATAAATGATCGGAGTAGAGGAAAATGAACTTGAATAGTGGCCCAGATCAACTTTGACAATTCATCCCTTTCTTGATCCACTTCAGCGATCCACAACTTTAGAGGAACATCATTATCCAACTCAATGAATATCGGAATCCCTAGAAATTCCATCAAGTTGTCTGTCAAATCCCAATATCTTCCCTTTTAGAATCAGACTAGAAACATCATCACAAACAACACCCCATGATTTTAAGGATACCTGAACTCGCTTTAATTTAAGTGATTCCATCCGAGGAATGGCTTCTGGGACATTTTTTAGAAGAGTCTGTCATTCACAGAGTTGCACATAAGCTTTATCTCCCTCTTTCTTCCCGTCAAAATGTTCCTCTAGTTGTCCTGAAAAATGCTCTAAGAGGATAAAATCATCTTGGATTTCATTTAAACCTTCAAATAACACCTTCTGATTTTTCATGAAACTCTCATTAACAGAAATAGCCTCATGTCTAAATTTTCGAGTAGTAATTTTGAAACATGAGGAATTAACAGACATAACTTTAAACTGTTTGAGTTCTTCCCTAACATCCCTAATCTCAATTGCTTGAATCATGACATTTCCATCGGAAACCCTCTTTTTATCCACAAGTTCCTGCATATATTTATGAAGATTGTCCATCCCCACTTGGTGTTGAGCTTTGAGTTCCTCCAACTTCTTGTCAAAATCTACCCGTAAGGTATCCTTTTCTACTTCCAAAGTAGAGTACTTAATCCTTTCTTCCTACAAAATATTGTTCAAAGTGGAAATAGAATCAAAGTTTTCATAAGAAAATTCCTCCATGGAAATTGTTGTTTCTATAGCTTCCCTTCTAGGATCATCAGTGGCTTGTCTCCAGATAACCTGATTCTCAACTAGTCTTGCAACTAGTTCAACTTGTCTAGTCCTCTTTGCACCTTTTCTTATAACTTCCTTTTCCTTTTCCTAAAACAATAATCTCCTAAGAAAATTACTGCATCTTCTCCAAAATCAGCTATATTTTCTAATGAATATACTGACAAGTCTATAGAGGTGGCTATAGTGGTTTATAGGAAAAGAAGTAGATATGGGAACATATGGGACATAAACTTCAAATTGAATAGGATCTTGAATAGGAGGAGAGTTATCAGCCTTGGAGGGTAAAATATTGTCATGAAGAACCGGTCTCGAAAGTTGAATTTGGGGGGCAGGTATAGAATCTTGATGTGCATCAGATGAGGAATCTACCTGTGAGGGAACAAAGGAGTGGTTGGCTTTGACACAAGGTTTAAATACTTAGTGGAAAGTGTTAAAGAAGGAATTGGATCATGAGTGAGGTCAAAATTAGGCTCAACAACCTTGAGAGGACCAGATACATCCATATCGGGAGGCAATTGAGGATCGAAACTCGATAGGGTATTAAAAAAAGGAACCAATACATCATATGTATGTAATTATGAAGGCTCCTGTACAATTAGAGTTGAATGAAATGCTTCTTCTGTTTTCTCCTCATCTAATCAATAATTTTAACACTAGACTTGGGGATTTTAGGCTTGGGAATAACAATAAAAGTGGCCTTATCTCCTCCAATCACCAAATCAAAAATTACTTCAGAAAAAGTACTAAAAATAGTATCTAAAATAGTAGGTTGAGACAATGTACCTTGTAGCTCCTCTACTTGTTCTGGGACTTAGTAGCTTCCACTGGCAACTTCCCTTGTTGTTTCTCCAATTTTCTTTCTTCCAAAGTCTTGGGATAAACTGTGATAATCACCAAAGCTTTATTGTTTACCTCTAGTTCTTCTTTCTTAGCTTTATCTTGAGTAGAAAATTCCCTTTTCCTTTATCACATGACTAATTTCCTTTGATTTTTTTGTGATTCATGAACTAGATTCCTCTGTGCAGGGTTAGATATTTTACCCAAGTTAGATATTTCACCCAACACTTCTTCAAATCTCATAACTCCCTGATAGATAGAATCATTAGGTCTTGTTTCATGAATATAAGTATTCTTCAACTATGCTAGGACGAAATGTTGCTCAATGAAATTTTTTGGATCATGCATCCTCTTAACTCCCAATCCAAATTTTAATTCTTTCAACCGAGAACCTAAAATTTGAGCATGAGAAGCATTTTGAATAACCAAATGACCAATGTAAAAAGATAATTTGGTCCAGGCTCTCCTCTTTAATTCAGAACATCGAGCATGTGATCCATCAACTATAGTTTGGAAGGCCACCACTTCCAAGACCATTCTTCTTGGGACAAATCTAGGAAGAACATGAACTAAGCTGTGACCCCAAATTCGTAAATAGGTGAAAAATTGACCACAATACCAATCACCCATTGAGGCTACTAGATGCATGGAATCCTCAGAAATCCTAGGCTCATTAGTCTTAAATATAATCAAATAAATTGCACTCAAGAAGTTGTCATAAATTTCATAAACATGAGGTCTAAATTTTTCCTCCCATAGAATAACACAGTAAATAGGAACTAGGGGGTTTTGTCTTGTCCAAATCCATTTCATTTACAGAAATGAAAAAGCAGTGACACATTACATCTAGGAAATAAACAGACATGAAAAACCTGGGTTTTCTAATGGCTGGTGTCTTATGCAACTGAGCAATTGCATATTTCACAACGATAGAAAAAATCTGCGCCCAATTGAATACTTTCCTGGTAGAAACAATGTGATGGACCAAAGGGGTCCATTCTAGCTTAAAGTATACACAATTCTCCAACACATAAAATCTATAGAGAATGAAAGCAAGAATTTTGTAGGGTTCTCTAAGATATCGAATAGGGTACAATCTATTAGGTTGGATAATGAAGCTATTAGGATCAAACCACCAGCTCTTAACCAATGCTTCTGCTTCATATTATGTTCAAAATCCTTCATGAATTCTTGTGTTAGAAACTCTTGGGGGATATTCAAATCATACATACTTGCAAAACTATTAGGTTTAAAAGAAGCATACGCAGCCTGGTTTGAATCTTGGAAGGTAGAATTTGGGATGTCTACATACTCTATAATCCAATTAATGAGGTCTATATATGGCATAATGGATGGTTAGGCTGCAATAACATGAAGGTGGGAATTTCTAATATTCTCATAAACCTAGGTGTCTTCTCCGAACTGAGAGAAATCATCATTGTTAAATATACTGTAGATAGTGGCCATGTCCACACATTCGGTATCATTGTTTCGACCATCAATGTCTGAGTATATGCCAAAATTTAGATCTTTAACCTCGAGTTCATTTGAAACTGTCTTTGACCTAGTTCTATGAATGATGGAATCTAGAATCTAGTATGCAAAAACATCAGGTTATAATCTACCTTGAAATCTATACAATGAATATGATGAAAGAAATCTGTAGTTATAAAATACCTCAAATGAATCACAACAATTATTATATAATGCAAGTCAAAATGTTTCTATGAATGTAGATCATTTGTAGTTCGCAACCAAAGGTAAAAAACAAAGTAATGTGACGAATTGTTTCAAAATTCAACTAAGTGTATACCAACCTACGATGAAATCAAATTACAATCAACTATAAATTCGTTTTACAAAAATGGCGGTAAATTATGATTATGTATTAATTTTCCAATTTGACTGGTTCTCCAGAGCAGCTAGTTCTATCGCACGTGTGTTGGGGAAAAAATTTCTGATGTCAAAAAGTAGTTCCAATGTGGGGTCATGTAGATTTTTCGGATCTCGGATATTGGGGCATTTTTTAAATGATTTGTCAATTAATTTTCTGACTTCCAACATTTGACAACATAAATATTGGCATCGAGATGTCAGGGAAAAAATGATTCCTATAAAACAATTATACTTTTGATTTCCAACATCCAAGATTAGTTATCGAATTAAAAATGTCAGTGTCAGAACGTCGGGAGTGAAATTTCAAATTGAAAGGCTTCTAACTTCATATATTTGATAATTACAAGCTACGTCGGAGTCAGAACGTCGGACATGCAAATTTAGAAAACTGAAAGTTCTAACATCTGAGATCTGATATCCATAAGCAAATTTAAAATAAGTCATCAGGTAATTCAGAAAGACACAATTTTGAAAGGAAATTTATCCAGATTCATTCTAAAAGTATAACAAAATGAAAAAAATTTATTATTCCAACAAAATTAGATTAAAACAACTTACTTCCAAAAGAAAAACGAAATTCAAAGGGGATCCCATCCTTTTTTGTTTAGAAAAGATGATGGGATATGTTGTGGCTACAACACAACACCATAACCCATACACTACAAGCCTACTCCACTCTACTACACTTCTATGCAGACCACCAAGGCTTCTCTCCAACCATTTCCCTTACTTTTCGTATTCTATCACTGCAACCAGTTCCTATCCCATCGCTTACACACTTCCTCGCACTCACTTGCATTCTCCTATGCTTCCACACTCCAACCCTTTACACTCCCTTCAAGCCTCATGCCGCCCTCACACTTCATTCACTTCTTCACTCCCTCAATGTTCCTTTCCATCCTCTCATGCCACTCCCTAGGGTTTGAAACCCTATCTTCTTTCCTTTCATAACTTTTAAACCCTAAATCCACCATTCCACCTTAAAAAATAATTTTCCAAATAATAATAGTAATAATAATTAATATTATTATTTTAATATTTAATTTTTTCCCACCCCGAAATATATATATATATGTGTGTGTGTGTGTGTACGTATGTATGTATGTATGTATGTATGTATAGTTTTATATAATAATAATAATAATATTTTTATTAATTAATAATATTAAATTTAAAAATATATATATGTATAATAATATTATTATTAATCTTGGAATCCCAAAAAGTTGAAAACCGGACTAGACTCCTAGAACCCTAGCGATGGCCACCACCTCCCTCTCCTCAACCCATCGACTATGCCGCAAAGATGCTACATTGCCCCCGCCGTGGAACATTGCCCATTCCCATACACTGATGCATACAGCGGAGGCTGGCTTCTACATAATCGCCTGGAATTGTGTTGTGTCCCCAGGGAAGCCAAAAGAGTCCAAATCTTAAATAAAAATGCAAGCTACAAGTGCAGGACTGCGCATATGCCAGGATCAGTCCAAAGGCAGAAGGATTCGGGCCCTTTGATCCCTTGCATAGTCTCGGAGCAGCAAAACCCTCACCCGCGAGCCCTGTTGCAAGCGCCAGAAGTATTTTTGGTCAGCACCCTTCCTATCTGGAAACACTCAAGCGCAGATTCTGAGATGCCTCTCAGCAGGAACCAAACTCTTTGGGAGTAGCAAGAGAAAAAACGACCGTCAAAAGAGTTGGAGGGTTTCCCGTTTTTTGTGAAGTTGCTTTCCGGGGCAACAAAATGCACATGCGTGCACGCAGCAGACTTGGTTTCCAAACTCCTACTCAAAGTTCAACGTTGGACTGGGATACACAAGACTCATTTCGGACTCTTGTTCCAGAACCGCTACCTAGAGGATGACGCCCAGCTAAGAGACTACGGAATTGAATGGGATACTACCATTTCCTTTGTGGCAGGGATATGCAGAGGTGACAAGGATCCTTCTTTAAAACACATTCCCAAATACTAAACCTTCAAAGAAGTAGTAACGAGCACCAGAGCCGTAGGAGTGAGCTCGAGCTCAAGCTAGAAGGCGTTATCAGGCTCAACCTTCATTGTAGAACACCTAGAGGAAACACTCACAGTGAAGCTGGAGAGCAAGGAGGCCATAACCATAGGTTGGAATCTCCAACAAACAACCCTCATTTGCAGATTTAATGGCTTTGTCCCTCTACCGAAAGTTTGGAAAAATGGATACAACAATCCTGGCAAATGAATCTCAAAATTTTCTTCTTCTCTAAACGGTATTTTATAGCCCAGTTTGAGTCACAGGAGGACTGTAACAACATATTAGAACGTAGGCCTTGGTTCTGGGGAGGATCAGGGTTATCTGTGGAACGTTGGTTCCATAGGTTTGATCCATTGTCACCCCCTTCTATAGTCATGCATGTCTGGATAAGACTACCAAATATTCCTCTACATCTCTTGTCATGTCCCCTCCCTAGTGACCATGGTCACATCTTGGATCCTACCATCCCTAGGGGGTCTAGGTGATTAATTAATTATGAATTTAATTCATGGGGATAATTTTGAGGCAAGTACACCTTAGGAAATAATTAATTATTAAGTTATTTAATTAATTATGGAAGCTGTAATTAATGTTGAGAGGTATATTGGTATTTTTAATATTTAAATGCTAATAAATGTTGCCAAGTTGGATAGTGAAGGCTAGGAGATCAAATTAGTGGCAAGTGGATAACCTTGCCCAAGGGGAGAATATTTCATAAAGGAAACAAAGTCAGAATGGAAATAGAAACTGAAAAAAGGTGGAAAAGTTGGCAAAAGAAAAAAAGTGGAAAGAAAAGGAAATGGAAAGAATCAGGAAAATCATTCAGAAAAGAATTAGCAACATCCAGAAAAGCAACTAAGGCACACTTGCCAATTCTGACTGAAGGAGGTTAAGGAAAGAAAGTGGAGAAAGCTCAGGAGTTTCCAATCTCAGAGAGAATGCACCCTACCTCCATCACACGTGTGGTCTGGTTTTCCAAGCAAGCTATCTAATCTATTTAGGCATGATTCCAACTTCAAAAGATAACTTTTGTCATTTGCAATTTTGGTTTGAGAGCTCTGAGCTGCTCAACTGTTGAGTGATGTGCCTCAACAATTTCTCTTGGGAGATGTGCCCCAAGGCTTTGTGATTTTTCTATGAGTGTTATGTGGGTACAACAGATAGTATTACAGCCAGTGACATTCAGTATGGAGCAGCAATGAAGATCTATTGTCATATTGGAGAGGAGGCTTCCATTGGAGGTGTTTTATAGTCAGTTTTTGAGGAGGAAGCACCATAGATGAAGATGTACATGTGAAGGTGTTCTCAGAATATTCTGTGAGGATTATCGGTGGTTATTTGCAGACAAAAGAGGCTTCCATATTCTGGAATATCAAGTTCAGATTGAACTCCCTCTCTTCTCTCTCTTCTACTCTACCTGTTGCCGGATTGGAGGTGATTTTCCTAAGAGAGGAGAACTGATGATCCTGGCTCCCATTGAAGGTCATTACATTCAGAATGCAGAAATTTCAGTCATAGAACAAGTAGATGGACTGATAATTACTTCCATTTCAGATCCACAGTCATTCTCTCCTTCTCTACTCTGTTCTCTAGCTCATGTAAGAAGAAAATAGCTCGTGAGGCATTGTCCATTGTAAAGCAAGCATTAGAAGTTAAGAGAACTGTTATAAAATCTATATTTGATGTTTAATGGTTATAATAATTCATATCATATCTAATACAATCATCAGAACAGAGTTTGTATTTCCTTAAGATAGTTTATCATGATAAAATCCAAGACTAGCTAGTTTGATGCCTAAATTCGACTAGTTTTGCCATTTTGTTTATAAAATTCATTATGTGCACTCTTTTGTTAATCCATCAGTTGGAGCAGGTCCTTGACACATCCCAGTATCCATAACAACCCTCAGTTTCAGAATTTGGTAGCCTTTAGACATTGTTTGGGAACTTCTGAAAAAGACTAGCTCCACAATCCCGGGAGAGGCCAAAAGCCCCAATTCTCTGCAAACTCTTCCAAGAATGATCATTTATTATTCTGAACATAACCAAAAACCTATTGAATTTTATAAACCCTGTTATCCTTCCCGATCTATTTTGTATATGCGGATGTACCTAGGAAGCATTGCGGTAAGCTTCAACAGTAGCTGATGTCCAAAACATAAATGGTCTCCGTGTTTTGTACAAAGGATCCAATTTCCCACTGTCTAAGTTGCTGCTGCACATTTCCCAATAGAAATTCCAGAACTGAAAGTTCATCCTACCAAACTCAGTTTCAAGTCTCCTTACCCGTCACTAACTTCCTGCTCTATTCGATGAATTGAATAAAAATTGTCAAGTCAATTTTATCAAAAAAATTCTGAACTTGAGTTAATATCTTGGACGAATTTTTCCAAGGATATTATAGTGGTATCAGAGCATGGTCCTCTGAACCTGCTCTTGATATTTTTGTTATGAGTCCAAAGAGAATCCCAGTCCCCAAAGGAAAGAACCCCGAAGATCCATTTGTGGAAGAGGAGGTGGAATCCACTGGAGGAAAGATACAAGGGGGGAATAACATGGCTGAAAATGATGACAAGGATGAGGAAGAATTCAGATTTTTTGTGCAGATTATGTTAAAAGGACTGCATGACATATCCCATAACATCATCTAGTCTGGGCAAGAGACTAGAGAATTTTTGGCCAAACAGATAGGACAGAAGGAAATAGAAGGGAGTTGTAGTGGTTCTCAGAATGGGGAGAGGAAGATCACTGGTGGAATGATCCTTTCTAGGACTGGTCCCCATAATAGACCCAATGAATATAAAGATGAGTCTAAAGATAAGCCCCAATAGACCATGCCAAAATTCCTTGATGAACATAGGGAGGAACAACCTAAGACACATACTGAATCTGTTAATGCATGGGAAGATCGGTATGTAGAATACCAAACTCTGAGTGAAGAGTGCATAAGGGCTCTGCCTTTCAAAGATTTATGTGAAGCACAATATAGAAATCAGCCACGGAGTGGGCATAGGCATCCAACATATAATTATGAATTGAGAAATGTTATTGGTAAGGTTCAGCTACCTTTCTTTGATGGGTCAACAAAATGCACTGCTAACTCATGGGTGCAGAAGATGGACGCATATTTTCAGTTGAATCCAATGGATGAAAGGGATGCCATTAGAATGGAAACTCTGCATCTGCAAGATGAAGCTAATGACTGGTGGTTCCATGGCATGAATACTTTAGGCCATGACCAAGTGTCCTCATATGCAGAATTTACTAGAAGATTGATGGAAAGATTTGACAGAAGGGATCCTGAAATTGCATTCCGGGAACTAGCACATGTTAAGCAGATCGGGACCCCGAAAGCTTATATTTCTGAGCTTCATAAGTTGGCAGTAATGGTTAGTGATATATCTGAGGCCCGATTGATTCTGTTGTTCATAGAAGGATTAGCAGAACCCTTAAAAGGGCTAGTTAAAGCCTACCAACCAGCAACTCTCCAAGAAGCACTAAGCAGAACTAAGGATTTGCAAGATGCAATTCCAAGGACTAAATATCCACCGAGATTTAGTGCACCTATTAAAAATCAGAACCAAATCCTACCATTCAGAAGTGTGGCCGCACCAAATAGAAAGGATTATTCATTCCGAGATTGGGATGAGTTAAGGACGAAAAAGCCTTGCTTTTCCTTCCAAGAACCTTGGGTTCCTGGGCACAAATGTGCCAAGGGTAAGGCTCATTACATAGAAGTTTTTTCTGAAAGTGATGAGGAAGAAATGGGTGCTGAAGTTAGAGAAGAAGATCCAGTAGAAGAAGTGTATGACACAGCAGAAGAAGAAGAACCCTCACAGCCAAAAGGAAAAATTATTGTTTTAAGTGGGGTCCCTCGCTACCACACTATGAGATTTAAAGGAGTGGTAGAAGGGAAAAAAGTTTCAGTATTGGTGGATGGGGGTGCCACACATAACTTTATAGATGCAGCCATGGTGGAGAGAAGGAAACTCAAATTAGAACAATTTGGGGGTTTCATAGTCATTATACCAGGAAAGAACAACACCATGCAGTGTAACCAATGGATTCCCAAGCTGCAACTGACTATTGGAGACCATACTGTGACTGACAGTTTTTATATTGTTGATGTAGTTGATACTAATGTTGTTTTGGGAGTAAAGTGGTTGTTTTCCATTGGTGAACATGTAGTAAATTACCAGATTCCTCAAATGTGCTACAAAAACACCAAAGGGAAACAAGTGGTTTTGAGGGGTGTTAACACCTACCCAAAACAAATCATTTTTGCACACAGTATGAGGTCTGTTCTAAGGCATAGTGACATAGAGTGGGCTGCAGAATGATTTATCAGTACCAAAGGGACCACCATTGATGTGTCACAACATCCAGAGGATATCCAAAGATTACTCCAAAAACACAAAAGGGTGTTTGAAGATCTGCCACATGGAAGGCCTCCTGATAGGGGTACTGAACATTGGATAGAGTTGGAACCGAGTACATTCCCTACAAAAATCCACCCCTATAAACATCCTAAGAGATTCAAAGATGAAATAGAGAAAACTATAAAGGAGCTGCTCGAGATGGGCTTCATTAGGCCAAGTTCCAGCCCCTTTGCTTCATCAGTAGTCTTGGTCAAAAAGAAAGATGGTACAATGCGCATGTGCATTGACTATAGAGATTTAAATAAGAAAACCATTAAGAACAGATATCCTATCCCAAGGATAGATGAACTGATGGATGAACTACATGGAGCCAAGTATTTCTCAAAAATAGACCTCCATTTTGGTTACCATCAAATTAGAATGAGAAGTGAGGATATTCAGAAAACTGCCTTCTGGTGCCATTTTGGGCACTTTGAATTTCTGGTCATGCCTTTTGGTTTGACAAATGCACCTACAACATTTCAGTCATGTATGAACAAAATATTCAGCAAACAACTCCGTAAGTTTGCACTTGTGTTTTTTTATGACATTCTTATTTATAGTAAAACTTGGGAGGAACATTTGCAGCATTTAGATAGTGTTCTAACCCTTCTTGTAGAACAGACCTTCTTTGCTAAACTGTCCAAGTGTGAGTTTGGTATGAAGGAGCTGCTCTATCTTGGCCACATCATTGGGCAGGAGGGAGTTAAGCTACACATGGAAAAGATTCAGGCCATTCTTGATTGGCCCAATCCAAAAAATATAACAGCTCTACGAGGATTCATTGGCCTATGTACATACTACAGGAAATTTGTAAAGGGATTCTCCAAACTCACTTCTCCCTTAACTGACCTTACCAGGAAGGGATCCTTTTTCTAGAATGAGGAGGCTGAAAAAAATTTCAGTAGAATGAAAGAAGTGATGAGCAGCTGTCTGGTACTGGCACTTCCAGATTTCAGCCAGCCATTTATTCTGGAATGTGATGCCTCGGGTGAAGGCATAGGCACATTTTTAATGCAGGACAGACACCCCATTTCTTATGAGAGAAGGAAACTGCAGCAACACGAAAAGCTGTATTCCATCTATGATAAAGAGATGTTAGCTATCATGCATGCACTGGTGAAATTCAGGCAATATTTGGTGGGAGGAAAATTCATAGTTAAGACTAACCACTATAGCTTGAAACATTTCTTGACTCAAAAGGAGTTGAATGACAGGCAGCAGAAATGGGTAAGCAAAATCCAGTCATATGATTTTGATATTGAATACAAGAAGGGTAAGCTAAATGTAGTGGCTGATGCTTTATCCAGAAAACCTGCTTTGTCAACAATGCAAACTCCTACTGATTGGAAGGATCAATTAATTAGTGAATATTCAAAAAACCAATTTGCATGTGAAATTTTGGATAGGTTGATTCAGGATGACTCATACCAAGCTGTCAATGGTGTAATCTATTATAAGAATAGAATCTTTCTGATTCCTGAATCCAAACTGAAAGAACAGATTTTGATGGTTGCCCACAATGCACCTGTAGCAGGCCATCCAGGATTTTTAAAAACTTACCGAAAGGTAAGAGAGAGGTTCACTTGGAAGGGCCTCAAGGAAGATGTTTTAAAGCATGTGAAGGAGTGTACTGCATGTCAGTGGAACAAGGTAGAACATACTCATCCTGCTGGACTCCTTCAACCATTTCCCATTCCTGAACAGAAATGGGAAAGCATATCCATGGACTTCATCACCGGTTTACTGAAATCCCAGGGTAAGGACTGTTATTTGTAGTAGTTGACAGGTTAACTAAATATGCTCACTTCTTTGTTGTCACTTCTACCATTTCTGCCAGTCAAGTTGCTGCACTTTTCTTTAAGGATATATTTAGATTGCATGGGTTTCCCAAAGTTATAATCAATGACAGGGATAGCAAGTTTACCAGTGCCTTTTGGCAGTCTTTGTTCATATTGGTGAAAACTAGTTTAAATCTCAGCACAAACTATCACCCCCAGACAGATGGGAAAACAGAGAGAGTTAATCAATGGTTGGAAGGTTATCTCGGAAATTATGTCACAGGGCAGCAGAAAGCATGGGTCAACTGGCTGCACTTGGGTGAGTTGTGCTACAACACCACATTCCACATGTCCATTGGAATGACTCCATTCAAAGCTTTGTATGGGTATGAGTCTTCTACTTTTGCAGATTTGGTCTTTGGAAAGTGTAGGGCTCGGAAGGCTAAGGATTGGATACAAGAAAGCCAAGATATCCTTAAAGCACTGAAAGAAAATTTGCAGGTTGCACAAAATCAACAGAAATTCAATGAAGATAAGAATAGAACTGACCGAGCCTTCCAAGAAGGGGATTTGGTTTATCTGAGGTTGCAGCCATATAGACAAACTACTCTTAAGACCAAGGGAGATGAAAATTTATTGCCAAGGTTCTATGGACCCTACCAAATAATCAGAAAAGTGGGTGAAGTAGCATATGAATTGGATCTACCATCTGAGAGAAAAATCCACAATGTCTTCCATGTGTCCTGTTTAAAGAAAGCAGTTGGCCAACAAGTTAAGGTTTCATAAATTTTTCCTCCACTTGATGATGAAGGGCACCTGGTTTTAGAACCGGAAGAAATTTTGCAGGAAAGAGAGCGGAGGCTGGGGAGCAGAGTCATCTAGGAATATCTGGTACAGTGGAAAGGTTTTCCCAATGAGGATGCCACTTGGGAGGATGAGAAGGTTCTACAGCATCCTAGTTTGAAACTGCTTGAGGACAAGCAGTATTGGGAAGGGAGGACTGTCATGTCCCATCCCTAGTGACCATGGTCACATCTTGGATCCTCCCATCCCTACAGGTTCTAGGTGATTAATTAATTATGAATTTAGTTCATGGGGATAATTTTGAGGCTAGTACACCTTAGGAAATAATTAATTATTAAGTTATTTAATTAATTATGGAAGCTGGAATTAATGTTGAGAGATATTTTGGTATTTTTAATATTTAAATGCTAATAAATGTTTCCAAGTTGGATAAGGAAGTCCAGGAGGTTGAATTAGTGGCAAGTGGATAACCTTTCCCAAGTGGAAAATATTTCAGAAAGGAAACAAAGTTAGAATGGAAATAGAAACTGACAAAAGCTGGAAAAGTTGGCAAAAGCAAAAAAGTGGAAAGAAAAGGAAATGGAAAGAATCAGGAAAAGCATTCAGAAAAGAATTAGCAACATCTAGAAAAGAAACTAAGGCGCACTTGCCAATTCTGACTGAAGGAGGTTAAGGAAAGAAAGTGGAGAAAGCTCAGAAGTTGCCAATCTCAGAGAGAATGTGCCCTACCTCCCTCACACGTGTGGTATGGCTTGCCAAGCAAGCAATCTCATCTATTTAGGCATGGTTCCAACTTCAAAAGAGAACTTTTGTCATTTGCAATTTTTGTTTGAGAGCTCTGAGCTACTCAACTGTTGAGTGATGTGCCTCAACAATTTCTCTTGGGAGATGTGCCCCAAGGCTTTGTGAATTTTCTATGAGTGTTATGCAGGTACAATAGATAGTATTACAGCCAATGACAATCAGTATGGAGCAGCAATGAAATCTATTGTCATATTGGAGAGGAGGCTTTCATTGGAGGTGTTTTACAGTCAATTTTTGAGGAGGAAGCACCATAGATGAAGATGTACATGGGAAGGTGTTCTCATAATATTCTATGAGGCTTATCAGTGGTTATTGGTAGACATAAGAGGCTTCCATATTATAGAATATCAAGTTTAGATCAAACTCCCTCTCTTCTCTCTCTTCTACTCTACCCGTTGTCGGATTGGAGGTGATTTTCCTAAGAGAGAAGAACTGATGATCCTAGCTCCCATTGAAGGTCATTACATTCAGAATGCTGCAATTTCAGTTGTCTAACAAGTATATGGACTGATAATTACTTCCATTTCAGATCCACGGTAATTCTCTCCTTCTCTACTCTGTTTTCTAGCTCATGTAAGAAGAAAATAGCCTGTGAGGCATTGTCCATTGTAAAGCAAGCATTAGAAGTTAAGAGAACTGTTATGAACTCAATATTTGATGTTTAATGGTTATAATAATTCATATCAGATCTAATACGATCATCAGAACCAAGTTTTTATTTCCTTAAGATAGTTTATCATGATAAAATCCAAGACTAGCTAGTTTGATGCCTAAATTCGACTAGTTTTTCCATTTTGTCTATAAAATTCATTCTGTGCACTCTTTTGTTAATCCATCAGATGGAGTAGGTCCTTGACACATACCAGTATCCATAAAATCCCTTAGTTTCAGATTTTGGTAGCCTTTAGACATTGTTTGGGAAGTTCTAAAAAATAAGAGCTCCACAATCCCGGGAGGGTCCAAAAGCCCCAATTCTCTACAAACTCTTCCAAGACTGATCATTTATTATTCTAAACATAACCAGCAATCTATTGATTATTATAAACCCTGTTAGCCTTCCAGATCTAGTTTGTGTATGCGGATGTACCCAGGAAGCATTGTGGTAGGCTTCAATAGTAGCTGATGTCCGAAACATAAATTGTCTCCGTGCTTTGTACAAAGGATCCAATTTACCACTGTCTAAGTTGCTGCTGCACATTTCCCAATAGAAATTCCAGAACTGAAATTTCATCCTACCAAACTCAGTTTCAAGTCTCCTTACCCATCACTAACTTCCTGCTCTATTCGATGAATTGAATAAAAATTGTCAAGTAAATTTTATCAAAAAAATTCTGAACTTGAGTTAATATCTTGGATGAATTTTTCCAAGGATATTACAACTCTGGTTTCCGAACTCTCTAACCACTGTTGGGAATGCATTAGGCAGATTTATAAAGATGGATATAGATCGATTGTAAAAAGGTCTAGTGTCTTATGCCCAGATTTGTGTGGAGCTAAATCTCAGCAAAGGCCTGCCAGAAAAAATCTTTATAGACTAGAGCGGAGACAAACCCCACCTTCAAGTCTTAGACTATGAGAACACATCGTTCAGATGTCGCTATTGTCAAGAAGCAGGGCATCTCCAGGATGCATTCCCTATAGCCCCAGTCTCTTCCTTTCATAGACGACCACAAGGATGGCATGAAGGCGGAAAAAACAAGAATACCCCGGCCTCGCAAAATACTAGTGGCCCCAAAAGCACCCTCGTCCCTCCTGCTTCGTCTTAGCCACATTCATCTCCGTATTTTGACATGCCGCCAAGAGCCCCTAGCACTGCTCCGGTGGGTGAAAATTGTATTGATATTTACATGATTTCTGATTCAGGCATGGGTGTCTAGAAACGACCCCATGAATCTGATCACTATGACGGTGACAAGGAGGCAGATATGAACATTCGGCAGAGCGCAGAAGATTCTTCAGTACAACAACTAATTGTAATTCCAATCTCATCTGATCCCAAAAATCCTGCAGGGTTGATTGATGTTCGAAGAAATAAAAATGATCCATCATGGGCGCCTCATGGACCATCTTGATGTAATTAAAGTCTGGGATGTTTCATTGTAATGTCCCCATTCAAATAATTGCATAGCAGGACAATTCCATCAATCCTACTAGTTCCCTAGGTTGGATGGATACAGTTGGAATTTTAATAAGGGAGCTAATAAATGATGTTCAGACATTAGAATGGAATAAATATTTAATAATGGAGCTAATTAAATAAATACAAGAGAAAATTGAAGTGGTAATGGAGCATGGAGACACGTGGAGATTATGGGGCCCACACAAGCTAGAAGTTTTGTGCCACATGGCATCCTCCCCTTGCAATTTTGAATCCATGGGAAGCCTAATGTTCTTGGATGAGTTAGAAGGATAATATAGTTGGCCATATACATCATAGGTCGAATTTGGAAGGAAATGTAACTTACATGGGAGAGGAAGAGTCAAATGGGAGCTTCTTGGACACTTGGGCTAGATTCCCTAACATCTATGACATCTATGACACCAATGATGAAGATGCTATGATATTTATGACATATTGCAGACCTGAAGGCTGACATATAACCATTATGACATGCTAGGCCTAAATATAGCATCCAATAAGGCGCTCATGTGAGTTGGGGAAGCTCAATGGGTCCCTACTCGAATTGGCGGAAGAAGGAAGGCTAGGGAAGGGAGGACACATGGAAAATCTTGAGCACACACCCTAATTCGAATTGGCTTGAGTTTTTGGATGGATTGGTAACCTTATAAGGCTAAGGATGTTTATAAAATACAGGAATCAACCAAGAGAAGGGATTTTGATCATTTGAGAAATTTGCATTTGTGAAGAGAGAGAGCTAGTGGATGACAAGTTTCTTTCCTTAGCCAATTTCGACGGTGAAATATTCCCATCCAAGTTGGTGTTTGGAGAGGCCATTCAGGTCTTTCATGGAGATTTAATGGAGTTTTTATTTTCAGGTGTAAGCTACAGGGCAACTCGTGTTTTATTCTAGTGCAGCTCACTCACTCAACCATTTCCAGTTTCCATTGCATATTCTTGCTCCTTGAGGGAGGGCGTTTTTGGTGAGATATTGTACTCTTTGGGAGAGATTATCATGATCCATTTCTGATTGTAATAATATTAATATACTCTATTATTCATCTTCATAAAGTCTCAGGTCGAAATACCAAATGGTTATATGTAAAAGTGATTATTAATGAGAAAACAATGACCATTTCCCCACTATATTGATGTATGCCATTGTAATGTTGATGATTTAGAATGAAAGAATGTTTCTCTTATATATTTATGATGAATGGAATTCCATTCATGAGTATTACAAGTTTCATATCCAGCACTTAAGCATTTGAAGTCATCTTACTCAGTTTATTTGCATTTGGAGAAGATTTGGTGCCATTTCCCTAAGGGCCGAACTAATGATTTTGCAGTTGTTTGGGAGAGGGTTATAACAGCCTTTATAAAATAAATAATGATGCACATGAGACCTTAATAATTTCCATTAAAAATCCTCTTCCTCTTTTCATAAATTCGAGTGGTTTTGGGAGTATTTGGAAAGCCATCTTCAGCATTTACCCTGGGGGAATTGGAACCCCAATTTGCTAGTGAAAACTCCTACCTTGGCCAGAATATTAAACAAGTTTTCAGAAGTATTTGGAGGGTCATAAATCATCCCTAAAAATCATATTAAATTCTTAATATCATTCATATACCTTATCAGAATATTTGGGGGCATTTGGGTCAATTTGGAGACCTAAACATCAAAACTAGTCAAAGGTCGAAATAGGGAAAAAAGTGAAAAATTTGTCATTTTAATAAAATTTCTTAAGAGGGACATTACAAGTGGTATCATAGTATGGTCTTGGAACCTGATGGTCTTGAAAAGGAGCCAAACACATAAACCACCACCCTCAGAACCTATATTTGAAGAGGTTTTTGTTGAAGAGGAAGTAGTAGGAGAAGCAGAGCAATTTTTTGAAGAAATCATGACTAGGGATGAAAAGGGAAACTCGGAATATAAGGAGGAATTTATTGCAATCCTACAACCTTTCTTTGAATACATTTATAAAAATATGATGAAGGGATTCGAATTAATGGCTAGTCAACTAGCATGCAAAGGAGTCATGGGAGCCAGCAATAGCTCACATTCAGAAGAAAAGCAGATAATGGGTGGGCATATTTTTTCAAGCACAGGACCCCATAATAGACCGAATGAATTTCAAAGCACACCAAGGCCTACTGCACCAAAATTTATTATACCCAAGGAAGAGCCTAACATTCAATTTGAACGTGATACAATGGCGAAAGAATGGGAGAAATTGGAACAAGATTGTAAAAAAAGTCTGTCATTTGATCAATACTTTACTGTTGCAAATAAACTCAAAAAGAAGGAAGATAATAGGTATCTATACCAAAACAAAGAATTAAATTGTGCCATTGGTAAAATGTCACTTCCTACTTTTGATGGTTCCTCTCAAAGTTCTGCTAACACTTGGGTGCAAAAACTAGATGTGTATTTTCAACTGAATCTGATGGTGGAAGAAGATGCCTTAAAAATGGCCATTTTTCACTTGGAAGGAGATGCCAATGAATGGTGGTTCCATGGTTTGAAAAATTTGGTTCATGATCAGGTTAAAACATATGGAGAATTTGTTGACAGGGTATTAGAGATATTTGAGCAAAAAGATCCATAAATTCCTTTCAAAGAACTAGCTCAATTGAAGCAAGTGGGAACCCCTGTTGATTATATGATGGACTTCCAAAAATTATCATTCAAGGTGGCTGATATATCTATGGGAAGGTTAGTATTGTTGTTCACTGAAGGTTTGGATGAACCCTTAAAGGGTTTGGTCAAATCCCACAAACCCACTACATTAAAAGATGCAATGAGCTTGACTAGAGACCTCCAAAATGTGCTTCCTAGAGCAATATTTCCTCCCAAACCTAACTTCAGATTTGAAAAGAAACCTTGGCAAAGAGATGCATATGATCAGAAGCCTTGGAAAAGAGATTCATTGGAAAATAATAAGAAAGAAGGACTAAACAGGGATGAACTTCGAAGAAAAAAATTGTGCTTCACATGCTTTCAACCATGGACACTGGGGCACAAATGTACTAAGGGAAAAGCTCAATAGATAGAAGTATTTTCTGATAATGATGAGTATGAATGGAGTATGGATGAAGATGGACATATTTCAGATCAAGAGGAGGCATATGAGACAGTAGTTGAAGAAGAAAGACAAGAATAAAATCATCCTTCACCAAACAAAGCAAGAATGGCAGTCCTTTCAACAGTGCCTCGCTATCACAATATTCGATGCAAGGGTGTGGTACTAGGACAAAGAGCTTCAGTTTTGGTAGATGGAGGAGACACACATAATTTCATTGATGCAGAAATGGTGGAGAAAAGGAAGATACCTATTGAACCATTCAATGGCTTCATAGTTGTCATTCCCGGTCACAACACAATGCAGTGCAAAACATGGGTTCCAAAGCTACAAGTCACCGTAGGTAACTATACTTTTGTTGATAGTTTTTATGTGGTTGATTTTGCTGATACTAATGTGGTTTTGGGTGCAATGGTTGTACTCTATAGGGGAGCATACAGTAAACTATCAAATTCCATAGATGAAATTTCAAGATTCGAAAGGTGTACTAAGAGTTGTGAGAGGGAAGCACACTTACCCAAATCAGGCAGTGACTTGCAATAGTATGAGATCTATATTAAGGAATGGGGACATAGAATGGGCTGCTAAATGTCATATCACATATCCCAATCCAAACATAAAGGTTGTTAAACACCCAAAAGAGATAGAAAAACTATTGCAAAAGTATGAAAAAGTTTTTAGAGATCTTCCACATGGTAGACCACTTGATAGGGGTGTGGAGCACAACATATTTTTGGAGGAGGGTACTTCACCCATTCAAATCCCACCTTATAGAAATCTCAAGAAATTCAGAGATGATATTGAGAAGGCCATCCAACAACTCTTAGATTTGGGACTCATTAGACCAAGCTCTAGCCCTTATGCTTCTTCAGTAGTGTTGGTGAAGAAAAAGGATGGAACCTTAAGGATGTGTATAGACTTTAGAGCCTTGAACAAGAAGACAATCAAGAATAGGTATCCTATTCCTAGGATTGATGAGCTCATGGATGAGCTATTTGGGGCCAAATATTTCTCCAAAATTGACCTTAGACCAGGTTATCATCAAATTCGAATGAAGCAAGAAGATGTGCAAAAGACTGCTTTTCGATGTCATTATGGCCACTTTGAGTTTCTTGTTATGCCTTTTGGATTGACTAATGCTCCAACAACATTTCAAGCATGCATGAATAGGATATTTTGCAAGCAACTTAGAAGGTTTGTTTTGGTTTTCTCTGATGACATTCTCATTTACAGTAAAACTTGGGAAGAGCATTTGCAACATCTAGAGATTGTGTTGAAAACTTTGCAAGAACAGCCCTTGTTTGCTAAGATGTCTAAATGTGAATTTGGGATGAAGGAACTATTGTATATTGGGAACATTATTGGGCAAGAAGGATTGAAAGTACACATGGAAAAAATCAAAGCCATCTTAGAATGGCCATCACCAAAAAACAATACAAAATTAAGGGGCTTCATTGGAATATGCACATATTATACAAAGTTTGTGAAAGGGTTCTCCAAATTGAATTCTCCATTCACTGATTTGACTAAGAAGGATGCTTTCAAGTGGGATGAAGAGGCTGAACAGGCCTTCCAAAAAATGAAAGAGGTAATGAGTAGTTGTCCCATACTTGCATTACCTGATTTTTCTAAGCCTTTTGTTGTTGAATGTGATGTTTCAGGGGGAGGAATAGGGGCTATCATAAAGCAAGGCCAACACCCTATAGCCTTTGAGAGTAGAAATTTGCAGCCTCATGAAAAGATTTACTCCGTCTATGACAAAGAAATGTTGGCCATCATGTATGCATTGGCCAATTTTCGACAATACTTGGTAGGAAGCAAGTTTGTGGTGAAAACTGACCACAATAGTCTAAGGCACTTCCTCACCCAAAAGGATCTAAATGAAAGGAAAAAAAAGTGGGTAAACAAGATTCAAGCTTATGATTTTGATATTGAATATGTGAAAGGGAAGAATAACATTGTACAGATGCATTATCTCGAAAACCTTATTTTTCTCTCATGGACATTGCCAAAGATTGGACAAACATGCTACTAGTTGAATATGCCAAAGACAAATTTGCTTGTGATGTATTAGATGGGATCAAAGAGGATGATAACTACAGTATTTTGAATGGGTTGATATATTATAAGGGCATAATTTATTTGGTTCAAGATTCAAATCTCAAGTACAAAAATTTTCTAGAAGCACATGATTCCCCACTAGTTGGCCATCCGGGGATCTTCAAAACTTATAGAAAATTAAGGCAAAGATTCTTTTTGAAGGGGCTGAAGGAAGATGTTCAGAAATATGTGAATGAATGTAAGGTATGTCAACAAAACAAATCAGAACTTACATGCCCAGCTGGCTTATTGCAACCATTGCCAATTCCGGACCAAAAATGGGACAGTATCTCAATGGACTTCATCACCGGTTTGCCCAAATATTTGGGTAAGGATTGCATATATGTGGTAGTGGATAGGTTGACAAAATTTTCTCATTTCTTTGCTATTACAACATATTTTAGTGCTGCACAAGTGGCTGATATTTTTTTCAAAGAAATCTTTAGATTGCATGGGCTTCCCAAGAGCATTGTAAGTGATAGAGATAGTAGATTCATGAGTGCTTTTTGGCAAGAAATTTTTAGGTTGGTGGGAACTCAATTGACTACAAGCACAAGTTATCATCCACAAACTGATGGACAAACAGAGAGGGTGAATCAATGGTTGGAAGGGTACCTAAGAAACTATGTGGGAGAGTAGCAAAAAGCATGGGCAAAATGGATACACTTGGGTGAGTTTTGCTACAACACCACTTATCATATGTCAATAGGGATGTCTCATTTCAAATATTTATATGGTTATGATGCACTTACCTTTTTTGAAATTATCTTTGGTGATAGTAGATCCCTAAAATCTAAAGATTGGGTGGAAGAGAGCCAAGAAATTTTAAAGCTTTTGAAAGACAATTTGCAGGTTGTTCAAAATCAGCAAAAACAATATGCAGATAGACATAGAGAAGAAAGGACCTTTCAGGTTAATGATTTAGTATATTTGAGGTTGCAGCCATATAAACAAACATATCTAAAAAAATGGAGCAAAAAATCTAAAACCAAGATACTGTGGCCCATACAAGGTAGTTCAGAAGATTGGGGAGGTAACATATGAATTAGAACTTCCGGAAGGGAGTAAAATCCATAATGTATTTCATGTTTCTTGTCTCAAGAAAGCTCTTGGTCAGAAAATTGTCACTTCAGAAATACTTCCTCATTTGGATGATGAAGGTCAGCTCACACTTGTTCCGGAAAAGATTTTGAAGACAAGGGAAAGGAGATTGAGAAGCAGAACTATCAAAGAATACTTAGTACAATGGAAGGATCTTCCAAGTGAAGATGCCACATGGGAAGAGGAGAATATTTTTCAGCATCCAAATCTAAAATTGCTTGAGGACAAGCAATCTTGAGTGGGGAGGATTGTAATGTCCCCATTCAAATAATTGCATGGCAGGACAATTCCATCAATCCTACTAGTTCCCTAGGTTGGATGGCTACATTTGGAATTTTAATAAGGGAGCTAATAAATGATGTTCATACATTAGAATGGAATAAATATTTAAGAATGGAGCTAATTAAATAAATACAAGAGAAAATTGAAGTGGCAATGGAGCATGGAGACACATGGAGATTATGGCCCACACAAGCTAGAATTTTTGTGCCACATGGCATCCTCCTCTTGCAATTTTGAATCCATGGGAAGCCTAATGTTCTTGGATGAGTTAGAAGGATAATACACTTGGAAATATGCATCATAGGTCGAATTTGGAAGGAAATGTAACTTACATGGGAGAGGAAGAGTCAAATGGGAGCTTCTTGGACACTTGGGCTAGATTCCCTAACATCTATGGCATATATGGCATCTATGACACCAATGATGAAGATGCTATGACATTTATGACATATTGCAGACATGGAGGCTGAAATATGACCATTATGACATGTCAGGCCTAAATATAGCATCCAAGAAGGCGCTCATGTGAGTTTTGGAAGCTCAATGGATCCCTACTCGAATTGGGGGAAGATGGAAGGCTAGGGAAGGGAGGACACATGGAAAATATTGAGCACACACCCTAATTCTAAATGGCTTGATTTTGTGGATTGATTTGTAACCTTAGAAGGATAAGGATGTTTATAAAATACAAGGATCAACCAAGAGAAGGGATTTTTATCATTTGAGAAATTTGCATTTGTGAAGAGAGAGAGCTAGTGGATGACTAGTTTCTTTCCTTAGCCTATTTCGAGGGTGAAAGATTCCCATCCAAGTTGGTGTTTGGAGAGGCCATTCAGGTCTTTCATGGAGATTTAATGGGGTTTTTATTTTCATTTGTAATCTACAAGGAAGCTCGTGGTTTCTTCTAGTGCAGCTCACTCACTCAACCATTTCCAGTTTTCATTGCATATTCTTGCTCCTTGAGGGAGGGCACTTTTGGTAAGATATTGTACTTTTTGGGAGAGATTCTCATGATCCATTTCTAATTGTAATAAGATTAATATACTCTTTTCTTCATCTTCAAAAAGTATCAGGTCGAAATACCAAATGGTTGTATGTAAAAGTGATTATTAATGAGCAAACAATGACCATTTCCCCACTATATTGATGTATGCCATTGTAATGTTGATGATTTTGAATGAAACAATTTTTATCTGATATATTTATGATTAATGGACTTCCATTGATGAGTATTACAAGTTTCATATCCATCACATAAGCATTTGAAGTCATCTTACTCAGTTTATTTGCATTTGGAGAAGATTTGATGCCATTTCCCCAAGGGTCGAACTAGTGATTTTGTAGCTGTTTGGGAGAGGGTTATAACAGCCTTTATAAATTGAATAATGATGCACATGATACCTTAATAATTTCCCTTAAAAATCCTCTTCCTCTGTTTAGAAATTCGAGTGGGTTTGGGAGCATTTGGAAAGCCATCTTCAACATTTACCCTAGGGGAATTGGAACCCCAATTTGCTAGTGAAAACTCCTACCTTGGCCAGAATATTAAAAAAGTTTGCAGAAGTCTTTGGAGGGTCATAAATCATCCCTAAAAATTATATTCAAGTCTTAATATCATTCATATACCTTCTCAGAATATTTGGGGGCATTTGGGTCAATTTGGAGACCTAGACATCAAAACTATTCAAAGGTCGAAATATTGAAAAAAGTGAAAAATTGGTCATTTTAATAAAATTTCTTAAAAGGGACATTACATTCATCCGGGGTAGTTTCTGTCAATTAGGCTCAGAAAATTCGTTTATGTTAGCCGTAGGTTTTAGGGGAAAGGCCTTTAGCTTGCATATGTATCTCTATGTACTTTTTTCTCATTAATAGAAGGTTTCACAACTAGCTTACAAAAAAAAATATTATTATTAATCTTTAATAATAATTATTATTATCATTATTCTTTTAATAGTAAATTTCGAATAAATTCCCAAGTATTCAGAAATGACAATGTCATCTCCTATGGAGAATTTTTTGAAGGAATGTTAGAAATAAATGAAAGGTAGAAAAAATGTGAAGAAAGATTCTGGCTTCTCAAGGAAATAATAAGAAACCATTTCCATCAAGACGATGAGAGAGACAACAAAAATGAAAATAAACAACAAACCAACCAAGAAGAAACGATTTATAGAAATGAAACTGAGGAAGAACCAGTAGCCAGATCAAACCTTGAAGAATTTATTGCACAAACAGAGCAAATGATGAGAAAATGATGAAGAAGCCTATAAAGAAGAAGAGGACTATGTCATAAATGAGTAAGTGGTTAGAGACATCACCTAGCTCAAAATGCGAAGGAAAAATATTATTGTGAACTAGCTGCACCAGCCATGGGTAAATTCCAAGATGTTTGTAATGTATGGTTGAGTTCAACACCCAACAACACAATGTTGATTGGATTGTTGAAGGGTCCTGAGCTCGATATTGTAGAAGGAAGGAAGATATAAGACAATCCATATCAACTGTCTCCTTATATCCCCTCTCACAAAAGTATCACCACTATGCACAAGATAGAAGAAAATAAAAAATCATACCGACCGAATGCTTATATTCCCCCTCGTAGAATAATCGCACCATCAGATACAAGGACAAGAACTGATGTCCCAAATGCGATGCTCCAAATAGGATTCTAGGTTATAAATATGAAAATATACCATAAATGAATAAATATCCTATCACTCTTGTGTGCATTGTCTTACAAGGAACATAAATGAGTTGCATAAATGGGTCACACAATTGTAAAATCTATAAAAATGCCTAGTGGAAATCCAGAGCAAAGACAATCTAGAAGCCATGTTGGGATACCAAACCATTTCCAAGTACATTATGAGGGATATAATAGCAATGATGACAGAATAAAGTCCAATAAATATATTATTCAATAAATATATTCTAGGGAACAAGAATAAAGTCCAAAGTATGGAAGATCAAGGTGAATATGAAGAAGAGTTGCATGAGAATGTCAATAACAAAAAAAAGATACATATATGCAAGATATTAATGAACATGATGTCTATAATGACTATAAAGAAGAAGACAACCTCACAAATTATGATGATGAAGCACAAAATATTGATAATTATGAAGATGATGCCAAGGACAACTGTGAAAAAGATGAACATGTAGACAAGTATAATAATGATGCAAATCAAGACAATAAAAATTATCATAATCACAATATTGAAAAAGACAAAAATCTAGAATATTCTTCGCCACACGAAGATATAAACAATTTGCAGGAAGTCACAATTCAATGTGATCAAGAATCACAAAAGGATGCCAACAAACAATTGGAGAAGATCTTGTTAGATAAAAATGGGGAAATAAGTTGTTTGAAAAATCTCAATCAAACACAAATTAATGAAATAAAAAACTTAAAACTTGTCCCTACAAATAAGTATACCATTACAAGTAAAGTTAAAACAATGTTTGAAGATCCATCAATCATCACTAAGGAATCTGTATGTCAACCAGAGAATCGTGACATACCAAAGCATGCAAAAATATCAAATATCAACATGACGACACAAGTTCATCATGAAAGTATCAAATTGGAAACTCAGAAGGGTACTCCATTTGTTATTACATTTTTATCGACAGAATCTTATGCACCCCTATAGTGTCCCTTTTTAAGAAATTTGGATAAATTGGAAAAATTGCAATTTTTGGCCAATTCGACCCTTAGACTAGTTATGACTCCAATGCTTCCAAATGATTCCAAATTGGGTTTAAAGGTATTTGAAAGGTATTAATACATAAAAATTATGATTATGGATTCTTGTAAGCTCTCAAAAGTATTCTACAACATTCAATTATAATTAGGGAAAGATAGGAAAATTTACTAGTCAAATCGAGGTTCAAATCCCCCAAGGGTAGTGGTCAAAGATGGATCTCCAAATGTTCTACGAACCTCCCAAATTTAAGAAACAATACATGGTACTGTTAAAGGGATTCATTGGGCTCCCAAATACATCATAAATCAGTTTATAAAGGCTTCAGCAACTCCCATAAATCAGTTGTTTGTGGACATGTCTTCACATAGGGGGAAATGCTAGTAAACTTCACCACTTGCTATGAAATTTGAGATTTTTGTTCAAATGGATTATGAAATGTATATGATACTTATTCAAGACATTAATGACTCTCCATAAATCATAAAAATCACATATATGAACTGATACAAGTCGTAATAAAGCAACTTCAAGCTCTCACAGCAAGATGTAGGGAAAATGGCACCATTTATGCATTGTTTGGTATTTTTACATAGTTCCAATTGGTATTTATACCTGAGAGTCTTATGAAAATTAAATACATAGTATATATATCAGAATACAAATAAATGGGGCCACAATATCTCCCCCAAAGAGAACAACATCTCACCAAGTGCGCCCTTCCTCCAAGAGCAAGAATATAGAGAGAAAAGTGAGAAAGGTGTGGAAGCAAGTTGAGGATGAAAATTTCACGAGCTTCCCTGTAGCTTCAATATTCAACAAATGAATCCATTTTATCTCCAAATAAAAGGTCTTAATGGCCTCTCCAATTTCCAATTAGGATGGGAATATTTCACCCTCGAAATTGGTACTAAGGCAAGTAGAGTAAACACTCCACAAGCATGGACAAGCTATGCTCTCCAATATGCAAAATAAGAAATGATAAAAATCCACTCTCCTTCTTTTTTCTTGTATTTTATAAACTTATCAAGTCCTCCATTGGTCTAATTCCTTCCAAAATCCTCATGCCAACTCAAGTTGGGAAGAGATTCCAATGTGTGCCACTTGTCCAACAATTCCTAGTCTTCATCTTCCCTCAATTCGAATGGGTGCATATTTGGCTTCCCTAAATCCCTTTTTTGCCTTCTTGGAGGCTATTTTTAGCCCTGACATGTCATATATTTCAGATGTGAGCATTCATGTATGATTTGTGTCATAAGTGTCATATCATCTTCATCATTGTTGTCATAGAAGCTAGGGAATCTAGCCCAAGTGTCTCAATATCTCTCAAATGCATCTTCCTCTTCCATGGGAGTTACTCTTCCACTCCAATTCGACCTTCATTGAGTCATTGCAAGTATATTGACCTCCCAACTCCCCAATATCATTAGAATCCACCTTGGATTCGAATGGGTGAGAATAGAATTCCATGTGGCACGAGGAATCTAGCTTTGTGTGGGTCCCACACCACCAATGTGTCTCCATGACCAAGTGCCACCTTATTTTCCTATCATAAATATTTATTTAACCCCTTTTAATATATTTATGTCAATATAATGTCCATTTGGGGTTTTATAGTCTCTTTATTCCAAATCTAATGTTTCCACCCTAACCTAGGAAACTATTAGATTGATGGAATTATCTCTTTTGAGATTTATTTGAATGGGGACATTATAGTCCTCCCCACCCAAGATTGCTTGTCCTCCAACAATTTTGAACATGGATGTTGAAGAACCTGATTTCTTTCCAAAACTTTGCTTCCAAAACTTTCTTTCCGCAAAAACTTTTGAAACCAATGAGAATAAAAATTATTCCAAGGTCCCATTACTTGTATTGCAGTCCAACAATTAGGAGTGCTCTCCAACCCATACCATTAGGCAAGAGAATTACCAGATCCAATTTCCTTGTATGAACTCTTCCAATCATCTTAAGTACAAAAGATAGATCATCAAAGTGCATAGCAACACAATAAAAATGTACATCAAGGAGGTTCCTCATCAAAGAATCATGAAAGTGCTTATACCTCCAAGCAAGTAGACCACCATTTTCCAAGTGCATACAAGCATTAAGTGACCAATCAAATCTGATCCAATGACATAGGTGAGGATCCCATGTCCTATAATGATTCTCCAAAAATATGTAGGATGCATCAAAATAATCAGCCATGTATTCTTTCATCCAATAAGTGAATGAAGAATCTCCACTACAATCTAAACCAAGTAGGGAGCAAAGAAAACAATGAGCCTTCAAGGGGATCACATAAGTACCATTTATGCATCCATGGATATGTGTATCATCAAGAAATAACAAGGGATGTTGATTCCAATAAAAATTTTCTCCAATCATATATCTCTTCACCCAAGTAGTTAATGAAGTTCCTCCAACATCAATTGAACTAAGCAAGGAGCAAGGAAAATCATGAGTCTTCAAGTGACTCAATTGAACATCATAAGTGTATCCATGAATATATGTATCATCATAAGGTAGAAAAAGGAAGCTGCTGTAAATGTAAATAATGAGGTACTCTATTCATGTCATCATCAAAAGGAGAGGTAGGAGTTTCACACTCCTCATGTGGCACCATCAAAAAGAAACTTTTTGCCCATACTTCATTAGGATGAATGCTGCAAAATAGAGAAGTGTAAGATGTAGGAGAATGAACCAACTCACCCAAGTGATTATTATATGTAAAAGTGTCATCATTTTTAGTCTCCATAAGGGTAGGATCATGCACATCCCTCAAAAGGGAAAAACTTTCCTCTGCATGTACTGCTGCTTCTACTTCACCTATTTCAGAACTAGGTGGCTCATGGGTCTCCTCCTTTCTCTCTTTCAAGCAAGCTGATGCATTTTTCCCCTTTGTTTCCTTAAGATCAATATATTTGGAATCTCTTTTTGAATACAACCTAAAAATATCTTCAAGTAGGAAATACATGCATACCCTGAAGCTTCAGATATTTCACTACTCTTTTCACTCACACACATATGTTTTTCTCTCCAAGGTCATTTGCAAGAAAGGAATAGACCTTTCTTCACTAACTCCACATATTCATTTTTGGGCCTATTTTCAAACACCCAATCAACAAAGTCTTCAAAAGGAATGGCCTTTTTTGTATCTCCCTTTTTCACATCAAGATATGCCTGATATTGTTGGGGCAAGGTTTTACATGTTGCTCTCAATATTTGTAATTCATTCATATAATTATCCTTTTGTAGTGTGACACACTCATCTTCATTGGATTCAAATTCATAATAATAACCTTCATTCCTTATAAAATTGTAATAAGTGTTGCATGTTGGCACCTCTTCCTCATACCATTCACAATCTTCTTCATATTGCTCATAAGCATTGTACTCATAGGATTCATCATAATAGTAAGACATGGCTGCAAGTTATTCTTAAATGTATGATATTAATTCATAGGTGCAAGGACCATGCTCTAACAACACTTGTAGTGTCCCTTTTTAATAAATTTGGATAAATTGGAAAAAATGCAATTTTTTCCAATTCAACCCTCAGACTAGTTATGAATCCAATGCTTCCAAATGGATCCAAATGATTCCAAATTGGGATGAAGGTATTTGAAAGGTATTAATACATAACAATGAGGCTTATGGATGCTTGTACACACTCAAAATACTTCTGGAACATTCAACTATAATTAGGGAAAGATAGGGCAATTTACCAGTCAAATCGAGGTTCAAATCCCCCAAGGGTAGTGGTCAAAGATGGATCTCCAAATTCTATATGACCCTCCCAAATTTAAGAACAGAGACATGGTACTGTTAAAGGACTTCAATGGGATCCCGAATACATCGTCAATCAGTTTCTAAAGGCTTCTTCAACTCCCATAAATCAGAGGTTTGTGGACATGTCTTCACATAGGGGGAAATGCTAGTAAACTTCACCACTTGCTATGAAATTCGAGATTTATGTTCCAAAGGATTATGAAATGTATATGAGACTTATTCAAGACATTAATTCCTCTCCATATATCATAAAAATCACATATATGAACTGATACAAGTCAAAATAAAGCAACTTCAAGCTCTCACAACAAGATGTAGGGAAAATGGCACCATTTATGCATTGTTCCACTTGTTATTTCGACCTGAGAGTATTTTGAGCATTAAATACATAGTATATATATTAGAATACAAATAAATGGGACCACAAGATATCCCCCAAAGAGAACAACATCTCACCAAGTGTGCCCTTCTTCCAAGAGCAAGAATATAGAGAGAAAAGTGAGAAAGGTGTGGAAGCAAGTTGAGGATGAGAATTTCACGAGCTGCCCTGTAGCTTCAAACTGAAACAAATAAATCCATTGTAGCTCCAAATGAAAGGTCTTAATGGCCTCTCCAATTTCCAATTAGGATGGGAATATTTCACCCTCGAAATTGGTACTAAGGCAAGTAGAGTAAACACTCCACAAGCATGGAAAAGCTATGCTCTCCAATATGCAAAATGAGAAATGATAAAAAGCCACGCTCCTTCTTTGTTCTTGTATTTTATAAACTTCTCAAGTCCTCCATGGGTCGAATTCCTTCCAAAATCCTCATGCCAACTCAAGTTGGGAAGAGATTCCAATGTGTGCCACTTGTCCAACAATTCCTAGTCTTCATCTTCCCTCAATTCGAATGGGTGTCTATTTGGCTTCCCTAAATCCCTTTTTCTCCTTCTTGGAAGCTATTTTTAGCCCTGACATGTCATATATTTCAGATGTGAGCATTCAGGTCTGATTTGTGTCATAAGTGTCATATCATCTTCATCATTGTTGTCATAGAAGCTAGGGAATCTAGCCCAAGTGTCTCAATATCTCTCAAATGCATCTTCCTCTTCCATGGGAGTTACTCTTCCACTCCAATTTGACCTTCATTGAGTCATTCCAAGTATATTGACCTCCCAACTCCCCAATATCATTAGAATCCACCTTGGATTCGAATGGGTGAGAATAGAATGCCATGTGGCATGAAGAATCTATCTTTGTGTGGGTCCCACACCACCAATGTGTCTCCATGACCAAGTGCCACCTTATTTTCCTATCATAAATATTTATTTAACCCCTTTTAATATATTTATGTCAATATAATTTCCATTTGTGGTTTTATAGTCTCCTTATTCCAAATCTAATGTTTCCACCCCAACCTAGGAAACTAGTAGATCGATGGAATTTTCTCTTTTGAGATTTATTTGAATGGGGACATTACAGATGCATGGAGAAATTTGAATGGAAATGTGACCAGCTGTTTCAAGAATTATTGAATCGTGATAATATTATTTGAGATAAACTATTGAACAATGTTCATTTGTCATTGAGTTTCTCATCAATTTCTATAACCTCCATGAAGTTGCAAACAATTAAGCAAACATGGAGCATAAAACAAGTGCTTTTATTTTATCTATGATTCAAGGATGAATCTTCTCAAGGTGGAATGACTTGTAATATACTTAAATGGTTATACAACTATTAATTATTAGTTTATTAAATATTAGTAGTATTAGGTTAATGGTCAATGGTCATCTCGAAGAGATGCCATCTTTTCGTGTTCATGTGTATATATACATTGTAAAGCATTCATTTTAAATCATCATCATATTATAAAATATTTTATTCAAATACATATTGCAAGAAGGTTTATTCCACCTGGGAACTATTGAGGTTTTCAAGATACATTTCCCCAGTTTCTGATTTTCAGATGGAGGATCTGAGTCATGAGCTGCATCATGGGTTGTTTCAATAGTGGGGCCTTTATTCCATATGCCTCCTATTCTGTCTGAGGGTGGACAGATTGAACTTTTTGTGTTATGATGTCCTTTGTCACCTTTGAGATTGGGTTGTTGAGGTTTTTATGCAGTTACTTGACTGAATGAGGGGGTTGTGCCCCCTCCTTCCACAACCTCCATTGAAGAAATCCCTAATTGAGGGTGAAGTACAAGAATAGAGTCTTACTCAGAAACCCTAAGGCCTCCATAAAAAATAAAAGGTTTTTAGTCTACAAAGGTTGCATTAGTCCTTTCCATTCAAATACTTAAAATTTTAAATATCATATTATTTTTAAATTAAATATATTTTTTAAAATTTATATTTCTAATTTTATAATTTAAAATTTAAAAATAAATTTATATTTTAAGATCATATATAATCCATTTTTATTTTATTTTATATACTTAACTTATTTACAACCTTTAGCATTTATATAATACTTTTTATATAAAATTTTAAAACAATACCATTCTCTATTCATAGATCTCATACCTTAATTATGTCTTGTGTGTAAATATGTAAAAGGTCATCACTCTTATATTTTGTTTTAAATCACCCTATAATTCTTTTAACTTTATTTTAATTCTTTTAACTTTATTTTATATACTTAGTACATATATTACACTTAATTTTATATACTTAGCTTTTTATATCATATTTCTTATATAAATCTTTAAAAGTCACGATACTTTTTATCTTGTGTGTTATATTGTTTTAAATCACCCTATAATTCTTTTAAACTTTATTTTATATACTTAGTACATATATTACACTTAATTTTATATACTTGGATTTTTATATAAATCTTTAAAAGGTTACCATACTTTTTATCTTGTGTTTTATATTACCTTTTTCTCTTTATGTTTGTGATGATTATTTTCTCTTCATTTATTTGTGTGATGATTATTTTCTCTTCATATGTATGCTGATGATTCTTGTTATACCTGTGTGACCTCCTTGAAACAATCATAAAAATGCTTCGAGATGTACACATTCTAGTGTTCCCCACACATCATCTCGCCTTTTAATTTATTGTATCATTTGGTGGTTGTAGATGAACATAGGTGTTAACTAAATGCACGGATTAGGCTCCCTTGATTATCACTCATACCCACAATTTTTGGGTTTCTTACGGAGACTATGCGTTTCTATCAATATAAACCCTGTTGTAGAATCCTGGTACTATTAGAGTTCCTTCCTATTTGCATTTGCTGTGATATTTTTATGGAATGCTCTTTCACAAATTATTCTATGAATACCAATGTTGCAATGATTATATTTAGTAGCACAATAATTTCTTCCTGAATTTATTATTTATTATGTGCTTGAATTTATGAAGATTATTTTAATCTTTCTATCTAGGATGTTTTTTCTTATTCTATGTTTGATTTTTTATTTTTAATAAAAATGATCTAATTGTTAGTTGTTATTGATAATAATTGAAATAGAATGGCCAAATCCCAAGTTTCAAATTAGGTTTAAAAAATATATAACAAAAGATTGAGATTATACAAACTATGCAAAATATGTGTCACCAAATGCAAAATTCATATATGTCCTAATATCAATTTTCCAAACAATAATATTTCATAATTATAAAAATCTTTCATTTAACTAAGATAATATAGAAAAAATCATAATTATAACATATATTTTATAATAATGAATATGAGATTGTGGTAAATGATGTTATAAATACTATTGAATGGTCATGAGTATAAGGGAATAAGTTTTTTGTGCTCATGTTTCACAAGCTTGTGTTATGATTCAAATCTTTTTTTTAGGGGAAAAATCACCTTGCTGTTATTCGGAAGGAATCAAGGAAAGCTAACAACGCACGAGAAATCTCAACAAACTTTTTCACATATCGTGGATGGTAGGTCGAGCAAACCGCCAACTGGTAATCCAAGCCAGAAGATATCTCAACCCAAGTGGATGAAATGAAATCCATCTAACCCACCAATGAGCCACCGTATCCTCAACTTACTATTTCATTAAAAATAAGAACATGATCTGCCATGCAAACATCTTTAATATCTGATTTCTTGGTTCTACTGGTAAATCCAAAATCCCATGTAGATTACAGGACAGTGAAGAGAGTTATATTCATGAGAAGCCAAAGTTTTGATGGTATCCCATGCAAAGACTTGTTTCACTTCTACAGTGGCATTCATGGACTCCAACAAGTCTCCGTTGAGCTTCTCAGGATGGCCGATTCATGCGTTGGTACTTTCAATAATTAGAGAAAACTTGAAAACAAAATGGAAGATCACAATCTACAAACTCCAGGATGTGATAGCTTTGACTGTATCGCACATCTAACTGTCAAAATCTTTTGCATGCATCGTGTTAGTTGTGAGTCCGGCCTTTGGATTCATCTCTCGAGTGATCGAGCTGCCTACATTCACAGTGAAGCCACCATGATCGGCTCAACTACTCTGAAGTTTTATGAGAGGAAGGCACAGTTTACGACGCCCAGTTTGAAAATTTCAATTAGAGGATTGTAGCGAGCCATCGTAGCTGCTACTGTAGAAGGAATTGAAAGACAATATGCAGACATTCATTCATAAAATATTTATTGAAACACAAACCAAGACAAAAGGCACTTTAAATCTTGTCCTCAGGAAGGAATTGCCCGAGCTTGTCATACACCAGAGATGCATTGAAGCGGATCAGATGATAATAAAAGAGGCGCCTCCATTGATTAAGAGACCTAGCACACTCTCAACACGTGGAAGAAAAATGGATCACATTCACTGTAAAGAGAAGGTATATTTTGTTGTTTTCAATAACGCTCATACCACGCGTCTTCCGTGACATGAAATTATTATCATCCTGAGAAGAAATGTCCACATTAGTCATTGCAAGAATTCACATAATTGGATTTATCATAATTGATTATCAAGTCAAACATGACAAAAGGAGTGTCCATTTCAGTCATTTCAGTCATTACAAAATTATAAAAAATTGAGAGAGTTTTATTTGGTATAAAGTGAAAAAAGGTGGAGTTTAAAGGTTAAGAAATCTTGAGTTTGACATTATGGGTCGAATTTTGTGACATTGAATTCATGAATGTGTTAAATTTTAGTTAATTCAATATGTATATGTAATTAAGTATTTGAAGATGAAGATGAAGAAAAATTGAGAAAGTTTTATTTGGTATAAAGTGGAAAAAGGTGGAGTTTAAAGGTTAAGAAATCTTGAGCTTGACATTATGGGTCGAATCTTGTGACATTGAATTTATGAATGCGTCAAATCTTAGCTAATTCAATATGTACATGTAATTAACCATTTAAAGATGAAGATGAAGATGAGGATGAGGATGAGCTTGACATTATGGGTCGAATCTTGTGACATTGAATTTATGAATGCGTCAAATCTTAGCTAATTCAATATGTACATGTAATTAACCATTTGAAGATGAAGATGAGGATGAGGATGAGGATGAGGATGAGAAAATAAATATGAATGATGGATCAAATCTTGTGACATTGAATTCATGAATGTGTCAAATCCTAGCTAATTCAATATGTGCATGTAATTAACCATTTGAAGATGGAGATGGAGATGGAGATGAAGATGAAGTTGAAGTTGAAGTTGAACTTGAAGATGAAGATGAAGATGATGATGATGATGATGATGATGATGAGAAAATAAATATGAATGATAATGGTTAGTTTTATAATTAGGTCAATTTTTTGTAATTTACCTTATATTAAAGTTCTAATAGTATATAATATAAAATGTTATATTTTTTGTTTACGATGAAAGGTTTGTGATTATCTAAAAATCATTTATGAATTGCCATGGTTAATTTAGATCATGATTTTGGGTATGGTCAGTAGTGATTCTTAACCTTTAGATTTGAATTACATCCAAAGAAAGTAAATGTAGAGAAAAAGACAATTGAGATGAAATATGTGAAATATAACTCTTGTATGAATTATTCCAGAAGAAAGAGAGAAATGGTCAGGGGACTCTTAATGCAGGGTGACCTCATGCTGAGCATAGTTTCAATTACAACACAAAAAAAAATAGTTCATAGCCTTCTAGCTCTATGAATATATTTTCAATAGAAAAACCCTAACTAATTGTAGTCTCATCATTAATGACTATAAACCATATATTGGGTCTTATTTAATCAAGAGGACATTTTTACAATAAGTGACTAGATCCACTAGCTATTTAATGGGTCTTATTACATTGGGGGTTATAATATCCCTAGTTTATCTTTAAAGTTTTTAACTATGTAAATACCTTGGTTAATTTTGATTGTAAGGTACTCTATAAACATTGGTGAGTAACAACAACTTTAAATTATTGTATTTGTTTCATAATTAGACTTTATCCTTTCACAACCATCGGCATGACCGAAGAAAGGGAGGTTGAGATTTCATTACAGGGATGTCTAACTTGGGGAAGTATAATGAACTAAGTTAAATAACCCAATTAAAGTTTATTAATTAAAGAGTGAAATATGTTACTAAAATATCATTATTATCTAAAAAAATTAGGGTTAGATATCCTCCCTAGGTCCAAGGAAGTGGAATACTAATAATAGTATCTCTCCCCTCCTTGAGGAGACTCATGGGAGGAGAAAGATTACATAAACCTAATAACAATGACAAGAAGGGGTTAATGAAAAAAAAAAGGGACAAACTGGAAAGACACCAGAAGGAAAAGAGAGCAGATTAGCTAAATGTATTAAGGAGAAAATTTTGAGAAGAAGTTTCTTAAGCTCAAGTTTAGCCCAGTTTTGGAAATCTGTGAAATCCTCTATGGCCATAAAGTGTTTGCACTAGGGTGTGCTAGTTGGAAAAATATATTTTCTTTGTAAGAACCACTCACGAACCACATAAGGTTGGTAGAAGAGAAAACTTCTTGAACCAAATCAAGCCTTGATACTTACACTCTCTGTATCAGGGTGTGATAAAGAACTGGAATGTTCTGATTTTAAATGCTTGCATTTAAGTGTTGGAAAAACCTAAGTGACTACCTCTAGTGGAATCTTTGTCTGGTACGGTGGTGACTAGAAGAACAAAAAAAAAAGTGTTCTTACTGGTTTGTAATTGGGTGGTTTGGGACTTCCCATGTGTTTCGTTGGAAGATTCATTACAAAGTACATATATGTGTTTAACCCACGATATTTACTTGATTCTTTTGTTAATCCCTTTAAATTTGATAGTAAAAGATATGATTAGCTTGGTTTTATGGTTATTGTGTACATGTAGAAGGATACAATGAAACTATCCTATGTTAGAAAATTATTATGAAAAAGATATGCGATGACTAGAAGAACATAAAAGAAAGTGTTCTTACTCATCTGCAGTTGAGTGGTTTGGTACTTCCCATGTGTTTGGTTGGAAGATTCATTACAAAGTACAGATATGTACTTAACCCTTGATATTTACTTGATTCTTTTGTTAATCCCTTTTTGTGATTAGTAAAAGATATTGTTATCAGTCAAATTAGAACTTCTCCATCCGTGACCACATTTCCTTGTCGCTCACACAAAATGACAGTATGGATGGAAGAGCTTACATTGTCCGTAGATGACCTAGAGTTGAGCCTTGCAATCCTTTCCTCAGAATCATTTTTCTCTGCCTATTTTGGAAAGAAAGCATGTTCTTCCACATACATGTGTTGAAATTCCTTAAGGACAAGAAATAGTGGGAAGGGAGGATTTGAAATGTCCTGAAATTTTGCATTGGGTCACAATGGCCTAAACCCTTTGGCCATACTCATGATAGTTTGTCAAATTGATGCTAAGGGTCAAATAATTGCCAAGAATGATGTCCAAGTTATTAATAATGTGAAATTAGATCCAAATGTACAAGGTGGGTCACATTAAGAGAAATTCCCAATTCAAATTTTGTAATATACCCATCCAAATGAATTGTCATGGAGGAAAATTACTAGTTCCCTAGGTTGGAGGTGGAAGCATTAAAAGTTGGGATAAGGGATCTACAAGACCCAAAGTGACCTTAGAATTACACATTTACATTAAATGGGTCAAATAAATAATAAATAAAATAAAATAAGGTGGAATTGGATCATGAGGGCACATAAGAGGTTGTGGGACCCCCATGTGGCAAGATTCCCCACTACACTTGGCATGATTCTCTCCCCAATTCGAATTCAAGATGAAGGGTAACATACTTGGGGGAGTTTAATAGGTATTATTCATGGAATGAGTCATGTAAGGTCGAATTGGAGTGGAATAATAACTCCCATGGAAGAGGAAGAGGCAATTTGGAGCTAATGGGACACTTGGGCTAGATTCCCTAGCTCTATGACAACAATGATGAAGATGCTATGACACCTATGACACAAATTAGACCTGAATGCTAACATCTAACATATATGACATGTCAGGGCTAAAAATAGCCTCCAAGAGGGCACTCAAGGGAGTTAGGGAAGCCAAAGAGGCACCTATTCGAATTTGGTGGAGGAGGAGGCCAGAATTGGAGGGACAAGTGGCATACATTGGAATCTCTTCCCAACTTGAGTTGGCATGAAGCTCTTGGAAGGAATTCGACCCATGGAGGACGTTAGAAGTTTATAAAAGTCATGAATAAAGAAGAATAGGAGCTTTTGATCATTTTTTATTTGCATCTTTGCTTTTGGAGAGGAGAGATAGTGGAGTGTTACTCTACTTGCCTTAGCACCAATTTCGAGGGTGAAAGATTCCCATCCTAATTGGAAATTGGAGAGGCTTTTTAGACCTTTCATTTGGATATACAATGGAGTATTTTGTTATAGGTTGAAGCTACAGGGCAGATCATGGTCACATCTCTTTCAGCTTGCTTCTACAACCATTCTTCTATTTCTTGGCATATTCTTGCTCCTTGAGGAATTGCACACTTTTTGAGGTGATGAAATCTTTGGGATAGATCTTGAGGCCCCATATATTTGTAATATGATATATATATATACTCTGTTTCTACTGCTCAAAAGAATTTCACGTCGAAATTCAAAGAGATTTGATGTAAAAATGCTAAACTATGAACAAATGGTGTCATTTCCCCAATACCTTGTTATTTGCACTTGAAGTGGTATCAAATTTGAATGGTCCAGTCAATGTATGATGTATTAATGTTTTATGGAGTGCCATTAATATGCTGAAGAAGTTTCATATTCATTATACAAGCATTTGGAGCAATATTCTTGATTTTCATAACCATTTATGAAGATTTACTATAATTTTCTCCCTACGTCGAAACTAGTCTTTTGTATCTGATTTAAGAGGGTTGTAGCAGACTTAATAAACTGAATGGTGATGCATATGAGACTATATTGATGTCTCCTAGATATCCCCTTCATCTGTTTAGAAACTCGAGAGGGTCCAATAGCTTTTGGAGAGCCATTTCCAGCATCTACCCCATGAGGAATTAAACCCCTAATTGCTAGTCAAAATCCCTACATGGGCCAAAATTCAAAGGAAAGTTGCAGAAGCCTTTTGAAGACTCAAAAGAATCCATGAAACTCATAATCATGTCCTAATACCATCCATATACCTTCTGTAATATTTTGGGAGCATTTGAATCCATTTGGAGATCAAGAAGCCAATACTAGTTAAGAGAAATTGCTAGTCAAATCCCCTACCTTGGACATAATTCTAAAGAGAGTTGAAGAAGCCTTTTGAAGACTATAAAGCATCCATGAACCTCATAATCATGTCCTAATACCATCCATATACCTTCTGTGACAAGTGGGGAGCATTTGGAGCCATTTGGAGATCAAGAAACCAATACTAGTCAAAGGTCAAACTAGTGGAAAAAGTAAATTTCACCATTTTAATAAATTCCAAAAAAGGAACATTAGAGAGATGTCCCATATGAAATGGTTACACATTCTATAGTGTTCCCTATGCATCTCGTCTTTTAATTTATTATATCATTTGGTGGTTGTAGATGAATAGGACATCTCTTTTCCACATAGGTGTTAACTAAATGCATGGATTAGGCTCCCTTAATTATCACTCATAAGCACAATTTTTGGGTTTCTTATGGAGACTATGCATTTCTGTCATTATAAATCCTTTTGTAGAATCATGGTACTATTAGAGCTCCTTCCTATTTGCATTTGTTGTGATAGCTTTTATGGAATAGGTTTTTACAATGTTTTCTATGAACACCAATGTTGCAATGATTATATTTCGTAGCATTTCTATGAATACCAATGTTGCAAAGATTAATGATTATATTTTGTAGCACAATAATTTATTCTTTATTGTGTGCTTGAACTTATGGAAGTTTTAATCTTTTAATCTAGGATGTTTTATTTTATTTCTTTGTTTGATTTTTAATCTTTAATAATAAATGATCTAGTTGTCGGTTGTTTTTTTATAATAACTGAAATGGAATGGCCAAATCCCAAGTTTCAAATTAGGTTTGAAAAATATGTGACCAAAGATTAAGATTAGACAAACTATGGAAAATATTTATCTTATTTCTTTGTTTGATTTTTAATCTTTAATAACAAATGATATAGTTGTTAGTTTTTTTTATAATAACTGAAATGGAATGGCCACATCCCAAGTTTCAGATTAAGTTTGAAAAATATGTGGACAAAGATTAAGATTAGACAAACTATGAAAAATATTTGCCACCAAATGCAAGATTCATATATGTCCTAATATCAATTTTCCAAACAATATAATTATAAAAATCTCCCATTTAACTAAGATAACATAGAGAAATTCATAATGATAACATATACTTGATAATAATGAATATGACGATTGTTACAAGTGCAAATGACGTTATAAATACCATTGAATGGTTATGAGTATAAGGGAATAAGTTTATACTATTGAATGGTCATGAGTATAAGGGAATAAGTTTCTTGTGCACATGTTTCACAGCTTTCAAATCTTTGAAAACACCAACTTACTATTTCATTATAACAAAGAACATGATCTGCAATGCAAGCATCTTTAATATTTGATTTCTTGGTTCTACTGGTAAATCCAAAATCCCATGTAGATTACAGCACACAGTGAAGAGAGTTATATTCATGAGAAGCCAAAGTTTTGATGGTATCCCATGCAAAGACTTGTTTCACTTCTACAGTGGCATTCATGGACTCCAACAAGTCTGCGTTGAGCTTCTCAGGATGGCCTATTCATGCGTTGGTACTTTCAATAATTAGAGAAAACTTGAAAACAAAATGGAAGATCACAATCTACAAACTCCAGGATGTGATAGCTTTGACTGTATCGCACATCTAACTGTCCTGCATGCATCGTGTTATTTGTGAGTCCGGCCTTTGGATTCATCTCTCGAGTGATCGAGCTGCCTACATTCACAGTAAAGCCGCCATGATAGGCTCAACTACTCTGCGTACATCCACAGTGAAGCCCCGCCCCATGATCGGCTCAATTACTCTGAAGTTTTATGAGAAGAAGGCACAGTTTACGACGCCCAGTTTGAAAATTTCAATTAGAGGATTGCAGCGAGGCATCGTTGCTGCTACTGTAGAAGGAATTGAAAGACAATATGCAGACATTCATTCATAAAATATTTATTGAAACACAAAATCTGAATCCTTGAGGAGAAACCAAGAAAAAGGCACTTTAAATCTTGTCCTCATAATAAGGAAAAGGAATTGCCCGAGCTTGTCATACACCAGAGATGCATTGAAGGGGATCAGATGATAAGAAAAGAGGCGCCTCCATTGATTAAGAGACCTCGCACACTCTCAACACGTGGAAGAAAAATGGATCACATTCACTGCAAAGAGAAGGTATATTTTGTTGTTTTCAATAACGCTTCTGCCAAGCGTGGTCTGTGACATGAAATTATTGTCATGATGAGAAGAAATGTCCACATTAGTCATTGCAAGAATTCACATAATTAGCTTTATCATAATTGATCAAGTCAAACATGACCAAAAGGAGTGTCCATTTCAGCCATTTCTCTTTTGTCTAAGAGTTTTTGAGTCATCTAGTCAAACATGACAAAATTGACAAAGTTTTATTGGCTTTATCTTTAAAAGTAAAAATTCAAAAAGTTTTATTGGGTTAAGAGTTACAAAATTATAAAACATTGAGAAAGTTTTATTTGGGATAAAGTGAAAAAAGGTGGAGTCTAAAGGTTAAGAAATCTTGAGTTTGACCTTATGTGTCGAATTTTGTGACATTGAATTTATGAATGTGTTAAATCTTAGTTAATTCAATATGTATCTGTAATTAATCATTTTAACAAACAAATGATATATGGAGTTTGGAAGATTCAATATGAATAATGAAGATGAAGACGAAGACTAAATATGATAAATTTAAAAAAGAAATATGAATGGTAATGGTTAGTTTGTGACATTGAATTTATGAATGTGTTAAATCTTAGTTAATTCAATATGTATATGTAATTAATCATTTTAACAAACAAATGATATATGGAGTTTGGAAGATTCAATATGAATAATGAAGATGAAGATGAAGACTAAGTATGATAAATTTAAAAAAGAAATATGAATGGTAATGGTTAGTTTTATAATTAGGTTAATTATTTTTTTTGTAATATAGGTGATATTAAAGTTTTAATAGTGTATAATATAAAATGTTATATTTTTTTTGTTTACCATGAAAAGTTTGCGATTATCAAAAAATCATTTATGAATGGCCATGGTTAATTTAGATCATGATTTTGGCTATGGTCAGTAGTGATTCTTAACCTTTAGACTTGAATTACATCCAAAGAAAGTAAATGTATTGAAAAGCAAATACTAGATACAATTGAGATGAAATATGTAAAATATAACTCTTGTATGAATTATTCTAGAAGAAAGAGAACAATGTCCAGGGGAGTCTTAATGCAAGGTGACACACTGAACACAGTTTCCCAATTACAATACAAAACAAAAACATTTCATAGCCTTCTAGCTCTATGAATATATTGTCAATAGCAAAACTCTAACTAATTGTGGTCTCATCATTAATGACTACAAACCATATATAGGGTCTTATTTGATCAAGAGGACATTTTTACATTAAGTAAGTATATCAACTAGCTATTTAATGGGTCTTATTACATTGGGGGTTATAATATCCCTAGTTTATCTTTACATTTTTTAACTATGTAAATACCTTGGTTAATTGTGATTGTAAGATACTCTATAAACATTGGTCAATAACAACAAGTTTAAATTATTGTATTTATTTGATATTTAGAATTTATCCTTTCACCACCATGAGCATTACCGAAGAAAGAGAGGTCGAGATTTCATTACAGGGATGTCTAACTTGGGGAAGTATAATGAAATAAGTTAAATAACCCAATTAAAATCTATTAATTAAAGAGTGAAATATGTTACTAAAATATCATTATTATCTAAAAAAATTAGGGTTAGGTATCCTCCCTAGGTCAAAGGAAGTGGGATACTAATAATAGTATCTCTCCCCTCCTTGAGGAGACTCGTGGGAGGAGAAAGATTATATAAACCTAATAACAAGAACATGAAGGGGTTAATGAAGAAAAAAGGGACAAACTGGAAAGACACGAGAAGGAAAAGAGAGTAGATTAGCTAACTGTATTAAGGAGGAAATTTTGAGAAGAAGTTTCTTGAGTTCAAGTTTAGCCTAGTTTTGGAAATCTATGAAATCTTCTATGGCCATAAAGTGTTTGCACTAGGGTGTGCTATTTGGAAAAATATATTTTCTCTATCAGAACCACTTAAGGTTGGTAGAAGAGAAAATTTATTGAACCAAATCAAGCCTTGATACTTACACTCTCTATAAGGTGTTTAGAGAGGTATCAGGTTGTGATAAAGAACTAGAATGTTCTGATTTTAAATGCTTGCATTTAAGTGTTGGAAAAACCTAAGTGACTACCTCTAGTGGAATCTTTGTCTAGTTCAGGGGTGACTAGAAGAAGAAAAAAGCAAGTGTTCTTACTGGTCTGTAACTGAGTGGTTTAGGACTTCCCATGTGTTTGGTTGGAAGATTCATTACAAAGTACATATATGTACTTAACCCTTGATATTTACTTGATTCTTTTGTTAATCCCTTTTTGTGATTAGTAAAAGATATGATTAGCTTGGTTTTCTGATTATTGTGTATATGTAGAAGGATACAATGAAACTATGCTATGTTAGAAAATTATTATGAAAAAGATATGAGATGACTAGAAGAACATAAAACCAAGTGTTCTTACTGGTCTGTAGTTGGGTGGTTTGGGATTTCCCATGTGTTTGGTTGGAGGATTCATTACAAAGTACATATATGTACTTAAACCTTGATATTTACTTGATTCTTTTGTTAATACCTTTTTGTGATTAGTAAAAAGATATGATTAACTTGGTTTTCTGGTTATTGTGTACATTTAGAAGGATACAATGAAACTATGCTATGTTAGCTAGTACCCACAAAGTTTCAAACCAGTGACCTGACACAAGGAGTGCCTTAACAGTACACCCATTCACCATCTATCTACCCCTCATGGGAAGAGAGACCTATTCTTCTTTATCCATGATAACTTTGTCAAATGCTTTCTATATCTTCTGTATTGATTTCTGATTTTCCTATGACAATACCTTTGCTATATCTTTGAAGTCTTCAGTTGACACGACTTCTAAATCTGAATTCATTTTAACGTCCTATAATGTGATTTTCTTCTTTTTATAAGAAAATGTCAAAAAATTTGTCCTTGTGTTGAGAATGAAGGAACCCAATGTATCTATCCCGAGTGACCCTGGAATTATATCTTCTTTGTCTTGGTACATTGATCCGACATTGAATTGGGCTATTAATTTGTAATCATCAATAACTATTTGTAGGTTCTTAATTTTATATTTCTCATTAGAAAAAACCATGCCATTTTCAATTATATTTGGTTTTGGAAGCATTAAGACATATATGAATCTTGCGTTTGGTGGCAAATATTTTTCATAGTTTGTCAAATCTCAATCTTTGGCCACATAATTTTCAAACCTAATCTGAAATTTGGGATTTTTCCATTCCATTTCAATTATTATAAAAAACAACCAACAACTAGATCATTTGTTATTAAAGATTAAAAATCAAACAAAGAAATAAGATAAAACATCCTAAATTGAAAGATTAAAATAATCTTCATAAATTCAAGCACACAATAAAGAAATAAATTCAGGAAGAAATTATTATAGTATGAAATATAATCATTGCAACATTGGTATTCATAGAAATGCTAAGAAATATAATCATTGCAACATTGGTGTTCATAGAAAACATTGTAAAAGCCTATTCCATAAAAAATATCACAACAAATGCAAATAGGAAGGAACTCTAATAGTATTGGGATTCTACAAAAGGGTTTATATTGATAGAAATGCATAGTCTCCATAAGAAACCCAAAAATTGTGGGTATGAGTGATAATCAAGGGAGCCTAATCCATGCATTTAGTTAACACCTATGTGGAAAAGAGATGTCCTATTCATTGCGCCGAGAGGCGCTCTACAGCCCAATATGAGGGAGATCTTGTAACGTTTGTCAAGTAACGTTACACAAGTATGAAGGAGATGTTGTAACGTTTGTCGAGTAACATTACACGAGTAAGAAAAGAATAATAAAAAAATAGTAAATATTATGTCGGTCATTAATAAAATTATAGCCGAAATAAAATAAAGAAGCCAAAAAAATATTATAGTGGATATAAAAAGTAGAAACATAATATTATACCCGACACAAAATAAAGAAGTAAAAAAAAAAATATAGCCACCAAAAAAACTAGAAATATAAGAAGTAAAAATGATAAAGTAAAAAAAAAATTAGAAATATAACAAGTAAAAAAGATAAAAAAGTAAAAAATATTATAGCTAACATAAAAAGTAGAAACATAAGAAATAAAAGAAAGATGTAAAAAATATATCATAGTAACCATAAGAAGTAGAAACAAGGGCCGATAGATTTGATCCCTCTCAGCACTTGATAGAGCTTAGGATTTGGATCTAAGCTGGTTGGTCCACCAAGTGAACGCTAATGTGATTTTTCTTAGTGGTTAGGCAAATAACGATGGAGAAATTCTTTCCTTATATAATCCCATAAACTTTTAATACGACATCCACACATCTTGTATATATTTGAGGGAATCTTCCTTTCTTTTCTCCTCTAAAATCTATTTGTTTCTATAAAAAATTTAATGGATACACCTTGTTCCACTAAAAAAATGTTTATATACTTTCACCTTATAATATGACATTTTAATAATATTATTTATTAAATACTCCCATATACGGTTACTTATTACTTCAAAATTGGCTCTCTTTTATATCCAATACCACTCAATTTGAAAATCCCCATTTTTTTTTATATCCAATAGCACTCGATATGGCTCCTTTCTAGCTTTGCTTTTGAAATGGTATTCTAATAAAAACTGATAGTATATCAATTACGATAACCTTGTCAAAATAAAGTTATGGGGATTAACCTTTTTAATATTCCAATGTCACTTTATTAAGCCCTTGTTAACTTGTTGACCAATCGATTTATTATATATTTTTTTGTTTTTATTTATTTGAACAGATTCTTATAAAGGTCGCGATGGTCATAGGGTGGCGTTTAGACCTTTGATAGCCTCACAATAACTAGTGAATTGAGCCACAAAGTGAATAATACATTGCGATGATTGATAAGGGTAATGTGGCCGAAGGATGAGTCAACTTGATGGTGCACCGAATGTTTAGAGCAGAGATGATATTTTTCAAAAGAAAAAACAGTCTTTTCCTCTCCAAAACAAAAAGCAAAAACTAGTCATCAAGGAAATAAACGATCCCTTAAAATTCAGAAAGCCACCAATCCCTTCTTCCTAAACAAGCATGCCTTCCTCTTCAGTAAGTGCTTTCTTAGATAACGCATATGGCACATCATTTAATTCTTTGTAGATGTGATCAATGGTCCAGTCATAGAAGGAAATCAACAAAATTTCAATTCTTTGACACTAACTTGTTGAAGAGAGAGATGATTTAAATTGTGAATTTTCTTTGCCCAATTTATCACCATCATAGAGTCACCAAAAGTTCTCAAAACATCAATGCCAAAGGACACAACAACTTTAATAAGGCACCACAACGCAAGGAGTTCAGCCTTAGAATTTGTACCATCCCCACAATTTAATTTTAGCTTGAGGAAATGATTATTGTTGATAATTACCCTAGTGTTGGTGTATTAACCCACCAACAAAGAATCTATGTTTTAAATTGAATAGATAGGGTATACAATGATTACTTTGATGCCTCCTGATTCTGGTGAGTATTGCGACCCTTATTCAAAATTGTAAACCAAAAAAAATATGGGTGGCATTCTAATCCGATCAGCTAAGCTGGCGAACACTCGCGATGATTGGCTTGTAAATACGATGACAATTATTTGTAATCTATTTGCAGAATGTAAGGCAAATTCTTCCCCGCGAATTACGATCGATGGTGACTATGTGAGAATTACAAGTACGCAAGTCTAACAATTGAACAAAGACTGTTTTTGGTATCCCCAATTTGTTATAGGAGCACATGTTACGTATTTTGTTATATATATATATATATTTCCCCTTTTTTGTGTCACCCAAAAGAAAATGTGAAACTCTAGGATAGTCGACAAGTGTTGGCTCTTTTCTTTTTTGTTTTCGTTCTTCTTTGAATTTTGTAGCGAAATGTTCTTCAGATCGGATATATTCTTTTAATGGAATTCTGAAAATGGCCAAACTTCGGTTGTTGTTCAAGGACCAATTCAAAGAACCTCTGAATAATTGATGAGTGTGGCCAAAGGCTAGGTCAGACAAGGTTTGAGAATTGTGGCCAAAGGCCGAATCGGACTTACTTTGATACTAAATGAGATGAACAAAGTTTGCTCACACAAAACTTATCTAAAATATCTAGAATATAAAGTAATCCATTTAAAATTATAACTTATAGAGTAAATGTATATGAATGAATGAGATGGTAGATTACAACTAAGGGCATGTTATATATATCTAAATGGAGAGCCTTTCATTAATAGTCATGTCTTTTTTATAAGATGCATCTTTTCATTATGTTTTTTTATTAATGATTATTATTATTTATTATTTATATTATCTTATGTATATTCATGTTATTGATGTTCATAACAGAATAAACTATTTATTGTGGATATTATAGATGGAAAGAAGAAAAAAACAAACAAAACAAAATTTGTAAATTACCTTTAATGCTATTTTACAAGCATTATTGCTAGTATATTTAGTTACTCAGAAGATTCACATTTTACTTTACAACTTTAGTTTAGAACAAATAAAATAATATTACATGATAAATAAAGATATGGCATAGTATACCTAAAGAGTTTTATCAACAAACAAGTTAGCTTAAATGTAAGGCAAGAAAACATTACAACTAGGAGTTCTATTATAAACAAAGGAAAAACTTGTTGTAGTTTAAACCATTCGGTCCAAAATTTAAACTCTGACCAATATAGGAGAAACTACTGGGTAGGTCATAGTAATAATAAATTAAGTTTTATTAAAGATTAACAAACTAGGAAAACAAAACATGTTTTGAACTCAACATTATACTGGTTACATTTCGATTCGTCGAGAATAATGTAAAAACAAATGAGTGTCGATTTTTAAGAAATAAATATATATTGGTAAACTCATCAATATCCAAGAATAACAAATAGAATAAAGGATAAATAAAACAAAATGCATTTGGAAAAATATTTACAAAGAATAATTCTATTTTTCTAATAAAAATGAATATTCCACTAATCTATAGGTCTTTCATATCAATCAAATAAATATACATACATACATACATACATATATATATATATATATATATGAATATAAACATTATCATTGGGACTATAAGAGACCAAGAAGAGGTCGCTTTAAGTATAAAGTGAATAATAACTATTTGCAATCAATCTATGATATCTTAAATAACATTGCATAAGAATTTTTAGAATAGGCTTCAACCAAAAATATATCACTATTTTATTTTAATATGAGAAATTCTAAAACTTAGCTAAGATGTCAATCTCTGAAAAGAAGGTGACGAAAGGGAGGGTCGGTTGGACCATCTTGCTTACCTTTAACACACAGCAACACACAAGCGCTCATAAAGACAAGATGTGAACTGGAAATGCCAAGAAGTTGGCTTCTATTACTTGAATCAATTACAACGTTACATGCAATCTAATAAACAAGTCGGCCTTAGCCTGTTAAAATATACAGAAGTAAATCTCTGTTTTCTCAGTGTGTTTCTCTCTATGTGTGTGATCCTCCCCTTCTTCTGATCCTCTGCTTGAACGAAAGAATGATTGACGATGGATTAGTGATCCCTTCCTCTATGCCTTTGCCCCGGTCTTCTACTCTACTCTACTGTTGTTCTCGAGGTCCACCCGACTGGTTTCCCTGACCTCTGGCCTGCAGCAACCTGTCAAATGGAGCCCAACCAACTAAGAAAGTTGTTGGGGCTATGTTTAATAAAAATATATAAGTACCAAGTCTACTATGATGTAAATCACATAGTATTAAATCTCCACAATATCATTACCATAATATCAAGCAAAATATTTTAACCATGTGCTGAGTACTTGTCTAGGTATTGAGTATTTGTACAAGAATATGAAACATCCAAATGAAAAATCTATAATCCCTTAAGCATAAGATCATGTGTGTTTTGGGTTAAGCACAAACTCTCAACTAAGCTTTGTGATGATTTCTAATTACACAGTCAGGAGTATTCAGTCAACAATAATATTAAATAGGTTTTTCAATGTATATATAGTATAATAACAACAGAAAAATCAGATACTATATTATATACATTAATTGAAAAAATAATAATAATGAAAATTTTTGGATGTGCAACAATTCACTAAGTAGGCATTATTAAACCACGTGAGTTCATAATGGGGTATTTAATAGTATAAAAAATAGAAGTATTATATTAACTAGAATATAAGAGTAAAAGGGTTGAATAGGGTATCGAGGGGTTTGAAAAGTACACTATGTGTAAATTTTATGAATATGACTGTGTGTGAAGTCATATTAGTGTTTGGATAAGTATGATCTACATTTGAAGGTGGTGTGAATTTGATTGTGTTTTTATTCAGAGTGGTGTTTGAATAGGTATGATATATGAATGAAGGTGGTGTGAAGTCTATTGGAATGACTGCATATGAAGTCAACCTATGTTCATAGGGTTGTTCCCCATATTGAAATATTTTCTCGCACTAAAATTTCATATTTCACCTTGCAAGGTGTCTAGGGGTTGTAAGAGTTGTGCCATGTCGCCATACTAAGGGTAAAAATAAAAAGGGGTATTAAAAATGTCAAGGAAAAAATAGATGGATAGGATATCTATTGAAAATAAGGGTTTTTTTAATTGGAAATGTGTATTGGGGGAGGGCGGGGGTTCAAAAATGGATTGTCAGAGGCATTTATTAATATCTAGTGAAATTGGGGATATTATTTAATATCCTATAAACACATGTTACGTCAGAGGTTCATAGAGTGCACTCCTCGAGCCTTATTCAAAGAATATTGCCATGCACATTAATTGTCTAACTCCTAACTACCCTAAATTATGGAGATTAGGGTAGGACTTCAACAAATGGAGTCGATGACTCTACTAAAAAAGAATACTCTCTTCCACCTTCACGAGGGCACATTGATGGTTAGTGGTAAGTCCAAACCACCTCCTGAAATGAAAATAGATAGTGGTAAACCAAAACCACCTAATGAAAAGAAATGCTTATTGGTCAACCAAAGCCACATGAAGAAGTGAAAATGGATAGTGGTCAACCAATAAACCACGATGTAAATGATTAAGGGCATCCCACAGGAAAAACCCAAGATTTATCACCATTCAATTGATGAGCGGGAGACATTGTTTATGAATGTTAGACTTCAAATTTTGAATTCCACTCACCACTGAAAACCAAAGATAAAAAAGGTATATTACCGGTAAGAACCCTTGATTTTTTGGCTCTATTACAAGTAAGAAATGATTATTGTTGATAATTACCCTAGTGTTGGTGTATTAACCCACCAACAAAGAATCTATGTTTTAAATTGAATCGATAGGGTATACAATGATTACTTTGACGACTCCTGATTCTGGTGAGTATGGAGACCCTTATTCAAAATTGTAAACCAAAACAAATATGGGTGGCATTCTAATCCGATTAGCTAAGATGGCGAACAGTCATGATGATTGGCTTGTAAATACGACGGCAATTATTTGTAATCTCTTTGCGGAATGTAAGGTAGATTCTCCCCCAAGAATTATGATCAATGGTGATTGTGTTAGAATTACAAGTACGCAAGTCTAACAATTGAACAAAGACTGTTTTTGGTATCCACAATTTGTTATAGGAGCACACGTAACTTATTTTGTTATATATATATATTCACCTTTCTTGTGTCACCCAAAAGAAAATGTGAAAGTCTAGGATAGTTGACAAGTGTTGGCTCTTTTCTTTTTTGTTTTCATTATCGTATATTTATGGTTGTCTTTGAATTCTGTAGCGAAATGGTCTTTAGATTGGATATATTCTTTTAATGGAATTCTGAAAATGAACAAACTTTGGTTTTTGTTCAAGGACCAATTCAAAGAACCTCTAAATAATTGATGAGTGTGGCCAAAGGCCAGGTCATACAAGGTCTGAGAATTGTGGCCAAAGGCCAAATCAAACTTACTCTGATACTAAGTGAGATGAACAAAGTTTGCTCACACAAAACTTATCTAAAATATCTAGAATATAAAGTAATCCATTTAAAATTATAATTTATAGAGTAAATGTATATGAATGGATGAGATGGTAGATTACAACTAAGGGCATGTTATATATATCTAAATGGAGAGCCTTTCATTAATAGTCATGTCTTTTTGATAATATGCATCTTTTCATTATGTCTTTTTATTAATCATTATTATTATTTATTATTTACATTATCTTATGTATATTCATGTTATTTATGTTCATAACAGAATAAACTGTTCATTGTGGATAATATAGATGGAAAGAAGAAAAAAACCAACAACATAAAATTTGCAAATTACCTTCAATGTTATTTTACAAGGATTATTGCTAGTATGTTTAGTTACACATGAGATTCACATTTTACTTTACAACTTTAGTTTAGAACAAATAAAATCATATTACATGGTAAATAAAGATATGGCATAGTATACCTAAAGCGTTTTATTAACAAACAAGTTAGCTTAAATGTAAGGTAAGAAACATTACAACTAGGAGTTCTATCATAAACAAAGGAAAAACTTGTTGTAGTTTAAACCATTCGGTCCAAAAGTTAAACTATGACCAATATAGAAGAAACTACTAGGTAGTTCATAGTAATAGTAAATTAAGTTTTATTAAGGATTAACAAACTAGGAAAAGAAAACATGTTTTGAACTAAACATTATAGTGGTTATATTTCGGTTCATCAAGAATAATGTAAAAACAAATGAGTGTCAATTTTTAAGAATTAAATATATATTGGTAAACTCATCAATATCCAAGAAGAACAAATAGAACAAAGGATAAATAAAACAAAACGCATTTGTGAAAATATTTACAAAGAATAATTCTATTTTTCTAATAAAAATGAATATTCCACTAATCTATAGGTCTTTCATATCAATCATATATATATATATGAACATAAACATTATCATTGGGACTATAAGAGACCAAGAAGAGGTCGCTTTGAGTATAAAGTGAATAATAACTATTTGCAATCAATCTATGATATCTTAAATAACATTGCATAAGAATTTTTAGAATAGGCTTCAACCAAAAATATATCACGATTTTATTTGAAAATGAGAAATTCTAAAACTTAGCTAAGATGTTAATCTCTGAAAAGAAGGTGACGCAAGGGAGGGTCGGTTGGACCCTCTTGCTTATCTATAACACACATCAACACACAAGCGCTCATAAAGACTAGATGTGAGCTGGAAATGCCAAGAAGTTGGCTTCTATTACTTGAATCAATTACAAAGTTACATGCAATCTAATAAACAATTCGGCCTTAGCCTCTTACAATATACAGAAGTAAATCTCTGTTTTCTCAGTGTGTTTCTCTCTCTGTGTGTGATCATCCCATTCTTCTAATCCTCTGCTTGAACGAAAGAATGATTGACGATGGATGAGTGATCCCTTCCTCTGTGCCTCTGCACCAGTCTTCTACTCTGCTCTACTGTTGTTCCCAAGGTCCACCTTGAATGGTTTCCTCGAGACATCCTTCTATGTCCACCGCATGACTCCTGATCCGACGGATCCTGTAGTTGTCAGTGCCCCCTGACTGTCCTACACAACCTCTTCCTGTGGAAACACCTGGCCTGGTCTCAACTACCTTCTTAACTGCCATTAAATTCCTCAACAACCTTCAACGGCTGTAGGTACGTTTCCTTTGAATTTTGCACCTCTCTAACTTTGCTACAGTAGTTAGTCTTATCACTGTCTTCTTTGACATGTCGACCATTCTGTTTTTTGTCAGTCCTCGACATAACTTGTTGGCTTCACTTAGTATTCAGGGCTTCTAGTCTGTCCCATCCTCCTTGCTTGGCCTTTGCCGCTTTTGTCGGTGTCAATGTCGACCTTTACTCCCATTGACCATACTTCAACATCTTCCTACTTGACTACATGGCTTTGATTGCCAGTCTTCCTCACACCAGTGGTTATCGGCGATCCCACTGGTCGACCTCCTTATGTCAATCAAATTCAACTATTTCACCTACGTCCTGATGCCCCTACATTAGAAGGTCATAATAAGGATAAACACCCATAGATAGAATAAATAGTTGCAAGATTTGAAAATATCCAAGTGTACAAACTTTTGTATATATATTTGTAATTAATACATCCTGGTAAATTTCTTTTCTATAAAACACTTTACATGAAGTTTAATTACAATTTCCTTAATGGGGTTTTAAATTTAGAAAACCCCAAGTTAACAAACAGGGGCATAAATTCTCATACGAGCCGAGCATGAACTTCCTATTCGATATCATGGCTCGAATAAACCAAATCGAAAATAAAAAACCCAAGATTAACTTACTTCATTCTCCAAGCAAAGAATTGTGAGCCAGCCAAGGCTTAGGGATGTCTTCCTCATTAGGGTAAACCCTACATGGGAATATGTGATTTTATATGTTGGCACCCATCATTCATACTCTTAAATTTGGAAAAGATGAAAATGATAAACCCTAGATTCCACTTTAACAAATTACGAAATGCCAAAAATATATAAGACTAAGTCGACTAGGATTAAAACAAAGGTATGTTATTAATTCTTATATCATATTAATCTAAACAAAGTAACGAGAATAACATCCCTACAATGATAAAAGGGTTGCACAGACAAATGATATGTTTAATAAAAAAATATTTTTTTTCACTATAAAGAAGCCAAGGGCCCACTCAAAAGGGCCTCACCTTTTCGGCACTACCTTGAGGAATTAGCTACCCTCAACGAAGGAACCTGACCCCAACAAACCGTGAATTGAATCCCTAACCTTTTTCCTGCATCAACTATTCAAATGGAGCCCAACCAACTAAGAAAGCTGTTGGGGCTATGTTTAATAAAAATATATAAGTACCAAGTCTACTATGATGTAAATCACATAGTATTAAATCTCCACAATATCATTACCCACAATATCAAGCAAAATATTTCAACCATGTACTGAGTACTTGTCTAGGTACTGAGTACTTGTACAAGAATATGAAACATCCAAATGAAAAATCTATAATCCCTTAAGCATAAGATCATGTGTGTTTTGGGTTAAGCACAAACTCTCAACTAAGCTTTGTGATGATTTCTAATTACACAGTTAGGAGTATTCAGTCAACAATAATATTAAATACGATTTTCAATGTATATATAGTATAATAACAACAGAAAAATCAGATACTGCATTATATACATTAATTGAAAAAATAATAATAATGACAAATTTTGGATGTGCAAAAATTCACTAAGTAGGCATTATTATACCATGTGAGTTCATAATGGGGTATTTAATAGTATAAAAAATAGTAGTAGTATATTAACTAGAATATAGGGGTAAAAGGGTTGAATAGGGTATCAAGGGGTTTGAATAAGTACACTATGTATGAATTTAGTATGAATATGACTGTGTGTGAAGTCATATTAGTGTTTGGATAAGTATGATCTAAATTTGAAGTTCGTGTGACTTCGATTGTGTTTGTATTTAGAGTGGTGTTTGAATAGGTATGATATATGAATGAAGGTGGTGTGAAGTCTATTGGAATGACTGCATATGAAGTCAACCTATGTTCATAGGGTTGTTCCCCATATTGAAATATTTTTCTCACTAAAGTTTCATATTTCACCTTGCAAGGTTTCTAGGGGTTATAAGAGTTGTGCCATGTCACCATACTAAGGGTAAAAATAAAAAGGGGTATTAAAAATGTCAAGGAAAAAATGGATAGATAGGATATCTATTGAAAATAAGGGTTTTTTAAAATGGAAATGTGTATTGGGGGAGGGGGGGGTTCAAAAATGGATTGTCAGAGGCATTTATTAATATCTAGTTGTGTTGGAGAAAACTCACTATGGCTTGGGGTGTACCACAACAGACAGATGACTACCAGAAATCAACTCAATTCTCAAAACTATGCTATATAAATGACAATGCTAAGATAATGAAGAAGATAACCAACCTCGATCCGAACGTTTGATGTAGATACCCATTGGAGCTTTTCAATCCATGCACTTGAATCTGCAAATTAGGCTTGACAACCAATATAGAACAAGTACATATAATATATAAATAGAATTAACATCATCAATAGCAATGGCCCATGATATAACAAGTAAATGCAACCCAATGTAAGATAAACAACATTTACAACATTAATGGACTAGAATATGAGTATTTCTATTAATAAACAACAAGAAGTACAAAGTGATACGACCTCTTGTCGGCAACCAATTTGAACCAAGATCTGGATCAATCCACTTGTGCCTCCACGACTTCAATCCTCCATGAATGGCAAACTCAAACTAGATAGGAGTTTGGAAGGTGAACATAAAGGGTTCACAACTACAAGGATCAATGAGTGTAGACTCAATATAGAGCAAAAATCCACTAGAGTTCTCTTGCTCTTCTTTTTTCTTCCATCCATAAGCCATATGTGCTCAATATATAGTCCTCTCAAAGGTAAGTGAAAGGACACATCAGGACGTTACTTGGGCAGATGGAGAGCCAAAGGTCACCCAATGACCACTTTTGGGGAGTAAAAAGTAATAAACTAGTGATTTTTACCATTTTACTTGATACCTGCGGGCTATAGTGATGCAACATGCCGGTACGCGTGCTATAGTGATGCAACATGCGGGTTTGAGGAAAAATGAGGAAAAATATGTCTGAAGGATATAAAGTGAATTTGAGTCAGTGAAATGGATCCTACAGGACAAAGAATGTTGATGCTCACAGGGTGGAATATTACGTTGTAACAGATGCCCCATAATGTGTGAGGTCAAAGAATGATGCTACGATGACTGAAATACATTTTAAAACTCAGAAGTGGAGTGATGGAGACACAAGTGGAAAGAGCAGCTCACTCATCATAATACAATAGTATCCCTGAATACATGTCGGTAGTACAACAATCTGATACAATGGCCATGAATAGGCAGTATATAGTGAATACATGTCATAAGTGATCATAGCCACGATCCTTCTACTGTAAGATATGGTCTCCTACTGAAAAGGAAACAACTGGTGCAAACTAGAGGTACAAACTGCGGATATCTGAGAGGTGATATCTCAGATGTAAAGTCAAAGTCATAAGTAGCATACTGAATGCCACTATCGCCTAAGGTCTTCGACACAAGTCTTCAACGGTGCAAGTCCCATCAAGTGAATAAAGGAGTTGGGGTCAAACTTGATGTGACATCATTTGATTACCAGTCAATGATGTATACCATTAACAGACACAAGATAACCCACCAATAATGAAAATGGGCATCAAGGAACATAGTACAATCATCGGAGTGTGAATAAATGAGTTGAAGTCGAACACTAGGATGAATCCATTTATAAGGGGAAATTGATGTATTCCCATAATTGTCAATGGCGAGAGAACCTGCCACTAATGAATGCAAGCCTCAAGGTACTCAACCAAACTCTAAGCCTCAAATCCTGAAATAAATGAGTTGAAGTCGATGGAACGAGACTCATTGGAAGGAGGGCATTAAGTCATCCCCCATCAACCAGCACGAGGTACCAGCTGCGCTGAAAGATTTGGAATAACTCAGGTGTAACGGACTAACTCAAAAAGGATGGCTGACATGCAATAGTCAAGAGATCTGAGGAGTGGCCGACATTGGTTTCAAGACTTCCTTTGAACAAGAGCATGAGCAGATGGATAGACACAGGTAGCATAGACTTGACATAAATTGTGCAATGCAGGAGGCATTACAGAGGGATCCATAATGACTGGAATCTTAACCAATAGGTGGAGAAAAATTAGAAACAAGTACAGCTCCTAAGGTCCAACTATAGTCCTGACTCATAATGTACGGAGTGGAATGAATGCTATGTTCAAAGGCGACACAATAGCTGCCTCAAGAAGTAGTAAACATAATCTCGTTCAGCATTTTGGAATATTTGATTTTTTTGGTCTTTTTCATATTTGGGAAAAGATTGAAAAAGAATAAAATTGCTTATAGTACAACAAGTGAGGGAACGGGTGTCAAATAGAGAGCAGACTAGTCCCAAGCAGTGGAACATACCTATGATCAATGAAAGGAAGTGCATGCAAGATGTGGAAACTCGGGGGAGTGTTCCCTCAGGGTAAAGGATCATCAAGATGCGAAAGATAAATTAAGGCTCTGCTTGGCTCAGAAGGTAAAGTGCTCAAGCACATGGCTAATAAGTGAGTAAGCGGGAGATGGAACGAGGCTCAAGCGTCAAGCAGGATAATGCAATGCAATCACAACTTGATATAATTGGGGGAGTCCTTTTTCGTAAAGTTAGTCTCCTCACCTGAAAAAGTGTAAAACAATGTAAGAAGAACTCTTCTAGTCACATATGACTAGTGTATACATTTTTCGTAATTAATCCACAAAGGTCCAGAAAAGGGGTAAACTTATACATAAGTGAATGTCACTTCAAATCCTTTAACGAGTCTGAAATAACAAGTATACTTGGCAATCTTGTTTGATTTTGAAAAAGTCTAACAAGGGCTTAAAAAAGACTTTATAAAAATATTTTCCGTAAAGGTTTAATGAGCCCAAAAAAGTAAACTTGTGACCTCCTTACTGTTTTTAACGAGCTCAAAGGAGAGATGGAAGAATGCTCGTGATGAGAGCAGATGAGTGTCAGGGACATGCGAGACTAGTTCCAAGCGCATGGGACAAAGCTATGCATAATGCAAGTAACATGAGCAAGATAAGTACACTCAAGCGGTGTCTGCAAATTCGGATAGTAATAGGTTCAAATGCATCATATCAATGGGGAGGCCTAAACCTATATGCAAGCTTCTGGAGATGCCTTCCATAACCGAAGCAAATGTCAAAAAGGACTGGTAAACAAGTATAAGTCCAGCTAAGAATCCTATCTCCAAGAAACATAAGTACCAAGATCATCTCTAAAATGTATGTAAAGAAAAATCTGATACAAGTCACTGCGGTAGAAACATTTTCAACTTCACTATTGTTAACATCAGACATAACACAGGTAGAGCTAACCACTGAAGGTGCCATAGTACCAATACCTGAGGGATCAAAATGAAGAGCAAAGCTGAAGGATGTGAAGGAATCTGCAGTGACAAATTCATCATCACAGGAGTTGGAAATTCTAGAAGTAGAATCGAACCCATCAGGATCACTGATTTGCGGATCTATAGGAGAGTCTAAAGACTCGTCACTAGGGAAATAAGAATTTAAAGTCAAACCAGGGCTAGACAAAACTATGCCTGGATCAAAATGTATGGCAAACTGTATTCTAGACTCATCTTGTTCAATAAGATCAAGGGTAGGAGGGGAATGAGATCTATGATAAAGATCCCCCCATGGCTTGTCATCACCACTCATGGCCTCAATAAAAACTTCATCTGAAGGTAAAATACCGTCGAGGAAACCATGTGAACAAGATAGGTCGACTACACACGCGGGAAGCATAACAGGATCTCCCTCTACTGTCCATGAAGAAGAGAGATCTGAATCTGCAATGGCTAGTTTAACATGATGAGCAATCTTGACTGCAAACAAGGGCATATCCATCCCAATGTGCGAAACGTCTCCAGACAGGGAACTCGTGGAAGGTGGATCCCATGGATCACTAAAGTATGATGTCCGAAAAAGTACATGAGTCAACGAGGAAGGAGCATCAACGAAGATGGTTCCTATGAAGGAGATTGGTGCAGGGAGGTCGAAAGATCCCATCAATGAAGGATACATTCCAACACCCATGTTCCCAGTTGCCGGATGAGAATGAGTAACCTGTGGGACTATAGATCCCATGGATGTTGTGGAAGAGGAGTTAACGAAATCCAGCTGATCGATGGTCACAATCTTGCCTTCATGAGGAAAGAAAATAACTCTGAATACAGTGGATGCGACAGCTTTCATGGCATACATCCAATTCCAACCCAGTAAAAGGTTGTAGTCGATGGGCGCATCAACCACCTCGACTTCAATAAGAACAGAATTACCTCCCAAGGAGACAACAAGGGAAGGGATAATTCCATGCAGCTTAAATAAATGACCGTTGAATGCAGTGAGCGTGGTTCTAGACACGAGTAGGGGAGGAGAGCCAAGAGATTTCCAACAAGCTAACGACATTACTGACGCAGAGGCACCTTCGTCAACCATAGTACGTTTGACAAAACTCTAAAGGCACACTACATGGATTTGAAAAGCCACGTGGTAGGGTAAGCGAGGTTGAACATCAGTAGTGTCGAACTTGATAACAGTGGGACTTCCCCCATCCTTAACTCCTAACGCACTCAAAAGAGCATGCTTCTGAGAAGGACAGGCTTGCAAAACTTCAAGAGCTGACATGGCACACGGAGTTTGGCCCAAATCTTCTACGATGGAGTAGTTGTGGGCAGCTCGAGCATTAGGATTATGCATAGAGTGCTTAAGAACACCTTTCGGTATCCGTGGCATAATAGAGGGCTTCTCGATATGCAAGGAATTGTTAGGAGGAGGGGGAGGCTCACTCCCCAAATTGGATTGTGGTGCATCATAATCGCGCTGACGAGTGGCAACACTAACCTCTGACTGAACCATGTTCACACATCCATAACCACTAGTATCGGAAGAAGACGTTTCCGTCTCAGTAGGTCCATAACCGGTGGTGGGAGCATGCGAAGCCATGTTTTGGGGATGAGGTAGGGGATCCTTTAACACAGCTAGGCTCTGTTCCAAGTGCTTTGATGCTTCTTCAATACGAGGACATAAGTGAGTAAGGTGGTCTTCCCCACAAAGCTTGCAAGGAAACTTCACCTTACGCCTAGGTTTACAGTCCTCACTAGCATTTTCATCTTCCCGAGGAGGGTTGGCATTATCCTTACGGGGGGTATTGCGATTGCTATTGTTATTCCCATTGTTTCCACCCTTACAATTATTTCTCCTCTTTTTCTTACCACCAGGTTGCTGGTTACCTGACTGGTTTGTCGTTTGCACACTGTGTACATCGGACGATGGGGTGGAAGTGGACAAGGTGTGAACCTGTCCGGGAGTAGACTGGTTTAGCGACAAATTCTGCATTTGATTAGCTACCAAATCTACGGGGCGAGTGCCTGTAGATCCAATGATGCCATCGGCATGCGGTCCAGGAACTGACATAGGTTCATGACGTGTGCGCGGTGTGTCAGGGATGATGTCATACAAAATGCCAGACTGAGAGTATAATAAGTATAACTGTTGAACTTTCAAGATAGATTGTTCCTCAGTCACAATGTCGGACATCGAAACACCCTTAGCAATGTATGGGAGTAGAGACTTGAGGAACCATTCCAACAGGAACTCTGGAGGAATGTTGGCTTTCACTAACCTCTTCCGTCGATGCCACTCTTGAACGTGGTCATAAATATGTGTGGCCTTGTTCTAACAGAAGGTAGATAAAAGTTCAGTGCCAGTATCATAGCAAACTGGCAACTGGAAATTATCTAAGAAAACCAAATCGATCTCATTAAAACCCTTATAAGTGTTTCCAGGCAACTCAACGTACCACTTCGCGGTTGCCCCCGTGAGGGTGCATTGAAATAGTCGCAATCTAATGGAATTGTGATTCAATGAGTTGCAGGAGCACCAAAGGTGAAATGTCATGACATGATCTCCTGGGTCCTCACCACCTTTCCCCTCAAACTTAGGAATGTACAAAGGGAGCTTGGTAGGGACCGGGGGCCAAGTAGGGTCATGACACACCGGATCATTCGTGAGCTTCGAAAGATCCGAAAGATTCAAACATGCAAGGAACGAGATCTGAGGCTGGAAAGCTTGATTATAAGCCCCCATAAAAGGTTGGTTAAACGGAACCGTGTTATAAGATGGACCAAAATCTTGACCATGAGGATTAAACTGCTGATAATAAGGACCTGACGGACCATAAGCTTTCCCATGGCCATAGGATTGATAACCTCCTCCCGCCTGACCCATTTGAGAGTAAGCAGGTATGTGCGTGTTTTGGGAACCATATTGGGGTGGTGGGTTATATTGGTGGCCAGCACCGACTGTGTTGTAGTAAGGGTTGCCGCCATGAGTATGGGGCATGTATGTACTATTCATAGTGGGAACCGTGTTGTAATGACCATAATGGTATGGTATGTTCCCACCCCCAGCATTAGGATTAGCTTGAGCAGTCGTGTGGTGACCAAGAGCATGAGAAGTATTCCCAACTCCAATATTGGTGTGACTAGTAGCAGGGATGGTGGTGTGATGTCCATGTGGATAGGAGATATTCCCACCCCCTACATTAGCATTACTAGTGGCGGCAGTGGATGCAAAAGTATGCGGCATATGTCCACCCCCGTGATTGGGAGGAGCATTAACATCCGTAAAAGTAGTCCTAGGTTGACGAGTAGCGGCACGTGTATTATGTGGTGGATGGGGAGTCATGTTTCGAACAACGTTCCTATTAGGTTGGGAAATCCTAGGAGGTGGTCATCTTCCAACATTAGCATTGTTAGGAGGAACGTGACCAATCCCCATACTATGTGTGTGAGTGGACAACGTAGTGCCCCTAGCGAGGGTAGTGCCCCCAGTGGGTATAGTATGGCTAACACCATGACTAGTTCCAGTGTGACTACCAAATGTAGTGGAAGGTTCAACTATATTATGACTAGGCATACCAAAAGAGAGTGTTGTCGGGTTGATCGTAGGACCAGTTTCATCATGTAACACTAGCATCCCATGTCTATAACTGCGTGGAAACAAAGGAATAAACAGATCATCCTGTTCTTCGTCCTCGGGTAAGGTTGGCATTCCGTAAAGATAATTATCTAGATTCGAAGGATCGAACGGATCTCGTTCAAGTGGATTAGGCCAAATAGAACCAGGTTGAGTCTCAGGTGGATCACCTCCCCATTCCTCACGAGTATGGGGATCGGAAGTGTGGTCAACTCTACCCGATGGAGTCGAAGGTTTTTCCTCAGTATCGGAGTGTGTAGCAGTCATGATGTCTTGGACGTAAGTCTCATAAGAATCCGAAGACTTAGAGGGAGCCCTCCGACGTCCTCTAGCAATACAGCGTGAAACCTCAGACGGCTTTAAACCAGCCAACCGACGCGATCGGTGGAGAGTAGGGCTCCGCGCCACGATATCTTCGGGGAGGATATATAATCAAAATGTCCCCTAAAGGCCAACTATCGATCAAAAATAGTAAATCAAAATCACACACCTAGAGAAACTACAGCCAAGAGCAGACAAACAGAGTGGCTAAATGAGCTCCCGACACTAGATCTGGTATGTCTCGCCTAGGAGAGGCTTGAGACTCCCAAACTGTAGCCGTATGTAACAGAATCAGTTATAGAGACACCCAGGCTTCACTGCATGTACAGGGTCAAGTCCACTACACAAACACAATTGTGTTGTCCAATCCCTAGCTGACTCAGGACACATTGTCCAATCCCTATCTAACTCAGGACACAAATAGTATAACCACTGCAAGTACCCTATGCGATACCTAGGTAAGGCAACTATGGTCACCGCAATATAACCAATGCTCAGGGGGACAGTCGCAGGTGGGATCCATCGTATGGGAAGGGTATCTAAGCCCGAAGCACAAGAGGATGAACCTCCGGTACCCCCAAATATGGACAAATCCTAGAAATATATCCCACGTTTAGCCGGTATCAGAGGGATATCCCTTCAACCAAACTCCCGTGACCTCGTGCTTAACTCTGGCTTGAGTAGAGCTTCCTGAGAACACCGATCTATACCATGGATTCCTCCACTCCGTGGTCAGACACCTAATGTTTCGTCTAGTAGTCTTGGATTGTTAACTCACAATGATCTATTCCAAGACTCTAAACCTATGCTAGTTGGTGTACCCTATAAATGAAATTGGTCTAATCAATTTTAAGATTAAGCGTTAATTTTAATGGCTGTGATTATTCAAGGGATATGATCGTGAAACTAGTGATGTGTAAGACTCAATGGTATGCAAAATCGTCAAATCCTAGACTCATCTATCCAATAAAAACAATGTCCCTAATATGCAAAATCAAACCAACGATTTCAAAATAAATATGCAATCCTTTTATATTTCTTTCAATGCACAATCATAATCTAAATGAAGGCAGAAAGCACTCAATGCAAGATGCAATACATAAAAGCAAAAAAAAAAATTGTATTTTCTCTTATAAACGAAAGGAAAATGCAAAAACTATGTATTTTTTTTTGTATTTTTCAATATATGGAAATGAAAAATGCAAGCAAAATCCTACTATCTAGTCACTGATATGCTAAGGAGATCACTAAGACAACCAAGAAGATACCAAACAGTAAGACTCAGCCAAAGGAATGAGCTCAAAAGGAAAAAACCAACAAGGCTAAATCCAAAGATGGGTAAAAAACCAACAAGGCTCAACCAAGAGAAACGAAGAGTTCTAGTCACAACCAAGGCATGGAACAGTCAAGAAATAGGCCAACAAAGACTCAGGATCAACCAAAACCAACCCAGCAATAACCAAAGGTCATAAACCAACAAAAGCCGGATTTGTACGTTACTGTCGAAGGAATACCTGCGGGTACCCGCGAGCAGTAGAGTAAACAGAGGCGGGTGTACGTGGCAAGAGCTAAGCTAGCCCGCGGGTGAGGAAAGGTAAAATGGAAAACAGAGACTCCAATGGCTTAGAAAAATCAAGTTTTCTATAGTGTATCTCAATGGCAGATAAGTGACACAGAGCTTCAACAAACAGCAACTCTAATTATGGACTAATGCTCAAAAAATCCCCAAGATGGATGTTTTCCCTAGTGGAGTCACCATTTTTGTGTTGGAGAAAACTCACTATGGCTTGGGGTGTACCACAATAGAAAGATGAATACCAGAAATCAACTCAATTCTCAAAACTATGCTATATAAACGACAATGCTAAGATAATGAAGAAGATAACCAACCTCGATCCAAACGTTTGATGTAGATACCCGTTGGAGCTTTTCAATCCGTGCACTTGAATCTGCAAATTAGTATTGATAGCCAATATACAACAAGTACATATAATATATAAATGACATTAACATCATCAATAGCAATGGCCCATGATATAACAAGTAAATGCAACCCAATGTAAGATAAACAACATTAATGGACGAGAATATGAGTATTTCTATTAATAAACAAGAAGAAGTACAAAGTGATATGACCTCTTGCCGACAACCAATCTGAACCAAGATCTGGATCAATCCACTTGTGCCTCCACCACTTCAATCCTCCATGAATGGAAAACTCAAACTAGATAGGAGTTTGGAAGGTGAACATAAAGGGTTCACAACTACAAGGATCAATGAGTGTAGACTCAAGATAGGGAAAAAATCCACTAGAGTTATCTTGCTCTTCTTTTTTCTTCCGTCCATAAGCCATATGTGCTCAATATATAGTCCTCTCAAAGGTAAGTGAAAGGACACATCGAGTCGTTACTTGGGATGATGGAGAGCCAAAGGTCACCCAATGACCGCTTTTTGGGAGTAAAAAGTAATAAACTAGTGATTTTTACCATTTTACTTGATACCCGCGGGCTATAGTGATGCAACTCGCGGGTATGCATGCTATAGTGATGCAACATGCAGGTCAGAGGAAAAATGAGGAAAAATATGTCTGAAGGATATAAAGTGAATATGAGTCAGTGAAATAGATCCTACAGGCCAACGAATGCTGACGCTCACAGGGTGAAAGATTACATTGTAACACTAGTGAAATTGGGGATATTATTTAATATCCTATAAACACATGTTACATTAGAGGTTCATAGAGTGCACTCCTTGAGCCTTATTCAAGGAAGATGGCCATGCACATTAATTGTCTAACTCCTAACTACCCTAAATTATGGAGATTAGGGTAGGAATTCAACAAATGGAGTCGATGACTCTACTAAAAAAGAATATTCTCTTCCACCTTCACGAGGGCACATTGATGGTTAGTGGTAAGTCCAAACCACCTCATGAAATGAAAATGGATAGTGGTAAACCAAAACCACCTAATGAAAAGAAATGGTTCTTGGTCAACCAAAGCCACATGAAGAAGTGAAAATGGATAGTGGTCAACCAATAAACCACGATGTAATTGATTAAGGGCATCCCACAAGAAAAACCCAAGATTTATCACCATTGAACTGATGAGGGGGAGACATTGTTTATGAATGTTAGACTTCAAATTTTGAATTCTACTCACCACTGAAAACCAAAGCTAAAAAAGGTATATTACCAATAAAAACACCTGATTTTTTGGCTATATTACTAGTAAGAAATTATTATTGTTGATAATTACCCTAGTGTTGGTGTATTAACCCAACAACAAAGAATCTATGTTTTAAATTGAATAGATAGGGTATACAATAATTACTTTGACGGCTCCTGATTCTGGTGAGTATGGCGACCCTTATTAAAAATTGTAAACCAAAAAAAATATGGGTGGCATTCTAATCCAATTAGCTAAGATGGCGAACAATCATGATGATTGGCTTGTAAATACGACGACAATTATTTGTAATCTCTTTACAGAATGTAAGGTGGATTCTTCCCCGAGAATTGCGATCGATGGTGACTATGTGAGAATTACAAGTACGCAAGTCTAACAATTGAACAAAGACTGTTTTTGGTATCCCCAATTTGTTATAGGAGCACATGTAACCTATTTTGTTATATATATATATATATATATATATATATATATATATATTCCCCTTTTTTGTGTCACCCAAAAGAAAATGTGAAACTCTAGGATAGTCGACAAGTGTTGGCTCTTTTCTTTTTTGTTTTCGTTCTCATATATTTATGGTTGTCTTTGAATTTTGTAGTGAAATGTTCTTCAGATCGGATATATTCTTTTAATGGAATTCTGAAAATGGCCAAACTTCGGTTGTTGTTCAAAGACCAATTCAAAGAACCTCTGAATAATTGATGAGTGTGGTCAAAGGCCAGGGCAGACAAGGTCTGAGAATTGTGGCCAAAGGCCGAATCGGACTTACTCTGATAATAAATGAGATGAACAAAGTTTGCTCACACAAAACTTATCTAAAATATATAGAATATAAAGTAATCCATTTAAAATTATAACTTATAGAGTAAATGTATATGAATGAATGACACGGTAGATTACAACTAAGGGCATGTTATATATATCTAAATGGAGAGCCTTTCATTAATAGTCATGTCTTTTTGATAAGATGCATCTTTTCATTATGTTTTTTTATTAATGATTATTATTATTTATTATTTATATTATCTTATGTATATTCATGTTATTTATGTTCATAATAGAATAAACTGTTTATTGTGGATATTATAGATGGAAAGAAGAAAAAAACAAACAACATAAAATTTGTAAATTACCTTCAATGTTATTTTACAAGGATTATTGCTAGTATGTTTAGTTACTCAGAAGATTCACATTTTACTTTACAACTTTAGTTTAGAACAAATAAAATTGTATTACATGGTAAATAAAGATATGGCATAGTATACCTAAAGAGTTTTATTAACAAACAAGTTAGCTTAAATGTAAGGTAAGAAAACATTACAACTAGGAGTTCTATTATAAACAAAGGAAAAACTTGTTGTAGTTAAACCATTCGGTCCAAAGGTTAAACTATGACCAATATAGGAGAAACTACTAGGTAGGTCATAGTAATAATAAATTAAGTTTAATTAAGGATTAACAAACTAGGAAAAGAAAACATGTTTTGAACTAAACATTATACTGGTTATATTTCGGTTCGTCGAGAATAATGTAAAAACAAATGAGTGTCGATTTTTAAGAAATAAATATATATTGGTAAACTCCTCAATATCTAAGAAGAACAAATAGAATAAAGGATAAATAAAACAAAACGCATTTGGGAAAATATTTACAAAGAATAATTCTATTTTTCTAATAAAAATGAATATTCCACTAATCTATAGGTCTTTCATATCAATCAAATACACACACAGATATATATATATATATATATATATATATGAACATAAACATTATCATTGGGACTATAAGAGACCAAGAAGAGGTCGATTTGAGTATAAAGTGAGTAATAACTATTTGTCAATCTATGATATCTTAAATAACATTGCATAAGAATTTTTAGAATAGGCTTCAACCAAAAATATATCACGATTTTATTTTAATATGAGAAATTCTAAAACTTAGTTAAGATGTCAATTTTTGAGAAGAAGGTGACGCAAGGGCGGTTCGGTCAGACCCTCTTGCTTAACTATAACACACAACAACACACAAGCGCTCACAAAGACTAGATGTGAACTGGAAATGCCATGAAGTTGGCTTCTATTACTTGAATCAATTACAAAGTTACATGCAATCTAATAAACAAGTGGGCCTTAGCCTGTTACAATATATAGAAGTAAATCTTTGTTTTATCAGTGTGTTTCTCTGTGTGTGTGTGATCCTCCCCTTCTTCTGATCCTCTGCTTGAACGAAAGAATGATTGATGATGGATGAGTGATCCCTACCTCTATTCCCCTGCACCAGTCTTATACTCTGCTCTACTACTGTTCCCGAGGTCCACCCCGACTAGTTTCCCCTAGACATCCTTCTATTTCCGCCGCATGACTCATGATCCGACGAATCTTGTAGTTGATAGTGCCCCTTGACTGTCCTGCACAACCTCTTCCTATGGAAACACCTGGCCTAGTCTCAACCTCCTTCTTAAATGCCATTAACTTCGTCAACAACCTTCAACGACTGTAGGTACATTTCCTTTGAATTGTACACCTCTCTGACTTTGCTACAGTAGTCAGTCTTATCACTGTCCTCTTTGACATGTCGACCATTCTATGTTTTGTCAGTCCTCAATGTAACTTGTTGGCTTCACTTAGTCTCCAGGGATTCCAGTCCTCCCCATCCTCCTCGCTTGGCCTTTGTCGCTTTCGTTGGTGTCGATGTCGACCTTTACTTCCGTTGATCATACTTCAACTTCTTCCTGCTCGACTACATGGCTTCGACTGCCAGTCTTCCTCACACTAGTGGTCATCGACAATCCCCCTAGTCGACCTCCTTACGTCAATCAAATTCGACTGTTTCGCTTAGGTCCCAATGCCCCTACATTAGAAGGTCATAATAAGGATAAACACCCATAGATAGAGTAAATAGTCACAAGATTTGAAAATATCCAAGTATACAAACTTTTGTATATATATTTGTAATTAATACATCCTGGTAAATTTATTGTCTATAAAACACTTTACATGAATTTTAATTACAAGTTCCTTAATGGGGTTTGAAATTTAGAAGACCCCAAGTTAATAAACAGGGGCATAAATTCTAATACGAGCCAAGCATGAACTTCCTATTCGATCTCACGGCTCAAATAAACCAAATCGAAAATAAAAACCCCAAGATTAACTTACTTCATTCTCCAAGCTAAGAATTGTGAGCCAACCAAGGCTCAAGGATGTCTTCCTCATTAGGGTAAACCCTAGGTGGGAATACATGATTTGATATGTTTGAACCCACCATTCATACTCTTAAATTTGGAAAAGATGAAAATGATAAACCCTAGATTCCACTTTAACCAATTACGAAATGCCAAAAATATATAAGACTAAGTCGACTAGGATTAAAACAAAGGTATGATATTAATTCTTATATCATATTAATCTAAACAAAGTAACGAGAATACCATCCCTACAATGATATAAGGGTTGCAAAGACAAATGATATGTTTAATAATAATAATAAAAATTTCACTGAAAAGAAGCCAGGGGCCCACTCAAAAGGGCCTCACCTTTTCGGCACTACCTCGAGGAATTAGCTACCCTCAACGAAGGAACCTGACCCCAACAAACCATGAATTGAATCCCTAACCTTTTTCCTGCAGCAACTATTCAAATGGAGCCCAACCAACTAAGAAAGCTGTTGGGGCTATGTTTAATAAAAATATATAAGTACCAAGTCTACTATGATGTAAATCACATAGTATTAAATCTACACACTATCATTACCCATAATATCAAGCAAAATATTTCAACCATGTACTGAGTACTTGTCTAGGTATTGAGTATTTGTACAAGAATATGAAACATCCAAATGAAAAATCTAAAACCCTTAAGCATAAGATCATGTGTGTTTTGGGTTAAGCACAAACTCTCAACTAAGATTTGTGATGATTTTTAATTACACAGTTAGGAGTATTCAGTCAACACTAATATTAAATAGGATTTTCAATGTATATATAATTTAATAACAATAGAAAAATCAGAGTGACTACATTATATACATTGATTGAAAAAATAATAATAATGACAAATTTTGGATGTGCAACAATTCGCTAAGTAGGCATTATTATTCCACGTGAGTTCCTAATGGGGTATTTAATAGTATAAAAAATAGTAGTATATTAACTAGAATATAAGGGTAAAAGGGTTGAATAGGGTATTGAGGGGTTTGAATAAGTACACTATGTATGAATTTAGTATGAATATGACTGTGTGTGAAGTCATATTAGTGTTTGGATAAGTATGATCTACATTTGAAGGTGGTGTGAATCGATTGTGTTTGTATTCAGAGTGGTGTTTGAATAGGTATGATATATGAATGAAGGCGGTGTGAAGTCTATTGGAATGACTGCATATGAAGTCAACCTATGTTAATAGGGTTGTTCCCCATATTGAAATATTTTCTCTCATTAAAATTTCATATTTCACCTTGCAAGGTTTCTAGGGGTTATAAGAGTTGTGCCATGTCGCCATACTAAGGGTAAAAATAAAAAGGGGTATTAAAAATGTCAAGGAAAAAATGGATAGACAAGATATCTATTGAAAATAAGGGTTTTTTTAATTGGAAATGTGTATTGGGGGGGGGGGGGGGGTTCAAAAATGGATTTTGAGAGGCATTTATTAATATCTAGTGAAATTGGGGATATTGTTTAATATCCTATAAACACATGTTATGTCAGAGGTTCATAGAGTGCACTCCTCGAGCCTTATTCAAAGAAGATGGCCATGCACATTAATTGTCTAACTCCTAACTACCCTAAATTATGGAGATTAGGGTAGGACTTCAACAAATGGAGTCGATGACTCTACTAAAAAATAATACTATCTTCCACCTTCATGAGGGCACATTGATGGTTAGTTGTAAGTCCAAACCACCTCATGAAATGAAAATGGTTAGTGGTAAACCAAAACATCCTAATGAAAAGAAATGGTATTGGTCAACCAAAGCCACATGAAGAAGTGAAAATGGATAGTGGTCAACCAATAAACCACGATGTAATTGATTAAGGGTATCCCACAAGAAAAACCCAAGATTTATGACCAACTAGTGAGGGGGAGACATTGCTTATGAATGTTAGACTTCAAATTTTGAATTCTACTCACCACTGAAAACCAAAGATAAAAAAGGTATATTACCAGTAAGAACACTTGATTTTCTAGCTCTATGTGGAATGGGTCTAGTGTATCCAATTGATAATCTCTATGTGGACTAGTGTAGTCTACACAATGTTTTTTTCTTGGAAATTGAAGACAAGAGTGAAAATGGCATAGAATCAATTTCTTTGCAGGTTTTTGATGTGATCTTTGCTATTTGGTTGATGTTATGAAAAAGAATAGCCATCATGGGAAATTTTCCTCTTGTGAAGTTTATACTTATGTGAGGTTACCATACTCTTGGTAAGATAGTTAGATTCCTTCTAGGAAACAATATCTCATTCGAACTAGAGAATTAGGGATCATATAGACACTCAACAAGGTCACTATGAGGACCTAGAAGCATGAATTGAAGACTAGAATAGAGGAGTGGACATATTGGCCTCTGATGTTGATATGCATTATCATATGATACTTGGCTATGCAAGAATCTCTCATTCCATGGCAGAAATACCCTCAGACTCCATAGGATCTATTAAGGAGGCATGGGTGGAGTCTTTAATAGTGCAACAAGTAGCAGAGGAGAGTGAAGAGGACTAGAAAAACAAGTTGGAGGAGGGAATGCAAAAGATTAACAAGGAAGAAATGAAAGAAGCCCATAGTGGAGACAAGTTTTTTCCATGTATTTTCATGTCATTTTCTTATGTGGATAATTTATTAGAGTTTATAGGCATGAGGTATATAGGTTTCAATATGCATCAAGGATGGTTAGTTTGTATATTTTTGTTTTGAATCAAAATTGGCAATTTCGCCTTTTATATTTTGAATCCTTTGAACTTTTGCACTATTTTTTTTGTTGTATAGTTAGGTTGCAGCCTTTATATATCAATGAAAATGCTACCCTTTTGTGTTTAATAAATAAATAAATATTGTATTGATATTTAATAAACTCGCTTTTAAACATTATTTGCATAAGTGGTTGTAACAATAATTTTATGAGTGATATGGATGTTGATCCTCATGTGCGCAATAAGGACCTAGTGAAAGTGATGATGGTGGTGCATGATCTAGATTTGTAGTATTTGTTTATAACATATTTAGTTGTTTGTTTATAGCTTGATGCTCTAGTTTATACTATTTGATTATTACATATGCATTATTTTTTATTACATTGAATTTTATTTTTATAATTTAAATTTTGTTTATTAACAAATCACTATATTATTTAGTTATCTATTTATTGTACTTATATTTTTACTATTTAAAAAAAACTTAAAATATCATAAAATACAATAATTAACAACTAATAAAAATTCTAAATCGATGATAATATAACAAACATTTGTAAAATTTAGATCTCAATCACCAATGGATTGTAAACACACATATTAAATAAATAATATAAATTTGGATATTATGCATCATTAATCTTACATGTATAACAAAATGGAAAAGAATAAAAATGTTGACACAAATATAGACTGCATTTTTCATTAAAAATGCATTAAAATTTTATTTTATTTACTACAAAGAAGAATAATCACATCCAAGATAGATTCACTACCAACGCTATATATTCATTTAATTTGTACAATCTTAAATTCCGCATAATTAATCTATTCTAATAAATTAAGTTAAAAAACTTGCATGCCTCTCTACAAAAGTAATAATATTATATTTTTTATATTTATGAAGCAGTAAAACAAATAATTGATACTAGAGGGCAATAAAATAAAGTCATATTCACATTGGAATTCAATAGAGGGCAATAAAATAAAGTCATATTCACATTAACTATAGTAGAATGCATCAAAAGATATTATAAAAAACAATGGCAACACTATTAAAGATTAAAATATTGAAATCTAAACATTTATCAAAATTAAGTTATGCAATACAACATAATATTATTTCTTAAATGTAAAAAAAATCAAATTAAAATGATATTTTATATTATTTAAATTTCTTACCATTTTTTAATTTTATTAATAAAATTGACATTTTTTAATTTTATTCATAAAATTGACATTACATTAAAGCACGAAGTTAATTAATGGGTACATTGCTTAAAAGAAATATTTTCTTTTCCATTCGTCTACCATTTATTAAACATTTATAGATATATCATTTTCATAAAAACTTTATTTCTAAATTCAAAATATATAAACCAAAATATTCAAGTTCATCTCAGAAATTAATTTTAATAATCCTAAAAGATATTGATATATAAAACATTCCAAAAAATTGTGGTCAAAAAAACCATCATATCTTAGTAGAAGTGATCCATTAAGTTAGAAAAAGTAAAATAAAAGTACTCTTCAATCATTCCATCTTTTACTTCACAAATATGATAGTGGCCCATCTCTATATTTGATATCAACAAAACTAAATTTGATTGTATTCCATGAGAGCCTTCACTTAATTTTCGCTTAAATAAATTAGATGTTAGTACAATTAAATTTGAGATTATTGCATCATATCCTTGAGTTCTTAAGTTGATGTGACAAATAATTTTATTTTCATGTTATAATTATAATTTTATGGGAATAATAATAATAACACTTTTATTAAAAGAAGTTGACCTTCACGTTGATGCAATATATTATTTATCTTTAATACGTTAAGTAAGATATAGCCACCGCTCTTTGTAATTTCATGGAAAGAATAATAACACTTTTACTTAACGAAGTTGAATATAACCAATAATCAAGAACAATATTGATAGATAAGAGAATTGTTTTCCTATATGTTCCCATACATTGTATTTGTTGTAAAACTTGGATATATTATGTTTTTTCTATATTATTATGTGGGTCATATATAGATCATGTTTTTACTATGTTATTATGTGGGTCATAGATATATCATGTTTTTTATAATATTATTATTATGTGGGACATATAGCATTTACAAAGTTGGATTAATTTATTTTTATATAGAGGTAATCTTGTTTCCATGGTTTTTCTATAGTTAGGATGTTGATTATGGTGATGGATGTCATTTTCTAGTGACATATTATATATATCCTATAAGGGTTTGGCTCGGTTTTATTATGGAATTGTATTAATTGGCTTATATAGATATGGAATACACATTGTTGTTGGGTGGTCTCTAGGTTGTGCATTGCATTGGGTGGTTTCATTATTTCATGCTAAATGATATTGGGTGGTTTCATTTTCTCATTTCTAGTGCTCAATTCTAGTTGTTGGAATATGAATTCGTTTTGAGCTCTTATGGGGGTTTCATTATGTGCTCAATGGTGGGTGTTTTCCTTTTCTCTAGTTGGTTCTTAGCCTCTTTTATGACTTTGTTTACTCACCTATGAATTCATTTTGGTGTTTTTTTCTTGACCTGACCTCCATTGTGAGCTTTGTTGGGTTATGAGTTTAAGCTCTAGGTGGTTTTATTTTCTCATTTATTGATTGACTCAATTTGTTGGCTTGTGTGTATGTTTTGGTATTCATTTGACCTTGGTTGAACACAAATTGAAAGGGTTATGTGGTTTATGTGTTGTGAGTTCAATGCTCTATGTCATTTTCTATGTGGCCTTCTATAATGTGGGTTCACTTTGTCACTATGGGGGTTTCATGGTTTGCGTCTTGTGTTTTTGTTGGAATGTAGGTTGTGCATAAGGATTACCCAACCCTACATGTTGGATTACAATGGTATGTAATTGGTTGTATCGAATGCTCTAGACAACCTGCAAGTTCGTTCACCATCATCTGCAAGCTAGTGTTTGATGTTAATCAAGTATGCAATTGATTTTTTGTGGTCTAACACTGTTGGGTTCAAAAACATATTTGTATTGTTTCTTAGAGTTAATGTTACATTTTTCTTCTCTCTTCATCTCCTTGTCTATGCATGGTCCTCCTCCTTACTTATTTTTGGGTGCCCAATTAAGATAATTTGAGGCCAAAAACCTTTTTTTTTAACCTAATCATGGTAGTTATGAGGATTTCAACTTGTATGTACCCTTACATATCTTAAAGGGACAATCTTGCAATATTTGGTATCATGGTTTAAATCCTTTTCCATTGATTAAAGTTGGAGTGTGTTTCTTTTGAAGAAGTGGTTGTAACTAGTAGTTCTTGAATGCCCATTTCTCTCCGCAATAATGTAATGATTGTAAATAATAATAATAATAATAATAATAATAATGATAGTGATATACTTAAAATACATACCCCTTCAATGAAGAGGTGTTAAAAGGCCTATATAATGGCCAAGCATTATATTGTACAATCATCAACAATATATTTTCATTTATCAATTATCATGGGTTTTCAAATTATTGTGGGTTTTGTTGAACTTTGGTTGTCATTGATGTCAACCTATGTCAAAGAGGATGTCAATTGATTCAGTTTGAGTAATTGATGACAACTAATGTCAAAGAGGATGTCAACTTTATGTCAAAGAAGATTCATTATTCCGGTGTCAGTTTAAAGAAGTATATGAAAGCCACTTTGAAGTGATATATACACAAGCAAGATGAAGAAGGATATGGATGCCAGTCTGAAGAAGTATATCTAGAAGTGCATCCATTCTGAAAAAAGTATATTTCATATGTACATCATGCATATCGAGTTTGAATAAGTACATAAGGAATGCATCCTTCTACATGTAGTACATGTGCAGACATCAAGTCCACCAAATCACACCCCTTCAAGGAAAAAGCTAAAGAGTTGGTTGGAAAAGGGTTCGAGTGCACAAGCAAGCTAAGAGATGATTGGAAAATATTTGAGAGTGTGAAAGCAAGCCAAAGTGTTCAATGGAAAAAGGTTGGGAGTGCACAAGCAAGTCAAGAATTGATTGGACAAGGTTCGGGTTTACGCAAGCAGCTTGCAACAAGAAATGGTAAAGAAGTTATGCAAGTCCTGAAAGCGTGCAAATCTCACCAATCAGAAAATATTTTAGTTTTTGAAGCACGCACAAACTCCAAGAAGTATAAAGCGGTTGAAGATAGTATATGTTCAAATTCCACAGCTGATGAATCATCAAGTGCGCAAGACCCACAAGGGTGAAAGTCCCACTAAGTCAAGGACCATGTATGCGCAAGACCCACTAGATATGACACATCAATAATGCATAAGATAACATGTGGAAGAAGAATAAACCATGAAGCAAAGAAGAAGGAATGCCATAAACAACTTGTGGACATACAATCCATGTAGGACATGTATAAATAAGAAATAAGTTGGATATTTGAAGTAATCTTGATAGCAAGGATGAAGTGCATGTAAGTGGAAGATACTTATTTATATTCAAGGCATCAAGGGATATTGGAATCGGAACAATATGATTTAGCAGAGAGCCGAGTGTGCAGAGGCAGAGGAATGGAATAGCTGATGGTGCACAAAATGATGTTGTAGATATGTGACTATTGCGCAAAGATAGAAATACATAATGTAGAGGATGCGCAAGTGTGTGAGGATCAAATGACAGTATCACATACAACACATAGACAGTCACATATGTTCTAAGATATATACATGCAAATAAAAAACTGAAGTATATCTTACAATGCGTGATGCAAAGAAGTTTCATTGATGCACAAAGACTAAGCTAAAGTGTGTGAAGTAAAGAAGTCCATCAGATGTGCAAAGACAGAGTCATAGTAGAATCAAGTATACATGTCATGATGTGGATGATCCGAGACAAGTACGTTAAACCGAAAGGACGAATCATATGATGCACAACAGGTTGCAGATTGTCTGAAGGACTATGGCACTTAAGAAGAACGAACATATCTCAGGAAGTGTGCAATTCCATCTGATATTGTTGCGCAATATCAGAACAACAAATTATTAGTTGATGTGCAGTATTAGTTGGCGAGTGAAGTTGTGCAATAGCAGAATGGAACATTGAATATTGGTGCAAACTGCCGCAGATGAAGCAACACACAATATCTCTAGTGCAACGTTAGTTGAAGTAAAGTTGATGTTGAAGTGAAGAGTTGAATTAAAGTGTTAGTGTTGAAGTGAAGTATTGTATGCAACATAGTGACAACAATTCTACTAGATACAGATGGTGTTCACACCATAACAAACATCAGAATATCAACAATGTGCGCGTATCAGAAGTACAACAGAGTAACATCTTATTTTGTATATCTAGGCAGCAGGACGAGGAAAGGAGAAGGGGGTCATAGCCTCCTTCTAGTTAGTGTTGGAGAACACAAGGAGTTGGTGCTTCCTTCAGGTTGGTTCCTATAAAACCAGGGGGTCAGTGCCTCCGTCTAGTTGGTGTTGGTAAACACGGGAAGTCAGTGCTTCCTCAAATGTAATCTTTTCATTATAAAAGAGCATTATGTGGTTTTCTCTAGTTTGGGTATCCACATAAAATTTTGCATGTTATGTGTTCTGCTATTTGCTCATATGTGGATAAATGTTTTGCTTATGATGGATGCATAATAGATGAACAATATTAAGTTCAGAATAATATGTTAAAGAAGTTAAAATTGTTCATAACTGCACTAATACTGATTCACCTCCCCTCTCAGTATTAAATAGATTCCAACAATTGGTATCAGAGCAGGTGTCTTCAGTAATAGTTTAACATCTAGAAGATAGATCTGTGTGAAGATATGGACAAAAAGGAAGGTCTCTCGACCAACAGAGCACCAAGGTTCGATGGAACAAATTACACCTTCTGGAAGTTTAGGATGGAAGTTTATCTGCAATCACTAGGAGTAGATGTTTGCCAGTCCATTATAGATAGTTACAATGTTCCAACAGTCGCACCAACTGATCCAGCTAAAAGGAGGCTATATGAATGTAATGCAAGGGCCAAAAATGCAATGTTATGTGGGTTGACAGATACAGAATTCATCAAGTTTATGCATTGATCCTTAGCCAAGAAGGTATGTAATAAGCTCAAAGGTATCCATTGTTGGTCACCCTATATGCCAATTAATTACAACTAACACACAGGATTCTCAATATGAATTGTCAACCCAGGGAAGTCTTTTATTTCAATGGAAATAAGCACAGTCTATGCATAAACATTTCAAGTAGCTGATTAAATGAATGGATATAAATGTTCCTACCTATATGCTCAGCCAAACTCATCTCATAGCTAAAACTAATCTAATTTATCCAGCTAGGAATTCAAAATACAATTATCTTCCTAAAAATATCAATCCAACAGTTACTGATCTAGGAATGAAATAAACTAGACTTACTTTTGCAAGAAGTTGACTCCTATAATTATCAAACTACAATATTCAATCTCTACTGATCTAATTCATCTAGAAGCTACTGTAACTCAATTATAATCTGTCTAATCTAATCAATTCAAGAAAGATAAAACAACAACCAGAAACTTAGAAGTAAGCTTGAACTCTAATTTGATTAATGTTGGAAATCCTGGAAAGAATAAATGATTGAAAGGAATCAGAGCTGATCTTGGCTGTACCAACTAATCTAACACACCATGCATCAAATAAACTAACCTACACAGTCGACTGTCACACCACACAGTTACATCTATTCAGAACGCAATCATAAACTACCAAAGAAGAATGCAATTATTTTTTCACTGTTGCAGCTCATAGTAACACATCTAATGCAATTCCACACCACACAACATGAAAGAAATTAAACTACCTACTTAACTCAGTGATCACTGTGAGAAGGAGGGCCTTGGCCTTCTAACAGAGATGCCGAAGGCTAACACAAATTAAACACCAATATATAAGAAACTCTACTCCTTGTATTATAAATAATGAATCATAGTCACATCTCTTTGTTTCAGCTTATACAATTATAAATTCTCCAACCCCAGGCTCAGAACACCTCTTTACATTTATACCCTGATGACATGAATTCGTTTCACAAAATATCGGGCAACCATAAAGATCTACGATCTTCAGGTTGTCGATTTACAATGAAAAGTTACAACCATAAGTGAAATTGAATGAAATCGTTGCATTCAAGCCTGAGCTGTTACATGATGTCGCAGCCCAGAATAGATTCGAACTGATTGGATTGGCTAGTACTCAGATGCTCTATTGTGACTCAGTCACAGTTGGCCATGTGGAGGAATGTTCAAACTGTTGCAGCGAAATGTGGAACCAAACTCAAGAAGGGACAGTTGGTGCCACACATGCCTCTTCTCCAAAGGTTAGTGCGCTACTACACCTGTGGTCTTGTAAAGGATTCTGGGCTATCTTTATCAAATCAGTCAATATTAGCACAACCTTAAAAGATATAGTACAAAACCATAAACAAGTCAGGCATTAATGGAATAAAACAATAACAGATTATACCTATTGCAATCCATGCTTTGCTTGGGAAAATATTTGCTTAGATAAAGAAATAGTGAAGCAAAACAGGGAAAAAGGTGTAGATAGGTGTAGGCAAAAAGGGGCTATTTTGGGGCCCAACATCCATGGAGGTGATGAGAAAGTGAAGAAGGAAAAACCATAGAACTATTATGGGATATATGTATCCTTGAAGATGAAAGATGAAGAGAACATTTCTTCATACTTCTTGCAAGTTGACGAGATAGTTAATGCTATCAAAATCCTTGGATTCACCCTAGAAGAAGAATCAATTGTACAAAATATATTGAGAACTTTGTCTTCAAGATTTGATGCAAACATTTATGTGTAGAAGAAAGAGAAAATCTTGTAGACCTGAAGAAGGACAAGAGACAAGGGATCCTAATAGCATATGAGATGAGAACTGAGAAAGAAAATCCCATCAGCAAAGAAGCAACTTTTAAATCCATTAAGAAGGCTAAGCATGAGCATGACAAGGACTCTTCCAATGAATCAGATGACAAAGAATCAAACTTTGTAAGAAATCTGAAAAGAGGATTAGGTAAGTACAAGAACAAGTTTCCTTTCAAATGTTTCAAATGTGGAGGAATATGCCATTTCGCATCAAAGTGTCCTTACAAGGAATATGGAGACAACGATAGCGAAGAAGAACCGTTCCTATGAACAAAGATCAGTGCACACTCAGAACATACTAGAGATCAAAAAGAAAGTTCCAAAGCATAAGAAGAGTGTGTATACTAAGGAAGGCAACAATGTGTCTGAAGAAAGTGATTGTGATGAGAAGCCAAAATATGTACTATTCATGGATTTTGTAGAAGAAGAAGAAGAAAGTAGCAATGAAAGAAAGAAGAACATCTCATCAGTAAAGACAAATACTCCATTTGTGCAAAGCAAGACGAGATCACTAGATAAGTACTTTTTTAGTGGTTCCTTCAATACTCCTTCAAAGCCTGTCATAGATATTAAAACTGACAGTCAATCTGAAGAAGAAGAAGCTGCAGAAGTTGATTGGGAAGGATAATTGATTAGTGCATTAAATGAATTGAAGAATTCAAGAAATAAGAGTAAACTCTTGTAGGAACAACTATCAAATTATGAAGAACAGGTCATGCAGGAAAAAGAGAATAAAGAATCTCATGAAAAACAAGTCAATAAAAGGATGATGGATTATGAAGAACAACTGAACTACACAGTTGACAAGATCAAGATACTTGAAGAAGAAAGATCCATGTCAAAGAATTCTATGGAAGAATTGGCGTAAAAAAATAGGATGATGACAAATCAACTTGAAGTAAAGGACAAAGAGATATCTCATTTAGAAGAAAAATTGACTGAGATGAAGGGAAAGAAAAAAGTGTATATCACAAATGATACTCTGATTTGCGCACATTATGGAAGTGACAAGGATGAATCTGAAGAAGAAGTGTTGAACAAATTCAAAGAAAGCACATCTATTCTGAATTATCAGAGACCGCCAGAATACAAGTCTGGACTTAGCTATGATAAAACATCAAGGAATTTATGTGACAATGAGCATTGTCCAAGTCAATTAAATATGTTCAGGTATGCCAATTCCTTCAATGATTACAACTCTTCCCATTATACTAACCAAAGAAGGATCAACAAAATAAAGTGCACAAGGTGCAATCGCATTGGTCATATTGCAAAATATTGCCAAACTATGAGATGATATGCATGTGATGGTTTTGTACATAAGGCTTTGTATTGTCGAAGAGTATTCAATTGTCCTAATGAAAACATGTTGCGCAAAAGCAATCACAATACAAGAAACCGTATGGAAGACAGTCAAGCATAGAATAACGGAGCACACATGAAAACTTGGGTAAGGAAATATCCTCAAAAATGCATAGAAGAAGTTGATAATCTAGGAACATCTAAAGCAGCAAGCAATTGTTGCCCCCCTTGATGATCTCAAGAAGATTAAGTGAGACCCTTGAATTTAACACGATGCATCTTAATAATTCAAGGAGTGTGTTAGTGAAGATTGTGGTTAGAAGGTGTCTGTTGCAAAAGGTTATGTGTGTTAGATTGTTGCAGAAAAGATCTTTAGTATTTCAGATGTGTGCATGTATATATTCGGTTAGTTGTTGAAGCATTTGCATATGACAGAATGAAATATTCAGTTATTGATGTGTTATGTTGAAGACAAAGTGTCACACAAAAGACATATACATGCGATAGAAGAAAAAGTATCAACAGATGGTACTATAAAGTAAATCATTTTCCTACACAAAAACATAGATACACAATCACATATTGCATTATATTCAAAAATAGGTAAACTAAATATCTAAATATCATAAGGGACTCCATGCCGAGGCCAAAAAGGTGAGTACAAGAAAATGCTTATGGCAGAATTGAGAATCGCAGAATAGTCTATAGCCACAATTCGAGGTCCAGCTCTTAGTCTAGTTGATGTGTGATTCGAAGCTCCAAATACACTGGAACCAACGCAGTACAATCAGAGGTTGGGTGCACAGGAAGACGCTATAATGTTGTAGACGACGAATGTCCAGAATGTTGAGACCGAAGTGAAGATAGTTCATCCAGAATTATTTGTTTTTGCTGGTCCAGGTTGTCAACCTGATGGCTCAGATGAGTTAATTACTCAGCATGCCCAAAATTCACCTGCGACTAAGCATACTGGTGTTTAAATATGGTTTCCTCCATTCATCCCTTCCACACTTCCATGTCAACTATCAGATGAGTGAATTTAGATTGTTGTGACTGGACAGGAAGGCGCACATTCTCAAGAGAGTTGTTCATCCTACTGTAGAAGGAATCCATTGGAAAATAAGATGAGGATTCATGAAGCAATGCGATGCAGAAGAGCAGGAGAGAAGGTGGTGAAGTCGCCAAAACTAAATGATGGAATTAATGAATTTTGGAAAAAGTACAAAAAGTGGAAATCCAATTCATTTCTCTATGCGATGAATGACATTTCCCAAAAAGGCTCAAGTACGATTGCGACACGTCATAGTTTCCAAATGAACTAATTGTCATATCCTTTTAATGTCGAGCTGGAAGATAAGTGAAAAATGTGCCAAATATTTGGTTGTCACGGGAAGGGATGTGACGACAGTAAAAGCAACAAGGCTTGGTGATAGTGCAGTAAATGCAACAGATGGAACAGTCAAATGGAGAAAGGAAATCAATGGGAAACATAGTACAAAACCAGTAAAAGACTGGTTTTGGTACTGCACAATTGGCACGACATGAAGATTACATGAAGACCTGCACAAAGAATTGTTGGTTGTGGAGCCTGATATTCCTTATTCAGAGGTCGTGTTTCAGCTGTGTCTGGATCCTATCACATGATGGGGGTTTTGGGGGGATTAACCCCCAAAATAGTTTCCATGGGGGGTCCAGGGGGAGTCGTTACTAGTTTGGGAGCCCCCCCTAGAGGGCGTTCGAGGGAAGTGCCACCATAGCGAAAATTTCAAAAAAAATGCCTTGTAAAATGTTGTAATTTCATATTCATGACTTGGTCAATAATGGGTGATTTATGGGCCCATGGTATTGGGTGTTCCATAGTATTTTCCCATGGTAATATCTCTTTAAAAGGAAGGAATTGTAATATGGTTGCGTACTGTAGCATTGTGAAGATCTCTGATTGTGTGAGAGAGACTGTGAAAGAATGAAGAGTAATTTGTAGTGGATGTGATGCGGATTGTATCCCTTCATTTGCTAGATGGTATAATAATAAGGATTGGAAATTTATGTGTGGACGTATCCCATCTTGGGTGAACCACATTATATTGGTGTCTCTCTTGTAATGTGTTTTATGTGATTTATATTTGCATCTTGTTTATTGTTATTTCTCTGTGATCCTATTTTTTCTAACAAGAATGATGATGTGTTATTACAGGAATAGGAGATCAAGAAGTAAGATAGCACCTGTATAGGGGGAGCGCATCAAAGATGGTCATGAAAATAATGTATAGACTGCAATCTATCAGTGCAAAAAATCCAGCAAAATAAATGAAGCATGGAGACAAGGGGATTTATCCCTCTAAGCTGAAAAGAGAAGGTCAAAGCAAAGCAAAAGAAAGGAGAACCAATAATTGCACAAATAATAGCCCCTCTATTCCATTGATGTCAAAGGGCGAGAAGAAGCATGAAGCTGATTGAAGAGAAAGAAGCATATCATTGGAGTAATAGAATGAAGTTGAAGAATTAAGAAAGGTATGAGGACAAGTCATTACAGAAGCATGTAGGAGCACAATGAGAATGATCATGAAGCATGCAGTCCGCGTAGAAGTAACAAAAGCATTGACACCATAATGTGTAGATCTTAAAGGCTCAAAATGGAAAAGAAATGAGGGGGAGCATATACATAGGAGGAGTACCGTGACAAGCATAGATGAAGCGTACAATATTCATAAGACAATTATGCACAGCTTCATGAGGTGTTGACATCAATTCCAAAGGGGGATATTGATGAAATTTGGTTGTCATTTATGTCAACCTATGTCAAAGAGGATGTCAACTGATTCAGTTTGATTCATTGATGACAACTAATGTCAAATAGGATGTCAACTAATGTCAAAGAAGATTCAGTATTTTGGTGTCAATTTAGATAAGTATATGAAACCCACATTGAAGTGGTATATGTGCAAGCAATATGAAGAAGGATATGGATGCCAATATGAAGAAGTATATCTAGAAGTGCGTCCAGTCTGACAAAGTATATTTCAAAGGTACATCATACATATCCAGTTTGAAGAAATACATAAGGAATGCATCCTACTACATGTGATACATGTGCAGACATCAAGTCCACCAAGTCACACCTCGTCAAGGAAAAATCCAAAGAGTTGGTTGGACAAGGGTTCGAGTGTGCAAGAAAGATAAGAGATGATTAGACAAGATTTGAGATTATGTAAGCAAGCCAAAGTGTTCATTGGACAAAGGTTGGGAGTGCACAAGCAAGCCAAGAATTCATTGGACAAAGTTTGGGTTTACGCAAGCAGATTGCAATAAGAAATGGTCAAGCAATTATAAAATTCCTGAAAGTGTGTAAATATCACTAATCAAAATAAGCTTTCAGTTGTTGTAGTGTGCACAAAATACAAGAAGTATGTAGCGGTTGAAGATAGTATATGCACAAATTCCACAGCTGATGAATCATCAAGTGCACAAGACGCACAAGTGATGGTACCGCAAGAGTGAAAGTCCCATTAAGTCAAGGACCATGTATGCACAAGACCCACTAGAGATGACACATCAATAAAACATAAGATGAAATGTGGAAGAAGCATAAACCGTGAAGCAAAGAAGAAGGAATACCACAACCAATGTGTGGACATACAATCTGTGCAGGACATGTACAAATAAGAAACAAATTGGAGATTTGAAGTAAGATTGATAGAAAGGATGAAGAGCTTGTAAGTGGAAGATACAAATTTATATTCAGGGCATCAAGGGATCATGGAATCATAACAGTATGATTTAGTAGAGATCTGAGTGTGCACAAGCAGAGGAATGGAATAACTGATGGTGCGCAAAATGGTGATGTATATCTATGACGATTGCGAAAATACAGAAAGAAAAAATGAAGAGGATGTGCAAGTGCATGAGGATCAAATGACAGTTGTTAAATTTTCAGAATTTACTTCAATATGATCTAGGATCTTAACTAAGAGAACAACATGTACAGCAAATCTACAACATATCAATCATGGACACAATAATGCAAGCACACAAGAGACACAGAGTTTACTTGGGGAAAACCATAAAGGTGAAAAACCCCAATAACTTCCTCAGAGATAGATAGAGCAATGATACAACCAGAATACAAGAGATAGTCTTCTCCTAGCAGTGGATCCTCCTCCTCATAAGTGCGCCACTTTCTGAATGAGAGAAGTGTGTGAATGAATGATCAAATAGAGATCTCTTGATCTCTATTTATACTTGTTATGTCCTGCCCAATAAACTAATGGGGCCTACATGTCTAGCTTAACCCATGGTTAACTTAATCCGGGCCGACCCCACACTTGGTGGTCTAATAACCCTTTGACCCACATGGCCGACCCCCAATAGGGTGGTCTAATAACCCTTTGACCCACATGACTTATATAGGGCCAACCCCAACAAGGTGATCTAATAATCCATCAAGTATAAGTTACGACACTTACAATATAAATGACAACACTTCTGTATAGAGGAATAATAACATCTCTATAGGAATAAAAACACTTCCGTATAGAGGAATAATGCCATCTCTATAGGAGTACAAAATACATATATGAAATACACGGGTGAAATACATTCTGAAGTTTCATATACATCAACACTCCCTCTTAACTAGGAAGGTATTTCTCGACACAGATCTGCTAGCACAAGTCTTCTTCTCTGGATCATCATCCTTGAATCATTGTCATCGTCACTGCTGTTGCTATCTCAATCAATCTTTGAATCTACTCATCATAGGAAGTTCTACAGAGCCAGTCCTTTTTCATACCGGATGTAGGCCCACCACCTACAGGTCTTCATCCTCACTGGTCATACTGTGGAAATCTCAGGACTTATTACATGCGTCACAAAACCTCGAAAGAGCATCCCAGGATGTTATGGGTACACAACTCCGACCTGTAGGATCTCCCAAGGCCATATTATATGTGACCTCACAAAAAAACCTCGCAAGAGCATCCCAGGCTGTTACGAGCACACAAGTCTACCTATAGGATCTCCCAGGGACAAATTATATGTGGTCACCACAAAACCTTGCAAGAGCATCCCAGGCTATTACGAGCACATAGCTCTACCTATAGGATCTCCCAGGGACAGATTATATGTGGTCATGGAAAAACCTTGCAAGAGCATCCTAGGCTTTTACGAGCACACAACTCTACCTATAGGATCTCCTAGGGACAAATTATATGCCATAGGACAAAACCTCGAAAGAGCATCTGTCAGATATCCCAAGGCAAAATTATATGCCATAGGAAAAACCTCGAAAGATTATCTGCAAATCTCCCAGGGCCAAATTATATGTCCTCCCAAAGCAAAACCTCGAAAGAGCATTTTCCATATATCCCAGGGCCAAATTACATGCCATAGGAAAAACCTCGAAATACTATCTGCAAATCTCCCAGGGCCAAATTATATGCTCATCTGCACAACCTGATCCACGGCCATAGAGTATCATCCTGATACTCACCATACATCATCTTGATGTATACATGATCATCATCACTGCAACATCCTGCTGCAAGTCATCTGGAGCAACATCCTGAAGCTCGTCATCCATGATCATCCTAATCATATCATGCATCTACCTGATGCATACCAAGTATTTACCTGATACATATCATCATACATGATCCACCTTATCATACAATGTACCCACCTGATACAAATACAAATACATGGTCCAAGCATCCAACATGATGCATATACAAAATACATGCAAATGATCCAACCGTTCATATCCAGCATCCAACATGATGCGTACATACATATACATATAAATGATCCAACTGATCATATCCAGCATCCTCCTGATGCATATACAGAGCAGTAACTGGAGCATCGTCCTGATGATCATCATCCAGCACTTACATCCACAACCATGTGAAGGATCCTCCTTCCAACATGCTTGGAATGGCTTCTGCAAATGTGTCCATCACTTCTTCATCGAAGTGTCATCAATCCGAAGAACATCAAGCCTCTCTCTAAAGTACTCAAACTTCACTCTAGCTAGTGGTTTCATCAGCACATCAGCAATCTGCTCGTCCGTCGCAACATACAAGATCTTCACTGCTCCTCTCCATATCCCTGATATAGTGATATTTGATCTCTATGTGTTTCGACCTGTCGTGAAACACTGGTTTCTCAGACAGCTTCACACAACTCTGGTTATCATAGAAGATACCAGTAGCATCCAACGGGAGATCAAATAACTCAGACAGTAGCTTCCGAAGCCATATTGCCTCACAACTAGCTGAACAGGCTGCAACATACTCTGCCTCGACTGTACTCAATTCTATACAGGACTGCTTCCTGCTAAACCAATAGATCACACTTGATCCCATCCTGAAGCAGCACCCAGATGTGCTCTTCCTATCTGCAGCACTGCCTGCCCAATCTGAATCAACATAACCTTGCAGGTTAAAATTTTGATTCGCTTCATACTTGAGCCCATAATCAACTGTACCCTTCAGGTACCTCAGAATATGCTTTACAGTAATCAGGTGAACACTCCTTGGATCCATCGGGAACTGGCTCAATGTGTTCACTACAAAGCAAATATCTAGTCTCGTGTTCGTCAGGTACATCAAGGACCCAATCATCTGACGATACATGGAGACATCAACTGGATCAGATGAAGCATCACATAGAATCTTCAGATTCGATGCCATAGGTGTGGCCATGGCCTTGCAATCCATCATCCCGAACCTCTTCAGGATATCTACAGTACACTTCCCTTGTCCAAGGAAGATCCCATCTGTACTCTGCCACACCTCCATACCTAGGAAATAGTGCATCATCCCTAAGTCCTTCATATCGAACTCAGAAGCAATCTTCCGATGCGTGTTGTAAATCAATATATCCTCACCTGTTACAAACAGGTCATCCACATAGTAGTATCACTAGATTGCCTTCCTCAACCTTGTAGTAAAGGTTGGAATCCGCTTTATTCTTGGTAAAACCCAAACTGGATAGAAAGTTGTCTATCCTGCCATACCAAGTTCTACACATATATGACTCCCTGTCATGTGTCTCATAACCAAGTGGCTTCTCCACATACACTTCTTCTTCAACTACACCATTCAAGAAGGCTGTCTTGAAATCCATCTGGTGTATCTTCCACTTCATCACTTCAGCCAGAGCAAGTACAGATCTAATGGAACTGTATCTGGATACAGGAGCAAAAGTCTCTATGCTACCACCTGCAACATGCTTGATCTTGTAGATCCTCTTGGAAGTCACTACAGACTACCCTTTGGGATTGCATCCCAAACATCTTCATGATCGACTGGTACTCCTCGATCATGGCATTCTTCCTAGATCCTGGGAACTTCAATATTTTCAATAGATAACTTTGTTGCTGAACAAATGTTGTAGTCCTTCTTTTGTAGGTGATGGTATATGATCTTTCCTACACAACAAGTTAAATTGCATGATTAGAAAACATCTCATAGTTTTCAGAACAAATTCTTACACATAAATAAATATGTCATACAGTCATGCAATTATCTTAGCCAATGCTTCAATACAACATTTATCCATATTCCGTAACTTTCTAGATGCCTTCCAATCTCTACCAGAACATTGTTAAGAGTGTGCAAAACTCTCAACATGTCAGCAAAGAGGTTTCATTCTAGATAAGTAGCAATGAAATGTTGTACAGTGCCATAGGACACTTACCCATGTATATTAGTAGTATACTGTGCAACTATTCTAATATGCATAATACACAACCTAATTCTAGGAACATAAGCATATACATCATTGAATAACATTATGTAAGAAATGACAATTCAAATACTTATCTTTGTTTGGTTGTTGGGTGGACTCCCTCTGAATCTTTGCAACTCCATTCTGATGTGGATTGTGAGAAGTGGTCAACTCCCTCTAAATATCTGCATCCGTGCAGAAACTACTGAAGTGTGCACCTTTGCTTTCTTGCAGGAACAACTGGAGTGTGCTCCCTCTTGATCTTTGCTTCCTAGATTACCTGTCCTTGAACTTATATCCATCCTTAATCACTATGCATGCTTATTAGTATCATCTTGATGTCTCATACATAATCACACATTTATTAGTATAATCTTAATACTATCAAAACATAATAATCTTAAACATGTGTAGTCATGATCATTCACAGATAATAAACATTAGTATTCAAGGTTTCAGGGAAGTCTTCTTTTACTCATGCATATTCTTATTTGATCATAGGACTCTTCTGATTAGTTAAATCATCAATGCATAAACCCGTGATTACTCAAACCTATACCTTAATGATTCTTCTGGTTAGTCATATCATCAATTATGGTAAGAAACATAATATGTATACAACCATGACTGTTCAAACCTATGACTTCATGAATAATCATTATCAACAACACAACAGTATAAGATCCTAACAAAAGGTAGGATTCTAGCTTGATATAGGAAAAACATACATGGATTAGCATGCTAGCTAGTTATGTCTAACATACCCGCATAATGTCTTCTGGTTGTTTTCAATTACTTGTGCTAGTAATATGCATGTCTCATAATTTATCCATTGTAGGACCAAGTTATACATACCTCGTAAGTAGATCTTCTAAGTGATCCATGACAATGGATGAATCTTTGTCCTCATGTCATCATGATCATATGTTTTTGAACCAGAACATGATTTGTCTTTCTTGGTGTACCTTTCATGTTAGCAGACAACATAAACCTCATACAACACCATAATGCATTAGTACAATCATAAGTGTCAACACCCTAATCAATGAATATCTTCTATCGTGCATTCATAATTTTATTAAGGTGATACGACAAGTCTAGATTTAATCAAGATTGTACTAACCGTAATAATATGAAGACAAATATACCATAAACTTAATCATGAAAAAATCTTGAAACATACCTGGATAAGTCATACATGTCGAGATTGCTTGTAATCTTTTTATGTAAGGCCTTAGCCTCATCTCCCTCTGAAACAAGAACTTCTTCACTTATGCAGGTTACCAATCCATCTTCTTCTAGAATTAACCCAATCCACTTGATTTGCAAGAACTTGATCTGGAGTTGGATTAGAGTTTGTCAGAGAAACCCCAAAAATTCAAACTTTGAATTTCAAACTTCCGAAAGGATAGAAATATGCGTCTTGATGAGCTGATCAAGCTGGTATGCTCAGAATTTGAAAACTGCAAAGTTTCACTCCTCAATTTTGCCTTTGAAACTTCTGGATTCACTGGACGTGACCCCGAACTAGGGTTTGATGAATCCCACTCTTCTTCCCAATCAAAAGGTTTGATCCAAATCTCTAAGCTTCTATTTTTCTAAGGATATTCCAGCCATGGTCACAGATTTCAAAAATTCCCATTTTTGCAGAAGCCCTAATTTTCCACTTTTTCGATCAAAGTCCCGAACTAGGGTCTGATCAAGCCCGGTCTTCTGCCCAACCAAAAATTCTGATCTTGGTCTCTAAATTTCTAGTAGCATTCATCCGTAGTCTCCGATTACAAAAATTCCAACTTTCTCCGAAACCCTAGATTCCGGAAGCCATGAATGAAGGTGCTAAATAATTATGTTATGACAGAAATATGTACTTGATTGTTTCTAGTGTCACTCTGAACTTTTCAATCCACAGGGTCTGAAAATGTTTCCTGAGATATCCTGATCTGTCATCTTTCCATCCCAATAGGTCTGACCTCAATTGAATTCTCTGAGAGAGAGTTATTCCAAGTGTCGCAATGTGACCTGTTTATGGGATAAAACAGGAGATCGAACTTCTACGGCATGCCACATGTCACTGGTTCAACTTCAGCCTCTGAAAACGTTTCATGAGATAGTACAGTCTGTGTACTACTTGTAACTTTTTACTAAATTTCATTTGGAGCTTCCTATCCCAAGTTATGACCTTTTTTCCCAGGTCACCTATTTCTGACTGAGATCTGGAAGAGGCCGAAACCCTATATTGAACAGATCATAAATCACAAAGTACAATGAATTAGAATTTTTCATTTGGACACAAGATACATGAGGATCTGATCTTCTCCCTGTAAAAGTTTCAAATCCGAAAACTTCGCCAAAATGTATTTATAGCGAAAGTGCTACGATGACTGGTTTTTTCTATATCAAGCCCTAGCATCGCAAGTGCAACAAGTGTCATACATGCCATATCATGCCTTCTTTCTGGCTAGCTCTGATACCATGTTAAATTTTCAAAATTTACTTCAATATGATCTAGGATATTAACTAAGAGAACAACATGTACAGCAAATCTACAGCATATCAATCATGGACACAATAATGCAAGCACACAAGAGACATAGAGTTTACTTGGGGAAAACCATAAAGGTGAAAAACCCCAATAACTTCCTCAGAAATAGATAGAGCAATGATACAACCAAAATAAAAGGGATAGTCTTCTCCTAGCAGCAGAGCCTCCTCCTCATAAGTGCGCCACTTTCCGAATGAGAGAAGTGTGTGAATGAATGATCAAATAGAGATCTCCCGATCTCTATTTATACTTGTTCTATCCTGCCCAATAAACTAATGGGGCCTACATGTCTAGATTAACCCATGGTTAACTTAATCTGGACCAACCCCACATGTTAGGAACCCATGTCTTTACTTTTTTAGTATATTGTTGTTGGACGCAAATGCTTTGTAAGTCGTCTCGTAATATTTGTTGATCCATAGTTTGTGTTATTGTTGTTGGCACATATGCTTTGTAATTCGCCCATAGTTTTGTTGATCCATAGTTTGTATTGGCCCATGGTTTTGACCCGTAATAATTGTTGATCTATATTTTGTATTGGCCCATGGTTTGTATTGACGCACGGTATTGACCCCTGGTATTGGAACCTAGACTTAGTATATAAGTGTGTGTTGAGGCCTATGAAGGCATCGTGAAGTTAATTGTATTGAGATTTCTTAAAGAAGGTTTCCCCCTCCAAGTGGCCCGTGATTAATATAAAAGTGATTCTGAGTTCTATTATTTATGATATCTCGTGTATTTGCATTAATTAAGTATTGCAGGTTCTTCACATCTGGTATCATAACACTTTCTTGGGCTCGTTGGGTGGAATTTCTGCCAAAAATTTTTTTCGCATTTGTTGCAGCTTCGGATTTGGGAATAATCTCTATCCGCTTAACTATGGGAAGTACTTGGGCATAAGCCCTAAAACTCATTGTGAGGAGTACCACAAGAACCCCATGTTAAATTTTGAGCATTAATTCACAATACTCTAGGATCTTTACTGAGAGAATAACATATATAGTATATCAATGCATGACAATCACAATAAGTATGACAAGCATCACAAGAATCAAAAGCATAAGAGACAAGAGACACAGAGTTTTCATGGGGAAAACCCTAAGGTGAAAAACCCCACAACTTTCTCAGAGATAGAGAGAGCAATGGCTCAACCAAAATACATTGATATAGTCTCCTAGTAGTAGATGATCCTCCTCCTCACTAGTGCTCCACTTTCTGAGTGAGAGAGATGTACTTTTCCGAATGATCTAAATAGAGATCACCTGATCTCTATTTATACTAACCTGTTTTCCCAGTGACCTTATGGGGCCAGCTTGTCTAGCTAGGTACATCCACATTATTATTTATATTTCAGGGTTGACCCCACACATGGTGGTCTAATAACCCATCGGCAAGTACACACACTTGCGACACTTGTCAATCCACATGACGACACTTCCTTATAGAGGAATGACACATCTCTTATAAGGGTACAATAAATATATATAAAATACACAGATGAAATACATTCCGAAGTTACATATACATCAACACTCCCTCTTAACTAGGAAGGTATTTCTCGACACAGATCTGCTAGACAAGTCTTCTTCTCAGGATCATCATCATCATCATCGTCATTGCTACTGCTATCTCAACCAATCTCTAAATCTACTCGTCATAGGAAGTTCTACAGAGCTAGTCTTTTTTCATACTAGATGTAGGCCCACCTCCTGCAGGTCTTCATCATCACTGGCAATACTATGGAATTCTCAAGACTTATTACGTGTGTCACAAAACCTGGCTGCAGCATCCCAGGCTATTACGAGCACATAGCTCTACCTGTAGGATCTCCCAGGAGCACATTACATGTGACCCATCACAAAACCTGGCTGAAGCATCCCAGGCTGTTACGAGCACACGGCTCTACCTGTCGGATCTCCCAAGAGCACATTACATGTGATCTCACCACAAAACCTGGCTGAAGCATCCCAGGCTGTTACGAGCACACAGCTCTACCTGTTGGATCTCTCAGGCGCACATTACATGTGGTCCACCGCAAAACTTGGCTGAAGCATCTGAGGCCTTTTTCATCCTGTCCAGATCTCCTAGGAGCAAATTACATGTGGTCATGGCAAAACCTGGCTGAAGCATCTGAGGCCTTTTTCATCCTGTCCAAATCTCCCAGGAGAAAATTACATGCCATAGGACAAAACCTCGCAAGAGCATCTCAGGATGTTATGGGTACACAACTCCAACCTGAAGATCTCCCAGGGCACAAATTACATGTCCTCCCAGAGCAATGTCTCGAAAGAGCATCCCAGGATGTTATGGGTATGCAACTCCAACCTATAGGATCTCCCAGACATGCTCATCTGCACAACCTGATCCACGGCCACAAAGTATCAGATACTCATCATACATCATCCTGATGTACACATGATCATCCTAATCATCATCACTGCAACATCTTGCTGCATGTCATCTGGAGAAGATCGTCATCCACGATCACCCTGATCATGCAATGCATCCATCTGATGCACACCAAGTATCTACCTGATACATATCATCATACATAGTGTATCCATCTGATACATAGATACATGATCCACACAATGTATCCACCAACATACATGATCTACCTGATCATACAATGTATCCACCTGATACATATACAGATACATGGTCCAAGCATCCAACATGATGCATATACAAAATACATACACATGATCCAACCGATCATATCCAGCATCCAACATGATGCGTACATACATATAAATGATCCAGCTGATCATATCCAGCATCCAACATGATGCGTACATACATATAAATGATCCAATTGATCATATCCAGCATCCAACATGATGCGTATATACATATAAATGATCCAACTGATCATATCCAGCATCCAACATGATGCGTACATACATATACATATAAATGATCCAACTGATCATACAAATCAGAAACTAGAACATCATCCTGATGCTCATCATCTAGCGCTTACATCCACAGCCATGTGAAGGATCCTCCTTCCAACATGCTTGGAATGGCTTTAGTAAATGTGTCCATCACTTCTTCCTCGAAGTGTCCTCGATCTGAAGAACACCAAGCCTCTCCCTGAAGTACTCGAACTTCACCCTAGCTAGTGGCTTCGTCAACACATTTGCAATCTGCTTGTCTGTCGCAACATATAGGAGCTTCACAGCTCCTCTCTGCACCATATCCTTGATATAGTGATATTTGATCTCTATGTGTTTCGACCTGTCATGAAACATTGGATTCTCGGATAGCTTCACACAACTCTGGTTATCACAGAAGATACCAGTAGCATCCAATGGGATATCAAATAACTTAGACAGTAGCTTCTGTAGCCATACTGCCTCACAACTAGCTGAACAGGCTGCAACATACTCTACCTCAGCTGTACTCAATGCTACGCAGGACTGCTTCCTTCTAAACCAAGAGATCACACCTCATCCCATACTGAAGCAGCACCCAGATGTGCTCTTCCTATCTGCAGCACTGCCAGCCCAATCTGAATCAACATAACCCTGCAGGTTAAACTTTTGATTCACTTCATACTTGAGCCCATAATCCACTGTACCCTTCAGGTACCTCAGAACATGCTTTACAGCAACCAGGTGAACACTCCTCGGATCCATCAGGAACTGGCTCAATGTGTTCACAGCAAAGCAAATGTCCGATCTTGTGTTCGTCAGGTACATCAAGGACCCAATCATCTGACGATACATGGAGACATCAACCGGCTCAGATGAAGCATCGCATAGAAGCTTCAGATTCGATGCCATAGGTGTGGCCATGGCCTTACAATCCATCATCCCGAATCTCTTCAGGATATCTACTATGTACTTCTCTTGACCAAGGAAGATCCCACCTGCACTCTGCCACACCTCCATACCTAGAAAATAATGCATCATTCCTAAATCTTTCATATCGAACTCAGCAGCAAGCTTCCTTTTAGTATCTGCAATCAATCTGTCATCTCCTGTTACAAATAAGTCATCCACATACAAGAGTAGAACCACAGGATTCCCTTCTTCAACCTTGTAGTAAAGGTTGGAATCCGCTTTACTCTTGGTAAAGCCCAAACTAGATAAGAAACTGTCCATCCTACCATACCAGGTTCTGGGAGCTTGTTTCAAGCCATACAAGGCTTTCTTTAATCTGCACACATATGACTCCCTGTCATGTATTTCGAAACCGAGTGGCTGCTCCACATATACTTCTTCTTTAACTACACCATTCAAGAAAGCAGTCTTGACATCCATCTGGTGTATTTTCCATTTCATCGCTGTAGCCAGGGCAAGTACTGTTCTGATGGAAGTATACCTGGCTACAGGTGCAAAAGTTTCTTCATAATCTATTCCCTCTTTCTGATAGAAGCCACAAGCTACGAATCTTGCCTTGTATTTCTCCACACTGCCATCTGCAGCATGCTTGATTTTGTAAATCCATTTGGAAGTCACAACAAACTTCTCTTTAGGTCTTGGGACAACATCCCAAACATCATTCTTCATTATTGATTGATATTCCTCAACCATGGAATCCTTCCATTCTTTCTTTTCCGCTGCTTCTTCATAACTGAAAGGCTCTTTGTTCATAATGTCACAAAGTAAAGCAACATAGCTGGTATGTGATCTGGTTCTCTTCTTTGCTCTGTGTTCCTCTTCTGGAATGCCAAATCTTTCTGCATCTTGAATGAGCTCTCTAGCCCATGCAAGTTTCCTCTTGTGAGAGTTATCCTCACGGGGTGGATCTACAGGTTCTTGCAGATCTTTAAACTCACGAACAACTTCTGGAACTGCTTCAGTCGTGGTAGTGTCTTGAAATCTAGTTTCCTTATGTTCTTCATAAACTTTGATTGGTGCCTTCCTTGATTTGATGAATGCTAAGTTCTCATCAAATGTCACATCCCTGCTGACATCAATCTTCTTGAACCCTAGAAAGTATATTCTGTAAGCCTTCGAGCTTTCACTGTAACCCACAAAGATACCCTTCTTTCCTGAAGGATCTAGTTTGGTCCTCTTTTCCTTTGGGACATGAGTGAATAATGGACAACCAAATATTCTGAGATGGCTGACTTCAGGTTTCTTACCAGAAAAGACCTCTTCTGGTGTCTTGTTGTCCAATATCTTGTGGGGTGTTCTGTTCTTCACATATACAGCTGTTCTAGCTGCTTCTGCCCATAGATGCATAGGTAGATCCTGGTCATGGAGCATTGCTCTTGCTGCTTCCATGATTGTTCTGTTCTTCCTTTCTGCAACTCCATTCTGTTGTGGATTGTAAGGAGCAGTCAACTCCTTCTTAATCCCTGAATCACTGTAAAGCTTCTTGAAGTCACCTGAGATGAATTATCCACCATTGTCAGATCTGAATGTTTTGATCTTCTTGTCAGTTTGATTCTCATTCAAGGTTTTGAATTCCTTAAACTTATCAAACACCTCATCTTTGTTCTTCAAGAAGTATACCCAAGTCTTCCTGGAGAAGTCATCAATAAATGAGACATAGTAAACATACCCACTTAGAAAACTGGATGACATACGACCACATACATCTGAGTGGATGATTTCCAGGATATCCTTTGCCTTGCTTTCACTGCTTGGGAAAGCCTTCTTAATGTTCTTACCTTTTGCACATCCTTTGCAAACACCTTCATGTTTGGTCTTGATTTCAGGAAGACCCTCTACAGCCTTGCTTGCAATTGGAAGTGCTCTATAGTGCATATGAGCAAATCTTCTATACCAAAGTTCACTTGGCTCCATGGATTCATGTACCATGGCATGTTTAGGTTGTCTCTTCAATTTATACAAACCACCCTCTTGCTCTCCAATCACTACTGCATCATCTATGTTCTTTCCCTTTGGCCACATTAGGACTTGGCCATCCACAAATGCAACCCTCATGCCTTTTGCATCCAATGCAGAGATGGAGAGTAAGTTCTTCTTGAGCCTAAGTACATAAAGAACTTCTTTCATCTTCAAAGATTTTCCAGAATCTAGGTTGTAGGAGGCTTCACCACTTCCTTTGAATGGGTATTGATAATCATCCCCAAGTTTCACCTTATGGGGTGATTCATGTTCAGATAGATTCACAAAAGATTCCTTAAACCTAGTCATGTGTTTGGAAGCCCCACTATCAATCAACCAATCATTACAACCATGGGAGATGGTACCTATGAGAGCAGAGATCAGAACATACTCTTCTTCACTTGATGAGTTATCATCACTTTCTGCCCTAGCCTTCTTCTTGGGTGGTTCATCATCCTCGGCAGCATGAGCATGAAACCTTCTTTTGCTGCCCTTCTTCTTCTTGTTGGAGTTGTTGTTGTCCTTCTTGTTCTTGGGACAATTTATGGCAATATGTCCTTTCTCATTACAGGTGAAGCATATTCTTCTTTCTTTGAAGTGATGTGAAGATTTCTTGGAGTGAGATGGCTCTCTCTTGGACTTCCCTTTCTTCGTGTGAGCTATGAGAGCTTGATCTTCATTCCCCATCTTTTCTTCTCGTGCCACAAACATTGCTTCTTCTTGTGAGAATTCTTCCTGTAGTCTACTGAAGGAAATCAACTTCTTTCTTGCACAGATTCCTTGAATGAAGGAGTCCCATGACCTAGGTAAGCCATTCAGAGTGGTCATGACAACTTCACCATTCTCTACCATTTCATCCACTGCTTCTAGTTGTTCCTTGATCTGGGAGACTCTTGAAAAATAAGATTGAATGGTTTCTCCATTCTGAAACTTTACCCCTTCCAATTGGTTCCGCAGGGTCATCTTCCGATTTATGTTCTTCCCTTCAAATAGCTTGGTCAAAGAGTCAAACATCTCTTTGAGTGTCTTTACAGAAGACACATGGGGTATGAGATGGTCTTTGATAGAATCAGCAATTATTCTCTTTGCCTTGACCAAGTTCTTCTTATGTGATACTTTAGCCTCTTCATCCTCTGGGATAGGGATGTCTTCTTTTATATATGAGTCCAACTCATTCTCTTCTAGGATTAACCCACTCCTATACTTCCAAGCTCGGAAGTTATCAACCCCTTCAAGCTTATCCTCAAGCTTGGTGTGGTGAGACATCTTAAAGAGTACTTCAAATGGAAATAGAAAAGATTTAGGTCTTACCAATTGAAGTGCTGAAAACTGGATCTAGTCCTGGATTAGGGTTTGTCGAAAAAACCCTACAAATTCAAAATGTGAATTTCAAATTTCTGAAAGGATAGAAATATGTGCCTTGATGAGCTGATCAGCCTGGTGCATTCAGAATTTGAGATCAGCAAAGCTTTACCCTTCAGATTTGTCTTTTTGTCCTCCTCGGTTCACTCGGGAGAGCCCTGAATTAGGGTTTGAGTTTCCCGGAGATCTACCCAGCCAAAAATCTCGATCCAAAGCTCTAAACTTCGATTTTTGCAAGGAGCTGCCAGCTATGTCTTCAGATTTCAGAAATTCCTATTTTTGTGGAAACCCTAATTTTTAGGGCCAAATCTAAAAAAGCTCAGAATTGAATTCTAATTGGACAGATAGATGTGCCTTGATGAGTAGAGTCAATCTACTATACTTCTTTTCCAAAATCTGTGGAGAGAAATCCAATAAACAAGAAACTCAAGTTTTCGTCACTGCAAAATGTCTTCTTCTCAAGTTAGCTCTGATACCATGTTAAATTTTGAGCATTAATTCACAATACTCTAGAATATTTACTGAGATAATAACATATACATTATCAAAATGCATGACAATCACAATAAGTATGACAAGCATCACAAGAATCAAAAGCATAAGAGAAAGAGACATAGAGTTTCTGTGGGGGAAACCCTAAGGTGAAAAACCCCACAACTTCCTCAGAGATAGAGAGAGCAATGGCTCAACCAAAATACATTGAGATAGTCTCCTAGTAGCAAATGATCCTCCTCCTCACTAGTGCGCCACTTTCTAAGTGAGAGAGATGTACTTTTCCGAATGATCTAAATAGAGATCACCTGATCTCTATTTATACTAACCTGTTTTTCGAGTGACCTTATGGGGCCGACTTGTCTAGCTAGGTACATCCACATTATAATATATATTTCAGGGCCGACCCCACACATGGTGGTCTAATAACCCATCGGCAAGTACACACACTTGCGACACTTGTCAATCCACATGACGACACTTCCTTATAGAGGAATGACACATCTTTTATAAGGGTACAATAAATATATATAAAATACACAGATGACATACATTCCGAAGCTACATATACATCAACACCCCAAAGTAGTTGGCCCATTGAGAGGACCTGCCAGTGAAAAGGGCAACGACCCCTACCTGATTGACTAGTTTCCACATGTGAGGTAAACCAAGAGATGTCGTTTGTGGAAAAGCGGTTATTAGTTTTACCTGAGCTATGGAGTGAGGGGTACTGCCCTAATACGCAAGCCGTCAGACAACATTAGTGGCCGAGTGAAACACCTGGACTGTTAGGAAGCCGTACATACCTGGGGTCCATATCTATTTTCAGCTGAATTGTTGCCGATCACTTCCGCTCCAAATCCAACCATTTCAGATCTATTCTAAAAGTCATTCCAGATCCAATCGTCATTTCAGATCTAGCCATTTTCAATCCCTTTCGTGTTGTTGCCGATCCCTTCTGTGTTGTCGTTGCCGATCCATTTCTGGAAAAAAAAAGGAGTATAAAATTCTGTTTTTCGGCCATATCTCCCTTGTTTCAACTCTGTTTTCCCTGAAACTTCATTGACATTCCTGCAATCCCATTCTGCATATTTCATTCCTGCAGACCCTATCCCAAATTCCACTTCCCAATACTAGATATCCCACATTTGTCTATTCTTAGGGTTTGCCATAACTTCTTCAATTTTCACCCGATTGCCTTCAAATTTTACCATAGAGTTCCCGCTTCTGAAATCCCCATTTTTTGCTTCCCTATCCCTCGGAAAGTGTCGAAAACCAAGTCAAACCCTAATTACCCCTCCAAGTTTTTCCCAAATCCAAATTTCCCCTTACTAAATAAGCTTGTGTTTGTGTTTTTCTATCCATCTCCCCCCCCCCAAAAAAAAAATTCCTAGTTATGGTTGTCACTCGCACAGGAGCAAAAACCATGGAGGAAGCACTTGCAGCCATCCAAACCAAACTCCAAGATCTGGATGAAAAATTTCTCAGCCTCCATCTTCAGCATTCAGCCATGAACAATAACCGACAACCAGAATCTTCTGCAGCCACTGGGTTCTCTTCTTCCAGCAATTTTCGTGGGCCGAAGCTTGATTTTCCTCGCTTCAATGGTATTGATCCGACTGGATGGATATACCAAGCAGAACAATATTTCGGTCTGCATAATACTTTTGATGTCCAGAAAGTTCCACTTGCATCCTTTCATTTGGAACAGAAAGCCCTTCAATGGTACCGTTGGTACATCAAAGCTCATCCCGAGCCAAACTGGACAAATTTTTGCCAACTCCTTTTGCCACGATTTGGTCCTAGTGCTTTTGATGACTTCATAGGAGCACTCACTAAACTTCACCAAATTGGCACAGTGAGAGAGTATCAGACAGAATTTGAGAAACTGGCCAATCACACGGAAGGATTGTCTGATGAATTCTACATGAGTTTTTTTATCAGTGGTCTCAAGGATGAAATCCGCTCAGAAGTCAAAATGTTCTGTCCCAACATAATGATGGAAGTCCTAGGGTTGGCTAAGTTGGCAGAGAACAAGATCGCAGCTCAACAACGCTCCAAAGCCACCTTTGTTCCCTTCAGAAATATGGGTTCCCAATGACCTCCCATCACGCCTGGTCCTCGAACAACTCCTATCAAGCATTTGTCTGAAACAGAGACGCAGGCACGCCGAGAAAAAGGGATTTGTTATAATTGTGATGAGAAATTCACTCGGGAACATAGATGTGTTCAACTAAAGCTCTATCTCTTGGATGTGGATTCTCCGCCTACCTCATAACTTGGTGAAGAAGCTCCAGATACAGTAGATGTTCAGGTCGACATTCAGCACCCGCCTGTTGACACCCCATCTCAAGACGACCCACTCGAGATCTCTCTCCATGCTGTAACTAGCGTCACCACCCCACAAACAATGCGGGTCAGGGGATACTTCAAGAAGCTCCCTCTTACCATACTCATTGATTCTGGTAGCATTCATAACTTCATTGACCCTCAGATTGCCAAACAGGCTGATTGTTTTGTCCATCCTTGTTCCAACTTTGAAGTCATGGTTGCCAATGGGGGCACCTTGCAAGGGGAAGTGTCATAATGTGCGTATCTCTATGGAATATTATAACCTGTGCTCTGATGTGTTTGCCTTGTCCTTAGGTGGATGTGATGTGGTTTTGGGCATTCAATGGTTACGCACACTTGGCCTCATCTTATGAGATTTTACTGAACTTTGGATGCAGTTTTCAGTCAATGGGACACAACACAAATTTATGGGCTTACAACTAAGGTCTCTCTACATCATCAGTTCACATTGCTTGGAAAAGATCCTTAAGAAGAATTCACATGGTGTCATTTCTCAACTCCATTCCCTTCAGATGCACCCACCAACGGTCTCCACTACTTCCTTGGATAGATATGCAGGTGTCTTTGTTGCACCAGTGGGCTTACCGCCTTCACGAGACCTTTTTGGTAAGCATTTTGTTGCATCTACATCTCAGCAGGACATGATGGCTATTTTGCATGCAAATGCTCCTTCTCGCACATTTGATGAACCAGTTTCTCTTACAGCTATTTCTCTGCTTGTTCCAAATTGGTTGCAATCTGTTCAACGGGGCTATCTCTTCTCTGAACTCCATGCTTCTTCATCAGCAGGGCACTCTGGGTTCCTCAAAACGTATGACCAGGAACAATGTAACTTCTTTTGGCAGGGATTGAAAATGACAATTCAACGAATGGTGGTTGACTGTGATACTTTCCAAGTCAACAAGGGTGAAACGACCCTCCTTTCGGGACTACTCGAACCCTTGCCCATCCCTACACAGATTTGGACAACTATTTCTATGGATTTCCTGGAAGCGCTCCAATGGTATAGTACCACATCTAAAAGGACACCATATGAAGCAGCCTCTGGATAGGCACCGCTAGTTCTTCTTCCATACATTTTCAGCAGCTCCCCAGTTCAGGAAATTGACTCAATTCTTCGAAACCGCGATTAGCTTCTTCTCATTCTGCAGGAAAATATTCACATGGCAAGAATTCGACTGAAACAACAAGCCGATCAACACCGTTCTGCACACACTTTTCACATCGTTGATATGGTTCTTCTTCGTCTACAACCTTCCACGCAATCCTCCCTGAAACTCCAAAGGCACCAATGGCCCGGAATGCAACCCAAGGATGCTACAGGGGACCCACTCCTTCAGATTCTGCATCAATTTTCACATCTAAAGCTTTGAGGACAAAGCTTTTTCTAAGGGAGAGGGGATGTTAGGAACCCATGTCTTTACTTTGTTAGTATATTGTTGTTGGACGCATATGCTTTGTAAGTCATCCCGTAGTAATTGTTGATCCATAGTTTGTGTTATTGTTGTTGGCGCATATGCTTTGTAAGTCGCCCATAGTTTTGTTGATCCATAGTTTGTATTGGCTCATGGTTTTGAACCGTAATAATTGTTGATCTATATTTTGTATTGGCCCATGGTTTGTATTGACACATGGTATTGACCCCTGGTATTGGCACCTAGACTTAGTATATAAGTGTGTGTTGAGGCCTATGAAGGCACCGTGAAGTTAATTGTATTGAGCTTGCTCAAAGGAGGTTGCCCCCTCGAAGTGGCCCGTGATCAATATAAAAGTGACTCTGAGTTCTGTTATTTATGATATCTCGTGTATTTGCATTAATTAATTATTGCAGGTTCTTCACACCACACTTGGTGGTCTAATAACCCTTTGACCCACATGGCCGACCCCCAATAGGGTGGTCTAATAACCCTTCGACCCACATGACTTATACAGGGCCGACCCCAACAAGGTGATCTAATAACCAATCAAGTATAAGTTACGACACTTACAATATAAATGACGACACTTCCGTATAGAGGAATAATAACATCTCTATAGGAATACAAACACTTCCGTATAGAGGAATAATGCCATCTCTATAGGAGTACAAAATACATATATGAAATACATGGGTGAAATACATTCCGAAGTTACATATACATCAACAACAGTATCGTACAGACATCATGTAGACAGCCACAGATGTTCTAAGATAAATCCGCATAGAGACATAACTGAAGTATATCTTACAATGTGCGATGCAAAGAAGTTTCATTGATGCACAAAGACTAAGCTGAAGTGTGTGAAGTAAAGAAGTCCATCAGATGTCCAAAGAAAAAGTTGCATCATAATCAATTATGTGTGTTATGATGCGAATGATCTAAGACAAGTGCGTTAAACCAAAAGGATGTATCATATGATGCGCAACAGGTCGTACATTTTCTGAAGGACTTTGGCACTTAAATAGAATGGACACATATCAGAAAGTGTTTATTTCCATATGATCTTGTTTCGCAATATCAGAATAAGAAGTTATTAGTTGATGCACAGTATCAGTTGGTGAGTGAATTTGCGCAATAGCATAACGAAACATTGAGATTTGTGCAAACTGCAGCAAATGAAGCAACACACAATATCTCTAGTGCGATGTTAGTTAAGTAAAATTGATGTTGAAGTGAAGAGTTGAATTAAAGTGTTAGTGTTGAAGTGGAGTATTGTATGCAATAGAGTGACAACAATTCTACTGCATACAGAAAGTGTACACATCAGAACGAACATCACAAGATCATAAGTGTGCGTGTATCAGAAGTACAATAGAGTAACATCTTATTTTGTATATCTGGGCGGTAGGGTGGGGCAAGGAGCAAGGGGTCATAGCCTCCTTCCAGTTGGTGCTAAAGAACACAGGGAGTTGGTGCTTCCTTCATTTCGGTGCATGTAAAACTAGGGGTTCAGTGCCTCCTTCTAGTTGGTGTTGGTAAAAACAGGAAGTTAGTGCTTTCTTGAATGTAATATTTTCATTATAAAAGAGCATTTCGTGGTTTTCTCCCATTTGGGTTTCCACATAAAATTCTGTCTGTTATGTGTTCTCTATTTGTGCATATGTAGATAGATGTTTTACTTATGATGGATGCATAATAGATGATCAATATTAAGTTTGGAATAATTTGTTAAATAAGTTAAAATTGTTCATACTTGCGCTAATACTGATTCACCCCCCTCTCAGTATCAAATAGATTCCAACATGTTTCAAAATAGTGTTCATTCCATCTAGTGTCAAATCCCAAATTTTTGTGAGTACTCATCATATGCTTATGCACACAAATGTCTTCCAAACATGACAACGTTATTAAATAAATGAGAAAACTTAAAGAAGAGATAATGAGCCATATTTCAAAAACTAATGACAAAATAGAAAAAAAAAACAAGTTCCAAATGTGCAGGAACATCCATTTAGAGGGGAAAATAAAAATGAATAAGAAGAAACTGCCCGGAAGATCCAAAATGTCACGGAAGAGCTTGAAAAAGAAAAGGACCACAAGGGAAACCTTCTAAAAGATTATGCTGAGGGTGACACAATGGACCTAGATCTCGTTGGGGAAATTGGGCAAAGAGAGCAAGAGAATGAATCCCAACTGTGCTAAAACACAGTTGCAACAACGCAATTAGGAGAAGTTAAAAAAGGGATAAATGACCTAGAATGTAAGGCGACTGAGTTGAAACAACGCAATTAGGAGAAGTCAACAAAGGTGAAAGATTTGGCCATTGAATCTGATGTATATTTCCTTTAAGATAAACTTACTATTGGGTCATCTAACAACATTCAAAAACTCCACATCTCCTTAGTGCCTCATGGAGAGCATCCTTCTCGTATTGGCCATCAAGACGTATTCAATGTTTGCAGTCGGACGTATAGTTATGATCATACAAATAACATGTGGAGAGAAACAAATTTCATGAGAATTGTTGACTACCTTCAAATTCAAAATATCGATCTTGGAATGGAATTGAACGTTAAACGCTTGAAAACTGAATATTGGCCAACATATGAATTTTTCCAACTTAATCTACCACAAGAGATTGCAAATTGTGTGGAAGTATTTAACGAGTACTATAATTCCACAGAACATAGAGATCGTAAGATGACATGGATATGTCCCATCGGCACATGTAATATGAACAAAAAAATCGAAGCCAAGACGGTGGATATGATAGTAACGAGATACCTGCAAGCTCTGCTATTATTGTTTAATGACAATGGAAATCTGAGTTATGCAAACATTAAATCTCAGTTGAATATGCCAGAGATGAAGATGTTGTGAGCATGCTTCATTCACTTGCATGTTCAAACAAAAAATTATTCTGAAGTAATCAAATATGGATACAATAGAGACAACTGACATTTTTTAAGTTAACCATAATTTTACCATCATATTGAAGAGGATCCAGCCTTCGATTCCAGCACCGGTCAATGATAAGAAGAACAAAGCAGTTGAGGCTGTAGATAATGTTAAACAGCTTGCCATTGATGCATCAATAGTTCACATCATGAAAATGAAAAGAGTTTTATGGCATTCACATATGGTGAAAGAATGCATTGAGGAACTAATTGATCGAACGATGTTCAAGCCAGATACTGAAGTAATAGAACGAGAGATCAAGTCGTTAAGTGGACAAATGATTGCTTACAAAAATGTAGATGATACCAGTTCTACAAGAGATATTATGATTCGGGTTAATACAAAGAACGATGCAGTTTTGGTGCCAATATACAGTGTTATGATTCCCTTTCATGTAGCTACTACCAAGAGTGTTGTTAGCCAACCGAAGAGAGTTAACTCTTACATAAGAAAAATTTTCAATGTTCCGGGGAGGGGTTTCAATCTAAATCATATGTCCACAACAGAATTTCCAAGCAATATGTAAAAAAAAATTGGTTAAAGGATGCAAGGCATGTTAACCATGTCGTTCAGATGATCGAATCTGTGAAAGCAGAAGGAGAAACATTAGTGACCCAAGAGAAGTTTCATCTTTCTCAAACAAATCCAATTGGGTTGACAGATCTGTGGGTCTGACCTCCCTTTGGAAGAAGAGAAAGAAAAATGACGGAAACCCTCAAAAGTAACTACAATGGGTTTCGTTATTCAACCATGAGAGCAGATGAGGGAGTTGATATCATGTATCAAAACACCAAGCATACTTTTTTCTACCAGCAGAAAAGAAGTTCAAACCCTTATATGGAGAAGACATGAAAGTGCATGTCACTGCAATTGTGTCTCATTTTGAGACAATAGCAAATGACAAAGAAGTAATCAAAGTTTCCTTTAAGGGAATGGCCATGTAATTGTTGTAAATAATAATAATTTACTTAAAAGACATATCCTTTTAATGAAGAGGTATTAAAAGGATTATATAATAGTTGAGCATTATATTGTACAATCATCAACAATATATTTTCATTTATCAATTATCATAGGTTTTCAAATTAGTGTGGGTTTCATAATAGTGTTCATTCCAAATAATCTCCTTCATATTTTTCCTTGAATACTAAATATGTAATTTGTCTTTGTATGATTTTTAGTTGTTAAAGTGAATTTAATTTTGATAGCATTTTTCCTTTGTTGCTCAACGACCATGACCTCTTTGAAATCCAAAAATGCTTAATGACGCAAAGTTGAGTTTCAATGAAGTATGGAATGATTTTAACATGTTCATTGCATACATAATTCATTTTATAAAAATGAAACCCTTATTATTTAGTTTTATTCCACTGCAATCAATTGTTCCTATGATTCAAACCATTAGAGTATATACACTTGGAAATGGTTGTTAGGTAATACTCTTAGTCTTCAAAAATTTTATAGAAATTTGATTTTGATTTCATTTAATTGTGTTTGAGACCTCCACTTTAGCTCATACGAATAGTAGAGCTCCCTTGATGAGCTTTGTGCATCCTTTCATCGGCTTGGAAATAGGCCTCTTTTGGCTCAAATCCATTCTTACTCAAAACTCCATTACTTTTAACATGCCTAGGTTCTTTGTCAATAATGTGTATGTGTGCAGTAATGGTTGTAAGAGATATATGGTGATATACTTAGAATCATGTTCATACTTGAAGATGGTGTCCATCCTTTTTTCATAAATTTATTATAGAATAAATTCATGCATGCACTATTAACATAGTGCTCTAGGTTATTATAATTCTGATTTGTTGTAAAAATGAATAAAATAAAAGCCTCTCTTGTATGTGTAAAGGAAAAAAAATCAAAAACTTGTATAATTACATTGTTTTGTTATTATTTGCATAATCTTATGAATGAAATTATTATTCTTAATAGGTCCATGGTGTTACGAATAGTTTAGATTCCTTTTATCCTCGACTTGCATATAAATATAGAATGTTAAAGGTGTTGGGTTGGAAATGGAGCCCATATGGATCAAATCCATTCATGCCCAAAATCATGTGAAGTTGACGATGCCTAGGTTCCTTGTTCATAATGTGTGTGATGCCATTGATATAAGAGATATATGTTAACAAACTTATAGCTCCAACTCATAATTGTACATGGTGTTCATCCATTGTGACCTTTAGATAATATGAATAATTAAGCTCCCTCAATGATGTATGTGCTCCTCAAATTGCATACAAGTATAGAGATTTCAAGGTGTTGTCTTGGAAAACAAACCCCTTTGAATCCAATTCATTCCTACTAAGAATTATGTTCAACTCACCATGCTTAGGTTCCTTGTAGGTAATGTGTGTCCAACCATTGAATAATATATATATGTAAATTTATGCTTGCAACTTTAATTCGTAATTGTACATGATGTTGATCCTTGGCTAATAAGTTTATTGTAGAAGAAAGTCATACATTTAATATCAACATAGTGCTTTGGATTATGATAGTTGTGATTTATTGTAAAACTGAACAACATAATCATTCCTATGAAATAATTATAGTATGTACTCTAAATTGTTAATAATAAATTAATACTCTCATTCTTCGAACATTTCATACGTAGGTTAATCATGATTTTGTTTCATTATAGCTAAGGTATCTGATTTATCTCATGTGAATAACACAACTCCCTTAATGACTTGCGTGATTACTTTCATCCTTGACTTTCATATAAATATAGAATATTCAAGGTGATGGTTGGGAAATGGACCTCAATTAGATGAAATCCATTCCTACCAAAAATTCTGCTAAGTTGACCATGCTTAGGTTCATTGCTGGTAAGGTATGTGAATCCATTGGCATAATAGATATATGTTAATATACTTATAGCTCCAATTCAAAATGATGTTCATCCTTGGTTGATAAGTTTATTATGGAAGAAAATCATGCATGCACTATTAACATAGTGTTGTTGATTAGTAACATATTTACATTGTTTATCAGAGTTAGTGCAACATGCATGCACTATTAACATAGTGTTGTTGATTAGTAACATATTTACATTGTTTATCAGAGTTAATGCAACATGCATGCACTATTAACATAGTGTTGTTGATTAATAACATATTTACATTGTTTATTAGAGTTAATGCAACATTTTTATTTTCTCTTTGTCACTTTGTCTATGAATGATACTCCTCCTTACTTATCTTTAAGTGCACAATCACAATAATTTTAGGCCAAAACCCCTTTTTTCCCTAACTTGATCATGGTGATTGTGAGGGTTTGTTCTTGTATATACCTTTACACAGTTTAAAAACACATTCTATGTAGTATTGACATCTAGTTTCAAATCCTTTGGCATGTTTTAAAGTTGGAGCTCACTTCCGTGCAAGAAGTGGGTGTAACTAGTAGTTCTTAGATGCCCATTTATTCCCATAGTAATCCCTTCATGTTTTCGCTAATGGTAAATTGAAAATTTTTGTATTTGTATAACTTTTAGTTATTAGGGTGAATTTACTATTGATAACATCTTTCCTTTATTCCTCAACCCCATAACCTCTTCAAAATCCTACAATATTTTTGTAAACTATTTAGCAATTCAAATTTGAGTTTCAAATAAGTATGGAATGGATTCAACTTGTTCATCATCTACATTCATTTTATAAAAGGAAATATTTATTCTATACTTTTATTTCTCAATTACTAGGCTTAACCATTCCAATGAAACCATGATAGTATGTATTCCTGGCTATGGATGTTATACAAACCAATACTCTTCGTCTTTTAACATTTCATACACAAGTTGATAATGATTTCATCTTATTGTGGTTCAGGTCTCCACTTTAGCTAATATGGATAATATATACAAGTTGATAATGATTTCATCTTATTGTGGTTCAGGTCTCCACTTTAGCTAATATGGATAATATAGCTCAATGCCTCTTATCACCCTTTTATGAATGACATAGTTTACTAAATGCAAATAAAAATTAACTAGTGAATAAATAAAAGAAAGAAATTAAATTATTACCAGAGTTAGTAAACACCATGCACGCACAAAAATATGATAAATTGAGGAAATCATCTTAAGGAAGAATTTATGAGATTAAGTGAGGATAAATCTCACGCTTGATTTTCAAGCAAATCTACAATGTTCAAGGTGTTGGCTTGGAAGTGGATCTCATTTTGGCTGAAATCCATTCATACCTAGAATTTTGTTAAGTTGACTTTGTTTGGGTTCATTATAGGTAATGTATGTAATCCCTTTTATATAAGAGATATGTTAATATACTTGTAGCTCTAGTTCATAAGTGTACATGGCGTTCATGGTTAGTTCACAAGTTTATTATAGAAGAAAATCATGCATGCACTATTAACATAGTGTTATGGATTATGATAGTTGTGATTTATAAAAACGAATAAGATGTAAATCCTACCTTGTATATGTGTAAAAGAAAAACAATCAACAACCCATATACTTAAATATTTTTCAACTACTTACATAGTTTTGTGCATGCAATTATTATTTTTAATAGGTCCATGATCTTATGAATAGTATTGATTCCGTAATTCTTTTGTGCTTCCTTTCATCCTTGACTTGCATACAAATATAGAATTCTCCAGGTGTTGGCTTGGAAATGAGCTTTATTTAGATAAAATCCATTAATGATTGGAATTATTTTAAGTTCAGCATACCAAACTTCCTGGCTGGTAATGTTTGTGAAGCCATTAACACAAGAGATATATGTTAACATACTTATATCTTCAATTCATAATTGTACATGGTGCTTATCATTGGTGACCGTTACCTAATATGAATAATATAGATCCTTTGATAATTCTTGTGCTTATTTCTTCCTTGATTTGCATATAAATGTATAATGTTCATGGTGTTGGATTTGAAGTGGTCCTCCTTTGAATGAAATTCATTCATGCCCATAACTCTGCTAAGCTTACCATGCATAGGCTCTTTATTCATAATGTGTGCGCATCCATTGATATAAGATATATATGTTAATGTTCTTACAACTCGGGGAAATTTTTAGGGGCGAAATTTCGCCAATTGGTTATTTTTGGGGCTTTTTTTCAAAAAATAAATTCGCTATTTGGTTATTTTTAGCCTCTAATATCGCCTATATATACATAAAACATGTTTTTTTGTCATAATATTCGCCAAAATTTACTAGTTTTAGTAATAAATTGTATGTTTCATATTTAATATTTGTCTACCTATCTATATATATGTTTTTTTCAATCCAAAATAATCGCCTAGAATACTACACTTAAATATACTATTAGAATCCTTAAAAAATACCCTATAATACAACTATGGTTCATAATTGTACATGGTGTTCATCATTGGCTCATAAATTTATTGTAGAAGAAACTCATGCATGCATTATTGATCTGTAAAATGTTGTGGATATTCCACTAGAGTGGTTCATTGTAGCAGATCTTCTAATATATTTTACAATCTCTTCTTATGGAGTCTATTATAGGTAAAATATGGACTTCTTCGTTTGTGATCACATTGCTCTGTCGATCACACAAAAGGACACCATGGATTGAAGAGCTAGGTTGACCTAGATGACTTATTGATGGTAGTACATTCTTCAGTTGAGAAATCTAACTGTTTCTCCTGATTTCACCACATGTGCGCTGCTATTGCTCTAGCAAACCAGAGGACACCTCAAAAGATGTGCTACTTTCCTCAAGGACAACCAGCGCACACTTTCCAAAAAGTTGCAAACGCTTGTTGCAAAACATGAAAGTTGCTCTCTATGCGCTACTCTTTTTGTATGAAACCCACGCACATCTTAAGATGAAATCAAAAAAATACATTAAGATTACAAATTGAGATTAGTTGAAGTTAGTTCTGCAACTTCCCTAACCTCCCAATTCAACCACCTCTTGAATCCAACTGTCTACCTTGTCCCATAAATACAAGGAGGATCCATGAGAGGGGACTAGGACAAACCTAGAAAGAAGGCATTAAGTGTTGTTATGCTGGAGGAATTCCTAAGTCATTGTGAAGAACAAGAGCCCAAGATTCGGTTGCAGAAGCATCTTGACCGATCAGGTATATTTGTACTAATTCATGTTTCTTTGACAATTAAAAGGTGGAAATACCCTTCCTGTCCCAAATCGAATCTCTATTGGATTATATGTTCATTTGGTTTAGTATATGATTGTTGTTGATGTTTGATTGCTTTCAATACTCATCATATTTATTACAGTCAAGATATGCTGAGGAAGGTTTCCTTTTTGTTGCAGGTTCATCATAGTGAAGGATCAATCGGAAGACCAAGTGAAAGCTAGGACCAGCCGTCGATTAAAGGTACATCTTTCGATATCTTGATCTCTTTCATTTGTAAGAACTAAATGCAATATAATGAATGTATTTACCTGTCAAGCCCGCCCAAGTTGGTAGTGTCTCTCCTCACTATAAGGTTTAAATCCTGAACAACAAAGTCTTTTCCTTTAGTTTGCAAATTTAATGTTACTCATTTAATGATTAATAAATTGAAATGAAAGAAGCAAACGAATAGTAAACCATCCGCACAACAAACACAAGATGTACATTGGGAAGACCCGGCTAGAAGGTGAGACCTATGTTATTCCCTTTTCTTCTCATCTATAAGATGTAAATATAAATAAAGGGGCACTCAATATGGAGTTGGTATGGACATTGTGGTTACTATGGCTTCTACAAGATCTTTTACTTCATCTCTTCTACCTCAATATCCCACTCCCAAATTTTTTGCTCAAGTATGGAACAATAACAATACAAATAATACATAATCCCTTCTATTCATATGAAACCATTATAATTAATATTCCTAGTATTCGTTGATAGTAAACGAATACTCTCATTCTTTGAACATTCCATCCACAAGTTTATTGCGATTTTGTTTAATTGTAACCAAGGTCTCTACTATAGATAAGACAACTAGTATATCCCCCTTAATGATTAGTGTGCTTCATTTCATCCTCAACTTTCTATAAATATAGAATGTGCAAGGTGTTAGCTTAGAAATAGACCCCGTATGAATGAAATCCATTCCTACCCAAAATTCTACTAAGTTGACCATGCCTAAGTTAAATGCTTGTAAGGTTGCGAAGCCATTAAAATACGAGATATATGTTAATTTATACTTATAGATCCACTTCATAATTGTGCACAATTATCAATATGAGATCATAAGTTTATAAGTTTATTGCGGAAGAAAATCAAGTATGCACTATTAACATAACATTGGGAATTATGATAGTTGTGAGTTGTTGTAAAAATGAACATGATACATGTAAAACAAGTGGCTACGTGGTAGCATTACTTGCCGACGAAGAAATTTGTTGTAGACAAATGAAATATTGTAGCATAGTTGTAGGTATGCTAATTTGTTATATACAAATGCAATATTTGTAGCATATTTTTCATTGGAAGGTATGATGTTTGCTTTGCAAGTAAATATTTTTTCAGTTGGTATAACTATTGTTGCTACCCAGACTCTAACTACGTATACTAACCTAGCTACTTGATAGTTGTTTGTGTTGTAGATGTTATTGACACAGAACACTAGAGATGAATATTTACCCAAGCACTTGATGGAAAAACTGTTTCAAGCACTTATTCATTAAATGGAATGGAAAAACTGTTTCAAGCACTTATTCATTAAATGGAATGGAAAAACTGTTTCAAGCACTTATTCATTAAATGGAAAAACTTGTAGCTGTTTGTGTTGTGATGTATTGACACAGAACACTAGAAACAAAGATTTACACAAATACTTGATGGAAAAATTGTTTCAAGTACTTATTCATTAAATGGAAAAATAGTTTCAAGCACTTGATGGAAATTCAAGTAATTAATTGTTAAATGGAAAAAATTTGTAGGAATGGTCTTCATAATAGACAATGTATAGGCCAAAGCTGCTTTAGATTTGAGGATAAGTATCTCAGAGTATAGTGTATTTTATGTTACAATAATGAAACATATATTGTATTTAATAATTATGTGAGGAACCTCCAACAATTAATTAATGAAAATGCACGATATATCATAAATAACAGAACACATAATAGATTTATTAATCACGGGCCACTTCGAGGGGGAAACCTCCTTTGAGAAAGTTGAATACAAATAACTTCTCAGTGCCTTCATTGGCCTCAACACGTACTTATATACTAAGTCTATGTGGCAACACTATGGATAAATACCATGGAAAATATAATACTATGAGACAACTTACAAAGCATATGCGTCCAATACTATGGATCAATACCATGGAACATATAATACTACAGGACAACTTACAAAGCATATGCGTCCAACAACAATATACTAACAAAGTAAAGAGAAGGGTTGACACTGGTTCCTAACATCCCCTCTTCCTTATAAAAAGCTTTGTCCTCAAAGCTTTAGATGTGGAAATTGATGTTGAATATAAAGGAGTGGTGCCCATGTAGCATCCTCTGGTTGCATGATGTGCCACTGAATTAATAACTCTATGATAGATCGAGAGAGAAGCGGACACCCTTTGAGTGTTAAGGAGGATTGCTTGGAAGGTTGTAGACAAAGAAAAACCATATCAACTGCTTGAAAAGTGCGCTCAGAACGGTGTTGATCGGCTTGTTGTTTTATTCGAATTCTTTCCATGTGAAGATTGTCCTGCAAAATGCGAAGAATCTGATCGCTGTTTCGAAGAACCGTTTCAATTTCCTAAACTGGTGTACTGCTGAGGGTGTATGGAAGAACAAATGGTGGTGCCTGACCATAGATTGCTTCATATGGAGCCATTTTAGATGAAGTATTGTACCACCATTCAGCAAGAGGGAGCCACTTTGCGCACTGAGGGTTTTGTTCAGAGGTGAAGCAACGAAGATAAGTTTCCAAACATTTAATGGTAATTTCAATCTTCCCTCCAGATTTAGGGCTCCTTTCAATGAATTCCATAGAAATATCTGTCCAAATCCATGTAGGGATGGGAAAGGGTTCAAGCAATCCTGAAAGGAGCTGGAAAGTATCACATTCAGCTACCATCTGTTGAATTGTCCTTTTCATTCCCTACCAAAAGAAGTTACCTTGTTCCCGCTCATATGTTTTGAGGAACCCAGAGTGCCCTGCCAATGGAGAAGCATGGAGGTCAGAGAAGATAGCCTATTGAAGATCCGTGCTCTAGGGAAGCAGAAGATGACCCTTGTATCGCATGGAAGTACCATCTCAAGAGTAATGTGGTACAGTAGAAGGGTTGTTGGCCAACCATTAGATGAGTTGAGATAAGGAGTCATTGGCATAACCCTGTTGAATATATTGCAACCAATTTGGAACATGCATAGAAATAGCTGAAACAGAAATTTGGTCATCAAATGTGCGAGAAAGAGAATTTGCCACCAAATTGTCCTTACCCTCCATGTAAGTGATCTCATAGGCATAACCCATGAGTTGGCTAACCCATTTCAGTTGTGCTAGGGAGGAGACTCATTGTTCCAGGAAATATTTCAGACTCTGGTGAGCAGTCTTGATGCATAAATAATTCCCTAATAGGTATGGCCACCACTTTTGTACGGCATGCAAAATAGCCACCATTTCCTTCTTAGATGTAGAAGTAGATAAATTCTTACCTGAAAGGTCTCTTGAAGGAAGCAATCCCACTGGTTCAACAAAGACACCTGCGTATCTATCCAAAATGTGTTGTAGATCCAAAAGAGTAGTGGAGACCGTTGATGGGTGTATCTGAATAGAATGGAGCTGAGCGATGACACTATGTGAATTCTTCTTAAGTATATTTACCAGGCGATGTGAACTGATGATGCGGAGAGACCCTGATTGTAAGCCCGTAAATGTGTTTTTTTTCCCATTGAATGAAAACTGCATCCAAAGTTCAACAAAATCCCATAAGACGAGGCCAAGTGTACGTAACCATTGAGCGCCCAAAACCACATCACATCCGCCTAAGGCCAAGGAAAACATGTTAGAGTGCAGGTTATAATATTCCATAGAGATACGCACATTGTGGCACTTCCCCTTGCAAGGTAAGGTGCCCCCATTGGAAATCATGACTTCAAATTTGGAGCAAGGATGGACAAAACAATCAGCCTGTTTGGAGATCCGAGGGTCAATGAATTTATGAGTGCTACCAGAATCAATGAGTAGTGTCAATAAAGATTTGGACATTCCATTTCCAATAGATTTGTTTATGTTTATTGAAATTTGATTACAAGTTGATGTCACATTGTTTAAATGAATGTCAATCTCTTATTTGTAGTTAAATGGATTTGAGGAAGGTTTTGTGACTATTTTTGCAGGTTGTTGCATAGGAGAACAAAGGGAGAAAAGCTTGGATCGACCTTCGAAATAAGGTACATACTCTCTTGACCCTAATCTTATTTGTTTAATAACAATGTTTGCAAGCTTAATATGTCTATCTAATAACCCCAGTACGCTGGTAGTCTTTCCCCTACTATTAGAGTAATTTTCCTAACAACAAAACTGACGACTCCACTGGGGAGCACCATCTGTTTCTACTTTGGGGACTCTTGTTGAGTTTCTTTCATTATTTTATAACTTTTTTTATCTCTGTAGAAGTGCCTAGGGTATCCTTGACCCTTCTGCCTAATCATTAGAGAGATTTTGAGGTCAAAAAATGGCCTCATACGAGATGTACTGAAAAAGTATGAGATATATTAAAATATTATGAGTTAAGAGTTTTATGGTGTAGGTATATATGACAAGTCACCTCCTACACTATTTTCTATGCACAATATAAATAACCATGGTTGAGTTACTTTTCAAAATTCTCTAGCAATAAAATTAGTAAAATAACTATACATTGATGTGACTAGATTCATTGAAAATTCTCAAAAAATTATTGTCCTTTAGCATTTATTTGTATTGAACTTGCAAATGAAATTAAACAATAAAAACATTTGTTAAGAGCTATTTTTTTAATTTATGTTGATTTTTTATATTTAGTATTTTTCTCATCAATTTAATATAATTTGATTTAATTGAAAATTTATTTACATGTAAAATGTTAATAATATTATTATAATCCACATTCCATTATTATTATTACTCTTTATTCATTAAATCTATATTGGTAAATTAATATCAAAATCATAATTTTTGAGGGATATTTATTTTATTGTAAAGGAATATTATAATTAAGTCTCTCGTAGAAAGTAATATAAGACTTAATTTATTCTTGAAAATTGAATAGTAAAAATATATAATATTTTTTTAACTATTGATATTATCTTTGGAACATTATTATTTTATAAAACATGTTTATTTAAAGCTTTGAAAATTGTGATGAAATTGATTTTTTTAGAAATATTATAATATGTTTTCATGTATTATTATTGAAATAAAATGGAGTGAATATATAATTAAAAATTAAAAATATGAAAAATGATAATAATATTATTTTATGAAAAAATGTGAAAGGAATATATATATATATAAACTAGTTTGGTATTATGATATTAAATAGAATGGAGTGAATATATGATTTAAAATTAAAAACATGAAAATGACAATATATTATTTTATAAAAAATTATGAAAGGAAAAAAAATGTGAAAGGACCTTCTTTCTGAATTCGAGTACTTTACTTGAAAATGACAATAATATTAGTTTATGAGAAAGTGTGAAAGAAAGAAAAAAAGTGTGAAAAGACATTCATCATGAGTACTTTCCTTGAAAATGATAATAATATAATTTTATGAAAAAATGTTAAAGGACTTTCATTATGAGTACTTTACTTTATGAATTAAAAGTACCTATACCACTACATTGGTTAAATATGGGTTTTCATCCACCATAGAAAATTTGACAAATAAGCATTCTTAACTCATGCAATGCCACCTCAACCATGGGGGATGATGTCATCTACTAGAATGTGATTGGTTGATTTTTATAGTACATTTTCTTTGTTTTGAGGCCCATTTTTACCTCAAAATTTCTCTAATTCTCAGTTTTGTTCTGATCTGCAAATTTCTTTCACTTTTAAAGATTTTTCAAAGCCAACCCGCGAGTTTCTTGTACTTACAGGCGCAGTTATTTAGTTTCACTCGCGAGTTGCTTATATCACTACTCGCAGTTATCTAGTTGCACCTACGTGCTTCTGCATGCTACAGTCGCAAACGTTTCCTGAGATTTTTGTTTTTTAATTTAGGGTTTGGTCTTAGGGATTTTGTTATGTGGCCTTGGAAGTCTTTTGCTTATTTGAAACCCTCTGGAAATTGTTCAGTGTATTCTGAGTCTATTTGCACCCTCTGCAAGATATCTCCTTTGGTTTACTGTGCTTGTGAAGTTACCCTTTAATTTCTATCCCATACTCTGTTTGGCAAGTGCTTGGATTTAATCCTTTTGAGTCACTGGTATTCAGGAGCAGACTGATCTCTGCATAAGAGTCTTTGCTTTCTGCCTTACATATCAATTGTCTTTGTTTTCATTTTGTTCCAAAACCTAGTTACTTTCAGAAGCAACTTGTTGGTTGGTATTTTTTCATCTTGCAAAAGGTCTGATTGCTTTAGTTTTGGGTCATCTTCTCTTTACTTGCACTGCTTTTACGATTCTTGTTGGTTCGCACTTATTTGTATTTCTTCCACTGTTAAAGAAAAAATCAAATTTAAAAAAGAACTTTCCTTTTATAGAAAGAATTGTCATTTTCTTTTCGAAGTAGTTGTAGTCATTGCACTATCATCTTTGGAAATACAAAAAAAAAGACTTTTTATGCTCAGTTTACTTTATTGATTTCATGTTTTGAAAAAAAAACAATATTGTGAAGGTTTTACATTTCATATACACATTTCTTTCAATTGTGACCATTGCACACATTTGCACTATCCTTTAAGTAACAACATTTAAAAATAACCATTAATAACATTTATTAGTAACTGTTTCTTTTTTAGGTTACACACAAACCAACTAGCTTAGGCTAGGGTTTCGGAAAAGAACACCTTTAACTTTCTGAATCCATTCAAAATATCAAATCATAGTACAAACTATCGCTAGGTAAATCCACTTTTGTGGAGGTGTTCTGGGAATCTCTACTCAAACCAGAGTTAAGCACGAGGTCATGAGAGATAGGACTGTTGGGGATACCCCACCACTTTTCTTTCGAGCATACACTAGGGCCATTTAGCGTACGGGGATCCATTAGTTCCTTGTGTACTCTTGGATTCCGGGCTTAGTTACCCTTCCCATGCATCTTGTTTGATGGACTTGCGACTGTCCCTCGGAACCTTTCTGCAATTTTGGTAGCCTTTAGTATCTTTTGACCTTTAGGGCTCTACACAGGTGACGGTGGAAGGCTATTTTCGCTATACCTAGGACAGACATGGGAGGAAATCCCTTGTAGTTATTTGGGAGGGTGGTTGGTGATTCAAACGCTTGCACCTAGAGACTTTGTATTGTGTGTTATCACCCAATATTATAGTTTCAAACATTCAAATTTCATATATAAAGAAAAATTTCATGGAAAACAAAAACCATTTATAACATAATAGTAAAATACCATAAACAATTGAATGCAAGAAATAGATAATTCATATATACTAAATAATACAATTCAGCCTACATATTACACCAAACAATATAAAAGTTTATTAATGAAAGGAAATATGTTTACAAATCCAAATGGGGTACACCAATCCTCATCCCTAATCCATAACACTGATGGACAGGATCCCATTGTTGTGAACCCCATGAAAAGTGTACTTGTACACGAGGTTGTAGGCTATTATACAAACGAGGTTGTAGGCTATTATACAAATAGTGAAATCTAAATTTTGGTCCCACTCTCCATTTACCAAGAGTCTGAGTCTGATCACTTGACCCTGAAGCTACTTGATATCTATCAAGAAAGGTTGGCCATATATAGAAAATTTCCTCCTTAAGATTATCATAGCCTTCTATGTTGAACTCTAGTGAATTATTCTTCTTTACAATCCTAGGAGGTACATAATGCATTACAATTAGTTCAAAAGTAACCATGAAACTTTCATCTAAACAAGGAATTTCCACATAATATTCATTGTGTATAATGTTTTGAGACCTTATGTGATTGAAAAATTTATAGGAAAGAAGATGAATATTGTGACGATGTACTCGATTGGGCTGCAATACTCCGATATATGATGTCAATGCCTTGTGTGTTCCATATTCTGTAGAAGCAGCTAATCTAGCAGTCACAAATTCATTGTCACCTTTTGTTGCAAGAAGTTGAAAAATGGTGTGCTTATCATCATTCCTAGTAATAAAACGACAAAAAAATATTCTCCTTTTTTACTTCTAGTGCCCCACCTTTTAATAGAGCTCACAGTAAAGAAAACATAAACAATGCCTACAACACAACATAATATAACATTAAATACTATAAATAATATTTTCATATATGAGTTGAAGAATATATATTAAAATATACACATGTATACTCACCATCAATTATTTCAATTGGTATCAACAGAGCTTGTTTTGTGTAAAAAACCTCATGTGGATGCAAATTCACACCTTCAAGAATATAAGAATATATATTAAAAGACACACATGTATACTCACCATCAATTATTTTAGTTGGTATCAATAGAGCTTGTTTTGTGTAAAAAACCTCATGTGGATGCAAATTCACACCTTCAGGAATATAGTGCCTCTACCAAAAACATCTATATGATTTTCAAATATTCTTACCCAACAAAATGTTCCACCAGTTGAAACATCTACTAAACAATCCAATACTTCTACAAGATATTGAATTTCCAATCACTCATCTTCAGACATTCCAAGCAATTTTTCATAATAAATACGGACATACATGCCCGCCTTTATGGTAAAATCAAATGGATTTGTGATGCGCACCAATATCCTATCCATTTGAATGAATTTGTTTCTACCAATCTTCACAAAACGACCATTTTGATTCAGTAGGGGATACGCATCTGAACAAGATCCCATATAAAACCCTCGCTTGATGACTGCAGTGGAATGTTTTTTATGATTTTCATCTGGCCCACTTGAAGATAATTGTGATTTTATTTCAGAAAGTGAAGGATGTTGCAACATAAACTTGCCACTTTCATCTACATACACGATTTGAATAGGCAGAACATCATCCATAGTATGTTTCCATGTGTCACTGGTACTAACAGTGTAAAGAATTGGAACATCACCACAAGGATCCAACATTGTCGACTCTACATTTCCTGTATGTGACTCATCTATAACTTTGCAGATAATGATTTCTTCTGAACCATTTTCTCCTTTAAGAACAACAACTGTATCAAAGTTTGGATCCTTTCCCTTAACATATAACAGAGTTGAACGGCATCGGATTTGATAAGGTATATCCCTATCATTAGGTTGGTTCTCAACATCATTACCATTGGATACATCATCGTCACTCCAACAATCAGTTTTTGCAAGTCTATATAATTTATGTGAATTTTGTCATTGTATAGACAATTGTCGCTTCATTTTTCATCTCTTTTATTGTTCATCATCCTCTTCAGCAAGTATTCAAAAAGATTCTTCCACAACCTCTAGAGGCAATGACTTCCGTTCTTTATGTGGAAACGGATCAGGGTCTGTATTGAACATGATCAAATTTATAAGAAGTAAAATTCTGCAATCACGACAAGAAGCCAAAATGGTCTACACAGGTTACACATGATCTCTTAATTGGAAAGCAAGAGTGGAAAAAGATAGTATTTATAAAGGCATAATATAAATACTACATAAATCATCTAATCTTTGGTAAAAACCTTCTATTTATTTTCTTCTTCCAACCAAGCTTTTAGATTCACATCCAGATGGTTGAAAATGATATCTGCATCAAATAATAAAGGGTGAAATTAATTACTCTACATATACATTATCTGATAAATCATTTTATAGACTGCTTAAATACAAAAATTGGAGGGTAAAAATGCAATTTTTTTAAGCACAAAAAAATGGAAAAAAAAATTAAAAAAAAATTCTTACCAATCGTATCACTACACCATCGATTTTTCTCATAGGATTTCAATGTGGTCCGATCTGGGTTGATCAGAGAGTTGATGCATTGAATCAATTGGCCGATAAGCAGTCAATCACTACACCAGTCGATTAACAGAAAACATAAAAAAAATATTGTCAGTCGGTCACTATACCATCAATTTTTTTCATCAGATTTCAATGCAATCAATTTTGGTTTGATCAGAAACCTGTTGATGGGTTCGTAGATTTTTTTCAAGCAGGGTAAGAATGTAAAAAAAATTAAGCACAAAAAAATGAAAAAAAAACTTACCAGTCGTATCACTACACCATCGATTTTTCTCAGAAAATATCAACGCAGTATGATTTGGTTTGATCAGAGAGATTGTGCATTGACGGTTCAAGTAGGGTTAGATCTAAAACAAGACACGAGTTTGAATATTTTGTTCAAGGTAAGATATAAAACAAAATATGTAATTTTTTTAAGAAATAGAGGGTTCCTTTGCAATGCATATTTTGTAAGCAATGGAATGTTCCTATGTACTTACAATCAACTCTGAAACAAAAAATATCTTTGAAAATATACAACCTAGGGCACATAAAACTAGAAAAAATATATTCTTACCAATCGATCATGGTAGCATCAATTTTCTTCAGAGGATTTCAACACAATCTAATTTGGTTTGATCATAGACCTAATGTGTTGACAGGCTCATAGATTTCATTCAAGTAGGGTAGATTCAATACAGACACAGATCTGGTTTGGAAACATATTTTGGGTCTGGGTAAACCAAATATTTTGGGGCAAATCGAAAAATATGACATTGGAGAGATTTTTCCATTTATACGCGCTTTCGAAAATTTTGAATTAACCCCACATCGTATCGTGTGCCAAACTCCACATTGTTATTTGTGCAGCCAAAAACAATTTCAAGTGGGATAGGGGTTTGACTAAATACTTTATTTGTGATGTTCATTAACTTTTAAATAATTTTTAATCCATTTCTTATTTATGATGCATTTTGGGGTTGGTAATATCTTATGAAATATAGCTCTGATACGAACTACTAGATTTCAATACCTATTATAGTGAGTATGCATAAATATTCTTATAGTTAAATAGATTAAACATTGGCACATAATACATTCACACAATACACATAAATTACCCTAGAAACCCCTATATTGGGAAAACCCTGGACACCCCTCTACATAAAAAAATGCTTTCGCAGTTTTTCGTGTGGCCTTATTGCATTAACGCACTGGTGCAGAATATTAAAATCAATGTATCAAATGTTGCCCTATGATTTTATATTTTTTCTAGTCAATGGTGCATTCATGTATAATGCACCAATGCATTCGTGTATTAAGAGCATCGGTTCATTTTTTATACTAAAACGCGTCGAAATTGCGGACTATTTTTCTATTCTGAAGTTACATAATTTATTTGTACACTATACTTAATAGCTTTTATATTTAATGGTCCGGCTTGTTTATTGATATAAAATGCATGATAAGCATTCAATGAACAACAATTCTAGTCGACGTGATGGAAGCACATCCAAAATTGCGAAGATGGAAAGTGCTTTGTAATTTCTGTATTAAACTAATATGTTTGAATTATTTGTAAATTTAACTAATATGTATTTGTTAATGTCTAACATGCAGAGCCAAAAAATGAGGAATCTCGATAAGATGCTTTCTAATCTAAGTGCAGAAGAGCGTAAAAACTTGATGGAAAAGTTGCATAGGGATGAATCAGGTGAATAAAAAAGAAATCAATATGAATTATTTCTTGAATTTTGAATATTATTTTACTTAGGAATATTTGCTAATATGTTTCAAACAATTTAATTCACATATATTTGAATGTTATGCAGGGACTGACATCAACATAAGGGAATGCCATCATAAGAAAAAACAAATTATGGAAGATGTAAATGATGATGAATTGGTCATTAGCTCATCTGGACTGGTGATGGAAGTAAATAAAAGTGGGGGGGGGGGATTTTATAAAACTATGAGGGATATGGTGGAAAGAACATATAGACGTACTTTTCACTTACAATACAGAAATCAATCCAATGATTAGGTCATATTTAAACTACATGAGGCATTTCCAGAGCAATGGTTAATGAGACCTGTCAGACTTGCAATAGAAAAAACATACAACAACAAAAAAGAATCATTCAAAAAGTAATATTACTAAACATGTTTTTATAGAATATGTATCTACTACTACAAACCATTCCTTTATTAATATTAATTCTGCTACATTTATTTTACATATCAACATAAAAATAGTTTAATGTCATTTTACATTTTTAGGAAGATTATTAAAATCGCAAAGGATGAACAAGGTGATATCTTAAATATGCCGGTAGGGATGTCCAAAAGAGTATATAAAGAGATGGTCAAGGAAGTGACATAATTGCATCGCAGGAGGATCCATATCAACAACAATGTGCTTCAGATGTATGAAATCATTTTTTTTTTGTATCATGTACATCTAATTAATTAATTTAGCATTAAATATTAATTTGAATTGTTTTGTTGCAGAAAAAAAAAAAATGGAACCCATTTAACACATAAGACGGGATGACAAGGAAAAAAGGGGTTGATAGTAAAGTTTGTGAGTAATTTTGATTTTATTACAACAGCTTAATATTTCATATTGGTTGTGATATTTATATTTAACTTATTTTTTACACACACCTTCATTGGATGTCTTCGCATACAAAGAAGAGTCATCAAAAGAATTGATTAGCATTGGGTTAAGTAAGGGTTGTGAGTATATGTTGGCGTACCAAAAATTAATTGTGGAATTTGTAAGAATCTATGTTGTTTTACTTCTCTCATTTTATAAGTAATAGAACAACAAAAATCCTTTAAGTTAAATCTATGATTTATTACGTGGTATAAAACTTGCAAGAAACAAAGTATAGAGTGGAGCCAACAGAAGATTTGTTGAGCGAAGGCATGAGATTTGCTTTTGAAAGAATGTGTATCATTCAAAACTCAATTCTTTCTATGTTACATTGATTTTCAATTTATATTTATGTATATTATCTATTTTAATTTTCATTATTATCAGTATCAGCAATGTAGATACACTCATTACACTTTATTTGTATGTTTGTAGATGGAAGTTGAAGAAGAGGAAAACAATCGATGCAATCAACAAAAAATTCGGCTAAATAACCCAAGTCATGCAAGTGGCTCAAGCACTGACAACAGTTCCAGAGAAGAATGATGATCCATATATTTTGGATGTTAATGCAAGCTGTTGTATATTTTGAAATAATTTTCTGTGAAAAGCAAACATTTTGTATAATGTACTGGACATGTTGTCCCAATTCATAGACAACGGGTTACCAATAACTATAAAAATTACATGCATGTTGACATTTTGATTATTGTGGACTTTATGTTGTCTTATTTTGTATGACAAAGGGCCTCTTATTGATATATAATAAAATATTTTTTTAATTCTATTGCATTCTCCATTGCTATTGTGAAATGTTACATATGAAAGCTACATCACTAATTAAATGTATATATGATTAAATATTACAATAGATGCGAAATTTGATGATATAACAAATTAATCCAAACAAAAGCAATAATTAAAATTTAAATGAATACTACTATAAAAAAATATATCGATTTTTGATAAATAATGGAATTAAACAAAATACAAATAAAATATAGATATTCAAATGCGATGTCAGTAGTCACTATTTAGAAAATAACCTATGATGCTTTTGATAGTTTCTATCGCACTAGTGCGTTTGAGACAATGTGGCACCAGTGCAATTAAACAACAGAGTCTCGGTGCAAGAGAATAATCGTTACATACCCCGATGATTTTTTATTATTACACCTCAGTGCGCTTATTTATATTAACCGCATAGTTAAATTTTAAAATATATAGACAGACAATGTCTCAGTCGCATTTACCAGTGTGTTTCCCTTCACCTTTCGCACCAGTGCTTTTTACTTGTTAGTAAGCACAATGAATTTTTAATAGTTTGTAAGCATCGGTGCCATTTTTGGTCTAATGCACCGGAGCACTACGGTATATTGACCGCATCATTAAATTTTAAAAATATAGCAACAGTCAATGTCACAGTAAACTTTCCTGGTTTATATGACTTCACCTATCACACTAGTGCTTTGTTATAAGTAGTAAGCATCGATGTTTTTTATTAGTTCGTAAGCAATGGTGCTATTTTGGTTATAACATTCCAGTGCATATATTGTCATAAAGCATCAATAGGGTTAAAATTTTGGTGCGCATCGGTGCTATATCTATGAGCATGCACCGATGCATATAAAGTTTTCAATTTTTGTGTGCACCGATACATATATTTCTTAATATGGCACTGGGGCTTTTTTTAATATTTCACACTGGTGCGCTTTTGTTAATAAAGCGTACTGATAAAAAAACATCCACTAAAACCTTCGGTTGCCTATTCTTTTTAGTTATAAAAAAATTATGTAAAAATATCCGCTAAAACATCTGGTACTATTTGTAGAGGTTGTGGCAAAGTTTTTTTAACAATTTTGGCCAATCTTGTAATACTAAAAACATCTACTATGGCCTATGCTATAGGCTCTTTTCCTTGTAGTGACTTGATCAACTACATGAGTGGAGCTAGATACTTCACCAAGTTCGACTTAAAGAGTGTATATCATTAGATCATGATCAAAGAAGGGGATGAGTGGAAGAAAACCTTTTTGATAAAGGGAGGGTTGTATGAATGGTTGGTTATGTCATTTGGGCTGACCAATGCACCTAGTACATTCAGGAGGTTGATGAGTGAAGTGTTGAGGCCATTTTTGGAGAAGTTTGTTTTGTCTACCTGGATGACATTCTGATCTTTAGCATGACTAAAGAAGAGCATTTGGGTCACCTAGGGAAGGTGCTACAGAAGTTGCATCAAGAGAATTTGTTGGTGAATTTGTAGAAGTGTTCATTCATGAAGGAGGAAATAGTTTATCTGGGATTTATCATTTCTCATCAAGAAGTGAAAATGGATCCTGAAAAGGTCAAGTCTATTTTGGAGTGGCTTGTGCCAAGAATGCTACTGAGGTAAGAAGTTTTCATGGAATTGATATATTTTGTAGGAAGTTCATTAAGGATTTTAGTTGGATATGTGCACCATTGATTGCATGCATGAAGAAAGGTGAATTTAAGTGGATGGAAGTGGCCCGATGAGCATTTGAAAGGTTAAAGTAGAAGGTGACAGAGCGACCAGTATTGGCCCTCCCAGACTTCAACAAGATATTTCAAGTTGACTATGATGCTAGCGAAGTAGCAATTGGTGTACTATTGAGATAGGAAGGCCTACCAATTTCATTTTTCAGTGAAAATTTAGATGAATCCAAGCATAAGTTTTCGGCCTACAACTAGGAATTATATTCCATTGTTCATGCGTTGAAGAAATGGAGACATTACCTGTTTCCCAAAGAATGTTTATTCTTTACCGACCGCCAGGCTCTGAGGTATTTGAAGACTTGTACTAAGTTAAACCAATGACATATGAAATGGGTTGAGTTCCTATAGATTTACACCTTTGTATTGAGACACAAGTCGGGGAAGTCAAAAAAGTTGGTCGATGCACTAAGTTGAAGATTCATGTTGTTGAGAATGATGATTGTCAAGTTGAATGGGTTAGATTCAATGAAAGCTTACTATGAAGTCAACGGATATTTTGGTAAAGCATGGAAGGAATGTCAAGAACCATGGAGTGTTGACCAAACTCCATTTCTGGATTATTTCATCCAAAAAGGATACATGTTCAAAGGTCATTAGTTATGCAATCCCAGAGGATCAATTCGGGAAAATTTGATAAGGGAATTGCACCGTGGTGGATTAGGAAGTCACTTTGGTGTCGACAAGAACAAAGCATTAGTCAAAGAGAAATATTATTGGCTAATATTAGAAAAAGGTGTGAAGAAATGGATACAACATTGTAGGATTTGTCAATATGCCAAGGGAAGAATCCAGAATACGGGACTGTACATACCATTATCTGTACCATAAGTTCTATGGGAGCATGTTAGTATGGATTTCGCGTTAGGAATGTTGAAGACACAACACAGTAATAAATTTATATTTTTGGTAGTTGACAGGATTTTGTAGATGGCACACTTTATTCCCTGCAAGAAGACAATTCATGCCACGGGTATTGCTATTTTGTTTTCAAAGATATTGTGAGATTGCATGGAATGCTGAAAATTATAACTTCAGATAAAGACACTAAGTTTATGTGTCATTTATGGAGAACCATGTGGAATAATATGGATACTAAGTTGTAGTTCATTTCTACATACCATCTACAGACTAATGGGAAAATTGAAGTCGTCAACCGAAGCTTGGGAAATTTGATGAAATGTTTATCTATTGATCGACCAAAGAAATGGGAGAATGTGTTAGCTCATGTAGATTTTGCCTACAATAACTATGTGAATAGGTTGACTAGATTGATTCCATTCCAAATTGTGCAAGGGATAAGTCATCATGGAGTGATTGACATGATAAAGTTGTCAAATGAAACACAGAAGAGCATTGATGTCGATTCATTTTCTGACCACATGAAGAAAGTACATCAAAAGGTGAGAAAGAAACTGGACAAGAGTAATTCCAGTTATAAGCTAAGGGATAATTGAAAGAGGCAACTGCAAGCATTCAGAGAGAGAGACTTAATCTATGCAAATATATGAAAGGAAAGGTTCCCAAGAGGTACATATAACAAATTGAAGATGAAAAAAATTGGTCTGTGCAAGATAGTGAAGAAGATTTCAGATAATGCCTATGTGTTAAAGTTGCCGAAGGAGTTGGACATTTCGTTGACATTCAACGTCGCCGAATTATACAGATATGAAGAAGGGTTGACGAGCGGAGGAGAGTCAACCATTAATTAGCGAGAACAAATGCTAGAATGACCAACATATAGATTGTTGAGGTGCTCGACAAGTGGGAAGTTGGTCGAACAATAAGCCAGAATAAGAAGGAATACTTAGTTCATTGTAAATATCAGAGTATGGAGGAAGCGACGTAGATTATAGAAGAGGAATATGAGTAGTTGAATACCCGATCAAAATAAGAGAACCAAGGGTGAACTTCTTTCGCACCTCAAGAGACTGATGCAGGGGCATCTGGCCTCAAGTCCAACCAATGGAGCCAGATGATGAGAAGAGTCATCTATAGGAGAATCACAATATCTAGATGAAGAGAAGTGGGTAGTCAAAGCACAAACAGTTGAAAGGGAATCCAACTTGACAATCCAACCAAGTTGTGGTCAAAGACGAACAACTAGCCTGAGGATTGGTCAAGTTGCAAAGAAGGTCAACGGGACTAGGACAACATCAAGAAAGCGGGTCGGAATAATTGACGATAGGTCAAGTTGACATGGTATAGGATCAGTTGAAGTAGATAGATTGACGTATGAGTAGTGTTTGATTTGAATCCAACACTAAAGTTGAGAAATTCATAGGATTGACTGACATAGAAGGGTTCCGATAAGATCTAATCAAACCATAATGAGTAGTGATAGAGAGAAATGATTAATCAATTCCCAACGATATTCACGACTACTGAAGGAGTTCGAGAGCCGATCAGCCAAGAAGCCAAGGTACATAAATCCATACAGTCGAAGAAGTGGTTGGAGCAATTATTCCAATACTTATGGCAGTTGTTGGATTTTCCAAGTGGAAAGTACACCAAGAATGTTGCAGGTGAAGCATTCAATGCTCATAAATGAAGAATGTGTTGGTTGTGGAGCAAATCCTTGGTATGAGAATAACAAGAGACGAAAAAAATCGCAAATTGACATTGTCTAAGGGTGAGTACATAAAAAAGGTGTTGGAGAGGTTCAAAATGCAAAATGCAAAACTAGTTAGTACACCTTTGGCCAGCCATTTTAGTCTAAGTAAGAAAATGTGCCTCAAGACACAGGACGAGACAGATTACATGTCCAAGACTCCCTATCAATCAGCGGTTGGAAGATTGATGTATGCCATGGTGTGCACAAGACCAGATATTGCACATGCAATGGGAGTTGTGAGCAGATATATGAACAATCCATGTAAAGAACATTGGAAGGCAGTACAGTGGATTCTCAGGTATTTGAGAGGTACTACCACTCAGGCATTATGTTTCAGAGGTTCAAACACTGTTGTACAGGGATATGTTGATGCAGATATGGCAGGTGATAAGGATAGCAGGAGGAGAACCACAAGGTATGTGTTTACTATAGGTGGAACAACAGTAAGTTGGATTTCGATAGTGCAAAAGGTTGTTGCACTTTCAACAACGGAAGCAGAGTATGTTGTTGTTACAGAGGCTAGTAAAGAAATGATTTGGTTGCAGAGGTTTATGGAGGAAGTGGGTAAGAAGCAGACAGATAGCAAGTTATATAGTGACAGCTAGAGTGCCATTCATCTTGCAAAGAACTCAGCATTCCATTCCAAGACTAAACATATACATCTTAAGTACCATTTCATACGCTCTGTTCTAGAAGATGACCTTTTGAAGCTGGAAAAGATACATCCTAGCCAGAATCCTGCAGACATGTTCACAAAGGTAGTGACTAGAGAGAAACTGAGTTCTTGTTCGGTTTCAGTTGGCCTTTTAGCATGAAGGTGAGGATAAGAAATTTGCCAAGTCCAAGGTCCAATAAGTACAGCAGTGGTGGAGTTGTTGTGATCAGTCTCCAAGTGGGAGATTGTTGGTTGTGGAGCCATATCTTCCAGTCTCATAAATGATATTGTCTCAGCTGTGCACCTCAGAGGACTGTACACTCATTCCCTAACCTTGGGGTTCGGGGGCAGCGCCCTCGAGAAATGGGGGTTTGGGGGCAACGGCCCCGAGAAAAAATTTTGGGGCTGTTTTCGCCAACAGTTTTCGGGCCCATGGTTTTGGGTAACCCGTAGTATTTTCCCATTGTATTTCCCTTATAAAATAAATACATTGTAACACGGCTAGGGTTCATGTATTAGGTATTATGCATTATAAAGATCTCTGAGATCGGAAGAGAGTCTGTGAGAGAGTGTGAAGAGGAAGTGTAGCGGCTTTGCTGCAGGTTGTATCCCTTCACTTTGTTGGATGGTATAATAATAAGGACTGGCAATTTCAGTGTGGACGTAGCCCATCTTGGGTGAACCACAATATATTGGTGTCTCTCTTGTAATGTGTTTGTGTGATTATATTTGCATTTTTGTTTATTGTTATTGCTCTGTGATCATGTTTGTCTAACAGAATGGAAGGGAGGATTATATAAGAATATTGAGCAAGAAATGAATCCGTGAAGGAGGTTATAAATAGAGAGCATATTTCAGGAGAAAGGTTCGATCCAGCTTTTCATTTTATATCCTTCTGGCCATCTTCAGAGCAAGTGCTAAAGGGAGATACAGTCACCAACTATGATATATAGCACCTGACCAGCTGAAACAGAGCATTGAATCTGAATTATAATCAACCTTTGTAAAAATTGATTTTATTGAATTAATATAAAGAAATTATGTTTTTTTGGGCGTTGATTGTGCTTCTATTGAGCGCTTTGATTTGAGACTTGCCGAGGTGGGGACTCATATGCAAACCAAATATGAATGAAGGTTGTAGAGCTCATTAAGGTGGCTATATTATTCATACTATCTAAGGAAGAGACCTTGGCTAGAATGAAACAAAAGGATGATCAACCTATACATGAAATGTTTGAAGACGAGTATTGGTTTGCTAACAACCACTACTAGGTATACATAACATAATGGTTTCCTAGGAATAATTGAACTTATCCATTGAGAAATAAAACTAGAGAATAAAAGCAACCTCTTTATAAAATGAACGCAAATAATGAACATGTCAAAACTATTCCATACTTCTTCAAAAATCTAGTTTGAATTACCAACCATTTTGCAAAAGTCTTGTAGGATATTGAAGAGGCCTCAAGTTTGAGGAATAAGGGAAAATTTTATCCTAACAACTGAAAATCATACAAAGACAAACATATTTACCATTGAATAAAAAAGTTGAAGAGCTTACTATGGAAAGAAATGGACATCTAAGAACTAGTAGTTGAACCCACTTCTTCTAGGGAAGTAGGCTCTAGATTTAAACAATGTTGAATAATTTGAACCTAAATGCTACATAGATTGTGCTTTAAGCTATGCAAGAGTAGCTACGAGATCAAATTCCCACAACCATCATGCTCATGTTGTGAAAAAAAATGTTTTGGCCTCAAATTATCCTAGTTGAGCATGTGAGGATAAGTAGGGAAAAGGACCATGCGTGAAAAGGAGACAAAGAGAGAATCAAAATGAAACATTAAACCTAGGAAACAATGCAAATATGTTTTTAAACAAATTGTGTCATATTACAAAAATTCACCTAATTTATCTACCAAAGCAATTGGCTTTTACTTTATGGTTCTTTCTATAGGTTGGTCTTGAAAATTAAGTGTATCTAACTCCAAAGAGTATATTATTGTATTTTGGTTGAAAACTAGTTACTTAAGATTATTATTTTCCATTGGATTTCTTTATTTATTTTTGTACTTGAAAATTCGAAAAACATAGGAAGACAATGGTATGGGTGTGAATAATAAACTTACATAAAGTTGGAAAAAAGGGAATGCATGGTTTAAGGAGTTTGATAAACATGTGGAAGAAAATAAATACAAAATATAATATAATCCCAAGAAATAACAACATGGATAGCACACACAATGCACAAAGATTTACCTTGTAAACCCTTAATTGGGAAATTAGTCTAATTGAGAGTCTCATTTCTATATATTGTTGTATTATCCTCACCTTTTAGAATACATTATTATAGCATACAAAACCTTAATCTATTAACCTGTATTATATTACAACCTTAATTCCTTAACCCGAATTAGTTACAATGGGTCAAAAAACCATTGACCAAAAAAGCACAAAACAAACAAAAAATGAACCCCAAAATTTTCTTTTGAGTCCATTCACAAAAAAAGCTAGCAAATACTATAATTTAATAGAATGTGTATTAATGAATTAGTAGCTCACTCCCTCTATAGTTACAATTTCCCTTTGTGGCCATTAAATATCCCTTTCATATATGCCACTTCATCGCATTTCAATACATAGAGAAATATTGTGCATCTAATGCACTTTGACATACATGTCTTCATGGTTCTTTAGGACTACCTTGCTCTTTTATTAGTCCATGATAAAAGGTGCAAAGACATTGCCACTTGCTTTTGTTTGAAATTTTGAATGTTATGTTTCAGAGGTTACATAAAACTTCACTAACTAATTAATTTCTAACATGAGCCCATTAATCCTCATGCACCTTTCTTAGTAGCATCAAAACTCAATCACGATCCATTGAAACCATACTTCTTCAACTTGTACCTATTGTCATGTTAAAATTAGAAAATTTCCTTTTGGATTAAGCATAACATATTTTCATTGTTTCAAAAATCCATTGATTTCAAATTAATCAAGTGCACATCTCTATGCATCAATTAAAAATCCACAAAAGCATGTGTATTTTCTCAAGTCTCCATTGCAAAGATGTCACCCATGTCTTTACTCCAAACAAAGTGAAATTTCCTTGTAGTTTGGATCTATTCACATCATCCAATACAACATTCCAAAATAACCTACATCATAAAGATGTGTATGTATGTTTCAACTACTTCTATAAATGATTTAAGTTAAATTGTAAAGTGATTTATTTGGTACGTCCTAACTATTTCTTTAATACATGCATTCACTTCTAAAATAATAAAAGTCTAATATTTATAAGATTAAAATTGTGAATTTGAATTAGAAATCTTATCATTTATATTAATAAAAATGTTTAATATATTTATAAATTTAATTTTGAAAGATTTTATTAATAAAAATATTTAATATATTTATAAATTTAATTTTGAAAGGTTTCATAAAATTATACGACAGGTATCTCATCCTCAAAGAAATCAATCATTTAAATGCAAACTCAACCATTGTAACATACTCTTATAGTCCTATCTCTTCCATGTAAGTGTGATATTTGACCATATAGATGGTAAACTTCGTATGAAAGAGTGTCAAATTAATTTCCTTATAATACAATTTATATATAAAAATCCATTAAATATAATAATTGAACAATAAATTAGAAATGGAAGTATGTGAATATATTAAATTTGAAATGAAAGTATGTGAGTAATAGTAAATTTGTTTAAAGAGAAGGATGGGATGGCTTAAATAGGTAAAGGAACCTATTTGTCTCTTTTTTAAAATGGAAGTATGTGAATATATTAAATTTGAAATGAAAGTATGTGAGTAATAGTAAATTTGTTTAAAGAGAAGGATGGGATGGCGTAGATAGGTAAAGGAACTTATTTGTCTCTTTTTTATATTTTCAATAATCGAATTATAATATGCAAATGATGAAACCAGAGAATCTTGAGATGGCATTGATAGTTAAGTAAATGAAAGGATTGGATGTGTGATGTAGATCTGAGATAGCAATCACACCATTAATGAGTGGTATGATAATTGGCACTTAAATAGTTTAGGTAGGTGATGGAAACTTTTTCGTTACAGTTTTATTTTTTTTGGTTATTTTTTTTGGAATTTTGATGATTTGGGTCGTTTTAAAATGGACCAAAATCTTTAGGAATACAATTCTATGACATAGTTCCACAATAAATAAAGTAAAATTACGATTCCGCAAGTTTTTATAACCAAGTCTAAGAAACAAATCACCAAAAAAGCAAGACAATTTGAATACTAGTTATCCCACGCCCTAATGATGAGTTGGGCGTTGGAAACTAATTGGAGCGTTAGCGAAGGAATCCCCATAATGTAATGGAGGTCGCATTCAGGCGATTTGTTTGGATACACAAATATTCTATGGAGCTCGCCTGCACTCACATGAAACGACATGCCAAGATAACAGTTAAAGTGGCTGCTGCCTCCACTTCCCGAAACGTACAGCCACCCTACACACGCGCACTCCGGGGGAATGGATTAAAATTTCCCTGTATGGCCACCCAGCAACGGCACCCAATCGATTTATATATACATGCTTCATATGCTTTCAAGCACAACGAGCAAGAAAATGGTGACAGATGTGGAAGCAAGTTCTAGCCATGGGGTCGCTGACAGCAACACGAAAGATTTCTTGCAGCCCAAAAGCAATCGATCGCCGGAGGAAGAGCAGGCGCTGCTGCAACAATGGCCGGGATTCAATCACATAATCTGCGAGCTGAAAAAGCAGAAGGGCATAGCCGGACCCATTGCTGCAATGAACATTATGTGGTTCGGCAGGATGGTTATATCCACGGCCTTTCTCGGAAGCCACGGGGAGCTGGAGCTCGCCGGCGGAGCACTGGCGCTTACATTCGCCAATGTCACGGGCTTCTCTGTTCTTGTAGGACTCGCCGGGGGAATGGAACCCGTGTGCGGCCAGGCCTTCGGTGCAGGGAATCATAAGCTCATTGGCTCCAGTCTCTACCGAGGGATTCTTCTTCTGCTGCTTGCGAGCCTCCCTGTAGGGCTCCTGTGGTGGAACGTGGAGAGCGTCCTGGTGCATTTGGGGCAGGACAGGGCCATTTCTAAGGTCGCCGGAACTTATTTGTTGTTCTTGATGCCGGATCTCGTGGCTACGTCTCTTCTGGAGCCGCTGAGAATATATATGCGATCGCAGTGTATAACGAAGCCCATGATGGCATGCTCGGCCATAGCCGTGGCTCTGCATGTTCCGATAAATGTTCTTCTGCACCGCCTCGGCGTCAAGGGGGCGGCGCTGGCGATTTGCTGGAGCGACTTCAACGTGGTGTTGTTGCTCGTCGTGTATGTTCTCGTGAAAGGGCTTCATAAGACCACGCATGAGGAAGGCTGGTGGAGGCGCAAGGGTTGTTCTTGTTGGGTGGCTCTGCTCAGGATGTCCGTGGCTTCTTGCCTCATGACGTGCTTAGAATGGTGGTGCTACGAGATTCTGATGCTGATTACCGGGCGGCTGCCCAGGGCGCAACAATCGGTGTCGGAGCTCGCGATCGTGCTAAACGCGGATCAGATACTGTACGCCCTCATGCTTTCTCTGGGATCGTGCGCTTCCACGAGAGTGGGCAACGAACTCGGACGAAACCGGCCCGTGGGGGCGTATCATGCCGCCGTGGTGTCCGTGGGGCTCAGCGTGGTAGTTGCCTGCGTGGGCGCCGTGGCCATGGTTTCCGGCAGGAATGCGTGGGGAGGTCTCTTTAGCCACACCGAAGATGTGATCCGTGGGGTGGGGAAGTTACTTTGCGTGATGGCGGCCATGGAGATCTTCAATTTTCCACAGACTGTGTCCTGCGGGGTGCTGCGGGGCACCGGGAGGCCATCCCTGGCCGTCTATGTGAACCTGGGCGCGTTTTATCTGTTGGGTTTGCCTCTGGGAACGGCTCTCGCCTTCAAATTTGAGATGGGGTTGATTGGATTGTTACTTGGATTGCTGGTTGCGATCACTGTGTGTGCTACATTGACTATGACCGCCGTTCTGAGGACGAATTGGGTTCAGCAGGCACTTGTCGCCCAAAATCTCACCAATCAATCCCTGCAATTGCAGCCCCTTGCTTTCAATGACGAAGAGCATATCACCAAATAGAATATGTCGTCGGACAACCGCATAACGGGCCGCGGCCGCTGCGCAGTGCTGGCTTTTTGCATCTAGCTGCTTTTCAGCGAGCAAAAAATATATGTATATGTGCTGTGTATTCATGCATATAATGCTCAAATTTTTAAGTTGGTTATTTCCATATTCCATAATATTGGGTTGGTTTAAAAAATCGAGATTTGGATTGGTTATTTTAAGTTGGAAACTGATATTTTTTTATTTTGCAAAATTGAAATTTAGTTGTGTTTTATTGAGATTTTTTTATGGTAGAAATAGATTTAGCAGAGAATTTATGGAGTATCCAAAATTCTAAAATTTAATAGTTATAACCTGAATTTTGAAAATTATAACTAGATATTTCAAAATTGTACTCAAAATTCTAAAGTTTGATAACTCTAATCTGGATTTTGAAAAATTATGATAGGATATTTCAAAATTGTACCTGAAAAATTAGATTCCATAAGATTTGCTTGAAAAATTCATCTATTCCATTCTAGTTGAAATCGTAGAATTTTTAGATTCCATAAGATTTGCTTTGAGCACAAAATTGAGAGGTGTCTTAGTTCTTTGGATTATTGTTTAAACATTTTGGATTATTTTATATCATTAAAAAAATATTAACATAGGGTTAGTTAAGAGGAGATTATTGTTTTGGAATTTTGTGTTATTTTATAAAAAGTATAAGGTATTTTAAGTTAGTTTTTTTTTATGAAGCTTGATAGTGTTGTGAATTAAAAATAACTTGTTGTGGGTTTTGAGAGTGAAGTATTGGAAAATTATCGAAGTGGTCTTTTGGCTTCTCTACATTCAATTCAATTTGTTTAATAATTTCCAAGTTCTATAATAGTTTGATGAGAACTTTATGTTTTTTATTTAGGAATTCCAATTTTTTCAAAAATGTAGTTTCTTATGCTCCCATTTATTTACCTACAAAAACCCTTATCTAAAGTCCAAGTCATGTTTTATGCATGTGTCTTCATTAACTTAACTTTTCATTTTTCTTGACATGAGACCTCTTATAATACTACAAACCTTTCATTTTCCTTGATATGGGAAATCTTAGAATACCTTATGGTAACTTTTAGAATTTCTTAACTTTTTTTTTAAATGTTTATTGGAGTGACTATTATTTATAATTGTTTTCCCTTTGTCTATTGGATATGAGAACCACTTCTATATAATGATTAAAAAAGAAAAGTAAGGAATTATTTGGTCTTTTTAGAGTTTTATTTATGTGCTCAAAAAGTTTTGAGAGGAGTGTATTGTAACAACAATTTTGAAACTAAGATGTTATATGCATGTATTTATGGCAATCTAAGAGGAAGTGCTTTTCATCTTCAACACTCAAAGATCCAACTCCTTGGAATTTATGATAGTTCATTCTTATATTAGTTATGTGGATCTTCTTCTTTATTGTAGTTAATACACAAATATAATTTTAATTTTCAAGATTAGAATTAATTACCTCCTTATAAATTTTTCTTGAATTTTATAGTAATAATATTTTTAATATTGATCATCTATATTTTACAAAATAACATTTTAAAAATAAAAATAACAATAAAATAACATCAAAATTTTAAGCCTTAAAAAAAAAACTATATTTGTGAATTGAAAACAAAGGTGTATTATTTGTGAATCGCACAAAAAAAATCCTCCAAGATAGTAAATGTGGTAGCTCATGCAGCATACAAAATGAAAATCCGTGATAGAAATTTACTAAAACCTGGTTGCTTTCTCATGCCATTGATGCAGAGCATCTGTCACCCTGATCTCCACTGCATGAACTACACGTTGGAGAGAAACATGAGTGCCATTCTTGCTAATAAGAGGCCATGTTCTTTTATAGTATTGCTATTAAAGCAACAGTAACAGCAGGGAGTAGAGGATCATTTCAGAGACTGCTCGGAGGAGCATTACAGAGGCACTCACAGGAGCTGTGCATGCTACAGGGTAGTGCTAATTGACAGGACGCCAACGTTGTGGTTGTGCTCCAATAATAATGTGTTCACAGTATTGCAGGCCTGAATCACCTCTAGAGTGTAATAGTTGTAGTTCCTCTGTTCACAATAAAGATTTATTGAGATCTTTGTGTTTGTATTTGCGTTGAAGAGGCTCATTCTACAGCTCAATAGGAGAGAGATGTGTAACTCCTTCCATGCTCATTCTATAAATGACACGTGTTTTTTATAAAAAATAATAAAATATTATAAAAAAAACCATAAGTATTGCATTACACATTTCATCAACATTTTCAGTCTAAAAATGAGTTTGTACTTATAAGAGTTTTGATCCTTCTCGACCCTTGGTAGATCCCCTTTTAGATGGATCTATGCTGGTGTACTCCACTGGGTTTTAGTGATATTTTTGTGTTTGTGTTACACTGCAGTGGTAGCTTGGACCACAAAATCCATCAAATTTCACCTATATTTTTATATTTGTATGTAATTAGGTGATATTTGATTTATAGTAAGAATACATTAAATTATATGATTATTGAATATCTTATAAATAAGAAATAAGTTATTCAATGGAAAGAAGTTATTGAATGGAGTTTGATGTAAAATTGTTAGTTTGTTAAAAGTTTATCTTTTCTAAATATAAGGAAAAGTCTGCATCTATATGAACTACTATTAGGATGATGTGTGCCAACATAGAACATAGCCTCAAGTTCTATGTTGGCACACTATGATTTTTCATTTTGCAGAGATCGATAAGTTATGGTCGGAGTAGGGCAAGGCGGCTATGTTCTATGTCTAAAGCGGCACACTTTAGGGGGTGTACTTTTTTAAAGTCTGCATCTATATGAACTACTATTAATAGTCAACTTACATTTATGAATGCATCCAGTTGATTGAAATTATGATCCTTATCAATTTGACAACTAAATTATAATATGTTTTTGCCACTTTTCAAAATAAATCAATAAATAAAAATATTTCCATTAAAAATAACCAATAACACACCTCCTTCATTCCCAACCACACAACTAACTTATATAATAATATTTAATAAATTTACATATAAATCACTTATATTAACAATCCATAAAATTTATTTAGTAAACTTTCAATCAACAAATAAATTTATCATTTTGAACATACTTTTGTAAGATTAACATAAAGTTGTTTCAAAAAGTTTTAGTCCAACAGCTCATATACAATTATAAAGTGCATATATTATAAGTATATATTATGCTTAACATTATTATATTTGTTGGATAATGGTGAATATTATTATGCCCTTTTTTAGGTTTAAAATAATGAAATTCTTTCTCGCATAGGCTTTGTTATGTGTTTTTAAAGTTAAATATAGTTGTTTTTTACCCATAATTCATTCAATCTTCATCCATATCCAAAAGGGTTGTGGTACCACCAACTTTTTCATTGGTCGGTTATAAAAGTTATTTATAAGTTTTTTAATTAAAAATTATTTCATAGAGTTTATTTAATAAGATTACAACTAACACACTGATTTTTTTAAATAGTAAAGTTTATTTGACAAGTGTTGAGAGATATTGTTTAAAGATACAAATATTTTTAAAAGATTAGGTTCAGATTGTTTAAAAGATTTTTAGATTTTTTAGTATATTATGGTGAGTATTGAAATATTATTATGTATTTTAATATTTTTAAATAACAGTTAATATTATTAATTTAAAAAATTATGAAAATTAAAATATATAATTTTTAATTTTGTTTATGTAAATTTATTTTGTATTTTTTAAATTAAATATAATTATTTTTAATGAAATAGAGTTTTAATTTTGTTAATTTATATTATTATTTTGATATAAATATTTTGGTGATAAACATATTTGAATTTATGAAGATTTTTGTTTTAGTTATGATATTTCAGTTTATATAATATAATGATAAAATAAAATAAAAATATTGCAATTATTAACTTAGCTAAATAACTTGCCTTATTTTGGATATGATAATGATAATTTGGAGGAAATCTATTAGATTTATCTTTATTACAAGTTCCACTAAAAAATAGTGTTAAAAAATGAAAGTGGAAAGTTTAGTATATAATATTTTTAGTGAAATTTAAAAATGAAAGTGGAAAGTTTAGGACATAATGTTTTTAACGAAATTTAAAAGAATAATAATAAAATCCAAAAAAATATTATATTCAAAAACTTAAAATTAAATTAATACTTTTTATCTAATTCTTTTTTTTTCAAATAGAAAAATACAATTTTTTTTAGTTGGAAAAAAACTTATTATTGTTATTCATTGAATCAAATAGTATAAAGATAATTCAAACATTGGATCCAGGTTTTAATCACCATATTCTTAACCAAATAGAAAAATACAACTTAAAATAGAATAAGATATATATATATAAAATAAAATAAAATTCATCCCAATTACCAATTAAATATAAAGCTATAATTATGTATTTAGTATACACTAACTAACATGGAGAACCTTCCTATATTGCTTTGAATGTGGATCCATGATTTAATCATTAAAAAATAAAGGAGCAAATCACAATAGTAATACTATAATACTATAAAAAAAAATGGATCCATGGACTATTAGATATTATAAAATAAGATTATAAAATAAGTAAGAATAAAATAATTTAATATATAAAAAAATCATTAAATCGAACTAAAAATATTAAGAATGTGTTTTTATTATTATAATTAATTTAAAGAAAAGAATATATTATTAATCAAATTAAATTAAAAACTGTTGTGAACTCTATAGTGAATTAGATACTAGACAAAACAATTATATAATATTAATAATGTGAATAATGAAAAATACTTTTTAAATAATGCATTATTTACACAAACATTAAATCTTATTTTCAGAACATTTGTAATATTATTCAAAAATTATAATTGGTTAACTTTGAAAAAGTAAATATAGTTTTCATGAATGGTTACCATCTTCATCTTTATTTAAATATTTAATAATATATATGGAATATATAACATTACTTTACTTAAGAACGAAGGTTACATGTTTTTGAAGAGAAAAAATATTCTCTAGTTTTACTTGTCCTTGAAAATTGTGATATAGTGGCATGTCACAATTTTTGGTCAATGATTTGGATTGAAATTTTAGTTAATAATTTTAATAAAAAAATATTTAGAATGAAAAATATTAATAAATTTAAAATGTTAAGAAATAAAACAAAATATTAATGTTATATTAAAATTTAATATGTTAATTTTTGTTAGTTTATTTAGTTAAGGTGTGGGTTTTCTTAGCAAGGAAACTCGAGTTTAATTTTTTAAATGATCTATCGTGATTTCTTACAGATCACTTCCACAAATCAGGAAAAATCGAACAAACAAAAATATAAAAGTTTAATATATATATATATAATTTCACAATATTGTTAAATTTTAAAAAATATTTATCTTTTTAACAATTCAAAAACAATTATTTTCAATTTTATAAAATTAATATTTATTTATTAATTAATCAATAAAAAAATCCAAAATTATTAAATTAATTCATAAAAGATATAACAAACCAACATAACACTCCATGAATCTAATCGATACATTATTTATGGACAATAAGTATATGCTTCACTTTAATATATATATGTTTATTTTAAATTAGCGTTATACTAAGAGACTGTTGGTAGTACGGCTGTCGTTACACCAAAACCTGTAGGTGATTAGTAAACTCACCACCGCCAGATTTCAAGGATCCATGAGAGGCGATTAGTCCCTTGTCACGACACACCGGGGAGCGCTGACTACTTGCAATTTTGTGCAATAATCTCCCCCTCAACGCAATCCGAGTGTGTATCGAACTTGTGACCTCTAGCTCTGATACCAATTGTTGGTAGTACGGTTGTTGTTACACCAAAACCTGCAGGTGATTGGTAAACTCACCACTACCAGATTTCAAGGATCCATGAGAGGCAATTAGTCCCTTGTCACGATACACCGGGGAGCGCTGACTACTTGCAATTTCATGCAATAGAGACTAACTATGAAACAAAATATAGTTTTTCTTATCAAAATAATTCATTCAATATTGAGAGACATATTAAAAGTTTTTGGTCTTTATCAATTTTAAGATTATTTATTAATCATTAATTAATATTTATTTTAGGGGATACAAATATATTTTAGAATATTATGTTAAGGTTTTTCGCAAAGTTTTTAGTCATATTATGGTATAATAATAACAACATGGAAGATGCTTAGGAAACACTATGTTGAGGCTCCTATGAGCATGTTCAAGGAGAGAAAACCACTGAAGAAGTTTCCTAACTACATCTCATTGATGACTAGAATCATAGATTCAAAGCCTTCCCACTTTCAGGAGGTAACAGATCAACAAGTTTGGCAGGATATCATGGTGGAGTACACCTCCATCATGCAGAATGATGTGTGGGAGACAGTGCAAAGACCAAAGGGGAGGTCAATAGTGAGTTCCAAGTGTCTTTACAATATTAAGCATGTTTATGATGGCAACATCAAGAAGTTCAATGCAAGCTTTGAGGTGAAACATATCTCTCGAAAAGAGGGAGTGGACTATGAGGAGAATTATTCCCAGGCCCCACTTCCATTGGAGCAGTTATGTATTTAGTTTCATTTATGGGATGGAGGATAAATCAGTTGGATGTGAAGACATCTTTCCTTAATGATATAATTGAGGAACAACTGTACATAGAACAACCTCGGGGCTTTGAGGTAACTAGGAATGAATCCCATGTTTGCAGGCTTAAAAAATCCTTATATGGACTCAAGCAAGCATTAAGTACATGGTATTCCACAATAGATGGATATCTGCATAGACTGGGATTCACCAAAAGTGGAGCAGATCCTAATTTATACTGTATATTTGTTGGGTTTGATCTTCTTATTTTGGTGTTGTATAGATGACGTGTTTCTTACAGGTGCACATAAGCTCATTGCAAGGTGCAAAGCAATTTTGAAAGTTGAGTTCAAGATGAGGGCATGGGCATGATGCATCATTTATTGAATTTGGAGGGTTGGAAAAAACTAAGGGAGATATTCCTTAGGTAGGGTAACTATGGAGTTGAGATCTTGAAGAGGTTTCAAATGGAGGACTATAAATGTATGGTCACACCCATGCTCACTAATAATTTGAAAAAAGTGACAACTCTAGACTCAGAGTGGTGGACCCTACATTTTATAGGAAGTTGATAGGTTCCTTGATGTATTGGTTAACATTAGACCAAATATATGTTTTGTAGTGAACTCCTTGAGTCATTTCATGGTGGAGCGGAGGTAGGAGCATTGGGTAACAGTAAAACATGTGCTCAGATACTTAAGAGTCACAATGGAATGTGGTCTGAGATATCTTAGAGATGGTGAAATGAGGTTGTAGGGGTATATTGACTCTGATTGGGTAGGTGTAATGCCCCTATAGTAAGCCCTAGACATATGTGATGATGTTATTTGTTATTATTGTGGCACTAGGTGCCTGGACATTATTATTATTATTGATTTTAATTAAATAACTAGATCAACATGAACAACTAACGTGGTTGGGGAGTCATGAATTCCACATGTGAGGGGGTTGGGGACTAGGAGTTGTTTCCCTCCCTAACATTACTCTTTGGTTCCTATTTTTGATTATTTTTTAATATGGAGACTCTATTACACCTCATTTGATGCTAGTGGGACCCACTCTCTCATCTTTCTTACCTTATGCACCCTCTTTGACTATTTTTAGCCATGCACTTGATTTTTTGGTAACCCAGACTAATTCGAGTTAACCTACTAGTGATTTGGAGTCACCTTTCCAGTTAATTCGAGTTATTCTCAGTTAATTAGAGTAATTTTCGGTCTATTCGAGTTATCCTCAGTTAGTTAGAGTAATTTTGGGTCAATTCGAGTTGTCATCTGTCAATAAGAGTAATTTATGGGTGAATTCAAGTACCACTTTTGGAATTCGAGTTTATCTTATGGTCTCCAGTGATTTGGAGTATTTTTCCAGTGAATTTGAGTCAATCTAGGTGGATTTGAGTTGCTCTCATGAGAACTCAAATGGCCATATAGTGAACTAGAGAAGCTCTCAGTGAATTAGAGCCACTTCTCAGTGAACATGAGTTAGTTTCTTGGAGGAAATTTGAATTGGTTTAAAGGGATTCAAATTGGTCTCTAGTCATTGTGATTAGATTTTAGTAGTTTCTCTCTCATGCATTCGAATTCTTGTGGATGGATTTGAACTGCTTGCTTGCACATAGTTGCTCAGTCCTTTTATTGTAGGAACATTGTAGACTAGGGTGGATTGAATACTAATCTATACCAGTGTGGAGACTGGCTAGATTTCCTATTGAACAGAGATGAACCTCGAGGACCATTATTTGTCTTTGATCTGGTCACATAATTCCGAAAGGTGGATGGTGATGTCCTGAGGGACTGGTTTGGTGAAGGGAATCCCATTTCACCGGATGGTGTTGTTGCAGAGAAAGTAAGTGGTGAGGGAATGTGTTTTGTATCTCAGGTTGTGGCCTGATTTTTTCTCTTGTTGAGATCTGATTTTGAGAGTCCATTAGCATGTGGATCCATGGCCTCAGGTTGGGGGTGACTGTCATGCTGATATATTGATGAGCATGGCATGTCTATGGATGGGTGGAACGTTGTCCTGTTGAAGCTAGTTGCACCCTTCAGAGATAAGTATTTTGTTATGCATTTAGTTATTGTATTATGGATGCATGTGTGCTCATGAAGGATGATTTTATTTATGTTATATTATGCTGCAAATTTGATTATGTTCTTATGTTAAATGGGCAATTTAGTTGTGTTAAAATGGAAGCTCGTAGATCAAAATTGTTTATGTGTTATTGCAGCTAATATATACTATTTTGTTTATGTTTTATGGAAGCCAGTAGATATGGTTTTTAGGCTATTAATATGGCTATAGATGGAAGCTCTGAATCTAATATTATATATGTGGAATTGGATAGGGTTTGGCGTCTTAAGTCTGATCTGTTTGGTGTCATGAAGATGATTTGTTTTATTGTTGTGAAACTATTCTTGTTAGCATTTGTAAATCTGATTTTACTTAATGATTATATGGCTGCAATAGATATGATTTTACTTAATGATTATATGGCTGAAATAGATATGATGTTTATATTTAATTGCATGTGAAATTGTTACTTAGATCTGGTTGCATGTTAAGCAACCAAGTCACAGATATAGCATGAAAATAGCATAAATAGACCAGAAGAAAATAATCCATGTCTTATTAATGAAGAACTGAGATGAATAACAATCCTCTTCGAGGGAGGAACCTCCTTACAGAATGTACTAAGCATACAAGACAAGACAAGATACAATGATGACTAAAATGAAAAGGTATCCTTCCTATATATAGGAGACAAAGGGGTACAATAACAACTAATAGACCACTAATAGACCCAATCCGACATCAATAATATGTAATGCACCATAATAAAGGGGGTAATGTGCCAATATTTAGGGCTTAACATGCCCCTCCCCTTTAGACAAGTGTTGTCCTCAATGCTTGATTAGTTATGGATGCTTTTGTATGAAGGACTCATCTTCCCATATCGAATCTTCCACTGGAAGGTTCTTCCATTTGATGAGGTACTCAGTAATATCCCGATTACGTAGTTGTTTGGTCCTTGTTTTAGTGATTTGTTCAGGTTCCAATATGACTCTTCCTTCTTCATCAAGCTCGGGCAAGATTGTTTGAATTGGGATCATGTCTCCTATTACCTTCTTTAAGCAAGAAACATGGAAAAATGGATGCACTCTTGAAGATGAAGGGAGCTCCAATTTGTAAGCCATACGACCAATCTTCTGCAACACTTTATAAGGACCATAATACTTGGGTGCTAATTTATTGTTCTTTTTTAGTTGTGTAAGGGACATCTACTTGTAAGGTTGTAGCCTTAGAAATACCAAATCCCCTTCTTCGAAAATCCTTTCACTCTGATGTTGATCAACTTGTTGTTTCATCCTATTTTGTGACATAGTTGGGTTTTCTTTAAGTATCTAGAGAACTTCTTGTTGGTTCCCTATGTGATCTTCCACAGCTTTAAATTTAGATTTTCCCTTTAAGGTAGATGTGATAGATGGAGGCTGGTACCCATAAAGTGCCATAAATGGATACATTTTGATGGTGTATGGAAGGAAGTATTGTACCACCATTATGCCAAAGATAACCATTTCACCCACTTTGTTTGTTTATCAGATGCAAAGAAACGAATATATCCTTCCAAACATTTGTTCACTATCTCAATTTCCCCATCAGATTGAGGATGGTAAGATGATATATGAGCCAATTGGGTACCCAAGCAAGAAAATAATTCAGTCCAAAAATTTTCGGTGAAAATTGGATCTCTATTGCTTACAATAATCTTCGAATTTCCATGTAACTTCTGAACTATTTCTAGAAACGTCGTGGCTACTGTACTTGCATTAAAAGGGTGAGAGAGTGCACAAAAATGTGCATACTTTGTGAGTCTATCAACAACTACCATAATAACATTCTTTCCTTCTGACTTGGGTAGACCTATGATAAATTCCATGAGACTTCTTCCCAACATTGGAAAGGTGTGTCTAATGGTTGTAGAAGTCCTGGGGTCTTAACTGTTTCCACCTTACTAAGTTGGAAAACCAAGCATTTAGCCACGAACCTTTGAAAATAAGATTTAAGACCTTCATAAAAAAATTCCTTCTTGACCCTGTGGTAAGTTTTCAGGAATCCGGAGTGCCCACCTATAGGAGAGGTGTATAATTCTGATATGACCTTTTGTTTGAGTTGGGAGTCTTTGCATAAATATAAGCAATCCTTATACCATAGTGAATCATTTTTCCACACAAAAATATCTGCTACACTTGGATCGTCATGTATATTTTGAATGAGCGTCCACACAGATAGGTCATTTTTCCACTCTTCCCTTGCTGCTACTACCCAATTGGATTGTAGAATGGAAATTGCACAAAGTAATGCCCCAACATATTCATCTTTTCTAGAAAGTGCATATGCCACCACATTATGTTTCCCTTTTCGATAGATGATTTCAAAGTCATATCCCACCATCTTGGTTACCCATTTTTGTTTCTCTTCCAAAGATAATCTTTCTTCCAATAAGTATTTAAGACTATCATGATCTGTTTTGACCTTGAAGTGTCTACCTATTAGGTAAGGACACCATTTCTTAAGAGCATGTAGAATTGCCAACTTTTCCTTCTCATAAATGGGCTTCTGTAAGTGCTTTCCCTTGATTGGATGACTTGTGAAAGCAAGCGGATGTCCTTCTTGCATTAGAACAACACCAATGCCATTTCCTAAAGCATCACATTCCACAATTAATGTCTTTTTGAAGTCCGGTGTGGCCAAAACAAGAGATTTGCACATTTCCTCCTTAAGTTGTTCAAAATCTTGAGTTTCCTATGGAGTCCAAGAAAATGCATCTTTCTTCAATAATTTTGTTAGAGGTGTTTCTATTCTTCCATAGTTCTGAACAAACTTGTGGTAGTACCCTGTCAGACCTAAGAATCCTTGAATATTATTAGGGTTTTGGGAATTGTCTAGTCCATCATGGCTTTAATTTTGTTGGATTCTACCTGGACACCTTCCTGAGATACCATATGACCCAAATATTCTACCTCCTTTACCGCAAAGAAACATTTGCAAGGTTTTTCATATAGTTGTTTCTCCTTTAGTAGTTGTAGTACCCTTTAAACATGTTGAACATGTTCTTCCCAAGACTTGCTATATATTAGTATATCATCAAAGAATACTAGCAAAACATTTCTAAGGAAAGGCTTGAAAATGGAATTCATCAAACCTTGAAATGTGGAAGGAAAATTCGTGAAACCAAATGGCATGACCAAAAATTCATAATGACCTTCATGAGTTCTGAATGTTGTTTTGGAATGTATTCCTCCTTCATTCTAATATGATGATATCCGGAATGAAGATCCAAATTTGTGAAGAAAACTGCTCCATGTAATTCATCTAACAATTCATCAATGACAAGAATGAGAAATTTATCTTTAATAGTTATCTTGTTGAACTCTCTATAATCTGGACACATACGCCATGATCCATCTAGCCTATGTACCATTACCACTGGTGCAGAGTAAGAGCTTTGGTTAGGCCTAATTATGTCGGCCTCTAACATTTCTTCAACCATATGCTCAATTTAACTCTTCTGTCCATAGGGGTATCTGTAAGGTCTAATGTTAGGATGAACACTTCCCGGAATTAAATGAATAGCATGATCAAAATATCGAATAGGTGGAATAACTTTTGGAATATCTTCAAATACCTTGGAATGCTTATCAAGCACCTTTTGGAGATCTGGGGAAATAGGAGACTTAGATGTTTTAACATCTACTGAGCATAATTGTGCAATTACACCTTGATGTCCTTTTTTTATTAATTTTGTCATACCATTAGAGCTTATCGCCTTACTTGGTTTCCCCGTGATACCCTCTAACTCATATTATTTTCCTTCCCATACAATTTTCATGAAAAGATTCTGAAAATTAAAATCCATTGTTCGCAATTATTGTAACCATTGAACTCCTAAGACAACATCATCACCCCCCATTAGAATAACAATCATTGGAATATTCAATACATATTCCCCCATAGTGAGATTGATATTATGGCATTTTTTTTAGCAATTTATAGTTCCTCCATCTACAATCATTACTTGAAACTCTGGTGCTGGATATACAAAGCAATTGAGAACCTTGGATAATTTACAGTGAATGAAATTATGAGTACTACCAGAATCAATCAACATTGTTACCTTTTTCTTTTTGATATATCCTTCGATATTGAGAGTTTGAGGAGTGCTAATTCCAACCAATTCATGATAGGATATGGTGGGAGTAATATCTTTGGAAGTAGTATCTTCTATGTCTTCATCTTGAGAGGATTCCTGTTCTTTTGGTGCTTCTTGTTCATTTTCTTCCTCTGCTTCACAATCTATGTAAAATAGTTTCTTCTCAGTGTACTTACGGCCCTTGCTGTATTTACTATCACAACTGTAACAAATCTCTTTTGCTCTTTTTTCCTCTAGTTTTTGTGGTGTCAATCTTGTAGATTGTGGATGACTTGAGACCACACTTCCTTATTTATAGTTGTAAGTGGTAGACTTCCTTGTTGCCATAATTTTGTTTTCAACATTTCTTGCCACCCTAAATGTATGCTCCAATGACTTAGGTTCCCAAAGGAGAACCTCATGTTGGATTTTATCCTTCAAAGTTCCAATAAAGAGATCCAACAAATTATCTTCTGAAATATTCTTCACTATGAGACTTAGCTTTTGAAACTGCTTGATGTGCTCTGTAACTGGGCCTTTTGCTTTAGATTTACCAACTGGTTAAAGAAGGTGTTTCTATTTATATACCCATAATGTGCAATCAATTCTTCTGTGAATATATGTCGTGAGATAATAGAGTCCCTTTTACGGTCATAAAGCCATTGATACCATACAAATTGATCAGGCTCTAAATATAAGGATGCAATAGTTACCTTTTGCAAATTTGGCACCCGGTGTAGATCAAAGAATTGCTCCATCTGGAATATCCAAGTTATTGTCTCATTGCCATGAAATTTTATCATGTCAATTTTAGGAAGTTGGGTACCCTTTGGTGACCATCCCTAATGAATTCTACTACTAGAATCATTTCCTCTTGGAATATTCTTATTCATAAAATGTTTCTCAACATGGAAATTATATTTATCCTACTGAGTATCCTATAACACATCATCACCTGTAGGGGGAGTATCCCTTGAATTTTGAATGAGATTAGCAATATTGTTCAACTTCTCCTCTAAATTGAGTAAATCAGTTGTTCTTAATGAACCTTTCATATTTTCCTTCATTTTATTCAGCTTCTCCTCTAAATTAACTAAATCAAAATTTTTCACAGTCCCTTTAATCATATCTTCCAACTGGGACACTAGAAAAGATAGGTCTTCCCTTTCATCATACATGAAGGATGGATCCTCTGTTGGTTTGAGGGGAGTGTGAGTTTTTACACTTCCTTTTGGTGGAATTTTGAACAATATAAATAGATATCACACCCTAGGTTTCACCAGAATTAGATCCTTTTACTCAAAGCTATTCAAATTTAAAATGGCGTACCTTTTTCAAACACTGATTGTAATACTATTTTATGGATGACTTGTAACTGAGGTAAATTTGAAATTTATGATCCTATGGGTATGAAAATTCGTCCTGATGTATCCTGATGTATCCTTTTCCCAATGTCGTAGGTCTGACCTAATTTTGATGTACCAATAAGAAGTTATTGCGAATCTCCCAACACTTCTTATTTTTTGTCTTTCCATAATATCAACTTGTACGGTCTTCCACATGTACAATATTTTGGATTTGAGTCTAAAAACTCTACCAAAGATACTGTGGTCTTTCTTCTTTATTATGCAGCAGGTATCACTCAATTTGTATCTTTCATTCCCTAGATATGACCTTTTTCCCTAGAATAGATGTTTAAGACTATTGTTTGGACTAGTAAAAAAACCTGTCTTCCAAGGAAAATATATTCGAACCTGTACAGTATCAGAATATGAAAATTAGACCACAGATAGATCGACCTATTTTGGAGATGATTTTTTAATATAGATTTCAGAATCCTTGTACAAAAATAATTATAGCGAAAATTCCAAGATGACTCATTCTGAAGAAACCAGTTCCAAGGAACTGATAGCAAATGTTAAGGAACCAAGTCCCAGATATAGCATGAAAATAATAGAAATAGACAAAAAGAAAGTAATCCACGCCCTAATAATGAAGAACTGAGATGAATAACCATCCTCTTTGATGGAGGAACCTCCTTACACAATGTACTAAGTACATAAGACAAGACAAGATACAATGATGACTAAAATGAAAAGGTCTCCTTCCTATATATAGGAGACAAATGGGTACAATAACAACTAATATACCCAAGAAGACATCAATAATATGTAATGCACCATAACAAAGGGGTTAATGTGCCACTACCTATGTTAGTTTTTCATCATTTAATTCAATAGATCTAGGATCTTAACTGAAAGAACAACATGTACAGCATATCAAGAATAAGAGACAAGAGACAAAAGACACAAAACATTTCACTTGGGAAAACCAAGAAGGTGAAAAACCCCGCAACTTCCTCAGAGATAGAATAAGCACCAATACAAAGATCATGAAGTTCAAACCCAAGAGATAGATGACTACAGTAGCTACTCCTCCTCCACTTGTGCGCACTCCTCCTCTCTCTCACTAATGCGAAGTGAGTGAATGAGAGAATGTGTCAAATGAGAGAGTCACACTCTCTATTTATACTTTTACTTTCACTTGACCTTTACTCAACTAGGTCGGCCTCAACTTAACCATTTAACATAATGCTAACTGGGCCAACCCCACTAGGGTGGTCTAATAACCCTTTAACCCACATGACTCATACAGGTCTGACCCCATCAAGTTGGTCTAATAACCCATCAAGTATAAGTTACGACACTTATAATATAACTTGCGACACTTGCAAGTACAATTGACGACACTTCCAATCGGAGGAATAATACATCTCCATTGGGGATACAACAAATACAATATACAAGTGAATATCTTCCAAAGTTACAAATACATCAACACTCCCTCTTAACTAGGAAGGTATTCTGTTGACACAAGTCATCAATACATAAATGCACAAGTCTTCAATTCTAGAGATGGATCATCATCACTGGATCACGGAGCATCATCATCATCACTGCTGATGTACCCGACATCTCGATCACTGGGCTATCTCTGAATTCTTCTCGTCATAGGAAGTTCTATAGAGTGAGCCCTTTTTCATGTTGGGTGTAGGCCTAGCCTCCTGTAGGTCTTCATCATCACTGGCCATACTGTGGAATCCTCGGGACTTATTACGTGCATCAACAAAACCTTGAAAAAGCATCCCAGGACTGATTATAAGCCTACTGCTCAACCTATTGGATCTCCCAGGATCTTTTACATGTTGACTACCACAAAACCTTAAAAGAGTGTCTTGCATCCTGCAAGAACTCTAAAGAGCATCCCAGGACTGATTACAAGCTTACTACTCAACCTATCAGATCTCCAGGACTGATTACATGTGACCCCCACCACAAAACCTTAAAAGAGTGTCTTACTTCATGCAAGAACTCTAAAGAGCATCCCGGGACTGATTAAGAGCTTGCTGCTCAACCTATCGGATCTCCAGGACTGATTATATGTGGTTAGGAAAAACCTTTCAAGAGTGTCTTGCTTCCTGCAAGAAATCTAAAGAGCATCCCAGGATTGATTATGAGCTTACTGCTCAACCTATCGGATCTCCAGGACTGATTACATGCCTCTAGTAGAAAAACCTCAAAATATCATCCTAGCTCAGACTATAGGATCTCCCAGGATCTTTTCTATGCTACATGCACAACCTGTCCATGGCCATGGCGTATCAACCTGATACTCATGATCATACTGATCATCATCATATAGTACATCATCCTGATGCACATCATCATTGCATGATCATCCTGATCATCGTCACAGCATCATATTGATGCATATCATCTGGAGCATCTTCCTGATGCTCATCACGCATGATCATCCTGATCATCATCACAAAATTTTCCTAATGCATATCATCTGGAGCATCATCCTGATGCTCATCACACATGATCATCCTCTTCAGATCATCTTATCGTCGATGGAGCACAGTCCAGATGCACATCATACAACACTTACACCATTGACATGGGAGAACACATCTACCACCATTAGGGGAAGGCTCCAACCATTACTTTTTCACCATGGGAGAACACATCTACCACCATGTGAAAAATGGATTCATCCCTTACATCTACACCATGGGAGAACACATCTACCACCATGTGAGAATGGCTCTAGCCCTTACATCTGCACCATGGGAGAACACATCTATCACCATGTGAGAATGGCTCACCAATTACATCATGACCATGGGAGAACACATCTACAACCATGTCAGAAAATCCCATGTGCATCTGCGTCTTCCAGACTCATCACTTCCCCTTGGAAGGAACCTCGATCTGAAGTACACCAAGCCTCTTTCTGAAGTACTTGAACTTCACTCTGGCTAGTGGTTTGGTCAACACATCTCCAATCTTCTCATTCATTGCAACATACAGGAGCTTCACTACTCCTCTATGGACCATATCCCTAATATAGTGATATTTGATCTCGATATGCTTCGACTTGTCATGGAACACCGGGTTCTCTGAAAACTTCACACAACTCTGGTTGTCACAATAGATACAAGTAGCATCCAACTGGAGATCAAATAAATCAAACAGTAGCTTCCTTAGCCATACTGCCTCACAACTAGCCGAACAAGCTGCGACATACTCTGCCTCGGCTGTACTCAGTGCTACACAGGACTACTTCCTACTAAACCAAGAGATCACACATGATCCCATACTGAAGCAACACCCTGAAGTTCTCTTCCTATCCACAGCACTGCCTGCCCAATCTGAATCAACATAACCCTCCAGTTTAACCTTTTGATTCGCATCATACTTGAGCCCATAATCAACCGTACCCTTCAGGTACCTTAAAATATGCTTTACAACAATCAAGTGAACATGTCTAGGATTCGCCAGGAACTGGCTCAAGGTGTTCACCGCAAAGCAAATATCTGATCTCGTGTTCGTCAGGTACATAAAGGAACCAATCATCTGACGATACACCGTGACATCAACCAACTCTGATGAAGCATCACTTAATAGCTTCAGGTTTGATGCCATAGATGTGGCCATGGCCTTGCAGTCCATCATCCCGAACCGCTTCAGGATCTCTACTGCATACTTCCCTTGACCAAGGAAGATTCCATCTGCACTCTGCCACACCTCCATACCTAGAAAGTAATGCATCTTACCCAAGTCCTTCATCTCGAACTCTGCAACAATCTTCCTCTTTGTGTCGGCAATCAACCTATCCTCACCTTTTTGGGAGAAGCCACGAGCCACAAACCTTGCTTTGTATTTCTCTATGCTGCCATCTACAGCATGCTTGATCTTTTAGATCTACTTGGAAGTCACAACAGACTTCCCTTCTGGTCTCAGGACCACATCCCAAACATCATTATTCATGATTGACTGGTATTCCTCGATCATGGCATTCTTCCATTATTGCATCCCAGATCCTAGGAACTTCAGATTCTTCAATATCTTCAATAGATAGTTTTCTTTGAACTTTGTTTTTGGAACAAATGTTGTAGTCCTTATTTTGTAGGTGATTGTACATGATCTTTCCTACAAGTCAAATTCAATTGCATGATTAGAAACTTCTATGGCATACAGTCATGCAATTATCTTAGCCAAAGCTTCAATGCAACATTTATCCATATCCCGTAACTTTCTAGATGCCTTCCATCTCTACCAGAACATTTGTTAAGAGTGTGCACAACTCCCAACATGTCAGCAAAGAGGTTTCATTCTAGATAAGTAGCAATGGAATGTTGTACAGTACCATAGGCCACTTACCCATTACTTGCATTTTAGTAGTATCTTGTTCATTAATGCAACTTTTCTAATATGCATAATATACATTCTAAATCTAGGAGCATAAGCATGTACATGACTAAACAAAATCATATATACAAGAAATGACAATTTAAATACTTATCTTTGTTTGCTTGTAGGGTGGACTCCCTCTCAATCTTTGCTTCCTTGCAGGAACTACTAGAGAGAGCTCCCTCTCGGTCTTTGCTTCCTTGCAGGAACTACTGGAGTGAGCTCCCTCTTGATCTTTGCTTCCTGGATTATCTGTCTTTGAACTTATGTCCATCCTGGACCACTATGCATGCTTAAGTGTGCACTAGTGTCATCCTCAAGATCTCATACATAATCATACATGCATTAGTATAATCTCAATACTATCAAGATATTATGATTCTAAATAATCTTAAATATATATGGTCATGATCATTTCATACATAGGTAATAAGCGTTAGTATTCAAGGTTTCAGGGAAGACTTCTTTTACTCATGCATATTCTTATTTGACCATAGGACTCTTCTAGTTAGTCATATCATTAATCAAAGTAAGAACATAATATGCATAAACCCTTGATTACTTAAACTTCTAACTTTCAAGAATAATCATTATCATCATTATCATTCATACAAAAGTATAAGATCCTAACACAAGGTAGGATTCTAACTTGATATAGAAAAAAACATACCTGGAATATCATGTTAGCTAGTTATGTCTAACATACCCAAACAATGTCTTCTTGTTCTCTTAGAGACCTTGTTCTAGCAACCTGCATATCTCATAAGTTAATAATTGTATAACCAAGTTATACATACCTCGTAAGTAGAGCTTCTTTGTGATCCATGACTATGGATAAGTCTTTGTCTTCATGTCACCGTGGTCATATGTTCTTGATCTAGAACTTGATTTTTATTTATGTACCTTTCATGTTAGTGGACAACATCATCCTCATACAACACCATAGTGCATTAGTACAATCATAAGTGTCATAACCCTAATAAATGAATGTCTTCTATCATTCACATGCATTCATACTCTTAGTAAGGTGATAAGACAAGTCTAAAATTAATCAATATTGTACTTACCTCATTAATATGAAGACAAACTTAATTATGAACAGATACCTATATCTCCTCAAGTCATACCTGTTGAGATTGCTTGTAGACTTCTTATGTAAGGCCTTAGCCTCATCTCCCTCTGGAACTAGAAATTCTTCACTTATGTAGGTGTCCAATTCATTATCTTCTAGGATTAACCCAATCCACTTTGATTTGCTGAAATTGGATCTGGAGCTGGATTAGGGTTTGTCATAGAAACCCTAAAAATTCAAATTTTGAATTTCAAACTTCTGAATGGATGGAAATATGTGCCTTGTTGAGCTGATCAAGCTGGTATACTTCAATTTTGAAAATTGCAAAATTTGACCGTTCAAAATTGCCTTTGAAACTTTCGGATCTTTTGGACAAGATCCTGAACTAGGGTTTGATAAAGCCGGTCTTCTTCCCAACCAAAAAATTCGATATTGTACCCTAAGCTTCGATTTTTCTGAGGATCTTCTAGCCGTGGTCTCAGATTCCAAAAATTTCAACTTTTGCAGAAACCCTAATTTTCCACCTTTCTGATAAAAATCCGGAACTAGGGTTTGATGATGCCCGGGGTTCTACCCAACCAAAAACTTTGATCTTGGTGTCTAAATTTCAATTTTTCTAAGGAGCATCCAGCCATGGTCTCATATTTCAAAAATTCCAACTTTCTCCGAAACCCTAATTTCCCACAGCAGTGACGATCCAAAAATGAAGGTGCTTAGAATCTAATTCTGTTTGGACAAAAATATATGCCATATTGTTTCTAATGTATCTTTGAAATTTCAGATCCTCAGGGTCTGAAACTTCGACCTATGCTAGATTGACCTGTCATCTGTCCAACCCCATAGATCTAACCTCAAATGGATTCTCTGAGAGAGAGATATGCCAAGTGTCGCAACTTGACCTGTTTATTGGATGAAACAATATAGCGAACCTGTACGACGTGCCAAGTGTCACTGTTTCAACTTTTGCCTCCGAAACTAGGACCTGTGAAACTACAATCCGTTCCCTAATTGTCACTTTTTATGGAATTCCATTTGGAGCTTCCTAGCCCAATTTTTGACCTTTTTTCCTAGGTCACCTGTTTATGACTGAGATCTAGAAGAGGCAGAAACCCTAGATTGTACGAGTCATAAAATAGAAAGTAAAGCGAATTAGATGCTATGCTCTGAACAAAAGGTACATGGGGATGTTATCTATGACTTTTAGAAGTTTCAGAACCTGAACCTTCTCCAAAATGGATTTATAGCGAAAGTGCCACGATGACTGGTTTTTGCTATATCAAGCCATAGCTTCCAATTTGTCACAAGTGAAACAAGTCTCATAAATGCCATACCATGCCTTCCTTCAGGCTAGATCTAATACCATGTTATTTTTTCACCATTTAATTCAATAGATCTAGGATCTTAACTGAAAGAACAACATGTACAACATATCAAGCATAAGAGACAAGAGACAAAAGACACAAAACATTTCACCGGGGAAAACCAAGAAGGTGAAAAACCCCGCAACTTCCTCAGAGATAGAATAAGCACCAATACAAAGATCAAAAAGATCAAACCCAAGAGATAGATGAATGCAGCAACTACTCCTCCTCCACTTGTGAACACTCCTCCTCTCTATCACTAATGTGAAGTGAGTGAATGAGAGAATGTGTCAAATGAGAGAGTCACACTCTCTATTTATACTTTTACTTTCACTTGACCTTTACTCAACTAGGTCGGCCTCAACTTAACCACTTAACATAATGCTGACTGGGCCGACCCCACTGGGGTGGTCTAATAACCCTTTAACCCACATGACTCATATAGGGCCGACCCCATGAAGGTGGTCTAATAACCAATCAAGTCTAAGTTACGACACTTACAATATAACTTGCGACACTTGCAAGTACAACTGACGACACTTCCAATCGGAGGAATAATACATCTCCGTTGGGGATACAATAAAGAAAAAATACAATATACAAGTGAATATCTTCTGAAGTTACAAATTCATCAACATAAGGGGTGATGTGTCAATATTTAGGGCTTAACATTGCATTCCTATTATGGCTACTTTGCGTCGTATGTGCTTGGGGAAAGATTGCATTAGGAAGTGTTGCAATTCTTTTAAATGCTGAAAATTTTTATTTTATTGGCTTGTAGGAATGATGTCCTAGCCTTAGTAAACTTTATTCCATTGTGAATTACCTTGAATAATCCCTTCCCCTATTAGGATCCCAGTGTATCTGACCTTGGTGGTGTGATTTGGGGTTTGGTACACTACATAGGAGCATTGAGTATAGTAAAACACGTGCTCATATACTTTAGAGGCACAATGGAATGTGGTCTGAGATATCTTAGAGATGTTGAAGTGAGGTTGAAGGGTTATACTGACTCTAATTGGGTAGGCAATGCAACAAACAAGAAGAGCACCTTAGGGCCTTTCTTTAGCCTTGGATCATGTTAATATCCTGGTTTAGCATAAAGCATAATTATGTCGCACTTAGATCAACAAAGGAAAAATACATGGCATCCAATACTGTAATTTGTGAGGCCATTTGGATTCACAAGTTGCTTTCAAATTTATTTGATCATGAGTTGGATCTCATGGTAATACACCATGATAATAAGAGAATTGTATCAAAATATCTGGGAATCTATTATTCCATGATAGGACCAAACACATCCATATTAAATATCATTTCATATGAGACAAGATTTATTTGGGAGAAATAAATATCAAACAACTAATATTTTGACCAAGCCCTTAGCAAAATGAAATTTCAAAGCATTCAGAGACAAACTTGGATTGGTGTAGAATTCCTTCTTCACTAAGAGCGAGTGTTGAGAAATGTAGCTCAGACAGGAACTCCTTGCACATGTTTTAGTGTGGATGTGTAGGAAATGGTTTGAGAAATTTTGAAAGTAACCACTTAGGGAAAAGTGGGTAATAATTCTATTTCATAATTCACTTAGGAAAAGTGAAAAATATTATGTTTTGTAGTTGAGTCTAATAAGGTGTATTTAATACCTTAAAAACTTAGACTATATTTAATCTTAACCTTACATCTCAAGATGAGATTATGGTTTTGGTAGATTAGATTTTCAAACAGAGCATAAATACACATAAGATAGAGAGTTTATGCGATAGTTATTTGCAGAATAGGACAAACGACTAAGAGAGAGAGAGAAGAGTGCACCAGTAAGAAGAAGAGATAGTACAAGGATGTATAGCAACAAAACGTACATACATGTACAACAAGTTGTATAGTAGTTTGTTATTGTTTTCCCTTTCCCAGCGGGTCGTATACCTCTCATAGATGGTTTAGAAGTATGTGTAGGTTGCATTGTAAGCTTTGATTTAAGTAATGAATAGATTATTTCAAGGAGAAATAATTTGTGTATGTGTGTGTTGTCATGTCCCCACCCATCAATCCGACCAACAGAGGGGACATGATGAATATGTGGGGTTCTAAATTTTGCCCCCAAGGCCATATTATGAAATTCATAAACATTTAAATGTGTGTGCAGATGCATGATAAAATACAAAACGGAAAATAATTCATTCCACACATACACACACAACATGCATATACCAGCATACTCATCACATGCATAATAATAATAATAAAATTCATGCACATTCAACGAAATAACAATCAACATGTAAACACTTATATTTTAATTGAAGTTGTCCAAGCAACTGGATATGGAAGAGAAATGTTCCACCCAGCCATAGGCACTCTGTCCAGCACTTTATCTCTCTGCTGAGAGGCCACCCCCCAGCTGGGCTATGTATCCACTAAGGAGGAACTACACAGGCTCATTCACAGCCAAAGGAACACATTCTCATGCTAAGCCATCACACAACTGGGTTTATCAAGCATGTAGAGAATAAATGAAGGTGAACGCTAAGCCAATGAGCTCATCCACAAAGCTACAGGAATCTCAATTGATCTCAGCCATCCTTGGCACCCACAATACCTACCACACCCAACACAAGGAAGGTCCCCTTATATGCTACACAGTCCCACAGGTTCCCCTTCCCTCTAGTTCTATTTAAGGTGGGCATAGAAAGGTCCACGATGCTAAACCTTCAGATATTCTTTCCTTCACTGGGTTTATCAAGCCATTCAAACCTCTCATCTCTCTCAAATTTCAATGGTCTCTTGGATTTTCTGATTTATGGAAACACTAATTTGCAGCCATGAAATTCAATTTTTAGGCTCCCGTATCCGGGTTCTCCCATGGATTTTCGAGCTTCAAGCACTCTCAAATTCACCCTAGGTTTTGGGTATATCGATCCCCCACTTGATTGCGTGACTAACACGAGTTTCTAGGCATTTTTGACCCTTTAAAAAAATGTGGCTTCTTCTCAATTTGTGATTTCTGCAATTTCTCTTACTGGGAATGCATGGCTTACTTAGAATTGATGTGTGTTTGACAAACAATGGAATGGAATGAAAATAAACAAATTCCCATGAGGAAGATTGACTTCTGGGTAGCCAAAATTGAGCCCATACTCAACTATAAAAATTTACACAGTCATCCCATGCTCCATTAAATTCATGAACTGATTTCTCAGCTTCCTTCTTACAATAGAAATCAATATCAACATGGAAGTCCACTTAGGTAGTTGCTTACCATTTATGGCACAAGGGGTTCTCAAGATGACACTTAGAAACAAAGGATTGGATCCCACACACCCCTCACCTCTCCTTAGTGGATAAACATAGCCCCCTCAATTTTAGTTGCTTCCATAGCCAGCTCTTGGACTTTTATTTGTATTAGAAATATTTACATGCTGTTACATTTTTCCATGGCCGACTAGCACATGTCCACAAAATATAAAATACTTCCCTTTGCAAGCCGACCATTCACTAGCGGGGCTGCATACACCGCATATTTACAATATTTACATATCAAACCAATAATTCCAAGGGTCAAAATGGGGGTATTACATGTGTTCCATTTATGTTTGTGTTATTTATTTTTCTAGGTATTTTGTGATTGATGTTATATTCAAAAATTCAAATTTGATTTGTTTGATTAAGGACATAAGGAAATCAAACACCTATTGTTTGGAAATTTTATCATGAACTAGATATCATAAACTCAAGTTAAAATATCAAGAGTATATTTCTACTATTATAACCAACTTAAAGAAAAAAATGTTATCAATAAAATAAAAAACAAACTTTCATGAGGTTTATAATGTAAATGGACATTGAAAATACATTTATATAATGCTAATAAAGTGGAGGATGAAAAGCACTTTCTTTTGTAATGCTCTAGTTACACAAACATTATGTCTCATGTTCAAAATTTGTAAGCCAATACCTATGAGTTTCGAACTGGTCACCTATCACAAGAAGCACCTTAACAGTACACTCATTCATTATCTACTTTGCATCCCAAGGAATACTTATTTTTCAAAATAATATACTTCAAATTTTATTTAATAAAATTTCATAAAAAATCATTTCAAAATTAGATAAAAACCTATACAACTTTAACAACTCAAAAATACAAAAAAAATTAAATCATATTATTTAAAAACTTTATTTAAAAAAAATCATATAAATTCAAAAGTTCTTTCCACATTTATAATATTCTTTTTAACAATAAGTATATATATTTTATTTTATTATATATATATATATACTAAGATACTAAGTCTATTGGTTGTAGTTTGGGTGGTTGAGAGAAATGATTGTTACCCTCCCCTCCTAGGTTTAATTCTTGTAAGTGACATTATGTTCTTGTTGAGCCCCTATTGCAATGATTGTATTTCTGGCCATACCTTGATTCTCTGATTGGAATAGTAATTCTTGGCATTCTTCCAATGGACTAGCCCTCTAACAAATGGTAAACCACCATTTAAAAAAAGATATACTATATTGATAATTGTGTGTGTGTGTGTGTGTGTGTGGTTCACAAACCCCCCAGCGGGGCTGCTACGTCCACGGTAAGAAATCACAGGGGGGCCAGCCGAAGGGGCCATACTTCATTCGCTCTGATTACGGAGCGAACCGGATGGGGACATCAAGTGAGGCCCTTATATAGCAATGTATAGCCACCCGAAGATTTGACCCCGAGACCTTCTGCTCACAACTTACAACACTCAACCACTTGAACTAACCCACCTAGATTATATATATATATATATATAATTTCTTACCGAATAATTTATTTGACATTCATAATAGATATTTTAAAAGGTTATGATTTATTAATTATTTAATAACTTTTTATCAATAAGTATTAATGTAATTTTATTAAAAATCATTTAATAAAATTTTCATTAACAAATATTGATTTTTTTTTTAATACAAATACTTTCAATTTTCAATTAACAAATATTGAATTTTTTTGTATAGTCATCTGAAGATTTGACCCCAAAACCTTCTGCTCACAACTTACAACACTCAACCACTTGAACTAACCCACCTAGATTATATATATATATATAATTTCTTACCGAATAATTTATTTGACATTCATAATAGATATTTTAAAAAGTTATGATTTATTAATTATTTAATAACTTTTTATCAATAAGTATTAATGTAATTTTATTAAAAATCATTTAATAAAATTTTCATTAACAAATATTGATTTTTTTTCAATACAAATACTTTCAATTTTCAATTAACAAATATTGAATTTTTTTTATACAAATACTTTGAGAAGTTTATGTTAACATTGTTTCAAATTTTTTTAAGCCCAACAGGCAAGTCATATACAATTCCATAAATATATTTTGTGATTAGCATTATAATTATAATGTATGTTAATATAATTAAAATAATGATTAAATTTATTATATTTAAAAATAAAAATAAAATAAATAATTTTATTTATTTTCATGTAAAGTTTATTGTGTGTTTTTTAAATTAAATACATGATTTAATCTTCTTAAATATTTTAAAGGATTATGCATTATTAATTTAATTTTAAGAAGTGTGAGTGAAATTTCTCAATCCTTAGGCAGTATTGTGTTTTCTTTTGAAAGATTATAAATTTAAATCTTAAAGAGAGAGAGTGTGTACATCATCATTCTTATTTAAATATGCAATAATTTTTTTTAATAATTTTAATTATTTAACTTTTAAAAAAAATGTGCTACTTACAAACCTCCACAAAACTTTAATAATTTTAATTAATAAATTTTAATAAAAATTGTGCTACTTATTCAAAAATATAAAGAAAATTAAATAAATTATATTTATAATAATATTTAATGATTATTAAAACTAAAATAAAAATACTATAATATAATTATTTATTTATTTTTAAGTTTTATAGTAAAATTATATTAGTGTACAAAAAATAGTAAATACATGCATAAAAATAATAAGAAGTTTATCAACCCACCATGGCTTCTCACGGACCTATGACTGTTGAAACTTAAACATAGAAACAGTACCCATGCATGGAGTATCATTCTAAACTTGTCAATGTTCGTCTTCCATGCATTAGTGACAAAAAACTACCAAGTAAGCTTATGCCTGGGTGCATTTCCAAAATAAATTGTTTGTCAAAATAGCCTCCGTGGGCATAAAAAGCTAAGCAAAGAAGACTGGCAGCTTCACTGAGAAACTAGAATTCGTTGACTACTAACAACAACAACAACAAAAGCTGACAAAGAAAAAAACACATAGGTTACTCGGAGTTGCGGGCAACTTCAACATCTTCGGGCATCTCTACCATAATGGGGCACCGGTAGTCCTCCGAGCTAGAAGTGTTGTCCAAATCTTTTTTAACTGGGAGTGCCTTGGTTTTCCTAAAGGAGGGGAGGTCCACCTGCCTGTTGCGTTCTACTTTCTTCCTTTTATAACCACTAGTATAAGCAATATTAGTTTTATCTTGGGCCGTGGGGGGCTCTTTTCCAACTTGTTCTTCTTGAGTTTCCATTGGTTTGGAGGCCAATGAGGGACTTGGAGAGAAAGAGGAATGGATAGCCGGAGAAGGAGAAGGCATAGAGTTGTTGTCCCTTCCAGAACCCTAAGACTGCATGAGAACCTGAGCCAACATAGTTTTAACACTCCAATAATGTCTACGACGCACCCGAGCCTACTGACCTACCAGTTGTTGCACAACCATTTCTTCTTCCCAGTCATCCAAAATATTTCTCAAATGAGCAGGTATAGAACTATCAAAACCACTCTTAGAAGAATCTTTGTTTCCTCTGTGGTCAAAGCTTCCCCTGCCTCTGCTAGCACGTCGAGGGGTGGCGTGAAGCCTCCTAGACATGTTTGCAGCCAGAGAATGGAGAATAAACCCAATAACTTGCAAAATATACAACTGAGGGAGAGCAGGAGAGATCCAGACCACACAAAAATCAAAGAAGGGGAGCCGAATAACGTTCTTGAACTTGACCGAACCCAAAGTAGAATTCTCTCCAATGTACTGAAAAAAAAAAGAACAGTCTGGAGGCCAACCATAAAAATCCAAGAAATGGAAACATTCCTTACCGTAATTTTTGAAATAATCCGCCCTGGGAGCCATAGAACCGCTACAGGGGGACGTGATTAGAGTTGTACCTCCACTCGAACTACACAAAGCAACAACTGCAAGGAGCGTTAAAACCTCAAACTTTGAGAAATGAAATAATTTAATGGTCATGACATGTGAACCGAATGTGATCCACATGCTAGACAAAACGATGGTTCTATGTTTCCGTCCACACATAGCATTCGATCCTCAAGGACACCCGCATCTGAGGAATTTTTTATTTAATTATTAAAAACGTTGATTTAAACATTTAAAAAATATTTATTTTATATTAATTAAAAAATAATTTTATAAAACCAATATTTATTAATTTATTTACCGTTAAACAAAAGTTACAAAAGAATATAACAAACCCAGACAACACCCATGAATCAAACAATCATTAAACAAAAGAATATAACAAACCTAGATAGCACCCATGAATCACACAATCTTTCCACACAATAAGTATATATGCTTCATTTCTCGCATATATATATTTCTTTAAATAAACATTGCTAAGAGACAATATCAAACAATTATTAGATTCGTCTAAGCAGAATATTAAAAAAAGTATGTACTACAACCATAAGTCCATTATTTGGATCTCAACGACTAAAGAAATAAAAGGAAGCCATTGGAATCAAATATTGATTTGGAATGGTGAAAAAGGATAAGGTGACGTCATGTAAATGACTTGGAATCAATCTTGATGGATAGAATATCTTAAATAATATGTATATGGATAAAGTTTATTACTATCCAAATTAAAATAAGTTTACAATAATGCAATTTAAGAACGCTCTCTACTTCAAATTTCTACTTCAAATTTGTACAATGTTTGTGTAAGCTTATCCATTTAAACAATGCCTTTATAATTGTGTTGATAAGGTGCCATTTTTAAGTTTGCATGTGATGATTAAAGTGTACTCTACATGTAGATATTTGAATTTGAATGATTGTGTTGATGCCTTGCACTTCATCTATCATTGCATAGATAGTAACTCTTCTTATTCTATTTGTTGATAGGGATGGTATATTGTATTGAATTTGATATTGGTGGGTTATTAGTTGTCATTGGTTCACTTTAATATTTGAATTTTACTTAATTTTTAATCCAATTTATATTGTAAAATTATTTAAGATTGGTTTTTTTAAGCGTTTGATTGAATAGAGTGATTGAGATGTTATTATAGTAGTGGCAACATTGGCAGTGGTAATGTGATTCTTCATCTATTAGCATTTAACTCTTTGGTAACATTAAACTTATATTAAATTAGGATTATGGGTAATATTGCCTAGCTGGAATATAATTTACATTATGTTTACTCTAGCCTTGCTAAGTGTTCAAGACTTTTGGAAAAGGTAGTATCACTTAGAGATCATCAACAACAACATGCAAGTGTTAAACTGAAAAATGTTTTCTAAGTGCTTAATGATTTTTTACTTTTGCACTATTAATCTAAACAATTCTTATTTCTATAAGATTCTCTACAACTTCTTAACATTTTAGGAGAAACACCATCTTGGCTTAGGTTACTTTGGCTGACATCCTCAACTTCTACTTCTTCATCATCTTTGTTGTTTTTTACACTAAGAGAAGAGGAAGGAAACAAGTATTTCAAGTTACATGATAATGGATTATTCCTTTCAAAACTTTACTTTGATGAGGATGGACATTGACATGTAAGCTTATTTTAACTTACCTTAGAAACCATCTATCCATTGTTATTCATTTCATTTATAATATCATTTGGCATTTCGGGTGGCATCTTTGATACATTCAATGGCAATGACATCTGGTTTGCTTGATTGGTAGGACAAAATGATTTTCCTTATTAGTGGACATCATTCAAGTTGCTACATATTTTCTTGTTCTTTACATTCTATTTCTTATTACTAATTAAGGCAGGTATTTCGCTCATTATGTAAGCTTGTTATTTGTTATCATCCAATTTTAAGTAAACATTTTTCTTAATGTGGCATTAAGTCAATTGATATTTTTATCAATTGGGTTTAGCTTAGGTGGGTGGGAAGAATGGTTGTTATCCTCCCCACCTGTTCAATTCTCACAAGTGACATGTTAAGCTCCTTAATAAATATATTAGTCATGTTGAGTCTTATGTTAGTAAAGTCTCAAACTTTACAGAATCCATTCCATTTTATCAATTACCCTATTAGTTTGGATAGTGATACAAAGAAACCAAATGTATTTTTAAAGTTTGTGAAAAATAAATAATATTAATATGTTTTTATTTATTCAATTTATTTTTGTATGTATTGAATTCTAATTGGCCTATAGAACTTGACAAGACTAATTTTATCATTAACTAGATTAGATCAAGATAAGAAGAAAAAAAATTACATATGTTATGAAAATTTTACAAAGTTCATGAAATATTTATGTGAGTGTTGTAGTATTGTCACTTCATAGTATTGTATTGCTATCAGTGCACACACACAACACACAAATATTCTCTGCCTATTCCAAAAAATTATACAACTTAAATCCATATGTTTATATTGAAATAATACCATTAACATCTTTAATTTTCTCTTATGCATTCTTTAAACTATTTTTCAAAAACAAAATATGCAATATATATTTTATGCTATTTCTAAAGTATGAATACACAAATTCTCTCATTTTCCACTTTTTCTTTTTAGGTCAATATAGTTTTTAAATTATAAAAAATATTAACAAACATAATTATAATTTTTTTTTTTTAAATATCTTAATATAAATTAGTCCTTAAAGTTTGAATTGTGAAATAGTAAATTATAATTATATTATTTATCGCATTGCAAATTAATGAAAATATTTTATTTTATTTTAAAATAATAATATAAATAATTCAATAATATTAAATATTGATAATGTAAAAACAGATTTTATTTTTTTTTCGATTATATATATGATTTGAATCCCGCTCCTTTTTAAAAAATACTTTGAGTTTTGGATTGTAGATTATTATTTATAGAAGAAGATAAGTTGCTCGATTAATATTCATAATTATGATTGAATTGGTTTTCATTTGTAATTTAAGTTTTAAATTTAAATTTGAATTTTTTTATAATAAAAAATTGTATTAGTTGTATTCTTGAATTTGATATTTTAAAATAATTTAGTATTTTAAAAAATTGTTCATATACTAATAATATTATTATTAAAGATGTCAAGACAATCCAAACAATTCAATAAGCTCACATCTATTTATTTATATTGTAATTTATAGTTTTTTTTAACTTATTAGGTTCACCTACTCTATACTATTCTTTTCAAAAGTTTGTCATTTCATAGTTTTTAAGATTTTTAAATATTTAACATTTAATATGCAATTTCATAATTTATAAAATTTTTAGATATTAACATTTGATATATATTAATATGAATATAAAATACTTTATATTGATACAATCATTTATATTTATATTATACTAATTTATACTTAATATTAAATTAATATAATATAAGTATAAATTATACTTAATATTATATTAACAAACAAATTTAAAACTTTTCCTCTTATCGACCTATTGGAATGCTCATTTCTCTTACGGACCTACCTTAGGGTTTTCTTTGTGCATCATGAATATATTATTAAAGGGCTATGGATGACTTAATTTCTTCCAGACTTTTATTTTCATGAGAATGAGTTACACTATTTAGCATGAAACCTCGATTTCAACTCTTTCACATAAGTTTCCAATCTGATCAAAATTTATATTTATTTATATAAAACTTATTTTTTAATCTATTTATATAAAATTTTACTTAAATTTTATTTTATTTTTAAATTATTTTGATTTTTTTTTTTAATTAAAAATAGAGATTAAGGTGCACACATTTTCACATTTTGTTATAATATTGTAAAGTTGATAAAGTGTAATAGCACATTACTCTTTCCACTAATAATGATGGCTATAATATTGTGAAATTGATATAGTGTAAAGAGATTGGCTCCACTAGCGAGTGTGGCCTCATGGGAAAATAATTAGAAGAGTGAATTACTGGCCATGCAAAAAAGGTAAACCATTAACACGACAAAAATATTAATGAAGTGCTATGAGACGAGGCGCTTGTAATAAAATAAAACAATGCACAACTAAACTAACAAACACCACATAGCACAGTATGGTACAGACTTACCTAGTCGCCCCACCATACTATCCTTGTGGCAAACCACAAATGTACGTCAAATCATGAAAATTTGCACCATAGATGTGACCATATTTGATGGTGCAACATTAGCGATGCACATTATCTGTCATGCAGGCTAACACAAATTGCCATTGGGACCATAACATGCTAGTGTACTTCTAGTAAACCAACGCACTATTGACCTAACTATGTAGTGTGTAGTTTCCAAAAATTGTTGCACGACATGGTCATGGTGGAAAGGCATTCTCACCTTCTTCATGTGTAAGAGTGCATCAATCGTCATGCACTATTTACATGGCACACATAAATTTGATAGTGCCACTTCCATACTCCACATTTTTATCATGGATGTATTGTATATATGTGAGGTAGGTGGGCACAACTAATGACTATGACCATATCTTGTTAGTTTGCCTGTACTATATTATTGTAATGTTGATTTTAGTCTGCAATGCATAGTTTTAGGTGGTTGCAACATATGGTCAAACCTTCCCACATTATTGTAATGTTGATTTTAGTTTGCAATGCATAGTTTTAGGTGGTTGCAACATAGGGTCCAACTTTGTCCACCTACCTTGAATTTTTGCAATGCACCTATGGTAGTGAAGCACGCCATTAATGTAACATTGTTGAGGTCTTAAATAGTTCCAAGTTCTCAAATCTGGGGGCCCTTTTTTTTCTTTAGGGATCCTTTTTTTCCTTTTTGATTTAGCTTTTTACTTACACTTCATGATGATGCTTGATTGAGAAGTTTTAAATGCATCTCCTTCTGAAGCCTTTTTCATGTATATTAACATTGTATTTTAATTAGCCTTTGGTGATGTTCCTCATTTCTAGTTTTCAACTAACTTTTTCAGAATTTGATTTTAGCCTTAGAATCCAGCTTCTACCTTCAAAGTATTGTGTTTCTCATTGTTCATTGAGACTCTTTAAATTTTTAACCAAGCTTTATTTCATAAGTTCCTTGATGCACTTATCAAACCGCTTTTAAACTTTCGATTGTGTTATCTTTTAAAAGGCATCGATAGTGCATCAAGTAACTTTTGAAGAAGCATTTTGCATTCTTCAAATTTGCATAACTATTTGTTGGGTGCTTGTAAAGTTTTACCTTTAGAAGTCTCTCAATAGCCCATCGAGCCCCTTTTTTAAGTCCATCTTTTGAGTGTTCTTGATGATCTATCAAGGGTCTTTCATGTTCAATAAACAAGGTATATCCACATAGGTGAAACACATTAAGGCAATCTCTCACACAAACAAATCAAATCTCAGTGCACCAGTGTATTACACGATTAAAACCATCGAAAAGGAAAACAATCCATAACCACAACCAACATGGCCACTTGATCACACCAAGATGCAAACACTTATCTTGCTCTTCAATGAGTTTGTAAGTAACCCTTGATTAAACAGTTTTTCTTTGGTGAAGTGAGAAGTAGATGCAAAAACAAATTAGGCATTGTCAAGCTTAACAAGAATAGCATATATAAGTCGGTTTCCTATCTTGATTATCTTACATTCTGCAAGTAAAATTCTAAGTGTTTTGAACTTAAATAGAAAATATTTAATACAAGATAAATCACCATAATTTAAAGCAATCAATTGATTTTCAAGCCAATGGACTCGTATCTCATTATGTTTACCAAACAAGGTTTCCAACTTTGTCCAAGTTGCATCTAGGGTCTCAATTCCTTAAAGGTGAAACTAAAATCATCGGAGATGGATATTCTGATTAACACACGTGTTTTTTCATTCTTATTATCCCATCTGGCTCTCTTTAATGGATTAAGAGGGGCAACTTTTGTTCCCAAGGTAGACTAGTAAAGTCCCCTACATCATAGTAAATCTTCCATACAAGATTTCGATGAGAAGTAATTTGAATTGTTAAGTGGGAGATCACTTGGACTAGCCATATTAGAATATGCAGGTAAGATGACTTTAGAAGTAGAAATTGATTATTCAAGGAAAAAACTTGAAAAATATGGAGTAAAAGAACAACATTAAAAAGGACTCTCAATGTCAAATTTATGCCCTTTTGAAGAAAGGCATGAAAAAGTAACCACGATGCCACATGACAAGTGATAGGTGCACATTAGGTTGTCGAGTTGTAATGAGTAAAAAAATTGTTGTCATTATCTAATTTTTATAAACGAACTTGAGGAAGACCAAGACTAAGGGCCAAACAACCTACCTTTAGAACCACCAAGGGTTAGAAACCCTTCCAATGCTCAAAAAGTAATTTCTCCAGACTAGTTATAAAAAAAGAAATTATCTATATTAGTTCAAGGGATATAACCTGCTTTAGTTCAACCTGATAAATATGCTTTGAGCAGTTCAGTTGTTTTGGATCAATAAACTATCTAGACATGAAAAAACTATCTAGATATCTAGGCATTTAATATGAGCGAGCGTATACTTTTACAAACAAGTTACTTTTACAGTATAAGTTGCCACATTTATAAAATAAGTGGGAACCATTTTTACAATAAAGTTACTTTAAAATTTAAAATTTCATACAAAAAACATTTTTGAAAAAATAATAATAAAGTGACTTTTTGAGTAAATGCTTTTATAATTTAAAAGAGATGCACTTTATAATAAAGTTATTTTTAGAAATTAAAATTTAATGTCCTTTTCCAACATTACATTTATCTTATTAAAAGAACTTTTAATCAAGTTTGTTATTACAAAAATATATAGCAAAGGTTAGAATTAATTAAAAGATTTTTTTTGTTTTTTTTTCTTTAAAAAAAACCCACGACCCCCTTGAAGTGCATACTGACCCCAAATCCCTTGATTTTGCCTAAAAAAATTATAAATAAAGTTATTTTTTTGAGTGAATTTTTTATAATTTAAATGAGATGTACTTTAAAATAAAGTTATTTTAGAACTTATATTTTAATGCACTTTTTTAACAATACATTTATCTTATTAAAGTAACTTTTTACCAAGTTTGTTATTAAAAAAATACACTAAATGATATAATTGATTAAGAGAAGTTTTTTTTTTTTTTTTTTCCTTTTTTTTGAAAAAAACCTACAACCTCCTTGAAGTGCATGCTTTCCCAAAATCCCTTGATTTTTCCTTAAAAAAGTTCAACCTAGTCGCATTAAAAAAAAAAAATCAAAACTTTAAATGTTTATGGTTAGTTCTCAATCAACCTACCTGGAAAATGCAATCATATTTCTACCTCGATTATTTATTTGTCGAGATCACATAAGGCACAAGGCAAAGAGCATACGTAGAAAAGAAAATACTTTCTAATATATTTATGATTTATCCAGATCACACAAGGCACATGGTAAATAGCATACATAAATTGAAAAGAGAGCAAACCAATAATGAAAATAGAAAAAATGAAATGAAGTTTAAAAAAAAACTTAAGGAATGAAACCATATACCTCCAAATCAAAAATAAATATTTGTGTCTTGGGAAAGCATAAACCTTCTTAGGTGAAACTAAAAGGGTTTCCAACTGAAAAATGGCATTCTAGACACATTGGAACAATTCACTTGACCCATACATGCTCAAGAACAACATCTAGAAGTCATTTAATGCATGTAGTGACACAAGTTCAAGATCTTAATCACCAATGGGAGTGGGTTTTCACAGGAGCTATGATACCATGTTCAATAAACAAGTTATATCCACACAAGTCAACCAACTTAAGGCAATCACTTAGACACACATATCAAATATCAATAGATAAGTGTATTACCTAGTTAAAACCTCATAAAGGGAAACAATCCATAGGCCCAATCAATGCAACCACTTGAGGTAATGTACTAATGCAAAAAAGAAAATGGTTTGCGTATCAATCTCTTACAATCAATCATCAACAAATGACCCTCTAGAGATCATGGACCAATCAGGTGTTAATCCATGGATCAAAAGCCAAGTATCAAGGAGAAGATGAATGGTCGAATCACATTTATGTCTAAAACATAATTATGACCATCAAATTAGATAATTACAAAATCACACTAAAGAAACATACTTCACCTAAAGACACATTAGACCAAGTTAAACTTAACTAACTCTTTAATCTCTAAATATCCTAACATGTCAAAAATATTATTTTGAATGTCCCAAATAGTCAATAGGTTTCTTTTAAATATCATGTTTCAGTTGATCTCGAAAGTTCATTGGGCCTCACCATAACATTCAAACACTTTCATCTTTTGAGAATCCCTAATAGTTCATTTGGTATCTTTCAATGATCCGGATTTTATGAGCAAAACGAAATGAATACAGATTATTATCAAATGCTTAACACAAAATAACAAAGATACAGTAAAATTGGTTTTCTATTCAATAAGGGAATAAGCTAAAACTGTAAAATGCTGCAGAAAACAAGCTTGCCGGAATGGTGGCGGCTTATCTCTGAGAAGAGATGTGACGGCTGCACTCATTCAAAAGAAGATGAATACAAAGAGAGGCCCAAAGGGCCTATTTATCATAAGCATGAGGGAAAGAATCCCAAACATCCAAAAACCTAACCCTAGAAGATGAACCGTCATAAAGTTTGCGGCCCCAAAGTGGTTAGTTGAACAGTCAACTTCCCGGGGTCATAACTTTTGCATATGATCTCCATTTGGGGTGCTCAGTAGCCTGTTGGAAAGGTTTATCCGAGATTTACAACTTTCAACTGGGGCCAAATGCATGCCAAAGGAAACCATTTGTCCCCCCAAATCACCAAAAAAGGTCGCTTAGGGCCTCAAAACGGCCCTGGAAGTCAGGACCCAAAAAAAACTGCTAAAAATAGTAAATTACCAAAACTGCCAAAAACTGTTTTGAGCCAGTTGGAAAGGTGGGTGGCCACCGATATCCACCTGGATCATTCAAGGATCTTCTTTTGATAATCCATGGTAGTTCATCAAGGGTCTTTAAACATGGATCTTCTTTTGAAAGTTCTTGATGGCATATAAGCAGCTTTTTAATTGTCTTCTCTCAAAAGTCCTCAATAGTTCATTGGCAGTCTTTCAAAGATATTGTTTCGAAGGTTCATATTGATCCATTGAGAGTCCTTCGAATATTATTCTTCAAAAGCATTTGATAAATAAAAAATTAATAAAAAATTATGTTACACTTCGTTAAAGCCTTCAAAGAGAGAATAATCCATGAACTTAGCCAATGCAACCACTTGAGGCAATATATTAATGCAAAAACAAAATAGTTGTTGGGCATAGCTTTTGGGAGGTACCAATTTTGATGAAACAGTTTTGGTGTGGACAAAGACAAAGTGGAAGCGGTTCGGCGAAGTGGTCAACTCTGATGAAGCGGCCAAGAAAACGGGGAAAACGGTCATGTTGATCGATTCCATGGTTGGAGTTGAGTTAGTTAGTTAGGATTGGTCCACATTATATTAATGAGTTCGTTAGGAATTTCGTGGGTTAGTGGGATCGGGGAATGCTAAGTGATACGCTTTGATGGTCATTGTAATTCGGGTTATTTGCTCTGTAATGCAGCTATATGCTAGGTTTGTTGGAGATATTTTGGGGAAGATGAGTCGTTGATATGCAGGATGTGTGTGTAGATCCAATGTAATTCATGAATAAATTTGTAAGTCTTACATGAAGTGTTTATTTGGCTGCGACTCATAATAAAAGACAAGCACTTCCGTGGTTTTTCCCAGATGAGTTTCCACGTTAAACATGGTGTCTTTGCATGTTGTGATGTGATGTGATATGATATGTGTTTCTTTCCTCTGTTGAATATATGAATGAATGTATGATCGGTAAAGTTGTATGAATACAAATATAATCTAAGTGCGTTAATCTGGCAAAGTTAAGGGTTCTGTCGAAGTAACATATGTGTCGAAGCTCTATTTCTTTCGATGTTATGAAGTAGAATATGTTGATGAATGTTTGCACGATGAGTATTCCCCTTATATACGGCATGAATTCTGGTTCCTGCAGTCCCCAGAAATACTTTAGGTGAGACTTCATCTTCTCTGCAGGTGTTGTCGAAAGGGATTCGCTCCCTTTTAGGCCAGTGTCTGTGGTTAGGGTGTTTGTTGGTGAAATGTTAAGTGTTGAACCCTAGTTGAATTAAAAGTGTGCCAACATAGTTTACATATGGATTTCTCACAATCAATCGTCGACAAATGAATATCCAGATATCATGGACCAATCGAATGCTAAGCCATGGATCAAGTGAAATTAGTATGAAAGAGAAGATGAATAATTAGATCACTTTATGTCTAGAATGTAATCATGGTCATCAAATTAGACAATTACAAAAGAATACTAAAGAAACACACTTTATCTAAAGACACATTAGACAAATTTGAACATAAGTAATTCTTATGTGTTTAAATATAAGAACATGTCAAAGATATTGTTTCAAAAATCCCCATTCGTTCATCGAGGGATTCTTAAAGATCATCTTTCCATTGGCCCCAACACTTCAATGGGTCTCATCAAAATTTTCAAACGTGTTCATCTTTAAAGAAGCCATGATAGTTCATTAGGGATATTTCATAGATATTCTTTCAAGATTCCCTAACAATTCATCAAGGATCTTCTTTTGAAATTTCTTGATACTCTATCAAGGGTGTTTTAAAGATGTTCTTTCAAAATTCGCAGATAGTTAATCAAGATTATTTCAAATATAAATTTGATAGTGTCACCTCAATGGTGTACATTTCTATCATGGATGCATTGTACGTATGTCATGTAGGTGGGAATGACTTGACACTAGGATCATACCTTGTTAGTATGTCTATACTAAACTAATGTATTGTTGACTTGGCTATGTAGTGCATAGTTTTTAGGTGGCTCGACTATACAGTCCCATTTTTCAACTAAGCCCACCCACCTTGGATGTTCATGATGCATATATGATAGTGAAACACACAACTTATGTGACATTGTTTTGGCCTCATATAACCCCAAGCCCCGAGACTTGGGATCCCCTTTTGTCTTTTTTATTTTACCCTTTTACTTACACTTCACGACTATGTTTCTTGGAGAAGTTATAAATGCATCTCCTTATGTTTCCTTCTTAACAAATATTAACTTTGTATCCAAAGTGGCTTTTGGATTTGTTCCTCATTTCTAGTTTTAAACTAACTTCTTTATGATTAAATTTTATCCTTGGAATCCAACTTCTACCTTAAAATTATTATGTTTCCCAATGTTCATCAGGACTCTTTAAATTTTTAACCAAACTCTCTCTCATAAGTTTCTTGATGCACTTATTGAACTACTTTTAAACTTTCATTTTTGTTATCTTTTGAAATCCCTTTCGCAATTCATCAAATGACTTTTGAAGAAGCATTGTACATTATTAAAGTGTGCATGACTATTTTTCAGGAACTTGTAAAGCTTTACCTTTTGAAGTCTCTAGATGTCCCATTGAACCCATTTTTGAAGTCTATATTTTGAGTCCTAGTGGTCTATCAAGGATTTTTCATGTTCAATAAATAGGATATATCCACATAGGTCAAACACCTTAAGGAAATCACTCACACAAACAAATGAAAGATCAGTACATTGGTGATCTGGACTTATGAAGGAACTCAAGGGGTTACAGAAATACACATAAACGTAGAGGTGCGGCAGAAATAAGACTTCATTTCATTAGTATCACATAACGGAAATATGCTTACAGACATAATGGAAATAAAACTAGCTAGAGCGTTGGTAGCTATCTTTGAGAAGAGATGTGGCGGCTACCGACCTCTAAACTCTGCCTACAATGGGGCTCAAAGCCTCTCTATTATTGAGAAACAAAGGAAAACCCTAAACATCCAAAAACCTAACCCTAGGAGATGAAACCATGCCAAACTATGGGCCTTGTTGGGGTAAATTGGTACATCAATTTCCCGGCATCGTAACTTTTCCATACGATCTTCATTTGATACAAATGATACCTCGTTGGAAAGATCTATCCGAGGAATACACTAAAAAACACGAATGTCTTGTTAAGAAAGACTCCCCAAAAAACGTCGTTTAGGGCCTCAAAACAACTCCGGAAGTTTAGGACCCAAAAAACTGCTAAAAATAGTAAGTTGTGCTATAATTAAGGAAACTGGAAGAACAATGTTGGGGCCCCAAGTGGAATAGGCGGGTGGCCACCAATATCCACCTAGATCATTCCTCCCCCCTTAAGAAGCAATGGTCCCCATTGCATGGAGTTCCTCCATGAGATGGGGAAACTTCTGCTGAACTTGGTCCCTGGTGAGCCACTTGCCTTGGTGCAAGAGTTGGCCAGCTTTGATAACCCGATACAATTGGATATGTTGCTGGTGAGTGTGCTTGATTTGCATGTCCATGATACGATCTGTGGTGTCATGTTCCCTGCAGTTTGGGTTTAACTTTGTCGCTGTGAGTTGTTATGCAATGTTGGAGACGTCCAGTAGAGGTGGAAAGTAGGGCTGAAGGCGATCCACATTGAACACTTGATGAAGACCAAGGAATGGTGGAATACTAAGCTCGAAGGCATTGTCCCCTATAGCCTTGGTGATAGTGTATGGCCCATATCAGAGCAGTCGAAGCTTACGGTAGGGTCCAGTGAGGTGCTCCTTCTACAAATGTAGCCACACTTTGTCGCCCACTTGGAAGTTGTGTGGCACCCGATTGTGATCATGTCGCTGCTTGTATTTGGAATTGGTTCTATCCAATATGTCATGAACCTGTTGGAAGATGTGATGAATGCACTCGATGAAGTGGTTTTCCTTGTCAACTTCCGACTGGACATGAACCGAATCAGCTAGAGTGACCACAAATGGCATGGCTACGTCGATGGGACATAGTGGTTGGAATCCCAAGCCCATCTGAAAGGGGCTGTGGCCGGTTGAGATGTGGAGAGCTCGGTTATAGCTGTGTTGTACATAGGGTAGGCTCTCATCCCATGTGCATGGATGCTTAGAGTTGTACATGCGCAAAATGTGTATGATCATCATGTTGATGACCTCTGTCTGGCCATCAGTTTGGGGATGGAAAGCAGTGGACTTGGTGAGCTTGGTGTCTAGCATCGACCTGTTAGGAACCCATGTCTTTACTTTGTTAGTATATTGTTGTTGGACGCATATGCTTTGTAAGACGTCCCGTAGTATTTGTTGATCTATAGTTTGTGTTATTGTTGTTGGGCACATATGCTTTGTAAGTCTCCCGTAGTATTTGTTGACCCATAGTTTGTATTAGCCCATGGTTTTGACACATAGTATTGGCGCCTAGACTTAGTATATAAGTGTGCATTGAGGCCAATGAAGGCACCGTGAAGTTATTTCTATTGAGCTTGCTCAAAGGAGGTTTCCCCCTCGAAGTGGCCCGTGATCAATAAAGTGATTCTGAGTTCTATTATTACTGCTATCTCGTGTATTTTCATTAATTAATTGTTGTAGGTTCCTCACATATGGTATCAAAGAACTTTATTGGGCTCGTTGGGTGAAATTTCTGCCAAAAAAAATTTCTGCATCTGTTGCAGGTTCAGATCTTGGAATAATCCCTATCTGCTTAACTGTGGGAAGTACTTGGGCATAAGCCCTAAAACTCATTGTGAGGAGTACCACAGGAACCCCAAAGTAGATGGCCCATTGAGAGGACCTGCCAGCGAAAAGGGCAACGACCCCTACCTGATTGACTAGTTCCCACCTGTGAGGTAAACCAAGAGCTGTCGTTTGTGGAAAAGCAGTTATCAGTTTTACCTGAGCCGTGGAGTGAGGGGTACTTCCCCAATATGCAAGCCATCAGACAACATTGGTGTCCGAGTGAATCCCCTGAACTGTTAGGAAGCCAAGCATTCGGGGTCCATATCTATTTTCAGCTGATAAATCCCAGATTTCCTCTGTCCAGAACTATTTTCAATCACTTTCGCGCCGTTTCCAATCTATTTGTTGCAGATTACTTCCATGTCATTTCAGATTTATCTGTTGTCGATCCCTTCCGCATCGTTTCAGATCCATATGTTGTTGATCCCTTCCATGTCGTTTCAGATCCATCTATTGTCGATCCCTTCTGCATCATTTCAGATCCATCTGTTTCCGATCCCTTCCGCGCCATTGCAAATCCATTTGTTGCCGATCCCTTCTGCATCGTAGCAGATTTCCTCTATCTAGAACTGTTGTCGATCACTTATGCGTCATTTCATATCTATCTATTGTCGATCACTTCCGTGTTGTTTCAAATCTATCTGTTTTCGATCCCTTCCACGTCGTTTCAGATCCATCTATTTTTGATCCCTTCTGCGTCGGTTCAGATCCATCTGTTGCCGATCCCTTCCGCGTCGTTTCAAATCCATCAGTTTTCGATCCCTTCTGCGTCGTTGCAGATCCATCTGTTGTCGATCCCTTTCTTTCCATATCTCCCTTGTTTTCACTTTATTTCCCTTGAAACTTCCCTGGCACCCCTGTCATCCCATTTTGCATCTTTCATTCCTGAGCACCCTATCCCAAATTCCACTTCCCAAAGCCAGAAATCCCACATTTGTCTATTTTTAGGGTTTGCCATAACTTCTTTAATTTTCACCCAATCGCCTTCCAATTTTGCCACCGTGTTCATTTCCTATTTTTGCTTCTTTGTCCCTCTCTAACAAATTTTCTCATTCTTTCATCCCGCTTCTGAAATCCCCATTTTTTGCTTCCCTGTCCATTCGCAAGAGTCCAAAACCTAGTCAAACCCCAATTACCCATCAGAGCTTTTCCCAAATCCAAATTTCCCTTTACTAAATAAGCTTTTGTTTGTGTTTTTCTACCCATTAAAAAAAAAAAGTCCTGGTTATGGTTGTCACCCGCGTAGGAGCAAAAACCATGGAGGAAGCACTTGCAGCCATCCAAACCAAGCTCCAGGATCTGGATGAAAAATTTCTCGCCCTCCATCTTGAGCATTCAACCATGAACAACAAACAATAGTCTGAGTCTTCATCAGACAATGGGTTCTCTTCTTCCAGCAATGTCCGTGGTCCGAAGCTTGATTTTCCTCGCTTCAATGGTACTGATCCGACTGGATGGATCTATCGTGAATAACAGTATTTCAGTCTGCATAATGTTTTTGATGTCACCAAAGTTCTACTTGCATCCTTTCATTTGGAACAAGAAGCTCTTCAATGGTACCGTTGGTACATCAAGGCTCATGAAGAGCCAAAATGGCCAGATTTTTGCCAACTCCTTTTGCAACGATTTGGTCCTAGTGCTTTTGATGACTTCATAAGAGCCCTCGCTAAAACTTCGCCAAATTGGCACTGTGAGAGATTATCAGACATAATTTGAGAAACTAGCCAATCACATAGAAGGATTGTCTGATGAATTCTATAGGAGGTCTTTTATCAGTGGTCTTCAAGATGAAATCCGCTAAGAGGTTAAAATGTTCAGTCCAAACACAATGATGGAAGCCCCGGGGTTGGCTAAGTTGGAAGAAGACAAGATTGTAGCCCAACAACGCTCCAAACCCACTTTTGTTCCCTTCCTAAATATGGGTTCTCAACGACCTCCCATCCCGCCAGCTCCTCGACCAACTCCTATCAAGCATCTGTCTGAAACAAAGATGCAAGCACGTAGAGAAGAAGGGCTTTGTTATAATTGTGATGAGAAATTCACTTAGGGACATAGATGTGTTCAACAAAAGCTCTATCTCTTGGATGTGGATTCTCCACATACCTCTGAAATTGGTGAAGAAGCTCCACATACAATGGATGATCAGGTCGACATTTAGGAGCCACCTATTGACCCTCTGTCTTAGGAAGACCACCCAGATATATCTCTCCATGCTTTAGCCGGAATCACCACCCCCCAAACAATGCGGGTCAGGGGTTACTTCAAGAAGCTCCCTCTTACCATACTCATTGATTCTGGTAGCACTCATAACTTCATTGACCCTCGGATTGCCAAATAGGCTGATTGTTTTATCCATCCTTGCTCTAACTTTGAAGTCATGGTTGCCAATGGGGGCACCTTACCTTGCAAGGGGAAGTGTCACAATGTGTGTATCTCTATGGAAGATTATAACTTTTGTTTTGACATGTTTTCCTTGGCCTTAGGAGGATGTGATGTGGTTTTGGGTGTTCAATGGTTATGCACACTTGGACCCATCTTATGGGATTTTGTTGAACTTTGGATGCAATTTTCAGTCAATGGACAAAAACACAAATTTACAGACTTACAACCAGGGTCTCTCCGCATCATCAATTCACATCACCTGGAAAAACTCCTTAAGAAGAATTCACATGGTGTCATCGCTCAACTCCATTCCATTCAGCTGCACCCATCAACAATCTCTACTACTCCCTTGGATCTCCAACCAATTTTGGATAGATATGTCGGTGCCTTTGCTGAACCAATGGGATTGCCACTTTCACGAGACCTTTCCATTCATAATTTAGTCGCATCTATATCTTCTAAGTAAATGATGGCTATTTTTCATGCAATATAGACGTGGCAGCCATACCTATTAGGAAATTCTTTCTGCATCAAGACTGCTCATAAGAGTCTAAAATATTTCTTGGAACAACGAGTCTCCTTACCCGCACAACTGAAATGGATTCGCCAACTCCTGGTTTATGCTAATGAGATCACTTACATGAAGGGTCAAGACAATTTGGTGGCAGATGCTCCTTATCGCACAATTGATGCCCCGGTTTCTCTTTCAACTATTTCTCTGCTTGTTCCAAATTGGTTGCAATCTATTCAACAGGGCTATGTCTTCTCTGAACTCCATGCGTCTCCATTGGTCAGGCACTCCGAGTTCCTCCAAACGTATGAGCAAGCAAAACATACCTTCTTTTGGCAAGGAATGAAAAGGACAATTCAACAGATGGTGGCTGAATATGATACCTTCAAACTCCTTCTAGGATTGCTTGAACCAATACCCATCCTTCCACGGATCTAAACAGACATGTCTCTGGAATTCATTGAAGGGATCCCTAAATATGGAGGGTAGGATGACATTACCAATAAATGTTTGGAAACTTATCTTCATTGCTTCACCTCTGAACAATAACCTCCGTGGGCGAAGTGGCCCCCTCTCGCTGAATGGTGGTACCCTACTACATCTAAAATTACTCCACATGAAGCAATCTATGGTCAGGCACCACCATTTCTTCTTTCGTACACCCTCAACAATGCACCAATTCAGGCAATTGACACAGTTCTTCGAAACCGCGATCTGATTCTTCACATTTTGCAGGACACTCTTCACATGGCCAGGATTCAAATGAAACAACAAGTCGATCAGCACCATTCCGAGCGGACTTTTCAAGCAGTTGATATGGTTTTTCTTTGTCTACAACCTTCCAAGCAATCCTCCCTAACACTCAAAGGGCGTCCACTTATCTCTCTCTCTATCATAGAGGTATTCATTCAATGCCACGATATGCAACTATAGGCTACTACATGGGCACCACTCCTTCAGATTCAACATCAATTTCCACATCTAAATCTTTGAGGACAAAGCTTTTTCTAAGGGAGAGGGGATGTTAGGAACCCATCTCTTTACTTTGTTAGTATATTTTTGTTGGACGCATATGCTTTGTAAGACTTCCCGTAGTATTTGTTGATCCATAGTTTGTGTTATTGTTGTTGGGTGCATATGCTTTGTAAGTCTCCCGTAGTATTTGTTAACCCATAGTTTTTATTGGCCCATGGTTTTGACACATAGTATTGGCTCCTAGACTTAGTATATAAGTGTGCTTTGAGGCCAATGAAGGCACCGTGAAGTTATTTGTATTGATATTGCTCAAAGGAGGTTTCCCCCTCATGAAAGTGGCCTATGATCAATAAAGTGATTCTGAGTTCTGTTATTACTATTATATCGTGTATTTTCATTAATTGATTATTGCAGGTTCCTCACACGACCAAAGGCTGGACCAAAATGTACTGAGGAACCTACGGTAGAAATTGGCAAGACCCAGAAAGCTGCAGAGCTCTGTTAGAGTGGTAGGGGTTGGCCAATCCAGAATGACTTGGATCTTGGCCGAATCCACATGCACCCCTCGCTCATCAATAATGTATCCCAGATACTAAACCTGGGTCATGCCAAAAGTGCACTTCTCCAAATTGGCACACAACTTGTGTTGCCCCAGTGTTTGGAGGACCTGTCGTATGTGGTGGAGGTGCTCCCCCCACGTTTGACTAAATATCAAGATTTCATCCAAGTACACTACTACAAATGAGTTGGTGTATGGCTGCAAGATGTCGTCCATCATCCTCATGAAGGTTGTGGGAGCATTTGTCAGCCCGAAAGGCATGACCAACCATTCGAAAAGGCCCTACTTGGCTTTGAAGGCAATCTTCCACACATCAGAGGGTTCGATTGGTACCTAGTGGTATCCGGACTTCAAGTCGATCTTACTGAAATATTTTCCCATCCTGAGTTGGTCCAGAAGGTCATCAATCTATGGGATCGGGTACCTATTCTGAACAGTGTTAAATTTTGAGCATTGATTCACAATACTCTAGGATCTTTGCTGAGAGAATAACATATACAGTATATCAATGCATGACAATCACAATAAGCATGACAAGCATCACAAGAATCAAAAGCATAAGAGACAAGAGACATAGAGTTTTCGTGGGGAAAACCCTAAGGTGAAAAAACCACAACTTCCTCAGAGATAGAGAGAGCAATGGCTCAACCAAAGTACAACCAAAATACACTAAGATAGTCTCCTAGTAGCAGATGATCCTCCTCCTCACTAGTGCGCCACTTTCTGAGTGAGAGTGAGATACTTTTCCGAGTGATCTAAATAGAGATCACCTGATCTCTATTTATACTGATCTATTTGCCCAATGACCTTATGGGGCCGACTTGTCTAGTTAGGTACATCCACATTATAATATATATCATTTAGGGCCGACCCCACACATGGTGGTCTAATAACCCATCGGCAAGTACACACACTTGTGACACTTGTCAATCCACATGACGACACTTCCTTATAGAGGAATGACACATCTCTTATAAGGGTACAATAAATCTATATAAAATACACAGATGAAATACATTCCGAAGTTACATATACATCAACACTCCCTCTTAACTAGGAAGGTATTTCTTGACACAGATCTGCTAGACAAGTCTTCTTCTCAGGATCATCGTCATCGATGCATCGTCATCATCATTGTCACTGCTGCTGCTATCTCAACCAATCTCTAACTCTACTCGTCATAGGAAGTTCTACAGAGCCAGTCCTTTTTCATACTGGATGTAGGCCCACCACCTGCAGGTCTTCGTCATCACTGGCCATACTGTGGAATTCTCAGGACTTATTACGTGCGTCACAAAACCTTGATAGAGCATCCCAGGATGTTACGAGCACATGGCTCTACCTATAGGATCTCCCAGGGCCATATTATATGTGACCTCACCACAAAACCTCGCAAGATCATCCCAGGCTGTTACGAGCACGCAGCTCTACCTATAGGATCTCCCAAGGCATGAATTACATGTAGTCATGGAAAACCTTGCAAGAGCATCCCGGGACTGATTACGGGCACACAGCCCAACCTATCGGATCTCCCAGGGACAGATTATATGCCACAGGACAAAACCTCGAAAGAGCATCTGCCAGATATCCCAGGGAAACGAATTACATGCCGTAGGCAAAACCTCAAAAGACTATCTGTAGATCTCCCAAGGCCAAATTATATGTCCTCCTAGAGCAAAACCTCGAAATAGCATTTGCCAGATATCCCAGGGAAACGAATTACATGCCATAGGCAAAACCTCGAAAGACTATCTGCAAATCTCCCAAGGCCAAATTATATGCTCATCTACACAACCTGATCCATGGCCATAGAGTATCAACCTGATACTCACCATACATCATCCTGATCATCATCACTGCAACATCCTGTTGCATGTCATCTGGAGCAACATCCTGAAGCTCGTCATCCACGATCATCCTAATCATATAATGCATCTACCTGATGCATACCAAGTATCTACCTGATACATATCATCATACATGATCCACCTGATCATACAATGTATCCTCCTGATACAAATACAAATACATGATACATATCACCATACATGATCCACCTGATCATACAATGTATCCACTTGATACATATACAAATACATGGTCCAAGCATCCAACATGATGCATATACAAAAATACATACACATGATCCAACCGATCATATCCAGCATCCAACATGATGCGTACATACATATAAATGATCCAACTGATCATATCCAGCATCCAACATGATGCATACATACATACATAGAAATGATCCAACTTATCATATCTAGCATCCAACATGATGCATACATACATATAAAGATGATCCAACTGATCATATCCAGCATCCAACATGATGCATACATACATATAAAAATGATCCAACTGATCATATCCAAGCAGAAACCAGAACATCATCTTGATGCTCATCATCCAGCGCTTACATCCAAGGCCATGTGAAGGATCCTCCTTCCAACATACTTGGAATGGCTTCAGCAAATGTGTCCATCACTTCTTCCTCGAAGTGTCCTCGATCTGAAGAATGCCAAGCCTCTCTCTGAAGTACTCAAACTTCACCCTGGCTAGTGGCTTCGTCAGCACATCTGCAATCTGCTCGTCCGTCGCAACATACAAGAGCTTCACAACTCCTCTCTGCACCATATCTCTGATATAGTGATATTTGATCTCTATGTGTTTCGACCTGTCATGAAACACTGGGTTCTTAGACAGCTTCACACAACTCTGGTTATCACAAAAGATACCAGTAGCATCCAACAGGAGATCAAATAACTCAGACAGTAGCTTCCGTAGCCATACTGCCTCACAACTAGATGAACAGGCTGCAACATACTCTTCCTTAGCTATACTCAGTGCTACGTAGGATTGATTCCTGCTAAACCAAGAGATCACACTTGATCCCATACTGAAGCAGCATCCAGATGTGCTCTTCCTATCTGCAGCACTTCCAGCCCAATCTGAATCAACATAACCCTGTAGGTTAAACTTTTGATTCGCCTCATACTTGAGCCCATAATCCACTGTACCCTTCAGGTACCTCAGAACATGCTTTACAACAACCAGATGAACACTCCTCGGATTTGTCAGGAACTGACTCAATGTGTTCACTGCAAAGCAAATATCTGGTCTCGTGTTCGTCAGGTACATCAAGGACCCAATCATCTGACAATACATAGAGACATCAACTGGCTCAGATGAAGCATCACATAGAAGCTTCAGATTCGATGCCATAGGTGTGGCAATGGCCTTGCAATCCATCATCCCAAATCTCTTCAGGATATCTACTGTGTACTTCCCTTGACCAAGGAAGATCCCACATGCACTCTGCCACACCTCCATACCTAAGAAATAGTGCATCATTCCCAAATCTTTTATATCGAATTCAGCAGCAAGCTTCCTCTTAGTATCTGCAATCAGTCTATCATCTCCTGTTACAAATAAGTCATCCACATACAGGATTAGAATCACAGGATTCCCTTCCTCAACCTTGTAGTAAAGGTTGGAATCTGCTTTACTCTTGGTAAAGCCCAAACTAGATAGGAAACTGTCCATCCTACCATACCAAGTTCTGGGAGCTCGTTTCAAGCCATACAAAGCTTTCTTCAATGTGCATACATATGACTCCCTGTCATGTATTTCAAAACCGAGTGGCTACTCCACATATACTTCCTCTTCAACTACACCATTCAAGAAAGCAGTCTTGACATCCATCTGGTGTATTTTCCATTTCATTGTTGTAGCCAGGGCAAGTACTATTCTGATGGAAGTATACCTGGCTACAGGTGCAAAAGTTTCTTCATAATCTATTCCCTCTTTCTGAGAGAAGCCACGAGCTACGAATCTTGCCTTGTATTTCTCTACACTGCCATCTGCAACATGCTTGATTTTGTAGATCCATTTGGAAGTCACAACAAACTTCTCTTTAGGTCTTGGGACAACATCCCAAACATCATTCTTCATTATTGATTGGTATTCCTCAACCATGGCATCCTTCCATTCTTACTTTTCCGTTGCTTCTTCATAACTGGAAGGCTCTTTGTTCATAATGTCACAGAGTACAACATAGCTGGTATGTGATCTGGTTCTCTTCTTTGCTCTGTGTTCTTCTTCTGGAATGCCAAATCTTTCTGCATCTTGAATGAGCTCTCTAACCCATGCAGGTTTCCTCTTGTGAGAGTTATCCTCACGGGGTGGATCTACAGGTTCTTGTGGATCTTCAAACTCACGAACAACTTCTGGAACTGCTTCAGTCATGGTAGTGTCTTGAAATCTAGTTTACTTAGGTTCTTCATAAACTTCGATAGGTGCCTTCCTTGATTTGATGAATGCTGAATTTTCATCAAATGTTACATCCTTGCTGACATCAATCTTCTTGAACCCTGGAAAGTATATTCTGTAAGCCTTCGAGCTTTCACTGTAACCCACAAAGATACCCTTCTTTCCTGAAGGATCTAGTTTAATCCTCTTTTCTTTTGGGACATGAGTGTATACTGGACAACCAAATATTCTGAGATGGCTGACTTCAGGTTTCTTACCAGAAAAGACTTCTTCTGGTGTCTTGTTGTCCAATATCTTGCGGAGTGTTCTGTTCTGCACATATACAGTTGTTCTAGCTGCTTCTGCCCATAGATGCATAGGTAGATCCTGGTCATGCAGCAATTCCCTTTGCTGCTTCCATGATAGTTCTGTTCTTCCTTTCTGCAACTCCATTCTATTGAGAATTATAAGGGGCAGTCAACTCCCTCTTAATCCCTGAATCACTACAAAGCTTCTTGAAGTCACTTGAGGTGAATTCTCCACCATTGTCGGATCTGAATGTTTTGATCTTCTTGTCAGTTTGATTCTCCATAAAGGTTTTGAATTCCTTGAACTTATCAAACACCTCATCTTTGTTCTTCAAGAAGTATACCCAAGTCTTCCTGGAGAAGTCATCAATAAATGAGACATAGTAAACATACCCACTTAGAGAACTGGATGACATAAGACCACATACATCTGAGTGGATGATTTCCAGGATGTCTTTTGCCTTGCTTTCACTGCTTGGGAAAGCCTTCTTTATGTTCTTACCTTTTGCACATCCTTTGCAAACACCTTCATGTTTGGTCTTGATTTCGGGAAGACCCTCTACAGCCTTGCTTGCAATTGGAAGTGCTCTATAGTGCATATGAGCAAGTATTCTATGCCAAAGTTCACTTGGCTCCACGGATTCATGTACCATGGCATGTTCAGGTTGTCCCTTCAATTTATACAAACCTCCCTCTTGCTCTCCAATCACTACTGCATCATCTATGTTCTTTCCCTTTGGCCACTTTAGGACTTGGCCATCCACAAATGCAACCCTCATACCTTTTGCATCCAATGCAGAGATTGAGAGTAAGTTTTTCTTAAGCCTAGGTACATAAAGAACTTCTTTCATCTTCAAATATTTTCTAGAATCTAGGTTGTAGGAGGCTTCACCTCTTCCTTTGATTGGGTATTGATAATCATCCCCAAGTTTCACCTTATGGGGTGATTCATGTTCAGATAGATTCACAAAAGATTCCTTAAACCCAGTCATGTGTTTGGAAGCCCCACTGTCAATCAACCAATCATTACAACCATGGGAGATAGTACCTGTGAGAGAAAATATTAGAACATACTCTTCTTCACTTGATGGGTCAACATCACTATCATCACTTTCTGCCCTAGCCTTCTTCTTTGGAGGTCTATCATCCTCGGCAGCATGAGCATGAAACTTTCTTTTGCTGCCCTTTTTCTTCTTGCTGGAGTTGTTGTTATTATCCCTTTTGTTCTTGGGACAATCTGAAGCAAAGTGACCCTTCTCATTGCATGTGAAGCATCTTAGATCCTTCTTATTCTTTTGATAGGATCTCTTGTGGCGAGAGTGCTCCTTCTTGGGCTTGTTTCTTTTGGTGTGAGCTGCAAGAGCTTGATCTTCACCTCCCATCTTTTCCTCACGAGCTATAAGTCTATCTTCTTCTTGAGAGCATTCTTCCCGCAATCTGTTGAAGGAGATCAACTTCTTCCTTGCACAAATTCCTTGAATAAAGGAATCCCATGACCTGGGTAGGCCATTTAGAGTGGTCATCACCACTTCACCATTCTCCACCATTTCATCCACTGCTTCTAGTTGTTCCTTGATCTGGGAGACCCTGGAAAAATAAGATTGAATGGTTTCTCCATTCTGAAACTTTACTCCTTTCAATTGGTTCCGCAAGGTCATCTTCCGATTTATGTTCTTTCCTTCAAATAGCTTGGTCAAAGAGTCAAACATCTCCTTGGGTGTCTTAAGAGAAGACACATGGGGTATGAGATGGTCTTTGATAGAATCAGCAATGATTCTCTTTGCCTTGACCAAGTTCTTCTAATGAAATACCTTGGCCTCTTCATCCTCTGGGATAGGGATGTCTTCTTTCACATATGAGTCCAACTCATTCTCTTCCAGGATTAACCCAATCCTATACTTCCAATCTCGGAAGTTATCAGCTCCTTCAAGCTTATCCTCAATCTTGGTGTGGTGAGACATCTTAAAGAGTACTTCAAATGGAAATAGAAAAGATTTAGATCTTACCACTTGAAATGCTTAAAACTGGATCTGGTCCAGGATTAGGGTTTGTCGAAAAAACCCTAAAAATTCAAAATGTGAATTTCAAATTTCTGAAAGGATAGAAAGAGGCGCTTTGATGAGCTGATCAGCCTGGTGCATTCAGAATTTGAGATCAGCAAAGTTTTACCCTTCACATTTGATCTTTTGTCCTCCCGGGTTCACTAGGGAGAGTCCTGAATTAGGGTTTGAGTTTCCCGAAGATCTACCCAGCCAAAAATCTCGATCCAAAGCTCTAAAATTCGATTTTTGCAAGGAGCTTCCAGCTGTGTCTTCAGATTCTAGAAATTCCTATTTTTGTGGAAACCCTAATTTTTAGGGCCAAATCTGAAAATGCTCAGAATTGAATTCTGATTGGACAGATAGATGCACCTTGATGAGTAGAGTCAATCTACTATACTGATTTTCCAAAATCTGTGGAGATAAACCTAATAAACAAGAAACTCAAGTTTTTGTCACTGCAAAATGTCTTCTTCTCAGGTTAGCTCTAATACCATGTTAAATTTTGAGCATTGATTCACAATACTCTAGGATGTTTGTTGAAAGAATAACATATACAATATATCAATGCATGACAATCACAATAAGCATGACAAACATCACAAGAATCAAAAGCATAAGAGACAAGAGACACAGAGTTTCCGTGTGGAAAACCCTAAGGTGAAAAAACCCACAACTTCCTCAGAGATAGAGAGAGCAATGGCTCAACCAAAGTACAACCAAAATACACTGAGATAGTCTCCTAGTAGCAGATGATCCTCCTCCTCACTAGTGCACCACTTTCTGAGTTAGAGTGAGATACTTTTCTGAGTGATCTAAATAGAGATCACCTGATCTCTATTTATACTGATCTGTTTTCCCAGTGACCTTATGGGGCTGACTTGTCTAGTTAGGTACATCCACATTATAATATATATCATTCAGGCCGACCCCACACATGGTGGTCTAATAACCCATCAGCAAGTACACACACTTGCGACACTTGTCAATCCACATGACGACACTTCCTTATAGAGGAATGACACATCTCTTATAAGGGTACAATAAATATATATATAATACACAGATGAAATACATTCCGAAGTTACATATACATCAACAAACAATGATGTTATTCAACCCCTGATAGTCAATACAGAGTCTCCAAGTCCCATCCTTCTTTTGCACCAGCACGATCGGGTTCCCATAAGGTGATGAACTTGGTCGGATGTGACCTTTCTGTAACAGTTCCTGAATATGCCTCTTGATTTCGTCATTCTCCATAATAAAGTGTCGATAGATTGGTCCATTGGGAAATGACATGCCTGGGGTCAGATCGATGGGGTGCTTGACCTGACAATGCAGAGGCACCCCTGTGGTTGAGGTGAAGATGTCCCCATACTCTTCCACGACCTTGTCCATCTGTTGTTGTTGGGAAAAGGAGCTCTTTCTGGAGGTCGTGGCCACAATCTTATTCTTTCCCTAAGGGCGGATTACCAGGAAAACAAATTTCCCTATTTTGGAAATGAGTTTACTGCATTGTTTTGCAGTAACCAAAGAGATGGCGGCAGGAGGTGCTACCTCTAGTATCATGTACAACTTATTTACCAAAGTAATAATAACAGCGCGCTGACGGGACTCATACATAGCATGTCGCTTCCATAAGTATGGTTGGCCTAATAATACATCAGAAACATCAAGAGGAGAAATGTCACATGATACCTCATCCGTGAAGGGCTTGATGCTGTAGGAAAGGTGACACTGTTGGCTGTCGCAGAGATCCTGTCCTTGGTGAATCCACCCAATGGTGTACGGTTCTGGGTGTGCTGTGGTCAGCAAGCCCAACCGCTTCATGACCTCAGCTGAAATGAGGTTCTTTTGGCTCCCATTGTCGACAATGAACCGCAGTGCAGAACCCTTTACCCACATCTGGGAATGGAAGAGACACTCCCCCTCCTCTAGATATTTCGTTTCCTCCTTCTGGACCTTTGTGGTGGCAACAGTGGCGGTGGGCTCCGCATCGATAATCTGCTTCCCCTTGTCATTACCCTTTTCTGAGTTCTGGTTCAGAGTTGGAGCATGCATCCGATTTAGAGGCCTTCAACTAGACCACCAGTGACTGCTTGGCCTGACACTCACTTGTGTTGTGCGTGGAGCTCTTATGAAACTCACACCACTTTCCCATGTCCTTCTTTGGCTTCGCATTGTTGTTCTTTGCTTGCGGTTTTGGCGGGTCATCCTAGGCCTCCCCACCTTAGCTTTGTCCTTTGTTCTGTGGTTTGAAGGAACCTTTCCGTTGCTTCTAATTCGCAGATCCAAAATATCGTTTATTTTGTTTGAACTTTTGCTCAATCTTGGCAGCAAACCGATATGCTGCGCCAAGTGAGGAGATGCCGAGGAACTCCATTTCCTCCTAAATGTATCTGTGCAGACAACTGCAGTACTTCAGCACCAAATGTTTCTCCAAATATTTTATACCCAATTTTTTGCATAGGGTATGGAATAGTTTCGTCAGCTCATGCACATCTTGATCCATTTGCTGCCGCAGTGTATTCCATTGTATGTACTTGTCCTCATAGCTTCCCATGGGATAATATTGTTCCTTGATGGCATCTCGGAAATAATTCCAAGTGGGTGCGCCTGAAAACAGAGAGGGTTCCCTCTCATTCTTCTGCTCACAGTAGGTTTCCCACCAGTCCTTGACATGGGGGGTGGCTTTAAGGAGTGCAAAAGTGATTCTTTCCCAGTTGGAAAATTCATGCACCGAGAAATACCCTTCTAATAGATTCAACCATCTATCTACGACATCTACAAAGTTATCCATCATCGCGTTCCTTTGTTTCTCGAGGGCCTCCTCGAGCAATATTTTGAGAGGATCTCCTGCTCCCTCATCTTTCTTTTTGTCCGCCATGGGCGGCCGTCAGGGTTTGCGAGGCTGATCTTGCAAGGGTTCAACTAGGTCGAGCCCTAACTCCTTATACCCCGACCTCGTTGGGGACATGCAAAGAAGGATCGAGAAAGAGCAAACTTGCTCGGATACCACTGATCCAGACTTATGAAGGAACGCAAGGGGTTACAAAAATACACATAAGCGCAAAGGTGCAGCAGAAATAAGACTTAATTTTATTAATATCACATAACGGAAATATGCTTACAGACAGAATGGAAATAAAACTAGCTAGAGCGTTGGTAGCTATCTCTGAGAAGAGATGTGGCAGATACCGGCCTATGAACTCTGCCTACAATGAGGATCGAAGCCTCTCTATTATTGAGAAACAAAGGAAACCCTAAACATCCAAAAACCTAACCCTAGGAGATGAAACCATGCCAAACTATTGGCCCCGTTGGGGTAAATTGATACATCAATTTCCTGGTGCCGTAACTTTTTCATACGATCTCCGTTTGATGCAAATGATACCTCGTTGAAAAGATCTATCCAAGGACTACACTAAATATGTGAATGGGGAGATTTATCGAGCAAGATTCCCCAAAAAACGTAATTTAGGGCCTCAAAACGGCTCTAGAAGTTTAGGACCCGAAAAACTACTAAAAATAGTAAGCTGTGCTATAATTAAGGAAACTAAAAGAACAATGTTGGGGCCCAAAGTGGAATAGGCGGGTGGACACCAATATACACCAGGATCAATTGGTGTATTATATGGTTAAAATCCTCAAAGAGGAAAACAATCTATAGCCCCGACCAACGTGACCACTTAAGGAAATACATTAATGCAAAAAGAAAACAATTTACCATATGAATCTCTCACAATTGATCATCAATGAATGACCCTATATGCTCTTTAAATTGAGATCATGGAACGATTAGGTGTTAAGCCACAGATCAAGTGTCATTAGGATTGAGGAGAAGGTGAACCATTGAATCACTTTATGTCTAGAATACAATCATGACCATTAGATTTGATAATTACAAAATCACGCTCAAGAACACACTTTACAAAAATACAAATTAGACCAAGTTGAACTTAACTAATGCCTAAGTGCCTAAATATCCTACAACACCCATTAAGAACAATTTACAAGGGTAGCACTACAGGAGAAGCAAGGAGGCATTAGATCCTATCCCCCATTAATGAAAACTTCTTAAACACCTAACATAGATTGAAGTTTAAGAAACTTTTCTTCTGTAAGAATCTTTGTGAAACTATCTACAACTTGATCATCTATATGGAAATAGAGAATTTTGAGAACATGATATTGAAGAATATTTTTTATGAAGTGCACGTGTATCTCAATGCATTTTATGTGCAAATGTTGAATTGTATATTTGGAAAGCTGAATAGCACTTTGATTATCAAACTAGAGTATGGTCAGATGTTGTTGTTGTAATCCAAAATTTCAAAGTAAATCCAAAAGGATTCTTGATTTACACTAACTACTACTCGATGATTGGTTGATATTAATGAAAAAAATTGCCACATGCTTCTTACAAGCCCAAGTGACAGGTCCATAACCAAGACTACAAACATAACTTGCAATAGACTTCGAATCATCATGGTCGACAATCCAATTAGAATCAGGGAAACCAACCAACATAGTAGTCCCCCTATGAATTGTAATGTATCTCAAACTGAATTGTACCCTATATAAACCAAATTATCCACTTTATTTCTTTCCAAATGGACCTCATGGGGTGTTTGCATATATTAGGAAACATGACCAACAACAAAAAAAATATCAAGATCATGGGTGTGAGTTAAATACAAAACTATACCGACTAATTGACTATATAAAGCAAGATCTACTTTGGTTGTAGCACAAGTGGCAGCAAGTCTGAATCTAAACTAAAAGGGAGACGGGGTTGGTTCACAGTCTTCCATGTGATAGCAATGAAGAAGGTCACATGCATACTTAAACTAGGAAAAATAAATGCCTTGGTTTGGAATACTTGGAGGCTAAGAAAATAATGCAAATATCCTAAGTTTTTCATTTCAAATGTCTCCTTAAGATGAATTTCAAAATGGTTGAAAGTTTATAATTACTACCAATGAGGATAGGGTCATTAACATAAAGAACATGTATTATGAGATGATCACCCACTTTCCTGGTATAAACATTGGGGTTAGAATGACATCTAGAGAAGTAATTTTCAAGTAGAAAGTTATCCATATTAGCTACAAAGTTTGAGGAGCTCGCTCAAGACCATAGAAATATTTCTTAGGGTGACAAACTGTAATAGTGTGATTAATGATTGTCTAGTGGTCTCATTTACAGTTGTATAATCCCCGAGAATTTTGTAAACACATTGATCCATACTCAGAACATTGGCCATGTTATTCTTCAACAACTAACTAACTTATAAAATGAGTTTATCCCACATTCATCATGGGATATGTTCTCCTGTCTCTCTACTGTATATAATAGAGGTGAAGGAGGATCAATATAATAATGATATGTGCATATGTGGGGAGCTCAAGCCTTGTAATATTGGAGATTTTACTTGAAGAATAAAATACCAACTTCCACGGATGTTTCCCCATCTTGGGGTTTTACCAAGTAAACACAGTCTCCTATTGTCTCTCTTATTTCTTGCTTTTTTATTTACTATTTTATTTGATTCTTTCCATAGCATTTTTGACTTGTTACACCTTTGGTTATTTGTTATTGCATATTTTCTTGATCTAACATGGTATCCGAGTGGGTTATCAAGTTCTAATTCCTTGGATAAAATTATATATTGATTTTTTTAATGCATCAAACTTCAATATATCTCCTTGTTTCCCATCTCTTCATATATGTTTCTTGGGCTCCTCTCTCTTGTAACTCTGTAAATATATTTGGACAACCACTTATTTTTTTCACCAAGTATAAGTGGTTTCCACCATATCTACGTAATTTTCAGAAAATTTGGCCTTACCATTGTTTCCATAGTATGGAAATCAACCATAATTTATTGTTCACCCATTAAATTTGCCCCCCGTTTGCCCAAAATTGAATTAATTTTCCTAACCTAGCTTAGGAAATTTACTTTTTTTTAACCTAAAGTTTTTTGTCAAATTCTTTTTACCAAACCTAATCTTTTTAGGTTTGGTGACTTTACAAGCCTAGTATTTTTATCAAGCCTCCGCCCAATCCATTTTTTTATCAAACCTAGGGATTTGGTAGTCAAAAATTTTTTGGGGCAATTTTGACATTGCTTATTTTTTATCTCACCTCCCATGCGGTCATATGGCATCTTGGCACTCTTCTAATATCCCAATTTTGACCCTATTGCATTAAAATTGTAAATGATGTAAATATCGTTATTAAATCATGGTGAGGAACTCAAGGCCAAGGGCCCGCCATTGATTTAGCGTTTTATGTATTGGAAATTAAAAATCGATGCATATGGTTCTTGTGCTAGCCATGCGCAATAGAAATTAAGACATCATGTAAATATGAATTTTAATGAAATACCCAAAACTAGCTATGCAATGCAACAAGAGATGGGGGCATGATTTTTACAAGGGTTAGGGAGGGAAAATATTCAAACCTTTGAGCCAATAGTGTTAATCCAAATGTCAATGAGAGAACCCATAAAACCTCAACTACCCATTTTGACTTATGCACCCAATCATTTAATTCTTTCAAGAGTTGGTTGAGGTAGTTAATGCATTGGGAATGGAGAGGTATGGCAGCCAATTTCGTGTATGGGCAAGCCATCCATTTGGGAAATCGTATTTTGGCTTCCATGAAAAGAAAACACCCACAAAAATTGTGCCAAAGCCATTATTCACCCATGGTCTTTGCTCCCTCATGGAGTCTGAACTAGATGGGGCTTTCTCCTTCATGTTTTCCATCTCTTTCCTTCATTTTCCATAGCTGGGAATCCATTTTTGTGTTGCAGACTGGCTGGGAGGAGGAGAGTCACGATTTGGGGGTTTATAGAGGTCGTTTATGCCCCATGAATGCCCATAAACATTTTCTGAAATCGAATTGGCTCTCCCAGGGATTGATTCCACCATATAACATTTCATTTTGGGTTTCCCATGATTTTGGAAACTCATGGAAACCCCATTTTGAGCATCCCATAGTAAAAACGTTTTTCTTCATACCCAACACTTGTGTTTTGTTGTTATGTGCATCCCTATTTTGGTTTGAACTTGTGAGTAAGAAATTAGGAGTGGAAGAGGACCGGATTTGGCTTGATAAACCTAGTGAAGAGAGTAACCTCACTGAAAGATCAAAAGGGGTGGCTACTCTTCTATGCACACCTTGAAGAGCACTAGAATGGAAGGTATGGCCTGAGGGACTGTGTAGCAGCGAAGGGAATACTTCCTTATGTTGGGTGTGTAGGTATTGTGGGGACCAAGCTAGATAGATATTGTATAGGTATCCATAGCTCTGTGGTTGGGCTCACTAGCTTAGCAATTCATTCCCTTCCATTGCCTTAGCAGCCAAATAAACCCAACTATGGATTGGCTTGGCTGATTTCGGTGTATATTTGGCTATGTGTGAGTCTATTGTTCCCTTTTTCCTTGTAGAAATCATGCCCAACTCGGGGTTCGCAGTTGTGTTGAGAGATTGATGAGCACAACTGACACATGGTTGGGTGGAACGTTGCAGTTGCACAGCCAATTGCTCGAGACTACTTTGTTTCAAGATAAGTACTATCTTGTGTTAATTCATCAATGTCTGTATTTGATGACTATCATGAATATGTTGAATGCATGCTAGATGTGTAGTTGAATTTACTTCCATTGTGTTTCTTACATTTATACATATGCATATGTCTTTTTATTTTCAATGAATTTTGTTAATGATCTTGGGGCTAGATGCCCAGTTTTAGTGTCACGTTCTCTCCCTTGCTCGGGAACGATGGGGGGGGGATGTGACAGTGTGTTATCAGAGCCACAGGTTACAACGTCGGGCCTAAATGGGATAAGTTAAGCAGTTGCAAAGGATAGACCCCTTCCTGATCAACACTAGTCATCAGAGAAAGAAAGAAAAATTTCAAATTTTTCTAAGTGTTTTTGAAATTTGTTCTAAGTTTGTATCAACGACAAAGGGCCAAGTCCGCCCAAACAGATCGGCGAAAAATTGTGAGTTCCACCGAAATAGTCAGCGCAATATCAAAATTTGCATCGATCGACGACAAATTGCGAGTTTCGGAAAAACGAATCAGCGACAAATTGCGAGTTCCGCCGAAACGATTGACGCAAGATTTCAAGTTGCGTCGATTGACGACAAATTGCGAGTTTCAGTGAAACAGATTGGCGATAAATTGCGAGTTCCGCCGAAACGGTCTGCACAAGATGGTAAGTTGCGTCGATTGGCGATAAATCGCGAGTTGCTCCGAAACGCTTGGCACAAAATGGTAAGTTGTGTCGATCGGCGATAAATCGCAAGTTGATCCGAAATGGTCGGCGCAAGATGGTAAGTTTTTCCAATTGGCGATAAACTACGAGTTACTCCGAAATAGGTCGGAGGAAAAACGATAAGTCCCCCGAAACAGGAAATTTGAGTAGTTTTCTAGGGTGAATTTTAGGTGCCAAAAATTGAAAAATGCCATGGAACTTATGCACCAAATTGAGCGAAATTGAAAGATTTACAAAAAAAAAAACGAGGGCACTGCCCTCGACCCATCCTGCAATGGCGAAGCCACAAGGGGGTAAGACCCCTTGACCCCCTTCGTCCCCTTTGTTAAAACTCAAAATGTACCTTCAGTTTGTGGGAAATTCATCTCAAGGTAACCATAAAACCAAGATTTAGGAAATAAATTTGTCTTCTTTCTCTCCAGAGAGGGATCTCTCAATGATTTTTTAACAAGGCCAGATATATGAATTAGAAATAAAAATCAGATTGTTGTTTGATTGGTTGAAACAAGGCAAGTACACATTGGGCAATGGAGTCAAAAAAATACATAATCGAATTACAATGCTATTGCTTGGAAATTTTCAACAAAGGCAAGGTAGACATTCAGTCATAGTCCAAATGCTTTGGTCTGGTGGGAAAGAAGAAATGAAGAACAGTCCATTAACATGAGCATCTAACAAGGATGAATTCAATGTTAACTTTAGTAGAAAGGTTTGGTGAATATCTGAAATCTATAGACAGTGCATATATATATGAATTATGTACTATCAAACACTCATTTCAAACATGAAAGAAAACACCATGGAAGTAAAAACAGGAGACACATTCACATGAGAAGGAAAAACAGACTATGGCATAAAACGACACAGGAATCTTTTCAAAATGCCAACTTTGGCTCTGTAGTTTTCTTAAATATAAATCTGAGATTACAAGGCTCAAGTCTCACGGGTTCCAACCCTTGTTTTGTTGTATTCACTAGTTCTTATACAATTGTTCCATGAGCTGAAATCAAAACAAACTGCTAAAATTAGGCATAACTGCCTTTACATGTGTCATTCAAAATTTATTGACTACTAACTGATTTAAGAAAATGAACTAAATGCCTAAGTAACTAATTATTTAGGAATAAATTCTCCGTGATCTTCAACATCTTCATGCATGCAACTTGTACTTAGATATTCCATATTTCTCTACTGTCTTCCATTGGTCAGCAGATGGAAAATATGAAGTGGCCAACTCCTTTAGCAACAAGCGCAGCTCCACATGACCTCTGTATGAAAAAACAAATAACATTTCAAACTCATTTACCAGCTTATCCACAATTGTTTTTCCAGATAATGATTGGTGCATATCAGCAAAATTTGCATGATCCAATTTGCATTCAATTAACTTATCCTGATACTCTTTTTGTGTCAGCATAGCACCCTTTTCTTCCCAAAAGAATGGAAGTCCTTTCTTAAACAAAGGATCAAACATGTCATTAAACAACTTCAGTTGATGTGCCATGATATCTATCTTGGCCTGAACTGTGTCCAAATGTTGATGCCTGCTTACCACTTTCCTGGCCCAAACTACGATGGATATTTTGTCTTTAATGTTTGTTGTCTTCAATTCATCTTCTGTTAACCCATTTAAAAACGCTATGGCATTTTCAGCACAATCAATAGGTTTCTTATTTAACTTTTCTCTCATTGTTGACATACCCTGTTTAGGTAATTTAATCACATCCTCTTTGTATAAAATAAAATCAAGGTAAGATCTCAACTTGCTTGCTTTAGTTTTTTTTTTGACAAAAACATTGGGTAGATTTAATTAAAAACCGGTGAAACAGCCACCGTGTGCTTGGATACATAATTATCACTATCTGAAATAACAAAATTCTTAGGCTTAAGCAGCCCAGAAGTTTCAGATTTAAGAAGCAAAATTACAGAGGGCTGTTTTGTGGAACAAGAAGTAGGATTGAGTATTACAAAGAGAGCACAGGAGAGTTCTGAGCAGGGTCTAAACACCATTAAGCTTCTCCAGAATCTTCTGGACCGCAGCTTCCAGTGCAACAATTCGGTTCCTGTAGTTCCCTTCGGTGTTGGCCTGGTCCTTGAAGTGGGTGTAGACCACCTCTTCAAAGTAGGAGACTTCTCCCTTGGAGTCTTTGATTTCCTCTTTGATGCTCTGCAGATCTTTGTTAAATTTTCTCCATTTATGGAGATCTTCTGCATTGTGGGCTTTCTGTAGCCCTTCATGCTCCTCAGATTTTGCTTTAAGGAGATTGATTGACTGTTGCAGATCGTCCACTCTGTCCTCCACCGATTTGCCTCCTGAAGTTGAGCCCACCGACGCCATGTTGTGCTGTTCAATCGAGTCCTGGTCTTCTTGCTTCTGCTTCTAGCGGTAGCGCAATGGAGAGATCTATTCCCAGTCGGGCTGATTAAGTAGGAAGAAAGGCGATCAGTATAGTCACGGGTCATAGTGGCACCGTCCGGGAGTAGCAGACTGATATGGGAATTTTCCTCGATGGCAATCTTGACCATCGCGCATATCTGATCAGCGAATTTCTCAGCAATCCAGCAAATATTCGTTGTCAAAGTATTATTGATCTTAAGGGATAGAACAAAATGATTCTCTGTCATTAGTCGACAAAATTCTCCTGCCCAGGAGCACGGCTCTGTTGGCCTCTGAGTCAGCCAGTCTGTTATGATCACGGGGAACATGATAAAAGTTGATTTTGTTGAATTTGGAGCTAAGCAAGAAGATTCTTCGCAGGACCCGAGAAAGATTAAGCTGAGGAGGTGGCTTGTTCAAGTTCATGGCTTGAATAATGATCCTAGAGTCTCCAAATACGGTGAGCTCGAAAATATCATTATCAATGGCTTGCTTTAGCCCTTGCCAGAGGGCCAGAGCTTCCGCATTGTTATTGGTGTCCGTCCCTGAGCCCCAGGCAAAGGAAGAGAGGATTTCATTATGATTGTTGATGAGGATTCCCCCCGCTCCAGCTTTTCCAGGGTTTCCCTTAGAGGCCCCATCAAAGAAAAGGCAATACTCCTTTATTGACGATCTCCAGTTTTTGAACTCAGTAGCGCTCATCCGAATTTCCCAGTTTTCGTGAGAGGTAGTTGAGATTGCTTCAGAGGCCTCTTTAAGTTTAAATTTAGCCATCCAGTTTGCCTCCAAAGGGCTAAGACTTCTAGTGTTGGAGATAAATCTAGAATCCGCCGCTTCCCCCAACAAGGCCACGCAAGTGGTAGCTACCCTGGAACTGGGGGTTGCTTTATCTCTAAAGATTCGGTTATTGCGTTCCAGCCAGATCTTCCAGCATATTACTTTTGGGATCCACATCCAGATGGATTTGAGCCGATTTTTCTTATGAAGATCAAAAGGGGAATTTTTACTCCAGTTGACGAAGAGATCAGATAGGCTCCCAAATCTGTCAAGGTTCCCATGGCTTGGAAGGAGAACCTTCTGCCAGACCTCTTTTGAGTAGGGGCACATTAGCAGCAGATGTGTTATTGTTTCTTCATCAGTAAGACACAGGGGGCATCTTGAAGGCCCTTCCATTCCACGTCTCTTTAGCGTGTCTCCCGTTAAGATGCTATTATGTGCTACCGTCCAGCAGAAAAGGTCTATTTTTGGAATGATGGGTGAAGTCCAGATGAAATTCCACTTAGCAGGATTATTGGGGGCTTGATGCACCGATTGGAAATATCTATACCCTTCAGCGGCTGTATAGCGACCAGATTCGTGGCCCCAACCTCTTTTGTCTTTGGCGGACTCAAAGAAGGGGGCTTTACCTTGAAGCAATTGTAACAGGATCTCGGCTTCCCCTAAAAGATGTTCAGGGACCTCGCCTAGATTCCAGTCAATCCAACTTTTATTTCCTTCCTCCTCCCAGTTGGATATGTCCCAAAGAGTAACTTTGTTTCTGTGCTGCATCCAGGCTTTCAGATTTCCAGTATCATTAGCTTCACCTATGGGCGGGTCTCCCATAATAGAGTCCTTCCATATGTTTATCTTTTTCCCATTACCAGGGATCCAGTAAAGGAGTCTAGCGAAATGATCAAGAACCCTGTTGCAGAGAGTGAAGATTGGGGATCCTTTCTTTCTTTGAGGTGGCTTATCAAGGCACTTTAATCTAGGGCCTGGGAAGTATTTTTTCCTTATGAATTTTTTGCTCCAGGTCTCTCGGCCTGAGACTAGCTTCCAGAGTATTTTTGCTCCCATGGCCATATTCTGTCTAGCCATACTTCTGAAATGTAGTCCTCCTTCCTTGTAAGGCTTTTGTATTTTGTCCCATCCTACCAGGTGAAGTCTTTGCTTGTTTCCTTTTCCTCCTTCCCAAAGGAATTTCCTGATTAGTTTCTCCATTTTCCCAATGATCAGGGAAGGGGCGAGGAGGATGGAGTTTTGGTAAATCGGAATGCTCATCAGGACAGATTTTATTAGGACTGTCTTTCCTGCTTGATTTAGCCAATTAGATCCCCAGTTTTGAATTCTTTTTTTGATTTTGTCTAGGATAGGATTCCATTGGTTTGCTTTGGGAAAGCCTTTAGCAATTGGAACCCCCAGATAGGTGATGGATTCCCATTCATGGACTGCTTCCATTTCTAAGATTCGAGCAATATCCCCCAGCTCTCTTGTAGTGCAATTCCAGCCATAAATCTTACTTTTTTGGAAGTTGATCTTACTGCCAGAGACCTGTCTGTAGATATCCAGCTCATGTTTGAATCTCCTTGCAACATGGGTACTAGCAGTGCCTAGCAGCAGTGTGTCATCTGCAAATTGAGCATGGTTGATCTTGTTCACATTAGTTGCCATATGAAGACCTGGGAGAACATTCAGTTGCTGGGCTTTTATCAGTTGGAAGCTTAGGACCGAGGCTTGGATTGCATAGAGCAAAGGGGAAAGAGGGCAGCCTTGTCTAAGGCCCCGGGAGGCTTGAAAGAAATCAATGGGGCGTCCATTGACCAGGGGAGCTATCCAGGGGGAGCTTATACAACCTTGGATCCAATTTGCAAAGGGTTCAGAGAACCCAAGTTTCTTCATGACCAGGAGCAGGAAATTATGATTGACTCTATCAAAGGCATTTGCTAAATCAAGTTTGATCACCATGCCTCCTTCTTTGGATTGATGGATGGAGTGTATGGCCTCTTGGACCAGCAGAATATTGTCTTGAATCTGTCGACCTTTTATGAAACCTCCTTGGTTTTCAGGGATTATACGAGGCAGCACTTTTTTGAGCCTATTAGCTATGATTTTGGTTACAATTTTGTAGCTCATATTGCAGAGGGAGATAGGTCTGAATCTGGAAAATTGAATGGCCCCTTTATCTTTTGGGATCAGCGTTAGGAAGGCAGAGTTCGTGCTTCCCCCCAATTTGTTGGTTTTTTGCGTATGTCTCACCATTCTCAGAAGATCCAGCTTTATCAGGTCCTAGCAGTTGGTATAGAATCTTGCAGTGAAGCCATCCGGGCCTGGAGCACTGTCAGGTTTCATTCTGAAGAGGGCTAATTTTAGTTCCTTCATGGATATGGGTGCGGTGAGAAAGATGTTATCAGAATTTTGGACCAGGATTGGGATGGTATCAAAGGGGTAATCAAGGGGATTCAGGGGTTGTTCGATTGGAGCCGTGAAAAGGTCTTTGAAGGTGTTGTAAGCGGCTTTTTTGATATCCTTGAAATTATTGAATATGGAGCCTTGATAATTGATCTCTTTGACTGCTTTATAGTTCTTTTTGGCCTCCGCTTGTTTGTGGAAGAAAGAGGTGTTTTTGTCTCCACATTCAAGCCACAGGCTCCTAGATTTTTGACGCCAATATTCTTCTTCTACCCTGCATGCTTGGTAGAAATGATTTTGAAGATCAGTTTCAGCGGCTTGGGTCTGAGGGGTGGGGGTGATAGATTCCAGGGAGAGTTGAAGGTCTTCCAGAACTTTTTGGGATTCAATTCTGCCTGTGGTAGGTGAGGTGATACTCTTCGCCCAGACTTTAAGTTCCGATTTCAGTCTTTTAATTTTCTGTTCCCAAGCGAAAGAAGGAGAACCAGGGATAGGGACTGACCAAGAGTTGTTGACGACTTGGTGAAAGTTCTCTTGGAGAAGCCAAAGAGGTCTAAAACAGAAAGGGATAGGGCCTAGATTAGTTTCAGAAGATAGTTCCAACAGGATGGGTTTGTGATCCGAGATGCAGTTAGGAAGGATTTTGGAGGTTGCTAAAAGTCCTAGCATAAGGAAGTCGGAATGGATTAGGAATCTGTCAAGCCTAGCCGCTATGTGGCCCGAGCCCAGCCTTTTGTTGGTCCAGGTGAAATTTCCTACCGACGGTTTGATATCTAAGAGGTCCCATCCCATTATAAGATCCTCCACCCATTCTTTGGATTGGTCTCTTACTGGGGAGCCTCCTTTCTTTTCATCAGCTGACAGGGTTACATTGAGATCTCCTGCTAGGATAATATTGTTTGGATCATGCAGGGAGAGGAAGGTTTCCAGCGACTCCCAGCATTGAGCTTTGTCAGGGGCCAGATTTGGAACATAGAGATTGAAAAGACTTACTTGTATTCCAGAGTCAATATGCTGTAGTTTGGTGTAGATCCAATGCGTGCTGCAGTGATCATTGATGAGGTTGAATTTGGATTCGTCCCAGAATGTGGCAATTCCTCCCGAGGCTCCTCTAGAACTGATAGCTTTCCCCGGACCTTTCTTCCAGAATTTGAGTGCAGCTTGATGGAGGCTTAAATCCTCCAGTTTCGTCTCCTGGATTAAGAGGATGTCAGGCTTGTTGATTTTTATGATGTCCTTCATAGCTTCTTGCTTAGATTTGGTGCCTAGACCTCTGCAGTTCCAGGAGGCGTATCGCATTTAAACTTTCTTAGGAGTGGGGGCCCTTTTGCGGCCCTTGCCTTGCTTTGATCTGGTAATCATTGAATCAATGGTTTGCTGTGCTCCTTTGTATATATCTTGAATGGCTTTCTCTTCCCTGTGTTTTTTTTTTGATTTGCGGCCTAGAGCTTTGGCAGGCTGATTGGGGGTAGCATGTGAGCTGCTAGAATCTGAGGCCTCTTCATCTGTGCATCCCCCTGAATCAGAGTCCAGATTGGTGGGTTCGTGATCCAGATCTTTTGGGGTCTTTGGATCAGATAATATTTTCGGGGAGTCCGGAGATTGGTTGTCTGTTTGATCTTGGGATGGCTTTCCCTCGTTATGCCCTTGGGGGATTTCTCCAGCTTCAAGACTACCTTCATGGTTGGTATTTGTATCAACTAGCCCGATTATTTCTATATCTGAGTCCTGAGAATGGTTTACCTTGCTCGAAGTGGGGACATTGATCTGATCAGCTTCTTTTTTCCCCGATACAGTCTCTTTGATTTTGAAAGGTTATTTTGACGGTGGATTTTGTCCTGTATTCATGGATCTTTTTTTAGGGATCTTGGCTGATGTTTTTGATTTCTTGACTTGTTGCCAACCCTCATTCTCCTCCTGGGATTGGGCTTTTGGGAAAGATCTTTGAAAATGTCCATGCTCATGGCAGAGCCTGCATTTAAATGGCAGTTGCTCATAATCTAGTTTTTGAAAATGACTCCAGGGACCGATAGATATTTTGATTGCTTCTGGTAGACCTGCTTCTAGATCAACCTCCACACAGATTCGGGCACACGAATATTGCCCCTTTGGGTCAGCTTTATCTATGTACCTTCCCAGGCGGTTTCCAATTTTTTCCAGCGCATCAGGGTTCCAGCAATGAGTAGGCAGGTTTGGAAGTCTTACCCAGACCGGTACCTCCTTTGGGACGTCAATGCTAGGATCAAAGTCCGGGGTCCATCGGTTGAGGTAGAGTCCTTGAGCCCCCATGAAATAGGGCCCGTTTCTGAAGATTAGGTCTCTATCATCTTTTGAGATGAATTCAAAAATGTAAAAACCTCTTCCTACTGGGTAGCACGTTACACTGTGTTTCAGATGAGGCCTCCAATTCCGTTGTATCCAATCATCTGTAGTTCACGCCGTTGGCCACAGGCCCATGAACTGGCCTACCAGTCCACGAGATGAGAGGGCCAGAGCAGTTTTAATGGCGCTTTCCGATGGGATCTCGACTTTAGGAATTTCGTTCATTTTTTTGATGAATTTGGGAATCGCAATGGTCGCCGGTTTCTTACCACGCGGATTAGTAAGAATTCTGAAGGCCTCTTCCGCAGAGATGGAAGGGGAGGGAGGCGGGGACCCTCCCCCAGGCACAGCCATGGCGGCTGCAAACGCAGGAACCTAAGAGCGGCAAACCCTAGAGCTGGATCGCGGCTTCCCGGCACCTCAGTCGAAAACTCTTCCTTGCTTGCTTTAGTTATGATATCATCCCAAATTACATTTTTTGCTTCCTGCAGTGATGACTGACATGTGATCTACTTCATCAACTCCTCATTTTTAGCCTGCAATTCTTGGTATTTTACTTCCCAAGCCTTTCTCTTTTGTTCTTCTTTTGAAACCGAGCTTTCTAGATTTTTATTCCGGTTCTTCAACTTCACTAGATCCAAATATTTCAGACTCACTTGTGCCATGGATTGAACAATTGAAAAATCACCAGACTCAACAGAAGAAGGAATAATTATAGTTTCCAATTATTTGTCTTTCTCCTGCAACTTATTTTCTAAATCCTTTGACTTGGCTTTAAAAGTCTTCTTACTCTCTATGACAAGTGACATATCTATTTGCCATTGCTTTTCCCTTTCTACAAATTTCAGTAAATGGGATTTACAATTTGTTAACTCATTTTTCAAGTTTTCTTTTTCCTTCTCAAGCTCTGCCAGCTGAGGAGCTTCTATCGATTGAGTAGAAGGAATCTTCAGCTTCTTTTTCAGTAGTTGAATAACATTATCCTTTTCATTCAATAAGTTTTGTATGCTAGTCCTTCTATCTGCTTGGCTCTCAGTAGCCAACAATTATGTTTGCAATTTCTTTATCTGTGCCTTGTGGGATTTATTCTCCACCCTCTCCTTCCTAAGCTGATTCTCGATTTTACTCTGTTGGACTGTAACTTTGATAAATCCAATGTAGCTTTTAATAGTTTAGCATAAATAATATCTCCAACTTCCTTGTGCAGATGTATCATATAAGGAATGGGAATGTTCTCTAAGTCCATTTTCATTTCAGCAACCTTATTTTTAGTTGCTATAGCCAAATTTAAAGTGTTCTGAGAATGATTTCTAACAGTAACTAGAGATACATTATTGCTAGATATTTTTCTAACTTCTTCATATAATTCTAATTCTTCTGAAGATTTATCTTCATCATCCTTAAACTTGTCAAATAATACTGACCTGCTTGACTCAATGGTTTTTTTATTGAGTACACATTCTTTGATTTCCAAAGCAGGTCCTTTGGCCTTTACCTGTTTCTTCTTACCCTTATCATTTGTCACCTGTAAAACCTGCTTTTCCTCTTCTACCTTTTGTTTCTTTGGGTTTCTTGCTGTGTCTTCCTCCTCTATATCCATAGCATCAAAAAAATCTCTTTTATTGTTTCTCTTAGAGAAACTAGCTAAGGGTGTAACTTTCTCAAGTGTTGGAATCAAGCTGTAGATGTCAAACTGTCGTGAAGTGACTTCCATTACTGAGACAATGGAATCCTCCTGTATATTGACATCTTATTGTATCTTATAGGGATATGACAACAACTTTGCAGTCTCTGATATACCTTCAACCTCACAATGCTCAAAACATTTTATTTTACTATCTTTCCTTCTGATTGAGGCGATATGATGGGAATAATAATTTATAGCAGCTTCAGTTGGAAACCCCATTTCTCTTAATGAAATTTTGATTGCTGGAAGGGAAGCTTTGTTCTTAATGATAAATGGGCCTACAACCGATGGAAATGTAATGTCAGAAGCCTTCTTATAATCCATAAAAATTTCAATTTCCACCTTTAAGTTCTGCCTTATTAGTTCCATAGCAAACACTCTGGGAGTCAAAAATGCAGGTAATATGTAAGGTTGATGGACAAACCCATATACTCTTATCATTGTACCTTGCTAAAAAAGAAACCAATCACCTATTCTGTTTTCAGGAGAGAACTGCAAAATCTCTTTCATCTTTGTTAGAACTCTGGGTAATTTCTTCTGAAAGAAAACACTATAAATATATGACATAAGGAAATTCATAAACTTGTTGTAGTCTCTACTCATTTCCTCTATGAGTACCATCTCAGGTAGCTGCAGATTTTCTTCATTAAATGATAAAAACATCTTCAATAAATAAGACTGAAACCTGAAACTTCTTGATTTATGGAAATCCACATGCTGAGAATGGATATTCTCAACTAGGGATTCATCAAATTTAAGGCAAGAGGACTGTACTGACTGACTAGACTCTCCAGACTCAACTTGATAGGTGCTGAGGACAAATAACAAACTCAGTAAGGGTTCAGTAACATATCTATCTATATCCAATACTAAAAACTGACTCATCATGGCTATGACACATTAGGTTTCTTCAGTAAAAATACTGGCATCAACAGGGAATGGCTAATGTTGTAATTAGACATCATGTTTCAAGCAAATTTTGAAGAAGTCTTGCCTCTTTTCAACTGTAGACTCTCTAAAGTACTAGATTATGGACTCTTCATTATAATCTTTGGACTCTTGGATGAACTCATCAGGAAGTGCAAGGGATTTTCTAACTACAACATAATTGACTAGACACAAGATTTTGGATTTAGATGCATCCATAATTACCCTCTCAGAGGAGGAATAACTAGTGGCACACCAGTCGACAAACTCCGGGAAATTTAGGGTTTGGTATGTTGAAAAATACTGGAAAAAAGACTTATAAACATTATGAATGTCTGTACCTTGGTCCCTAAGATGTTTAAGCTTATTCTTTACTGCTTCAATAGGTCCATTTAGCAAAATAGTATCAAATATTTTTGAGTATTTGTCCTCTAACAGTTCTTCTATCTTCTGAAACTCTAAAATCTGGTCCTATACCTCTTCAACTTTATCCATTTAAATACTTTTCGATGAGGACAAAATCCTACCTGGTCTATCGACAAGTGTTCCAGATTCCTGTCTGAGCTGGCTGCTTTCCACACAGTCTTTAGCTTTTGCCTTCCAATGCACAGAATAAACAATTAACTCGATCTTTTGTGCAATGCCTTTTTACATCACCTTTCTCTTTATATCACTCTTGCACGTTCAATCCATGAAAATATTTCCAATCGTAGATCTGAGTTCTACCATCATCTTGACCGTCCAAAGACACGATCCCTACTGCACTTCGCTGATTTGGAAACTTTGTTTCTTCGAGCATGTTATATCAATGAAATATAAACCATCGTTGTAGATCCATTTCTCGACCAGATCTCAACCATTGAAAGATGTGGAGCTTACCCATTTTTCACCAATTAGAAAAGTTCTCTTATTCACGCATGTTGAATCGGAGAAACATTTGGTGACTGTAGATCTATTTCTCCTTTTGATCTAATGGTTGATTATGTCTATGGGTTAACACTATTTTTCCTTTGCGAAATTTGATTGTCTCCACTTATCTCCATCGCTAAAATCCACTTTCTTCATTTCTATGGGCTTTAAGTGCTTCCATCTACTTAGCCCAAAAATAGTGCCAACAACTGGCTCCAATTGGGGATGCTATCCTCCCTGCGTGGTAGCAAAGAACCCCGTAGACCAGGTGCCTGATCCATTGGGCGACTCCCAAACTATCAAAAACCTCACATTACTATTTTTTTTCTTTTCTGTATACAAAAATAAAATAAAGAAATACAACTACCCCACAATATCTCAGGGCCTTCTCTTCGAACTTCAAATCTTTGGCTCACTAGCTGCACTGATTTTTTTAAGTGTAAAGAAATATATATATAATCTATGGTACAGAAATTACCTCCAATCCTCAAGACAAGTAATGTTTCAGAAATATTCCATTTATCGGGCCTCCCTTTAGTTGAGACCCATCTTGATGCTGCAAAATGAATGAATTTTCTCCTCTGAATGTTGCAATGAGGTATGGACCTACCTACATATGATCAAACTTCCCATGCTTGTCTTCTCTAGGAGCATCCCACTTTAATACCAAATCATCAATCTGCAATTGTTCTTCCTTAACTTTCCTATCAAAAGTATTTTTCATTTTTTCCTGATGTACCTACACTTTATCATAGGCATTATCCCTCATCTCATTCAACTCTATTATTTGATTGAACCCCTTTGTATATGATTTGGTTCATCTTCCTTTTCTTGCAACAATTTCATGACTGGAAAACCTAAAGATGTTGGAAAAACAACTTCAATCCCATATACTAACTGGAATGGTGACATCCCAATTGCTCTTTTTGTACTGATTATATCATCCCATAAAGCATATTTCAGCTTTGTATGCCAAGCCTTTTTGTTTTCTTCTAGCAATTTCTTAATTATTCTTACCAAACTTTTGTTAGAAGATTCAGCCAATCCATTCCCTTGTGGATAGTAAGCAGTAGAATGATCCAAGTTAATGTGATATTTATGGCAAAAACTTATCATCTTCTTAGATTTGAAGGTAGTTGTATTATCTGACACAATTCTCCTGGGACATCCAAATCTGGCCAACATGTTGTTCTTAAGAAAGCCCATAATCACAACATATGTTGCTTTCCTTGTAGGTATTTCTTCAATCCATTTTGTGAAGTAGTATGCTGCTGTCAGAATCCATCTATGTTGACCTGAAGAATTTGGGTTGATTTCTCCAATGAAATCTAACCCCCACTGCTGAAAGGGTGCCTCTAGTGAAATGGGATTAAGTGGGAGTGGAACCAACTTCCTCTTACCATCAAAAATCTAACACTAATGACATGTATTAGTTTCCTTATAAACATCATAAAACATAGTGGGCGAGTAAAATCCAGCTCTCAGAATTTTGTTTGCTGTCACTTTCCATGAGTGGTGCCCTCCACAATTTCCTTTATGGAATTCCTTCATTGTCTGTTGAGCTTCATTTTCCAATAGGAAATTTAACAACACACCATCAGGGTCTTTCCAATACAAGTATTGATTCATAATACAGAACTATGCAGCCTTCAATTTCACAGATCTAGCTCTTGTTTTACTCAATCCTGCAGGAGCCTGTAGATTTTGCAAAAAATATACAATATCAATGTACCATGGAGACATAGAAAAATCTAGCATTACATGTACCTCTGTATCAAACTGGTTTGATTGATTGGACAAGAAGTTAAGCTGTAAGGAATCACAATAAGAATCCGTCATCATTTTAGCAAGTCCCTGTCCTTTTATCAACTTAGTAGGTTTGATCTTAATATTATATTCTAATAGTACAACAATCCCTTAGCTCTCTTCCCTTCTGGATCTGGTTGGGTAAGAATGCTCTTCACCACATTACTTGGAACATATGCAACAATATGCGAATGAAGAATACACACTCTAAAATATTTCAAATATTTTATCAAAGCATAGGCCTATTTCTCCATGATATCATATTTTAACTCCATCTCTCAATACTTTACTAAAGAATGCTATAGGTTGATCAACATTTTGATTATTTTTCTGCAGTAGGACTCCAGCTATAGTATGCATAGATGCATAAGAAAACACTATGAAATCTTTAGTGAAATCTGGACTTTCCAACACTGGGGCTTCAATGATAGCTCTTTTAATATCTTCAAAAGATTTTCTAACATCTACTAGTATTGTCCATTTTATTTCATTCCATTTCTTCAACATGTTGGTAATATTCCTCAATATTTCAGCAAAGATAGGAATAAATCTTCTCATAAAATTTACCTATCCAATCAATGACTGCACTTGTTTCTTGTTCCTAGGCTCTTCAACCTTCAAAATTGCACTGACTCTGTCTAGATAAATTCTAATTCCATCCTTTGAAATGATATGTCCAAGCAATTTTCCTTCTTCCAATGCAAAATTAGATTTCTTAGGGTTTAGTGAAATACCATACTTTCTTCACTTCATAAAGACTTTTTCTAAATGTTTGATATGTTCCCTATCAGACTTGGAATAAACAGTAATATCATCCATGTAAACAAATACAAATGTATCCTTCTCTTCTGCAAAGGCAATATCCATAGCACGCTGAAATGTAGCCCCTGCATTCATCAATCTAATAGGAATTTTGGCATACATGAATGTACCCCAAGGTGTAGTAAGTGCAGTCTTCTCTTGGTCTTTAGGAAATACTTTAATATGGTTATAACCTGAGAATCCATCCATAGTAGAAATCCTTTCCGAACCTACTACCCTTTGCAGAATGTGTTCCATCTTTGATAATGGGTAATTGTCTTTCAATGAAACTTTGTTGAGATTTCTGAAATCCACACAAAGTCTAATCTCACCATTTTTCTTTCTAACAGGGACTAAGTTGGCTACCCATTTTGAAAACCTCAGAGTCACAATAATTTTGGCATTAAATAACTTTTTGATCTCTTTCTCTATCATAGGAAGTTTGTTAGGGTTTATTCTTCTAAACTTCTATCTGAAAGGCTTTTCTCTAGGTTTTATAGGAATTGTATGTTTTATGATAGAGGTACCATATTCTTTCAGGTCCTCATAACTCTAGGAAAATATATCTGTGTATTTTTTCATTAAATTAATATACCCTTATTTTTCTTTTGCAGGTAATTTCTTGGAAAATTTTACAACTCGTGGTGTTTCTTCAGTGCCTATATTTTGATCTTCGACAGCATTGTAAGCAGGTTTAACTTTAGGATCTTTAGCCACGTCATTCTGGTCAAACAATTTTTCTAGGGGAATCAAGCCTCTTGGAATAAAATTGCTTTTCAACTTAATTATGTCTTTTCCTCCCAACATAATTTTCAAAGTTTTGTTTTCATCTTTAGTCTGCTCATCATCTTGGAAGTTCTCTAAATTTTCGTTTTCTGTATCGATCTGAGTACTTACAAATTCATCAGACATTTCCAAAAATATCTTTATTTCCAGATCATCATCAAAAACTTTCTAATATTTGGATTTGTCTGGTATTGAGGGTCTATTTACAACTTCAACTTTATACTTTTTTTCTGAGAATAAATAGGAGTTTTGAAATTACCATCAGTTGTATCCAAATAGTCTGCTACTTGATTTTCCATTATGGGGACCACTCTAATTTTATTCTCTGTGAAATAATTACCAAACATGTCCCATACTTCATTTCTATAAGCTCTCATTCTGGGATGCTTTTTTTGATAATCATCATTTACCTGATTCACCACAAGTTCTGAATCCCCAAATACTTGTATTCTCTTTGCTCACATACCTTTCAAATCCTGTAAACCCAGCAGCAGAGCCTCATACTCAACTACATTATTAGTACACTCAAAAGTTGATTTATAAGATAAAGCCTTAAATTCTCTGTTTGGAGATATAATCCAAACACCTGCACCAGCTCCACTTTTACTTATGGATCCATCAAAGTACATATTCCACAATCCTTCTTCATTTTGCTTCTCCCCTAAGGATTCTTGTCTTTTTGCAAATTCAGTATCCTCTTTAAACTCAATCTTTAAAGGAACTTCAGTATCAGTGGGAAGTCCATCATTAAAAAATATATAGGATCCTAAATCAATATCAATAGCTTAAATAGGATGGTTTTTAGGCTTATCTTGACTGCTGAATACATATGCTAACCTCTTCTCTCTATATAACCTTCTATTGCCTCCAAACAATGGTATAGTGGCATATGACAAATCCATTTGCATAGTTCCTTTCAATTTTGATTCCCAATATATTGATAACAACATGCCAAACGTTGCAGGAATGTCAGCTACTACAACATCCATCACAATGCTTTTAGATGGAAGTTGTGAAAGGGTTACCACCATATCTTTTATCAATCCCATACATCTAACCTTTCTAGAATCAAAAGAATATAGGTGTTTGTAAGGACTAGTAACCTCCAATCCTAGACTTTCCACTACTGTCTTTGGAATTAGATTATGAGATGCACCAGAATCTAGCATGGCATTGTGCAAAATCATATCATGGATATTCAAACTCAAATAAAAAGGAGGGACTTCCTCATCGCTTGTATCTTCAATTTTAGGCCCAAGGACAATAGTGGGAGAGTCATTTGTTACTTCTAAAATATCTGGTTGGTAATCACCTTGATTCTTGACCATTTTAGTAATTTCTTCTCTGTACTCATTGTTCCTCAACAATTCACTAAAGGGGACATAAATCTTAATCTTTGATAACTCTTATTGCAGATTGAAAGATCAAATTGGTCTATCCACATCAATTGGTATGGGTTGTTTAGTTTCTTTTGACTTTTGTTCTTTATTTTCTAGATTTTTCTTTACAATAGTATCTTCTTCTTTTTTTTCTTAATCTTGTTGGATATTGGAAAACTAATTTGAATTGGGCTTCCTTTATTTATTATTACATCACGATTTCTCAATTTCATTTTTTTCTAAAAATCATCAATGGCGTTTTGATACCCTCTCTGATACTGTTCTAAATTTACCTTTGAAATAAGACTGTCATCTCCTTGAGTGAATAGATTATGCTCTTCCTCAGTTAAGTATATTTCAGAATCAATATCATCAAAGTGATGAATCTAGTTATTCATTGAATCTTCTTGTCCTTCCTCATCAACCAAATTTTATGGGAATGGGGGTCTTATTTGCTGATCTTCAGGGTTTCTTTGAGGAAAAGGAGGTCTCCTAAAATTTGGATTTCTTACTTGATTGTCAGGTTGCTCTCTGTTTGGTGGTCTATTGTCTAGGGCCAACCTGTCCATCAATCTCTCCATGGTTTTCATCATCATTTCAAATTTGGCATCACTTGTAGAAGAAGGGGTAGAAGTAGATGGTTGTTTTTCCTGTCTTCTCCTATCTGTCTCCACTCTATTTTTCATTTTCCCTGAAGCCATTAAGTTTGCCTCCACTTCTAGAGCATCTTTAAACATGTCAAGAAAAGTAGTAGATTTTTCTCTCTCAACATACAAGAAAAGTCCCCATCAAAAGCATCTGCATAATGTAATTTAGCTGCCCCTACTAATGGTTTGATATCAACAGTAATTGAATTGTACACCTTCATAAATCTGCTAGAAAATTCCTGTACATACTCAAAGTTCCCTTTCTTTAAACTGTTGTATTGAGATAATATTTGTGCATGGATCTTCTTTTCCTCCCAACTATCCAAAAACAAGGTTTGAAAAGCTTCAAAAGTGAGGATAGATATTGCTCATAAATATTTAAACACCTTTTTTCCTCTCCTAACAAACTCTGAGCAAACAAACTCATTTTCACATCATCATGATCTACCTCTTCTAGGTCAATGAAATCCTCAAATCTTTCCATGTGTTGTTTTGCTTTGAAATTTCCCTCTCCATCATATAGGGACATTCTCTGTGAGTAATTTTGAGGGAGATCATGCAAAATAGCTGGCAAAGCCAAAGGTGCAAACCTAGCTGCCATTGGTCTAGGTGGATTTGATACAACAAGAGGTTTTTGAAGAGGATTATGAACAGGGTTGGTAATATGAGGTTGGGAGGTTTGGAAAAGAGAGTTTCTTTCTTCAATTTTTATAGTACTTTGCAAATTTTGCCATAGGGAATCTAATAGATATGACTCAAATCTGTTTGGACTATCTTTTGTTTCTTTTAAGTTTGATTCTTATTTTGATCTTAACAAATTTTTTCCATCATTTACTACCAAGTCTAATTCTTGAAAACCATAGAACTCTTCTTGAAATAAAGACCCTTCAGTATGCGAAATACTAGTTGTTTCTTTTCCACTCCTATGTCTAAACAAACTTTCTGGGTTTTCCAAACTTTGTAAAATTTCAGGATTAGGATTACCTCATGTGTGTATTCTCCTGGAAGCCAGGATGTCTTCTGAAATCTTCCTCAAAATGAATGTGGAGTCACCAGGGAAAATATACAACCTTATTCAAATATAAAAATCTCTATTTTCCCACAAAAATTCTTTCTTTATTAAAATCTTGAAATCTTTGTCGTTTCTTCACAGGGTTGATGTGAATTTTCACTCCCCGGCAACAGTGCGAATATGTTAGCACTCAAAATGTACCTTCAGGTTGTGGGAAAGTCATCTCAAGGTAACCACAAATGAACCACATCGTAGTTGGCATTTGTTGTCGGATGCTAACTTCGACACATTCTTGACTAGTCTTCACGGTTGATACAACTTCGACAAGCTTCGACGCAATAGGACTTCGACAACTTCAGCACTTCGACAGTTTATCGATTTCGACACAACTCTGACAAGTCTCGACTTCGACATACTGTGACATGTTCCTCACCTTTGAAATGTTCATCAACCTCACAGTTTGCGACATCGGCATACAACGTCGACATGCGACCAGCGACTGTCGAACTTCGACAGACTATCTCTTTGTCTCCCTGTCGACTGTAAACGGTTGAACAGTTGAACCATTCTAACTTCCTCTTTGTAACTGAACATAATGGGAAGGCACCCAAGCATCTCATATTTCTATATAAGCATGCAAAATTATTGTAACATAGATCGGATCTCATCTTGATCAATCTAGAATAGTTTGCATTCTTGCATATTGTCTGTGTGTATTTGTGTTATATGTTTATTAAGTTTCCGCCATAATAGAGCCGACTCATTCAATCGAACTGTTGTCCCTCTCATGCTTCCTGGACACGATACGGATCATTGGTATCAGAGTGTACTCAGTTTTCTTGCTTAAGTTCTGCATATACACTTCTCTCGAAGTTACCTGACTTATGCCGGTTCAAACTCGCTCGCAATCTCAGCAATCCAAGTAGACGCGATCTCCAGATATGACAGAAGAAAATGATGATAGACACGATGGTCAATACTGAGAGGGGGGGGTGAATCAGTATTGTTATTTTTACCAATTAAACCATTTATTAAACTTTAACCAAAATATGGAATCAACAAGAGACACTGCAACAAAGATTTTATTATGGAACCCCAATTGGGTAAACCACCAATGCTTTATCTATTATCTGCAAAATTACTTTTTACATGTTACAATACAATTTGATCGGCACCAACCAATCAGGATGCACCAACACCCTCAATTCACCAGCACCAACTGGTAGGAGGCTACAAGCCCTTGTTTAGTCAGCGACAACTAACAAGGAAGCAACAACTCCCTTTCGTAGGCACCGACCTGCCCTCGCACCACCCTTCCACCCTTAAGATATTAAGTCTCCACACGCTTCCAAGACTGCATTGATCCCTTGACCTTACTTCTTCTTTAAGTAATGAGATGAAGAATCGAGAGACTCATGTTCCTTTTTACAAATGATTTTGTCTTCTCTATATATATTTCTCCAATGTTCATTTTGAAATGTCACACCTCTTCGCAACAACCCACTTCCAAAAAAAATGATATTATATTAAAAATCTTTTATTTTTATTTTTAATATATACCTATATATATATTATTGTTGTAATTAACCCTTAACAAAATGACTTTAGTTTAAAATCATTTTTTATTATTAAAGCTAATCACATATTTGTTTCATTAAAACTTTTAATTAATAAAACTTTGTTTTATTAGCTCGTATTTGACTTTCATGTTCACGAATATTATAACCATTGTTAACACCTTCTCTGCCATATCGACCATATCTACGCCATCTCAGCCTCTGCCATATCAACCACTTCACAGCTTCACGCCATCTCAGCTTCACGGCCACATTGACGCCATCTCATTCTTTTAACTATTTGTTCTTTTTATTATTAAAAAATAATCACAACTAATATGGGATATATCCAATAGTAAGATCAACCACCATCGTCAATCTCCAGATCACACGGCTGCTGAGTCTCGATCTATGAAAACCCTTTGCGTTTATTTCTATTAATCTCTGCATTTTGATTTCAGATCTTTGAAACTTTGAACTAGTTTTGGCCACAGCCTTTCTCGATATGCACTCTCCATGCACTCCAGTTTGTTCATGGCTTCTGTACACATTACATCAGATACCCCAACTGGCTTGAATCATCTAAGAAATTCTTCGACACACAGAGTTGGTGAGACTCTTGATCTTGAGATAGTAGGCAGCATTTACAAGATCAGATAGAGTTGAAAGATCCACATTGTTCACAAACTTTACATCCCAATCGTTGATATCATCTGCGGTTTTCATGGGACAAGGAGGATGATCGACATGGATTTCTAGGGATTTCCAAGCCCCATTCATGTGACCTCGACCTTGCTTCTAGCATCCTATGTTCAACAAAGTTATGGGGTTTTTTCACATCGCCCCTCTTGGTCATACACACACCCTACATGCTGCTCATCTTGGAAGCATTCATGGAACCCTTTTATTTGCGATCAGGTCTTTCTTCAACAATCTCTGTCACCGGGTCCGCCCAACTCTACCTTTCATAAGCTCAACGAGCCCTCTTTCTCAACTCGTCCTCATCAGCAATACCTCTAGAGGTATCATGATATCTGCAATATTCGATCATCATTTATAAGATCTTGCAAGACATGTTATGCACAGGAATGGAATTCTCATCCCATCGCCTTATTTATGCTCGCCATGGTGGAAATCATCCGATTTTTCATTCTCACTTTTGGTAAAGCATCTACACTCAGTGTGCCCTAATTCCTCTTTCTTTGTAAATGAAACCATCTTAAAAATATACTCAGTCGAGGGCTGGAGATTTGAAATTAGAAATCTTCTCTATAATGACCCTTTTTCAAAATTCTATTAAAATGCCAATTTTTCCACTTTTTCCCCAATTTCGACCTTTGACTAGTTTAACTGTTTTGACCTCCAAATCAACCCAAATGCTCCCAAATCTTCTGTAGGAGTGTATGAATGGTATTTAGACTTGAATATCAAGTTAAAGGATGTTTTATGGCCCTCCAAATACTGCTGCAAACTTTATTTGTATTATGATCAATATATGTAATTTTGACTAGTAATTTGTTCATCAAATCCCCCCCAGGTAACACTGCAAATGGCCTTCCCAATGCCTCCAAACTCCCACAAATTTATGAACAGAGGTATATAATGTGTTAATTATTTGATTAAGGTCTCATATGCACCATTAATTGATTTTTACTACTGTTCTAACTCTCTCACATTCAACAGCAAAAACCCCCAATTCGACCCTTGGGGAAATGGCACTATTTCACCTCCCAATACAACTAAACTGAGTAAAAATGCTTCAAATGCTCAATTCCAGTACATGAAACTTGCATAAGAAATCCATGGCAGTATATTGATCACAAATATATCAGAGAATCATCCATCCATTCGAAATAATCAACATTATAGTGTCATACATCAATGCATTGGGGAAATGGACATTGTTTTCTCATTAATCAATAGTTTTGCATACAACCAGTGGGTATTTCGACTTGAGAATTTCTGAATATTAATAACAGAGGATATGAAGCTATTAAAATTAGAAATATATAATGAGAATCTCTCTCAAGAAGCACAAGTTCTCACCAAAAACGCCCTCCCTCAAGGAGCATGAATATGCCTTCAAAACTGGAAACGGTGGAGAGAAAGTGCTGCACTAAACCAAACCATGAAACTTCTTGTAGCTGCTACCTACAAATACAAACTCCATTAAAGCACCATGAAAGACCTGAGTGGCCTCTCCAGACACCAACTTGGATGGGAATCTTTCACCCTCGAAATTGGTTAAGGCAAGAAACTAGTCATCCACTAGCTCTCTCTTCACAAATGCAATTTTTCTCAAATCATCAAAAGTCATTCTCATACTTCATTTCTACATTTTATAACCAACATTATCCTTCTAAGGGTCGAAATCCTCTCAATAGATTCAATAGATTTCCATTTAGGAAATATCCCACATTTGCCACTTGTCTCCTAGTTCCAACCTTCCATCTCCTCCCAAATTCGATTTTGAGTCTCTTTGGATTCTCCAACTCCCAAATTCACCTTCCTTGAGCCTATTTTTGGTGCTGACATGTCATAGTGGTCAGATGTCAGAGGTCAGGACTGCAATTTGTCATAGTTGTCATAGATGCTCCATCATTGGTGTCATAGGTGCTAGGGAATCTAGCCCAAGTGTCCACAAACTTCCACTTTGACTCTTTATCTTCTATGGAGGTTACCAATCCTTCCCAATTTGACCTAAGATGCTCAATGACATGTGTTATGACTTACCAACTCACCCAAGAGTGTTCACATTCCCATTAATTCGAATTTGCAAAAGAGAGATACCATGTATTATGAAAAATCAAGCTAGTGTGGGCCCCACCACCTCCATATGTCTCCAAAATCACTTGCCACTTAGAATTTATCTTGAATTTATTTATTCACCATATTTATTAATTGCTTGAACCCCTCTAATTTCTAAATATCATTTATTAGCTTCCTTATTACCATCCCACATGTGCCCATCCAACCTAGGAAACTAGTAGGATTGATGGGATTGTCTTACTATGCACTTATTTGAATGGGGACATTACAGTCCTCCCCACCCAAGATTGCTTTTCCTCAAGCAATTTCAGATTTGGATGCTGCAAAATATTCTCCTCTTCCCATGTGGCATCTTCATTTGGTAAGTCCTTCCATTGCACTAAATATTCTTTGATGATTCTACTCCTCAACCTTCTTTCCCGTGTCTTCAAAATCTTTTCCAGACAAGTGTGAGCTGACCTTCATCATCCAAAGGAGGAAGTATTTCTGAAGTGATGATTTTCTTACCAAGAGCTTTCTTGAGACAAGAAACATGAAATACATTGTGGATTTTACTCCCTTCCGGAAGTTCTAGTTCATATGGTACTTCTCCAACCTTCCGCACTACCTTGTATGGCCCATAGTACCTTGGTTTTAATTTTTCTGCTCCATTCTTTTTTAGAGATGTTTGTTTATAAGGATGCAACCTTAAATATACTAAATCATTGACTTGAAAGTTTCTTTCTTCTCTATGCCTATCAGCATATTGTTTTTGCTGATTTTGAGCAACCTGCAAATTGTCTTTCAAGAGCTTTAAAATTTCTTGGCTCTCTTCCACCCAATCTTTAGCCTTTGGGGCTCTACTATCACCAAATATAATGTCAGCAAATGTAAGTGCATCATAACCATATAATGCTTTGAAAAGAGACATTCCTATTGACATATGATAAGTGGTGTTGTAGCAAAACTCACCCAAGTGTAGCCATTTTGCCCATGCTTTTTGTTGCCCTCCCACATAGTTTCTTAGGTATCCTTCCAACCATTGGTTTACCCTCTCTGTTTGTCCATCAGTTTGTGGATGATAGCTGGTACTTGGAGTCAATTGAGTGCCTACCAATCTAAAAAGTTCTTGCCAAAAAGCACCCATGAATCTACTATCTCTATCTCTGACAATGCTCTTGGGGAGCCCATGCAATCTGAAGATTTCTTTGAAAAAAATATCAGCCACTTGTGCAGCACTAAAAGATGATGTAACAGCAAAGAAATGAGCAAATTTTTTCAACCTATCAACTACCACATAGATGCAATCCTTACCCAAGGATTTAGGCAATCCGGTGATGAAATCCATGGAAATACTGTCCCATTTTTGCTCCGGAATGGGCAATAGTTGTAATAGGCCGACTGGACATGTAAGTTATGATTTGTTTTGTTGACATGCTTTAAATTCATTCACATACTTCTGAACATCTTCCTTCAGCCCCTTCCAAAAAAATCTTTGCCTCAACTGTCTATAAGTTTTGAAGATCCTCGGATGGCCCGCTAGTGGGGAATCATGTGCTTCTTGCAAAATTCGGTACTTGAGCTTGGAGTTATGAACTAAATAAATTCTTCCTTTATAATATATCAGCCCATTCAAAATCCTATAATTATCATCCCCTTTGATTCCATCCAACACATCACAAGCAAATTTGTCTTTGGCATATTCAACTAGTAGCATGTTTTCCCAATCCTTGGCAATATCCATGAGAGAAAAAGAAGGCCTTCTTGACAAAGCATCTGCTACTATATTATTCTTTCCTTTGACATATTCAATATCAAAATCATAAGCTTGAATCTTGCTTACCCACTTTTGTTTCCTTTCATTTAGATCTTTTTGGGTGAGAAAGTGTCTTAGACTATTGTGGTTAGTTTTCACCACAAACTTGTTGCCCACCAAGTATTGTCTAAATTTGGCCAATGCATGCATAATGGCCAGCATTTCTTTATCATAGATGGAGTAAATTTTTTCATGAGACTTCAACTTTCTGCTCTCAAAGGATATGGGGTGTTGGCCTTGCTTTAGGACAGCCCCTATTCCTCCACCTGAAGCATCACATTCCACAACAAAAGGTTTAGTAAAATCAGGAAGTGCAAGTATGGGACAACTACTCATTACCTCTTTCATTTTTTGGAAGGCCTTTTCAACCTCTTCATCCCACTTGAAAGCATCCTTCTTAGTCAAATCAGTGAGTGGAGAAGTCAACTTGGAGAACCCTTTCACAAACTTTCTGTAGTAGGTGCATATGCCAATAAAGCCTCTCAATTTGGTAATATTTTTTGGTGAAGGCCATTCCAAGATAGCCCTGATTTTTTCCATGTGTACCTTCACTCTTTTTTGCCCAATAATGTGCCCAAGATATAGTAGTTCTTTCATCCCAAACTCACATTTTGATAACTTAGCAAATAAGGACTCTTCTTGCAAGATTTTCAACACAATCTTTAACTGTTGCAAATGCTCTTCCCATGTTTTGCTGTAAATGAGAATATCATCAAAGAAAACCAAAAAAAACCTTCTTAGTTGCTTGCAAAATATCCTATTCATACATGCTTGAAAGGTGGCTGGAGCATTAGTTAACCCAAAAGGCATGACAAGAAATTCAAAGTGGCCAAAATGACATCGAAAAGCGGTCTTTTGCACATCTTCATTTTTCATTCGAATTTGGTGATACCCTGATCTAAGGTCAATTTTTGAGAATTATTTGGCCCCATGTAGCTCATCCATGAGCTCATCAATCCTAGGAATAGGATACCTATTCTTGATAGTCTTTTTGTTCAAGGCTCTAAACTCTATGCACATTCTCAATGTTCCATCTTTTTTCTTCACTAGCACTACTGAAGAAGCATAAGGGCTAGAGCTTGGTCTAATGAGTCCCAACTCTAGGAGTTCTTGGATAGCTTTTTCAATCTCATCTCTGAACTTTTTAGTATGTCTATAAGGTGGTATATGAATGCGTGAAGTACCCTCCTCCAAAATAATACTGTGCTCAACCCCCCATCCGGTGGCCTACCATGTGGAAGGTCTCTAAAAACCTTTTCATATTTTTGCAAAAGTCTCTCTATCTCCTTTGGGTGTTTGACAATATTTATAGTTGGATTGGGATATGCAATATGACATTCAGCATCCCATTCTATATCCCCATGCCTCAATATAGATCTCATACTATTGCAAGTTACTACTTGATTTGGATAAGTGTGTTGTCCTCTCACAATTCTTTGTACTCCTTTTGAATCTTGGAATTTCATTTCGTGAATTTGATAATTTACTGTATGCTCTCCTATTGAATACAACCATTTCACTCCCAAAACCACATTAGTATCAGCAACATCAACCACATAAAAACTATCAACAAAAGTATAGTTACCTACGGTGACTTGCAGCTTTGGAACCCATGTTTTGCATTGCATTGTGTTGTGACCGAGAATGAAAACTGTGAAGCCATCAAATGGTTCAATAGGTATCTTTATTTTCTCTACCATCTCTACATCAATGAAGTTATGAGTGGCTCCTCCATCTACCAAAACTGAAGTTCTTTGTCCTTGTACCACACCTTTACATCGGATAGTATGATAGCGAGGTACTACTGAAAGCACTACCATTCTTGCTTTGTCCGGTGAAGGCTGATTTTCTTCTTGTCTTTCCTCTTCTACTGCTGTCTCATATGCCTCTTCTTGATCTGAAATATGTCCATCTTCATCCATGCCCCCATCATACCCCTCATTGTCAGAAAATACTTCTATGTATTGAGCCTTTCCTTTGGTACATTTGTGCCCCGGTGTCCATGGTTGGAAGCATGTAAAGCACAATTTATTTTTTCTAAGTTCATCCCTGTTTAGTCCCTCTTTTTTATTCCTCTCAAATGACTCTCTTTGCCAAGGTTTCTTATCATATCCATCCCTTTTCCAAGGTTTCTTTTCAAATTTGTAGCTAGGCTTAGGAGGAAATCTCATTCTAGGAAGCACATTTTGGAGATCCCTAGTCAAGCTCATTGCATCTTTTAATGTAGTTGGCTTGTGGGATTTGACCAAACCTATCAAGGGTTCATCCAAACCTTCAGTGAACAGCAATACTAATCTTCCCATAGATACATCAGCCACCTTGACTGATAATTTTTGAAAGTCCAACATATATTCAGTAGGGGACCCAGTTTGCTTCAATTGAGCTAGTTCTTTGAAAGGCAATTCTGGATCTTTTTGTTCAAATCTTTCTAGTACCCTGTCAACAAATTCTCCATATGTTTTAACCTAATTATGACCCAAGGTTTTAATCCCATGAAACCACCATTCATTGGCATCTCCTTCCAAATGCAAAATGGCCATTTTTAATGCATCCTCTTCCAACATAGGATTCAGCTGAAAATATACATCCAATTTTTGCACCCAAGTGTTAGCAGAATTTTGAGAAGAACCATCAAAAGTAGGAAGTGACATTTTTCCAATAGCACTATTCAATTCTTTGTTTTGGAATGGACTCCTATTGTCTCCCTTAATTTTAATCTTTTGCATAGCATCAATGTAGTCACTGAGTGGTACACCTCTTTTACACTCTTCGTTCAAATCATTCCAATCATTTACTAGTTTCTTGTAATCCAATTCAAGATTGGGCTCTTCTTTGGGTGTGAGAAATTTAGGTGCAGTATGCCTTTGTGTGCTTTGAAATTCATCAGGTCTATTATGAGGTCCTGTACTTGAGAAAATATGCTCATTCCCTTTCATCTTTTCTCCTGAGTGTGACCCACTATTATCTCCTATCATCCCTTTGCCTGAAAGTTGGCTACCCAACAATTCGAAACCTTTCATCATTTGTTTATTCATATCTAGCATAACCATGGTAATTCCTTCAAAATATGGTTTTAAGGCTTCAATAAATTCCTCCTTATGTCTTAATTTTTCCTCCTCCTCTCTACCCATTGTTTTAGAAAAAAACTCTTTTTCTGCTACTATCTCTTCTTCAACACAAACTTCTTCAACTACTGATTCAAAGGATGGTGTTTTATTTGTTTGGAGTCTTGTTAATACCATCAGGTGCCAAGACCATGCTCTGATACCACTTGTAATGACCCTTTTTCAAAATTCTATTAAAATGCCAATTTTTCCACTTTTTCCCCCAATTTCGACCTTTGACTAGTTTAACTGTTTTGACCTCCAAATCAACCCAAATGCTCCCAAATCTTCTGTAGGAGTGTATGAATGGTATTTAGACTTGAATATCAGGTTCAAGGATGTTTTATGTCCCTCCAAATACTGCTGCAAACTTGATTTGTATTCTGATCAATATATGTAATTTTGACTAGTAATTTGTGCATCAAATCCCCCCCGGGTAACACTGCAAATGGCCTTCCCAATGCCTCCAAACTCCCACAAATTTATGAACAGAGGTATATAATGTGTTAATTATGTGATTAAGGTCTCATATGCACCATTAATTTATTTTTACTACTGTTCTAACTCTCTCACATTCAACAGCAAAAACCCCCAATTCGACCCTTGGGGAAATGGCACTATTTCACCTCCCAATACAACTAAACTGAGTAAAAATGCTTCAAATGCTCAAGTACAGTACATGAAACTTGTAGAAGACATATATGGCAGTATATTGATCACAAATATATTAGATAATCATCCATCCATTCGAAATAATCAACATTATAGTGTCATACATCAATGCATTGGGGAAATGGACATTGTTTGCTCATTAATCAATAGTTTTGCATACAACCAGTGGGTATTTCGACCTGATAATTTCTGAATATTAATAAAAGAGGATATGAATCTATTAAAATTATAAATATATAATGATAATCTCTCTCAAGAAGCACAAGTGCTCACCAAAAACGCCCTCCCTCAAGGAGCATGAATATGCCTTCAAAACTGGAAACGGTGGAGAGAAAGTGCTGCACTAAACCAAACCATGAAACTTGCTATATCTGATACCTAAAAATACAAACTCCATTAAAGCACCATTAAATACCTGAGTGGCCTCTCCAAACACCAACTTGGATGGGAATCTTTCACCCTCGAAATTGGCTAAGGCAAGAAACTAGTCATCCACTAGCTCTCTCTTCACAAATGCAATTTTTCTCAAATCATCAAAAGCCATTCTCATACTTCATTTCTACATTTTATAACCAACATTAGCCTTCTAAGGGTCTAAATCCTCTCAATATATTCAATAGATTTCCATTTAGGAAATATTCCACATTTGCCACTTGTCTCCTAGTTCCAACCTTCCATCTTCTCCCAAATTCGATTTTGAGTCTCTTTGGCTTCTCCAACTCGCAAATTCACCTTCCTTGAGCCTATTTTTGGTGCTAACATGTCATAGTGGTCAGATGTCAAAGTTCAGGTCTGCAATTTGTCATAGTTGTCATAGATGCTCCATCATTGGTGTCATAGGGGCTAGGGAATCTAGCCCAAGTGTCCACAAACTTCCACTTTGACTCTTTATCTTCCATGGAGGTTACCAATCCTTCCCAATTCGACCTAAGATGCTCAATGACATTTTTTATGACTTACCAACTCACCCAAGAGTGTTCACATTCCCATTAATTCGAATTTGCAAAAAAGAGATACCATGTATTATGAAAAATCAAGCTAGTGTGGGTCCCACCACCTCCATATGTCTCCAAAATCACTCGCCACTTAGAATTTATCTTGAATTTATTTATTCACCATATTTATGAAATGCTTGAACCCCTCTAATGTCTAAATATTATTTATTATCTTCCTTATTACCATCCCACATGTGCCCATCCAACCTAGGAAACTAGTAGGATTGATGGGATTGTCTTACTATGCACTTATTTGAATGGGGACATTACATTCTCTTAGTTATTAAATATATTACTCCATACATAATTCATCAAATGGAACAAAGCATCCTTACATCCAAGTCCTGCGACACCTAAAGCCATGTATTTTACTGCTGAAGATGATGTTTGCTTATGCACAGAATCTCGATCCATGAGTGCATCTTTAAGTAATGGTGTCACTGCATATATGCAGTGCTTGCCCATCTCACCTGTATATTCAATCATAAGAGATGGCATCACAATGAAGAGAGAATAAGTCTCTGCAACAATAGCAATAGCTACAGTTTGTATAGACACAGTTTTGGCATTCTTTGAACCTTCAAGTTTGTTCAGTAAAGTAGCAGGCACATCCTGTGGCCCAATTGATTTTGCAATGTATCCAAATGTGTTCATAGTTGTCCTTCTAATTCCCTTTTTATGAGCTCTTAACATCTTTATAAACTCTGTCTTCAAAACTCTGTTTTCAAAACTCTGTCCTCTTTTCCTAGAATTTCAGACCTCTGGCATGTATTTCTGAAATGATCAAGGTCTACATGATCCAGCCTTACACAAATCCTCTCTTGTCATGGTTATTTGCCACTTGCTATTTATGATTGCCATCAATGACAACAATCTGTCATATATCTTTGCTGCCGTGCCATTGCCATATTGCCAACAATATCACCCTTTGGCATTGATGGCAATATTACTTCCATTTCTCCCCCTTTGACATCAAGACAAAGGGCTAATAAGATCCCCCTGACAGTCTCCCCCTATCTAGATGCATCAAATTTTTGTTTTAATTTGGATAGGGAATTACACCCAGATTTTGCCTGAGATGCTCAAACACATCCCTATTCAAAGGCTTAGTAAATATGTCTGCCACTTGTTCCTGTGTCGGAATATATTCTAGTATGATATTCTTGCTTGTAGCTTGCTCTCTCAAATAGTGATATTTTATAGGAATATGTTTTGCCTTGGAGTGTTGGACAGGGTTTTTGGACAAACTTATGGCACTTGTGTTGTCACAATGGATAATAGTGGGTTCTTCAAACACAACCTTAATATCTTGTAGGGTTTGTTTCATCCATTCGACCTGTGTGCAGCACTCTGCTGCTGCAATGTAATATGCTTCAGTGGTGGATAGGGAGATTGAGGTCTATTTTTTACTTATCCAATAAACAAGTGATTCTCCCAAGAAAAAGGCTCCTCCACTTGTGCTCTTCCTATCATCTACACACCCATCCCAGTCTGCATCTGAATAGGATTTTAGGGAGAATGTGTTCTTGCTAGGATACCATAATCCAAGATCTATGGTTCCTTTTAAATGCCTAAAGATTCTTTTTACAACTTGAACATGGCTCTCTTTTGGTGCAGCTTGAAATCTGGCCACCATTCCAACAGCTTGCTTGACATCTGGTCTGGAGGTTGTTACATATAATAGACTCCCAATCATGGATCTATAATGTTTTGGATCTACATCCTTGGATTCATCTTCTTTGCTTAATTTGCAGCCTACTGCCATAGGTGTACAAACAGGCTTGCAATCCTCTAGATGAAAGATTTTCAACATATCTTTAATATATTTGGACTGATGAATAAAGATTCCCTTTTTGCACTGTACTATTTGATATCCTAGAAAGAAATTCATTTCACCAAGCAAAGACATTTCAAATTCTTGTTGCATCCTTTTAGCAAAATCCTCACTCAACTTTTCATCATCACTCCCGAATATAATATCATCAGCATACACTTCTACAATGATTAGGGTATCATCAATAATTTTACAATAGAGATTACAATCTGTTGATCCTCTTTTGAAGCCTTGTGTTTGCATATATGAGTCCAGCCTTGCATACCATGCTCTGGGTGCTTTTTTTAACCCATATAATGCTTTCTTTAGTTTACAGACATAGTGTCCTTTATCAGATAATTGAAATCCTTCTGGCTTCTCAATATACACTTCTTCTTCTAAGTTTCCATTGAGAAAAGCTGACTTGACATCCATCTGATATACCTTAAATTTTTTGTAACTGGCAAAAGCTAAGAACATCCTAACTGCCTCTAATCTGGCCACAGGTGCAAAGGTTTCTTCAAAATCTACTCCTTCAACCTGAGCATATCCTTTGCATACTAATCTGGCTTTGTTCCTGATTACTTGTCCATCTTCATTCACTTTGTTTTTGAACACCCATTTAGTTCCAATAACATTCTTATTTTTTGGTCTTGGAACCAATTCCCAAGTTTGATTTTTTTCAATTTGGTTCAATTCTTCATTCATAGATTGACCCAATTCTCATCTTTGCATGCCTCTTTAATTGAGCTGGGCTCAATATATGACAGTAGTGCTATCTCTGTTTGATACAACAATTTTCTTCTTGTTTGTACTCCTGCATCTTTGTCTCCAATGATCTGGTCTTCAGGATGGTCCCTTTGGACTATTTTGGAGGGTTTCTTGGTGTTTTTTCTAGGAGATTCTTCTCTAGTATCATCCTCCTCTTCTTTGGTACCTATTTCTTCTCCTTGTATGCCTTCTTCATTTGTCTGTGTATCAATTGGCTTCTCATCATCCTCACTTTCACTTTCGAGTGCACTTTCTTGATGTTTGAACTTCTTTGTCTTTGAATCATCCACCTTAACATTAGCACTTTCAACAATATTATGTAATCTGAAATTATAGTATCTGTATGCCCTTTTGGTAGAAGAATATCCAATAAAGATGCCTTCATCAGATCTAGCATCAAATTTTCCAAGATCCTCATCAAGTCTTTTAATGTAACATTTACTTCCAAAGACTTTAAAATATTTTATAGAGGGAGTTCTTCCAAACCATAATTCATAGGGAGTCTTCTCATTGTTTTTCCTGAGCTGTCCTCTATTTAGAATGTATACTAATGTGCTTATAGCTTCCCTCCAGTATCCATCAGACAATCTTGCTTCATTTAGCATGGTTCTTGCAGCCTCCTGGACTGTTCTATTCTTCCTTTTAGCAACCCATTTTGCTGAGGTGTTCTAGCAGCAGAGAATTGTCTTTTAATTCCATGAGTTTCACAGAAGATATCAAACTCTTTTGAAGTAAACTCACCACCATTGTCTGATCTAAGACATTTGATTTTTGCTTCTTTTTCATTTTCAACAAGAGTTTTAAAAGCTTTGAATTTTTCAAATGCTTCTGATTTTTCTTTTAGAAAGAATACCCACATCATTCTTGTAAATTCATCGATGAATAGCATAAAATATGACTCTCCTTGCATACTTTTGGTCCTTGTAGGTCCACAGAGATCAGTGTGAACCAGCAGTAACGGTTTTGAGCTTGAGTGCTCTTTTGTTTTAAACCTTACTCTAGTTTGCTTCCCTAATTGACAATGTCTACATATAGGATTTGATGGTTTTGTGATCTTTGGCAAGTCTCTAATTGCCCCAAGATTGTTGACTTTCACTAAATTGTCAAAGTTAATGTGTCCCAACCTCCTATGCCATAGCCAACTTTCATCTAATAAATTTATATGACATTCCTCATCTAGTTTTGTATTTAGTATGTATACATTCTCAAGAGTTCTAGATGCAGTACCAACTAATTTTCCTGAGTCCTTTCTCCTAATCTCACATTTCTTGGAATAAAAAATGCAAATGTGTCCCTGATCACAGGTTTGGCTAACACTTAGTAAGCTAGGTTTTAAATTTTCAACTAGCAATACGTTCTTGGCTTTGGCCTTTCCTAATTTCACAGTGCCTTTCCCAAGAATGTTACCTGAAGCATTGTCACCAAATGTAACCTTGCCTTTATGTTTCTTTAAGTTCAACAACTTGTCCTTATCTCCTGTCATGTGTTTTGAACACCCACTATCAACATACCAGAGATCTCCTTTATCTTGGACTTTCATGGCAATAAGACAATTTTCTTCTGATGTTTTTCCTTTCTAGGGCTTCTTTGGTTCTCTAATGTCTTTTGATCTTTCTGAGATTTTCATCACTCTGCAATTACTTGCCTTATGTCCATAATTATGACAATTGAAACATTCTAAATTTCTTTCCTACAGAGGTGCAAAGGAGTTATAATTTCTGCTCTTAACTTGACCAACCGATTGTTTGTCTTTGAAGTTTTTAACCTTCAGATTTTTCCTTTCATATGCTCTACAGTTCATAGCTTTGTGTCCAAAGTTAGAGCATGCATAACAATAACCAAGGAAAATGTGAGGATACCTATTTTGATAGGTCTTCTTTGGGGATGTCTTGACTTTCTTCTTGATGGATGGAAGTGATCTTCTAGAGTTCCGAGAATTCCTTGTCTCCTCTTTCTTCTTGAATGTGTTGAGAAGAGCAGCAGCATAGGATTTTGATTGAACTTGATTTTATCCTTGAAAATAACCTATTCCATTTTTCTTACTTGGATCTCTTTGAGAAACTATAATATCATCCAAAACTTTAGAACTATTTTCATATTTAGTTTGAATGAACTTTGTATGAAGCTCTTTCTTTAAGTGAGCTAATTCTGCTTCCATTCCTTCACAGATTAGTTGTTTTTCGTGAAGAGATTTCTTTAGCCTTTCTTCTGTTTCATTTGCATCTTGAATTTCAAGTTTTAGATTCTTCATAATTTTCTTCATCTCCCTCTCTTCCTGTTCATGCTCTTCATGCTGTTCAATTACATAACTTTTCAGCTGTCTGTATTTATCTTTGTATCTTTTCAATCCATTCCAAGCTCTATGCAGTTCTTCTTTCATATTATCCTCTAGTTCATCTTCTGACTCTTTCTTATGCTCAATTTCTTCTGAATCATTAGATTCTTCAATGCCTAGAAAAAGTACTTCATCATCACTGTCACTAACATCAGATGAACCGCTGTCTTCTTCTTCTTCTTCTTTTGAATAGTAGTTCTTTTTGTACTTTTTCTTATAGTCGAATTTTCCTTTTTTCTTGTATTGTTTACTCTTGTCATCTTCATCCTCAGAATCTTTCTTGGGATAAGGACACTTGGATTGAAAGTGCCCAATTTTCCCACAATTGAAACACTTGAAGGGAAGCTTGCCTTTATACTTTACTGATCCCTTCTGAAGTTTCTTGATAAAATTGGCTTCTTCCACATCATGTTCTTCATTGTGGTCGATCTAAGTGTTTTGCTTTTGATTCTTTATTTTCTTGGTCACTTTGAAGGCTGCTTCTCCTTTCGAAGTATTATTTTTTCCTGTTCTCATCTCATATGCAGTGAAAATTCCATGTACTTGATCCATTGTCAAGAGATCAAGATCATCTCGTTCCTCTAAGGTGGATATTTTTGAGTCATACTTCATGGGTAGTGTCCTTAGCACCTTTTTAACCACTTCTTTTTCTTTTAATTTTCCTCCAAGTCCTCTAATAGCATTAAATACCTCATATATTCTTAGAAAATATTCCCCAATATTCTCTTCCTCTTTCATTTTAAGACTCTCAAATTGTCCCCTATATGTCTGAAGCTTGGATTCTTTGACTTTAGATTCACCTTCATAGATAATTTTTAACTTATCCCAGGCTTGCTTGGCAGTGTTGCATCTCATAACTTTTGTAAAGATGGTGTTAGTCAATACACTCAAGATTGCATTTAGGGCTTTGGCATTACTCTCATATTCACTTAATTCCTTTGGATATGTAGGTGCTTGGTCTCCTATCTTATACACTTCTTGAGTTGCTGCCCATACCTTCCATCCAAGAGACATCAGATGGCATCTCATCCTCACACTCTAGTATGCATAGTTTTCTCCTGTAAAGAGTGGGGGTTTGTTAGTGGCTAACCCATTTTGTTGATCCATAGTGGTCCTTGAACAAGATCTTCCTTCTGGTGGCTAAACCGAGGTGAAAGACCCTCACTCTGATACCAATTGATGGTCAATACTGAGAGGGGGGGGGTGAATCAGTATTGTTATTTTTACCAATTAAACCATTTATTGAACTTTAACCAAAATATGGAATCAACAAGAGACACTGAAACAAATATTTTATCGTGGAACCCCAATTGGGTAAACCACCAATGCTTTATCTATTATCTACAAAATTGCTTTTTACACGTTACAATAGAATTTGATCAGCACCAACCAATCAGGATGCACCAACACCCTCAATTCACCAGCACCAACTGGTAGGAGGCTACAACCCCCTGTTTAGTTAGCGACAACTGACAAGGAAGCAACAACTCCCTTTCGCAGGCACCGACCTGCCCTCGCACCACCCTGTCGCCCTTAAGATATTAAGTCTCCACACGCTTCCAGGACTGCATTGATCCCTTGACCTTACTTCTTCTTTAAGTAATGAGATGAAGAATCGAGAGACTCATGTTCCTTTTTACAAATGATTTTGTCTTCTATATATATATTTCTCCAATGTTCATTTTGAAATGTCACACCTCTTAGTAACAACCCACTTCCAAAAAAAATGATATTATACTAAAAATCTTTTATTTTTATTTTTAATATATACCTATATAAATATATTATTGTTGTAATTAACCCTTAACAAAATGACTTTAGTTTAAAATAATTTATTATTATTAAAGCTAATCACATATTTGTTTCATTAATTAAAACTTTTAATTAATAAAACTTTGTTTTATTAGCTTGCATTTGACTTTCATGTTCACGAATATTATAACCATTGTTAACACCTTCTCTGCCATATCGACCATATCTACGCCATCTCAGCCTCTGCCATAACGACCACTTCACAGCTTCACGCCATCTCAGCTTCACGGCCACATTGACGCCATCTCATTCTTTTAACTATTTGTTCTTTTTATTATTAAAAACTAATCACAACTAATATGGGATATATCCAATAGTCAGATCAACCACCACCATCCATCTCCAGATCACACGGCTGCTGAGTCTTGTATGTAGAATTTTCTCCCTACGGATAGGTAAAAATTCTATTAGATTAAAGTAGACTTTAACTGACTCTAAACTAAGACAAAACTAAACAAATGCTACCTTGAATTCCTAGATCTAAATAGACATTTCAAGATTAAACTGCTGGAAGAAACAGAAGAGATCTAACTAACCTTCAATCCAATTGCTTGTCTTTATGGTTGCTCCAATTTCCAAGCCCTTGCGAATGAACCTGTCAAAATGAAACTAAGATACAAGCATATATGATTCTCTAGCAACTTGAAATATGAGTTAGGATCTAAATCTATAACAAATACAAATCATATAATTGAAACAAAATCAACACATGTGATTTGGGAAACAAGACAAGTTATGTTCTATTACCAACTTGAAGTCACTTACAATGGTTGCTTGATATCCAAGCCAACTCCCAGCTCCAAGTGCTTCCTCCTCTAGCTATCTCCACAAAGCTTCAAGATCATAAGTTTGATGTCTCCAAGAGTCCTCCCCTTTGCTCATGGAATGCCTCTCTCTTATAATGTGTGGTAGGGTTAACCAACAAGAGAGAAGGGTGGATCTTGGGAGATTTTAATGGATCAGGCCTACTAATCACAGAAAGTGAGTTAGGATCGAATCAGGGACACCAATCCTCAAAAATCTCTCGAAAATCAAGATCCCACAAGCCATGGCAAAAAGGCTTAAAAAGGTGTACTGCACCTCTAAAACAGAGCATAATGTGGTAGTACTGCGTGGCACAGAAAGAGCATAGAGCGGTAGTGTGGACTACCGCGCACCTAAGATGGAGCAAGGCGCGGTAGTGTAGGTATATGAAGTCTCAGCTGGGTTGATTCTTGACAGAATGGGTTTGTCTTCAAGGATCACTCATCATTTTTCTCTTTTGGGTGTTTTAAGTAGTAGGGGAAGTGTCGTCAACTCTTTTTGTGGTGAAGATGTGACACTGTGAGATATGGAGGTATAACAGATGCCCCCTAAAGTGTGAGGTCAGAAGGGACTGATGGCCGAAAGACTTTACAAATACTGTACAAAGATAGCATCGAGGAGAGCAACAAGGAGCTGAAACAGAAACAAAATGTTAGATATACCACCGAGGCGGGCATCCCCATGCTCGAAAACAATTGACTCGAAGCATGGCTGCCGACCAATACATTGCAGATCCATGAGTACTGAGATGATATAGACTGTAGACAAATCATGGCTACTATGAACAAGCGTAGATCCATGAGATAGTAATGACACAGCCACGACCAATACAAAAAGTGGATCTGTGTGACAATACAAAGGACATCTCCATCGCAACCTGAATGCAATCAAGATACAAAGGTGCGCCCAGGGTCTTCTACCCAATCGCAAATGATACGAATCTAGCCATGTGATTACAAAGTGTTGAAGTCGAACATGGTAGAAACCATTTGATTACCGGTCAATGATGTGAACCATTAACAAATGCGAGGGAAATCACCAATGATGATGATGATCCCCAAGGTATCCGTAGTACATCTCAACGAAATGCGAATAGATGAGTTGATGTCGAGCATTCGAGAGATCGTCTGATCAGAGGTCAATGATGTAAACCTACTGTCAAACACGAGGAAACCTTCCATTGAGGCATGTAGGTACCAAGGTACTAATGGTTGATCCCTAAGTCCAATTCCCGGATAGTGATTTGGCATCGACGGGAATAGACTCGCCGAAGGTGGGCCATAATGATTCCCACATCATCAACACGAAATCGAAATGAAAGATAGTATAAGATGATGAAACAATGGAGTATGTACTGACACAGTGGAGGTCTGACACAATGAATGACTCTGGACAATGTAACCCTTTGAACATGTAACAGCATGTAACAGGACTTGGCAACAGGGGTTATTGATAGCAGAGGATAGACACCGAATGAGTAGGCTCGTGGCCAGAGAGACGACTCGGGATGATGACCATAACTCAGCGAAAATAGATACCCAACATAGACAAGGGACGGACGCATGCCATGTTCAAAGGTAACGACTGACAAGCTACCAAAACAAATTTGACTTGTTCCCCATATTCCCCCGACATGATAGACGAGTACCTCTTTGTTGTTTTTCGAGCTTGAAGAGGATAACAGATGCTCGGTATAGCTCATCTCATAGATGAGTCCAATCTCACATGTTTTACGAACCTGAGAAAGGAGGGGTTCGTCCCACAGTGGGTCCTTCGATGTTAAATTTTAACGAGTCCAAGGAAGGAAAACTCGGTAGTTTTTCACATTTAGAGAGCCTGAAAAACTTAAAGGAGGCTCCAAAGTGTACTTTTTTCGTAGATTTAGTCCCTCGATCCCGAAAAAGTGTAAAAAAATTCTCAAGAGAACTCTCCCAGCCAAAAATTGACCGAGGTATACCTTTCTCGTAAATAGTATAGACAGGCCGAAAAAGGGGTAACCTATAACCAAATAGACGACCTTTCAAATACTTTTACAAGTGTGAAAGAGTCAAGATCACTTGGCAATCTTTTCAATTTTAGGGAGTCTGAAAAGAGCTTAACTATGGACTCCAATGGTCTTTTTCGTAATTTTTAATTATTCTGGTCCGAAAAGAGATAAAATACAACCAGGATAATACTTTCCTCATCGTTTAATGAGCATGAGTAAAGCTGACCAAGCTCGACATCATTTACTTAAGTTTGACAAGCATGACATGGGTGTAAAAGCGCTTGGAATCTTTTTCAAGTTTTAATCCAGAGCACGAAAAAGATAAAGTAGGCTCAAAATGAAGGTCAAACAATAAATGAACACCAATGCGAATATTTTTTAAAGGAGATCCTGTCAACAAATGCTCATGAAACCAGATATTAGTAATTTGAAATGGGTTTTATTTTAACCAAATAAAATAATGAGTAAAAAATAAGTTAAAAAAGCTATATAAAGGATGGGTAAATATGGAAAGTTACCATTTCACTTGTGCATTTACCAAAAGAGGAGATTTTACCCATTTGAGGAGCAAAAACTTCAAGAGTTCATATCTGGAGATTCGGGGCACCGTTTCAACAGCCGTCTGCGCCAAGTAAGAGCTTTCAAGCCCCTCTTTCATTTCATGTATGAATAACTTGTTTTCAGTAGGGAAAAATAATTTTTTGGGCAAGCCCTATTAGGCAATTTTTGCCCTTCACAATACCGCGCGGGCGCTATATAGGGAAGCACGGTACTGTGCAACAGTACCGCACTGTAAGGTTAAACCGGGGCGCGGTACTGTGCAGTACCGCGCAGTCAAATTTCCCCCAAGCACGATAGAGGCAAATTTTAGGATGAAAAAAAATATTTTTTCTCAAATTTTTAGCTGAGATCAAATTGTTAAATGATTAACAAATGTTTCCTATGACCTTTTGCAGGTGTTTGAAACTTGTTTGGAGCAAAATGGTCCATTGGAAAGAAACAGAGCATGAGGCGGATGATTTGTTGGCCGAAAATGACCAAAGGACTGTGACTACACTACGGGAATGTGGTTTGTTGAAATTATTCAAGACCAAAGGTATTCGTAAGTAGGAAAAACATCTCACCCACATTATTCAGATGTGGGACCCCCGACATTCAAGCTTTCCGAGTGGGAGAACACACCCTCAAGATTGAACTCAAGGATATTTATTTCCTCACGGGCCTCTTAAAAAGAGGAGCCCGGGTGAGTTTTACTAGGTTCACAGCCTCGGAGGCGAGCACGGATGCTTTAATTGCTCGTTATTGCCTTCAAGGTTTGGGGAAGAAAAGCGACAAGGTGGTCATCAAAGACATTATAGAACTTCCTGTAAAAACTGTGTTGTTCACCATCACATGTGCAGCAGGGAGCACGGGTCCCCATCAGGCGTCCCGTACACAAATGAATCTTGCAATGGATTGCATGATAGGAACAGTATTCAACTGGTGTGAGGCAGTATTGACCAACCTCAAAGAGCAAGTGAACAAGTGTAGGCTTGGAGAGAATTCTCAATTTGGGTATGGGAGCATCTTAGTCACCTTCTTCTTGGCGAGGGTGCCGTTGTTGCGCCCACAGATAGCCATGCCCCCCCGCCCACCCACCGAGCCATGGATGGCTCAATGGAGTGAATACGCAGGACGACTTGGGGGGCCACAACGTTTGGCTTTCGGTGAGGATTTCTTTTCGTGGCTCGAGGAACAGATTGTGATGATTGATGACTACCCCTATGCAGGGGTGGACTTCCACGAGGACATAGACTTGGCACTGCCGGAAGATGAGGATTGGGACAATTCAGGTATGACCTTCATGGATATATTTTTTCTTTTTTGAATATATAATTTTTATTGTTTTTTAGAATGTGTAAAAGACTTTAATATGTATGTGTGCATGTCGCAGATCATGGACCACAGAGACCGGCAAGGTACTCGCCATTACGCCGAGGTGGTGTTCATCACCAAGCCACTTCAGACAAGGAAGAAGATGAAGATGAAGCGGGAGGGGTCCAGGAGATAGAGAGGAACCTACAGGGTTTAACCCACTGTATCCCTTCTATGAGGGTGGACGACATCCCTTTGCATCTCCAGCGGCATACTGTAGGTGTGCCTAGGCGTATTGGCCGACTCCTCCGTAGGGTGGTTCGAGCTATAGTGTGTTATCACCAACAGCGTGAGGAATCTGATGAGGGACATGATAGATCTCCCAGATCTCCTTAGATGGTAGCTTTTATCTTTTTGTGGCATGTATACGATATGTAGGCTTTGAGAGCCAAATTTTTGTATGGTATTAGGTCCCAAATTTTGTCTTTAAAACACAAACTTTATGTATTTGAAAAAAAAACACTTTTATATACAGTGATATATATGTGGACCTACTTTTATGACCTATTTATTTACAATGACTTGTGTGTTTATTTTGTGATGTGTTTTTATGTATGGGCAAGATGCCAATCCAAAATGTAATTAGCTAATGAATCAGCTATACAATTGAATTCCCTTGGTACGTGTTGATATGAAATGAAATTAAAAGATCGTTCCAAGAGGCGTACCCTCCGAAATAAACGAAGTAGGATAGGATCGTGAACTGTGTAAACACGATTCAGATGAGAAACCACGAGTTGGGAGTCTAAAAAGACTGATAGGGAGTCAATTCCAAGGAAAGCAACCTCCGTCAAGAGTCCAATGACTGCATGGTACTCTACGTTATTGTTGGTTGTAGGGCCCAAACAATTGGCTCCTGAAGATAGTAACTCGCCAGTGGGAGAATAGATTACCCATGCTGCGGAAGCGAGGTTCCGGGTATGCCGGCTTGCACCGTCGGCAAATCCAAAGTAGGCAGACATCTGCGTACAAAATCACAAGTCAAAGTAAGAATGGATACATGAGGTCCGTGCACACACCAAAAAGATGAGTGAAAACAAGCTAAGTACATTATGTACAACAAGTATCCTGTGTAGGATAACCTTACGCGTAGAAGCATTTGAGGTATAGCCCATTGCGGGGCCGTGCCAATGGCGTACCATCACAATCGATGAGTTCATAGGCTCCTTTCTCCAAGACACGTTTTACAACAAAGGGGCCGTACCACATAGATTCTAGTTTTCCTTTTTCGAGTTTATCGTGCATTTGATCATATGTGAGTATGAGGTCACCTTCATTGAAAATCCGAGGTTGAACGGATTTGTCATACTGAGCTTTGACGCATTTTTTATGAGCTTCGTTTGCTAAAGCAGCATCACGGCGGGTTTCATCTAGCTTGGCTAGGTATAGAAACCGTTCCTCTTCGGAAGTGGTGTGGGGAAGTAGCTCTATGGCTATCTTAAGTGATGGAATTTCACATTCAATCAGTAAAATGGATTCCATGCCATACACCAGTTGGAATGGTGTAAACCCAGTAGCACTTTTTACTGAGGTTCGGTATGCCCATAGTGCTGAAAATAGAGCTGAGTGCCAGTTGGATTTATGAGTACCCACGATACGCTGAATCATTCGTTTCAGAACTTTGTTAATGGCTTCAACTTGGCCATTAGCTTGTGGGTAGTATGGGGTTGATTTTTCATGGCGAAAACCCCACTTGGCACTTAGTTCCTCAATCATATGGTTCCTGAAGTGGGAGCCATGATCGGTCACAATGGATTGTGGGACACCAAATCTAGCTATAATGTGATTGAATATGAATTGTGCTGCTGTTTTGCTGTCCTCAGCATAAGTAGGCATCGCTTCATCCCATTTTGTGAAATAGTCAATAGCTACTATCACATAGCTATATGCCCCTCGGCTGAAGTGGGCTTAACAGTGCATGAAATCTATGCCCCATTTGGAAAAGGGGCCGACAGCAATAACAGGATGGAGTGGAGCAGGGTGCGAGCATGTTTTACTATGAAAGAATTGACATGGTGGACATTTCTTTACTGTTTCAATGCAGTCTTTGAAAATCGAGCGCCAGAAATATCCTGCTCATAGTATTTTTTGGGCCATAGCCATCCCAGAGAGATGACCACCATATGCTCCAGCATGGCAGTCATTAAGAATGCGTTCCGCCTCATCTAGAGTCAAACAACGTCGAAGAACAGTGTTGACACCACGTCGATAAAGGGTATCGTTGACTATGAGGTAGTATTTGGCGTGATGTCAGATGCATCGACGTTCATCGCGAGTGAGGTCGGGGCGGAAGCGTTGGGTTTGGAGATATAATAAAATATCCCTGTACCATGGATCAGATGTGCTAATGAGGAACAACAATTCATCAGGAAGAGAATCGATGGGCTCGAATTGCTCGGTAGCACGGGGCAAGTTACAAATCAACTCAGCAAAGACCAAAGACTTCTTGGACTTGGCTTTGAAAATTCCAAGTCAAACTCTTGAAGGATGACGATCCAACGAGAATATTTTCCCCTAAGCACTTGACGCGTGAGGATATAATACATTGGATTGAAATCGGCTATAACAGTGGTCCGGCGGAGTAGAATGTAATGACAGAATCTCTGGACAACGAAAACTATTGCCAGAGCTAGTTTTTCAACATGTGAATAACGAGTTTTGGAGTCGAGAAGACTCTTACTAAGATAGTATACCACATGTTCTATGCCGTTATGGTCTTCCTAGACTAGCACCATGCCAGTGGTGGAAGTCGAAGCTGCGAGATAAAGAATGTAATCCCATGTGTAATCGGGGGGTTGGATCACAGGATCTTTAGTTAAGGCCGCCTTTAGATTATCAAAGGAACGTTGGGCTTCATCACCCCAGATGAAGGGAATGTTCTTCTTGAGAAGCCTCATATAGCCTTTTGTTATCTCGGAAAGATTACAGATGAAACGGCATAGAAAGTTTGCATGCCCTTGCAAACTTTGAAGTTTTGGAATGTTTGTGGGGGAAGGCAGGGCTAAGATAGCTTCTACCTTCGCAGGATCTAAGCGTATCCCGCTTTTGGAGATTATGAATCCCAAAAGTTTTCCAGCTTCCATGCAAAAGACGCACTTATGTGGATTCAAACGGATATTGTAGCGACGACACCTTTCGAAAATGGCACCTAAGTGATCAGGATGGTCATCCCGGGTCTGAGAATGAGCGGGAAGATCATCAAGATATGGTTCTACAATATGTTTGATATCATGAAATGCATACGACATCGCCTATTGGAAAGTTGCTCCATCATTTTTAAGGCCAAAAGGTAACTTTCGATATGCAAAAATCCCCCAAGGGCAGATAAATGTTGTTTTATGCTGGTCGGCTGGGAGGATATCGATCTGATTATAGCCAGAAAAGCCATCCATAAATGAAAAGATGACACTCCCGGCACAGTTATCGATGATCTGGTCGATGAACGGAGTTGGATAGTTGTCCTTTGGACAAGCTTTGTTCAAGTCGCGGTAATCGTCACAAACTCTAATCGTTCCCTGTTTCTTGGCTACAGGAACGATGTTAGATACCCATTCTGTCAATGGGACAAGATAGATAAAACCAATGCGCAAAATTTTTTCAACATCTGCTTTAATAGCGGCTGCCTTACGAGGATGGATGGGTCAAAGTTTCTTCCGAACAGGTCGGGTGCCAGGGAAGGTTGGAATTTCATGGACCACAATTGAGGGATCTATTCCTGGCATTTCTTCATAACTCCAAGCAAAAACATCGCAAAAGGTTTTGAAGTAGGCAGTGTAGAACTCCATTTCGAGGGGAGTACATGTTTTTCCAATATGTATGTTTTCCACGATACCAGGCTTCACTGAAATATCTATGGGAGTGGTTTCCATAAGATTAGCCAAGTTTCCTTCGAAAAATACTTCGAGGGAAGTGGGAAACTTGGTTTGAGCCATCCCAAGTGAAGGACTGGGTTTTGTGTCGAGCTCAAGCGTCTGAATGGTGGGGAATGAAGATCGATGATGAAAATCTCCCCATGGTGGCTCATCACCGCACATAACCTCCATAATTGATTCGTCAGTGGGAAAAATCAAATTGAGAGGATCGATAAGTGGTGGGGATGAATGAGTCTCAGACGAGAGCTGTGCCACGGTGTGATGGACAGAACAGTCGACCCAATCGGTGGCTGATTGGATCGCTTCGTACGCTGCGAGGTTTCTATTCAAAGGCATGGAGTTGCCGTAGTTTTCAATCTCGACGGGACTCGGAATCACCCATGAATCATTGGAAGGGGTGACATTTGATGAAATCATGTTGACTGGTTGAACATGGGTCCCCAGCTCTGGAAAAACTCCAATAAGGGAAGAATCCTTCATAAGACCAACACCAATGTCTTGGAACTGGTATCGAGGTTGATCCAATAACGGGACAGTGTTTCCGGAGTTTGGATGAGAATATGGGATACAGTAATCAAGTTGATCAATGGTGACAATTTTCCCTTCGTGAGGAAATTGCACAATCCGGAAGACAGTATATGCTATGGTGGTCATGGCGTAAAACTAGTTCCGACCAAGTAGAAGATTGTAATCTAACGGTGCATCCACGACTTCAATGTGTACGGATACTATTTTCCCCCCCAGTTCAACACCAATTGAGGGAATGAGTCCATAAGGTTGAAAACCGTGTCCATCAAATGCCCTGAGAGTAGTGGGAGACATCGTGACTTCAGGTGAGCCTAAGGCTCTCCAACAATTCAAAGACATGATCGACTTGGAGGCACCTTCATCTAAAATAGTGCGATGGATGCTATTTCCATGGATTTTTGTATGAACCTGGAAGGCTAACTGGTGAGAAAGCTGAGGTTTAGCATACTCCAAGTTAAACATAATAGTGTTTGAAGTATCTGGGTCCATTGCCCCCAGTGCTGAAAGTAAGGTTTTACGCTGCGTAGGACAGTGTTGAAGAACCTCGAGAGTCGACATGGCGCAAGGTGCTTGAGCTAAATCCTCAACAATGTTGTAATTTTGGGCAGCTCGCGCATTGGGATTAAATGTTGCTTTTCGTATGGTGCCCTTGGGTGGGCGTAGCACTGTGTCCATAAGCGGTCTCTCGATATGGAGATGGCCAGTAGGGGGAGGGGTAGGAATCGAATCTTCAACAGGATATTTGCCTTTGGCTATCTCTAACTGTTTGTTTAAACTTGGAGGGTTCTCAAATGTCTTTGAACGAGTGGTTATATGAATCTCCTCATTACTCGTCATCAGGATCTCATGATTTGCGGACGTCTCTCCGCGAGTTGGGTTGCTCGAGTTGCCCCCCTGTGGGGTTTCTTAGGCAACCACTTGTTGTTGCTGCTGAGGGAAAGGGTCAGTTAACACTGCCAGGCGAGAGGATCCTTTAACTAATTTGTTGACTTCATCCTTGTAGGGACAGTCACGCGTGTAGTGATCATCTTGACAAATTAGGTAGGGAAACTTAGCCTTTCGACGTGGTTTCTGGTCGTTGTGGGTGGTTTGTGGCTTGGGATTATCCTATTGGTTCTTCTTGGATTTACCATGATTGTTCTTCTTCTTTCCTCCAGATGGTTGTGACGTAGATTGAACTGCATTCACTTCAGAGGAGATAGCAGGAGAAGTAGTAGCTTTTGGAGCAGCCTGAGGTAGAGCGGGGGAAGCAGAAGCTTGTTGCCCCGTTGAGTTGGTAGTAGGCTAGGCCTTGACTGAACTGACAATACCATCAATGGGGGGTATAGTGGGAGGTTTCGTTGGATCAGTGGTAACGCGGGTGGCATGGGGAAGAAGTTCGTGTAAAGTGCCAGATTGGGTGTATACCAAATCCATGTACTGAGCTGCCGAGATGGCTTGTTCTTCTGTGATCGGCCCGCGCATAGCGATATCCCTAGCTATGGGAGGCAAAAAGGACTTCGTGAACCAATCAGCAAGTAACTGATATGGAATGGGTGCCTTGATTAGCCTACGGTGTCGACGCCACTCATGGATGTGATCCGAAATGTGCGTAGAAGTGGTTTGATGTAGTGAGGTTAACAGTTCTGTTCCAGTCCCATACCGGATGGGGAGCTGGAAATGGGTCAAAAACTGCATAACTAAGGTGTTGAAATCGTGGAAAGAGTGTTGTGGCAGCTCGATGTACCATTTTGCTGCCGTGCCAGTAAGCGTACACTGGAAGAGCCGTAGTCAAATAGAATCGTCCATCAAGGAGTTGGATGAACACCAAAGATGGAAAATCATTATGTGGTTCTTGGGGTCTTCCCCGGGCTTAGCATCGAACTTAGGAATGTCCGATGGAATTTTGGCTAGGATGGGTGGCCAGTGAGGTTCATGCCATATGGGATCGTTAATGAGCCTCGACAAATCAGGTAAGTCTAGCGTGGCCAAAAAGGGAAGTTGACGATTAGTCTGCGGGTATGAGTAATAACCGTATGGTGCAGAGAAACCTGGGGGGCCCTGCATAGCATACTGTTGCGTGTTATACCCATATGTGTTACCCGCAGGATACTACTAGAAGTTCTATGGGTAGTAGGCCATCTGGTTAACCGTTTGAGTGTTGGTAACTGGTTGGTGGATGTTCTGCTGAGTGGGGATGGTAGGTATGGTACCCTGGGGTTGCTGTAACCCCGGAATGGTTGCTGCTCCTGGTTGGGGAAAAATTATTTGGAGTTGTTGTGTTCCAGGAATGTTACCACTATATTGAGTAAGTGGAGGGTTTCCCATAGCCGGGTTGGGGGGTGGCTGCGACAGTGGTGTCCATGGAAGGTTCGTTCCTCCTTGAGGAACGTGTGGAAATTGCAGGGATGGGTTCCATGGACTTGTAGCAGCCAAAGGATAAGGGAAGCCAAAGTTCAGGTTGGGGGGAATCTGAGATTGCCCCCCAGTTGGGTTCCAGTTTCCAAATAATGAGTACCCCTCACTCTGTGGGATTTGAGGTTCCCAAGAAGGAAGCGTACCTGACGAGGGATGTTGAAGATGAGGCCCAGTTGGAAAACCGGTATAAGGTTGTCCGCTTCCAGGTGTGTTGTACATACCATACTAAGCAGATGTTGCTAGTTGGGAGGGTTGTTGGATGGTGCCGATGGGTTTCCCTCCAGCAAATGGGTTGGATGGCCCTATAGGAGGAGGTTGTTGACTTAGAACGAGGTTCGCAACAAAGAATTGTCCTCCAGCTGGTTGGGTTGATGGCCCACCAGGAGGAGTTTGGTTGTTGGAGTTGGGGATCATGGCAGTCGGTTGTCCACCTCCTGAGATAGTGTAGATAGTGGCAAAAGGTGAACCTCCGGTCAAAATGGAAGATCCAGCAGTATGACTTGGTGTTCTTCCACCACTAGCCAAATACGATAGTGTCGATTGGCCAATGGCACCAAAAGTGCCGATTTGTGGAGGGGGTCTTCCATATCTGACAGGCGAGGACGGAGAAAAAACTGGGTTATCCCTCATAGTATGTGCACAAAACATGGGTGATGGCAGCAAATGTGGGGAATTTAACCGAGGGGTATTGGGGGTATCGTCCATAGTGTGTCCAACGATAGGAGGACCATCGAAGACTGGGTCTGGGTTCATGTCCTGAAAAGGGTTTTCAAGGTCCGGCGGGAACGTAGGTATAGTAATGTCTGAAGGTCCGGAGCTGTCTGCATAGGAGTGATGAAACTTTGTGCTAGATGGGATGTTGGGATCCCAATAGTCAGGAGGACGGGTAATAGGGGGATATCTGGAAGCTGTCGAGAGCATTTGCTCTGTGTCGTGTTTAAACTGTGCCGCCGCTAACGGGGAATTTGCTAGACTAACCATACTAGACTAAATGGAGGCCATGATCTCATGTCCTGGAGGGAGGTTGGGGAGAGATATGGTATGAGGTACGTTGCTGGAAGAACTGGTTTCCTGCAGATGAATGCTGGATGGCGCGCTGATAATAGGTGGAAGCTCCGCCTGGGAAGTGATAAAGCCATAATCAGGTTCAAAATGTGTGTCAGGAAGTTGAGTGTCTTCAATAATTTTGACGTACCCGCCCGGGATTGAAATCAAGCCAGGTATATCCTGGTCGGATCCTTCGGTGGTGCCAATAGATCCATCTTTGTCATCGTGGAAAGTTTCTGGTGGAAGGGAGGTGTTGACATCAAGTAGGAGGATGGCCTCTGGTCTAGTATTTTGCATTGTACTAGATTCAACCGCTGTAATGTTGTCCACTGTGGCAGATATATCTGGAATAATAGTGGGTGAAGTGACAGTGGGAATCTCAGATATACTAGTGGTTGCAGAAACTGCAAGAGATTTTGAGACTGTGCTGTGAGTAACTGTTACAGACGGAACTGGAGATGTAGTGCGTATCGGCGGTGGAATGTTCCCTCGACCAGCACCGCGGCCAGGAGGAGCGGGAATACGTGATGCAGGTGGACCAAAGGTCCGTGGCGGTGGTGGTGGTGGAGGGATTTTGCCCTGTACTTGTCGTGATGTCCGTGGTGGTTCTGACATGATGGCAGGAATATGAAATGCGGGGGCAGTTTCGTAACAAAGAACTCAAAAACTCTAATGCAGCCGAGTGTGCAAAAGAGGAGTTAGAAAAATCGCGGCTCGCAGGCCAAAAAAGCAAGCTCTAAAATCTATACTGAGACCGGTGTCTCGGTAAGCGAGATGAAAAAAATAATGGCCAGAATGCCAACAAGCAGTCACTAAAAAGAAAAATGACCCTCTATACAGATGAGATAACAAGCAAACTCCTAAGTAAGAGGTGGAGACCTCAACAAGTTGTATCCTTCGCAAGGTGATGAAATCCAAGTTGAACAATACAATGTGATAGACCAATATGAGAAGGATATCCCTCTACCAAAAGGGATCCTGGGTAAAAGAGCCCTAGTAGAAAAGTCACTAAGCTACCTCGTTCATGACAAGTTGGAAAAGGTTTTCGGTGCTTCTGCCTTATCACCCTTGCATTACTATGAATGACAAGGAAGACAATGATCGATGTTTCCTTAGGGCTAAGTGGAGTGCAGCATTCCACAGAGTCCGTCCAGTTCTCAATCTCGCGACGGTTTAACCCCTGAAAGTTAAGAACAGTCAGGAGGCCCCTCCATAAACTGGCTGTGATCGTGTCAATAAATACTAGAGGATTTTAGTTCCCTAGAGGACAACAACTATGTTTCAGATGAAAATGACAAGGGGGAATTATTTTTATGCCTATCCCCGGTGTCCGACCTAACTACCAAATTCTTTTGATTTCCTCAAGTGAGGTTAATGTTGGTTTAGTTAGGGAGATTAATTTTAGTGGTTGTATTACTCAATCGGGTAAATGGACGTGAAACTTGGTGGTGTTGTGACAACCCAAACCATGCAAATGAGAATGAATCGAAATAAGCCTTGTATTCGATGAAAACTAGCTATCGAAGAGAGAGAGTTCTTCGATCATAAATGCATGAAACTTTCACAAGCAATTAAAAACCAAAAACAAAAACAAAAAATTGTTTTCTTTTTGTAAATAGAGCCAGACTGAAATAAACACTTCTTTCCAATTCACTGATCTTACAACTAAGATGCTTCAAAAAATGAGAATTTCTGTGGCAAATTTCAATGGTTCACTTCCTAATGCACAATAATACTGCTAGACCATTTCAATCCAAACAACACAAATGTTCTCCAATGATAATTTTCAATATAGATTTTAATGATAATAATGGAAACAATGTGACTATGAAAGCTACACGATCCAGTAAAAGAGAACAGTAGTAATGGTCTGGTTGTGATGAGAAGATCAAGCCAATGCAATCAAACTGAAGGGGTGACCCAATGTACAAATAATGCCACTAACTCATAAAATAATCAAGCTTACAAGAGAAATAAACACACCACAAAAACCATGTAATGAACAGGATAGTAATAGGCAATAGAAAACACCAACTAAGGTAGAGAAAATAAAAAAATGACTCAGTAAACCAAGCAGGCAAGAAAAAATTGGAAATATGCAGACACTACCACGTGGCAGAAGAAGGCTAGAGCGCGGTACTGATACACTACCGCTCTGGTAAAAGTGCTGGGTACGCGGTACTACCGCGCTGTAGATAGTGCTGGGGGCGCGGTACTGTTTCAAAGGATGGAAAGGCACAAATTTTGAAAAGAAGATTGAATTTTTCAGGGTTGCTGTAGACCCAGAGGACTCAATGATCACACAGGGAGGAAAAATGTAGAGAGGAGGGAAGAATAAAGGTCAAGGAGACCAAAATTCAATACTGGTTTGAAGAGAAAGAAAAAATCACAATAAAAAAAATGGCTGAAAGTGAGATCAATCAATCAAACGAACTTCTTCCCCAGTGGAGTCGTCATTCTTGTATGTAGAATTTTATCCCTACGGATAGGTAGAAATTCTCTTAGATTAAAGTAGACTTTAACTGACTCTAAACTAATACAAAACTAAACAAATGCTACCTTGAATTCCTAGATCTAAACAGACATTTCAAGATTAAACTGTTGGAAAAAATAGAAGAGATCTAACTGACCTTCAATCCAATTGCTTGTCTTTATGGTTGCTCCAATTTCCAAGCCCTCGCTAATGAACCTGTCAAAATGAAACCAAGATACAAGCATATACGATTATCTAGCAACTTGAAATATGAGTTAGGATCTAAATCTATAACAGATACAAATCATATAATTGAAACAAAATCAACACATGTGATTTGGGAAACAAGACAAGTTATGTTCTATTACCAACTTGAAGTCACTTACAATGGTTGCTTGATATCCAAGCCAACTCCCAGCTCCAAGTGCTTCCTCCTCTAGCTATCTCCACAAAGCTTCAAGATCATAAGTTTGATGTCTCCAAGAGTCCTTCCCTTTGCTCATGGAATGCCTATCTCTTATAGTGTGTGGTAGGGTTAACCAACAAGAGAGAAGGGTAGATCTTGGGAGAGTTTAATGGATCAGTCCTACTAATCACAGAAAGTGAGTTAGGATTGAATCAGGGACACCAATCCTCAAAAATATCTCGAAAATCAAGATCCCACAAGCCATGGAAAAAAGGCTAAAAAAGGTGTACCGCGCCTCTAAAACAGAGCATAATGCGGTAGTACCGCGTGGCACAGAAAGAGCATAGCGTGGTAGTGTGGACTACCGCACACCTAAGCTAGAGCAAGGGGCGGTAGTGTAGGTATATGAAGTCTCAGCTGGGTTGATTCTTGAAAGAATGGGTTTGTCTTCAAGGATCACTCATCATTTTTCTCTTCTGGGTGTTTTAAGAAGTAGGGGATGTGTCATCAACTCTTTTTTGGTGAAGATGCGACACTGTGAGATATGGAGGTATAACAAGTCTCGATCTATGAAAACCCTCTGCATTTATCTCTATTAATCTCTGCATTCTGATTTCGGATCTTTGAAACCTTGAACCAGTTCTGGCCACATCCTTTCTCGGTCTGCACTCTCCATGCACTCCAGTTTGTTCATGGCTTCTGTACACATTACATCAACACACAGAGTTGGTGAGACTCTTGATATTGAGATAGTGGGCAGCATTTACAAGATCAGACAGAGTTGAAAGATCCACATTGTTCACGAACTTTACATCCCATTCGTTGATATTGTCTATGGTTTTCATGGGACGAGGAGGATTATCAACATGGATTTATAGGGATTTCCAAGCCCCATTCATGCGACCTCGACCTTGCTTCTAACATTCTATGTTCAACAAAGTTATGGGGTTTTTTGCACATCGCCCCTCTTGGTCATACACACACCCTACACGCTGCTCATCTTGGCAACATTCATGGAACCATTTTATTTGCGATCAGGTCTTTCTTCAACAATCTCTGTCACCCGGGTCTACCCAACTCTACCTTTCATAAGCTCAACGGGCCCTCTTTCTCAACTTGTCCTCGTCAACAATACCTCTAGAGGTCTCACGATATCTGCAATATTCGATCATCATTTCTAAGATCTTGCAAGACGTGTTATGCACAGGAATGGAATTCTCATCCCATCGCCTTATTTATGCTCGCCATGGTGGAAATCATCCAATTTTTCATTATCACTTTTGGTAAAGCATCTACACTTAGTGTGCCCTAATTCCTCTTTCTTTGTAAATGCAACCATCTTAAAAATATACTCAGTCGAGGGCTGGAGATTTGAAATTAGAAATCTTCTCTCGGTTATTAAATATATTACGCCATACATAATTCATCAAATGGACCAAATCATCCTTACATCAAAGTCCTGCGACACCTAAAGCCATGTATTTTACTGCTGAAGCTGATGTTTGCTTATGCACAGAATCTCGATCCATGAGTGCATCTTTAAGTAATGGTGTCACTGCATATATGGAGTGCTTGCCCATCTCACCTATATATTCAATCATAAGAGATGGCATCACAATGAAGAGAGAATAAGTCTCTGCAACAATAGCAATAGCTACAGTTTTTATAGACACAGTTCTGGCATTCTTTGAACCTTCAAGTTTGTTCAGTAAAGTAGCAGGCACATCCTGTGGCCCAATTGCTTTTGCAATGTATCCAAATGTGTTCATAGTTTCCCTTCTAATTCCCTTTTTATGAGCTCTTAACATCTTTATAAACTCTATCTTCAAAACTCTGTTTTCAAAACTCTGTCCTCTTTTCCTAGAATTTCAGACCTCTGGCATGTATTTCTGAAATGATCAAGGTCTGCATGATCCAGCCTTACACAAATCCTCTCTTGTCATGGTTATTTGCCACTTGCTATTTATGATTGCCAGCAATGACAACAATCTGTCATATATCTTTGCTACCCTACCATTGCCATATTTCCAACAAGACATGCAGCCGATGAGACAACACAGCTTATTAAGCAAGCTCTAGCTCGACAACGAACTGAAATGTTTGCCCAGTTCAATGAGATTCTCTTGTGATTCGCTTGGACATCTGAAGGATCCTCGACGAGAACTCACTCTGATAAAATCAACCCCTTCAAAGTACAAATGAATCTCGATATACCGAATCTTGAAGGAAAGATTGACATGGAATTTGTCGATAATTGGGTGCAACAATTGGAATCTTATTATGCTGTAAATCAACTCTCCAAAGCTGAAAAAGTCACCATTGTTAGGATATTCCTATACTCCATCCTAGTCCCACCAGTATTTTGATCATTTACATTTTTAGTCATGCATGCACTTTTAGGGTTTGCATGCATCCCAGTCATCAGTCCAGCACCTAGCCCTCAGTTAGCCAGCCCCCAGGAGCTTCTCACTATTCAGTTTTAGCCCTCCAATTGCTTAATGCACCCTTCTTCCTTGATTTTAGGAAGCAACTCGCCCTTCTTCACCTACCAGTCCATTTGTCTTCAGTTACACTCAGTTACACTTAGTTACACTCAGTTACACCTACCAGACTCAGTTTGACTGATGATTGACAATTACTTGAGCATTGATGACTCCACTGATGATGATGAAGACTTCTAGTTGTGCTTCGATGATCATGAGGACACCTAGTTGTGATCCGATGATACTCTATTGATCTTATGATCACTCTGAGAGGCTAATTCGAATTGCCACCTTAGGCATTCGATTCCTCTCTACCATTGTACTATTTATTTTTCCATATTGTGATTAATTAATTAGTGTGTGTGAAGTATTTTTTCTTCTATCCGAGTTCTACTGTATTATTATTCTGTTGCTCATTATACTGCATTGACCACTCTTCTTCTATTTCCCTGCTTAATCATAATTACTCTTGTGAGGTATACATCATCTCTTAGATCTGCTGTGAGGATTTTCACATGGTATCAGAGCATGTTGAGAGTATTGTTTATCTCCATTCTTGAGAGTTTTTTGCAGGTTATTACCAAGATTTTGAGTGCACTAGTTGTAGCAATTCTGCATTTTTGCAGCAGTAGCAGTTGCAGATATTCTCTATTGTTTTTGTAGGTCTTCTACAACTTCCATGAATTCAGAAGAAATCCCTCTTCTTTCTCCATTCAAATATGATGAATGGAAACCAAAAATGATAGAATATTTGAAGAGCCATGGTCTCTTTGATTATTGTTTTGAAAGAGAGTTCGAATCCTCTGAAGAAAAGATTGATTGTTAAATCAAGGTGACAATGTCAGTGCAACCATGATGTTTGCTATGCCTTGAAGCATTGCATATGACCTCCCTGATGTTGAAACTCCAATAGAGCAATGGGCCCATCTGGATGAAAGTTTTGGCATAAAGTATGAAGGGTTTGGTCCAACAAACAACTTCAAGAACTTGCACACCATTACATTCGCTCTCCTTGATGATGTTGCTGGTCATGAACCAGTATCCAACACATCTCATATTGAAGTTGTCCACAAGGAAGAAGAACTTGTAGATTCTACACTCATGCTCCAAATTTCTTCTATTTCAATTTCTATGCCAGCTCACACTCTAGAAATTGTAGAAGGTCCTAAATCCTCTCTTGCACAAGAGCTTGTTGGTTTGCATCATGATCTTATGAATGTTTCGGAGGTAAATTCAGCCATTGGAGGTAATGCATTCGCTCTCCCTGATTACTCACCTCTTACTTACTACTATATGATCATTAATTCATGCTTTCAGAAGGTTATTGAAGATTATGGACATTGCCATTCGCTTGGGATAATTTCCCATGCAATTACTGGTTTTGATCTCACCTCTAATGGTTCAAAGGAGATCTCAAGAAACCATGATTCAAGTCTTGGATCTAATTTGGATTCTAAGCAATCACTACTTGGGATTATTTCTCATACATATGATGGTTTTGATCTCACCCCTGCTGGTTCAAAGGATATCTCAAGAAACTATTTTTTAAGTCTTAAATCTGATTTTGATTTCAAGCAAACATGTAATAGTTCTTTTTGGCATAATCTCACGCATGGTGGTTCGAAGGAGAAGACAAAAGACTATAAGCACATACAAAGATTTGATCTTACCTCAGCTGATTCGAATCACAGGTTCAAGGATCATCCTCATACTTTTGGATTTGTTCTCATCACATTCGATCTGAAGAGCGAGTACAAGCACATGCTTTTTGAGCATGATCCACTTCTTCCCAAGAAGAAGATACCTCTAGACATATGACCAAGCATCACACCTTCTTGAGTTTGGAGCATTTATTTTTTGTGTGTGCCTTACAGTTTGTTTTTTGAGGAGGGGGTATGTTTCCCATGAAATTTTCCCACTTCCTTAGTTTATTGACTGTTATTATTCATTGTATTGGGTGACCTTTGGTCTTAGTTACCAGGGCCCAGGATGGATTAAGGGAGCATGTTAGGATATTCCTATACTCCATCCTAGCCCCACCAGTATTTTGATCATTTACATTTTCAGTCATGCATGCACTTTTAGGGTTTGCATGCATTCTAGGGTTTGCATGCATCCCATTCATCAGTCCAGCACCTAGCCCTTAGTTAGCCAGCCCCTAGGAGCTTCTCACTATTCAGTTTTATCCCTCCAGTTGCTTAATGCGCCCTTCTTCCTTGATTTTAGGAAGCAACCCACCCTTCTTCACCTACCAGTCCAATTGTCTTCAGTTACACTTAGTTACACTCAGTTACACCTACCAGACTCAGTTTGATTGATGGTTGATAGTTACTTGAGCATTGATGACTCCACTGATGATGATGAAGACTTCTAGTTGCGCTCCAATGATCATGAGGACACCTAGTTGTGCTCCGATGACACTCTATTGATCTTATGATCACTCTGAGAGGCTAATTCGAATTGCCACCTTAGGCATTCGAATCCTCTCTACCATTGTACTATTTATTTTTCCATATTGTGATTAATTAATTAGTGTGTGTGAAGTATTTTTGCTTCTATTCGAGTTCTACTGTATTATTATTATGTTGCTCATTATACTCCATTGACCACTCTTCTTCTATTTCCCTGCTTAATCATAATTACTGTTGTGAGGTATACATCATCTCTTAGATCTGTTGTGAGTATTTTCACAACTATTGAATCCTTAAAGATGTCAACCTTCATGCACTGCTGGTGGGAGAACCTCTCAACAAAGATGGAGAAAAACGGATACCCCATTGACACATGGGATAAATTCATCGAACACATCCGAAAAGAATTTTACCCACCAAAATACCTTGAGCAGCAGTATAATAAGTGGTAGCAGCTAAGGAAATGGAAAGACCAATCGATACAGAGTTACACCGACGAGTTCTACCGACTCATGGCAAAACTTGGCATCCAAGAAGAAGAGAAATTGCTTGTTCTGAAATACACCATCGGATTATCTCAGTACATCCATCAGGAGATGGAATTTTTTACTGTCAATATGCTTGTGGATGCTTTCCACTACGCCAGCAAGCTAGAAACGAAGAAGAAAGGAAAAGCACGTTTTGCGACAAAGCCAGCATCAGGAAGACCACTCGATAAAAGGACACCAACCGACTACGACAAGTCAAGATCTTCTCAGCCGACACCGCCAAAGCCTGACAATGGTAAGAAGCCTTTTCACAAGAGGGAATGTAGCAAACAATCGTCGACTGAAAAATGGTGCAATTACCATCACTCATCTTGGCATGATACATCTGAATGAAAAGCTCGGAAGACATTTTTGGCGAAAGTGTCGACCTCCGACGCGTTCGACAAGACGGTGGAAGAATCTAATCCATACGTGATGACCCTTTTAACCTCGACAACTCAAGCAGCCTCGACTATTGTCGACGAGGAGGAACAAGAGTGCCTGTTCCATACACGGATATGGGTCCAGAGCAACCAATTGCATCTGATTGTGGACAACGGGAGCCAAAAGAAATTCGTTTCTGAAGAACTGGTGAAGAAATTAGGTATTGTCACCACTCTGCATCCTCAGCCTTACAACATCAGTTGGATGAAGGATGGACAAGAACTACAGATCACTCGACAATGCAAACTCACCTACTTCATAAAACCTTTTGAAGATGAAGTACTCTGTCACGTGGCACCACTCTCCATAGCCGATGCCCTGTTTGGGAAACCTTACCTCTAGGATAGACATGGAAGTTATCAGTCACAGCTTCAGAAGGTGATTCTTAGAATCCGAGATCTATGGTTCAACATACCAGAGCATCAACCTACACCGACGGTTGCACTGATATCTTCCAAACAGACAAAGAAGCTCATCAATCATGATCAAGCCGCAACATTACAAGAAGACTGCAGCAACGAGTCGAGTCACCGACCAATGCAGCTCTTGACAGAAGTAGCAAGTCGATCGTATTCTTGATGAGTACCAGAACCTCTTTCAAGCTCTAGATGGAGTACCTCAGCATTTTCAGGTAAAACACTCCATTGAACCTATTCCTGGTTCTTCTTTGCCTAACGCGTATGTTTACAGAAGATCCATTCTCGAAAATGAAGAGATTCGCAGACAAATCCAAGAGTTAATCAACAAAGGTCATATTCAACCCAGCTCCTCTCCCTGTGGAAGTCCAGTCATCCTAGTTCCAAAGAAAGATGGGACTTGTCGCATGTGCATCAACAACAAAACTCTCAACAAAATATCGGTGAAGAATCAGTACCCTCTGTCGCGGATAAACGAGCTTATCGACTGTCTAAAAGGTGCTAAATTCTTTACTAAGATTGACCTCAAGTCAGGATACCATCAGATTCCAATTGAGCCCTCAAATGTGTGGAAAACCACTTTCAAGACCAAGGAAGGATTGTTTGAATGGTTAGACATGCCTTTTGGCTTAACCAACGCAACTACGACCTTCATGTGACATATGGATAACCTTATCCGACCTTTCATCGGCAAATGGGTTATTTTCTATCTCGATGAAATATTGATTTTCATTCGATCATGGGAAGAACATGTCGGACATCTTCGACAAGTCCTCGACACTCTCAAGTGACATCGGCTCTACTTGAACATGGATAAATGCTCTTTTGCGATGACCAACATCAAATATTTGGGGTATGTAATTGACTCTGCAAGAATTCACATCGATCCAGATAAAGTACAGATCATCAAATATTGGCCCATTCCTAGAAGCATTCAAGAACTAAGAAGTTTTCTTGGTTTGGCAAATTTCTATCGATGATTCATACTCGGCTTCAATCGCATAGCCTGGCCCTTGAATCAGTTGACGAAAGGAAACAGGAAAAATGTCTTTCAATGGACAGAAACACATCAAGCAGCTTTTGAATAGCTCAAACACAGGCTCTGCACTGCAACAGTACTTGTGTTACCTGATTTGCATCAGCCCTTTGAGATTGAGACAGATGCATCAGACTATGCCTTGGGCGCAATGATCACTCAGTCTGGTCACCCAGTCGCTTTACATTTTGATACTTTTAATGACATGGTTAGAAGATACTTGACGTATGAAAAAGAACTGTATGCTATTGTGCAAGCTCTCAAGCAATGGAGGCATTACATCCTTGGCAAGTAAACGGTCATTCTTACTGATCACAAGCCTCTACAGTTCGCTCCAACACAATCAAAGTTGCAGACAAACTGACAAATCAAGTGGATTAATTACCTACAACAATTTCAATTGGTGATTAAGTATTGAAAAGGCAAGGCTAATGCCGCTGCAGATTGCCTTAGTTGACCACCCATTACTCTCCTTTTGACAATGATGAGGATGCAGGGTTACGACACGACCACTTGGAAATAGTTGTACGAGGACGACAACAACTTCTCAGCAATCTACCGATAGTTACAGACTAACAAGTCATTGACCTTAGATTCCGAATACTCCCTGAAAGATACCTTGCTATACAAGCTTGTACAGCTTGGTGTACCGACCGGTGAGCAATGACAGCAGCTCATTTGGGACGCGCACTACAGTAAGACCGTAGGACACTTTGGAGTGGCAAAGACACTTTCTATTCTGCATAAGTATTTCTTCTAGCCTACACTTAAATCTGAGATCAACAAGTACATTCGATCATGCGTGGTTTGTGCCACTGCTAAGCCACCTAATCGACGATAGGGATTGTACACACCTCTGCCAGTTCCTAGTCGACCATGGGAATCTATTTCTATGGACTAATTGACGGGTTATCCTGCTACCAAACATCAACATGACACGATATTAGTAGTAGTCGACCGATTTTCCAAGATGGCCATTCTCATACCATGTAAGAAGACCACGATAGTGCAACAAACTGCTTAGCTCTTCTTTACACATGTTTGGAAACACTTTGGTTTACCCACAACCATCATTTTCGACCGAGATGCCAGATTCGTCAGCATCTTTTGGAAGACCTTTAGCAATAGCTAGACACGCTACTCTCATTGTCGACACCTTTCCATCCTAAGACTGATGGACAGACGAAAGTTGTGAATCGCTTGGTAGTACAACTACTTCGCATGTACACTCACCAACATCGACGGACATGGGATGATAGTCTTCCATACATTCAGCACAACTACAATCGTTCTCAGCACAGCTCTACAGGCAAGAGTCCCTTTGAAGTCTATTACGGATTTCAACCCTCAGTGCCTATCGACTTGATCAGCTCCTCGACACAGCCAAACTCCGACACAGATCGCAGTCAGCGAGAAGTTGATAAAGCAGTCAAGTTTCGAGAACAGATTTGCGACATTCAGCGACAAGCACAGGATATGTTGCATAGAGAAAACGAGAAAGCTAATGCCCAACACGACAAGCATCGCATTCTTCATACATTTTGCATTGGGGATAAGGTCTAGCTACATATTAAGAAGGAGTGCTTCACAAGTCCTTTCAAGAAGTTAAAACCTTTGCGATATGGTCCATACAATATTCTTCAACAGATTGGCGAGAACGCTTTCCAGCTCGACATTCCTGCTTTCCTGGGTCTACATCCAGTCTTTAATGTGGATCTACTTTGACCATACCATGCACCCTTGTTGGAACAAAATGATTTCTCAACAGCAGATCCCGCAGACATCAATCCAGATATTTAGGATCCTTTTCCTTGTGACACCATTGTGGGACGACGGGTACGCCTTACGAGGATGAACACAATTCCCTTGTTTTAGGTTGCCAAAGCTGGCCAAATCTCATCTCAAGGAAAGTGGTACTCTGCTACTGAAGTGATAGACAAGTTTCCTCACCTTCACGAGCAAACAATGGGGTCCATTGTTTCTTAAGGAAGGAGGTCTAATCCACATCGCAGTTGGCATTTGTTGTCGGATGCTAACTTCGACACATTCTTAACTAGTATTCACGGTTGATACAACTTCAACAAGCTTTGACGCAATAGGACTTCGACAACTTCAGCACTTCGACAGGTTATCAATTTCGACACAACTCCGATGAGTCTCGACATCGACATACTACGACATTTTCCGCACCTTTGACATACTGCGACATGTTTCGCACCTTCGACATACTGCGACATGTTCTGCACCTTCGACATGTGCAACAATCTCACAGTTCGCGACATCGGCATACAACGTCAACATGCGACCAGCGACTGTCGAACTTCGACAGACTGTCTCTTTGTCTCCCAATCGAGTGTAAATGGTTGAACAGTTGAACCGTTCTAACTTCCTCTTTGTAACTGAACGTAACAGGCAGGCACCCAAGCATCTCAGATTTCTATATAAGCATGTAAATTATTGTAACATAGACCGGATCTTATCGGATCTCGTCTTGATCAATCTAGAACAGTTTGCATTCCTACATATTGTCTGTGTGTATTTGTGTTATATGTTTATTAAGCTTCCGCCATAACAGAGCCGACTCATTCAGTCGAACTGTTGTCCCCCTCGTGCTTCCTAGACATGATACGGATAACAAAACCAAGCTTTAGGAAAGAAAGTTGGCTTCTTTCTCTCTAGAGAGGGATCTCTCAATGATTGTTTAACAAGGCCAGATATATGAATTAGAACTAAAAATCAAATTGTTGTTTGTTTGGTTTAAATAAGGCAAGTACACATAGGGCAATGGAGTCAAATAAATACATAATCGAATTATAGTGCTATTGCTTGGAATTTTTCAACAGAGGCAAGGTAGCCATTCAGTCACAGTCCAAATGCTTTGGTCTAGTGGGAAAGAAGAAATGAGGAACATTCCATTAGCATGAGCATCTAACAAGGATGAATTCAATGTTAACTTTAGTAGAAAGGTTTGGTGAATATCTGAAATCTATATATAGAGCATATATATATGAATTCTATACTCAAAAAAGTCATTTCAGACATGAAAGAAAACACCATGGAAGTAAAAATAGGAGACACATTCACATGAGAAGGAAAAACAGACTATGACAGAAAACGACATAGGAATCTTTGCAAAATACCAGCTTCGGCTCTGTATTTTTCTTAAAGATAAATATGAGATTACAAGGCTCAAGTCTCACGGGTTCCAACCCCTTTTTCATCGTATTCACTAGTTCTTATACAATTGATCCATGAGCTGAAATCAAAACAAACTGCTAAAAATAGGCATAACTTCCTTTACATGTGTCATTCAAAATTTATTGACTACTAATTGATTTAAGAAAATGAACTAAATGCCTAAGTAACTAATTCTTCAGCGATAAATTCTCCACGATCTTCAACATCTTCATGCATGCAACTTGTACTTAGATCTTCCATATTTCTCTATTGTCTTCCATTGGTCGACAGATGGAAACTCTGAAGTGGCCAACTCCTTTAGCAACACGCACAGCTCCACATGATCTCTATATGAAAAACTTTGTAACTGTGTACATGCTTCCTTAAAAACAAATAAAATTTAAAACTCATTTGCCAGCTTATCCACAATTTGTTTGCTAGATAACGATTGGTGCATATCAACAAAATTTGCATGATCCAATTTGCATTCAATTAACTTATCCTGATACTCTTTTTGTGTCAGCATAGCATCCTTTTCTTCCCAAAAAATGGAAGTCCTTTCTTAAACAAAGGATCAAACATGTATTTAAACAACTTCAACTGATGTGCCATGATATCTATCTTGGCCTGAACTGTGTCCAAATTTCGATGACTGCTTACCACTTTCTTGGCCCAAACTACGATGGATATTTTGTCTTTTATGTTTGTTGTCTTTAATTCATCTTCTGTTAACCCATTTAAATACTCTATGGCATTTTCAGCACAATCAGTAGGTTTCTTATTTAACTTTTCTCTCATTGTTGTCATACCATGTTTAGCTAATTTAATCAAATCCTCTTTGTCTAAAATAAAATCAAGGTAAGATCTCAACTTGCTTGCTTCTGTTATGATATCATCCCAAATTACATTTTTTGCTTCCTGCAGTGATGACTAACCTGTGATTTGCTTCATCAACTCCTCATTTTTAGCCTGGAATTCTTGGTATTTGACTTCCCAAGCCTTTCTCTCTCGTTCTTCTTTTGAAACTGAGCTTTCTAGATTTTTATTCTGGTTCTTCAACTTCTCTAGCTCCAAATCTTTCAAACTCACTTGTGCCATGGCTTGAACAATAGAAAAATCACCAGAATCAACAGAAGAAAGAATAATTATAGTTTCCAATTCTTTGTCTTTCTCCTACAGCTTCTTTTATAAATCCTCTGACTTAGCTTTAAAATTCTTCTCACTCTCTACACCAAGTGACATATCTATTTGCCATTGCTTTTCCCTTTCTACAAATTTCAGTAAATGGGATTTACAATTTGTTAACTCATTTTTCAAGTTTTCTTTTTCCTTCTCAAGCTTTGCCAGCTGAGGATCTTCTATCAATTGAGTAGAAGGAATCTTCAGCTTCTTTTTCAGTAGTTGAATAGCATTATCCTTTTCATTCAATAAATTTTGTATGCTAGTACTTCTATCTGCCTGGCTCTCAGTAGCCAACAATTCTGTTTGCAATTTCTTGATATATGCCTTGTGGTCTTTATTCTCCACCCTCTCCTGCCTGAGTTGATTCTCGATTTTACTCTTTCTGGATTGTAACTTTGATAAATCCAATGCAGCTTTTAATAGTTTAGCATAAATAATATCTTCAATTTCCTTGTGCAGATGTATCATGTCAGGAATGGGAATGTTCTCTAAGTACATTTTCATTTCAGCACCCTTATTCTTAGTTGCTATAGCCAAATTTAAAGTGTTTTGAGAATGATTTCTAACAGTAACTAGAGATACATTACTACTAGAGATTTTTCTAACTTCTTCATATAATTTTAATTCTTCTGGAGCTTTATCTTCATCATCCTTAAACTTGTCAAATAATTATGACTTGCTTGACTCAATGGTTTTTTTATTGAGTACATATTCTTTGATTTCAAAAGTAGGTCCTTTGGCATTTACCTGTTTCTTCTTACCCTTATCATTTTTCACCTGTACAACCTGCTTTTCGTCTTCTACCTTTTGTTTCTTTGGGAATCTTGTTGTGTCTTCCTCCTCTATATCCATAGCATTAGAAAAAACTCTTTTATTGTTTCTCTTAGAGAAACTAGATAAGGGTGTAACTTTCTCAAGTGTTGGAATCAAGCTGTAGATGTCAAACTGTGGTGAAGTGACTTCATTTACTGAGACAATGGAATCCTCCTGTATATTGAAATCTTCTTGAATCTTATAGGGATATTCCAACAATTTTGCAGTCTCTAATAGACCTGCAACCTCACAATGCTCAAAATATTTTATTTTTCTATCCTTCCTTCTGATAGATAAAATATGATGGGGATCATAATTTATAGCAGCTTCAGCTGGAAACCCCATTTATCTTAATGAAATTTTGATTGATGGAAGGGCAGCTTTGTTCTTAATGATAAATGGGCCTACATCCCATGGAAATGTAATTTCAGAAGCCTTCTTATAATCCATAAAATGTTCAATTTCCACCTTTAACTTCTGCCTGATTAGTTCCATAGCAAACACTCTGGGAGTCAAAAATGCAGGTAATATGTAAGGTTGATGGACAAACCCATATACTCTAATCAATGTACCTTGCTCAAAAAGAAACCAATCACCTATTCTCTTTTCAGGATAGAACTGCAAAATCTCTTTCATCTCTATTAGAACTCTAGGTAATTTCTTCTGAAAGAAAACACTATAAATCTCTGACATAAGGAAATTCATAAACTTGTTGTAGTCTCTATTCATTTCCTCTATGAGTACCATCTCAGGTAGCTGCATATTTTCTTCATTAAATGATAAAAACATCTTCAATAAATAAGACTGAAACCTAAAAATTCTTGATTTATGGAAATCCACTAGTTGAGAATGGATATTCTCAACTAGGGATTCATCAAATTTAAGGCAAGAGGACTGTACTGACTGAATAGACTCTCTAGACTCAACTTGACAGGTGCTAAGGACAAATAAAAAACTCAATAAGGGTTCAGTAACATATCTATCTGTATCCAATCCTAAAAACTGACTCATCATGGTTATGACACATTGGGTTTCTTCAGTAAAAAGACTAGCATCAACAAGGAATGGTTGATCTTGTAATGAGACATCAGGTTTCAAGCAAATTTTAAAGAAGTCTTGCCTCTTTTCAACTACAGTCTCTCTAAAGTACTGGATTATGGACTCTTCATCATAATCTTTGGACTCTTGGCTCTACTCATCAGGAAGTGCAAGGGATTTTCTAACTATGACAGAACTGATTAGACACACGATTTTGGATTTAGATGCATCCATAATTACCCTCTCAGAGGAGGAATAATTAATGTCACACCAGTCGACAAACTCCAGGCAATTTATGGTTTGGTATGTTGAAAAATAATGGAAAAAATAATTATAAACATTATGAATGTCTATACCCTGGTCCCTAAGAAGTTTAAGCTTATTCTTTAATGCTTCAATAGGTCCATTTAGCAAAATAGTATCAAAGATTTTTTATTCTTTTCCCTCTAATAGTTCTTCTATATTTTGAAACTCTAAACTCTGGGCTTCTACCTCTTCAACTGTATCCATTTAAATACTTTTCGATGAGGACAAAATCCTACCTGGTATGTCGATAAGTGTTCCAGATTCCTATCCGAGTTGGCTGCTTTCCGCACAATCTTTATATTTTGCTTTCCAATGCACAGAATAAACAATTAACCTGATCTTCCGTGCAATGCCTTTTTATATCACCTTTCTCTTTATATCACTCTTTCATGTTCAATCCGTGAAAATCTTGCCAACCCTAGATATGAGTTCTACCATCATCTTGATCGTCCAAAGACGTGATCTCTACCGCACTTCGCTGATTTGGAAACTTTGTTTGTTCGAGCATGTTGTATCGGCAAAATAAACCACCATCGTAGATCCATTTCTCGCCCAGATCTCAACTGTTGAAATATGTGGAGCGTACCCATTTTTTGCCAATTAGAAAAGTTCTCTTATTCGCACATGTTGAATCGGCGAAACATTTGGTGACCGTAGATCTATTTCACCTTTTGATCTAACCGTTGATTCTGTCTACGGGTTAACACTATTCTGCCTTTGCAACATTTGATTATCTCCACTTATCTCCATCGCTAAAATCCACTTTCTTCATTTCTATGGGCTTTAAGCGCTTCCATATACCTAGCCCAAAAATAGTGCAACCACCCTTGAGACAGTCATTGATTGTGAGAAAAGTATATGATTTGACAAAGTTGTCAATATAGGATTTTCCCAAATGCATGAAAATAATTTATGAATTTATGAGAATAAAATGCAGCTAACAATTGTGTTTATGAACACATTTTGCAGAATCATAGTCACATCAAAGGCAGTTAAATCATTCCACATAGTGCAGTTTGGAAAATTTGTTCTTGGTTGGGCCAAGAAGATCAACATCATGGATGATGCACAAGATCCCTATGAGCCTGAGACATATGCCATGGGGGAGAACATACAAGTTGAGAATGTTGAAACAAAATCTAGTGGGAGAAGAAATCAAGATACTCCCCCAGATATTGCAGCCACCATGAGGAGCCTAAGGGTGTGTTGTGGCCACAACAGATCCCATGCTTAGCTCAAGCAAGGGAGCCCCATTTTTTTTAAATAAATACAAAGGTATTTGGGTGAGTTTTCAGTGTAAATATGAGTCTTTGGTTTTGGTATGATTAGATCTCTTACCCATACTTTTGTCCTGCATGTTTTTCTCTTTCCGGATGATCTCTACCTATCTGGTTTGTAATTTTCCTCAAATTTTGAGTATTTTACCTTTGGTTTTTATCAACCTGAAACCCGACAGTTATCAGTCCCGAAACCCGAAACCCAAAAATTGTGGGTTGCGGGATCTTGTTTTTCAATTTTGGATTTTGGTAAACCTAAAACCCGCAACCCGAGGGTTGCGGGATACGGTTTCATTCTGTAATAATTTTGGGAAATCATCATCCCAAAACCCGAAACCCGAATTTCACAAACACGGATTTCGGCTTTCGGGAACTCTTTTTCCACCTTGCCGTTTGCGCGACCCCGCAACCCGTAATTGTCGGGTTGCGGCTTTCGGGATCTTTTAATAATTTTTTTGTGAATAAGATTTTCGCGCGAAACCCGCAACCCACAATTTCAGGATGTGGCTTTCGGGAATGGGTTTTCCATTTTGCGATTTGATTAGTCCCGCAACCCGCAATCCGCACTGTCGGGTTTCGTCTTGCGGGATCCTTGAATAAACTTCATAAATAAAACTAAATCCCACATCCCGCTTCAATTGATCTCGGCCATCCGTTTGTTTTGATCGCACGGGTGTCTTTTAATCTGTTTTTTAATAGAGTTTTTTCTATTTTTACATTGTTTTCATTCGAAGAATTATCTCGTCACACTAAATATTTTTTTGCTAAATCCTTACCAGGGAACGTTTTTAAACTGATATTCCATTACCTCTGGCTGGATTACTACCTTTGCTACACTCGATGTTTGACAGTCTCGTTTCATTTTGGGACCTCTTCGTTATTCGTTTCTACTCCTTGAGATTTTTATGCCATTATGCTTATTTCAGTCCACAAGACCCTTCCATTTATTTTTGTTAAATCTGGTCATTCGATTTCGGTTTGATAAGTATGCAAGAATTGTCGGTCTATGTAATCAGGATTTTTTCTCAGTCACTTCGCAGTCTGTTTTTCAAGCCATAATTTCCATTTTTGTCATAAATCCGAAGTCATAATTGTTGATGTGAAATTGCTTGTAATAATGAGCTCGTAAAAGCAATTTAAGCCATGCGAGTGGTAATTGAATTTGTACTTTCGGACAGGCTTAGATCCAACTATCACACATCTTGGCTCATTTCATTACAGTTGAGATAATTATGGGAGATCGGTCGTATAATTTTAATCATTGCGATTTGTCCTCCCCAATTATTATCATCTTAACAGTCGGCCTTAGATTAGCAACGAGCATGAAACCTCTAGCTCATCCTTTGTGTCCTTCAAGAGGAAAAGTTTTAGATGATAATTTTTCTAAGTTTCCTCCTGAACGTATCGGATATGATTAACATGCAGACAGGTAACGAATCTTTCAATCCCAGTTTTGAAGATGAAGAACTCTATCCCTTGCTATATCAAGAACCTTTGTCACCACCTTTTGATGTAGGTATTCCTGACTTAAGTAGTGATAGCCGGGAAGAAGATTCTGAAGCTTTGTGTGTCTACATGCATTTTCTTAATGAAAAAGGGAAGAAAGTTCCCAAGAAGCTGACTGGCTGTGATGAAGATGTTATATGAGATTTTATAATCAACCAAGAGCCTGATGTTTTGCCGATTTCTCTTGAAGTGGATCCTTTACTGGATTTTTTTATTTTTGAAAATGTAGTTCCTGACCCAGAAGTTCCCACGGCAGACTCTCTACAAGCCAAACCACCTGTTGCAAATAATCAGCAAGTCAGGGTCGAATTCTTGTTGTGTCATGAGGATCTCTTCGATTAGCAATAAATCCTAAAAAACCAGTGCTGAAGGATGAATGGTTAGAGAACCGGTCGTAATGAAGGGAAAGATTCATATGTATCTTCGTACTTGATACAAGCTAGCGAAACATGAAATGGAGAATAACGTGTGCAATGCTCAGTTATCTTTAGAATCTGCCAATTTCCCAAACATAGATGAATTGTTAAACATTTATGAGAAATGGCAAGATTTCTTGGATCAATAGTTGGATCCGATTTTGTAATCTTTGTTTTCTAGGGATCTCTATTTTGGCACTCTGTTGTAATTATTTAAAGAAGGATACCTATCGTAGTTAAGGGTTGGTAATTTTGGAGTTGTAAATCAGCAGAAGACTAGACCAAGGGATACTCTGTTAAGCAGAGATTTTTTTAATTTCTATACAAGACCTCTTTATACAGTAAAGTCATCTTTTAATCTATCTTCTGTTGTTTCTTAAATTTCTTTTAGAATTTTCGGATTTATACTTCAAATTGCCATCTATTATGTGTTTGATCTTTTGCTAAACATTTTTAAATGCACAAATCTATTGTATTGATTTCTCTATATGACTGGTTTATGTTCCAAATTGCTTCGTTGAGTTTTTTCAATATAAGTGCTTTGATGTTTTATTTCTGCAAATGATTTGGTGCATATAAATTTCTATAATCAATGTTAATTTTTAAATTAGCAGAGTGATTACAGGTTGGATCCTGAATGAGCCCAAATACTTGAAAGATTGTCATTTAATTTTTATTAACTGATAATAATCTAAGTCAACAAGTAACGCAACTAAAGACATTTCTGTTTGATGTTGTTTGATTGCTTGGTTAAATCACATCTCAGGGCCAAACTGCACATAAAATAAGCTTTCATTTTAGAGTAGGATCAACTTAGTTTAGTTTCCCTGTTCTGAAATAGGTTAGGTTAGCTTAGCATCCTAGTATTCACACCTTGGTTTTCTTTGATTGGAAAATTGGTCTTATAGGTCAACTCATCTACTCTTAGAGTGCCAACGGAGGCCTAATATCCGTGGGGGATCACCACACCAAACAGGTTGGGGATAGAATTGCCCTTGTGCAGGGTCCTTTGAAGCCTTTCAACTTGGGTTTTCTTCCTCTATTGAGTGTCTTGGAACATTCCAGCACCTTTTGCATCTAACCTGCACAACCGAGGCATCAACAAATGGTGCTAGAATGAGGGCCGAAAGTACAACATGCCTAAACAAGCCACTAAAAAACCTCCTCTAGCAAATACTTCAACAGTTCAAACTCGAAGCCAATCAAGGGCTTCAACATCTGAACAACCAATAGAGTCACAACCCATGGTCGCCCCTGTTACACATGCTCAACAAATTGTTGCACCTGTTGTATCTGCAGCACAACAGGAAAACAGAGAGAATATCTTCATTGTATCACCTACCAGAGGAACACTCTCACTAGAGCAGATATTGAAAACATCAGCCGATAGGGTTGCTAGGGCAGAAGAAATAATTGCTAATCAATGAGGACGTGGTCTTGCAACGATCAATTTACAAAACTTTCTGCAGACCAATAATCAAGAACTTCAGCAAGACACAGTTTCACAGATCAGTGAACCAACTATCCAACAGACAACTGATCACAATATTGAACATTAGCAAATAGTTAATCCGCAACCTCAAAATCAAGAAGTGGTTGGTCAATCAGGTTCCCCTGAATACAACCTTGGCAAACGTTTTCAGGAAATACAAGATCAGCCAAAACTTGAGACTGGTGGACCACCACCATCTCCTCCTTCATCCTCTTCCTCAGACAGTGAACATTCTTCAAGCTCTTCATCAGAAGAAGAAGAGGAAGAACCATCGACGGCTGCAGAAGGCCAAAATAGACCTTGGCTTGACCAAGATGCAGTATGGGTACTTGGAGACCAACATAGACTACCCAAAAACCCTGAGAAGTGGTTACCCAAGTTTAACCCGGATGACAAATCACCTGCCCTAGACCATGTTAAAACCTTCATGCAGGCTATTAGGTTTAGAAGTGTCATTTACGAAGATGTGGTCTGCAGACTCTTTCCTTATACTTTTGAAGGAAAAGCAACTACATGGTATTTTGCCCTGCCACCAAGGTCTATTGGTTCTTGGGATGAGTTTGAGAAATTATTCATCCAAAAGTTTGGAGATGACAAAACACCACAAGATCTTGTTTTGGAATTATCCTCCATGAAAATCAAAGGGAAAGAAAGGGTTAAAGATTTCAACCAGAGGTTCTCATACTTAAAGAATAGAATTCCTATCAATCTTCTTCCTACTGAAGAATTGTTGATAGCCTACTATGAAAAGGGCTTGCCTGCTTCAATTTCAATGTGGGTGAAACGAGCACAAAAGGGGACTTTGTTGGAATTGTTTGCTAAATCAATACAAGTCAAGAAATAAATTTTTTGTCTTAAGGACAATCTGGAGATTGCAGATGAATAGCCTTCAACTTCCAGGAAAAGGAATGATAGTGTTCCTAAACCCACTACACAAAGCAAGGATCCATTTGACATAACTGACATGAAAAATCTCTTCCATAAAATGTCAAACGAGATGGTAGATTTGAAAAGAACTAACAATGAAAATCAAAACCAGAATAGAGGTTTTGTGAGGCCACCTTTTAGGAGACCTTATCAACCTCCAACAAATCCACCGCCTCCTAATCCAACAGAGGGCCTCACGAATGAAGAAATTCATTCTATCTTTAGAGCCTTAGCAACAGAATCTCAGAACACCCCTCAAGTCCCTAATGATCAAACTGCTCCTGATCCACAACCACCCGAGGAAGAAGAAGATGAGCATGAGGACCCACAAATCAACATTGTAAGTTACTTTTCAGAGCTTCCTATGTGTGAAGATGAAGAAGAACCTAAGACTATGTTTAATGTCCAGCATCCTTATAAAACAAGGTCTAAACCTCAACCCCCTCAGGAACCTTCATCCTCTACACCTGTTCCTAATAGAGGCAAGTCTGTTCCCCACAAGGATACAATCATCCCTAAGATGGAGTACAATTTAGTAGAAGATCTTACAAACATCTCTTTGTTTGAATTATTGAAAATCCCTTCTATGAGGGATACCTTACCCAAAAGTATGGTGGTCAAACAACCAAGATAATTGCAGAATAATAACCTTGACTCTTTCACTAAACCAGATGATCAAAAGTCAAGCAGCACAAGGACACCGCCTTTTCTGCTTACCTTTGATATTTTCAACCGAAACGTACATAAATGCATGATAGATTCGGGTGCCTCATCGAATGTGATGCCCCTTTCTGTCTGCACGAAGTTGAATGCCACGTGGGAACCTTTCCCTACTCAGATAGTACAACTTGACAGATCAAAAGTCAGAGTGGTAGGAGGGCTCAGAAATGTTTTAATTACATTATCAGCTGATCCTCGAATCCATCAAATAATTGATATAGTCATTGTTGATATTCCAGAAGCATATGGTATGTGGATTAGTAGAGATTGGTCGAAAAAGCTAAAAGGTTATTTTGCTACTGATTGGTCCCATTTGTGGTTACCCTACAATGGTCAGCCAAACATGATCAAGATAAGTAGGGAGCCTTTTTTGAAATAGACATTTACAGATTTGAATGATTCAAGTGAGCCTGTGGGTTATTTCAACACTCACATTGAAAATTTTACCTTTGATACTTTTTTCGGCAATTTATCAGCTGATGTTTCGCCACAAGAGAATGCATAGAATGAATCTCAGGTGACTCATCTCACTTCTATACCATTCTCGGGAGAAATTGTACATAATGTTTTTAATGTAAATAAAAATTATAGATTAGATCCCATTGCTTGGACATTGTTTTTTTACGGCTCTAAATCTAAGGATGGAGCTAGTGCAGGATGTGTTCTTATAGATCCGAAAGGAAAAAAAAATATGATTGCATGCAGATTAGAGTTTGATTGTACTAACAATGTGGTTGAGTATGAGGCCCTGATACAGGGACTGAAAAAGGCTATTGACTTGAAAGTACAAATCATTCATTGTTTTGGAGATTCGGAAATCATTGTGAAACAGGTGAGGAATAAGATACATTGTCTGTCCCCCCGCTTGTTGAATTATCATAAATTCGTAAGGGATCTCATTGGCTCTTTTATTGCATTCAATATTAATTCAGTCCCTAGGTCTCAGAACTTCGATGTTGACTTGTTGGCAAATACAACTTCCAAATTAATTCCACTAGAGGGCCTATCTCCTCAAACGTTTTCAATAGAACTAATGTATAGGCCTTCCATACCAGATAATGTGACAAATTGGAAAGTATTCGATGATGATCAACAGATACTTGATTTTCTGACAAACCAGGACACATTTCAGGATATGGCTATAGACGAGGGTGAACATGAAAAATCTCTTTCAGATTCGTCGAATGTCATCCCAAATTCTGTGATTAATTTGGAGAGGTTTTATGATTTGCAAGACAAGTTCAGACATAAAACCAATTGTAAAACAAAGAGCTCTTCGCTTAATTACGAGAAAGTCAATTTAGGGACTGAGCAAGAGCCCCGTTTTATCAATTTAGGAATTGATTGCACCCCAGAAGAAAGGCGAGCTATCATTAAACTGTGTAAAGAATATAAATATGTCTTCGCCTGGACCTATGACGATTTGAAAACGATTGACACTAGTGTCATCTACCATAATATACCCATGAAGCCAGAAGTTAAACCATATCAACAGAAGCTGCAGAAAATGCATCCCAGTTTAGAGCCTTCTATGAAAAAGGAACTGGAAAAGCTACTCACAGCATGAATTATTTTTCCGGTGAGGCATAAACAGTGGATAGCCAATTTGGTCCCTGTAAGCAAGAAAAGTGGTGAAATATGACTGTGTGTCGATTTCAGGAATTTGAACCGGGCCTCAGAAAAAGATAACTACCCTATTCCCCCCATGGATCAGATTCTCCAAAAGGTAGCAGGGTCAGAAATGTTCTCTCTCTTAGATGGTTTTTCTGGGTACAACCAGGTTATGGTTGCTCCAGATGACCAATTAAAGACAGATTTCATAACTCCTTGGGGTACCTTCGCCTACAGGCGAATGCCTTTCGGTTTGATTAATGCAGGAGCCACCTTTCAGAGAGCTATGGATATAGCTTTCCGAGGTTTAACACATAATTCTATCGTGGTTTATTTAGATGATATTACCATATTTTCAGAAAAACGACATGAACACTTATTTGATCTTAAGTAGGTTTTCGAACACTGCAGAAAATTTGGCATTTCCTTGAACCCCAAGAAATCCATTTTTGCAGTCACAGAGGGAAAGCTGTTAGGCTTCATCGTCTCAAAAGAAGGTATGATCATTTACCTTGAACACACAAACGTGATTTCAAAAACCGGCTTACCAGGTTCACGTAAAGCAATGCAGTCCTTCTTGGGTAAGATCAACTTCGTACGCAGGTTTGTACCTAATTTTGCTCAAATAGTTAAACCTTTACAGCATTTAGTTAAGAAATATGTACAGTTTACCTAGTCACAAGAACAAAGGGATGCATTTATAGAAATTTGTAAGGCTATTGCTAAAGCTCCTACTCTCATGTCCTCGGATTTTGACAAAGATTTTATTCTCTATACTTTCACCACTGATTTCTCCTATGCAGCTGTTTTGACCCAGAAACAGGACAACGATACAGAGATTCCAATATCTTTCATGAGTTCAACCTTCAAGGGTGCAGAGCTCAAATATTCACAAATTGACAAACAAGCCTATGCAGTCTACAAGTCTGTTAAACATTACAGGCCTTATTTGTTAAAATCTCGGACGAAGGTCATTGTCCCGTATTCTGCTATCAGAAACATGCTGATCTAGAAGGAGTTTGGCGAAAAAAGAGCCCAATGGATGACTGCTCTGCAAGAGTATGATTTGGAAATAAGGCCAGCCAAAATTGTCAAAGGTCAAGGCCTTTTCCTTCTTACCGCTCAATCTAACGATCCCCAGCAGCAACAAATTGAATGGGAATAGGAAGAAGACATTCCTACAAGTTTTGTCAATGCTATTGATACCCCGACATCAGAATGGTATGACCATATTAAATTTTTCCTAAAAAATGGGTTTTCTCCTGAAACCTTGGACTTTAAAAAACGAAGAACCTTGAGATTAAAGGCTGCACCTTATCAGTTTATTAATGAATTTTTGTTTAGGAAAAACTATGATGGGGTTTTTCTTAGGTGTTTGGAAAAACATGAAATTGATGACATCTTATTCCAATTTCATACAGGACCAGCTGGAGGTCATTTTTCAGGCGAGACAACAACTCATAAGATTCTCATAGCTAGGTATTACTGGCCTACGTTGTTTAAAGATGCTTATGCTTTTGTAAGGAGGTGTGAACCATGTCATAAATGCACAGGGAAGTTCAAGAAACCCGCTTTCCCGTTGCAACCCATCACGGTTCAATTTCCATTTCAGCAATGGGGCTGGATTTTTTCAGGCCCATAAATCCTACTTCATCCCTTCAACACAAGTACATTCTCACAACAACTGAGTACTTCACCAGATGGGTGGAGGCAATCCCACTTAAGCAATGTAATGCCTCCCAAGTCATTTCTTTCCTAGACAGTCATATACTCTCATGATTTGGTACTCCAGAATTCCTAGTTTCTGATAATGCATCCTATTTCTCCTCAATTGACATAACTGAATATGCTTTTGAAAAGGGGATGAAACTCAAATTTTCTGCCAATTACTACCCACAAGGTAATGGTTTGGCTGAGTCTTCAAACAAAAACTTGATCAACATTCTCAAGAATACTGTAGCTTCTCATCATAGAGATTGGCATACACAGCTTAATAATGCTCTTTGGGCAGATTGAATTACCCCAAAGGCAACAATCGGAAATTCTCCTTATTGTCTAGTATATGGAAAAGAAGCCATCCTTCCTACTAATCTTACCATCCCTTCACTGCAGTTGGCTCAATCTATCCAAGAAGATGATTCTTCTCCCCTCTAGCAGAGAATTGATACACAACTTAAACTAGAGGAAGACAGGGAAACAACTAAGAACAAATTATATCATCACCAACAAATGGTGAAAAGATGGTTTGATGAAAAATCTTCATCTGACAGGGAATTTTCCGTTGGAGACTTGGTTTTAAGATGGGACAAACAACATAAAGATAAGAACCAGTATACCAAGTTTCAATGCCTCTGGCTAGGACCTTTCATTGTTATAGAAAAGATTGGTCCTGGTATTGTTCAATTACAGACACTGGAAGGAGATATGGACACTTATCCAGTGAATGTTTCACTCCTCAAGAAGTATTTTGTTTGATCGGGATGATGTACTTGTACATAGGTTTGTTTTGCTATTTATTTTCCTGATCGGTTTGTTTTTTGTTTTTAGTTGTTTGTTTTAAACTCCACACAGTTGGCGATATTTATTGATCAATTTCTCTCTTGGTGACAATTTCAGCTTGGGTTTATAACTGTCTACCAGTCATAATTTTGTCTTGTACTGGAGATTGTTCAACAGAGGGCATACAGCTAATGATTGCAGGACCCTGAATTGATATCTTTCCACAATGTTCATTATCTTACACATGTATTATTTGTTTAATTGGGGTCTGGAGAATAGCAAAGTCTCTATTGCCTCATGTTTCCTGGTTTAAGCTGCATATCATAATAACCTATCCAGCTTGTTCTGCTCTGGATCCTTTTACAATCACCTTGATAATAAATCTCTTAATAAATTCAAATTGCAAGGTGGGGGATCTTGTTATCAAGCCAGCCCATTAGGTTCATAGGTGCTAAGCAGAATGACATCTTCACATCAAGCTACCACACTTGGAAGATGACTTTCAGTTTTACTGGGAGTTGGAAGATCCTATCACAGGTCGGTCCATTCATGATCAGTGAAGCATCGGTGAGTAACACTACCAATATATGGTCACCAAGCCATGGTAGTGCCTTGTAATTTTCAACCTAATAAAATTTGATTTGCTCATTTTTAAAGATGCTAGTGCATATAAGGACAGGGGGGTCTTATCGCAAGCCATCCTTGCCATGATCATGGGTTTTATTTGGACTGAAACTATCACAATATGGTCTCCAAGCCATGATAGTTGCTTTCAGTATTCCAACTAGAAGACAAGGAGTCTCGTTGTCGAGTTGGCTTGATCAGTTTCCGAATTTTGCTTATGAATGGCACTGCTTATATCTGATCACCAAGTCAGGGCAGTGGTCTTATATACACAATCCTTCTAAAAAAAAAAAATCTCATGAAATGTTGCATGTAAATAAAATCCCGATAAATCAAGGTGATGTGTAATTAGGATATCCAGGAGCATTTTCAAGTATGTGCCTAGGTTCAACACAAGCTGCTTCTCCATGATTACATAAAGGTGAAGGGTCTCGGTTATTTCTTCAACCCCCTTATCAGATTTGCATTATTTTCAACATGATCATGTATGGGGATTTATCAGTTTCATGTTCCATGCTCGTTAACTGTCTCTCTTGTGAGCAATTTTTGGAAAATTCATGTTGAAAAGGTGATGTGGCTAACGTGTTTTATTCTAGATGAATTTCATTGCAAAGATAACTGGTTCTTCCCAGCCAATCGCCATTTGTTGTGGCCACAACAGATCCCATGCTTAGCTCAAGCACGGGAGCCCCATTTTTTTAAAAATAAATACAAAGGTATTTGGGTGAGTTTTCAGTGTAAATATGAGTCTTTGGTTTTGGTATGCTTAGATCTCTTACTCATACTTTTGCCCTGCATGTTTTTATCTTTTCGGATGATCTCTACCTGTCTGGCTTGTAATTTTCCTCAAATTTTGAGTATTTTACCTTTGGTTTTTATCAAGCCGAAACCCGACAGTTAGAAGTCCCAAAACACGAAACCCAAAAATTGCGGGTTGCGGGATCTTGTTTTTCAGTTTTGGATTTTGGTAAACCCGAAACCTGCAACCCGATAGTTGTGGGTTGTGGTTTCATTCTGTAATGATTTTGGGAAATCATCATCCCGAAAACTGAAACCTGAATTTCACAATCGCGGCTTTCGGCTTTCGGGAACTCTTTTTCCACCTTGTCGTTTGCGCAACCCCGCAACCCACAACCCGCAATTTCGGGATGTGGCTTTCAGGAATGGGTTTTCCATTTTGTGATTTGATTAGTCCCGCAACCCATGTTCCACACTGTCAGGTTTCAGCTTGCGGTATCCTTGAATAAACTTCATAAATAAAACTAAATCCCGCACCCCGCTTCAGTTGATCTCGATCGTCCGTTTGTTTTGATCACACGGGTGTCTTTTAATCTATTTTTTAATAGATTTTTTTCTATTTTTACATTTTTTTTCATTCGAAGAATTATCTTGTCACACTGAATATTTTACTGTTGAATCCTTACCAAGGAACGTTTTTAAACTGATATTCCGTTACCTCTAGCTGGATTACTACCTTTGCTACACTCACTGCTTGACAGTCTCGTTTCGTTTTGGTAGCTCTTCATTATTCGTTTCTACTCCTTGAGATTTTTATGCCATTATGCTTATTTCGGTCTGCAAGACCCTTCCATTTATTTTTGTTAAATCTGGTCATTCGATTTCAGTTTGATAAGTATGCAAGAATTGTCGGTCTGCGTAATCATGATTCTTTTTCAGTCACTTCGCAGTTTGTTTTTCAATCCATAATTTCCATTTTTGTCATAAATCCGAAGTCATAATTGTTGATGTGAAATTGCTTGTAATAATGAGCTCGTAAAAGCAATTTAAGCCATGTGAGTGGTAATTGAATTTGTACTTTTGCACATGCTTAGATCCAACTATTGCACATCTTGGCTCATTTCATTACAGTTGAGATAATTACGGGAGATCGGTCGTATAATTTTAATCATTGCGATTTGTACTCCCCAATTATTATCATCTTATTAGTCAGCCTTAGATTAGCAACGAGTATGAAACCTCTAGCTCATCCTTTGTGTCCTTCAAGAGGAAAAGTTTTACATGATAATTTTGCTAAGTTTCCTCCTGAACGTATCGGATATGATTAACATGTAGACAGGTAACGAATCCTTCAATCCCAGTTTTTAAGATGACGAGCTCTATCCCTTGCTATATCAAGAACCTTTGTCACCACCTTTTGATGCAGGTATTCCTGAATTAAGTAGTGATAGTGGGGAAGAAGATTCTGAAGATCTGTGTGTCTGCATGCATTTTCTTAATGACAAAGGGAAGAAATTTCCCAAGGAGTTGAATGACCGTGACGACGATGTTATACGAGATTTTATAATCAACCAAGAGCCTGATGTTTTTTCGATTTCTCTTGAAGTGGATCCTTTACTAGATTTTTTTGTTTTTGAAAATGTAGTTCCTGACCCAAAAGTTCCCATGGCAGACTCTCTACAAGCCAAACCACCTGTTTCCAATAATCAACAAGTCGGGGTCGAATTCTTGTTGTGTCATGAGGATCTCTTCGATTAGCAATATATCCCGAAAAACTAGTGCTGAAGGACGAATGGTTAGAGAACCGGTCGTCATGACGGGTAAGATTCATATGTATCTTCGTACTTGGTACAAGCTGGAGAAACATGACATGGAGGATAACGTGTGCAATGCTCAATTATCTTTAGAATCTGCCAATTTCCCAAACATAGATGAATTGTTAGACATTTATGAGAAATGGCAAGATTTATTGGATCAATAGTTGGATCCGATTTTGTAATCTTTGTTTTCTAGGGATCTCTATTTTGGCACTCTGTTGTAATTATTTAAAGAAGGATACCTCTCGTAGTTAAGGGTTGGTAATTTTGGAGTTGTAAATCAGGAGAAGACTGGGCCAAGGGATACTCTATTAAGCAGAGCTTTTTGTAATTTCTATACAAGACCTCTTTATACAGTAAAGTCATCTTTTAATCTATCTTCTATTGTTTCTTAAATTTCTTTAAGAATTTTCTGATTTATACTTCAAATTGTCATCTGTTATGTGTTTGATCTTTTGCTAAACATTTTTAAATGCACAAATCTGTTGTATTGATTTCTCTATATGATTGGTTTATGTTCCAAACTACTTCATTGAGTTTTTTCAATATAAGTGCTTTGATGTTTTATTTCTGCAAATGGTTCGGTGCATATAAATTTCTATAATCAATGTTAATTTTTAAATTAGCAGAGTGATTACAGGTTGGATCCTGAATGATCCCAAATACTTGAAAGATTGTCATTTAATTTTTATTGACTAATAATAATCTAAGTCAACAAGTAACGCAACTAAAGACATTTATGTTTGATGATGTTCGATTGCTTGGTTAAATCACATGTTAGGGCCAATTTGCACATAAAATAAGCTTTCATTTTATAATAGGATCAACTTAGTTTAGTTTCCATGTTCTAAAATAGGTTAGCTTAGCTTAGCATCCCAGTATTCACACCTTGGTTTTCTTTGATTGGAAAACTAGTCTTATAGGTCAACTCATCTACTCTTAGAGTGCCAGCAGAGGCCTAATATACGTGGGGGATCACCACACCAAACAGGTTGGGGATAGAATTGCCCTTGCGCAAGGTCCTTTGAAGCCTTTCAACTTGGGTTTTCTTCCTTTGTTGAGTGTCTTGAAACATTCCAGCACCTTTTGCATCTAACCTACATAACCGAGGTATCAATAAGGTGGAGTTGCAAAGTTGTAGAGAAGAAAATGAAAGGATGATTAAAGCTCAGGAAGAACAAAATTGGTTGAATGCAGCCATGCTGTAGAGTTTGACAGACATCCAAAGGCAAATTGATTATGGGCATCAGTCAACAAATCCAAAAAATATTCAGAGTAGTTCAAGGAGAAATTCCCGCAAAAGGTCCAATAGCTCAAGAAGAGTTTCTAGAGATAGAACATATACTCCAGAAATCTCTTCTAGTTGATCATCTAACTCGGAAGAATCCATTGAGGGTTCAAGCTCTTCATCTCACAAGAGTAAGAGGAAGAGGCATTACAAGAACAATTCACATGGGGAATTTAAGAAGGCAAAACCTCCTACATTTGATGGAGAGGTAAAGTTTGGTCAAGAAGCTGAAGCTTGGATTCTTGGGATGAGAAAGGATTTCCAAGTCCAAGACTACTCTGGAAATATGAAGGCAAGGGTAGCCATATTAAACTTGAATGGAAGAGCATCTATATGGTGGGAGCACATAAGGAAAGTGAAAAAGATCAATGAAAGAAATATTGTGTGGAAGTAGTTCAAGAAATACTTCAAGCAGAAGTACCTCTCTGATAGGTACTATGATGATAAGATCAAAGAGTTCCATGAGCTGAAATTGGGACAACTGACGATGGAAGAATATGCAAACAAATTCTTGGAGCTGCTGAGGTATGTCAGGTATATTCAAGATGATAAGGTGAAAATTCAGCGTTTTCTAAGTGGGATACCTCGGTCATAGAAGGATAGGATTGAATTTGATGAACCTCGAACTCTAGAGGAGGCAATAAGAAATGCCAAGTATTGATATGATCAAAACAAAAGAAAACCCGATTTCTATAAGGCATGGAAGGACAAGAAAAATGAGAAGTTTGACCAAAGGAGGAAGGGTTTCAAACCTCCTCATCTCAAAAATCAGCAAATGAAACCATCATAGGTTGTGACTAAGCCAACTAGGATGATGGGAGACAAGCCAAGAGATCCAAAGGAGCCAAGAGAACCACTTCAATGTTGGGGATGTGGAGGGGAACACATGCTTAAGAACTGTCCACATCGAAATGGGAATGTCAATCAAGTTCACAACATCCAAGGATTTGAAACTTGTGGGTCAAGTGGCGAGGACCATCCCTAGAATCTATGCAGCACTAGAGGACTGCCAGACAGATCATCAATCAACTATTGTTGAAGTTGAAGGTAAGATTGCTAAGTAATCTGTTTCTATTTTGATTGATCCTTGATCTACTCACAGTTATATCACTCCTAAAATTGTTGAGATTTGTGCTTTTAAGAAATTAAAGCATATTAAATCATGGTTAGTTTAACTAGCCATTGGAACCAAGAGAAAAGTTAGTGAAATTGTAGAGAAATGTCCATTAGAGATGGATGGGCTATTCACTTATGCAAATCTGAATATTTTCCACTTGGTTCTTATGATATTCTCATTGGAATTGATTGGTTAGAAGCACACAAGGTTAAACTTGACTGCTACAATAAGACATTTGAATGCATGGACGAAGAAGGAAACCCAAGGGTTGTAAAAGGCATTCCAAAGGTGATTTCTGTTAGACAAGTTTCAGCCACGCAGCTGAAGAAGTTTTGTAGGAAGGGTTGTCAATTGTATGTGGCCATGTTTTGGAGGCAACGAAAAATGAAACTCTTAAGTTGGAGGAATATCATGTATTGCAAGAATTCAGGGATGTTTTTCCTGATGAGATTTTGGGACTTCCTCCAAAGAGAGACATTGATTTTACAATTGAACTTGTGCTAGGATCTGCACCAATGTCCAAGACACCCTACAGGATGAGTACACTGAAATTGCTAGAATTGAAAATGCAATTACAAGAGTTGTTGGAAAAGAAATATATCAGGCCAAGTGTGTCCCGTGGGGAGCACCTGTTCTATTTGTGGAAAAGAAAGATGGAACACTCAGGTTATGTATTGACTACAAGAAGTTGAAAAAAGTCACTGTGAAGAACAAATACCCATTACCTCGAATTGATGACCTTTTTTTATCAAAGGCAAGGAGCAAAGGTATTTTCAAAGATTGACTTGAGGTCTGGTTACCATCAGGTAAGAATCAAAGAGGAAGATATTCATAAGACAACCTTTAGAACAAGGTATGGGCACTATGAGTTTGTGGTGGTACCATTTGGTCTCACAAATGCACCAGCTACATTCATGTGCCTCATGAATAGTGTTTTTAGCAAATATTTGGACAAGTTTGTTCTTGTTTTTCTAGACGAAATTCTTATATATTCTAAGAATGAAGAAGAGCATGGAGAACATTTGAGAATGACATTGAAATTGCGAAGGAAGCATAAGTTGTATGCAAAGTTGAGAAAATGTGACTTTTATAAAGATAAAATTCATTATTTGGGTCACATCATCTCAGCCGAAGGAATATCCATGGACCCTGAAAAGATTGAAGACATTATGAATTAGCCAACTCCAAGGAATGTAATAGATGTGAGATCCTTTATGGGACTTGTTGGGTACTATAGGAGGTTCATTGAAAGATTCTCCAAGGTCGCACATTCAATAACTTCTTTGCAAAAGAAGGGGATAAATTTTGAATGGAAACCAATATGCGAGGAAAGCTTCCAATGGTTGAAGAATCTTCTTACAAGTGCACCAATTTTGAAAATTGCAGACCCAGAAAAAGACTTTGTGGTGTGTACCAATGCATGAAATCAAGGACTTGGAGGAGTTCTTATGCAAGACAACCACGTGGTATGCTATGAGTCAAGAAATTTGAAGGAGCATGAGAAGAACTATGCTACTCATGATTTAGAACTTGCCGCCATAGTACATGCTTTAAATATGTGGAGGCATTACTTAATGGGAAGGAAATTTGAACTAAGGACAGACCATTGTGGTTTGAAATACTTGTTTAAGAAACCAACTTTAAATGCTAGGAAAGCTAGATGGTTGGAATTTTTGTGTGAATTTGATTTTGAAATCAAACACATAAAAGGGAAAGAAAACAAGATGGTTGATGCACTCAGCACGAAAGTACATGAAATGCATGTGGTAGCACTTAGTACTTTCCAACCAGATTTGAGGTAGCAGATTGTTACCCATATTGTTGAGGATGAAGTGTATGTGAAGATAAAGGACAAATTGCAGCAGCAGGACCTTGGAAAGAAGTATTAAAGATAACATTTGGAAGGAGACGGACTTCTTACTTATAAGAATAGAGTCTATATTCCAAATGTGGAAGATTTGAGGAGGATTGTTATGGATGAAATCCATAAAGCTCCATACTCTGGTAACCCAGGATATCAGAAAACAATTGCTACAACAAGAAAACAATATTTCTGGCCAGGGATGAAGAAGGACATTGCTGAATACATTTCTAAGTGCATGAAATGTCAGTAGGTGAAGGTTGAACACCAACACCCATCAAGTTTATTGCATCCATTGCCAATTCTGGAATGGAAATGGGAAGTAATTTCCATGGATTTTATTACAGGGTTGCCAATGACTATGATACAACATGATTCTATCATGGTTGTGGTGGGCATGTTGATGTATATGTAACTTTGGAATGTATTTCACCCATGTATATTGTACTCCTATAGAGATGTTATTATTCCTCTATACGGAAGTGTCGTCATTTGTATTGACAAGTGTCGCAAGTGTCGTAACTTGTTGTGATGGGTTATTAAACCACCAAGTGCGGGGTCGGCCCGAATTAATGTAACCATGGGTTATTAGACTCTTCTAGAGAAGTCATCCCTACTAGTGTATTAGGAAAGTCGGAACAAGTATAAATAGAGAGCGGGAGATCTCTATTTGTTCATATCATTATTCACTCCTACATCACTCGAAAAGTGGTGCACTAGTTGAGGAGGAGGAGTAGCTGCTAGTAGAAGACTATCTTGTGTACTTTGGTTGTATCATTGCTCTTTATATCTCTGAGGAAGTTGTGTGGTTTTTCACCTTTATGGTTTTCCCCAATGAAACTCTGTGTGTCTATTGTCTCATGTGATTGCTTGGCGTGATTGATATGCATTGTTATACTTGATATGATGTACATGTTATTCTCTCAATACAGATCCTAGAGTATATTGAATTAATGCTCAAAAATCAACAGGACAAGTTAACAAATGCAGCACATTTTATGCCGGTTAACTCCACATATAAATCCAATGCCATTGCAAATATTTTCATGAAGAAAATTTTTAGATTGCGTGGATTGCCTAAGGTTATAATTTCTGACAAAGATACCAAGTTCACTTCAAATTTTTGGAAAGGTCTTTTCGCAGATTTGGGTACGTAGTTGAACTTTAGTACCACGTACCATCCTAAAACATATGGGAAAATAGAAAGAGTAAATTAGGTGCTTGAAGACATGCTTCACATTTATGTAATGGACAAACCATCCAAGTGGGAGGACTATCTACACTTGGTAGAGTTTGCATATAACAACGGGAAACAAACATCATTGGGCATGAGTCCATATGAGGTTTTGTATGGTAGAAGGTGCAAGACACCAGTGACTTGGGATAATTCTGTGAACATAATTTTACTTGGTCTAGAATTGCTTAAGGAAATGGAATAAGAGGTTACAAAGATCAGGCAAAATTTAAAAGCAGCCCAAGATAGACAGAAAAGCTATGCAAATAAGCATAGAGTGCATAGGGAATTCAGTGTTGGGGATCATGTTTATCATAGAGTGATGCCAAGGAATATTTCCTTGAAGCTTAGGAGTTGTGCCAAGTTATCACCTAGATATTGTGGTCCATTTGAAGTGCTTGAAAGAATAGGGCCAGTTGCATATAGACTTGCACTGCCTGCTAGCACTAGAGCTCATAATTTTTTCATGTCTCTTTTCTTAAGAAATATGTACATGATCCTAACCATGTGATTAATTGGGATGTGATCCAGGTGGAACCCGAAGGAGAGTTCCAAACTGAGCCATTGCACATCCTAGACAAGAAGGTAACATTGCTCTAGAATTGAGCCATCGGACAAGTAAAGGTGCAATGGAAGCACTATGGTCCCGATGAGGCTACATGGGAGCTGGAGGATGCCATGAGAGTGGCATATCCATTTTTTTCAATTTTGAAGAGCACTGAGGACGGTGCTAATTTAAGGGGGAGGGGAATGTAATATCCCGATTTCGACCCTATTGCATTAAACTTGTAAATGATGTAAATATCGTTATTAAATCATGGTGAGGAGCTCAAGGCTAAGGCCCCACCATCGATTTAGCATTTTATGTATCAACAATTAAAAAACGATGCATATGGTTCTCATGCTAACCACACAAAATAGAAATTAAGACATCATGTAAATATGAATTTTAATGAAATACCCACAACTAGTTATGCAATGCAACAAGAGATGGGGGCATGATTTTTACAAGGGATAGGGAGAGAAAATATTCAAACCTTTGAGCCAATAGTGTTAAGCCAAATGTCAATGAGAGAACCCATAAACCCTCAACTACCCATTTTGACTTATGCACCCAATCATTTAATTTTTCCAAGAGTTTGTTGAGGTAGTTAATGCATTGGGAATGGAGAGGTATGGCAGCCAATTTCATGTATGGGCAAGCCATCAATTTGGGAAATCGTATTTTCGCTTCCATGACAAGAAAACGCCCACGAACATTGTGCCCAAGCCATTATTCACCCATGTTCTTTGCTCCCTCATGGAGTCTGAGCTAGCTAGGGATTTCTCCTTCATGTTTTCCATCTCTTTCCTTCATTTTCCATAACTGGGAATCCATTTTTGTGTTGCAGACTGGCTGGGAGGAGGAGAGTCACGATTTGGGGGTTTATAGAGGTCATTTATGCCCCTTGAATGCCCATAAAAATTTTCTGAAATCGAATTGGCTCTCCCAGGGATTGATTCCGCCATCTAACATTTCATTTTGGGTTGCCCACGATTTTGGAAACTCATGGAAACCCCATTTTGAGCATACCACAGTAAAAACATTTTTCTTCATACCAACCACTTGTGTTTTGCTATTATGTGCATCACTGTTTTGGTTTGAACTTGTGAGTAAGAAATTGGGAGTGGAAGAGGACCAAAGTTTTCTTGATAAACCTAGTGAAGAGAGTAACCTCACTGAAAGATCAAAAGGGATGGCTACTCTTCTATGCACACCTTGAAGATCACTAGAATGGAAGATATGGCCTGAGGGACTGTGTAGCAGTGAAGGGAATACTTCCTTGTGTTGGGTGTGTAGGTATTGTGGAGACCAAGCTAGATAGATCTTGTAGAGGTATCCATAGCTCCGTGGTTGAGCTCACTAGCTTAGCAATTCATTCCCTTCCATTGCCTTAGCATCCTGATAAACCCAACTGTGGATTGGCTTGACTGATTTTGGTGTATATTTTCCTATGTGTGAGTCTATTGTTCCCTTTTTCCTTGTAGAAATCATGCCCATCTCAGGGGTGGCAGTTGTGTTGAGAGATTGATGAGCACAACTGACCTATGGTTGGGTGGAATGTTGCAGTTGCATAGCCAGTTTCTCGGGACTACTTTTTTTCAAGATAAGTACTCTCTTGTGTTAATTCTGCAATGTCTTTATTTGATGACTATCGTGAATATGTTGAATGCATGATAGATGTGTAGTTGAATTTAATTCCGCTTTGTTTCTTACATTTATACATCTTCTTATGTATTTTTATTTTTGATGAATTTTGTTAATGATCATGGGGCTAGATGCCTAGTTTTAGTGTCATGTTCTCTCCCTTGCTTGAGAACGATGGCCAGTTGTGTTGAGAGATTGATGAGCACAACTGGCCTATGGTTGGGTGGAACGTTTCAGTTGCATAGTTAGTTTCTCGGGACTACTTTGTTTCAAGATAAGTACTCTCTTGTGTTAGTTCTGCAATGTATTTATTTGATGACTATCATGAATATGTTGAATGCATGCTAGATGTGTAGTTGAATTTACTTCCATTGTGTTTCTTACATTTATACATATGTATATGTATTTTTATTTACGATGAATTTTGTTAATGATCATGGGGCTAGATGCCCAGTTTTAGTGTCATGTTCTGATCTCCCTTGCACGAGAATGATGGGAGGGGACGTGACAACTCTTCCCTCTCCCTCGCATGTTGTATGGACACATTCTATCCTTCCATACACTGTATTCAAATGGGTTTTTTCCGATTTCAATTGTACAAACGCCATTTTTACCAAGCATATATCATTTGACATTTGTTTATTCTTCCTAGGTGTGGGCTCCTTCATTTTGAAGAGGATTAGGAAAGGCGGAAGGAGAGAATACCAAGGAAGGAAGTGCGAAAAGGAAGCGAAAGTTGCGGAAAAAAGGTAACAATCACAACAACTTTTTACCAATTTTGGACCTACTCCGTGAGTATAAAAGGAAGCGGAAGACAAGTGGAAGAAATTGGAGAAGAGAACACACATATGTAGAGATCTAAAAGCATCATAGGATGACAGCATCAGAACCAACCAAATCTATAGTAGGAGTTATGTATTTAGGTTTACGGTTTCATTTATATGAGGGTGTATCCCACGATGGGTAATTTCATGGTAGTTGTAAGTCATTAGAGCCATGATGTAAGATATGTAATGAAGATGTAATTGCTATAATAAAAAAGGATTATTGGGACCCTTAAATTTCTTTATTGTGATTGTCTATGTTGTGTTTATTTATGTTCACTGTTATGATATATCCGAAGGAATAATGTATATGACTAAGTGTTGTTGCGGTATACTTGGGAAAATGATGTTGCGATGCTTTTTATTGTAAATCCTAAATCATAGCCATACAGTAAACCAATCCCTAGCTTATGTCGGTCTTGTTTGTTCTTCAAGTGATACCTTCCCCCCTAAGGGAATTTAAAATGCCAGCAAACTAGACTACAACGGTGCCCTTTTGTTGGCCCATGCGCAAGAACCCCAATCTCAATTTTGTGCCAACAAATGGTTCCATTATTGGGACATGGTTATGGACCTTGTTAACGGTAGGGTTGTTTTTATGATGACGAGTTAGATCCAGAACTTGTGGGAGAAAAATCTCAATGATTTCTCAACCCATGAGGATGAATTGCGAGGGTGGTAAGTAACCAAGTTTAGACAATATATTTTCTACTGATGTCCAACTCTAGATCAGTACAAAGTCTTGTGGATTGAAATTCCAGTAAAACTAGTAGAGTGGTTGAGGTGACCTGCATAAGCACCTAAGTACTGCAACAGGAAGAGAAAGATAGTTGAGTGGACTTCAAGGGATTTGATCAGGTTAACTTAGCTAGATTCACCTTTGACCATAGCCATTGATTTCTGGGTATAAAGTACTCTATTTAGTTATATTCTAGAATTTGCAATCGAAAACAACCAATCAACATTGAAAGTCGAGGATGAACTTAAGAGAGAAGAAAGAGGAACACTATTGAAATAATTCCCTCGATAGATCAAAACCTGGTTGGTTGAATTTGGGTTTCTGCATTTAGACTAGATTAGAATGGAGGAGTAAAAACCTTGCGCCCAAGGGAAAAAGTCGAGGTAATGCTGCTACATTGTGGAAGGTATATATATTGTTAATGGAGGAGGTTGACAGTGTTGAAGCTAGGGTTGAGCAATCAGAGCGAAGAGTAGAAATTCAAGAAAAATGGTGGAAAGATCAAATAAGAAAGGCATGACAAAGAAGTGTGCAATTGGAAGAAGAAAAGGGAATGGGGAAATAATGAAGAAAATCAAGAGGAGCTACATCAGATGAACATGACAATGGAACTGACTAGCACCATATTAAGAGAGAACGGGATGGAGGTATCAAACAACCTAGTAAGAGGAAACTGGGGAGAAGGACCAAGTAGGAGGCAGGATAACGCATACTAGTTGCGAAGCAATGAAGTGCCATATCAATCACAAGAATCAGTGCTAGATGCAAATAAGGATCATCAAGAATTATCAAGACCTACAAAAAATTGAAGTACTTTAGAAAGCGAACCTGTCATTGTCACGGAAGTAGGAACCAAAGACAACGGACATAGCACTCCCCTAACTACCCCCCTAGTGCACTTTTGAAATTTGGTAACAAACTCTCAAAATTTTGTCTTAGAATTGTCGTGGCATAGCCAGATGAATAGTAGTACCAATAGTTATCAAAGCATCTCTTCAATAGGAGAAAGTAGTAGTAGTTCTCAAAAAACTCGTAGCAACATTATCATGCAATCAGGACCCTAAGGGTTTGTACTAGTAGGACCCCCAACTGCAGCAATGGTAGGTGCACCAGTAGGACCACCCCTGAATTTCCCATAATTTTGGGGGAATGGAGGAGAAGATGACATGGCTCAACATTGGTTTCTTTGCGAAGTGATATAGAATGCCATAGCGACCCATGTGGCATCCAAATTAGTAGAGTTTTAGATGACCCTCCATGGAAGGGATTTGTAGTGGTACATGAGGCTAATTGAGAGATGGGGTACAAATACGCCAGCTCCTACTTTGGTAGAAATAAAGCAACTATTTATGGATGAGTTTTTACAACTAAAATTTGAACAGCATGGTGTTGCAGAATTAAGGGAAATTTGATAGATGCACAAAGAATTATCTTAGTCGTACGCACAACAATTCAAAGACATGCTAAACAAATTGAAATATCCAGTCCATGAATCCCATCATAAAGAGTGGTTTATTCAATTTTTGATGCCATTAACGAGGATACCCTTATGGCAACAAGTAATATACTCACCTAGAACTGCATTATAGTAGGTGATGAAGATTGAGGCTATAGAAAATTATCTAGACTCTATGGGAATTGGAATGGGAACTTCATCCTCTTCTGGTGAATTGGCACAAGTGCATAATAAGCTGGCAGAAATAACAAAGAGATTCCAGGATCTAAATTTACAAAAAAAAAAAACGACCGTAGGTATGGTGTACTGTTTTCATGACAGAAGGACACCACACTTCAGAATGTTCAAGGCCACAAGGAGGACAAGTTCCTCAAAGTGGAGAGTTCAATATAGGACCAAGTGTAACAGTTGCACAAGTTTCCACAACAAATCCATTCTATTTTGTAGGACGAATTTCATATCTAGAGCCACCAAGTGTTTCTCCCAATGACTTCTGTGAGATGTGAAAATCATTTTTTCATCCACCGCGACTTTTTATAGTCCTCCAAAAATACTCTTTAGTACCCAACATGGTCTACTATGAATTATGCAGATCTACTACACACAACACTGAAAAATGTACAGCCTTGGATTGATCTGAAAAATTTCAGGATCTTTTTAACCATAGAATTGCATGTGAAATTTGTATGTAAATTCTCATAAAAAGGCTTTAAAATATGATTTTTAAATTCATAAATCAAACACATAAGCAAATAAACAAGTAAGCAAACCAGAAATTTCTATACATCAGATGATAAAGGACTTCACCCTTCTTGGGATACATCTCTGGGCCACTTCCAATGAGAAGGTCGATCTTATTAAGTCTTCAAAAGCTTACATACATGATTTCTGGAAACACTTCTGAGTTTTGTAAGTCAAACCCAAAAACAGACTACACCACTGTGTCCCTCTCAAAATTCTGAGTAAAATGAGTATAAACTCGATTATATTTTCTTGAGGCCTCCTCTGGCACTCAAATCAAGACAACCTATTCCTGCAACTGTACGGATTCCCACATCAGGAAGTGATCCCATTAATGGTCTGTACCTGCCTCAGGAACTATTCGTGTATATTGTCTCAGGAACTGTGTAAAAAGGTGTTCTGTACGCTCTGTTTCATGGTTTAAAAAGAGTGGTTTATATAATTTTTTTGGGCGCGAATTGGAGGGCCACGCGCCCCCTTTTTAGTACCTATTTCCACCTTCAAATTTTAAGTTAAATCCACTGCTAACCATTCAACAGTTGGGATTTGTCCCAGTGGTAAGTTGTTGTGCTTTGGGGGCAAATGCCCTAGGGTCAAACCCACAGGCCTCTCCCCTTATAACGTTAATGTTGTAACATCGTTGAATGCGGTGGCAGTTCTGGCTTATGACTTGGCTTGTGACTTGGATTTTTCACTGGCGTTAGTTCCATCGGTTTGGATTGTGAATTGGAACTCCATGATATTGTTTCTTGGTTTGTTACATGGCTCCACCGTAATAAATGGAGGCCTTGGTGTAGGCCCAGGGGTCAAGGGATAAGCCCTCGACCCCGCCCTTTTTTCCAACCAAAACATACCTTAACTTTAAATATAATTTATGACCCTTATGGTTAAGAAACACCATGCAAGATTCATGGCTAGGCGGGCTCTGTGGAGGCTTTGGCGGAGGTGGAGGTCGTGGGTTCGATCCCCACGACCACCATATTTTTTATAGAACGGTGCAATTTGACTGCCAACACGGTTTCCACATGGCAGTCCTTGATTGGTCCAATTCATTGCCATGTCACTAATTTTTTTCCACGTGGCACTCTGCCATTGGTCCATTTTTTACCATTTTTTCCCATTTGTTTTCCATTTTTTACCATTTTTACCCATTGCTCTTGTACTACTTGATGTATTAACTGGATCTGATGTATTCAGGCTTTATCTGCATCAACTTGTCCATATCCCACTGAATATTTCCCATAAACAAATTCTAAGGGAGACTTTGGCAAATATCCAAAACATGTCTCAGAAGGAGGCCTTTGTGTTGAAGAGTGCATAGCTCTGTTGTAGGCATACTGAACATAAAGCAACTGCTCATTCAAAGATTAGGATGCTTGGCACAATACCCTCAAAAAATATGTACTATTGTCTGGTTGACCACTTCAGTTTGTCCATTAGTTTGTGGATGAAATGTTGTTCTTTTCTGTAGATTTGTGTCCATAAGTTCCCATAAATATGACCAAAATTTCCCAAGAAAGCAGGAATCTCGATCAGATATAATAAAGTAGGTAGTCCAAAATGGACCCATACATGTTGGAAGAACAAATGAGCAGTCAACTCAAATGTAATCTACTTTTTGCAAGGCATTAGAATGCACATTTTACTGAATCTATCCACAACAACATATAAATAATCCTGTCCTTTTCTAGACATTGGTAACCCTCCTACAAACTCCATTGAAACACTTTCCCATGGACGGGAAGGAAGACGAAGTGGAGTGTACAAGCCTAACTTTCTATTGCATGGCTTACTTGTTGCACACATAACACATCCTTTTACATACTTGGACACAGTATCATTCATTCGAGGCCAATAACAAATATTTTGTAATTGTGCTACAGTTTTTCCTAAACCAAAGTGCCCTAAAATGAGAGAAGTGTGAGCTTCTCTTATCACATGTACTCTTTCACTTTGTGGAATACTGATTTTTCCATGATGATACAACAACTTGTCATGAATATGATAATTCAATTCTTCATTTTGAGAGCCATGTTTTAGTGATTCATATACTTCTTTGTAGTATTCATCCTTAGTATATTGTTCAACATAACTTGAATGTACCAAAGGACTTTGTTGAATAACAATAGAAGCATTTGTTGGAGGTCTTGATAACATATCTACAAGTTTGTTCTAAACACCTTTATTATACTTAATGATCAAATGAAATTGTTGTAGAAAACTCATCCACCTAAAATGTCTTGATTGTTGTAGCTTAGTTTGAGATGTTGATGTATATGTAACTTCGGAATGTATTTCACCCATGTATTTCATATATGTATTTTGTACTCCTATAGATATGGAATTATTCCTCTATACAAAAGTGTTTGTATTCCTATAGAGATGTTATTATTCCTCTATACGGAAGTGTCGTCATTTATATTGTAAGTGTCGTAACTTATGCTTGATGGGTTATTAGACCGCCTTGTTGGGGTCGGCCCTATATAAGTCATGTGGGTCGAAGGGTTATTAGACCACCCTATTGGGGGTCGTCCATGTGGTTAAAAGGGTTATTAGGCCACCAAGTGTGGGGTCGTCCCGGATTAAGTTAACCATGGGTTAAGCTAAACATGTAGGCCCCATTAGTTTATTAGGTATGACAGAACAAGTATAAATAGAGATCCAGAGATCTCTATTTGATCATTCATTCACACACTTCTCTCATTCGGAAAGTGGCGCACTTATGAGGAGGAGGCTCTACTGCTAGGAGAAGACTATCTCTTGTATTCTGGTTGTATCATTGCTCTATCTACCTCTGAGGAAGTTATTGGGGTTTTTCACCTTTATGGTTTTCCCCAAGTAAACTCTGTGTATCTTGTGTGCTTGCATTATTGTGTCCATGATTGATATGCAGTAGATTTGCTGTACATGTTGTTCTCTCAGTTAAGATCCTAGATCAGATTGAAGTAAATTTTGAAAATTTAACATGGTATCAGAGCTATCCTGAAAGGAGGCATGGTATGGCATGTATGACACTTGTTGCACTTGCGATGCTAGGGCTTGATATAGAAAAAACCAGTCATCATATCACCTTCGCTATAAATCCATTTTGGAGAAGTTTTCAGATCTGAAACGTTTACAGGTCGAATATCATATCTCCATGTACCTTGTATCCAAAGTACAACTTCTAATTCGTTGTACTTTGGGATTTATGAGCTGTACAATATAGGGTTTCTACCTCTTCCAGATCTCAGTCATAAACAGGTGACCTTGGAAAAAAGGTCATAACTTGGGCTAGGAAGCTCCAAATGAAATTTCATAAAAAGTGACAGGTAGTGCATGGACTTTAATTTCTTAGGTAACTTTTCCAAAGGCCGAAACTAAACCAGTGACACGTGGCACATAATACAAGTTCGCCCTCCTGTTTTATCCCATAAACAGGTCACGTTGCGACACTTGGCATGACTCTCTCTCAGAGAATCCATTTGAGGTCAGACCTATGGGGTTGGAAATATGATAGGTCGGGATATCTCAGGAAACTATTTCAGACCCTGTAGATTGAAAAGTTAGGAGTTACACCAGAAACAATCGGGTACATATTTTTGTCAAAACAGAATTATTTTTTAGCACCTCCATTCATGGCTTCCGGAATCTAGGGTTTCAGAGAAAGTTGAAATTTTTGTAATCGAAGACTATGGCCGAATGCTACTCATCAAAATAGAAATTTAGAGACCAAGATCAGAATTTTTGGTTGGGCAGAAAACCAGGCTTCATCAGACCCTAGTTCGGGAATTTGATCGAAAAAGTGGAAAATTAGGGCTTCTGCAAAAATGGGAATTTTTGAAATCTGTGACCACAGCTGGAAGCTCCTCAGAAAAATAGAAGCTTAGAGCTTTGGATCAAACCTTTTGATTGGGCAGAAGAGTGGGATTCATCAAACCCTAGTTCGGGGTCACGTCCAGTGAATCCGAAAGTTTCAAAGGAAAAATTGAGGAGTGAAACTTTGCAGTTTTCAAATTCTAAACATACCAGCTTGATCAGCTCATCAAGGCACATATTTCTATCCTTTCGGAAGTCTGAAATTCAAAGTTTGAATTTTTGGGGTTTCTCTGACAAACCCCAATCTAGCTCATCAAGATCCAGTTCTTGCAAATCAAATGGATTGGGTTAATCCTAGAAGAAGATGGATTGGTCACCTACATAAGTGAAGAAGTTCTTGTTTCAGAGGGAGATGAGGATAAGGCCTTACATAAGAAGATTACAAGCAATCTTGATAGGTATGACTTATCCAGGTATGTTTCGAGCTTTGTTCATGATTAAGTTTATGGTATATTTGTCTTCATATTATTATGGTTAGTACAATCTTGATTAAATCTAGACTTGTCATATCACCTTAAAAAAATTATGAATGCACAATAGAAGATATTCATTGGTTAGGGTGTTGACACTTATGATTGTACTAATGCATTATGGTGTTGTATGAGGTTTATGCGATCTGCTAACATGAAAGGTACACCAAGAAAGACAAATCATGTTCTGGTTCAAGAACATATGACCATGATGACATGAGGACAAAGATTCATCCATTGTCATGGATCACTTAGAAGATCTACTTACGAGGTATGCATAACTTGGTCCTACAATGGATAACTTATGAGACATGCACGTTACTAGCACAAGTCATTGAAGAGAACCAGAAGATATTATGCGGGTATGTTAGACATAACTAGCTAGAATGCTAATCCATGTATGTTTTTCTTATATCAAGCTAGAATCCTACCTTGTGTTAGGATCTTATACTGTTGTCTTGTTGATAATGATTATTCATGAAGTCATAGGTTTGAATTGTCATGGTTGTATGCATATTATGTTTCTTACCATAATTGATGATATGAATAACCAGAAGAATCATGGAGGTATAGGTTTGAGTAATCACAGGTTTTATGCATATTATATATCTTATCTTTATTGATGGTTTAACTAACCAGAAGAGTCCTATGATCAAATAAGAATATGCATGAGTAAAAGAAGACTTCCCTGGAACCTTGAATACTAATGCTTATTATTTCTGTTTGAAATGATCAAGACTATACATGCTTAAGATTATTATGTTTTGATAGTATTGAGAATATACTAATGAACGTATGAGATTACAAGGATAACACAATCATGATTCTAATAAGTATGCATAGGGACCTAGGATGAATATAGGTTCAAGTACAGGTAATCCTGGAAGAAAAGATCAAGATGGAGCTCACTCCAGTAGTTTCTGCAAGGATGCAGATATCCATAGGGAGTTGACCATCCTTCTGCATTCCACATAGAAAGGTGTAGAAGAAGCTACTTCAGCAACTCCTGCAAGGAAGCAAAGACTCAGAGGGAGTCCACCCAACAAACAAACAAAGATAAGTATTTTAATTACCATTTCTTACATATTTGTTTGTTTAAATGAAATTGTTCAATGATGTATAGGCTTATGTTCCTAGACTTAGGATATGTATTGTGCATATTAGAATGATTGCATTAATGAACAGTATACTACTAATATGCATTTTATGGGTAAGTGGCCTATGGCACTGTCCAACATTCCATTGCTACTTATCTAGAATGAAACCTCTTTGTTGACATGTTGGGAGTTGTGCACACTCTTAACAATGTTCTGGTAGAGATTGGAAGGCATCTAGAAAGTTACAGGATATGGATAAATGTTGTATTGAAGCATTGGCTAAAATAATTGCATGAATGTATGACATATTTCTTTATGTGTAAGAATTTGTTCTAAAAAACTATGAGATGTTTTCTAATCATGCAATTTAACTTGTTGTGTAGGAAAGATCGTATACCATCACTTACAAAAGAAGGACTACAACATTTGTTCAAGCAACAAAGTTATCTATTGAAAATATTGAAGTTCCGAGGATTTGGGAAGAATGCCATGATCGAGGAGTACCAGTCGATCATGAAGATGTTTGGGATGCAGTCCCAAGACCTAAAGGTTAGTCTGTAGTGACTTCCAAGAGGATCTACAAGATCAAGCATGCTGCAGGTGGTAGCATAGAGACTTTTTCTCCTGTAGCCAGATACACTTCCATTAGATTAGTACTTGCTCTAGCTGCAGTGATGAAGCTGAAGATACACCAGATGGATTTCAAGACAGCCTTCTTGAATGGTGTAGTTGAAGAAGCAGTGTATGTGGAGAAGCCACTTGGTTCTGAGACACATGATAGGGATTCATATATGTGTAGAACTTGGTATGGTAGGATAGACAGCTTTCTATCCAGTTTTGGCTTTACCAAGAGTAAAGTGGATTCCAACCTTTACTACAAGGTTGAGGAAGGCAATCCAGTGATACTACTTTTGTATGCGGATAACATGTTTGTTACAGGTGAAGATAGATTGATTGCTGACACGCAGCGGAATCTTGCTGCCGAGTTCGAGATGAAGAAATTGGGATGATGCACTATTTGTTTTTGGCATGGAGGTGTGGCAGAGTGCAGATGGAATCTTCCTTGGACAAGGGAAGTATGCAGTAGAGATCCTGAAGAGGTTTGGGATGATGGACTACAAGGCTATGGCCACACCTATGGCATTGAACCTGAATCTTTTGTCTGATGCTTCATCTAATCCAATTGATGTCACGATGTATCGTCAGATGATTGGGTCCTCTATGTACCTGACGAACACGAGATCGGATATTTTCTTTGCGGTGAACACATTGAGCCAGTTCTTGACGGATCCGAAAGATGTTCACCTGGTTGCTGTAAAGCATATTCTGAGGTACCTGAAGGGTACAGTTGATTATGGGCCCAAGTATGATGTGAATCAAAAGTTTAACCTGTAGGGTTATGTTGATTCAGATTGGGCAGGAAGTGCTGTAGATAGGAAGAGCACATCTGGGTGCTGCTTCAGTATGGGATCAGGTGTGATCTCTTGGTTTAGCAGGAAGCAGTCCTGTGTAGCACTGAGTACAACCGAATCATAGAGGAGCAGTGAAGCTCCTGTATTTTGCAACGGACGAGCAGATTGCAGATGTGCTAACGAAGCCACTATCTAGAGTGAAGTTCGAGTACTTTAGAGAGAGGCTTGGTGTCCTTCAAATCGATGACACTTCGAGGGAGAAGTGATGGAGACATTTGCTGAATCCATTCCAAGCATGTTGAAAGGATGATCCTTCACATGGATGTGGATGTAAATGCTGGATAAATGAACATCGGGATGATGTTCTAGTTTCTGCTCGGTATGATCAGTTGGACCATTTACATTTTTATGTATGTATGCATTATGTTGGATGCTGGATATGATCAGTTGGATCATTTATATGTATTTGTATATGCATCATGTTGGATGCTTGGACCATGTATCTGTATATGTGTCAGGTGGATACTTTGTATGATCAGGCAGATCATGTATGTTGATATATATCAGGTGGATACTTTGTGTGATTAGGTGGATCATGTATCTATGTATGTATCAGGTGGATACATTGTATGATCAGGCGGATCATGTATGATGATATGTATCAGGTAGATACTTGGTATGCATTAGGTGGATGCATTGTATGATCAGGATGATCATGGATGGTGAGCTTCAGGATGTTTCTCTAGATGACATGCATCAGGATGATGCAGTGATGATGATCAAGATGATCATGTGTACATCAGGATGATGTATTGTGAGTATCAGGTTGATACTTTGTGGCCATGGAATAGGTTGTGCAGATAAGCATATAATTTGGCCCTAGGAGGTTTGTAGATAGTCTTGCAAGGTTTTTCCTATGACATGTAATGTGGCCCTGGGATATCTGGCAAACGCTCTTTCGAGGTTTTGCTTTGGAAGGACATATAATTTGGCCCTGGGAGATCTGCAGATAGTCTTGCAAGGTTTTTCCTATGGCATATAATTTGGCCCTGGGATATTTGGCAGATGCTCTCTCGAGGTTTTGTCCTATGGCATATAATTCGGCCCTGGGAGATCCGATAGGTTGAGCTGTGTGCTCGTAATAAGTCCTGGGATGCTCTTGCAAGGTTTTGCCATGACCACATGTAATATGGCCCTGGGAGATCCGATAGGTTGGGCTGTGTGCCCGTAATAAGTCTTGGGATGCTCTTGCAAGGTTTTGTGGTAGGTGTCACATGTAATAAGTCCTGGAGATCTGGACAGGATGAAAAAGGCCTCAGATGCTCTTTAGGGTTCTTGCTAGTCAAGAAACTCTTTTAAGGTTTTGTGATAGTCACATATAATATGTCCCTGGGAGATCCGTCAGGTAGAGCTATGTGCTTGTAACAGCCTGGATGCTCTTGCAAGGTTTTGTGACGCACGTAATAAGTCCTGAGATTTCCACAATATGGCCAGTGATGATGAAGACCTGCAGGTGGTGGGCCTACATCCAGTATGAAAAAGGATTGGCTCTGTAGAAATTCCTATGATGAGTAGATTCAGAGATTGATTGAGATAGCAGTAGTAGTGACGATGACGATCATTCGAGGATGATGATTCGCTGATGATGATCCATAGAAGAAGACTTGTGCTAGAAGACCTATGTCGAGAAATACCTTCCTAGTTAAGAGGGAGTGTTGATGTATATGTAACTTCGGAATGTATTTCACCCACGTATTTCATATATGTATTTTGTACTCCTATAGAGATGGAATTATTCCTCTATACAGAAGTGTTTGTATTCCTATAAAGATGTTATTATTCCTCTATATGGAAGTGTCGTCATTTATATTGTAAGTGTCGTAACTTATACTTGATGGGTTATTAGACCACCTTGTTGGGGTCGGCCCTGTATAAGTCATGTGGGTCGAAGGGTTCTTAGACCACCCTATTGGAGGTCGGCCATGTGGTTCAAAGGGTTATTAGACCACCAAGTGTGGGGTCAACCTGGATTAAGTTAACCATGGGTTAATCTAGACATGTAGGCCCCATTAGTTTATTGAGCAGGATAGAACAAGTATAAATAGAGATCGGGAGATCTCTCTTTGATCATTCATTCATACACTTCTCTCATTCGGAAAGTGGTGCACTTATGAGGAGGAGGCTCTGCTGCTAGGAGAAGACTATCTCTTGTATTCTGGTTGTATCATTGCTCTATCTATCTCTGAGGAAGTTATTGGGGTTTTTCACCTTTATGGTTTTCCCCAAGTAAACTTTGTGTCTCTTATGTACTTCCATTATTGTGTCCATGATTGATATGCCTTAGATATGTAGTACATGTTGTTCTCTCAGTTAAGATCCTAGATTAGATTGAAGTAAATTATGAAAATTTAACATGAGATTGGAGATATTGTAGTGATTGATGATCAATATGTATAATTGTTTCCTTACCCATTAGGTAACGTTTCCAGTTCTTCACACTTTGTACTAATGCATACAATTCTTTATCGTAGTTTGGATAGTTAATTATTGATTTAGAAAAGGTTTCATAATGATAGAATATTGGTTTTTTAAGTTTCATTAAGGCTTCCCCCATGGCATAACCGCTAGCATCAGTCTCTATCTCAAATGGTTGTTGTGGATATGGCATTGCAAGTACTAGAGTTGTGTTGATCTTTCCTTTCAGAGTGTCGAAGGATTTATGTGCTTTTCCTTCCCACTAAAATACTTTGTTCATGCCTGTTAAAGCATTTAATGGAGAAGATATGAAGGAGAAGTTAGAAATAAACTTCCTCCAGTATTGGGATACTCCCAAAAAGCTTCTTATCTCGGTTACATTATTTGGCTTGGGCCAATTCACAATGATCTCTACTTTAGAGGGATCAATTCTCAGTTCACCACCCCCTACAATGTAACCTAGATACCCCAAATATGTCTTCCCAAACTCACATTTGGACATCTTTAAGTACAATTTTTCCCTTACAAGTACATCCAAAACTTGTTTCGCATGCTTGAGATCTTCTTCCCAAGTACGACTGAAAATAAAAATATCATCTAAGTAGACTATGGCAAATTCATCAATGAAGGGCCTAAAAACATCATTCATCACCCTCATAAATGTTGTGGGTGCATTACAAACCCAAAGGGAATTACCCTCCATTCATACAATCCCTATTTAGTTTTGAAAGCAGTCTTCCAAATATCATTTTCATGAATTCTAATTTGATGATAGCCACTTCTTAAGTCTAACTTAGTGAAATAAGTTGCATTCTTTAGCTGATCCAAAATATCATCAATTCGTGGAAGAGGATACATGTTCTTCATTGTGATTCTATTTAGTGTCATGTAATAAACACACATACTCCGTGTGCCATCCTTATAATTTGGCACCAAAACAATCGGTGAACCACACAGAGAGGAGCTTGGTCGAATGTCCCCTCTTTCAAGCAATTCCTAAACCTACTTCTTTATCTCTGCATTTTCAATTACTGAAGACCTGTACATGCCAATGTTAGGAAGTGATGCATCATGCTGTAAGAGAATCTCATGTTGGATTTCTCTTTTTGGAGGTAATCCTTTAGGTTCTTGAAACAAGACATCATAATCAGTTACAACTTTAGTCAAGTATTTTTTAAGTCTTGGATCACATCCTTTAAAATATTCACTTTTACCAACATCCTTTGCTTTAACTATCATAAGAATAAAATTATTACTAGCATTTATTAGTCTCTTCATTTGACTTGCAGAAACTAATGAAAGATTAGTTTTTATGCGATGTGCACGAACAATATATTCAATACCATCTTTAGTTAGCTGATACCTGTTATCTTCCCTGTAAAATATATCCTTCGTATCATAAAGACAAGGACTTCCCAACAAAATGCCACATATATCCAATGGAACCACATCCAGATCTACTTCATCAACAAATCTAGAAGTAATGGCAAACCTGAGTCTACATTGTTTTGTAACTTGCAGTTGTGCATTATCACATACCCATCCAAGTGGATATGTACTTGGGTGTAACTTAGTTTCCAAATGAATTTTTTTAACTATCTCTTCTGAAATTAGATTGCCATGTGATCCACTATCAAAAAGAGTATCTATTTTTGTATGCTTAGAGATTACTCTTATATGAAATAACTCACTTCTCTTTCTTTCATCAACAATAGATTTGTGCTTTGAATTAGAAGTAGAATGATTTTTACCTTGAATTCCCGTAATAACAATCTTAGTCTCATCCCCTGAGTCAGATCCCAAATCATGTTGGATGGTTGTAGCAGTGGTCTTCTTTTCCTCCTTATTCTAAAACTTCTCAGGATTGAGCTTCGAATGAAGCCTCCAACATTTGGATGCATCATGACCATTTTTCTAGCAATGTCAGCATGTAGGTTTATTTCCCTCTTTCTTCATTGTAGTTGTATGCTTACCTTTCCCTTTACCTTTGAATTTGTTTCCATCAGGTTTGTAAGTTTTCTTTGAAAGGTTTTCATTTGTATTCTTCCCCTTTGACTCCATATGAGTTGCTTGAATGCATACCTCATCAAGATTAGTTGGATTAAACATAAGTATCATATGACGTAAATAACTATGTAATACACCTATGAACTTGAGAAGAATTTCTTGAGTGTAGAGAGGTATACCAAGTATTAAAGATCTTTTTATGAATTCATGTGTGTACTCTTGCATACTTTGTCCCTTACCTTGTCTCAAATTCTGCCAATCCATCATGGCTTACTGCATGTAGCCCAATGGATAGAATTTATTCTTTAATGCTGAAGTAAATTCATGCCAAGAAGAGATGATGTTTCCTTTGAGGCAAGATCCTTTTCAGTTATACTCTCCCGCCATATGAGAGCGGTCCCTCTAAGTCGGAGAGAAGCCAACTGAATTTTTAAGGTATCTTTAGTGAAATTTTGAATCCTACAATAAACCTCTATTTGATGGATCCAATTATCCAATTTCTCAGCATTAAGATCTCCATTATAAACAGTTAAGTCAAACTTAATATCAAGCTTTAATTGAGGCACATTGAAATTAACTTTTTGTTTTTCAGGTGAGGAATGTAAAGATCCATCAAGAAAAGATGGTGAATATGGAGGAGTTTTAGGAGGTTCCTCACCACCTCCTTCATCTTTACCTTTAGCATGAGATGAACCACCTTGTTCTCCCTTCTTCTGATCTTGATAAAGCTCTTCCACCATACTTTGGATCCTCATAAAAGCTTTAAGGAAGTCTCCTTCATATGGGATTGAAGAAGTCCCACCTTATTCTTTTTCTAAATCCATTCCTCCTCTTCTTGAACTAATCTCTGGATCAAATTCTCCAAGCTCTCCTTCACCTCTCTGAAGCCTTGCTCTTGTTAACATTCACAAAATCACAATGCCATGGTTAAGTTTCTCTGATACCAAACTTGATATGAAAACTTTCAGGATCTTTTTAACCATAAAATTGCATGTGAAATTTGTATGTAAATTCTCATAAAAAGGCTTTAAAATATGATTTTTAAATGCTTAAATCAAACACATAAGCAAATAAACAAGTATGCAAACCAGAAATTTGTAGACAACAGATGATAACGAAGTTCACCCTTCTTGGGCTACATCTCTGAGCCACTTCCAATGAGAAGGGTGATCTTATTAAGTCTTCAAAATCTTACATACATGAGTTCTGGAAACACTTCTGAGTTCTGTCAGTCAAACCTAGAAACAGACTGCACCACTACGTTCCTCTCAAAATTCTAAGTAAAATGAGTATAAACTCGACTATCTTTGCCTGAGGCCTCCTCTGGCACACAAATCGAGACAACCTCCTCCTCCAATTGTACGAACTATATGGATTAACACCTCGAGAAGCACACCCATTAATGGTATGTACCTACCTCAGGAACTTTTCCTGTACTCTATCTCGGGAACTATGAAAAAAGGTGATATGTACACTCTGTATCGTGGTTAAAAAAAAGTTGTTTATATAATGTTTTTGGGCACGAATTGTAGGGCCACGCGCCCCCTTTTTGTCCTCTATTTCTGCCTTCAAATTTTAAGTTAAATTCGCCACTAACCATTCAAAGGCTTGGCTTTGGCCTAGTGGTAAGGTGTTATGCTTTAGGGGCAGAGGTCCCGGGGTCAAACCCGTAGGCCTCTTCCCTTTTAATGTTAACGTTGTACATTGTTGAATGCGGTGGCAGTTCTGGCTTATGAATTAGCTTGTGAGTTGTCTTGTTCATTGGCGTTGGTTCCATCGATTTGGATTGTGACTTGGCGCTCCATGATACTATTTGTTGGTTTGTTACATGGCTCCACCGTAATACATGGCGGCCTTGGTGTTGGCCCAGGGGTTGAGGGCTAATCCCTAAACCCCAACTTTTTTTCCAACCAAAACATACCTTAAATTTAAATATAATTTATGACCCTTATGGCTAAGAAACACCATGCAGGAGACCTGGATAGGCGGGCTCTGTAGAGGATTTGGCGTAGTTTGAGGTCGTGGGTTCGATCCCCACAACTGCCATATTTTTTATAGAATGCTACAAAATGACTGCCAACAAGGATGCCACATGGAATTCCCTGATTGGTCAAATTCATTTCCATGTCACCAATTTTTTTCCACGTGTTCACCTTGCCATTGGTCCATTTTTTACAATTTTTACCCATTTTTTACCTTTTTTAACCTTTTTGTTGCATTTTCAAAACTCAATAACTTTCACCTCGAGAGGTCGTTTCACACGAAACGAACGTTGTCGGAAATCTTCTGAGGATATCTACGCATCTGTAAGATTCTTTGCATCTTTTGAAGACTTTCATTTTGATCGATCTTGGAGATCCTCCTGGATCATGGATGCCCTTACAGAGAGGTTAGATCAACCTATATTCCAGGTAGTTGATTAACCTCCAGGGACAGAAGGGGGAGGCCATGGAAGAGGATTTGAATACAGAAGAGGAGGAGGTGGTACAGGACCACTGCGATGCTACAATTGTAATTAAATTGTCCACCTTGCTCGCAAGTGTCCTCTACCCAAAATACTGTGGTGTACATATTGCCACACAAATACTCATACTGTGAAGGAATGTCCTGAGCTTATGGCTAAATGGGAAGATCGCACAAAAAGACTAGTCAACTTTATAAATTGTGAACCCCAATAAGATCAAACTACAGGAGTCATTTTTGTAACCAGGGAAGGCAAGAAAGTAGTGTTGAATTTGTTATCTTAATGCGGAATTATAGTAGAACTTGGAATCAATGAATAATCAAAAGCATAAGCATTCACATGAGACACAATATTTACCCTAGGGAAGCCTTCTAGTACTTGAGGGAGAAAACCCCAACAAAATATTCCTTAGAATATTGATAGATAGTAGAGAATGTATTTACAATGAGCAGATTACATCAAGCACCCTTGGTGCATTATCAAACAGAAATACTAAGCACCCCTGGTGCAATCACAGAGCAAAAGATAAGAGAGAATAATAGAAGAACCCAACAACTGATTCTACACTAAGACCAATTCACAATTTTGGTCACATGCACACTTCCTTCAAGAGAGATTCTCTCTTCACCTTGATCTCATCAAATCCTGCATTACAAGTGTATCATACATCTCATTCTTGGCTTAATTTATAGCCTTCTAACTTCAAGATGAACTCACCTTCCAATTGGATTCTAGATCACTTAGTTAGGTTACTAACTCAAGTGTCGTAACTCAAGTGTTTTGTTTTATTTTAACTCAAGTGTCTTCATGCAAACACTTAGTTAATTAGATCATCTACTTTAGGATGAAATCACCCTTCAGCTGGATGCTAGACCACTAAAGTGTTGTCTTTTAGTTTAGCTCAAGCGTCATTATGCAAATACTTAGTTAAATCAAGTGTCGTCGTGCAAACACTTAGTTAACTAGATCTTCTTTGTTATCACTTAGTTAACTCTTTTAACTGAAGTCTTTCTTGTTAACATCATTGAAGTAAACAGTTTGAGTTCTCTCTTAATTAACTGAAGTCTTTCTTGTTAACATCACTGAAGTAAACAATTTGAGTTCTCTCTTAAATAACTAAAGTCTTTCTTGATCACTGAAGTGAACAATTCGAGTTCTCTCTTATCTTAACATATGTTATCTTTATCTCTTGTATTACCTGCATGATCCACTTGTGCCATCTTTACTCTATTTATCATATCAAACATACTAAGGATATTTTTCCAATGAGGTGATCATCTTATTCTACCATCGTTCCAAGTGGTCATATGCTAAAGGAATTCACTCTAGAGGTGGTCAGTCTCTAGAGGAGACTTAATAGCTCAACCATGGTTAGTAGTACTCCACACACCATTCATGCTTTGACATGCAAAGAATTACCTCAACACATGAGGATATGTCTTGACACACAAGACCTTAGCCTTGACAAGCAAGACTGTACAACATCATCACTTTGACATAAAAATCACTTACCTCAACACATGAGGCTTAACCTTTACACATAAGTCTCAATCATTCTCGACTCGCAGGGATAATTTTAAGGACCCATACTTATTTAAAAGTGTATAAACCTTGGCAAATCTTACAAATTCTTAAAATGTCAACTATAAAATATTTGGTGATACTTTTCTAAAATTATTTCAATTTATAAGGATTTTATATAGTTTATATAATAATTTGGCTATTTTTTAGTGAAAAAATTTTACCTCATCAAAATTGGGTGAAATGGGGCTTCAAAAAATGAAAATTGGCGAATATGTTTTTGGAAACAAACATGGAAAAATATCCCATGGGCTAAATTTCGCCCCCTAAAATTATCCTTGTGAATCTCGAGTCCAACTCAAGAATCTACTCCAAGTTTCATGAGTCCAACTCAGGATCCCTAAGGAACTACCTCAACACACGAGGCTCAATCCTGGAGCACAATATTGACTTGGAGAATGACTCATGATGATGTAACTTTGACACTCCCTCTTAGTGAGGGAGGCATTCTCTACCATACCATTAATCTTGTATCGGAAGTACCTATACTCTGTCAAGGATAGAGGTTTATTCAACATATCTGCTATTTTCTCATCAATAGTAATGTACTAAAGTCTTACAGCACCTGTATGGACGATGTCTGTAATGTAGTGGTATTTCATCTCAATGTGCTTCGATTTGTCATGAAACATGTTGGGCCCCAAAATAGCCCCTTTTTTCCTATACTTATCAACACCTTTTTCCCTATTTTGCCTCACTTTTCCATAATCCAAGCTGGTTTCTTCCCAAGTCAAGCATGGATTTCAACAGGTATAATCTATTATTGCTTTATCCTATTAATGCATAATATTGTTTATGATTATGAACTCTATCTTTTAATTTGTGTTAACATGTATTGATCCGATAAAGATAGTTCAGAACCTTGAAGAACCACATGTGTAGCAACTCACTGAACCTATGGAGGAAAATAATATGTGGCACCAGCTGTCCCTACCTGAATTCGGTTTCATATATCGTTGTGCCAGCTCGAGCATCTTTCCATGAGGCCAGCTGCGACTGGGTCATGATAAAACGTCCAAGCAGCTTACCTTCCAATCAGTTGGAATCTATTCGGTCTGCTAATAGCATGGAGTAATAGCTCAGGCCTGAACGCAACGACTTCATTCAATTTCATTCATGGTTGTAATTGTTTTTGTTTCAATATTGCAGCCTAAAGATCGTAGATCTTTATGGTTGCTCGATATTTGTGGAATGAAATTATGTCATCTGGGTATAAATGTAAGAAGGCATTCTAAGCCTGGGGTTGGTTGGTTATTTGGCATTTTAATTGTAAGAGCTGGAACAGAGCACTGTAACTGTGGATCTATTTTTCTAATACAAGGAGCAGCAATTCTTCATATTTTTGTATCCTAATTTGCGTTAGTTTCACGACGTCTTTGTTAGAAGGCCAGGTCCCGACTTCTCACACAGATCGCCGAATTAGGAAGATGCTTTAGTTTTGCTTTTATTATTTTGGTGTGGAATTACAATAGATATATTTCTAGTGTGCTGCAACATGAGTGTTTATGATTGTAATTTATTTTGGTGTGCTGATACAGTGAGCTGCAATAGTGTGGTGTGACAGTCGACTGTGTAGGATAGTTTTCCTTTGATGCAAGTGTGTTAATTCGTTGTTACAATCAAGCTCATATCTAATTCATTTCTGTTATTTATCTTTCTTAGATTTTTCCAATTTAGTCAGATTATGGTTCAAGTTTAGTTCTGGTTCAATTACTATTATTTGCGTCCTTAGAGTTTATTTGATTAGACAGGTCATGATTTAAGTTAGTTGTAGTCTAATATTTTTAGGATTTAACTTCTTGCAAAAGTAAGTCTAGTTTATTTCTTCTTAGATCAGTAACTGCTGGATTGATGATTGTAGGAAAGTAGAATTCCTTCGAAATTCTTAGATGGATAATTTAGATTAGCTTTAGCAATGAGTTGGGATTGAATGAGCATATAGGTAGCATAATTAGTTTTCATTTCATTCAATCAGCTACTTGAGTGTTTATGCATAGATTTGTCTAATTTCCTTTGAAATAAAAAGACTTCCCTGGGTTGACAATTCATATTGAGCATTATGTTTGTTGATTAGAATTAATTAGCATATAGAGTGACCAACAAAAAACAGGGTTTTTTGAGAGCTTAATGCAACTCTGATTGTTAGAGTGAATGATAGTACTCTCAAGCTTCTCACCAAACAACCCAACAAGTAGCTTTCTAAGCCACACATCTTCTCGACAGGCAGTACTAGTTGCAATATACTCTGCTTCTATAGTACTCTGGGATACAGAGCCCTACTTCCTGCTGGACCAAGAGATCATAGATGATCCCAAGCTAAAAAAATATGGATGTACTCTTTCAGTAAACAATAATACCACCCCAGTCAGAGTCAGAATAACCAAGTAGTATCACTCCTCCATTGGAAGCATATATGATTCCATAATCAATAGTACCTCGAAGGTATCTAAGCACATGCTTGGGAGAAACCCAATGTCTATGTCTTGGCTCAGACATGAACTGACTCAAGATACTCACCGCATAACATATGTTTGGTCTACTATGTATCAAATACATCAAGAAACCAATGAGTTGTCTATACATGGTAGGATCCACTAGATCTGATTTGGAATCTAACTCATGTAGTTTATTTATATTAGAATCCATTGGTGTAGACATGGATTTACAATCCACCATACCAAAACTATGCAACATATCAACTGTGTACTTTCCTTGTGAAATAAAGATCTCATCTTTCCTTTTCCAAACTTCTAGACCAATAAAATAGTGCATAATACCTAAGTCTTTCATTTCAAACTCAGAATTGAGCTACCTCTTTCATCGATCTATCTGTTGTTCCTCTCTAGTAAGGAACAAGTCATCAACATATAGAACCAAGATCAGTGGTTGGTTCTTCATAATATTGAAGTACAAGTTGGGGTGAGCTTCACTTTTGGAGAATCCCAAGCTCTAAAGATAGATGTCAATCCTTCAATACCAATCCCTCGTGGCCTACTTAATACCATACAAGGCTTTCTTAAGTTTGCATACATGGGAATCCTTCCCATGAACTACAAAACCCTCAGGTTGATGTATGTATACTTCTTACTCAACTTCACCATTGAGAAAGGAAATATTCACATCCATCTGGTGAATCTTTCACCCAGAACTGAGGCAATTGAAATCATGGATCGAATAGTAGTGTACCTAGACACAAGAGCGGATGTCTCATCATATTCTATTCCTTCTTTTTGTGAGAAACCATGAGCCACAAATATTTCTTTATATTTTTCAATACTGCCATCAGCTACATGTTTGATTTTAATCCACTTGGAAGTTACTATTGAATTCCATTCGGGTTTAGGAACCACTTCCCACACATCATTCTTCGTGATGGATTTGCATTCTTCCACCACGGAATCTTTCCATACTTGCCACTTAATAGCTTCCTCATAGGTGGTGGGTTATGAATTACTGATGTGAATCATATGTGCTACATATACTGAATATCTTTCAGGTATCCTTCTCTCTTTGGATGTTCCTGATGGTTCTCCATTATTTTTTGGCTTTTTCAGAATGTCTCGACACTAGGAAGATATCCTCTTAGCAGGAGGTTCATCAAGTGATCTTTCTACCGGTTGTACTAGATCTTCAGGATCAAGCGTATCTAAGGACACTTCTAGATTCATCCTCTCAACATATGAAAGAGGAGAACCAGAACCTATATCCTCCATCATGAGAGTCTCATGCTCCTCCATATATGAATCACACTGAAGTTCTTTAGAGTGCTTGATGGAAGCCTCTTCATGAAATGTTACATCTTTGTTGACTTCAATGTGCTTTTGACCTGGAACATAGATTCTATAATCTTTGGAGGATTCACGATATCCAACAAATGTGCCTTTATTTTTGGATGGATCCATATTTGTCCTCTTATCTTTTGGCACATGAATGTAGACAGGACAACCAAAAATTATCAAGTGTCCAACATTTGGTTTTTCACTAGTGAATACTTCTTCAGGATTCTTCTCTCCCGGGATAGCATGAGGGATTATGTTCTGAATATAAACAACAATGATAGAGGCTTCTTCCCATAAGGAGGTGGGAAGATCTTGATCACACATCATATATTTTTCATCCTCGTAGATTTTCATGTTCTTTCTTTCGGCCACCCCATTCTACTGGGGGTTTCAAGGTACAGTCAATTGTCTTCTTATCCCTACCTCTCAGTAGAAGTCATTAAAATCATGAGACTTAAAATCTCCTCCATTATTAGATCTCAAAGCACAAATGTTCTTTCCATTCTAATTCTCAACCAATGCTTTATTAAAATCTTGAAACTTGTTGAAAGTTTCACTCTTTGCCTTCAGAAAATAGATCCATGACTTGCGAGAGAAGTCATCTATGAAGAGCACATAGTACAGATAATCGCTCATGGATGTTGCAGACATGGGACCACATAGATATGAATGGATCAATTCCAAGATCCCTTTAGATCTTTTAGTACTATTTGGAAATATTTTCTTGATGTTATTACCAAGAGCACAACATCTAAAAATAACATCATGTTCAGATTGAAATACATGCATACCTTTTACCATATTCTATAATCCAGGTATCACATTGAAATGAAGATGACCAAGCCTCATATGCCACAATTCACAAGGACTGACTATGTCTTTGATCATGGATTTAATGAACTTTCCAGGAACATTGTAGAGACCTCCCTATCTAACTCCAATCACAGCTGCAAAATTCAAGTCTAAATTCTTAGGCCACAAGAGTGCTTTGTTTTCCATAAAGATTAATTTGGAACCTTTATCTTCTAGAATTGAAACATATAAGATGTTTTTGTTCAGACTAGGAAAATATAGAATACCATCAACATGGAGTACATCACCTGAATTCAACTGAAAGGAAGTGGATCCAACTCCTTGGATCAAATAGGTGGTATTATCTCCAAGCTCCACCTGACATGGGAACTTCTTTTCCTTCAGATCCATGATAGTGCTCCTATATCCATTCACATCTTTTGATGCGCCACTATCCACCAGCCATGTCTCAGCACTAGTCATAATGGATCCAGATATATATGAGACAAGATAGTACTCCTTCCTTGTCTCTTAATGATTGGAAAAATTATTTCTTGTAGGTTCATATTCTATAGCAGTAAAATCATGAAATATACCCTTGAACTTTCCTCTTTGCTTTGCATAGTAGTCTCTTGCAAAGTGGCCCTTATTATTGCAGTTGAAGCATTTGAATTTAGACTTATCAAAGTTCTTGTTGTATTCCTTTTTCTTTTGATGAGGAAACTTCTTCAATTTCTTTCCTCTCTCTATCCTTGCCATAAAAGCAAGTTTATCTTCTTTAGAGGAAGCATTTTTGCTTTGAATTTTCTATTCCTCTTGAAGTAAATCATGCCACAATATTGCAACGTTTGGTTGCACTTATTGACCATTAACATCAGCTAAGAATGTATCCCATGAGGATGGAAGACCGTCGACAACAATCTGAATAAGATCATCATCTTTGACAGTAACTCCAATGCTCATGAGTTGATCTCTTACTTGAGAGATATTTGTGAAGTAATTTCTTCCTTCTCCATCTTCAGATTACGAAGCTTGTTCTTCAGGGCTCTCATCTGACTGGGGTCCTTATTCTCATAAATATTTGTCAAGGTGTCGAAGCACTCCTTTGTAGTCTTCAATGGAGTAATCACCAACACAAATTGTCTTTCACGGAATCATAAATGATTCTCTTTGCTTTGGCTTGATTCTTCTTGAAAGCAATGCACCCATCATTAGAAGTAGGCTCTTCAACAACATTGGATATGTATCCATATAGATCACGCTCTTCCAGGATATTCAGAATATTTTCCTTTCAAGAATTGAATTTTGAAGTTCCTTCAAGTCGGTCTTCTAGTCTTACTAAGATTGACGCCATTATTCTTCAAGTACTGTGCGCAACTTTTTCCACTCAAGATCAACGTAGGCTTAAGATATATTGCAAAACTTAGATCATTCACAGCCTGAGGTCTGATACCATGTTGAATTTTTTATCTTAATGTGGAATTATAATAGAACTTGAAATCAATGAATAATCATTCACGTGAGACATGGTATTTACCTTGGGGAAACCCTCTAGTACTTAATGGAGAAAACCCCAGCAAAATATTCATTAGAATATTGATAGATAGAAGAGAATGTCTTTACAATGAGCATATTACATCAAGCACTCTTGGTGCATTATCAAAGAGAAATACCAAGCACCCCTAGTGCAATCACAGAGCAAGAGAGAAGAGAGAATAATAGAAGAACCCAACTGATTATGCACTAATACCAATTCATAGTTTTGGTCACATGCACACTTCCTTCAAGAGAGATTCACTCTTCACCTTGATCTCATCAAATCCTACATTACAAGTGTATCATACATCTCATTCTTGGCTTAATTTATAGCCTTTTGAATTCAAGATGAACTCACCTTCCAACTGGTTGTTAGATCACTTAGTTAGGTTACTAACTCAAGTGTTTTCTTTTAGTTTAACTCAAGTGTCATCATGCAAACACTTAGTTAATTAGATCTTCTATTTCATGATGAACTCACCCTTCAACGGGATGTTAGACCACTGAAGTGTTGTCTTTTAGTTTAGCTCAAGTGTCGTCATGCAAATACTTAGTTAATTCAAGTGTCATCATGCAAACACTTAGTTAACTATATCTTCTTTGTTATCACTTAATTAACTCTTTTAACTGATGTCTTTCTTGTTAACATCACTGAAGTAAGCAATTCCAATTCTCTCTTAATTAGCTGAATTCTTTCTTGTTAACATCACTAAAGTAAACAATTTGAGCTCTCTCTTAATTAACTAAAGTCTTTCTTGATCACTGAAGTGAAATTCAATTCCTCTCTTATCTTAACATATCTTATCTTTATCTCTTGTCCTATTTGCATGATCCACTTGTGCCATATTTACTTTATTTATCATATCAAATATAATAAGGATATTTTTACAATGATGTGATCATCTTGTTCTACTATCATTCCAAGTGGTCATATGCTAAAGTAATTCACTCTAGATGTGGACAGTCTCTAGAGGATACTTAATAGCTCAACCATGGTTAGTAGTACATCACACACCATTCATGCTTAGACATGCAAAGCATTACCTAAACACATGAGGCACCACCTCAACACATGGGGATCTGTCTTAACATGCAAGACCTTAGCCTTGACGAGGAAGATTGTATAACTTCATCACTTTGGCATACAAAGCACTTACATCAACACATGAGGATTAAAATTTACACATAAGGCTTAATCATTCTTGAGTCCAGCTCAATAATATACTACAAGTTTCTTAAGTCCAACTTAGGATCCCTAAGGCACTACCTTGACACACGACGCTCAATCCTAGTGCACAAGATTGACTTGGAGAATGACTCATTATGTTGTAACTTTAACAAGTAGGAGCTGATTAGAGACGACCAAACCCCCCGATAATTAGAAAATTAGCACCAAAGAATACTAAATACATTCCAATCCAACAAAAGGATATCTACTGGGTGGCCACTAATATGTTTGGTCGAATACAAACTCCTCTAGGGAGAGAGAGTACAAGACCGTCCCACCAATTCAAGCCGGACGATACAAGAGCTAAGGGTGAGGGATCATGCATTGATAAAAAAAGGACTCTGTTTCACTATGGTTTCACTTACTGAAGGATATATTGGAAGATGAGAAATCCAATTAGAAGTTACGTGGTGTGCTTTGCAACTTATATGATGTCGCATAAATTGATGGAGGAATCTGCGCCCCAATGCCAGAAAGAAACTTGCAATTGGTGCGACAAAGGTGAAGGAAGAGAACTAACCGAGAATTAGGTATGCATGCACAAGTGCATGGTTGATATTACGAATGTGATGTTGGACTTAGGCTCTGATGTGAACATCTTATCGAATAATTCATGTGAAGCGATGGGTTCCCCAAATCTTGTCTACTCTCCCATTCAATTGCATATGGAAAATCGGTGCCATATTTTCTCCATTGGTCGTCTAGAGAATGTTGAAGTGGACTTAGGGAGTGTCAAAACCACCATATATTTTAAAGCAATTGAGATCATGGGAGAGATTGATCCTTATATAACATTGCTCAAAATTGAATGGACCTATGAAAACTATGGCATAATTGATGTGAAAAACAAAACGATGATCTTTGAAGTTGATAGCATGAGGTTGAAGCGACCCCTAGATCCACATCAAGGTTCACAACCCATGGAGCCAATACAAGAAAATATGGAAAGGGATGTTTCAGACAAAATTTACTCTCTAACAACATGGAAGATGGATGACTACATGAATCCAACTGCAGAGGGCTCAATAATCTAAAGAAGTATTCAAGTGTTTGATGGTTATTTTCAATAGGCCTAGGACAATTGGAAAAATGGGCGCCATGAGATCTCATCTAGGCATTGCATATCGGTGAAATAAGTCAGATGGGTTGACATAGAATTAAATCATACACTAACATATGTTGGGGCCACTAGTTTGGATACATTCCTACAGGAGATGAATCTTCAATAGAAGAATAATATTGTATGGATGTCTTAGACACAGTGCTTAATGAGACTCCTATGATATGGTGGGAAACACACAAAGATGATTTACCTGATTGGGACACAACTCAACTAACTTTAATGATTAGGTTCAAGCCATATCTGAACGTTTACATGGTGGAATAAGTCTACATGGGGGAGACCATTCCCTATCATCATATTGATAGGTGTGAGCATCAATGGGAATCAGGAGTCTTACATGCACAGTTTTGGGTTCATCAATTATTTCATGAGCATGTTCTTATTCCAAAATATTGGTATCTACATGATAAAATAAGGAGGAAGAATGAATACTAGAAGAATTTGTGCGCCAAGTTCTGACAAGATTTTTATTTCTCTACAACAAGTGACACAATAACATAAGCATTAAAAACTATCAAGGGTGCATTATTTACCGATCAAATGCAGAAGTTGGGTCACTCGTCATTTTTTCCTGCACATCAAGAATTGGTGAAATTTCACTTGGACATCCCAAAGATGAGGCAACCTCTCTGTTGCGTGAAGGTAGATTAAGGAAATCCATAACCAAATGAACTAGAACAATTGCGACACCTCACCTTCCAGGAATCAAAAGGTGCTTGGGAAGTTAGACACACCAAACCCTAAGATACTAGAGCAATTTATACACAACCTATCCAGCTAAAGAAAAACCACATTGGAACTAAATACAAACCAAAGATGGCTGATATTGGGGATTATTGGGACAACAATACAGTATATGAAATCGCATCTGTTGAAAGAGTATGAAAACTTGTTTTTACAAATTTTCACTGAGCTAAAAGGAATTCAAGTAGATCTCAGGGAAATGAAGATTTCACTAAATCCAAATGCAAATCCTTTCAAGCATCGACCATATCAGTTGAATCCTCAGATAAAGAAAAAATTAAAGAAGGATATTGACCACATGCTGAGTGCAGGTCTGATTTTTCTAGTTGATGAGTCCAAATAGATGAGCCCCATTGTGATACAGAGAAAGAAGGATATAGACTAAATCCAAGTTTGTGTTGATTACCATAGCCTAAATTTTTCCTGCATCCATGAACCATTTTCGACACCATTTAGTGATGAAGTATTATATCAAGAGGTGGTAAATGAAGTATACTCCTTCATTGATGGATTCACGGGCTATCATCAGGTCATAATTGCTGAAGAATATAAGAAGAAGACTACATTTACTACTAAATGGCGACCCCACATACAATTTTATGCCATTTGGACTTAATAATTCACCAGCTATCTTTTCAAGCATCGTGATCGCATCTTTCTGTGAGTTCCTTCATAATTTTTTAGAGGTTTATTTGGATGATTGGATAGTTAATAGTTTGCTCAAATACCATGTTTCTCTTATTTGGATTATGTTGGATCATTGCAGACAGATGGGGATTTCATTGAACCTACGGAAGTGCATCCTTTGTGTACCTTTTTTTAACTTGTTGGTACATTTTGTGTGTAAATATGGAGTACTAGTTGATCCTGCGAAAATCACATCCATTGTAAATCTACAGGAACCTATGATTGTAAAACAGTTACGATCCTCCTTAGGTCATACCAGGTACTATAGAATATTCATCTACAACTATGAATCCATCACTGCACCATTGGATAAATTGTTGAAGAAGGTCGATACTTTTCAATGGAATGAAGATTGCAAAAAAGCATTCAACATGTTGAAAGAAAAAATGATAAATGGTCCAATCCTAGCATTTCCTAATTGGCAGAAGGATTTCCATGTCAATCTGGACACATCAGGAATCACCCTTGGCACTATACTGACCCATCTAATAGAAGGAAAGATGGACCATCCAGTTTACTTCATCAATAGAAATCAATTACAAGCATAATGAAACTATACAACAATAGAGCGAGAAGGATTGGCTATGATTTATACACTACAGAAGTTCCACCCATACCTCTTGGGAGGACAATTTAAGTTCTTCATGGATCACTCCACATTGAAGTATCTAGTCAATAAGCCAGTGTTATAAGGAAGAACCTTCAGATGGTTACTTATGTTTCAGGAATTTTCTTTTGAAGTCATCGTGAAGCTTGGGAAACACAATCATGGACCAAATCATCTATCTCACAAAGAATTAGGAAAACCTAACGTACTGGTGGACGATCAACTACAAGATGCAACATTATTTAGAGTGGAAGTTTTCCTAGATCAACTATAAGATATCATGTTGTTCTTCACCACAGGAAAGGCTCCAGACGACTACTCCCCAACCCATAAAAGGCACTTATTAGTTGTAAGAGTTGTGGAATATCAACTAATTGTAAGACAACTATATAAATGGGGATTGATGGCATCTTGCACGGATGCATATTAGATCATGAATGTGAAAACATTTTGTGGGAATGTCATGTCAAAGATGCAAGAGGACATGTTGGTAAAAAAGCCACAGTAAGACAGGTGCTTCAAGCAGGACTATGGTGGTCTACAGTATTCAAAGATTCTAAGGAGTACACAAGGAAATGTGATGTATGCCAATGCGTGAGTTGACCATCTAGGAGAGATGAAATCCCATTGCACCCAGTCCAAGCACTACAAACATTTGAAAAATGGGTTGTCGAGTTTGTGGGACTCATTAACCCACCACGAAACATTCAAAATCCCATTATATTATCACCACAATAGATTATTTAACCAAGTGGGTCGAAGTTGCACCAGTTCATGATTGTTCCAGAGAGACAGCTAATCAATTCATTTATGAAAACATTATTACTTGGTTCAGGTTCCCAGAAGTCTTACAAGTGATCAAGGAAAACATTTTATGAACAATAACAATGAATAATTGACAACTGAATTTCTGATTCAACATCATAAAAGCAATCCATATCACCCTCAGGCGAATGGCACTTTGGAAGCATTCAACAATATTCCAAAGACCGGATTGACAAAATTCTATTGCGAAAACATGGATGATTGGGACGATTGGATTCTAGCTATACTATGGGCCTATACGACTACTACTAAGAAGCTTTGTAAGAAGAATCCATTTCAACTGGTTTATGGTAGAGAAGTAGTAGTTTCGAATGAATTCATATTTTTAAATATTTACATTGCACATGCAACACAAATGGTAGAAAAAGATTCAGTTGTGAAACACCTTGCGGAACTCATGGAACTTGAAGAATCTTGTTTTATGGAGAAATATCATGAAACAGTGGACAAATAGTTTCGGAAGGCATGGCATGATCGCCACATCAAGAAGAAATTATTTTCCAAAGGTGACAAAGTGTTATTGTATGACATCAATTTTATGAAGCATCCAGGAAAATTACAAATGGATTGGATAGGACCATTCATTGTTGCAGAAATAAAGGATTCAAGTGCTGTGAAACTTGTGTAGCTTGACAATATCTTTCATCCAGGATGGGTGAATGTCACACAACTAAATCCCTACATTTATGATCATTAATTCCACAAGATATCACTACTGCTTTCGGGAGTGAGTTAGTTAGGAAGTTAGAATTTATTTATGTTTCAATCTAGTGATTTTTCTTTTCACTCTTTACTTGGTTTCAATAGTTTAATTAGTTCGCTTGTTAGTTAGTCCTCACCATTATGGTTGGGGAGGGAGACACAATTATATTTAGCCTCTATTAGTTTCCCATTGCAACAGTACAATTTCCTTACCCATCAAATCATTAGACACTCGTATGAAGCTACAGTCACTCTAGCTTATTCAGTGTGTCATCATGGAACAATTTTCCACCTCATCTCTACGTCACCCCAACTAACCAGTTGTCCCACCATGTGATATATCATTCATCATTACCTTGCTCTGGCATGTATGATCCCCAACCATTATCCTCAGCTTGTGCGATTTCCATCATTAAAATCCCAACCCCATACCTGGATCCCTAACACATCATTTCTCATTCAATCCATACAATGTGAAAGGCCACCCCATCATAATTACACCTCTATATAAGTAGTCATAACATCATTTTCCAAACACAATTCATTTTACCATGTCTTGTATTGTCGTCATCGTGCAAATAGTCTTGTCATCCCCTGTCTTCATTCCCTTGTTGTTGTATGAGCTGTTATTTCTCGTCAAGCCTTGCTTAGTTGCTTTGATGCAAAGCACCACATTGATCGCTCCCAATATCAGTTCATGTTACATGAACATTTTGACGCACAATGCCTGACAGGAACATTAGGCCTCAAATTAGATGAACATTTTGAGAAATCACAATGTTCTGTGGATGGGAGTCACCCTTGGTATTCCTACCACATCTAATTCTTTCAAGCCTCGTGCTACCACCACGACATTTTATGGGAGTTTGAGAGAATGAAACCCCACAAGTCAAGACACAATCGCTAACCTTGCCAGTATCAATGCCAATGCTTCATCCTCGTTTCTTAGTCTCCTTGATGCTCAAAATATTGTCTTCGGAAGCTTAGTATTTTTTTTAATAGACCAATAGCGGTTTTCCATCTACAATGGATTCCTCAGGAATGAATATTTTAAAGATGAAAAATCATTTGTAGAGTATGTTTCCTACAATGCCACAAATAGGTAGGTTGTAGTATTTCTTGCAGACATTTTTGCTCAGCACAACATCTACCAATTTTCCTCAATGACTGATACAAAGGCTAAATACCAATGTTGTCCAGTACTAGATGTGATAAATTGACGTAGTTCAGTATCAGAGTTGATTGCTTCATTTGAAGGACCAACAATAGAAGATGCAAAAGTATCAGTAACATAGCATAGTTGAATTGAGGGAAAGTCAACCTTTTTGGTCAAGGCCTATTGGTTCCTTTGTTTTTAAGAGGATTGAGAAAGGAAGAAGAAGAGAAAACCAAGGAAGGAAGTGCGGAAAGGAAGCAGAAGTTGTGGAAAAGAGGTAAAACTTCAACAAATTTTGGACCAATTTTGGACCCGCTTCGCAAGTATAAAAGGAAGCAGAGGAAAAGCGGAAGAAATATCAGAAGAGCACACACATATGTAGATATCTAAAATCATCCAAGTATTAAAGGATGAAAACTAGCCAGAGAAAAAACCAGCTAGATCTGTAGTAGGAGTTATGTATTTGGGTTTTGGGTTTCATTTACATGAGGGTGTATCTTGCAACATGTACTTTCACGGTAACTGTAAGGCCTCAGAGACATAATATAATATGTTCTAATGAATATGTATTTTCTATAATGAAAAGGATTATTGGGCCGCTTAAATTTTTGTGTTGTGACTGTTGATGTATATGTAACTTCAGAATGTATTTCATCTATGTATTTTATATATATTTATTGTACCCTTAATAGAGATGTGTTATTCCTCTATAAGGAAGTGTCGTCATGTGGATTGACAAGTGTCGCAAGTGTGTGTACTTGCCGATCGGTTATTAGACCACCATGTGTGGGGTCAGGCCTGAAATATATATATTATAATGTGATGTACCTAGATAGACAAGTCCGCCCCATAAGGTCACTGGGCAAACAGATCAGTATAAATAGAGATCAGGTGATCTCTATTTAGATCACTCGGAAAAGTATCTCACTCTCACTCAGAAAGTGGTGCACTAGTGAGGAGGAGGATCATTTGCTACTAGGAGACTATCTCAGTGTTATTTGGTTGTACTTTGGTTGAGCCATTGCTCTCTCTATGTCTGAGGAAGTTGTGGGGTTTTTCACCTTAGGGTTTTCCCCACGGAAACTCTGTGTCTCTTGTCTCTTATGCTTTTGATTCTTGTGATGCTTGTCATATTGTGATTGTCATGCATTGATATACTGTATATGTTATTCTCTCAGCAAAGATCCTAGAGTATTGTGAATTAATACTCAAAATTTAACATGGTATCAGAGCTAACCTGAGAAGAAGACATTTTGCAGTGATGAAAGCTTGAGTTCCTTGTTTATTGGGTTTCTCTCCACAGATTTTTGAAAATCAGTATAGTAGATTGACTCTACTCATCAAGGCGCATCTATCTGTCCAATCAGAATTCAATTCTGAGCATTTTTAGCTTTGGCCCTAAAAATTAGGGTTTCCACAAAAATAGGAATTTTTGGAATCTGAAGGCACAGCTGGAAGCTCCTTGCAAAAATCGAATTTTAGAGCTTTGGATCAAGATTTTTGGCTGGGTATATCTCTGGGAAACTCAAACCCTAATTCAGGGCTCTCCCTAGTGAACCCGGGAGGACAAAAAGGCAATTCTGAAGGGCAAAACTTTGCTGATCTCAAATTCTAAATACACCAGGATGATCAGCTCATCAAGGCACATCTTTCTATCCTTTCATAAATTTGAAATTCACATTTTGAATTTTTAGGGTTTTTTCGACAAACCCTAATCTGAGACCAGATCCAGTTTTCAGCATTTCAAGTGGTAAGACCTAAATATTTTCTATTTCCATTTGAAGTACTCTTTAAGATGTCTCTCCACACCAAGCTTGAGGATAAGCTTGAAGGGGCTGATAACTTTCGAGCCTGGAAGTATAGGATTGGGTTAATCCTGGAAGAGAATGAGTTGGACTCATATGTGAAAGACGACGTCCCTATCCCAGAGGATGAAGAGGCCAAGGTATTGCATAAGAAGAACTTGGTCAAGGCAAAGAGAATCATTGTTGATTCTATCAAATACCATCTCATACCCCATGTGTCTTCTCTTAAGACACCCAAGGAGATGTTTGACTCTTTGACCAAGCTATTTGAAGGGAAGAACATAAATCAGAAGATGACCCTGCGGAACCAATTGAAAGGAGTAAAGTTTCAGAATGGAGAAACCATTCAATCTTAGTTTTCAAGGGTATCCCAGATCAAGGAACAACTAGAAGCAGTGGATGAAATGGTGGAGAGTCGTGAAGTGGTGATGACCACTCTAAATGGCCTACCCAGGTCATGGGATTCCTTCATTCAAGGAATTTGTGCAAGGAAGAAGTTGATATCCTTCAACAGATTGCGGGAAGAATGCTCTCAAGAAGAAGCTAGACTTATAGCTCGTGAGGAAAAGATGGGAGGTGAAGATCAAGCTCTTGCAGCTCACACCAAAAGAAGCAAAACCAAGAAGGAGCACTCTCGCCACAATAGATCCTATCAAAAGAGTAAGAAGGACCTAAGATGCTTCACATGCAATGAGAAGGGTCACTTTGCTTCAGATTGTCCCAAGAACAAAAGGGATAATAACAACAATAAGAAGAAGAAGGGCAGCAAAAGAAGGTTTCATGCTCATGCTGCCGAAGATGATGAACCCCCAAAGAAGAAGGCTAGGGTAGAAAGTGATAGTGATGATGACTCATCAAGTGAAGAAGAGTATGTTCTGATCTCTGCTCTCATAGGTACTATCTCCCATGGTTGTAATGATTGGTTAATTGACAGTGGGGCTTCCAAACACATGACTGGGTTTAAGGAATCCTTTGTGAACCTATCTTAACATGAATCACCCCATAAGGTGAAACTTGGGGATGATTATCAATAACTAATCAAAGGAAGTGGTGAAGCCTCCTACAACCTAGATTCTAGAAAATCCTTGAAGATGAAAGAAGTCCTTTATGTACGTGGGCTCAAGAAGAACTTACTCTCCATCTCTGCATTGGATGCAAAAGGTATGAGGGTTGCATTTGTGGATGGCCAAGTCCTAATGTGGCCAAAGGGAAAGAACATAGATGATGCAGTAGTGATTGGAGAGCAAGAGGGAAGTTTGTATAAATTGAAGGGACAACTTGAACATGCCATGGTGCATGAATCCATGGAGCCAAGTGAACTTTGGCATATAAGACTTTCTCATATGCACTATAGGGCACTTCCAATTGCAAGCAAGGTTGTAGAGGGTCTTCCTGAAATCAAGACCAAACATGAAGGTGTTTGCAAAGGATGTGCAAAAGGTAAGAACATTAAGAAGGCTTTCCCAAGCAGTGAAAGCAAGGCAAAAGATATCCTGGAAATCATCCACTCAAAGGTATGTGGTCCTATGTCATCCAGTTCTCTTAGTAGGTATGTTTACTATGTCTCATTTATTGATGACTTCTCCAGGAAGACTTGGGTATACTTCTTGAAGAATAAAGATGAGGTGTTTGATAAGTTCAAGGAATTCAAAACCCTGATGGAGAATCAAACTGACAAGAAGATCAAAACATTCAGATCCGACAATGGTGGATAATTCACCTCAGGTGACTTCAAGAAGCTTTGCAGTGATTCAGGGATTAAGAGGGAGTTGAATGCTCCTTATAATCCTCAACATAATGGAGTTGCAGAAGGGAAGAACAGAACTATCATGGAAGCAGCAAGAGCAATGCTGCATGACCAGGATCTACCTATGCATCTATGGGCAGAAGCAGCTAGAACAGCTGTATATGTGCAGAACAGAACACCCCACAAGATATTGGACAACAAGACACCAGAAGAGGTCTTTTCTGGTAAGAAACCTGAAGTCAGCCATCTCAGAATATTTGGTTGTCTAGTATACATTCATGTCCCAAAGGAAAAGAGGACTAAACTAGATCCTTCAGGAAAGAAGGGTATCTTTGTGGGTTACAGTGAAAGCTCGAAGGCCTACAGAATATACTTTTCAGGGTGCAAGAAGATTGATGTTGTAATATCCCTTTTTCAAATTTTATTAAAATGCCAATTTTTCAACTTTTTCCCCAATTTCGACCTTTGACTAGTTTAACTGTTTTGACCTCCAAATCATCCCAAATGCTCCCAAATCTTCTGTATGAGTGTATTAATGGTATTTAGACTTGAATATCAGGTTCAGGGATGTTTTATGGACCTCCAAATACTGCTGCAAACTTGATTTGTATTCTGATCAATATAGGTAATTTTGACTAGTAATTTGTGCATCAAATCCCCCCCGGGTAACACTGAAAATGGCCTTCCAAATGCCTCCAAACTCCCACAAATTTATGAACAGAGGTATATAATGTGTTAAGTATGTTATTGATGTCTCATATGCACCATTAATTGATTTTTACTACTGTTATAACTCTCTCACATTCAACAGCAAAAACCCCCAATTCGACCCTTGGGGAAATGGCACTATTTCATCTCCCAATACAACTAAACTGAGTAAAAATGCTTCAAATGCTCAAGTACAGTACATGAAACTTGTATAAGACATCCATGGCATTATATTGATCACAAATATATCAGAGAATCATCCATCCATTCGAAATAATCAACATTATAGTGTCATACATCAATGCATTGGGGAAATGGACATTGTTTGCTCATTAATCAATAGTTTTGCATACAACCAGTGGGTATTTCGACCTGAGACTTTCTGAATATGAATAACAGAGGATATGAAGCTATTACAATCATAAATATATAATGAGAAGCTCTCTCAAGAAGCACAAGTGCTCACCAAAAGCGCCCTCCTTCAAGGAGCATGAATATGCCTTCAAAACTAGAAACGGTGGAGAGAAGGTGCTGCACTAAACCAAACCATGAAACTTCCTGTAGCTGATACCTGCAAATACAAACTCCATTAAAGCACCATGAAAGACCTGAGTGGCCTCTCCAAACACCAACTTGGATGGGAATCTTTCACCCTCGAAATTGGCTAAGGCAAGAAACTAGTCATCCACTAGCTCTCTCTTCACAAATGCAATTTTTCTCAAATCATCAAAAGCCATTCTCATACTTGATTTCTACATTTTATAACCAACATTAGCCTTCAAGGGGTCGAAATCCTCTCAATAGATTCAATAATTTTCCATTTAGGAAATATTCCTCATTTGCCACTTGTCTCCTAGTTCCAACCTTCCATCTTCTCCCAAATTCGAATTTGAGTCTCTTTGGATTCCTCCAACTCCATGAGAGCCTTCCTTGAGCCTATTTTTGGGGCTGACATGTCATAATGGTCAGGTGTAAGAAGTCAGGTCTGAATTTTGTCATAAATGTCATAGATGCTTCATTATTGTTGTCATCGAACTAGGGAATCTAGCCCAAGTGTCCACTAGTCTCCAATTTGACTCTTCCTCTCCCATGGAGGTTACTATTCCATCCCATTTCGACCTAAGATGATCAATGCCATGTGTTATGACTTACCAACTCACCCAAGAGTGTTCACCTTCCCATGAATTCGAATTGGCAAGAGAGAGCTGCCATGTGTCATTGAAAAATCAAGCTAGTGTGGGTCCCACCACCTCCATATGTCTCCAAAACCACTTGCCACCTAGAATTTCTCTTGAATTTATTTATTCATCATATTTATTAAATACTTGAACCCTTCTAATGTCTAAATATCATTTATTAGCTTCCTTATTACCATCCCACATGTTCCCATCCAACCTAGGAAACTAGTAGGATTGATGGGATTGTCTTACTATGCACTTATTTGAATGGGGACATTACAGTCCTCCCCACCCAAGATTGCTTGTCCTCAAGCAATTTCAAATTTGGATGCTGCAAAATATTCTCCTCTTCCCATGTGGCATCTTCATTTGGTAAGTCCTTCCATTGCACTAAATATTCTTTGATGATTCTACTCCTCAACCTTCTTTCCCGTGTCTTCAAAATCTTTTCCGGAACAAGTGTGAGCTGACATTCATCATCCAAAGGAGGAAGTATTTCTGAAGTGATGATTTGCTGACCAAGAGCTTTCTTAAGACAAGAAACATGAAATACATTGTGGATTTTACTCCCGTCCGGAAGTTCTAGTTCATATGCTACTTCTCCAACCTTCCGCACTACCTTGTATGGCCCATAGTACCTTGGTTTTAATTTTTCTGCTCCATTCTTTTTGAGAGATGTTTGTTTATAGGGCTGCAACCTTAAATATACTAAATCATTGACTTGAAAGGTTCTCTCTTCTCTATGTCTATCAGCATATTGTTTTTGCTGATTTTGAGCAACCTGCAAATTGTCTTTCAAGAGCTTTAAAATTTCTTGGCTCTCTTCCACCCAACCTTTAGCCTTTGGGGCTCTACTATCACCAAATATAATGTCAGCAAATGTAAGTGCATCATAACCATATAATGCTTTGAAAGGAGACATTCCTATTGACATATGATAAGTGGTGTTGTAGCAAAACTCACCCAAGTGTAGCCATTTTTCCCATGCCTTTTGCTGCCCTCCCACATAGTTTCTTAGGTATCCTTCTAACCATTGGTTTACCCTCTCTGTTTGTCCATCAGTTTGTGGATGATAGCTGGTACTTGGAGTCAATTGAGTGCCTACCAATCTAAAAATTTCTTTCCAAAAAGCACCCATGAATCTACTATCTCTATCACTGACAATGCTCTTGGGAAGCCCATGCAATCTGAAGATTTCTTTGAAAAAAATATCAGCCACTTGTGCAGCACTAAAAGATGATGTAACAGCAAAAAAATGAGCAAATTTTGTCAACCTATCAACTACCACATAGATACAATCCTTACCCAAGGATTTAGGCAATCCGGTGATGAAATCCATGGAAATACTGTCCCATTTTTGCTCCGGAATGGGCAATGGTTGTAATAGGCCGGCTGGACATGTAAGTTCTGATTTGTTTTGTTGACATGATTTACATTCATTCACATACTTCTGAACATCTTCCTTCAGCCCCTTCCAAAAAAATCTTTGCCTCAACTGTCTATAAGTTTTGAAGATCCCCGGATGGCCCGCTAGTGGGGAATCATGTGCTTCTTGCAAAATTCGGTACTTGAGCTTGGAGTTATGAACTAAATAAATTCTTCCCTTATAATATATCAGCCCATTCAAAATCCTATAATTATCATCCCCTTTGATTCCATCCAACACATCACAAGCAAATTTGTCTTTGGCATATTCAACTAGTAGCATGTTTTTCCAATCCTTGGCAATATCCATGAGAGAAAAAGAAGGCCTTCTTGACAAAGCATCTGCTACTATATTATTCTTTCCTTTGACATATTCAATATCAAAATCATAAGCTTGAATCTTGCTTACCCACTTTTGTTGCCTTTCATTTAGATCTTTTTGGGTGAGAAAGTGTCTTAGACTATTGTGGTCAGTTTTCACCACAAACTTGCTGCCCACCAAGTATTGTCTGAATTTGGCCAATGCATGCATAATGGCCAGCATTTCTTTATCATAAATGGAGTAAAGTTTTTCATGAGGCTGCAACTTTCTGCTCTCAAAGGCTATGGGGTGTTGGCCTTGCTTTAGGACAGCCCCTATTCCTCCACCTGAAGCATCACATTCCACAACAAAAGGTTTAGTAAAATCAGGAAGTGCAAGTATGGGACAACTACTCATTACCTCTTTCATTTTTTGGAAGGCCTTTTCAGCCTCTTCATCCCACTTGAAAGCATCCTTCTTAGTCAAATCAGTGAGTGGAGAAGTCAACTTGGAGAATCCTTTCACAAATTTTCTGTAGTAGGTGCATATGCCAATAAAGCCTCTCAATTCGGTAATATTTTTTGGTGATGGCCATTCCAAGATAGCCCTGATTTTTTCCATGTGTACCTTCACTCCTTCTTGCCCAATAATGTGCCCAAGATACAGTAGTTCTTTCATTCCAAATTCACATTTTGATAATTTAGCAAATAAGGACTCTTCTTGCAAGATTTTCAACACAATCTCTAACTGCTGCAAATGCTCTTCCCATGTTTTACTGTAAATGAGAATATCATCAAAGAAAACCAAAACAAACCTTCTTAGTTGTTTGCAAAATATCCTATTCATACATGCTTGAAAGGTGGCTGGAGCATTTGTTAACCCAAAAGGCATGACAAGAAATTCAAAGTGGCCAAAATGACATCGAAAAGCGGTCTTTTGCACATCTTCATCTTTCATTCGAATTTGGTGATACCCTGATCTAAGGTCAATTTTTGAGAAGTATTTGGCCCCATGCAGCTCATCCATGAGCTCATCAATCCTAGGAATAGGATACCTATTCTTTATAGTCTTTTTGTTCAAGGCTCTAAAATCTATGCACATTCTCAATGTTCCATCTTTTTTCTTCACTAGCACAACTGAAGAAGCATAAGGGCTAGAGCTTGGTCTAATGAGTCCCAACTCTAGGAGTTCTTGGATAGCTTTTTCAATCTCATCTCTAAACCTTTTAGGATGTCTATAAGGTGGTATCTGAATGGGTGAAGTACCCTCCTCCAAAACAATACTGTGCTCAACCCCCCTATCCGGTGGCCTACCATGTGGAAGGTCTCTAAAAACCTTTTCATATTTTTGCAAGAGTCTCTCTATCTCCTTTGGGTGTTTGACAATATTTATAGTTGGCTTGGGAGATGTAATATGACATTCAGCAGCCCATTCTATATCCCCATGCCTCAATATAGATCTCATGCTATTGCAAGTCACTACTTGATTTGGATAAGTGTGTTGCCCTCTCACAACTCTTTGTACTCCTTTTGAATCTTGGAATTTCATTTCGGGAATTTGATAATTTACTGTATGCTCTCCTATTGAATACAACCATTGCACTCCCAAAACCACATTAGTATCAGCAACATCAACCACATAAAAACTATCAACAAAAGTATAGTTACCTACGGTGACTTGCAGCTTTGGAACCCATGTTTTGCATTGCATTGTGTTGTGACCGGGAATGACAACTGTGAAGCCATCAAATGGTTCAATAGGTATCTTTCTTTTCTCTACCATCTCTGCATCAATGAAGTTATGAGTGGCTCCTCCATCTACCAAAACTGAAGTTCTTTGTCCTTGTACCACACCTTTGCAGCGGATAGTATGATAGCGAGGTACTGCTGAAAGCACTGCCATTCTTGCTTTGTCCGGTGAAGGCTGATTTTCTTCTTGTCTTTCCTCTTCTACTGCTGTCTCATATGCCTCTTCTTGATCTGAAATATGTCCATCTTCATCCATGCCCCCATCATACCCCTCATTATCAGAAAATACTTCTATGTATTGAGCCTTTCCTTTGGTACATTTGTGCCCCGGTGTCCATGGTTGGAAGCATGTGAAGCATAGTTTCTTTTTTCTAAGTTCATCCCTGTTTAGTCCCTCTTTTTTATTCCTCTCAAATGACTCTCTTTGCCAAGGTTTCTTATCATATCCATCCCTTTGCCAAGGTTTCTTTTCAAATTTATAGCTAGGCTTAGGAGGAAATCTCGTTCTAGGAAGCACATTCTGGAGATCCCTAGTCAAGCTCATTGCATCTTTTAATGTAGTTGGCTTGTGGGCTTTGACCAAACCTCTTAAGGGTTCAGCCAAACCTTCAGTGAACAGCAATACTAATCTTCCCATAGATACATCAGCCACCTTGACTGATAATTTTTGAAAGTCCAACATATATTCAGTAGGGGACCCAGTTTGCTTCAATTGAGCTAGTTCTTTGAAAGGCAATTCTGGATCTTTTTGTTCAAATCTTTCTAGTACCCTGTCAACAAATTCTCCATATGTTTTAACCTGATTATGACCCAAGGTTTTCAGCCCATGAAACCACCATTCATTGGCATCTCCTTCCAAATGCAAAATGGCCATTTTTAATGCATCCTCTTCCAACATAGGATTCAGCTGAAAATATACATCCAATTTTTGCACCCAAGTGTTAGCAGAATTTTGAGAAGAACCATCAAAAGTAGGAAGTGACATTTTTCCAATAGCACTATTTAATTCTTTGTTTTGGAATGGACTCCTATTGTCTCCCTTCCTATTAATCTTTTGCATAGCATCAATGTAGTCACTGAGTGGTACACCTCTTTTACACTCTTCATTCAAATCATTCCAATCATTTACTAGTTTCTTGTAATCCAATGCAAGATTGGGCTCTTCTTTGGGTGTGAGAAATTTAGGTGCAGTATGCCTTTGTGTGCTTTGAAATTCATCAGGTCTATTATGAGGTCCTGTACTTGAGAAAATATGCTCATTCCCTTTCATCTTTTCCCCTGAGTGTGAACCGCTATTATCTCCTATTATCCCTTTGCTTTGAAGCTGGCTAATCAACAATTCAAATCCTTGCAACAATTTATCACCTATCCTATCCATGTTTGCTGAAAGTTTAGAGAAACATGGATCTAAGGTTGCAATAAGTTCCTCCTTATGTTTTAATTTGTCATCCTCCTCTCTACCCATGGTTTCAGCAAAAGACTCCTCTTCTTCTACTACCTCTTCTTCAACAAAAACCTCTTCAACTACTGGTTCAAAGGGTGGTGGATTATTCTTTTGACTTCTTGTTAGGACCATCAGGTGCCAAGAACATGCTCTGATACCACTTGTAATATCCCTTTTTCAAATTTTATTAAAATGCCAATTTTTCAACTTTTTCCCCAATTTCGACCTTTGACTAGTTTAACTGTTTTGACCTCCAAATCATCCCAAATGCTCCCAAATCTTCTGTATGAGTGTATTAATGGTATTTAGACTTGAATATCAGGTTCAGGGATGTTTTATGGACCTCCAAATACTGCTGCAAACTTGATTTGTATTCTGATCAATATAGGTAATTTTGACTAGTAATTTGTGCATCAAATCCCCCCCGGGTAACACTGAAAATGGCCTTCCAAATGCCTCCAAACTCCCACAAATTTATGAACAGAGGTATATAATGTGTTAAGTATGTTATTTATGTCTCATATGCACCATTAATTGATTTTTACTACTGTTATAACTCTCTCACATTCAACAGCAAAAACCCCCAATTCGACCCTTGGGGAAATGGCACTATTTCATCTCCCAATACAACTAAACTGAGTAAAAATGCTTCAAATGCTCAAGTACAGTACATGAAACTTGTATAAGACATCCATGGCATTATATTGATCACAAATATATCAGAGAATCATCCATCCATTCGAAATAATCAACATTATAGTGTCATACATCAATGCATTGGGGAAATGGACATTGTTTGCTCATTAATCAATAGTTTTGCATACAACCAGTGGGTATTTCGACCTGAGACTTTCTGAATATGAATAACAGAGGATATGAAGCTATTACAATCATAAATATATAATGAGAAGCTCTCTCAAGAAGCACAAGTGCTCACCAAAAACGCCCTCCTTCAAGGAGCATGAATATGCCTTCAAAACTAGAAACGGTGGAGAGAAGGTGCTGCACTAAACCAAACCATGAAACTTCCTGTAGCTGATACCTGCAAATACAAACTCCATTAAAGCACCATGAAAGACCTGAGTGGCCTCTCCAAACACCAACTTGGATGGGAATCTTTCACCCTCGAAATTGGCTAAGGCAAGAAACTAGTCATCCACTAGCTCTCTCTTCACAAATGCAATTTTTCTCAAATCATCAAAAGCCATTCTCATACTTGATTTCTACATTTTATAACCAACATTAGCCTTCAAGGGGTCGAAATCCTCTCAATAGATTCAATAATTTTCCATTTAGGAAATATTCCTCATTTGCCACTTGTCTCCTAGTTCCAACCTTCCATCTTCTCCCAAATTCGAATTTGAGTCTCTTTGGATTCCTCCAACTCCATGAGAGCCTTCCTTGAGCCTATTTTTGGGGCTGACATGTCATAATGGTCAGGTGTAAGAAGTCAGGTCTGAATTTTGTCATAAATGTCATAGATGCTTCATTATTGTTGTCATCGAACTAGGGAATCTAGCCCAAGTGTCCACTAGTCTCCAATTTGACTCTTCCTCTCCCATGGAGGTTACTATTCCATCCCATTTCGACCTAAGATGATCAATGCCATGTGTTATGACTTACCAACTCACCCAAGAGTGTTCACCTTCCCATGAATTCGAATTGGCAAGAGAGAGCTGCCATGTGTCATTGAAAAATCAAGCTAGTGTGGGTCCCACCACCTCCATATGTCTCCAAAACCACTTGCCACCTAGAATTTCTCTTGAATTTATTTATTCATCATATTTATTAAATACTTGAACCCTTCTAATGTCTAAATATCATTTATTAGCTTCCTTATTACCATCCCACATGTTCCCATCCAACCTAGGAAACTAGTAGGATTGATGGGATTGTCTTACTATGCACTTATTTGAATGGGGACATTACAGATGTCAGCAGGGATGTAACATTTGATTAAAATTGAGCATTCATCAAATCAAGGAATGCACCTATCGAAGTTTATGAAGAACCTAAGTAAACTAGATTTCAAGACACTACCATGACTGAAGCAGTTCCAGAAGTTGTTCGTGAGTTTGAAGATCCGCAAGAACCTGTAGATCCACCCCGTGAGGATAACTCTCACAAGAGGAAACCTGCATGGGCTAGAGAGATCATTCAAGATACAGAAAGATTTGGCATTCCAGAAGAAGAACACAGAGCAAAGAAGAGAACCAGATCACATACCAGCTATGTTGCTTTACTCTGTGACATTATGAGCAAAGAGCCTTCCAGTTATGAAGAAGCAGCGGAAAAGAAAGAATGGAAGGATTCCATGGTTGAGGAATACCAATCAATAATGAAGAATGATGTTTGGGATGTTGTCCCAAGACCTAAAGAGAAGTCTATTGTGACTTCCAAATGGATCTACAAAATCAAGCATGCTACAGATGGCAGTGTAGAGAAATACAAAGCAAGATTCGTAGCTCGTGGCTTCTCTTAGAAAGAGGGAATAGATTATGAAGAAACTTTTGCACCTATAGCTAGGTATACTTCCATCAGAACCGAACTTGCCCTGGCTGCAGCTATGAAATGGAAAATACACCAGATGGATGTCAAGACTGCTTTCTTGAATGGTGTAGTTGAAGAGGAAGTATATGTGGAGCAGCCACTCGGCTTTGAAATACATGACAGGGAGTCATATGTGTGCAGATTGAAGAAAGCCTTGTATGGCTTGAAACAAGCTCCCAGAACTTGGTATGGTAGGATGGACAGTTTCCTATCTAGTTTGGGCTTTACCAAGAGTAAAGCGGATTCCAACCTTTACTACAAGGTTGAGGAAGGGAATACTGTGATTCTACTCCTGTATGTGGATGACTTATTTGTAACAGGAGATGACAGACTGATTGCAGATACTAAGAGGAAGCTTGCTGCTGAATTCGATATGAAAGATTTGGGAATGATGCACTATTTCATAGGTATGGAGGTGTGGCAGAGTGCAGGTGGGATCTTCCTTGGTCAAGGGAAGTACACAGTGGATATCCTGAAGAGATTTGGGATGATGGATTGCAAGACCATGGCCACACCTATGGCATCGAATCTGAAGCTTCTATGTGATGCTTCATCTGAGCCGATTGATGTCTCTATGTATCGTCAGATGATTGGGTCCTTGATGTACCTGATGAACACGAGACCATACATTTGCTTTGCTGTGAACACATTGAGTCAATTCCTAACAGATCCTAGGAGTGTTCACCTGGTTGCTGTAAAGCATGTTCTGAGGTACCTGAAGGGTACAGTGGATTATGGGCTCAAGTATGAGGCGAATCAAAAGTTTAACCTCCAGGGTTATGTTGATTCAGATTGGGCTGGCAGTGCTGCAGTTAGGAAGAGCACATCTGGGTGCTGCTTCAGTATGGGATCAGGTGTGATCTCTTGGTTTAGCAGGAAGCAGTCCTGCATAGCAATAGTACAGCTGAGGCAGAGTATGTTGTAGCCTGTTCATCTAGTTGCGAGGCAGTATGGCTACGGAAGCTACTATTTGAGTTATTTGATCTCCCATTGGATGCTACTGGTATCTTCTGTGATAACCAGAGTTGTGTGAAGCTATCCGAGAATCCAGTGTTTCATGACAGGTCGAAACACATAGACATCAATTATCACTATATCAGGGATATGGTGCAAAGAGGAGCTGTGAAGCTCCTGTATGTTGCGACGGACGAGCAGATTGCAGATGTGCTGACGAAGCCACTAGCCAGGGTGAAGTTCGAGTACTTCAGAGAGAGGCTTGGCGTTCTTCAGATCGAGGACACTTCGAGGAAGAAGTGATGGACACATCTACTGAAGCCATTCCAAGCATGTTGGAAGGAGGATCCTTCACATGGATGTGGATGTAAGCGCTGGATGATGAGCATCAGGATGATGTTCTGGTTTCTGCTGGATATGATTAGTTGGATCATTTTTATGTACGTATGTATGCATCATGTTGGATGCTGGATATGATCAGTTGGATTATTTATATGTATGTACGCATCATGTTGGATTCTGGATATGATCGGTTGGATCATGTGTATGTATTTTTGTATATGCATCATGTTGGATGCTTGGACCATGTATATGTATATGTATCAGGTGGATACATTGTATGATCAAGTGGATCATGTATGGTTATATGTATCATGTATTTGTATTTGTATAAGGTGGATACATTGTATGATTAGGTGGATCATGTATGGTGATATGTATCATGTATTTGTATTTCTATAAGGTGGATACATTGTATGATCAGGTGGATCATGTATGATTATATGTATCAGGTAGATACTTGGTATGCATCAGGTAGATGCATTGTATGATCAGGATGATCATGGATGACGTGCTTTAGGATGTTGCTCCAGATGACATGCAGTAGGATGTTGCAATGATGATGATCAGGATGATCATGTGTACATCAGGATGATGTATGGTGAGTATCAGGTTGATACTCTATGGCTGTGGATCAGGTTGTGCAGATGAGCATATAATTCGTTGCCCTAGGAGATTTGCAGATAGTCTTTAGAGGTTTTGCCTATGGCATGTAATTCGGTGCCTTGGGATATCTGGCAAATGCTCTTTCGAGGTTTTGCTCTGGGAGGACATATAATTCGTTGCCCTGGGAGATCTGCAGATAGTCTTACGAGGTTTTGCCTATGGCATGTAATTCGTTGCCCTGGGATATCTGGCATATGCTCTTTCGAGGTTTTGTCCTATGGCATATAATTCGTGTCCCTGGGAGATCCGATAGGTTGGGTTGTGTGCCCATAATCAGTCCCGGGATGCTCTTGCGAGGTTTTGCCATGACCACATGTAATTCGTGCCCTGGGAGATCCTATAGGTAGAGTTATGTGCTCGTAACAGCCTGGGATGCTCTTGCGAGGTTTTGTGGTGAGGTCACATATAATATGGCCCTAGGAGATCTGTAGATAGTCTTTCGAGGTTTTTCCTATGGCATGTAATTCGTTGCCCTGGGATATCTGGCAGATGCTCTTTCTAGGTTTTGTGACGCACGTAATAAGTCCTGAGGATTCCACAGTATGGCCAGTGATTATGAAGACCTGCAAGTGGTGGGCCTACATCCAGTATGAAAAAGGACTGGCTCTGTAGAACTTCCTATGACGAGTAGAGTCAGAGATTGGTTGAGATAGCAGCAGCAGTGACGATTATGATGATGATCCTGAGAAGAAGACTTGTCTAGAAGATCTGTGTCGAGAAATACCTTCCTAGTTAAGAGGGAGTGTTGATGTATATGTAACTTCAGAATGTATTTCATCTGTGTATTTTATATATATTTATTGTACCCTTAATAGAGATGTGTTATTCCTCTATAAGTAAGTGTCGTCATGTGGATTGACAAGTGTCGCAAGTGTGTGTACTTGCTGATGGGTTATTAGACCACCATGTGTGGGGTCAGCCCTGAAATATATATATTATAATGTGATGTACCTAGATAGACAAGTCCGCCCCATAAGGTCACTGGGAAAACAGATCAGTATAAATAGAGATCAGGTGATCTCTATTTAGATCACTCAGAAAAGTATCTCACTCTCACTCAGAAAGTGGTGCACTAGTGAGGAGGAGGATCATCTGCTACTAGGAGACTGTTGGAGCCTAGGCCGCAGCTATAGTAAAGCTACAAATTTTGAGGAAAAAGCACAAGTGTCGAAGGGAAAGTGCTAATTTTGAATAAGCACCAATTTTTGGACAGAAGCAAATAAGTGCGCAGTACGGTGCCAGATGGACGAGCTCAGCGCAGATTACGGACCAGAAATCGCGGAGCTCGCGCACACATGTCAAAGAAGAATGAATGTGGCCGAGTAGAAAGATCAGCTACCGCAATAAATGAAGCAACGGAGTAGAGGGCTCAACTACCCTCATTAAGGCTAAGTACAGAAGTTATGGTTGCTCTAACCAAGGAAGAGCAATGGACCAAAGCATTGAAGGCGAAGGACAAAGAGCAGTGAAGGATGAAGCGGTGCCCATACCCACAATCTACGTCGAAAATCGCGGAGCCTGCAGGAAGCGGAGACGTGACTGCAAGCGGTGCCTACAGTACACCTAGCCATGTACGCGGTTAGGGTTTTTGGGGAATACTGTTGGGAAAGGCCCACAGTTTTGTAAAGGTGCGACCCTCAGGGCCACCTATATATATGTATAATTGATAAAGGAGAAGGTTGGTTGGTAGTTAATTGTTTTCTAGTGTGTTGTTAGAAGACAAGAGTAGAACTGGATAGCTGTGAAGCTAATCCCTAAGTTGCAGACAGTCTGAGTCGACATCTGAACTATTGTAATATCTGTGGAGGAAGAGAGTAGATCTAAGAGAAGGGATCCCAGCTGTGTGCGTGGAGCTTCCTGGAAATATCTAAGGCTACAGCTGTGTGCGCAGCATTATTGTATAATTTCCCTTTGAGTTAATATACGAAACACTTCCCATGGACGTGGTTTCCCGTGGAGGTGAATTCTATAAGTCTTGTTGTTATGATGGTGTTTCGCATGAATGCATGTCTATGTGTTGTTATTTGTGCTTTCATGAACATTGCGTTATCTTTATGAATGTGTCTAAGTACAGTCGTGAAGCTTCCTTAGACATTATCTTTGTTAAGTATCAAAGGAATCTGTAGAACGTCGTCGCTACAGCGCTTGAGAAGTGTGTGGCTGCGTCGTGGTGCAGGGCCAGAAACATTACAATACCGGACGCCGAGGGTGATCGACTTGGGTGTAGAAGTGGAGATACCGTGCAGCTAGGCTGGTACGATTCCAGTGCTGTCGCGCTGAGCTATGGAAGAGTAAGACATTCCGCTCCGAGGACACCCGGGAAAGGGGAGAAGATTGCAGTCTCCGCATCGCAAAGGTTAAGGAAGCATAATTCCTTAGCCCCCCATAGCCACTTTGGGTGAGACCTCGAGCTGCTGCGCAGCTCGTTGTTGAGAGGGCCAGTGCACCAAGGGGTTTTGTTGCTGCGCTTCATTAAAACCCAGGTCTGTCCAAAAAGCAGCCAACAAATGGTTCCGTTGCCTTGAGATTTGCTACCCCGGCAATGCACGAGATTGTTGCCTTATGGTTGGTTAAGCCAACAAATGGTTCCATTGCCTTGAGATTTGCTACCCCGGCGACGTGCGAGATTGTTGCCTTATGGTTGGTTAAGCCAACAAATGGTTTCGTTGCCTTGAGATTTGTTACCCCAGCAACGCGCGAGATTGTTGCCTTATGGTTGGTTAAGCCAACAAATGGTTCAGTTGCCTTGTGACTTGTTACTGTGAGACTTGTTATTTCGGCGACGCGCGAGATTGATGCGACACCCAGAGAAAGAAGGAGCCAACAAATGGTTCTGTTGCCTTACGACTTGTTGCCTTGAGACTTGCTCAACCAACAAATGGTTTCAGCTTCAACACTATTATTTTGAAGGCAATGTGCTATTGGAATCCTACAGCTAAAGAAATCCAAGACTGGTTTGATTCAAAGGCTAGAGAGTTCGCTGAGCGAGAAAATAGAAGCTCTAGACTTCAGACAGAAGACTGGTTGCAGAAGTATATTTATACTGACCTTCACGAAATTTTCTTTGTCACATTTGCACTCGAGTTGCATGCGTGGGTAGACAAGCTAGCAGATACTAGACCCACTGTGCATGTTGATCAACCCGTCGCTTGGACGCCTGAGCTAGTTAGCACTTTGAAGCGGGTAGATAATTATGTGTCCCGCGCAGTAGACTTCGGGTTGAACAGTCTGCTGGAAGGCTTCATCACCGAGTTTGCAGTAGATACGAGAAAGAGCTTTAGCGAAGCTGAGAGGAGCTTCTTCAAATCACACAGGGGTAATTTCTTAAATTCTTTGAACTTATGGATTAAAATGCTTTTGTATGAAAAAGGAAAACTATGCATAGCTTCCGATGAATAGCATAGACAAGTAATGTCCGCAGATTCTGATAGTGATCTTGAAGCTATTGGTTGCACTCGTAGTGGAAAATGGTATAAAGTAGGCCTTGACCAACATTCTTTTGAGTCTAGCCCAGAAGATAGCCAAGTTCCTAGAGCAAGCCATATAGAGAGACAAGGGAGTGCTCATATCCCTTATCACCCTTTTATACCGCAAAAACCAGACCGGGCTCAGTATAACCCCGCAGTAACACCTTCTAGCATCCCACACGGTACTTCTAGTACCTCAGCACCACCTTTGTTTAACCATCCCGGAAGTAGTGCTACAGTACCTCCACGTCAACCTCACGCAAGAAGGAGGGGTGATGACATGAAGCTACCAACTTTTAGAGGAACAGGGCTAGAAGACCTTGAGCAACACTGGTTCCTATGTGAAGCCATTTGGACAATTAAGCAAATTAATGATGATGCTGTTAAGCTGGTTCAGTTAGCAACCACACTAAGAGAAAGAGCCTTAACTTGGTTTATGAAATACTCAGCAGCACAGAATAGGACGCTTGCTGATGTAAGAAGTGCTATGATTAAGGAATTCAAGAAACCTAAATCAGAATCATAGTGTATAACAGAGCTCAAAGACATAAAACAGTTACCTACAGAGTTAGTATGGGACTTTGACCAGAAGTTTAAAGCCCTGATAGATCAAGTAAGCTTTGAGTTTGCACCGCAGCAGCATAAGGAATGGTTCATTGCTGCGCTGCTTCCACACATTAGACTTCCTCTTATGCAACAGAATCTCATTACTCAGGAACAAGCTCTAGAAATGGCTATGAAACTAGAAGCGTCACCAATTGCTGGAACAAGCAACGATGTTGCACAGTTGCAGAACCAATTAGCAAACCTAACCTTGCAAGTCCATGATATTAAGAAAGGCAAGGAAGTTAAGGAAGAAATTTGGTGTACAAAGTGTAAAGCACAAGGTCATTCAAAGGACCATTGTCCTGTCTTCATAGAGTATATCGCCACTGGAGCACCTAACCCTTTACCACAGGCCTAGGGGCCTTGGTGTGAAATCTGTAGAACTAGAGGTCATAGACCACAAGAATGTCACTTGTTACAGAAATATGTACAAACTCCAAAGAATCTATATTGCAATTTTTGTAAATCAGTAGGCCATGATGAGAATAACTGCAGAGCATATGACCTTATGATGGAAAGAAAACATGATGTTTATAAAGTACAATCAGAGGCACAAGGACCCACAGCAGGTCCACAGTATGACCCAACTCGTGAAGGCCGAGGAGGAAATTACAGAGGTCATGGATGCACAGCAAGTTTTGGTCGAGGAAGAGGACAGATCACTTGTTATAATTGCAGAGCTCAAGGTCATTATGCAAGGGATTGTCAAAATCCTACAACCATCTATAGATATTGTAAATCTTATGATCATCTCATTGTAGAATGCCCTCAGCTGATGGCCAAGATGCAAGCAAAGATGCCACAGGTTAACCAGAATATTCAATTGATTGGAGCAGAAAAAAGAGCACTAGATCCTACAGTTAATATAGTGACGCATAGTGGAGCAACTACTGGTACGCCAGAATTGGGAACTGGAAATCTAGCAACGCAATGCGTGCGCCGCGCTAATATTAAACCATCTCCGCTCAACCTGCAGAAGAAAAAAGAAGAATTCAAGCAAGCTCAGGAGTATTTCTCAGACCCGCGAACTTCAAGTTCTGTCGCAATTCCGCATAATGATATTAGATCGCAAGTGCTAAGACAAGAGAACCTGGTGCAAGAACAAGCAACTACATCTGGAAGGCCTGATGATGAGGAGGAGGAGGATGCACTAGGTAGTGTCCATGCTTTCCTGAGAAACTGTTTAAAGCTGTTGCGCAATAAAAAAGCAACTATGGAACTTCAACACCTATTGGATAAGTGTCAGCAATTTGCTTCGATGAATACACCGCAGTGTGCTGTTCACCAGATTGGAAGTCATATTAGAACTGGAAAAGAGATGAGGCTCACAGTGCAGATTGGAGCATTTGAAATGGACGAAGTCATTTTAGATTTAGGCTCAGAAGTCAATGTTCTCACCATGCAGACATGGGAACAGATGGGTAGCCCTCAGCTTACAAGATCTCCTATCTAGTTAAGACTTGCGAATCAGCAACGAGTTTCTCCATTGGGTAGACTACCCAATGTACCTATTGATATTGAGGGAGTAAGAAGTTCTGCAGACTTCAAAGTTATCAAAATTCTGGATGATAGTAGACCTTATCCAGCACTCTTAGGCATAGATTGGGCATTTTATAATTTGGATGTCATTAATTTGAAGAAAAGACAGATGACCTTTGAGGATGAGCAGATCAGGGTCATCGCACCACTTGATCCACTTCAAGGACCACGGTATATTGAACCCATTCGGGCAGAAGAAGAAGCACGCCACATGGAAAGTTTGTATCAGATGACTACTAGTCATAGTGACTATGTCAATCCCACAGCGGACGGCCATATCAGCTGGCAATGATATAGTTCGTGCACATCAGATTCAGAAGCAGGATTGGAAAACTGGCATAATCGCTTACATGAGGTTTCTGCAAGGCGTTGCGCCATGATAACTAAATCCATTCAATGGATTGGCACAGAATTGAGCAATACTCCAATCTTCGACGGTTTAATTGAAGTAAGCGAATTTATACATACATATGAACAACAGATCCCAGATGAGCAGCGCATACAAGCATTGGATTTAGCACTGCGTGCTACACCCGCAAGATGGTGGCGTGAGCATAAAGAGAATATTAACACATGGCAAGACTGTCGCAGATTGATACTGCGCAGATTTCAAGGAACTACAGCAGAAGTATTGCACAAATATGATGGACAGAGTGACCCCAGGTCACACGTTGAAGCATGTATTCAGCAATGGTCAGATATTCCAGAAGATGAGTGGGTTCACCTATTCATCCACACACTGGATACAGTTCCAAGGAACTGGTACACTGAAACAGAATTGTGCAAAGGCACTATCACTTGGCCTCTTATGATAGAAAGTTTTCAACTTACCTTCAGCTTTGAGTTGGAACATCCAAGCATCGACCACGCTCTAAAGTGTATTAAACAGAAGGTATTTGAACAATGTCCAGTACCAGAATATTCCCAACCAGATTGGGCTGTCCAGATAGAACATGCCCTGGAATGCTATAATTTCACCGCTGGAGAAGAGGATGATCCTCGCAACATCAATATTCCAGAATCAGAAGGGACGCGCAATGTCGAAGGTCAGCTTGATATCCCTGCCATTACAGAACACATCAAGCTCAAAAAGATTAAAATTAGTACAGAAGCCGAGCCCAAGCTTGCTTCTATAGGAGATTATTGGGATGATGAAACTGTTGGCCACATTTCAGATTTATTACGTGACTACCAGGATATCTTTCCTACCAGGTTTACAGAAATGAAAGGCATCCTAGGAGATTTAGGAGTTATGCGCATACCTTTGAAAGCAGACGCTAAGCCAGTAAAACAACGCCCGTACAGGTTGAACCCGCGATATAAAGAAAAGGTTAGATAAGAAATTGATAAAATGCTCGCAGCAGGTATTATTGAGCCAGTAGAGGAAAGTGATTGGATTAGTCCTATGGTGGTACAAGAGAAGAAGACAAAAGGTGAAATAAGAATCTGCGTGGACTTGCGCAAGCTGAATGACGCATCAGCGCATGATCCATTTCCTACTCCCTTTACAGACGAAGTGCTTGATAATGTTGGAGGATAAGAGGCTTACTCCTTCACTGATGGCTTTTCAGGATACCATTAGATCAAAATCCATCCAGAAGACCGCCATAAGACCACTTTTGCGACTGAATGGGGATCATTCCAGTATACGGTAATGTCCTTTGGTCTTAAAAACGCACCTGCTATCTTCTCTAGAGTCGTTGTTGCTGTTTTTAAAGAATTCATTCATAAGTTTCTCGAAGTCTATTTTGATGACTGGACTGTGTTTGGTTTACTAAAGAACCATATAGGGAACCTGCGCATGATGTTAGAAAAATGTAGACAATATCAGATTTCCCTTAACTTGAAAAAATGTATCTTTTGTGCTCCTTTTGGTATTCTGTTGGGCCATATTGTATGCAGACAAGGACTCCTGATGGATCCTGCGAAGGTTTCCATCATTGTTAACTTACCTGCTCCCAACTCAGTTAAGCAATTGCGCACTACATTGGGACATACAGGGTACTACAGGAAATTTATCAAGGGTTATGCAAAGATAACTGCGCTTATGGAAAGATTGCTGAAAAAGGATTCGAAATTCCAATGGACAGAAGAATGCCAACAGAGCTTGGATACACTTAAAGAAAAGATGATCACTGCGCCTATTCTAGTTTTCCCAGACTGGAGAAAACCCTTTCATGTTCATGTAGATGCTTCTTCCATAGCATTGGGGGTTGTGCTGACACAACCGGGAGAAGGAGGTATTGACCACCCCATTGCTTACTCTAGCAGAAAACTCTCTATAGCTGAGAAGAACTACACCACTACAGAACGAGAAGGATTAGCTATGGTGTATGCCTTACAGAAGTTCAGACACTACCTAATGGGCGCTCATTTCAAAATGTATACTGACCATTTTGCTCTGAAATACTTGGTCAATAAACCAGTGTTAGGGGGAAGAATTTGTAGATGACTACTACTCTTCCAGGAGTATGATTTTGAGGTTATTGTGAAGCCAGTTAGATTGAATGCAGGACCTGACCATTTATCTAGGATAGAGTCAGGAGAGGAACCTACAAATCTGGAGGACAATCTGCCTGATGCGCAGTTGTTTTCTGTTCAAGCAACTGACGAGTATTATTCCGATATTCTTGAGTTTCTCACTACTAGGCAAGCACCAGTTGAGTTTACAATCCAGCAGAAGAAGCAACTTATTGTCAAAGCCGCAGACTTCACTTTGATAGCAGGCCAGCTCTATAAGTTGGGCCCTGATGAAGTCTTGCGCAGATGTATTTTACCACACGAGAAGAACTCCATCATCGCAGAAGCGCACTCAGGTACCGCAGGAGGCCATTTCGCAGGAAAGCCGACTGCGCAGAAGATCTTAGCCGCAGGACTTTGGTGGCCAACATTGCACAAGGATACTAAGGAATTCTGCAAATGTTGCGATGTATGCCAGTGGACAGGAAAACCCTCAAGAATTGATGAAATGTCGCTAAGACCCCAGATAACATTGCGTGCTTTTGATAAGTGGGCCATTGATTTTGTAGGACCTATCAACCCACCAGGAAAGAGAACCAGTGCAAGATACATCATCACAACTACTGAATACCTCACCAGATGGGCTGAGGCGAAGCCAATTAAGAATTGCGACGCTGTTACTGCCGCGCAGTTCATTTTTTAGAACATTATTACCAGATTTGGATGTCCACTGATTCTCATGAGTGATCAGGGTACACATTTCCTGAATGAGACTATAGAGGCCCTTACCGAGGAATTCCACATTAGTCACCATAAGAGTACACCCTACCACCCTCAAGCTAATGGTACGGTGGAGGCATTCAATAAGATCCTCGAGAATTCCCTGACGAAGATCTGTAATCAAAAGAGAGATGATTGGGACCTTAGAGTCACAGCTGTGCTATGGGCTTACAGAACCACATGCAAGAAATTAACAGGTCACACACCTTTCAGTTTGGTGTATGGACAAGAAGCAGTTATGCCCATGGAATACATTGTTCCCAGCTTCATAATTGCGCAAATTACAGAAATGGCAGATACCGATACTATGAGTGAAATAATTTCACAACTGCTTGCCTTAGAAGAAGACAGACTTTTAGCTGGATTCCATCAACAAGTACAGAAGGCAAGACAGAAAGCTTGGCATGACAGGCATATTAAGAATAAAGTCTTTCAAGAAGGCGACTTGGTACTCCTCTATGATAGTAAATTCGTCAAGTTCCCAGGCAAGTTTCGTGTACATTGGTTAGGCCCTTTTCGGGTGATAAAGATAACGGAAGGAGGAGCAGTTCAGCTTGCGAAGCTTAATGGAGAATTGCTGCCCACAATGATCAACGGGAGTCGGCTCAAGATTTATCGCGACGGCCACTCCGCCCTTGAGACTTGATTAAGTGCTAAAGAAAGTGCAGATGTCCAGTGTAGTTGAAAGAGGCATCGCATTATCACAGTCTACACAGAAGTTGTGAGACACTTTCAGTCTGGCTTCCCACGCAGTTCCTGGAAACATCCGCGCATGTCTAATGTTTGTTTTGGAGTGACCCTATTTGCGCTCTTGCGAAGTTTTCCCCGGCTTGTCAAACCGTCGCTTTTGCGGAGCTCCCTATGTCAATTTGCCGCTTGAGGAGTTCTCGTTGTGGACCCCTCTATATGCACAGTTACCTATGCTGAAATGACCCGCCGAAAAATTTGAATTACAGTCATCCTATAGCCGCTTTGAATATTAATGAAGGATAAGTTCGCCATTTAATTGCAGCCGCTCTGACAGATTTGGCTTGATCTTCCTAAGATTCGCATTTATGTCATGCGCCGAAAGCTTTAGCTTCTCCCGGAAGGCTGTCAGAGCCCGTCCATCACAATTAATGCACCGCAGAAGCGCGGGGGATAGGGGAGTTGTCAACTCATTCATAGGCACCTACGGCTATTAACCCCACTTGTCCGCATTTACTATCACCTTTAGCTATAAATACCCCGCACTTGTATATTTTCGGGTTACTTTTCTTGAGTTGCATAGTGTCTTGCTTGAGAATCTAAGTTATTATTTTCAGAGCCGAGTTGTGCAGACTGCTACCTTTGTTTTCAGCGTTTGTATTTCACACTTTTCCGCCATTCGTCTGTTCAAGTTTTGTTGCCTACTAGTTCACGACGGAGAACCTGTCAACTGAAGAAGTTGTTCGTCAATTCATGTGCCGAGGCTTAGATTTCGGCATGACTACTCCGGTGACAGCCTCGACTTACGTACACCCTGGTTGGACTGATCCTAGACAGTCTCCGGGCACAAGGGCATCTCAACCACAGTAGCCGGACGAACCCGTTCTAAAGCCCTTGGCCACTATGGTCAATTACATCCCGCCGCGCCCAGATGATGCACCCGAGGTGCATATTCTGAAGAATGCTAAGTATCTGATTCCGCTGCCTCCAATGGCAGAAATCGTGCGACAAGAAGGGTCCCTGCTTGGACACCTTCCACTGGTCAAGTTTTCTGATTTCAACATTGGAGACTACAGAACATATCCTCAGTTTGCGCCAGATCGCTATCTAACAGCAGTCTATAATACTGATAGAAAGGTTGATGAATTCATCCCAAAAGAATTCGCAGCAAATCTGGAGAGGCCTGGACTGCTGAACCTGCTGAAGCTACCGCACTTCGGGCATAGCAACGAAGTCAATGCAGTTGTTAGGGCACTGCTATCCTGCGTTCATGGAGGATATATTTGGCTGGGGAGGCCAATCGATTTAAATGTCGACTTGATTCATCGTATTACCGGCCTATCTAAGGTTGGTAAGGACCCCAATATTTATTTTGTTGGAAAAGATAAGGACAGAAAATTGGCTGCACGGCTGGTGCAGAAATATAATTTGAAAAGAGGAGGTCGGGCTTATGACCTCACTATAGTCGAGGATGAAGCACTTAGATTCACAGGTAGTCTGCTTGCAGGCAGACTTCTCACGAAGTGCAAACCTAAAGAAGTTACTGGAGCTGTCATGAAGCTCACTATCGCAGCTGCGGAGGGAGAGCAGTACAACTGGTCTCTCTTCCTCCTTAATTCTTTCTTGGAAGACTGCCGGAACATCCAAGACAGCCCCAGTCAGTTGTTCCATTTTTCTTGGCTTTTAATTTTATGTGCTTTGGTCGGGTGGAAGGAGCCCCCGAACACTCAGTTCCTTTCGCGCCGTGCAGGAGAGGTTGCCGGCATACGCTATGTCAACCTCTGGGATTCTAGTAATCCCGCGAAGCGCAAGATGAACCGTGCTGTGTTCTATGAATACTATCATCTCCTCAAGGACACCATTCAAGAAATGCCGAGGCTGAGTAAGGAGACAGCCCAAAGATATGAAGGGAATTTGGTTTTTTCTGCCAACTTGCACGAAATTTACCTCCGTCCTCTTGGCATTCAGGAAGAATGGGCTGTAGGCCTTTACAGGATGACTACTGAAGATGTTGACGAAACTGTCAAGTCTTGGTCGAATGAATGGAGGGAGGCCGCTGAAGTCGCATCCGCGATTCCATCCCCTTCTGCACAAGAAAAAGATAGAGGAAAGGAAAAAGCTACGCAGGAGACTGATGAACTTCCAGCAGGACCACCCCCAAAGAAGCAAAAGCTGTCGCATCCCGCAGAAGCGACAGAAGACCCCTCTGAGACCCTTGCCGTGGGGATCGGCCATTACTTGAAGGAGCAATTTCATGAGCTGCGGACCTCGCACGCTCACATCAAAAGTGCGCTGGACCTGCAGTTCGTAGAAATAAAAGGTCTCGCAGGAAGAATTGCGCAGACCCATGCGCCAGCATCCAGTTCGCAGGTGCCACATGTACCTACAAGCACCAAGCAAGTGGAAGCACTTGCCGAGAGACATACTGTCATGCACATCCCGCCTACAAGCATGACACTTCCGGATCCTTTGGCCACACTGCAGGTAAGCGCAGTTGGCCCCATTGAAATAAATTTGTCTGTAATCCCGATAGAAACCTTGCAGTTAGTGCAAGAGAAGGTCTCTATTGAGCTGAGAGCTAGAGAACTCTCCACATTCCATGCAAACCAAATGCTGCAATCGTAGGAAATAGAGCTGAAGGCAGGCTATAAGAACATCTCTGAGAAACTTGCACATTATGAGGCACAAGACACTGGGATAAGAAACATAGTTGATGAAATTGCCCAGGAAATCCCGGCCTGCGAAATTCAACCAGACCTTCCTCTGGTTGAGAAAGTTCAAATTATTGGAGGAAGGGTGAAATCCCTAGAGCAAGAAATAGTTTCTATGGCTGAAGACCATAGAACGCAGATCGTCGATTTAGAATCTCGTGTTGCAGCGCATCCTGAAGATGATAGCCAGGAACAATTTGAAGCACTGCGCAGAGCTTCCACACAAATGAAGAGTACAACAGATGAAGCCCAGAGCTTCATGACACAAGCTATGGAGGCTTGGACTGAGCTTGAGATGCTCCCTTTCAAAGTCATCCTTTTGGAGCAGGTACAAGCAGCAGAACAGTCCCTAACTGTTCTGAGAAAAGAAGCTAAGACCTTAGAAGGCTTAGCAAAGATGAGGAAAATGAGCGAAGTGCGCAGAGTACAACAACAGCTGCACAAGCTCAGAAATGAAGATGCCAAACTCACCAACATCATTCAGCCATTTATGGATGAGTATGCTGAACTTGCTGCCCAAGCAGAGTCAAAGATCAAAGAATTTGTTGAATCTCAACAGTTGGTTGATGGTATAACTAAAGAAGAAGCCAGTTCAGACATGGTCCACACAGCTGCGGAGTGCGTGGATGATATGGAATCCGCTATTGCACAGTGGAAGAAAGCATTTGCTTAGACCCAGGCAAAGGCAGATGCGCAGCTGAAGTGACCACACACTAGTGCGAGTGGCTCGGGGACGAGCCACAAGTAAGTGTTAGGGGCCTGTTGGAGCCTAGGCCGCAGCTATAGTAAAGCTGCAAATTTTGAGGAAAAAGCACAAGTGTCGAAGGGAAAGTGCTAATTTTGAATAAGCACCAATTTTTGGATAGAAGCAAATAAGTGCGCAGTACGGTGCCAGATGGACGAGCTCAGCGCAAATTACGGACCGGAAATCGCGGAGCTCACGCGCACACGTCAAAGAAGAATGAATATGGTCGAGTAGAAAGCTCAGCTGCCGCAATAAATGAAGCAACGGAGTAGAGGGCTCAGCTACCCTCATTAAGGCTAAGTACAGAAGTTATGGTTGCTCTAACCAAGGAAGAGCAACGGACCAAAGCATTGAAGGACAAAGAGCAGTGAAGGATGAAGCGGTGCCCATAACCACAATCTGTGCCGAAAATCGTGGAGCCTGCAGGAAGCGGCGACGTGACTGCAAGCGGCGCCTACAGTACACCTAGCCATGTACGCGGTTAGGGTTTTTGGGGAATACTGTTGGGAAAGGCCCACAGTTTTGTAAAGGTGTGACCCTCAGGGCCACCTATATATATGTATAATTGATAAAGGAGAAGGTTGGTTGGTAGTTAATTGTTTTCTAGTGTGTTGTTAGAAGACAAGAGTAGAACTGGATAGCTGTGAAGCTAATCCCTAAGTTGCAGAAAGTCTGAGTCGACGTCTGAACTATTGTAATCTCTGTGGAGGAAGAGAGTAGATCTAAGAGAAGGGCTCCCAGCTGTGTGCGTGGAGTTTCCTGGAAATATCTAAGGCTGCAGCTGTGTGCGCAGCATTATTGTATAATTTCCCTTTGAGTTAATATACGAAACACTTCCCGTGGACGTGGTTTCCCGTGGAGGTGAATTCTATAATTCTTGTTGTTATGATGGTGTTTCGCGTGAATGCATGTCTGTGTGTTGTTATTTGTGCTTTCGTGAACATTGCGTTATCTTTATGAATGTGTCTAAGTACAGTCGTGAAGCTTCCTTAGACATTATCTTTGTTAAGTATCGAAGGAATCTGTAGAACGCCGTCACTGCGGCGCTTGAGAAGTGTGTGGCGGCATCATGGCGCAGGGCCGGAAACGTTACAATACCGGACACCGAGGGTGATCTCCTTGGGCGTAGAAGTGGAGATACCGCGCAGCTAGGCTGGTACGAGTCCAGCGCTGTCGCGCTGAGCTATGGAAGAGTAAGACATTTCACTCCAAGGACTCCCGGGAAAGGGGAGAAGATTGCAGTCTCCGCATCGCCAAGGTTAAGGAAGCCTGATTCCTTAGCCCCCCATAGCCACTTCGGGTGAGACCTCGAGCTGCTGCGCAGCTCGTTGCCGAGAGGGCCAGTGCGCCAAGGGGTTTTGTTGCTGCGCTTCATTATAACCCGTGTCTATCCAAAAAGCAGCCAACAGAGACTATCTCAGTGTTATTTGGTTGTACTTTGGTTGAGCCATTGCTCTCTCTATCTCTGAGGAAGTTGTGGGGTTTTTCACCTTAGGGTTTTCCCCACAGAAACTCTGTGTCTCTTGTCTCTTATGCTTTTGATTCTTGTGATTCTTGTCATATTGTGATTGTCATGCATTGATATACTGTATATGTTATTCTCTCAGCAAAGATCCTAGAGTATTGTGAATTAATGCTCAAAATTTAACAGTGACTGTCTTTGTTGTGTTTATTTATGTTGACTGTTATGATATATCTGAAGGAATAATGTATATGACTAAGTGATGTTGCAGTATACTTGGGTAAATGATGTTGCAATGCTTGCTATTATAAATCCTCATTTGTAACCATACAATTAACCAATCCTTACCTTATGTTGGTCTTGGTTGTGCTTCGAGTGAGTCCTTCCCCATTAAGGGGATTGAAAATTCCACCACAGTAGACTACAATGTCACCCTTTTGGTGGCCCATGTGCAAGAATCCTGATCTCAATTTTGTGCCAACACTAGGCATTGTATGAATGCAAATTTCTTGTTGTGATGTGGCTAATACTAAGGAAAATATTTGTTGGGGAATTTCTCCTACTATAGGGATTTGTTGGCTCTTCAAAGAGGCATTCTACCTCCTTTTTGTGACTATAAGAACACGACATTTGCATTCTCATACATGTGGGTTATTCTAGTATCCATTGGCAAGAGTTTAGTTGGTAGATTTGGTCACATCTATTCTTAGTATCAAGCAAGTTCAAGCAGTAACCCAAACATTTCAGTGATGTACTTCATTTGCAAGAGTATGATTCTAAGATAATATTAGTTGTTTGTGTGTGAATCACATTGTGGGATAGCCTAGTGGTAGTGTGGTTCAACCAATTGCAAAGAACATAGTAGGTTTTCTCCAAATTTCCCACAACTCAATTCTACAGAGCAGTAATTGTTAGCTTGCCTTGGCTTGAAGAGTTTTTACTTTTGGATGGATTCTTTTACAATTTGTTGCAGATCTTGTATATTTATTTGTAGTTTCCTCAAACATGTGCTCTCATTGTATCTTCTAATTTTTTGAAGTGTTTTTAAATTTCCATCATCTTCCTCTTTGCATTAGTCTCTCAGTTCACTTTTATCATCATGACTTTTGAGGTTGTTTATGTTCCTGAGTTGATTAGATACTAATTATATTGTTTGGAAGAGAAATGGGATTGACATTTTCAAGGGAAATAATATATGTCTTATCCTCAATGGTGACATCAAGAAACCAACTGATGCCAAAGAATTAGTTGTATGGGAGGGGTATTGTGAATAGAAAAGAGGTCCCATTAAGAAAAATGTCTCAGACAATCTATAGGAACATATTGAAGCTGAATATTACCATATCGAGGTATATAAAACCTTAACATCTCTATATGATAATTCTGATGATGGTTTTTCCTACTACCTAGAAAATAAAATCCATGAACGCGATCCTAAATACTTTGAGAGAATTGAGTCATTTATTGTTGAATTGAAAAGTTATAATGAGAAATCTAATAATTGTTATTCAAATGTAAGAGAAATGTTGCAGCCCTCATTATTCTTGTAGAACATAAATTGCATATATCCTTTGAACTATTCATACAAACTAGGAATAGATATATTGAAATGTCTAAGGGATCTGTGAAACTTAATTTTCAAGATTTTTGCAAAGGGTTGATTTGTGAGCAGGATAAGTTGATCTCATCAGGTCAATTGGTCATTGAGACGGCTCATTTGGCACATAGTAAGAATAATCCAGTCAAAGGCTCTCAAAAAACATCAAATATCATGTTGATAGTCACTCCAATCGAACTTCTACTGATGCTCCTACAAAGGATTTAAAGAAGAAAGTATGTAAACCTTGCAAGAATTGTGGAAAACCCAACCAAGCTGAGATGAGTTTATTCACAAGGTGAAATGAACTTGAAAGAGCCAAGAAGAAAGCCTTCAATGAACAATAGATAAATCTATGTGCATATTGTATTTAGCCAAGTAAACTCCTCTTCTCCTGCAGAATGGATAATGGATTCAGGTGCCTCAAATAATATGACTAGTATTTCTTCATTGTCCACCTCTTATGACAAAAAGAAGAAAAAGGCTCAAAAAGTTTGAATAAGTGATGGTAAGCATATTTCGGTAGTTAGTTTAAGTAGTATCATGTTCCTAATGGTATACTGGAAGATATTTTTCATGTTGTGGGCATGCACATAAATCACCTTTCTTTTTACCATGCTTGTAAAAAAGGATATAAATTTGAAGCATGGCTTGATAGGTATGTCCTAAAGGATACCAACAACAACTTCAAAATTGTTTCATCTAGCTCGAAATATCATGAAGCAGGTTTGTTTAAGTTAATTGGTTTTACGTCACCCAAGAAAAATCCATTCTATGTGTAACAGTACTAGAGTAAATTAAATAATTTAAATAATATTTTTCGTCATTATTATTTATTAAACGTCGACATTATAAGGACACACCATTCAAATGCATCTCTTCATTTGTATTTAAGGCGCATGTATTCTTTGTAATATCATCATTAAATAATAAATATATATATCTTTTGGAAAATTCATTCCAAGTTGGTATTAGAGTGAGCATTCTCGAGTATTCTTCTGTTGCACACTCTACACATATTCCATTCTCCTTCTCCATTCACTGCCTTACTCCACACATCAAACTCCATCGTGCTTGTCTCACCTCTCTACATTCCATACTAGTCCACCCAACTCCCTACCAAGACCTACATTCTTCCTTCTCTCATCCCTCATGCTCCATATTGTCTCCTTCGCTCTCAACCCATGTCCATCCTCTCATGTTGATCCCATATTTCCACTTTTGTTCTCTTCCACACCGAAACCCCTCTTCTCTTCCACTCTTGCATCCTCACGAGTCATATATCTCATGCACTCCAATCCACCTCCACCCTACCTCCCGCCTCCTACCTCCTACCTCCCACCTTCCTCCTGCATAAATCCACTCCTTGCTACCCTAACGCCCTTCTCCTCTCCTCCTCCCACTGTTTCCACACCCCGTACCCTCCTCTCCCTCTCGTCCATCCCTCACACGCCAGCCCTCCACCCTAGTCACATATCTCACGCACTCTAATCCACCGCCACCCTACCTACCACCTTCCTCCTACATCACTCCACTCCCTGCTGCCCCATCTCCCTCCTCGCCCTCCTAACTGCACTTCAAATCCATACCTTCATTCCATTTCTCCCTAAGGGATTAAAAACCTAATACCTTCCATTATTCACTATATATATATATAGATATATATATAATAATCATTTTAATATAATAATAAATTATGATCATTATAATAACTATTAAAGTTTTGTAATAATATTATTATTATCATTTTAATAATAAATTATTGTTATAATTAATATTTTAATAGTTAATTCTTCACAAAAAAATTCTCCAAGTCTATACCAAGATTAATACAAGGACCACAGAGAGAAACCATCCAGAAAACAAAGATACGACAAAGAAGTAGGAAGATGACCTTGAAAATAAAGTTTACAAGATTTTGGAAAAATTGGAGCAAAAAGAGGGGGACGTCCACGACATGAAGATCAAAATTGAGTCACTCAAATACCAAGTTAAAGGATTCAATAGCTCATATATAGGCCCAACCCACAACATCGTACACAAAATAAAAATCAACTTACCAAGATTCGATGGCGAAAATAATCCAGACGAGATTCGATAGATCAACAAAATTGAAAAAATATTTTGCAATGTACAATATATATGATGAGAACGAAAAAATGAATGTTGCAGCAATGTACCTGGATAAATCCGCTTGTGACTGGTTCCTATGGTGGGACTTAGCAATGGGAGGTAGAAGAATGATGAGAGAATGGGACTCCTTCAAGAAAAAATTATTTAAATGATTTCAAGATGACATCGAAGAAGCTGAAATCTACAGCAAGCTCACGTGATTACAACAAGACGGAGACATGGATGAATATTTTAGCAATATATTGGTGCTAGCCACTCGTGTCCAAGATGTACCTAAAGAACGATTCCTACAAATTTCCATTGGTGGGATGAAACAGAGTATCCAAAGCGAGATAAAAATTTTAGATGTCAAAGACGTGGACCAAGCTCATCAGAAATCAAAACTAATTGAAGAGAAACAAAAATCACAACGTTCGCTGATTTATATCCCACCCCACCTAAGATAAAATGGGGAAAAGGATGACAATCACTTCCGTAAGTGTAATGCCCCCAATTGGCATCCAAGACATAAGTGCAAAAACAAGAATTTATTCTTGTGCGAAAAAAATTATAATGACAACAATAATAATGAAGAAACTAGTGACTTATCTCCTTCCGACACATAATCATATAGATATGAATCCAACACAGAGGAAGCGAACGTTACCCCAATGCTCTCAGTGGCTCCAACGATGAGTATCTCTCAACCCCAAACTATGAAAATGTTTGGCCATATCAAGAGCGCTAAAGTGACAATGTTGGTTGAAAGTGGGAGTACACACAACTTCATAGAATCCATGGTAGCAAAATGACTAAACATATTCATCTACCCTACCTCCAGCTTCCAAGTATCAATACCAGGGAACAAAACCATCGTGTGACGGGAAATGCCATAAAGTAGAACTAGCTATTAAATATTACCAGTTAAGATCTTCAATGTATGCTATGGTGATCAGAGGGGTTGACATTGTTTTAGGTGCCCAATGGTTGGAAACACTAGGAACAATATGATTAAATTTACAAGAATAGTTTATAATATTCTACGAAAATGGCAGGAAGTACAAGCTTTATGGTATCAAATGCCCCCCTCCCCATATTGTCTCATCCAATAAGATGGAAAAAAATGATAAAAAAGGGAGCTCAAAATTTCTTCTTACATTGCTATGCTATGGAAGGGACAGTCGATGAAAATCAAAATGTTGATCCAAGGGAATTAGAAGAAATTATGGGGGAACATAGTGGTATTTTCCAAAACCCTCCTCATGGCCTCCCCCCCTTTGGCGTTCTAGGGATCACATCATAGATTTAATGTTAGACTTAGCTCCAATTAAAAAAAATTCATACATACAGTCTCACATAAACAAGTCACAGAAAGAATGACTGGTGCAATAATTATTAGATGTTGGCATAATCATACGTAGTAAGAGTCCTTTCCCTTCACTAGTCATACTTGTCAGGAAGAAGGATGGATCATATAGACTTTGCATTGATTATCGAGTGTTAAAAAAAGTCACCATAAAAGATAAATTCCCCATTCCCTTTCTCGATGAGTTGTTGGGTGAGCTCCATGGTGCAAAGTATTTTTCTAAATTAGACCTAAAATTAAGATATTATCAAATCCGAATCCGAGAAGAAGATGTCCCCAAAACCGTTTTTTGTACCCATGAAGGCTTGTACGAATTCAAAGTGATATTGTTTGGATTAGCCAATGCTCCAACAACATTTCAAGCAGTAATGAATGACTTATTTCATCCATACCTAAGGAATTTTGAGTTGGTATTCTTTGATGGTATCCTTGTTTATGGCAAAAATTGGAACTCACAGCTCAAGCACGTAGAGACAGTATTGAAGTTCCTAGAAGAAAACAAGTTTTACGCTAATAAATCGAAATGCAGTTTTGGGAAAAAAGAAATAGAATTTTTTAGGCATGTTGTTTCAGTCGAAGGCATTAGGGTCGATCCCAATAAAAAAATTTACCTCAAATTTTATCGTATATGATAGACACCTAGGTCTTGGTATGAGAAAATTGATACTCATTTCTTGAAGAGTGGTTTTAGGAAGTGTTGATCCTATCCAAATTTGTATGTTGAATTCTTTTAAGATGATATCCTCATTATTGTTATTTATGTGGATGCTCTAATCCTCACAAGAAGCCATATTTCCTTAATCCATGAATTGAAGAATAATCTTAAGCAACATGTCGAAATGATAGACTCAGGCCTATTGCATTATTTTTTAGCTCTTCAGGTTTGGCACATGGATAATGGGATGTTCGACCTTTCTTATCCTAAGTATGCTTTGAATTTTCTAGCTCGGTTTCATATGAGTGATTGTAATACTTCACCAACACCATTTCAGTCATGGGTCAAATTAATTGTTGATTGTGACACTCCCCTTGTTGATGCCACACTTTATCATCAACTTGTTGGGAGTTTGATCTATTTGGTACATAGTAGGATTGATATCTATTTTTCTATTAGCATGGTCTCCAAGTTATGTAAAAGCCTCATGAAATCCACTGGAATCTAAAAGGATTCTCATATATCTTCAAGGAATTGTACATGCACTGTTTTCTATTCTAGTAAGGATTATGTTTCACTTCTTGGTTACACTAGTGATTCTGATTGGGAAAGTGATACTACTAACTGGAGTTCTACTATAGGATATTTATTTCAACTTGTTTCAAGTCCAATTTCATGGTCTAGTAAGAATTTAAGAACACCTTCTCCTTCTTCTAGTGAAGCAGATTATAGGTCAACTAAGGAAGCAATAAACTAAGTAGTGTGGATCTAGCATGTCCTTATTGAGCTTGGCATGATTCAAAATGATCCTACTAAGATAATATGTGACAATAAAAGTTCTATTGAGCTTGATTATGATCCAATATACCACTCCAAAACCAAACACATTGGATATAAGTTTATCACACATTCATCATGGCATATGTTCTCATGTCCCTCTATCGTATATAATAGAGGTGAAGGAGGCCCAATCATAATATAATGTGATATGCGCATATGTGGGGAGCTCAAGCTTTGTAAGATTGGAGAGTTTACTTGAAGAATAAAAAGACTAGCTTCTATGGATTTTTCCCCATTCTAGGGTTTTACCACATAAACATTGTCTCCTCTTGTATCTATTTTTTCTTTCTTTTGATTTATTGTTTTTATTGATGCTTTCCGTAGGATTTTAGATTGGTTAGATATTTGTTTATTTGTTATTGCATATTTTCATGATATAACACAAACAAGATTGGAGTGAACCTAAATATAGCTAGGAGACAATTCCATGTAAATTTGTTCTTGTGAAACCCCACGCAAGAAGGGAGATTTAACATCGATTTAACGGACCTACCATTTATATGCAGAGGCAAGGGATAAAAAAAGGCAAATGGAATTCATTTTTTCTACAGTGGAAAAAGTTTCAACGAAGACAATTCTTTCTATTTCAAAAAATATTTTTGCAACTAATCTAACATGATGCCTTTAAACACTTCCATTTGATACATACTTAGTTCTATACACCCATTTGCATATGTTAAGTTTTCATCCTTTTGGAAATGGTACATGATCCCAAGTATTATTTTCGATTAAGGAATGATGTTCTTCATTCATTACTACCTCCCAATTTGGATAGTCGGAAGCTTCTTCAAATTTTTCTAGATCACGAGCGTCTGAAACGTTAGCCAAAAGAGAGGAGGCCTATTGGAACTATGAATGTATATGACCTTAATATAAAGGATCATCAACAAGTCAGCAAATGCTTCTTTTATTGTGTGGACCCATCTAAGACATTATGGTGTTGGTGTTGGTTCATGTTCAACGAACTCAACTAGAGGAGGGTGAGTAGGTGGAGGTTGATTTTTATCCTCATTGCCATCATCAAAAACCATAATAGGAGCACTAGAAGAAAAGTTGGGAAGAAGATGGAAAAAACTCTTAACTAAGCACATAATTCAAGAGACATTCATCAAACTTGACATCTCTCCTAATAATAATTCCATTGGAATGAGGATGAAGAAGTCTATAACCTTTTACATCTTCCAAATATCCAAGAAAATTGCACTTCTCACTCTTGGTTGTAATGCTTTCCCTTATTCATCAGTAATGGGAGCCCATGCTTAATTACCACATACATGAAAGTGGTTGACATGTAATTTAATGTTTCCATGCTTCTTCCATTGTTAAATATTGTAAGGCCTTTTTAGGAATATGATTCACAATATAATTTGTACAATTAATGGCTTTTGTCAAAAAATGATGACTAATCCCTTAAGATCAAATCATCAAATTTGCCAATTTTTTTAATGTTTGATTCTTTCTGTCAGCAACATCATTTTGTTGTGGTGTATATGGAACAATTTGTTAGATCTGAATACCATGAGCAATGCAATAAGTTGATATTTTGAACGACACCCTCCTAGGTTGATGACAAATGTGCGTATGCGCATGTGTTGGAGATGATTCCCAAGAGAGGGCAGTCGAACTTTCCAACTACGATCATCACGAAGGTGCTCAAGATGTTAGGAAACGAGAACTCGACTCGATTAGACATGGTTTCATATCCATACACGGGATTGGATTGGAGATTCTGTCCCAACATCTTATTCACTCAAGATGAGCCAACAGATGATAGAGGTAAATTTAGCATTATGTTTGAATTAATGTAGTTGCATTTTATTCTTTTTATACTTAATAAATTTTAAATTGATAAATTAAATTCATGTTTAATGAAATTGTTTAATTATTAATGTGTAATATATATTTTACAAATGTCAAGACATTTGATGGCGATGTGCCGCCTCCTCCGACTTAGGATGAGGAGGAGATGGAGCTAGATGATCATCCTAAGGCACCCCATTTATCTAGACCTGGAATTCGATGCAGGCCAGGCGATAGGTACCGACAGGATGTAGCAGATAGACTAGATACGTTGTTGGCAGATTGAGGGGTTCAACATGTACGAGTGAGGGACCCTCACCACTGAGAGTTGTGGAGGATTATTCCTCATGATATGAGGCACTTGACATAGTACGTTATTGGTTCTTTTGATATTCGAGATGGTATCCCATCTGTTAGTTCATCGTCAGATGAGTGCGGAGATACTCACCCTACTATTCCACCTCCTTCTCCATCAACTGCTTCAAGTGGTGTCATATCCTCCACATCCTATGCACCTCCTAATCCTCGGCCTCCACCTCCTCTTCCTCCACCTTCGACATCTCATCCACCTCCTCCTCCACCATGTACTCCTCCTCCACCTCCATCAACTCCTTCATCATCTCCTCTACTCCTAATCGACCTTCCTCATGATCCTACTTCATTATCTCCTCTACTCAAGGGATCGTGCACTTCAGCTTGATGGAGCTATCAATGCTTCTCTAGTCCGAGCTCATTTATTTCGACCTAGCAAAGGTATTGATGCCTTTGGCTCTATTAGTGCAGGTTTTGATGCCTCTAGCCAAGGTAATTTTTAAGGGCGAAATTTCACCTTGGCTATTTTTTGGGTTTTTTTTCAAAAAATAAATTCGCTATTTGGTCATTTTTAGTCTCTAATATCGCCTATATTTACATAAAATGTGTTTTGTATCATAATATTCGCCAAAATTTACACATTTCAGTAGTAAATTGTATGTTTCATATTTAATATTCGCCTACCTATCTATATACATGTTTTTTTCAATCCAAAATAATCGCCTATACTATACTTAAGTATAATATTAGAATCCTTAAAAAATACCCTGCCTCTAGCTCTGTTGGCAGACGTGCTAATATTACCTTTGGCTCTATTGGTGGAGATGACGATCCCTCTGGCTCAAGTCAGAGATATAGTGAGGATGCCTCTGGCGGAGGTGGATCAGATATGTCATAACAATTATTGGACTGGAGATATCTTATATTTGGCATATTGTATCATCACTTTGATGTTATATATGTGTTGTAGGCACAACAGATCCCATGTTTTATCCAAAATATGGGAGCCCCATTTCCACATCAAAGAATAGCTTAATCAATTTTGGGGGTTGTTCAGCCTGTTTGCCTTTCATTTTGCTGGCTTTGAATTGATTTAATTAAGTTAGTAAATTTTCCTTCTTAAAAGTTATGAATTTTTAGTGTGTTCTCATGAATTGCGGAAATAAGTTTTTGGTTGAAAACTTTCGACCATCCCGCAACCTGCAATTGCGGGTTGCGGACTCCTTGTTTGCACCTGAAGTTTTTCTTTCCGCAACTTGCAACCCACAATTGCGGATTGCGGGATGCAGAAATAGGTTGTAGGAAATTGCACGAAAGGTTTTTCTTTTCGCACCCACAATTGTGGGATGCGGGATGCGGAAAGATATTTTAATAAAAAGTGATTCAAAAACCCGTAACCCGCAAATTGTAGGATGCGGGAATGGTTTGACCACACATTGTGTTTTATGCTCTACAACCCGCAACCCACAATTGCGGGATGCGGATTGCGGAAAGATGTGTATATTTTCAAATAACTAATGCCCTCACTTGGCATCCCGCATTTCGCATCCCGACCGTTGATTTATGATGATCCAACAGCCCTGATTGCATTTGGCAGAAATGATTTAATTTTTTTATTATGGTTCTTGGTTCGTCGTTTTCAAGTGTTGATTCAATTTTTCGTCTGCGTTATGCTTGATCAGACGTGAAATATTTGAATCTAATGATTGCTTGATGATCAAAACTCTGATATTTGACTTTTAATCGCATGTGTTATTATGTAAACATATCTGATTTTATGCCAAATTTCAATTGATATGTGACTAACTGATATTTCGCTCACAGAAACGGTAATTGCAATCTACACATCGTAGACGTGCAATCATGCCAGTTAGTTATACTCAGTCGATGTCAAATCCTGTGGTTTTATTTCCTATAAGGATTGCTATTAATAATATGTTGGTTTACGATGATATATGCAAATTTTGATTGATATTTCAACATCTATGCTAACAATTGCATGTTGTAAATAAAATGTAGAGGGTTTGAAGTATTCATGCCAAGCATTCTGTTGAGAAAGAACCTCGGCCAGTGGAATACTTTGAACATGTTCCTGCACCATTTGACGCTGATGTTTCTGATGATAGCACAGATTATGAAGAGGAATATGGTGAGATTCAATTCACATATGAACGACTCCTTTTCAATAAGCAAAAGAAGGGTGATAAAATATGCTCTGATCAAGATAGTACAATTATTCGGGAATTAATAATCAACTTGCCACCTGTGTTCCCCACAATTCCTCTCAAGAATCATTCGTTAGCTGATTTTTCGGTCTTTGAAGATATGTCTGGTCCTCGTGAATCCAGGGAAGATTTCATATGTTCCTTGCCAGCTACCATCAGCAGCTCATGATCTATCTTGTTTCTCCTTAGTTTTTGACAGGATCTTCTCGAACATATGTGGTGCAATCTTTTAAAACATTGTATGATGCCCAGTTTGGGATCCGAATTGGTCTATTATTCCTATGTATAAGGATCATTAGATGTTTTAGGCCAAGGGGCGGCCTTTTCTTGGCCATTTTTAGGATAATTTATTTTTTATTATCCCTGCTTTGTGGGAGATTTGATCCTAAATTATTACTTTGTAATTATTATTTAAGGGGTTTTAGATCTCATAGCAAGGGATGGATGGTTAGGGGACAGAATCGCCAAAAGAGACTAGAGATGCTCTGTTGTTGCGGACTATGTAATGTTTTGCAGGCCTTAATACACAGTTTGTTTTCTTCAGTTATCTCTTCTGTTATAATTTGTCAAATGTTTTTGATGGATTCTGATTTTGCTTTGACACATTCACTAATTTTGTTTATTATTTGCAATCAATAACTTGCATGGGTCTATAGTTCAAATTTCTCTCAACTTATGATCTCTGTAATTGATTTTTTAAATGAATGTCTTTATCTAAAACATTTTATCTATTTCTACAAATGATTCACATAAAACATTAAGTTAATGTTAATTTGTCAATTAACATTCCAGATATAGGATAAACTTGAATGCACTTAATTCTTGAGATATTGTTGGTTGAATGTCTTTAACTGATTATATCTTGAGATACTGAGTCAAGATCCAGTTTTGCATGTATGTTGAATTGGTGAAAAGAATTAGTAATTTCAGATCAAGTTGTCTTGGCACAAACAAATCGTTCCTTTTAGAATAGGCTTGACATAGATTAGATTTTTTTTCAAAGTTAGACTAACTCTTAGGAGTAGTAAAACTTTTTTCTTTCCTCACAGGAAGACAGATCCTTTCTAGGATCAAACACTCACAAGTGCCAGCAAAGGCCTTTGTATCTGTGGGTGTTAACCACACCAAACAGCTCGAGGATAGGGTAATACTTGCGTAGGATTATCTAAATCCTTTGGCTGGGTTTTCATCCCCTGTTGTTTTCCTTGGACACCATTACAACACCTACACACCTGAGGCATCACCAAAATGGCACTAGAAGGAGGGCCATGTACCAATCATGCCTAAATAGAACTTAAACAGATCTCCTCCAGTAAGAGAACCAGTTGTTACACGCAGCCATACCCAAGCTTCAATGTCCACAGAATAACCAGTACAAAATTCTCAAAATATTCCTACCACCCCTGTCACAGAACAGGAGACTAGAAGGGGCGACAACTATATTTTTGTATCACCCACTAGGGGACCCCTTACACTTGATAAATTGATCAAAAGTTATTCTGATAGTGTTTCTAGGTTGGAACAAAGAATCTCTCAAGAGCGTAATCTAGGACTAGCAGCAATTCAAGATCACCAAAACACTAATCCGCAAACCAACAATTCTGATAATCAGAATTCAGGTGACCAAAATCCTAAACAACATAATTCACCTCGCCACAATCTGCTCTGATATTTTAACCTCGACACATTATTTGGGAAAACGCAAGAACATCAACCACGAGTGACAATAGGTGGACCACCACCTTCGTCTTCATCTTCTTCATCTGAAGAATCCTCAGATAGTGATTCATCCTCAAGCTCATCTTCAAAGGACATACCAATGGCTAAAGGTCAAAATAGACCCTACTTGGACCAGGATGTCGTTTTTATCCTAGGGGATCAACACAAACTCCCTAAAAATCCTGAAAAATGGCTTCCTAAGTTCGATCCTGATGAAAAGTCACCTGCACTTGATCACATCAAGACATTCATGCAATCCATAAGGCTTAGAAATTTTATCCATGAGGATGTAGTTTGTAGGTTATTCCCATATACCTTCCAAGGGAAAGCATCCAATTGGTACTTTTCCTTAGAAGCTAGGTCTATCACTTCATGGGATGACTTTGAGAAAATAGTCATGCAAAAGTTTGGAGATGATAAGACACTCGAAAATTTGGTAATTGATTTGTCTTCTATGAAAATATGAGGTAAAGAAAGAGTAAAAGATTATAATCAGGGATTTTCCTATCTAAAAAATAGAATTCCTATTACTCTTCTTCCTGCAGAAGAACTCCTGGTTGTATACTATGTGAAAGGTTTACCATTTCCCATTGCTATGTGGGTTAAATGGGAACACAAAGAAACTTTTCCCGAAGCCTTTGCTGAGGCCATTCAGGTGGAGAAAGATGTTTTCGGTTTGAAGGATAATCCAGATACTTTAGCAAATCAACCTTCCACTTCACACAAGAAAACTGATGTTCCCACAAAACCTGTTGCACAGGATAAAGACCCTTTCGAAATGGGTGATATGAAGAAAATCCTCCAGAATATCTCTAAAGAAATGGTTGACCTCAAGAGAACTAATACTGACAACCAGAACACAAATAATACTGACAACCAGAACACAAATAGGGGGTTCAACAGACAACCGTTTAGAAGACCGTATCAACCTCAACAAAACCAAGTCCCACTCAATCCTGAGGAAGGGTTGAACTCTGAGGAAATTTTGTCTATCTTTAAAGCCCTTGTTTCAGAATCCCATCATTCTCCTCATCCCCCTGAACAAGAATTACAAGAGAATCAAGATCTTGAACCTCTAGATGAGGAAGAAGACCAACAGATAAACACCATTAGTTTCTTTGCAGAAATTCCCATGGTTGAGGAAGAAGAAGAGCCTGAAATAGTATTTAATGTCCAACACCCTTACAACATAAGAAGTAAAGGACAACCAACTCAAGAAGCTTCTACTTCTACACCCACAACAAACAGAGTCAAAAAAACCATACAAAAGGATACACTTATTCCTGAGATAGATTACAACTTGATTGATGACTTGAAGAAGATGAAAGCCAATATCTCTGTTTTTGAACTTTTGAAGATCCTTGCTATGAGGGACAGTTTTTCCAAAAGCATAATGGTCAACAAACCTAGGGAGACTCAAAACAATAATCTGGAGACATACACCAAAACCAGCAGCCCAAAACCTGTTGGGAAAAAGACACCTCCTTTCTTGTTAACCTTCTATATCTTTAACAAGAACGTTCATAATTGTATGGTAGATTTAGGGGCTTCATCCAATGTGATGCCCTTATCAGTTTGCAAGAAATTAAATGATGCTTGGGAGCCATGTCCTACTCAGATTGTTCAACTCAACCGATCCAAAGTGAGAGTAGTGGGGGAACTAAGAAATGTTATGTTGAATTTATCTGTTGACCCCAGGATCCACCAGACTGTGGATATTATTGTGGCTGGCATCCCAGAGATGTATGGGATGTGGCTGAGCAGAGATTGGTTGAAAAAACTTAAGGGCTACTTTGCAACCGACTGGTCTCACTTCTGGCTTCCTTACAATGGGAGGCCAAACAAGATAAAGATCAGCAGGGAGCCTTATATGAAGCAAATTGTTACAGACTTGAATGACCCCAATGGGCCTACTGCATACTTTAGCTCACATGTGGAACATTTCACTTTTGATAAGTTTTTTGGATACTTACCTGCAGATTTGTCACCTGCTGAAAGTGCACAGAATCGGTCTCAGATTGTCATTTTTACATCTGTTCCATTCTCAAGTGATGTTGTACATAATGTATATAGTGTGAATACTAATTTTAAGTTAGATTTGAATGCTTGGACTCTGTTTTTCGATGGTTCCGGATCTAAAGATGGAGTTGGTGCAGGTTGTGTCCTCATCGATCCTAAGGGAACCAAAACCATGATTGCATGTAGGCTTGAGTTCGAATGTATAAACAACATTGCTGAGTACAAGGCCTTGGTATAAGGACTCAGGAAAGCAATTGACATGGATGCCCAGGTAATTGAGTGTTATGGAGATTTAGAAATAATAGTTAAGGAGGTAAGGAACAAGATTCATTACATATCTCCTCATTTACTTAATTATCAAAATTTGGTAAGGGACTTAACTAATTCTATCTCTGCTTTTAATATTAAGTCAGTCCCAAGATATCAGAATTTCGATGCTGACCTGCTAGCTAATACTACATGCAGGCTGATACCTCCAAAAGTTTTGTCACCAGATGTTTTTTCTATTGAATTAATGTACAAACCTTCGATCCCGGACAATATAACCAGTTGGAAAGTGTTTAATGATGATCAGCAAATTCTAGATTTTCTTACAGCTCATGACACATTTCAAGATGTTTCCATTGATGTAATTGAGCATGAAAATTCTCTAGCTGATCCTACTTGCACTGCCAATTTGATTCCTAAGTCAATTATCAACCTGGAAAATTTCTACGACCTCCAAGATAAGTTCAAGCAGAAGATAAATTGTAAAACGCAGAGCTCTTCTCTCAATTATGAACAAGTGAATTTGGGAAGTGAACAGAACCCTCACATGATTAACCTAGGGGTTGACTATTCACCTAACGAAAAGAGAGCTTTTATCAAGTTATGCAGAGAATTTAAAGACGTCTTTGCTTGGACATATGACGAGCTGAAAACTTTCGACACTAATATCATGCACCATAATATACCGATGAAACCAGACACTAAACCCTACCAGCAAAAGCTGAGGAAGATGCATCCTAGCTTGGAACCTTCTTTCAAAAAGGAGCTCGAAAATCTCCTTGCAACAAGAATTATCTTTCCGGTCAAGCATACACAGTGGATCGCCAATTTAGTACTAGTTTGCAAGAAAAATGGTGACATTAGGCTCTGTGTTGACTTTAGAAATCTTAATAAAGCTTTCGAGAAAGATAATTACCCTGTTCCCCCTATGGAAAGGATCTTACAGAGAGTTGCAGGTTCATAAATGTTTTCTCTTCTTGATGGTTTTTCAGGATATAACCAATTCTTGGTTGCTCTTGATGATCAATTAAAAACAGCTTCCAGGACCCCTTGGGGAACTTTTTCCAAAGGCAAATGCCATTCGGGTTGATAAATACAGGTCCTACGTTCCATCGAGCAATGGACATAGCTTTCAGAGGACTTATGCATGATTCTGTTGTTGTATACTTAGATGATATTACTATCTTTTCAAAAAATGACATGAACATTTGTCTGCCTTGAAACAGGTATTCGAATGTTGCCGAAGATACGGAATTTCGCTCAATCCTAAGAAATCAATCTTCACAGTAATTGAAGGTAAGCTATTGGGTTTTATTGTTTCAAAAGAAGGTATGATTATTGATATGGAATGAACAGAGGCCATCGCAAGGATCAGGTGTCCAGGTGCGTGCAAAGCCATGCAATCTTTCCTTGGTAAGATAAATTTTGTTCGCAGATTTGTCCCAAATTTTGCGCAAATTGTTAAACCTTTACAATTGATGATTAAAAAGGATGCATAGTATAAATGGTGTGATGAACAATGAAATTCTTTTACTGAGATTAGGAAGGCTATTTTGGAAGCTCCTGCCCTTATGTCTCCTTAATTCAGTAAGGATTTTATTTTATATACCTTTGCTACTGACTTTTCCTATGTTGTTGTTCTTACACAGAATCACCCAAACGATCTCAAAATTCCCATTTCTTTTATGAGTTCAACGTTCAAAGGCGCAGAGTTAAATTACTCCCAAATAGACAAACAAGCTTATGCGGTTTATAAATCAGTTAAACATTTCAGACTATACTTATTAAATTCTAGAACTAAAGTGATTATGCCCTATGCAGCTATTAGAAATGTTCTGATTCAGAATGAATTGGGAGAAAAAAGAGCTCACTAGATGATAGCTCTGCAAGAATATGATTTGGAGATCAGACCAACAAAAATAGTGAAAGGCCAAGGTTTGTGTCTGCTTACCGCTCAATCGAATGATCCTGTAAAATAACGAATTGAGTGGGAGCAAGAAGAAAGCACCTCAGCAGGTTCTGTCAATGTTATCATTGCTCAAGCATCTGACTGGTACGATGACATTAAATTTTTCTTAATTCATGGGTATGCTCCTATAACCCTTGACTTTAAACAACACAGAGCCTTAAGATTAAAAGCAACACCATATCAATTCATAGATGGTGTTTTGTTCAAAAAAAATTATGATGGTGTTTTCCTTAGATGTCTAGAGAGAGCTCAAACTGATAACATTCTTTTGGAATTTCATGCAGGACCTGCAGGGGGACACTTCTTAGGAGAAACCACTGCCCACAAGATCTTAAGAGCGGGTTACTACTATCCTACTTTGTTCAAATATGCCTACGCTTACACTAGAAGATGTGAACCATGTCAGAAGTGTGTTGGAAAAATGAAGAAACCTGCATTTCCCTTGCAGCCAGTCACAGTTCAATTCCCGTTCCAGCAGTGGCGTCTAGATTTTGTCGGACCTATTAATCATCCTTCTTCCCTGCAACACAAATATATTTTGACAACTACGAACTACTTTACTAGATGAGTAAAGGCAGACCCTCTTAGACAAGCGAACACAAGCCAAGTAATTTCATTTCTTGAGAGTCAAATAGTCATGAGGTTTGGTGCTTCGGAATTCCTGGTGTTTGAAAATGCTTCATACTTCTCCTCTTTTGAATTAACTCAATATTCCCTTTAAAAAGGGATAAAATTAAAATTTTATGCCAATTATTAACCACAGGGAAATGGATTAGCAAAGTCTTCTAATAAGAATTTAATTAACATCTTAAATAATGCAATGGCTACTCACCATAAAAATTGGCATATCCAGTTATATAATGCTCTTTGGGAAGACCGTGTCACTCCTAAAGCGGCCATTGTAAACTCCCCATACTTCTTAGTTTATGGTAAGGAGGATGTCTTACCATCCAACCTCATGATCCCGTCCCTTCAGCTAGCACAGTCTATGCAGGAAGATGATTCTTCCCCACTCCAGCATAGAATTGACACATTACTCAAACTAGAGGAGGATAGGGAAAAATCTAAAAACAAGTTGTATCGACATCAACAGCTTGTGAAGAGGTGGTTCGATGAGAATTCTGCATCTGACAGGGAGTTCTCTTTGGGGGACTTAGTTTTTAAATGGGACAAGCAACATAAGGACAAGAATGATTACACTAAGTTCCAACGCTTATAGCTAGGACCTTTCATTGTTACAGAAAAGATTGGTCCTGGTATTGTCTAGTTACAAACACTAGAAGGTTCTTCAGAAACCTACCCAGTGAATGTCCAGCTGCTCAAGAAGTACTTTGTTTGAGGAGAGCATGTTGGTCCACTTGTACATAAAGTGTGGTTTGTTTTCTTCCTTTTGGTTTTGATTGATTTTTCCTTTTTATGATTCTTTCTCTTTTCCAATAAGTCTACACATTTGGCAAAGGTTGTTGATCAATATGTTTCTAAGATTAATATGATCTGAAGTTTTCAAGTAGCATGCCAGTTGTTTCTTCATTCATCCTATATCAAAAAATGCTCTTCATGGAATCAAACAGTCAATTTTTGCAGGGCCTTGATCGATATTTTCCCACTATCATCAACATCTTTTAAATATTTGTCTGATTAATTGAAGTTGAAGAGCAAATTAGAGTTCTTTACCTTGTGTTTCATGAGTAAATGGCATAATATTTTATAGCCTGGTTAGACTTATCTATTCTGGATTCCATTCTGATCACTTTGGATAATAATCTATTTCAATAAAATTAGGTTACGAGGTGGGGGGTCTCATTACGAGTCAATCCATTATGATCATAGATGTCTAAGTGGAATGACATCTCCACATCAAGCCACCAAACTTGGGAGATGACTTTCAGCTCTAGCTGGAAGATGGAAGATCCTATCACAGATCGGTCCATTCATGATCTACAAAGCATCAGTGAGTAGCACTACTGTCATGTGGTCACCAAGCCATGGTAGTGTCTTGTAACCTATGCACTAATAATTTTTTGTTTTCTTATGCAAGATAGTTTGTTGTATATAAGGATAAGGGGGGTCTTATTATAAGCCATCCCTACCATGATCATGAATTTGATTTTGGACTGGAATTGCCATCTATGGTCACCAAGCCATGGCAATTGCTTTCAGCCTAGAAAACTGAAAGACAAGGAGTCTCCTGACCAAGCTAGCTTGTTCAGTTTCCAGATCATGTTTGTGAATGGCATTTCCAGCATCTTATCACCAAGTCAGGGCAATGGCCTTATATCAGCAAAAGTCTTATTTGTATTTAAAATTTAAAAAAAAAAGGAAATATAATTGTACATAAATGAATAATTAATAAAGCCAAGGTGATTCATGTATTCGAATCCAAAATGGCTTTGAGTTTATTCCAAAGGTTAATCATAAATCTACCCTTCCATGATTACATAAAGTTATGGGATTTTTTTTTTGCTCTTAGACTGCCTTATCAGATTAGGTATTATCATTAATTGGTTTTGGATGGGAATGTATCGATCATATGACTAACTCTGTTATTTTGATTGTGTTTTCATGAGATCATTTTGCAAATTGCAGGTTGAAGCATGAGTTGGTTGGCATGGCTGCTTTATAAGTAAGGGTTTCATTTTTCAAAGATAACTGGTTCTTCCCAGCCTGTCGCCATTTATTGTAGGCACAACAGATCCCATGCTTTATCCAAAATATGGGAGCCCCATTTCCACATCAAAGAATAGCTTAATCAATTTTTGGGGTTGTTCAGCCTGTTTGCATTTCATTTTGCTACCTTTGAATTGATTTAATTAAGTTAGTAAATTTTCCTTCTTAAAAGTTATGCATTTTTAGTGTGTTTTCATGAATTGCGAAAATAATTTTTTGGTTGAAAAATTTCGACCATCCCGCAACCCGCAATTGCGGGTTGTGGACTCCTTGTTTGCACCTGAAGTTTTTCTTTCTGTGACCCGCAACCCGCAATTGCGGATTGCAGGATGTGGAAAGAGGTTGTAGGAAATTGCACGAAAGGTTTTTCTTTCTGCAACCCACAACCCGCAATTGTGGGATGTGGTATGCGGAAAGATATTTTAATAAAAAGTGATTCACAAACCCGCAACCCACAAATTGCGAGATGCGGGAATGGTTTGACCACACATTGTGTTTTATGCTCTGCAACCCGCAACCCACAATTGCAGGATGAGGATTGCGGAAAGATGTGTATATTTTCAAATAACGAATGCCCGCACTTGGCATCCTGCATTTCGCATCCAGACCGTTGATTTATGATGATCCGACGGCCCTGATTCATTTTTTTATTATTGTTCTTGGTTTGTCGTTTTCAAGTGTTGATTCATTTTTTCGTCTATGTTATGCTTGATCGGACGTGAAATCTTTGAATCCAATGATTGCTTGATGATCAAAACTCTAAGATTTGACTATTAATCGCATGTGTTATTATGTAAACCTATCTGATTTTATGCCAAATTTCAATTGATACGTGACTGACTGATATTTCGCTCGCATAAATGGTAATTGCAATCTGCACATCGTATACGTGCAATCATGCCAGTTAGTTATACTCAGTCGATGTCAAATCCTGTGGTTTTATTTCCTATAAGGATTGTTATTAATAATCTGTTGGTTTATGATGATATATGCAAATTTTGATTTATATTTCAATATCTCTGCTAACAATTGCATGTTGTAAGTAAAATGCAGAGAGTTTGCAGTATTCCTGTCAAGCATTTTGTTGAGAAAGAACCTCAGCTAGTGGAATACTTTGAACCTATTCCTGCACCATTTGGCGTTGATGTTTCTAATGATAGCATAGATAGTGAAGAGGAAGATGGTGAGATTCAATTCACATATGAACGACTCCTTTTAAATAAGCAGAAAAAGGGTGAGAAAAGATTCTCTGATCAAGATGGTACAATTATTCGGGACTTAATCATCAACTTGCCACCTGTGTTCCCTACAATTCCTCTCAAGGTTGATCCATTAGCTAATTTTTCGGTCTTTGAAGATATGTCTGGTCATCATGAATCCAGGGAAGATTTCATATGTTCCTCGCCAGCTACCATCAACAGCTCATGATCTATCTTGTTTCTCCTTAGTTTTTGATAGGATCTTCTCAAAGATATGTGGTGCAATCTTTTAAAAAACTGTATGATGCCCAGTTTGGGATCTGAATTGGTCTATTATTCCTATGTATAAGGATTGTTAGATATTTTAGGCCAAGGGGAAGCCTTTTCTTGGCCATTTTTAGGATAATTTAGTTTTGATTATCCCTGCTCTATGGGAGATTTGATCCTAAATTGTTACTTTGTAATTATTATTTAAGGGGTTTTAGATCTCATAGAAAGGAATGGATGGTTAGGGGACAAAATCGCCAAAAGAGACTGGAGATGCTCTGTTGTTGCGGACTATGTAATGTTTTGCAGGCCTTAATACACAGTTAGTTTTCTTCAACTATCTCTTCTATTATAATTTGTCAAATGTTTTTTATGGATTCTGATTTTGCTTTGACACATTCACTATTTCTGTTTATTATTTGCAATCAATAACTTGCATGGGTCTATAGTTCATATTTCTCTCAACTCATGATCTCTGTAATTGATGTTTTAAATGAATGTCTTTATTTAAAACATTTTATCTATTTCTGCAAATGATTCATAGAAAAAATTAAGTTAATGTTAATTTGTCAATTAACATTCTAAATACAGGATAAACTTGAATGCACTTAATTCTTGAGCTATTGTTGGTTGAATGTCTTTAACTGATTATATCTTTAGCTACTAAGTCAAGATCCAGTTTTGCATGTCTGTTGAATTGGTGAAAAGATTTAGTAATTTTCAGATCAAGTTGTCTTGTGCACAAACAAATCGTTCCTTTTAGAATAGGCTTGACTTAGATTAGATTTTTTTTTTTAAGTTAGACTAACTCTTAGGAGTAGTAAACTTTTGTCTTTCCTCACGGGAAGACAGATCCTTCCTAGGATCAAACACTCACAAGTGCCAGCGGAGGCCTTTGTATCCGTGGGTGTTAACCACACCAAACAGCTCGAGGATAGGGTAATGCTTGCGTAGGATTATCTGAAGCCCTTGGCTGGGTTTTCATCCCCTATTGTTTTCCTTGGAAACCATTCCAACACCTACACATGCGAGGCATCAACAATATGTTCATTATATCTATATATATAATGCATTTTTCATGTTTATGTTGTTGTCGATGTTTATGTTGATGTTTTTAATTATGTTGATGTTTATTTATATGTTGATGGTACTTATGTGTTTTGTATTTGTTATATGGTGAAAATGATCATGATGATGGCATGTTTATGTTTATGTTTATGTGGTGTCAAAAATGATGATCATGGAACATTTATGTTTACGTTTATGATGGTATGATCATGATGTTTATGTTTGTTGAGTGTTGAAAATAGTGATGATGATCATATGCTTATGTAAAAGAACTTTTTACTATTCAAAATTTGGGTATTTAAATCAATAACTATTTCAGTCGACAAAAACATCACAATTTACATTGTAAATTATGTTATAAAACAAGTTGTTGTATGACATAACAAGTTTTCAAAACATTAGAAATTTTTCGAAGTTTTCAAAATTTTAGCATCCTAATTTGGACCATTTTTCATATTAAATCATTCTTGATTTGAGAATAACTTACAGTATATAGTTAACACTCATAAACATAACATATCAACTATCACTGCAATACAAGTCAATATTTTAGAGCTTTGTAAAGAAAGTTAATGGGTTTTTAATTTTGGCCAAAGTTTTAGCATCCTTTGGACCATTTTTCATATTAAATAATTCCAACCTAAATTTTATAGACACTTTGAAGAATGGTTTGACATATAGGTTGATATATAATTGATTAGAAAATGAATTTGAAAGTATGGTTGGTTTTTAGGCCCTATGAAGTGAGTATGGTCTGGAAATTCTGGTCTGGGTCATAATTAATATTGAAAACATTATATTTGGTTGGTAGATCGCTAGTGAAATGATTACTGCTTGTTATAATTATCACTTGAATTATTTGTAGAGCATTTTATAACCTCTAACACTTGCAGTAGTTTGATGTTATCCTGGGTGAATAATATGTGTTGCTTCTGCATTTTCGAATTATTGGGGAAAATAATGGATGTATCTGCATTGACGGGATATGTTGAGATAAGCATGGAATCACTACCAGGTTGGGATCTTGTTTGGGTTGTGTGTTTGAATACTCGCAGTATAACCGATGCAAGCACCCTATGTGATACCTAGGTAAAGCAACTAAGGCCACCACGTATAACCAATGCTCAGGCGGGCTCAACCTAGTGCTGAGAACCATTCTTTGAGAGAATGGGGGACCTGGGCAAGGACCAGGGTGTTGATCAACATATTTAAGTCTGGGATTGAAGCTTAGCCTGGGGCTCTGAGGTTTTTTTTTGGTCTTCATCAAACCTAAACATGGATATGTTCCTAGGCATTAATACTTTTACTAATACAATGACATACTACTTGTCATTATTATAATGTTTGACAATCCTCTCATTCTTTTAAAATTTATGAAATATTTTAAAATATACTTAATAAATAATTTTTATTTATAAATAAGTCTATAGTAAAGGTCAAAGTCGCTTCACAGGTTGGTTAAAAGCGTGGTCCTTCCAAGCTCATCATAAATGTGAAAATATCGATTGGAGTAATGGTCATTGAATATGTGGAAAAATGTTTCAAGTAATTTAATATAAGTTAAAAAAAAATATTTTTTCATACATAATATAATTGAATTATAAATATCATATTTGAATTAAATTATTTTTAAAATTTTGTATTGTTAATAGATGAAGTTGTGGCAACTCTATGATTTATGATTGTTGTATAATTTGTCATAGTATCATGTTTATAATTTTTGTATAGTTTGTCATAGTATTATGTTTATGTAATAATTTTTTTTATTTGGTTTTCATATTGTTCTCATATAATTTGTATGGATATTATATTTTATTTTAATTTTCTTAATAATGTAGTAATATTTGTCATAATACTATACTCATATAATAATATTATTTTGTTGCAACTTTGTGTTGAGCATTACGAAATAATTGTTGAACTTTGGTTGTCATTTATGTCAACTAATGTCAAAGATGATGTCAATTGATTCAGTTTGATTCATTGATGTCAAATGAAGTCAAAGTGGATACAACATTCCTATGACAGCTTAAAGAAGTATATGGAAGCCACTTTGAAGAAGTAAATGCACAAGATGGTGAAGAACATGGATGCCAGTGTGAAGAAGTATATCTAGAAGTTCCATCTAGTTTGAAGATGTGTGTCTAAGGATGCATCATGCATGATCAGTATGAAGAAGCACATAAGGAAGGAACACCATGCAGATCCAGTGTAAAGAAGCACATAAGCAATGTATCCTAGCACATGTGGTACCAGCGTAGAAGTCAAGTACACCAAGTCATACTCACTCAAGATAGCTGTCAAAGAATTGGTTGAACAAAGGTACATGTGCACAAGCAGCCAAGGAAATGGTTACGAAAACATACAAGTGTGAAAGCATGTTGAAATAATATTCTGAAATGCACTAGCATTGCTTGGTCAAGGATCGGGAGTGAAAACAACTTATTTATGGACAGTCCTGAAAGCGTGCAAGTCTTGCCAATTTGAATATTCTTTTAGTTAGTAAAGGGTGAAGAAGTCCCACATATGATGATACATAAGGGTCGAATTGCCACCAAGTAGAAGTTTGTTTATGCACATTTCCGCAAGGCATTCATACATCACATGCGCAATATACACAAGGGATGGTACGAAAAAGGTCAAAGACTCATCAAGTTGAAAAGCAAGGATGCGCACATACCTCAAAGCAATGGTACATCAACAACACAATAAGTACACCACTAAGGTGTAAGTACCGCCAAGTCATGGACCATGAATGCACAAAACCCACAAAGGATGACACATCAACATCGCATATGATGACATGTGGAAAAATCACAATCCGTGAAGTATGGAAGAAGGGAATCCACAACCAACTTGTGGACATACAATCCGTGTAGGACATGTATAGATAGAGATGCAAGTTGGAGATTTGAAGTAAGCTAAATGGAGAGATTATAGAGCTTCAGTTGGAAAATACAGATTTTTATTCAAGGAATCAATGGCTCGAGGACAGAACAACATTATCTAGCGAGGATCCGAGTGCGCACATGCAAAGGAATGATGCAGTTAATGGTGTGCAAAATGATGTTGTAGATCTGTGATGATTGCACAAACACCGAAAGGAAAAAATACTAAAGGATATGCAAATTTGTGAATATTGAATGATCAATTTACAGGAAAACATGTAGAAAGTCACAGATGTTGTAAGTAAGACAGAAGCGTAGAGATAGAACCAAAGTATATCAGGTGATGCACAAATTTTAAGCTAATGCATGAAGACTGGAGTGAAGTGTGACAATTTGAGAATTCCATGATCTGATGCGCAACGACAGAGCAACAATAGTATCCAACAAGTGCGTCATGATAAGGATGATCTGAGATAAGTGCATTAAACCGAAAGGATCAACCATTTGATTCACAACATGTCACAGATTGTCTAAAAGACTGTGGCACTTAAACAAAACAGACACATCAGTTAGTGCATAGTTCCATCTATTATTGATGCTTTATCTTAGAGCAACAAACTATCAATTGAAATCACAATATCAGTTGGTGAGTGTAGTTGCGCAGTAGCAGATCGACAGAGCATATCTTGGTGCATACTAAAGAATCAACAAGCACACAATACATGAAGTAAGACATCAATAGAAGTGTAGAATTAAGAGGAATGAGAATTCAAGTGATGTATGTAGCACAGTGATAGTAATTTTTCTGCATACAAAGACAGTACACAACGAAACTAATATCAGAAGATCAAAAGTGTGTGCAGGTTAGAATTTCAACAAGTTAGATTCACATATTGGATATCTAGGTGACAGGACGGGGCAAGGAGAAAGGGGGTTGTAGCCTACTTCCATTTGTGCTATAGAAACACAGGGAGTTGAATCTTCCTTTAGGTCGGTGCCTGTAAAACCAGGGAGTCGGTGCCTCCTTCCAGTTGTTGCTGATAAATATAGGAAGTTGGTGCTTCCTTTAATGTATTCCTTTTCACTATAAAAGAAGCATTTCATGGTTTTCTCTCGTTTGGGTTTCCACGTCAAAATTCTTGTGTTCTGTGTTCTTTGTCTTGGTGCATATTTGAATGATTTATTTGTGTTGGATGCATAACTAACAATCAAAGATTAAGTTAAGGATAATATGTTAAAGAAGGTAAAAACTGTTGATAATTGCACTAATACTAATTCACCCCCCCTCTCAGTATTTAATCGATTCCAACAATTGGTATCAGAGCGGGTGTCTTTAATAACAGATTAACATCTGGAAGATAGATCATTGCGCTGATATGGGAAAGTAGGAAGGTATTTCCACTAACATATTACCAATGTTTGATGGCACTAATTATTTTTTCTAGAAGGTTCGTATGGAATTTTATCTGCAAGCATTGGGGGCAGATGTTTTGAAATATATTTTCAATGGTTATGATGTCCCAACATTTGTGCGAGTTAATCCAACACAAAGAAGAATCTATGAAAGAAACGCAAGATCCAGAAATGCTCTGCTATGTGGCTTAACAGGTGATGAGTTCGTTAAGGTTATGCATTGCGCATTAGCCAAGGAGGTTTGGGACAAACTCAGAGGTATTTACGAAGGCAACAAAAAGGTAAAGAAAGCAAAGCTGTAGAACTACTCTATGAAATTTGAATCACTGAGAATGAAAGATGAAGAGAACATTACATATTACTTCTTAAAACTAGATGAGGTAGTCAATGCTATCAAAATTCTTGGGGTCACACTAGAAGAGGAATTATTGGTATAGAAGATATTTAGAACTTTGCCTCAAAGCTTTAATGCGAAGGTGTCTATGTTAGAATATAGAGCTAATATTGAATATCTGACGAAGGACAAGCTTCAGGTTATTTTGACTGCATACGAGATGAGAACTGAGGAGGAGACTCCCCTCGGAAAGGAATCCACTTTTAAAGCCACTGGGAAAGATAAACATGATCATGACAAAGATTGTTGTGATGAGTCGGATTATGAGGAATCAAACTTTGTCAAGAAGCTGAAAAGAGGATGAGGTAAGTACAAGAAAAATCTCCCCTTCAAATGCTTCAGATGTGGAGGAGTAGGCCATTATGCCTCTAAGTTTACTTTCAAGGAAATCAAAGACAATGACATTTATGACGAGGAATCTAGTTTACGTGATTCGAAAACTGCGCATTCACAACACTGACTTGAAAATAAAAGAAGAATTCCAAAACAGAGGAATAGTTTGTACACTGAGGAAGGAAGCAATGTATCTAAAGGAAGTGATTGCAATGAAGAACCAAAGGAAGTACTTTTCATGGATCACGTGGTAGAATAAATCAAAGATGAAAATAAGAAGAGAAGTTCAAAGAATACTCCAGTTGCGCAAAGAAAGCCAAGGTCTCTAGACAAATACTTCAGTGGATCATTCAAAACGCCTCCAAATCCAGTTACACCTTCAAATCCTATTGAAGAGGTCAAGATTGACAGTCAATCTAAAGAATATGAAGATACTGTAGACATTGACTGGGAAGGTGAATTGATAAGTGCCTTGGAAGAGTTGAATAAATCAAGAAAGAAGAATAAATACTTACAGGAACAGTTATCAAAATATGAGGAATGGGACAAGCCATTTCAAGAGTCTCTTGACACAGAAGTTCGTGAAAACATATCCAACTATGAGATGCAACTTATTTTCACACAAGACAAGGTCAAAGTGCTTGAGGAAGAGAAATCGACATTGAAATATTCTTTAGAAGAATTGGTGCAGAACATCAAAATGCTGAAAAGCCAAATTGAAGAAAAGGAGAAAGAGATATCTCATCTAGAAGACAAATTGATCGAGATAAATGGAAAGAAGCATGTACAAGATCCCATAGTGGTTTGCACACATCAAGAAAGTAAAAAGTCCGGTATTAATGATGAAATGAAGATAAATTTCAAGGACATCATGTCAATGCTGAACAATATTATGAAAGATACAAGATCACCAGAAGACAAAATAAGTCTTGGTTATGTCAAGGTATCAAAGAAGGTATGCGACAGAGAATGTTTCTCAAACCATGTTAAGTCCTTCAGGTATGATAGCTCCTTCAAATATGTTCAATATAATAACTAAAGAAGGATTAATAGAGTGAAGTGCGCAAGATGCAATATTTTTGGTCATATTGCAAAATATTGTAAAACTGTGAGATGTTATGCATGTGATGGTTTTGGACATAAGGCCATGTACTATCGAAAAGCAGTAAACTATATAGATGAATATTTATTGCGCAAAGGAAATCAAATTCAAAAGGACTGGAGTGAAAAATATCTAGTGCAGAATCGGAACAGAAGTGTGTACAACAAGGATTGGGTAAGGAAATCTCCTCAGAAGTGCACGAAAGATGTAGACAATCTAGGTGCATCTAATGCAGCAAGAAATTTATGCCTCTCTGACTAATCCCACAAGGATTAAGTGAGACCCTTGAGTTCAACATGATGTATCTTAAGGAATTCAAGGGGATGTTAGTTAGGTGTGTTCTTAGAATGTGTCCATCGCATAATTCATTATGGTTGCACGAAGTTTTATGTTATGTTGGTAATGTCACATAAAATTACAGATACATGCATGCATTAAGTTGCTAATGATTTATCTTGCAAGTGGTAACTCTTGCACGGTTATTTGAAAAACAACATCCAAGAACTTCTACAAGTCAGTAATCATTAACTATAATTACTTCCCCATTTTGTATTGTCTAAGAAATTGTAGAAAATAAGGTTAGATTAAGAGCTGTAGATAGTTTGGGAACATGAAATGTTTTTAAATAGATCAGAAGGAACTTTAAGAAACTTCTAAAAATGTTTAGTGAAAATTACCCACTTTAACCTTAACAGAATATTGTGCAAAACTGCTCTAAATCAATTCCAGCTTTATTTTAATTAACTATGAATGCAAAATGGCCCCAAAATAAACAAATATTTCATAATTGCATCTATGTTTTGGGTAACTCTTACATGATAAAATAAAATGTATGTGCTAAATACAATTTGTAGTGAGTAACTTTACATCTTCCACCATTATTACAAAATTGGATCATCCATATTACATGGTGGTCCATAAAGCTTATCAAGATGTGGGCGATCATCTTTATGAGAAGGAAAAGGGAAAGAAGGTCTCAAATCTCCATCCTTTCGTGCAAGTCATAACTTAATGTTTATAGTCTCATTATGTCATGTCACCAGCAATCTAGCCCACTCCACCATCTATAAAGTCCCTTACTCCTACGAAGAAGTATGATCTTGGGTTTCTATTCAACGTAGTTTAATGGAGATAGAATTATTGTAGTAGTGGGATGTTCCATCCTCTTTGGGATCTGTTAAATATAGTGGCCTCACATTGCACATCCTGTCGGTCCCCTTGGCCTTATGCACATGAAACATTCTTTGAAGAAGAGTCACATATATAAATCTCTTACATGGGGGGATGTCCAGGCCGACGACTATTAAATATGGGTCAAGTTCATATAGGTTCCAGTTCAAGCCATGAGTACAAATATGGGACAGGTTGGCCCCATCCTTAGACTTATCACTAAATAAAAGTATGCAAAATTTAAAAAACAATGGTAATAAGGGGCCATATTCATCCAAAAAAACAAGAGTATATATATAGGGTTGAAAGCGAAGCAAAAAATCAATAGGGAGAAGTGTTGAAGATAACATAGCAAAACACTATGTTATGCCAACAAAATAACATGCTATGTAATTAAATATGCAATCTAGTTGTCTATCAACCTTACCTTTGTACATTTGTTTTTTCTTTCAAGTAGTGGACAAGATGCGAAGAACTTGTCTCTGGCCAGTGCTATATATAAATAGTTGCTTATGGGGATTGTTGTAAATGCAATTATGCCATGAATAGAGAGAGTGTAATGCATAGATCAACTATTACATGTGATTTATAAAATGCACACGCGACTACATTAATGCAACAATTGGATAAAAATGGACATAAAAATGAAGGAGGACTCCTTATATATCTGAGCCGAGTGAAAGGCTTTAGTGATCTCTTCTAGGAGGTGATCCCTAGCATCAAGGAAGTGGTACTTGGGTTGAGATCCAGAGGAAGAATGAAGGAAGATTTCTGGAATCAGCTTCTTTGTATCTCCAATGTGCAACCGATCCAAACTCTGTTGAATGGTGCATTTCTTAAGGCATTAAAATTAATAATAAAAAACTAGAAAGTGTTAAGATGATAGACTGTGACATTCTAGTTCAAACTCATGAACAATTCACAAATCAGCATAGAAATAATCCTCATTAAATATAATTAACTGAATCCCACATAGTTCATGGATTTAATCAATGCTTGGTTTCTTCATGTAAATTAAAATGAGACAAAACTCAAATCGGTAATAAGTTTGATTAATATTGAAGTTAGAAATGGGTTTCATTGAAAGGTGACATGGAACAAGAGGTGACATGTGAGGCTAAGTGACATGGAACTGACAATATGGAAGTTTACCCATGTGTCCAAAGTAGTTATGGCCACGCTTGTTGGTAGGGCATCAGAAAATCAATGATGAATATTGTTTCATTTGGATACTGAACACTAATCTCATATCTTTGGATATGATAAAAAAATACCGATGATGACCAATGTTTGATAATAAATGATGCTAGTTACTTCACCTGTTGGGAGAAAGGAGGTATATGTTAGGATATTCCTATAGTCCATCCTAGTCCTACCCACATGTCATTTATTTTCATTATCAGTCTTGAATGCAGCATGCATTCTGCATGCATCCACATGTTGCCCATTCATCGGGTTGACACCTCCAGCACCTAGTCCCTAGTCTTCTAACACTCGGGATCTTATTTCCACTCAAATTGAGCCCTCCTAGCCAGTGATGCGCCCACTTCTCACCCACCAGTTGAGAAGGGTGCCTTTTCTCACCTACCACTCATGTTGTACTTCAGTTAGTTAAGTTATCATCAGTTCTTTCCTTGATTTAAGGCTAGACTAACTCTCAACTGACTGTATCACTCTAATGGACCTCCGATGAGACTTGAATGCCCATTCTGACTCCAGATAGCTCCTCATATGCCCTCCATTGAGCCTCCTTCATTAAGTTAGTGCCTCCATGTGCCAATTACACCTACCACACTCAGTTAGACTCAGTTTGACTGATGGTTGACAGTTACTTGTGCATTTATGACTCCACTGATGATGATATAGACTTCTAGTTGTGCTTGATGACACTCCACTGATTTTGGATCTATCCATGCAAGCTAATTCGAATCACACCTAGTGTATTCGAATCCTGAGCATTGTATATTTACTATTTTACTATTCAGATTAATGTAACATGCGTAATCATTCTGCCTCTATCTGAGCTCCTTTGGATCTATTTTCTACTGCTCTATTCTTCTTCTATTATTCCTAAATTCTTTCATTGTGAGGTTTACATCATCTCTTGGATCTACTGTTGTTAAATTTTGAGCATTAATTCACAATAATCTAGGATCTTTACTGAGAGAATAACATGTGCAGTATATCAATGCATAACAATCATAATAAGCATGACAAGCATCACAAGAATCAAAAGCATGAGAGACAAGAGACACAGAGTTTCCGTGGGGAAAACCCTAAGGTGAAAAACCCCACAACTTCCTCAGAGATAGAGAGAGAAATGGCTCAACCAAAGTACAACCAAAATACACTGAGATAGTCTCCTAGTAGCAGATGATCCTCCTCCTCACTAGTGCACCACTTTCTGAGTGAGAGAAGTGTGAGTTTCTGAGTGATCAAATAGAGGTCTCCCGATCTCTATTTATACTTAACCTGTTTGCCCAATTACACTATGGGGCCGACTTGTCTAGCTAGGTACATCCACAATATAATATATATTTCAGGGCTGACCCCACACATGGTGGTCTAATAACCCATCGGCAAGTACACATACTTACGACACTTGTCAATACACATGACCACACTTCCTTATAGAGGAATAACACACTCTTATAAGGGTACAATAAATATATATCAAATACATAGATGAAATACATTCTGAAGTTACATATACATCAACACTCCCTCTTAACTAGGAAGGTATTTCCCGACACAGATCTGCTAGACAAGTCTTCTTCTCCGGATCATCGTCATCATCATCGTCACTGCTGCTGCTATCTCAACCAATCTCTGACTCTACTCGTCATAGGAAGTTCTACAGAGCCAGTCCTTTTTCATACTAGATGTAGGCCCACCACCTGCAGGTCTTTGTCATCACTGGCCATACTGTGGAATCCTCAAGACTTATTACATGTGTCACAAAACCTTTAAAGAGTCTCTTGCCTAGCAAGAACCCTAAAGAGCATCTGAGGCCTTTTTCATCCTGTCTAGATCTCCAGGACTTATTACATGTGACCCCACCACAAAACCTAGCAAGAGCATTTCAGGATGTTACGGGTACACAACTCCGACCTTAAATCTCCCCAGGGCACAAATTACATGTGGTCACCACAAAACCTAGCAAGAGCATCTCAGGATGTTATGGGTACACAACTCCAACCTGAAATCTCCCCAGGGCACAAATTACATGTGGTCATGGCAAAACCTCGAAAGAGCATCTCAGGATGTTACGGGTACACAACTCCGACCTGAAATCTCCCAAGGCACAAATTACATGCCATAGGAAAAAACCTCGCAAGAGCATCTCAGGATGTTACGAGTACACAACTTTGACCTGAAATCTCCTACGGCACAAATTACATGTCCTCCCAGAGCAATGTCTCGAAAAAGAATCCCAGGCTGTTACGGGTACACAACTCCGACCTATAGGATCTCCCTGACATGCTCATCTGCACAACTTGATCCATAGCCATAAAGTATCATCCTGATGTACACATGATCATCCTGATCATCATCACTGCAACATCCTGTTGCATGTTATCTGGAGCAACATCCTGAAGCTCGTCATCTATGATCATCCTGATCATACACTGCATCCACCTAATGCATACCAAGTATCTACCTGATACATATCATCATACATGATCCACCTAATCATACAATGTATCCACCTAATACAAACAAATACATGATCCATCTAATCATACCTGATACATATCAACATACATGATCTATCTGATCATACAATGTATCCACCTGATACAAATATAGATACATGGTCCAAGAATCCAACATGATGCATATAAAAAATACATACAAATGATCCAACTGATCATATCCAGCATCCAACATGATGCGTACATACATATGCATATAAATGATCCAACTGATCATATCCAACATCCAACATGATGCGTACATACATATACATATAAATGATCCAACTAATCATATCGAGCAGAAACTTGAACATCATCCTGATGCTCATCATCCAGCGCTTACATCCACAGCCATGTGAAGGATCCTCCTTCCAACATGCTTGGAATGGCTTCAGCAAATGTCTCCATCACTTCTTCCTCGAAGTGTCATCGATCTGAAGAACACCAAACCTCTCTCTGAAGTACTCGAACTTCACTCTGGCTAATGGCTTCGTCAATACATCTGCAATATGCTCGTCCGTCTCAACATACAGGAGCTTCACTGCTCCTCTCTGCACCATATCCCTAATATAGTGATATTTGATCTCTATGTGTTTCGACCTGTCGTGAAACACTAGGTTCTCAAACAGCTTCACACAACTCTAGTTATCACAGAAGATACCAGTAGCATCCAAAGGGAGATCAAATAACTCAGACAGTAGCTTCCGAATCCATACTGCCTCACAGCTAGCTGAACAGGCTGCAATATACTCTGCCTCAGCTGTACTCAGTGCTACGCAGGACTGCTTCTTGCTAAACCAACAGATCACACCTGATCCCATATTGAAGCAGCACCCAGATGTGCTCTTCCTATCTACAGCACTGCCTGCCCAATCTGAATCAACATAACCTTGCAGGTTAAACTTTTGATTCGCTTCACACCTGAGTCCATAATTAACTGTACCCTTTAGGTACCTCAGAATATGCTTTACAGCAACCAAGTGAACACTCCTCGGATCCGTCAAGAACTGGCTCAATGTGTTCACCACTAAGCAAATATATGGTCTCGTGTTCATCAGGTACATCAAGGACCCAATCATCTAATAATACATAGAGACATCAACTGGCGCAGATGAAGCATCACATAGAAGCTTTAGGTTCGATGCCATAGGTGTGGCCATGGCCTTGCAATCCATCATCCCGAACCTCTTCAAGATATATACAGTATACTTCCCTTGTCCAAGGAAGATCCCATCTGTACTCTGCCATACCTCCATACCTAGGAAATAGTGCATCATCCCTAGGTCCTTCATATCAAACTCAGTAGCAAGCTTCCTCTTTGTATCTGCAATCAATCTGTCATCTCCTGTTACAAATAAGTCATCCACGTACAGGAGTAGAATCACAGGATTCCCTTCCTCAACCTTGTAGTAAAGGTTGGAATCCACTTTACTCTTGGTAAAGCCCAGGCTAGATAGAAAACTGTCCATCCTACCACACCAAGTTCTGGGAGCTTTCTTCAATCTACACACATATGACTCCCTGTCATGTGTTTCGAAACCAAGTGGTTGCTCCACATATACTTCCTCTTCAACTACACCATTCAAGAAAGCAGTCTTGACATCCATCTGGTGTATTTTCCATTTCATTGTTGCAGCCAGGGAAAGTACTATTCTGATGGAAGTATACCTGGATACAGGTGCAAAAGTTTCTTCATAATCTATTCTCTTTTTCTGAGAGAAGCCACGAGCTACGAATCTTGCCTTGTATTTCTCTACACTGCCATCTGTAGCATGCTTGATCTTGTAGATCCATTTAGAAGTCACAACAGACTTCTCTTTAGGTCTTGAGACAACATCCCAAACATCATTCTTCATTATTGATTGTATTCCTCAACCCTGGCATCCTTCCATTCTTTCTTTTCCGGTGCTTCTTCATAACTAGAAGGTTCTTTGTTCATAATGTCACAGAGTAAAGCAACATAGCTAGTATGTGATCTAGTTCTTTTCTTTGCTCTGTGTTCTTCCTCTGGAATGCCAAATATTTCTGCATCTTGAATGAGCTCTCTCACCCATGCAGGTTTCCTCTTGTGATATTTACCCTCACGGGGTGGATCTACAGGTTGTTGTGGATCTTCATTTTCACGATCAACATCTGGAATTGCTTCAGTCATGGTAGTGTCTTGAAATCTAGTTTCCTTAGGTTCTTCATAAACTTCAACAGGTGTCTTTCTTGATTTGATGAATGCTGAGTTTTCATCAAATGTCACATCCCTGCTGACATCAATCTTCTTGAACCCTAGAAAGTATATTATGTAAGCCTTTGAGCTTTCACCGTAACCCACAAAGATACCCTTCTTTCTTGAAGGATCTAGCATGTTCCTCTTTTCCTTTGGGACATGGGTGTATACTAGACAACCAAATATTCTGAGATGGATGACTTCAGGTTTCTTACTAGAGAAGACCTCTTCTGGTGTCTTGTTGTCCAATATCTTATGGGGTGTTCTGTTCTGCACATATACAGTTGTTCTAGCTACTTCTGCCCATAGATGCATAAGTAGATCCTGTTCATGCAACATTGCCCTTGCTGCTTCCATGATTGTTTTGTTCTTTCTTTCTGCAACTCCATTTTGTTGTGGATTGTAGGGAGCATTCAACTCCCTCTTAATCCTTGAATCACTGCAAAGCTTCTTGAAGTCACCTGAGGTGAATTCTCCACCATTGTCGGATCTAAATGTTTTGATCTTCTTGTCGGTTTGATTCTCCATCAAGGTTTTGAATTCCTTGAACTTATCAAACACCTCATCTTTGTTCTTCAAGAAGTATACCCAAGTCTTCCTGGAGAAGTCATCAATAAACGAGACATAGTAAACATACCCACTCAGAGAACTGGATGACATAGGACCACATACATCTAAGTGGATGATTTCCAGGATACCTTTTTCCTTGCTTTCACTGCTTGGGAAATCCTTCTTAATGTTCTTACCTTTTGCACATCCCTTGCAAACACCTTCATGTTTGGTCTTGATTTCAGGAAGACCTTCTACAGCCTTGCTTGCAATTGGAAGTGCCCTATAATGCATATGAGCAAGTCTTCTATGCCAAATTTCACTTGGCTCCATGGAGTCATGTACCATGGCATGTTCAGGTTGACCCTTCAATTTATACAATCCTCCCTCTTGCTCTCCAATCACTACTGCATCATCGATTGTTTTACCCTTTGGCCACATTAGGACTTGGCCATCTACAAATGCAACCCTCATTCCTTTTGCATCCAATGCAGAGATGGAGAGAAGATTCTTCTTGAGCCCAGGTACATAAAGGACTTCTTTCATCTTCAAAGATTTTTTCAGAATCTAGGTTGTAGGAGGCTTCACCACTTCCTTTGATTGGGTATTGATAATCATCCCCAAGTTTCACCTTATGGGGTGATTCATGTTCATATAGGTTTACAAAATATTCCTTAAACCCAGTCATGTGTTTGGAAGCCCCACTGTCAATTAACCAATCATTACAACCATGGGAGATAGTACCTGTGAGAGCAGAGATTAGAACATACTCTTCTTCACTTGATGAGTCATCATCACTATCATCACTTTCTGCCCTAGACTTCTTCTTTGGAGGTTTATCATTTTCGGCAGCATGAGCATGGAACTTTCTTTTTCTACCCTTCTTCTTCTTGCTAGAGATGTTTTTGTTATCCCTTTTGTTCTTGGGACAATCTGAAGCAAAGTGACCCTTCTCATTGCATGTGAAGCACCTTAGATCCTTCTTATTCTTTTGGTGATAGTGAGTGGACTTCTTGTAGTGAGAGTGCTCCTTCTTGGGCTTTCTTCTTTTGGTGTGAGATGCAAGAGCTTGATCTTCACCTCCCATCTTTTCTTCATGAGCTACAAGTCTAGCTTCTTCTTGAGAGCGTTCCTCCCACAGTTTACTGAAAGAGATCAATTTCTTTCTTGCACAGATTCCTTGAATAAAGGAGTCCCATGACCTAGGTAGGCCATTCAGAGTGGTCATAACAACTTCACCATTGTCCACTACTTCATCCACAGCTTCAAGTTGTTCCTTGATCTAAGAGACCTTGGAGAAGTAAGATTGAATGGTTTCTCCATTCAACATCTTGACCCCTTTCAATTGATTCCGCAGAGTCATCTTCCGATTTATGTTCTTCCCTTCAAATAACTTGGTTAGGGAGTCAAACTATCTTTGGGTGTCTTCAGAGATGACACATGGGGGATGAGATGGTCTTTGATAGAATCAGCAATGATTCTCTTTGCCTTGACCAAGTTCTTCTTATGCAATATCTTAGCCTCTTCATCCTCTGGGATAGGGATTTCTTCTTTTATATATGAGTCCAACTCATTCCATTCCAGGATTAACCCAATCCTATACTTCTAGGCTCGAAAGTTATCAGCCCCTTCAAGCTTATCCTCAAGCTTGGTGTGGTGAGACATCTTAAAGAGTACTTCAAATGGAAATAGAAAAATTTTAGGTCTTACCACTTGAATTGCTGAAAACTAGATCTGGTCCCAGATTAGGGTTTGTCGAAAAAACCCTAAAAATTCAAAATGTGAATTTCAACTTTCTGAAAGGATAGAAAGATGCGCCTTGATGAGCTAATCAACCTGGTGTATTCAGAATTTGAGATCTGCAAAGCTACACCCTTCAAAACTACCTTCCTTTCTTCCCAGATTCACTAAGGAGAGCCCTGAATTAGGGTTTGAGTTTCCTGGAGATCTACCTAGCCAAAAACCTCGATCCAAAGCTCTAAACTTCGATTTTTGCAAGGAGCTTCCAACTATGTCTTCAGATTCCAGAAATTCCTATTTTTTAGGAAACCCTAATTTTTAGGGCCAAATCTGAAAATGCTCATAATTGAATTTTGATTGCACAGATAGATTCTCCTTGATGAGTAGAGTCAATCTACTATACTGCTTTTCCAACATCTGTGGAGAGAAACCCAATAAACAAGAAACCCTAGTTTCTGTCACTGCACAATGTCTTCTCCTTAGGTTAGCTCTGATACCATGTTAAATTTTGAGCATTAATTCACAATACTCTAGGATCTTTACTGAGAGAATAACATGTGCAGTATATCAATGCATAACAATCATAATAAGCATCACAAGCATCACAAGAATCAAAAGCATGAGAGACAAGAGACACAGAGTTTCCATGGGGAAAACCCTAAGGTGAAAAACCCCACAACTTCCTCAGAGATAGAGAGAGCAATGGCTAAACCAAAGTATAACCAAAATACACTGAGATAGTCTCCTAGTAGCAAATGATCCTCCTCCTCACTAGTGCGCCACTTTCTGAGTGAGAGAAGTGTGAGTTTCTGAGTGATCAAATAGAGGTCTCCCAATCTCTATTTATACTTAACCTATTTGCCTAGTTACACTATGGGGCTGACTTGTCTAGCTAGGTACATCCACAATATAACATATATTTCAGGGCCAACCCCACACATGGTGGTCTAATAACCCATTGGCAAGTACACACACTTGCAACACTTGTCAATACACATGACCACACTTCCTTATAGAGGAATAACACTTCTCTTATAAGGGTACAATAAATATATATGAAATACATAGATGAAATACATTCCGAAGTTACATATACATCAACAACTGTGAGCATTTTCACATGGTATCATAGCAATTTGAGAGTATATTCTACCTCCATTCTTGAGAGTTTTTTGCAGGTATTTTGAAGTTCCAGCAGTTGCAGCAGCAGTATCAACAGTTTCACTTTTGCACTCATTCCAACAGTCAAGATGAGCAATTCGAATTCTCCTTCCTCTCCTATGATCATCACTCCCTTCAATTAATTTGAATGGAAGGGTGAGATGAAATTACACTTGTGTAATAGATAGCTAAATAGAATGGTATTTGAAAAAGATGCCATACCACATACATTTGTAGAGAGAACCAAGTATCTAAATAAAATGGATGAAGCCTTTGGATTCATATGCCTTCATATGTCTAGAGATCTATTGTTTCATGTTGAAGGATTGAAGTCTCCAAATGAGTTATGGACAAAATTGGAGAGTCTCTTTGGAAAACAATATGGGCTAAGAGGCCATATTCTCGAAAATGAATTGGTTGCCCTATAACCTAGCAATTTCGAGAGCATTCAAGAATTCTTCTCAAAATTTCAGAAATTGGTTTTACAATGCAAGCATTGTGGCATCACTAAAAGTGATGAGCAATTGGTGCTTTCTATTTTGAGCAAACTTGGATCTCAATTTTCTATCTTTGTATCTACCTTCCATTCTGGGCGAATGCCAATCCCTGGATGGAAGTTTCCCACCTTAGCATCCTTCACTAAAGCTCTCATTCAAGAAGACGACAAATTGATTCAAATGGGTGCCATCAAGGCCTCCAGAGATCAAGCTCTTCTAGCTGGAGGAGCAAGTGGGATGAATGTAAAAGGGAGGAAAAAGGACAAGGATAAGAAGCCATCTCAATCCAAACTGACAAGTCCATCAAAAGGAGCCTCCAACTCAAAGAAGGACAAACATAAGAGATTTACATGTCCCTACTTCAAGAGAGGATACCATTCTGAGAAAGCTTGCATGCACAAGAAAATAGACCTACTAACCAAGCTTCTTGAACAGAACAAAATTGTTGTTCCAAAAGATGCAAAGATGTCTGATTCTGGAAGTGGATCTGATGGTCATGAGGATTTCCATGCATTAATGGCTAGTTTTTCAAAATCAAAATCCCTCCTCATAGATTCTGGAGCCTCCAACCACATGGTTTCCTCTGAAGAGTCATTTTCTTCTTTAGATCTCATAGATGGGCCTACTATTCACATGGGAGACAACTCTCATATTTCTACCAAAGGATTGGGTACAATACATATGGAGCATGGCAGGTTCAAGAATGTTCTATTCGTTCCCTCCTTGACAACAAACTTGTTATCTGTATATCAGATGACTCACACCGGATCACCTAAAGAGGTGACTTTTGGCCCCGACACAGTTGAGATTACAGAGATCTCCATTGGGAAGACTATAGAAAAATGGTTTGCAAATCATGCCTCTAAGGCATATGAGTTCTCTCATTTTCTTCCCTTCTCTCTTCCTACTTCCTTAAAATCTAATGAAGATTCGAGTGACTCTTCTTCTGATGAAGATATAGAACAAGATCTTGATGTTGAGATCAAAGTTCAAGAAGATTCAGATCCAGAACCAACAAATGTTCTCAATCCAGATCCAAGGCCATTATGGGCTCACACACTCCTTGCAGCTACTAAGAACATAGTTGAGGATTTGTTTGATCACAGAACTACAAGACTTCAACATCATGCCAACCTTGCATTATGCCATCTACCTCTCCATGAGAGATGCAGCATGATGGTGGGGTTCTCTCTTCCATCCCTTGGGAAGACTCATCATGATCCATTCGTTCCAGTTGCAGAAAGTATTCCTGAAAGACTTGCTTCGTCCAATACATCTCCTACACAATGGGAGGCACATCAGAAGACCAGATCCAAATCTCGCACTTGCTTTGGCATCCTACAGAGGATCAACTTGCCAAGTTTTTTGCAAAAGTTTTCACTGATGAAAGCTTCTTTCTTTTCTGCTTAGTATGATGGTTCTTTGAGTTATTTACTATTCTTTTGAGGGGGGGTATTTTTCCCATGAGGTTTTCCCCATTTCCTCAGTTTATGGACAGTTCTTATTGTTAGGATATTCCTATACTCCATCCTAGTCCTAGCAGCATTTTCATTATTTGCATTTTCAGTCATGCATGCACTTTTAGGGTTTGCATGCATTATTTAGGGTTTGCATGCATCCTAGTCATCAGTCCAGCACCTAGCCCTCAGTTAGCCAGCCCCCGGGAGCTTCTCTCAGATCAGTTTTAGCCCTCCTAGTGCTTAGTGCACCCCTTCATGCAATTGCATGCATCTCATGTGCCCTCTCTCACCTACCACTCATTTGCACTTCAGTTAATTGAGTTATCATCAGTTCTTTCCTTGATTTAAGGCTAGACTGACTCTCAACTGACTGTATCACTCTAATGGATCTCCAGTGAGACTAGACTGCCCATTCCGACTCCAGTTAGCTCCTCATGTGCCCTCCACTAAGCCTCCTTCATTCAGTTAGACTCAGTTTGACTAATGGTTGACAGTTACTTGAGCATTGATGACTCCACTGATGATGAGATAGACTACTAGTTATACTCCGATGACACTCCAGTGATCCTTTGATCACTCCATGAAGGCTAATTCGAATTGCCACCTTAGGCATTCGAATCCTCATGCATTGTACTATTTATTTGTCCATATTGTGATTAATTAATTAGTGTGTGTGAAGTATTTTTGCTTCTATCCGAGTTCTACTGTATTATTATTTTGTTGCTCATTATACTACATTGACCACTCTTCTTCTATTTTCTTGCTTAATCAATTACTTTCTTGTGAGGTATACATCATCTCTTAGATCTACTGTGAGGATTTTCACATGGTATCAAAGCATGTTGAGAGTATTGTTTATCTCCATTCCTGAGTGTTTTTTGCAGGTTATTATCAAGATTTCGAGTGCAGCAGTTGTAGCAGTTTCTGCATTTTTGCAGCAATAGCAGTTGCAGATATTCTCTATTGTTTTTGCAGGTCTTCTACAGCTTCAATGTATTCAGAAGAAATCCCTCCTCTTTCTCCATTCAACTATGATCTTCTTTCTCCACTCAACTATGGTGAATGGAAACCACTGATGATAGCACATTTGAAAAAAAATGCTCTCTTTGATCATTGTTTTGAAAGAGAGTTCGATTCCTATGAAGAAGAGAATGACTGGTTAGATGAAGGTGGAAGAGCTATTGCAGCCATGATGTTTTCTATGCCTCAATGGATGTTATATGACCTCCCTGATATTTCATCACCAAAAGAGCTATGGGCTCACCAGGATGTAATATATGACAGCCAGAATGAAGGAATTGGTCCAAACCCTTTCGAGAGCAAGCAAAGTGATGCATTCGCCCTACTTGATGATCTCATTGATCATGAACCAGTATCAAACACATCTCATATTGAAGTTGTCCACAAAGAAGAAGAACTTGCAGATTCTACACTCATGCTCCAAATTTCTTCTCTTTCTGTGCCAGCTCACACTCTAGATATTGCAGAAGGTCCTAAATCCTCTCTTGCACCAGAGTTTGTTGGTTTGCATCATGATCACATGAATATTTCGGAGGTAAAATCAGCTATTGGAGGTAATGCATTCGCTCTCCTCAAGCAATCACCTCTTATTTACTACTATATGATCATTATTTCATGCTTTCAGAAGGTTATTGAAGATTATGGCTATTGCCATTTGCTTGGGATAATTTCTCATGCATATCATGGTTTTGATCTCACCCCTACTGGTTCAAAGGAGATCTCAAGAAACCATGGCCATTCGCTTGGGATAATTTCTCATGCATTTACTAGTTTTGATCTCGCCTCTTATGGTTCAAAGGAGATCTCAAGAAACCATGATTCAAGTCTTGGATCTAATTTGGATTCTAAGCAATTACTACTTGGGATAATTTCTCGTGCATATGATGGTTTTGATCTCACCCCTGTTGGTTCAAAGGAGATCTCAAGAAACCATTTATCAAGTATTGGAGCTCATTTGGATTCCAAGCAATCATTATTATTTGATGGTTCTTTTTGGCATAATCTCACCCATGATGGTTCGAAGGAGAAGACAAAAGACTATCTGCACATTCATAGATTTGATCCTACCTCAGCTGATTCGAATCACAGGTTCAAGGATCATCCTTATACTTTTGGATTTGTTCTCATAACATTCGATCTGAAGAGAAAGTACAAGCACATGCTTTCTGAGCATGATCCACTTCTTCCCAAGAACTTGAAGATACCTCCAGACATATGACCAAGCATCACACCTGCTTGAGTTTGGAGCATTTATTTTTGTGTGTGCCTTACAGTCTATTTTGAGGGGGGGTATTTTTCCCATGAGGTTTTCCCCATTTCCTCGGTTTATTAACTGTTATTATTCATTGTATTGGGTGACCTTTGGTCTTAGTTACCAGGGCCCAGGATGGATTAAGGGGGGGTGTTAGGATATTCATATACTCCATCCTAGTCCTAGCAGCATTTTCATTATTTGCATTTTCAGTCATGCATGCACTTTTAGGGTTTGCATGTATTATTTAGGGTTTGTATGCATCCCAATCATCAATCCAGCACCTAGCCCTCAGTTAGCCAGCCCCCAAGAGCTTCTCTTAGATCATTTTTATCCCTCCTAGTGCTTAGTGCGCCCCTTCATGCAATTGCATGCATCTCATGCACCCTCTCTCACCTACCACTCAGTTGCACTTCAGTTAATTGAGTTATCATCAGTTCTTTCCTTGATTTAAGGCTAGACTGACTCTCAACTGACTGCATCACTCTGATGGATCTCCAGTGAGACTAGACTTCCCATTTTGACTCCAGTTAGCTCCTCATGCGCCCTCCATTGAGCCTCATTCATTCAGTTACACCTACCACACTCAGTTAGACTCAGTTTGACTGATGGTTGACAGTTACTTGAGCATTGATGACTCCACTGATGATGAGATAGACTACTAGTTGTGCTCCGATGACACTCCAGTGATCCTTTGATCACTCCATGCAAGCTAATTCGAATTGCCACCTTATGCATTCGAATCCTCATGGGTTTTACTATTTATTTGTCCATATTGTGATTAATTAATTAGTGTGTGTGAAGTATTTTTGCTTCTATCCGAATTCTACTGTATTATTATTCTGTTGCTCATTATACTGCATTGACCACTCTTCTTCTATTTTCTTTCTTAATCAATTACTTTCTTGTGAGGTATATATCATCTCTTAGATCTGCTGTGAGGATTTTCACACTTATTTTATCATTTATTTGATTGTATGGGTGACCTTTGGTCTTAGTTACCAGTGCCCAGGATGGATTAAGGGGGGGGTGTTAGGATATTCCTATACTCCATCCTAGCCCTACCTACCTGTTAGTTATTTTCATTATCAGTCTTGCATGCAGCATGCATTCTGCATGCATCCGCATGCAACCCAGTCATCAGGTTGACACCTCCAGCACCTAGTCACTAGTCTTCCAACACTTGGGAGATTATTTCCACTCAGATTGAGCCCTCCTAGCCAGTGATGCACCCACTTATCACCCACCACTTGAGAAGGGCGCCTTTTCTCACCTACCACTCCTGTTGTACTTAAGTTAGTTAAGTTATCATCAGTTCTTTCCTTGATTTAAGGCTATACTGACTCTCAACTAATTGTATCACTCCGATGGACCTTCGATGAGACTTGACTGCCCATTCTGACTCCAGATAGCTCCTCATGCACCCTCCACTGAGCCTCCTTCATTCAGTTAGTGCCTCCATGTGCCAATTACACTGTTAGAGAGGACCCTTCAAGTTCCTTAAATGTCATTAGTTATTATGTAATAGTGTAGTTAAGGAAGCCGTTGGTGCGGGTGCAACCGCTCCAACCACACATATGATGTATAAATAACATTGTTCAAGATGAATACAAACAGTTGGATGCATTCGACTCATCTCTCTTTTCTTGATTATCTCTGTGTACATGTGCTTACTATCTTCTTGAATACAACATCTGGCGCCGTTGTCATTCTCTTTTGGTTGGGTGACAGCAACAGCAAAGGAGGAACAATTCAAACCTGAAGGAGATCATGAGGAAAAAGAACCCTGCAAGAAACACTCAGAAATGGTGATGATGTGTGAAAGATTAAGAACGATGCTACCATAAATGATGAGAGTCGTCAATACTAGCCATTGTTGAGAGAAAATCGTGAATGGAACGCTGATCAAGAAAAAAAATTTAAAGATTGTTCATGTTCATGAGGTCCCTGCGCCAAAGCTTCTTGGGGATTGCTAGATACCTGCACATCTTTCAAATGAAGAAACGCTAAGATATGCGTACAATAGGAATAAATGCGTTGATATCTACACACTGTCGAGCTTGTAATGGATGCTCCTGTGTCAACTTCGCTGGATAGAAGAAACATTGTCAAAGCAACTACCCACTGACCTTAGTACGTCGTTGACCATAAAATGCTTCCATCCACGTTCCTAGTCGATCTGTTGTGCTCGAGAGCCAAGTCGACCACTTCGATTGCAGTAGTCCAGGTAAAATATCGACCAGTTCATTCAACTTGTTATAAAGCTTAATATGGGACTATATGCTCACTGAAATATCCTGGAAAATCCTGCCACGGTCGAAGAAATCTTGGTTGATATCATATTGAAGAAGTAGTGGAGGTCGATATCATCTCGGTCGATGTCATCTTGGTTGATATCAACCCTTACTCTGCAAAATCCGTTGATTGCTCATAGCCGTGTTCTCACAGTATTGGTCGACCTCATCTATTTGACTTGGATTAGTTGGCTATTAACTATATATATGATTATGTTGACAACATAATCCAGTGGCATTAATCTCTGATCAAAGTATGCAGGAAGCCTATTGATAGTCAAACTAGTCGGAAACTCATTTTGGTAACTTCTTCATTCATAATTTTTGGTCAAAGTTACTTGGTTGGGACGAAGTTACTTTTTGAAAATACAATCATTTTAATGTGGCCGATAGAATTATAAATGGTTGGCGAAGAATCAGTGCTCCAACAGTCGAAAATATTACTTTGTGGTCAGTTGTAAATAGTCGATTTTAAAAATATAGTCGGAAATGTCAGTGATACACGGTCCATATAATTGTTGGTAGGTGTCCCCATTTTGGTCGATCTCAAATATCATCATAGTTGTCAAGTTAATTATGTTGGTTTAAACTTTATATATATCAATGAGGTTGTCTAGGTTGAGTATTGTATTTTGGTCGATGCCTTAAAAATGTAAAATGTGGGGTCACTTTTGAGTCAATTGGCAATAATGTAATCCATTGGTTGATCTTGTAAATGGTCGAGTCTAATGTGGTCGACAGAATTGTATTGTTTTGGTTGGTATTAAAAGTGGTCGAAACTCAAAATAATCGAGTCTTTGGTCGATATTGTAAGTGGCCATGATGTTGTAAAAAGTGTCGGGTCATTGAAAATTAGTCGAATAAAGGGTTGTTCAAATCTTATTTGAACCATGTATATTCATAAAAGTGGTAAATCGAGTCGGTTTCTTGCCGACCAGTGTAAGTCATGTCGAGTCAAGTAAGTTATGTCAAGTCGAGTCAGTCAGCAGTCGACCAATCTCCGTCGGTATTGACCACAAGCAACAGCAACACATTCGAAACTTGCAGGAAGCCTCATGACAGCTGAATCTACGAAAACGATGTATTCAAGCAAAAGACATCTATACCTCACAGAGAAAGCACTTCATGTTAATAATGACAAAAGAACAGTTAAATTGATCAACCCCCCCCCCCCTGCTAACACACATCAACATCTATTCAGTGTCATTTCAGAAGTTTTTCAGGAAGATGGTGAGTTGGTGCAATGGCAGAGTGATGAAGCCCAGAAGCTCTTGGATCGTGGAAGAGAATCCCGTAGGAAGGGGTGAGAAGGTTTGATTGGCCACTACCAGACTGCTGACAGAGACTAAAGGAATCGCAGCTCATGGCTGTTAATGTTTTCTTCGGGACGAAGAAATATTTTGAGGTGGGGAAGATGTTAGAGGGGACCCTTCGGGTTCCTTAAATGTAATTAGTTATTATGTAATAGTGTAGTTAAGGAAGCCGTTGGAGCAGGTGCAACTGCTCCAACCACACATATGATGTATAAATAACATTGTTCAAGATGAATACAAACAGTTGGATGCATTCGACTCATCTCTCTTGTCTTGATTATCTCTGTGTGCATGTGCTTACTATCTTCTTGAATACAACATCTTGTCTTGATTATCTCTGTGTGCATGTGCTTACTATCTTCTTGAATACAACATACACCTACCACACTCAGTTAGACTTAGTTTGACTGATGGTTGACAGTTACTTGTGCATTGATGACTTCACCGATGATGAGATAGACTTCTAGTTGTGCTTGATGACACTCCACTGATTTTGGATCTATCCATGCAGGATAATTCAAATCACACCTAGTGTATTCGAATCCTGAGCATTGTATATTTACTGTTTTACTATTCAGATTAATGTAACATGTGTAATCATTCTGCCTCTATCTGAGCTCCTTTGGATCTATGTTCTACTGCTCTATTCTTCTTCTATTATTCCTAAATTATTTCATTGTGAGGTTTACATCATCTCTTGGATATACTATGAGCATTTTCACATGGTATCAGAGCCATTTGAGAGTATATTCTACCTCCATTCTTGAGAGTTTTTTGCAGGTATTTTGAAGTTCTAGCAATTGCAGCAGCAATATCAACAGTTTCACTTTTGCACTCGTTCTAGCACTCACGATGAGCAATTCGAATTCTCCTTCCTCTCCTATGATCCTCACTCCCTTCAATTACTTTGAATGGAAGGGTGAGATGAAATTACACTTGTGTAATAGACAGCTAAATAGAATGGTATTTGAAAAAGATGTCATACCACATACAGTTGTAGAGAGAACCAAGTATCTAAATAAAATGGATGAATCCTTTGGATTCATATGCCTTCATATGTCTAGAGATCTATTGTTTCATGTTGAAGGATTGAAGTCTCCAAATGAGTTATGGACAAAATTGGAGAGTCTCTTTGGAAAACAAGATGGGATAAGAGGCCATATTCTCGAAAATGAATTGGTTTCCCTACAACCTAGCAATTTTGAGAGCATTCAAGAATTCTTCTCAAAATTTCAGAAATTGGTTTTACAATGCAAGCATTGTGGCATCACTAAAAGTGATGAGCAATTGGTGCTCTCCGTTTTGAGCAAACTTGGATCTCAATTTTATGTCTTTGTATCTACCTTCCATTATGCGCGAATGTCAATCCCTGGATGGAAGTTTCCCACCTTAGTAGCCTTCACTGAAGCTCTCATTCAAGAAGAGGACAAATTGATTCAAATGGGTGCCATCAAGGCCTCTAGAGATCAAGCTCTTCTAGATGGAGGGGGAAGTGTGACGAATGTAAAACAGAGGAAAAAGGACAAGGATAAGAAGCCATCTCAATCCAAACTGGCAAGTCCATCAAAAGGAGCCTCCAGCTCAAAGAAGTACAAACATAAGAGATATACATGTCCCTACTTCAAGAGAGGATACCATTCTGAGAAAGCTTGCATGCACAAGAAAATAGTCCTACTAACCAAGCTTCTTGAGCAGAACAAAATTGTTGTTCCAAAAGATGCAAAGATATCTGATTCTGGAAGTGGATCTGATGGTCATGAGGATTGCCATGCATTGATGGTTGGTTTTTCAAAATCAAAATCCCTCCTCATAGATTTTGGAGCCTCCAACCACATGGTTGCCTCTGAAGAGTCATTTTCTTCTTTAGATATCCTAGATGGGCCTACTATTCACATGGGAGACAACTCTCAGATTTCTGCCAAAGGATTGGGTACAGTACATATGGAGCATGGCAAGTTCAAGAATGTTCTATTCGTTCCCTCCTTGATAGCAAACTTATTATCTATATATCAGATGACTCACACCGGATCACGTAAAGAGGTGACTTTTGGCACCGACACAGTTGAGATTACAGAGATTTCCACTGGGAAGACTATAGAAAAATGGTTTGCAAATCATTCCTCCAAGGCATATGAGTTCTCTCATTTTCTGTCGTTCTCTCTTCCTACTTCCTCAGAATCTAATGAAGATTCAAGTGACTCTTCTTCTGATGAAGATATAGAACAAGATCTTGATGTTGAGATCAAAGTTCAAGAAGATTCAGATCCAGAACCAACACATGTTCTTATTCCAGAGCCAAGGCCAATATGGGCTCACACACTCCTTGCAGCTACTGAGAACACAGTTGAGGATTCATTTGATCACAGAACTACAAAACTTCAACATCATGCCAACCTTGCATTATGCCATATACCTCTCCATGAGAGATGCAGCATGACGGTGGGGTTCTCTCTTCCATCCCTTGGGAAGACTCATCATGATCCATCTTTCCAATTGCAGAAAGTATTCCTAAAAGACTTGCTTCATCCGATACATCTTCTACACAATGGGAGGCACATCAGAAGACCAGATCCAAATCTTGCACTTGCTTTGGCATCCTACAGAGGATCAACTTGCCCAGTTTTTTGCAAAATTTTTCACTGATGAAAGCTTCTTTCTTTTCTGCTTAGTATGATGGTTCTTTGAGTTATTTATTGTTCTTTTGAGGGGGGTTATTTTTCCCATGAGGTTTTCCCCATTTCCTCGGTTTATGGACGGTTCTTATTTTATCATTTATTTGATTGTATGGGTGACCTTTGGTCTTAGTTACCATGGCCCGGGATGGATTAAGGGGGGGTGTTAGGATATTCCTATACTCCATCCTAATCCTACCCGCCTATCAGTTATTTTCATTATCAGTATTGCATGCATTGCATGCATCCACATGCTTCCCAGTCATCAGGTTGACACCTCCAGCACCTAGTCCCTAGTCTCCCAACACTCGGGAGCTTATTTCCACTCAGATTGAGCCCTCCTAGCCAGTGATGCGCCCACTTCTCACCCACCACTTGAGAAGGGCACCTTTTCTCACCTACCACTCCTGTTGTACTTAAGTTAGTTAAGTTATCATCAGTTCTTTCCTTGATTTAAGGCTAGACTGACCCTCAACTGACTATATCACTCCGATGGACCTCCGATGAGACTTTACTGCCCATTCTGACTCCAGATTGCTCCTCATGCACCCTCCACTGAGCCTCCTTCATTCAATTAGTGCCTCCATGTGCCAGTTACACCTACCACACTCAGTTAGACTCAGTTTGATTGATGGTTGATAGTTACTTGTGCATTGATGACTCCACCGATGATGAGATAGACTTCTAGTTGTGCTTGATGACACTCCACTGATTTTGGATCTATCCATGCAGGCTAATTCAAATCACACCTAGTGTATTTGAATCATGAGCATTGTATATTTACTGTTTTACTATTCAGATTAATGTAGCATGTGTAATCATTCTACCTCTATCTAAGCTCCTTTAGATCTATGTTCTACTGCTCTATTCTTCTTCTATTATTCCTAAATTCTTTCATTGTGAGGTTTACATCATCTCTTGGATCTACTATGAGCATTTTCATATTTTATCTACCTTAACTCCAAGATGGATGTTAACCAAGCTGGAATTTCAGACAAATATAGTTTCAATCGTGTACTTGACTTCGTTAAACACCACAACAACATCCATAAACTATAATGTGATGTGAGTGTTACTAGCATGAAACCATAGCGATCATGTGATGTGAGTGTTGTTAGCATGAAACCATAGCGATCGAGGAAAGGTCATCCTTTATTTCTGGAAAATATTATTCAGCTTGCTGAAGGTCATTTAATGCAATGGTAGTAGGCTGAATATAAAATAAAAAAATTTATATTCAGCCTATAAGAAAAAAATATAAGAAATTATTTTAAAATCATATAAAACAATTTAAAATAATATATTTTTAAATATTTGGCTTTAAGTAGCGTCAAAACAAGAGCCACTTACCAACTTAGCATTTTCAACTCAAATCAAGGGAACCAGAGGCTAGACCTTGACTTATTGATGGAAGGGATAAATTGCTACATTCACTAGATGAAGTTTAAAAAGATGGAATACTCGGCAAACCTGCTAATTTTCCTACTGGACCAATAAATCTAACTTCCTCTAATTTGGTTGAAGACATTATTTCTTTTTATGAGTTCAATTTGTCTAATTAATGTTGATGTTGCATCTCCTTAAGGAGTTGTAAGTCACAATAACTTCCATGGGATGGGTTTCTCTTTTTGGCCTGAATGGATTTATCATCTATGTTTATGTTGCATGCCTTAATTGAAAGAGTCAAGGCCTTTATAAATATTCTAGGCTTTTAGTGAAGCAATCCTCTTTTGGAATTTTGCAATATTCATCCAATGGTGACTATAACATTTAGGTTTGTTATTTTTCGTGGAGAGATTTTTGACAAATATCTATCTCTTTATGAACATTTCACTTAAGGTATATTTTCACAATTCAATTCCTGGATTGGAATATAATCATCCCACTTTATAAATATATTATTATTGTTAACACCCAAAAAATGCTCACTACCTCATCTACCACATTATATGGCTCATTTGTCCATTTTCCTACCATTTTTCCCTTAAAATCCCAAAAAATCCCATTAAAAAGCCTCCAAAAGGCCTGAAATGCCTCCAAAAGGCCACAAAACCATCAAAATAGCCTAAAAAAGGCTAAAAAACCCCCTTTTCCTCCAAAAATAGCAAAATCCCCTAAAAAGGGAATAAAAAAATATAAAATAATGAGGAAAAAGAGGAAAAAACCCTATACAGCTGCCCAAAACTATGTGTTTCCTAAAACCATGGGTCAGCACTCCACCACCAAAAAACTATAAATAGGTGATGGAGATCCCTTATTCCATATCCACAATCACAAGCACCCTTACTCTGCCAAAATCTCTCTCGAAACCCTAGTTCACCATTGAACTACTTTCACCTTGAGAGCCACTTTTCGCCCATTCCCACCATTGGAGAAGGAGAAGGAGCATATTGAAGCTTGGAGCATCCTCTTGGACACTACAAAGGACTCCATCAAACCTTCACATTGAAGGTAATTTCAATACAAAAATCCATTCTTCAAATTTGTTGTTTATGTTTCATGCATGTTTTAGAAGTAATTTAATTTCTATTTTAGCTTAATTATTTACATTTACTGAACTGCTACTAAGGAGTCCATTCTCCTTAGTAGGTGCTCATTTGCACAAGCTAGGGGTAAAACCCTAGCTACAATTATCTCTACACATATTCCAACACATGGATCCCCATTGGAATTGGCTTATTGTAACCTAAATCGCATGACAAATGGATCTCATTTACCTTCTACAGTTGTAAATTAATTTTAACATGCTTTTCCATCTACATTCTTATTTCTATAGCTGGCAACATGTTCGTATTCTTGTTTCTATAGCTTGCACCTTATAGCAACATCTATTGACAATGTCGAGGACATTTGCCACCTCGTGGCTCTTGTTGACCAATGAGAATGAGAAAACAAAAAAATTGAAAGAGTAAAATTTTAAAATTCTAATTTTTTATTTTTTTTTCAAAAAAAATAATTTAATGAATTGATTTTATAAACATAGAAAAGATTTATAACAAATTTTTAACATGAAATTAAACTGAGCGGCTAAGTCAAATCACTTTGGCTTTCTAATGAAAAGTATAGTTAATACCAAAGCATAGACTAATAAAGTAAATTTCATCCAAGTCTACTATTACAAAAATATAACAAATGTTAAAAAGATCAAGGGGATTTTTTAAAAATATTTTTTTTAACTCACAACTTTCTTGAATTGCATGCTTACCCAAATTCCCTTTTTTTACCTACAAAAAAATTCAACATAGTTGCAAAAGAAAACACGAAAACTTTCGAAGAAAAAATAATTGAAACTTTAAATCTTTATGGTTAGATCTCAGTTAACTTACCTCAAAAATGCAACCTCTTCTTCCATATTTTATTTGTCGAGATTGCACAAGGAACAAGGTAAAGAGCATACATGAAAAGAAAAGACTTTCTACAATGTTTTTTATTTGTCAAGATCACACAAGGCACATGGAAAAGAGCATGCACAAGTCAGAAAGAGAGCAAAGCATATATATAAACAAAAAATTGAAATGAAGTTTTGTTTGTGTGTTTTTAACTTAAAAATGAGAGCGTATACCTCCATATCTTATATAAATGGTTATATCTTGGGAAAGTGGAAACATTGTTGGGTGAAAATAAAAGGGTTTCCAACAAAAAACGATGCTTCAGAAACACTGGAGTTGTTCACTCGACCCATAAATGCTCAGGAACAACAACATCTAGAAGTCCTTTAATGCATGAAGTGACATATGTTCAAGATCTCGACCAACAACATGTTTGGGTTTTCATAGGAGCTATGATGCCATATTTGATAAACAAGGTATATCCACACAAGTCAAACAACTTAAGAAAACCACTCAAACACACAAATCAAAGATCAATAGACAGGCATATTATGTGGTTAAAACACTCGTAGAGGGGGAAAAACTACAACCCCACCCAACGACGTAGCCACTTGACGTAGCATATTAATGCAAAAAATAAAATGATTTACATATAAATATCTTACAATAAAGCATTAGAAAATGACTCGTTAGATATCATGGATCAATCGGGTGCTACGCCATAGGTCAAGAAGCATTAGTATCAATGAGAAGATGAATATTCATATCACTTTATGTCTAGAACATAATTGTGACTCTTAGATTAGATAATTATAAAATCACACTAAAGAAACACACTTTACCTAAAGACACATGCCAAGTTGAACTTAACTAACTCTTAAGTCTCTAATTATCCTAACATGTCAAAAATATTCTTTTGAATGTTCACAATATTTTATTTGGTTTTTTAAGGACCATCTTTTGATTGTGCCTAACACTTCATTGAGCCTCATCACAACTTTCAAACTTTTTCATCTTTTATGAATCCCCAAAAGTTTGTTAGGGGTCTTTTAAGGATCTTCTTTTCATGGTATATCAAGGGTATTTTAAACATATTATTTCAAAAGTCCTTGATAGTTCAATGGGGGTTTTCCAAAGATCTTTGTAACGTACCCACCCTTAGAACCATTGCAAGGAGGGGAACCTGATGCTATTCTATGGGGCTTTTCATAAACTCAGCCATATTCATTAGATTCACAGCCATAAAAGAGATGTGTGCAGATGGAAATCAAACAAACGTGCACAGTAGAAATGAACTCATCCACACACATATTACATGACTGTTATTCAATTTAACACAGTCAACAAATTAACACATTTGCAGAAGTAAATACACAATAAAATACTCATCTTGATGCAATGTTGTCCCAACAACTAGCTATGTCGCTGCAACGTTCCTCCCAACCGTAGGTCTCTGCCCAGCCTGTATTATTTCAGCACTCAGAGACCACCCCCGAGCTGGGCATGATATCTACAAGGAACTTGGGACTCTCAAGCTCAGCTCAGCCAAAGCAATGGATACCCATCTCAACCCCAGCATTCTCTTGTACACCAAACTCAAATATGGGCTTTGGAACACACTTTCAGCAGTGGAACTTAGGGACTAGATGGACAGGGGTTTTCCCAAAAACGTAGGCACACCAAAAACGGATTGTGGGAAGAGGAATCCAACCCCATGGAGGAAAACCGATTTCTCCCACAGATGTATGAGCATACAGTGGGCCAAAACAGCCTCTAAAAACCCCAAAATCGTTTTACTCTTTTCTCCACTATTAGACACAACAAAAACACCCTTTCCCGTTAGGAAAATGAAGATAAAAACAGTAAAACCTATGAGGAAAACGCCCAGGTAGCTCTAAACTCGTGAGGGAGCAAGACTAATGGTTGAATAATGGCTCAGGGCAATTTCGTGGCTCCTTTCTTTCCCAAGAAGCCAAACACAAAAATCTAGGAAGGGTGGCTTGCCCATACTCGAATTTGGACAGCCATACCTCTCCATTCCCGAAGACATTAACTACCTCAACCAACTCTTGGGAGAGTAAATGATTGGGTACAAAAGTCAGCATGGGTAGTTGAGGGTTTGATGGGTTCTCTCATTGACACTTGGCTTGACTTGATTGGCTTAAGGGTTTGAATATTTCCCTCCCAATTCCTTATAACATCATGCCCCCATCTCTTGTTGCATTGCATAGCTAGTTGTGAGCATTTATATTAATATGCATATTTACAATTCCCATGGTTCACTAGCACATGGGTAGCATAATTTCAAATACTTGCCTCTTCTAGGTCGAGCGTTCACTAGCGGGGCCTTGTCCTTGAGCTCCACGCTAGGAACCATACATAATATGCATACAATATTTACATTGTAACCCAAAATATTACAAGGGTCAAAGTGGGGACGTGACAATCCCCTCCGCTTGGAATAACACAGTCCTCGGTGTTCCAATTACTTAGGAATACATACACGCTATATACATGTCCAAAATTCTCAAAATATGGCAAGTCTGTCTTGCATTTCACCCTTTACTTGGGTTTTCGGGACCAAGTCCTTTGGTCTTCACAAAATGCTCCTGATGGCTGGGACCTTCTAGCTCTGCATGAGGGCATTGTTCCAAAACAATACTTTCCCACTGATCTACAAGTCTGGAAACTTTATGGCGGATACCCTCTTGATGTTCCATTGTTGGGCAGTCGCGGAGGCAATGATTTCCTCCACAACCCCAACATTTCATTGGTTGCTTTACATTTTCCTGCTCAAATTCCTTTGAGTCTTCCCACCTAGAACGTTTCTTAATTGGCCGATTGGATGAATGCTTCTTCATGGATCCACTTTCCTTTCCTTTACTGATTGATCCCAGAATGATTTTTACCTCTTTTTGTAGGTGAATAGATTCCTCCAAAACCTTGTGGTTCATCTCATTCTGTTGCCTCTGTAGCTTGAGCATCTCTCCAAGATTTTCTTGGGTCCTGGCAATTGTTTGAAGAAGACTTTCAGCCAACTCTAATAGCCCTTGGTCTGCTACCATGGTCAATGGAAACAACTGACCACACTTTGCGTACTAGCAACACTTTCTTGTGCCGGATGCAACCAATTGTTTCACCTTCTTACCTGTGAAATTCATCATGGAAATCTTTTGTTAGGACAAGCATAACATAAACATTAAAATTAGTCAATTATTTTCCCAATTGACATGGAATGTCCACTCTTTATTCATGGGACTTCCACACTTTTCAGGCTTTCTCAACATACACATGAACTCATTCATGTTCATCCTTTCACAGGAAATTTACTATTTCAGCATTCACAATTCATTTCAAGCAATTAAACACAATTTATTTTCAGCCATGACATGCACTAAACAATCTTTTGTTTTATAAATACATCAATCGAAAGGAAAGAGAAGAGTAGGAGTTTCTCCCTCTTAGTCTTGTTCTATTATGGAGCTACACCATCGTTGTGGTTTCATGCACCTTAGTCTCTTTCACTTCAATGTGAATGCTTTGACTTTCCTTTCTTGGCTATGACACTTAGTGTCTAAGGTCTGTCTAAGGGTTTTCAACTAGGAACCCTCATCCATAGTTGCCTACAGAACCTTTGGTTGCTATGACCCACTCATGTCCACTAGCACCATCTTTCATTACTGCTCATACTGAGCTCTTTAGGATGGTCACATGTCCATCTACATCCCTATGATGCCTTCATAGTCCTTGATTCCAACAATACCTACACTCAAACATTGAATCAATTCACATGTTTAGTTTATTTTCATAGGGTTTATCTCTAAACAAGAGTTTAGGAAATCATATACGCACGTATATTCATAAGCAAGAAGCTGCAAGGTAACCGAATACTTATCTGTATTGGATGTCTTCACTTTATTCCACAGGATCCTTCTTTGCTTTACGAGCCTTGGATTTCCCATGGATACAATTATGAATGTTGGGCCAGCACGTAGGCTACTCCACAATCATTCGAGTAGGCAATGCCAAGCCAGTACACCGACTGAGTTTATCAATTATTTCCTTTAGCAATATGCTAGGCCAGTGCCCCGACTGGTTTTATCAATTGTTTAAGGAGTGTTGGGCCAGCGTACATGCTGCTTTACCATATCAAGTAGTTAATGCCCAACTAGTCACTCTCTGGACTTATCAATAACTTTATAGCGTTCAACCAGCTACTCCCTGGATTTCTCAATAATTTATATCGCCCACTCATTTACTCTCTGGATTTACCAGCAATTTATAGTCTTTCAGGGTCTTGCCTTCCTGCAATGACCAAGGTTTCCAACAAAGAAACAATAGTGTATCAGCTTAGCTGTTAGAAGACTTATACCTGAAATCTTCATTATTCCAAACAAGACATAAATGAAAACGAATACTTATATGTATTGTGTGTTTCCCCTCTGGTCCATAGGGTCCTGCTTCGCTTTACAAGCCTTGGAATTTCCTATGGACTTGGATGTAGTTAATGCTTAACCAGTACACCTCCCCATCGTCTAGATTTACCAAGCATTTGGTGGTGCCCAACCAGTCCCATATCAACCAATGGAAGGAAACTGCACCACCTGACCATTATAGGTCAAGGCTCTACTATGGAGCCATAGGCATCTTAGGGTTTTCAGTTAGTCTTGGCGCTCGCCCTCCTACTGCTGACCCAATAGGCATCTCATGGTTTTCAGTCATTCTTGGCACCCACCCTCCTACTGCTGACCCAATAGAGATTTTATGCCTTCACCAATGTCACCACACCTTCTTGCACCATAACCCTTCACACACACATCAACTCTTCATTCATACAAGGATGCCACTCCTCTTATGCAAATCGGTGATTCCTTTTAGGAATTTTATAGGTGACTTTCTTGACTGCAGGTTAACATGGCCCCACTCACATAAGGATGATACCCCTTTTCACTACACAGCTCCTTGGGTTTGTCCATCCCTTCCAATATTATTTAGTGTGAGCATAGAAAGGTTACCAATTCCTATACACTCCTTCTGCGTACCCTTCTTCACTTTGCCTCATAGTGTGCAGTACCAATTTGCATCTGTGTAGGCTGACAACACAAGAAGGATAAGCAAGCTTATCAGTGTTGCTTCTCAAAATCGCAACCACATTCCATAACCTTCACTATCAAGTATTGAAACACCAGGAATGCGTCCATTCCCTTAGGGTGTAGTCAATATTGACAACCCTATCATGACCCCACACCAGAAAAGGTGTGCACCCCCTTTCAGATGTGAGCCATGTAGGCCCTAATCATACTCAAGCAGTCTGAAATGATATAAATAAAATAGAGCATTCTCTGCATATTAACCCTAATAATTTAGACATGCATGTTCTTATCTAGGGTCACAGGATACTCATTCATTTTTGCAGGTGTATCTTTTCTTCATTTGCGAAGAATGGGGGCTCCCTTCTCTGAGTCAACAGTTTTTTCGGTTTTCCACCTCAATCTTTCCACGTTCCATAATCCACTCATGCCTTCTTGGCATAGCTTTACCATCTCACTCTCATGGTTTTCCAACATACAGCTTAGCTGAGATGTCATTCTTAAAATATGAAATGGTGTTTCACCCAAAACCCATTTCCAAAGTATGGGGTCCTTCCCATGGATTTTGGCTTCTGCAGGTCATCACACATGGTCTTCCTGCAATGTGTCTTCCTGGCACATTTATCAAATAGCCAAACAGTCAGCAGCATTTAACAATAATCATTCAATGGCATTAATAATTAAATTCAAGTATGAATTTGCAATTATGTTCTCTATAGAAATTGATTTGCTCAGCCATGAGTCTATTCTCATATCGTTTGGCTCTTTCTCATGGTATATTCCAATCTTCATCATGGACTTACCCACATTTGCCATGCCCAAACAATCTACCTGAAATTTGAAACTTCAATCAGCCAAACATGTTGTGAGTATCTATGCATATAATCCTTTCATTGCTACAACAGTCACTGAAGTGATCTCAGAATTATAACACTCAATAATTCAAACACCTTCAACTGTTAGCATTTGAGGTGCAATGAAATATATGTATATATCTATATATGCATCATTATTGTAAATAAAATTGCAAGATATGGGTACACTATCCGTGCAATTTAAATAAATTGTAAGTACTCATTACTTCACAGTCCATGCAATCTATGTCCTTCCACAGAGCACTCTGGTAGCCCATCATCATGTCTACCTTCTTCATGCAATCTTTCTCCTGCATTCATAGCAGCTCATGAAATTCTTTCAGTATTAACAATGGTTCACCATTTCATCTATTATCTAAATGCATTGAAACATACACCACAACCATGCATTCACATAATGCATCTCAACATGTGCACCCATACCTACATATGCACATCCCCTCAATGCAACCTTGCATTAATTCATGAATACTATGCATTCAAACATATTATGGCCTAACCATGCCTATTTCATATGGCATACACTACAACATGACCATTATTCATCACTTGCTTTGGTTGTTAAACTCACAACCAACATACACCAATGGCATGATATAATTTCATATGAATGCATTGAGGTTTCTAAGCAATTATAGGGTGTAAGGATCCTTTCCCTCACTTACCCGCACCTCGTCATACTCGGTAGATTAACATTCATATTCAGGCACTCAATACCATATGCAAACCAAATCAACATAGTTGAAGGGATCTTACCAAATCCTCTTTCAATCATTTATGCAATTAAGCACAAATAACCATTACCTGCATGGTTGTCATTAACATCATTTGATGTTACCTGATTAGTTGGCCTCTTACCAAGGCTTCACAGTTCCTTTCCAACCTCATGCTTGTAGATTTGTTGCACCATCTTTTCCTCATAAGGTTGTTGTTCATATGCAACAATCATCATCCACTCCCTTAGTCATGCTTCGGTTTTCTTTGGTCCTATAACCATTGCAAACACGACTAGTTATTTAATAACCACCATAATCATCTTTAAGTGGCTCATTGCATATGCAAAACCTCACTATTCTACCAATATGCAATATCATATATATACACAAATATTTTTACATGCACTGTGCAATGTTTATCAATATGTCATCTAGTGCATATTCATTTCAGCTATCTAATCTCTTACATTTTCAATCATGCTTCTATGGTCTGATTCATACAACCATTATCAACAACATTACTGGTGATCAACCATAAGCAATACCATTAATGGGCTACTGCATGTGTAACTTTCACTACCTTTACCCATATGCAACATCATGCTTTATGCATAAGCGATTCACATGCACTATGCAATGACTCCTTAATCATGCCCATTAATTCATGTGCATTACTCTCTTGCATTTCCAACATCCCTATGCCATAATTTTCAACTTATGAAACTTAGGAATATAAATACAATAGAAAGAGAGGAGTTAAGGAATTCCTCATAGTAGCATGGAATTTCCTCTTCCGCATCATAGCTGATCCAGTTTCATGGGCTCTCTACCATGCAGACAAGGTATCATCAGCTGTCATTTCTCACCTAGTAGCAATTTAATACAAATGTAAAACATTATTAGTTGCTACTTTGCAAGCATGCAATTCTTATGCTATAACAGAAATAGTTAAGGTGAGAAGCTTCCCTCTTTATCAGCATTGTCTTACTTAGCTCCTATATAATCTTTCTCACCATTAACGACGTCTCAAGGGGACAACGGGGGTCAAGGGGGCTTGCCCCCTTGTGGCTCGCCACTGCAGGGTGGGTCGAGGGCAGCGCCCTCATTTTTTTTTATATATAAATTCTTCAATTCCGCACAATCTGGCGCATGAGTTCAAAGCGATTTTTCTCTTTCGGGCACCTGAAATTCAGTGAAAAACTGTTGTATTTTCCCTGTTTCGGCGGATTTTGTCATTCTCTTCCGCCCCTCTGTAGACAAACTTGTTCAGTTCTTCCGGTCGAAAACTCAGCTTTTCCTTCCGCCATTGCGGAGCAACTCGCCCATCTCTTCCACTGTTGCGGACGAACTTGCCCATCTCTTCCGCCGTTGTGGAGCAACTCGCCCATCTCTTCCGCCATTGCGGAGAAACTCACCCATCTCTTCAGCTGTTGCGGACGAACTTGCCCATCTCTTCCGTCGTTGCGAAGAAACTCGCCCATCTCTTCCGCCGTTTCGGACGAACTTTCGCATCTCTTCCGTCGTTTCGGCAAAAACTCACGAGTTCTTTCCGCCGTAACACTTAGAAAATTTTTGAAATTTTTCGGACCAACTCATCGAGTCCTTCCGTCGTTGCGAACCAACTTGTTGAGTTCTTCCGCCATTGTGGACAAACTTGCCAAGTTCTTCCGGTCGAAAACTCAGCTTTTCCTTCCGTCACTGCGGCAGAAACTCATCAATTCCTTCCGACACTACGGCAGAAACTCGCCAATTCCTTCCGATGCTGCAGCGGAAACTCGCCAACTTTTTCCACTGTTGCGGAGCAAAACTCTTAACTCTTCCGTCGTTTTGGCCCAAAACTTTTAACGTTTCCGCCATTTGTTTGCAGAGCAACTGGCCAAGTTTTGCCGAAAACTTCGGCGCAACTCAGCGAGATTCGCCGAAACACATTGGCTCAACTCCACGAGATTCACCGAATCAGTTAGGAAAAACACTTAGAAAAATTTTGAAAAATTTCAAAATTTTGAAACTTTTCTTAACGGTCTGTGCTGGGCAGGAAGCGTACTTACCTCTATAAGTTGTGATAGGTAGCCCATGAAGGCCCAATGCTGCAACCAGCAGCTCTGATGCCATCTGTAATGTACCCACCCTTGGACCCAGTGCAAGGAGGGGAACCTGATGCTATTATATGGGGCTTTTCATAAACTCAGCCATATCATTAGATTCACAGCCATAAAAGAGATGTGTGCAGATGGAAATCAAACAAACATGCAAAGCGAAAATGAACTCATCCACACACATATTACATGATTGTTATACAATTTAACACAGTCAACAAATTAACACATTTACAGAAGTAAATACACAATAAAATACTCATCTTGATGCAATGTTGTCCCAACAACTAGCTATGTCGCTACAACGTTCCTCCCAACCGTAGGTCTCTGCCCAGCCTGTATTATTTCAGCACTCAGAGACCACCCCCGAGCTAGGCATGATATCTACAAGGAACTTGGGACTCTCAAGCTCAGCTCAGCCAAAGCAATGGATACCCATCTCAACCCCAGCATTCTCTTGTACACCAAACTCAAATATGGGCTCTGGAACACACTTTCAGCAGTGGGACTTAGGGACTAGATGGACAGGGGTTTTCCCAAAAATGTAGGCACACCAAAAATGGATTGTGGGAAGAGGAATCCAACCCTAGGGAGGAAAACCGATTTCTCCCACAGATGTATGAGCATACAGTGGGCCAAAACGGCCTCTAAAAACCCCAAAATCATTTTACTCTTTTCTCCACTGTTAGACACAGCAAAAACGCCCTTCCCCGTTAGGAAAATGAAGGTAAAAATAGTAAAACCTGTGAGGAAAACGCCCAGGTAGCTCTAAAATAGTGAGGGAACAAGACTAATGGTTGAATAATGGCTTGGGGGCAGTTTCGTGGCTCCTTTCTTGCCCAAGAATCCAAACACGGAAATCTAGGAAGGGTGGCTTTCCCATACTCGAATTTGGACAGCCATACCTCTCCATTCCCCAAGACATTAACTACCTCAACCAAATCTTGGGAGAGTAAATGATTGGTTACAAAAGTCAACATGGGTAGTTGAGGGTTTGATGGGTTCTCTCATTGACACTTGGCTTGACTTGATTGGCTTAAGGGTTTGAATATTTCCCTCCCAATTCCTTGTAACATCATGCCCCCATCTCTTGTTGCATTGCATAGCTAGTTGTGGGCATTTATATTAAGATGCATATTTACAATTCCCATGGTTCACTAGCACATGGGTAGCATAATTTCAAATACTTGCCTCTTCTAGGTCGAGCGTTCACTAGCGGGGCCTTGGCCTTGAGCTCCACGCTAGGAATCATACATAATATGCATACAATATTTACATTGTAACCCAAAATATTACAAGTGTCAAAGTGGGGACGTGACAATCTTCCTTCAAAATTCCCTAGTGGTCCATTGAGAGTCCTTCGAAGATTATATTTCAAAATCCTTCGATAGTTCATTGGGGAAAATGTACAGCTTAAGGTAACCAATCACACAGATAGATCAAACATCAGTAAACAAGTGTGTTACATGGTTAAAACCCTTAAAGAGGGAAACAATCCACTACCCTAACCAACACAACCACTTGAGGTAGTATATTAATGAGAAAATAAAATAGTTTATATATGAATCTCTCACAATCATTCATTAGCAAATTATTATACAGAGATCATGGACCAATCGAGTGATAAGCCATGGATCAAGGGCCATTAATATCAAAGAGAAGATGAATATTCAAATCACTTTATGTATAGAACATAATCGTGGTCTTCATATTGGATAATTACAAAAGCATACTAAACTAACACACTTTATCTAAAGACACATTAGACCAACTTGAACTTAACTAAATCCTAAGTTTATAAATATCCTAACACGTCAAATATAGTCTTCCAAAAGTTCCCAATAGTTCATCAAGGTATTTTTAAAGATCGTATATTCACTGGCCCCGACACTTCATCGATCCTCGTCATCTTTCAAGCATTTTCATCTTTGGATAAGCCACAACAATTCATTGGGTGTCTTTCAAAGATATTTTGTTGAGAATCCCTAATAGTTCAACAAGGATCTTCTTTAGAAAGTTCTTGATGGTCTATCAAGGGTATTTTAAATATGATTTTTTAAAATTCCCTGACAATTAATCAAGGGTCTTTCAAAAATGTTATTTTGAAAGTTCTTGGTGGTCCATTAGGAGTCCTTCAATATTCTCTTTTAAAATCCTTTGGTAGTTCATTGGGGAAAATGTAAATATTTAATAAATTCATATTTTAGAAAGTTGTGACAGTTCATTGACCCCCCTCTGTTAGAAAAACAGGATCGCAGAGCAATAACAATAAACAGAAATGCAAATATAATCACACATCCACATTACAAGAGAGACACAGATATATCGTGGTTCACCCAACTTGGTCTACGTCCACACTGAATTTGCCAATCCTTATTATTATTACCGTCCAGCAAGGTGAAGGGATACAACCTCCAGCACAACCGCTGCACTTCCTCTTCCCTGTTTCACAGTCTCTCTCCTGATCTCAGAGATCTTTACAATGCATAAAACCTAATACATCATCATCCCTAGCCGTATTACAATGTCTTTATTTTATAAGGGAAATACAATGGGAAAATACCACGGGATACCCAAAACCATGGGCCCGCAAAATAGCTAGCGAAAACAGCCCCAAAAATTTTCTTCGGGGGCGCTGCCCCCGGACCCCCTAGAACCCTGTGGGGGGGCGATGTCCCCCCACACCCCCCCCGCTGGGGTGACTATACAGTCCACCTGCGTATCATATAAAACTGGGGTACAAACATGGCTGATACAATATAATCTATGAGACTAGAAGATCTATCTCCACAACCAACACCCTCTCACCTTTTTCACTCTCCTTTCAAATTTCCCCAATTGGTTTTCAAGAGCCCTTTCAATATCTTCTTTTGAATGTGCCCAATAGTTCATTGTAGGAATTTCAAAGATTATGTTTCAAATGTTCTTGATAGTTTATTAAGCCATTTGTGACTTTCAATTCCCACCACAATTTGAAGGTGTGCATTTATTTTGTAATCTACAAAATCTTTCGAATTTCATGTCAAAAATCTAACTCGATGATATCAAAATATTTTTCTTGCGTTCAAATGTTTTCCATGTGTCTAAATTAAGTGTTACGCCTAGGATCCCATAGCCTATTAAAAGGATCCTCAATGTTTGAATGAGGTAATATTTGTTGAAGTTTGTTGGAAGTGAGAAGTGTCTGAAAGTATTTAAAGTTGCAAACTTATTAGACCCTGTCAAACATTTGAAGACTTGGCACTTTAGACTATTAGAGCTCTATATACTTAGACCACCCAATATTTTTCTAAGATATACCAGGTTCGCATGCAACCCCTCTTTTTGTTCTTAGGTATTAACTTTCATATAATTAGAACATGTCCTTCGAATTCAAAATGAATGAGGTAATATTTGTTGAATTTTGTTGGAAGTGAGAAGTGTCTGAAGGTATTTAAAGTTGCAAACTAATCAGATTCTGTCAAAATTTTGAAAACTTGACACTTTAGACTATTAGAGCTCTATTTACTTAGACCACCCAACCTTTTTCTAAGATATGCCAGGTGAACCTGTAGCACCTCTTTTTGTTCTTAGGTGTCAATTTTATTTTAATTAAAACATGTCCTTCGAATTTGAATTATATGGTGCATAAAATTAGAAGGGGCGGTGTATACTTTCCTAGGATGGGCTATCGGGTTTATAGAGAAGATGACGACTTACCGCAGCCATAGTGGTGGTAGTTGGCTATCTGGAAGTTGGATTGCCCTTTGAAATTGCAATTGTTTTTATGGTTAGCTCTTGCGAAAAGGATTCATGTCTGGGATTTCTTAGCAAAAACGTTTTATGAGGGGCCTGGTTGATGCACTTTATGTAGGTTTGAAGAAGAAATTGTTGTACATCTCTTTATTCACTATTCTTATTTTCAGACCATGTGGAATTTTGTCTCTGGGGCAAAAGGTTTTGCTTTCGCATGGAATGGAGTGGATTTACAGAAACTTTTCAGCTCTGGTGTGTGGATCCATTTGCTCTCTCGACTAAGTCTCTCCCATTTATGGTTATGTGGGGCACCCGGTTGGCCCATAATAAGATTTTTTTTAGGAAAAAATAATTCCCCCTTTGGTGATGGTGCAAAAAGTATTGCTTTATTCGATTCATATCCTCATAAAAAGAGGTGCAAAAGCAAATATTTATCCCTGACGTGAGTATTGATAAGTCTTTCCATTTGTTTTTTTTTATGGGGCTTCTCAAGGCGAGCCTACATTTGGCGGTGTCGAGGGTATCATATTCTTTTCGGATGAAGTGAGCATAAAATTTGCAGCAGGTTTGGGACATTGTTCAAATAATATAGCAGAGTTGTTAGCTTTAAAGATGGTTTTATAGCTCGAACCTTTTCCAAAAACATTACATGTATGCAAGTTTATGGGGATTCACAAATTGTTATAAATTTCTTGCGAATGAATATTCCTCCAAAAAATATTCTTCAGAGGTTGTCGTTTGAGGAAGTGCTTCGATATGTTGGTCTCTTCCAAAGGATCAGTTTTGGTCATGTTTATCGTGAGAGGAACAGGACAGTGGACCATCTATCCAAGAAAGGGATCTTGTTGGGCGAGGGATTGTGGCAGAGGTGGGATTTTAACTATGATTCTATAAAGGAGGATAACCCAGGTCTGGTTTCCCTTTATGCTTCCAAAAGACCCAGAAATTGTTTATCAGTGCAAATCTGTTATTTCTAGGCTTATCTTTGATATGGCATATTGGAATTTTTATATGTTGCTTTTTTGGCGGATGTCAAACTGTATTTTTGGCACAACAATATGTTGTCATAGATTTTTTTTTGATATACCATAGGATTACGTAAAAGGCGGTTTATGTTTTAATATAAATTGCGATCTTTTTCTATGGAAAAAAAAATGTCCTTCGAATTCAATTTTTTCATTACATTAAATGGTAGTACTAGATGTATGGAAATGGTGCCTTAGTCGTGTATCCCTCGATTAAGAGTATCACATCTCCTCCATATCCCATAGCTCAAAGATTATGCTCACATCACACCAATGCTTTAGGTGAGTTCAAACATATGTTAGTTATAAGAGTTTCCCCTATCCTTAGAAAAAAAATTATTCAACTAAATTTTCACTTTTACTAGTTTTCAAACCTCTAGAACCTAAAGTTCACTCTTTCCTCGGTTTCCATCCTAGTTTGATTGATTTTTGAAGTTTCAACGTGTAAGTTAAATAATGTTAAGCTTTGAACATGTTCGACCTTTGAAAGAAAATGCGACTAAAGTTTGTCTGTGACCTTGTTCGAAGTTTTTTATTGTAGTTGCTATGTTCGAATTTTTGTATTGTAGTTGCTATGGGATAAGGCCAGGCCATATAATGCCATGCAAAATCCCTCACCTAGGGAATTAAAATAATATTGAATTCAATTGAGTTGTCCATTTCAAAGCCTATAGTCTTTGTTTCCTAACTTTATTTATGTTATATCTTGTTAAAATGATTTACAAAACCTTTTATATGGTACCAAACACTACAAGGAAAACACCTTTAGCATAGGTTTTGTGGATATTTTAGCGTTACAAGATTGAGAAAAATTATTAAAAAAACCTTCACTAAAACCCCCACCAATGGTAACAAAGGGTTTGATCAGGGCTGTTATAGCAAAGGATTTTTATCAATGCACATAAATCAACAAATCACATTGGTTCACCATAATAATAAGCACACCAATGCATACAATTTAAATTGTATACATTGGTGCCTTCCTTTTATATAATGCACTAGTGAATGTAATATGTATTATAGCACAAGTGCTTATTATCCTTGTTAATGCATGGGTGTCGATTTTGCATAACAACACACTAGTTCTTATTATCCTTTTTAATGCATGGATGTTGACATTGTGTAACAATACACCGATGCAACAAATACCATCTACAAGGAATCCAATAAGGAAGAAAAAGTAGACACTAAATGGGAAGGTAATTATGGCATTAATGTAGATGCAAAACATGAAGCAAACATAGGTGCTAAATGGGAATCCAAATGTGGTGCTATTGTGGAAGAAAATTTGGATGCCAAAATGGTTGCTAACATGGACGTGAAATCTGTCACTAAAGAAGAAGAGAAATATCACGCTAATGTGGATGCACAATTGGTCGCAAATGCGGATGCCAAACTTGGTGCTAATGTGGAAGCAAATAAGGATGCAAAAATGGGCACTACATTGATGTCAAACTTAGCCCTAAAGGGGGAGCCAAACATAGCACTAATTTGGAAGTAAACATGGATGCCAAAGTGGGTGTTAAAATGGATGCAAAACTTGGCACTAAAGTGGAATCCAAACATGGTGCTAATGTGGAAGCAAACATGGATGCCAAATTGAGTGTTAAATTGGATGCCACCTATAGTGCTAAATTAGATGTTCAAAGTAGACTAGACGTTTTAGATGTTTTTATGGCACTAAACCAAACAAACAAGTTATACAACTTGACGAGAAATTTATACTCAAACCGAGAACTCTAGCCATAAAAACTCATATTTTTGCATAATAAACACCAAAAAACAACCTCAAATCAAAAAGTGGTGCTACCAGTAACACCACTTTTTTTGTGGTTAAAAATATAGACATGGATCAAAACAATCCTCATTTTTGTTTACAAAAACCTTAAAATCAAGCCCTAAATTGAAAACTAATGCTATTGGTAGCAAACTTTTACAAAAAATGGCATTATTATATTATTGTATCATAATTTAAAAATTGTATTTATTAAATCTCTTAGTAACACTATATAAATCTAGCACTAAGTTAAACACAAATTATTCAAGAAATTACTTTACCACACTTTTCACATAAAATAAAAGAATTTATGATATTATTCATAATAAAACTATATATTAAATCATAAAATGTAGAAGTTGTGATGTTTGGGGGCACAAGGGAGAAAGGGAAATGCAATATACTCTAAAACATCAACTATTTATTAAAAAACGAGAACTCGAGCTATAAAAATTCTTATTTTTGCATCAAAAACACCAAAAAACAACCTCAAAATGAACCATGGGTGATATCGTTGTAATTGAAACCCTAAACCGGCCTCGGATTGAAAAGTGGACCTCCTAAAATAAATAAAAATATGAAAATACAAAACTACAAAATTTATTAAAAAAAATTCAAAAACCAAATTAAAAACAAAAACAAAAACAAAAAAAAAACAACTTTACAAGAAAATCTATAAAAACAAAAAATAAATAAATAAAATATATATAAAAAATTTGTAAAAAAAATAAAACACAAATTTCAAAAAAATACAAATTTAATAACAAATATTAACATTTAAAAAAAACTTACAAATCAAATTCAATTCAATTTAAAAAAAAAAAAATCTAATTTTTTTCCAAATTCAACAAAGTTTAGAAAAAAATTAAAAGAAAATTTAATTAAAAAAAATTGAAAAAAAAAAAACTTAAAATATTAAATTTAAAATAAATAAATAATTTAAAATTTAAAACAATATAAAAATTAAAAACTATAAAAAATTAAAAAAAAACTATTAAAAAAACAATATTTCAAAACAAATTAAAAAAAAAAAAAAAACCCTACCCCTCCCGCCCCCCTCCCACTGCCCCTACCTCCCTACCTCTCCTCCCTCCCCTCCCCCTTCCCCCTCCCCCACCCTCGTCCCACTCCTCGTTGCCTACGTGATGCCCAACCAGCCCCTCCCACGGCATGGCACAATTCAGAGAATAACGCCATCATGTAGAGGCGGCGCTTGGGCAGAAAAAGGAGCGGCATTTGGGCAGAAGAAGGAGTGGTGCCACTCCTTGTTCTACCTCAATGCCGCCTCTACGCAATGGCATGATTCTCATAATCGCGCCATGTCGTGAGAGGGGTTGTTTAGGCATCGCGCGGGCGACAGAGAGGGGGGCGGGGTGGGGGAGGGGGGGAGAGGTGGGAGGGGACGGGGGGAGGGGGATGGGGAGGTGGAGGGAAGGAGGGAGAAGGGAGGGGAGGAGAGGAGGTAGAGAGGTATGGGTGACGGGAGGGGGGAGGGGAGAGGAGGGGAGAGGGGGTGGGAGGTTGGGTAGGGAGCCAGGAGGGGTAGGGAGGTAGGGGAGGGGTAGGGTTTTTTTTTTAATTTAATTTTTTGATGTAATTTATAATTTATAATTTGTTTTAAAATATAATTTTTTTATATATTTTTTAGTTTAAATTTTTTTAGAGTTTTGAATTTTTTTTTCAAATTTAGTTTTAAATTTTAGATTTTTTTTTTTAAGTTTTTAATTTTGTTGTATTTAATTATTTATTTTGTTTTTAAGTTTTTTTATTTGTTTTGTTTTGTTTTTTTTTGTGTGTGTTTTGAGTGTTTTTTTCAATTTGTTTTTTAATTTAAATTTATTTAGTTCTATGCATAAAAAAAGGCCTAAAATGCATAAAAAATGATTGAAATGATTTTTTTTTCATTTTTTTACAAATTTGATCATAAAATGATTTATTTAAGAGAAAAAAAAATTTAAAAAATCAAAAATATATATTTTTCATTATAAATGGTTTCTAAAAGTAACAAAATTTTAAAAAAGTGTGTATTTTTTCATTATAACTAGCTACTAAATGTAGATTTTTTTGTAAACTTTGAAAAAGCGCCCTTGTAAATAAAATTTATTGCTTTATTATGACCAAGAAGTTTCAAAATCACAAAAAAATGACTCAAAATGAAAAATGGTGCTACTAGTATACACACTTTCTGAAACGGAGGCAAAAATAGCTACTAAAATTGACCATAAAAAAACGAGAACAATGTCAGGTTCTCGTCAAGTTGTATAACTTGTTAACACTACTCCCAGCACTAAAGAGGGTACAAATCTTGGCATAATTTTAGTTGTTAAACATGGTGCTAACTTAGGCAATAAAGAGGAAGCTAACTTAGGGGCTAAAAAGGGTGCTAAAGCTTGTGTTATTTGCTATGTTAATTTAGGTGCTTCAAAAACTTGCTAGTTCATGCCAGTTTAGCGCCAAATTTTCCAGCACAAATGGAAAAAAATAACACTAAAAAGGATGCTAATTGTTTTATTTGTTGTAGTGGAAAGTGGAGGAAAGAAGAGCAAAGGGACTATGTTTCAATTGTGACAGCAAATATAGTAAAGGGAATAAGTGCACTGAGAATAAATTATTCTACATAGACTATGAAGAAGAAGTTGATCCAAAACTAGAATAGTCTCAAGAGGTAGATCTAGAAGATATTACTCCAACCATAAGTACAACAAGTACAGTAGAGCTAAGGGACTATGTTTCAATTGTGATAGCAAGTATAGTAAAGGGACTAAGTGAAATGAGAATAAATTATTCTATATAGACTATAAAGAGGAAGATGATCCAAAACTAGAATAGACTAAAGAGGTAGATCTAGAAGATACTACTCCAACCATAAGTACAACAAGTACAGTAGAGCTAAGGGACTATGTTTCAATTGTGATAGCAAGTATAGTAAAGGGACCAAGTGAAATGAGAATAAATTATTCTATATAGACTATAAAGAGGAAGATGATCCAAAACTAGAATAGACTGAAGAGGTAGATCTAGAAGATACTACTCCAACCATAAGTACAACAAGTACAATAGAGCAAAGGGACTATGTTTCAATTGTGACAACAAGTACAGTAAAGGGAATAAGTGCAATGAGAAGGTATTATTCTGCATAGAATATGAAGAGGAAGATGATCCAGATCCAGAATAGTCTCAAGAGGTAGATCTAGAATATACTACTCCAATCATAACTTTACATGCATTGGTAGGCATTAGCACTCTTCAAACTCTCAAGATAAAAGGATATATCAAAAATAAAAAAGATAACAGTGTTTATTGATTCTGGTAGTACCCATAACTTTACTAATTGCAAATTAGCCAAACTTTTCAATTGCTTTGTATATTGAACACCATAATTTCAAATAATTATTGTATATGGAGGCACCGTAAATTGTTCATGGAGTATTTATTGGATAATCCAAAAATTACAGTCCAAATGGGTAGTGTTGGTGTTGTACTAGGGGTCCAGTGGCTACAATCAATGGGAATAGAGGCTCTTAATTTTCAAGAAATTTTAATGAGATTCTCCTTAGAAGGAAATGAAATTTAACTCAGAGGTATTCTGGGGAAACCCTCTAAAGTGATAAGCTCCAACAACATGACAAAATTTCCAAAAAAGGGACACCATGGAGTAATTGTACAATTGTGCTCACTAGATGTTCAAGCATCTGTACACTCCATTCCAATGTATCTCCAACAAGTTATTAACAATCATTATAATATATTTGAAGAGATTCCTAAAGGAATTCCACCTACTCGAGATCATGACTATGTTATTCACTTGCAACCAAGAAGTGTACCGCCTAATATCACACCCTATAAGTACCCATATGCACAAAAGAGTGAGATTGAAAATATGGTTCTGAGAAAAGTTAAATTCAGGCACCATTCAACCTAGAAAAAATAAGTTCTCTGCACCAATGGTGATGGTTCACAAAAAGGAAGGTTCATGGCATATGTGTCCAAATTATAGAGAGCTCAATAAGATGGTCATTAAATATAAGTTTTGTGTTCCTATCATTTATGAATTATTATATGAATTATAGGGAGTAATTTTCTTTGCCAAGTTGGATCTATGTTCTAGATATCATCAAATTATAATGGAGAAAGAATACATTATGAAAACAACACTGAAAACACATCAAGGTCATTATGATTTTTTGGTGATGCCATTTGGCTTTACCAGTGCACCTTCCACATTTCAAAGTTTGATGAATTCTATTATTGAACTCTTCCTCAAAAAAATTGTTTTAGTGTTTTTTGATGATATACTAATCTATAGAAAAACTTGGGAAAAGCATGTAAAACATGTTGACAGTGTATTGAAACTATTGGAGGAGCACCAACTATATTCCAAGCCTTCTAAGTGTGCATTTGGGCTTTAGGAAGTGGAATATTTGGGTCATATTGTATCTCACTAAGGTGTCAAAGTGGACCCTAACAAAATTAAGGCTATCATGGAAAGGCCAATTCCTATAAAAACCTTGAAGAGCCTTAGAGGATTCGTAGGATTAACAGGATACTACCGCAAGTTCATCAAGAATTATGGTTAAATAGAATCACCTCTAACAAGGTTACTGAAAAATGAGGCATTCTCTTGGACTTAATAAGAAACCAAAGATTTTGAAAAAACTTAAAGTGGCTATGTGTACAAATCCTATGTTAGCCACACCTAACTTCACAAAAACCTTTATTGTTGAATGTGATTCTTCAGGGCATGGCATTGGTGCAATTTTAGCGCAAGAAGGAAGGCCCCTTGCCTTTGAAAGTTGCCAAATTAAAGGAAAAAACTTACTTAAACCCATTTATGAAAATGAATTAATGTTTTCCATATAGCATGCAACTAAGAAAAGGTTCCCTTACCTAATAGGAAGACACTTCAATCTAAGAATAGATCATGCCAGTCTTAACTACTTCTTGGAACAAAGATTATCTTCAGAAGACCAAAAAAAGGGGTTACAAATATGTTAGTTTATTGTAATGTCCCTTGTTAGGAATTTTATTAAAATGGCAATTTTTCACTTTTTTTCCTTAGTTCAACCTTTGACTAGTTTTGAGCTCTCGGTCTCCAAATTGCTCCAATTGCTCCCAAATATTCTGAGAAGGTATATGGATGATGTTAGAACATACATATGTGTTTCAGGGATTCTTTTGGACCTTTAAAATACATCTGCAAATCCTCTTTCGATTCTGGCCAATGTAGGGAATTTTGTTAGTAATTTCCCTTTGACTAGTATTGGTCTCTAGGTCTCAAATTGGATCCAAATGCCTTCAAATATTCAAGGAAGGTGTATGAATGATATTTGTACTTTATTATGATGTTCAGGGATTATGTATGACCATCAAAATACTTCTTCAAACTTTTTTAATATTATGGACAAAGTATGGAATTTAACTAGCAATTTGAGGTTCAAATCCCCCCGGGGTAAATACTGAAAATGGCTTCCCAAATGACTCCAACCCAACTTGAATTTATGAAAATAGGTAGGGGATGTCTCAGGGGTATTATTAAGGTCTCATATGCACCATTAATCAGTTATTAAGTCTGTTCTAACCTTCTCCCAAACAGCAGCAAAAATCATTAGTTCGACCCTTAGGGAAATGGCACCAAATCTTCTCCAAATGTAAATAAACTGAGTAAAATGACTTCAAATTATTGAGTAATGAGCATGAAACTTGTATAATATATAAAAAACATTATATTCATCAATAAACCATCAGTATTTTACTTATCCATTCGAATCCATCAACATTACATTGGTTCACAACAAGGTAGTGGGGAAATGGCACTGTTCTTTCATTACAAATGAGATTTATACATTTATACTTGGAATTTAGACCTAAAACTTTCTGTAGATTAATAACAGAGTATTTAATTCATATTAAAAAATAAATGGGGCATTATAATCTCCCCCAAAGAGTACAATATCTCACCAAAAACGCCCTCCCTCAAGGAGCAAGAATATGCCTTCAAAACTGGAAATGGTTGAGAGAATGTGATGCATTAGAAGAAACCATGATCTGCCCTGTATCTTACACCTGCAACAAATGACTCCATTAAATCTCCAAATGAAAGGTCTGAATGGCCTTTCCAATTACCAACTTGGATGGGAATCTTTCACCCTCGAAATTGGCTAAGGCAAGAAACTAGTCATCCACTAGCTCTCCCTCTTCACAAATGCAATTGCAAATTTCTCAAATGATCAAAAGATGCTATTCTTCTTTGTTCATGAATTTTATAAACTTCTAATATCCTCCATGGGTCGAATTCCTTCCAAGAGACTCATGCCAACTCAAGTTGGGAAGAGATTCCAAAGAATGTGTGATGAACCTGCAACAATTGATTAATGAAAATACACGAGATAGCAGGAATAACAGAACTCAGAATCACTTGTATTGATCGCAAGCCACTTCGAGGGGGAAACCTCCTTTGAGCAAGATCAATACAAATAACTTGACGGTGGCTTCATAGGCCTCAACACACACTTATATACTAAGTCTAGGCGCCAATACTATGGGTCAAAACCATGGGCCAACACAAACTATGGATCAACAATACTACGGGCGACTTACAAAGCATATGCGCCAAACAACAATAACACAAACTATGGATCAACAAATACTACGGGACGACTTACAAAGCATATGCATGAGTGTGCTTATTGAGGACGGCCTCCGGCTCCAAAAGGATGGATCCTTCATTATCCAGTTCGGGTAAAATATTTTGTCCTCTGATGTTGGTGCCAAGAACTTTCTTCAGACAAGAGACATGAAATATTGGATGAATGCGGGAAGAAGGAGGATGTTCCAATTTATAAGAAACGGACCCAATCTTCTGAAGAATCCAATATGGCCCATAGAACTTTGGAGCAAGCTTATGATGCCCTTTGAGTTTCAGGGAGGATTTCTTGTACGGCTGGAGACGAAGAAAAACCATATCACCTGCTTGAAAAGTGCACTTAGAACGGTGTTGATCGGCTTGTTGCTTCATGCGATTGCTTGCCATGTGTAGATTGTCCCGCAAAATGCGAAGAATCTGATCGCGGTTGTGAAGGACTGTGTCAACTTCCTGAACTAGTGAACTGCTGGGGGTGTATGGAAGAAGAACTGGCGGTGCCTGACCATAGACTGCTTCATATGGGGTCATTTTAGAGGCAGTGTGGTAAGAGTTATTGTACCACCATTTAGCGAGAGGGAGCCACTTTTCCCACTGATGTTGTTGTTCAGAGGTGAAGCAACGAATATAAGTTTCCAAGCATTTATTGATAATTTCAGTCTAACCATCTGTTTGTGGGTGATACCCTGAACTCATCTTCAGTTTGGTGCCACTGTGGCAAAATAGTTCTGTCCAAAAATGACTGGTGAAAGTCGCATCACAATCCGAGACAATGGAAGAAGGGATGCCATGAAGACAAAAGATCTGGTCCAGGAAAATTTGAGCGACTGAGGAGGCTGTATAGGGATGGTTGAGAGCACAAAAATGACTATATTTGGAGAGGCGATCAACCACAACCAAAATCATTGTCTTCCCTCCAGACTTAGGGATCCCTTCAATGAAATCCATAGAAATATATGTCCAAATCCGTGTAGGTATGGGAAAGGGTTCGAGCAATCCCAGAAGGAGTGTCATTTCACCCTTATTGCACTGGCAGGTATCACATTCAGCCACCATCTGTTGAATTGTCCTTTTCATGCCCTGCCAAAAGAAGTTACGCCATGCCCGCTCATATGTTTTGAGGAACCCAGAGTGCCCTACCGATGGAGAAGCATGGAGTTCATAGAAGACATCCTGTTGAATATCTGTGCTATGGGGAAGCACCAGACGACCCTTGTATCTCAGGGAAGCACCATCCCAAGATTAATGTGGTACAGCAAAAGGGTTGTTGGCCAAGCGTTGGATGATTTGAGATAATGAAGAGTCATTGACATAGCCCTGTTGAACAGATTGCAACCAATTTGGAATAGGCATAGAAATAGCTGAAAGAGAACCTTGGTCATCAAATGTGCGAGAAAGAGTATCCGCCACAATATTGTCCTTACCCTTCTTGTAAGTGATCTCATAATCATAACCCATGAGTTTGCTAACCCATTTCTATTGTGCTGGGGAGGATACACGTTGTTCCAAGAAATATTTCAGACTCTGGTGATCAGTCTTGATGTAGAAATGATTCCCTAATAGGTATGGGCACCACTTCTATACTACATGCAAAATAGCCATCATTTCCTTCTCATATGTAGAGGCAGCTAAATTCTTACTTGAAATGGATTTGCTGGTGAACGCAATGGGGTGTTCATCTTGAAGGAGAACAACACCAAGTCCATTGCCGCAAGAATCACTCTCAATAGTGAAGGGCTTGGAAAAATCATGCATAGCGAGAACAGGTGTAGTACACATAGCTTGTTTCAGTTTGTCAAATGCACACTCAGTAGCATGTGTCCACGTAAAAGCATCCTTTTTCAATAGAGCAATTAATGGAGCTGCAATCTTCCAATAATCCTTGACAAACTTGTGGTAGTATCCAGTCAACCCCAAAAAACCATGAAGGCTCTTGAGTGTCTGAGGACGCGGCCAATTGTTCATGGCAGTGATTTTGGCAGGATCCACGTAAACCCCTTCTATTGAGATAATGTGCTCGAGATACTCGACTTCTTGCTGTCCAAAAACACATTTAGACTGTTTGGCGTGGAGATGATGGTTAGAGAAAAGTTTCATTACAAGATCCAGATGCTGGAGATGTTCAGCCCAAGTTTTACTGCAGATGAGGATATCATCAAAGAATACCAGAATGAATTTCCGCAAGTAGGTCCGGAATATTTTATTCATCAAGGCCTGGAATTTGGAAGGAGCATTAGTGAGGCCAAAGGGCATGACCAAAAACTCATTGTGGCCATCATGTGTGCGGAAAGTTGTTTTAGGGATATCATCCTCATGAACCCGAATTTGATGATACCTAGAACGAAGATCCAACTTGGAGAAAAATTGAGCACCATGAATCTCATCAAGAAGCTCATCCACAACAGGAATTGGAAACTTATCATTGATAGTGAGGTGATTAAGTGCTTGGAAGTCAATGAAAAGGCGCCATGACCCATATTTTTTACGGACGAGAAGAACTAGTGAAGAAAAGGAACTAGTGCTTGGGCGAATAATACCTTGCTTCAGTAAGCCCCGAACAAGCATTTCAATCTCTGTTTTTTGGTGAAATGGGTAGCGATAGGGCATGATGTTGGGAGGAACGCTTCCAGGAAGGAGCTGAATATGATGGTCCTCTGGCCTTGAAGGTGGAAATCCCATTGGTTGGGCAAAGACACCGGTATATCGATCTAGAATTTGTTGTAGATCCCAAGGAGTAGTGGAGACCGCTGATGGTTGCATTTGAATGGAATGGATCTGAGCGATGACACCATGTGAATTCTTCTTAAGGATTTTTTCCATGCGATATGAGTTGATGATGCTGAGAGACCCTGGTTGTAAGCCTGTCAATGTGTGTTTTTGTCCATTGGGGGAAAACTGCATCCAAAGTTCGGAAAAATCCCATAAGATGGGGCCAAGTGTGAGTAACCATTGAGCGCCCAAAACCACATCACATCTGCCTAAGGTCAAGGAAAACATGTCAGAGCGTAGGTTATAATCTCCCATAGAGATACGCACATTACGACACTTCCCTTTGCAAGGTAAGGTGCCCCCATTAGCAACCAAGACTTCAAAGTTGGAGTAAGGATGGATAAAACAGTTAGCCTGTTTGGCGATCTGAGGGTCAATGAAATTATGAGTGCTACCAGAATCAATGAGTATTGTAAGAGGAAGCTTCTTGAAGTAACCCCTGACCTACATGGTTTGGGGGGTGGTGATTCCAGCTAAAGCATGGAGAGATATTTTTGGCTGGTCATCCTGAGATGGATAGGAGGCTCTAGAATGTCGACCTGAGCATCCATTGTATCTGGAGCTTATTCACCAATTTCAGAGGCAGGAGGAGAATCCATATCCAAGAGATAGCACCTTTGCTGAACACATCTATGTCCCCGAGTGAATTTCTCATCACAATTATAACAAATACCTTTTTCTCTGCGTGCCTGCATCTCAGTTTCAGACATATGCTTGATAGGAGTTGGTCGAGGAGCTGGCGGGATGGGAGGTCATTGAGAACCCATATTTCGGAAGGGAACAAAAGTGGGTTTGGAGCACTGTTGTGCTGCAATATTGTCTTTTCCAACTTAGCCAACCCCAGGGCTTCCATCATTGTGTTGGGACATAACATTTTGACCTCAGAGCGGATTGCATCCTTTATACCACTGATAAAGCAACTCCGATAGAAGTCATCAGGCAATCCTTCAATGTGGTTGGCTAGTTTCTCAAATTCGGTTTGGTACTCTCTCACAATGCCAATTTGGAGAAGTTTAGTGAGGCCTCCTGTGAAGTCATCAAAAGCACTGGGACCAAATCGTTGCAAGAGGAGTTGGCAAAAATCTATCCATTTTGGCTCTTCATGAGCCTTGATGTACCAATGGTACCATTGAAGAGCTTCTTGTTCCAAATGAAAGGAGGCAAGTGGAACTTTATTGACATCAAAAGTATTATGCAGACTGAAATACTGTTCTGCACGATAGATCCATCCAGTCGGATCAGTACCATTGAAGCAAGGAAAATCAAGCTTCGGACCACGGAAATTGGTAGAAGAAGAGAACCCATTGTCTGATGAAGACTCGGACTGTCGTTTGTTGTACATGGTTGAATGCTCAAGATGGAGGCTGAGAAATTTTTCATCAAGATCCTGGAGTTTGGCTTGGATGGGTGCAAGTGCTTCTTCCATGTTTTTGCTCCTGCACGAGTGACAACCATAACTAGGAGTTGTTTTTTTTTTTGAGTGGGTAGAAAAACAAAAACAGAAACTATTTCAGTAAGGGAAAATCTGTATTTGGGAAAAAATATGAAGGGTAATTGGGATTTGACTAGGTTTTGGACACTATCGAATGGACAGGGAAGCAGAAAATGAGGATTTCAGAAGCGGGGTGAAAGAATGGGAAAATTTGGCAGAGAGGGATAAAGAAGCAGAATTAGGAAAGGAACTCTGTGGTAAAATTTGAAGGTGATTGGGTGAAATCTGAGGAAGTTATGGCAAATCCTAAAAATAAACAAATGTGAAATTTCACGCTTTGGGAATTGGAATTTGGGATAGGGTCCTCAGGAATGAAATATGCAGAATGGGATTACAGGGGTTCCAGGGAAGTTTCAAGGGAAATGGAGTGAAAACAAGGGAGATATGGAGAAAAAAATGATTTTTTTTCTCAGAATGGAGCTGCTATGACGTGGAAGGGATCGGAACAGATAGATCTGCAACGGTGTGGAAGTGATCAAAAACCGAGGGATCTGAAATGGCGTCGAATGGATCGAAAATGGTTGGATCTAAAATAGATCTGAAACGCCTGGATCTGGAACGGCTTTCAGAATGGATCTGAAATGGCTGGATCTGGAACGGCGCGACAGTGATTGGCAACAGGTCAGCAGAAAATAGATATGGACCCCAAGTATGTGCAGCTTCCTAACAGTTCAGGATTTTCACTTGACCACCATTGTTTTCTGACGGCTTGCGTATTGGGGCAGTACCCCTCACTCCACGGCTCAGTTAAAACTAATAACCGCTTTTCCACAAACGACAACTCTTGGTTTACCTCACGGGTGGGAACTAGTCAATCAGGTCGGGGTCATTTCCCTTTTCGCTGGCAGGTCCTCTCAATGGGCCAGCTACTTTGGGTTCCTGTGGTACTCCTCACAATGATTTTTAGGGCTTATGCCCAAGTAATTCCCACAGTTAAGCGGATAGGGATTATTCCTAGATCCGAACTTGCAACAGATGTGAAAAAAAATATTTGACAGAAATTCCACCCAATGAGCCCAAGAAAGTGCTCTGATACCAGATGTGATGAACCTGCAACAATTGATTAATGAAAATACACGAGATAGCAGGAATAACAAAACTCAGAATCACTTTTATTGATCGCAGGCCACTTTGAGGGGGCAACCTCCTTTGAGCAAGCTCAATACAAATAACTTTACGGTGGCTTCATAGGCCTCAACACACACTTATATACTAAGTTCAGGCGCCAATACTATGGGTCAAAACCATGGGCCAACACAAACTATGGATCAACAATACTACGGGCAACTTTCAAAGAATATGCACCAAACAACAATAGCACAAACTATGGATCAACAAATACTACGGGATGACTTACAAAGCATATGCGTCCAACAACAATATACTAACAAAGTAAATACATGGGTTCCTAATAGAATGCCACTTGTACAACAATTCCTAGTCTCCCACTTCCACCAAATCACATGTGGAAGCATCTTAGCTGCCCTAACTCCCTTGAGCGCCCTCCTGGAAGCTATTTTTAGCCCTGACATGTCATATATGTCATATGTCATCCTTCAGGTCTGATTTTTTCCATAAGTGTCATAGCATCTTCATCATTGTTGTCATAGAGCTAGAGAATCTAGCCCAAGTGTCCCATTAGCTCCAAATTGCCTCTTCCTCTTCCATGGGAGTTAATATTCCTCTATATTTCGACCTTGGATGAGTTATGCCATGAATAATACCTTTTTTACTTCCCCAAGTATGTTACCATTCACCTCGAATTCGAATTGGTGAGAAAATGATGCCAAGTGTAGTGGGGAAATCTAGCCATATGTGGGTCCCACTTCCTCCATGTGTCTTCATGATCAAATGTCACTTTGATTTTCACTTGTATATATTTATTTAGCTCCTTTATTAAATATTTATTCCATTCTAATGTTCAAACATCATTTATTATTCCCCTTATTCCAAATCCCAAAGCTTCCACCCCAAACCTAGGAAACTAGTAATTTTCCTCCTTGGCAATTATATGACCTTTAGCATCAATTTGATAAACTCTCAAGAATATGGCCAATGGGATTAGGCCATTGTGACCCAATGCAAAATTTGGGACATGAAATTTATGACTTTGAAATTATCTACAAAAAAGGAAAACATAATGTGGTAGTAGATGCACTTTCAAGAAAAGAAGATGACATTGTGGGCTTACTTTGTGTTATTTCCATTATGAAATCCGACTAGGTGGAAGAAGCAAGGACAGAATGTAAACATGATAAGAAGGTATGCAATATAATTCAACAACTACAAGAGGAACCTAGTTCACTAGATATATTTGAGTGGAATAAAGATCCAATATGGTGCCAAGATCACCTATATTTATGTAAGAATTCTCAATTCAAATAAAAGGTCCTTTTGGAATTACACAATTCTTATATAGGAGGACATTCAGGGTTCTTGAAAACTTACCACATGATCAAGAAGGATTTTTTTAGGAAGGTCTTGAAATTTATGTTCAAAATTTTGTGGAAAAATGTTTGGTTTGTCAATAGAACAAAGGAGAGACAATTACAATACCATGTCTTCTACAACTATTAGCCATACTAAGTAAACATTGGGAACAGTCATCAATCGATTAAATATCACAAGTTTACCAAAGGATGAAGGAAAGAATATCATCATGGTAGCAGTAGATAAACTTACAAAGTATGCCCATTATGCTCTCTTTCTCATCCATTTAAATCAAGTATAGTAGTTGCAACATTCTTGGAAATAATTCATAAGCTACATGGAATACCCAAGATTATTGTAAGTGATACAAATCCAATTTCACTTGTAATTTTTGGAAGGAAATATTTTTGTGTTTGGGCACTAATTTGGTTCATAGGTCCTCTAGCCATACTCAATCTTATGGGAAAAATGAGATTGTGAATAAATTCCTAGAAGGGTATTTTCATTTCTTTACATTTGATAAACAAATGCAATGGGTCAAGTGGTTTCCCTTAGGAGAATGGTGGTACAACACAACTTTCCATACTTCATCAAAAATGTCACCATTTATGGCACTTTATGTCTATAATCCTCCTTCCATCACATAATCATTAAAAGAGAAAGGTAAGGTTCAAAAAGTGGAGGATCACAGAGAGCACCAACAAGAGGTTCTCCAGCTGTTGAAATATAACTTGGCTACAACACAAAATAGGATAAAACAATAATCAGATCAACATCATAGTGGAAGGAAATTTGAAGTGGGGAATTGGGTATTATTTAGACTACAACCATACAAACAAATATCCCTCAAACAACAACCTAAGGACAATAAATTAGCACCAAATTACTATGGTCCCTATAAGGTGTTGCAGAGGATTAGAAGTATAGCTTATAAATTGAATTTTCCTCCACCTGCACATGTACATCCATTCTTCCATGTTTCTTGACTAAAAAGATAATTGGTGACAAGATCCCAATCCAAACTATTTTACTAGAGATTGATGAAGAAGGGAAATTGACACTAAAACCTGAAACGATCCTTAACACAAGGACCAAGCAACTGCAAAATCGAGAAATTATTGAGTACCTCAACAACTGGAAAAACTTCCTAATTGAAGACGCAATGTGGGAATATGAGTTCTTCATGCATAAACATATAGAGTGAATCAAGTGTTGAGGAAAACAATTGTTTGATGGTGAGGATCATGTTAATACCTATATATTGTGACATTAAATTTATATTGTTATATTAGAATTGTGTTTATTGGTCGGCTAAGACCTTAATTGTAATTGTATGATCGGTTAGAATTGTAATTGTACACTTTGTCTCCTATATATACACACACACACCAAGGAGACCTAACTTTGGGATCATCTCATATTGTCTTGTGTATTTTATACATTGTAAAAGGAGGTTGTCCCCTCAAAGAGGCTTCTTATTCATCTTTTTATTTCATTCTTAAGGTGTTGGATTGCTCTTTTTCATATTTTATGCTTTTTTCGGAATTTGGTGCGTAACAATTTTGGTTCATGGTGATGTTTTTTCCCTAGTGAAGAAGTTTTCCTAATTTGACAACCCAAAAGAGATGTATATTATGTTGAGAGGTGAGATTCAACTTGTTGTCCATGATCCAATCCATTGTAGCTTTATCAATACATTTAGGGTTGAGTTTTGTAGTGGGAAAGTGATTTGACACTTCGAAGGTGTCCAAGAGATGCATAAAGCATGGCCAAAGCAACTCCATGTTGTAGTTAGGGTGTAAACCATTGAAATATGGAAGATTCAATCATAAAACCATTCTCACCCACAATCATGGTGATGGTGTAAGACTTGTATTAGAGTGATTTGAGATTCTTGCGGGGACCTATGGGTCACTCTTTCTACATCTAAAACCATACGTTGTCATTAACCTAAATCTTGTGTGTGACCTAATCTTCATTATGCCATTTTTTGCACTTGGCATTGACTTTGTAAAGAATATAATGAACTTCTTGTTGGACATGTTAGATCCATTCAACAAATTTCTCTACTTTGTCTAGCATGTTCTATGTTGGTAGGACACTTCATGTATTCATGCAATTGGCATAGCCACATCAATTGGGACCTGTGCTATGAACCCCATGAAAATATTGAAAGGGCTATGTTCTATAGAACTATGAAGAGTTATGTTATTGTTGTGTTGAACATAAGGAAGGCTTCCATCCCATCTATGTGGAAACTTGGAGTTGTACATTATGAAGATATGTATAATTATCGTATTAACTACCACCTCCTCCCTATCGGTTTGGGGAATTAAGGTGGTTTATTTGGTCAAATTGTAATCCATCATGAACTAAAGCTTAGACCAGAGATTAGTTTGGAACATATTTTCCCTGTCGGAGAAAATAGTCATTTGCAACTTAAAATCAACCCAAACATGCTTGAATTATAAGACACTCTTCTTTCAAAGTGTCAAATTTCCATCATAAATACCCAATCAACAACCACAAAACTATAGTCATCGCCAAGCTTAATTGAAAACAAAAATTACATAAATTCCATGGGTATTGAGTTCCAAGGCCTATCTAGAGTGGGCATGGGAGTGTAAAACCTTTGCTTCTTGATCGTAGGATTAAAGATGCCACAAAAAATTCATGATTTGATATCAAGGTTGGTGCAAGGTAATGATACCCATTTATGATGTGTTAGTTGCAATGGCATGTTGGAAAAACAAAAATTTGATCATTAAAATGAATTATTAGAGGTACCTACAAAAAATTTTAGAATTAGGTGTAAAAAGATGAAACGTAGAAAATTGGATCACCTTCCAGAATATATAACTTTTATTTATGACAAATGGTATAACCACCCCAAAATGTCATTATTTTAAGATTGGTATGTTATTTTTTCTCTAAAACATAATGCACATGTTCACGCTGGTCCATCGGTTTCTTATGTAAATTGTCAAATTATGAGGAAAAAATATGTAGAGGCGTAGGCAACATACAGATCTTGTGCAGAGCTATTTTTCCAAAATTTTAAAAGTTAATTTTATATATTTTTTAAATTACGAAATTCAGTGAATCCCTAAAACGACATGGTCGAGCGTTGGTCCACCATATCCTGGTCTTAACGTAATCAATAAATTTATTTATTTTAGCTTGTAGGTATTCTTGTACTCTTGTGCGGGTTCTTTTCCATTTTCTAAATATGTAATCCAATCAAAATATATAGCCCAAATAAACAACCTATGTTTTTTACAAATTTGACATGAGTGCAGTTAAAAATTAATTAAAAATAGAACCTTGGGCTTCTTATGGATTTGAAATGGCAAGAGGAGGATGCCATGTGGCACAGAAAATCTAGCTTGTATGGGTCCCACTTCCTCCATGTGTCTTCATGATCAAATGCCACTTTGATTTTCCATTGTATATATTTATTTAGATCCTTTATTAAATAGTTATGCTCTTCTAATGTCCACACATCATTTATTATCCTTCTTATTTCAAATCCCAATGCTTCTACCCACAACCTAGGAAACTAGTAATTTTCCTCCTTGGCAATTATTTGACCCTTAACATCAATTTGACAAACTCTCATGAATATGGCCAGTGGGATTAGGCCATTGTGACCCAATGCAAAATTTGGGACATGACAACATGACCTCTCAAGAATATCCTTCATTATGAGTAGTGATACTAATGATAATTGGAATGTAACCCCTATAACCATTATCACCAATATACCTTATAACCCCTAATCATTATAATCCATATCTAGTAACCCCTATAATCAACAAATCCTATAATATGTATATATTATTACACAAATGTAATACCCCCATTTTGACCCTTAGAACATATTGGCTTACAATGTAAATATTGTATACATGCGATGTATATTTTCCTAGCGTAGAGCTCAAGGCAAAGGCCCCGCTAGTGGATGCTAGGCCTTTATGTAGAGGCAAGCAGTTTATATTTTGTTATCCATGTGCTATCAATCCATGGGACATTATAAATGATGCAAATATTAACATTGCAATAAAATACCAAGAAAACTGGCTATGGAGGAAACTAATAAGAGAGGGCCATATGTATCCACTAGGGAGAGGTGAGGGGGTTGGGGGATTGGACCATAGACTTCCAAATGTCATCTTTAGAACCCCTTTGACCTTCCTTCCTGACATTTAATTCTGCTGCAAAAGGTGGTTGAAAAAAACTGTTCATGAGGTCGATGGAGTGTGGGAAAACCCTGAAAATTCAGATGACAGGGTATAGGGCTCTGTTTGCCTTGATCAGCATGTCACTCTACCCCTAGGAATTTGTATTCCCTAATCCCCATTTCATTAGGGACTAGAAAACCAGAGTTTGGACGCATAACAAAGAGCCGAGCAGTGAAGGAAAGAAATAAACTGTGATTCTAAGAAACCCTGATTTTTTTTAGTGCCGAACTTGCCCAGAAATTTGTGAGGGAATCTCAATCCAGCAGGGGATCTGTCGACCTGAACCCTAGGGAAATTTGCAACGTGTGAGATGCTCAAAAAACCATGAAGAAAACCCTGAGTTAATGGCCAATAAACCAGCAGCAGGATAGAGTTGTTTGGCCATATAAAGTGAGAAAAACCAAGTGGAAATGACAGAGAAGAATAGGACAGAAGGTAGGGTTTCTTGATGAACCCAGTGGGACTGTGTAGCAGTTAAGGGAATACTTCCTTGTGTTGGGTGTGGTAGGTATTGTGGGTGCCAAGATTGTCTGAGTGTCAAATTGAGAAGCTTGTAGCTCTGTGGTTGAGCTTACTGGCTTAGCATCGTCCTCCATTGTTCCTTAATTACTTGATAAACCCAACTGTGTGTTGGCTTAGCATGTGTATTTGTGAGAATCCATGGTTGTGAGTGATCATGTTTAGTCACTCCTTAGTGGATACACAACCCAGCTCGGGGGTGGTCTCTCAGCTGAAAGAATATAGGATGGACAGAGACCTATGGTTGGGTGGAACATTTCTCTCACATATCCAATTACTTGGACAAATTCATCTTATAAGATAAGTGTTTTCTGTGGTTCTCAATGATACTAATTTCTATGATGTGTTCCTTTGTTATTTCAAGTTAATTGAATGGAATGAGCATATGTAATTAACCAATAAAAATTCTATGTATAATCCTGAGCATGAGGCTAGTGCATTGGTTGTTTGTTTCATCATTTTGCTTATGATAAGTATGTTTTTATGTTGTTAACCCTGTATGTTGTATATGCATTCATTAGGTTTAGTTCCACTATGTATGTTTACTATGCATTGCGCACATCCTTAGCAGGTTTGCACTTCATTATATGAGCTTGGGGGATGAATTAGACACCACTTGATGTGTTCATTCCCCCTCTATGATCAGAAGAAGGGAGGGGCCTTGTGATCCAGGTGGATATCGGTGGCGGCCCACCTCCTCCAACTGGCTCAAAACAGTCTTCTGGCAATTTTGGTAAATTACTATTTTTAGCAGTTTTTCGGGTCCTGAACTTCCGGAGCCATTTTGAGGCCCTAAATGACATTTTTTGGCGATTTGGGGGACCAAAATGGTTGCCAATGGCATGCATTTGGGCCCAGTCGAAAGTTCTAAATCTCGGTTAGACCTTTCCAACAAGCTACCGAGCGCCCTAAACGGAGATCGTATGCAAAAGTTATGACCCCGGGAAGTTGACTGTTCAACTAACCACCTTGGGGCCACAAACTTTATGACGGCTCATCTTCTAGGGTTAGGTTTTTGGATGATTGGGATTCTTTCCCTCATGCTTATGATAAATAGGCCCTTTCGGCCTCTCTTTGTATTCATCTTGGCACGAATGAGCATAGCGGCCACATCTCTTCTCAGAGATAGCTACCACCATTCTAGCTATTGTATTTTACAGTCTGTTCTATTTCCACTATTTAATAGAATATGTGTTTACTGTACCACTGTGTTATTTGCAATATATCTCTGTATATGATTCTGTATATGCTATCTTTTGTTTCGTTCCCACATAAATCCGGATCACCTTGGCAGGGTGATTCCAGGGATTTTGACAGTGGGATAAAGAGGTTTTAATGGACTTCAGGGAATATTTTTGGTTGGAAACTAGGTAAGGTCAGAGTCCTCAGGTGTGGTAGGGGTACACACCACTGAAAAGAGATCATTGAGAGCTTTCCAATGGTACCGAGTTTTCCCATAATGGATTCTGGATGAGTAAGTTATCAACTTGAGAATTTGGTTGTAATAGGAGCATGGCCAGCTCCCGACTTTCTGAATCTGTAGTGCGGAATCTGGAAGTCGGGAGCGCATTTTCTTCAATGCTAGTAATTTTGGTGTTCCGAACTCCTGAATCCTGTATTGTGGAATGCGAAAGTCGGGGGCGCATTTTCTCGACATAGTGTGTTTGACGTCCCGATTTTTCGACTCCCGCATCGTGGATGCGGAGTGCAGAAGTCGGAGCCGCATAATCGTCGAGATAGTGAAGTTGGTGTTCCAAAATTTTGACTCCCACATCGCGGATGTGGAGTACGGAATTCGAAGACGCATTTTCATTGAAATGGTGGATTTGGCGTTCTGAATTTCCAACTCCCGCATCGCGGATGCGGCATGCGGAAGTCAGAGGCGCATTTTCATCGAAATGGTGTGATTGGTATCCCGAATTTCTGACTCCTGCATCACGGATGCAAATTACGAAAGTCAGAGGAACATTTTCATCGAGATAGTGAATCTCGTGTTCTGAATCCCGCATCGTGGATGCGAAGAGCGGAAGTCAGAGGCGTAAATCATCGAGATGGTGTAATTGGGAGTTCTAACTTTCGGACTCCCGCACAGCAAAATGCAGAAGTCGGGGTTGTATTTTGTTTGACGCTGGGTATTTTGGCATTCCGACTTTCCGACTCTCACACCACAGAATGCGGAATTCAGAGTCGCATTTTGTTCGACGATGTGATTTGAGAATTCCTCCCTTCTGACTTCTGACCTGCGGATCGTGGATTGCGGAATTGCGGACCAAAGATAATTGTGGCTGTGTAAAAAGAGTAGTGTTGCGGATAAGTTTTGGAAAAAAAAATTATCAGGCTTGTTCCCCCATCACTCAAAGGAAACTGAGGGGATCGAGGATGTGATAGAATGGTATCAAAGCCCAAGGTTGCAGCACTGGGGCTGCTTGGGCCAAAGTAGAAGGCATACTAGCTCTGTGAATTAAGTCCATGAGTTTATTTCTGTTAAATATGGATGTTTTATGTTTTATAGGATGTATAATAAACGCCTCTATGATGCACAGTGCTTGCAACTAAAATCATTTGAATAGTTGTAGCAGAGAGAAATAGGAAGGGGAAATAAATCCCCAAGGAAAATGGTAACCATGAATGACGCCAGGATCCTTACGAGCATGATGAAGACATGCTAGGAGAAAATGTGCAAGAAGATCATGCCGAGACTGAATCCAATGGGATAAGGGAGAAAATAACTCCTCGTAATTTGGTTGAAACCATGATAAGCTTCAATGAAAGGTTGATGAAGGCTCGGGAAGAACAGAATCAACTCAATGCTGCTATTTTGCAGAGCCTCACGGATATGCAGTAGAGGGTAATCCTTGGGTCCAACCCAAGAAACATAGGTAAAGAAGGAAGGGGTGCCGAAAGTCGCTCTAGAGGTTGTTCTAGGAAGCGTAATCGAATCCCAAGGAAGAGTTCGGTGAGAAAAAAGCGCAGCACGCCCACCTCGAGATCTTCTTCCAGCAACTTGTGTGACTAAAGAGGCCCTCAAAGAAGTCCAAGGCATACTTATAGCAAGTTTGAAGGAAGAAAGAGGTCCAAAGGAATGCCATAGGGAGAATTTAGGAAGGCAAGGCCTACCACATTTGATGGAGAAAGTAATATTGGCAAAGAGGAAGAGGCATGGCTTCTGGGGATGAAGAAATACTTCAGGATCCATGACTACTCAGGAAATGAAAAGGCCAGAATTTCCATTTACAATCTAAATAGCAGAGCTTCAATTTGGTGGGAGAACCTCATGCAAGTGAAAGGAATCAATGAAAGGAGGATCGGATGGGAGAGATTTAACGGGTATTTCAAGGAAAAATACCTATCATCTAGGTATTATGACGACAAGAGGAAATAATTCAATGAGCTTAGGTTGGGACAGAAATCTATGGAATATCATGTCCACAAGTTTTTGGAATTGTTGAGGTATGTGGACTATATCAAGGATGAGAGGGTTAAGATCCAGTGTTTCCTTGGAAGTCTACCTCAGAATTTAAGAGATAGGATTGAGTTTGTTAATCCACCAAGTCTTTAAGAAGCCATTAGGATGGAAGTGCATTGCAATGAGCAGAGCAAAGAAAAATCATAGGCTCAACCAGCATGGAAAGGAAATCCAAATGGGAGGTTTGATCAAAGGAAAAGTGGATTCAAGCCACCATTCAAAATTCACCCCAGAAATGTTCCATAGGGCCAGCAAGCACGAAGTGGAAACAAGCCAACAGTGCAGCAGAAAGAGCACCAAAAGGACCACTTCAGTTTTGGGGATGTGGAGGAAACCACGTGCTTAGAGAATGTCCACATCAGAGGGATAATCCTAGAAGTTTGCATCACTTAAAAGGAGCAGCTACAGTGGAGTATATGTCAAGGGTAGCGCCTCAAATCTATGTGTTAAATTTTCAAAATTTACTTCAATCTGATCTAGGATCTTAACTGAGAGAAAAACATGTACAGCAAATCTACAGCATATCAATCATGGACACAATAATGCAAGCACACAAGAGACACAGAGTTTACTTGGGGAAAACCATCAAGGTGAAAAACCCCAATAACTTCCTTAGAGATAGATAGAGAAATGATACAACCAGAATACAAGAGATAGTCTTCTCCTAGCAGCAGAGCCTCCTCCTCCACAAGTGCGCCACTCTCCCAAGTGTGAGTGAGAGAATAGAATGTGTAAAATGAGAGAGACACACTCTCTATTTATACACTAACTTGACTTGACCTTTACTCAACTAGGTCGGCCTCAACTTAACCACTTAACATAATGCTGACTGGGCCGACCCCCACTAGGGTGGTCTAATAACCCTTTGACCCACATGGCCGACCCGCAATAGGGTGGTCTATTAACCCTTTGACCCACATGACTTATACAGGGCCGACCCCAACAAGGTGGTCTAATAACCCATCAAGTATAAGTTACGACACTTACAATATAAATGACGACACTTCCGTATAGAGGAATAATAACATCTCTATAGGAATACAATAAACATATATGTGAAATACATTCTGAAGTTACATATACATCAACACTATGCATCATTGGATAACCATCAAGAAGACCATCAGTCAACAGTGGTAGAAGTTGAAGGTAAGATTGCTAAGCAATCCATTTCTGTTTTGATTGACCCAGGATCTACTCATAACTATGTTTCTCCAAAAGTGGTTGAAGGTTGTTCTCTTAGAAAAATGAAGCCTAGTGAGTCTTGGTTAGTTCAGTTAGCCACAGGGACCAAGAGAAAAGTGAGTGAAGTAGTGATGGAGTGCCCCATGGAGTTGAATGGACTCCTCACAAATGTAAATTTGAATGTCCTACCATTAGGATCTTATGATTCCCTAATTGGTATGGATCAGTTGGAAAGGAATAGAGCCAAGATATATTGCTATGAAAAGGTACTTGAATGCATTGATGAAGAGGGTAGACCCAGATTGGTAAGGGGAATTCTCAAACAAGTTTCAGTAAGACAGACTTCAGCCTTACAGTTGAAATTTTTTTATAAGAAGGGTTTCCAATTATATGCAGTTCACATATCAGATTCATCAGAGGACCAAGGAACTAGGATAGAGGACTTCCAGTTGTTACAAGAGTTCAAATATGTGTTTCTGAATGAAGTGCCCGGGCTGCCACCAAAGAGAGATATTGATTTTACCATTGATCTTGTTCCAGGGGCAGAACCAATTTCCAAAGCTCCTTATAGAATGAGCACACCAGAATTGGTAGAGTTAAAGATGCAACTACAGGAATTAATGGACAAGAAGTATATCAAGATAAGTGTATCTCCTTGGGGAGCACCGATGTTATTTTTCAAGAAAAAGGATGGGACTTTAAGGCTGTGTATTGATTACAGACGGCTAAATAAAGTGACAATCAAGAATAAGTACCCATTTCCAAGGATTGGTGATTTGTTTGATCAAATGAAGGAAGCTAGAGTGTTTTCAAAGATTGACTTAAGGACTGGATATCATCAAGTGAGGATAAAAGAATAAGACATTCACAAAACAGCTTTCAGGACAAGACATGATCATTATGAGTTCACAGTGGTGCCATTTGGTCTTACCAATGCACTTGCTACATTAATTTGTCTCATGAATAGTGTCTTCAACAAGTATTTGGATAAGTTTGTGATAGTGTTCTTGGATGACATTCTTGTTTATTCAAGGAATGAAGATGAGCATGATGAAAATCTAATAATGGTGTTTCAAGTTCTTAGAGAACACCAGTTATATGCAAAGCTGATCAAGTGTGATTTCTATCAAAGGAAGGTACATTATTTGGGTCATGTCATCTCAGAAGAAGGAATTGCAGTGGATCCAGAGAAGATTGAAGCCATAATGGATTGTCCTACTCCAAAGAATGTTACAGGTGTTAGATCTTTTATGGGTCTTGCAGGATATTATAGAAGGTTCAGTGAAGTATTCTCCAAGATAGCTCATCCAATTACATCATTACAGAGGAAGAATGTTAAGTTTGTATGGTCTGAAAAATGTGAGAGAAGATTTCAGCAGTTAAAGAAGTTTCTCACCAACGCTCTTGTTTTAAAGATTGAAGATCCAAGGAAGGATTTTGTAGTGTGCACAGATGCTTGCATTGAAGGGCCAGGTGGAGTTCTCATGCAAGAAGGATTTGTGATTTGCTATGTGTCAAGGAAATTAAAAGAGCATGAAAAGAATTATGCCACACATGATTTGGAACTAGCAGCCATAGTACATGCTCTCAAGATGTGAAGACATTATTTGTTGGGAAGAAGTTTTGAGCTTAGGAGATACCACATGAGCTTGAAGTATTTGTTTGACCATCCAAACTTGAATGCTAGGAAAGCCAAGTGGATGGAATTTCTCTATGAATTTGATTTTGAAATTAAGCATGTAAAAGGGAAAGAGAATAAGGTTGCAGATGCTCTCAATAGAAAGTTTCATGTTGCAGCATTAAGTATGTGCAAATCAAATTTGAAGGCAAGAATTCTATAAGCCCAAACCAGTGATGGAACTTACCTTCAAATTAAAGAAAATATACAGCGGGGAAATATAGATGAAAGGTTTGCAGAATATCAGCTTGGTGAAGATGATATTCTCCTGTATCAAGGTACTAGACTGTATATTCCAGATTGTACATATTTAAAGAAGCTAGTGATGGATGAAATACATCAAATGCCATACTCTGGACATCCAGAATATCAAAAGACAATAACATCAGCAAGAAAGCAATACTTTTGGCATGGAATGAAGAAGGACATAGCATAATACATTTATAGGTTTCAAAAATACCAACAAGTTGTTGGGCCTGGCCCAAGTGGGGCATTTTGAGCAAGAAGGATTTTTGGAACTGCGGAGCTGAGCACAGTTCAATTGAAGTATTTTTGGTATAAGTTTTTGGGATGCTGCGAAATTGCACGCAACGCAGTGTCGAAAGAGCTGCGAAGTTCAGAGTTGCGAAGTTCAATGCTGCGAGGAGACAGTGTTGCGATGTGTACAGTCTACGAGGATCCAACAAAGCAGAGTGTTGGATGGAAGATGGCACAGATTCTGGTTAGACCGTCAGCGGTCTATTTTTGGTAAAGATGCTCCATGATTGCCAGGTGGCGGGCAAGGAGCAATGTGGAAGGAAAGCGACTGGTCGCACATGCGAAAGAAACATTACTTGAACCAGTCGCACAATACCATTAGAGGAAGAACGGCTCAGTGAAAGCGACCTATTGGCATGCGTGCGACAGGAAGGACGATAGCGACGTGAGCATGCGTTGAGGGCAGGCCATAATGGAATATTCGCTACCAAAAGCCAGCAGTCCGGTTAAGGGAAAACCGTGACAGTTTTGTAAACCTAAGGGTTTTTTCCTTCGGAATTGTAAAGACATGACCTACGGGCATGATCTATAAATAAGGCATATTTTGTATGGGAAAGGGTTAATCTCTAGAGTTGGGATTGTATCTGATTGTAATATTTTGAGCAAGACCTGTTTTGAATATTATTGTAAAAGATATGCAAGCTGTGTGCGTAGAGATCTATTGAGAGAGAGAAGAGAGTCTGCAGCTGAGTGCGCAGACAAAGAACTGTTGTGCCCTTCCCAAAGACTAATATAACAACTGTTCTTGTGGACGTAGCTCCCATCCTGGGGGTGAACCACATTAAATCCTGTGTAGTGTGATTGTTTACATTTTTCACTTGTCTATTTGCTTGCCAATGAATGTCTGAATTCTCATTTATCAGTTGTTATGTTAATGCTTTTATATGTATTCACCATGGGAGAAATATGGGAATAATATGTTAAGTATTGTGTGAAAGGGATGAATGATGAATGCTCAGTATTCTAAGTCCGCGAAAGTATCAGTCTAGTGAATAATCACACGTGTATGTAGAGCTAGGGTTTTGTAACTATTTTGACACGCAGCACTGAGGGTGAGCAGTACGGTGTGCTTCGTCTGCTTGCATCTGTCATAAGGCTAATTAATCTAAGGCAGTAGATGAATGATTAAATGTTAAGTAAAGTCTTCAATACCTGTTAAGTATGAAAGAGGAAGCATAGAAGTCAGTTGCGCTGTCCTATTATTCGCATCCCGCCCGAACCACGCAATCCTTGGATGTACTGGTTGCGCAAGTGATTAGTTCGTAGAAGTGCGGACCGCAACGCAGTATATTGTCGCGCAGTCTTCAGTTCACAGCACGAGCCCCTCAGTGCACTGTTGAGTAGTTATGTCCGAACAACTCATCACATCACTGTGGAAACCTAATTCCGCAGTACCCCCATAGCTACACCTCAGGTGAGACCTCATCCTGTTCGCAAGTTGTTGCTGAAAGGGCCGGTGAGAAGGGGTTTTGTTGGTTCCTTGAAACCGCGAAGAACCTGGGTCTACATTGGAAACCTCTAGAACAGTATACTAAGCCAACAAATGGTTTCGTTGCCGGGACTAAGAATCCATGATGAGTTGAAGTCATGATGTGCGAAGTAGAAGAAGTTGAGTTGGGCGTTGATTTTTGGTATCCAAACAAGAAATAAATATGGGCTTGGTGCGACAAGACAAAGAGAGACTTCACAGGAAAAGAAAATAGACACCCGCATCTCTCTGACATCCAGTGGTTGAACAAATACTTGTGGAAAGATGTTCACGAAGTATTATGGGCGTCTTTTGGAAACGAGCTACATGAGTGGTTGTCAAGGCTCGTAGAACAGAGAAACTGTAACCCGTGAGACATACCGACCGAGTGGACACCGGAGCTTATTGAAAGGCTCAAAGCACTAGATAGTCCATTCGTATAAGCAGTCGACTTCTGGGTCGACAGTACATTACTAAGCTTTGTGACGCAATTCACTGTCGACATGCTAAAGTCCTACAGTGCAGCCGAAAGAGAATTTTTCAAGGGATTCAGAGGTAAGTATCTGAACAACCTCAGTTTATACATTAAAATTCTTTTAGCTGAGAAAGGTGTTTTTAAAATGCAGTAAAATTTTTTCATCTATAATGGTCAATATCATTTTTAGTGAGTCTGACGAAGAGACACATAATCTAAGAAGTGGGAAAAGATATAAATATACACCTAAGAAGACTGCTAGTGGACCTGGACTCCACGTAGACATTGACTCAGAAGACGAACCTGATATCCAATCCGCACCTATATCTTCCACCTATCAACCTATTACTCCACAGAATCCACCGGGTGGGAACACCATGCCTTCCATTGCACAAACTCAGCCAGTACAGAACCCCCCTATTGCGAATATCCCTAGCACTCAAGCCATTCCATTTATCTCTTCTGCTCAGCAACCTGCATAGAACCCTCCACCGCCTAGAAGAGGCATGACTGAGGATATTAAGCTATCGATATTCAAAGGAATGGGTCTATAATACCTTGATCAGCAGTGGTTTATATGTGAAGCTTTTTGGAGTGTTAAACAAGTACAAGATGATTTTGTTAAGCAAGCACAGCTTGTCACCACATTTAGAGACCGAGCCTTGCATTGGTTCATGAAATACTCGCAGGGACAGAATAGAACTCTTCTCGAAATCAAGGTTGCACTCTTAGCAGAATTTAAGAAGCCGAAGTCAGAGTCACGGTGTATAATAGAGTTGAAAGAGATCAAACAAAAACCTAATGATACATTTTGGGAGTTTGATCAGAAATTTAAGACTCTGTTAGACCAAATTAGCTTCGTGATAGCACCGCAGCAGCACAAGGAATGGTTTATAGCCACGTTGTTGCCTCATATCAGACATTCATTGATGCAACAGAAGGTGGCTTCGTAGTAAGAAGCCTTGGAGATCGCAATGAAGCTGGAAGCTTCACCTATTGGAGAAACTAGCACTGGGATGTCACAGATTCAGAACTAGTTAGCTACCCTAACACTACAGCTACAAGATATCAAGAAGGGAAAGCAAGAAAGACAAGAAGTCTGGTGTACAGGCTGTAAGGGAGAAGGACACACTAAGGATCATTGTCCTTTATTCCAAGACTTCTTTGGCATGGGTGGACCAAACCCATTAAATCAGAACCAAGGGCCATGGTGTGAAATTTGCAGAACTAGAGGACACCGGCCAGAAAACTGCCACCTGATACAGAAATACATAATAACACCTATATTGTAATTTATGTAAGTCAGTTAGGCATGATGAGTCCAATTGTCACGCATATGAGCTCGTGCTAGAAATAAATAAAGATATTCAGCATATGTATGGAGGAATGTACAGAGTCCAAGAAGAGACTCCGCAGAAACAAGATAATGCACAACAGGATCCAGGAGCATACAGAGGCCGCGGAGGATACTGTAGAAGAGGAAGAAATAATGGCCCAGTGCAAGGTAGGGACCGAGGTCAGGTAATCTGTTATATCTGTGGCTAAGTGGGCCATGTGTCTAGAGACTGTACCAATGAGTGTCCCACTTGTAATTATTGTAAATCCTTTGATCATGTCATTGAGGCATGTCCAGTCGTGGAGGAAGAAATGCAGAGATGGAAACGGCCAAATGTGTCGAACCCAAATATTCAATTGATCGCAGCAGAGAGAATACCTGTGGATCCAAGTATCAACGTAGTGACGCAAAGTGGCACTACGAAAGGGAGAGATAGAGGCGCAGAAGCTTCGACTTCTGGGGATTTTAACACTACAAAGACACCCCTTGAGACAATATGGATAAGAAAGGCCACTGGGAAAGCACCTGCTTTCGACATAAAGAGGAACAAAGAAAACTTTGAGGAAGCGCAGGATATCTTCAAAGAATCAACACCAAAATCACCAAGAATCCCGTTGCGCAGCGAAATACTGCATATAGAAGATATGTCGATTTCTTATGAAAAAACGAGCACCGCAGTAGAGACATGCACCTCTGTTGCATAGTTCCTCAGGAGCTGCATGAAGTTGCTATAAAGTCCAAACGCTATCGTGGAATTGCAAAAACTGCTAGACCAATATGAGCCGCGGTGCGAGCGTGAAACTACTGATAGCACAGTTTATCATATTGGGAAACATAAAGAACTGACAGAGAAAGGAGACTTACTTCCCAGATAGGAGATTATGAAATGGATGAGATCATTTTGGATCTGGGGTCAGAGGTAAATTTCTTAACTAAACAAACATGGCAGCAGATGGAGAGTCCAAAGCTATTATTGTCACCTATCCAGTTGAGAATGGCCAATCAGGAGAAAGTTATACCTTTTGGAAGGTTAGCCAATTTGGTTGTTGACATTGATGGAGTGTGAAGTTATGCATACTTTGAGGTTATCGAAATCGTGGATGATAGTCAACCCTTTCCTGCACTGTTGGGGATTGACTGGGCTATAGATAACCTCATCATCATAAACTTGAAGACAAAGAAGATGATCTTCGAAGGTAAGCATCTCAGGGTCATCGCACCACTGGACCCTACAGACGGAGACAAATATAGCGAGCCGATTCAAGAGGAATCCAGAGCTCAAGACTTCGACCAACTGTACAAGATGACCGCGAACCAGGAAGACTATATTAATCCAAATGTGGATGGTACACTGAGCTGGAGATACGACAACTCTTGCATCTCAGACTCTGACGCAGGATTGGAAAATTGGCAAAGTCACATGCACGAAGTATCAGCAAGGAGATGCGCACAGGTTACAAAGTCACTGCGCTAGATTGGAAAGGAGGTAAGCCCAATCCCCACGTATGATGGTTTATCTAATGTTTATTCCTTTATCAAAGATTATACTGCAGCAATTGCAGATGAGCATCGCTTACCCGCATTAGATATGGCACTGTGCGAGACACCTGCCAGATGGTGGGTTGCGCATAAGCAGACATTGACCACATGGGATCAGTGCAGAATCAAGATGCAGATCAGTTTTGCTGACAAGGTTACACTATCTTTTGAGAAATACAATGGACAAACAGATCCAAGGCAACATATTGAGGTCTTTTCACAAGCATGGCAGGAGAGACCACAAACAGAATGGGTGCATCTGTTTTTGCACACGTTGGAGGAAAAAATCCCAAAGAAATGGTACTTAGACATGGAGTTGCACAGGGAGACTACAGAGTGGCCTACCCTCACTGCGAAATTTCGGCAGAGATTTAGTTTCGAAGACGAGAACCCTGGCATAAATGATGCTCTGCAAATTATTAAGGAAAGAATATTTAGACTAGAATGTCCACATAAGAATATGACATTGGAGGAGTTCTTTGGACCTGACAGCGCACCTGCAAACCTACAGACGGAATGGAAGGAACGGGCGGAACATCCTATGGAATGTTACAACCTAGCTGAAGAGGTTGAAGATAAAGAAGGAAGTGATGAGGAGGACCCGCGCAACATAAACATTCCCAAGTTAGAAAGAGTGTGTGATGTAGAGGGACCTCCGCTGGAAATCCCAGACATGAGCGGACCCGTGAAAATGCGGAAAGTGAACAATCGCACTAGCAAAGAGCCAAGGTTCGCAGGTATTGGAGACTACTGGGACAATAAGACTGTCACGGAGATCACAGACCTCTTACATGTGTATCAGGAGTTATTTCCGACAAAGATTACAGAGATGAAGGGCATCTTGGGAGATTTAGGGGTTATGAAGATACCTCTTAAGCCAAGTGCGAAGCCTGTTAAGCAGAGGCCCTATAGACTAAACCCGCGATACAAAGAATGAGTCAAAACAGAACTTGATAAAATGCTCGACGTAGGGATCATTGAGCCAGTCGAAGAGTCAGAGTGGATAAGCCATATGGCTGTCCAAGATAAAAAGACAAAAGGTGAGATCAGGATCTATGTGGATCTCAGCAAGTTGAACGATGCTTCAATGCATGACCCATTTCCTACTCCTTTCACTGATGAGGTGCTTGATAATGTCAGAGGAAATGAGGCCTATTCCTTTATTGATGGCTTCTCGGGATATCATCATATAAGAATTGATCCCGTAGATAGACACAAGACCACTTTTGCCACTGAATGGGGGCCATTCCAGTACATGGTGATGCTATTTGGTCTGAAGAACACGCCCTCCATCTTTTCCATAGTTATGGTCGCAGCATTCAAGGATTTCATGCATAAGTTTTTAGAAGCTTATTTCGATGATTGGATAGTGTTTGGGTTGCTGAAGGACCACTGCACCAACCTCAGATTGATGCTGGAAAAGTGCAGACAGCATCAAATGTCATTAAACCTGAAGAAGTGTATCTTTTGTGTACCTTATGGCATTCTGTTAGGACACATCGTGTGCAAGCAGGACTTGATGGTTGACCCCGCGAAGATCGCAGTCATTGTAAACTTTCCCACACCAAATTCAGTCAAGCAGTTACACACTACATTGGGGCATACCGGTTACTATAGGAAATTTATAAAGGGTTATGCACAGATAACCGTAGTAGTGGAGAAACTGCTAAAGAAAGATGTGTTGTTCATTTGGAACGCAGAGTGTGAACAAGGCTTTGACACCTTGAAAGAGAAAATGGTCACTGTGCAGATCCTAGTTTTTCCAGACTGGGAGAAGCCATTCCATGTTCATGTTGATGCGTCATGTATAGCATTGGGATTTGTCTTAGCACAACTAGGAGAGGGATGTATTGACCATACCATCGCATTTTCAAGCAGGAAGCTCTCATCTGAAGAGAAGAATTACATCACCATTGAACAAGAAGGCCTAGCTATGTTCTATGCACTGCAGAAATTCAGGCACTATTTGCTTGGTGCGCACTTCTCTATGTTCACTGACCATTCTGCTTTGAAATACCTGGTCAATAAGACAGTGTTAGGGGGGAGAATCTGTAGATGGTTTGTAATGTCCCTTGTTAGGAATTTTATTAAAATTGCAATTTTCCACTTTTTTTCCTTGGTTCGACCTTGGACTAGTTTCGATCTCTAGGTCCCAAATTTGCCCCAAATGATCCCAAATCTTCTGAGAAGGTATATGAATGATATTAGAACATAAATATGTGTTTCAGGGATGCCTTTGTACCTTTAAAACACTTCTGCAAATACTCTTTCAATTCTGGTCAATGTAGGTAACTTTACTAGTGATTTCCCTTTGACTAGTATTGGTCTCTAGGTATCAAATTGACTCCAAATGCCTTCAAATATTCAAGGAAGGTTTATGAATGATATTAGGAATTGAATATGATGTTCAGGGATAACATATGGCCACCAAAATACCTCTGCAAACTCTCTTAAGATTCTGGACCAAGTATGCAATTTTACTAGTAATTTGGGGTTCAAATCCCCTTGAGGTAAGTACTGAAAATGGCTTCCCAAATGCCTCCAAACCCACTCAAATTTATGAACAGAGGTATGTAATGTGTTAAGTATGTTATTAAGGTCTCATATGAACCATTAATGGTTTATTACAACTGTTCTCACCCTCTCCCATTCAACTGCAAAAATCCCCAATTCGACCCTTGGGGAAATGGCACTATTTCACCTCCCAATACAACTAAACTGAGTAAAAATGCTTCAAATGCTCAAGTACAGTACATGAAACTTGTAGAAGACATCCATGGAAGTATATTGATCACAAATATATCAGAGAATCATCCATTCATTCGAAATCATCATCAATACATTGGTTCACAACAAGGTAGTGGGGAAATGGCATTGTTCTTCCATTAAAAATGAGATTTATACATTTCTACTTGGAATTTCGACCTGAAACTTTCTGGATATGAAGAACAGAGTATTTAATTTATATTACAAAAGAAATGGGGCATTAAAAGCTCCCCCAAAGAGTACAATATCTCACCAAAAACGCCCTCCCTCAAGGATCAAGAATATGCCATCAAAACTGGAAATGGTTGAAGGAGCGAGCTGCAATAGAAGAAACCATGAGATTCCCTGTAGCTTACACCTGCAAATAAAGACTCCATTAAAGCTCCAAATGAAAGGTCTGAATGGCCTTTCCAATTGCCAACTTGGATGGGAATCTTTCACCCTCGAAATTGGCTAAGGCAAGAAACTAGTCATCCACTAGCTCTCCCTCTTCACAAATGCAATTGCAAATTCTACAAATGATCAAAAGCTGGTTTCATTCTTTGTTATTGACATTTATAAACTTCTAATGTCCTCCATGGGTCGAATTCCTTCCAAGAGACTCATGCCAACTCAAGTTGGGAAGAGATTCCAAAGAACGCCACTTGTACAACAATTCCTAGTCTCCCACTTCCACCAAATCACATGTGGAAGCATCTTAGCTGCCCTAACACCCTTGAGCGCCCTCTTGGAGTCTATTTTTAGCCCTGACATGTCATATATGTCATATGTCAGCCTTCAGGTCTGATTTGTGTCATAGGTGTCATAGCATCTTCATCATTGTTGTCATAGAGCTAGGGAATCTAGCCCAAGTGTCTCACTAGCTCCAATTTGCCTCTTCCTCTTCCATGGGAGTTACTCTTCCTCTATATTTCGACCTTGGATGAGTAATGCAATGAATAATACCTTTTGGACTCCCCCAAGTATGTTACCATTCACCTTGAATTCGAATTGGTGAGAGAATGATGCCAAGTGTAGTGGGGAAATCTAGCCATATGTGGGTCCCACTTCCTCCATGTGTCTTCATGATGAAATGCCACTTTGATTTTCACTTGTATATATTTATTTATCTCCTTTATTAAATATTTATGCCATTCTAATGTTCAAACATCATTTATTATCCCCATTATGCCAAATCCCAAAGCTTCCACCCCAAACCTAGGAAACTAGTAATTTTCCTCCTTGGCAATTATTTGACCTTTAGCATCAATTTGACAAACTCTAATGAATAGGGCCAATGTGATTAGGCCATTTTGACCCAATACCAAATTTGGGACATGACAAATCCTCCCTTCCCAATATTGCTTGTCCTCAAGCAATTTTAAACATGGGTGTTGAAGAACCTGCTTTCTGTATAATTCTTGAAGTTGCCATTGAATTGCCCAACCTTGAGTCTTTGAGTTTCCATGAAGATTTTAGAGAGGAACCACCATGCTTGCTGCTGCACTACTCTGATAAAAATCACTTTATTAAGTGGGGAAATCCATATCCCATACTGCTTGTTTCCCCAAAAAATTTGAAACCAATGAGATAAAAATTATTCCAGGGTCCCATTGCTTGTATTGCACCCCAATAATTAAGAGTGCTCTCCAACCCACACCATTAGTTAAGAGGATTCCTGGATCCCATTTTCTTGTATGCATCCTTCCAAACATCATGAGTACCAAATATATATCATCAAAGTACATAACAACATAATTAAAATGTACATCAAGGATATGCTTAATCAAAGAGTCATGAAGGTGCTTATACCTCCAAGCAAGTAGACCACCATTTGCCAAGTGCATACAAGCTTCAAGTGACCAATCAAATCTGCTCCAATGACATAGGTGAGGATCCCATGTCCTATAATGCTGCTCCAAAAGGATTTGATATGCATCAAAATATTCAACCATGTATTCTTTCATCCAAGAAGTGAATGAAGAATCTCCACTAAAATCTGAACCAAATAATGAGCAGAAAAAACAAGGAGACTTCAAATGACTCAAAGAAGTCTCATCCATACATCCATGAATGTGAGAATCATAAAGATGTAACAAAGTATGTGGCTGCCAACAAAAATGTTCTCCCATCATAAATCTATTCACCCAAGTGTTGGATGAAGTTCCTCTAACATAAAATGAACCCAGTGTTGAGCAAGAAAAACCATGAGTCCTCAAGTGACTCAAATCCATATCATAGGTACATCCATGTAGATGTGAATTATCATAAAGTGACAAATGATGCTGCTGCAAATGTGAATAAGAATGTGCTCCAACCATGTCATCATAAAAGTTAAATCTAGGAGTTCCATGCTCCTCATGTGGCACCATCAAAAAGAACCCTTTCACCCATACTTCATTGAGACTAATGTTGCAAAACATGGAATTGTAGGAAGTAGGAGAATGAACTAACTCACCCAAATGATCAAAAAGTGCAGAAGTTTCATCATGGGAAGGATCCATATGGGTAGTATCATGCAGCTCCTTCAAAAGTGTGAACTCTTTGTCATAGTTTGGTTCCAATGTAGAGGAATCATGCTCTTCTTTAAAAATTGCATAACCTTCATCAAGAGGCAATTCAAATTCCTCTTCCACCACATCAAGTGTTTGGATATCTTCAAGTTCATCTTCAAACACATCAAGAAAATTCAAATTTTCACATTTCTCATGATCCACCATGTCATGAGAATCCTCCAAACAATCTACCATTTGACAATCTGAAACATTGGAGGAAAAACAAGTATCTTGCAACTTTTCAAGAAGTTGCTCATTTTGAATTGTGAGCTTATGAATATCCTCATTATTCTTCAAGTATGCATCATGTAACAATTCATTAAGCTCAAACAAATGGTTTCTATCAAAAAGCAAAGACATGAAATTACCTTTGATGTGGCACATTGCTCTTTGAATCTTCTCCATGTCTTCAAGGAAGGATGTTTCCACCAATGAAGTAGCTCTCCAACAAGAATTTGACACCAATGCTTGAGTGTCATGGAGAATGCTGAGGGACTCTTGGATCTTCTTTTCATTCATCTTTAAGGACCCTTCAAGAAAATGAGGCTCTTGCAAATGAACCTCCTCATCTTCTTCATTTTTTCTTGGACCAACTTCATGAAGCTCAAGTGGTGATGGGGAAGTTGATCTTGGTTCTTCTTCAACTGCTGCAAGGTCTTCATTATCATGCTTAATGGAACTTGGGCTTGCAACAACATTTTCAAAAGTGATCTCTATGTCACCAACATAGAGGTGTGAGCACCCATCAATAGGTACTCCTTCATAGTTTAAGCATCCATCAGTAGATGCTCTTTGGTTCATGTCTAAGCTAGAAGGTGTCTCGAAATTATCTTCCATATTTTCAATAGAATATTCTTCACTATCTTGTGATGTCTCTTCCTTTTGCTCCTCCAAGCAAGCTGTTGCATTTTGCCCCTTGGTTTCCTTAAAATCAATAATTTTTTCCACAAGTTCGATAGAAAACAATTCGAATCCTTCCTTAATTTGCTTGGTCATATCTTCAAATATTGTTTTCATAATTTTTATATGCTCCTCACCATCATATGAGGCTCCCTTTTCATCCCTAGTCATAGTTCCCTCAAAAAATTTGCTCTTCTTCTCCTACTTTTTTTTTTTCCTCTTCAACAAAAGCACTTTTGGTTTCAATATATAATGGTGGTACCTAAATTCTTTTCCTCATAGATATTATACCACATCAGGTGCCAAGATCATGCTCTGATACCACTGTAATGTCCCTTGTTAGGAATTTTATTAAAATTGCAATTTTCCACTTTTTTTCCTTGGTTCGACCTTGGACTAGTTTCGATCTCTAGGTCCCAAATTTGCCCCAAATGATCCCAAATCTTCTGAGAAGGTATATGAATGATATTAGAACATAAATATGTGTTTCAGGGATGCCTTTGTACCTTTAAAACACTTCTGCAAATACTCTTTCAATTCTGGTCAATGTAGGTAACTTTACTAGTGATTTCCCTTTGACTAGTATTGGTCTCTAGGTATCAAATTGACTCCAAATGCCTTCAAATATTCAAGGAAGGTTTATGAATGATATTAGGAATTGAATATGATGTTCAGGGATAACATATGGCCACCAAAAGACCTCTGCAAACTCTCTTAAGATTCTGGACCAAGTATGCAATTTTACTAGTAATTTGGGGTTCAAATCCCCTTGAGGTAAGTACTGAAAATGGCTTCCCAAATGCCTCCAAACCCACTCAAATTTATGAACAGAGGTATGTAATGTGTTAAGTATGTTATTAAGGTCTCATATGAACCATTAATGGTTTATTACAACTGTTCTCACCCTCTCCCATTCAACTGCAAAAATCCCCAATTCGACCCTTGGGGAAATGGCACTATTTCACCTCCCAATACAACTAAACTGAGTAAAAATGCTTCAAATGCTCAAGTACAGTACATGAAACTTGTAGAAGACATCCATGGAAGTATATTGATCACAAATATATCAGAGAATCATCCATTCATTCGAAATCATCATCAATACATTGGTTCACAACAAGGTAGTGGGGAAATGGCATTGTTCTTCCATTAAAAATGAGATTTATACATTTCTACTTGGAATTTCGACCTGAAACTTTCTGGATATGAAGAACAGAGTATTTAATTTATATTACAAAAGAAATGGGGCATTAAAAGCTCCCCCAAAGAGTACAATATCTCACCAAAAACGCCCTCCCTCAAGGATCAAGAATATGCCATCAAAACTGGAAATGGTTGAAGGAGCGAGCTGCAATAGAAGAAACCATGAGATTCCCTGTAGCTTACACCTGCAAATAAAGACTCCATTAAAGCTCCAAATGAAAGGTCTGAATGGCCTTTCCAATTGCCAACTTGGATGGGAATCTTTCACCCTCGAAATTGGCTAAGGCAAGAAACTAGTCATCCACTAGCTCTCCCTCTTCACAAATGCAATTGCAAATTCTACAAATGATCAAAAGCTGGTTTCATTCTTTGTTATTGACATTTATAAACTTCTAATGTCCTCCATGGGTCGAATTCCTTCCAAGAGACTCATGCCAACTCAAGTTGGGAAGAGATTCCAAAGAACGCCACTTGTACAACAATTCCTAGTCTCCCACTTCCACCAAATCACATGTGGAAGCATCTTAGCTGCCCTAACACCCTTGAGCGCCCTCTTGGAGTCTATTTTTAGCCCTGACATGTCATATATGTCATATGTCAGCCTTCAGGTCTGATTTGTGTCATAGGTGTCATAGCATCTTCATCATTGTTGTCATAGAGCTAGGGAATCTAGCCCAAGTGTCTCACTAGCTCCAATTTGCCTCTTCCTCTTCCATGGGAGTTACTCTTCCTCTATATTTCGACCTTGGATGAGTAATGCAATGAATAATACCTTTTGGACTCCCCCAAGTATGTTACCATTCACCTTGAATTCGAATTGGTGAGAGAATGATGCCAAGTGTAGTGGGGAAATCTAGCCATATGTGGGTCCCACTTCCTCCATGTGTCTTCATGATGAAATGCCACTTTGATTTTCACTTGTATATATTTATTTATCTCCTTTATTAAATATTTATGCCATTCTAATGTTCAAACATCATTTATTATCCCCATTATGCCAAATCCCAAAGCTTCCACCCCAAACCTAGGAAACTAGTAATTTTCCTCCTTGGCAATTATTTGACCTTTAGCATCAATTTGACAAACTCTAATGAATAGGGCCAATGTGATTAGGCCATTTTGACCCAATACCAAATTTGGGACATGACATGGTTATTACTCTTTCAAGAGTACGACTTTGAGATCATGGTTAAGCCAGGCAGATTGAACTTAGGACCTGATCATCTGTCAAGGATTGAGTCCGGAGAAGAACCTACGAACCTTGAAGACAATCTGCCTGATGTGCAGTTGTTTGCTATCCATATAGCTGATGATTATTATAAAGACATCATAGAATTCTTGACTACTGGATTGGCACCCATAGAGTTTACTACATAGCATAAAAAGCAGTTGGTTGTACGAGCAACAGACTTCACCATTATCGCAGGTCAGTTATACAAATTGGGACCGAATGAAGTGATGCGCAGATGTGTTTTAGAACACGAGAAGTCATTCATACTGGTTGAAGCACATTCCGGAGCAGCAGGAGGCCATTACGCAGGAAGAGCCACTGCGCAGAAGATATTGCGGGCAGGGCTATGGTGGCCTACCATTCACAAGGACTCAAAAGAGAATTTCCAAAGCTGCGATATGTGTCAGAGGACAGGAAAGCCGTCGTGAAGAGACGAGATGCCATTGAATCCACAGTTGACATTACAGGCATTTGAGAAAAGGGAAATTGATTTTGTGGGACCTATAAACCCACCAGGAAAAAGAACTGGTGCGAGGTACATTATTACTGCAACTGATTACCCCACCAGATGAGCATAAGCGAAGCCAGTAAGGGACTGTAGCGCAGCTACAGCCATGCAGTTCATATTTGAAGACATCCTTACGAGGTTTGGATGACCAAATATTTTGATGAGTGATCAAGGCACTCACTTTTTGAACCGAACCATTGAGGCATTGATAGCAGAATTCCTCATTCATCACCAGCGAAGTATGCCATATCATCTGCAAGCGAATGGAACTGTTGAAGCATTCAATAAAGTACTGGAGAATGCGCTAACTAAGGTATGAAATGTGAATCAGGATGATTGGGACCTGCGCACCAACTATTTTATGGGCATACAGAACGACTTGCAAGAAGTTGACTGGCCATACACCGTTTAGGCTGGCCTATGGACAGGAAGCCATTATGCCTATGGAGTACATTGTTCCCAGCTTGAGAATAGCTACGTTTACAGGAATGGAAGATCGCGACACGCTAGAAGAAAGGCTTCTACATTTGGTTGGTCTGGAGGAGGATCGCTTCATCGCAGGATTCCACCAACAAGTGTAGAAAGAAAGAGAAAAAGCATGGCATGATCGCCACATCAAAAACAAGACCTTTCAGGTAGGTGATCTAGTCCTCCTGTATGATAGCAAGTTTATGAAATTTCCTGGAAAATTTAAAATGCATTGGCTTGGTCCATATACTATTGTACATGTTACTAATGGTGGCACAGTTCATTTAGCCACATTAGCAGGAGATAACTTGCCCGGTTTAATTAATGGGAGAAGACTAAAACCCTATCGGGATAGTCCTACTTCACAGAACCCTTCATGATCATAAAGAAGGAAATTTATAAGTGCCAAGTACAGTTGGAAATGGGCACTAGAAATGGGGAAGAGTCTGTACGCGATGTATGATAATGAAGTGTATATACCGTGCAACACTATTAAGATGTGTCGTTGCACCAAAAAAAAAATTAATAATAATAATAATGAAAAGAGAAAAAGAAAAAGAGTAACTGCGTAGGTGCGAAGTTCAAAATGCAACTGTAAAAGTCAAATTGTATGAGAAAAGAGGATAAGTTCATAAGTAGGAAAACAGACACCGCGAAGTAACTACACAGGAGTAATGATGAGCTGTCACGCAGTTCGATGCAACACTCCAGAAAAATATCCATTACAATGTCAGTCGAAAATATAGTTGTTATACAGTACTTTATCAGCGACTGCTTGGGCATTTAACGAAAAAATAGTCATTTTGAACGAGTTAATGAAGGAAAAAACTGAAGAATTCGTCGTCTTTGGCCAATGGATACCACAATTAATGCTTATCTATCCGTTGAGGGGCACAGAGGGGGTCAGCTCCGCCTATAAATAATGTTGCATTCAGACTCGCGGGTGTTACCGAACACTTAGAATTTTCTTGTGCACACTACTTTGCGAGTTGTTTTCAGTAAGTTGTCTGAAATCCCGTTGAAATTTGTCCAGTGAATGTCTGAGAGGTCTTCTATTGAAGAAGAATTCACGGTCCAGGAGACTGTGAAGGTATTTCAATATGGAGGGATTGAAGGGTTAATGAGAACCCCAGCCAACAAGGTCATCATAGAACAGGGTCAGGCGTCCAGAAAATCACCAAGACACGGTCCAACAATGTAGGACAAAGGCAAAGATCCAATGGGGCCGAGAACGAAGCTACCAAAGATGAGTTCAACAATGCCGAAGCCGCCAATAGCTGATAAGGAGATACCATTGACAATGACCCTGGACTATATCTCACCGCGTACACTGGACGCACCGATCTTCCAGATAATGAAGAATGCCAAATATGACATCCTGCTATCGCCAATATCAAAGCATGTCGAGGTGCACAAAAACTTGTTGGGTAAGATTCCAGAATGTAAGTGGGAAGACTATTATCTGCTTCAGATGCAGAAGGAGCCAAATGAACCTAGGTTCCCACAGTTCCATCCCGACCAGTACATGTGCTGGAAGAAAGACGTAAAGGGCGACCTCACCTTGGTCGCGAAAAGCTGGTTATCCGGAGTAGTCAAGTCGAGACTGCTCAATCTGCTCATACTCTCGCATTTTGACAGATCGCCAGAGCTGAATGTGGTGGTGCGAACTCTAATGGCACACATTCACCAGGGATATTTGTGGCTTGACCACATTGTCGACCTGACCATTGACATTATCCACCGCATCACTGGGTTGAGCAAAAGGGGTAAAGATCCGAAGCAGTTTTTCCAAGGGAAAAACAAGGATAAAGAAGTAGCTGCGAAGATGAAGAAAACTCAAATCGTCATCAAGGGCAAGAGAGGCTTTCAAACAGACGACATAGATGATAAAGCAATGAAGTACCTGCGGCGCAGTACTGCTTGGCGCCACAGTCGCGGAGGGCGAGCAGTTCAACTGGTGTCAATACCTGTTGAACGAGTTCCTGGAAGAACTAAATGACACACAAGTCAATGGCGGAAATTTCCATTATACATGGCTAATAGTGTTGATCACCTTCGTAGGGTGGAAGGATTCAAAGGAATACATTGGCGTAATCACCGATACCAATGACTACAGAGGAGCCCTCTACTCAAACCTTTGGGCAAATTTGAATTCGCAGAGGCAGCACACGACAGCTGAGGTCTTCTACGCCTATTATAACCAGCTGCGCGACGCAATCCTGATCACGCCATGGATAACAAAGCAAGTAACGAATAGATATATTCGCACTGTTGATTTTTATGCTGACATGCGTAGTATTCACATTTCATCCAAAGCATAGAAGAAGAACATTGAATGGTTCACAGGAAACTACCATATGTATGAAGATGATATTGACAATATCATGAAGGAATGGCCTGCCAAGTTTCAGGTCGAAATTGTAGATGTCGAAAGTGACTCCGGCGAGGACAACCTTATTCCATGTCCTATTACTGAAGAAAAGGAGACAGGAAAAAGGAAGGAACCTGAGAGCCCAGCACAGCCAAAGGGGGCTAGAAGAAGAAGAAGGCCAACAAAAGACAGTCAGACGCAGTACTCCATGATGAGGATTATGAAACGATCACCGCAAAGTTCACAGAGTAGATGGAAGATCTGATGAATGAGAAGGAAATACATGACAAAGCGATTCAGGAAAGTCTACAGAAGAATCTGACCATGCTGCAGGGGATTATAGAAAAAATTGAAGAAGTACACAAAAGATTACCCTTGCCGTAGGACTCAGAGTCTGAAGGGAAGTTAGGAGGAACTTCGCAGCAGAAGGAGCCGTAGTTAACCATAACCGTTCCCACGAAGTCCCGCGTTGTTCACCTTGATCCATTAACTGTAAGGTTGCCACTGCAAAAACAAATAGTGCTGGACACGAAGGATGTCGAGCGTGTGGAGATCGATCTTGCGAAGATACCACTACCTGGTCTACACTACTTGCATCTGCAGGTTGTCGAAGAAATGCATGAGAGAACTAATGGCGCACTGAAACATCAAGATGAGATGCAAGCAGCTAATGGGCAGTTGGAGAAAGCTAGCTCGCGGGGAGCTATGGAACTACAGGATGAGCATGATCATCGGAAAAGACTAGAGTCCACGATCACTGCAGTCACAGATGATATATCAGAATTTGAGGTATAGGTAGACCCCGTGGACACTGTTGTTAAGATGGGAGAACTACTTAACAACCTTAAGACAGAGATGCAAGACATGGAGATCATCCATGAAGCTAAGGTTGCTGCCTTGGAAGCACAGATCAACCCACAGACTCCACCAAATCAACAACAGTTAAGAGCAAGGGAGGTGAAGGCCGCAGCAGAGAGTATCTCCGCCGAGGTGGCTAAGTTCCATAGTCTATTAGATGCGGAGTCGAAGGCATTCACTGCCCTCGAAGAAGATCCAGGGTTGGAGGACGTAAAGAATGCTGTGAAATACAAGCAAACGGCATTAAAACAATTGGATGCCGAAGTTAAAACCCTTCCACCAAGAGAAAGACTTCATAGGTACCAGGAAGTTAGCGCACTCAAAAAGGAATTTTGGGCCTTAAGAGATAAAGAGGCTGAAATGGGAGATAAATCACAACCCTTGCTGAAGGCATCCCACACGATCTCGCAAGAGATCGAGGAGAAGTTACAAGAGTTGTGCGAAGGTCAAGAACAGGTGGAAGGACAAGCCGAGGAAAATGAAATAACACCTGAGATGTTGGAAACAGTGAAACAAGTTGAGCAAGACACGAGGGAAGCAGTCGACAAGTTGATTGTCGCATACAATGAGTTCGCTATGAAGCTATCTCCGCAGGCGAAAGAACAGCTCGGAGAAGTTGAAGTTGCAGGTGGCTCAGGGAAGAGCCACATGTAAGTGTTAGGGGCCTGTTGGGCCTGTCCCAAGTGGGGCATTTTGAGCAAGAAGGATTTTTGGAACTGCGGAGCTTAGCGCAGTTCAGTTCAAGTATTTTTGGTATAAGTTTTTGGGATGCTGCGAAGTTGCGCGCAGTGCAATGTCGGAAGAGCTACGAAGTTCAGAGCTGTGAAGTTCAGTGCTACGAGGAGACAGTGCTGCGATGTGTCCAGTCTACGGGGATCCATCAAAGCAAAGTGTTGGACGGAAGACGGCACAGATTTCAGTTAGACCGTCGGTGGTCTATTTTTGGTAAAGATGCTCCACGATTTCCAGGTGGCGGCAAGGAGCAATGCGGAAGGAAAGCGACTGGTCGCACATGCGAAAGAACCACTACCTGAACCAATTGCACAAGACCGTTACAGGAAGAACGGCTCAGTGAAAGCGGCTTGTTCGCATGCGTACGACAGGAAGGCCGATAGCGATGTGAGCATGCATTGAGGGCAGGCCACGATGGAATATTCGCTACCAAAATCCAGCGATCCGGTTAAGGGAAAACCATGATAGTTTTGTAAACCTAAGGGTTTTTGCCTTCAGAATTGTAAAGACATGACCTACGGGCATGATCTATAAATAAGGCATATTTTGTATGGGAAAGGGTTAATCTCTAGAGTTGGGCTTGTATCTGATTGTAATATTTTGAGCAAGACCTGTTTTGAATATTATTGTAAAAGCTCTGCAAGATGTGTGCATAGAGATCTATTGAGGGAGAGAAGAGAGTCTGCAGCTGAGTGTGCAGAAAAAGAACTGTTGTACCCTTCCCAAAGACTAATATAACAACAGTTCTTGTGGACGTAGCTCCCATCCTGGGGGTGAACCATTTTAAATACTGTATAGTGTGATTGTTTACATTTTGCACTTGCCTATTTGCTTGCGAATGAATGTCTGAATTCTCATTTATCAGTCGTTATGTTAATGATTTTATATGTATTCTCTATGGGAGAAAGATAGGAATAATATGTTAAGTATTATGTGAAAGGGATGAATAATGAATGCTCAGTATTCTAAGTCTGTGAAAGTATCGGTTTAGTGAATAATCACGCGTGTATGTAGAGTTAGGGTTGTGTAACTATTTTGACATGCAGCACTGAGGGTGCGCAGTACTGTGTGTTTCGTCTGCTTGCATCCATCATAAGGCTAATTAATCTAAGGCAGTAGATGAATGATTAAATGTTAAGTAAAGTCTTCAATACCTGTTAAGTCTGAAAGAGGAAGCATAGAAGTCAGTTGCGTTGTCCTATTATTTGCATCCCACCTGAACCATGCAGTCCTTGGATGCGCTGGTTGCGCAAGCGGTTAGTTCGTAAAAGTGCGGACTGTGACGCAGTCCATCCTTGCGCAGTCTTCAGTTTGCAGTGCGAGCCTTGCAGCGCGCTGCGCAGTAGTTCTGTCCGAACAACTCATCACATCACTATGGAAACCTGATTCCGCAATACCCCCATAGCTACACCTCGGGTGAGACCTCATCCTATTCGTAGGTTGTTGCCGAAAGGACTGGTGAGAAGGGGTTTTGTTGGTTCCTTGAAATCGCGAAGAACCTGGGTCTACATTGGAAACCTCTAGAACAGTATATTAAGCCAACACAAGTCAAGGAAGCACATCAACATCCAGTAGCATTATTGCATCCTTTTCCCATTCTGGAATGGAAGTGGGAAGTAATTTCTATGGTTTTATAACATGTTTGCCTATGACAGTGAGGAAGCATGATTCAATTATGGTAGTGATGCACAAGCTATCAAAGTTATATCACTTTATTCCACTCATAAGACAAGTGACATAGCAAATATTTTCATGAAGGAAATATTCAGATTGCATGGATTTCCCAAGGCACTAATTTCAGACTGAGATGTAAAGTTCACATCCAATTTTTGGAAGGGACTATTTCAGGAATTGAGAACTCGACTAAACTTTAGTACAGCATATCATCCTCAAACAGATGGTCAAACTAAGAGGATGAATCAGGTTCTTGAAGACATGCTGAGAATGTATGTGATGGAAAAACCATCCAAGTGGGAGGACTACCTACATTTGGTAGAATTTGCATACAATAATGGACATCAAGCATTAGTGGGGATGAGTCTTGTTGAGGTATTGTATGGCAAAGGATGTAGGACTCCAGCGAGTTGGGATAATCTAGTGAATAGGGTAGTACATGGACCATATATGATCAAGGAAATGGAATAGGAAATTGTTAAAGTCAGACAGAATTTAAAGGCAACTCAAGACATGCAAAAGAGTTATGCAAATTTGAAAAGAGTGCATCAGGAATTTAAGATTAGGGATCATGTTTATTTGAGAGTGAGGCCAAGGAAAAGTTACCTAAATTTGGGGATTTGTGCCAATTTGGATCCAAGATATTGTGGTCCATTTGATGTCCTTGATAGGATAGGACCAATTGCATATAGGATTGCATTTCCTGCTAACATGAGAGCTCATAATGTTTTCCATGTTTCTTTGCTTAAGAAATATGTACATGATCCTAATCACATAATTGATTGGAATGTGATATAGGTGGAACCCGAGGGAGAGTTCCAAGTGGATCCTATGCGCATCCTCAACAATAAGGTCACATTGCTCCGGAACCGAGCTATCGGACAGGTGAAGGTGCAATGGAAGCACCTTGGAAACATAGTCATAAACATTGAGATTGACACAAATGCAAAGAACAAGTGTTGGCTAATATTTATATGTTATAAGATACAGAAAACTCCTGTTTGTTTCTTGCATTTTTCTCTTTGTATACGATGAAGTCATGGATTCATTGTTTAGATTCCTTTTGGATTTGTAGGGATACTTTGGAAGCATGTTCAAGGGAGGTTTTGATGTTGTGTAGAACTCTCCTTCATCTCATTGCAGATAATCTCCATTTAAAGCCTGAATTCTTCAATGACATGTTTGGATAAAATGTACAAGCGATACGTATGAATCTTCCATGTTTGAGGCCTAACCTTGTTCTAGGTTTAAGTGCTCACTTAGATGGGAGTGCTCTCACAGTGTTGCTCCAATATTATGAGTCAATAGGGATGCAATTTTTTAACAACAAATAGTGGATTTTTGTGGATCGAATCCCCAATGCTCTAGTTATCAATGTTGATGACACTCTAGAGGTGAGCACATAACTATATTTCATCTTAACCATCAAGTTCAAACTAGACACTTTTTCTTCACATTAAATGCACGAAGTATTGAAAATCTCCCACACCCAAATCTCACAAAGCTCAACCTCGCTTTACTTATGGAAAATATTTTAATTTGCAACCAATTATTTTCTTAGATAACATTTATATGTTTTTTATTCACTTTAGTCTTGATTGGCATTTCAATTTCATTTGAAAATGCTATATGCAAGTGTTGACTAAGAGTTTTGTTGTTCAATCGATTCCTTCCTAGCCTTGGAATCTCGTTTGGAAATGTTATATGTAGGTGCTGGCGAATGGAAAGTATAAGAGTATCAAGCACATGGCAGTGACGAATTGGAACAAGGAATGATTTTCTATAGTCATTTTCCATGCTCCAAACTACGATGTGGATATCGTTCTTTTGCCTCAGTTTATAGATTAAAATCATCCATGCCTCTACAAGATGTATAAACATGTAGAGAATACAATCTACAAGGAAAAAAATCATTGGATTTCGCAAAGATCCATCCTTGAAATGATATTATTATTAATGAGTAAGTCGTCCTTCGAACTCGAACATCTGTTTCAAAATTATAAAATACTCAACAACTTTCATGAAGAGGTGGCTAATCTAAGATTCGCAAAATACAATATATGCTTTTACACGAGCTTCCAATTTTCTTTCAAATTTCCACTTCTTTTTTTTCAAAATAAGGACTTCACTGCTCGCAGCCCTTATTAAGAATTATAAATGATTCACTAAAAAATGTTTTTATTTTATTAAATTGTGTAAATCATGGTCTTCATTAGATTAGGTATTTCTTTAACCTATGTTTCAATTTAATAAGGAATTAAGCATGTGGAAATTATATTTTATATTGAAAGTTTCAAGCCACTTGTTTTTTTTTAAATGTGTTTGATTGCGTCTTACTCAATATCATCTTTATACCTTTACATGATATCATCTTTATACCTTTATATGACAGATATGATTAATAAACAACTACTCAACATCATCTCTATCTTTTTTTATTTAATAGATATAATTAATAAACTACTACTTGCACTCTTGATTTCTTTATTTTTGAGTAATATTTTGACATAACTTTTACGAACCAACTTCCCGTGAACTCCATTAAGTTTAGATTGAAGTTATATATATAAATCTTTAAGTTTAGATTGAGGTTATATATATAAATCTTTATATTATCGATGATGACTGGGGTTTTGATTTTATGATGTAAATTGAAGAACAAGTTAAACCATGATGATGTAAATCAAAGCGCAACTCAAATAATGTTGAATTGATTAATTGATTGGCCTTAAACATATATATAAATGAATTAACATATAAAACAAATCAAAGAGCAACTTGAATAATGTTGAATAATGTTGGATTGATTAGGTGATTGGCCTTAAACATGTATATAAATGAATTAACATATAAAAGAGTATTGGATTGATTAAGTGATGGGCATCAAAACATGTACATAGATGAAGTATATAATGAATGAAATCCACACATCAATTAGATTTGAAACATTATTTGTGATACTTTATAATAATCTATATATTGTTGTGCAAAGAGAGAGTGTGAAAAAAAATGCTTTGCAATTATGTTGTATATTATATATAGGAATTACACATAATTATAAGAATGTCTATAGGTATATTGGTTTCATAATTAATAATTGTTATTTTCCACTTAGTGTACCATGTGATATTATTAGTTGCATGTGTAACAATCTTGATGAGAACTCACATTCATGGGCTGCATAGGCCATTTAAGTGGGTGTGATTAAGGTGTGCATGCACATACTGCTAAGGTGAGCACACATAGGTTGTTGAAGCATGTGCACACATGCTAGTACTTGGCATGCACAATAGCAATTCAATGTGTCAAATGTTGTTAAGGGGTGTGGGGGCATTTCCCTATACCTCAACTAACATCGACATAAGGTTGATAGGGACACCATCCCTTAGACCTTGTGAGAGGTCCATGAGCCACGATCTTAGGTTGGTGCACACAAATAAAGGTGTTGAAGTGACCCATATGGAGGATGTTATTTTGAAGGATGAATATTTTCTAACATGCATGACTCTAGGTACTAGATCCTTATGGCTACGATAAAATCAAGGAAAAAAGATGTTATGATGCTCCTTCATGTTAGACTTACTTAGTTATGAGTAGAGAAGGATATTGTTCTTAGAGACAAATATTGCTTTGACTCATTGTTGGTAGGCAGAAGTGACCACTCTTCAACGCAAAATAAACAACCCCATCGAGGTGCTTAAGGCAGACCCTAAACCATTTGGTGTAGCTACTTCTAACGAGAATAAGAGCTTCATTGCCACCAATGGGAAGTTGCTCCTTGAAAATGAGACTTTGTCGTTAACCTGATCCTAAATTCCCAAATGAAAAACTACTTTAAATGAAATGCAAACTAAACTAAATTGCAAAGTACCATCTTATCTAATCTAATCTAATTTAAATCAAAAATAAATTATATTCTTATTTGATTTAAAGAGAAAGCCAAATCGAAATCACAACCCATTATATAATTTATTACATTCACAAAATTTCTCCTAGAACACGTTTGAGCAAAACTAGAACAGATTTGAGCATAACTGAGCATGTGTATACAAGCTATTTACGACTCCCTCTGTTCTATTCTGTGCTATCCACTAACTTTTACAAAAATACAAAACTGGGGAAAAAGAGTTTCCTCAAGCTCCATGGAGAGGCCCCTCCCTCTATAGTTGAGTTTCTCATTCTTAAATAGGCAATCAGATACAAATAATAGTCTGTTATTTTCGCTCAAGCTGGTAACACAGAATGTGTTGTTCCCTCTTGATTTCAGGCTCCAATCTTTGCTTCTTGTTCGTCAAGATAACTGAGTTGATCCGGCGCTTTTGGAGCGTTATCATGTTCTCAACAAACTCTTGAATTATTCCTAAGTTGATCCGGCACTTTTGGAGCATTACCATATTCTCAACAAAATCTTGAATAATTCCTGCTATCTAGTGCTCCTTCTACACACTAAATCATTCAAAAGCTGACCCATCTCTTCCTTCTCTTAGGAATCTTGTGAATTTTTATGTGGTAACATCCAAAGTTGCTTCCAAGGATTTTTTTCTTATATGATTTGACGATGATTGCTTTACTTGCGGATTGGTGATTTATTTTATTTCTATCGTCGAACAATCATTTATTCTCACCTTCATCATGCATAGAATTACTTAAAACACGAAACATAAATATTAAAAAATAAGTTTACCAAGAATTATTTTGTAACATGCAATCCAAGTCAAACAGATGTCTCCACAGAATTGAACTCACGTGGATGGAATGAAATCCATCTAACCCCACCAACGGGCCATCATATCCTTGACAACTTTTTGTAATGTGTTGTAAAAGACATTTGTCAACAAAGGAAAACAAAATTCCCTAAGAGACGTGGAGTTCAATTGTAAGACCATATTCATATGAGACAAACGTTTCATTTATGGGCATTAATCATCCGCCTTTTCTTGTTTTGGGAAATTTAAAACACCAATTAAGATTTTACATGAGTCATTCTTAGTTTACCATCTTATAAATAATGCTTAAACTTGGTTGCAAATTTTATGCATAATGATGAAGTTTTAGTGAGAATATAGGATAACACAATAAACTTATATAACAAGGCTGCATGGCAGCTAATACCCACCGAATTGAAAAAGCTATTGCATTTGCATAGCTTTGAATGGGAGTGCTAATACTTTAGTTTTCCCGTGATTACATTGGCATAGCTTTGGAATGGGAGTGTTAATACATTGCATACCTTTATCTTCATAAAATTGCACGACGACCAAACGAAGGAGGCAAGCATTAGGGATCAAGCATGTACTGCATGAAGTAGGCAAGTACTCGGCAAGCATCCCACCTTTGCATACATAACCTCTAAGCAGCAATTGCTTTGCCCTATTATTAATAAAAGGGGATGCGGATGCTTAAGGATATCATCGCTTTAAGAAACATAGGCAAAGGACCATATAGGATTTATTGACTACTGATCTGAATTGGAAAAAGTTGCATATGTTGGCATGTGTAGCTAGGAATACGCAGAGAAAGACAAAAAGTTGGAATACACATAACCAGAATTCCAAAAACAAAGATCATGCCAAATGTGAGAGACTCGATAAGAAACCCGCATACACAAAATGAGAAGATTTACTATGTTTCCCATGTTCCCATCAGATGACAGGAGAAGTTCCCCATCGCCGGCATCGAGTGGAAGGCATTTAAAAAGAGTGTTTTCTTATTACGTATAGATAGAGTTTGCGAACTTTCATTAACCTCGATAGGTCGAATCTATCTCTTTAAAATGGACAAATAACATGTGCTTCAACTCTTGCATCAAACTATCCTTGCAAATGAAATGAAGCATGTCCTTATGGTGTTCCTTCCTCTTTAACTTATCCTCTCTGCATGGTTTCATCCCTTCACACTCTTACAATGCCTTGTTCATGTCACTCATTCTCCATTTAAGCTTCTTATGAATTTGTGAAGAACCTGCAATAATTAATTAATGCAAATACATGAGATATCAAAAATAATAGAACTCAGAATCACTTTTATATTGATCACGGGGCACTTTGAGGGGGCAACCTCCTTTGAGCAAGCTCAATACAATTAACTTCACAGTACCTTCATTGGCCTCAACACACACTTATATACTAAGTCTATGCCCAATACTATGGGTCAAAACCATGGGACATATAATACTACGGGACGACTTACAAAGCATATGCATCCAATACTATGGGTCAATACTATGGGCTAATATTAACTATGGATCAACAAATACTACGGGACGACTTACAAAGCATATGCGTCCAACAACAATATACTAACAAAGTAAAGAGAAGGGTTGACACGGGTTCCTAACAGAATTTCACAACATAGAATTTATCTTTTTTGAGCCATTCGGGGTCTAAAGATAGCATCACTAAGGCAGGTGGTATGATCGCTCACATAGACCTTGTTACACGAAAATGTCGTCACCCTTGTGCAAGTGTCATCATCATGACCGTTGCAAGTACCATCATTATGACCAAGTGTTGTCATCATAACCGTTGTGATAATGTCGTCATCTTGACCATTGTGTAAACTCTTTGCTATTTTACCTAAATCCATTTTAGAGTAAAAACACATCCCTGAAGTTTCCCATGACTGGAGGGCTTAACTGACCTACTTTTCAAGGTCGTCGCAGTCTGCCCTTGTGCAACATGCGACGTCATAAGTTGTCCTAATGCAACCTGTGACGATGTCATTTATTTGGATAAAAGAGTATCTTCGAGCCCATTCTCGAAGATGAGTGATGTGGAGGCCTATCCCTAGGTTCTAGGTGAGGTGGCATTTCAGTTCCTAACCTAATGGGAGGATCCCTTAACCATCTCCCCCTAATCCTCAACCTACCCTATCTCTTTAGCCCTATATAAACACCCACTCTCTCGATGGGAGGGAGGAAGGTCTATGGTACCCTTATGCTGATAGGATCCATACTGGTGATTGGGAAAGCTTGTACCATCTTGGAGGTTTGGCTTGGACATGTTGGATGGAGGATGTGACGTTAAGGCTTTGGTTGTAGCTTCATCCTTTCTATGTATTTCCACCTTTTTATACAGTTAATATAATCTCTTTCCATAAATGTTGTCTCGTTGATGATGTTTAGAACTTTCTTCCTCAACTGTTAGTTTAGATCAGGTATTGTTTAGATATCTTGTACTGCTTGTATTGTTTCCATATTGTCTTGACAGGTCTTGCAGTTGGAGATCTGACGACCACTAGACTTGGAGCAACAACAAGGAGAAGGATCCGCGATCTGAAAGGTATGATATCTAAGTACTCAATCTGTAACTAGATCTAGAAAATGAGTTTTGTATTCTGTACTATTTGTTCTAGATTCACTTGAACTAGGGAGATCCGGCTCGTGTCCGCCCGAGTGGATTGTCCGATAACAAATTTGGTGACCATACTGGGGAATGAACATTGTTTTAGTTTTCAATTTTAAGTCATTTTCAGTTGATTTCTTTTGCAAGCCATCTTTTTGCCTCTGGAGCCTTTTCACCATCAGATCTTCACTATGAAGAGTCTGATTACCTTCCTCTGATTTTGTACATCCCATTTGAAGACCTGTTTATTGCTCATTATCTGGAGAATTGGTTCATTTTTTAACTTAGATCTCGCCTGTCACACCTGGTCAGTGTACCCAGAGTGACACTGTGTGTGTTTTTTATCGTTGTTCTTAGCATGTTATTCTGTCATTGCGGCCCTTCCATTGGTAGACTACGACGTCATCACACTTCCTGCATTGGTGAACTGCGACGTCACACTGTGCACAAGCACAGAGTGAGCTGATCTGCCATTTTTTCCATATAGGCACCTTTTCTCCATTTCTGATTTGAGTTTTGGTTTGTGTGCAGACTCCTCTGCACTATACCTTCCAGGCAGAGACCCTTTTTTCCAGCAGTGTTTTGATTGGCTTGTTTGTATTGGTTTTTGGGTCTTTTGAGTTTTGGATTCATGTTTGGCCCCTTGAATAAAAACTAGTGTTTTGCTTGCATTTTTAAGCGAAATGGGTTCTATTTTTGAAAAAAAAATCCCCCTCATGGCCGGGGGGAGGGTGGGCATGAATCGTGCATTCTTCAGTCGTTTTGAGCCATCTCAAGGTTTTGAGATCATTTTTTGGTTTGGTGTGATTGACTTGTTTTAAAGACTTGAAGAGTGTGGGATATCCATGTCTTTTTTAGCCTCTCTTTCTTGGGTTATGCATCTTGTTTCCCTTACATGCTGAGCTATTCAATCATTTTTGGGGAAGATTGATTCTTTGTCTCCACTTTAGTTCAAAGAAAAGCTTGATTTTGCCACTCTTTTGCTATATTCATGAATTTGGAAAACATAAGTATTCTTCTTGCTTTAATTTGATCATTTGAAATTCTTGGTCTCACACTCGTAAGAAGAAGAAATATTCGTTTCAATTTTGTGTGCATTTGAGTTAGATAAGATTGTTAAGTGCTTATCTTTGTCTTGCATTTGATTGGAAACGTTTGTGGAATCCTTCTTTCCATAGCTTAGATGTGTCTTTTTCAAGTGTAAAAAGATAGGAAATGAGTTATAATTATTGCATTTGGTAGATTTTGAGCCTTTCTTGAGTGCCTTTTAGTTGTTTGGGTGCTTGCCATTTTTCTTTGGGAATTTCTAAAAGATTGGAGTGTTGTAGATATCCTCTCACTTCCTGTATATAAATATGAAAAGCGTTTAGTTATCAAATTCCATTTTTGGTACATGCATTTGAAAATTGAAAGTGCTTCATTATCTTGTCTTATACATTGTTAAGATTAGCTGCATCTTTCATTTTCTTTACGCTTTTTGGCTGATTATTGCAGAAAGTTAGAATTATTGCACTCTAGGAAGGAATTCTTCTTTTCACTACTACTTAAGTACTTTTGGTTTGAAAGAAAAAAAAAAATCTCTCCCTACCTTAAGTAGTTTTCATTGAAAAGGAAAGGAAAATGTGCATTATCATGTAGTTGAGGATTGCATTATGTTTACATTTATGTACTCACCTCATGCATCCACCTAACCGTACAAGATAAAATTAACGCTAGCTTAGGTTAAAATCATTTAGCAACTTGTGTGTAAGTTAGAGACGTGTTCTGGCGTCGTTAAGCGTGGCAGCTGTCTGTTAAGATTTAATATGCTAAGACATAAAATAGCAGCATTACATTCCATTTCACAATAATAGCATATACAGGATCACTGAAGAAACAACAAGCATAGCATAAACACAAGAGACAGAGATTTATCCTGGGAAACCCTCATGGGGTAGAAAACCCAGCAAAGCTTCCTCAATATAGATGACCAGCAATATACAAAGATGAAACCCTGAGACATGATCTCCTCCTCCACAATAGCAGACCTCTCCTCCACAAGTGCGCTATCCTCAAGTGTGTGAGTGTGTCAAATGAGGAACACACCTCCTCTATTTATACACTACACTGACATGTATTTTACACAGGTACACGTAGGCTCGTATTTAACCAATGGGTTAAATACCCTACTACAACTAACTGGGCCGACCCCTCTAGGGTGGTCTAATAACCCTTTGACCCACATGACACATACAGGGCCGACCCCCACTAGGTGGGTCTAATAACCCTAGTTACCACAACCAACTTGGAGGAATAAACATCTCCGGATTTATAGTATAATCACATCGGAGGTATGGAACATCTCCGGAATAAATAATATACAAATATAATATTCTTTGAAGTTACAATATTTCAACACTCCCCCTTAACGAGAAGGATATTATAACAGTATCTGCACGAGCAAGGAGTCATCAACATCATACATGATACATCTATAAATCATTGGAAGCTTTCTCAACATCATCAGTAACTCAAGCAGTTACTGGAACATCGACATCTTCAGTATTGAGTCTTTATCTTATGTAGCACTTGAACAGCTACAATAATATCATCATCTGGATCCTCACGATTATCATCATCACACGATCATTAGCATCGTCATCTCATGATCATTAGCATCGTCATCACACGATCATCAACATCGTCATCTCACGATCATCAGCATCGTCATCACACGATCATCAGCATCGTCATCACATGATCATTAGCATCGTCATCACACGATCATCAGCATCGTCATCACACGATTATCAGCATCATCATCACACGATCATCAACATCGTCATATCATGATCATCAGCATCGTCATCACACGATCATCAGCATCATCATATCATGATCATCAGCATCGTCATCACACAATCATCAGCATCGTCATCTCACGATCATCAGCATCGTCATCATACGATTATCAGCATCGTCATCACATGATCATCAGCATCGTCATCAATACAAGTATCCATAACAATACAAGTATCCACATCATTAGCACAAGTATTCATGCCAATACAAGTATACATATCATCAATACAAGTATCCATACTGATACAAGTGACCATGTCATCAATACATGTATCCTACCGATACAAGTAACCACATCATCAATACAAGTATCCATACCGATACAAGTAACCACATCATCAATACAAGTATCCTACCGATACAAGTAACCACATCATCAATACAAGTATCCTACCGATACAAGTAACCACGTCATCAATACAAGTATCCTACCGATACAAGTAACCACATCATCAATACAAGTATCCTACCGATACAAGTAACCACATCATCAATACAAGTATCCTACCGATACAAGTAACCACATCATCAATACAAGTATCCTACCGATACAAGTAACCACATCATCAATAAAAAAAAACACCTTCTCAGAGACCATTCGTCTACGGATCAATTCAGGGACCAAAGTCCGGGGATGATACAATCCCCACTTCTCGGAGACCACACGTCTACGGATCAATTCAGGGACCGAAGTCCGGGGATGATACAATCCCCACTTCTCGGAGACCACACGTCTATGGATCAATTCAGGGACCGAAGTCCGGGGATGATACAATCCCCACTTATCGGAGACCTCACGTCTACGGATCAATTCAGGGACCGAAGTCCGGGGATGATACAATCCCCACTTCTCGGAGACCACACGTCTACGGATCAATTCAGGGACTGCAGTCCGGGGATGATACAATCCCCTGCCTGTTCATTCAGGACTTCATTATCAGAGACCCAGTCTATGACTCTATTATGGGACCTCAGTCTGGGGACGATGCAATCCCCTGCCTGTTCATTCAGGACTTCATTCTCGGAGACCTCACGTCTACGGCTCTCTTTAGGACTGAAATTCCAGGGATGATCCAATCCCCTCAACTGTCCACTAAGGACTTCATTCTCGGAGACCTCACGTCTACGGCTCTCTTTAGGACTGAAAGTCCAGGGATGATCCAATCCCCTCAACTGTCCACTAAGGACTTCATTCTCGGAGACCTCATGTCTACGGCTCTCTTTAGGACTGAAAGTCCAGGGATGATCCAATCCCCTCAACTGTCCACTAAGGACTTCATTCTCGGAGACCTCACGTCTACGGCTCTCTTTAGGACTGAAAGTCCAGGGATGATCCAATCCCCACCTGTCCACTAAGGACTTCATTTTCGGAGACCATACGTCTACGGATCTCTTTAGAACAAGTGTTCAAGGATGATACAATCCCCACATGTATTTTGATCAATACAAGTACAAGTATCCTCAACCATACAAGTACATTAATCAATACATGTATCATCAAAAGTATGTATTCTTACCAATACATCTTATCATCAAAAGCATGTATAAGTAAAACTAAGTATTCTAAGTATAAGAGTCCTAAATCTAAATATTTCTAAGTATCTAGGTGTAGAGAACAGGTTACCTCATCATCGACCTTGTTGTTCGATGAGACAACCTCATCATCAGTGACTATACTACTCCCCCTTTCGAGGAGGGTCCTTTTGAACTACACCAAGCTTGTCTCGGAAGTATTCAAATTTCACTCGAGACAGAGGTTTGGTTGGTAAATTCTTCACTTGAGGTAGAGGTTTGGTTAGTACAAAGGTAACCTGTTATAAATTCAAACTTTATAGTTCCTTTCCGCGTCATATCTTGTTAGTTCCCTATGATCTTTGACTTATCATGGAACACTAGATTCTATGTCATCTTGATACAAATCTATTTATCACATAGGATCACAGTTGGTTCTATCTCTAAGTCAAACAATCCTGAAGTCAAACTTCTTCACAACTAGTAGAGCAAGAAGCCACATATTCCGCTTGTGCTGAGAGCCACACTAGACTGCTTCCAGCTAAACCACGAGATCATGGCTAATCCCAGACAATAACATCCTCTCGATGTGTTCTTCCTGTCTGATACACTTTCTTCCCAATCAGCATCTAAGTAGCCATCTGAAGTCATGATCTCCAAGATAGCATAGATCAAAGTCTATCGTATCCTTTATGTGCCTCATCACATGCTTTGCAACTTTCGGGTGAACACATCTAGTTTCCACTAGATACTGACTCAAGGTGTTCACAACAAAGCATATATCTAACCTAATATATGTTAGATACATCAATGACCCAATAATTTGACTGTACAGAGTTATATCCACTAACTCTGATGAGTCATCTCCTAACAGTTTCAAGTTGGAATCCATAAGAGTGGCCATTCCATCATATCAAGTCTTCTCAAGATTTCTCAGCATACTTTCTCTGGTTGAGAAAGATTCCTACTGAGCCTTTCCATACTTCCAGACCTAGGAAGTAATACATTAATCTAAGATCTTTCATTTTTCTTTTCTACAGTCTTCTATCTGTGCCATCTCTCATCAGATGGGTCTACTGATATGAGCCTCAACATCATTCCAACTCTGTGGTGAGTTCCTTCTTGCATCCATGTCATATGTGTATAGAAGCCATATTCAACCTTGTAGCAAAGGTTGAGATCCACATCACCCATGGTGATCATTAAGCTCATCAATTGATTATCGATCCTGGGAACCCATATAAAACCTGATTCACACTTCTTCTTTAATTACACCATTAAGAGAATGGTCTTATCTTAGCCACTTGGAGCAAACATCTCATCATGATTCTCTTCCTCTTTCTAAGAGAATCTTCTAGCCATGAGCCTTCTATATTTTGTTTGATTTGTAAATCTTCTTGTTGAACATCCATTGCTTGTTCAGTGTTCATCATTCATCATGATTTTTCCTACAAATCAAAATTAGGTACATGATTAGTAATACTTCATAATCATCAAATCATATTGACATGATAACCTTTTTTTTTTCAAAGAGATTGACATGATAACCTATTATGCATACAGATATCATTTACATAGTTATGCAACTATTTTGACCAATACTTTGGCACAACACTTTCCCATATCCTGTATGCATACAGTGGCTATCTAGATGCCTTCCATCTCTACCAGAACATACTATCGAGAGTGTGCACAACTCTCAGCATGTCAGCAAAGAGGTTTCATTCTAGACAAGCAACAATGGAATGTTTGTCCAACTTACCAATCATATGCATATTAGTAGTATACTGTTCAATGTTCTATAAATATTTACACTCACCATGATATATTATAGGAATACAAATATGCATACAACCTATTACAGGCAATATCATTTACTATTTCAAATAACAACTCAAATACTTATCTTTTATGTTTGTGTGGTTGCCTCCCGCTTGATCTTCTGTATGTCTTTTGAACTTCTATTCATTCTGTACCATTGTGCATGTTCAAGTGTCATCCTCATGATCTCATACACAAACATACACCCATTAGTATGTTCTAAATGTTATCAAAACATTATAGTTCTAAATAATCTTGAAAATGTATGGTCATGATTATAGTTAATAAACATTAGTATTCAAGATTTCAGGGAAGTCTTCTTTTACTCATGCATATCATCAATCAAGATAAAAGACATAATATGCATAATCCCTTGATTACTAACTTTATGAATAAGCATAACCAATCATACCAAGTATACTTAAGGGATCCTAACACAAGGTAAGATTAATGGGAAACATACCTAGATTAGTATACCTACTTAGTTATGTACAACATACCTAAACAATCTCTTCAATGATTTAGAGATCCTGAGCTAGAACCTGCATGTCTCATAGGTTAAGCATAATATAAAAAAGTCATACATACCTCGTAAGTAGAACAAATGTTATGGATGAGTCTTTGTCTTCATGTTTTCATGGTCATGGAACCTGATTTGTCTTTTGTGATGTACCTGTGTCTTGTTAGCAGACAACATCAACCTCACACAACATCATAATGCATTAGTACAATCATATAGCCCTAATCAATGAATGTCTTTGATCATTCACATGCATTCATACTGTTACTAGGGTGATAAGACAATTCTAACATTAATCAAGATTGTACTAATAAATAATATGAAGACAAACACATCATGAACTTAATCAAGAATTAGATTTCAAGACATACCTGAGCCTCCTTAAGTCATACCTGTCGAGACTTCTTGTAGTCTTCTTATGTAAGGCCTTAGCCTCAACTCCCCCTGAAACTGGATCTGGAGCTTGATTAGGGTTTTCTAGAGAAACCCTAAGGATTCAACCTTTGACTTTCATACTTCTGAATGGATGAAAGAATATGTCTTGCTGAGCTGATCAAACTGGCATACTTCAATTTTGGAATCTCCAAAATTTGACCCCTCAAAATTGCCTTTGAAACTTCTGGATCTTCTGGACAGGATCCCGAACTAGGGTTTGATGAAGCCCACCCTTCTGCCCAAACAAAAGGTTCGATCCAAGGCTCTAAACTCTTATTTTTCTTAGGAGCTTCCAGCCGTGGTTACAGACTTCAAAAATTCCAACTTTTGCTGAAGCCATAATTTTCCATCTTTCCGATCAAAATCCTGAACTGCGGTTTGATCAAGCCCGGTATTCCACCCAACCAAAAAATTCAATCTTGGTATATAAATTTTGATTTTCCTGATTAGCATTCAGCCATGGACTCCGATTCCAAAAGTTCTAACTTTCTCCGAAACCCTAAATTCCGGAAGCCATGAATAAAGGTGCTCCAAAAATAATTATGTTTTGACAGAAATATGCACCTGATTGTTTCTGCTATAAATCTGAAATTTATGCTCCACAGGGTCTAAAACCCTTTTTTTGCAGTAGCCTGACCTGTCATCTTTCCATCCTGACAGGTCTGACCACAATTGGGTTTTCTGAGAGAGAGTTATGCCAAGTGTCGCAACATGACCTGTTTATGGGATAAAACAGGAGAGCGAACTTGTACGGCATGCCACGTGTCACTGTTTGAACTTCAGCCTCTGAAAACTTTTTCTGAGATATCTAGACCTGTCATCTTTCCATCCTGACAGGTCTGACCTCAATTGGACTCTCTGAGAGAGAGTTATGCCAAGTGTCGCAACGTGACCTGTTTATGGGATAAAACAGGAGAGTGAACTTGTACGGCGTGCCACGTGTCACTGGTTCACCTTCGGCCTCTGAAAAAGTTTTTTGAGATAGTACAGTCTGTGTACTACCTGTCACTTTTTACTAAATTTCATTTGGAGCTTCCTAGCCCAAGTTATGACCTTTTTTCCAAGGTCACCTGATTTTGACTGAGTTCTGGAAGAGGCAGAAACCCTAACTTGTACTGATCATAACTCATAAAGTACAACGAATCTGAGGGTGCCCTTTGGACACAAGGTACCTGGGGATGTTATCTTCGACCTGTAAACTTTTCAGACCCTGAACCTTCGCAGAAATGGATTTATAGAGAAAGTTCCACGATGACTGGTTTTTGCTATGTAAAACCCTAACCTTCAAATTGTCGTAAGTAAAGCAAGTGTCGTAAGTGCCATACCTTGTCTTCCTTCAATTTAGCTCTGATACCATGTTAAGATTTAATATGCTAAGACATAAAATAGCAGCATTACATTCCATTTCACAATAATAGCATATACAGGATCACTGAAGAAACAACAAGCATAGCATAAACACAAGAGACAGAGATTTATCCTGGGAAACCCTCATGGGGTAGAAAACCCAGCAAATCTTCCTCAATATAGATGACCAGCAATATACAAAGATGAAACCCTGAGACATGATCTCCTCCTCCACAATAGCAGACCTCTCCTCCACAAGTGCGCTATCCTCAAGTGTGTGAGTGTGTCAAATGAGGAACACACCTCCTCTATTTATACACTACACTGACATGTATTTTACACAGGTACACGTAGGCTCGTATTTAACCAATGGGTTAAATACCCTACTACAACTAACTGGGCCGACCCCTCTAGGGTGGTCTAATAACCCTTTGACCCACATGACACATACAGGGCCGACCCCCACTAGGTGGGTCTAATAACCCTAGTTACCACAACCAACTTGGAGGAATAAACATCTCTGGATTTATAGTATAATCACATCGGAGGTATGGAACATCTCCGGAATAAATAATATACAAATATAATATTCTTTGAAGTTACAATATTTCAACACTGTCGTTATTTTCCAGCACTGTAGTCCGGGGGTATTGTAGTCTTCCACGTACATCGGTATATCGAGCTCCTTCACGTACCCACCAAGTACCATAATCCATACTTGACATATATCGAAGGGTGTATCACGTACTCGACACATATATCGGAAGGTCTCGTGCCAACGGCTGTGCATTAGACATCGCCACTACGTATTTGAGCTTCCAAGTACCTTGTGTATATTGGGAGACACCATTAGTATTCCTAAAACCAACCGAGTTAACCATTTGGCCATCTTGGCAAAGCAATACACCAATAACAGCACTCTAGGAGATTAGCACGCACGTACTGTCTAAGTAATCGGGTATGCAGGCAAGGGTACGGTCCCAATCCTCCTTGTCGCGTCATATTGTTGGACCCTGTAGTATATAGCGGTTTGCGATGCCTTGATAATCCCGTGAGGTTCTAGACTTTGAATCCACTCCTATTCACACAGTTTGCTTGTTGCTTTTAGACTTGAGTAGTGTTTGATTTGTGTGGTACTTTAGAGACTCTAGGGAAGTCTAGATATGGAAGATTCTTCTGGGACTACCAACCAAGGCACCCCTTTCCAAGGTATGCCATTTTTTATTCCCCCTTGTGGAACTGTTGGTCCTCCCTTTATGGCTACGTTGAGTCTTCCTGGATTGACAATAGGATTACCAGTATGGTTATTCTCCAATCCAGTTATGCCAAGTGCACCAATCGTGTCGGACCTAGGTCCTTCACCACATGAGCATCAATCTCATGATGACCCTTCTCCTTCTCCGTCGAAAGTTGAATCGGCTTCCATCTCTTCCTCTTCTCCTACTGAAAACTCTGATGTTAGTAAGAAGGCAGGTGTGAAGAAGAAGAAAGAGAAGATTAAGAAGAAGAAGGTTAAGAAAAAGACCAAGCATCAACCATCTGCCTTTGATGGCACTCATTCTATGAGAACACCTCGCAAGCCCAAGTTCCCTTGCAAACTTTGCAAGGGTGATCACCTTCTCAAAAATTGTCCTGGTCTTTCCCATGTGTCAGAAGTGTGGTCTAAAAAACCAAAACCGCTTGTATCGTCAACCTCTGACCATCATATTGATGATACTCCCTCGACCAGTGACCCATTGGTGATGAGTCAGAAGGGTAGAGCTGCAGACCCTTGCTGGATATGCAAGGGCTTGCATCGTACTTACCTTTGTCCAAGCATGGATGAAGCTTCACGGTGGTTGGAAGATATTACTAGTTCTCAACAAGTGCTTCCAACAAACGATAGTAAGTTGTCCCTTGACCCCCCGCTGGTTGATCAAGTGATCAATTCAGTTTCATTTGTAATTGATCCCACTCTTCCTTCCGAGAGTGAAGTCATCGAGTCATTGTCATCTCCACTCAATCCCGCTCTTTCATTGGAGAAATTCCAGACTGAAGCAGTCACCATGACACAATCTTCGTCTCATTCTTATCTTCCAAGTGAGAGTGAATTGGAAACCACTGATGTTTTCCTAGTCAGTTCAGAATGTCCTAGGCAAGGGGAAACTCTGTCCATTCCTACAGGACCCCCTCCAAGTACTGAGGTCATTTCCTTTGATTGCAATGATCTAACAGATTCTCGTCTTCCTTCAAGTATTCCTTTTCAAATATCTGTAGGATTTTTTGATAAATAAATCTTTCGTACAATAGTTGATGAGGGAGCTTCTGTTAGTATTTTATCCCCAACCGCATGGCAAGCTATAGGTTCTCCTCAGCTTGTGCTAGTAACTGACAAGATTTTGGCTTTTAATAGAAGGCCTACAGGACCTTTAGGGAATCTCTCGTAGTTACCTATCACGTTGAGAGGTAAAACTGTTTATGTTGATGTCATGGTTGTCCAAGATCCTTTAGATTTCAATATGCTCCTTGGACGTGATTATGTCTATGCTATGAAAGTTGAAGTGTCCACGCTCTTTCGAGTGATGTATTTTCCTCATCATGGGAATATTGTGACCATTGATCAGCTTTCCTTCGTGACACCCACTCATCATATGACTCCTAGTCATCAGACTTCCCTGAATGTTCTGCATGTTTTAGTGGTTTCTTCCCCCTAAGGATGGGGGGTACGAGCATGGTTTATGTTATGTTTCAAGCTTGTTAAAAAATGAAACCGAACACCCTAGCATAGTTTCCCTTTGGTTTCAAGCTTGCATAAAAATGAAACCAATCCACTTAATGAGCATGTTTTATGTTATGTTTCAAGCTCGTTAAAAAATGAAACCAACCTTCAAGCAAAGTTTCTCTTTGATTTCAAGCTTGCATAAAAATGAAACCATTTCACATGAGCCTAGTTCCCGTTCTATGTCAAGCTCGTTAAAAAATGAAATAGGTTCCTACGAGCATGGTTTATGTTATGTTTCAAGCTCGTTAAAAAATGAAACCAACCACCCTAGCATAGTTTCCCTTTGGTTTCAAACTTGCATAAAAATGAAACCAATCCATTGGAGCATAGTTTTATTCTATTTTCAAGCTCGTTAAAAAATGAGATAGACCCCTCTAGCAAAGTTTACCTTTGGTTTCAAGCTTGCATAAAAATGAAACCAATCCTCTCAAGCATAGTTTTATTCCATTTCAAGATCGTTAAAAAATCAGATGGGCCCCTTCGAGCATAGTTTTATTCCATTTCAAGCTCGTTAAAAAATAAGATGGGCTCCCTCAAGCATAGTTTTATTCCATTTCAAGCTCGTTAAAAAATACGATGGACCCCCTCGAGCATAGTTTTATTCCATTTCAAGCTCGTTAAAAAATAAAATGGGCCCCCTCGAGCATAGTTTTATTCCATTTCAAGCTCGTTAAAAAATAAGATGGACCCCCTCGAGCATAGTTTTATTCCATTTCAAGCTCGTTAAAAAATAAGATGGGCCCCCTCAAGCATAGTTATTGTCTATTTCAAGCTTGTGTAAAAATGAAATAGATCTCCCTCCCATCGGTTCAAGTCTCTCGCTAGAGTTAGAACTTGAACCTTCATTTCATCTGATTCTCGTTTTCCCCCCCTTGGTGAACATTTTCATATTAGTAGCCAGGTTGGTAGTTGGGTTAGCAAGCATCATTTTCAGACGAAATGAAGCTTGGGGGGCATGCCACATGTCGTACCGTCAACAATCATGTTGAGGGAACACCACCATGTTAAGCCGCTAGCAATCATGCTAGGGGCAGTTACCAACCTCTGGGAATCATCTTGGGAAGGAACCCGTCAATGGGCCTTAACCTATGAGCATAGTTCCCTTTCTATGTCAAGCTCATTAAAAAATGAAATAGGTTCCCGTGAGCATAGTTCCATTTCTATGTCAAGCTCTTTAAAAAATGAAACAGGTCTTATGAGCAGAGTTCTAATCTTGTGTCAAGCTCATTAAAAAATGAAACAACTCATTTCCCTTTGATTCGAGTCTTCTCGTTGACTTAGTACCTGAACCTTCTTTTCACCCGCCTATGACTTAGGCGGATGAAATGAAGCTTGGGGGCATGTCTTCAACCTCTGGAAGTTACGTTGAAGTCAACTCGATCGCCTCTCCACACCACGTTGGAGCTAAGTCACTTACTTCTAGCAATCATGCTAGGGGCATGCACCAACCTTTGGATTTCATGATGGGAAGAAATCCACCATTGGGAACATTTTCAAGCATACTTTCCTTTTTTAGGTTTCGAGCTCATTAAACCATGAAAATTATCCTGAGCATAGTTCATTTTCTGTTACAAGCTCGTTAAAAAATGAAGCAGACATCGTGAGCATTCTTCCAACCTATCTTCGAGCTCATTAAAAACAGTAAGATGGTGTTGAGCTTACTTTTCACCTTTTTCGTGCTCTGGTTAAAACATGAAAAGTGGTTTGAGCTTACTTTTCACTTTTTTCGTGCTCTGGTTGAAACATGAAAAGTGGTTCGAGCTTAGTTTTTACTTTTTCGTGCTCTGGTTCAAACATGAAAAAGATTTCGAGTGCTTTTGATACCATTCTCGTGCTCGTTAAAAATTTGAGTTAAAAAGGTGTGTCTAACGAGTATAGGTTTATCACTTTATCCGGCCTCGCTAGACTATTTACGGAACAGGAACTGTGCCAAGTTTACTTTTTCCTTTGTCGTACTCGGTCATCAACCATGACAAACTTGTTCATGGAGTCCTTTTTAAGCTCTTTTCAGACTCCCTAAATAGGAAAAGATTGCCAAGCGAACTTGATGCTTTCACGCTTGTAAAAGCATTTGAATGATCATCTTTCTGGTGATAGTTTACCCCCTTTTCGGACAAGGAAGCACTATTTACGAAAAAGGAATACTCCAACCAACCATGGTTGGAAGAGTCCTCCCCCACGTTGTTTTACCCTTTTTCGGGCGATGAGGCTAACTTTACGAAAAAGGACCGTTGGAGTCTCCTTTAGTTCTTTTCAGACTCTCTAAACATGAAATGACACTAAGTGCCTCGTGAAAGGAGGGGTTCATCCCATTATGGGATGAACCCCTCCTTTCCTAGGTTCGTGAAACATTTGGGATTGGATTCATCTATGAGATGAGCTATACTGAGCATCTGGTTACCCTCATCAAGCTCGTAAAAAACACGAGGCACTTATCAATCATGATGGGGGAAAAGGGAATATTTTGTGTTACATCTTAATTACGGCAGTACATAGTCACTCTTGAACATGGCACTCATTTGCATTTGCATTCAGTACTTGGATAATCTGTTTGTCCTCAAGTCTTGTCAATTCCATGAGTCGTGTCGCTCCTTTGGATCAGCCAAAGAATGCTTCCTCCATCAGTTGCATTAGGGGTTGGTATCATTCTTGTCATGTCAATACTGCCAAGTCATGCCATGCCCATGTTCAAGAGATGTTTGTAGCTAGGGTTTTCACCCTATCTTGTGCAAATGAGCACCTACTAAGGAGAAGGGACTCCTTAGTAGCAGTTCAGAAAAAACAGTAAATAAAAACAGTAAAATAGTATGAAATTTAACCTAGCATGAGCATTAACATAAATAATAAAACATGAAAATATGGAAAAATATTTCTCTTTTTGTATTAAAGATTACCTCAGGTGTAGAGGTTGGTGAAGCCCTTGCAGCAGTCCAGGAGGGTTGCTTCCAAGCTTCCAGTTTTGCTCCTTTCTCTTTCTCCAAAGGGTTGGAAATGGGCCAAAGGGGCACTCAAGTGTGAAAGTAGCTCAAGGATGAGCTAGGGTTTTAGGAGTGATTTTGGCAGAGTAAGGGTGTGTTTGACTGTGGATGTGAAATGAAGGGCCTCCATCACCTATTTATAGTGTTGATGTATATGTAACTTCGAAATGTATTTCATCTATGTATTTTATATATATTTATTGTACCCTTATTAGAGATGTGTCATTCCTCTATAAGGAAGTGTCGTCATGTGGATTGACAAGTGTCGCAAGTGTGTGTACTTGCCGATGGGTTATTAGACCACCATGTGTGGGGTCGGCCCTGAAATCTATATATTATTGTGGATGTACCTAGCTAGACAAGTCGGCCCCATAAGGTCACTGGGCAAACAGGTTAGTATAAATAGAGATCAGGTGATCTCTATTTAGATCACTCGGAAAAGTATCTCACTCTCACTCAGAAAGTGGCGCACTAGTGAGGAGGAGGATCATCTGCTACTAGGAGACTATCTCAGTGTATTTTGGTTGTACTTTGGTTGAGCCATTGCTCTCTCTATCTCTGAGGAAGTTGTGGGTTTTTTCACCTTAGGGTTTTTCCCACGGAAACTCTGTGTCTCTTGTCTCTCATGCTTTTGATTCTTGTGATGCTTGTCATGCTTATTGTGATTGTCATGCATTGATATACTGTATATGTTATTCTCTCAGTAAAGATCCTAGAGTATTGTGAATTAATGCTCAAAATTTAACATATAGGTTTTTAGTGGTGGAGTGCTGGCACATGGTTTTTGGCACCATATGGTTTAGGTCAGCTGTATAGGGTTTTTGCTTCCTTTTTTCCCTCTTTTTCCTCTTTTTTGTATTTTTTATTCCCTTTTTAGAGGGTTTTTGCTATTTTGGAGGAATTTTGGATTATTTTGGGGGGAAAAGGGGTTTTTTTGGCCTTTTGGAGGCTTTTTTAATGGTTTTGTGGCCTTTTGGAGGCTTTTTAATGGGATTTTAAGGTTTTGGAGGCAAATATGGTAGGAAATATGGACAAATTAGTCATGTAATGGGGTAGATGAGGTCGTGAGCACTTTTTGGGTGTTAACAAATTGCCCCCTGATGTGTGAGGGCAGGAGCTCATCGTATGGCCGATAGACATCATAAGTCTTTTATGGTTTTCCTGGGGTGTCGAGAAGAGAAGAAACGAACTAGAGCCCGAAACAACGGTCCCGAACAAACTGCAAAAATTGAAAGTACATGACCTCAATAATGAATGAGGAATAATCTGAACATATGGACAAGGCGGGCATTCCCATGCTCGTATCAAGATATAGAATAATAATAACAATGGGGTCCAAAATATGGGGACCTGATATATACATGGCCTCAACTAATGAATGAGGAAGAATCTCCATATATGGACGAGGCGGGCATACCCATGCTCGTATCAAGATACATAAAAAATAACAGTGAGGCCCGAAAAGGGGGACCTGTAGGATACATAGAGAACCACTGTGTACATCATAAGGGTCCAAAGGGGACACAAATCTGGGACATACTACTGGGCTGACCATGTCTGAGCTGAAGAACTGATACACTGAAATAACAACAGTGCTACTGAGTGGGGTACCAGAGGAACTGATGTGCTGTTGGAGCATAGTGACGGGGAGTCATATCCTCAATGGTACGCTGAACTGGAACTGAACTAGGTACTGAAGGAAGCATATAACTGGATGGCTTCCGAATACAATCGCCAATGCAACCCGGACATCCACGGGAACATATAACTGGGCGTTCTGAAGTTACTCACCAATGTGCTAGAGTCGGGGGAAATCTGGGGTCTTCGACCAATAACTGAAGGGATATAAACCCTACGCGATTCTCAACGATGCGATCAAGGTGTTGAAGTCGAGCATGTGAGAAACAACCACTCGGAGAGGCAATGATGACTCCTCTTAGAATGGTCCATAGGCACTCACCAAAAATGGTGATGGGTCCAAGGCGCAGGGACCTCTGGGTCTATCCTCTGGAATAGAGGGGTTGTCGTCAACAGAGGGAGACCTGCAACTAGCAAGGCAATGATGTTTCCTTGATAGGAGCGCGAGGTGGAGAATCGAAGTGTGAGAGTACTGATGGTAGGACTGACATATTGTGGGGGATAACTGGGCAAGTAGAGTGGGTGGACTCAAACTTCCTTTGTTCAGAGTATGATGGCAGGGACGATCGGGCAGCATATGAAACTGACTGGTGGGAAAAGGATCATAGTTGTACTGGATCAAGGATAGTGACTGGGATGAGTGATACTCAAGCTGGTGTAAAATGGCAGGAGACTGCAGACTACTCTGAACAAAGGAGACCTGATTGGGGGTGTTGCCAAGATGATCGATCATAGTGCCAAGAGGCACGGGGGGACTTCTTCATGGGTTAAGGAACTAGAAGAAGTGTGTGTAAAATGGTACTGTCGTGTGGATTTATACGAGCCCAGGACAGTTCATGCTCGTGAGTGATTTCAATTTTAAGGAGTCTGAAAGCGATAAGAAGACTCTGAAATAATGGAATCATACCGTCGTGTGGATTTGTACGAGCCCAGGACGGTGCATGCTCGTGGTTGCTTTCAATTTTAGAGAGTCTGAAAGCAAATAAGAAGACTCCAGGGGGGTGCTTTTTCGTGTGTTAGTCTCCAAGGCCCGAAGAAGCATAAAAGGATGCAATGAAGAACTCTTCTAGGCGGTGTGACTAGAGTATTCCTTTTTCGTAATTAGTCTACCAGGTCCGGAAAAGGGTTAAACTTATACCAGATAGACGCCCTTTCAGGTACTTTAACGAGCATGAAAGGAAGCAAGATTGCTCGGTGATTTTTTCATTGTTTTATGAGTCAGAAAAGAGCTTAACAGAAACTCCCTAAGTGCCTTTTTCGTAAAGGACTTGTCCGGCCTGAAAAAGGGATAAAATTATACTGAACAAAAGGAATGGTCAGGCAAGGAGGAAGTGCTCAATGAAGGAACATTGATGATGACCAAGAACGAGGGTAGGGGGGAACACTGGTGGGCCTCCTTGCGGGATAATGAATGGTGGAAAAATAATGAAATAATTGCAGTATGACAGGAGTGAATGGCTCATGTAAAGATGTGGAACAATCCGATGGCGGCCAATGTGGCGCGCAAACTGAGGTAGCAAGGTGTCGGGACACAATGTTGAAACGGTACCAAGTGAGAGCGAGAAATGATCTCAAGCATCATCACAAGCTCGGAAAAATGCATCCAGCGATATAAAAAGTGTCAAAAACGGAGAACGACTGAAGTGGCACGCAAACCGAGGCGACAGGGGGCGTTTTGGAAAAATACTCAAAAAATCTGGGGGTGAGAACGAGAAATGATCTCAAGAATCATCACGGGCTTGGAAAAATGAATCCGATGATATAAAATATATCAAAAATGGAGAGCAACCGAAGTGGCACGCAAATCGAGGCAACTAGTGGTGTCTAAAAAATGCCCAAAAAATGATGTGGAAAAATAAGAGAACAAGTTGACCATCATGACGGTCTCGTCGTGCTGATTCTAGTGGTGGAAACGGTTCGAAAAATGGACTCCGTATGGGTGCAGAATGGTCAAAACAAGAAAAAGTCAACGGACTATAAATAGTAAGTGGGTCCAACATGACAAGTGTCATTTGGACTTGTTGACTTTGACTAGTGATCAGAGTGGACCAGAGCTGACTTGGTGTTTCTAGATGATCCGATTGATCGTTTTCAGATCCGGGAGTTATAGGTATTCCGACAAACTCATACCTGCATTTTCATTGGGTTCAGGGGGGTAGTGGGTCCCAGGGGAGTTTTTGTACGGTCCACGTGGGGTGGACCGCGGGTTTGTGGGGTGGAACCGCGGTCGGGGACCGCGGGTTCCAGGGTGGATCACGCGAATGGGGATCGCGAGGTTCAGGTCGGAATATGCGGTCTGGTACCCGCGCGTTCCGAGGCTGGACACGCGGTGCGGGACTGCAAGTTCGGCTCCTACAGGCGCGGTTCCAGACCGCGACTGTAGCCCTGACAGCCGTGGCAAGGGGTGCTAAAGCCACGATTGGGATCAAGCTTTTAGGGTTTCCCCGGGGGGAAGGGTTACTTCTTTGACATGAGTCTGATGAGTTTGCCTTGTGTGATTTTCAGGATGTCATTGGTGCTTTGGCCAGAGCGGGATGTCCCAGATGAGATAGTGGATGTCATCCGGAGGGATCGGCATGTGCGGTCTACGTTAGGGTTGTGCGGGCTGCTGAAGTTCACATAGGTTCCTATGATGCGTTAAGCAGCGCTGCTGCTGAACCGATTAGTGAGCTTTTGGGAGCCATACATTCAGGCATTCAAGGTGCAGGGAGAGAGGGTGGATCTCACCCTCGCAGATGTATATTTCTTGACGGGGCTTCCCTGTCTGGGTAGGGTGGCGGATACGCAGCCGCGAGTATCCGCAGATGTGGATATGGAGGATATGTTGGAGTGGTACTGTGTTCCAGAGGCTAGGGTGTAAAGGAATGCACTCCGGGTGGTGGACTTGCAGGAGCCAGCAGTACAGGCAATTGCGGCGTGCGTGGTTCGAGTTTTGGGGTCCCAATCACTGGAGAAGGTGTCCAGGGGCCAGATGCAGCTAGTGGAGAGTGTTAAATTTTTAGAATTTAATTCAATCTAATCTAGGATCTTAACTGAGAGAACAACATGTACACCAAATCTACAGCATATCAATCATGGACACAATAATGCAAGCACACAAGAGACACAAAGTTTACTTGGGGAAAACCATAAAGGTGAAAAACCCCAATAACTTCCTCAGAGATAGATAGAGCAATGATACAACTAGAATACAAGAGATAGTCTTCTCCTAGCAGCAAAGCCTCCTCCTCCACAAGTGCACCACTCTCCAAAGTGTGAGTGAGAGAATAGAATGTATAAAATGAGAGAGACACACTCTCTATTTATACACTAACTTGACTTGACCTTTACTCAACTAGGTCGGCCTCAACTTAACCACTTGACATAATGATGACTAGGCCGACCCCCACTAGGGTGGTCTAATAACCCTTTGACCCACATGGATGACCCCCAATAGGGTGGTCTAATAACCCTTTGACCCACATGACTTATACAGGGATGACCCCAACAAGGTGGTCTAATAACCCATCAAGTATAAGTTACGACACTTACAATATAAATGACGACAATTCCGTATAGAGGAATAATAACATCTCTATAGGAATACAATATATATATATGTGAAATACATTCCAAAGTTACATATACATCAACACTCCCTCTTAACTAGGAAGGTATTTATCGACACAAATCTGCTAGCACAAGTCTTCTTCTCTGGATCATCATCAACGAATCATCATCCTCGAATCATCGTCATTGTCACTACTACTGCTATCTCAATCAATCTCTAAATCTACTCGTCATAGGAAGTTCTACAGAACCAGCCCTTTTTCATACTAGATGTAGGCCCACCACCTGCAGGTCTTCATCATCACTGGCCATACTGTGGAAATCTCAGGACTTATTACGTGCGTCACAAAACCTTAAAAGAGTCTCTTGACTAGCAAGAACTCTAAAGAGCATCTGAGGCCTTTTTCATCCTATCCAGATCTCCAGGACTTATTACATGTGACCCCACCACAAAACCTTGAAAGAGAATCCCAGGACTAATTACGAGCACAAGGCTCAACCTATCGGATCTCCCAGGGCACAAATTACATGTGGTCACCACAAAACCTCGAAAGAGCATCCCAGGACTGATTACAAGCACAAGGCTCAACCTATCGGATCTCCCAGGGCACAAATTACATGTGGTCATGGAAAAACCTCGAAAGAGCATCCCAGGACTGATTACGAGCACACGACTCAACCTATCGGATCTCCCAGGGCACAAATTACATGCCATAGGACAAAACCTCGAAAGAGCATCTGCCAGATATCCCAGGGCACAAATTACATGCCATAGGCAAAACCTCAAAAGACTATCTGCAGATCTCCCAGGGCACAAATTATATGTCCTCCCAAGCAAAACCTCGAAAGAGCATTCGTCAGATATCCCAGGGTACAAATTACATGCCATAGGAAAAACCTCGAAAGACTATCTGCAAATCTCCCAGGGCACAAATTATATGCTTATCTGCACAACTTGTTCCACAGCCACAGAGTATCAACCTGATACTCACCATACATCATCCTAATGTACACATGATCATCCTGATCATCATCACTGCAACATCCTGCTGCATGTCATCTGGAGCAACATCCTGAAGCTCGTCATCCATGATCATCCTGGTCATACAATGCATCTACCTGATGCATACCAAGTATCTACCTGATACATATCATCATACATGATCCTCCTGATCATACAATGCATCCACCTGATACAAATACAAATACATGATCCACATGATCATACATGATACATATCAACATACATGATCTACCTGATCATACAATGTATCCACCTGATACATATACAGATACATGGTCCAAGCATCCAACATGATGCATACACAAAATACATACAAATGATCCAACCGATCATATCCAGCATCCAACATGATGCATACATACATATAAATGATCCAACTGATCATATCCAGCATCCAACATGATGCATACATACATATAAATGATCCAACTAATCATATCCAGCATCCAACATGATGCATATACAAAGCAGTAACTGGAGCATCGTCCCGATGCTCATCATCCATGATCCTCCTGATCATCATAGCATCGTCCTCTTCAGATCATCTCATCATCCACGAAGCACAGCCCAGATGCACATCATCCAGCACTTACACCACCGACATGGGAGAACACATCTACCACCATTCGGGGAAGGCTCCAGCCCTTACTTTTTCACCATGGGAGAACACATATACCACCATGTGAAAAATGGCTCAGCAATTACATCACGACCAAGGGAGAACACATCAACCATGTCAGAAAAGCTCATGTTCATCTGCATCTTCCAAACTCATCACTTCCCTTTGGAAGGAACCTCGATCTGAAGTGTACCAAGCCTCTCTCTGAAGTACTCAAACTGCACTCTGGCCAACGGCTTGGTCAATACATCTGCAACCTACTCATATGTCGCAACATACTCTACTTTAGCTATACTCAGTTCTACGCAGGACTGCTTCCTACTAAACCAAGAGATCACACCTGATCCCTATCCGTAGCACTACCTGCCCAATCTGAATCAACATAACCCTGCAGGTTAAACTTTTGATTCGCATCATACTTGAGCCCATAATCAACTGTACCCTTCAGGTACCTCAGAATATGCTTTACAACAACCAGGTGAACACTCCTCGGATCCGTCAGGAACTAGCTCAATGTGTTCACCGCAAAGCAAATATCTGGTCTCGTGTTCGTCAGGTACATAGAGGACCCAATCATCTGACGATACATCATGACATCAACCGGATCAGATGAAGCATCACACAGAAGCTTCAGGTTTGATGCCATAGGTGTGGCCATATCCTTGCAGTCCATCATCCCGAACCTCTTCAGGATTTCTACTGCATACTTCCCTTGTCCAAGGAAGATTCCATCTGCACTCTGCCACAGCTCCATGCCAAAAACAAATAGTGCATCATCCCCAAGTTCTTCAACTTGAACTCGGTAGCAAGCTTCCGCTGTGTATTGGCAATAAATCGGCCATCTCCTGTTACAAACAGGTCATCCACATACAGGAGTAGAATCACAGGATTCCTTTCCTCAACCTTGTAGTAAAGGTTGGAATCCGCTTCACTCTTGGTAAAGCCTAAACTGGATAGAAAGTTGTCTATCCTACCAAGTTCTGCACACATATCTGACTACACCACTCAAGAAGGCTGTCTTGAAATCCATCTGGTGTATCTTTTATTTCATCACTTTTATATTTCTCTATGCTTCCATCTGCAGCATGCTTGATCTGATAGTTCCATTTGGAAGTCACAACAGACTTCCCTTCAGCTCTTGGGACCGCATCCCAAACATCATTCTTCATGATCGACGGATCATGGCAATCTTCCCATATCCTGGGAACTTCAATATCTTCAATAGATAATTTTGTTGCTTGAACAAATGTTGTAGTCCTTCTTTTGTAGGTGAAGGTATACGGTCTTTTCTACAAAACAAGTTAAATTGCATGATTAGAAACATCTCATAATTTTCAGACAAATTCTTACACATAAAGAAATATGTCATACAGTCATGCAATTATCTTAGCCAATGCTTCAATACAACATTTATCCATGTTCCACAACTTTCTAGATGCCTTCCAGTCTCTACCAGAACATTGTTAAGAGTTTGCACTACTCCCAACATGTCAGCAAAGAGGTTTCATTCTAGATAAGTAACACTCGAATGTTGTACAGTGCCATAGGCCACTTACCCATCACATGCATATTAGTAGTATATTGTTCATTAATGCAATCATTTTAATATGCACAATACATATCCTAAGTCTAGGAACATGAACATATACATCATTGAACAATTTTATTTAAACAAACAAATATGCAAAAAATGATAATTAAAAAATACTTATCTTTGTTTGGTTGCTGGGTGGACTCCCTCTGAGTCTTTGCTTCCTTGCAGGAGCTGCTGAAGTAGCTTCTTCTACACCTTTCTGTTGTGGAATGTAGAAAGATGGTCAACTCCCTCTTAATATCTGCATTCTTGCAGAAACTACTGAAGTGTGCTCCTTTGCTTTCTTGCAGGAACAACTGGAGTGTGCTCCCTCTTGATCTTTGCTTCCTGGATTACCTATCCTTGAACTTACATCCATCCTTAATCACTATGCATTCTTATTAGTATCATCATTGTGTTATCCTTGAGGTCTCATACATAATCACATTTATTAGTATAATCTTAATACTATCAAAACACAATAATCTTAAACATGTATAGTCATGATCATTCACAGATAATAAACATTAGTATTCAAGATTTTAGGGAAGTCTTCTTGTACTCATGCATATTCTTATTTGATCATAGGACTCTTCTGATTAGTTAAATCATCAATGCATAAACCCATGATTACTCAAACCTATACCTTCATGATTCTTCTGGTTAGTCATATCATCAATTATGGTAAGAAACATAATATGCATACAGCCATGACTATTCAAACCTATGACTTCATGAATAATCATTATCAACAACACAACAGTATAAGATCCTAACACAAGGTAGGATTCTAGCTTGATATAGGAAAAACATACCTAGATTAGCATGCTAGCTAGTTATGTCTAACATACCCGCATAATGTCTTCTAGTTCTCTTCAGTGACTTGTGCTGGTAACCTACATATCTCATAGGTTAACCATTGTAGGACCAAGTTATACATACCTCGAAAGTAGATCTTCTATGTGATCCATGACAATGGATGAATCTTTGTCTTCATGTCACCATGATCATATGTTCTTGAAGTATAACATGATTTATCTTTCTTGGTGTACCTTTTATGTTAGCGAACAACATAAACCTCATACAACATCACAATGCATTAGTACATTCATAAGTGTCAAAACCTTAATCAATGAATATCTTCTATTAAGGTGATACGACAACTCTAGTAATTAATCAAGATTGTACTGTAATGATATGAAGACAAACATATGATAAAATTAACCATGAAACATACCTATAAGCCATACCTATCAAGATTGCTTGTAATCTTCTTATGGAAGGCCTTAGCCTCATCTCCCTCTGAGACAGGAACTTCTTCACTTATGCAGGTGACCAATCCATCTTCTTCTAGGATTAACCCAATCCACTTGATTTGCAAGAACTGGACCTGGAGCTGGATTAGGGTTTGTCAAGGAAACCCCAAAAATTCAAACTTTGAATTTCAAACTTCCGAAAGGATAGAAATATGTGCCTTGATGAGCTGATCAAGTTGGTATATTCAGAATTTGAAAACTGCAAAGTTTCACCCCCTCAAAATTGCCTTTGAAACTTTTGGATTCACTCGTCGTGACCCCGAACTCGGGTTTGATGAAGCCCACTCTTCTGCCCAATCAAAAGGTTTGATCCAAAGCTCTAAGCTTCTATTTTTATGAGGAGCTTCCAGCCGTGGTCACAGATTTCAAAAATTCTCATTTTTGCAGAAGCCCTAATTTTCCACTTTTCTGATCAAAGTCCCGAACTAGGGTTTGATCAAGCCTAGCCTTCTGCCCAACCAAAAATTTTGATCTTGGTCTCTAAATTTCGTTTTTGATGAGTAGAATTCAGCCGTGGTCTCCAATTACAAAAATTCCAACTTTCTTCGAAGCCCTAAATTCCGGAAGCCATGAATGAAGGTGCTAAAAAATAATTCTGTTTTGACAGAAATATGTACCTTATTGTTTCTGGTGTAACTCTGAACTTTTCAATCCACAGGGTCTGAAAATATTTCCTAAGATAGTCCGACCTGTTATCTTTCCATCCCAATAGTTCTGACTTCAATTGGATTCTCTGAGAGAGAGTTATGCCAAGTGTCGCAACGTGACTTATTTATGGGATAATACAGGAGAGCGAACTTGTAAGGCGTGCCACGTGTCCTTAGTTCAACTTCGGCCTTTGAAAACTTTTTCTGAGATAGTTCATTCTGTGTACTACCTGTCACTTTTTATGAAATTTCATTTGGAGCTTCCTAGCCAAAGTTATGACCTTTTTCCCAAGGTCACCTGATTTTGAATCAGATCTGGAAGAGGCAGAAACCCTATATTGTACAGATCATAAATCACAAAGTACAACGAGTTAGAGGTTGTCCTTTGGAAAAAAGGTACATGGGGATCTCATATTCGACCTATAAAAGTTTCAGATCCGAAAACTTTGCCAAAATGGATTTATAGCGAAAGTGCTACGATGACTAGTTTTTGCTATATCAAGCCCTAGCATCGTAAGTGCAACAAGTGTCATACATGCCATATCATGCCTTCTTTCAGGCTAGCTCTGATACCATGTTAAATTTTCAGAATTTAATTCAATCTGATCTAGGATCTTAACTGAGAGAACAACATGTACACCAAATCTACAGCATATCAATCATGGACACAATAATGCAAGCACACAAGAGACACAAATTTTACTTGGGGAAAACCATAAAGGTGAAAAACCCCAATAACTTCCTCAGAGATAGATAGAGCAATGATACAACCAAAATACAAGAGATAGTCTTCTCCTAGCAGCAGAGCCTCCTCCTCCACAAGTGCGCCACTCTCCAAAGTGTGAGTGAGAGAATAGAATGTATAAAATGAGAGAGACACACTCTCTATGTATACACTAACTTGACTTGACCTTTACTCAACTAGGTCGGCTTCAACTTAACCACTTAACATAATGTTGACTGGGCCGACCCCCACTAGGGTGGTCTAATAACCCTTTGACCCACATGGCCGACCCCCAATAGGGTGGTCTAATAACCCTTTAAACCACATGACTTATACAGGGCCGACCCCAACAAGGTGGTCTAATAACCCATCAAGTATAAGTTACGACACTTACAATATAAATGACGACACTTCCGTATAGAGGAATAATAACATCTCTATAGGTATACAATATACATATATGTGAAATACATCCCAAAGTTACATATACATCAACAGAGCGGGTGTTGGATGGTGTTTATTATGCTTGGGGCCAGATGTTCCTCACTTGTGTTCAGCGGTAACTGACATCAGTGAAGGAATCTGGCAAGGGATTCTGTTATGGATCCTTTCTATGTGCCTTCTTCATGGAGCGGATACCTACACTGCGGCCGCAGGTGCCGGTCAGGGCAGGAGGACTAAGGGAGCCGCGCATGGTGCAGTGGGGAGAGATTATGTGCCACCGGGGTGGCGGTGAGGTTGGGAGATACTTCACCCAGGAGCTCTACCTTCAGTGATTGCAGATGTCGCTGACACTGGATGATTATCGATACAGAGATATGGACTACACCGGGGATCCAGAGGCACCACGGCCGCCAGGGTAGGCGTGGGGACCAGATGGTACATATTGATTTGCTTGATTATTGTTGATTTCAAGTCTTGTGTATGATAGGTTTTTGATATACTGTTACTGACTGATGTGTGATCTACCGATGTTGGCCCGAGACCACCACCAGGACATGTAGCTCGCAGGGGGCATGTGGCAGTACCAGCCCCTCCAGGCTGATGGGAGGTGCGTCGACGGGACACTGAGGTGACTCTGGAGTCCGTACGGATGCTCCTGGATCAGTTGCTAGTTGGAGTGTCTGATGACGGGTGGCAGGACGTGGATCCGGAGGTGATTCGAGACTGTCTGAGGGTGCCACAGGAGTTCCGATCGATCGCGATCCGGGTGGCTATCTTGGCGGATAGAGGTCGGGCATAGGAGCTCGCAGGGGATGAGGGGCTGCCGGACGAGGAGCAGGGTGAGGACTCGGAGGCAGCTGATGCAGGCAGTGACGGAGGGTATGACTCTCATTAGGGAGTGCAGGGGACTCCCCCCGATTTTGTAGCTACGACATGTATTCTATGAGGCGTATTGATGTATAGATATTTTTTGTATAGCTAAGTATGAGGGTACTTAGGACATGTGTATCCTATTGACGTTTATTTTTTGATATATATATATGCACATGGATGCACCTTTTTGCGATGATAATTTAGTGTACGCATGTGGATGCGCTTATGGTTTGTTATATGTTTGTACTGCACGTGGATGCAAGTAGCATAGGGTGATGGGCACATGGATGCCCCTTGTGTATTTTATGTGATGCAACATGATGTATGTAGGATTAGGCACGTGGATGCCCCTGTATATGAATGTGTTTTTATTTTTATTGCACATGGATGCAAATGTTTATGTGGTGATAGGCATGTGGATGCCCCTGGCAATCTTTTTGGATTTTTTATATATTTTTGACGAGATGATATGGGATGATAATGCATGAGGGAGGTTTTACATGGTGTGATTGATGTGTCAATCTAGGATGTTGTTAGCCATTTGATCTGCGACACTATTCTGAGCTCTTGGGACATGGGTGAATGTTATGGATTCAAATTGTCGGCTGAGTTGTTTTGTGCGCAGGAATTTTCTAAAGAGGCAGGGATCACGCACCTGGTAGCAGTTGTTGAGCTGGGAGACAAGTAGCTGGGAGTCAAGGAACATATGAAGGTGACATATGCCCATCTAGAGGGCAGCAGTCAGGAGACCGGTCACAGCATCATACTCCGCCTGGTTATTGGTAGCAGTGCCTATACATATTCCGTCAAGGTGAATCAATTCATGTGAAGGGGAATATAAGACCCATGCTGTAGAAGCCAGGTTTGGAGACCAGCGGCTTGCTCCATCAGCGAAGCCAATGTAATGAGGTGGGAGAGGGTCCATCTGTGATCATGCAAAAATGAGGAATGTAAGATTGTGGTAAAAAAAAAGGTGAAAAACAAAAAGAGAGCAAACTGTACAATACGGACAAATGGGGCCACAGGTTTATTTAGGGATAAAAGCATTTAAGATACAACCCATTACGGGGGTTGTGCAAAGGGTGACCTTCTGAGTCAGTTAAAATGTATGCCCCATTTCCGAGACAAGTCTGCACGATGTAAGGGCCTTGCCACATGGATTCAAACTTTCCTTTACCAGTTTTGTCATGGGCTTGGTCATAGGCGAGGACGAGGTCCCCTTCTCGGAAAGTTTGAGGGTGTACATGTTTGTCGTAACCAGCTTTGGAGCGGTTCTTGATGGCTTCAATGGTCTGGAGAGTGGCACAACGGTCTTCATCAGCTTTTTCTAGTGATAGCAGATGGTGCTTGAGTGGGGAGGTGTCTGGGAGAAGCTCGACGGCGATGTGCAAGGCAGGTATCTGACACTCGATGGGGAGGACAGACTCTACACCGTGAACTAAATGAAACGGGGTAAAACCGGTGGCGGTTTTGGTGGATGTACGGTAAGCCCATAAGGCAAGGAATAACATGTGGTGCCAATTGGACTTATGCCGGTCAACAGTGCGTTGGAGGATGGTTTTTAAAATTTTGTTAATGGCCTCTACTTGGCCGCTCCCTTGGGGGTAGTAAGCAAAAGAATACTGATGTTCAAACTTCAGTAGGGTGGATAACTCGCACCAAAGGGAATCTTCGAAGTGTGAACCATGGTCTGAGACCAACTATTTGGGGACCCCCGAATCTAGTGATAACATGGTTAAAAAAGAAACGGGCAGCGGTGTCAGCTGTACAATTGAAGGTGGGCATGGCTTCAGCCCATTTGGTGAAGTAATCGACGGCGACAATGATGTACTTATGGTCGTTGGCAGATGAGGGTTTACATTCCATGAAGTCGATGGCCCATTTACAAAAGGGGCCAACGGTGACGACTTGGTGTAACGGAGCGGGTGGTGTCCGGGCCTTGGGGGCAAAAAGTTGGCAATTATGGCAATGTTTGACCGCTGTGATGTAGTCAGTGAAAAGTGTAGGCCAGAAGTATCCGGCGCGGATAACCTTTTGGGAGGTGGCCACTCCAGACAAATGTCCACTGCAGGCACCGCTATGACAGTCATTGAGGACGTGTTCAGCTTCCTCGTGTGTAAGGCAACGACGGAGAATCGTGTCAACCCCTCGCCGGTAAAGGACATCGCCTAAGAGGAGATATCGAGAGGCTTGGTGACGGATACGACAGCGTCCATCACGACTGATGTTGGGTCGGAACTTCTGCGTGCGAAGGTATAACAAAATATCACCGTACCATGGATCATCAGACGAGATGATGAACAAGTGATTGTCAGGTAACTCATCGGAGATTTGTGGGGACGGCAGAAGGGAGGGGAGATCGGTGATGAGCTGGGCAAGCGCGAGGGCTTTAGTGCTCTTAGGGGTTTATAAAGTGAGGTCATATTCTTGGAGGATAATTACCCATTTAGCAACGTGACCTTGTAGGAGCCACCGGTTTAAGAGATAGACCATGGGGTTGGAGTCGGCGACAACTGTGGTATGACTGAGCGAAATCTAGTGTCGCAATTTTTGGATGGAAAAGACCACAGCAAGGGCTAGTCTTTCCTCATATGGGTAACGTAGGGGTGGTCCAGACAAGGTCTGGCTGACGTAATAAATGACATGCTCCTGGAAAGTGGCGTCTTCTTGAACAAGGACTCTAGACACGGCATAATCGGATGCCGAGACATAAAGGATGAAGTCCTGAGAGAAATCCAGAGGGGAGATCAAAGGGGCTTGTGTGAGCACTTTCTTGAGGGCTTCGAATGCAGCTTCTGCTTGCTCATCCCAAACAAAGGGTATGTGGGTATGAAGCAAGCGTAAGAAACCATGAATGGTGGTGGCATAATCAGGAACGAAGCGACAGAGGAAATTAGATCGCCCCTGCAGACTCTGGAGCTGCCAAAGCGTGCGAGGAGAGGGAAGGTCTATGATGGCTTGGACTTTCAGGGGATCCACAGCAATTCCTTTCTGGGAAACAATGAAACCCAACAATCGGCCTGTCGGAACGCAAAATACACACTTGTGTGGGTTCTACCGGATTTGATATTTGCGACAACGCAGAAAAACTTGTCGGAGATCGTTAAGGTGGTCTGATCGTTTCCTGGAACGAGCTGTAAGGTTGTCACGATAGACTAGCAGGATATGGACCAAGTCGTGAAAACAATAGGTCATGGCCCGCTGGAAGGTGGCACCAGCATTTTTGAGGCCGAAAGGCATGACGCGATAGGCAAAGGTGCCCCATGGGATGGTAAAGGCAGTCTTGTACTGATCCTCCTGACGGATCTGAATTTGGTTGTATCCGGAAAAACCATCCATGAAAGACAGGACTTCATGCCCTGCACACGCATCGATGAGTTGGTCAATAAATGGCATGGGGAAGTTGTCTTTGGGACAGGCTCGGTTTAAATCACGGAAGTCACTACATACTCTAATGGTGCCTTGTTTCTTGTTAACAGGGACGAGGTTTGAAACCCAAGTGGTATACGCAATAGGATAAATGAATCCTGCCTTGCGAAGTTTCTCAATCTCTGCTTTAATAGCGGGGAGCTTAGAGGGATGAATGGGGTGCTGCTTCTGGCGAACGAGGGGTACATCTGGCCATGTGTCAATGTGGTGCTCTATAATAGCGGGGTCGAGACCAGGCATTTCGGTGTAGGACCAGGCAAAGACATCATGGAACTCTTGGAAAAAAATTTGTACTCTCCAATCCCATACTGACTGCAGGAGGCTCCTAATGTAATGATTTCAAGAGCCCCAGGTGGGTCAGAGATATCGATGTGGATGACGGGTGAGATGTTGGCCATGTTACCTTCCTCAAAGGCATCAGGAGTGGGAATAGGATCCTTAAACCAGTCAACTTTGGTGGGAAGAAAATCTTTGGACTCAACCGCAAATTGGGTGGCTATGGTGGAGGAGGACTCGTCTGGGAGGAAATAGGAACGATGGTGCATGTCGTCCCAGGGATGATCCGGGGCAGTGAGAGCCTCTAGAATCTCCTCATCATTGCGGAAAATTTGAGTTGTCAAATCAGTTGACGAGGGAGTGGTAGCCGAAGAGATCATATAAATGATGTTAATCTCTCCGGATAAGGGTGATACTGGGGGGTGGATCTCCTCAATTGTGGGAGGTGCCGTCTCAAGGTCCAAATTATTCATCTCATAGAGAACTGCTCTATAATCTGGGAGATCAGGACAGTGATGTGAGTAATGGCCATAAATACCGCATATTACACAAGGGTGGTTGGTACGCAGTGATTTATCATGAGGCTTAGGGGTTGGATCAAGTTCGACAACCGGGATGTTGGGGTCGTCGTCAAGCATTTGCATGTGTTCCTGTAATGCAGGTAATTGTGGACATTGATGAGTCGGATGGCCTAACTCATCACACAATGAGCATTTGGGGGGAGCACAAAACACGGGGGGGGTTTAACTGTTTTGGGTGGGGGTACAGCAGTGTATGGTTGTGGGCCTCTGCCCCCAGTGTGCTTGATAAGAGGGGGGGGATTCGTAGATGACGAAGGGGTAGTGACACTGGGAGGTGGTTGACTAGTAGTGGCAATGGGTTGCACCGGTTGTAGGACGACATTTGGTGTCGGCGGGGGAACGGGAGGCGAAATATACCACACGGGTAATCCCAAGGTTAATCCGGGGAGGCTAAGAGTAGCCATAACCGGGGCGCTTAGTACGCCCGATGGAGGGAATAGGAAGGGGATTGTGTGGATGGGTGTAACACCAATGTGACTAGGTACCAATGGTGGTTTGGATAACAAGGGCGGTTGATTGTTGGGTGTTTGTGTATTGTGGGAAAGGGTACATAGGTCAGATACTTCGGGCGCGGGTGACGGGGGTGGAATGGATTGGAATGTTGAGGTCATCGATGTATCTGAGTAAACTCCGGGTCCCACGGAGGAAACAAACGAGGTAGTTGCACCACCAACAGGATGTTCAACCATGGGGAGAACATTCACGGGTGCAGCGGGGGCATTGGGATCGTAATAGGTGAGTTGGTCGACCTTGACCACCGCGTCCGTCATGGGGGAACATCATGGTACGAAAAATGGATGAGGCAACCGCCTGCATGGCATACATGTAGCTGTGGCCAAGTAAGAGGTTATAATCAAGTTGGGCATTGATGACCTCTATGTCAATGAGCACGGTTTTGCCAGCCAACTGGACGGGGACATTAGCTAAGAGACCTTGGGGTTGAGTCGAACTGCCGTCGTAGGCTCGCAACGCAGTGGTGGACTGCTGGAGAGTAGGGGATCCCAACTTCTGCCAAACGAATGTGGACATAATGCATGTAGAGGCACCTTCATCGATAATGCACCGATGGATGACAAGATTCTGCACGGAAACAGAAACTTGGAATGCTAAAGTGGAAGGCAGGCGTGGTTCGGATTGGTCCAAATCGAAGGCCATCAATCGTGAATCATTTGGGTCAATAGCACCAATGGCAGAGAGCAAAGTCTTGCGCTGTGAAGGACAGTTTTTTAAGACTTCTAATGCAGACATGGTTGCGGGAGATGGGGCTAAGTCATCTACAATGTTGTAATTTGACGCAGCGCGAGCATTGGGATTATTGTTGATTGCGACGAAGTGGGAAGCGAGGTGCTTTGGAGGCGCCATCGAGAGGAGCCGGAGGTATACGTAACGTCTGAGCAGTGGGATGAGCGTTAGTGTTTTTGTCGGCGGGAGAGGCTTCAGGGGTGGAGCCATATTGGTTTCGATGGGTTTGGAGGTTGACATCGATGCATGACATCATTAACAAGTGGTGGGTACCTGAGTATAACATGGGTTGATCAGGAGTGGTATAAGTGATCTTTTGTTGTGGGGGGCGCATTGCCTTGAGGGGGAGCCAACAGCTGAGTGTTCACTACGCCTTGGGTTGGTAAGGGGTTTTGCAGCACCAAAGGTTGATGCTGAGGGGGTGGGGGGTTGGGTGGTGCCTGAGGAGCCGCGTGCCCTTGGCGATGGGCATCATCAGTCCAGAGTTGTCGAGCTCGCTACAAATGTGGGCAAGCATGTGTGTAGTGGCCATAGACCCCGCAAATAGAACAAGGATGGTTTGTTCACAAATTAGGATTTTTGGCCTGCTTAGGCATCCGATCAGGGTTCTGGTTGGCAGGTGCCGCGTTATTGTTGTTTGGGGGATTGGGAGGTTGACCAGCTTGGTCTGGAGGGGGGTTGTTCCCACGGTTATGGCCTTTTCCATGGTTTTGCTGGCCCTGTTGGCGCTAGTTATTTTGGTTCTGTTGCGGATTCTATTGGGCGTACACTTGCCATTGGGCAGCAGGTGGGTTCTAGGGTTGTTGCAGGTGTGGGAGCACGCTACGGTGGATAATAAGTGGGTGGAGGCTGCGCAGGTGCTGAACCTTGTGGGGGTTGCTGATACGTCTATGGAATGGGTTGTGGGTTTGCCGCAGGGGCTGCATGTGGCGGGTAATAAGCAAGTTGGGCTTGAGAGGACACAGGAACTAGTGCAACCTGTGGGTGGTAATATGGCTGAGGTGCGACCGGGGGGGCGTAAGCGGGGGATGCATGATCAAAGCACTGAGGTGGACAGGAGGGTCCGTGGGAATGGTGGTGATGTGCCATGGGGGCATACGAATTGGTTGCTCCGGATTGAGATGTAGCCCGCGAAAGGTCGGGGCCATGGCTAGGACGTGCTATGGAAAAGGGTTGAGGATGCGAGGCAACACGGCCAATGATGCCATCTGCGGCATGGGATGCCCCCGGCGCATTGTGTTGGGAGGAATCGCCATGAGGGGCGTCAGGTATGATGGAATACAGATAACCCGACTGGGCGTAAATGAGGTCAAATTGCTAGGCTTTGAGGATGGCCTCTTCTTCGGACTGGGGTCGTTCGGATGCCACATCCTTGGCAATGACAGGAAGGAGGGATTTGAGAAACCAATCTAAAAAGATACGATCGTCTAGCTTGATTTTACAGAGGCTGCGGCGTCGACACCACTCATGAATGTGGTCAGTGATGTGGGTAGCCGTGTTCTGTCTACAAGACAGTAGGATCTCAACTCCCACGTCATAGTGGACAGGTAACTGAAAGAACTGCAGGAAAGTCGAGGCAAGGGAGGTAAAGGTGGTATGGGGTCCCATGGGGCTGCTCGATGTACCACTTAGCTGCAGAGCCAGTGAGGGTGCGCTGTAACAGACGGAGGCGGACAGAGTCGTCCACTATGGAGTTGGAGGAACACCATAGATGAAGGACATAATATGGTTCTGGGGGTCCTCACCTGCCTTACCCTCAAACTTAGGGATGTCGGAGGGGAGCTTAGTGGGCATGTGAGGTCACGCAGGGTCGTGTCTGATGGGATCGTTAGTCAGTCTAGCTAGGTAAGAAAGGTTGAGACTAGCCATGAATGGCAAACTAGTAGAAGGATGTGACATACTAGTGGGTGTGACCATGTTCGGGCCAATGCCCCCAAGTGGAGGGGCTGGGTTTGGGATGTTTCCCCCAAGTGGAGGAACAAAAGTGGTATGGGACGGTCCTTGATGGAGTGGCGATAGGTATGCCAGCTACTGGAATGGGTACAGTGATCGGAATGGTAGATGTGGGCCCCATCGAGGGCATACCCAAAGCAGGTGTGGTAGCTAGTGTGGTGGTGGATGCTCCACCAATGGTCCCTACAAAGAAAGGGGTGGAAGTCATGCTAGCCATGGGGCTGGTTGGTGTAGTGTAAGTGGGGTTCTCGGACTCTGCCTCAGAATCAGAGGTAAAATAAGGGGCGTCAAGATCAGGTGACGGAGTTCTCTTCCATTGACGAGTGGAGTCAAGTGACAAAGCTCGAGATCTATGATGAGTGGTATCAAGTGATGAAGATCTATGTCTATGATGGGTGATGTCAAGTGAACCATGCTCTACGGGCTCGCCCCGGAGGCGCCAAGAATGTCTCGGGGACTCAATGGTGACAGATGATGTCAAGTATCTGAGGGTTGTGTTGAGTGAAAAACAGCTCAAAAACCCTAATGCAACCAAGTGTGCAAAAGGAGAGCTCAAAAAATATGGCACTCAGGCCAACAACCAACTCAAAACACTTACTGTAACAGCTGTGCTACAATAAGTGGAGTATCAACAGAAATATTCAAAATACCAACAAGCAGCAAGTTTCCTAAAAAATAAAAATAGTGGACTCGCTAGACCAAAAGGAGGTAAGGGAGCATGCAAACACCTAGCTAAATAGTATTCTGACTCAACTAGACATATCCTCTGCAAGGTGATGAAATCCAAGTCAGACAATATGGATAGTAGAGCCAAGTGGCTAAAGATATCCCCCTACCGGGAGGGACAACCGGGTAGTCAATCCTAGAAGAAAAGCAACTAAGATACCCCGTTCATGACACGCTGGGTTGGGTGAATCTGCTGTTTGGTTCTATCGCCGTTGTATCCCCATACGGGTGATACACCGAGAACTGTGAAAGGTATCCTTCGGTTACTGAATGGAGTGCGGTATTCCACTCAGGCTTCCGGAACCAATCTGGCGACTTCAACCCTCCTAGGGGAGAGGCCTTTCCGATAAATTGGTTTTAAACCGTGTCAAAAAAATACTAGGGGATTTTGGTTCCCTAATGGACAACAGCTATGTCTCAAGTGTAAGCAACCGAGGGGTGTTATTTGGATGCCTATCCCCCCGATCCTACCTAACTACAAAAATTCTTATGTGTTCCCCAAGTGGGGTTAGAATGTTGGTTGTGTTAAGTAGTATTTTAGGGCTCACTTGAATTAGGTGACAGAGTGTGTGCATGTGAGATGATGAACCCAAGTAAAAGTGCCATGGGGTGGGCAACTTTCTAACTAAAAATAACAATACAGAATTTAAACTTTGAAATGCAAAATTTTCTCTTTTCAATTAAAATGCTGAAAAATATTCTGTAAATGGAACAGAAGTAATACTACAGAAAAAAGGTTGTAGGGAAGTATGGCTGCAAATAGGACAGATGGCTATGCAGGTGCAGAAAATATTGCAGCAAAGTGCTGGGTTCAAAACAGAGAAAAAAGTGCAAAAAACAGACCGCAGGGTCTGTGGCAAATCTGGGTGGTCGGACCGCGGGAAACAGCTCAACAGTCGCGGATGGGTTACGGGATTTTGGTAGAAAGATGCAGTCGGACCGCGGGAGAAAGGTCGAAAGTCGCAGGCGAGTTGCATAAAAATGGCTGAAAGCCGCAAGCGGGATGCAGGAAAATGGCTGAAAGACACAGGCGGGTTGCAGGAAAATGGATGAAAGCCACAAGCGGGACGCGGGGAAAAAGGCCAAAAGACGCAGGCGGGTTGCAGGAAAAAGGCTGAAAGCCGCAAGCGGCCCGCGGAAAAATGGGTTAACAGTCGCTGTCGGACCGCACGAAACAAGCTAATAGCCGCGGTCAAATCGCAGGTAATAGACTGGAAACCGTCGGTAGGTCGCCAGAAACAGTCTAAGAGCTGCGGTAGGATCGCAGGTAAATGCCTGAAAGACGCGGTCGAAACGCAACTGCGGGGGGTAAAAGACGCGGTTTACGGCAGCCGAAAGGAAAAATCAGGAAAATACTGCAGAAAATGGAAAACGTTTAAAACTTTAAAACTATAACCAGAAATTCAAAAGAACACAAGGGGAGTCACCAAAACTGTAGCTAGGGTTTTCACCCTAGCTTGTGCAAATAAGCACCTACTAAGGAGAAGGGACTCCTTAGTAGCAGTTCAGAAAAAACAGTAAATAAAAACAGTAAAACAGTTTGAAATTTAACCTAGCATGAGCATTAACATAAATAATAAAACATGAAAATATGGCAAAAGATTTCTCTTTTTGTATTAAAGATTACCTCAGGTGTAGAGGTTGGTGAAGCCCTTGCAGCAATCTAGGAGGGTTGCTTCCAAGCTTCTAGTTTTGCTCCTTTCTCTTTCTCCAAAGGGCTGGAAATGGGCCAAAGGGGCACTCAAGTGTGAAAGTAGCTCAAGGGTGAGCTAGGGTTTCAGGAGTGATTTTGGCAGAGTAAGGGTGTGTTTGATTGTGGATGTGAAATGAGGGGCCTCCATCACCTATTTATAAGTTTTTAGTGGTGGAGTGCTGGCCCATGGTTTTTAGCACCATATGGTTTAGGTCAGCTGTATAGGGTTTTTTGCTTCCTTTTTTCCCTCTTTTTCCTCTTTTTTGTATTTTTTATTTCCTTTTTCGAGGGTTTTTGCTATTTTGGAGGAATTTTGGATTATTTTGGGGGAAAAAGGGGTTTTTTTGGCCTTTTGGAGGCTTTTTTAATGGTTTTGTGGCCTTTTGGAGGCTTTTTAATGGGATTTTTAAGGTTTTGGAGGAAAATATGGTAGGAAATATGGACAAATGAGTCATGTAATGGGGTAGATGAGGTAGTAAGCACTTTTTGGGTGTTAACAATGTTCATTACTCATCATCTGCAGTCAGTATACCTTCAATCATGTCATTCTACCTTGAGTCAGTCTTGCACATTACTGTACCGTCCGATCTACTCTACACATCTTTTGTCGTGTTTCGTGTCGATTGATAGGGGATTCATCATGGCCCTCCTTCAACGGATTCATCCTTGTCGACTTCAGCACATCATCCGAGGATTGAACTTAGAAACCAACCAAATACCTTGGGCCTGCATGCCTCAATGGCAGGTTACCTCGCTTTCATCATGATTTTACATCATTAACTCTTGATTGAAAGATTTCATCTTGTGTTCGACTTCAAATCATTTATTCACGCTCAATGATATGTACTGTGATACCTTGGGAATCATTGATATCAATGGTGATCTCCCTCGCACTTGTTAACGGTTTACATCAATGACCGGTAATCAAGTGGTTTCTACCATGTTCGACGTCAAGACATTTGTAATCACATGGATATATTCGTACCATTGCGGGTTCAGCTTGAAGACCCTGGAGAGTCTTGTTTTACCCAGGTTGCGATGGAGATTGTTTGAGACACACAGATCCACTTTTGTATTGGTCATGGCTGTGTTGTCAGTTCAGAGTTACACAGATCCACTTTTGTATTGGTCGTGGCTATGTTAACATCTCATCATGGATCTACGCTTGTGTCTAGTAGCCATGATTGTGTTCAGTCGGTCTTTACTATCATGGATCTGCAATGTATTGGTCGGCAGCCATGTTTTGTGTTGTATGAGACTTGTGGATCTCAGGTCATCTCTGCAGCAGCTCTTTCCAACCAGCAAGTCCTTGCCATTTTTCTTACTGCAAAGCATTTCACCTGTCTCATTTCGCCAGCTTCATGCTTTGGGGGGCATTCTGTTACACCAAAATGTCGTCACCCTTGTGCAAGTGTCACAAGTGTCGCAAGTGTTGCAAGTGTCGTCATCCTGACCTAGTGTCGTCATCATGACCGTTGCAAGTACCGTCATTATGACCAAGTGTTTTCATCATGACTGTTGTGATAATGTCGTCATCTTGACCATTGTGTAAACTCTTTGCTGTTTACCTAAACCCATTTTAGAGTAAAAACACATCCCTGAAGTTTCCCATAACTGGAGGGCTTAACTGACCTACTTTTCAAGGTCGTCGCAGTCTGCCCTTGTGCAACATGCGACATCGCAGGTTGTCCTAATGCAACCTGCGACGATGTCAGTTATTTGGATAAAAGAGTATCTTCGAGCCCATTCTCAAAGATGAGTGATGTGGAGGCCTATCCCTAGGTTCTAGGTGAGGTGGCATTTCGGTTCCTAACCTAATGGGAGGATCCCTTAACCATCTCCCCCTAATCCTCAACCTACCCTATCTTTTTAGCCCTATATAAACACCCACTCTCTCCATGGGAGGGAGGAAGGTCTATGGTACCCTTATGCTGATAGGATCCATACTGGTGATTGGGAAAGCTTGTACCATCTTGGAGGTTTGGCTTGGACATGTTGGATGGAGGATGCGACGTTGAGGCTTTAGTTGTAGCTTCATCCTTTCTATGTATTTCCACCTTTTTATACAGTTAATATAACCTCTTTCCATAAATGTTGTCTCGTTGATGATGTTTAGAACTTTCTTCCTCAACTGTTAGTTTAGATCAGTTATTTTTTAGATATCTTGTACTACTTGTATTGTTTCCATATTGTCTTGACAGGTCTTGCAGCTGGAGATCTGACGACCACGAGACTTGGAGCAACAACAAGGAGAAGGTCTGCGATCTGAAAGGTATGATATCTAAGTACTCGATCTATAACTAGATATAGGAAATGAGTTTTGTATTCTGTACTATTTGTTCTAGATTCACTTGAACTAGGGAGATCCGGATCGTGTCCGCCCGAGTGGATTGTCCGATAACAGCCCTGTCCTATGCACCCTTTTTCATACACATAGCCATCCAAACCTGAAATACTTTGAAAACCAAGAATAATCAACGAGTGAATATATGAGTGGTAAAATAAATGCAGGGAAGACGCTTATACTTTCATGATCAAAGATGTAAATATGCATCAGGTTTGAAAGGCCATGAGAAATGCCAAGTCTAGTTGGTTGCCTTTTTATGGCCAAGTGGATCATGGAGTGAGACATCTGGTATTTTCCCCTACTGCTTGGGTTTTGACATGAAACATCTTACATGTGCATTTGCATGAGACCCAGAACCAAAGCCACTGCACTCAAACCAGGCCAGATTGATCTATGAAGCTATACATGTTTTCAAGACCGGCATGGAGCAGAGATAGGCGGGATCGGTGGAGAACTTGTGGACAGCTTTGCAGCAGCAAGTTGATACAATGTGATTATGCCTATTCAAGCTTCATTTTGTCCTAACGCCTAAGCCACTACGGTTCAGCTGCTCAACTGATGTAGACAAAATGTTCCATTAGTAGGTAAGGGTATTTTGTCCCCGGATCTTGTGTTATTTGAGCAGTGAAACAGCGAAAGAGGACTCATTTGAAATGAAAATACCGGAGCTCCTCAGAAATCCTGACAAGGACGAGATGACGAAAGAGGTGATTTCGGCTTCCCAACTTATGCATGCCCATTTATTTCATCCCTGCCTCTACTAATGTTGGGTAACTAACTGACTTATGTTGGGAAATGGCTGATGTCTCTCCTATTCGAGTAGGTCACTTATTTATTTGCATCCAAAAGTATGCTATTAGTGCATTTGGATTTTTAACTAGTGGTACTTATGCTTTTGATGCCTTAGGTGATACCTTTGCTCTTGGTGCTAGCTTTGTTATTGCTGCTATCTATGTTGTTATCTATGCTCTAGGTATGCTTATGGAGGTGGTACAACTAGTGCCGCTACGTAATCTACTGATGCTTCTATCGCTTAATCTTGTACAGTTATCCCTCCTAGTCCGGAACCCTATCGCTTGGGTAAGTTCAGCTGCAAATTACATCAAGAACTCATTTAGGTTAATGTACTATTAAAGAAATTGAAAGGGACCTTGAATAGCTTTTAAAGAAAACTATATTAACCAAAATGATAAGCATACCTTTGAATATTGTAGCTAAAATTTGCACTGGTTTGTCTCCTCTTTTTGTAGAATAGTGTACTGATTTTTGCAAAGTAATGTTCTTTTTGTTTCCATGATGTGATTTATGGAGAGTAATGTGCTGAGATTTTCTACCAAGCTTCAACAATCTCAGCTGAACCATCATATTGTTTTTGCATAGATGTATATATACCGATCTCTGTTTGTTTATGTTTTTACACAAAGGTGGAGTGGCAAAGCAAGGCAAAGGGATGAAGCTGTGCCAGTGGAGGTAAGTGGTGTGGCAAGGCAAGGCAAAAGGATGAAGTGTCGTGGCGGTGGCTGTGACAGAGGTGGTGATGGTATGGCGGTGGAGACCGAGGCGGTGGCGGTGGAGACCTCTCCCATCCAACACCCAGACAGATGCAGATTGAATGCAATTAAAAAAATTCCCATTTCCAATAAGCCCGTCATAACCCCGCCGTTGGCTGGGCAATAACACTTCAATGTCATTATCCAATCACATGTTAAATAAATGAATATTTAGAATTGAAACAAAATAAGAATTTCAATGTACAATGTGAAAGTTAGGGCAAATTGATAAATTAGATTAGTCAGCGGTAAACTAATATCCAGTCAAAGCATATCGAATACAATATACTGCAATGGCCTTTAGCAGGTATAATAATAAAATAACTTATTAAAATTAATTTAAACATGTTACACTTTAGAGTTTTCTTAAAAATAAATTTTATTCAAAATTAATGTAATTCGATATCAAAAAATTAGTCAACATAACAAAGCTAAAAAAATATTAAGTTAATATTTTTTTTCTCAATTGAAAATAAAAATCAAATTTATATCCAAACAAAATAGAGAAAACATCAAAATAAAAGCTTCATAAAAATTGATGCCTTAATTAGAAACTCTTAATTAAAGATCCTACACACATGGTGGACCAAATAAAAGATTTTAGGGTTTAAGAAGGTGGCATTCTAGCGAGTTTCGATGTGGTATCACTTTTTAGGAATATTCCCATGAATGAAGCAAATGAGGTTGTGAAAGGAGTAACTAATGAAGAAACAGCTAGATTGGTAAGTGTTTGTCTAAAATCCACTTTCTTTAGTTTCAAAGGTGTTTTGTATGAACAAATTGAGGGAATTGCTATGGGATCTCCTCTTTCCTCAGTGGTTGATAATTTATACATGGAAGCCTTTGATAAAAATAGTTATTGAATCTTTTCCCTTAGAGCCAAAATGGTGGAAAAAGTTTGTTGATGACACCAAGCCTAATTGGCCACATGGAAGGAAAATCCTGAATGATTTCTTAGATCACTTAAATAGTAGATATGACCATTTAAAATTCACCATGGAGGTTGTAAATAATAATCAGATCCATTTCCTAGATGTCCTCATTTCAAAAAGAGATGATGGTACCTTAGGGCACCAAGCTTATAGGAAGAAACTCATATGGATAGTTACCTACATGCAGACTCACACCAATACCCAACACAAAAAACTGGGGTCATAAATACTCTTGTAACAAGAACCATCAGGGTCTTGGATGTTGAGCACCTTGAAAAGGAAATAGAACACCTATCCAATGTCTTCAAGAAGAATGGGTATAGTGTAGGACACATTAATAGAATAATTAATAAAGCTTGTAGAAGAAATCAAGGTAAAAAATATGACATTAGTGGAACTAAGATAACACTTCCATATATCAAAGGAACAACTGACGTTCTAGCTATAATTTTAAGAAGAAGAGTATTAAGGTCACCTTCGCTCCTCCAAATTCAATTGGAAGAATGTTAGAGTACTCCTCAAAAGACCCTACTAACCCAAGAAAGCACAAAGGGTTTTATGGTATCCCTTGCTTTTGCAGAAAAACTTACATTGGGGAAACAAGACGTTCACTCCAAGTGAGACTTAGAGAGCACAACGCGAACCTAATTCGTGATCATCATAAGGAGTTTGGTTTGGTTGAACACACACACACCACTAACCACCACATTTGTATAGAAGATGCCAAGCTAATTGTGAAAGAAGATCACTACAAAAGGAGGAAACTCTGTGAGGAAATTGAAATTGAGAAGGTCCCTTTAAACCTAAATAAGGACAATGAAATGAATATTAGTGATTGTTGGCATCCTATCATTCATCTCCTTAAAAATAAAAACAACATTATAAATACAAATAGTATTAATGTAAGTAACCCTAATAACATAAATAATGAAAATAGTACTAATAATCCTCAAACATGATTACTAGGATTTACAAATAATATTAATGTAAATAGCCCTAATAGCATAAATAATGGAAATAGTACTAATAATCCTCGAACATGCTTGTTAATATTTATATGGTTAGATTCTTCCAAATATTAATGACTTACAAATGTCGCTTGCCTTTGGACATATTTCATTCTTACTGCTTACTTAGACTTTGCCCTAGGTCTTATTTACAATATTATATTCTTAGTTTATAAGATTTAGTTCTTTTTAAGGTTTATTTACAATATATTATAGTAGGGTCTTAACAATGTTAGGTTTATTTATAATATATTATAGTAGGGTCTTAACAATGTTAAGATCATTAATATTTCTTCCTTAATAATTTTATTAAATAGATCTTTAAATTAAATTAATTTTTTAGGATTTTTAACCTGTTGAAGCCCCGAAGGTGTAGGTTGTTGGAATGGGTTCCAAGGCTAACAATAGAGGGTGAAAACCCAGACTGAAAGGCTTCAAAAGGCTCTGTGCAAGAACAATTCTATTCCCAGCCTGTTTGGTGTAGTTAACTCCCACGAATACAAAGGCCTCCATTAGCACTTATGGGGTTTGATCCTGGAAGGATCAGTCTTCCTATGAGGGAAGGTTAAAGTGTCCTAACTCTAAAATGGATCCAAACCTAGAACAAATCTACCTTAAAGGAAATCTAAAGTAAGTCAGATCTAATCTAAAGGAAGTGTTTTGACTGTGTGCAGGATAACTTGTTTTGAGTTTTAATAAGTCATTTCACCAGCTTAACAGAAATGTAAAATTGGATCTTTCCTTATTACTTCAAAATACAATCAGACAATGAAAATTAACTGATAATAGTTTAAAGATTAAGTGCATGCAAGATTATCCTGTAACTCTTATGCTAATTGAAAAATTAACATGAATTAATAATCTTTGTTAATCATTTGCAGAAATAGATAAATATTTTAATTAAATAAATTCAATTAAAACATAAAGATACACAAACCATGAATTAAGACAAATCCAAATCATAGATCAATGCATTAATGATAGATTGCAAAATATAAACAGTATTCATTCAATAATTAAGGTGAAGAAATCATATATCATCAAAGAAATTTGATAACATAAACAAAGAAGATGCCGAAAGAAACTAACTTTGATTCATTAGGTCTGCAAAAAATTACAAGATGTCAAGTGAAGCAATGTTTCTCCAGTCCTTCTCTGGTGATTTTCTCCCCCCCCTTCCCCATGAGACCTCTACCCCTTTAAATAATAATTACAAAATAGTTACAAAGGGTAGACTTCCCATAAAACAAGGATTACAAAATCAACTAATCTAAGAATGACCAAGGGCATCCTGCCACTTGGATCTAACTTCTAACAGCTCATCAATATGTGGATAGTTGGGTGACTCGAGCCCCAACCCAGCATCACATGTGAATATTTCCATCTCGTTTTTTGCTAGATTATGCCACGTACGCAAGAATATGTGGATTTTTCCTTCTAGGGTGATAGGTTGCTTGATGAACTGGTCCACTTCTGCTATATGGATGTGCTCGAGCTGCTGGATCTTTTCCTTGAATTCCCCACATCTGTGTTCAACCTACTTAATCATTAACTTAGGTGGGCAGGATTTCTCAATAAGGTCCATAGTAGGAAACTTCAACATCTCCATGATATTATCCACAGCATACCACCTCCTCCCACAGATAGCCTGTGCCTTTTTTATTGTTTCCTCCACCATGTCAAGGATATTCTGCTAGGCATTCAAAGAAGTCCTAACTCTTCTGAATTGGAAGCTATCCAACATGGGAATATCATCTATTTTATCCTTGATGTACCTCTTCCAATCGACAATGTCATCGATGGCTTTAGAAGCCTGTTGCCTCTTATCCATATGTTGGTCAAGGGTGAAAGACATCTTTTCAAAAGCATTGTTAGTTTCCTGAATTTCATTCAAGGAACTAAACAATGCAGCTAGGAGCTCATGATGTTCTTCATTTACCTGATTAGCCAAATCTTTGAATTATTGTTGAGAAAACTTAGAGAAAGAGGAGGAGGTTGCACTTGCAGTTACATCCTTAAGTTGTTTTTCCAGCACAACTATCTTTTCAGCATTAGCATTATTCAAGACTTCAGCATCCTACAATTGGACCTGAAGAGAAGCATTATGTTCCTGAAGGTCTTTGGGCTTATCTTCAAATGCCTTTCTCAATTCATGAATGCAAGATTCATGTTCTTCATGGTCTTAGCCAGCTACTCTTGAAGTTTCTTCGACTCTTCTTTCTTCAAATCAATTTCTTTATTTAGATAGGTTACTGTATCAAAGTTAGCTCCAACAAATGCCCCCGTAGCTACTGTAGTTTCTAATGCTTCCTTTTGGATGTCATCGGACTGTCTAGCCCAAATTACCTGATTGGGAACAGGTGCTTGCAATACAATTGATCCCCTGCTTCTCTTGATTCCTCTTTTAACCACTGCTTTTGTTGCCTTGCTATAAAAATAATCCCCAAGTGGAACTACAATATCCTCCTCACAAGCATCTTCCAACTCAGTAGAAGATGTAGCCACATCTCCTGTTGCAACCAATGGAGCTGTTTGGGTAACAGTAGAATTAGGTATTGACATGGTGATCTAAGAGGTAGTTGGAAAAGAAGGGATGATTTCAGAAACTGATAGTACAGAGGTTGTGGAAGTAGTTGAAGTGAGAACATCAGGGAGTGAAATGGGGGAAGCATCAACTGAAGGTGAGGAAGGGAAAACTGGGATTTGGGAATCAATGGCTGGTGGTAGTGAGGTAGATGATGGTAGTTGGAGAGAGACAGTTGGAGACTGGATCTCTGTGACTATTGATGGTGGAGTGGTAAGTGGGACTGACAGATTTGAGAGTGAAGCAGTGATGGAGGTCAATGCATCAAATAATTAAGGTATGGTGGATGATGGTGCATCCTGAGCAGTCAAAGTGGACAGAACTTCAATAGAGGAAAGTGGGAGTGGAGAAGTTATTGTATGAGCAGCAGTAGTGATTTCAGGAAAATGTTCATCTGGTATAGGGTCATCCATTGTTATGCTGTCAAGTAAATCTGTAACAACCTGGGAGCTTTCTTTGACTTTTTGTAAAACGGGCACAGCAATAGAGAAAGAGCTTGTTGGAAGCCTTTCATCTTCCACATCACTGTCGTCAATATTCAATGTAGGTATGGCAGATGCAGGAGTCTGAATCTTCTGCCTCTTTGGTGGGTTACTTACAACCACTACTTCGGCATCATTGGATGGGTTACTTGTAGCAACCACTTGAACATCACTAGCTAGACCACTTGGAGCAACGACTTGGGTGTCAAGCATTGAATTTATATGTGCCAACTCTTAATTCAGCTCACCAGCTGACTGAATTAGGAGCTTATTGTTCTATTGAACATCCTCTACAAGCCCCTTGCCTTTACCTCCATCTGGATATGTCAACATCAGAGGAGCAGTTACCTTTTGTGCTTATTTTTCTTCCCTTTCCTTTCTGACCTGCTCTACCAGTTGCAGTTCCATTCTTCTGTAACTCAAAACCTTAGTTTTGAGCTCTTGTTGATACTAAAGAATGTGGCTCTATTCCTCTTTGCTTTTAGCCCTCACTAAGACTTCAGAGAAAATATTCACTCCCTGATAAATGGAGTCATCAAGGACATCTTGATGAACATAGTCTGTCTTCATGTGTTCTTGTTTGAAGTGGGCATCAAGGAATGCTTTGGGGTCATGCATCCTTTTGGGAGCGAGTCCCAATTTCAAAGAAGCAATTCTCCTTCCCAGTACTACATCCCAAGTTGAAGCTGGAATGACCAGAGGCCCGAGATTTAGAGAAAATTTAGGCCATCCCCTTCTCTTAGGTCCAGTAAGCTTAGCAAATACCCCATCTATTACAGTTTGGAAGGATATCTCTTCAAGTAGCAGCCTATCTGGGACTACCCTTGGAAATAAATGCACTATATTGCTTCCCCAAATTCTGATATAAGAAAAAGCTTCTCCCACATACCAATCACCAAGTGTAGGGATTAAAGTTTTGGCATCGGGAGAAAAAGCAGGTGCATCTTCTCTGAATATCTATTGGTAGATGACACCAAAGAAATGGTCACAGATATCATACAACAAGGGAATAAATTTTCTCTCCCATAAATCTAAACAGTAAATATGGACTGGGGGCGATGACAAGTTCCAATTCCATCCCATAGAGGGATACTGGAATTCTGAGTATAAGACATCAATCACATAGGTAGAGTAAAAAAATTGTGGCTTCTTGGTGTTTGTTGATATCGTTCAATGGTTGTCTTTAATTCTGCTGACAAGATGAAATCCCAAGGGAATGACTCCCCCGTTGTAAGGACATGATGGGCTACAGGCGCCCATTCACCTTTAAACACTAAGCAATTAGGAAGACCATAAAACCTACAGATCATGGATTCCAAAAGGGAATAAGGTTCCTTGAACCACAAAACCAAGTAAGAGATATCGGCTATGGGCATGAAAGTGGTCGGTTTGTTCATCCAAGACTTCACCATTTCATCAAATTTATACCTAGTCTTAGCAGAGTCCAGGAATGCAGCATTTAGAGGTTGGACAGTTGGTTTAAGGGAATATGCTCTAGTGAAAACCTCAGGACTAAAAGTGGCCAATTGAGCCCCTGTGTTGTCCTTCAAAGAGCGCTCCTTAGGGTTGTTATGGTCAATAATCCATTTAACAGCGTCGGTGTAGGGAAGAATAGCAAGTCTAACAGCAATGGCATGCAGCTGTCCATTCCTAATCTTCTCATAAGCGGGCCGGTCATTCTGGATATCTGACAGGTCATCGTTATCAAATATGGCGTATATTTAAGACCAGTCAGTTTGGTAAGTCTCATAAACTTTGTCACTGGTGTCGGAAAGGAAGCCGAAGTTAGGGTCTTTGTTCAATAAGTCTTTCTGAGCAGTTCTGGAGCGAGTGTTCCGTGACATTTTGAAAAACTGGAAATTTCTGATAAATAAAAAAACACAAATCAAAAATAATTCAGAATGGCAAAAACCCATAAATAAAAAATAAGACAAAGACATGAAACCGACCTGTGAGCAATGAAAACAACAGAAAACAACCCTGGTAAAATCTCGTGGTAAAAACCTCCGTAACAGGTAAATTCTTCGAAAATGAAAATGATAAAAGAAAATAGAAAAAATCAACATATTTATCAATTTAACCATATAAAATCCGGGTCGTAGGATCAAGACAGATCAACGACTAAGATCTAATTAAGCGAGATGAGGAAAGAGAATTCCAGGCATTCATTTTTGCAAATATATACATCCTTTCCGCAATCCACAATCCGCAAATGCGGGTTGCAGGTTGCAGAATCGCAACTCTAAGTATTGACAAAACAGAAGTTTTCGCAATCCGCAATCCGCAATTACGAGTTGCGGGTTGTGGAAACGCAAACGACGCTAATCAATATAATGACCCTTCCACAATCTGCAATCCTCAGTTGCAGGTTGCGGGTTGTGGAAAAGCAAGACGCACACTTATTATTCAAACACTTCCCACAATCCGCAATCCGCAATTGCGGGTTGCGGAAATGCAAAACACAAAACTATTTACAAAGTGTTCTCGCAATCCACATTTCGGATTGTGGGTTGCGGAACGAAAATGTTTCAAAACCCCAAAACCAAGCTTCCACAATCCGCATTGCGGATTGCAAATTGCGGGTTGTGGAAAGAGTTAACTTTTGGGAAAATCAAAGCTTTCCGCGACTCACAAAAACACACAAAATGAAAGGCGTTTTGAAATAGGAAAATTACTAACTTAATCAAATCATGCAAAGCATTAAAATCACGATGGAAAACCCCAAAATGACCATGTAATTTAGTCATTACCTTTGCATATAAAAATTTGGGGCTCCTATGTTTTCTTCAAAACATGGGATCTGTTGTACCTACAACACAACCCTATCTTTAAAACTTTCATTAATTACTATATAGCATTTTTTCATTGAAACTCCCTTAAATTTTGAATAATAAACTTCACATTATATTGCAAACTCATTAAAATAAAATAATAATAAAACCTTTATCTAGTTCATTGTTGGATTATAAACAAATTAGGATTCTAAAAAAGTATTTATGATTAGTTATTCTCTTGCCAAATCTCTTGAGGCGCTTCTTCATGTTAAGCAACAAATTCCCCAAAAGAGCATGAAAAGAGCAAAAAGAGACCAAAAAGAGTAATCCATGCCTTAATAATGAAGAAAAGAGATGAATATCAAGACTCTTCGAAGGGATAACCTCCTTATACAATGTACTAAGTACACAAGACAAGACAAGGTGAAATGATTCAAATGAAAAGGTCTCCTTCCTGTATATAGGAGACAAAGAGGTACAATTACAACTAGTGGACAAAAGTTGACATAACTAATATAATAATACAAATGATAATTACCACTAATAGACCCAAGTCGACATCAATAATATGAAATGAGCCACAATATAGGGGGTAATGTGCCAACATTTAGGCCTTAACATGCCCCTCCCCTTCAGACAAGTGTTGTCCTCAACGCTTGATTATTTGTAGATGATTTTGTATGAAGGAGTCATCTTCCCATGTCGAATCTTCAACTAGTAAGTCCTTCCACTTAATGAGGTACTCATTAATAGCCTGATTGCGTAGTTTTTTATCATTGTTTTAGTTATTTGTTCAAGTTCCAATATTAATTTTCCTTCTTCATCAAGCCCTAGCAAGATAGTTTGAATTGGGATGTTGTCTCCTATTACCTTCTTTAAGCAAGAAACGTGGAAAACTAGGTATACCCTTGAAGATGAAGGGAGCTCCAATTTGTAATCCATACTACCAATCTTTTGCAACACTTTACAAGGACCCTAGTAATTGCGTTGGCTCACTTGTGGGAAGACCCAAGTTCACTACAACACAGACCAACAAATCCCAAGATACTGGCTCTTTCGACATCACCTGTGAACAAGCGAAGTCTCACCCGAAGTACATATGGGTACTGCAGGAACCACATTTCTGCAGCAACGAAGGGGAGGGAGCTCTTTTCTATAGTCACACCCATTAGCAGACCCTCGACAGAATTCAATTTAAACCATAGAACAACAATATTGTGTACAAATACTACGCAGTATATCATAATTGATAACATTCATATCTAATTGTCATGTCATTGCATATTTATCATTTTAATAACAATTATGTAAAAAAAATAACATGCATACACATAATAATTCACATACACAAGACACTAGAGATTTTTATGTGGAAACCCAAATGGGAAAAAACCACATAAATGCTTTGCTTATTCATTGATCCCATCACAAAAGCATTTCTTCTTCTTCATAGCTATGTACACATCCTACAAACCGTGATTCTTCAAAACCCTTCAGTACACAAAACAATACATGGGATCATTCAATTCTTCATCACACTCTCTCTCCTCAACCACATTACAGATACATAATTATTAATCTTTCCAAAAATATCAGTATCCTACTCTACCTGACCCGTTACATATTTATAGTATTGGCATAGCCCCCGCTGCCACTAAGTGGAGCGAAAATCCTAACTTACTCCCCAAATTACTCTACTCAATTTCTTGGTTGATGTGATCAATCGGGCTACCTTTCCATCTTTTATGGCACTACGTCGAAGTTCGCCCTTCTTTTATGGGCACACTTCCTTTTAACCACTTCGCTATGCAACCCCTATTCACATTAGCACAAACTAGTTCAAAAATATCCTAGGGCCAACAGGCCCCCAACACTCACATGTTTATCGTCCCGAGCAACTCAAGCTTGCCCCTGTGGAGTCTTCTAAGATGCCAAAAACTTGGCATATATCTTCTTGGATGATTTGACTAACCCTTCTATTTGTCTGCTCTTGCATCTCCTCTACTAACTATGTAGTTATTTGTACCTATAGTCATGCCTCACCTATCTTCGTAGCTTTATGTATCTCTGGATACCCACCCCCAATGATTTCAGTGATTCTTACAGCTTCATTTTGCAATGTTTCAAGCCTTTGACTCATTTGTTATTGCTCCTCCCTTAGGTGATTTACCTCAACTTGTAGTTTCTTACTTTCTGTAACCTTGGTCATTCTTTCCAATGGCGACAAAGTCTTGATATGATCCTTCAACTTTGCAACCCTGGTCTACGCGTCTTCCAACTTTGCTTTCACTCCTTAAAGCTCTTCATCATCCATCAACACTGCCCAATCTTGTGAACTTTCATCGAATATCTTCGCGTATTCCCCTTCTAAGGCCTTAATATAGTTGAACTAATGTTTTTACTGCAACTTCCCTATGTTCTCAAACTTATGAAGGTGTATTGGGCACCAATTGTGCCTCCAACATACATATTTTGGCCCGGAATCCTCTAATAGCTTCGTTGAGGCCCAACATTTTGTATTCCATGGGCGCTACCTCTATCATCTCAATCTCTGGAACTAAGCTGCAAGTCACCTCCATGACTCTCTGTAATTTTTCCTTCTTCACTTCAATCTCATCCTTTTCTTTCTGCAGCGTGCTACATTTGTCTCTGAGTTTGTCCCTTTCTGCACCACACTTCTTCATTTCAGCAAAGTTATGCTCTTCGTGACCCTTCATTTCTTCTGTAATTCCTTGGTGTAGTTCATGCAACATATAGATAGGTAACTCCGCTAGCTTCAGCTCAACTTGACTTGAGGAATGAATACAGGCTTGTACCTCTTCTACTGCAAAAATTAATGCTTTTGGTGTCAACATTATAACCCTTTGTTGCACAGCCGAGGATGGCTATGAAACCATTTGTTGGCTCACTTGTGGGAAAACCCAGGTTCACTACAATAGAGACCAAAAAATCCCAAGATATTGGCCCTTTTGGAATCACTTGCAAACATGCGAAGTCTCACCCGAAGTACCTATGGGTACTGCAGGAACCACGTTTCTACAGCAGTGAAGGGGAGGGAGCTATGTTCTACAATCACACCGATTGCAAAACCTCGACATAATTCAATTTAAACCACAGGAAAACTACATTGTGTACAACTACTGCACATTATATCATAACTAATAACATTCATATCTCATTGTCGTGTAATTGCATATTTATCATTTTCACATCAATTATGTAAACAAAATAACATACATACACATAATCATTCACACACACAAGACACTAGAGATATTTACGTGGAAACCCATCTGGGAAAAAACTATGGAAATGCTTTGTTTATTCATTGATCACATTATAAAAGCATTTCATCTTCTTTAGACCTGTGCACATAGCCTACAAATCGCAATTCTTCAAAATCCTTTAGTACACAAAACAATGCACGGGATCATTCAATTATTCATCGCACTCTCTCTCCTCAGCCACATTACAGATACAAAATTATCAATCTTTCCAAAAATATCAGCAGCCTACTCTACCTGACCTGTTACATATTTATAGTATTAGCATAGCCCCCATGACCACTAAGGGGATCGAAAATCCTAACTTACTCCCCAACTTACTATACTCAATTTCTTAGTTGACATGATCAACCACTACCTTTCCATCTTTTACGGCTCTACGTCGGAGTCTGTCCTTCTTTTGCGGGCATGCTTCCTTTTGACCACTCCACTGCGCAACCCCTTTTCACATTAGCACAAACTAGTTCAAAAATATCTTTGGGCCAACAACTTGGGTGCTAATTTATTGTCTTTATTTAGTTGCTTGAAAGACATATGTTTGTAAGGTTGTGGCCTCAAAAATACCTAATCCCCTTCTTAAAAACTCCTTTCACTACAATGTTGATATGCTTGTTGTTTCATCCTTTTTATTGACATAGCCAGGTTGTACTTCAGTAACTGGAGAACTTCTTGTTGGTACTCTAGGTGATCTTCCATAGCTTGAACTCAATATTTTCCTTTTAAGGGAGATGTGATAGATGGAGGATGGTACCCATAAAGTGCCATAAATGGAGACATTTTTTATGACGTATGGAAGGAAGTATTGTACCACCATTTTTCCAATGATAACTATTTCACCCACTGGGTTTTTTATCAAATGCATACTAGTGAAGATAGCCTTCCAAACATTTGTTCACTATATTAGTTTGTCTGTTAGATTAAGGATGATAAGAAGAACTGTGAGCAAACTAGGTACCCAAACAAGAAAATAATTCATTCCAAATTTTTCTAGTGAAAATTGGATCTCTATCACTTATAATAACCTTCGGGTTTCCATATAACTTCTGAATTGTTTCCATGAAGGTTGCAGCAATTGTACATGCATTAAAAGGGTGAGAGAGTGCACAAAAGTGCACATACTTTGTGAGTCTATCAACAACCACCATAATAACATTCTTCCCTTCTGACTTGGGTATACCTGTGATAAAATCCATTGAGACTTCCTCCTAGCTCTGACAAGGTATTGCTAATGGTTGTAAAAGCCCTGGGGTCTTAACTATTTCAACCTTATTTTGTTGGCAAACCAAACATTCCACCACGAACCTTTGAACATCAAATTTACGACCTTCCCAAAAGAATTCCTTCTTGACCCTGTGGTACATTTTTAGGAATCCCAAGTGCCCACCTATAAGAGAGGTGTGTAATTCCAAAGGATCTTTGTTTGAGTTGGGAGTTCTTACATACATATAAGTGATCTTTATACCATAGTGAATCATTTTTCCACACAAAAGTATATGATACACTGGGATCCTTTTGTAGCTTTTGAATCAGTGTCCACATAGATAGGTCATTCTTCCATTCTTTCGTTGCTACTATTACCCAATCGGGTTGTATAATTGAAATCGCGCAAAGTAATGCCTCAACATCCGCATCTTTTCTGGAGAGTGCATCTACCACCACATTTTGTTTCCCTTTTTTACAGATGATTTCAAAGTCATATCCCAACATCTTGCTTACCCATTTTTATTTCTCTTTTGAAGATAGTCTCTGTTCCAAGAAGTATTTAGGACTGTCATGATCTGTTTTGACCTTGAAGTTCTTACCTATTAGGTAAGAATTCCATTGCTTAAGTGCATGAAGTATTGTCATCATTTCCTTCTCATAAATAGGTTTTTGCAAGTTCTTTCCCTTAATTGGTCTACTTTTGAAAGCAAGGGGTCATCCTTCTTGCATTAGAATAGCACTGATTCCATTTCTTGAGGCATTACATTCCACAATGAAGGTTTTTGTGAAGTTTGGTGTTGTCAAAACTTGAGCTTAGCACATTGCCTCTTTAAGTTGTTCAAATGCTTGGGTTGCCTCTGGAGTCCACGAAAATGTTTCCTTCTCCAATAATGTTGTCAAAGGTGTTGTTCTTCTTCCATAGTTCTCAACAAACTTGTGGTAGTACCTTTTCAAACCTAAGAATCCTCTAATATTCTTAAATTTTTTGGGAATAGGCCAGTCCATCATGGCTTTAATTTTGCTAGGGTCTACCTTGACACCTTCATGAGATACAATATCACCCGAATACTCTACCTCCTTTACCCCAAAGAAACATTTGGAAGGTTTTGCATATAGTTGTTTCTCCTTCAGTAGTTGTAGCACCTTGCCAACATGTTGAACATGTTCTTCCCAAGACTTTCTATAGATTAGTATATCATCAAAAAACACTAACACAAATTTTCTAAGGAAGGGCTTGAAAATGGAATTCATCAAACCTTGAAATGTGGAAGGTGCATTCGTAAGGCCAAAAGGCATGACCAAAAATTCATAATGACCTTCATGAGTTCTGAATGTTGTTTTTGGGATGTCTTCTTCCTTTATTATAATCTAATGATACCCTAAACGGAGATCCAAATTTGTGAAGTAAATTGCTCCATGTAGTTCATCTAACAATTCATCAATGATAGAAATGGGAAACTTATCTTTAATGGTGATCTTGTTGAGCTCTCTATGATCTGGACAGATAGGCCATGCTCCTTCATTCTTGTGTATCATTCCACTGGTACAGAGTAAGAACTTTGGCTAGGCCTAATTATGTCAGCCTCTAACATTTCTTCAAACATATGCTCAATTTCACTCTTCTGGCCATAGGGGTATCTGTAAGGTCTGATGTTAGGAGGAACACTTCTAGGAATTAAGTGAATATCATGATCAAAATCTTGAGTAAGTGGGGTACATTTTGGAATATCTTCAAATACCTTGGAGTGCTTATCAATGATCCTTTGGAGATCCAAGGGAGTATGAGGCTTAGATGTTTGAACATATAGTGAGCACAATTGTGCAATTACATCTTGATGTCCCTTTTTCAACAATTTCGTCATACCATTAGAGCTTATAACCTTGCTTGGCTTCCCTATTCTACCCCTTAATTCAAATTATTTTCCTTCCCAAGAAAATTTCATGAAAAGTTCTTAAAAATTAAAATCCATTGTTCCCAATGATTGTAACCATTGAACCCCTAAGACAACATCAACACCACCCCTTGGGATAGCAATCATAGAACTATTCAATACATATTCCCCCATAGTAAGATTGATATTATGGCATTTCCCTAAGCAATTGATAATTCCTCCATCTGCAATCATTACTTGAAACTCTAGTGTTGGATATACAAAACAATTGAGAACTTTGGCCAATTTACAATGAATGAAATTATGAGTACTACCATAATCAATCAACACTGTTACCTTTTTCTTTTTTAATATATCCTTCGATCTTGAGATTTCAAGGAGTGTTAATTCTAGCCAATGCATGACAATATATGGTGGGACTAATCTCTTCAGGAGTAATCTTTTCTATTTATTTCGCTGGATATGGTTCATGTTCTTTTGCTTCTTCCTCTTCACAATCTATGTAGAATAATTTCTTCTCACCACACTTATGTCCCTTACTATACTTGATGTCACAATTAAAGCATAGACATTTTGCTCTTATTTCATATAGTTTTTGAGGTGTCAACCTTTGAGGTGGGTTAGAAGAAGGAACATTATTCTTTGTGTATGTGTTGGAGGTGGCTCTTCTAGTATCCATCGCCATATTTTTACTTTCAACCTTTCTTGCCAAGATGAAAGATTTCTCTAAGGATGTTGGTTCGAAGAGCCATACCTCATGTTGAATGTTATCCTTCAAGGTTCCAATAAAGAGCTCCAACAATTTATCATATGGTATTCCCTCCACTATGAGACTCAACTTTTGAAACTATTGAATGTGCTCGCTTACTGTACCTTTTTTCCTTAGATTTAGGTAAAGAAGGAATTGATCTTAAAATCACCATGATACGATATCAATTCTTCTGTAAGAAAGGACCAAGAGATAATGTAGTTCTTTTTGAATTCACAAAGCCATTGGTACTATACAAACTACTCAGGTTCTAAATATAAAGATGCAATAGGTACCTTTTGTAGATTTGGCACTTGGTGTATATCAAGTAATTGCTCCATCTGAATATCCATGTTATGGGGTCCTTTCCATCAAACTTACTCATATTGATCTTGGGGAGTTGGAGACCTTTGGGGACCATCCCTGGTGACTTCCATTACTAGAATCAATTCCTCTTGGAATATTCTTATTAATGAAAGGTTTCTCAACATTGACATTATCTTTATCTTCCTAAGTACCGCCAGAGATGAATCCTCGGGTGGTTTGAGTGGAGTGTGATTTTTTCCATCACCTTTTGGTGGCATTATGAACAATATAAGTAGATATCACACCTTGGTTTCACCTCAAATAGATCCTTTTACTAAAAGTTATTCAAATTTAAAATGGTGTACCGTTTTCAAACCTTGATTTGGAGATTAATTTTCTATCCGAACTTCCAACTAAGGAAACTGTGAAAATTTAGCCCCTTTGAGTATAAAATCTCGACCTGTTATCTTGATATGTCTTATTTCCAATGTTGGGGTTTTCATTCAATTTGGATGTGCCAAAAAAAGTTGTGACAATTTGATCAACACTTGTTATTTTTGGCATTTTCAGAAGAGCGAGAGTGTACGACCTACCACGTGTCCATTTTTTTTTAGTTTGATTTTGAAACTTCTATCCCGGATAATATGGTTTTTCTTGTTTATGATGAAATAGGTGTCACTCAATTTGGATCTTGCATGCTCCATATATAACTGTTTTTCCTAGAACACTTCTTTTAGACCTAGTTTTTGGAATATTCAAAAACCCTAAATTCCAATGGGTATAACTTCGAACCTGTAATGAGTCAAGATCTGAAATTTTTTACACAGATAGTTCGACCTGTGTTCTAGATGGGTTCCTAGTTTTACTGTCTTAATATTTGTAGAAAAAAAGTTATAGTGAAAATTCCAAGATGTCTTGTTTTGGAAGCATCCAAACTCTGATACCAAGTGTTAAGCAACAAATTCCCCAAAAGAGGATGAAAATAGAAAAACGAAACCATAAAAAGTAATCCACACCTTAATAATGAATAAAATAGATGAATAGAAATCCTCTTTGAGTGGGAAACCTCCTTATACAATGTATTAAGTACATAAGACAAGACAAGATGATATGATTCAAATGAAAAGGTCTCCTTCCTACATACAGGAGACAAAGAGGTACAATTACAACTAATTGACCCAAGCCGACATAACTAATACAATAATACTAATGGAAATTACCACAAATATACTCAATCCAACATCAATAATGTGTAATGAGCCACAATATGGGGGGTAATGTGCCAACATTTAGGGATTAACACTTCTCCTGGCGATGAGCCTAACTTAGAGGCCCGAAACATCGAGACTACTCCTTTGACAACGTAGCCATCCCCCATTTATGAATATTTCTCTGCATATAATTCTATGAACAACCAAATTTTGATAGAGTTGTCGAAGCATAATATTAACTCAACTCAAGCAAACCAAAGCTTGGAATCAACTCATATAAACTCAAATAAGGGCATACAAGCATTGATTAGTAACTAGGAGGTCAAGAGACAGAAATGACATAATGATAACTTGTCGGCAAAACAATAATTTAAATGAGGCAATGAAATGAAATGATTATGAATTTTCACTAATTGCTTCACTACAATAACATGATGTCTCAAAGTCATCATCGCATGAAAGGTGAGACAAAAACACTGATCATGAAGCACTCAAAGCCAAATACCCAAGAAAGCAGATGACCATCAAATCATCTTCATGAAAAATAATCAAAAGAAACAAGAAAGGCATAAACTCAAAGATCCAAGAAAGGAGTCCATGAAACCATCAACAAAATCAAGTAAAACAAATCGAAAATAATTTGAAAACTTAGTATTTACAAATTTAGATGGGAGCCCCTTAATTTTTTGCAAAATTTATGGGGGAGTTGTTGGAGGCCCAACACTCATTAATCATAAACCTATTGTCTCATTAAAAAAATTTGGTGCCACTTGTTCTCCAACTAATGAGAAAAAAGTGAACAGACTAATCCATCATTCTTTTCAAACACATAGAAATGAAAAAATCTTTTTTAACCATATGTAACACTAAAGCATTTAGTGTTCAAACCTTGATTTCATTCTTTGAAGAGCCTTTATTCACATTTCACTATTTTTTTTTATGTTTCAAAATTGTCATATACCTAGGTTAAAGGAGAGACACATGAAAATAATTTTTTAAACGATGAAGAAATTAAAAAAAAAATATAATGCATTGTAAATGACGAAGAAAAATAACGTTCCCGTGACATTCAATGTGCCATGGAGACCTAAAAAGACAATTATATTCCCTTCCTAGACATTCTTATCACTTGACAACTTGATGTATCCCTTACCCATCAATTTTACCGCAAGAAGAATCATATAGATTTCTACCTTCATGCTCATTCCCACCACCACCCAACCCAAAAATATGTTATCCTTAAGACCCTAATTACTCGATCCATTAAAATCTCTAATCCTAAACCCTTTAGAAAAAGAAAAAACCCACCTCACAGAATCCTTCCTAACAAATGGTTACTCTACTTCCCAAATCAATAAAACCTTTCGCTTAGTGCTCCATCCAAAATCTAAAACCCCCAACCCCTCTGCCTCCATCCCACCCTGAACACTTATCTCACTCCCATACACTCAAGGTCTCAAAGTTCATTTTCACAAAATTATTTCCAAAGAGAATATTAAAACTCTTTTCAAAACCCTTCAACATCTTCTTAAGCATGTTAAAGATAAATCTAACACTTTGCTCAATCAAGGAGTTTACCAAATACCCTATTCTCATGGTAAACCCTACATTGGCCAAACCAATCAATCTGTCAAAACCAGTCTTAAGGAACATATTGTTGACACCTTACACAATCGCCTTACAAAGTCTGCCATTGTCAAACATTCTCACAATTCTAAACACATTATTTGTTTCGATCAAACCAAAATCCTTGCTTTTGCTCCTCATTACTCTTCTTGCATCACCAAAGAGGCCCTCAAAATCAAAAACATCCAAACAATTTTAATCATGAGGATGGCTACAAATTAAGCCACCCACGGAAACCTATCATCCACCGGATTTGTTAGAAAATCTCCTACCCCCTTTCTAGATTTTTTCCTCATTTTAATGCCCTCACTATGCCATTGATATTTCTAGAAAACTTTCTTCTCTTTCTCATTTAAACTTTCCCATAGCCCTTGTAATATCCCGATTTTGACCCCATTTCATTTAACATGTAAATGATGTAATACCGATATGAAATTGTGGTGAGGAGCTCAAGACCAAGGCCCCACCATCGATTTAGTGTTAAAATTGATGCATATGGTTTGTGTGCTAGCCAGGCACAATGGAAATCACAAATATCATGTAAATATTCATTTTAATAAAATACCTACAACTAGCTATGCAATGCAATGCAACAAGAGTAGGGGGCAATCCAATTCTCTAAGCCGACATCTGAATCTGATGTGCATGAGCTATCGCATCTCCAGCTAATATGTCCATCGGCTGTAGGATCAATGTAATCTGTCTGATTAGAAGTCATTTGGTACAAATTTTCCATGTTATGCACCTCCTCTTCCGCTTTGATCGGCTCAATGTAGCGAGGACCCTGTAAAGGGTCTAGTGGTGCGATAACCCGGTCTTAAGCATCTTCAAATGTCATCTGCCTTTTCTTCAAGTTGATAACAGCCTTGTTATCAAAAGCCCAATCAATACCTAATAGAGCTGGATAGGGTTTGGTATCACCAATAATTTCTATGATCTCAAAATCTGCATACGTGTGAACTCCATCGATGTCTACTGGGACATGCGATAGGCGACCCATCGGTGATATTCTCTGCTGATTGGCTAGTCTCAGATGGATAGGGGATCTGCTTAGTTTTGGACTACCCATCTGTTCCCATGTCTGCTTAGTCAAGACATTTACTTCTGATCCTAAATCTAGGATAACCTCATCCATTTCAAATAGTCCGATCTACGCTGTGAGCCTCATCTCTCTTCCTGTCCTTGTATGGCCCATTATATGGTGAATAGTTCGCTGTGTGTTGCTCAAGGAAGGGCTCTGTTGACATTGATCGATAACTTTCTGAAGTTCCTCTACAGCTTTCCCATTTCTCAGAAGTTTCAAACAACTCTGCAAGAAGGACTGTACACTTTCTGTCAATACCTCTTCGTCGCATCTTCCAGATGTGCTAGCCTGCGGTATCTGCACAGTACTAACATCATGTGGTGGCTTCCGCGGTATGCCCTGAGATGGTAATAATAGTGATCTGGAATGTGTCTGTTCAGCAAAGGAGGTCTTAGTTTGCTGAAATGCCTCCTTATTCTTCTGTAGATCAAGTGGGATAGGTTTTTCTGGAGCTTTGCGCACCCACTGCGTTCCTGTCGTTTTTTCTTCATCCTGCGATATGTTACTTGTAGAAAGACCACTACGAGTTACAATATTAACTCGTGGTTCTGTTTCTTTCTGCTCAGCAGCGATAAACTGGATAGTCTGATTGGTTGCTGGCTTGGTGTCCTTGATCTTAGCTATCAATATGGGACACTCCTCTATTGTATGATCATAAGATTTACAATACTTGCATGTTGTAGTAGGGTTCTGACAGTCCCTAGCGTAATGTCCTGTGCCTCCACAATTATAACAGGTAATAGGTCCACGGCCACGGCCAGATTCGTAGCCTCCTCCACGTCCTCGACCTCTGAAATTTCCTCCACGGCCTCCCTGAGCCGGATCAATTTGTGGACGTACTGATGGTCCAGATGCTTCTGATTGGACTCTGTAAAGGTCATGCTTTCTTTCTATCATTAACTCATAAGCTCTACAGTTGTTTTCGTCATGTCCAACAGATTTACAAAAATTGCAATATAGGTTCTTTGGTGTCTGCACATATTTCTGAAAGAGAGGACATTCCTGAGGTCTGTGTCCTCTAGCTCTACAAATCTCACACCATGGCCCCTGATTCTGCATCAACGGGTTAGGAGCTCCACTGGCGATATAGTCCACAAAGACAGGGCAGTTATCCTTACTGTGTCCCTGCGCTTTACATTTAGTACACCAAATTTCATGCGCAACGTCCTTTCCTTTCTTAATTTCATGCAGCTGTAAGGTGAGGTTAGCTAGCTGATTTTGCAGATTAGTGATACCTGTGCTAGTCTCTGCTAGAGGTGAAGCCTCTAGTTTCATTGCCATTTCTAATGCTTCATCTTGTGTATTTAATTTCTGTTGCATTAGTGGAAGTCTGATGTGGGGTAACATTGCTGCGATAAACCACTCTTTATGCTGTTGAGGTGCAAGCTCAAAGCTTACCTGATCAATGAGGGTTTTGAATCTCTGGTCAAAATCCCAAACAGTCTCCGTAGGCAATTGCTTAATATCTTTAAGTTCTGCTATGCACTGTGACTCGGATTTAGGTTTTTTAAACTCTTTGATCATAGCAGTTCTAACCTGTGCAAGCGTTCTGTTATGTCCAGTGGTATACTTCATATACCAAGTTAATGCTCTTTCTCTGAATGTGGTGGCCAGCTGGACAAGCTTGACATTATCATCTTGTATTTGCTTGATGGTCCATATGGCTTCGCATAAGAACCAGTGCTGCTCAGGGTCCTCCGACCCTGTACCTTTGAATGTTGGTAACTTCATATCATCTCCCATTCTGTTTCTAGGTGGTGGGTTCTGGTTTGCTGTATTACTACCACTCGGCGGTGTAGATGTAGAGGGTGTAGCGGTAGTATGCGCTGTATGAGAGCTACTGGACGGGGTTCCTGCGGGATTACTCTGAGTCCCGACTGGTTTTTGAGGAGTCCTAGGGTTCTGAACCTGTTGTCTAGGGTTATCTGAGCTGTTTTCTTCAGAAGAGGATGAATCGTTGACTCTATATCTTTTACCACTACGTGTATGTCCAAGATGCTCGTAATCGCTCTCAGAGTCTACTGACATTACAATATCATACTACTATTCATCTGAGATCATATCCAGTACTCCTTTTTCATATAGTAATTGCTTAATGGACAGATTTAGAGAATTTAGGTACTTACCGCGATAACCCTTGAAGAAGTACTGTTCTGCTGCGCTGAAACTCTTTCTCTGATCAACCGCGAACTCTGTGATGAAGCCTTCCAGCAAACTCGTGAGCCAGAAGTCTACTGCGCGTGAGATGGGATTATCGACACCTTTCAAGGTCTGAATCAGCCCTGCTGTCCAGACAACTTCTCGATTCTTCTTGAAACCGCTGTTGTCAGCAAGCTTTGATAACCAATCATATAACTCAATAGCATAGGTTACGAAGAATATCTCATGGAGATCTGTAAAAATGTGCTTCTGTAGCCAAGCCTCAGTGCTCAGTCTAGGATTCTGGTTTTCTTTTACAGCAAACTCTCTTTCTTTTGACTCAACCCACTGGTTAAGTTCTTTCTTGGTAGGATGCCAACAGAACATCAGCTTAATGTGTTCAAACCGGCAACGGAACCATTTGTTGGTTTTTCTTTCTCTTGGTAGACCCGGGTTAGCTGTACCTTCTAGACCAACAGAACCCTTAGCTCACTGGCCCTTTCGGCAACAGGTCGCAGAGCAACCTGAAGTCTCACCCGAAGTGATTCTAATGGGTGGCAGAAGACTCAAGCGTCCTCAACCAGGTTCCGAGGCATCCAGGGTGCTTAAACCCACCCTAGCTCTCTCCTCATAGGTTGACTTATCTCGTTCTATCACTCCGGCTATACCCCTACCTTATCGCATCACGCAGGAAGTGCGATAAGTCTTCCCCTTATATGAGCCCGCCTAGCGATACCCAAGATATCGCGGGTGCGATATCTTCCTCCTTTCTGTCCCTACGGTATGTGATTCTTAACCGCTTCCTGGATTAATACGCGGTCTCACCCACCCTTATCCTATTACTGAAGATAGTAATATCATTTAATCTCTAAGCATAACCCTCGCTAATGATCTTGACCCTTGATGTTCTGTAACGATGTGATTATATAGAGTATTACTTTGAGCACTGTTCTAATTACACTCTCCATGTATTACATTCATTCCATACCTGAGCATTATCCTTTATTAAACAAAGATCTAGTTCGCTAGGATTTAGCTATGATTCTCACAATGGTTACACATCAACCAGAACTAAACTGACAACCATACACATTACTCATAAACTGAAGGAAGCATTCATGTATAATAGAGATAAGTAAATAAGAGCACAGCTACACAACTACAATCGCGCTACTTAGATAAGCACGTTGTCACTCCCAGGAGAGGAGCTACATTCACGAGAACTGTGTTTCCTGTTAACAACTCGGAGAGTAAAACGCTGTTCTGTCACAACTCTTTGCAACAGAGGTCTTCTGGGAAACTCCACTTCATTGGGATCCCTTCTCTATAGACCTCTCTTCTTCTTCTGCCTCTTACAATGCATTCTCTTTCTTTTTCAATCTCAGTGGATTGCACAATCTCTTAATGGGTCGGCCCCTGTCTCTGGGGGATGTTCAGACTCTGCCTCACAAAGACTCGACTACCCTCTACTTAATAACTTCTGTCACTATGTGGCCAACCCCTTTCCATATAAAAAGACTCCTATATATAGATGGCCCGAAGGTCTCATCGCAGTTACAAAACTATGGGCCTTATCCCAACAGTGACTCAACCCTAACCACTTACAGTCAACTAGCTGTACTTCCATAGCCGCCTCCTGTCTCGTCGCCGCTTCCTGCAGTCCTTAGTCTTTAATGCATCGGCCCGTTGCTTCTTCTTGGTTCAAGCAACGCTGACTGTGGTCCTTCTTCTTAATGAGGGTAGATGAACCCTCTCTTCATCTTCGGCGCCTTTATTATGGTGGTTGAGCTCTCCCTTCGGCCTCTTCCTTGTACCATACGCTTTGAATTTTCTGTACATATCGCCGCAATTCCCGTCGGAATTTGCGCTACGGCGATATCTTTGTCTTGTCGCCAAAATTGGTACTTTCTCCCCAAAAATGGTTATCTTTCCCAAAATTAGCAGCTTCCTAAATGCTGCGGAAGTTCTCTCCAACAACTCCCCTAACACTTACTTGTGGCTCGTCCCCGAGCCACTCGCAACATCAGCCTGCTTCATCTGCTTAAGCTTATCCTTTGCTGCCCGTGAGATTGTTGCGAATTGTGCCTTAAGCGCTTTAATACTTTCATCCATGCTTGTTACTTCTTCCTGCGCTGCGCTTAGCAGCTCAGTTGTTACCAAGGAGTCTTCTGTGCTCTCAATGACTCCTTTACTTGAGGTGAAGCTTTTCACCTTTTTCTCCAGTTCATCAACCAGATGTGCGACTTTGCTTTCATGCGGGCTAACTTCGTTAGCCAGGTTGATCTGTTGTTCTCTGTACTTCTGCACTTGCTGTTGAAATTGCGTGATTTCTCCTTTCTTCCTTATCTTCGCAAGAGCACTCAAGCCCTTGTACTCTTCTTCAGCTCTTGATATCGCATCTTCAAAGTGCTTAATATGCTGATTGAGCTCGGCTTTCTGTGGGAGCTCCTCTAGCTCTATCCATGTTTTTGATGCATCCTCTAGGATAGCCTCTGTTGCTTCCACTCGACACTGCATCTGTGTCTGTACAATTCTGATAGCTTGCACTCTTGCTTCTTGGATTTCCTCTGGAGTAAGCGGCCTATTCGCTTCCAGTGCAGCAATCCCTGCTTCATATTCTTCCTCCATCTTTTTCTTCTCTTCATCTAGAGCCTTTGCTCTTTCCGCTATTTTTCTGATCTTTTGAGTTATTTCTAACTCAGGCCTGATATCGCACTGCGGAAGTTCTGCTGCGATATTCTTTAAAACAAGAGAGACATCCTGCTCTCGCTGAACATATTGCGTCAACTGGGCACTCTTTGCCTCATGCTGTGCAATGAGCTGCACGTTTTCGTTAGAAAGGAAAACATTATGCTCATATGTGACTTGTTCTCTGTGCCTCAGCTCCGTGCCTATCTGCTGGAAAATTTCGTACAACTGGTCCACAGGTACTTCTGGTAGGTTCACCTCAAGAGGATGAACCATCTGTACTTCCATAGGAACAGGGAACTTAATGCTTCCCAGCGGTATACGAACAATGTTCGTGCGGTCCCTTGCAATACTTTCTTCTCTGGTCTGTAAAGGGGGCTGCGAACTTTCTGCTACTGTGGTTGGAGCTGGCTGAATCTGCATGGAAGCAGTCTTCTCCGTTATTGCCTTCAGCTCTCGCAATTTCTTGTCAAGGCTGATGCGCATCAGATCCTGCGATGACTGAATCGCAGCGAATTTATCCCGCATCTTCTCATGTATTCGGCTGGCGATGAGATCATACTCATCCTCTATCATGATCGGTGCCTGCGGTTCTTCGAAAGTAACCGCCTTTGTTCTCTTCTTCTTTGCTCGCAGCGGAGAAGGGCCTTCAGTACCCTTTCTCTTAGAACCTATTGGTTCTTTCACTTTATCTTTAGGATCTATCTCCGGAACATCTTCTGGATCCTCAACTGGAGTATCAACTGGAACTAGACCAGAGGATAGATCATCATACATCTGTTTCATTTCCTCATCAAAACAGTTCTTAATGGTGTCTTCAACCTGCTGGATTTCCATGCGATATGGGCCAGGGGCCCATTCCTTATGTTTCCTGAATCCCTTGGGTCTGATATATGTTTTATCCCTGTCGACTTTAAATTCCTGCTTGGACTGATAAAGATCAACGACCGGCGAGTCGACACGCGGAATCGTTGCTACGGACTCAAGCAATAGCATATAATAGTCGTGGAATACCATTGCGTTATTCTTGTGCTTCTCTGGGTGACTACTCGCCCAAAGATTTGAATACCTCGTGCCTCTGCACGCCCCTGGTGCCAGTTGTGGAAACTGCGAATTGGGCGGCTCTTTCCATCCAATAAAAGCCATAAGGATCAGCAGCCACGAGAAGTGGAAGCTGTGAAGTGGATCCTGCTGCGCCTGCGCACAGTCTTGAAAGAAACTATTCAGCAAAAATAAACTCCAGTTGTAAGGTTTACCTTTTATGACTTCAATCGCCAGGCGGATGACTGAGCTTGTGACTTCCTTTGGCCTCAACTTGAGGAGGAGCTTTCCTGCCAACAGACTAACAGTAAATTGCAAGGCGTCATCGTGTATTGAGTTGACATCGTAGGCGCGACCTCCTCTTTGCAGCTTATACTCCGCAACCTGCTTGGTTGAGAGCCTGGTATCCTTTGTGGCGCCATCAATATTTATCTGGGGGTCGAAGCCAGTCTTCGACAGACCGGTAATGCGGTGAATAAGGTCAACATTAAGATCTATCCGGTTACCCAACCATAAGTAACCACCATGCACACATGAGAGTAGCATCCGCACTACAGCATTTACCTCTGAGCCTCGTCGAAAGTGTGGAATGTCCAGGAGATTGAGCAGTCCCGATGGTGCTAAATGGCTTGCATGGTCCATGGGGACGAACTCATCGCGCTCTGTCCTTGGGTTCCTCTGAATCGTCATATAACGATCGCGACGGAAGTGTGGGTAAAGCTTATAATCTCTCAGATTATAATTAGCAAACTTAACAGCATGCATATTCCCCCACAGGTTACCTTCTTCCTTCACTCGCTTATCCAGTGGTGGGAGTACGAGTTCATATCTAAAGTCTTTCGGAAGGATAATTGCTGGTGCATTTTCTATCCTTGGCGGGAAGTATACGGTAGCGACTGTGACTTCTTACGGAAGTTCCTGCTCCGGTTCTTCTGACTCTGTGCTACTCGGGGTCTCGCTATACTCCATATTAGCTAAGGTTCTTGGTGACTGTCGTGTGGATGGAGAACCAGCAGTAACTTTCTTTCCTTTCTTAGCCACAGCTGAAGTCATAGCACACTCAATTCCACCCCTTTGGAATCTCTGCAGCACGTCTTCGAGAGGCTCGTCTGGAGCGAGGAACCTTCCCCTGTGGTACTCTGGACTTCCTATGATTGCTAATCTGATACAAATCAAAGTCTGCAACTGTTTTTGGCTTCCCTGCTAAGAACTCTGCTGAGAATACGCTTGGCTCGTCTCAAATGCTCTCAACTTTTTCGGTAAAAATGACCAAGTAGCCCCGTTCTTTGAATAAGACATGTATTTATCATAAGGCGGGAACTTCAAACGGCAACGGACCAGTAAACTGGACCCGTTGGCGGCATTTAATGCATAGACAAGACAGCACCCCGCGCCCATTTATTGAAAATGTCGTTTGAAATTTCGCTGGGAAACTGTGCGCCGGAGTGGTGTCGCATCGGATTTTCCAAATCTAGAAGAATCGTCGTACTGCTGCCAAATCTTAGTACAACAGATACTTGTCAGTCGTACACTTAATGCTTGTCAGAAGGTGAAGTGGCTAGCCCTCTGATCAATTCAAAAATTGGCATCGCATCGATCTGTTTTCTGTCTTCTGCGATACGATATCGCGTCGCTTGGAAATGCAAAGTGCAAAAAACTCGCATCGTATCAAAATTATCGCAACAACCAAAAAATCTTGCTGCGAATTCTTACCTAAAGTATTTCCCGGTGTAGACTCCTTAGGGTGCGATGCCTCATTTCAACTACACTGGACATCTGCACCATTTGCTTCTTTTATGGGCTAGGGCTAGGAGGTAGCATGGCCTTCACAATACAGCTTAAGCCTACTGCCATTGATCAGGGTAGGAAGAGACTCCCCACTCATAGTACGAAGCTGGATAGCACCTCCATCTGTTATGTGCTGAATTTGATATGGCCCTAACCAATGAGTCTTGAATTTTCCAGGGAACTTTATAAACTTACTGTCATAAAGGAGTACCAAGTCTCCAAGCTGAAAGGTTTTGTTCTTGATATGCCTATCATGCCAAGCTTTTTCTCATGCTTTCTGCACTTTCTGATGGAATCCTGCGATAAATCTGTCTTCCTCCAGATTGAGCAGCTATGCCAATCTCTCCTCTAAAGTATCAGAATCAGCCATCTCTGTAAGCTGAGAAATCCTTAGACTGGGTAAAATGTATTCCATAGGCATAACAGCCTCTTGTCCATATACCAGGCTGAAAGGTGTGTGTCCTATTAATTTCTTGCACGTGGTCCTGTAAGCCCATAATACAGCATTAACTCTAAGGTCCCAATCATCCCTTTGACTATTACAAATCTTTGTAAGAGCATGTTCTAGTATCTTATTGAAAGCCTCCACCGTACCATTAGCTTGAGGGTGGTAAGGTGTACTCTTATGGTGTTGGATTTCAAATTCCTTTGTCAAGGCTTCTATGGTGCAATTCAAAAAATGTGTGCCTTGATCACTCATCAAAGTCACTGGGCATCCAAATCTAGTGATGATGTTTTCAAAAATAAATTGTGCTGCTATAGCAGCATCACAATTCCTGACTGGTTTTGCCTCAGCCCACCTGGTGAGGTATTCTGTTGCTGTAATAATATATCTCGCACCAGTTCGTTTTCCTGGGGGGTTAATAGGACCCACGAAGTCTATAGCCCACTTATCGAATGCGCGTAGCGTTATCTGTGGTCGCAACGGAATTTCACCTCTTCTGGAGGGCTTTCCTGTCCTCTGGCAGATGTCGCATGATCTGCAAAACTCTTTACTGTCTTTATGTAATGTAGGCCACCATAATCCGGCTGATAGGATTTTCTGAGCAGTAGGCTTCCCTGCGAAATGACCTCCTGCGATGCCCGAATGTGCTTCCTTAAGAATGGTCTGTTTCTCATGGGGCATAACGCATCTGCGCAAAATTTCGTCTGGGCCCAACTTATAGAGATGTCCTGCAATCAAGGTGAAGTCTGCTGCTTTCACCACTAATTGTTTCTTTTGTTGCTTAGTAAACTCAGACGGTGCCCACCCTGTAGTGAGAAATTGAATTATGTCTTCATAATATTCGTCTGCAACCTAAATAGAAAACAATTGCGCATCAGGCAAGTTGTCCTCTAAGTTACTTGGTTCTTCACCTGAGTCTATCCTTGACAGGTGATCAGGTCCTGCATTTAGTCTTCCTGGCTTGACAATGATTTCGAAATCATATTCCTGAAACAACAATAGCCATCTGCATATTCTTCCCCCTAACACTGGCTTATTGACCAAGTACTTTAATGCAGAATGGTCAGTGAACATCTTGAACGGGGCACCCAACAGATAGTGCCGAAATTTCTGTAAAGCATACACCATTGCTAACCCTTCTCTCTCTGTGGTGGTGTAATTCTTCTCAGCTGTCGATAATCTCCTGCTCGAGTATGCGATAGGGTGATCAATACCCCCTTCTCCTGGTTGCGTGAGAATAATGCCTAGTGCGATGCCAGATGCATCCACATGAACATGAAAAGGCTTGCTCCAATCTGGAAATACCAAAATAGGTGCTGTAACCATTTTTTCCTTAAGAGTGTCGAGACTCTTCTGACATTCCTCATTCCACTGAAATCTGATATCCTTCTTCAATAATTTCTCCATTGGTGCGGTAATCTTGGCATATCCTTTAATAAACTTTCTGTAGTACCCGGTATGACCAAGTGTAGTTCTCAGTTGCTTTACTGAGTTAGGTGCTGGTAAATTGACAATGATGGCGATCTTCGCAGGGTCTACCATCAAGCCTTGTCTGCACACAATGTGACCCAACAACGTACCAAAAGGCGCACAAAATATACATTTTTTTAAGTTAAGGGAAATCTGGTGCTGTCTACATTTTTCAAACATTAATCTCAGATTTCCTATGTGCTTCTTGAGTAGTCCAAATACAGTCCAATCATCAAAATAAACTTCTAGAAATCGATGGATGTATTCCTTAAAGACAGCAACAACTACTCTAGAAAAAATTGCTGGGGCATTCTTAAGACCAAAGGGCATTACCGTATACTGAAAGGAGCCCCATTCTGTCGCAAACGTGGTCTTGTTCCTGTCGTCTGGATGGATTCTTATCTGGTGATAGCCTGAAAAGCCATCAGTGAAAGAATATATTTCTTGACCTCCAACATTGTCTAAGACTTCATCAGTGAAGGGTGTCGGAAATGGGTCATGCAGCGATGCATCATTCAGTTTGCGCAAGTCGACACAGATCTTGATGTCGCCTTTTGTTTTCTTTTCTTGTACTACCATGGGACTAACCCACTCACTTTCTTCAACAGGCTCAATGATGCCTGCTGCTAGCATCTTATCTATTTCATCTTTTACTTTTGCTTTATACCGCGGGTTCAACCTGTATGGACGTTGCTTAACCGGCTTAGCATCCTCCTTAAGCGGTATTCTCATGACTCCTAAGTCACCCACTATTCCCTTCATTTCTGTAAAGTTGGTAGGAAATAGGTCCTGATACTCATGTAAGAGGTCTGTGATTTGGCCAATTGTCTCATCATCCCAATAATCTCCAATAGAGGCAAACTTAGGTTCTGTTTCTGTGCCAATATTTCTCATTTTAATCTTGATTGGTTCTGTTACAGCTGGGATTTCTAAGTGTGGACCTTCAACTTCACACGTACCTTCTGTTTCTGCGATATTGATACTGCGAGGATCTTCATCCTCATCGCCTGAATCTTGTGCGAAGTTGTAACATTCCAATGCATGTTCCATCTGAATAGCCCACTCGGGTTGCGAATCCGCTGGTAATGTGCAATCCTCAAATATTTTAGTCTTTATGATCTTCAAGGCCCGATCAATGCTTGGATACTCAGATTCAAAACTGAAAGTAAGCAAAAAGTTTTCAATCATAATAGGCCATGAGATAGTTCCTTTTCTTAGCTCTGTTTCTGTATACCAGTTCCTTGGAACTGTATCCAGTGTGTGGATAAACAAATGAACCCACTCATCTGCTGGAATTTTTAGCCAACTCTGTTCACAGATCATAATGTGTGTTCTGGGATCACTTTCTCCTGTGTATTTCTGCTGTGTACAGTCTCTTTCTTTAGAGAATCTGATACGCGTCAGTCTCTTACAATCATACCACGATGCGATATGTTCCTTGTGTGTGTACCACCATCTTGCGGGTGTGGCTCTAACTGCGAGGTCAAAAACCTCCATCCTCTGCTCTTGAGGAATCTCTTGTTCAAACTGCTGTAAAAAATCATTGACGTCCGCTAATCCATCAAAAGTTGGAATATACCTGTTTTCTGCCCCAATCCATCGCAGTGATTTAGTCATGAATGCGCATCTGCGAGTAGAAACTTCGTGGAGTCTATTTTTCCAATTCTCTAAGCCGACATCTGAATCTGATGTGCATGAGCTATCGCATCTCCAGCTAATATGTCCATCGGCTGTAGGATCAATGTAATCTGTCTGATTAGAAGTCATTTGGTACAAATTTTCCATGTTATGCACCTCCTCTTCCGCTTTGATCGGCTCAATGTAGCGAGGACCCTGTAAAGGGTCTAGTGGTGCGATAACCCGGACTTGAGCATCTTCAAATGTCATCTGCCTTTTCTTCAAGTTGATAACAGCCTTGTTATCAAAAGCCCAATCAATACCTAATAGAGCTGGATAGGGTTTGGTATCACCAATAATTTCTATGATCTCAAAATCTGCATACGTGTGAACTCCATCGATGTCTACTGGGACATGCGATAGGCGACCCATCGGTGATATTCTCTGCTGATTGGCTAGTCTCAGATGGATAGGGGATCTGCTTAGTTTTGGACTACCCATCTGTTCCCATGTCTGCTTAGTCAAGACATTTACTTCTGATCCTAAATCTAGGATAACCTCATCCATTTCAAATAGTCCGATCTGCGCTGTGAGCCTCATCTCTCTTCCTGTCCTGTATGGCCCATTATATGGTGAATAGTTCGCTGTGTGTTGCTCAAGGAAGGGCTCTGTTGACATTGATCGATAACTTTCTGAAGTTCCTCTACAGCTTTCCCATTTCTCAGAAGTTTCAAACAACTCTGCAGGAAGGACTGTACACTTTCTGTCAATACCTCTTCGTCGCATCTTCCAGATGTGCTAGCCTGCGGTATCTGCACAGTACTAACATCATGTGGTGGCTTCCGCGGTATGCCCTGAGATGGTAATAATAGTGATCTGGAATGTGTCTGTTCAGCAAAGGAGGTCTTAGTTTGCTGAAATGCCTCCTTATTCTTCTGTAGATCAAGTGGGATAGGTTTTTCTGGAGCTTTGCGCACCCACTGCGTTCCTGTCGTTTTTTCTTCATCCTGCGATATGTTACTTGTAGAAAGACCACTGCGAGTTACAATATTAACTCGTGGTTCTGTTTCTTTCTGCTCAGCAGCGATAAACTGGATAGTCTGATTGGTTGCTGGCTTGGTGTCCTTGATCTTAGCTATCAATATGGGACACTCCTCTATTGTATGATCATAAGATTTACAATACTTGCATGTTGTAGTAGGGTTCTGACAGTCCCTAGCGTAATGTCCTGTGCCTCCACAATTATAACAGGTAATAGGTCCACGGCCACGGCCAGATTCGTAGCCTCCTCCACGTCCTCGACCTCTGAAATTTCCTCCACGACCTCCCTGAGCCGGATCAATTTGTGGACGTACTGATGGTCCAGATGCTTCTGATTGGACTCTGTAAAGGTCATGCTTTCTTTCTATCATTAACTCATAAGCTCTACAGTTGTTTTCGTCATGTCCAACAGATTTACAAAAATTGCAATATAGGTTCTTTGGTGTCTGCACATATTTCTGAAAGAGAGGACATTCCTGAGGTCTGTGTCCTCTAGTTCTACAAATCTCACACCATGGCCCCTGATTCTGCATCAACGGGTTAGGAGCTCCACTGGCGATATAGTCCACAAAGACAGGGCAGTTATCCTTACTGTGTCCCTGCGCTTTACATTTAGTACACCAAATTTCATGCGCAACGTCCTTTCCTTTCTTAATTTCATGCAGCTGTAAGGTGAGGTTAGCTAGCTGATTTTGCAGATTAGTGATACCTGTGCTAGTCTCTGCTAGAGGTGAAGCCTCTAGTTTCATTGCCATTTCTAATGCTTCATCTTGTGTATTTAATTTCTGTTGCATTAGTGGAAGTCTGATGTGGGGTAACATTGCTGCGATAAACCACTCTTTATGCTGTTGAGGTGCAAGCTCAAAGCTTACCTGATCAATGAGGGTTTTGAATCTCTGGTCAAAATCCCAAACAGTCTTCGTAGGCAATTGCTTAATATCTTTAAGTTCTGCTATGCACTGTGACTCGGATTTAGGTTTTTTAAACTCTTTGATCATAGCAGTTCTAACCTGTGCAAGCGTTCTGTTATGTCCAGTGGTATACTTCATATACCAAGTTAATGCTCTTTCTCTGAATGTGGTGGCCAGCTGGACAAGCTTGACATTATCATCTTGTATTTGCTTGATGGTCCATATGGCTTTGCATAAGAACCAGTGCTGCTCAGGGTCCTCCGACCCTGTACCTTTGAATGTTGGTAACTTCATATCATCTCCCATTTTGTTTCTAGGTGGTGGGTTCTGGTTTGCTGTATTACTACCACTCGGCGGTGTAGATGTAGAGGGTGTAGCGGTAGTATGCGCTGTATGAGAGCTACTGGACGGGGTTCCTGCGGGATTACTCTGAGTCCCGACTGGTTTTTGAGGAGTCCTAGGGTTCTGAACCTGCTGTCTAGGGTTATCTGAGCTGTTTTCTTCAGAAGAGGATGAATCGTTGACTCTATATCTTTTACCACTACGTGTATGTCCAAGATGCTCGTAATCGCTCTCAGAGTCTACTGACATTACAATATCATACTACTATTCATCTGAGATCATATCCAGTACTCCTTTTTCATATAGTAATTGCTTAATGGACAGATTTAGAGAATTTAGGTACTTACCGCGATAACCCTTGAAGAAGTACTGTTCTGCTGCGCTGAAACTCTTTCTCTGATCAACCGCGAACTCTGTGATGAATCCTTCCAGCAAACTCGCGAGCCAGAAGTCTACTGCGCGTGAGATGGGATTATCGACACCTTTCAAGGTCTGAATCAGCCCTGCTGTCCAGACAACTTCTCGATTCTTCTTGAAACCGCTGTTGTCAGCAAGCTTTGATAACCAATCATATAACTCAATAGCATAGGTTACGAAGAATATCTCATGGAGATCTGTAAAAATGTGCTTCTGTAGCCAAGCCTCAGTGCTCAGTCTAGGATTCTGGTTTTCTTTTACAGCAAACTCTCTTTCTTTTGACTCAACCCACTGGTTAAGTTCTTTCTTGGTAGGATGCCAACAGAACATCAGCTTAATGTGTTCAAACCGGCAACGGAACCATTTGTTGGTTTTTCTTTCTCTTGGTAGACCCGGGTTAGCTGTACCTTCTAGACCAACAGAACCCTTAGCTCACTGGCCCTTTCGGCAACAAGTCGCAGAGCAACCTGAAGTCTCACCCGAAGTGATTCTAATGGGTGGCAGAAGACTCAAGCGTCCTCAGCCAGGTTCCGAGGCATCCAGGGTGCTTAAACCCACCCTAGCTCTCTCCTCATAGGTTGACTTATCTCGTTCTATCACTCCGGCTATACCCCTGCCTTATCGCATCACGCAGGAAGTGCGATAAGTCTTCCCCTTATATGAGCCCGCCTAGCGATACCCAAGATATCGCGGGTGCGATATCTTCCTCCTTTCTGTCCCTGCGGTATGTGATTCTTAACCGCTTCCTGGATTAATACGCGGTCTCACCCACCCTTATCCTATTACTGAAGATAGTAATATCATTTAATCTCTAAGCATAACCCTCGCCAATGATCTTGACCCTTGATGTTCTGTAACGATGTGATTATATAGAGTATTACTTTGAGCACTGTTCTAATTACACTCTCCATGTATTACATTCATTCCATACCTGAGCATTATCCTTTATTAAACAAAGATCTAGTTCGCTAGGATTTAGCTATGATTCTCACAATGGTTACACATCAACCAGAACTAAACTGACAACCATACACATTACTCATAAACTGAAGGAAGCATTCATGTATAATAGAGATAAGTAAATAAGAGCACAGCTACACAACTACAATCGTGCTACTTAGATAAGCACGTTGTCACTCCCAGGAGAGGAGCTACATTCACGGGAACTGTGTTTCCTGTTAACAACTCGGAGAGTAAAACGCTGTTCTGTCACAACTCTTTGCAACAGAGGTCTTCTGGGAAACTCCACTTCATTGGGAGCCCTTCTCTATAGACCTCTCTTCTTCTTCTGCCTCTTACAATGCATTCTCTTTCTTTTTCAATCTCAGTGGATTGCACAATCTCTTAATGGGTCGGCCCCTGTCTCTGGGGGATGTTCGGACTCTGCCTCACAAAGACTCGACTACCCTCTACTTAATAACTTCTGTCACTATGTGGCCAACCCCTTTCCATATAAAAAGACTCCTATATATAGATGGCCCGAAGGTCTCATCGCAGTTACAAAACTGTGGGCCTTATCCCAACAGTGACTCAACCCTAACCACTTACAGTCAACTAGCTGTACTTCCATAGCCGCCTCCTGTCTCGTCGCCGCTTCCTGCAGTCCTTAGTCTTTAATGCATCGGCCCGTTGCTTCTTCTTGGTTCAAGCAACGCTGACTGTGGTCCTTCTTCTTAATGAGGGTAGATGAACCCTCTCTTCATCTTCGGCGCCTTTATTATGGTGGTTGAGCTCTCCCTTCGGCCTCTTCCTTGTACCATACGCTTTGACTTTTCTGTACGTATCGCCGCAATTCCCGTCGGAATTTGCGCTACGGCGATATCTTTGTCTTGTCGCCAAAATTGGTACTTTCTCCCCAAAAATGGTTATCTTTCCCAAAATTAGCAGCTTCCTAAATGTTGCGGAAGTTCTCTCCAACATGGTGCAAGAGTACTATATATGGAAGTAACTCAAAGTGAGTAAATTTTATGGTATCAACATCATGTTAATTGTGCTATCAAAGTAAAAGTGGAGGCACATTTGGGATCTTGATCATTGTAAAATTGTTGGTTAACTAGCAATGTGAAGAATCCAAGCAAGCTTGGTTGGATGCTTGGTGACAAGGTAGTTCCACTAATGAGAAAGTATACTTAATTGAGAGTATTATGGTAATCCAAGTTAACATGTGGAAAAACATGTTGAATGGATAAGAATACACTCTTGCAGATTGTGTTTTATAAGCACGGGATGGAATAAGGGAACTAAAAGGAAGTGATGTTCCTTAGCCAGAATGTATGAAATGCATTCTCTATGCTCAAGAATGTGCAATATGAATTGCATAGAGGGGTTGTGGAAGCCTCATTAAGAGTAATTGGTTGTAATATCGATTATGGAGGAGTGATAGCTGTGTCTAATCATTGGAGGATGAAAGGGACCTATAATGGACATTGGTGCCTTGGATAAGAACACATCCAATGTACTATTGTTAGTAATAGATGCAATTTGAATTGAAACGAAGAACCATGAGAACTATTGATTATCAATATGGATATTGTATTCCATGAAAGAATGCTCAACAAGTAATGGAATAGGTTATCGAGTAAGGGACATGTAACTTGTAAAGATGATGGGTATATCATCCTTGTGGACAAGAGCAAGCATGATCAGAGAAGTTGCAAGATATGAGTAAGTAATGAGAATGGGTAAGGAAATTTCATTCTCCTAAAAGTTGTCACTCATAGGAATAAGACATCCCAGTATGTGGAATTGGCATGTGGCTCATGATAGTGACATGCCATGCAAAGGCTTCTAATTGGGGATGAGGCATTCCCATTTGTGAATCAATTGTGTGGTTCGGAATTGTGGCAAATATTTCCATGAGAAAGGAAAGAAAGTAGCATAGTTGAATAAGGTGCAAGGACATATAAGGGACCTGGAAAAGACTCCTTATGGAGTTGGAATTGAATCAATTATAGCGCTAATAAGTGTCAAGAAGTCCAAGAAAGGTCAAGTTGAACTTGGCCAAAATTTCTTAAAACAGTATGAGTAGCAAGGCATGTGAACATGGTGCAATGAGATCCATGGAAATGATCAAGGAAAGCTACATAGGGCTAATAAGATGGTTGCAGCATAAATTGGAGAATAATCTCCATAAGGCAATATTGATAAAGAGGTAAATCTCTCATCTTGAACTATTTATGTTTATAACATAAGAATTGCATGCTTGGAAAGTAGCAAGTAGGAATGTTATACATGAGTATATATATTGAATTGTTGCTTGGTGATAAATTCATAGCTAATGACCACCAGTGTGTTTAGCAAAGAGGCCATGAAATTGGATCAGTTGTGATGTGGAAGAGAAATTCCATGCTATGATGATAAATTGGAAAGGAGGAATTCCTTGACTCTTCTCTTGTTGATATATTTATATTTTATGAGTTTTACATACATAAAATTATGGCATAGAAATGTTGAAAATGCAAGAGATTAGATAGATGAAGTGCATATGCACTAGAGGGCATATTAATAGACATTGCATAGTGCATGTGAAGATGTTTGTGCATGTATATGATGTTGCATGTTGGTAAAGATAGTGAAGTTTTACATATGTAATGAGCCACTTAAGATAATTATTGTGATTGTTAATAATTAGTGTTGTTGACATTAGTTGTAGGACCAAAGACAACCAAAGCATGGCTAAAGATGTTGATGATGTTGTTGCATGTGACCAACCACCTTATGAAGAAAGGTTGGGGAAACAAATCTATGATCAAGAGGTTGGTGGAAGGATGGTGTAACCCTTTGTGGGAGACCAACTGATTAGGTAACATCAAGGATGATGATGACAGCCATGTAGGTAATGGTTTATTTACGTTAATTGCATAAGTACAAAAAGGGGATTGGGTAAGAATCCCTTTAGCCATATTTTAATTATCATAACATGGTTTGCATGTGATATTGGAGGCATTTATGCGAATGTTATCCCACCGGGTATGGTGAGGTATAGGGTAATAATGGCAAGAATCCTTATACCATCTAGTTGTTTTGAATTGTAAATGCATTCATATGAAAATATATCATGCCATTTGTGTATGTTGGTTATGAGTTTAATAACCAAAGCAAGTGAGAACTTATGGTCCTGTTGTGGTAGTGCATGCCATATGAGATATTCATGGTTAAGGCCATAATGTGGTTGGAATGGTAATGCCATAGTGCTACGCAAGTATCCCATGAACCCCCTATTGGTGTTAATTTGGGATGAAACCTCTTTGCCAACAACCAAGGAGTGAGCAAACACCTGATGTTCAAGTGGAGAAGGAAGGCACCCAGATAAGTTAAACCAAGTGATTGGGGAGATGGTTGGGTGATGTGTCAAGGCATTAGCTATACCTTCCAACACATCATGGTGGAATGCATGGCATAGCATTATGGTATTCATGAATCAATGCAAGGATGCAATGAGTGAATGCACATTAAAATTTTATTTAAACCTTGTGATTGTTTCTACATATGTGTGGGTACATATGTTGAGAGGCATTGTGTGAATGCATGGTTGTGGCATATATTTCATTACAAGTCATTAATAATTGAAATGATATAATTATTGGAAATTATGAGATCATTTCATGAGCTGCAATGGATGCAGGAAAATGATTGCATGAAGAAGGTAGTCATGTTTGATGGGATACCAAGAATGCTCTGTTGGGAGGATAGAGTTGCCTGAATGGATATGATTGTGTAATCATGAGAATTGGAAGTTTTATTTAAATTGCATAGATAATGTGATTGTATCCTGCAATTTTATTGTGATAATGATGCACATCAAGTAAATGTATTTCGTTATCTTTGAGATAATAACAACTGATAGTGTTTGAATTTTTTAGTATTATAATTCTAAAATCACTTCAGTGACTGTTGTAACAATGAAAATATTATATGCATGGATACTCACGAAGTGTTTGACTAATTGAAAATTTCATATTACAGATAGATTTGTCTTTGATATGGCAATGTGGGTAAGTACATAATAAAGATTGGAATCTACCATGTGCAAAAGCCAAAAATTATGAGAAGGGTCTCATGGTTGTGAAATTTAACTTATGTACGAAACATATGGTAAATTTCAGATTTGATATTTTGCCAATAATTACTAATGATTGTTTGGCTTATTTAGAATTGTGTCGATAGGACGTGTTGTAGGTGGATGTTCATGTTATGATAGCAAGTGTAAAACCATAATGAAGAGAGTGATACCACTTACAAGAGCCAAACAATATGAGGATGGCCTCATGGTTAAAAAAAAATATAATTTCTGCAGGAGACAGAATTGTAAATTCATATTTGAATTTGATTATTGATGTTGTTGATTGGTTGCTTGTTTGTGAATTGTGAATTGTGTCAAAAGGACACATTGCATGAAGACCATGTGTTGTGGCCTACAATAACTAAACATCATGAGAAGAAAATCATGTTTCGGAAATCCAGTTTTCATATGAAACATATTTGAGAAATTCTAATTGAAATTATTATGATGACATCTCATGTAAAATGAATGCTTGTGTGTAATGCAGGTGAGATGGTGAAAATATGCCATTGGGGCAGATGTTGGATGCTAAAGCTGAAAATGAAAAGGAAATGCCAAGAGTGTCTTGGGTTTGAGAAACCCTGCAAAATTTTGTATGTGTCATGCTTGACTCTCTGCAGTGTTTTTAAACCGCGTAAGAGCATGGGTACTCAGGAAGCTTGCATTGGCATCGGTAGCCTTTCTACGCTCACACTGAAGAGCACTGGAGGGATGGGTACGCCCGAGGGAATGTGTAGCAGAGAAGGGGTACCATCCTTGTGTTGTGTGAGTGGGTATTGTGGGGCCATGCTAGCCTGCAGTCAAGTGAGTTACCTATGGAGTTCCTGGAGGGAACCACTGGTTTGCATAGGAGAAGGAGCCACGTAATCGTAGTATGTTGTTTTATTGCCTGATAAACTTAGTAGATACGCTAGCTTGGAAATGGTTGTTGTATGCTTGATAAACACAGTCGGAGAACTAGCTTAGAATATTGGTTAATGGAATGCCTAATAAACCCAGTCGGCGTATTGGCTTGGCATTGGTTATTTGAATGATGTTGTGCAACTAGTGTGCTGGCATAAAATTTGTTTTATACATATGCATAGGTGATCCGAGGCTTGCAGAAACTTGGTTACCTTTCGATGCACACCCTGAAGAGCACTGGAGGGATGGGTACGCTCGAGGGACTGTATAGCAGAGAAGAGGTACCATCCTTGTGTTGGGTGGGGCAGGTCTTGTGCGTGCCATAGTTGTCTGAAGTCAAAGTGGGATACCTGTGGAGCTAAAGGAAGATACTCATGCAGATAAGTATTTGGTTTATCTTGCATCTTATTGCTTATTTAATGTGAATATAAATGTGTATATCATTCATCTATGGTTTTTAAACTCGTGTTAAGAGATGAATCCTATGAGAATGGATATGACGTATGAATTGACTATTTGTTTGAATATAGGTATTGCTAGATGCAAGGACCTTGAAGGCATTTTAAGGGTGCATTGGACATGTGGTTGTCCTAAAAGGCTTAGTATGAGCAGTTAAGGATTGGAAAGAGATCCAATAGACGTTGATGAAGAGAGAGAAATCCATTGCAACTGCAGCTGAAAAGAAGGACATGGAACCTTGCTAAAAATAAAGAGAACGCCGATGACGGTGTTATTCCAAGGGGGAGGGGATTGTAATATCCCGATTTTGACCCCATTTCATTTAACATGTAAATGATGTAATATCGATATGAAATCATGGTGAGGAGCTCAAGTCCAAGGCCCCACCAACAATTTAGTGTTAAAATTGATGCATATGGTTTGTGTGCTGGTGAGGCACAATGGAAATCGTAAATATCATGTAAATATGCATTTTAATCAAATACCCACAACTCGCTATGCAATGCAATGCAACAAGAGTACGGGGCATTATTTTAACAAGGAATTGGGAGGGAAATATTCAAATCCTTGGAGCCAATCAATTCAAGCCAAGGGTCAATGAGAGAACCCATGAACCTTCAACTACCCATGTTGACTTTTGTACCCAATCATTTATTTCTCCCAAGATTTGGTTGAAATAATTATTATTTGGGAAATGGAGAGGTATGGCTATCCAAAAATTCGGGTATGGGAAAGCCACCATTTTTGGAAAACATGTTTGGCTTCTTGGAAAAGAAAAGATCCACGAAATTGATCCCTGAGCCATTATTCACCCATTAGTTTTGCTCTCCCATGTGTTCTGGGATAGCTGGGCATTTTCCCTCCACGTTTTTCTTGTTTTTCCTTGATTTCTAGCTAGGAAAAGGGCGTTTTTGGATGGAAGAATGACTGGGAATAAAGGGAATTCAACTGGGGTTTCATTGAGGTTGTTTTGGCCATTTGGATGCTCAAAATACCCATGGAAATTTGTGTTTTCTCCATGTGGTTGAATTTCCCTCCTCACATTTTGTTTTTGGGTGTGCCACGAATTGGAAGAACCAAATGGGAACCCTGTTGTGTAAATCCCATAGTTAAAAATGTGTATCCATGCCCAACATATGTGTTTTGCTTGTGTGGAAGAGAATGACGTGGTTTGATTTATGGGTATCCATTGTTTTGGCTTGAGCTTGAGTGCAAGCATCCAAAAAGGAAGAGGGTTCAGTTTTGGCTTGATAAACCCCAACTATGGAATGGTTTGGCTTATATGTGGTGTTCATTTTGATGTGCATCAGTTGTAGGTTCCCTTTCCTTGTATAAAATCATGCCTAGCTCGGGGGTTGCAATTGTGCTGAGAGATTGATGAGCACAGTTGGCCTATGGTTGGGTGGAACGTTGCAGTTGTGTAGCTAGTTGCTCGAGACAACTTCGCCATCAAGATAAGTATTATCTATGTGTTTTACTTCTGCATTGTTTTTATTCGATGCATGTTATCAATATGTTGGAAATTGCATGATATGTGTGTGTAGAAGAATTTTACTTCCGTTGTGTTTAATAGATTTATACATCTGCACACACATGTGTTTTTAATTGTATGAATATGATGAATGGGGTTGAGAGTTTTGTAAAAGGCCAAGAATCTTCAGTCATGTTCCCTTCCTTGAGTTGGATCCATGGGAGGGGACGTGATAGCCCCCCCACTCCCTCATTTATTATTCTTACTTCTTTCATCATCTTTTATCGACCTTTATATCTCTTTTTCTCCCTCACCTCTAATTTCACCCTTCCTAATTTTCCTTCCCGTTTGGATCAAATTTTGATTCTACATGTGCCATATTGGAAAAACTCAGTTACTAATTTATTCTAAATATCAACTAACCCCCTTTATTTGCTTTCAATGATATCATTTTTTTTAAACTATTTTTTCAAATTCTTTGCTTGATTAATAAGCTTACCAAAAATCCCATTACTATCTTAATTTCTTTGATTCCTTCAACCCAACTTATTTACCAACTCCTTTTTAATTATTAATTAATTATTTATATTGTTATTACTTTATTTAATTAATGTTTTATCCCTTGGGGAGGCAGGTGCGGGGGGAGGGGGGGTCCTCTATGAACCTGGTGGAAATGTGCTAAAACCCGTTGCCTAGGGTCTAGGATGCAAGACCAACAATCATGTAGAATGTTTAACGCTCAACCTCCAAGGAGTGGAGATCATTGCCTTCTCAAATATAATGAACATCCATATTTTTGGAGACTCCCAGATTGTCATTCGCAAAATGTGAAATTACATAAAAAGCCAAGATTCAAAATTGGGGCACTTACAAAGGAGAATATCGAGTCTTCTTAAAATCCTCAACTCTATATCTCTTTTCCATATAAAGTAAAATAACATTGACGAGGCATATTATTTAGCGAATCAAGGTGCAAAATTAGAGCAAGGTGTGATCGTGTTTACTTAGGACTTGCCACAAAGGAAATGACTTCCATGTTTACAAGCAATATGAAGGTTGAGGTGGGCATGCAAATTGGAAAGCTGATTAGAAAGGGGATCCTTGGCGTATAAGTCTTACTCTCGAATCTCAATCATAGTAACATAGGTGGAAAATGGTTGGGTAAGGATGGGCACGTGGCCCAGGATGGTCATCCCTGAAGCGGTCAGGTCTTAATTATCCTCCCCTGCGAGCTTGATTGCTATCCCCCGTCATGCTAGTCTCATGCACGAGTAATTAAGGAATTTTTAGAAAGCAGGAAAATGGATGGGACTTCTGTTAAGAATTATGATCGGAATTTCCTAATTATGCCTTATAAGACTGAGGAGGATGGCGCTGCGTCTGATACGAAGAAGGGGATATCTGAGCTTGGCCCTTTCTAGCATGAACAGTTTGATATGTGCAGGGAGGTGTCGTCTTCCTTTATTCCGAAAGGGGATAACCGCTACTCTCTTTTTGGTGATATTAGTTTGAATGTGAACTTTCATGACGGAAAGGGGTTATGTTGGCACAACTCCGCTGAAAGTACAAGTGGGGTGCTTTCTATTGTTGGGAATTCTTTTGGTGTTAATTCGAGTTCTTGGTCACCCTCTTTTTGGCAGGGCATTTTGAGAAGGGAGAAATTGATTTCTCTTGGTTTGTTAGGGAATTTGCTTCTCTTAAGTTTAGCCAGCCTATCGAGGAAATGTTGTCTTGGAGGGAATTGTTTAGCATTTTGTGGATTGGTTTGATGGATTTTAAACACAAGTTTCAAGTTGTCCATGGTCGCATAGGAGGAATGTTGGATGCCATCAGACATTTGTCTTATTACTATTCTAACTTGGACTCCATAATGGAAGGTATTGAGAATAACCTTCGTGAACGAGGAGGCACCCTAGAAGGAATACGAGCGGATTTGGACAAATTGCTCAAAATGAACCAATGTAGCCATTTCCAGAGCTCCCCCTCAGTTGAAACGAAGGCCATGGACAAGGATTATGTTCTTCAACCTGTTAAGGAAGGACACCGCTCTGCAAGATATGGGTAGACTTTGTTTTGTTCGGTCATGATCACACCTTTTTATTATGCACTTCTGTATTTTGCTTCTAGGACAGTATGTGCACATTTATAGTGCAAACAGTATAGTGTTCGATGAAGAGAATGAAGACATTATGTTTATAAAGTTAGAAACCGTATATTTTTGGACAAAGCTTTTAAAGCCCTTATCTTTGACAAGAACCTGTAAATTTTGTAATATTTAAAACATTTTAATATCAAATACAATCATTTCTATTTAAAAAAGAATTAATGTTTATCCTTGGGTATCTTGACCCATTGATTTAATATTTAATATTTTTATTTATTTAATTAACTTCTCTTTAATTATATTCACTTATACTATACTTTGACTTCTTTCCCTCTATTTATACTTTCTTTTATTGATTTGACCAAATAATTTGATCTTTAACAATTTCAATTAATCATTATCATTATCATTCTTTGGACCCTATCTCAACATTAATATTAATTTTATATTCATATTACCTTTAGATACGTATATCCCATTACTTTACCCTATCCCCTCCTTAATTCTTCCAACTTTAAATAATTACATCGTAGGAGTTCAAACAACGCAAGACCATCCTCGCCACGGCAGCAGATTCCTCGCTCATTGAGCCAATGGAATGCTGCCACGTATTTGTCCCTCCCGTCGATGAGTTGTCGCCATCTATCTTCCTGCCTCCTTGCCTCATGTTCGTTGGGTTTCATTTTCCTTCACTGGACTCTCCTCGCCCTCATGGTCATCGTGATGTTTCCATTAAGGATTGTTGACGCAGGATAAGTCCGCGGGAAGTGCAGAAGCCGACAAGTGCAAAAGGGTCAATCCGCGAAACAAGGACCATTCACGGAGTTCGCGGAAGCACAAGAATTGTTAAAATTAGTTAGAATTAGTCATGTGGACCATTTTGTAACCAAATAGAAGCATATAAATAGAGTAGGATTGTAATCCTAAGGGAATCCAGTTTTGGAGAATTGATTCCATCTTTTGATCTATTTTGTATCTGCGACATGGTGTATTGATTGTTTCTGCGAGGTTCATTCCGTAGGGTTTAATGAATGCATGAAGATGTTCAATTATGGTGTAATCTCTGTCTCTATCTTTGTGCGATGATGAATGTGAATGTTTGCTACAAGTTTAGTATGTTGTAGAATATCTTTGATGCGAATATAGTATGGGTTTAAGAATTACTCTTGATGCGAATAAGTAGATTAAATATGTTGTTCGAATGTTCGTTATCTGTTGAAATCTGCGAATGACTCAATGTGTGAATGGTGAATTGATAATATGTTGCGGAAGTTATAATATCTGGTTTCTACAAGGGTAATGTGTGTTGGAAGCATATCCTCAACTCCATTGCGTAAACTTGGTTCCTGCAGCCCCCTTATCCATCTCGGGTGAGACTGCACTTGCTCCGCAAGTGTTGCTAGAAAGGGTTATACCTTTCTGGGCCGGTGTGTAAGGGAGTTTGGGTTGGTAGTTTGTTGGTGACAGTGTGAAGTGAACCCCTGTCGATAGACGCTGCGTCAACAAATGGTTCCGTTGCCGAGACCCTGAGGAAGAAAAGAAGAGGATATGCTATGGAATCCGACGAAACCAGAGATCCAAGAGTGGTTTGATAAGAAGGCGGAGGAATTCGCAGAAAGCGAGAAGCGAGACCGTAAACAGACAGCAACCAGTTGGCTGTAGAAATACATTTATTTAGATATCCACGAGATATTCTTCTGTGAATTACCAGTGTTACTGCATGAGTAGCTAGCGCAGTTGACGTTTCGAAAGAATCACTGCCAGAAGACTGAACCTGATTGTTGGACCCCAGAATTGATCCGACAGCTGAAGCAAGTCGATAACAAGGTATCGCGTGCTGTTGATTATTGGGTGGATAGTGTCCTCGAGGGATACATGACTGAGTTCGCCGTAGACACTATCAAGTTGTATAGTGACACTAAGAGGAACTTCTTCAAGGGACCGAGAGGAAGGTTCTTGTCATTGTTAAAACTGTGGATTAAGATGCTTGTCTGTGAAAGGGGAATATTGAGGATGTCTTCTGACGAGTAGAAAAATCAGTGTGCGGAGGTTGAGGGTATCGCGTGAATGCGGATCTAACAGAAAGATGTGGGGTAGATGTACATGAGCGACGACGAGTTTCTAAGGGAAGTTGATGAAGAGTGTGGTACCTTGAGGAGTGGAGCGATATTCCAGCGTCTTGAGAAGAAGAGGAGGACTGAGAGAGACTCTCCTGAGAGGACCAGAATGGAGGACTGCGAAATAGGACCACAAGGGAGGAAGCGGCCTTATTGTGAAGGAGACGTTGACCAGGATACCCCAGAAGAAGGACAGATCATAAGTTACAACATACCTTCAACCCCGCACACTACTCAAAATTTTATAGGCAGAAATACAAACTACTCGCAAAGTTGCCCTACGTGCAGCGGTAAGAGTAGCACTCCAGTAAACAATAGTAGTAGCAACGTTAGGATGGTAGACGAGGCGAAGATGCCTACTTTTCAGGGGAATGGGACCGAGGATCCCGAACAATATTGGTTCATATGCGAAGCAGTATGGACTGTGAAGCAGGTCCAGGACGAAGCCATAAAGATGCGACAGATAACGACGAACGTTAGGGACCGGGCGTTAGACTAGTTCATGAAGTTTACAAGGGTTTCGACGGGAACACCAGCCAAGACGTTGGTGCAAGTCAAAATGGCGATGATTGATGAATTTAAAAAATCCAAAATCAGAGTCGCGGTATGTTACTGAGCTCAAGGAGATTAAGCAATTCCCGAATGAGCCAGTGTGGGAATTCAATCAGCGGTACAAGACGTTGATATCGAAAGTGAGCTTTCTGATAAATGAGTTGCAACACAAAGAGTGGCTCATCGCAGGACTGGTACCGCATATCCGTGGACCACTGATGCAGCAAAAAGTAATGACACAGGCGGAAGCATTAGAGATTGCGATGAAGCTGGAGGCTTCACAAATCGACAAAGCAGGGATAGGAATGGATAGAGTCCAGGCGCAATTGGCCAATCTAACACTTCAATTAGAGGATATCAAGAGGGGGAAGGAAACCCACAGAGACATATGGTGCACCAGGTGCAAAGATGAGGGACACCATAAGGAAAATTGCCCAGAATTACGTGAGTATTTGCAGTCGAGGGCACCAAACCCCTTCGTTAAGGAGGCCTGTCGTGGTGTCCTATCTGTCGGACCAGAGGGCATCGGCCATAGGAATGTGTATATCTGCAAAAGATGGTGTCGAAGCCAACAAACTTGTACTGCAAATTATATCGATCGGTTGGCCATGATGAGAAGGACTGCAAGGCCTATGACCTACTGCAAGATCAGACAGCTGACACATATTTTATGAAGGGAGAAGAGCAACCGACGGTGCAGCAGCAACCACAATACAGCCAGCCACAGCCGCAGTTTAACCAACCGCAGCAATATGACCAGGGGCAATACAGGCAGCCGCAGTACAGGCACCCGCATTATCCGCCATCGTCGTATGGCCAGCCACAGTATCAACAACCGCAGTATGGGAAGCCATAGTATCAACCATATGGGCTACCACACGGAGGTTTCAGGGGAGGATTCTATGGAGGCCGAGGCACGGGTATGGGACGTGGAGGAGCTGTTGGACGGGGAAGAGGGCCGATCATCTGTTACAATTATGGACAACAGGGGCACTACCAGAGGGATTGCCCAAACCTAGCACCACGGTGTAGTTATTGCAATGTTGTAGATCACAGCGTAGAGGACTGCCCTCGGCTCATTGCGAAATGGCAGACTAAGAACCCACCCCAAACCCAAAACAAAAATAATCAGAATGCACCATCGACCATGCAGATGATATCGACGGAGGCTAGAAGTAGCCATGCGACGGTTGGAATAGTGACACGAGGAAGAGCGGTGACAGGAGGTGACAGGTCACACACCAATGTTCGACCAACACAAACACAACGAAAGCAGGTCACCTTTGACGTGGAAGTCGAAAGGGATGTCTTCTTGAAGGCACGGGAGGAAATGAGGAAAAGGAGGCAGCTACCTCTTTAGGAAGAAATCTACAACATGCCACCGACGTTTGACTCAACAAAGTCGCAGAGGAAGGAAAACACTCTAAAAGCTTTCTTGGAAATTTGCCTGGAATTGGCGAAGGACCAAGACGCATTGGAAGAAATAGTTGGTTTACTGCATCGATGGGAAGGTGCACATCAGGAACGGAAGGTTAATCGCATACCTAAGAAGAAGACAGGAAGGGAGATGCGAATGTTGGCACAAATTGGAGCATTTGACGTCGACTCCATCATTTTGGATTTGGGTTTGGATGTCAATATTCTGACCAAACAAACATGGGAGACAATGGGAAAGTCGCAGATGACCTAGTCACCAGTACAGCTAAGATTGGCAAATCAGAGTAAGGTCACTCTGCTTGGTCGGGTATGTCAACTCCCAGTCGAAATTGAGGGGCTCAGAACGTATGTTGATTTCGATGTCATTGAAATCATGGATGACCACAGCCCCTATTCGGTACTGCTGGGGATAGATTGGGCCATGGAAAACCAAGAGATTATCAATTTTAAGAAAAGGATAATTTCATTTGAGAATCATGAGATGAGAGTCATCGCACCACTGGATCCTGCGGAAGGGATGCGCTATACAGAACCAGCCAGAGACGAGTTTGCGGAAGGGTGGGACAGCTTGTATAACATATCTGAGGATTATGTTAATCCCACCGCGGATGGAGAATTAGGATGGCGTAGCGCCAACTTGGCATCATCAGATTTAGATGAGGCCCTCGAAAATTGGCAGAAGCAGTTACATGAAGTATCCTTTAGAAGATGTGCATGGGTAACGCAATCACTGCAAAGGGTATCCAAGGAGAAATACGTGTTACCTACATATGAGGGATTTCCCAACTTGTGCAAGTTTCTCACGGAGTTTGAGGAAAACGTGGCAGAATCGCAAAGTCTACTGCCCTTGGAGGAAGCCTTGAAGGTTACTCCTGCACAGTGGTGGGCGGTGCACAAATCCAACATCACAACTTGGCCACTATGTCAACGCCTCATGGAGTTTCAGTTCGACGAAGCTGCAGGGTATGACCAAACGAGATATGACGGACGAGGCAACCCGAAGGAGCATCTGAATGCCTGTCAACACTAATGGGGATTGAGAGCAAAGCAGGAGTGGGTACATGCATTCGTACACACGTTGGATGAAGTACCACGGAGCTGGTATGTCGCAGCAGAATTGCGACGCAAGACGACTTCTTGGGAACAGCTTACCATTGGCTTCAGCTACTCATTTTCTTTCTCAGACAAAAACCCCTTCATCCACACCGCACTTCAGGCGATCCGCGGAAAGATATTTGAGGCAGTACCGACAAGACAACTGATGGCACTTCAATGGACTGCGACACCAGAGATTTTGATGGAGTGTTACAACGTCATGGGATAACCCAACGATGAGGATGATCCCAGGGCTATATACGTGCCAGAATCAAAGGGTAGTCGCAATGTTGAGGCACCAGAAATACTGTCGGACAAATTTCAGCAACCATTGAAGATCATGAAGGTAAACATTGGGTCAGAGGAGAAACCAAAGTTCGCAAGCATTGGCGACTACTGGAACGAGTCGACCATTGTGAAGATGACTGACTTGTTGCATGAGTTTCAGGATTTGTTTCCAATGAAATTCTCAGAAATGAAGGGAATCTCCAGAGACTTAGGAGAAATGAAGATCCCCCTGAAACCTAATGCGAAAGCAGTCAAGCAGCGGTTATATCGATTGAATCTGAGATACAAGGAACGTGTGCAAGCTGAAATTGAAAGAATGCTAGAGGTCGGCATTATAGAACCGGTGGAAGAATCAAAATGGATCAGTCCAATGGTCGTCCAGGACAAGAAAACCAGCGAAGTACAAATATGCGTCGACTTGAGGAAGTTGAATGATGCCTGCCTACATGATATGTTCCCAACCCCATTCACGGATGAGGTACTTGAAGGAGTAGGAGATTAGGAGATATATTCATTTACGGAGATTAGGAGATATATTCATTTACGGAGATTAGGAGATATATTCATTTACGGATATTAGGAGATATATGGACGGCTCGACAGTATATGGATTAGTCAAGGATCATGTTGCGAACTTAAGACTCATGCTGGAGCGATGTCGACAGCACCAAATTTCCCTAAACCTCAAGAAGGGTATCTTTTGTGCACCGTTCAGAATCTTGTTAGGACACATGTTCTGCAGAGAAGGAATGTTGGTAGATCTGGCGAAGATTGCCATCATCGTTGACCTCCCACCACCAATGATGGCCAAGCAACTGTGAGGGACATTGGGACACATGGGTTACTACAGGAAATTCATTAGATGATATGCAGCCATTACGACACCCATGGAGAAGTTATTAAAGAAGGATGCTAAGTTTGAGTGGAGCGAGGAATGTCAGAAAATCCTGGACATATTGAAAGAGAAGATGGTCGCAGCACTAATCCTCGCATTTCCGGATTGGAAAAAGGAATTTCACGTGCACATCGATGCGTCGTCAGTCGCACTAGGTGCTATCTTGGCCCAATCAAGAACAGGCGACATCGACCACCCGATAGCCTTCGCAAGTAGAAAGTTGTCTACTACAGAGAAGAACTATACTACCACCAAGCAGGAAGGGTTGGCAATGGTCTATGCTTTGCAGAAATTCCGGCATTACCTCTTAGGAAACCACTTCAAGATGTTCATAGATCATTCCGCACTGAAATACTTGGTGAACAAGTCTGTGTTGGGGGGGGGAGATTTGTCGTTGGTTGTTACTATTTCAGGAGTTTGATTTTGAGATTATCGTAAAGACGGGATGATTGAACGCGGGCCCTGATCACCTTTCACAGATAGAGTCAGGGGAAGAACCAAGGAGCATCGATGAAGGATTACTGGATGCTCAGTTCTTCAGGGTTGGCATGGTCGATAACCACTATGAGCAAATCATTCAATTTTTAACAACAGGGAAGGCGTCGGCTGAGTTCACTACCAATCAAAAGAAGCAGCTAGTTGTCTGAGCTGCGGACTTCCAGTTAATTGCAGGGGAATTGTACAAAATGGGCCCAGAAGAGATTCATATGTCCTTCCGCATGAACAGGAGAGGATTCTGTCGGAAGCTCATGATGGGATTGCTGGGGGCCATTATGGAGGGAGAGAAACTGCTAGGAAGATTCTTCGAGCAAGGCTGTGGTGTCCAACCTTGCATGGAGATGTTGCGGACTATGCCAAGAGTTGCGACGTATGTCAACGAACTGGGAAGTGTTGGCAGGGGGTTTGGAAAGGAAGAATCGCAGCATCATCGATGCTGTGACACGTTAGAAGAGGTCGCGGAAGGAAGAAGGATGCATTATTTTATGTATTTTTGAGTCGATTGTACCACAGAATGTGGGTTTTTGGGTCATTGGACCATATGATATGTAATTTTGGGCTAATTGTACCGCAATAGGCGGGTTTTTGGGTCATTTGGACTAGGTCAGTTATATTTTGGGTCATTTGTCCAAGTGTTGGTTAGGAAGTTGTTAGCAAGTGGACAAGCATTGTAAAGGCAGAATCCTATATATAGACATGAGTTGTAAGTATTAGATCATTTGATCTTGGTACGATTTTTGGATGTTGATTGTGCACATCTTTGAGTCTGTATGTGAGATCAAGAGATATTGCCGAGATCTAGTTTTGCGGAGATGTTGTATCAGGGTTTTTTCTGAAGTAATATGACATGATGGAACTATTTGGAGAAATTCCCTGTGTACCTTTTATGTTAATGCATGTTGCGATGGTTTCTTGCTGCAGTTAATACTTTAATGTTATACTTGTCGCGATGAATTATTCTATTGAATGATGCTATGAATATGAATGATGTTAATCTTGGATGCATAGATATGTCTTGAATGCTGTGATAAGTTAAGTAATTGTTGCCGCAATCATCCTCCATTTGGCGGAAACATGGTTCCGTCCACTCTCCCTTGATCGCCTCGGGTGAGATCTCATCTGTTCTGCAGGTGTTGCTGGACAAGGTAAAACCTGTATGGGCCAGTGCTCAGGGAGATCTCGGTGTGTTGGTGTTGACAGTGATGGGAACCCCTGTCGACTGGGTTTGAGTCAACAAATGGTTCCGTTGTCGGGACCATGTACAAAGTGAAAGGAGGATATGTTGTGGCATCCGACGCAACCGAAGATACAGAGTTGGTTTGATCAGAGGTTGTAGGAATTTGCTAAAGAAGAAAGCTGGAGCACTCAACTGATGGTAGATCAGTGGGTGGATAGATATATTCACGACGGTCCACACGAATGGTTTTTCTGTGAATTTCCGGTCCTTTTGTTCGAGTGGTTGGAAAAGTTGACCTATCAGAAGAGGAACCACCAAGGTGGTGAGCCGACAACCTGGACCCCGGATCTGATCCAATAATTGCAGGAAGTTGACAATAAAGCGTCGCGGGCTGTCGAAGTGTGGCTTGATAGCATCTTGGAAGGGTATATCACTGAATTCACGGTCGATACACAGAAGTCTTATAGTGAAGCCGAAATATATTTCTTCCGTGAACCCCGAGGAAGGTTTTTGTTGTCGCTCCAACTATTCATTAAGATGCTTATTTGTGAAAAGGGTATATTGAAGATGCATATAGATCAGTAAGCAACCTGGTGGACGGAAGTCGTGGGTATCGCGACAGCAGGGGGGAGGTGCATGGAACCATTAGGGGTAGATGGGTGCGGGTCACGACGAGACTGTGAGTGAAGCCGAGGAAGAGAGTGGTCTTTCAAGGGGAGGAGCGAGGTTTCGACAGGAAAAGAGGCAGAGGATAGGAGAAGGTCCTGCTGCGATCGAACTACAAGTTCGCAAGGGAAGACCACACGGGACGAAGTGACCTCACAGTCCGGACCAGGATGCACAAGCTACGCCCAGGATAGAGTCAGGACCTAACCCCAGCAGCAACATACCCACACCTCCACTCACTGTCTGTCAACCAGTGAGAAACACCACTTCAACCCCACCGAGTCAACAAAACTTGATCTCTAGTAGTTCAGTACCTGCAGGAAGGAATCCCAGGATGGTGAGCGATGATTCTAAGTTATTGTTGTTCCATGGGAATGGGACAGATAACCTAGAACAATATTGGTTTTTGCGTGAAGCGGTCTAGACAGTAAAACAGATCACTGATGATGATGCCAAGAAATGACAGCTGGCGACGGCCCTGTGAGGTCGCGCCTTAAATTGGTTTATGAAATTTGTTCTAGTCCCTACATGAGCTCTAGCGAAGTCACTAGATGAGATCAGGGATGGGTTGATTGCAGAATTCAGGAAGCCCAAGTCTAAGGCCCAATATATCACAGAATTGAAAGAAATTAAGCAGTATCCCAATGAGACGGTGTGGGATTTCGACCAACGGTTCAAGACGCTGATGGCAAGGGTTAGTTTCGATATGAGCATTGTCCAACATAAAGAATGGTTCATCGTGGCACTGCTACCGCCTATTCGACTACCATTGATGCAACAAAACATCTCGACACCAAGTGAAGCTCTGGATATTGCAATGCGGTTGGAGGCATCACCGATTGGAGAAAATGCAGCTGGGATGTCATAGATACAGACACAGCTGGCTAACTTGACCATACAACTGCAATATTTGAAGAAGGGAAAGGAGCAGTGCGAAGAAGTATGGTGCACACGATGTTGAGGGGAAGGGCATACGAAGGACAATTGCCCTGACTTTCGCAACTACTTGGTTTCAGGAGCGCCAAACCCGTTGAATGGTGGTGGCATGCCATGGTGTCGCGTTTGTCAAGTATTTGGGCATCGCCATGAAGAATGTCCATATATGCAAAAAATGGTCACCAAGCCGATGAATCTGTATTGCACTTTCTGTAAATCAATGGGACATGATGACAAAGATTGCCGGGCATATGGGTTACTTCATGAGAGAACGTACGACGCATTCTATGTAAAGGATGACCAGTGTGTCATACAACAACTGCCACTGCAGCCGCTACCTCAACCGTAGGTACATTTTGTACCGCAGCAACAGTTTGTGCCACAATATGCCCCGATGCAAATGGCTCCACAACAGCCACAGTACGTTCAGCAACCACAGTTTACACAGCAAGGGCAAGGCATGCATCCCACTCAGATGCAACAATAGTAAAACCAACCGCAGTACCCACATGGGGCGGACTCCGTGGAGGATTCAGGGTGGACATGGTGGAGGATTTGGTCGTGGAGGACGAGGAGGTCGCGAACCTATTCAGTGCTATCACAGTGCAGTATGGGGACACTATCAGTGCGATTGTCCACTCTTGCAGACGCAATGTACATTTTGCTTTGTCACAGACCATACACTGGAAAACTGCCCGTAGTTGATTGCACGATGGCAGGTAGGGAATATTCCGCAGTTGCAGAACCAGGCATAGCAGCTAGTACAGAATCAGGTGCAGCAATCGATGCAGAACCAGAACCAAAATGCTAATCCAAATCTGAACCAACATGGGAATCCTACACCTAATCAGAATCAGGGCGCGAATCTTGCAACAATTTTCGTAGAGCCAAGACCACAAGGTGCGGTGGTCACAGTTATTACACGGGGAGGTGCAGCAATAGGAGGAGACATTCGAAAGGCTGGGCAAAAGAAGTTACTATTTGATGTTGACTCCTAGCGTGATATGTTCTTCCAAGCATGTTGTGTATTAGACCAAGACCGCGGTAAAGCTATCATCTACGACATGCCCCATGTGTTTGATGCGACTTCAGAGGCAAGTCCATCAGCGCAGTTCGAAACTTTATAGAAGTTTCTTGAGAGCTGCTTATTGCTGGAGAGAGATCCCGTGGCCCTGGATGAGATTGAAGGGTTGTTGCAGCGTCCAGCTAAGGGACGATAGGAGTCCGCATTAAACTCCTTACAGTGGCGGAAGACAAGTAAGGAGATGCAAATGAATATCCAGATTGGGGATTACAACGTTGATTCAGTTATTCTGGACCTTGGTTCAGATGTCAACATCTTAACCAAGCAGGCATGGCAGAAAATGGGGAGCCCCCCATTGAGTTGGTCTCCTGTACAGCTCCGATTAGCTAATCACGCTTAAGTGACGCTGATTGGGAGAGTCCCCCAGTTAGTGGTGGACATTGAGGGCATGAAGACCTACGCTGACTTCAATGTCATCGAAGTGGTTAAAAGAGGAAGTTCATATCCTACGTTGTTGGGGATCGGATGGGCTAACGAAAGTGGAGCGGTAATCAACTTCAAGCGGCGGATGATAACTTTTGAAAATCGCGATCTCAGAGTCATAGCCATGTTGGATATGGATGAAGGTCGCAGATACATTGAGCCAGTAAAGGACGACGATCCCAATGGATGGGACCACGCATTTAACATTTCTGAAGACTATATTCATCCAACTGCCAACGGTGAGCTGGGATGGCGCAGTGACAGCTTTGCATCTTCCGACTCTGATGACGCGCTAGAACACTGGCAGAACCGCTTGCACGACGTGTCGCTCCATAAGTGTGGGTTGATCACGCAGTCGCTATGACGCGTCGCGACTGAAACGGTCACACTACCAATATATGAAGGACTGCCTGAATTGTCTGACTTTCTGACGGAGTTCGAGGAAAGAGTTTCAAAACCACAATGATTACTGGCATTGGACGAAGCACTGAAGGCTGCTCCAGCACGCTAGTGGGCGACACACAAGGCATCAATTGATGGATGGTCAAAATGTAGAATATTGATGATGGTACGCTTCGGCGATACTGAGGTCTACCACGCAGGGAAGTATGATGGTCGGAACGATCCTGGAGGCCATTTGATGGAGTGTCAGACATTATGGGCATCACGACCAAGAGATGAGTGGGTCCATGCATTTATCCATACCTTGGATGAAATGCCACGGTCATGGTATACTGTAGCTAAGTTACAGGGAGAAATCACTACTTGGTTGGAGTTGACCATATGTTTTACTCATACATTCAGTTTTGTTGATCCCAATCCAGATGTCCATAACGCTCTGCAGATCATTCGCAATGTGGTTCTAAAGGTTGTTCCTGTGGCGTACCCAGTGGATCCGCATATGCACTTCCAGATGCAATCCATTATGGAATGTTATAATATCACTGGTGGGCCCGAATACGGTGATGATCCACGAAATTTCAATATTCCAGAGTCTGAAGGAAGTCGCGATGTGGTACCACCTGGTGCGCCAAGTGATCCGTTCAGTCAACCCTTGAAGCTTCGCAAGATCAATATTGGGACGGAGGCCACTCCCAAGTTTGTGAATGTTGGAGATTATTGGGATGATGAGATGATGGGAAAGGTCACTGAGTTGTTGCATGAGTTCCAAGACCTTTTTCCTACGAAGTTCTCCGAAATGAAAGGTATTTTGGGTGATCTAGGTGAGATGAAGATTCCCTTGAAACCAGACGCTAAACCAATCAGGAAGCGACCTTATCGGCTCAATCCGCGACATAAGGAGAAGGTCAAGGCAGAACTTGATCGCATGTTGGATGCTGGTATCATTGAACCGGTCGAAGAGACAGAATGGATCAGTCCTATGGTGGTGTAGGATAAGAAGACTGGTGAGGTGCGCATCTTTGTCGATCTACGGAAGTTGAATGACGCCTGCTTGCATGACCCCTTTCCGACCTTGTTTATTGATGAAGTACTTGAGGTGGTAGATGGCCAGGAGATGTATTCTTTCACAGATGGGTTCTCAGGCTATTATCAGATCCGTATTGCAAAGGACGACCGCCACAAGACAACTTTTGTGATAGAATGGGGATGTTTTCAGTATACTGTAATGTCGTTTGGACTAAAGAATGCACCTACGATATTTTCGCGGGTTGTTGTTGCTGCATTCAAGGATTTCATCCAGAAGTTCTTGCAGGTATACATGGACGATTGGACAGTCTATGGTTTGATCCGAGATCACCTAGCCTCTGCAGTTGATGCTGGAGCGCTGTCGACAGCACCAGATATTGCTGAATTTGAAGAAGTACATTTTTTGCGCGTCGTTTGGGGTATTGCTGGGTCACATTGTGTGCAAGCAAGGGTTGCTAGTCGATCCAGCGAAGATTGTGCTTATTTTGAGTTTGACACCGCCGACCACTGTCAAGCAGCTGAGGGTGACTTTAGGACATACTGGGTATTACCGCAAGTTCATCAAGGGATATGCAGCGATCACCACCCCTATGGAAAAGCTATTGAAGAAAGATGCAGTATTTCAATGGAGCACTAAATGTGAGGATAGTTTTGAGCAGCTGAAGGCTAAGATGGCTTCGACACCGATATTAGTATTCCCGAACTAGAGTAAGGAATTCCATGTCCATGTTGATGCATCGTCAATTGCACTCGATGTGGTGCTAGCGCAACCAGGAGATGGGGATCTTGATCACCCTATTGCTTTCGCCAGTCGGAAGCTGTCATCCACAGAAAAGAACTACACCACTACTGAGAGGGAAGGATTGGCGATGGTCTATGCGATGTAGAAGTTCCAACACTACTTATTGGGTGGACATTTTAAGATGTTCACAGACCACTCTGCATTGAAGTACCGAGTCAATAAGCCTGTGTTGGGGGGGAAGATATGCCGATGGTTACTTCTCTTTCAAGAATTCGATTTTGAAGTAATTGTGAAGCTAGGGCGGTTGAATTCCGACCATGATCATCGCGGATTGAAACAGGAGAGGAGCCAACTAACATTGAAGACGGGTTTCCTGATGCACAATTGTTTCGGGTTGAAGTAGCCGATGGCTATTTTGAAGAAATCATCCATTTTTGGCAACAGGTATCACACCAGAAGAGTTCACCAATAGTCAGAAGAAGTAGTTGGTGGTTAAAGCTGCCGACTTCCAGATCATCGCAGGAGAGTTATATAAGATGGGTGCAGATGAGATATTATGACGGTGTGTCTTGCCACACGAGCAATCGCAAATATTGGCAGAATCACATGGAGGAGTGGAAGGAGGACAATACGGCGGTCAAGCGACTACCAAGAAGGTGCTTCATGCAGGGCTCTAGTGGCCCACGCTACATAATGATGCGACAGACTATGCGCAGTCCTGCGACGTCTGTCAGAGAACTGGGAAGCCATCCAGGAGGGACGAGATGCCACTAATGCCTCAGTTAATACTACAGCCGTTTGACAAATGGGCAGTGGATTTTGTGGGACCAATCAATCCACTAGGTAAGCGCACTGGTGCCATATATATCTTCACGGCGACAGATTACTTGAAAAGATGGGTGGAAGTTGCACTAGTCGTTGATTGTTCCGCAGCCACGGCTGCGCGGTTTTTGTTTGACAACATTATCACTCGCTTCGAGGCTGCCCCAAGATATTACTGATTGATCAAGGTAGCCACTTTCTCAATCACACCATCAGCGCATTGACGGAGGAGCTGCAGATACAACATAAGAAGAGTACACCATATCATCCGCAGGCAAATGGCACGGTGGAAGCTTTCAATAAGATATTGGAACATGCGCTGACAAAGGTGTGCAATGCGAACCGCGACGACTGGGATCTCAAAATCCCAACAGTATTGTGGGACTATCGCACCACATGTAAAAGGTTGACGGGTCAGACACCATTTAAGCTGGTGTATGGAGAAGAAGCAATCATGCCAATGGAATACATTGTTCCAAGTCTACGCAATGTAGCAATGACAGGAATGGATTCTGAGGTAGCATTGGAGGAACGTCTAGCGCAGTTAGTGCAGCTGGAGGAAGATCGCTTTATTGTCAGTTTCCATTAGGGTGTGGATAAGGATCGCCAGAAGGCTTGGCATGATCACCACATTAAAAAAAAACAGTTTCAACAGGGCGACTTGGTGTTGTTGTATGACAGCAAGTTTATGAAACATCCAGGAAAATTGCAAATGCATTGGCTTGGTCTGTATTGCATCAGTAGCATAACTTCAGGAGGAGCGGTACAGTTGCAACAATTGGATGGAGCGATGCTCCCAAAGGATTAATGGTAGCATGTTGAAGCCCTATCGGTTGGGCTTGGAACAGCGCGATGCCTGAGTCGCATCACAAAAAAAAATATGTGTAGATTGATCGGTGGCAGGATGGCGCACCAACAGGAACAGAATGCAGAAGCAGGAAGGCTTGTGCCGCAAAGTTAGGAGCGGTCCGCGACAAGTGGCAGGGTCACGACTGGGTCAAATCAGCAATAAATGCCAAAAGTTAAAACAGTTAATTAACGACACTTTTTCAAATGATGGGCATTAATGGTGGATCTCGCCGATCGGTTGACAGGATCGACGGTGGATTTGTGTGATTAATACAAGATTTCGGTTGAGTTAATGCAGGATTTAGTAATGATTACGAAGGATTTGGATGGACGCTATAAAAACGGGTCGACATTGGTTGGAAGGCACCGAGCATTCAGTTGTTAAGTGCCTGTGCAGAGCTGAAGAGTCTTGTTGTTGCCTGGTGAGTGTAGGTGCGAGTTGGGAAAGATTCGGTTGAACTTGTTGAGTGTTGAGTGTTAAGTAGGTCTATCCATTACGCCGGTGGAGCCACCAGTTGAGAACGTTGAGTGAGGTATGCCACGAGACCTAGAAACAATTGAGATCAGCAGTAAAGTCGAGTCTCCTTTTATCGGGATTGCCATTGAAGAAGAAGTCGATTCTGTAAGAGACGTCAATCTTGAGGCAGAGATTGAAAACATGTCGGTGGGAGTGTCGGTAATTGATAAGAAGCGTCGGGGAGGTCAGTTGTCTAAATCACCGCAGATCAAGCGTCAGCTTCGGTCCTCCACTACAGGGGTGGGGGAATCTCAAGGGGAAGCGGGGCCATCTAGCCGTCGGGTTGATGAGTCCTCCGCACGGGAAGGACTCTCGGCCACTGATATCCCAGGGTATGTTCCCCCCAGTCGACCCGGGGTACCCGGCGCACCTTCCCGAAAGGTGCAGAGGAATCAAAAGTACCCACTGAAGATGCCTGCACTACCGGAAGGAATGGAGTGTTTTGTTGACATTGCACCAGCACTGATGCGTCTGAAGTATGACGACCATGATATGGTGGCATATAAAGAGATTATGTCAAAACCGTATGATCCAGGATCGCAATTGAGTGGTAAGCCGGTTCCGCATGATTGGGCACGAGGTTTGCAACAAGTAGGTCTACTATGCCTTATCAATATGCCAAATTTTGGATGGCTTCCGGAGGTCAATGCATGTGTGAAGCAGTTGCTAGATTGCTTTCACGGCAGTACGTTGTGGCTGGATGAAGGCATTCCCGTCACCGTGCACTTGATCGTAGAAATTACTGGGTTGCCCAAGGCTGGGGTCGACCCGTCGCGGTATCTCCAAGGAAAGGAAAATGACAAGAAGCTGGCTGCGCAATTGGTCAAGCGCTATGATTTGGAGAAAGATGGTCGGGGATACCGCACTAGCAACATCAATGATCAGGCGGTGCTCACTGGAACCAATATACTTTCTTACAAAGTGGTACGGGGTGGTCGACCCAATCGATGTAATTTGGGCATTGTGGCATGTGCTGAACTGGTCGTTGTTTCTGTTGAATCAACTAGCGGAGGATGCCGCGGCGGTTCAAGCTGGTAAGGGTTTGTTCACATATAGCTGGATTCTGTTATTGATTGCATTCATGGCTTGGAAGGAGCCTGATGTGTACCAAGGTATGGAGGTTGACGCCGCGAAAGAGCGTCATGGCACGCAGTATCAGAACCTGTGGTTTGTTCGAGAAAAAGAACGAAATAAGGAATGCACATTGGTGTTCTGGTTATACTGGGAGATGCTTTATGCAGCTGCGACGAGGGTGCCTCGTTTGTCTAAAGAAACTGCAGCACAGTTTAAGCCGGTCATGGTATTCGCAATCCGACCACATTCCATTTATGTCCAAGCCCGCCGCGACCCAGATAGGCAATGGTTGCTAACACCATATAAAGTAACGATGGTAGAGTTGGAGACTATCGTGAATGACTGGCCAATGGAATGGCTTGAACCTATGGGGTTGGTCGAGATTGAGGATGGAGAGCCGACGAAGGGTCCAAATGATAGTATATCGGCACAGGACCTGCACAGTCATCATGATTCCGATCAAGAGTCCATTAAAACACCGACGAATGACGACAGTGACCGCGCCTTGGAAGAGAACAGAACGAAAGTGCACCAGGACCCGACGACAATCAGTGGGCTTCCCCTACCGATGGAAGCGCACTTGGGTCGACTTATCAAAGCAATCACTGATGCATCCACCGCAGCAGCTCAGAAGATGACAAGGGCGATAGATGAAGGATTCCATGTGATCACTGCTTGTATGGACTCTTTGTATGACATGGTTTCACGGAGAGCACCGGACGAAGCAGTGGCACCACAAGTTAGCACAATCAACACTGAGTCGCGGGTCATGAATGTGGAGATTCCCTCGATTATGGTTGTGACTGAAGATGAGGCTATGAACGCCTTGATGCAGCAATTACAGAAGGTGTCCAGCAATGTTAATGCATTAACGACGCAAGGATTGACAACAATGCAGACGGTCGCTAGCAAAGAAATAGCTAACAGAATGCACAAGATCAGTGTTAAGTGCACGAGGGTGCAGGAGCACGAGGCCGTTGCACAAGAAGCTATTATAGAGTTGACAACACAGGCCGCTGCAGCACGACAGGATGTGGATGAGCTCGAGGAAGACATCAAGAAGGAGTGAGATGAGAAGGCTCACGAGATTGAAGAGCTAAAGAAAGAACAGGACCACCTCATCGCGGAGAAGGCCCATATGTGGGATGACATTGTGCGGGTCGAGCGGGCCATTATGGAAGCTTATCAGCATGTGCCGGAGCCCACTGAAGGGTTGGATATGCTTCAACGTACGCAACAACTGGGGGCTACTATTGTCCAGTTGCAGCACGAGAATTAAGAGTTGTGAGCTCAGGTGAATCCCGAAACACCACAAGCAGAAGTGGGCGACCGCAAAATAGCCATCGAAGAGATAGCAACACAGCTGGTGGAACTGGAAACCGCGCTGATGAAGCTCACAGCTGACATGGTACATTTTTGGGGCCAGATCGTTCAGGATGAACAGGTTGAACAGCTGATGAAGGTTCGGAAGGAATCAGAGGGGCAGTTGGCGACACTCAAAGCGGCGATGCGCGTGATGCCACCTATGGAGCAGGTTACCAAGTCTGTGGATTTGAATGATCTGCAGCAACGCATTGCCAAGGTAGATGAGCGACAGAAGAAGCGTGCTGCGTAGCTGGAGGAGTTCCAGGATGTTGGTGGCCAGTTCATGATGAAGGTTGGCGAAGTTCTCCAAGCAGTACAGGGACATCGTCAACAGGTGGCTGCGAAGCTGATCGAGCATCCATCACCCTAGGACGTCATCGACAGCCAGGAGGCAGTGACGGCAGCAAAGGAGATGGTTATGACCATCGAGTAGCAATACAATGACTTCAAGGTGAAGACCACGGAATACACCATGTCCAGTTGGCGTGGCTCGAGGGCGAGCCACAAGATTATGTTGGGGGCCTGTTGGTAGGCGGTTTGATAAGGAAGAATTGCAGCATCACCGATGCTGCGATACGTCAGAAGAGGTCGCGGAGGAAGAAGGTTGCATTATTTTATGTATTTTTGAGTCGATTGTACTGTAGAATGCGAGTTTTGGGGTCATTAGACCATATTATATGTAATTTTGGGCTAATTGTACCATAGTAGGCGGGTTTTTGGGTCATTTGGACTGCGTCAGTTATATTTTGGGTCATTTGTCCAAGTGTCGGTTAGGAAGTTGTTAGCAAATGGACAAGCATTGTAAAGGCGGAAGGCTATATATAGACATGAGTTGTAAGTGTTGGATCATCCGATCTTGGTACGATTTTTGGATGTTGATTGTGTGCATCTTTTAGTCTGTATGTGAGATCAAGAGATATTGTCGAGATCTAGTTTTGCGGAGATGTTGTATCAGGGCTTTCTCTAAAGTAATATGACATGACGGAACTGTTTGGTGAAATTCCTTGTGTACCTTTTATGTTAATGCATGTTGCGATGGTTTCTTGCTGCAGTTAATACTTTAATGTTATACTTGTCGCGATGAATGTTTGTATTGAATGACACTATGAATATGAATGATGTTAATCTTGGATGCATAGATCTGTCTTGAATGTTGCGATAAGTTAAGTAATTGTTGTTGCAATCATCCTCCTTCATTCAGAGCAAACATGGTTCTGTCCACTCTCCCTTGATCGCCTCGGGTGAGACCTCATATGCTCTACAGGTGTTGTTGGACAGGGTAAAACCCGTCTGGGCCAGTGCTCGGGGAGATCGCGGTGTGTTGGTGTCGACAGTGATGGGAACCCGTGTCGACTGGGTTTGAGTCAACAGGAAGCCCTCACGATGGGATGAAATGCCACTAGTACCACAAATGACGCTGCAGGCCTTCTACAAATGGGCAGTTGATTTTGTGGGACCCATCAACCCACCGGGGAAAAGAATAGAGTCGTGCTACATCATCACTGCGACAGACTACTTGGCGCGTTGGGCGAAAGTTGCACCAATAAGAGATTGTTCCGCTGCAACTGCAGCACGGTCCCTATTCGACAATGTGGTCACCAAGTTTGGGTGCCCAAAAGTGTTGTTGAGTGACCAAGGGACGCACTTTGTTAACCAGACGATTACAGCAATGACAGAAGAATTTCAGATCTAGCACAAGAAGAGTACTCCTTACCACCCTCAGGCAAATGGGACAGTTGAGGTGTTTAACAAGGTATTGGATCATGCACTCACCCAAGTTGTGTAACGAGAACCGCAACGATTGGGACTTAAAATTCCAGTGGTCCTTTGGGCGTATCGCACTACATGCAAATGAATGACTGGCCAGACTCCATTTAAGTTCATCTACGGCCAGGAAGCAGTTATGCCGATGGAGTACATTGTACCAAGCTTGCGCATCGCAGCAACGACAGGGATGAGTGACGATGGTGCAATGGAGGAATGGTTGACACAACTAATATAGCTCAACGGAGATCGATTCCTTGCAGGGTTCAATCAAAAAGTGGAAAAAGACTTACAGAAGGCGTGCCACAACCACCATGTCAAATCGAAGCACTTTCAGAACAGCGATACAGTTCTGTTGTATGACAGTAAGTTTGCGAAACACCCGGGTAAGTTGAAAATGCACTGGTTAGGACCATACATTACAACTTTTGTCACCGATGGAGGCGCGGTGCAGTTACAAAGTTTGGATGGAGTATTTTTACCTAAATTAGTCAATGGGAATAGGCTGAAGCCCTATCCCCATGATCCAACACAGAGCAGATGAGCACCAGAGGTGCAGGAAAAAAAATGGTCATAATGAAAAATAGTGGAAGCATGCTAGATGCTTCGCACGTTTGGCACGCGAAAATGGAATCATGGCCAGCCGGACTGCGGTCGATGCTTCCCACAATTGGCACATGAGGAGTCAAGTTCGACCATGAGCACGACGGATCAAAAGACGACGGAAAGACATGATGACGGGATCAGAAGATTATACACAAGGATTTCAGAGTCAGGCGTCAAGGACACAACGAACAAGCATAAAAGCAGGTATAGGATGCTGGCTGAGCAAGGAAGTATCTATCAGTCGAGAGGAACCCATGCTGCAAATTGGTTTGAAAGAGAGTTAAGTTAGGAATTCCAAGGAAGCTGTGGAAATTATCCATTTCATTTCGTGCGGCAACACCCCAGGGGCGTTGAGGGCCAGAACGACGAGTGTGCATGAACAACCACAGACGGCAGCGATGCGGGCACTAGGGAGGAACAAAGACAAGGTCTCAACCGATATGTCTAAGTGTGTGGTGGTAGTTAGAAGATTCACGGTCCCTGTGACCACCAGAATGCCAAGGGCGGTGGCCCCCTGGCCCTGGTAGGAGGCAATCCAATGTGTGAAACAGATGTGCCAGAGCAGTCGGCCTGTTTCCCACCTTGGCGACGTCAATGAATTTCTACCCAGTCTGTAACGAGCATGGAGTGAGCCAGTAGAGGCCGAAGAGGTAGATGATGAAGGTTTCCAGAGATTGGAGGATGAGTTCAAGAAGTACATGACAGTGAACCAAAGATCGACGGGTGAAGTTGAGAAGTACACAACAGCGAGCTCCAGACGGCAAGAACAATTTCAGAAGCAAAGCACAGCGAAGGATGAGTACCAACCAGCAGTGTCCAGCCTTGTGGCTCGGACGAGCCACAAGTTTGTGTTGGGGGCCTGTTGGCACGGGATAAGTCTGCAGGAAGTGCGGAAGCCGACAGGTGCGAAAGGGTCAATCCGTGAAAGAAGGACCATTCGCGAAGTTTGCGGAAGCACAAGAATTGTTAAAATTAGTTAGAATTGGTCATGTGGACCATTTTGTAACCAAATAGAAGCATATAAATAGAGTAGGATTTTAAGCCTAAGGGCATCCAGTTTTGGAGAATTGATTCCATCTTTTGATCTGTTTTGTATCTGCGACATGGTGTATTGACTGTTTATGCGAGGTTCATTCCGCAGGGTTTAATGAATGCATGAAGATGTTCGATTATGGTGTAATCTCTGTCTTTATCTTTGTGCGATGATGAATGTGAATGTTTGCTACAAGTTTAGTATGTTGTAGAATATCTTTGATGCGAATATACTATGTGTTTAAGAATTACTCTTGATGCAAATAAGTAGATTGAATATGTTGTTCGAATGTTTGTTATCTGTTGAAATATGCGAATGACTTAATGTGGGAATGGTGAATTGATAATATGCTGCAAAAGTTATAATCTCTGGTTTCTACAAGGGTAATGTGTGTTGGAAGCATATCCTAGACTCCACTGCGGAAACTTGGTTCTTGCAGCCCCCTTATCCATCTCGGGTGAGACTGCACTTGCTCCGCAAGTGTTGCTGGAAAGGGTTATACCTTTCCGGGCCAGTGTGTAAGGGAGTTTGGGTTGGTAGTTTGTTGGTGACAGTGCGAAGTGAACCCCTATTGATAGATGTTGTGTCAACAAGGATGGAGTTTACCTACCGAGAGATAACTTGCGCTAAGGTTTTTCCCTGGATGCAGAGAGAAGACTGACTATACACTGTTGTGTCGACTTCAACTTCACCCATCTAATCCCCATTCAATACATTCCTGGAGTAGACAGACTCCACAGCAAGACATGATGGGTTTGTCATTTTCATTAAACCCATTCATGGAGGTTGTTGGACATCTTATCAATCCATCAACCCTCCCTCATTCATATATTGTTGGGTGGTCACAATTAAATTTGGTGATCTGAGAATTCTAAGCGATTTGCATAGACAAAACGACTTCAACCAATTTACAGGATTTGGGTTCGTTGTTTTTGCAGAGCAGAGGAGCACTGTGAGTTGTGAGGTCAGTGGTTATATCTCTTTGGGATTGAAAGGCATATATTTGTTTGGAAGTCTTTTGTTTTCATGTTAGAAGATTCCTGAATTTTTGCTTATGCGTTAGCGACGAAGTGTATGAAACGCTGCACATAATCAAATTCTTCATGCAAATCACACCACCCACCACCATGGTCTTGGCCAAGGGAATGGATGACCTTCTCAACACGATCGTACTCAAACCCAAAACCCACAATTTACCTCTTTCCATCTCTCTTGCGGGATCTCGGCTTGGGCGAGTCTGCGGTTTCTTCTGCTCTTCTTCTTAACCTTTATAAGGATTTCTATCAGTCTTCTAATCGTATCATTCCTATTTCCAGTGGATTCAACACCAACCCCTAAACTTTGAAGTCGCAGCTTAGCAAGCCTAGTGCAGATGGCTACCAAGGGCTACCAAAAACGTCGCAGCAACATGTAGAGGAATAGTTTGGCCATGCATGCGGCCATAAGCTTCTACTATGGCATGATTCAAAATGCTCCCTACCTCCGAGGTTAGCATTTGTTGCACTCTAGGTAGCCCTGCTCAATTTATTACCAATAAATAAATAAATAAAAACCTTTTGGATAAGTAAATCAATATTCAGAAACTGTCTCTAAATCTCTCTTAACTGAGAAAAATATATTCTCAATGAGGGAATTCAAATTCAATCATAAATTCTTTGATTTCTAACATTTCCCATAAGCTTCTTGTGCAATTAAATTTAACCAATGTTGTGTTTGACCCTCCCGCTACGGTTTACATCGTTTCCCATATATATCTCTTCATTTTGATAATGATTCCCATGCCGTCTAGAGTCTAACAGAACTCCAAAAACTGTCTCCCACTATGGGAAGTCGCAAAGCTCCTTCATTCCATGACACTCAGCCAGATCAATAGCTTCTTATTCCCAGTATTTCTAGTGTTCATCCAACTATGGAATGAAGGAGCTTGGACTGACATGAGACATGAGACACTGATGTCCTTCCACAAGACATCAATCTCTTTCTCTTTAATATACACCTGAATATAGATGAATTGTGACAACTGGAATGTGTTTTGTCAATCATCTTTGTGATTTCTAGTTGCCTTTTTTGCAGCTCGGATTTGTAGTCCATCTATCTACCACTACTACGTTATGGACACTTTGTTGACCGAAAATCTTGTTTCACTTCTACTGCATGGTTTTGTTGACCTTTGCCCACTTCTACAAGTTGTTTCTCTCTACCGAGTAAGCTCTCTTAACTTAGCAACTGCCCGATTCTGAATCTCTATCTCTGATGGGATTCATAAGCACCAAACGTTGCTTCCAACTATCTACAATAGCGTTGTGGAGGATCGACAACTACAAGAAGGATCTATCATCAAAGACACCAAATGTACATGCAACATTCTACACAATGCAGCGTATGCTTCATTTTCCCTTCATTATTTTCACTTAATGCCTTTTGCACTCCCAATACTTGTAACATATTTTTTTATTCTACTTACCTGACTTCATTCTTCTTACCAAGACTATCACATTGCTCACTCTTGAAATTGTCACATTGGAAGCACCAATTATTGGGGAACCATCCCCTTTCAACTTTACTACTGGATTCACCTCCCAAAGCGGTTCCTCTATTTCAGAAAACATCCTCCTTCATACCCAAACCCCTTCACTTGCCATACCTTCCTCACCAAATAGAACCCCAACCCTTGTTTCACCTACTATTGAATTCACATCACTCAACCCTTGCAACAAAAATTGGGCCATTCAAGGCCGAATCATTTCCAAGACAACTATCAATGCATACAGTAATAAAAAAGGGCCAGGTAAACTCTTTGGATTTGACCTTGTTAGTGCTTCCAGAGATGAGGTCCATATCTCTGCATTCAATGAATTAGCAACATCATTGTATGACCAAATACAAGTTGGCATAGTCTACATGGTCTCAAATGGAACAATCAAACCGTCCAACCCAACATACAACCACTTGAAAAGCGATATTGAGATTTTTCATAATCCCCTCCTCAACAGTCCAAGCATGCTTGGAGGAATACCCCTTGATCCCTTTTCATTGCTTCCACTTTAATTCTATCCATGGCATCCAAAATACACCCCTCAATTCCATGCTTGACCTTATTGGGAATGTCATTCATGTTTCCCCTGCATCAACTATACACAAAAGGGATGGCTCAGAAACCATCCGTCGAACAGTAGGCTTGAGGGACATGTCTAGCTATAGCATAGACATAACACATTGGGGGGAGCACTACGAAATTGAGGGTGCTTAGCTTGCTAACCTCCGAGGTTTGGCTACTCCCACGATACTTGCAATCAAAGGTGGTCGCTTTACAGAGTTCAATGGAAAAACTATTGGAACCTTCTCCAATACCAACCTTCTTATAAACCCAAGTATTGAAGAAACTGTACTTCTCCAAGCATGGTGTGATGAAAATGGATTTTGTTTAGCCTCCCCGTCCTTGAGCCAAAAATACAACTCCTCTCCTTTTGGTTCGCGCAAAAGCATTACCATATCCAAGTTGCAATCTCTCCAACCCTCTAAGAAGCCAACCTGGTATTCAGTCCTTGCTACCATCACAAATATTAACATGGATGACTTTCATTTCCTTGCATGCCCTCTATTTTTTGATGGGATACAATGCATGAAAAAAATTTCCCACAAAATTGCCAATGTTTGGCATTGTACTAAATGTGATGGGGAGTTTCCAGAGTGTGATTACCGATACATACTAAAACTTGACCTAAAAGATGCTACTGGACAACTATATAGTGTCATATATTTTGATGATCCTGCAAATCAACTCATGGGGGTCTCTACAAAATATTTGTGCCTTCTCGCAAATGAACCAACATCTCTCCCATAAATTGTTCAAAATGTTTGTTATCGACACTTCCTTTTCACATTATCAGTCAAGGCAGAGAATTTTAATGCAAATGCTCGCTTGAAGGTGCTCATTGTCATGTTAGAGGAGGTTTCACCATCGTCGGCAACGATCGCTCCACTTGTTGAAATCCATGGCATTGCCCTTAATAAGCGTCCCGTTTCCCGCATGCTTTGAACTCCAACTTCACATGCACTTTTCTCGGCATATATACCTTCTTTTTTTACACTTGCTACTTTTAAGCAACGTGTCCATATTGAACATGGCATGGTGGCATTACAAATATATAACAAATGAGATGTGAAAACTTCAAAGCATAGAGAGAAGTATGCATACAAGATTGCAAAAGTAGGCTAGATTTGTTTTGACAATGCAATCCTAGTAGCCACCATTAATGCTGATAATATTGTTTTCCTGTATCCAAAATGAATATCAATGGTTATGATGGTTTGGTATTTGTGTTAATTTTGGCTTGAATGCTCATAGAATTCTTATTTTATCATCGAATGGCACCTTATCAATTTGAAAAGCTTAAGCATTGCTAAAATACATTGCAATGTGTGATAACATATTTTCAAGTACTTAAGAGAAGTATTCCACTAGGGTTTAAAGAGGACAAGGTTAATGCTTTTGAGAAGCAAATTCAAGCCATTCTGAACTCATTTAAGCAGAGAAAATATGATCTGCAACAACATCTTCCAAATCATACTGTCAGGCAAGTGCAATCTATACAGCAGCAACCACAAACTAAATTATCTCAAATGCAACAACAAGAGAAGCATGTTAATCATCTCTAGATGAATTTACATGCTTATGTTACTTCAATGCAACCAAAATCTGGGACACCTATTCAACATAGTTCCATGCCTTTACAACAATCTAGTGTACAAACGTCATAGCAAAATTTTCGGATTACAATGCAGTCTACCTGTAACATCCCCGATCCCCTCGGTGCCCTTTAGAGGTGATTATAACAACCTGCTAATTGTTTTTTCAAACAATCTGCAACTCTACACTTTTACACAGCAGCAACAACTTCAATCTACAAGCCGCAAGTCAGAAGTCGGAACTCCAAATACACGGCGTCGAAGAAATACACCTCCGAAATTCCGCAATCCACAATCCGTAGTGCGGGAGTCGGAAGTTGGAACACCAAATACACATCGTCGAAGAAATACGCCTCTGACTTCCTTAGCCCCCCATAGCCACTTCGGGTGAGACTTCGAGCTGCTGCGCAGCTCGTTGCCGAAAGGGCCAATGCGCCAAAGGGGTGTTTGTTGTTGCGCATCCTGAAAACCCGGGTCTGTCCAGAAAGAAACCAACACTAACCATATTTGTGTATGTTTCATTTATATATTGCAATATACCTTTCTTTACTCTTCCAATGGTTAGATATATAGTATGTTTCTCTTCCACCAATGCCACCATCAAGCTCATAACCACCTCACACTTTTATTGTAGGCATGCCGAAGAGTTGTATATGCACAGAAAAAACAACAAAACAACAAGCAACAATGTCTTCTTTATAGAGTTGCTCGTCAACTTGTTCATATCCCTTCTCCATTTCACGTTGTTCAAAATTCCATGACACCCTCTCCACTATCCACATCTGCACCAAACTTATATATGCACCCACCGCATAATCCATACACCACCCTCCTCAATGGTGCACAATAACGTTTCCTTACAAGATTGGACAGGCTATCTCCCATAAACGTATGCTCGATATACATGGAATCTTATCCTGGCATTGAAACAAAAAAAATTTGTGGTGCATCTACATGTTCTCATTGCATTGTGGAAAGAAATGGCCATCGCTTTTCCTTGACAAACAACATGGATCCAGGCATACAACCATTTTTCCTTGCCATACTTACTCGAGTTGAAGAAATGATCATTTCTCGTGTTAACCCAATCCTACAAGTCACCCATGCCCGTGGCGGACAATATACATATTTTGGCCACACTATTAGCTTCCCCCAAGACATTTCTAGCATTGCCACCTCCCTCCCTCTTTTAATTTCAAACATTGACATCCTTATTGTTCGCAAATGCAGTCCTACAAACAAGCCTTATAAATTCTTTGTTAGTCGAGCACGTGTTCTTGCTCCTCTACAATACAAAATGTCAAATGATCCCTACTACAAAGATGTTCAAGTTAACCCAATTGCATTATCTTCTCTTCCTCTTGAACCAACAAACATTTCCTCCCTTCTTCGTCATGTTAGCCCCCATCGGACACCATTTGTTGACCATACCTCAACTTCTACTATGCAATCACCCAACTTCCCTAAACCCCATGAATTGCAATCCTCCTCCTTTATTTCTACACAATCAAATTGTAGAACTGAGGTTGAGGAAATAAGACACTTCTTGCACACATGAGATGCCCCACTTCTAGCTTCCATTGATTGGCACCCAATAGGTGTTTCCCCTATCAATGAGTACAACACAATAGGCCTCCTCTCTATGGCCTTCCCAACCTTGTTTCCCACCGGTGTTGCAATGCTCAAACAACCACACATTCAATAGGTTGGGATGTACGATTATGCACTGCACCTAATTCGATACCATGACAATAGATTCAGCCAACATCCTGTTGGCAGGCGGTTTGATGAGGATGTGTCGCGGTACCGCCGACGTTGCGACACGTTGGATAAAGGCGCGAAAGGAGTATTTTGTACCAAAGTATACCGCAGTTGGCAGGTTTTGGGTCACTTGGACCATGTATTTTGCAATATTGAGTCAAGTATACCACAGTTGGCGGGTTTTGGGTCATGTATTTTGTAATATCGAGTCAATTGTACCGCGGTATGCGGGTTTTTGGGTCATTAGACCAAGTCAGTTAGTCGATTGTCCATAAGTGTTGGTTAGGAAAGTGGACAAGTATTGGAATGGGCGGAAGCCTATAAATAGATGAGAATTGTAAGTGTTGAAGAAGGGCGGAATGATAGAGAGAAGATAGAGTTGTATGTGAAGATAATGCGGGAGTTGCATAGAGATTTATGTACTGCTTTTGGTTTGCCACAGTAATATAAGGATGATGATTTGGTGCAATCTGCGTGTAATGTTTCTCAATACTTATGTTATTGCCTTTTCTTAATGCCATTATCTGTTTCTGTCGCTATGATGTGAATGCCGCAATAATATGTTATAGATATCTGTCTACTGTAATGTTAAATGCTGCGATTAAAGTGATGTGCTATAACTTCGCGATGAATATTTAGAATTGTTGTTAGTATCATACTACCGCAACTCGCCTCCTCCCTCGACAGAAACATGGTTCCGTCTACTCTTCCTGGATGCCTCGGGTGAGACCTCATCCGCTCTGCAGGTGTTGCTGGGTGGGCTCAAACCTGCCCGGGCCGGTGCCCAGGGAGACTGCGGTATGTGTCGACAGTTGGTGGACCCCTGTCGACTGTGAGCCCGCGATTTGGTCAACAAATGGTTCCGTTACCGGGACCGTGTGCAGAGTAAGAGGAGGCCATGTTGTGGCACCCGATGAAGCCAGAGATACAGAGCTGGTTTGATCAGAGATTGCGGGAATTTGCTGAAAAGGAAAGTCGGAACACGCAACTAACGGTAGATCACTGGTTGGGAAGATATATTCATGACGGTTCGCACGAGTGGTTCTTCTCTGAATTCTTGGTTTTTTTGTATGAGTGGTTGTCAAAGCTGACCTTCCAGAAGAGAAATTTCCAAGGTGGTAAACCGACGGCTTGGACCCCAAAGTTGATCCAGGAACTGCAGGAAGTCGATAATAAGGCATCACGGGCTGTCGAAGTTTGGCTTGATAGCATCTTGGAAGGATACATCACTGAATTTGCAATCGACACGAAGAAATCCTATAGTGAAGCTGAAAGATACTTCTTTGACGGACCGAGGGGAAGGTTTTTGCTGTCACTCCAACTATCAATTAAGATGCTAATCTGCGAGAAAGGTATATTGAAGATGCACCTTGATCAGTAAGTAGCCTGGTGGGCGGACGCCGTGGGTATCGCGACTGTCGGGGGGCGGTCGAAGGAATGGTAAAGGGGTAGATGGGTGCAGACCATGAGGAGACTATGAGTGAAGCCGAGGAAGAAAGTGGCCTTACGAGGGGAGGAGCAAGGTTCCGACAGGAAAAGAGGCAGAGGATAGGAGAAGGTCCTGCTGCGATCGGACTACAAGACCGTGAAGGAAGGCCACACGGGATGAAGCGACCTCATAGTCCTGACAGGGACAACCAAGCTACGCCCAGGATAGAGGCAGGACCAAACCCCGACACCAACGTACCCATACCTCCACTCACTAGCTCTCAACCAATAAGAAACACTACTTCAACACCGCCGAGTACGTCGACACCGCAGAATTTAATTAGTAGTAGTAGCACAGCGACAGGAGGAAGGAAGCCCAAGATGGCGGGCGATGATGCTAAGAAACCGTTGTTCCATGGAAGTGCGACAGACAACCCAGAATAGTATTGGTTTTTGTGTGAAGCGGTCTAGACCGTGAAACAGATCACTGATGACAATACTAAGAAAGGACAGTTATCCATGACTCTGCGAGGTCATGCCTTAGATTAGTTCATGAAGTTCGTTTTAGTCCCTACGGGGGCCCTAGAGAAGTCACTGGATGAGATTCGGGATGGGTTAATTATTGAATTTAGACGGCCTAAGTCGGAGGCTCAATATATTACTAAATTGAAGGAAATTAAACAGTATCCCAATGAGACGGTGTGGGATTTCGACCAGCGATTCAAGACACTGATGGCAAAGGTTAGCTTCGATATGAGCGTTGTCCAACATAAAGAATGGTTCATTGCAGCACTGTTACCCCACATTCGGCTGCCGCTGATGTAGCAAAACATATCGACGCCTAGCGAAGCTCTAGAGATCGCGATGCGATTGAATTGGAGATAATGCAGTCGGGATGTCGCAGATACAGACACATCTCGCTAACCTGACGATACAGTTGCAAGATTTAAAGAAGAACAAGGAACAGGGCGATGAAGTATGGTGTACGCGATGCCAAAGAGAAGGGCATACGAAGGATAATTGTCCAGATTTCCATAATTATTTGGTATCAGGTGTGCCAAACCCGTTGAATGGCGGCAGTATGCCGTGGTGTTGCGTTTGTCATGTGTTTGGCCACAATCATGATAATTGCCCATATATGCAGAAAATGGTCACAACTCCGCGAAATCTGTACTACACATTCTGTAAGTCGGTAGGACATGATGACAAGGATTGTCGTGCATATGGGTTGCTACAGGAGAGAATGTGTGATGCATTCTATGTCAAATATTATCAGCGTGCTGCACCACTATAGCTGTAGGTAGCTCAGTCGCAACCACAGATGCAGTTTGTACCACAGCAGCAACAACCGCAGCAGTTCGTACCGCAATATACACCGGTGAACCCCCCGCAGCCTCAGTACGTGCAACAACCACAATATGCACCACAAGGGCAAGGGATGCCGCCAGCACCCATTCAGCAGCAGTTTAACCAACCTCAGTATCGGCAGCAGGGCGGCTATCGGGGAGGCTACAGGGGCGGACACGGTGGTGGATTTGGTCGTGGAGGAGGAGGCCAAGGTGGTCATGGCCCTGTTCAATGTTACCACTGTGCAGTATGGGGGCATTATCAATGCGATTGCCCACTGCTACAGAATCAGTGTACGTTTTGTTCCGGTAATGATCATACAATCGAGAATTGTCCACAGTTGATTGCAAGATGGCAGGCTGGGAACACTCCACAGCTACAGAACCCAGTACAACAACCGATGTAGCAACCAGTGCAGAACCATCCCCCACGACCACCGTCGAACGCTAATCCGAACGTAAATCAACTAGGGAATCTGCAGTAGAACCAGACACAGGGTGCAAATATTGTAACTATTTCTGCAGAACCGCGACCACAAGATGCTTCGGTGGCTGTTGTCACTCGTGGAGGTAAAACGATTGGGGAAGATGGGTCGCGACCACTCATTCGCTTGGTTGGTCAGAAGACGATAAATTTCGACATTGATGCAGAGTGGGAGACGTTCTTGGAGGCACGTCGTACCTTGGAGAAAGACCGTGGTAAGGTTGTTATTTGCGATATGCCACCTGTATTCGATGCTACCGATGATGCTGATCGATCGCCACTACCAGGGACGTTGCAAAAATTTCTTGAGAACTGTTTGTTGTTAGCCCGAGACCTAGTTGCCCTAGTTGAGATTGAGGGCTGGTTATAGCGATTTCAGAAAGGACGGCAGGAGTCGGCAGTAAAATCCTTACAGCAATGAAAAACTGGCAAGGAAATGCGAATGAACATTCATATCGGCGACTACAATGTTGATTCGGTTATTCTTGATCTTGGTTCGGATGTTAACATCTTAACCAAGCAGGCGTGGCAGAAGATGGGGAGTCCCCCATTGAGCTGGTCTCCTGTGCAGCTCTGGTTGGCTAACCATGCGAAGGTTACACCGATTGAGCGGGTTCCGTGGCTCACGATTGATATTGAGGGCATGAAGACTTATGCTAATTTTGACGTCATTGAAGTAGTTGATGGAGGAAGCTCCTATCATGCGCTATTGGGAATAGGATGGGCTAACGATATTGGAGCTGTAATCAACTTCAAGAAGCGCATGATGACTTTTGAGAATCGTGATTTCCGAGTCATCGCTCCGTTGGATCCGGTTGAAGGACGCCAATATGTTGAGCCTGTCAAAGATGACGATCACACTGGCTGGGATCATGCATTTAATATTTCTGAGGACTACATTCATCCCACGATCCACGGTGAACTGGAGTGGCGCAGTGAGAGTTCTGCGTCTTTCGACTCTGATGATGCATTAGAGCACTGGCAGAACCGGATGCATGAAGTATCGTTCCGAAAATGTGGCGTAGTTACGCAATCCTTGTGTCAGGTTGCGACAGAAACGATCACATTGCCCATCTATGAGGGTTTTTCTGGCTTAGATACCTTTGTAGCAGAGTTCGAAGACTGTGTTCCAGAACCACAGCGATTGTTGGCCTTGGAGGAAGCACTGAAGGTTGCTCCAGCACACTGGTGGGCGACACATAAGAAATTCATTAAATATTGGTCACAGTGTCGAAGGTTGATGATGGTTCGATTTGGCAATATTGAGGTTTATCACACCGGCAAGTATGATGGTCAAACTGATCCCGGTGATCATGTGATGGAGTGCCAACGATTGTGGGTAACACGACCCAGAGATGAATGGGTTCATGATTTTGTCCATACTTTGGAGGAGATACTGCACTCGTGGTATACTGCAGCCGAGTTGCGCTGTGACATTACAACATGGGGGGAGTTGACGATCTGTTTCACTCATATGTTCACGTTTGCGGATGCCAACCCTGATGTCCATAATGCCCTGCAGCTCATCCGCGATGTGATATTTCAGGTTGTTCCGATGGCCTTCCTTGCTGACTCGCACACCCACAGTCAGATGCAGTCTCTCATGGAGTGCTTCAACGTCAGTGGAGGGCCAGAGGACGATGATGATCCCTGGAATATCAACATTCCCGAATCCGAAGGAAGTCGCGATGTGGTACCACCTATTGCGCCAAGTAATCCGTTCAATCAGTCGTTGCAGCTTTGCAATGAATATCGACACCGAGGCTACTCCAAAGTTTGCTAATGTTGGGGATTATTGGGATGATGAGATGATGAGTAAGGTTACCGAGTTATTGCATGGGTTTCAAGACGTGTTTCCGATGAAGTTTTCCGAAATGAAAGGAATCTTGGGTGATTTAGGAGAGATGAGGATTCCATTGAAACCAGATGCTAAGCCAGTCCGACAGCGACCTTATCAGCTAAATCCGTGGCATAAAGAAAAGGTCAAGGCAGAACTTGATCGGATGTTGGATGCTGGTATTATCGAACCTGTGGAAGAGTCAGAATGGATCAGTCCTATGGTGGTGCAAGACAAGAAAACAGGAGAAGTACGCATTTGTGTTGACCTGCAGAAGTTGAATGATGCCTACTTGCATGACCCCTTTTCGACTATGTTTACTGATGAAGTACTTGAAGGCATGGGCAGCCAGGAGATGTACTCTTTCACTGATGGATTCTCTAGCTACCATTAGATTCGCATTACCAAGGAATATCGCCATAAGACAACTTTTGTTACTGAATGGGGTTGCTTTCAGTACATGGTCATGCCCTTTGGTTTGAAGAATGCACCTGCGATATTTTCCCGGGTCGTTGTTGCCGCGTTCAAGGATTTTATTCAGAAGTTTCTACAGCTATATATGGATGATTGGACCGTTTATGGATTGATTCAGGATCATCTGGCTAATCTGCGGTTGATGCTTGAGAGATGCCGACAGCACCAGAGATCGCTGAACTTGAAGAAATGTATTTTTGGTGCACCGTTCAGGATATTGCTGGGTCATATTTTGTGTAAGCAAGGCTTGTTGGTTGATCCCACCAAAATTGCACTTATTTTGGGGTTGCACCCGCCGACCACTGTTAAGTAGTTGCGCGCCACCTTGGGTCATACGGGATATTATCGCAAGTTCATTAGCGGGTATGCTGCGATTATGGCCCCTATGGAGAAGTTGTTGAAAAAGGATGCGGCATTCCAGTGGAACCCAAAATGCCAGGCTAGTTTTGAAACACTCAAGGCGAAGATGGCGTCGGCACCGATCTTGGTCTTTCCGAACTGGAGTAAGGAATTCCATGTCCATGTTAATGCTTCATCAGTTGCTTTAGGGGTTGTATTGGCTCAACCAGGAGAAGGCGACATTGATCATCCCATTGCTTTTGCCAGTCGGAAGCTGTCCTCTGCAGAACGCGAAGGTCTGGCCATGGTTTACGCGCTACAGAAATTCAGCATTATTTGTTGGGTGGCCACTTTAAAATGTTCACTAATCATTCTGAAGCAAATAATTATTCGCTTCACACAAATAACTTCACCAGAAGATTTGGTATATACGATAAGCCATAAATATGGAGTAAAATAAATAATATATTAGATAATGGATAATAGGTTACAATAATGGCCCTGCCTTAAATATAGCTTGGGCATTTTGATGTTGAGGAGACACCTCCTTTCATAACCTATCTTTAGTTAACCTAACTATTAATTATTTAACTATTATCTTATTTTATGTTCGTAGCATTGCCACTCTCTTAGAGAGGCTTTGTCCTCAAAGCCTTATAATTTTGTCGCATTGTTCTTTGCGTGTCGTGGCCGTCGAAACATGTCGATACGAACTGCTAAGTGTAGAGCATAACTTCCGATATGTGGATGGGTCAATCCATCCCAAATTGATTTGTTGCTGTCTGCTGGGATTCCCTACTGATCCGTCATCAGGAGCTTTGATCACATTAGTACCATTATCTTTCGACATTTCCCACTTTTCAAAATATCGGTTTGTATGGTTGGGGTGTCGATAGGGAATTTTCACAATGTCATTTTCTTTTATGAGTGTCGTATTTTGAGTATTGATTTGAGTTGGAAGTTGTATTTTCATCCCTTGAGGTTTTAAGGTTTCGTTCTGTATCTTTTCCGACCTGTTTTCTAACTGTATGTTTTCATTTTGAAACTTCTTAATCACTTTTACTTGTGATTTTCTGTCATTTTCAGACTTCTTAAGTTGTTCCTTAAGATCTTCATTATGACTTATGATACAGCTATTTTCTTTCTGCTTGTCTAGAAGTTTTCCTTCAATGTCTTCCGTAGAATGTTCTGTCTTTCGACTATTTTTCAACTTCTTAATTTTTGTGACTAGGGTCTTGTTATGATTTCTTAATCTGAAAATTTCTTCGGAATTGTTGGATAGTACTTTATTACTCTTTGCGATTTCTGACTTATGTGTCTTTTTAGAGTCGTCATTTTGTTGTTGAAGAACTTTTATCTATTGTTGACATTGGCCGACCTCTGATTCTTGACTCTCTAATTTATGTCGTATCTGCGTTAGTTATTCATCTTTGTTGCTAACGATTTTGTTCAAGCGTATTATTTCTGCTTCATAATCGTTTATTTCTTTCTTTATATCTTGATTTTTCAACCTCTGATTGAAATCACTCTCCTCTTTTAATTCCTTGATTTGCGCACATAATTTTTCTATGTGATTTTCCTGGTTGGACATTGTTTGTTCATTGAACCGTTCTTGTATCTTATGTAGTTCAATCCTTACTTTTGATTGTGTATTAATGTCTCGTAATTCTTCATTGTCTTTTCGATAGCGCTTTAACTTGGCTTCTAATTTCTCTATTTATAGTCGCAAACCAACTTCCATGGTCTTTGATTTCTTCGACGTTAGATGTTTGTCTAGACTATAGATGGTCTTTGATTTTGTTTTCCTTTGAATACTTCGTCAATGCTAATTGGTCTTCTTATTTTCTTCGATAATAATTGTCACAAAATCTTGACTTCTTGTCTTCTTTCTTATTAGGTTAAATAACTTTTTTTTTTCAGAAATAATTATTATTTCAATAATATTTTTATTTCCTTTTAAATAATAATAATTATTAATTAATTAATTAATTAATAATATTATTATTATTAATGTCTTATGTTAACTATATATATATAGTTTTTTTTTTCTTCAGAAATTGAAATATTTAAACAAATATAATAATATTATTATAATGTTTAAAGTTTTTTTTTTTAAATTAGGTTTTCGAGGAGTGAACGGGGTGGTGGGATGGTGGTAGGAGTTCGAGAGTGAACTAAGTTTATGCAGCGTGGAACGAGGATGGAACTTTACGAAGTGGGGGGGGCGAGCTGGTTGCTGTGATGAAGGGTAGAAGGGAGCGTGGGGAGGTTGAACACGCAGAGGGTAGGGGGAGGAGCATGCAGATGGCACGTGGGTGTACGGGCGAGGGAGTTGAGAAATGTAGCAAGGTATTGGAAGGGCGTAGCAGTAGTGGAGGCGCTGGATGGGAGTTGGAAGGATGAAGGAAGGGTGGAAGAGAGGAGCAAGGAGTGGGGAGGCGCGCAGAGGGGAAGCGCGATGCGAGCAGGGTAGTGGGTTGGCGTGGTGGTTGCGCAGGCGTCGAGGGCCACGCGCAGGTGTGAGGGAGAGATCTGTGAGGGAATGTGAGTCGAGAGGAGCGGAATGAATGAAATGGAGGCGGGACTAAATGGCGTGGGGGGATGAGTGCTGGGAGGAAGTGGAGAAGGGACAAGAGTTGGAGAGATGCGCCGAGGTCTTAAGGAGTAGCAGCCGAACCCTTTCTTTCTTTTTCCTCTTTTTTTTTTTTTCTTCGCGATAAATTCAGATTTTTTGGGGGATTTAATGGCCAACGGCTAGTTCTGGATCAAGGATCCATTTAAATCAGAGAAACTTTGAGGAGTATGGCCAACGGCCTGAATCAAATATTTGCCCAAGGAGGGGCTCTGATACCAAATGAAGCAAATAATTATTCGCTTCACACAAATAACTTTACCAGAAGATCTGGTATATACGATAAGCCATAAATATGGAGTAAAATAAATAATATATTAGATAATGGATAATAGGTTACAATAATGGCCCTGCCTTAAATATAGCTTGGGCATTTTGATGTTGAGGAGACACCTCCTTTCATAACCTATCTTTAGTTAGCCTAACTATTAATTATTTAACTATTATCTTATTTTATGTTCGTAGCACATTCTGCATTGAAATACTTGGTCAATAAGCCTGTGTTGGGGGGGGAGATCTGCAGGTGGCTACTGTTGTTTCAGAAGTTTGATTTTGAGGATGTTGTGAAGCCGGGGCGGTTGAATGCTGGACTAGATCATTTGTCAAGGATTGATACAGGGGAGGAACTAACTAATATCGAAGACGGGTTGCCGAATGCCCAACTGTTTCACGTTGCCGCTATTGATCATTATTTTGATGACATCCTTCAGTTTCTGGTGACCGGCACCGCGCCCGATGACTTTACCACTACTCAGAAGAAGCAATTGGTCGTCAAGGCTGCTGATTTTCAGTTAATTGCAGGAGAATTGGATAAATTGGGTGCCGATGAGATATTGCGTAGATGTGTCCTGCCTCATGAGCAAGCGCAGATATTGGTTGAGGCACATGGTGGAGTGGCGGGAGGACATTATGACGGTCGGGCGACTACCCGAAAGGTATTGCGTGCATGTCTTTGGTGGCCTACATTACATAACGATGCGACAGACTATGCGCGATCTTGTGATGTTTTTCAACGAACTGGCAAGCCGTCCAGACGAGATGAGATGTCGCTGCTACCTCAGGTAACATTGCAACCATTTGAGAAATGGGCTGTGGATTTTGTGGGGTCGATCAATACACCAGGGAAACGCACAGGTGCACGGTATATTATCACAGTGACAGAGTACTTGACCTGGTGGGTTGAAGCAGCACCTGTAGTTGATTGCTCCGCCACAACGGCTGCTCGATTTTTGTTTGATCACATTATTACTCAATTCGGCTACCCTAAGATATTGTTGAGTGATCAAGGTAGCCACTTTCTGAATCGCACTATCAACGCCTTAACGGATGAATTGCAGATACAGCATAAGAAGAGTACACTCTATCACCCACAAGCGAATGGAACGGTGGAGGCGTTTAACAAGGTATTGGAACACGCATTGACAAAGGTGTGCAATGCGAACCGAGACGACTTGGATTTGAAGGTCCCAGCGGTATTGTGGGCCTATCGCACCACCTGTAAAAGGTTGACTGGTCAGACACCTTTCAAGCTGGTCTATGGGAAGGAAGCAATTATGCCTATGGAGTACATTGTTCCAAGTCTACCAATCGTGGTTGTTACGAGCATGGATGATGTTGCAGCATTAGACGAACGTCTATCACAATTGGTGGAACTTGAAGAGGATCGATTTATCACGGGCTTTCACCAAGGGGTTGAGAAGGACCACTAGAAGGCATGGCATGATCGCCACATAAAAAACAAACAGTTTCAGCAAGGCGACTTAGTGTTACTATACGACAGTAAGTTTATGAAACATCCAGGAAAGTTACAGATGCATTGCCTGGGTCCCTACTGCATCAATAGCATTACTTCAAGACGAGCGGTTTAGTTGCAGTGATTGGATGGGGGGATGATTACCAAGCTGGTAAATGGTCACAGGTTGAAGCCCTATCGCGCGGGCTTGGAACAGTGCAATGTCTAAGTCGCATTGGTTAAAAAAAAAAAAGAGAGAACAAGAGAGAGAAATAATGATGATGGTTGTTGCAGGTTGCTTGGTGGCAGATGGCGCACCAACAACAGAAGAGGCTAGTGCCGCTAGCTTAGAATAGTCAAAGACTCATGACAGTGTTGCGCTCAGGCTCGATGATGGATTTTGTACGATGGATTTGGGAGACTACGGCGAGGTGGTGTGATTATTGGCCACCATCTCTACACATGATTGCACCTAACCGATTCGGCTGGGTTCACACATGACGATGGCATGTTTTTCACATGGCACGCTGGGCCGGGATGAGCAGCAGGGTTGTTCACGTGGTGGCACGTGGGTGCTTTATTGGTAGCATGGTCACCCCCCACTGTGACAGTCGGTCGGCTCACACACACAGATGAGAGGTACCGGGGCATCATTCCCCCCGTCGTGATAAGGGAGAGCCCGGCTATAAGTAACCGAGGAAGTTGGTAGTTCACCATACAGAAGTTGTTCTGACATAGAGTGGTTATGCTGGTTAATCAATTTGGAAGTTGAGTTGTGAGGAATTCCAAGGAGGCTGTGGAAATGCTTCACTTCATTTCCCATGGTAGCACCCCAGGGGCCCTGCGAGCCCCAACGATAGCTGTCCCTGAGCGCCTTGATACGGCGGATGCACTTACGCTGTGTATGCCCGAGCCGGTGCCAGGGTGACTACGATATGCGTCGACAGTAAGGTGGACCCCTAGCCGGTCCTGCATAATTCAGTATGCAGTAGTTGTTCGAAGGGTTGTGCTATTTTTTATCAGAACGCTGGTTGGGGTGGTAGCTCCCTGACTTCAGTAGAAGACGGGCGCTGGCGTGAAATAGATGTGCCAGAGTCGTCCGCCATTCCCACCCCTTGGTACTGTTCGTCCTCTTTTCTTTTCAGTCTGCACTATTCCATGCGACTGGAGGATGGGCTCGCGACGTACCTGGAAACGAGTCGGGGGTTGCCTACTCTCGTGTAGGGTTTACAGAATTGGTAGCCAAGAATCTGTACAGCCGAAAGAAGGAGACAACATTGCGTGATCCAGACAGCAAGAATAGATGCAGTTGACGTGGCTCGAGGGCGAGCCACAAGATTGTGTTGGGGGCCTATTGGCAGGTGGTTTGATGAGGACATGTTGCGGTACCGTCGACGTTGCGACACGTTGGATAAAGGCGCAAAAGGAGTATATTGTACCAAAGTATACCGCAGTTGGTGGGTTTTGGGTCACTTGGACCATGTATTTTGTAATATTGAGTCAAGTATAACGCAGTTGGCGGGTTTTGGGTCATGTATTTTGTAATATCAAGTCAATTGTACCACGGTATGTGGGTTTTTGGGTCATTAGACCAAGTCAGTTAGTCGATTGTCCATAAGTGTCGGTTAGGAAAGTGGACAAGTATTGGAATGGGCGGAAGCCTATAAATAGATGAGAATTGTAAGTGTTGAAGAAGGGCGAAATGATAGAGAGAAGATAGAGTTGTATGTGAAGATAATGCGGGAGTTGCGCAGAGATTTATGTACTGCTTTTGGTTTGCCACAGTAATATAAGGATGATGATTTGGTGCAATCTGCGTGTAATTTTGCTCAATACTTATGTTATTGCCTTTTCTTAATGCCATTATCTGTTTCTGTCGCTATGATGTGAATGCTGCAATAATATGTTATAGATATCTATCTACTGTAATGTTAAATGCTGCGATTAAAGTGATGTGCTATAACTTCGCGATGAGTATTTAGAATTGTTGTTAGTATCATACTACCGCAACTCGCCTCCTCCCTCGACGGAAACATGGTTCCGTCTGCTCTTCCTGGATGCCTCGGGTGAGACCTCATCCACTCTGCGGGTGTTGTTGGGTGGGCTCAAACCTGCCCGGGCTGGTGCCCAGGGAGACTGCGGTATGTGTTGACAGTTGGTGGACCCCTGTCGACTGCGAGGCCGCGATTTGGTCAACACATCCTCGTTTTTGCTATTACATATATAACCTCATGATGCGCCATCGTAGCCATGCTACTGCTTCTGTGTTCATCAAACACAACCTTGAATATACATTGCCTCCAACAATCTCAGAACTTCTACATCAATTACAAGACTTTCCCGATGCTAAAATCGTTGAACGAGTCATGCGGTTTGTCTCTACCATTCATGGGACACGCTCCTATTGGAACAAAAGCAAGGGTGAGCTCATTGATATGATCACCCAACAAGGGACACCAACCTTCTTCTTCACCCTTAGCGCAACTGACACCAAATGCAAGGATTTGCATTCTCTGATGCTTGTACAAGCTCCACCCACTTTTAATCAACACCACCAATGGAGGATTCACAACATTATAGGCAAACCACATGTTGCAGCTCAATACATGCACAATAGATTCCAAATATTCCTTGAAGAGTTTCTTCAAAAAGGGCTTGCTACAAAAGGCTACTAGTGCAAGTTTGTAACAAATCATGTTCCTTTTCCTTCTTTTTGTATTCAAAACCTCGAAGTTTTCCTTTCTAATATTTCCCTTTTCCATGTAGGTATGAATGGAAACACAAGGGCTCTGTGCATATACATGGTTTCTTATGGTTGGAAAATGCACCCAATATGGACACGTTAGACTAGGGGGATGCTTCCAGGGTCGAAGATGCAAAACATTACTTTGACAAATTTGTTACATCATGGAATCCCCGTGCCAACCACTTGAGAACCCCTGGCTTCCATCACTCTACAGTAAATGATCCATGCGCCCTTGGATCACATTCCATACTTGTGTTTGATCACTTGGCTGACTATGAAGAGCTTGTTAATTGCGTCCAACGACACACAAAATGCTTAGAATCTTCTTGCCTCCGCAAAAAAAGGGTCATCCCTTAAATGTTGTTACAGTTTCCCCTTCGATCTACAACCTACCTCTTCTTTGTTCATTAATGCAAATGGTCGTAAAACATACAACCCTGCAAGGAACGATGCCCTCTTAAACATTCATAACCCTGACATGCTATTGACATGTAGAGCTAACGTTGACTACTAGCCTATTCTTTTTAGACATGTTTTCCTTAAATACATTTCAAAATATGCAGCAAAGGCAAAGCCAAAGTCAGAAAGCTACCATGAAATTCTCTCTCGTCTCGTGCGTGCAACACCAATTGATGGCCCTATCCTTCAGCCAATCAGGCACTTCCTATCAGAAACAGTTGCAGATCACAACATCAGTGCACAAGAGACTTGCCACATGCTCCAAAAACTCCCTCTTTCCCTTTGCAACTGCTCCTTTGCTTCCTTGAATGTTAGCCGAAGTGTTTTTCGACGTGTTTTTGATGACTCACTTGACACCCCACCAACAACAAGCTCCATTTATGCATACATGCAATGACCCCCTACACTTGAACAACTTACCCTTCTTGAAGCTACATGCTCTTGGTCATTCTCACCTCGTAGAAAACACTCCCAATGGAAACCAATCTACCCTCCCAAGATTCTTCGCGTCTTTCCTCGCTTCACTACCATTCCACCCTTTGATGCATACTCCTTTGTTTCATTCTGTTGGAGCGAGCTCCTCCTATATGAACCTTTTCATACCCCCCCTGATGACATTGGATCCACATAATTGGCCATAACTTCTCATTGGCTTCACATTAAAGACACATACAGTGCATGGCATGTTGATCTCTTACCAGAATATACCTCTACACCTCCCTCTGATGACTCTGCTTCTAATCCAATTCAATTTCCCTTACCCCCTAACATGGCTGAATGGGAACTCCTTTCTCAACTCTGACCTGGAAACAACCTCCATGTTGATGACCTTGACATGATTGGGTATCGTGATTTTTAGAAAAACCACAATTGGACCCAAAACCATTTCCCTTCACACATGCATGAGACAGCGATATCATTCATTGACTTCAACCGCTTATCCACACAAGTACAACAAGACACCTCTTCATCTTCATGTTCTCCTGCCTCCTTGTCTCCCACACAACGCATGACCTTTGACATTTTGCTTTCGCACTTCACAAATATTGCAAGTCCCACCCCACTAAAAATGGTCATTCAAGGCATTGCAGGAACAGGAAAGTCTTACTTGATTTCTTGCCTTAAATCTTCATTGCAAAATGCCTCTTCCCACAATGTTTCCCCCTTGCTCCTCCTTGCTCCAACTGGTGTTGCTGCCTTTATCATATATTCACTTACAACACATTATTCCCTTTGGATACCCATTTCTGAGATGCACCTTCTTGAAGGCCAATCCCTTTCAAGCCTCTAAGAACAGTTCCGCCATATTCGATACATCCTCATTGATGAAATGAGTTTCATTGGCCCAAAAATATTAACCTGTATGGATGATCGCTTATGCGAAGCCTGCCCTTCCCAACATACAAGCCCCTTTGGTGGTTGTTCCATCATCCTTCTTAGTGATTTTGGACAATTTCTCCCTGTAAAGGACATCCCCATGTATGCTGGCACCTCACGAGGCAACGCTCTTTGGCGTACTTTTGACACTTTTGTGACCCTTTCAACCATCTTTCGAAAACAAGGCAACAACCCTTCTCAAATTTCCTTTCGCCAACTCCTAATCAACCTTCAAAATGCAACCCCAACTCTTGAATATTGGACCCTCCTCATGTCAAGGACAACCTCCTCCATTTCATAAGAAGAGAACCATGCATTTGAACAGTGCACTCACTTGTACACAACTAATATCTCTGTTGCATTGCACAACAAACAAATACTAAAACTCCTTAACATGCCAATTGCACATTGCTCCGTAGAGCAGAAGAATCAATAGGCGCATGCCTCCATAGACGATGATCAACTTCCCTTCAAGTTTCTACTAGTTGTTGGTCAAGAGGTAATGTTGACAGCTAACTTGTGCGTTGGAGAAGGCCTCGTTAACGGCTCACTTGGCAAAGTCATTGCGATTGTATACAAATCCAATGATCAACCGCCTACCTTGCCATCTTTTGTTGTTATCGGCTTCCTCCACTACAAAGGCCCCCCATGGGATGCTTCCAATCCAAATTATGTCCCTATCCTCCCATAACAAGGGGTTCACGGAAGCAAGTACCACTTCGGATGACATGGGGTTTAACAATCCATACAGCACAAGGCATGACCCTACAAAATGCAACAATAGATATTAGCAACATTGACAGACAAGGACTTACATTCATTGCAATATCCAAAGTTAAGACTTTCTTAGGACTTCACATATCTCCACCTTTCTCATTTTCTAGATATTCTCAAATGCAAGACAATCCCTATGTGCAACGCATTATACAAGAGGATACCTTGCTTGCTTCTAAGTCTTTGCAACCACACCTTCCATAAAACTTGCATTTTTTCTCCCTTTACACCTATACTTGCCAACAATATTACTTTACTCCCTTCTCCTTGGAATCACCACCACTTGTATATATTTTTTTCAGATCTTGTATTTCTTTTGATACCATGATTGAATAGTTTCCTGCAAAAGACAACAAATACAAAGAAACATTGCTTTATTGAAAATGTATCTTTTTCCAACATATATAAATCTTTTATTACTAGTCTATCTTATTTACTTCAATGTGCTGCCATTTATTGTTTCAAAAGGAAAAAAAACTCACCATTTCATGACATGTTACTCTTTTTCCCAACAAATATAAAATGTCCCCATATATATACTTCAATATGCTACCATCAATTGTTTCAACATGTCCGTGTTGCATTAGCTCTATAACATGTTTTTTATATATTTTTCAAACAAGTCAAATAATGTAACATTGTTTGGATACATTATCTTTTTGCCTATTGCAAAGCAGAAATGGATATGGACTTTCTAACAATACTTGCCCACTATTCGCAACAAATAAAGGAACAACAAGAAGCTTTGCAACGTATATCAACACGATTCCAACCACCAACTTCGGTTCCATTTACTCGCCTTCGGCCAATTATTCAATTGCTCTCTGAATTGAAGGCCTACTTCAACGTGTTATTCACCTGCATGAAAGAGATGCAATCGGACGAATACAAGCAGACTTGGTACTATGACATCCACGTCTTGCTCCCCGCATTTCCTGTACTTGGTGTAGCCGCTGCCAACAATCTTGATGTATATATGATTGATTTGCACTACAAGATTATATTTTGGTATTCTAGACACTTTCCTACTCTTTTTGGTGTAGTGTCTTCTAACAAACTTATACTCTTATGCTCATTCGATTTCATCCCCCTTGTGCGGATCCTTGTATGCATGTGTACAGTTTTTCCTTATCTGCCATGTTTATAGCACTTTGAATGTACAAATTGTTTCTACAATCAACATCTCTTATAGCATGTGTCAACTCTTTATATTAGCATACTATATTTGAAGACAATATACATATAATTCCATCTTTGATTTCTATACACACTTTGTTTTTTATACTTTTCTTAGTTGTTCACTTATTAATTTGCTTAGTACTTCCTATGCAACTATTAATTCAACTTTACTTTGTTGAACCTTCACTTGTCTTATCGCATAATCTTATGCAATACTATATTTTCCTACTTTTATTGCTAAGTCAACTTCAATATGGCCGTTTTATTATGGTATCACAATGTATACTAGATACTTTATAGAAATTGTTATGGCCAAAGGAGATCCTAGCACCAACATTAGTGTATCAGTATATGCTAATGTTAAATTCAAATGTATTAAGTGAAAAGTTTAGCAGTTATCTCCTAGATTTCTCATACAATCCAGTTTTCAGATGGATGTTAAAGATATATAAGTTTATAATAATGTTAAATCCAAATTCCTTGACTGAAATGTACATCCCAGAATTCTCATACCATGCGATTGATGTTTGACATGTATCAGTATATAATAATATTAAAACTAGATTCCTTAGGTGAACTGTTTAGCAGTTATCTCCCAGAATCCTCTAACCATCCGGTTTTAGGATTGATGCTTGAGATGTATCAGTACATAAAAATGTTAAATTAATATTCTCGGGTAAAGGATGAAGCTCAAAAATGGATGGCTCTTGTTGAACTTAGATACTCTGAGATGCAAACTTCCTATAGATACTCTGAGATGTAAACTTTGAAAATTCAAGTGTAAGAATAATTTCATAGAGGAGTGAGATAATTCATTTAAAAAAAATATTGTAAGAGTTATGATTATGTAGAAGATGTTTTGAGGAAGAAAATATAAATGAGACTCATTAGCAGATACATTAACCTTGTTTTTCTATAGCACAACATTAACCTGAATCTTATAACCAGATGCCCAATACAATTTTTGAATCATGTATCTTATAATATTATTAGTAATAAGACAAAAATAAATAATAAAGGATTTTGATTTTTAATAGAAAGAGATTTTTTAAAGAAGAGCAAATGTGTATCGGTACTATACAGAGATTATTTTTAATGCATATTTGTATTCACTAATCAACGAAAAAAATAGGTCTATGTTAGTTAGCATAGCAATTCTCACAAGGGCCATGATTTCATTGCCTAACATATCAGTGGGACAAGTTTTGCATAGCCCTTCACGCTATGAAGAACAAAAAGAAAACCAACTGTAATCTCACTCCACACACACCCTAAAAAAACATTTTCACTGCTGTGACTTGTAATAGAATGCCAGGAAACGAGTCTTTAACATCTTTGTGAAGAGGGCTCACCCTGGATCGATTTATAATGCCCCGAATAGTTGCAGCTTTCACCATATCCACTTCAAAACCATGAATTTGCAACCAGAAATGGGGAAAAAATGAAGAAAACTAAAAACACAGAGCACCAATGGATGAAAAATTGCATAGCACTTATGAATATATTCTAGCAAATACCTTTGGCTTCTTACAGGGCTCCAACCCTTGAAATCCTTGTTGTAAATGTAAGTGTATCTCTTATTTCCTCGCACATCTCTATGGAAATCAGAACCCTACTTGACGACATACTCGAGCTAGCATGAAAGGTTGAAGTCGCCTAGCCACACATTAAACCAGAAATGAAGCATCACATTACAAGCCTTCATGTATCTATGTAAGATTTGTGTTTCCATATGCTCATGTAGGTAAAATAATGTTGCGAAAAGCCCCACAATGATCTTGTATCTCCTCCGCCATTCAAGAAATGGGCCATTTGGACAAAGAAAATCGTTTCGAGGATGGAGTTAGGCATGTAATATCATAGTAGACCAAAAGAAGATAATTTTCTTCAAAACATGTGAACAACACCAAATTCTTGTGCTGGAGCTGCCCTAGAATCGTTATTTCGGCCTCAAAGGTCTTCTCTAGGTTATTGTGCTCGTCATTCCTGTAAAGGAATTTCATCACAACGATCGAGCCATCACTAAGAAACATTGCCTTATAATCACTACCGAACCCCCCTATTTACATGAGAACCCCCTGAACGACACGGTGGGTGACTTCTTCTACAACTTGTTGCAGGCTGTATCACATGGGAAATGAAGTATAATTGACCAAGTCTATCTCAAGTTTAGGTTTTTTATATTAAAAATACAAAATTTCCATGAGTCATGCCTTCAACGGAAAATACCTTCACTAGATTTCCATCTCTACACATTGGAAATCGCATTCTTGGACTTTGAAAGTGCAGATTGAGAAGTTCGAACCAAGTGGTAGTTAACTGAGGGTGGGTGGAACTCAATGGATGCATGTTCAACCTACGTGATAGCTAGCTAACTCACGGTGCATGCTCAGCGACGTGGTGCTCAGGGTGGGCATGCTCGTGCTTCTCAAGGTGGCTAACTCAACCACTTGGCGCACATTTTTATTGTATAAAGGAAATTAAATTCAAAAGATAATAATTTATAAAAATAAATAAATCACAAATGTAGATTATATGCAAGCTTGGCTTTCAAAATTGAGCTGCAAAGCTTCCGCAGTCCGCAGTCCACAGCCCGCACTCTATAGTCTGCAGACAGTAGTTTGTTCACTGATTTAGGGCTCAGTTCGTAGTTCGGGGTTCGGGGTTCCAGTTCCACCGTTCCAACTTCCAAGTTCACCATTCAGTCGAGTAACAAGTTCGGTCCCTTAGGGTTCCATTCATTCAGAATTGCATTTGTTCGGGTTCAAACTTCAGTCTTAGTGTTCACGGTTCACAGTTTGCAGTTTGCAGCCTGCAGTCCGTAGCCACACCCACAGTCCTCAGCCTGCACTCTAGAGTCCTCAGACCGCAATACATTCACCGATTCGGGGTTCAATCCGTAGTTCATGGTTCGAGGTTCTAGTTCCACCGATCCAACTTCCAAGTTCAGCATTCAGTCGAGTAACAAGTTCCGGCCCTCAAGGTTCCATTCATTTGGGATTCCATTCGTCCAGGTTCAAACTTCAGGCTCAATGTTCACGGTTCAAGTTCAAAACTTCAACGTTCATTAGATCCTAAAATTAATATTAACTTCAAGTTTAGTTAATATTAACTTTAATATATGGTTAAAGTTTAGTTAATATTAACGTTAATATAAGGATCCTGAAGTTAATACTCTATTTCTTATTAGTTTGTTGTCTATAATTTCTATAGTATATCAATTTCACTCATAACAGTTGCAATACTTTTTTATGGGGATAATGTTAGGGTGGTCTATGGTAGTTGTATCTTCTCTTACATATATGTTTCTTTTCGTTATGTTGTAATTTTACTTTATTTAGATTCTGTGTTAAACATAAAAGCTATGTGCACACAAACATCTACACTTCTTTATACCAATGAAAAAAAGATAAAAGGAAATATATAATATAATTCAATTCATTCATGAATTGAAATGATTGAATCGACTTTTATAAATATTCTATATTTTGTAAAGTTTAATTTTAAGAAATAGTGTTTTTTGAATTTTGTTGTATTTTTTTAAAGATAAAATACAATACAATGTAATTTCAGTCATTCACTGATTGAAAGGATGATGACATCCACTCTTTATTAAGATAAGCGAGGTGATCCAACTTGTAGTAACATGGATAACTTGGTTCAAATCCATATATTATGTATTAAATTTCATTTTTTCTCAATTATATATTAAAGTTTTTTTATCCCGAAACTCAACTAAAATTGGAAAATGCTTAGGGATTGTAATAATTCAGAAAATTAGTACGTATTGATGTAGTGAAAATTGTAAACTTTATAACATAGGATCATTATGATTGAACATGATGTTGGTGAGGTAAAAAAGTATGGGTTTTTATTGAGATTGATGTCTTTTTCTCTGATCGCTGGAGTTGAGAGCCAAGAGCCGAGTTGAGAGCCAGTCTGAAGAAGAGCCATCCTTAATCGGGCCTCTCATGCCTGGATATTGAAGTCTATGGTTGAACTTGACCCAAAAGAAGCCGAGCGTGCCATGCTTTCGAACTACTTCTGATCTAAACTTGCGCTATCGAGGAGCTGCCTCTTGATCGGATCCCCCTCCTTTGGTCAGGGCTTGGACTTCAAGCCTACCCAATGGCCTCGGGAGGAGACTCCGCCCCCCCTCCCCCCTCTGATCTCCCAGGATTCATGAAGCTGATCGCAGCTCAAGGGAAGAAAGCTTTATCAGCCACACAGCAGAAATTCATGAAAAAAATCACCGAGATCTCCATTGTAGCATTATCGATCAAGAAACCATGCAAAAAAACCATCAGTCTATCATAACGAGGTTTGATTGGTCAATTCACATGACTGTGGCCATCCCAAAGGACCACGAAGCTATGGGTTTAGAAGAATTGGAGACCTTTGATATCGGATGAAGTTAGATCTCATTTCCTCGGAAAGGGCTTCTTCGCTTTCATCTTTGAAAGCAAACAAGATCACGAACTAATCTTCAGGAACAGCCCTTACTTCATGGGGCCGCAGGGACTTTACATGAACAAATGGAATCCCAACATTGACCCAACCCAAGACATCCCATCCGCAGTCCCATTTTGGGTAAGACTTCCACATCTACCTCTTCATTGTTGGAATCCTGAATCGCTATAAGCTATTGGAAATACCCTTGGGAAATATATCGACACGACATATCAAAAAGATCATTATGCTTGTGCTAGAATATGCGTTGAAGTAGATCTGGAGCGTGGACTCCTATAAGCCATAAAACTCTCTGTGGAAAACTGGACCCACATTCAGGAATTGGACTACGAACAAATCCCTTTCAAATGCAGGTACTGTCACGAATATGGGCACTTCGCTCGATATTGCAAGAAGAAGCCTGCAGATCCGGAGACAAGAGGGAACAACGAGAAATGGACAGCAATACAAAAAAATCCCATTCCGAAATAATGACCTAAAATCTTACCAAAAGGTCAAAACTCAAGGAACGTTGACTATTAACATCAAAAGGGCCCTAACAACGAAAAACGATTCAAGGCACTTGAAACTCATGATATTCATGAAGTCCCCGAAGCTCCAGAAGAAGAATAAATACCTGAACGGCAAGAAACTCAGGAAACTCCTCAATTCCAAGCAGATCCAGAAGAACTCCAGCCTCAAAGCACACCAAGCCCCAAAAGATCATGTAAGCCATCTCCCTCTTGTGCTGAAATAACAAAAACCCAACCATTAGTATCCCCCACATAACCGGAAGATCTAATAGATAGATCATCCATAAAGCTTGGACGAAAATCAACCAAAGATTTAAGGGAAGAAGAAGTTGTGCGTGAGAAGACACAAGGATCCCAAGCCACAATAGACATGGAATTCAGTAGGAACACCAAAGCAAGACTAGCAGGAAAGAAAATGGGAGATTCAGCAGGAGGAGGCCCTTCCTCCACCCACAGCAATAGATAATGAAGTTGGTCTCTTGGAATTGCATAGGACTGGGTATCCCTAGCAAACTAGAAGCGGTTAAAGATCTCCAAAAAATTGAGATGCCAGACCTCCTCTTGCTTCAAGAGACCAAGATCAATGAAAACATTATCTTAAACTTTGGCAAGGAAAAATGGAAAAAGAATGCAGGTATGGCTGTCAGCGCGAGAGGAGCATCCGGCGGTTTGGAAACCCTCTGGTCCTTAGACAAATTTCAGCTACGCAACTCCTACACTACTCAACACTAGATCTTCACGAAACTCACTCACATCCAAAGCAACATTCACATTGCGCTTTTCAATCTGTATGTCCCTAATCTTTACTCAGAAAAATAAAAAAAAGACTGCTGGAATCTATTGGAAGACTTCTTGGAAGTGTACACCCCACAGAATCTCATCCTCATTGGTGACCTGAATATTACCCTCTCCACTACTGAAAAAAGGGGAGGCATCATCGGAAAAGATACATTCAAATCCAATGTTGAAACACTCATTCAAAAATGGGATTTGATCGACATCAAACCCAAAAAGGAAAATACACATGGTCCAACAAGCGACTGGGCAGAGCAAACATAATGGCCCGTCTTGATAGATTTCTTATCCAAAGCAGCCTGATAACTGAAGGACAAACGATCATCTCAAAAATCATGGCAAACTTGGCATCGGATCACAAAGCCATCCTCCTCCATTCAAGCTTCTGGGACATTCTAAGTAAAAGTTGGAGAACTTCCATAACAGGATCCCCCAGATTCGTATGGGAGCAGAAACTCATCATCACCAAGAAAGCATTAAAGAAGTGGGCCAAGACCAATTCCCCCCCACCCTCTGACAACAGAAAGAAAGTCGTTGATGAACTGGAAAACTATCAAAACACGTTGGATGATCACCCAACTGACAGCGTCACGTTACCTGAAGAAGTTAAGCATCGAGTCAAAGCATATCATGCTTTCTGTAAAGAGGAGGAATACTGGAGATTAAAATCTCGCAGCACTTGGCTCAAAGCCGGTAACAGGAACACTTCATATTTTCACAAGCAAACCAATGTAAGGCATTCCATCAATTACATTTCAGAAATTAAACTCGACAACAGATCAACCATCAAAGGGCATAATAACATCAAATTTGTTGCGCATGATCATTACTCAAGCCTTTTTACGGAGGATGACAGCGATGAAGAATACGGTGAGGATGTCCTTCTCAAGCATATCCCGAAGAGTATCACAACAGAAGACAATCTCGACCTGCTCAAACCTTTCTCAGAAAAGGAAGTCATCGATGCTATCTGGTCCTTCGATCCTGACAAGGCTCCAGGACCCGACGGATTTTCCATCCATTTCTACAAAGCTTGTTGGCATTACATCAGAACTGATTACATGAGAATGATCAGAGAATTCCACACGAAAGAAAAGATCGGAGGCTGCACCAATTTGACATTTATCGCTCTAATCCCAAAAGAAACTAACCCCAACTCCTTTAACAGATTTCGACCCATTTCCTTACACAATTCATCCTACAAAATTATCTCCAAAATGCTAGCTAACATAATGAAGCCACTCCTCTCTAAGATCATCTCAGACAACCAAGGAGGCTTCTTAAAAGGAAGACAAATCCTTGACAATGTCATCCTTGTTCAAGAAGCCATTCATCCCAGCGAAAGATGCAAAGAAAAAGGTATGTTGATCAAACTTGACATGGCAAACGCCTTTGATTGCGTTAAGCATTCTTTTCTTCTCAAAGTTATGGAACATTTTGGTTTTGAGAAACTTTTCATCAACTGGATCTCTACCTGCATAAGAGGTCCTTGGATCAACCCCTTAGTAAATGGACGCCCGACCAATTTCTTCCATGCAACCCGTGGAATTCGACAAGGCTACCCCCTTTCTTCTTTCTTATATATCATTCTAGCTGACTCCCTCAGTCGAAAGTTGAACTCTGAACTCATAAATGGATCCTTACCTAGCCTCAATTTAGCATTGAATTCCATGCCCCTTAACCATACCCTCTTCGCTGATGACTCCCTTTTATTAGGAGGGGGCTCTTCCATAATTGCCCGAAATTTTAAGCAAAATTTAGATTGGTACTGCAAAGCCACTGGGGGAAAGATCAATCTACACAAGAGTGTTGTTTACGGATGGAATTTGACCAATATATCCGCTGTCAACATCGCCCAGATTCTCGGCATCAAAGTTCACAAACATTGGGACAAGTTCAAGTACCTCGACCTTCCCATTTCTCAAGGAATCTCAAAATCTGGAAATTAGGAAGACATCATCAACATAATCAAAACCAAAATAAAGAATTGGGGAGGATTCTGGCTCAATAAAGCCAGAAAACTGATCATGCTAAAGGCAGTCCCCCAAAGGAGTAACAAATCGCATCAACAAACTCTTAAAAGAGTTCCTCTGGACAGGAGGCAGGAACAACGAGAATAAAATACATCTGGTAAATTGAAACATCATTAAGCAATCAAAGCGTTTAGGTGGCCTCCAAATTCGAGATCCCTCTCAGATAAATATGGCCATGGGAGGAAAAATCCTCTAGTAGATTTTGCACAACTACCAACATCTAGTCAGTCATCTGCTAAAGAAGAAATATCTAAATGGCGATTCCCTCAGATGCCTCGACAACAAACCGACCTCCAAAGGTACCTCAATTTGGAATCTATGCAAAATCGCTTGCCAATTTTTCTCTAATGAGCTCTAATGGGTTCCTGGGAATGGGAAAGACATTAACATTTTCACTGACAAAATTATGGGAAACAAGCCACTCAAGGACAATCTTGAACTCCAAGATATCGCTCAATAGCTTGCTCAAAATGGAATTAACACTTTGAACGATTTTAGTGATTAGAGCCCCATCGATGCTTGCCACAGATGGAAAATTCTCCTCATCCCTGCAGCTCTTGAACACTCCAGAAAACTCCTCATAGAAAACTTGACCAAATGTCCTCCAACTCACTCCCATGACAATGATAAGCGTGGTTGGGGTCCAAAAGGAAAATACACCACTGCCCTAGGATTCAACGCACTCCAAAGTCATTTGGACTTCCAAAAATTAATTTCTTCACTTGGACTCTCACCCATCGGAAAATACTCACTGGGGACAATCTTACCAAGAGAGGTTTTATTGGACCACATTCGTGCCCTCTTTGCCGCACTAATTCTGAATCCTTAGATCACCTTTTACTTGACTGTCTGTTTACAAAGACAGTTTGGAATCTCATGCTTCACGATCTCAACATCACCATGCCCACCTTCCAAACCACCACCTACCTTCACAAAGACTGGATTTCCACCTACCCCTCACCCCTTTCGAACAAGAAGCTATGGCACCAAATCTGGGTTTCCATCCCCAAGTTCACATGCTGGAAAATTTGGTTAGCCAGAAACAAAGCAATATTCCAGGGTTCCCACCTCAATCCCCTACAAGTCGCTGGACAAGCCAAAGGTCTACTTCTAGAATGCTTGAAATCCTCCATTAACTCCTCAAATTCTAATCTCACCACTACCGAACTAAACTGGATTGGCACCTCTCTCCCCAATCCTTCAAAAGGTTTAAGACCCCGCAGTCAGAATCCCCCTCCCTAGCAAATGAAGCTTTCCATTTCCGACTTTGAAGAATGGAGAAACAAGCAGAATTGTGACAGTCTGCATTTTGATGGAGCATCTAAAAAATATCCTGGAGCAACTAGAGCAGGGGGGGTTTTGCTTTTTGTTGGAGGAACGCAGAGAGCCAGTTTTAGATGGGGAATAGGAACTTGTTCCAACAATATAGTAGAAGCATTAGCACTTCTGAAAGATTTCCAAATCGCCAAAATGCACGGGGTTGAGAAACTACAAATGTTTGGAGACTTGCTAATAATTATCAAGGCTTTCAATACACACACTGTCTACAACAACTTGGCCATTGAAAGAATCATCCGTCGAATTCAACAAATCACGAGCACATTCGATTACTTCAAAGGTTATCACATCACGAGAAGCTTAAATTATGAAGCTGACATCGAAGCAAAAACTGGAATTGGTTTAACACCCGAAAAAATTGAACTTTCAGATGGGGAAATAGAATACCATCACGTTCCCTAATCATGACATTCTGCTACTGGTCTCACACATATCATTGAATGTTGGTTAAATTCGTATCTTAGAACCTTGAATCTTCAGCCAAATGATTGAGCATACATCAAGACAACGATTACCATTGCACAGAACTCAATGACATCGGATTGCCCTATTTTCAATAAGATTATTATACTGGAACCGGATCTGAATGACAATGGATTATTACTCTGATCTCTCACAACGCTTTAGAAGTTTATGTACTGTAGTTTATTTTACTCCAAAATCCAACATGACAACCATTTATGGAAGCAACACGTTATTTTTTTGAAACTCTGCTCTGCACAGATGCCTGCTCAACAAATGAATTCAATTCTTCTCATACAAGTTTCAGCCTACAAAACGCACTGAAGACTTCTCTATCTTGGCTATGAAGAACATCATTATCTCTTTCTTACAAGCTACAATCACAAACTAATATAAATCTAAGAAATTTTTTAATGTTGGATCATGAGCACTGTAACTTGCTGATTTTGGCTCCCAGCCACAACCATTCTTTTTTAAATTCAAATTATTTGTTTTTGTTAAAAAATAACAATTGTAAACTTTATATTGGATATTTCAAAAATTGAAATAAAAAGAACATAAAAATTAAATTGAAATTAAAATTATAAAAAGTTTGTTATCCCTTTCTTATTGTATTTCCAAGAATCTTCTACCTAAACAAACAATTAGTTTGTTATATTTTTAGTGCCTACGTAGGGAGAGACTATATGTTCCATATTTTCATATAAATTCATATGAATACATTGAATATATGTAATGCACATTAAAATTCAAATATATTTCTTATTAATTTGTAATTTTTTATTAAAATTTATTGAAATATGATTGGATTAGAAGTCTTGAATTAACTAATTTTATCATTAAAAGTTATTAAAATAAATATAAAAATAAACTAAAATACCACTATATTTATATGACACAATGTACAAATATATTTTACCTAACACCTGTCCCATCAAACTATACTTTATTGCATTAACATATTCAAGGAGTAACATCTGGACTAAAAAGAAAATGGTTTTCTTGACAGGTGTACTATTTGACTTTCCTCCTTGTGAAGTGCAGTGTGGACGGTAAAGATGCAGAACATTCAAAGGCATGGTTAGGTTTCATAGTTCTGGTAATTTATTTTCTTGCAGATAACATCGATGCTATGGTGGAAGGTGGAAGGAGGGTGCTATTATGATGTGGTGGAATATCAATTGGAAGGAGGTGCTATTATTGTCTTACCTTTCTCTGCAACCCTAATGGAGGTCCGGTGAAGTCCTGTATTTGTATTGGAAGGTACTGTTTTCCTAGCTTTCCTTTTGTTTGTAAATTGTTGTTGAATAAAAAGATTGGATGCTGGAAATCACGGGTGTCCATCTTTGTCAGGTGTTGCAGAAAACCACTTGGGAGCTCTATCATGTTTCATTTAGAAGGTACTGCGAATTTTCATATTTTTTAAAATTTTAAAGCCGAAGTCCTCAGGATTTGGTGCTCGTTCATGAGCACGAAAAGCAAGTGGCTATGAGAAACAACAATGGCGAAGATGATAAAGGCTGGGAAATATCTAATATTTTGCAATCTGTTGCTGCACGTACATTGTCAAGATTTTTTATAATCTGTTTTTTTGAATTGTCGAACTGGGCGTGATGTTTTGATGTTGGTATTGCAAGAAAATAATTCTGCAATTCATGTGAGGCGAAGATGATAAAGGCTAGGAAATATCTAATATTTTGCAATCTGTTGCTGTAGGTACATTGTCAAGATTTTTTATAACCTGTTTTTTTGGGAATTGTCGAACTGGGCATGATGTTTTGATCTTGGTATTGCAGGAAAATAATTCTGCAATTCATGTGAGGCGAAGATGATAAAGGCTGGGAAATATCTAATATTTTGCAATCTGCTGCTGCAGGTACATTGTCAAGATTTTTTATAATCTGCTTTTTTGGAATTGAGGCGAAGATGACAAAGGCTGGGAAATATCTAATATTTTGCAATCTGTTGCTGCAGGTACATTGTCAAGATTTTTTATAATCTGTTTTTTTTGGAATTGTCGAACTGGGCATGATGTTTTGATCTTGGTATTGCAGGAAAATAATTCTGCAATTCATGTGAGGCGATTCCCGCGACCTAATGGGAGATCAACAGAGAATAATGATGTTTCTAATCACAATGGAAGCATGCCATGGAGACAGCTTGTGCACAATTTTTCCGAAGAAGTTCACAGCCCTGGGAAAGGTTGCTTTATTCTTTATGCTTGGTGGTTGATAGAGTTGTGGATCAATGAATGGATTTTGATAATCTGGAAAAGACGGATCTGCATTTTTCATGGAATCTAAGGAAGTCTGCCAATCAAGTAAAATGGTTTTACCGATCATTGTTGTAGCAACTATGCTTATTGCCAAACGGGAACCATTACAGGCGTCCACAATATTCGTGGCACACAACTATATTTTCATAGAAACAGGGTCGTCCTTCAAAGCTATTCTCTGAAACAACTCTTCTGCTGGAATCATATCTATGTGGATAATCTGTCGATGAGCAGTAACAAATAATGAGATGTCCCTTTGAAGGACTTGAGAGAGGTAATCAAAAAGTACTTTCCATTCGTTGATTTCTTCGGAGAGTCTGCCCGAGTTGCAGTACATGAGACAGTCGAGTGATGAATCTATTTTTGAAGGGCTTGTTCTAGTAGCAGAATTAGCTGGATAATTAGCTGGATATTTGGGTCATCGGTGCTTTAAGTTGCTTGTGGTAGTATTGGTCTAGGTGTTTGGAGATATGCATTTCATATATGGAGAGAATACCAACAATGTTGATTTTCTACTCAATAGGATTTTTCTAGTACTAGATTCAGCTTAATTTCTTATATTTGGTTATCAATACATCAAAGCTTGAAGTTTTCTGTGGTGAGCTTAAGCTTGTTGGGATAAGATATGCACTAAATATAGGATGTATATAAAATGCAGATTCTGTTTCTGACGGGTCTGTCCTAGTACTAGAATCGGTTGAATTCCTCATATTTTTTTACTGACTCATCGTGCTAAAAGTTGTCTGCAGAGGAGTTGGGATTAATGGGTGTAAATATACATCAAATATATGGAAATAACAACACCAGTATTGATTCTTTTCATAGTATTTTTGAGTCCATGGGAAGGCACGGTTCCCACAGCGATTGTTGCTTCTCCATGCAGGTCCATTTCCTTCTTATGCCAATTATGCTAAAATGATATCCAACCCAAAGGATGCCAATTATGCTAAAATGATATCCAACCCAAAGGATGCCAATTATGCTAAAATGATATCCAACCCAAAGGAGCTTAAAGGTGGAATCATGCTTTCCTTCAGTTGGATTCTGCCACTTTACAAACCCAAATCCCTCGTAGAGGTTTAAGCTTAATATATTGCATCCCTTTAAATCTGATGATTGTATGTGTTTTGTTAATATATATTGTGACTGTAGATATGGTTTCTTTGAAATCCAAAGACCTCTAAAATTGGAAACTTGTAGTTGAAAAAGAATTTGGGGGTTCTGATAGTGGTAATTGGTCATTATGTTAACAAAAACATCGATTTTTGGTTTGTCTAAAATACCTTGCAGTGTTGTGTATTTTAAGTCTTAAAGTCCTTGAGAGTGTTGTTTTGTGGTTTTGCAGGCTTCCTACTGCTATTAGTTGTGCTCCTTTCCGTTTTTATAAGAAACACAATGAAATTGTCTTGAATCCAAAAGTCCTTCCAATTTTATGTTGTGTCCAGTTTAGCTTTTCTGTGTCTTGTAATTCGTTGTATATTTAAGTACTATAAGGAACATACCCTAAGCCGAGTTGCACTTCATAGAGTGTACTTTGGCTAGATGCCAAGCCTTATGGGTAGCTATTACCCCAGAATCACTCTGGATTTTCACCTAGCCATGTCCCTTTCAAACTCATGTCATTCTGGTGGGGAAGATTATAGCGAGAGTGAAACAAAGTGGATACTCTACTAATCTCACAAGTGAATCACCTCTCTATTGGCCTTGTTGCATATTCTAATAGTAAATCGGCATAATTTTCCTTGGGATGAAAAGTATTGCCAGTTAAAAACTTCATGATTTTTTGTGTAATGGTGTTATCTAGTGTTCTCTGACCTTCATGTACTTCTGATAGAAAAAACCTCAAAACTAATTTGGAGAACAGAGCCTTCTAGAGTTAAAATCTTGGCAGGCATGCATGTAAAGTTAAAAATTATGTCTATTGCAACCAAATGACCTTGAAATTAAAATATATACTTGCAGTCTAAATGTTGGAATGTTTTGAAATTTGATAATTCCCTGATTTCAGCCCGACGATATGCTATGGATATGATGGGTTTTGCAGGTTTTTTCTTGAAATCTTTTTCCTCTACATAAATCTTTAACAGAGCACTGGAAACATACATATTTTACAGCGAATAAGCTATAGGTTGTGTCCATTATTCTAAATAAAGATAAAGTAAGATTGAACTGCCGACTTGAGCTGAGCTAAGCTCTAAGTTCTGTAGTTCCTGCTCTTATCTGAGCTAAGCATAGTTAACCTCTGTAGTTCTAATTAGTTGTTGTAGCTCTGATAAATATGACTGATGTAGTGTGGTTCTATTTTGAATGTAAAGCCTTTTGTGAAACTCTTGGTTTGGCCTATTTAAACTATCTGCTATAGGGAAAAAGCCTATTTGAACCGGGACTATTTTACTATTTAGTTCCACCTATTAGCCTGGTACATAGACTATTGAAACTGCAATTAGGTACTCTTTAGGCATATGCTAGCTATTCGAGTTAGTAGGGAAGGCATAGATTTATTTCTTAAGCCAGTCGCTAACTCTTAGAAGGGAAGTTCCAGGCAAGTAATAAGGGAAGGAAAAAAGGTGTTTTCGCTCTTCATTCGTTCTGGGTTTCATTCTCTGCCACTTTGGCTCTTGCAGGCGTGCGGGGTTATTTGTCTCTTATTATTTCTCTGGCCTCTGCTTCCTCATTGATCCGACGGCTTACTTACTCACTTAACTTTGAGATCTTACCGGTTTGGCTTGCTGCTCGGGTAGGCAGAACATATGCTAATGCAACATGAAAAGCTACAGAGCACTGGAAACATACATTACTGAAAGCTTCAAGAGTCGTCTTAATTTTCTGCCGTGAATGGCTACAGGTGAATATCACGGTTTAGAAAAGATGAGTTGAAATTGTGAAAATATTATTGACTCTCTTCTCATAGGAATAAAAACAAAGATTCATATTCAGTAATTAAAATTAGAAATGGAAAGAAAAAGATTATGAATCAAAATTAAAATTAGAAATAAAAAGAAAAAAAATATGAATCAAAATTAAAATTAGAAAAAAAATGTATCTGACTAATTTTGGCCAAATGGACCCAGCAGGAACAACTCCAACTTGATTTTTTATTGCTTCTGTGTATCACTCCAGAAAATTAACAATTCCTTATATTCTTACACTCCTCATAGATGGCATATTCCAAATCTCGATCATACTTGAGAGCAGTGTAGAAACAAAAGCACTCATACAGGGCATTGTGATTTGCTCCTTAATATCATTGTAAATTTCTTCACTGATTTTATAAAAAATTGATACACTTCTACAGTACTATATACAAAAAAAAAATGATGACATAAATTATACCTCATTTAATAGAGAATCCACATAATATATGGTATACATGGATTGCCAAGGATCGGATCCAATATAATCACATTTTGGCTGCACCCCCAGATCTAGTTGCTCTTCTTGTGTATTTTAAAACATTCACCATAATATGTATTTCTGGTGGTGGTACAAGCTACGAAGCCCAATTTATTTGTTGTGGTATATTCAAGGACTCTTTAAACCCCTGAAATACAATAGATCTGCAATGTTAAACCAAGCAAATTGCCATTGAATCTTACTAATTTCTGTTTGCAGTTTTGGAGAACAATACACTCTCACTAGGCAGTGGAAAAGCAAGGAGATGTATAGAATGCAAAAATCAGAGTGCATGGCTCTGCTGGCTATAGAAGATATGTTGAAGATCCCCACTATTATAGTGGAGGGAAATCCAGTGTGTTGGTGCCATCCTTCTGAAGCAAGATCCCCACAGTAGAATTCAAAAATCAGAGTGCATATCTCTGCTGGCTATATAAGATATGCTGAAGCTCCATGTTGAAGATCCCCAGTACTGTAGTGGAAGGAAATCCAGTGTGTTGGTGCCATCCTTAAGCAATATACCCACCTGAATCATATTTATTTGTTACCCAGGGAGCGAAAGAGCTGACTGAAGGCCCAGTCGAACTCTCGTTACACACAACTCCCTGTATATGTCCCTTTCTTCAAAGATGAATGTGGAGACGAATCCACATAAAAAACTACACGGAAAATAAAAGTGCAGCAGCAGAAAAAGACTTAGTTTTAAGTCTAACTGCTTTTGGTTGGATCATTTTTTCAACATTTTTTTAATTTAGTTTCATAAATTATTTTTACCATCTCGGCCCTTTTACATAGCTCCTCCCTTTATATTGCCTATGAAGCCCCCTCATACACTATGAGTTTTTTAACAACTTGAAGAACAAATTCCCAAAGCTTGAGCACAATACCCTTATTTTCTTTTAGATATTATATTTGTGCAAAGAACAAGAAATTAGGTCATGTATAGATATTCATTTATTATATTTGTGTAAAGATATTCATTATTTTTATTTTTTTTATTTTTATACATTATTTTTAGGTGCATGATTCAACTTTCATGTACTTAGGAAATATGTTTAAGGTGCAAATTAAATCATGTGGATGCCTCTTTTTTAATGTTGTAGTTTAAGATTCCTTTAAAAAACTTATTCGTCAGCATGGACTTCCAAAAACTAAGTGATGCTTGACTACTTTCCAAAGGCTAATGTAATCTAATGGAGAATTGGGTTGCATTTTTTTCTTTTGTGTTATTTTTCTTTTTTTGATAATCCTAGAATTTATATATCAGTTTGATAGATACTTGATTATTTTCCAAAGGCTAATGTAATCTCATGGACAATTGGGTTGGACTTTTTTCCTTTTGTATTATTTTTTTTTTTTGATAATCCTAGAATTTGTATATAAATTTGATAGCTTGAAAGTAAGAATGTATCTTGTTATTTCTATGCTTAAATATGTTATGGTATATAAATATTTAGATTACATAACAAGGATTATATGTGGATTTGAGGGTTAAAGAAATAATTTGGTCCTCTTTAGAATATGCTATGAATCAAAGATAAGCATATTTCAATTTGAAAATTTAAAGAAATAGTTTTGATTTTTATCCTTGTAAAAATATTTTAAGAATAATATGTTATATGTTTATATTTACTAGATATTTAGCATAAATCTCAACATTTTATTTTGAATATTATAATTTAAATATTATTTTCTACATAAATATATTTGTAATTTGAAAATTTAAAGAAATAGTTTTGATTTTTATCTTTGTAAAAATATTTTAAAAATAATATGTTATACATTATATTTACTAGATAGTTAGCATAAATCTCAACATTTTTTTTAATATTATAATTTAAATATTATCTTATACATAAATATATTTATAATAAATATTTATAAATTTTAAATGTCAAAGAAATTACCACAAATATAAATAGGGAGATATTGTCTCCTCGTTAAAAACTAAAATAGTTAATTATATATAGTTTTATTATTTCATCCCATTTGCAAATGTTTTATAAGCATCTGCAATATAAAATACGTTTGTGGTATAGTATATATAACATTAATATGGTGGGTATTGTGTTGTTATTTGTTATTTAGATCTAATTTGTGTTTATTAATTGTTATAAATTCAATGTAAGTGATAACATGAGAATAACAATAAAAAAAATACAAAATTTAATAATTTAATTAGAAAGATATCAACATTTTTTAGATTATGTTATATTTTTTACTATAAATTTAAACTTCTATTCATTGAATAATAAGAAATTTGTTGTCAAAAAGATTAGTGCACTAGCTCATATCTCAAATGGTAATGTTTTAAGCTTTATGAAAAGTGAAGTGGTTTCTTATTATGCGTGTCGTTACATTACAATTGCCTTATGTGCAAGTATCCAACTATACAAAGGGGTTTTCTCTTCTTTAATTGGTTCTCTATATTTGAATAATATTTTTTTGATTTAATTTTTTTCTTTTCCAAAGTAAACAAATTTATTATTTAATTTTCAAAATCTTAAAGGCAGTGACTTTCATGTACTTCTGATAGAAAAAACCTCAAAACTAGTTTGGAGCACAGATCCTTCTAGAGTTAAAATCTTGGCAGGCATGCATGTAAACTTAAAAATTCTGTCTATTGCAACCAAATGACCTTGAAATTAAAATATATACTTGCAGTCTAAATGTTGGAATGTTTTGAAATTTGATAATCCCCTGATTTGAGCCTGAGTATATTCTATGGATATGATGGGTTTTGCAGGTTTTGTCTTGAAATATTTTGCCTCTACTCAAATGGTTATGGGCTCTACTGGTAACCACCAAAAATGGTAATCTCCTACCTCTCTACTACTATGTGCAAAAAAATCGGTCTTGAGAATAGCGAATGAGGGTTGCTCTTATTTCTCTAGTACACTTAATGATTCTGTTAATGTTTTGTAGAGTTCATTTTACCAACAAAGTATGTTTCTCACAACTTAGCTTAAAAGTTGTATGATCAAAAACATTGTTTTGAAGATTTTATGTTTGGTCTAGATGTCGATGCATTGATTTTGATCTTGATCTCTAAAGAGGGTGTTAAGTGATAACAAAATGAAACACCGTTTTCAGGTAGCAAATTTGTTTTGTAGTTTGAGAGTGGATACACAATGGAAATCATTTTTGATGGGAGAAAGCATGGAATTGGGCCTTACTCCATACACATTTCTCTAGATGGAGAATGGATTGTATCAGTCTCTGTAAACAACAATATTCTTAGAGTGAATCCTCCATTATCTCAATGTATGTGTGTCCACTTACCCTTGGGTTTTCTGATTTGAGTTCATAAATAATATCTCAGCGTTCATAGTATCTTGATCAGTGACTTTAGTTAATTTTATTTTTGAAATACATAAAAGGATGATCATTTTATTCTCACTTTTGAGTGCCCATAATTTTGTTTTATCCATTTTCTATAGATAGCAGAGGAAAATTACTTACAGGCTGTGTAGATGGTTATGCAGGATATGTTGATGGACTGCCTCAGGAGGCTCGTCTGAATCATCCTAAAGGATTCACCATAAATGACAAAGGGAATATGTATGTTGCAGATACAACAAATATGGCCATCGAGAATATTGGTGAAATAGGTATTGCCACATTGTCAAGTTGGCCACCAAATCCTATCAAACCCCAAGGGTTTAACATCATTTCAAACTAAGTAGTTAGTATCTGAACTCCTACAATAGAAGACTATGGTTGCAAGTCCCTAATTTTTGGGGACACATTGACAAACTTAAAATTTACTGTGAGAAGTTTCTAAGCCCCAGATTGGGGACATGAGTCGCCAAACTAAAGAAGATTCCATGCCCAAAAGTTTAATTGTGTGACAAATAATTGAACCCAATTGTCTTAGATCAAAGTTGGGTTATTTCAAGGTGTAATATTGTGTATGGATGTTCTTTCTGATCTATTCAGGATATGGTGATTGGTGTAGGTGTAAGATTGTAGCCACCATTCCTGGAGGAAGGTCAACTAAATCAGGGCATACCGATGTTTCTAGTGAGGATTCTAAGTTCTCAAAGTATTTTCATGTTGTGTATGTTAGCAGTACATGTTCCTTGTTGGTTGTTGATCCAGGAAATCAGGCTATTTGTGAGATTCAACTTAACTACGATAACTGTCCATATCAATATGAAAGCCATTTCTCTTTAGGTTTGCATCTTAGCTTTTAAAAAAAAATAGACTTTTTAAATTTGTTTTTTTTTCCCCATTTTATTGAGTAACACCAAAGATTATAGTTTTGAGGCAACTCTTTAGCCAATGGTTTATGTGTGTTGTATGGAACGAGATTACTACTAAGATATCTCAGATAAAATTTAAACTAATAGAAGACATTAAATGTTCGTCCATCTTAAACGACAAGTTTCAAGTTGTTTACATTGCATTACTAATTTGCAAGGATTCTTTCAATTGGAGGTGTTGTTTTACATGGCTATGTCACTGCTCTACTTCAACAAGGAGTTGCAACTGTTGTTTTCTCATGAAGGGTAATTTCAATTTTTTGTGTTTCATCGTTCTTTTCTTTTTGGGAGATTATGAGAATCTACTTTGACTGTGGCATGTAATAGTCCTCATATTACACAAGCAACATTTGCATCTTCTTTGATGAAGAATAGGAAATACAGATCAATGGAAGAAAAGCAGTTCCTTAAGGTTACAATTTAAAAATATTAAAAATATAAATAATAAAGATTCTAAATGAATAATAATGTTCCTCTGTACGAATATGATGAATAAAGATTCTTCTTTATTCATGAACACTCATTGCTTCAAGCATTGAATATCATTCATATGGGACAAAAATCCATACCAGACTTTGACTTTGCAAAGTTAGAAGCAATGAGTTTGTTTCCTTTGCAAATATAAAGTTCATTTATGTAGACCACGTTAACCTGTTGCCTCAATTGTACATAGATTTGCACTTATTACATAGAAGCACTGCCTTATCTATGCATTTCTAGCCTAATCCTGCAATACATCGTTTAATTTATTTTTTTAAAATTTGTTAAAGTTGATATTGTCCATAGTATTTTTTAGTTGTGCTAGATTTTAGAAGCATTGGTGTTTCAGGTCACACGATATCCCATCAATAGGATGAGAAAGCATGCATTTTTAAAGATTTATGTGAGACGATGCAAAGAGTTTTAATGTATATAGAAGGAGAAAATGTTTGGTGGTCAAATTTTAAAGTTGTTATTTTTTATTATGAAAAAATGCTTTTTCATTTGATAGTGTAAACTAATTAAATGTTGTTTGTGACCATATGAAACTGAAAAGTGGAAAAATATCACCATTGCATGAATAATTACATGCAATGCTCTTGGCATCTATTGCAAGAGTAATTACATGCACTGCTATTGGCATCTATTCTCTATCTGGTGAAAACAGGCATTTTGAGGAGCCCCAATAAGTTTTGATTCAGTATATTCATATAATTAAGTAAATCACTAATCAATGCCATGGAATCTCATAAAGAATTGTTTCTATTTTTTAGTCTGTAATGTGGTTCTGTTATATATTTTGTAGTTTGTAATGTGGTTTTGTTCTCGTTGGACATCAGGAACATTTTTTTGTCTACTTTGTACAGTTCATATGAAAGAAAAATGAAATTCAAAATGGAGTCATTGTATCTGCAAATTAACAATACCACTACTAGTGTTAAGTGAACTCAACTATCCAAGTGGTTGAGAAGCTAGCAATTTGATTGTCCAAGTGGTTAAGAAGTGAATTTTCCCTTTGATGCTTAGCTCTTCAATGCACCTTTTGAAATTTCTCTCTATGTGTGCCAGGTCTAAGAGATATATAAATTTGTTGCTTTGTTCTCCATAGCAGATTGCAAACTCGGGTATATTATATCCCTAAAATAACCAGTGGCTATCCATAGTGTCTTTATTTGAAAAGGATAGAAAATTGCATGCTCTTGTTGCAACACACAACTTTCTTTTTGTTGGAAAATGGAAGAATGATGCCCACAAAAACTATGTATATGGAAACATTATTAGTGCTCTTAGTGGATGTAGTTTAAAGTTTAAAATGGCTCAATAATTCTGATATGTTGGAAGACATAGATAAAACAATAGCAGAGTACATTTGTTTCACTTTGCCCTATTATTTTTTATGGTGTCACAAAGAAACCAAAGTTATGTATAAAGTTTGTGAAAAATGTGATCACAAACCAATAGTTGTTAGTGATGAATGCAAGTCTAGATTCTTAGAGTTGAAAAGAAAAATGGTTTCAAGAATGTAATGATATACATTTGTTTTTTTTTGCATTTGGGTGTGCAGAGGATAATGAATCCAGAGACAAGGAATCGTCCATGGTTATTAAAGAACTTGCCTAGCTATTTAATGGAAGGAGTGGAGGTAGGCTACCGACATTTTGATTTGAAGCATTGGCCTCAAAGTGTTGAGGAAATCATGACGATATTGGTAGAGGCAAGATTATTTCCATATTGTTGGCCTCAAAGTGTTGAGGAAGTTAGAAGGAGAGGAAATAATATTTCTAGGAGGTGCTTGCAAGATTGCAAATGCAAATGATCTACGGTTCTTATGTATATCAAGTTCTATTGTTGATTGTTTAAACTTTAATCTAATTTCTATATCAAAATATCAATATCACTTTGATTTTTTTAATTTTTAATTTGATTGGCATTTCAAATTTTCTTAAAATTATTAATATCTATTTAGTATTCAAAATATTGTATTCATTTAAATTACAAATTACTAAAGGCGGGGACTAAGCTACAGGCAGCTCTTGTTTATGCTAATTATAGTCTTCGGCAGTCTATTAAATCTCTTGCTTGCACTTAAATCATAAAAAATATTCATTTTTATTATTAATAATTTCCTGAAATTTTAACATAATGAAAAAAGAGTTTTATGTTGGAGTTCTCATCCTTAAACTCTTGGGTAAAAAGAGGGCCTTCTTGTAGTGAGAGAGTTTTTTTAATAACATGTTAGTTTTAAAATTAATATTATTGACGGTTATCAACCATACAATTCTAATTTAGGAAAAACTATTTAATTTTTATAAAATACAAAATAATTCAATACAATATAAAGTAATTCAATTTTATTATTATTAGCTGTTACTAACCAATATTAGTTGAATTATTATCTTTATTTAAGGAAAACTCTATGAAGATTGGCCCTTATCCAATCAAAAGCAGTTTTAGATCTTATTCGAACACCAAAAAGGGTTCTTTCAACCTTCTATAATATGTCCTTGTCTCCATCATCCCTGTCATCCATGGGGGTGGGAAGATATCATGTAATATCAATTGATTGATATTATGTTACAAATACAGTTTTATAGTTTGATATATATATTTAGGAAGCACTTTATAATGAAAATTATATTCTTCTAAATAACATACTAAATCATTATTTTAAAATTATATACTAAAAATTCATATAAACTAGCATAGCATATAACTTCTTTTCAAAAATCTGCTTAGTGCTAAATAAGATTAATCCACTGGTATTGGTATTTACGTTAGTGATTTATCTTAGCGTGACTTCAACCTATTGGCAATCATGGGTATTTACATCGATGGTTTATGTTAGCGTAAATTCAACCTAATGGAAATCATGTATATTAAGCACAAGCTATGCCAAGTTGTTTGTCATGCATTTTGATAGTTATACAAAATTAAATACCTTATTTTTTATTATTTAAAATAAAACTAAAAAATAGTTTGATATGTAAGTAAAAAATAAAAGAGGGCCGCTGCAAAGTCAGTACAGGGACCCATTATTTTAATCACCTTAATAAAATACCATTTATTCACGTAGCTGATTGTAGCAGGTGTCTTATAGAGTTCATGTGGTTTTTCAAGAAAAATAACAACCACTTTCTATCTCTTTGCAAATAGTCCATTATGTACCTACTTTTAATGTTTTAAAACCCACTATGATCTTAAGTAATAATATTTTCTCCTTAATCAATTATTATGTACTACATTTACTCTTTTGAAGCCCAACTATGATCTTTAGTAATAAATCCTTTAATTCTTGATGTTACTTTTAATTTATTTATTAATTTTAATAGATTAAATGAGATTAAATATTTGTTGAACATATTTTATTATTGTGTTTAATCTTTTTGATTTTGCATTGTGTCAAAGTTTAAACACGATGGGTATATTAAACGTCCCGTACACTACCCAGATTTTCCATGGCCTTAAAGTCGACATTATAAAAATGCATTTTTTTATTTGATTTTTTTAGCTGCACAATTATTTTGGTAGTTCAGAGATTGGGATAGTATCTCTTAAATTGGTTATTGAAATTTTTGTTGGCCAGTATATTTATAAGTGGTATTGTAGAGGTTGGCCAAGAATGCCTTTCATTGTTCATTGAGATCTTTCTTTGCCATTGAATGTGTTTTTTTGGTACTCCAAAGATTGGCTAATGTTCTAAATTAGCTATTGATATCTTTATTGCTAAAATGTTTTTCCTTGGGGTTGGGGGATTAGTGTGTTATGAACGGTAAAGATCTTTGTTGCTGGATATGTTGTTTTTGTATTATAGGATGGGTACATGGTGCCCAAGATGAAGGTGGACGAAGTCCCCACTAACAAACTATTGAGTCCAATCATCTTCCACAATGGGAATTTGGAGGAGAGACCAAACCCTGGGGCAACACTTCTCAGTAAACATAGAGAAGGGAGAAGTTGTTCTAAAGCCTTTGTCGATTATAACATCATAGCCAACTATGTCTGTAATGTCTCCGATCCCCTCGGTGCCCTTTAGAGGTGATGGGGGAGCTCCTTAGAAACAACCTGCTAATTTTTTTTCCAAAGATTCTGCAACTCTGCACTTTTACACAACTGCAACAACTTCAGTTTGCAATCCACAATCCACAAGCCATATCCATAAGACGCAAGACACAAGTTGGAATTCGGAAGTCAAAACTCCAAATACACAACATTGAAGGAATACGCCTCTGACTTCCGCAACCATAATCTGCATTGCGGGAGTCAGAACTCCAAATATACAACGTCGAAGGAATACGCCTCCAACTTCCGCAATCCGTAGTGCGGGAGTCGGAAGTTGGAACACCAAATATACAACGTCGAAGAGATACACCTTCGACTTCCACAATCTGCAATCCGCCTTGCGGGAGTCAGAAGTTGGAGGCGTATTCCTTCGACATTGTGTATTTGGAGTTTTGACTTTTCGACTCCTGCAAGGCGGATTGCGGATTGCAATCCAAAATCTGCAGTGCGGGAGTCGGAAGTCAGAATACCAAGTATACAGCGTCGAAGGAATATGCCTCCGACTTCCGCAATCCATAGTGCGAGAGTCAGAAGTCAGAACACCAAATATACAGTGTCGAAGAGATATGCCTCCGACTTCCGCAATCCGCCTTGCGGGAGTCGGAAGTCGGAGCACCAAATATATAGTGTCGAAGAAATACGCCTCCGACTTCCGCAATCCACAATTCGCCTTGCGGGAGTTGGAAAGTCGGAACTCCAAATACACAACATCGAAGGAATACACCTCCGACTTCCGCAATCCGCCTTGCGGGAGTTGGAAAGTCGGAACTCCAAATATACAGAGTCGAAGGAATACACCTTCGACTTCCGCAATCCGTAGTGCGGGAGTCGGAAGTTGGAACACCAAATATACAACATCGAAGAGATATGCCTCCGACTTCCGCATTCTGCAATTTGCAGTGCGAGAGTCGGAAGTCGGAACACCAAATATATAACGTCGAAGGAATACGCCCCCGACTTCCGCAATCCGCAATCCACAGTGTGGGAGTCAGAAGTCGGAACACCAAATATACAACGTCGAAGAAATACGCCTCCGACTTCTGCAATCCGCCTTGCAGGAGTCAGAAGTTGGAACACCAAATATACAATGCCGAAGAAATATGCTTCCAACTTCCACAATCCGCAATCCACATTGTGGGAGTCAAAAAGTCGGAACTCCAAATATACAACGTCGAAGGAATACGCCTCCGACTTCGCCTTGCGGGTTCGGAAAGTCGGAAGTCGGCCACATACCCCTGTTACTGCCAACTTCTCAGGCTGATAACTTCCTCATCCTAAGTCCATTTTTGGCAAACTTGGTACCGTTGGAAAGCTCTCGGCCTAATTCTATATGATAGGTGATAACATCATATTGGATAGAGTTTAGCCTATTTCTATATGACCTGATTATCAAGTTGCTTGCTATTTAATACCCTTGCTCTTGGCACCAATATATAATGATGTTTTCAGTTATGACAACTTTCTGTAGCTACAAGCACTTTCATGGATTGCATTTTAACCAATAAATTCAAAGCTACAACACATCTAAAATCCTTTATGCATTTATTATGTTCCTCAACAGTGAATTTTCTGCTGCATTACCCTCTTAATGGACTTGCCATCCCCATTTTTCAATTAATAAGCAAAATTTACTGTTCTAGATGATAGTAGTTTTCATAAGCTGACCTCTGGTCATTTGATTTGACCATATGGTCACCAATGTCTTTGCTTTGCTCAGAGTCCTTTTGTGCTTCATCTCCAATTGGTGGTCTACCTAAAAATTGTTAAAGTTGTCCAATCGTGCTCTCTTAATGTCTTGTATTTCAGAAACATCCTTGAACATTAATAACCAATTCTTTGATCAAAACTCAATCGAAGCTATGCTGTATTCACAATAGTTGACACATGAATATGGATATACATCGATCATACATTAATCTAGCAAATACACTAAAATTATATAACAATTGTAATTATTTTTTATACTTTTCCTCTTTTCCTCTGAGCATTCCTTTTACCCTCTTGGAGAAATTGCTATTTTATTATTTTTTTCACATGATTAATTTTTATTTCACAATCTATTAGTGACAAGTTATTTCATTTCCAATTTATAAAGTTTTTGGTTGAGGATGGGTGGAGGGTTTATTTAAAACATTCGATTTTTAAATTCTAACACAATTTAAACTTTTAAAATATAAAAATAATAACTAATGTAAAAAATAATTTTAAAATATAAAATTAAAAAAATAATAATTAATGTAAAAAATAATAATTTTTTAAGCAACAAAATGTAAAATTAAATTAAAAGTTAGGGAAATTTTTTAGAAAGAAAATATGCGTTTGCTAATTTTTTTATTTATTTAACGCGTGAGGCAATAAACAACGAAAACCAAAATCCCTATATCTGTCGTGATTTGACTCTTAGAGTGGGTCCTACTACTTTAAAATCTCGTCTCTTCCTCCTTGGGATTCTTAGATTATTTTTGTTTAATGAACAGGGTATGAAAGCCATTTGCAGGTTCCTTGCTTAAGCATGTCATGTTCGTGTCAGCCCTCTATGAAGAGCGAGTTCTAGCCGGATTATATACATGAAATAACTATAAACGCCATCCGAGTCGAAAGCATTCACAGACATGGGAGACTTGAGCAGGGGCATCAACAATAGCAATAACAACAATAATAGCAACAGGCCAGCATGGCTTCAGCAGTATGATCTGGTGGGGAAAATCGGGGAGGGCACCTACGGCCTTGTATTTCTCGCCCGGAGCAAATTGCCCAGCAACAGAGGTCTCCGCATTGCAATTAAAAAGTTCAAGCAATCCAAGGACGGCGATGGCGTTTCCCCAACTGCTATCAGAGAGATAATGGTAATTATTTTCTCTTAAAACTTGATTTTTTTTCCCTTCACGGGGTTCGAAACGGCCACCTCCTCGATTATATGCAGCAATTCCATACGTCTTCTGTAAAATATAATTTGTTTCTTCCGAGGGCTTTTAATTTGTTGAATTCAGATTATGACCAAACTGTAAAAAATCTGAGAAATCGGCTGAACGTGTTTTTCATTTTTCGTTATAGACCCTAAGTTCCAAATAAATTAGGTTAAATATTTTCAAATTGCTAGATTGTTCCTAACAATTTGACACAGCTAATTCCCCAAAAGGTAATCTATTATTAGATAAACTGCGAAAGCCAACACAATTGAGATTTGTCTTGTCTTAATATCTTTGATTAACAAAACCCAGTCTGAAACCGTCTGTATTTTGACATAAAAAATGTGTAATGCTATTTACAGACAATATGCACCAAAATTATTAAACTATTCCATTTCATTATTCTGCAGTTTTGTCATACCATTGATCAAACGGAATAGAATTATATATATATTTTTTATATTTTAAAGGACAGAATAAAAGTTTTATATTGTCGGTGTTTTCCAATATATATTTTTCTATTTTAAAGGACAGAATAAGAGTTTTATGTTGTTGGTGTTTTCCAATACAGCCAGCTGTTGTTAGTTGTAAGCTGCCCAGGTATTCTTAGCTAATGCGGGGCCTCCTCCATTGTTACAATAAGCAGACATTCTCTTGTCGTGTATTTGTATGAGAGGTTCACCATCCGGGCTAATCCTGGATTTCTACATGGTATCAGAGCAGGTGTTTCCTGCCTTGTTGTTTTATGAGTGAGCAGCTCTGTTTTTCATCTACCTGGTTTTGGCAATAACGATTTTTTTAGTTTCTTCTTTTTTCCTATCCCTCAACATTTTGTGTTGTGAATTGTGCCTCTTTTCCAAATCATTCTCTACATGGGCACCTCTCCGTTGAGTGACAGTTTGTGGCCTTTGATCTAGATTGTTGTAGATCTATTTTGCAGATCGACCTCTCCATAAGACTGCAACCTCCCTTTCCTTTTTGAGTTTGAGATTGGAGAAGAATTGATACACACAACAGATTTGTAGATCGACTTTCTCCAGATCTCGAGGCAGCGTGGTGGTCTTCGAGGGCACTGTGGGGCTCACTACAATATGATCTGACTGTAGCATCCTCTTGCAGAGAACAACCTCAGATCTAGATGTGGCAGCCTTCATTATTCGTGGTCCTGTTCCCTCAGATTGTTGTAGTCCGCCATTGTAGCTGGAATGTTGCTGAGCGCTTTGTGGGTGATTTGTGGCTTGGCGACTCGTGAAACCCTAATTCAGATTGCAGGCTGTGTTGATTTACATGGTTGAGACAACTGAGATCATGCCTTCCTTATGATTGTCCACATCTACTCGGATTTCTACAGGGTCAAGAGTTTGAGCCTGTCTCACCCGCACCCTCTTTTTGGATTTGTGCATGAACCAGGAGGATCTAATCACCGATCATATCATAGCATTGTCCATGCTTCAGGTCAAGGGCTTCAGGGTTTTGTTGATCATAGCATACATGTGGCCCCTCGATATTAGATTGGCCTTCTTAGTAGATTGTGGGCGAGCCTATTTGAGTGACGTACCCTCCTCTACTGTCAACCCTTTTGTGGATCACTTGTTTGTCTTTTTTTTTAACAGAAATGGCTAATAGCATTGATTATATATAAAAAAGGAGAATTACATCAAAATAGACTGATCAGATTGCTCCCATGAAAGAAAGACAACCATCAGTCCCAATTCATCATGTTCCAGCTGGTAATTGGCATGATACCTTTCTGTCCTGTGGAAGCCATAACATCTAACAAACTGTCCTAAGAGAAGTATGCAGAAGAAGAACATTGCTGATAGTCTGCCTTATACAAAATCTGGGCATTGAGCCCATCCAAGATGCCAACAAAATACTAAAGCCTAAACTGAAAATAACAGAGTTCCCGTGCATAGTGCTAGAAAGCATAGTTAACATAAATAAACTAGAAATCCAACCCGTGGCCAGAGTAGACAAGCTGCTAGTGAGGACTAACGCCCATGGCCGCGCCCACAGAGTCCGCAACCATGTTCTTTTCAGTGATGAGGTCCACGAAATTACCAGCTGTTGCCATGAACTTCTGCAGCTTCTCCATCTTTCGATTGGTGTCCTCCAGCTCGCTGCCAGTTACTTTGAGCTTCCGGGCCTTGCGGGGGTAGGCCAGACCCAAGGTTTCCTCCAAATGCTCTATTTTTTCAGCCACACAAATATTCTGAGCTTTGACCTCAGAGTGAGGAGCAGTTGCAAAGTTATAAAGACGAGATATTACCTTCTTGAACTCAACGTTTTCACCACGAACCATTCTCACCTGCAGCTCCAAGTCCTGCAGACGGTCTAGGAACTCCACCTCAAACTTAGAAATGCTGCGTTTCCCATCCTGCCCAATGACGTTCCCTGCGTGCCTTCGGCAGGGGCCAAGTCTAGGGTGACTCTCGTGCTCTACTGAATCGCCCCACCTTTCTTCCGGCTGTACTCCCCTGCCACACCCAACATTGGAGCCTTGTCCAGTCTTGCAACACCTTCCACGGGTGGGATTCTCATCCCTCTGATATCGCCCAACTCCACGGCAATAGTGCTCCCCACCGCGCCTGACTCCATGATAAGCCATTTCCCTACCAACACAGAGAAATTTCCAAACAACAAACCGCAAACGCTGATCCAGACCGAACAGGGCGACGAGGAGATAGGAAGCAGAGGAATGAATTCTGAAGAATGCTCGAAGGCGAGGTTTTATCAATCCAAGGAATCCGCAAGCCTGCCAACTGGCAGTACTCTGTGGATCATTAACTTCATGCATGCGAGGGCAGCGATCGAGAGGGGAAGGAGCCGTCACTTCTCCAAGGGAGAGATCCCAATAAATATCAATTATGATGCTAATTAAATGAGTATAGTCCATAAATGAGGGAGGGGGTAGAATGTAGGATCTTAGGACTTAGTCTTAATTCCAACTCTTGGTTTAAGGGATCCAAGAAGTTTCCAAGATATCATTATCGAGCCTTAGGGTGCCATAAGCAAGCTCAACTCCAATATTCACCATCTTGTCCGCTTTCTCATTCAACCCACGCAAAATGTGAAGGAAGGTGAGCTCATGGAATTCAATACTGATGCATTGAAGGAGGTGATGCATTTTGGAGATGGGGTCTTTCCTTTTGGCAATAATACGCCTGGCTTCTTTGATTATGATTAGAGAGTCTTCGAGAACTGTGAGTTTCTTGATTCCTAGGCTGGCTGCAGTCTCCAATCCTTTGATGAGTCCTAGCCATTCCGCTGCGTTGTTAGTCTTCCTCCCAATGCCCCAGGCAAAGTCTTTCTGCTTGTTCCCTGTGGAGTCTAGAATTACTCCCCCCGCACCTGCCAACCCTGCGTGGATCACTTGTTTGTCGCCGTGGGTGGATCATTGCATGTTCTGCCCATGTTTGTATGGCTGTTCTTATCATGGGTAATTTTGTGATCTGTGACTACATGATCCATGGGTATTCTATTTGTGTACACTGTCAGTGAGTTTAGATATCGATTTTCTGTCTCTACTTTATATAATGATCTGTTGCTTAGTTCATGATCCATGGTAGGTCTGCCCCTCCTTCCACCAGCTTTGGCATGGAGTATAGGCGCACTATGACCTATTTTTTTCGGCCCTAAAACTAGATCAAATTAACATTCTAAGCCCCGTGATGATTTTCATGGAAGATTGGATCTGTGGTATTGTGGTAGTGGCCTTTTTTGATCTAGATGCTATTGGTTTGTGTTTGGTCATCAAATGAAAGTAATTTCATTCACATATTCAAGAGGCATCTTTTGGCATAGTATTTTTTGCCAATTTACTGTAAAGAGGTTATTAGCGGTGTTTGCCATAACTTTTTAGTGGAGTCTCCTTTTTCATACCGTTAGAGGCATTGCGAAGAGCATTCCGCTCTATTTCCAATTAGTGGTTTTCCAATGAGTGGTTGCACACCACATTGATTTGCTTAATTGAGATAGCTAGTTTTTTCATGAGCTCAATGCATATATGTTGATACCTCCATTGTAAATGGGTACCTAACATGTCCTTGTTTGTCGAGACCCATATTAAGGATTGTTGTCCATGATGGTCTTTATTTATGGTACCTCTCATTCAACACCTTTGAGTAGTGGATTGTGTGCAACTCGTGTAGACAGTTTTAGAGTGTCACCAGGCATCTGACTCCATAACATGACCAACCTTGTTTTGCAGTCATTTGAAGCTAGCCACTTTGTTTATGGTATCTCTCATACTGTGCCTTTGAGTAGTGGATTGTGTGCCACTCGTGTAGAGAGTCTTAGAGTGTCACCGAGCATTTCCCTCTGTGCACTACCTTGTTTTGTAGTCTATTGGAGCTTAACACTTTGGAGTGTTTCTTGCTTATATTGTCTAGCATCTTTGCCACCTTTAGCTCGTACCTCCATACTTTCGCCATCATTTGTGACATCCATTGCCATCATCTCGTCCACCTAGTTCAGCATTGTGGGGGGATGGTATGCAATGCTTCCTCAGGTGATTTTGAATTCATCATTTTCATCGAGATCAATCGTCTTCATAGTGAACCTTGTACACAACACTGATTTCTATATTTTCTCAACGGTTGCTGCGACTAGTGACCCATGCACCCCGACGAGATGGATTGGCATCCACAGGGACACTCAATATATGATGTTTTCTTGATTGTAAACAAGTACCTAATGATGCCTTTTGTGCTGAGACTCATTTTAGAGGATCAATTTATTTTGGGGGGGATGGTGTGCATTCAATTCTCATTCCTCAACAGTTTGGAATGTGCATTTTTCAACATTGGTGATTAACTCTCTTTTGGAGAGGAGTTTTTATCCTATAGGTTTTTCTCCTTTTCTTTGCTTATGAGAGTTTGTACATGGGTACCTTAGCAGGCCTCGTTGCTGGAACCCATATTTTTTTTTTATTACTCCCTACTTTTCGCTCATGGGGGTGGTGTTGGTGTTTTCCAATACAACCAGCTATTTTTGGTCAACTTAGTACTTATACACTAGTCTCTATTAATTCTTCTAGCACACACACACATATATAGGTGTAGCTAGAAGTGCTATATTGAATTATAAGTTATATATGACATATTCAAAAAATTACAGAAGGCCTTCTTTGCAATACACTAGTAAATTGATAATCAATCACGATGCTTACATAACATTTCATGGGCGTTGCTCCATCTGGACACAGTTGTTAAATTGATGTATAATAAACCTGCCACTAATTCTAGTTCCTGATTAGCTAGTTCATTTGCTCCTTTATTAAATTTCCTCTCAATGTGAATAAATTTCACATGCTCAAAAAATTGAATTGCTGAGTTGATCTTGGCCAGAAATCGTGCAAGGAGAATGTTTGATGATGTTGCAATACTGGCGATCGTCATCATTCAATCATTAAGTTTGAGTGATGTTTGCAACTCCTTTTTTTTAATACCATATCTAATTGATAGCACTAGTCCTTGATTGGAGTGTGCTGGCCTCCACAATATTGTTTGTCTTGATTCCCAACCCAAGGGTGAAGCTGAAGATTGATGCCCCATCTAGATAAGATAAGATTAGATAAGATGATTTTATTAATGTCCAACACGTGATCACTAAAGTAGGTCAAAGGGACTTGTTATCACACAACTTGTAGTTGCCCCTAGAGGTATCCCATCCGGGACGGTAGAGGAGCTAGGCAACTAAAGAGGTGACCTAAGAGATGCCACGGTTCCCAATGCAATGCGGGAGTCACGTCAACCGAGGCACTCTTCGCTTTAAGTCAGGGTATAACCAGACCAAGGGGGAGACCCTAATACCTCAATCACAGTTGATTGGACCCAAGCAAAGGTTTCAAAGGGTGAATAAATGATAAGTTACGGAAACCAATGCAAGGCTAAGTGGACCTAATGTTTGAGGTATGGTTGAAGGTGGTATCATGGATAGTTAATGTTTCAATCTATGTATGGTTTAGGCCACTTGATGGGGTATGATTATTAAGTATAGTACCATGTGTTTACACAAGTGGGTCTTGTTGCCTTGGGAAGTGTGAAATGGTTCTAGAAAGGCCCACAAGGTGAAGTTAAGTGTGAAGATGGTACTATAGGCTAGATCTAGGTTAGATCTACAAGTTAGAGTTGGTTCTAGGATTACCCATGTGCTAGATCTAGGGTTTGACACTAATCCCAAGAAGTGCGCTTTGCTTGGAGAAGGACTAGTGCCTTGTTGGATGGGCTAATGGGGTCAAGAAGAATGTCAAAGTGTAGATCGGGACACCTAGACGCCAAGTCAAGTGGTTTGGATGAGATCCAATGGTTGGATCTTGCTAGATCTAGGTTTTTAGGTGATGACCAAAAGTGGACCACAATTCCTCAAAACAAGGAATGCAATCCCCAAGGTAGATCGGGACAAAAGGACAGTCTAGACCTAGGTTTCAAGGCATGGGCGATCCAAATCCACGAAAATCTCCAACACCCACTTCCTAGAAGTGGTCCAACTCAAAACTTCAAGGGGGTGCGACTTTCTCAAGGAAGGGCAAAAGATGGGTTTGGTGGACCAAACCAAGTCCAATGGCCACCAAAATGTAGATCCGGGATGTTAGTACCCCGATCTATGTTCCTTCAAAGTTTCAAGTGAATCCAATGGGTAGATCTTAGTAGATCTAAGTTTTAAGGTACCAAGAAAATCAAAAGGGGGTTTCAACCCCTCAAAACATGGAGAGATGTCCACAAGGTAGTTTTCACCAAAGTAAGGATATGGGTATAGGTTATCAAGTGTCTAGATGTCAATTCAAGTGGGATCTCACCTACCCATGTGCTAGATCCTACCCAACAAGCTTCTCTTAGGAAAATCGATTTAGGTTCAAGAAGGCTTTTTGCATTGAAAGGTGTGTCAATTTTTAGCCAATCACCACCAAACTATAGATCCAACTAGGGGTGGATCCTATAGAGGTGGGTTCTTAATATCTTTTCAAATGCAAGGGTGGATCTAAGTAGATCTAAAAAAAATACCAAATTTGGGGTTTTGATTTAATTAGGGTTTTATGACCAATGGAGATAGAATGGATGAAAGAGGCACATACCTTGTAGATCTTACCTCAATTGCTTATGGCCACCTTGCAAGTTGATAGCATTCTCCTATGTTTATATTCAAGAGTGAGATCCAAGTGCTCCAACCAAATCGCCCTTCTCCAAGATAGCCAAATCGTCCTCCTCCTACAAGACAAGATCAAAGAAACAAGTCAAGCAAGATGATTATGAAAATGGTAGAAAGATGTAATAGAAAGCATCAACTATGTCACGAAGATACAATAATGATACTCCCTGTCACAAGATCAACCCAAGAGAGAATATGTGGATCCCTCCAACAATAACCCTCAAAAAGTCGCCCTCCTCTCTCCAATTCGACTTTCCTGTCAAAAGGTTAGCAAAAACACCAAAATCCACAATGATACATAGAAGAGATACTTTATATTCAATATGCAAGAGAATCCAAAATGCAAGAGAGATGTGCTCCACAAAAAATCTTCTATTCCAATATTCTAGAGCTCCAAAGGTGAGCTTTACAATGGGGGGTCTCCTCCTTATATAGGATAATAAAGACCAAAACCCTATACCACTCTACAATACTACATCAAATGAGTGGTTGAGATTATAAGATCTCATCATACAATCAATGGCTAGGATGAATCCCTAACATAATATCACATGGATCACTCAACATAACAATAGCGCCCTCACTAAATGGTACAATGAGGGTGACGTCATCCCACAAGAGGGGTATAAAGTACAATAATCCACCTCATGATGACTAGGACAAGATAAAATAAGCACATGGTGGGGCTAGGAGGTATAAATCCTTGCTATCTCACCCCAAGGCACAATAAAATAATAAAATATGCCCAATATAATGATAATGACCAAAACTGTCCTCAGAATCCATGATAGTCGAGCAGTAAATGTCCTCCTGTGATCAATCTGGAGATACCCACATGGTGAAAACTGACTGGAAGATAGTGAGATCACCCTGGAAGACCTCTGTGAAAACCAAATGCCAAAACCTTGCCTCAATTGCCCAAATCGATTTCCTCAGTGACCACTTTATCCCATTTTTTAACTGCCTCGGGAACTGTGAAAGTGCCAAAACTGCCTCCTAGGGTGCTAGCGCTGTCAATCTGAGCCCACCAGGCTCTCCGGGAGGGGGGATAAATGGTAATAACAAGTGGCTGGACCACCCCCTCCATCATCAGCGCCCTAGGTGAACTGGCCTCTCGGGGCCCCTGCTGCTCAGGCTGGGAAATCAGCCCCAAATCTGGTCAACAAGTGTAAAACTGCATCAATCACTGTCAGAAGTGCCCGGAACTGGAAGATAAGTGTCTCAATGGATCCAGAAGACCCAAATCCACTAGGAATGAATACTCATACACCCTGGGTTGCCCTAATGGGCCAGCTGTAGGGTCCACCATATATGGACAATGTATAATCTGCTGATCTGAAATAATAATAACCTGCTGAACTGGATCAAACATCATCTGTATCATATGTCCATCATATGATATCATCATCAAACATGTGGGACCATAAATCATCATCAATAATCATCATACATGGTCCACATCATCACGGATCCCAAGAATATATATAATCAAGAATAAATCACATCAGTAGACTAAGACAATGTTTCTTCAATCATTCCATAGCTAAGCTCAAAGTATAAATTCCATTCAGTGGCATTAATTAACATATTCCGTTGTTATGATAAATTACTTGCACCATAGTTCAAATGACAAACTCACCCATTGGACATGGTCAAACTGCTAGTGAAGGATGAAGGCTAGGAGCAAGGTTGGGCCAAGGGTTTGACTTGTCTAACTTAACTCAAAAATACTTTGGTCTGGGAAAGGGGGAAGCTACAAACTCTGTGTTGGACAAAAGAACACGGGGGATGGCTGTGCCTCACAAATGGATAAGTTGTTTAGAGAGTGCTTATTCAACTTAGGCATCATGTCTACATCAAGTTGATCCAAGTTCATTAGGATCATTCAATTTATTTCCATGGCCTTTTTGGCCTACATAACCCTTCGGATTTCAGATGTGCTGAGAAGCACAACTAGTTGCAGCTTGCATCCAGGGCATGTTTTTCATATTTTCACAAGGTCAGCAATTGTTTAGATATAACTTTTAAGAACTATTGCTTTTTGGACCTTTCTTATACTCTTCGAGGAGTATTTTAGCTTTTCATTGCTCTTGCCCTTTTTCTTTTGTTTCCATGGGCGAATTCATTTAGTTTCCACAGGTAGAACATGAGCTTTCAGTTTTAGCCAACAACATCTCAAGTGACTAGGGGGAGTTCGAGCCAATGCCAAACATCGGGACAACCGACCAGAATGATTTAGGCCTACAATCCAACTCACCAAAGGCAAGTTCTGTCACCAACTCAGAGCCGAGACAACGAATAAACAGGGATGCGGTCCAAACACAGAGGTAGAAAAATAGGGAAGTCCTCAGTATCAGAAAGTCAAATGAGACAAGTCAGGGTTTAAAGTCAAACAGGAAGGTCATGTATGGATGGAGACAAGTGGATATGGAGCCTACACTAGCAGACAACTGGTGTCGGGAAAGACCATGTCTATGTAAGGTGAAATACCAGTAAGTTTTGTTAGATGACCTAAAAGTGCAAGCAATTGTCCATTTTATGATTTACAGTTCATTTTAAATAGTTTGCCACATCAGAAATAATATACCAAGCACATGCTATAATCATGACTAAATCAACAAGCTAATAATCTACTGTCAGTGAGAACATATCCATAGATCATACAACATCATCATAATAGCAATCATCATGCATCATCTGAAACACTGCTGAAGTACATCTCTAGGCACTGAACTGAAACTGTAATGGGATAAGTGGTCACATCAGTCATCAAATCTGAACTCTCAAGGCTCAGCCTTGACACAAGGTCATAAAATCTGAATAATGTACTGCTCTGATCATGAGTGATCGAAAATATATGTAGCCATGCTCTGGAAAAAGGAAGCTCTGAAATGTGCAGATATCTGCTGTACAAGAATAGTAGCCCTGCTACTATGGTGTGATAACAGGACTATTGATTACAATGATGTCAATACAAAGTGGGAGCACTAAAGTGACTCCTATAACAAAGATTATGCAGAAAGGGAAAATGAACTAAAACATGTAGAAGCAATCACTAGGCTCCAGGATGGGAGGCCCCTTGAGAAGAAGGATGAACAAAGCAAGCCGATCCAGGATCTGGATCTGCACTTGACATCCATAGATTTCTCTTAGCTATACCATCAAAGTATAAGTAGTAGTGATACATTTCATCTGAATTGGGCTTATTCGGTGTAGCTTCTTTGGTCCTAGGAGGATTGTTGTTCTTTGTTATGTCCTTCAATTTCTAGTTCTCCATCCACGTGATTTCTTCATAGTTGTAGTCATCGTTCTTGTTTTTTTTTTCTATTCACTTTGACTTACATAGGAGAATGATATCTTATTTGCTTCTTTACATGAATGTCAATTTTGTTAATTTTTCGTAAATTAGATCTGATTGATATTTATTCACTGAATTATACCCAGATTAATTTAACTCTGAATAAAAAATTACAATACATTGAATTATTATGCACAACGGAATTTAAAACAGGAAATCATCACACCATTTGACACATTGAGATTTACCCTGGAAACCCCAATCCCTAGGGAAAACCAACAAACCGTTTGTCTTCTTATTGCAGATTTAAAACAACACTTACAGTTTACGGATCTCCAGAGACCTTACTGACTTACTCCCATTGCAATCTGTGCCCAAACTCTCAACAATATGACAAACCCTAGCTTGAGTGAATCCCTCACTCCAAAGCCTTTGAGAGACTCCCTCTCAGATTTGATCACTCACTGATCTTAGCTTGAGAGAATCCCTCTCTCCAAATATTCTAAGAGAATCCCTCTCTCCAAATCTTCTAAGAGAATCCCTCTCTTAGATTTGATCACTCACTATCAATCTATCTCATGCACACAGACATCATTTGGATGATCGATGTCTACAACTCTCCATAGACTCTTTTATAACATTCACTTTATGCAAATACCACGGGCTCAATACCATGGGCCAAATACTACTAACTCAATACTGACCCTTAGATCTAGATCTTAGATCTAATCCATGGTTGGGACTTAATCTCTTGTTGAGATCACTTAAGTCATAGATCAACAACTACGACTTAATCTGTCATTGAGATCACTCAAGTTACCCTTATACATTTACATAAGGTGTTATAAAAGTCACCTTTTACAAAGTCTGTTATATCCTTATCCGTATATTCTCAATTAACTCGGAATAAACCCACAATTTATGAAATAACCCACATTTTGATAGATATAAGATGATATATAATTGATGATTGAAAATTACAATGCTTTGGCCTTTATATAGTAGGCCTACTAATACCTTTTCATTGAAAGGTTATGTCTTTTAATGTAAATGATTTAATTATTATTATTATTTATTATTTAATATTATGTTTGTTACATTGCCTTCCCCTTAAGGGAATCTTTGTCCTCAAAGCTTATTTAGTGAAGGACTTATCAATTATTCTTGTTCGTAACATCTTCTCATGGTCTTTTGAACTTGTAACTCTGATACTTGATGAAACAAGGTGATATAATTTTCGAATTCTTGAGCTAAGTTGTCGCATTTCTTGGGAAGTGATCCATCCAAAATTTACCTTCATCGGAGTTGTTTTCTAGTTTGATGGAATAGAATTTCTTGTTTTCTGCATCTTTGTCCTTGATGATTTTGTTTAATTGTTTTATTTCTTCTTTATTCTCGACCACTTCTTTCATGATTTTTTGGTTTTGTAGATTCTGATTGGGACATTTTTCACTCATTAATTCCTTGATTTGAGTAGTTAATCTCTCAATACGCTTTTTTAGATAACAATTCTCCTGCTCTATAAATCCTTTAAAAATATCTTGCTTCATAATCTTCAACAGTAGACGATCATTTGTTTCTTTATAATGCTCTAACTCGTCCAATGCTGCTTGTAGCTGCGACTTTACTACTGCATATGTGTTTGTCATTGTTTGCGACTATTTCTTTGCTTCAACTTTGTCTTCTTTTCTTCTACAATAAAGGGTCTTCGACTTCTCTTCTTCTTAAAACTTCTTTAATACTTAAAAATTTCTAAATCTGGGATCTTTTATTCGATGAATTAGTGTTGCTGATGTAGAAAATCCAATGCTTGGATCCAAATTCTGACTGCACCAGTGACTTCGGCTCACGAAAATGGTGAAGAATGACTATACACACTGCCATCTTCGTCTCACACTAGCCACAATAGCCTTTTCCCTTCTCTGCATACAACGCAGGCTCACATAGAGAAAGCTATGCTCAAAAGGCACTTGGATCTCCACATTGGTTAACCTTTTGCTTTAGATTAACTTCTTTGTGGATTGTGTGTAGATTAGGTGGTTGGGAAGAATGATTGTTACCACCCATGTTCAATTCTCACTTGCTCCTTGGTAGCCTTAAGACTTCTTATGCACTTCTAGCTTTATGTTATTTAATAAAGAGAATTAAAGACTAAACTCAACCTAATTAAGGTATGAGTTATTATTTTTTTTAAACAGAAACGGTTAATCAACTTTGATTATATAAAAAAACGGGAATTACATAACAAAAGTGGACAGATTGCTCCCATAACAGGAAGGCATCCATCACTCCAAGTTCATCCTTTTCAAGCTTATAGCTAACATGGTATCCTCCTGTTCTATGGAAACTATAGCACCTTACGAACTGTCCTAGAAGGATTATACAAAAATAAAACATTACTACTGTACTGCCTTATACAAAAGCTGAAAATTGGAGCATTTTGGAGAATTGCCAAGCCTACGGATGGCTCCTATCCTATGGATTTCAGAAGTACTATGCATATAACTTAAAACAGTATTGGAAACATAACAGAACCAAAAAAAGAGGCCAACCGACAAACTGCTACTGGAGTCCAATGTCCATAACAGCATCTTTAGAATCCGCTACCCCATTCTTCTCAGAGCTAAGATCCACGAAATTCCCAGCATGAGCCATAAACTTCTTCAGCTTTTCCATCTTCCTGCCAATGTCTGCCAATTCGCTGCTTGTAGCCTTAGGTTTTCGAGCTTTGTGGGGATAGCCGAGCCCCAGTGTCTCTTCCAGGTGTTCTATCTTCTCGGCCACTTTACTGTTCTGAGCCTTCACCTCAGAGTGTGTTGCAGAAGCCAAAGTATAGAGGCGGGACATAACCCGCTTAAATTCCAAATTTTCACTGCGAATTAAGCGAACTTGCAGCTCCAGCTCCTAGAGACGGTCCAGGAATTCAACTTCGAACTTTGAAATACCGTGTTTCCCATCGTGCCCTTGAAAATTTCCAACCCTGGCATGCCTTCGACAGGGGCCGAGCCTAGGGATAATGCTACGATCCTTACCCACCGAGTCGCCCATCATTTCATCCACTGTCGGATTTGCCCAGCTGCATCCGCCATTAGAACTTTTGACAGGCTTGCTACATCTTGCACATTTCAGGAAAACGTCGCCCCCACCCTGAGAACGCCCAACAATATGATGCTCCATACTCACGATACACTGACTACCAACACAATGACCATCACTCCAAACAAAAAGCAAATTCGAGCAACAATAACCAATAAAGGAGTGAATGCAGATAGGTATCCTCTTGTCCTGTTTTAAACCAAAATCAATAGCTCGCATGCCGGCCAACTGGCAGATTGGCCGGATGGCATAAATGCGAAATTGAATGGGGATCCCTCGAGGATCAGGGTGGCCGTCAAAAGGCCATGTTGCGTTTCCCAAAAATTGAATTTTCCTACTTCTATAGTTATAGACCAAAAGATTATGAAGGTGCCATAATGGAAAATGAAGAGCCCAAGTTCTATGGAGGAACCATAGGCTAGGGCATCCAATAGTTTTCATATATGACATTGTCGCAGTTTAGGGAGCCGTAAGAGAGCCCTACTCCTTTGTTAGCCATGCCATCGGCTTGCCCGTTTAGTCCTCTCAGGATATGTAGGAAGGTGATTTCTTGGAATTCTTTACTAATGCTGATTAGGAGGTGGTGCATCTTTGAGGAGGGGTTCTTCCTGTTGGTGACGATGCTTCTGGCTTCTCTAATGACAATTAAGGAGTCCCCAACAACCATCAAGTTCCTAATTCCCAGGTTTATAGCAATCTCCAGCCCTTTGATGAGGCCGAGCCATTCCGCTCCATTGTTGGTCTTTCTTCCGATACCCCAAGCAAACTCTCTCTGCTTGTTCCCCTTGGAGTAAAAAATTACCCCCCCCCACACCTGCCAACCTTGAAGGTATGAGTTATTATTTAATATCCAATAAACTTTCAATACGTAAATAACCTAATTAAGGTGTGAGGTTTCTTGATAAAACCAAGGGCTGGTTTTATAAAAGCACGGGTTGGTTTTATAAAAACCTATACTATGTGTGGTTTTATAAGACCAAGGGTTGGTTAAATAAAACCTATGTTTTGTTTTTTTTTTTTTCGTTTTTGTTTTCTTCTTTCCTTTTTTTATGGGATCTTCTTCCCTCTTCTCCTTTTTTTTACTTCTTCCTTTTTTTTATACTTCTTCATTTTTTTGACTTTCTTTTCTTCTTTTACTTGGTCAAAGACCACAATTGTAGGGAATCCCTAGGATAATGGTTAAAAACCCCAATATGGCCAAAGCCCTGGATCATGAACGTAGCTCTGATACCAATGTTATATCCATATCCGGATATTCTCAATTAACACGGAATAAACCCACAATTTATGAAATAACCCACATTTTGATAGATATAAGATGATATATAATTGATGATTGAAAATTACAATGCTTTGGTCTTTATATAGGCCTGCTAATACCTTTTCATCAAAAGGTTATGTCTTTTAATGTAAATGATTTAATTATTATTATTATTATATGATTATATTACTATTATTGATTATTTAATATTATGTTTGTTACAAAGTCCGTCTAGAGTTTCTTCTTGAACCACTTCTACGTGCTAGACACCCCCACATAGAAGTACGTGTCCGAGCTACAAAATCTAACTCTCCCTCTTAGCGAGGAAGTTACTTTTGGGGAAGCATCCATCTGGATCCACCAATTCCTCTGCTGCTGCAACTGCTCCCTTTGAATTGGAAGACTTCCTCGCTGCATCCGTTGCACTCTGATCTGATAATTTGTGCTCCTCATCCATTAGTGTCATCTCATACCAAGTAGGCCTATTGAGAAGAGCCTCACGTTCTCTCTCTGACATTGATCTAGGCTCCAAACTCCCTCTGGAACCCACTACAGGCTGTCCCAGCAACTTGTACATCTTACCCCACATCATTTTGCTGCTTCCTGGGGGTTTTTGGGCATTGCCCAAACCTGTTGCCAGGACCCATGCTTGAAGCTCTGCAGCTAACTGTTGCTGTTGTTGCCCTGTCTTGGATACTGCCCAGATATGCAACTTACTGCTGCCTGGACACTTCAAGTGCTGCTTAGTCACCTATTTGGTTGCCCGGAATTTCTATAGTCTGCCTGATTTCTTTCTACGCTTGCTTGGGGCTTTTCTTCTTGCTTCTTGATTGTTCTAGGCGATTTCTGACCCTGCTCGGGCCCTTTACATAACTGCCCGAAGTTCCTGTAGTTGCCCAACAGCTTTTTGGGTGCTTCTTCCGAGTGGTGCTGTTGGCTGCCCTACTGGTGGTCCTACAGCCCTGCTAGCTCTCACCTCCGGCTCATGTAGCTCCTATGCTCTGTCAAGGGCTCCACAGGCTTCTACCTCTCGTCAACTCGCACTCCGCCCAGTTGGCAGCTGATGACTCTCACGCCGATGACTCTTTTCTTCCACCCGCATGCCCTCGTCTTGGTGCGTTTGCTGCATCTCGCTGCACAAGCGCCTGCTATTTTCGTGTAGCCGTTGCTCGTCGATCCTGGCATTAGCTCTGTGCACCAACACTTCCGCCTTCACCTGTGCAGCTCATTGTCTGTTTCCTCACTGGTCCAAGTCGAACTCAGCTGATCGACGCCTTTGCCTGACCGTGCCCTGGGTTCTCTCCACACGATCACACGTGCCACTCCATAATTCTTACCTCTTGGCGGCCCATTCTGCTCGGCGTTTGCATAGCCCACGTCCACTGTGGTGCTCCGTAGCTCGACGCTGCTTCGTCCTTCCGCCGATAATCTGCAGCTTTGTCCGTAGCTTACTTTCCTACCGGCGATCGCTCCCTCCGTGTCAGCCATCACCTCTGCTTGAGCTACCTACTTTGACCAATGACCACGTGACGATGTCCCGAGCTCACGTCCTTCAACAACGGTATGATTTCTTCATGACCAACAACTGATCCATGATGTGGCTGCTATCTTAGCAGCCCATAATTGCTTCCTTTGATTGTCGACGGACCCAGCTACCTCTCGAGCCCTGACTCATGTCTTCGTAGTTTGCTACACACGTGCTTCGAGCTTTGATTCGCCTGTACTCCTTTGCAGCAGATCTTCATGATGCCCAACTACCAGTCGCAGCAGCCCTTTGTTGCCCCTGTGATCCACATCTGTTAGCAGTGCTCTGCAGCCTTTCACCCGGTCCACGACTGACTGTTGTTGCGTGTTGGTGCTCCGGCTGGTTGTAAGATCTGCAACAACCCATGGGCCTGCCACCACTCATGATTTAGTTCTCTCGTGGCTACTTCAACCCGTGTATAGACCGTCCACTGAGCTCCATGCTTTGCCCTAGCTCACAGATCCCGACCACCTACTGTTGGTTGCTCCTTTGCGATCTGCAATAGCCTGATTTTCCTTAGAACACACAAACTGCACGTCTGCCATCTCTTTGGCGGCTATCCTCAGCCATATGGTGTGCATATGGCCCGTACCATGGCTGTACGATCTGTTTTTTTTTTTTTTAAATTTCTCTTAAACCATCGTCAAATTCCGATTTCCCTCAGAGCAGAATAAGGCCTCATCATCAGCTTTGATACCATCTCAATTTTTCATAAATCAGATCTGATTGGTATTTATTCACTGATTTATACCCAGATTAATTTAACTCTAAATCATAAATTACAATACACTGAATTATCATTCATAACGGAATTTAAACCAAGAAATCATCACACCATTTGATACATTGAGATTTACCCTGGAAACCCCAATCTTTGGGGAAAACCAACAAACGATTTGTCTTCTTATTGCAGATTTAAAACAACGCTTACAATTTACAGAGCTCCAAAGACCTTATTGACTCACTCCCACTGCAATCTGTGCCCAAACCCTCAACAATATGACAAACCCTAGCTTGAGTGAATCCCTCACTCCAAAGCCTCTAAGAGACTCCCTCTCTCAGATCTGATCACTCACTGATCTCAGCGTGAGAGAATCCCTCTCTCCAAAGCCTCTAAGTGAATCCCCCTCTTAGATTTGATCACTCACTATCAATGTATCTCACACACACTGACAGCGATCAGATGATCTATGTCTACAACTGTCCATAGACTCTTTTACAAAGTTTGTCTAGAGTCTCTTCTCGGACCGCTTCTACATGCTAGACATCCCCACGTAAACCAAGACAATGCAACATATATATGTGTAAAGCAAAAATTCATTCATCAACATTTCATTTGCAAACATCCATCATTTTCACTGTCATTTAAAACATTCATCAACAACTTGAAATATAACAAGATAAACTAGTGCCAATAAATGGAGTCAAAAAAGATGCTTGAATTGAAAGGAAAATGTTGTGCGATTTGTTCTTGGTTTATTTTATTTTTATTGTGGTAATGATCTTTTTATTAGGGCTGGTGGATTCCCGATATACGCAATGGTACAGGGAACATGTCTGGAATTCAGCTGTGTGGTTTCTCACTCAGACTTGGGCTGGATCGAAGTTTCAAGGAGGTGTTAAGATGCTATACCAACGAGGGCAAGCCTAACGGTTTCCAAGAGGTCACTACCCAGTGTTGTCCCAAGCCCTTTGAAAAATTTGCCCACAACAGAAGAATGTTCACTTTGTGTTGGGTTTTCACAAGTTGGCTTGTTTATTCGGGTGTGTTAAAACCTATTACTAGTCATCTTCCCCTTTCTAATGCGTACCAACGTGTTCATACTGAGCTGCAAGTTGGCCATAGAGTATACGGGAGTAGACCTTAGAAAATTTTATCTTTTTAGAGCCCCAAGAGTGTCTTTTCAGGCCAGTACTCGGGTAAGCCCTTATCCTGAAACCCTACTTCGGGAAAGCAAGGGGGTGTTTTTGAAATTGTTAAAACAAATGAGAAAATCCAAGTCCTGAGTGAACTCGTGGCCCACCAATGGAATGGACCAACGAGGTAAATTTTAATCCTAGTTAATTTTATTTAATGCCGAAATGAAAGAAATAAAACTACTCTAACAATCACGCCATGAAAATTGAGACGACAGACCACCCCTGGGGGGATGGGGTGTGGGCACTGGTTAGGCTACTTGCTCTCGTTTAGTAATCTTTACAATGAATACAGAAGTGCCCCAGTCTCTTTAGAATGACTTGGTGGCTTACAATATTGAAGAGAAAAATAACCGGTTTTATAAAAATTTAAATTTTGGTACTCCGGATGGCCTGGATCTTCGATTTTTGGCCAACACTTCCTCTTGTTTGATCGTCTTCTGCTGCAAACCAGCAAACAAACTTTAGTATAAGATGCCCCAAAACACTTTAAGAGTGTCTTTGGAACACCCCTAAAATACCCAAAAAATTTCTAAGTGTAAAACTAGTTAAAAATGTCAAAAATTAACCAAGTAAGACAAGCAATGAGGCTTGTTTACTTGGGATCTTTGCAAGCTTTAAGAGCTGCAAATCCTATGCTTTTGGACAACCAAATAAAACTTTTAAAATCAGACCTAACACTACTCCTCAAAACTTTTCAAGATTTAACAATTTTTTGCAAATTTGGAAAAGTAAAATGCTAGATGAAGGAAAGATCTAATTTGTCAAAGATACGAGCTTTGTAAACAAACTAGACTAGACTTCCTTGAAGTAATTTCTGATCTATTTAGAATATGAACATCAGTATATAAATCAGAAATATTTTCACAAGTAATTGGTAACCAAGAAAACTTTTTAAATAAGAGAGAGAGAGAGAGAGAGAGAGAGAGAGAGATGGAGCAAATTTTTTGTTGAAATCTGAAGCTTTAAAGATGGTCTTTGTGATGTTCCAAGGGACTGCATCTGTAAACAAAGATTAGAAAGGAGGAAACAAACAAGATCCACCTACTTCCAATTAAGATAACCTGCACATCACACACTTTGCAAACAAAGATCAAGTGTAGATATACATCTGAAAAAGAAATCAATGCTGAACACTCATAAACAAATGAAACATACAGACATGATTATTTTTGCAAACATATAACAATAGACTAAACAATAAACAAATTGCATTAGTCTATCTCATAAATCAATACTAATCTTTCCAATGAGTACAGTTAATACAATAGAATATCAAAGTTTATGCACAAGTTACCTCCATTATACAAGCTCAAGATGGTTCATCCACTCACACAATGCACACCACAAATCTGACCTCCAAAGTCTTCTTTATTCATACTCAAAACAAAAAGAGTATTACAATGATAAGTCTCTTGCTCCAATTCCCACTAGAGCACAATGGAGAAGAGCTCTCCAATATATAGGAAAAGAGGGAGAGAGGGTGAGCAAATTCGTGGAGGAGATGGGGGAGTGAATGCGGCTGCCCATTCCTCACTTCTTGCTGCCCATACCCAGCACAAATGGTGCTAACACAACAACACCTAACATGCTACAAATCAGCACAAATCGTAGTCTCTCCAAATGGGAAATGCGCCCAACCTTGAGGAGAATGCGCCTAGCTATAGTGGGGGGAGTCATGCCCATGTTTTGGGCTGCCCATTCGTCATAAAGCTTGTTGAAATATTGTAACTTCTAAGAATATTATATTTGTACTTTATTATTCCGGAGATGTTTCATTCCTCCGTGAAGACCTTATTGTATATCCGGAGATGTTTATTCCTCCGTCGGAATGTGGTAACTTGGGTTATTAGACTTCCCTAGTGGGGTCGGCCCAGAGGCAGTTGTAATGGGGTATTTAACCCAGTGGTTAAAGTTGGGGCCGACCTAGTTAATGTAAAAGACAAGTCGGAGTAGTGTATAAATAGAGGAGGTGTGTTCCTCATTTATCACACTTACACACATTACACTCACTTGTGATTGGCGCATAGGTGAGGGAGAGATCTGCTATGGAGGAGAAGGAGCTCATGTCTAGGGTTTACATCTTTGTATTTGCTGGTCATCTATATTGAGGAAGCTTTGCTGGGTTTTCTACCCCATGAGGGTTTCCTAGGATAAATTTGTGTCTCTTGTGTTATGCTGTGCTTGTTGTTCTTTCAGTGATCCTGTATATGCTATTGTTGTGAAATGGAATGTAATGCTGATATTTTCTGTCTTAGCATATTGAATATTAACATGGTATCAGAGCTAGCCCGAAGGAAGACAATGTATGGCACTTACGACACTTGCTTCACTTGCGACAATTTGAAGGTTAGGATTTTATATAGCAAAAACCAGTCATCGTGGAACCTTCGCTATAAATCCATTTTGGTGAAGGTTCAGGACTGAAACCTTTACAGGTCGTAGATAACATCCCCCTGTACCTTGTGTCCAAAGGACAACCTCTAATTCGTTGTACTTTGTGATTTATGATCAGTACAAGTTAGGGTTTCTACCTCTTCCAGATCTCAGTCATAAACAGGTGACCTAGGAAAAAAGGTCACAACTTGGGCTAGGAAGCTCCAAATGAAATTTCGTAAAAAGTGACAGGTAGAGCACGGACTATAGTTTCTCAGTTAAGGTTTTCAGAGGCCGAAGTTGAACCAGTGACACGTGGCACGCCGTACAAGGTCGCTCTCTTGTTTTATCCCATAAATAGGTCACGTTGTGACACTTGGCATAACTCTCTCTTAGAAAATCCAATTGAGGTCAGACCTGTGGGGTTGGAAAGATGACAGGTCAGGCTACCATAGGCAGAAGTTTCAGACCCTGTGGATTCGTAATTTCAGAGATGCACCAGAAACAATCAGGTGCATATTTCTGTCAAAACAGTATTGTTTTCTGAGCACCTTCATTCTTGGCTTATCACTGCTGCAGGAATTTAGGGCTTCGGAGAAAGTTGGAATTTTTGGAATCGGAGTCCACGGCTGAATGCTACTCATCAAAATCAAAATTTAGAGACCAAGATCGAATTTTTTGGTTGGGCAGAAGGCCGGGCTTGATCAAACCCTAGTTCGGGATTTTGATCGGAAAGGTGGAAAATTAGGGATTCTGCAAAAGTTGGAATTTTTGAAGTCTGTGACCACGGATGGAAGCTCCTCAGAAAAATCAAAGTTTAGAGCTTTGGATTGAACCTTTTGATTGGGCAGAAGGGTGGGCTTTATCAAACCCTAGTTCAAGGTCCTGTCCAGTGAATCCAGAAGTTTGAAAGGCAATTTTGAGGGGTCAAATTTTGTAGTTTTCAAAATTGAAGTATACCTGCTTGATCAGCTCAGAAAGCCACATCTTTCCATCTATTCAGAAGTTTGAAGTTCAAAGTTTGAATTTTTAGGGTTTCTCCGACAAACCCTAATCCAGCTCCAAATCCAGTTTCAGCAAATCAAAGTGGATTGGATTAAAAGAAATCTTGACAGGTATGACTTGAGGAGATACATGTATGTGTTGAAATCTGTTCATGATATGTTTGTCTTCATATTATTGAGGTTAGTACAATTATGATTGTTTGATAATGAATGCATGTGAATGATAGAAGACATTCATTGATTAGGGTTATGACACCTATGATTGTATTAATGCACTGTGTTGTTGTATGAGGATGATGTTGTCTGCTAACAAGATACAGGTACATCAAGAAAGACAAATCAAGTTCTATGACCATGATGACATAAAGACAAAGACTCATCCATAGTCTTTGACCACATAGAAGCTCTACTTACGAGGTATGTATGACTTTGTTCTACTATGCTTAACTTATGAGATATGCAGGTTCTAACACAAGGTCTCTAAATCATTGAAGAGAACAAAGAAGATATTGTTTGGGTATGTTAAGACATCACCAAGCATGATACTCTAGGTATGTTTTTCTATATCAAGTTAGAATCCTACCTTGTGTTAGGATCTTAGGTAAGTATACCTGTGTATGAAATGATCATGACCATACATAATGTTTTGAAAGTATTAAGACTATACTAATGAATGTATGATTATGTATGAGATCATGATGATGACACTAGTGCACACTTAAGCATGCATAGTGGTCCAGGATGGATAGAAGTTCAAAATAGAGATCAAGCGGGAGGCAACCACACAAACATAAAAGATAAGTGTTTAAGTTGTCATTTGAATTACTTCTTGAATCTCTGAATAGTAAATGATATTGCTCGTAGTAGTTGTAGTCATTCCTAGAATAAATCATGCTGAGTGTAAGCATTCATATGGTATTGAACAGTATACTACTAATATGCATATGATGGGTAAGTTGGACAAACATTCCATTGTTGCTTGTCTAGAATGAAACCTCTTTGCTGACATGCTGAGAGCTGTGCACGCTCTTGATAGTATGTTCTGGTAGAGATGGAAGGTATCTAGATAGCCACTGTATGCATACAGGATATGGAAAAGTGTTGTGCCAAAGTATTGTTCAAGATAGTTGCATAACTATGTGAAACATATCTGTATGCATAATAGATTATCATGTCAACATGATTTGATGATTATGAAGTATTACTAATCATGTAATTGACTTTGATTTGTAGGTAAGATCATGAAGAATGATGAACACCGAACAAGTTATGGATGTTCAACAAGAAGATTTACAAATCAAACATACTATAGAAGGCTCGTGACTAGAAGATTCTCTTAGAAAGAGGAAGAGGATCATGACGAGATGTTTGCTCCAAGTGGCTAGATAAGACCATTCTCTTAATGGTGTAATTGAAGAAAGCTTTGTATGGATACCCAGGATCGATAGCCATTTGATGAGCTTAATGATCACCATGGGTGATGCAGATTTCAACCTTTGCTACAAGGTTGAAGATGGTATCTGTACACAGATGACATTCAAGAAGGAACTCACCATAGAGTTCGAATGATCTTGAGGCACATATCAGTAGACCCATCTGACGAGAGATGGGACGGATAGTTATGCAGAAGATCACTCAATGCAGAGTGTGAATGATGTTCAGTCACAGAGGAAGATTTGATAGCTTCTTGACAAGCTTGGGCTTTACCAAAGTAAAGCTGATCCTAACCTTTACCTTAAGGTTATGGTTGATGAACCTGTCATACTATTACTATATGTGGATGATCTCTTTCTGATAAGGAATGAGGAACAAATCATGGAAAGAAAGAAGAAGCTACAGAATTTGAGATGAAAAATCTCGGATTGATGCATTACTTCCTAAGTCTGGAAGTATGGCAAGGCTCAGAAGGAATCTTTCTCAACCACGGAAAGTATGTTGTGGAAATCCTGAAAAGATTTGATATGTTGGAATGTACAACCATGGCCACTCCCATGAATTCCAACTTGACGTTGTTAGCGGATGACTCATCAGAGTTAGAGGATGTGACTCTGTACAAACAGATTATTGGGTCATTGATGTATCTGACGAATACAAGGTCGGATATATGCTTTGCTGTGAAACACCTTGAGACAGTATCTAGTGGAACCTAGGCATGTTCGCCTGATAGCTGCAAAGCATGTGATGAGGTACCTAAAGGGTACGATAGAATTTGGTCTATGTTATCGTGGAGATCATGACTTCATATTGTATGGCTACACAGGTGTTGATTGGGCAGGAAGTGTGTCAGACAGGAATAGCACATCGGGAGGATGTTATTGTTGGGATCTGCCATGATCTCGTGGTTTAGCAGGAAGCAGTCTAGTGTGGCTCTCAGTACAGCTGAAGCAAAATATATAGCTGCTTACTCTGCTAGTTGTGAATCAGTTTGGCTTCAGAAACTGTTGTCAGGACTATTTGACTTAGAGATACAACCAGAGTTGTATCAAGATGACAGAGAATCCAGTGTTCCATGATAAGTAAAAGCACATAAAGATCCGATATTTCTATATACGGGATATGTTGCAGAAAGGAGCTATCAAGCTTGAGTATGTGAGCATTGACGAACAAGTTGCTGATATATTGACCAAACCTCTGTCTCGACCAAACCTCTGTCTCGAGTAAAGTTTGAGTATTTCCGAGACAAGCTTGGTGTAGTTCAGAAGGACCCTCCTCAAAAGGGGGAGTGATATGGTTGATGATGAGATTGTCTATATCGACGGTAAGGTCGATGACGAGGATACTTGTATTGATGATATGGATACTTGTATCGATGATGAGGATACTGTATCGATGACGAGGATACTTGTATTGATGATGTGGATACTTGTATCGATGATGAGGATACATGTATTGGTGATACCGACGATGAGGTCGATGAATGGTCCTTAGACCGGGTCTAAGTTGACAAGGGGATTGTATCATCCCCAGACTTCGGTCCCAGAATTGATCCGTAGACAAATGTCATCGAGAATGTGAGGATTGTATCATCCCCGGACTTCGGTCCCAGAATTGATCCGTAGACAGATGTCTCCGAGAATGTGGGGATTGTATCATCCCTAGACTTCGGTCCCAGAATTGATCCGTAGACAGATGTCTTCGAGAATGTGGGGATTGTATCATCCCCAGACGACGGTCCCAGAATTGATCCGTAGACAGATGTCTCCGAGAATGTGGGGATTGTATCATCCCCAGACGACGGTCCTAGAATTGATCCCTAGACAGATGTCTCCGAGAATGTGGGGATTGTATCATCCCCGGACTTCGGTCCCAGAATTGATTCGTAGACATCTATCTCCGAGAATTGATGATAGGACTGCATCGTCCCTGGACATTTGGTTCAAAATGTACGTGATAGGATTGCATTGTCCTTGGACTCATGTCCTAAAGTGATATGGATTGATCATCTTGGAAGTAGATCTGGATTGCATTGTCCATAGAGATGAGACTTGTCTAAAATTGATAAGGATTGATCATCTTGGAATTTGATCTGGATTGTATCGTCCATGGACCAATGTCCTAAAGTGAGAGGGATTGATCATCCCGTAATATGATCTTGTGTATTGTAGAGTATGCTGCTATGATCTAGATGCTGTAGATCGAGATGATCCAGATGCTGTAGATCGAGATGATCTAGATGATGCTGTTGATCGAGAGGATCCAGTTCATGATGTGATGTTGTTGATCGAGAGGATCCAATTGATGCTGTTATGATGATGATCAGTAGATCCAAACGATGAGGCTGTTGATCAAGAGATCCAGATGATGATGTTGATCGAGTGATCCAGATCATGATGTTACTGTAGCTGTTAGAGTGCTGCAGAAGATGAAGACTCAGTACTGAAGATGTTGATATTCCAGTATTGAAGATCTTGAAGATATTCCAGTAACTGGTTGAGTTACTGATGATGTTGAGAAAGCTTCCAATGATCTGTAGATGTATCATGTATGATGTAGTTGATGACTCCTTGCTCCTGCAGATGTTGTTATAATATCCTTCTCGTTAAGGGGGAGTGTTGAAATATTGTAACTTCTAAGAATATTATATTTGTACTTTATTATTCCGGAGATGTTTCATTCCTTCGTGAAGACCTTATTGTATATTCGGAGATGTTTATTCCTCCGTCAGAATGTAGTAACTTGGGTTATTAGACTTCCTTAGTGGGGTCGGCCCAGAGTCAGTTGTAATGGGGTATTTAACCCAGTGGTTAAAGTTGGGGCCGACCTAGTTAATGTAAAAGACAAGTCGGAGTAGTGTATAAATAGAGGAGGTGTGTTCCTCATTTATCACACTTACACACATTGCACTCACTTGTGATTGGCGCATAGGTGAGGGAGAGATCTGCTATGGAGGAGAAGGAGCTCATGTCTAGGGTTTACATCTTTGTATTTGTTGGTCATCTATATTGAGGAAGCTTTGCTGGGTTTTCTACCCCATGAGGGTTTCCCAGGATAAATTTGTGTCTCTTGTGTTTATGTTGTGCTTGTTGTTCTTTCAGTGATCCTGTATATGCTATTGTTGTGAAATGGAATGTAATGCTAATATTTTCTGTCTTAGCATATTGAATCTTAACAAAGCTCAGCCAAAATTTCTCCTAGAACCATGCTGATATATTTCAGACTTTAACTCATTCAAAAAATATTTAATTTTTTTAAGTCCTTTTTTACTTTTTTCCATTTTTTCATGACTTTTCACTTTTTTTGATTTTTTTATGACTAAGTGAAAAATTAATGACTCAAACATTATAAAAGGTGGGTTTAGGGGTAAGGTGGGTGCTTTGAGTTGGAAAACGAGCATCCTCCAAGGCAAAAAAGACCCCTAGATGATATTTTTATGCCATTTACAAAAAAATTAATTGAACCATTAAAAAATGGCCCAATTTACGGAAAAAAAAACTTCGCCGAAAATTAAAAAACGACCTAGGAGGACTTAGCACATGTCCATATAACTAAAAAACAATGTCTAGCATGTTCATATACATTGACCCATGGACTTTAACAATCCCCGAAGGCCCGTTAACTTCACCAGGCATTCCAGCTTTGGAGAAGTAGGAGAAAAACCAAAAAATTATGTTATGCACTAATGCGAGACATAATAAATAGGTGAAAAAAACTCCTTGGAATACCTGACTTAGTCAAAAAGTCCTAGGGAACCAAGTCCTTTACAAAACACCATGCTAGTACATTTATTACAAACCCCACAGGGCCATGGACATGTGGTAAAAAAAGTAAAAAAGGGGCCCTCAAAAAGGCCTGATGGACATCAAATCATTGAAAAATGAACACTGATATGTTCAACCTTGCCCGCTCGCTTGATAATCCAACCAAGTGCAACTTAGTTGGCAACATATGGCTCCAACTGCGGGATGCGTACTTGATCTGATTCTCTCAATCAAAGAGAGTATGCGAGAATCCAAGAATCTCTGGTTCCTGCATGAAAATTAGAATGCATCAGTCTCACATATTTTTGCCAAATGAAACATAAGTTGCAACATTATTCAAAAACAAAACTAAAAGTAAATGAAACTAATATACATCAATAATATACAAAAACATAATGTACAAAAATGCAAGGCAAAGGTTTAGAAATGGCCCTGCTATCAATCTGCCCCCATGGGCATTAGAAGATCTTCTTTGAAGAACATCTTGAGATGTTGTCCATTGACTGGTAGAGTCAATCTTTCTCCATCCATAGTGCAAAGGAAGAAAGAATTAACCCCTGCTTGTTCAAATATAACATATGGTCCCAACGATAGGCTATCAAACTTTCCATGTTTTCCTGGCTTATCCCATAAAAGAACCCAATCCCCTGGCTGGAAATCTCTAGGCTTAGCATATTTGTCAAAAGTCCTTTTAACCCTGTCCTGATTTCTGATACTCTGGTCTAAGGCCTTTCTTTTGGTCTCATCTAATTTCATAATCTGCTCAATTCTGTTCTGCATATCATCATCATTTGGATCATAATCATGCAACATCTGATACACTAACAACTGAATATGTATGGGAACAAAAGCTTTTAAACCATAAACCAACTAAAAAGGGGTTTTCCCGGTAGCACGTTTCTGTGTTATTCTGTCAGCCCATATAGCAAATTTTATCTTAGAATCCCAGGACTTCTTATTATCACCAACAGTTTTCTTTAAAATGTTCATTAAGGTCTTGTTGGTTGATTCAGCCAATCCATTTCCTTGGGGATAATAGTTGGATGAGTGGGAAAGGATTATACCATACTTGAAGCAAAATGAAGAGAAAGCCATGGAACTAAAGCTTGGACCATTATTAGTTGTTATGTTGGATGGCACCCCAAATCTAGTTATGATATGATTTTCAAGAAAGTCCATAACTACTTTATCTGTTGCATACTTAGTGGGGATTGCTTCCACCCATTTAGTGAAGTAATCGGTGGCAGTTAGGATCCAGGTATGACCATTGCTTGAATTTTCCTTAAATTGGCCGATAAAATCAAGACCCCATTGTTGGAAAGGGGCTTGAACAACTACTGGCTCAAGAGGTAAGGTTGCCAATTTCTGTTTCCCAGTGAACAACTGACATTGGGGACAAGATCTGACAAACTTATGCACATCAGTAAACTAAGTGGGCCAACAATAACCTGATCTAAGAATCTTGCGGGCTGTAGTATCTGCTGCATAATGCCCACCACAAAATCCTGTATGAAACTCAATCAGAAGTTTTTTGGAATCTGGTTCATCAACACATCTAAGAACTAAGCCATCAGGATTTTTCCAACCTAATCCATTTTGAGTTATACAATACTTAGTGGCTTTAAGTCTTAGAGACCTTCTTTTGTGACCAACAAGATGTCCAGGACAAGCAAAATTGTTAAGAAGGTAGATAATGTCGGAATACCATTGTGTTTGACCTAATCTTTGAAGCTCTTCAGATATGACAGGTGTTGACTCATTATTTTGACAAATCATTTCTACAGCTTTCTCATTGCTTTCTGTCATCATGCGTGCAAGATCTTGACCTTTGATTAACTTGGTAGGTTTGATCTCCAAGTCATACTCTTGTATTTTGGATACCCACTTACCCCTTATACCAAGGCAATCTAGTTGAGCTAATATATCTTTAACTGCAGTATGAGGAACATAACCCATAACCTTGGAATACCCAATATATATTCTGAAATGTTTCAAAGACTTAACAAGGGCATAAGCTTGCTTCTCCATTATAGTATACTTAAGTTTTGAATTTTGTAAAGCTTTACTGAAGAAGGCTATGGGTTGTTCTTGGCCTTGGTCATTTTTTTGAAGTAAAACTCCAGTGATAGTATGTTCAGAAGCGAAGCAAAAGACTGGGAATTCCTTGGAATAATCAGGGCTTATCAACACAGGGGATCTAGATATGGCATCCTTGATACCTGAGAAAGCTTCTTTCCCTTGTTTGGTCCATTCAAATTTAGCATCTTTCTTAAGTAAGAGTTGCAAAGGCTTCATTAGTTCAACTAAATTTGGAATAAATCTTCTGATGAAATTAATTTGGCCATTAATGGATTGGAGAGCTTTGACATTGGTAGGGATAGGAACCTACTTAATGGCCTCAACTCTTTCAGGATCAACCTTCACACCATCCTTAGTGATAATATGCCCCAATAGTTTGCCCTCATCAACATAAAGCACAGATTTAGCTGGATTTAATGATATGCCATATTTTTTGCATCTTTCAAAGATCTTTCTAAGATGACCAACATGATCTGATCTTTCCTTAGAATACACCGTTAGATCATCCTGATATATTTCAATTTTACCAATCAACCCATTAAAAGCAACATCCATAGCACGTTGAAAGGTAGCACCAGCATTAGTAAGACCAAAAGGCATTCTAAGGTACATGAAGGTACCCCAAGGTGTAGTAAAAGTAGTTTTATGCTGATCCTCTTTGCTTACTAACACCTGGTTATATCCAGAGAAACCATCAAGAAAAGACATCATACCTGATCCAGTTATCTTTTGAAGCAAAGTGTCCATGTTTGGCAAAGGATAGTTATCTTTCATGCATGCCAAGTTCATGTTTCTGAAATCAATACACAATCTGATATCCCCATTCTTTTTTCTAACAACAACCAAGTTAGAACACCATGTAGAATGTCTTGTTGGAGCAATGATGCCTGCTGCCAACATCTTTTGAAGTTCTTTGTAAACCATGGGGGCCAAACTTGGGATTTATTCGCCTCAAATTTGGCAAAAAGGCTTAACATCTGGTTTGAAAGGGATTGTATGTTGAAAAACATCCTCTTGATATGCTTTAAGTTCATCATAGTCAAAAGCAAATACATCCCTATATTCATGAACCAAATCAATCAAGTCTTTTCTTTCTTTTTCAGATGTTCCTTTTCCAATTTTTATCATTTTTGGTTTTGTTTCAGTTCCTATGTTTATTTCAATAAATTCCCTCGGTTTTATTGAATTCTTTTTCTTTTTATGGCCATCTTGTCTATCAAAAAGATGCTCTAGTCGGGTGATGCTTTTGGGAATTTTATTCCTTGGTTGATCCTCTTCTTCCTGATACTCTTTGCCTTCTTCTTGATAGGTGATTTTACAGTCTGAAAACTCTTGAAGATTATGAATGAAGTTGAGAATTTGCTTGTCATTATCAAACACTTGCCAATGATTTATGTTGTCTGGAATTAAAGGCCTAAAGTTGATCTCAAATTTCCCATTACCCTTTAATAATTCCTCAGTTGGTTGAAGTGTAGAAGCTGCCACTGCTAGTTGATCTGCCTCACTGTTTTCCTCACGTGAAACTGCCATGATATTTAAAGCATCAAAACATTCCATAGTGTCCCAAATAGCATTCCTATACTTTTTCAACCTTTCACTTTTGCAAGCAAATATGTTTTTAACTTGGGCAACCACTAAGTCAGAATCACCTTTGAGAGATAAAATTTTAATCCCCATGTCCTTGGCAATTTCTAACCCTTGTAGAAGTGCCTCATATTTAGCCACATTATTTGATGCATCAAACTCAAGTCCGAAAGCAAATTTAAAGGTTTGCTTAGAGGGAGAAGTTATAACAATTCCAGCTCCTTTTCCAGCCCTAGAACATGCCCCGTCAAAACTCATCCTCCATACTTCATCCAAATTTTCATCTTTAGTTGCTTCTTTAAAAGGTGCTATGAAGTTTGATAAGATGGCATAATTTCCGAGATTGTCTGATTCATACACAAACTCATTAGCAGATTTTGTGGGTTTTCAACATGGAATTTTCTAGCCTGTTCATTATACAACTTAACCATTGAATGTTCTGATGTAGGAATAGTAGCATAAGACCAATCCATCCTTATATACCCTCCCAAAGATGCAGCCCACTTTCTTGATAAAAGCATTCCCCAATTGTTTGGCACATCAATTACTAAGACATCCATAGTCAAATGGACATTGGGGTACTTGGCCAACCTAACAGGTAGATTTAGGATGATACCAATAGTATCAACTTCCCTTGAATCCATGGCACACACATTATGATAAGGTCTAGTTGTCTTTAAGCCCAATTGATCCATAACCCTTTTGGTCATAACCTTGGAAGAGGCCCCAGAATCCAACATGCAGTTGTGCAAAAGCATACCATTGACAAGCAATGAGATATAGAAAGGAGGGTGATCTTCTCTTTTAGGATCCAAGCTATGCAAAATACAGGATCATCTTCATGATTGACTAACTTTTGAGGCTTATGCTCTTCTCTAGTTTTGCTTGGAGTTACTTTTATTGAGTCAATTGGAACCTTAGTAGTTTCTTGTTCTGGAGGATCTACTATCTTCATAAAATCTTCTCTTAAGCTCGGAATTTTGATAAGGTCAGTCACAGGAACAGGAATCTTCGCAGAAGACAACCATACAGCCAAATCAACATGTAATTTATCTAAGGTGGGAGGAGGAGTTACCTTAGAAATATTCTGATTTGACTTTGATGTTCCAACATTGTCCTTTCTTTGATATGCTAGACCTTTAAACCTTGACATTTCTAGAATCTTTTCTGGTGGAGGCATCTCACCAAATCTATGAGTTGCTTTATCCTTCTCTTGACTGTAATGTTTGGCTTGTTCCCAAGTTTCTTTGGAGACAGGGTGAGTTTGGCCTACAATGTTGATAAATTCAGGCTGGTTCTCAGGCTCGCTTGCTAATTTGACACTGCTACTGGCTTCTGACTGATTTTGTTCAATTGACCATTTAAAAACAATACATGTAGACTCTTCATGGAAATTGTCACATGCTCTACAAAAAGGAGGAATGTCTTCTGAAACAACATTTGTAGTTTCCAAAGGATTTGGGGTCCTTTAATCTTGAATGGGTGCCCTTCTTTGATATTGAGGTCTTGGAGCATACTGAGGCTTAGGCATATACTGGCTTGAGACTTGGTTGTTTTGAGATCTTTCAATGGAGATCAACCTGTTCTGTATGGCAGTCACGTTGGAAGCTTGATTTGAAACAGCTTCTTTTAAGAGTTGAGCAATTTCTTTCAAAGGTTCCTTAATCTCAACATTAATGGTCTTTTCTTTACTCTCATTTTGCTTCATAGGAACATTTGCTCTAGTGAAACCAGGAAGATGAGATTTTCCACAACTTAGCATATTCATATCAATTTTCTCAGCAATTGCCATGGCTTTCTTCAGGTTGGTGGGCTCTTTATCAATCAGTTGATATTTCATTTCACCATCAAAGGCCTCCATGTAGTAAATGAGAATGGAATTGTCAGGTGGCTTGATATCAGCATGAAGTGTTGACACAATTTCATTAAATTTCTTGTTAAACTCTTCCATTGTTTCATTTTCTTTCTTCTTAGTGTTGGTCAAGGCAGCTAAAAGGTAGCGGTCCGCTTTGATATCCCCCCATTTGGCAAGGAAAGCAGTTTCAATTTCTTTATAAGTTTTATACTTGTTAGCTTCCAACTTGTTGAACCATTCATAAGCATCATCTTCCAAAGATAAAGCAAATAACTTCATTTTTACATCTTCATGCTTGTCACTCAAACACAACTTGTCAAAACAATGGCAAAAACGAGTTATATGGGAATTAGCACTAATAGCATTGTTTCCTTGAAAAGATGGCAATTTATCAATAGCTTTTTCAGGAACATCATGAGGATAACCAACTATAGCAGTAAAATCATAAGGACCAAAATCAACCATTTCAATAGGGAGATTATACAAATTATTTTCTGAAAATAAAAGGTAAATATCAGAAATTGACTGAGAACCAAGATCCTCAAGGGTTTTTCAAGAAGATAGCTTGCTTTTCCTTCTATGATAAACCTTTTCAGGCTCATGAAAGAACTGAAGCAAGCTCTGAGGATTCCTTCTTGTAAAACTCCTTGGTAAAATTGTTGACAGTGGAGTCGCCAGATGTTCTTAGTCAATTTAAGAAATTCACTACATACATCAAACAAAGTGAAAACAAAAAAGAAAACTCAAAAGTCGTATTCCGGGAATAGAAAGACGTATCCCCAGCAACGGTGCCAAAATGTTGCCGCCTGGTTCCACACCTGGGAAAACGCAGTAGAAGTCTTCAAGCTGTTGGTGTGGCCTTGGGGGCAAGTCAGAGTCAAGTGCTGTCACCTGAGACTCGATTCCTCCGTCTAGGCTTTCCTAGCGAAGCCAAGGGGGGTGGACCCTAAAGAGTGAAAACAAACTATGGTGTCTAATCTATGAAAAATAAAGCATCTAATCTAGGAGTTAGATTATTTTTTGTAAATCAAGACAATGTAGCATATATATGTGTAAAGCAAAAATTCATTCATCAACATTTCATTTGCAAACATCCATCATTTTCACTGTCATTTAAAACATTCATCAACAACTTGAAATATAACAAGATAAACCAGTGCCAATAAATGGAGTAAAAAAAGATGCTTGAACTGAAAAGAAAATGTTGTGCGATTTGTTCTTGGTTTATTTTATTTTTATTGTGGTAATGATCTTTTTACTAGGGCTGGTGGATTTCCGATATACGCAAAGGTACAGGGAACATGTCCGGAATTTAGCTATGTGGTTTCTCACTCAGACTTGGGCTGGATTGGAGTCTCAAGGAGGTGTTCAGATGTTATACCAACGAGGGCAAGCCTAACGGTTTCCAAGAGGTCACTACCTAGTGTTGTCCCAAGCCCTTTGAAAAATTTGCCCACAACATAAGAATGTTTGCTTTGTGCCGGATTTTCACAAGTAGGTTTGTTTATTCGGGTGTGTTAAAACCTATTACTAGTCATCTTCCCCTTTCTGATGCATACCAACGTGTTCAGATTGAGTTGCAAGTTGGCCACAGAGCATACGGGAGAAGACCTTAGAAATTTTTAAGTTTTTTAGTAACCAAAATTTTATCTTTTTAGAGCCCCAAGAGTCTCCTTTTCAGGCCAGTACTCGGGCAAGCCCTTATCCTGAAACCCTACTTCGGGAAAGCAAGGGGGTGTTTTTGAAATTGTAAAAAAAAAACGAGAAAATCTAAGTCCTGAGTGAACTCGTGGCCCACCAATGGAATGGACCAACGAGGTAAATTTTAATCCTAGTTAATTTTATTTAATGCCGAAATGAAAGAAATAAAACTAATCTAACAATCACGCCATGAAAATTGAGATGACACAGACCACCCTTGGGGGGATGGGGCGTGGGCGCTAGTTAGCCCACTTGCTCTCGTTTAGAAATCTTTACAATGAATACAAAAGTGCCCCAGTCTCTTTAGAATGACTTGGTGTCTTACAATATTGAAGAGAAAAATAACCGGTTTTATAAAAATTTAAATTTTGGTACTTCAGATGCCTTGGATCTTCGATTTTTGGCCAGCACTTCCTTTTGTCTGATCGTCTTCTGTTGCAAACCAGCAAACAAACTTTAGTATAAGATGCCCAAAAACACTTTAAGAGTGTCTTTGGAACACCTCTTAAAAAACCCAAAAAATTTCTAAGTAAGACAAGCAATGAGGCTTGTTTACTTGGGATGTTTGCAAGCTTTAAGAGCTGCAAATCCTATGCTCTTGGACAGCCAAATAAAAATTTTAAAATAAAACCTAACACTACTCCTCAAAACTTTTCAAGATTTAACAATTTTTTGCAAATTTGAAAAAGTAAAATGCTAGATGAAGGAAAGATCTAATCTGTCAAAGATATGAGCTTTGTAAACAAACTAGACTAGATTTCCTTGAAGTAATTTCTATCTATTTTAGAATATGAACATCAGTATATAAATCAGAAATATTTTCACAGGTAACCGGTAACCAAGAAAACTTTTTAAATAAGAGAGAGAGAGAGAGAGAGCAAATTTTTTGTTGAAATCCGAAGCTTTGGAGATGGTCTTTGTGATGTTCCAAGGGACTACATCTGTAAACAAAGATTAGAAAGGAGGAAACAAACAAGATCCACCTACTTCCAGTTAAAATAACCTGCACATCACACACTTTGCAAACAAAGATCAAGTGTAGATATACATTTGAAAAAGAAATCATTGCTGAACACTCATAAACAAATGAAACATACAAACATGATTACTTTTGCAAACATATAACAATAGACTAAACAATAAACAAATTGCACTAGTCTATCTCATAAATCAATACTAATCTTCCCAGTGAGTACAGTTAATACAATATAATATCAAAGTTTATGCACAAGTTACCTCCATTATACACGCTCAAGATGGTTCATCCACTCACACAATGCACACCACAAATCTGACCTCCAAAGTCTTCTTTATTCATACTTAAAACAAAAAGAGTATTACAATGATAAGTCTCTTGCTCCAATTCCCACTAGAGCACAATGGAGAAGAGCTCTCCAATATATAGGAAAGAGGGAGAGAGGGTGAGCAAATTCGTGGAGGAGATGGGGGAGTGAATGGGGCTGCCCATTCCTCACTTCTTGCTGCCCATACCCAGCACAAATGGTGCTAACACAGCAGCACCTAACATGCTGCAAATCAACACAAATCGTGGTCTCTCCAAATGGGAAATGCGCCCAACCTTGAGGAGAATGTGCCCAACTATAATGGCGGGAGTCACGCCCATGTTTTGGGCTGCCCATCCATCATAAGCTCAGCCAAAATCTCTCCTAGAACCATGCTGATATATTTCAGACTTTAACTCACTCAAAAAATATTTAATTTTTTAAAGTCATTTTTCACTTTTTTCCATTTTTTCACGACATTTTCACTTTTTTTGATTTTTTTATGACTAAGTGAAAAATTAATGATCCAAACATTATAAAAAGTGGGTTTAAGGGTAAGGTGGGTGCTCTGAGTTGGAAAACGAGCATCCCCAAGCCAAAAAAGACCCCTAGATGGTATTTTTATGCCATTTACAAAATTTTTAATTGAACCATTAAAAAATGGCCCAATTTACGGAAAAAATAAACTTTGCCGAAAATTAAAAAACGACCTAGGGGGACTTAGCACATGTCCATATGACTCAAAAACAATGTCTAGCATGTTCATATACATTGACCCATGGACTTTAACAATTCCCTAAGGCCTGTTAACCTCACTGGGCATTCCAGCTTTGGAGGAGCAGGAGAAAAACCCAAAAATTATGTTATGCACTAATGCGAGACATAATAAATAGGTGAAAAAACTCCTTGGAATACCTGACTTAGTCAAAAAGTCCCAGGGAACCAAGTCCTTTACAAAACACCATGTTAGTACATTTATTACAAACCTCGCAGGGCCATGGATATGTGATAAAAAAAGTAAAAAAGGGGCCCTCAAAAAGGCCTGATGGACATCAAATCATTGAAAAATGAACACAAATATGTTCAACCTTGCCCGCTCGCTTGATAATCCAACCAAGTGCAACTTAGTTGGCAACAGGGAGGGCAACTATGCTGTCTTTTTCTTTGTTCATGAATTGCTCGACCAACATGGTGGCAAGGCCTCCCTTTATATCGTTGTGAATGGGGAGAATAGGTTGAGGGTGCAAGAAAGGTTCTTTGCTCATAGTGCAAGGATATGCCCCCTTGCTCAGAAAAAGCAAAATTACAGCAATTGGCACAAGTGCATCATGTCCATGTCCACCTTTTGGACTTGTACTATAATCTACAAGTGAAGGTTTGCACATATTAGAGAATCGTCATTCCAAGTAAAGCATTTACCATGCTAAACTTGTTTGAATATAGCTCCACTCCTTTCCTAGATAAAGAAGATGATTTCTATTCTATTGAGTTGCCATGTTGCACTGAACTCAACGGCCCAGGGAAGTTGGTCTCCTAACAGGGTGACTTTCCAAGTGATGGATACATGGAAGAAATGGTTACAAAACTTAGATGGCCAATGACAAATGGGTTTAATGAACTCATAGAACCAAAACAAGCATTTCAAAGTTCCATTTCTCCCATAGATGGGGCATTTTGTTCGGGTCACTCCCAAATGCACGAGTTCCTCTAGCTTAGAGCCAAACACCTTGAATCAAACCAAAGGCTTTTTTACTAAACCAAAGGCTTCCACACATTCTAAACCATGAAGAATTGAATTTTTTGCCTTGATTTGAGCCTCCACAACTTTTTATCCTAGTGCCTTTGATAGGCTTGACATAACCATTTATATCCTTTAGCAATCTTGTAACATTTTAGAAGAAATATACAAACATGAAGGATTGAATGTGAATAAACTCCACATAGCAAGCAAAGGACACACCAATATATTAATTCATCGTCCATAATATTCAATTACTGTAGTGATTCGTACAATGAGTGCAATATCCTTTTATAAGGACACACCAATATATTAATTCATCTTCCATAATATTCAATTACCGTAGTGGTTTGTACAATGAGTGCAATATCCTTTTATATAATATGACAAAATAATGATTCATTATTAGAGTTATACTAAATGACCATCAAAGGCCATTGAGTCAAGATTATGTAATTAACACTCATATCCCCTCTTAAGGTCTACATGGGGTTAAGGTAGGACATTACTATTATATTTCCTTAATGACAAATTCATCCCAAGTAGAGTAGAAAATTGACAAGTTTGGGATTTGTTAAGTACTTGGTGAATATCTCTACAATTTGGTGTTGATTTTGGCAATACTCCAAATTAATGATTTGAGCTTGGATCAACTGTTGAATAAAACATTGATGGGCCTTAATGTGTTTGGTCTTGGAATGGTACATTAGATGATAAGCAACTTGAATGGTACCTTCATTATCACATTGAAGTGAAGTCGATTACTCTTAATGAAGGTCCATGCTTATCTAATAAAGTTTGGATCCACATTGGTTCTTGTCCATTTGTGACAACCCCTTGGTATACGACCCTAGTGAAAGAGAGATTGTAGATTGTGTTACCCCTAAGATTGTACGAGGACTTATCCAAGGGGTAAAGATGCTAATGATCCAGATAAAATTCATTGTATGGCTCGTCTAAACCAATAATGTTAACTGTGTCATTTGTACCAAGTGATCCATGGTTGTGATGTACTGTAATGATGTAATTGAGATGTATCTTATATATGTAAAGGGCCTGGTATAACACATACTTAGCTCCCCCTATTTCAATTGCACAAAGGGAATGTCACTTGAGTGTTTTTTTTTACTGAGGATTATTTACATCTTTATGATCGTAAATTCTCCAAGGTTTTTTCACCCGAAAATCCTCCAAGCCGGGAACATTTCCTAGGTGCAACTCTCCATACATTTGAGCACTTGACCCCTATGATGTCAATGTAATGTAAACATCTCATGTATTTGGTCACCATGGATACTTATGTAATGCCATGTACTGTCTAGAGTCTTAGGAGTCTCTCTTGCACATGGTTGTATGATAATTCTAATATCCTAGTGGTTAAAAACAAGTTAGAAGGTTAGGACATGGCTCCCCTAAGTCTAACTGTGAGTTTAATGTTATAATTTGTCGTTAACTTTAAAACTCAAAGTTCCCCTTTCTCATGTGAGACCCTTAACATATTTTTCTGTAGTCTCACATATCCCCATGTAGTCCACCTCAGATGCTTCATACCACAGCTTTGAGAGCAATTATCTTTTGAATGAGTGCTTAGAATTGTGCCATCTCAACCCCCATTAGATCCAGAGTGGTCATGGGATTTCCAAAAAGTACATATAATAATACATCCCATACTTTTGGATCTTCAACAGGTCGAAAAAGCTATTTTGGATCACCACTTCTTCTTCAAAGGGGAGGAAATAAAGATTACCAACACATGCACATATTTGGGAGTAAGGTTTTTTGGGCCTCGCTATAGTTTGAGGCATGCTCTTCAATCTAGAAACAACAAAGGATATGGATCTCTAGCCATCCTCTAGAGACGGTGTTTTCGACATCACTTTTAGTACATTATGTCTAAGTAAGTTATCCCTCATGGAGACCCTTGTTTGACCCACAATTTTATATGGTTCCAAGGGTTGGGGACTTGGTTTACTTGAATTTGATTGGGTTTCAGCCGAGAGAGTGTAGACCCTTCTCCTTGGACGCATCATCGGATGCAAACGGACAGTACCTCAACCCATCACCCTTGCAGAGTTGAGTGCCCAACCCTTCCGGCTTGAGATCATGTTCAACCTTGTTTCTCTTCTACATCACATTCAGAGATTTGTTTTCTCAACAAAGGGACGAGATTGATATCCCTATCTAGCCTATCGGTCATTGGAGTCCATTGCTTTAGCTTGGTGCTAGTTTGTCGGTGTCTCATATCTCTTGAAGTTAGTGGGCATTTTGATTAATTGTCTCCCCTTGTTCGGAATCCAAATAGTCCTTAGATGTGCTTCGTTATCTCTTACCCATGAGATGGGAGTTGAACATGAGCATCAAAGAGGACATTTACAGGCAGTTCTTACAAGACACTTGGACCAACCCTCCAACCGGATTGCGTTATAGCCTAAGCACTTCATGGAGGTGAGGGATGGACTCATCATCCAACCCTAATACACTTCCCATCATTGGGTACACTCCCTATGTAGTCCTTTGGGGCAGTTCTGCGTGGGTTCCCTCAATTTCGGATAGAGACAAATCATATAGGATTTTCCAATTGTGTCATCTTCGTAAGGTTGAGACAAAGGATCACTTCATCTTTTGTTGCCCCATCTACTATGAGATCCATGGATGTTTCGATTGTTTGTTCAGGCGGCTGCAGACCCTCTCCATTTTCTTTTAGTACCTCGACCAGAGGTGTCTAGCCTTATACATACAAGATGCCTTCAGGCTCCGTACTCTTACTCTCCAACCAACTCTTAGAGTAGATTCCACCTGGGTGATTACCTCCTTCGATGTGCTCCCAAACATGGTACTTAGAGAGATAGTGATAGCAACACCGTTCTTGACTCTAGATTTGTGCAATCCCGAGGGGTCCTGTCCACATATCGATAGTCACAACAACACGGCTAGACCCGATCTCTACCAACAGATAAATGAGATCAAACATGATTTAATGGTGAGTGCCTCCCTCCATACAACATCATAGTGGATGACCGAGACACCTTCCCGACCATTCTTTTGGATATTATTACATTTTTAGTTACTTTTATCTGGCCTCATATGTCAGGAGAAATGAATCTATTGGACCTTGACACACTAGTAGCATCATCACTTTTTTGGGTTCCAACCCCTAGTGTCTTCTCCTCCGAGCATCTCTCTAGAGCGACACCCGATCTCAGTGTTTTGTGCTTCCCAGACTCTTTCATCGACGTACATTTACATCAATACTTTTATCGTATTGCTTTATTGGAGCTACTTTAGCGCTCCTGCATTGTAATGACATCATTGTAGTCAACAGTCCCATTGACCTATCTTTTGGTCACCCGTTGGACATTAATAAAATTATCATTATCATTATTTCCATTCAAAGTGTAGCATCCTTGTTCCTACTTCTAAATGTTGCTAATAAATTGTAGAATAACTAGAACTTTTTAATTAGGGCCAATTACAAGGGTAATCTACCTCATTGGAAGGGTTGTGAGAGAATGTTTATATTACATTGCTTCTAGCATCTTTCTAGGGTTGTTGTTTTCTAGTACTTCATTACATAAGTCACACCCTATTAAGCATTGTTTTGCTATGGCACCATTCTTGGGTCCTCCTAATGAATTCATACATTCATTTTTCAACATGTTCGGGTTCGTTCGTGGTACGTGCATGCAAACCTAATTTCTCTAACCCTTCATGAACTTGCCCCTTTCTTGGACTAGTCTCCTTTGACTCCATTTGCCTTGGGGATTAGCACTAGTCTTCCTGGTCCTCCCATCACTCCCTTTTATTTTTCTATACTACAACAACAAAACTATTTTGCCAAGCTAACTCTTTAAATAACCTTGATCCTTCATTTTTTTTTTAACCATGGGAACAACAACCTCCTAAGGGTATATCCAACAGCCTGCAAGCCAGATATACCAGAAACTTGTGACTCAGCAGGGGCCGAGACGTCCCAAGACCCTTTATCCCAAGGGAGAGCCTCTATCTCAGGGGTCGCCTACCCTTCAAGCCTTGTCACAACAGGCCGATGAGCAACCCAACCCCCCGCCGGTTTTGAACCTTGATCCTTCATTGCCATAGACTAGCATTCATATCTTGGGGAAGCTCCCTTGAGTTGGAGAAGAGACAACCTAAAGTGTTGAGAGGTGGTTATTGAGGTGACAATGGGTAACACCTCTAAGTCGTGGTTGGGTTAGCATTGTTCTTTTGGGCTTTAATCACACATGCAAGTTTAAGCTATAATACATTGCATATTTAATCATCTATTGCTTTTATGTTCAAGTATAAATTGTAACGTAGTCTAAGAAGGGCTTTCATGTCCATTGAATCGGGGATTGATTGTTATAACTCGTCATATTGGTGGTATAAGAGGGTGTGAATTGTGGTATCCATCAAACTTGATATTTGTTCTTTGAAGAGATGTGTTGGATTCAGAAAGTGTTTTGTTCATCTACTACAAAGTGGACATTGTATGTAGAAATTGTTAAGTGTTTGTTGGGTGATATGTTGATCATATGTGGTTTGTGATCATATCACAAACATTTTTTCTTGAGTTGAGATTTGAGGCTTCCCATAGAACATTGGTGAGAGGTCCATACAACATGATCAGATGGTCCACATGCCTTGGATGTACCTAGTCAGAGATAGTGTCAGATGTTCTACGTGTTGTGATATCTCTAATAGTTCTAAACCCTCATTGACACTTGGAATGCTTTCTTATGACACAATATGTTTGTATGGGATGTTACATTTATGTTCATATAATAATTCATAACACTTAAAGTAGTTACACATGTCATAGTCTAATCTTGGTGTCATTCTGCCTTAAGAAATGTGGCATTCCAAAGGTTAATTTGTACCTTAGTGAACTAAATTGAATGAATTCATCCATTTCATAACATTCTGCCTAAGCCATTTCTCATTTCGTTAGCCAATTTATCCATCCCCTTCATTACCCCCTTTGTAAAGGATCTATCATTAATAGCAACTTAAGGTCTCACAACTATTTCCATGTATGAATTCCTTAATAAAGCTATAAGAGTCCAGTACTCTAAGGTTGATGTTGCTAAATTAAATGGAAAAATATGAGAGATACTCCCTTTGCAAAACACTAGGTTCCCTTGTCCAAGGTTATCAAAGCCAAATCGAAAGTAAAGGGACTAAGCCAATGAAAGGGCTATGGAATGCAAATAAATGAAATATTAAAGAATAAAAGTGATCGCAAAAAGAGGCGCAAGGATGCATGAGACATGACAACACTTCCTTCTAAGGCACACATGCTAAAGAAATATCTTAAACCCTAACTCTTGAATGTTAAGGGTAGACCTATCACACTTAGTTGCTATGATGTTAGAAGGGTGTAATTGTAAGTTAATTTCATGTATTAATTTCATATTTGAGAACATTTCCCAAGTTATATGTTGGTTTAACCTTTAACACTAGAACATTTATTCATATACACATGCTATGACACTTGATGTGGTATATCTTGATGATCACTAGGTGTTCTAGGTGGAGTGCTACACTTGGTACATGCACTGGACACTTTTCTAGCTTTTATGGTGGGGCCATCCCCTTCCTACATGATGGAGATGTTAGAAAGTGGCAACAAGGAAGGTCTTCTATCATTTGCATGTGTCCTTGCATGCTAGAAGACATAAAACAAGAAGCCAAATGGATTAATGCCTTTATCCAATGTTTAGACTTAGGAAAAGTGCGTTATGTGATCTAATTATTAATTGACTTAATGGAGTTACTTTTGATGAAGTTAAAGTGAAAATAATTTAAGTGATGGCTAATCTAATCTTGGTCGTTGATCTCAGCGGAGGATCTCATCCATTGATCCATAGTGGGAAGTTAGGGTTTTCGCTTGGCCATTGAGTTAAAAGAAGGATTGATTTGGTGGGAGAGGACACACATACACATAGTTGAGATTTCTTGCTCATAGCTTTCAGCCAGAGAGTGAGAAAGAAAGTTTGCAGAAGAATTTTACAGAGGGTGAGACTAAAGAACTTCTATCCGGAGATTGACAGGGCGAGAGAGGCAAATCGAAGAGGCCGTACAAGTTTGCAGGGAGGCCAGCTTACGCAGAGGGTCGTACACGCTGACGCAGGGCCGACCGTACGAGTGACACAGGTGGTTGTATGGGTGATGTAGACGCCGTACGGGTGACGCAGGGAGGCCATACGCTAATGCAGGAGGCCGTACGCTGACGCAGGGGTCGTACAATGACGCAGAGGCCGTACACTTTGACGTAGGGGGCCGTACGATCTTGTTGGGGTTTCTCTGTGAGTTTCGGTTGTACAATTTTTCCAGGTTGGGTAAAATTGATTTCTGGATTGTACTGTTCTATATCTTGCTAATAAAAATATCTTCTCAGATTGTTGCACTGGTTTTCCCATCTTGGGTTTTTCCGGGTGTTTTCATACCCAAAAATATTGGTGTCTCTATTGATGTGATTGCTGTTCTATTTCTCTGAGTATTTATTTTCCGCTGCAATATTTGTGAAGAAATCCATTTGTGGTTAACAGTAATAATTTGGGGTTATATATAAAAAAACACACTTGCATATTGTAACTCAAGAGTGGGTTTTAAGGAAATTTACATGGTATCAGAGCTCTTTTGAGCAGATTTGATAGAAAGCAACAGCTATTGGATAGATCAGGGGCAGATCTATTCTAGGGTTTGACAGGTACACTTCATTATGGCCGTACAGTTGAGAGTCGCGGATAGACTCCAGGGGGCTCAGAACTTTCCTACATGGAAAGAGAGGATCACGAGGATCCTGGATGTTAGTGATGCAGAGGAGCACATTAACCATCAAAAGGATATGCCCACAGATCCGATAGAGTTGGCAAAGTGGAAGAAGGTAGATTCTAGAGCCATGTTGATTATGTCGGATGGGGTGAAGGATCACATAGGCCCTCACCTTTCCGGGAAGAAGACCGCATTGGAAATGTGAAGGCTCCGGAAAGCCTTTACCATAGTAAGAACGAAAATCGGAAGATGGTGCTACAGGAGAGGCTATGTAGTATCAAGATGGCCAAGGGAGAAGGAGTGGTGCCTTATCTCATAAGGGCCACACATATTAGGGATGAGCTTGGAGTAGTGGGCTCTAAGACTGAAGATGAGGAGCTAGTTCGGATAGCCCTCAATGGATTTTCTAAGCCATGGTACGTCTTTGTCAAAGGCGTTGTGGCTAGGGACAAGCTCCCTGATTGGCAGAGATTGTGGGATGACTTTGTGCAGGAGGAGATCCGCATGGGTCAAGGTTCAGATTCATCTAGCGGTGCCCCATAGATCGTGGATGAAGAGGCTCTAGCCCTAGCAGGCAAGGGCAAGGGCAAGCAAAGAAGAAGAAGGGTGGTAAGAAGAACATTGACATGTCAAAGGTCAAGTGTTTCATCTGCCACAAGCATGGACACTTTACCTCCTAGTGCCCAGACAGGAAGAAGAAGAATATCACACAGGTGGCAGGTTCTGTAGAGGTGGACGAGTTCAGCAAGAGTTTTGATGAGGACTTTTGCTTGATAGCTTGCATGGCAAGCTGCATAAGCAACATCATTTCGTACATTGATAGCGGAGCATCTTGTCATATGATAGGACAAAGAGCATTCTTCAAGAGCTTGTAGGAGGGTGGAGTAAAGGTCCACATTGAGTTGGGAGATGATGCGCAGTATCAGGCGCAGGGAGTTGGTACTGTTTCGTTTCAGAGGGAGTTTGGCAAACCCCTCCGTTTTGCTGACGTATTATATGTTCCGAGGTTGACAAAGAACCTCAAATTGGTTTCCACCTTGGAGGATAAGGGTTTTCTGGTGACTTTCCGAGATACGAAATTATATGTTAAGCCCAAGGGGTCAGAGTAGAAGTTGGATCGGATGATTGGGGTTCGAAGCGGGAAGATGTATAGACTACACTTTGAGCCTGCAAAGGCTCTAGTCAGCAGCAAAAACAGTCAGAGTGAGTTGTGGTATAGGAGGATGGCACACTTACACCATGGAGCACTGGGGCATTTGAGATAGGCAGTTATTGGAGTTCCTTATGTACATGAGGAGAAGCATAACCATTGTAAGGGTTGTGCATTGGGGAAGAACATCAGGAAGCCTTTCCCACAGAGTGAGCACAAGTCTAAGGGGACCTTGGACTTGGTGCATTCAGATGTTTGCGGACCTATGAGAGTCCATTCTTTCAGTGGCTACAGTTATTGGGTCACATTCATTGATGACTATTCCAAGAAGACCTTGATCTATTTCCTGAAGGCCAAGTCAGAGCTGTTCGAGCAGTTTCGGAAGTTCAAGACTCTCGTGGAAAACTAGACAGGGAGGAGGATTCAAATATTGAGGACGGGCAACAGGGGTGAGTACACCTCCAAGGAGTTCTTGGAGTTTTGTTCATCAGAGGGGATCAAGAAGGAGCATACTGTTCCTCACACCCTGCAACAGAATGGAATGGCGAAGAGGAAGAACAGGACACTAGTTGGTGCAACCAAGGCCATGTTGTTTGATCAGGGATTGCCACTATTCCTATGGGCTGAGGCATTTTGGACTGCAATATACATCCATAACAGGTGTCCTTACACAACTTTGGGGAAGAAGACACCTGAGGTGGTTTTCACAGGCACTAGACCAGATGTCAATCATCTATGCATATTTGGCAGTGTCTGCTATTGTCACATCCATACTGACACTAGGAAGAAGTTGGACCCTTTTGGTGAGAAGGGGCTACTAGTTGGTTATAGCGAGACTTCTAAGGCATACAGGGTATATATTCTGGCTCGCAGGAGGATTGTTGTGAGCAGGGATGTCCAGTTTGATGAGGACAGAGCCTTACAAAGATCTATGGACTTACCAGCACAGGAGCAGCCAACACAAGACTCGGGAGTCAAGTTGGAGGAGCCACAGGTATAGGTACAAGCACATGGCACAGGTTCTGATAGTCAAAGGGAGTCAGGTGGACAGGATCCTTGGTCATTGACTTGGAGGATGAGCCGCAACAGGAGGAGGATATTTTGCAGCCGCAGTAGGTAGACACTAGGCCACGACCTAAGTGGTACAGGTCCACAGTTCAGGATCCCAGGCAGGTGACTCTTCCACAGAGCTCCATGAGGCGGAGCAAACCACCAGATAGACTTAGCTATATGGCACTGATGATGAAGTTGATTAACTCTGAGCCTTCCAGTTTTGAGGAGGCTGCACAACATGATGTGTGGCAAGAGGCCATGGTTGAGGAGTATGACTCCATCATGAAAAACTAGGTATGGGAGGTTGTGCCAAGGCCAGAAGGCAAACGGGTGGTCGGATCCAGGTGGATCTACAAAGTAAAGCATGCAGCGGACGAAAGCGTGGAGAAGTATAAGGCGCGCTTTGTGGCAAAGGGGTTTTCGCAGAAGGAAGGTATTGACTATGAGGAGACCTTCGCCCCTGTTGCCAGATATTCTTCTATTCGGACTATTCTCTCATTGGCAACAGAGATGGGTTGGCATGTTCATTAGATGGACGTAAAGACTGCCTTCCTCAACGGAGTTATAGAGGAGGAGGTATTTATTGAGCAACCAAAGGGGTTCGAGGTGGAGAACAGGGAGTCGCATGTATGCAGGTTGCAGAGAGCTCTTTATGGGCTCAAGCATGCACCTCGAGCATGGTACTCGAGGATCGACAACTATCTATGGGAGATGGGATTCCAGCGGAGTGAGGCAGACCACAACCTGTACTTTTTGTTAGGTGAGGTACCTCTCATACTGGTATTATATGTAGATGATCTCTTCCTTACAGGAGATGAGAGGATGATCGAGGACTGCAAGTCCAATCTTGCAGTAGAGTTTGAGATGAAATACCTTGGGTTGATGCATTGCTTTCTAGGTCTGCAGGTTTGGCAGAGAGATGGGTGCTTCTTCATTGGTCAGGGAAATTATGTAGTGGAGATCTTGAAGAGATTCAAGATGGAGGACTATAGACCCATGTCCATGCCTCTAGTTACCAACCGGAGGAAGATTGATGCATCGAGTTCAGAGGAGTTTGATCCTACATTTTATCGCCAGCTTATCGGGTCACTTATGTATCTGGTCAACACATGACCAGACATTAGCTTTGCAGTGAACTCTTTCAGTCAGTTCATGGTGGACCCTCAAAGAGTGCATTGGACAACTGTGGAGCATGTGCTTCGCTACATTAGAGGCACAATAGAGTATGGATTGGTTTATGAGCACAGCGGGAGTATACAATTAGCAAGCTTCACAGATGCTGACTGAGCAGGATGTGTAGAAGACAGGAAGAGCACTTCAGGTTGTTGCTTCAGCATTGGGTCAGGGGTTGTCTCTTGGTTTAGTAGGAAGCAAAAATCAGTTGCATTAAGCTCGGCAGAGGCTGAGTACATGGTAGCCAGTATGGCAGGCATGTGAGGGGATGTGGTTGAGAAAGTTGCTCTCAGGGTTATTCGAGAGTGATTTGGAGTCTATGGAGGTTCGCTGTGACAATTAGAGTGGCATTAATCTATTTGAGAATCCAGTGTTCCATGACCGGAGCAAACACATAGATATCCAGTATCACTTCCTGAGAGACTGTGTATAGAGAGGAACCATTCAGTTGGAGTACATTCAGACCGATGAGCAGGTGGCAGACATATTCACCAAGGCACTTTGCAGGCACAAGTTTGTGAAGTTCAGATACAAGTTGGGGTTGCTACTGAATCCCTTCCTCGTTGAGCGGGAGTGTTAAAAAGTGGCAACAAGGAAGGTATTCTATCATTTGCATGTGTCCTTGCATTCTAAAAGACATAAAACAGGAAGCCGAATGGATTAATGCCTTTATCCAAAGTTTAGACTTAGGAAAAGTGCATTATGTGATCTAATTATTAATTGACTTAATGGAGTTACTTTTTATAAAGTTAAAGTGAAAATAATTTAAGTGATGGCTAATCTAATCTTGGCCATTGATCTCAGCGGAGGATCTCATCCATTGATCCATAGTGGGAAGTTAGGGTTTTCGCTTGGCCATTGAGTTAAAAGAAGGATTGATTTCGTGGAGAGGACACACATACACAAAGTTGAGATTTATTGCTCATAGCTTTCAGGCAGAGAGTGAGAAAGAAAGTTTGTAGAAGAATTTTACAGAGGGTGAGACCGAAGAACTTCTATCCGGAGTTTGACAGGGCGACAAAGACAAATCGAAGAGGTCGTACAAGTTTGCAGGGAGGCCGTACAAGCTTATGGCAAGGGCCGTACACCCTGATGCAGGGCCGGCCGTACGAGTGACACAGGCAGTCGTACGAGGACGCAGAGGCCGTACGGGTGACGCAGGGAGGTCGTACGTTGACGCAGGAGGCCGTACACTGATGCAGGGGCTGTATGCTGACGCACTAGCCGTACACGCTGACGCAGGGGGGCCCTACGATCTTGTTGGGGTTTCTCTGTGAGTTTTGGTTGTACGATTTTGCCAGGTTGGGTAAAATCGATTTCTGGATTGTACTGTTCTATATCTTGCTAATAAAAACATCTTCTCAAACTGCTGCACCGGTTTTCCCATCTTGGGTTTTTCCAGGGGTTTTCATACCCAAAAATATTGGTGTCTCTATTGATGTGAGTGCTGTTCTATTTCTCTCAGTATTTATTTCCCGCTGCAATATTTGTGAAGAAATCTATTTGTGGTTAACAGTAATAATTTGGGGTTATATAAAAAAAAACTTGCATACTGTAAATCAAGAGTGGGTTTTAAGGAAATTTACAGGAGACTTCCTTTCGTGGCACGTGGGAGAGTCTTGAGACTCATTTGGACCATGTTCTTTCACTTTTGGATCATTTCTCTTCATGTTGGACCAACTTCATCACATTTGGACTGTTGGAGCTGATTTCTAGGAGGTTGCACCACATGTGACATTTTTTAGGCTTTTTGCTAGCATTAGGGAGGAGTGCTCTAGGGTTTGAGCATGTATTTGATCCATCCTTTCACTAGGAACACTTTTCTTGAGGAACATCCTTCTTTTTGTGGGTTGGAACATTCATTGTTGGACCTTGTACCTCAGATGTTACCTTGGATTGTGCACTTGGACCCCATGTGTGGGACTTTTCTTGAGGAGTGCTCTAGTTGTTGGATTATTTTATGTATGTTGTTATCTCTTGGACCTCCTTGGAGGAGAGCGCTCCCCTTTATGGAGCTTCTATGGACCATTCTCATGATTTGACCATTGACTTGGTGAGGTGCCCCCCTTTGCTTAGGACTCTTATTAGGATTTTGGAGTATTTTGTTATAACTCCTTGCTATTTAGTGTTCTTTGACCATATCTAGAGGATTAGTGATCCTCCCTAGGATTGATCTAGGGTTTTGATACATCTATTATTATTTTTTTGTGAAGGAAGTTGAGCTTCTCTCCTATATAGGAAATGTTGTTGAAAATGTAACTTCGGAAGATCTTCATTTGTATTTTATTATTATATTATTATTGTACCTCCGTCGGAGATGTTTTTCTTCTATTCGGGGATGTCGTTATTATGTTTGGTCATGCAAGATTATTGAGGTAAAACCTCCATTGTAAGTCAGGGCAATAGCTCCCCAAAAGATAAATGTAAATTGTATTATTGAGTCTCCCTAGGACATGTCAGCCCAGTCAAGTTAGTGAGGTCGGCCCCATTAGGAAAAATGTCACCCACACATAAAGTATAAATAGAGAGGCTTGCTCTCTCATTTGGACACAACACTCACTCAAGGAAGTTCGCATAAGGAGAGAGAGAAGACAAGTTCGCTGGAGGAGAAAGAGAGAGAGCTATAGAAGACATCTTATATTTTGGGTTTTCCATTTTGCTTGATATTGTACTAGTGACAAATCTATCTTTGAGGAAGTTGCGGGGTTTTCTCCTTTATGGTTTCTACGAGGAAAATTCTTGTGTCTTTTGTGTTTTGCTGTGCTTGTCTATCTTTCAGTATATACTATAAAGATCTAACTAAATTGAATTAAAGTGCAAACTCTAACAAGAAAGCCTAATCCTCATTGCACCTTGTTGTTTATTATTGGAGAATAAACCTACATTTGCATCTATAAAGCTCTTGGCTCTTCGAATTTTTCTTCATGTGAGGCACAACTTGGTGATCTAATTTGAGGTACTATTTTTCTTTCTTGCATTGTAGGATTATTTAACTTAGTCCATTTCGATGAGTAAATTTGCTCCATTGGATTAAGTAGGGAAATCTCTTTGCTTATTTTATATGTTAGCTTTGTAAATTTTCTTCTGATTGGCATCCTAGGAGAGTTACAAGTCAAGTTTTCATAGGCTAGGATATGAGCTAAGGTTTTCTAATTGAAGGTGTATGCTAAGGTGACCTTTCCTTGGAAAGATTGGCAAGAAACTCTCAAGGCTTGGAAGGAATTTGTCGTGTTGTTTTGTAGGTATTCCAGCCAAGTATATTAAGACAAGGCCCAAGGAGAACCATTCCAATGACCCCATTTTGCCCAAGGATTTGAAGTCACTAGTCCAAACTCCATATCTTCAACCATAGAAATCATAAAAACTTTCTTTTCCTTTTTGTTTAAGGGTGAAAAGCAATTCATTTAATGCTGAAAACTTTTCCAGATTTTCCCCAAATCAGGCCAAGGTAGATTTCCGATTTCTAGTATTTTTAGGCTTGAATTTTCGAAGTTTTATTTTCTATTTTATGTCATTTCTTTATTGCAGAAAAAACATAGCTAAAACAACCCTCACTAGTCTTTAATCTAAATTTTATTATTAAGGGTTTTATGCTAGAATAAGTCACTAGAATTTTTGGTTTATCACTCTACATTTAATCGTTGTTTTTAGTGGTTTAATGGCTGATTTCACATATCAATTAATTCTAGAATTTTATTACTGCAAAACATATTTTGTTTTTTGGAAATTTTACAGCCATCTAGCATCTCTAATTTCTAAAATTATTGCTTAAAATTTTTGTTATCTAATGTTGGTTAAATTTTGGAAATTTTCTGAGTCTCTTGCTTCATTTATAACAACAAACACTTCATAACAAGAAGTAAACTTTAAAGTGTTCATTTGGTTAATGTTGGCTTATAATTTATTGTTTCATAAAGCACATTGTCTCAATGGTTCACCTTTAAATCCTGGAAATTCACTTGTGCAACTTTTAATTTCTTCAAAACTTTTTACACAAGTTCTTGGAATGCCATTTCTTTCATGAATCATGGATGTATGAGATATTGTTATTTTATAAGTTTATATTGACGTATTGACACATTAAGTTACACGATCTAATCTCCACACTTGGAGAAGTGATTCTAATCACTTCAAAAAGTCTGGTAATTTCACATTAATTAAACCTTGATTAACTCTTTGCTTTACAAATTCCTTTCTCAAGCACAGACTCACCTTGGGCCATAACTTCTTAAATAAACAACTTATTTCATGTGTAATTTTCAATTGTGGATTGTCATTCTCTTTCAACAAATGACCCACTTGTTCAATTTCCTTTTGGCATCAAGCGTTGTGAGTTACTTTTGATTGATCTTTAATCTCTACAATTGATCTATTAAATGTTCATGGTTCTACATTTTTTTGCATTCTTGAGTATTTTCATTCCAAGCATTTGGTTTATTGTGTAATTTAGTTATCTTATATGATCAAACGCTTTTTGAAGATTAACTTAATAAATAACAATTAGCAATCATTACTAAGTTGTCTTCTCCCTTTAGCTCTCGTCAACTTTATTTGATCAACCCTAGGAAAGCCTACCTTGACCTTGAGAAGTTTGCACTGAGGTGCTAGTGGTGCATTCTTCTAAAGTTTCTCCTCTTTAGCACTAGTGGATTGGGACTTTTCCACCCAAGTCCTACATGGAGTTGTAACCATGTTGTCTGGTGGTTTGGAACCTGGGGCACTATTGCTTTCAAATCCTTCATGTGTGTTGGGAGATTGTCTTCCCTAGCTTTGACAACCGGGTACACAATCATCAAATCTTCAACCTCTTTCTTCTTTTGGGCCAATTCTCTCTTTAAAGTCACCACTCTTCAATTAAAATGATCCCTGGTTGTCCCTCTCTTGGAGGTTGTTATAACAACCAAAGGGATCCTTCATGCACACCTTTTTATGGTATTTCTTAAAAGACGAGTTGGTTATTACATTGAAGAAAACACCCTAGCTAATTTTGCTACCTTTGGCATTGTTTTGGCATCTCAGGGTGGTTAACTACCTCATCTAGTGGAGCACTCCCATTTTGCACATTTATTAAGGAGATATAACTACTTTGGCACATCTATCTAGGGTACTCAACTTTGGGAGGATTATTTTATTTGTTTGGTGGTTCTAGTTCCAAGAAGAATAACTAACTTGGCACATCCCTCAAGGGTGCAGCTCTCCATGGACTTTAATATTTTGATGGCTTGGTCAATGTGGTCTCATTGCACACTCTTCAAGGGTGCATCTCTTCTCATGGATTATTTTATATTAATGCTGAAATTTCTTGCATCAAATATGTGTGAAGGGCTATAATCTGGGTAACATTGTTCCTTGTTTAGAAGAAGTTTAATTGTGGTTTATTCCCCCTTTAGAATCTGTTTTCAGCAATGTGTATCTTTCGATTCTTTCCTCCTAGTTAAGAGTTGGCTTCCATTTACATTGTCTAATGGTGAATACACCCTCATGTTTGGAATCTCTCCTTAATTAAGGTTTTCAAAAGAATTTTCTGTTTTAGTTTACATCAAGATAGGATTGCTATAGGTTCTTCATTTGAGCTACATGCTTCCTAATCACACTAGTCTCAGACCACCCATTGTCCTTATTCATAAACTTGCTAAAGTTTACTCCAAATTTCGCCTTAAACTTTGGTTACATAGCTTTAGCAATCCTATTCTAGGGATACCCCCTTGTGCTAGAGAGCCAGCCTAAAGTGAGAGAGGGAGCTATTGTGGTGATAGTGGGTAGAGCATGTGGGACATTAAGAGAGGCTACCCCAAATTTCAGTGAGGTGTCATTTGCATTTTATTTTCCCCTTCTTTAGCAACAAAATGGAGACTGACTGATTGTCCTATGATTATGCAGCTACTCAGGGAGTTTTCCCACGAAAATGTTGTGAAACTTGTTAATGTGCATATAAATCACGTGGACATGTCTCTGTACTTGGCATTTGACTATGCTGAACATGACCTATATGTAAGTAAATTTGATTATTTATATTTGTTTTCCAAATTTTCATTGCTCTGTTGTCCTGTAATTATGCAATTCCCTTTTGGATGTGGTTTTGCCACTAGTTGAAGCATTATTGAATTGACCCTTGCTGGGAAAATACTCCAAATATACAATATCGAAGGGAACCAAAATTTGCAAAGCTATTATTCAAGTTTTCAGTAGCAACATGCATGCTTAATTGAACATGCAGAGTCTGGAACTTATAGGCTTCTTTTAAAGTAAAGCAATACCCCACTATTTTTATAGTGAACTAGTATAGATCAGTTGGTTTGGTCAGAAAACACCAGATTTTCACTTTCCTTTTTGTGGTATTTTTATATTGGACTTGGGTCTGAAACCAGTCAGGTGTGTGTATGTGCCCATGTGTGTTTGCATGTATCTATATTCTATGTATGATCCCAAATCCTCGATTAACAGTGCCTAGATGCGTTTTCTGCTCTTAACACCTCAAACGTTAAGAGGCTATGTTTTCTAGATATGCAAGAGGCACAAATTACAATTTTTAGTTGTTCCAATCTTGATTGAACTGAGATAAAATAAAAGGTTGGGAAACTTGTTATACAATTTAGTATTTACTGTGTGCAATAGATGAGTTAAAATACGATAATTTTATTAATGTCCAATGAATGGGCACAATAAGTTAGGTCAATGGAACTCAAACTTAAAAGTACATCCAATGTAAATACAGAGTGGGAGTGCATAAGCAGCTCCTAGTGCTACTCTATCAATAGCAGAAAAAGATAACTAAATACATAGCTAAAGTACAGAATAAGTGCAGAACTAATTTGCATGATACTGGGAAATGAGTATGAGTTTCTGAAACGGAAATGCACTGGAAACACGACCCCTCAAAAATTTGGAAGTGGGGAAACACGATATATATATATATACATATATATATATATAGTAAATGAGCAAGAACATTTAAATGAGAAAGATAAATGACAAACAATGTTCCACTAACACTCATATTGGGATCCTCATCATTTGTAATAGTATAATACCCTCAGCTTCCTTATCTAGCCTATGCCTTTACCTCGATCCTCCAGGGACATTAGTCAACAGAGTCCAATTTTGATGAAACTACCTAACCCAAGCTTTAAAATATGGTAGAAAAATCTTAACATGCCCAATCAATGATTTTGGATTGAGTGAAGGGTACATTTTTGCTAAGGCCATGACACAGAAGTTTAACAATCAATGCCACCAACATCGGGGTACATAAAGGGCTTGGTGCAATAAATGCCTATCCCATAGGCTTGGTGCAATAAATGCCTATCCCATACCCTCATACATGATTGAGTCCAACGTAAATGTTGCAATTCTGCCAGTCCTAAAGTCCTGAAAACTGTTGAGTCTCCTGAATTTTGAATGGAATATGAAGTTCTACTTTCTTCATATGAAGTCCAAATAGGTTGGAACCACTATCAAACATTTTGAAACAATTAATGGCAATGTTAAAAATTGTTAAAAATCTCTGCAAAACACAAACAGGCAGCTAGCAGACTCAGCTAGACATTCTGTCAAATACTTAGCTAACTCTGATTTCAACCTCCAGCTTAACTTCAACAGTCATGCATTGCACTTAAACACATGCTACTATAATTAATGAGCAGAAATACAACAGCTAAGTAAACTGAAAATATAGCAGAAAAGCACAGTGAACAGCAGTCACTTTCAGCACATTTTACACAGGAAATTTTGGTCAAATGACCCTGGAATTTTGGAAATACCCCGAAGGGGAAAACCAGTCAGAATGAGGAAGTCTTTCATTATTTAGCAAATCCAGAAATTTACAGCAAGTACAACAGCATTTAATGCACCTGAACCATCTCGTTTTGTGCCAAAACAAAGAAAAATATACCTGGAAAAGTACACTCCAAAACTCTGTTTTCTGCCTCGAAATTTGTGTACAGCATCTGCTTCAAAATTTGTGTACAGCATCTGCCTCGATTTCTGTGCCAACTGCACGGATTTCTATGCAACTGTTCAGCTGTACAGAATCCAGACTCCTATTTCCGTGCAGACTTCAATGGTACGGCCTAGCAGTACAGCCCAGCAGTACGGCTTCCTTTATCTTGGTTTCTGTGCAGCACCTCTTGTCTCGGTTTTTGTGACTTCCTCCTTGCTTGGGCATCTCGCCCTCCTTGGAATTGTGCCAACTCTCTTGCTGCTTCAGATTTAGTCAGTTCTCTTTCCTCAAAATCTCACATCACTGACTGTCATTAATGTGTGCCTCTCACACTCTCCAAAGACTCTTCTTGGAATGCGTGCTTGTCTCACTCAAGCTTGTCCTTTTTGTTATTTTTTTTGGTGCAGCTGCGAGACGCATTCTCAGAGAGAATGGTACCCTAGTCAGTTAACTAGGAGCCCCTAGTCAAGTTAACCAGGAAGAGTAAAGAGTAAGACCCTAGAAGGTACCCTAGGGCCCCCAGCTGTCTCCTGGGGTTCTTGGTCGGGGACCAAGCAGGTTGATGCCATGGCAAAGTCCCTAGCCACCTAGCATGTGGCTAGCGACCCTATTTGTCTCTAGGGTATTCCGGTTTGGGACCAGATAGTTTCTTGGTCATGAGGACCAAGCAGATCTTGTAGGTTGAGACAGATACTTCTTGGTCTAGGACTAGACAGATTCTTGGTCAAGGAGCAAGTAGGTCCTGCAGGTGGTTGATCAACATTCAGTTTGGGACTGAAAGCTCAGCCTAAGGCTGAGGACTATTCTCCGGGAGAATGCATGACTTGGTCAAGGACCAGAGGGTTGATCAACATGACTCAGTCTGGGACTGAAGCTCAGTGTTGGGCTGAGAGCCATTCCTTGAGAATGGAGGTTCTTGCTCAGTTACCTAGATGATGATGTGTGATGTCCTCTTCTCCTAGGTCTTCGAGATGGTTGAGTTAGATGGTCTTCTCAAGGGATTGGCCACCCCTTGATGAAGCCACTAACATTTGACCTTAGGAGTGGTCTAGAGGACGACATGATCACATCATTTGTGTGGACCCTTCCTTATACAACGATAATGAACTTTCAAGATATTTGGAACATTTGTACATTTGAGAGAGAGATGATTGGTTGTGCCCCACCTTGATTGATTGACTTTTGGTTCTTACACCTTGTTGTTTATTTGTCTTGTGGTACCTTTTGGGTAATAGAGTCAATTACCCACTTTGAGTTATATTTTGATTTTTACCACTTTTGATGTTTTTGGTCCTATGGGTACTATGGTTATTTGACCACCTTGTGGTTCACCCTTGGTCCTAAGGGTCATGGGTCATTGTACCCTCACTCATTTATATGATCCTTGTTTATATTTTATTACTTTTTATTTTTTATCTTTTACATTTTATTTTTCTTATTTTTTATTTTTTATCTCTTACTTTTTATTTTTCTTATTTTTTATTTTTTTATCTCTTACTTTTTATTTTTATTATTTTTATTTTTTGGTGTCTTCCTAATTTAATGGGACCTCTCTAGAAGATCTTTTTATCCTATTTATTAAGGTCTCTTGTTTCTATTTTTTAGCAAGAAAAAGTTCCTTTATCCATCTCAGTTCTGCTGCTTGATGTCAAGGTTGTTAGGAGTCTTTTTACTGCTTAACTGCTGAAGTCTTCTTCGATCTCAGATTTGGTTGCTTTATTAATTTCAGAGGTTGATGTGAAGTCTTTTTACTGCTGCCTTAACCTAGTGGAGACTTGGTCTACCTGTTCAAGCCTTGGTTGAAACTTGGGGCTGCTAGAAGGATCCGATCTGCCTTCTTTTGAGCTAGCCGTGAACCCTAGCAGTTTTGATCTACCTCAACGTTGAGTCTTTATACTCAGATCTGTTATTGAAAGGCTCGGTCTGTTTGTTTTGCTGTTGAAGAAGTCTGGTTCACTTGTTTAGGCAGACCGAGAGCCTAGACTTGCTTGTTATGTTCTGATCTAATTGCTTGAAGAAGGCTGTGACCCTAGATCCATTTTCTGGGTGTCTCTTAAGTGGAACCTGTGAGGTCCTAGGGTTAGCTGGTGACTCACTTGTGTAGGTCGTGAAGCCTTAAGGACTGGTCAATCACTCCTGTGTATTCAAGTGTGGAAACCGTGAGCCTCTTTGGTATTGCTCTTTTATTTTGCAGCTTATTTGTGATGACCAAGTTTTTTATTTTTATCTGTGGACAGTTCTGCTTGACTGATCACCTGTGAGTCACTTGATTTTTGTACTGATATATAATTTTGATCTATGTGTCAAGACTTTATTAGGGTCTGATTCCTGAGTGAAAGTCTGACTCTGATCTGCTTATTTGAAGTCTTTTTGTGTTGCCTGAGGTTCAGATTTTTTTGTACTGATTCTGTGACTGTCCTTGATTGTTCTTGTTTGACTACTACAACTCTCTCTCTCTCTCTCTCTGGTTGTACTAACCCTCTAGTAGGGTCATCTGGTTCCTAGTGATTGACTGGCCTCTGAGAGGCACAATTCTTTTTCTGAAAGTAATATTTATGAGTTTAAAACGGGAAGGTTTCACACCCAGGTCAGTATTCTAACTCGTCTCTTTTATTGGTAATTAAGCAAGTTTATTATTACATGTTACTGAAGATTACTTTAACACGGTGACCATCTGGTAGTGTTAAAGGTGAGAAGTTGAAAGTGATGAAAATCAAGTTTTACTAGAGTTACTGCTGCACTATTTCATTTTTTGATACTAGTTGTCAAATGTTAAAAGTGATTTTGCATTAAAGTACGTTCTATTTCATTTTTTGGTACTAGTTATCAAATGTTAAAAGTGATTTTGCATTAAAGTACAGTGATTGTTTATTTTCTGCATTAAACCCTAACTTTATCGAAAAAATTAACACTTTTATCAACTCATTAATATTAAAATCCCTAACCCTTCATCCTCAACGATCAAGATCGAATCTTGGCCCACCACGATCAATGGCTGTGATTTAATCTCAAGATGACATGACTTAAATCACAACTATATAAAATCACTTTTCTTCGAAAAAGTTACTTTTTGTCATTAAATAATAAAAAGTACCTCAACTTGACTTTATAAAAACATTTTAATAAGTCACTTAAGTGAGACAACTTGTTTGGACCTGTTGATGTAAATGTAACTTCGGAAGATATTCAATTATATTTTATATCGATATTTTATATCGATATTATTATTGTATTTTATTTGTACCTCCAACAGAGATGTTTTTCCCTCCAGTCGGAGATGTCATTATTACATTTGGTCATGTAAAGTCATTTAGGTAAAATCTCCATTGTAAGTCGGGGCGATAGATCCCCTAGAGTCAAATGTAATAGGGTTATTGAGTCTTCCTAGAGAAGTCAGTCCAGTCAGGTTTAGTTGAGGCCGACCTAGTTAGGTAAAAGGTCAAGTCAAGAGTAAAGTATAAATAGAGAGCTAGGCTCTCTCATTTGGACACACTACTCACTCACACAAGTTCGCATAAGCAAGAGAGAGAGGACAAGTTCGCTGGCGAAGAAGAGAGAAGCTGCAGAAGACTTATTTTGGGGTTTTCCATTTTTGGCTTGATATTGTATTAGTGACGAAACTATCTTTGAGGAAGTTGCGGGGTTTTCTCCTTTATGGTTTCCCCGAGGAAAACTATTGTGTTTTTTGTGTATTGCTGTGCTTGTTATTCTTTCAGTTAAAGATCCTAGACAATATTGAATTAAAGTAGAAAAACTAACAGGACCCCTGCACCTAGGCACAAAGAGTGTAGAAGGACCTCCGAGCTACAATAAACTAACAAAAATTTAAGTAGAAGTTGACATTTCCTTTAGCTTTCCTTCTCCTTTTACGTTAAGAATTTAACATTGTTGTTAATTAGCAGCATTTTTGGCCAACTTAGTAAAAAATCCAAGTCAAACCAAGTCAGAATAGGTAGATTAAGTGTTGGAAATGTGTCGTATAGACATAGGTACACGCTGGAAATATGTTTTCAGCCGTACGGAATGCGTTTCCCACATGTGGGACATGTCCGTGTGGCTGGAAATGCGTTACCAGGCTGTATTGAACACATTTCCACATGTTGGAACCAGAAGCCGAGACATTACGGGGGTAGAGAGAAGAAGGCCATTAAATGAGTCATCATCGCCATGGAGGGACCAATGCCTGATAACGTTGTCTAGAGAGTACCCAAGGCTGAGTAGCTTTGACTATGCAATTCCGGAAGAAGCCCTAGATTGAGGAGGTACATCACTCCCAACAACCAAGTGTTTTTTTTTTTTTTTGGGGGGGGGGGGGGGGGGGGAGAATCCCTGAACAAAAGATTGGTTGCACAATTAAAACTAGAGAAAAGACTCTGCACGGAAAAAGTTCAGCTTTGGGATTTCCTAAAGCTGATATGTCTACTAGTCTGCTTGTGTCTAGTGTGATTGCAGTTTGATGAATAGGTTGAGTAAAAATCCTGCCACAAGAAAATCTGCAAAAAAAAAAAAAAATCTCTTCCCCTTGGCCCAAGAGAGTGCTCTGATACCACTTGCTATGATCTTTAGTGCTTTAGATGATTCACACAACATATATCCATGAAATAATAGAATGCTCCATACTACATTAAATCAAAAACCCCTTCAGGCTAATCCCATACAATAATCCTCAAGGAAGGATCAACTTTATATGTTCTCCTAAGATAAAGATTACAGTAACAATGCATTTCATATCCCATAAGTAGGATTCCATCCTTATTTATAGCAACTTGTTGAACCCTAACCCTAACCACTAGTGGCCCTTGCATTAGTGACTGGGTCATATCACATGTGTTGAGTCCTAAGTAGTAATTACTTAGTGGCCTTTATTGATATATTAAGAGGTGAAATCCATTGCAATAGGGGCACTAGTTGCTCATATTATTATATTGTGTTATGTTGTGTATCTCTCGTGTGTATTAGGGTTTCTAGTTTATTTTTGATATTGCATTAGAGTGGGAGAGCATCTCAATCTAGTCCACTGAGTGTGCTCTTCTCTTCCATTGCAAGATGATCTGGAAAATTAAGGAGGAGTGATTAGGAAAAGAGGCTGCTGCCATATTAAGTCTGTGTATGATTTGTTTTATTTTTATTATTGAACTAGCTGTACAACTCAGATTCAGCCATACATCATGACATTCAGCCATACAAGTCAGATTCAACTGTACAGTTAGCCATCTGTACGAATTCTGTTGTATAGTCTTATTCAGCAGTCCCAGCCAGCAGTAAGATCTTGAGTTCTTTGCTGTGCCATATGATTTCTTTAGACGTGCAATTCGTACATCGCTATATAGTTCGTCGTACAGGTTCTTTTCCAGAGGATTTAGCTGCTAATTAAAATCTGTTTCAGCAGATTAGATCTGCAATTAATAGGCTGTGTAGTTGTCTATTCATATCTATGGCTAGATTTCAACACCTATAATTTATCTTTGTATTCCTAGGATAAAATTCCATTTTGTCAGCAAGATCTTTGAAAAAATAGTGGCAAATTTGGGTATTTATTGTCTGTTCCAGCTGTATTTTATTAATTTGTGGCAAAAATTAGTCTGTGTGAATATATTTGGCTATAAAACAATGGAAATGTTGTTAAAGAAATATGAAGAAATTTTTCTGGCTTCAATTTCTACACTTGGAAAGTAAAAATTTAGATGTAGTTGATGAATAAAAATCTGTGGGGAATTGTAAAAGGGATTGATACATCACCGACATATCCAAGTAAATTATTGGAATGGAAAAGCAGAGACGATAAAGCCAAGGCTATTACTGGCCTTGTACTCACAGACTCTGAATTGCATCATATAGACCTGGAAAAATCATCCAAGGTAATCTGGGACAATCTGAATAAGCTATTTGGAGCATAAGCAACTAATGCAAAGTTTTATTTGAAGCTACAATTATTCAGATTCAATATGTCTGCCAGCGTTACTATTTCTAGTCACGTAGATAGTTTGAGATCTCTTATTAAACAGTTAGCTGAGGTCAAATCTACAGTGGAAGAATAAGATGCCAAAGCCATTTTGATAAATAGTTTACCTTCTCAATTCAAAATGTAATCTTTACTGTTGGTCAATTACCTTCTCAAACTCTAGAAGATATGATTGCTGCTCTTTTAGCCAAAGAAAAGAGAACCATTGCAAGAGAGATCGAAGGCGATCCTCAACCTGAGATGGCATTATACTCAAGAAACAATTGAAGCAGATCAACCAAAGACAAGGGGGAGATGGAATGCTACTACCCCAAGAAAATGGGTCACAGCTTGGAATTATAGATTTCGAGCCAATGATGCCCTCAAGGGAAAGGTCAAAGACAAATCACATACAACTAATTCAACAATTGTTAAAGGTCCACTGGATGTTGATAGTGGTGATGGCCTGACTGAAGAAAGGGCCTTCTGTGCATTTTAAAAAGTCCACACTTTGAAGTCAGGATCAGATCAAATGTAGATGTAGCTTAACATGAATGGTTGCCCAGTTGGTTTCAGAATTTGTGGAACTCAGGAATTATCTCTCCTAAGGTTATGAGATATGCTTGTGGTTTGCTGTTCAATAATTTAATTCGGGAGATTCGTAATTTTGGAGTTCCGGGAGGTGGAATTTGGGAACTCTGGAATTCAACTTGGGAGCTACACATTTACGAGAGTTATGAGGCAGCGTGTTGGAGCGCTACCTGATCCAGTAATTGTTTTCAATGAAGAAGCTTTCGAAGAATGTTTGGTCCTATTTGGTTTTGATGTTTTTCAACCTTTGTGTTTTGTTTTCAGTTAGTCTGTTTTTCTTTCGGTACTGTAAGCCTTAAGAGGGGGGTGTTAGAATAAGGCTTACTAAAGTCACTTTATGAAGTGACTTTAGTTTGGTCTAATGTTTACTTTATGTGTAAAGCGGTTTTATCCCACATTCATAAGGAGAAATAACTTGCTCAATGAACATTGATATATGAGGTGAACTCCATTGTAATAGGGGCACTAGTTACTCATAATATCATAGTGTTATTTTGTGTATCTCCCACATGTATTAGGGTATTAGATATGGAGAGAGCCTCAGTTTAGTCTGCTAAATATGCTCTTCTCTCGCGTCGCAAGTTCATCTGGAGAATCAGAAAGGTGTAATTAGAATTGAGGCTATTGACATATTAAGTTTGCATATGATTTATTTATTTATTAAACTAGGCTTACAACTCATATTCAATAGTACAGCTTAAGTTTCAGCCATACAACTCAGATTCAATTTTATAGTTAGCCATCCATATGAATTCCGCTGTATAGTCTTACCCAGTCACAATTCATTGGCTAGCTAGTCGTACAATCTCTAGTTCTCTGTCGTGCCGTACTATTTCTATAGCCGTACTGTACGTACATTGCTGCACAGTTTGTTGTAAAGGTTATTTTTCAGATGACTTAGCTGCTAATTAAAATCTGTTTTAGGAAATCAGATCCGAAATTAATAGCCTGTGTAGTTTTTTATTAATCTCTATGGCTAGATTTCAATATCTATCATTTATTTTTGAATTATTAGGATAAAATTCCATTTTGTCAGCAAGATCTTTGACAACATAGTGTCAGATCTTTTTATTTCTTCTTGTTCTAGTTGTATTTTACCAATTTGTGGCAAAAATTACTCTATGCACGAGTAGATTTGGCTATAAAATAATGAAAATGCCATTAGAGAAATATTTTGGCTTCAATTTCCACACTTGCGAAGTAAAATTTTAGATGCGGTTGATGAATGAAAACCTGTGGGGGAATAGTAAAAGGGATTGATACATCATTGATAGATCCAAATAAATTATTGTCATGGCAAAGTAGAGGCAATAAAGCCAAGGCTATTATTGGCCTTGCTCTCTTAGACTTTGAATTGTATCATATAGACTTGGAAAAATCATCCAAGGTAATGTGGGACAATCTTAATAAGCTATTTGGAGCACAAGTGCTTAATGCAAAGTTTTCTTTGAAGCTACAGTTATTCAGATTCAAGATGTCTGCAGAGGTCACTATGTTTAGTCACATAAATAATTTGAGATCGCTCATAGACAGTTAGTTGAAGTCAAAGCTATGGTAGAAGATGCCAAAGCCATTTTGCTAAATAGTTTACCTTTTCGATAATCTAATCTAATCTTTACTCTTAGTTAATTCCTTTATGAAGCTTTAGAAGATATAATTACTGCTCTATTAGCCAAAGAAAAGAGAACCATTGCAAGAGAGGTTGAAGATTATCGTCAACCTGAGATGGCATTTTACTCAAGAAACAATCAAAGTAGATCAACTAAAGACAAGGGGGAGATGGAATGCTACTACTGCAAGAAAATGGGTCACACAACTTGGAACTGTATATTTTGAGCCAATGATGTTCTCAAGGGAATAGTCAAAAGCAAATCACATGCAGCTAATGCAGCCATTTTTGAAGATCCATCGGATACCGACAATTGTGATGACCTTTATGAAGAAATGGCCTTCTATGCATTTTAAGAAGTCCGCATTTTGAAGACATGATGGGATCAAATGTAGATGCAAGTTAGCGTGGATGGTTGCCAAGTTAGTTATGGAGGTTGTGGATTTCAGGGAATTATCCTTCATAAGATTATGAGATATGCATGTGGATTGCTGTCCAATAATTTAATTTGGGAGATTCATAATTTAGGAGTTTGAGGAGGCGGAATCCAAGAACTTGGGAATGCCCTAACTAGGAACACCCTACTTGGGAGAAGGATCTTTGTGCATCTTGGAGGGCATTAGGCCCTAGACAACACGGGGTAGCTTGGATTCCTATATGGAGGTTTTGAGTTGGTTCAGAGATGCACGTGTTGTGACAATGTTCATGCAAGGTGAGTCAACCTCATAGAGCACATGACTCAGGAGGAGCGATGGAGTTCACGTTGGCTTGTGACAGAGGGGCGTGGACACACCTTTGTTGACGTTTGTAGCTCGGACAAGTATTTCCATGAGTTACTGTCTTACTTATGGAAATTGTCACTAATACCTCTCAGGAAATTTGGAAATTCACTTTAGTAAAATGAATGTCTTTTTAGGTTAATTGAGAGTTAATTTAATAAAGTGCCTAAGTTTTGGGACCTAGTGACTTAAGTTAATTAAGTGAATTTCAACCATTGATCTCATGTGAGTGAGATTTAATCTCAGCCATCGGAGTTAGGGGTTTTGTTCATCTTAATAATATACAAGAAAGCCGAGGTGAGAGGAGAAGACACACATCTAACAAGAGAGAAACTCAAGCATTGAGTGGGAGAGGACTTTCTACTTTCTAGATTTTGGTCGAGAGAGAGAAAATATAGTAGTCCGACAAGCAACATGCAACCAAACTAGTTCAAGAAGAGGCGCAAACATTTGCAGGATAGCTGTACAATTGTATGGATAGAGCGTACAGACAGACCATACAGTCATACATACATGTACAATTGTATAGATTAGGTAGTACAAGTATTCTGTACAGTCATATGGATCACTAGTATGGATCCGTACAATCGTATGGATTAGACCGCAATGATCTGTATAGTCATACGGATCAGACAGGCCATATAGGGTGCCTTGTAGGGTAGTAGTTTGACGTAGATTTTTCTCAAGTTTTTATGGGGTAGTTTTGCGGTTGGAGTTTGTCTTCAACGGGGCAGAATTTGCCACGTTTGCTGTGTATTTGACTTAAGTTAATTAAGTGAATCTCAACCATTGATCTCAAGTGAGTGAGATCTAATCTCAGCCATCGGAGTTAGGGTTTTGGTTCATCTTAATAGTATAAAAAGGCAACCGAGGTGAGAGGAGAAGACACAAGCATTGAGTGGGAGAGAAGGACTTTCTAATTTCTAGATTTTGGTCGAGAGAGAAAAGATAGTAGTCCGAGAAGTAGTAGGCAACCAAACTAGTTCAAGAAGAGGTGCCAAAATTTGTAGGGCAGTCGTACAACTGTATGGATAGAGCGTACGGATAGGCCGTACAATCATACATACGTGTACAATCGTATAGATCATGCAGTACAGGTATTCAGTACAGTCATACAAATCACCAGTACAGATCCGTACAATCGTACAAATTAGACTGTACTAATCTGTATAGTTGTACGGACCGTACATGGGGCTTTATAGGGAAGCAATTTGATGTAGATTTTTCTTGAGTTTTGTTGGGGCAGTTTTGCAGTTGGAGTTTGTCTTTAGTGGGGCAGAATTTGCGAGGTTTGCTGTGTATTTTCTCAGGGCCATTTTCCTAGTAAGGGAGCCCTTGTAAGCTTGGAAATTATTGAATGAAAAGCTGATTTGAAGTGCATAAAATTGTGCATGTGTTTAGATTTGTTTTCTATATTTTGCTTCCGTTATTTGAAATTCGATTAAAATATTCCAACAGTATAACTTATTTAGTGAATAAGGAAAATCACTAGCAAGTATTTTATCTAGGCCAGAAATAAGATAAAAATTTCACATGGTATCAGAGCTAGCACTTTGAAAAGGAAGCAAATCTAAAATCTCTAATAGTAGATCTTGGTGGGTGCTTGAAGGAATAAGCACACAACAATTATTTTGTTGAGATCTAGCTATCGTAGCGACTGGTATTAGATTTGAAGACATGTTAGATGGGGCATCTAACTTCTTGTCATGGAAAGCAAGGGTTACATTGCTTTTGAAGGAATAGGACCTTTGGGATCATGCATCAAAGGTTATTCCTAAACCGACAAATCCAACTGGTTTGGCAACACATGGGAAGGACATCAGAGCCCAGAGAATGATCATGGAAGCTGTGAAGGATCACTTGATTCCTCATGTAGCAGAGAAGACGTTGACCAAAGACATGTTTAAAGCTCTTACGGATTTATTTCAGGAATCCAAAGTGATAACATGATCAAGAAGATGATTTTGAGAGTTAAGCTTAGGGATGTCCGGATGGCTAGATTGGGCAATGTTACTGGCTATCTTATGAAGATCACTTAGATACGTGATCAACTTGTAGCTATTGGGAAGAAGGTAGATGATGCAGAGCTCATCTGAGTGGCGTTGAATGGATTCACCAAGCATTGGGAACCATTTGTAAAAGGACTTTGTGCACAGAAGAAGCTCCCCACCTGGGAGAGGCTATGGGACAATTGTATCCAGGAAGAGATTCGGGAGGAGTCCAGAGCACACAAGCAAGAAGATGGCAAAGAGAACTTGGCCCTTGTCAGCAAGGCACAAAAGAGCAAAGGAAAGAGTTCTAGCAAGAAGGGTAATAGTGAGGGGGAAGCCTCACAGTTGGGAAAGAAGAAAGACTTGAGTAAAATCAAGTATATTGTGTGTCGCAAGAATGGGAACTATGCATCTCAGTGTTCGATGAAGAAGAAGGGAAAGGGAAAGGAGTAGGTAGCATCATCTTAGAGACTCAGTTGAGTGAGTTTGTTGTGAAGTTCGAGAGTGATTTCTCACTGGTTTCTTGCCTTTCTACCAGCATAGTTGCTAGGAGTGCATGGTACTTGGACAATGGAGCAGTCAATGGCGGCCCTAAAAACATTAATGTATAATTTTTGAAATATATTAAAGGGAATAGCAGTTAACGATGACCTAAAAAATTCAATGTATAAGCTTTGAAATCTATACATAGTTTATTAATTGGATATGATAGGTATTCTAATATGGTTTGAGAACGCGATGCTACCGGTGCCTCTAATATGCAGGGGCTATGCTATTCCCCTTCTTTCACTGGGCGGTTTCCTTTATCTAAATGTTCGCTCAGAATTTGAACGTTTGAGCCTTAAAGTCCCCATCTCTCATATTGATGTCATTCTATCTCCATGGACTCCACCTTTTATGATCATTATTTTCAAAGTGGTATATGCATTTTTTGGAGAAGGCCACATCAATTTGGATAGATTCACCATTATGCTCTTCAAAAATCATTATTTTCTTGATATTTCTCCAATGCTTTTCCAAAACAACTCTGGAGCTCCCGAAGATCTTTAGGAAGGGATTTTCAAATTAAAAAACTGGGTGTACAATGATATTTGGGGATGTTTTATTACTTAAATTTAATATATTCAAGTAACTGTAACTACTGTGTGGGTTTAGTCCTTCTATGGTAACACATAACTTTATGACTTTTATTGTAAGATATAGCTTTGTGTATCAATAAAAAACTTTAATACCCATACAATAGTATTTTTACCATATGCCCTGTTGCCGTCGAATTGCGCACTTGGTTAACGCAGTAGAGATCTTACTACTGCTCGGTGTGCCCTTGGGGGCAAGTCTCGAGTCACGATTGTCACCTGATCCTAACTCCTTCGTTTAGGCCAACTCCTAACCGAAGCCAAGGGGGGGTAGTCCCTACAGAATGTTTCTAAGGCTGTTAAAATGTTTTAAAAAGTTAATTATGGATGTTTCAGGAGTTTAAAGGGTGTGATCTACTTAGTCAAGATTATGGCAAGGATTTAAGAGATACCTTCAAGAGCATAAAAGACAATCACTAGCATGTAAAGATTTAGCAACAACAATTAATTGAACTGATATTAAGCAAATATAAAGTGCTTGTTGTTAACGGAGACCAGTGCCAATGGAGTCAAAATAAAGAGTGATGCTGCAAAAAGGGAAATGTTTTGCAAGTGTATCTTGGTCAGTTTTAAATTTATTAGTAATGGAATTTTTTTAAGGGAAAAATGGAATCTCTAGATACACCGCGAGGTACAAGGAGTAATGTCTAGAATTTAAATAAAGGTGGCTCCTCACGAAGACGTGTGGGCTGGAGCGGAGTCTCAAGGGCGTGTTCAACACTACACCAACAAGGATGTAGTTTAATGGTGCCATGAGGTCGCTCTCTATTTGTTCTCGCTTCTTCTAAGGAATTTCTCCATGTAAAACTCAATATTTGAGTGCCGGATTTTCACTACGTTTGGGTTTGTTAATATTATTATTATGAGTTTTTAATTAAATGTTGAGAATTAATACGTTGCTATAACTCTTTCTGATTTCCCCAGCAACATGCAAATGCCCGTAAAGGGAAAGAGCATATTTTGAGCGATAGCAAATTGTTCGTTCCAAATTAAAGCTTGAAAATGAAATGCTAAAAAAAATGAATTGCACCGGATCTATGTGTTACTTTCTGATCAACCACCACTAATCGGCAATGCCTTTATGTGGTGGTGAGAGCATACTTCGTGGCAACGAGATCGATGTTATTTGTAACTACTTGTGAAATATGAATGGAAAAATTATTAAACAATTAAAGTATACAATTCTGCAGTAAATGTGGTTTGTGTGCTTGTGTTTGTTGGAAAAATTTATGTCACGAAAAATGAGACTGCAAATCTCCCCAGGGGGGATGGGATGTGGACGCTGTGTAGCCCACTTGCTCTCGTTTAATAATTTTACAATCTTTGCTAAAAAAGAAATGCCTCTTAGTCCTTTTAGACTTGGATCTCAGGGCTTACAAGTTAAGAAATTGAAGTAGTGATGAAAGAGGGTCCTTGGAATGTAATTTTGGCAATTTCCGGTGTAAATTTGCCAGAGCTTCCTTCTCTTTTTCCTTGGACCTGCTAAAAACCAGCAAGCTAATTCAACGGTATTTCAACCAATTTAGTGGGTTAAGCATGTATAAATACAAAAAAATACAACTTTTTATACTTGGAAAAAATTGGAAATTTTTAATTACTTCAAGTATGAAAAAGATTAGATCTAGATCTACAATATTAACTTTGAAAAAAGACTTTCTAGATCTAAGAGAAACAAGAAGTTTGAAATAAGATTTAAATCTATGCTACTTGCTTCAAGTAAAACACAAAGGAAAGAAGATATTGTTTGTGTGAAGAAGATGGAAAAATCCCCAAGCTATTAGCTTTGAAAGAGAGGAGGAAATTTGATGCTTGCAAAACAAATATGTCAACCAAAAGAGAAGCAACCAGCCACCAAGCTTGGAAGAAGAGTCAAGAAAAGATCAACCTCCGAAGCTTAGCATCCAATCCTGCACAACTTCAAAAGCACTCATGCACAAAGGGGATTAAATCTAGGATATCAACATAAAGAGATTAGAAGGGCAATAGTATAACTGACTACATGTGATGCTCCTAGATCTTTAAACAATTAAATATACATAAGCAAATCAAAATCAATGAATGCTTATTCTATTAGACTCAAAGAGCCTTGCCAAGCTAAATCAATCCACGATTACGATATGAAAGCAAAATTGAAATTCTACAAGTATACCTCAACCAAGAACATGCATGAAAATGGAACAAGAGCCACCAATTTTGACCTCCAAAGTCTTCAAATCTTATTGCTTAACAAAAGCTTACACATTACAGGAGCAGAGGTTCTATACTTTCCATCATGAAGAAATGGGGTAGTAAGACCTCGCTTATATAGCACTCAAGAGAGAGGGATGGGCACATTCTTCATGAAGGAGGGAGGGCGCATCATGTGAGAGATACAAGGGAGTGAATCCCATTGAATTAGGATGAAGTGGGGGGTAGATTAAATGAGGGAGGCGCCACCTCACAAGAGGTGCGCCCCCTCTATATTGGGATCTCCACCCTCTAATAAGATGACGCCACCTCATGATTTGCTTCTCACATGAGATATGCGCTCCACAAACTTTAGCTTATTCGCTCTTCACATGAGATGACATTTGAACACATGCTTTATTAGCTTATTCAAGTTGCTTTCCATAAGGAATGAGTTGCGACCTCATTCATCTCATGCCAATTGCCCTTTTTAATATATATTGTTTTGATATTATGGTGCATTTTGTCGCGTCGTTAGCATTTACTTGCTATTCTGTCGCCTCTTTAGGAAAAAATGCTTCGAGCGATGATTTAATCACTTGAAACATAGGAGAAGTGGATCCTAGGGTAAAATGGATGCTCTGAGTGTGAAAACGAGTATCCCCATGCCAGATTCTGCCTCCAGACCATGCTTTTATTATAATTTGAAATTTTCCATTTAAACCATTAAAAAATGGTCTAATTTTACGGGAAAAATTATTTTTGCCAGAATGAACTCAAACTAATAGGGGACCTAGTGCATGTCCATACGACTTATTATTGATGGCTAGCATGTTAAAAATACATAGACACTTAGGCTTTAATAACCTCCTAAGGTTCGACCACCATGGAAAATACTCCATCTTTGGAGGTGTGAGTGAAAAACTCAAGAATTATACGCCACTGAAGCACAATGCATAATTCCTAAGGAAAAAACACTCTAGAGTATCCCCTTGATAGTTAAACCTAAGGTAGGCCAAGCCTTTTACAAAAGTACCATGCTTAGACCAACTTATTACAATTCCCCCATGGGGTTCTAGACATGCAAATTTTACAAAGGGCCAAAAATTTGTTTTGATGAACTTCTGAACTTTGGCAATGAACAAGGTGAGTTGTTCAAGTCTTTTGAGGTTCACGGGGAGTCCACCTAAGTGCAACTTAGTGGACAGCATGCCCAATTATGGTAAGACATAACTTCACTATATTCATAAGTAAAGTTTACGAACCTCACCATATTAATAAAGTTTGGCCTTCAATATAAGTTATATTAATAAAGTTATATTACATTATATAACTTATATATTTAACAATTTATATATAATTTTTGTAAATTAGAAAAATATATTTATATTGTTTGTACTTGCCATGTCCCTACCATACCTAGATCCTTGCTTTCCAAAAAACTAGTGGATCGATATCCGAATCCTGGTAACTTAGATTTATATATCAATGTTGAAAAAGTCGGCATCGGCAAAAAGTTGGCAAGGGTCCTGAAAACAATTTCTCGGCAACATCAGCGAAAAAATCGGGAAAAATCGGAAAAAGTCGGCAAACATTAAAAAATACAAAATACATTCATTTTTTTTTTCAGAATTTTAAACATATAAGGCAACAATAACATCAGATAAACACATTGGAACATAAATATGTAGAAAGCACTGATATATATCATTATCATGTAGTCATGTCAAATATAAAATGATACATCAAAGTCGATACTGAATCCTGAAATCTGAAACACCATAGTTGTCCAATCAAGGACTCAAAAGTAGATAACCAATACAAAATGACATATATAAATGTATCTCGGGAAAACTAGTAGCTATCTATCTAATATCAATGCCCTCTTCCCCTTTTACGGGAAAAGGTCATGGGCCATTTGTTAGGCATGCCCCTAGCACTAGAAGCAGCAACAGAAGACCCTGCCCCTGCATCTAACATCGGACGATGAGTGACGGATGGAGGACTAGCTGTATCAATCGATGTAGAAGGTGGTGGCGATGCAAGCACATCACCCTCTGTAGTGGCTCTGACCTCCTCCTCCTCCGCCTCCTCCGCCTGCCCTTCCTCTCCCTCTAGCCATGTAGGTTCCTCCTCCATGATAGGAGTCTCGATCTCCACCCTCCACTCAGACAATATATCAATATTGTCTAAGGTGATGGCATCAGCATTTGGTGCTTTCTCTATCTGTCTCATCCATAAGCGGAGATTGTAATGGACGTAGACCAAATCATTGAGACGTGTGAACTCCAACTTGTAAGAGGAAAATAATTTTTTTGTATTAGTCTAGAGGTTCAAGTTTCAAAAATTAATGAAATATAATTATAATATGTGAGGATGATAAATTCAAAAATTATATTAAATGAAATTGATTTGTTGAAAATTTAAAGTCTAACCTTTTGCGTCTCTTTGCGTGTACTTTTTCAAACACACTCCAATTCCGCTCACATCCTGAAGCGGTACATGTTTGGCTAAGAATCTTGATGGCAAATTTCCGTAAATTTGGTGTCCTTACACCATAGGTTCACCACCACGTAGCTACAACAAATAAGAAAGAAAGAGAACTAAATTACATTGCATTGCATTGGAAAATTGAAATAGGAAATAAATAAATCATAATTCAAAATTTCAAATTTCAACTTGCAAATAAAAGTTAAACACTTTAATAACTTACTTGGCATGAAATTGGTCCTGTCACGAATAGAATCAGCAAAGCTAATTACTCCAATACCATCCTGATACAGCTCTATCTCGCGATTGATTGCATTGCGAGTCTCATAATCAGGGACCATCCTCTGAATACAAGTGAGGAGCCCCTCCAACACCTCGCCATCAAAATCAAATTTGCATTCGTAGGAAAATGCAGGGTTGAGGAAGAGTGCTGCTGCATGAATGGGTCTATGAAGCATCCCGATCCATTGACTATCAATCAACTCCCATAACAACATGTGCCTATTGTACCTCGGGGTACCCTTACCCACATAATAATTCTGGATGGTCTCTTTGGCCCTATCCATGGCCTCATACGAATAACTCATTGCGGGCTTATCACCATCAACAAGTCTCAGAACCCTTGCCAAAGGTTCACTCACCGAGCACACTTCCCCCACTCCTTCCCAGAAGGAGTCAGTGTACACCAACTTGGCAGTGGTTCTCCCATCCTCTCTCCTGTTGTAAGCACAATCACGCCACTCATCACAAACATTTGCTTCAACTCAAACTGACATTGAAGCAAGGACTGAAGAGTAATGAAGGTGGTGGCAAAGCGCGTGATTGCGGGACGCTTCAACTCCCTGTTTTTGGTGTACCTCCTCATGAGGCTGAGAACAAAAGTATGGTTGTAAATGAACTTGGGGATGCTCTTAGCTTGATCAATCACCATCTTGATAAAGGGAATTTTCCCCATATTCTTCAGCATCAAATCAATACAATGAGCAGTGCATGGAGTCCAAAACAAAGTGGGGTGCCTCTCCATAAGCATCCTTCCAGCAGCCACATAATTAGCTGCATTATCCGTAATAACTTGCTCAACATTGTGCACCCCAATGTGCTGTAGGAACCCATCTAACAACTCACATAAGAGCGCTGCATCTTTTACATATGCCGATGCATCGACTGATTTCACAAACAAGGTACCTCTAGGACAATGTACCAAAAAGTTGATAAGGGATCTACCCTTACCATCTGACCAACCATCTGACATGACTGTGCATCCAGTGCTCTCCCATGACTGCTTGAGCTCCTCCAACCTAGCACCGATGTCCTTCTTTTCTGCTTGAAGGATTGGACCCCGCAACTCCTCAAAGGTGGCACTTTTATACCCCGAGCCAAATGCTGCAATGGCATCACACATCGGCTGCCAAAATGGATTGTTTTTTATGATGCTGAGAGGTATGTGACTCCAGTAAAGACACCTCACCATCACCCTGTCCACTTCTACCTTGTCATTTTTCTTTATCAATGCCTTGATAGAAGGTTGTGATCCACCTTCTGTTCGTGGACCAAAATAGTATGAGGCCCCCCCCGTGGCTGTGGAACCCCTCGCACTACCCTCACCGAGAGTGGCAGATCCTGTTGCCCCCACACTTCTCGCTAGGCCAAAAGCTGCAATCTCAGCTCTGTTTGCGGCGATCTCATCCTTCTTTTTATTCTTTTCATGGATTGCGTCATGGGCAGATCTCATGATCTCTGGGGTCACTGCAGTACAAATGCCAACATCATGCCCAAGGAGTTTAGCTAGATGGTATTTCAACCTGTTAACCCCTCCCGACATGTGATGCCCACACAATTTGCAACTCAAATTTTTCCTGTTTCCCTCATCCTCGGGCTCACCATACTGCCAAAATAGGTCCACTGGCTTTGGCATCTTGGAAAATGGAATGGCAGCCTCAAAATGCAAACCTAGGGCACAAAAATACAAAAACAATAAATTAAACCCCATTTGAAAAAATTGCAACAATTTGGCTTAAAAAATCAGACCTCTAAATTTATATTTTTGGCCATGAAAAATGATAACAAGAGGGTGGCTTAAGATCTAAGAAAGAAAACATGCTATTCCATTCTAAAACCCCCTTACATTTTGACTCTTTTTGATATTTATGGACATGGAAATCATTGGAAAAATGGCAAAAAAAAAAAGAAGAATATATGAAAGAATATAGGCAAGCAAACATGCAAAAAAATCATAAAAAAAATACAAGAAAATGAATCACTACAGACCTGTGAGACGAATTGGTTGATTGGCAAAGTTTTGCCTCTTGAAGTTGAACCCTTCTCCACAAAAATTCACAATGGTGAGCTTAGATGTTGTTTGGAGTCTTGGATGCCTCTAAAGTAGTTGATGGTGCCCTCTTGCCCTTCACACTCCTTCTCCAACAACCAAATGAAACAAATGACCAAAAAAAATCACTTTTGAGCCTTTAATCCGCGGACGTGACGGCCTAGGCGACTTTTTCCATCGACCCGCGATTTTTTCGAAAAAAGTGCCGAGTTTTTGAAAAAGTCAAAAGTAGCCGATTTTTAAGCGCTGATTTTTCGGCAGGGGTAAAACCTCGCGACTTTTTGAAAAAAGCGAGATTTTTCGGCGATTTTTGCAAGACTGTTATATATATACCCAATGTTTCTCGATTTAGACATGTATCAATTAATAATCAATGATAATTATTATATCCTTAGTGGATTATATGGACTTGTCCTTGTTATAATGGATGTTCAAGTGAAGTAAATATTATGTTTGCTTCATTTGGTATTAGAGTGGTTTTCATTCTGTTGACTTGTAGTAAAAAATTATTTTAGTAGTAGCAATAAGAATTCTGGGCTTGTGGCCCATTTAAATTCCATTGTATTATGGTAATTTTTTAGAAAATTTAAATTGAGGCTTGTGGCCAATTGCATTCCAAAACATAATCACCTAAAAAAGATATACCTTAGCTGCAAAGAATTGAAGATAAAAGTTGTTGCTAATACAATTGAAGAAAGAAGTTAAGGAAAGTTCAGGCCACCATTCGATCTTGTAAATCGAGCGAGTTTCAGATTTTCTATGGGCTTGCATGGAATCTTAAAAACAAATTGTGACAGAGAATAACAAAAAATTTGCTCCAAGGAACGGTGAATAAATTGTTTATTATTTTGGGAAAGATTAGCACCCTAAATGTGTCTGTTATCACACAACTCGTAGTTGCCCCAATGGGTGATCCTATACATGATGGCAGAGGGGACATGCAACCAAAGAGGTGACACAAGAGGGCCTCGATCCCCAAGATGGATTGGTTGTCACGCCAATTGAGGCACTTTTCGCTTTATACCATCCAATCCATAGATAGTAAAGGGGGAGACCCTGATCTACTCCCAATAGGAGAGATCTAACCCAATCACCAGATCAAGCTATAGAAATAGGGTACGTAAGGTGAGGGGTGAACAACCCTATATTTAAGGAAACAAGCTCACTATGGAGGCTTAGGAATGATAAGATTAGACTTTGAATGTTTAGACACAGTGACTTGAAGATTAAAAGTGAATCCAGGATTTTAGTGCTAGGGAAAATGATCAAATTTGACTGCCTTGGGAAACATGAACCTTAAAACAAGGAAAATGGTCCCAAGGAATAGATTTGAAGAGTTAGGGATTTCTAACACAACTTGCAGGTAGATTTGACAATATCAAGGCACACAAGCTCAATAGACAAGGGTTTAACAACCCGATAGAGAAGCTAACCAAGGAGGGCGCAAGGGTTGAAGATCAGTGCCTAGGGACAAGGGGTAGATGGATTCCTCATAGCATGACACCCTTGAGAACCCACTTGGGGTTTGGCTGTAAGATAAAAACCCAGAAATGGTTTGCCAGTAAACCAAGTAATCTAGCCCAGAGAATTTTTCGAATAATTTATAGTTAGGGTTTGAATGTAAATGACAGATGGGTAAGTTAAAAGAATAGATTACGTACCTTGCAAGCCTACCTGGATCATGGAAATTGATGATGGTATGTCAAGGACTACTCCCGCAAAGATCAAGTGAAGATTGGATGCTTTATGTTGCCTCTAGGAATTTGCCCAGTTCCACTAATGCGCCCCTCTCTTCCTGCAACACCAAGGAGATAAACTCAATTAGCAAGCAACAATGAAGGTAAATGCAAATGACGAAAATGATCACAGAGAATAAGTAGTACAAAGACAGAATCACTCCCTGAATCAAACCAAATGAAGAGAGAGAGATAAGGTAAGTCTCCCCAGCCAATGCGTCTCTCCTCTAAGTCGTCTTCTTCACTTGCAAATAAAATGTGGATCGAAAGAAGTGCAAAATATTCACCAATATCTTCAATGCAATGGAAAAGTAGTTTCAATTGACATAGCCAAACATCCAAAACCAGATCACAAGAGTTTTTTTGCAAAATATATTTTCTATTCCAGTAGTCAAGAGCCAAAAGTCCCTTTACAATGAGGGGGTCTCTCCTTAAATAGGAATGATAGAGACCAAAACCCTAACCACTTTTATAACGAGTGGTTGAGATCAAAAGATACATAAGTGATAATTAATAGCTACGATGAGCCCAAATAAAACATACACTGATCAACTCAAAAATAGAGGGGGTGCACTAGCTAAGTCGCCCTAGGGGGGATGCACCACATGAAAGTGGCTGGACAACATGACATAAGCTCATGGTAGGGCTAGGAGGTGTACTCATCCTTCTCTAGCATGTCCCCATGGCACAATAACATAAAATGACTCATCAAATAAAAACATACTGTGACATATGGCCAAATTGTGCCCCGTCAATGACATAATACAAATACAAAATAATAGCCCAGAGTGTGTCTGGGCCCCACTGGATGTTGTAACCTGCTCTAGAAGGTGTGGGATGCATCACACAAATCCTCTGAACCAACCTCGTGCCAATCCTTTGCCTTAATAGCCCAAATCGAATTCCTCAGTAACCATTTTAACCATTTTTTATCCTCAGAAAAATCACCCGTGAAAGAATAAAATGCCTGTAACTCACATCCGGGTACCCAGGGGCCAAAATTGACTGCACCAAACTGTTTGGGAGCATGGTAATATGATAATAATAAGTGGCTGGACCCCGTGCTCCTTCTGTAGCGTCCTAGGTGAACCAAATAAAAATCAAACTGTGCTATCAGGCCATTTTAAAATGGCAAAAATCTGCAATAAAGTGACAATCTAAGTGAAATCTCATCCGGAAGCGCCTACAACTGAAAACTGAGTATCCCAATGGACTCAGAAGGTCCAAATGTACTAGATATGAGTACCCATACACCCTGTGGCTATCTGTATAATCATCTGTAGTCATAACCATGCATGAACAAATTAAAATAATGGTCTGTAAATAAAATAATCATAAAAAATATCAAACCATCATGTGAAGACTGTGTCATCTGCATGGAACCATCTAATGGGCATCAAAAGACCATAAATCATCAATCTCGAAGATCACTGGTCCAACTCATCTCAGATCCTATGGTTGACTTGGTCAAACTGGGTTTGACTAGGTCAAGACTGATCAAAATATGACCCGGGCTTAAACTGCTTGATGCTGCAAGTGCAAATGGTTAAAGTAAGCTCTTTTAATCATTCTAATAGCAAGACTCAAAGTATAAAATAGCATATCACTAGTGGTTAACGTAATAATAACGTCAAATATAAGTTAAAATAATCAACTACTCAAAATAGAACCTCAAGAATATACTCATTTCATGGCCGTGATCATTTTGCTAGGATTGGGTGAAAGTGAAAAATGCAAGGCTAGGATAAAGGGATGACTTTACTGACCCAACACTGTGATACTTTGGATAAGGGAAAAGGGAATACACACTTAAGCATATGTTGGATAATAAACACATAGGGAATGGCAGTGTCTCAAAAATGGAATGAGTTGTTTTGAGAGGTGCTTATTCAACCTTGGCAAATGTCTACAGCTCACATCCAAGCTGAAACAACTCTGTGAGGATCTTTACTAGAACTGCCGTAACTAGGTGCACAACTAACCGTAACTCGAGGTTCTAGGGGACACTTAGAATTAACTTTTCCTTACTCCATCTCACATCCCAACCCGTAGGATTTGTGAGGAATTTAATCATTACATAATATCATGGCCAATAGTCTTTAGATTTAGCATATATTTAATCACTGCTTTCTTAGGCCTTATGACCCTTTGGATTTCTTGTGTGCTTATAAGCACAACTAATTGCAGCTTTTTATCTAGGGTGTTTACATTTCATTCAATTTCATAGCTCTCTTTCATTGTGTTGAGAAGCACAGTTTTAGTTTATTTCCATGGGCTTGCATAAAAGATATAACACTAGTTCATTCATACATGTAATGATGGTAGTACAACTTGCTTCAGGTTTAGCCAACACAACTCATGCAACCAGGGGGATTATCCACAATCAGGACCAAACATTGGGGCAACCAACTAGAGAGATCAAGGTATCAAATCCAACTCACCTAAGCTCAGGAACCAACACCAGCGGGTTCTCCTGGCCCAGAAGGATCAAGGCTTCAGTAAGTTCTGTTGCCAACTCAGAGCCAAGACACAAACTAGCAGGGATGCTATCCATCAAAGAGGCAAAAGTGGGGAGGTCCTCCATATCACATGCATAAGGAGTAAGTCAAGGTAAAACCAGGGATGGAAGAGAGCGGATGGATGGGGACAGTAAAAGGTGGTGCCAAAACTAGCAAGCCATAAATGGTGGGAATGATCACGTCCATTCTACTACGATGGTGAAACCAATGAGTATAAACAAGAACTTCATATTCAGAGTAAATTAGATTCCTCTTGCCTGTTTAGTGTAGGGTAGGTAGGATTTTGAATAAGCTCACTTGAGCAGTAGGTTTTGAGTGTCTTTCTTTTTCTGAGTGGTGAGTGTCTTCTGAGTAATGAGTTTTTTTTTTCTGAGTTTTTCTCAGTTATCTGAGTTTGGTTTTCTTGCTACTTCATAAGCTCACCTTTATAAAATAAAAAAATAAAACATGTTAGTTGTCAGATTAGTATCTTCCTTTCATGCATTTAAATCTCTGTTCTAGATTAGAATTTGATTTTAGCATTTTATTTTTATGCCATACATGCTGCTTGGTATTGTCTGCTTTCATGTGCGTAGGAATAGGTACACTTTGAAGATGAAGCAGGTCAATCAAGTGCTGGATTGAAGATTGATGCAGTTAGTGTTGGGGACTAAAGATTTCTGAGGCTCTTGTTATCACACCATAGTAGCAGGGCTACTATTCTTGCTTAGCAGATATCTGCACATTCTAGAGCTTGGATTTTTCAGAGCTTGGCTATGATGAGTGTATATTTTGAGATCACTCATGATCAGAGCAGTGTATTTTATTAGACTTATGTTGGACCTTGTGTCAAGGCTGAGCTTTGAGAGTTCAGATTTGATTACCGATGTGACCCTTTATTCCATACAGTTTTAGTTCAGTGCCTAGAGATGTTATTGCAGCAGTGTTTCAAATGGTTTATGATGATTATTCTTATGATGATGTTGTATGACCTATGGATTTCTAATCATTGATTATGGATTATTATCTTGTTGTTTTAGTCATGTTCACAGCGTTAGTTTGGTATATGATTCATGAGGGGGCAAACTTTGTAATGAATTATCTTAATGATTTTATAAAATGGACGTATTACTTGCACATTTAGGTTTCTTGACAAAACTCACTGGTTCACTACCTTGCATAGATATGGTCTTTTCTTGACATCATTTGTCTGCTAGCTTAGGCACCACTTTCACTTTACTCCATCCATCCATGACCTTCCTTATTTGGCTTTTACCCTTGACTTTTCTTGCTTGACTTTCTGATATTGAGGACTTCCCTTTTTACTACCTCTGTGTTGGATCGCATCCATGTTTGTTTAGTGTCTCGGCTCTGAGTTGGTGACAAAACTTTCCTTTGGTAAGTTGGATTGTAGGCCTAAATCATTCTGGTCGGTTGTCCCGATGTTTGGCACTGGCACGAACTCCCCCTAGTCACTTGAGATGTTGTTGGCTAAAACTGAAAGCTCATGTACTACTTATGGAAACTTGTGTACATTCGCCCATGGAAACTATAAACTCTAGAATGTGTTTTTGAACACACGTGAGTAAAGGACAAGAGCGATAAACTGTTAAAAATACTCCTCGAAGAGTATAAGAAAGGACCAAAAAAAGCAATGGTTCTTAAACTCTATATCTAAACGATTGTTGACCTTATATATATATATATAAACATGCCCTGGATGCAAGCTGCAATTAGTTGTGCTTTTTAGCACACCTGAGTTCTGAAGGGTTATGTAGGCCAAAAATGCCATGAAATGAAATTGAATGATCCTAATGAACTTGGATCAACTTGATGTAGACATGATGCCTAAATTGAATAAGCACTCTCTAAACAACTTACCCATTTGTGAGGCACAGCCCTTCCCCGTGTTATTTGTCCAGCACAGAGTGTAGCTTCCCCCTTTTCCCAGTCCAAAGTGTCTTTTAGTTGAGTTTAGACAAGCCACCCCTTTGCCTAACCTTGTTCCTAGCCTTCATCCTTAGCTAGTAGTTAGACCATGTCCAATGGGTGAGTTTGTCATTTAAGCTATTGTGCAAGTAGTTATAAATAACAATGGAAATATGCAAACATGATTAATGCCACTAAATGACGTTTATACTTTAAGTTAAGCTGTGAGTATGATTAGAGGAACATGTCTTAGTCTATTGATATGATTTATCCTTGGTTGTATATTGACCTAGTCAAACTCAGTTCGACTATGGTCATTTCATGGGATCCGTGATGATGTGGACCATGTATGCTTATTGATGATGATTGATGTAGTTCAGCAGGTTTTATTATTATTTTAGATCATCAGATTATGCACTGTCCATATGTGGTGGACCCTACAGTTGGCCCATCAGGGCAACCCATGGTGTATGAGTACACATTCTCAGTAGTTTTGGGTCTTCTAGATCTAATGAGACACTTATCATTCAGTTCCAGGCACTTCTGACAGTGATAGATGCAGTTTTCCACTTGTTGACCAGATTTGGGGCTGATTTCCTAGCCTGAGCAGCAGGGGCCATGAGAGGCTAGTTCACCTAGGGCGTTGTATGAGGAGGGGGTGGTCCAGCCACTTGATATTACCATTCTATCCCCCTTCTGGAGAGCCTGGTGGGCTTAGTTTGACAACGCAGGTGCCCTAGGAGGTAGTTTCAGCACTTTCACAGTTTCCGAGGCAGGTTAAAAATGGAATAAAAGGGTCATTGAGGAATTCGATTTGGGCAATTGAGGCAAGGTTTTGGCACTTAGTCTTCACAGAGGTCTTCCAGGGTGAACCCCCCATCTTCTAGCCAGTTTTCATCAGTCAGTGGGGTACACAGAGGCCACAGGAGGCCTTTTTACTACATGTCTCTCACAGATTTTGAGGACAGATTTTGATCATTTGTATTATTTTGGACATATTATTTTATATTATTGTGCCATGGGGATGAGCTAGCAAGGATTGATGCCTCCTAGCCCCACCATGAGCTTTATGAGTCATGTCCATGTCATATGAGGTGGGCCCATGTACTTTTGCCCCCGCTAAAGGATGACGCCACCCTCACTTAGTCACTTCTAGCTATGACGTCACCCCTATTTTTAGTGATCCATGTGATATTTTATGTTGGCTCATCTTAGCCATTGATTATGTTGTGAGATCTTTTAATCTCAACCACTCATTTCATAAAGTGGTTTCGAGAGCTAAGGTTTTGGTCTATATTATCCTATATAAGGAGGAGACCCCCTCATTGTAAAATTCATCTAGAGAATTTGGCTCTTGGCTCTTGGAATAAAATTCTATCTTTTGGAGTACATGCCTGGATCTTGGAGTGGATGTTGGTTGCTTTGATTCTAAATGCTTTTGTCCATTGCATTGGAGGATCTCTTGTAGCTATCTTGCATATTTTGCCATACTTTTGATTTACAGGTGAAAACGACGTCTTGGGAGGAATGCGTATTGGTGGGGAGGCTTGCCCTACAACTTCATTCCAATTCGTGGATCAAACAGGGAGTGGTTTTGTCTTTGTACCAACTATTCTTTGCTTATCTATTTCTTGCTTGTATCTACCCTCAACATGTTGAACTGATTGATGCTTTGCTCCTTGGTTTTGACAGGTTAGAGGGACACACGTGTGGCTTGGAGAAGGACGTTTTGGCAAGAAGGCTTCAAAATTCTTCATTTGATCTTTGGCAAAGTAATCCTCATCTCAACTAGCATTCATCTCTTCATCCAGGTATGCTCCAAAGGTATGGTCTTCTTCTTCCTTGGCTTATCCATGAATTCTAGATCATAAAAACCCTAATTAAATAAAACCCTCATTTTTCACTTTTTCTTAGATCTACTAAGATCTAGCTTGGCTTTGGGTATAATAAAAAGAACCCACCTCTATAGTATCCATGACAATTCGGATCTATAGTTTGGTGGCATTTGGACTTCATTTGACCCTTCCCCCAAAGCACCTAGCCTTCCTTGAGTGAGGTCGCCCTCCTTGGGTAGGTGAGTTGAGCTAGTTCCATCACATGGGTAGGTGAGATCCCACTTGATTTGCACTCCTCTCACTTGATAACCTACCTCTAGTGCTTCACTTCTTTGATTTTTGCCTTGTGGGCCCCATTCCTCATTTTGAGGGTTGTGCCCCACTTGGGTCATTGAGTGATGCATCATGAATCTCAGATCTGCTGAGATCTAGCCATTGGATGCTCTTGATCTTTGAAACCCGCCTTGCTTTGCACCTTAACTACCCCGATCTACATTTTGGTGGACATCCGACTCCATTTGGCCCTTGATCTAAGGCACTAGTCTTCCTTGGGGCAATTCACACTCCTTGGGGATTGTGTCTTTTCCTAGATCCCACACTTGGGTGCTCTCAAATCTTTGTCAATCCATAGCTCCATGTCATAGAGCCCCTATAGTACCATCTCCCATTAATTTTGACCAAGTGGACCCATCTTGGACCATTTTCCCTATTTTAAGGAAGTGGGTCCCACTTGTGTATTTCATGGTACTAGATACATCCTTTGATTCCCCTAGGTGGCCCAACTCATACATTGGTTGAAGCAATTGTCACTCCTTAAGCCTCTTCAACCACATACTTAAACCCTTGGGTCCACCTAAGCTTGCATTGGTTTTCGTAACTTGACTTTCACATATCCCTAGGAACCTTTGTTTTGGCTAGTCTTCTGTCGATTAGCTATAGGGTCTCCCCCTTGATCTTATCGTGTCTAGATCTAAAGCAAAGAGTGACTCGGTTGTCGTGACTCCCAGCTTGCATTGGGAACTGTGGCGTCTCTTGGGTCACCTCTTTAGTTGTCTGTCTCCTCTACCATCCTGGATGGGATACCTTTAGGGACAACTACAAGTTGTGTGATAACAATTCTCAAGCATTCTCTCCCTTAGAGCACTTGTCCCAATTGGAGCCAGATGTTATCACATCCATAGTAGCTGGGCTACCATGATTGCAGAGCAGATTCTTGTACATTTTTGAGCCAGGGCTTTACACCATTTTGATGAGATCAACCTATATGATGAGCAGTACTTTTTTTGATGATCACTCACATATCAGAGGAGCATCGGATCATACATAGTGAACCTTGTGCCAAGACTGAGCCTCATGTCCTCAGATTTGATGACTGAGGTGACCATTTTAATTCCATACAGAGTAATGCAGTGCCCAGAGTTTCAACAGTAGCGTTTCCAGTGATTATTGATGATCTAGATGGAAGGTACAGGTATATGGCTCAGCAGGTATATAGTGTGCATTGGGTATGATGGTTTCGCTCTTTTGCTCATTTTAGTAGCTTGACTTGGTATCTAGTGGTGACTTGGTATCTAGTGGTCATGATCTGGCAGTATATATATATATATATATATATGCCGTGCATAGCTCATCTTTTATTTGTGGATCAAATCTCACTTTGGTAGTTTGAATTTGCAGGTAAAAGAGGACACTTGTCCTCCTTGGGCTAGGACGTTTTTTTTGCTTGGAATCACTTGGATCTAGCTTGGAATTGTAACTAAACAGAAGGATCATCAATGTACTTGGCGGCCGCAAGCATTTGAGGTAAGATCTACAAGGTACGTATTGATTTTCATGCATTTTACCCATTGGTCTCATCAAACCCTGATTGTTAAAACCCTCACTTAAAATTTATAAAAATTCTCTAGCTCAAACAACTTCAAATCGTGGCGAATGATTTTTGGGTTTTCATCTTAATGCCAGGCATGAAGTGGGTTTCCGAGGGCGTCATGCTCTGTTAACTCCTGGCCGAAATCCCAAGGCACTGATCTTTAGCTAATGCGCCCTCTTTGAGTTTGCCCCTTTTTCATTGTTTGATTGCTCTTTTTTCGCTTGTAAGATTTGATATTGTCATATCTATAGTCAAGTAGTGTTAGGAAGCCATTACCCACTTAGATCTACCTCTTGGGACCATTTCCCGTAAATTAAGTACACGTTTCCCAAGGCGGTTGATTTTGATCATTTGCCTTAACACATATATCTTGGATTTGCACTTAATCTTGAGCTATTGCAACTGAACTAATTAACTTTTATATTTCATCTTCCTTCAGCCTCTCAATAGCTCAATTCCTTAAATCTAGGGTTCTTCACCCTTCACTTCATTATCACTGATTGATTTGCCTGTTTGAGTGTTTGGGTTAGATCTCTCTTTTCAAGAGTATATCAAGGTCTCCCCCTTTGTTATCCGTGGCTTGGATATCAAGAAGTGAAGAGTGCCTCGATTGGCGTGACAACCAATCTATCTAGGGAATTGAGGCCCTCTTAGGTGTCACCAGTTAGTTGTCTTCCTCTACCATCTTGGATAGGACCTTTCAATTAGACAACTACACTTTGTGTGATAACACCTACGTAGTCATCAAATATAAGCGTATTCCTTAGACTTGGAACCAAACTCGATTTTACCAATTAGAAGTGGTCATTCAAGTATTATAACGTGACAATCCAAACACTGAAGAATTAAGATTAAACTGTGGATGTAGATAGAAGTAATATTGGTGCAGGGAGTTGTTACAGGAAATCAATGAGTGAGTAGATTATCTTAGAAGTCTTGGAATCAATGTTGTAAGGACGCCGATCCACATTAATTGTTGTTATCTAGAAAATGACAAAGTCAAAATGAGGATGGTTCTTTGCGCAAGAGTAGAGTGAATCGAACAAATATGCTATTATAAAGATTATAATAATATAAAGGGAGCATTGAAATATCATGAAGTGATCAAAGTCAAGAAGCCACTTTAATAGCTAAGGAATTAGTAATTATCTTTTAAAGCTTTGCAATAGATTTGACATCTGGAGGTTAAGATATCACAAGCGTGGTTGTGAAACATTGAAATCATGAGGGTAAACACCTTTTCCCTTAAAATAGTATTGCCTTGGTTTGGAATTGACAGAGAAAGAAGTATATTATTTTTACTTTGGTTTCTATTGAAAAGTAATTTGGTTTAAAAAAAATACTAATGGGAATAAGAAACCAACAAAAGTGATCTGGTTTTTAATACACTAGTTTTTAAGACACATTTAAATAAAGGTTAATAAAAAAAGAGTTGTACAAATCAATAAGTCAAAAGATAAAAACAATACTATCATAACCTAGAACAAGAGAATTGAGATCTTGAAAAGAAATTATCAGAAAAAGATTAGGAGAGTTCCTGCCGAAGAAACCTTAATTAAGGGTTGCTTGAACAAATCAAAGGTGAAAAGAGAAGCCAAAGAATCTAGGACCTAAAAATAAAGATGAAAAGAGAGAAATTGAAGCCTTGGTGATGGAAATTAAAAAAAATGAAAATGCTAAAAGAGACCTTCAATATGAAGTGCATATCCTACACGGTAAATCAAAAGCATAGGTAGATAAAATAAAAGAGCTAAAAAAAAACTACGAGCATCAAAGAAAAAACATTGTGACTTACCAAGTAAAGGATCAAGCATGAATTTAATAGGATGTTGCAATTAGTGTGGCCGAGATTTACAAGAAAAGGACGCTAAGAAAAAAATTGAAAAGATCTTGTCAGATAAAGACAAAGAAATTAATAATCAAACCCTGCTTGTTAAACTAAAAATATTAAAGTGTAAGGATATTCCAATCCCAAAAGTAGACAAAGAGACATCCTTGGATGCGAGTGAATCAAGGGAGGTTATAGAAGTTGAGATTGTAGATAAAGAAACCTTTACTGATTTGATTGAATCAAGGTTATTTTTAGTAGGTGAAGCTATAGATAAAGAGACCCTAATATAATTAATTGAAACTAGAAATTAGAGTATCAATATTTATTATTGACGAATTTAGTGAAAGCGCATCTAGAATTGAGTTCAAGAAACAATTCAATGACAAGTCAACATCTATAGACTCAATGATGGTCGACACTCCATCAATCACCACTGTTGGAGTTGTTGACACACTACTGAATACAAAAATATAAAATATCAACATGATGACTCAAGTATACCGTGAAAAGATTAAACTAGAGATTACGAAGGATCAACTTATCATGGTACCATATTGTCACCCAAATTATAGGAAGAGTTTAGCATGCAAGAATCGATGTACCAATGGCAACGTTGTTCTTACATATTGAGGCACCTTAAAATCAATACAATTTGAAGTCAACAACAAGGAGGATCGAATCAAGACTCTTATCATTTGAGAGTTTCGAGAAAGGGTCCACTTAGATTGGATCGATCCTTTTTTGATGCAACAATATTGTTCAAAGCTTTGGAATTCATATCACCTTGTGCCCTCAACTTTATTAAATAGGCGGACGTTACAAGAAGATAGTTCATTCTATCAGAAGAAGTTTTCCTTGCCCATGCTTTGAGGACAAAGCATTTTTAAGGGAGGAAGACTTGTAATATACCTAGGGTATAATGAATCTATTATCATAATGTAACTAATCACTATCATGTAATAGTAGTCATAGGCAAGGCAGCGGGGAAGCGCCCTAGGCCCCCCTGCTTCGCTCCCAAGACAAAGCGGCAGGAATCACAATTCACGATCGATTCCGTTCCGATGCGATTTGTAATTTGTGCTCTCGTCCACCAAAAAATGATCCTTGGAAATCACAGAATCGTCGAGGGAGCAATGCTCCTTGAGCAATCCCTCACCGCTCCCAGGCTAAAAAAATCGCTCCCGAATTGGCTCCTCGGGCACTTCTGCGAGTTCGACTGGCCAGTTTGCCTTTCGATGAAATTTACTTGGTTAATTTCGTTTTTGATGATTGGCTAGCCTTGCTTTGGGCTATATAAACCCAATGTGACTTCATTTGGACTCATTCCATTCTATTTTCATTGATTTCATCTCTTTGCTAGGGCTTTGAGAGGGCTTGCCACTCTTTGCAAATTGGTGGGATCTTGGAAGAAGGATTGAAGGGGTGATTGAAGGAGAGCTTGGAGAGGAGATTGAAGGCTTCCCCAACCACCATTGGAGAGCTAAGAGATAAGCTTCAAACCCCACTCTTTGTTTGTTTTTGAAAAAATATTCTACTATGTTAAAAATTTTAAACCTTGCAATGTTCTCTTCTCCTAATCTTTCCAATTTCTTCTTCTCCATCATTCTATTGCAGACAACAAGTGATTCTCATCTTGAGTCAAGAAACATGATGGGTATGTGGTTTTGGCTTTTGGTTCCACTTCTTCTCATTATGATGGTGTTGGGAAGCAGATATGGTGGTGGTAGTGATGAGGGGGAAGAGGTAGAGAGTGACACATACCGTGGAGAAGAGGAGGAAGGGGAAGAGGGTGATCATAATGATGAGCTTGAGAGTGGTGAGGGGCAAAAGCAAAAAGACACAACACCTTTGTGGAAGTATGTGACAAGCCTTGGGGGAGGGAGAGGGGGTGGAACCACAAAGTTTATATGCCCCCATTGCACTAAAACTTACACTGGTTCATATACCCGAGTGAGAAAGCATTTGTGTGGGCTCATGCCATGTGATCAAGGTAAGGCTGTTGGAGTCAAAACCTGTGACAAAGTGCCAACTAACGAGAGAAACAAATACAAGATGGAAGAAGAGGTCGCTCGAAACACTTCCAAGAGATCAAGGGTTGAATCTGAATCCTCTCACTCACATAGAATGTTTGGTAGTGGATCATCATCGACTCCATCGGGATCCTCTCCTGGATTCTCGACTATGCGAAGAACATTATCAGATTTCCTTGACCTTGTTAATGTATTTGTAACTTCAGAATGTATTCACTTGTAATTTTATATTGTATTCATGTTATTGTACTTCCGACGGAGAGGTTTTATTCCTCCGATGGGGAAAGTTATTATTGTATTTGATAGGGTTATTTGACTCCCCTAGAGGGGTTGGCCCTGATTTAAGTTATAAGGGGTTATTAGACTCTCCTAGGAGAAGTCAGCCCAGTTAGGGTAAAAAGTCAAGTGGAAGTAAAGTATAAATAGAGAGGGTGCCCCTCTCTATTTACTCATTCACTCACTCACTCAATTCGCATAAGTGAGAGAGAGAGAAGTTCGCACAAGTGGAGGAGGAGGAAGCTGCTGAAGACCATCTCTTTGTTTTGGGGTTTTGTATTATTGCTCATTCTATCTCTGAGGATGTTGCGAGGTTTTCTCGTTTTTGGTTTCCCCGGTGAAATGCTTTGTGTCTCTTGTCTCTTATGTTTGATTTGCTGTGCATGTTATTCTCTCAGATAAGATCCTAGATCGTATTGAATGAATTAAATTGTGAAAATCTAACATGGTATCAGAGCTAACCTGAGAAGAAGACACTGTGTAGCTGCGGAAGCTTGGGCTTCTTAATTTTTGGGTTTCTCTCCATAGATCATCAACAAAAGGAGGCTAGGCTGACTCACCTAAGGAAGGCGCATCTTTCTTTCGAAACAGAAATTGATTCTGAGCATTTTAAATTTTTGGCCTATCACTGCTGCGGGAAATTAGGGCTTTTCACAGAAGAGGAATTTTGGAGTGATTTCAACACAGGGAGATGCTCCTCCTCAAAATCAAAATTTAGAGACCAAGATCGAAGTTTTTGAGTGGGTGGAACCCCGGGAAAAGTCAAACCCTAATTTGACTTTGGACTAGAAAAACCAGAAAACCAGAAAAAGCCTAAAACTGCAGATCCGAAATTCGCAAGTCAATTTTCAAGGGTGAATTTTTGGAATCTTCAGAAACCAAGTGCACCAGCATACTCGCCTCATCCAGGAGAATCTTCCTGTGGAAGCAGAATTCAATTCCGAGAATTTTCATTTCACGGCCCGCCACTAATGTCGGAGGAAAACTAGGGCATTAGATATTTTGGGTTTCTGTTCACTGATTTATGGAAGTGAGTACATTAGACAACTCTCCTTGAGGAGGCACATCTATCTGTCCAACCAGAAGTTCCAAATTCCAACTTTGGAAAATTAGGGTTTCTCTGACAAACCCTAGTCTAGCCAGCTCCAGATCCGGTTTCAACAAATCAAGTGGTAAGACCTAAAGCTTTTCTATTTCCATTTGAGTTTCTCGTTAAAGATGTCTCACCACACCAAGCTTGAGGATAAGCTTGAAGGCGCTGATAACATCCAAGCATGGAAGTATAGGATTGGGCTTGTCGTAGAAGAGAATGAATTGGTCACCTATGTGAATGAAGAGGTTCCAGTTCCAGAGGGAGATGAGGCTAAAGCCTTAAACAAGAAGAACCTGGTTAAGGCTAAGAGAATCATTGCAGATTCTATCAAGGACCATCTCATACCACATCTGTCATCATTGAAGACACCTAAAGAGATGTTTGATGCCTTGACCAAGTTATTTGAAGGAAATAATATAAATCAAAAGATGACCTTGCGGAACCAATTGAAGAATGTGAAGATACAAAGTGCAGAGACCATGCAGTCATACTTTACAATGGTCTCTCAAATCAAGGAGCAACTTGAAGCTGTGGGAGAAGATGTGGAAAATGGAGAAATTGTGATGACCACCTTGAATGGTCTCCCTAGGTCATGGGATTCCTTCATTCAAGGAATTTGTGCTAGAAAGAAATTGATCACATTCAGTAGGCTGTGGGAGGAATGCTCACAAGAAGAAGCTCAAATTATAGCTCGAGAAGAAAAGATGGGTAATGAAGACTAGGGTCTAACGGCACACACCAGGAAGAACAACAACAAGAGGCAGAATCCTCATCACAAGAAGGGTAAACACCATCACCAGATTCAGAGGGAGAACCTTGGAGGATCCAGGAGAGATCTTTCTCACATTCGATGTTATACTTGTGATGAGAAGGGACACTATTCCAGAGATTGTCCCAGGAACAAAAGCAGCTCCCATAAGAAGAACAACAACAAGGAAAGACATCATGCTCACACTGCAAAGGATGATGAACCTCCAAGGAAGAGAGCCAGAGAAGAAAGTGAAGATTCCTCAAGTGATGAAGAATATGTATTGTAATGAAGGTAACCAACTACATGGGTTTATTTAGAAGGTTCCACCTCATAAGGTGAAGCTAGAGATGATTATTAGTATTACATGAAAAGAGTAGAAGAAGCTACTGCAGAGTTGGACTCCGGTAAACAAATAAAGATCAATAATCTATGGAAGAACCTCTCATTGATTTTTAACATTGGTTAAGGTGCACACTATCAGAGACTTCGGTAGTTCCTGCAAGGAAGCAAAGATCAAGAGGGAGCACACTCCAGTAGTTCCTGCAAGGAAGCAAAGATTGAGAGGGATTCCACCCAACAACCAAACAAAGATAAGTATTTGAATTGTCATTTCTTGTATATCTGATTACATAAATGATGTTGTTTAGTCATGTACATACCTATGTTCCTAAATTTAGGATGTATATTATACATGTTAGAAAAGTTGCATTAATGAACAAGATACTACTAATATGCAAGTAATGGGTAAGTGGCCTATGGTACTGTACAACACTCCATTGCTGCTTATCTAGATTGAAACCTCTTTGCTGACAGAGATGGAAGGCATTTAGAAAGTTACGGGATATGGATAAATGTTGTATTGAAGCATTGGCTAAGATAATTGCATGACTGTATGACCTATGTCTTTATGCGTAAGAATTTGTTCTGAAAACTATGAGATGTTTCTAATCATGCAATTGAACTTGACTTGTAGGAAAGATCGTATACCATCACCTACAAGAGAGACTTGTTTCAAAGAACAAGCGATGAAGAATCAACATACATCAGAAAAATATCTCTTGAAGATATTGAAGAACCTAAAGTTCCCCAGATCAGAAATACAGTAATGGAAGAAGCGATTCCAGAAGAATATGAAGAACGCGAGATGGAAGACCCACAGGAACCTGTAGATCCACCACATGAGAAGAATTCTCACAAGAGGAAATCAACATGGGTACGGGAAGCAATTCAAGATGCACAGAGATATGGTGCTCCAGAAGGAATGCATAGAGAAAGCAAGAGACTGAGACCATTCTCCAGTTATGTAGCCTTGCTGTATGACATCATTGATAAAGAACCTTCCAACTCTGAGGAAGCAATTGAGAAGAAAGAATGGAAGGAAGCCATGATCGAAGAGTACCAGTTGATCATCAATAATGATGTATGTGATGTGGTCCCAAGACTAGTAGGGAAGTCTGTTGTGACTTCCAAGTGGATCTACAAGATCAAGGATGCTGCAGATGGCAACATAGAGAAACACAATGCGAGATTTGTGGCACGTGGTTTCTCCCAGAAGGAAGGGATAGACTATGAGGAGATATTTGCACCTGTAGCCAGATACACTTCCATCAGATCAGTACTTGCTCTGAATGCAATGATGAAGTGGAAGATACACCAGATGGATGTCAAGACAACGTTCTTGAATAGTAGAGGAGGAAGTGTATGTGGAGCAGCCACTCGGATTTGAGACACATGACAGGGAGACTCATGTGTGCAAATTGAAGAAATCCTTGTATGGATTAAAACATGCACCTAAGACATGGTACGACAGAATAGACAACTTCCTGACTAGTTTGGGCTTTACCAAGAGTAAAGCGGATTCCAACCTTTACTACAAGGTTGAGGAAGGGAACCCAATGATACTTCTACTTTATGTAGATGACCTGTTTGTGACAGGTGAGGATGGGTTGATTGCTGACACGAAGAGGAAGCTTGCTGCCGAGTTCGAGATGAAGGACTTGGGTATGATGCACTACTTTCTAGGCATGGAGGTGTGGCAGAGTGCAGATGGAATCTTCCTTGGACAAGGGAAGTATGTAGTAGAGATCCTGAAGAGGTTCGGGATGATGGACTGCAAGGCCATGGCCACACCTATGGCATCGAACCTAAAGCTATTGAGTGATGCTTCATCAGAGTCGGTTGATGCCACGATGTATCGTCAGATGATTGGGTCCTTGATGTACTTGACGAATACGAGACCAGATATCTACTTTGTTGTGAACACATTGAGCCAGTTCCTGACGGATCCAAGACATGTTCACTTGATTTCTGCAAAGCATATTCTGAGGTACCTGAAGGGTACGGTTGATTATGGGCTCAAGTATGATGCAAATCAAACGATTAACCTTGAGGGTTATGTTGATTCGGATTGGGCAGGCAGTTCCATTGATAGGAAGAGCACTTCAGGGTGCTGCTTCAGTGTGGGATCAGGTGTGATCTCTTGGTTTAGTAGGAAGCAGTCCTGCGTGGCACTGAGTAAAGTCGAAGCAGAGTATGTTGCAGCTTGTTCGGCTAGTTGTGAGGCAGTATGGCTGAGGAAGCTACTGTCTATTTGTTTGATCTCTAGTTGGACGTGACTTTTATATATTGCGACAACCAGAGTTGTGTGAAGTTGTTTGAGAACCCAGTGTTCCATGACAAGTCGAAGCACATTGAGATCAAGTACCACTATATCAGGGATATGGTGCAGAGAGGAGCAGTGAAGCTCCAGTATGTTGCGACAGACGAGCAGATAGCCGATGTATTGACCAAGCCACTGACCAGAGTGAAGTTTGAATACTTCAGAGAGAAGCTTGGTGTACTTCAGATCGAGGTTCCTTCCAAGGGGAAGTGATGAGTCTGGAAGACGAAATGCACATGGGCTTTTTTGACATGGTGGTAGGTTGGTCCTCCCATGGTCGTTGATGTAATTGCCGGGCTTTTCTGACATGGTGGTAGGTTGGTTCTCCCATGGTTGTTGATGTAATTGCCGAGCTTTTCCGATATGGTGGTAGGTTGGTCCTCCCATGATCGTTGATGTAATTGCTGAGCTTTTCCGACATGGTGGTAGGCTAGTCCTCCCATGGTCATTGATGTAATTGCTGAGCCTTTGGATGGTGGTAGGTTGGTCCTCCCATGCCGGTTTATGTAAGTGCTGTGTGATGTGCATCTGGGCTGTGCTTCGTTGATGATGAGATGATCTGAAGATGATGAGGTGACAGTAGGGTACACAGGTTTTGCAGAGGCATAAAATCAGTCCTGGGATGCTCCTTCAGGTTTTGCAGTGGCATATAATCAGTCTTGGGAGATCCTGCAGGTTTTGCAGTGGCATATAATAAGTCTTGAGATGTACCTACTTGATGGCTTGCTCGCAGAGATGATGAAGACCTACATGGAGGCTAGGCCTACATCCAACATGAAAAAGGGCTGGCTCTGTAGAACTTCCTATGACGAGTAGATAGGAGACTGATGGTCGAGATAGCAACAACAATGACGATGATGATCCAGCTTTGATGATGATCCAGTGGCGAAGACTTGTGTTGATGAACTATGTCAAGACAATACCTTCCTAATTTAGAGGGAGTGTTAATGTATTTGTAACTTCGGAATGTATTCACTTGTATATTTTATATTGTATTCGTATGTCATTGTACATCCGACGGAGAGGTTTTATTCCTCCGATCGGGAAAGTTATTATTGTATTTGATAGGGTTGTTAGGCTCCCCTAGAGGGGTCAGCCCTGAGTTAAGTTATAAGGGGTTATTAGACTCTCCTAGGAGAAGTCAGCCCAGTTAGGGTAAAAAGTCAAGTGGAAGTAAAGTATAAATAGAGAGGGTGCCCCTCTCTATTTACTCATTCACTCACTCACTCAATTCGCATAAGTGAGAGAGAGAGAAGTTTGCACAAGTGGAGGAGGAGGAAGCTGCTGAAGACCATCTCTTTGTTTTGGGGTTTTGTATTATTGCTCATTCTGTCTCTGAGGAAGTTGCAGGGTTTTCTGCTTTATGGTTTCCTCGGTGAAATGCTTTGTGTCTCTTGTCTCTTATGTTTGATTTGCTGTGCATGTTATTCTCTCAGATAAGATCCTAGATCATATTGAATTAAATTGTTAAAATCTAAGCGACCTTGGTTGTAGAGATGATGTGGATTCAAAAGTTTAGAGGTTTCTCTGTGCATGTGGTGTGCCCTCTATTGCGTGGGAGCGCCCCCTACCCCCTCACTCCCGCTCTTGAAGCTCGCTTTCTTCGGAAGCTCGCTCCCAAGTCGCTCTCGAGGCGCTGCCTGCCTCTCCTACACTAAAAGCTCCTTTACTAGGGTTGATCATATGATGACAATATTAGGGTGCCTCCCTTCTTTGCCAAGCTCCTATAAAAGTTGTTATGGTTGATCATTTGATGATAATGTTATAAGTTATTACTACTAGATGATTGATGTTATATGGTTTAATCCATGTTTTCTATAACTAATTGAACATCCTACATGTTTTTTAAATATAAATCTATCAAAACTTTATTCAAATATATACTATATATAAACGCTCCCGAAACGCTTCCAAAATGGGAACTTTTGAAAATTTTGCTTTTCGCTATGCTCCCGTTCCCCGCTTCCCGCTCCTGCTCCCCGCTCCGGCTCCCGCTCCGCGCTCCCAATAATATAGGGTGTGCCATTTAGTGTTCTTCGCTCACCTTATTGGCATGAAATGGTACAAGCCATCAATGGTGCCCCTAAAGGATACAAGAGCCTTGGGTATGATGAAGCCAGAATTGTGGGACTAAGAGCCAAAATCAATAGTGCTCTTGGAAAGTTTACAAATGATTGGTCCAACTATGGGGTATCCATTGTATCTGATGGGTGGACAAATGTTAAAGGCAAGCCATTGATAAATATTCTTGGTTGTGTCTGCTAGTGGTGCGGTCTTTCTTTCAGCCCATGACTACTCGGATCGCTACAAGACAGGTATTAATATTGCACAACCTTTACTTAAAACCATTCAAGAGATTGGGCAATACAATGTCATTCAAGTCATCCTTGATAATGCTCTAATTGTAAGGCAATAGGAGCAATCATTGAGGATAAGTATCCCAACATATTTTGGTCAAGATGTTTGGTTCACACATTGGACCTTTTGATGCATGATATTGTTAAGATGAAGGACCCTAATTACCGATGGATTGGTGCCTTATACAAGAGAGGTAAGAAAATGATCAAATTTATTACCAATCATAGCATGGCCTACCACATTTTTCGCAATCACTCTAGGTTGGAGCTATTGAAGATTGCAAAGACTAGATTTGCTAGCTACTACCTCACCTTCATGAGGCTTTTGAAGGTAAGAGAGGCATTGGCTAGTATGGTCTCAAGTTTGGCTAGTATGGTCTCAAGTGATCCATGGCAAAAATTAAAAGACAGAGCTGCAAGTGTAACTGATAGACATGACTTTCAGGAGGTGGAGGACACTGTTCTTGAAGGTCAGTTCTGGGCACAGGTTAGGTATGTTTTGTAGTTCGCCAAGCCAATTTATAATATGATTCCTTTTGTAGATACATATTAGCCGTTGAATGGGGACGTATATGAGCAGATGGATAGCATGCTTGGTCAAATCAAAGACATTGTTGAGCAAAGAGATGCAATCTTGTATGACCATATTCATAAACATGTGGTCAAAAGGTGGGATAATCCAAATGTTCCACTCCATGCCCTTGCATATGTCTTTACCCCAAAATATTATTCTCCAATTTGGTTGGCCCAACCTGCACCTGGGGTTGGAGTTAGGAAAAAACCACACACAGATCCAGAGGTGCAAAATGGGTATATGCTTGCATTAGACAAGTTGGTCCCTGATGAGGAGGAGTCTGCTCAAGTATGGAGTGAATTGAGCGAATACATCAATGAGCATGGAGTCTTTGGTACCCTGCATGCAACCAAAGATTGAGATAGATTGGATCCTATCCATTGGTGGAACATGTATGGCTCCAGTACCTCATATTTGCATAAATTGGCGGTGAGGGTGCTTTTAGAGGTTGTTAATAGGTTCTTCTGCTGAGAGGTGTTGGAGCACCTACAACTTCATCCACAGTGGCAAGAGAAGTAGTTTGAATGTAGAACGCACAGAAAGCTTGGTTTATGTGCACTACAACTTGAGGTTGTTGCCCCATTATTTTGAGGCGGCCAAGAATGATAGAATATTTTTGACTTGGGACAACAATCCAGAGGAGGCTAATGTGGAGGATGGAGCCATAGCATTAGAGCGCTTGGAGGTTGAACTATTGGGTGATCATGATGGTGATCCAATTCATACTACAAAGATGCCATTGCCAACTAGCAGCAGGTTTCTAGATGCAAGAGTTTTGTCTTTAGCTTCACAACACCCAGCAATCCATGGGGGCCATTCATCTTCTTCTCATGTTCCACGATCACTTCCAACAACTCCTATTCCACCTAGACCACGAGAAAAGAAATTGGAAGTTTCTCTTGGCAAGCGGAGAGCTTAGTAGATACTAGATAGTATCATAGTACTTTGTATTTCATGTTTATTATGTCCTATTTTGTAAACATTATGGCCTACTTTGAACTTTAGTATTTGACCTTTGAATCTTGAACAGTTGAACGTACCTTTGAAGTTTAAACGTTAAATTTTTGATTGCATCCTACAACTCTTTGGTATTGAATATGATATTATGACGCTTTGTTTCATTTCATGGTTGATGTTATCTGTTACAGTTTGTTGATGGCAAATATTATATGTTGAAATTTGAAGGTTGATGTTGTTGATGATTGATGATTGATGATTGATCATTTAATGACAATGTTATAAGTTATAGGTCCTAGATGATTGATGTTATATCAATATGTGTACTAAATGGTTATATGAATATCTATGTTTTCATGTTTTCTATAGCTAATTTGGCATAATACATGGTTTTTTTAATATATATGCATCAAGATTCAAAATATATTAAAATATATGTTATATAAAAAACGTTCCCAAAACGGAACCTTTTGAAAATTTCGCTTTTCGCACCCGCTCTCGCTTCCTGCTCCTGCTCCGCTCTCCCAACAGTGTAGGTCATAGGACAATTATTCCGTAATGTGGTCATTAGTGTGTAATAATGATAAGTCATGCGCTTTGCCAAGGACATGATTTATCACCCCCCATGTGTATTTATATACATGCCCATTGTTTTTCAATTTAGACATGTATCAATTAATAATCAGTAATAACTATTATATCCTTAGTGGATTATATGGACTCATCCTTGTTATAATGGATGTTCAGGTGAGCCATTAGGTTCGCTTTAGTCTGGATGTAAATTTGATGCATGGGGAAATAATGCTAAAAATAGAATATTGGAAGCATGAACTAAAAAATTGCTAAAAATAGCATTGGGCATGTTGTCCCCTTGGAATACTAATCTGAATAATCCCCAAGACTCACACATTGCAATCCTGGAACAAGGATAGGATGTAATAAAGTTATGGAACAAGGTACCCATATGTCCAAGGAACTCATGAATGGCTGATGCCCAATGGTGAACTCTATAATGTTGAGCTCATCCCGTATAATGTTTACAATCACTGATGCCGAATTGTGAACTCTGTAATGTTGAGCTTGTTGAAATATTGTAATGAGTTTGGTCCCATCATGTTTTTGTGTTTATCATGGTGGGGACACGTTGTCTTTCCTAAGTAATGTACTTTTGAAATATAAAAGAAAAAGTGACTTTATGTTTTAAAAGTTAAGTGACTTTATTAAAAGTATTTGTGCATTAAATGATTAAAAAATGACATTTAATGTGCTTTTAATGTAAACCCTTAGATCATAAGTGATCTCATCCATTCAAAAAGGTAGTTTGAATTAGTTAGGGTTTAGGGAGGGTAAAGTCACCTATTTAATACATCTTGGGAGGAGAGCCAAAACACACAGAAAGACAAAAGAGAGAAAAGGAGAGAGAGATCTAGGGTTTCAAAGGAGAGCAAACCCATTTGGAGAGACAAAGCATTAATTGCAGCAGGAAGGAGACTAAGTTTTTATTGGGCACAAATACGGAGGAGAAGGATAACATTTTTCTGCACAGAAATCGAGGAAATCTGTATTGTACGGATCTGTACAGCAGGCTGTACAATTTGGTACAACCACATTAATTTGCACAGAAATCGAGGTCTGTTTTTGGTACGCATTTTCAGGCAGTTTTATGCTTTTTTTGCTGCGGAAGATTGCACAGAAATCGAGGGCTGTCATTGCCACAGATTTCGAGGCAGATTGGTGAGGAAGAAGAGGCCATACAACAGGGCTGTACAACTGCATTTATTGCTGGTATTTATTTCTGTTTTTTGGCACGTTTTCCAATGTATTTCAGATTATAAATGTCTCTGCTGTAATTAATTGCTGCTCTTTAATAAAATCTCTCTCTGGGTTTTCCCTCATGAAGTGTGAGGATTTTGCCCTGGGCATTGGCCCTAAAAATTTCTGAGTTTTTCAATGTGTATGCTTATGTCTTCAGTTCTTCAGCTAGGTCATTGAATAAATGTATAAGTGTTTATATTTCAGTTATCAGAAGATTTATTGGACAGTAAGTCATAACTCAGAAAAATATTAAACCTAGAGATGCATTCTAAAGTGTTTGATAAAATATCATAAAGAGAACTTGCTATTTTATCAAATTTCTACATGGCATCAGAGCTTGGATCTGTAAGATTGTTGAAGACAGTTTGTGTTTCTTTGTGAACTTAGAACAAAAGAGTCTTTCGAATGGTTATCAGTTAGGGTCATGGCATCAACAGGGTTAAGGTACGAGGACAGGCTGGATGGAGCTGGCAACTTCAGTCCATGGAAGGAACGGATCATGATATTGTTCAAGGAGCAAAGTTTGTGGGATATTGTTGGAGCTTCCGCTACGATAACGGTTCCTACAGATGCAACACAGAAATCTGCTTTTGACAAGAAGGACGTCAAAACTTAGAGGATATTCTTGGACTCTATCAAGGATCATGTGATCCCTCATGTCTATGGTAAGAAATATGCTTTTGAAATGTGGACTGCTTTATGTACCCTATATCAGAGTAAGAACCAAAACATAAAGATGGTTCTTAGGGAGAAACTGAGAAATACTAAGATGACAGAAACTGATACAGTTTCTACTTATCTCACAGAGATCACCCAAGTTAGAGATGAACTGGGTGCTGCAGGTGAGAAAGTGGATGATGAAGTACTTGTAAGGTATGCTCTCAATGGATTCACTGCTAATTGGCACACCTTTGTGCGAGGAGTGGTTGCTAGAGAAAAGCTTCCAGATTGGACAAGGTGATGGGATGACTTTGTTCAAGAAGAGTCCCAGGAGGGGACACATTCCAGAATGGAGCTCAGAAAGTGAAGAAAATGTTGCCCTTGCAACAAAAAGTAAGGGTGAGTGGAAGAAGAAGGAAAAAGATCTCCGTAAGGTATGTTTCTTCTGTTGTATTAAATTTGGTCATTATGCTAGTCAATGTCCAAAAAGGAAAGGGAATGAAGATAAAGAGGGAGCACCATTAGCAGAGATGGGAGATTTTGCTTCCCAATTTGAAAGTGAGTTCTCTTTAGTTTCTGTTCAAACTAGTATAGGAAGCACTTTAGATTTTCATGACATGTGGGTTGTTGATAGTGGATCAACAAGCCACATGACAGGGAAGGTTGATAGTGGCAAAGACATCCTCTTCTCTTCTTGACCAATCCACCTTAGAGTTTTCTTTCAAAACCTTAATCTCCAATTTCCAAGGGATATGCCCTAACCTTAGATTTCCAAGGTGCTCCAAGAAACTCCAAGAAGACCAAGTAGCCCTAGCGCCTCAAGTGAGGAAGAGGTAGCAAGTACATGTGAAGATGTAAGAGAGAAGGAAGAGTGATCATCCCGACATCTCCTCTATAAGAGCAAATCCTAGTCACAAGAGAAAACTCCAAATGAAGACATTTCCTCTAGACTTTATAATTCCTTCTATGGTTCATGGGGAAACCCTAGCAACTTCTTTCAAGAAGCTAAGTACAAAGAAAAGAGTACAAATGATAATATAAATGAAGAGATTCTCTCCTTCCTCTATTTATATGAGAGATAAGGGCAACAACATTATGTGAGCACAAGCCCTTACAAACAACCTACATGAGCCTTGTAGGCCAGCACAAGTGAGACATCCACTCTAAAGTACATGCGTCATGCTTGAAGATGATGTCGTACACAACATCGGCTGTAAGATGATGTAGCTACACAAGGTAAGTCCACATGCCTCCATTATAATCCTCCATGGTCTCCATAAATCCTTCCAAGCAATGTACTCCATTGGGGCAGCTACCTCCTGCAAGAACATTGTTGAAGTCCCAGGCACCCTCGAGCCACTTTTAATCCTTCAAACAGGAATCCAAGCTGCCACATGCCATTTAGGGCTTGAAGCTCTCCTCGATGATGCAAAATGCTCCTTCTCCCCACTATGTTGCTCTCAAAGCAAGTGGTTCCTTCATGTGGTCATCATGAAGGGTATCCACCAATCGAGCAAGAGAACTTGAACGCCTAAGGGAAGAACACCAAGCCAACACCATCCTGAGGTCAAGCATCCACTGAGCAAGCCATCTCAACTATGCATATCCATCATAGACCATATCTCATGCTGCAATCTATCTTGGACCATCTAGGGGCTGAAGATACACCATATAATGTAAATCTCACGAAGCACCCCAAAACATGGTGTAAACACTTTCAGAGTAACCCAAAAATCTAAAAATCTTGAGAGATATCAAAAAATAGTTTCCAAAAGTATAAGACACAAGATGCAAAGATGCCTTATCGTTATCCTAATTATAAAAGTCATCATATTATTCAAAGAGCTATCCAAAGACAAAATCAATATGAAAAGCTAAGTGAAGATTCTGTTATATTGAAGAGAAGCTCAAGTGTGGAATCTTATAATTTCCCAAATCAGAGAAGTCGCTGCCACACATTTTTGTAGAAAATGAAGATAGGGTGGTCCAAGCCTTTCACAATAAGACAGTTCCGCTCTACGCTTCGTAACTCATATCGTATTGTGTTGTCAACCATCAAAGCTTCAAGAACAAATAATAACGAGAAGGCATTACAAATTTACAGACCATAACAAACACATAGAGCTTTTCCATAAAATGCTTTGCGAACAAAGCATCTTTGAAGAGACAGGCATTGTAATGAACATAAATATATAAAATAATAATAATAATATTAAATGAAGTGACACATCCAAACTAAACGACATGACCTGTCGAGCATTGTGACTAGTCAATGCTACAAGTACAGCGCACTGTATCATCTCTTTATCTATCTCTCTTATCACATATTCAATACATTATTTTAATCTGTATCGATTCTTTCTGTTATCCTATTTATTTTGGATATTCAGTCTATGAACCAAGTTCATTTTATATTTCAGCTAATGGACTTTGTTTATTTCACTGAACCAGCTGACCTAGCTTATAATTCACTTGCGAATGATGTTATAAGTGGATAATGCAAAAACCATATCCAAGGAGATACTTTTATGCAAGAAAGATCCGGTCCCCTTTGAAAAGAGGCTAAATCCAGGTTTTGTCTTTTATGTTTAGTAAAATTCTTCTTAGCAATGTCTTTATTTGCAGGAGATTATCCGGCATCATCGGGAGAAGCTAAACCATCATAGCATTAATCAATACACTGTTAAGTCCTTGCTTTGGCAATTATTGAATGGATTGAATTATCTTCACAGGTAAGACTTAAGCTGCTCTATAATTATATAATTTGAAAATTATGTGTGTTGTTAACTAGAGTAGTCTGGTCTTTTTGTTCAGATTATGTATTTAAGCTTCTTGTCACAAGTTCTTAGTCACTTTAAATCTGTTTGAGAAGTATTTCATTACTAGTTATTTGGATGCAGTAATTGGATTGTACATCGTGACTTAAAGCCATCTAATATCCTGGTATGTCACACTATTTGGCAATTTCAGTGCTTTCAATTGACATTTTTGTAAATTTTGGGGGAATCAGTTGGATATATTCTATGCAAGTCTAAGGATTATCTGCCATCTTGATTTTCTTTAGTAAAACCGATTAAGAAAACTGAGAAGGTTACATTTATCACATATATCGTATATGTATATGTTGTGAAAACTGAGTAATATATTATATGAAATCTGTTTTTCATATATTTTTGGTGCCTCTTCTAATGACATTGTGCTTGGAAGTCTAATACTTGTAATAATGCAATTTGACATCTGTCTTTTTCTGTTCCAGGTCATGGGTGAAGGTGAAGAGCATGGGGTTGTGAAAATAGCTGATTTTGGGCTTGCCAGGATATACCAGGCTCCCTTAAAACCTTTATCCGACAATGGGGTGCGTCGCTTTCTTGTTTATGGAGGCTTTGCCTAGCCATTTTTACTGAATAATTGTATTTTTGAATGTGCTCTGTACATGGATCTATCCTTGTTAATTTTTCTTGTTTTCTTTCTTCATTCTTGAGAAGGTGTTAACATTTTAGGGCATTACTGCATTAATGATTATTTGTAGTTGAATTTTTGGAAAGTCCTCTGCTTTTTATATTAGTAAACTGTTAGTGCATGGCAATAAGGAAGCCAATGAAGGCCGAGTATGTGAATACCTAAGATTGTGTGTTTTCACAGGGAAAGCAATTTGAGACAAAAAATAAAATATGCAAAAGGAAAAATGAATAAATCAACAAAAATAGAATATCTGAATTTCATCCAAAAGCTTCTATTGTGTAGTGGGTTTGCAAAAAATGATGCAAGGTGGGATATTAATCACCAACAAGGAAACGATACAGTAACTAGCAAGTCTTGTTCCAGAGCTTTTCTGGGAAGCAGATGGTAAGGTTCCAATCCAAGTTGCAACATTTTGATAGGTGTATTGCAACAAAAAATACAAAGAGCACTGATTTGATGAATGATCTTTTGCTCTTTGAGAAAAGTCAAGATTAAATTAATTGATGAAAGCAACTCACAAGCAGAGCAACCAATCTCAAATAAGAAGTTGAAAGTCGGCAATTATTTTGATTTGAAGCTCGAATCGTTCAATGTCTGGTACATCTTGAGTGGGCATAATGGTTGAGAACATGTGTTTCATCCTAGGAGGTCACAGATTCGAATCAGGAGGGGGTTAGGGTATGCACACCTCCGAAGACTAAGCAGTCAAATTGCCGCATGGAGGGCATCCCTTGTGCCACAAACAAGGGGGTCTCATACCTCAATTTGGCATCTGGCTAGGCTTTGAACTTAAATTAGATTATTATTATTATAATATTATTATTATATAATCCTCGGAAAATCGTGCTTTTGTAGCCTCTGATGAACCTATTCTCAGTTTGTGATGACTAGATCTTGGGCCTTGGTACGTGGTGTAGGAATTTAAACATGTAAGGATGTGCTTTATGTGAAGGAAGAGGGTGTATGGGATATCCGATTAAGGAAGCAAGGCATGCTAAGCACTCAGCATTGTTTGCAACAGTAAACCTAGGAAGCAAACTTCCAGGAACAACTATGATCTTTGGAAAGTGCCTGACATTGAAACCCGTTATTGGCTTTGTTTTTCCGTAAAGATGACCTCAGAGGCCTAAACACGTGAAAAATCTCAACTTGCATTACAGATATCCTCCAAGCCTAGGTGGTTTTGGGAAAATTCAGAGATAAGATAAGATGTTAGAATTTTATTAATGTCTGCAAATGAACAAGTGATTGGTCAATGGGACTAGAGAGGAATCTAAAAACATAGAAACTCAAAAATGTTGGAATTTTTGTAGTGCCAAATATTCTTATCATTTGAAAAGATGAATCTATAGCAAATTGTTCTTGATATGGTAACAAGAATGGAATCTGTTAAATTCAAAAGGACAATTCATTACCTTTCGAGGACCACACGTGAAACTTCAGTTCAGATATGTGGTTGAGTTTATGATCAATTTATGAGCTTTATATTTTCCATTGGGTGACAATGCTATTTGTATGAACATTGAAAACAGATTTTCACATATGTGCACATCGTTGGAATTTGTGCAACTTTGGAAGTTATTATTATTGTATTTTATTGTAATTATTTGTATCTCCTAAGGGAGATGATCTTGATGTAATTAATCATGTAAACCCTTGAAAGAACAATGTAAACCATGGAGAGAAAATTAAGTAAATAAAAGAATTATTAAATGTATTTTACTATTTTTATATTCCCCCAAGTCAAGTTGGCCCAGACAGTTTGACAAGTCGGCCCTGTTGAGGAAAAAGCCAGTTTGGCACTTGTATAAATAGAGGGAAAGTTCACCTCATTTGCACACTCACTCAACCAAGCAAGTTTGCATCACTTGGAGAGAGATTCGCATCTGCAGCTAGGAGAAGATATTTTATTATTTTGGGGTTTCTACTTGGAAAGTTCTTCCACCTTTTCTCTCTCATCATTGTACTATGTTCTCAGAATTGTTCATCTCTATACGAAGGTTGTTGGGTTTTCTCCCTATTGGGTTTCCCAGGATAAATTCTCGTGTTCTTTGTTTCTGTGCTTTGTCTTTCTTCTAGTGAACCTATTGATCTTATGCAATTGAATTATAATGCTATAATGGTATGAAACTCTAACACACATGCCTGTATGGCAACATTGTTAATATGTGCTTATAATATGGACACCGCCATGAATGCATGTTATAGAGGCATGTGAATGTTGACCATGAGAATAGGGGAGACAAGTAGGAGTTATTATTAAACTTATGGGTTTAATTTTCACTTGAGGCGATGAGCCGACATCATTGTATTTATTATGGTCAAGAGCCTGCCTTTGTGTAACACTTTATTATATTGTATTTTTTGCTATTTTAGGCTAAGGCTGATTAGTCAAATCCCCTTGTGGCTAGCGCCCTGTCTCTTGGATGGTGTATAAGGATACCAATCCTCATTTGTATTATCCATTCAAGTAATTTATTTTTAATTGTAAGCCTTAGGGTGGCACCTTCTCTATATTGCACTTTAGTGTCATTCATTGGGTATTGATAAAGTTATCTTATCTTTGGCTGTTATAGTGCTTTGGTTATTTTTGTGTATCTATCTTTGGCACACTTATGGTTATGGCTATGGATCACTTTCTTGAAGTACTCTTGTGCTCTCTCACTCTAAAGCACTAGTGCTGATTTGCTACTGCTGTTTTATCTTTGACTGAATTAGGGTTTTGCTGGTTGTTTCGCCGTTGATCTTGTATCTCTCGTGAATCTCAACGTTGTATCAGAACTAGTTTGAACCTACTTCACTCTATTCAGTGCTATTTTTCTAGGGTTTAACCCATCTTTTAAGGAAAACACTCCTTAGCGTTTCCCTATGGGTTTTTGAAGATTTACACCTCCTAAGACTAGCGCAGACCTTTACTTTTTCAGCTGTAGCATGTTGCAGATTTTCTGAATTGTATTGCAGATTTCCAGAAGAGGATGGTATTTGGGGTTTGTAAAGGCTATTTAGCACCTATGATGCAAAATAGCTGTTTGCTTGCTGGAATGGGGCAAATTATCATGTCTGGGCAGATCAAATAACAGCTCTTCTCTGAAGTAAAGGCTTATGGCTGTACCTGGAAAGACTTGTTCTTCTTACAACTGATGGCTACGATCTCATAGGTTAGAAGATGGACAAAGCTCTTGGGCTAATCACCCTATATGTTGAGTTAGATTTGATTCATCACACCAAGGAAAATAAAAGTGTGAAAGGAATTTGGGATAACTTCCAGAAACTCTTTGGGATAGTAAATAATACTCAAGTCAATAGACTTCAAGTGAACCTGTCATACTATATTCCAGACCTATTTTTTCTTTTTGGGCACGATGCATTCCATTGTATTGAGGCCCATCTTTGCTGCTCTTGGGTCTCCCCTTTGATGTGATGAAATATGATGTGATGATCAGATATATGCCATTATTTCTACTGCTATACCATGCCATGATGATGTACTATATGCTGCTATTGCCATAGTTGATATATTGATTATCTGACGAGCATAGTCAGTAGTATCACACTTTCAAGTTGACGAGGGTAGCAGATTATTGATTTACTTACCTACCATTTAACCTAGATAATTCTTGGTAGTTTGCAAGGACTTTTATCCCTTTCTTTGGGTCCACATTATGGCTATTCATTCATCATCCATTCTGCTCCGTAATTTGGTCTGCATCCTTTGGTCTAAGGTCGATGAGTTGTCCCTTGAGCTCCCCTTTGTGACTCCTTCACCATGAAGGCCTCCTAGTTATCCTTTTGTGTTGGGCATGCTTGTGTTGCGACGATGTTTTTTGACGATATAGGAGGTTCGCTTGTAGGACTAACTATCATCAAGGGGGTTGAGGTGCCATGGAGCAATGATCCTTCTTAGAACTGAAGCATGAAAGTCTTTTCCCCTTCATGTGCCTCAAAAATGACATATATAAAAAAGCTCCCAGTCCAAGATCCCTTGTACCTGCAAATTCAAAGTAAATGAAGACCAAGTCAAAGAAATAAAATAAAGCAAAGAAAAGAGAAAACTTGTTAATGGGCCTCCAAAGAAAAACAAAGGCCAAGATTCCTAAGGGAAAAGTACAAGATCAAGAAGACTCCAAAAACTCACATGAAGACTAGTCCAAGAAGACAAAGTCCAAGAAGGAGCTAAAGCAAAGTCAAAGTCAAAAGAGGGGAAAGTCTGATTGCGAAGGGTGAGGGGGGGATGATCTCATTACACATCACCCATTTGTGAGATACCTCCCTATTGTTTTCCTAAGTGGTGAAGATCATAGAGATCTATTTGTTCCTACATCTTGGGTCAACTAACTCATCTTTGACCAAAATATCACTTGTCCAAACTTGGTATATTCCACCTAAGTCCACCCATTAGAAGAAAATAGTCCTTGCAATTACTTAGCTATTATCATGGTAATGGTTAATTTGTAAATCTTGTTTCTCAAAAACTTGTTTGAAGATACTTGTGTTGCTATATTATCATGTATGACATGACTAGCTATGTGAGGACTTACTATGGTCACTTGCATTTGTAATGTATTGGTTCTTGTGGACACCCTTTGTTGTTGGTCAACTAGGGACACTTATAATCAATGTTCATCCTTATTCAGTGCCACAAATGATTCACCAGGTCTTTGTTAGAGATAGTGGTATCTCGGGATGTCCTCAATGTTCAAATGCCTAGCATGGAGGTGCATTTTCAGGATAGGCATCTGGATGGGGTAGAGGGTGAGATGCACTCTATCAGGTGGCATGAATCCAACAGTGGATGCATGCAAACTTTTCAGAGTGATATGCCTCATGCATGCAACTTTTTGCATGCACACTTTTTTAATTAAAAAGCATGCAAAAGCAGGATTTTTGCATGCACTTACTTTAGGGTTTCGGAAACCCTAATCGGTCAGTGAGTTATTATAAGGAGGCAGGAGGTCATCGGAAAAGGTTTCTCAACGGTTTCTTCAGAGAGAGAGGAGATTGAGAGTGAGGGTGCACTTGTGCATGCAGAGAGGGTGACTTCTTGAGAAGAGGGTGCACGTCTGCAGAGAGAGACAATGAGAGGATCTGAGAGGGATTTTTCCTTACTTGATTGGAGGCCTATCAGCCATTACAGTGTGCAGTGAGAGCATTTGTGGAGAGTTAGCTCAGAGACTGAGCTTGGGTGGCTTTCTAGAGGAGAGGGGTGCACTTCTCGAGGAGAGGAAGACGTTTGTCAAGAGAGTTATTCTTCTCGAGGCTAGGTGGGCCGAGAGAACCAAGAGTGATCTTCTTCAACGATTGGAGAAGATCATAGCAGATCTCAATAGAGAGTGAGTGAGATTTGAGGAAGGGTGACTTCAGTGCAGAGAGGGCCTAGTTCATTCAGAGAGGTTGCAGTCTTTCTTCATTGACAAAGTGGATCAAGGAAGAGTGAGTAGAGAGGTTGTACTACATCCAAAGATTGGCAGTGATAGTATTTTAGAGATCCAGATCATAGCAAACAACATGGGCGCATTTCCCAAGAGAAACAATAGCTACTGCATGCATATCTAGGGTTTTAACCCGTTAGGTCCTGTTGTAGCTTCTGAACACTTGTGTGTAATTATTTTCTCTCTATTATATGCCCTGGGCTCGAGAAAAGAAAGCCCTGTAGAAGTTGGTTTTCCCCATTGGGTTTTCAGGGTAAAACTGTGATTCACTTGTGTCTGTGCCATTTTTATCAAAATTGGTAGGAGATCTATAGTGCTTTGTGTTATAAGTTTATTATTTATCTGTGATCTTCTCTGGCATAGAGAAGTTGGGTTGTTTTGGCTTATAGAGACTTAAGGCCATTGAGATCTTAGTTTCCCATATCGATTAGTGATATTTGGGAAAAACTATCATGGTATTACGGCCTCAATGAGGGTTAGAGGGGGCATTCACACTTAGATTTGTGCGCTATATACCATATCCGTGTGGAGACTCAATGGTGATATCAGATATGTGAGATGGAGACTAGATCTACCAGATTTGAAGAGCGGAGCTAAGATATGTGGTTGTAGAGGTCAGATCTATCAGATCCGTGAGCTTGAAGGTGAGATCTGAGATATATCTTTCAGATCTGTGAGAGAAGAGTCCTGATCAGTGCAAATATATCACATCTGAAGAGTAGTGTTCAGATTCGTGATAGCGGAGTCCAGATTTGAAGAGCAGAGTTCAGATCTGTGAGTGTAGACCTTAGATCTATGAGGATAGATACCAGGTCTATCAGATCTGTGAGTGCAGACATCAGATGTGTGAGGATAGATACCAGATCTATCGGATCTATGAGGGAAGACATCAAATCTGTGAGGATAGATACCAGATCTATCGAGGATAGATACCAGATCTATCAGATCTATGAGGGTAGAGACCGGATCTGTGAGAATAGAGATTCGATCTGGGAGAATGAACCCTAGATCTAAGAAAGAGAGGGTTAGCTTGTTCTCCAAGGCATCGATCCACAAGTTGGTTCTGCTTTAGAGAGTTTGAATCAGCAGTGTTATCAGATTTACAGAGTCACGGTTTCAAGACTTTGTGTAGTTATGCATCTAGCCATATGATGAGAGTACGAGAAGTGTTCCTTAGAGTTTCAAAGACAGACTCAGATTGCAATGAGAAGTTAGCAGTGAGGAGAGTTGGTTCGATGATGTTCCAGCTAGAGTCAGAAGGTCTTCTGAGGATGGCAGGAGGGATGCATGTACCAGAGCAGATAGATTTACCCTCAATATCAACTTTGGAGGATGAGGGATATAATATTGTGTTCTGAGATGGACAAAGGATTCTATATTCAGAGGGAGTGACCTCAGATGAAGCCGTGAAGCATGGAATCAAACAATGCAAGTTGTACAGGTTGCTGGGTGTTATGTTGTACCGGTACCAACTCACATTCAAATGTCTTCCCGAGGAGAGGGGTCACATTTTTCTTTAAGGCCATGATGGGGGTATTGTTAGCACTTTCTGGGAGGTGGTTATGGCTGGACACTTTGATCCGTCCTTTAGGACTACTATGGCTTAGTGGCATTGCTGACTGCCTCATTTTGGGGTTTGTAGCCTTGAGGTTGGTGTACGAGGCTCTTAGGGGTAGGTCACTAGGTCACATGACCCCCTACTTGTTTTCCACATAGGTGACAGAGTTTCAGCTTTGAGGCACTTGCCTCCTCTTCTGGTCACCCTATGTACCCATCTTGGCCCCTTTCTAGCAGAGCGCTCTCTCTCCTTGGTGTCTTTTCAGCGATGACATCATCCTTGGTCACCAAGCCCACATGCTTGTAGAGGGGGGACGTTGAGGGTTTTTCTGCATTGTTGGGGTTAGATGGGGCATGGCGATCCTCCTTGCTCACTCCACTTTTCGGAGTGAAGCCATTTGTTCAGTTTTTGGTCACCAAGGGGGAAAATACCCCAGGTAGCCACCTTTTAGATTATTTTAGATTATTTCATGTTATATTTTTACATTGACATTATATTTGGCTTGTCGGCCTGGTTATTTTGTAAAAGTGAGTTGAGAAGACTATAAATAAGCCTCATCACTTCATTTGTAAATCACAACACATGGGATAAATTACATTATGTTGCTCTTTTACCCAAGATAGTCTTTTGGAAAGTGATGCGCACCTCTTGTAGTAGCTTCTTCTTTGGCTTGTGGATAAAAGTTGGATGTTTTCTAGGGTTTTGCTCATGCATGGTGGATGCTAGGAATTGTTGGAACAACACAAAGCTCAAGTAAGTCTTGTTATAGCCTTGCTTGGTGAAGGTAGGTGAGTTTCTTGCTTCTTGATGATTGAATGGTGGCCATAGAGCTGCATTTTTTCTGATTTAGGCCTTCTTGTCTGCCTTCTATCTTCTTTGCATGGTGGAAAACGCTCCCTAGAGGTTTTCCCTAGTTTGGCCTTGGGCCTATAATTTTGCCCTAGATTAGGCTCCTATAACGAACCCTAGAGGTTGTTGTAGGAAGCCCTAGTTTAGAAGTCAAAGAGAGAATTAGTCCAAGAGGGAGGCTGGTCACCTCTCCTCTAGGCCTAGGCTTAGGGTTTCATCCATTAAAACACTAGCTATCAAATTTTATCAAATTCTTCTTGCATTTCATGTATAATTTTGCATTTGTATGGTAGAATTAGGGCTAGAATTAAGTCTGCAATTTTATGTTAAAACCCTAGTTTTGAGGTTTTGTATTTAGTTAGATCTTTTTGTTCATTTATTGTATTTTATCTTGTTGTACTTAATTATGTCTGTTTTTATAATTTTTTGTAAAAGTTCTAAAAACCTACAAATTTAACCTAAATCTAAACCCTAAACTACCCTAGCCTATCCTTACCTTTCTCCTCCTACACCCTCGACCTGCTCCACAAATGGCTCCACCCTTTCTTTTATACCCTCGGTCCTCCCTTCCGAAGGCCCAAAACCCTTGCCTTCTCTCTTAAGACCCTCAACCTAGTTCCTTAAACCCTTTTCCCTCTCTTTTCTGGCTCCTCTTTCCCTCAGCCTGCGCTAAATCCACCCCTTTCTCCCTTGGCCTCCTTTCCTAGGCCTTTCCTAACCCTCAACCACCTTTCCTCAAGGATCGCCCTTCTCTTTCAGGGCTTGGCCAGCCTTGCTCAAGTCTCTTCTAGCCTTCGACCTACTATTTTAAGGGCTCTTCCTCTCCTTTCACCTTTTGAACCTACCTCAAGGCCTTAACAGCCTGTACCTCCCACCTTCTCACCTTAGGTATGCTACAGCTGCAGACTGTCCACTCTTCTGCTGCCCTAAGTCTGCAACAAAACAAGACATCATAAAAACATAAAACAGGTTAGGAAAGGATTGATTACACTCTTAATAAAAGTACCTAAATACTGTGTGACAGAGATTGACATAAAGGGCTATATTTTGTATTGTTTATATGCTACAGGAGTGATTATATCAGACCTAGTATAAGGAACCTAAATTGCTTAAGTTATTGCATGACATCATTTCCTATTTGGATACCAAATACTATTTGAATGTCATAACTGTTTAGTAATCATTGGATGTTTAGTGCTGAGATCACTGTCATAAATGGATTGTTACTTTTAAACTTCATGTTGGAATTGCCTTTTAATTACCACTAATGCAACAGTACATTTACTTATTTGCTAGATGAATGATCATATGTCTATGATAACTGTTGCATGAATAATACCTTGATATTAACAGTGATAGGTTTACTTTGGCTTGATAACACTTACACCATTTCATGGTATGTCTTCTTCATTCTTTGCTTGACTCCATAAAGGCACTGGTCACTAACACAAATTGCATAGGAAGTTCTAGAGTTTGGTGGCTAAATATTTACAGTTGTTCTATAAGGGAATACCCCTTGGAGGTCAAGACTCTTCGAAGAGGTTAAAGATTTGTGATCGAGCTGACATTGGGTCACAAGTCTGTGCATGTGCTTATTATGTCCTAGCCCTGCTAGTTTGCCCGGTAACACTGGGCAAGCCTGTATGTGAGTCCAGGGAGATCTTGGATGTAGTTTTAGTGTCAGTGACAAAGGGAGAGCGTGAGGCTTCTCTCAAGATGACATTGATAGAGGAGGAGCGCATATCTTCATATCAGAGTGCAACAGATGGAGCCGGGAAGTCTTTCAGTATAGAGGGAGAAGCTATAGCAGCAAGGGGTGTGTTTGATCTTGGTGGATGTTTCTTTTGAAGTACCTTCCTCTCTAAGAGGGAGTTTGGAGAACTCATGGAGGTGTTAGGAGTCCTATTCATTCCAGGATTGAGAGGGAGCATACTTTCAATGTAAGAAACCTAAAATATATACATATTAAATAATAATATTAATAATAATAATAATAATTAACAATAATTAACAAACCTAAAATATATACATAACCCTTGTGAACAGTCATCAAAGGTGCCCTTTAGGATTGTATTTATACGGGCCCTCTCCTTGCTCTGTAATCATCTCATCATTTTATATTTAATATAAATTTTCCTATATGGATTTCCATTCTTTGTCTTATTTACAGTGGATATTAACTTAGAAAACGAACTTTGTTCATCTCATTTGGTATCAGAGCGATTCTGATTCCGGTTGTTGACCAATTTTTTTTTAGAGTTTCTCTGATTTATGAGGTTTTTGACCAAAAATCTGAATTGGTCTTTTGACCACAAATGAGCTTTTAGCCAAAATTCTCTAAACTATTATGTTGCAATTTAAATAAAAATCTGCGAAAAGGAAATTAGCCAAGAAAGATCGATTAGTTGACGAGATACAAGAAGTTTGCATGCCAGTGTTGAAGAGAAGAAAAAAATAAATAGCAAAATCATGTTTCACGATTCTCCACCAAGAACGCAGGGCCTTTCAATTGAGAAACCATCGGTTTAGACACTACAGGGTCTTCAGTATCAACCAATTTGCGAGGATCAATTAATTTGTGAGGAAATACACAACTATGTGGTATCGGTCTTAAGCTTAAGTCTTTGAACAAGCCCTCGGCCAATCAAGGTTCAAAAAGTCTGCTGCATATTAGACAAAAACAAAAGAAAAACAGTTGAAGTCCAAATTCCCACTGCAACATGAAGTATTCCGCTGTCGATATCATTGTCAAGGCAAAGTGCATACAATTCATTATTGGGAAAAGTCCACTTGAAGCATGATTGCGACAGTTACAAGAAATGGAAATCGAGGAGTAAACCAAGGAAAAAATTCAGTGTCAATCGCTTCTGCTGCCCATAGATCAAAGCCAGTGAAATAAATCCAGAGTGCTTGTCAAAACGATTCTACTACCCATAGATCAAAAGACAACACATAATAAATAATATAATATAGAGGTCATGGTGTCAGACTATCAATTGAAGAAAGACTACTCGAGGAAAATTGAAATCTACCAAGTAGAGCCGCTGTCACTTAAAATTTGGTGAAACTGTGTGTTAAACTGTTGGATTAGCATCGACCGCCAATCATAACAAGTGATAAAACAATCGGTTGCAGCTGCAAAAGGCCGTCTCTTAATATACACGCTTGTTGGATCCGCTCAGCACTACGCCCTCGATTTTTCGTTGGTCTCCATTGGATACTGACATCGATCCACTGTGGAAAGGTGAAGAGAAAATCGAAATTAAGGATTCAGACCGCCACCAATCATAAGTCGTGACTGTTAAATATTAAGCTTGTGAGTTAAAATTGATTAAAGATGAAGTGGTTACGGAAGAGTTGTGCTTATGGGGACGGGATACAACACATTTTCCAACTGCCATACAAAGGAAGTGAACAAGGTAACAACCGCTATACACCGGTCCACCAAAAGTCGTGACGTTGCAATCCAATTGATCCACAATATTGTCAAATCGCCCATTCACTTGTCGAAAGGCGGCATGACCTTGTATTAACTTGGTTTGTTAAGTGGCGGTTCCAAAAGAATCGAGAGAAGTTAATAGAATATACTTCTAAGTCATAATTTGAAGTATCCAAGAAGGGATTAATAAAGTGACATTGGACTATTAGAAAGGACTTTACTAAAAATTTGAAAAAAACACTTTTTAAATAAAGTCAATTAAAAAAGAAGTGCAAAAGTGTTTATTAAAAGTGAATATATGAATATATATGATATTCGGTGGACTATAAGCATTTTAAGAAAAGATAATTTTATAAAAAAAATTGAAAAAGTGCTTATTAATATATTTAGAAGAAAAGGAGATATATGGGATATAAGATATTTTTTTAATATCTATATCTATATATATATATTAAGAAATAAGTTTAAGGAAAAAGGTTTTAAAAGGTTCATTTATAAACTTTTTTATTTACACTAGGGAAAAAAAGTTATATTAAAGAAGGTTCTAAGCCCTATTTCGTATTAATTCTGTGGACAAATCACACCTTTGGTGCTTACTAATTACAAGGAAAAGAACAATTTATTTAAAAGAAATGGAATCTATACAATGTGAATCTATACTATGTAAGATGGTAAAGAAGCAAAATTCTTATCTAGAAAAGAAGAATCAGGAGTTGCTTACTCAAATCTTGGAATTAAAAAATGAGAATTACCGCAATCAGAAATTACTAAGGGGCATGTTATCACACAACTTGTAGTTGCCCCCAAAGGTGATCCTATCCAGGATAGTAGAGGTGTTGGGAAACTAAAGAGGTGACCTAAGAGGGCTTCGATTCCCATTGATAAATGATTGTCACGCTAATCAAGGCACTCTTCACTTTAGATGAAGCAAATGCAAGACCAAGGGGGAGACCCTAGCTAACTAATGGAGACTAGCGAACCTACTCTAGACAATTAGGGAGATGTGAAGTAAACGAAAATGAGAGATCAAGAGTAAGTAGATCTAGGTCTAGGGAATATAGGTGGCAAGTAGAGTTGGGGCTTGATTAAGGAGGCTTATGCAAAGAGTAAATGGTCAACCAAGGAATGAATATACCACTAAAAAAGTTAAATGAATAGATCTGGATAGATCTAATGCCAATCTAGAAGACCCAAGTGGGGTCCACCTTTGATATAGTAAAAAATGGAGTGAGGTGGGGCCCACTTAGTGAAATTAGGATAGGAGAAGCACTAGAAGTTTTCCAAAGGGTAGATCTGGAGTTTAGAAGACAAAATGGCAATACCCAAATGATAGATCTGTGAAATTGACTAAGAACCCACAAGTGCATCCTCCCCTAGAGATGGCCAGTGCTTGGATCAAAGGGTAAATGGAGTCGGATTTCCACCAAACTTGGTCTCTAAGGTTCATTAATTATTTAAGAAGTGGGTTTTAGTTATTAAGCCTAGATTATCGCCAAATCTATCATATCTATAAAACTAGGGTTTTAACAATGAGGGTTTTAAGTGACCAATGGGTAAAATGCATGAAAACCAATATGTACCTTGTAGATCTTACCTCAAATGCTTGCGTCCGCCAAGTACATTGATGATCCTTTCGATTAGTTACAATTCAAAGCGAGATCTAGTTGATTGCAAGCTAAAACGTCCTAGTCCAAGGAGGAAGTGTGTCTTCTTTTACCTGCAAATTCAAACAACCCAAGTTAGATTTGATGCACAAATAAAAGAGGAACTGTGCATGAAATATCACAGAGAATAAATCGATGGACAAAATCACAATTGAAAAACTCCCTGAGAGATGAAAACCTCTTACCCAAGAAGATATGGGGAACGCCCACAATCGCCCCTCCAAGCTAGTCGCACCCTGCAAAAGATGAATTCGGCCTCCCCAAGATGTTGAAATCACATGAAAATCACTTAGATGTCTAAAAGAAAAGCTTTCCAATCACGTACGAGAACATTCATCAAAGCACAAGAAGTAGATCTGCAAAATAATATTTTATTCCAAGAGTTCAAGAGCCCAAAGGTGCCTTTACAATGAGGGGGGTCTCTTCCTTCAATAGGAATGAGAGAGACCAAAACCCTAACCACTTTTTGAATGAGTGGTGGAGATCAAAAGATAAAACAATAATAATCAACGACTAAGATGAGCTGAAAATACAATACATGGATCAACTCACTAAAAGAGGAGGGCGCACTCACTAAGACGTCCTAAGGGGGACGTACCACATGACAAGTGACTAGGACAAGTGAATAAAGCACATGGTGGGGCTAGGAGGTGTTTATATCCTTCACTAGCATGGCCCCATGGCACAATGATAAATAATATGACTCCGTAACATCATTAACTTTGTGATGTTACACAAAAATCCTCTGAATAAACCTCATGCCAATTCACCTTCAAATGTCTTCTCGGAAGGTGCGGGATGCATCACAAAAATCCTCTGAATAAACCTCATGCCAATTCCTTGCCTCAATTTCCCAAATCGATTTCTTCAGTGACCATTTTATCCCATTTTTAATCCTCAGAAAATCACCTGTAAAGCAATAAAATGCCTATAGCTCTTTGCCTGGTGCCCCGGGCACAAATCTGACTATACCAAAGTGTCTGGGGGTATGATAATATGGTAATAACAAGTGGTTGGACCCCATACTCCCTTTGTAGTGCCCTAGGAGAACCAAATAAATATCCAACTGTGCTGTCAGGCCATTTTATAATGGCAAATGTGCAATAAAGTGACAATCTAAGTGAAATCTCATCCGGAAGTGCCTGCAACTGATATCTGAGTGTGCCAGTGAACTCAGAAGGTCCAAATGTACTAGAGATGAGTACTCATACACCATGTGGCCACCTGGATAATCATCTATAGTCTCAACCATGCCTGGACAAATAAAAACAATGGTCTGTAAATAATAATAACAATAAAAATCCACCAAACCATCATGTGAAACCTGTGTCTGCTGCATGGAATCTAATAGCAAGACTAAAGTATAAAGTAGTATTTCACTGGCGGTTTAAGCATTTAAAGCATCAAATATAAGTCCATAATTAAAATAATCAATCACTCAAAACATAACCTCAAGAATATACTCATTTCATGGACGTGACCATTTTGCTAGGAATGGGTGAGGGTGAAAAATGCAAGGCTAGGATAAGGGAATGACTTTACAAAATCAACACTGTGATACTTTGGATAAGGGAAAAGGAATACACACTTAAGCATATGTTGGATAATATATACATGGGGAATGGCAGTGTCTCACAAATGGAATGAGTTGTTTGAGAGGTGCTTATTCAACCTTTAGCAAATGTCTACAACTCACAACCAAGATGAAACCAGCTCCGTGAGGATCTTTACTAAAACCGCCGTAACTAGGTGCATAACTAACCGTAACTTGAGGTTCTAGGGGACACTTAGAATTAGGTGTCCCTTACTCCATCTCACATCCCAACCCTTAGGCTCCGTGAGGTATTAATCATTACATTTTATTATGGCCAACAGTCTTTGGATTTAGCATATATTTAACCACTACTTTTTAGGCCTTATGACCCTTTGGATTTCGTATGTGCTTAGAAGAACAGCTAATCACAACTTTCATCCAGGGTGCTTTCACATTTCAATTCATAGCCCTTTTTCATTGTGCCGAGAAGCACCGTTTTAATTTATTTCCATGGGCTTGCACAAAAGATATAATAATAGTTCACACATGCATGTAATGATGGTAGTACAGTTTGCTTCAGGTCTAGCCAACACAACTCAGGCAACTAGGGGGATCATCCACAATCAGGACCAAACATCAGGGGCAACCGACCAGATAGGTCAAGGCATCAATCCAACTTACCTAATCTCAGGAACCAACACCAGCGGGTTCTCCTGGCCCAGAAGGATCAAGGCTTCGGTAAGTTTTGTTGCCAACTCAGAGCCGAGACACAAAACAACAGGGAAACTATCCAACAGAGAGGAAAAAGTGGGGAGGTCCTCCATATCACAGGCTGAGGTGTAAGTCAACGTAAAACCAAATATGGGAGAGTACAGATGGATGGGGAAAGTGAAAGGTGATGCCAAAACTAGCAAGCCATAAATGGTGGGAATGACCACGTCCATACTACTAAAGAGGGTACAACCAATGAGTATAAACAATAATTTCTTCTTCTGAGTAATTAGATCACTTAGACTCTAGACAATCAACAAAACAACCATTATATATATATCGCCAGATCATGACCACTAGATACCTAGTCAAGCTACTAAGATGAGCAAAAGAACAAGGCAAACATATCCAATACATAGCCATATACCTGCTGGGTCATATACATGTATTACCATTTGGATCATCAATAGTCACCGGAACACTGCTGCTGTAAAGCTCTGGACACTAACACACTGCTCTGTATGGGACTAAAATGGTCACCTCAGTCATCAAATCTGAGGTCACGAGGCTCAGTCATGGCATAAGGTTCATCATATCTATATCTGGGGATGCTTTGGTACATGAGTGATCACCAATAGTACTGCTCATCATAGGCTGATCTCATCAAAAGTCCGTAAAATCCTGGCTCAAAAAGATACAAGGAATTGCTTTGCAATCATGGTAGCCCGGCTACTATGGATGTGATAACAGGCAATGAAGATTTCAAGAAGAAAGTTAACAAAATTTACTAGAAAAAGACGAAGAGATCTCTTGTCTAAGAGATCATAATCAGAAATTACTTCTTCAAATCAAGAAGGTGAAGGATAAAGCACAACACAATCAAAATTTAGAAGAAGAAAATCGAGATCTTCAAAAAGAATTATCGGGCAAGGACGAAGAAAGCTCTTCCTTAAGAAAGGTTAATCAGGAATTGCTAGAGCAAATAGAAAGCTTAAAAGAAGGAGAGCACAAAAATCAAGACAATCAAAATGAAGTCAACAAGTCAAACTATAAGGAAGAACTCTTATGCTTAAGAAGACATAATCAAGACTTACTTATACAAGTTAGAAAGCTAAAGCATGATAAGAAATCTTTGCACGAAGAGTTAGATCGCAAAGGATCATTAATTGACAAAGAAACGATGACACTCAAAGTCAAACACCAGAAGAGGGAACCAATATAGAGTCAATTAGCGCTCAAATTCAGAAGAATGCTTATATTGACAAATCACTAACATCAGAAGAAGATGGTTCCGAAGAACAATCACTAACATCAGAAGAAGATGGTTCCGAAGAACAATCACAAAATATTATGATGCCTTATTGTCATCCGAATCATAAGAGTCGTTACGACCAACAACAACGTCAAGAAAAAAATAAACAAAACTCTATTTACAGACAACCAGACTACAACATTGAGAAAGAACACAAACACAATCGACAATGTGCATGGAAGCCTAAAATGAGAAGTTCTATCTGAATAGTCAATCATCAAATAATTCCAATGAAGGTAGTTTGGGGTGGATCACTTCCCAAAAGATGCAACACATAAGTTCAGGAATTCGAAAGTTATATCGTCTTGTTTCGTCAAGTGTCGTAGTTACAAGCACAAAAGATCTTGAGAAGACATTACGAATGAGAATAAGACTTAAAAGATAAGTCTTTTCCAAATTATGCTTTGAGGACAAAGCATTCTTAAGGGGAAGGCAATGTAACAAACCTAAAATATATAAATATTAATTAACAATAATTATCCAAGGGACATAACCCTTATGAATAGTCATCAAAGGTGCCCTTTAGGATTATATTTATACGGGCCCTCTCCTTGCTTTGTAATCATCTCATCATTTTATATTTAATATATATTTTCCTATATGGATTTCTGTTCTCTGTCTTATTTACAGTGGATATTCCCTTAGAAACAAACTTTTTCATCTCATTCAGTAGCAACATTGGATGCTGCAAGTTACTTTCTACTGTTTCAGAGGGAGCTTATATTCACCTATCCAGAGGGAGTTGATCCAGTGTTGATGGGTCACAAGATTGAGAGGGAGTATATAGTTCGAGGCCAACCCACTTCAGGAACTTCTGGGTGGTTGACCACATCTTCATTAGAGTATGGGACAGACAAGGAGCGAGATGCTCACATTATTGATGAGTCTCGGAGGAGTGAGTCATTGGGCTCATATCAGATGGATGAGCGAGAGGCTCATGTAGGTACCAACCGAAGATTGAGTTGGTACGAGATGACAGAGTTGGATTTAGCTCAGGAGCGAGCTGAGTCAGCTCAGAGCAGGGAGATTAGATAAAGGTTAGTGGATCTGCTTGATGCCAGTCTCAGAGATCGGTTGCAACAGAGATTCAGAGGGAGTCTGGATCAGTGATCAATGACAAAGTCTATGAGAGAGCGAGAGGCTTCTCCTAGGGCTACCTTGATGGAGATGGATCGGGATATTTCAGATCGGAGGGCAACAGTGATAGGCAGGTCAAATGGGGTAGTGACAGCAACAGAAGATTTGTTGGATCCATGCATCCGTGGTTGGACTTCCCTCGATAAGAGGGAGTGTTAGAGATAGTGGTCTCTTGGGATGTCCGCCATGTTCAGATGCCTAGCATGGAGTTGCATTTTCACTATAGGCATAAGGATGGGGTAGAGGGTGAGATGCACTCAACCAGGTGGCATTAATCCAGCTATGGATGCATGCAGACTTTTTCAGAGTGATTTGCCTCATGCATGCAACTTTTTGCATGCACATTTTTTTAATTAAAAAGCATGAAAAAGAGGGATTTTTGCATGCACTCACTTTAGGGTTTCGAAAACCCTAATCGGTCAGTGAGTTATTATAAGGAGGCAGGAGGTCACCGGAAAAGGTTGCTCGACAGTTTCTTCAGAGAGAGAGGAGATTGAGAGTGAGGGCGCACTTGTGCATGCAGAGAGGGCAACTTCCTGAGAAGAGGGGACGCATTTGCAGAGAGAGACAATGAGGGGATCTGAGAGGGATCTATCCTTACTTGATCGGAGACACAAATCGGCCATTGTAGTGTACAGTGGGAGCATCTGTGTAGAGTTAGCACAAAGACTGAGCTTGGGCGACTTTCCAAAGGAGAGGGGCGCACTTCCTGGGGAGAGGAAGATGTGTTTTTGGTCAGGAGAGTTGTTTTTCTCGAGGCTAGGTGGGTCAAGAGAACCAAGAGTGATCTTCTTTAGTGATTGGAGAAGATCAGAGCAAATATCATTAGAGAGTGAGTGAGATCTGAGGAGGGATGACTTTAGTGTAGAGGGGGCGCATTTCCCATGCAGAGGGGCGCAGTCCATTCAGAGAGTTTGTAGTCTTTCTTCATTGACAGAGCAAATCAGGGCAGAGTGAGTAAAGAGGTTGTACTACATCCAGGGATTGGTAGTGACAGTATTTCAAATATCTAGATCAGAGCAGACAATAGGGGTGCATTACCCAAGAGTAGCAATAGCTATTGCATGCAGCTCTAGGGTTTTAATCCGCCAGGTTCTATTGTCTCTTCTGAACACTTGTGTGTAATTATTTTCTCTATTATATGCTCTGGGATTGAGAAAGAAGAAAGCCCCATAGAAGTTGGTTTTCCCCATTGGTGTTTCTAGGGTAAAGCTGTGATTCGCTTGTGTGTGTGCCATTTTTGTCAAAATTGGTAGGAGATATATAGCGCTTTCTGTTATAAGTTTATTATTTATTTGTGATCTTCTCTACATAGAGAATTTGGGTTGTTTTGGCTTATAGAGAATCAAGGCCATTGAGATCTCAGTTTCCCAGATCTAGTAGTGACATCTGGGAAAAACTATCATTCTTCAGAGTTTAAGGGTTTTTAGTAGCAGTGTATTAGTGTTTATACGGGCCAGAAGGTGCCTAATTCATATATTGAGTTGTAGAAGGTATTCATGGATTCTGAGAGCATATTTGGATACCCATTTGGACATTTATCTAAGTATATGGCGTCATATTGGTCATTACTACCTTAGATCAATCTATTCCAAAAAGGTGGTGGGCCTTTCCCTAGAGACTGCAATGCTGATTTAAATGAACGTGCATGGGAATTATATACTCATTGTTTTTCATATTTGAGAGTAGATTTTGGCACCCAATTGGCTCTTCTTCAACCTCCCATGCTTGCATGTTAGGGCGTACTCCTAGATTGGTCATCTCTCATCAGTGTCAATGGGGAGCTTGAAAATTTCATGATCGTGCATGGGAATCATTCAACCACTATCTTGACAACGCTTTGGTAGATTTGGGCACCAAATTGGCCCTACTATTTAGATCAAGCATTAGAAGCTAGGGTATTGTCCATCTGGAGGGTTTTCCAGGCATAAGGGGGGTTTGCAGGCTTATTTCAGGCTAATGGGAGATTAATTGCTGGCACATGAAGCAAACAATATTCTATTTTCAATAGCTTAATTGCTGAATATCCAATTCAAGCAAGACATTTGGTTATAATCCATATAGGATAGTAAAGATGATAACTGTATAAAATATGAGATGATGATATACATTGACCATTTGATGATGTACTTATAGCAATGATTGGTCACAATGGTATGTCACGTCCTTTCAATAGGTTATGTCTTTTAGATAAGATGTGTTCTTTCATTAATCATTAAGCACTAATTATTAATTATTATTATTATCATTATTATTTATTGTTATTATTATTTTATTGTTATTTATTGTTATTATGTATGTTACATTGCCTTCCCCGTTAAACATTCTGTCCTCGAAGCATACCAAAGTTATGTCTTCGTTCTGGCTTGTAATGCCTTCTCATGATTTTTCATTTTTATGTTCATCATTGTTGAGGACACAAGGTGATATGATCTTTTTAGTGATGAGCAGAGTTGTCGAATTATGTAAGGGTTAGACCACCCTAATTCGATCTTTTGTGATTTTGTTTGGCAATGACTTCTATGGTGATAGGATTCCATACTTGAACTTCTTGTCAATAGAGTAGGATCTCTTCTTAACCTTGCATATTTATTTTGTCTTCGGTTTGTTTGTTGATGACCTTTGGATATTCATTGTTTCTTTATTGATTGTTGGTTCTTTATTGATAAGTTGCTCTAGCGTCCCTTGTAGCAACTTCTTATCATTCTTTAACTTCTCGATTTGGGTAAGTAAACTCTAATTATGAATTCTTAAAAGTGAAAGTTCTTCATTGTTCTCTGGCTTTTCAACTTTGCCCTTAAGGTCTTGGTTTTTTGATAGCACCTCTTTTAATCTTTTGATTTGCTCGAGCAACCTCTGGTTAAGGTTCTGTTATCACCAATCTTGTAGTTGCCCCTAAAGATGGATCCAAGGTGAATGGTAGAGGGGACAGACAACTAAAGTGGTGAACCAAGAGGGCCTTGGTTCCCAAATGGATGGTTGTCACGCCAATCGAGGCGCTCTTCGCTTTAGCTATCAAAGCCAAGATAACAAGGGGGAGACCCAGATCTAGTCCCGATAGGAGAGATCAACCCAATCACCAGATCAAATCAATCTAATGAAGTACGTAGGGTGACAGGTATGGAACCCTAGAGATGAGGAGTTAGAACCATTGTGGGGGCTTAGGAAAGGTAGGATATGAAAATGAAAGATGACACACATTGATTCAAGGATGAAGTATGATTCCAGGATTCAAAGCTAGTTTCAAATGGTCAAAATCAACTGCCTTGGGAAACGTGACCCTTAAAATAGGGAAAGTGTCCCAAATCAGAGATCTGATAGTTAGGGCTTTCTAGCTGTGCTTGATGAAAGGATATGACAATGTCTAGGTGTTCAAGCAGTCAGACAAAGGTCAAACCACAAGCAAACTCAACAACCCAGGAAAGTCGTGAGGGCTTGGAGAAAGATCAGTGCCTTGGAAAATGGGCCAAATGGAGTCGGATGTCCACCAAATTGCAGATCAAGGATGTCAAGGTGCAAGGCTAGGTGGGTTTTAAGAATCAAATGCATCCAATGGCTAGATCTCAGTAGATCTGAGATTGAAAATGCATCACCAAGTGACCCAAGTGGGGCTCAACCCTCAAAATGAGGAATGGGGCCCACAAGGTGAAAATCACCAAAGTGAAGCACTAAGGGTAGGTTATCAACTGTGGAAATTAAGGATCAAGTGGGATCTCACCTACTCAAGTGCTAGATCTAGGAGAACTCACCCAACCAAGGAGTGCAACCTCACTTGGAGAGGCTAAGTTGCCTTGGGAAATGGGTCAAATGGAAGCCAATCCACACCAAACTATAGATCCGAATTGCCGTGGATGCTATAGAGGTGGGTTTTTCAATATCTTACCCAAAAGGCCACTAGATCTAAGTAGATCTGAGAAATTATAAAATGAGGGTTTTAACTTATGAGGGTTTTAACGACTTAGACAAATGGATAGATCATGGAATGAGCAATTTACCTTGAGATCATACCTGAGTGATGGATGAGGTTGCCTCGTTGTTGAGGAAAGTTCCCGCAGAGATCAAATGGGAGATCTTTGATTTGCCTTGCTTGAATTGATGCCCTAGCTCCACACGTGCGCCCTCCTTTACCTGTCAAACCAAGGAAAATCGATTCAATCAGAATGATCAAGCATGGAGGAAATAAAGTATAAGCGAATGATAACATGAAGTAGAAGGTACAAAGACTGTAATACTCCCTGTTACCGACGAAACAACCCAAAGAAGAAGCAGGGAGGGTCCTCCCCCTACCAATGCGTCCTCCTTGAACCCATTCGGCCTCCACCTGTAGATGACAAAATCATGGAACAAAATCGATAGCAAAAAAATTCTCCAATAACCCAGTGCAAAGGAAGAACCAACGAACAAACTCCAAAAGCATTCACCACAACACAACAGATAGATGCAATAGTATTTTTCTATTCCAATTATCCAGAGCCAAAAGTCCCCTTTACAATGAGGAGCTCTCTCCTTTAAATAGGATGGAGAGACACCAAAACCCTAACCACTTTTTGAATGAGTGGCTAAGATTAAAAGATCAACATGATCTAATCAATGGTTGAGATGAGCTCAACAATACAATACATGGATCACTAATAAAATAATACATCAATGGACCAAATCGCCTTGGGAGAGGGGGTCCCACCAAATGTCAATGATTAAACATAAGATCTAGCTCATGGTGGGCCCAAGGGGTAATTTCTAACACCCTTGGTCAATCCCCATGGCACAATAATAATAAAATAATGCTCTGAGCACCAAATCGTGCCTCTCTAGGAAAGTCGTGAGTCTTAGGAGGCTCCAGAAACCAATATAAAATGCCATAAGTGATGGGTGAGGGTCCCACTGCAAGCTGAAATTGCTGAAGAAGGTGTGGAAGACATCCCACTCATCATCACAAGTCATCCCATGCCAATCCTTTGCCTCAGTAGCCCAAATCGAATCCTTCAGTAGCCATTTTTACCATTTTTTAACTGCCTCGGGAAATGTGAACATGCCCAAACTGCCTCCTGGAGTGCTTGTGCTGTCAAGGTGAGGCCACTAGGCTCTTTGGGAGGGGAGTAATATGGTAATATCAAGTGGCTGGACCACCCCCTGCATGCACAACGCCCTAGGTGAACTCATCAAATCTCTCTCTGCTCTAACAGGGCCTTTGATAGGCCAAAACTGCACTAGGATAGCCAACTGAGGCTAAAAATCACTGTAACTGCCCGGAACTGAAAACAGACTATCTCATTGGACTCAGAGAGCCCAAATCCATCTAAGCTATGTACTCATACACCATATAGACCTCTGCATGGTCAAAAATAAATATCCATCATATCCGACAGACCAAATAATAATGATCTGTAAAAGTGCTGAAAAGCACAAATCATCATCATAAGTCTGAAACCACTGCATAGAACCACCATGGTGACCTGTACCAGACCATATATCATATCTCTGTATCATCTGAGGTCTGCCACCTCATGTCCTGTGGTTGACTTTTGGTCAAACTGGGTTTGACCAAGTCAACATGACCCAAAATATAACTCAGGCTATTATCAGAATGCTGCAAGGTGTCAAAGGTTAAAGCATGCTCTACAATTCATTCCAATAGCAATTATAACAAAAAGTAATCATTACTGGCTATCTAAATCCAAATATATAAAGTCATTAGTTATTATTATTACTCAGACCAGACTTTCAAGACCATACTCACTTCATAGTTGTGATCAATTTGCTAGTGAAGGGTGAAGGCTAAAAATAAAATGGCTAGGCCAAGGGACGACTTACTGACTTAACACTGAGACACTTTGGATATGGAAAGGGAATACACACCATAGCATATATGGGACAAGCAATAACACGGGGAATGGCGGTGTGTCACAAATGGGTAAGTTGTTCAAAGAGTGTTTATTCACCTTGGCAGATGCTCACAATCCATAATACAAATGAGGCCAGCAATCTTTTTGATATAGAATTTAAGTTCCATTGCTTTTTGGGCCTTTAGTTTCCATAGCCTTTGATCTATGTGTGTTTAGAAACACATTGCATAGATTTACATTTTACATTAGGCTTCATGCTGCAGGTGTGTTTTTAAGGCACTTGTTTACCTGAGCTATATTCTTCCAGGTGTGTGTTTTAGACATCTTCTTTACCTGGGTATTACATTTCACAATAGATATAACATTTGATATTTCATTGCCAGTTTCATTTGGCTTTTCACAATAGATATAGCATTTCCTTTTCACATTTTGTAGTTATGGCAACACTATCTGTTTCAGGTTTAACCAACAACATCTTTAGTGACTAGGGGGACTTCGTGCTAGTGCCAAACATCGGGACAACCGACCAGAATGATTTAGGCCTACAATCCAACTCACCAAAGGTAAGTTTTGTCACTAACTCAGAGTCGAGACACAATAAACAAGGGAGCTCATCCAATACAGGGGCTACAGCGGGGAAAGGCCCTCCATGCCACTCGTCAAGTAGTAAGTCAAGGTAATAAACAAACTGGGTAGGTAATGGATGGACGAAGACTATGAATAATGAGACCAACACTAGCAAGCCAAAGTATGGTGGGAATGATCACCTCTAGTGTCCCTAAGGAGGGTAAAACCGATGAGTATAGGTCAAGAACTTCTAAGTCTGAGTAGGGACAATATAATGTATATAAAAGTACAACCAGCTCCACATATCTATATGATCGCTAGATCATGATACTAAATGCTAAGACATGCTACAAGAATGAATATAAAAGCAATATAACCATAACACCAAAATATACCTGCTGAGTCATATACTTGAATGCTCATCATTTGAACCATCATCTGTCCTCTGAAACTGCTGCTGTAACTCTGGGCAATACTGACTGCTCTATATCAATGGCTAAATGGCTACATCGGTCATTTCTCTGAGTGTCCTGAGACTCAGTCATGGCATGGGGAATGAAACTGCTGCCATGTAATACTCATGATCCATAATAGATGCTCATCTCGGCATCTCAATGCAAGGGAACTGGCTGAACAGTGTACTGGAATCAGAAAAATAATGTATGGTAGCCCGGCTACTATATATATGATAACAGGTTCCTTAAGCTAGAAGCTTCTTGATCTTTTTCTAATAACTTCTTGTTAAATTCCTTTGCGAGATCTTGATTGTCTTGTTCTAACTTTTGAAAACACCACTTCTTCTCCTTGGACTTCATGATTTTTGCAAGTAGTTTCTGATTGTGATTTCTTAGGCGAGAAATCTTTTCATCTTTCTCAATGATGACCTTGTCACATTCTTTCGGTCGATTCTGCAACTTTTGTATTGGCTTCTGGCTATCTTGAATCCTCCAAGACTTCTGGTGAGTGTACTATTGAGCATCACTTCATAGTAACATCTTGTAATGTTATTTTCTTCTTTTTATATGAGAATGCCAAAATCTGTCTCCATGTTCAAAATGATTGTACCTAGTGATTCTAACCAAGTTGAACCGAGAATTATGTCAACCTCTTTTTTATACATAGTTGTAACATTGAATTGAGATGTGTATTTAGAATCATCAATTATTACATGTAAGTCCTTAATTTTGTATTAATTGCCAAAAATGCATTGTTTTTCGATTATACTGGGCTCTGGAATCATTAATTGATTGGCCAAATCTACATTAATGTAATTTCCCTTAAGGTTTGCATCGATAATGACGTTAACTTCTATTTCTTGAATACTCCCTTTGAATGTTAATAATTTGAAGCATGAGGATTCAATGCCTTTATAAAAAAAATCTTCCTTCTTTTTATTAAAATCCATTACACACACACACACACTATTTGTATATCATAGTTATTATTAGTTGTTTAGATCAATACATAGTAGATAAGATAAGATAAAATAATTTTATCAATGTCCAACAAATGACCACAAAAGTAGGTCAATGGGACTGTGCAATATCATGAGAACAATACAAAGTGGAGCGTAAAAGTAGCTCCTAAAAAAGATAAAAGCAGAACTCAAATCAAAACCTAGCTCTATAAATGGAGAACCGGTCTCAGAGAAGAATATATGCAGGGAAAGATAGAAGAGAGCTGATCCAATGAAGGAGATAAGATCCAAGAACTGTGACGCAAAAATGGTGATGGTGAAAGTTGAAACTGTCATGAGCCACTAAAAGAACTGGAAGCACTGGAAGCATTGGGAGTATCTCAGATCTCTCCTACCATCTGAGGCCGACTGAAGGAAGCTCAAAAGATTACTCTGTCTGGAGAAAGAGCTAGAAGAAGAAGAAATACAATTAGTGCGCCACTGCCTGGAGGAGGGTACTTGATGTTGCAACCTGGATGAAGTCGCCCCTCTGTCGCGATGGGGCCGAGACTTTCTTAGGATTCATGATTTAATTTGCTACTTTTGAATAAGTCTTTTGTTGGCTGTTTCCTTGCAAACCAAGAGGAGCCATTGTTTTCAAGATGTGGTGCATTTGTCAAACATAATATAATATATATTAAAGTTTCATTTATTTTATTTTTGCAAGCTGAATTCCAATTTCAATATTGTCCTTGCATCCTGGTTCTTGTCTATCATGGTTAGATGAGAGAACATTTTATCTGCAATATTTTTATTGTTATTAGCGGACTTCCTGCCCTTTCATGCATGCTTTTGCATATACAAAATGCCTGTAATAATATCCATGTTGCAAATGTTAGAATATGAAAACGTTGAGCTGTTGGTAATTCTTCAAGACCAGTATATAATGAAAATTCTTATAACTTGTAGGTAATTATTGCAACCATTATCTGTTATGAGGAAGAAATGCTTTTTTGTCTTTGAGCTCAGTTTCTGATGTCTATAGGTTGTTGTAACTATATGGTATCGAGCACCGGAGTTACTCTTAGGGGCCAAACATTACACAAGTGCTGTTGGTATCCTCTTTTATGAAAAGCTTTGGATATTACTGTTTTTTCCTTGAGAGTTTTCTTTCATAGGAAGTCCTATGCCCAAGTTACAAAGTCAGTGAGCACCAACTTATGAGTGCTACTTCATATGATTGGTTATCCTTAAGTTATAACCAGATATGTGGGCTGTAGGATGTATTTTTGCAGAACTGATAACACTGAAACCACTCTTTCAAGGCGTGGAGGTCAAAGCTTCACCAAACCCTTTTCAGGTGAAAATGCATATTTACCCTTTTTGCAACTGATGAAAGTGGTTGACTCGGGAATTTATTCCAATGTTTCTTTTATGGTTTTACATTTTTATATGCCAAAGACCTTGTTGTAAATCTAATATAGAGTTATTACTTCCTGCAGCTTGACCAACTTGACAAGATATTCAAGGTCTTAGGTAATGAAGATAACTAGAACCTTTCTTATCTATTCAAACTTTGTGTGTAGATCTTTTCTATTTGATCCACTAGAAGCATTTGATTTGGTTTGTTTCCTATGCCAGGACATCCAACACCAGAAAAGTGGCCAACGCTAATGCATCTACCACATTGGTCAAGGAATCTGCAACAAATTCAACAGCACAAATAGTAAGATACATGAATTTTTGCTTGAAAAGTATTTATAAGTACAGGAATTCACTAACTATTGAGTGTAGAGTGAATCAAGTAGAACACTATACATAGTGTTTTAATGTTAAATACTTGCTTCACTATTATAACCCAGTTCTCCTTTTATAAGACATCTGATGTTTGATGTGTACAGGAATTGACTAGCTATTGAGTGTAGAGTGAATCATGTAGAACACTATACATAGTGTTTTAATGTTAAATACTTGCTTCACTATTATAACCCAGTTCTCCTTTTATAAGACATCTGATGTTTGCTGTGGCAGTGATAATGCAGGGTTACATATTGGTCCCATTCCTCCAAAAAGCCCTGCTTATGATCTTCTTTCAAAAATGCTTGAGTGAGCATCCTCTGTGTGTTCTAGGATATATTTGTGTATTTATTTTCAGTCTTTATCATTTCTATAGATAGTGTGCTAAGAATTGTAATGTGTTGAAGGTATGATCCCCGCAAGCGTATCACGGCAGCACAAGCTTTAGAGCATGAGTATGGTCTTGATCTCTTCGTCTTTCTCTATGTATCTCTTGTTGTCTGACTAAGCCGTGTTTTTGGATGTTGTGGGAGTCTTTAGAGATTATATTTCCAATCAGTGGGAGAAACTTTGTAGAATCCCCTTTGTCAGCAATTTGAAGTCAAAATTGAAAACAAGTATCTTTTACTGCAAAGTAACATAGTATTTTGAATGTTTCTTGCCAATGTTACATGGGGATGTGGTCTTCACGGTCCCAGGACAGGGAAACTTGAAGCGGAATGTTTTGCAGCACCCCCCAAAGAATGAAACTCAGTGAAATGTGGTGCAAAATGTTCCGCACAAAATAAGGGAGGTTTTGCACGTGAATTTGATTTAAAATTTTAAGAAGTAAAAAAAATCCTAAATCCTAAAACACTATCCTAGGTTGCCTTCATCAAACTTTTGATTATAAAATACAAATTAGATGTATCATTTATGTTTTCATATCTTCAATTTTTTTTTTTTTAATGATTTTAGATATAGGGTCCCATATGCTAAAGACTTTGATAGCCCCCATGACGTTCCCTAAAATTTGGTGGGTGGCCACATGTTCCTGGATGTGTTTTCCTCCCGTTTCCCCATGTCCCAGAAACTTAGTGGAACATTGTTCCTTACAATATCATGGTATTAACAGAGTTCATAATAGAGGAGTTGGCTAGTTTTGAAGATCCTATTTGTTTTAGGAGATGTGCATATATGCTGTCTGGCATTATGACTTGATAATAAAGTAAATGTTAAATTCTTTCTGTTGAGAAGATCAATACAGTCTATTATAGATTTAGGATGTTATTCTTTGGTTAACATTTTACCATTTTATTTGAGTTCATCTCATTGAGATTTCAACTGCTTTCTTTGTATTTCTTGTTCTTCTTCAGAAATAATGAACTTATATTAATATGAATATCGTCATAATGACCAAAATAGGTCCATGGGACACTAAAATACAGCAAGTAATAATAGCAAAATAAAGGGTGCCTAGGGAATTACCATAAAAGAAAAAAAGCAGATGAAATAGTAACAAATAAAACTGGGGTCAGAGGATTGTTTACTTCACAGAGGATTCTGTCAGTTGAATCCTAATTAGGCCACTTTGTGCCTCCTGTTTCTCATCTGGATAGCATCATTGAACTTGTTTTAATTAGAACAGCTAAGGAGCAAGATGTGATGGCTATATCTGACACTGTATATAGAAACCAGTTAATAATTGGGATGGATGGATTGTGTTCCAGCTTGAACTAGCATGTGTGATTTAACGCCCCAACGAACAAAGCTAGCCCAACTATAACCTAGAGGTGTTACCCACTGTCACCTCAGAAACTACCTCCCTACACTTTAGATTGGCTCTTCTTCAACCAAGGGGGCTTCCCTAATGATAGGATTGCTAAGGCTTTTGAGAATGAAGGACAAGGTGAATAGTTTGCCTAGCAAAGCAAGTTTTTTTGTAGTATATGATAATGGGGTGATTGGATGACCATGAATACTAGTACCTGTTGCCGCCTAGAACACACTTGACCACAGATAAGTCTCCCAACCGCTATGTGTGTTTTTGAGAGCAACTATGAGTGTAGAACCCACTGTCACCTCGATTCCTCACTCCTCTGCTAAGTCACTTGACACGAGGACACGAGACATGAGTGTCCCCACGGGACACGGTGACCCCCGGAATTAGGACACGAAGGACACGTTTTATATACATATATATATATATATATTTTTAAATATATTGAAATTTAAAAATAGACATATAGATCCAATAAAATTTAGAAACTAGAACATTTACAAATATTCAATAGAAATTAGAATCAAAACACATTAATGATTACACATTTGTCATTCACAATCACAAATCACAACACATTTGTCATTCACAATCACAAATCACAATGAGACACATAGATGCATGTCGAAGACTCATAACCATATTTCTCATTACATCATCAAAATCAAAATGTATTACATAGATGTCGGAATGCCATTGGGCACTGGCAAATGCCAAATAGACTAATAGTAAATTTAAAAATAGACATATAGATCCAATAAAATTTAGAAACTAGAACATTTACAAATATTCAAAAGAAATTAGAATCAAAACACATTAATGATTACACATTTGTCATTCACAATCACAAATCACAACACATTTGTCATTCACAATCACAAATCACAATGAGACACATAGATGCATGTCGAAGACTCGGAACCATATTTCTCATTACATCATCAAAATCAAAATGTATTACATAGATGTCGGAATGCCACTGGGCACTGGCAAATGCCAAATAGACTAATAGTAAATACAAAAAGGGGGTGGATCAAGATGGAAGAATCCCATCTGTCAATGATTCAATAGTTCTCCTCCATGCCTGAATCAACAAACTCATCATTGCCCTGATCCTCATCCTCCTCCTCCTCCTCTCTGCCCATTTGACTAACTGCATTTGTTGGTGTGGAGGATGACCCCTCCATACGATCACCATCATCAAAAGTCACCGGCTCTAGCACCGGATCATTAAGATCCATGTTGGCTAATGCCAACTCAGTACTGCTGTCCAAACCCATATCATCAGGAAAGACATCCCACATCTTTGTCTTTCCCTTCGCCCACTCCTCCCTCTTCCTGTAAATAAGTCGAAGGTTGGAGTGCACATACACCATCGTCTCTGCCCTGGACTGCTCAAGCCTGCTCTTCTTCAAACTGTACAAGTTCCCATATGTGCTCCAATTCCTCTCACAACAAGAGGATGAAGTAACTTGAGAGATGACCCTCAAGTCTATCTTCTGTAGAAGAGGGCATGTTGCCCCATGAGTTGCCCACCAAACATAGGGTTTCTTAACCCCCATGTCTCTAACCACCTCATATCCTCCAAATCTCCCAGTGCCACTGGAAAACTCTGCAAATCCCTCCTCCACCGCCTCAAGGTGGTCTCTATCCTGAAGTAGTCATCTAAATGCTGTCTTCGTCCCCTGTGAGATCTCTCCATCCATGTGAGGAGGGACTCTGGATGAGGGCCCCGACCCACTAGTGAGCCAATCCTCAGTGTAGAACTTGGGGTTCAATGAGTGGGCCAAGCAATGCAAAGGTGTGCAATTCTTATCCCACTTGGAGATAAGAATGTTCTGTATGGTGGACCATAAGTTCTCTGTTGATGTCTCATACTCAGCACACTCATTCTCCATAACAATGGTCCTCATGGACTCAATCATGGAATCCCACCCCTCATAAACATCTGCTAGGATGGGCTGGTCCGTGTCTGCAAACCGCAACAAAGAAATGATTGGCTCCATGATCTCGATGCTAAGATCTACCCGATCCCACTAACCATCATCTAACACTGTGTCCTTCACCTTTTGTGAAGCAATCTGATCCGTCTTTCTCCAAAAAGACCAAAACTCTGAAATCACCATGGACCCAAGAGCGGTTTTGACCTCTCTCAACCTCTTGAGCATGATGAATGAGGAAGCAAACCAAGTATCTGCAACCTTCAACAATAAAAGATGTGTGTACTCTTTGTAGATTGTGAGGGCATTAGTGTGGTTTTGTACAAAGTTACGGATCTGGCGTGCATCCTCAATAAGTTTGCCAATCCATGGCACATCTGAAGCAATAGATTTCAGTGCTAAATTCAAAGAATGGACAATGCAAGGTGTCCAAAATACCTGTAAGATAAATAAAAGAAAGTATAAATGAGTCTAGACTCTAACTCTACAAGACTACAACTAAGTTACTAACAACTCAAAATTTCAAATAAATGAGTAAATTAACAATGCAATTATGCAAGGTGTTCAAAATGAACATACCTGTGGATATTTAGCTTCCACAATCATGCCAGCAGCCTTGCAAACAGGTGCATTGTCTGTGATGATTTGTACACAAGAATCAACACCTACGTCTTCAATGACTTTGATGAACAAATCACCCATATATTGTGCATCCTTGTATTTTCCAAGAGCATCCACCACTTTCAAGAACACCGGTCCATTTGGGGAAGACACCATGAAATTGATGAGTGGATGGCGTGCTGCATCCGTCCATCCATCCGAAACAATACTAACACCACATGTGGACCATTTTGATCTAATTGGATCAATAATTTTATCCACCTCCTTCCTTGCCTTAAGCAACAATGTGGTTCTAAGCTTCTCTGAACCAGGAGGCACATAACCAGTTGGAGCTCATTCCATTATAGATCGACACATCTCAAAGAACAATGGTGACCGTGTAACATTGAATGAGATGAAGTTGAGGTAGAAGAAAAATGCAATGGAGAGGTCCACCTGTTCTCGCGCCTCTTGTTGGAAAATCCTATCCATTGGACCACTTGAAGTTGGCCTCTTTCTTGTTGGATAAGCATCAACCTCACTCCTAGTGCTAGAGGGTTTCCTCAAGAATGGAAGAGGATCCTCATTATGTTGTTTCTTGCTTGCTGCAGCCACCTTCCCTACCCCAACATGGTCCTCTCTTTCCATCTCCCTCCTTTGGTTAACACTCACCGCTTTGCATGAAGAAATCCCACAAGGGAGGGCCAACAAATGGCCCTTAACCCGGTAATATGTGCTCTTGAAAGCATGCTTGCAGAAATTGCAAGTCCAACACACATTGCCTCCTCCACCAAGCTTTGCTCCAACGCCTTCTTTCCTTGTAACATACTTCCACAAAGGGTATTTACTCTCTTGTGCTTGTTGTCTTTCCAAAACATGGCTAAAATGAGCATGAGCTTCACTAGAAGCAGCTGGAGCACTAATAGGAGCAGAAGAGGATATGCTTGGAGAAGGAATAGGACGAGAGGGATTAGATGGGGCATTCTTGCCTTTCCTTTTCCCTTTAGCTACTGCCCTAGCTGGTTGAGACATTTTCCTTCTTCCTTGATGGTGAAATCAACTTGGAATACCTTCACTTGCAAGAAAACAAACTTGAAACTCCTTCACCTGCAAAAAAACCAAGTCTGGGTTCTCTCTAGCTCTCCCTCACTCTCCGCGCCGACACGGTCCCCACGGGACACTTGGCCCTAAATGGACGTGTCCGGTGACTTAGCTCCTCCATTTAGATCTCAAATCCAAATGGTCAAGGGGGGTTGTCCCTACTTACTAAGTTTCTTTAGGAGTTGCAAATTGTTAATGTTCAATGACAAACATTCATGCAAAGATGCAATAATTTTGATGACAAGCAAACCTTCTTTGAAAATAAACCATATACAATTGCAAGAGAGAAATAATAAATCATCTACCAAACCAGTGCCTACTTTACTTGGGTTATGGAGTCATAGATACAATAAAAGTAAGATCACCAAAGACAATGAAATTGCATTAAACCATTCACTTATCACAATGATCCAAATATCACATTAACACACGAGAAATACTTGTAGTAGATGAACAATGAATGAAAGGTGCTTGTAACAAGATTGAACTGAATTCAAATGCTTCGAAAGTAAAGAACTAGAAATGAAATAATAAATGTAATGTTTTGCCAAAGGTCCTGTGAATTTTAATTATTTTTAGGTCTCTGTTTAGCTTAGGTGTTTTAAGGTTTGTGCAATAAAATTAAAGCTAATCTATGTGTCTACTCCAAAACTTATCTCTTTCAATTTGAGAGAGATTGTCGAGTGCTCAACAAGAGATCACAAGGTTCCCAAGTAGCTCCACGGGTCAACCCCAAAGCTTGCCAAGTGCTCAACAGGAGGACACTAAGTGCCACGAGGTTCCCAACGGCCTTTAGCCCTCTAGTTCCACGTGTCAAACTTAATTTTCTCAATGTCTTATCAAGATAAATTTATGAGTGCCTATTATTCTAGCTAACACTAATCTTTTCCCTTTCTTGTCACCTAGGATTGGACGAACCGGCAAGGGGAGTGAATACGGGGCACGATTTATTTAACTTTTAAAAGAATAAACATATATTTATATAATTTTTTTCAATGGAACACATCATGGGAAACCCTCAGGTAATTCCCCTCATTTTGAGGATGGTACCCAAGGTAAACCACCGGCCCTGATTACAGGGCCTAACCCGGTGGGGACATCAAGTGAGGCCCTGCATAGCCACTCGAGGATTTGACCGCGAGACCTTCTGCTTGCGATTACAACACTCAACCACTAGAGCTAACCCACCGGGCTAATAAACAAATATTTATATACAATGCATGTCGACACGATATTGCAAGGGTGGCAAAGCCAACTCACTTGCAAGGTGTGGGCAAATAAATTAAAGCAAAAATAACTTGAAACTTAAACCAATTACTAGCCAACACAATTTTGCATGGATGGGCAAAGCCACTTCACATGCAAGGTGTGGGCAAACAATATTACCAAATGCAAATGAAAACTAAACTAATTCCTAGCCCTTTCAACAATTTTTATGCAAGGGTGGCAAAGCCAACTCACTTGTTAGCAACGGATGGCAAAAATAACTTAAGGAAATAAAATGCTATCCTAGCCACACAACTCTCTTCCTAATGAAGAGGAGGGGCAATCAATCTAACAAAATGTAAATAGAAAAAACAACTAACACTAGCCTCTCTACACTTGCAATGCAAAGGTGGGCAAGCCCAACTTCTTATGCATGCAAGGGATGGCTAAAAATTAAAAGAGCTTTTGCTGGAAATAAATGAATAAAGAATCAACCCCAAGAGACTCTCTTGGGCTTGTTACAACGAGAAAGATTTCAGCGTTTGAAATATAAGAAAATAAGTTCCTTGTCAGCCTTTGACCCTTTTTTGGCAAGGAACTTGAAGTGGCCACTCTGGGGTAATCTTTGAGCTTATTTGTGGCCAAATTTGGGCATTCCCCCCCCGGTAACATCAAAAACCTGAACAAAAAAAAAAATCTAATCTTGTGCAAATATGATGAAAATAAGTATGAGATCACTTAAAAAAATTAACATACAAATTTCTGCAATTTAAAAATAAAATGTAGCATGTAAAAAGATGGAAATGATGATTTTTTAGAGCAAAATAAGTAAGTAAAAATCTGCAATGAGAACAGTTAGTTAGAAGAAGCCAAGTTCCACATTAATTGTTTGAACAATGGGGTATCCCACCCGGGAATCCGACTCTCCACGCTTGAGAAACCTGTAACAAAACTAGTTTCAAATGCACAAGGGGTGAGAGATCAAGCAAAGAAATGAGAAATAATTTTGTCAAACTAGAAGTCCACGAAATTCTCAAATGCTAAGAAGATAACCCACATAACATGTAACAATAATATTACAATATTATTCTCAAGAAAAACAATTTGCTTGAGATCCACAAATGCAACCAAGAAACTGCAGTGCTACAATGTTACCTCACATAAAGCCAAGAACCAAATTTCCTCCAAAGATTTCTCTTCATTTACATCAAAAGCTGGAAATTACAATGGCTCGCTTCTTTGGACAAGAATGGAAGCAAGAGAGCAAGAGAGCAAGAAAGAGTGAGAGCATGCGAGATTGTGGAAGAAGGGATATTGTAACCAAAATGAGAGGAGGAGACTCCTTAAATAGGAAAAGAGAGAGGGGGAAGTTCCTTTGCATGAATAACATTTGTCACTTGGAGAGAAAGGGGGCCCATGAAGGGGAGTGCACTTCCTTGGGTTAAAAATAACAAACAATGAGGAGAAAAAACCCTCCACTCATGTTTTATATTTCATTTCTAGCCCAAGGGGAAGGAATCATGAAGGTGGGACCCCCCCTTTTGTCTTATTTCAATTTTTCTCATTTCCCATGGTGAGAGAGTGTTTCTCCCTTAGGGAGACAACTTCAAACTTGAAAAAAACTTGCTTGGGGGGCCCCCTTTGGCCTTTAATTTTACCTTAGGGTCATAATTTAACATTTGGAAACTTAATTTCCCCTCCCCAAGTGACTTTAGTCACTTTACAAAATTTTGTCATTCTAATTAATGGTCAATTTTCTCGATTTCCTTGACCGACTTAGGAAAATCCATCAAAAACTTTATCAAAACTCAATGGAATGACTTCAAACTTGGTGCAAGGGTGTAGGAGATCTCTTTCCATTGATTTTGAGTACCCATACCCCTATTTATGGGCATTAAGTGGGCCACTTAACCCTCTTTTACATTACAACATTTTATGCTGAGGGATATTTTTTAATTACCAAAAATTAAAAAATCCTAAGTAAAACTAAATGAAATTCCGCAAGACTCTGGATAATGTCTAGAATAGTAATATAGAACATTCATAGGCCCCAATCACCCCATGTACTCGATCATTAGAACACCTTTCACCACTTTGGAGGAATTTTTGAGTGAAAAACTTAGATACTTAAAATCACTAAAAATGAATTTTAATTATCTAAGGGAAAAAACACTCGATGAAAGGACTTCCCTAATGATAAAGTCCTAGGCAACTAAGTTTTACAAAAATTGACCCTCATGCGGACATATCATTACAAAATCCCCCGCAGGGGTGCGGAAATTTCATGGAGAAGAGTTAAGAAGAGAAAGAGGAAAAACCACCTCGCTTGAAAAACTTTGCTAGGTATATCTTTCTTGTCTTCAAGGTACATGGTACATGGTTTCCCACCTAGTTGGCTTGGTGGTCAACAGTGCCAATCCCTAGAGCAAATGGAGTCAAGAGAAGCTAGTCCAACCAAGGGGTTAGTTCATAAAGGGTTAGGGAAATTAGGGCTGTTTTCGCAATCCACAAATAAACCCCAACATGCTACAAAATGATAAATAGAAATCACTAGGAGATCCCTTAAAGAGGCAACTCAAAACATTGCAACTAGGGTGTAATTTATGCAATGAAGTATTAGAAAGCAAATACTCTTAAGGATGACAAGATGCTATAAAAATACAAATCATGCATAAATCATCAAAGGATTGGATGAGATTTTCTCTCACAACCCTTCCAATGAGAAATCTACCCTTTTATGGCCCTAATTACAAGTCTAGTTATTCTACAATCACTTGCAACATTAAAAATGAGAACAAGGAAAACCACACTCGAAATGGAAAAGGAAAACTTACAATTTGATTCTCCATGAAAGATGTCTATGAAGCTCCAATAGTGAGGCAACTCTCAAAATTCAACCATGAGTACAAATAAGGAAGTGGCTCTCATATATAGGAGAAGAGCTCAACTTTTTTTACAATAAAATAATAATAGATTTACCAAAACCCTAGATCTATCCTAGGAAGGTGTAAATACATAAAAATACTCCTCTAAAATTAACCAACTCTAACAAACATTGTGATATGAGGTGGTCAGTGCCACATGTACAAGCCAAAGATGAACATAAGGCCCAAGAGAGAGGATGGACCACTAGATTTAGGTCAAACATTGATGAAAAGAAGTTAGATCTAGGGTTTACCCCTTATATCCCTCTAGCAACTCAACGCTCTCCTCAAAAGTGGTGCCAAATGACATGGAAACCTTGAAAAGGGGGGGAGGGTGCCCTCCAAGAAAACCACTCCAAAACCAAAGGTGTTCCACCAATACCATGTGCCATGTGTTCCTAGGGCTCAACATGGGTAAAAATTTTTAGAGCGTTCCATCATGATCAAACATGAAACAAACTTCTCAAATGGGCCACACGTGTGACAATTCCCATCGATAATGACAAGGAAAGGTCCAATGTGTAACCACCACTCGTTAACTTGCGTCAATGGTCCAAGCATGTGCCAGTAATGTCAAACCAAGTGCTGGAAATAGTTCCAAAAAGGTGAAAAACGACTTGAAAGATGACTCCAGTGCTAGGATGAGTGAGATTCACCCTCCTGAAGATAGGGTACCAAACTGCTGAAACCAACAAAAATGCCCTGAAAGATGACTCCAATGCTCCCAAACTATTAGGAATCTGGTTGAACATTCTGTACTCTTGGAAATGTCTCGAAAAGAGCTTTCCAACCATATATGGCACTTTCTAAATATAGCTAGGATGAGTGAGATTGACCCTCTTGAATATAGGGTTCCAAACTATTGAAAAACAACCCAGAAATCAACAAAAATGGCCTGAAAGATGACCTGCGTGTTCTAGCATTCTAGAGAATTAGGGTGAACATTCAACATCATGAGATACCTCTCCTACCGTCGTTTCTGTTAATTTTTTATGGATTCAGGGTTTTATGCAGAAGAATAACAATTCAATATACTTTAATGCAAAAAATAGATAAACAAGTACTGAAACTAAATATGAAATAGTACAGCAGTAACTTCTAACATAATTTTCATCTCTTTCAACTTCACACCTTAAACACTACCCAATTGGTCACTGTGTTAAAGTAATCTTCACTAACATGTAATTAATAATAAAATAATCAACTTGTTAGCAGTAAAAAAGGGATAGATGAAGATACTTACCTGGGTGTGAAACCTTTCCTGTAGAATACTCAGAAATGTTACTTTCATAAGACTGAGCCTCTCAGAGGACAGTCAACACTAGGAACCAAAAGACACTATTAAAGAGTTAGTACAAACCTCTGAGAGAGAGATGACTGGTCAATGACAGTTAAAAACACAATGGCAGTCACAGTGGTCGCAATATAAAAGATGTCCAAATATGTGAATATAAGAGGTCTAAACTCTAGGTGAAGACCTTAATAAAATACAGTGGAACAGACTCTAGTTAAACTTCAGTACAAAGACCAAAATCAAAACAAATCTCAGCAATATAAAACTGGTCAAAGCAAGTCTCAACAGTGAGGGTTTAGTATAAAAAAAATAGATCAGACCTAAAAGGGCCACGGCCTCTTCAATTCAACCCACAACAAAAATAGACTGATCACTACCACAGGCGGATCTAACTCCCAGATTTCACAGCCTTCACAAAGTGAACAAGATCAGACATTTAACCCTCACGACTTTCACAAAGTGAGTGGAGACAAACCTCTAGCCCTCACGGCCTCCTCAAATCAGTAACCAGCAGAAAGAATTAAGTCACGGTTTAGTTCCAGAGGTGGCATAGGGTCACAGCCAAGTCAACGAGCAGATCTGATCCCTCAGTACTCAGACCGAATTCCAAATAGGACTCAGGCATCAGATCGGTTCTCAAACAAAACAGTTCGGACTTGGTTCAAACCTCATCCAAGCAGGAAACAAGCAGACCGGGTCCCTGTGGCAGCAGGTCGAACTCCTCAGTCAAAGAGAAAAAGATTATGACTTAGAAATCAAACCCAGGATACATAAAAAATCAGAACTGAAGCATTGGTATGTGGGCGGCCTTCAATACGCAGCAGCAAAAACATCCAAAAGAAAAACTTTGACGTCAAGCATCATAAAGCACAGAGCTAAGATAAAAAAATATGAAATTTCAACTTGCTAAATGAGGAACAAGGGAAATCAATATATAGACTTAGGTTCTTCTAGAGAGGTATTAAAAATAAATTCCTTATTTAAGATAGTGTTCCATCAATATAGGAAGGTACCACTTAAAAAGAAAAAAAATAAAAGTAAAAATAAAATTGAAATAAGAATAAAAAAATAGATAAAAAATAAAAGATAAAAGATAAATTAAAAATAAAAATAAAGGATAAAATAAAAAATAAAAAATAAAAAATAAAAAATAAAAAATAAAAAATAAAAGAGTCACATAAACATAATTAGGGTACTAGGGTCAAAAAATTAAATAGGTGAGGGTACAAGTACCAATATATGGTACAAGTTAAATCATGACCCAAAGTAACATAGGTGTGGGTACATGACCCATAACCTCTAGGACCAAGGGTAAACCTTAAATGTGGTCAAACAACCAATGTACCCATAAGACCAAAAACATCAAAGGTGGTACAACTCAAAGAATAACTCGAAGTGGGTAAGTGACCCCATTAATCATAAGTCAAAGAAACAACAAGGTGTAAGGACCAAAAAGTTAACCAATCAAGGTGGGTTGTACAACCAATCATCTCTCTTCTCAAATGCACAAGTGTTCCAAATAACCTGAAAGTTCATCATCACTGTATAAGGAGGGGTTCACACGGATGATGTGATCATGTGGTCCTCTAGATTCCTCCTAAGGTCAAATGTCAGTGGCTTCATCAAGGGGTGGGCAGTCCCTGGAGAAGACCATCTAACTCAACCAATCTCGAAGACCTAGGAGAAGAGGACATCACACATCATCATCTTGGTAATTGACTAAGTACCCCCATTCTCAAGGAATGGCTCTCAGCCCAAGGCTGAGCTTCAGTCCCAGACTGAGTCATGTTGATCAAGCCTCTGGTCCTTGACCAGGTCTTCCATTCTCCCGGAGAATGGTCCTTAGCCTCAAGCTGAGTTTTCAGTCTCAGACTGAATCTTGATCAACCACCTGCAGGACCTACTTGGTCCTTGACCAAGAATCTGCCTGGTCCTAGACCAGGATGTCCCTGTCTCAACGTGCAGGATCTGCTTGGTCCTCAAGACCAAGAAACTGTCTGGTCCCATACCAGAATACCCTAGAGACAAATAGGGGCCCTAGTGACATGCTAGGGACTTTGCGATGGCATCAACCTGCTTGGTCCCCTGACCAAGAACCCCAGGAGACAGCTGGGGGCCCTAGGGTACCATCTAGGGTCTTACTATTTACTTTGCTTGGTTAACTTGACCAGGAACCCTAGTTAACTGACTAGGGTGCCATTTTCTCTGAGAATGGGTCTCAGAGCTGCACTAAAAAATTAACACTCCCTCTCGGCAAGAGAGGCATTCTCAACAACACTAAGCTTGTCGAAGACAAAGGCTTAGTCAACACATCGGACAACTGCACCATGTCCTTGTCATGGTGAAACAACCTGTCATAGAATACATGATTTTCGGAGAGCTTCAAAGAGCTTTGAATGTCAACAAACACCTTGCTCTTATAGATCCACTTGGAAGTTACACATGACTTCCCTTGTTGTCTGAGAATCACTTTCCACATATCATTATCCATTTTCAGTTGAATAGCATCTTTCCAAACCTGAGGTTTGGATATCTCCACATCAGTGGTCGATCTTGAATCAGTGACATGGCTCCCACTGGAGCATCCTTGGAACCCCTCAATAGGCTCCTTAATGAGATCAACTGAAGGCTTCTTGGCATTCTCCCTTTGCTTCTCTGAATGAGAAGTCTCATAGACTTCTATTTCTGAGTCATTGTAAGACTCCCTCTTCATCTCTGACACTTGAAAAGGATTATTTATTAGAGCTTTAACAACATGTCCGGAGACCTTGTAAAGGTCCCCCTCACGGACACCAATATCAATAGCTGAGCTCATATTTCCACCTTTAGTCCATACTAGTAACTTTCCTTCTGAGAAAGCTACAGAGAACCCCTTGGCTTCTAAAATTGCCACTGAAAGAACATTCCTCTTGAAACCAGGAACATATAAAATTTCCTCAACATGAATTAACGTACCTGAATCAAGCTTTAAGGCAGTTGAACCAATTCCTTTGATTTCAAAGGTACTTCTATTTCCCATCTCCACTTTCTCATTAAACTTCTTGGCCTTGTAACCCACAAGAGCTCCTTTGTATCCAATCATATGCTTGGTGGCCCCATTGTCAATCCACCATGAGTCTGATGAGTTGGAGATGGAACTTGAGAGTGCTGAAATCAAGAAGAACTCTCTTTGATCTTTTTCTTTGGTCTCAACTTCATATTTCTTTTGTTGAGGCTCTTCTTCTTCTGTAGCAGTTGAAGCATGATGCTTCCCTTTATGCCAATTCCTGTTAGGAGAATTTCTACAAACGTTTGCATAATGACCAAGCTTGTTACATTTAAAACATCTTACTTTTGACTTATAAGAGTGCTTACCTTGAGGTCCCTTACCTTTGTTCTGGTGCTAGGGGAAACTTCTTCCTTTCTTTTTCTTGGCAGTAAGAGCATGATTCTTTTTAGCTGGAGGCCCAGATCTGCTCTAGATTCTGCCTTCTTCCTCCAGGCAATCATGCCACAACCTGTCAAAGCTTGGTTGTGTTTATCTTCCATTTACTGTTGAAAGAAATGTCTCCCAAGATGTAGGAATACCATCTACTGCTGTTTGCATAGGATCATCATCTACTTCAACTCCAATTGCCATGAGTTGATCTTTTATTTGAGCAATCTTAGAGAAGAAAGAGGCAACTGATTCCTTCTCCTCCATCTTCAATAAACGAAGATGCTTCTTCAAGACCCTCTTCTGAGAAGGTGCCTTCTTCTCATAGATATTTGCTAAGGCATCAAAACATTACTTGGTTGTTCTTAGAGTAGCTATTACAGGCATCAAATTATCTTTGACTGAGTCAAAGATGACCCTCTTTGCTTTAGCTTGCTTCTTCTTAAATGTTGCTCTTCCTTGAGTTGTTGTGGGTTCTTCCACAACCCTAGTGACCAATTCATCCAAGTCACTCTCCTCGAAAATATTCAAGACCCTAGCCTTCCATGCATTAAAGTTTGAGGCTCCTTCAAGCCTATCTTCTGCCTTTACTGAGTTAGAAGCCATCTCAAACCCTTACAGTCAACTTGCCAAGAACACTTGTAAACCTGGGGTCAAGTTGAATAGGGCACAGACCCTTACCTTAGGAGCTATGTAGATTCTGTTAGCCTACAAAACAGAGTTAGCTACAAGACCTAAGCTCTGATACCATGTTAATTTTTTATGGATTTAGGGTTTTATGCAGAAGAATAACAATTCAATATACTTTAATCCAAAAAATAGATAAACAAGTACTGAAACTAAATATGAAATAGTACAGCAGTAACTTCTAACATAATTTTCGTCTCTTTCAACTTCACACCTGTAACACTACCCAATTGGTCACTGTGTAAAAGTAATCTTCAGTAACATGTAATTAATAATAAAATAATCAACTTGTTAGCAGTAAAAAAGGGATAGATGAAGATACTTACCTAGGTGTGAAACCTCTCCTATAGAATACTCAGAAATGTTACTTTCAGAATAGACTGAGCCTCTCAGAGGCTAGTCAACACTAGGAACCAAAAGAATCTATTAAAGAGTTAGTACAAACCTGAGAGAGAGAGATGAGTGGTCAATGACAGTTAAAAACACAATGGCAGTCACAGTGGTCGCAATATAAAAGATGTCCAAATATGTGAATATAAGAGGTCTAAACTCTAGGTGAAGACCTTAATAAAATATAGTGAAACATACTCTAGTTGAACTCTAGTACAAAGACCAAAATCAAAACAAATCTCAGCAATATAAAACTGGTCAAAGCAAGTCTCAGCAGTGAGGGTTTAGTATAAAAAGAAATAGATCAGACCTAAAAGGGCCACGACTTCTTCAATTCAACCCACAACAAAAATAGACTGATCACTACCACAGGTAACATAGGTGTGGGTACATGACCCATAACCCCTAGGACCAAGGGTAAACCTTAAATGTGGTCAAACAACCAAAGTACCCATACGACCAAAAACATCAAAGGTGGTGCAACTCAAAGAATAACTCGAAGTGGGTAAGTGACCCCATTAATCATAAGTCAAAGAAACAAGGTGCAAGGACCAAAAAATTAACCAATCAACGTGGGGTGTACAACCAATCATCTCTCTCTCAAATGCACAAGTGTTCCAAATAACCTGAAAGTTCATCATCACTATATAAGGAAGGGTTCACACGGATGATGTGATCATGTGGTCTTCTAGACTCCTCCTAAGGTCAAATGTTAGTGGCTTCATCAAGGGGTGGGCAGTCCCTTGAGAAGACCATCTAACTCAACCATCTCAAAGACCTAGGAGAAGAGGACATCACACATCATCATCTTGGTAACTGACTAAGTACCTCCATTCTCAAGGAATGGATCTTTAGCTCGAGGATGAGCTTATTCCCAGACTGAGTCATGTTGATCAAGCCTCTGGTCCTTGACCAGGTCTTCCATTCTCCCGGAGAATTTTCCTCAGCCTCAAGCTGAGTTTTCAGTCTCAGACTGAATGTTGATCAACCACTTGCAGGACCTACTTGGTACTTGACCAAGAATCTGCTTGGTCCCTAGGATGTGTCTGTCTCAACCTACAGGATCTGCTTGGTCCTCAAGACCAAGAAACTGTTTGGTCCCAGACTAGAATACTCTAGAGACAAATAGGGGCCCTAGCCACATGCTAGGGACTTTGCCATTGCATCAAATTGCTTGGTCCCCTGACCAAGAACCATAGTTAATTGACTAGGGTGCCATTCTCTTTGAGAATGGTTCTCGCGGCGGCATTAAAAAATTAACAGTCTCCTCTACCACAAGAAACGTGTCTTCATCTCTCGTAGGAGACGAAAGCTAAGTACTTACCTTATTTATTCCCCTGAACATTTTTGGCGTACCATCTTCCCCCGCCACTTCCATCTCCCGAATGATCTTGATCCAAGAGCCATGTTCTCCCACACCTCTTCCCTTTTTGACATCTCGAGACAACCCCTTAACCAGGTTACCTCTTCCCCCACCTTTTGTCTCTGATTCACTCCCCATGATGTCCAAGAGGCTATTTGGTCCATGAATTCTAGCAGAGCAGTAGATGAGGAAGGGTTCCAGGTTGAACTCTTCAATCATGGCCTTCAGGCACTTGATTGTCACTTGACCGATCTGTTTAACCATGTGGTTTGTACTGGTTTCCTTGAACTGTGGTCACAACATATTATTCACCTGATCCATAAATCGATCCCTAATACAGATCCCGACAACTACAGAATAATCATGGTTGGCCACTCTTTTCTCTAAACTATATGCTACAGTTCTCCATATGCATCGTTTTAGGGAGCTTGTGAGGAGACAACTCAGAGATAGAGGACAGGTGGGCTTCATACTAGTACACTAGACCATTGATCACATTATTACACTTTGGGCCATCATTGAGGAGGCACGTCACCACTCTTCAAAATTTTACTATTGTTTTGTAGACTTTTGGAAGGTGTTTGACTTTGCCCCCAGAGTAGCATTATTCCAGAGGTTCTGAGACATTAGCATCTCCGAGACCCTTTTGATTGCCATTATGAGATTATATGAGTCAGTCCTTAGTTGTCTTCGCACGACCCACGGGATTTCGGATTTCATCAGGAGTACCATTAGGGTTAAGCAGGGGTGTCCGCTCTCCTCCACTCTATTTGGGATTTACATCGAAATGCTAGAGTCTTTCTTATAGGAGCAAATTCAGGATGGCAGTGGATGCCTTCTCCACCAAGTCTTGATCTCTATTCTGCTCTTCGATGACGACATGGTCCTCTTGGCGTAATCTATGGAGGGATTGCAGAGGTAGTTAGATGCCTTGGCCCTCTTTTGTGATCTTCCTCAATTGACGGTCAACTTGGGTAAAACCAAGGTCATGATCTTCAACCAATTAAAGAGGCTACTCACTGATCTTCATTTCTTCTTTAGAGGGGAGGAGATTGAGATCTCTAGCACCTATACCTATTTGGGGTTTCAGTTCACAAGAACTTGTTGCGCTGAAGAGGTGCATTCTACAACCTAGTAGGGGATGTGTAACTCCTTCTATGCTCATCCCGGAGCTGACACGTGTCATTTTTAAAAAGTAATAAAATATTATAAAAAATAACATGCTAGCTCAAATTAGATTTAAACATTTGCCAAGCTATATATATATATATATATATAAAACTACACAAATTAGATAAATTAAAAAGCCTCAACATTTGCACTCTAAAAAACGGTTTGCATCTCAAGGGATTTGATCCCTCTTAGCGCTTGGTAGATCGCCTTTTAAAATGGATCTATGTTGGTTTTAGTCTGCGGCATGCTCTTGAGCCCCGAGTTAATAAAGGATATAGATTCCTAGCCCTTCTTGAGAGACAGTGCTCTAGAAAACATTTTCAGGACATCTCATCCAAGATTTCTCTGATGGATACTCTCATCCGACCCACAATCCTCTATGGCTTTGAGGTGTGGGGTCCATGCCTACTTGACTGTGATTGGGGCCTCAGTAGAGAGTACAGATCCTCCTCCTTCGTTGCATCACTAGATGCAAACGAATAGTACCTTAGCCCATTGTATTCACAGAGTATGATGCTTGACCTTTTCGGCTTGAGTTTGTGTTCAACCTTGTCACTCTCTTACACCGCATTCAGAGCTTTGTTGACTCGATGAAGGAGCGTGATTGGTACCCTTATTGGCCTATCTCGCTTCTACGGCCATCGCCTCAACTAGCCCTCCAAGCCGCTCTAGATGTTGGTTTACGAGTGTTGTGGACCTTTTAGCATTTGTCGATATTGCGATGGATATACTTCCTCCTTTTAGGTACTCCTTGGATGCGCCTAGCTGACTCCTACTTACCAGGCAGGAGTTGAACAAAATCATTAGAGATGACATTTATAGACAGTTTGTGTAGGTTACTTGGATCAACCCTCAGGGGGTTATGTCCCAAGATGACCTACGCTACGCACTTCTTGGATTTGAGGGATGGTCTCATTGTTTGGTCCCTTAGACATTACGCCATTGGGCACATGTTCTTTGTATTACTTTAGGTCAGTTTATAGTGGGATCTCATCGTCTCCGGGTAGAGATAGATCACCATCTCGATCGACTAGACAAGATCTGTTCATTGTCTTTTCAGTGACCTCACAGAGCTTCAAACTTTGACTAGATTCTTCAGATACCTTGAACAAAGATGTCTGGCCTTATACTTGTAGGAAGCCCTTCGGCTTCACTCCTTCAGCCTCCAACGACATTTGTAGTTGGGACCAATCTCCACTTAGAGTGTCATCTCTTTCTTTCTGCTGCTTCCTTCCTCTAGGGAAATAAGAGACAAACATATGGGGCATTGATCTTGATCGCTCAGTCAGGACATGCACCTCCACCTCCGCCCAACACCATTGGTGGGGATAGTCTTGTTGAATTTTTAACTTAGCAGTATTATTTTCAAATCTTATTTCATCCCACATATATTATTTGAATAATCATCAACTTCAAATTTATAGCGGAAAAACAAAAGGATTAGTGCAAGAGAACCATGCATAATAGACACAAAGTTTTACCCTGGCAAACCCCAACTTGGGAGAAAACCCAACAACCTTTTTTAAGAAGAATATTTCCAAATAATAAGAGTACAACAACAACAATAGAAGAACCCTAGTTCACAAGGCTTTTGTCAAACCTCCAGTTACAACCTAGTCACAAAAGGGGTGCGCACTACTGGAGAGAGAATCATTGCTGGAGAGAGTGTATAGCGAACCCAAGAAAGAGAGAAAAAGTGTCTTCAATGATTGCTTCATAAATCTTCACTTCAACCTTCACTAGACCCAACTAATGATGCACACTTGTGGAGAGAGAGAAAACTTGATAATCAAAATGAATTGTTGGAGTACTTTATTTATACACATTAGATCACCCTAATTTCACTTAGGGGCCAACTTGACTTTCTTGTTAGGGCTGACTTACTAGTTTGACCACTTTATTATTGGATTTTCCATCTTCTTAGGAAAGGTTGTCCATTGTAATGATGTTATACTTCTCCGTCACAAGCTCGTCTATTCACTGCATAGGGCCCTAATGTTGATTTGACCCACACTAAGAGGTCTCAGACACTTCTTAGTGATTATGTCAATTTCAATATTAGGCTAGACTTGCATATTTCATAGGGGGATGAAAGCCTCTAATAAAATAAACAAGTCAAACACTCTAATATAGAATAGATCACTCCTTTACAAGAGTAGGAAATGTGAGAGCACCCTGGGGACTGTTACGTGGTACCAGTACTAGCACACATTCAAATGTTTTCCCAAGGAGAGGGGTCATATTTTTCTTCAGGGCCATGATGGGGGTATTATTTGTACTTTCTGAGAGGTGGTTATGGCGAGCCCTTTTGCTCCTTCCTTTAGGAGTACTATGGCTTAGTGGCATTGCTGACTGCCTCATTCTAGGGCTTGTAGCCCTAAGGTTGGTGCATTAGAGGAAATTTGGGTAAAAAATGGGCCTCCTAAGGAAAATAATAAGAAAATAATAAAATAATAGTAGAGAGAGAGTAAAAAACTAATTTTTTTTATCGTATTTTCAACTTATCTCCTTGTAGGTTTACTCAAATTTCAAGCGGGAGGACTCGTTGGATGCATAATTAAATTATGCATCCAACGAGTACTCATGTTGCATACTTTTAACAACATCCACACCATGAAAAATTGAAAATACATTAAAAAATGTGTTTGTAGTGAGAGAAAACACGTTTTTTAATGTATTTTCGATTTTTCATGTTGTGGATGTTGTTAAAAGTATGCAACATGGGTACTCGTTGGATGCATAATTTAATTATGCATCCAACGAGTCCTTCTGCTTGAAATTTGAGTAAACCTACAAGGAGATAAGTTGAAAATACGATAAAAAAAAAAGTAGTTTTTATTTTTTCCCTCCAATTTTTTTAGGTGCCCCCTTTTTTAATTTTAAAGCATTTTGATTGGCTAATACATGATGACATGGAATTTGTATTCTTTTTGGAAGGCCCATTTTAAATTGAAATTTTCTCTAATGTCTAGGGCTCTCAGGGGTGGGTCACTGGGTTACCTGACCCCCTGCTTGTTTTCTACACCGGTTATAGTATTCTAGCTTTGAGGCTCTTGCATCCTCTTCCGGTCACCCTATGCACCCATCCTGGCCCCTTTCTAGCAGAGTGCCCTCTCTCCTTAGTGCATTTCCAGTGATGATGTCATCCTTGGTCACCAAGCCCACATGCTTGTAGAGGGGGGATGTTGAGGGTTTTTCAACATTGTTGGGGTTAGATGGGGCATGACGATCCCCCCTCCTCACTCCACCTTTCGGAGAAGCCTTTTGTTCAGTTTTAGTCATTTTTATCAGTTTTTAGGCACCTAGGGGGAAAATACCGTAGGTAGCCATCTTTTAGACTATTTTATATTATTTCATGTTATATTTTTACATTGACATTTATTTGGCCCGTCGGCTTGGTTATTTTGTAAAAGTGAGTTGAGAACACTATGAATACAACTCCTCACTTCATTTGTAAATCATAACTCAAGGGATAAGTTACATTATGTTGCTCTTTTACCCAAGATAGTCTTTTGGAAAGTGATGCACACCTCTTGGAGTAGTTTCTTCTTAGATTGTGGATGAAAGTTGGATGTTTTTCTAGGGTTTTGCTCATGCATGGTGGATGCTAGGAATTGTTGGAACAACACAAAGCTCAAGTAAGTCTTGTTTTAGCCTTGCTTGGTGAAGGTAGGTGAGTTTCTAGCTTCTTGATGATTGAATGATGGCCATAGAGCTGCATTATTTCTGATTTAGGCCTCTTTGTCCGCTTTCTATCTTCTTTGCATGGTGGAAAGCGCTCCCTAGGGGAGGTTTTCCCTAGTTTGGCCTTGGATCTCTAATTTTGCCCTAGATTAGGTTCCTATAACGAACCCTAGAGGTTGTTGTAGGAAGCCCTAGTTTAGAAGTCTGAGAAAATTACTCCAAGAGGGAGGCTGGTCACCTCTCCGAGTCTCCTCTAGGCCTAGGGTTTAGGGTTTCATGCATTAAAACCCTTGTTTTATCAAAATTTATCAAATTTGCTTGCATTTACATGTGTAATTTTGCATTTTCATGGTAGAATTAGGGTTAGAATTAGGTCTGCAATTTTATGTCTGGAACCCTAAAAAAATCAAAAAATATTTTTTTTTTCAAATTTTTGACCTCTCTAAAACTTTGGCCCTCCCTCCTACAAATTCACTCTACTATGTACTCTTCACTCAAGCAAAATCACTTATTAAGCATGGGAAGTTTTTTCTACCTTATTTTAACGATTGGATTAGGAAGTTTCATCAAAATTGTAAGGTGTTAGAGTCATTGACTAATGTCCTTGGAGGATCAACTTTGAGATTCGAGGTAGAGGCAAGGACTAGAGCCTAGAGGAGGGATGTATAGGGTGCTATTGATGAATAGGATCCCATATAGGCAATGATTCATTGACACATATGATTTATGATTTATGATTTATGTTTCACATTCATCCTTTTAAATGTCCTTGCTAATTTATTAATTTAAAATATATATTTTTCTCCAAGGAAAAAAATCATTTTATTCATCGAATAAACATTGAACTACTCCTGAGAGCTTACATTATGTAGACTATCTACAGTCTTACTTCATGGACCAGTTGGTCATCAAAAACCCTTACATTCTTGTGCTCATCTGAGCTTACATCAAAATTCTGTTTTTTAACCCGTAGGTTAATTTTCAAGTCCTCAAAAATAGGAAAGGCTCAAAAATATCAGTACAGTCTTACAAGTGAGTTGGAGATTAAGGTATCTCCAGAATTTTCAATTTCCATATATCCCGGCTGCAAGGCTAAAGCCAATTTTGACAATAAATCAGCATCTGTATTTAGTTCTAATTTAAAATATACATATACATACATGGCGATTTAAAATATACATAGAGTCCATGATGACCCCCACGACCGGTAAGGCCTTCTAGCTCTAGAGCCAGAGCCATTACCAAAGTGATTACCTTTTCCCGTAAAAGAGATGGAGGGAATCAATAGTTTATTGACATGATTTCATTGTATATGAGATACATTGATTGTATTTTTTCGTGATTCATGAGTCAGGGACTCAGGATTCAGGACATGATTCATTTTTTATGTGTGATGTATCACTAGACGTCTTATACATCTTATATATCAGTTTTCTTTCCATATTCATGTGGCAAAGTGTTTATTTGATGTTCTTGTTGCTTTAGTGTTTATAGAATTGAAAAAAACCGAATATTTTTGTATTTTTTAAGTTTGCCGATATATTGCCGATGTTTGCCGACATTTTCGCCGATAAATCCGATAATTTCTTTTTGGACCCTCGGCGATATATTTGCCAACATGATATTTGTAACACTGGGATGGATAATGCTTTGCTAGTAACATTGATACACATGTTTTACATCGATAACATTTACATTTATCTAGTATGTTTTCTTCATTATCTAGTTAACTACTTAAAGGCACTGGTCACTAATATAATTGTGTAGAAGATATAGTTTTGTTTTCCTAAGTGTCTTGCAGAATAGCAATAAGGGCTCTCCCCTTGGAGTTTACGACACTCCGAAGTAGTTGGAAGTGTGGCTGAGGTGACATTAGGTCACACTCTCCTTGCATTTGTCTATTGGCCACTAGCCTTGCTAGTTTGTCTGGTAATAGGGACCATCTCCACACCATATCACTGGGAGATTCTCTGCCCCTGTCCGGGCCATTCACCTCTAGAATGTGAATGTATCATTCATTAATAGCCAATTCTACATGGCCTCACTAGCCAAATTTGCATGGCTATCCGTGAGTGAATACCTGCTCGATGCTGCACCTAGAGAAACATCAATAAGTCTCGGCCCCATCCCGACAGTTGGACAAATTCATCCAGGATATGGCTGTAGGCTCTCTCTTCCAGACAGTGACGCACTACCCATTGCAGGTCCTCATCTAGCTCTTCTAGTTCTTCCTCCTGACAGAGTTCTCTTCCGAGTTTTCTCCAGTCGGCCTTGGATGGTAGGAGAGATGCTCTCGATGCTTCCGGTGTTTCCAATGCCCCCATGATAGTGGCAGTTTCGCCATTTTTGCATCACAGCTCTCAGATCCACTCCCTTTATACATTTTCTTTTCTTGGATAAGCTCTCTTCATATCTCTCTTTGTATATTTTCTCCGAGAACGACTCTCCATTTATGAAGTTAGAGTTAGGTTTGAATTCTGCTTTTAGCTTTTTATAGGAGCTACTTTTGGGCTCCCACTTTGTATTGTTACCATGGTACCACAGTCCCATTGACCTACTTTTGTGGTCATTTGTTGGACATTAATGGAATTATCTTATCTTATCTTTGAAAGAGCTTTCCATCCATGTATCACAAGTTCCCATCTAAGTTACGGTATTGAAGAACCAAGGGTTTGAATACAAAGTCCTGTTTTGCACAATTCATCCTAGAAATAACACAAAAATCAGCTGCAAAACCGTGAACCCATGCTAAGAACTCAATGCCATCATGGAAACCATCAATATACCATCCAAGAGAAACCAATAACCATCCATAATACCAAGGAAAATGCATGAATGAGGAGCAACATCATATGGCAATAGGCATCTATACCCTCATCAATCATCCGGCACAAGGCAACAAATCTCCATGAACATCCAAAACCTAGCATCGAAGGTATCATCAACATGTCACTACCATGAAGTTTGTGATAAAAAAAAATCAGAAGTGGACACCCATGCAATATGGGGGGTAACAGAATGTCAGCCCTGCCCTCATAGAAATGCAATCATGCCCTTCTATTATGCCAGCGAAAAGTTGTAATCTTAAAAAAGGATGCAAGTCTTACAATAAATTATGCAGGTGTATCTTCTTGATTGAACTGTGTGCGAACAGAGTACTACATGTGTATTAGTTTTGAGCATGGTAATACAGTGGACATTGAAATTGTAATGCAGACTATGCTGGTGTGTTATGGTTAACTTTAGCCGATACTGGGCATCTTATAATTTTTTTCGAGTTGAAGTTACTGACTACTGCACTATAACTTAATCTCTGGAAGATAAAAGCACTAGTTTTTATCAGTTTGTTATTGGAGAGAATATTTGAGTTTTTTGTAAAAGCTCCATTGTCATTCTTAACGAGGCTGCTCAGTTATTGTTATATTTCATTTTAGTGACATAGGGTGTGCCAAAAGTTATGGGTGACTAACATCATGTGTCACAAGCTTCTCATATTAAAATTGCAATGTGCAAGAATGCTTGTTTAAGCCAAGTTCTAATGCGCATCTCAATAATTATTTTATAAACAACTATCGTGGAGCTCTTTGCACATTTGAAATCTGGCAGTCGAGATTATAAATGCTTATATACAAATGCTCTCATAAAGGTGGATTATGGATCAAAATGTTAGTTGGATTATATTTCCCTTTTTTATTTTTTAATGATTTTCTTGTTTAGTGCATATGCATATTCCATTTACCTTTGCTGAGTTCATAGGAAGATATAATAACATGGTTTGAAGTTGGCCTGAAACATTATGAATTTCGCGTATTATGTGCAGGTATTTTCGGATTGACCCTCAACCGGGACGCAAGTAAGTGCCCTTTCCCGTATTTATGGGTTTTTGGGTGCTGTTGAGAAACGGCTTCTTCTCCTTATCTTGGTATTCTAAATATGCACCCTTTATAAGATGTTGATGAATCTTGTAGAATTTGAGAAAATGGTCAGAGAACTGGGAAAATATGAAGGAAAGTGAAGCATGCTTTTTGTACTATATATTCTTCATTTGACCAGGGTAGGGTGTGATATCAATGCTCAGTGCACTTGTTCCTAGCCAGCCTGGTGAGAAAGCTATTAATTATCCACCTCGTTCGGTCGACGCCAACACAGATTTTGATGGAACAATCACTACTCAGTCTTCTCAGGTGGTGTTTTGTTAGGGTAATGAAGTTGTTTTTCAGTTGGAGTTCACAATGGGATAATAAATATCCATAAAGTTTACATTTGAGCTGCTGCTATAATAGCTTTATAGTAGCTGTTCTTATTCCTGTCCTGAACTTTTAAGGCATTGCCACATAATAATTTGACCTGTGTTAGGTTTTGCTCATGTTAATTTTACAACTAACTTCGAATCATGCTTAAAATGCAGGTATCTTCTGGTAATGCACCATCTGGTTCAATGGCAGCAGCTGCTGTTAGACCAATGCCTCAGCAAATGCAGCTAATGGGTATGCAAAGAATGCAGAATGCAAACATGGCTGCTTTCAATTTAGGTGCACAGGGAAGCATGTCAGGACTCAATCACAACAATCTTCCTTTGCAACGTGGTTCTTCTCAACAACAAGCTCATCAACAGGTTTTCTTTCCATTCAGCTTGGATTTTACTTGCACATCTTGCGGTCCCATTCAAACCGTTTGGTGCTGATGGTAGCTGTACCATTTATGCACGCTATTTGTTTATAATTAGTCTGTAGTTTGTTCACATTATGATGAGGCTTACATGTAACTCTTTGATCATTGAGCAGGTTCGGAGAAAAGAACCCAATAGTGGGTTTCCGAATACAGGATATCCACCGCAACCAAAATCAAGACGCTTATAAGTACAAATTTGTTTGGAAGGATGTATAAATGCTTGTGAAGTCACTTCATATCTCCCATAGTACAGCTACTAAGCACTTCAGCCTCTAATCAGTTGGTCTCTTGGATTTTGTGAATCCAACATGTGAGGGCAGACATTGATGTCGGCCATGTATAGTGGTGATTAGTCTTCAATGGCTGGACTAAGAGTCTCTTGTCCAAATTTAACAAAAGGTTATATTTTCTCTACCAGAGAGGTCCTTGCCTGTGCCAGAAATTTCAATTTGATGTCAGCAAATTCATCAGGTTATATCTCCAAATTAGCAGCAGCATTGCATGGAGTAACTTCTACCTGATGGAAACTAATTTGTACCTTATGGAATGGAGTGATGAGATTAGGCATCCTTTATGGATTTGTAGGGATTTAAGAATGCAGATCTTTGGATGCTTTGGATATACTACTACTCCTTGGGGAACCGGTCATACATCTTTAAATAACCTCAATATCTTTGAAGGTTCTTTTCTCCTCAGGCAGTAGATTCCGAATTATATACCAAGTTTGGATTAATTGTTGAACATTCATGATCATTTCATTATTCTTCAGCTGTTTAGCTATCATTGATATATTTGCCAATAAATAGTGTGCATGTGATTCTTTGTATGCTTTGGATATAAGACCAGATACCAGCATAGATCCATCTTAACTCCAGATATATCATGTGCTAAGAGGGATAAAATCTTTTGAAGTGCAAGCCTTTTCTCAAATCTTTGCACTCTAAGAAAACTTCTACTTTAAGATAGATCCAAAGTTAAGATGGGCCTACTTTTTTAAGTTAATATTTTATTTTATTTTTAGTGATATGTGTCATTTGTAGGTTGAGCATGGGAGGAATTACACCTCCCCCATATTGGGCTATAGAAAGCGCTTCTTGGCTTAATAAGACTACTTACCCTTGCGGAACCAGTCATACATTATTAACTTTGATATCTTTGAAGGTCCTCTTCCACTTGGGGCAATGTAACCCCAATCATATGACAAGTTATGATTAGTTTCAAAGCATTCACTGTCACATCATTTTTCATTTGGTTAATTTAGGTACCATTGATATGTTTGACCATAAATAGGGTACATACGATTTTTTGAATGCTCTGGACATGAGACTACGTAACCTTGAGGAACCGGTCATAGAGCATTGACTTTGGAATCCGAATTATAAAACAAGTTTGGATTAGTTGCAAACCATTCTGTGTCACTTCAATTTTTCTTTAGTTGTGTAGCATCCATTGATAGTCTGGACAATTTCTAGTGCACTTATTCTTTTTGAATGCATGATAAGCTTGCTTGATTATAGTGCATATATTCTTTTTGAATGCATGATAAGCATGCTTGCTTTATTTAAATTCAATTCAGATAGGGATGGTGATGATCGCCTTAGAACATTAGGGTGATATGTTGTGCTTATCAGGTATTGATGTTGTCTTATTGTGAATTTGTAACTATCGTTCATGATGAAAATTATAATTTGTAACTGCAACTTCTGAAGTGGACTATTGTAAAATAAAACCAGCAAGCAAGCAGAAAGGAATAAAGCAAAACACATAGCTTGCGTTAATGGAAGAACTTTAATTTATCCATAGGAATGTATGCATGTAGCAAGGCCTACTAATGGCCATTGGCATTCATTATTCTTTGTACATTGCACTTGTTAATGTGACACCTCATGCATGTCACACAACCTAATCTATGTAACGACCATTGCATTAACAACCCTCTTGATGGCTAGAAGGATAATATACAAAACACTAATTCCATCCAAGACTCAACCATGCTGTTCCTGCAAAGTCATTATACTTGTACTCTAAATGTGTACCCTGCACCTATGCATTGTACAATGTACATGTTGTTCGCGCCCTGTAATTATCTTCCATGCTGATCCTGCTAAGTGATTATGCTTGTATTCTGTATGTGTAGTCCAGAGACTCAACCATGCTGTTCCTGCAAAGTCATTATGCTTGTACTCTATATGTGCACCTTGTGCCTATGCATTGTACATGTTGTTCGTGCCCTGTAATTATCTTCCATTCTGATCCTGCTAAGTGATTATGCTTGTATTCTGTATGTGTAGCCCACACCTATTCATTGTACATGTTGTTCGAGCCCTGTAATTATCTTCCAACCCTTGCACTTTTATTTTGCATTTGTTCCTCAAAGATGATGCCTTATCTATTCCTTTCACTGGCCTTCTTACCCTAACATTTGTGTTGAGATCACAAACACAAAGAGGGGTCGAATGGGACCAAAACACCAACACAAAAACCTGCAATAAAAAGGAAAAAAGCAACGTTAAAAACAGTGTGTTTGGGCTGTCCATTAATGCACTTGAGAGAGAAAGATCAAGTGTACAAGTGAGAAAATCTAGCCAAGCAACAAGAGTGCTATGCAAGTGTGTTTGAGCTGTCCATCAATGCACTTAAGTGTTTGAGCGGCCCATAAATGCACTTAAGAGAGAAAGATCAAGTATGCAAATGAGAAAATCTAGGCAAGCAACAAGAGTGTTATGCAAGGCTTAGGTCCTTGTAAGATTAAATTGTTAAGTTTTTACTCGTTTAGCATGATAACTTTAAATCATTTGTAACAATAGGATCATTGAAAGAAAGACAAGCACAACAACACAAAGAACACAACTTTTTCCTCGGGGAAACCACAATGGAGAAACCCCCGCAAAACTTCCTCCATATGGAATTCACCAAGACAGTGTAAAAAGCCCAAGACAAAACAACTACTTCTCCTCACCAGCGAACTTCTTCTTTCTCTCTCTTGCGCACTTGCTTGAGTGAGTGAATGGTGCAAATGAGGAATTCGACCTCTCTATTTATATTCTTCTGTTGGGTGACCTTTTACCTTAACTGGGCCAACTTCACTTAGGGAGACTCAATAATATATTTAATATGTTTCTTAAGGGTACTATTGACCCGACTTACAAAGGAGGGTTTACATTGACTCTTTCAACTACTCTTACATGATCAACTACATCAATGACATCTCCCGAAGGAGGAATAATAATATAATAAACAAATACAATTAGAATATCTTCCGAAGCTACATTTTTTTAACATATATTATAGAAGCTTGAGGTCAATGATAAAAAAAGTGAGTTACAAATGAAGTTTGAGTGGTGTATTTATATGGCCAGACAAGGTGTTCTACTAAAAAGGTTGTGGGCCCACATAAGGAGGGGCACACTTTTCAAGAGGGTTATTGACCATACATATCAAAGTTGACTAGGTTTCTATAACCACACACTTTGTTGTGGGCCCACATAAGGAGGGGCACACTCTTCAAGAGGGTTATTGACCATACATATCAAAGTTGACTAGGTTTCTATAACCACACACTTTTTCCTTGATGAAATAAGTTAAAGTAAATCTCATATTACAATGGTCAATTAGATATTAGATATAGGCATTAATAAAGCCACTTCGACATTAGGCCATTTTATGCTTTTATGCTTCACTTCACTTCACTTTAATGTGTTTTTTGGTCTATCTCACATTCATAAGGTGGATTGACTTTACTCGATTGTAACCTTAACCTTTTATTAAAGCAACATAGATACATCTTAAACCCAGATCTATTAAGCATCGAGAGGGATACAATTTCTTGAGGTGTAATTTGTTTTTAACTTGAATTTTTTACACATCCAAAAAAATTACACCTTTATAAATTTGATCCCTCTTTGTGCTTGATAGATCTAGATTTAAGATGTATATATGTTGGTTTAATTTTTTTATTTTATGAGTGGACATGGATTTTTTTAATTACTTTTTATTTGGTTTTACATGAATTTTTTAATTATTTTTTATTTTTGGTAACATAACGCTACATTTCGTCACAACATCTTCCCTATATTGGACTGTAAAGCACTTTGCTCCTCTCGGTGCAAAAACTCACTTTCTCAATTATGTAATACAATATGCATAACCCTTGTGCGTCAATCTTGTTTTTTGTTGTGTTTGATTTTTGTGACATGGTATCAAAGCTCAACAAGAGCCATGGAATTTGTGAGAGCATGAAGACCTAGGGACTACTATTGGTAGAGATGGATTGAGGGATCGCTAGCACAACACATTGAAGAGCCAAAAGGGTTTTGTTGAAAGCAAGGATTGTTTTGTTTTTTTAATTTAGAAGCAAAATCATTTTTTTTAGTGGGACCTTGTAGATCAAGGTTTCACAAAATAGAATTTTTTTTTGAAGGAATCATATAGAATTTGCATGGCTATCACAATGCAATTTCAAGGAAAGATTTTGGCTCATGGATGAGTCCTTGTAGCCACCATGGAAGTTCTGTACAAGCAACAAAGGTAAGTCCAATTGCTATACAACATAAGCAACTGTTGTACATTTAAAATCAGCCACCATCTTTTGTTGTACCAACGCCAACCACTAAATTTGTACGAATGCACGAATTTGTATATATATTTTTCTCATTGCATCTATTGAAAAACAATAGATCTGCAATGTAAAATTTAAGATCTGCAAATATGGACAACAATTCAAGCAAAAGCAAATCCGATATACTCCTAAATCCTTTGAATTTGAAAAAAAATAGGAGAAATTATTTCACTAATTAAACCTTTGCACACATTGTACAACTCTTAATTAGTGAAATAATTTCTCCTATTTGTTTTCAAATTCAGTGGATTTGGGAGTATATCGGATTTGCTTTTGCTTGAATTGTTGTCCATATTTGTAGATCTTAAGGTTTACACTGTAGATCTATTGTTTTTCAATAGATGCAATGAGAAATTAGTTGTTTTGTAGCAAATCTGATTGTTTTTCAATTGTTTGAGAGCATATATGTAATATATGTGTTTTCCAATTGTTTGAGAGTAGATTTATAGTTTATTGGATTATTTTTCGAACAGATTTGACGAAATTTGTGTTTTTGTAAGGGCTCTCAGCTAAACATGATTAAGCCTAAGTTAATGTTAATTAACTATAACCTTTTATTTTGTAGGTTTAAGTGTTGTATTAATTCTTTTTAAATATATGGCTATAGACCTATCTAGAAATAAGAAGTATAATTCATGATCTATAGTTTAGAGTTTAAGGAAAAGAACATTTAACGGTAAATTAGTAGGTCGAAGACTAATAATCCAAATTACAACCACTTCACTTCAATTTTAACTTGTACAATCTTGTTTTTTAATAATAAATTTAAATTATTCATTAATTAAATTGCAAGAATTTAACTTACCTTTGAGTAGACCAATCGAAGCCTGTAGTTCTCCTTCAGCAACTACTCTCCTCCCAACCTAATTCCTCAGCAATTGTTGAGGCCCTAGAGCCCCCAACAATTAATCCCATGTCAGAGTATAAAAACCTCAACCAACGTTACTCCTCAACCTCCTCTTACCACAATTGACACCTCAACCATTAAGTCATCCCATCAACAGATAGACCAACAAACCACAACTTAGACCAATACAACTACAAACCCTCATTGAAACATCCCCTTCTTCCTCACAGAAAATAAGACACTCAAACAATCAAACCAGACACAACTAGAAACTACTAAAGCAATTCCCAAATTCCCTAGACCCCAAGAAGACCCTCCTTGGTCTTTTCCCCCTTTTTATGATTTTTTTCCGTTTACTAATTTTGCATGGGTGACAACACTTGTCACCAATGCACCTAATGCCAATTTACGATAGTTAAACGTATTTAATCTTAAATTCTTTCCTAATGCATTTTTTCATTTATTTATAAAAATTAATATACTTTTATTAGATTTATATGATAATCCTATTTATGTTAATGTTATTATCTTAATTAATATTGTAGTGCTACACATTCCCCCCTCAATAAACTTCATCTTGAAATTATAATCCCAAAATAGAGAAAAAAGTCTTATTTAATCAACTTAATAGATAACTAGTACTATTTTGACGATGATTTTTTTTGCATGTGGCCATCAAACAAAAATTTTCCACATGGATTAATACAATCATGATGTCCTAATTACAACATGTCTTAATTAATTTCCTAGGATCGAGTATACAATCATTCATACGACATATGCATCAATCTCATTACACACTTCATGCTTCAATTTATTCATAGAAACAATAAAATAAAATTAATTAATTAAAAAAAGTAAAATAAAATAGCATAAAGACACAATACTCCAAAAAATCCTTCATTCCTCACACACCCTCTCCCTTAGAATCATATTATCCGAGCAACCTCTATAACCCTCCACACCAATACCTCGGATGGTCCCACTCACAATGGCATGGGTCCTCTACTGTTACTTGTCCGCGGATCATATAGTAGGCATTGAAAGTCTTCATGAGTAGTTTTCTTGCTAAGCATGCTAAGGCACACTTCAACTTCTGGTATATATTGCGACCTCATCGGCATTACCCGAAATTTGGGCCTTATCTGGTCACACAACATTAGCTGGTTAACCAGGTATCTAGTTACCGGTACACCGCCCCCAGTGAACCCCAAACATATGAAAGGTTGGCCCTATCCTCCTCCCTATCCTTCGAAGGAAACCAACCCCAGGCATCATAAGTCCTCCATATACCTCCCCTACGGAAAAATATGCTTCATGCTGTGGACTTCCGACACAATACACTAGTCTTTGATCCATTTTTAATAATGTATTCTATTATAAAATACTTCTGGCATAAAATTAACTATTGGGCTGTCTCCTAGCCCATAAGGTGTTGTTATAACCATTCTCATTTGTGGTTATGGATTCCCATGAAATCTTAGAATGATAAGCCTCTTCAGGGACTAAGTAAATTACCTGAAACATATTTCCACTCACCACCAAGAATAGTGGTTAGTAATCATCTTCAAAAAATTAATTTTAAATAAAACGTATTCCATTGAATATTATATGTTATGTGCTTTCCTCATAAGATAGCAATCATAATGCAATAATTAAGCTTTCCAAGCATTTTATTGAATTGACATGTCATTAAAACCCCATCACGAATCGATATTTATTATGAGATAAATTCTGTTCTCAATATCCACATAAATAACATGATATCATCATCGACCAGTGATGGACCACTACACACATAAGGCTAAAGAAATAAGACACATGTGAACATGAATCAACATATCATAACTGCATGTCATATATCACGATGGAGCAAAATAAATATCCTATTGAATAACATGTAATATCAAGATCTCATACATCATGATGAAGTAAAATAGATATTCTATTGAATAATATGTAATATCAAGATATCATACATCATGATGAAGCAAAATAGATATCCTACTGAATAATATGTAATATCAATATTATCATATATCATGAAAAAAATAGATATCCTACTAAATAACATGTAATATCACAAAATAATAAATTATGTCATCTGCAACAATTGTTGAAAGGAAATCATAAGTTCCAAAATATCAATAATTTCCATACTAAATATCACATGAAATAACAACATATAAACTGTGTTTTATGTTACCAAATATCAATAAGTTCCATATTGAACATCACATAAAATAACATCATATTTAAAAACTATGAGTCACATACCTAGTCAAAATCTACTAAAAAGGATATGGAAATTTGTGACGCATAATGTCTCCGTCCTCCCAGGTGGTTGAGTTTGGACTATACTGGTCCTACTAGACCTTAACCTTCTCAATGATGCACCTATGTAGCTGTTGAGTTTTGTGGTCCAATATGCAATATGGTTCGACCTGGATGACCCCTTCCTCAGAAAGTTGCAATCCATCCAACTTCAAAACATGAGACAAGTCTGGAATATAATGTATGAGCACAAAAATATGAAATACATTGTGCATATTTCCTAAATGGGGTGGCAACTCAATTTGGTAAGTAATAGGCCCAAATTCTCTCAAGAATCCCAAATGGCCTGACAAGTCTCGGGGATATCTTGGCCCCTTTACCAAACTTAAATGGACTTTTCATAGGTCTCACTTGAATAAGCACCATGCTATCCTCTTTGTAGCTCTTGTTGATACACTTGGCATCGATGTAACTTTTTTTATGGTCACGTGCTTCCTTAAGCCTTTGATTGATCATGGCCATTTGTTCCACCATCTCTTGAAGTAAGTCGGGGCCTAACATGGCTCGATCCTCCACACAATCCGAACTAAGAGGGGTCCTAGAGGGTCTACCATACAATACTTCTTACGTGCGAAACTGAGGGAGCTATGGTAGCTGTTATTGTAAGCAAACTCTTCCAAAGAAATGTATCTCTCCCATTTATTTTGCTGGTCCATGACATACATCCTCAACAAAGCCTCCATTACTCGGTTGACTCTCTTGGTCTGCCCAACTGTCTCCAAATGATATGATGTATTGAAATTTAATTGCGTGCCTAAAGATCCTTGGAGGCTCTTCCAAAACCTAGAGGTGAAGCGAGAATCATCCATAACATTTTACTCACTTCTACCATGTATCCTAAATCATTATGAATATTACTCAAGGGATCTCAAAAGATGATTTCTTTTTGATTGGTTAGAATTGCACAAATGATTTCGAAAATATTATTTTTTATTGTTAAGAAGTTAGTTGAGTCGGCTTATGGAAAATATTTTAGCCTGAAAAAATGAAATCAGACCAATCTCTGATCAAAATTATGAACTACTCAATCGGGTTTTTAAGCAAGTTGAGTTACCTAGTGGAGTATTCTAACCGACAGTGGGTTTAACATACGTTAAGCTTATGAATTTTTTTAGATTGCATTAAATAATCCATATTGGGAACATTCTTCGAAGTGTACATCTTGCAACTAAATTAATTTTTTATTTCTAAGTAATTAAGATGGGCCCAATTTATACCATATCTAGACAATATTTATATTTATTCTCTTACATGGTGCATATTGTTAGCTAGTAATATGCAGATGTCGCAGTTACGGTGTAGGAATGAATTTGATTGCCATCCAACAATCGATCTACCATGGCGGGTAACTTCAATTTTTTTTCATTTTTCATGGATGGATTGTATGAATTTGGAGGGGGATATTATTTTTTAAATGTCTTTTTTTCTACCATTGAACTTTGCTGTCGTCGCTACAACCAACATACTCACATCGTTGTCTCACACTAACTTATTCAGACCCCACACAAAAAATTCTTTTCTTCGAACTATCTCAAGGTATGCGAGCAATGTACTTCAAAAACATTGATCATTTGCCTACCAAAAACACTCTATATTGCACATAATCTGAACAATATCATTGCCATATTTGGATGTTTTTTTGTAATAGATCACTTTGTTTTTTTGTAATTTAAATCAGAATACAATAATACAGTTCAGTATAGTACATATTCCAAATTTTTTCCAGCAAACTGTTTGAAGGTATGCGAGCAATGTACTTAAAAAACATTGATCATTTACCTGCCGAAAACACTGTAAACTGCACCTAATATGAACATTATCATTGCCATATCTGGATTTTTTTGTAATAGATCACTATGTTTTTTTGTAATTTAAATAAGAATATACTAATACAGTTCAGGACAATACATATTCCAAAACTTTTCCAGCAAATTGTCTCAAGCCTTATGCAAACAATGTACTTCAAAAACATTGATCATTTTCCTGCTAAAAACACTGTAAATTGCACTTAATCTGATCATTCGCCATATTTGGATTTTTTTGTAATAGGTCACTACTTTTTTGTAATTTAAATAGAATATAATAATACAGTTCTATATAGTGCATAGTCCAAAACGTTTCCATTATCATTGATCTGATGCAAAGTGGCATATCAAAACATACTTTCAGAAACCAACAATAGATTGCTGCTCCAACCAGAGATGACTACGCAGGACTGGAAATTGACGTTCTACAGAAAGTACTTGATTCCCTGAGCAAGATTTGATCAATGTGCTAAATTTTATTGAGGATGTTTGAGTCTTACCATGAGAATAAAGTGCTAAACCTATGAGTAGGTAGTTCTTGAAGCCCTTGCATGACACTCTGAATTTACATAAAACGTAAAATGAAAGGCAGGAAAATTAGTCAACCGTGATTCCAAATCTTCCATATAAAGTTGCTTGGCATTTCTAAAAACAGACTGTGAGATCTTCATTTTGAATTATACATATATATTCTTTTTTGTAAGTAAGTTTTGTATTAACAAAAAAATGAGAAAAAGGTACAATTACAGTTACAGAAGATAGTCCGGCCATGCCCAAAAAAATCGCGCGGGCGCAAAACGAGCCTCAGAAACATGTTTGAGCAGATATTGTCTTATCATAGCTTGGTACAGTCCCGATCAATTACATATAATAAAACCAAATAAACTAGCTTAACTAAAGGAACCTATAAACTGAGATGACGCAAACTGAGACCAGTGGAAAAAATACTAAGACCAGCATAACAAGATACCCGACTGAGGTGATTTCTTGAAGCCCCTCGGGGGGGAGACTTCCTGCATTGATGCCTGTAAGATGATGACAAGTGCTTCGGTTGGCTGTGAATTCATGCCATATATGCGAGTAAGGACTTCCATCCGAGCCTGCTGCATACTCATCGTGTGCTCCATCCGGAAATTCATGTCCGCCATCTCCTTTCGGAGATCAAAGATCAGTTGAATCTCCTCCGCTTTCAGCTTGTTGCAGCTGGCACAATCACATTGCCTGCAGACTCCACTGTTTTGAGGCTGTTGAGCTTGGTGTGACCGACGACCTTGTTTGCAATCGATGCAAAGAGAGTAGGTGGACCAATTACCTTCAGGCCAATTAGGGTATGAGCCTAATTTTGTGTGGGTCGTAGCCTATGGCTACTGCATTCTCATACCATTCAATCTTACAACCCCACAAGATTCTGATGCCCTGCTCCTTCGAAGAGTGTCCATGGTCGCCTGACATGGTATGCGAGTTTTCTTCATTGATCTATGCTCTCTGAGCGCCTTCCCGTAAGGCTTCCTCAACAGAATTCATCTCTTCCTGGGCTTCGTGGGAGTCTCAAATTCCTTAGACTCCTCACCCACCCATCGACCTCATATATTAGGAGCCAATGCCCCTAATAACAACCAGTTTTAGTAGCAATGCCAGCTAACAACCAGTTTCGGTAGCGCTACTATCTAGTCTTCAAATTGTCATGCCACCTGCTATAAAAATGATCTCCATCAAAATTGGAATGCCTTGATTGAGGATGTTCCTTTGATCACATTTAATATTTATCATGGAAGTCTTGTTAGGCCTGCTGAACAACTTTTGATAGGATCCCGAGGGCATATTGTGCTTGAATTTTATGTTTCTCCTACAACTACTTTATCTTCCACACCCGGCCTCTTTTGTATAGATTTCTATTATCTGTATAAATATTTTCATCCTAACTACATAGCTTGTTGTGCTTAACAACCTTTTTTTTCAACCTTCTATTGGTCTTTTCACCTTCTTTTTTCAACACAAAATTTCCCCGTTTAAGCTACTTGTTCAATTCTTTGAACTTCTTCAACCTTTTTTGGAGCTTTACCAACTTCTTTACCTTTTCCTCTTTTGATTGAGGTGAAATGATATGTTCTTGTTTTATTCTCTCTTTGCTATGCTTATCCTCCTTGGACTCAAAGAATTCACTGTCTGAGTATATGGCAGGGTCAAAACATTCTTCTCATGACTTTGAGAAGGTGAAGGCGAAGGACATTCTGTGGCAACTTTTGGTGCATCAGGCATGATTTCATCCATTATCATTGGGTTATATGATCCAATATCTCCTAATTCCTCAGGATGGATGGATATTTAAGGTTTGGACACTTATTTAAGCCTCTTTGACCTTGGACTTCTCCTCTTCAAAGCATCATGGACTAATTTAGGAATATTTGGCTCTTTTCTTTTTCTTCATTCTCTCATAATGATTTATCTGAAGCATCATCTTCTATGTTGATCACAATGTTCTAAGTCTTTAGAGATGGATCCATGATTTCCTTTACATTCAACTTGAGTTTATTAGTTAAGCGAGTGTGGACTCCTAGATACATAATCTTGGTGTGGCCTCTGCTTAACTTTTTAGACAACTTCTTGGACCTCTTCTTAACAACTGTGCTGGTAGAAGGCTCTGCAATGTTTGGACTTTGACAATCATGCATAGGCTCAACTACTGCTTCCTTGAAAGATGAATTAGTCATGGTAATCCTTCTCTCTTTCCTGCTATATGCCCCTTTAATTTCAGGAGATGAAGTCTTCTGCTTTGGAATAGATTCTATGTTTTCCTTTGATGTATATGCTTCCTCAAAGATACTTCTTGATGTGACCGTACAACCTTGTAAAACTCTGTCTACTAACTACTTATTGAACCAAAAACAATTCAAGCAAAACATAAATGACTCAATCATGAATAGACCATGCATGGATTTGACAAGGCTTGCAGGTTGGAGCTAGAAGGAAGGCTATCAAAAATGTATAAGTCTAGGAAGATGGATTTTTTTTGGATAACAAATCTAGGTGCTAACACCATCCTTAGGTATTTTTAAGTGGTCTAAGTTGGAGAAGATATTTCTTCCTACCGTGTTCTTATACAAGTCCATATTTTATTTGAGCCATAAAAAGTATTTTTTTAATACAAAAAAAATATATTTGGTATTAATGTTGATTATTTTGTTGATTTTACAGAATATCCCTTCAATGGATCATTCAAACCAGACATCTCAAAACAAATTCCTTGAAAAAGAGGTCGACGCAAGGAAGTAGAATTGCCTAATCTTCTAGTTTTTCCACCACATGACATTGTCCTTCAATTCACTCCTGTTGGGGATAAAAGAGCAGCTATTAGTGCTGCCCGTCAACAATGTCAAGCATTTACAAATTAGAACTTCATACTACAAAATAATAGTATGAATTTTTGCGCCGAGAGGCACTCTACATCCCAATATGAGGGAGATCTTGTAACATGTGAGTGTTTGTCGAGTTTGTCATACAAAGTAAACAAAAAAGAATAATACAAAGTAAAAAGTAATAAATATTATGTCGGCCATAAACAAAAAATAATAATACAAAGTAAAAAATAAATATGAGACTTAAACTAGAGACTTTAGAACTTAGGATTATGTGGTAAATATTATGTCGGCCATAAACAAAAAAGAATAATACAAAATAAAAAGTAAATATGAGGCTTTAGAGTGTTTGTCGAGTAACAAAATAATACAGAGTAAACAAAAAATAATAATACAAAGTAAAAAGTAATAAATATTATGTCGGCCATAAACAAAAAAAAAATACAAAGTAAAAAGTAAATATGAGATTTAAACTAGAGACTTTAGAGCTAAGGATTAGGTGGCTCAAGTATTGCACTCAAGGAGCTATTCAAGGAGAGGTTTGCACGTGGAGAAATTTGATCCCTCTCGGTGCTTGATAGAGCCTAAGATTTGGATCCAGGCCGGTCTTCAAACAATAGGCAATCATGCAACAATTGTTGAAACTTTATTTCCTCTATGTAAGGAATGTGTGACAAACAACAATGTTTCTCAACAACCCAGACAAATTTTGCCTCCAATTATAGTTGAGGGGAATGGTAATGTACACGATATATCTCTTTACCAAAATATTAACTCCTTTTTACATAATGTGGTCCCAAATAATGTTGCTGCCATTACAAATAATTATTATCAAAGTATATAAGGTTGTTTTTCTCAACAACCTAGGTTGTCTTTGTCTCCTATTACGGTTGAAGGGAATGAAAGTGTAGTCCTACCTACTGGACACTAATTTCAACATGCATCCCTTGAGAATCTGGATACAACTAGAAGTCATGAAACAATTTAATGAACTACCTTTCATGAACAAATGGATAGAAATGCACCTACATAAAATCAAAATTCTACAAATGTGCAAGCTTCAGTAGAAATGCCTGAAGGGTGTTCAGTAGATCAAACTACACATGCTAGTAGAAGCTTAATAGGAAACCGCTCAAGGACATCCTTATTGAGTCTTAAGAAGCAATTTGCATGGCTTAAACGGATAATAAATGAGGAGAATAATTTTTTAAGGAAATTGGTAGATGGTTCTCCGAGAAGTCACTTCAAGATGTAGATGAAAATGACATTATTTCTAGAATTGGGTACTTCATGAGAAAAAAGTATAGTCAAGATTCTAAAATTGAGGGATTTCTTGAACACCTAGATGGAGTGCTTCATAAACTTCGATCAATTGTTACGCAAAAGATCCATAAGAATTTTATGCCTAGGAATATGGATTATGTATTTATTGAATCAAACATGAACCATAAGGTTCTACAATGTCTGAAGCAAATTGACCATCATGGTGTATTCCAAGGTGTTAGTCCAGCTTTAGTTTCTAAGGAAATAAAAAAGTGGAGCACAGAAACCGAGGATATTGATTTGGGTTGGGAGAGAACTAATGGTATCACATATGGAATTAGAGTGAAGAAGGTATTTAGTCATATGCTTCCTTTATGGTTGAGTCATATGAAAAGAGGACTAGAAGTAGAGTCATTGAATTTTATTTCACACTTGGTATTGATTTTTGTGTACATTATGTTCGAGGTGGGTAGTTATGTGGGATATTATTTGAGTTACTTGAATATAGTGGCTTTGTGGGGAACCTCCTGCACTTAAATGATGAAAATGCACGATATATCAGAAATAACAGAACATGGAATAGATTTATTGATCGCAGAACACTTTGAGGGGAAAACCTCCTTTGAGAAAGCTCAATACAAATAACTCATGGATGCCTTCATTGGCCTCAACATGTACTTATATACTAAGTCTAAGCTAAAAAACTATTACTCCCCATGAATGCGGGATAATACAATATACTCACGGGACGACTTACAAAACATATGCGTCTAACAACAATATACTAACAAAGTAAAGAGAAGGGTTGACACAGGTTCCTAACATCCCATCCCCCTTAGAAAATTCTTTGTCCTCAAAGCTTTAGAAGTGGAAATTGTTGCTGAATATGAAGGAGTGGTTCCCATGTAGCATTCTCTGGTTGCATTCTGTGCCACTGAATTAATACCTCTATAATGGATCGAGAGCGAAGCTGACGAGTGCGCCTATTGAGGATGGCCTCCGACTCCAAAATGATAGATCCTTCATTATCTAGTTTTGGTAAAACAATTTGTGCTTTGATGTTGGTGCCAAGAACTTTCTTTAGACAAGAGACATGAAATACTGGATGAATGCGGGAAGAAGGAGGAAGTTCCAATTTATAAGCAACAAATCCAATCTTCTGAAAAACCTTATATGGCCCATAGAACTTTGGAGCGAGCTTATGACGCCCTTTGAGTTTCAGGGAGGATTGCTTGTAAGGATGTAGACGAAGAAAAACCATATCACCTGCTTGAAAAGTGCGCTTAGAACAGTGTTGATCGTCTTGTTGTTTAATTCGATTTCTTGCCACGTGAAGATTGTCCTGTAAAATGCGAAGAATCTGATTTCGGGTTTGAAGAACCGTGTTAACTGCCTGAACTGGCGAATAGTTGGGGGTGTATGGAAGAAGCATATGGAGTAATTTTAGATGCAGTGTGGTAGGAGGTATTGTACCACCATTCAGCAAGAGGGAGCCACTTTTCCCACTGATGCTGTTGTTTGGAGGTGAAGCAACGAAGATAAGTTTCCAAACATTTGTTGATAACTTCAGTTTGATCATCTGTTTGTGGGTGATACCCTAAACTCATCTTCAGTTTGGTGCCAGTGTGGTGAAATAGTTCTGTCCAAAATTGATTGGTGAAAGTTGCATTGCGATTTGAGACAATGGAAGAAGGGATTCCATGAAAACAAAAGATATGGTCCAAGAAAATCTGGACGAATGAGGAGGTGGTATAGGGATGGCTGAGGGCACAAAAATGACTATATTTGGAGAGGCGATCAACCACAACCAAAATCACTGTCTTCCCTCCAGGGATGCACAAGGGTTCAAGCAATCCAAGAAGGAGTGTTGTTTCACCCTTGTTGCACTGGCAGGTATCATATTCAACCACCATCTATTAAATTGTCCTTTTCATTCCCTTCCAAAAGAAGTTACGCCGTGCCCGCTCATACGTTTTGAGGAACCCAAAATTCCCTAACGATGGAGAAGCATGGAGTTCATAGAAGACAATCCGTTGAAGATTTGTGCTCTAGGGAAGCACCAGACGACCCTTGTATCTTAGGAAAGCACCATCCCAAGAGTAATGCGGTACAACAAATGGGTTGTTGGCCAACCGTTGGATGATTTGAGATAATGAAGAGTCATTGACATAGCCCTGCTGAACAAATTGCAAGCAATTTGGAACATGCATAGAAATAGCTGAAAGAGAAGCTTGGTCATCAAATGCGCGATAAAGAGCATGCACCACAAGATTGTCCTTACCCTTCTTGTAAGTGATCTCATAGTCATAATCCATGAGTTTGCTAACCCATTTCTATTGTGCTGGAGAGGAGACCCGTTGTTCCAGGAAATATTTTAGGCTCTAGTGATCAGTCTTGATGCAGAAATAATTCCATAATAGGTATGGCCGCTACTTCTGTACTGCATGAAAAATATCTATCATTTCCTTCTCATATGTAGAGGCGACTAAATTCTTACCGGAAAGGGCTTTGCTGGTGAACGCAATGGGATGTTCATCTTGAAGGAGAACAACACCAAGTCCATTGTCGCAAGCATCACTCTCAATAGTGAAGGGCTTGAAAAAATCGGGCATAGCTAGAACAAGTGTAGTACACAATACACATAACTTGTTTCAGTTTGTCAAATGCACACTCAGTAGCATGTGTCCATGTAAAAGTACCATTATTCAATAGAGTGGTTAATGGAGTTGCAATCTTTCCGTAATCTTTGACAAACTTGTGGTAGTAGCCAATCAATCCCAAAACACCACAAAGGCTCTTGAGTGTTTGAGGATGCGGACAATTTTTCATGGCATCTATTTTGGAAGGATCCACACAACCCCTTGTGCTGAAATAATATGCCTGAGATACTCTACTTTCTCCTGTCCAAAACACATTTAAACTATTTGGCATGGAGATGATCATCAAAGAAAAGTTGCAGTACACGATCCAGATGCTGGAGATGCTCAACCCATGTTTTACTATAGATGAGGATATCATCAAAGAAGAACAAAATGAATTTCCGCAAGTAGGGCCGAATATATTATTCATCAATGCCTGGAATGTGGAAGGAGCATTAGTGAGGCCAAAGGGCATGACCAAAAACTCATAGTGGCCATCATGTGTGCGGAAATGTGTTTTAGGGATATCATTTTCATGAACCCGAATTTGATGATACCCAAAACGAAGATCGAACTTGGAGAAAAAATGAGCACCATGAAGCTCATAAACAACAGGAATTTGAAACTTATCCTTGATTGTGACGTGATTAAGTGCTCGGAAGTCAATGCAGAGGCGCCATGACCCATATTTTTTTCGGACAAGAACTGGTGAAGAAAAGGAACTAGTACTAGGGCGAATAATACCTTGCTTCAGTAAGTCCTGAACGAGCATCTCAATCTCTATCTTTTGGTGAAATGGATAGCGATAGGGCCTGATGTTGGGAGGAACAATTCCAAGAAAGAGATGAATACGATGGTCCTCTAGTATTGAAGGTGGAAATCCCACTGCTTCAGCAAAGACACATGCATATCTATCCAAAATTTGTTGTAGATCCAAAGGAGTAGTGGAGATCGCTGATGGGTGCATCTGAATGGAATGGAGCTGAGCGATGACACCATGTGAATTCTTCTTAAGGAACTTTTCCATGCGAAGTGAACTGATGATGCTGAGAGACCCTAGTTGTAAGCCCTTCAATGTGTGTGTTTTTTCCCATTGATTGAAAACTGCATCCAAAGTTCAGCAAAATCCCATCAGATGGGGCCAAGTGTGCGTAACCATTGAGCGCCCCAAACCACATCACATCTGCCTAAGGGCAAGGAAAACATGTCGAAGTGCAGTTTATAATCCCCAATAGAGATATGCACATTGCGACACTTTCCATTGCAAGGTAAGGTGCCCCCATTGGCAATCATGACTTCAAAGCTGGAGCAAGGATGGACAAACAATCAGCCTGTTTGGCGATCCGAGGGTCAATGAAGTTATGAGTGCTACCAAAATCAATGAGTATTGTAAGAGGGAGCTTCTTGAAGTAACCCTTGACCCGCATTGTTTGTGGGGTGGTGACTGCAGCTAAAGCATGGAGAGATATCTTTGGGTAGTCGTCCTGAGAAGGAGGGTCAGCAGGAGGCTACTGAAGGTTGACCTGATCATCTAAGGGGTAGATCAAGATGGAAGAATCTCATCTGTCAATAGTCCTCCTCCATGTCTGAATCAACAAACTCATCACTGTCCTCTTCCTCCTCCTCCCCCTCCTCTCTGTCCATCTAACAATCTGCATCTGCTGGTGTGGAGGATGACCCCTCCAAAGGATCACCATCATCAAAAGTAACCAGCTCTAGCACTTGATCATTAAGATCCATGTTGGCTAATGCCAACTCGGTACTACTATATTCCAAACCCATATCATCAGGAAAGACATCCCACATCTTTGTCTTTCCCTTCATCCACTCTTCCCTCTTCCTGTAAATAAGATGAAGGTTGGAGTGCACATACACCATCGTCTCTGCCCTGGACTACTCAAGCCTGCTCTTCTTCAAACTGTACATGTTTCCATATGTGCTCCAATTCCTCTCACAACAAGAGGATGATGTAACTTGAGAGATGACCCTCAAGGCGAACTTCTGTAGAATAGGGCATGTTGCCCCGTGAGTTTCCCACCAAACATAGGGTTTCTTAACACCCCTGTCTCTAAGCACATCATAGCCTTCAAATCTATCAGTGGCAGTGGAAAACTCTACAAATCCCTCCTCCACCTCATCAAGTAAGTCTCTATCCTGAAATAGCTATCTAAATGATATCTTCCTCCCATGTGAAATCTTTCCATCCATGTGAGGAGGGAATCTGTGTGAGGGCCTCGATCCACCAATGAGCCATTCTTGACTGTAGAAATTGGGGTTCAAATTAGAAATGAAATGTGTCCAAAATGAACATACCTGTGGATATTTAGCTTCCACAACCATGCCAACAACGTTGCAAACAGGTGCATTGTCCGTGATCATTTGTACACAAGAATCAACATCTACTTCTTCAATGGTTTTGATGAATAACTCACCCATATATTGTGGATCCTTGTATTTCCCAAGAGTATCCACCGCTTTCAAGAACATTGGTCCATTTTGGGAAGATACCATGAAATTGATGAGTGGATGGCGTGCTGGATCCGTCTATCCATCAGAAACAATACTCACACCGGATGAGGGCCGTGTTGATATAATTGGCTCAAGAATTTTATCCACCTCCTTTGCTTTAACCAACAATGTGGTTCTAAGATTCTCTTAACCAAGAGGCACATAACCGGTTGTATCTCATTCAATGAGACTTCGACACATCTCAATAAACAATGGTGACCGTGCAACATTGAATGAGATGAAGTTGAGGTAGAAAGATAATGCAATGGTAAGGTCCACCTCTTCTTACACCTCTTGTTGGAAAATCCTATCCATTGGACCACTTGGAGATGGCCTCTTTCTTGTTTGATGAGTATCCCCACTCCCATATCTGCTAGGTGGAAATGGAGGCCTAGTGCTAGAGGATTTCCTCAAGAATGGAAGAGGATCCTCTCTTTCCATATCCCTCCTTTGGGTAACATTCACTGCTTTACATGAAGAAATCCCACAAGAAGGAAGGGCCAACAAATGGCCCTTAACCCGGTAATATGTGCTCATGAACTCATTTTTGCAAAAATTGCGACTCCAAGACACATTGCCTCCCCCACCATGCTTTGCCCCAGGGCCATCTTTCATGTCACATACTTCCACAAAGAGTATTTTCTTTTTCTTGGGCTTGTTGTCTTGCTAAAATACGATTAAATCGAGCATGAGCTCCACTAGCAACAAATGGAGCACTTGAAGGAGTAGTAGAAGAGCTTGTGCTAAAAGGAATAGGAGAGGAGGCACTAGATGGGGCATTTCTCCCTTTCCTTTTCCCTTTAGCTCCTGCCCTAGCTGATTGAGACATTGTCTTTCTTGTTTGATGGTTAAGCTTGCAATCCTCTCCAAAAATCCACCCCCAATGCACTTGGAATCCCTTGGAAAGCCTTCAAATCTTCTTTACTTGCACATAAAACTCACTCTCAAGCTTCTCCACACTTGCAAATGACAAAAAATAAGTGAAATTTTGTTTTTATAGTGACCCCAGGCGACCTTTTCCGTGGTTTTCGTGTCTTGGAATCGGGACACGAGTCGCATAGTCGGGGACACGATGGGAAATCGTGTTTGACATGCCTTTTGACCGTGTCCTGATTTTAGATACGATCAAAAAGTCGTGTTGGACACGATTTCCCATCGTGTCCGTGTCCGACACGACCCCACGGCAGTGTTACAAAAACCAGACTAGTTTCGGCAAAACCGACCGATTTGACCGATTCAGAGGCCTCACCAGTTCAAACGGTGTCTCAAATCGGAAATGACCGGTTTCGTACAGAACAGGCCGATTCTGACCGGTTCCGGCCGGTTTTTTAGTTCCAGTTCCGGTTTTGACCAGTTCAGTACAGAACTATACAACGACATTTAAGAGGCCATTTTTTAATTTTAAAAAAAAAGTTGGATGAGTGGGGAAGGTTCTAGATAACCCTAAACCCCTAAGAAAGCTATAAAAGCAACCCCAACCGCTCTATTTCTCTCACACTACTCACTTGAGTATTTTGAGTTAAGAATCATTCTTGACATTCTTGGGAAGTGTAGCAGCCTTGAAAGGGTATGCTAAGTACCTACAGTAGTCTTGGTTATATCATCATAAATAAAATACACCCAATAGTAGTTACCTATAGTAGAGAAGAAGCTTTGAGCAGCCCTAGCCCCTAACAACAACTCTGAGCTAACTGTGTAGTTAAAAGAAACTTTTGTGGGCATATTCCAAGGGGACAATGTGTTACAGCATCTTTGAAACAGCCCTTTCAACAACAACAGTTTCCTCAGCATGTTAAACATATGATTCAAGTGAAATATGCTCAATATGGCACCTAGCAAAATACATACAGGAGCCCTTTTTGCAAATTTGTGTATAATGGTTTTGATTCACATGGTTGAACATATATATATATATATAATTTTTCAAAATTTGAACATTTTATGTATTTTTGGTGGACCGGTTTTGTGATCCGGTTTTTTTCCCGTTTTGGTCTAGTTCCGGTTCCGGTCCTATTCCAGTTCCGGTTCGGGTTCTCAAGGTCAGCTGGTTCGAACACCGGTTCAGTTTTTGTAACATTGGATTCAAGTGAAATATGCTTAGTATGGCACCTAGCAAAATACATAAAGGAGTCCTTTTTGCAAATTTGTGTATAACGGTTTTGATTCACATGGTTGAACATATATATATATAATTTTTCAAAATTTGAACATTTTATGTATTTTTGGTGGACCGGTTTTGTGATCCTGTTTTTCTCTCGGTTTTGGTCTGGTTCCGGTTCTCGAGGTTGGCCGGTTCGACCACTGGTTCAGTTTTTGTAACATTGCCCCACGGAACACAAGGTGCATTTTGGATGTGTCCAGTTTTTGAGGTTACTTTATATTTCAGATATTTTGGATAATTTATGTGTGAGCAAACTTTGTTTGTCTCATTATGGTTTATTGTATAATCAATTCAAATGCTTAAATTTAAGCTGCGCCCATTTCATGTTAGGGGCAAAGCATTTGAAGGTAGAAGTTTGCTTTTAAGGAAGACAACAAATCACAACACTACATTCTTTGGAAGACATTAAGTGAACCATTAGAACTGAGATGTCCTTTTCATCCTCAGTTTAGCTTTCACTTTGCATGATAGCTGAGCAAAACTGCTCAAGAAAGTACTCAATCTGAAATTGCAAATAAATATGGCAGATTTAATTTCACTGAATCACTATGACATTGATTTCTAATGCGTAAGCATCATCATATAAATAATTATTCACTTCAGATGGCTGAGCTATTATAACTTGCAACTCTTGAAATAACAGGACTGGAGAACTGCTACTATCATACTTTTAGTTCCCCTGTTAAATGAATTTTATGTGTCATCTGAAGGTTACAAATTCCAAAGCTGTCAATTGACTGATTAACAAATGTTTTAAAAAGTCGGTTCTTCCACAGGTAAATCACACGATGTGTCAACTTTGCCAAATGCCTTTGTCAGTACAAGGGTGTCAAGCAGGTGCCACACTCTCTGTAAAACCCCGACTGCCACAGACAAATATGCCCGCTTTGCAGCTTCTCTACGAGCTTCTAGGCATTTAACGTCATTCAAAAGGTGCTGCAATGCTCCAAGCAGTTCACCTTTCCCAGATACCTGAAAAAAAATATGGAGTAGGCATTACTTTCTGCCTTGAAATTTATTTATCGACTAATGAAGAGACAAACCAAAAATTCACAAACTATGGCAAACACAGAGGAGAGAAACATAATGTACATGATGGGACTGAAAAGCACTAGCAATACTGAAATTCTTTACAACTGATTTATCTTTGCAAGTAATGTGTGCATGAGATGTTTACCATCAAGTGCCAAGTGATATGAAGAATCAAACAAGCCATACTGTGAACCATGAGGTGCCATATAATTTTGCAAATTGTATGAATTTACAAGCTAGGTGGGATAAATGTCTGCAGCCAGATGGTACTGTTATGCTCAGGTTTTGCAATACAGCCATTTTACATATAAGCATTATGTAAGGCATATAAGCCGATCACCATATTTCTATAGACGTGATGCATTTGTAATAAAAAAACATTCACGTCACATACAAAATAGGCAATACCAACCATTAATTGCAAGAACTACTCACAGAAGATAATGTAGAGTACCCAATGAAAGGCATATCATAATAGTAATGATTAACTAATAAATCATTATTTATTATTAGCACAGGGTTATGACTGAGTCAAGACCATTATCTAAGGGGTATGATAACATTATATATTGGCCCCTAACCTGTTGTACCTATTCAGTTTTGTATGTTAAATATTTGTTTTTATCAGACATTCTATGTCTTATTTTATGCTTCCCACATTATAATTGCATAAAGTGAAAGTCTTCTGCCTCATAAATAGAATTTGATAACCCTCGCGTGCTACAGGCAAACTCCTTGAATCAGGTATGTTAAGAACACCAAACGTCAAGCAACATTATTAAAACCACTAAATAGTCAAATATACTATTATCAACTGAGTTGATAAAGAAATCAATACTATTCACTTTTGTATGTTAAATATTCATTTTTATAAGACATTATATTAGGGAAGTTAATTACACAAATTCTAGCTCATTGAGCAACACTGTTAAAACCATTATAACAGTCAAATATAGCACTATCTAGTATCAACTGAGTTGACAAAGAAATCAATACATACATCCAATTCTTTTTGGAAACAGTGGAGCAAATTGGGGTTATACAAGGGCACTGAATGCGTGTTAATGTTAAAGGAAATACAAATGATCTTACATCATTACCTGTTGAACTGAAGAAGGTACTGATCTTTGCATCTCTGCTACCATCTGAGCAAAATGCCCAATATAAGGCCCTGGCAGTGAGTAATGGCAACATTTATGAGGACACAGGCAATTCATTGGACACATGCCGAACCTAAAACCAAGCACTCAAAATTATATCTATGTCAAGTCTAGACTTGAAACAAAAAAAGTAAATGATGATGAATAACTAAGGTTTATTCAATTCAAAAATGGTACCCGTAAGAACAGCACAGCCTGCAGCTGCAGCTTCAGCAATGTTATGACCTGCTAACCCTGGGAGAAATGATCCTCCTATTACTGCAATGGGGGAGAGTCTGTACAGGTCCCTTAGCTCACCTGTAAACCAAATAAGATATCTTAGTCAAATACCTTGCAGAAGCTCTTGATGCTGCTAGTGTAATTTGACCAAAATTATCTTAGTTAAATACCTTGCGGATGCTCTCAATGATGCTAGTTTAATTTTACCAAAACAACACATACTACGTAATGAAGAATCTAGATGTAAGACTATCATGTAACAATAATAAATTATTTTGGCATTATAGCATGTTTATTGAACCAAACAAGCAGAGTTGACTTGAAAATGTTCAGATAGTCTAGGTCCTAGGATAATGTTTCTCCTATTAAAGCATCACATCAGTGGGCCCAGTAAAATGTAGATGTGTTAACTCGTAAAATTGTTTCATAAAATTCATGTTTGCTAGTAATACAAGTCTAAGAGATGAATAAAACCCTTGAAAAATTTACCAAATTGCAGACACCTAAACTTAACTGTGATTGAAATTTCTTTTCACATCAGGTATGACTGCGGAATGAAATCAATCTCTCTCTCTCTCTCTCTCTCTCTCTCTCTCTCTCTCTCTATATATATATATATATATATATATTGCTTCTCTTGACATACTTTGAAGTCTACAAAGTTTATAGTACCTCTTCTCTTAAAATCAAACTGAAAATAAAATTTACCCAGAATTTAAACAAAATTTGATCAAGAATGTGAATTTCTTAGATCTCATTTATACAGTTGAACAACTCGGTTATGTAAATTCATAACTCATTTTGTTTTTTTTGGAATATATTATCTCAAAGAAATTATAATCACAATTGTTTTTGTATGTATTTTTAATCAGTTTGTTGCAATTGAATATATGGTTCATTAACTAATGTATCCATTGAGAAACAGACATGATCCAAAATGGATCACTACACAATTTGTCCTGTGTTTTTGTAATTGTTGAGTGGAATACTGGAGTCATGGACTTTTAGGGTGCATTTTAGGGGTAGATTCTATTTTGGTGATTTGGGGTCTTGAAACTTCCACACCCCATTTTGGGTAAATAACCGTTTTGGGGGTCAAAGTTTTGCAAACAAAGCTCCAAGCCCTCCCATGCTCTTCTACTTGCCAAGAGCTTTCCAATGGTCCTGTTATCACACCATAGTAGCTGGGCTACTATATTTGCTGAGCAGATATCTGCACTTTTTGGAGCTTTTCCTTTACACAGTTTCAGTGAGATCAGTCATGATGAGCAGCACCATTTATGATCACTTACACATCAGAGCAACTTATATCAGACAGTGTGTAGACCTTGTGCCAAGGCTGAGCCTTGAGAGCTTAGATTTGATGACCGATATGACCTTTTTGTTCCATACAGATTCCGTTCAGTGCCCAGAGTTCCAGATGTTATTATTGCAGCAGTGTTTCATTGGTTCTGGATGATGTTTGTTGAGACATGCAGTGATATGACCATTAGACTTGTGATTGTTAGCATTTGATTATTATCTTGTTGTTTTAGCCATTTTGATAGCATTAACTTGGTATGTAACCCATGATGTGGCAGTATTATTTAAATAAATGAAATGAACTATCTTGGTTGGATTTAAATAATAAATTGGGTGTATTACTTGCACTTTAAGGTTGACTGACTATACTCATTCGTTTCACTTACCCTCCTATGAGCATGGACATGGTCTTTCCTGACATTTATGTTTGCTAGCTTAGGCATCACATGCACTTGACTCCATCCATCCATGACCTTCCCTGTTTTGGCTTTCACCTTGACTTGCCTTTTTGACTTTTGATATGGAGGACTTCCCCGCTCCTGCCTTTGTGTTGGATAACATCCATGTTTGTTTTGTGTCTCGGCTCTGAGTTGGTGACAGAACTTGCCTTTGGTGAGTTGGATTTTATGCCTTGATCACTCTAGTCAGTTGCCCCGATGTGTGGCTTAGATTGTGGAATTCCCCCTAATCACATGAGATGTTGTTGGCTAAAACCTGAAGCACATGTACTACTTGTATGAAAATTATTGGAAATCTCTTTTGAAATGTAATGAAAGCCCATGGAAATAAATGAAATGTAAAACTGTGATTATCATCACAATGGAAAAGGGCTAAAGCAATGAAATGCTAAAGTACCCCAATGAAGGGTCCAAAAAAGGTCTAAAAAGAAATGGCTAAATGAATGTGAAATCTAAAGATTGCTGACCTCAAAAATCTTATAAATGAAAGGCCAAATAAAAAGCAGTGGTTAAATGTATGCCAAATCTAAAGATTGCTGGCCATGGAAATGAAATGATGATCCTAATGAACTTGGATCAACTTGATGTAGACATGATGCCAAGGTTGAATAAGCACTCTCTAAACAACTTACCCATTTGTGAGGCACTGCCATTCCTTTTGTTTATCTTATCTAGCACATGCTTGAGTGTGTAACACCTTTTCCCCTATCCAAAGTATCACTTAGTTAAGTTGGTCAAGTCATCCCTTCTACCCTATGCTAGCAGTTAGGCCATGTCCATTGGATGAAGTATGTCTTTAAAGCTTTGGTGCAAGTAAAATATTAAATAACATTGAATATCTATGTATTAACTGCCATTTGATTGATGTTTATACTTTGAGTTAAGCTATTAATATGGTTAAAGGAACATGTCTTAGTCATTTGTTATAATCTAGTCTTTGGTTGTATTTTGACCTAGTCAAACATAGTTTGACCATGGTCATCCTTGGGATCCGTGATGAGATGGACCACTTATGCTATATGATTTTGATCTACGGTCCTACATATACCTATTGATGATTCCATATGTTGGGCACATGCTTCAGATGATGATTGATGCAATTTTTCAGGTTTATTATTATTTCCAGATCATCATATTTTTACTTGTCCGGGTATGGTAGACCCTACAGATGATCCTACAGGTTATCATGAGGTGTATGAGTACTCATCTCTAGTGGATTTGGGTCTTCTGGATCCATTGAAACACTTATCTTTCAGTTTCAGGCACTCCCTGACGTGATAATAGCAGTTTTCCACGTGTTGACCAGTTTGGCCATGCTGATGTGGCTTGTCTAGCAGTATCTTGGGAGGCTAGTCGTTGCCTAGGGCGCTACAGAGGAAGGGGGTGGTCCAACCACTTGTTTTTACAATATTACCCCCCTTCCGGACATGATGGCACACTCAATTTGACAACGCAGGCACCCCAGAGGCAGTTTTGGGTAGTTTCAGGAGGATTAAAAAATGGAATAAAAAGGTCATTGAGGAATTCGATTTGGGCAATTGAGGCAAGGTTTTGGCACTTGGTTCGCTCAAAGGTCATCCATGGTGTATCCCCCTTCTTCCAGATCAGTTTGCACCAGTCAGTGGGATCCACATGTGCTACAGGAGGACTTTTATTGCATATATCTCTCTGATTATGGGGACAGGATTTGATCATTTCTATACTTGGACATGTCATTGAGTCATATTTTATATCATTGTGCCATGGGGTCATGCTAGAAGGGGAATAATACCTCCTAGCCTCACCATGTGCTCCTAGTCACTTGTCCTTGTCTTTGTGTTGTGGCTCCTATGTTATTAGCCACCCCCATGTATGACGTCATCCCCCATAGGGCTCTTCTAGCCATGATGTCATCACTTATTTGAGTGATCCATGTCTTATGTTATGTTGGCTCATCTTAGCCGTTGATTATATTGTTATATTTTTTGAGCTCAACCACTAGTTTTCAAAAGTGGTTTAGGGTTTTGGTCTTTCTCTCCTATAAAAGGAAGAGACCCCCTCATTGTAAAGGCATCTAGAGAGTTTTGGTTCTTGGCTATTGGAATAAAATATTTTTCTTGGGCATCTTGGATCATGGAGTTGGATGCTTGTTTGTGGTGATTGTAAATGCTTCTTCCTCTGCACTGACAGACATTGGTGGCCATCTTGGATTTTATCTTCACTAACACGATTTGCAGGCAAAGAGGGCATCTTGGAGGAGTGCCTATTGGTGGGGAGGCCTACCCTACTATCTTCATCAAGACATTTTGGGTCTACAGGGAGTTGTTTTGTCTTTGCACCAACAATTTCATGTTTATTCATCTTTTGTTTGCATCTACCTCCATTTCTCTTGATTGATTGATGTTTGTGTCCTTGGTTGACAAGAAGAGGAGGTCGAATTGGTTGAAGGAGGCAAAATGCATAGCAAGAGGGCTTCATCAAGTTTGGCATTTGATCTTTGTGGGAAGTAATCCTCATCACAAGCTACATTCTTCTTCATTTTCCAGGTACGCTCAAGGAGGCATGTTATTCTTCTACCTTGGCCATTTATTCTCTTAGATCTACAAACCCTCATTTTTACATTTTTTTAGATCTACTTGGATCTAGCATGCTTTTGGGGATAAAATTTAAAACCCACCTTAATAATCATCACGACAATCCCGATCTATAGTTTGGTGGTGTTTGGACTCCATTTGGCCCATTTCCCAAGGCACATTGGTCTCTCCAAGGGAAGTCGCATTCCTTGAGGGAGGCTATTTTGCTAGTTCCAAGACGTGGGTAGTTGAGATTGTTTCTTCATTGGATAGATCATCCCCTAAAACCTACCCCTAGTGCTTTACCCCATTTATTTTCACCTTGTGGACCCCATTCCTTATTTTAAGGGATGAGCTCCATTTGGGTCATTGGGTAATGCCTTAGCTCTTTCTTAGATCTATTTTCTTAACTTCATAAGTGGCCTAAATCAAACACTTGGTTGAAATATTTGTCCATTTGTCCACTTATCTTTCTAGATCTAAAGTCTTACACCATCGATCTCCTCTCATAACTTTACACATTTCCCTAGGAGTCTTTGGGTTAGCTAGTCTTCATAGATTGGCTACGGTCTCCCCCTTGATCTTGATTCTTCTTGATCTAAAGAGAAGATTTCCTCAATTAGCATGACACCCACTTGCATTAGGAACCGTGGCAAGCCTTGGGTCACCTCTTTAGCTGTTCAACACCTCTACCATCCTGGATAGGATACCTTTAGGGACAACTACAAGTTTTGGCTCATTTTTTACTTTGGGTAAAGGTAATTTTTGACTTTTTTTGGCTCATTTCGACTTTGGTTTTTTAGAGAATGACGAGAGAGGGCTTGTGGTCATCATCAGTCATTATGGAGGTATCTAGACAACCATCATAATCACCATCAAGGATTTTTTAGTTGAGCAAGGATTCAATCTCATTTGCCAACCGGTTTTGAAATTTCCAATTTCCCAATCTTGGGTATGTATTTAAATTCCACCATGTTACTACTATTTCTTCCATAGATTTATGCAAGGTTGCTTGCCTAGATTTTGTTTCTTTTTTTGTCGTTTTGCCATGATTTTCAACCCCATGAAACAATGTAAGTATTTTTTTTATGGGACAACATACTTGATTTTTAAAAACCCTCTTATTGTCATTTTTCATTGCTAATAATCTAATTTAGAGGTCTGATTTTTTAAACCAGCATGCTGTTATTTTTTTCCTATTGGAGTTTAATGTCATTTCTTGTGTTTTTGGTGCCCCAGGTTTGGTTTTTTAGGCTCTCCATTTCCATTGCAAATATGCCAAAACCATTGGACCCATTTTGACAATATGTTGACCCTGAAGATGGAACAAACCGACAACGCTTGAAATGCAAATTGTGTGGACAAAATATGAGAAGAGGGATTAGCAGGTTGAAGTACCATTTGGCAAAACTCTCTGGCCATGATGTGGGGCTTTGTAGTGTAGTTACCCCGGAGATTATGAGAATTTCCCATGATTCAATTCACTCTAAAAATAGAAAAAGGGGAGAGGCAGCCGCAAACAGAGCCAAACTTGCAGCTGGTGGAGTGGCTAGATCTTCAGGGATATATAGTTATCCCACTGAGAGTAGTGGTAAGTAATAGGGGCTCCATGGCCATGGATTCACGTATCGGGAGGGCCTCATCTTTTTTCGTTCCACGGACCAGAAGTGGTTGGCAACCTTCCATCGGGTCGCTGATTAAAAAAAAGAAGAAAGAAGCAAACAGGGTTATGGGGAGGATGCTTTTTTGGAGTGACTTGCCTCTTAGCCTCACAAAAAAAATCCATTTTTCCAGCCGATGTGTGATGCCATTGCTATTGGTGGTCTAGGGTACAAGTTCCCTACATATGAGGACTTTCAAGGGCCAATCTTCAAGCAGAGAAGAAGGACATCAACATTAGATTGGAGGGTTTTAGACAGTCATGCAAGACCTCTAGATGCACAGTGATGTCCGATGGTTGGACAGATGGGAAGGGTAGGACCCTTCTCAATTTCTTGGTACATTGTACTAAAGGTACCATGTTTATCAAATCCGTTGATGCATCAACACAAGTAAAATATGCAACATTGTTATGTGAGTTGATGGATGGTATCCTCCAAGAGGTCGGCTTACATAATGTGGCACAAATCATAACAAATAATGCAACTAATTATGTGGTTGTTGGTAGATTGCTTATGGAGAGGCACCCCTCATTGTTTTGGACTCCATGCATTGCAAATTGTATTGATTTGATGTTGGAGGATGTGGGGAAAATTCCCTTTATCAAGGAGGCCATCGATTAGGCTAGGAAGTCTCCAAATTCATATATTACCATGCTTTTGTTCTTAGCCTCATGAGGAGATGTAGGAAAAACAGGGAGTTGATGCATCCTGGAATCATATGTTTTGCCACCAACTTCATTTCTCTTCAGTCTTTGCTTCAATGTCAATTTGAGTGGACGCAAATGTTTGTTTGTGATGAGTGGTGTGATTGCACATATAGTAGGTTTGTTTGTGATGAGTGGTGTGATTGCACATATAGTAGGAGAGAGGATGGGAGCCATCGCTAGATTGGTGTACACCGACTCCTTTTCGGCAGGAGGGGACGAAGTGTGGTCAATCAATGAACCTTTGGTAAAGGTTTTAAGATTGGTTGACAGTGATAAGCCGCTATGGGCTTTTTGTATGAGGCCATGGATAGCGTCAAAGAAACTATCCAGTCTTATTATGTGGGGAAGGGTACCCCTGGATTCAATAGACACATGATGCTATGGGATTTCATTGATAATCAGTGGATCGAGATACTCCATCGACCCATTCATGCAGCAACACTTTTCCTCAACCCCTCCTTTTCCTACAAATGTAACTTTGATTTTGAATGTGAGGTGATGGAAGGGCTTATCTCATGTCTTCATAGGATGGTAACTGATGTTGAGACTTGCCACACTATTACTCGCAAGATGGAGATGTAACAGGAGGCTATGAGACTATTTGGCTTTGTTGATGCTATCCGTGAAAGGACCGTTTTGATGCCAAGTAAGTGATTACAAATTAGAATTTAGAACTTTAAATTTTTAAAATTTAATTGTGTTTTAAATTTTATTTGAAAGTTGAGATTTGAATTATGTAATCCAATTCTCTTTCTTTCTTGTTTGTTGTAGATGTTTGGTTGAGAACATATGGTGCAAGGGCACCAAATTTAAAAATAATTGCCATCCGAGTCCTCAGTCAAACCTGTAGCTCTTCAGGATGTGAGCGCAATTGGAGTGTATTTAATAAAATACACTCAAAGAAATGCAACATGTTAGAACTTGAACAAAGCAATTAAATTCATTGTAATTTAAGATCCTCCAACATATTGTGTCCCTTAGGCCTCAAGACTCATTAAATTTTTTTATGACCCTCTTACAAGTTGGAGTTCCCATGCCTAAATGACTTAGTGTATGTCCATTACAATCTCCGATTGTGGATGAAGCAGGTGGAGCAAATGTTAAGATTATATGCTACTATAGACTAAATTCCAACTTCATTAGCATTCAATACATTATTCACAATAGCAACATCATAAGGATCTCTGAAAGATACACAATCACAAAGCACAAAACAATATATCGTGGGAAACCCTCAAGGGGAAGAAAACCCAGCAAGAACTTTCTCAATATGGATGATCAAAGTACAATGCCAAAAATAGGTCTCACAAATAAGAGAGACAAAAAGATCAAACTCTAGATCCAAGCAAATCCTCCTCCTTCATAGATATCTCTCTCTCTCCTCTAATGCGAATTGCACAAGTGAGTGATGGTACAAATGAGAGGAACTCACTCTCTATTTATACTTTACTTTTTACTTGACTTTTATCCCAGCTAGGTCGGCCTCACTTTAACTGATTGGGCCGACCTCTCCTAGAAAGACTCAAATAATATTATATTACATTCTTTACCTCATGACTTTTACATGACCAAGTATAATAATGACATCTCCAAACGGAGGTAAAACATCCCCGACGGAGTTACAATAATAAAGTACAAGTAGAATATTCTTTGAAGTTACATTAATTTAACAGCAAACACCCGATGTGGATGCCATTTCCTTTGACAATATTGATGTATTGCAATGTTCCACCAAGTTTCCAAGACACGGGGACGTCGAAACGGGGAAACACAAGAGCGACCTATATAGAAGTTTCCCTCAAATTTTAGGAAACGTCAAATGGGACGTCGGGGTCTTCAACATAGGGGACATCGCTAGAAATATTACAAAATTTATATTGGAATACATAAAAAATTGGAAGTTGGAGCACAAGTCATTAAAGTCTTTAATTTTATAATCTAAAGATTAATACAAGTTTACAACATACATCAAGTGAAATTAAATGAAATACAACCATATCTAAGCTATAACTGAATAAAAAGAAATTGGAAATACAACGATATTGAACAGCGAAATGAAATTGAGGCTAGAAAGAAGGAAAATAGTGGATGACATGACCCTTTATCATTTAATTTTTTTTTTTTTAATTTTTTGGTAAAAAAACAATCAAAAGAAACGTGGGGATGCCATTCTTAGGAGGGAAATGTTTCCCTTCAATATTTCCTTGAGTTTCCTTCAAACAGAGGCATAGGGGGAAAGTTTCCAATGGAGTTTCCAAGTTTCTGAGACGTGCGGGGGCATGGAAGCATGTTTCCTACCCTTGGGGACGCGCACTTGTGTAACACTGATGTATTGTCCAAGTGGAGGGTGGAAATTGAGCTACCTATCATGGAAGAGGCACTTGCATGGTTAGAGGAGGAGCAACAGCAGCAAGAGGAGTGGGAGGAGTAGGGGGAGCAACTTGAAGACTTCATGGAGGGTGATGTGCTTGCATTAGCACCACCTTCTACACTGGTTGATGTATCTAGTCCCACATTGGCACCCACTAGTCACCGTTCAACATTTGGTGCAAGGTCAGGACCTTCTACTGCTAGGGGCAGGCCTAACAAATAACCCGTGATCTTTTCTCGTAAAAGGGGGAGAGGGCATTGATATCAGAGACAGATTATTAGCGGCTAGTTTTGTGACTTTTTTGTGATGTTATTTTGTATTGGACCTGTTATCACACAACTTGTAGTTGTCTCTAAAGGTATCCCATCCAGGACGATAAAGGTGTAGACAACTAAAGAGGTGACCCAAGAGATACCACGGTTCCCAATGCAGGATGGGTGTCACGTTAACTGAGGCACTCTTCACTTTAGATCAAGCCTAAGCAAGACCAAGGGGGAGACCCTAGCTTAGCCAATGAAGGCTAGCAAATTCAATCTAGGCCTCCAAGGGAAATGTGATGATGAAAAGAAAGGAGACCGAGATGAAACAAGATCTAGATCTAGGATGGATAAGTGCGCCCAAGGTGGTTACAGCTTGGTTGAAGAGGCTTAGGGAGATGACAAAAGTTCAACCAAGTGTAAGATAGGATCACTTATGGATTTAGAGCAGTAGATCTAGATAGATCTAATGCCAAAGAAAAGTACCCAAGTGGGGCCCGCCCTTAAAAAGTGGAAAATGGTCCAAATGGGGCCCACAAGGTCAAAATCAAAGTGAGATGGCCTTAGGGGGTATGCTATAGCATTGATCTATGGATTTGAGAAGAAATGAGCAATACCCACATGTGGGATCTAGCAAAAGACCACTAACCCAAGGAGTGCGACTTGCCTTAAGGAGGACTAGTTCCTTAGATGAAGGGGCAAATGGAGTCGGATGTCCACCAAATTATAGATCGGGATAGTTAAGATGATTACTAAGGTGAGTTTTAATTATTAAGCCCAAGTGATTGCTAGATCTCCATAGATCTGAAAAATAAAAAAAATGCAAGGGTTTTGATTTTAGGGTTTATATGACCAATGGAGAAAAGATGGATGGAACTAGATACATACCTTGTAGAACATACCTCAAAATCTTGTGGCCACTTTGCAAATTGATAGCCTTCCCCTTGTGTGTATATTCAAGAGTGAGATCCAAAGGCCCAAGTGAAATCATCCTCCTCCTAAGGTGACCAATTCGCCCTCCTCCTGCAAGACAAGATCAATGAGAAACAAGCCAAGCAAAAGAATGACGATAATGATGAAAATATGAAAGAGAAAGCATCAACTATGTCACTAAGATACAATAATGATACTCCCTAAGACAAAAGGCCAATCCAAGGCAAGATATGGGGTTTTCCCACAATACCCTCCCTCCAAATCATCCTCCTCTTCACCAAATCGGCCTCCCTGTAGAAAAACGTCTTGGAACCCCAAGATCCACAATGATACACAAAAAAGATTGTATATTCAACTTGCAAAAGAATCCATCAAGACAAGAGAAATAGATCCACAAAATAGTATTTTTATTCCAAGTTTGAAGAGCTCCAAAGGTGCCTTTACAATAGGGGGGTCTCCTCCTTAAATAGGATGAGGAAGACCAAAACCCTAAACCACTTTTGAAATGAGTGGTTGAGATCAAAAAATACAACAATATAATTAATGGCTAAGATGAGCCAATACAACATAAGACATGGATCACTCACTAAAGTGATGACATCATGGCTTAAAAGACCCTAGGGGGGATGACGTCATGGCTAGGGGAGACTAATACAAGTGTGTCTCATGTAAGATGACTAGGACAAGTGACTAGGAGCACATGGTGGGGCTAGGAGGTATTATTTCCCTTCACTAGCATCACCCCATGGAACAATAATATAACATGAGACTCAATGACATGTCTAAGTACACAAATGATCAAATCCTGTCCCCCCAAATTTGAGAGAAATATATATCAAAAGACATCCCGCTGATTGTGTGGACCCCACTGACTGTTGCAAACTGACCTGGAAGGAGTGGGATACACCATAGATGACCTCAAAGTAGACCTCATGCTAAAACCCTGCCTCAATTGCCCAAATCGAATTCCTTTATGGCCTTTTTATTCCATTTTTTATCCTCCTAAAAAACCCTAAAACTGCCCATAATTGACTGTCAGGTGCTTGCGCTATCAAACTGATTGCGCCATCATGTCCGGAAGGGGGATAATATGGCAATAACAAGTGGCTGGACGACCCCCTTCCCCTGTAGCGCCCTAGGCAACGACTGGCCTCCAATGATCTGGCTGGACAGGCCACACCAGCATGGCCCAACTGGTCAATAGGTGGAAAACTACTCATAACATGCCTGGGAGTGCCTGAAACTGATAGATAAGTGTCTCAATGGATCTAGAAGGCTCAAATCCACTAGAGATGAGTACTCATACACCTCCTAATAACCCATAGGATCATCTGTAGGGTCCACCATACTCGGACAAGTAAAAATATGATTATCTGAAAATGTAATCATGACAAATTGCATCAACCATCATCTGAAGCCTGTGCCCATCATATCGAATCATCAAAAGGGTATATAGAAGACCATAGATCAACATCATACATAAAATGGTCCATCTCATCACGGATCCCAAGGTTGACCTTGGTTAAACTAGGTTCGACCGATGAAACTGATCAAAATATAACCCTAGCTACGAAGCCATGCTGCTGCAAGTGCAAATAGTTAAGACATGCTCTGTAAATCATTTTCATAGCAAGAATCTAGAGTACAACATCACCTCAATAACATAGCATTTATCAAATGGCACAACATGGACCTCCAAAGTTTTTCAATATTTATTCATCAAATACAACAACATTACTGTTATCACATATATAGTAGCCAGGCTACCATACATTATTTTTCTGATGCCAGTACACTATTCAACCAGTTCCCTTACATTTGAGATGCTGAGACGAGAATCTATATTGGATCACTATCAGATTTTGGACAGCAGTTGTATTCCCCATGCCATGACTGAGTCTTAGGACACTCAGAGAGATGACCGAGGTAGCCATTATACTATTGATACAGAGCAGTCAGTAGTGCCCAGAGTTACAGCAGCAGTTTCAGAGGATAGATGATGGTACAGGTTGATGAGCATTCAGGTATATGACTCAGCAGGTATATCATTGTGTTATGGTTATATTGCTTTTATACTTATTCTTATAGCATGTCTTAGCACTTAGTGTCATGATCTGGCGATCATATAGATATGTGGACCTGGTTGATCTTATTATATATACTATATTTGTCCCTACTCAGACTTAGAAGTTCACTATTCATACTCATTGGTTTTACCCTCCTTAGGGAATAGAGGTGATCATTCCACCATACGTTGGCTTGCTAGTGTTGGCTCCATTATTCATTGTCTTCATCCATCCATTACCTACCTTTTAGTTTATCACCCTGACTTACTACTTGACTAGTGGCATGGACGACTTTTCCCCACTGTAGCCTCTGTGTTAGATGAGCTTCCCTGTGTATTGTGTCTCGGCTCTGAGTTGGTGACAAAACTTACCTTTGGTGAGTTGGATTGTAGGCCTAAATCATTCTGGTCGGTTGTCCCGATGTTTGGCATTGGCTCGAACTACCCCTAGTCACTTGAGATGTTGTTGGCTAAAACTGAAAGCTCATGTACTACTTATGGAAACTGATAAATTCGCCCATGGAAACTAAAAAGGGCAAGAGCGATGAACTGCTGAAAAATACTCCTCGAAGAGTATAAGAAAGGTCCCAAAAAGCAATGATTCTTAAAAGCTATATCTAAACAATTGCTGACCTTATATATGTATAAAAAACATGCCCTGGATGCAAGCTGCAACTAATTGTGCTTATCAGCACACCTGAGATCCGAAGGGTTATGTAGGCCAAAAAGGCCATGAAATGAAATTGAATGATCCTAATGAACTTGGATCAACTTTATATAGACATGATGCCTAAGTTGAATAAGCACTCTCTAAACAACTTATCCATTTGTGAGACACCGCCATTCCCTGTGTTGTTGCTCATTCAGTATGTCCTATGGTGTGTATTCCCTTTCCCATTTCCAAAGTGTCACAAAGTTAAGTCGATCAAGTCATCCCTTAGCCTAGCCAGTTATTTTAGCCTTCACCCTTCACTAGCAAATTGATCACAGCTATGAAGTGAGTATGGTCTTGAAAGTCTAGTCTGAGTAATAATAATAGTTAACGACATTATATATTTGGATTTAGATTGCCAGTAATGATCACTTTGTGTTATAATTGTTATTTGAATAAGTTGTAGAGCATGCATTAACCTTTGACACTTTGTAGCAGCTTCTGATGATGGTTTGAGTTATATTTGGTCATGTTGACTTGGTCAAACCTAGTTTGACCAAGGTCAACCATAGGACATGAGATGGTTAGACCTTGTGATGATATGGATAGGCGATATATGGTCTATGTACATGTACATGATGATTCTATGCAGCGGCTACATGGTTATGATGATGATTCATGGTTTACAGCAGTATTTGATCATTTACAGATTATTATTATTTGACCTGTTTCGGTATATTGGATATATATTTTGATCATGCAGAGACTCATATGGTGTATGAGTACACATCTTGGATGGATTTGGACCTTCTGAGTCCAATGAGACAGTTTGTTTTCAGTTCCGGGCACTTACAGTGATGATTGAGCCTCAATAGGCTATCCCAGTGCAGTTTTGGTTTGTTGGAGACCCTGTCAGAGCAGATGTGATTTTTATCCGGTTGACCTAGGGCGCTGTGCTTGGAGGGGGTGGTCCAGCCACTTGTTTTTACCATATTACCCCCCTCCCGGACACACTGGTGCCCTCACCTGGACAGCGCAGGCACTACAGGAGGTAGTTTGGGGCAGTTTCATGCTTCCCGAGGCATTTCAGGATTGGTAGAAATGGCTATTGAGGAATTCGATTTGGGCTACTGAGGCAATGTTTTGGCATGGGATGATCAGTGATGATGGATCGATGTCTTCCACACCTCCTCCAGCAGTTTTAGCTTCATCGGGGCCCGCATCCATCACTTATGGCACTTTCTGATGATTTCTGAGGTCTTTTAAGGCCTACGATTTGACCAGAGGCACGATTTGGTATATTGATGACTATTTATTTATTATTGTGCTATGGGGATTGACCAAGGGTGGCTAAAATTACCCCTTGGACCCACCATAAGCTTCTTATTATATTTTGTCATCATGATTTGGTGGGATTCCCCTCTTCTAGGGCGATTTTGCCCACTTATGTTATATTTTATGAGTGATCCATGTATTTTATTGTTGAGCTCATTCAACCATTGATCAGACATTTGTATCTTTTAATCTTAGCCACTCATTCAAAAAGTGGTTAGGATTTTGATGCCTCTCCTTCTTATTTAAAGGAGAGAGCTTCTCATTGTAAGGGGTCTTTGGCTCTTGGATTATTGGTATAGAAAAAATTTCTTGTGGAAATTCTTGTGGTCTCCTTTGCATCTGGTGTTCTTAGATGGTGATTGGAAAGTCTATTGCAACCTAGCATTCGGAATTTGTGGTAAGATCTATCTCTTTTGGAAATCATTGTCTTGTCTACAGGAGGGCGACTTCAACAAGGACGATTTTGCAAGGCTTCTTCAAATTGACTTTCTTGGCATTCGCTTGTATCAGGGGGTTATCATTAGTATCATTGTGATCTATGCTATCTTTGTGTTACTTCTCTTGTGGCATTAGTCTTATCTCTTGATTGCATCAAATCTGATACTGTTGACGTTTGTTGTGTAGGAGAGAGGGCGCATTGGCTTCTTGGGCTAAATCGATTGCATAGAAAACTACCTCAAAGCTTCTCAAATTGATCGGGTTTGCATAGATCATCATCATCAAGGCATCTACAAGGTTACCCAGGTAAGATCCACAGGTTTGTTTCTCTTATCTTGATCCAATCCATTGACATTACTCATAAATTGATAAAACCCTTATTTCTTCAAACCCCCATTTTTACATTTTTTCAGATCTACTAAGATCTAGTGGCTTCTTGGGTAAGATATTTAAAACCCACCTCTATAGTATCCACGGCATCCCGGATCTATAGTTTGGTGAGGATTGGCCTCCATTTGACCCTCTTCCCAAGGCATTTAGCCTCTCCAAGCAAGGGCGCACTTCCTAGTTTGGTGGGTTGACCTAGATCTAGTACGTGGGTAGTTGAGATCCCGCTTGTTTCATGATCTACACATCCAATAACCTACCCCCAGATTGTCACTTTTTCTGATTTCTACCTTGTGGGCCCTATTCCACATTTTAAGGGATTTAATCCCCGTTTTGGACCACTTGGTATCTTTAAACTCAGATCTAGTAAGATCTAGCCATTGGATTGCCATGAAATTATAGATCCACGCTCTCACTTGCCTAAACCACTTGGATCTAAAGTTTGGATGTCATTGGACTTGTCTTGAGTCATTTATCCCACATTTTAGCCTCCTTGGGTAAAGTCACACCACCTTGGAGAAGTGAGTTGGTCCACTTCTAGGACATGGGTACATGAGATCTTTGTGGATTTGGAACGAGGATAATTCAAAACCTAGGTCTAGTAGGTTACCTTGTCAAATCTTGCCTTGGGGATAGCATTCCTTGTTTTAGGGGATTGTGGTCCACTTAGGTCAAACATCAAATCTCTAGATCTAGACCTATTCATCCATCAAGACTTTAATTTCCCACTTGTCTCATGCAATAGGAGTCCTCAACCACAAGTTAACTTCACTTTGACTCCATTATCCCAATTCCCAAGGTACTAGTCTCTCTCCAAGTCAATTCGACTTTCCTAGATTGTTGGATTAACTTGTGGTTTGACCCTTGTATGGTGAACTAAATCCTTTGATGTCATCATGTATCATGATCAAGCTTGTCATTTGTACTAGTTAGCCCCAATTCAACCCCTTAACTACCTTGCATTGGACACGGTTCCCAAGGCAGTGGATTTTCTCACATTGAACTAGTACTTTAATCCTGGATCTTATTTTTGAATGCTATAAGTCACTCACACATCAACAATGAACCAAAGCTACACTATTTGAACCCCTCACTTGTCTTGTGACTTCATCCTAAGGTCTAGGATAAACCATACACCTTACTTCACTTTGAATTAACTTGATTTGGTGTATTGGTTTTGATCTCTCTCCTGTCAGGAGTAGATCGGGTCTCCCCCTTTGTTGTCTGGGCTAGATAACATAAAGTGAAGGTTGCCTCGACTGGCGTGACAACCATCTATTGGAGGTCGAGGTGATCGTGGTTGCACCTTTTGAGTTGCCCTTCCCTATTGCCATCCATGAGTGGATACATCCATAGGGGTAACTACAGTTTAGGTGATAACAATTACAATGGGCAAAGGCTCTGTTATCACACCATAGTAGCAGGGCTACTATTCTTGCTTAGCAGATATCTGCACATTCCAGAGCTTCCATTATTCAGAGCATGGCTATGATGATTGTATATTTTGTGATCACTCATGATCAGAGCAGTATATTATTCAGACTTATGTTAGACCTTGTGTCAAGGCTGAGCCTTGAGAGTTCAGATTTGATGACCGATGTGACCCTTTATCCCATACAGTTTCAGTTCAGTGCCTAGAGATCTATTGCAGCAGTGTTTTAGATGGTATATGATGTTTCTTACTATGATGATGTTATATGATTTATGGATGCATTATCACTGACTATGGATTATTATCTTGTTGATTTAGTCATGATCACAGCATCTGCTTGGTATATTGTTCTTGATGTGGCAAGCTGTTTAAAATGAATTATAAATCATAAAATGGACAATTGCTTGCACATTTAGGTCATTTAACAAAACCCACTGGTTTTCCACCTTACATAGATATGGTCTTTCATGACACCAGTTGTTTGCTAGTGTAGGCTCCATATTCACTTGACTCCGTCCATACATGACTTTCCTATTTGACTTTAAACCTTGACCTGTCTCATTTGACTTTCTGATACTGAGGACTTCCCCATTTTTCTACCTCTGTGTTTGGACCGCATCCCTGTATATTCAGTGTCTCGGCTCTAAGTTGGTGACAAAACTTGCCTTTGGTGAGTTGGATTGTAGGCCTAAATCATTCTGGTCGGTTGTCCCGATGTTTGGCATTGGCTCGAACTCCCCCTAGTCACTTGAGATGTTGTTGGCTAAAACTGAAAGCTCATGTTCTACTTATGGAAACTTATAAATTCGCCCATGGAAACTAAAAAAGGGCAAGAGCGATGAACAGCTAAAAATACTCCTCGAAGAGTATAAGAAAGGTCCCCAAAAAGCAATGGTTCTTAAAAGCTATATCTAAACAATTGCTGACCTTATATGTATTTGAAAACATGCCCTGGATGCAAGCTGCAACTAGTTGTGCTTATCAGCACACCTGAGATCCGAAGGGTTATGTAGGCCAAAAAGGCCATGAAATGAAATTGAATGATCCTAATGAGCCTGGATCAACTTGATGTAGACATGATGCCTAAGTTGAATAAGCACTCTCTGAACAACTTATCCATTTGTGAGGCATAGCCATCCCCCGTGTTATTTTGTCCAACACAGAGTTTGTAGCTTTCCCTCTTCTCCCAGTCCAAAGTATTTTTGAGTTAAGTTAGACAAGTCAACCCCTTGGCCCAACCTTGTTCCTAGCCTTCATCCTTCACTAGCAATTTGACCATGTCCAATGAGTGAGTTTGTCATCTGAACTAGTGTGCAAGTAATTTTATATAACAAAGGAATATGCTAACTTGATTAATGCCACTGAATGGATGTTATACTTTGAGCTTGGCTATGAGAATGATTAGAGAAGCATGTCTTAGTCTACTGATGTGATTTATCCTTGGTTATATATTATTGGGATCCGTAATGATGTGGGCCATATATATATGGCTATTGATGATGATTGATGGTCCCACATACTTGGTGATGATATCATATGATGGACATATGGTTCAGATGATGATTGATGCAGTTTAGCAGGTTTTATTATTACTTCAGATCATCAGATCATGCACTATCCATATATGGTGGACCCTACAGCTGGCCCATTAGGGCAACCCATGGTGTATGAGTACACATTCTTAGTGGATTTGGGTCTTCTGGATCCAATGAGACACTTATCTTTCAGTTCCGGGCACTTCTGGCAGTGATTGATGCAGTTTTACACTTGTTGATCAGATTTGGGGCTGATTTCCCAGCCTGAGTAGCAGGGGCCATGAGAGGCCAGTTCACCTAGGGCGCTGTATGAGGAGGGGGTGGTCCAGCCACTTGTTTTTACCATTTACCCCCCCTTCTGGAGAGCTTGGTGGGCTCCGTTGGACAACACAGCTGCCCTAGGAGGCAGTTTTGGCACTGTCACAGTTACCGAGGCAGTTAAAAAATGGGATAAAGTGGTCACTGAGGAATTCGATTTGGGCAATTGAGGCAAGGTTTTGGCATTTGGTTTTCACAGAGGTCTTCCAGGGTGATCCCATTATCTTCCAGCCAGTTTTCACCATGTGGGTAGGCCCACATCGATCATAGGAGGTCTTTTACTGCTTGTTTGTCACAGATTTTGAGGACAGATTTGATCATTTATATTATCTTGGACATATTTTATTAGTTTATTGTGCCTTGGGGATGAGCTAGTAAGGATTGATGCCTCCTAGCCTCACCATGTGCTTATTTTGTCATGTCATAGTCATTATGAAGTGGATTTTTGTACTTTTACCCCTCTAGTGGATGACGTCATCCTCCCTTTGTACGATTTAGTTAGGACGTCATCATTATATTGAGTGATCCATGTGATGTATTGTTATGATTCATTATTAGCCATTGATTAGATCTTTTGATCTTTTAACCTTAGCCACTCATGTAAAAAGTGGTTAGGATTATGCTCTCTTCCCATCCTATTTAAGGAGGGAGCCTCTCATTGTAAAATCATCTAGAGATTTTTGGCTCTTGGCTCTTGGAATAAAATTTCTATCTTTTGGAGTACATGCTTGGGTTGGAGTGGATGTTGGTTGTTTTGATTGTAAATGCTTTTGTCCATTGCACTGGAGGATCTATTGTAGCTATCTTGCATATTTGCCATATCTTTTTACAGGTTGAGAAGACTTCTTCAACAAGTGTGAATTGGTGGGGAGGCTTGCCCTTCAAGCTTGGAGGAGGACGTTTTGGGTTAAACAAGGAGTGGTTTTGTCTTTGCACCAACTATTCTTTGCTTATCTCTTTCTTGCTTGTATCTACCTTCAACATGTTAAATTGATTGATGCTTTGCTCCTTGGTTTTGACAGGTTAGAGGGACACATGTGGCTTGGAAAAATCGATTTGGCAAGAGGGCTTCAAAAATTCTCCATTTGATCTTTGGCAAAAGTAATCCTCATCTCAACTAGCATTCATCTCTTCATCCAGGTATGCTCCAAAGGTATGATCTTCTTCTTCTTTGAACCATCCATAATTTCTAGATCATAAAAACCCTAATTGATCAAAACCCTCATTTTTGGTTTTTCTTAGATCTATTTAGATCTAGCCTTGCTTTTGAAGAGATATTAAAAACCCACCTCTATAGCATCCACCCCTAGTGAGATCTATAGTTTGGTGGTGATTGGGTTAAAATTGACACACTTTTCAAGGCAATAAAGCCCTCTTGAGCCAAATCGCACTTCCTTGGAGAGGCTTGTTTGGTTAGATCTAACACATGGGTAGGTGAGATCCCACTTGATTTGCAATCTACACACTTGATAACCTACCCCCAAACTTTTATTTGGGTGATTTCTACCTTGTGGGCATTATTCCACATTTTAAGGGATTAAAACCCCCTTTTGAACTACTTGGCATCTTAAAACTCAGATCTAGTAAGATCTAACCCTTGGATTGACTTGATTTTCTAGATCCACATAGATCGGTGCCTAAGCTACTTGGATCTACAATTCGATGGCCATTGGACTTGATTTGACATACCTTTTCCACCTTTTAGCCCTCCTTGAGCAAGGTCGCACTCCCTTGGGTGACTGAGTTTGCCCACTTTGAGGACGTGGGTGGTTAAGATTTTTGTGGATTTGAAACGAGCATACCTCGAAACCTAGGTCTAGAGTATCATTTTGTGATGATCTGCCTTGGGGGTAGCATTCCTTGTTTTAAGGGATTGTGGTCCACTTGGTACATTTCATGAAAACCTAGATCTAGCAAGATCCAACCACACTATCTCAATTAGCCCACTTGCCTTGACCTCTAGGTGTCCCGATCTACACTTTGACATACCTTTTGACTCCATTAGCCCATCCAACAAGACACTAGTCCTTCTCAAAGCAAGTCGCACTCCTTGGGAATTGTGTCAAACCTTAGATCCGGTACATGGGTACTCCTAAACTCAACTTAGATCCATAGATCTACTCATTACATATCCTCTAGTGCCAATTGCATCCCTTAACTTCACCTTGTGGGTCCACTTTAAGCCATTTCACATATCCCAAGAAAGTAGGACCCACTTGTGTAGCACATGGTACTATACTTTGTCATTATACCTAATTATGTGGCCTAAATCATACATTGGTTGAAACTCTAACCATCTCTCAAACCACCTTCAACCATACTTTAACTTCTAGGTCCACTCAACCTTGCATTGGTTTCCGTAACTCATCATTTACTTATCCTTAGGAACCTTTGTTTGGGTCCAATCATCTGTGATTGGTTATAGGGTCGCCCCCTAGGTCTTGTTTCACCTTGATCTAAAGCGAAGAGTGCCTCGGTTGACGTGACTCCCACCTTGCATTGGGAACCGTGGCATCTTTTGGGTCACCTCTTTAGTTGCCTATCTCCTCTACCATCCCGGATGGGATACCACTAGGGGCAACTACAAGTTGTGTGATAACACGCTCCACCATCCATCCTTATGGAGAAGGATTGCCTCCCTTTTATAGAAGGAATACAAGAAGAGGGGGGTGCATGAGAGAACTAGAGTGGGAGGGGCGCATCCCTTAATCAATGGAGTGATTTGGGTGTGAACTAAGACTTGAACTCACGCTTGGTTGTCGGGATGTGATGAGGTGGCTGCCACCTCAAGAGAGGGGCGCCAACCTCCATTGGATTCTCCTGCCTCCAACAAAAATGTGCCATAAATAGGGAGGATGCCCACGAGTGAGGATATGCGCCTCCATAAACATGGCATCACTCACCACCTTTTGATTTGTCTTTATACCATGCACTTCAACTTAGGAAGGAAGTCGCCCTTCATAAGAGAACACATTGCCACCTTTTCCCACATGTTTTAAACATGTTTCTCGATTTTCTAACTTTGTCACTTAGTGCCATTTTGTAGCACTTATAGCATTTCTGTGACATTTTGTTGTCTCCTTAAGAAAAAATGCCATAAGTGAGAATTTAATCACCCGAAACCTAGGAAAAGTGGGTCCTAGGATAAAGAGGGCAGTCTGAGTGTGAAAACGAGCATCCCCAAGCCAAATTCCACCTCCAGACCATACTTTTATTAAAATTTGAAATTTTCCAATTAAACCATTAAAAAATAGTCTACTTTTATGGAAAATTTTTATTTTTGCCGGAATGAACTCAAACTCCTAGGGGACCTAGTGCATGTCCATATGACTCATTATTGATGGCTAGCCTGTAAAAATGCATAGACACTTAGGCTTTAATAACCTCTCAAGGTTCGACCACCATGGTAAATACTCCAGCTTTGGAGGTGAAAGTGAAAAACCCAGAAATTATACGCCACTAAAGCACAACACATAATTCCTAAGGAAAAAACACTCTAGAGTATCCCCTTGGTAGCTAAACCTTATTAATGTAATTGTAAATATCCACTTGTATATTTTATATTGTATTTGTATTTTATGATTGTACCTCCGACATAGATGTTTATTCCTCCGATCGGAGAAGTCATTATTGTATTTGGGTCATGTAAAGTCATTGAGGTTAACCCTCCTTTGTATGTCGGAGCATTAGACCCCAGAGTTTAGTTGTCTATGGGTTATTAGACTCTCATAGAGAAGTCGGCCCGGTCAAGTACAACTAGGGGTCAACCTAGTTAGGTAAAGGTCAAGTGAAAATTAAAGTATAAATAGAGAGGGTGCCTCTCTCATTTGGATCATTCACTCACTCACTCAATTCTCATTAGTGAGAGAGGAGGAGTTCGCACAAGTGGAGAAGAGAGAAGCTGCTGAAGACCATCTCTATATTTGGGGTTTACTTTTTTGCTATTGTATTATTGCTCATTCTATCTCTGAGGAAGTTGCAGGGTTTTCTCCTTTATGGTTTCCCTGAGGAAAATCTTTGTGTCTCTTGTGTTTATGGTGCTTGTTATTCTCTCAGTAAGATCCTAGATTAATTTTGAGTAATTGTGAAAAACTAATATGGTTTTAGAGCTAACCTGAGAAGAAGACACTGTGCAGCTGCGGAAGCTAGGGCTTCTTAATTTCCAGGTCTCTCTCCATAGATCATCAACAAAAGGAGGCTAGGATAACTCGCCTAAGGAAGGCGCATCTTTCTGTCGAAGCATAAGTTGATTCTGAGCATTTTCACTTTTTGGCTTGTCACTGCTGCAGGAATTTAGGGCTTTTCACAGAAGTGGAATTTTGGAGTGCGATCAGCATAGGGAGATGCTCCTCATCAAAATCGAAATTTAGAGACCAAGATCGAAGTTTTTGGTTGGGTAAAACTCCCGGAAAGTCAAACCCTAATTTGACTCTGGACCAGAAAAACCAGAAAAGCTAGAAACTGCAAATCCAGAGTTTGCAAGTCAATTTTCAAGGGTGAATTTTTGGAATCTTCAAAAACAAAGTGTACCAGCATACTTGTCTCATCCAGTCACATCTTCCTGTGAAAACAAAATTCAATTCCGAGAATTTTCATTTTCCGGCTCGACACTACTCCGGAGGAAAACTAGGGCATTAGATATTTTGGCTTTCTGTTCTCAGATTTAGGGAAGTGAGTACATTGGACAACTCTCCTTGAGGAGGCACATCTATCCATCCAACCAGAAGTTTCAAATTCCAAGTTTGAATTTTTAGGGTTTCTCTATCAAACCCTAGCCAACGCCAGATCCAGTTTCAGCAAATCAAGTGGTAAGACCTAAAAGCTTTTTTATTTCCATTTGAGTTTCTCATTAAAGATGTCTCACCACACCAAGCTTGAGGTTAAGCTTGAAGGGGCTGATAACTTCCGAGCATGGAAGAATAGGATTACACTAATCCTTGAAGAGAATGAACTAGACAAATTTGTAAATGAAGAAGTTCCAGTTCCAAAGGGAGATGAGGCCAAAGCCTTACACAAGAAGAACCTGGTTAAGGCTAAGAGAATCATTGAATATTCTATTAAGGATCATCTCATCCCACATGTGTCATCATTGAAGACACCTAAAGAGATGTTTAATTCCTTGACCAAGTTAATTTGAAGGAAAGTATATAAATCAGAAGATGACCTTGCGGAACCAATTGAAGAATGTGAAGATACAAAATGCAGAGACCATACAGTCATACTTTACAAGGGTCTCTCAAATCAAGGACCAATTTGAAGATATAGGAGAAGATGTGGAAAATGGAGAAATTGTGATGACCACCTTGAATGGTCTCCCTAGGTCATGGGATTCCTTCATTCAAGGAATTTGTGCTAGAAAGAAATTGATCACATCCAGTAGGCTGTGGGAGGTGTTGTCTGCCGAGATGCACACCAGCAGCAGAAATCTTTCGAAAGTTGTTCCCTCACTACAAGTGGGGAAGGTGTGACCTTGGGGGGCAAGCAATGAGCCAGGTACTGTCACCTGAATCCCAGCTCCTCTGTTTAGGCAAACTCCTAACGAAGCTAAGGGGGGTTGTCCCTAACAAAGAGTTTTTTATGGCTCTGTATTTTTAAGTGTTTTAAGTGATGAAATGATGCGGATGGGTGTTGTTTAGGAGTTTTTATGATGAGAACACTGTAAAATACGCAATCCACGTTGCAATTACAAAACACAAATATCAAGATGAATAGTATATGATGACTTGGAAATTAAATAAGCATCCACAAGATAATTAAACAAATACCAAAGGACTAATGGCCCAACTCAAGGTGATACATATAAGTTTTGTCGACCGGTGCCAAATGGAGTCAATAGGTGCTTGGGATGCTATAAAATAAGTCTCAATGTAATGTTCGTGAGATCGTTTTGAAATTGTTCTTGGTAAATTTTGAAGTATTTTAGGTGTTCTTGATTATTATTATGGCTAAGGGAGTCCAACCGATACGCGAGGTACTAGAAGTCTATCCGGAAAAGATAGTAGCAAGTGCCTTCGTTCAAGGACTTGTCGAGCCACCCAGTGCTCTAGGCTAGGTGTCCAAGGAACTTAACCAGCAAGCTAGAGGCTGAACATAGAACCCCGACGCCCCCAACTAGGAGATTACCCACCGAACTTATCTTATCGATCAACTCCGGATTGGTTGGTTATGGGGTGAAAATTTTATTATGTTTGAATCTTGCAAGATTAATCAGTCCAATGTCATTTCTGAATAATCCGATTTTTAGGTCAGTTAGAGCATACTCCGGCAAGGAAGCAACGAGTAAATTCAAATTTTATTATGGGAGTGTGAGTTGCGAATTTTAATTAAAGCACAAGAAAAATGCTCTTCGATAGAGTGCTCTTGATCTTGCCTTAAGGCCTGATTCAAGAGTTTTATCTACACTATATGCAATGCAATGCAACAATAAAAATGCTCTCCGATAGAGAGTGCTCTTGACTCGTCTTGCGACAGGTTCAAGAGACTTATTTACACTATATGAGATGCAAATTATGACTAAGGAAACACAAGGATAGCTCAAATAACTGAAAACTAATCTAGCAATTGGTATAATAAACAAAGTAAGTCTAAGCTAGCAATTATATCTTTAAGTACAAAAATGAAACTAACTAACAATTAATGAATGAGATCTAATCTAAATACTTGAAGTAAATCTAATGCTAAGAACACAAGGGAAAACACGACACTCTTCCCCAAATGGGGAAGAAACACAAACTATGGGAGGCTTTATCCCACTTAGCCTTATTTCATTAATCAAATACAAATTTTGAGGATTTTCAACCTTGGAATAAGAAATGAAGGAAAATAGAAGTAAGTTTTAAATAGCTATTAAGAGCTTTAGAACAAAAGGAGAGTGTTTATGTCATGGTTTCAAAGCTTGGTTTCAAATCTCCTCTTGGTTTTGCAATCTTCTTCTTCTCTTTTGATGATCTCTTATTCTTCTTCAAATTCTCTTCTTGAGTTTGTTTTCTTCAAACCTACAATGCAATACCAATCAAACTACAAGCACCCTTTAGCATTAGTCAAAAGTAAATCAAATCTAAGATCTAAGTATAAAAATGAAATGCAAACTTTTACAATGAGATCTAAATGCAACAATTCAAAGTAAACTAGATGCAAAGCTTAGAATGAGATCTACACTATATGCAAACTAACAAATTGAAATACAAACTAGCATGAGACTAAGTCTAGAAATTACAAGTTCTTTTTATGATCTTTTAAAGTTTTTTGGAGGAGTCTCAAGCTTGCAAAGGGAGGCAAACGAAAGCAAGAGAGGGAAAACGAATGGAAGGAAAGGAGGGATGACAAAGTGGAAAACAAGGCTAAGAGAAGAAGGACGAAAGGAAGAGAAGGTTGAGGGAGTTTTGAGGTCAAAATGAAAGGGAGAAGAGGGCTTTGAAAGGAGAAAACGAAGGGACTAGGAAGGAGACTAGGGGTAAGAAGGAAGGGTTTTCTTTAAGGTAGGACGAGAGCTAAAGGAGGAGGACGAGAGGAAAGGAGGACTAGAAGGTTTTGGATAGAAAGAAGGCAAGGAGAAGGTAGAAACGAAACTAAGGTGATGGAAGGAGATCTAATGGAAAGACTAGATGGAAGAAGGAAAAAATGAAAGGAAGGAGGCCAAAAACGCAAGGAAGAAGGGTGTTTTAGGGCTTCCAAGGTAACCAAGTAACCAAATTTTAAAGTAGTTTGTAGGATGGAACTTAGAACAAGACTTCTTTGGGCCTTCTTAAGATGAAAAACTTGTCCTCATGTAGATCCTGCAATCACAATTGAGTTAGATCAATCTTGAAGATGAAGCATGGGCTTGAAGCAACTAAACTCTTGCCCTTCTCCACTTTAGTAACACCTAACAAATCTCAACAAGCAAGTGAGAATGGAAAAAGAGATGCTAGAATGCTCAAATAATCAGATCTAAATCAACATTTCATAAAACTGAATATTAGTGTTCATCCAAATATTGATCATTCAAGCATAATTAACCAACTTAACAACTGTAAATGGCTAATCTATTGTGCTTCGAGAGCCTTCACAAGCTAGCAATCTTTAAACCAAATAACAAATGCAAAGATGAGAGGATGGGTTAGAGAAGATGTCACCTCAACAAGAGATGAAATCACATCCACATGTAAGAGCTCATGGACCTCCAAAGTCGAAATCTTTATTAACAAATAAAAGCAAAGGCTAATACAATTTCCTCAGAGTAATCTTACTCAAAAATATCCATCCTAAGAGAGTGAAAGGCACCTCTCTTTATACAAAACTAGAAGCCATCCTAAGCCTAATTCGAATTGGCTTGAGAAGGAGCCAATGGCACTTGACAGAAAATCGAATCCCAATCAAGATCAGGGCTTGGAGTGGTATCCAACCAAGCAACTCGAATTTGAAGTAATGTGGATGGGGAGGTGGCCTCCACCTTGGCAAGGCGCCCCCCATCCCCTCCTCGTGATAATCACCGATCCAATGAACCCATTCCATGTGTAATGCGTGAATATGAAGGAGATATGCGAATTGGAGTTGCATTCATGGTAGCTTGAGTTAAGAGGGAGACAAACATGGTGATGTGGCCTCCCTTCAAGGGATGCGCCTACCAAAGACTAAATGCATATCCAACCTTCCATTATGTGCATGCCAAGTGTGATATACGTGAGCCGTCAAGGAGATGCGTGAGTCTTCATGGGAGATCATATCTTGGGTTTGATTAATGCTAACTCGTCTTCAATGGGGGCCAAGCCCATGAGGTGGCCACAAAACAAGGAGGGCGCCCACCTTTTCATAAATACAAACTCAACAATCCACTTAATGAATGCCAAGTCACTAATTCGTGATTTCTCTTGAAGGAGGGCGAATTCTCAATTGGATTTTGACTTGTGTTGACTGGATACTTAATTGAAGCTGACTGGAATTGATTGGAATATTCATTAATGCCCTGTGCCATGTCATTTAGCCTGTTTATTTATTCAATTTGGTTTATTTTGGAGAGATTTGGATTATCTCCAAAATATTCATTTTTAATATTTTTAATTAATAATTTCTCTTTTATTGATTTTTTGAGAAATTATTAATTATCAGGCAGAATTAACATCCGAAACTTAGGATAAGCTGGTCCGGGGTTCATATATGATTTTTGGATTAGGAATTAAGCCTTCAATCTCTGAAATCCACCCCTAGATGACTAACATATTACAAATTTGATTTTTCCAATTAAATATTTGGAAAAATAATAATAAAAACAAAAACTCAATCCAACGCGTCTAGTAAAAAAATTTTGGACAATGTTTTTATTGGACGAGGACCCTAGGAAATGACCATCTAAGACATACATGGTGTCTAGTAGGCTTATATACATCGATTGGAGTCTAATAACCCCCCAAGGCTCAAATTTCAAAATCGGGCATTCTAGCTTTGGAGGAAGCAAGAGAAAACCTCGTCGATTATTACTCGGCTATAAGCAAAGCATAATTGACAAGGGCAAAAAACTCCCTGGAATGCCTTAGTTGATAGTCAAGTCATGGGGAACCGAGCCACTCAAAATCCTACTAGCACACCTATTACAAACCCCGTGGGGCCATGGTCATTTCAGCAGAAAAATAAAATTGGCCAATTATTGCAACTGGAACTTCTGATACACTGGATATGAACATAAATCATGTTCATCAAATGGCGGCTCGTCGAAAGTCCAACTATGGTACAAAAAGTTGGTAACAGGAGGAATGCTCACAAGAAGAAGCTCGACTTATAGCTCGAGAAGAGAAGATGGGTAATGAAGACCAGGCTCTCACAACACACACCAGGAAGAATAACACCAAGAGGGAGCATCCTCACCACAGTAAGAAGGAGAAGCGTCACCACCAAAGTCAGAGGGAGAACTTTAGAAGATCCAGAAAAGATCTATCTAACATTAGATGCTATACATGTGATGAGAAGGGACACTACTCCAGAGATTGTCCCAGAAATAGAAGTGGCTCCAACAAGAAGAATACCAACAAGAAAAGACACCATGCTGACACCGCGAAAGATGGTGAACCTGCAAGAAAGAGAACCAGAGAAGAAAGTGAAGAATATTCAAGTGATGAAGAATATGTATTGTAATGAAGGTAACTGATTACATGGGTTCATTCAGAAGGTTCCACCTCACAAGGTGAAACTAGAGATGACTTTCAGTATTACATGAAAGGAGTAGAAGAAGCTACTACAGAGTTGGACTTCGGAAAACAAATAAAGATCAATAATCTATGGAAGAATCTCTCATCCATTTTCAACATTGGTTAAGGAAGCAAAATATCAAGAGGGAGCACACTCCAGTAGTTCCTACAAGGAAGCAAAGATTGAGAGGGAGTCCACCCAACAACCAAACAAAGATAAGTATTTGAATTGTCATTTCTTGTATATCTGATTACTTAAATAATATTGTTCAGTCATGTACATACTTATGCTCCTAGATTTAGGATGTATATCATGCATGTTAGAAAAGTTTCATTAATGAACAAGATACTACTAATATGCAAGTAATGGGTAAGTGGCCCATGGTACTGTACAACATCCCATTGCTACTTATCTAGAATGAAACCTCTTTGCTGACATGTTGGGAGTAGTGCACACTCTTAACAATGTTCTGGTAGAGATGGAAGACATCTAGGAAGTTACCATATGAATATGAGACATGGATGAATGTTGTGTTGAATCATTGGTTAAGATAGTTGCATGACTGTGTGACCTATGTCTTTATGCTTAAGAATTTGTTTTGAAAAATTATGAAATGTTTCTAATCACAAAACTAAATTGATTTGTAGGAAAGATCCGTGTACTACAAGAGAGACTTGTTTCAAAGAACAAGTGACGATGATTCAACTAGAAGATTTATGAAGTCAAGATGAAGACACTGAAAAACCAGAAGTTCCCAGGATCAGAGATACAGCAATAAAGGAGTAATTCCTGAAGACCATGAAGACCGTGAAATAGAAGAACCACAAGAACCTGTAGATCCACCTCATAAGAGGAAGCCAGCATGGGTACGAGAGGCAATACAAGATGCAGAGTGGTATGGCGCTCCAGAGGGAATGCATAGAGAAAGCAAGAGACCTAGGCCATACTCTAGCTATGTAGCCCTGCTGTGTGACATCATTGATGAAGAATCTTCCAACTATGAGGAAGCAGCCAAGAAGAAAGAATGGAAGGATGCCATGATCGAGGAGTACCAGTCGATCATGAAGAATGATGTCTGGGATGTGGTCCCGAGACCAGTAAGGAAGTCTGTTGTGACTTCCAAATAGATCTACAAGATCAAGCATGCTGTAGATGGCAACATAGAGAAACACAAGGCGAGATTTGTGGCACGTGGCTTCTCCCAGAAGGAAGGGATAGATTATGAGGAGACATTTGCACTTGTAGCCAGATACACTTCCATCAGATCAGTACTTGCTCTGGTTGCAGTGATGAAGTACACCAGATGGATGTCAAGACAACTTTCTTGAATGGTGTAGTGGAAGAGGAAGTGTATGTGGAGCAGCCACTCGGATTTGAGACACATGACAGGGAGACTCATGTGTGCAAATTGAAGAAGGTTTTGTATGGATTGAAACAGGGACCCAGGACGTGGTACGACAGGATAGACAACTTCCTGACTAGTTTGGGCTTTACCAAGAGTAAAGCGGATTCCAACCTTTACTACAAGGTTGAGGAAGGGAACCAAGTGATACTTCTACTTTATGTAGATGAGTTGTTTGTGACAGGTGAGACAAAGAAGAAGCTTGTTGTCGAGTTCGAGATGAAGGACTTGGGTATGATGCACTATTTTCTAGGTATGGACGTGTGGCAGAGTGCGGATGGAATCTTCCTTATGCAAGGGAAGTATGCAGTGGAGATCCTAAAGAGGTTCGGGATGATGGACTGCAAGGCCATGGCCACACCTATGGCATCGAGCCTGAAACTATTGAGTGATGCTTCGTCAGAGTCGGTTGATGCCACGATGCATCGTCAGATGATTGGATCTTTGATTTACCTGACGAATACGAGACCAAATATTTTCTTTGCTATGAACACATTGAGCCAGTTCCTGATAGATCCGAGACATGTTCACTTGATTGCTGCAAAGCATATTCTGAGGTACCTGAAGGGTACGGTTGATTATGGGCTCAAGTATGACGCGAATCAGAAGATTAACCTGGAGGGTTATGTTGATTCGGATTGGGCAGGCAGTGCCATTGATAGCAAGAGCACTTCGGGGTGCTACTTCAGTTTGGGATAAATGATGATCTCTTGGTTTAGCAGGAAGCAGTCCTGCGTGGCATTGAGTATAGCCGAAGCAGAGTATGTCGCAGCTTGTTCAGCTAGTTGTGAGGCAGTATGGCTGAGGAAGCTACTGTCTGATTTGTTTGATCTCTAGTTGGATGCGACTTGTATATATTGTGACAACCAGAGTTGTGTGAAGTTGTCTGAGAACCCGGTGTTCCATGACAAGTCGAAGCACATTGATATCAAGTATCACTATATCAGGGATATGGTGCAGAGAGGAGCAGTGAAGCTCCAGTATGTTGCGACAGACGAGCAGATAGTCGATGTGTTGACCAAGCCGCTAGCTAGAGTGAAGTTCGAGTACTTCAGAGAGAAGCTTGGTGTATTCCAGATCGAGGTTCCTTCCAAGGGAAAGTGATGAGTCTGGAAGACGTAGATGCATATGAATTAGTCTTGCATGGTTGTAGATATGTCTTCCCATGCTAGTAGACGTGGGACATGCATCTGGGTTGTGCTCTGTTGATGATGAGATGATCTAGACATGATGAGGTGATAGTAGGGTACACAGGTTTTGCAAGGCAATGCAATCAGTCTTGCGATGTACATAGGTTTTGCAAGGCAATGCAATCAGTCCTGCGATGTACACAGGGTTTGCAAGGCAATGCAATCAGTCCTGCGATGTACACAGGTTTTGCAAGGCAATGGAATCAGTCCTGCGATGTACATAGGTTTTGCAAGGAAATGTAATCAGTCTTGCGATGTACACAGGTTTTGCAAGGCAATGTAATCAGTCCTGCGATGTACACAGGTTTTGCAAGGCAATGTAATCAGTCCTGTGATGTACACACGTTTTGCAAGGCAATGTAATCAGTCCTGCGATGTACACAAGTTTTGCAAAGGCAATGTAATCAGTCCTGCGATGTGCACAGGTTTTGCAGAGGCAATGTAATAAGTCCTGAGTTGTACCTACTTGATGGCTTGCTCACAGAGATGATGAAGACCTACATGGAGGTTAGGCCTACATCCAGCATGAAAAAGGGTTGGCTTTGTAGAACTTCCTATGACGAGTAGATTGGAGATTGATGATCGAGATGATGAGGATAGTAGCAACAGTGACGATGATGATCCAGCACTGAAGACTTGTGTCTATATGTATTGATGTCTGTGTCTAGAGAATACCTTCCTAGTTAAGAGAGTGTTAATGTAATTGTAACTTCAGAAGATATTCACTTGTATATTTTATATTGTATTTGTATTTTATTATTGTACCTCCGACGGAGATGTTTATTCCTCCGGTCGGAGAAGTCATTATTGTATTTGGGTCATGTAAAGTCATTGAGGTTAACCCTCCTTTGTATGTCGGGGCATTAGACCCCAGAGTTAAGATGTCTATGGGTTATTAGACTCTCCTAGAGAAGTTGACCCAGTCAAGTACAACTAGGGACCGACCTAGTTAGGTAAAGGTCAAGTGAAAGTTAAAGTATAAATAGAGAGGGTGCCTCTCTCATTTGGGTCATTCACTCACTCACTCAATTCGCATTAGTAAGAGAGAGGAGGAGTTCACACAAGTGGAGAAGAGAGAAGCTGTTGAAGACCATCTCTATATTTGGGGTTTACTTTTTTGCTATTGTATTGTTGCTCATTCTATCTCTGAGGAAGTTGCGGGGTTTTCTCCTTTATGGTTTCCCAGAGAAAAATCTTTGTGTCTCTTGTGTTTATGTTGTGCTTGTTATTCTCTCAGTAAGATCTTAGATTAATTTTGATTAATTGTGAAAAACTAACAAACCTAATGTATGCCAAGCCTGTTACAAAGAGACCATGCTTATACCAACTTATTACAATTCCCCCAAGGGGGTCTGGACATGCAAATTTTACAAAGGGGCCAAAATTGGCCCTGCAAATGACTTATGGACTTCTGAACACTAACGATGAACATTGAACATGTTCATAACTCTGGCGACTCACAAGAAATCCAAGTATGGTACAAAATAGTTGGTAACAGATTCCAATTTTTATTCATCAATACATCATTACAGCCCCAATTTGCTAATGAGCATAGACACAATGACTCCTAGCCTGCACTTTCAGCAGGAAGAGAACCTATCCTTCTGCATCTGTAGAAACTTCCAGCCGGTGGGTATTTTTAGGACATAGTTTGCTGGATCACATTATGTTTTGAGTTGGAATCTCCATCTCCATTAATGAACCTCAATATACAACTCGAGTTTCTAATCAAAAGTTGTTCCAAATGTTCAAAATAAAGAATTCAGCTAGTACGTATTTTTACAACATAGTTTGCTGGATTACAATATGGTTTGGGTTGGGATCTCCAACTTCATTAATGAACCTCACTATACAACTCGAGTTTCAAATGGAAAGTTGTTCCAAGGGTTCAAAATAAAGAATCTTTAGCTTAATTTTTTTGTCCCTATCCTCCATAACATATTCTTTTCCATAAGCTTCCGCTTTCTATTTGACCTATTAGTAAGAAATACAAACTGTTCTAAAACATTCCTATTTAGTTGAACTATGGAAACACCATTAGATATCTACACTCCTTAAAAAATTATTAAGTGGACTGTTGTGAATCTTCCGTCAGAAGTCCTGCTGTAGTGTAAAGCTGCTAGCTTGCAATTCAGGTCATACTGTTCCATCACGAGATGGAAAAGTTCATCACAAAGTTGAGCATTTTCTTATGGATTCTTAGGTTCATAATACAGTAAATGGACTACAATTACATTTCTAGCCAAAACCTTACAGTGACATAAGTATCTGCCACATGCAATGCCATAAAGAGAAGGTTCATATGAACATTAATATAACGAACTCATAGCTGAGGATAGAAGCAAGCATGTATGGCACAGTGTACATTATTTTAACATATAAATAAAGAGATGAAATAAAAGAGACTTATTTTTACATAAATTTCCTATATACAAGCACATAAGAAAAATCTGTACCAAAACCATAAAATAAATAATAAAGAAGCCACTGTGTTCAAACTCGTTCTATGGCTTTCTCTCCAGTATTTCAAATTGGTTTATTGACCACATAAGTTACCCACCTACTGTATCAACCACATAAAAGTTGGTGGTTGGAAAAATCTGTTCACTTTGGGATCGTCGTGCAACTTCCATTCCTTGCCTTTCCAGACCCTGAAGCACAATGAAATTGCCAAAACAGATCAGTTCTAAAAAGCATAACTCAATCATTTAGATTTGCAAGTATTGTTCCATAACTTATGTGGCAATGTTGTCCTCATTTTATCGTTAAAGCAATGACTTGATATAATGATGGAAAAGTATAGTGATTATGATATCCATGTTTGTCTCAGTGTTGCAAACATCAGCAATTTTTCGCCAACATCACGAAAAATCGCAATGTCAAATTTGAAACAAAAATTTCGGGGGAGGGGGGGATCAAGATTTTTCCTCAAACATTGTGGGGCGATAAGAAAAATCACCGGCCCACGGACAGGACAGCGTATAACCCATGATTTAACTTTTCTTTTGCTCATTTCACAAGGAGATTGAGGGGTTTGGAGAGCAAGAGAGATTTCTAGCATTTGTCTTGGAGCTAAGGATGGAAGCACTCTGTTTCCATCTGCCACCACCAATTTATTGTGGAATGGGGATTGATTCCCATCTGATCAGTGGTTTCCACATTTGCAGGTATGGGTAGCCATTTGTTTGTTGTTTTTGTTTCTTTCTGTAGATTTTTTATAGGTTTAGGGTTCTTTTATAAATTTTCCCTCTTCCTGCCAATTTGTAAGGAAAGATTTACCATTGATGTAAAATCTAGAACTGTTTTGTTTATTTGTAACATTATTGTTTTTATTTTTTGGAAATGGAAATTTCAAATTTCAATGTATCTTACTATCTACTATCTTCATTGTCCAATCTTGAATCTGAATTTCAATTTCCATTTCTCTTTGATCCAATTTAAGTCATTGCTGTTTGAAACTTTGAAAATTAAGATGCTGAAAGTTTTGGACCCTATGTGGGCATATGGTGATCCCTTGGATGGGCATAATAAACAAAAATTGAATTGCAAGTTAAGTGGGAAGGAAATGACAGGGGAAATTAGTCAGTTGAAATACCACCTTGCACAACTTTCCAGGCATGAAGTGAGAATCTGTGATAAAGCAACCCTCAAAATTATTCATATTGCCAATAAATCACTTCAGGATATGGAAAGAAAGAGATATGACAGAGTATCAGTGAGAACTGAGGTTGTAAGTGTTGGTGTTTGCACTTTAATTCAATTTAGTTAGATATTTAAACTGAAATATAGACAAGCACAGGAAAACACAAGAAATTTCCTTGAGGAAACCATAAAGGAGAAAACCCCTCAACTTCCTCAAAAATAGATTTGTCACTAGTACAATATCAAGCAAGATGGAAAACCCAAAATATAAGATGTCTTTTGCAGCTCTCTCTCTTTCTCCTCCAGCGAACTCGTCTTCTCTCTCACTTGGTGCGAACTTGCTTGAGTGAGTGTGATATCAAATGAGAGAGTGATCCTCTCTATTTGTACTTTAAGTGTGAGTGACCTAATTCCTCATTGGGGCCAACCTCTCTAACTGACTGGGCCGACCTATCCTACGGAGACTCAAAAATACAATTTACATTTATCTTTTGGGGAGCTATTTCCCCGACTTACAATTGAGGTTTTACCTCGATATTCTAGAATGACCAAATACAATAATGACATCCCCAAACGAAGGAAAAGCATCTCCAACGGAGGTAGAATAAAAGTACAATAATAATAATATACAAAAGAATATCTTCCGAAGTCACATTTACAACAATACTCCCTCTTAACTAGGAAGGTATTCTCTCCCCACAGTCATCATCATAGCTGGACACAAACTCTGGACAACGTCATCATCACTAGATCATCATCATCGTTGGAACATCATCAACACTGGATCATTAGTGTCAATGATGCAACAATCCTCATCTCGTTGATCATTGACTAGTGACATCTCTCGAATCTATCTGTCATGAGAAGTTCTACAAAGCTAGCCCTTTTTCAAGCTGGATGTAGGCCTAGTTCCCATCTAGGTCTTCATCATCTCTACGAGCAAGCCATCAAGTAGGGATAGCCCAGGATCACACATTACATTGCAACAACAATAACTTGTGTCTCCTACTATCATCTCGTCATGTCCAGATCATCTCATCATCCCATGCAGAGAGCAGCCCAGGTGCATACATCATGTCCACCAGACAACCTGTGTCTTCCACCCAGTGGATACAACCTAGATGTATTACGTCTCTCTCTTAGTCAACCTGCGTCTCCCACCTAGTGGGTACATCCCAGGAACATCTGCGTCTTCCACCCTGTGGATACAGCCCAGATGCATTACGACTCTCTCGGTCAACCTGCATCTTCAAACATGTGAATACAACCCAGGAGCATCCCATATGCATTACGTCCTTGCGGACCACCTGTGTCTTCCATCATGTAAGATACAACCCAGGTGTATCCCAGATGCTTTATGACCTGTGGACCTACCAACGTCTTCAAACATGCGGATACATCCCAGGAGCACCCTAGGTGCATGACGTCCTTGCGTACCACCTGCGTCTTCCACCATGTAAGATACATCCCTAGTGCATCTGCGTCTTCCGGTCACATCACTCTTTCTTTCGAGGAACCTCGAACCAGATAACACCAAGCTTCTCTCTGAAGTACTCAAACATCACTCTTGTTAATGGCTTGATCAACACATCGGCTATCTACTCGTCTGTCGCCACATACTAGAGCTTCACTGCTCCTCTCAGCACCATATCCCGGATATAGTGGTACTTGATCTCAATATGCTTCGACTTGTCATGGAACACCGGGTTCTCAGTGAGTTGATATAAGGAGACAGAAGGTGTCTATCTCATTCACCGAGATAATTGATCTGAGATAGATCAGTTGAGAGGAGGACAACTTTCCTAGAAAAGGAGGGCGCATTCCATAACGAGGAGGAAGCTTGTACCGCATCCAGTTGAGCGATTAAGTGTCTGTAACTTGCAGAGTATCTTCGTCTCAGTGATTGAGGAAGATCAATGACTATCAGAGCTCAGATCTGCTGAGATCTGATTTAGTACGAGCCATTCTTGATTTGAGGGAGGGCGCACTTGTGCATGCAGAGGAGGACGTTTTCAATAGTAGGCTTCTTCAGTTGCAGAGTAGATCAAAGCAGAGGATAGAGAGAGACAGATTAGACAGAGGTGCTTGCAGGGATACTCAGATCTAGTTTTCCAGTTAGGGCTCATTCTTTCAGTGCATGCATCAGCTGATGCATGCAGATCTAGAGTTTTCCTGATTCAAGGATTGAGTTACTTCTAAGGTAACCCTGTATTGTACTTGTCTCTATTGATATATGCTCTGGGCTCAAGAGAGAAGAAAGCCCCACATATTGTTGGTTTTCCCCGTTTGGGGTTTCCAAGGTATATCCAGTGTTTATATGTGATTGCTTGTATGTGTCAATTTAGTAAAGAGAACTAGTTGTTGAGTTTATATCTTTATGAGTATGCATTGATATCGAGGCTCAAACTACTTGAGTTCTCAGGGTGATTCAGAGGGAGTAGTGATCTCTGAATCTAAGTTTTACATGGTATCAGATCCCTAGTAAGGGTCAGGGAAAGCAATCACAATCAGATCTATGATCATGGGCATGGGGGAGGATCTAATTGTTTGCAATTCTTGCTCTGCTATAGATATTGATGAGTGTGCTACCGATGGGATTGACAAGGAGATGGCTCTCAACACCTGTCAATCATTGTTGGCCTCCACTTCTAGTGTATGGTAGATAGACAGTGGAGCTTCTAGTCATATGACGGGTGTTCGAGGATATTTTTCTGACCTAGCAGAGGATGGAATAGATCTTGAGATTGTCCTGGGAGACAACTCTAAGGTCAAGGCAATAAGACGAGGAACTGTGTCTTTCCAGAAAGACTCTGGAGAACAGATGAGAGTTCGTGATGTTCTATATGTCCCAGGTCTTAAGAAAAACTTGATCTATGTTTCTACTATTGAAGATCGAGGACTATGGGTAATGTTCAAAGATGGAAATGTGCTAGTTCATCCCAAGGGATCCAGTGTTAACTCAGCTGAGAGGATTGGAGTCCGCAGTGGGAAGCTATACAAACTGAATTTTCAACTTCATCATGCCCTAAGCCATAGCAGTTGAGATGAGGGATGTGACCCCTGTGAGCTTTGGCACAGGAGGATGTCTCATCTACACCATCCTGCCCTAAAGATTCTGAGGGAGATTGTGACAGGAGTACCTGAGTTCAGCACTGAGCACATCGATGTGTGTAAGGGGTGTGCTCTCAGGAAGTACGTCAAGACAACTTTTCCAAAGAGTGATAACAAAGCTACAGGAGCTCTTGACTTGATTCATTCTGACCTCTGTGGTCCGATGTCCACCACATCACTGAAAGGATACAAGTACTATGTGTCTTTCATTGATGCCTATTCCAGGAAACCCTGGATCTACTTCTTGAAGAGCAAAAAGTCAAAGGAAGTTTTGCAAAAGTTTCAAGAGATCAAGGCCCTTGTGGAGAAACAAACAGAAAGGAAGATCAAGATCTTCAGATCAGATAATGGGGGAAAGTACACCTCCAATGATTTCAATCAGTTTTGCACTCAGGAAGGCATCAAGAGGCAGTTGACTATTCCTTATACACCTCAACATAATGGGGTGGCTGAGAGGAAGAACATGGCCATTGTTGGAGCTGTGAGATCCATGTTGCATGATCAAGGATTGCCATTTTTTCTTTGGGCTGAAGCATGCAACACTGCAGCCTACATTCATAACAGGAGCCCTCATAAGGCATTGGGGGACAAGACCCTTGAGGAGGCTTTCTCTGGAAAGAAACCCGAAGTTGGGCACTTCAGTATTTTGGGATGCCTCACCTACTCTCATGTTCCCTCGGAGAAAAGGACAGAGCTAGAGCCCACTGCGGAAAGAGGAATTCTTGTTGGGTATGATGAGACTTCGAAGGCCCATCGCATTTACATGCCTGCTCTCAAGAAGACTATTGTGAGGCGGGATGTGAAGTTCAAGGAGGATCGGGCCTTTCAAAAGTCATGTGAGTTAGCGAAGGAAAAACAGCAGGTCGCTACATCCCTACATGACACAAGTCAGAGTATAGCTCAACGACCAACAGGGTCCCAAGTGTCTGGAGTGACAGATGCACAAGATACAGGTTCCACGGGCATAGGAGCAGGAACTGGCACAGGATCTCAGACTAGTGATCAACCTAGATCAGGGTCCCAGAGTATAGGTTCTCGACCTACAAGATCAACGACTACAAGCACCTCTACCGGAGGTACTCATTCTCATATAGGTTTTGGGTCAAGGATGAGGAGTTCTCTTCACAGGATATCACTTCAGGGAAGAGGAAGCCCAAGTGTCTTCCAAATACCTTGAAGGACGCTCAGGTAGTAGGAACTCCCAAGAAAGACGTAAGTGAAAGGAAGGCTCCACAGAGATTCTACAGTTACTTAGCTCTAGTAAGCAGTATCAGTGAGTCTGAACCATCCTCGTATGAACAAGCAACGGGTAAGCAGGCTTGGAGAGATGCCATGTTGGAAGAGTATGCTTCCATCATGAAGAATGATGTCTGGGAAGTGGTACCCAGACCAGAGGGAAAATCTGTGGTCACCTCCAAATGGCTCTACAAAATTAAATATGCTGCAGATGGAAGCATTGAGAAGTACAAAGCCAGGTTTGTGGCTAGAGGATTCACACAGATAGAGGGAGTTGACTATGATGAGACTTTTGCTCTTGTATCCAGGTATTCTTCCATCAGAACTGTGATCTCTGTTACAGCAGAAATGGGATGGAAGATTCACCAGATGGATGTCAAGACAGCCTTCCTAAATGGACTCATAGAGGAAGAGGTATACATTGAGTAGCCAGAGGGCTTCGAGGTACTTGAGAGAGAGTCTCATGTATGCAGATTGAAGAAAGCTCTATACAGTTTAAAACAGGCACCCAGAGCTTGGTATTCTCGGATAGATACCTATTTACAACAGCTAGGGTTTCAGAAAAGTGAAGCAGATCCAAATCTCTACTTCATCATAGTGAAGGGGGATCCGCTCATCCTTGTGCTTTATGTAGATGACCTGTTTATTACAGGGGCAGACAAACTCATCAGTGACTGCAAGATGGACCTTGCATCTGAGTTTGAAATGAAGGATATAGGATTGATGCATTACTTCCCAGGGATGGAAGTCTGGCAAGAGGATGGGCATATCTTCCTCAGTCAGGGAAAGTATGCAATGGACATTCTAAAGAGATTTCAGATGCAGGATTGCAAGCACATGACTACCCCTATGACAACCAACTGGAAGAAGCAGGTGGCTTTTGAGAGTAAGTTGGTTGATTCCACTAGGTACCGACAGCTCATCGGTTCCTTGATGTATTTGCTCAACACCAAACCAGATTTGAGTTTTGCGGTCAACACCTTGAGTCAGTACATGGTAGAACCCAGAGATGTACACTGGGTAGCCGCAAAGCATGTTTTGAGATACATCAGTGGAACAGCAGAATATGGGCTGAATTATGTGAGGCAGGGAGAAGTCCATCCTGTAGGGTTCACAGATTCAAACTGGGCAGGTAATGCAGGTGACAGTAAAATCACCTCCAGGTAATGCTTCAGCTTAGGTTTGGCAGTTGTGTCATGGTTCAGCAGGAAGCAGAAGTCTGTTGCATTGAGTTCTGCTGAGGCAGAATATATGGCGGCTAGCTTAGCCAGTTGCGAAGCCATCTGGCTTCGCAACATGTTGGTGAGATTATTTGATCAACAGTTGGAGCCTACGGTGATTCACTATGACAATGAGAGTTGCATCAAACTCTCTGAGAATCCAGTGTTTCAGGATCGATCCAAACACATTGAGATCATATATCACTTCATTCGAGATTATGTTCAGAAGGGAGCAGTTGAGCTCCAGTACATTTCCACAGATGAGCAGGTTGCAGACATTCTAACAAAGTCCTTGATGAAAAAAAAGTTTGGGTACTTTAGGGAGAAGATGGGAGTGGTGCAGAATCCTTTCCTAGTTAAGAGGGAATGTTAAAATGTTAACCAGGAAAATGTTTGGGAAGAAATGCATGCATGCATGCAAAAGTGAGTTTTGCATGCACCTAATTTTAGCTTTTTGGTAAACCTAATTTTACAGTGAGTTGATATAGGGAGACAGAAGGTGTCTGTCCCATTCACCGAGATAACTGATCTGAGATAGATCAGTTGAGAGGAGAACAATTTTCCTAGAGAAGGAGGGCGCATTCCTTAAGGAGGAGGAAGCTTGTACTGCATCCGGTTGAGCGATTGAGTGTCTGTAACTTGCAGAGTATCTTCATCTCAGTGATTGAGGAAGATTAGTGATGATCAGAGCTCAGATCTGCTGAGATCTGATTTAGTACGAGGCATTCTTGATTTGAGGGAGGGCGCACTTGTGCATGCAGAGGAGGAAGTTTTCAGCAGTAGGCTTCTTCAGTTGCAAAGCAGATCAGAGCAAAGGATAGAGAGAGACAGATCAGACAGAGGCGCTTGCAGGGATACTCAGATCCAGTTTTCCAGTTAGGGATCATTCTTTCAGTGCATGCATCAGCTGATGCATGCAGATCTAGAGTTTGCCTGATTCAAGGATTGAGTTACTTCTGAGGTAACCCTGTATTTTACTTGTCTCTATTTATATATGCTTTGGGCTCGAGAGAGAAGAAAGCCCCAAAGATTGCTGGTTTTCCCCATTTGGGGTTTCCAGGGTATATCCAGTGTTTATATGTGATTGCTTGTATGTGTCAGTTTAGTAAAGAGAACTAGCTATTGAGTTTATATCTTTATGAGTATGCATTGATATCGAGGCTCAAACTACTTGAGTTCTCAGGGTGATTCAGAGGGAGTAGTGATCTCTGAATCTAAGTTTTACATTAATAACTAAGAGGGGAAGACCCCCTCAAAAACAAGAACAAAAGACCTCCCTCAAAAACAACCACAATGCTTCATAGAAGTAGGTAGTTATAGGTTTAAATGAAATCTTGTCCAATCTTATTTGATTTCTTCGTGGCAAATGTCATTAATTTATAGTACATGAGTTGCCAAACATAACAACAATTTGCTTAAGAATTTCTAGAATTTTACAATCCCTTTTAGTCTTATTCATGCATTCTCGTATTCCTATTATCCATAGCATGTGGATACAAAATAGAGACATGCAAATAATCACAAAATCAAACAAAAATGAAAATTTTTGTGATGGTAATTTAAAACCAGCCTCATTATTCCTATGAGTCTAACATGTATTATAAAAACAAGAAAAACTTGCAATACACAATCAGCTTTAGAATCTGCACTATTCTCATTATGGTTGGAAGCAATCATTACAACAATATTTATAACCATAAAATTTCAAACCATTTCAACATGAACTTGAGAAAGATTTTATATGCTTACCAAAGCAATTTCTTTTCCTCGATGAGGATGGCGAGGTACAATAATTGTAAGTAATCGAGAGTGGGTCTTCATCAATTGCTTGTGGATCCAAATCATTACTGTGATACATTCGTCAATTCTCATGTCATTCAAACTATAAGTGCAAAAAAAATCCATCAAAGTATTAATCATTTAAATTTGATACAATCATAAGCTTGCAATTTTAATCACTTATTGAGCAATGAATCACATCTAGTTTTAATTCCTACATTCTTAGTTTACCTTGTAAAACATATAAAAAGAAACCAGCTTCTACATAGTTATTTCGTATATACTACATTGAGTTCACCTTTATATCTATAAAAAACAAATTTCACCTTATGAAATTTCTTGACTATAATTGTTTTATCTGCTAATTATAATAGTCAAGCATCAAGACATTTAACAATGAAAGCATGCATACATAGAAATTGTGTATACGTTCATTCTACAAACTAAGACATTCCTCCCACTAGACCAATAGACACACTGCCTCTGGGAGATCTTAGAGCCAAACTTACCCCATACAAAGTACTAACTATCGCGTTTGATTGAGTATCCTGACTAATAGAAGGAAGTTTTTCCCCTCAAACTCCAATGTTAGGAGCGATAGTTCATTCCATTCCAAAGCTCCTCGTACAGCTAGGCCCCCTCAACCCCAAGTACTCTATGGAGGACTGTAATTCCCCCATTTTTTACCCTTGGAATGTATTAAATATGATTATGTAAATGATGTAAATATGCTAGTATGGATTCCTAGTGCAAAGCTCAAGGCCAAGGCTCGACTAGTGAATGGCTTGTATAATGTAAATATTTCTATATGGGCCATGTGGTTGCCTTGTCATGATGACTCAAAAGCTATGTAAATATTATGTTGGAAAATAATAAAATGGTCCAAGATAGTTGTGTAAAGAGCACTAGAGGGGTTATGATTCCACTAGAGAATAAGAGGAATGAGAGGCCTGTGGGAATTAAACGTATTTTGCTAAGTCTCGGCCTTAGAACTCATCCATTTGCTACAATGTGCCTTAAATGAGCTTGTTACTGGGCAAACTAGCAGGGCTAGTGCCCAGTAAGCACATGCATAGACTTATGACCCAATGTCACCTCGATCATGAATCTTTAACCTCTTCAAAGAGTCTTGACCTCCAAGGGGGGAGGCCTTATACAACACCTGTAAACACTCGGCCACCAAACTCTAGATCTCCCTACGCAATTTGTGTCAGTGACCAGTGCCTTTTAGGAGTCAAGTAGAAAATGGAGAAGGAATACGAATGTTGTATGTCAACTAAAGCAAAAGTATTACTGTCATAGCAAAGCATTCTCCATTAAACAATTATCATGGACATGTAATCATTTATCTAAGGAATAAAGAAAGGTGTGAGCACTACTCCAACAGATGTGATTAAAGCAATTTCAACAGTGACTACCAACTTCATACAACCATCCCCAACAGTAAACAGTGCACTTTTAGACAAAGATTAATCCACTGTCATCAAACAATTATGAGATTAAACAGTACTTAGTGCCTTGGGATTGGTGCTGAGCAGCAGACTTAGAATTAATATCAATAAGTTCTAATTAAGTATATAGACTTTTACTGTGAGTGCATACAGTATGTATTATTGTAGGATAAACACATTAGTTGCATAGAGGTTGCAAACAATAGCCAATTTCAATATAGTATGAGATTTTAATCTTCACAGACAGAACATTTTCAAATATTGCAAAATGATCAATAGAGTTAGTATGAGCTATCATAAACAACTTGGCCAGATATTAGTATATCCCACAGTCCAAACAGTGACATGCAATCAGTAAATATTTAACAGCCCAAACATTAGATGAAATCTCTCTTAATTAAAGGCAACCCTGTAGCTATGCTTGAACAATTTATTTCTTGAATTTGGACTGATTTATAAACCCTGTAGCATATAAAACAGTAATGAATTACAACCCTTTATGGTAATCTTTACTTAACAGTAATTAACCACTCCTTTTACAAGTGCTGTCCAACAATTGCTAACTTTCCTGTTGGTGTTTATGTGGTCTTTTTGTGATAGGATTCAAGGTAGCAGCAAAGGTAGCAGGCTGACCTTTATGACAGACCCAAGATGAGGGTATGAAACGACTTAAAGAGGGGAAAGGGAGGCTGTTACAGCCATAGAGAGGGCTGCCAAAGGAAGAGCAAGGCTTGAAGAGGAAGGATAAGGGCATATTTTAGGGGGTTTTTTAGAATTTTACTGTTTTTAGGTTTTTTAAATCTTTTTAAATTTTACGGCTGCCCCAAATTTCGCCTTAGGGTTTTTCAGAGGTAACTAGGAAGGCCGAATTTGTAGGAGAGGGCCGAAATTTTAGGAAGACCGAAAATTTGAAAAATTTTATTTTTTTATTTTTTAGGGTTTCAGACATAAAATTACAGACCTAATTCTAACCCTAATCCTACCATGAAAATGCAAAATTAGTAATTACATGTGAATATGCAAGCAAATTTGATAAATTTTGATAAAACAAAGGTTGTGATGGATGTAACCCTAAACCCTAGGCCTAGAGGAGAGGTGACCAACCTCCCTCTTGGACTAACTTTCTCTTTGACTTCTAAACTAGGGCTTCCTACAACAACCTCTAGGGTTCTGTTATCACAAACATAGTCGCTGGGCTACCATGTTAGCAGAGCAGATATCTGCACTTTTATGAGCTTTGTCTTTACGCTTATTCAGTGAGATCAGCCATGATGAGCAGCATTATTTATGATCACTCACACATCAGAGCATCTTTATATCAGACATTTAGTAGACCTTATGCCAAGGCTGAGCCTTGAGACCTTAGATTTGATGACCGATATGACTTTTTATTCCATAAAGATATAGGGCAGTGTTTAGTATTTCAAATGCACTATTCTCAGTGGACATAGTTGGTCCAGTTTACAAATATTGATGTATGACCCAGTATATATATATATGATGTGCATTGATGTTATTATCTTGTTGTTTAGGTCATTTTGATAGCATTAACTTGGTATATAGTAATTATGATTTGGCAGTATATTAATGTTAAAATGAAATTGGTTGTTATGGATTATATGCATGATTGTATTACTGACATTTGGAAACTCTTGCTTTATATTCGTTGGTCTTTACCTTCCTATGAATGTGAACATGATCATTTATTGTCTTTTTGACTTGCTAGCCTAGGCACCATTTTCACTTGTCTCCATCCACCCATTTATCCTTCCTCATTTGTTGATCTTCACCTTGACTTACACATTGACTTGTGATATGGAGGACCTCCCCACTTTTGCCTCTGTGTTGGACATGCATCCATGTTTATTTTGTGTCTCGGCTGTGAGTTGGCAACAAAACTTGCTTTTGGTAAGTTGGATTTTATGCCTTTATCACTCTACTCGGTTACCCCGATGTTTGGTTTTGATTTGCGGAAGTCCCCCTAGTTGCTTGAGTTGTGTTGACTAAAACCTGAAGCAAATTGTACTATATGTGAAAATTATTGTTATATCTTGTAAAGCCCAATGAAAAGGGCTATGAAATAGAAATGAAATTCAATGCTATGAAATGTAAATGCACCCCGGATGAAAGCTGCAATTAGTTGTGCTTGTAAGCACATGCAAAATCCCAGAGGGGTCATATTAGGCCTAAAAACACAATGCATAAATGTATGCTAAATCTAAAGATTGTTGGCCATGAAATTATATGAAATGAAATGAAATGACCATGATGGCTAAAGTTGTCATTGATGACAACACATTAATGACAAGGTCAATATGATGATATGGCAAGGACAAGGACAAAAGCAAAGGTCAATGACATGACATGGATATATGAAAAGAAGACATGATAGATGACTTGACAAAAGGCAAAGTATTGACAAATCGTGCTTTTTTCAAAAAGTGGCGAGGTTTTACCCCTACCGAAAAATCGGCGCTTAAAAATCGCGATTTTTTAAAAAATCGACGACTTCCGACTTTTTCAAAAACTCGGCGCTTTTTTCGAAAAAATCGCAGGTCGATGGAAAAAGTCACCCAGGCCGTCACGTCCGTGGATTAAAGGCTCAAAAGTGATTTTTTTTGGTCATTTGTTTCATTTGGCTGTTGGAGAAGGAGTGTGAACGGCAAGAGGGCACCATCAACTACTTTGGAGGCATCCAAGACTCCAAACAACATCTAAGCTCACCATTGTGAATTTTTGTGGAGAAAGGGTTCAACTTCAAGAGGCAAAACTTTGCCAATAAACCATTTTGTCTCACAGGTATGTAGTGATTCATTTTCTTGTATTTTTTTTATGATTTTTTTTGCATGTTTGCTTGCCTATATTCTTTCCTATATTGTGTTTTTTTTTTGCCATTTTTCCAATGATTTCCATATCCATAAATATCAAAAAGAGTCAAAATGTAAGGGGGTTTTAGAATGGAGTAGCATGTTTTCTTTCTTAGATCTTTAGCCACCCTCTTATTATCATTTTTCATGGCCAAAAATATAAATTTAGAGGTCTGATTTTTTAAGCCAAATTGTTGCAATTTTTTCAAATGGGGTTTAATTTATTGTTTTTGTATTTTTGTGCCTTAGGTTTGCATTTTGAGGCTGCCATTCCATTTTCCAAGATGCCAAAGCCATTGGACCCGTTTTGGCAGTATGGTGAGCCCGAGGATGAAGGAAATAGGCAAAATTTGAGTTGCAAATTGTGTGGGCATCACATTTCGGGAGGGGTTAACAGGTTGAAATACCATCTAGCTAAACTCCCTGGGCATGATGTTGGTGTTTGTACTGCAGTGACCCCAGAGATCATGAGATCTGCCCATGACGCAATCCACGAAAAGAATAAAAAGAAGGATGAGATCGCCGCAAACAAAGCTAAGATTGCAGCTTTTGGTCTAGCAAGAAGTGTGGGGGCAACAGGATCTGCCACTCTCGGTGAGGGTAGTGCGAGGGGTTCCACAGCCACAGGGGGGGCCTCATACTATTTTGGTCCATGAACAGGAGGTGGATCACAACCTTCTATCAAGGCATTGATAAAGAAAAATGACAAGGTAGAAGTGGACAAGGTGATGGGGAGGTGTCTTTACTGGAGTAACATACCTCTCAGCATCATAAAAAACAATCCATTTTCGCAGCCGATGTGTGATGCCATTGCAGCATTTGGCTCGGGGTATAAAAGTGCCACCTTTCAGAAGTTGCGGAGTCCAATCCTTCAAGCAGAAAAGAAGGACATCGGTGCTAGGTTGGAGGAGCTCAAGCAGTCATGGGAGAGCACTGGATGCACAGTCATGTCAGATGGTTGGTCAGATGGTAAGGGTAGATCCCTTATCAACTTTTTGGTACATTGTCCTAGAGGTACCTTGTTTGTGAAATCAGTCGATGCATCGGCATATGTAAAGAATGGAACGCTCTTATGTGAGTTGTTAGATGGGTTCCTACAGGATATTGGGGTGCACAATATTGTGCAAGTTATTACGGATAATGCAACTAATTATGTGGCTGCTGGCAGGATGCTTATGGAGAGGCACCCCACTTTGTTTTGGACTCCATACACTGCTCATTGTATTGATTTGATGCAGGAGGATATGGAGAAAATTCCCTTTATCAAGGTGGTGATTGATCAAGCTAAGAGCATCCCCAAGTTCATTTACAACCATCCTTTTGTTCTCAGCCTCATGAGGAGGTACCCAAAAAACAGGGAGTTGAAGCGTCCCGCATTCACGCACTTTGCCACCACCTTCATTACTCTTCAGTCCTTGCTTCAATGTCAGTTTGAGTTGAAGCAAATGTTTGTTTGTGATGAGTGGCGTGATTGTGCTTACAGCAGGAGAGAGGATGGGAGAGCCATTGCCAAGTTGGTGTACACTGACTCCTTCTGAGAAGGAGTGGGGGAAGTGTGCTCGGTGAGTAAACCTTTGGTAAGGGTTCTGAGACTTGTTGATGGTGATAAGCCCACAATGGGCTATTTGTATGAGGCCATGGATAGGGCCAAAGAGATCATCCGGAATTATTATGTGTGCAAGGGTACTGTTATCACCTAAACTGTAGTTACCCCTATGGATGTATCCACTCATGGATGGCAATAGGGAAGGGCAACTCAAAAGGTGCAACCACGATCACCTCGACTTCCAATAGATGGTTGTCACGCCAGTCGAGGCAACCTTCACTTTATGTTATCTAGCCCAGACAACAAAGGGGGAGACCCGATCTACTCCCGACAGAAGAGATCAAAACCAAGACACCAAATCAAGTTAATTCTAAGTGAAGTAAGGTGTTTGGTTTATCCTAGACCTTAGGATGAAGTCACAAGATAAATGAGGGGTTCAATGAGTATAGCCTTGGTTCATTGTTGATATGAGAGTGACTTATAATACTTAAAGATAAGATCCGGGATTATAGTACTAGTCAATGTGAGAAAATCCACTGCCTTGGGAACTGTGTCCAATGCAGGGTAGTTTAGGGGTTGAATTGGGGCTAACTAGTACAAGTGACAAGCTTGATCATGATACATGATGACATCAAAGGGTTTAGTTCACCACACAAAGGTCAAACCACAAGTTAATCCAACAATCTAGGAAAGTCGAATTGACTTGGAGAGAGATCAGTGCCTTTGGAATTGGGATAATGGAGTCAACATGTAGTTAACTTGTGATTGACAACTCCTATTGTATGAGACTAGTCGGCAATTAAAGTCTTGATGGATGAATAGGTCTAGATCTAGAGATTCAAGGTTTGACCTAAGTGGACCACAATCCCTTAAAACAAGGAATGTTATCCCCAAGGCAAGATTTGATGAAGTGACCAACTAGACCTAAGTTTTGAATTGTGCCCGTTCTAAATCCACTGAAATCTCAAGCACCCATGTCCTAGAAGTGGGCCAACTCACTTCTCCAAGGTGGTGCGACTTTACCCAAGGAGGCTAAAAAGTGGGATTAATGAATCAAAACAAGTCCAATGGCATCCAAACTTTAGATCCAAGTAGTTTAGGCAAGTGAGAGTATGGATCTACAATTTCACGGCAATCCGATGGCTAGATCTTACTAGATATGAGTTTGAAGATACCAAGTGGTCCAAAAATGGGATTAAATCCCTTAAAATGTGGAATAGGGCCCACAAGGTAGAAATTAGAAAGTAACAATTTGGAGGTAGGTTATTGGATGTGTAGATCACGAATCAAGTGGAATCTCAACTACCCACATACTAGATCTAGGTCAACCCACCCAAACTAGGAAGTGCGCCCTTGCTTGGAGAAGGCTAAATGCCTTGGGAAGAGGGTCAAATAGAGGCCAATCCTCACCAAACTATAGATCCGGGATGTCGTGGATACTATAGAGGTGGGTTTTAAATTTCTTGCCCAAGAAGCCACTAGATCTTAGTAGATCTGAAAAAATGTAAAAATGGGGTTTTGACTGATTAGAGTTTTAAATATTTTAGACCAGTGGATAGATCATGGAGATAGAACTTACCTTGAGATCATACCTGAGTGATGAAGAGAGATGCTTTGATGTTGAAGAAGATTCCCGCATAGATCAAATGAGAAATTCTTGATTTTGCTTGCCAAATTGATGCCCTAGCCCACAAGTGCGCCCTCCTCTACCTGTCAATCCAAGGAAAATCAATTTCAATCAAAGAGGTCAAGTATGGAGGAAATACAAGTAAAATGCAATGATAACATAGAATAGAAGGTCCTGGGACAGTAATACTCCCTGTTACCAACAAAGAGATCCAAATAAGAAGTAGGGAGAGTCTTCCCCTACCAATACATCCTCCTCAAGGCAAATCGGCCTCCACCTGTAGATGCAAAAACGTGGTACAAAAGATATGGCAAAACAAGATCTCCAATAACTCAGTGCAAAGGAAGAACCAACGAACGAACACCAAAAACATTCACCACAACACTGGAGATAGATGCAATAATAATTTTCTATTCCAATAATCCAGAGCCACAAGTCCCTTTACAATGAGAAGCTCTCTCCTTTAAATAGGAAGGAGAGGCATCAAAATCCTAACCACTTTTTGAATGAGTGGCTAAGATTAAAAGATACAAATGTCTAATCAATGGTTGAGATGAGCTCAACAATAAAATACATGGATCACTAATAAAATATAATATAAGTGGACAAAATCACCCTAGAAGAGGGGAATCCCACCAAATCATGATGACAAAATATAATAGGAAGCTTATGGTGGGTCCAAGGGGTAATTTTAGACACCCTTGGTCAATCTCCATAGCACAACAATAATAAAATAGTCATCAATATACCAAATCGTGCCTCTATGGTCAAATCGTAGGCCTCAGAAGACCTCAAAAATCATCAGAAAGTGCCATAAGTGATGGATGCGGGCCCCGATGAAGCTGAAACTGCTGGAGGAGGTGTGGAAGACATCAATCCATCATCACTGATCATCCCATGCCAAGACATTTCCTCAGTAGCCCAAATCGAATTCCTCAATAGCCATTTCTACCAATCCTGAAATGCCTCGGGAAGTATGAAACTGCCCCAAACTGCCTCCTGGAGTGCCTACGCTGTCAAGGTGAGGGCACTAGTGTGTCTGGGAGGGGGGTAATATGGTAAAAACAAGTGGCTGGACCACCCACTCCAAGCACAGCGCCCTAGGTCAACCGGATAAAAATCACATCTGCTCTGACAGGGTCTCCGACATACCAAATAGCCATTTCTACCAATCCTGAAATGCCTCGGGAAGTATGAAACTGCCCCAAACTGCCTCCTGGAGTGCCTACGCTGTCAAGGTGAGGGCACTAGTGTGTCTGGGAGGGGGGTAATATGGTAAAAACAAGTGGCTGGACCACCCACTCCAAGCACATCGCCCTAGGTCAACCGGATAAAAATCACATCTGCTCTGACAGGGTCTCCGACATACCAAAACTGCACTGGGATAGCCTACTGAGGCTAAATAATCACTGTAAGTGCCCGGAACTGAAAACAAACTGTCTCATTGGACTCAGAAGGTCCAAATCCATCCAAGATGTGTACTCATACATCATATGAGTCACTGCATGATCATAAAATATATCCAATATACTGGAACAGGTGAAATAATAATAATCTGTAAATGATCAAATAACGCTGTAAACCATGAATCATCATCATAACCCTGTAGCTGCTGCATAAAATCATGATGTACATGTACATAGACCATATATCATCAATCCATATCATCACAAGGTCCAACCATCTCATGTCCTATGGTTGACCTTGGTCAAACTAGGTTTGACCAAGTCAACATGACCAAATATAACTCAGACTATCATCAGAAGCTGCTGCAAAGTTTCAAAGGTTAATGCATGCTCTACAACTTATTCAAATAACAATTATAACACAAAGTAATCATTACTGGGGATCTAAATCCAAATATATAAAGTCATTAATTATTATTATTACTCAGACTAGACTTTCAAGATCATACTCACTTCATAGTTGTGATGAATTTGCTAGTGAAGGGTGAAGGCTAAAAATAACTCGCTAGGCTTAGGGATGACTTGACTGACTTAACTTTGTGACACTTTGACAATGGGAAAGGGAATACACACCATAGTATATGCTGAATGAGCAACAACACAGGGAATGGCAGTGTCTCACAAATGGATAAGTTGTTTAGAGAGTGCTTATTCAACTTAGGCATCATGTTTATATCAAGTTGATCCAGGTTCATTAGGATCATTCAATTTCATTTCATGGCCTTTTTTGGCCTACATAACCCTTCGGATCTCAGGTGTGCTGATAAGCACAACTAGTTGCAGCTTGTATCCAGGGCATGTTTTTTTATACATGTATAAGGTCAGCAATTGTTTAGATATAGCTTTTAAGAATCATTGCTTTTTGGACCTTTCTTATACTCTTCAAGGAGTATTTTTCAGCAGTTCATCGCTCTTGCCCTTTTTAGTTTCCATGGGCGAATTTATTAGTTTCCATAAATAGTACATGAGCTTTCAGTTTTAGCCAACAACATCTCAAGTGACTAGGGGGAGTTCGAGCCAATGCCAAACATCGGGACAACCGACCAGAATGATTTAGGCCTACAATCCAACTCACCAAAGGTAAGTTTTGTCACCAACTCAGAGCCGAGACACAATAGACAGGGAAACTCATCCAATACAGAGGCTATAGTGGGGAAAAGATCCTCCATGTCACTAGTCAAGTAGTAAGTCAGGGTGATAAACTAAAAGGTAAGCAATGGATGGATGAAGACAATGAATAATGGAGCCAACACTAGTAAGCCAAGGTATGGTGGAATGATCACCTCTATTCTCCCTAAGGAGGGTAAAACCAATGAGTATGAATAGTGAACTTCTAAGTCTGAGTAGGGACAATATAATATATATAATAAGCTCAACCAGGTCCATATATCTATATGATCGCCAGATCATGACACTAGGTGCTAAGACATGCTATAAGAATAAATATAAAAGCAATATAACCATAACACAATGATATACCTACTGAGTCATATACCTGAATGCTCGTCACCTGAACCATCATCTGTCCTCTGAAACCGCTGCTGTAACTCTGGGCACTACTCACTGCTCTGTACCAATGGTATAATGGCTATGTCAGTCATCTCTCTGAGTATCTTGAGACTCAGTCATGGCATGGGAAAAACAACTATTGTCCAAAATCTGATAGTGATCCAATATCGATGCTCATCTCAGCATCTCAAATGTAAGGGAACTAGCTGAATAGTGTACTGGCATCAGAAAAATAACGTATGGTAGCCCGGCTACTATATACGTGATAACAGGTACCCCGGGGTACAATAGGTACATGTTGTTATGGGAGTTGATTGATAGTCGATGGACCGGGATGCTTCATAGACCCATTCATGCAGTAGCACTCTTCCTCAACCTGCATTTTCCTACAAATGCAAATTTGATTTTGATGGCGAGGTGTTGGAGGGGTTCCTCACTTGTATTCAGAGGATGGTACCTGATTATGAGACTCGCAATGCAATCAATCGCAAGATAGAGGTGTATCAGGATGGTACTGGAGTATTTAGCTTTGCTAATACTATTTGTGACAGGATCAATTTCATGCCAGGTAAGTTATTAAAGTGTTTAACTTTTATTTGCAAGTTGAAATTTGAAATATGATTTATTTATTTCCTATTTCAGTTTTCCAATGCAATGCAATATAATTTAGTTATCTTTCTTTCTTATTTGTTGTAGCTACGTGGTGGCAAACCTATGGTGTAAGGACACCAAATTTACGGAAATTTGCCATCAAGATTCTTAGCCAAACATGTACCACTTCAGGATGTGAGCGGAATTGGAGTGTGTATGAAAAAGTACACGCAAAGAAACGCAGAAGGTTGGACTTTAAATTTTCAACAAATCAATTTCATTTAATATAATTTGTGAATCTATCATCCTCACATATTATAATTATATTTCATTAATTTTTGAAACTTGAACCTCTAGACTCATACAAAAAAATTATTTTCCTCTTACAGGTTGGAGTTCACACGTCTCAATGATTTGGTCTACGTCCATTACAATCTCCGCTTATGGATGAGACAGATATAGAGAGCACCAGATGTTGATGCCATCGCCTTAGACAATATTGATATATTGTTTGAGTGGAGGGTGGAGATTGAGACTCCTATCATGGAGGAGGAACCTACATGGCTAGAGGGAGAGGAAGGGCAAGCGGAGGAGGCGGAGGAGGAGGAGGAGGAGGTCAGAGCCACCACGAAGGGTGATGTGCTAGCATCACCACCACCTTCTACACCGATTGATACAGCTAGTCCTCCATCCGTCACTCATCGTCCGATGTTAGATGCAGGGGCAGGGTCTTCTACTGCTACTTCTAGTGCTTGGGGCAGGCCTGACAAACGGCCCATGACCTTTTCCCATAAGAGGGGAAGAGGGCATTGATATTAGATAGATAGCTACTAGTTTTCCTGAGATACATTTATATATGTGATGTCATTTTGTATTGATTATCTACTTTTGAGTCCTTGATTGGACAACTATGGTGTTTCAGACTTTCAGGATTCAATATCGACTTTGATGTATCATTTTATATTTGACATGACTGCATGATGATGATATATATCAGTGCTTTCTACATATTTATGTTTCAATGTGTTTATCTGATGTTATTGTTGCTTTATATGTTTAAAATTCTGAAGAAAAAAAATGAATGTATTTTGTATTTTTTAATGTTTGCCGACTTTTTCTGATTTTTCCTGATTTTTTCGTCGATGTTGCCGAGAAATTGTTTTCGGGACCCTTGCCGACTTTTTGCCGATGCCGACTTTTTCAACATTGGTGTGAATGGTGTGGAAGAATTCGAAGGGACAGTAGCTCTGATTTTGGGGTTTTGAGGAGATGGTTGAGGAAGGTTCGGTGAGGTAGCAGCAACAGTAGGAGCAACATGTCCGAATTTATTTTGTATCTTTGAATTTTGGGGCTTCACTGAATATGATGGTGGATAGAATTATATGCAGATGTGTTTGACAAAGTGATAGGGCAGCAGTGCTTGTGATGAACAGATTGATATGATGTATGTACAGCAGTAAGGAATGATGACAGTGTACATATGAAGACATGATGCTGGTAGCAGATTGATGGACAGAATGATGTATTTGTGTATATGTTGGTTATGGTCAGAAGATGTTCTAAGGACAGAATGTTGATGATAAGTTCATTGGCAGAATGAAGATGAATGTTGATGATAAGTTCATTGATAGAATGAAGATGAATGTTGATGATGTGCTCCTTGAAGACATAATGATGTGCTGAAGACAGTGACAGCCCAGATATATGACAGCCAAATAACAGTGATTGATGTGGAAAGTTTTGGACATGGCAGAGACAGGTTGTTGATGATGTGGTTAATGTATGTGTGTGTGATGACATGAGTATGTATACTGTATAGTAAATGCAAGCTAGTCTTGCATCTGGGGTTTGGGAACCTCAACTCTTCTTACATGGGTCTAAGAAAACTAGGTTGGGTCCCGGTCCCCGGATGAGGAGTTGGTGCTCTTTGTATCAGTAGGTGCTGATTTACCTTAACGGTTGTAATCGGTCCAAAACAAATACAAAATGATTATAAAGATTAAATTGTCTTGTGTTTCTTGTGCGGTGATACTTGTTATGGTTCAATGAGTTAAATGCTTTTGATTCATAGATGATTAGTGATGAATGTCAATGCAACAATGATGTAAATGGAAGTATAATACATTGATGAATTGTTAGTTGATTGGTATAAGTTTGAAAAGGTTTTTAAAATTGGCTTCACACTGATTCACACCCCCTCTCAGTGTGAACATTGTGTCCAACAGACCATACATGTTTAAGATTGTTTAGGATTATAATGTTTTGATAGTATTGAGATTATACTAATGAATGTATGATTATGTATGAGATCTTGAGGATGAAACAATGATGAAACTAGTGAACACTTAAGCATGCATAGTGGTACAGGATGGATAGAAGTTCAAAGACATATAATCATGATGCTATCATAAAGGGAAAATAGAGATCAAGAGGGAGGCAACCACACAAACATAAAAGATAAGTATTTGTGTTGTTATTTGAATTACTTCTTGAACCTCTGAATAGTTAATGATATTGCTCGTAATAGTTGTATGCATATTTTTATTCCTAGAATCAAGAAATATATCATGCATAGTGTAAGCATTCATATAGCATTGAACAGTATACTACTAATATGCATATGATAGGTAAGTTGGACAAACATTCCATTGTTGCTTGTTTAGAATGAAACCTCTTTGCTAACATGCTGGGAGCTGTGCACGCTCTTGATAGTATGTTATGGTAGAGATGGAAGGCATCTAGATAGCCATTGTATGCATACAGGATATGGAAAAATGTTGTGCCAAAGTATTGGTCAAGATAGTTGCATAACTATGTGAATCATATCAGTATGCATAATAGGTTATCATTGAAATGTCAACATGATTTGATAATTATGAAGTGTTACTAATCATGTAATTGAATTTGATTTGTAGGAAAGATCGTGTGCTATGATCTACCAAAGAAGGATGATGAACACTTGTTCCGAAGAACAAGTGATGACTGTTCAACAAGAAGACTTACAAATCAAACATACTATAGAAGTACAAAGCAAGGCTCGTGGCTAGAGGATTCTCTTAGAAAGAGGGAGAGGATCATGATGAGATGTTTGCTCTAGTGGCTAGACACACTTCCAAAGATAGATTACACCCATGTATGGCAAGACCTTTCTCTTGAATTGTGTAATTGAAGAAGAAGTGCATATCGAGCAAACTCCCAAGAGCTGAAAGAGAATCACATGATTGAAGAAGGCTTTATACGGGTTCAACAGGTACCCAGGATCGATAGTCATTTGACAAGCTTGATGATCACCACGGGTGATGCGGATTTCAACCTTTGCTACAAGGTTGAAGATGGTTTCTATATACAGATGGCATGCTTCTCTCAGATGGATGCAAGAAGGAACTCACCCTAGAGTTCAAGTGATCTTGAGGCTCATATCAGTAGACCCATCTGATGGGAGATGGCACGGATAGATATGCAGAAGATCACTCAATGCACAGTGTGAATGATGTTCAGTCACAGAGGGAGGACAATACTTAGATGTAGAAAAATCCACTTCAGAGGGAGTACATCTCAGAGTTAAAGAATCTTGGCATGATTCTTGTGATTAAATATGTGGCTGAGATCAGATGAGATTTTTCCTTAGCCAAGGAAAATGTGAAGTAGACATCTGGGATGATGGACAGTGGTTTCTACAGTTTACAGACAAATGGTTGGTTCGTTGATGTATTTGACGAATACCAGGCCAGAGATATGCTTTGCTATGAACACCCTGAGTCAGTATCTAGTTGAGCCTAGACGTGTTCACCTGGTAGCTGCAAAGCATGTGATGAGGCACCTGAAAGGTACGATAGACTTTGGTCTATACTATGTTGGAGATCATGACTACAAATTGTATGGTTATACAGATGTAGATTGGGTTGGAAGTGTCTTAGATAGGAAGAGCACCTTAGGTGGATGTTATTGTCTTGGATCTGCCATGATCTCATGGTTTAGCAGGAAGCAGTCCAGTGTTACTCTCAGCACAAGCTGAAGTAGAGTATATAGCAGCTTGTTCTGCTAATTTGTGAAGCCATATGGATCCAAAAGTTGATGTTAGGTCTATTTGACCTGGAGTTGGATACCACAGTGATTCTATGTGACAACCAAAGTTGTATAAAGATGACGTAGAATCCAACGTTCCATGACCAGACAAAGCACATAGAAATCAAGTATTTTTACATATGGGATATGGTACAGAAGGGAGCTATAAAGCTCCAGTATGTGAGCACTGATGAGCAAGTTGTTGATGTGTTGACTAAGCCTTTGTCTCGAGTGAAGTTTGAGTACTTCTGTGACAAGCTTGGTGTGGTTCGAAAGGACCTTCCTCGAAAGGGGGAGCAGTGATGATGATGTTGCAGTGGGATTGTTCATCCCTGGACATGAGTCCTAAAGTGATCCACAAACTTTTGTCTCTGTGATGTAGATGATGATGATGTTCAAGTAGGATTGTATCATCCCTGGACTCCAGTTCAGAACTAATCTGGAGACTTCTGTCCTCGAGAATGTGGTGGGATTGTATCATCTCTGGACTCCAGTCCAGAACTGATCCAGAGACTTCTGTCCTCGAGAATGTGGTGGGATTGTATCATCCCTAGACTTCAGTCTAGAACTGATCCGTAAACTTCTGTCCTCGAGAATGTGGTGGGATTGTATCATCCCTGGACTTCAGTCCAAAACTGATCCGGAGACTTTTGTCCTCGAGAATGTGGTGGGATTGTATCATCCCTGGACTTCAATCCAGAACTGATCCGGAGACTTTTGTCCTCGAGAATGTGGATAGGATTGCATCATCCTTGGACTTATGTCCTAAAGTGAGAGAGATTGATCATCCCGTAATTGGATCATGTGTGTTATATTGCTGCAGATGATGTTGTTGATCGAAGATCAAGATGATGTTGTTATTGATCGAAAGATCAAGATGATGTTGTTGATCAAAAGATCAAGATGATGTTGTTGTTGATTGAAAGATCAAGATGTTGTTGCAGATCGAGAGATCAAGTGTTCATGTAGATGATCGAGCGATCGAGTGCTGCAGAAGATGAAGACACGGCGATGTAGAAGATAATGCTCTAGTACTGAAGATGTTGAAGATATTGAAGATGTTCCAGTAACTGTTCCAATTGCTGATGCTGTTGAAGAAAACTTCCAATGATTTATAGATGTATCACCTTAATGTTGTTGATGATGCTCTCTCTCCTTGCTCCTATAGTTGATGTTGATGTTGTTAGTAGAATACCCTTCTCATTAAGGGGGAGTGTTGAAATAATGTAACTTTGAAGAATATTCTATTGTATTTTATTAATGTAATTTATTCGAAGATGTTTTATTCCTCCGTCGGGATGACATTATTGCATATGATTATGTAAGGTCATTGAGGTAAATCTTCCCTTGTAAGTCGGGACAATAGATCCCCTTTGAGTCAATTTTAATGGAGTGTTTAAGTCCCCTAGAGAAGTCAACCCAGTCAGCATTAGGTTAAGTTGTTAGGGGTCGACCTAGTTAGGGAAAAAGTCAAGTCGAAGATAAAGTATAAATAGGAGTGATGTACTCCTCATTTGGACACACACATTCACTTGTGTAATTCGCATAGGAGAGAGAGAGAGAGAGAGAGAGAGAGAGAGATCTGCAAGGAGAAGGAGCACTTGTTTGGAGTTTTGTCTTTGTACTTTTGATCATCTATATTGAGGAAGTTTTGTTGGGTTTTCTTCCCCTAGAGGGTTTCCCAAGATAAATTTGTGTCTCGTGTGTTTAAGCTATGCTTGTTATTCTTTCAGTTATCCTGTATATGCTATTGTTGTGAAATTGAATTGAATACTGATGTTATCTATCCTAGCATATTGAATCTTAACAACACCATAGTAGCTGGGCTACTATGTTTGTTGAGCAGATATCTGCACTTTTCAGAGCTTTGCCTTTACACAATTCAGTGAGATCAGTTATGATGAGCAACACCATTTATGATCACTTACACATCAGAGCAGCTTATATCAGAAAGTATGTAGACCTTGTGCCAAGGCTGAGCCTTGAGAGCTTAGATTTGATGACCGATATGACCTTTTATTCCATACAGATTCAGTTCAGTGCCCAGAGTTCCAGATGTTATTATTGCAACAGTGTTTCATTAGTTCTAGACTAAGTTGCCAGGGTACCCGTACCCGGGGATAGGGTACACACACCCATACCGGGTACTTGGGTACTCATAAGGTACATCTCCTACCATACCCTATCTTACCCCATACTGACTCCACGTACCCAAGACTCCATTATAAAAAAAGGGGTACTTATAGGAAAAATAGTACGTCGTACCCCGTGTTTGGGTACTCCGTACCCTGTGTTTGGGTGCTACGAGGGTACGACCGACTCAATAAAATGCAATCCGCTGGGGAAAATGTAATGACCCCCAACCAAATCTGAACTAATTGTTTGCTAACTGTGTATGGAGTTTGGTTCAAGACTTCTTATGTCAAACACTTTGCAACACTGTTCAAATTCCACTGAATATTGTCCATATCTGGTAGACTGCTTTTGCATTGATTTACAATGAATATTTTAATGGTTTTATGTTCAGCACTCAAGGAACATAATTTCACTACCAAATGTGCACATAAAAATTATACATATGTATTTAATAGTGAGAAATACACTCACATCAATCGAGGAATATATTTGCAATTTTTAATAGCCTATAATAGCAGTACAAATAGGTGTTAAAAATAACATTTCAAGTGTACTTTCAGGTCTGAGTTCGAGTGTTTGTTATAGCTGCTTGGTATAGTGATTTATCAAATTTTATGTAACTTCTAGTATTCGAATTGATATCTACTGACTCTATGATTTATCAAATTTGATGTTTTAAATTTTCAATGTGAATGCTCATTGTTTAATGAATCATTGAATTTAGAATTATGAATCATGATTCATAATTTATGGAGATATCTGAAATAAGATGTGACTGTGATATCTATCTATCTATCTATCTATCTATCTATATATATATATATACACACACACAGTACCCTCGACGTACCCAAGTACCCTATTTCAAAAAGTGGCGTCCCCGTCCCCGTCCCCATACCCAAGTTTCCTAGCAACTTAGGTTCTAGATGATGTTATTTGAGATATGCAGTGATATGACCATTAGACATGTGATTGTTAGCATTGATTATTATCTTGTTGTTTTAGTCATCTTCATAGCATTAACTTGGTATGTAACTCATGATGTGGCAGTACTATTTAAATAAATGAAATGAACTATCTTGGTTGGATTTAAATAATAAATTGGATGTATTACTTGCACTTTAAGGTTTATTGACTATACTCATTGGTTTCACTTATCCTCCTATGAGCATGGACATGGTCTCTCTTGACATTTATGTTTGCTAGCTTAGGCACCACATTCACTTGACTCCATCCATCCATGACCTTCCTTGTTTTGGCTTTCACCTTGACTTGCCTTCTTGACTTTTGATATGGAGGACTTCCTCGCTCCTGCCTCTGTGTTGGATAGCATCCACGTTTGTTTTGTGTATCGGCTCTTAGTTGGTGACAAAGCTTGCTTTTGGTGAGTTGGATTTTATGCCTTTATAATTCTAGTCAGTTGCCCCGATGTGTGGTTTAGATTGCGGAATTCCCCCTAGTCACATGAGATGTTGTTGGCTAAAACCTGAAGCACATGTACTACTTGTATGGAAATTATTGGAAATCTCTTTTGAAATGAAATGAAAGCCCATGGAAATAAACGAAATGTAAAACTATGATTTTCATCACAATGAAAAAGGGCTAAAGCAATGATATGCTAAAGTACCCCAATGAAGGGTCCAAAAAGGTCTAAAAAGCAATGGCTAAATGTATGTGAAATCTAAAGATTGTTGACCTCAAAATCTTATAAATGAAAGGCCAAATAAAAAGCAGTGGTTAAATGTATGTCAAATCTAAAGATTGTTGGCCATGGAAATGAAATGAATGATCCTAATGAACTTGGATCAACTTGATGTAGACATGATGCCAAGGTTGAATAAGCACTCTCTAAACAACTTATCCATTTGTGAGGCACTGCCATTCCCTTTGTTTATCTTATCCAGCACAATGTGTAGCTCCCCTCTCCCCTGTCCAAAGTATCACTTAGTTAAGTTGGTCAAGTCATCCCTCCTACCTAGCCTTGTCCTTAGCCTTCACCCTATGCTAGCACTTAGGCCATGTCCATTGGATGAAGTATGTCTTTAAAGCTTTGGTGCAAGTTATAAATAACATTGAATATCTATGTATTAACTGCCACTTGATTGATGTTTATACTTTGAGTTAAGCTGTGAATATGGTTAAAGGAACATGTCTTAGTCATTTGTTATAATCTAGTCTTTGGTTGTGTTTTGACATAGTCAAACATAGTTTGACCATGGTCATCCTTGGGATCCGTGACGAGATGGACCACTTATGCTATATGGTGTTGATCTATGGTCATACATATACCTATTGATGATTCCATATGTTGGGCACATGCTTCAGATGATGATTGATGCAGTTTTCATGGATTATTATTGTTTACAGATCATCATATTTTTACTTGTTCGGGTATGGTGGACCCTACAGATGATCCTACAAGTTATCATGAGGTGTATGAGTACTCATCTCTAGTGGATTTGGATCTTCTGGATCCATTGAGACACTTATCTTTCAGTTTCAAGCACTCCCTGGCATGATATTAGCAGTTTTCCACCTGTTGACCAATTTGGCTATGCTGATGTGGCCTGTCTAGTAGGAGCATTGGAGGAAAGTTGTTGCCTAGGGTGCTACAGAGGAAGGGGGTGGTCCATCCACTTGTTTTTACCATATTACCCTCCTTCCGGAAATGATGGCATACTCATTTTGACAACGCAGGCACCCTAGAGGCAGTTTTGGGCAGTTTCAGGGTTTTCAGGAGGATTAAAAAATGGAATAAAAGGTCATTGAGGAATTTGATTTGGGCAATTGAGGCAAGATTTTGGCACTTGGTCTGCTCAGAGGTCATCCATGGTGTATCCCCCTTCTTCCAGATTAGTTTGCACCAGTTAGTGGGGTCCACATGGGCTACAGGAGGTCTTTTATTGTATTTCTCTCTCTGATGATGGGGACAGGATTTTCTCATTTCTATACTTGGACATGTCATTGAGTCATATTTTAAATTATTGTGCCATGGGGTCATGCTAGTGAAGGGGAATAATACTTCCTAGCCCCACCATGTGCGCTTAGTCACCTGTTCTTGTCTTTATGTTGTGGCACCTATGTTATTAGCCACCCCCATGTATGACGTCATCCCCCATTGGGCTCTCCTAGCCATGACGTCATCACTTATTTGAGTGATCCATGTCTTATGTGTCAGACACAATGGCGCACTGAGAGAGGGGGGGTGAATCGGTGGACCAGCACTTTTACCAATTTCTACTTCTTCAAAAATTTAATCAAAGATCATTTAACAATTTCACTTCAGAGTTCATCATTTACAATAAGCTATACATCATCATTCATCAAATTTAAACATGTCATTCATAATATCAAATCACACCATTAGAGACACATCACAGTATAAACTTTGTAATCTTTTTATATTTGATTCAATCGGCTACAATCGTTAGGTGTCATCAGCTACAACTGATTGAGAAGCACCAACTTCTATTCCAAGACTCAGCTTGGTCTTTTCTTAGATCCTACTAAGAAAAATAGTACAAGGCACAGCTTGTATTACATATAAACACTTGTCATGATTTCACATTTTGTCCAGTCATCAACGCTGTCATGTCAATCTGATGTCATCATCTATTTACTGTAGTTGTCACTGTCACAAGTCACCTGTCATAGTTGTCACTCTCAATCTCTGTCATTCCACTGTAACAATCATGTCAAGGAAATCTGCCCATATAAGTGCTACTTATGTCGAATCACATTAATGTTGTAATACTCATCATCATGTCATCAACGTGTCACACTGTCATGTAGTTTTGTTGGTATTGTCACATAATGGCTATCCCTATCATGTCAAGCTAGCATAGTCAAGATATTACACACAGCTTATGAATGTCATCACTATCACTGAGTTGTCACAGATCACATCATCATTGTCTTCAAACTCTGTCTATGTATGTGTAATATATCACGAAGATCTGAAGCAACCTGAGCTATGCTTAGAGAATAGAGCCCGAAATTTGCAGACAGCCCAGTATGACAGTCCGAAATTGCAGAGAAGATGACAGTCCAGCAACCTCATAAAGCAGCTCGAGTTCAACAAGGAAATAGCCTGAATATGCAGTAAGGTGACAGCCAAAACTTATGAGGGAAAACAACCTGTCTACTCCTGCTGATCTGTTGTTGTCCACGAAAATTTTGGACACACGAAGATCAGAGCTCACTTCCACAGATCCGAATTTCTCACATAAAGGTGTATTTATATAGGTAGTTTGCTATAAATTTTTGGAGCCGACCTTTTTTTTTTTTGGCAAATGGTAGTACCCCCTAACTAGCAGGGTTCTCCATTAGCTGAGAGACCACGAACTAGGGGCATCTAAGCCGTCAAAATCACCCGGGGATCGCACCCATCCTGGATTGCACCAACCCTTAGCATGGTTGGATTTTAGTATCCGCGGGGTTTCGAACCGCCGACCTTTCCGCTTAGGGGTGTCTTAACCATCACCCGCCACTGACTGTTCTACATCTCACGGATAATTTTTGGAGCCAACTTGCCATTCTTGTATTTTTTTAATTTTCTTTTTATCTAATTTGTGGAGCCGACTTGTCATATATTTTTAATGTATTTATTTAATAATTAAAGGTTGTCTTTTGAAGCTGACCCGACTTGATTAAATCCATTATTCTTGCGTGATGTTCTCACAATAAGTGTTTGCCATGTCATTAAATAGTTCCAAATGTTATGTGTATTCCATGCCCTTATTACCAATCATCAAGGTCTTCAAGTGTATAGGCTTCTTCAATAGTTACAAGGAGGGCTTCTTATCTCATCATCCACTTCATCAACAAGCCAACCTTGTAGGGACTTCTTCAATGTAACTAGGGCTTTTTCATTATGCAAGAACTTCAACTTCAACTACAATGGTTTTACGGACTCCATGGCATCTTATGGGCTTATTCAACATTCTTAGTGCCACGTCAAGGACCCATTAGCTTACATGGACAAGAGCCACATCATCTTCAACAAAAGACCATCATGAGTGGGTTCCAAGACCCAAGTTTCTACGTGCAAGACATGACCATAGATTTTTCATGGTCCAAGTTACCACAAGCAATGGGGTTATCTTATATAATGTCAAGGTCCTCCATATACCTATGAGCCACATCATACCCAAATGACCACAAAATGGGTCATTTGGCCCACTAGGTGTTCCAATGGCGGCTCCAAAGCCCAAGATGCCAAATCTTTGTCCATTGCCATGTCTTCAGCCCTTGTCTTTGTCCTTTTGCCATGTCATGCTTTGTCCTTCATTGTCTTTGTCAAATATTTGTCATCCATGTCATCATTCTTTGTCATTAATGTGTTGTCATCAATGACAACCTTGGTCACCATTATGTTATGTTGGCTCATCTTAGTCGTTGATTATATTGTTATATCTTTTGATCTAAACAACTAGTTTTCAAAAGTGGTTTATGGTTTTGGTCTTCCTCATCCTATTTAAGGAGGAGACCCCCCTATTGTAAAGGCACCTTTGGGCTCTGGAAAACTTGGAATAAAATACTATTTTTGGAGATCTTCTTCTTGGCTTTGATTGGGTTTCTCTTGTACATGGTTATGCATCTTTTCTTTTACAGGTGATTTCGACATCAACTAAGGGAGGCCGAATTGATTGAAGCAAGGAGTGCGATTTGCCTTGAAGCGAAGATTGTTGGGGTTGCTCACATCCCCCTTGGGGCAAGATGTCTTCATCTTGAGGGAGTTTTTCAATTGTGCTTTGTCCATTGATTGCTTCTTTGATATGACATGCTTAGATCTCATTGATTTGTGGATCAAATCTAACATCTTGTAGTTTGATTTATAGGTTGAATGGGGCATCTCTCCTCCTAGGGTTTGGACGATTATGCTTGTAATCACTTGGATCTAGCTTGGAATTGTAACTAAAGGCAAGGATCATATATGTGTAAAGTAGCTGCAAGATTTTGAGGTAAGAGCTACAAGGTATGTATCCATTTCGCTTGTTCTCTATCCTATTGGTCACATAAACCCTCTGAATTAAAACCCGCATTTTACATTTTTTTAGATCTACTTGGATCTAGCATGCTCTTGGGTATAAAATTTAAAACCCACCTTAATAATATTCATGGCAATCTCGATCTATAGTTTGGTGGTTATTTGACTCCATTTGGCCCATTTCCCAAGGCACATTGGTCTCTCCAATGGAAGTCGCATTCCTTGAGGGAGGCTAATTTGTTAGTTCCAAGACGTGGGTAGTTGAGATTGTTGCTTCATTGCATAGATCATCCCCTAAAACCTACCCCTAGTGCTTTACCCCATTGATTTTCACCTTGTGGACCCCATTCCTTATTTTAAGGGATAAGCTCCACTTGGGTCATTGGGTAATGCATTAGCTCTTTCTTAGATCTATTTGCTTAACTTCATAAGTGGCCTAAATCAAACACTTGGTTGAAATATTTGTCCATTGCTTAAGCGTCTCAACCAAGCCCTAACCACCTTGGGTCCACTTATCTTTCTAGATCTAAAATCTTGCACCATTGATCTCCTTGCATAACTTTACACATTTCCCTAGGAGTCTTTGAGTTAGATAGTCTTCATAGATTGGCTAGGGTCTCCCCCTTGATCTTGATTATTCTTGATCTAAAGTGAAGGTTGCCTCAGTTATCGTGACACCCATGTGCATTGGGAACTGTGGCAAGCCTTGGGTTACCTCTTTAGTTGTCCAACACCTCTACCATCTTGGATAGGATACCTTTAGGGACAACTACAAGTTGTGTGATAACATTTTTGGAGCCGTTGCCGAGGAGGTAGAGGCTTACCTTAGGTGTCTGCGAGTATCCATGCATAATTCATATCTTATCACATCTGGTTTTATCTAGGTGGTTATCATTTCAATCCATATTTTAAACATAGCCATCTATTTGTCACTCATTTTCTCCACGCTTATTAACGACATATATCTTGGTAGAAGAGAATTAAAGTCTACCTGGCGACTCCAAATCGTGACTCCACTAAGGAATGACCTCATGAACATCCTTACAACCTTAGAAGTAGAACTAATCTAAACGAATCAGAAGGAACCCCACTCGTTTATCATAGAAGAGATCCCAAAGTCCAATCATCTAACTTCTTTTGGAATATTGTTAATTCTGATTCTCCAAACCGTTTCTTGGGATCCCCTTCAACTAATTTGGTTCCTCCTTCATCTCCTAATCACATCTTAAGTCCAGCGAATCAAATGGTTGGAACAACTCAAACTAATCCTGGAAACACTTCTCAAACCAATCCTCCCGTTGCTCGTAGATTTGGGAACAAGGCAAAAGCTTCACCTTTAGATTTCTCCCAAATCCTTGGTGCCCCCCATAATATGCCCGACAAGTATTTTGAAAAGATCGGTAAGTTCAATGGGAATTGTGCAACCTCCATTGAGGACCACATTGAGAATGCCTGGGCTCATATGGAAGCTTATGGGGCTAAAGAAGAAGATGTGTTTATGAGGGGTCTTTTTGCATCCTTGGAGGGTGATGCTCGTAAATGGTTTGACTGTTTGCCTGCATCATCAGTCACAGGATATGATGCTTTCACTGAAAAACTTAAACATGAGTGGTCAATCAAGTTAGATGGACGTTTCCTTTTGAACCAACTTTTGAAATCAAGAAGAAAGAAAACGAGTATGTCCATGAATTTAACCTTCGCTTTGACAAGATAGTGGCCAACATCCCAGATAACATTAGGCCTCCTGAGCAAGTTGTTTTAATTCACTACCTCAATGCATTGTGGGCTACCTTGGCTATCAACTCAAAGATAAAGACCCTAGCGACTTAAAACAAGCAAAAGATAATGCTAGGAAGGCTAAGGCAAATGTTGCTTCCATGGGGAAGCAAAATTTCTTTGATCTAATGCCTCATCTTCTAGATATGAACCCAAGGCTAAAGAGGGGAAAGAACCAAGTAAGGATACAACGATATGATGGAAAGTATGCACGAAATGATAAAAAACTTAACTCTCCTGACTAGGGATCTAGCTAAGAGAAAAGAGTTGGAAAGGTATAGGCAACCTTATGGCCCAAAACCTTATTGGAACCAGCAAAAGAGGCCAAATAATGAGAGTGATCGAAGAAACCCTCATGGTATTAACTGATCGAGGATGATTCTGAATATCCCACTCATGGTGAAGATACTCAAGATTCTCCAAATCAAATTAATTGGGTTGAAAACTTAGATTTTGACAAGGAGTTTGGAAGAATTTTAATCGATCATGAAGAAGAGTTTGTAGAAGACCCCAATCATAGTTTTCCAATTTATGCCACTGAACAGCCCAAAAGTAGTGGCCAAGCTCCTATTAGAATCTATGAACGAAGAAAGGATGGCCAAAGGCCTACCCCTTTCCTCAAAAGAAAGAAAAGTGAGTTTCCTAGCCCAGTGAGTGAGCCAGTTCCTCTCCCTGAATATGACTTAGATATCAACATTGAAAGAGAATTGGATAAAGTTATGCACAACATTCCACTCACTAAATTAATGAAAATCCCATCAATAAAAGAGCAAGTGGTAGAGTTCTTCGAGAGTATCCCTGAGACTATCACAAGTAATGGTGAAGATCTATCTCTTCCAGATTTAGCACCTAGTGCTATGGTTGAAGAAGAGGAGGATCCTCCCATTAACATGCAAACTGCTTTATATGAGAGGAAGAATGGTGGCCACCAACCTTTTTATCTTACACTCCGTATCAATGACACCCTTCTTCATAACTGTATGTTGGATTCTGGTGCTTCCATGAATGTCATGCCTTTGCAAGTTATGGAAGCCACGGGATTAAAAATAACTAAGCCTTATGGGAACGTCTGTGGAATTTATTCTAGACCAGTTCAAGTTTTTGGTTTAATAAAGAACTTGAGAGCGGACTTATTTTCATGCCCTGATATATCCATACTAATGGACATATTAGTCATAGATCTACCCCCAGTTTATGGAATGTAGGAAGTGGTCTGCTCGACTAGGGGGACATCTTCAAATGGACCTATCATACGATACTATCCCTAACTCTGATGGGTTATTGGTTAGGATATATGGGGAGCCATTTTACAATGGTCACCTCGAAGTTATCAGGATGGTGTAAGAAACACGTTTGGCGAGGGTGAATTGCTGCTTGAGGGCATCTTTATGGTCATGGGTAGTCATAATGAGGATTCTAGTACAGCAAGAGTGATGGAGGGGCATCCAAGCCCAAGAGAAACAGTCGGGCATGACCGATAGAAGGCGCCTAGAGGACATTCGACGACCTCTAGGATGAAGGGCGATAATCGACAGAAGGTAGTTGAGTTGTGGGGTTTCCGATCATGGAGGTCGATGGTCGACGCTCAGGCGAAGTCATGGAATGGTCAAAGGTGATATCGACCAGACGAAGAAGGACAGTCGACAGCAGACAGCCGATGGGGATTGGTCGAGTTGGAGACCAGAGAGAGTGACAGCGTGAGTCACTTACAGAGGATGGATTCCTTTTGGTTGAAAGAGAGGGACAATTGGTCCATATGGTCAATGAACGACCAGGAGCAGACTTCGGTCGAAGGGCCAAGTTGCATCAGAGTTGAGACTAGTCGGAGGACTAGACGAGTCGGTAATGACGCTAACGTAAAGAATGCCGACTACATCTGAGTGGTTGAAGGATGAAGACAACGAAGACCAAGAGGGATCAGAGGGATCGATGGTTGAGTCGTTGGGCTGGTTCAATGCAAGAAGAAGACCGACCAGTCGAAGAGAACAACGTCGACTAGAGGGAGGATGACTAGCCGAGGTGCAAAGACTACTTCCGCGAAGGGACAAAGTAGCGGAACCCGGAAAGAAGCCATCGTAGATAACTAACGTGCGGAAGGGACGGTGACCAGGGAGAAAGCGCAGGAGAACCGATGGGATGGTCGAGAGGCCCACGGTCGAGGTGCGTATGGTCAAAGTGGTCTAGCAGAAAGGAAGGAGACCAGGGGATTGCCGACGACCACTGGTGCAAAAGGAAGACTGGTTGTTGAAGCCAAGTAGTCATGCAGAAGCTGTCGATATGCAGTTGACACAAGGAGAAGGTCAGAGGTCGACAAGTTAAGATGTCAATAGTCGACATGTTTGCAGTGAAGCAGGTCGGGTGCCGACAGGTCATCGAACAATGACACTGACAGGTTTGGAGCGGAATCCAAGCATGGAGGAAGGGGCGGAATGGTAGTCGTGGGAGTTAAGTGAAGCCGACAAGTAAGGTCGAAAGGTGACGAAGTGCACTATGGTCGAGACGTGGGGCCGACAACTGTCACAGAGTCCGATTTTTGCAGAAGTCAAAGCGGAGTACTTTGTAGTCACTCGGGGTTGCTAAGGAAGTTATGAGCAGTTATGAAGGTGGTTGGGATCAAGACAGATGTCACCACAGGAAGAGGTTGTGCAGCACGGCCAGAGGGCGATAACAACTGCAGGTCTGCAAGGTCTAGAGGATTCGGCGGACAGAGAGGTAGAGTGTCTCGGGGAGCGGAGTGACCTCGGGAGCAGTAGCAAAGCAGGGTAGAAGAGCAGTGCGAAGGCACAGAGAAGAGGATCTAATCCATAGCTTAGCGAGTTCTTGCATTCAACAAAGGCCATGAGAGGGAGAAGATCACACATAGCCGAAAACACACTTAGAGATAGATTTTCATTATGTATATTGTAACAGGCTAAGGCCGACTAGTTTCATAGTTTACTTTGAATTTTGCAAATTGTAACCGATTCAGATTTAATAGAAGAAGCCAGCTTCTGGCATTCAATTCACGACTAGCTTTGTGAGCATTTGTGGTGTTGTGTGTTATTGTTAAGCAAGAGGCTCCTTGTTGGGGCCGCCTTGCACCAAGTAGTATCAAAGCGGAAGCATCCTGTGCGCAGGAGGGATAGAGATACCAACCTTACTTGCGTCAAGTGGTATCAGAGCAGCAGTATCCTGCGGATAAGATAGACTATGAGTGCGTAGACAACTCCAGTTGCGGTTGGGTAGATTTGTGCGCGAGTCGTGAAAGTCCGGTTACGATTGGGCAAAGGAGAACAGCTCCAGCTGCGGTTGGGTAGAGTTGAAGACCAACGAAGTGAGTGAAGAGATAACTTCCACAGGAGGTGGAGTAGAGTTTCCTAGAACCAGGTTGCAGAGCAGAGGAATTCTGTGGAAGTGTGAAAGTTGTAGCTCCATAGCTGTGGTTGTGGGTGGAGTTGCAGACGAAAGGATCAAGGATCCGAAGAGTGGAAGAACACCAGCCATGGAATGCTTGGTGGAACGCCTGCTAGAGAGAAGAAAACCCCAATTTAAACCTGGGAAACTGACCAGCAAGTCGAAGCTCTGTTCGATCCCGAAGAAAACAATGGTTCCAGAAGACAAGCTGGGTAGAACTGTTGGAGAAGGGTCGAAGAGAGACGGACTCAGTCGAGGAGTCCAGAAGAAAGCCGCAAGGTGTGAGATTGCAGAAATCCCAAGGTCGAGGGAGCAGACGACCTTAGCAAGGATGTGTGATGTGTTGAGAGAAACAGTACTCAAAGTGGAAGCGTGGGTGGCAGCAGAAGGCATTGAAGAACATTCTAACCCCGACGATTTGATAGAGACCTTGATAGCAGGGAAGAGAGTCTTCTCGATCGAAGAGATAGACGAGGTTCGACAGCGGGTCGAGCGAAGGATGGAAGTACTGACTAGGGCACTGACCGACGGGTGCAGAGAGGAGCCTACACACGTAGAGGAGTTCAGTCGAGACCCAACAGGAGTAAACAGGACCGCAGAATGTTCCCCAGAAGAGGGAAAGATGCTGGAAGATGTCCATGAGGGGACCCAGCCGAAAGATAAGACAAAAGTCGAAGAAATGGTCGAGTCATCACGACCAAAGGCGAAGATGGGAGAGTCAGATGAGGATTCCCATGAACAGTCGGACGAGCATAACGCCGACAAGAGGGAGGTGTAGCCAGGTGAAAGGACTGCCAAGAAAGTGACGATTCTGGTCGAAGAAACGATCAACGAGGTGAAGGAGGACAACGACCTTCACATAAGCGGATATGAAGCAGACATCAAAACTGTCGACAAAGTTGTCGATGTGAATACCGACGAGACTGAGGCAGAAAGAGGTAGGAATGTTACTGCCGACTTCGACGAAGTCAATGGAGTAGCCGTTGTGGAGAAAGGTAGAAAGAGGAGTCTGCCAGCCAGTCACATAGAGGAGAGGGTTGGCAAGAGTGCCACGAAGAACCCAGACAAGGAAGAAACCGACATGGACAGAAGTCGACATCCATGGTCAGAAGAGAGGAAGCAAGTCGTAGATAAACTTGCAATGGAAGACGATTCCATGATGGCAGTAGTAAGTCTATTGCGGATAGAGAAAGAACTTACAATCGAGATACAAGCCACCGAATTCGAGTCGACAAGAGGAGTGGGAGGAAGAGCCCAAGAAGAAGTTTGGACAGTCGAGGAGGTGTCGACAGGGTTGCCGAGGAGAAGCAACACCCCAAACAAGTCGACTCTAGGAGTGAGTCTGCGGAGCAGGTTGTTGAGTCGGATAATGTCAACCGCAAGGACCAGTCGGGACTGACGAGTTCTGGAACGATCGAGCATAAGTTTGACAAAGGAAAGAAGATAGAGGATGAGGGCCGAGTTGAGAGCCATCTGTGAGATTGAAACTGGACATGGGTTCCTAGAGGAGAAGACAGTTGACTGGAACAGTTGTTGGGGTGAAGTTGGGTATTTCATAAAGATTGGCAAAAGGAGTGGATGCAACCAATTCTAGAGTAGGAATGATGCCATGGTCGAAGCCATGAAGAAGATTCCAAAGAAAGAGGAAGAGATGAAAGATGAAGTGGGTGGACCAAGTTGCATTTGGTACCAAGTCTGGCATCGACACCGACGAAAATGGAAGATCAGAAACGAGGGCGTAGTTCTTTTCGTACCCCGGGAGTCTGATGCAGGGGCATCGAAGGCCAAGAGAAACAGTCGGGCATGACCGACAAAAGGTGGCCAGAGGACAGTCGACAGCCTCTAGGATGAAGGGCGATAGTCGACAGAAGGTAGTTGAGTTGTGGGGTTTCCGATCATGGAGGTCGATTGCTGACGCTCAGGGGAAGGGATGGAATGGTCGAAGGCGATATCAACCATACAAAGAAGGACAACCGAGAGCAGACAGTTGATGAGGATTGGTCGAGTTGGAGACCAGAGAGAGTGACAGCGTGAGTAACTTATAGAGGATGGATCCCTTTTGGTTGAAAGAGAGGGACAATTGGTCCAGATGGTCAATAAATGACCAGGAGCAGACGGTTGAAGGGCCAAGTTGCATCAAAGTCGAGACTAGTCGGAGGACTAGACGATTCGGTAATGATGTCGACGTAAAGAATGCCGACTACATTCGAGTGGTTGAAGGATGAAGACGACGAAGACCAAGAGGGATTAGAGGGATCGATGGTTGAGTCACTGGGATGGTTCGATGCAAGAAGAAGACCAACCAGTCGAAGAGAACCGCATCGACTAGAGGGAGGATGACTAGGCGAGGTGCAAAGACTGCTTCCGCGAAGGGACAAAGTAGCGGAACCAGGAAAGAAGTCGGCGCAGATAACCGACGTGCGGAAAGGACGGTGACCAGGGAGAAAGCACAGGAGAACCGATGGGATGGTCTAGAGGCGCACGGTGGAGGTGCGTATGGTCGAAGTGGTCTAGTAGAAAGGAAGCCGAACAGGAGATTGCCGACAACCACTGGTGCGAAAGGAAGACCGATTGTTGAAGCCAAGTAGTCGTGCGGAAGCTGTCAATATGGCGTCGACAGAAGGAGAAGGTTGAGGGTCGACAAGTTAAGATGTCGACAGTCGACATATTTGCAGGGAAGGAGGTCGGGTGTCGACAAGTTGTCGGACAGCGACACCGACAGGTTTGGAGTGGAAGCCAAGCATGGAGGAAGGGGCAGATTGGCAGTTGTGGGAGTTAAGCGAAGCCGACAAGTAAGGTCGAAAGGTGAGGAAGTGCAGTATGGTAGAGACGTCGGGCCGACAACTGTCACAGAGTCCGAGTTTTGTAGAAGTCAAATCGGAGTACTTGGTAGCCGTTTGGGGTTGCTAAGGAAGTTACGAGCAGTTATGAAGGTGTTTGGGATCAAGATAGATGTCACCACAGGCAAAGGTTGTGCAGCACGGCCAGAGGGCGCTGACAACAGCAGGTCTGCAGGATCCGGAGGATTCGGCGGATAGAGAGGTAGAGTGTCTCGGGGAGCAGAGTGACCTCGAGAGCAGCAGCAGAGCAGGGTAGAAGAGTAGTGCGAAGGCATAGAGAAGAGGATCCGATCCATAGCTCAGCAGGTTCTTGCATTCAGCAGAGACCGTGAGAGGGAGAAGATCCCACACAGCCGAAAACACACTTAGAGACATATTTTCATTCTGTATATTGTAACAGGCTAAGGCCGACTAGTTTCATAGTTTACTTTGAATTTTGCATATTGTAACCGATTCAAATTTAATAGAAGAAGCCAACTTCTAGCATTCAGTTCACAACCAGCTTTGGGAGCATTTGTGTTGTTGTGTGTTATTGTTAAGCAAGAGGCCCCTTGTTGGGACTGCCCTTGCACCAAAGAGAAGAGATTTGGAGATATTTTGGAGAGGATAGTTCTTCTGAGGAAGAAAGGGAAAGAGTTATTGTTGCTAAAGAAATGAATCTTGAATTGCTTCGTGGTGAAGTGTCGGAAGAAATAAGAGCTTTGAACCAACTTAGTGATGTAGGGCCACACATTGATCAACCTGAGCCCATCACTGACACAAACAGCTCTGAGACTTGTTTTAGACCAAATAAGAAGGAATGAGCTTATACTTAGGACGATTAATGAATGGATTACATTGGTTGATCGTAACATGGAAAGAGAAAGGAAAGGGCTTGACCACATCATTCCCTGGACAAACCATAGTGAAGGGGCACATCCTCCCACTATGTTGGGAAGCGATGAAGAAACTAGTGAATGCCATTTTTTATGATGCCCCTGATCATTTATCTCACTTGTCTCTGGAAGATGGTGTGTTGAGGCAAGTGAATGACAACTCCATGAGTTGGCAAGAACATGCTTTAATACACTATGCTCCTGAAGAAGGGTTCTTGTTGAATAACCTAGCCATTTTTCAGGAAGGGCCTCAAGCCTACATAGCAACCAATGAAGATAATTTATCTTTACATTATCTGTTACTTAGAGATGTCGCTAGTTTCCTTTTTCCCCATGAGTTACCTATTAGTGAAGAAAGTACGAGCTTTGTTGACACATCTCACATCCCTACTCCTTCACAAACACCTTCAGTAATGGGAGCTCAAAATGATTCTAGCATGATTTCAAGCATTCCGTCATTTCCCACTAGTCATATGGCAATTTTAGAAGGTATGGTTGTTCCTGTCCCATCTGGAGATGGTAGTAGTAGGAGTATTGAAAATCAAAACCTACCATCTCCGATAAATGATGAAGAAGAAGAGGATGTCGTAAGATACTTTTGGGCTCTGGGAGAAAGTCCCAAGTATATCATTCACCCATAGGTTGAAGAACCAAGAACTAAACACCCTAGGAGAAGAGTGATTCAGGAAATCCTTATTGGTAGTGTAGCCATTCCTTTAGATGGTGGACCCCCTAGGTTTGATGCAATTCCTCCTGATATGAATTCTAGGATTGCCACACCTCAACCTCGATGCAACACTGATATCCATCCCATCCCTGTTCGAAACATTGAAGAAATCCCTGAGTCTGTGAATCGCCATAAGTTTTCATGCGGTGATAGGGTCGTTATTCCTAGTGATTTATTTTACATACGATCCAGGGGATCTGGCGATATTTGGGTTGGACCACTCACTGTAGAGCGTTGCATTGATGATATGTGTTTCCTCACTACGAGAACTGAGCAGCATATCATGCTACCTATCAATCAGAGAGAGTTAAGGGATTATATCCCTAACTTGACTTGAGCTAGGACTCCTCTTGCCTGTTTAGAGTAGGTAGGCCTTCGAATAAGCCCCTTTCAGCAATAGGATCTGTGTGCCTTTTCGCTTTTTCTGAGTGTTGAGTATTCTGAGTCCTTTGTTTTTCTTCTTTGCTGAGTCTTCTGAGTTTCTAAGTGTTTTTCTTCTTTTGAGTGTTGTGTTCCTTTTGTGTGCAGTGAGCTGAGCCTCCACCTTTTTTTTAAATCCCATCTTTCTCCTGCACAATAAGAATTAATAAAACTTACATGTTATATTAGATTAGTATTTCCTTTATGCATTTCAGTTTCTGCTCTAGAATAGATTTCATTTTCAGCATTTATTTTATATTTTATCCCATACATGCATCACGTGGTATTTTAGTGGCCATGAGTGCAAAAACAAGTGCAAATAAAGTTGAAAGTAAAAGATGGTGAGAGTTGGATTGAATATTGATGCAGAGTGGTGCGAGACTAGAGATTCTGAGGTTCTCAAGCGCTCTCTCCCTTAGAGCACTTGTCCCAGCTAGAGCCAGATGTTATCACACCATAGTAGTTGGGCTACTATGTTTGCTGAGCAGATATCTGCACTTTCAAGAGCTTTGCCTTTACACAGTTTCAGTGAGATCAGTTATGATGAGCAGCACCATTTATGATCACTTACATATCAGAGCAGCTTATATTAGATAGTGTGTAGACCTTGTGCCAAGGCTGAGCCTTGAGAGCTTAGATTTGATGACCGATATGACCTTTTATTCCATACAGATTCAATTCAGTGCCCAAAGTTCCAGATGTTATTATTGCAGCAGTGTTTCATTGGTTCTAGATGATGTTATTTGAGATATGCAGTAAAATGACCATTAGACTTGTGATTGTTAGCATTGATTATTATCTTTTTGTTTTAGTCATCTTCATAGCATTAACTTGGTATGTAATTCATGATCTGGCAATATTATTTAAATAACTAAAATGAACTATCTTGGTTGGATTTAAATAATAAATTGGATGTATTACTTGCACTTTAAAGTTTACTGACTATACTCATTGGTTTCACTTACCCTCCTATGAGCATGGACATGGTCTTTCCTGACATTTATGTTTGCTAGCTTAGGCACCACATTCACTTGACTCCATCCATCCATGACCTTCCTTGTTTTGGCTTTCACCTTGACTTGCCTTCTTGTTTTGGCTTTCACCATGGTCATCCTTGGGATCCGTGACGAGATGGACCACTTATGCTATATGGTGTTGATCTATGGTCATACATATACCTATTGATGATTCCATATGTTGGGCACATGCTTCAGATGATGATTGATGCAGTTTTCATGGATTATTATTGTTTACAGATCATCATATTGTTACTTGTCCGAGTATGGTGGACCATACAGATGATCCTATAGGTTATCATGAGTTGTATGAGTACTCATCTCTAGTGGATTTGGATCTTCTGGATCCATTGAGACACTTATCTTTCAATTTCAGGGACTCCCTGGCATGACATTAGCCGTTTTCAACATGTTGACCAATTTGGGCATGCTGATGTGGCGTGTCCAGTAGGAGCATTGGAGGCAAGTCATTGCCTAGGGCGCTACAGAGGAAGGGGGTGGTCCAACCACCTGTTTTTAACATATTACCCCCCTTCCAGACATGATGGCATACTAAGTTTGCCAGTGCAGGCACCCTAGAGGCAGTTTTGGGCAATTTCAGGGTTTTCAGGAGGATTAAGAAATGGAATAAAAAGGTCATTGAGGAATTTGATTTGGGAAATTGAGGCAAGGTTTTGGCGCTTGGTCTGCTCAGAGGTCATCCATGGTGTATCCCTCTTCCTCCAGATCAGTTTGCACCAGTCAGTGGGGTTCACATGGGCTACAGGAGGTCTTTTATTGTATTTCTCTCTCTGATGATGGGGACAGGTTTTGATCATTTGTATACCTCGACATGTCAATGAGTCATATTTTATATTATTGTGCCATGGGGTCATGCTAGTGAAGGGGAATAATACCTCCTAGCCCCACCATGTGCTCATAATCACTTGTCCTTGTCTTTATGTTGTGGCACCTATGTTATTAGCCACCCCCATGTATGACGTCATCCCCCATTGGGCTCTCCTAGCCATGACGTCATCACTTATTTGAGTGATCCATGTCTTATGTTATGTTGGCTCATCTTAGCCATTGATTGTATTGTTATATCTTTTGATCTCAACCACTAGTTTTCAAAAGTGGTTTAGGGTTTTGGTCTTCCTCATCCTATTTAAGGAGGAGACCCCCTATTGTAAAGGCACCTTTGGGCTCTTGAAAACTTGGAATAAAATATTATTTTTGGAGATCTTCTTAGCTTTGATTGGCTTTCTCTTATACATGGCTATGCATCTTCTGCTTTTAGACATCTTTGCTTTTACAAGTGATTTCGACATCAACTAAGGGAGGCCGAATTGATTGAAGAAAGGAGTGTGATTTGCCTTGAAGGGAAGATTGTTGGGGTTGCTCACATCCCCCTTGGGGCAAGACGTCTTCAGCTTGAGGGAGTTTTTCAATTGTGCTTTGTCCATTGATTGCTTCTTTGATATGACATGCTTAGATCTCATTGATTTCTGGATCAAATCTAAAATCTTGTAGTTTGATTTACAGGTTGAATGGGACATCTCTCTTCCTAGGGCTTGGACGATTATGTTTGGAATCACTTGGATCTAGCTTGGAATTGTAACTAAAGGCAAGGATCATCTATGTGCAATGTAGCCGCAAGATTTTGAGGTAAGATCTACAAGGTATGTATCCATTTCGCTTGTTCTCTATCCTATTGGTCACATAAACCCTCATAATTAAAACCCTCATTTTACATTTTTTTAGATCTACTTGGATCTAGCATGCTGTGGGGTATAAAATTTAAAACCCACCTTAATAATATTCACGGAAATCCCGATCTATAGTTTGGTGGTTATTGGACTCCATTTGGCCCATTTCCCAAGGCAAATTGGTCTCTCCAAGGGAAGTGGCATTCCTTGAGGGAGGCTAATTTGTTATTTCCATGACATGGGTAGTTGAGATTGTTGCTTCATTGGATAGGTCATCCCCTAAAACCTACCCCTAGTGCTTTACCCCATTGATTTTCACCTTGTCGACCCCATTCCTTATTTTAAGGGATAAGCTCCACTTGGGCCATTGGGTAATGCATTAGCTCTTTCTTAGATCTATTTGCTTAACTTCATATGTGGCCTAAATCAAACACTTGGTTGAAATATTTTTCCATTGCTTAAGCCTCTCAACCAAGCCTTAACCACCTTGGGTCCACTTATCTTTCTAGATCTAAAATCTTGCACCATTGATCTCCTTGCATAACTTTACACATTTCCCTAGGAGTCTTTGGGTTAGCTAGTCTTCATAGATTGGCTAGGGTCTTGTTATCACATATATAGTAGCCGGGCTACCATACATTATTTTTCTCATTCCAGTACACTATTCAGCCAGTTCCCTTACATTTGAGATGCTGAGATGAGCATCTATATTGGATCACTATCAGATTGTGGACAGCAATTGTATTCCCCATGCCATGACTGAGTCTCAGGACACTCAGAGAGATGACCGATATAGCCATTATACCATTTGTACAGAGCTGTCAGTAGTGTTCAGAGTGGCAGCAGCAGTTCCAAAGGATAGGTGATGGTACAGGTTGATGAGTTTTCAGGTAAATGACTCAGCAGATATATTATGGTGTTATGGTTAGATTGCTTTTATACTTATTCTTATAGCATGTCTTAGCACTTAGTGTCATGATCTGGCGATCATATAGATATTTGGACCTGGTTGATATATATATATATATTACATTGTCCCTACTCAGACTTAGAAGTTCATTATTCATACTCATTAGTATGTACCCTCCTTAGGGAGAATAGAGGTGATCATTCCACCATACTTTGGCTTGCTAGTGTTGGCTTCATCATTTCATTATCTTCATCCATCCATGGCCTACCTTTTAGATTATCACCCTGACTTACTACTTGACTAGTGGCATGGAGGACTTTTCCCCACTGTAGCCTCTGTATTGGATGAGCTTCCCTGTTTATTGTGTCTCGGCTCTGAGTTGGTGACAAAACTTACCTATGGTGAGTTGGAGTTCCTTGGAATTCCCCCTAGTCACTAAAGTTGTGTTGGCTAAACCTGAAACTTTTAGTGCTGCCATGAATACAAAATCTGGAAAAAATGAAATGCTATATCTTGTATGAAAAGCCCATTCATGTAATGTGTTTCTAAACACACATGAATGAAAGGCATGCCAAATGAAAATGGCCATGAAAATAAAATGTTATATCTTTTGGAAAATAAATACCTAGGTAAACAAGCTATCCATGACACACCTAGAAGTGCTCAGGTAAACAAGTGCCTTAAAAACACACCTGCAGCAAAAAGCCTAAAGAAAAAATGTAAATCTATGCAATGTGTTTGTAAACACACATAGATCAAGGCTATGGAAACTTCAGGCCCAAAAAGCAATGGAACTTAAATGCTATATCTAAACAATTGTTGGCCTTATTTGTATTATGGATTGTGCGCATCTGTGAAGGTGAATAAACCCTCTTTAAACAACTCATCCATTTGTGAGACACCACCATTCCCTGTGTTATTGCTCATTCAGTATATACTATGGTGTGTATTCCCTTTCCTTTGCCAAAGTGTCACAAAGTTAAGTCAGTCAAGTCATCCCTTAGCCTAGCCAGTTAATTTAGCCTTCACCCATCACTAGCAAATTGATCACAGCTATGAAGTGAGTATGATCTTGAAAGTCTAGTCTGAGTAATAATAATAATTAACGACACTATACATTTGGATTTAGATCGCCAGTTATGATTACTCTGTGTTATAATTGCTATTTGAATAAGTTGTAGAGCATTTATTAACCTTGACACTTTGCAGCAGCCTTGGATGATGGTCTGAGTTATATTTGGTCTTGGTTAGACCTAGTTTGACCATGGAGGACCATGGGACATGAGATGTTAGATCTTATGATGATATGGATAGATGATATATGGTCTATGTACACATACATGATGATTCTATGCAGCAGCTACAGGGTTATGATGATGATTCTTGGATTACAGCAGTGTTTGGTCATTTACAGATCATTATTATTGGCCTTGTTCCGGTATATTGGATATTTATTTTGATCATGCAGAGACTCATATGGTGTATGAGTACACATCTTGGATAGATTTGGACCTCCTGAGTCCAATGGGACAGTTTGTTTTCAGTTCCGGGCACTTACAGTGATGATTGAGCCTCAGTAGGCTGTCCTAGTGCAGTTTTGGTCTGTCGGAGGCCCTGTCGGAGCAGATGTGATTTTTATCCGGTTGACCTAGGGCGCTGATGATGGAGGGGGTGGTCCAGCCACTTGTTTTTACCATATTACCCCCCTCCCGGACACACTGGTGCCCTCACCTTGACAGCGCAGGCACTCCAGGAGGCTGTTTGGGGCAGTTTCACGCTTCCCAAGGCATTTCAGGATTGGTAGAAATGGCTATTGAGGAAATCGATTTGGGCTACTGAGGCAAAGTTATGGCATGGGATGATCAGGGATGATAGATCGGGGTCCTCCACACCTTCTCCAGTAGTTTCAGCTTCATCGGGGCCCGCATCCATCACTTATGGCATTTTCTGTGGATTTCTGAGGTCTTTTTGAGGCCTACGATTTGACTATGGTGGCACGATTTGGTACATTGGTGATTATTTTATATTTATTGTGCTATGGGGATTGACCAAGGAGGGATAATATTACCCCTTGGACCCACCATAAGCCTCTTATGATATTTTGCCATCATGATTTGGTGGGATTCCCCTCTTATAGGGCGATTTTGTCCACTTACATTATATTTTATTAGTGATCCATGTATTTTATTGTTGAGCTCATCTCAACCATTGATTAGACATTTGTATCTTTTAATCTTAGCCACTCATTCAAAAAGTGGTTAGGGTTTTGGTGCCTCTCCTTCCTATTTAAAGGAGAGAGCTTCTCATTGTAAAGCGACTTTTGGCTCTGGATTATTGGAATAGAAAATTATTATTGCATCTATCTCCAATGTTGTGGTGAATGTTTTTGGTGTTTGTTCGTTGGTTCTTCCTTTGCACTGAGTTATTGGAGATCTTGTTTGCCATTTATTTTGTACCACGATTTTTGCATCTACAGGTGGAGGCCGATTTGCTTTGAGGAGGAGGTATTGGTAGAGGAAGACTCTCCCTACTTCTTCTTTGGAGCTCTTCGTTGGTAACAGGGAGTATTACTGTCCCAGGACCTTCTATTTCATGTTACTATTGCATTTCTCTTGTATTTCTTTCATACTTGATCTTACTGATTGAATCTTCATTCCTTGGTTTGACAGGTAGAGGAAGGCGCACTTGTGGGCTAGGGCATCAAATTGGCAAGCAAATCAACAATCTCTCATTTGATCTCTGCGGGAATCTTCCTCAACATCAAGGCATCTCATTCACATCACTCAGGTATGATCTCAAGGTAAGTTCTATCTCCATGATCTATCCAATTGTCTAAAATATTTCAAAACCCTAAATATTTCAAAACTCCATTTTACATTTTTTCAGATCTACTTAGATCTAGTGGGTTGTTGGGCATAATATTGAAAACCCACCTCTATAGCATCCACGGCATCCCGGATCTATAGTTTGGTGAGGATTGGCTTCCATTTGACCCCCCTCCCAAGCCAACTTAGCTTCTCCCAAGCAAAGCGCACTTCCTAGTTTGAGCAAGTTGACCTAGATCTAGGTGGTGGGTGTTTGAGATTCCACTTGATTTGTCATCTACACATCCAATAACATACACCCAGGTTGTTACTTTTCTGAATTTCACCTTGTGGGCCCTATTCCACATTTTAAGGGATTTAATCCCCATTTTGGACCACTTGGAACACTTAAACTCAGATCTACTAAGATCTAGCCGTTGGATTGCCATGAAATTATAGATCCATACTCTTACTTGACTAACCTACCCGGATCTAAAGTTTGGATGCCATCCGACTTGTCTTGACCTAACTAACCCTCATTTTTAGCCTCCTTGGGCAAAGTCGCACCACCTTGGAGAAGTGAGTTGACTCACTTCTAGGACGTGGGTACTTGAGATTTTTGGAGATTTGGAACCGGGATAATTCAAAACCTAGGTCTAGACTATCACTTTGTCAAATCTTGCCTTGGGGATAGCATTCCTTGTTTTAAGGGATTGTGGTCCACTTGGGTCAAACCTAGATCTAGACACATTCATCCATCAAGACCTCTATTGCCTACTTGTCCCATGTACTAGGAGTCCTAAACCACAAGTCAACCCTACTTCGACTCCACTTCCCAATTCCCAAGGCACTAGCTTCTCTCCAAGTTAATTCGACTTTCCTAGATTGTTGGATTGACTTGTGGATTGACCTATGCATGGTGAACTAAACCCTCGAAGCTATCATGTATCATGGTCAAGCTTGTTATCTGTACTAGTTAGCCCCAATACAACCTTTAAACTACCCTGCATTGGACATGGTTCCCAAGGCAGTGGATCTTCTGACATTGAACTAGTACACTAGCCCTAGATCTCACTTCAAACATTATAAGTCACTCTTACATCAACTATGAACCAAAGCTATACCTATTGAACCCCTCACTTGGCTTGTGACTTCATCCTTAGGTCTAGGATAAACCATACACCTAACTTAACTTAGAAATACGTTGATTTGGTGTCTTGGTTTTGATCTCTCCTGTCGGGAGTAGATCGGGTCTCCCCCTTTGTTGTCTGGGCTAGATAACATAAAGCGAAGGTTGCCTCGACTGGCGTGACAACCATATATTGGAGGTCGAGGTGATCGTGGTTGCACCTTTTGAGTTGCCCTTCCCTATTGCCATCCATGATTGGATCCATCTATAGGGGTAACTACAGTTTAGGTGATAACAGGTCTCCCCCTTGATCTTGATTATTCTTGATCTAAAGTGAAGGTTGCCTTGGTTATCGTGACACCCATTTGCATTGGGAACCATGGCAAGCCTTGGGTCACCTCTTTAGTTGTCCAACACCTCTACCATCCTGGATAGGATACCTTTAGGGACAACTACAAGTTGTGTGATAACACTCCCCAGGTATAGGCAACAGCCTACAAGCAACATATACCAAAAACTCATAGTTCAGCCTAGGTCTAAGATGTCCGAAGACACACTTGATGGGGGTCCAACTCAAAGGGGGCACCTAGCCTTCCAGACTTACCATGACATGCCAAATTTGTCACTTAGAGGAATTGAACCTAAGTGGGGGAATAAACAATCATTCCAATTTCCTCCTAACCACCCAATAGAAGCTTTACAAGTTACCTCAAAAATAAGATCCACAAGCAATGCCATAATGAACGAAACCTCCAAGAGCCAAGAGCTAAAGATGAAAGATAATTTTATTCTACAATACTCAACGATAAGATACAATGAGAAGAGGCTCTCTTATATAGGAGAGTAGCTCAGATTCCTTTATAATAAAATAATAATAAATCTACCAAAACCCTAGATCTATCCTAGGGAGGCTCAAAGAAGCCTCTAGACATGGTCAAAATTGCTAAACAACACTCATAAACTAACAATAAGCCCAGGAGAAGGGGGATGCTCCACTAGAAATGGTCCAAAAGGTGGAGCACTTCCTTAGAAAGGTGAACACTCCCAATGAAAAGGCTCCTAAAAAGAATGCACAGAAAAATTACAATGTAACACTTTAAAAGAGAATTTTGGATTTTCCCACTTTCTCAATATTTCTCTGATTTTCTAATATAACCATTTTTCATAAATCTCACAGGCACTTTGCATCTAACAGCATTGAGATGGCACAATTCTAGGCATCCTGCCAAAAGATAACTGCTCCTAAAGTTAGGACGTTCCTCCAAAAACATCCTTTCAAAAATGGTCTCCACATGTCTGCCATGGGTAGTGCTCCTCATGAAACACTTAGCCACCATCATAGGTAATCATCATAAGACACCATACCAAATGTCAAAGCATGTGTAGATAAGTAAATGTTCTAGTGCTAAAGGTTAAACCAACATATAACTGAGGAAATGTTCTCAAATATGAAAATAATACATGACATTAAGATATAGTTACACCGTTACTCATCCAATCTAACATTGGTGTGACTCTATTAAAATCCTTATTACATGTGAAAGCCCTAAGTTAAGTTGCATAGCCTAGATTCCTAAAGTGAGGGAAAATAAAGTGGATGTGGACTTACAGAAAGAAAGGGGTCTTCGGAAATTAACCATCATAGCAACTAAGTGTGATGGGTCTTGTTATCACATATATAGTAGCTGGGCTACCATATATTTTTTGTCAGATTCCAGTACACTATTCAGCCAATTCCCTTGCATTGAGATGCTGAGATGAGCATCTATTATGGATCACTATCATATTTTGGACAGCAATTTTATTCCCCATGCTATGACTGAGTCTCAAGACACTCAGAGAGATGACCGATGTATCTATTTAGCCATTTATACAGAGCAGTCAGTAGTGCCTAGAGTTACAGTAGCAGTTCCGGAGGACAAATGATGGTTCAGATGATGAGCGTTCAGGTATATGACTCAGCAGGTATATTATGGTGTTGTGGTTATGTTGCTTTTATTTCCATTCTCTTAGCATGTCTTAGCATTTAGTATCATGATCTGGCGATCATATAGATATGTGGACCTGGTTGTACTATATATATATATATATCGTATTTGTCCCTACTCAGACTTAGAAGTTCTTGGCCTATACTCATTGGTTTTACCCTCCCTAGGGAGAATAGAGGTGGTCATTCCCGCCATACTTTGGCTTGCTAGTGTTGGTTTCATTATTCACTGTCTTCATCCATCCATAACTTACCCAGTTTGTTCATTACCTTGACTTACTACTTGACTAGTGGCATGGAGGACCATTCCCCACTGTAGCCTCTATATTGGATAAGCTTCCTTGTTTATTGTGTCTCGGCTCTGAGTTGGTGACAAAACTTACCTATGGTCAGTTGGATTTCCTTGTGAATTCCCCCTAGTCACTAAAGATGTTGTTGGCTAAACCCGAAACTTTTAGTGCTGCCATGAATACAAAATATGAAAATGAAATGTTATATCTTGTATGAAAAGCCCATTCATGCAATGTGTTTCTCAACACACATGAATGAAAGGCAAGCCAAATGAAAATGGCTATGAAATATCAAATGTTATATCTTTTGTGAAATGTAAATACCTAGGTAAACAAGCTGTCTGTGACACACCTAGAAGCACCTAGGTAAATAAGTGCCTTAAAAACACACCTGCAGCAAGAAGCTTAAATAAATGTAAATCTATGCAATGTGTTTGTAAACACACATAGATCAAAGGCTATGGAAACTCTAGGCCCAAAAAGCAATGGAACTTAAATGCTATATCAAAAAGATTGCTGGCCTCATTTGTATTATGGATTGTGCGCATCTATGTAAGGTGAATAAACACTCTTTGAACAACTTATCCATTTGTGAGACATCGCCATTCCTTGTGTTGTTGCTTGTCCACTATATGCTATGGTGTGTATTCCCTTTTCCATTTCCAAAGTGTCACAATGTTAAGTCAGTAAGTCATCCTTTGACCTAGCCAATTGTTTCTTAGCCCTCACCCTTCACTAGCAAATTGATCACAACTATGAAGTGAGTATGACCTTGAAAGTCTAGTCTGAGTAATAAATAATAATTGTGACTTATTATATTTGGATTTAGATCGCCAGTAATGATTACTTCTTGTTATAATTGCTAATTGAATGGATTGTAAAGCATATCTTAACCTTGGACACCTTACAGCAGCTTGATGACAGTTTGAGTTATGTTTTGGTCATGTTGACTTGGTCAAACCTCAGTTTGACCAAAAGTCAACCACAGGACATGAGGTGGCAGACCTCAGATGTTACAAATAGATGATATATGGTCTGGTACAGGTCACCATGGTGGGCTTATGCAGTGGTTTCAGGCTTATGGTGATGATTTGTGCTTTTTCAGCACTTTTACACATTATTATTATTTGGTCTGCCGGATATGATGAGTATTTATTTTGGACCATGCAGAGGTTTATATGGTGTATGAGTACACATCTTAGATGGATTTGGACCTTCTGAGTCCAATGAGACAGTCTGTTTTCAGTTCCGGGCAGTTACAGTGATGATTGAGCCTCAGTTGGCTATCCTAGTGCAGTTTTGGTCTGTCGGAGGCCCTGTCAAAGCAGTGATGAGATTTACTGGGTTTACCTAGGGCACTGTGCTTGGAGGGGGTGGTCCAGCCACTTGTTATTACCATATTACCCCCCTCCCAGACTCATTGGTGAGCTCACCTTGACAACGTCGGCACTCCAGGAGGCAGTTTGGGCAGTTTCACGTTTCCCGAGGCAGTCCAGAAATGGTAAAAATGGCTACAAAGGAATTCGATTTGGGCTACTGAGGCATTGTTATGGCATGGGATGATCAGTCATGATGACTGGGATGTCTTCCACACCTTCTCCAGCAGTTTCAGCTTCATCGGGACCCACATCCATCACTTATGGCACTTTCTAATGATTTTTGGAGCCTCCCAAGGCTCACGATTTGTCCATAGAGGCGCGATTTGGTACTTTGATGATTATTTTATTCATATTGTGCTATGGGGATTGACCAAGGGTGTCTAAAATTACCCCTTGGACCCACCATAAGCTATATCTATTATTTTGTCATCATGATTTGGTGGGATCCCCTCTTCTAGGGTGAGTTTATCCACTTATTGTTATATTTTATTATTGATCCATGTATTGTATTGTTGAGCTCATCTCAACCATTGATGAGATCTTTTGATCTTTTAATCTTAGCCACTCATTCAAAAAGTGGTTAGATTGTGGACTCTCTCCCTCCTATTTAAAGGAGAGAGCTTCTCATTGTAAAGGGGACTTTTGGCTCTGGATTATTGGAATAGAGAATTATTATTGCATCTATCTGTTGTGTTGTGGTGAATGCTTTTGGAGTTCGTTCATTGATTCTTCCTTTGCACTGGGTTCTTGAAGATTTTGTCTTGTTATATTTTTGTACCACATTTTTGCATCTATAGGTGGAGGTCGAATTCATTTGAGGAGGACGTATTGGTAGGGGAGGACCCTCCCTACTTCCTCCTTGGGTTTGTTCATTGGTAACAGGGAGTATTACTGTCTTTCACCTTCTATTTCATGTTATCATTGCATTTCGCTTGTATTTCCTGCATACTTGATCTAACTAATTGAATCGATTTTCCTTGGTTTAACAGGTAGAGGAGGTCGTACTTGTGGGCTAGGGCATCATTTCGGCAAGCAAATTCAACAATTTCTCATTTGATCTCTGCGGGAGTCTTCCTCAGCAACAAGGCATCTCATTCCAACACTTAGGTATGATCTCAAGGTAATTTCTCTTTCCATGATCTATCCATTTGTCTAAATGCTTCAAAGCCTCATAATTTCCAAACCCTGATTTTACAATTTCTCAGATCTAGCAAGATCTACTTGGCTTTTGGGTAAAAAATTTAAAACACACCTCTATAGTATCCACGGTGATTCGGATCTATAGTTTGGTGTGGATTGGCCCTCATTTGACCCATTTCCCAAGGCAAAGAAGCTTCTCCAAGGGAGGTCGCACTTCATGGGAGAGGTGAGTTTGCTAGGATCTAGCACCTGGATAGGTGAGATCCCACTTGATCCTTCATCTACACATTCAATAACCTAACCCTAGTGTGTCACTTCAGTGATTTTGACCTTGTGGGCCCCATTCCTCATTTTGAGGGTTGAGCCCTGTTATCACATATATAGTAGCCGGGCTACCATACATTATTTTTCGGATGCCAGTACAATATTCAGCCAGTTCCCTTACATTTGAGATGCTGAGATGAGCATCTATATTGGATCACTATCAGATTGTGGACAGCAGTATATATTCCCCATGCCATGACTGAGTCTCAGGACACTCAGAGAGATGACCGACGTAGCCATTATACCATTGGTACAAAGCAGTCAGTAGTGCCCAGAGTTACAGCAGCAGTTTCAAACGACAGATGATGGTACAGGTTGATAAGCATTCAGGTATATGACTCAACAGGTATATCATTATGTTATGGTTATATTGCTTTTATACTTATTCTCATAACATCTCTTAGCACCTGGTGTCATGATCTGGCGATCATATAGATATATGGACGTGGTTGAAGCTTATTATATATATTATATTGTCCCTACTCAAACCTAGAAGTTCACTATTCATACTGATTGGTTTTACCCTCCTTAGGGAGAATAGAGGTGATCATTCCACCATACTTTGGCTTGCTAGTGTTGGCTCCATTATTCATTGTCTTCATCCATCCATTGCCTACCTTTTAGTTTATCACCCTGACTTACTACTTGACTAGTGGCATGGAGGACTTTCTCCCACTGTAGCCTCTGTATTGGATGAGCTTCCCTGTTTATTGTGTCTTGGCTCTGAGTTGGTGACAAAACTCACCTATGGTGAGTTGGAGTTCCTTGGAATTCCCCCTAGTCACTAAAGTTGTGTTGGCTAAACCTGAAACTTTTAGTGCTGCCATGAATACAAAATCTGGAAAATGAAATGCTATATCTTGTATGAAAAGCCCATTCATGCAATGTGTTTCTAAACACACATGAATGAAAGGCATGCCAAATGAAAGTGGCCATGAAAATAAAATGTTATATCTTTTGGAAATGTAAATACCTAGGTAAACAAGCTGTCCATGACACACCTAGAAGTGCTCAGGTAAACAAGTGCCTTAAAAACACACCTGCAGCAGAAAGCCTAAAATAAATGAAAATCTATGCAATGTGTTTATAAACACACATAGACCAAGGCTATGGAAACTTCAGGCCCAAAAAGCAAAGGAACTTAAATGCTATATCAAAACAATTGCTGGCCTTATTTGTATTATGGATTGTGCGCATCCGTTAAAAGTGAATAAACCCTCTTTGAACAACTCATCCATTTGTGAGACACCGCCATTCCCTGTGTTGTTGCTCATTCAGTATATACTATGGTGTGTATTCACTTTCGCTTTGCCAAAGTGTTACAAAGTTAAGTCAGTCAAGTCATCCCTTAGCCTAGCCAGTTATTTTAGCCTTCACCCTTCACTAGCAAATTGATCACAGCTATGAAGTGAGTATGATCCTGAAAGTCTAGTCTGAGTAATAATAATAATTAATGACATTATATCTTTGGATTTAGATCACCAGTAATGATTACTTTGTGTTATAATTGTTATATGAATAAGTTGTAGATCGTGCATTAACCTTTGGCACTTTGCAGCAACTTCCGATGATGGTCTGAGTTATATTTGGTCATGTTGACTTGGTCAAACCTAGTTTGACCAAAGTCAACCATAGGACATGAGATGGTTGGACCTTATGATGATATGGATAGATGATATATGGTCTATGTACATGTATATGATGATTCTATGCAACAGCTACAGGGCTATGATGATGATTCAAGGTTTACAGCAGTATTTGATCATTTACAGATTATTATTATTTGCCCTGTTCCGGTATAGTGGATATATATATTGATCATGCAGAGACTCATATGGTGTATGAGTACACATCTTGGATGGATTTGGACCTTCTGAGTCCAATGAGACAGTTTGTTTTTAGTTTCGGGCACTTACAGTGATGATTGAGCCTCAGTAAACTATCCCAGTGCAGTTTTGGTCTGTCGGAGGCCCTGTCGGAGCAGATGTGATTATTATCCGGTTGACCTAGGGCGCTGTGCTTGGAGGGGGTGGTCCAGCCACTTGCTTTTACTATATTACCCCCCTCCCGTACACACTGGTGCCCTCACCTTGACAGCGCAAGCACTCCAAGAGGCAATTTGGGGAAGTTTCACGCTTCCCGAGGCATTTCAGGATTGGTAGAAATGGCTATTGAGGAAATCGATTTGGGCTACTGAGGCAATGTTATGGCATGGGATGAGCAGTGATGATAGATCGATGTCTTCCACACCTCCTCCAGCAGTTTCAACTTCATCGGGGCCTACATCCATCACTTATGGCACTTTCTGATGATTTCTGAGGTCTTTTGAGGCCTACGATTTGACCATGGAGGCACGATTTGGTATATTGATGATTATTTTATGACTATTGTGCTATGGGGATTGACCAAGGGTGGCTAAAATTACCCCTTGGACCCACCATAAGCTTCTTATTATATTTTGTCATCGTGATTTGGTGGAATTCCCCTCTTCTAGGGCGATTTTGTCCACTCATATTATATTTTATTAGTGATCCATGTATTTTATTGTTGAGCTCATCTCAACCATTGATTAGACATTTGTACCTTTTAATCTTAGCCACTCATTCAAAAAGTGGTTAGGATTTTGATGCCTCTCCTTCCTATTTAAAGGAGAGAGCTTCTCATTTGTAAGGGGTCTTTGGCTCTTGGATTATTGGTATAGAAAAACTTTCTTGTGGAAATTCTTGTGGTCTCCTTTGCATCTAGTGTTCTTAGATGGTGATTGGAAAGTCTATTGCAACCTAGCATTTGGAATTTGTGGTAAGATCTATCTATTTTGGAAATCATTGCCTTGTCTACAGGAGGGCGACTTCAACGAGGGCGATTTTGCAAGGCTTCTTCAAACCGACTTTCTTGGCATTTGCTTGTATCAGGGGGTTATCATTAGCATCATTGTGATCTATGCTAGCTTTCTGTTACTTCTCTTGTGGCATTAGTCTTATCTCTTGATTACATCAAATCTGATATTGTTGACGTTTGTTGTGCAGGAGAGAGGGCGCATTGGCTTCTTGGACTAAATCGATTGCATAGGAAACTACCTCAAAGCTTCTCAAATTGATCAGGTTTGCATAGATCATCATCATCAAGACATCTACAAGGTTACCCAGGTAAGATCCACAGGTTTGTTTCTCTTATCTTGATCCAATCCATTGACATAGCTCATAAATTGATAAAACCCTAATTTCTTCAAAACCCTCATTTTATATTTTTTCAGATCTACTAAGATCTAGTGGCTTCTTGGGTAAGATTTTGAAAACCCACCTCTATAGTATCCACGGCATCCTGGATCTATAGTTTGGTGAGGATTGGCCTCCGTTTGACCCTCTTCCCAAGGCACTTAGCCTCTCCAAGCAAAGGCGCACTTCTTGGTTTGGGTGAGTTAACCTAGATCTAGTATGTGGGTAGTTGAGATTCCACTTGATTCGTAATCTACACATCCAATAACCTACCCCCAGATTGTCATTTTTCTGATTTCTACCTTGTGGGCCCTATTCCACATTTTAAGGGATTTAATCCCCATTTTGGACCACTTGGTATATTTAAACTCAGATCTAGTAAGATCTAGCCATCGGATTGCCTTGAAATTATAGATCCACACTCCTACTAGATTAACCTACCAGGATCTAAAGTTTGGGTACCATCGGACTTGTCTTGACCCACTTACCCCACATTTTAGTCTCCTTGGGTAAAGTCACACCACCTTGGAGAAGGGAGTTGTCCCACTTCTAGGACGTGGGTACTTGATATTTTTGTGGATTTGGAACGGGAATAATTCAAAACCTAGGTCTAGTAGGTCACCCTGTCAAATCTTGCCTTGGGGATAGCATTCCTTGTTTTATGGGATTGTGGTCCACTTAGGTCAAACCTAGATCTAGAGCTATTCATCCATCAAGACTTTAATTGCCCACTTGTCTCATGCAATAGGAATCCTTAACGACAAGTAAACTTTACTTTGACTCCATTATCCCAATTCCCAAGGCACTGGTCTCTCTCCAAGTCAATTCGACTTTCCTAGATTGTTGGATTAACTTGTGGTTTGACCCTTGTGTGGTAAACTAAATCCTTTGATGCCATCATACTTCATGATCAAGCTTGTCACTTGTACTAGTTAGCCCCAATTCAACCCCTAAACTACCCTACATTGGACACGGTTCCTAAGGCAGTGGATTTTCTTACATTGTACTAGTACTTTAATCCTGGATCCTATTTCATAAATCATAAGCCACTTTCACATCAATAATGAACCAAAGCTATACTCATTGAACCCCTCACTTGTCTTGTGATTTCATCCTAAGGTCTAGGATAAACCATACACCTTCCTTCACTGAGAATTAACTTGATTTGGTGTCTTGGTTTTGATCTCTCCTGTCGGGAGTAGATCGGGTCTCCCCCTTTGTTGTCTGGGCTAGATAACATAAAGCGAAGGTTGCCTCGACTGGCATGACAACCATATATTGGAGTTCGAGGTGATCGTGGTTGCACCTTTTGAGTTGCCCTTCCCTATTGCCATCCATGAGTGGATACATCCATAGGGGTAACTACAGTTTAGGTGATAACATTTTGGCACCGTTGCCGGGGAAGGCAGTAGCTTACCCTGGTTCGACATACTTTTCTTAAAGCCCTCCCGTTCTCTTTGCCCAACATTTTGGCGTCGTTGTCGGGGAGGCAATAGCTTACCTTGGTTCGACATACTTTTCTTAAAACCCTCCCGTTCTTCTTGCCTAACATTTTGGGTATTGAAAGGCATAGGGCTTACCTTGGACGAACTAGTAGTTATTATTCACTCTCTCCTGCATATACAACGACACATATCTTGGTAGAAGAGTTTAAATCTACCTGGCGACTCCCAATCGTGACTCCACTGAGGAGCGAGCTCATTTACATCCTTACAACACCTAGAACTATGCCTTGCGTCACTTATTCAGAGAACGATATGATTTTGAAAATGATGACCGAAATAAGTGGTTTAATTCAAAACCTGAATGGGGTAGTTCTCAGAAAACAAAGAGAGAATATCAAATGCTATGAACCTTTCTATAAAACCTCTGAGGGTGTGTATACCAATGAATGTCTTCAAACTAGGTCTACAAGCAAAGCCTCGGATGGTCGGGTAGTAACTAGGTCTCAAGCAAAGAATAACTTGAAAAATATAGATAAGAGCAAAACTAATGTGAAAGAAAATTCCCTTGACCAAAGGAATATCACTCGTAGAGTCCCCACTCAAGCTCCAAACATCCTTCCTAAAGGAATTTTAAAGAAAAATGATCAACCCGGAAGGTTGTCTCCTCAACTCACCAAGAAGGTAACAAGTCCAAGCCCTGCTAAACCCCAGGCTAGGGAGCCAGTGCAAAGAAAGCAAGTGAATACTCCTAGCAAAGAGATTTTTCCTACAGCACAAGAAAAGCTAAATTCAAATATATTGGGAAAACTCTCGGGATCCTCTGTCATGGTGTCTTTGAAAGACTTGGTAGTTATCCCTTCTGTTAGAGCACAGGTAATGCGTTTATTGGGTCTAAAAATAAATACCAAAGATCAAGAAAAGGCTTGCAACTTAGAGATTGACTTGAGTAACTTCCTATCCAAACCCAATATCCCTGTGCCCTTGGAGGAACTTTTGAAAATCCCTTCATACTTCAATTAGGCGACTAAATTCTTAGGAATCGAGCCCAAAGTCAAGAATCCTATGGAATTAACAGCTGAGGATGACCCCCCCATTATGATTCAAAGTGTAATTGATAAGGTAGGGGTCACCCCCCTTTTTATATTGCTTTGGAGATCAATCAATTGATATTGCATAACTGTATGTTAGATTCAGGAGCAGAAGTAAATATTATGCCTCTTAAGGTCATGGAACAATTGGAGCTAAAACCATCCAGAGAGTATAGAAATGTGTGTGGGATGGATTCTAGGCTTGTTAAGTCAGAAGGTATGATTGAGAATCTCAAGATGAAGCTGGCTGCTTATCCTGCAACTGAAATAAGTATGAATGTTTTGGTTTTAGATATTCCCGACGCATGGGGGATGTTGTTATCAAGGGAGTGGGTTGCCAAATTAGGAGGAAGTATCCAAATGGATTTATCTTACGCAACCATTCCTATTGGGGAAAAAGCTTCTTATAGATTGATGAATGAAAAACCTATGACAGAGCATGTAGAAACACCCGACTATTTGTTTGAAGAGGCTATGCGCCCCACTGAGGAAGTTGGAAATTATATGGTGATGGCTAACTTTTGGGAAGAGCCCCGGCAACATCCTTTTCCTCCTAGTCAAGTTTGGAAAATGCATTTTGATGGGGCAAAATCTAGGCATGGTGCTAGAGCTGGAATTGTCATCACATCTCCTTCTGGTGAAGAAAAATTGTTTGCATATCGTCTTGAATTTGAGTCCACAAACAATGTCGCTGAGTATGAGGCATTGCTTTTAGGGTTAGAGATTTGCCACGAACAAAAGATTAAATGTCTAAATGTAACAGGAGACTCTGATTTGATTGTGTCCCAAGTGAAGAACCAGTTTGCAGCCAAAAATAATAGGCTTAGGGATTATCGAAATGCGGTTTGGGATACCATAGAAATGTTTGATGCATTTGCAATATGAGCAGTCCCAAGAGAAGAAAATACCCTGGCTGATGCATTATCAGTAATAGCATGCACCTTTGAAACTCCAAATCATCTTAAAAATAAAGAGTGTAAGGTTGAAGTAATATTTAGACCATCCGTTCCTGATAATCAAGATCATTGGCAAATCTTTGATAATGATGCACAAATCATTGCATTCTTACAAAACAATGAAAATTTTCAGAATTGCAATGTGAATTTAGAAGATAAATCAAATGGTTCTTCCATTCAAGATCTTGATGTTATGAAATTAGCAATACCTCTGGAGAAAAATTTCAATAGGCATGATGAATACAAAGGTAAAAGAGCTGAACCGGTAGATGAGGTTATAGAGATAAATATTGGAACCTCAGTTTCTCCCAGAATGATTAGGATAGGAAAGAATGCCTCCCTAGAAGAAAGAAAGGCGATTGTAAATCTGATTAGGAAATATAGAGATATTTTTTGCCTGGGCATATGATGAACTCAAAACTTTTGATCCTGAAATTATTGAGCATACTATCCCTTTGCATGAAGGAGCTAAACCTTATAGGCAAAAGTTAAGAAATGTCAATCCCAAGCTTGCACCATTGATCAAAAAAGAACTTGAAAAAATGTTGGCTGCCTGAATTATCCAACCTGTTCGACACACTACTTGGGTTTCTAACCCGGTGATTGTAAGAAAGAAAAGTGGTGAAATCAGGGTATGTATTGATTTCAGAAACCTAAACCAAGCATCCCTTAAGGACAATTACCCTTTGCCAAATATGGAAAATTTGTTGCAGAGTGTCACTGGGTCAGGTATGTTGTCAATGTTGGATGGGTTCTCAGGGTATAATCAGGTACGTATTAGAAAGGAAGACAGAGATAAAACAACCTTTACTACTCCATGGGGAACTTTCCAATATATAAGAATGCCCTTCGGACTATTAAATGCCGGTTCTACTTTTCAAAGAGCTCTGGATCAGGCATTTAGTGATTTAAGTGGGAAAATCATTGCCATTTATCAGGATGACTTGACAGCGTTTTCAAAGAAACGGGGAGACCGTATAGAACATTTGAGAAGAGTTTTTGAGCGTTGCAGAAAGTTTGGTATATCTTTGAACCCTAAGAAGTCAACTTTTGGAGTAGATGAGGGTAAGTTATTAGGACATATTGTGTCAAAAGAAGGTATCAGAATTGACCCAGAACGTGTCCAGGCCATCAATGCTATTGCAGCACCCCATAATGTAGCCACCTTGTAATCTTTCTTTGGTAAAATAAATTTTGTCCGAAGATTCATTCCAAACTTAGCAGAATTGGCCAAACCATTAAATGCCCTTCTTAAAAAGGATGTGAAGTTTGTATGGGATAAAGAATGTGAATTGTCTTTCACCAAGCTTAAAAAGGCCATTTCAACGTCCCCTGTGTTAGCTTGTCCTAATTACAATAAAGAGTTCATGATTTACTCGTATGCTTCGGAAGATACTATTGCTGGTGTGTTATTACAAAAGAATGATGAAAACCATGAACAACCTATAGGTTTTATGAGTAAAAATTTGAGAGATGTTGAACTAAAGTATACCACAACTGAAAAACAAGCCTACGCTTTAGTCAAAGCCTTGAAACATTTTAGAACATATGTGGGATACTCCAAAATTAAGGCATATGTACCGTATCAAGCAGTAAAGGATGTTTTGTCACAAGCAGATGGTATAGGTGTAAGAGGAAATTGGATTTCACGTATACAAGAGTACGATCTAGAAATTAAGCCTATCAAGATTGTTAAAGGACAAGGGTTAGCTCAACTTTTGACTGAAAAGGGAGGTAACATGGTAAATCTAGTAAGTGAAAACATTGATGACGAGCATGAATGGTACAAAGATATTATGTATTTCTTGAGAAACTTATCATGCCCTGATCACCTTGTAGATCATCAAAGAAGAGCATTGAGATTAAAAGCTGAGAAGTATGTTATAACTCAAGACGGGTTAGGATGGAGAAATCCTGATGGAATAATTTTGAAATGTGTTAGCCCTGAGGAATCACAAACCATTATGAAAGAAATGCATTCTGGATTATGTGGTGGGAATTATGCCCCAAGAACAACCGCTGCAAAAATCATGAGAGCTGGTTATTATTGGCCAACACTTTTCAAGGATGTGCATTATTATGTCAAAGTTTGTCAAGAATGTCAACTATTTTCAGGAAAACCAAGATTGCCTACATTACCTTTAAATCCAGTAGTAGTAGAAGCTCCTTTTCAGCAGTGGGGTATGGATTTTGTTGGACCTTTCAGTGAAAACTCGAGCAATGGACATAAGTATATGTTGACCTGTACTGATTACTTTACTCGATGGGTAGAGGCCATCCCAACCAAGAAGGCTACAGCCGAGGTAGTTGTGAAATTTTTGGAAGAAAATATTATATCCAGATATGGTTGTCCTTTAAATATAACGACTGATAACGCTTCCGCTTTCAGTAAATTAGAATGTCAACCTTTTGCATGAATCATGGAATCACTCTCTCACATTTTTCAAACTATTATCCTCAAGGAAACGGTCTCGGTGAATCCAGCAATAAGAATTTGATAAGATTGCTAAAGAGAATGGTTGGCACCAACAAGAGAAGTTGGAACACAAAGTTGAAATATGCCTTGTGGGCTGACAGGACAACTGTTAAAAGGATTACCGGAAAATCCCCTTTTGAGTTGGTATATGGGCAAGATTGTAGACTCCCAATAAATTTACAAATTCCTGTATATGAGTTATTACAACAATGCACTTCAGATGAAGAAGCCTTCCAAGTAAGAATTGATAAATTAGTAGAACTTGATGAAATGAGAAGGATAGCATTTGACAAAACCATTATTGAACAGGAAAGAGTTAAAGGAACTTTTGACCAAAGAACCAGGAATGTGAAATTCGGAGTAGGAGACATAGTTTTGTTATGGGACAAAAACAAAGCAAAACCTGGGAACCATGGAAAATTTGAAAAAATCTGGATGGGCCCATATCGAGTATCAAGGATAGCTGGAAAAGGATTAGTGTTTTTATAAACTTTAGATGGGGATGAACTCGAACTCCCTGTAAATGGACTTTTGTTAAAGCATTATATCCCACCTATCGAGTAAACTGTGCAGTGCATTGCCTGGTAGAATAGAGTAGGTAGGAAACCAAATAAGCCTACTTGGGCAGTAGTTAATCTTTTCAGCCATTGAGTCTGGCACCTTGTTTATTTCTAAGCTCCTTGTAAGCTCTTAGATTAATTGAGTACCTGTCATTTTTCTTTTTCGTACACAATAAATTTAAAATTTTGCAAATTATGTTAGTAGTTTAATTTACTTCCTGCATTTACATTTCATGCATTTATATTTTTGACATAGAATAGATTTTATTTTAGTTGATTTTATATTTTTCCCACATAGACGGCATGAGGTATTTTTGATGTTTGTGAATGCAGAAATAGGTTGCAAAAATAAAAAGCTGGAAGCAAAATGGTAGAGTGCTGGATCGTGCATTCGAGTAGCAGAGTTCCAGGACCAGAGATTCTGAGGTTCTCAAGCGCTCATTTAAGCAGAGCACTTGTCCCAGCCGGAGCCAGATGTTATCACATATATAGTAGCCGGGCTACCATACATTATTTTTCTGATGCCAGTACACTATTCAGCCAGTTCCCTTACATTTGAAATGCAGAGATGAGCATCTATATTGGATCACTATCAGATTGTGGACAGCAGTATATATTCCCCATGCCATGACTGAGTCTCAGGACACTCAGAGAGATGACCGATGTAGCCATTATACCATTGGTACAAAGCAGTCAATAGTGCCCAGAGTTACAGCAGCAGTTTCAAAGGACAGATGATGGTACAGGTTGATGAGCATTCAGGTATATGACTCAGCAGGTATATCATTATGTTATGGTTATATTGCTTTTATACTTATTCTCATAACATGTCTTAGCACCTGGTGTCATGATCTGGCGATCATATAGATATATGGACCTAGTTGAAGCTTATTATATATATTATATTGTCCCTACTCAGACCTAGAAGTTCACTATTCATACTCATTGGTTTTACCCTCCTTAGGGAGAATAGAGGTGATCATTCCACCATACCTTGGCTTGCTAGTGTTGGCTCCATTATTCATTGTCTTCATCCATCCATTGCCTACCTTTTAGTTTATCACCCTGACTTACTACTTGACTAGTGGCATGGAGGACTTTCCCCCACTATAGCTTCTGTATTGGATGAGCTTCCCTGTTTATTGTGTCTCGGCTCTAAGTTGGTGACAAAACTTACCTATGGTGAGTTGGAGTTCCTTGGAATTCCCCCTAGTCACTAAAGTTGTGTTGGCTAAACCTGAAACTTTTAGTGCTGCCATGAATACAAAATATGGAAAATGAAATGCTATATCTTGTATGAAAAGCCCATTCATGCAATGTGTTTCTAAACACACATGAATGAAAGGCATGCCAAATGAAAGTGGCCATGAAAATAAAATGTTATATCTTTTGGAAATGTAAATACCTAGGTAAACAAGCTGTCCATGACACACCTAGAAGTGCTCAAGTAAACAAGTGCCTTAAAAACACACCTGCAGCAGAAAGCCTAAAATAAATGAAAATCTATGCAATGTGTTTATAAACACACATAGACCAAGGCTATCGAAACTTCAGGCCCAAAAAGCAATGGAACTTAAATGCTATATCAAAACAATTGCTGGCCTTATTTGTATTATGGATTGTGCGCATCCGTTAAAGGTGAATAAAGCCTCTTTGAACAACTCATCCATTTGTGAGACACCGCCATTCCCTGTGTTGTTGCTCATTCAGTATATACTATGGTGTGTATTCACTTTCCCTTTGCCAAAGTGTTACAAAGTTAAGTCAATCAAGTCATCCCTTAGCCTAGCCAGTTATTTTAGCTTTCACCCTTCACTAGCAAATTGATCACAGCTATGAAGTGAGTATGATCCTGAAAGTCTAGTCTGAGTAATAATAATAATTAATGACATTATATATTTGGATTTAGATCGCCAGTAATGATTACTTTGTGTTATAATTGTTATATGAATAAGTTGTAGAGCGTGCGTTAACCTTTGGCACTTTGCAGCAGCTTCCAATGATGGTCTGAGTTATATTTGGTCATGTTGACTTGGTCAAACCTAGTTTGACCAAGGTCAACTGTAGGACATGAGATGGTTGGACCTTATGATGATATGGATAGATGATATATGGTCTATGTACATGTATATGATGATTCTATGCAGCAGCTACAGGGCTATGATGATGATTCATGGTTTACAGCAGTATTTGATCATTTACAGATTATTATTATTTGCCCTGTTCCGGTATATTGGATATATATATTGATCATGCAGAGACTATGACTACACATCTTGGATGGATTTGGACCTTCTGAGTCCAATGAGACAGTTTGTTTTCAGTTTCGGGCACTTACAGTGATGATTGAGCCTCAGTAGGCTATCCCAGTGCAGTTTTGGTCTGTCGGAGGCCCTGTCGGAGCAGATGTGATTTTTATCCGGTTGACCTAGGGCGCTCTGCTTGGAGGGGGTGGTCCAGCCACTTGTTTTTACCATATTACCCCCCTCCCGGACACACCGGTGCCCTCACCTTGACAGCGCAGGCACTCCAGGAGGCAGTTTGGGAAAGTTTCACGCTTCCCGAGGCATTTCAGGATTGGTAGAAATGGCTACTGAGGCAATGTTATGGCATGGGATGAGCAGTGATGATAGATCGATGTCTTCCACACCTCCTCCAACAGTTTCAACTTCATCAGGGCCCGCATCCATCACTTATGGCACTTTCTGATGATTTCTGAGGTCTTTTGAGGCCTACAATTTGACCATGGAGGCACGATTTGGTATATTGATGATTATTTTATGACTAATGTGCTATGGGGATTGACCAAGGGTGGCTAAAATTACCCCTTGGACCCACCATAAGCTTCTTATTATATTTTGTCATCATGATTTGGTGGGATTCCCCTCTTCTAGGGCGATTTTGTCCACTCATATTATATTTTATTAGTGATCCATGTATTTTATTGTTGAGCTCATCTCAACCATTGATTAGACATTTGTATCTTTTAATCTTAGCCACTCATTCAAAAAGTGGTTAGGATTTTGATGCCTCTCCTTCCTATTTAAAGGAGAGAGCTTCTCATTTGTAAGGGGTCTTTGGCTCTTGGATTATTGGTATAGAAAAACTTTCTTGTGGAAATTCTTGTGGTCTCCTTTGCATCTAGTGTTCTTAGATGGTGATTGGAAAGTCTATTGCAACCTAGCATTTGGAATTTGTGGTAAGATCTATCTATTTTGGAAATCATTGTCTTGTCTACAGGAGGGTGACTTCAACGAGGGCGATTTTGCAAGGCTTCTTCAAATCGACTTTCTTGGCATTTGCTTGTATCAGGGGGTTATCATTAGCATCATTGTGATCTATGCTAGCTTTCTGTTACTTCTCTTGTGGCATTAGTCTTATCTCTTGATTACATCAAATCTAATATTGTTGACGTTTGTTGTGCAGGAGAGAGGGCACATTGGCTTCTTGGACTAAATCGATTGCATAGGAAACTACATCAAAGCTTCTCAAATTGATCGGGTTTGCATAGATCATCATCATCAAGGCATCTACAAGGTTACCCAGGTAAGATCCACAGGTTTGTTTCTCTTATCTTGATCCAATCCATTGACATAGCTCATAAATTGATAAAACCCTAATTTCTTCAAAACCCTCATTTTACATTTTTTCAGATCTACTAAGATCTAGTGGCTTCTTGGGTAATATTTTGAAAACCAACCTCTATAGTATCCATGACATCCTGGATCTATAGTTTGGTGAGGATTGGCCTCTGTTTGACCGTCTTCCCAAGGCACTTAGCCTCTCCAAGCAAGGGCGCACTTCTTGGTTTGGGTGAGTTAACCTAGATCTAGTATGTGGGTAGTTGAGATTCCACTTGATTCGTAATCTACACATCCAATAACCTACCCCCAGATTGTCACTTTTCTGATTTCTACCTTGTGGGCCCTATTCCACATTTGAAGGGATTTAATCCCCATTTTGGACCATTTGGTATATTTAAACTCAGATCTAGTAAGATCTAGCCATCGGATTGCCTCGAAATTATAGATCCACACTCCTACTAGATTAACCTACCAGGATCTAAAGTTTGGGTGCCATCGGACTTGTCTTGACCCACTTACCCCACATTTTAGTCTCCTTGGGTAAAGTCGCACCACCTTGGAGAAGGGAGTTGTCCCACTTCTGGGACGTGGGTACTTGTGATTTTTGTGGATTTGAAATGGGGATAATTCAAAACCTAGGTCTAGTAGGTCACCCTGTCAAATCTTGCCTTGGGGATAGCATTCCTTGTTTTATGGGATTGTGGTCCACTTAGGTCAAACCTAGATCTAGACCTATTCATCCATCAAGACTTTAATTGCCCACTTGTCTCATGCAATAGGAGTCCTTAACCACAAGTAAACTTTACTTTGACTCCATTATCCCAATTCCTAAGGCACTGGTCTCTCTCCAAGTCAATTCGACTTTCCTAGATTGTTGGATTAACTTGTGGTTTGACTCTTGTGTGGTAAACTAAATCCTTTGATGCCATCATACTTCATGATCAAGCTTGTCACTTGTACTAGTTAGCCCCAATTCAACCCCTAAACTACCCTGCATTGGACACGGTTCCCAAGGCAGTGGATTTTCTCACATTGTACTAGTACTTTAATCCTAGATCCTATTTCATAAATCATAAGCCACTTTCACATCAATAATGAACCAAAGCTATACTCATTGAACCCCTCACTTGTCTTGTGATTTCATCCTACTGTCTAGGATAAACCATACACCTTCCTTCACTGAGAATTAACTTGATTTGGTGTCTTGGTTTTGATCTCTCCTGTCGGGAGTAGATCGGGTCTCCCCCTTTGTTGTCTGGGCTAGATAACATAAAGCGAAGGTTGCCTCGACTGGCGTGACAACCATATATTGGAGGTCGAGGTGATCGTGGTTGCACCTTTTGAGTTGCCCTTCCCTATTGCCATCCATGAGTGGATACATCCATAGGGGTAACTACAGTTTAGGTGATAACAAGCCCCACTTGGGTCACTTTGTGATACACTTCAATCTCAGATCCACTGAGATCTAGCCATTGGATGAGCCTAATTTTCAAGATCCACCCACCTCAACACCTCAACATTCCTGATCTACAATTTGGTGGACATCCAACTCCATTTGGCCCACTTCCCAAGGCACTAATCTTTCTCCAAGCTAATTCGACTTTCTTGGACTATTGAGTTTGCTTGTGGTTTGATCCTTGTTTCGTTTGCTTAAAACCCTTGACATTGTCATATCAATCAATCAAGCTCACCTTTGGTACTGGTTAGCCCCAATTTGATCCTTAACTACCCTGCATGGGACACGGTTCCCAAGGCAGTGGATTTTCTCATAATTGACTAGTACCCTAATCCTGGATCTTATTTCAAATATCATAAGTCACTCTCACACTCATAATGGACCAAAGCTACACTGTCTAAACCCCTTGATCCAACCTACTACTCATGTTGTGACTTCATCCATAAATCTAGGGTTCACCATGCACCTTACGTATTTCACCCATTCTTGATTTGATCTGGTGTTTTGGTTTGATCTCTCCTATCGGGAGTAGATCTGGGTCTCCCCCTTTGTTGTCTTGGGCTAGATAACATAAAGTGAAGATTGCCTCGATTGGCGTGACAACCATCCATTGGGAGTCGAGGTTATCTTGGTTGCACCTCTTTGGTTGCCCATCCCTTCTGCCATCCATCTTGGATTCATCTCTAGGGGCAACTACAAGTCTGGTGATAACAGGTCTACCCTTAACTTTCAAGAGTTAGTGTTTAATATGTTTCTTCCACATGTGTGCCTTCGAAGGAAGTGTTGTTATGGGTCATCCATCTTTATGCCTCTTTTTTGCGATCCCTTTTCTTTTTCTTTCTTTGATATTTCATTTATTTGCATTTCTTACCCCTTGAATTGGTTTAGTCCCTTTTGCATTAGATTTGGCTTTGATAACCTGGGACAAGTGAGCCTAGCTTTTTGCAAGGTAAGTATCTCTCATATTTTGCCATTTACATTTATTAACATCAACCTTAGAGTACTAGACCCTTTTAGCTTTATTGAGTCACTCATACAAGGGAATAGTTATGAGACCTTAGGTTGTTACTAATGATAGATCATTTACAAAGGGGAAGTTGAAAGGGATGGATGAATTGGCTAGGCAAAATGTTATGAAATGGATGAATTCACTTAATTTAGTTTGCTAGGGTACAATTAACCTTCGTACTAACACACTTCTAAGGCAGAATACACCAAGGTTAGACTACGACATGAGTAACTATTTTAAGTGTTATGAATTACTATACAAGCATAAATATAACATCCCATGCAAACATATCGTCATACAAGAAAACATTCTAAGTGTCTATTAGGGTTTAGAGATATCACAGCACATAGAACATCTGACACTGTCTCTTGCTAGGCACATCCAAGGCATATGGACCATCTGACCATGTTGAAGGACCTCTGACCAATGATCTATGGGGAAACAGCTGATTTCAACTCAGGCACAAATGTTTTTGAAACTATCACAAACCACATCTCATCTACATATTACCCCTTGCTGAAATAGTGGTAACATGGTCTATATGCTATGCATGACTCTGATTATCTATGAGCCTGAATTTGTTAATTTTTATTTAACAACATCCCACCCTAGTTTTCCTTGATATCCTTGTGATGTCCCTGTTGGAAATGTTTCTAAAATATTGTGGTTGCTTACGTTTGCATATATCAGTTGGCCTTTGGGGTTTGTATTTTGCTGTAGATGTTTTGTAACATCTTGAAATTATAAGTGGAACTTCTCAATATTTGAGGGATTTTCCATTACAGCTTGCTATTCTAATCCTCACATCTTTTATAGGTTGCTTAGCTTCTAATACAATAATCCAATCTATCACTGTGAAACTAATAGACTGGTGAGAATTTCTTCAGAGCTTGTCTTGCTTCATAAATGCTGGAATTATTCAATTTCATAGTCCATGCACAATGTCAGAGCTTTCTTGAGTCTCTTTTTGTCTCAGAATTTTGCAATAGCTAAATTAAAAATACATATGGGGCAGGAACTTATCCCTATAGGAAGCATTTTAGCTGCCTTTAATCTTGCTAAAACAACAGCAAAAATTAAAAGTTCCATAATGTCTAGAGAGCATTCCAAACAGTTTCTAGGTCAGTATACTAAAATAGTTCAGCACTCTAGCCAAGAAGTTATTGCAATGATGAGAAACTTTGGTAATTTCTAAATGCAAACACAATCAGGTGTTGTAGTTCAATTTACTAGAGACATGTGATCAGAAGGGACATATGTAAATCTCTCTCTCTCTCTCTCTCTCTATATATATATAAAGAACTCTCTAGGAATTAGAAATGACTAACCATCTTCTTCCCCTTCATGTGTTGAAGATGCCACCCACATTTTTCTTCCTGAAAGTTGCACTGCCAATTCTTTCATTGCCACATTCACACCCGTGCTTTTATTCGCAGTACCCGAGGCTGAAATTTTAAAAAGAGACAATACAATCCTCTTTAATTAATTTGATCTAAGAGATAGATATGCAATAGGTACTAAAAAAGAAAAATGTAAATGTGGTGCTAAGTGTATTTCCATGCATATTTCTTAAATATAGTTCCCTCTAGCTTACCAATCTACTTTAAGGTGAGTGCTATTACACTACAGTATGCATACAATTCAGAAGAAAAACAAAAATTAGAATACTGAATGTTATATCTATTGTGTTAATATCCCATATTCCTTGAGAATCAATCCAACTCACACTATATTAAAGAATGATAACCAGAAACACCATGAGAACTCAATGAGCAAAGATTTGATGAATATAACAAACTAGACCTAAACTAACACAGCATATAAAAACATCTACAAGCAATGGACGAAGATTGAATATGTGGTCAAAACCTATGTAGCAACAATATAAATGCAAATGCCTTCTGACCTGTGTTAGAATTTAGGAGATATATTCTGACCTAATAATCACACTAAGTATTTGTATATACTTACGATTTTGAGTATATAAATGAATAAGTCAGAATACAAAATGTCATGGCCAATAAAATGACAAAGGTTAGCTATGATTTTATATAATTAACAGAATAATCACAATCTACATCTTTCTAAATAATCAGTCATATTCTCTTCTATTCCACTTCTCATCTGTGAATGTTTTCCTGGTTTGCATGTGCAGTCCTTTTTCATGATATGACACAAGAGCTGTCAACGTCATATAGGCAAGAGCATTGACTGAAGAATCAAGATGACACAAGACAACGGATGATAGCTGAGAAAAATCAGAGCATAGAATCGGGTTCCTCAAGCCCAATCTAGTTCTGTCAAGAACAAGAAGCAAAGAGGCATTCCAAACAAAAGAAAACATCGTGGAATGCAAGGCCAGACTCGAAAGAAGAGCAGTTGCTGAGCAAGCCTCATATTCAAAGAAGGATGGAATAAATAGGATGGCAACGCATATTCCTAACCAGACACTAAACTGGAGAACACAAATTCCAGCCGACTGCAAACCAAAGCAAACTCGAGAATCAAGTGCTGGAAACATCCATGAAAAAACAACAGATACACATCCATGTCATTAAAGTGCGTGTCATTTGGGCAAGAGTGTTCACTGAAACCTCACTTCTGTGAGCAAAATTGTAATTTCCTGATTTTATGAAATGAATATTCTCACATCATCTTGTTAAATAGTCAAAGTGAAAATAAAAAGAAATTTGCAATAAGAAGATAATTAGGAACTCAAGTATTATCTAGTGTAGCTAAAGAGTCATATATGGTAGTTAGAGTCGGGGAGGGTTATTGCTAAGAGCCATGAACTAAAGCTATAAATAAAGCCATTGCATCAAAGCAAAAGCTTCTCCTATTGGCATTGTAAGCTATCTTTCTATATTGATAAAGAGATTGTTGTTAGCTACTATGTGTTGAACTTTCATTGTCATTGATGTCAAAGAGGACTTAGTATCCATGTGCCAGTTTGAAAAAGTACATAAAGAACTGTGTGCGCAAGTCCCTAATCCATCTAGTCATGGTACTTCAAAGTTGGTTGGACAAGTCTCGGAAGTGCACAAGACTCTCGGAAGTAAGAAGTGGTTGGATATGTATATAAGTCTCGAAAGTGCGCAAGACCCAACAAGTAGTGGTTCCCAGGTGTGCAAGTCCCACTATGCTAAGGACCAAGTGTGTGCAAGACCCACAAGATACCTCAATTGCGCAAATCAAGACAAATGGCGGATGCATGAATAAACTTGACCGTTAAGAAAGGAAGAAGGAACGTTACCATCCAACTTGTGGACACATTGTCTGCAGTGTGCACAAGTCGAGTATAAATAAGAACTAGGTTGGTGAGTGGAATGTAAGTTTGAAGATGAACAAGAGATAGTATTATGATTTGGAAGCTTCGAATTATTGGGGTATCAATGGCTCATTGATACGAAACAGCATAATCTAGCAGAGAGCCAGATGCACAAGGAAAAAAAGTAGCACAACAGATGATGCGCAGGCTGATATAGTATATGAGCCAAGTGCACAAGAACAGAAAAAATAGTACAGCAGATGGTGTGCAAGATGATATATTTTATATGAGACAAATGTGCAAGAACAGAATAGTAGTACAATAGACGATGCGTAGTATCAGATGAATATGCAGATGTGCAAGAACAGAATAGTAGTACAGTAGACGATGAGCAAAATCATATGAATATGCAGATGCGCAGAACCAGAACAATATGTTGAACAGCGCGTAGAATGTATAAGTATATGAAATATGAGAACCAGTGTGCAATACCGATTCAGTGATGTGAAGTAAGAGATGAACTGATGATACAATACAGCAGTTGCGTAGAATAGAGCATATAGTAGGTGCGCGCAAAGAAAAGTAATGCAGCAAGTTTGAAGTGAAGAAATTTGACTTAGAAAATGAAATTGCTCATTTACACATTCTGTCAAACATTTTCAGAATCTAGGGTTTTAATTTAAATTATTGATAAAGAAAACCACACTTCTGAAAATGACTTCAAAATTCTGTCAAATACTGAAATAACCTTTAAGCAAATGGTCACAATAATTTTGGTCTAATGACCGGGCAAAACCCCACAACCTGGGGAAAACCCTAGAAAGAAATTTTTCATTAAAGGAGAAAATCTCATAAATTTTTCAACTCAGAAAAAATTATTCTTCTGACCCTTACAGGCAAAATTTCCAAAACCACATCAACAGCAAAATACCTCAAAAAAACGTTCCAGCAATATAGTACAACCTAATGTGCCTTCACACGTGTGAGTACAGTCTGTACGAATCTGTCACACATGTGGCTATACGGATTTGTCCTTTTTGTACTTTCTGCTGCCCCGAAATTCGTGCCACAACCAGCAATAAAATATGTACGGCCTGTCAGTCTTTTTCTGTACTTTCTGCCTCAGGAAATGTGCCCACACGTGGCTATACGGACTGCTTCAGATTGTCATTAATGCTACTGTAATTTCTGCATTAAATGTTGTCACTTGCATTGGAAATTGTGCCAAGGGTTTTTCTTTCTCTCCTTTGGTCTTCAATCTCTCTCTCTCCTCAATAATGGTGAATGTATCAAATGCCCCTCTCACTTTGTTTTTATACTTTGTCTTTGGCAACTAACTTCTCCAACTACCTAATCTAGGGTAGAGAATTAATCACAAGATCAATGGTTCACATTATAACTTACTTTTTAATAATTAAAAAAACTTTAATTATTAAATACATTTTAAGTGTGACCCACTTTCTAAAGTATAAAATCACATTGACTTTATTTATATAAACGTCACTTTGTTACATAAATACATAAGGACAAAATTTTCTAGTCCTCTCATCACACTCACACCAAAAACATGAAAGGACCTTCAAAGTTAACTTTTCAACACTGCCTCCTAATGAGGAAGGTTCGCAGCACTATCTCCATCTCTGACTCCAACAACCGCTCCCTCCTACTCTGGAATCATCCTTGGAAACAGATGCTCTATCTTGAACTGAAACTCTGAAGCCTGAGACTCGACCTGAGTCCCATCAACCTGCTCCACTGTACCATCACTTGACTAGCTGAGCCTCCTGTCAGTGCTCAAGAGAGTCACTCTCCTCATCAAAAGTAATGTAAATAACATGTCGATCAATTGTATCTTATGCCCCATCCTCTAACTCTGACAGCCATCTGCCTGTCCACGGACATACAACATGTCCTCTCAAAATATATAGTCTGTCCCTGCGATCACTAATCAAAATAGTAGTCCTGACAGGATCATCTCTTCGATAAATGAAGACATGACCGTCTCTAACCAATATCCCATAACCATCATCTTCAAGAGATGACACTGAGAGTTTGCTAACTCTCATCCCAGGTACAAATAGGACTCCATGTATTTCCAAGACCTCTCCAAGGTCTAGTTGGAACCTGACTGTTCCAACCCCTCGAACGGCTATCTGAGGACTGTCAATGTCTGTCTGAATGAAGTGTCCTGGTCCCAACTCTGTGATAATCTGGAATGCATCATACATTTCAGTCATATGTTTGGTTGACCCACTGTCAACTATCCAGACACGCTTGAAAACTAAGCTACCTACACTAGAGTCAAAAGATGCTAGAGAAAATTCTCCTGCAAACTCTTCCATTGCACAAGCTGCTGAATCTTTCTCTGACTTTCCTTTCTTCTTCTCAGGACATTTCGTGGCATAGTGACCTAACTGGCCACAATGATAACATTTGATCTGACTCAGATCTTTCTTCTTCTTGTTTTTGAATTTGGCTGTAAGTGCAACATTTTGCTCTATCTCCTCGCTGACTTGCCCACCCAAAGCTCCCTCTCGAATCTCCTCTTGGGTGAAATCATCCCAAAGTCTTAACCAGTCCGGAAGCTTCTCTCTGCCAACTATGCATTTGACAAAAACATCCCATCTCTTGGTAAAGCCCTTGAGGGCTATTCTTACCATTTCTGACTCTGAGATAGTTTCCCCTACTGCTGTTAACTCGTCTTTGACCTGACCCATTTGAGTAAGGTACGAAGTTACACTTTCTCCTTGAGTCATCTTTACATTGTGTAACTTGTCCTTCAAGGCCATCTTCCGATTCTCGTTCTTTGCCTCGAATAGTTGCTTCAAGGCATCCCACATATTATAGGCAGTCTTCTTCTCTGCCAAATGAGGGATAAGATGATCCTTCACCCCATCCAGGATCACCCTCTGAGCTCCGGCTTCTAGAGCTTCATGCTCTTCTAAAGCATCTTTGTTTGTGGGCTTTGTCATCACGGTGCTTGCAAAACTCCGGATTTTCCACTCCTTGAGCACTGTTGTTATCCTTACTTTCCAAGGTATATAATTGGATATTCCATCCAATCGATCTTCGTACCTGATGCTCATCATCTGAAGAAAACAACTTACAACCAAAAATTAACTGAAAATCTAATACTTTTCTGAAACTTCAAAGAACACCTGCTAAACTTCTTTTTCAGTATGACCCTGTTAAACTGTGATCTGAAACAATCTGACTCTGATACCATGAAGAAATTTGACTTAGAAAATGAAATTGCTCATTTACACATTCTGTCAAACATTTTCATAATCTAGGGTTTTAATTTAAATTATTGATAAATAAAACCACACTTCTAAAAATGACTTCAAAATTCTGTCAAATACTGAAATAACCTTTAAGCAGATGGACACAATAATTTTGGTCTAATGACCGGGCAAAACCCCACTGCCTGGGGAAAACCCTAAAAAGAATTTTTTCATTAAAGGAGAAAATCTCATAAATTTTTCAACAACTCAGAAAAAATTATTCTTCTGACCCTTACAGGCAAAATTTCCAAAACCACATCAACAGCAAAATACCTCAAAAAAACGTGCCAGCAATATAGTACAGCTTGATGTGCCTTCACAGGTGCGAGTACAGTCTGTACAAATCTGTCACACGTGTGGCTATACGGATTTGTCCTTTTTGTACTTTCTGCTGCCTTGAAATTTGTGCCACAGCCAGCAATAAAATATGTACGGCCTGTCAGTCTTTTTTCTGTACTTTCTGCCTCAGGAAATGTGCCCACACGTGGCTATATGGACTGCTTTAGATTGTCATTAATGCTACTGTAATTTCTGCATTAAATGTTGTCACTTGCATTGGAAATTGTGCCAAGGGTTTTTCTTTCTCTCCTTTGGTCTTCAATCTCTCTCTCTCCTCAATAATGGTGAATGTATCAAATGCCCCTCACTTTGTTTTTATACTTTGTCTTTGGCAACTAACTTCTCCAACTACCTAATCGAGGGTAGAGAATTAATCACAAGATCAATGGTTCACATTATAACTCACTTTTTAATAATTAAAAAAACTTTAATAATTAAATACATTTTAAGTGTGACCCACTTTCTAAAGTATAAAATCACATTGACTTTATTTATATAAACGTCACTTTGTTACATAAATACATAAGGACAAAATTTTCTAGTTCTCTCATCACACTCACACCAAAAACATGAGAGGACCTTCAGAGTTAACTTTTCAGTCACACGTGTGGCTGTACGGATTTGTCCTTTTTGTACTTTCTGTTGCCTCGAAATTCGTGCCACAACCAGCAATAAAATATCTACGGCCTGTCAGTCTTTTTTCTGTACTTTCTGCCTCAGGAAATGTGCCCACGCGTGGCTATACGGACTACTTCATATTGTCATTAATGCTGCTGTAATTTCTGCATTAAATGTTTTCACTTGCATTGGAAATTGTGCCAAGGGTTTTTCTTTCTCTCCTTTGGTCTTCAATCTCTCTCTCTCCTCAATAATGGTGAATGTATCAAATGCCCCTCTCACTTTGTTTTTATACTTTGTCTTTGGCAACTAACTTCTCCAACTACCTAATCTAGGGTAGAGAATTAATCACAAGATCAATGGTTCACATTATAACTCACTTTTTAATAATTAAAAAAACTTTAATTATTAAATACATTTTAAGTGTGACCCACTTTCTAAAGTATAAAATCACATTGACCTTATTTATATAAACGTCACTTTGTTTCATAAATACATAAGGACAAAATTTTCTAGTCCTCTCATCACACTCACACCAAAAACATGAGAGGACCTTCAGAGTTGACTTTTCAACATGAAGTGTGCGCAGAACTATTGAGGTGTAATTACTGTCTTTAAGGAATCACCAAAATATTTAATTATCGACCAGGGTTGGTAATCTTAGAGTTGTGGCATAGTATATGCTGAGGTAGAATGGGACCTAAGGCTTCGGCTTGGTAGACCTTGGAAATGTTTAATAAAGAAAAGATCGAAGGATCTTTCAAAATGAAAAACCGAGTCCAACTTTGAAAATACAACTACTGAACTGATCAAACACAACTAAACCAACAGATCATAATAGTATCTAGCTATACTACTCTACTCCATGGATAATAACTAAAAAGATAAAAACAACAATATTATTCTAGGAATCAGAACTCAATCAAAACAGAACTAATGTAATGAAACTGAAAACTACTGATAAAGTTCTAATCTAAGAATTAGAAACAACTGTAAATGAGTTTAGAGACCTATCTATGAAATGCTTCAATTGACAATTAACTATGGAAACTATATTAACTTAAAGCAAAACTACAAATTACTTAGTGAATTCAACAACTATTCATGCATTCAATAATACTTCAAGACTACACTAAACTACCTAATTCCATTCTCCTTGAGGATTCTAAGGAAGTGTATCAAATGTAATGGGAATGGGAGAGAAGGTGTCAAAGTGACTTTCAAATGTGACAAGGAAACAAAATGGAAGCAAATCTAGTTTAACTTCTACAAATAAATGCAAACTAAAGATTGTCCAACTACAATTAACTTTAAACATTATGATCTATTTTCTATCCATAAGTAAATGACATGAAACTAATGTAATCTAGAAGCAAGTAGAAAACTTAATAAAGATATTTACTTGAACTGAATTGGATTTGGAAGCAAGTAAAAAACTTGATAAAGATATTTTATGTAGAAGCAAGTAGAAAACTTGATAAAGATGTCTTATTTCTGAACAAAATCCTATTCTATGAGCATCTTCATTAACTATATAAATGGAAAAACTAATCCTATGCTTGAACTGAGAAACTAGTCAAAACTGAGATAACTTGGAGAATGAAATTACTAAATCTAATCCGAAATCAATCTTAAGAAACTTGACAAAACGAAACTAAGAATGGAACTGATGAATTCTAGAACAGTAAAGCATTAATGAATCAGGTATAAAAGAAACATAATCTGTAAAGCAACTAAAGTAAAGTTAAGGAAAACAGAATAAAAACTAAGAATGATGATGAAACTTAATTAAAACTCTATGCAGTGTGGAACAAGATCTTAATTATATCTAAGAATGCTAATTAAATGCAAGAAATATTACAGTTCGAAGACCTAAGAAAATTGGATTGTAAATAAGCATAAAAACAATGCAGGAAATATTAAAGTTTGTTTGACGATTCAGATGGCGGTCTGAAAGACGATCCGAATGACGGTTCGGATGGAGGAAAACGATTTAAACTGAGGAAAGAAGCAAACGGAATGATCTTAACGCTAGCTGGTTGATGCATATGAACCTACAGTGCAAGGAAAGCAATAAATAGACTGTTTAGAAGCTAAGATAACAAGAAGCAACCTATACTAATCATTGTCTAAGGAATGAACTACTTCTATGGCATAATAAAACAAAACTGAGATATGAATAAAACTAACCTACAGCTACAAGAAAATCATTAGCAGAACTAATTCTAACTATGAATTGAGCTTGAACTACTAAAACGCTAACTAGTTGACTCTATCTAATTGCAAATGACAAAATTGAAAGCAAACTAAGAAGACTTAAGCATGACCGGTCACTTTAACTTCTAAGCATGTAAATTAAATTAACAACTTAAACTAGTAGCAAGATATAACTACAGGAAATAAATAGCTGTCATGTACAGGAAACAAATTAAAGACTGGAAATGAAAACTATTAATTTGCAGAAAGGAAATGCAAAATATATACAGTAAAACCTCTGGTTGTTGAGGGGCCCTTCCCAGCAATCAGAGATGGAATCTTAACTCAAATTCTTCACCAACAACAAAACATCAACAGCTACAAAACTGGAACTTCCATTAACTGATAAAAATTACACAGCATCTATGTAAAAGTTACTGCTATCATCTATCTGCTATAACTTGCTCTGTATATGTATATATGTATGCTGTGTTTCTTCACAGGAAACGTCTTTATATAGGTTTACAATAAGAGAGAAGGTCGATGTAGTCGACCTCTCTAAAAATAGGAGGTTTAATGACTAAAGAAACAGCTGAGAGGTGGTTCACGACAACGCACAGGGTGTCTGCCTAAGTCCACGACGTTGATTCTCCTTGACGCGAACAACTGGGCGTCGGTTTCCTTCAATCGTGGGCAGAGGATGTGCTGGCAGGCTGAGCGTGGGAGGACGAGGAACTTCTAGAACGTCGACGTGGGCAGAGAGTGTGCTGTCAGCTTGAGCGAACAGGAGGACTAATCTTCTGGAATGAAGGCTCACCAACCGTGAGCGACACGTACTTAGCAGAACCCACATCACCATTTTTAACTTTATTGCCCCGAAATATCTCAACCGACAATTCTGCGGGTATGCATGGAGGGTTGAACGGCGGGTTGAATGCGGATGGACGACTTCGGCATGAACGCGTGGCTGAATGAAGGTCTGAATGACGACCGCAGCCTGTAGAACTAAAACTAAGTGCCAAGTACGTCCAAAAATATGAGATGATTGTCAATAAACCATAAAAATGATGATAATTACTCATGATTCGTATGATTTTCAAATAAATGCATACCTGGGTCTGTTTGATAGTCTGAATGGCAAAGAGAATGACTTATTATATCAAAACAGTGAAAATAACACCAATCAGAGCATGTTTACTAATCAAAAATGGTGACAAAATGGACACCAACAAGAACAACAAGAAGAACTTCTACAGTCATATCAGGGTGGTAGGAAGAGGAAAGAACAGGGAGTTGTAGTTTCCTTCAGGTCGGAGTCTATAAATCAAGGGGTCGGTGCCTCCTTCCAGTTGTTGCTGGTAAATGAGAGAGTTGGTGCTTCCTTCAGGTTGAAGCCTCTAAATCAAAGGGTTGGAACCTCCTTCCAGTTGATGTTGGAGAATATTTGAAGTTGGTGCTTCCCATGAATGTAATCTTTATTATATAAGAAAGCATTATGTGGTTTTCTCTCGTTTCGGTTTACACGTCAAATCTTTGTGTTTTGTGTCTTATGCATGTGTTGATAAATGACATTGTTTATGGTGAATGCATAATATAAATACTGTTTGAATTTGGTAAAAGTGAAAATTGTTTAAAACAATGTTGCACATATCGGCGATATATTGAATATATCGGATATATCGCCGAGTTAAACCCCCATCCGATATATCGGATCTTAAATATCGCAAAATTTTCGATATTTTCAATGTGTCGCGATGCATTGAATATATCGTGATAAATTGGGAATATATCATGATAAATTGGGAATATATCGCGATAAATTGGAAAATATCAGACTGCTGACCGAAATTGCCAAAAAATTGCCCGAAATTATGTTTTAAGTCTGCAGGTTAGCTTTTTATGAAGTTAGAGTAGATGACTTCCAGAGTAAATGAGGTCATCGATTTCAAATTTTCAATGCATTAATGTTTGGATATTTGAACTTATTATCGACAGAAATTACACTATCTGTCCTAGATCCTTGTCGTATCTAACCATGACCATGATCAATGTACACTATGCCATCCAACACCAAATGGACCAGTTATAGAGGTGAGTCCAGATTTGATGGCAAATTTCTACAATGATATAAATTATTTGAAATTGAATTGAAAGATTCTATTAAGTCCTTTCTCCACCCTCTTTGTCTAGACTCTACATCATTTCATCTCCACTAAAATAAAGTTACATTCATGGCAAGGTTTTCATTAAAATCTTATGAATTTCATCTTCCTTGTGTATTTCTTATAGCATACAGTTGGTACTTTCAGTTGGCAGCAGGGCAACTTATATCCCTCATTTATGTTGTTATCTATGAGTGCACTATCATCTTCGGAGACAATCAATCAGGAGGGGATTGTAAAAAGTCATTTGTGCTTTCTTTCAATGCAAAGTTTTTGTATCATCCTATTAGGAACATATTTCAGAATTTTCAGTTTAGTAACGATATATGACCACTTGACATCTTATGCATCTTATATATTTGTTGTATCATCATATCAATGTAGCAATGTGTCTATTTGATGTTGTTGTTGCTTTATATGTTTTAAAAATTGAAAAAAAATGAGTATTTTTGTAATTTTTTGAGGCCTTCCGAAATTTTCCGAGATTTTTCGATATTTTCCACCGATACCACCGAGAAGTTATATTTCGGACCCTCGCCGATACTTTCCTCGACACAATATATGGAACACTGGTTTAAAACTGTGCTTAATACTGATTCACCCCCCTGTTACCAAACAAAGTGTAGCTGCCAACTAGAGGGATCCTATCCAGGACGGTAGAGGAGGGCAGCTAGACCGATGACACTTGCAAGGACCTCGTTCACCACTTGATACAGAGGTTGTCACACCGAACAGGCACTTGTCACTTTAGATTAAGCCGGAGCAAGATCAAGGGGGAGACCTTAGCCATCCAATGAAGGCTAGCGAACCTACTCAAGGCACTCTAGGATGATGTGAAATGAGAGAGAGAGAGAGAGAGAGAGAGAGAGAGAGAGTGATATCAAGAGTAAGTGGATCTAGATCTAAGGAATATGAGTGGCCTATGGAGTTAAGACTTGGTTGAGGAGGTTTAGGAAATGAGAAATTGCTCAACCAGAAGAAATTGTACCACTATTGATTTGAATAGTTAGATCTGGATAGATCTACTGCCGATCTAAAAGACCCAAATGAGATCCACATAAGGTTTAGTCAAATAAGAGTGTGGTGGGCCCACTTGGGAAGATTTAGGCTAAGAAAGGCACTAGAATGGTGGCTAGGTACTAGATCTGAAGATTAGAGGACAAACTAGCAACACCCAACTGACAGATCTGAAAAATGACTGAAGAACCTACAAGTGCATCCTCCCTTGGAGATGGCCAGTGCTTGGATCTGAGGGAAAATGGAGTCAGATTTCCACCAAACTTGGTCTCTAAGGTTTTTTAATTATTTTAAAACTGGGTTTCAGATATTAAGCCCAGATTATCACCAGATCTATCAGATCTATAAAATGTGATGACCAAGGTTGTCATTGATGACAACACATTAATGACAAAGTGTTGATGGCTCGACAAAGGAGCATGGCAACGCAAGCAAGCTTGATGAAGAGATGACATGGAGGATAAAGGAAAAAACATTGAAGGCAATGACATGGCATGACAAATGTTGGTTAATGACAAGCAAGTATATGATATGGCAAAAACAATGGAGGACAAGCAATTGAAGTGGATGACTTGGCAATGGGCAAAGAACAAGATGACTTGAGAATAGAATATGGCAAAGCAAGACAAGACAAAGGATGATGACAAGCATTGGTGACTTGGCAAACAAGCAAAGTGAATTTTGCAAGCATGACAAGTGTTAGTGACATGGTTTGATGACATGGAGGACTTGCATTCAATAGAAGGACTTGAGGATATGGCAAACATGATGACAAGCAAAACAAATGTTGTGGGCATAATTTAACAAGCCTGCGAACATTTATATGAAAGGTTATGGGCATTTGGAAGGCCCCTTGCGAGCATCCAAAAGGCACAAGAAGACTGCCCACTGCGGGCATTCTGAAGTGGAGCTGCGGGCATCTTAAGTGCATAAACAATGAAACCTTGCGGGCATGTGTTGATGGCCCTTGCGGGCATCAAGGTGGAGCCCACTACGGGCATCTTGGAAGGCCCTTTGCGGGCATTGTAGAGGCTTCCTGCGGGCATCTTATTGAAGGCATACGAGCACTTCAAATAGACATTGCATGCATACTGAAGGACTCCATGCGGGCATAATCAAAATGACTTGTGGACATTTTGATGAGATAGTGCGGGCATATTTTGAAAGAAAAATGACTTGGCATGCGATGGGGTAAAGTGGTGTTAAACCCACTTTTGTGATGTGGCAAGAAAGATAAATATATATATATATATATATATGTGATTTTAAGGATAACATGGAAATAATTTGATGGGATTGGCCATCCTTAAGAAAATTATTTAAGGATAAAATAAATCAAGTTGGTTTATTTAAATTAATGGAGAGGGAGCAAATAATGTGGCAAAATGATTATAAAATGAAAATGACATGGCATGGCTGGGTTATCTCCTTGAATGAAGGATGGTTACATCAAATAAATCATTTTTTTATTTATTTAATCTCATTAATAATAACATAAGAATAAAGAGGACAAGTCGGCCTCCTGATTTTGGTGAAAAAGAAAAGTATAAATAGAGGACGAGCTCTTGCTTTGAAGTGTGAATTTGTGTGGAAGAATTCGGAGGGACAGTAGCTCTGATTTCAGGGTTTTGAGGAGATGGTTGAGGAAGGTTTGGTGAGGTAGCAGTAGCAGCAGGAGTAGCATGAAGAATTTATTTTTGTATCTTTGATTTTTGAGGCTTCACTAAATATGATGGCGGACAGAATTATATGCAGATGTGTTTGGACAAAGTGATAGGGCAGCAGTGCTTTTGATGAACAGATTGATATGATGTATGTACAGCAGTAAGGAATGATGACAGTGGACATATGAAGACATGATGTTGGTAGTAGATTGATGGACAGAATGATGTATTTATGTATATGTTGGTTATGGTCAGAAGATGTTCTAAGGACAGAATGTTGATGATAAGTTCATTGACAGAATGAAGATGAATGTTGATGATATGCTCCTTGAAGACAGAATGATGTGCTGAAGACAGTGACAACCAGATAACAGTGATTGACGTGGACAGTTTTGGACAAGGCAGAGACAAGTTGTCGATGATGTGGTTGATGACATGTGTGTGTAATGACCTGAGTGTGTATATTGTATTGTAAATGCAAGCTAGTCTTGCATCTGAGGTTTGGATACCTCAAACCTTCTTGGCTGGGTCTAAGAAAACCAGGCTGGGTCCTAGATGAGGAGTTGGTGCTCTTTGTATCAGTAGGTGTTGATTTACCTTAACGGTTGTAGCCGGTCCAAAACAAATACAAAAAGATTACAAAGATTAAATTGTCTTGTGTTTCTCGTGTTGTGATACTTGTTATGGTTCAATGAGTTAAAAGTTTTTGATTCATAGATGATTAGTGATGAATGTCAATACAACAATGATGTAAATGGAAGTATAATACATTGATGAATTGTTAGTTGATTGGTAGAAGTTGAACAGGGTTTTAAAATTGGCCTCACACTGATTCACCCCCCCTCTCAGTGTGAACATTGTGTCCAACAAAATGAGGGTTTGAAACTCGTAAATTAAAATGACAATTAGATGGAAATAAATGAAATCAATATGTACCTTCCTGGCCCCCTCAACTGAGAGAAGAATGCATCAAATCACACCCTGGTGATTGTGCGGACCCCAGTAACTGCTGCAAACTGATCTGGAAGGAGTGGGATACACCATTGAAGACCTCAAAGTAAACCTCATACCAAAACCTTGCCTCAATTTCCCAAATCGAATTCCTCAATGACCTTTTTATTCCATTTTTAATCCACTTGAAAAACCACCAAACTGCCCATAGCCCACTATCTGGTGTATGTGCACAAAAACTTACTATACCATCATGTCCGGAAGGGGGCTAATATGGTAAAAACAACTAGCTGGACCACCCCCTCCCTCTGTAGTTCCCTAGGAAACGACTAGCCTCCAATGCTCTAGCTGAGATTAGCATGGCCAAACTGGCCAACAGGTGAAAAACTGCTCAAATCATGCCCGGAAGTGCTTGAAACTGAAAGATAAGTGTCTCAATGGATCCAAAAGACCCAAATCCACTAGAGATGAGTACTCATACACCTCATGGTAACCTATAAAATCATCTATAGCATCCACCATACCCGGACAAGTAAAAATATGATGATTTGGAAATAATAATAATCAATAAAAACTGCATCAATCATCATCTGAAACCTGTGCCCATCATATGGAACCATCAAAAGGTATATAGAGGACCATAGATCAACATCATACAATGCAAGTGGTCCATCTCATCACGGATCCCAAGGTTGACCTTGGTCAAACTGATCAAAATATAACCCAAGCAAAAGACAACATATGCTACATGGTTAAGACATGCTCTTTAAACCATTTTCACAGCAAGACTTTAGAACATTAAGCATTATTTCACTGGCAGTTAATAAATGATAATGGGTTAGTTAAATAATTCACTTTCATGAAAAACCTCATGAATATACTCATTTGTAAACATGATCAAATTGCTAGCAGAGGGTGAAGGCTAAGAATATAAGGCTAGGCTGAATGGGATGACTTGACTGACTTGACATTGTGATACTTTGGATGGGGGAAATGGTGTTACACACTTAAGCATGTGCTGGACAAAGAATATACAAGGAATGGCGATGTCTCACAAATGGGTAAGTTGTTCAAAGAAGTGTTTATTCAACCTTGGCAAAATGTCTACTACTAGAACCATCGTGAACTAGGTGCCCGGCTAACCGTAACTTGAGGTTCTAGGGGACACTTAGAATTAGTTGTCCCTTGCTCCATTTCATATCATAACCCGCAGGCTCAATGAGGAAAATTTCACATAAGGTCAGCAGTCTTTAGATTTGGCATATATTTAACCACTGCTTTATTTGGACCTTTCATTTCATTTCATATAATTTCATGGCCAGCAATCTTTAGATTTAGCATACATGTATCCATTGCTTTTTAGGCCTAATATGACCCCTCTGGGATTTTGCATGTGCTTACAAGCACAACTAATCGCAGGTTTCATCCGGGGTGCATTTACATTTCATATCATTGAATTTCATTTCCATTTCATAGCTCTTTTCATTGGGATTTACAAGATATAACAATATTTTCCACATGTAGCACAACTTGCTTTAGGTTTTAGTCAACACAACTCAAGCAACTAGGGGGACTTTCGCAATCAAAACCACACATCGGGGAAACCGACTAGAGTGATAAAGGCATAAAATCCAACTCACCAAGGGTAAGTTTTGTTGCCAACTCAGAGCCGAGACACGAAATAAACATGGATGCATGTCCAACACAAAGGCAAAAGCGGGGAGGTCCTCCATATCACAAGTCAACGTGTAAGTCAGGGTGAATATCAATAAATGAGGAAGGATGAATGGATGGGTGGAGACAAGTGAAAATGGTGCCTAAGCTAGCAAGTCAGAAAGACAATAAATGATCATGTCCACATTCCTAGGAAGGTAAATACCAACGAGTATAAAGCAAGAGTTTCCAAATGTCAATAATACAATAAATGCATATGATCCATAACAAGCAATTTCATTTTAACATACATATACTGGCAGATCATAATTACTATATGCCAAGTCAATGCTATCAAAATGACCTAAACAGCAAGATAATAAAGCCAATGCACATCATATATATACTGGGTCATATATCAATATCTGTAATCTGGCCCAATAATATCCACTGAGAACACTGTATCTGAAATATTGTACACTGCCCTGTATCTGTATGGAACAAAAGGTCATATCAGTCATCAAATCTGAGGTCTCAAGGCTCAGCCTTGGCATAAGGTCTATTGAATGTCTGATAAACGATGCTCTGATGTGTGAGTGATCATAAATAATGTTGCTTATCATAGCTAATCTCACTGAAAATGTGTAAAGGCAAAGCTCTGAAAAGTACAGATATCTGCTCTGTCACCATGGTAGCCCAGCTACTATGGATGTGATAACAAGTACCTTATAAAGTTGGGATGAAGAATAATTCTTCTGTCTTCTTCGATTTCTTTGGTTGAGTTTCTTCATCTACATCAGCTGCAGAGGCATGTTCTTTCCTCTTTTGTGAACTACATTGGTTCTTGTAGTGACCAAACTTCCTGCATTTATAGCATTGAACCTTCGACATGTCCTTCTTCTTCCTTTGATCAGGATTAGGACTTGATCTTCTGTCTTTGTCTTTTCGTCCAAAGTTCCTCTTTCCTTTCTTCATGGTATGTGTAATGATGGCTTGATCTTCTTCACGAGGATCTTGTATTTTGCCTCTAACCATAAGTCTAGTTTCTTCTTGTGTACAGTCTGCCCATAGCCTTTCAAAATTTGGTAGTTCTGATCTTCCCGATATGCTTTGGATGAAAGGTTCCCAAGATTGAGGGAGACCATTCAAGATTATCATGACCAACTCTTTGTCTGCAATAATTTCACCAATTGTTGCCAATTTATCTTTTATCTCTGTGATCTTCATGAAGTATGAAGCTATAGTGTCTGATCTAGACATCTTGATGCTTGAGAGTTGTTGCCTTAGGGCAAGAGCCCTATTAATGTTTGTATTCTCAAACAATTTCTTCAATGAGTCAAACATTGCCTTTGTTGTCTTCTTTTGAGAAATATGAGGAATCAAATGATCCTTAACTGAATCTATTAGTATCCTCCTTGCCTTAGCATCATTCTTCTTCCATTGAGTCTTCTCTGAATATCCTTCGGGTTCTTACACCCCTTCTGTAGCAAAGTTTAGTAGATCATTTTCTTCTAGAGCAATAAGCACTCTAGACTTCCATAAATAGTAGATTGAAGCTCCATCAAGCCTATCTTCAACCTTGATGCTTGACATTTTGACTGGCTACTAGATCTGCAAAAACCCTAGCAGGAGCTAGGTCAAAAAAGAATTTTGGATTTTGGGAAAACCACTTCCACAAATGAATTCACCCTCCTAAGGCGAGTTGAATGGACCTTCTTTTCTTCTTGATCTGTGGTCAGAACACCAATTACCAGCAAACCCTAATTCTCGAAAATTAGGTCAAAAATGAAAATTGTCAGAATGAAAATCCATTTGCACAGAAAAATTTGCCTTGCTGAGGTGAGCTCAATGAAGGTAAGATCGAACCAATTTGTTGGCAATTTGATGGTTGGAAGTTGAAGAAACTCCAAACCCTAGTTCCTAGCAATAGTCACTTTTAGCACTGCTCTAAAACCATGTTAATGCTTTTACTTATAGCAGCATAATATATATAAGCAATAAAAGGATCACTGAAAGAACAACTATGCACAGAAAATAGACACAACACTTTATCCTAGGAAAACCCAAACTCTGGAAAAACCCAGCAACCCTTTCTTACTCCGAGATTTAGTACAAAGAAGATAAAAAGTACAAAATGAGTCAATGCCCAAGAAATCAGCTACACTTGTCTTCTAGCACTCATAAAATGCGAACTACTCCACTTGAGCGAACTTGCTTGAGTTGAATGATGAAATAAGGGAGCCAACACTTCTATTTATACATTACTTTTTGTAAAATTCCCTTACTAGGCCGACGTGTCCTTTTGCAATATAAAAATACATTTAATGTTTGTTTTACATCTTTAGGTCGGCTGGGCTAGTGAGGATGCCTCACATAGCTATAACAACAACAATCTATACCTAGACTACATCCTATCTCTCCACTTTACAGTCTTTGCACATCACCCTAGTCACACTAATCTCTCGCATGCTCATTTGTAATGCACTCAACTACACCACCCTCACCTATGTTGTCCTTGCTTGTATCACACGTGCTTGTTCTGCATTCCTCTATGTTGCACTTACCTATATCACACTCACTTGACTCAAGCTCTTGTGGTGCACTCATGGACTTCGCTAGGACACAAATACTCCTTCATAAGATTCTATTTTGTATTAAAAAGTTGACTGCATTCATATTTAATTAATATCTATATAAGGAGACCTGCAGAATGCCAAAGTGCAAAGTACAAGATGATGACTTGGCATTTCAGAAAAGGCAGGCACTACCTAGTGTATAATTTTACTTCAACTACTCTTTGCAGACCAATTTTTGTGATGCTTTCATTATGGACTAGGAATTGCTTTAGTACTCCCACTTTCTACCTACACTAGATGTACTCTTTTAGTCCCATTGACCTACTTTTGTAGTCATTTGTTGGATATTAAAAAAATTATCTTATCTTATCTATGAAAAAATAAATGTCGACTTACCATATTTTAAATTTCCAGCAAAGTTAATGACAAATGGAGGTGCTCCAAGCAACTGAAAATGAACTGCTTCATGTGTGTTCTGAACCAAACAATGCAATCATCCTTTAGTACACTCATTTTATTAGAACGGAATTTAAAAGGAATTTTGTTACAAGAAGAGATATTCTAATACCAGGGGAACAATCAATGACAATCTTGACAACATTGCCGAAATTACTGGCCTCGCTGGAGCAGTTGACCAGCGTCTAAAAGATTTAGCAGACATTCTAGCATTCAGCAATGCAAGTATCACCTAAAAAGTATAATAAATCATTAATACCATAGTGATATTAAATTACCTAAAGGACATCATCTAACAGCAAACAAAATACTGTACTGAACCTTGATTGCAATAACAAAACTTGGCACCATCATTGAAACATTCAATGCATAATACGAATAGATAGTAGAGAGTTTTAATCCCATAGAAGAAAACAATAAAAAATGGACATCACCAAAAGTTCGAACACAAGGGACCTATCCACCCACTTTGGGTACAATGAAATCACTTGAGAAACAGTGAGATCATATTTGTGGATCAGATTTACAACTACAAAACTTGGAACTCCCGGTAATACCATTTGCAAATTTTAAACAATGCCTAAACATGCAAAAACAGAGACTTTGACAAAAGATTGTGCTATGAATATGTTCCATATTTCAGTCAACCAGGCAAAAGATTGTGCTATGAGTACAATTAGGACATAGCAACTACAGCTTGCTTCACATATTCTTCCATTACAACAATTATACACATTCTAATCCATGCAATGTTGCGAGCAATAAGTCAATTGGGTCTAGCCTGAGTGGTCATGGGATGGAGTGTTATCCTCCCCACCTAGGTTCTATTCCCGTAAGTGACATGTTGAGCTCATTAGAGTATATTGTTGTATTTACTTCGAGCCCTGTTGTTGACTTGGCCTTATGCCCTGAAGAATCTAGGGTTTACTGTGGGTACCATCCATGAAATGAGGGGAAGTGCCTGGGGGTTTGCCCCAGGATAATCACCTGATTTATAAAAAAAATGTTGCAAGCAACAAGTTTTGAAGTTAAAACAATATTAGGTCTTATAGATACTTATCGTAAGTTAAGGCCCAGTTATGTGTAATAATGATGAGATGAGGAAGCACAGAAGGCCTCATGTGGAAGTCAAAGGTTAGGCCAAAGAGGAATAGGTGGAATTTTGCCAGAATGGCAGGAAAATCTTGCTAAAAGTATGGATCACCATATGGTGCTGTCTCAGCAATCTCCATATTGGGTCAGTCTCATTATGACGGAGTTCTTCCTCCACGTGAGAAAACATCTGCTGGAGCATTTTAAGAATTTAAAATAAACCTTAGGCACAAAGAGGATGATCACATCATTTTTTACTTATTGTACCTGAATCGGGGCAGAAATGCCCCCCTTTAGAACTCCATGTTGCTGAAAATGCGGTTAAACAGTGCAAGGCATTTGCTCATCATCAGATCTGGATAGAACTTATGATGAGGAAAAGGTGAAGCATGGCAAGTTCGAAGGATATACAAGGTTGCAAGACTATGGCCTTGAATAGCTGTAAAGTGGGAATTTAAATAGCTGTAAAGTGGGAATTTACAAGCCAGTTGTGGAAGTAGAGGATGACATCCTTCCAAACACAAGACCACATATACTACAATCTTTGGACAATGGAGACAGATGTCATCAAGGACCTGTTATCACATCCATAGTAGATGGGCTACCATGATTGCAGAGCAGATATCTGCATATTTTTGAGCTTTGCCTTTACAAATCTTCAGTGAGATCAGCTATGATGAGCAGTGTTATTTGTGATCACTCACACATTAGAGCAGCCTTATATCAGACATGCAGTAGACCTTATGCCAAGGCTGAGCCTTATAACCTCAGATTTGATGACCGAGATGACCTTTTATTCCATACAGGTACAGTGCAGTGATTAGAGTTTCAGCAGCAGTGTTCTCAGTGGATACAGTTGGTCCGGATTACAGATACAAGTATATGACCCAGCAGGTATATATGATGTGCATTGGTATTATTATCTTGTTGTTTTAGTCATTTTGATAGCTTGACTTAGCATATAGTGATTATGATCTCGCAGTATATATATGTTAAATTGAAATTGGTTACTATGGATTATATGAATGATTGTATTACTGACATTTAGAAACTCTTGTTTTATACTCGTTGGTTTTTACCTTCTTAAGAATGTGGACATGATCATTCCCGTCTCTTTGACTTGCTAGCTTAGGCATCACCTTCACTTTCTCCATCCATCCATTGTCTTTCCCCATTATTGGTCTTTACCCTAACTTACACCTTGACTTGTGATATGGAGGACCTCCCTGTTCTTGCCTCTGTGTTGGATAGCATCCCTATTTAATTTGTGTCTCTGCTCCGAGTTGGCAACAAAATTTACCTTTGGTGAGTTGGATTTTATACCTTGATCACTCTAGTAGGTTGCCCCGATGTTTGGTCTTGATTGTGGAAAGTCCCCGTAGTTGCATAATTTGTGTTGACTAAAACCTGAAGCAAATAGTACTACCATCTTTACATGTGGTAACTATTGTTATATGTATGAAAGCCCATGAAAGTGCTTTGAAAACTGTGCTTCTCAGCACAATGAAAGAAAGGATTTGAAATGAATTGAAATGTTAACTACCCTAGATGTGAGCTGCGATTAGTTGTGCTTCTTAGCACATGCAAAATCCAAAAAGGGCCTAAAAAAAGCAGTGGCTAAACATATGGTAAATCTAAAGAACTATTGGCCAAGGAAATGAAATTGAAATGTAATGATTAATTCCTCACGGAGCATACGGGTTGTGATGTGAGATGGAGCAAGGGGCAACTAATTCTAAGTGTCCCCTAGAACCTAAAGTTACGGTTAGCCGGGCACCCAGTTCACGGCGGTTCTAGAAAAGATCCTCACGGAGCTGATACAGCTTGGATGTGAGTCGTAGACATTTGCCAAGGTTGAAAAAACACTTATCTAAACAACTTACCCATTTGTGAGACACTGCCATCCCCTGTGTATTCTTTATCCAACATATGCTTGAATGTGTAATACCATTTCCCTTATCCAAAGTATCACAATGTCAAGTCGGTCAAGTCATCCCCCTTTGCCTAGCCTTGCATCATTAGCCTTTACCCTCTACTAACAAATTGATCATGTTTACAAATGAGTATATTCTTGAGGTTCTTTTTGAAAGTAAATTATTAATTAACCTATTATTATTAACTGCCAGTGAAATGATGCTTAATGTTTTAAAAGTCTTGCTATGAAAATGATTTAAAGAGCATGTCTTAACCATTTGCACTTGTAGCAGCAGGCTTCTGTAGCCTGGGTCATATTTTGATCAGTTTGACCGGTCAAACCTAGTTTGACCAAGGTCAACATTGGGATCCATGATGAGGTGGACCATTTATATTATATGATGTTGATCAATGGTCCCTTATATACCTTTTGATGACTCCATATGTTGGACACGGGTTTCAAATGATGATTGATGCAATTTTTATTGATTATTATTATTTCCAGATCATCATATTTTTATTTGTCTAGGTATGGTGGATGCTACAAATGATCTTACAGGTTACCATGAGGTGTATGAGTACTCATCTCTAGTGGATTTGGGTCTTCTAGATCCATTGAGACACTTACCTTTCAATTTAAGGCACTTCCAGAGATGATATGAGCATTTTTTCACCTATTGACCAGTTTGGCCATTCTGATATGGCATGTCCAGCAGATGCAGAGATGGTGAGTCGTTTCCTAGGGTGCTACAGAGGAGAGGGGTGGTCCAACCACTTGTTATTACCATATTACCCCCTCTCCGGACATGATCGTACAGTCAAATTTTGTGCCCGGGCACCAGGCAGTGGGTTGTGGGAAGTTTGGTGGTTTTTCAGGTGGAATAAAAATGGAATAAAAAGGTCATTTAGGAAATCGATTTGGGCAATTGAGGCAAGGTTTTGGCATGAGGTCTGCTCTGAGGTCATTTATGGTGTATCCCACTCCTTCCAGATCAGTTTGCAGCATTTAGTGGGGTCCACACAGTCGCCAGGTTGTGTTTTGATGCATCTTTCTCTCAGTTGAGGGGGCCAAGATTTGATCATTTGTTCACTTGGACATGTCATTGAGTCATATGTTATATTATTATGCCATGGGGTGATGCTAGTGAAGGAAAGTAATGCCTCCTAGCCCCACCATGTGCTCCTAGTCACTTGTCCTTGTCATCTTTTATGGCACACTTGTATTATTGTCACTTTTTATGTGGTGCGCACCCCCCTAGGGCATCTTTTAGCTAGTGCGCACCCCCCCCCATGTGAGTGATCCATGTTATATTGTACCGGCTCATCTTAGCCGTTGATTGTATTATGTTTATCTTTTGATCCCAACCACTCATTGATAAAGTGGTTAGGGTTTTGGTCTCTCTCCTCCTATTTAACGAAGAGGCCCCCCTATTGTAAAGGCATCTAGATATTTTTGGCTCTTGGCTACCGGAATAAAGAAATATCTTTTGAGCACATGCTTGGATCTTGAAATGGGTGTTTGGCTATGATGATTGTAAATGCTTCTCCATTATGTTGAAGGAAGTTTGTAGCTATTTTGTATCTTTTTCCACTAACTTGATTTACAGGGGAAGAGACCGATTTGGAGAAGTACGCATTGGTGGGGAGGCTTGCCCTGCAAATCTTCTGTCAAATTTTGGTTCAAACAAGGAGTGATCATTTGTCTTTGTACCAATCATTTTCTATCTTTTGTCTCTAACTTGTATCTACCCTAATTTTTGCTATGCTAATTGAGCTTCTCTCCTTGGTTTTACAAGAAAAGAGAGACGCACTTGTGGACTAGGGCAAAACGCACAAGCAAGAGAGCTACATCTTCTTTCATTTGATATGTGTGGGAAGTAATCCTCGTCATAATCGACATCCATCTTCATTTTCCAGGTACACTTGAGAGGTACCTATTTTCTTCCTGTAATCTACCCATTTATTCTCTAGATCTAAAAACCCTTAAAGTCAAAACCCTTGTATTTTTTATTTTTCAGATCTATGGAGATCTAGCAAACATTTGGGCTTAATAATTAAAACCAGCCTTAATAATCATCTTAACGTATCAGATCTAAAATTTGGTAGGCATCCGACTCCATTTACCCCCTGATCTAAGGCACTGGGCCTCTCCAAGGGAGGTCGCACTTGTTGGGTAGGTGGCCATTTGCTAGATCCCAATCGTGGGTATTGCTCTTTTCTTCTCCAATCCATAGATCCATATCATAGAAAACCCCCTAGTGCCAATTCACCTTAATTTTTACCTTGTGGGCCCCGTTTGGACCATTTTCCATATTTTAAGGGTGGGCCCCACTTGGGTACTTTTACTTGGCATTAGATCTATTTAGATCTACCTTTCATAACTTATAACTGGCCTTATCTTTTGTTGGTTGAACAATTTTTCATCTCATAAGCCTCTTTAACCAAGCCCTGACTCCTTGGGTCCACTTATCCATTCTAGATCTAGCGCTATCCCTCTTGATCTCTTCACGTTTTGTCTCTCACATTTCCCTAGGAGGTCTTGAGTGGGTTCGCTAGCCTTCATAGGTTAGCTAGGGTCTCCCCCTTGGTCTTGCTTAGGCTTGATCTAAGGTGAAGAGTGCCTCGGTTATCATGACACCAACTTGCATTGCGAACCGTGGCATCTCTTAGGTCACCTTTTTAGTTGTCCAATGCCTCTACCATCCTGGATAGGATAACCTTTAGGGACAACTACAAGTTGTGTGATAACATTTTTGGCATCGTTGCCGGGTGTTGGTAGCCAGCAACAACCTCTTCATTTCTTGACAAAATGAAGAGAGATCAGCTCTTTATGTGATTTATCAATCCAAAAATTATGTTAGAGCACCTTCAGAATCTTTGATTCTGAAGGTACTCTTAATCAAAGGAAAGTAATTTAATGATGCTAGAGCTGATAGGAACTTGATCATAAAACTTGGCTTTTAAACGAATATCAGACAAGTTTCATAAATTCTCATTAAAGCTATTGAAAACATAAAAATGAATTTATGTGACTTATAGGATTTGTGCCAAGAGAAATTTCATAAAACACGTTGTATATTAAATAGGGTATTATTAGTCCTAAGACTAAGAGAAATTTTGAAAGTTAATATCATAAGGAATACCCTATTATGAACTTTGTAAATATCATAGTTAATGGATAAATAAGGTTTGTATAGGAAACTTTTTGCGTATGATAAATACCCTATATGATGGTATAATGTGTCAATAGGATGTATAAAGGTTTTTAAACTTAGTGTTATACATATATATATATAGCTTTGTACATATACATAGAATAAACATTAAGCTAGCCATTTGATTAATGCCTCCTTAACATTAAAATGCGATTTATTACTCTTCATACCACTACGTAACATGATAACACAGGGATGATTGTTTGATGAACTGGCCATGCAATAAACCAATGGTTAAATCAATAAACGTTTTGGATCGATGAGCTGGTATAAAAACGTGGCTTTCACCCCTTGACAGAATCGACAGTTGTATGCATTTGGTAAAATCGTGTTGACAGTGTTAATTTCTAACAGTCATTTCAAATTACGCCATTGTACCTATTAATTATGAACCACTGTCAATAATCAATGATCGTAATGATGATTCTATCAGTCTTAGTATCGCTGGTTCGCCAAGTTAAGTGGTTAACACTAACAGGCATGGCCAATCGTAGATAAATTGGCATAAATCATGGTGTAGTGTGAAAGTTGTAACATTTATCACTGCTCAAAATCCCGCTAAAATGGTAGGTTCAGAGATTTGATTTCTGATTAGATTTGAAGCATGTGAAGATTATCTATCATGTCGTGTGTATGGATACCTATTCCCTCTGTTTTCACTTTCCCTTTCATTTCGCGACCAAGCCCAGAAAGTGTTGGAGAAACCATGTCTCCTCTGAATCGTTTTGAGATCTCAGGGTTTGAAATTATTGAAGCCAACCAGGAAGTTGCCAAGAGATTTGAGAAAATGGGATGGACACATTTCTTTCGAAGCTTTGATGGTCACCCTACGGAGATTACTAAGATGTTTGCAATGAGTTTTGAAGATGACAGGGTGCGAATTGGGGGTTTCGAATTTGTTATCAATGAAGACAAAATTGCTGAAGCCACGAAACTTCCCCAAGTGGGAGAACGCTGGTTTAAGGGCACTATGGTTGACAAGAAGAAGTGTTTGGATTTGTTAATGCCTTTACCAGATAAAACGAAGCTGAGGATAGGCGTACCTGTAAAATTTCTAAAGCCCGAATGGAGAGCTTACTATGAAATCTTAGTAAGGTACGTAACCTGTTGTGGACGCTTTTCCCATCTGCACTTGTATCATTTACGGTTGTTATTAGCAGTAAAGGGTTGTAAACTTAATTTGCCCTTCTATCTTTGGCAAAGCCTTAAGAAAATGTCACAGTCTGTAAGGAATTTCAATAACCCTGACAATAGTCTGTGTCATCATGGATTAATAAAAATTTTACTGCAATTCCAATTATCTGCAAAAGGTCTGTCTTGGGATAAATTTCTAGTTGATTGTCAATTGGGGCCAACACAGTATTGGCCTAATCCATCTCCTCGAACTCGTAGAAGACGAAAAGTCATAAATCCTGAGGTTAAGGAACCAGAGGTCGTAAAGATGCCCATAGATGATGAGATAAATGAAGATGCTGATAGGGTTTCAGTTCCCTGCGATTCTAGGGAAATATTAGAAGAACCCGAACCTGGTAAGAATGATGGCAACCCTGCAAAATTAAAAGAAGGATCAGCCGAAGACGAAATTGTTAAACCTGATGAATGTGATAAAAATTCTATGCATAAGTTGAACCATTTGGCTCAGTTTTGTTGTGACAAGGAAGGGTTGAATTTTGAAAACTTATCATTTTCGCGTAGAGTCACTAGGAGCATGCATAATCTCCATTCGATTCCAAGATATAGGTCCGATCCACAGACTTCCAAATCTACAGCTACTGAACCTACAGTTGTAAATATTGAGGATGATATTCCGATGTCTGTCCCTAACACAATGGATGTAGGGAATTCTGCTACTGCGCAGGGAAGTGATGTGCAATCAGGTGAGGTCGAGGGCAATCAACCAGAAATAAACGTTAACACTGTAGAACTTGAACCATTACACAATCAGCATTGTGACAGTCCTCGTTCTCCTCATGTAGCTAGAGAAGACGAAACTCTGCAACAGGTATTAGGAAATATTTATCAAGATAAAATCACAGAGTCCAGAGGAAAGCGTAAACAATATCTATTAAGTACAGCCTTATTGGAAGAAGAAAACAAAACTTTCAGGAAAGAATTGTTAGAATGGATTGACAGGTGGAAAAAGGCCAACATGAAGAAGAATCAACTCAAGAAATCCAGGAAATCAATATTAAATACGAATCAGCTGTTATTGGAACGAATTGAAAAACAAAATGTTAAAATTATCAGGTTGAAGGCTAAATTAGCCGAAGCTAGAAGAGTAGTCGCTCTTCATAATGAGGCTTAATAGTTTTCTTTTCTCTTATGTCACAGTATAACAGGTAAGGGTTATTTCGATTTTGCATGCCTGTAAAATTGGAGATTTAACAGGCATGCATTTATAATTTTTAAGTATTTCTGTTAACTGTGTTAAATTGATTTTAATATAATGCATTGATTGAATTTAATGCAGGAAGTTTTATCACCTCCTTCTTCCAAGAATACAGGACGTGGTTGATGCGATGGCATGGAGATGTAGCTGATTTGTTACAAGCTGGAGTTTTGTGAATCGGCAAGAACTTTCTGAGATACCTCGACTCAGGCCAGTCGATTTTATTTTTAGTAGTAGGTGTAATTAGATGCCCTTTTGGTTAAATAAGTTCCTATAATGTTGCATGCAACATTTATAGCAAAACTGACTCTTAGTAGTATATAAGTGAAGATTTTTGATGAACTCGGTGTGGATGGAGTGGTGAAGAAAACTTATTGAAATATATTTTGTTAACTAGTACTACATCGAACTTGAAGCTGAAGCTTTCATGAGGATGATACTTGATATCTGCGAATGATACTGTGACTGGTATTCATTTTTGGATTTATATATATATATACATATATTTCTGTTTGTTATCTTCTGTTTATACATGAACTCTGTGTGCTGTGACACATTGACGTTTAAATAGTTTATCACTTTATCATCTCAGGTTAGTTTATTGAGTAAATATTTCATTATGGTTTTGTTTATTAGTGTGTTCACTATAAACATCAGTTTTAATGATATACTTTTCTGTTTATTTAAAATTCCATTTGTATGTTAACGGTGAATTTTAAATGAGCATTATTTCAAATTCAAATGACTGTCTTGATAGTTAATTATTAATCAGTTTTGGAAGTGGAATTTGACTGTGTGTTTTAGGTTAAATCTCATCTCTATTATTACATAGCAGAATTACTTTCGTTATGATTTAAATATGTTTATTTAGAGCATACTTTAGTTTTCTGTTATTGATTAATAATTAATATAGTTTCAAATTTGCTCTCAGCTGAGATAGAGTTAAATAGGATAAGAAATTAGTTAGTTTTAAATTTTACTTTATTTTTTTTAAATTAGCACTGTTAAATCATTCTGCATACTATAAGTAAGTTTTCATATTTAGACAATTTCCCAAAAAATCGAAGTCTTTCCTTACGAAAGCAACTTTAGGACATTTGTAGATATTTAGGTAGGATAGATATTAGAATAAGTTAGATTTTGCTGGTTTTAAGTTCTCCTTAAGAGACAAACTAGCTGGTAGCAGGACCATAACCTGCGAGGTTTTGTTAAACCAAACATACCGGACGCTGCTCTAAGCTGATTGTGTGGACAAAACCTCCTTATTGGCTTTGATTCATAAAATCAGGCCAACACCGGGGAGGTAAAGGATTACCTCAGGTGTCTACGAGTGTCCGTGCATAATTCATATCTTATCGCATCCGGTCATGTAACTTAGATGGTTATCATTTACATCCTTAATTCAAACATAACCATCTCATTGTCACTCATCTCTCCCTGCTATTTTAACAACATATCTTTTGGTAAACAAGACCAATAGCTTACCTGGCGACTCCAAAAAAAGCGACTCCACTGGTGATCGATCCTATCATATCTAGAAACCATGGGGTGCATCAATTTGCATTTAAGCTCCTGAATTTTCTAGCAATTATCATCCATGGTTGCTTCTGAGTGGCCAAGGACTTTCGGTCGATTAAAATTTTTTGACTTCTCAAAAATTATTGGGTATCCTCATCAAATCCCTAGTCAAGCCAATGAAAGGTTGCCTAAATTCAACGGAAGTTATGAGGTATCTACTAAAAGGCACCTTGACCTCTTTAGGGAAGTTATTAATGAATTATCTATAACCCATGAGGATGTATGTATGAAACTATTGGCCTCATCTTTCCAAGGAAGAGTTGAGCTCTGGTTCTTGAATTTGACGACCAATAGCATTTTCGGATATGACATGTTTGTAAATAGATTCTTAGAAGAATGGGAAAACGAATACGATAAACAAATCCAAGATCCAAACCTTCCCCTTTCTGATTCTATTGTTGAACCAATTAATAATCAAATATCAATTAAATTGTCAGCATCCAGAGATGACCCCTCCTGCCCAATTTCTTTTAAGAATGAGTCTTCTACTTGTAAGTCTATCAAATTTCTTTTTAATAAGCAAATCACTAATCATGGCATGAATGATGAAAATTCAAATCAATTCTTAAGAAGCCCTAGTCTTGATCCTGAGGAGTCTTGATTCTTCCGAGGTTGAGTTTTTAATCAGTGAGTCTATTGAGGCTTCTCTTGAACAGAAACTCCCTAGTCGCTCTATCATTAGCAATAGTTCAATTTCTTATCATCTTATTGAAGAAGAAGAAAATGGGGACATGAACCAAAGCCCTTTTGAAGTGATTTCACATGATCATTGTGCAAATAATCAGGATGTTATAAATAAACTTGTTAATCTTCTCCCTGATCAATTAATTGAAAATGATCATTTATCCTCATATGATTTTAACGATAAATCAATGGAAGAGCAACCTCAAGATGAGGATGAGTTAGCAAATCATAGTAGATGCTCTAGTCATTGTTCAACTTCTTATGGTGAGTCTGTTCCTCGGGTAGTAAGTATTGAACTTGATCAAATACTTGAAATCAATCCTAGAGCAAGGAGTTTTTCTTTGAAAAGCTTTTCCTTTTGTCAAATTCCAAGGTCAAATATTTTTATCCATCTGGGACAAAGTACATATTTTCAATCCACCCTCCCATCCTAGCTTTTTCAATCTTCTTTGGGTTTGTGGTCTAGTCAATCTCTTGCTTTTAAAATTTTCAGTAAGGGGTATGAGCATTGTCACGTAATTGGAGAAAAGGCACTTCATTTCCCTTTTCAGTCACTTTGGAACAATAATGATTGTTCTCAATTTATCAATCATTCTCGGTGGCTAGAAAAGGTGTTTAAAGATCGGTTTCATCTTTTCTCTATTTTTGAGCAACAAGTGGACTTGATTTTGATTTTTCGTCTTCTAAGCTTTAATTTGCCCCCACTTGGTTTTTGTTCCATCATCAATCCCAAGGAGAACCAAATTGATTATGTGAGAAGTGAGTGAGGAAAGTAGTTTGTGTGAAAAGAAGTTGAATCACGTGACACATATTTTCCCTCCATCTATTTTAAACAATAACTTGCATAAATTCTGTGATCCTATCAATTCTTTGATGGAGGATGTTTGCATCAGTCATTCTTCTCCTTGGCATGATTTCTTGTTGCACCATTCAAGCCCTTTTGCAATTTTTGAACAAACAAGGAAGATTGTGCTATCAAATTCTTTAATCTTTAACCCAATCCTGGCTTGTTTTATTAACAAAAATCAAAAAAGAATCATTAACCTTTTCGATGAATGGTTGCACTGGATTTATGATTTTACCTAGCATTTGTCTGACTGTTTAGAGTAGGTAGGCTCTTGAATAAGCTCACTTGAGCAGTAGGATTTGATTGCCTTTTTCTTTTTTCTGAGTGTTGAGTATTGTGAGCTTTTTGTTTTTCTTTTGAATGTTGAGTTCTTCTTTTTTGTTGAGTGTCTTGAGTGAGTTGAGTCTGCTCCTTTCCAAGCCTTTCTCACCTCCTGCATTCAAAATAATAAAATAAAAATGTTAAAATTTTTCTCAGTTGGTACTTTCATTTACATGCATTTTAATTTCTGCTCTAGATTAGAATTTCATTTATGCAGTTTATTTTATTTTATTTTCATCCCATACATGCGTCACGTGGTAGTTTGCTTTCCTTGTGTGTAGAAATAGGTACAAATAAAGATGAAAGCAAAACAGTTGAGTGTTGGATTGAAGATTGATGCAGTTGGTATTGGGGACCAGAGATTCTGAGGTTCTCAAGCACTCTCTCCTTAGAGCACTTGTCCAGTTGGAGCCAGATGTTATCACATCCATAGTAGCTGGGATACCATGATTGCAGAGCAGATATCTACATATTTTTGAGCTTTGCCTTTACACATCTTCAGTGAGATCGGCTATGATGAGCAGTGTTATTTGTGATCACTCACACATCAGAGGAACCTTATATCAGACATGCAGTAAACCTTATGCCAAGGCTGAGCCTTAAGACCTCAGATTTGATGACTGAGATGACCTTTTATTCCATATAGGTACAGTGCAGTGATTAGAGTTTCAGCAGCAGTGTTCTCAGTGGATACAGTTGGTCTGGATTACAGATACAGGTATATGACCCAGCAGGTATATATGATGTGCATTGGTATTATTATCTTGTTTTTTTAGTCATTTTGATAGCTTGAATTGGCATATAGTGATTATAATCTCGCAGTATATATATGTTAAAATGAAATTGGTTACTATGGATTATATGAATGATTGTATTACTGACATTTAGAAACTCTTGTTTTATACTCGTTGATTTTTACCTTCTTAAGAATGTGGACATGATCATTCCCATCTCTTTGACTTGCTAGCTTAGGCATCACCTTCACTTTCTCCATCCATCCATTGTCTTTCCCCATTATTGGTCTTTACCCTGACTTACACCTTGACTTGTGATATGGAGGACCTCCCTGTTCTTTCCTCTGTGTTGGATAGCATCCCTGTTTAATTTGTGTCTCGGCTCTGAGTTGGAAACAAAACTTACCTTTGGTGAGTTGGATTTGATACCTTGATCACTCTAGTCAGTTTCCCCGATGTTTGGTCTTGATTGTGGAAAGTCTTGATTTGATACCTTGATCACTCTAGTAGGCTACCTCCTCCAGACAACAATGCAGTGGGTTGTCCAAACCTTCCACTAGTTCTTCCTTCAGACATCATACTTAATGAGTTTCCTTCATTGGGCCTCAAATGTTAGGAGAGATGGGTTTATTCCATGACAAATATCCCTTCTTACTTTTGGATTCTCATGCTCCTAGATATTTTCATTTTGTACATCTCCACCCCTGTGCAGTCTCTTGTGCTCAAGGTCGAAGGCTTTTCATGCTTCGGCATAGACTACATGCTCTATTCTACTTTACTTTACTTATGGCATTTTTCCTTTTATAGGAGACCTCTTGGTGGTACTGCTTTGAAATGGCATCATTGTACTAAGCAGCCCCATTGACCCTACTTTTGTGGTCATTAGTCGAACATTAATAAATGATCTTATATATCTATCTTAACCTCTCTTAGATGTTGTGACAAATATTTTGAATTTTTAGAATCCGTGGTTTGGGGTAGCTTTCACCTTGAATACACCTTGTCATAATTCTGGTTTGACTTTCAAAACTTATTTTCGGCGAATTTTGTTTTACGTCAAGCCTTTTCCATGGTCGTAATATTATGCATGGATTTTGTCCATTCACATAAGTCTAGAGCAGCTGATCGCTTGAAAAGTTTGATATGCGTGTCGCCAATGCTTCCCATTCATGTGTGTATTCATCTCCATCACCTTTTTTTGTATCCTGGTTAGTTTTGCAAATAAGTCCTTTTCTGTCGCACCTTGAACCTGCTTAAAGAAATTGTTTTTGAATCTGACTCAGTTATAGAAGCACACTTTGGTCATGGACTTCCACCACAAGTACAAATTATATGCATTGCCTTCGGGGTGGATCAAAGCACACCTTAATTTTTCCTCATCAAAGTGAACACTACATATGTCAAAAAATTCATCTGCCTTATTAATCCAAGCCACACTTTGCTTTTCATCACCATCAAATTTTCGGTAACTCTAGCTTAACTTCATTGGGTATTCAAACATTGATTGAGATGAATAGGGTGGTCACTCGTGGTGGTTGACATTAACAATTGGTAAGTTACTACGGAACATGCTTTCCTGTAGGTTTGTTGCACCTGGAGAACTTGGTTGTGGGCTAGTGGTGCTCGAAGAAATTGGTTGCAAAGGAGTCATATTTGGAGGTTTTGTGTTGGCCGAGGATTCCTTATGCTTGAAGAATTTCTCTATTCTCTCTATCTCTGCTTCTATTCCATCTGTTATTTTGTGTTGATTTCTTCTGTTATATCCATTATCAGCTTATTCATGCCTTGTTGCATATCCACCGTAATGTCTGTAACAATTTCGTGCTTGAGACTCTATTAAATTATTAATTCTTGTTTCAGATCATCATTTCTTTTGTTTAATCTCTTCCCTTGGCTCTTCCTGGTTTTTATACATTTTTTCCTTGAGTTTATCGTGACTCTGTAGTCTCTCTATTTTCTCAATCCTGGAATTTACATCTGCCATTTTTCTGGTTACAGAGGGAGTATGTTTTTGAGCAATGTTGATTGTTTAATGGCTGCTGTGCTATCTAAGAATTCTCTGTTCTTTCATAATTGTAAAACTGTACGAAGCTGTACAGCTGTATGGATGTGCAGAACATTTCGATGTATGGATGTACAGAACAGTACTGTTGTATGGAACAGTACAGATTTATTGCTTGTACGGAACCAGTCACCTTGGCTCTGATACCAATGGAGCATATATGCTGCTATTTTATGTTGGATATGAACCCAGGAAAATATAAAAATATCTGTATAAAAAATGAATAAATAATGATTATTGAATTTACAATACGGAGCCTCACATAAATATTCCTAAGCAGGTTCCTTTAGTACCTTTTCATTTAGTACCTTGGTTAGTAAATTAACTTTATTATATTATTTTCATATCTTTTTATTTGATATCTTATTTATTTATTTGTTTATAATTATATTTATTATTTATATTTTTAATTATATGTATTATAGTGTATGTAACATATTCCAGACCCAAAGAACTGCATGGAGGGAAACCATGGGACTCATTTTCATCAAATATTAAAATCTACTTTTTAAGAATCCATTTCTTTGGTTATTTTACTCTGGCAACATCAAAGAGAAAGATCTAACAAATAAATAATTCACATACCCCACTATCAGAAGCTGCTAGGAGGAGATTTGGCCACAGTTCACTTTCCATAAAAATAGCGGCATCAGGATGCCAATGTCTCAGAAACGCATCCACAGCTGGAGGAATATCAATGGGAGCAAACTGCAACAAACCATAGACAGTTTTTAGGCAGTTGCTTTCAAGGAAACTATAAAAGCAAAATATCAGACAAAAGAAGATACATTACATAATTTCTGAAAAAATAAATTGTCATGTCCAATCCTACTAGTAGTCAATGCAGGTTGAAAAAGGGAAAAAATTATTTCCTAACATACTAAGGAGAGGATTATTCATCATCATTCATTTACTCAGAGGGCTACTTCAATGAAGTCACGCCCACAGTAATATTTTGTAGACTTTCTCCTGCCAGAATCATTTCTCCTCAGAATGTCTACAGAATATTTAACCCAAAATATAGATTATTGTCGTCTTAAGCAGATAACACAGCAGTTCTATGATAATAAAAATGTAAATTAACAGTAGGGAAAGCAGGCTTCTTGAGCAATATGGCTAGGAAGTTTAGCAGCAGGGCAATAATTAAACAAACAGACAGATTTTGATCAGTTCAATTTAAATATGAACAAAATTCAAATTCAGGACATATTCCTGGAGAAACTTGTGAGCTGAACTTGATGAAGACCTGCACAAGTCAAGAACTGTGGAGCATGCAATTTCCATCTTATGGGATTCCAGACTGATATAAAAACTTTCATGTTGAAGGCCAACAACTGACAACAGTTAATCACTTTCCATGGCTGAGATCTTGGAATCTTAACTCTGACACATTTTTGCCTGACCCTGAAATGGCACTTATCAGCCATCTGTAATTTAGTTATTTGCTTAGGGGTAGCAGGTGCGGGGGGGATACTCTTCGATCCCGGAGGAAATGTAGAATCAAAGTCTGCCTGGAATCTAGGGAAAGCAATGAACAATCAAGCAGAGTGCTATGCATTATGGTATAGTATAAAGCTTCTCAAGCAGCGAAGCATATCAAGAGCGCCCATTATAGGAGACTCGGCACTAACAATAAGACACGTGGCCAATAGCACTCAACCCTGGGATAGGCATATCCAGCATCTGATAGCTCCAGCTCGAAAAATGATTGGCAATTGGATGGAAATACGATTTCGGCACGTTCTGAGGCATCTAAACACCAAAGCGGATGAATTAGCAAATGAGGCCACACTCCTTGAACCAAACTCTTTGAAAATAGAAGGAAAAGAGAGGGGACATTACATTTTACCCACCCCATAACGTTCCCCCCATGAGCACTATTATGGAAAGCAATAAAGGATGTATGCACAGCGCCAGCAAAGCAGTACGCCGGCACGTGAGACAGGTAAGAGATGTGAAAGGTAGAGGCGCCACCTCCATCCCCATCGTAAGCCACGACAAGCCAACTTAAATACGTGCATGCAATCACACAAGCAATGGGGTTTCAATTAGAATTTGCCAAAGAGGAAGACGGGAGGTTTCACAAGGAAGGTGACTGGAATGAGCATAATTTGGATTGTGTGCAGTGGATGCTTGAGCAGCATCCACTGGCTTATACCTCAGCGAGGCAAGGTTGCCGCTCCCAGTTAAGGAGCTGGGAGCGGCAAACTGACGAGTTTTACTTCATGTCTCAAGGAGACCAAGAAACCCCTCCAATTGCTGCAGGAAACAAGAGGATGAAGCCCTGGCAACCATTAACTGGGAAGGTTGAGGATGATTCGGAATATAATCTAGGATGGAAGACGAATCTGGATGGTAATCAGAGTTGGGAGGGCACTCTGCTTCGTAGGTAGCAAGCTCAGCACAAATAGCAAACTGATATGCTGCACGCAAGATTGGGGGTAACACAGGCGCAGCTGGATAATGTTCGTGGACGATTAGCAGTGCAGGAGATGGAGAGTGCCAAAATGAAGCGTCGCTTCAGTTTGCTGGAAGCTCGACTGGAAGATAGAAGTGTCCAACCACAAGTTAGTTCGACTAATTCAGTAGTGGCTCCTGATAAGGCTCCAGCACAGCTAGGGGCAAGCAATGAGCAGCAAAATGAAGCTCAAGAAGAGCAGGTTCCAATCTTTTATAAAATTTTATAAGAATGTTTAAGTGTATTTGGCTTTTGAACTCTTTTGTAAAAATGTACACCAGCCTTAGCTGGACTTATGCAGTAGTAGCTCGTAGGATAGAAGGAAATGTTACAATAGAAGCTCGAATGGAACTTTTTATCAGATATTCAGACAGTTTGGAAAATATTTTTGTAAATGGTAGCTGCCCGGTTCAGCCGAAGCTAACCACCCTTTTTTGATAATACAAACACCCGTCTTTGTTAAAAAAAAATAGTTATTTGCTTAGAAAACAATGGATATCTATTCCATTCTTTGTCAGATTCTATCCAACTGTCATATCATAAATGTTTATTAACGTGAAGCATTGAGACATTTGACCATTGTTAATTTTCCCTAAAACATGCATGTTACTTTTGATCAAATCTTAAAATACTCCCATTAATTTACTCTTGGACACACTCCATCATATGAAAGTCTATATGCTACTGTGTTCCTTATAAGAATGAACTCTTGCCAAATAACACGTACACAGTTAAGTTTCTCCACCTAGAGTCTGCCTGGGGAACAAAAACTGTGAACTTTCAACCAATTACATATCCACAACATTGAATTGCACTGTCACTAGAAATATCATTTGACTCGTTAAAAACCTTTTGCATTTCCTTATGCTGTGTTTGGTGCTTGTTTCGTATGTAACTGTTATCACACAGATAGTAGCTGCCAACTAAAGGGACCCTATCCAAGACGATAGAGGGGGGAAGCTAAACCGGTGACACTTGCAAGGGCCTCATTCACCATTGATGAAGAGGTTGTCACACCAAACGGGCTCTTGTGACTTTAGAACAAGTCGGAGCAAGATCAAGGGGGAGACCCTATCCAACTAATGAGGGCTAGCGAACCAACTCAAGGCACTCTAGAGAGTATGAAATGAGGATAAGAGTGAGATCCTGAGTGAGTAGATCTAGATCTAGGAAAGATATGTGGTATATAGGAGTTAGGGCTTGGTTGAGGAGGCTTATGAGATGGAGTGAATGCTCAACCAAGGAGAAATTGGACCACTGATGAGGTTAAGCAAATAGATCTAGATAGATCTAGTGCCGATCTAAAAGACTTAAATGAGATCCACCTAGGGTTTACGCAAATAAGAGTGAGGTGGGCCCACTTGATGAGATTTAAGGATGGAAAGGCAGTAGGATGGTGGCTAGGTGATGGATCTGGAGATTTGAAGCAAAACTAGCAACACCCAGTTGACAAATCTGGTAAAAGACTGAAAAAACAAGAAGTGCGACCTCCCTTAGAAATGACTAGTGCTTGGATCTGAGGGTAAATGGAGTCAAATTTTCACCAAACTTGGTCTCTAACGTTTTCTAAGTAAATTAGACTTGGATTTCAGCTATTAAGCCCGAATAGTCGTCAGATCTATGAGATCTACAAAACTAGGGTTTTAACTTTAATAAAATGATTGACAATTGGGATAGAAGTGATGGAAATCAAACGTACCTTGTAGATCTTACCTCAAATGCTTTTGACCGCCAAGTACATTGATGATCTAACAATTGGTTACAATTCTGAGCAAGATCTAGCATGTTCCAAGTAAGTGCGTGTGGGTTCAAGGAGGAGATGCGCCCTCTCTACCTGTAAAATCAAACAGCAAGAGTTACATTTGTCTACAAATAAAAAGAAACCATGCAAAGTATCTAAAAGACAGTAACATCAATGGAAAAATTCACAATTGGTTACTCCCTGAAAGACAAAGAGCTTTGCCCAAGCGAATGGATGGAGAAACCCTCACAATCCTCTCCCAAGCAAATCACACCCCTGCAGCAAAGATCAATTCGGCCTCCACTAGAAAAGATATGAAATCATGCTAAAGCTACTCAGATGTCCAAAAGAGAAGCATTCAAATCATGTACAAGAACATTCATAAAAGCAAGAGAAACTAGATCTGCAAAATGATATTTTTACTCCAATGTTCCAGAGCCAAAAGTCCTTTTACAAATGGTGAGAGCAGATATAAATAGGCTCTCACAATCCAAAACCCTAAAACCCCAATAATAGGAAGGGCTAGGATCAAAAGATACAATGATGAGATCAACGGCTAAGATGATCCGAACAAATAATACATGGATCACTCAAAATAAAGGGGGACGCACTCCATCAATGACACCCTAGGGGGGACGTAAGACATACATGTCACTAGGGACATAACATGACACCATGGAGGGGGTCTAGGAGATATGAACATCTTCACTAGCCAACCCACAATACATCATAACAATATAACATGACATGAAGTCTCAAAAGACACTAGGACGTGTGCCCCAATAATACAAGACGCCCCCTCATGATGACTAGGAGGGCGTGTGGACCCCACTGATGATGAAGACTATGACGGAGGATGTAGGACTAGGAAGCATCAAGCTAAAGTCTCGGACAAATCTCATGTCAATTCCTTGCCTCACTGAGCCAAATCAATTCCGTTGCTAGCCATTTCTTCATTATTTTAATGCTGGAAAACCACCTCTGAAAGATAAGAATGCCTGTAACTCTCTGTCAAGTGCTCTGGGCACCAAATTGACTGCAACAAAATGTCTGGGGATAGGGGAATATGGTAATAACAAGTGGATGGACCCAATATCCTCTTTGTAGCGTACTAGGAGAAAATAAATGATCTCAATAAGTCCTGTACAGGCCATTTTTATGTGGCCATCTGTTGCAAAGTGGTAATCTTACAATATCATCAACTATAAATGCCCAGAACTTATAACTAAGTGTGACAAAGGACTCAAAATGTCCAAATCCACTAGGAATGAGTATTCATACACTATGTGACCATCAAGACAATCATCTGTAAGCCCATCCATGCCTGGATAATAAAATAATGGTCTGTAAATGCTGATAATAATAAAAATACCACAAACCACTGCATGAGACCACTGTTTGAAGCATGGAACCATCTAATGGGCACCAAGGGGCCATGAATAAACCATATCGAACACTATAGTCCAAAATCATCCCAGATCCTACGGTTGACTTGGTCAAACTAGGTTGACCAAGTCAAAAATGATCAAAATAATGACCCAGACTAAAACTAGTTGATGTTGCAAGTACAAATGGATAAGATATGCTCCCTTACTTATATTGGCAGTAAGACTAAAGCATAAGATGGTGTTTAATTGGCGATTATATACATAAAAGATCAATAGTAAGTCTAAACCAAAGTAATCAATCACTGTAAACAAGAACCTCAAGTGTATACTCATTTATAGACTTGGACATTTTGGTAGCTACAGGTGAAGATGGAAGAAACAAGGCTTAGGCTAATGGTCTTGACTTGACAACCTCAACACTATTACATCTCGAATAAAGGATAAAGGGGAAACCACCTATACATATGTTGGGTAGAGAAACACTAGGGGATGGCGGTTTCTCACAAATGGGTAGAGTGATGAGACTGCTTCCAATAGACTCTTAGACAAACAACCTTTATTTGCAATTTACTTCATAGTCAGCTTTACACTTTGAGATTTACATTTATTTCAACTTTATAAAGATTTTCACTAGCCATCCTCCAGGAGCAGGTGCCCTGAATAGCCTTGCGGGCCTTAGATAATGACTCGGTATGACCTCCATTGCCGGCCACCATCCATAGGTGCGATGGAGTGACCACCATATTGCCCTGTAGAGGAAAACGGCATTACATCATACAAAGGATGAGTGCTCGTCTCTTGGCCACTAACTAGCTATTATAGATATTCAATTTCGTTATAGTGTTTAGCAACATTGTTTTTGCTGACTTAGCATCCATTTAGAATACAACACACTTAAGTTCCAATGCTTTAGTGTCTAAAGACACTTTTAGTTAGCAATACTTGGTTTCGAGGACTAAAGGGCACAATCACTGTGATTAAAATCACATACTCTAGAGCCGAGACACAAGGTAAACATGGAGTCTATCTAACAAAGCGACATAAGTGGGGGAAATCCTCAATATCACTAGTTAAGGTGTAAGTTGGGATGAAATCAACAATGGATGATAACAGAGGGATGGGGAAAGTGACAACATGATGCCATGACCAACAAAGACCCCTATGGGGGAATGACCAAGTCCATACTACTATGAGGGCATGACCAACGAGTATACACAAGAACCTCTTACTCACAGTAATCAAATCACCTCTACTCTAGACTGCCAATAAAAACAACATAGAATATCGCTAGAAAACAACCACCATATACCCATTCAAAACTACCAAGATGAATAAACGAGCACAATAATAATCCATATGCACAAACCATATACCTGCTGGGTCATATACCTACATCTATGATCTGAACATCTGAATGGCACTGAAACATTGCTACTGAATAGATCATAGGCACTGTCATCAATTTGCTATGGATGATAGAAGAATGGCTAACTCAGTCATCGACCTGGGGTCATGAGGCTCAGTCCTGACATTAGACTGTGAAATATATAAGCTCTAGGTCCACTGAATATGAGAGTGATCATCAATATGTTGCCCATCATCTGTTGATCTTGTACATAGCATGCAAGAAGGACTGGCTCAAAAATATACTAGGAACTAGTCTGCGATCATGGTAGCCCGACTACTATGGATGTGACAACAGTAACTTCCATAGAATAAACAATGTCTTTCCTTTCGCTTTTGAAGAGATTTATGGGTGACTACAATTTCGCAAATAATAATTGCTCTCATGTCTATTTATATTGTAAACCAAATCCTGTTCGCCCTGTTACCTCCCAAAATAGCATGTCTGATTAAAGTCCCAAAGCAGCAAGCTAGCCAAGGGGAACCAAAAGGAAAAGGCCAATGTCACCACACCAATCCCCTTTCACACTTTTGGTTGGCTCTTCTCCAAATTAAGGGGGCGCTTCCCTAAACTAGGATTACTAGAGCAATAGGTGATGAGTGCAACGTGAAATGAAGAGTAACACTAGCAAAACGTGTCTTATCTAGCATAGAAACAACAATAGAGATCAGATGCCCATCTCACAAACAGGGTTCTATAAAAAGGTCCACTAAAAACTCTATTGAACACCCAGGACTCTAATACATCATACAGTAAATTTTCAAGGCCGCGAGATATCTTCAAGAAATTCCTACTGAATCACCCATGCTAAATGTAAAAAATATGTAATTGAGTTTACATCAATATCACATTTAACAATAACCCTAAAAAAGCATGCTCTTGGATTTTTCATTTTTTGCTTACTGAGATTTTATTGTAGAAGGCATTGAATGAAAAGAAAAAGAATGAGAAAAGTTGCAACCTGTGTAGCAGGGGTACCCGTACCCGGGGGTAGGGTACATGTGCATGTACCAGGTACATGTGCCGGGTACTTGGGTACCTGTAAGGTACATACCCTACCGTACCCCGTACAACTTACAGCATTCACGTACCGGAGACACCAACTAAAAAAAAAGGTACATATGGTCAAAAAGGTATGGCGTACCCCATGTTTGGTTACACTAGGGGTACGGCTGACTTAGGCATTTCAAAATTCGACAACGTTGTGGTTAAATTATGTGATAATTTAATCAAAATATTAAACCTGGGCCCTCACCACATCCCTAAACGCTATCCTTAGAACTTAAATGACTACCCCCAAACCATTTCAATGTTTCATTGCTCATGGAACAGGCGAACAGTTGGCACTCCAATCAGCAGACAGTCATTCAACATTCTTCAACGGCACACAGCTAGTGTTTTAGCAATGGACAGCAGCAAGGGTGGTTTTCACAGTGGACTAGGCTTGGTGGACTTCAAGCAAATCGCAGGCAGTCCCAGGTTTGACAATTTCAGACGAAGACTTCAATGTGAATGTTCATTGTTCAATGAATCATTGAATTTAGAATTATGAATCATGATTCATAATTTATTAGTTTATGAAAAAATCTGAAATATGCATGTATGATGTGACTATGACATGTTTTATTATTATAATATATATATATATAAAATACCCCAGACGTACCCAAGTACCCTGTTTCGAAAAGTGGCATCCTCGTCCCCATACCCAAAGTTTCTGGCAACTTACATTGCAACTATGATAAAAACTTCTATCTTCAGCAGATTGACATGAAGGTTCTACCTTAATTACAATCTTAATTACACTCCAATTTCAGAGGATTGAAGTAGTCTGCTTATACCACTACGCTACGGGTGTCACTTCATTCAAGCTTAATGCCACTATTTCAGCTCATTCATAAAATTCAACAACAGAAAATAGAGAAGAACCCTATGGACAAGTAGGACTCTTTTATGTTCAATTAGACAGCTCAAGGCCTTTATTCCATTATCTTCAAGGCTCACATGATACGGTAGCAAGCCTACAAGAAGAAGTGGCCTTAAAAAACTAAATGAAGATTGTACAAAGCAAAGCAATATAATATCGTAGATAATCTCATTTACAGAGTGATATTAACTTTAAATGCATGATATATTATTTATTATGTCTTTGTTCTAAAAATCAATTTCATGACCCAAAGACCTGAATGTTGTTAGAATTTAATATGAACATACAAAAGAATGGAGAGAATAATAAATATTTATTAATGCCGCAATAAATATAAATCGCTCTCTCAAGTACATCTTAGGCACATTAAATCTTTTATAGGATTGCAGAGTTCCTATGGCACTTTAAAACTTTAACCAACAAAGTCTATCCTTAACATTGATCGTTACATACCAGCATAGATCCATTTTAACCCCAAATCTATCAAGCACCAAGAGGGATTAAAGCCATTGTGGTGTAAACAATCTTTAGAGTGCAAACTTGAGGAACGGTTTACACCTCGAGGCTTTTATCCCTCTTAACCTAAGTTGCAAGAAACACCTATCAAACGGTGTTCTAGTTGTTGAATTTTTAATATAGCAGTATAATTTAATTTCAGCAGAAACAAAATAGGATCACTGAAAAATAACCATGCACAGGAAACAAAGAGACACAAAGATTTTATCCTAGGAAACCCTTCTACACAAGGAAAGAAAACTCAGCAACCTTTCTTATGTAGATATTCAGTTCAAGATACAAAGTACATCCAGATGCAAGGGTACATAGACAGGTTGTAGATAAACCCAAGAATTTTCTTCTTCTGTTGTTGCGTCCTTCTTCTAGCCTGGTGCACTTGATGAGCTGCTTGGAGCAAATTGCTACAATGGAATGAGTGAGACATCACTTTATTTATACCTGTTGATGAGTGCCTTTTTCACTTTTCTGTTGGGGCCGACTTGCTTCATGCATAATAAATGCTTTATAATTCATATTCTTTGGCGGGTGACTTGTTAGAGGAGACCTCCCGAAGCTACAATCACCAACACTCCCTCTTAGCTAGGGAGGTATCATCATGCTAGAACACATCTAGATTTCATTTGGGCATCATGACTTGTCTTGAACATCTCTTCATCATAAGAAAGGTCTTCTCACGTCCATGTGGCTAAACCAACATGATGTCCTCTATGGGCTACAATCCAAATAGCTCACTAAGGCTACAACCACTAGTGAGTCATCATCACATCATGGGATACAACCTCATGATGCCCATAAGGACTACAACCTGATGTGGACTCACAAGGGCTACAACCGCATGTGAGACTTTGTCCACCACGTCAAGGGCTATAACCACATGACAACCACAAGGGCTATAACCACATGTGGGCTCACAAGGGCTACAACCTCATGTGAGGCTTTCATCATGTCTGCATGGGCTATAACCTCAAGGGACAATGGGATACAACCCATAAGTCTCCCAACCACATGAGCTACACCCCAAGGGTTGTTGGACACCAACCTAGTGACAATTTATCCCAACCACATGGGCTACACCCCAAGGGCTACTGGGCACCAACCCAGTGATGAGTCATTCCCAACCACAAGTGATGCTGGGCACCAACCCAGTGAAGAGTCATTCCCAACCACAAGGGTTGTTGGGCACCAACCCAGAGACTCGTACCAACACAATTCAGTCCATTGAGAAGTGCAATGTCTCGTAACAACTCAAATCATTCCATCAAGGACTATCATATATCAACTCAACTCAGTCCATCAAAGTATGATATCTCATAGCAACTCAACTCGGTCCATCGAGGAGTATCGTCCAGAACAATCAGCTCCCTCTCTCTCCCTCTCAAAGGAGAGTCACACCATTCTCCCTGTCTCAGGGAGAATGTCTCATTGATGCTACAACATCAATACTCCCTCTCAACGAGGGAGACATTCTCCACCACTCCAAGCCTGTCACAGAAGTACACAAACTTCGCCTTGGTTAGAGGCTTGGCGAGAATGTCGGCAATCTGATCATCTGTAGGAATATATTGGAGCTAGACTGCTCCCCTCTGCATTTGAACACTTTGCTCCATCTGTGTCATCTCTCATCAAATAAGTCTATTGAGATGAGCCTCCTGCTCACAGAATGTCACTCGAGACTCCCTCTGGATCTATGCTCTCTTAGTATCTGCACTGGTGAATCCCAGTGCATCCTTTGCTTCAACCGAGTAGATATATACTGCACCTTCTCAGAAGTCCACTGAACTGGATAGCACACTAACTCTCAACTCCGACACATGTAACATGCTAAAGTCTGTCCTGACTCAACTAGAAGATAACTGCTCCTCATGTGGTCCCCACATCTCAGGTAGCATGTTGAAGTAACTAAGGAACTCCAGAGAACTCATCTGCTACTACTATCTACAACTCCTCATGATCATCAGAAGGATGAACATTTGTAGTAGAGAGACCAACATTCGTTGGAGCCTCCTACTCCCAACCGTCAATCTCCATATAAGATCCTCTAAACCTGTGGGTCATGGGTCTACATATGACTGAATGTACTAGATTTGTTGTTAATGTTGAACAGTCATCACTTCTTTTTTGGAACAAGTCTCATCATCCTTCTCTTGTAGGTCATAGCACATGGTCTTTCCTACAAGTTAAATTCAGTCAAATAGTTAGCAACATTGCATAATCATGAAATTCAATCAAATCATATTGACATTTCAATGCAATGACAATTTCTTATGCATAGTGACATAGTTCACACAGTTATGTAAGCATTCAAGGGAATTTAGCATCTTAGCCAATGCTTTAGCACAACACCCATCCATATCCCAACATACTCGGCAGCTATTTGGATGCCTTTCATCTCCACTAGAACACACTATCAAGAGCGTGCACTGCTCTCAACATGTTAGCAAAGAGGTTTCATCCTAAACTAGCTCCATTAAGGGCTCACGGGATGTTGTGCAACACTATAGGCTACTTACTCAACATAACATTCAACACATAACATGAGCCTATTGTTTGTCAATCCCAATCATGTAAATGCAAAAAAAGAAAACTTTCATAACATGCATAACACACATCCTTATTCTAAGAATAGAAAATTCTAATCTGCAGTATCACAGATCTGCATACAATTGTTATTAACAATATCCTTTAAAAAAAACTCAAAAATTTAAGGAATAACACAAATGACAAATACTTATCTTTTATTTTTTATCCTTAACTTGATTCTCAGTTGATTAGTAGATATCATGTACAAAATTTGCCTCTGAATGAGACCCAATTACATATGACAGGTCTTAGTTTAGACCCTGCTTGGTCCTCCTCAAGACCAGTCAACTCAGCCTTCTCCACGCACTTGGAGATGACCCATGCTATAGGGCTCAGTCACATGCAGATCTTTTTCTTTGGTATTGTTATCACACAACTTGTAGTTGCCCCAATAGATGATCCTATACATGACGGTAGAGGGGATGGGCAACCAAAGAGGTGACACAACAGAGCCTCGATTCCCAAGATGGATTGGTTGTCACGCCAATCAAGGCACTCTTTGCTTTGTACTATCCAAGCCACAGATAGAGAAGGGGGAGACCCTGATCTACTCCCAATAGGAGAGATCTAACCCAATCACCAGATCAAGCTATGAAAATAGGGTATGTAAGGTGAGGGGTGAACAACCCTAGATTTAAGGAAGAAGGTCACTGTGGAGGCTTAGGCTAAATAAGATTCGACTTTAAGTGTTTAAACAGTGACTTGAAGATTAAAAATAGATCCTGGATTTAAGTGCTAGGGAAAATGATCAAATCCAACTGCCTTGGGAAACGTGAACCTTAAAACAAGGAAATGGTCCAAGGAAGCAGATTTGAATAGATTAGGGCTTTCTAGCACTGCTTGGTGGAAGATTTGACAATATCAAAGTTCACAAGCAAAGATCGGGCATCAAACAACTGAAAAAAGGGGCAAACTCAAAGAGGGCGCTGTTGCCAACTAAGTTGTACTTTGTTGGATTATCAAGCGAGCGGGCAGAGTGGAACATGATACATGTTCATTTTTGGTGAATTGATATCCAGCTGGCCTTTTAAAGGCCCCCGTTTTTAAAATTTTCCACATGTCCATGGCCCTGTGGGGTTTGTAACAAAACGTACTAGCATGGTGTTTTGTAAAAGACTTGGTTCCCTAGGAATTTTTGGCTAAGTCAGGTATTCCAAGGAGTTTTTTCACCTATCTATTATGTCTTGCATTAGTGCATAACATAATTAATGGGTTTTTCTCCTGCTCCTCCAAAGCTGGAATGCGTGGGGAGGCTGACGGGCCTTAGGGAGTTATTAGAGTCTATGGGTCAATGTATATGAACATGCTAGGCGTTAATTTTGAGTCATATGGACATGTCTAAGTCCCCCTAGGTTGTTTTTTTTTATTTTCGGCAAGTTTTAATTTTTCCGTAAATTGGGCCATTTTTTAATGGTTCAATTAAAAAATTTGTAATTGGCCTATCTGGGGCGTCTGGAGGTATTTTTTGCCTTAGGGGTACTCGTTTTCTAACTCAGAGTACCCCCTAAACCCCTAAACCCACTTTTCCTAAGGTTTGGGTGCTTCAATATTTTCCTATGGCCAAAAAACCCAAAAAAGTCAAAAAGTCATGAAAAAATTGAAAAAATGGGAAAATGACATAAAAAAATATTAAATTTTTGGAGAGTTTTTAGGGTCTGATTTCGACCAGCAATATTCTAGGAATGTATTGGGCTGAATTGTCATGTTTTGGCAGCCCCATAAGTGGAGCAAGTGGTGCCCATGAGGAAGGGCGCATTTACCCATGAGGAGGGCGCACTTGCTATTGTGGGCAGCCCACGATTTGGGGATGGAGCAGCATGTTATGTGCTGCCATGTTAAGCACCGTATCAGCTGGTTGTTGGCAGCTTGTAAGAAGGGGAGGCAGCCCCTATCTCTCCACTCTTTTAGCTACCCACTCCCCCATTCCTCTCCTTGACATGGGCGCACTCCCCTTAGCCATTTTCTATATATTGGAGTGCTCTCTCCATTGTTTGAGAGGGAGAATTGGAGCACAAAACTTATGATTGTAATACTTTTCTTGTATGAATAAAAAGACTTTGGAGGTCAGATCTGTGTTGTTCATTGTGAGTGGATGGAACATCTTGGACTTATATGATGAGGTAACATGTGCATAAGCTTTGATTATTCACTAGTATCAATTGTACTCATTCAAAAGATTAGTGTTAATTTATGAGATAGACTAGTTCTAATTTGTTTATTGTCTAGTCTATTATTATATGTTTGCAAGAGAGGATCATGTCTGTATGCTTCATTTGTTTATGAGTTTCAGCATAGATTTCTCTTTCATATATATCTCTACACTTGATCTTTGTTTGCAAAGTGTGTAATGTGCAGGTTATCTCAACTGGAGTAAGCGGATCTTGTTTGTTTCCTCTTCTCTAATTCTTGTTTGCAGATGCAGTCCCTTGGAACACCACAAATATTTCCCCAAGGCTTTGGATTTCAAACAAAACTGGGCTCATTTTCTCTCTCTCTCTCCAAATAAATTTTTTTTGGTTAACTGGTTACTTGCATTTGAAATATTTCTGACTTATATGCTCATATTGTATTTCAAATAGATCAGAAATATTTTCATAAAGGATTGGTTTAGACAGTTACAAAGCTTATATCTTTAACTGTTAGATTTTCCTTCATTTAGCATCTACTTTTCAAAAGGCTTGCAAGTGAAATCGTCATATCTTTTTAAGTCTTGTTGGGTAGTTGTAGTGCTGATATAAAAGTTTATTTTGGCTGTCCAAGAGCATGTAATTTGCAGCTCATAAAGCTTGCAAAGACCCCAAGCAAACAAGCATTCTTGCTTGTTTTACTTGGTTAAATTTTTGAAATTTTTACTTAGAATTTTACTTAGAAAATTTTGGGTTTTTTTAGGAGGTGTTCCAAAGACACTCTTAAAGTGTTTTTGGACATCTTATACTAATTATTGCTTGCTGGTTTGCAGCAAAAGACGAACAGGTAGGAGGAAGTGCTGCCGAAATTTCGAGCATCCAGGCGATCCGGAGGACAAATTTCCATATTTTTCAAAACCGGTCATATTTTTCCTATAATTTTGTAAGCCACCAAGTCACATTAAGTAGACTGGGGCACTTCTCTAAAATCATTGTAAACATTTTAAACGAGAGCAAGTGGGCTAGCCAGCGCCCATGCCCCATCCCCCCAGGGGTGGCCTGTGTCGTCTCATTTTTATGGCGTGATTGTTAGAGTAGTTTATTTCTTTGTTTTCCGGCATTTAATAAAATAAATTAGGATTAAAATAAACCTTGTTGGTCCGTTCCACTGGCGGGCCACAAGTTCACTCACAACTTAGCTTTTCACATTTTTTTTACAAACTCATAACGCCCCCCTTGCTTTCCCGAAGTAGGGTTTTGTATGAGGGCTTGCCCGAAATACATGCCTGAAAAGAGACTCTTGGGGTTATAAAAAGATAAAATTTGGGTTCTTAAAATTTTATAAAAATATACCAAGGTCTTCTCCCGTATGCTCTGTGGCCAACTTGCAGCTTAGTCTGATCCAGTTGGTACACACCAGAAAGGAGTGGATGACTAGTAATAGGACTTAACACCACCCAAATAAAAAACCCTTTTTGTGAAAATCCGGCACAACACGCAATTTGTTGTCGTGGGCAAATTTCCCAGAAGGCTTGGGATAAAACTGGATAGCGACCTCTTGGAAACCGTTAGGCTTGCCCTCGTTGGTATAGCATCTGAACACCTCCTCGAGACTCCGATCCAGCCTAAAGCCTGAGAGGGAAGCCACGCTTCAAATTTCCGGACATGTTCCCCCGTACCTTGCGTATATCGGGAACCCACCTGCCTTAATAAAAAAGATCACCATCACATTAAATTTTAAAATAAACCAAGAACACTCCACAACATTTACTTTTTCTGTTTATGCATTTGTTATTTGACTCCGTAACAAGGCACTGGTCTTGATGCAAATTCCATTTTATATTGTTGACTAGTATACAGTTGAATGATGATTATTCTAAATGGGAGTAAATGATAAATGATGTTTTTTATTTGAAAAAGTATATGCTGTCTGTCTTGGTTGCAAAAGTATTTTTTCTAACTCCTAGATTAGAGGCTTTAGTTTCTTTTAATTTTTTAGGGTCTACCCCCCTTGGCTTCGCTAGGAAAGCCTAGACGGAGGAGTCGAGTCCCAAGTGACAGCACTTGACTCTGACTTGCCCCCAAGGCCACACCAGCAGCTTGAAGACTTCTGCTGCGTTTTCCCAGGTGTGGAACCAGGCGGCAACAGGCGCAAGAGAGAGAGATCAGTGCCTAGGGATTTGGGCAAGAAAGAGTCGACTGAGGATGACGCCCTAGTAGACCCACTTCAGGTTTGGCCTACAAGTAAAAACCCATAAATCGTTCGCCACGATTTGAAGTTGTTTGAGCTAGAGAATTTTTATGAATTTTAGCAGCTTAGGGTTTGTAAAAGAAGTAACAACAGACTAGTGGAATAGATAAATAACTCAAGAAAAACAATGGTACTTACCTCTTGTGACTTGCAAATGCCAAGTGCAATGATGTTCCGACCCCCTCGAAGCAATTCAAAGTTGATTTGACAATCCCCAAGATGAAATCGATTTGCCTCCAACAGATAGTGCGCCCCCCTTTCTATAGATGACAATCTCAATGAGAATTGATTTATGGAAAGAGAAAGTAAATGGTGCAAGAAGAATCAGATAGCATAAATATTGATCAAAGATACAATAAAAACTACTCCCTAATTATTTTACTCATCCAGTGAAGAGATCCGGAGAAACCCCACGAAATCCTTTAGAGAAGTCACCCTCCTGCATAGCACACACTAAGCCAAAACGTCTAGCATGGATATCTCATCAAACAACACGGATGTGATAGGCTATCAGAGCTACAATCAAGCACAAGAACAATCTATAACAAAGGCACAAGATTTTTCCCAAAATAATTCTTTATTGCCAAAAGTTTTGTTATCACACAACTTGTAGTTGTCCCTAAAGGTATCCCATCCGGGATGGTAGAGGAGATGGACAACTAAAGAGGTGACCCAAGAGATGCCACGGTTCCCAATGCAAGTTGGGTGTCACGATAACCGAGGCACTCTTCACTTTAGATCAAGACTAATCAAGATCAAGGGGGAGACCCTAGCCAATCAAATGAAGATTAGTTAACCCAAAGGTTCCTAGGGAAATGTGTAAGATGAGTTACGGAAACCAATGAGTGAAGATTAAGTGGACCCAAGAATTTAAGTGTGCTTGAAGAGGCTTAAGAGGTGACAAGTGTTTCAACCAATGAATAACTAAGGCCACTTATGGAGCTCAAGTGGATAGATCTAGTACCATGAAAATACACAAGTGGGGCCCACTCCTTAAAAAGTGGAAAATGGTCCAAATGTGGCCCACAAGGTAGAGTTAGGGGTGAGATGGCACTAAGAGGTATGCAATGATGTAGATCTATGGATCTAAGATGAATGAGGCAACACCCACATATGGGATCTAGCAAAAGAACACTATCCCCAAGGATTGCGATTTACCCAAGGGAGACTAGTGCCTTGATTTGAGAGGGCAAATGGAGTCCAAATTTCACCAAAATGTAGATCGGGATAGTTAAGGCAATTATCAAGGTGGGTTTGAAATGGCATGCCCCAATATGAACTAGATCTCCATAGATCTAAGACTGAAAATGCATCACCCAATGACCCAAGTGGGGCTCAACCCTCAAAATGAGGAATGGGGCCCACAAGGCAAAAATCAAAGAGGTGAAGCACTAGGGGTAGGTTATCAAGGTGGATCTATGCAAATCAAGTGGGATCTCACCTCCCCATGTCAAGGAACTAGCCCAACTAGCCTTCCTCAAGGAGTGCGAATTGCCTCAAGGAGGGCTAGGTGCCTTGGGAAGTGGGTCAAAAGGAGGCCAATCACCACCAAACTATAGATCCAAATTGTCGTGGATGCTATAGAGGTGGGTTCTTAAAATTATCCCCAAAGCCAAGCTAGATCCAAGTAGATCTAGGAAAAAGTAAAAAAATGAGGGTTTTGATTTTAATAGTTTGTGTGACCAATAGGATGGAGAACAAGAGAAATCAATATGTACCTTGTAGATCTTACCTCAAAAGCTTGCGGCCTCTTAGCATATGGATGGTTCTTGCCCTTCGTTACAATTCCAAGCTTGATCCAAGTGTCTTCAACCCAAATCGTCCAAGCCCTAAGAGGAGACATGTCCCATACAACCTGTAAATCAAACTACATCAAGTTAGATTTGATCCACAAATCAATGAGATCTAAGCATGTCATGTCAAAGAAGCAATCAATCGACAAAGCACAATTGAAAAGCTCCCTTAAGATGAAGACGTCTTGCCCATGGGGGATGTGAGCAACCCCTACAATCTTCCCATCAAGCAAAATCGTGTTCTGGCTTCAAGCAATTCGGCCTCCCTCTATTGATGTCGATTTCACCTGTAAAGCAAAGAATGTCTAAAAGCAAGATAAGCAAGAACAAATACAAGAGTAACCCAATCAAAGCCAAGAAGTAGATCTCCAATATAATATTTTCATTCCAAGTTTTCCAGAGCCCAAAGGTGCTTTTACAATAGGGGGGTCTCCTCCTTATATAGGATAATAAAGACCAAAACCCTAAACCTCAAAAACCACTTTTTGAAATGAGTGGTTGAGATTAAAAGATCTCACAATCTAATCAATGGCTAAGATGAGCCAATACATAATATCACATGGATCGCTCAAAAGAGGGATGACGTCATAGCTAAAAGTGACTAAGTGAGGGTGATGTCATCCTCCAAAAGGGGCTAAGATACATCGTCCCACCAAATATGACATGGACATAACTCAAGACACACATGGTGGGGCTCGGAGGTATCAATCCTTCACTAGCTCATCCCCATGGCACAATAATATAAAATAATAGGACCATAACATGTCCACATAACACAAATGATCAAATCCTGTCCTCAAAATCTATGAGAGACATGCAGTAAAAGGCCTCATGTGGTCTCTATGGACCCCACTGACTTATGCCAACGGACTGGAAGATGGGGGGTTCACCCTGGAAGACCTCTGTGAAGACCAAGTGCCAAAAAATTGCCTCAATTTCCCAAATCGAATTCCTTAGTAACCCTTTTATTCCATTTTTAATCCTTCTAAAAAACCCTAAAACTGCTCAAACTGCCACCCATGGTGCCTACGCTGTCAAACTAAGTGCACCAGGCTGCCTGGAAGGGGGGCATAATGGTAAAAACAAGTGGTTGGACCACCCCCTTCCTACACAGCGCCCTAGGCAACGAATGGCCTCCAAGCCTCTGCTAGACAGGCTAGATCAGCATGCCCAAAACTGCTCAATAGGTGGATAACTGCTGCTATCATCATCAGAAGTGCCCGGAACTGAAAGATAAGTGTCTCAATGGATCCCGAAGACCTAGAAATGAGTACCCATACACCATGGGTTGACCTGTGGGGTCAACAGTAGGGTCCACCATTACTGGACAATGTAAAATATGATGATTTGGAAATAATAATAAAACTGATCAACTGCATCAACCATCATCTGAAGCATATGTCCATCATGTGGAATCATCGGTAACTGTATGTGTGACCATCAATCATCATCCATAAGCATACATGGTCCATCTCATCACGGATCCCAAGAATGACCATGGTCAAACTATGTTTGACTAGGTCAAAATATAACCAAGGACAAGATTATAACAATAAACTAAGACATGTTCCTTTAGATCATACTCACAGCTTAACTTAAAGTATAAACATCATTCCGTCGCAGTTAATACATGTATATATTTCAATGGTATTTATATTTTACTTGCACAAAAGCTTTAATGACAGACTCACCCATTGGACATGGCTTAACTGCTAGCTAAGGATGAAGGCTAAGGACAAGACTAGGCAAAAGGGGATGACTTGACCAAACTCAGCTAAGTGATACTTTGGACGGGGAAAGGGGAAGCTACACTCTGTGCTGGACAAAATAACAAAGGGAAGGGTTGTGCCTCACAAATGGATAAGTTGTTTAGAGAGTCTTTATTCAACTTAGGCATCATGTCTACATCAAGTTGATCCAGGTTCAATAGGATCATTCATTTCATTTCCATGGCCTTTTGGCCTATATGACCCCTCTGGGATTTCACATGTGCTAAGAAGCACAACTAATCGCAGCTTGCATCCAGGGCATATTCACATTTACAAGGCCAACAATAATAGATATAACTTTTGAGTAACCATTTCTTTTTGGACCTCTCTATACCCTTCGCGGGGTATTTTAGCAGTTCATTACTATAGCCTTTATTCACGTGTGTTAAGAAACACATTCTAGAATTTTAAGTTCACGGGCTTTCATAATACATTTCCAATACAAGTAGTCCATGAGCTTTCAGTTTTAGCCAAAAACATCTCAAGTGACTAGGGGGAGTTCTGCACAGTGCCAAACATCAGGACAACCAACCAGAATGATTTAGGCATACAATCCAACTCACCAAAGGCAAGTTCTGCCACCAACTCAGAGCCGAGACACAAAACAAACATGGATGCGGTCCAACACAGAGGTAGAAAAGGGGAAGTCCTCAGTATCAAGAAATCAAGAAGGCAAGTCAAGGGTGAAAGCCAAATCAGGAAGGTCATGGATGGATGGAGTCAAATGAATGTGGTGCCTAAACTAGCAGACAAGGATGTCAAGAAATACCATATCTATGCTCATAGGAGGGTAATGAAACCAATGAGTTTTGTAAGAAAACCTAAGTGTGCAAGTAATACATCCCTTTTATATTTATAATCATCATCCAGGATATTTCATTTTATTTTAAATAGTACTGCCACATTATGAATCATATACCAAGTCAATGCTATGAAGATGACTAAAACAGTAAGATAATAATCCAAAGCTAATAATCATAAGTCCATAGGTCACATCACATCATAATAATCATCAATAAACATCTGAAACACTGCTCCAATAATATCACTGGGCACTGAACTGAAACTGTATGGAACAAAGGGTCACATCGATCATCAAATTTAAGCTCTCAAGGCTCAGTCTTGGCACAAGGTTTAATAAAAGTTTGATACAATATACTGCTCTGATCCATAAGTGATCTCACATAACAAGCTCATCATAGTTGATCTCTGTAAAAGCAAAGCTCTAAAAAGTGCAGATATCTACTCAGCAAGAATAGTAGCCCAGCTACTATGGTGTGATAACAAGTTCCTTTACAATGAGGGGGGTCTCTCCTTTAAATAGGAATGAGAGAGACCAAAACCCTAACCACTTTTTGAATGAGTGGCTGAGATTAAAAGATACATCAATGATAATCAATGGCTAAGATGAGCCCAAATACAATAAACATGGATCAAATCAATAATAGAGGGGGCACACTAGCTAAGTCGCCCTAGGGGGACGCACCACATAAAAAGTGACTAGAACTCATAACATAAGCACATGGTGGGGCTAGGACGTGTAACTATCCTTCTCTAGCATGTTCCCATGGCACAATAACATATAATAACTCAACATAATAACATACTGTGACCATATGGCCAAATTGTGCCCCCTGGATGACATAATAAAAATCCAAAATAATAGCCTGGAGTGTGTGTGGACCCAACTGAACGTTGTAAGTTGTGCCAGAAGGTATGGGATGTATCACAAAAATCCTCTAAACAAACCTCATGCCAATTCTTTGCCTCATTTTCCCAAACTGATTTCCTCAATAACCATTTCTTCCATTTTTTATCCTCAGAAAATCACCTGTAGAAGAATAAAATGCATGTACCTCTATGCCTAGTGGCCCGGGCACAAATCTGACTGCACCAAAATCTCTAGGAGCATGGTAATATGGTAATAACGAGTGGCTGGACTCCATACTTCCTCTGTAGCGCCCTAGGTGAACCAAAATAATCTCTAACTGTGCTGACGGGCCATTTTATATGGCAAATATGTAATAAAGTGACAATCTGATCATGATCTCATCTGAAATTTCCTAAAACTGATATCTGAGTGTACCAGTGGACTCAGAAGGCCCAAATATAGTAGAGATGAGTACTCATACAGCATATGACCACCTAGATAATCATCTATAAGCTCAACCATGCCCAGACAAATAAAAATAATGGTCTGTTAATAATAATAATAATAAAAACCCATCAAACCATCATATAAAACCTGTCTGCTACATGGAACCATCAAGTGGGCATCATAGGACCACAAATAATCAATCTCAAACATCATAGGTCCAACTCATCTCAGATCCTGCGGTTGACTTGGTCAAACTAGGTTGACCAGGTCAAAAATGATCAAAATAATGACCCAGGCCCAATCTGATTGATGTTGCAAGTGCAAATGGATAAGATATGCTCTTTTAATTATTTCAATAGCAAGACTAAAGTACAAAGTAGCATTTCACTGGCGAATAAGCAATAATACATCAAATATAAGTCTGATTTAGATAATCAAATACTAAGAAAAATACCCTCAAGTGTATACTCAATTTATGGACTTGACCATTTTGCTAAGAATGGGTGAAGGTGGAAAAATCAAGGCTAGGACAAGGGAATGACTTAACAAACTTCAACACTATGACACGTCGGATGAAGGAAAAGGGGAACACACCTAAGCATATGTTGGACAGAAAACACACAAGGAATGGCGGTGTCTCACAAATGGAATAAGTTTATTTGAGGAGTGCCTATTCACTTTAACAAATGTCTATAGCTCACATCCAAGCTTGAACCAGCGCTATGAGGATCTTTTCTAGAATCGACGTGACTGAGTGCACAGCTAACCGTAACTTGGGGTTCTAGGGGACACTTAGAATTAGTTGTCCCTTACTCCATCTCACATCCCAACCCATAGGCTCTGTGAGGAATTAATTATTACATTTTTCCATGGCCAGCAGTCTTTAGATTTAGCATATGTTCATCCACTGCTTTTTAGGCCTTATGTACCTTTGGATTTTGCATGTGCTTAGAAGCACAACTAATTGCAGCTTTTATCCAGGGTGTGTTTCGTTTAATTTCATAGCCCTCTTTCATTGTGTTTAAAGACACAGTTTTATTTCATAATCATGGGCTTGCATAAAAGATATAACAAATAGTAATAGACGCATGTAATGATCTTAGTACAATTTGCTTCAAGTTTAGTCGACACAACTCAGGCAAATGGGGGGATTATCCACAATCAGGACCAAACATCGAGGGCAACCGACCAGAGAGGTCAAGGCTTCAAATCCAACTCACCTAAGCTCAAGAACCAACACCAGCGAGTTCTCCTAGCCCTGAAGGATCAAGGCTTCAGTAAGTTTTGTTGCACAACTCAGAGCCGAGACACGAAACAACAGGGAATCTATCCAACATAAAGCCATAAGTGGGGAAGTCCTCAATATCACAAGTTGAAGTGTAAGTCAGGGTAAAACCAAGTATGGAAGAGAACGGATGGATGGGGAAGGGTGACAGGTGATGCCATAACTATCAAGCCATAAAATGGTGGGAATGACCAAGTCCATACTACCAGAGAGGGTGAGACCAACTAGTATACACAAGAAATTCTTTAGTCCAAGTAATTAGATCATTTCAATTTCAGACAATCAACCAATAACCAAATCTATATATAATATCGCCAGATCATGACCACTAGATACCTAGTCAAGCTACCAAGATAAGCAAAAGAGAAAAAGGAGGGTATCCAATGCACAACCATATACCTGTTGGGTCATATACCTATTGGGTCATATACCTGTATATACCATCTGAACCATCATCTATCACTGGAACACTGTTGCTGCATAAATCTAGGCACTATCACACTGCTCTGTATGGAAGAAAATGGCCACATCGGTCATCAAATTTGAGGTCATGAGGCTCAGTCATGGCATAAGGTTGTAATGTCTACTCTGGGGCTGCTGAAAGGTGTAAGTGATCCTGAAATAAATGCTCATCAACTGTCGATCTCAAGCATCTCAAAGTAAAGGACTGGCTAAGAAAAGTACTAGAATCTGATCTGAAGATATGGTAGCCTCGGTTACTATAAATGTGATAACAGGTACTTTCACCCTGGCCCTGCCTCGACCAACCCCAAGATCACCTGACAGGAGCCTTCAACCCTCCTGTTCAGACTTCTTCGAGACCTCTAGGTAGCTGGTCCTCTTGTTTGTTTCCTTAATCCTCTGATTACCATACGGATAGGCAATCCCTAGCTTGGATTTCTATCTCGTACCTGGCACAATTCAGCAATTATCTTAACAGTCCTCTGTCAAGGCCCTAAACTTGGCCTCTGATCTCTACCCTCAAATGTCCCTTCCAACATGCTCTTATCGACCTTACTAGGCCTACCAGCAGTAACCTTGCTCGGCTATTGATGGTAAGGATGCCTTCGTGGTGACCCTATTGTGGTCACCAAACGATAACTTCTCGACACTTAATTAATGTTTCTACGGGAAGGCCTGTCGATGACAACTCTGCAGCGTGAAGAAAACACTTTTCTTGCACGTTGTAACAAAGATTGAGATCGCCCCTGAAAACCGATCCATGCCACACGAACAAGGAGTCCTGCACCACCACTCTACCGACCATCAGTGCAATGGACGCGACGAAAGGCATCCATATCACAAAACACAGCTACAGTTATCTCCTTCGAGTGGCTCTTCCTTCACAGCGGCGTGGACCACCGTTGGCTCCTTCGTGTTAGCGGCCCAAGTTAACACTAGGATCTAGTGTAACTTGGCAGCTCGACTCTACAAGTGTTGCGGCCCTTTCATACTTCACGCGGTCTGAGTATGGCGGCATTTCCCTTTCAAACTGCGACATTACGCTTCTTCCTTGGTGGGGATGGTTGATGACCTGACCCGACAACTCAATCCATTTGATGGAAGCTCCCTGGCGGTTGCACAAACAACCTCACTGCGGTAGCGTGCTTCCTCGACGGTGATGGTAAACTTCCTATTCAACTCGTGGTTCAATCCTTCACACCTGCGGCTGCTCGGTGGTGGACGCGGGGGCTCAAGCAATACACAACGACACCTTTCAACTTGTGGAGGCGACTGCAAAAGTTCATGATCCGACGGCAATCAGGTGGATATCGATGGCTACCAGCGAATCAAGCAAATCCCATACAAACCTGCGTTGAGATGCTCGAAACTTAAATCTGGGCAATTCTTCATTCTTAGGGTATACCAATCCGCAGATTTAAAGTTTTGCATAAACTCTCCAGCCACATCTAAGAAGAAACTCTCTTAAACTTTTGCTAAAGCCTGATCATCTACTATTGCCTGAATTCAATTGTTGGCCAATGGCTGTCTTTTCATAACTGCTCTGATACCATGTTGAATTTTTAACATAGTGGTATAATTTAATTTCAGCAGAAACAAAATAGGATCACTAAAAAATAAACATGCACAGAAAACAAAGGGACACAAAGATTTATCCTAAAAACCCTTCTACACAAGGGAAGAAAACCCAGCACCCTTTCTTATGTAGATATTCAGTTCAAGATACAAAGTACATCCAGATACAAGGGTACATAGACAGGCTGTAGATAAACCCAAGAATTTTCTTCTTATGTTGTTGCATCCTTCTTCTAGCCTTGCGCACTTGATCAGCTGCATGGAGTGAATTGCTTCAATGGAATGAGTGAGACATCACTTTATTTATGCTTGTTGATGAGTGCCTTTTTCACTTTTCTGCTGGGGCTGACTTGCTTCATGCATAATAAATGCTTTATTATTTATCTTCTTTGGGGGCCGACTTGTTAGAGGAGACCTCCCGAAGCTACAATCACCAACACTAGTACCCGAAACGCATCAAAATGCTGAAATGGGTTCGATACAAGCCAAAAACGCCCTAAGCCATATCGTGCAGCATTTCACGAATTGGAAATGTCATACTGTCCGGCTCAGATTGTTTTGGGGTCGTTTCAGTGTGATTGTATGGCATTTCAACACTTTTCTTAAGTTGTCTACGCCCACCCAAGCACCCATGAGGAGCATGGAACCAATAGGGATTTTCATTTCTAAACCTACTTAATTTTTTACATTCAGTTAAAAAAATAAGACTCTTTAGAAACCCAACAACTCTCTTTTCCTATACAAACCACGTCATTTCACCCATTCCTCACACTTTCTTCAAAAAGAAGAGCTTTCTACAGAAGTAACAAGCATTTTACTTGTGTCCTAGAGCATTGGGAGCAAGTTTTGGTACATTTCCAGCAAGAGGATGGTTGTGGGCAGCAAAAGTACAGCTGTCAGTAGCAAGAAGAAGGTTGTCGGCAGAATTATCAATTGTGAGCACATTTCTTTACTATTTTTGCAGCATTAATGACTTTTGAAAGTGGCATTTCTCATGTCCCTACACCCTTTAAAGCAAGCAAGCAACAAGAATACTATCCTCTTTGGAAGTATGTTACAAAGCTCAAACAATTCAGCGGTGGGGGTTCTTGTGAATGGAGGTGTAATTTATGCAAAATAGAAAAGATCTACAAGGGGTTTTACACAGGAGTAAGAGCTCATATTTTGCAAGAACGGATAAAGGGTGTTGAAGTTTTTGCACATACCAAAAAATCGAAAGTGAGGGCCAAATTGAGAAAGAACATAATGATGCTTGTTAACCCTTGACATGTAGGGGTGACTTGATGACCATTGCCTATGTAATCTTCCATCACATCCAGCAGTTCCACAGATGAGATCTATGGTTTTCCAATAGACATTTGCTAGACATTTCCAGCCTACTCAGATCCAAAACCATGTGCAAAAAGGAGCTATTCCACCAATCAAGTGTGAAAGGATCCAAAACCATGTGTCAGTAAAAATAAAAATATCAAAACCATGGGTCAAGAAAGAGGACAAAACAATGGTCAAGAAAGAGGGTGCTCGAGTAGCATGAGCACAAGTGGGCATCTCTCATTAAATGCCTCACACCAGGGAATTAGTCAACAGACATAGATGTCACAAGGGAAGCACTCTAAGAGAGCATGTCAAGTGCTACACCCCTTGAGAGATGCATTTCCTCTCTCCATCCAAACCATCCAAGATTCCACGACATGCACCCTATGGAAATGTGCTCTAGGAAGAGAGCACACCATGTCCATGTGCATCAAGTAATGAGCAATAAAGTTAGGGAATACCCTTAGTTGATGGGTTTCCCTCTCTAAATATGCTCTAGGTGTAAACAAATGTATATAATATGTGTGCTAGACACTTCTCAAGCATAACGCTCCCTCAATATCCAAATGTAATCCACAAGCCTCAATATATCAAATGAAGATGCCACAAAAGGCGACCATCCACAAACAAATATGCATTAAAAGAGCAAGAAATTGGCTCCAAAGCCAAAACTCTCCAAACACAACTTGCTTGATAAGGGTCTTCAACTAGATCAAAATCCTCATGCTATATGAGGGGTAACAACACCCTTCTTCCAATAGCTCAACTAGGCTTTGACTGGTATACCTCTGAATTTTCTTGCCTCTCAGATTATGATCCAAGCAAAATTAGCAGTGGCTTCCTCTTATTTGAAGGGAGGACTCAACATTCAATCTGTAGGTAATCTCTTGTTGTAGATGCACAACAAGTTTGTCCTTCTCCTTCCCCCCTAGAATCTTGGCTCTAGCAATGGATCTCAAAAGCTGAAACAACTTCTCCTTCCATACACATCCAATACTAGATCTCCTTCACTGTCAATTAGAAGGTTTTCTCCTTCGTTATTGTAATTCATGTGACTTCCCAAATTGGACTTCAATGCCTTAACAAACCTAATGTCAATGATTCCAAACTATCGAACTAACATGACTTGACATGGCCCTTCTACTATTCTTGAATGCTTGAGTTCTTTCTCTACGAGTGGAAACAACAGCTACCTCCGCACAAATGGAAGCTCCAATCTCTGTCTTCCCTCAGTTGTTAGGTCCCCTTCACCTGAACCAACTAGCTCTCATCGTGAACCCCTTCTCTGTCCATTTCTTGGCCTTTTATCTCCTCCCTATAACCAGAAGGCCTAAGGACTCCAAAATTAGTTATGGAATCTAATCGTCTGCCTAGCGAGCTTGTACACCTATCTACCAGTTCTCCGAATGCAAAATGACCCAAGAAACAGTTGCAACATCTTTCCTAGGGGTTGGGCTCCTTCTACACATGAAACAACCTTTTAGGCCTCTTTTTCACATCTAAATGTGGCAGCCTCTTATTGGTCGACCCGTACATGCAGCACCATCTTGTTTGGCCATGTCACCTGCCAGGTAGCCATTGACCTTCTTGTCTTTTTGTCTTGGGGCCCTCCTCCTTTCTTCTGTGCAGAAGGTGGACAAGTCTCCTGCTCTATATACCTTTTCCTTTTGCCTCACCTTTTTCTTGTTTCCTTAGCCTTTTGTAGCGTGCAAAATGCAAAGGACAGAGGTAGCCTTCCTTCCAACTCCTCCTATCCTTCACATGCATAAAGCTTTGCATCACCCTTTGCCACATCACTAGCTCTGCATCCTTCCCAACTCTGTATGCCTTTGCCTTTGCAAAGTGCAAAGCAACTACAGTTTGTTCAAATCTCCACATGCCTAAAGCTCTACATATTCGTCTTAGCCTTTACGGAATGCCGAGTGCGGACATGATGCTCCACTCTTCATGACCAAAAAGCTTTACATGCTCTTTGGCTCAGCCAAACTTAATCCGTTTGTCTACTCCTACATGCTCTTTGGCTTAGCCAAACTTAATCCATTTGTCTACTCCTTCTGCAGAGTGCGGAGTGTGAAGTAACAACTCAAGCCTGCTTCATTCTTCCACATTCTTTTGCCTTAGCCACTTTTTGAGGACAATCTAGAGCTTCTCCAAGACATGAATAAAGGGCTTCATGCTCAGAAATCAAGGGTTCTTAAGCATGATTTTAACCAAAGAAATAATGTATGACATTTCAAGTCTTCAAGGATCCATTTGGATCAGCATAACCATCGAAGTTGGTTGGCATGCCTAACCTATTGTTAAAACTTATGAGTAAATTAGCATAATACAAACCTAGCATTTGTTGCAAACATTTACTTACATCTAATGTCCTAGTCGCTAACTCCTAAGATTAGCATTTAAAACGTAAGTACAAAGTAAAAATGTACAGTACTTATTTTGTCTGTCTTTTCCTCATTAATTGAATATTACCTCCTTGGCACATGCACAAGAAACATGCAGCATTTAAAATCACTACACATATTTCACTCATTAATTATCAAATCGCCAAGTGCATTTTGAGAAAGCTAGAAATACCTGACAGATGACGCCCTTTGGAAGCTTATATTGGAGGACAGAGCTGCAAGTAAACCAATCAGAATCAGAATAGCTTAGTTGTCAATGTCACACTCCACATAGCAAGGATAAAATAAAGAGACAGTTAAAATCCAGAGGGACAGAAAGAACAAAGTGAATCCTTGAGCAACAGGCATCTCTCCCTAGTTTTCCTCCAACCTTTCTTTTGTGTCTTAACTCTAAATATAGGCACATTTGTATTGTATGGTCCCCATAAGTAGAACGCTTATAAACAAGCTATAAGTGGCAATGCTAAAGCAGCCAATAAAGGGTTTATTAAAGGGTGATATTAGCCAAGGAGCTCTGTAGAATTTTCTAAATTTAACAAGAGAATATAGGTGAGGGAAAAAATAAAACCTTGCATATTTGGTCCAAGCTATATAAAAATAGCAGTGTCCACTGTCATCTATACTTGCAATGCCTTAATTGATTTTTGGCACACTTCAATATTAACAATGAAAGGAGAAGTTGAAAATAGCATCCAGTGTGAGCTTATGCTAGTCCAATTACACATTTTGTCCAATAGAGAGAAACACAAAGCTCAATGGTGTTGAAAAGATAACTCTGAAGGTCCCCCCTCATGTTTTTGGTGTGGGTGTGATGAGGGGGACTTGAAGGCTTTGTTCCTTGTGTATTTATGTAAAAAGTGACTTTTATATAAATAAAGTTATGATGTTTTGTACTTTATGAGTTTGCGTCTCACTTAAGTGAAATATTTAATAATTAAGTGATTTAATTACTAAAAAGTGAGAGCATTTATTTTAGACCCTTGATTTTGTAATTTGATCTCAACCCTAGTTTGGGTAGTTAAGCAAGGTAGTTACAAAATTAAAGTATAAAACAATGAGAGAAGGGGCATTGAAGACACTCACCATCAAAGAGAGGAAGAGGAAGGTTGAAGACCAAGAAGAGTTCCCAAGACAGAAAAGGCACAATTTCCAAGAGAAAGGAGCAGCACGCATTCCTAGGCAACCTGTAGCAGGCCATACAGCAGCATTTATGACAGTCACACATGTGGGCTCGAATTCCAAGAATTGACTGCGCATTAAATGCAGACTGTACAGCATTAATTGCAGGCACATGTGGGCACAGAAATTGAGGCAGAAAGTGTGCAGGTCATACAGTACCGTACAGCACATGTAGACAGCCGTACAGCAGACCGTACAGTACATTTTGGCACAGATTTCAAGGTAGTTTTGCTGCTGTTCTGTTTTGAGAAATTTTGTCAGTAAGGGTTAAAAGAAGAAAAATTCATTGTAAAGAATTCTCTGAGTTCGCTCTTCTTAATGAAAAATCTTCTTCTTAGGGCTTTCCCCAAATTGGGGTATTGCCCAGTCTAGATTGACCAAAAACACTTGTGTTCTATGTGCTTGCTTAACTTTCAGTATTGAAGGGCTTTTGACTTGGTGGTTTTAATTTCGAAGTATTGTGAGTAAATCTTTAATTAAAACCCTAGATGTTCAAAGTGTTTGACAGAATTTGTGAAAGAGAATTTTCATGCTTATGTCATTTTTCTAATTTTCTTCAAACGGTGAGGAGAAAGTGTGAACTGCAGCCATGAGTAAGCAGTGTAAATGAGCATATTTAGAGGATCTCTGTAACTGTGATGGTGAGACAAGACCTTAGACAACAAATTGAATGCAAACAGATTCTAAAGATAGTTAGGAGGAAGCAGAGAGAAAGAAGGATGAGAAGTGTTTTCTCTTGCCACCATGAGACACCCTTCCTGAATGAAACCTCTCGAGAAGCAGGCAAATTGTCCCATATGAACCTTGGGATGGGGGTGTTATCACACCATAGTAGCAGGGCTACTATCCTTGCTGAACAGATATATGCACATTTTAGAGCTTTGCTTCTACAGAGATCAGCTATGATGAGCTTGTATTTTGAGATCACTCATGATCAGAGCAGTATATTATATCAGACTTTTGTTAGACCTTGTGCCAAGGCTGAGCCTTGGGAGCTCAGATTTGATGACCGATGTGACCCTTCGCTCCATACAGTTTCAGTTCAGTGCCCAGTGATGTTATTGCAGCAGTGTTTCAGATGATTTTTGATGATTATTATTATGATGTGATATAACCTATGGACTTCTGATTATTGACTATGGATTATTATCTTGTTGCTTTAGTCATCTTCACAGCATTAGCTTGGTATATGATTCGGGATGTGGCAAAACTATTTAAAATGAAATGAACTATCTTAACGCTGTTATAAATTGTAAAATGGACCTATTACTTGCACACTTAGGTTTCCTGACAAAACTCACCGGTTGTATTACCCTCCTATGCATAGATATGGTATTTCTTGACATTCTTCTCTGCTAGCTTAGGCACCACATTCATTTGACTCCATCCATCCATGACCTTCCCGATTTGGCTTTCACCTTTGACTTGTCTCTCTTGACTTTTTGATACAGAGGACTTCCCCATTACTACCTCTGTGTTGGACCGCATCCATGTTTGTTAGTGTCTCGGCTCTGAGTTGGTGACAAAACTTGCCTTTGGTGAGTTGGATTGTAGGCCTAAATCATTATGGTCGGTTGTCCCGATGTTTGGCACTGGCAGAAGTCCCCCTAGTCACTTGAGATGTTGTTGGCTAAAACTGAAAGCTCATGTACTACTTTATATTGGAAATCTTTATAAATTCGCCCATGGAAACTGTAAACTCTAGAATGTGTTTCTTAACACACATGAGTAAAGGGCAAGAGCAATGAAATGCTAAAATACTCCTCGAAGAGTATAGAAAAGGTCCAAAAAGCAAATGTTACTTAAAAGTTATATCTATTAACCTTGTATATTTATAAACATGCCCTGGATGCAAGCTGCAACTAGTTGTGCTTCTTAGCACATCTAAAATCCGAAGAGTTATGTAGGCCAAAAAGGCTCTGAAATGAAATGAATGATCCTAATGAACCTAGATCAGCTTTATGTAGACATGATGCCTAAGTTGAATAAACACTCTCTAAACAACTTATCCATTTGTGAGGCATAACTCTTCCCCTTGTTATTTGTCTGGCACAGAGTGTAGCTCCCCCTCTCCCCGTCCAAAGTATCTTTTGGTTGAGCTTGGTCAAGTCACCCCCTTTGCCGAGCCTTGTTCTTAGCCTTCATCCTTAGCTAGCAGTTAGGCCATGTCCAATGGGTGAGTCTGTCATTTAAGCTATTGTGCAAGTAAATATAAATAACAATGGAATATGTAAACATGATAAATGCCATTGAATGATGTTTATACTTTAAGTTAAGCTGTGAGTATAATTAAAGGAACATGCCTTAGTCTATTGATATAATTTGTCCTTGGTTGTATTTTGACCTAGTCAAACTTAGTTTGACTATGGTCATTCTTGGGATCTGTGATGATGTGGACCATGTATGCCTATGGATGATGATTGATGGTCCCACATACTCTTGTAGATGATGCCATATGGTGGACATATGATTCAGATGATTGTTGATGCAGTTCAGCAGATTTATTATTATTTCCAAATCATCAGATTATGCACTGTCCAGATATGGTGGACCCTATTGTTGACCCCTCAGGTCAACCCATGGTGTATGAGTACACATTTCTAGTAGATTTGGGTCTTTCGGATCCATTGAGACACTTATCATTCAGTTCAGGGCACTTTTGACAAGGATAGATGCAGTTATCCACTTGTTGACCAGTTTTGGGCTTGTTTTCCCAGCCTGACCAGCAGAGGCATGAGAGACCAGTTCACCTAGGGCGCTGTATGAGGAGGGGGTGGTCCAGCCACTTGATTTTACCATTATACCCCCCTCCTAGAGAGCCTGGTGGGATCAATTTGACAGTGCAGGCACTCTAGGTGTCAGTTTGGGGAGCTTCACAGTTACCGAGGCGGATTAAAAATGGAATAAAAGGGTCACTGAGGAATTCGATTTGGATAACTGAGGCAAGGTTTTGGCATTTGGTCTTCACAGAGATCTTCCGGGGTGAACCCCCCATCTTCCAGCCAGATATCATCAGTCAGTGGGGTCCACAAAGGCCATAAGAGGCCTTTTACTGCATGTCTCTATCAGTTTTGGGGACAAGATTTGATCATTTGTATTATTTTTGGACATATTATTTTATATTATTGTGACATGGGGATAAGCTAGTAAGGATTGATGCTTCCTAGCCCCACCATGAGCTTCTTCAGTCATGTCCATGTCATATGAGGTGGGCTCATATGTTTTAGCCCCCTCCTAATGATGACGTCACCCTCCATGAGTCTTTTTGAGGGATGACATCACCCCCTCTTTGAGTGATCCGTGTGGTATATTGTTAGGCTTATCTTAGCCATTTATTATGTTGTGAGATCTTTTAATCTCAACCACTCATTTCAAAAAGTGGTTTTGAGGTCTAGGGTTTTGGTCTTTATTATCCTATATAAGGAGGAGACACCCCTCATTGTAAAATTCATCTAGAGATTTTTGGCTCTTGGCTATTGGAATAAAAATACTTTCTTGGGCATCTTGGATCTTGGAGTTCGAATGCTTGTGGTGATTGTAAATGCTTCTTCCTCTGCACTGACAGACATTGGTGGCCATCTTGATTTTATCTTCAACTAACATTGTTTTGTAGGCAAAGAAGGCGATTTTGAGGAGTGCGAATTGGTGGGGAGGCCTACCCTTCAAGCTTCAAGAGGACGTTTTGGGTGACAGGGAGTTGTTTTGTCTTTGTACCAACAATTCATGTTTCTCATATCTTTGTTTGCATCTCATCCCATTCTTGATTGATTGATTGATCTTTGTGTCCTTGATTGACAGGAATAGGGAAATCGATTTGGTTGGAGGAGGCAAAACATTGGCAAGAAGGGCTCATCAAAGTTTGGCATTTGATCTTTGTGGGAAGTAATCCTCATCTCAAGCCTCTTCCATCTTCATTTTCCAGGTATATTCCATGAAGTATGATATTCTTCTATCCTATCCATCTACTCTCTTAGATCTTAAAACCCTAATTGATTAAAACCCTCATTTTTCTATTTTTCTAGATCTACTTGGATCTAGCTTGGCTTTGGGGAAAATATTGAAAACCCACCTATATAGCATCCACAACAATTCGGATCTATAATTTGGTGTGGATTGGCCTCCATTTGACACACTTTCCAAGGCACATTAGCCTCCTTGAGGGAGGTCACACTCCTTGAGGGAAGTTATTGGGGCTAGTTCGAAGACTTGAGTAGGTGAGATCCCACTTGATTTGCATAGATCTACCTTGATAACCTACCCCTAGTGCTTCACCTTGTTGATTTTCACCTTGTGGGCCTCATTCCTCATTTTGAGGGATTGAGCCCCACTTGGGTCACTTGGTGATGCACTTTGAATCTCATATCTACTGAGATTTAGCCATTGGATGCTCTTGATCTTCAAAACCCACCTTTCTTTGCACCTTGACTACCCCGATCTACATTTTGGTGGATATCCGACTCCATTTGGCCCTTGATCTAAGGCACTAGTCTCCCTTGGGGCAATTCGCACTTCTTGGGGTTAGTGGCCTTTGTTAGATCCCGCATTTGGGTGCTCTCAATTCTTGGTCAATCCATAAATCCATGCTATAGAGCCCCTCTAGCACCATCTTCTATTAATTTTGACCAAGTGGACCCATCTTGGACCATTTTCCCTGTTTTAAGGAAGTGGGCCCCACTTGTGTATTTTCATGGTGCTAGATCGATCCTTAAGCTTCAATAAGTGGCCTAAATCATACATTGGTTGAACACTTGTCACATCCTAAGCCTCTTCAACCACACTTAACTCTTGGGTCCACTTAATCTAACTCACGCATTGGTTTTCGTAACCTCACTTACACATTTCCCTAGGAACCTATGTGTTAGCTAATCTTCATTGGTTGGCTAGGGTCTCCCCCTTGGTCTTGACTTTTCAAGACCTAAAGTGAAGAGTGCCTCGGTTATCATGACACCCAGCTTGCATTGGGAACCGTTGCACTTCTTGGGTCACCACTTTAGTTGTCCATCTCCTCCATCGTCCCGGATGGGATACCTTTAGGGACAACTACAACTTGTGTGATAATAGGGGGGTAGAATGCAAGGAGTTAGTTTTCCCTCAAGATAGGTACAAGATTTCTATTGGAAACTAAACTGTGGAATTTATAGGCGGATTTCCACCCCTGGCCCCTAGGTAATACAGTGGCTAACTTCCATTTTGTGTTTGGTCTTGCAGGGATTGATAACCTAGGATCCATAAGCCATTTTTGGCGTTCTCTTTTTTCTGTGGCTTGACAAGGTCTTTTTGAAACAATGGTGCAGCAGTTTTGTTCTGGCCGCCGCAATCTTCTAGTTCCTCACTTGGACTTCTCTTAAATTTTTTGTTGATAAGGAAAACAACTTGACCAGATCAGGAAGAGTTCTGTTTGAGACAATGGATTTTAAACTTCAAATCCAGGGTTAGCAACAAGTCAGATAGCTAGGGGATCACAGCCTGCTTGTCCCTCAACTTGTGCACTGTCATCCTCTTACAGACTTTCTGGATCTCACAATAAGGAATCTGTTTCTTCTAAATGTAATGGCCATTATCTGGAACCAACATTTTCCAAGCAGCAACATTCATGTTTTACTTCTTTGTCATTGCTGGAATTAGCTTCCAAAATAACTATAAGCTAGACAAATCTCAGCAATTTTGCTTATTGATCTTACTCCCTTCTCTTATCTTATCTTACTCTGTTGATCTTACTCCCATCTCTTATCTTACCTTATCTAGCTCTGTCGATCTTAGTCCCAGATGGAGGAGACATTATGGGGTGGGCTTTCAGTGGGATGCTGGAATGGTAATGGGTCTTTTTGGTCTTCATCGGTCATGCTACACAATACACTTGGTTCTTCGGATCTCCTTTTTATTACCGAGACCCATGAGAATCCAGTCAAGCCACTTCCGGATATTGCAGGTTATCACGGGTTTTCTGCTCGTCGTCAGAAAACCCAATCTTCAAGTGGGGTTTGAAGTTCAAGTGGAGTGGCATGGTGAAATGAACAATGTTCATTTCCTGAAGACGAACAGTATATCAATAGCTGAATATGCAATTTAAGTAGGACAACAGGTTATAATCCATAAAGGAAAAATATAATAAATGTATAATGAATAAGAGATGAAATGATACAATGACCATGTTATGGTGTACTTATAGCATTGACTGGTCACAATGGTAAATCATGTCCCTTCATTAGGTCATGTCTTTTAGATAAGATGTGTCCTTTCGTTAATCATTAATCACCAATTATAAATATTATTATTATCATTATTATTTATGTAATTATTACTTTATTGTTATTTATTATTATTATGTATGTTACATTGCTTTCCCCTTTAAAAATGTTTTGTCGTCAAAGCATACAAAAGTTATGTCTTCGTTTTGGCTTGTAATGCCTTATAAGGATTCTTCATTCTTACGTTCATCATTGTTGAGGACACAAGGCGATATGATCTTCTGAGTGATGAGCAGAGTTGTCGAATTGTGTAAGGGTCAGACCACCCTAATTCGATCTTTTGTGAATTTGTTTGGCAATGACTTCTATAATGATAGGATTCCATACTTGAACTTCTCGTCAATAGAGTAGGATCTTTACTGAACCCTGTATATTTATTGTGTGTTCAGTTAGTAGATTGATGACCCTTACAATAGGGTATGCTTGTATCTAGTGTCATGTTCTAGAAACCTTCGTCTTTTGATACTTCTGGTGATTTATTGGTAGGTATGATTTCAATTGGATCTGTATTGGTTCCCTTCTATAATGCCTCGATTTTTAGCTTTAATGACTTCCTTATTTCAATGAGATTAGTGATAGTTTCTTTATTGATTGTTGGTTCTTTATTGATAACTTGCTCTAGCTTCCCTTGTAGTGACTTCTTATCATTCTTTAACTTCTTGATTTGGGTAAGTAAACTTTCATTATGAATCTTTAAGCTTGAAAGTTTTTCATTGTTCTCTAGGTTTTCAACTTTGTCCTTAAGGTCTTGGTGTTTTGATTGCGCCTCTTTTAATCTTTTGATTTGCTCGAGCAACCTCTGGTTAAGGTTCCTTATGCTAGAAGCTTCTTGATCTTTCTCTGATAACTTCTTGTTAAATTCCTTCACAAGATCTTGATTCTCTTGTTCTAACTTTTGAAAACACAACTTCTTCTCTTAGAACTTCATGATTTTGCAAGTAGTTTATGATTATGATTTCTTAGGCGAGAAATCTCTTCATCTTTTTCAGTGATGACCTTGTCACATTCTTTCTGTCGATCATGCAACTTTGTATTGACTTCTAGCTATCTTGAAGGATCACTTATGATACGTCCTTCAAGTCTTTTGATGAGGGCACTGTTATCACACAACATGTAGTTGTCCCTAAAGGTATCCCATCCGGGATGGTAGAGGTGTTGGACAACTAAAGAGGTGACCCAAGAGATGCCACGGTTCCCAATGCAAGCTGGGATTCACGTCAACCGAGGCACTCTTCACTTTAGATCAAGAGTAATCAAGATCAAGGGGGAGACCCTAGCCAATCAATGAAGACTAGTTAACCCAAAGATTCCTAGGGGAATGTGTATGATGAGACAAGAAAATCAATGGTGAGTTAGATCTATAAAGGTTAAGTGGACCCAAGGTTTTAAGGTTTGGTTGAAGAGGCTTAAAGAGTGACAAATGATTCAACCGATGAATGACAAGGACCACTTATGAGGTTCAATTAATAGATCTAAGGATGAGTTAGTACCATGAAAATTAGCCAAGTGGGACCCACCCTTAAAAAGTGGAAATTGGTCCAAGTTGGGTCTACAAGGTCAAAGTTGAAGGAGAAGGGTACTAGGGGTATGCTATGGCATGGATCTATGGATTTGTCCAAGGATTAGCAATACCCAAGTGTGGGATCTAGCAAAAAGCCACCTACCCAAGGAGTGCGAATTGACTCAAGGATGACTAGTGCCTTGGATGGAGGGACAAATGGAGTCGGATGTCCACCAAGTTGTAGATTGGGATCAAGGTGCAAAACAAGGTGGGTTTTCAAGATCAAGAGAATGCCATGGCTAGATCTCACTAGATCTAATGCATCACAAAGTGACCCAAGTGGGGCACAACCCCTCAAAATGAGGAATGGGGCCCACAAGGTGAAAATCACAAAATTGAAGCACTAGGGGTAGGTTTTCAAGGTAGATATATTCAATGCAACAAAAATCTCACCTACCCACGTTTGGGAACTAGCCAAACTAGCCTCTTCAAGGGAATGCGAATTGCCTTGGAGAGGTTAATGTGCCTTGGGAAATGGGTCAAATGGGGGCCAATTACCACCAAATTTTAGATCGGGATTGCCATGATTATTATTAAGGTGGGTTTTAAATTTTATACCCAAAGCTAAGCTAGATCCAAGTAGATTTGAAAAAATAAAAATTACAAGGGTTTTGATTATGAGGGTTTTATGATCTAAGAGAATAAATGGCTAAGGTAGAAGAATAGCATACCTCCTTGAGCGTACCTGGAAAATGAAGATGAAGATTGCTTGTGGTGAGGATTACTTCCCACAAAGATCAAATGCCAAACTTGATGGAGCCCTTCTTGCCAACGTTTTGCCTCCTTCAACCAATTCGGCCTCCCTATTCCTATCAATCAAGGACACAAAGATCAATCAATCAACAAAAATGGAAGTAGATGCAAGCAAAAGAGATGAGTAACATAAAATTGTTGGTACAAAGACAAAACAACTCCCTGTAACCCAAAACGACTTGATGAAGATAGTAGGATAGGCCTCCCCAACAATACGCACTCCTCCAAAACGTCTTCTTTGCCTGCAAATCGTGTTAGTGAAGATAAAATCCAAGATGGCCACCAATGTCTGTCAGTGTAGAGGAAAAAGCATTTACAATCACCACAAGCATTCCAACTCCAAGATCCAAGATGCCCAAGAAAATATTTTTATTCCAATAGCCAAGAGCCAAAAATCTCTAGATTCCTTTACAATGAGGGGGTCTTCTCTTTTTATAAGAGAGAAAGACCAAAACCCTAAACCACTTTTGAAAACTAGTGGTTGAGATCAAAAGATAAAACATGATAATCAATGGCTAAGATGAGCCAATACAATATAACACATGGATCACTCAAAAGGAGGGTGGCGTCAAACATAAAATGTCTCTAAGGAGGGTGACGTCACACATGGGGGGTGGCTAGATAGCATGGAGCCACAACATAAGACATGGACAAGTGACTAGGAGCACATGGTGATGCTAGGAGGCATTAATTTCTTTCACTAACAAGACCCCATGGCACAATAACATGATAAATGACTCTATGACATGTCCAAGTACATAAATGACCAAATCTTGTCCCCATAATCTGGGAGAGACATGCAGTAAATGACCTCCTGCAGCCACTGTGGACCCCACTGACTGATGCCAACTGATCTAGAAGAAGGGGGATACGCCATGGATGACCTCTGAGCAGACCAAGTGCCAAAACCTTGCCTCAATTGCCCAAATCGAATTCCTTAATGACCCTTTTATTCCATTTTTTAATCCTCTTGAAAACCCTGGAACTAACCAAAACTGCTACTCAAGGTGTCTGCGCTGTCAAACTGAGTATACCAGGCTGTCTGGAAAGGGGGTATAATAGTAAAAACAAGTGGCTGGACCACCCCCTTCCTCTATAGCGCCCTAAGCAACAACTGGCTTCCAATGCCCCTGCTGGACAGGCCTCATCAGCATGCCCAAACTGGTCAACAGGTGGAAAACTGCTAATATCATGCCCAGAAGTGCCTGGAACTGAAAGATAAGTGTCTCAATAGATCCAGAAGACTCAAATCCACTAGAGATGAGTACTCATACACCTCATGATAACCTGTGGGGTCATCTGTAGGGTCCACCATACCCGGATAGTGTAAAATATGATGATCTAGAAATAATAATAAAAATGACCAACTATATCAATCATCATCTGGGACATATATCCAACATAAATCATCAATAGGTGCATGTGGGACCATAAATCAACATCATAAAGCACAAGTGGTCCATCTCATCACGGATCCCAAGAATGACCATGGTCAAACTATGTTTGACTAGGTCAAAATACAACCAAGGACTAGATCGTAACAAATGATTAAGAGACAAGACATGTTCCTTTAACCATATTCACGGCTTAACTTAAAGTATAAACATCAATCAAGTGGCAGTTAATACATAGATATTTAGTGTTGTTTATAATTTACTTGCACCAAAGCTTTAAAGACATACTCACCAATGGACATGGTCTAACTGCTAAGATAGGGTGAAGGCTAAGAACAAGGTTAGGTAAAAGGGATGACTTGACCAATTCAACTAAGAGATACTTTGGACAGGGAAAGAGGGGAACTACACACTATGCTGGACAAGATAACAAAGGGAATGGCAGTGCCTCACAAATGGGTAAGTTGTTTAGAGAGTGCTTATTCAACCTTGGCATCATGTCTATATCAAGTTGATCCAAGTTCATTAGGATCATTCATTTAATTTCCATGGCCTTTTTGGCCTATATGACCCCTCTGGGATTTCACATGCGCTAAAAAGCACAACTAATGGCAGCATGCATCCGGGGCATATTTACATTTATGAGGTCAGCAATATTTAGATATAGCATTTGTTTTAACCATTGCTTTTTAGACCTTTCTATACCCTTCATGGGGTATTTTAGCATTTCATTGCTTTAGCCTTTATTCATCATGTGTTTAGAAACACATTCTAGAATTTAATTTCATAGGCTTTCATAAGAGATTTCCAATAATTTCCATAAATAGTACAAGTGCTTCAGGTTTTAGCCAACAACATCTCATGTGACTAGAGGGAATTCCACGCTGAGCCACACATCGAGGCAACCGACTAGAATGATCTAGGCATAAAATCCAACTCACCGAGGGCAAGTTTTGTCACCAACTCAGAGCCGAGGCACAAAACAAACATGGATGCAATCCAACACAGTGATAGAAAAGGGGAAGTCCTCCATATCAATAGTCAAAAAGGCAAATTAGGGTGAAAGCCAAAAATAGGGAAAGTCATGGATGGGTGGAGTCAAGTGAATATGAAGCCTAAGCTAGCAGACACAAATGTCATGAAAGACCATGTTCATGCTCAAAGGAGGGTAGTGAAACCAATGGGTATAGTCAGTGAACCTTTAAGTGCAAGTAATACATCCAATTTGTTATTTAAATACAACCAAGATATTTCCTTTCATTTATTAAATAATACTGCCACATCATGACTTATATACCAAGTCAATGCTATGAAGATGGCCAAAACAACAAGATAATAATCCATGATAACAATCATAAGTCTAATGGTCATATCACTACACATAAATAATAATCATCTAGAACCAACTGAAACACTGCTACAATAATAACATCCGAAACTCTAGGCACTGAACTGAAACTGTATGGAACAAAAGGTCATATCGGTCATCAAATCTAGGCTCTCAAGGCTCAGCCTTGGCACAAGGTCTACTCAATGTCTGATATACACTGCTCTGATTTGTAAGTGATCTCAAATAATGCTGCTCATCATAGCTGATCTCTATAAAAGCAAAGCTCTGGAAAGTGCAGATATCTGCTCAGCAAGAATAGTAGCCCAGCTACTATGGTGTGATAACAGGCACCTCTAAGCATGCCTTCATTGTAACATCCTGCAACGTTATTTTCTTCTTCTTATAGGAGAATGCTAAAAACTTTTTCTCCATATTTAAGATGAAGGTACCTAGTGTTTCTAGTCAAGTTGAACTGAGAATTAGGTCAACATCTTTATCAAAAATAGATGTAACATCGAATTTTGATATGAATTTATAATCGTGAATTGTTAGTTATATGTCCTTAACTTCATCTTCCTTTTCGCCCAAAGTGTTTTTCTTTTCAAAGATATTTGACTCTAGAATTAATATTTGATTGGTGATATCAACACTTATGTAATTTTTCTTGATGGTTGGGCAAATAGTGATGTCGATATCTCTTTCTTGAATAATTCCATTAAGTTTTAATAAGGCATCCATGTATTTTTTTATAAGTTTGATGGAATTTTCCCTTTTTTACACCACGAGACTACATTTGATTTCGTCAATAAATATACCTTAACTCTTCACTTTATTTATATATGTTATAACTTTTAATGTATATAATAAAGGTTATTTATTAAAAGGTAAAGGTTATTTATTATGTTAATAGGTCACCTTTATAAGATTGTACTTAACCTTATACTCTCTCTCTCTTTCTATATATATATACAACTTTTAAAAAGTTGCCCTTTTTATCTTAATTAATTACTTTACTTCTAAGGTAACTTTTTATATTAATATCCACTTGTTCACTTTATCTCTTTTTAAAAATGCCTTTATACTCTTCCCTAAGTTGACTTCAAAATAAAAACACCTTGGAAAACTTAATTTGAACAGGGCTTCATTCAAATTTGATTTAGCCAATTTTCTTTACTTATAATATTGTATCCTGTGACATGAGTTGAATTTCACGTCCATTGAGAATTTCCACGATATTAGCGATTGTTAATTCTAATATTCTGAAATAAAGCTTTACTTTGAATAATTCGGTGAGGCTATGAAATGTCATGATGCATGGCTAGCTGAAGAAATATTGGCAAATACCAACAATGAAATTAACAATATTCATAAATCGAGGAGCTAAGATTGCATAAGGGCATAGCGGTCCAATGTATCCACGGTTACCTTTCATGATTTTTTTTCCTTCGGATGTCCCACGATATTCCTAAGGCTTCTGTGTCACAAATTACTCAAGTAACGACTGTGGGGTTATTGTTCGTGCAAATTCTACTGTTAAGTCGGTGGTGGCATGCACGACCTTTTAGATGCCACAGTTCTTTTCGAATTCACTAGTAATTATTTTCAGGTGCACTTCTCAGAGGTGGCATCTCTATTTATACATTTCTAAACTCTTAATCTAATTATACAGTTAATCCAAAAACATCACCCGCTAACCTTCCTCAAGATTTTTATTATATTAATGCAACCTATGGTGAGACGGATCCCCCAAGGTTCCTAACAGAGAGTTGGTTGAACTTTTTCAAGAGAGCGCTTTCACGACTTGACGACCACTATTCAATCCAAAAAAAGTTTGAAATTGTAGCATACTAATGTTTTTCCTTCACAGGGAACTGTAAGTGGCCAAAGGCTGAGTGTGGTCAAAGGCCCGTAAACAAAGAAACTCTGAAAAAGATAAATGGCCAAAGACCTTATAATTCAAAGAAACTCTAAAAATTAATGAGTGACCAAAAACCGAGAATAGGAACATAGCTTTGATACCAATGAAATGAATAATATTTATTTCTTGAAGACGAATAATAATTCAATCGCTGAATATCCAATTTAAATAGGACAACAGGTTATAATCCATAAAAGACAAATATAATAAATGTATAATGAATAAGAGATAATGAAATGATACAATGACCATGTGACGGTATACTTATAGCATTGACTGGTCACAATGGTAAGTCATGTCCTTTCAAATTTTCAATAGGTCATGTCTTTTAGATAAGATGTGTCCTTTCGTTAATCATTACTTGACGACCACTATTCAATCCACAAAAAGTTTGAATTTGTAGCATACTAATTTTTTTCCTTCACAGGGAACTGTAAGTGGCCAAAGGCCGATTGTGATCAAAGGCCCGTAAATAGAGAAACTCTGAAAAAAGATAAATGACCAAAGCCCTAATAATTCAGAGAAACTCTAAAAATTAATGAGTGGCCAAAAACCGAGAGTAGGAACATAGCTTTGATACCAATGAAATGAACAATATTCATTTCTTGAAGACGAATAGTAATTCAATAGCTGAATATCCTATTTAAGTAGGACAACATGTTATAATCCATAAAAGACAAATATAATAAATGTATAATAAATAAGAGATGATGAAATAATACAATGACCATGTGACGGTGTACATATAGCATTGATTGGTCACAACGGTAAGTCGTCCTCTCAAATTTTCAATAGGTCGTGTCTTTTAGATAAGATGTGTCCTTTCATTAATCATTAATCACTAATTATTAATTATTATTATTATCATTATTATTTATGTAATTATTACTTTATTGTTATTTATTATTATTATGTATGTTACACATGCTTAGTGCGAGAGTCTCTTCAGGATAGAGTTCCTTTGGTTAAAGTGGATGAGTTTGCCAAGTTTATGTGGGTTCGGTTGAGCAGATTATCCCTTCCTCAGGGATATCTTCATAGCAATTTACTACTTTTCCCCAACCTCATCTCAATTCGTTATCCATGGCGGGCCTAATAGTGACCCATATTTGGATCTATACTCTAGCATCATTCAACATTCCGCGGTGAGAGAGGTCATCCTATTGGGTGATTTTAATGCCCGCACCAGAGCCCTCCAGGTCCCTTTTTATGACCACTATGAGGACGTGTTCTATGTTCAAGAGATCGATCCAGCTTCTGTGGGACTTCACTAATCATCTAATGATATTTGGGGACCTCTTACAGGGTACGACAGGAACCTCCTGCGGCTCGGAGAATCCTACGAGCTACTAATCCTTAACAACCTCCATCCTGAATTCCCACTCTTTCACTTGTCAGCCTCAGGATGGTGATCAGAGTGTGGTGGATTATGCCCTTTCCAGTCAAGACCTTCTCCCCTTCATTCATCACTTCGTTGTAACCCCCATCCCTTTAGTTGATCATGCTCTCCTCTCCTTCTCCCTTCAAATCGACACCCCCCTCCCCCACCCCCGAGTCCACCTCAAACTAACATTCTCTTTGTTAAGGGAGACCATGACACCTTTACTTCCACCCTCCACCAAATGCTACCTCCCATGTCTTGATTTGCTTCTCTCGATTCTGCGTCCGCCAAGTACACCTATCTTTCTTCTATCATCTGGGAGGACTCCCTTAAGACTTAACCCCCCTGCACTCAATCCATCCCCCAAAATGCTTGGGTTCTACCCCATGAACCAATGGTATGACGATGACTGCAAGTGCCTCCACACCCAATTTCAGCATGCCTTCAACCATGGTCACCCCTCCTACCCAGTTCTCAAAGCTTTCTACCACCATCTCTTCCACCACAAGAAACACCTCTTCATCTCTCATAGGCAACGAGAGCTGAGTACTTCCCTTATTCATTTCCCCAATACCATATTCCCCCACCACTCCCATATCCCACCTGATCTTGATCCAAAAGCCATGTTCTCCAACACCTCTTCCCTCTATGACATCCCGGAGCAACCCCTTATCCAGGTTACCTCTCCCCCCCTTGTGTTACTTATTCACTCCCCACGATGTCCGAGAGGCTATTTGGGCCATGAGTTCTAGTAGAGCAGCAAATGAGGAAGGGTTCCAAGTTGAACTCTTCAAACATGGCCCTCGAGCACTTGATTGTCACTTGGTCAATATGTTTAACCACATGATCTATACTGGCTTTCTAAAGTCGTGGTGGCATCATATTATTCACCTGATCCATAAATCGGGCCCTGATACCGATCCCAATAACTACAGAACGATCATGGTTGGCCACACTTTCTCCAAGCTATATGCTACAATCCCTCCATATGCAACTTTCAGAGGAGCTTGAGAGGAGATAGCTCGGAGCTAGAGAATAGGCAAGTTTCAGAATAGCACACCAAACCATTGATCACATTCTTACGCTCTGAGCCATCATTGAGGAGGCACGTCACCACTCTTCAAAAGTTTATTGTTGCTTTGTAGACTTTCAAAAGGTGTTCGACTCTGTCCCTGGAGTGGCATTATTCCAAAGGCTCCAAGACATTGCCATTTCCAAGACCCTTTTGACTGTCATTATGAGATTATATGAGTCGGTCCTTGGTCGTCTTTGCACAGCCCACAGGATCTCAGATTGCATCAGGAGTACCATTGGGATTAAGCAGGGGTGTCCACTTTCCCCCACCCTATCTGGGATATACATCGATGAGCTAAAGTCCTCCTTACAAGAGCACATTCAAGACAACGATGAGTGCCTTCTCCACCAGATCTTGATCTCTATTATTCTTTTCGCTAGCAACGTGGTCCTCTTGGCCTCATCTCTGGAGGGATTGCAGAGACAGTTACATGCCTTGGCCCTCTTTTGTGATCTTCATCAAGTGATGGTCAACTTGGGTAAAAGCAACGTCTTGATTTTCAATAAATCGAAGAGTACTCATTGATCTTCATTTCTTCTTTAGAGGGGAGGAGATTGAGATCACTAGCACATATACCTATTTGGGGGTTCAATTCACAAGACCTCATTTCAGTAAGCGGCATGCTCTTCATATACGTATCCCTAGCCCTTCTTGAGAGACAGTGCTTCAAACACCATTTCCAAGACATCTCATCCAAGATGTTTCTCATGGATACTCTCATATGACCCACAATCCTCTATGGCTCTGAGGTCTGGGGGCATGCCTACTTGACTGTGATTGGGCCTTGTTGACCACCAAAACCGACTTGGTGGACAACGGTTTACCATGCACATGTTGAATGTGACTTGAAGATGAGAAAGAAGTACTTATTGATTTATTCAAGCGAGACAGCTCTTTTTCTTATCTTCTCTCCATGAAATTTCCGCACCCCTACGTAAGGATATGTCAGCATGAAGGTCTAGTTTTGTGTAACTTAGTCACCTTGGACTTTATCATTAAGGAAGTCCTTTCATCTAGTGTTTTTTCACTTGAATAATTAAAATTCATTTTTAGTGGTTTTAATTATTTGAGTTTCTCACTCAAAAATACCTCCAAAGTGGTGAAAGGCCTTCTAGTGATCGAGTCCATGCGGTGATTGGGGCCTAGGAATGTTCTATATTACCATGCTAGACAATATCCAGAGTCTTGTGAAATTTCATTAGGTTTTACATAGGATTTTTTAATTTTTGGTCATTAAAAAATGTCCCTCGGCATAAAAAATTGTTTTATAAAAGAGGGATAAGTGGTCTTTATAATGTTGTATAAGGGACTCAAGATAAATGGCATGAGACCCCCTACACCCTAGGACCAAGTTTGAATTCATTCAGACAAGTCTTGCTATGGTTTTGGACACTTTTCCCTAAGTCAGTCATGGAAATCAGGAAAATTGACAATTAATTAGTAAGGCAAATTTTGGAAAAGTGCCTAAAGTCACTTGGGGTGGCCAAGTTAAATTTCTAAAGTTTATATTATGTTCCTAAAGTAAAATAAAAGGCCAAAGGGGCCCCCCCAAGCAAGTGTTTTTCAAATTTGAAGTTGTCGCCAAATGGGGTAAATCCTCTCCCACCATGGGAAATGAAATAAATTGAAATAAGCCAAAAGGGGGGGTCTCACCTTCATGATTCCTTCCCCTTGGCCTAGCAATGAAATATAAAACATGAGTAGGGGGTTCCCCCCCCCCCATTGTTTGTTGTTTTTAACCCATGGAAGTGCAACCCCCCTCCATGGACCCCCTTTATCTCCAAGTGACAAATGGCATCCATACAAAGGAACTATCCCCTCTCTCTTTTCCTATTTAAGTAGGCTCCTCCTCCTCATTTGGGTTACATTCACTCATGCTCTTGCTCTTTTTTTTTTCTTTTTGCTCTCTCTTGCTCTCATTACTCTCTTGCTCCCATTCTTGTCCAAGAAGAGAGCCATTGTATTTTCAATCTTTGATATGTTAATGAAGAAATCTTTGGAGGAAATATTGTCCTTGCTATGTGTATGAGGTAACATTGTCCCATTCATAGTTCCATTTTGCTTTTGTGGATCACAAGAAAAGTTTTTTGCTTGAGAATAGCATTGTAATAGTTTTGTTGCATGTTATGTGGGTTGTCTCTTAGCATTTAAGAAGTTAATATATTTCTAGTTTGAACATCTTGTTTCTCAAGTCTTTGTTGATCTCTCACCCCCATTTGCATGTTGAGCTAGTTTGTTACAGGTTGCTTAAGTTTGGAGAGTGGGATTCTCGGGTGGGATACCTCATTGTTCAACAACTTTCAAGAGGACTTGGCATCTTCATACTAACATTCTTTCTATTGCAGATTTTTATATGCTTCTTTTGCACTCTTATATCATCTTTTTTCAAGTTTTTACATGTTACATTGCTCTAGAAAATTTTCTGAATTTTATATGCAAAATTTCAAGTTCATTCTAAACTCATTTTCATCACATTTGTGCTATATTAGCTTGTTGTTTTGTGCAGGTTTCTGATCTTACAGGGGGAGGGAATGCTCAAATTTAGTCAATAGCAAACACCAAGAGCACCCAATAGTGGTCACCTCAAGCCCTTCACAAAAAACAGTCAAAAACACTATTTTCTCCCTCTTTTCACCTATATATTAAGTACTGAAATATACATCATTGTAACAATCCCAAGAGAGTCTCTTGGGCTTGAGTTTAATGCATTTCATTTCAAGTATTTACTTCTTAGTTAATTTGCTTTCGCTTGCATGTAAGAGAAGAGGCTTTGCCCATCCTTGCATGGTTTTGTAAGTAGCTTGGGTTTAGGCATCTTTTATTTCTTGCACTTTCCTTTTGCCCACACCTTGCATGAGAAGAGGCTCTGCCCATCCATGCAAAATTGTTGAGACTTGCATTTATTTTCTAGTTATTTGCTTTAAGTAATTTTGTTTTGCCCACACCTCACAAGTGAAGAGGTTATGCCCATCCTTGTGAAATCGCGCTCGACTCACACTTATTTCAATAATTTTTAAGTCATTTTGTTTTGTCTGCACCTCACAAGTGAAGAGGCTCTGCCCATCCTTGTGAAATCGTGCTTGGCTTGCATTGCTTTGTAATTTTTGCCTAAAAGGATAATTTTAACTTAAGCCCTGATTTTTGCCCTGTATTCTCTCCCCTCACCGGTTCGACCGATCTTGGGTGACAAGAAAGGGCGAAGATTTGTGTTGGATAGTCTAATAGGCACCCAGAAATATATCTTCACTAGAACAGAGAAAAAGAGGCTTGACCTGTGGAGCTAGTGGGGTAGAGGTTGTGGGGAGCCTCGTGGCACTTTGTGTCCTCCAGTTGAGAACCCAGCAAGTTTCGGGATTGACCCGTGGAGCTAGTTGGGAACCTTGTGTTCTCAAGTTGAGCACCCGACATTCTCTCTCTAATCGAAGGAGATAGTCTCTTGGGGTAGACACATAGATTACTTCAGTTATATCGCAACAAAAACCTTAATCCCCTAAGTTAAAGAGAGACCTAAAATATATTAAAATTTACAGGACCACTTGCACAACTTTGTTATTTTTGTTCTCAGTACTTCATTTCCAAAGCATTTCATTTACAGCTTAATCTTGTTATATGTACCTTTGATTCACTAAGTTGTTCATGTTCTACAATTCGATGCTTCATATGACATTTTGATTATCTTATTTTGCAAGCACTTTACATTAATTTGTTCATTTACTAGAAATCATTATTTCTTGCTATATTTGGTTAAATGAATGAGTAAATCCTTTGGAAAAGTATTTGATTAATTGATTGTTGTGACTCCATAGCCTGAGTAGAGACGACACTGGTTTTGTTGATTAATTGTTTATTTCTCTCTTACAATCATCATTAGTTCATTGTAAAAGGTTTTGCTTGTCATTAAAAACATTGCATTATTGCACGTTTAACTCTCATTCGAATTTTTGATAATTTACAACTCCCAAAAAACAAGCTTTAAAAAGAACTTAGTAAGTAGGGACTAACCCCCTTGGCCTTTAAGAGTTGTGGTCTAAACGGAGGAGTTTAGGACCGAGGTGACACTGGGTTCTTGACTCATAGTTGCCCTCAGGAACACACGTAGCGGTTGGGAGACTTACCCGCGGTCAAGTGTGTTTTAGGCGGCAACAGGCCTCAACAGAGAGAGTGCAGATCCTCCTCCTTTGTCACATCATCATATGTAAACAAACAGTACCTCATCCCATTGTACTTGCAAATTTTGGTGCTCAACATTTTCGGCTTGAGGCTGTGTTCATCCTGGTCACTCTCTTACACCGCCTTTGAAGCTCCACTGGCTCAGTGAAGGGACATGATCGATACCCACATTTGGCCTATCTCTCTTTAGAGGCCATTGCATTAGCCATCCCTTCAGGCCGCTTTAAATGTTGGTTAGTGTTTCCAGCTAAGTTGTACTTAGTTGGATTATCAAGTGAGTGGGCAAAGTTGAACATGTCAATGTTCATTTTCGATGATATGATGACCATCAGGCCTTTTTGAGGGCCCTTTTTTTTATTTTTTACCACATGTCCATGGCCCTGCGGGGTTTGTAATAAAATGTACTAGCATGGTGTTTTGTAAAGGACTTGGTTCCCTAGGACTTTTTGACTAAGTCGGGTATTCCAAGGAGTTTTTTCACCTATTAATTATGTCTTGCATTAGTGCATAACGACATAATTTTTGGGTTTTTCTCCTACTCCTCCAAAGCTGGAATGCCCGGTGAGGCTAACAGACCTTAGGGGATTATTAAAGTCCATGGGTCAATGTATATGAACATGCTAGACATTGTTTTTTAGTCATATGGACATGTGCTAAGTCCCCCTAAGTTGTTTTTAAATTTTCGGCGAAGTTTTTTTTTTCTGTAAATTAGGCCATTTTTTTAATGGTTCAATTACTTTTTTGTAAATGGCATAGAAATGTCATCTACAGGTCTTTTTTGCCTTGGGGGTGCTCGTTTTCCAACTCAGAGCACCCACCTTACCCCTAAACCCACTTTTTATAATGTTTGGGTCTTTAATTTTTCACTTATGCTCAAAAAAGTCAAAAAAAAAAGTGAAAAATATGGGAAAGAATTCAAAAAAGTCAAAAAATCATTAAAAAAATAAATCCCATTTTTTGGGGGATTGATGTCAGATTTACTTCAGCATGGTTTAAGGAGAGATAAGGGTTGAGTTTTATGACGGGTGGGCAGCCCATTTGATGAGAATAACTCCCCCAATCAAGCTAGGCGCATTTCGTCTTGTTGGGCGTTTTTCCCATGGGAGTGGGCTCCCACATTTCAGGGTTGTTGCAGCTGGTTTAGTGCTGAAGTGTTAGCACATATTGGGATGTGTTTTAGCAGCCAAAAGGTAGGAGAAGGCAGCCCCATTTGGGCCATGAGTTATGCCACCCATTCCATCTTTCTCTCCTCAAGCTTGGGCGCCCTCCCTTCTTCATTTCTCTATAAATTCATGCCAGCTCTCTCCCATTTGGTTAGTTGGAGTTGGAGCACGCCACATTGTAGAATTTGTCACTTTTTATTAATAAAAAGACTTTGGAGGTCACTCATGGTGTTGGGCTTTGTGAGTGGATGAATGTATTGGTTTAACATGAGGTAACTTGTATTAGTGCTTTTTGTTTCTCTAAGATCAAATCTAGCTTTGGGAAAGATCAGTGTTGGTTTATGAGGGAGATTAAGTAAGTTGTTTATTGCTTAGTCTTTCATTTTATGCATATGTAGAGATCAGATTTAAATGTATCATTTGTTTATGAACATTTCCTTTTAATTTCTACTATGTGTTTTATCTGGATTTGATCTTTTTGTTGCAAGTTATTGTGTTTTAACAGGTTGTCTCAAGTGGATAGGTGGGAGAACTTGTTTGTTTCTTCTACATATCTAATCTCTTATGCAGATACAGTCTCTTAGCTCACCATCGGAAGGAATCCAAAGCTTTCTTCAAGAAAATTTGATAAAAAAAATACTCTCCATCTCTTCCTCCTTATACTTTTATTAAATCTCTAGTTACTGGTTACCTATGAAAAGTATTTCTGGTTTATACACTGATATTCATATTCTAAATAGATCAGAAATTACTTCAAAAAAATCTAGTTTAGTTTGTTTACAAAGCTCATATCTCTGACAGATTAGATCTTTCCTTCATCTAGCATTTTACTTTTTTCAAACTTGCAAAAAAATTGTTAAATCTTGAAAAGTTTTGAGGAGTAGTGTTAGGTCTGATTTTAAAAGTTTTATTTGGCTGTCCAAGAGCATAGAATTTGCAGCGCTTAAAACTTGCAAAGATCCCAAGTAAACAAGCCTCATTGCTTGTCTTACTTGCTTAATTTTTGGCATTTTTAACTAGTTTTACACTTAGAATTTTTTGGGGGGTTTTTTAGGAGGTGTTCCAAAGACACTCTTAAAGTGTTTTTGGGCATCTTGTACTAAAATTTTGCTTGCTGGTTTGCAACAGAAGACGATCCGACAAAAGGAAGTGCTGGCCAAAAAATCAAAGATCCAGGCCATCCGGAGTACCAAAACTTAATTTTTTATAAAACCGGTTACTTTTCTCTTCAATATTGTAAGCCACCAAGTCATTCTAAAGAGACTGGGGCACTTCTCTATTCATTGTAAAGATTATCAAACGAGAGCAAGTGGGCTAACCAGCTCCCACACCCCATCCGCCCAGGGGTGATCTATGTCGTCTCAATTTTCATGGCATGATTGCTAGTTTAGTTTTATTTCTTTCATTTTGGCATTAAATAAAATTAACTAGGTCTAAAATTTACCTCGTTGGTCCATTCCATTAGTGGGCCACTAGTTCACTCAGGACTTAGATTTTCTCATTTTTTTTACAATTTCAAAAAACATCCCCTTGCTTTCCCGAAGTAGGGTTTCATGACAAGAGTTTCCCAAGTACTGGCCTGAAAAGAGACTCTTGGGGCTTTAAAAAGATAAAATTTTGGTTCCTAAAAAACTTAAAAATTTCCAAGGTCTTCTCCCGTATGCTCTGTGGCCAACTTGCAGCTCAGTCTAAACACGTTGGTACGCATCAGAAAGGGGAAGATTACTAGTAATAGATTTTAACACACCCGAATAAACAAACCTACTTGTGAAAATCCGGCACAAAGTGAACATTCTTCTATTGTGGGCAAATTTTTCTAAGGGCTTGGGATAACACTGGGTAGTGACCTCTTGGAAACCGTTAGTCTTGCCCTCGTTGGTATAGCATCTGAACACCTCCTTGAGACTCCGATCCAGCCCAAGTCTGAGTGAGAAACCACACAGCTGAATTCCGGACATGTTCCTTGTACCTTTGCGTATATCGAGAATCCACCAGCCCTAATAAGAAGATCATTACCACAATAAAAATAAAATAAACCAAGAACAAATCACACAACATTTTCCTTTCAGTTTAAGCATCTATTTTGACTCCATTTATTGGCACTGGTTTATCTTGTTATATTTCAAGTTGTTGATGAATGTTTTAAATGACAATGAAAATTATGGATGTTTGCAAATGAAATGTTGATGAATGATTTTTTGCTTTACACATATATATGCTGCATTGTCTTGGTTTACAAAAAATAATCTAACTCCTAGATTAGATGCTTTATTTTTTCATAGATTAGACACCATAGTTTGTTTTCACTTTTTAGGGTCCACCCCCCTTGGCTTCGCTAGGAAAGCCTAGACGGAGGAGTCGAGTCTCAGGTGACACCACTTGACTCTGACTTGCCCCCAAGGCCACACCAGCAGCTTGAAGAATTTTGCTGCATTTTCCCAGGTGTGGAACCAGGCGGCAACATTTTGGCGTCGTTGCCAGGGATAAGTCTTTTTATTCCCGGAATACGACTTTTGAGTTTTCCTTTTTGTTTTTGCTTTGTTTGATAAATCTTTAGATTAGATTTTTAATTTTTCATCTAGCGACTCCACTAACATTTTTTCCTTTCTTTTTTTCAAAGAAAAGCAAAAATAGAATTTTTTGTAAGATTATTTCATTCTCACATGGCGACTCCATTGAAGGGATAAAACCCTTGTATCTCATAAAATTTGTTGAGACTGCTTGTGTGTAGATGAGCCCGCGCAATATAGTAAAATCTATAAAGCTCACCTTGTGACAGCTCCACTGATTCAGTACCATATTTTCTCCATGATTACTTCAGAATAACATTGCTTGATTCCTGATATGGATGATGAAAGAAAAGAGTATGGTATTCAAGTTTCTGGTGCATTTCCTCCCATCGACTTCTCACACATTCTGGGTTTTCCTAACTCTGAGCCATATCTCCCAATTAATGGATACGTTGAGGCTCCAATTTTTCATGGAAATGGTGATTCACCTGTATTTCACATCATATCTTTTGTTTCACTATTGGGTGATCTCAATATTTGTCACGAGGATAATAAGATGTTGATGTTTGCTAAGTCCCTAAAAGGAGATGCGTGGAGGTGGTATTTCGGTCTTCCTAATGGATGCATTACCTCCCTAGCAAATTTCTTTGCTATGCTTTTCCAGAGATGGTATGATGGTGATGGTGATATGGTAAGTGTCATGGAAAGAGCTTTCACATACCTAAATAACTTAGCAAGGCTGGATGAGTCCATGATTTCCACTACTGAGCATCCCATCCCAAGTGATCCTCTTGAAGAAGTTCATGAAGTCCCCTTGAGTGAAGATGTTGAAAATCCTCCCCATTATGAGAATCATGGAGAACTCGACTGAAAATTCTATTATAAACATTGAACTACCTCATATCATAATGGTTGATGAGACTCAATATATGAAGATGCCTCTAACTTATTTCAGTGAAGTGAAAATTAGACAGCTTATCAAAGAAAAGTGTGTTTTCCGCCCTAGAGAACACCATGAATCTAAAGAGGAGGTCCATGAGGAGTCATCTATTGAAGAGTTCCATGAAGCTCCCTCGACTGAAGATTTCGTTCTAAAACATCCTCTTGTCAACATAACTAAAAATATAGAAGATATGGAGTGTTCCCAAACCTATGAAGATGATCACATATGTATTCATGATTTACCTAAAGAGGAGGCCATTATAGAAGTTGACAAAGAAATTCATGAAGGGTCTCCAATTGAAGATTTTTCAGAAGAGCTCCCTCAATTTGCCATTGAAGACTTGGGATCTCGGGATTACTTCAGTGAAAATGATGATGCTAGTACTTCAGATTCACCTCAAGAAGAAACCTTTACAAAAGCCTCTAAAGAAACATGTAATGAATTTTGTATGGTTTATGATGACACTCCTCCATTTTCTCCACATAATGGTGAAGTCTTGGACATCTTTACACCTTGTAATATCTTTCAAACCAAGCCTTCTGAGGATGAGTATCATGCTCATGAAAATTGTGAAAGTTGGCTTCCTTGTGATATCTTTGAAAGCACTCTTTTCGAAGATGAGGAGGATGGGTATAGCCAGAGATGCGGTGACAACGATGAAGACTCTCTCATATTTGACATAGATGGGAATGATGACTATTTGACTTCTATTGAAAATCCAATCTATGAGATTTTTAGAAATCTTGTTGAGAATCCCATTTATGACATAGCTAGTGAAGGGAGTATTGAGACCTTGAGACTTGATATGGAAGAGGAGCATACAGATACTTCTTATGATAAATCAAAGCCATGCATAAGTATTAGTAATGAAGACTTGGATCAGCAGTACAACGAGGAGTTGGATAAGATGAAATCACTGGAATGTCAATTTCAACCTTCATCAGCACATTCTGAGGTTCCTTATGATTTGGAGCAGCTTGGGGCTTATACTTTCACAGAAATGAACTATTAGAAGAGCCCTTCAGATCAATATGATGAGGTAGTTGGTTTGCCTTATCATTCCGAGTTTTTTCTCAGCCCTATCCAGTCATGGGTAGAAGAGGCCTGCATGAGGACTTACCAATTGGGCAAACACTTCAAAGATTTATCATACACCTATGATCTGCCATGCAATCTTTCAATCCAGAATTATCATGCAGGTTTGCATTTTCTTAACAAGGTACCCTTGTTTTGGCTGGTAACCAAACACAAGGTTAAAAGTTTTTATATTGATAAAATGTTAAAATGGTTGCATTGGATTTATCATTTTACTTAGCATTTTATTTTGTTATACTTAGAGTAGGAAAATAAGTTCATCAAGTGAGCATTTACTTTCAGCATTTCTTTTTCAATACTTTACTTTTTTATAATTAGAATTCTTTGGTTTTTGAATAATACAACTTATGGTTCATTTCCCTCTTATAAGAACTTGTGCTACTGAAAGGTTTTCTTGTCAAGCTGAGATGTTTTTACAGGTCATAGAAACCGGAGATTCTGGTGTTCTCGTATGCTCTCCTTGCCTGAAGACCAGATCGAGCACACGTCCCGCAGTTGGAGCCAAATGTTGCCAGCTAAGTTGTACTTCGTTGGATTATCAAGCGAGCGGGCAAAGTTGAATATGTCAATGTTCATTTTCGATGATATGATGACCATCAGGCCTTTTTGAGGGCCCTTTTTTTTATTTTTTACCACATGTCCATGGCCCTGCGGGGTTTGTAATAAAATGTACTAGCATGGTGTTTTGTAAAGGACTTGGTTCCCTAGGACTTTTTGACTAAGTCAAGTATTCAAGGAGTTTTTTCACCTATTAATTATGTCTTGCATTAGTGCATAACATAATTTTGGGTTTTTCTCCTGCTCCTCCAAAGTTGGAATGCCTGGTGAGGTTAACGGGCCTTAGGGGATTATTAAAGTCCATGGGTCAATGTATATGAACATGCTAGACATTGTTTTTGAGTCATATGGACATGTGCTAAGTCCCACTAGGTTGTTTATAAATTTTCGGTGAAGTTTATTTTTTCCGTAAATTGGACCATTTTTTAATGGTTCAATTAAAAATTTTGTAAATGGCATAGAAATGTCATCTAGGGGTCTTTTTTGTCGTGGGGGTGCTCGTTTCCCAACTCAAAGCACCCACCTTACCCCTAAACCCACTTTTTATAATGTTTGGGTCTTTAATTTTTCACTTATGCTCAAAAAAGTCAAAAAAAAGTGAAAAATATGGGAAAGAATTCAAAAAAGTCAAAAAATCATTAAAAAAATAAATCCCATTTTATGGAGTAAATGTTATTCAACACCTAAAACCATAAACTCAGACTTTGCATCAGCAGTGAAGGAAGTCACAATGTGTGTACGAAACTATTTGATTAAAATTCCCAAACACATAACCACATTCAGAGGTAGGATTCTTCCACATTTCTGCAGTCATCATATCTAGTCACATCAAGCTGTCATACTTGATGGTTTTGGAATTTGGAGTTATTTTAATCATGGTATTCAAGTATTCATTGAATTAATAAACCTCATGCAAATTTATACAAGCAACCATAAGACATTGCACCAGCAGTGAACCCAAATCCAGTGAAAGTAACAATAAAAATTCAGTCAAGAAGATAGAGATCAATACTTGGTATCAAATTAGCAGTTACATAACTCAGGGCGAAAGAAACACAATGTTGAAGGCAGCTACAGCAAACAAGTGAGAAAATACAGTGCCAGAGGAATTCCAAGTATATTCTTGTCGACATCCAGATCACCCGAGCTGCTTGAAGTGTGGAAATCCATGAGGCCGATCATTGTTAATTGTTGCCATCCAGATTGAAAAGGTGAAGAAGAAGTTACATCCATGGCAAGAAATAAAGATGGCAGACTGTTACCTACTTTTCTTCCTGCCTCGCCAATAGGGGAAAAGGAGCCTACTTGGGAGGAATTAATGAAGAACCTTGCTAAAACACAACAGGGGATTAAGCATAGCGTGCATCAGTGTGAAGGATCTCTATCAAAAACCAAGAAGAAAGGACTTGGGTATTTTTAAAGGTAGTATCCAGAAGTCTCTAAGGTGAGTTTAATTAGAGAGTGGTAAATGAAAATCAACAGTCATTGATCAGCCTACAAATGAACCTAGGAAGAGCAAGAATCAAATGAGAAGAGAACAATGGTGTTTCACATGTCAAGATTGTTGGATACCTAGTCATGCATGTGGCAACTCTAAAGAAGAATCACTCCAGGCATCGACAAAGGAGGAGCCTCGTGAAGATTCACAGGAACGAGAGGAGAGGCATGGCTCGGAGCTGGTTGACTCTATACCTATTGGGCACTACGGAGGTTATGAGTCACCTCTTGTGGAGGGGCCATTAATGGCTCTGGGTGTAGTGGCAGTAGCAGATGTAGGGAGTGGACACATACTCCAGGGACTGGCAGATAATGACATGGATGCATTCCTTGTTTTTCAGGATGAGTATGCTACAGATTTGTGGGATCCTGGTTCAAATGACACCAGTAGAGTGAGAGCATGGGAGGATGCCTCAGCACACCCAGGATATAGGACGATACTTGGGGAGACCGCAGCATATGAGATACTACTAGGTAGTGACGAGGATGACGTATAGGGCAGTGAGCACAGCAACCCTCACAGTGGACAGCCACACATGAAGGTTAAAGAGAGTTTGTACAAGCATGAGACGGAGCATACTCCAGAGTTGGATGGTTGGACAGATGTTACAGACAATGACCATGTGGTCAGCTTGCAGGATGGATGGTCACAGCAAGACAGCGCAGTCAATAATAAAGTACAATCAAATATAGAGACATCCATCAGAGATACAGGGTTGCCAGATGATAATCACCGAAAACAGATTGAACATCTTAAAGAAGGAATTCTAGCAATGAAAGAGAGGACCAAGCTACTCCAAGATACCGTATTACAGCAAGATGTTGAGCTTACAGTTCTTCGAGTGGTATGTGTTCCCACCGAAATGCACACCTGGGGGGGAACACAACAGAAATATTTCGAAGTTGCTCGGTGTGACCTTGGGGGCAAGTCTCGAGTCAGGTGCTGTCACTTGATCCTAACTCCTATGTTTAGGCAAACTCCTAACCGAAGCCAAGGGAGGTGTTGCCGCCTAAAACACACTTGCACACGGGTAAGTCTCCCAACCGATGCGTGTGTTCCAAAGGGCAACTATGAGTTAAGAACCCAATGTCACCTTGGTCCTAAACTCCTCCATTTAGACCACAACTCCTAAAGGCCAGAGGGGGTAGTCCCTACTTACTAAGTTTTCTTTCTAAGTGTTCGTTTTTTGGAGTTGTAAATTATCAAATATTAAAATGACAAGCAGATGTGCAGATATGCAATAGTTCAATGACAAGCAAAACCTTTTAAGACTAAGCCAAATATGATGCAAGAGAGAAACAATCAATCAATCAAAACCAGTGCTGTCTCTACTCAGGCTATGGGGTCACAATAATCAACTTTAAACAAGTACTTTCCCAAAGGATTAACTCGTTCACTTTAACAGATACAACAATGAATAATTACTTCTAATAAATGAACAAGTAAATGAAATGCTTGCAACAAGATGATCAATATATCACATAAGCATTAAAATGAGAACATGAACAACTTAATTGAACAAAGATATGTGTAACAATATTAAGCTGAAAAACAAAGTACTTGAAGCAAATATTGTGAACAAGACAACAATGTGAACTGCTTGCGAAGTAGAAAGAAGATTGTAACAATGTTGTGCAAGTTGTCCTGTAAATTTTAGTAAATTTTATGTCTCTCTTTGACTTAGGGGATTAAGGTATTTGTTGCAAAGAAATGAACTAATCTAGATGTCTGCCCCAAGAGACTATCTCCTTCAATTAGAGAGAGAATGTCGGGTGCTCAACCTGAGAAAACAAGGTTCCCAACTAGCTCCACGGGTCAATCTCGAAACTTGCTGGGTGCTCAACTGGAGGACACAAAGTGCCACGAGGCCCCCCACGGCCTCTACCCCACTAGCTCCACAGGTCAAGCCTCGTTTTCTCCGTTCTAGTGAAGATATGTATCTGGTGGCCTATTAAACTTGCCAACACAAATATTTTCCCTTTCTTGTCACCCAAGATCGGCCGAACTAGCGAGGGGAGAGGATATGGAGCAAAAATGGGGCTTAAGTAAGTTTTATCCCTTAAGCAAAACTAAACTAAAACAATGCGAGCCAAGTGCGATATCAGAAGTAAAGTATGAGGTGCGGGAGAAATGAAATTACTTGAAATAAAATTCCAGAAGTAAAGTACAAGCCAAACACGATATCACAGGAGTGGCAGAGCCACTTCACTAGTGAGGTGCGGGCAAAAATAAACAACTTAAAGCAAATTACTGGAAATAAAAATGCAAGCCAAGCACGATATCACAAGAGTGGCAGAACCACTTCACTAGTGAGGTGCGGGCAAAATAAAAATACTTGAAGTAAATACAACTTGTAAGCGAAACTACTTAACAAAACCATGCAAGGATGGGCAAATCCTCTTCTCTTGCATGCAACTAAGAGTAAAATAATCTAGGAAGTAAATGCTTGAAACAAAACACAATAAAATCAAGCCCAAGAGGCTCTCTTGGTCTTGTTACAATGATAATTATTTCAGCACTTAATAATTAATAGAAAAAGAGTATGAAAAGAGTGATTTTTGCCTTTTTACCCAAATGGCCAAATTGGTGGCTTGTGGAGGCCCTTTATGCTTGGAGATGGTTGATTTTGAATAGCAAATCCTTCTTGAATGTGTGCAGACTTGCTAAAAAACAGCAAGCAAAAATCACATAAAAATGCCCAAAATCACTTTGGGACTATGTTAGTTTATCATACAAAAATGTACATGAATGGTTGAAATTTTTTGTGTAGTTTGTTGATGAAATAATAGCATGGAAACAATGATTCAATTCAGATTTATGTATGAGAAATATGTAGAACAAAATGCAAAAAATTTAGAGTGAAAAAAGGTAGATATAGTGCTCTTTTGCTCATCTAATGCTTGGAGAAGTGGGGTATCTTCAAAGAATTCCACCCTCAAAGCCTGGTGACCTGCAACTTGTAAGATATTGCTACACAAGTACCTATAAAAGAGCTAAGAGATCATAAACTTCAACCCACAAGAATATGAAAATCTTAACTAGTTAAATAGGAAAATTCATAAAAATCACCAGCAAAACTACAAGAGATCTTACCCAAGCAAAACAGTTTGCTTGTTTGGCCTCCCAATGGTTGAATAGCATGAAGATCTGAAGCAAAGCACCACTAAGAACATCCACAACACCAAATCTCCTCCAAAGAATTTGTATTACAAAGCCAAATGACTGAAAATTACAAATGGCACAAGAATGGGCAAAAAGAGAGCAAGAAAATGAGAAAATGAGAAATGAAGCAAGAGCATGAGTGAGTGTAACCCAAATGAGGAGGATGAGCCTCCTTAAATAGGAAAAGAGAGAGGGGAGAGTTCCTACGCATGAATTACATTTGTCACTTGGAGAGAAAGGGGGCCCATGGAGAGGGGGTGCACTTCCTTGGGTTGAAAAAACAAACAATGGGGGGAGAAAACCCTCCACTCATGTTTTATATTTCATTGTTAGGCCAAGGGGAAGGAATCTTGAAGTTGGGACCCCCTCTTTTGGCTTATTTCAATTTATCTCATTTCCCATGGTGAGAGAGGGTTTCCCCCTTTTGGCGGCAACATCAAACTTGAAAAATATTAGCTTAGGGGGCCCCCTTTGGCCTTTAATTTTACCTTAGGGACATAACATAAACGTTAGAAACTTAACTTGGCCACCCCAAGTGACTTTAGGCACTTTTCCAAAATTTGTCTTACTAATTATTGGTTTATTTTCCGGATTTCCTTGACTGACATAGGAAAATGTGTCCAAAACCGTAGCAAGACTTGTCTGAATGACTTCAAACTTTTCCCAATGGTGTAGGGGGTCTCATGCCATTGATTTTGAGTACCCATACCCCTATTTATGGGCATTAAGTGCTACTTAACCCTCTTTTACATTATATGCTGAGACATTTTTTAATCACCAAAAATTAAAAAATCATCTGTAAAACTTAATGAAATTCCGCAAGACTCTGGATAATGTCTAGCATAGTAATATAGAACATTCCTAGGCCTCAATCACCCCATGGACTCGATCACTAGAACTTCTTTCACCACTTTGGAGGTATTTTTGAGTGAAAAAATCAAATAATTAAAATCTCTAAAAAGAAATTTTAATTATCCAAGTGAAAAAACACTCGATAAAAGGACTTCCCTAATGATAAAGTCCTAGGTGACTAAGTTACACAAAACTAGACCCTCATGTTGACATATCCTTACAAAATCCCCCACAGGGGTGTAGAAATTTCATGGAGAGAAGACAAGAAAAAGAGCTGCCTCACTTGATATAATCACTAAGTACTTCTTTCTCATCTTCAAGGCACATTCAACATGTGCATGGTAAAACGTTGTCCACTAAGTTGGTTTTGGTGGTCAATAGGGGGGAGACCCTACTGAAAAAAGGTTTCTAAGACTTTTTTAGTTTGTGTTTAAAGATGGAGAAGAGTGTTTATTAGGAGTTTTCTTTAAGTGAAATGGTGGATAAATAACCAAGTTTATTGCAAGTAACTTAAGCAAAACAACAACATAATATCAACATGAAATAAACAATAATTACGAGATTGATAATAAGCAAATAAAGATGTTGTTGCTAAAAGAATGAGACTAGTGCCGATGGAGTCACCAATTGTAGGAGTGTTGTTGTGAAAAATGTTTTGCAATTGTTCTTGGTTTATTTTATTTGTGATGAAAAAGAGAGTTGATTAAAAGGAAAAAGGGGATTCCCAATATACCTTGCGGTACGGGGAATATGTCCGGATTTTGTTCTAGGTGGTTTCGCACAAGAACATGTGGGCTGGAACAGAGTCTCGAGAGCGTGTTCAACACTACAACAACAAGGATGTAGTCTAATGATGCTCTGAGGTAACTTCCCAATGGTTCCCGCTTTCTTTGCAAAGTTTGTCCACTTTCGATCAAATCGGTATGACGTCAGATTTTCGTCGATTATGGGGGAACTTGATTTTATTTGGATGAATTGATTAGCTTAATGTGGAAATTTAAAAAATGAAAAACTATCGCTTTTGATATTCCAAAGCTCATACTAGCCTACGATGGATAGAGCATACGTGGAGCATACCAAATGTTTATTCCAATTTTTAAACTCGCCGATAGAGAGCACTCTTGATCCGCAAAAGCAAGATTCAAGAGACTTTAAGAAAATTACACTCTCTGATAGAAAGTGTGTTAGGAATCCATGTCTTTACTTTGTTAGTATGATGTTGTTGGACGCATATGCTTTGTAAGTCGTCCCGTAGTAATTGTTGATCAATAGTTTGTGTTATTGTTGTTGGCGCATATGCTTTGTAAGTCGCCCATAGTATTGTTGATCCATAGTTTGTAGCGGCCCATGGTTTTGACCCATTGTATTGGCCCCTAGACTTAGTATATAAGTGTGTGTTGAGACCTATGAAGGCACCGTGAAGTTATTTGAATTGAGCTTGCTCATAGGAGGTTGCCCCCTCAAAGTGGCATGTGATCAATATAAAAGTGATTCTGAGTTCTGTCATTTCTGCTATTTCACATATTCGCATTAATTAATCGTTGCATGTGCATCTCATCTGGTATCAGAGCACTTTCTTGGGCTCGCTGGGTGAAATTTCTGACAATTTTTTTTCGCATCTGTTGCAGGTTCGGATTTGGGAATAATCCCTATCCGCTTAACTGTGGGAAGTACTTGGGCATAAGCCCTAAAACTCATTGTGAGGAGTACCACAGGAACCCCGAAGTAGCTGGCCCATTAAGAGGACCTGCCAGCGAAAAGGGCAACGACCCCTACCTGATTGACTAGTTCCCACCCGTGAGGTAAACCAAGAGCTGTCGTTTGTGGCAAAGCGGTTATCAATTTTACCTGAGCCGTGGAGTGAGGGGTATTGCCCCAATACGCAAGCCGTCAAATAGCATTGGTGACCGAGTGAAACCCCTGAACTGTTAGGAAGCCGCACATACCTGGGGTCCATATCTACTTTCAGCTGAACTATTGTCGATCACTACTGCGCCGTTTCAACTCCATTTTGCAAGTCGTTCCAGATCCAACCGTTTTCAATACATTCGGCGGTGTTCCAGATTCCTTGCGAGCCGTAGCCGCTCCAGTCTGAGCAAACAAACAAACAAACAAACAAAAATATATAAAATTCAGTTTTTTGTCCATATCTCCCTTGTTTTCACTCTGTTTCCCTTGAAATTTTCGGGGAACCCCTGTCATCCCATTCTGCATATTTCATTCCTGAGGACCCTATCCCCAATTCCCCTTCCCAAAGCCCGAAAGCCCACATTTGTCTATTTTTAGGGTTTGCCATAACTTCCTCAGATTTCACCCAATCGCCTTCAAATTTTACCACAAAGTTCCTTTCTGAACTCTGCTTCTTTGTCCCTCTCTGCCAAATTTTCTCATTCTATCACCCCGCTTCTGAAATCCCCCTTTTTTCCTTCTTGTCCTTTTGAGAGTGTCCAAAATCTAGTCAAACCCCAATTACCCATCAGATTTTTTCCCAAGTCCAGATTTTCCCTTACTGAAGCAGTTTTTGTTTTTGTTTTCCTACCCAATCAAAAAAAAAAAACTCCTGGTTATGGTTGTCACCCGTGCCGGAGCAAAAACCATGGAAGAAGCACTTGCAGCCATCCAAGCCAAACTCCAGGATCTGGATGAAAAATTTCTCGGCCTCCATCTTGAACATTCAGCTATGAACAACAAACGGCAGTCCGAGTCTTCACCAGACAATGGGTTCTCTTCTTCCAGCAATTTTCGTGGTCCAAAGCATGATTTTCCGCGCTTCAATGGTATTGATCCAACTGGATGGATATATCGTGCAGAACAGTATTTCAGTCTGCATAATACTTTTGATGTCAACAAAGTTCCGCTGGCATCCTTTCACTTGGAACAAGAAGCTCTTCAATGGTACCGTTGGTACATCAAGGCTCATCCAGGGCCCAAATGGTCAGACTTTTGCCAGCTCCTTTTGCAACGATTTGGTCCTAGTGCTTTTGATGACTTCACCGGAGCCCTCACTAAACTTCGCCAAATTGGCACTATGAGAGAGTATCAAACCGAATTTGAGAACCTCGCCAACCACACCGAAGGATTGTCTGATGACTTTTACCGGAGTTGTTTTATCAGTGGTCTAAAGGATGCCATCCGCTCGGAGGTCAAAATGTTCTGTCCCACCACAATGATGGAAGCCCTAGGGTTGGCTAAGTTGGCAGAAGACAAGATTGCAGCCCAACAACGCTCCAAGCCCACTTTTGTTCCCTTCCGAAATATGGGTTCTCAGCGCCCACCTATACCGCAGGCTCCTCGACCGACTCCTATCAAGCGTTTGTCTGAAACAGAGATGCAAGCACGCAGAGAAAAGGGGCTTTGCTATAATTGTGATGAGAAATTCACTCGGGGACATAGATGTGTTCAGCAAAAGCCCTATCTCTTGGATGTGGAGTCTCCGCCTGCCTCTGAAATTGGTGACAAAGATCCAGAAACACTGGATGCTCCGGTTGACATTCAAGAACCGCCTATTGACCCTCCATCTCAGGATGACCAGCCAGAGATATCTCTCCATGCTTTAGCTGGAATCACCACCCCCCAAACAATGCGGGTCAGGGGTTACTTCAAGAAGCTTCCTCTTACAATACTCATTGATTCTGGTAGCACTCATAATTTCATTGACCCTCGGATCGCCAAACAAGCTGATTGTTTTATTCATCCTTGCTCCAACTTTGAAGTCATGGTTGCCAATGGGGGCACCTTACCTTGCAAAGGGAAGTGTCGAAATGTGTGTATCTCTATGGGAGATTATACCTTGCGCTCTGACATGTTTGCCTTGCCCTTAGGCGGATGTGATGTGGTTTTGGGCGCTCAATGGCTACGCACACTTAGCCCTATCTTATGGGATTTTGCTGAACTTTGGATGCAGTTTTCCCTCAATGGACAAAAACACACATTGACAGGATTACAACCAGGTTCTCTCAGTATCATCAGTTCACATCGCATGGAAAAACTCCTCAAGAAGAATTCACATGGTGTCATCGCTCAGATCCATTCCATTCAGATGCAGCCATCAACGGTCTCCACTACTCCTTTGGATCTACAACAAATTCTGGATCGATATACAAGTGTCTTTGCTGAACCGGTGGGATTGCCACCTTCCAGGCCAGAAGACCATCGTATTCAGCTCCTTCCTGGCAGTGTTCCTCCCAACATCAGGCCCTATCGCTACCCATTTCACCAAAAAACGGAGATTGAAATGCTCGTTCGGGACTTCTTGAAGCAAGGTATTATTCGCCCAAGCACTAGTTCCTTTTCTTTTCCCAATTATTCTTGTCCGTAAAAAAGATGGGTCATGACGCCTCTGCATTGACTTCCGAGCACTTAATCACCTCACCATCAAGGATAAGTTTCCAATTCCTGTTGTTGATGAGCTTCTTGATGAGCTTCATGGGGCTCACTTTTTCTCCAAGTTAGATCTTCGTTCTAGGTATCATCAAATTCGGGTTCATGAGGATGATATCCCTAAAACAGCTTTCCGCACACATGATGGCCATTATGAATTTTTGGTCATGCCCTTTGGCCTCACTAATGCTCCTTCCACATTCCAAGCCTTAATGAATAAAATATTTCGACCCTACTTGCGGAAATTCATTCTGGTATTCTTTGATGATATCCTCATCTACAGTAAAACATGGGATGAACATCTCCAGCATCTGGATCTTGTCATGCAACTTTTCTCTGACCATCATCTCCATGCCAAGCAGTCTAAATGTGTTTTTGGACAGAAGGAAGTTGAGTATCTCGGGCACGTTATCTCAGCACAAGGGGTACGCGTGGATCCTGCCAAAATCAATGCCATGAACAATTTGCCGCATCCTCAGACACTCAAGAGCCTTCGTGGTTTTTTGGGGTTGACTGGCTACTACCGCAAGTTTGTCAAGGATTATGGGAAGATTGCAGCTCCATTAACTGCTCTATTGAAAAAGGATGCTTTTACATGGACACCTGCTGCTCAGTGTGCATTTGACAAACTAAAACAAGCTATGTGTACTACACCTGTGCTAGCTATGCCCGATTTTTCCAAGCCCTTCACTATTGAGAGTGATGCTTGTGGCAATGGACTTGGTGCTGTTCTCCTTCAAGATGAACACCCCATTGCATTCACCAGCAAAGCCCTTTCAGGTAAGAATTTAGTTGCCTCTACCTATGAGAAGGAAATGATGGCTATTTTGCATGCACTACAGAAGTGGCGCCCATACCTATTAGGGAATCATTTCTGCATCAAGACTGATCACCAGAGTCTGAAATATTTCTTGGACCAGCGTGTCTCCTCCCCGGCACAACATAAATGGGTTAGCAAACTCATGGGTTATGACTATGAGATCACTTACAAGAAGGGTAAAGACAATATTGTGGCAGATGCTCTTTCTCGCACATTTGATGCCCAAGGTTCTCTTTTAGCTATTTCTATGCCTGTTCCAAATTGGTTGCAATCTGTTCAACAGGGTTATGTCAATGACTCTTCCTTATCTCAAATCATCCAACGCTTGACCAGCAACCCTTCTGCTGTACCACATTACTCTTGGGATGGTGCTTCTCTGTGATACAAGGGTCGTCTGGTGCTTCCCCAGAGCACAGATCTTCAACAGGCTGTCTTCTATGAACTCCATGCTTCTCCATCGGCAGGGCACTCTCTGTTCCTCAAAACGTATGAACGAGCACGGCGTAACTTCTTTTGGCAGGGCATGAAAAAGACAATTCAACAGATGGTGGTCGAATGTGATACCTGCCAGCGCAATAAGGGTGAAACAACACTCCTTCCAGGATTGCTTGAACCCTTGCCCATACCTACACGGATTTGGACAGATATTTCTATGGATTTCATTGAAGGGCTCCCTAAATCTGGCGGGAAGACATTGATTCTCGTTGTGGTTGATCGCCTCTCCAAATATAGTCATTTTTGTGCTCTCAGCCATCCCTATACAACCTCCTCTGTCGCTCAAATTTTCGTGGACCAGATCTTTCGTCTTCATGGCATCCCTTCTTCCATTGTCTCGGATAGTGATGCGACTGTCACCAGTCATTTTTGGACAGAACTATTTCGCCACACTGGCACCAAACTGAAGATGAGTTCAGGGTATCACCCACAAACAGATGGTCAGACTAAAATTATCAATAAATGCTTGGAAACTTATCTTCGTTGCTTCACCTCGGAACAACAACATCAGTGGGCAAAGTGGCTTCCTCTCGCTGAATGGTGGTACAATACCTCTTACCACACCGCCTCTAAAATGACCCCATATGAAGCAGTCTATGGTCAGGCAGCTCCAGCTCTTCTTCCATACACCCCCACCAGTTCACCAGTTCAGGAAGTTGACACGGTCCTTCGAAACCGCGATCAGATTCTTCGCATTTTGCGGGACAATCTTCACATGGCACGAAATCGCATGAAGCAACAAGCTGATCAGCACCGTTCTGAGCGCACTTTTCAAGTTGGCGATATGGTTTTTCTTCGTCTCCAGCCGTACAAACAATCCTCCTTGAAACTCAAAGGGCGTCATAAGCTCGCTCCAAAGTTCTATGGGCCATATCGGATTCTTCAGAAGATTGGGTCCGTTGCTTATAAATTGGAACTTCCTCCTTCTTCCCGCATTCATCCAGTCTTTCATGTCTCTTGTCTGAAGAAAGTTCTTGGCACCAACATCAGTGGACAAACGATTTTACCCGAACTGGATAATGAAGGATCCATCCTTTTGGGGCCAGAGGCCATCCTCAATCGACGCACGCGTCAGCTTCACTCTCGCTCTATCACAGAGGTCTTAATTCAGTGGCACGGCATGCAACCAGAGGATGCTACATGGGAACCACTCCTTCAGATTCAACAACAATTTCCACATCTAAAGCTTTGAGGACAAAGCTTTTTTTAAGGGGGAGGGGATGTTAGGAATCCATGTCTTTACTTTGTTAGTATGATGTTGTTGGACGCATATGCTTTGTAAATCGTCCCGTAGGAATTGTTGATCAATAGTTTGTGTTATTGTTGTTGGCGCATATGCTTTGTAAGTCGCCCGTAGTATTGTTGATCCATAGTTTGTAGGGGCCCATGGTTTTGACCCATAGTATTGGCGCCTAGACTTAGTATATAAGTGTGTGTTGAGACCTATGAAGGCACCGTGAAGTTATTTGTATTGAGCTTGCTCATAGGAGGTTGCCCCCTCGAAGTGGCCTGTGATCAATATAAAAGTGATTCTGAGTTCTGTCATTTCTGCTATTTCGCATATTCGTATTAATTAATCGTTGCAGGTGCATCACAGAGTGCTCTTGATCTGCAAAAGCGAGATTCAAGAGACTTTAAGGAAATTAAACTCTTCGATAGAGAGCGCTCTTGATCCGCAAAAGCGAGATTCAAGAGACTTTAAGGAGTCCAAAAGCTCAAAAAATGGAAAGCAACTCAAGAAATAAAACAAAAGTTTTTTAATTATTACCCAAGAATCTCTTTCAGGTCAAAGACCGTACTCGGGAGAGCAAGGGGGTTAGTATTTAATTTTGCAAGAAATAATCCTAAGTAAAGATTTAAATCAAATTTAAACTAACTTTAAATTGCAAAAAATGAAACTAGCCTAACAAAATACTATTCTAGTGCGGTACAGGTAGAAAGCAAATAATAAAAGGACAAATACAAGTTTCCCCCAAATGGGGGAAGAAGGATGTGGGAGCCGTAATCCCACTTGCTCTTTTATTAAATTTTTACAATATTGTTAACTCTCCAATAGAGAGCGCTCTTGATCCACAAAAAGCAAGATTCAAGAGACTTTGCTAGCTTATAAAAGCTAATGAAAAATAGGAGAATAGAAAAGAAGTATTTTCTATGATTCGCACTCCTAAAATCGCTTCTTTTCTTTGTTTTCCTGTAACATAAAGCTAAAAACCAGCAAACAGAAAATTCATTAATGTGTTAGTATTTTAGCTAAAAACACATAATATCACAATTTAATACTTGCAAATGATGGACAAATTTAACTACTTCAAGTATTAAAATTAGATCTAGATCTATGATTTATCATTAAGCTTCTTAGATCTATGATGAGTGCAAATAAACTTTTTTGAAATTTAAGCTTTGAAATTAGATTTATTTGCTTCTTTTTTGAACAAAAGGGAAAGAAGAGGATTTTTAAATTTGAAGGGTGAGAAATATGGAACCAAGCCCAAGCTTCAGAACGATGGAAAATCTTTGAGTGCCTGCAAAAACAATATGTTAGCAATAAGCAATAAATCCGAGTTGTTGGAGAGGAAGAAGACCCAACTGAGGTCCACTTCCAAATCAACCTTTATCCTGCAAAGCTTCAAAACACTTACAAGAACAAGTGGGATCAAATCTAGAAAATATGATAACAAAAAGCTATGAAGAGCATTAGTAGATCTGAGTACACTTGCTACTTCATAGCATTTTACTAACATACTAAAAACAAGTAAATCAAAGCCTATGAATACTTGTTCCTATGGGGCTCAAACGCCTTCTAAGCTAGATTGATCCACAAATATTCAATGCAAAAGTAAATAACTAAACAAGATTATACCTCAAAATGCATGCATCACAATGGTAGATCTTGCAAGCTCATGGACCTCCAAAGCCTCAACAAATTCTATTACTTGAAAAAATAGATACAATACAGAAGCAAAGGTTCAATGCTAATCCACCAGGAATGAGGGAACTCGACCTTGCTTTTATAGAAAGAATACAAGAAGAGGTGGGCCATGAGAGGGAGGGGTGCATCCCTTGATCCATGGAGAAACTAAGCGTTGAACATAACTCCAACTTAGTGCTTGGTTGTTGTGATTGAAGAGGTGGCAGCCACCTCACAATAGGGGTGCCAACCTCCCATTAGATTCTCCTCCCTCCAACAAGAACGCGCCACCAACAAGGAATGACGCCCATGTGAGGAGTGGGCACAACTCCCAATTTGGTATTAATTGCCATCTTAAGATTTGACATTTAAACCATGTTCTTATCGACTTAATGGGGTCGCACATCATAAGAGAATACTTTGTCACCTTTTCCCCACATGTTTTAAACATGTTTTTCGATTTCGTAACTTCGTAACTTAGTGCCATTTTGTCGCTTCTTTAGCATTTATGTGTCATTTTGTCGTCTCCTTAAGAAAAAATGCCATAAGTGATAACTTAATCACCCGAAACCTAGGAAAAGTGGGTCCCCGGATAAAGAGGATGCTTTAAGTGTGAAAACGAGCATCCCTCCGCCAAATTCCGCCTCCAAACCATACTTTTATTACAATTTGAAATTTTCCAATTAAACCATTAAAAAATTGTCTAATTTACGGAAAATTTTATTTTTGTCGGAATGAACTCAAACTCCTAGGGGACCTAGTGCATGTCCATACGACTCAATACTGATGGCTAGCATGTAAAAATACATAAACACTTAGGCTTTAATAACGGATAACCTCCCAAGGTTTGACCACCATGGTAAATACTCCAGCTTTGGAGGTGTGAGTGAAAATCTCAGAAATTATACGTCATTGAAGCGCAACGCATAATTCCTAAGGAAAAAACACTCTAGAGTATCCCCTTGACACATAAACCTAAGGTAAGCCAAGCCTATTACAAAAAGACTATGCTTAGACCAACTTATTACAATTCCCCATGGTGGTATGGACATGCAATTATTACAAAGGGGCCAAAATTGGCCTTGCAAATGACTTATGGACTTCTGAACACTAACGATGAACATTGAACATGTTCATAACTCTAGCGGCTCACAATAAATCCAACTATGGTACAAAATAATTGGTAACAGTATGTGCTAAGTCAGCTGCCAAGCTTTCCAGTATTGAAGAGGAGTTAGATTGCTTGATGGGGCGGCAAAAGAAGCATACTTGTGCATTTCGAAGCAGTTCTCTTCAGGAGTACATAGACAAGGCTTGCAGTACCTTGAGTCCACATTTACATAGTAGAGAGGCAGTTTGGTATGAGGGAGAAGGAGTGAAATCTCCCAGATGGTTTTTACAAGTTGGAATTGGAAGGGCACAGTGTCACCCTGGTGGGGTTATTCCTTGTGATATTGCTTATGCACTAGGTCAGTTTCAGGGGTTGGATTGGAGAGAGATTCAAAATTGGTGTCCTATAGAGTGGGCAATTCATGGAGAGACATTCCTAGCCAGAGGTATAGTATAGCAGAATCCTTTGAATATTGGGGAGGAAAGATGCACAAGTTGGTATTGGGATCCACGTGGGACATTTCAGCATACAGTAGAGCTTGACGAATTCTTGGAGCACACCATGGGGGGTGAGGAAAGCATGGGTATGACTCAGGGTCAGACATTGTATGGTGACGATGTTCTTCCATTAGTGTATTTAGGACTGAGGCAAAAGAAGATTAGCGGCGCCTTCTTCAGATTCACATGGGATCCTGGTATTTGGGCAGGCTAGGGAATTAATTAATTAATGATGTCACTCTAGGATAAATAGCATACTTTTAGCAGTGACACCAAGTCATTAATAAAAAGGGAGGTCACTTCAGTGACATGCGCCATCAGAAAAGCAGGCATGCGTGATTAAATTAACATGCATGCGTAATTAAGTGGCATGCAAAATTGCATGTGCATGCGAAATTAATTAATTAAAAGTCAGGCATGCAACAATTCGGTCAAAAATGGTTATAAAAGTCAGATAAAGGGAAAATAGGGATTCATTATTACTATTGATTGTTGAAGAATTGATTTGAGAGCTCTCTGAGCTTCTTCAGGGTTAAGGGCGAATTGCCTTAGCCAACATTGGGTTCGATGGCGAAATCTATCCATCCTAGCCAAGTTCTTGGATAGATCATTCAGATCTATCATTTTGGGCATCATTGTGAGAGTATATATGGATTTTTTGAGTAGGGTTCGAGTTACCTTGAAGCTAAGCAAATTATCATCATAAGGATTAGTTATTGGCAGCGATTTCTACTAAATCCTGGAACATAATGAGGATATCAGAGGAGGGCAATTTGAAGAGAAGGAATCATCATCTCACTGTTGGCCAACAAAGTATTTCATACCCAGACTTGTTGCCATCATTCATTGAGAAAGGGCGACTTTATCACTCTTAGAAGGGTGCATTAGATGAAGAGGATCCAGACTTGGGAGTGCTAACTGCTTGGCCATTTAATGAAGTCATTTTTCACTGTTGAAGGGGTTTCTACATTGAGTACCTTGTGGCTACTATTTCCCTCCATAAAATCGTGGTAAGAAGAGTGATTTCCAGTTGTTCTTGGAGATCGTATTCTTCATTCTTTTAACTTGGGACCCAGTACCACAGATCTGGGGCATCCACTGTTATAACAGTCATAAATCATCATTTAGGAAACACAGAGAAGTTCAGAATGGGCATATAAAGAATGTCGACGGAAACATCCATTTCCGGCTGTTATCAACTGATTTGTACAATAGTTGAAACCTTATTGAGCCGCCAGTGTTGGAACACATCAGTGTTTACTTCCAGAGTATCTGGGTTTCATATATTTGGGCCTAGCCAGTTTTGGCTAGCCAGTTTTGTTTTTGAGTCGACATGACCATGGCCCCATGGGGGTTTGTATCAAAGTGTGCTAGTAGGGTCTGAGTGGCTCGGTTCCCCATGACTGGATTAAACAACTAAGGTATTCCAGGGAGTTTTTTCACCGTCAGATTATACCTTGCTTCAAGCGAGATATAATCTCTTGGTTTTTCTCCCGCTTCCTCCAAAGCTGGAATACCCGATTTTGGAAATTTTTGCCATGGGGGGTTATTAGGGTCCAACTATAATGTATAAACCTACTAGACACTATTAGAATAGGTTTTGGTCATGTCCTAAGTCTCTAGGACCCCCAGAAAAAATTTCGAAAAAATTTTACCGGACGCGTCGGAATTGGGGTTTTTTAATTTTTAATTATTTTTAAATTTTAATTAAATTTCTCTATAGTTTAAATAGAGAAATTTGAGTCTGTAATATGTCAGTCATCCTGGGTCCGAATTTAGTGTTTGATGGCTCGTTTCATAAGCCAAAAATCACACATGACCCATGGAGCAGCTAAACCCAACTTTCGGATGTCAATTCAGCCTCATAATTAATATTTTCTCTAAAAAGTCATTTACAGAGAAAATATTAATTAAAATAATAAAATTGAATATTTTGGAGATAATCCAAATCTCTCCAAAATTAATCAATTTGATTAAAATAAAAGGCTAAATGACATGGCAATGGACATTTATGAGGATTCCAATCAACTCCGAGTCATTCCAGTCAACTATCCAGTCACTAGAAGGTTATCCATTCAAGGTAATTCGCCCTTCCTCATGCAAAACTTGAGTTAGTGATTTGTCAGTTGGTGATTGGGTTGGTGGATGTGCATTGATGTTAGGGTAGGCGCCCTCATGACTCATCAAGCTTGGCTCTCATTGCAAATTGAGTTAGCACCTACCACATACACTTGTCTCTCCACCAAACTAGCTCGCACCCTCCTTAAGACTCACGCATATCTCCATGATCCTCACGTCTAGCCTTGTTGGAGTGTGTTAATTGGTTGTTGATACATCCCATGCCACTCCAAGTCGAGTTATTACCTACCACATGCCACTTGTTACCTTACCAAGTAGCTCGCATTATCCTCAACCCTCACGTCAATCTACTTTAGCTCACGTCTAAGCCTTGTTGTAGTCTTGTGATTGGTTGGTGATACCACCTATGTGCCCATCCAAGTCGAGTTTGCCACCTAGTCACTCACACCTACCACTAAACTCAACTTTGCCCATTGTTTAACACTCCAAGCTTACCCTTGATTGGAATTCGACCCAATTGTCTATTGCTAATTCGACCTAGGGTTTTAGCTTAGGATTTTAGTATAAAGAGAGGCCCTTTGGGGTTATTATCTCATGGATTTTTGGATGTAAAGTTACTCTGCCATTTTTGTAATTACAAGCTATTGGCTTAAGGAAATAAAGTTACACTTTGAAGGTCCATGCGATTTGTGCAACATTGATGAATGTTTCTCTTGTGAGGTGATCTCTTGCCATGCTTTCAATTTAAATGCTTATGTGATTGATCAAATAACTAGCTTTAGAATTCTATATTCTAGAACATAAGATCTACCATTTGTGGTTTGCAATTTAGTTTATTATGCAATGTTTATCAATGAGTTATATGAATAGGATGTATTCGGTTGTACTAGCATTTATATAACCTTGGTTTTCGTAGCATACTAGTCATATATTTGATCTCACTTTGGCATTGAGTTGTTTGTCTTTGAATAGGTTTCTCCAGGTGTAGGGGGTGTGAACTCGGTTGCATCTAGCCCATCTTCACCATCACAAGTAATTCTTAATATTGTTGTCTTTCCAAGATCTATATAAGGTTGAGTTTGTTTCAAGAAGAAGCACAAAGGGTTTTGCTCTAAGATCCATCCATTTATATTCTTAAAATATTTGTTACTTGTTACTTTAGGCTTCCATTACTTCAAGCCTTCTCGTTTGCTCTTTGAACCTTTGTATTTGCTTGCTAGTCCCTTTCTATCCCTTCTAGATCTTGATCCAAGTTAGTTACTTGTCTTTTCAAGCCATAGATTTAGTTAGCCATAAGGTTGAAGTTCCTTCAACCTTGGGGAATAGCTTGGGATTTGTTCCCTTGTGCTCTCTTCAACACTTGTTGTCGGCGTATCACCGGTTAACCGGAGGATTTCCAAGACAGTGTTCTTACCCTCTCAAGTGTTCCACTCGAAACTCATTGCCCTAGTTTTCTCCTCTTCTTCTCCCATTCGTTTTCACCATCTTTGGCTTCAAGTCCTCCCTCTCGTTTTTGCCTTCTTCATCCCTTTCGTCCGACCTCTTTTCTGCCCTAGATCTCCTCTTTCTCCTCTCCATTCGTCCCACTTCTTTGGTCTTTTTCCTCCCCATTCGTCCATCTCTTTAGGTCCCCTTCTCGTCCACTTCCAAGTGAGCCCAGAAAACCTACAAAACATAACAAAAGCACAAAGATTGTTGGTTACATTCTTGTTGTATCTACTTCAAAGTTGGTAGTTAGATCTTACATTGGCATTTTATATAAGTTAGGATTTAATTATTTGCTAGTTAGTCTTTTAGATCTCATACTATGCTAGTTAATGGTTAGTTTGATTTAAATTTTAAAAGCTAGTTGCATTGTTTTTCAAAGTAGTCATTATAGATCTCATCCCTTTGTTGTTATCTAGTTAGTTGCATTATTGTGTTGGCTGCCATATAAACTAGGAGTTGACTGTCCTAAACATTTATTGGCTGCCATATAAACTAGGAGTTGACTGTTCTAAACATTGGCTGCCACTTAAACATTGTGTTGACTGTCCTAAAAGTTAAACTTTCATTGGCTGCCACTTAAACATTGTGTTGACTGTCCTAAAAGTTAAACTTTCATTGGCAGCCACTTAGACATTGAGTTGACTGTCCTAAAGTCACAAGCATTTGTTGGCTGCCATCCAAAACAGTGATAAGTTGACTGTCATAAGTTAAAAGTGCATTGGCTGCCCCTTCAAGTTTGTCCATTTAACTTTGCAAGTAGTTTAAAAGCTCAAGGTCTTCAGAGTTTTATCATTTTTGCTTAGCTTGCATCTCATTAGTTTTGTTGATTGATAAGATCTAGTTAGTTTCAATTTTGTTTGATTTTCTAATGCTAATGGGTATTGGAGTTATTGGTTTGTGATAGATTTTTCAAAGTAGAAGTCGAGACTTCTAATCCAAGAAGCTATCAAGACAAGAGGACAAGACAAAACAAAAGAGATTAGTGTTATCCTTTTTTGTAATAGATCTTAGAAGTTTATTTCAAGTTTTCATAAGTTATTTATCTCAAAGTCCCTACAAGGGTTTCATTCCCAAGGGCAATTGTACTCTCTTAATAAAAGTTGCAAATGGGGTTTTTAAGCCCCCACACTCACTTCCCCCATTTGGGGAAGTCTTGTAATCTTCTTTTGAAGTGGTTTGAGTTCCTAGTTTAGATATTTTTATATGCTCTTAGATTAGTTTTATTTCAATAAATTATACTTGCTCTATTTTTCCATATTTACTTACCCCCATGCTCTCCCGAGTACGGTCTTTGACCTGAAAGAGACTCTTGGGTAGATTAGATTTATTTTCCGTTTAATATTATCTTGTACTTCTCTTCCAAGCCTTGACTAGAGAATAGCTAACTTTGGGATCGTATCCCAAAGGCCACATAGTTTTGTGGTAGCTTCTCGTTCCCCCATCAACTTCTTGTGGACATCCAGCTAGCTGGAAGGTTTCCAGGATTGGTGGCTTCTAGTGGTTGGTCTTGTTCGGAGATCGATCCCACCTATTAGGTTAGAATCTATATGTGTGGTAGAACACTAGGCTTTTCAATTTCATTTTATCTTGCAGTAGTATTGTTAGTAATATTTCATATCTTGCTGATCTATCACATTGCTTAAATCATTCAATTTTGAAGATATATTGCTACTACAATTTACTATCTGCTTCTTAAAACGAACCAAAGTCTCTTGAACTTGGCCAAATCCAAGTCAAGAGCATCCTCTATCGGAGGGCATTTTAGTCTTGCATCCTTTCCCTGCATTAGGCATTTGTTAATTAGCAAGTCTCTTGAACTGTGGTCATAAGACCAAGTCAAGAGCGCTCTCTGTCGGAGAGTTGAACAAAGTGCTCTTTAACTAAAACTTTTCAACCCACACACCCCTTTAATTAATTTACCTTGGTTTCTGTCCTACACCCGTATGCTCTGCCAACTGGAAACAGTTGGGCTAGTACTCAGAAAGGTGGAAGACTTGCTAATTCACAAGTGATAATTTAATTAAAACTTTTACCCTAAACCCCAACCAAGACAAATCACTGAGTTCTTCCTACAAGAGGTGGTGCCGGGAATCCACTGTCAGACTCGAGGGCGGTCAAGCCGCAAGCACACTTGCCCTCTTTGTAATCTGGGTGCTTCCAACCTATCACCTAAGGTTGCCAGTGGTTTTTCTTGGATAAGGTTCCACTACTTTTGATACCTTGTTCTTAGCCATAATAATCAAGACAATTAAAATCTTAAATTTACCAAGATAAGCTGCAAAACGTTCTCAAAAACTTCTATTTCAAAGCACTTGTATCAAGCACTTTACAAATCACTTTTATATTTGACTCCATAAGGCACTGATCCTTCATCATGTATCTTATTTGCTTAAATATCAATATTGGAGTACTTGCTTTAATTTGCGTGAAGTGTGATTTATTTTCTTGTCCAAGTGTATCTCTCATCTTGTATTTGCAACGTGGATTGCATTATCTTGTTTATATTAAGATATTATTGTATCTCTCATTCAAAAACTCCTAAACAACACCCATCCGCATCACAACACCAAAAACACTTAAACACACAAAGAGCCTTAGACAACTCTTTTTTAGGGACTACCCCCCTTGGCTTCGTTAGGAGTTTGCCTAAACAGAGGAACTGGGATTCAGGTGACAGTACCTGGCTCATTGCTTGCCCCCAAGGCCACACCTCTCTCACTTTTAGTGAAGAGACAGCTTTCGAAAGATTTCCGCTGCTGGTGTGCATATTGGCGGACAACACCGGCCTTGATAATAAAGAGAAATCTGTTGATACAAGCTTGCATATATTATAAATCTCAGAGTTGGGCAGTGATTCCACATTTCTGGGCATATTGATCTGTTGTGGGCAGTGAGTAAGACCACTAGGCAGCCTCTACAGCAGTAACTTATCATTATTTGTGTTACAGGAGTTCCCGAGCTCAAATCTACGAGTAGACACTTACATAGGTCGCTCCTAATTTGTACATTAGGTGGATTTCTTGTGAGCTGCCAAAGTTGTGAACATTTACAACGTTCATCGTCAGTGTTCAGAATTTCAGTAGGCCAAATTTTTCGCACTTTGTAAAATTTGCATGTCCAAACCCCCTTGGGGGAATTGTAATAAGTTAGTCTAAGAAAGGTTATTCTGTAAAATGCTTGGCCTACCTTAGGTTTAGTTGTCAAGGGGGTACTCTAGAGTGTTTTTTCTTTAGGAATTATGCGTTGCGCTTCAGTGGCGTATAATTCCTAATTTTTTCACTCACACCTCCAAAGCTGGAGTATTCACCATGGTGGTCAAACCTTAGGAGGTTATTAAAGCTTAAGTGTCTATGTATTTTTACATGCTAGCCATCAGTAATAAATCGTATGGACATGCACTAGGTCCCCCGGGAGTTTGAGTCAATTACAATAAAAATAACTTTTTCGTCAAATAAATTTTTAATTGGAAAATTTCAAAGTGTAATAAAAGCATGGTCTGGAGGCAGAATTTGGCGTGGGGATGCTCATTTTCACGCTCAGAGCATCCTCTTTAACCTAGGACCAACTTTTCCTGGGTTTCGGGCGAATAAATTGTCATTTGTGGCAATTTTCCTTAACGATGCTACAAAACGGCATTTAAATGCTAAAATGCTACAAAATGCACCAAGTACAAAAATCACAAAAATCCAAAAATGATAAAAAAAACATTTGGAAAGGGTGGCATATTAATTTCTGATGGAGGGAGACCATATTATTAAATAAAGCACATGTTGAAAATCAAGGTTAGGATAGCGAATCACTCCATTGATTTAGAAGTGCGCCTTTCCTTATGCGTGGATCTTCCTCATGTGGGCGTCACTTCTCATGTGGCCACTCATAGCTTGGGCGATATTTCCAATGAGAAGAGAGGCAATCCTCTCATGAGGTGGTAGCCACCTCACCTTCACACCAACCAAAGTGATAGTTAACAATTAGATCATGCGTAATTCGCTCCTTGGATTGTGAAATGCGCACCCCTCTCTCAACCGACTCATGCACTCGGCCTCTTCTCCTTCGGCTATTTAAGCAAGTTTTTGCTCCTCTTCTTCAGATGGATGGTGGAACCTCTGCCCATTGTAACACTGTTGTATCTAATGAATAATATTGAAAGACTTTGGAGGTCCATGTTGTGCCATTTGATGAATGCTATGTTATTGAGGTGATGTTGTACCATTGGTTTTATCTTGCTTCAATACTGGTGATAGATCTAGCTTAGAAGGTTGTTTATAATCCAATAGAATAAGCATTTAAGTTGTTAAGTTGTTTATTTGTGCTTTGTTTTCAAGAGACACAGGAGTAGTCAACTGTATTCAGTTGGACTAAGGCTCTCTTGATCTCTTTTTTGCATGCACACTAGATCTAATCCGTTATTGGCAAGTGTTTCTTATAGTAATGCAGGTTACAGATATGAAGGAGGAGCGGAGCTCAGTTGCATTCTCTCCCCTCTTCGGCACTTTCGAGCTAATATTTTGTTTGTAGGCATTCCAGAGTCTTCGATAAAGATCAATCTTGAGGCTTGAAGTCCTCCTTCCATCCCTTTAAAAAACTCTAAACTCTTCTTTTCTTGGTTACTATTTTCTTGCAAGTAAATTAGAGCTAAAGTCTTCATCATTTGTTATTTACTTGTTCAAATTAGATCTAAAAGTGCTTTAGATTCACATTTTTATAGTTAGATCTAAGTGTTGCTTTCCTTAAGTACTCGAAGTATTAATTTTTCTTACCATTTGCAAGTACTAAGTTGTACAATTTTTGTGATTATCTAACAAATACTAATATTCTAACAAATATTGTTCGCTGATTTTTGTCCTTTTGTCATAGAAAATCGAAGGAGCAAAGCGATTTGGGAGCTTGAACCATCAAAGAAGACCATTTTTAATCCCTTATACGTATTTAAGCTTCTTTTAATCTAATAAAGTCTCTTGAATCTCGCATTTGCAGATCAAGAGCACTCTCTATCGGAGAGTTCAAACTTGTAATAATTTAATTAAAGGCAAGTGGGATTACAGCTCCCACACTCCCTTCCCCCATTTTGGGGAAGCTTGTACCTATCCCCTTTACTTTCTACTTTAGATTAGTTTTTTGCTTGCTAGATTAGTTCTTTCAATTATTGCAACTAGATATAGATTTTTCTTTCAGTTTTTACTTTACTTTATTTTGGGAATAAATTGAATACTAACCCCCTTGCTCTCCCAAGTACGGTCTTCCGACCTGAAAGAGATTCTTGGGTAGATAATTAGAAAACCTTTAATCTTTTGCATCTTCATTATTTGGGTTAGTTTTTGTATCATTGTTGTTTATTTGGCTTACATCTTTGTTTCCTTTTTTTCGCAATCAAATAAGTCGACTCGTTGCCACGAAATATGCTCTCGCCACCACCTAAAGGCTTTGTCGATTAGTGGTGGATGATTAGAAAGTTGACACATAGTCGTTAGTAATTAGTGTAACATTTTATTTTTGTACAAACAAATTGAATAAACCTTTTCGCTCTTTTCCATCCACAAGTGGAACTGTAGCACTTAATAAATTCTCACATTTTAACTAAGGACTCGTACTAATAAAATTAACAACCCTTAACATAGTGAAAATCTAGCACTCAAGCATTAAGTATTGTGTGGGAAAATTTCTCAGAAGAAGCAGAAACAACTGGAGAGTGACCTCAGGACACCATTAGACTACATCCTTGTGGGTGTAGTGTTGAACACGCCCTCGAGACTCCACTCCAGCCCACACATCTTCGTGAGGAGCCACCTTTGCCTAATTTCTGGACATTACTCCCCATACCGCAAGGTATATCGGGAATCCCCATTTTCCCCCTAATCATTTTCACCCTAATAATCCAAAATTGACCAAGAGCATTGCACAACGGTTTTTCTTTACAACAGCAAGCACCATTTTATTTTGACTCCACGGCACTGGTCTTTTTATTTGACATATTTTTCTCTATCTTATGTCGTGAATGTATTCATATTTATGCTATTGATTCAATTCAAAGTTCCAATATCTTGTGTCGATTATTAGTCATCATTATAAAAATCCTAAAAACAAATTACTTTCATCCGTAACAACCAAATAAATTCAATGTTCCCCCAAGGTTCCGAGACGGCGGGACGCGGGTGCGGGGAGACGCACATTCGGGACGTGTGGAGACCACCCCCAAATTTTAGAGAAATTCGGGGGGACGGCGGGACGCGAGAGTTATAAATTTTTTTTAAAATATTAAAAATATGCAAAATATAAATCCCAACAATAACAAACCATCCCATGCAAATTAGTGAATTACTAAACACTACATTCATCATTGTGCAATCATGCAATGTAAATGCAAAGTTCAAACAAATTACACGATTCATCATAATTATATTAATATATGAATCTATGATTAACATGAACATCATATTTCATGTTTGTCACTTTTGAGTCTTTGTCATTTGATATTTCAGTTTTGAGTCTCGCCGGAGTTTCGGAGTTTCGGGGGGGACGCCCACAAGTCTCGGAGTTTCGGGGGGGACGCCCACAAGTCTCGCCGCCCACCGAAACGTTTCGCTGTGCGTTTCGCCAAGTTTCGCCCAAAGCGGGACGTCCCGAAACGTTTCGCATGGAGTTTCGGAGTCCCCGGGACGCAAGAAACGCCGAAACGCGTCCCCGACCCTTCGGGACGCGTCCCTGTGGAACACTGAATAAATTTAAGAGCCTTAGAAACGCTTTATCAGGGTCTACCCCCCTTGGCTTCGTTAGGATTTTGCCTAAACGGAGGAGTTGGGATCAGGTGACAGCACCTGACTCGAGACTTGCCCCCAAGGACGCACCTAAGAGCTTCGAAATATTTTTGATCTGTTTCCCTCCAGGTGTGCATTTCGGTGGCAACAAGCACCACTAACCTCTAAGGAGAGGCGCATTAGCATACTAAGAGCAACGTGTTCCCCTTGAAGAATTGCATGAGCACTAGTTAAGCGTGGGCTGGTGGGGAAGTCTTATTTCTCTATGACAAGGCATTAACTATTGATTTACAAGGATATTCTATACATTGATACAGTCATCCATCATCCTGGCAGTGAGTTATTGTTGGGGGCCTTGATCCACTTATGAGAAGAGAATGATATCAATTTGAGGAGGCATCATCCAGAAGAGCATACACATTAATTCAAAGAAGCTCACAGTCTACACACAAATATGATTTTATATAAAAGCTGCTACAGCCATCCTCCCATTAGCAGTTTTGCTAGTACAGGTCAAAACCACCTTATATTTGAGATTTGATTGCTAGAGGACAGTTTGATGTAATTTTTATTGTTTATGAATAGATTACTCTTATTACATCTCGTGGGTATTTCAAGATTGAAGTTAATGTGTTTATGAGTCGGTTTACTATTAACATTGCTTACCATTGTTCCGGGGTTAAACAAACAATTAAATAAATTATTGCACAAACCCAAACATTCCCTTAAACTAGCAACTGTGAAACACATACCTGAGTAGATTCATCTACGTGGGATATTACAACTTTGGTTCAGAATCATCAGATATGGATTGCACTCAGTGTTATTTTGGTTGTATGCACTCTTACCTGCTATATACATGAGAAAATTTGCATATTTGTGTATAATGGTTTGAATTCTGATGAATTCACATGAATATATATTTTTTTCAAATTTTGAATATTTTATGTATAATTTGGTCGATCGATTTTGTGGTTCGATTTTTTCCCGGTTTTTGTCCGGTTTCGGTTCTTAGGGTGGGTCGATTTGATGACCGGTCTGATTCTGATAACTATGGTTCGGTCATGATTCTACACTATTCATTTAGTTCAAATTAGTAGGTGATCGACTTCGGGCTCTCAGAACCAAGTGGAGGTTGTTCTCTCTCCCTGGTAAGATTTTCCTAGATAGTGATCTTACTCAATTGCAGGTGACCGAGTTGAAACGCCCCAAGGAGTTAGTTGCAATAGCTCGACAAGTAGGGAAATGAGTAGTCATCCAAGACCTCTGAGCTATTATTCGAGTTACCCCCACCCCTTGGATATTCCCGACCCGAATTCTCTAAATGACTAGCCCGATGGAGGAGCCGACAAGGAGTGGGGATTTCAGTGGGATGTTAAAACGGTAATGGGTTAGTTTGGTCTTCACTAGGCATGTTATATGATTCCCTTGAATCATTTGATCTTTTTTTATTACTGAGACCCACAAGAACCCTGTCAGGCCACTTCCTGATAGTATAGGTTATCACTGGTTCTCCACTTGTCGACAAGAAACTAGGTTTTCAGGTGGGGTCCGAAGTTCAAGTGGAGGAGCGTGTTTGACAAGAGACTCCATCTTGGGTAGGGTCTCTTTGGTAGCTGTCGATGAGTTTGCCAGGTTCATGTTGGTCTGGCTCAACAAATTACCCCCTCTCCTCAGAGATCTCTACATAGTGGCTTGCTATATCCCTCCAGCCTTGTCTCAGTTTGTTATTCATGGCGATTCCGATGGTGAACCTTTCTTGGATTTGTACTCTAGCATCACCCAGTATTTAGTAGTGGGGGACATCATCCTATTGGGCGATTTTAATGCCCGCACCAAAGCTCTTCAGATCCCTCTCCACGACCACGCTGAGGATGTGTTTTGTGTTCAGGAGATCGATCCTGCTTTAGTGGGGCTTCACGTCATCTAACGTTGCTTTAGGGCCTCTTACAGGATATGGAAGACACTTCCCAAATCCTTGGAGAATCTAATGAGCTTTTGATCCTTAACGGCCTTCCCTACTTCTTAACATCTTGCTTTTTTACTTGCCAACCTCACGGTGGGTGGTGCGAGTGTGGTGGATTATGTCTTTTCCAACCAAGACCTACTCCCCTTTATTCATAACTTTTTAGTAACTCCCATCCCCTTGGTCCCCCACCCCCACCCCACCCTCCCCCTTCAAGCCCACCCCTAACCACTATCCTCTTTGTCATGGGGGACCTCGACAGCTTCACTTGCACTCTACGCTAGATGCTTCCTTTCGAGTCTCAATTTGTATCCTTTGCTTCTGCGGCATGCCTCTGACAAGTACACTTGTCTTTCATCCACCATTTGGGAGGCCGCCCTTAAAACTTATCCCAACTCCACTCGATACACCTACCTTTCCCCAAAACCTTGGTCCCACTCCATGAACCGATGGTACGATAAGGACTGCAAATGCCTCCACACCCAACTTCAACATGTCTTCACTCATGGTCACCCCTCCTACCCGGACCTTAAAGCCTCCTACCCCTGTCTAATCCACCACAAGAAACGCCTCTTTATCTCTTGTAGGAGACATGAGCTGAAAACCTCCCTTATCCACTCCCCCAAAAGATTATGGCACAACCTCTTCCCTCACTGCTCCCATCTCCCGCTTGATATTGACCCTAATTCCATGTTTTCCCACAACTCCTCCCTCTATGATATCCCAAGGAAGCCCCTTATCCAAGTTACCTCTCCACCCTCTTCCTACTACTTATTCACTTCACATGACATTTAAGAGGCTATCTAGGTCATGAGTTTCGACAAAGCCGTAGATGAAGAGGGGTTCCAAGTTGAGCTATTCAAGCATGGTCTCAACAAACTAGACTGTTACCTGGTGGATCTATTTAACCAAGTGGTCCTTACAGGCTTTTGAAAACCTTGGTCACACCATATTATTCACCTGACCCACAAATCGGGTCTTGGTGCAAATCCCAATAACTAGATAATAATCATGGTTGGCCACACTTACTCCAAACTATATGCTACAATCCTCCATATGTAGCTTTCTGGGGAGCTTGAGAAGAAACATCTCAGAGCTAGAGGACAAGCTAGTTTCAGACTGGCATACTAGACCATTGATCAAATTCTTACGCTCGAGACCATCATCAAGGAGGCACGCCATTGCTCTTCAAAAGTTTACCATTGTTTTGTAGACTTTCAGAAAGCATTCGACTCTGTCCCCGGAGTGGCATTGTTCCAGAGGCTTAGAGACATTGGCATTTCCAAGACCCTTCTGACCACCATTATGAGATTATATGAGTCAATTCTTGGTCGCCTTTGCACAGTGCACGGGGTATCAGACTTTATCAAGAGTAAGATTAGGGTCAAGCACGGTTGTCCCCTATCCCCTACTTTATTTGGGATATACATTAAGAAGCTAGAGTCCTTGTAGGAGCACATCCAGGATGGAGATGGGTGTCTTCTCCATCAAGTCTTGATCTCAATTCTACTCTTCATCGACGATGTGGTCCTCCTGGCCTCCTCTTCGGAGGGGTTGTAGCGACAACTAGACGCCTTCTCCCTCTTTTGGATCTTCATTGGTTGACGTTCAACCTATGTAAAACCAAGGTCGTGATCTTCAACGGGTCGAAGAAACTCCTCAGGGATCTTCTTTTCTTTATTAGAGGGGAGGATATTGAGATCGCTAGCACCTATACCTACTTGGGGGTACAGTTCATAAGACCTCATTTCATTTTACAGGATGCCCTTCAACCCCAATTCAACAAAGGAAATGGATCATGATTCCTTAGCCCTTCTCGAGAGACAGTGCTTTAGGCACCGTTTTCAGGACATCTCATCTAAGATGTCTCTCATGGACACTCTCATTCGACCCACAATCCTTTATGGTTCAGATATTTGGGGGCCTTATCTACTAGACGTTGATTGGGCCTCAACAGAGAAAGTGTAGATCCTCCTCCTTCGTTGCATCATCGGATGCCAGCAAATAGTTCCTCAGCCCATCATACTTGCAGAGTTCAATGCACACCCCTTTCGGCTTGAGATTTTGACCATAAAATCTAACTCCAGTGCACCGTGACATATTCACCACTTTTGTATCACGGATTCCAATCCACTCCCCTTGTACTTTTTTCTTCTATATCAGCTCTCTTTGCACATATCTCTTATGGAACCGCTCTACATCTTTGGAGTTAGCACTTTTTGGTTTTTAGGTTAGAGTCTTACCTTTGTTTTCATAGGGAGCCGCCTTAGCGATCCCACTTTGTATTGACATCATGGTACCACACAACAATGTTATCGGAACCGGACCGGTCATCGAACCGGCAAAGCCCAAAATGTGAACCGGACCGGAACAGGAAAAAAAACCAGTCGACTAAAAAATACATAAAATATTCATATTTTGTAAAAAACATATATTGTCATGTGCATACATATGAATCCAAACCATTAATACACAAATATGCAAAGTTTCTCATATATATAACAAGTATGGGTGCAAATAACCAAAACAACACCTAGTGCAATACATCTCTGAGGTTCTGAACCAAAGTACATCAACAAAGAGGCTCGAAATGGCCCCTACAATCCAAAAAGAAACCATAGTACTAATGAATAACAATAAACTGATCATAGAAGCATATAAAATGTTTTTTTGTGTGTTTTTTTTTTAAATTCAGTTTCGTGGGTCCGCTGTCCGTGGTCGTACGACACTATATGGACCAATCGGTTCCAGCCGGTTTTGACGGGTTCGTTCCATTTTGGCCGGTTCCGTACCCGGTTCGGGCAAAAATCCAGTTCAACCGGTTTTGGTCCCTGACCAGACCGGTTACCTCTGTAAACTAGTCAGACCGATCAGTTTTGCCAGTTCCGGTCCAGTTCCGATAACACTGCCACACAGTCCCATTGACCTACTTTTGTGGTTGTTACCGCTCAAAATAGCACCCTTGATCAAGGTCACGAATCCCAATGCAACAAGTGGTAAGCACAGGAGATGCTAGTGCCCAATGTCACCACGGCCTAGCTTCTTAACACTTTAGTTCAACTCCTAAGACCAAGGGGGAGTCCCTATATTTCGGTGAATGATATCTACAATTGCTTAAACAACACACATACACCTTTCCTAAGAAACCTTTCAACAAAGATCAATGTCGTATGGAATCAAAACAATGAAGTATAAACAACACTGGGAGAGGGGTAGGAGTTATAACACTTAATTACAGATTCCAAGAAATATAGCGTGAACGTCCTACTGTTGTTATAATATTGCAGCAGTTAATAATGATCCAAAAACTTGATAAAAACCAATCAAAGCAATACTAACTCACCGCATGAGATATACCTTGAGGTATGGAGGTGAGGGGAATATGCAATAGGATGAAGTAGGGACCTTAAATCAGATCTGAAAATGTGAAATCAGATCTGGTATATGCCTTAGAACAGCCCTCAAATAGGTGGTGGTCCTATTTATCACTTTCCCCAATGAACTTCCAACCCCACAAGGGTCAATCTAGGCCCAAAACCCTATTGTTTAGGCCTACAAACTTGGCTGAAATGATGAATATACATGTTGTACCTGCAATAACAGATCTGCAAAACCAAACCCTAGCAAGCAGATGGTCACCGAGAATCCCACAAATCCACCACAAGAACAAAACACCCTTAAGGATTCCCCATTGATTCAACTAGGGTGCACTTTTCTATCCAAACAAAAATTCCAAATTGCAAATATTTTTTGAGATATGAAATTGTTATCACATACATAGTAGCCGGGCTACCATACATTATTTTTCAGATTCCAGAGCACATTACAGCCAGTTCCTTTACTTTGAGATGATGAGATGAGCAGCTATCTATGGATCACTATCAGATTTTGGACAGCATATGTATTCCCTATGCCATGACTGAGTCTCAGGACACTCAGAGAGATGACCGATGTAGCCATTATACCTTTGGTACAGAGCAGTCAATAGTGTTCAGAGTTGCAGCAGCTGTTCCAGAGGACAGATGATGGTACAGGTTGATGAGCATTCAGGTATATGACTCAGCAGGTATATCATGGTGTTATGGTTAGATTGCTTTTATACTTATTCTTATAGCATGTCTTAGCACTCAGTGTCATGATCTGGCGATCATATAGATATTTGGACCTGGTTGATCTATTATATATATTATATTGTCCCTACTCAGACTTAGAAGTTCACTATTCATACTCATTGGTATGTACCCTCCTTAGGGAGAATAGAGGTGATCATTCCACCATATCTTGGCTTGCTAGTGTTGGCTCCATTATTCATTGTCTTCATCCATCCATGGCCTACCTTCTAGTTTATCACCCTGACTTACTACTTGACTAGTGACATGGAGGATCTTTTCCCCACTGTAGCCTCTGTATTGGATGAGCTTCCTTGTTTATTGTGTCTCGGCTCTGAGTTGGTGACAAAACTTGCCTATGGCGAGTTGGAGTTCCTTGTGAATTCCCCCTAGTCACTAAAGTTGTATTGGCTAAACCTGAAACTTTTAGTGCTGCCATGAATACAAAATCTGGAAAAATGAAATGCTATATCTTGTATGAAAAGCCCATTCATGCAATGTGTTTCTAAACACACATGAATGAAAGGCATGCCAAATGAAAATGGCTATGAAAATAAAATGTTATATCTTGTGGAAAATAAATACCTAGGTAAACAAGCTGTCCATGACACACCTAGAAGTGCTCAGGTAAACAAGTGCCTTAAAAACACACCTGCAGCAGAAAGCCTAAAATAAATGTAAATCTATGCAATGTGTTTATAAACACACATAGATCAAGGCTATGGAAACTTCAGGCCCAAAAAGCAATGGAACTTAAAAGCTATATCTAAACAATTGCTGGCCTTATTTGTATTATGGATTGTGCGCATCTGTGAAGGTGAATAAACCCTCTTTAAACAACTCATCCATTTGTGAGACACCGCCATTCCCTGTGTTATTGCTCATTCAGTATATACTATGGTGTATTCCCTTTCCCTTGCCAAAGTGTCACAAAGTCAAGACAGTTAAGTCATCCCTTAGCCTAGCCAGTTAATTTAAGCCTTCACCCTTCACTAGCAAATTGATCACAACTATGAAGTGAGTATGATCCTGAAAGTCTAGTCTGAGTAATAATAATAATTAACGACACTATATATTTGGATTTAGATCGCCAGTCATGATTACTCTGTGTTATAATTGTTATTTGAATAAGTTGTAGAGCATATATTAACCTTAACACTTTGCAGCAGCTATTAATGATGATCTGAGTTATATTTGGTCTTGGTTAGACCTAGTTTGACCATGGAGGACCATGGGACATGAGATGTTGGACCTTATGATGATATGGATAGATGATATATGGTCTATGTATACATACATGATGACTCTATGCAGCAGCTACAGGGTTATGATGATGATTCTGGGGTTGCAGCAGTGTTTGTATATGTACAGCGCATTATTATTAGCCTTGATCCGGTATATTGGATATTTATTTTGATCATGCAGAGATTCATATGGTGTATGAGTACACATCTTGGATGGATTTGGACCTTCTGAGTCCAATGGTACAGTTTGTTTTCAGTTCCTGGCACTTACAGTGATGATTTAGCCTCAGTAGGCTGTCCTAGTGCAGTTTTGGTCTGTCGGAGGCCCTGTCGGAGCAGATGTGATTTTTATCCGGTTGACCTAGGGCGCTGATGATGGAGGGGGTGGTCCAGCCACTTGTTTTTACCATATTACCCCCCCTTCCGGACACACTGGTGCCCTCACCTTGACAGCGCCAGCACTCCAGGAGGCTGTTTGGGGCAGTTTCACGCTTCCCGAGGCATTTCAGGATTGGTAGAAATGGCTATTGAGGAAATCGATTTGGGCTACTGAGGCAAAGTTATGGCATGGGATGATCAGTGATGATAGATCGGGACCTTCCACACCTTCTCCAGCAGTTTCAGCTTCATCGGGGCCCGCATCCATCACTTATGGCACTTTCTGTGGATTTTTGAGGTCTTTTGAGGACCACGACTTCACTATGGAGGCACGATTTGGTACATTCTTGATTATTTTTTGGTTATTGTGCTATGGGGATTGACCAAGGAGGGATAAAATTACCCCTTGGACCCACCATAAGCCTCTTATGATATTTTGTCATCATGATTTGGTGGGATTCCCCTCTTATAGGGCGATTTTGTCCACTTACATTATATTTTATTAGTGATCCATGTATTTTATTGTTGAGCTCATCTCAACCATTGATTAGATCATGAGATCTTTTAATCTTAGCCGCTCATGTAAAAAGTGGTTAGGATTGTACTCTCTCCCCATCCTATTTAAGGAGGGAGCCTCTCATTGTAAAATTCATCTAGAGATTTTTGGCTCTTGGCTCTTGGAATAAAATTTCTATCTTTTGGAGTACATGCTTGGATTGGAGTGGATGTTGGTTGTTTCGATTGTAAATGCTATTGTCCATTGCACTGGAGGATCTATTGTAGCTATCTTGCATATTTGCCATACTTTATTTGCAGGTTAAGAAGGCGATTTTGACAAGTGCGAATTGGTGGGGAGGCTTGCCCTTCAAGCTTGGAAGAAGTCGTTTTGGGTTTGACAGGGAGTAGTTTTGCCTTTGTGTCAACTATTCTATGTTTCTCTCTCTCTTGCTTGTATCTACCTTCAATTTGTTAAACTGATTGATGCTTTGCTCCTTGGCTTGACAGGTTAGAAGGAATCACATGTGGCTTGGAAAAATCGATTTGGCAAGAGGGCTTCAACAACTCTCCATTTGATCTTTGGCAAAGTAATCCTCGTCTCAACTAGCATTCATCTCTTCATCCAGGTATGTTCCAAGAGGTATGATTTTCTATTCCTTGAATCTTCCATAATTTCTAGATCATAAAAACCCTAATCAAATTAAAACCCTTGTTTTTGGTATTTTTCAGATCTACTTAGATCTAGCCTTGCAATTGAAAAGATATTAAAAACCCACCTCTATAGGATCCACCCCTAGTTGGATCTATAGTTTGGTGGTGATTGGCTAAAAATTGACACACTTTTCAATGCAAAAAGCCTTCTTGAGCCTAAATCGATTTTCCTAAGAGAAGCTTGTTGGGTTAGATCTAGCACTTGGGTAGGTGAGATCCCACTTGATTTGAAATCTAGACACTTGATAACCTATACCCACATCTTTACTTTGGTGAAAACTACCTTGTGGACATCTCTCCATGTTTTAAGGGGTTGAAACCCCCTTTTGATTCCCTTGGCATCTTAAAACTCAGATCTACTAAGATCTAGCCATTGGGTTCACTTAAAATTTTGAACATACATAGATCGGGACACTAGCATCCCGGATCTACAATTTGGTGGCTATTGGACTTAATTTGGTCCACCAAACCCAATTTTTGACCTTCCTTGGGCAAGTCGCACCCCCTTGAAGTTTTGAGTTGGTCCACTTCTAGGAAGTGGGTGTTTGAGATTTTCGTGGATTTGGAATGCCCATGCCTTGAAACCTAGGTCTACACTGTCTGTTTGTCAAGATCCGCCTTGGGGATTGCATTCCTTGTTTTAAGGGATTGTGGTCCACTTTTGGTCATCACTTAAAAACCTAGATCTAGTAAGATCTAACCATTGGATCTCATTCAACCCACTTGACTTGGCTTCTAGGTGTCCCGATCTACACTTTGACATACTTCTTGACCCCATTAGCCCATCCAACAAGGCACTAGTCCTTCTCCAAGCAAGTCGCACTCCTTGGGATTTGTGTCAAACCCTAGATCTAGCACATGGGTACTCCTAGAACTAACTCCAACTTATAGATCTAGCCTATACCTAACCTATAGTACCAACATCACACTTAACTTCACCTTGTGGGCCCACATAGAACCATTTCACACTTCCCAAGAAAACAAGACCCGCATGTGCAAAAACATGGTACTATACCTAGTAATCATACCCCTTCAAGTGGCCTAAACCATACATAGGTTGAAACATTAACTATCCATTACACCACCTTCAACCATTCCTTAACTCTTAGGCCCACTTAGCCTTGCATTGGTTTCCGTAACTCATCATTTACCTACCCTTAGAAACCTTTGTTTGGATCCAATCAACTGTGATTGGGGTATAGGGTCTCCCCCTTGGTCTAGTTATACCTTGACCTAAAGCGAAGAGTGCCTCGGTTGACGTGACTCCCACATTGCATTGGGAACCGTGGCATCTCTTGGGTCACCTCTTTAGTTGCCTGTCTCCTCTACCGTCCCGGATGGGATACCTCTAGGGGCAACTACAAGTTGTGTGATAACAGAAATTTTGTAATATTTAGGGTTTTTCCAATATTATATTTTTTTGGTATTTTTGCAATAAATATACACGATATTTTTGACAAAATATATGAAGAGAAGGGGTTATGACCTTAGTCCTCAACCCTAGGGAAATTAAAGATCGAGGTCAACGTCCCTACTCAATTTAGCTATTCAAGATTTACCAACTAGGGCAATGGCTAGTAACCCGATACTAGGTAAAATTAGCCAAACCCTAATTACGGCAAACAATGAATCCCAAGGCCCACAGTGGAGAGCTCATTCAAGAGGAAGGTCTACTCTAACAAGACTAACAAGATGCCAATAAAATCCTAATTTTCCTTGCTTAAGGTGCAAAAGCAACATCAAACAAGAAAATGGAGAGATCTTACCAACATCAGCTACGGAAAGAGCAAGAGAAAGAGTTCTTAGGTCCTCCTTTGCCATGAGTTATTACAACTATTCTTTGGATCAACCTTGCAAGATAGAAAACCCTAGAAAATCCACCATTCCACCATTCATCACAAGAAAGCTTGCCAAAAAGAGAGGTGTGCCTCACTCAAATACTCCAATATACTAAGAGAAAAAGAAAAAGTACATAATTAGAACCCTTGTCTTGTTACAAATGAATGCTAGGAGCCTTTATTTATATGAGGCTCCCTAGACTTATCTAAATTTAGAGCCTACCTCACTAAAAAGAAAATAACTAAAAGTTAGGGTTTGTCACCCACAAGTCGGGGACTAAACCACAAAAGACTAAAAAATAATGACAAACTGATGCAATCGGCTTCAACCAAATGAAGTTGCGAGCCGAAGGAGGAGATCATGCCCTGGCTAACCCTAACAATGTAGAAGATCCCTCAACGCCCTCCCCTTTAGCAAGGTAAATCTCTCTAGAAGAAGATGATGTCATGATGAAGTGTGCACATGTGAATCAAGAGGAGGGGTCATACAAGAAAAGGAAGGTGCAAGTGGGCATAAATGAGTTGTGTTAAATCGGGTATGAAAACCCTTACACGTGCAATCACCTTCTACATAGCAAGAGTGTGGCTTGGAGCCCCTAAGCCATGTGTCCTAATGGATCCATCCCAAGAAGCACCGGACACCAAACTACCGACACGAATGGCCCAACATGATGGGGGACTTCAACCCATCAAGGGGCAATTAGCAATGCCACTAAGCCAACACTTCTCGAAATGAAAACCAAAGGGACCTACCATGACCAGACCATGGGTCTTGAGCCCATCTAGACCAACACTTTTACAAAAACAAGCCCAAACTTGGCCTTTATAATGGCAAAAGACCCCTTCACTTTGGTATATCCTGAAAGGCACACTGCAGACAATTTGGGGCGTAAGAGGATCTGAAAATGTAAAATTAGATCTGGTATGTGCCCGAGGATCTGAAAATGTAAAATTAGATCTAGTATGTGCCCTAGAACAACCCTCAAATTGATGGTGGTCCACTTGCCTCCATACCTCAAGGTACATCTCATGCAGTGAGTTGGCATTGTTTCGATCGGTTTTTATCAAGTTTTGGGATCATTATTAATTGTTGCAATCTTATAACAGCAGTAACTTGTAAGACATTCAAGTTATAGTACTTGGAATCTGTAATTAAGTGTTATAACTCCTAGCCCTCTCCCAGTGTTGTTTATGCTTCATTGTTTTGACTCCAAACGGCACTAATCTTTACTGAGAGGTTTCTTGGGAAAGGCGTTTGTGTGTTGCTTAAGCAACTGCAGATATCTATCCTTGACATTAGGGACTCCCCCATGGTGTTAGGAGTTGACCTAAAGTGTTACAGAGCTAGGTTGTGGTGACATTGGTCTTTCCTCCCATGCTTACCACTCGTTGCATCGGGATTTGTGACCTTGATCATGGGTGCTACTTTGAGCAGTAACAGTGGTCATTTTTTGGACATTAATAAATTATCTTATCTCATCCTATGTCACGGGGTTGTCGAACTTCAAGCTTGAGGTTCGAAGTTCGGCGAACCTAAAAAAAATCTTGGGTTCAATCAAGTTCGATGAATCTCCATCATTTATCATGCTATGCGAGTCTCGTCAACATTGTTACATTTTATTTTTTCAAGGTGGCTAAGTGCTTTGAGGCCGCAAACTCGAGATATATTTCTATTGATTGAGGCAGCAGACCCAATTCCTAAATTCGACATGATAGAGGAGTTTATCCTTTTTATCCTTCTCGTTAACAACACTAAGCGAAATCTACAATCTAACGGGAACCTACAGTTCATACTACGCAGTGTCCAAATCATAGTCGTCGACTCGTCATCACCCATTTGTCGAACCCCTGACCCTGGTGCTTGTGCAAGCACTTGCCCTCAAGCGGTTCCATCATTCTAAAACCCTCGTTGAGTTGACTCTGCACTCTCATCTCCATATTGCAAAGTTGGATTTATCATATTTTATTATGATTAAGTTATTTACGAGTCATTTATGTATTGTTATTTTATGTTATGTTTAATTTTAAAGTTTAAAACTTTAATACAATTATATATACATACATATAATAAATAATTAATTATTTTGTAATTAATTTATTAATTATCAAATAATTAATTATTAATTATATGTATGTATAGATAATTATATTATACTTTAAAATTATGTTATATTTAATTTTAAAGATTAATATAATTATATATACATACACATAATTAATAATTAATATAATTATGGGTAATTAGTAATTATAATATAATATAATTAATAATTAATTTCAAAGTTTATATATATAGAAAAGTGTATATAGACAAACCTAATGGGGAACCTTGTGGAAAAATTCAAACCCGAATCGAACCTAAAGGTTGTCCAACTCGAACTCAAACCCAAACCCAGTGTTCCACATGGGCACGTCCCGCAGGGTCAGGGACGCGTTTCTTGCGTCCCAGGGACGTGGGGACTCCTAGCGAAACATTTCTCCCCCATGCCCCCGAGAATATTTTTTTTATTTAAATTTTTCCATTATTTTCACTTTTTACAATCCCTACTTGGTACTACTTAGAAAATGAATCAATATATGTAGTATTTACATTGCACAATCATGAATATACATCAAATGAATTATTATTTTTGGTATTTTATTTTATTTTTATAATTTTAGAGATGTCCTCCTGTACCCCTCAAATTTCTCTAAAATTTGGGGGTGGTCTCCACATGTCCCGAATGTGTGTTTCCCCAGTCCCGCACCCCCCCATCCCAAAAACTTGGGGGAACATTGCACAAACCTTGTGACTTAGATCTTATCTATATCTTATGATTTAGATACTGCCTATCATACTAGTATCTACTCTTGTTATTTTACTTCTAGACTCTCTGCATTCCAAAGCTCTAACATTCATTTCTCTCTTCACATTCCTCTCTATGATTTTGAATCCATGCATATTTTCTCAGCTTCCAACCCATTAGTTGTTCTTCTTCACCCGAATCCACGAATGCTACTTCATCCAACCTTCGACACAATCATCCCTTTTGAAAATTCTTGCAAGCTTTGCTATCTGCTTTTACACTTACTCTTCTCGATTCCTCCCCACACACATTGTATCCATCCACACTCTTTTCTTGAGTTGGCCTGGTCCCTATTTCCAAAGCGATTTTCTGTTTGGTTCTAAACTATACTTGCTAATTTCTCAGTTCCAACTCTGTGCTTTTCCTTCAAACTATTTTTGCACATACATATTCTATTGCACCCGCGCTAAACCTCCAAAAATCTCTCACACCTACACTAATCCTTCTTGACATAATCCTGCTCTTCCTATCTAACTTTGTTTTATTTCTTACTAGCATGCCCCTACATCACTTTGCCTGCTTGCCTTTCACGGCCCTTTAGCTTCTATGTGCAAGTTTATCTTTTCCACGACCTACCCTTGCAGTACCTTTGTGTTGTGTTACATAGCCTTGTAGCATCTTAGGACCCAACAACCTAACCCTGCAATGGCCTAGCACCCACAACCCAACCTCGTGATGTCTTAGCACCTTGTAACCTAACCTTAAATCATTACTTGAACCTGCAATACTAATGACACCACAACCTTGCAATCTACACTTGGACCATAACCTTGCAATCTGCCTTTGGAACGTAACCTTGTGATCTCCACTTCGACCGCAACCTAATCTTGTGGTCTCCTTAAACAGCACCCTGACTTGCAGTCCCTTATTTAAAGGGCAACCTAACCTTTTTTGCATACTAGTTTGCAAAATTTTGATTATCTTGTCATCTACTGTGCATTTGCACATTTTTTGCAACTAGAATCTTGCTCAATTCTGCTACGGAAGTTTGATCAGATTTGCTTGGGAAAAATATCATTTTTCCATATGTAAGTCTCCAAAAGACCTCAGACCAACTGGACCTCATCTAAAACAGGTATTTTATCTGCTTCACAAGTTGCCCTAAAAACAAAAAAAATACAGCAAATGAGTTCAATGTTTTGTATGAACAAATATCATCCATTAAGGCACTCATCAGACCCAGCATATAGGAGGTTGGGCTATAGAAATTCTGGTGCAAAGGCAAGATCAGTTAAGCCAAAGTCAACCCAATCATTGTCAATTGATAGTAACTAAACAAAGTGGAATAAAAATCTAATGTGTACCTAATCCTCGCTGCTCAGTCATGACAGTTTTGAATCACTAAATATGTCATCATGTTTCTTTGGTCTTTTGCTTCTACTTGCCTTAGTGCTGAGTCAATCTTTGACAATGTAAAAGCTTTCTTGAAATCCTGCTCGGGTTTCATGAGTGAAAGGCGACTAATTGTCAAAGGCATGTATGATATGAACTCCACTCTCAACATTAACAGTTCTCAGAAGCTTAGGATTAATGCAGACAAACTTTTTGAACTTGATCATATGGAGTAGAAAGAGAAAATAGAAACCAGAGAAAGGTATGATTAATACATGGTCACTAACAATATATCGTTTCGCACTATGTCGCAATATTAACAAACCACATAAAATGATAAAACTCTACACCACAATTTACAAGTAGCCAATCCTGAAATATTTCACAAGAAGAGAGCTTGCACCTCCATTTTTCAATCAAAAGTTACAAATTTTGAAGCAGGAATAAGCATTAGAAGTGCATACAAGACAAAAGGGAATCTTACTATCAGTAAGTCATGACGCAAGAAAAATATTTGGAAGGGACTTGTCAAAGCATCTAAGTCAAATCCATAGGCCTAAATTTTAAAGACAAATCCATAGACCTAAATTTTAAAGAATGGTATTCAAGTTTATAAGTCAAACAATTAGGGCATCCATCTTACAAGGCAGTCACAGTAGAGGTAGTCATCAAAATCCTCACGTAAGGCCGCGCTTGAATGCACTGCTCAATCACAGGAATTGCAGCCATTCCTTCACCTGTTACCAGAGACATGAAGGTTTATTCATTTTGCTTTCATATCAAATACTGCACCTTTTAAACTCAAAATAGGATGCTTCCAAAGAGAAAAAGTTTCTTGAGACAGATTAAAGGTGGATTAATTCCAAGTTAACGCATTTATAATTGGTCTAGGCTGCCGTGCATATTCAAATCTGTCTAGTACATCTCTATAACAGAAATATACAGATGGTAAACAAATAATTAAATTTGCAACCTGAAGCCAAACAAAGAATTACTGTCCAGAAAATAAATTTGTACAATACTGAATAGTAAATACAACTCCAGATTGTCTGCATCTATGTCAAAAGGTTCGGGTTCAAGTTCGATTTCGATAACCTTCAGGTTCGAATTTTTCCATAAGGTTCGGATAAGGTTTGCCATTAGGTTCATCTATATATATATATATATATATATATATATATATATATATAATTACTAATTGCTTATAATTATATTAATTATACGTATGTATATATAATTATATTAAACTTTAAAATTAAATATAATATAATTTTAAAAATAATTATATATACATACATATAATTAATAATTAATATATAATTATATTAAACATTAAAATTAAACATAAAATAAAATAACAATACATAAATGACTCGTAATCAACTTAATCGTAAAAAAATTGATAAATCCAATTTCGAAATATGGGGATGAAGGGGCAGCGCACGGTCAACTCAGTCGAGGGTTTCAAAATGATGAAGCGAAGATGGAATCACTCGAAGGCAAGTGCCTGCACAAGCCACAAGGTCAAGGGTTCGACGGATGGATGACGGTGAGTCGGCAACTATCATCTGGACACTGCACAGTACGAACTATAGGTTCCCGTTATACTGTAGATTCCACTCAGTGTTAATGAGATAGATAAAAAGCATAAACTCCTCTATCACATCGAATGAAGGATTTGAGTCTGTGGCCTCAATCGACGGCAATATATCTCGAGTCTGCCGCCTCAAAGCCTTGAAAAAAGAAAATGTAATGATGTTGACAGGATTCACACAGCATTAGAAATGATGGAGGTTCGACAAACCAAATCAATCCCATGATTTTTTTTAGGTTTGCCGAACTTCGAACCTCAAGCTTGAAGTTCGGTGAACCATGTGACATAGGTCTGCATCAATAAATACACTACATCCTTTAACTAATGTGCCAATGTCAGCACTAAAATGGAGTTATGTTAATGATAGAAATTGGCGATTTTTTGATAGATAAACTAAATATATTAATGTCCACAAGTGACCAAGTGATAGGTCAATAGGACTAGAGATTAAATTAGTGTCCACGAAACAATGGGAGCATCTAAAACACTCCTGGAGCTAAAATGTTATCAAAATACAAGAGATGTGACTAATAATAAGAGAAGAGAAGAACAAGAGCTAGGAAAACCCTACAATGGGAAAGGCCCTAGCTCCACATCAGCATCAAAATTGGAAACAAAAGTAGAGGAAGAGGAGGGAAAAGAAGCCTCCTTGCCCTCATCAATGATTGTGAAGGGACCAATGCAAGCCCTAATGATGTCAACCAAAGAGTGCCCAAGGCTAAGGGGAGTCGTTTGTACAATCCTAGGAGGAACAATGGGGATGAGAAGAGAAGACAAAAGACCTATTTCTCCCAACATCCAAGACCAAAGGGAAGAAACTCATGACGGAAGATCGGTTGCTCTGTTTGACCCATGAGGCCAGAGCCTGCAGTGGATGGGTTTCAATCTAAGGTCTCATCCAGGTGTCGTGTCTACCATCCATGCGATAAGAGGTCCATTGTCTCACCAATCTACCTCCATCCAAATCGTGGGCAAGGGAGGTCATCCTAGCACTTAACGCCCCCATCAACAGAGATAGGATGAAAGAAAAAGGTAATGAACCTAAGAAATTTAGGCATAAAGGTGCCCCACAGAGTTTCTCACTTGTGGATCACCGCCTCCCAAACATATAAGGCTAGACTAGGCATCTCTAATCAAGGGAGCGAAAAAATATCACAATGGAAACCCATGAATCTTGAAATAAATAGTGAAACCTCTGTCGAATCTCATACTATGTGGGACAACTAATGAAAAAGTGTTCCTTAGACTCAATCTCCTGGAGATGGCATAGCTTGCAAATCCTCTCATACCTTGGAATGTGGTGGTCCATCTTGACCTATAGGTCATGTGAGCAAACCTACAACTGACCAAGCGGGATCCTAAGGCCACGAACCCGATGATGTCAAACGTAGTCGAGAGTCAAGACAAACGTTAAAGAAAAGATATTATTATAGCATATTATCTTAATTTTACATGGCTCAATCATGCTAAATAAAATCATACAAAGGACACTGTACATATTACAAATTAATATAAGCTGACATTGCCAACAATTTACTCAAATCAAATGGGTCTAGACTCTACAGTGTGTATTACCTTCGATTATATACATTTTTCATCAATATACTTGGCTTCAAGTGCATGGTGTTTTATTTCATGCTTTTGCAAGCATGATTTCTAGATCTCTTTTATATTCTCCGAGAAGTACTTTCCAATTAGTCATCAAAATAAGGCCATCAACCATAGGATCACATACTCCCAAGTCAAGATGAAATTGAATTGTTGCCTTGAACCTTATATGATAGAATGTCTAGCTACCACGCAAGGATAACACGAGTGTGCTATCACTCTTCCGACCACTCCTGCCCCACTCCTTTCACGCTCCCTCCATACACACTGCCACTCTCACCTTAAGAAGCTCCCACGTGAAAAAGAAAAAGGAGATTTATTCTTTTATTTTTCCCAATGAAGGGCCCATGAGTTAGGGTAAAGACACCTATGCAAAATAAACCTTCTCCATCACACTCTTCATTCATTTCATTCATCTTTGAGTTGGGTATTTTTTTGTTTGGAGTGAGAAGCTTGGTCTTCTCATTGTTTTTTAGGAAGAAAAATTATGAGACCATGGAGAAGAGATCGAAGGCCGTGTTACAGCGTGAACTACCATGTATGATTAAAGCCCCAAAAAACAAAGCTAGACCAACTATAACTTAGAGGGATCACCCACTGGATCACCCACTATCACCTCAATGACTCTCTCTCTACGCTTCAGGTTGGCTCTTCTCTAACTCAAGGGGGACTTCCCTAAGATAGAATTGCTAGGTTGTGTCACTAAAGGCACAAGGTGATTTGAAGAGTTAGCCTTAGCAAAACATTAGGTCTTTTTGTAGTCTATGATAAAGAGGTGATGGGAGGAGCATGAAGACTAGTGCCAATCCCCAAATCAAATGGAGTCAAGGGAAGCTTGTCTAGGCAAGCACCCCGTGCTTGGTATGGAAGGATAGACGGATTCCTAGTGAGCTTGGGATTTACCAAGAGTGATGCACACCCCAACCTTTACTACAAGGTTGTGGATGATGAGCCACTGGTTTTGGTACTATATGTTGATGATATGTTGATGACCTGTTTCTCACTAGAAATGAGAAACTTATCGTATGGTGTAAGAAGAAACTCGCCTCTGAGTTCGAAATGAAGGATCTTGGATTGATGCATTACTTCTTGGGATTAGAATTATGGCAGAGGCAGAAGGAGAATTTCCTAGGTCAAGAAAAATACACCATTATTCTAAAGAGATTCGGAATGTTGGACTGCAAGTCCATGGCTACTCCTATGGATGCAAATTTGAAGAAGCTAAGAGATTTTGTTTCAGATTCAAATTTGATTTATCCTACTATGTATCGCCAGCTAATTGGGTCCTTGATGTATCTAACGAACACCGGACCAGATATATGTTTTGCTGTGAATGCTCTCAGTCAGTTTATGTGTAAGCCGAGGCAGATTCACTGGATTGCTGCAAAACATGTGCTTAGGTACTTTCGCGGCACTGTGGAATATGGCCTGAGATATGCTTCAGAATGTAACCTGAGATTGCAGGGGTTTACAGACTCAAATTGGGTCAAATGTGTTGCAGATAGGAAGAGTACTTCCGGATGTTGCTTCAATTTGGGTTCTGTAGTGATTTCCTGGTGCAACAGGAAGCAGAACTCAGTAGCACTCAGTACTGTTGAGGCCGAGTATATGGTCGCTAGTACAACAGCCCAAGAAGCAGTATGGCTTCGTAAACTTCTTGCGGGATTGTTTGGCCAGATTCCAGAGCCAACCGTGATTCACTAAGATAACCAGAGTTGTGTGCAAATGTCAGTGATTCTTGTATTTCACGACAGGTCGAAGCCTATAGAGATTCGACATCACTTCATTCGTGATATGGTGCAGAAAGGTGCGGTCAAGTTACAGTATGTTCCGACAGATGACCAGACTGCAGATGTTCTCACCAAGCCTCTTTCCAGGATGAAGTTTGAATACTTTCGCGGAAGACTTGGAGTAGAAGAGAATGTGTCCCTCCTTGAGAGGGAGAGATGACAGAGAGATGTTTACCATGCTTATACCCAGGTACCTCTACTACTCCAGGTTCTCAGCCAGGTATGGGAGAAATCCCATTGGCAGATGAGACGGATAGATAGTAGATGGTCAGGTTCACACAGGTGCCTCTACTCGTCCAGGTTCTTAGCCAGGTATGGGAGAAATCCCATCGGCAGATGAGACGAACAGGTAGTAGATGGTCGTGTGATGATTGCACAGGTACCTCTACTCGTTCAGGTTCTCAGCCAGGTATGGGAGAAATCCCATCGGCAGATGAGACGAGCAGGTAGTAGATGGTCGTGCCCTCTGCTCATCCAGGTTCTCAGCCAAGTATGGAAGGATCCCATCGGTAGATGAGACGGACAGGTAGCAGATGGTAAAATCCTATCTCTCAGACATCCAGGTAGGATGGAGAGACTCTCTTGGACTCGTCGAAGGACTGGTGGAGTTGATGCATGAAGACACTTCTTGAAGGATTGAGGATGTGCTAACAACCTTCAGTATGTATAGAGATGATGGAGACAGTATAGATGTACATATGAAACCCAGATGACAGTGATGTTGATGAAGACTGAAGAATACCTTCCTTGTTGAGAGGGAGTGTTGGATTTTGTGCAACTTCGGAAGATATTATTATTGTATTGATTGTACCTCCTAAGGGAGTTGAACTTGATGTAATCAATTATGTAAACCCTTGAGGCTTGAAAGAATCAATGTAAACCTTGGGGTGAAAAGAAAACAAAGCAAATATTAAAATTAATTTATTAATTGCCCCCCAAGAGAAGTCGGCCCAGTCAACTAGACAAGTCAAGCCAGTTAGGGAAATAGCCTATTTGGCACTTGTATAAATAGAGGGAAAGTTCACCTCATTATTCACTCATCCACTTCACACAAGTTCGCATCACTTGGAGAGAGAGGTTCGCACCTGCAGAAGGAGAAGACTATATTTGGGGTTTCTATCTTTGGAAAGCATTTCCATCTTTTCTCTCTCATCATTGTACTCTGTTCTCGAAATTATTATCTCTATACGAAGGTTGTTGGGTTTTCTCCCGTTTGGGTTCCTAGGATAAACTCTTGTGTTATTGTTTTGTGCTTTGTCTTTCTTCTAGTGATCCTATTTATGTATTTGAATTATTATGCTATGAATGTATGAAAAACTAACAGTTAGTACCCTAAAGAATGTAATATAATATTATTTGAGTCTTTCTAGGAGAGGTCGGCCCAGTCAGTTAAAGTGAGGCCGACCTAGCTGGGTTAAAGGTCAAGTGAAAGTAAAGTATAAATAGAGAGTGACTTCCTCTCATTTGTACCATTCACTCATTGATGCATTGCACATTAGAGGAGAGAGAGAAGTCTGTGAAGGAGGAGGAGAATTGGCTTGGCTCTAGAGTTTGGGTTTGTCTCTCTTATTTGTGAGACCTTATTTTGGGCATTGTACTTTAGTTATTGTTATCACACAACTTGTTGTTGTCCCTAGTGGTATCCCATCCGGGATGGTAGAGGAGATAGACAACTAAAGAGGTGACCCAAGAGATGCCACGGTTCCCAATGCAAGCTGGGAGTCACGTCAACCGATGCACTCTTCACTTTAGATCAAGATGAATCAAGACCTAGGAGGAGACCCTATAGCCAATCATAAATGATTGGATCCAAACAAAGGTTCCTAGGGATAAGTAAAAGACAAGTTACGGAAACCAATGCAAGGTTAGGTGGACCTATAAGTTAAGGTATGGTTGAAGGAGACTTAAAGAATGATTTATGTTTCAACCAATGACTGATTTAGGCCACATAATGAGATTAAAGGACAAGATCTAGTACCATGAAATACACATGTGGGACCCACTTCCTTGGGATATGGAAATGGCTCAAATGGGACCCACAAGGTGAAGTTAGGGGTGCAAATGATACTAAGGGGTATGTCAAGAGTAGATATATAGATCTAAGGTGAAAATAGGGATACCCACATATGGGATCTAGTAGTTGACACACATCCCAAAGAGTGCGAGTTGCCCTAGGTGGACTAGTGCCTTGATGGATGGGTTAATGGAGTCAAAAGATATGTCAAATTGTAGATCGGGACACCTGGGATACAAATCAAGTGGGCTATTGGAGGTGTGATGGGTGTGTTATCACCTAAACTGTAGTTACCCCTGTGGATGTATCCATTAATGGATGGCAATAGGAAAAGGTAACTCAAAAGGTGCAACCACGATCACCTCGACCTCCAATAGATGGTTGTCACGCCAGTCGAGGCAACCTTCACTTTATGTTATCTAGCCCAGACAACAAAGGGGGAGACCCGATCTACTCCCGACAGGAGAGATCAAACCAAGACACCGAATCAAGTTAATACTAAGTGAAGTAAGGTGTATGGTTTATCCTAGACCTAGGGATGAAGTCACAAGACAAGTGAGGGGTTCAATGAGTATAGCTTTGGTTCTTTGTTGATGTGAGAGTGACTTATGATATTTGAAATAGGATCTAGGATTAAAGTACTAGTTCAATGTGAGAAAATCCACTGCCTTGGGAACCGTGTCCAAGGCAGGGTAGTTTATGGATTGAATTGGAGCTAACTAGTACAAGTGACAAGCTTGATCATGAAGTATGATGACATCAAAGGGTTTAGTCCACCAAACAAGGATCAATCCACAAGTTAATCCAACAATCTAGGAAAGTCGAATTGACTTGGAGAGAGATCAGTGCCTTGGGAATTGGGATAATGGAGTCAAATGAAATTAACTTGTGGTTGATGACTCCTATTGCATGAGACAAGTGGGCAATTAAAGGTTTGATGGATGAATAGGTCTAGATCTAGAGAATCAAGGTTTGACCTAAGTGGACCACAATCCCTTAAAACAAGGAATGCTATCCCCAAGGCAAGATTTGATGAAGTGACCAACTAGACCTAGGTTTTAAGGTGTGCTCGTTCCAAATCCACCAAAATTTCATGTACCCACGTCCTAGAAGTGGACCAACTCAGTCTCCCAAGGAAGTGCAACTTTGCCTAAGGAGGGTAAAATGTGGGATAGATGAATCAAGACAAGTCCAATGACATCCAAATTTTAGATCCAAGTAGGTTGATCAAGTGAGAGTGTGGATCTACAATTTCAAGGCAATCCGAGGCTAGATCTTACTAGATCTGAGTTTAAAGATACCAAGTGGTCCAAAATGGGGAATAAATCCCTTAAAATGTGGAATAGGGCCCACAAGGTAGAAATTGCCAAAGTAAGAGTCTAGGGGTAGGTTTTAGGGCATGCAGATCATGAATCAATTGAAATCTCAACTACCCATGTACTAGATCTAGGTCAACTCACCCAATCCAAGAAGTGTGCCCTTGCTTGGAAAGGCTAAGTTGCCTTGGGAAGAGAGTCAAATGGAGGCCAATCCTCACCAAACTATAGATCCGAGATGTCGTGGGTACTATAGAGATGGGTTTTAAATATCTTACCCAAGGAGCCACTAGATCTTAGTAGATCTGAGAAAATGTGAAAATGAGGGCTTGAAATATAAGGGTTTTATCAATTTATGTGTTGTGCCAATGGATTGGAATCAAGATAAGAGAAACAAACCTGTGGATCTTACCTGGGTAACCTTGTAGATGCCTTGATGATGATGATCTATGCAAACCCGATCAATTTGAGAAGCTTTGAGGTAGTTTTCTATGAAATCGATTAAGTCCAAGAAGCCAATGCGCCCTCTCTCTTGCACAACAAACGTCAACAATATCAGATTTGATGCAATCAAGAGATAAGACTAATGCCACAAGAGAAATAACAGAAAGATAGCATAGATCACAATGATACTAATAATAACCCCCTGATACAAGCGAATGCCAAAGAGATCGATTTGAAGAAGCCTTGCAAAATCGCCCTAGTTGAAGTCGCCCTATTGTAGACAGGACAAAGATTTCCAAAAAAAGATAGATCTTACCACAAATTCCCAAATGCTAGGATGCAATAGACTTTCCAATCACCATCTAAGAACACCAGATGCAAAGGAGACAACAAGAATTTCCACAAGAGAATTTTTCTCTATCAAGAATCCAAGAGCCAAAGACCCCTTTACAATGAGAAGCTCTCTCCTTTAAATAGGAACGAGAGGCATCAAATCCCTAACCACTTTTTGAATGAGTGGCTAAGATTAAAAGATACAAATGTCTAATCAATGGTTGAGATGAGCTCAACAATAAAATACATGGATCACTAATAAAACATAACATAAGTGGACAAAATCGCCCTAGGAGAGGGGAATCCCACCATATCATGATGACAAAATATAATAAGAAGCTTATGGTGGGTCCAAGGGGTAATTTTAGCCACCCTTGGTCAATCCCCATAGCACAATAATAATAAAATAGTCATCAATATACCAAATCGTGCCTCTATGGACAAATCGTGGGCCTTAAGAGGCCTCAGAAATCATCAAAAAGTGCCATAAGTGATGGATGCGGGCCCCGATGAAGCTGAAACTGCTGGAGGAGGTGTGGAAGACATCAACCCATCATCACTGATCATCCCATGCCAAGACATTGCCTCAGTAGCCCAAATCGAATTCCTCAATAGCCATTTCTACCAACCCTGAAATGCCTCGGGAAGCGTGAAACTGCCCCAAACTGCCTCCTGGAGTGCCTGCGCTGTCAAGGTGAGGGCACCGGTGTGTCCGGGGGGGGTAATATGGTAAAAACAAGTGGCTGGACCACCCCCTCCAAGCACAGCGCCCTAGGTCAACCAAATAAAAATCCTCTCTGCTTTGACAGGGTCTCCGACAGACCAAAATTGCACTGGGTTAGCCTACTGAGGCTCAATCATCACTGTAAGTGCCCGGAACTGAAAATAGACTGTCTCATTGGACTCAGAAGGTCCAAATCCATCCAAGATGTGTACTCATACACCATATGAGTCTCTGCATGATCATATAATATATCCAGTATACCGGAACAGGTGAAATAATAATAATCTATAAATGATCAAATAATGTTGTAAACCATAAATCATCATCATAACCCTGTATCTGCTACATAGAATCATCATGTACATGTACATAGACCATATATCATCTATCCATATCATCACAAGGTCCAACCATCTCATGTCCTATGGTTGACCTTGGTCAAACTAGGTTTAACCAAGTCAACATGACCAAATATAACTCAGACCATCATCAGAAGCTGCTGCAAAGTGTCAAAGGTTAATGCATGCTCTACAACTTATTCAAATAGCAATTATAACACAAAGTAATCATTTACTAGCGATCTAGATCCAAATATATAATGTCATTAATTATTATTATTACTCAGACTAGACTTTCAGGACCATACTCACTTCATAGCTGTGATCAATTTGCTAGTGAAGGGTGAAGGCTAAAATAACTGGCTAGGCTAAGGGATGACTTGACTGACTTAACATTGTGACACTTTGGAACAGGGAAAGGGAATACACACCATAGTATATACTGAATGAGCAACAACACAGGGAATGGTGGTGTCTCACAAATGGATGAGTTGTTCAAAGAGGGTTTACTCACCTTTAACAGATGCGCACAATCCATAATACAAATGAGGCTAGCAATTATTTAGATATAACATTTAAGTTCCATTGCTTTTTGGGCCTGAAGTTTCCATAGCCTTTGATCTATGTGTGTTTACAAACACATTGCATAGATTTACATTTATTTTAGGCTTTTTGCTGCAAGTGTGTTTTTAAGGCACTTGTTTACCTAAGCACTTCTAGGTGTGCCACAGACAGCTTGTTTACCTAGGTAATTACATTTCCAAAAGATATAACATTTTAGTTTCATGGCCATTTTCATTTGGCATGCCTTTCATTCATGTGTGTTGAAAAACACATTGCATGAACGGGCTTTTCATACAAGATATAACATTTCATTTCCCATACTTTGCATTCATGGCAACACTAAAAGTTTCAAGTTTTGCCAACACAACTTTAGTGACTCGGGGGAATTCACAAGGAAATCCAACTCACCATAGGTAAGTTTTGTCACCAACTCAAAGCCGAGACACAATAAACAGGGAAGCTCATCCAATACAGAGGCTACAGTCGGGAAAAGTCCTCCATGCCACTAGTCAAGTAGTAAGTCAAGGTGATAAACTAAAAGGTAGGTAATGGATGGATGAAGACAATGAATAACGGAGCCAACACTAGCAAGCCAAGGTATGGTGGAATGATCACCTCTATTCTCCCTAAGGAGGGTAAAACCAATGAGTATGAATGGTGAACTTCTAAGTCTGAGTAGGGACAATCGAATATATATAATAAGATCAACCAGGTCCACATATCTATATGATTGCCAGATCATGACACTAAGTGCTAAGACATGCTATAAGAATAAATATAAAAGCAATATAACCACAACACTATGATATACCTGCTGAGTCATATACCTGAATGCTCATCCTCTGAACCATCATCTGTCCTTTGAAACTGCTACTGTAACTCTGGGCACTACTAACTGCTCTGTACAAATGGTATAATGGCTACATCGATCATCTCTCTGAGTGTCCTGAGACTCAGTCATGGCATGGGAAATACAACTGCTGTCCAAAATCTGATAGTGATCCCATATAAATGCTCATCTCAACATCTCAATGTAAGGGAACTGGCTGAATAGTGCACTGGAATCTGACAAAAAATGTATGGTAGCCCGGCTACTATATATGTGATAACAAGGTGGATCTTAAAAGATCTAATATTTCACTAAGTGACCCAAGCGGACAACTTTCCCCAAAACAATGAATGATACCCCCAAGGCAAAACTTCACAAAGTGAGACACTAGGTAATGGTTTCAAGATATGCTCTATCCAAATCAAGCGGGATCACAACTACCCATGTCCTAGAAGTGGGCAAACTAAATCACCCAAGGAGGGTTAAAAGTATGGAAAGGTGTGTCAAAACAAGTCCAATGGCCACCAAATTATAGATCCAAGTAGCTTAGGCAAGTATCAATGTGGATCTTGAAAATCAAGGGCATCCAATGGCTAGATCTCCATAGATCGGAGATTTCAAATGCATCACCAAATCGACTCAAGTGGGGCACAACCCTCAAAATGAGGAATGGGGCCCACAAGGCAGAAATCAACAAGGTGAAGCACTAGGGGTAGGTTATCAAGTGAGGAGAGTGTGAATCAAGTGGGATCTCACCTACCCATGTGCTAGATCTAACCAAACTAGCTTCTCCCAAGTGGTGCGATTTGCCTCAAGAGGGCTATTTTGCCTTGAAAAGTGTGTCAAATGGAACCCAATCAACACCAAACTATAGATCCGAATTGCCGTGGATACTACAGAGGTGGGTTTTTAATATCTTTTCAAAAGCAAGGCTAGATCCAAGTAGATCTAAGAAAAACAAAAAATGAGGGTTTTGATTTTAATGTAATTTTGACCAATGGGGTGGATAGCAAGCGAAATCAATACGTACCTTGTAGATCTTACCTCAAAAGCTTGCGGCCTCTTAGCATATGGAGAATTCTTTGCCCTAGTTACAATTCCAAGCTTGATCCAAGTGTCTTCAACCAATAGCATTCAAACCCTAGGAGGAAATATGTCTCATGAAAACCTGCAAAATCAAACTACATCAAGTTGGATTTGATCTACAAATCCATAAGATATAAGCATGTCATATCAAGAAAGTAATCAATGGACAAAGCTCAATTGAAAAACTCCCTCTCTATGAAGTCGATTTGCCCATGGGGGATGTGAGCAACCCCTCCAATCTTCCCACAAAGCAAAATCGATGAGCTAGCTTGAGCAATTCGGCCTCCGTCTCTTGAAATCGATTTCACCTGAAAAGCAAACAATGTCTAGAAGCAAAAAAATCCAAGAACACATGCAAGAGCAACCCAATCAAAGCCAAGAAGTAGATCTCCAAAATATTCTTTTCATTCCAAGTTTTCCAGAGCCCAAAGGTGAGCTATACAATAGGGGGTCTCCTCCTTATATAGGATAATAAATACCAAAACCCTATACCACTTTACAATACAACATGAAAATGAGTGGTTGAGATTAAAAGATCTCAATACATAATCAATGGCTAAGATGAACCATAATAACATAACACATGGATCACTCAAAAAGGTGATGACGTCATAGCTAAAAGATACTCAAGGAGGGTGACATCATCTACTAGAGGGGGTAAAAGTACAAAAGCTCACCTCATATGACTAGGACATGACACATGGAGCTCATGGTGGGGCTAGGAGGCATCAATCCTTACTAGCTCATCCCCATGGCACAATAAAATAATATAATACGTCCAAAATAAATATAAATGATCAAATCTGTCCTCAAAATCTGTGACAGACAAACAGTAAAAGGCCTCCTGTGGCCTCTGTGGACCAACCCAAGTGGTGAAAACTGGCTGGAAGATAGGGGGTTGACCCTGGAAGACCTCTGTGAAAACCAAGTGCCAAAACCTTGCCTTAATTGCCCAAATCGAATTCCTCAGTGACCCTTTTATCCCATCTCTGGACTGCCTCGGTAACTGTGAAAGTGCTGAAACTGTCTCCTAGGGGCACCTGCGCTGTCAAACTGAGCCCACCAGGCTCTCCAGAAGGGGGGGTAAATGGTAATATCAAGTGGCTGGACCACCCCCTCCTCCTACAGTGCCCTAGATGAACTGGCCTCTCATGGCCCCTGCTGCTCAGGCTGGGAAATCAGCCCCAAATCTGGTCAACAAGTGTAAAACTGCATCTATCACTGTCAGAAGTGCCCAGAACTGAAAGATAAGTGTCTCATTGGATCCAGAAGACCCAAATCTACTAAGAATGTGTACTCATACACCATGGGTTGCCCTGATGGGCTAACTGTAGGGTCCACCATATATGGACAATGCATAATCTGATGATCTGAAGAAATAATAAAAACTGTTGAACTGCATCAATCATCATCTGAATCATATGTCCATCATATAGTATCATAAATAGGAGTATGCGGGCCCATACATCATCATCAATAAGCCTTCATGGCCCACATCATCATGGATCCCAAGAAATGACCATAGTCAAACTAAGTTTGACTGGGTCCATATACAACCAAGGATAAATCATATCAGTAGACTAAGACATGTTCCTCTAATCATACTCACAGCTTAACTTAAGGTATAACATCCATTCAGTGGCATTAATCATGTTAGCATATTCCTTTGTTATTTGTAATTACTTGCACAATAGTTTAAATGACAAACTCACCCATTGGACATGGTCAAACTGCTAGCGAAGGATGAAGGCTAGGAACAAGGTTGGGCAAAAGGGGGTGACTTGTCTAAACTCAACTAAAAGATACTTTGGACTGGGAGAAGGGGGAAACTACAAACTCTGTGCTGGACAAAGTAACACGAGGGATGGTTGTGCCTCACAAATGGGTAAGTTGTTTAGAGAGTGCTTATTCAACTTAGGCATCATGTCTACATCAAGTTGAACTAGATTCATTAGGATCATTCAATTTCATTTCCCAGCCTTTTTAGCCTACATAACCCTTCGGATCTCAGGTGTGTTGATAAGCACAACTAATTGCAGCTTGCATCCAGGGCATGTTTACATATACATATAAATTATAAGGTCAGCAATTGTTTAGATATAGCTTTTAAGAACCATTGCTTTTGGACCTTTCTTATACTCTTCGAGGAGTATTTTTAGCAGTTCATCGCTCTTGCCCTTTTTAGTTTCCATGGGCGAATTTACATAAGTTTCCATAAGTAGTACATGAGCTTTCAGTTTTAGCCAACAACATCTCAAGTGACTAGGGGGAGTTCGAGCCAATGCCAAACATCGGGACAACCGACCAGAATGATTTAGGCCTACAATCCAACTCACCAAAGGTAAGTTTTGTCACCAACTTAGAGCCGAGACACTAAACATACAGGGATGCGGTCCAAACACAGAGGTAGAAAAAGGGGAAGTCCTCAGTACCAAAAAGTTAAGTAAGACAGGTCAAGGTTTAAAGTCAAATAAGGAAAGTCATGTATGGATGGAGTCAAGTGAAGGTGGAGCCTAAGCTAGCAGACAACTGGTGTCAAGAAAGACCATATCTATGTAAGGTGGTAAACTAGTGAGTTTTGTCAAACAACCTAAATGTGCAAGTAAATGTCCATTTTATAATTCATTTTAAGTTTTACACATTTTGCCACATCATGAATTATATACCAAGCAGATGCTGTGAACATGACTAAATCAACAAGATAATAATCCACAGTCAATGATAAAACATACATACGTCATACAACATCATCACAACAATAATCATCATATATCATCTGAAACATTGCTGCAATACATCTCTAGGCACTGAACTGAAACTGTATGGGATAAAGGGTCACATCGGTCATCAAATCTGAATTCTCAAGGCTCAGCCTTGACACAAGGTCAAACAAAAGTCTGAATAATACACTGCTCTGATCACGAGTGATCTCAAGATGTACAATCATCATAGCCAAGCTCTAAATAATGGAAGCTCTGAAATGTGCAGATATCTGCCAAACAAGAATAGTAGCCCTGCTACTATGGTGTGATAACAGTTATCTATATTGAGGAAGTTCTTGTTGGGTTTTCTTCCCCTTGAGGGTTTCCCAGGATATATTCTTGTGTACCTTGTGATTGTGTATCTTTCAGAGATCCTAGTTATACTGCTATTGTGAATGTATTAAATGCTCATGAAGTTAGAATTTAGTCTTTAGTAGCATATAATCTTAACAATGTCTTCTATGCCATGATAGTTAAAGAAACTGTAATGGTAGGTGTTGAAATTTAACTTTGTATGTCCTTCCTCGTATTTTGGGGTGTGTGAGTCGTGGGGGGGGACAAAGTCATGTTCCTAGTGATTTATTTATTTATGTACAAAATGACTTTATGTAAATAAATAAAAGATTGTACTTCATTTAAGTTATGGGTCCCATTTAAGTTGTGCATTTAATTATTATCTTTTATTATTTAAAAGTGCATTTAATGAGAACCCTTGATCTAAGAAATTGATCCTAGCCATTGAAGTGGTAGTTAGGGTTAGTTATTAGGAAATGAAGTATAAAAATAAGTGAAGGGACAAAGAGAAAAACACACAATCAGAAGGAAAGAGGGAGAACTGGAGAAAAAGAGCCGTTTCCAACAAGGAGAGAAAGGGCACAATTCCCAATACAAAGTGGTGGCTCAATTTCCAAGAATGCTAGGGTAGAATCCTGGCATGATTTCCAAAAAAGACTGGCAGCAATAACTGTTCAAATCGTACAGCATTAAATTGTTGTTACAGTGACACACATTCCAAGGAAGGACTGACAACACTGTACAACAATTAATTCTGGCACGTGTGGGTGAAGTTCAAGGCAGTTTGGCACGAATTTCAAAGTATTCTGAGCATTTAATTCAGTCTAAATTGGACCGTACAGCAGTAGACTGTTTGGAACATGTGAGGGGGTCGTACTGCTACACAAAATTCGAGGTGTACTGCTACAAAAGAAAAGGTACAGCAGCATTTGCTAAGTCTGGTCAGTTTGCTTTCTATTTCTCTCAGGGAGGAAAAAGATTGTAATAAATCTCAGTGCTCTTAATAAATTCTCTCTCTAGGGTTTTCCCAAGTTTTGGGTTTTGCCCTGGTCAAGGTTGACCAAAATTGACTGTGTAAAGTATTAATGTTCAGAAATTGTGTGGATGAAGATTTTAGCATGAGTGTTTTAATTCATTAAAGTCTGCAGATAATCTTTATAATTAAAACCTACAGCTGTTAAATGTTTGACAAAATGTTTGAAAGAGAAAGTTTGTAATTTTGTCATTTTTCTTCGTGGTATCAGAGCCTTTCTGAACAAGGCAGTAGGCAGACAGTTGTTACATAGTGATTTCAGTATAGGGCACACTATTGTTGAGTAACACTTCAAGTTTTGTTAAGAAGTCAGTCTTTATTTCTGCTAAGAATGTCTGTGTTAAGATTTGAAGACAGATTAGATGGTGAGTCTAACTTTCATCCATGGAAAGAAAGAATCAAGATGTTCTTGCAGGTAGATGAACTGTGGGACATAGTAGAGAGTACTCAAACTAAACCAGTAGTTGTCCCTGATGCAACCACAGATGTTGTAGGCTATGCAGCTTATAACAAGAAGAGCACGAAAGCCAAGAAGATGATTCTTGATTCTGTCAAGGATCGTGTGATTCCTCATATTGCAGGTAAGATTCATGCTCATGAAATGTAGACCTCATTGACTAAAGTATATCAGAGTTCAAATGAGAATAGGAAAATAGTGCTTAGGGAAAAGTTGAGGAGTGTAAGAATGATTGAAACAGATAAAGTAGCCTCTTACCTTAAGAGAATCTCCCAGATCAGAGATGAGTTGAGTGCAGTTGAAGAAGCTGTGACTAGTGCAAAAATGGTGAAGACAGCCCTGAATGGATTTTCAGGAAAATGAAACACTTTTGTGAAAGGTGTTGTGTCTAGAGAAAATCTACCTAATTGGGAAAGGTTGTGGGACGATTTCATCCAAGAAGAGATTCGTGATGAAGCTCTTGAAGGGAAACAGTCACAGGGTGAAAATAATGAGGAAAATGTTGCTCTTGTGTGTAAGGACAAAGGGAAGGCTAAGAAAGGTTTCAAGAAGGATCTTAACAAAATAAAGTGTTACCAGTGCAATCAGTATGGACATTATGCTTCTAAATGTCCAGAGAAGAAAGGGAAGAATGAGAAAGATGTAGCAGCATCTGCCTCAACGGAGAAGTATGTTGCTAAGTTTGAGCAGGAGTTCTCCTCGGCATCTTTTGATTCGAGTGTGGGAAGCTTCGTCTTTCATCATACCTGGATAGTTGACAGTGGGTCAACTAGACATATGACCGGGTTGTATGGTGTCTTTCAGATTATTACCGAGTTGGGTCCAGGACATTTTGTGCAAACTGATGTTCACAGTCCTCAGGTAGCAGTATGGGGTGTTGGAAGAGTGTGGTTCCAACTAGACCTTGGAGAGGTTCTGGAAGTGCATGGGGTCCTATTTGTCCCTGGGATGGGAGTCAGCAAACTCTCAATTTCATCCCTAGAGGATGACGGATTTGGGGTGATGGTCAAGTCTGGACATGTCTTCCTCTATCAATCGGAAGATCCAGGTGGTACCACTATTCTTCTTGGAGACAGGAGCGGCAGGCTTTATGTGCTGCGGGGACAGTTGTGCATCCAGGATCAGGCGGTTGGTTATCTGAGACAGATTCTGAGGATGGAGCAGTTGATCAACCGATATCTTCAGATGAAGAGAGTGGATCTCTTCAGAAATCTGGCAGGAGGCTCAGCCAGTACAATGATTGTGAGTAGGTACAGGAGGCTCAGGTAGAGTCTCAAGGTTCAGATTTCATTAAAGTCTGCAAATAAGCTTTATAATTAAAACCTACAGCTGCTAAATGTTTGACAAAATGTCTGAAAGAGAGAGTTTGTCATTTTGTCATTTTTCTTCAGTAGGCTTTGTTTTTTTCTGTTAAATCAGTGAAAATACAGAAAGAATAGTTGCACAGTCGAGCATAAGTTCATTGTAGTAGTTGAGTTTAAAATCTGTTACGGTGAGCTGACCAATGGAATATCCAAGGCAATTTACAAATCAACCATGGGAGGTACCCTGCCAGACAAGCAAGCTCGTCAACCCTCATATAAAGCAAAGAGCCCTTTCTTCAAAGCAAGCAACTTCCTGAACTTAGCATATGAGGGGTTTTTGTATTAGACTTTGCCTCCAATTTTTTTACGGTTTGCCTTACAGAAATGACAATCAAACAGTGATGCGTTCTAAAGCCCACTTTATAACAAAATCATGATCAATATAAATAACCTAGCTAAGGAAAGACAAAGCATAGTCGACAGTGGTACGAAAGACTTCTCTCCTTTTGACGGCCTCTTCAAATTCGGGGGTACAATAATATATCGAAAACGGGGAAGAGGAAGTGACGTGGTCATGGAGACAATACATTGTAACGCTTAGAATCCATGCCTCCTTTGCTAAGCTGTCCAACAACGCCAGCACAATATGTTGTTCTACTATGATGTTTCTACATGAGTACCAGCATGCGAGGTTGTGCAACAAAGTGCTAGTGCAACCAAACTCACCTTAGCGTAACCGAGTCGCAGCTCAGGCTTGTACAACCCATGTCTTATCGGATCTTGCAATGCAGCCCATGCTGCCACCTTGAACTGCACAAGGGTACTGACGTTAGAGGCATGACCTGCGCCATCTGCTCTGTGCAGTTTACACTCATGATGAAGCGACCAGTTCTGCGCACAAGCATACTCAGGCAGATTCATGACAAACTTCTCTTCAACGCCAATCCAAACTATTCTGGCCTTGGTCAACCTTTGAACGCTTCGGAGATCAACAATAGTCAAGAATGTTGAGCGGATAATAGTGATTGTGTAAAACAGGGCCCATTTTCGAACACAGAATAAGGCTGTATAGCTGCATTTTCTATTTCCCTAGCCAATTATTGTTGCAGTGACTACCAGGGCTATGGATTTTGGTCCTTGAAAACAAAAATGGAGGAGGTTGCCATGGCCACTCTAATTTGATTCTTTTAAATATGTATGCGTTTAATTTGTGTATATGCCCATGAGTTTATAAATTTGAAAAAGATTTGCTGAAAAAGGATAATCAAACTTATTCGTTGAGTTTTGAAGTAGAAGAGAAAAATCCATTAGACTCGAATAGGAGAACGCTCAGCAGAGAAGAAGGAAAGAAATATAGTAAATGGCAACATGACATACCCAAAGAGACAGCGTGGAACCAGAGAAGAGGACCGCTGGGGCGTTTGATGGAGGGACGACCGAAGCGCTCTTCCCATCTGAGGGGGTGTTCCAGGCCACGGTTTCTCCTGCGACGGATGTGCCACGCAACCAGCGGAGCCGATGCCCAAGCTATCGCTCTATACAATAAGACGCTCGCCGACTTTCCTCCATTCCCACCTGCAATTGTAATTTCTCCCATTCCCTCCACCATCCCACCCGCTTCATTGTATTTCCATTTTAAAATCTCGGCAATCGGGCCTGATCAAGTTTTCTCGTTAAATCTCAGTTGGGAGTGTTTGTTTACCTAATCAAAGCTAGGTTGACAGTGTTGCAAAATAGGAGCCGGCCTCATGGCTCGGCTCAGCTTAAGTATATGGTCTTCTTATAGTGAAAACCTTTTGCAAAAAACTGTATCAAATTAGGGGTTAAAATGAATTTATGTAAGTTTAACACCTAAGAGTCTCAACTTGTATCTAAAACTATTGAAATTAAATTTGGTATGAGAGTCGTTTGATATGGTTGCAAAATAGAACTCTCTTTTGGATGTGGAAGGGGAAGCAACACACGGGCAGAATTATTGGCCCTCTGGGAACTATTATAGTTTGCTTCTTCAAAACTTGGATTTACAGGTTCTCGATGATTCCTCCGCAATCGTAGAATGGGCTCGAGGCATACGACAATTGCGGATGGTGACTCTTGATCACTAGAAATCAAAAATCAATACACTTATGGAACAGTTTTTGGTGGTTCATTTTCAACATATATCACGGCATTTCAATCCGCGCGCTGATTATTTATTGTCAACCTTTTTCAACAACACCTTCTTGTCTTCAACCATATCTTTCACAAAGTGGTATTGCACATCAATATGCTTCGTTTTAACATGACAAGCAGGGTTCTTTGCTAGGAAGATTGCGCTTTGACTATCACAATCTAACCTTATAGTTTGATGTACAAACCCAATACCTAAACACAATCTTTGCAACCATACAACTTCTTTACTTGGATGGATGGCTACCATGTATTCAACTTCTATTGTTGAGAGTACAACTAAAACCTGACTCTTGCTCATCCAACTGATACCTCATCAAAATAGGTCAAACAAATAACCACTTGTAGATATTCTGCCATCAAGATCTCTAGCCTAGTCTACATCAAAAAATACCTATAAATTTATTACTCTATCTAGTTTAGGCCTTCCTTGGTAGTAGATTGCATAATTTGTGGTGCCATGCAAATACATGAAGACCCTGTTTACAGTTGTCCAATGCTCCTTCCATGGTTTTGACATATATCTGCCCAAAACTCCCACTACATGGGAAATTTCCGATCCGGTACATACAATTGCATACATAAACTACCAACAAAAGTAGCACAGGGAACTCGTGACATGTCTTCTTCCTCTTCCCATGTCTTGAGACATTAATTTGCAGATAAATTTATACCTATAAAAATAGGGACCTTGGCCAATTTATTTTCCCACATGATAAATCTATGTAATATCATCTCAACATATTTTCTATAATTCAACCAAAGTTTCATGGTTGCACAATCTCTTTTAATATCCATCCCCAATATGAAGTTAGCATCACCAAGATCCTTGATGTGAAATTTGGAGGATAGCTATGATTTCACCTCATTTATGACATTCATGTTGTTTCCAATCAACAACACGTCATCAACAAACAATACTATATTAATGAAGTGATCACAAACCTGCTTGGAATATACACATTGATTAGCCTTGATTCTCACAAACCCTAATCCAAGGATGTATGGATCAAAATTTTGGTACCAAATCCTTGGAGATTGGTTTAGACCATAAAGGGACTTCTTTAGCTTGCATACTAGCTTTTTCCTTCCCTTTACTATAGAACCTTATGGTTTTTTCATGTAGATTTCTTCTTCAAGATCCCGATGTATAAATGATGTCTTTACATGCATCTATTCTACTTCAAAATCAAAGCAACATCAATAGAAAGAAGGAATCTAATAGAAGTTAATTTAGAAACTAGAAAAAAAAATTCATCGAAATCAGTTGCATGTCCCTGGGAATGTCCCTTTGCTACTAAGCGAGCTTTCTACTTCTTCACTTTATCTTCTACATTCAACTTCTTCTTAAACAACCATTTTCTATCGACTATTTTTCTTTTGATTGGTAACTCAACTAGATCCCAAGCTTCATTTTTATCAAAGGCATCCATTTATTCAACCATGGCCTTGTTCCAGAGTTCACTATCCTCTGAATCAACTACTTCCTTCACATTTATAGGATCATCATCAGTAATAGATAAAGCAAAACAAGACGCAAAATTAGGAGGGGAATACCTTTCTAGACGCCTTCTTTCCTGCGATGATCTCCTCAAAACTAGGGTATGAGTTTTTCTTCTTATTTATGAACGTCTTTCGTTGAGGCAGATTCTTCATCCTCCAACTCAAACTCTATTTTCTCTGGTTCCTTTTCGGTTAGAGAAACTTCCCATTGGGGAACATCTTTAACCTCTAAAAAAAACATCTCAACTGTAAATAGAATTCTTACTTACAAGGTTCCAAAGTTTAAAACCTTTTATACCATCTTTATAATAAACAAAGATACATTTTTCAACTTTATTATCCATCTTGCTCCTTTTTTCCATTGGAACATGAACATAAGCATCACACCCCAAATAAAATTTAGATGTTTAAGAGAGGGTTTCTTACCGCTCCATAAGGATTTTGTCAACCAATGTTAATGTGGGTGATCGATTTACCAAGTAAAATGTAGTATCCAATGCCTTTGCCCATAATTCTTGTTCTAACTCGACACCAGTGAGCATGATCCTTGCCTTTTCTATCAACCTCCTATTCATTTTTTCTACAACTCCATTCCATTGAGGTGTGTATGGAGTAGTCTTCTATGTTGTTATTCCGCAGATCTTACATAATTCCTCGAATTCATTCCTGCATAACTCCCCACCATTATCTATCCTCAAAACCTTTATTTTCTTCTATGTTTAATTATGTACAAAAATTAAATACTTCAAATTTATTCCAAAGGAAATAAATCCATGTGTTCTTTGAGAAATCATCTATAAATGAAACATAATACCCATATTTACCTAATGATGGAACATGCACAAGTCCAAACACATCATTGTGTATTAACTCTAATATTCTAATTGCTCTTGTAGCACCAAATGTGAATCTTACTCGATTTTATTTACCATATATGCAGTGTTCATAGAAATTGAAATCTAGTGTGCAAATGAACATACCTTCAACCATACCTTCACCATGTAATGATCAAAGACCCTTCTCTCCAATATGTCCCAATATTTGATGCCATAGAATTGTCTTTCCTTTAGAGACAGTAGTGGCTCTATCTTCTTTATTTCCACCCTTAGGCACAACATAATTATTACACCCATTGGTGATTGTGCTTCCCAACAATTTGTATAGAGTTCCATTCCAAACTCCTCTCATCAGGACTATTGATCCTTGAACCTACATTTTGCATGTTTCTTTTGCAATGACAACTTGTATGCTTGCATCACTCATCTTGGTAATGGATTTCAAGTTTACAATCCTTCCATCCTTGAGTAGAAACTGAATTCTTCCACGTCTTATAATTTTGGTTATTGAGTCATCTCCTCATAACCACTTCGTATGAGGAGTCATAAGAAAAGATGCACTTGATTCAATCAACCATACATCACAATTTGAATGATTATTTGTAGAAGCTAGGTAAATATACCCTCCTTCTTTTGAGGATTTATTCATTTCTATGGAAGGGCATTATCAGATCCCTTTGCTTTTATGGAAACATTTTTAGATATACAATCCTTTTTATAATGCCCAACTTTACCACATTTCCAACATTTCCTCAAGGATTTTCCTAGAGATTTAGATCTACCCTTAGATTTGGATCTCACCCCTTAAGCCTATCTTGTGAACAACCTCTCATGAGGAAAAGTGAATCCATTCTATAGGTTGAGATTTTTTTTAGGATAATAGCTGGAAGAAACTTGTTTACGGATTATGAACCCATAAGCCATAAGCCATAAACAGGTTTCTTCCAGCTATTATCCTAAAAAAAATCCTCTCATGAGCAAGGCATCCATGCTCTGACTAACCATGGTTTTATACCTTATTTCATCTAATATTAAGGATGCCACTATTTCCTCAAACTTTAAAGTGGCTTGACTAGTACTACATATTGCTATAATCAAATTATTCCAGTAATCTAGCAAACAACATAACAAGGTAATGCATTTATCTTCCTCCTCCATCTTAATACCAACATAGGTAAGTTGACTTACGAGAATTTATAGACATTTATATGAAATCTCAGTGGGTCATTATCATCCATCCTAAGCCAAAACAACTTCTTTTAAAGAAACAACTCATTTACTAGGGACTTTGATTGATACAAACTCCCTAGCGTATTCCACATCTTCAATGCACATTCTTCTCCATATACATTCAACAACACTGAATTTGATAAGAAAAAATGAATTGTACTCCTTGCCCTTATTTCCAACTTCTCCTATACTTCTTTCGTCTATCCAGTAGGTTGTGTACTTGGATCCACATAATTCTACAAGAAGATATTCAAACTTGAACTTCCATAGATTAAAGTGCTGACAATTAAATTTTTCAATCTCAATTCTAGAAATACTCTCCGTTCTCTTTCAACACATGAATCTTCACTGCAGTGCTCCCATTGAACCCAGGTTTACCACAAACCCAAGATAATCTTGCTCTATGAACGATCGAACCCTCAACAACAAAGGAGTCTTCCTAAAGCCAATAATCAAGCTTTGATACCACATGTAAGTTTTAAACCTGTGAAGTGAAACAATGCATACAAATTCTTAAGCATGACAAATATTAAAACAATGGCACACATACAATACATAGAGATTTACCTTAGAAACCCTTAACTGAGAAAACCAACAAAATTATAAGCTACACATATCTCTTTCTTATTGTATATTCTTGACAATTTCATACAATATTTAGGTATTTTGTAGCATCCAAAATCCTCATCCATTAACCTAAATTAGATTAAAACCCCAATCCCTTGAACAAGATGAAATTACCCATTCTCCGAAAAAATAGATCATAAAACAATTTTCAGGATGTTTCCTCGAACCCCCACATCGTAGGTTAGCGCTACCCTCGTGCAAAGAATATAACACACACCCAACAAACTCAGTCAACTAGGGAAAATTCAACTAATAGTTGGGTTGGTTGATCACTTGGTTGGGTCGACCAACCACGATAGTTAAGGAGGTTGTAACTACCTTCCAGGATTGTAACCATATATATAAACGTGAACATATGATGTAAAGAGACTAGATTGATGATATAATAAAGACTACTTGTTGTTGGTTCCATTACTACTTTTCTCTCAATTTTCTCTCTCTATGTATGCTTTGTTGTATAATATGCTTGGTTATGTGCACTATTAGTAACTAATTACTGTGTAATACCACAGATTATAACATCGGTTCCATTGACAATAGTACATGATCCAGGATTGCAAGATAGTGCATTCATGCATAGATGTTGAGTGAAGAGGAGATTGTGGTGGCATAGGAATCTTGAAAACTATCTAAATAACTATGCAAAAAGAAACTGACTATCAATTGCATAGTCCATGCACATAATTATTCACCAAAACCCATGAAATATCCTTGGAATCAGTCCCAGTGGAAGTAAAGAAGTTGCTTGATAGAATTTCGCATGAACAATAGCATTGAGGAAAATAAGTTTTTTCAAAGTTAATTAATGGGAGCCGAACAAACCTATATGAGTGGGTAAAACAAATTGTCAATGATTTTTGTGAAGAGAAGATGATAGAAAAACAAACATATGTATACAACATAAAGATAAGATTTTGTGATGACTTGCATGATAATTTACTCTATACGGTGCCGACATCACTGCATAGATTTCTCATCAATAATATTGTAGAAGTGAGACCTCCTGTACACACCCCTCTCAAAATTTTCTAGAAGAAAAAGGAAGAAGAGTGGGAATATTTTATGAGAAAATGATAACCATGGATACCATCATTGATCAAGAGTAAACTTGAGGTTAGTGATAGGGGGATAGAACACTCGTGAGATGCCTTGAAGAAGAAAAGTCCTAGTTGACTTGCATTAAAGGAGGAGGAAGACCAAACAAAGTAAGGATTCCCAAAAGAGGATGGAGATAATAGTTGACTGAAAGAGAATATACACTTGATGAGGAGTCAAAGAGAAGAATGAGAAGAAGAATGAAGGATAAAAACCTTCAATTGACTTGCAAAAACTAAAAAGAGACAAAATACAAGAAAAATAAAACATGACTTTCGAAGGTTACATAACCATGTTGACTAAGAATACAAAAACGAGAAACAAAGTGATGGTTGATAGCATACTAACCCTACCTAATTCATATTTTGTAGACCGACCATGTGTGGAAGAAGAAGTAATTATGAAGGTTATAGAAACAGTCGTTTAATATGAATGACATGTTGATGGAGAGATAACCATGTTTATGTTAGGAATTAATCGATTTGATGTGGAAGATGAAGCAATCGTGACGATTCTTATCTTGGGAGGACACTTGTAAGTTGTAGAGACAAGCTTGGGATCCCTACACATCTCAGATAATGAATATGAAATAGAAGTTGATGATTCCATGCATGCGATACCTCATAGGGTGAATACAATGTGACAAAGTCTTATAACCAATTAAATTCTAAGGCATCATTTTCATGTTGCAATTGGCACATCCTTAGTATGGAATCGACTAGATGACAATGAACAAGTTATTGACTATCTCTGGATCCAAAGATCACAAAGAGAAGGAAATTGGCTTGTATGATTTGAGGATTTCACATAAATGCCCTCCTTGCCGATTTTAGTATTTGTGTAAAGTCAAACGCCAGTGAGCGAGAGGTGCATTAAAGAGGCATGACTGAGAATGAACGATTTCTTTTGTATAAAGATTGATGAATTGCATAATTGACTTCTTTTGCTACCCTTTTTCCCTTATTTTTAGTCCCTTTTCACTTACCCATAACCTTGTATTAATCCATTTTAATGCTTATATGCATGATTTAGGGTCATAAGTGTTTTCACTTGCATTTCTTTAGTACTTAATTATAATTTATGATTAAACATTAGAAAGAGAACATTATTGCATTTATCTTTAAAAAATGAATTAGCTTGTTGGTTGCTATAGAACCAATTGCCAATTTTGATGGATTCCATATATGAACATCCACGAATTGGGTATTTGAGATTTTTGGTTTGAGGCATCATAAGGTTGAGAGATATTTATGCACAAAAAATATCAACTACCCTTATTGTACTTTTCAAGAAATCAACTATTTATCATTTGCTTTAGATTTTACTCTGTGTGTTGTAGAATGTAGAACCATGGACTACGAAACTACGAGAGTCAATATTTTGAATTCATATTCAATCAACATCTATGACATGTGTTGGGTCGGGTAAATTTTTGTACACTTGGAAAGCAGTTTTGGTGTGAACAAAGTTAAAGCAAAGTGGTCCAACGAGTTAGGGTCAACTCCGATGTAGCGGCCGAGAATTAAGGAAGATGTGTATTTTGAATATGTCAAGGGTGGAGTTGGGTAAGTTAGTTAGGATTTTGTGTCCACATACATTTATAAGTTAAGTAGTTGAGTAAGTGGAGTAGTGGGAGCGGGGCAAGCTGTGTGCACCCTATACATATGTAACGAGTTGGATTTTTTGGGGTTGGTTCATCTTTTGTCAATATTTTGGGTTAACCTTTTTGGTAGGTATGTCAAAGATATTGTATACTATGAGAAGACAGTCGCATGATCTACAGGTTGTGTGCGCAAATCCATTGTAAAGAGAAGGAAAAAAATTGTAAGTCATGGATGCAGACATGAAGTGCTTATTTTACTGCGACTCATGAATAAAGAAAGCATTTCCGTGGTTTTCTCCTATTTGGGTTTCCATGTTATATATAGTGTTCAATGTGTGTGAACAATGTTATGATGTGCTATGTTATTTTGTTACATTTTTCATATTGATGAATAAATGTTAATTGATGAGTGAGTATGAATAATTGGATATTGCTTAGATAACAAATATATGTCGCACCTAGCTAAGTGATATGTATGGAAATCCTATGATCTATTGAATCCTTGTGTTATGTCAAGGTCTGGAATATGATGTTTGGTAGACACTCATCGCACCCATTCACCACTGCAGAAATATGGTTCCTACAGTTCCCATAGATACCTCGGGTGAGACTTCACTTCCTTCGCAGGTGATGCCGAAAGGGCCAGTTTCTTGGGGTTTGTTGGTTATTAGTTGAGTGAACCCTGGTCGAAGTAGATTTGCGCCAACAAATGGTTCCATTGTTAGGATAGGGATCTGTGTCGAGGGGGGATGTGACATCCGACTAAGCCCGAAATTCAAGATCGGATCGATGGGAAGATGAGAGATTTTGTTGAAATCCCAAATAGAGATCCATGCATTGATGCAGAAATGTAGTTAGCTAAGTATGTTTTCTCAGACTTCCATGAAGTGTTCTTTAGAGAATTCCCTGTTATATTGAATAAATGGTTGGCGAGGTTAACCCTACAAAAGATGTGATTTCAAGGAGGTGAGCCTACGACTTGGACACCTGAGCTAGTTTGGACCCTTAATAGTGTTAATAATAAGATATCTCGTGATATTAATTATTGGTTAGATCGTCTATTGGAGGATTATACTACAGAGTTTGTTGTAGATACCATAAAATATTACAGCGTTGTTGAACGAGAGTTTTTTTCGGGGACCACGAGGTAAGTACCTGAAATCCTTAAATATGTGGATTAAAATGTTGCTTTGTAAAAAAGGGGACATGAGGATGGAGTCCAACGTGTAAACCCTTTGTGCGTGGTGGTTCGAGATGTTAGTAGGGGATGGTCCACGAGCATGTTGTAATAAGTGAGTTGACGTGAAAAGGGATGGCGACAATGAAACAGATGAAGAGTGTGGTTTACTGTGAAGTGGGAGAATATTTTGGTCAAGGAAGAGAAGGAGAACTGCGAAAAAAGAGAGGGTTACAGTGTGGCTGAAGGAAGGGACTAAGAACCAGTACCACAACTTGAAGAAGAATCTTATGATAAAGAAGAGGACGAATAAGAAGGATGCCCACCCGCTTCTGACAAAGGTCCTATTGAACCAGCTCATGATAGACACTACGACATACCTGCAATCACACGTGCATCTCCAGAAATTGAGGTAAGAAACACTAGTTCGTTGCAGTTTATACAAGCAAGTAATAATAATGGTAGTCAGAACAATATTTCGACTAATAACATTGCTACAAGTGTTGGTCCTGTAGTACAAAGTTAGCCAATACCCCCGATAAACAGAATGGTTGGGGATGATATGAAACTGTCAATTTTTCATGGGAATGGGTCAGAGGACCCAAAACAACATTGGTTTTTATGTGATGTTGTATGGACTGTCAAGCAAGTGCAAGATGACAATGTAAAAAGAGTACAACTAATTACAACTTTTTGAGGTCGTGCTTTGGATTGGTTTATGAAATTTGCAAAGGTACCTACTGGACAACCACATAAGACCTTAGCAGAGATTAGAGATGCATTAAAGGATGAATTTAACAAGCCAAAATATGAATCGCATTGTATTACTGAACTCAAGGAGATCAAGCAGTTGAAAAAATAATCTATTTGGGATTTCGACCAAAGATTAAAGACATTGATGGCCCATGTAAGCTTCCAGATGGTTGGTGTTCAATACAAGGAATGGTTTATAGCCGCTTTGCTACCGCATATCTGAGTCCCTCTAATGCAACAGAAGATTGTGTCACAAACTGAGGCCCTTGAACTGGCTATGAAACTAGAAGCATCACCTATTGGAGAAATTGGAGCAGGTATGGCTCAGATTTAGTCGCAGCTAGAAAATCTATCATTACAAATCCAAGACATCAAGAAAGGAAAGGACAAAAGAGAAGAAGATTGGTGTACCAAGTGTAAAGAGAAGGGTCATTCTAAGGACCAATACACAATGTTTCAGGACTAAATAGTTGTCAGAGCTCCTGACACGTTGAATCATGGAGCTGGAGTCTGGTGCAGGATCTCTCAAAGTAGGGTACATCAACCAGAAGAATGCTACCTGTTGTAGAAAATTGTAAGTACTGCACAAATCTTGTTCTGTAAGTTCTGTAGATCAATTGGCCATGATGATAAGGACTGTCGAGCATATCAGTTGCTCACAGAGCGAACACCAGATGATTTAGAATGAAAGGTGAAGAACAAGGTGAAGGGAGTAGTGCACAATTTAATCAACATAGGGGTGGTTTATGAGGACGAGGACAAGGAGGACTTGGTTGAGGCAGAGGTTAGGTAATCTATTACAACTGTGGTCAGCCAGGACATTTTTCCATGGACTACCCAAACCCATGTTCGACATGCACATACTGTAGGGTATTGGATCACACTATTGAAGACTGTCCACAACTCATAGCAAAGTGGCAAGCTAAGGGCAATCAAAATCAAAACCAGAACCAGAATGTCCAAAATATTTCAACAGAACTGAGACAAGAGAATCCAACCATCGTCTTTGTTACCAGAGGGGGTGTTGTGACAGGAGATGATAGAGAAATATGTGTTGGATGTGTGCCCCTAAAATCAGGCCAACTATGCAGCGAACAGTACCATTTGATGTTAAGAAGGAAAAATAGGCATTTGTGGAATCCATGAAAGAAATTACTACAACACATAATGGACATTTGACATTTGCACCATCGGTCTTCAACTGAGTTCCTGTATATGATATGCCAGCATGCTTATACCGATCAGCTCCAAAGCAAAGACCAGGAAAGGTAAGTGCACATACTTGTTTTCTAAAAAGTTGTCTAGACCTAGTTAAAGATGAAATTGCTTTAAGAGAGTTGTAGAGTTTAATTGATGAATTGGAAAAATAAATTCCTCACAAAAGGGCTCTAAATAATTTGCAAAATAAGGTAAGAATGGGAACAAAAGTAAGACTTAGTGCACAGATTGGGGTCTTCGACATGGATTTTATTATTCTATATTTGGGGTCAGATGTGAGTGTTATTACTAAATAGAAATGGGAAGCTATGGGAAAACCTAATTTGGTATGGTCACCAGTCCAGTTAATATTAGCCAATCAGTAGAAAGTGATACCATTTGGAAGAATGGTGGGTGTCCCTGTCGAAATAGATGGACTATAAAGTTACCCTGATTTTGAAGTTATAGAGATATTGGATGACACCAACGCATACCCTGCATTGCTTGGTATCGACTGGGAAATTGAAAACCAAACTATCATAAATATGAAGAAAAGGTTGATGACATTTGAAGGAGGGTATATCAAAATTGTTGCACCTTTGGATCCTTTGGAGGGTTTGAAGTATGTTGAACCTGTCTGAGAGGAATACAATACTAAATACTTCTAAAATATCTTTAAATTCACTTTGAGAATGGATGATTATGTCAATCCAAAAACAGATGGTACCTTGAGTTGGTGAAGCGTTGGCTCATGTTCTTCAGACTTGGGGGAAGCATTAGAAAATTGGCAGAACAGGCTACATGAAGTATCCACGAGGAGGTGTGCTCATGTTACAAAATCACTTCATTGGGTGGGAAAAAAGGTATGTGATCTACCTACTTATGAAGGGTTACCCAATTTAGATGTTTTCATTTCTGATTTTGAAATAAAGGTACCCGAACAACAAATACTATTAGCTCTAGATGTAGCTTTAAAAGCTACCCCGACTAGGTGGTGGGATACCCATAAGGAAAAGATACAGGGTTGGTCGCAATGCAGAAAGATGTTAGAAGTCAGATTTGGAGAAGGAATATATTATAACAAAGAAAAGTATATTGGGTTAACTAGTCCTGTAGATCACCTAACATCATGTGCTAAAAAATGGAAACATGTACCTAAACAAGAGTGGGTCAATATGTTTATCCATACCCTGGATACTATACCTCGACGTTGGTATACAACTTTGGAACTGCGACAAGGCACAACAGAATGGGATGAAATGACCATGAATTTCAGGAGAACATTTAGTTATGAATATGAGAACTCATAACTGGATGCAACTTTACAGATTATTAAGGCCAAAATTTATGAAGAAGTACTTGTGCAATTATCTAATCTTCCATACTGGACTGCGACACTTGAGCAAGTGATGGAGTGTTACAACATTACTAGGGATCTGGATAACGATCCAAGAGATTTGCATATCCCAGAAACATAAGGAATCCGAGATCTGGAGGGTCCTGAAGTCACATCTGATAAATTCTTGCAGCCGTTTAAGACAAAGAATGTAAATATCAGTTGAAGTGAAAATCCTAAATTTGATAACATTAGGGACTACTCGGATGATGAGACTATAGGTAAGTTTGCTGACCTACTGCATGAATATCAAGATTTATTTCCAATTAAGTTTTCAGAAATGAAAGGTATTGCTTGTGATCTAGGAGAGATGAAAATCCCACTAAAGCCTGATGTGAAACCTATTAAACAACACCCTTACAAATTGAACCCGAAATATAAGGAAAAGGTATGAGCAGAGCCTATCAAAGAGTTTGAATGGATTAGTCTGATGGTGGTCTAAGATAAAAATACCGGTGAAATATGAATTTGTGTTGATCTGAGGAAGCTGAATGATACTTGTCTACATGATCTGTTCCTGATACCTTTTACAGATGAAGTATTAGAGAATGTGGGTGGTCAGGGGGCGTACTCATTCACAAATGGATTGTTTGGATATCATCAAATCAAAATCACTTAGGAGGAAGATAAGACCACGTTTGTGACTGAATGGGGTTGCTATCAATATACAGTGATGCCCTTCGGTCTAAAGAATGCACCAACTATTTTTTCCCGGGTCGTGGTCGCAGCATTTAAGGAGTTCATACATAAATTTATGGAGGTATACTTCGATGATTGGACAGTCTATGGACTATTGAAGAACCATATTGAGAACCTTAGGCTGATGTTGGATCGCTGTAGACAGTACCAGATATCACTAAATTTGAATAAGTGTATTTTTTGTGCTCCATTTGGTATATTGTTGGGTCACGTGGTCTAGAAACAAGGTTTGTTGATGGATCCTACGAAGATTTCCATTATAGTAGATTTACCACTACCAACATCAGTTCGGTAACTGAGAACAACTTTGGTCCATACAAGATATTATAGGAAATTTATCAAAGGGTATGTGCATATAATATCGCCGATGGAGAAGCTATTGAAGAAGGATACTAAGTTTCAGTGGAATGAGGAGTGTCAACAAAGCCTCGAAATGTTGAAAGAAAAGATGGCAAGAATGCCTATTTTAGTGTTTCCTAAATGGAGAAAAGAGTTTCATGTTCATGTTGATTCTTCATCCATTGCATTGGCAGCATTTTTGGCTCAAGCAGGTGAGCGATCCATTGATAATCCTATTGCACTTGCTAGAAGGAATTTATCCAGTGTAAAAAGGAATTATACTACGACGGAAAGAGAAGGATTAGCTATGGTTTATGCACTGTAGAAGTTCAGGCATGATATATTAGGGAGTCAGTTTAAAATGTTTACCGATCATTATGCTTTACGATAATTGGTCAACAAGCGAATGTTGGGGGGAGAATCTGAACGTGGCTCCTGTTGTTCTAGGAGTATGATTTTGAGATTATAGTTAAACTAGGAAGGCTAAATGTGGGACTTGATCATCTGTCGACGTTAGAAATAGGGGAGGAACCAGTTAACTTGAATGAAAGCCTCCCAGATGCGCAACTATTTTCGGTAAGAATGGTGGATGGATATTTTGAATACATTGTAAATTTTCTAACCATAGGTATGACACCCATAGTGTTATCTGTCAATCAAAATAAGCATTTGGTTGTCAAAGCAACAAATTATCAAGTGATAGCAATCCATTTATATAAGATGGGACCAGATGAAATGTTAATACGATGCGTTATGAAGCATGAGAGACCAATGATTTTGGTCGAAGCTCATGAAGGTGTTGCAGGAGGCCATTACGTAGGAAAGGCTACAACTCAAAAGATACTACGAGCAGGGATATGTTGGCCTACACTCCATAACTATGATAATGAATATTGCCGACATTTTGATGTTCGTTAGTGTAATGTACCTATCTAATCTTAAGTACAAAAATTTAAGACTTTTAAAAAAACTTCAAGCAAGCTGGGAATACTTGGGCACAAGACTAGTTTCAGGAAGGCAATACATGCACACATTGATAGATACTGAATTAATGTAATCGGAATTTGGGGTATACTAATTGGCTCATATCAGACTCTCTACAACAAAATTACAAAGGTTTGGTAGCAATCAGATTAGATTTGGAGGTCAAATTGGCAAGTGAGCTACTAGGGATTGCTCAACTAGCTTTCTTTCAGGCTCTTCCAAATAGGCAGAGAGGGTCACGAAAACTCAGTATGAGGATATGGATGTGTGTATCAGGGTATGATGGGCCTGTATCAACTTACAAGGAAACCAAAGAGTTCATAGAATACATTTTATGCTAATTACTGTAAAACTAGGCAATTTTCCAATGCACAAGAGCAAGCCTAGGAAAAGAGAATTACAACAACTTCAATAATATTCAGATTTATTCTCAAGACTAATAAATGGAATCAAATATATATTATTGAAAAGAAACATGCTATATTAGATTGATATAGCAGCAATTGAAAGTACATCAGATCCTTACTTACAAACAATTCACAATTCTTCAATGGATTTTACAACAAGAGTAGGAATCGCCAATGGAAGTAAGAAAATAAGAGATAGAACCAGTGGATTAGAGACATAATGAAGAAGAACATATTGGATTCTCATGGATGGATCAAGAACATCTGATACAACTCACAGGGGCTCTTACACAACTCGAAAATCAATAAATACAAAGATAGAGTTGCACAGGTGCACTCCTCGACACTTAAACCTTGGTTTTGGTGAAAATGGTTGTATCTTGGTCATCCAACACCTTTTTCAACAAGAAAAAAGACGTTTCTTACTAGAAATGAACCTCTGTACGCAATGGTGCAGATATTACAACCCATAAATGCTCAGAAATGCTGAAACCAAAACCTCTATTTCGGCCCTTCAACATTGTTTCGACTAAATGAAGGGGTTGAACCGCACAACAAGAACACCAACCACTGGATAATATATGCTACTTCATAATATAATGGATGTAATGACACTATGTGGTTGACTGGAACAAGTTTGCAATGAGGCACATCACCCAAATCTATCTAGAGGCGCATCTCCTAAGCCTCTGAGAGCAATCCCTCAAAACAAAGATCAAAATGACCAAAAGATGTGAGAGGGTGTGCACCACCTTCTTTTATAACTTGGTTTGCTTCTTGGGCAAGTAATCCATGAGTTATATGCATTGAATATGGACACTGGCTCTTTCCTTCTAGATTTCTCTCATGAAAAATAATAAATTAATAATTAATAATTTTTAAGAGAGAATATCTTTTGGTGAGTTGGACGCTTCTTTGGTAAGTTTATTTTTCCTTGGACCTACTTGCCATCATGATTTCACCATCCTTGGCTAAAATTATCTTGTAGATATTTCCTAAGGATTCTAGCTTGCTTTCTTGCTTTTGCTAATCTTCCTTGAGTCCGATCTCTAAAAATCAGGAAACTCCTTTCTTCACTGCTTTTCTACTTTTAGGACTTTCCTGCTTTACCTGCTTTTCTTGCTTTTATGTTTTCTTTTGTTTTTAGGATGCTTTTCTTGCTTTTACTGCTTTATTCTACTTTCTACTTTCAGCCTGCTTTTACTGCCTTATTATGCTTTGCACTGCTTTTTCTACTTCCTTCTTTGACAATCTTCTTATGATCAAAATCTTATCTCCTATGCGCCCTCATAGTTCCCTTGGCATTTTCCAAATGAAATTAAATATTCAAAATAAGATTACATCATTTCTAATTTAATTTAATACAAAACAACTATAGTCCAATTTGATTCCTCATCAATTTATTTAATTTTCCTCCTTAACCTAAGGGACAGAATGGGCTAGAGGGTTGCTCCATGGTGCTATCAAAATGGGGACATGACAGTCAGAGAACAGGGAAAACATCCAGGAGAAATGAGATGCCGCTAGTGCCACAGGTAACGTTGCAAGATTTGAGAAATGGGTCATGGACTTTGTGGGACCAATCAACCCACCTCCGAAGAGATCAAGATCACATCACATTATTATTGCAATAGAATATTTGACTAGATGGGTTGAAGTTGAGCCGGTGAAAGAATGTACCGCCACAACTGCTGCAAAGTTCTTGTTTCAAAATGTAGTTACTAGATTTGGCTGCCCACCATTTTTGTTGAGTGATCAAGGATATTATTTTCTTAATAAGAATATTGAGGCACTTACCCAAGAGTTCCAAATTTATCATCGTAAGATTACTTCGTACCACCCACAAGCCAATGGGACCGTCGAAGCTTTCAACAAAATATTGGAACATGCTTTAACAAAGGTCTGTAATGTGAGCCGTGACGATTGGGACCTGAGGATCCTTGCAGTCTTATGGGCATATAGGACAACGTACAAGAAGTTATTGGGCCAGACACCTTCAAGTTGGTATATGGTCATGAAGTTGTTATGCCAATGGAGTACATTGTTCCAAGTTTGAGGGTTGTTGCATTCATCGGTATGTGAGACACTAGTTCTGTCGAGGAGAGGTTGTCATAGCTACTTCAATTGGAGGAGGATAGATTTACAACAGTATTTCAACAACAAGTCCAAAAGGATCGAGAGAAGGCATGGCATGATCACAACATTAAAAAGAAGCAGTTTCAGAGAGGATATCCAGTACTCCTATATGACAATAATTTCTTTAAACATCCTGGTAAGCTAAGAATGCACTAGTTGGGACCATATGTGATTAACTATGTGATAGAAGGAGGTGTTGTATAATTGCAAAAATTAAATGGAGAGATCCCAATGGGTTTGGTAAATGGAAGTCGACTGAAACCTTACAGGGAAAGCCACACATTCCCACACTGACCATGCATGTAAATATTGAAAAGTAATAATTAGAAACCCCAAGTTATTTTTGTGTTGAAGTTTAGTTTGTGTTGAACTTAGGCTAGGTCAGAGTCTAGTGTGTGTCGCAGTTTCTTTTGTCGTAGTAGGTATCTGTCAATAAGTTATATTTTTGTCAAAGTGAAGGTGTTGTTGAAGTGGCCCTACTGCTCATTAATTGCTACATTTATGGCACACAAAGTGGTGGTGTTGGTGGAGGATATCACAATAAATGTCGAAAAAGCACGCTTTTGTGAACAAAATTGCCATCGAAAAGGGTCATCATTGCAAAGAATTTGTTTTGATTAACTAAGTATTGGGAAAAACATTAACAACACATATTGAAGGAAGGATTTAAAATCCTATCAGGTCAACAACTTGGCTCATTGTTTCCTAAGCGAATTAAGTGAATTGTGAGAGCAGAGAGCCCAGAGCGTTATAGTGTTGACGAAGTAAGAGCCAAGGTCTATAACAATGGAGGTAGTTACGTCTGAAGTCAGTGTTGAGCAGATATATGTTGAAGAAGTTGTTATTAGAGCAAATATTCCAGTTGAGCAGGAACAACCAGAAATCATGTCATCGCAACCTCTAGTTGAGCCTCCGAAGAAGAAGAGGTAATCAGCATGACATGCAGCTGCTGAAACCGGTTCGAAGAGGAAAAATTACCAAGAAGAATCAGGGTTTGGAACCAACTTTGCTTCAATGCTTCCGTAATATGTGTCGCCAAGGTATCCAAACACGAAATCAATGAATATTGAGAGGAATGCTAAGTATACAATGGTACTCCTAGTGATACCGAAAGGTGTCATTACTCAAGGGGATATGATGGGAAAGATTGCCAAGTTATCATATGAAAACCATGACCTTCAGAAGTTCCCTAAGTTCAAGCCGACAAACTATATGCAACAAGTGCAAGCGCATCTGACTAGAGAGTTGGTGCAAGAAGTGTGCCAGCATAGAGACCAAATACAACAAATTGTGAAGGACTGAAGCAGAAGTATGCATATTTTCTAGCGAAGTCCAAGACACTTGCAGAAAAAACTTGAAGTGGTTTGGGATGAGCTACATGTGAGTGTTGGGGACCTGTTGGGCAGTGTAAAGTTTTGTATAGCTGGAAATCAGTTTTGGTGTAGCGGTCGAGAATCAAGGAAGATGAGTATTTTAAATATGTCAAGGGTGGAGTTGGGTAAGTTAGTTAGGATTTTGTGTCCACATACATTTATGAGTCGAGTATTTGATTAAGTGGAGTAGTGGGAGTGGGATAGGCTGTGTGCGCCCTATAAATATTTAACCGATTGGGATTTTTGGGGTTCGTTCATCTTTTGTTAATATTTTGGGTTAGCCTTTTTGGTCTCTATGTCAAAGATATTGTATACTATCAAAAGAGAGTTGGATGATCTACAAGCTGTGTGCATAGATCCATTGTAAAGAGAAGGAAGAAAATTTGTAAGTGATGGATGCAGACATGAAGTGCTTATTTTACTACAACTCATGAATAAATAAAGCACTTCCTTTGTTTTCTCCCGTTTGGGTTTCCATGTTATATCCGGTGTTCAATGTGGGTGAATGGTGTTATGATGTGATATTTTATTTTTTTACATTCTCCATATTGATGAATAAATGTTAATTGATGAGGGATTATGAATGATTGGATACTGCTTAGATAACAAATATATGTCGCATCTAGCTAAGTAATATGTATGGAATTCTTGTGATCTGTTGAATACTTGTGTTCTGTCAAGGTCTGGAATATGATGTTTGGTAGACTCCTTTCGCACCCCTTCGCTATTGCAGAATTCTGGTTCCTACAGTTCCCATAGATACCTTGGGTGAGACTTCACCTGCTTCGCAGGTGATGCTGAAAGGGTCGGTGTCTTGGGGTTTGTTGGTGATTAGTTGAGTGAACCTTGGTCAAAGTATATCTACGCCAACAAAATGGATCAAGAAGCACCATCAACCATATTGGATCAGGAAAGAATCTTGGATAAGTTTAGCATGAGTCATTAGGAAATATCTTGGAATTATTTATGAGTTGGTTTTGAGTTGTTAATTATTAGCAAATTGTTGAAACCACTTGAGAATATTATGGATCAACATTTAATATCGGTTATTTATGTTTCAAGCAAGCTTATGTATAAAAGAGAGTGCCTTCTCCATTATAGGGGAGGACTCTTAGAGAAACAATCTAAGTTATGATGGCATAAACTACAATTTCTCGAGATCCGATTTTAATTTAGATTATAGTTTGGTCATTTTCTGTTAATGTTTGATTAGTTTATGTATATTTAGTTTTAATTCGTTTCCATGTTCTTGAAAGGCAGATTTTATGCCATGAGAACAGGGCATTGTGCCATTCAATAGTCTTTTATTTTCTTTTCTGTGTGTGTTTATTTATTTTTGCAATTTAATTTCATGAACAATTTTTTGCTTTTGCAAGATAAGTTAATTCCTTTTACTACTAGCAATAGGTTAGTCTTTTAATTCTACAAGTGTATTTTATTTTTTCATGACACAATTTCCAATTCTTAAATTAGTATTTGGAAAAAGGAAGTTCCTAATTCATACAAGATCGACCTTCAAGTACATGGATCATTGCCAAGAGTGATTAAGCTCTCTTTGAATTTATGAAGTGTGCTGATGCAATTTCCTTTCTTTGTAGAAGCATATTAGAAAATTAATGCAAGATAAGAAGTATAGCCTGCATGTACATTGCATGACATATTGCAAGAATTTGGACCCCAGGTTGACAATTTAATGCACGAACTCACTGATTTCTCTTACAATAGTGAGGTAATTAATTAGATCGTAATTTTGGCATCATTGTCGGAGAGATGTCGAGGGAGAAATAGTACTTATTGTAATGGTTTTAAACAACACATGGTATCAAGATATACAAAGAGGAATTGTAGTCTATCCTCTTTGTGAGCTCCCATACAGAGTGTTTTGCACTTATTTATTTTTCAATGTGGTTCACGGCACCGTAGATCGGTGATCGCTACGTCCACGTACACCTCCTGAAATCTACAAAGGAACATGGGGTGGTCGAGAATTTTCGGTACATGGAGGGCTCAACCACAAGAGCATATTATAGACCAATTTAAGGGCTCAACCACAAGAGCATATTATAGACCAATTTAAGGGCTCAACATGTCATTTACAAGGAGTTGAACCTGGGTGACAAGGGTAACAATCATTCCTCCCAACCAACCAAGTTACATCCAATGCACTAGTGTTTTACATTCATATAGTTTCATGCATTGAATTAAAAAAAATGTGGTCGAGTAAGAACCACCCACATTACTAATCTCTTATGCAGGAAGTTTAGAAATATGAAGAGAGAATTGTTGTGTGAGGATTCCACTAGATAAGGATCCAAGGGGATGATATGCTCCTAATGCTGGTTTCATTTTTACACAAGCTTGAAACCAAGGGTAAACTATGCTTGGGAATGGTTCTACCCAAAATGATTTCCATAGGTTGTTAGAGTGCCCTATAGAATAAGAAGCTAGGGGGATAACTCCAGCATGATGTATAGAGGCTAGAGACATGCCCCCCATCTCTAGGGGGAAGAAACCACTAAAACATGTGGAACATTCAGGGAAGTCTGATGACTAGGAGTCATGCGATGGGTGTCACAAAGGAAAGTTGATCAATGGTCACGATTCTCCCGTCATAGGGAAAATACATCACTCGAAAGAGTGTGGACACTTTAACTTTCATAGCGTAGACATAATCACGTCCAAGGAGCAAATTAAAATCTAAGGGACCTTGGACTACCATAACATCAATACAGACAATTTTCCCTCCTAAGGTGATAGGTAACTGAGGAAGGATCCCTAAAGGTCCAGTAGGCCTTCTATTAAAATCCAATATCTGGTTAGTGTCGATACAAGCTGAGGAGAACCTATAGCTTGCCAAGTAGTTGAGGATAAAATACTAACATAAGCTCCCTCATCAACTATAGTACAAAATATTTCCTTATCGGAAACTGCTACAGATATCTGGAAAGGAACACTCGAAGGAAAACGAGATTCTGTTAGACCACTCCAATCAAAGGAAATGACCTCATTACTTGGAGGGGGTCCTGTGGAAATGGATAGGATTTCCCCTTGTCTAGAACAATCTAAACTGACTAGGAAAACATCAGCAGTTTCCAATTCACTATCAACTAGAAGACTAGAATGAGACGAAGATCTTATCATGGTGACTACTTCAGTCTGGGAATTCTCCAATGAAAGAGTGGGATCGAGTGGAGGTGATATCGAATCGACCACTTCAACTTCACTCTTTGAAGAAAGAGTGGGATCGACCGAGGATGGGGCTGGATCGAACAGTTCATCAACCAATGGGGGGTCAAGGGACAACTTACGACATCCAGTTGGAAAGTGTTTATGAGATACAATAATATCTTCCAACAATTGTGAAGCTTCATCCATGCGTGGACAAAGGTAAGTAAGGTGCATGCCCTTGCATAACAAACAAGGATGATTGAATTTACCTTTCTGACTCTTCACCATAGAGTCACTGGTTGATGGGGTATCATTAGTATGATGTCCAAAGGCTGATGATACAGGTGGTTTGGAGGCTTTAGACCATTCTTCTAACACTTTGGAAAGACTGGGACAATCCTTGAGAAGGTGATTTTCCTTGCAAAGCTTATAAGGGAACTTGGGTCTACGAGGTGTTCGAACAGGATGAGTGCCATCGGAGGCAGATGGTTGATGTTTAGTCTCTTTCTTATCCTTCTTCTTCTTTATCTTCATTTTCTTCTTCTTCTTATCCTCCTGATTACTAACACTACTGCTTTTATTAGGCGAGGAAGAAGAAACAAAAGAAGATGCATCCGACGAAGAAGGGGAAGGATCAGTTCGGGATTGACACTCTCGTGGTGGAGAGTTAAAATTTGAAACATTGGGTATAGCCGGAATCACTGGATTGAATAACCATACCGGTAATCCTATGGTTAATCCAGGAAGATTTAAAGTAGCAATAAAGGGAGGACCAATATATCCAACTGGAGGAAAGACAAAAGGTACCCCTTGAAAAGGAGCCTCTTGATTGGTAGTCCCAGAAGAGGTTTCCATATCTAAACTCTGTATTTCCTTCTAATTATCATGCACAAGAAACGCTACTCAAACTAAAAGCAACAGGAAAACTTGTGAATAGGAGGGATGTACAAGTCAGATACTCACGGGTGTGTCAAGTTGTCACAATTCGCGATATACTGTAGGGTCCAATAGTTATACTCGACCCAATTTTTCAGAGCACTAACCAAGGAGGATTGGGACTGTACCCTTAGCCGTATAACCCGACTACCTAACAATACGTGCATAGTAATCTACCCGAGTGTTGTTCTCAGTGTATTGTGACAATAAGACGGTTGAAAGGTTTACTTGGATGGTTATAGAAATCCTAATGGGGTATCCCAATATACTCAAGGTACGTGGGAGCACCAATCCGTAGTGGTGTTGTTTAATTCACAACCGTACGACAGGAGCCTTCCGATAGACTACCGAGTACGTGAAGTACCTTTAGATATACCCAAGGGTACGTGAAAGGCCGTTCGATATACCGATTGGTACGTGGAAGAACTACAAGCCCCCGGGATGTAGTGAAGGCAAATAATGATAGCTGCCACACTTAAAGACATTGGAACATGTCTCTAACCTAACACACAAGTTGCTAAAAGTTTTTAACTTAAACTAGCGCTTGATTTTATCTTATGCAGTTATGTCAATCCATGAGGTGAAGACTTGGAATTTAAACAAGATGCAAATATGATCTACATGAAATGCAAGTCTTCTCTTCTATGAAGTCCTACTTAAGAAGGAGAGAGATATATTTTTTCTTCCCAAATGCACAACCCTATGCAAATGCAATTTTAACTCTTTTCAAAATGATATAAAGAAGTAAAGATACACCCAAAACTAACCTGAAGCGATAAAAGAGATCTTTTTACGAACACCAAATGCAATAATTATAATCTGTTTCCTATCTCTTTACATTCGAAAAAGACACATCTAAGCTACAAAAAGAAAGATTCCACAAACATTTCCAATCAAATAAAAGACAAAGAAAAACACCCAATAATCATGCCTAACTCAAATGTACACAACTCTGAAACAAGCCTTTCTTCTTCTTATGAGTGATTCGTACGTGTCCATGAAGCATGAGGGGGACAACAGTTCAGCTGAATGAGTCGGATTTGTTATGGCGGAAGCTTAAGAAACAAAATGCGTAAAGTAGGAACACACTAAACAGACAGAACACAAATGTACACAGAGAATATGCAGGAATGTGAACTGATCTTCTATTACTGGATCTGAGATCATCGATTGATTCTATGTTGTATATTACAATAGTTTACATGCTTATATAGAGAGTGATAATATGCTTGGGTGCTTGCCCGTTATGTTTAGTTACAAGAGAAGTTAGAACGGTTCGGTAGTTCAACCGTTACAGTCGACCCGAAGACAGAGATATAGTCTGTCGAAGTTCGACAGTCGCAAGTCGTAGATTGACGCTGCATGTCGATGTCGCGAAACTGTGAGGTCCAGGAACTTGTTGAAGTCGCAGAGTTATCGAATCCATGTCGAAGTCGCGGAGTTGTCGAAGCCACGTCGAAGTCCGAACTTGTCGAATTTGTGTCGACGTCGATGACTTATCGAAGATGTGTCGAAGTTAGCATCCGAAAACAATGCCAACTGTGATGTGGATCAGACCTCCTTCCTTAAGAAACAATGGTCCCCATTGTTTGCTCATGAATGTGAGGAAAATTGTCAGTCAGTTCAGTAGCAGAGTCCCACTTTGCTTGTGCTGGGATTTGTCCGGCTTTAGCAACCTGAAACAAGGGAATTGTGTTCGTCCTTGTATGGCGTACTCGTCATCCTACAATGGTGTCGCAAGGAAGAGCCTCCTGAACATCTGGATTGATGTCGTCGGGTTCTGTTGTTTGCAAGTCGTTCTCTTCCAATAGTGGTGCATGGTAAGGTCAAAGTAGATCCACATTGAATACTGGATGCAGACCCAAGCATGCAGGAATTTCAAGCTGGAAAGCGTTTTTCGCCAATCTGTTGAAGAATACTGTACAGACCATATCGCAAAGGTTTCAGCTTCTTGAATGGGCCAGTGAAGCGCTCCTTCTTGAGATGTAACTAGACCTTATCCCCAATTTGGAACGAATGAGGGATACGATACTTGTCGTGTCGGGCCTTAGCTTTCTCGTTTTCTCGTTGCAACATTTCTTGTGCTTGCTTCTGGATGTCACAGATTTGATCTCGAAACTTCAAGGCGTTTTCAACTTCTCGCTGGTTGTAATCGGTGTCGGAGTTTGGCTGTATGAAGGAGATGATCAAGTCGATAGGTGCTAAGGGTTGAAATCCATAACAGATCTCAAATGGAATCTTTCATGTAGAACTGTGTTAAGCATGATTGTAACTGTGCTCTATATATGGAAGACTTTCATCCCATGTGCGTCGATGCTTGTGGTTATACATGCGAAGCAGTTGTACGACCAAGCAATTCACAACTTTTGTATGTCCATTAGTCTAAGGATGGTAAGCTGTCGACAATGAGATTCGTGTGTCTAGCAGTTGCCAGAGAGTCTTCCAAAATATGCTAACAAATATGGAATCTCGGTCGGAAGTAATGGTTGTGGGTAAACCAAAGTATTTCCAAACATGTGTGAAGAAGAGATGAGTAGTCTGTTGCGTTGTCATGGTATTCTTGCATGGTATGAGAATGGCCATCTTGGAAATCTGTCAAATACTACTAATATCACATTGTGCTGATGTTTGGTAGTAGGATATCTCATCAAGTAGTCCATAGAAATAGATTCCCATGGTCGACTAGGAACTGGGAGGTGTGTGTACAATCCCTATCGTCGATTAGGCGGTTTAGCAATGGCACAGACCACACATGATCAAATGTACTTATTGATGTCAGTTTTAAGTGTAGGCCAAAAGAAATACTTCTGCAGAATAGCAAGTGTCCTGCAGTCTTGCTGTAGTGCGTGTCCCAGATGAGCTGCTATTGATGCTCACCGGTCGATACACAAAGCTGTCCAATCTTGTATAGCAAGGTGTCTTTCAGGAAATAGTCGACGGTCGATGACTTGTTAGTTTGAAGATGTCGGTATACTGGTGAAAAGTCGATGTCTATCTGATACAACTGAGGCAAAGTAGTGGTGTCATATCCTTGCATACCCATCACTGTAAAAAGGAGAGTAATGGGCGGTCTTCTTAGACAATTGGTGGCGGCGCTAGCTTTACCTTTTTTATACTTAATCACCAACTGGAATTGTTGTAGGTAATTAATCGACTTAAGTTGTCGAGTTGTTTGTATTTTTGATTGGGTCAGAGCGAACTATAGAGGCTTATGGTCAATGAGGATGACCGTTTCCTTGCCAAGGATGTAATTCCTCCATTGCTTGAGAGCTTGCACAATGGCGTACAGTTCTTTTTCGTACGTCGAATATATTCTAACTGTGTCATTAAAATTTTCAGAATGAAAAGTGACTGGGTGACCATACTGAGTGATCACTGCACCCAAGTCATAGTCCGATGCGTTCATCTCAATCTCAAAGGGATGATGCAAATCAAGTTAGACAAGTACTGCTGCAGTGTAGAGCTTGTGCTTGAGCTGTTCAAAAGCTTCTTGTTGTGTCGATGTCCATTTGAAGACAGTTTTTCCATTTCCCTTCGTCAATTGATTCAAGGGCTAGGCTATGTGATTGAATCCAAGTATGAATCGTCGATAGAAATTCACCAAACCAAGAAAATTTCTTATTTCTTGAATGCTTCAAGGAATGGACCAATCTTTGAGGATCTATACTTTGTATGGATCAACGTGAATGCATGCAGAGTCAATTACATACCCCAAATATTTGATGTTGTTCATCGCAAAGGTACACTTGTCCATGTTCAAGTGAAGTCGATGTTGCTGGAGAGTGTCAAGGACTTGTCGAAGCTGTCCGACATGTTCTTCCAATGATCGAATGAAAATCAATATGTCATCAAGATAGACAAAAACCCATTTTGAGATGAAAGGTCATAGAATGTTGTCCATGTATCGCATGAAGGTCGCAGGTGCATTGGTTAAGCCGAAAGGCATGACTAACCATTCGAACAATCCTTCCATGGTATTGAAAGAATTTTTGCACACATCTGAGGGCTCGATTGGAATTTGATGATATCCTGACTTGAGGTAGATCTTAGGAAAGAATTTAGCACCTTTCAGACAATCGATGAGCTCGTCTATCTGCGGCAGAGGGTAGTGATTCTTTACCAAAATTTTGTTGAGTTCCCTGTAGTCGATGCACATGCGCCAAGTATTGTCTTTCTTTGGAACGAGGACGACTGTAATTCCACAAGGAGAGGAGCTGGGTCGGATATGACCTTTGTCGATCAAATCTTGGATTTGTCTGCGAATCTCTTCATTTTCGAGAATGGATCTTCTGTAAACATATGCGTTAGGCAAAGAAGAACTAGGAGCAAGTTCAATGGAGTGTTTTACCTGGAAATGTCGAGGTACTCCATCCGGCTCTTGGAATAAACTCTGATACTCATCGAGAACGTTGTCGATCAACTGCTTCTGTCGAGAGATGCTTTGGTCGGTGAGTCGACTCATCGCTGCAGTCTTACTAGAATGTTGCGGTTTGATCATGATTAACGTGAACTTCTGAGCATGATTGATGAGCTTCTTTGTCTGTTTAGCAGATATCATTGAAAACTTTGGTGTAGGTCGTCGCTCTGGAATGTTGTACCATCGATTCTGGATTTTGACAATCACCTTCTACGGTTGTGACTGATAACTTCCATGGCGATCCCATAGGTAAGGTTTCCCAAATAGGTCATCGGCTATGGAGAGTGGTGCTACATCGTAGAGTACTTCATCTTCGAAAGGCTTTATGAAGTAGGCGAGTTTGCATTGTCGAGTGATTTGTAGTTCCTGTCCATCCTTCATCCAACCGATGTTGTAAGGCTGAGGATGCGGAGTGGTGACAAGACCTAGTTTCTTCATAAGATATTCAAAAATGAAGTTCTTCTGGCTACCATTTTCCACAATCATATGTAATGGGTTATGCTGGACCCATATCCGTGTATGGAATAGGCACTCTCGTTCCTCCTCGTCGACGATAGTCGAGGTGGCTGGAGTGGTCGATGTCGATGTCAGAAGGGTGGTTGCATTTGGATCTGATTCTTCCATCGTCTTGTCAAATGCGTCAGATGTCAACACTTTTGCCAAAAATGTCTTCCGAGCTTTGCATTCAGATGTATCATGCCAAGATGAGTGGTGGTAATCGCACCATTTCCCGTTGAGCGGTTGTTTTCTACATTCCCTTTTCTGAGAAGGATTTTTGCTGTGATCTGGCTTTGGCAGATTCGGCTGAGAAGATTTTGACTTGTCGAAGTGGGCTGATGTATTCTTGTCGGGTCGTCGTCCCGATGTCGGCTTTGTCGTGAAGGATGCTTTCCATTTTTGCTTGATTTCAAGTTTGCTGGCATAGTGGAATGCATCTGCAAGCGTATTGAAAGTAAGAAATTCCATCTCTTGCTGAATATACTGGGACAATTCACTGATGTATTTCAGAACAAGCAATTTCTCTTCTTCTTAGATGCCAAGTCTAGCCATGAGTTGATAGAAATCATTGATGTAATTCTGTACTGATTGGTATTTCCATTGCCTTAGCTGCTTCCACTTGTTATACTGCTGATCAAGGTACTTGGGCGGGTAAAATTCCTTTCGGATGTGTTCGATGAATTTATCCCATGTGTCGATGGGGTCTCCGCTTTTCTCTATCTTTGTCGAGAGGTTCTCCCACCAACAGTGCACAGATGTTGACATCTTTAAGGCTGCAATGGTGATCTTGTCAGCTTTTGAGAGTTGATTCACAGAGTAATAGGATTTCAATTGTTGTACCCAATTGTCGACGGATTTCGTGTCAATCTTTCCTTCAAGATTCGGTATGTCCAAATTCATTTGCACTTTGAAGGGGTTGATTTTATAGGAGTGAGTTCTCGTCGAAAATCCTCCGAATGTCGAAGCAAATCACGTGATAATTTCATTGAATTGGGCAAACATGTCAGTTCATTTTTGAGTCAACGCTTGCTCAATAAGTTGTGCTGTCTCGTCAGCTGCATGTCTATCATTTGTTTCTTCTGCCATTTTTGGAGGTAGTGTTTGCTTGGATTGTTGAGATTGCGAGTGTGTTTGAACATGCATAAGTCAGTAACTTCGCTGGAAGTTTCTATGGAAACTTAAGCATGAACAAAGTTGAGTGCTCTTATACCAATGAGCCACACGTGGCCAGGAATCATGAGGGGGACAACAGTTCGAATGAATGAGTCGGCTCTGTTATGGCGGAAGCTTAAGAAACAGAATGTGCAAAGCAGGAATACACTACACAAACAAAACATAAATGTACACAGATAATATGCAGGAATGCGAACTGATCTTCTATTACTAGATCTGAGATCATCGATTAATTCTATGTTGTATATTACAATAGTTTACATGCTTATATAGAGAGTGTTGAGACGCTTGGGTGCTTTCCCGTTACATTCAGTTACAAGAGAAGTTAGAACGGTTCGAAATTTCAACCGTTACAATCGACTAGAAGACATATAGATAGTCTGTCGAAGTTCGACAGTCGCAAGTCGCAGATCGACACTGCATGTCGATGTCGCGAAACTATGAGGTTGTGGAACTTGTCGATGTCGCAGAGTTTTCGAAGCCATGTTGAAGTCGGAACTTGTCAAAGTTGTGTCGACGTCGATGACTTGTCGAAGTTAGCATCCGAAAACATTGCCACATGCGATATGGATCAATGAGTGTAAGACCAAGAATTCCAAATGATCAAATTAAAGGAAGAAGAATATATATGTTTTCCAATTTGTGAATCTACCAAAAGAGGGACAAAATTAAGCTCTTCTTTGGACTAAAGTGGAGACAAGAAATCAATCTTTCCCAACAATCACTGGATAGCTCAACATGTAAAGGAAACAAGATGCACAACCCAAGAAAAAGAGGCTAAAAAAGGCATGTATATCCCACACTTTTCAAGTCTTTAAAGCAAGCTGATCACACCAAACCAAAATTTATCTTAAAACCTTAGTATGGGTCAAAACAAATGTAGGATACACGATTCATGGCCCCTCCATTTCGCTTAAAAATGCAAGCAAAACACTATTTTTGACTCAAAGGGCCAAACATGGATCCAAATCTCAAAAGACCCAAAAATGGAGGAAAATGATAGTATGTTGTGTTTAGGGGTTCTATGACTATAAATGCAACCTAAGATCACATTCAATCAGACCAAATCCAAAAATGAAGGAAATCCCTGCTGATCCCTAAACTTTAAGGGGCCGGCGCACCTTAGGACACTGAACCAGAGTGCCAAAGAGGGGCTGGCGCACCTTGTACACAGGTAGGGTGAGCCAATGGCGCAGTTTGTCTTCAAGAAAAATGAGCCATCCAGACAGTGGCGCAGGGAAGAGTCAACCCAGGTGCGTCTGTTGAATAACAAGTAGCAAAATTGCTAGATCTCCTAAGGTAGAAGAGAAAGAGTCCTAATACTCATCCCAAAGAGAATCAAGGGAATCCAAGAAGCTCTTTAATGACAAAATCCAAGGGTGGTAGGGTCTCAAGAGGCTAGGAAATCAATTGATAACGAGACATGAAATCAAAGACAAATGAAATCAAATGAGCTAGTCCCCAGTATGGTCGCCAGATTTGTTTTCGGACAATCTACCTAAGCGAACTTAAAGGCCAGATATCCCTAGTCCAAATGGATCTAGAACAAATAGATACAGAATATAATCAACTTCCCTAGATCAATAGAAGTGTAAATTAGCAAGTAAGTCTCTTACCTGAGATTCACAATTCCCTTTGCTCCTTGTTTGATCCGATGCTCCAGAACCTTCATATATGTAGCTACAAAGTCCTTTTGAACAAGTAGATGCAAACAAATAGTAAAAGCATATATCGCATATGATTGATCTAAGCTTACAGTTTAGGAGGTAAGCTCTAAACATTAACAACACAATAATGTATATAGGAAGAGATTGTATTAACTGTAATAAAGGAGAGTACAATAAGAGAGAACGTTACAACCTATGCCTTAATGTCGCAACCTTCCTTCCAACAAGTCCAAACCAAAGCCTCCAAGGATGAAGTAAGACTCCCAAAGATGAACAAAGATCACTTAAGCTAATTCCACCAGCATGAGAGTGCTATAGACCTTCCTCATTTCACATGGAGAGAGGGGTTGCATTTATAGGGATAAAGGGATAGAGTAGTTTGAGGATTAATGGGAGAGGGTTAAGGGATCTTCCTATTAGGTTAGGGAACCGAATGCCACCTCACCTAGAAGTTAGGGATGACCCTCCACCTCACCTAGCTTCGAGAAGGGCCTTGAAGCTTCCAATTATCCATTCTATTCACCCTGGGCGCACCCTGGATGAAGGAAAAGGGCGCCAAAGGAGTGATGGAACAGGTTGCAAGAGGGCTAAGTGAGCCAGTGGCTCACCCTGTCAAGGTTAGACTTGTGCCACCTAGGATCTGGCGCTCCCTTACTGAAGGTAAGGTGTGCCAACCTACTTAAAGGAGGTAGAAAGGTAAGGACAACCTCATACTCAGTGTACTTTAGGTAAGGGAACTTTAGGGATTTAGGCACAGAGTTGACACAGGACTCATGATGACGATATTTAGGTGTAACATGGATTGATTTACTTTATTGCAACACATATTAGGAAACCAATGTTAGAAGGGAAACTGTTGTCTGCATAGAATTTGTAGGATAACCTTGAAACAAACAAACGTGCCATGGTTGATAATTAATGTTTTGGAATTGATTGTTTTGATAAGAAATTAATTTACCCAACCACTAGTTCTTGTTCAAAAGAACCCTCTTTTTGAATATGAATATGATTCATATCAACTATCAGCACAAGACCAAGTTTGTGAAATGATGTTAGAAGATGAAGACTCTCATGATCATGTTCAAGATAATCTTTCCAACCCCATCATCATACCTTAGGAAGAACTCAGGATAAAAAAAAAAAAAAACATGCATCGGATATGATAAGGAAGTGTTCTTTCATATTCCAAATTATTCCAGACTAATATAGTTTCAAAGTTTTGGATTTATTCAAGATGAGTCCTCTTCACATTAGTGCCAACATTCTCAGCGAATTGGCCACATGGAAGAGCAATGCTTTGAAATCCATCCTTGTCAGCATTGTGGGAAGCATAACCATTCTTCATATGGATGTTTGACATTGAAGAAACCTGTAAGGTTGAATATTCACTATGGGTGGATCACTTCTTGGAAATGGTAAAAAAACAACCAAGAAGATATATCATTTATATCGCAAACCCAATCGCAAGTTCTAACTTAACTTATAGCAGAAAAATTTCCTGCTTCTCATCTTGTACCTGACAGGGGGAAACATCATGAATCGACAGTCAGGCTTCAAATTTTGAATCCCTATCAATCTGACAACAAGAATTCATGTCCTTCTTCACTTCCGAGGACATGCGATCCCGAACAAGCAAGCCTGAGCTACATGTTGAAGAATGTAACTTCAGAAGATATTCTTATTGTATTTCCTTCGAGGAATATTCATATTGTATTTGATCATGTAAAAAAAAGCCTAAAATAAATCAAGTAAAATAGTCAAGTCGGCCTAGTGGGTAAATTGCCCCAAACAATGGGTAAAAATGCCCCAGTCAAGTCGGCACAGTTAGGTAAAAAGGTCATGTTATAACTAATAAAAGTAAGAGTGCCCCCTATCTCATTTGGTACATCACTCACTCAAGCTAGTTCGCATTAGTAGAGAGAGAAAGACAAGTTCGCTTGGGAGAAAGAGTAGCTCCATTGAAGACATATTATTCTTGGGTTATTGTACGAGATTGAAATTGTACTTGCTGATGAATCTATACTGAAGAAGTTTTGTTGGGTTTTCTGCCCCAAGAGGGTTTCCAAGGATAAATTGATGTGTACTCTTGTTTATGTTGTGCTTGTCTATCTTTCAGTGATCCTATTGCATATGGTTATTGTGATAATGTATATATAATTTGAATATCTATCATAATTATTATTATAGTATTAAAATTCTAACATCACAACCATAGTCGAATCTCAGATTCAGAGTTGTAGCTGAAAGATAGAAAGAGATCCATGCTCCAAAGCATTCATTAGATCGTGGTATTCCATGTCTAGTTTTGACACTCATAACCACCATGAGATTTTGTACTTCTCATTTTGTTCCTGATAGGGGTGAATGATGGACCATCATAAACAAACGAGTTAGAACAAGCGAGCTTGAACCAAAGTGAGAGACATGTTCCACCGAGCTTGATTTGGTTTGTGGTTTTCATAAATCCACTCATTTAGTAGAAGAAATAAGCCTCATGTTGCTTCTACTAGACATTATTTTGTGGTGGTCCTTAAACCACCACTTTCGAGAAGGAACTGTTGATTCCTAGAGCCAAATTCTAGAGAGAAGTGTTGAGGGAGAACTAGAGTTAGTGCCAAGTTCCATAGGGAACTACTGATCCAAAACTAAAGTTTTCACTAATTTCCAGATATTCTGGTCATCCTAAAACCACCCATTCAATAGAAGACCTCAACTTCAACTAACTCACTTGGAGATGTTCAGCCTTTGGCAGCTGCCTACTTCTATTTTTTCAACTCTATTTTCTTGAACTCACTCATACCCCTGCAGATTAAGGGGGGGATTTTGGAAACATTAATCCCTATGGGTTAGTTATTGTATTATTATGCACATCCACTCCAAGAGTTGCATGTGAATGTGAACGTTCATGAAGAGTCCAAGAGACATCTTGGAATTTGGAAATGAAGGGTCATGTCAATGTATTAATATGTACATATGTTAATGAAAGTGGTAACTCACACTTATCTATTTTTTGTGTATTGGGATTGGTTTAGTCAATTATTTGTCTACCCTATTGGACATCCCAACACTCACAAAAAATGATAGATGGTATAATGTATTTAATACCAGCCTCTATGAGAATGTGTTGAATCCAAATGGCTAAAGTGGCTACATTGGTAGCTCTTTGATACTCTACCTCTATGGTAGATAAAGGAATGGCTGAGTGCTTCTTGATCAACTTGTCAATAGGACCAGAGGCAAGAGATAAGAGGTATCCTGAAGTGTATTTGTGGTTTGTAGCATCACTTGCACAATCATAATCTATATACCTTGTTAATCATGGTCATAACATATTGCATAATGTATTCGAAAATTGTGTGCTCTCTAAAAGTAATGAATAATCCACTTGAATGCCTTGAAGTACAACTCATATGTTTCTTGCACATATATTTGAAATGATGTTAACAAATTAAGAGATTTCATCTCGTAGATTCCTGCGTTGAGGGTTTGGTGATGTGCTTGGGATGAACGCAGTACCCATTTTAAAAGTCAACGTTTCGAACCTTAATCACGGTTCATCATCAGAACAATGAGTCAAGGTGAGGAATAGAATTTCTAGAACCTATTAATATCCATCTTATTTGAGAGAACTATGAACCCAAGACGTCGACTAAAACCCTAACCCTAAATGTAATTTGTTATGTAGCCCAATGTTTTAGAATTAAATTTTAATTTATTGTTTTTTTATTTAAATTTGTCTATACATATTTCTATGTTGTTCTAAATTTCATAATGTTATATTATATTATCATATGAATCTATAATGTGATGTAAATATTAGATTTATTTATTTGTTGATTAAGTATTAAGCTTGTTTAGTTTCTTAAATTTTTTTATTAATTTATTTAGGTTAATATACTTTGTTTTATTTATTTGTTATATACTAACCTAATTTTTTATTATTATTATGTTTAATTTGTTAAGAACATATAATATCATACCTTTATATTGTAATATAATATATGATATTATAATAATAAGTTGTTTTATTAATTTATTTTATTTTATTGTTATACAATAACCTAAGAAATTTTTATTATGTTTAATTTATTAAGAGCATATAATATCATATGTTATATTGTAATATAATATATGATATTATAATAATAATAAGATGTTGTTTTAACCTAAAAATACAATTAATAATTAATAATTTCAATCTATTTAAATTATTTACTTCTTTAAAAAAAAATTAGAATTTATGAATTTTTTTTAGATTTTTCAAAAAATTTAAAAACTATAAATAATTTAATTTGACAAATAACAAAATTGCTTATTAATGTTGTTTATTTATTTGAATTTTTTTAAGAATGAAGAACCTAGGAAGAAGGCTAAAGTAACATTGGATTACATAACAAATTACATTTAGGGTTAGGGTTTTAGCTGATATCTTGGGTTCATAGTTCTCTCAAACAAGTTGGATATTAATAGGTTCTAGAAATGCTATTCCTGACCTTGACTCATTTTCCTGATGATGAACCGTGATTAAGGTTCGAAACGTCGACTTTTAAAATGGGTACTGCGTTCATCCCGAGCACATAACCAAATTAAGAGATGTTGGGACTTATGTGATTAAATTAAATAAGGATCCAACCAATTGTCTATATTAGGTGCTGTCAACCAAAGATGAAATATATGCAACTTTGAGTTTGATGCCAGAGAGAAATGGAGTCACAAAAAGCTTGCATTTATCCATACAAAATTGTGAGAGAAGATCCAAAGAATATTTTGATCATGACATTGTTCTCCTAGAAACAAAATGAGTGATATAAATCCCAATGAAATAATGTAATAACCCTAAATTGCTCATAAAAATATATACTGCAAGGTAGTTTTTACAACAACAGTAAACACCAAGGAACTATTAGTGATCAATAGATTGTCTACATATATTACCACGAAGAAGAGAGAGTCATTTTTTCATAGAATGTAGACATTGGGATCAGAATGGAATGGGAAAATATGAGGGAAAGAAGGAACGTGTCCATCTTTGCATACCAATCCCAAGTGGCCTGCTTGAGACCATATAGAGATTTCATAGCCTACACACCATGCACAAAAGTTTGCAAGAACACTTAAGGAGCTCCAATTAAATCTCCTCCTCAATATACCCATGAAGAAATGCACTCTTCATGTCCATCTGATAAACTTCCTAGTGATTAGGTGCTACAACAATGGCTAGTGCAAGTCAGATCAATTCCATCTATACTAAATGTGAAAACTTTTGATTATATTCAATGCTAGGTACCTTGTAGAATCCCTTTTCCACTAGCCACACCCTGTTCTTATTTAGTAGTCCATCTACTACAAACTTTGTTTGGTATATTCACTTTCATTGAACAAGTTTTCTTCCTCGAGGAAGGGGAACTAAATCCCAAGTGTGGTTCCTCATCAACAATTTCTACTCCTACATAATTGCATCACACTTAGGAATTCTAGTGACCTCTTGAAATATCTGCAAATTTGTCGGGACAAAAATATAAGAGTGGATCAATAGCAATGATTCTGGAGCATAGAGCACATGTAGAGATTCTTGGAACTGAGAGTGCATCTACCAGGTGTCTTCTAGATCTCCAATTGATAGAACCTTCATCATCAATCCCATCATCCGAAGAAGAGGAAAAATAGTCCTCATCATTAGGAATCAATGTAGGTGGATCAAAACTTCGTTGTTAGAAACATTCACTATGAAATTGGATTGGATGCAAATTTTGAATCATCTTGAGAGAATCTCAAATATCTTTTTAAAAAAAACACTCCTAGAAATAACCAACTAATTGGTGATGGGATTTAGAATTTGTTATGAACATAAAATAGTAAATAATAAATCATAAAAAAAAATATAATTATAAGTTAATAATGAAGAGACGTGCCCTTTATAACTGAAAAGGCACAATGGGCTATATAAAATCCAAACCTATTGTGATAAATAAATCATCAATTCATATTCAATATTATTTATTTTTTGACATGGAATTATTTTCTATCAGGTTATTCATTTGGGAGCTTTATTAATGTAAACTGGATTCAGTTTACTACATTGGTATCAGAGCAACTGATTCTGGCTTGTGGCCAAATTATCAAAGTTTCTTTCAGGTTTTTAACCCCACGTTAGGCTTTTATCCATCTTTTTTGAAAAAATTGAAAAGAAGAAGAAGAAGAAGAAATTAAAAAACAAGAGAGAAGAAGGAAGAAAATCCCATGAAAAAAGGGAAACAAAAAAAAACACAACATAAGGTTCTATAAAATCAACCATTGGTTTTATAAAACCACGTAGGGTATAGGGTTTTATAAAACCAACCCTTGGTTTTATAAAACCACACAAGGTTTTTAGACTCACGGTTTCCAAATTAAGAGACTGATATCCTAACAAGGAGTTGTGTTATAAGTAAAGTCAAAACAAATTACATTTATATGTTGAAGGTTTGAAAATTTTATAAGTGAAACATTTTACATGAGGTGAGATAAAAGAGCTTCAAGTTTAAAAGAGTTTTTTTTAAGTCTAAGAATGTTTTTATTATTAAAAGGTATTAAGACAGGTGAAGGGTATTCAAAGTTTTGAAAAGTAAAACATTATTAAAGGGTTATTCAAAGTTGTTAAATCCCTATTAGTTCTAGGTACAGAAAGGTCCTAGGTACAAAAAGAACCACCTTGGGGTTATTACACCTTTTGTGTCTACCTAGTATCGAAGAAAATAAGACAAAAAATTCAAATCAAAGAAGAGTTACAAGGATTATATTGAGTGCTCCCTGCACTTGTTCATGACCATTTATCACTGGAGAAGACAAAGACCATTTATCAACGAAGAGTCAAAGTCAAAGGAATACCATTTATCTCCAACGAAGTCAAATTCAAGGAAGACTCTCTATCGCCAAAAAAATCAAAGACTACGGAGACCAGTTTGCAGTTACAAATAGAACAATTAGAAGCTAAATTAAGGCGTTATAAAAAATACAATAAAGAATTGCAAAACATGAATGAAAATTTGGAAATGATTATTAAAATACAAAAATCTCAAACAGAATACAGAGAAAAGAAAATTTCCGACCAAAAAAATAAGATAGGAAATTTGTCTCTGCAAATTGACAAATTAAAGGATGAAAAAGATTTCAATTAGAGATTACTAAACCAAGACATAAAGAAAGAATTTGACGATAATAAAGCAAAAATAATGCGCTTAAACAAAATCCTGAACGACAAGGATGAAGAAATTGTGAAAATCCATGAAAAATTAAAATGCCAAGAATGAGAGATCTGCCGACGTCAGCAACAAATAGAAGAAATCCAACAAAAAAATGATGACATTAAAAAGGAGCACAAGTTAGAGATCACAAAGGTCAATAACACGTTTTCAAACAATACCGAAGAAATATTTCGTCTAAGAAACCATAACAAGATATTAGTTACAAAAATCAAGATATTGTAAAATATTCGGAAGACAGAGCACTCTAATGAAGACATTGAAGGAAAACTTCTATAAAAGCAAGAAGAAAAGATCAAGAAGATACAGAATGAGAAAAAGCTGTTAGAAAACAAATTAGAAGGACTACATAATGAGACATCAAAATCTTCAAAAATCAATCTGTAGAAAAATACACCATTATAGATCTAGTTCAGTTCACCGCTCAAAATGTCACCCAGTTGAAGAAGAGCATATGTGAAAGTTAAAACCAGAAAACACTACAAATGTTATCAAGGGAAATTAAGTTATAAGAATTCCCTATCGACATCCAAATCATAGAAGTGGATGTCCAAAAATCATGAACCACTAATGAAAGAATCCTATGATGCTAGTTCGTTGTGAATGCACAACATTCAACATCAAAGTGATTTAGGTTGTATTGATCCTTCTACATATCAAAAGTTCTGTTCAGCTCTCAACATGTCATATTGTAATGGGTCATCAACTATGACCAAATATACAATGATGCGAAGACATTATAGAGCAAAGACATAAATACTTTTTCAAATTGTTTTGAGGAAAAAACCTTTCTAAAGAGGAAGGCAATGTTATGAACATAAAATAGTTAATAATAAATCATAAAAAATAAATATAATTATTATTTAATAATGAAGAGATGTGTCCTTTATAACTGAAAACGCACAGTGGGCTATATAAAAGCCAAACCTATTATAATGTATAAATCATCAATTCATATTCAATATTATTTATTTTCTGACATGGAATTATTTTCTATCGGGTTATTGGTTTGGGAGCTTTACTAGTGTAAACCGGATTTGGTTTACTACATAATTTATATCACTTAACTCCAATAGGATATACTGCAAAAATGCAAGACTGGCTTTGTGGTTCCAATGCCTTGCATTTTTCATTAGGAATGTCAACCCATGATCAAGAACCAAACACTTTGAAGTGATTTACACTGGGCTTCTAACCACTCCTAGATTTGAAAGGAGTGTCTCCCTTTAAGAATTAAAAGCTTCTTCCCAAAAATTTAGAGCAAGTGATTTGGATTGCAACATGTGATTTTCCATTTCCTTAAAATATTTGTTCTTCCATTGAGCCACACCATTTTGCCTAGGAGTGTATGGGATAGTACGCTGCAATTAGATGGCCATAGAAGCATAAAATGATCAAATTTGTTGTTTACATACTCTTTTCCATCCTTTCTATGCATAATTTTAATGGCCTTCTCATATCCTTTCTCAACAAGGGATTTGAAGTCCTAAATATGTTCAAAGAATTTTAAATTATTATTGAGAAAGTAAACCCATGTGTGCCTCCAATAATCATCAATGAAGGTCAAGGAATATTTGTCTCTTCTTATTGAAGGATGATGAAATGGACCCATTAGATCACCATGGACCTGCTCTAGAAATTATGTAGCCCTTTGTTATAGTGAAAATTGGCACTTCCATGTTTGTGACAACAATATTCCAAGATGGCACCTAATAGTCTAAGTTCAATCATGAGCATGAACCTATCATCATGGAACAAGCCCTAATTTGACCTTATTTGATGGTCTAACCCCTCTTGAAGACATTCCATCTCATATCCCACTGAAATCACTGATTTTGTAGCCCAAATGAGGCCTCATGCTCCTTCCCTTACTGCAAGGAGCATGGACATGCACCTTCCCCTTGAGCAGGGTGCGCGGGCCATGAAAAGTGCATAAAAATATAAAATTCACAATTTTTTTTAAAAATGAAGTAGTTTCAAAGTGGTTGGCATCAAATATAACTGACAAAACCACTTTGTAACAACTCTAACTATCACAAACACTCATTAAAAAGGGATTTGATGGACCAAGTGCAGGGGCACACCTATTGTATTGTAATGCTAGAGGAATCTCACCACCATTTTGAATCCACTCATTCCCTTGTCCCTCAATGACCCATGTCCCTGAGCACCCATTCCACATGTGTTGAAGTCATCATCCCTATATTAAATATACCACATACACAAATGGAGAATTGAAGTGTTTGGAAGGGAGAGTATAAATGATTCATGAGCATAGGAACGTGATCACTAGCTTCAAAAGGTTCCTCAACGATAGTAAGGTAATTGATGTATTGATTAGTTTGTTGCATTTAATAGAATTTTTCAGCTTTCCCTCCCCCACAGATAGATGTGATGTGCTGAATATTTGATTGTTTGAAATTTATTAATCCTTTTCAAGGACATTATTATGGCTAGTTGAAATTGCAAACATGTCCTTGATTTGGTTAATATTTTAATCAAGGTTATAGGGTTTGTGAGGAGGTTATTTGGTGTTTCTTGTAGGTTCTAGGTTGTTACAGTGGAGTAGGTTGAAGGTGCAAAGTAGGGGCAACAAGGATCAAACTTCAAAAAAGGTTCCTCCTCTTCTTCTATCTCTTTTTCTTTCCTGTTTGTTTGTTGTCCCGACTTTAGAGTGGTGAAAACATATCTCCATGATTCTGACTTGTTTGTATAGAGAGCATAATATCAAGTTTCTTCTATTTCAGTATGTTGGTGAACTACCCTAGTCATTAGGAAGCTTCTTCCCATCATTAGAAATTTTCTTCCCATAACAGAACTGGGGATTCTGCTGGGGAAAAATTTCTTTGTAGGGCCTTGGTTGGTTGATTTTCCTAGCTAATATTGGGTGTTTGAAAGACTTTAATTGGTTTTATAGGGTCCATGACACCCTTAACTTAGTCTCCCACCTTTACCTCTAGACGTTGTTGATCAGATAATGGTGGTGAGTTCACCTCCAATGAATTCAATGAGTTTTTTGAAACTCATGGAATCAAGAGGCATTTTTCAGCCCCAAGAACTCCTCAACAAAATGGAGTGGCCAAGAGGAAAAACAAGACTGTCCAAGAAGCAGCTAGAACTATGCTAAATGAAGCAAAACTTCATGATGGCTATTGGAGAGAAGCAATATATACAACTGTCTATGTAAAAAACATAGGACAACTCAGAGTAAATAGTGACAAAACTCCTTATGATATATGGTTTGGAAGACCAGCTTCAGTTAAATATTTTAGAGTTTTTGGAAGTAAATGCCACATAAAAAGAGATGATGATAATCTAGGGAAGTTTGACTCTAGAACAGATGAATGCATATTTATTGGATACTCTTCCACCAAAAGAGCATACATATGTTATAATCTAAGGTTGCACAAGATCATAGAAAGTGCAAATGTAACTATGGATGCCACTAAACCAAGAAGGATACAAATCCAAGAAAGTGTGGATATTGAAGAAACTGATGATGAAGAAAAAGAAGAAAGTTCACAAGAAGAAGATATTCGTGAAGAAGAAGAAGAAGAAGAGAAAGTAGAGAATGAAGAATTCCCCAGACCAAACACAAAAACACCATCCAGACGGGTTCAAAAGAATCATCTTGAAAGTCAAATAATTGGTAACAAAAATTCAGGAGTTCAAACAAGGAGAAAACTGTTTTATGATGAAGAACAAGCACTGCTTTCGATAGTAGAACCCAAAACATTTAAAGAAGCTTGCAAAAGTGAGGATTGGATTTATGCTATGAATGATGAACTTGATCAAATAGAGAAGATCCAAACTTGGGAACTTGTCCCAAGACCTAAGGACATGAATCTTATTGGAACCAAATGGATTTTTAAAAACAAGTTCAATGAGGATGGTCATGTGATAAGGAATAAGGCCAGATTAGTATGCAAGGGATATGCTCAAGTAGAAGGTGTTTATTTTGAAGAAACCTTTGCACCTATGGCAAGACTTGAATATTTGATTAGGATGTTTTTAGCTTTTGCATGCTACAAGAACTTTAAAGTGTATCATATGGATGTAAAATTTGAATTTCTTAATGGAGAACTTGAAGAAGAAGTATATGTTGAGCAGCCTGAAGGTTTTCTCTTATAAGAAAATAGAGATTATGTTTGAAAACTTAGGAAAGCACTCTATGGTATTAAACAAGCTCCAAGAGCATGGTTCTCAAGACTTGACAAGTATTTAAAGCAACAAGGATATAAAAGAGGAGCCAATGACAATAATCTATACATAATGTTTGAAAGCAAAAATATGATCATTGTTGTAGTCTACGTAGACGATATCATATTTGGAAGTGATCTACAAATTCTAAGTGTAAACTTTGCTTCAGAAATGAAGAAGGAATTTGAAATGTCAATGTTGGGGGAACTAACATTCTTTCTTGGTTTACAAGTATCTCAATCAGAAAAAAGGGATCTTCATCTCTCAAACTAAGTATATCAAAGAGATGTTGAAAAAGTGCAAAATGGAAGAATCCAAACCTGTTAGTACTCCTATGATCATTGGTTGTAAATTGAGCAAGGATGATGAATCCTTAGAAGTAGATCATACAATGTACAGGTCAATGATTGGTAGTTTATTATATGTAGCAGCTACAAGACCAGATGTAATGTAGGGTGTAGGTTTGGTTTCCAGACTCCAATCAGCCCCAAAAGAAACACATGTGGTTGCAGTAAAAATAATTCTTAGATATCTAAAAGGTACTATGGATTATGGTATCCAAAAAGAAATAACTTCACTCTAAGGGAATTCACTGATGCAGATTGGGCATGTGGGCATGAAGTATTGATGACATAAAAAGAACTAGTGGAGCAACATTTTACTTAGGAGATTGCTTAGTGTCATGGCTAAGCAAAAAACAGTTTTCCATTTCACTATCTACAGCAGAAGTCAAGTATATTGTTGCTGCATCATGTTGTACACAAGTCATTTGGATGAAGCAAACATTGGAAGATTTACTTGTAAAATATGAGGATCCCATTGTTATACATTGTGACAATACAAGTGCTATAAACATATCCAAAAATCTTGTTATGCACTCTAAGACAAAACATATTCCAATCAAATATCGTTTTTTAAGAGAGCAAGTGTCACAAAAGGTTGTCAAACTGGAGTATGTTGATACAAAGGAACATATAGTTGATATTTTCACTAAACCATTTCCTAGAGAGTCATTTGCTTATCTTAGGCAAAAACTGGGAATATCTCTCTGCATTGAGATAAATTGAAGATTGCAACCTTGCCACAAAAGGGACATAGTTGACAGGGGGAGAAATGGTGACAGGGAGATTGAATCTTTGTCATTAATGTCAAAAAGGGGGAGAAAAATTTGAAAATTTGTTGTCATCAATGACAAAGGGGGAGAATGTTGAGTATGATTGTCATTGATGCCAAAACTATTCATTAATGACAAAGGATATGATGATATGGAATGTATGATGATGTGGCATGTGTGATGAGTGTGCAAATCCATCTGATGGCATTCTATTACCTTCATGATGTCATTGTTACAATTTGACATCATTATATAAAGGTTTGACAATTTGGTGAAACTCTAGTAATTGACTAAGTATTGGAAAATTAGTCTAAGTTGCTCTAGGAAAATGCCCGCCACCTTCTGTATTTGATTGATTAATTAATTCCGAGGATATAGGAATGTATATTGTTGGTTTTTTAATCCAACCATACGATTAGTTTGCCAAAAAAATCATTGAGGGTGAAGATATTGGCTTTCCAAAAATGCCCTCTGGCATGATTTACACTGTCCCAGTAAAATGCTCGCCAAGGAGAGAGGATGAGGTTGCAGAGGATGAAATTTACATGGATGGGATCTACATGATATTCCCCATGCTGTGGATGATTCATATTTCCAATATTGGTGAAAATAAAAATCACCTCATGTTGACTTAGGGTTTGATAAAATTGTCTAAGTGTTAAATTAGGGGTTTAAGAGGCCATTTGCAAATGCACGCCAAATGCTCTCTTTTTGTCAATAAATTCAAAAAATGATATGGCTCTGTTCTTTGTTGAATTTTCCATCTAGTCATGTTCTCAGTTTTCCCTTTGGTGGTAACACGTGTGAGAAATGGACTTGTAAAGTTGAAGAAAAATCACGTCTACACAGTGTATGGATATGCCCGCAAGGGGCATGGGATATGCGTGCAAGGGGCTTTAAATATGCCCACACAAGGAATATATTAATATATTCCCACACAAGGCATTAATATATGCCCGCACAGGGGTTTATATATGCCTGCAAAGGCATTAATAATATGCTTGCACAAGGTTTAATGATACATGACCGCACAAGGCTATAATCTGAGGCAATTGTGCATTTAAATAATCTTGGTGGATTGTCGGGCATTCTAGATAGAGATCATGATTAATTTAGTAGTTTGAAGGTGCAAAATAAGATGCGAGAAGTTAATAAATGCGTAGAGGAGTTTAATCATGCTTGATTGAAAATTAGTCAATAAACCAGGAATTAATTAACCCTGTGTGAAAGGGTGTGATGATGGAAGGGACACAATGATAAAAATGAGACACCATTCTCAATTGGAAAGACGCGAAGGTGAATGGACACGATGGATGAAAATACACAACGGTTCAATCTCATAGAATAATATATAAACAAAATATTGAATTGAAGGAAGAATGTCTCTGTAGTCCAGATCGAAGTAGCAGCAAGAAAAGACAAAGACCAAGAAAATGAAGAATAACCATTGACAAAATTGAAGAAATAAGAAGATCTGGAAATCTGATAAAAACAAATAAGGGTGGTTGGGAGGTGCAAGGAAATGATGCAATCCTGTAGGGGGTCGTAGCCTCCTTCCAGTTGTTGCTGGTAAACAGGGTGTTGGTGCATCCTTTAGTCGTTGCTGAAAAATTTGGGTGTTTGTGCATCCAACAAGTTGGTGCTTGTAAACTGTTTGTAAATATAATTTTGTAGTAATAGAAAGTATTCCACGATAATATTGTGATTCCAATTGGGATTCCACGATAATATTGTGTGATCTGTCTTCATTGTTGATTTTGTTTTTAAGTGATAAAAAATTTAAATAGATAGCCTAATACCGATTCACCCCCCTCTCAGTATTACTTGATATTCTAACAGAGTAAAATTAATCTAGATGTAATCCACTTTCATGTGATTGGTAGTGAAGCATGGCCTCACATTCCCGATGATAAAAGGAAAGTATTGCAATATAAAAGTAACAAGTGCATTTTCATTAGATATTCTAAAGGTGTAAAAGGTTATAGACTTATTCGACCACATTCCATTGAAATTATTATTAGGATAGATGTTAAATTTGATGAAAATCTCTTGGCCTAGAAGCCTAATTCAATGTTTGTGCCATCTTCTATTCCCGAATTTTCTGCTATTAATATTGTTCTAGTTTATTCTTCAGATGATGACAGTGAGGACTAAAATACATCTTCACCTGCTCACCTTCCTATAGTTGGGTCCATAGAACTTCAACATACACAAACACCACAACTTACTATATGATTCCATACAACATGAGAAGCAATTGGTGATCTTGTTGGTGATCCTTCATATTGGTATCATGCACATTCACAATTCCAATAAGCCTCTTCTCTTTTGGTTCAATTTTTAGAGATTCATGTTCTAGATAAATTTGTAGAAGCTTCTAGCGATCCAGATTGGGACACAATAACGAATAAAGAATATCATTCCTGAATGGAAAACGATACTTGGGATCTTGTACCTCTTCCAAAAAAAGAAAATTTGTTAGATGTAAATGTGTAGAACTAGGTATGCATCAGACATAAGTGTTGAAAGGCATGAGGCTTGATTATTTGTCAAAGTATTTTCTCAAGTTGAAGGAATTGACTATAATGAAACCTTTTCCCTTGCAGTAAAGTTGAATTTCATTTTCCTTGTTCTAACCCTTACCACTTCATATAAATGGAAGGTCCATTAGATGGATGTCAAATATGCCTTCTTGCATGGGGATTGCAAGAAAAAAATTATATGAAACAACTTCCTGGCTATGATTAGAATGACTCTAACCTTGTTTGCCACCTTAAGAAATTTGTCCATGGTCTTAAGAAATCTCCCTGTGCAGCTTAGTATACTAAAATGGATAGCTGTCTTATTCACACCAGTTTTTCTAAACGTCATTCTAACCCTAATGTTTATACCAAGAAAGTAATAAACTATCTCATAATGCTTGTTCTTTATTTCGATAACAATATTTTCATAGGTAGTGACCCTAAACTTTTAACCCATGTGAAATCCAACCTTAAGAAAAAAATTGAAATAAAAAACTTAGGACATTTGCATAATTTTCTTGGCCTTCAACCCTTGCAAACCAAAGAAGTAATTTCCCTTTCCTAGTCTAAGTATGACTAAGTGACTCTCGTATCACCCCGCTTCCCTAAGCACCTTAATTGCACGTGCAATTATCTACATACCTTATTTGAGTACTCATGCTAGTCTTGATATTTCCTTTGTTCTTGGTCTTGTTACCTAGTAAATGCAAACACCCCATGAAAGCCATTGGAAAATAACAAAAATAATACCTCAATATATCATGGGATGCAATCTAGTTTAGGGAGGGCTCCCTTGTTGGTTGGTTTCTCTGGTTCTGACTGGGTTGGAAAAATTGATTGGAAGTCTACTGCAAGTTATGTTTTCAATATTGGTTCCAAACCTATAACTTGGGCTTGAAAGAAGCAATACAATCTTTCTCTTTCTTCAGTATAAGTATAGTATCGAGCCACAATTAATGCAAGTCAAGAAACTTTTTGGCTTTGAAATGTCTTTTCATAGTTTGGATTCTAGTAGAATCATTTTAACCATTCCCCGGTGTGACAATTAGAGTGCCATCAATATTAACAAATATCCAATAAACATAAACATAACAAACATATTGAGCTACGCATGCACTTCATTAGAAAAATTATTCAAGATCATGCTCTCGAACTGCTCTTTTCCCCTATAGATGACCAAGTTGCAAACATTTTCACAAAGTCTCTTACAGAAGTGAAGTTTTATAAACTTCAATCTATGTTAGAAGTTTATGAAGTTGTATTTAAGGGGGGATACACTTTAATGCCTCCTTCCTTGTTAGGAACCCATGTCTTTACTTTGTTAGTATATTGTTGTTGGACGCATATGCTTTGTAAGTCGTCCCGTAGTATTTTTTGATCAATAGTTTATGTTATTGTTGTTGGTGCATATGCTTTGTAAGTCGCCCGTAGTATTGTTGATCCATAGTTTGTAGTGGCCCATGGTTTTGGCCCATAGTATTGGCGCCTAGACTTAGTATATAAGTGTGTGTTGAGACCTATGAAGGGGGGTGAAGTTATTTGTATTGAGCTTGCTCATAGGAGTTTGCCCCCTCAAAGTGGCTTGTGATCAATATAAAAGTGATTCTGAGTTCTGTCATTTCTGCTATTTCGCATATTTTTATTAATTAATTGTTGCAGGTGCATCACATCTGGTATCGGAGCACTTTCTTGGGCTCGTTGGGTGAAATTTCTGCCAAATTTTTTTTTTCGCATCTGTTGCAGGTTCAGATTTGGGAATAATCCCTATCCGCTTAACTGTGGGAAGTACTTGGGCATAAGCCCTAAAACTCATTGTGAGGAGTACCACAGGAACCCCGAAGTAGCTGGCCCATTGAGAGGACCTGCCAGTGAAAAGGGCAACGACCCCTACCTGATTGACTAGTTCCCACCCGTGAGGTAAACCAAGAGCTGTCGTTTGTGGAAAAGCAGTTATCAGTTTTACCTGAGCCATGGAGTGAGGGGTACTGCCCCAATACGCAAGCCGTCAGACAGCATTGGTGGCCGAGTGAAACCCTTGAACTGTTAGGAAGCCACACATACCTGGGGTCCATATCTATTTTCAGCTGAACTATTGTCGATCGTTGCTGCGCCATTTTAGATCCAGTCGTTTAGATCCATTTTGCAAGTCGTTCCAGATCTAGCCGTTTTCAATCCATTCGGTGTCGTTTCAGATCTCTTTCGAGCTGTAGCCGCTCCAGTCTGTGAAAAAAAAAAAATTAAGTTTTTTCTCCATATCTCCCTTGTTTTCACTCTGTTTCCCTTGAAATGTTTGGGGAACCCCTGTCATCCCATTCTGCATATTTCATTCCTGAGGACCCTATCCCCAATTCCCCTTCCCAAAGCCCGAAATCCCACATTTGTCTATTTTTAGGGTTTTCCATAACTTCCTCAGATTTCACCCAATCACCTTCAAATTTTACCACAGAGTTCCTTTCTGAATTCTACTTCTTTGTTCCCCTCTGCCAAATTTTCCCATTCTTTCACTCCGCTTATGAAATCCTCATTTTTGCTTCCCTGTCTATTTGACAGTGTCCAAAACCTAGTCAAACCCCAATTACCCTTCAGATTTTTTCCCAAGTCCAGATTTTCCTTTACTGAAGTAGTTTCTGTTTTTGTTTTCCTACCCAGTCAACTGACAAAAAAAAAAAAAAACCATGGAGGACGCACTTGCAACCATCCAAGCCAAACTCCAGGATCTGGATGAAAAATTTCTTGGCCTCAGGAGCAAAAACCATGGAGGACGCACTTGCAGCCATCCAAGCCAAACTCCAGGATTTGGATGAAAAATTTCTTGGCCTCCATCTTGAACATTTAGCTATGAACAACAAATGCCAGTTCGAGTCTTCATCAGACAATGGGTTCTCTTCTTCCAGCAATTTCCGTGGTCCGAAGCTTGATTTTCCTCACTTCAATGGTACCGATCCAACTGGATGGATCTATCGTGCAGAACAGTATTTCAGTCTGCATAATACTTTTGATGTCAACAAAGTTCCGCTGGCATCCTTTCATTTGGAACAGGAAGCTCTTCAATGGCACCGTTGGTACATCAAGGCTCATCCAGAGCCCAAATGGCCAGACTTTTGCCAGCTCCTTTTGCAACGATTTGGTCCTAGTGCTTTTGATGACTTCACAAGAGCCCTCACTAAACTTCGCCAAATTGGCACTGTGAGAGAGTATCAAACCGAATTTGAGAATCTAGCCAACCACACCGAAGGATTGTCTGATGACTTTTACCGGAGTTGTTTTATCAGTGGTCTAAAGGATGCCATCCGCTCTGAGGTCAAAATGTTCTATCCCAACACAATGATGGAAGCCCTAGGGTTGGCTAAGTTGGCAGAAGACAAGATTGCAGCCCAACAACGCTCCAAGCCCACTTTTGTTCCCTTCCGAAATATGGGTTCTCAATGACCACCTATACCGCAGGCTCCTCGACCAACTCCTATCAAGCGTTTGTCTGAAACAGAGATGCAAACATGCAGAGAAAAGGGGCTTTGCTATAATTGTGATTAGAAATTCACTTGGGGACATAGATGTGTTTAGCAAAAGCTCTATCTCTTGGATGTGGATTCTCCGGTGTTCTCCGCCTGCCTCTGAAATTGGTGACGAAGATCAAGAAACACTGGATGCTCCGGTCGACATTCAGGAACCGCCTATTGACCCTCCGTCTCAGGATGACCAGCCAGAGATATCTCTCCATGCTTTAGGTGGAATCACCACCCCCCAAACAATGCAGGTCAGGGGTTACTTCAAGAAGCTTCCTCTTATAATACTCATTGATTCTGGTAGCACTCATAATTTCATTGACACTCGGATCGCCAAACAAGCTGATTGTTTTATCCATCCTTGCTCCAACTTTGAAGTCATGGTTGCCAATGGGGGCACCTTACCTTGCAAAGGAAAGTGTCGAAATGTGCGTATCTCTATGGGAGATTATACCTTGCGCTCTGACATGTTTGCCTTGACCTTAGGCGGATGTGATGTGGTTTTGGGCGCTCAATGGCTACGCACACTTGGCCCTATCTTATGGGATTTTGCTGAACTTTGGATGCAGTTTTCCCTCAATGGCCAAAAACACACCTTGACAGGATTACAACCAGGTTCTCTCAGCATCATCAGTTCACATCGCATGGAAAAACTCCTCAAGAAGAATTCACATGGTGTCATCGCTCAGCTCCATTCCATTTAGATGCAACCTTCAGCGGTCTCCACTACTCCTTTGGATCTACAACAAATTCTGGACCGATATACAGGTGTTTTTGCTGAACCAGTGGGATTGCCACCTTCCAGGCCAGAAGACCATCGTATTCAGCTCCTTCCTGGCAGCGTTCCTCCCAACATCAGGCCCTATCGCTACCCATTTCACCAAAAAATGGAGATTGAAATGCTCGTTCTGGACTTATTAAAGCAAGGTATTATTCGCCCAAGCACTAGTTCCTTTTCTTCTCCAGTTATTCTTGTCCGAAAAAAAGATGGGTCATGGCACCTCTGCATTGACTTCCGAGCACTTAATCACCTCACCATCAAGGATAAGTTTCCAATTCTTGTTGTTGATGAGCTTCTTGATGAGATTCATGGGGCTCACTTTTTCTCCAAGTTGGATCTTCGTTCTGGGTATCATCAAATTCGGGTTTATGAGGATGATATCCCTAAAACAGCTTTCCGCACACATGATGGCCATTATGATTTTTTGGTCATGCCCTTTGGCCTCACTAATTCTCCTTCCACATTCCAGGAATTAATGAATAAAATATTTCGACCCTACTTGCGGAAATTCATTCTGGTATTCTTTGATGATATCCTCATCTACAGTAAAACATGGGATGAACATCTCCAGCATCTGGATCTTGTCATGCAACTTTTCTCTAACCATCATCTCCATGCCAAGCAATTTAAATGTGTTTTTGGACAGAAGGAAGTTGAGTATCTCGGGCACATTATCTCAGCACAAGGGGTTCGTGTGGATCCTGCCAAAATCGATGTCATGAACAATTGGCCGCATCCTCAGACACTCAAGAGCCTTCGTGGTTTTTTGGGGTTGACTGGCTACTACCGCAAGTTTGTCAAGGATTATGGGAAGATTGCAGCTCCATTAACTGCTCTATTGAAAAAGGATGCTTTTACATGGACACATGCTGCTCAGTGTGCATTTGACAAACTAAAACAAGCTATGTGTACTACACCTGCTCTAGCTATGCCCGATTTTTCCAAGCCCTTCACTATTGAGAGTGATGCTTGCGACAATGGACTTGGTGCTGTTCTCCTTCAAGATGAACACCCCATTGCATTCACCAGCAAAGCCCTTTCAGGTAAGAATTTAGCTGCCTCTACCTATGAGAAGGAAATGATGGCTATTTTGCATGCAGTACAGAAGTGGCGCCCATACCTATTAGGGAATCATTTCTGCATCAAGACTGATTACCAGAGTCTGAAATATTTCTTGGAACAACGTGTCTCCTCCCCTGCACAACAGAAATGGGTTAGCAAACTCATGGGTTATGACTATGAGATCACTTACAAGGAGGGTAAAGACAATATTGTGGCAGATGCTCTTTCTCGCACATTTGATGCCCAAGGTTCTCTTTCAGCTATTTCTATGCCTGTTCCAAATTGGTTGCAATCTGTTCAACAGGGTTATGTCAATGACTCTTCCTTATCTCAAATCATCCAACGCTTGACCAACAACCCTTCTTCTATACCACATTACTCTTGGGATGGTGCTTGTCTGAGATACAAGGGTCATCTGGTGCTTCCCTAGAGCACAGATCTTCAACAGGCTGTCTTCTATGAACTCCATGCTTCTCCATCGGCAGGGCACTCTGGGTTCCTCAAAACGTATGAACGGGCACGTCGTAACTTCTTTTGGCAGGGCATGAAAAGGACAATTCAATAGATGGTGGCCGAATGTGATACCTGCCAGTGCAATAAGGGTGAAACAACACTCCTTCCAGGATTGCTCGAACCCTTGCCCATACCTACACGAATTTGGACAGATATTTCTATGGATTTCATTGAAGGGCTCCCTAAATCTGGCGGGAAGACAGTGATTCTCGTTGTGGTTGATCACCTCTCCAAATATAGTCATTTTTGTGCTCTCAACCATCCCTATACAGCCTCTTCAGTCGCTCAAATTTTCCTGGACCAGATCTTTCATCTTCATGGCATCCCTTCTTCCATTGTCTCGGATCGTGATGCGACTTTCACCAGTCATTTTTGGACTGAACTATTTCGCCACACTGGCACCAAACTGAAGATGAGTTCAGGGTATCACCCACAAACAGATGGTCAGACTGAAATTATCAATAAATGCTTGGAAACTTATCTTCGTTGCTTCACCTCTGAACAACAACATCAGTGAGCAAAGTGGCTCCCTCTCGCTGAATGGTGGTACAATACCTCTTACCACACTTCCTCTAAAATGACCCCATATGAAGCAGTCTATGGTCAGGCACCTCCAGTTCTTCTTCCATACACCCCCACCAGTTCACCAGTTCAGGAAGTTGACACGGTCCTTCGAAATGGTGATCAGATTCTTCGCATTTTGTGGGACAATCTTCACATGGCAAGAAATCGCATGAAGCAACAAGCTGATCAGCACCGTTCTGAGCGCACTTTTCAAGTCGACGATATGGTTTTTCTTCGTCTCCAGCCATACAAGCAGTCCTCCCTGAAACTCAAAGGGCGTCATAAGCTCGCTCCAAAGTTCTATGGGCCATAACGGATTCTTCAGAAGATTGGGTCCATTGCTTATAAATTGGAACTTCCTCCTTCTTCCCGCATTCATCCAGTCTTTCATGTCTCTTGTCTGAAGAAAGTTCTTGGAACCAACATCAGTGGACAAACGATTTTACCCAAACTGGATAATGAAGGATCCATCCTTTTGGAGCCGGAGGCCATCCTCAATCGGCGCACTCGTCAGCTTCGCTCTCGCTCTATCATAGAGGTCTTAATTCAGTGGCAGGGCATGCAACCAGAGGATGCTACATGGGAACCACTCCTTTCGATTCAACAACAATTTCCACATCTAAAGCTTTGAGGACAAAGCTTTTTTTAAGGGGGAGGGGATGTTAGGAACCCATGTCTTTACTTTGTTAGTATATTGTTGTTGGACACATATGCTTTGTAAGTCGTCTCGTAGTATTTGTTGATCAATAGTTTATGTTATTGTTGTTGGCGCATATGGTTTGTAAGTCACCTGTAGTATTGTTGATCCATAGTTTGTAGTGGCCCATGGTTTTGACCCATAGTATTGGCGCCTAGACTTAGTATATAAGTGTGTGTTGAGACCTATGAAGGGGGGTGAAGTTATTTGTATTGAGCTTGCTCATAGGAGGTTTCCCCCTCGAAGTGTCCTGTGATCAATATAAAAGTGATTTTGAGTTCTGTCATTTCTGCTATTTCGCATATTTTTATTAATTAATTGTTGCAGGTGCATCACATCCCTTCTCCTACTATGTCACCTTTGTAAATCCTTCAATCCTATACCAATTTGTTCTTAAGGGGGGATGATAGAATATTTAGATACTTAGGAGTTAGTTAAGATCAATTTGGTGTAATGTGTCTTTGGGAAAGTGTGTTTCTTTAGTATACATTAGTAAGCATTTGTACTTATGTAATGTGATAATCACGATATGTTCTAGACATAAAGTGATCCGATGGTTCATCGTCTCCTTGATACTAATGAATATATTGATCCATGGATTAGCACCTAACTGGTCCATGATCTCTATTTAAAGAAAATGGAAGGTCATTTACTAACTATCTATTGTGAGAATCTCATACATGAAATATTTTCCTTTTTCAATGATATATTTTCTCAAGTGGCCACATTGGATGCCACCGTGGATCGTTTCCATCTTTGGGGGTTTTAACTACGTAATAAATTCGTGTATCAATATTTGTTTTACTTTTGTGAATGATTGTTTAAAGTGTTTTACCTATGTGGAAATACCCAATTTAGTTGAACAAGTTTAAATTAATAAATTAATAAATTAAACTAATCTTTCATTCTCATAAGGACCTATGTGAAAGTGGATGTGTCATCCTACATGTATTATTATTGTGAAGTAATAAGTGAACTGTTATTTTTTACAAGGAGCGAGAGTTAAGATAACTACTACATAAATAAAATAAATAAAATGGGAAAGAGAGGAAAAAATGAAAAGATCTAAACTGTATAAGTGGTATGAGGCATGTGCAGTGTGCGCATGTACTTTCTTCTTAAAATTATATCGTCATATTCATTATATTTATTATTATTGTATCATAATATTCATATCAAATATGTATATTTATCAAAAATTTAGTTAGTTATAATCAAATCAATTAATTTATAATTATCAAGTGGGAACAATTAATAATATGTAAACTAGTCAACAACTTGATAAATTCTAAAGCCAACAAGTTTGAACCCATTTCCACTTGATACACACCTCCGGTAATGTGTCAAAAATATTCAATCCATTAGGTGTGTCCTTGGGGTAAATCCATGAGTAAATCCTGCTGTCACTTAACACTTGAATCCTCTATCTAGGCCAAATCCGAGCGAAGCCAAGGGGGGTGGTCCCTAAGAAAATAAATAAGGATGATCACGCTAAGTTATATAAATTAAATGTAGGAGTTTCAAAAAATGCTGAAGCAAGAAAGAAACAACAATGGATTTAAGATAGTAGTATGCAAGGTGATCATTCTCAACACATAAATTTATTTAAGCAAAATGATTTGTATATGTAGACCACTGCCAAAATAAGTTAAATAGATGTTGCTAAGACATAAATGTTCTTCTATGCTTCTTGATAGTTTTAAATTATTATGATGAGTGGATTAAGGTGGGTTTATTCTTTGTTTGGCCTACTTATATTTTTATTCTCACTTAGGTAAGTGTAGAGAAACAGTACCGGGTGTCCAATGGGGTGAGACATAATTTGCTTAAAGTAACCCCTTGACTCCGTAGTATGTTCAATGCAAACCACTTACTATGACAATAAAATTTTAAGTGGATTTCCCTATTAAACTACTGCGAAGTATCGTGTTTTTTTATTGTTGGCCACTGACTTAGTTAAATCCCGGACTGACTACAAGAGCATACTCGGGGATAAATAACAAAGGTTCAATTACCCTTTATTATGAAATGAAATAACTTGAAAGGAAACTAACTATTGTAATCTAAGAAAAGAAACTGAAAGTATTCTATAGGTTAGTCAAACCAAACAAAACAAAGCCAGAAAAGAGGAAAAAGCTACGCCACGAAAATGACGCAAACCCACTCATGGGGGAGGAGTGTGGGCGCTAGGTAACCCACTTTCATTATTATTATTTTTTACAATTTTATGGGAAAATTCCTTTGGTACTTAATAAATGAGGATCCTAAAGGCTTACAAGTCTTAAAAAAGTGAATCAGGATCAAGGTGCGATATTCCTGGGGTCTTGGATAGTCCAAATCCTCGAAAATTGGCCACCACTTCCTCTTAATTGTTCAACAAAAGTAAAAAATAAGCAAGAAAATAAATGTAAAAGATGCCCAAAAACACTTTGGAAGTGTATTGGGACAATGTTAGTAAAATATAAAAGAAAATACTAAGTTAAACTGTGTAAAAGAACAAAAGTAACTAAGGGAAGCAAGCTAGAAAGCTAGCTCCCTTAGGATATTTACTTTCTCTTTTGGGGCAGCAAATAAAAAGGCACTTATACTTGCCAGATATGATTTTTAAACAAATAAATAAACCTTTCCTTCAAGCCTTTAGATCTATTATAAAGCGATTTGAAAAAGAATTTTTTCAAAGCTAGACCTAGTTAAAGGATGAAATCTTTTAATAAAAACCAATATCTAAGCATATAAATCAGATCTAGTTATAATTTTACTTTTAAGTATATATCTAAGATATCTTAAGAACAGTAACCATGGAAATTTAATTTAAAAGAGAAGGAAAGATATAAGAAGCAGCTTGGCGCTGGGAACGTTAGATATATGGAGTCTACCGGTGGGAAGTGGAGGGATTGCCCTTCTAAAAATGCTTGAAATATGGAAGGGTCAAGCTATACCAGCCACTCCTTCAAGCTAGATAACCAATATAGCTACAACTACTTGCAACAAGAGCGTCAAATCCGATGCTTCTTATACCAAAGATTAGAATAGTATGCATATAAGCAAATAAAACATACAAATCCTATATCTCTATGCATAAGTAAGAAATAAATGAACTTGAAACCAAATAATTTATCCTACTAATTGGTAACAGTCCTTCAAAGGTCATATTAAAAACAAATGAAACAAGTATAAACAACTACACTACAATTACGTCATATACCATTGATAGTACATCCACACGCATAGAGCCACACACCAACAAATGGACCTCCAAAGTCTTTCTTATTCCACCAAAAAGTATTACAATACAAAGCTTCAGAGCTTGGGCAGGACTTACGTGCTCCAACCATCCCAAAATAATGAGAGAATGGATTCTTAAATAAAAAAAGAGAGAAGGGGAGGATCAAGGTGCGATGTTCCTGGGGTCTTGGATAGTCCAAATCCTCGAAAATTGGCCACCACTTCCTCTTATATGTTCAACAAAAATAAAAAATCAACAAGAAAACAAATGTAAAAGATGCCCAAAAACACTTTGGAAGTGTATTGGGACAATGTTAGTAAAATCTAAAAGAAAATACTAAGTTAAACTGTGTAAAAGAACAAAAGTAACTAAGGGAAGAAAGCTAGAAAGCTAGCTCCCTTAGGATATTTACTTGCCCTTTTGGGGCAACAAATAAAAAGGAACTTATACTTGCCAGATATGAATTTTAAACAAATAAATAAACCTTTCCTTCAAGCCTTTAGATCTACTGTAAAGCGACTTGCAAATGAAAATTTTCAAAGCTATACCTAGTTAAAGGATGAAATCTTTTAATAACAACCAATATCTAAGCATATAAATCATATCTACTTATAATTTTACTTTTAAGTATATATCTAAGATATGTTAAGAACAGTAACCGGGGAAATTTAATTTAAAAGAGAAGGAAAGAGATAAGAAGCAGCTTGGCCCTGGGAACGTTAGATCTATGGAGTCTATCGATGGGAAGTGGAGGTACTGCCCTTCTAAAAATGATGGAAAGATGGAAGGGTCAAGCTAGATCAGACACCCCTTCAAGCTAAATAACCTGTATAGCTACAACTACTTGCAACAAGAGCGTCAAATCCGATGCTTCTTATACCCGAGATTAGAATAGTATGCATATAAGCAAATAAAACATACAAATTCTATATCTCTATGCATAAATAAGAAATATATGAACCTGAAACCAAATAATTTATCCTACTAATTGGTAGCAGTCCTTCAAAGGACATATTAACAACAAATTCAACAAGTATAAACAACTACACTACAATTACCTCATATACCATTGACAGTACATCCACACGCATAGAGCCACACACCACCAGATGGAACTCCAAAGTCTTTCTTATTTCACAAAAAATATTACATTACAAAGATTCAGAGCTTGGGCAGGACTTTCATACTCCAACCATCCCAAAAGAATGATAGAATGGCTGTTTAAATAACAAAAGAGAGAGGGGTAGGATCAAGGTGCGATGTTCTTGAGGTCTTGGATAGTCCAAATCCTCGAATATTGGCCACCACTTCCTTTTAAAGTGTTCAACAAAATTGAAAAATCAGGAAGCAAATAAATGTAAAAGATACCCAAAAACACTTTGGAAGTGTATTGTGACAATGTTAGTAAAATCTAAAAGAAAAGACTAAGTTAAACTGTGTAAAAGAACAAAAGTAACTAAGGGAAGCAAGCTAGAAAGTTAGCTCCCTTAGGATATTTACTTGCCCTTTTGGGGAAGCAAATAAAAAGGCACTTATACTTGTCAGATATGAATTTAAAAAAAGAAATAAACCTTTCCTTCAAGCATTTAGATCTATTGTAAAACGACTTGCAAAAGAAAATTTTCAAAGCTAGACCTAGTTAAAGGATGGAATCTTTTAATAAAAACCAATATCTAAGCATATAAATCAGATCTACTTATAATTTTACTTTTAAGTATATATCTAAGATATGTTTTTTTTTTTACAAGAACGATTGAGAAGCTTTGTATTAAAAAAGGATAAGCAGAGTTACAAAAATGAAGCTGGAAGACTATTTACAAAATTGGAGAGCTGTCATAGCAGGCTCCTCCATTTCATGTCTTAGCATTTCACACTTATGCTTCAATGTGCTACAACTATATACCCTTACAAACTTTCCTAATAAGAGACAACAAAAGAAATACATAACTAGAGTGTATACCAACAACTAGTTTCATGACCCATTACAAAAAGACAATAACTTAGCAGTTCTGAAAAAGACCATGGCGTTTCAGACCGAGCACTGATGGTCGGTTTTCTCCTTGCTTCCATGCACAGCTCCAAAGTTCTCCTCGTTGTTCCTAGCTTCAGACCTCAGTCCGTTGATTTTGGATTTGACCATTTTCAGACTGTTATGCAGCGAATTGATCTGAGTGCTGATATCCCCTGATCAGGGACAACCGTTATCCATTTTCCCACTAAGCACTTCAAAGTACTCCTTCATTTTGCTGTAGCCGTTGTGAATTTCTGTAGTTGAAAGTTGGACGAAGGTGGCCAGATGAGACATGGATTTCTTCTGTTAAGTGTATTCACTCCTGAGCCATCGAACCTGACTCTCCAGTTCTAGCAAATGGGAATGAATTTCGAAAGGACTATCTTTCCCACGTGGAGATTCCAAGTTAACAAAACCACTGTCCATACCATGTGGGGAGGTCCAATTCTTGCTGTTTCCAGGCTCACTAGAGTGCTCACGAGCAGAATGTTGAGCTATCCCTCCCGGGTTATGGCTGCTTCCCAAGTCGAGAGGGGTCCAGTTCTTTCCTATCCCCGGCTCGTTGAAGAGTCCACGTGCGATAGGCTGTACAACTCCGCCATTGTTCTAACTTGAGCTAGGCTCCAAGGGAGCCCAATTTATTCCAATGCTAGGCTCGTCAACTTTGGTGAGACCACGAAGGAAGTTTTGAGCCGAGCCACCACGAACCTGCCTGTTTCCCTGTCCCTGAACCACGTCAAATGTAGATAGGTAGCGTTTCATTCCAACCCCCCCTACATTGTCTTGGATGTTTTTCCTGCAATGATGACACTGCAGAGAAGAGGGGTTCATGCCTTTTTCCTCCATGCCTAACCTGAGCATACCCAAATTACACAGAGCCCAATTCTCAGCAAGAACCCAGTTCACAGCAGAAGCCCAATTTGCAGCAATTTGAAATTGCATGATGATGGACTTACCACCTTGAAGCGTGTTATATGCCAGAGCAAAGGGTGGTGGAAATAAATGCCTGCATGTGAGGCAGTTGGGATGAGACCAAAGGGAGTGCCAGGTGGTCAAGGTGTACTCGGGAGAGGATCAGTGATGGGAGGGAGATCCCAAGGAAATCTTGCCTTTAATACCAAAGCACAAATGCACAACTCTATAGTTTGAGAGTTGAGCAAGTTGGCTCCAATTCATGAGAGGAGTCATATGAAGCTTGATCAAAATAGAAAGGGGGCTAGGGAACCCAATTTATAACAACGTTTCGACCATTAATGGTCGCCAAACCACAATCCAGACCAACACCAATGTTTTCCATGCTGTCCGCTTCTTTGTTGTTGCTTCTTAATATGTGGAGAAAGGAAATGGAGTTAAATTCTTTAGCCACATAGGTGAATAGGTGTTGTAGTTTGGAGACTGGTTTCTTGCAATTGCTAGCCAAGGATCTAGCCTCCTTGATGACTAGCATGGAGTTGCCGAAGGCCACTAGGTGTAACATCCCAAAAATAAAATAAAAAATTATTTAACAATAATTAATGAAATTAGTAATGCGGAATTAATAACTAGTTAAATCTCTTAACTAGAATAGTTGATAATGGTGACCTGTCGAAATTAACACATATAAAACATAATATTAATTGAATTTCTAATGCGGAATTTAAATAGATACTAATCTTTTATCGCAAGATATTTTACGATCATAACACCAATAAATGTAGTCTTCAATCTGTCTAAGTTTTAAAAGTACTTATATGCTGTACATAGATTTATGTTAATACGATGTTATTGATGATGTACTAACTGTTTGCTTTGAATGACGATGAAGGGGTCCTACGAGGTACCCTGAGGTTTACTTAGCTATGATTAGCTAAGGCATTTGAATTATGTTTCCGTGTGCAGAACGCAGGTAATAAATTCTACATCGACCCTGAGTTAAGAGTACAAGTGATCATCAATTTTTTTGTCAGTATAAAATAAAACAAAACTAAGTACTATCCTGCAAACAAGTTACGAGAGGTATGGATATTTTTGGTTGCGATTCTATTTTACGTACTGGATTACAAACCCTTCCATACTATTGAAAACATGTCGTCAGTTTGCTTGTTATAATGCTATTTATGGTTTATTTAAGAGAAGACATTTGAAAATATCTATTTCTATAAAAAACAATGATCGAAAGTCCATTTGTAATTCTATTGAAATCTTGGAAAACAATGGAATTTAGATTATTTAAAAATAAATCTACTATTAAGAACTATAGACTATCCTAAGTTAACAAATATCATTTGGTTAAATTACAAGACTCAACATAAGGACTATATAGCATTTTTAGTTCTTATGCTATGACCTTAGCATTGTAGTATGTATTAACTATACCTAGTCTTATATTATTGGTTGACTTGACACAACATAACAATTATAAGTAATATATATATTACCGTATATACTATTCAAACACAAACATGCGATGAAAACATTTTGCATATGCATTCTCACTAATCCAACTAATGTGTGATAATACTATTATCATGATACCTACACAAACCTTCGAAAACATATAACATTTGCACCCAAGGATCTAATATGCAATAACTATGCTAATGATGACAGGTTATAAAGGCTCGGTACTTGACCTGTTTTTCAATCTGGCATTGACAGGATTTTCAATAACGTCGATCCACTTGATGAATGAAGTGGAAGCCACGGTGTGGGGTCTTCACGTGCTTGAGATTTGTAATGAGCGCCAAAATGACTGAGCTGTGCCATGCACCATCTTCTCGGTCCACTTACCTGGCAGTTGGTAGATGCAGCTATTAAATGGTACTGATTGTACTGCAGGTTCGATTATCAACGTGCCCTACTGGAAGTTGATCCACCATTGATCTCCCTATGATTTAAGGTTGTGGACAAAACCCTAAACTTGCGATGGTAAATGATGGAAGATGGTTTTCTTGTTTCCATTGTTACACTCAGTGGTAAGGTAGTGGAGCTGACCGATTGCTGCAATGTAGGAGTGTTTGATTTTTCGAGAGGAGGACTCCTCCTCGGTCTTGAACCCGAGACCCGCGTAAATAAGTTTAAGAGTTACAGGCTTAGGCTTCGTGCCATAAAGCCACGATACAGTCATAAAAAGTGTGGTTCTTCTGTCAACTGTTGAGAGTGGTTTGCATTTGGCTATCGATTTCTCCAATAGATGGTATTGTCTTCTAAGTCTCTGCATGTATGAATGCTGCAACCAACTTCTGGCTTCATCGTCTTAGCTTGGAGTGAAGCTTCCAAGCTCAGAAATTTCGTTCTAACGGGTAAGTAATTTGATGCTAAGTGTAATACTGTAAACTCACTTCATATTCGCAACTGCATGCTTTTAACCCTTCGAATTTGTAACATGGAAGGTACGCACATCACTGGAAGGGTTCTATACCAAAGACTCGAGATGGAAGTGCTGCATTTGCTTTTGGGTAAGCCTTGGTGGTTCATGAAACCTCGTAGGTGCCTTTGGCACAGTTTATCTGGTGAAAAATGGTGTGACGATAGTTGGATTTTCAACTCGGTTTGGAATAATAGTTTGAGTTTTTAGTTTTACTGTTTGAATTTGGCCAGGATCCAATTAGGAGATACACTCTCAGTTTCGGGATGTTATTTGACCATGAAAGTCTTGCTACGTCGATAGAGACGAGCTTTGAACATGTATTTTGTATTACTTTTTGCTAAGGGGAAAAACCCTGTGTAGTTCTGGAATTGTGAACAGTTCGAAAGTAATCTCTGATATCGTTTAATCTAGTAGTTTTGAATGTGAGCCGAGGGTGTACACTTTTTGTAAAACGATGGCTCTTTTGAAAGGAAATTTTTGTTTAAAAATAACTGGTTGAGAGGTTAAATGTTTATTGATGTGAGAAGCCGAACGACGATAGTTGTTCTTGGCTAAAAGTTATGGGTTGCATAACTGCACAGGGTTGCTTCCCGAACTTCGTTATCATTTATGATAATTATGTTTTGGAATGGTAATGAAATGGAATTTGGTTTATAATACATTTCTGAAATGGTTTAAAGTCTCTGGTTTCTATTTTGCTTTTAAGAACGAAACCCTACCTGGACTTTTCCTTGTCGACCTTACTTGTGCAGAGAAATTCGAACCATGAAATAGGCCTTAGCTCGCATATGTGAATATTTTGAATCTGTATATGTTTTAATGCTAGGGTTGTGAACTAATGTTAGACATTGATATGAATCGTGCTTTCAGCTAAGAGATAAATAATGTCTTACTGTTAGTCTTGGCATAAATAAAAGACAGTTGAAATGTTGTCTAGAGTTTAGATATCAAGCTACTGTAACTTCGGCAATAAATGTCTAATGTTGCCAAGAATATTTGATGAAGTGTTATGAACTGTGTACCAAATAAATTTAGGGTCTGATATATCATAGGGTTTTGGTTTTTATAAAGGGAGTATAAATATATGAAAACAAACTATGACAAATAGCGATGAGAATGATAAGTATTTGCTTATAACAAAATTGTATAGAAAATAAATTGCAGCTGCTATATTTCGTAGAATTTGAAGTGCTGGAAAAACATTAAATCTATAATATGGAAATACATAATATTTTTATCGGAAATAGATGGAGTTGAATTGAAAAATATAAATCTGTGCAGAAATAAAATATTTTTCTTTTAAAACTAAGTACAAGAGAACAATTTCTATAACTGTTTATTAGAAACTGTTCTGTTTCTGAGTTTCAAAACATGTAGATGTTAGAATTAGAAGAACACTACAGTATCAATCTATCTATTCACTTTGCATTCTACCCATCCGTTATCTGATTTTAATTTCACTTCCTGTACTAGAGTACGATGCAGAAACCAGTATGGGGAAAAATGCAGAGAAGTCATTTTATCAATCATTTCATCTATCAAATCATTTTCATTTAGAAAACATACTTAGGTTAGAAAATAGAACAAATCATTCTGTATGCTTTTAACTTATTTTTCCTATTGAATAATGCAAAACTTACTTGACTGAAAATAATGACAGAAAGGTAGAACCTGATAATTTGTAGGACAACAAATCACCCAAGGAGCCTGTTCCACCCAACCTGCTCCTGAAAACAGCCAAAATGCCTATCTTAGGACCCCCGAGCCTGTTCACTGAACCCCCGGGAGGAAGAAACTTAGAAGCTTGGGTCCTCAACTTGCAGCAGCAATAGTTTACCCAGTCTTAAAGACTTAGCAGTCAAAGGGGCCTGCACCAGCACCTATGGTTTTCCTTCTCAGAATAATTTGCAGACTCACAATTGCACTCTCACATAGCCTCCCTATTCGAATCTCTCAATGATCACCTAATGCACTTGAGGAATATTTCTGCATAAAATATTGTAAGAGAGCTGCCTGCTCAATTCGAATTGCCTTATGTAGGTTGCCTAGGCCTTTTAGTGGTTAACTGGTCATTAATGAGCTAGCTGCTCACTTCCACCCACCTGGGGGATAATGCCACAATTTTAGGGGTAGTTGTCCCATAACCAACATCTAGTGGTGGAGTGCAAATGCTGTCGTCTATCCCATGCCTTCTAACAACTTCCATTCCTCCTAGTGGGTCAGTGAACACTCATTTAACAGTCCCCTTACGTGTTTGTCTCCTATTTTAATTTATTAAATAATAATAATTAGTAATTACATTCATCCTTGACCAAACTTGGTCATAATTACAAAACTTTGTAATTAAAATTTAACATAAAGTATTTTTGCAAATAAAATAATATTCTCAAAATTTGGGTAGGTGACACTAGGTCATTGACTTCGTCTTTCCTGGCAATTTCCATCCCTTTGATCAAAGCGAGCCATTCAGCCTCATTGTTGGTCCGCCTGCCAATTCCCCGAGCATAATCTTTCTTTCTGTTTCCACCAGAGTCAAGGAGGACTCCTCTTGCACCTGCCAACCCATGAAGTATATATCTAAGATATGTTAAGAACAGTAACCAGTGAAATTTAATTTAAAAGAGAAGGAAAGAGATAAGAAGCAACTTGGCCCCGGGAACCTCATATCTATGGAGTCTACCGGTGGGAAGTGGAGGGACCGCCCTTCTAAAAATGCTTGAAAGATGGAAGGGTCAAGATAGATCAAGCACTCCTTCAAGCTAGATAACCTGTATAGCTACAACTACTTGCAACAGGAGCATCAAATCCAATGCTTCTTATACCAGAGATTATAATAGTTTGCATATAAGCAAATAAATCATACAAATCCTATATCTCTATGCATAAAATGAAATAAATGAACCTGAACACAAATAATTTATCCTACTAATTCGTAATAGTCCTTCAAAGGACATATTAAAAACAAATGCAACAAGTATAAATAACTACACTACAATTACCTCATATACCATTGACAGTAGATCCACACGCATAGAGCCACACACCAACAAATGGAACTCCAAAGTCTTTCTTCTTCCACCAAAAGTATTACAATACAAAGATTCATAGCTTGGGCAGGACTTCTGTACTCCAACCATCCAAAAAGAATGAGAGAATGGATGTTTAAATAACAAAAGAGAGAGGGGGGGGATCAATGTGCGATGTTCCTGGAGTCTTGGATAGTCCAAATCCTCGAAAATTGGCCACCACTTCCTCTTACCTGTTCAACACAAGTAAAAAATAAGCAAGAAAATAAATGTAAAAGATACCCAAAGACACTTTGGAAGTGTATTGGGACAATGTTAGTAAAATCTAAAAGAAAATACTAACTTAAACTGTGTAAAAGAAAAAAAGTAACTAGGGGAATCAAGCTAGAAAGCTAGCTCCCTTAGGATATTTACTTGCCTTTTTGGGGAAGCAAATAAAAAGGCACTTATACTTTCCAGATATGAATTTTAAAAAGGAAATAAACCTTTCCTTCAAGCCTTTAGATCTACTATAAAGCGACTTGCAAAAGAAAATTTTCAAAGCTATACCTAGTTAAAGGATGAAATCTTTTAATAACAACCAATATCTAAGCATATAAATCAGATCTACTTATAATTTTACTTTTAAGTGTATATATAAGATATGTTAAGAACAATAACCAGGGAAATTTAATTTAAAAGAGAAGCAAAGAGATAAGAAGCAACTTGGAGCTGGGAACGTCGAATCTATGGAGTCTACCAGTGAGAAGTGGAGGGACTGCCCTTCTAAAAATGCTTGAAATATGGAAGGGTCAAGCTAGATCAGCCACTCCTTCAAGCTAGATAACTTGTATATATACAACTACTTGCAACAAGGGCGTCAAATACGATGCTTCTTATACTAGAGATTAGAACAGTATGCATATAAGAAAATAAAACATACAAATAATATATATCTATGCATAAGTGAGAAATAAATGAACTTGAACCCCAAAAATTTATCCTACTAATTGGTAACAGTCCTTCAAAGGCCATATTAAAAACAAATTCAACAACTATAAACAACTACACTACAATTGCCTCATATACCATTGGCAGTACATCCACACACATCTAGCCACACACCAACAAATGGACCTCCAAAGTCTTTCTTATTCCACAAAACGTATTACAATACAAAGCTTCAGAGCCTGGGAAGGACTTCCGTACTCCAACCATCCCAAAAGAATGAGAGAATGGTTGCTTAAATAACAAAAGAGAGAGGGGGAGGATCAAGGTGCGATGTTCCTGGGGTCTTGGATAGTCCAAATCCTCGAAAATTGGCCACCACTTCCTCTTAACTGTTCAACAAAAGTAAAAAATAAGAAAGCAAATAAATGTAAAATATGTTAAAAAAAAAACTTTGGAAATGTATTGGGACAATGTTAGTAAAATCTAAAAGAAAAGTCTACGTTAAACTGTGTAAAAGAACAAAAGTAACTAAGGGAAGCAAGCTAGAAAGATAGCTCCCTTAGGATATTTACTTTCCCTTTTGTGGAAGCAAATAAAAAGGCACTTATACTTACCAGATATGAATTTTAAACAAAGAAATAAACCTTTCCTTCAAGCCTTTATATCTAATGTAAAGCAACTTGCAATTTGTTTTTCAAAGCTAGACCTGGTTAAAGGATGAAATCTTTTAATAACAACCAATATCTAAGCATATAAATCAGATCTACTTATAATTTTACTTTTAAGTATATATCTAAAATATGTTAAGAATAGTAACCGGGGAAATTTAATTTAAAAGAGAATGAAAGAGATAAGAAGCAGCTTGGCGTTGGGAACATCAGATCTATGGAGTCTACTGGTAGGAAGTGGAGGGACTGCCCTTCTAAAAATTCTTGAAAGATGGAAGGGTCGAGCTAGATCATCCACTCCTTCAAGATAGATAACTTGTATAGATACAACTACTTGCAACAAGAGCGTCAAATCCGAAGCTTCTTATACTAGAGATTAGAATAGTGTGCATATAAGCAAATAAAACATACAAATCCTATATCTCTATGCATAAGTAAGAGATAAATGAACTTGAACCCAAATAATTTATCCTACTAATTGGTAACATTCCTTCAAAGGCCATATTAACAACAAATGCAACAAGTATAAACAACGACACTAGAATTACCTCATATACCATCGATAGTACATCCACACGCATAGAGCCACACACCAACAAATGGACCTCCAAAGTCTTTCTTATTCCACAAAAAGTATTACAATAGAAAGCTTCAGAGCTTGGGCGGGACTTCCGTACTCCAAGCATCCCAAAAGAATGAGAGAATGGTTGCTTAAATAACAAAAGAGAGAGGGGGAGGATTAAGGTGCGATGTTCCCGGGGTCTTGGATAGTCCAAATCCTTGAAAATTGGCCACCACTTCCTCTTACCTATTCAACAAAAGTAAAAAAGCAGCAAGCAAATAAATGTAAAAGATACCCAAAAACACTTTGGAAGTGTATTGGGACAATGTTAGTAAAATCTAAAAGAAAAGACTAAGTTAAAGTGTGTAAAAGAACAAAAGTAACTAAGGGAAGCAAGCTATAAAGCTAGCTCCCTTAGGATAATTACTTGCCCTTTTTGGAAGAAAATAAAAAGGCACTTATACTTGCTAGATATGAATTTTAAACAAAGAAATAAACCTTTCCTTCAAGCCTTTAGATCTACTGTAAAGCGACTTGAAAAATAAAATTTTCAAAGCTAGACCTAGTTAAGGATGAAATCTTTTAATAACAACCAATATCTAAGCATATAAATCAGATCTACTTGTAATTTTACTTTTAAGTATATATCTAAGATAAGTTAAGAACAATAACCAAGGAAATTTAATTGAAAATATAAGGAAAGAGATAAGAAGTAGCTTGGCACTAGGAACGTCAGATCTATGGAGTCTACTGGTGGGAAGTGGCGGGACTGGCCTTCTAAAAATTCTTGAAATATGGAAGGGTCAATCTAGATCAGCCACTCCTTCAAGATAGATAACCTGTATAACTACAACTACTTGTAGCAAGAGCATCAAATCCGATGCTTCTTATACCAGAGATTAGAATAGTATGCATATAAGAAAATAAAACATACAAATCCTAAATCTCTATGCATAAGTAAGAAATAAATGAACTTGAACCCAAATAATTTATCCTACTAATTGGTAACAACCCTTCAAAGGCCATATTAACAACAAATGAAACAAGTATAAACAACTACACTACAATTACCTCATATACCATTGACAGTACATCCACATGCACAGAGCCACACACCAACAAATGGACCTCCAAATATTTCTTATTCCACAAAAATTATTACAATACAAAGCTTCAGAGCTTGGGCAAGACTTCCGTACTCCAACCATCCCAAAAGAATGAGAAAATGTTTGCTTAAATAACAAAAGAGAGAGGGGGGCACATTTCCCAAGAGAGGCATCTTTGACACATGGAGAAACAAACTTGAGTGAGGTATCAGATAACTAGTGTGTGATTGGAGTGATTTAAGGGGAGAGGGTGCCACCTCTCAAGATGTTGGAAGCCCCTCCATCACTAATGTGCCACCTCTCATGAAGGAGTGCGACCCTCTCTAGAAGAATGCACCCACCCTCATGAAGGATCTCAATCCAATCTCAAATCAATGGCTTGGTTCCTTCCTAACTCATCCTTGAACTCATCAATCAATACCACCACTACAGATCACTTAAACATGTCCCAGACATGTTCTCTAAATCATGGGATGCTGATTTTTCCCCAATTATTATGTATTTTTTAACTTTTTTTGAGAGAAAATCATATTAAGTGATAAATAATCACTAATTTTGCTCTCAAAGTGGGTACATGGGTAAAGTGGGTGCTATGATTTATAAAACGAGCATCCCCATGTCAAATTTCACCCTTAGTACCACTTTTATGACTTTTTAATTTTACAATTAAAATATCTCGTTTTATAGGATTTTTATTAAATGATGGAAAATTAAAAAATCCTAGGGGGGACTTAACGCATGTCCATAAGACTCTAGGAAACTGACTAGCATGGTAATATACATTAAAACCTAGGATTTAATAACCTCCTAAGGCTTAAACACCAAGACAATCACCCCACCTTTGGAGGTTTGAGTGAAAAAATCGAAAATTATAAGTTGCTGAAAATCAACAAATAGTTAACAAGGAAAAAATACTTTGGAGTAACGTATTGATGACTAAGACCTAGGAAATCCAAGCCTTTTACAATAATTCATCATGCTATGTCAATTATTACAACTCCCCCATAGGGGTATGAACATGCGTAAAAAGAAAAAAGGGAAAAAAATGGCCGGATGGACTTCTGAACTCTAATTCTGAACAATTGACTTGTTCAATATTTGACGGCTCACTGAAAATCCAACTAAGTGCAACATAGTGGGTAAAATATGGCTCCTACTCAAGGACGAGTGCTCGATGTGGTATCCAGGAAAGGAGAGGACGTGAGAACTCCAGAATCTTTGGTTTCTATAACCTATAAAATCATCTCAACTTGACAAGCCAACTTTCAGTAGCACAAGTTCTTATAACGTCCAATGAAACATAAGTTGCATTATTCAAACAAACAAAAAAAACAAACTAACGAAAAATACTATCATTCCTAAGTACATAAAAGACATGTGGAAAGTAAATGCTCACTTTAAGGAGCTTATTTTACTACTCTAAGCATGATAAAATAATCCTTCTAGGTGAAATAAAAAATCCAATGTAACCACCGAAGCATTTTATCAGTTTTAAAGTGTTTTTCCTTGTGTTTGGTTACTAGAGAAAACAAGGACACATTTATTGAAACATGAAAACCTATACGAATATTCAAGATAGGAGGTTTGGATGGGTAATCATAGGCACGAACAATGTCATCAAACTCCTTCCAGACATGACAAGTCCTCCCACATGATTCTTCTATCCACGATTGGATAGGGATGGTATACACATCTGTATGATGAGGTAGATCGACCACTCCATCATACTTATACAAAAGGCTTCTCGGATGATAATTCTCTATGTAAGCCCCAAGATGCTCCAAATAATAGGAAAAATTTGCATGTGAAGATGAAGGCTGAGATTGACCTTCCACTGACTACATCCAATCTATCTTTTCAATGAACTGCTTGTCCATGTTTGCATCACTAGTACTTGTATATGAAATTGAAAGATCATATGAAAAATATGCATGTGCCTTTCCCATACCAAGACTTAGAAAAGTCTCTGAATCAACACCCCCTTCTCTGGATACATCAAAAATGGTTTTTTCAATGTATTTCGAATAGTCCTCATCCACATATTTTTAAAACATGGGGGAGTATTCATCAATAGCATCATACTCTTGGCTATACTTTTCCTCCTCATGTTCATAATAATCATCCTCAGAATTCATAGTTTCAAAATTGTTACCAGGGAATGAAATTTCCAAACCTTCAATACCATGTGGAGAAAATGGAGGAGTGTCATCATACCCAATACAAAATTCATCATGAATTTTTTTATAGGCTTCTATAATGGTTTCTTCCTGAGGAAAATATGGAATATAAATGTGACCATCTTCACTGAAATAATCCCAAGGCCCCTCCAAATTTTCAATCTTTTCTATTGTGGAAACATGAGGTGGATCTTCAACAATATCTTCAATTAAGGAACCCTCATGAACTTCTTCAATGGGGTCACTTGGTATGTGCTACTCAAGGGTGGAAGATATGGGCTCCTCTAGCCTTACCAAGTTTTCAATCTGTACAAGGGATTCCATAGGATACTCCTTTTTAGGAAAGATGGCAAGGGGATATTCAATTACACTTTCTATATCACTCTCACCATCATGCCATTTATTAAGAAACATCCCAAGGAAAATCAAAATGGAGGTAATGCATTTATTGGGAAGATCATCATAATACCAATCAAAAGCATCCCCCTCCCGAGTACTAATAAATATCTGCATCCAAGTATCTTCATGTAGTATATTGAACTTGATTATAACTTCGATGCAGGATGTAATGTGAAGGATGATTGAATCACCTTTTCCATGAAAGACTGGAGTATAATCATATATATATGAATCAGATCCTTTATTTGGGAATCTAGAGATGCATCTAAAATCAATCAGATGGTAACATTCTTGCATGAGCTCAAAATGCTGCTCTTGGGGATCCATAATAATGTACTAGAATCATGCCTCATACCAAATCATTCTAGTGGGGATATCAAACGATGAGCTTGAAAAATGTTCGATGTGTCGCATGTGCTAATCTCTACACACAACAAGTCTTCACATATTTACCAGAAACAAGGTTTTATCCCTTCGATGGAGTCACCATGTGAGAAAAAATCTGTAATAAAAACTCTCACAAAGATTTATATTTTTTTCTTTTCTTTGTAAATTTATAAAAATGAAAAGGTTAGTGGAGTCGCCATATGAAAAAATTAAAGATCTACTCTAAAGGATTCATCAAACAAAGCAAAAACAAAAAGGAGGAAACGAAATTCGTATTTCGGGAATAAAAAGATTTATCCCTGACAATGGCACCAAAGGATGTTGCTGCCTGATACATATCTCGAGTAAAGTGGAAAAAATATTTAATACATTGGGTGCATCCTTGGGGGAAAGCCACAAGTCAAGCTTGCTGCCACTTAACATTTGACTCCTCCGTCTTGGCCAACTCCTAGCGAAGCCAACGAGGGTGGTCCATAAGAAAATAACTAAGGCTAATTATGATAAGTTACATAAATTAGTAAGCATTTGTACTTATGTAATGTGATAATCATGATATGTTCTAGAAAAAAAGTGATTCGATGGTTCATCTTCTCCTTGATACTAATGAATATATTAATCCATGTCTTAGCACCCGACTGGTCCATGATCTCTATTTAAAGAAAATGGAAGCTCATTTACTAATGATTGATTGTGAGAAGCTCATATGTAAAATATTTTCCTTTTGCATTGACATATTTTCTCAAGTGGCCACATTGGATGGCGTCGTGGATTGTTTCCCTATCTGAAGGTTGTAACTATGTAATGCATTGGTGTATCAATATTTGTTTTACTTTTGTGAACGATTTTTTAAAGTGTTTGAGCTATGTGGAAATACCCAATTTAGTTGAACAAGTTTAAATTAATAAATTAAAATAAGTTTTTCCATAAAAAACTAATCTCTCATTCTCAAAAGGACTTATGTGAAAGTGTATGTGTCATCCTACATGTACTATTGTGAAGTAATAAGTGAACTATTATTTTTTACAAGGAGCGAGAGTTAAGATAATTACTACATAAATGAAATAAATAAAATGGGAAATAGAGGGAAAAAAAAAGATCTAAATTGTATTAGTGGTATGAGTCATGTGCATTGTGCATAGGTACTTTCTTCTTACAATAATATCGTCATATTCATTATATTTATTATTATTGTATCATGATATTAATATCAAATATGTATATTTATCAATAAATTAGTTAGTTATAATAAACTCAATGAATTTATAATTATGAAGTGGGCACAATTAATAATCTGTAAACTAGTCAACAACTTGATAAAGTCTAAAGCCAACACGTTTGAACCTGTTGTCGCTTGATATGTACCTCGGTTAACGTGGCATAAATATTCAATCCACTAGGTGCATCCTTGAGGGAAAGTAATGAGTCAAGCTTTTTGTCACTTAACACTTGACTCCTCCATCTAGGCCAAATCCCAGCAAAGCCAAGGGGGGTGGTCACTAAGAAAATAACTAAGGCTAATTATGCTAAGTTACAGAAATTAAATCTAGGAGTTTTGAAAAATGTTGAAGCAAGAAAGCAACAAAAGTGGATTTAAGACAACAATATGCAATATGGTCATTCACGACACCTAAATTGATTTAAGCAAAATGATTTGTATAGGTAGACTAATGTCGAAATAAGTTAAATAGTTGCTACTGAAACGAAAATGTTTTGCTCTGATTCTTGATAGTTTTAAATTATTATTATGAGTGGATTAAGGTGGGTTTATTCTTGGTTTGTCCCAGTTAGAATTCATCCTCACTAGTAAGTGAAAAGCAATAGTACAAGGTGTCCAACGAGGTGAGACATAATCTGTTTAAAGTAATCCCTTGACTCCATAGTATGTTCACTGTGAACCGCTTACTATGACAATAACATTTTAAGTGGATTTTCCTATTAAAATATTTTCAAGTATCTTGTTTCTAATTGTTGGCCACCGACTCAGGAAAAGCCCTTAGTGACTACAAGAGCATACTTGGGGACAAATGACAAAGGTTCACTTACTCTTTATTGTGAAATGAAATAACTTGAAAGGAAAATAACTATTGTAATCTAATAAAAAAAACTGAAAGTAATCTATAAGTTAGTCAAACCAAACAAAATAAAAGCAAAAAAGAGGAAAAAGCTATGCCATGAAAATGATGCAAATCCCCCCTCGGGGGGATGGATTGTGGGCACTGGGTAGCCTACTTTATTTTATTATTATTTTTTACAATTTTATGGGTGGATTCCTTTGGTCCTTAATAAATCAAGATCCAAAAGGCTTATAAGTCTTAAAAAAATGAACCAAGATTAAGGTACAGTGTTGCTGGAGCCTTGTATAGTCCAAATCCTTGGAAATTGGCCACCACTTCCTCTTGCTTGTTCAACAAAAGTAAAAAATCAGCAAGCAACAAAATGTAAAATACTAGGAAAAACACTTTAAGTGTCTTGGGACAATGTTAGTAAAATCTAAAAGAAAATACCAAGTTAAACTATGTAAAAGAACAAAAATAACTAAGGGAAGCAAGCTAGAAAGCTAGCTCCCTTAGAATATTTACTTTCCCTTTTGGGGAAGCAAATAATAAGGCACTTATACTTTCCAGATATGAATTTTAAATAAAGAAATAAACCTTTTCTTCAAGCCTTTATATCTACTGTAAAGCGACTTGCAAAAGAAAAATTTCAAAGCTATATCTAGTTAAAGGATGAAATCTTTTAATAACAACTAAGATATAAGCATATAAATCAGATCTAGTTATAATTTTACTTTTAAGTATAGATATAAGGTATGTTAATAACAATAAACAGATAAATTTAATTTAAAAGAGAAGGAAAGAGATAAGAAGCATCTTGGTGCTGGGAACGTCAGATCTATGGAGTCAGCTGGTGGGAAGCGGAGGGGATGTGTCCTTCTGAAAATGATTGAAAGATAGAAGAGTCAAGCTAGATCAACCACTCCTTCAAGATATATAACATGCATAGCTATAACTACTTGCAACAAGAGCATCAAATCCGATGCTTCTTATACTAGAGATTATAATAGTATGCATATAAGCAAAAAAAACATAAAATCCTATATCTCTATGCATAGGTAAGAAATAAATGAACTTGAACCCAAATCATTTATCCTACTTATTGGTAAAAATCATTCAAAGTCCGGATTAACAACAAATGCAACAAGTATAAACTACTACACTATGGTTACCTCATATATCATTGATAGTACATCCACACACATATAACCACACACCAACAAATGGACCTCCAGAGTCTTTCTTATTCCACAAAAAGTATTACAATACAAATCTTCGGAGCTTGGGTTGGACTTCCATACTCCAACCATCCCAAAAGAAAGAGAAAATGGCTGCTTAAATAGCAAAAGAGAGAGGGGAGACACATTTCCCAATAGAGGTTCCTTTGACACATGGAGAAACAAGATTGAGTGAGGTATGAGCTAACTAGAGTGTGATTGGAGTGATTTAAGGGGAGAGGGCACCATCTCTCAAGAGGTTGGTATCCCATCCATCACTAATGCGCCACCTCTCATGAAGGAGTGCACCCCTCTCTAGAAGAATGTGCCCAATCTCAAAAATCAATGGATTGGATCCTTCATAACTCGTACTTGAACTCATCATTCAAATTCCACCACTACAGATGATTGAAACATGTCCCATACATGTTCCCTAAATCATCGGATGCTGATTTTTTTCCAATTAATATGTATTTTTTTAACTTTTTCGAGAGAAAATCATATTAAGTGATAAATAATCACTAATTTTTCTCTCAAAGTGGGTACATAGGTAAATTGGGTGCTTTAAGTTAGAAAACGAGCGTCCCCATGGTAAATTTCACCCCTTAGTACCACTTTTATGACTTTTTAAATTTTTATAATCAAAATATCCCATTTTATGGGATTTTTATTAAATGATAGAAAAATAAAAAATCCTAGGGGGGACTTAACACATGTCCATAAGACTCTAGGAAACTGAATAGCATGGTAAATGTACAATAGACACTAGGATTTAATAACCTCCTAAGGCTTAACCACCAAGACAATCAACCCATTTTTGGAGGTTTAGTGAAAAACTTGAAAATTATAAGTCGTTGAAAAGCAACAAATAATTAACAAGGAAAAAATACTATGGACTAATGTATTGATGACTAAGTCTTAGGAAATCCAATCCTTTTATAATAAGTCATCATGATACATCAATTATTACAATTCCCCCATGGGGGTATAAACATGCGTAAAAATAACAAAAGGGCAAAAAATGGTTAGATGGACTTCTAAACTTTGATGCTGAACAATTGACTTGTTCAATCTTCGGTGGCTCACTGAAAATCCAACTAAGTGCAACTTAGTGGTAATAGAACCAACATTTGAAATAATCATGAATTGAATTTGTTTCAACACATAGATAACTATAAACATGGATATAACAATTGGCATAAATAATTAGGTTTAGAAAATTTAATAGAAGGCCTTGTTTGGACATAGCCAGTGGTAGGTACTATAAAACAACTAGTACAATGTCAATCAATGAATTTTTTTTCATTAGATTAAATTAAATATTGTGTTCATAATTAAAAATTGGATAACATATTGGTTTAGTTAATGCTATGTCCTGGATTTTCTTACCACCACTCATCAAGATTATGAATAAATGGATTACTTTAGTTTTATGAGTTTCTATCTATTTGATTTTCTTAAGACATTAATAGGTGCATGGATATTATATGAGTGGTTAAGATAATAGAGAAATAACATGTACCATTGTCATGTATGGTCTCTTATAACATTCTAACGTTTTAATTGTTTGGTTCATCTTTATCTTGCTCACCATAAATTTATTTTTTTCTCATAAATGGTAAGTTTCATATGTTATCTTGCACTAGTGTTCGCACAATGTTCCTCCTTACTCCATTTAACTCATTTCCAAGTACAGATGCATTATTATGTTCCCGATGGGGGACATTGTGTTTTCACGAAGGCATATTAGTTGGGGCATAAGTCGGATTTTTTTTTGTTTGTCTAAATTTTTTCAATAGTTTGATTTTTATGTATTAATATGATTTTCTTGTAAATGGTTTTTTTTTGGGATATTGATTTGTCCCATGTAGCTGATGTCTACCTCGGGTCTTGTTCCGTAGGACCCAGCGGTGGGATGTCGTTAGTGTGGTTTTAATGCGACATCTTCTTTCAATGCAAGGTGTTGGCTGGTTTGTATACGTGGTGGGCTATGGTGGCCTTCTTGTAAAGTTTCCCTTCCTTGTTTTTAGATGGGAGGTGGGCTACAACCCGGGCCATGTATGCAACATGTGAGTGTGCGTTTTGGGAGTTTTCAACCATGTGTGTTTTTTACTCTGTGGTAATGGTTTCATGACAGTATTCATTGTGTGAAGTTGTTGTTGAGTTAAATTGTAACATCCCCATCCCTCAATCCGGCCAGCAGGAGGGGAAATTCACTAAATCGGGGCCTCAAAATTTCTCCCATAAGCAAAATTACGAATTCTTAACAACTAAAATGTATGTGCAGACATGTAAATAAAAACACATGGTGAAAAGAACTAAGTCCACACACACAACATGCAATTGACAGGCATAATTATCACATGAATACAAATAAAATAATTGCACCTCAAATACACAAGAATACTTATCTTTAAACAAAGAAGATCCAAGCAATTGGCCATGTAATAAAAAATTTCCACTCAGCCATAGGCACTCTGTCCAACATATACTCTTTTTGCTGAGAGGCCACCCCCAAGCTGGGCTATGAGGCCACCAGGGCGAAGTAAACACCTATAGGCTTCTATCTCTCATCCCATAACCCATTTTTATCACCATGCTTAGCCAAAAATCTCAACTAGAGTTCTACAGGGGTCTCACTGATCCATCACACCCATGGCACTCCTTCCAAGTGCCCCACACAACATAAGGAAGACACTTCCATTCACTGATCCACAGTTCCCTCAGGAAATCCAACCCTTATAGTGCTTACCAGTGTGTGCATTAAGAGTCCAACCTGCTGTATGCTAATGGAGAACCTCTTGCAATGTTGATTCATGGATTTTCAAGCATCCAAAATTATAAGACTTCAATGGGTAAAGGTTCCTAGCTTTTCCAACCTCCACGCTCACCTACAACCATCTATTTTCCCTTCCAAAAATGCATCTCTGTCTCCAAATTCGAATTTATGGGTTATACACAGTCTGGTAATGGACATGAACATTAGTGGAAAAATCTATTTAGTATAGGAACACTCATGAGAGAGAATGATCAAAAGAGTGTTGAATCCAAGGATATGAGGTAAGGGTGAAAGGACAACTGACATAGCTTTTTACCATAGAAGAAATAGGACTGCTAACAGCTGACATAACTGTCACAACCCCCATGCTTCAATAACTACATGAAGTGACTTTTCCCACCAACCTCACATATGCATTCAATGATTGACTTTAATAGTCAATATAAGGTAATTGACTCATTTAAGGAACATGGAATATTTTGGATGAGTTCCAAGGTTGACACATGACAACACATGATTTGGTTTCCCATGGGCCCCCTTCCTCTTCCCCTCTGGTGGAATCATAGCCCCTCTAGTGCTCTTTACACATCCATCTTGGACCATTTTATTAATTTCCAACATAATATTTACATAGATTTCGAATTGGAATAGTAAGACAACCATATGGTCCAAATAAAATATATACATCATACATGCCTAGCCATTCACTAGTTGGGCCTTGGCCTTGATCTCCACACTAGGAATCCATACTAGAATATTTACATCATTTACATAATTTTTATTAAATACATTCAAAGTCAAAATTGGGGGTACTACAATCCCCTCCCCCTTGGAATAACACCATCCTCGGTGTTTTCTCAAAATCAAAACAAAAATTGGTATGCATATTTCATGGTATCCTCCAACTCCCACGTAGCCTCATCGGTACCGAAGTGCTTCCATTGCACCTTTACCTATCCAATGCCTCGGTTCCAGAGCAATGTTACCTTATTGTCTAGGATGCATAGTGGCTTGGTTTTGAGCTCTCCCTCGGGTTCCACATAAATCACATACCAGTCAATCACATGGTTAGGATCATGTACATATTTCTTAAGTAAAGAAACACAAAAAACATTATGAGCTCTAGTTTTAGTAGGCAATGCAATTCTATATGCAATTGTCCCTATTCTTTCAAGCACTTCAAATGTCCCACAATATCTTGGATATATATTGGCACAACTTCCAAGCTTTAAGGAACTCTTCCTTGGCCTCACTCTAAGGTAAACATGATCCCCAACACTGAATTCTCTATGCATTCTATTCTTATTTGCATAACTTTTTTGCCTATCTTGGGTTGCCTTTAAATTTCACCTAATTTTTGCAACCTCTTGTTCCATTTCCTTAAGAAATTCTAGCCCAATTATAATTATTTTCACTGGATTATCCCATGTCACTGATGTCCTGCACTTTCTGCCATATAAAACTTCAAATGGACTCATGCCCAACGAAGCTTGTCTCCCATTGTTATATGCAAACTATACCTCCCACTTGGATGGTTTGTACATCACATACATGCAAAGCATGTCTTCAAGAATCTGATTTACTCTTTCAGTTTGTCCATTTGTTTGTGGATGGTAGGCAGTGCTAAAATTCAGTTGTGTTCCTAAGCCTTCAAAAAGAATTTTCCAAAAATTTGAAGTAAATTTGGTATCCCTATATGAAATTATTGCCTTAGGAAATCCATGCAATCAGAAAATTTCCTTCATAAAAATATTTGCAATGGCATTTGCTTTATATGTGGATTTATCTGGAATAAAGTGTGCCGAAAGCTTTTTTCACATTTATGTGTCCATTCAAATTTCATTCCTGTCTTTTGCAAATAAGTGATTGGGTGTGCAAACTTGGAATCCTTCAATGAATCTTCTGTAGTAACCAGAAAGAACCATAAAAGATCTTACATATGTCACATTCTTTGGAGTTGGCCAATTCATAATGGATTCAATCTTTTCTGGATCCATTGATATTCCTTTGAAATAATGTGACCCAAATAATGAATTTTATTTCTGTAAAAGTCACATTTTCTTAGCTTTGCATACAACGTATGCTCCCTTAACAAGTGTAAAACCATTCTCAAATGTTCTTCATGATACTCTTCATTCTTAGAGTAAATAAGAATGTCATCTAGAAAAACAAGAACAACCTCGTCCAAATATTTGTGGAAAATGCTATTCATGAGACACATGAAGGTAACTGGTGCATTAGTGAGACCAAATGGAACCACTACAAATTCATAGTGTCCATACCTTGTTCTAAAGGATGTCTTGTGAATATCTTCTTCCTTGATCCTTACTTGATGGTAACAAGACCTCAAGTCTATCTTTGAAAATATCCCTGCCTCTCTCATTTGATAAAAAAAGATCATCAATTTGAGGTAATGGGTACTTGTTTTTCACCGTCACTTTATTAAGTTTCCTATAATCAATGCATAACTTGAGTGTACCATCTTTCTTCTTTACAAATAGTACTTGTGCTCCCCATGGAGACACACTTGACCTTATGTACTTCTTTTCCAATAATTATTGCAATTGCATTTTCAACAATAATTTTGGTGTGTTCATTCTGTAAGGTGTCTTAGACATTGGTGTAGCTCCTGCCACAAGATCAATTGTGAAATCAATGTCCCTCTTGGGAGTTAGTCCTGGCACTTCCTTGGGAAACACATCTTGAATTCTTGTAGCACATTATAGTCCTCCAATTTTGGAATTTCATTTTTTGATTTGTCCAATATATGGGCTACATACAATTGACAACCTTTCCTATAGAACTTCTTTAGCTGCATGGCTGAAATATGCCTAACAAATTTTTTCTTTGGAATTCCTTTCACAACCCTTGGGTTTCCTTCATCATCATTGCACTCAAATTTTTTGTGGTAGTAGTCTAGTTTAACTCTGTGTGCTTCCATCTAGTCCATTCCAATGAGAATGTCATATGAACCAAGTGGTAAAATATTCAGATCTACACAATTGGACAGTCCACCCTTTTCTAATGGAAATTTCTCCACCATTTCACTAAATTTTCTCTTGGTTCTAGTGGCTCGTTGAACCAACCATGATTTACTATGCTTGGTTCTCTTAACAATACAAATCTCAACAATTTTAGGACTGATATAATTGTGAGTAGATCCAGGGTCAATCAAAATAGAAATAGATTGCTTAGCAATCTTACCTTCAATCTCAACCATAATTGATTGATGATATGCTTGGAAGTCCTTTAGTGCAACATAAATCCCAGGGACAGTCCTTTCCACTTGACCCACAGTTTCAACCTCTTGGATGTTGTGAACTTGCTTTGCACTCCCATTCTGATGTGGACAATTTCTAAGAGAATGGTCCTCTCCACATCCCCAACACTGAAGTGGTTCTATTGGCTCTCTTGTCTTGTCTCCCATCACCTTAGTTGGATTTGTCACAACTTGTGGTCACTTCCTTGGTTGATTTCTGAAATGAGGAGGCTTGAACCCCTTCTTCCATCAGTCAAACTTCTCATTTTTCTTGTCCTTCCATGCCTTATGGAAATCTAGCTTGATTTTGGATTGATCATAACAATACTTGGACTTTCCTATGGTCTCCTCTAAAGTGTGAGGCTCATCAAAATCAATTCTATCTTTGTAGGATTGAGGCAACCCACATAGAAAATGATGAATTTTGACTTTATCATATTTGATATACTTGACATATCTCAGCAGCTCCATAAATTTATTTGCATATTCCTCCATAGTTATTTGTCCCAACTTCAACTCATGGAATTATTTGATTTTTCCATTATAGTACCTATAATTTAGAGAGGTACTTTTGCTTGAAGTATTTCTTGAATTGATTCCAGACAATCTTCCTTTAATTGATCTTCCTCACTTGCCTAAGGTGATTCCACCATATAGATGCTCTCCCATTTAGGTTGAAGATATCCACTCTTGCTTTCATATTTCCAGAGTAGTATTGGACTTGGAAATACTTCCTCATCCCAATAATCCAAGTCTTAGTTTCTTGACCATATTTTATCTCACCATCAAATGTAGGAGGTTTGGAATTCCTAAATTCTTCATGTGAGTTGTTCTTTGAATACCTCTTCCTCTTATTCCTATGAGATGAAGAGATTGATCCTTCAGTGGAATCCTTAGAATCAAATGACTCACTAGAAGATATTTCTGGAGTATATGACCTGCCTCTAGAAACTCTTCTTGAATTATGGGACCTCTTGTGATAATTCCTTCCGGAGCTACTCCCACTCTTCTCCCGATTTTCATAATGATGTACATAGTTAATATTCATCTGAGTGTCTTTCCGACTTTGGAGAATAACTTCATTCAACTGATTCTGCTCTTCTTGAGCTCAAAGCAGCCTCTCATTGTCTGCTCTATAAATTTGCAACTTCAACCTTAGGATCCTCATGGTCTCTGCAATGTTTGGGGGAGTCACTTGGTTCCTCCTACCATTGGATTATGTCTTCATTATCAATTTTAATATTCTTTCCCATTGCATCCGCCTCAACTTCATAAGGATCCTATGCATCATCCATGATGATGACCTTCTTGGCCCAACCAAGCTCAAAGGTTTCTCAACTGCACTATACTTAGTGCTGACCCTTTAAAAATCACTGACATGATTATGAATCTGTAAAATTATTGATATAAACACATTTGTTAGATTTAGTACAAAATAAAATTCAATTTTCATATATTATGGAAAAACCCATGTTGACAGTTTTTGTCAAATTATGGCTACAGGCACTTTTCTGTTTAAATTATGGAAACATATGAATCACCATTTCAGAATTGGACTCTATAAAATCGTTCCCCATTGGACAATCTTTCCAATGACTATAAGCATGCTCAATTCTGGTTCCCGAGGACAAGTTTACAGTCCTTCAAAATTGTCAATTTGGCCCAAATTCTGCACTTTTCTTGTAGGTGCATTTAACCCAAAATGACAACTTTAGACACTTTATGAAGATCAAATATGGAGAAACAGGATAAATTGATTTTTGTCTTAGATAGTACACACAACCAGGATTACTCAACAATTTTCGGTTCCTTGATCTGATGCTCCCATCATTTGCTATAGAATTCTGAAATTTACTACTTTGTATTTTTCCACTTCTTCTAGAATTCTGTTGTCCTGTAGCATCCACCCAAAATGTGACAAAATTCCTGCTACTCTAATGTCCGCTGCTAAACCTCAAATCCAACCTTGTTGATAAAAAAATAAAATGGGGGTCAAGGGGGCTTTCCCCCTTGCGGCCTCCTACATGGAGGGTCAAGGGAATCACCCTCGTCTTTTTTTGTAAATAAATCAATTTTGCGCAATTTGGCGCATAAGAAAAATGCAATTTTCTGTTGATCTGGAAAGGTACTAACGTGGCATGACATGTCCCTCCTGAGGTGTCGTACATGTCTGACCTGTCACCCTATGACACAGCCATGTCACCTTCAACCAGCCACCAAGTCACCATGCTACCATACCATCCAACCTTGAGCGGGAGCACATGGATGGTTTTCCCCTTTACCTCAAGTGGTAACACACCCCCACAAAGCGGGTTTGAAAAACAACTCTTGGGGAGGCATTGTCAATCAGAAACTGACACGCACCCCAAGCAGTTTTTAGCACAACGCACTCATCGTCCCATGTTATCCGCAGTGTACTTTATCGACGTACAATGAGTCCGGGCCGTTGATATCCCATAATATCCGACAGTTAGATCTACGCCCTCCTAACATTAATCATCTCGCAGGTTCCCAAGGTGTGGTGATCCCCGAGTGTTGATATTCCCCTTCATCCAATGGTCAGATATTCATCCGCCCATTGCTAAACACCACACAATTTGCCTATGCATGATCAACCGCAATCATTAATCTGCCTTATCACTTGATGGTCATATCTTCATCCTCCTCGCACTCCATCATCTACGATTACCCATATGCGGGATTGATGTGGCTGATCCACATCATGCCCTTTGTTTACGTGGCTCCTCCATGTCATCCATCCACATGGCATGGGTGAGTCCCACTTAAAATGACCAAAAATTATAAAATTTTGGATTGTATGAAATTTTTAATTTGGGAATAAGGGCTCATCACCAATTTACCCTTGGTTCCTGATCTGTCACTTAACAATGCTCGTCTTCCACATAGACGTTTTCTAATTTATGCCTGTAACTATGCATTTTCAGCCCATACAACTCCAATAATGCAACCAGAAGCTCTGATACCACTCTGTAACATTCCCATCCCTCAATCCAACCAGCACAAGGGGACATTCACTAAATTGGGGCCTCAAAATTTCGCCCATAAGCATAATTACGAATTCTTAGAAGCTAAAATGCATGTGCAGACATGTAAATAAAAACACACAGTGGAATGAACTAAGTCCACACACACACAACCTACAATTTACAGGAATACTTATCACACGAATACAAATAAAATCATTACACATCAAATATACAAGAATACTTATCTTTAAACAAAAAAGATCCAAGCAACTGGATGTGTAAGAGCAATTTTCCACCCATCCATAGGAAATCTATCCATCATATACTCTTTCTGCTAAGAGGCCACCCCCAAGCTGGGCTATGAGGCCACCAGGGATAAGGAAACACCTATAGGATTCTATCTCTCAGCCCAAAACCCATTCTGCTAACTGTGCTTAGCCAAAAATCTCAACCAGAGCTCTACAGGGGTCTCAATGAGCCATCATAGCCATAGGCCTCCTTCCAACTACCCCACACAACACAAGGAAGGCATTTCCCTTCACTAATCCATAGTTCCCTCAAGAAATCCAACCCTTACAATTATGCATTTCATTTACCATAAGTAATTTTTTATTTACTTATTGTACATCTCCTTGGTCATGAAGTTTAACATAACCACATCATAGTTCTATTTTTCGTCTTGTATTGCTTGTCTAGAATACTTTACATGTAATTCTCATAAGTGGAGCAACAAGGTTACTGGGATATTGGATTATTGGAGACAACCTATAGCCAAAGGTGATTCTTCCATATTTTTATTCATGGTTGAATTTAGTTAGGGAAATGTGTGTATTACTGCTTGTTTTGTTCTAGTTTAACGGTTAAACTAGGGAGGTCAACTTATGTCCGCATTCACAAACTAATCCTAAAACAAAATTGGCGACTCCACTAGGGATTTTTCTCCCTAGATCTATTTCCTCTTCTTTGCTTGGATTTTTCTTAGATCGTGTCACTTCTTGGTTTGGATCTGCTTTTATAGAGTCACTGGGTCATCCAGATTACTTCTGGCACTTTAGGTCCACTCAGATTTGTTGAGTTTAGGGGTATTTCAGCCTTCATTTTTGGAAAACAATCGCTTTTTGTAGCTCGACGTGCTTTACCTTTGATATACAGGGCGTCATCGATGCACCTAGGTAGTGTATTAGACTGCATCGACTCAGGAAGATGATCTTTGTTGTACATACAGACCGCACCGTACTGCAAAATTTTGTAGTAAGGCCTTCATTCCTACTTAGACTTGGATCTAGTAATATTCTAAGAGTTATACTTGTTTGTATCAGTGTCTGTACTTTCTCTAGATCTATGCTTCTGTATTTATGCCTCAGTGCGATGCAAGCTCAACAAGATATAAAAATGCAATCATTGCCATGCAAGCTGTTGCAAATGGTTGCATGGGTAATGGTGCATCACATGCAAAAACTGCGAATTTCCTTCTTGGAGAATTATCCCGTGCATCGATTTCTTCAATCCTGCATAACATACGCACAATGCTTTTCATCTTTGACATTAAATGATGCTTAACTAAATCCAGAGTGAACTCGCCCTCTAACTGATTGCATGACCACTTAGTTAGTAAGCTAACTTTAGTGTCGTAATGTGTCACGTCCCCTCCCGTCGATCCAATGCAAGGAAGGGATCATGACACTAAGATCTGGGATTTTTAGAAAACTTAGCCCCATTCATCATGAATAAAACAAATGGCATTACAACAAAATGCATATGTGTGCAGATGCAAATCAAAGCAAATATGCACAGCGGAATAAAACATCATCCACACACCTTTCACATGCATCCATCATATCAAGAACAACCATCCATTAATTAAAACAATGCAGAAGTAAAACACAATAAAATAAAATACTCATCTTGATGTAATGCTGTCCCAAGAAACTAGTTATGTCGCTGCAACATTCCACCCAACCATAGGTCTCTGCCCAACCTATATTCTTTCAGCACTCAGAGACCACCCCCGATCTGGGCATGATATCTACAAGGAAAATGAGACTCTCAAGCTCAGCACAGCCATAGCAATGGATACCCATCTCAACCCCAACATTCTCTTACACACAATAAACTCAAAAACTGGGCATGGATACACATTTTCAACAATGGATTTACAAATTAGGGTCCATGGGTTTTCCCCAAATCGTGGCACACCCAAAAACGGATTGTGGGAAGAGGGAATCAACCCTAGGGAGGAAAACCAATTTCTCCCACATATGTATGAGCATTATGTGGGCCAAAACGACCTCTTTAAAACCCCCAAATCGATTTGCTCTCTTCCCCACTGATAACCAAAACAAAAGCGCTCTTCCTAGCTAGAAAAAGGAAGGAAAACACATAAAAACCAAGGAGGAAATCGCCCAGGTGACTCCCAACTCGTGAGAGAGAAAAACTGATGGGTGAATAATGGCTTGGGGAGAAATTTCATGGCTCCTTTCTTTCCCAAGAATCCAAACACGAATTTCCATGAAGGGTGGCTTGGCCATACCCGAATTTGGACAGCCATATCTCTCCATTCCCAAGGCATTAACTACCTCAACCAACTCTTCGGAGAAATGAATGATTGGGCATAAAAGTCAACATGGGTAGTTGAGGGTTCAAGGGTTCTCTCATTGACACTTGGCTTGACTTGATTGGCGCAAGGGTTTGAATATTTCCCTCCCAATTCCTTGTAAACATCATGCCCCCATATCTTGTTGCATTGCATATCTATTTGTGGGCATTTATATTAAAATGCATATTTACAATTCCCATGGTTCACTAGCACATGGGTAGCATAATATCCAATACTTGCCTCTTCAAGGTCGAGCATTCACTAGCAGGGCCTTGGCCTTGACCTCCACTCTAGGAATCATACATAATATGCATACAATATTTACATTATAGCCCAAAATATTATAAGGGTCAAAATGGGGGTATGACAATCCCCTCCCCCTTAGAATAACACCGTCCTCGGTGTTCCAATATTTAGGAATACATACACGCTTTATACTTGTCCAAAATTCAGAAAAATGTGGCAGGTCTGTCCTGCATTTCACCTTTTACTTTGGTTTTCAGGACCAAGTCCTTTGGCCTTCACAAACTTCTCCTGCTGGCTGGGACCTTCCAGCTCTGCAGGTGTGAATTGCTCCACAACAATCCTCTCGTTCTCTCTACCTTCCAGCCGATCTACAAGTCTGGAAACTTTACGGCTACTATATTTCTTGTTGCCCTTTGTTGGGTAGTTACGGAGTAAATGATTTCCTCCACATTCCCAACATTCCAGTGGTTCCTTTTTCTTTACCTGCTCAACTTTCGTGGAGTCTTCCATCCTTGAGCGTTTCTTAATGGGCCGATTGGATAAATGCTTCTTCATTGATCCACTTTCCTTTCCCTTACTAATTGTTCCCAGAATGCTTTTTACCTCCCTTTGTAAACAAATAGAGTCGTGCAAAACCATGTGGTTCATCTCATTCTGTTGGCTTTGTAGCTTGATCATCTCTCCAAAACTTTCTTGGGTCTTGGAAATTGTTTGAAGAAGACTTTCAGCCAAATCTAATAGCCCTTGGTCTGCTTCCATGGTCAATGTGCACAACTGACCACATTTTTCTTACTAGCAACACTTGCTTGTATCAGTTGCAACTAATCGCTTCAATTTCTTACATGTGAAATTCATCATGGCAATTCTTTGTTAGGCCAAGCATAACATAAACATTAAAAACAGTCAATTATTTTCCCAATTGACACGGAATGTCCATGCTTTATTCATAAGACTTCCACACTTTTCATGCTTTCCCAACATACATGTGAACTCATTCATGTTCATCCTTTCACAGGGAGTTAACTATTTCAGCATTCACAATTCATTTCAAGCAAATAAACACGCTCTACTTTCAGTCATAACATGCATTCAATAATTTTTTGTTTTCTAAATGCATTAATAAAAGGAAAGAGAAGAGTAAGAGTTCCCCCCTCTTAGTCTTGTTCCAATCCGGAGCCACACCATCACTATGGTTCTATGCTCCTTAACCTCTTTCACTTTAATGTGAATGCTTGACTTGCCCTTTCTTGGCTATGACACTTAGTGTCTAGGGTCTGTCTAAGGTTTTTCAACTAGGGAACCCTTCCCCGTTGTTGCTTACAGAACCTTTGGCTGTTAGGACCCATACATGTCCACTAGCACCATCTTTCATTACTACTCATATTGAGCTCTTTAGGACAATCATGTTTCCACATGCATCCCCATGATGCTTTCATAGTTCTTGCCTCCAACAATACCTACACTCAAACATTGAATCAATCCACATGTTTAGTTTATTTTCATAGGGTTCATCTCTAAACAAGAGTTTGAGAAATCATAACCAAATCATATACACATGTATATTCATAAGCAAGAAGCTGCAAGATAACCAAATACTTATATGTATTGGATGTCTTCACTTTATTCCATAGGCTCCTTCTTTGCTTTACAAGCCTTGGATTTCCCGTGGATACAATAATGAATGTTGGGCTAGCACGCAGGCTAACTCACAACCATTCGAATAGGCAATGCCCAACCAGTTACCCTCTAGATTTTACCAAGAATTTTATAGCACCAAACCAGTTACTCTCTGGATTTACCAAGAATTTTATAGCACCCAACCAATTACTCTCTGGATTTACCAAGAATGTTATAGTGCCCAACCAGTTACTCTCTAGATTTACCAAGAATGTTATAGTGCCCAACTAGTTACTCTTTGGATTTACCAAGCATTTGTAGTTCTTTTAGGGTCCTTACTTCCTGCAATGACCAGGTTTTCCAACCAAGAACAACAGTGTATCAGCTTAGCTGTTAGAAGACTTATATCTGAAATCTTCATTATTCCAAACAAGAAATAAAAGAAATTGAATACTTATATGTATTATGCATTTCCTCTCTGGTCCATGGGGTCCTGCTTCGCTTTGCAAGCCTTGGGATCACCTATGGACTTGGATGTTTGGACAGCACGCATGCTGCTCCTTAGCATCAAGTAGTTAATGCCCAACCATTACACCTTCATGCTGACTAGATTTAACAAGCATTTGGTGGTGCCCAACCAGTCCCATACCTAGTTGGCCCTCTCCATTTCCGAGCCAACACATCCGTCTGGGTCATCAACTAATGCAAGGAAACTGCGCCACCGACCATTATAGGTCAAGGATTTACTACTTTGCCTTAGTATTGCATCATCCTTTTACACGTGTCACAACCCTTCATGCGCATAACAATTCTTCACCCACACAAGGATGGCACTCCTTCTCCTATGCAAACCAGCGGTTCCCTTTAGGAACTCTTTAGGTGACTTTCTTGACCGTAGGCTAGCATGTCCCAACGATACCCACTCACACTACACAAAGGTTACCACTGCTCACACAGTCCTCTTGAGTACCCTTTCTTCACCTTGCTGCTTAACGTGTAACACCAAATTGCATTTGTGTAAGCTGATAGCACAAGAAGGATAAGCAGGCTCATCAGTATGCTGCTCTAAAATCATAACCATATTTCATAACATTCACTATCAAGTATTGAAACACCAGGAATGCGTCCATTCCCTCAGGGTATAGTCAATATTGACAACCCTAACATAACCCAACACCAAAAAGGTGTGCACCCCTTCCAGATGTGAGCCATGTAGGCCCTAATCATACCCAAGCAGTCTGGAATAATAATGAAATAATAAAACATGCTCTGCATATTAAATATAATAACCATACATGTCTATTCTTAGCTAGGGTTACAAAATACTTATCCCTTTTCAGATGTATTCTTTCTTCATTTGTGGAGAATGGGGGATCCCTTCTCTGATTCAACAGTCCTTCGGTTTTCCACCCCAATATTTTTCCGTTCCATAACCCACACATGCCCTCTAGGCATAATTTCACCATCTTACTCTCGTGGTTTTCCAACATGCAGTGCAGTTAAGATATTATCAAAATTTACTATGGCGTTTCACCCGAAACCCATTTCCAAAGCATGGGGTCCTTCCCATGGAGTTTGGCTTCTGCAGGCCATCACACATGGTCTTCCTGCAATGTGTCTTCCTAGAACTCTGATCAAATAGCCAAACAATCAACAACATTTAGCAATAAAATTCAAATTTGATTGTCTCATAGCCAATCAATGGCATTAAGAATTAAATTCAATCATGAATTTGCAATTTTGTCTACTGCATAAATTGACTTGCTTAGTCATGAGGTTATCCTCATATTGCTTGTCCCTTGCAAGTGGCACCCCTCTTCCCATTATGGTTTTATGCTTTCTACTATAACATGAACATCCACTTGCAACACGTCCTCCTGACACAGTTCTATGCAAGCCAACGGTGATTAGCAATTATAAGCAAATTCTCAAATCTAAAATATACAAATCCAAAATTGACAACATGTTCTGCACAAAACTATTTTTACAACCACGAGACCCTTCTCATGAGGTTTGGCTCTTGCACATGCTAGATTCCAATCTTTATCATGGACTTGCCCACATTTCCATTCCCAAAACAATCTACTTGAAATCTGAAACTTCAGTCAGCCAAACACTTTGTAAGTCTTTATGCATATAGTATTTCATTGCCGCAACAATCACTGAAGTGATCTCAGAATTATAGCACTCAATAACTCAAACACACTCAGTTGTTAACATTTGAAATGCAATGAAATATATATATGTATCTATATATGCATCATTATCATAATAAAATTGCAAGACACAGTCACATCATTTATGCAATTTAAATGAAGCTTTAGATACTCATTACTTCATAGCCATATCATTTATACAACTCTGTCCTTTCAACAGAGCACTCTTGGTAGCCCATCAACATGTCTACCTTCTTCATGCAATCATTCTCCTGTATTCACAGCCGCTCATTAACAATAGTTCACCATTTCACCTATCATCTAATTGCATCGAAACATATATATATATCACAACCATGCATTCACACAATGCATCTCAACATATGCACCCACACATATGCATGCATATTCACAACATTTACATAATATTTTGATGTGCACTCACTCAATGATTCTTGCATGAATTCATGAATACACCATGTCATGTCATTCATTTTACCATGACTGTCTCATATGGCATGCACTACCACAACATGACTATAGTTCCTTGCTTTGGTTTTTAAACTCACAACCAACATACACAAATGAGTTGCTATAATTTCTTATAATTTCATAGGGTGTAAAGCTCCTTGCATTCACTTACCCACACCTCACCATACTCAGTAGGATGACATTAACATTTAGGCACTCAACACCACACACAAACCAAATCGACATAGTTTAAACATAGTTGAAGGGATCTTACCAAATCCTCTTTCAACATTCATGCAATGAAGCACAAATAACCGTTACCTGCATGGCTATCATTAACATCGTTTGATGTTACCTGATCAGTTGGCATCTTACCGAGGCTACACAGTGCTTTTTCCAACCTTTTGAACATAGATTTGTTGCCCCAATATTTCTTCATAAGGTTGTTGGTCACATGCAACAACGTCATCAACATCTTTAGCCATGCTTTGGTTGTCTTCGGTCCTACAACCAATGCGAACGCAACTAATTATTAGCAACTACCATAATTATCTTAAGTGGCTCATTATGCATGTAAAACCTCACTATTTTACCAATATGCAATATCATATATGTGCACAAACATTTTCACATGCACTGTGCAATGTTTCTTAATATGCCATCTAGTGCATAGTCATATCATCTATCTAATCTCTTGCATTTTCAATCACGCTTCTATGGTCTGATTCATACAACCATTATCAACAACATTAATTGTCATCAACCATAGACAATACCATTAATGGGCCACTGCATGTGTAACTTCACTACCTTTACCCCTATGCAACATCATGCTCATGCAGAATCAATTAACATGCACTATGCAATGACTCTTTAATCATGCCCGCTAAGTCATTTGCATTTAATCTACTACTCTCTCACATTTCCAACATTCTTTTCGATAATTTATATGCACGACAACTTCAGAATTATAAATACAATATCAAGAGGGTAGTGGAGGGATTCTCCCTTCCAATTCCTCATCATGACATGGATCCCCTCCTCCACCTCACAGTTGATCCTTTTCTTGGCTTCCCTACCAAGCATACACGCAATCATTAGCTATGATCTTCTCACGAATTAGCAATTCAATATATACATACGTGTATAACATTCATTCTTGCTATTTTCCAAACATTCAATTCTTATGCTATAAACATAAATAATTTAAGGTGAGGAATTTCCCTCTTATCAACATTGCCTTACTGCTCCCATTGCTCTTCCACAATGCATATTACGGCCAATTACTCTTAATAAGGCTTCCACAAACCTTCTATGCAATTCTTGCTTCTCATTCCAAGCATAGAAAATGCATTTCACACTTTCAACGACTGTCTCCGGAGGATGATGGGGGTCAAGGGGGCTTGCCATAAGTTCAAGGCCATTTTTCTTTTTTTGGCACCTGAAATTCATACTGGAAAATTGTTCAAATTTCTTGTTTCAGAGGACTTATCATTTTTCCTCCGACCATTTCGGCGATTTTAAGCTCTTCATTGCTGACCGCGTCGTAGCAAAATAGCTTAATTTCCGCCGACCATGTCACAACAAAATAGCTTAATTTTCATCGACCGTGTCGCAGCAAAATGGCTTATTTCCATCGACCATGTTGCAGCAAAAATGACTAATTTTTTCCGACTGTGTCGCAGCAAAATAGCTTAATTTTCGTCGTCCGTGTCACAGCAAAATAGCTTAATTTCTGTCGACCATGTCGCAGTAAAATAACTTAATTTCTGTCGACCGTGTCGCAGCAAAATAACTTAATTTCCGCTGACCGTTTCGTTGAGATTTCGCTAAATCTTGCCGTCTGTTTCATTGCGAACTCAGCTAAACTCGCTGACCATTTCACAGAAGATAAGCGATTGGTCGCCGACATAGGCTTAGCAGAAAAACACTTAGAAATTTTTTCAAATTTTGAACTTTTTCTTAATGATCAGTGTTGAACAAGAAGCATACTTACCTCTGCAACTGTGATAGGTAGCCCATGAAGGCCCAAATATTGCAACCTTTGCTTTGATACCAATCTGTCATGTCCCCTCCCGTTGGTCCAATGCAAGGAAGGGATCATGACACTAAGATTTGGGCTTTTTAGAAAACTTATCCCCATTCATCATGAATAAAACAAATGGCATTACAGTAAAATGCATATGTGTGCAGATGCAAATCAAAGCAAATATGTACAGTGGAATAAAACGTCATCCACACACCTTTCACATGCATCCATCATATCAAGAACAACCATCCGTTAATTAAAACAATGCAGAAGTAAAACACGATAAAATAAAATACTCATCCTGATGTAATGCTGTCCCAAGCAACTAGCTATGTCGCTGCAACGTTCTACCCAACCATAGGTCTCTGCCCAGCCTATATTCTTTCAGCACTCAGAGACCACCCCCGAGCTAGGCATGATATCTACAAGGAAAATTGGACTCTCAAGCTCAACACAGCCAAAGCAATGGATACCCATCTCAACCCCAACATTCTCTTACACACAGCAAACTCAAAAACTGGGCATGGATACACATTTTCAACAATGGATTTACAAATTAGGGTCCATGGGTTTTCCCCAAGTCGTGGCACACCCAAAAACAGATTGTGGGAAGAGGGAATCAACCCCAGGGAGGAAAACTGATTTCTCCCACAGATGTATTAGCATTCCATGGGCCAAAACAACTTCTTTAAAACCCCCAAATCGATTTTCTATCTTCCCCACTAATAACCAAAACAAAAATTCCCTTCCCAGCTAGAAAAACAAAGGAAAACACAGAAAAACCATGGAGGAAAATGCCCAGGTGACTCCCAACTCGTGAGAGAGCAAAACTGATGGGTGAATAATGGCTTGGGGAGCAATTTCGTAGCTCCTTTCTTGCCCAAGAAGCTAAACACGAATTCCCATGAAGGGTGGCTTTCTCATACCCGAATTTGGACAACCATACCTCTCCATTCCCAAGGCATTAACTACCTCAACCAACTCTTCGGAGAAATGAATGATTGGGCATAAAATTCAACATGGGTAGTTGAGGGTTCAAGGGTTCTCTCATTGACACTTGGCTTGACTTGATTGGCTCAAGGGTTTGAATATTTCCCTCCCAATTCCTTGTAAACATCATGCCCCCATCTCTTGTTGCATTGCATAGCTAGTTGTGGGAATTTAAATTAAAATGCATATTTACAATTCCCATGGTTCACTAGCACATGCGTAGCATAATATCCAATACTTGCCTCTTCAAGGTCGAGCATTCACTAGCGGGGCCTTGGCCTTGAGCTCCACGCTAGGAATCATACAGAATATGCATACAATATTTACATTATAGCCCAAAATATTATAAGGGTCAAAATGGGGGTATGACATAATGCAATAACTCAAGTGTCATCATGCAAACACTTAATTAATTGAATTGTCGTCTTTTGGTTAAGTTAAGTGTCGTCTTTTAGTTTAACTAAAGTGTAATCAATGCAAAACACTTTAGTTAACTAGTCCTTCTTTTTTAACAGTTAGTTAACTATTATTAATTGATTTCATCCTGATTGATTTACTTGTAGTGACCACTGTGATTTATTTAATTAATTGAGGCATACATTGTGGCTTTAACCGAAGCTTAACAATTCAAGTTCACTTAGTCATCTCATGAGCAATTCAATTTTTTTTTCTCTATGCATTTATCTTTATCTCTTATCTTTACTGCATGGTCAATATGTGTTAACTTTAATTATCTATCATATCAGATCATACTCAAAAGATTTTTCAGATGTTGTGATCATATTATATTACTCTGAGACCAAATGATCATATGCTAAATTAATTCACTTTAGAGGTTGCCAGTCTCTAAAGGAGACTTAATAGAAATAGGTGACCATGGTGAGTAATACATCACACAACATTAATGCTTCAACATGCAAAGCATCTACCTTTATAACTGGAGTTCCACCCCATGGGAACCTACTATAACTGGAGGTCCACATGAGAATCTGACTCGACACACAAGTCCCAAGCCTTTTCCAACAAGACTTTACAACATCATCACTTTGATAGATCAAAGCATTCACCTCAACACATGAGGAACCTTTTACAACTGAAGACTTAGTCATTCTTCAGTCTAACTCAAGAATCTACTCCAATTTCCTGAGTCCAACTCAGGCTCCCTACCTCAACACATGAGGCCCAATACTGGCTGCACAAGATTGGCTTGGAGAATGACTCGTGATGATGTACATTTAACATAGGGTTGTTTGGAATATGCATGCTATGCTGGCACGACATTGGCTAATACAGTCGTCATCCTTCTTCTTTAAACTAATGATTTGTTCTTATGTTGAGGTGTCCCAATGATCTCGATAAGCAACTACAAATTCTCAACTATTTTTCTCTAGCACGGGTATGACTGTTAACATTGACAAAACAGAGGTTATGATAATAAAATCCCACAAGATCACTTGTGATAATTTCATATATGACAACAACAACTTAGAGGAAGTTACTTCATACAAATATATTGGAATCGATCTTCATCACAAGCTTAACTGAAACTATAACATTGAGAAAATTATTAATGGAGGGTGGAAAGTTTATTATGGATCAGGACACAGTTGTAAATCTACAAACCTTTGGCTTTGGGATAAGAAGAAGCTCCTCTTCGAGACTCTACGGTGATCTATGACTATTTCTCTTAAAACTTTTTAAGCATAAAAATACAATTTTAAAGAAACCAAGTGATTCCTTACATTTTTTAAGGGTCGATAAACCAAAGTTGATGTTGGTAAAAGTTAATAACTATCACCATCACATTATTATTATTATTATTTTAACAGAAACAGGTGATAGATTTATATAGATAAAGGCTGTGCACAGCCATTCATTACAGAAAACAAAAGCCAACACTCTACATCTGAGAAAGGAAAATTGCAGAGACTTATAGAGTTTTTATCATGAAGTTCTATGCTTCCTGACTTCCTATAAATTCTGTTCTTACTGTTGGGATAAACCCTTACAAATTGTTTGCATAATTTTAGACAAAAAAACATTTAGAGTATGAGCAACTAAGAGAACCTGTAGACAAAGGAAGAAGAGACTGTCATTAACTGAAATTCTGCTGCTGAACTGAGGCCTCATCCATCATCTCCTGATTTACAGTTGGGGCTTCCTGCACAATGCTGCAATGAGTTTTGCAGGCAAAGACTGAGGTGTCTGCTTTGATACTGTCCACTTTTCCCATCAGCTCAATGATATTTCAGTCCATGTCTTCCATGCGTGACTCCAGGAAAGAGAACCGAGAGTGAATATACCTGTCTTCCATGGCTAATTCCTCAATTTGTTTCGCAGTGGTGCAGACAGCTGAATACGTCCTGGAGAGGTAGGTTTTAATTTCCGAAGAGAGCTGGATTAACGTGGCTATGGCCTGTATGACCCCTTCCATGCTGCGAGCTGACGAGGGAGAACCGACTTCAAACAGCGCGACAGGTTCCTGGGTGATGCGAAGACGTTGCAGAGCCGGAGCGAGGGCAGGGTGGGTAAGGCTCTCCATTCTGTGAGCTAAGAAGCCGACGGACACTTGGGGCCTTAAATGCCCAAGCGTGAGACCTGAACAGGCCATGTGGAGGGCGTGTGGGTGGAAGCGTGGCTGCCAATCCAAGGCATGCCCAAAACGAATTTCGAAATGGTGGAAAGGGCCACCTTGCAAATAGTTTCTCCAAGTATTAAAACCCATTATCAAAGTGTTCATTAAGGTATAAAACTATGTTTTAAGACATTGTTGAGAGAGGCTTGCCCTTTTTTCATAGTAACACCAACATTTGCTAGTTTATCCGCAATGGAATTGAGGTCTCTTAGCACATGGAAAAAGAGAGTATCCTTTGGGAGTTTGAGACTCTTGATTCTTTTATGAAATCTCTGACTTTTATCACTTTTGTGGGGATTACCATTGCGCTTATCTTGAATTACATGCCTGGAGTCCCTGAATACCTGCAAATGTTCCATGTTGAAGGTGACCGCAATTTCAAGAGAGTAATACAACACCAACCATTCGGCTTGATTATTGGTGTTGATACCAAGTCCCAAAGAGAAGTCTACTACTTTATTTCCTTCGGGATAAAAAATTATCCCCTCCGCACCTGCCGCCCCCAGGTTCCCTTTAGAGGCCCCGTCAAAGAAGATTGTGAATCTTGCTTGATCCTTCCACCATTTCTCAAAGGACTGTTTATCTTTTCTTATCTCCCACTCATGACAGGCTGTAGGGATTTTGGACTGAAGTGAACTCACCTTTGTGAACATTTGACACCATTGAAATTCATTCCAATTTAAAGCTTCCTGGGAATGTAGTGCCACTCCCCTGGAGTTCAGAGATTCAGAGATAAGGGATATTGCTTTATTTTCTATTCTCATCTCTGCACTCTTTTTGTCTTCAAAAACTCTATGGTTTCTTTCCAGCCATATTTGCCAGCATATGTTCATAGGGAGGAGCTTCCAAATTCTTGTTAAAGTGGGCTTGTTCTTTCGTCCTCCCTGGATTCTATTGTCCCAGTCATCCATCAACTACTTCATTTGCCTAGGAAATGTAAAGGAGTTTGCTAGGGGACTAAGAACCAAAATCCAAACCTGTCTAGCGAAAGTGCAGTCTAGGAATAAGTGTTGTGCACTCTCTTCTGCGTTTTGACACAGGTGGCATCTAGAGGGGCCCTCAATTCCTTGGAGCTTGAGATTGTCTACTGTTAATTGCTTGTTGTGAGCTAGGATCCAAAAGAAATAATTTATCTTTGGGATGCTATCTTTGTTCCAAACTTTCTCCCACCTTCTCTGGCAGGGTTGTTGTTCCTAGTGAGCAGTGCGTAACCATCTTTGACCGAGTAGTTTCCTGCTTTGCCCCATCCTCTAATGTCTTTCGTTCTGATGCTTATTGGGGATTTCCCATGCAAATATTGTAGGAAGACTTTATAGCTTTCTACTAAGTTGCCTGGGGGGTCCATATTTTTCCAGTCTTTCCATTTTCCTGAGGGTGACCAAGTGACTAGATCCGCCAGCTTCTGAATCCCTGCTTCTTGGAGCCAGGTTTTGACATTTTGGATTTCTTGTATTTCTCCAATAGTTTGTTCTCCATTAATACTATCCGTCCAAAGATTGATTTTGTTCCCGTTGCCAGGGATCCAATACATATTGTCTTTTACTAACCCTGCAGAAGAGAGCATAAGCCTCCAAATGGTTGTTCCTGTTTTCTCCTTCATATTATTTAGACATCTCTGTCTTGATCCTCTGGTGTATTTTTTCCTTATAGCCTCCTTCCACCATTCTTTTTTACCTGATATCATTCTCCAGACGATTTTTGCTCCCAAGGCTTTACTCATCGTTGCTAGGTCACGAATACCCAGTCCTCCTTTTTTCCAATTCTCCTTGATAATATTCCATTTGACAAGGTGGAATTTCTTGCCTTGATTCTTTCCCCCCTGCCAGAGGAATTTTTTGATCTCCAGACAAATAGCGTTTGTGACCATTGTGGGGGCCAAAAGAATGGCTCCAATGTAGATGGGGACAAAGGAGATGATTGCTTTGATCAAATTCACTCTGCCAGCCAAGTTAAGCCAACGAGATCCCCAAGAATTGATTTTACTCTTGATTTTTTCCAGAATAGGCTGCCAGGAGGAGGAGGAGATTCGTTTATGGGTGATGGGGATGCCTAAATACTTGAAGGAAGTCCAATCGAAATAGGGTTTAAAATCAAGTGTAAGAGCTATATTTTTTAGAAGAAGGTTTCCACAGTTCCAGCTGTATATATTACACTTTTGACTATTCATTTTGCCCCCAGAGGCATGGAGAAAAAGGTCAAGGGTTAATTTAAATCTAGAGGCAATGATGGGAGAGGCACTACCCAACAAAATGGTGTCGTCAGCAAACTGAGCGTGATTAATAGGAGAGACGTTTTTGGTTATGACAATGCTTGGGAGGGAGCCATTCATTTGCTGACTGTTGAGTTTCCTACTCAAGGAGTCTGCCATGATGACATATAGATTGGGGGAGAGGGGGCAGCCTTGCCTCAGCCCTCGAGACGATTGAAAGAAGGAGGAGGGTCTGCCATTTACTAAGGGGGCGATCCATGGAGATCCAATGCATGCCTTGATCCATCCTATAAAATCTTTTTCAAACCCAAATTTTGCCATAACTGTGAAAAGAAATTCATGCCTAATTCTGTCAAAGGCATTTGCCATATCAAGTTTTATAACCATACCTGAATCTTTCCTTTGAACGCTTGAGTGTATTGCTTCTTGAACAAGGAGAATGTTGTCGTAGATTTGTCGTTCAGCCATGAAGCCGCCTTGATTTGGGGATATGATTCTGGGAAGTAGTCTCTTGATTCTGTTAGCAATGATCTTGGTGAGGATTTTGTAGGAAGAATTACAGAGGGAGATAGGGCGGAATCTTCCTATAGAATTAGGATGTTTTTCCTTGGGAATAAGAGCAATGAAAGTGGAATTGGTGGCCCCTCCAATTCTTTCTCTTTTCCTTGTCCAATTAAGCATTCTGATAATATCTTTTTTGAGCCAGTGCCAAAGTTTTCTATAAAAGTGAATGGAGAGTCCGTCCAGGCCGGGGGCCTTTTCTGGGTGAAGTGACCAGACTGCTTTTTTCACTTCGTCTTCTGTTATCTGATCTATTAACCTCTTATTGTCTGCTTCTAAGATGAGATTGGGGATTTCCATGCTGATTTGATCCAAATCTTCTTTGGAAACGTCCTCATTCTCATTGTATAAACTCTCAAAGTGAGCTTTGGCTTCTTGAAGAATAAAATCCTGCCCCTCTATCTTTTGGCCATCCTCCCTTGTGAGACTTATGATGTTATTTTTCCTGTATCTCTCCTTGCATTGGGCATGAAAAAATTTAGTATTCCTGTCTCCTGCCTTTAGCGAGAGACATCTTGATCTGAGCCTCCATTCTTCCTCATCTCTTCTAGCAATGTTTAGAATTTTTTAGTCAAGGTATTTTTCTTCTCTAAGCATTTCCATCGTGACTGCAGTCTGCTCCATTCTATTTTGATGATGTTCCAGCTCCTTTTGAAGTTTCTCGAGCTCTTCTCCAGGCTTTGTATTGTTTTGTTTTGCCCAGTTTTTCAGCATTTTTTTAACAAGCTTAAGTTTGGTCTCCCAGATGTAACCTGGAGACCCAGGGATAAACTGTTTCCAAATCAATATCACTTCGTCCAAGCAGTTTTGATTCTCAAGCCAAGCCGGGTTGAACCTGAAGGGAAGGGGACCCAGGTTTCCAGGTGAGGAAAAGAAGAGAGAGATGGGCCTATGATCCGAGGTGGCTGAGGCTAAAATTTTGGATTCAAGGAGTTTGGGGTTGGTAAGAAAAGAGGAGCTGATTAGAAACCGATCTAAACGAGCAGCAATATGATTAGGACCAATCCTCTTATTGTTCCAAGTAAAGACACCTTGCTTGGGCTTGATGTCGATAAGATTCCAATCAAACAATAAATCTTCCATTCTTTCTCCATATGGGTCTCTGATTTTTGACCCCCCTTTCCTCTTGGCCGCTGAAATAGTGACATTGAAGTCTCTTGCAAGAATACAAGGATGGTTTGCCAAGCTGTGGCGAAGGTCTATTAACTGGTTCCAAAACTGTTCCTTTTGGCCATACATGGTCGGCCCATATATGTTTTCGACCCAAAACCTGTCGTTGCTTGAAATATCTTCAAGCTCAATAAAAATCCAATGCCGATTTATTTTAGAGGAATGACATTTATACTTACCTTCATCCCAAATGGATATTAGTCCTCTGGATTCTCCTAATGCATTGACAACTATTCCTTCTCCTTTGGGCCAGACATGCTTCATGGTATTGATGTAGTCCCCCTTTTGCATTTTAGTCTCCTGGATTGTGAGGATTGATATATTCTCCATTTTTTTTATTCTTTTTATTGCTTCTGCTTTTTGCTTTCCACCTAATCCTCTGCAATTCTAGGAGACTATTTTCATTATTTTTTGATTAAAAGAGGACCTGCTCTGTCCTTTCTTTCCTCATGAGACTGCTTTCCACTAGGTATTATTCTTACATGCTGATCTAGACTGGTTTGCTTACCCGCCGCCCTTTCTCTGGCTGCTTCTTGTTCTCTGATTGTTTTGTTGAGTCTTCTTCCTCTTTTGACTATGGGTTCTTGTTCATCTTCTTTGCTTTCTGAGGATTCTTCTTGAAATAATTTTGCTTTGGCTCTTGTTACTGAACCTCCCGAATTTAGAGAAGCCTCTATTCCATCCGCTGCATGTTGACAGACGGGAAGGTTCTGGTTCTCATCCTCAATATTGTTTTGTGTCTGGTCTCCCTGATGTTCCTCTGCTTGTTTTTCTTTCTCCTGTTCTTCTTCATCTTCCTTGCTGCTCAGGATCTGAAACTTGTTGAAGTTCTCTTTATTTCTGGGTGGATATTTGGCCACTGTACTTGTATTATTCTTGCCCCCTTTTTTCTTTGAGACCTCATTCCATTCTCCTCCTTGAGTCTCTTCTGCTTTTGGGATTTTTGTTTTAGGAAATAACCTCGCAAAGTGCCCATATTCATGGCAGACCTTGCATTTAAAAGGAATCTGCTCATAATCGACGGTTTTTTTTGTGGCTCCATCCTTCCATTGCCAAGTCTATAGCTTCTGGGAGGCCCTTTTCCAAGTCGACCTCAACGCAAATTCTTGCACAAGAGAACATTGGGGGTTTTGGCTCCGATTTGTCAATGTATTTTCCTAGCGAGTTTCCAATAGCTCGTAGATCTTCGTCGTTCCAGTAGTGAAGGGGGAGGTGCGACAACTTAACCCAGACAAGGACTGCTGTTGGAATGTCCTTTTCTGGGTCAAAGGAGAGATCCCATTTATTAAGATACATTCCTCTTGGACCCATAAAATATGGCCCATTTCTAAAGATCAAGCCTCGGTCCTCCTTTTTTTCGAAGTAGAAAACAAAAGCCCTTTTTCGCAAAAGATTTGCTGTACTTCTCCTTGTATTAGAGGACACCAATTTTTGTTGAGCCAAGTTTCAATGGAGCGAGGGGAGGGCCAGAGACCCGTGAAAAGTCCTACCAATCCATTTTCTGCTAAAGCAATAGCTTTGCGTTTCGAGGCAGTTGATGATAGCTTTACTTCTGGAACCTCCGTTCTTTTAACAAACTTGGATTCGGGTGGAGTTGTGGCCTTCGATGAGGCGGGTTGTGAAGCAACCAGCGCCCTGAAGAGGTCAGCGACAAGGGGGCGAGCTTCATCCGAGACGTTGCGACCGGGGTCCGGCGGCGGCTCCATTCGAGCAAACGCTCCAGCAAAACCCTAACCTGGGTTAACGAGTTGGTGGTGGGCTGCCACGGGAGGATTCCTGAAAACTCTCAAACTAGCATGCAGTGTTAGTTTATCAAGAACTTGTATTTTCTTGTTAGTTTGAATATATTTGAGAATTATTTTATCTCCTTTATTCATTCATCTCTTCTAAGATTTATCCATACCATCACATTATTATTATTAATAATAATATATTTTATTTTTTTATAATTATTTCATTAAAATGACAACTCAATACCAACAAAAATCATTAAATAAATAAAGGGAATTAAATTTAATATATTTTTTAAAATGTCATTTCTATATTTTAACATTGTAAAAATGAAAGTACTAAGGTAATTAAGATTATTATAAGAGAGGAAGTCTTGAAGAGTAATTAAGTTATGAAATTGTGTAAAGTTCCCTTATTATATTAATAAGGGAAGTTAAAAATATATAATAGTTCATCTTCATTAAGTTATGAAATTGTGTAAAGTTTTGTATTATATTAATCAAGGTTAAGCAAGTTAAAAATATATAATAGTTTATCTTCAACCTCCTTTCTATCACAAATTTTATAGATTTTACATTTAAAGGTGTTTTTATATTTGGCTAACCACCAATGTCACTATACTAAGCCGTAAGCATTGATCTTGATTTTGACAACATTTGCTTTGTTTCTTAAACTCATAATGTTAAACAAATAATTTTAATTAACCAAATTATGATTTATTAAATGTTTGTAATATTTAATATTTTCTTATTAATAATTTTGTTATCATTCCAAATATAATATTTATATTTCATAAAATTTAAAGTTTAATATTATTGATATTATTATATTATTATCTTATTTTATATTTCGATAATTAATTAAGTTTGAAAATCTCTACTCCAATTTCTTTTGGCTACTTGTGGTAGGAGAATATATAATTAAAATATACAATCATAACTTTAAACTACACAAAATACATAAAAATCCAATTAAAAAATAAGAAAAAATACTACATTTAATTTAAAATTTATAAATTATGAAACATCATACAAAATAATCTAAATACGCAATTTCATTATTCCTTTCATTACCTATAATTGGGAAAGTTACATCTTAATATGGAAAGTCATTAGTCTTTTCATATTTTTTTTTGGTGGTGGAATTTCATTATTGTTTTCATCAACTATGATGAGAAAAGTTTTTTTCATGTACTTTTCAAAGATTTGTGAAAATATTTTATTTTATAAAGGCGTTGTTTTTCCTTTAAATAATTTATTTTATATATGTATAGCATGTGCGTATTTGATTGGAACTTTGTTTAGTTCGATTGTATGCTTGCAAGATCATTGTAAGATTTTTTATTGGGAATAAAAAGATCTAAATTCATTGAATAAATCACACCAAATTGACCTTCGCCTTTAGCCTTTGTCGTTTTTATACCAATTTTGGAAACATCCCCTCCGTACAATGAGTAGGTTAAAAGACAAGTGATAAGAACATAGTGTTTTATTTTTTAATTCTTCAGAATTATAGTGCTACGAGGATTGAATTAATATGACACTAGAAAAAAGGTGTAAGTTAAATGATCGATAATTTGTATTTTTTTTTTATGATTTATTAGTTGAAATTTAATTGAAATTGTTGAAATTATAGTTTTAGGTTATTGGAATTATATACTCAAGGTGTCTGAGAGGTAAATGAGTATATTAGATCTATTTTTATAATCAAAATTGCAATTTGAACAATAAAAATCCTGATTTTAACAAAAAAATGCATTATCAAATTTTAGAAGAAGAAACAAATTCATCTATTGTTTAGTTTACTCTTAGAAATAGCTTGTGGAAGCTTAAGATGGTCTAAAGAATAGTGTGACAATGTTGCATTTTTATTGAATTGATTTAAGTGTAGTTATAAGTATTTGATATACAATCTTATAAAGGTAAAAAATTATCTATAATTTTTTTGTTATTGGTCATTTTAAATCGGATTATATTTAGTTTTTTATTTCTTTTTATAGAATAAGGGGTAATGCTTATGGTAGAGTATAAAGGGTAGCATCTTAAGCAATGTTTTGATGTTGTTTACATGAGTTGAGGAGCAAAACCATGGAAACACTCTAAAACTTCAATTGCACTCGAGACATATAACACTATGCATGTGCTTTCTTATACACTTCAACATGACACATCTGCCTCAAAAACACTCACATACCATTATTTGTTCAAGGAAATGAATATTTACCCTATCAACAATTATATATATGAGCTTGGATGTTTCCACTGTGTTGAATTATTGTGTTAAAATATTCATCATGATCTTGAAGTTGGATAGAGTGTCCACTTGAAATGTGTGCCGATCAAATCTAAACGTCTTCACGATGAAATTCTAGAAATTTTAACACAACAATTGTATAATTGAATAACCTTTAACAATCAATTCTTAATCTTGTAAACAAAATATAATATTATATATAATGTGCAATATAAAATAAAAATATAATATTATAAATATGTGAAATATAAAATAATAACATAAAATATAGCATAGTCATTGGTTTTCCTCTCTAATTCTTTTTTTTTAATGGTGGTTCACTGTTTGTTAGAGGGCTACATCTACCGGGAGAAATGTCAACGCCTGCTATTCCGGAGAATCAAGATATGGCTAGAAATACAATCATTACATATCAAAGTCGACTCCCAAGGAACAAGTGCCACAAAGCAAGATTTGAACTTGGGTGGAGAGAATAACAACATTCCTCCAAACCACTTCACTTGACATTCTTCTCTAACTCTTTATCCTAAAGAATTATACATAACTTTATAAAAAAATATAATATTGTAATATCCTGATATACATCTTAACTTATTTTAATCCAATTAAATTATCCTTCAATTCCCATCTTTAAAATAAATCATCTAGATGACGTGCTACATACTCTAAGCTCTATTGTAAATCTAAATTCCATTGAATTAAACTCGACAAATTCACATAGGTCAATCCATATCGTTGAAACTCATGACCCTAACACATGAATGCTCTTTATGTCTTCTTCCTTAACATTATTTAGACTTATTGACACACTTCCATTGGGAGTACTAGGTACTTGAACTTGTACAAGTTGACATTGATGTATTTGAAATATTCATAGTAAAAAACTTAATTGGTAGGGACGAGGATAGTTATCGTTGAGCAATTATGTGTTTTCTAATTTTGTTTTATGCTTTGTGTACATTGTATGTGGGAAGATTTGAGTGTCGCTTTGTGTACATTATATGTGGGAAGATATAATTTTGTTTTATATGCTGTATTTTCTAGGAGACTGTTGCTTTGTGTACATTGTACGTGGGAAGATTTGAGTGTTGCTTTGTACATTATATGTGGGAAGATATGCCATACCTTTGGCAATGTAGGAATGGCAATGAATACACGGATCCACATGGCATAGTCATCATTGTATTTGCAATATTTGTCCAACAAAGTATTAGACTAAGCTATGTGAAAAAGTATTTATGTCATTATTCATTTATTATGTTTTCAATATTTATTTTGCGTCGGGGATATTAGTTGGTTGTGGGAGGAGAGCAAGGAGGGCGTTAATAAAGGTTTGAACCGGTTCTATTTTTGGTGTATTTTTTTTTACCGGGTTGAGGTTTTATTTGGTTGGTGATTGGCTGGTTTGTTGCTGACGTCGTCCTGGGGTTGTGTGCCCCAGGACCCGGCGGCACTCTTTCGTCAGCAGGGTTAAATGCAGGTCGTAGCATTTTTATTGTGGTTGGGGTGTTCGCAGTATGGAACAACATGGAGGTGTGTTAATGGCGTGGTATGGCACGGCAACGAGCTGTTTAATGGCGTGGTATGGTACAACCTGGTAGCATTTTTATTGCGGTTGAATGGGCGGGTGTCCGGCGGTATGGCAGAGCATGGAGTTGTTTTAATGGTGCAGTATGGAAAATCATGCAGTTGTTTTAATGGCGCGGTCCAGGGATTTGTTGTGTTCATCTTCTGTTGTCGTGGGTCAATGCTTCTTGCGATTGCCCAATTCCTAGGTTTTCAGGGTGGAGGACAGAGAGTTTTGGCAGGGTATGCTCTTCACTGTTGTGGCCAGTTCATTTATTTTTTGCTTGTGGAGGCGTACACCCATTCAGTTGTGGAGGTACATTCCTCGTGGCCGTCTGCGGAGGCATTTTCTATGCCGCTGATGTTTTCCCTTGGATGTTACTTGTTCATGTTTCCCGTTGCTATGATCGCTCGTGTTCTTCTGTTTGGTGTGTTCTCGTCGGTGCATTGTTGTGTTACCGTTGGCAGCTTCCTATGTTGTTTCTTTTCATTCGAACATCTGCAACACGACATTTTATCGGGTGAGTTCTCTGTATTTGTTCTGAATTTTCCTTCTTTGTGAGCGTAAACCTACAAAACCTACAACCTGAAAACGTAATTGGGTTTATGTTTGTTGTTTATGTAGTTTTCATTTGCTTTCGGCATGCTATAATGGAATATGGCTTGAATTGGTTCTATTTTGTTTTTATTCGCTCTCTTTTGTGCTGGAGCACATGGTCTGATATTTCTTGAACCCTATTTTTGAAGTCTAGTTCAACTTGACTTCTTATTTCATCACTTGCAGAATATGCTGCTAAGTTTAACTAGATTTTTATTTTCATAGTTCCTTGCTTGTCTTATGGATTGAATTGTGGCTCTTCAGAGTTGCTCATAAAGGATTTTTGATTTATGCATTCATCCTAACCCTAATTCCTTAATCGTTCCAGCAGAGTCAATTTTGAATGCTGATGTCAAACCCCTTTTTTGCACAACATCACAAAATACAGCCTCTGCAGTGGGATTTTTAGCAATGTCCATGCCTTTTCGGCGGCCATGACTTTGGGATTTTTGTCCAGTTGTGCCCTCGAAATGCAAACCGATACAGTGCCCAAATTCTTCCTTGATGTATTTGTGTAGCCCTTCAACAGTGACAATCTCTTACATCTCTTGACATAGATTACCGCTTGATCATGCGGCAATGCATGCATTTTCCCTCCTCGCAACTGGGTTACTTCGCAATTTAGGAATGGTGATTATATACATATTGGAATCTTTGATATGCTACCAATATTTGATATATAGTTTCTATTTTCCATTTAAAAAATACAAAGTTCCTTAATGTGTTTGTCTCTGTTGAATGCAGGAAAAAAAAGATCACCATAGTTGTTACAACATCGATCATGGAACTCTGAAATAGATTTTTGGAAATTACACTGGTTTTTGGCATTTTCAATGCTGCATCAGCCTCTCTTTTTTGGCTCTTCTTTTTTGCAAACAAAAAACTACATACTTGACATCTCCTACACATTTACTTAATGTGATTTGGCATCAAAATAAATTCTGCCATGTTTTTTTGTTATTAAGCTTATGCCATATACGAAAAGCTCTTTCTTCTGTACAAACAATGGATTTTGTCTCTAAACTATGCAATGACCACTTCTTAATATATATAGACTTTCAATTTAACAAAAACATATGATCTTTTATTTATTCACAGCTAGTAAAATCCCTTACTTTTTTGTTGTTAAAGAGGCATTGTGTACATACAAATAACTGGATTTTTCTGCTACTACTGTTTTTCATCTAATTCTTTACATATTTATTCTACATTATCAATATAAAACTCTTTGCTATGAAAAAAAACATTTCCAAAGAATAGAAACAACCAACAAGGATACTTTCTTTTTATTACTGTCTGTTTTCTCTCCATAGTTCTTGCCATCATATTCAACTCTGCAACAACATATGATCCTCCATTTATTCACAGCCATTGTCCTTTTTTTTAATCTCTTACTCTTTTATTAATAAAGAGACATTATGTGCATACAAATCACTGAATTTTACTGTTGCTATTGTTTAAAAAAAAAAATTTCAAAAGGGAACAAACAATCAACGAGCTTATTCCTTTCTATTATTGTCTTCTTTTCTCTCCATGGTTGTTGCTATGATCTTAAACATGTCACAAACCAATGTTATTCTCTTTCTAATTCCATAGCTTTCGTCATTGTTTATTATTTATACATGCAAATGTATTTTCCCTTCATACCTTTACTATCATCAGCCCATGTAAGTGCAATGTCAGGGACATTGCCACATCGTGGCTCTTGTTTCTATATATGGAGTGGTTATCATGTGACGGTCACCATCGAATACAAATGACTACCTGGGAATTGGAACTCAAAACATTTTATCTTTAGATATGAATTTTTGCTTAAAACATTAAGATGAGATACCCATCCTATTAGTTATTTATTGTTATCATTTTACTTGTGGGTATGGATCCTATGCAACCAATTATTTATTTCTGTCTATGGAGATGTTGCAATCAAGGAAGACTACTTGGAGATTGGAGATAAAATTATTTTACTTATGGATATGGATCATCAACCAACCCCTAGATTGGGGTGTTAGATGAGTTACCCACATCATTAGCTATTGATTCTTGTATATGGAGTTGTCGTGATTAAGGAAGAGTTGGGGATTGTATCTCATTTTTTTTACATGTGGATATGGATCCTCAACAAAATACCATATTAAGGTGTTCAAAGGTCATAGGGTTCACTTAGTGAACCTAATACATAACACATGCCTTCATATGATATTAAAGAATATCCCTAATTTCATTAGATATTAAAGAATATGTCTCAAAATCCTTTTGTTAGACTACCTACCATTACAATTTTCCAACTAAAAAACCTCATATTTTCACTAGATATCCTAGGTATCTATTGTTTTCATGATATTTTTAATACCCCTTTTTTATTTATACCCCTAATATGGTGGCATGACCCAACTCTTATAGTCCCTTCTATATGATGATTATGAAAACTAATGAACTAACTTTTTTTCCTTTGTCTTCTTCTTTATTTTAATTTAACCAATGAACTAATGGGAGATTAATGGGTATTCTAACAACATTAATTTCTTTCCATAATCCAATGAGGTCAAAAGGGTCCAAGTTATCCAAATCATGCCTCCTCTTCTCCTTCCCAAATGAGCAACCAAAAAAATAGACTAGTATCATAGATGTTGGATTTTGAGTCATCAATATGGCAGTGCCTATTTGACACTCCTTAGTGGGAAATGTAAAATCATTTAGAAGTTAGAGGTACTGATATATTGATGACTCAAAATAAATTTGATGGCAATGTTCTGGACTTGAATCTGTAGTCAAAGAGCTGATGATAGTGGTAACTGGCCACAACAAGGTATTGCAAGTGATATGTAAACACATTAGTATCAACATTGATCCAACCAAAGATGTTTTTTAAGAAAATGAAGAACAAGACACTCTCTCTCTTTCCAAATATGCAACATCCACCATTTTAAGATCACAATTCATGGCATTTGTATCCAAAGGTAGACATTAACAATTTTGGTGATTCACATCCCTTGAGTTGGGTTAAGACTACTATAAAGTCAAAGTGGGGGTCTTATATCTCAACATTGGATGTTGGCCATGGTGGCAATGGTATAAGAAAACTTATAATGACTACATCCCTCAGATCTAGTTTGTGAAGATCCCCCATAATAGTTTTGAACGAGACACTCATTACTTAGCAAGATTGAAAAAATGATGTTATAGAAACACAATTATGGACTATATTATATCCTTTGATAAATTAGCAATCCGCATCGAGGGCTTCTCCAATTCATTCTTTCAGAATGTTTCATCAATGGTCTCAGAGAGGTAATTAGAGAACATGTCCTAATGCAACACTACAAGACATGGTTGGAAGCTTGTGATAGAGTTAAAGAAGCTGAGATGTTGATCAATGCCAAAAATAAAGGGCCTTCATTGATTACTCATACTATTTACCCCATGGACACCATGTTACACAGAAATCTTCCACCCTGTGAGCATCAGCATTCTTTGGCCTATAGGATCCATTTCAGTGACTCAGATCCATTTTCATCCTTCAGTGATACCAGTCTACCCTATTTTTGTTCCTACCCGCATGTTGCATCACTATAGCATGCGTACCCACGAGTTGCATCCCTATAGTCTGCGGGTATCAAGTAAAATGGTAAAAACCACTATTTTATTACTTTTTACTCCCAAAAAGCGGTCATTGGGTGACCTTTGGCTCTCCATCTACCCAAGTAACGTCTCGATGAGTCCTTTCACCTACCTTGGAGAGGACTATATATTGAGCACATATGGCTTATGGACGGGAGGAAGAAGAGAATAGTAAAGGCACTCTAGTGGATTTTTGCCCTATCTTGAGTCTGCACTCATTGATCCTTGTAGTTGTGAACCAGTTATGTTCACCTTCCAAACTCATTGCTAGTTTGAGCTTGCCTTTCATGGAGGATTGAAATGGTGGAGGCACAAGTGGATTGATCTAGATCTTGGTTCAGATTGGTTGCCGGCAAGAGGTCGTATCACTTTGTACTTCTTCTTGTTCATTAATAGAAATACTCATATTCTCGTTCATTCATGGTGTGAATGTCATTTATTATACATTGGGTTACATTTGCTTATGATATTATGGACCATTGTTATTGATAATGTTAATGTCATTTATATATCACATGTACTTGTTAGATATTGGTTGTCAAGACTAATTTGCAGATTACAAGTGCTTGGATGTGCGCGGATTGAAAGCTCCAACGGGGATCTACATCAAACGTTGGATTGAGGTTGGTTACATTTCTCCATTATTTTAACATTGTCATTTATAATAGCATTGTTTTGAGAATTGAGTAGATTTCTAGTAGTCATATGTCTGTTGTGGTATTCCCAAGCCATAGTGAGTTTTCTCCAATATAGAAATGGCGACTCCACTGGGGAAAACATCCATGTTTGGGAAAATTTTTGAGCATTAGTCCATAATCAGAGTTGTTGTTTATCGAAGCTTTGTGTCACTGATTGGCCGTTAAGATACACTGTAGAAAACTTGCTTTTTCTGAGCCTCTGGACTCTTTATTTGACCATTTGCTTTTCCTCACCCGCGGGATGGCTTAGTTCTGCCTGCGTATACCCGCCTCTATGTACACTACTGCTCGTGGGTACCCGCAGGTATTCCTTCGACAGTAGCATGTAACTCCGGCTTTTGTTGGTTTATGGCTATTGGTTGTTGCTGGGTGATTTTGGTTGGTTCCTGAGTCTTTGTTGGCCTCTTTCTTGACTGTTTCATGCCTTGGTTGTGACCAGATCTCTTCGTTTCTCTTGGTTGAGCCTTCTTGGTTTTTTACCAATATTTGGTTTTAGCCTCTTGGTTTCTTCCTTTTGAGCTCTTTCTTTTGGCTGAGTCTTGCTATTTAGGATCTGCTGGGTTGTCTTAGTGATCTTCTCGGCACTTCAGTGACTGAATAGTAGGATTTTGCTTGCATTTTTTCATTCCATATATATTGAAAAAATACAAAAATATTCATTTAATTTTTTGCATTTTCCTTTCTGTATATAAGAGAAAATACAAAAATATTTTATTTCCATGTACTGCATTTTGCATTGAGTGCTTGTTGCCTTCATTTTAGATTCTACTTGTGCATTGAAAAGATAAAAGTTTGCATATTTATTTCGGAATTGTTGGTTGATTTTGCATATTAGTGACATTGTTTTATTGGATAGATGAGTTTAGGATTGGATGATGTTGCATACTATTGAGTTAACACATCACTAGTTTCACGACCATATCCCTTGAGTAATCACAGCCACTAAAATTAACGCTTAATCATAAAATTGATTAGACTTATTTTATTTATAGGGTACACCAACTAGCATAGGTTTAAAGTCTTGGAATAGATCATTGTGAGTTAACAATCCAAGACTACTGAACGAAACATTAGGTGTCTGACCAGGGAGTGGAGGAATCCATGGTATAGATCGGTGTTCTTAGGAAAGCTCTACTCAATCTAGAGTTAAGCACGAGGTCACGGGAGGTTGGTTGAGGAGATATCCCTCTGATACCGGCTGAACGTGGGAGATATATCCAGGATTTGTTCGTATCTGGGGGTACTGTAGGTTTGTCCTCTTGTGCTTCGGGCTTAGCTACCCTGCCCATACGACGGGTCCCACCTGTGACTGTCCCCCTGAGCATTGGTTATATTGCAGTAGACATAGTTGCCTTACCTAGGTACCGCACTGGGTACTTGTAGTGGTTATGCTGTTTGTGTCCTGAGTCAGATAGGGATTGGATAGCACAGCTGTGTTCGTGCAGTGGACTTGACCCTGTCGACACAGTGAAGCCTGGGTGTCTCTATAACTGATTCTGTTACCTCCGGCTATAGTTTGGGAGTCTCAAGCCTCTCCTAGGAGAGACATACCGGCTCTAGTGTCGGGAGCTCATTTAGCCACTCTGTTTGTCTGCTCTTGTCTGTAGTTTATCTAGGTGTGTGCTTTTGATTTACTGCTTTTGATCAATAGTTGGCCTTTAGGAGACGTTGTGTCTCTCTTTGGAGAGAACGTGGCGCAGAGCCCTACTCTCCGCCGGTCCTGTCGTTTGGCTAGTTTAAAGCCAGCTTTGGTTACACAACGTATTGCTAGAGGATGTTGGAGGGCTCCCTCCGAGTCTTCAGATTCTTACAAGACTTACGTTGAGGACTACATGGCTGCACATCCCGATATCGGGCAAGACCTTTCTACTCCTTCGGGTAGAGTTGAACATACTTCTGATCCTTAGACTCCTTGTGAGGATTGGGGAGGTGATCCACCTGAGACTCAACCTTGTTCTATTTGGCCTAATCCACTTGACCGGGATCCGTTTGATCCTTCGAATCCAGATAATTATCTTTACAGGATGCCCGACTTACCCGAGGAGGAAGAACAGGACGATCCTTTTGTTCCTTCGGTTCCACGCGATTTTAGATATAGGAGGCCTGAGACTCATGATGATTCTGGCCCTATGGTCAACCCCACCGCACTCTCTTTTGGTATGCCTAGTCACAATACTGTCGAACCTTCCACTATGGTTGGTACTCATGCTGGCACTAGTCAAAGTGTTAGCCATACTATACCCATTGGGGGCACTACCCTAGCTGGGGGCACTACGTTGTCCACCCACTCAAATAGTATGGGGACTGGTCCGATTCCTAACCATGCTAATGTTGGAACGCGACCACCTCCTAGGAATACCCAACCTAGTCGGAATGCTGTTCGAAACACGACTCGCCATCCACCACCTAATACACATGTCGCTACTCGTCAACCCATGGCTACTTTTGCACATGATACCGTTCCTCCCAACCATGGGGGTGGACACATACCGCATACTTTTGCGTCCACTGCCGCCGCTAGTAATAGTAATGTAGGGGGTGGGAATATTTCCTATCCATATGGACATCACACCACCAACCCTGCTACTGGTCACACCCATATTGGACCTGGGAATACTTCTCATGCTTATGGTCATCACATGATCCGGATTTTATGAGCAGAACGAAATGAATACAGATTATTATCAGATGCTTAACACAAAATAACAGAGATACAGTAAAACTGGTTTTCTATTCAATAAGGAAATAAGCTAGAACTGTAAAATGCAGCGGAAAACAAGCTTGCTGGAATGGTGGCGGCTTATCTCTGAGAAGAGATGTGACGGCTGCGCTCATTTCGCAAGAAGATAGTTACAATGAGGCTCTCAAGGCCTTTTACAATAAACGTGAATGTCAAAAACCCTAGACATCCAAAAACCTAACCCTAGGAGATGAAGCGCCAAAAGTCATGTGGGCCCCGTTTGGGTAAGTTAGTACATCAACTTCCCGGGGTCGTAACTTTTGCATACGATCTCCGTTTGGGGCGCTCGGTAGCCCGTTGGAAAGGTCTATCCGAGATTTACAACTTTCAACTGGGGCCAAATGTGTGCCAGGGGCAACCATTTGGCCCCCCAAATTGCCAAAAAAGGTCGTTTAGGGCCTCAAAACGGCCCCAGAAGTTCAAGACCCGGAAAACTGCTAAAAATAGTACAATACCAAAATTGCCATAAAACTATTTTGAGCCAGTTGGAAAGGTGGGTGGCCACCAATATCCACCTGGATCAATCCTCCCTCCTTAGGAAGCAATGGTCTCCATTGCGTTGAGTTCCCCCATCAGATGAGGAAATTTCTGCTGAATTTGTCCTTGGGTGAGCCACTTGCCTTGGTGCAGGAGCTGCCCTGCTTTGACAACTCGATAAAGTTGGATCCTTTGATGTCGAGTGCCCTTGATCTGTGTGTCTGCAATATGATCACTGGATGCTTGTTGTAGGCAGTCAGGGTTGAGCTCTGTTGGTGTCAACTTCTCTGCTATCTCTGAGGTGTCTAATAGTGGTGGGAAATATGGCCGAAGGAGAGCCACGTTGAAGACTGGATGCAGACCAAGGAAGGGGGGAATGTTGAGCTCAAAAGCATTGTCACCCAACGCCTTGGTGATGGTGTACGGCCCATAATGGAGTGGGCGAAGCTTTTGATGGGGCCATGTAAGGCGTTCTTTCTGCAAATGCAACCAAACTTTGTCGCCCACCTGAAACTTATGTGGCACCCGATGTTGATCATGGCGCTGCTTGTACTTGGCATTAGACTTCTGTAGAATATCCTGAACCTGTTGGCGGATATGCTGGATCCGTTCAATGAACTGGGCGGCTTTGTCAGCTTCTGGGGACGAGTCGGCCGAGATGGTCGCAAGGGGAAGTGCAACATCCATGGGGGCCAATGGTTGGAATCCCAACCCCACCTGAAAGGGGCTGTGGCCAGTTGAGCTATGTAGGGCTCGGTTGTAGCTATGTTGGACATAGGGGAGACTCTCATCCCAAGTGAGGGGGTGTGTTGAATTGTACATGCGCAGGATATGTACGACCATCCGGTTGACGACCTCCGTTTGTCCATCGGTCTGGGGGTGGAAGGTAGTGGATTTGGTGAGCTTGGTATCCAGCAGTGACCAGAGGCTTGACCAAAATGAGCTAAGGAACTGACTGTCACGGTCTAAGATAATGGTCTGTGGGATCCCAAAATGTACCCATACTCGTTCAAAGAAGAGCTTTGCAGTGGCTTCTGCTGTGATGTTCTTCTTGCAAGCGGCTAGAATCGCCATCTTGGAAAAGCGATCAACAACCACGAAAACACAGTCATTTCCCCGCTTGGTGGACGGGAGGCCCGACATGTAGTCCATTGAGATGGATTCCCACGGCCTGTCAGGAGTAGGAAGAGGGGTGTATAGGCCCTGTTTCTTAGTGGTCAGTTTGGCAATAGCGCAAGCGGTGTAGGACCTGATATACTTGCCGACATCCTGTCGAAGTTTCGGCCAGTAGAAATGTTTCTGCAACACTGCCACTGTATTTTCAACGCCAAAGTGTCCTGCCAACCGACTGTAGTGAGCTTCCCAAATCAGCTTCGCGCGCTCGCTCGATGGAACGTAGAGATGGCCCAGACGACACAACAACCCGTCCTGAAGATGGAAATTAGCAACCACTGAGTTGGTGCCCAACATTTGATAGGTGGCGGAGAAGTTAGGGTCTGTCTCGTAGAGGTGGGGCCATCCGGAGGTCTCGTGGCCACAAGAGTCTAGCACTGTGGTAAGTGCCGCGACTGGAGGTCGACTGAGGCAGTCAGCAACTCGGTTGGTACTCCCTGTTTTATATTTGATGTTGAGGTGGAACTGCTGTAAATATGTTGACCACTTCTGATGGCGGTCATTCTGCAACTTTCCTTGGGTCTGCATGAACTGTAGTGGCTTGTGATCGGTGTGGATGACTGTCTCCTTCCCAAGAATGTAATGTCTCCACTGGCGGAAGGCTTGTACAATGGAGTACATTTCTTTATCGTAGGTAGGGTACTTGCGGACAGCATCTGAGAGTGTCTCACTATGATATGCCACGGGGTGGCTGTGTTGAGTGAGAACGGCGCCCACAGCATAATCTGAAGCATCTGTCTCGATCTCAAAGGGATGTTGCAGGTTCGGTAATGAGAGTACCGGCGATGAGCACAAACGCTTCTTCAAGTCATCGAAGGCTTGTTGTTGGGACAGGCCCCACACAAATTTTGCCTTACCACCACCCCTGGTCACTTGGCTGAGGGCCCATGCGATATGAGAGAATCCCAGCACGAATCGGCGATAGAAATTGGTGAGGCCCAAGAAGCTTCGAAGTTCAGTGAGTGTGGTTGGGGCTGGCCAGTCACGGATGACCTGGATCTTGGCTGGATCCACATGCACACCATGTCGATCAACGATGTAGCCTAAGTAATGGACCCTGTCCATGCCGAAGGAGAATTTTTCCAAGTTTGCATATAGTTTGTGCTTCCGCAGGGTGTGCAGAACCTGCTGAATATGCTGCAAGTGTTCCTCCCAAGTCTTGCTGTAGATGAGGATGTCATCCAGATACACCACTACAAAATTGTTGGTGAAAGGTCGTAGGATATCGTCCATCATCCTCATAAAAGTTGCTGGAGCATTTGTCAAACCAAAAGGCATGACCAGCCATTCAAAAAGACCTTCTTTTGACTTGAAGGCAGTCTTCCATACATCTGTCTGTTCTATTGGGACCTGGTGGTAGCCAGACTTCAGATCAATCTTACTGAAGTATTTGGCCCCCATGAGCTGATCAAGGAGGTCGTCGATTCGGGGAATTGGGTACCGGTTGTGGACTGTGATTTTATTCAGGGCCTGGTAATCAATGCAGAGTCGCCAGGTCCCATATTTCTTCTGCACCAGCACGATTGGGCTCCCACAAGGTGATGAACTGGGACGGATGTGCCCATTTCGCAAGAAGATGGTTACAATGAGGCTCTCAAGGCCTTTTACAATAAACGTGAATGTCAAAAACCCTAGACATCCAAAAACCTAACCCTAGGAGATGAAGCGCCAAAAGTCATGTGGGCCCCGTTTGGGTAAGTTAGTGCATCAACTTCCTGGGGTCGTAACTTTTGCATACGATCTCCGTTTGGGGCGCTCGGTAGCCCGTTGGAAAGGTCTATCCGAGATTTACAACTTTCGACTAGGGCAAAATGTGTGCTGGGGGCAACCATTTTGCCCCCCAAATTGCCAAAAAAGGTCGTTTAGGGCCTCAAAACGGCCCCGGAAGTTCAAGACCCGAAAAACTGCTAAAAATAGTACAATACCAAAATTGCCATAAAACTGTTTTGAGCCAGTTGGAAAGGTGGGTGGCCACCAATATCCACCTGGATCATCACACGACTGCTCAAGCTAATCCTAATATTGGGGGTGGGAACATACCATACCATTACGGTCAATACAACACGGTTCCCACTATGAATAGTACATACATGCCTCATAACCATGGTGGCAACCCTTACTACAACACAGTCGGTGCTGGCCACTAGTATCACCCACCACCCCAATATGGTGCTCAAAACGCACATATACCTGCTTACTCTCAAATGGGTCAAGCAGGGGGAGGTTATCCATCTTATGGCCATGGGAAAGCTTATGGGCTATCAGGTCCTCAGTATCAACAGTTTAATCCTCATGGTCAAGCTTTTGGTCCATCGTATAACATAGTTCCTTTCAACCAACCTTTTATGGGAGCTTATAATCAAGATTTCCAGCCACAACTCCCGTTCCTTGCACGCTTGAATCTCCCGGATCTTTCGAAGCTCACGAATGATCCGGTGTGTCACGACCCTACTTGGCCCCCGGTCCCTACCAAGCTCCCTTCGGACATTCCAAAGTTTGAGGGGAAAGGTGGTGAGGACCCGGGAGATCATGTCACGAAGTTTCACCTTTGGTGCTCCTCCAACTCTTTGAATCATGATTCCATTCGATTATGACTATTTCAACGCACCCTCACGGGGGCAGCCGCGAAGTGGTATGTGGAGTTTCCCGGAAACACCTATAGGGGATTCAACGAGATTGCTTTGGTTTTCTTAGATCATTTCCAATTGCCGGCTTGTTATGATACTGGTACTGAGTTGTTGTCCACCTTCCGTCAGAATAAGGCCACACATATTTCTGACCACATTCAAGAGTGGCACCGGCGGAAGAGATTAGTGAAAGCCAACATTCCTCCAGAGTTGCTGTTGGAATGGTTCCTTAAGTATTTACTCCCACACATTGCTAAGGATGTTTCGATGTCCGACATTGTGACTGAGGAACAAGCTATCTTGAAAGTCCAGCAGTTAGATCTACTTTATTCTCAGTCTGGCATTTTGTATGACATTATTCCTGACGCACCGAGAACAAGACATGAGCCCACGTCAGTTCTTGGACCACATGCCAATGGCATTGTGGGGTCCGCATGCACTCGCCCTGTAGACTTGGTAGCTAATCAAATGAAAAATTTGTCGCTAAACCAGTCTGCACTCGGACAGGTTCATACCTTGTCCACTTCGACTCCGTCGTCTAATGTACACAATGTGCAATCAACGAAACCGTCGGGTAACCAGCAACCTGGTGGTAAGAAAAAGGGGAGAAATAATCGTAGGGGTGGAAAAAATGGAAGTAACAACAATAGCAATCGTAATACTCCTCGTAAAGAGAATGCCAACCCTCCTCGGGAAGGAGGTAATGCTGGCGAGGATCGTAAACCTAGGCGTAAGGTGAAATTCCCTTGCAAGCTTTGTGGGGAGGATCATCTTACTCACTTATGTCCTCGTATTGAAGAAGCATCAAAGCATTTGGCACAGAGCCCAGCTGTGCTGAAGGATCCCCTACCTCATCACCCGAACATGGCTTCGCATGCTCCCACCACTGGTTATGGTACTAATGAGACGACAACATCTTCTTCCAATACTAGTGGTTATGGATGTGTGAATATGGTTCAGTCGGAGGTTTGTGTTGCTACTCGTCAACGTGATTATGGTGCACCACAACCGAATTTGGGGAATGAGCCTCCCCCTCCTCCTGATAATTCCTTGCATATCGAGAAGCCTTCTATTATGCTGCGGATACCAAAAGGTGTTCTCAAGTGCTCCATGCATAATCCTAATGCTCGAGCCGCCCAGAACTACTCCATCGTAGAAGATTTGGGCCAAAATCCATGTGCCATGTCGGCTCTTGAAGTTTTGCAAGCTTGTCCTTCTCAGAGGCATGCCCTTTTGAGTGCGTTAGGAGTTCAGGATGGGGGAAGTCCTAGTGTTATCAAGTTTGATACTACTGATGTCCAACCTCGTTTTCCTTACCATGTGGCTTTTCAAATCCAGGTGGTTTTCCTTAAGAGCTTCGTCAAACGTACTATGTTTGATGAAGGTGCTTCTACGTCAGTAATGTCGTTAACTCATTGGAAAGCTCTTGGCGCTCCTCCTCTACTCGCGTCTAGAACTACACTCACTGCATTCGACAGTAGATCTTTTATGCCGCATGGAATTATCCCTTCCCTTGTTGTCTCCTTGGGAGGTAAGTCCATGCCTATTGGAGTCGAAGTGGTTGATGCTCCCATCGACTACAACCTTTTACTGGGTCGGAACTGGATGTACGCTATGAAGGCTATCGCATCTACTGTATTTTGAGTTATTTGCTTTCCCCATGAAGGAAAGACTGTGACTATCGATCAGCTGGATTATGTTGGCACTCCTTCCACAGCATCTACGAGATCAGTAGTCCCGCAAGTTTCTGATTCTCAGTCGGAAACTGGGAACATAGGTGTTGGAATGTACCCCTCGTTGATGGGAACTTTTAACCATTCTGCACCTGTGAATTTTATTGGAACCATTTCCGACAGTGCCCCTCCTCCTTCGAATAGTATGCCATTCCATACTTCCTATTGTGGTGACCCATGGATTTTGCCATCCGTGGATTCTATGTCTGGAGACATTGCGCACGTCGGGATGTCTATGCCTTTATCTGTAGCGGAGCTCACTTATGATCACATCCAACAAACCACTACAGATCTGGATCTCTCTTCTTCCTAGACAGTTGAAGAAGATCTCGTTATGCTACCAGTTTGGGCAGCTAACTCATCTTGCTCTCACGATTGCCTCGATGATACTTTTCTATCAGATGAAGCTATCCTCGAAGCCATGTGTGGCAGTGAGAGGCCTTGGGAAGATATGCACCATCGATCTTATTTCCTTCCCAACCTTGAGCTCCTTGAGCAGGAGGAGTTTAGGATGACTCTAGCTGAGATGGTTGGTCACCCTGTGGCTCTTTTGCGGTCGCATGATATTTTCTTGGAGGGGAATATGGCCAATATTTCCCAACCACTTCGATCAACATCTCCTGCACTCCCGGAAAGATTGAGAATGTTTACGTCGGTGCCAATTGCACTCCTGAGGAGATTGCTATTTACACTGATTTGTTTACTAAACTCTGGGAAGCTTTCGCCTGGTCATATGAGGATATTCCAGGAATAGACCCCTGCATTGTTGAACACGAGATTAAAACGTATCCTGATGCTAAACCGGTTCGACAACGCTTACGTGCTGTGAACCCTAGGAAGGCAGCTGCTATTAAGGCAGAGGTGGAGAAACTGCTCAAAGCTGGTTTCATCTACCCCGTTCCCCTTACCGAATGGGTGTCAAACCCCGTTCATGTGGATAAGAAGTAGGGAACGATCCGTGTATGCACTGATTTTAGAGATTTAACCGTGCATGTCCGAAAGACAACTTCCCCACGCCATTCATTGATCAAATATTGGATGCTTGTGTGGGAAGTGAGATTTTTTCATTCATGGACAGATTCTTGGGTTATAATCAAATTCAAATCAAACCCGCGGACCAACATAAAACGACATTTATTTGTCCATGGGGAAATTTTGCGTACCGAAAAATGCCCTTCGGCCTCAAGAACACCAGAGCCACTTTTCAGCGAGCCATGACCTATGCCTTTCACGATCTTAAGAAGATTATAGAATTTTTCTTGGATGATCTTGCTGGCCATTCTCGCAAGAGAGTGGACCACCCCAAGCACCTCCGTATGATTCTCGAACGATGTATCCACTACAAAATTCGATTGAATCCCAACAAATGCATCTTCGCTGTTAGGACTGGTCACCTTCTAGGATTCATAGTTTCGAAGGAGGGTATTAGAGTCGATCCTCTCATAGTTGAGGCAATACTTCAGTTGCCTCCTCTGCGTAATCTGTTTCAACTTCAGAGCCTCCAAGGGAGAGCTACTTTTCTACGTCGGTTTATAGCTAACTATGCCAGTGTTACTAAAGGTTTTGCACGCCTATTGAAGAAAGACACACCTTTTATCTGGGATGAGCGAGCCCAGCAGTCTTTCGACACCCTTAAGAAAGCTTTGGTATCGGCCCATGTGCTTAGTCCGCCGAACTTTACATGAGATTTCATTCTTTATGTGGTCGCGTCTCAAGAGACTATTGGCATGGTCTTGGTTCAGGTAGATGATGCACTCATCGAGCATGTCATCTATTATCTTAGTCAAAATTTAGTAGACGCTGAACTAAGGTACACCCACGTAGAAAAGCTGGCACTTGCGACTGTTCATGTAGTCCAGCGGTTACGGCATTACATTTTGCTTCGACCAACCACTGTTGTAGCTCATATCAATTCATTTCAGTTCATGCTATCACAACGCCTTATCGGGGGTAAGTATAATAAATGGATTGTGATCCTTCAGGAATTTGATCTCGAGTTTACTTCTGCAAAATCGGTGAAATCATTGGTGTTCGCTGAGCTTATGTCGGACCTTCCACGGCTTGATGAGGATGTCATTCATGAAGATTTCTTTGTGGATGAACACTTATTTCTTATCTCGACCGAGGACCCTTGGTATGGGGATGTCATTAGATATCTCCAAACTTTGAAGTTTCCTCTGTATTATTCACGAGACGAGCGACGACGTTTGAGACATCACGCTAAAGATTATACTATCGTCGGTGACACTTTGTATCGTCGAGGAAAGGATTCCATTCTCCATCGTTGCTTGAATCATGAAGAAGCGGAATGGGTACTTAATGATTGCCATGCGGGGGCGTGTGGCATTCAGTTATCCGGGCTTGCTACAGCCCAACGTATTATGCGAGCGGGTTATTTTTGGCCTACTATCTTTAAAGATTGTATTAACATTATGAAGAGATGTCACCCTTGCCAGGTGTTTTCTTGGAACATACACTCGCATCCAGCGCCCCTCTATCCGGTTGTCACTGTCGGTCCCTTCACTAAGTGGGGGGTAGATTTCATGGATTGCAAACCAGCTTCGGCTGGGGGGCATCATCATATTATTGTGGTCGTGGATTATTTTTCCAAATGGGCTGAGGCCATGCCTACCGTTAAAGCCGATGGTGCTACTGCAGCCCATTTCGTGTTCAACCAGATTATCACTCGATTCAGTATCCCGAAAGAGATTGTCACTGACCATGACAGTCACTTTCAAAACAAGATGATGGAGGATTTGTCTCTCAAGCTTGGGTTTCATTAGGAACACTCGTCTTCCTACTATCCTCAAGCGAATGGTCAGGTTGAAGCATTAAATAAGTCTTTGAAGACCATTCTCCAACGTACCATCCAACAAAGCAAGACCAATTGGCACATCATGTTATATCCTGCTTTGTGGGCTTATCGAACCGCAGTTAAGACTGCCACTGGGTTCTCACCATTCCAGTTAGTTCATGGTGTGGAGTCACTTTTACCGATTGAATGCGAGATCCCTTCGCTCAAGCTAGCCATAGAGCTCCTCCCTGATACGACGGAGATTGAGCAACGTTTAGTACACCTTGAGCAACTTGACGAACACCGTCGAGATGCCACTGTGGCCATTGATGTTAACAAGCATCGTGTCAAGGTTCAATATGATAGGTCTGTCCGTCCCCGGCAATATGTTGAAGGTGACTTGGTACTCTTGTATGACCAAGCTAAAGAACCCCTGGGGGTAGGCAAGTTCAATCCCATGTGGCACGGTCCTTACATTGTGAGGCCTGTCCTTGAAAAAGGAGCTTATGAGTTAGAAGATTACGAGGGAGTTGTCTTGAAGGAGCCTAGAAATGGGCTCTACCTCAAGCGGTATTACACTTGAACCTTTGGTTCGGGTTGATACTTTTGTACACTATTGTATAGTTTTTCTGTACATAGTCTAGGTTGCCTTTTTGGTTGTCGGGTATGCTGATTAGCCTCTGTTTGATTGACAGATATCAGCGGGATGTCCTGCATTCTTAGGTTTCACGGATGGTGCTAGCCGACATACACAACAACTTGCTTTTGCTGCCTGGGTTATCTTTTCACTTGACCATCTAGTTGTGTCCTCAGGAGGTACTTATCTCGGTCCTACATCTAACAATGTGGTTGAGTATAGTGCCGTTGTTGAGCTACTTCGGGATGCCATTTCACATGGTATCCAGTCTTTAGAAGTCCGCCTGGATTCACAACTAGTTGTGTCTCAGCTGAATGGGCAGTACCGTGTACGAGACCCTACATTACTACGGATATTCCTTAAGGTATGACTCTTGGAGAGGCATTTTGTTTCCATTACATATATTCACATTCCGAGAAGTCATAATTATATATTTGATGCATACACTAACTATGTATTAGATTAGCATTTGTCACATTCATCATGAAGCACATAAATACAAAGACATTCATACATTTGTACCATACACACATATAGTAGAACTGAGAACCAAATTTGTATATATATATAAATATGTCCAAAAATGGTAGTGTCATACAAGACTGGAGCCCGTAGCCCTCAAAAATATACATATCGATACAAAAAATGATGAGACCCTGGGATATCTACTCCCTTCGAGGAGGTCTAGCTGCCGCCTCGACGGGATGTGTCTCATAGTAGTAATGTACTGCGTTGGCCATCCGCTGCGGTAGCCGCACCCACTCACCAGGAACACCCACTACCTGGCGCTGCATAGCCTCAGGTAGTCGGGCTACCTCTATCAGTGGTACTCGGGAAACCATCCGTGATATGTTGCGCCGCAACGTCTGGAGTGTGTGCCCTGCTGTAGCATCTGCTGCCACCTCATCTCTACCTTGACGACCATGTCTCAGGAAGCCCTCGAGTTTCACTGGGCCTTTGTCTACGACCAAACAATCACCCATTAGCACATGACATTACCACCAAAAATATTTTTTGCATTTCAACTATAATAAAAAAATCCATAAAAATTTAAAAAACACAAAACCAAAAGAGTACTCACCGATGTCTCTGAAAGCTGTGCCTGGTGGGAGCGGCATGTCACGGTCCTGTTTGAAGTCTATCCCTGCATAGGGATAGTCCTCTATAGCGATCACTTGCCAGTTCCACCAGCAGAAGAACTCCTCAGTATATGGTGACGCCAGACGGCCACCACCCTGTCGTGTCAATATCTCAGACCACCGGGTCAGGGCTGGATCTCGAAGACTGTGAGGAGAGACATCCACCCTCGGGCTAAGTCCCGGAACTCTCTCAAAGAAGAAACTGCAGAGGATGCTACCATACCCAATTTTTTTGGCCTTCCCCTCTTTGCATTCAGTCAATTGTGTCTTCATAGACACCAGCAGAGCAGTACACCAGTCAAATATAGTAGGCTGCAAGCATTGTGATGCGTAGAACATCACCGGTCTGGATGCCTGATGTAGTGCTTTGGATCCCGTGATCCACACCAGAGTTTCCACAATGATCTTTGTACTCAGATCCATTATGAGGTTGACTCGCACTTGACTTCCCACTGGTCGTGTGTTGGCAGGACAATACCGTACTATGTAGTCTTGCACAGTGATCCCACCACCCACGGTCCGTGATCGAAGACTAGGCACTTCCCCTCTATGGGACAAACCGATAATGAAGTAGATATCCTCCACTTCTAGTGTCAGTGTTTGCCCGTTGAGGATGAAGTGTTGAGCATCCACATCCCAGTAGTTGATCAAATGATGGAGTAGTAGGTTTTGGGCCCTTAAGCCCCTAAGACTCCAGTATTTATATAAGCCACATGCTTGCAATGCTTGTTGTGCTTGCAAATCATTGCGCACGACCTCATCTACCTCATCATGCTCTCTCTCCCTCCACTCTAGAACCATCCTGGAGTGCAAAGCAAGAGATTTTTAGTTAGTTTCCTGCTTAAAAACTTCTTCACGGCCGTACCCGCGGGCTAGATTGTAGACAGTTGCGGGTAGATGCTGGCAGTTAGTTTTTTGACTGCGTGTTTGATGCCCTACCCGCAACCTGCATGCTTATAGCCCGCGGGTAGTGCTGAAGCCATTTAGGGCTTGGCCAAACAAAAAATCCCACCGACCAAAATTGAAATAAAAACACTTAAATGAAAGGTATGGCAGTGACCACTAACCTGCTCTGGACGGTTCGCTGAACAGTTGCTCGTAGCTCCCACGATCGGCGCTTGAAGTTTCAGGTGCAAACTTACCACTTAACTCCAAAATGGTGAATAGTGCAAATGAATTGAAAATTATTAAATTTTATTACGATTTATAATTTTTTGGACCCACTTTTCTATAGTTTTTTCCATTTTGAGCCATTATGAACTAATATCGTGTCCTGGAGTAGTGTTTTTTCAACAGATTTCCTCGGCGAGAGTTGTTCTGATCCATTTCACACCTACAACAGGTACGTTTCACACTTGGCATACAGGTTAGATGCCATTTTCACATGCATTATGCATTTGACCTTTGACCATTTTTCATAAACCCTAGGTGCGACCCCGCTTCGTGACTGACACAGAACCTTCACACTGTTATAGAAGTGTCGTCATGTGGCAGTAGGGCTTTCCTGAACATGGGTACCCTAGTTAGAACCCCATTATGATTTTGGTGCCCATGCCGTTGTTTGTCCTCGGGATTGGGGGTCCTTTGTAGTCACGCCATGACGTTGAGATGAAGACTCATACTCTACTTTGTCTTATGCTGGCCATCTCCCTTAAGGACTCCCCTCAGTTATATCATGTTGTGATTGCATTGCATCATCCTGCTTGCCGCTTGAGCCTTGTGCCGGCTCCCGCTTACTCAATTGTTAGCCTGGTGCATGAGCACCTTCCCTGTCGAGCCCTGCAAAGCTTATATATTTGCCCTTCACAATTTGATGACCCTTTGACCCTGAGGGAACACACCCCTGAGTGTAAATATCCTGCATGCACTTCCTTGCATTGAGCATAGGTATGTTCCACTGCTTGGGACTAGTCTGCTAGCTATTTGACACTCGTTCCCTCACTTGTTGTACTATAAGCAATTTTATTCTTTTTCAAGCTTTTCCTAAATATGAAAAAGACAAAAAAATCAAATATTCCAAAAAGCCAGATGGGATTATGGTCATTATTTCTTGTTGGCAGCTGTTGTGTTGCCTTTGAACAGAGCATTCATTCCACTCCGTACATTTTGAGTCGGGACTATAGTTGGGCCTTAGGAGCTGTACTTGTTTCTCAGTTTTCTCCACCGATTGGTTAAGCTTCCAGTCATTATGGAGCCCTCTATAATGCCTCCTGCATTGCATAGTTTATGTCAAGTCTATGCTGCCTGAGTCTATCCATCTGCTCATTCTCTTGTTCAAAGGAAGTCCTGAAACCAGTGTCAGCCACTCCTCAGATATCTTGACTATTGCATGTCGGCCATCCTTATTGAGTCAGTCCGTTTCACCTGAGATCTTCCAAATCTTTCAGCATTGCTAGTACCTTGTGCTGGTTGATGGGGGATTCCTTAATGCCCTCCTTCTAGCGAGTCTCATTCCGTCGAATTCAACTCATTTATTTTGGGACTTGAGGCTTAGAGTTCAGTTGAGTACCTTAAGGCTTGTAGTCATTAGTGGCAGGTTCTCTCGCCATCGACAGTTTTGGGAATACATCAATGTCCCCTGATCGATGGATTCATCCTAGTGTTCGACTTCAACCCATTTATTCACACTCTGATGATTGTGCTCTGTACCTTGATGCCCATTTTCATTATCGGTGGGTCATCTCGCATCTGTTAACGGTATACATCAATGATCGGTAATCAGACGATGTCTCGTAAGGTTCAACCCCAACTCCTTTATTCACTTGATGGGACTTGCACCGTAAAAGACATGTGTAGAAGATCCCAGGAGATTGTGGCATTCAGTATGCTACATATGACTTTGAATTTACATCTGAGATATCACCTCTCAGATTTCAGCAGTTTGTACCTCCAGTTTTGCACCAGTTGTCTTCTTTTCAGTAGAAGACCATATCTTACTGTAGAGGGATCATGGCTATGATCACTTGTGACATATATTTACTTATGTACTGCCTATTCATGGCCATTGTATTAGATTGTTGTACTATACCGACATGTATTCAGAGATACTATTGTATTATGACGAGTGAGCTGTTCTTTCCACTTGTGTCTCCATCACTCCACTTCTGAGTTTTATAATGTATTTCTGCCATCGTAGCACATTTCAGTCTCTGACCTCACACATTAGGGGGCATCTGTTACACAGAAATATTCCACCCTGTGAGCATCAGCATTCTTTGGCCTGTAGGATCCATTTCAGTGACTCGGATCCATTTTCATCGTTCAGTGATACCAGTCTACCCTATTTTTGTTCCTACCCGCGTGTTGTATCACTATAGCATGTGTACCCGCGAGTTGCATCCCTATAGCCTGCGGGTATCAAGTAAAATGGTAAAAACCACTATTTTATTACTTTTTACTCCCAAAAAGCGGTCATTGGGTGACCTTTGGCTCTCCATCTGCCCAAGTAACGTCTCGATGAGTCCTTTCGCCTACCTTTGAGAGGACTATATATTGAGCACATATGGCTTATGGACGGGAGGAAGAAGAGAATAGTAAAGGCACTCTAGTGGATTTTTGCCCTATCTTGAGTCTGCACTCATTGATCCTTGTAGTTGTGAACCAGTTATGTTCACCTTCCAAACTCCTTGCTAGTTTGAGCTTGCCTTTCATGGAGGATTGAAGTGGTGGAGGCACAAGTGGATTGATCTAGATCTTGGTTCAGATTGGTTGCGGCAAGAGGTCGTATCACTTTGTACTTCTTCTTGTTCATTAATAGAACTACTCATATTCTCGTCCATTCATGGTGTGAATGTCATTTATTATACATTGGGTTACATTTGCTTATGATATTATGGACCATTGTTATTGATAATGTTAATGTCATTTATATATCACATGTACTTGTTAGATATTGGTTGTCAAGACTAATTTGCAGATTACAAGTGCTTGGATGTGCGCGGATTGAAAGCTCCAACGGGGATCTACATCAAACGTTGGATCGAGGTTGGTTACATTTCTCCATTATTTTAACATTGCCATTTATAATAGCATTGTTTTGAGAATTGAGTAGATTTCTGGTAGTCATCTGTCTGCTGTGCTATTCCCAAGCCATAGTGAGTTTTCTCGAATACACACCACTCCCAACAACTCCAAACCTCAACCATTGAGAATCCAGAAGTTGTCTCTAGAAGAGATGACAATATGCCAACGCCTCAAGATTTGTTATAACTATGATGAATGGTATTTCAAAGGGCATAAATGTAAGGAGAAGAAGTTATTTCCAAATAGATGAATCCCCATAAGATAACCTAGAAGACATAACAATTAAAGACACTTAGGAACCAAAAGTATAGGATGCCACTCTACCCATGGAAGATAATGCATGGCGAGGAACCTCAAATTTCTCTCCATGTCTTATCAGGATTTTCATGACCCCAAACATTGAAGTTGATTAGCTACATCAAGCATTGAAAAAGTGATTATATTGATTAATAGTGGCAGTACCCACAATTTTATTCATAGGAGAGTAACATAAGAAACCCATTGCTATGTCTGTTCTATACCAAATTTCCAAATTATGATAGCAAATAGAGGGAGAGCTGATAAAATGTGGGTGCATATTTAGAAATGTGAAACTCCAAATGGGCGAGTACCATCTCAAAAATAATATGTTTATTGCTATAACATGATTTGCCACACCCTATGCAACATGCCTTGATGGCCTACCTTGTCCCTCTGCAGAAACTCAGTGAAAACACCAAAAAACCATATTATTGTTGATGTACGTGGGTCATCATCACTATAGCATGTGTATACACATCCTGCACCATTACAACCCGCGCACATCGGGTTTCATGCTCAAAATTAAAAATATTTCGAGTTTTCCTTTCCAAGTCATGGCTGTTCTGATCCTTGGCCTTCTATATACTGGAAAACGCTCTTATTCAACCCTTCACCTCCTTTGAGGGCTATATATTGAGCCATTGTGAAGCATTTGAGGGAGGATAAATTGGAGAGCAAGTAAACTATGGAGGAATTTTGCCCCATTGCCATGCCTTGAGTATTCATCCATTTGTCCTTGTAAGATTGAACTTCTCTTATGTTCATCTCCCAAGCTCTTCCCTATCTTGTGAAGGAGGAACCCAATTACTCCTTGAACTTGTGAGATTTCCATTGTATGGAGGATTGAAGTGGTGAAGGCCTAGGTGGAGGAACTTAGTTTCTCGGTTCTGGTGAGTTGCTGGCAGGAGGTTGTCACTATGTACTATGTTCATTATATTAATTGAAATACTCTTTTCTCGTCCAATTCACGTTGCAAATTTTTATATTATTTTCATTGCGTATATTTGCTTAATATGCTCATGGATTATGCTAGATTATATGCTAACAATTTATATACATTTTATATGCTCGTATGCCTTGGTTGTTGAGGACAACTTGCAGGTGAAGAGCATTGGATTGAGAGCTCAAAGGTGGTCTTCTTCGGACATCTGGTTGAGGTAAGGGTCTTATCCTTTTATTGTTGGTATTTCATGTTTATATAGCATATTTGGGAATTGAATTGATTTATGGTGTCACTCTGTCTATTATGGTTCCACCCCATCCATAGGAATATTTTCTCCGTAACAGAATTGACATCTCCGTTGGGGATATCTCCTTTTTGGGGTCTTCTTGGGTGATTTTTCTCTTTCATTGCTCTCGGTTTTCCTGAGTTTCTGTGTCGCTGGTAGCTTAACAGTTAGTATTTTGCTGTTTTCCTGAGTGGTTTGGCTTTATTCTCATTTTTTTTGCCATTTTTCTCCACCCACACGGGTTGGGTGTGTCTTGATTGTGTACCCACGTGGGCTGATTGTGTTTCACCCACGTACATATGCTAATATTTAATTGACAGTCTCGTACATCTCAGGTTTGAGCTTATTTCTTGAATGGGATGCTTACTGGGTGAGTTTTGAGTGTTGTTGAGTCTTCTTGGGTATCCGTGTTGTCTATTGTTTGCATTTATAGTGATTGGAAACTCTCTTTTTGTTAGTGTTTAGGCAAATTGGTTTCTTGTCATTTTTTTCATTAGTAGTCCTTTTTTGTGTGTTTGATTCATGACTTCTTATTGTCTTGCTTGGCTGGTCTTCTTATACTAGATACAAAATTGAAGAGGTTTATGGTTCAATCTTGCATTTTCATTCCATTATATTTAAAATACAAAATATTTGCATTTTTCATTTTACTTGAGAATTTGCACTTTTGCTTGGAGTTGCATTAGTCTAGGCATCATTTGGGAAGATTGCATTTGCATTGAAAGTGAGAGAGATCATACTTGTGCATTTTTAGTTAATAGCATACAAATTTCATTTGAAAAACAAGACTAGTACTTAGCAATGTTTTTATGTATGCTTCTTTTCTTTTGTTGAGTCACAAACATCACTAGTTGCGCGACCATATTCCTTTGACTAAGAAACAACCAATTAAAATTAATGCTTAATTTTAAAATTGATTAGAAATATCTTTTTTTTTAGGGTGCAAAAACAAAGGTAGGTTTTAGAGTCTTGGAATAGGATTTTGTGAGTGAACTTCTCCAAGACTACAAAAATTAACATTAGGAATCTATTTAGGGAGTGGTGAAATCCATGGTATAATTGGTGTTCTCGGGAAGCTCCTCTTATACAGGAGTCAAGCACGAGGTCGCGTGAAAGATGGTTGCGAAGATGGCCCTCTAATACCTTCCTATCCTCGGAGATATATACGGGTTCTATTCGTATCTGGGGGTTCTTGAAGAACCTAAGTGCTTCTTGAGATTCAGGCTTAGCTACCCTACCCATATGATGGACTTGGCCTACAACAGTTCACCCGAGCATTGGTTATACGTGGTGACCTTAGTTGTTTATCCTAGGTATACACAGAGGGTACTTGTAGGGGTTATTCTGTGAGTGTCCTGAGTCAGATAGGGGTCAGAAAACACACAGACTTGCGTTGTGAAGTCTGAGGGCCCTTATAAATGATTTTTTTTTTTAATCTCCGTCTATAGTAGAGGATTCTAAGGCCTCTCATGGGAAAGGCATACCTTCTATAGTTCGGGATGCCCCTTAGCCATCTGCTTTGTTTGTGTGCATTTGGCTTAGATTTTCTAGGAGTGTGCTCGTTGCCGGTTAGTTGGACTTAGGTATTGATACTGTTTTCGCGACTTTTTTGAAGTCATCATGGATCAATTTCCGGCTATCCGTTATTCTCGTCATTTACCAGGCTTACCACCCAATGATCCTTTGCATCCTCTTCATGAGAGGCATAGAGATAATAAAGGTGGTCTTTATATATCCCATTGAGAGCTTCAAATAATTCTCACTATGAGCTCTGCTTCTGATATGTTATTGATCCCTTCGACCCTTACGTCAGCAGTGGTTGGGGGATTCCATGGGACTCCCTCTTCTGTTGCCTCATGGTTCCCAGGGAATCTTGTGCTCACGGGTTCTCACAATGCTGGTCCATCTCAGCCTATTAGAACTAATCCTTTTGATTACACTTGGTCATATGATCATTTGTCCAACTTTTCCTTATTATTATCGAGTACTAATGCTTATTCGATCCCCTTAGCCTCTAATCCATTTTCTTTTGGCATGCCTAATCCCACAACGAGTATCCCATCCTCCATACCAGTTTTCAATGGTAACCCTATTGACGGGCTTAGGGGCATATCGGCCCCCTTTACCGCATATCAATTCGAGAGTGGTCATATCCCTCCTTCTTCTCCTTATGTTGGGGGATGGCCTCCCCCTTCGTCATCTCCTAATAGTAGTGTTAATCCTTTTATGGGTGGGGGTGTGCATGTAGGAAGTGGTTCCACTTCATATATCCCATCCGTATAATGCACATCATCTACTATGCCAGTTCCCACTAATGCCTTTCTTATGGAACATCCTCCTCCGAGTTCGATTGTTCCTTTGGGAGGGAATGTATCTTTTAATATGCCCCCCCCCTCATCTGGAGTTCCTTCGTAGGGGGGTACACGCCTCTACCCTTTTCATGGCGCAATGTATACCATCCTATGGGAAATTTTGGTAATATTTCTTTCTCCTCCGAGGGGATCCCTACCATGCAAATGCATGTGCATCCTTACATGAATCAATTTGGAGGGGGTTATTATCCTACTGTTCAGGTTCGTGGTCTCTATTAGAACCCACCCTGGCCCATGCTCTCTAATTTGATGCCAACAGGCATTTATCCGCGGAACCAATCTTTGCTGGGGACATGGCCTCAAACGTCACAACCAAGGCTCACATTCCTGGATACCTTGAATTTTCTAGACCTATCCAGATTAACGAATGATCATGTGTGTCATGATCTAGCATGGCCCTCAGTCCCCACTAAGCTTCCCTTTGACATTCCTAAGTTTGAGGGTAAGAAGGGTGAGGATCTAGGTGATCATGTTACCACCTTTCACCTTTGGTGCTTATCTAATTCCTTAAACCACAATTCTATTCATTTGAGATTGTTTCAACGTACCCTCATAGGACCTACTGCGAAATGGTATGTCAAGTTACTCGGGCACATGTACCGGACCTTTAATGAACTAGCCATAGTTTTTCTCAACCACTTTCAGTTACCAGTTCGTTAGGACGCAGGCATCGAATTTTTATCTGCATTCCGTCAGGATAAAGCCACTCACATTTTGGATCATATTCAGGAGTGGCGTAGACTAAAGTGGTTGATTAAAACTAACATTCCACCAGATTTCCTGTTGGAATGGTTCCTTAAGTCCCATTTTCCATATACTATGAAGGATGTCTCAACATACGAAGTAACTACTAATGAACAAGCTATATTTAAATATTAGCGGTTAGATTTGATCTGCGCTCAATCTGGGCTTCTTTACGAAATTATTCCTTACGCAGCACGATCTAGTCATGAACACAAGAAAAATCTAGGGCCTCATGCCGATGGCATTGTAGGCACTGCAAGTGACAAGGCTATAGACCAGGTGACGAATCAGATGTAGAATTTGTCCATTAGCCAGTCTGCAGCAGGACAAGCAATGGCTTCATCCTCTCCTACCCAGTCATCGGAGGTACATTCTGTGCAATCGACGAACACAAAAGGTAACTAACAACCTGAAGGGAATAAGAAGAAGGGGAAGAATAATCGTAAGGGTGCGAATAATAATAAGAAAGGAAATCCAAATAATGACAAGAACGACAATAATGTTGGTGGGGACAAGAAAAAAAAATGGAAGGTGAAGTTTCCTTATAAGCATTTCTCCTAGGATCACCTTACTCACTTGTGCCCCAGGATGGATGAGGCCTCTAAGCTTATAGAACGGAGCCCATATGTGTTAACAAATCCACTTCCTCATGATTAGAATATGGCTTCGAGTGCTTCCAACACCAAAAATGGGTCTAGTGGGAGTCCAAACGCTTTGGCCCATGACGGTGGCCATGGATGCATTAATATGGTCCATTCAGAGATTAATGTTGCCGCTTGCTCTCGTGACTATGTCCCTTCCCGTCCTTCTATGGGGAAAGAGCCTCCCCCTCCGTAGATCCATTTGTAGATCGATAAGTTTGACCCTATGTCTCATGTTCCAAAAGGATTTCTTAAGCGCTCGACCCATAACCTTTACGCCAGAGCTACCCATAATTATTCCATTGTTGAGGATCTCGCCCATAGGTTGTGTGTTATTTCATATTTGGAGGTACTCAAGATGTGTCCCATACGGAGGAATTCCTTACTATCTTCCCTGGGAGCTCTTGATTAAGTGGCCCTGGTGTTATCAAGTTTGATTTCGTTGATGTTTAACTTGGCTTACCTTACCATGTGGCTTTCCAAGTCCATGTGGAATGTCTTAATATGACCGTCAAACGCATTGTTGTTGACGAAGGTGCTTCAACATCAGTGATGTCCCTATCTTGTTGGAAGGCCCTTGGCTCTCCTCCGCTATCTAAGTCCATGACCATGTTGACTGCATTCGTTGGGAGTTCGTTTAAACCACATGGAATTATGCCCTCTCTTCAGGTCCATTTGAGTGGGAAATCTGTGTCAATTGAGGTTGAGGTGGTTGATGCACCCCTCGACTATAATATTTTATTGGGAAGGAATTGGATCTATGCTATGAAAGCGATCTTCTAGTCTGTGTTTCACGTGATATGATTTCATCATGAAGGAAAAATCATGACCACCGATCAGTTATCCTTTACTAGCCCCATTTTCTCTGCATCGTCGGGATCTATGGTCCCCATAATTGAAAATCCCTAGAACACAACTGAGAATGTTGGTGTCGGTATGTATTCTTCTCTCATGGGAACTTTTAATTTTTTGGCACCAATATCGTATATCGATTCGATTTCCGATGGTGATTCATCATCGCTAAGTCCGGTGTCATTTCGCACTTCATATTTGAATGATCCATGAAATCTCCCTTCCCCAACTGCATCATGTGAAGGGCACTCACACATCGCAATGGCCATGCCGATGTCTACAACAGAGCTCACTTATCAAGATTTACAAGAAGTCACCGCAGACCCTGATCTTTCTTCTTCGTGGATGGAGGAGGAATATCCTCTGTTCCTGCCCACTTGGGCAATTAACTCATCATGCTCACTGATTCCATTATCTCAAAACACAATTTTCCATCTTGGAAATTGTTTTATGGTTTTTCGGGTCCTGAACTTTTGGGGTCATTTTGAGGCCCTAAACGACATTTTTTTGGCACAACAGCTCCCAGAAAATAGCTAGAATACTGGTTCGTTCAAAATGTGTATTTTTGTCTATACCTTTTCAACATGATACCAAGTGCCCCAAACGAAGATCAGATGCAAACGTAACACCCCTAGGAAGTTGACATATCAACTAACCACAATAGGGCCCACAAACCTTTTGGTGTTTCATATTTTGGGGTTAGGGTTTTGGATTTTAGGGTTTTTCTTATTTACGCTTTATGTTAAAAGGCCCTTTTGGTCTCATTGTAACTCAGTTCTTGAGAATGCATGTATCAGTCACATCTCTTCTCAAAGATAAGCTGCCACTATTCTACCGAGTTCATTTCACTCTAAATTTGTTTACAGCTCCTGCATATTTCCTTCATTAATAGAAATTGAGTATTACTATATCTCTATGGTTCTATCATATTTATGTGCTTCATTTCATTTTCTCATATAAATACGGATCACCAGAGGAATTGCAATCACTTCCAATCACCACAAATATATAGATTGATATCTCAACGGATTTCATATCGAGAATCCCTAAAGATGGTAACAAATAAATTAGCATGGTGGTAGTCAATCGTCTTTTGAAGTATGCCCATTTGTGTGCCTTGTCACACCCTTTTACCCCATATCAATTCAATAGGTATTGAGGGAGTGGATTTTTAAGTTACATGGCATGCCCACTTCCATTGTCTCATATTAGGACCCCATATTTACTAGCAAATTTGGTTAGGATGTTTAAACTTCAAGGTACCTACTTGAACGCCTTAGCATGACATATCATCCCTAATTATATGGTCAAATGGAAGTGGTCACTAAGTGCTTAGAATCTTATTTGTGATGCTTCACTTTAGAAAAGACACACAAATGGGTACAATGGCTTCCTCTTGCATAATGGTGGTATAATACCACTTATCATGGAGCTACCAATATGACATCACATGAAGTAGTTTATGGCCAAAATCCCTTGTTAGAGGCTTCATATTTACCAAGCACCTCCAATGGTCATGTTGTGGACAACACACTCAGTACTATGGAGCTATCTTCCACACACTTAAGGACTATTTGATTATGGCTCAAAATATAATTAAACAAGAAGTTGACCAACATCGCTTAGAGTGTTCTTTTGTAGAAAGGGATCAAGTGTTTATTTTCCTTCAACCTTATAAACAAACACCACTCAACCACAAACTCCACCAAAAAAATGAAACCGGAGTCCTATGGACCCTACAAGATTATCCAACACATTGGACATGTGGCCTGCAAGCTATCTCTTCTAGACCACTCCAAGATTCATTTGGTATTTCATGTGTCTTGTCTCAAGAAGGTCTTAGGATAAGTTTGCAAAGTGAAAACCAACTAGAACTTTATGAAGAGGGTCCCGTTTGGATTTAGTCAGAAGTAGTATTGGATACCAGAGAGAATTTATTGTACAAGTACATGGTTCAAGAAATCCCGATTCAACGGAAAGATATGCAACTAGAAGATGCCACATGGGAACCTACAATGATTATGAAAATTTCCCTCACCTTCACCCTTGAGGACAATGATTCTCTTGAAGGGGGATGGCATGTTATGGTCCCACCTTAACCTCCTAATTTAGGTTCATAGGAGTTTGCTAATTAATGTATGCAACCATATTCTGTGAATAAAGGTCTAATAGAAAGTAGTGGATACTCACTTCAATGTAAATTTGTCCTCTTTACTAAACAAGGCTTACTACGTAGTTGATACTCATTAATTATGGGGAAAACAAGTAATAAGAGACGTGTTATTGAGAATATATTTAGAGATATAGGAGGCTACAAAATGCTTTTTCAAGTATTGTTGTATTTTGAGCTTTCCTTAGTGAAAGGTCCTCCCACCTTAAGAGGCAATTCAACATTGATTTCTTTATTTTGATGAATCATTAATACAAGGGTATATTTTACATATTGAATATTATTTGTCTCTTGTTTCTAGTTCTATTCATCTATAATCATTGTATACCTAGTTTGTGTTCCAAGTTTAAGGGATAAAGAACACTACATAATGCAATCAAGAAGACCTCTTAAAAATTGAATCTCATAACTTTTTACTTGTGGATATAGATCCTTAACCCAAACACTAAACTTTGTTATTCAACATGATACATATGCCATTAATTATTATCCTTGTATATAAATATATTACAATCAAAGGAGATCATCTGAAGAATGGTAACTCTAAACTTTACTCTTATATATCAATCATTAATCAAAATACCAAATCTAGGTGTTTGAAAAAAAAACACTCATGTTATTAGTCCTTGCAAAAGCAGTGTCTATTGTAATTGGTCATTTTTTTATAGTTATTAGTTATCTATTTTTTTGAAACAATATCTGAAGTCTTGTAACCAATGAGGTGCGAAACTTATTTAACTTGCCTAAGATATCATTCTTTTTTTAATTTTCCAATTTCATATATGGAATTTTGTATTGGTTCAAAAGCCTTGATGGGACTTAAATACCCCTGGTGGAGGAAAATTTGTTTTATATATTTTCAGTGCTTTAAAATAATTTTGAAATATAAATTTCTCATTGGCTTAGTTCATCGACACTTTCCTCTCCCGATTGCATTTTACTCCTCCCCATTGGTGCACTGATAACATTATTAATTAGACAATGGTGACATTGCATACAATGAAAAGGTGCTTCATAAGATGCCTCCCTCATCCCATGGTGACCCTTGTCTCTTTCTCCACTCCCTCATCCCATGGTGACCCTTGTCTCTTTCTCTACTCCCTCATCCCATGGTGGCCTTTGTCTCTTGCTATAATTCCTATGCCTAGGATGCATGGAGACATGCGTCAATATACATGAACACTTCCATGCACATGGAATTATTATGGAAAGTAGTGGATTAATCATAATACTATACCTTAAACAAATGAATTGGTGCTAAAGTCCTTGAGTTGATCCTACTCCTTCACTACTACCACCATAAATATCAGTAATCTCAACAAATCGTATGTATATATGGAGCAACCTACACGTTATAAAGTTGAGATTACCAGTTGATAAGTTCTTTGAAAATATGTAAACTAACTTTTGCATTGCTTGAATTGGTTTGATTCATTACCAACTTATCAATTTTTTGTTTTCCAACACCTTAGCTAACTAAATTTATAGGCATTTCTATAGCAAAGATCACAACCCTACTAATGCACGCATCTAGAGCATCGAAATACAATAGCTTCAGTTATACTTACAAAAAATATTGAGATAGTCTAAGAGGCAAAGAAAAAAAACTCCCGAAGGCTCGTATATACTTTGAATCTTATCAGAAGAATTCTAAGAGGTATGGGTATGAGGCTCTCATTTAAGAGGGCAGGAAAATATTCAATAAAAGGGAGTTCCATGAAAGAATTTATAGGATCCTAATATGTGTGAAACTATTTACCAGAAGAATGCTAAGATGGATGGGTATCAGGATCTCATTTAAGAGGGCACATGAAGATTCAATAAAAGGGAGTTCCATGAAAGAATTGATAGGCTCCTACAATGCGTAAAATTCTTTACCTTATTTGTAGGCTTGCAAGTGTGAAGATGATATGTTCATCTTCTATTGACCTTAGTGTTTGTGCAAAGATGTTGGAACACTATTTGAAAAGACACTGTTAAAGATAAATACACCAAGTGTGAAGATGATATGTTCATCTTCTATTGACCTTAGTGTTTGTGCAAAGATGTTGGAACACTATTTGAAAAGACACTGTTAAAGATAAATACACATGAATAATATAAACATGATATTCTTTTCACTAATGAGAAATGTACACATAAGTACAATCATATGAGTCTTGGTTTTGTATTCCCAAGGAATCTCTTGGAATTCTCGTGACTTTTCCCATTCACATGCGACTCTTCACATGGATTACCATAACCATGAGGATTAGGTTTCCAACATGCCCCCCCTTAATATGAAGGGGTAGATATGCACCCAAGCAAAGAGATGAAATATAGAGAATAATAGATACAAATGGTTGGAAGTGGTCTCTGAACCAAAATATAGCAGAAATTGATGTCTTCTACTAAATGGGTGATTTTGGATGACCACAAACTCTGGAACTTGGTGCTCACTTTGGTACTAGCTCAACGGTTCCCTCTGTAACTTGGTGCTCACTCTGGTACTGACTCAGTGGTTGCCATTGGAAAATGGTGGTTTTAGGAAGACCACAAACCAGATCATGCTCAAGTGGAACATGGATTTGACATTGTCTCTAGTTGTAGCTTTGACTCTATCTAGGTAGCTTTGGATGGACACTCTGGAAATTGGCACAAGGTTCTAGATATGGATTTGGCACTAGTTCAAGCTTTCTCTTTCCCGCTCACTTATTCTCACTTGCTTGTTTCTAATTGGCAATCATCCCTCCCTATTAGGCAAAAGGTGAGGAGTAGGAAATATGTCAACTACAAGATGTGTGATTACTTGAGAACAATCTATTTGGTATGACATATATATCTTTTTAGTTGTTGAATACCATTTCCAAGAAGCAATCCACCCATAGTGAATCTTCTCTCTTGCAGGTTTCTTCAACATGAAGAATCTATATGAAGAATGAGTATGCTTTCCACAATGCTTACAAGGATGGATATCAAAACATCGATATTCCATGTGACCAACTTAAAAACAATGTTGTTATTTTGGAATATGATGCAAATTTGAAGTGGGTGAAGATGAAATTTCCTGACAGAATTTAGCACTTCGGAACTCGATAAGTTTGGAATAATTATGAATGTGAAAATTCACTTCCTTGTCATATCCCAGACCGGTTCTATGCTTGTTGTGGTTGAAGTTTCTTCCCAAGGTCTGATGAAGGGCTTGGAAAGTGCAAGCGGAACCTATGTATAAAAAAAATCATCTTCATTTTCTTTTGAAGTGGCATCAATCATTTGAATATGTGCAACTAAATTTGCAAGTTGTTTATTGTTCTGAATAGAAACGAAAGTTTAGAATGTTGATTCTTTTAGTTTATTTCTTCATGTTGGAGCTATGATTCAAGCTGAATAAATTCAACTATCTCTGATGAATCTTGTAGACAAGTTAAAACAGATTTGAGAGTTTCCTTATTGATTGAAACTATGTTATCAATAGTGGTGAATATTTGAGTGTTCAATAACTCTAATAATCTTCTAGTCTGATCCATTTAGTGACTGATAAAAGACACAAGGGGTTTCCTTCAACTCCACCCTTTCACAACAAGACTCAAAAATTTGAGAAACCAACTTAGAAAATGAAGGGCGTTAGTTTTGATTGATAGTGCATCTGTTTACAACACAATAAAACATAATAAATGTTGCAAGTACAATTGAACTTACAAGAAAAAACTATTTTCAAGTTACAACCGATCTCCAAAATTAATGCTTTACCTCCAACCCTTTTTGTGATTGATGATGCTCCAATGATCTCAAGGTTGTTGTGATGCTAAGGTTGGGGTATGGACATGATCATATAATCTCCTTTTGTTGGATTTAATGATCTTTTTCTCTTGGGGGTAACCAAGATCCACTTCACATATAAACAATTAAATTTTTTCCAACTTATTCTTTATGATAATAAAATTACTTTGAATAGATGTGGGCATGTATACTCTTTCTGAGTGCGACGAATGCAAGCTTCTTGCAATACAAAAATCTCTTCAAAGACAAGCCATGACAACAGGTTTGGCCTTGGAAAATATTGAACATCCATACTAGAGAGGAAATGTTCCAGTAACTAATTAAGATATACCTATTAAAGAGAGAAAAAGAAATTTACTTCATGAAATCATTTCCCAACAATGGAGGAACCTTCTGGCAATGTGAAAAATTATTTTGATTCAATTTAGAAACACCCAAATAAGTGCAAAAACTCTCGTAGGACATCCATCAATCTATGGCATGAATTCGCATCCAATGGAGGAGAGAAACTTGTTGTTTTAAGGGATTAATAGTAAAGGAATTCGCCCAAAAAACCAAATAACTCTTCTAGATGTACGTTGGCTCACTTGTGGGTAGACCCAGGTTCACTACGACACATACCAATAAATCCCAAGATACTATCCCTTTCGGCTTCACCTGCGAATAGGTGAAGTCTCACCCGAAGTACCTATGGGTACTGCAGTAACCACGTTTCTGCAGCAGCAAAAGGGTGGGAACTCTGTTCTATAGTCGCACCCATTAACAAAACCTCGACAGAATTCAATTTAAATCACATATGTGTACATCTATTGCACAGTATATCGTAACTGAGAAAATTTCTGTCTTATTGTCATGTCATTGCATATTTATCATTTTAACAGCACATGTAAACAAAACAACAAGCATACACATGAACATTCACATAAACAATACATTGAATATTTTTACGCGGAAACCCAACTGGGAAAAAACCACAAAAATGCTTTGTTTATTCACTGATCCCATTACATAAATAATTTCATCTTCATATTATTACAGATTTGCGCACACATCCTGGAGACTGCAACTCTTACAAAAACCCTTCAATTACACAAAATCATACATGGGATCACTTAGCTCTTCGTCACACCCTCTCTTCAACCACCTTACATCCAAAATTGTCAGCAACCTACTCAACCCAACCCGTTACATATATATAGTATTGTAATAGCCCCCATGAAGCACTAAGTAGACCTAAAATCCTAACTTACTCCCTAACTTACTCTAACCACTTTCTTGGTTGACGTGATCAACCACTATTATTTCCCTCTTTTACGGCACTACGTCATAGTCCTTCCTTCTTTTGCGGGTGCGCTTCTTGTTAACTGCTTCGTTGTTGAACCCCCTTTCACATCAACAAAAAACTAGTTCAAAAATATCCTAGGGCCAACAATGTATAAATTGTTTTCCGTTGAGTAACAGGGAATGGAAAAATTACAAATATTTGTCTTGAGAAATGAAAAATCCTCCATCCAACTCCTATAACGAGTGCACAGAATTGAACCAAAAAATGCAATGAGATTGTGCAAAATGACAAAAAATATACCTCATTTTCATTTCCTTTGAGAGTCAATATTCATTATATGTCTCTCGGTCCTTGCTTCCTTGACAGAGATAGGAAGCACACATGGATGAATAACTCCATACGCAGCCTTTTGGTGGCCTTTTACACATAATATTATTCATCTTATGCAAGTTGTCTCTCTTCTCCTTGTGTCATTGTGAAGCTATTCTTGGGTTATCTGATTCTCTAGAATTTTCCAAGCCACAATTTATATCTCAATGGAAAACCTTTCACTGCCCCAAATTACATGATCAATTACCAATTCCCTTCTCCATTTGTTGTTCCGTGTTCTTCTACTTATTCTCCCCAAGCGAGGATTGGTTTAGAGGGCTTCTAATTCCCCAGTCTATCATACTCACTATTGTGTGTAAATCAGTACACACACATGCCAAATGACACATACTAATGGGTTGTGCAACCTCAATATAGATTCAAATAAACAATAAACAAAAAAATAAATCAAACAGATTAACACCAACAATATGGGTACACTCCTCAATCAATATAACACATGCATTTGTAAACAATTAAAGAATGCTTTTATATTCATAAGGAAATAGTACAACAGAGAGTAATCATCTCGATGCAACGAAGAGGAAGAGGCCCTTGCAGCTATCGAGGGAGGGTCTGTTGGTTTCCTTGTGATCTTGCAACTTTCATCCACTCGTCATGATGATGACCTCCTATAGGCGAAGTCTTGGTAGAGTAACGAAATGAGTGAAAGATGGAAATTGTGTGTTGAATGAAGGACCTATCGGGATTTTTGTAGGCATGATAATGGCTAAGATATGGATCAAGGTTTAATTTTTTGAGCCCTAAATATGTTACCTAACTTGGGCCATGCCAAGTATCATGCCAACTTTCCCCCTTTTCATTATGAATAAGGAGAAAACAACCAAAAATGAAGTTTGGGAATAGGTTGCACTTATTGGGGGAAATTGTGTGAATTAGGTTGTTTATTTCGAGGAAAAAGGTGTGACTTGGGCCAATGCTTTCAGGGAAATAGGTGCGACCTCAATTTAAGGTGGTCCATTTAAGGTTTGATTTTGATTTTTTGACTTTTTATCACTTCCTCAAGATCATGTAGATGGAATGGGGTGGGAAATCAATTCCAATGATGTGTACAGATGACAAAGTTGGTGACATGGTAGGTGAGAAAAATTTGGATATTAACATATTTCCCCTTGATGTGTGAGGTTAGGAACTCATCATATGGCCAACATACATCATAGGGCTGTTATACTTCAAGGATATAGGGGTGACAATGATATAGAAGTTGGAGATCACGTCTGATGGAACTCACCTTCCCAAGGGGCTACATGGGCCCTTACCTACATATACAATACTCAAAATGGATGAGGAGCATATAACCTCAAATATATGGACGAGGTGGGAATCCCCATGCTCATATCATTGTCTCAATAGAAAATGGGGTTTATTCCCAGAGGGGGCCTGATCAATACATAATAACTGATGGATACAATACATTATAAGGGACCCAACCTGAAGATACAATGAGTACATAATCATGGTACAACAATTTCCAATCTAAAGAACTGATGTTGGAACAATGGCATCTCAATGGGATGTTGAATCTCAATAATTGATGTCGTGTTGGAACTGCAGGGACCCAATATATTGAAGGAGGATATAGTAAGGTCCCTCTTCATAGATGACTCAAACAACTAAATATATGAATCAAGCAAGTCCAGGGAACTACATTTGGAACTGGATATCATAGGAATCATTTAATTGGAAGGCTTCCAAACTCTATTGTTAATGCATCCCAAATACCACATGAAGCATATAACTGAGGGGCTTCTAAAGAGACTCACCAAGTGATTAGGCTCAAGGATATCTGGGGTCTTCCACCAAATAATGGGAGAACCATTAACCTATATGACTCTTAGTGGTGTGATGAGGAGATGAATTCAAGCATGTGAGAAACAACCAAGATGAGGGTCACTGAGGTATCCCCTCAGCTGGTCCAAGGGAACCCATTAATGATGGTTATGTTTCCAAGGTATAGGGTACCTCTATTTCTATCCTTTGGAATGGATGTGTTGATTTCTACAGAGGGAGACCCACTACCAACAAGGAAATGATGATTCCTTGAAGGGAGCACGAGAGATACAAATAAGGAATGGATAGAGGTGAATAAGGACTTGAGAAATTGTATGGGGATACACACGAGATACAAGGTAATTGAGTAGGGGACTCAAACTTCCTTTGTTCAGAGCATGAAGGAATGGATGACCTAGAAGCATGTGTGGGCTCTTGATGATAAAAGGGGAGAGACACAACTGGGGTACCAGGGGACATAATTTCAATGGGGGCGGTTCATGGATGGAGAGTAAGGGGGGTATTGATATCGATTCAAAGGGAGAATGGAGTCAATATGAATCCATGGGTGACTCATCGTAGAATGCTATAAACAAAGGCGATCATGGATGCTTCCATAAAATGAGACTATACACAATCTGCAAGAGTGTTGAGGAGCACTGTTGATAAATGGTTTCTCTGATGCATGGGAACTGAAGATAGAGAACTAGGGAGTACTCAAATATCATGGCTTCTCATATGTGTGGAAATATGAGAAAAGGGCGTTCTTAAAAGAACCATTATATAATGGTTACTAAGGAGGAATCCAACTCAACGAGAATGGAAAGGAGATAAGTGTATATTAAATGACCAAAAGAATCAAATGAATGGGTGACAGCAGATGGAGCTAATGGAGGGGTAGGACAATGATGGTAATATCCATGCAAGATTATGAACGGTGGAAAAATAATGTAACTTTTGCAATATGGATGGAGTAGTGGGATCATGAATGTGCAATATGAAACATCAAAATGTCATAAAGGCCATAAGTGTGGGAGTCCATGGGAAGGCCAATAAGTGATGATGACAGAGTAATATGTGGCTAAGTGCAATATCAAAAACTAGATAGATTCCCAATCCTATGGAAAGAGTATCATCATGGGTGTCGAATGGCAAAGGATACTAAAAGATGGCACTCATGTGAGGGAGGCTCTATTGTCGAGTAAGGGAAAATGCAAGTGTGGCTGGGTTGGGCCACTTACCCTAATAGAGGGGGTCATACAAGCATAGAGGGGATGAAATGGTTGATGCACATGATGTTCTGTAGAGGGGAATCACCTATATGCCAATTTGAAGAAGTATACCTATAGGGAGTGGTTGCAAGCCGAAATGGATGGATCTCATAGTAACCTAGACCTGTACACATGGAAATGATACTCGAGCGTAAAATGCATCTAGAAATCAAACCAAGTATACAAGTAACATATCACATGGGAAAATTTCTAAATGACATGTATACATGCAAATTGAGGCGGATGAAGAAAACGCGCCCCAATTTTTTTTCTCGATCATTGAAAATGGATCACATATTCAAGAAAAGCATAGAATCATGATTCCAATGGTACGAACGACACATCAAATGGATGTCAGATGATATTTTGACGCTCGGAAGAAAAATATGGCCTGAATGAACTTAAATAGAGGTGGGCCCACCAATCTATGCATCATTTTCACTATTCAACATTGGAGGACTGTGGAGAGCGCAAAAATTTAGGTGTTGATTTATTCTGATTCGACCATCATATTTGGATTTAGAGACTTGCAGGTTAGTGGTCTCATTCTCTCGTTCATCTCTATCTATTTGGGTTTTTATTTTAGGCTTCTAGGGGCCCCTAGAAAACCCCTTGAGGGTTTTAGGTATAGGTCACACCTTTTGAGGGCATCCTGGTGACTCAAGTCGTAGAATTTTCCTTTACAGGTGCGATTGGGTCGTGACCGCTCAAGATACAGTAGCGACCTGAGGTCGCACCTGTTTGGAAAACAAAAACGATCCAGGTCACACTATTCTCTAGAACATGTGCGATATAGTCATGGATGTTTGAGAGACATAGGTGACTTGAGGTCGCACCTATATGGGGAACAAAAGCGACTTAAGTTGCATGTTTCTCTAGACCATGTGCGACCTAGATCATAGCTTCTCTAAGAAAGTTATCGACTTTAGTAAAAAATGAAATTTTGACTGCTGATTGACCATGTTGATGGTGGAATGCAGGATGAGGGTGAATTGGAGGGAAAGATATGTCACAGACATCATGCGGTATATCCCCGATGATAATCTTGTTGGTGACAGCTTAGCATGACATGGGTTACTCAAGTTCCTTGAGAACCCACTGATGAGGACGGCGTGAATGTTGTTGAACAAGATTATTGAGTACTAGTATTGGGAGGTTGGAGAATTCATCATACAAAGTGAGTGGGTAGAGATCACTTTGTGGTATGTGTAATTTATGACGGCCCTCCCATGATTGGGGGTTATATGGGACACTCATCCTATGTGTCCATGGGACGTGGACATGGATGATACCTTGGCTTGACACTACGTGGATGGTGCATAGTTACATGGATCCTCTCTAATCATGGTAAACATAGAGTGTTTAGTGACACGATGATTATTGCAGGGCTTGTACAAGTACTGAGATCTAGTGGGACCCATATGATCTCAAGAGGACATATTTTCATTGTAGAGAAGGTGCTAGTAGGAACCTACTTTGGGTAGGATGAGGTGTTTCTGATATTGGTTTGGTGTCAATTGAACCACTGTAGCTGACATGGTAGCGATTTTAGGTTTGCAAATTTGATCTGTACTTTATTTTTTGAAAGAGTTCCCATGTTGAGACCTCACCTTGCAATACATGATAGCGGGCCAATGGAGCCACATATGCATCTATCGGGAGAGATGATGATACGAGAGGGTGGCGGTGCTGTGGGTAGGATATTCATCCAAGTTTTTTTTTCACAGATGTGGTGGCAGATCCCAATGGTCATTGAGGAACACCCTTATGCGAGGATGGACTTCAAGGGTGATCGAAAGTTACCACAACCTCTAATCCAAGATTGGGGGCCTGACGACTATGTATGATTGATGCATTATGATTATAGATGTTTTTACAACACTAGCATATATAAGATATAGATTTTATGTGTGATCATGGTACTGATGACTTGTCATATGTGTGTGGATATGTGGGACCAATGCTCCCATATAGCTTCCAGAGAGGGCGCAGAAAGGTTGAGGGAGTCGACCCAGGCGCAACATAGGAGGAGGAGCGCAGAGGCAGTCGTTGTTAACGGATAAATCCGTTGGTGCAGACACCAACCGATCTCCCTAGTCCGAATGGTTCGGATCTAGAACAAAGAAAAACAAGAATGAAAACCTTTCCCTATATCTATCAAATTACTTGAATACAAAGAGTCAAGTCCATACCTTATTTACGAAGGTCGTCCTCATAGCTTGAAGCTTTCACAGTCCTACTTGTTGATGAAGAGATTACCTGCAACAAACTCAAAAGGACAAAGACAAGAGACTACAAGATAACATGATACATCTAAGCAATTGACCAAGGAGAACTACTATAAATGAAATTGCACATCATTTATGGGAAAGGAAGACATTGATGTATTAATGAAAATAGAGGAAAGAATTACAACCAATGAAGCCTTGGTGTTGAATATCCTTTCCAATGGAACCTTGATTCAATTTGCCAATCATGGAAGAATGGATTCCTAGCTTAATTTCTCCAGCATTTAGTTGCCCCTAATTAAACCTCCCTATCCCATGAAGAGGAGCTTCATTTATAGGACAAAAGAGATGAGGAGGAGAGGAGAGGATTAGGGAGAAGGAGGAGGTGGGATCCTACTAAGTTGGGAGGCGAGTAAGATCCACCCTATATGGAAGGGATAAGCCTCCACGAGGGTCTCCTTGGAGAGACTTCTCAAAACTTCTCTTTTTTCCCTCCGCATAGGCATCGACGCACCCTAGACACTAGCAACATGCGTAAGTGATGCACTTTGTAATGGAGCAAGGTGCGTCTATCAAGAAAGACACACTTTTATAGAAGGCAAGGTGCGTCGGCCTCTCTAAATAGGGTTTTTTTAGGGAAAAAACCGCAGGACTCATCTTCCAAGGATTTTGGTTAATTACTTCAGATATTTAGGAAATGATAAAGTGTACATGGTTCATAATCATGATGAGTACAAAATTTCCGTGTAACAGTCCTAACACAAACCATACTTAGATATTGATCAGTAGGCTTGATGGTGTCTCAGATGATGGATGGTAGAATCTAGTTGACAAGATTATTGCGGTGCGCTACCAGGAACCCCTTGAGTGGCGCACAACTATGTATCATATTGCAATAGCTATCCAAGGAATTTTCAACTTGATGCAGGGAGACTTGACTCACATAGGGATTGATAATGATGATGAGGAGACCTAGGACTCCCATGAGTACTCTAATGACTAGTTGGCAGTTTGTAGAGCTTCCTCCCACGCTATGAGCATGGGGATTTTTTACCGATGTATTACTTTTTACGGTGTTGTTGGGGTTCCTTGTTCTAAACACTACTATATTTTGGACATATGCTCTTATATATAGATGCACGTGGATGCACAATTTTTACTTTTCGTGAGCCTTTTATTACGGTGATGATGTTTATGCAATGTATTTTATGTATATATGGATGTACAATGATATGAATGCATGTGAATGATTTACTTCCTTGTTATTGTTGATTGATATGCCATCCTAGAATATTGTTAGCCATTTGGCATGCTACATTATTGAAACTCCTGGGAACATGGATGAATGTAACGGATTCAAACTGTCTAACCAATTGTTTAGTGTGTAATATTTTTCTAAAAGGAAAGGATCGCATACCCAATAACAATTATTCAACTGTGTGACAAGCAGTTGGGAATTTAGATAAACACAAAGGTGATGAATTCACATGAGGAGGGCACTAGCCAAGAGGTCAATCACGTGATCGTATCCCTCCTGGTTATTGGTTGCTACACCAATACACATGCCACTAATATGGATCAAGTCATGTGATGTGGAATAAAATACCCAAAAATCCAAGGTGAGATTCAGACAATACTTGCTAGTACCGTTGGCATAACCAACGCACATGGAAGGATAAGGATCCATCTGATAAGACCAAGGAAACAAACCATGAGGCTCTTTCCTAAAAGGGAAAAGACAAGGAAAAAATCTATGATACAACAAACAATGTTTTGGTCAAATTTATGCATATAATCTCTTGAGGTACAACCTGTTACGAGCATTCTTCAAGAGTTGATCATATGAACAACAAGGAGGTATGCCCCCTTGTCAAGGAAGTGTTTCATGACATAGGTTCCATGCAACATAGACTCAAACTTTCCTTTCCCAAGTTTATCATGCGCTTGGTCATAGGAAAGGACATGGGTGTTGTAATGTGCTTTTGACCATTGCTTTGCAATCTTGATCATTTGGAGCACACGATGATCCTCATCTGCTTGTTCTGGGGTGATCAAACATTATTCCAAAGCGATGGTCTCGGGTAAAAGTTTGATGACAAGGTGTAGGGATGGGATTTGACACTCATTAGGGAGAAAGGATTCCATTCCATGCACAAGATGGAATGGGGTAAACCTTGTCGCAATTTTGGTTGATGTTCAATATGCCCATAAGGATGGAAAGAGAATATGATTCCAGTTGGATTTGTGTTTATCCACTGTCCATTGGAGTATGGTTTGGAGGATCTTGTTAATGACCTCAATTGGGCCATTTCTCTAAGGATAATAGGTGGAGGAAAGTTGGTGGTCAAATTTGAAAAAGACATGCAAGTTCCTTCCAGTCGGTCTCCATGAAGTGAGAACCGTGATCAACCATCAATTTGTGGGGGATGCCAAATCGAGTAATAATGTGATTGAAAAAGAAACGCGTTGTAGTGGCCCCAGTATAGTTAAAGGTTGGCATAGCTTTGGCCCATTTGTTGAAATAGTCGACAACCACAATGATGTACTTATGGCCACCGATCAACATGGGATTGTACTCCATGTAATCGATGTCCCACTTGTAGAAGGAACCAACAGAGACGATTGAATGTAATGATGCAAGAGGATTTCTCGATTTTCGAGTGAAGAGTTGGAAATTACGACATTGTTTGACTACCACAATGCAATAAAAAAATGGTTGGCTAGAAATAATCGACACATATGACCATTTGGATATTAGCTATCCCTGAGAGATGGCCACCACAAGCTCCTCTATGGCAGTCATTTAATATGTGTGGTACATCATCGTAAGATGGTTTTAGTTCCTCGCCAATATAGAACATCACCGATAAGAAGGTATCAAGGGGATTGGTGATGGATATGATGACAATCATAATGGTTGAGGTGAGGACCAAACTTCTAGGTGCATAGGTACACAAGGATGTCCCCATACCAAGAATCGTCGGAAGATATGGTGAACAAGTGTTCATCTAGAAGGTGATCAGTGATGGGGGTCGATGTTGATGTAGATGTTAAATCTATGATAAGTTGTGCCAAAGCCAAAGAATTGGTTCTCTTGGGCATCACAAATTCAATATCATACTCTTGTAGGATAACAATCCATTTGGAAACTATATCTTGGATAATACGACGATTCAAGAGATACAACATGGGATTTGAATTTGCAATTACTTTGGTTCAACTTAGGAGTATGTAATGATGAAGCCTTTGAACTGAAAAGATGAAGGCTAAGGCTAAATTCTCCTCATGCAGGTGGGAGAGAGGCATATCAGACAAGTTCTGAGTCACGTAATATATGATGTGATCTTGATGAGAGGAATCTTATTAGATGAGCACTCCCTCAATAGCATAGTCAGATGTTGAAATGTAAAGGATGAAATCCTTTGTAAAATCTAGAGGGAAAAATAGGGGGGCGGAATGAAGGGGACGTTGGAATGAAGCAAACACAAGAATCCATGAACTGTCATGGAATAATATAGTATGAATCAGTGTAAGAAGTTCACCTTGACTTGAATACTTTGCAATTGGCACACGGTCTCGAGGAGGGTAAAGTTAACAATGACTTGAACCTTCAAAGGGTCAACGATGATCTCTTTATGAGAAATGATGAATCCTAACAATTGATTGACAAGAACACAAAAGATGCACTTGAGGGGGTTCAATCGGATGTGATATTTATGACATCTAAGGAACACTTTTCGAAGGTCCTCAAGATGATGCAATCATTTCTTGGAACACACCATGAGGTCGTCCAAGTATGCAAGGATAATGTGAACCATATCATGAAAACAATATGACATGGCATGCTAAAAAGTGGCTCCAACATTTTTGATACTGAATGGCATGTCTTGGTAAGAAAAGACTCCCCATGGGGTGGTGAAGGCGGTTTTATACCGATCCTATTGGAGGATTTGAATCTGATTATACCCCGAGAATCCATCCATGAAGGAAAGAACCTCATGCATGATACAAGAAGTGATAACATGGTCGATGAAGGGGGTGGGATAATTTTCTTTGCAACATGCTAGATTCAGATATCGGAAGTCAGTACAAAAACGTATGGTGCCTTGATTTTATTGACAAGAATGGGGTTGGATACCCATGTGGTATATGTAATTGGATAAATGAATACGGGTTTATGAAATTTATCAATATCGACTTTAAAGGTCGATGCTTTCAAAGGGTGAATAGGTCTCTATTTTTGGTGCACCGATGCAACCTCTGACCATGTATCAATATGGTTTTTGAAAATGGCGGGGTTGAGTCTAGGAATTTCAGTATAATACCAAGTGAAAAACATCACAAAACTCTTGAAAGAGTTCTTTATAGGAAGCAATCTCTTTAGGGGTACAAGAGGCACCTAAAAGAATGTTCTCGGTGACATATGGCTTAACCAAAATGTCCACCTGGATGGTGGGAGAGATATTGGCCATATAAACTTCTTCAAAGGAGTCCAAGGATGGGATTGGATTCTTAAACCAATCAACGTTACCATGAGAGATATTCTTTCGACTCAATGGAGAACTGATTTGAAGATGTATATGGGAGACAAGGTTCTTAAGGAATGAAATATACGATATGGTGCATGCCATTCTAAGGGAATTCTAGATCTGTAAGGGATTTGAGAATATCTTCATCGCTTCGAAAGGATCAAATAGATAGCTCAAATGGGAATGTGTCTGTCGAAATGATTACAATTTTATGAGATGATGGGGAAAGCTCATCGGAGGGTGAGATGTAATAAATGTTGGTCATCCCATTTGAAGAGGACACAGGAGGGTGCACTTCTTCAATGGTGGTGACTTGGGATTCTAGAGAAATTCAACGCAAATCAGCCAAGAAAGATTGATATTGGGGAACATCAATACAATGATGTGAATAATGACCATAAACGCCACACAATGCACATGGATGGTTGGTGTGCAAAGATTTGTTGCATGGTTTGGGAGCATCAAGGAGATGGAAAACCAGAGTGTTCTCATCGGTCTTCTCCTCTGTCATCTATAAATGAATGCGTAAGATGGGTAAATCTGGACATTACTAAGTAGCGTGACCTAAGAAACCACACATGGCACAAGGTGGGGGTGTTTGAGATGTGGCAGTAGGAAGGCGGTTCATGGCTTGGTTCAAAGTAACTATCATCATTGCATTCTTGGATTTTCCCTATCCTTCTTCTTGGGAGGAAGTTGGGTAGTGGGTGAGGATTCCTTTGCGAATTTAGGAGGCGGGTTTTGGAAGTACTAATAGGTTGCACATGATTCAAGATGACCTGTGGTGTGGGGGGCAGGTTTGGTGGAGTAATGTACCAAATAGGAATGCATAACGTGGAGTAAGGTACCAAATAGGAATGCATAACGTGGAGTAAGGTACCAAATAGGAATGGAGTGAATCCATCACATGCAAGATCACTATTTCAGAAGGTGGAAATATAAATGGGATCTGATGAATAGGTGTAGCTCCCCACATGTTCCCATGTAACTAGTTGGGAGGGGGCATGGGTCGAGGTTGGGTGGTATATTTCCCAAAGGAGATAGTGCACAACTGTGATATCTCCACCTTCAGAGGTGGGCGGGTAAATCCTGAAAATACCCTACCATGGAAACATCTCAAAAGATGCTTGGACTAACACTCGTGAATAAAGGGATGGAAAAAATTCCAAAGGTACTGTCAACCATAGGTAGGAAGTGATTTGGGAAATCCAACCCCTTGGGGTCATAATAAGTCAATTGATCTAGTTTTATAATCGTCCCTTCATGTGGGAACATCATAAGCTTGAACACCATAGAGGAAACTACTTTCATAGTGTACATATAGCTACGCCCAAGGAGAAGGTTGTAATCTAAATGGCATTGACAACATCGATGTTAATCAACATTGTTTTCCCATCTAACTAGAGAGGGACGTTCTGGAGGATACCTTATGGTTGAGTAGCAGAGCCATCATAGGGGCACAATGTCATAAGGGATGACACAAGTTAGGGGGAACCAAGCTTCTTCCAAACATGAGTAAGCATAACACAAGTGCAGGTTCCTGCATCGATGATGCACCAATGAATAACCAATTTCTTGATGGTTACATGAATCTGAAAAGCTACTGAAGAGAGCATCCAAGGTTTCACTTGATCAATATCAAACATCCTCACGTGGGTATTGGAATAATAAATTTCACCTAAAGCTGATAATAATGCTTTGTGTTGCATAGGATAGTTCCAAAAAACCTCTAACGTAGACATGGTAGCAGGAGACTGTGCCAAGTCATCCATAATGCTATATTTAAGAGAGGCTCGAGCATTGGGTTTATTCGCTATATGGCGCAAACAAATTTAGGAACTTTGGGAATCCCATCCATGGTGGGACGAGGTAGGTGCAAAGGTTCTTTGACTTGTGTGGAGTTTTTCTCTTTATTAGTATGAGAGGTATCAGAAGTCGAACCATATTGGTTACATCTAGTCTGGAGGTTGATGTCGATGGAAATCATGAGGAGGTGATGGACAGTATAGAAGTATCATGAGTATTATCATGGGATGATGGTAGAGGTGGATAAGGTGCTATAGGTTGTGTTGTGACTACCCCTTTCCGTGGGAAGGGGTTTTGTAGGACCATTGGTTGCAATTGGGTTGGTTGAGTTGGAGGTGGATTGGGTTTCCCTTGTGGGGAATTAGTCACATCTTGTTGGTTGGCCTCATTCCTGGCGAGCCTTATCCAAATGAGGGAAATGGTGAGTGTAATGTACGTAGAAAATGCAAAAGGAAAACATATGGTTAATATGTAATTGAGGGTTCTTACCTTGCTTGGGAGGTTTATTGGGATCCTGGTTTGTGGGGTTAGAATGGATCCAATGTTGTCAGGAGGGTTAGGCGGTTGGCCCCCACCTTCCTGGAGTTGGTTACTTCCTTTTTTCTTCCCCTTGTTATTATTTTTGGGCCACACTTGTTGGTTATTGGTGTAGGTTGGGTAGGAATATTTTGTTGAGTGTACAATTTCCCGTGAGGAAAAGGAGGACTCCTAGGGTGTGGTTTCACTAAATGGGCTGGTGGTGGACCAGGAAAAGGGTAATATGAGTTGATGTTGGAGGATCCATGTATATAGTAGAAGAATCTCCACACATGGTGCACTACAAAAGTGTCCATGAACATGGGGGGTAAAAGAAGGAGACAAATTGGAGGTACTTGTTCCTGTATGTGAGGTGAGCAAGAGGAATCAATGGGATAATATGGTGTAGGGGTAGGCCCCTGATGATGACGCTCAAAAATCGAGGAATCAACATACACGCAACCACTTAAAGTGGGGGGTAAGGATAATATGAATTTGGGCAGGATGCAACAACACCAATAACGTCATCAGTAGCATCGAATGCCCCCAGAGGTTCTTTCTAGGAGGAAGTGCCTCGAGGGGAATCGAGAACGATTATATATAGGTAACTGGAGTATGCATAAATAAGTTCGTACTATTGATCCTAAAGAATGTCTTCTTCTTTGGTTTGCAGGTGCTCAGAGATCACGTCCTTGGCTATAGTGGGAAGATATATTTAAGGAAACAGTCTAAGAAGATACGATCGTCGAGCTTAATATTCTAAGGAATTCAAAGTTGATTCCACTCATGGACAAGATCTGTGAAATGGGTGGAGGAGTTCAAGCAACATGATAACATGATTTTGAGTCCATCATCATTATGGATAGCTAACTGGAAAAAAGTTAGGAAAGTGGAAGCTACGGAAACAAAGTTGGGATGTGTCCCATGGGTTTGGTCAATATAGCACTTAGCAGCAACATCATTCAAGGTCCTCTGAAACAAACGTAACAGAATGGAATCATCTACGATACTATTGGAGGAGAACCATAAATGGAAGGACATTATATGGTTATGGGGGTCCTCTCCTTCCTTCCCTTCAACTTAAGGATGTTTGAGGGGAGTTTTCTAGGAATGGGAGGCCATGAAGTGTTGGAACCTAAGGTTATGAAAATTCATCACACTCCTGGATATTCTGAAGACAGTCAATCGATAGACAACATTCGACTAGAAAAGTAGTCAACTGGTAGATCGATTGGGAGAATCGAAGGCTCAACTAAACGGTCAACGCGGCCCTGGTTGGATCGATTAGAACAATAGAATAAACTATGGGACATTACGAATTTCATGGAAATGTTTAGAACCAATGACCATTATTTGTGGATAAGATACTCCTCACTTCAAGGTAGTTCATTAGATCTGGGGACTATAAAAGAATGACCCTATGGGTTGTGTTTATATGCTTGATATGTTTGAATCATGTATTGAAGAATGCATTGTGATCTTCTGATCACAATGCATTGTGCTTAAGTGTTGTAAAGGTGTCTTTAGACACCACCTCCTTTCTTAGAATTCAGGTCTCTTCTATTATTTTTTTTTTCTATGGTTCAAGGTGAAGAGTTTCCCCAACATGGTATCGAATCTATTGGTTTTGTCCTAGACCATTGTCTGTGAATTGTGATGAGTCGAATCTAGGGTTGATTGGATCCGAGATGAATAATTGTTGACTGATACCTCTTCTTCAACTTAGATCAGATCTTTTTAATCAGAAGGATGAATTCCAAGATAGAACATGTTGTTCTAAATGGACACAACTATGAAATATCGGCGCCAAATATGGAGACTTTGTTCAAAAGAAAAGGACTATGGTAGTATATGAAGGTCCTATTCCATATATGACGAATTACCAAGCTAAGTTTGTCATCGACAGAAAGAAGGATGGGGCTCTTGGGGTCATCACGACCTACATTTTGAGGGAGATTCGTTTTCATACAAGCGGGATCAACTACCCTCATGCCATTTGGAGTAAGCTGAATTCATTGTTTAACAAGGTCAATGAAATTCAAGTAATGCAGACAGAGAAAGAGTTGATCTCTCTAGAACCCCTTTCCTTTGATAGGATTGTAGATTATTTAGCTCACATCAATGATCTACAATAGAAATTGGGAGAATGTGGTAAGGTTTTTCCAAAAAAGGATGGACAACTCATTGAACTAGCCTTGATGAATTTGAGGACACCTTATGATGTCTTATGCTCCTCCTTTTATGCCAAATGGATGTCACAAAAGTAAGATGGTAAGGACTTCACCTTTGATATCTTCTATGATTTGTTGATTAAATACCAACAAGATTTGCTTGAAGAAGGGAAGCTTGGTACTAGGGTCACTTTCTCAAAGGCAAGATCAATTTTTTTTATAAAGAATGTGGTCGATTGTATCATTGAACATATGTATCGACACACCTACTAAGGGAAAGACAAAATATTCTTCATTGACGAAGAAGGATCAAAAGAAGAAAATGTATCGTTATTGTGGGGAAGTTCGGCATGTTGAGAAAACTTGTTGGAAGAAAACGAAGGACTTGAGGAAAACGCCAAGCACCTTGAGGATAGTGCATCGAATGGTCTTTCGATCAACCAACTTGCTGAAAAATTTACCTTTTATGTTAGCACTTCCCAAGGATTACATGGTCGTACCACTCAAACAGAATGGATAGTCGTTTCTAGTTGTACTCATCATATGGCTAAGGATGCTTCTTCAATATCTTCCTTAAGTGAAGATCCAAAACATAAGATTTATGTAGTTGATGATTATGCTCTCACGATTGCTGGAAGTGGCAATGTTGAATGCCAACATGGTCTAATATCCAATGTCTATCATGTGCCTATCTTGAGTGCAAATTTGTTGTCAATTTCTCAACTTACACAGACCAAGAACACTATTGAGTTTTGGTTAGATCGCTTTATTGTAAAGGACCTAGGCTTGGGGGGGAATTGTTGCTTCAGTATATCTAGATCCCAAAGATAGACTTTACAAGTTCCGTGATTCTATAAAACCTACTAGATCGACTAGAATGATGACACTCATTGCTCATACCAACGACATAATTTGAATTTAGCATGAATGACTTGGACATCTGAACTTTCGAATTTTGAAGATGATGGTCACTAATAATATGGTTGTCGGTCTCACAAAGAATATTCCACATGATGGAGTTTGTAGAGTATGTGTGCTTTGAAAGCATCATAATGCACCCTTTGATTTCGGGAAAGCATGGTGAGCACAAAACCGATTGGAACTTGTTCACTGTTTTCTTTGTTGCATGAACAAACCCTCATTAGCAAGTTTAAAGTATATTTTGACCTTTATTGATGAATTCTCTAGATTTGTTGGGTATATTTATTGAAGAATAAGAGGCATGTCTTCGGAAAGGTTCAAGGAATTTAGGGCATTGGTTAAAAAGCAATGTGGCTGACCCCATCAAATTTTTGAGATCAGACAATGGTGGTGAATATGTGAGTCGTCAATTTGAAGAATATCTCTTGCAAAATGGTATTTGTTGGAATAGATATGTCCCTCACACCCCTCAACAGAATGACATCACAGAGATGAAGAATCAGACTTTGGTGGAAATGGATCGGTGCCTACTACAGACCAAAGATCTTTTGACTGAATTTTGGGCAGAAGTTGTTTACTATTCAAACTATCTCCTAAATGTTGTACCGACTAGAGTTGTCACCGACATGAATCCAATTGAGAAGTGGAACACAAGGAAACCCTCTATTGGACACCTGAGAACTGTTGGATGTGTTGCTTGACCACATATTAGTGATAACTGTAGGAATAAATTGGATGCAAAAATCCATGATTACATCATGATGGGCTATTCTGATGAATCGAAATTCTATCAATTGTTTGATCTTGTCAAACAACATATCATTTTGAGAAAAAACGTGATATTTGATGATATGATTTCATGTAATAAGTTGTTGAATTCCTCTTGTGGTCTATTGCATAGTGATCCGTTTGATATTCTTGAAGAATCTAGATCGACTATACCTCTATTTGGACTTTCGACCAGATCGACGAATTCTACTCATGAGTTAACAAGTGTTTGGTCTACCGTGACTGAAGACATTGACACATAGACTTGTTTGACTGAAAATCACCAACCATGATCACCACCAACTTGTTTACCTCAGTGGGCTGCTAAAAAAATTGAAGCTATTGGATCGAATGATAGATATGATAGTATTGGTTGGTAAACTCATAGTCATAAACAACATGGCAATGTTGCACCGATGGAACACGTTCTTGAAACTTGTGATCTTGACACTTATGTTGATGCTTAGGGAGTGCCTGAATGGGAAAATGTTTTGGCTGTTGAAATTGATTCTTTGAAGAAGAATCATAATTGGGAATTCATTCCTCGATCGCAAGAAAAGAATGCTGTGAAATGTTGATAGGATCATAGGACCAAGTTTACTTCCAATGGCGTTGTTGAAGATCACAAGTCTTGTTTGGTAGCCAAGGGATTCTCTTAGTAAGAAGCCAATGAATACACTTAAATTTTTTCCCTTGTTACAAATATGAACTATGTTTGATTGATTCTTTCCCTTGCTATTCATTTTGGATGGGAACTTCATCAAATGGATGTTAAAAGTACTTTTCTTCATTGAGATTTGGTTGAAGAAATATATATGAAGCAACCTCCTGGTTTTGTGACAGATTCTAGTCTTGTTTGTCTACTCAAGAACTCGTTGTGGTTTGAAATAAACTCCTAATACTTGATATGAGAAAATTGATCGTTTCTTTTTCAATATTAACTTCAAACATTGTAAATTTAATCACAATATTTATATATTACATGTAATACCCCAATTTTGAACCCTTAGGAAATATTGGCTCTAATGTAAATATTGTATACACACGTTGTATGTTTCCCTAGCGTGGAGCTCAAGGCCAAGGCCCCGCTAGTTTATGCTCGGATTTTATTTAAATTAGACCCGCTTGAGGTTTTGTTACCCACGTGCTATTAAGCCATGGGACATTGTAAATTGATGTAAATATTTAACATTGAAATAAAATACAAAAAAACTGGCTATGGAGGCAACGAATGAGAAGGGGCCACGTGTATCCACTAGGGAGTGGTGAGGGGGCTATGGGACTAAACCCTAGGCTGCCATTTGTCATTATGAGAACCCATTGACTTCCCTAGGTGACATTAATGCCTGTTGTAAGAAAGTGGTTGAGATTTCAGCCCATGGCTTCAATGGAGCATGGGCAGCCCTGAAATTCGTATGGGTGGGCATGGGCTCTGTTTGCTTGGGAAAGAAGTCACTCAACCTCATGGGAGGTTACTTCATTCTCACCCCATTCCATTGTGAAACTACCTAGCATCATTCTGCATCCAAAAAAACGAGGTCAGCAGTGAGAGAACCAGAAAAATCGCGACCTTGAGAGAAACCAGATTTTGAAAGACCAAAAATGTCCAGATTTGGCATGGGACAGGGAAATCCAATGGGGGATCCATTAGCATGAACCTTAGGGCGAATTTGGGAGCATTAGCTACCCCGAAATCAATAGGAAAACCCAGTTTTTGCAGCTCAGAAAACCAGTGACGGATTTGAGCATTTGGTGAGCAGAATGGTGAGAAATCAAGTTGGGAATGACTATGCAGAGGTTGGGTGTGCTTGATAAACCCAGTGAAGGCTAGGATCTCAAGGATTAACAGCTGGACCTTTCTATGCCCATCCTGAAGAGCACTGGAGGGAAGAGTTGCCTGAGGGACTGTGTAACAGAGAAGGGGACCTTCCTTGTGTTGGATGTGGTATGTAATGTGGGTGCCTGACTGTTGAACTCACTTGAGAGGCCTGTAGCTCTGTGGTTGAGCTCGCTGGCTTAGCGTTACCCTCCCCTATCTTCTTGGATGCTTGACTGAAACCATGGCTGTGAGTGAACCCAGCTAGTTCCTCCTTAGTGGATACACAGCCCAGCTCGGGGGTGACCTCTCAGCTGAAAGAACACAAGCTGGACAGAGGTCTACGGTTGGGAGGAACGTTGCTCTTCCATAGCCAGTCGTTTGGACCGTTACAATTCAAGATAAGTATTCTGTGATCTAATTTATATATAGTCTGTGTTTTGCAATGCATTCAATCTGAAGGATTAATTATTCATGTTAATGAAATGAAAGGCATCATGTTTATGCAATATGATAATTAATGACTGTTACATGTATGGTTGATATGAGAATGCTGAACGCATGAAGGAATTGTGTGTATAAGTAATGTTTAATTTCCGCTGTGTTGATACTGAATCGAATCCGCACACATAAGTTTTTAAATGTCATGCGTTTATGAGTCAAATTATTGGAGCTAAGTCTGCAATAAGCCCGTGTGTTGTTAACGTTTCCTTCCTTGCACGGGAATGATGAAAGGGGACGCTACATTACATGTTCATGACAATACTTTGATTATGGCATTGTTTGTTAATGATTTAGTCACATTAAAAAAAATATAACACTAAAGATCAACCATTTACCTGTAATGTTGAAGCACAAGCACAATCATCAAATCTTTCTTTATGCAATCTTCCTTTATGCACTAATTTGGCACCATCTAACCTTCCTTTGAGGTTAGTGGGTCCTACTTGTAATGCATGCACTTAGTGGTTTAGCATTGTCATCACAAAATGACAAGCGAATTGAAACAAACAAAAGTAGTGTAAGCGGAGGCACATGCAAATCACATGAGAAGGAAATTAAAATAAGCCCATAAAATTTAGAAGACCAATAACACTTTATTTGATCGATTTGTATGTATTAACACTTTATTTGATTAACACTAATAAAATGAAAGAAAATATTGATTGTGGTGTGTTTATAAACTAATTGAATTAAACCAAATAATTTATTTGTACAACTATCATTTTTGAATTTCCATTTTATTTAAGTTAATTTATTTGAATTTGAAAATTTTACAAATGAATAAGAAATTTTTATTAATACAAATTAAATTGATTAAATAAATGATTATATTCAACATGATGTAGTCTAAATATTTTACTTTTTTAATCTTTTATGATTTGTATTTTGATTGGAAATCTTTAAAAATTTTAGAATCACATTTATTAGTTATGGAAATTGCATAATTTGGGTATCATGGAAGTATTTGAGGGTGCTGCATCTATTTATGAATTCAAAAATACAATTTAAATAGGTAAAAATTTGGATTTTACCAAAAAAAATTACTGGATTCCAATCAAAACCCATTAAAGATATTAAAAATGAACTAAAATTTAAAGATATTTGATAAGATAAATTTTTATGAGTATCTATAAAAAAAACATTTGAGATAGTGTGATAAGTCAACTGACATTTACACATAATATAATAATTAATGATAATTATAAATACTCTCCATTTGACACTAAATTTTTGATAGTTTAAAGTCATACTCCCAAGATTAAATCATTTTATTTTTTCAAATTCATTATCATTTTCCCTTAAAATCTAGTGCAGATATAAGGTAATAAGATTACATTGGTGTGGTGAGGTCTGATGGTTGTTGTCCCGACTAAAGCCGAGTGGAGGTGTGAGCTCCTAATTCCCATAGATTTGGTATTCAAATGGTTCAAATGACAATGCTTGCTAAGTAGTTTGGAGAAGTTCCCCAGTCATAAAAAAATAAAATAATAAGATTACATAATCAGATAGTAAGATTATATAATCATTCACACGTTGAATATTTATTAATTAAATTTGATTATTAACTTTTATTGATCACATTAAGGGTTTTATTTGAAAATAATCTCACTCGCCCAGTTCAATTTGCTTTTAAAAAAAAACAAAAACACGAAACAGAAACTTGATAAGTATAAAGCCAGAACAGAGGCGCCTGGTCCAGTGCAACGATTATTTATTAATTTTACTGGCTGTGTTGCCCCGCATAGACGATCAGTTCTCCCTGCTCTCTTTTTGTAAATCTTCCATGAATCCTGCTGTAGAAGATCGCCAGACTGCGCTAAGCCCCCTCAGGTGTATTGCTAAAACAGGCTTTTCCAAGTTTTTGAAGGGGAAAATCGGGGTCTTATGGAAGAGGAAAATCAGGGTTTTATGGAAGCAGAGGAAGATTACTGTGAAAACCCATCAGCGAGAGAGAAATACTGATGAGAAATCTACAGGCATGGAGAGAAACACTGATGAGAAATCTACAGGCATGGAGATAAACACTGATGAAAAATGTGCAGGCATGGAGATACTAGAGGAGATGGAGGTTGTGTTCCGGCACTTCGACGCCAATGGCGACGGCAAGATATCCATTTCGGAGCTGGGCGCAGTAGTAAATTCTCTGTTTAATTATGCGTCGAGCGAAGAAGAGCTGGAGCTTATGATGAAGGAAATTGACTCTGACGGCGACGGGCTTATCGATCTTCAGGAATTCATTCACTTCAATACAAAGGGAGAAGGGGGTTACGGGAGCCTGAGCGAGCTGCGAGATGCTTTTCGGATCTTCGACAGTGATAATGACGGTTATATTTCTGCGGAGGAGCTGCGCAGTGTTATGGCGACTATGGGCGACCGAAGGAGCCTTGAAGATTGCCTCGGCATGATCAGAGAAGCCGATTCCGACGGGGATGGATTTGTGGACTTTGAAGAATTCAAGAAAATGATGACTGTAAGTTCACGAAATGTGCACTGTGTAAAGAAGTAAGCTCAGTCCTTTTTGGGTTCAAATTTTAGGTATTTTCAGAGTTTCACTGTAATTCAATGGATCCATTGTTTACTCTGACTAGGTTTAGATTGTAAAATTTTTGATCTAAATTGGAAGTTTCTAAGAATTAAAAAAACTATCTACTTCACAGTGAAATTTGGGAACACGTTAAATGGCAGAAGAGTTTTGCAATTTTTTTTCAGAGTTTTGATGGAATCTGGTGATATGGAAATGGTTATTTTTATTGTTTAAATTACAATTTTGATTGTAGAAATGGATATAGGGTTCTCTATTACCCTTAAAACAATCCAAAACTATCTTCTCAACAATTTTGATGATGATGATGATTAAGGTCACAGGATCAACTTTGGGGAGCTGTATAATGGTTAATTAAAACTCCGGCACGCGTCGGAATCGGTAAATCAATTTTTGTCAAAATCTCAATTTGGAGTGCTCAGATCGCAATTTCGGCGATCTGGGTAGCTTTAAAATTGGGCAATTAGTCTAGAACAGGCAATCCCAATTATTGAAATTACAAAAATGCGAAAATAGCAATTTTCAGCAAGAATTTTTACCAGTTTTTATATCAAAATGGCCGTAAAAGCTGGGTGTTTTGGTTGTCTTTTATTCTATGTGCCAACTTTGGTGCTCAAAAAGCTTGGCCAGAAGCTTTCCGAGGGCACTATAGTTTTGGCAAGTTAGAAGGTTTCCCAAGGCACTATAGTTTTGGCAAGTTAGGAGGTTAGAAATGTTTGTATAGTAACAAATACTGTGAAACTCAGATTTAATGTGGGTATAACCAAGGCACTCTAAAAAAAGTTAAAAAATCATCGATATTTTAACTTACACCTTAAATTAAAACTCTGAATTAAAAAAAAAAATGTATAGATGGATACTTAATGATAACTTTGATTTTTAAGTACATTTTATTGTTTAAATCAAAGTGCATGGTTGATGGATTTTTTTAATCTATTAAATCTATTAAGATTGATTAAAATTGCTTATTGATAATAATTTTAAATTTAGAAATTAATTATTATTATGATCACAGGTGTATAAATATTTTGTTTAATTTTGAATTTGATTTAAATGATTGAAAATGTCATTATAACTGTCACTTATAATTTTTTTGACTTTTTATATTATTTTAAAATTTTCATTTAATAACACTGTACATAAATTTATATCGAGTGTACGTTCGACAATGAAAGATACCAACTATGAGTCATGGAAAACTACAATCAGGATTTTTGGTTTTCCTGAATGGCTATAGCTATCCATTGCAGTTATCTCAATCAATCCACTGTTCATAATTTTAACTTATTTGTATCATTTTAATGTTCACAATTAATGATAAATCTGATTTCTTAACTATTGAGTATGATTATTTTGTTTAATTTTAAATTAATTGAATGATTATATTAATGATTTTGATATTTTTTATTATTATTGATTAAAACTGGGTTTTAATCTTTGGTTAAATCATAATTTTTTATTGTTTTGATTAGAAAAATAAATTCAATGCATGTTTTATTTTAATTTTGCAATCTTAACACTGAATTTGGGATTTAATCTTTCATTAAATCATAAATTTTTATTGTTTAGAAACTATTTTGCCTTAAAAAATAAATTTAATAAAAATTAAAAAAAAAAACTTCTAAAAATTCCAAAAATTCTTAATTGAATTTGAAAAAAAAAAAACTGACAGAAAAATAAAGAAAGTCCAACTCATTTAATCTTTAATCTTCACAATACTCAATTCAATTTAATTATCATGTTTTTTTGGGATAAGAGAAAGGCGACAGTAAACGAGTGTGCCCAGCATGTGCCAATGTATTATTAATTTCTTTTTGTTATATGCTTTTGATAAACATTCAGATCACGAGATTTACTTTTGACTATTTCATGGTAATTGTTTTTATTGGATTTGATTTATTATTTATAAAGGGGACAACAAAGATAATATATCAACGCGCGTGAATCTATGCAAAGGACAAAAGCCTTTATGCCCACCTTTGCTTTGAAATAAACAACCTTGAAATCTATGCAAACGACAAAAGCTTTTATGCCCACCTTTGGTTTGAAATAAACAACCTTGAAATCTATGCAAACGACAAAAGCCTTTATGCCGACCTTTGGTTTGAAATAAACAGCCTTCCTTTGCTTTCAAATAAACAGCCTTAAGGCTAGCTATTTTTCAAGCCTTCATGTTCTATCGTATATTTTTTCAGCTGAAAGAGTTCTATCTTATAGTATAGCTATTTTTGGAATTCCACCAAATGAGCCGGGAAGATTGACTATGGAGGCCATTAGGGTTTGTGGAAGATTGACAATGGAGGTCATTGCCGCCATCCCAGTACCATGAGCCGGGAAGATTGACTATGGAGGCCATTAGGGTTTGTGGAAGATTGACAATGGAGGCCATTGCCGCCACCCCAATACCATGAGCCGAGAAGATTGACTATGGAGGCCATTAGGGTTTGTGGAAGATTGACAATGGAGGCCATTGCCGCCACCCTGGTCTGGCATTGTCGACACTACCATTAAACGGAGGCTCCTGTGTTTGGTGTAGGTATGGGGAGTAACGGTTTTTTGTTGATGGTTGTTTTTTGTTTGGTTTTTTCCTGTCCTTAGCTACACTCTTTGTCCGGTCTCCTCCTTGTTATTTTGGTGTCTTTTCCTACCTCGAGATGACTTCGTTTTCGGAGAATGTTGCTCTGGTGGGTCTTGCTATTAGCCTTTCAACTGTCGGGTTAGACCCTCTTCCTGGTGATGGCGATGAGTTCGGGGGTCCTACCTTTGGTTAGTATCCTGGGGTGTCTGACCCTATACTGTGTGATGGCACTGTTTTTAGTGAGATGTCAGGGGAGGACCTAGGTTCTGATAAAGAATATTATCAACCCTGTGTCAATGTGCGCAGGGGGGGTGGCAAGTCCTGCAGTGGGGGTAATACGGCCCGTTTCCATCGTTCCAGCAAGGTTATAAAAAGTCGTGGGGAGGGCACTACGATGGTCTTGGGTAAGGATGTGCAGCTGGGACGTGTCTTGAGCCTTTCTTCAAGGGCACTGGTTGGCAAACTTTGCTACACAGATATATCCAGAACTGACCTCATCTCCTGGGTGAACTTGCAGTGGAAACCTCTTTTAAATTATACTCCTCGGATACATATCCTGGTTAATAACTAGGTCATCTTCCACTTTTTGGACGAAGAACATGCATCTGTGATCTTGGGTCGGATATGGGTTATCGACTGGGGCTCACTGTGCCTAAAAATGTGGCATGTGGACTTCAACCCTGAAACTGAACAGCTCCAGTCCAACCATCTTTGGGTTTTGCTTAAGGGTTTGATTATTGGCAGACGTCATTTCGGTGTTTCTCCTGCGGGAAGACTGGACACTTGAGAAAACACTGTGAAAAGGGCTTTGCCTCGAAACCTACAGCTTCTGTGGCTGCTATCCAGAATACACCGGCTTCCTTGGCTCTGGAGGAATGGGGAGACGTTGCGGCTGTGACGGAGGTTACAACTTTTGCTGGTAAGTTTAAAGGACTTTTCCCCAACTTATTCAATTCTCTTTCTTTGAATGATATCCACAGACTGGAGGGGTGGGACCTAGATAACCTGTCTTTGGAACCTAACCTTGCCCCTGTCTCTCCTTTGCCTCCTTTGGACCCTAACATTGGGGGGTCCTCGGATGTGATTCATACTCCGGGATCTTCACCCGTTGCTCTTCCCTCCATCATGGACTCACAATTATTAATGGATGAGTCAACTATCTTACAAACTGTGAACCCTTTTCCTGGGAATATTACCATTGCGGATGGCGGGGTGGCTGCGAACCAAGTTCTTTGCTCGGCTCCTCTACCTATATATTGTGGAGGGGCTTTGATTCCTGCTTCTGAATTCCCTCCTATTCCTAATGTAACTATTCGGAAAAAAGAGGGAGGGAGGCGCAAGAAAGATTTGGCGCGGGCTACTTGTGGGGGTGTGGGGAATCCCAGTCTCACGGTTGATGACTTATCACAGATTGGTGATGATACTATCTCACAGTCTTTCTTTTGGCCACTTAGAGCGGTGGGGGCCAAGTCGGGTTCGTCCAAATGATTATACTCACCCTCAATATCCGTGGGGTTGGAGGTGCCCCAAAACGCTACACCTTCCGTCGACTACTGGCACTTACTAAACCTGATATTATTCTACTACAGGAAACCCTGTGTGATGACTCAAAGGCTAGGGACTTTATTTCTGCTGTTTTACCTTCCTGGTTTGTGTGTATTATTGGTGCTACTGGGAGGTCGGGTGGTTTACTTACTGCTTGGAACCCGTCCTTACTCTTGGCACAGTCTTATACTGTGGGTGGTGGCATCTTACTCTTGGGTAGGAGTAGGGCAAATGCCACCTTAATGCATATTTTCAATGTCTATGGACCTCAGGTGGGAAAGGCCTCTTTCTGGGAGGGTCTTGGAGATTTGGGTATTCTGGGCATGCCTAATTTGATCTTGGCTTGTGATTATAACCTGACTCTAGGGGCGAGGGACTCCTAGGGCTCGCGGGCACAACCAACTCTCAACTCCTGGTTTTGTAACCTTTTTCGATTCTTTTGGCCTTACAGATATTGTCCCATGTCCTTTGGTTCCCACTTGGAGAAATGGGCGCGCTGGGGATGATGCTGTGGCAAAACGCCTGGACCATTTTATGATCAATGAGACACTTCTGGACTCTCTTTCACCTGTTTCATCATGGGTGGATAATACCCATATTTCGGATCACTCTCCAGTGCTGCTTCACGTTGGATTGGATGTCATCCCGACATACTATTCGTTTATTTATTGTCACATTTGGTCTCAGGATGATCACTTTACTTCTATGGTGAGATCCACATGGGTTTCTATACTGGCGGATACTTCTTCACCGGCGATGCGTCGTCTTCCTGGTTTTCTTCGTCTTTTGAAGACAAAGGTTGCACCTTGGCTCCGTGAAAAGAAAGCACATTTGACTGTGGATATAAGGAATGTTGAATTTGCCATATCGTCTATGTTGGAGAGCCTGTATGAGGATACTACTGACCCATCTTTTATGATAGCTTTGGCATTATTGGAAAATCAGAAGACTTCTTTACTTGCCTCTGAGGAAGCACTCTGGAGATTGCGAAGTCGAGCTCTTTGGCTTGAAAATGGAGATCAGAATACAAAATATTTTCATACATATGTTGAAGGTCGGAGGAAAAAGAAAACCATCTGGGAAATAAAGGATTCTACAGGTAATACTGTTTCGGATGGTCCTGGCATTGCATAGGAAGCTGTCAACTATTTCTCCAACATTTATAAGCAGTCGGGCTCCACTAATCTGTAGGAACAAATGCAGATTTTACAGGTTATGCCCCGTATTTTTTCTGAGGAGGACTGTCACAGGATTTATGCCCCGGTCACGATGCGGGAGATTGAATTGATCCTTAAAGGTATGGAAAAAGACAAAAGTCTAGGACCAGATGGCTGGACTTGTGAATTTTTCTTACAATTCTTTGATATCTTGGGACCTGAATTGGTCCGTCTTGTTGAGGAGGCTAGAATTTCAGGTAAAATTCCAGGTGATGTGAATGCCACCTTCATCTCTTTAATTCCAAAGATCTCGAATCCTACATCATTTCAGGATTTTCGTTCCATATCTCTGTGTAATCTTATTTATAAAGTGATATCAAAGACCATTGCTCAAAGGATTAGGGGAGGATTATCTACTGGCATTTCAACTGAGCAATTTGGCTTCTTAAATAGAAGATTGATTTTTGATGCCGCGGGGACTGCTCAGGAGGTCTTACATACTATAAAGGTTAAAAAATTGGGAGCTATGGCTATGAAACTTGACTTGATCAAGGCATATGATCTGGTCGACTGGTCTTTTCTTAAATTAATTCTCTTAAATGTTGGCCTTGACTATTCGATTACCCAGTGGATCATGGGGTGTATTAGCACTACAAATTTTGCTATCCTGGTAAATGGATGTCCCACTTCTTTCTTCAATGCATCTCGGGGCCTGAGACAGGGCTGTCCATTATCGCCTCTTTTGTTCATTCTGATCATTGAAGGTCTTAGCAGACTAATTCTCTAGGCAAAGGAAGATGGTCATATTAAGGGCATTAGGGTTTCTACACACTTGGAGATCACCCATCTGTTATTTGTGGATGACATTCTCATTTTTGGACTTGGCAGGGAACAGGATGGCTGCATTTCAAGTTTATCCTTGATATTTTCTGTAAGGCGTCTGGGATGCATATTAGTACTTTGAAGTCTCGTTTGTTTGTTTTAAATCTGGATGATGCTGTTGAAAGGGCATTGGATGATATTTTTCCTTATGAAACTTTGTATATGGGCCGTGGATTGACTTATATGGGGTATTTCCTGAAGCCTAATGCATACTTAGTTAATGATTGGTTATGGCTGGTTAGGAAGATTGAAAATCGGATCCTCTGCTGGCAAAACCGGTGGCTTACTTTGGGTGGAAGATTGGTACTACTGAACTCTGTGTTATCTGCTATGCCAATATACTGGTTTAGTCTGGCTGTTGTTCCAAAGTCAATTCTAAATATGATCCGAAAGGTACTTTTTAATTCCCTCTGGAAGGGGCAGTCTACTTTCTGTGGTGGACATCTGGTCTCTTAGGATATCATATCTCGACCAAAGGATTCAGGTGGCTGGGGGATTAGAAATTTGTTTTGGGTTTACCAGGCTCTGCACTTAAAGTCACTTTGGCGTGGTATTCATGATGGTGGTCTATGGGGAAATATGATCTGCGATAAATACATCGACTCTGTCTCTATTTCGACTTGGCTGTGCTCAGACACTTTGTTAAAACAAAATTCTTCGGTGGTCTGGATGGGACTGGTGAAAATGGTCCCATTATTGCAGCGATGGTTATGTTGGCGGGTTGGCAATGGCTATCAAATATATATTGGACGTGATAAAATTCTGGGCCATCCACAGGCTATTTTAGCCATGGAAATCATCGAGCAACTACAAAATATGGGTCTCTTGCACTTAAATCAGATTTATGACCGGGGGACAAATAGTGCTGATAGTGGTGAATGGATGAATGCTTCTAGACTTGGGCTGCAGGGCCTGATTGCTGATGACTGGGAATCATATATTGCTGGACTGAGACATGCGGGCATTCGCCTTAATACAGAATTAGACAGTCTATGTTGGGATTATGGTATAGGTGATGGCTCAGTGACAACCTCTCAAGCTTATTCGACACTTGCTTTTGAAAATATGGATGAAAATGAGGTGTGGTGGAAATACAAAATCTGGAAATGGAAGCTACCGGCTAGACTTAGGCTATTTGCCTGGCTTGCATTACATAATCGTATCTACACTGGGGATAGATATTGGGCTCATGGGGGTATCGGCCCTACTGTCTGCTACTTGTGTGTTGGAGCAGAGGAGACCTGCAACCATCTCTTTTCTACATGTCCATATACATTACAATTGTGGGAGGAATTGAAACTGCAATATGGACATTCTGGGCCATGGAATGGAGAAAATCTTGCAGATTGTCTAGGTGGCTGGCATGCGATTTATAAACTCCATATGCATTTTCCGATTAGCTTCATCTGGGGCATTTGGAGGTTGAGAATTTCTATAATATTCGACCACATGTCTTACTCTTTTTCTAGAGCGGTGGTCTTCATAAAATGCTACATGACCAGGATGGTTTGGGAACCTGTTAATACTGGGAATGCTGTCTTGGAAGCACCGATCCTTGGTCAAAATAAACCAACTGGTTTTTTTGATGGTGCTGCCCAGGGGGGACGTTGTGGTGCTGGATGCTACATCAAGTGGCAAAATGACAGGTGGGTTGAATTATGTTTTGGCTGTGGATTGGGTAGTAATTCCAGATCTGAACTTATTGCTCTATGGGGTATTCTTCTTCTGGCTCTTTATTTGAATATTAAAATTATTGATATATTCGGAGATTCCAGAGTGATTGTGGATTGGGTATCTAGGAGGCATAAACTTCAGATCCCGGCGCTTGATACATGGAAAGAAAAGATTCTAGAGTTTATCCAACAGTTTGATGCTACTTCTATCTGTCATGTGAAGAGACTCTTCAATTAGCGGGCTGATCAGCTATCAAAAAGGGGACTTTTACTGGAAGAAGGCAGGGCCATCCTGAAGATATATTGCGGTAGACAGCTTGTGGAAGAAAAGCATTACTTCATTTATTGAATTCCATACTCATGTTTTGCTTATGGTAGTAAAATCTGAGACTTATGAAGAAAAAGTCTATTTGTCTTCTATAGGTCAAGGGTCTATCTGCTTTCTAGAGGCAAGTTTTTGTAATGAGTTATAGTAGAGTAGTTGAACTATTATATGGTTGCACATGTTTATATGAGGCACTCCAATCTGTTTTTACTTTTGGGAAAGAATGTCTACTGGATCAATGCAGAACCAATATATATATGTAATTTTCTATATGAAGGAGCTCAGGTAGTTTCCTTGATTCACTAATGAATAGCCGGAAACTCTTTTTCTTTTGGAAAAAAAATAGTATAGCTATTTTTTTGATTGAAAAAATAAAATAAACAACCTTCAGAAAGCATGGCTGGTAATTTGGTTATGGAAATTTGTTTGTATTAATGGAGGAGAGTATAAAGATATCCACGTTGCTACAAGGTTGTTTAATTTTGTAACATTCGTTTTAGTTATTTGAGTTTAACATTTGGGTTGAAATCATGTATAGTTGTTGGGTAATTATAGAATTTTGTTTATATTTCAAATATATATTGAATTTTGATCAAATTTATGATAGGGAAGATGACATGTTTGTTTATATTTCAAAAATATTTATTGGATTTTTATTAAATTTATGATGTGAAAGATGATATGTTTATTATAAGATCAGTTTATTTTATGATAAAATATAGTATAGTTATTCATAATGTCTAACAACTTTTTTAGATATGAAAGTTAGTGTTCAACGACTCCTTTACATATGAAAGTTAGTGTGAGTCGTTGTATGTGTGTATCTATGTTCTATGCAAACATATGAGACCCACACATGTTTCGAGGCACCTCTAATTGTTGATTTTCTATCATTGATCTTGTCTGTATGTACTAACAAATTTCTATAAATGGATGAGCAACATGGACATGAGAGTGTTTTTAATTCTTAAATGCACAACTAATTCAACAAAAATATATACGCTCTAGACCAAAATACAATGAGAACAACTTCACAACAAAGATTTCACAACACCAACAAAGTAACAACTCGTATACAATGCCAAGCACCTCGACATCACCTAGAATAACAACTTTCCAAAAATCCTTGTTAGAAAGAAGATGATTCCAAATGTCATATACAAAGTCCCAACATTCTTGAACATACATTTAACTACAAAAGACTTGTTGGATAGTTTCTACCTCTCCTTAATGTGTACAAGAATCATCTGTAACCCTAGTCCAAACCAACTGCTCTTTGGAAGTCAACTCCTAGTAGATCAATAACCATCTAGACACCCCTAAGTTGTAAGAGAGCATGAAGGACCACAATGTCCAAAGGTAGTTAGCCAACTTCACTTCTATATATGAGACTCCATTTTTTATTTAATGTGACTTGAAAGGAATGTGGTTTAATTAGGAGTTGTTAAAACCGTTTGGGTTTGTAAACCCAAACAAGCTTACCATATCACGACAATCAATCCCACCAGATAGGCCCTAGAGTGTGAACATTGAAAGATCTCTTGGTGAAAGATCAACTATTGAATTCCTTAAATTATTAGGTGGTCAGAGTATACCAATCCAAACTCACGTAAGAAATTTTTTCTATTAATAGAACACATTATATGTGCATGACATTAAAAGCGATGGTCACAAATAGTACTAGCTTATGGAATAAAGGTAAAAAATGCAACCACCATGTATGCTCAAGATCTAATGTAAGAGTCGTCACTAGCCTACTTAAACAATTGCCTCCCACCTCAATCACCAGATCCCTCACTTTCCCTTCTTGGGATTCAATCCCCAATTCCCCCTACTAGGATTTCAAAAACTTTATTTAGTTGGCCATGATTAGGCAATTAAAACAAATTGTTATATCCTCAATCGTAACAAATCTCAACAAACTATTTGAAAATATGGTTAGATACACATTACCTATACACACAATATGCAAAAATTTGAGAATATGGTTAAATACATAAGAAATAGAAAATTTAGTAAACTACAAATTATGTATATACAAACTACACATATATCCAATCAATATCTATCCACCACCCCTTTGTTTATTGAATCAATACTCTCTAGTGTGATTGGATTATGACCCCTTTATCATGCTATGATCACACCCACGATTACCCCAATACTACTTTGATTTGCATCTTATCACTATGTGGGGGAGTTTCCTAAATTATATATCTCTTTCTCATGGCACAATTTAATGGTATTTTGATGATGCTTTATGGCACATAAATTCACGGGGAGCACTTGAGTAGTAGGAGGATTATCCTTATCATTATTTAGTGAGCACTTGAGTAGTAGGAGGATTATCCTTATCATTATTTAGTGATCCTTTTAAGCTATGCCTTAGTCGTTAAGTTTTTAATGCACTAACTTCCCATGATGTTCCATCCATCATTTTCCTTTCTTAAGAACATTTTAGCCTCTAAGATGATTGATATCATGATGAGAACCTTGTTATTCAACAATCATAAAAATGTTGCAATAATATTTGTTTTAACAGTCACAATTGTTCCTCACTCTTTCTCTTGCTCTATGATAAACCTATTCAACCCCCATTGATGAATGTTGAGATTGGACCAAAAGAACCAATGTCCTTACCAAAACTCCCAACTCATTGTGCACAATATTCCTCCGAATAGTACATGCATACAACCACCTTTTACTCGTTTTAGAAGACATGTCAACATATACTACAACTCTATGTCTACTTTGTCAAGACTCTTAACTCATTGTGCACAAGCTCCTCACCAATAATCCATAGAATGACAACAACTCATTATGCACAAAATTCCGCCCAATAGTACATGCATGCAACTATCTTTTACTCATTTTAGAAGACACATCAACATATACTATAACTCTATATCTACTTTGTCAAGACTCTTAACTCAATGTGCACAAGCTCCTCACCAATAATCCATAGAGTGACAACTATGTGGAGCATCATGCTCATGCTCTGTTTAGAAGACAAATGAACCAAACAAACATATATATATTGCAAATCTCTATATAAGCACAAAAATTAAATAACTTCATTAAAAACTTAATTTTAAGTTTACACTCTTACATTTTTTTATTTTGCAAAAGTGTGATGATGCAAAATATTTTGAGAGATGTAAATCTAGATTTGTTCCATGATGTACATATTATTAGTTTTAGTTTTGTTAATATAATATATAGAATGATATAATGTTTTAACATATTGGTTTTTCAGTAATTTAAAATCTAGTTTATTTTAAATAATATCTTTAAAATGAAAAAAAAATATCATATATTTTTACAAAAAATATATTAGACACATTAAATAAAAATATTTTACTTTTTTATTTAAGGATTTTAAAGATGTCATATAATCAATAAATAAATATATGATATAAAATAAATAAATATATTTTACTTTGTACATTTTGATATAATCAATGAAAATGTATTATACATAATGAATAAATATATTTTACTTTACACATCTAACTATGTTTTATTTAAAGTTTTTAAGGTGTGATATAATTAAATTTATTTTAGATTTAATTTATTAACTTTTAATTTTCTTTTATTAAAAGTTATATTTTGGCTTAATGAATTCACAAAATTTAGTAAAATGTATTTTGATTTTTTTAAATTAAAAATATATTTTCCTTTTTATTTAGAAATTTTCTTATTATTTCATTAAATTATAATGATTATATCATTTCTTAATTTTAAAATATTTTTTTTTTCTATCTATTTAAAATTCCTGTTACATATAGTTTTTATTATTATTTAATTAAAATATAATAATTATCATTTCCTTAATCTTAAAAATTGATATATAACTTATCTTCCCCTTCTACTTCTTATAATAAAACTAGTTAAAGGACAAATACCTTTAGACTCATACTAGTATCTATTTTTTTTTATAACATATCATTCAAGATGGAACGAATATATCTTGTAGGTGTAGGTTCAACTTCAAGGTATTTCTTGGATCTTCCCAACGGTAACAAATTTTCCACAAATATTTTCAATAGAAAGGCTTCCTTTTTTTCTTTGTGTTTTTGTAGTTGTATTCGTAGATCTTTACTCTAACGCAATTTGGCAAGGAAATTTTTATAAACATAGTTATTATTTCTTAGGAATTTGTATAATAAAATTATTTATATTAAATATTATATGTTTTTGATTTTTTTTGGGTTTGTTATTATTAAAAATTGTAATTTTTGATTAAATTAATTATTGTTTTTAGTGCAAGAATAAATTCAATGCTCTCAAATACTCTTATTTCAATTAGATTATACAATATTAATATCTAATATTTACAATTCCATCATTTAAAATATTTCTTACTAAATTTATAATCAATATAAATTTGAACTTTATCAAATCACAAAATTTCCCCAAAATTAAAACTTAGATTACATTGCTGATTTTTCATGTCAGAATATTTTTAGAGTTTTGTACTACAATGTTCTTTTATGGCCAATAATAAATACCTTGATGCAATACATTTATTGCTTTTTTTTCCCATAAGAAAAATAGATCTTTGCTATTCATAATTTTGATTCAAAAGAACTACAGAGTGTCCCTATCTGAAGGATAGTTTTATGTTCTTCAAGAAAGTCACAGTCACATTACAATTTACTATATACTATGAAGTATATATTGCATTCTGTATAAGATATATCCTACTACTAACAAGTCTTATGTTTTTCCTGCTAGTCAGAAATCAACACAAAATACAGTTTATATGCTATATCCGAAGACATCTAGTTATGATTTTCTTTATACAAAACGCATCACAGTCTATTCTTGTATTACTATTTGCCATAGTCCAAAAAATAAAATAAAAAGAGAATTAAAACCGATACACTAATGACCTTAGTACAGTCGATAATAACATTCCACAAGCATTGAGCCACCCTGATATAAAATAGTCTTTACCATACTCTCAGAGAAAGCCAGACCCTTTTTAGACAAAGAATTAGCCTGTTGATTGAATTGTCCGGCGATGTGTGTGAAGCATGAGGAACAAAAGCTTTAAAGAAGGGAACTTGTTCGGGACATCCAATGTTGTAAAATAGAAACCTGTAGTTGATGAGTCCCACAGATCCAATCAATAATGACAGAATAGTCCCCAAAAATCTGAATGTCATTCACCAGGTGAATTTTGGCAAAGTAAAGAAGTCCCCAAAGGGCAATAAGTTCTTCCCTGGTGTTGCTGCCAAGCCCGCATCCCAAAGAAATCTCCAAATGTTTATCTTTGCCCAGAATCAAGTATATGCCCACCCCACAAGTGTCACGCTGTTGTGCGCCATCAGAAAATCCACCAGATGTTGATCAATAATAACAGGCAGAGACTTCACAACAAACTTAGTCTGTACAACATCACAATGTTTGCCACCCACCAATGCAATAATCGACTGACACAGATTGGTAAAATCAAAGGGAATGCCCTCAAATAACATATGGTTCCGATATCGCCAAACCCCCCAAATAAAATAAATGGGAAATGTCGAAGATCGTCTTTGAACCATAAAACAGTGAGATAAACAAGTGTTGAGTGAGTAGTCAGTCCATCCACTTGGATTATGTAGTCTATTAGTGACCTCATCCCCAAACTGCGAAGTCCTGGTACAATGCAAAAAAAGATGATTGACAGTCTTAGCATCCCTCAAACAAAGAGGGCAACCAGTTGGCCCCATAACCCCACACTTCATATAATTATCACCAGTGAGTGCGATTAGATAATGCCATCCAAGTGAATCAGAGGAACTTACACGGAACCTGCCACGTCCATAAACAATGAAACCACCAATGAAGAGTACCAGATTGATGAATGGAAGCAATAGCCCTGTATGCCAAAGAAGTGGTCACCTCTACAGTGGAGGTGTTCCAAGTCTAGATGAGTTGATCAAAAGTATCCTGAAGGGTTATACCGAAATGACGAAGGGCTCCAGTAAAGCAATCCCATTCCACCGCATCAGTATCAAAGAGACCAATATCCACCGAAGATAGCCAGTAGTCATTTAATGACCTGGAGGTAGTACTCTTAATGTGATTCGGGAAGGAAAACCCATGGCTATGTAGTCCCTGAATAGTGCCAAGAGAAAGGGCACAATGTAGTTCAATACCTGCAATCAAATCAATTCCAATCCGAACCTGGTAGCCATCACCCACAACCCAAGCAAGCCACTTATTCAACAACGAGAAGGCTTCCACCATTCCACGCCATATATTAAAAGCATATGGGAAATTTTTGTGTGATTTTCTAATCCAATCTAGAACACCACCCATTACATTTATTACTATTGCTACATCGATACAATAGCATCAATAATTACACCTTACGGATACAACAGCAACATTAAAAAAACTGCTCCCACATTACTTATTGCTTATCCTTCTTTTATTACCTCCATTCCATGTGACGTGCTTATTGCTTGCCGTTCTTTTATTACCTCCACTCCATGTGCGTGAGTATTTTTATCCGACGATGATCCTTTATTACATCTCTTCCGTTCTCGTGAGTATCTTTAGGGTCTGTACGACGTTCTTCCTTTATTATATCTCTCCGAGTAAGATGCCCATTATCTTGGACATTTTAAAAATTCCCTTTCGACTAGGTGTAACAAATTTGAAAATAATATGAGGTTTAATGGACTTAGTATACCTTGCGAAAACAAACAAATACGACATGTAATTTTAAAATGAAACAAATTACCAAGGCCTTGGGAAGATAGTGGGAAGTACATAATATTGAAATGGAAACAACAAAGGGGTTAATGTTTAATCATGATACTAAAGGAGTGGATATTATTAAATTGTAAAGTAAAAATAAAGATTAAGAATTAAAAAAACATATTTAAGATTTAAAAATGGAAATTTTAATTTTAAAAAATATGGAGTTAAATAAAATAAGTAGGGAGTGTTTTATGCATTTATTTATGGACATATTGGTAGGGTCCTACGATATGTGGGTACTATAATGTTGATGAATCTATACAACTAGCTTTATCTCATAATGTTAATATTATTTTTTTCCTCATAAATTAATGCGTAATTTCTTTGTATTAAAAAACCACCTTCGCCCAGGCTAGGAGCCCTACATAGAAAAAAACTAACATATAATACCGCATGGAGCATACATATCCAAAAAGACTCGCTTAGGTTAGGAGCCTTACATAGAAAAAAAGCAACGTATAATACCGCATGGAGCATACATATCCAAAAATACAAAACAAAATTAAGTCTATAACCAACACTAAAGACAAGTTCTTTTGAGTCCTAAACTCGCCAATCCTTATTCAAATTGAAACTTAGTGCCATGGTTCTATCCCAGTATGAAAAGAAAAAAACCTCAAAAACATATGGAATAGAACCAAAGTTATCCAAAAATAGGTCTAAATCATAGAGGGCAACCCCAAACCCCTCGTCCTCTACCAATTACAAAAAGATTAATTGAATAGACGGATACATAATGTCAACATTATGCATTGTACTATATGCAAAATGAAACTTTTCCATGCTTTTGACATAAAATTAGCCATTAGTCTTTAATTAGGATTGTACATGAGGAGGAATTAGATTTATCATTTGCTAAAAAAAATTATAAAGGCAAGTAATACTTTGTTTTACAACATTGAAAATGTAGAGCCACTCATGGAGTTGTGTAAGCATATGGGAGAATAAAAAGAATGATAGATTTACTTAATATATATATTTTTTAGTTTTATATTTCATTTTATTGGAAATAATATTTTTTTCTTACGGTGAAAAAAGAGAATGTAAGTAAGGAAAATGAAAGGAAGATGGAAAAGCTAAGGTAACCATGGATATATAAACTCCACTTAAATAATGAATATTTACCAACACATTGGGGTTGTTACCTTTCAACTCAATTTTGGCTCAACATAACTTTTTATATCAATAAAAATCATATTCATACATGGGTGAAAATGCGAAGTTGGGTAACACTTACGTGAGAATCGGGTGCCCAAGAATCATAATAGAAGCTATTGGGCCGAATAAACATATTTATTTGATTGGATAAAATTATTTATTCGGCCGAATAAAAATGGTCATTCGGTCGAATAATTGATACTTTATTCGGTCGAATAACGTTTAACAGTGAACCGTTTAAAATAACGGAGACCTCGAAATGCGTGCGACGCATAGCCGGCTGGTAAATTTGACCGGTGGTTTTATGTTTATTTAGCCGAATAATTATTCGGCCGAATAATTATTTGCATAAAAGCTCGGTTGCGGCCCACATTGTTCATTTTCCACTCTGCAGTTGGCTGGTCCTTGCCTGTTGTTGCCGCCTGTCGTCCCCGCCTGTTGGACCCTGCCTGTTGTCCCCGCTTGTTGTTGCTTGACGTGGAGACCCGCTGCTGCCTTCGGTACGGAGATCCGCCACCCTCTCGACCTAGTTCTGTCACCCCTTTCGGCACCCTCTCGACCTAGTTCTATCACCCCTTTCGCCACTCTTTCGATGTGGATCGCGAAGTTGACAACGTTGGCGTTCGGTGTGGAGTCTACTACATTATGTTTGCAGGTAATTGTTCGGTTTGGAGGTTGATTTCATTTTTTTTGTTATATTTTATATGTTAAATTTGTTTTTAATGTGTGCAGGTTTCGGTTTTGGTGAATTGGTGTTCGGTTTTGGCGGTTGTGTTCAACTTCGTTGTTGGGCGTCTATAAATAAGTATGAAATTCGTAATCTTAATTTAAATTAATTTAGTTTACACGTTTAGAGTACGTATATTACAATTAATTTAAATTAAACTAGGTTAGTTTATTAATTTTAATTTAAATTAAGTTAGTTTCACCACAAGTGTTCATGAACATAGAACTCTGTTCATGAAAAGAATTCCTCTATTCATGAACAAAGAACTCTGTTCATGAACCTGCTTTAAGACTATCATTAAACATAAAGGTGCGAAGATTAGAACAATAAATTATTATTTTTTACTCATTCTTATTATTCCTAATTAAACTTGACAATATAAATATGGACTCCCTTATTGTTGTTTTTTCCATTCCTTATTCTTATTATTATTCCTATACAATTCCTATACCTAATTTTAATTCCTAAAGTCTTAAACATAAAGGAACAAACTAAAACAATAAATATAATTTCATCACCTATCCTACTAAATATATGATGTTAATTATATGTAAGAATTGAAATAAATCCTACTGATAAGGGAAATTACCAAGCTGATGGTAAGGGAAATTACCAAGCTGATGGTGTGACAAAGATTTATAATCTAGTCTATCAGAAATATATGTCTTTTTATATCCTGTCTATCGGAGCAGCTATAGTCTATAAACAAGACTGATCTATCTAAGGACCTACCTATAGTTTTAAAAGAACATTTACATAAGTATTACTAGTTAATCTCTCTCCTAATGGTGTTTTAAAAGTAGTAAATAAGGGATAATGTAATTATATAAGTAAATTAATCTATACCCCTTTGGATCCACAATCTTAATACAGATTCTATCATCTTAAACAAAGTTTTCACTCCTCATCTGAACATGGAATCAATCATTCTAACCATGTTTAGTTGATCGATGTGCCATGTTTAGTCGATCGATGTACCGAATATACTATAGATCGAAAGCAATAGTTTCTCTTTTTTGCAGAGGCATTCTAATACAATATAAATTTCATTGGCCTTCGATCTCTATCGTCCTATTTTGATTGGTATCCCGAGGTATCAATAGGCTATTATAAATATTTAGTGGTCATTTTGGGATTATATAATAATTGAAGATTGAGATAGATTACGGCGTGGTTTTTCAAATTCAAAACATAATTAATCGCTATGTCCTTATTAACATGGCATGTGGCAAATTGATGATGCAATATACATAGGGATATTCTCTTTTCCATTTGTTAAGCATCAACTCTTAATATTGAATGGCACCCAAATAAACACCAAGCATATGGAACAATGTTTAGAAACTGGTGGTGTAGCCCTTGGGCAATAGAAAATACCAAAATGATAATTTGTTCCAAACTTAGAATATGATATAGGTATGTACTCTCTCTCTCTCTATATGTATGAAAAATATATAAATGTTAGCAGCATGAACATAAAGAAAATTACCATAATAATTGTACAAGCAACAATAGGTTTCTCGTACAGAGTCTTGGCGCTCTCTACTACTAATGTTTTATTGATTCCAATCACAACAAATTCCTTCTGGCATACCTTAGAGCCTCATCTATTTCGATTCTCAAGAACAAGTGATCCAATCTGACATTTAGATATACACAGAGGTAAATTATTATAAATAAAAGTTTAACGTTTTTACATAAATCCGATTCTTCGTTACAAGACTTCCATCGAGAATATTAAACAAGCATTTGGAAACATGATTTAGTTCATTCTCTACTCAAAATGAACTATAGTAATAGTGGTTCAATTTCGAGTAAGCTTTTAGCTCTTGATATCAAAGCACTAGTGGTTCAATTCCAAGTAAGCTCTTAGCTCTTGTTAGGACTCTAATAGAAATGGAAATAAGCTTATGTTATATAATTGTAATCAATGATTCACTTCTACTTGTAATCCACAGCTCGTTCACTATAATAGCTTCTATAGCTTTTAATGTACTCTGCTTTAATGGGTTCTAGACTAGTTAAGTACTGGTTGTGATTGAATATGTCGATATAAGTAAGCTATCGTAATCATTGGGTTTTAATAAAGGCTTAAGCTCAATTATAATATGCATAAGCTCTAATATGGAAAGCATAGTAGTATTGTCGTTGGTTACTGATTACACTAGTTATCCAAAGCTCATGAGGTAACGAACTGCTTACATATCCGTCATTTAACGCTAACTAATGGTACTAGCTTATTGAGCTAAATTAAAGCAGCTTTACTTGTTTAGTCACATCATCATGCTTAGTATGATCACCATTGTTTAGTGTGTTACATTATAGCTATAATATCCCATAGATATGAGTAAGCTCTAAATTATCATATATTATGGTAATTCTTAATCTCTGTTGTCATCATAGTATTATTCCACTAATTGATCATGTTGTTAGCTTTAATAACCATATATTAATAGGTGAATTCTTCGTATTTAATACATGGACAGATTAGCTTGTAATATAATGCTCGTGTTTCCATTGTTCATGGTTGAATTTTCTATTGTCATCATAGTATTATTCCAACTAATTGATCATGTTGTTAGCTTTAGAACCATATCTTAATAGGTGAAGAAGTGTAACTATATTCCACCTAATTAAAATATATTCCTTGAGATAAAGAAGTGTAACCTTTCACTTAACATTTAACCATATTGGTTCCATTCATTTAAGACATCAAAAACACTTAAAAGATTGACACATTAATTCCTCTTACGTCCAACAATATTAGCTCTACTCATTTTAAGAACTATTAGATGATATTAGGTATATAGGTCCTTATTTAAGAACTTAGTTTCTTTAGCAGCTAGGTCTTAGAACAATTGTTAAAGGCCTAAGCTAATGGTAGTTCAATGAAACATGTAGAATTTGAATATGTTATGAGTTGATAGTTGTGTAAATGTAGATATCATATCAAATGGAAAGAGAGGAGTCTTCGAGGCAAAAGCGCAGGAGGTCATCACGTTCATCGGGAGTTGGTGTCCCAAATGATAATCGAAGGTTGTCGACTTCACCTTGAGATTCAAGATTATTGTACAGTTCACATTCATCCGATCATCGACGAGGCGAAAGGGGTACAAATGATTACCCTCTATCTTCTATGGGAGAACGTCGATCTCGATCTTCTGTCAGTATGAACATTAATGTTTTAATACATGTATCAATTGTATTTTTGTGTGTTCAAAAAGTTTGTACATGTTTAGACACAACTGTGATTGTATTTGAAGTAGAGCAAGGTTCAGAAGAGGCTCGTAATTCTACAGAGAGGGAGGACGATCGAGCAAGGGGGATAGACTTTGAAACAGATGTGGGTGCAGAGCAAGGTTCTGAAGAGGCTCGTCATTCTACACAGAGTGATGAAGGTCGATCCAGGACGACATATTTTGAACTAGCTAAGGGTTGTACACCCATAACGACTTATCCATTTGATTTACCTGAGGAGCTTCCATGGGAAAGTTGTGTTCAACAAACAACCCTTGAAAGCTGTAGATCTCACTATGACAGGATGCAACATGATCTTTCTAGTTTGGATCTCCCTCTAGAGAGCAAACAAAGTCTAGAGATTGTTTTGCGATCATTACAAAAATTCATTGAGGTATACAAAGATCTCGGACCAACAACGGATGGTTTTGTTGACTTGATGCGGAGGAGAAAGGCCCAAGTGATGGGTCCGGACAAGTGGGCTGTTGTGAAGGAGAGAGTGACCAAAGAACATGCCAACTCAATGTTTAACTTCAAAGAGGGCCTAAAGCGAAAAATGTTGAAAGTGCAATATTTTAAGCACCCTGAAATTGCACATCTATTATATGACCGATTCCTGGCAGCTTATGGTCGGTTGCCATGGAACGATGAGGTTTCTAATTATTTTGCCAGATTTTTTTATGCTGAGTTTTTTTTTAAATATGAAGCCAGACTATACCGATATTCATTATAGCTTTTATGGAGTTGGAAAGGGGCGAATATACAATCGAAAAGGTGCTCTTAGAGATCCCACTACTCTTCAACCTTCGCCTCAGATATCTCGCCCAGCCAGGCTTGTGAGTTACAAATCAAAGATGGAGCCCACATCACAACTGGGGACAACTGCAAGGCATTCTGTTGCTGAAGGTTTAACGTCAGCATTTGTAGGAGTTAATGTGGGATTGGTTCGAGAGAGGGCTCGAGCCACTATTCGTCAAAAGTTTGTTTACAAAACAAATGATGAGGTAGATGGAATGAACATTGAAGATCTTAGGGATTATGCTAAGGTTTGCCGTGATATAGCTTCAGATGTCCTATCCCATGACACATCGAGTATAAGAGAGGTTTGTTTTTATGTACCTACAATCTATTTAATTGTTTTATTTATTTTGAATTGAACTTTTTGAACTACATTATAGATCCATGACATTATGTATTTTTTGTTGTATAGTAATAAATATATTACGTAAATGTTTATTGGCTGTAGGTTTCTAGAATGTTGAATGAACATGATTTTCGACTCTCCACTAGTGAAAATGTAGAAGAGCATTTTAGAGAGGTATATTTATTATTTACATATTTATATTTATGTTTGAAAGATATTGTATGTTTTTTTTGAATTTTAATTTATCTATGAATCTTATTGTTAATGTCACTTATCCATGTAGGTTCATTTTGATTCGAACTTTTTTGATGATTTTCCATCTCTTGTGAGCTCATGATTTTAATTTTTTAATTTTGGTTTTAAGTTAATTGCTTAATTTTAGTTTATTTTGCTTGCACAAAGTTTTATTTATTAACAAAATTTAAATTTTAGGGAACAAGAGAACATATGGAAATTGATGGTGAGGATATAGGTTCTTTGTTGGACGTGGATATTGGCACTGAGGTAATTTTATTAATAATTGAATTATTCAAGTTTCATTTTTTTTTTATAAGTTTAATATTTTGTTTTTTGAATTTAGTTCTTAATTGTTTGAATAGTTTATGAGATTCATAATTTGCTTTTATACATGCTGCAGGTTGGGTCTCTTCGAGGAAAAGGGAAGACCCCAGTGGATGATAGTGGTGGACTTTCATTTAGAGGCACTGAGGTAATTTTGTTAATAATTGAACTATTCTTTTCAATTTTTTTTATAAGTTTAATATTATGCTATTTGAATTTAGTTCCTAATTGTTTGAATAAGTTATGAGATTTATAATTTGCTTTTATACATGCTGCAGGTTGGGTCTCTTCGAGACAAAGGGACGACCCCAGTGGATGATAGTGGTGGACTTTTATTCAAAGAATGATTTATAATGGTCTTTTTTTTTTCTTCTTTTCCATATACTACCATATTGCATACATTTTCATGTTGATACATATGATGTAGCTGTTTTGGACATCTATGAACATTATTTTCGGATTATATATGTACATTGAACTTACATGTTCATGAACCTTTTTTTGGATTATATACATGTACATTGTTCTTGGCATATATTTTGTACTTGCTTTGAATGATTTAACTTTTTTTTGGGCTAATTACACAACATACTTTGTGTGGTAAATGCTTAGAATATGATTTTCCATGATGTTCATGAATGTATGTTCAATCGTGAAAAGGTTTTAAAATATATTAGTACACATGTTTTAATTTTTAAACTACTTTATTTTTTGAATAATATATTTGAATTTTTGAGTGCATATATTTGAATTTAAATTTTTGAAGATGTAAAATCTATGAGTGCAGATGTAAAATATTTTCAATGAAAGTTTCAACTCTCTTGGCTGTCTTTCAACTTTTAACTAATGATTCATATGCTCAATGTATGTTTAATCTTGAAATGGTTTCAAAATAGATATTTTTAGAGAAGCTTGATATATTTTTTGCACTCCTGAAGCTTTTTTTTTTGAATTTCAGTATATGCTAGCCTTAAGTTTGTTTTAGGTGCATTCTAAAGTTACAAATTTTAAGACCTACATGATTTAATCCTTGAGTGCATATTTTTTGTAGTATTCACAATTTTTGAGTGCAGACATAAAAATCTGTGAGTGCAGATGTAATTTTTTTTTAGCATAGAGATGTAAATAAAATTTAGTGAAGGTTTCAATCTTCTTGGTTTTTTGATAATATATGATCTTGGTTTCAATAATAAACTTAAATTTCATATAAATGATAACTTAAATCTTATATAAATGATGAACATACTTTCAATTTTTAACTAATGATTTATATGTTCAATGTTCAGGTACCACACTTTTGTTAGTTGGTGAACTATAGATACTGCTGAAATCACGACAAATGGGGATTTAACGATTTTTTGTTTTTTAATCATAAGCAAGGATTCCAGGATTGTGAAGTTTATGCTAAATTAGAGCAATGATTTTAGACAACAATTTGATGAATTTTCATCGGTTTGTTGTAAATAACGATTACTCTAATTTAACATAAGCTTCACAATCCTGGAATCCTTGCTTGTGATTAAAAATCAAATGATCGTTATCTCCATTTGCAATGATTTCAGTTATGTGAACTTAACTAGTTATGTTGAATTTCATAATCATATAAAATCGGATCTTCATATAATCTAGATCAAATGGAACTAAATTCTATTTACACAAGTGATATTATCCTTGTGCATGTATCATTTATTTAAAAACCATAGGTTAGCAAAGTTCTAAAAAACTCATGGACCATATTTATATGAATTGTCCAACCCACCACAAAACCACTAATGGATCAACCCATATAATGGATCAAGAATAATAATTTCCTATTGTTAAATACATTAGAGAAGCATGAAATGGATCAGATTAATACAAAATCTAGTCGGTTTCCTGGTGACTCCTCACTGACATCATTAAGTCAAAAGTAAAGATTCGGGGTGGAGTGTGGAGACATCCACATCCGTTATCTCATCCCTTAAATGGTCTAATAGACATATGGGGACCCAAATAAAGTACTTTAGATAGACTTTAAGATGAAATTACACATTATATACAACATTCCATTTAACTGAAATATAACATTTTTCAACTTTTTCCAACTTTTATTAAAGTTCTCATTACCAAATAATTATCGAATTGATTTCAACATGCTAAAATACAATTATTTAAACTCTTATTAGTTCCCATTCAAGATCATAACTTCATAGTTAAAAAATACACAACATTTGACATGCACAAAAACATCGATCAATTCATTTTTGATATAGTTAAAAACATCGCAATGGAATGCCGTCCTCAATTATCCGTTCATGGTTATATTTGGACAGTTTCCATTTTCTAGTTTTTTTTTTTTTTTTTGTCGATGGAACTTGTACCAATTTTATTCGAAATGCACATACTAAATGACTATATTGACAACATATAATATCAGGTTCATAATCCTAAAAATAGACATAATTTTTAGTCATATGGGTCTGCTGAAAAAAATAACCTTTTAAAATGATGGATCTTCTCTCGTATGTAAATCCTTTGTCATCGTAGTCCTCCAATAACTTCATCTTTCCTTCAGTGTACCGCATCAAATAATATTTCACCTTTTCGTAGTTGGCTAAAGGTGCAATCACAACGAAAACATCTCATGTGCAAATTACAATTGGCGTAAGGGTTTTTAAATCAATTAAATTGACTATACACATAAGGTGATGGACAACAATGAACAATTAACAAAGAAGTTGTAAGTTCATTACCTTCTCTAACAAGATCTGAAATTCTATCGCCATCAGATGATATTGCTATTTCTGTTGATTCTAATTTTTCTACGCTTGCTAGTGGCATTTTTCCCTTTGGATTAATCTGTGTGTGTTTCCAATGTTTTATGTAGTTGTTTGTTATGTTTTCACAAACTTCTGTAGATTCAACATTTTTAGTGCAAATATGACAAAAGCATGATTGCTTTCTACTATCAAATGCAAGCACGTTTTGGAAGGATTTTGTTTGAATATAGTGTAAATCTCTAGTCCCATGTATGGTCGTAGCCTTGTATGGGATTGATCTATCTATAACTTGGACCCCAATAAGCCAAAAGAATCTACACGATAAATGATAAATCACAAAGGACAACTTTTAATGTTAGTGTACATATACTTAAATGATAGACTTGCAAATAACATTTTTTTAAATTGACAGTTAATATAAATTAAAAAAATCTTGTACATACCTGCGCAGATCTTTTGATTATTGATTATAATCATGGCCTAGATGTAATTTACACCGTTAGACAACCTCTGCAGCTGAATCAAATCGTGCAGAAGAATGGTTCATTTTCCATCTTCAAAGTGCTCTTTTTATGCATGTTCCTGCACCATCATGTTCACCTTTTCCATGTCCAGTTTCAAAGAAATTCCAGTGATGTTTAATGTTCAATGATTTATGAAGTCGTCATAACCAAAAAATGACCGTGAAGATTTAAATTGTCTCGCACATCCATCCGACCATATCCAATGTTCATTAAATTTAACTTCACGTCTTTTTAGTGAATCATAGAAAATATTTTCAATACAATGCTGAACAAAATGTGTATTGTGTGTACGGTCATCGCTGGTATAAAAGTGATATTCTTTAATCACATCTCGATTGTCACACGTGCTTTCAATGCCATCAACATCCTGTTGAGAATGTCTATATAGAACATGGACAAATATCGAAACTTGGTCAGAATGATAGTATTCACTTTGTATCTCTTTTTGTGCAGCAAATGTGTAGTTTTCTGCAAAATCAACCACAGACAAAATTGTTCTGGGTGAAAAAATTTAATGAGACTGCTTGAGTTGAAGGTCTTGCCATCGTGTTCTATGTGAATGCTTAGTGTATTTATAAATTTCACTTTCAAATTTCTTCAGAAAATCTGTCACACATATTTTATCTTCTTGCAAATCAATTCTTTTGGAATGGCATCACTAGAACTTGTAGCATAATTGTTGTATTCATATCTTCTCCAATCAATGGTTACATTTGACAGCGACTGATCATTATCAGTATGATATTTATTGCAAAATAAAACTAGATTTCCACAACGATGACAATGTTTTCCATTGACACATTTTTTATTATAAAAATACTTCATCGAGATCTCTCTCACATAGAATTTGAGATATGAATTCACGTATTGTGGGAGGAGGTGGTGAATTTGTCCAAAACATTTTACCAAATTCAAGAAACGTGTCATAATATAATTCAAATTGCACATGATAACGGCAACAACATGTGTCACGAATAGTAATAGGTCTAACATACCATGGTTTTTGTTGCGCAAATGTAGTGATTGACATATTAATTCCACGATGATCTTCCTTGAATTTATTGAACAATTGTACTTGTGCCATTTCCATTATATGTTTTGGACGAATTTCATATACATTTTGTGATGCTCTTTGTCGTATCACATCCCTTGAATTTGGTGAAACTCGAGCATGTGCCAACCAATAATTATGTACAATATCTTTAACACCTTCTCCCATTCTATCTTTGTAAGGTCGTCTACAAATAATTGCCCAACAAGCAAGTTCATCATTTTCATCTATTTGCATTCTAAATTTGTTATGTTTGTATAATGTATTTCTTGAGGTTCCTATTATTTTTGTTAGTTGTGTTGTCAAACGATTTTGTCTAGTACTAGCTAAAATAATTGATGTCTGAATTGTTCTACGTGCAGCTGTGGTATCTTTCTTCCTAGATTTTCCCTATTTTTTTATTGCATCAGTTATATTTTCTACCACATTATGTTTCAATTTCGACTCTTTTGACGCCTTGTGAATACTCAATAATATCGTAGCACCTTTTAACTTCTTGGACACTAATAAAAATCTCAAAATTTGTGCTTGTCCTACTATTGAATATTCTTTGAGAATATCATCATAAATTTGCGTAGCACGATATCGTGCAACATGTATGGCTATTTTTTCTCCATATTTGTCACAATTAATGTCTTCTAACATTTCATCATCAATGATGAAAGTACCTATACATTAAGTTAAATTTAATTTAACATATATCCAAAAATACAATTTATTATAAAAAATGAATTTGAAAAATACATGATATATACATACTAGGTCCAATTTCTGGATTTTGAACTTGATTTTCAATATTGATTTCATCAACATTAGCATGTAAATCACTATTTATATCTTCAACAATGGTCTCTTCAACTTCAATTTGTTCTTCTTGTACTCTGTTTTCAATTTCCATTTCATCAACATTATCATGTAAATCTGTATTTATATCTTGAATAATTGTCTCTTCTGTTTCTGTAACCCTTGCTCTTTTGGCTTGATATCCGAGTTTTTGTTTTTTCCTATGAGCATCATCATCACGTTTACTATCAATTTTGCTTTGGCGGTTTCTCTTACTGCCCATGACTGTTTAATCTATAGAGGTTAAATTAAAGAATCGTCACTTTGTAGTAAAAAAATAAAAATTTAAGATTTAAAAACAATTATGAAATTTATAAAAACATGAACTGAAATTTACTTCACCTTATAAAAATCTTGTAAGAGCCCTTTGAAGAAAAACCCCCTGGAAAGAAATTTCCTTTGAAAAAACCCCTTGAAAATAAATAAGAAATCTCTTTGCAAAGAAATAAAAAACCCATTGGAAATAAATCTCCTTTGAAGAAAAAATCTTTGGAAAGGAATAAGAACTCCTTGGCAATAAATCTCCTTTGAAAAAACCCATTGGAAAGAAATAAGAACACCTTGTAAAGAAATATTCTTTGTAAAAACCCCTCGGAAAAAAACTCATTTGAAAAATAAGTTGGAAAAAAACTTCTTTGAAAAAACCACTTGAAAAAATGCTTTGGAAAAAAAACTCCTTTGCAAAAATACCTTGGAAAAAAAATCTTTGAAAAACCCCTTGGGAATAAATAAGAAGGAAAAATACCTTGGAATAAAAACTCATTTGCAAAAATACCTTGGAATAAAAACTCATTTGCAAAAATACCTTGGAAAAAAAACTCTTTGAATGTACTCCCTGAAAATAAATAAGAAGAAAAAATACTTTGGAAAAAAAACTCCTTTTGCACTCCTTGAAAGAAAATAAATCTCCTTTGAAAAAACCCCTGGGAAAGAATAAGAACACATTGTAAAGAAATCTTCTTTGTAAAAACCCCTTGGAAAAAAAATCATTTGAAAAATACTTTAGAAATTAAACATCTTTGAAAAAACCACTTGGAAAAATGCCTTGGAAAAAAAACTCATTTGCAAAAATACCTAGGAAAAAAAACTATTTGAAAAAACCCCTTGGAATAAAAACTCCGTTGCAAAAATACATTGGAAAAAAATCTCTCTGAATGTACACATTGGAAAGAAATAAGAATAAAAAATACCTTGGAAAAAAAACTCCTTTTCCACTCATTGAAAGAAAATAAATCTCCTTTGAAAAAACCCATTGGACAGAAATAAGAACACCTTGTAAATAAATCTTCTTTGTAAAAATTCATTGGGAAAAAACTCATTTGAAAAATACCTTGGAAAAAAAATTCTTTGAAAAAACCACTTGGAAAAATGCCTTGGAAAAAAAACTCTTTTGCAAAAAATACCTTGGAAAAAAAACTCTTTGAAAAAACCCCATGGAAATAAATAAAAATGAAAAATACAATGGAAAAAAAACTTCTTTGAAAAAATCATTTCGAAAACTGTCTTGAAAAAAAAACTCCTTTGCAAAAATACATTGGAAAAAAAACTCTTTGAATGTACCCCATGGAAAGAAATAAGAAGGAAAAATACCTTGGAAAAAAACTCCTTTTGAACTCCTTGAAGTAAATCTCCTTTGAAAAATATTTTATAGAGACATCAACGAAAACAAAAGATGTGAAATAATGACTTTATTTAGTTTTATTTATACAATTATAAATAATCTAATATCTTTTATTTTTTTTTATTTTTATTTTTTATCGTTCGACGAAATTCTTCTTCTTTTTTTTTTTTTTTCCAGCCGAACAACCGTTGTTATTTTTAATGGCTCAGTAACGGAAAATAATTATTATTCGGCCGAATACCTTCCGAGACCTAAAAACTTCACAGTTCTTCACAATTTTTGGGTTTCTTCATTTTCGGAAGGTAAAAATAGTCTCCTACACTACAAACCGACTGTCGGACTTGATACCGTTAGTTTCATCATTGAAATCTACTTTCCGTAGGTATAGATTTTGTTGTGTTTATGTGAGATCTGATAATTTTAGTATTTTTTTTTTGAACATGTGTCCAATTTGGTTTCATCTATTTCAAAATGCAGTGAAATGAAAAATCCATAACTTTAAAAATACACTACCAAAAAAATTGAAAAACATATGGTGCAGTTAATTGGAGTGTCTACTTCAAAAGGGTATTCTTATATTTTCTAGTTTTATAGTAAAGTGAGAGAAATGTCCCGTCACAAAAAACATGTTGAAAATCGACAACCTTTCTGCATTAATCGAATTCAAAAAAATATAATAATTAGTATATAGATCCATTGGTTAGAAACTTATAGTCATGCAGTAGTAAATTGTGTGTAGATTGTCGTAGCATATTTGGTTTTTGCAAAACACAAGTTTAATAATGATTTTAGGCCCGCCACAAAACATGAATTTTTTTTAGCCCTTTCATTTTATAAGAACATACTGTCAAACATTTTCCAAATTGACATATCAAATCTCAATAAAAAAATTTGGAAAATTATGAATAGAACGCCGCTTGTACAACAATTCCTAGTCTCCCACTTCCACCAAATCACACGCGGAAGCATCTTAGCTGCCCTAAGACCCTTAAGCACCCTCTTGAAGTCTATTTTTAGCCCTGACATGTCATATATGTCATACGTCAACCTTCAGGTCTGATTTGTGTCATAGGTGTCATAGCATCTTCATCATTATTGTCATAGAGCTAGGGAATCTAGCCCAAGTGTCTCACTAGCTCCAAATTGCCTCTTGCTCGTCCATGGGAGTTACTCTTCCTCTATATTTCGACCTCATTGACTCATGCAAAGTATTATTGACCTTATAACTCATTCCAAGAATAATAGGCTTCCCATGGATTCGAAATTGTAAGAAAAGGATGCCACATGGCACATAAATTCTAGCTTGTGTGGGTCCCACTTCCTCCATGTATCTTCATGATCAAATGCCACTTTGATTTTCACTTGTATATATTTATTTATCTCCTTTATTAAATATTTATGCCATCCTAATGTTCCAACATCATTTATTATCCCCATTATTCCAAATTCCAAAGCTTCCACCCGAAACCTAGGAAACTAATAATTTTCCTCCTTGGCAATTATTTGACCTTTAGCATAAATTTGACAAACTCTAATGAATAGGGCCAATTTACTTATGCCATTGTGACCTAATGCAAAATTTGAGACATGACAAATCCTCCCTTCCGAATATTGCTTGTCCTCAAGCAATTTCAAACATGGGTGTTGAAGAATCTGCTTTCTGTATAATTCTTTGAAGTTGCCATTGAATTTCCCAACCTTGAGTCTTTGAGTTTCCATGAAGATTTTAGAGAGGAACCACCATTCTTGCTTCTACACTACTCTGATAAAAAACACTTTATTAAGTGGTAAATCCATCTCCCATACTGCTTGTTTCCCAAATAAAAAATTTGAAACCAATGAAACAAAAATTATTCTAGGGTCCCATTGCTTGTTTTGCACCCCAACAATTAAGAGTGCTCTCCAAACCATACCATCAGATAAGAGGATTCCTGGATCCCATTTTATTGTATACATTTTTCCAAACATTATGAGTACAAAATATATATCATCAAGGTACATAACAACATAAGGAAAATGTACATCAAGGAGGTGATTTATCAAAGAATCATGAAAGTGCTTATACCTCCAAGCAAGTAGACCACCATTTTCCAAGTGCATACAAGCTTCAAGTGACCAATCAAATTTACTCCAATGACATAGGTTAGGATCCCATGTCCTATAATGCTGCTCCAAAAGGATGTGATATGCATCAAAATATTCAGCCCTGTATTCTTTCATCCAAGAAGTGAATGAAGAATCTCCACCAAAATTTGAACCAAACAATGAGCAGAAAAAACAAGGAGGCTTCAAATGACTCAAAGAAGTCTCACCCATACATCCCTGAATGTGTGAATCATAAAGATATAACAAAGTATGTGGCTGCCAACAAAAATGTTCTCCAATCATAAATCTATTCACCCTAGTGTTGGATGAACTTCCTCCAACATCAAATGAATCAAGTGTTGAGCAAGAAAAACCACGAGTTTTCAAGTGACTTAAATGCATATCATAGGTGCATCCATGTAGATGTGCATCATCATAAAGTAACAAAGGATGCTGCTGCAAATGTGAATAAGAATGTGCTCCAACCATATCATCATAAAAAGTAAATCTAGGAGTTCCATACTCCTCATGTTGCACCATCAAAAAGAACCCTTTCACCCATTCTTCATTGAGACTAATGCTGCAGAACTTGGAATTGTAGGATGTAGGAGAATTAACTAACTCACTAAAATGATAAAAAAGTGTAGAAGTTTCATCATGGGAAGGATCCATATGGGCAGTATCATGCAGCTCCTTCAAAAGTGTGAAACCTTTGTCATAGATTGGTTCCAATGTAGAGGAATCATGCTATTCTTTAAAAATTGCATAACCTTCATCAATAGACAATTCAAGTTCCTCTTCCACCACATGAAGTGTTTGGATATCTTCAAGTTCATCTTCAAACACATCAAGCACATTCAATTTTTCACATTTCTCATGATCCACCATGTCATGAGAATCCTCCAAACAATCTACCATTTGACAATCTGAAACATAGGAGGAAAAACAAGTATCTTGCAACTTTTCAAGAAGTTGCTCATTTTGAATTATGAGCTTATGATTATCCTCATTATTCTTCAAGTATGCATCATGTAACAATTCATTAAGCTCAAACAAATGGTTTCTATCAAAAAGAAAAGACATGAAATTACCTTTGATGTGGCACATTGATCTTTGAATCTTCTCCATGTTTTCAAGGAAGGATGTTTCCTCCAATGAAGTAGCTCTCCAACAAGAATTTGACACCAATGCTTGAGTGTCATGGAGAATGCTGAGGGACTCTTGGATCTTCTTTTCATTCATCTTTAAGGACCCTTCAAGAAAATGAGGCTCTTGCAAATGAACCTCCTCATCTTCTTCATTTTTTCTTGGACCAACTTCATGAAGCGCAAGTGGTGATGGGGAAGTTGATCTTGGTTCTTCTTCAACTGCTACAAGGTCTTCATTATCATGCTTAATGGAACTTGGGCTTGCAGCAACACTTTCAAAAGTGATCTCTATGTCACTAACATAGAGGTGTGAGCACTCATCAGTAGGTACTCCTTCATAGTTTAAGCGTCCATCAGTAGATGCTATTTGGTTCATGTCTAAGCTAAAAGGTGTCTTGAAACGATCTTCCATATTTTCAATAGAATCTTCTTCATGCTCTTGTATTGTCTCTTCATTTTTCTCCTTCAAGCAATCTGATGCATTTTGCCTCTTGTTTTCCTTAGGATCAATATCTTTGGAATCTCTTTTTGATAAATTCCCAAAAGCTCTCCTCAAGTGGGACATTATTTCATGCACACATATATGATACTCACTCCAAGGTTCTTTACAAGAATGGCATAAACCTTTATTTACTAACTCCACATCTTCATGTTTGGGCCTATTTGCAAAAATATGTTCAGCATAGTACTCAAAAGACATGGCATTTTGTGTATTTTTGCTCAAAGCAAGATATTCTTAATATTCTTGATATTGTTGGGGCAAGGTTTTATATTTTTCTCTCCATCTTTGTAAATCATCCATAGCATTATAATTTGGTGGTGTGACATCCTCATATTTATCATACATAACGTCTATAATGTCCCCACCCTTAGACCCAATGCAAGGAAGGAAACCTGAAGCTATTCTATGGGAGTTTTCATAAAAACTCAACCAATTCATTAGATTTTAAAGCAAAGAAATACATATGTGTAGATGTAAATCAATTAAACATGCACAGCGGAATGAAAACCTCATCCACACACATATTACATGAATTTTATTCAATTTAACACAGTCAACAAATTAACACATTTGCAGAAGTAAATACCTAATAAAATACTCATCTTGATGTAATGCTGTCCCGAACAACTAGCTATGTCGCTACAACGTTCCTCCCAGCCATAGGTCTCTGCCCAGCCTGTATTCTTTCAGCACTCAGAGACCACCCTCGAGCTGGGCATGATATCTACAAGGAAAAGGGGACTCTCAAGCCCAATTCATCCCAAAGCAATGGTTACCCAACTCAAACTTCAACATTTCTTAACACACAACAACTCAAAATTGAGCATGGATACACATAACAACAAAAACACAATTGCTGGGCATGAAGAGAAACGTTTTTACAGTGGGATGCACAAAACGGGGTTTCCCTGAGCTCCAGAAAAATGTGGGAAACTAAAAACAAGCTGGTAGATGGGGATTCAACCTTGGGGAAGCAAATCCGATTTCAGAAAAATGTCCATGGAAGTTCTGGGGCAAAAACGACCTCCATAATAGTCCCAAAATGTGGCCCTCCTCTCCCAACTACTATGCTAACCAAAAACGAGTTCCCAGCCATGGAAAAAGGAGGAAAACATAGAAAATCAGTGGATAAAAATGCCCAGTAGCTTCCAACTCGCGAGAGAGACAAACTCATGGGTGAATAATGGCTTAGGGTCAATTTCGTGGCTCTCCTCTTGCCCAAGAAGCCAAGCATGATTTTCTAGGAAGGATGGCTTGCCCATACTCGAATTTGGACAGCCATACCTCTCCAATCCCCAAGGCATTAACTGCCTCAACCAACTCTTGAATGATTGGGTACAAAGGTCAACATGGGTAGTTGAGGGTTGATTGGGTTCTCCCATTGACACTTGGCTTAGATTGATTGGCTCAAGGGTTTGAATATTTCCCTTCCAATTCCTTGTAAAAATCATGCCCTCATCTCTTGTTGCATTGCATACCATTCACGATCCAAGATCTCCCCAAACAAGCTTTCTGCAAATTTATTATCGCCTCAATACGGAATAGCATACATCCAGACTCCAATGGATCGCCTTCGGACTGCGAAGGTCGTCACCATACACTCGACTGAGCACCTGGATACAATGACATGGGGCCGTTTAGTGTTCAGCACTTCCCGAAGGCATGAGCTTAGTAGCAGGCTCCTGGGACACCCATGGTATATCCACTAGCACACTTACAGACTCTTTATACAGAGGCGAACATGCAGTTGTTCTGTTGCTATGTTATACCACAAGGGCAACTAGCAGAGCATAGAACTACAGTTCTCACACACCTAAGACTCAGAGCTTCCAACTACTAGATCAGCTTGACACCTAACTTATTTGCAGAGCTCTTAACCAGCTCAATGCACTAGACTTGAATGACTAGAATGAGCTCAGGCTCTTCCTTATATAGATTGCTAGCCAGTCATCCGGTCACTTGAAACTTACACCAACCAGTCAAAAGGAAAGGAATCCGAGGACATGGTGGGACAACACCATGTTTATCTCGTCCCTATGAGGCAGCGCCATGAGGGGACTCGGAAACCGACAACCAAAAGTAGATTCGATGGCCGAAAACCTACTGGCAGATCTTAATATTCCTACGGAAAGCAAAACATGGCCGACAAGCTTGGCCGACATTACAAAGTGGAGCTACTATTACCGGCCCACTACGGCTTCCACTAAAAGATGCTTATGTACAAAAGCAAATTATTACAATTTCAATCGAACCATGGGCTCCATTCCCATTATGAAGATTCTTCATTAATCACTTCCGGAACGGCAGACACAAAATACATCAGGATCATCCGGCGGTCCGACACCTTGGCCTCCACACTAGCATTCCTGTTCATCATCATACAGTGCTTCTTCTATTTCTCTGCGAACAAGCTCATCTTCCCAATGATATGGCGGTTGGGAATCATAGATGTACTGTTCGTCTTCAGGATATTCAACTTCTGGATATAGAAGATCTCCGAAACAACGCTCTACATCAGAACCAAACACAGCTTCATGTCCTTATTCATAAAGATACTCACTCTGAAATTGAGATTCAACACGATAGTTCAAAGGGAGAGTTCGCCTATGAACCTTGGTGTCAATCCTGTTACCATTTTCGTCTCTTTTAATATACTTCTGCGTAATATTTACATAGTGTTCAAGTTCAGAGTATCTTCCACCATGATGTCGAAGCAGAAACTTAAACCAAAGATTTTCCTGGTCTGCAGCCTGCATATCTGCTTCAAGGTGAAGGATAAAATTAGCTCTGCGTACAGTCCAATCTTTCCTTGGACAGAACTTATCCAACAAGATTTCAGTCCACCCGGACCACTTCTTGTTGCGCATGTTTCCTAGGTCAGCACATATGACAACTGATGTTTCTTCCCTGCAGAATTGCAAAATCAAATTATAAGAAGTCCATGTGAGGTCACCCTCACCAATATCCACATACCATCTAGGACCTTCTTTTTCTTCATTACAATCGATCCACAGCTCGTTACATTTCCTGAGCTGTTCTCTGGCATTTTGCAATCCTCTGAATGCTTTCTTTTCCCATCGCTCCATGATGTGGAGTTTACAAGGACTCATTTGAATCTGTTTTATTAGAGTCAGACTGAGATATTTTTCTGCATCTTGTCGATTAGCATAATCGAGCAATTCTCTTCTTTCCTCCTCAGTAAGACTGTTATCCCATGGCTTCATGAATAGAGCTTCTTTTGGAAGCTTCTCTGGCTGGTTCCCAATTATACGATTTCCATGGAACATTGGTTCCTCATTATAATCTGATATTGGCTTTTTTCCTTTAGGATCATCATCACGATCCTTTCTGGAACTAGAGCTAGAACCTGCAGAAAACATCTTTAAACTTGGAACTTTGCTGTCTTCAATCTGCAAGTTTTCCCGAGTGAGCATATCAGCTAAACAGTTCATATATCCAGGCTTGTACACAATATCAAAATCAAAGTTATTCAACCAGATGAACCATTTTAATATTCTACTTGAATTCTCAGCCATCAAGTTTTCATTTCTAAATATTCCAGGCATTATCTTCAGATCTGTTCTGACTATAAACCTGATTGGCTTGAGATATAAAATAAAGTGATTGACTGTCTTTTTGACAGCCAAAATTTCCTTGTGGCTGCTTGGATAATTTAATTCCGCTCCTCTGAACGAACCAGAAGCATAACCACAAACATTTTCTTTTCCCTCAATTTCTTCAAGAAGAACTCCACCCCAAGTAGAGTTTGAAGCATCTGTTTCAATAATCAGCTTACCAGTACCCAGAGGGAGATGAAGTGCTGGAAGCTCTTTTACTCTGGCTTTTATTGCTTTGACTGCCAGAGTCATCTCTTCTGACCATGCAACAGGATTTTTCTTGAGACGTTGCTGCAAACATTTGATGTCAGAAGCTTGGCCTTTATAGAATGGCCGAATATAATTGAGGCTGCCAAGGAACCTCTGCAACTGTGTTTTATCTAAAATCTTATCTGGAAACTTTTCAAAATTCTTCAATACATGTTCTTGCAGAATGACAGTTCCAGCTTTAATATGAAAACCTAGGAAATCCATTTCTGTCTTTCCTATTTCCATTTTTGAAGCAGACAATACCAATCCATGCTTAAAAACCAAGTCATAAAATTTTTGTAAATGTTTTAGATGATCTTGTACATTCTTGGAACAAATTAATATGTCATCTATAAACACAAGCAACCATGGTATGTCTCTAAAGATATCTTCCATTCTTTTCTGGAATTCTGATGGAGCATTATTTATTCCGAATGGAAAGACTTTCCACTGGTACTGACCATGTGGAACAACAAAAGCTATTTTGTATCTGTCTTCTGGTTTGATCCCTATCTGATAGAATCCAGATTTCAAGTCAAACTTACTGAATATAGTGCAACCATTGATTTTCTGCAACAAGCTCGACTTATCAGGAAGTGGATACCTGATTTTCTTCAACACAGGCATTTAGTGGCTTAAAGTTCACCACTAATCTTGGCTTTCCTCGCTTTTGCTCTGAATGTTTATTTACCACAAAGGCTCTACATGCCCAAGGGCTCTTTGATGGTTCAATTAAACCTTTGGATAATAATTCTTGAATTTCTTTGGAGCAAAAGTCTCTCTCAGACGGACTCATGATTCTTGCCGATGCCTTCATTGGTTTTATTTTCTGGAGAGGATCTAACTCAATGGAAACAAAATATTTTTCCCTCTTCCAGAAGGCATTTGGATTCTCAGAGAAACAGTCTCTGGTAATCTTTTCCTTGATATCTGCAAGAATATTTTCACCATGAACCTCTGCATAGGAGATGCAGCGTTCCATTTTATTCAAACTTTTATTGGACTGACCAGACACCCTTGACTCATGATTATTTACAATTGGTTTACAACGAGGACTAAACTTATTACTCAAAAATACTGACACGGACTGACCATTGACTGTACACATGAAAACCATCTTTTGGGTATCAATAGAAAATGGACTGACTTTGACAAGGAATTCTGATCCCAAAACACAATCTTCTTTTATTTGGTCTAATCTAAACAAAGATAAAGAACTAGAATGGCCTGACAAATTTACTGGAAAATCTTTGACTTTACCTGTTAGAAACACAGGCGAACCTTGAATTGCAGAACCTAACTCTTTACTCTTTTCCCAGTAAAAAGATGGAAGGGCATTCCCTTTTGCTAAATTAAACTGACAACCTGAATATATTAAACACTGTACAGGGTAAGGTTGAAATTCAGCTGGACAAAAATTTACAGTTATAAACAACTTTGGACCTGATACAGCACCAAGCAAACTTATGGATTGGGACTTAGGAGATGGCGATCTTTCAGGAGTAGATCTAGGAGATGGAGACTTTTCTTTAGTACCACAGACCCTTTCAATTTCATGAGAGAGCTCTTCTTCTGAAGATTGATCTCTTTCTGCTGATAAGACTGAAATGGATTGTTTCAAGTTCTCTATTTCTTTCAGCAGTGCCTTTATTTGCTCATGTTTTTGTTTGATCTGGTTTTGGAGCAAATTCATTCTATCTTGTCTATGGCTTTGTCTGTCAATGTGACTCTCAGGATATCTCTGATATAGCTCAATAGGGTTATAGCTATGGTCTGATTGCTTTGCTTTACCTTTCTCTTTCTTTAGGGTTTCTATTTTTGCTAGAATTTGTTTCTTTTCTTCCCTTAGCTCAGTTCTCTCAGCGTGTCTATAAACAGGGATAAAAGACAACTGCAAGTCAATGTTAGCTACCTGTTTTGCTAACTGATGGATGGAAACTCTGGAAGAAAACATATAAAGAGAAAAGTCAAACTCTGGCTGGCTACACCCCCCTAAATGTGGATCATCTAAATCAGAATCGGATGAAGAGGATGAATTTGGAGGATCACATTTAGCAATAAGCGGGATCTCAGAACTAGAGTCAGAAGCAGAATCACTATCAGAATTAGGGAGTTCAATTATTTCTCCAGGAGGGAGAGGGGAATCCAAAGTAACTTCAAATAAATCCCACCAAACGGGATCTAGTGCTGTACAAAGTGCTGCAAGCCTTGGCTTAGATTTTCGCTTAGGACATTTGCTTGCCCAATGTCCTTTATGTCCACAGATAAAACATTTGTCTCCAGAACCTTTATCTTTGCGACGCTTGACAAATCTTTTATACTTATGCCGTTTTTTTAGATTTATAATCTTTGTAGCGATGTTTCGGCTTATGTCTATAGGAGCCTTCAGGATGATATCTTTTTTCAGAGGTATAGAAATGCTTTTTCTTCTTTTACATTTACATTCTTTAAGATGACCTCTGTTGTGTGCTCCACACCCCCAATCTGGCATACCTGCAACTTCTTTACAAAAAGAAGCAGAAAACATTTGCTGATGTCTTTTAAAATCTTTGCTTACTCTTTTATCTAAGCAATGTTCTTGCCAGCATTCTAATATATGACCATGTAGTTGAGCTAAGGATAAGCTTTTCAATTCAATATTCAAATCTTTTAACCTTTTTTCAACCGCATCTGGAACATGGCCAGGGTAACTCCTTAGATAGTGCTTAAGGTAAGCCGGATTTCCTGATTTCCCTGAACTGATTAATAATTTTTGCATATAACAAAAATATTCTTCAGTTTTACTCAGATCACACAGTCTAGCAGTCATAAACAAGGATGCTAGATGATCTGTATCTTCTTGGCCTACTTGACCATAGAATTCTCTTCCCAATGCAGAGAGAAGTTGCTCATCGGCATCATTGGCAACAAGTATTTCTTGCCTTGTTTCCTGTGGCAACCATCGCCACCATTCATACGCTAGACCTGACAGTCCTGCAACTAATTGAGTTGCAAGCATCTGACCTGTCAGATTATGGTCTTGCTGCTTTTTATACAAAATCCAATGTTCTAATAACTGTATTGCATTTTTTTATTTCTTCTCTTTTCTGACACTGGATGTTGAGCACTGGTTGCTCAGGCATTTGGGAAATGAGATTATTCATATTATTTATACCAAAGTTAAAAACTTTGGGTGGGGTTTCTCCTTCAGCTACTACATCATGCATATGCTCATCATAGTGTTCTCTTGGACCAGTAATCCTCATTCTGTTAGAGGATTCTTCTGCCATCATGTTTAATGACACTTCATATTTTGGATCTAAGACAGGATTGAAAGACTTAAACTCAGAGATCCAGTCTTCAATATATTCTATATTGGCATCACTCTCACCAAAATCCCATACTGGCTTTTCTTCTTCTGGGACAATATTGAACTGTCCTAGGGATTTACTCCTATTATGACCTTGGGCTGCTAAGCGATGAACATGATCTGGGACATAATAACGCTTCTTTTTTAATTCTTCTGTTTTACTTGAAAGTTCTTTTAAAACAGAAATTCTTCTCTCTAATTTATCAGAAGCTAAAGTGATTGCCTTTTGTATCTCTGTAGTGTCATGCAATAAATGATCCAATAGTTCCAACTTTTTTACAACTTTATCAAGTTGGATTCTATGTTCAGAACACTGATGTTTCAAGATTAAAATGTCGTTTGTCATATCATCAATATTTCTTGCAGTGCACAATTCCTGCAAGTTTCCCCAATTTGCTAACTTTATGTCATCTGACACAGATTGGTCAGCAGTAGAAGATTTTACAATCATGTATTCTCTTTTAGAAGAACCATCTGAAGCATACTGGCGGAAAGGTGTTTCTGGAAGATTCCTACCAGGATAGAAAGACTTTTGACCAAGACTATTGGTGGTCTCGAAATCAGCTCCAAAGCGAGGTAAAGAGAACATTACTAGGGATGGATATTCATGGGGATTGTCTTGAGCTTTTTTGATTTTTTGTTTTTGTATTAATTTTTGTTTAATTTTTCTACATGCAGGGCAGTCTGCATGTTGACCTTTATGTTCAAAATCTGACACACCAGAAAAAGAAGTAGTATTTACAGAAGTAGACCTAGGCAGAGTGTTATTATCTTCAGCTTGGCTTTCTTTGTTCACCTGATCAGACATGGCTTGTAGTCGGGCATTTTTATAAGAGGCCATTGAAGTAGATCTGATGAGTGGAGGATAAGATCTGGAAGTAGGATTTTCTTGGGCTGGTCTGAAAGAACAACTGGCTTCATCAAAGACAAGAGGTTGTGGATTATATGAGGCTATCATTCTTTCTTGGTTTCTCAACTCAGAATATTGAACTTCCCAAGAGGATGGATACTTTATCCCAGTCCAGTTAAAAGTGATCGGAGTGGCATTTTGGAAATAGCTGCTTTTGATTTAGCAGATTTTGCAGAAGAAGTGGGATATTCCACCATGCTGCAGTCTGCTGAACTCTGATGGACAGCAGTTCGCAACTGCGGGAGAGTATCATTACCAAACCGAATACAGGCACCTCCTTTGAGCTGGATAATTCGAGATCCAGTCTCCATATCAAAACCTTTGGGCAAGATATAAGCCTTAAGAATATTATAAATATAAGGGTCTTCCAAGCTGACAGAGAATTTTGGATAGATTGTCCCGAAAGCAGGACCATCATGCAAAGGGGCTGTGAATCCACCAATTACAGCATCAGAAAATTTTCTATGCCTAGTATCAACTATACAACACAAGGAAGAAATAGCAAGCCGTGGACGAACCAAGGTCCAAGTCCTAACTTAACTGCTCCAAAATGAGCATACTTATACTTCATGGACTTAGCCCAATCGATCTGTGCTCGGTCTAACAGATTTATGTGTATGGGTTCTTGCTTATTCGTAAAAGCAACATCAATACTGGAAACACGGATACTGGGTAGCAGAAGTAATGTTCCACCAATGGAGTTTATACACATCTCGAGGCAGGATTTGGGGTAATTGCAAATCAACGCTAGGATTTTGATCACGGATAGTGATATAGGATGCATCTTCAGAAGTAGAAGGTTTAAAGGAAGACTCTCTGCGTTCTGCTAATGAGATTTCAGTATCATTTGCTGATTCACACTCTATGTGATTTGTCAGCTCAATAGTATCCATAGTTGGGTCCATTTTGAAAAGAGGTGAGTGCTGACATAAATCTAGACTCCGGAACAAGCTTTCTGCAAAACAGGTGAGTGCTGACTTAAATCTACGTGATTTCAGTATCATTTGGGTTTTAAAAGAACTTTCAAGTAAAACAGAAGAAATAAAAAATGCAGAAGAATTAAAAAATGCAATGTTCTAATAACTGTATTGTATTTTTTATTTCTTCTCTTTTCCGGAAAAGACGTGAATGCTGACTTAAATCTATGTGATTTCAGTATCATTTGGGTTTTAAAAGAACTTTCAAGTAAAACAGAAGAATTAAAAAAGAAGCGTTATTATGTCCCAGATCATGTTCATCGCTTAGCAGCCCAAGGAAATAATAGGAGTAAATCCCTAGGACAGTTCAATATTGTCCCAGAAGAAGAAAAGCCAGTATGGGATTTTGGTGAGAGTGATGCCAATATAGAATATATTGAAGACTGGATCTCTGAGTTTAAGTCTTTCAATCCTGTCTTAGATCCAAAATATGAAGTGTCATTAAACATGATGGCAGAAGAATCCTCTAACAGAATGAGGATTACTGGTCCAAGAGAACACTATGATGAGCATATGCATGATGTAGTAGCTGAAGGAGAAACCCCACCCAAAGTTTTTAACTTTGGTATAAATAATATGAATAATCTCATTTCCCAAATGCCTGAGCAACCAGTGCTCAACATCCAGTGTTAGAAAAGAGAAGAAATAAAAAATGCAATACAGTTATTAGAACATTGGCTTTTGTATAAAAAGCAGCAAGACCATAATCTGACAGGTCAGATGCTTGCAACTCAATTAGTTGCAGGACTGTCAGGTCTAGCGTATGAATGGTGGCGATGGTTGCCACAGGAAACAAGGCAAGAAATACTTGCTGCCAATGATGCCGATGAGCAACTTCTCTCTGCATTGGGAAGAGAATTCTATGGTCAAGTAGGCCAAGAAGATACAGATCATCTAGCATCCTTGTTTATGACTGCTAGACTGTGTGATCTGAGTAAATCTGAAGAATATTTTTGTTATATGCAAAAATTATTAATCAGTTCAGGGAAATCATGAAATCCGGCTTACCTTAAGCACTATCTAAGGAGTTACCTTGGCCATGTTCCAGATGCGGTTGAAAAAAGGTTAAAAGATTTGAATATTGAATTGAGAAGCTTATCCTTAGCTCAACTACATGGTCATATATTAGAATGCTGGCAAGAACATTGCTTAGATAAAAGAATAAGCAAAGATTTTAAAAGACATCAGCAAATGTTTTCTGCTTCTTTTTGTAAAGAAGTTGCTGGTATGCCAGATTGGGGGTGTGGAGCACACAACAGAGGTCATCTTAAAGAATGTAAATGTAAAAAGAAGAAAAAGCATTTCTATACCTCTGAAAAAAGATATCATCCTGAAGGCTCCTATAGACATAAGCCGAAACATCGCTACAAAGATTATAAATCTAAAAAATGGCATAAGTATAAAAGATTTGTCAAGCGTCGCACAGATAAAGGTTCTGGAGACAAATGTTTTATCTGTGGACAAAAAGGACATTGGGCAAGCAAATGTCCTAAGCGAAAATCTAAGCCAAGGCTTACAGCACTTTGTACAACACTAGATCCCGTTTGGTGGGATTTATTTGAAGTTACTTTGGATTCCCCTCTCCCTCCTGGAGAAATAATTGAACTCCCTGATTCTGATAGTGATTCTGCTTCTGACTCTAGTTCTGAGATCCCGCTTATTGCTAAATGTGATCCTCCAAATTCATCCTCTTCATCTGATTCTGATTTAGATGATCCACATTTAGGGGGGTGTAGCCAGCCAGAGTTTGACTTTTCTCTTTATATGTTTTCTTCCAGAGTTTCCATCCATCAGTTAGAAAAACAGGTAGCTAACATTGACTTGCAGTTGTATTTTATCCTTGTTTATAGACACACTGAGAGAACTGAGCTAAGGGAAGAAAAGAAACAAATTCTAGCAAAAATAGAAACCCTAAAGAAAGAGAAAGGTAAAGCAAAGCAATCAGACCATAGCTATAACCCTATTGAGCTATATCAGAGATATCCTGAGAGTCACATTGACAGACAAAGCCATAGACAAGATAGAATGAATTTGCTCCAAAACCAGATCAAACAAAAACATGAGCAAATAAAGGCACTGCTGAAAGAAATAGAGAACTAGAGTAAAGAGTTAGGTTCTGCAATTCAAGGTTCGCCTGTGTTTCTAACAGGTAAAGTCAAAGATTTTCCAGTAAATTTGTCAGGCCATTCTAGTTCTTTATCTTTGTTTAGATTAGACCAAATAAAAGAAGATTGTGTTTTGGGATCAGAATTCCTTGTCAAAGTCAGTCCATTTTCTATTGATACCCAAAAGATGGTTTTCATGTGTACAGTCAATGGTCAGTCCGTGTCAGTATTTTTGAGTAATAAGTTTAGTCCTCGTTGTAAACCAATTGTAAATAATCATGAGTCAAGGGTGTCTGGTCAGTCCAATAAAAGTTTGAATAAAATGGAACGCTGCATCTCCTATGCAGAGGTTCATGGTGAAAAGATTCTTGCAGATATCAAGGAAAAGATTACCAGAGACTGTTGCTCTGAGAATCCAAATGCCTTCTGGAAGAGGGAAAAATATTTTGTTTCCATTGAGTTAGATCCTCTCCAGAAAATAAAACCAATGAAGGCATCGGCAAGAATCATGAGTCCGTCTGAGAGAGACTTTTGCTCCAAAGAAATTCAAGAATTATTATCCAAAGGTTTAATTGAACCATCAAAGAGCCCTTGGGCATGTAGAGCCTTTGTGGTAAATAAACATTCAGAGCAAAAGTGAGGAAAGCCAAGATTAGTGGTGAACTTTAAGCCACTAAATGTTGTGTTGAAGAAAATCAGGTATCCACTTCCTGATAAGTCAAGCTTGTTGCAGAAAATCAATGGTTGCACTATATTCAGTAAGTTTGACTTGAAATCTGGATTCTATCAGATAGGGATCAAACCAGAAGACAGATACAAAATAGCTTTTGTTGTTCCACATGGTCAGTACCAGTGGAAAGTCTTGCCATTCGGAATAAATAATGCTCCATCAGAATTCCAGAAAAGAATGGAAGATATCTTTAGAGACATACCATGGTTGCTTGTGTTTATAGATGACATATTAATTTGTTCCAAGAATGTACAAGATCATCTAAAACATTTACAAAAATTTTATGACTTGGTTTTTAAGCATGGATTGGTATTGTCTGCTTCAAAAATGGAAATAGGAAAGACAGAAATGGATTTCCTAGGTTTTCATATTAAAGCTGGAACTGTCATTCTGCAAGAACATGTATTGAAGAATTTTGAAAAGTTTCCAGATAATATTTTAGATAAAACACAGTTGCAGAGGTTCCTTGGCAGCCTCAATTATATTCGGCCATTCTATAAAGGCCAAGCTTCTGACATCAAATGTTTGCAGCAACGTCTCAAGAAAAATCCTGTTGCATGGTCAGAAGAGATGACTCTGGTAGTCAAAGCAATAAAAGCCAGAGTAAAAGAGCTTCCAGCACTTCATCTCCCTCTGGGTACTGGTAAGCTGATTATTGAAACAGATGCTTCAAACTCTACTTGGGGTGGAGTTCTTCTTGAAGAAATTGAGGGAAAAGAAAATGTTTGTGGTTATGCTTCTGGTTCGTTCAGAGGAGCAGAATTAAATTATCCAAGCAGCCACAAGGAAATTTTGGCTGTCAAAAAGACAGTCAATCACTTTATTTTATATCTCAAGCCAATCAGGTTTATAGTCAGAACAAATCTGAAGATAATGCCTGGAATATTTAGAAATGAAAACTTGATGGCTGAGAATTCAAGTAGAATGTTAAAATGGTTCATCTGGTTGAATAACTTTGATTTTGATATTGTGTACAAGCCTGGATATATGAACTGTTTAGCTGATATGCTCACTCAGGAAAACTTGCAGATTGAAGACAACAAAGTTCCAAGTTTAAAGATGTTTTCTGCAGGTTCTAGCTCCAGTTCCAGAAAGGATCGTGATGATGATCCTAAAGGAAAAAAGCCAATATCAGATTGTAATGAGGAACCAATGTTCCATGGAAATCGTATAATTGGGAACCAGCCAGAGAAGCTTCCAAAAGAAGCTCTATTCATGAAGCCATGGGATAACAGTCTTACTGAGGAGGAAAGAAGAGAATTGCTCGATTATGCTAATCGACAAGATGCAGAAAAATATCTCAGTCTGACTCTAATAAAACAGATTCAAATGAGTCTCTGTAAACTCCACATCATGGAGCGATGGGAAAAGAAAGCATTCAGAGGATTGCAAAATGCCAGAGAACAGCTCAGGAAATGTAACGAGATGTGGATCGATTGTAATGAAGAAAAAGAAGGTCCTAGATGGTATGTGGATATTGGTGAGGGTGACCTCACATGGACTTCTTATAATTTGATTTTGCAATTCTGCAGGGAAGAAACATCAGTTGTCATATGTGCTGACCCAGGAAACATCTGCAACAAGAAGTGGTCCGGGTGGACTGAAATCTTGTTGGATAAGTTCTGTCCAAGGAAAGATTGGACTGTACGCAGAGCTAATTTTATCCTTCACCTTGAAGCAGATATGCAGGCTGCAGACTAGGCAAATCTTTGGTTTAAGTTTCTGCTTCGACATCATGGTGGAAGATACTCTGAACTTGAACACTGTGTAAATATTACGCAGAAGTATATTAAAAGAGACGAAAATGGTAACAGGATTGACACCAAGGTTCATAGGCGAACTCTCCCTTTGAACTATCGTGTTGAATCTCAATTTCAGAGTGAGTATCTTTATGAAGAAGGACATGAAGCTGTGTTTGGTTATGATGTAGAGCGTTGTTTCGGAGATCTTCTATATCCAGAAGTTGAATATCCTGAAGACGAACAGTACATCTATGATTCCCAATCGCCATATCATTGGGAAGATGAGCTTGTTCGCAGAGAAATAGAAGAAGCACTGTATGATGATGAACAGGAATGCTGGTGTGGAGGCCAAGGTGTCGGACCGCCAAATGATCCTGATGTATTTTGTGTTTGCCGTTCCGGAAGTGATTAATGAAGAATATTCATAATGGGAATGGAGCCCATGGTCCGATTGAAATTGTAATAATTTGCTTTTGTACATAAGCATCTTTTAGTGGAAGCCGTAGTGGGCCGGTAATAGTAGCTCCACTTTGTAATGTCGGCCAAGCTTGTCGGCCATGTTTTGCTTTCCGTAGGAATATTAAGATCGGCCAGTAGGTTGTCGGCCATCGAATCTACTTTTGGTTGTCGGTTTCCGAGTCCCCTCATGGCGCTGCCTCATAGGGACGAGATAAACATGGTGCCGTCCCACCATGTCCTCGGATTCCTTTCCTTTTGACTGGTTGGTGTAAGTTTCAAGTGACCGGATGACTGGCTAGCAATCTATATAAGGAAGAGCCTGAGCTCATTCTAGTCATTCGAGTCTAGTGCATTGAGCTGGTTAAGAGCTCTGCAAATAAGTTAGGTGTCAAGCTGATCTAGTAGTTGGAAGCTCTGAGTCTTAGGTGTGTGAGCATTGTAGTTCTATGCTCTGCTAGTTGCCCTTGTGGTATAACATAGCAACAGAACAAATGCATGTTCGCCTCTGTATAAAGAGTCTGTAAGTGTGCTAGTGGATATACCATGGGTGTCCCAGGAGCCTGCTACTAAGCTCATGCCTTCGGGAAGTGCTGAACGCTAAACGGCCCCATGTCATTGTATCCAGGTGCTCAGTCGAGTGTATGGTGACGACCTTCGCAGTCCGAAGGCGATCCATTGGAGTCTGGATGTAGCATAATTTCAAATACTTGCCTCTTCTAGATCGAGAATTCACTAGCGGGGCCTTGGCCTTGAGCTCCACGCTAGGAATCATACAAAAATATGCATACAATATTTACATTATAGCCCAAATATTATAAGGGTCAAGAATGGCGGACATTACATTCCCCTCCCCTTGGAATAACACCGTCCTCGGTGTTCCAATACCTAGGAATACATACACGCTATATACATGTCCAAAATTCTCAAAATATAGCAGGTCTGTTATGCATTTCACCCTTTAATTGGGTTTTCAGGACCAAATCCTTTGGTCTTCACAAACGGCTCCTGCTGGCTGGAACCTTCTAGCTCTACATGAGGGCATTGTTCCAAAACAATCCCTTCCCTTTCTTTATCTTCCCGCTGATCTACAAGTCTGGAAACTTTATGGCGGCTACCCTCTTGATGTTCCATTGTTGAGAAGTTACGGAGGCAATGATTTCCTCCACATCCCCAACATTTCATTGGTTGCTTTACCTTTTCCTGCTCAAATTTCCTTGAGTCTTCCCACCTGGAACGTTTCTTAATCGGCCGATTGGATGAATGCTTCTTCATGGATCCAATTTCCTTTCCTTTACTGATTGCTCCCAGAATGCTTTTCATCTCTTTTTGCAGACGAATAGAGTCCTGCAAAACCTTGTGGTTCATCTCATTCTGTTGCCTCCATAGCTTGAGCATCTCTTCAAGATTTTCTTGGGTTCTGGAAATTGTTTGAAGAAGACTTTCAACCAACTCTAATAGCCCTCGGTCTGCTGCCATGGTCAATGGGAATGGGAACAACTGACCACACTTTTCTTACTAGAAACACTTGCTTGTGCCGGCTGCAACCAATTGTTTCAATTTCTTACCTGTGAAATTCATCATGGAAATTCTTTGTTAGGACAAGCATAACATAAACATTAAGATTAGTCAATTATTTTCCCAATTGACATGGAATGTCCATGCTTTATTCATGGGACTTCCACACTTTCATGCTTTCCACATACACATGAACTCATTCATGTTCATTCTTTCACAGGAAATTTACTATTTCAGCATTCAAAATTCATTTCAATCAATTAAACACAATCTATTTTTAGCCATGACATGCACTCAATAATATTTTGTTTTATAAATGCATCAATCGAAAGGAAAGAGAAGAGTAGGAGTTTCTCCCTCTTAGTCTTATTCTATTGTGGAGTTACACCATCGCTGTGGTTTCATGATCCTTAGTCTCTTTCACTTCAACGTGAATGCTTTGACTTTTCTTTCTTGGATATGACACTTAGTGTCTAAGGTCTGTCTAAGGATTTTCAACTAGGAACTCTCCTCCATAGTTGCCTACAGAACCTTTGGCTACTATGACCCACTCATGTTCACTAGCACTATCTTTCATTACTGCTCATACCGAGCTCTTTAGGATGGTCACATGTCCATCTGCATCCCTATGATGCCTTCATAGTCCTTGCTTCTAACAATACCTACACTCAAACATTGAATCAATTCACATGTTTAGTTTATTTCCATAGGGTTTATCTCTAAACAAGAGTTTAGAAAATCATCACCAAATCATATACACACATATATTCATAAGCAAGAAGCTGCAAGGTAACCGAATACTTATCTGTATTGCATGTCTTCACTTTATTCCACGGGATCCTTCTTTGCTTTGCAAGCCTTGGATTTCCCGTGGACACAATTATGAATGTTGGGCCAGCATGTAGGTTAATCCACAATCATTCGAATAGGCAATGCCAGGCCAGTACGCCGACTGGGTTTATCAATTGTTTAAGGGGTGTTGGGCCAGCGTACACGCTGCTTTACCATATCAAGTAGTTAATGCCCAACTAGTCACTCTCTGGACTTATAAAGAACTTTATAGCGTTCAACTAGCTACTCCTTGGATTTCTCAATAATTTATATCGCCCACTCATTTACTCTCTGGATTTACCAGCAATTTATAATCTTTCAGGGTCTTGCCTTCCTGCAATGACCAAGGTTTCCAACAATGAAACAATAGTGTATCAGCTTAGCTGTTATAAGACTTATACCTGAAATCTTCATTATTCCAAACAAGACATAAATGAAAACGAATACTTATCTGTATTGTGTGTTTCCCCTCTGGTCCACAGGGTCCTGATTTGCTTTGCAAGCCTTGGAATTGCCTATGGACTTGGATATAGTTAATGCTTAACCAGTACACCTCCCCATCGGTTGGATTTACCAAGCATTTGGTGGTGCCCAACTAGTCCCATACTTGGTTGGCCCTCTCTAGTGCCGAGCCAACACATTCATCCGGGTCATTGACCAATGGAAGGAAACTGCGCCACCTGACCATTATAGGTCAAGGCTCTACTATGGAGCCATAGGCATCTCAGGGTTTTCAGTCAGTCTTTGGCACTCGCCCTCCTACTGCTAATCCAATAGAGATTTTATGCCTTCACCAATGTCACCACACCTTCTTGCACCATAATCCTTCACACACACATCAACTCTTCATTCATACAAGGACGCCACTCCTTCTATTGTGCAAATCGGTGGTTCCTTTTTGGAACTTTATAGGTGAATTTCTTGACTGTAGGTTAACATGGCCCCACTCACATAAGGATGATACCCCTTTTTACTACACAACTTCCTGGGTTTGTCCATCCCTTCCAATATTATTTAGTGTGAGCATAGAAAGATTGCCAATTCCTATACAGTCCTTCTGCATACCTGTGTGTACCCTTCTTCACTTTGCCTTTTAATGTGTAGTACCATTGGCATCTGTGTAGGCTGACAACACAAGAAGGATAAGCAGGCTTATCAGTATTGCTTCTCAAAATCGCAACCACATTCCATGACATTCACTATCAAGTATTGAAACACCAGGAATGCGTCCATTCCCTTAGGGTGTAGTCAATATTGACAACCCTATCATGACCCGGTACTAGAAAATGTGTGCACCCCCTTTCCAATGTGAGCCATGTAGGCCCTAATCATACTCAAGCAGTCTGAAATGATATATATACATAAAGTAGAGCATGCTCTGCATATTAACCCTAATAATTTAGACATGCATGTTCTAGTCTAGGGTCACAGAATACTCATTCATTTTGCAGATGTATCTCACATGCCTTCTTGGCATAGCTTTACCATCTCACTCTCATGGTTTACCAACATGCGGTTTGGTTGAGACATTATCAATGGCGTTTCACCCGAAACCCATTTCCAAAGCATGGAGTCCTTCCCCATCTAGTTTGGCTTTTGTAGGCCATCACTCCTGGTCTTCCTGCAATGTGTCTTCCTGGCACATTTATCAAATAGCCAAACGGTTAGTAGCATTTAACAATATAATTCAAATCTGATTTATCTAGTCAGTCAATGGCATTAATAATTAAATTCAGGTATGAATTTGCAATTCTGTCCTCTACAGAAATTGATTTGCTTAGCCATGATTCTATTCTCATATCGTTTGGCTCTTGCTCACAGTAGATTCCAATCTTCATCATGGACTTACCCATATTTTCCATGCCCAAAACAATCTACCTGAAATCTGAAACTTCAATCAGCCAAACATGTTGTGCGTATCTATGCATTTAATCCTTTCATTGCTACAATAGTCATTGAAGTGATCTCAGAATTATAACACTCAATAATTCAAACACCTTTAGCTGTTAACATTTGAGATGCAATGAAATATATATATATATATATATATATATATATATATATATATATATATATATATATATATATATATATATATATATATATATATGCATCGTTATCATAAATAAAATTGCAAAACATGGGTACACTATCCGTGCAATTTAAATAAACTGTAAATACTCATTACTTCACATTCCATGCAATCTCTATCCTTCCATAGAGCACTCAGGTACCCCATCATCATGTCTACCTTCTTCATGCAATCTTTCTCCTGCATTCATAGCATCTAATGAAATGCTCTCAATATTAACAATGGTTCACCATTCTATCTATTATCTAAATGCATTGAAACCTATACATATCACAACCATGCATTATCGCAATGTATCTCAACATGTGCACTTACACATATGCATGCTCATTCACAACATTCACATAATATTTTAATGTGAATTCACTTAATGCATAATCTCTCAATACAATTTTGCATCAACCTACGGATACTATGCATTCCATCATATTAGGGCCTAACCATGCCTATTTCATATGGCATATACTACCACAACATGACTATAGGTCTTTACTTTCTTTGGTTATTTAAACTTATAATCCAGCATACATAATGGCATGTTATAATTCCATATGAATGCATTGAGGTTTCTAAGCAATTACAGGGTGTAAGGATCCTTTCCCTCACTTACCCACACCTCATCATGCTCGGTATATTAACATTCACATTCAGGCACTCAGTACCACATGCCAACCAATCAACATAATTTAAGCATAGTTGAAGGGGTCTTAACAAATACTCATTCCACATTCATGCAGTTAAGCACAAATCACCGTTATCTGCATGGCTGTCATTAACATCGCTTGATGTTACTTGATCAATTGGCCTCTTACCAATGCTACACAGTCATTTTTCCAACCTCGTGATCATAGATTTGTTGCACAATCATTTCTTCATAAGGTTGTTGGTCATATGCAACAACATCATCCACATCCTTAGTCATGCTTCGGTTGTCTTTGGTCCTATAACCAATGCAAACACGACTAATTATTAGCAACCACCATAATCATCTTAAGTGGCTCATTGCATATGCAAAACCTCACTATTTTACCAATATGCAATATCATATACATGCACGAATATTTTCACAGGCACTATGCAATGTTTCTTAATATGCCATCTAGTGCATATTCATTTCATCTATCTAATGTATTGCATTTCCAACATCCCTATGCCATAATTTTCAACTTCTGAAACTTAGGAAATATAAATACAATAGTAAGAGAGGAGTGAAGGAATTCCCCCTTTCCAAGCATGACATGGAGTCCCTTCTCCACGTCATAGCTGATCCTTTTCTTGGTTTGCCTACCAAGCACGCAAGGAATTATTAGCTGTCCTTCCTCACTAAGTAGCAATTTAATACAAATGTAAAACATTCTTAGTTGCTACTTTTCAAGCATGAAATTCCTATGCTATAACAGAAATAGTTAAGGTGAGAAGTTTCCCTCTTATCAACATTGCCTTGCTACTCCCATTGCTCTTCCGCAATGCATATCATAGCCAATTACTTTTAATAAGGCTTCCACAAACCTTCCATGCAATTCTTGCTTCTTATCCCAAGAATGCATTTCACACTTTCAACAACTGTCTCCGGGGGACGACGGGGGTCAAGGGGGCTTTCCCCCTTGTGGCTCGCCACTGCAGGGCGGGTCGAGGGCAGTGCCCTCATTTTTTTGTTTGTTTGTAAATTTTTCAATTTCGCGCAATCTGACGCATAAGTTCCATGACATTTTTCAACTTTTGGCACCTGAAAAATCTCCCTGGAAAACAACTGAAATTCTCTGTTTCGGCGGACTTGGAAATTCTCTTCCGACCCGTTGCGGCCAAACTTGCCGAGGTCTTCTGATCGAAAACTCAGCTTTTTCCTCCATCATTGTGGCAGAACTCGCCAATTCTTTCCGACATTACGGCGGAAACTCGCCAGTTCCTTCCGCCGTTTTGGAGCAACTCACCAAGTTCTCCCGAAATTTCCTCTTTGACGCCGAAAACACTTGGAAATTTTTTCAGACCAACTCGTCGAGTCCTTCTGCCGTTGTGGGGTGACTTGCCGAGTTCTTCCAATCGAACTCAGCTTTTCCTTCCGAAAATTTCCCATCTTTTTCGCCGAACTTAAAATTTCTGGGCGATCCATTGCGAAGCAACTCGTCGATCTCTTCTGCCATTGTGGAAGAACTCAACCATCTCTCCCGCCATTGCGGACGAACTCATCCATCTCTTCCTCCATTGCGGGCCAACTCCCCCAATCCTTCCGCCGTTGCGGCGAAAACTCACAAGTTCCTTCCGATACAGACTTAGACAAAATTTTTAAAAATACTTAGAACAATTTTTGAAACTTTTTCTTCTTTTCCCGGGCATCCCGCAATTCCGTCAGCGCAACTCGCCGAGTTCTTCCGCCGTTGCAAATGAACTCGCTGAGTTTCTCCGTTGTTGCGGATGAACTCACCGAGATTCGTCGGCATAGTTTTTGGCAGAAACTCATAGACACAGAAAAATTTTGAAATTTTTTCTTAACTATCATTGCTGAGCAGGAAGCATACTTACCTCTGCAACTATGATAGGTAGCTCATAAAGGCCCAATGCTGCGACCAGTAGCTCTGATACTAAAATGTAATGCCCCCACCCTTGGACCCAATGCAAGGAAGGAAACCTGATGCTATTCTATGGGAGTTTTCATAAAAACTCAACCAATTCATTAGATTTTAAAGCAAAGAAATACATATGTGCAGATGTAAATCAATTAAACATGCACAGCGGAATGAAAACTTCATCCACACACATATTACATGAATTTTATTCAATTTAACACAGTCAACAAATTAACACATTTGCAGAAGTAAATACCCAATAAAATACTCATCTTGATGCAATGCTGTCCCGAACAACTAGCTATGTCGCTGCAACGTTCCTCCCAGCCATAGGTATCTGCCCAGCCTGTATTCTTTCAGCACTCAGAGACCACCCCTGAGCTGGGCATGATATCTACAAGGAAAAGGGGATTCTCAAGCCCAGTTCAGCCCAAAGCAATGGTTACCCAACTCAAACCCCAACATTTCTTAACACACAACAACTCAAAACTGAGCATGGATACACATAACAACAAAAACACAATTGCTGGGCATGAAGAGAAACGTTTTTACAGTGGGATGCACAAAACGAGGTTTCCCTGAGCTCCAAAAAAATGTGGGCAACTAAAAACAAGCTGGTAGATGGGGATTCAACCCTGGGGAAGCAAATCCGATTTCAGAAAAACGTCCATGGAAGTTCTGGGGCAAAAACGACCTCCATAACAGTCCCAAAACGTGGCCCTCCTCTCTCAGCTACTATGCTAACCAAAAACGAGTTCCCAGCCATGGAAAAAGGAGGAAAACACAGAAAATCAGTGGGGAAAAACACCCAGCAGCTCCCAACTCGTGAGAGAGACAAACTCATGGGTGAATAATGGCTTAGGGTCAATTTCGTGACTCTCCTCTTGCCCAAGAAGCCAAGCACGATTTTCTAGGAAGGATGGCTTGCCCATACTCGAATTTGGATAGCCATACCTCTCCAATCCCCAAGGCATTAACTGCCTCAACCAACTCTTGAATGATTGGGTACAAAGGTCAACATGGGTAGTTGAGGGTTGATTGGGTTCTCGCATTGACACTTGGCTTAGCTTGATTGGCTCAAGGGTTTGAATATTTTCCTCCCAATTCCTTGTAAAAATCATGCCCTCATCTCTTGTTGCATTGCATAGCTAGTTGTGGGAATTTATATTAAGATGCATATTTACAATTCCCATGGTTCACTAGCACATGGGTAGCATAATTTCAAATACTTGCCTCTTCTAGATCGAGCATTCACTAGCGGGGCCTTGGCCTTGAGCTCCATGCCAGGAATCATACAAAAATATGCATACAATATTTACATTATAGACCAAATATTATAAGGGTCAAGAATGGGGGACATTACAGGGTCATAATCATAATCTTCATTCCTTTTGAAATTGTAAGAAGTGTTGCATGATGGCACCTCTTCCTTATACCATTCACATTCTCTTTCATATTGTTCATAAGCAACTGCATATTCCTCATAAGAATTGTACTCATAGGATTCATCATAATAGTAAGACATGGCTGCAACTTATTCTTCAATGTATGATATTAACTCACAGGTGCAAGGACCATGCTCTGATACCACTGTAATGTCCCTTGTTAGGAATTTTATTAAAATGACAAATTTTCACTTTTTTCCCTAGTTAGATCTTTGACTAGTTTTAAGTTATAGGTCCCCAAATTGCTCCAATTGCTCCCAAATATTATGAGAAAGTATATGGATGATGTTAAAACATAAATATGTGTTTAATGGATTCTTTTGGACCTTTAAAATACTTCTGCAAATCCTCTTTCAATTCTGGCCAATGTAGGGAACTTTACTAGTGATTTCCCTTTGACTAATATTGGTCTCTAGGTCTCAAATTGACTCCAAATGCCTTCAAATATTCAAGGAATATGTATGAATGATATTAGGACTTGAATATTATGTTCAGGGATGATATATGGCCACCAAAAGACCTCTGCAAACTCTCTTACGATTCTGGACCAAGTATGCAATTTTACTAGTAATTTGGGGTTCAAATCCCCCTGGGGTAAGTACTGAAAATGGCTTCCCAAATGCCTCCAAACCCACTCAAATTTCTGAACAGAGGTAGGGAATGTATTAAGGATGTTATTAAGGTCTCATGTGCACCATTAATTGATTATTATATCTGTTCCAACACTCTCCCATTCAGCTGCAAAAATCACCAATTCGACCCTTGGGGAAATGGCACTATTTCTTCTCCGAATGCAATTAAACTGAGTAAAAATACTTCAAATGCTCAAGTAAAGTACATGGAACTTGTAAAATACATCCATGGTAGTCCATTAATCACAAATGCATCAGAAAATCATCCATTCATTCGAAATCATCAGCATTACATTGGTTCACAACAAGATAGTGGGGAAATGACACTGTTCTTTCATTAAAAATGAGATTTATACATTTCTACCTGGAATTTCGACCTGAAAATTTATGGATATGAAGAATAGAGTATTTAATTCATATTACAAAATAAATGGGGCATTAGAAGCTCCCCTAAAGAGTACAATAGCTCACCAAAAACGCCCTCCCTGAAGGACCAATAATATGCCATCAAAATTGGAAATGGTTGAAGGAGTGAGCTGCAATAGAAGAAACCATGAGCTTCCCTGTAGATCACACCTACAAATAAAGACTCCATTAAATCTCCAAATGAAATTTCTGAATGGCCTTTCCAATTACCAACTTGGATGGGAATCTTTCACCCTCGAAATTGGCTAAGGCAAGAAACTAGTCATCCACTAGCTCTCCCTCTACACAAATACAATTGAAAATTCTACAAATGATCAAAAGCTAGTTTAATTCTTTGTTATTGACATTTATCAACTTATAATTTCCTCCATGGGTCGAATTCCTTCCAGGAGATTCATGCCAACTCAAGTTGGGAAGAGATTCCAAAGAATGCCACTTGTACAACAATTCTTAGTCTCCCACTTCCACCAAATCACATGTGGAAGCATATTAGCTGCCCTAACACCCTTGAGCGCCCTCTTGTAGTCTATTTTTAGCTCTGACATGTCATATATGTCATATGTCAGCCTTCAGGTCTGATTTGTGTCATAGGTGTCATAGCATTTTCATCATTGTTGTCATAGAGCTAGGGAATCTAGCCCAAGTGTCTCACTAGCTCCAAATTGCCTCTTCCTCTTCCATGGGAGTTACTCTTCCTCTATATTTCAACCTAATTGACTCATGCCAAGTATTATTGACCTTATAACTCATCCCAAGAACATTAGGCTTCCCATGGATTCGAAATTGCAAGAAGAGGATGCCACATGGCACATAAATTCTAGCTTGTGTGGGTCCCACTTCCTCCATGTGTCTTCATGATCAAATGGCACTTTGATTTTCACTTGTATATATTTATTTATCTCCTTTATTAAATATTATGCCATCCTAATGTTCCAACATCATTTATTATCCCCATTATTCCAAATCCCAAAGCTTCCACCCCAAACCTAGGAAACTAGTAATTTTCCTCCTTGGCAATTATTTGACCTTTAGCATCAATTTGACAAACTCTAATGAATAGGGCCAATTTTCTTAGGCCATTGTGACCCAATGCAAAATTTGGGACATGACAAACTACCTCTCCTTAATGTGTACAAGAATCATGTGTAACTCTAGTCCAAACCAACCTCTCTTTGGAAGTCAACTCCTAGTAGATCAGTAGCCACCTAGACACCCCTAACTTGTAAGAGAGCATGAAGGACCACAATGTCCAGAGATAGTTAGACAACTTCACTTCTATATATGAGACTCCATTTTCTATTTAGTGTGACTTGAAAGGAATGTGGTGTAATTAGGAGTTGTTAAAATCGTTTGGGTTTGTAAACCCAAACAAGCTTACCATATCACCACAATCAATCGCACCAGATAAGCCCTAGAGTGTGAACATTGAACTTAAAGATATCTTGGTGAAATATCAACTATTGAATTCATTAAATTATTAGGTGTTCAGAGTATACCAATCCAAACTCATGTAAGACAATTTTTTCTATTAATATAACACATTATATGTGCATGACATTAAAAGTGATGGTCACAAATAGTACTAGCTTATGGAATAAAGGTAGAAAATGCAACTAACATGTATGTTCAAGATCTAATGTAAGAGATGTCACTAGCCTACTTAAACAATTACCTCCCACCTTAATAACCAGATCCCCCACTTGCCCTTGTTGGGATTCAATCCCCAATTTCCCCTACTAGGATTTCAAAAACTTTATTTAGTTGTCCATGATTAGGCAATTAAAACAAATTGTTACATCCTCAATCATAACAAACCTCAACAAACTATTTGAAAATATGGTTCGATACACATTACCTATACACACAATATGCAAAAATTTGAGAATACGGTTAAATACACAAGAAATAGAAAATTTAGTTAACTACAAATTATGTATATACAAACTACACATATATCCAATCAATATCTATCCACCACCCCTTTGTTTATTGAATCAATACTGTCCAGTGTAATTGGATTAGGACCCTTTTATCATGCTATGATCACACCCACGATTACCCTAATACTACTTTTATTTGCATCTTATCATTATGTGGGCGAGTGTCCTAAATTATATATCTCTTTCTCATGGCACAATTTAATGGTATTTTGATGATGCTTTATGACACACAAATTCATGGGGAGCACTTGAGTAATAGGAGGATTATCCTTATCATTATTTAGTGATCCTTTTAAGCTATGCCTTAGTCATTAAGTTTTTAATGCACAAACTTCTCATGATGTTCCATCCATCATTTTCCCCTTTTAAGAACATTTTAGCCTCTAAGATGATTGATATGATGATGAGAACTTTGCTATTCAACAATCATAAAAATGTTGCAATAATAATTGTTTTAACGCTCACAATTGTTCCTCACTCTTTCTCTTGCTCTATGATAAACCTATTCAACGCTCATTGATGAATGTTGAGATCAGACCAAAAGAACCAATGTCCTTACCAAAACTCCCAACTCATTGTGCACAAGATTCATCCCAATAGTACATGCATGCAACCACCTTTTACTCATTTCGGAAGACATATCAACATATACTACAACTCTATGTCTACTTTGTCAAGACTCTTAACTCACTGTGTACAAGCTTCTCACCAATAATCCATAAAATGATAACTATGTGAAGCATCATGCCCATGCTCTTTTTAGAAGAAAAATGAACCAGACAAACATACATATAAAAACATACATATATTGCAAATCTCTATATAAATACAAAAATTAAATAACTTTATTAAAAAATTAATCTAAGTTTATACTCTTACATTTTTTATTTTGCAAAAGTGTGATGATACAAAATATTTTGAGAGATGTAAATCTAGATTTTTTCCATGATGTACATGTTATTAGTTTTAGTTTTGTCAATATAATATATAGAATGTTATAATGTTTTAACATAGTTGATGTACATGTTATTAGTTTTAGTTTTGTCAATATAATATATAGAATGTTATAATGTTTTAACATAGTTGTTTTTCAGTAATTTAGAATCTAGTTTATCTTAAATAACATATTTAAAATTTAAAGAATATCATATATTTAAATAAAATATATTATACACAATAAATAAATATATTTTACTTTTTTATTTAAGGTTTTTAAAAGTATCATATAATTAATAAAAAATATATTATATAAAATAAATAAATATATTTTACTTTATACATCTTGATATAGTAAAAATGTATTATACATAATGAATAAATATATTTTACTTTACACATCTAACTCAGTTTTAATTAATGTTTTTAAGGTGTAATATAATTAAATTTATTTTATATTTAATTTATTAATTAATTGTTAAAAGTTATATTTTGGCTTAATAAATTCACAAAATTTAGTAAAATGAATTTTGATTTTTTTAGATTAAAAATATATTTTCTTTTCTATTTAGAATTTCTTTTGTATTTAATTTTTTTTATTATTTAATTGAATAATAATGATTATATCATTCTTTAATTTAAAATGCATTTTTTTTTACCTTTTAAAATTTCTATTACATATAATTTTTATTATTATTTAATTAGACTATAATAATTATCATTTCCTTAATCTTAAAAATCTGATATATGACTTATCTTCCCCTCTTACTTCTTATAAATGGGATATATGACTTATCTTCCCCTTCTACTTCTTATAGTGAAACTAGTTAAAGGACAAATACCTTTAGATTCATAATAGTATTTATTTTTTATAACATCCCACTCAAGATGGAACGAATTAATCTTGTAGGTGTAGGTTGAACTTCAAGGTATTTCTTGGTTATTGGTTCTTCCCAATGGTAACAAATTTTCCACAAAGGACTAACGACGATGGCGATGGAGACGGTGTGAGGGTTAGGGTTCCACGGCGATGGCGATGGAGACGGTGAAAATTACAGGTTAGGGTTTCATCAATCGTTGCGGTTAACACTCGATGCTTCACGGGACTCCTGAGTTAGAATTAGACCGCCGCAGATGGGTATGGAACGCCGTTAGCCATGGATATAATCGCCTCAGTTTCGGGAACAATAACACGTTTCTCGACGGTTATGCCCGGCCGCTCTGGTAAAACTCCGGGTAAGTTAAATTGTTTTATACAGTGCTAAAACACATGATTTGGTAGACAAACCCTCTGATATTGGTAATATTTGCCGGCATTCGTTGTGGGGTTTTCACAATTTTAAGCTGTGTGGTGCTGGAATTGGGGCTTTTCCGGTCCGGCTTGTTAGGAACAGTCAGCAATCAAACACGGTGTGGTCCAACATTTCCGCAAGCTATCATTCTCTATCTTTTGGCCGTTTGTGGTTCCGGCATATCATTACATCCTCTTGTCAGGTTTTTTTTGGGATTATCCGCCTATAAAGGCTCATATTTTCACCGGAATACAGGGTTTTGTGAACGTATTGTTGCAAAAATGGAAGATATCGGGCCGGGAACTTTTCCAAATACTGAAAATGACTTGGATGTGTCGGACTCCCAGCTCGAGGCGGCTGGACTGTTCATGCCGGATGCATTCTTCAAAAACTAGTTGGGGGAGTTGCGTGCGTCAATCCCCAACGGTCGACAGGTGGCGACACATGGGAAGGCATATAAACGACACTTGGACGGGGGAAAGACACCTGGGGATGCTTCGGGCTCAGACCCATCGGTCGGCAACACAAGATTTCGTCCGGGTCGTGGCGGGGGTGGCAAACTTGGGTCAACATCCCGCGCAAATGGAAGGAGTTTGGGAAAATACTTTAGTAGGCCCGGGGAAGCCTGGATGACAGTCGGTAGAGACATTGGCCTTGAGGAGATTGTCGAATACAACATGACAGTGCTCGTTGGAAAATTCTCCTATCATGCCATGAATCGGCGGAATGTAGTTAAGTGGGTTGAGGAGTTATGGAACCCCATATTAGACTACACACCACAGGTATTTGCTATGGCATGTGGGTGGTATGGTTTTAAATTTCGGGAGGAGGCCCACTGCACTCGCATTTTGGAGGGTTTGTGGCTCTATGGAACGGGAAGCTTGATGCTTCAAAAATGGCAGACGGATTTTAACCCTGAATCGGCAACGGTACGCTTGAGGCACCTTTGGGTGCTTTTGCCTGGACTTCCACTGGCCTTGTGGAACCGTGGGGCCTTTGAGGCCATTGGAAACCGCCTTGGGAGGTTCTTGCATGTGGAGGAGGAACATCTCAACGGATTTGATAGACGGATGGGGCGCGTGCTGGTTGAAGTGGATATATCTATTGGTCTAATTGATGTGTTACACATTAATTGGCGGGGTCGTCAGCTGACACAGATTATTGACTGCTGGGGAATTCCATTTCGCTGCTCAAACTGTAAAGCGGTGGGTCACCTGTGGCGACAATGCACGGCTCCAGTGTCATCTGGCCGAAACAGGGACGGGGGGCCAATGTGGTCGTCCGATGATAGCAGCGATCTAGAGATGGATGGTTCGGGTGCTCTTGACGGCTTCTCCAACCGGGTACTCAACCCACTTGCTCCAGACTCGACGATATTCCGTAAGTTGGAACTACAGGACCCCATGTTTTTCCATTCATTAAATGAGTTGGATATATCCTTTATTAATTCATTAGATTTGAACAATGGAAATAATGGCAATTATATGAGTCGCATTCATAACATAGATTCCAATTCATCTGGGACGGGAAAGACATTAAATGAAAACTCTGAAAATGAAGACCCGGAGTCTGAGACTGAACTATTGATCAAGATGAATAACATGTTCCCAGTGAATAACTTATTAAACTCTTTGGTTCCCACTTCTACTACTATTCCTGAAGCCCCGGGGATAAATGCACTCGACGACTCTGAGACATCCTTCCCTGCCCGGGATGCTGTAAAACTCTGTGAGGATACGGAGGAATGTACAGATAAGAACCCATGTGCCAATGAGACTGGGGGTTCGGAGACCAGTGGTCTGTTGCCAGTGAAGATGCCTGTGAGGGCGAGCCACAATGTGGATATCAATAAACCTGCAGAGTCGGGTGGAAAACAGTTTCACATTCCATCATACTCAGATATGGTAAAGAAATCGGCCATCCCAACATATTTCCGGAATCGGGTGGTGGTTCATGAAGAGACATCGGCTGATGGTTTGCCGGAATCCTTAGATTTAAAGGCTCCTGACTTAGATGTGGGGGTTGGTAACATTGAACCTGTAAACTTGCCCGACACATCTGGTGACATATGCACTCATAAGGGGGCACATAGGGGTGGCCTTGCCCAAGAATTCTCACCACTGAAAACGAGAAGTGCTAGAAAAAACAAGAAGGTCATTCTGGGGGGGATTGAGGATGACCTGAGCTTTAAACACTCCCCCAAATCATCTGACTCCCGGGCTCTTAGAGGAATGAAAGCCCTTGCGAGGGTTAGAAAATGATTTTCTTATCACTGAATATCCGGGGGGTGGGGGGCCTACCCAAACAATTGGCCCTCAAGCGTGTGTTGGAAATTGTCAAACCTGATTTGGTACTACTGCAGGAAACTATGGTTAGTGGAGAAAAAGCTCGTATTTTCTTTAACAAAATTAAGTCGGGATGGATGTGTTGTTCTGTGGACGCTGCTGGACTTTCGGGTGGTCTCTTAGCGGCTTGGAATCCACTTGTTATGAGGTTAACCCCCTCACATGTCACACTGGGCATTCTGCTATCTGGGAACATCAGGGGAACGGAGAAAAATATTAACATTATAAACTGTTATGGGCCATATTGTGACCGGGAGAATTTCTGGAACTTGGCTAGGTCGGAAAATTTGCTAAACCTAGAAAACTTGATAATTGCAGGTGACTTAAATTTTACCTGGGATGATGGGGAGATTTGGGGGGGTTTGGCTAGGAGGGACCCGCTGGGGCCATTCTTCACAAATCTATTCAAGGATTCTTCTATGGTTGATGTGGCTCCTAGACCGTTGGCACCGACATGGACAAATGGCAGAACGGGGGATCAGCAGATTCAGAAACGTATTGACCGATTCCTAATATCGGATTCTTTACTTTCATGTTTTCAGAATTATAGATCCTGGATGCATCAAATAAAAATCAGCGATCATCTCCCTATCATTCTGCAATTTGATGATGAACCCTGTTTCAAAACCTACCCCTTCAAATTCAATTCCATGTGGCTTTCTGAGGAGGAATACATTTCGGGTGTGAGGAATGTGTGGATGCAGATTGATGTTGCGGGGGAGAGATCGGCCATGGACAAGCTGGCGGTGAAACTTAAAGTATTAAAAGATTTCACAATTAAGTGGGAAAAGAACAAAAAGGCCTTGATGGGAAAGGAATTATCTGAGATTGAACTTGAAGTGGAATACCTTATGAACAGAGGTGTTGATTATGAACTCAATTCGAGTGAGCTCACTAAACTCTCTACATTGGAGAGTCGGAAAATGAAAATACTACTGATGTAAGAAGAAACCTGGCGATTGAAGAGCAGAGCAACCTGGCTCAAAGCGGGAGATATGAATACAAATTTTTTTCATCAGTTCGCTGACTCCCGTCGGATGCAAAATTCAATCTGGGATTTGAATGATCATTTGGGTTGACGGATTAGGGGGGAGGAGAACTTGATGAATGAGGCTGTATATCACTTTCAGGAGTATTATCGTGATCCAAAAAACACTACTCTGGCTGAACAATTCAAACTTATAAAGGAATATCCACGTATGTTCAATGAGGCGGAGGGTGACAATATCTTCCTGGATGTCACGCTGGATGAAGTGGAAAAAACTCTGCGGGGGTTTGCAAAAGACAAATCTCCGGGTCCGGATGGATGGACTGTTGAGATATTCATTCACAATTTTGATATCATGGGGGAAGAACTCCGGACGGTTGTGGAGGAATCTCGAAAAATTGGCATTGTCTCTGGAGCAATAAACTCTACATATTTGTCTCTCATTCCGAAGACTTCACATCCGAACAACTATGATGATTTCAGACCAATTGCGTTATGCAATTTGGTCTATAAGATTATTGCTAAGATTATTGCTGAAAGAATCAAACCAGTGCTATCTCGGCACATCTCCAAAGAGCAGTATGGCTTCCTTAGTGGGAGACAGATCCACGATGCTGTGGGGGTGACACAGGAAGTTTTTCACTCTATCAAACAGAGGCGGATTTATGCCCTAATTCTTCAATTGGACCTGGTGAAAGCTTATGATAAGGTCGATTGGAACTTTCTGAGATTAATTCTTATCCAGATCGGCCTGCCATGGAGGGTTATGAAATGGATTATGGCATGTGTTAACTCTGTCAATTATGCTATCATGATCAATGGTCTTCCTACTGATTATTTCAAGGCAACTAGGGGCCTTCGACAGGGCTGCCCACTTTCTCCTCTGCTGTTTTTACTGGTCATTGAAGGGTTAAGTCTGTCCATACATAAATCTCGTCGGGAAGGAAGGATTGTTGGCATTAAAATAACTAGAGAGATATCGGTTACACACTCTTTGTTCGTGGATGATGTTATGCTCTTTGGTATGGGAATGCTTGCTGAATGGATGATATATAAACAGATTCTTGACTTGTTCTGTCGGGTTACCGGAATGATTATCAGCTATATGAAATCATTCTTCTTGAAACACTCTTTGTCTGAGGAAGTTCAGCAGTCGATCAGTAATATTCTGCCTTTAAATTTCAAAGACATCGATGCTGGTACTAAGTATCTGGGTTTTTTCATCAAACCAACAAACTATTTGATAATTGATTGGTCCTGGCTTATTAGAAGATTTGAATTGAGACTCAGACACTGGAGCTATCGGCATCTTTCATTGGGTGGCAGGCTTACTCTGGTTAAAGCCGTCTTGCAGAATTTAGGTGTATATTGGTTCTCTCTATGCAAGATTCCTCGAACCATTCTGAATCTTATTAGAAGGAAGATTTTTAGTTTTCTTTGGTCGGGTGGTGGAAACCTTGAGAAATTTCATCTAATGAAATGGAAGGTTTTGGCTCGGCCCTGGCATCTGGGTGGCTGGAACATAAAGGATATTGAAATGTTTGTCACGGCCCTACATGCAAAGAGCCTCTGGCGAGTACTCTTTGATCAATCGACTTGGGGAAAGATCATCCGTGCCAAATACTTGCGAAATATTCCGGTCTCTAAATGGTTTCGTTTAAATTTCCCTGCAACTGTAGGTGTCTCTAATATCTGGAATGGTCTGCTGGGCGCCTACAGGGTTATTATGCATTGGATTGCTTGGTTGCCTGGCAATGGGCGGGAGATTAAGCTGGGGCTTGATCCGTTCATGGGGGGTTCATCGAGACACTTTCTATCGATGGAACTGAGAACTTACCTCTATGCAAATGGTTATTACACTTTAACACATGTGGCTGGTTGGTATGGGGATGGACGTCCTCGGTGGATCTCGGCTGCACAGATGGGCCTGACGGGTACTTTGGGGCTTGAATGGGAGGAATATATTAAGCCGTTGTATCAATCTAATTTGAGGCTCTCTGATGACGCTGACAGGCTTGTTTAGACATGGGACGTGGCAGGTGGGAGGGTCTCTGCCGCAATGGCATATGATGCATTATTTGCAGAGTCTCAGATATTGGTTCGCTGGTTAGATACAACTATTTGGAAACTTGCTTTGCCTCTCAAGATTAAATGCTTCATTTGGTTAGCATTGAATAACCGGATACTAACTTGGGACAATCTCTGCCGGCGAGGTTTTTGTGGCCCGGGATGGTGCACTTTATGCTGCACTGAGGGGGAGATGGTGGACCATCTTTTCACCTCCTGTGCTTTCATAAGAGAACTCTGGTCATTTATTGCGAACAAAGCTGGTATATTTTTTCCATGGAACTATTGCTCCCTAAGTGACTGTCTTGATGCATGGTCTCACCTTGATTTCGGGGTTAAAGAGCTGCCATATTTTATGATTTGGGAGGTCTGGAAAGCTCGGAATCTGCACATTTTTGAGAATCGTGTCCCTTTCCTGGCTGGGATTGGTTTTAAAACTCTTGCTGCACATAAGGAATATGTCTCTATCCACGGTATGGATGGGGGCCGTGATAAACCTGATAGAAATCTTCGATTTGCCCCCCCGGTGCTGATCTACCCATGTGGTTTCTTTGATGGTGCTGCTGTTTGCAGTCCTGGGGGGGGCGGAGCAGGTGCTGTTATACACATTTCCAATGTTGTCTCCATCCATATCTGGCTTAATCTGGGCAATGGTTCCAATACCAGAAGCGAGCTATGTGCTCTTTGGTTATTACTTTTCTGGGCTCACTTGCGGAACATCAACTCACTTATGGTATTTGGCGATTCACTTGCCATCATCTCCTGGGCGAGTGGCAAGTCCACACTTAATAGTATGCTGCTTAAACACTGGATGGATGCGACACTGATGTTAATTAAATATTTCCATCACATACACTTCGCTCATGTATACCGGGAAGCTAACATGGAGGCGGACATGCTATCTAAGAAGGCTCTTAGATCTGAATTTGGGAACATCTTGTGGCAGGAATGGCGGGAGGACACTTTGTATTCACAGGGCACACATCTTCTTCATTGGACTTGATTCATTTTGCTTTATACTACTTTATTAGTTTTAGTATGTTACTTTTTTGATATTTTTGCGAGCTGATATACTTACATTCGCTGTTAGTTCTATGTGCAGATTACACATAGGGGCTGATTCCAACTTCTTGTTGGACATTTTTGTATACATCTACTATATGCGGCTCTGCATGGTTATGTTTTTGATTTACTTAGTACTGCTGGACATATATGTATATTTTTGGATACTTGGCAGCCATGGCTGTTATTACACTTTGTGAACATTGATATTTGGATGGACTCTTTGTTGATATGTTGGGTTGATGAACCTGTTTCTCCTCCGGGAGGGGTTTATGGGTTATATGGGGACATATGGCACTTATTATGGGGTTTATGGATGTTGCCGTTGGCACTGTGGCCAAATTGATTGGCATGACTCATATGCACTACAGGGCAGATGTGAGATGTATGTTTTTTTCTGACAGCTGGCACTATTTACTATTTCGTATATTAATAGTAAGTTATATTTTTCTGTGAAAAAAAAAAACAAATTTTCCACAAAGCTTTTCAATAGAAAGGCTTTAATTTTTTTGTTGGTGGTTTTGTAGTTGTATTCGTAGATCTTTATTCTAACGTAATTTGGTAAGGAAATTCTTATAAACATAGGAACTTGCATAATAAAATTACTTATATTAAACATTATAATGTTTTGATTTTTTTGGGTTTGTTATTATAAAAAATTGCAATTTTTTATTGAATAAATTATTTTTTTTTAATGTAAAAATGGATTCAATGCTTTCAAATACTTTTATTCTAATTAGATTATATAATATTAATATCTAATATTTACAATTCCATCATTTAAAATATTTCTTACTAAATTTATAATCAATATAAATTTTAACTTTATCAAATCACAAAATTCCCCAAAAAATAATACTTAGATTACACTACTGACTTTTTCATATCATAATATTTTTAGAGTTTTGTAGGGCATGTTCTTTTATGGCCAATAATAAATACCCTGATGCAATACATCTATTGCTTTTTTTTCCATAAGAAAAATAGATCTTTGCTATTCATAATTTTGAATCAAAAGAACTACAGAGTGTCCCTATCTCAAGGATAGTTTTTTGTTCTTCAAGAAAGTCATAGTCACATTACAATTTACTATATACTATGAAGTATATATTGCATTCGGTCTAAGATATATCCTACCACTAACAGGTCTTATGTTGTTCCTGCTAATCAGAAATCAACACAAAATATAGTTTATATGCTATATCAGAAGACATCTAGTTATGATCTCCTTTATACCAAAAGTATTACAGTCTATTCTTGTATTACTATTTGCCATAGTGCAAAAAGTAAAATAAAAAGAGAATTAAAACCGATACACTAATAACCTTAGTATAGTCGATAATAACGTTCCACAAGAACTGAGCCACCATGATATAAAATATTCTTTTCCATAGCCTCAAAGAGAGCCAGACCCTTTTTAGACAAAGAATCAACCCGTTGATTGAATTGTCCAGCGATGTGTGTGAAGCACGAGGAACGAAAGCTTTGAAGAAGGGAACTTGTTCGGGACATCCAATGTTGTAAAATAGAAACCTGTAGTTGACGAGTCCCACAGATGCAATCTATAATGACAGAAGAGTCCCCGAAAATCTGAATGTCATCCACCAGGTGAAATTTGGCAAAGTAAAGAAGTCCCCAAAGTGCAATCAGTTCTTCTCTGGTGTTGCTGCCAAGCCCGCATCCCAAAGAAATCTCCAAATATTTGTCTCTGCCTAGAATCAAGTATATACCCACCCCACAAGTGTCAAGTTATTGTGCGCGATCGAAAAATCCCACTAGATGTAGATCAGTAATAACAGACAAAGACTTCACAACAAACTTAGTATGTACAACATCACAGTGTTTGCCACCCGCCAATGCAATAATCGATTGACACTGACTTGTAAAATCAAAGGGAATGCCCTCAAATAACATACGGTTCCGATATCAGCATACCCCCCCATATAAAATAAATGGGAAATGTCGAAAATCGTCTTTGAACAATAAACCGGTGAGATAAACAAGTGTCAAGTGAGTAGCCAATTCATCCACTTGGATTATGTAGTCTATTAGTGACCTCATCCAAAACATGTGAAGTCCTGGTGCAATGCACAAAAAGATGATCGACAATCTCAACATCCCTCAGACAAGGAGGGAAACCAGTTGGCCCATACCCCCACGCGTCATATAATTGTCACTAGTGAGTATGCGATTAGATAATGCCATCCAAGTGAATCAAAGGAACTTATAGGGAACCTGCCAAGTCCATAAACGGCGAAACCACCAATGAAGAGTACCAGACTGATGAATGGAAGCAATAGCCACTTATGCCAAAGAAGTGGTCACCTCACCCGTCGAGGTGTTCCAAGTCCAGATGAGTTGATCAAAAGTATCCTGAAGGGTTATACCCAAATGACGAAGGGCTCCAGTTAAACAATCCCATTCCACCGCATCAGTATCAGAGAGACCAATATCCACCGAAGATAGCCAGTAGTCATTTAATGACCTGGGGGCAGTACTCTTAATGTGATTCAGGAAGAAAAACCCACAGCTATGTAGTACCTGAATAGTGCCAGGAGAAAGAGAACAATGCAGTTCAATACCCGCAATCGGATCAGTCCCAATCCGAACCTGGTAACCATCACCCACAGCCCAAGCAAGCCACTTATTCAACAGCGGGAAAGTTTCCACCATTCCACGCCACATATTAAAAGTCTATGGAAAATTTTTGCGTTGTTTTATAATCCAATCCGGAACACCACGCATTACATTTACTGCTATTGCTACATCGATACAATAGCATCAATAATTACACCTTACAGATACAGTAGCAAGATTAAAAACACTACTCCCACATTACTTATTGCTTACCCTTCTTTTATTACCTCCATTCCATGTGACGTGCTTATTGCTCGCCGTTCTTTTATTACCTCCACTCCCATGTGCGTGAGTATTTTTCTCCGACGATGATCTTTTATTACATCTCTTCCTTTTATACGACGTTCTTCCTTTATTATATCTCTCCGTGTGAGTAAGATGCCCATTATCTTGGACATTTTAAAAATTCCATTTCGACTAGGTGTAACAAATTTGAAAACAAGAGCCACGAGGTGGCAATGTTCCTGACATTGCCACTTGTTCTATTTATTTAAAGTCAAAAAGTTTAAAAATAACATTCTCAAGTCTACATCAACACAAATAATTTAAGTAGTGATGTTTGTTCATAATGGTTCGTACTTGTGTTTTTTTACTTCGTCAATATGTAATAGTACGCTCTTAGAAATGATAAAAAAAACCTTGGAGATAATCATTTGCATTTTTTCCCTTCAAGATGTAATAGTGTACACTCTTCAAAATGATAATAACAATAATCTTGGACATAACTTTATAATAGTGTGCACTATTAGAAATGACAACAAGAATCTTGGAGATAGTCAATCAAGAAACTTAAATTTAGTTTAAAAAGCTCTGCATCGTCCTCTGTTCAGTGATTCATTCCTTTCAACTCCCTCTCGCTCAATTTGCTTGCAACCCTTCAAGCTTAGCACCAGGCTGCCATTATCCTTGACATAATTTGAGCATTCAAAATCACTCTCCAAGGCATGCCCCTCAAATCTTATATCATTGTTCGTACACAAACTAGACTTGGCATCATAATCATGGAGAGAAAACTACAAGAAACAGTTCAATGAATTTGTTACTACATTGTTTGGGACAAAGTATTCACCATAATGGAATTTATATAAGCATTAATTAATTTTTCCTTCAATGTCCAACATTATTGGATGGGGATCAGTTGAAGTTATTTGTTTACAGCTCCAATCAATGCAGTAGAATTCATCTGTTTGCAACAATGCGAAACCAATTTAGCAACAAGACATGGAATACTATTTTGTTAAGTTTTGTTTTATAAATTAAACACTAGAGAGAAAAATAATTCATTCTCCATAACGACATATTTGTTATCAATATCTTTCTTATAGCACATTTTCTTACATGTTGACGTAAAGTTAGAAGTTTTTTCAAAAGAAGTTTTGCATAATATATCTACTAGAAGTTTTGATCCAATTTACATTTCTTGACCTGGTAGTAGCTCTGCTCATGGATTCAACTATAATAAGTATGAGGGGTAAACTAAAAGGTCAATAAAACACTTCACGCGTTGAATATTCACAAAATCAATCATTGGGACTAAGATGTACTCAAAATGGAGGAGTAGACTCTAATTCGACAATGTAGAGGATAAAGTGGTAGTGTCTAAGCTAAAGTGAACATTTTTATTTTATTTTATGTCACTGATAGTGTGGCCTAGATATGACCACGCCAAGCCACCATGTTACTTGGGCCTCCTCGTGACCTAATTCTTCATGTCTATGCCATATGTTTAGGGTGGGATATCTTTTTGTATTTAATTTTGCTAAACAATTTGGAGTAAAAAAAATTCATGTCTAGCTTAGACAAAGGTCCTTAATCCATGCTCCACATCTTTAGACTATAGCAACTAAAAAAAAACAATCTTAATTTACCCAAATATTGTTGTTCATTCCTAATAGAAGTCTACAAAATCATAACCATGAATTTGTATCCGAAGTTTGAAGTCACAATCAAACTAACTAGGCAAATATTGTAGACCATGTATATAGTTGTAAATTGGGTTTTGTACATGGAAGAGTTTTTCTTTTCTAGAGAGCCTTTTCATTGTAGTTTTTTTCAAGTCACCCAAGTCGTTATAGACAATATAATTTTAGTGTTAATTTCACCTATAACTTTAACCTTACTTGTAAGGTTTATTCTCATTTCAACCTTTGTTAAATACTTCTTTGAAAGTGAACAAAATCAATGTATAGTAAAAATGTAGCTTGGCATAAACTTGTATGTCTTTACAAATCTATATGTTGCTACAACTTAAACTTCAATTTACTTGCCTTTGAAATGTAGGGAACAAATAATGTGTGCAATATTGAAATGACTTCAAAGTTGATGAATTGTTTCTACTTAGCAATTTGCCAAGTTTGGGGGTAAATGTTACAGAGTGTAAAAAGTAATCAATGTTATATAATAATGAAACATAAATCTTGTATTATGGTCCATTGGTCTTTAAGGGGGGGACTTTGGTCCTTCCATTCAACATTCCAATATTGTTTAGGGATTTATGATGAGATTAACTTGCTTCTTTGACTATGTTTATTTGAGGAATCAAGCCCACAATGTTTTGTTTATATATATATATATATATATATAATAATGAAATATGGAATTATGAGAGTTTATTATATAGTGAACCTATAATTTAAAAAGGAACCCTCAATAAAAGTACCAAAATATCTATTTTTCATTGTTATAGAAGTTAATTAATTTTCCACTTTAATATTTATCTTTGAATTGACAAATTACAAAATAAAGATAATTCATTACCTATGAAGTCATTTCATTACTCATTGCACACAACATTTCAAATTACCAATATACTGATTCCCATCTATAACTTTGTCCACATTAAACCTTGAAATTTTTTCAGGTTTTACCTCATATCTATTAACATTGATTTTCCTTGAATGCAAATATAAGTGATGAGGAATATTTTCTCTATTCTAATTCAACTTGTATTTTAATAATATAATCAAAAGAGTGAGTATGTTTTGGATCCTTCCAAACATAGTCCATTAATGGATTTGTGAGTTACTTAACCAAACGCTGTAATCTTTCGTTGTTTATTCCATACTTTGTAAAAAATATAGTGAAGTTAAAGCCATAGGAGGATCTAAAACATACTCCATTCATGGATCTATCATTTACTTTATTTAACAAAAGTTTAAATCTATCTCAGACTTCCTTTTTACTCCATATTGATTTTGTCTGTCAACTTCAAAGTAGTATTTAACAAAAGTTTAAAAATAATTTTTATAAAAAAATAAACTTTATAATATTAAAGTGATAGGTACACATAAACCTCTCTGGGACTCCTCTTTCACTTTAATTAGGTTTCAAAATAACTATAATTTTATATTCATTAACACAGTTTCAAAATAAATATAATTTTATTTAAATAATTATAATTAATGGTATAATTTAACTTATATTATAGAAAATCAACACCATTCTTTACTTACTATGCAACCATAGAAATATGACTCATAACACTGATATACTTGTAGCAGTAACAGATATAATTTAACTCTCGAAAGTCCTAACAACTTTGTTTATACACTATATCCATAAGCTTACATGCCTCGGCAGTCTTCCAAAGTCTGAAGTCCGTCTCTGTTCTATGCAGAATCAATTAAGATTAGAGACAGACATTATAATTTTATTTGAATAATTATAATTTTATTTAAATAATTATAATGTTATATTAATTAATAAAATATAACTAAATAGAGTATCAGCAACCATGGATGTTTATATTCTTTCCCAGGATAAATATGACATAAGCATCAACTACAATGCATGTTTTACCCAACTGCATATGCAATATATAAAATATTAAAAAAAAAAAAAAATTATAAACATAGGAGTAACAATCACATATCACATACACAGGCTTGAATCACCTTCCTGATCTTGAAAACAAATTGCTATTGCTGCAAAGAGAAAACTTCGTGTTCAATTTACTTTGCCAAACACACTTGAATTGCAATCTCTAAGTTCCCTAAGACAACTTTGAAGAGTTTGCCTGAGTTCCTTTGTTAGCATTGTTGCTCATATTCGTCTCCCTACATCTTAGGAAGCCCTGAGCCCTGAAAAGTGGGTAAAGCATCAAAAGCATATGCCTTGAATGAACAAAATAAATCTCTGCCAACGTGTGGATAAGAAGCCCATTGGGCTTTTTCTTTTGAGCTTAAACTCATCTTTACAAAATTACATGTTATATCAATCTCATTAGTACAAGACAGTCACAACTCTAGTATTATGTTATGTTATATATTTATCTTTGTTTCCAGAACAGAAAGCGGATATCTCTGTTTCAATTGGTTTGTTTCCAGAACAGAAAGCGGATATCTCTGTTTCAATTGGAAGGATCTGCACACCCTGCAGGGGTGCTGGGGTTTCACCTTTTCCTATTGTCTACAAAAGTTTTGCTATTACAAGTTTTGTTATTACAGCTTCTGGCTCTTTCTCCCCTACGAGAACCAGATTCTTATTCTTAACCTTTAGAAGATTCTTCTATTTTTGTTACCTGACCCTTTCTGTATTCCCCTAAAATTTCCGCCATGCAAAGGCTTTGAAAGGAAGAAAGATAGTTACTTACCTATAAATTCAATCAATTCTTCTCGAAATTATGAGATTGCATAATTACGTATATATATATTGATGACTGCAATATCCAGCTAAAGTCGAAGTAAAACGAATACGTGTCTTGGTGAGCGAAAACACTGCCCAAAGTGTTTCGTAGAAGCAGGTCTCCAGCCCGATTCGTAGACTTACCAGGCTCGAGCGTGAAACCTGAGACAAACACCTTTTGAATCGCCGTGTTATGACATATATAAAGAATGACTGAAAGAAATGGACAAAGAAATCAGTCCGCCTCAAATGATATGCATGCGGGTTTGTCGTGGGGTACAACCACCTTCGCGGCGAACGGGAATAATTAACAAAGAAAGCTAATTTGCGTTGCTCAATGAGCCCGCGTATTGTACCACCATCCAGACAGCATTCCACAGGCTAATACTTGATCATAGATTCTTAGTAGGTAGGAAAGGAAAGGAAGTCACTCTTACTATTCTACTTTACCCTACCTTGCTTTACTTAACTGTTACCAAAAAACCACCCTATTTCCAACTTATAGTTATTCACTTACCCTAATTACTTACCACCTCTTGATTCAACCAAGAATCGGAAGGGAGTATCTGATACATGCTATAATGATAATGCAGCAGGCAAAAGAAAAAATAACAAAAACAGCTTCAACGACGAATTCAAATTACAAAATTATAAATCTATTCATCAGTTCAGAATGATTTCAGGTTGCCGGTTTTGTAAATGATTACATCTCTACCTCCACCCTCCTTCAACTGATGCGACGGAAGTATCCCGGGTTTGAAAGAAGGATACTGGAACTAACAAGCTATTAATGTCGTTCTTTCGGTGTTTTTTTTAATGCTCTGGTAATGGAATAAACAAGATTGATTGGGGAGATCTCTCTACCTGTGGAAACCAATACGAACATCCAACACATATTCGTTCTTAACCATGCAAATCCAAGGCCCTGATTTACCGGGTAGGGTGGGAATATCTGGGAATTGGGAGAGTTTGGCACCAACGCATATGGAAAAATTCACCAGCATCAACAGCTACAAGAACCGCAGAACCAGCATCAATGACATCGCAGAACCAACATTGAAAAATCACCAGCATCAATAACTACAAGAACCGCAGAACCAACATCAACGACATCGCAAAACCAGCATCAATGACATCGGAAATGACTTCAATGGCATCCAAAGCATAAAACAGAAGCAATGCTGCTTAGTTACCTGCAACATCAACGGTGCTAGAGTTTCCATACAAATTGGAATTCTACCAAATGGCATGCATGCATATTGCATGGTAATGCAGTAAGCCTGTGTCAAAGTCAACAACCACAAATCTTCACTCGTCCTGCCCTTGAAACCATTTATGAAACGTGGACTGCGGAAAGCTCAATAGCTACACTGAAGCAAAACTCCAATGCACGACATTGAAGAGGTCAAGCAATGAAAAGAGCGCTCGCCCTGCGAAGCTAAGGCGGATTTAGCTATGCCCCAACATTAAATGACAACCATGGAAGTCTGAAACAAACAGGTGGTAGCCTGCAGCTTGCAGTGCCTGCCGCAAGACTTGACGTTATCCTGCCGCCCCCTTTTGGGCACCAAAAAACAAGGATGATTTCAGCTTCTGCAGCCAATAAAATTTTAAAGAAATCATTTTTAAAATTCGAATTTATAAAATAATATTCCAATTTTTTTTTGTATAAACTATAAGCAACGGAAAAAATTTTATAGACTAATATAGATTCTAGCCCATATTAATAGGCATTCAATGATCCATAGATGATTCCCTTCGGGGACATAATAATATGAGGTTTAATGGACCTAATATACCTTGCGAAAAAAACAAATAGGACATGTAATTTTAAAATTAAACAAATTACCAAGGCCTTGGAAGATAGCGAGAAGTACATAATTAAAAAATCTAGATAAATATTGAAATGGAAACAACAAAGGGGTTAATGTTTATTCATGAAATTAATGGAGTGGATATAGTTATGATTATTAAATGGGGTTAATGTTTATTCATGAAATTAATGGAGTGGATATAGTTATGATTATTAAATTGTAAAGTAGAAATAAAAGATTAAGAATTAAAAAATATATTTAAGATTTAAAAATGGAATTTTAATTTAAAAAAATATGGAGTTAGATAAAATGAGTAGGGAGCTTTTTTAGCATTTATTTATGGACATATTGGTAGGGTCGTATGACATGTAGGTACTATAATGTTGATGAATCTATATAATTAGCTTTACCCCATAATGTTAATATTATTTTTTTTCCTCAATAAATAATGCACAATTTTTTTGTATTAAAAACCACATTCGCCCAGGTTAGGAGCCTTACATAGGAAAAAAGCAACATATAACACCACATGGAGTATACATATCCAAAAAAACTTGCCTAGGCCAAGAGCATTACATAGAAAAAAAAAAACATATAATATCACATAGAACATACATATCAAAAAAACAAAACAAAATTAAGTCTATAACCAACACTAAAGACAAGTTCTTTTGAGTCTTTAAACTCGCCAATCCTTATTCAAGTTGAAACCCAATGCCGTGATTCTATCCCAATATAAAAAAAGAACCTTAAAAACTTATAACCTCACAAACATATGGAATAGAACCAAAGCTATCCAAAAATAGGGCTAAATCATAGAGGGCAACCCCAAACCCGTGGGCCTCTACTAATTACAATAACATTAATCAAATACACGGATACATAATGTCAATAGTATGCTTAGTACTATCTGCGAAATGAAACTTTTCCATGCTTTTGACATATAATTAGCCATTAGTCTTTAATTAGGATTGTACATAAGGAGGAATTAGATTTATCATTTGCTAAAAAAAATATAAAGGCAAGTGATACTTTTTTTTACAACATTGAAAATGTAGAGCCACTCATGGAGTTGTGCAAGTATATGGGAGAATAAAAAGAACTTTTTTTTACAACATTGAAAATGTAGAGCCACTCATGGAGTTGTGCAAGTATATGGGAGAATAAAAAGAATGATAGATTTACTTAATACTTTTTTTCTTTAGTTTTTTATTTCATTTTATTGGAAATAATATTTTTTTTTAAGGTTAAAAGAGAGAATGTAAGTAAAGAAAATGAAAGGAAGATGGAAAAGCTAAGGTAACCATGGATATAGAAATTGCACTTAAATAATGTTACCAACACATTGGGGTTGTTACCTTTCAACCCAATTTTGGCTCAACATAACTTTCTATATAAATAAAAATCATATTCACACATAGGTGAAAACGCGAAGTTGGGTAACACTTATGTGAGAATTGGGTGCCCGAGAAACATAACGGATGTTATTCGGCCGAATAAACATATTTATTCAGCTGGATAAAATTATTTATTCGACCGGATAAAATTATTTATACGGCCGAATAAATATGGTTATTCAGATGAATAATCGATACTTTATTCGACCGAATAACGTTTAACGGTGAACCGTTTAAAATAACGGAGACCTCAAAATGCGTGCGACGCATAGCCGGCCGACAAATTTCATTGGTGGTTTTATGTTTATTCGACCGAATAATTATTGGGCTGATAAGCATTCGGCTGAATAATGATTCTACATAAAAGCTCGGCTGCGGCCCACATTGTTCATTTTCCACTCTGCAGTTGGCCAGTCCCCGCCTATTGGACCCCGCCTATCATCCCTGCGTGTTGTTGCTTGACGTGGAGACCCGCTGCTGCCTTCAGTGTGGAGATCCGCCACCCTCTCGACGTGGAGACCCGCTGCTGCCTTCGGTGTGGAGGTTCATAAACAGAGTTCCTATGTTCATGAACAGAGAACTCTGTTCATGAACACATAGTTCCTATGTTCATGAACAGGTTCTCTGTTCATGAACCCGCTTTAAGACTATCATTAAACAGAAAGGTACAAAGATTACATCAATAAATTATTATTTTTTACTCTTCTTATTATTCCTAATTAAACTTGACAATAGAAATATAGACTTCCTTATTATTGTTGTTTCTATTCCTTATTCTTATTATTATTCCTATACAATTCCTATACCTAATTTTAATTCCTAAAGTATTAATCATAAAGATACAAACTAAAATAATAAATATAATTTCATCACCTATCCTAATAAATATATGATGTTAATTATATGTAGGAATTCAAATAAATCCTACTGATAAGGGAAATTACCTAGCTGATGGTGTGACAAAGATTTATAATCTAATCTATCAGAAATATATGTCTTTTTATATCCTGTCTATCGGAGCAACTATAGTTTATAAACAAGATTGATCTATCTAAGGACCTACCTATAGTTTTAAAAGAACACTTACATAAGTATTACTGGTTAATCTCTCTCCTAATGGTGTTTTAAAAGTAGTAAATAAGGGATAATGTAATTATATAGGTCAATTAATCTATACCCCTTTTGATCCACAATCTTAATACAGAGTCTATCATCTTAAACAAAGTTTTCACTCCTCATCTGAACACGGAATCAATCATGGCTAACCATGTTTAGTTGATCGATGTACCATGTTTAGTAGATCGATGTACCAAATATACTATAGATCGAAAGCAACAGTTTCTCTTTTTTGCAGAGGCATTCTAATACAATATAAATTTCGTTGGCCTTCGATCTCTATCGTCTTATTTTGATTGGTATCCTGAGCTATCAATAGGCTATTATAAATATTTAGTGGTTATTTTGGGATTATATAATAATTGAAGATTGAGATAGATTACAGCGTGATTATTTTGGCAAATTGATGATGCAATATACATAGGGATATTCCCTTTTCCATTTGATAAGCATCAACTCTTAATATTGAATGGCACCCAAATAAACACCAAGCATATGGAACAATGTTTAGAAACTGGTGGTGTAGCCCTTGGGAAACATAAAATACCAAAATGATAATTTGTTCCAAACTTAGAATATGATATAGGTATGTACTCCCTCTCTATATATGTATCAAAAGTATATAAATGTTAGTAGCATGAACATAAATAAAATTACCATAATAATTGTACAAGCAACAATAGGTTTCTCGTACAGAGTCTTGGCACTCTCTACTACTAATGTTGTATTGATTCCAATCAAAACAAATTCCTTATGGCATACCTTAGAGCCTCATCTATTTGGATTCTCAAGAACAAGTGATCCAATTTGACATTTAGATATACACAGAGGTATTTAATTAATATAAATAAAAGTTTAACGTTTTTATAGAAATCCGATTCTTCGTTACAAGACTTCCATTGAGAATATTAAACAAGCATTTGGAAACATGATTTAGTTCATTCTCTACTCAAACTGAACTATAGAATTAGTGGTTCAATTCCAAGTAAGCTCTTAGCTCTTGATATCAAAGCACTAGTGGTTCAATTTCTTAGCTCTTGTTAGGACTCTAATAGTAATGGAAATAAGCTTATTTTATATCGTTGTAATCAATGATTCACTTCTACTTGTAATCCATAGCTCGTTCACTAAAACAACTTCTATAGCCTTTAATGTACTCTGCTTTAATGGGTTCCAGACTAGTTAAGTACTGGTTGTGATTGAATATGTCGATATAAGTAAGCTATCGTAATCATTGGGCTTTAATAGAGGCTTAAGCTCAATTATAATATGCATAAGCTCTAATATAGAAAGCATAGTAGTATTGTCATTGGTTACTGATTACACTAGTTATCCAAAGCTCATGAGGTAATGAATTGCTTACATATCCGTCATTTAACCCTAACTAATGGTACTAGCTTATTGAGCTGAATTAAAGTAGCTTTACTTGTTTAGTCACATCATCATGCTTAGTATGATCACCATTGTTTAGTGTGTTACGTTATAGCTATAATATCCCATAGATATGAGTAAGATCTGAACTATCATATATTATGTTAATTCTTAATCTCTGTTGTCATCATAGTATTATTCCACCTAATTGATCATGTTGTTAGCTTTAAGAACCATATCTTAATAGGTGAACTCTTCGTATTTAATACGTGGACAGATTGGCTTGTAACATAATGCTCGTGTTTCCATTGTTCATGGTTGAATTTTTTGTTGTCATCATGATATTATTCCACCTAATTGATCATGTTGTTAGCTTTAAGAACCATATCTTAATAGGTGAAGAAGTGTAACTATATTCCACCTAATTAAACTATATTCCTTGACATAAAGAAGTGTAACCTTTCACTTAAAATTTAATCATATTGGTTCCATTCATTTAAGACATCAAAAACACTTAAAATATTGGCACATTAATTCCTCATACATCCAACAATATTAGCTCTACTCATTTTAAGAACTATTAGATGATATTAGTTACATAGGTTCTTATTTAAGAACTTAGTTTCTTTAGCAGCTATGTCTTAGAACAATTGTTAAGGGCCTAAGGTAATGGGACTTCAATGAAACATGTAGAATTTGAATATATTATGAGTTGATAGTTGTGTAAATGTAGATATCATATCAAATGGAAAGAGAGGAGTCTTCGAGGAAAAATCCTAGGAGGTCATCACGTTCATTAGGAGTTGGTGTCCCAAGTGATAATAGAAGGTTTTTGACTTCACCGTGGGATTCAAGCTTATTGTACAATTCACATTCATCCAATCATCGGTGAGGGGAAAGGGGTACAAATGATTCCCCTCTATCTTCTGTGGGGGAACGTTGATCTCGACCTTCTGTCGGTATGAACATTAATGTTTTAATACATGTATCAATTGTATTTTTGTGTGTTCAAAAAGTTTGTACATGTTTACACACAATTGTATTTGTATTTGAAGCAGAGCAGGGTTCAAAAGAGCCTCGTAATTCTGCAGAGAGGGAGGACGATCGAGCAAGGGGGACTGACGTTGAAACAGATGAGGGTGCAGAGCAAGATTTTGAAGAGGCTCGTCATTCTACACAGAGTGACGAAGGTCGTCATTCTACACAGAGTGACGAAGGTCGAGCGAGGACGACATATGTTGATCTAGTTGAGGGTTGTACACCCATAATCCATCTGATTTAATTGAGAATATTCCATGGGAAAGTGGTGTTCAACAAACGACCCTTGAAAGCTGTAGATCTCACTATGATAGGATGCACCATGATCTTTCTAGTTTGGATCTCCCTCCAGAGAGCAAACAAAGTCTAGAGATTGTTTTGCGATCATTACAAAAATTCATTGAGGTATATGAGGATCTCGGACCAACAACATATGGTTTTGTTGACTTGATGCGGAGGAGAAAGGCCCAAGTGATGGGTCCGGATAAGTGGGTTGTTGTGAAGGAGAGAGTGACCAAAGAACATGCCAACTCAATGTTTAACTTCAAAGATGGCCTAAAGAGAAAAATGTTGAAAGTGAAATATTTTAAGCACCCTAAAATTGCACATCTATCATATGACCAGTTCCTTGCAGCCTATGGTCGGTTGCCATGGAACGATGAGGTTCCTAATTATTTTGCCATATTTTTTTATGCTGATTTTTTTTAAATATGAAGCCAGACTATACCGATATTCATTCTAGATTTTATGGAGTTGGAAAGGGGCGAATATACAATCGAAAAGGTGCTCTTAGAGATCCCACTACTCTTCGACCTCTGCCTCATATATCTTTCCCAGCCAGGTTTGTGACTTACAAATCGGAGATGGAGCCCACATCACACTTGGGACAACTGCAAGGAATTCTGTTGCTGAAGGTTTAACGTTAGCATTTGTAGGAGTTGATGTGGGATTGGTTCGAGAGAGGGCTCGAGCCACTATTCGTCAACAGTTTGTTTACAAAACGAATGATGAGGTAGATGGAATGAGCATTGAAGATCTTGGGGCTTATGCTAAGGTTTGTCGTGATATAGATTCAGATGTCCTATCCCATGACACATCGAGTATAAGAGAGGTTTGTTTTTATGTACCTACAATCTATTTAATTGTTTTATTCATTTTGAATTGAACTTTTTGAACTACATTATAGATTTATGACATTATGTATTTTTTGATGTATAGTAATAAATATATTACGTAAATGTTTATTGGTTACAGTTTTCTAGAATGTTGAATGAACATGATTTTCGACTCTCCACTGGTGAAAATGTAGAAGAGCATCTTAGAGAGGTATATTTATTATTTACATATTTATATTTATGTTTGAAAGATATTGTATGTTTTTTTTGAATTTTAATTTATCTATGAATCTTATTGTTAATGTCACTTATCCATGCAGGTTCATTTAGATTCGAACTTTTTTGATGATTTTATATCTCTTGTGAGCTCATGATTTTAATTTTTTTGTTTTTGTTTTAAGTTAATTGCTTAATTTTAGTTTATTTTGCTTGCACAATGTTTGATTTATTAACAAAATTTAAATTTTAGGGAACAAGAGAACATATGGAAATTGGTGGTGAGGATATAGGTTCTTTGATGGATGAGGATAATGGCGCTGAAGTAATTTTATTAATAATTGAATTATTCAAGTTTCAATTTTTTTTAAGTTTAATATTTTGATTTTTGATTTTAGTTCCTAATTGTTTGAATAGTTTATGAGATTCATAATTTGCTTTTATACATGCTGTAGGTTGGGTCTCTTCGAGGCAAAGGGAAGACCCCAATGGAAGATAGTGGTGGAATTTCATTTAGAGGAACTGAGGTAATTTTGTTAATAATTGAACTATTTTTTTCAATTTTTTTTTATAAGTTTAATATTATGTTATTTGAATTTAGTTCCTAATTGTTTGAATAATTTATGAGATTTATAATTTGCTTTTATACATGCTGCAGGTTGGGTCTCTTTGAGGTAAAGGGAAGACCCCAGTGGATGATAGTGGTGGTCTTTTATTCAAAGAATGATTTATATTGGTCTTTTTTTTATTTTTCCATATACTACCATATTGCATACATTTTCATGGTGATACATATGATGTAGCTGTTTTGGACATTTAAGAACCTTATTTTTGGATTATATATGTACATTGAATTCACATGTTCATGAACGTTTTTTGGATTATATACATGTACATTGATCTTGGCATATATTCTGTACTTGATTTGAATGATTTAACTTTTTTTTGGGCTAATTACATAGCATACTTTGTGTGGCAAATGCTTAGAATATGATTTTCCATGATGGTTATGAATGTATGTTCAATCTTGAAATCGTTTTAAAATATATTAGTACACATGTTTTAATTTTTAAACTACTTTATTTTCTGAATAATATATTTGAATTTTTGAGTGCATATATTTGAATTTGAATTTGAATTTTTGAAGAAGTAAAATCTATGAGTGCAGATGTAAAATATTTTCAGTGAAAGTTTCAACTCTCTTGGCCGTATTTCAATTTTTAACTAATGATTTGTATGTTCAATGTATGTTTAATCTTGAAATGGTTTTAAAATATATATTTTTAGATAAGCTTGATATATTTTTTGCACTCCTGAAGCTTTTTTTTATTGAATTTCAATATATGCTAGCCTGAAGTTTGCTCTAGGTACATTCTAAAGTTACAAATTTTAAGACCTGCAGGATTTAATCCTTGAGTACAGATTTTTTGTAGTATTGACAATTCTTTAGTGCAGATATAAAAATCTGTGAGTGTAGGTGTAAATTTTTTTTAGTGTAGAGATGTTAATAAAATTTAGTGAAGGTTTCAATCTTCTTGGTTGTCTGATAATATATGATCTTGGTTTCAATAATAAACTTGAATTTCATATAAATGATAACTTAAATCTTATATAAATGATGAACATACTTTCAATTTTTAACTAATGATTCATATGTTCAATGTTCAGGTACCACACTTTTGTTAGTTGGTGAACTATAGATGTTGTTGAAATCATGGCAAATGGGGATTTAACGATTTTTTGTTTTTCAATCATAAGCAAGGATTCCAGGATTGTGAAGTTTATGCTAAATTAGAGCAATGATTTTAGACAACAATTTGATGATTTTTCATTGGTTTGTTGTAATAACCATTTCTCTAATTTAGCATAAGCTTCACAATCCTGGAATCCTTGCTTGAGATTAAAAATCAAATGATCGTTATCTCCATTTGCTATGATTTCAGTTATGTGAACTTAACTAGTTATGTTGAATTTCATCATCATATAGAATCAGATCTTCATATAATCTGGATCAAATGTAACTAAATTCTATTTACACAAGTGATATTATCCTTGTGCATGTATCATTTATTTAAAAACCATAGGTTAGAAAAGCTCTAAAAAACTGATGGATCATATTTATATGAATTGTTCATCCCACCACAAAGCCACTAATGGATCAAGAATAATAATTTTCCATTATTAAATACATTAGAGAAGCATGAAATGGATCAGATTAATACAAAATCTAGCCGGTTTCCTGGTGATTCCTCACTGACATCATTCAGTCAAAAGTAAAGATTCAGGGCGGAGTGTGGGAATAGCCACATCCCTTATCTCATCCCTTAAGTGGTCTCATAGACATATGGGGACCCGAATAAAGTACTTTAGATAGACATTAAGACGAAATTACACATTAAAGACAACATTCCATATAGCTGAAATATGACATTTTCAACTTTTTCCAACTTTTATTAAAGTTCTCATTACCAAATAATTATCGAATTGATTTCAACATGCTAAAATACAATTATTTAAACTCTTATTCTAGCTCACATTCAAGATCATAACTTCATAGTTTAAAGAAAAAAATTATATTATACATAGCATTTGACATGCATAAAAACATCGATCAATTCATTTTTGATATAGTTAAAAACATCGCAATGGAATGCCGTTCCCAATTATCCGTTCATAGTCATATTTGGACAGTTTCCATTTTCTAGTTTTTTTTTCTTTTTTCGATGAAACTTGTACCAATTTTATCGAGATGCACATATTAAATGACTATATTGACAACATATAACACCAGGTTCATAATCCTGCAAGTAGACATAATTTTCAGTCATATGGGTCTGCTGAAAAAAATAACCTTTTAAAATGATGGATCTTCTCTCGTATGTAAATCTTTTTTCATCGTAATCCTCCAATAACTTCATCTTTCCTTTAGTGCATCTCATCAAATAATATTCCACATTTTCGTTGTTGTCTAAAGGTACAATCATAGTGAAAACATCTCCCATGCAAATTACAATTGGCGTTAGAGTTTTTAAATCAATTAAATTGACTATACACACAAGGTGATGGACAACAATGAACAATCAACAAAGAATTTGTAAGTTCATTACCTTCTCTAACAAGATTTGAAATTCTATCGCCATCAGATGATATTGTTATTTCTTATGATTCTAATTCTTCCATGCTTGCTAGTGGCATTTTTCCATTTGGATTAATCTCTGCGTGTTTCAAATATTTTACGTAGTTGTTCTTTATGTTTTCACAAACTTCTGTAGATTCAACATTTTCAGTGCAAATATGAAAAAAACATGATTGCTTTCTACTGTCAAATGCAAACACACTTTGGAAGGATTTTGTTTGAGTAGAGTGTAAATCTCTAGTCCCATGTATGGTGTTAGCCTCGTATGGGATTGATCTATCTATATATTGGACCCCAATAAGCCAAAAGTGTAATGCCCACCTCAGTACATTGACTGACCATAGACTTGAGGACACTTGCCAAGTGACCCGATCGAATAAACTCTAGTAATTGATCCTTTGAATATTGATAAACGAAAACGACGCAATGAACGACAGTTATAGAAATTCATACTTTACTTAATAAATGAATGCTCTGCTTAATGATTTGCGAATTTATAAAACGAATGATGACTGATTGAGATAGAATGACTAAATGTTAGATATGATCGACTGATTGAGATAGAATGACTGAATTATAGATATGCTCGACTGATTAATATAGAATGACTGAATGTTAGATATGCTCGACTGATTGAGATACAATGACTGAACGATACATATGCTCGACTTATTGAGATAGAATGACTGAATGTTACCTATGCTCAATTGATTGAGATAAAATGATGAATGAAATATATGCTCAACTGACCGAGATATTATGATGGATGATGAAATATTTTATAGTGCAGCGCTACAAATGTGCACTTGAGTGTGTGCAGTGGCAGGTAAGACGATATACCGACTGACCCACAATGGAAATTTAGGGGTCGTAAGAACGAAAAGAATACATAGGGGTACGACGACTGACTGTCGACCCTGGATTATCAATCCATGCACGGGTGAAGCCGTTTCAGCTCACCCGGGGAAGCGTATGCCATACGGGCAAGGCCATAATGATTTGGTCGCGTATGATGAGTTGAGGGGCGTGCAATAAGGAGAGCCTTATCCCTCAACATCCCTTAGTATCCAAGGAGCATATTTGAGAGATCACGGTAACGGTTCCCGATCGCTACGCAGTACTCCCCATAAGAAGGAAGAAATGAAACTATCAGAAGGGCCCACCGAAGAGGTACCTAGACAAGAACGAGAGGAAGAAAATTAATCAATGGTATAAATGAAAATTTCACATAAGATTTAAGAAATACTTTATTTCATTTTTTTATTAATTTGAATAATTCTATTCCAGATTTTATTTTTAATTGATTTCATTAATTTGAATTATTCATTTTAATTGATTTTATTAACTTGAAAAATAATTGAAGAGATTGATTTTATTCAATATTAAATTTGATTAATTATGCTGATTGAAAAAGATTAATAATAAGGGAATTATTTTTATTCAAAAATTTTAATTTAATGGATTTTATTATATTGAATTATCCTATACAAATTCTATTCTTGATTTCATTAATTAAATTTCTTATTTTAATTAATATTATTATATTAAAAATGGGTTAAAAGATTGACTTTATTTATATTAAATTTGATTAATTTTATCATTAAGAAAAATTATTATTTATTCAAAGGATTTTATAGATTTTATTATTTTAAATCATTCTATTAAAGATTCTATTTAATTGACTTCTTTATTTGAAATAGGTCATTAATAAAAGAATTGTTTTTTTATTTATTATTATTCAAGATTTTACTTTAATTAATTTTATTATTCATTTAAATTATTTTATAAAGAGGAAATTTAAAATAGATTATACTTTTAGTAAAAGAAATCATCTTTTAATTCAATCTTAATATTAGGAAAATAAAGAAAAGTAGAAAACAATAAGTCTAGCTAAAAGATTGTTAAGTAAACTAAATAAGAACCAAAAGATAAGTAGAACTCTTATACACCTAACTCCCACTGATCTAGGGATTTAGGTGCACATTAAGGACATTAAGAATACACATGTGTTTGAGGATATTGAAAATTAAAATATTAAATTAAATTAAATATGTGCATGGACAAACACATGGCACACATGCTTTTGCTATATAATGAGGGAGGAGAAGGAGAGAAAGGGATCTCTTGCTCCCTAATGCTGGATGGTCATCATAATCTTGGATTATGTTATGATCCTTGGAGTTGGGATTAACCGGAATGGGGATTGGGAGATCCTTTCGGGAGGCTATCTTGTGTGTTCTTGCGACCCCATTTGCTCGGGGGTTCGGGGTGAAGAAGAATAACCCCGATATGATAGGGAGGTCAACCGAGGGGTCACTCGGTACTTCATCAGGAAATTTGATTGGATCGCGCGGGAACCACTTCGAGGACTCCATCGATTCGCTGGACCAACCGTTGAAAACAGATTTGAAGTATTAGTTTATTTATTTTGCTAACTCTTGTGGTGGAATGAATAAATCTGGGTATATAGTTTTATTTATTTGACATTCATGTACTGCAATAGATAGAACTAGATCTGTGGCCTCTATATTTTCTTCTAAAAAATCGTACTGGAATTTCTACAATTAATTATACTTATATTTTCAAATTCCGTGGAAGTCTTTTTGGGGAACGCAAAATGGGGGTCCCTACAAAAAGAACCTACACAATAAATGATAAATCACAAAGGACAACTTTTAATGTTAGTGTAGATATACTTAAATGATAGACTTGCAAATAACATTCTTTTAAATTGACAATTAATATAAATTAAAAAAATCATGTACATACTTGCGCACATATTTTGATTGTTGATTATAATCATCGCTTAGATGTAATTTACACCATTCAACAAGCTCTGTATCTTAATGAAATCGTGTAGAAGAATGGTTCATTTTCCATCTTCGAAGTGCTCTTTTTACGCATGCTCATGCACCGTCATGTTCACCTTTTCCATGTCCAGTTTCAAAGAAATTCCAACAATGTTTAATGTTCAATGCTTTATGAAGTCGACATAACCAAAAAAATGATCGTGCAAATTTAAATTGTCTTGCACATCCATCTGACCATATCCAATGTTCATTGAATTTAACTTCACGTCTTTTTAGCGAATCATAAAAATATTTTCAATACAATGCTGAACAAAATGTGTATCGTGTATACGATCATCGCTGATATAAAAGTGATATTCTTTAATCACATCTCGATTGTCACACGTGCTTTAAATGCCATCAACATCCTGTTGAGAATGTCTATATAGAACATGGGCAAATATCGAAACTTGGTCAGAATGATAGTATTCACTTTGTATCTCTTTTTGTGCAACAAATGTGTAGTTTTCTGCCAAATCAACCATAGAAAAACTTGTTCCGGGTGGAAAAATTTCACGAGACTTCTTGAATTGAAGGTCTTGCCATCGTGCTCTATGTGAATGCTTGGTGTATTTATAAATTTCACTTTCAAATTTCTTCAGAAAATCTGTCACACATATTTTATCTTCTCACAAATCAATTCTTTTGGAATGTGCATTACTAGAACTTGTAGCATAATTGTTGTATTCATATCTTCTCCAATCAACAGTTACATTTGACAACGACTAATCAATATCAATAGGATATTTATTGCGGAATAAAACCAGATTTCCACAACAATGACAATGTTTTCCATTGCCACATCTTTTATTATAAAATACTTCATCGTGATCTCTCTCACATAGAATTTGAGATATGAATTCACGAATTGTGGGCAGAGGTGGTGAATTTGTCCTAAACATTTTACCAAATTCAAGAAACGTGTTGTAATATAATTCAAATTGCACATGATAACGGAAACAACATGTGTCACGTATAGTAATAGGTCTAACATACCATGGTTTTTGTTGCACAAATGTAGTGATTGACATATTAATTCCACGATGATCCTCCTTGAATTTATTGAACAATTGTACTTGTGTCATTTCCATTATATGTTTTGGACGAATTTCATATACATTTCACGATAATCTTTGTCGTATCACATCCCTTGAATTTGGTGAAACTCAAGCATGTGCCAACCAATATTTATGTACAATATCTTTAACACCTTCTTCCATTCTATCTTTGTACGACTGTCTACAAATAATTGCCCAACAAACAAGTTCATCATTTTCATCTATTTGCATTATGAATTTGTTATGTTTGTATAATGTCTTTCTTGAGGTTCCTATTGTTTTTGCTAGTTGTGTTGTCAAACAATTTTGTCTAGTACTAGCTGAAATAATTGATGTCTGAACTACTCTACGTGTAGCTGTGGTATCTTTATTCTTGGATTTTCCAATTTTTATTATTGCATCTGTTATATTTTCTACCACATTATGTTTCAATTTCGACTCTTTTGACGCCTTGTGAATACCCAATAATGTCGTAGCGCCTTTTAACTTTTTGGACACTAAGAAACATCTCAAAATTTGCGCTTGTCCTGCTATTGAATATTCTTTGAAAATATCATCATAAATTTGTGTAGCGCGATATTGTGCAACATGTATGCCTATTTTTTCTCCATATTTGTCGCAATCAATGTCTGCTAACATTTCATCATCAATGATGAAAGTACCTCTACATCAAGTTAAATTTAATTTAACATATATCCAAAAATACAATTCATTATAAAAAATGAATTTGGAAAATACATGATATATACATACCAGGTCCAATTTCTGGATTTTGAACTTGATCTTTAATATTGACTTCATCAACATTAACATGTAAATCACTATTTACATCTTCAACAATGGTCTTTTCAACTTCAATTTGTTCTTCTTGTACTATGTTTTCAATTTCCATTTCATCAACATTATCATGTAAATCTGTATTTATATATTGAATAATTATTTTTTCTGTTTCTGCAACCCTTGCTTTTTTGGCTTGATATCTAAGTTTTTGTTTTTTCCCATGAGCATCATCATCACGTTTACGATCACTTTTGCTGTGGCGGTTTCTCTTACTGCCCATGATTGTTTAATCTATAGAGGTTAAATTAAAGAATCATCACTTTATAGTAAAATAAATAAAATTAAGATTTAAAAACAATTACGAAATTTATAAAAACATGAACTGAAATTTACTTCACCTTATAAAAATATTTTAAGAGTCATTTGAAGAAAAACTCCTTGGAAAGAAATTTCCTTTGAAAAAACCCCTTGAAAAGAAGTAAGAAATCTCTTTGCAAAGAAATAAAAAACTCCTTGGAAAGAAATCTCTTTTGAAGAAAAAATCTTTGGAAAGAAATAAGAACTCCTTGGCAATAAATCTCCTTTGAAAAAACCCCTTGGAAAGAAATAATAACACCTTGTAAATAAATAATCTTTGTAAAAACCCCTTGGGAAAAAACTCCTTTGAAAAATACCTTGGAAAAAAACTTCTTTGAAAAAACCACTTTGAAAAATGTCTTGGAAAAAAACTCTTTTGCAAAAATACCTTGGAAAAAAAAACTCTTTGAAAAAACCCCTTGGAAATAAATAAGAAGGAAAAATACCTTGGAATAAAAACTCCTTTGCAAAATTACCTTGGAAAAAAAAACTCTTTGAATGTATACCATGGAAAGAAATAAGAAGGAAAAATACATTGGAAAAAAAACTCCTTTTGCACTCATTGAAAGAAAATAAATCTCTTTTGAAAAAACCCCTTGGAAAGAAATAAGAACACCTTGTAAATAAATCTTCTTTGTAAAAAATCCTTGGAAAAAATCTCATTTGAAAAATACCTTGGAAAAAAAATTTCTTTGAAAAAATCACTTGGAAAAATGCCTTGGAAAAAAAAACTCTTTTGCAAAAATACGTTGGAAAAAAAACTCTTTGAAAAAACCCCTTGGAAATAAATAAGAAGGAAAAATACCTTGGAAAAAAAAATCCTTTGCAAAAATACCTTGGAAAAAAAACTTCTTTGAAAAACCACTTGGAAAAATGGCTTGGAAAAAAAACTCTTTTGCAAAAATACCTTGGAAGAAAACTCTTTGAATGTACCCCATGGAAAGAAATAAGAAGGAAAAATACATTGGGAAAAAAACTCCTTTTGCACTCCTTGAAAGAAATCTCATTTGAAAAACCCCTTGAAATTTTTTTTATAGAGACATCTACGAAAACAAAAGATGCGAAATAATGACTCTATTTAATTTTATTTATACAATTATAAATAATCTAATATTTAGTTTTATTTATACAATTATGAATAATCTAATATCTTTTTTTTTTAAATTTTCGGTCGACGAAATTTTGTTTGCGTTTTGTTTTTCGGTCGAACAACCGTTGTTATTTTTAACGGTTCGGTAACGAAAAATAATTATTCGGCCAAATACCTTCTGAGACCTGAAAACTTCATAGTTCTTCACAGTTTTCATATTTCTTCATTTTTGGAAGGTAAAAACAGTTTCCTACAGTACAAACCAACTGCTGGACTTGATACCATTAGTTTCATCATTGAATCTACTTTCCATAGGTATAGATTTTGTTGTGTTTAGGTGAGATCTGATAATTTTAATTTTTTTTTTGTTAACATGTGTCCAGTTTAGTTTCATCTCTTTCAAAATGCAGTGAAATAAAAAATCCATAACTTTAAAAATACACCACCAAAAAATTTGAAAAAAATATGGTGTAGTTAATTGGAATGTCTACTTCAAAAGGGTATTCTTATATTTTCTAGTTTTATAGTAAAGTGAGAGAAATGTCCCGTCACAAAAAACTTATTGCAAAAAGACAAGATTTCTCCATTGATCGAATTCAAAAAAATATAATAATTAGTATATAGATCCAATGGTTACAAACTTATAGTCATGTAGTAGTAAATTGTGTGTAGATTGTCATAGCATATTTTGTTTTTGCAAAACACAAGTTTAACAATGATTTTAGGCCCGTCACAAAACATGACTATTTTTTAGTCCTTTCATTTTATAAGAACATACTGTCAAACATTTGCGAAATTGACATATCAAATCTCAATTAAAAAATTTGAAAAATTATGAGTAGAAAACTAACATAATTCTATAAAAATTTTCTTTTTACTGAAAAGCGAAATTCTAAATGAAAATATCACTTTTGTTCGCCCAAAGTTGAAAAACATGAAAAAATCAGATTTATTTTCTCATAAGACCCCCCAAAATAGACACCCATCTTTATGGACATGAGAGTGTTTTTAATTATTAAATGCACAACTAATTCAACAAAAATATATATGCTCTAGACCAAAATACAATGAAAACAACTTCACAACAAAGACTCCACAACACCAACAAAGTAACAACTCGTATACAATGCCAAGCACCTCGACATCACCTAGACTAACAAATTTCCAAAAATCCTTGTTAGAAAGAAGCTGATTCCAAATGTCATATACAAAGTCCCAACATTCTTGAACATACATTTAACTACAAAAGACTTGTTGGATAGTTTCTACCTCTCCTTAATGTGTACAAGAATCATGTGTAACTCTAGTCCAGACCAACCTCTTTTTGGGAGTCAACTCCTAGTAGATCAGTAGCCATCTAGACAACCCTAACTTGTAAGAGAGCATGAAGGACCAAAATGTCTAGAGGAAGTTAGACAACTTCACTTCTATGTATGAGACTCCATTTTCTATTTAGTGTGACTTGAAAGGAATGTGGTGTAATTAGGAGTTGTTAAAATCGTTTGGGTTTGTAAACCCAAACAAGCTTACCTTATCACCACAATCAATCCCACCAGATAGGCCCTAGAGTGTGAACATTGAACTTAAATATCTCTTGGTGAAATATCAACTATTGAATTCATTAAATTATTAGGTGGTCATAGTATACCAATCCAAACTCATGTAAGACAATTTTTTATACTAATATAACACATTATATGTGCATGACATTAAAAGCGATGGTCACAAATAGTACTAGCTTATGGAATAAAGGTAAAAAATGCAACCACCATGTATGTTCAAGATCTAATGTAAGAGTTGTCACTAGCCTACTTAAACAATTGCCTCCCACCTTAATCACCAGATCCCCCACTTGCCCTTGTTGGGATTCAATCCCCAATCCCCCCTACTAGGATTTCAAAAACTTTATTTAGTTGGCCATGATTAGGCAATTAAAACAAATTGTTACATCCTCAATCATAACAAACCTCAACAAACTATTTGAAAATATGGTTAGATACACATTACCTATACACACAATATGCAAAAATTTGAGAATATGGTTAAATACACAAGAAATATAAAATTTAGTTAACTACAAATTATGTATATACAAACTACACATTTATCCAATCAATATCTATCCACCACCCCTTTGTTTATTGAATCAATACTCTCTACTGTGATTGGATTAGGACCCTTTTATCATGCTATGATCACACCCACGATTACCCTAATACTACTTTGATTTGCATCTTATCATTATGTGGGTGAGTTTCCAAAATTATATATCTCTTTCTCATGGCACAATTTAATGGTATTTTGATGATGCTTTATGACACAGAAATTCATGGGAGCACTTGAGTAGTAGGAGGATTTTCCTTATCATTATTTAGTGATCCTTTTAAGCTATGCCTTAGTCATTAAGTTTTTAATGCACTAACTTCCCATGATGTTCCATCCATCATTTTCCCCTTTTAAGAACATTTTAGCCTCTAAGATGATTGATATGATGATGAGAACCTTGTTATTCAACAGTCATAAAAAGGCTGCAATAATAATTGTTTTAACATTCACAATTGTTTCTCACTCTTTCTCTTGCTCTATGATAAACCTATTCAATGCTCATTGATGAATGTTGAGATTGGACCAAAAGAACCAATGTCCTTACCAAAACTCCCAACTCATTGTGCATAAGATTCCTCCCAATAATACATGCATGCAACCACCTTTTACTCATTTTAAAAGACATATCAACATATACTACAACTCTATGTCTACTTTGTCAAGACTCTTAACTCATTGTGTGCAAGCTCCTCACCAATAATCCATAAAATGACAACTATGTGGAGCATCATGCTCATGCTCTTTTTAGAAGACAAATGAATAAGACAAACATACATATATTGCAAATCTCTATGTAAATACAAAAATTAAATAACTTCATTAAAAACTTAATTTTAAGTTTATACTCTTACATTTTTTATTTTACAAAAGTGTGATGATGCAAAATATTTTGAGAGATATAAATCTAGATTTTTTCTATTATGTACATATTATTAGTTTTAGTTTTGTCAATATAATATATAGAATGTTATAATGTTTTAACATACTTGTTTTTCAGTAATTTATAATCTAGTTTATCTTAAATAACATCTTTAAAATTAAAAAAATATCATATATTAAAAAAATATATATTATACACAATAAATAAATATAAAAAAATATATTATACACAATAAATAAATATATTTTATTTTTTTATTTAAGGATTTTAAAGGTATCATATAATCAATGAAAAATATATTATATAAAATAAATAAATATATTTTACTTTATACATCTTGATATAATAAAAATGTATTATACATAATGAATAAATATATTTTACTTTACACATCTAACTATGTTTTAATTAAAGTTTTTATATTTTACTTTACACATCTCATTATGTTTTAATTAAATCTTTTAAGGTGTAATATAATTAAATTTATTTTATATTTAATTAATTAATTGTTAATATTTTTGTTTGTTTGTTAAAAGTGATATTTTGGTTTAATGAATTCACAAAATTTAGTAAAATGAATTTTGATTTTTGTAGATTAATTTTTTTTTTCTATTTATAATTTTTTTTCTATTTAAATTTTTTTATTATTTAATCGAACTATAATGATTATACAATTCCTTAATTTTAAAATACATTTTCTTTTTCTACTTATTTAAAATTTCTATTACATATAGTTTTTATTATTATTTAATTAAACTACAAAAATTATTATTTCCTTAATCTTAAAAATTTGATATATGACTTATCTTCCCCTCCTACTTCTTATAGTGAAACTAGTTAAAGGACAAATACCTTTAGATTCATAATAGTATATATATTTTTTATAACATCCCACATCTAAGATGGAACGAATTAATCTTGTAGGTGTAGGTTCAACTTCAAGGTATTTCTTGGTTATTGGTTCTTTCCAATGGTAACAAATTTTCCACAAATCTTTTCAATAAAAAGGCTTCATTTTTTTGGGGTGTTTTTGTAGTTGTATTCTCCACAAATCTTTTCAATAGAAAGGCTTCATTTTTTTCTTGGTGTTTTTGTAGTTGTATTCGTAGATCTTTATTTTAACGCAATTTGGTAAGGAAATTTTTATAAACATAGGAACTTGCATAATAAAATTATCTATATTAAACATTATATGTTTTTGATTTTTTTGGGTTTATCATTATAAAAAATTGTAACTTTTGATTGAATAAATTATTGTTTTTTAATATAAAAATGGATTCAATGCTTTTAAATATTTTTGTTTCAATTAGATTATACAATATTACTATTTAATATTTACAATTCCATCATTTAAAATATTTCTTACTAAATTTATAATCAATATAAATTTTAACTTGATCAAATCACAAAATTCCCCCAAAAATAATACTTAGATTACACTACTGATTTTTTCATATCATAATATTTTTAGAGTTTTATAGGGCAATGATCTTTTATGGCCAATAATAAATACCCTGATGCAATACATTTATTGCTTTTTTTCCTTAAGAAAAATAGATCTTTACTATTCATAATTTTGAATCAAAAGAACTACAGAGTGTCCTTATCTCAAGGATAGTTTTTTGTTCTTCATGAAAGTCATAGTCACATTACAGTTTACTATATACTATAAAGTATATATTGCATTCGGTCTAAGATATATCCTACCACTAACATGTCTTATGTTTTTACTGCTAGTCATAAATCAACACAAAATACAGTTTATATGCTATATCCGAAGACATCTAGTTATGATCTCCTTTATACAAAAAGTATCACAGTCTATTCTTGTATTACTATTTGCCATAGTCCAAAAAGTAAAATAAAAAGAGAATTAAAACCGATACACTAATAACCTTAGTACAGTCGATAATAACGTTCCACAAGCACTGAGTCACCTTGATATAAAATAGTCTTTTCCATACCCTCAAAGAGAGCTAGACCCTTTTTAGACAAAGAATCAACCCGTTGATTGAATTGTCCAGCGATGTGTGTGAAGCGCGAGGAAGGAAAGCTTTGAAGAAGAGAACTTGTTCGAGACATCCAATGTTGTAAAATAGAAACCTGTAGTTGACGAGTCCCACAGATCCAATCTATAATGACAAGAGAGTCCCTGAAAATCTGAATGTCATCCACCAGGTGAAATTTGGCAAAGTAAAGAAGTCCCCAAAGTGCAATCAGTTCTTCCCTGGTGTTGTTGCCAAGCCCGCATCCCAAAGAAATCTCCAAATGTTGATCTCTGCCCAGAATCAAGTATATACCCGCCCCACAAGTGTCAAGTTGTTGTGCGCCATCAAAAAATCCAACCATATGTAGATCAGTAATAACAGATGGAGACTTCACAACAAACTTAGTCTGTAAAACATCACAGTGTTTGCCACCCGCCAATGCAATAATCGATTGACACTAACTGGTAAAATCAAAGGGAATGCCCTCAAATAACATATGGTTCCGATATCAGCATACCCCCCATATAAAATAAATGGGAAATGTTGAAGATCGTCTTTGAACCATAAACCGGTGAGATAAACAAGTGTCAAGTGAGTATCCAATCCATCCACTTGGATCATGTAGTATATTAGTGACCTCATCCAAAACCTATGAAGTCCTGGTGCAATGCACAAAAAGATGATTGTCAGTCTCAACATCCCTCAGACAAAGAGGGAAACTAGTTGGCCCCATAACCCCACGCTTCATATAATTATCACCAGTGAGTATGCGATTAAATAATGCCAACCATGTGAAGCAAAGGAACTTATATAGAACCTTCCAAGTCCATAAACGGCGAAACCACCAATGAAGAGTACCAGACTGATGAATGGAAGCAATAGCCCCGTATGACAAAGAAGTGGTCACCTCTCTCGTCGAGGTGTTCCAAGTCCAGATGAGTTGATCATAAGTATCCTGAAGGGTTATACCCAATTGAAAAAGGGCTCCAGTAAAGCAATCCCATTCCACCACATCAATATCGAAGAGACCAATATCCACCGAAGATAGCCAGTAGTCATTTAATGAACTGGGGGTAGTACTCTTAATGTGATTCAGGAAGAAAAACCCATGGCTATGTAGTACCTGAATAGTGCCAGGAGAAATAGCACAATGCAGTTCAATACCCGCAATAAGATCAGTCCTAATCTGAACCTGGTAACCATCACCCACAGCCCAAGCAAGCCACTTATTCAACAACGGGAAAGTTTCCACCATTCCACACCACATATTAAAAGCCTATGAAATTCTTTTGCGTGGTTTTCTAACCCAATCCGAAACACCACGCATTACATTTACTGCTATTGCTACATCGATGCAATAACATCAATAATTACACCTTACGGATACAACAACAACATTAAATACAATGCTCCCACACTACTACATATTACTTATTGCTTACCCTTCTTTTATTACCTCCATTCCATGTGATGTGCTTATTGCTTGTCGTTCTTTTATTACCTCTCGTCCATGTGCATGAGTATTTTTATCCGACGATGATCCTTTATTACATCTCTTCTGTTCTCATGAGTATCTTTAGGGTTTGTACGACGTTCTTCCTTTATTATATCTCTCCGTCAGTGATCAAATTTGAAGGGTGGGTATTAATTTTTATTGGAAGGGCATTTTTTCTTGGAGTCCTTCAAAGATGAAGGGCAATTTAAATAATTGTACTTCAATTGACAAGTATAAATTAACTAAACCCTTCCCCCCAAAAAATGCAAAACACAAATATTTCCCATCCAAATATTTACAATCTTAAACAATTGAGCACTCTTGAATATCTACATGATAAAATGGTACCTTTTCAATAAAACCAAAATTGAACACATTAATTTGACATATATGTAACATTAATTTTACAGTTCATTAAAATAACAACTATTTTGTCGTATTTTTCTGGGTTAGACCACACTTCATTATACATAAAAACTACTTAGACTATGCAATAACCATATTGGGGAATCTACATGATGTTATGCATACTGCGGAGAAAATTACTTACTGTTAACTATGTACAAAAAGAAGCCACTAAGCAAAATGAGGCTATAATAAACCTACAACCAAAATCTACATATAAAGCAACCAAAACCTTAATTCAAACTAGAGAGAGGGAAACCATCCAAGCTTGAGAGATGTAAGAATGATGAACACTAGGAGCCTAAGAAAAAACAATGCATAGCTCAAAAAAACATTAAAAAATAATCATCCATACCAACCAAGTTAGCAACACTAGCATCATAAGGGCTTGGGCATCAAATTTTGTTGTTGAACACTTGTCGCGACAACATACAGGTATGGGATGGATGGGAAATGGAATCAATCCTAAGTCAACTAGAGCCTTGCAACTCGCTACATGTTTGAGTCTCGACAATCTACCTTTTAAAATGAACCACAACAACAAAAGAAGTATGTTAATGGCTCGATTTGCGAAAATTCTAGATACATGAGTAGTTAAGAGCTCGAGGCTCTAAAATTTGATGTGTTTTTTACCAATCCACAATTCGGTGAATTCATAGTCACTGGCATGAAATTTAAGTTATTTAATGAAAGAATTAATGTATCTAGCTCTATGTCGAAACTGTTTTCCATGCTAATGCGGGCCACTTCCCTCCTTATTGTCTTACCAAAAGGCATGATAATGAGGAAGAAGACTTAAAATTATGGACTTCGCCATCAAAGAAGCCTTATAGTCACATTGGTAAGGAGTTATAAGAAGATCACAACAATCCAACGTGTCAAATCTCAGATGATAGTGCAAATTAAAGACTTATATGGTAAATTTAATATAAGACTTACTTATAGTTGTCTCTTACTCTTTGCATCTTGACACATTTGATAATTTATGGCTATCTCTGCACCTTGAACCAATTGATATTATAAGTAAGTCACATTGATAAGGTGAGGATGTGCATGCATAATAATCATTAGTCATGACTATGTGATGAGGATTTAAATGGAAGAGGATGTAAAGACATGTAATTTTTATACGTATTTTGGTGGCGAGTGTCGAAGAGAAACGTGGTGAGAAACCACATATTTTTGGAAGGACGGAGGGAGATTACATTATCACGATCATGCCACCCATCAAATTGAAGACAATTCTTGAGCCAATTTTTTTTTTTAAATTTTATTAATAACCATTGTGGTACTTTGGTCCAAATGTTTTTTCTAACTCATTGTTTCTCCATATTGTGTTCCTAGTGCCACCTCTCTATATCAATGCATAAATCAACCTCAGCTTGGTTTGTGGTTCTAGTTTCATGCCATTATTTGTAGTTGCATGCCATTGAGTGTTGTTTAGAGTTGTCGTGAGTCTGTGACATTCATGCAATAAATGAAGTCTTGTAGAGGAGGACTCATCAAAGGGGAAATTTCTATTTCATTTTGACGAAAAACTAGTGGACATTGGTATCCAGGGTCACATAGGTAGTAGGCACAATGTTTCAGCCTTGTTTTGGGCCTAGTAGTGGTTCTGTTATTACAGCCATAGTCATTGACACATTGTCACACCTTAGATCTCAACCCGAATTGAGTCAAGATTCAGAGTCAAATCCCAGTGGCTAGTACATCGTAGTCGTCAGTCATCTCTCGTCACCTTGCAAAGCTAAGCAGTGAGTGCATGACATGAGTGAGTGAATGATTATAATTTATGATATTTCCAATATTTTGAATGACCAGTGGAATTTTATAGAATAGGAATTTCAACATATAAATTGAAATTTATATGGATGGGTAATTTCAAATGTTGCCCTTCTTTTGAAATGTTGATATAAATTATGTCCTTCTTATTGGAAGGATAAAATTCAGATTTTAATTTTTTTTTGAAGGGCAATTTTAACTTTACACTTCTAGGAAGGGCTAAAACCCTTTGGAAGGGCCGGGAAGGGTTCAAATTTGAATGCTGCTCTCTGTGTGAGTAAGTTTCCCATTATTTTGGACATTTTAAAATTTCCTTTTCGACTAGGTGTAACAAATTTGAAAATAATATGAGGTACATAATAGATGGATACAAATTACCAAGGCTTTGGGAAGATAGCGAGAAGTACATAATTAAAAAATCTAGATAAATATTGAAATGGAAACAACAAAGGGGTTAATGTTTATTCATGAGATTAAAGGAGTGGATATTATTAAATTGTAAAGTAGAAATAAAAGATTAAGAATTAAAAAAAATTTAAGATTTAAAAATGGGTACTATAATGGTAGAGTCGTACGACGACATGTGGGTACTATAATGGTGGGGTCGTACGACATGTGTGTACTATAATGTTGATGAATCTATACAACTAGCTTTACTCCATAATGTCAATATTATTTTTTTCCTCAGAAAATAATGCGCAATTTCTTTGTATTAAAAAACCACATTCGCCCAGGTTAGGAGCCTTACATAGAAAAAAAGCAACATATAATACTGCATGGAGCATACATATCCAAAAAGACTCGGTTAGGCCAGAAGCCTTACATAGAAAAAATGCAACATATAATATCGCATGGAGCATACATATCCAAAAATACAAAACAAAATTAAGTCTATAACTAACACTAAAAACAAATTCTTTTAAGTCCTTAAACTCGCCAATCCTTATTCAAGTAGAAACCCAGTGCCATGGTTCTATCCCAATATGAAAAGAGAAGAACCTCAAAAAATTATAACCTCAAAAACATATGGAATAGAACCAAAGCTATAAAAAATAGGGCTAAATCATAGAGTTAAACCCCAAACCCTTGGTCCTCTACCAATTGCAGAAACATTCATCAAATAGACGGATACATAACGTCAACATTATGCAACGTACTATATGCAAAATGAAACTTTTCCATGCTTTTGACATATAATTAGATATATAATTATCCATTAGTATTTAATTAGGATTGTATATGAGGATGAACTAGATTTATCATTTGCTAAAAAAAATATAAAGGCAAGTGATACTTTGTTTTACAACATTGAAACTGTAGAGCCACTCATGGAGTTGTACAAGGATATGGGAGAATAAAAATAATGATAAATTTACTTAACATTTTTCTTTTTTAGTTTTGTATTTCATTTTATTGGAAATAATATTTTTTTTATAGTGAAAAAGAGAAAATGTAAGTAAGAAAAATGAAAGGGAAATGGAAAAGCTAAGGTAACCTGGATGTAGAAACTACATCTAAATAATGAATATTTACCAACACATTGAGGTTGTTACCTTTGAACCCAATTTTGGCTCAACATAACTTTCTATATCAATAAAAATCGAATTCACACATAACCAAATCAATGTTGATGCAAAATTGGTACAATTTCTTGTTTTCATTTTGCATCAACACTCAATGCATAGTTAAGGATTTCACTAATGTCTAGATTTTAAATGCATCTCCAACCATCTATTCCACAACTTGGTCATTGTAATGACTCCATTGTAATAATTATGACATTTAAGTAATGATGTCATTGTAATAATTATGACATTTAATTTTTGAGTATCACATTTACATAATCATGTTCAACTTCTTCACCAGGTTTCCTTAATAGCATACATAACTTCATATAGTTTTATCATTTTGTTGCCATGGTCATTTCTAGTATGATTGTGGTGTCGATGTGACTTTAGAATGGGATTGTCTTTTGCTTCAATTTAATTTTCATGACACTTTTACACATCATTTATTTACGATGAAGGCACCACTAGTGGTATTATTTACCTAAAGTTATTGATAACTCTAATTTGTTCACCAACAATAATGGCATAATATATGGTTTCATGGTTTCCTTGATTGCCATTTAGTTTTAGTTTTCCTTTAGTGGAATCGTTATTTCATGATATTCTGTGATCAGTGGCATTCATCTCTATTACATGCACTTGATTGGTTTGGGACAAGGCACATTGTCATATTTGGTTGTTAATAATTGATAGTCTTAGTAAGATACACTTCATTGGTTTATGAAAATGTGGTAATTTAGTGTTTAATTATGCCTTTGTGTCAAAGTTCTAAGTTTCGCTCATCCATATATATATATTTTCATATTAAAAGAATTCAAATCTATAAGAGTAAACGAGGAGTAAACTAAATGGCCCTATTTTCAATGGAATTTGGTAAGTTACAAATCCACAATTTCTAAATAAGTTGTTGTAGATTTTGTAATTTTGATTATTTAGGTCAATTTATAAATCCCATAATCACATAGATCTCATTTATCAATTGATGAAATTACATCTTTTCCATACTAAGATTGCAAATTCCAAATTTCCAACAAAATATGTAAAAAAGAAGAACCTCAAATTACATCTTTGACATACTAGGATTGCAATTTCAAATTTAAAATTGAGTTCCAATCTCAATGTTACAGAGACTAGTACTCTTATTTGATTTCATACCTTCATATGGAAATAAGGTTATGATGCTCAATGTTCTCTCTCATCTCCTAAAAGACATTGCCCAAATATGATTGCATTGCTTATCGTTTCTAGTGAAGAATGCAAATGCAACGTAGTTATGGTTGATTGGTTCATATAAGAAGTAATTAAATTCTTTTAAATTAATTTTTTTGAACTTGAAACTCTTGCTTATTGTTTTGATTTATATAAATATAAAGTTAGTAGTCAGATCATAAAAAAACATGTCATGATGCATTAATAAATCTACATATGAGAAGTTATTAGTTCTCTTTTTATTTATGAATAAAGTCCTCAGGCAATGTAATTGGAAATTTCATACATGGAACAAAATCTAATTTGTGTTGGACATTGGTTCAACGCTCACCGTGTGTTTCTTGACAGGTTTAACCACCTCCCAAGATCCTAACTCTAATGATTGTATCGGAGATTAACACCTGGGGGTTTTGGTCTAACGAAAATCGTATCTTAAACGTGGTATCAGAGCGACATGTCAAGGGTTCGAAACTCACCTGGCTCGCGCTGGGGGGGAGATAATGCGACAGGTGAAACAATCAGGCACATAAAGAATAATGCAAAATTAGTAGAGAAATGACTAATGCGCTACACAGTAAGGATACCATCATGGATAATTGTGCAAGGTATGGATATGCATTGTGACAGGAAAAAAAGACCAAGATGAAAGAGAACTATAACATCTATATCATAAAAGCAATCAAAGATAATTATGAAGAGACATTGACAAATGAAGCATGAAGACATGGGGATTTATCTCAGGAAACAGTCAGGACAAGGATGGTGCAAAACATAAAGGGAAGAATCCATATCGCGCAAGACATGGACCTCTTTGCCATTGATGTCAAAGGGGGAGAGATAAATTAAGCTGAGGAGAGATGCATGAAGCTGAAGACATCAAAGGAATCCGAAGCTGAGAAATGCATGAAACTAATAGATGCATGAAACCAAGACACTTATGAAGATGCTAAACATAGAGGCGATGCATGAAGTCAGTAGGGAAACACAAGGCTGAAGTGAAGATATCAAAGGAACAACATGAAACATTCAACAGACGTGAAAGAGCATGAAGAACATATGGTCTGTGCAGATACAACCAAGAAGCAACATAGTTATCACATAGATGGAAGAAGTACTGACAGAGAACGTAGTAGCCAAACGCCCCAAGAACTCAAGGGGAGCACATACACAGGGGGAGCACTGTGACCAAGCACAGATGAAGCATACAACTCAAGAAGATCAGGTACAACTTCATAAGGTGTTGACATCAATGCCAAAGGGGGATATTGTCAAGCATTGGTTGTCATTGATGTCAACTAAAGATGATGTCAATTGTTTGACTGTCACCCAATGTCAAAGAGGATGTCAACCGATTCAATGTGGGTCATTGATATCAGCCTAAGTCAAAGTGGATACACCATTCCAACAAAGTATGAAGAATCCACTTTGAGGTAGTTTATGCGCATGATGAAGAAAGCATGAACACCATAAGTATATGCGCAAATGGTGAAGGTGACATATATGTATGCAACTTTAGAGTCTATCTAAGAGTGCATTCTCTCTGAAGATGTATATCAAGGATACAACACTCAAGAACCTTTGGATTATATCTAAGAGTGCATCAAGGATACATCTTGTAGGCCAAGTTTGAAGAAGTACATAAGATCATACATCATGCAGATCTAGAAGATACTTCATGAAAATCTAGTTCAAGAAGAAACACAAGTAATGGATCCTACATCATGTGGCCCTTGCACATAAATCAAGTCCACTAAGTTATACTCTCTCATGCCAGCAAATTGAAGCAGTTGTTTTGACAATGGTACAAGTGCTCAAACTTTCAAGAAGTTGGTTGAACAAATGGGACAAGTAAGTAAGAAAGCATAAGCATTGCTTGGTTTATGGTTGGGAGTGTGCAGCAAGAAAGGAACAACAGATGGTCAGACAATCTTGAAAGCACGCAAGCAAAGCCATTAAGAAGATGCTTTCAGTAAGTGGAACGCGCACAAACTCCTTTGATGGTACAACGATTAAAGATCATATATGAGAAAATTCCATAGTCAATGAACAACAAGTGCGCAAGTCCCACAAGTGATGACAAGGCAGAAGTCAAAGTCCCACCAAGTAAAATTCGGAGTATGCACAGATTTCGTAAAGTATCAATACACCAAGGGTGCATCACCCAAATGCATTGATGAACAACAAGTCAAAATATCACTAAGAAAAAGCTGGAGAATGTGCAGATTATGCAGAGTATTGATATCATAAGGGCACATTACCCACAAAGGATGGTAGAGAAAATGTCATGGATAGATCAAGATGAAGTGGAAGATTGTGCACATACCATAAGGAAATGGTATATCAAGAGCGCAATGGTACACCACCAAGGTGAAGTTCCACTAAGTTGTGGACCTTGAGGGCACTTGATACATTAGAGATGACACATAAATAGTGCATATGATGACACATGGAATATGCACAATACGTGAAGTATGGAAGTAGGGATGCCACGACCAACTTGCAAACATACAATTCGTGTAGGTTATGTATAAATAGAGATGCACATTGAATATTTGTAGTAAGCTCGATAGTAAGAACATAAGTGTTTTTGTGTGAAAGTTTCAGTTTTCTTTTCGGGGCATCAAGGGGCTCATGGAAAGAACATAATGATCTAGCGAAGAGCCGAATGTGCACATGCAACAAAATGAAGTTTTGATGGTGCACAAAAAGATGTTGTAAACCTGTGATAGTTGTGAAAACACTGAAAGAAAAGGTTAATGAAGAATGCGCAAGGGATGGATATCTCAAAGGATGGTATCATAATCAACACATTGATAGTCATAGAAGTTGAAGAGACAAAAGAGTAGAGACCGAATCAAATTTTATCATATATTTCGTAGATGTCTAGATGATGCATATGAACAGAAGTGAAAGTGTGCGAGTTGAAGACTCCATCTGATGCGTAACAACATAACATCAACATAACTCGATAGGCACATCACGATGCATATGATATGTGACAAGTGCGTTAAACTGCATCATGTCGCAGATTATTAGAGAGACTGCAACACTTAATCATAACAGACACATCAGAAAGTGTACAGTTACATCTGTTATTGGTGCTTCATTTCTGAACAACAAACTATCAATTAAAAGCACAAAATTAGTTGATCATTGTAGTCACGTAGAGGAGAACATTGAACCAGAAGCGCATACTGTAGAATCAATAGATCACACAATATAAGAAGCAAGTCATAAAAAAAGTGTAATTTGAGAGGAATGAGAAGTCAAGTGATGTATACAGAGAAGTGACAGAGTACAGTCTGCATACAAAGGTAGCGCACGACATAATCATAATTAGAAGACCCAAAGAAGTGCATAGAGTTGAAGTTCAACAAGGTGGTAAAATATATCGGACATCAGGGTTGTCGGACGAGGCAAGGAGACATGGAGTTGGAGCTTCGTTCAGGTTGGTTCCTATAAAATAACAAGGAGATAGGGAGTCGCAGATTCCTTCAGGTTGGTGCATGGAAAAAAAAGTGACAGGGGGTCAGTTCCTCCTTCCATTTGGTGATGGTAAATATGTAGGGAGTGGAATCTTCCTTTAAGTTGGTGCCTGTAAAACTAGGGGGTTGGTGCCTCCTTCTAGTTGGTGCTTCCTTGAATGTATTCTTTCTACTATAAAGAAGCATTCTGTGGTTTTCTCCCGTTTAGGTTTCCACATAAAAATTATGTGTGTTTATGTGTTTATAATGTGGTGCATATATGTGTGAATGTTTATTTACTGATGCATAACATAAGATGCATATTAAGTAAAGGAAAATATGTTAAAGAAGGTAAAATATACTAATATGTGCGCTAATACTGATTCACCCCCCCTCTTAGTATTAATCGATTCCAACAATTGGTATCAGAGAGGGTGTCTTCAGTAAAAGATTAACATCTAGAAGATAGATCATTGTGCCGAAATGGACAAGTCGGAATGCCTTTCTACAAACCGAGCACCAAGGTTCGACGATACCCATTACATTTTATGGAAGGTATGTATGGAAGTCTATTTGCAATCATTGGGAGCATATGTTTGGAAATATATAGTCAATGGTTATGATGTCCCAACAGTGGTACCAATCAATCTAGCACAAAGGAGACTCTATGAAAGCGATGCTAGAGCTAGAAATGCTCTAATGTGTGGTCTGACAGGTGCCGAATTTTCAAGGTTATGAATTGTGCATCAGCCAAAGAATTTTGGGACAAAATCAGAGGTTTATACGAAAGCGATGCCAAGGTAAGAAAGCAAAGCTTGAAAACTACTCTGCGCAGTTTGAATCTATGAGAATGAAAGATGAAAAGAACATTGCATATTACTTCTTAAGAGTTGATGAGATAGTTAATGCTATCAAAAATATTGGGGTCACTTTGGATGAAGAATTGGTTGTACAAAATATAATAAGAAATTTTCCTCAAAGATTCAATTCGAAGGTATCTGTGTTAGAAGACCGAGCTAATGTTGAGGAACTAACAAAGGATGAACTTCAGGGAATCCTCACTGCATATGAGATGAGAACAAAGAAAGAGACTCCCATCAGAAAGGAATATGCCTTCAAATCCATAGGAAAGGATAAGCATGATCATGACAAAGACTACTGTGATGAATCAGATGATGAAGAATCAAACTTTGTCAAGAAGTTAAAAAGAGGATGAGGTAAGTATAAGAATAAGCTACCGTTTAAATGTTTCAGATGTGGAGGAATAGTAGATTATGCATCAAAATGTCCTTACAAGAAAGAAGACAATGAAAATCATGATGAGGAATCTAGTGCACATGATCAGAAGATTGCGCATTCTCAGCACATACCTAAGAATAAGAGGAGGATTCCAAAACAGAGAAAGAGTTTGTACACTAAGGAAGGAAGCAATGCGTCTGAAGAAAGTGACTGTGATGAAGAACCCAAAGAAGTAATTTTTATGGCTCATGTAGTGGAAGAAAGAAAGAAGAACAATTCAAAGAAAATTCCAGTTGCATAGAGCAAGCTAGGGTCACTAGAAAAATATTTTTTTAGTGGATCATTCAAAACGCCTCTGAAGCAAGTCACACTTCCAAAACCTGTTGAAGATGTTAAGGATGATAGTCAATCTGAAGATGAAGAAGATGCAGACATTGACTGGGAATGTGAACTGATAAGTGCCTTGGATGAATTAAAGAATTCTAAGAAGAAGAATAAGCTATTGCAGGAACAATTGTCAAAGTATGAAGAACATGACAGGCCATGTCAAGAATCCATTGATGCAAAAATTTGTGAAAGGATAACCAGTATGAGTGTCAACTGAATTGCGCACAAGAAAAGGTTCTAATACTTGAGAAATAAAAATATGTACTGAGAACTAAACTTGAGGAATTGGTGCAAGAAATCAGAAAGATGATTGATCAACTTGAGGAAAAGGATAAAGAGATACTCCGTCTAACAGACAAGTTGATTGAGATAAAGGGAAGGAGACAAGTTTGAATTGATCCAATCCGCGCACAATAAGAAGATGAAGATGAAGTGCATACCAAATTAAAAGACGATACATCAATATTGAACATGATTCTAAAGTATCATAGATCACCAGAAGACAAAATTGGTCTGGGTTTTGTAAAGACACCTAAGAAGATCTGCGACAGAGAGCAATGCTCAAGCCATGATAAAAATTTCAGTTATGATGACTCCTTCGGTCACAATTCTTTTTGATATACTAACCAAATAAGGATCAATAAAGTGAAATGCGCAAGATGCAATGGTTTTGGCCATATTGCAAAATATTTTCAAACCGTAAGATGTTATGCCTGCGATCACTTTGGACACAAAGATATGTATTGTCGAAGAGCAGTAAAATGTTCAGATGAAGAACTTTTGCACAAAGGCTATTACACCCAAAGAGACTTCAGTAAGAAATATTTGGAACATATTCAAAACAAAAGTGCGCACAACAAAACTTGAATCAAGAAAACTCCCCAGAAGTGCACTGAAGATGCAGAAGATCCAGGTGCAGCAAGCAATTGTTGCTTCTTTGGCTAGTCCAATAAGGACTATGGGAGACCCTTGAGTTCAACACGATGCATCTTAAGGAATTCAAGGGAATGTTAGTTAGGTGTGCATTTAGGTTTGTATGTTGTGTGGTTATAGGTATTTAAAGTTATAATATGATTAATTATGTTCGCACACATTCGGTGATTATGTCGTAGATAAGGAAGATTGCATACATACATAGTTATATATTTATCTTGTATATCATAGAACATAGAATAATCACATTGGTTTTAGTTGCACAAATACAAGCAAAAGATCTTGCTTGAAGAATTAAACACTGCTAAAGAAATGAAATTGCGCAAAACATATCCTTTTCATTATATTCATAATTGGGGCATGATTACAAAATTGCATGAGTTAAAGACTCTAAGCCAAATCCATGAATTACATATACAAAGAAAGGGGGGGAAATTGAAAAGCGTTGAGGCATTCTACAACTGTATTTCAAGGTCGAGGTATGAATCTGGCTAGTTCACAAGTGTAGTTCCAAATCCACCGAAACCAAGGAAGTGCATTCAAAAGCAGAGTCCGGAGGAAGAAGTTGCATAGTTGCATACGATGACGAGTCAGCCTCCTAAGTACGTAGATGAGACAATTCTTACATAATTTGTTGTTGATGACGCTCTAGATTGTCAACCCTGCGAATTAGAAGATTTAATTGCTCAGAATGAAGATACTTGTGGAGAATTTGGTTATTATGTATTTGTTGCTGCCAAGAACCCATATCCATTCTCAAGCGCAAAAATTCAGCTTGCTGAGACTGAACTACATGTTGCACATTCTCGAGGGAATTGGTTACTCTATGATGATAGGAGACCATTTGAACGAAAAAGGAAGATTAAGCAGCAAAGGACTAGACAACAATGTGACATAGAAGATCAATGATGCAAGAAGTGATGAACTAAACATTGCTCATAGATATCTTATAGAAGCCATTAAAGGACGTTTGTGTGCATGCTGTTAATTGATGAGAAAGGAATTCAATGTTGCACAAGTCAGAAAGGATGGTGGAGTTGCCAAAAATAAATACTGCACTTATTGAATTTTTGGAAACAATACAAAAAGGGAGAAGTTCGATTCATTACACCTTACGATGAATATTGTTGACTCAAAAGGTTCTAGTACAGAAGTGGCATGTCACTCCTGCAACATGAATTGAGTGTCATATCCATTTTTGTGCCAAGTTGGTCGATGAATGAAAATGTGCCATATATTTTATTGTCTTAGCAAAGGATGTGACTATATTAAATGCAACAAGGCTCTGCCACAACATAGTAAATGCGACAGACAATCAGGAACATAAAGAATAATGCAAAATCAGTAGAGAACTAACTTATGCATTGCGTAGTAAGGATAACAACATGGATAATTGTGCAAGGTATGGAGATGCATTGTGACAATAACATAAGACCAATATGAAAGATAACTATAACATCTATATCAGAAAAGCAATCAAAGATAATTATGAAGAGACACTGAAAAATGAAGCATGAAGACAGGGGGAGTTATCCCAGGAAACAATCAAGACAAGGATGGTGCAAAACATAAAGGGAATAATCCATATCACACAAGACATGGACCTATTTTCCATTGATCTCAAAGGGGGAGAGATGCATGAAGATGAAGACATCAAAGGAAACCGAATCTAAGAAATGCATGAAGCTGATAGATGCATGGATATGAGACACTTATGAAGATGTTGAACACAGAAGTGATGCATGAATTCATCAGGGAAGCACAAGGATGAAGTGAAGATATCAAAGGAACTTCGTGAAACATACAAGAGACGTGAAAGAGCGTGAAGAACATATGGTATGCACAAATACAACAGGAAGCAACATAGTTCACGCAGAGATTGCAGAAGTACTAACAGAGAACTTTGTAGCCAAACGTCGTAAGAAATCAGGGGGAGCACATACACAGGGGAAGAACTGTGACCAAGCATAGATGAAGCATACAACTCAAGAATATCAGGTACAACTTCATAAGGTGTTGAAATCAATGCTAAAGGGGGAGATTGTTGAGCATTGGTTGTCATTGATGTTAACGAAATATGATGTCAAGTGTTTGACTGTCATCCAATGTCAAAGAGGATGTCAACTAATTTAGTGTGAGTCATTGATATCAACCTAAGTCAAAGTGGATACACCATTCCAACAAAGTATGAAGAATCCACTTTGAGGTAGTCTATGTCCATGATGAAGAAAGCATGAACACTAGAAGTATGTGTTCAAATGGTGAAGGTGACAGGTATGTATGCAATTTTGGAGTATATCTAAGAGTGCATTCTGTCTGAAGATGTATATCAAGGATACAACACTCAAGCAACTTTGGAGTATATCTAAGAGTGCATCAATGATACATCTTACAGGTCAAGTTTGAAGAAGTTATACATAAGATGATACATCATGCAGATCCAGAAGATACTTCATGAATATCCAGTTCAAGAAGAAACACAAGTAATGGATCCTACATCATGTGGCCCTTGTGCAAAAATCAAGTCCACCAAGTCATACTCTCACATGTCGGCAAATTGAAGGAGTTGGTTGGACAATGGGACAAGTTCTCAAATTGCTAAGAATTTGGTTGAACAAATGGGACAAGTAAGCAAGCAAGCCTAAGCATTACTTGGTTGATGGCTGAGAGTGTGCAACAAGAAAGGAAAAACATATGGTCGGACATTCCTGAAAGTGCACAAGCAAATCCAATAAGAAGATTCTTTCAGTAAGTGGAATGCACACGAACTCCTAGAATGGTACAACAGTTGAAGATCATATATGAGAAAATTCCACAGCTAACAAACAACAAGTGCGAAAGTACCACAAGTGATGACAAGGAAGAAGTCAAATTCCCACCAAGTAAAATTCAGAGTATGCGCAGATTCTGTAAAGTATCAATACCCCAAGGGCGCATCACCCAAATGAAATGATGAAGCACGTGTCAAAATCTCACTAAGAAAAATATGGATAATGCGCAGATTATGCACAGTATTGATATCACAAGGACGCATTACCCACAAAGGATGGTACATAAAAGGTCATGGACAGATCAAGATGAAGTGGAATATTGCACACATACCGTAAGGAAATGGTACATCAAGAGCGCAATGGTACACCACCAAGGTGTAAAATACCACTAAGTTGTGGACCTTGAGGGTGCTTGATACATAAGAGATGACACATCAATAGCACATATGATGACACGTGGCATATGCAAAATCCCTGAAGTAGGGAAGAAGGGATGCCATGACCAACTTGCGAACATACAATCTGTGCAAGAAATGTATAAATAGAGATGCAAGTTGAAGATTTGTAGTAAGCTTGATAGTAAGAACATAAATGTTTTTGTGTGAAAGTTTCAGTTTTTTTTTTGGGGCATCAAGGGACTCGTGGACATAACATAATGATATAGCAAAGAGCCGAATGTGCACATGCAGGAGAACACATTTTTGATGGTGTGCAGAAAGATGATGTAAACCTATGACAGTTGCACAAAAACTGAAAGAAAAGGATACTGAAGAATGAGCAAGGGGTGGATATCTTAAAGGACAATATCAAAATCAACACGTCAATAGTCACAGAGGTTGAAGAGACAGAAGCACATATACCGAATCAAATTTTATCAGATATTGCGCAGATGTCTAGCTGATGCATATGAAGAAAAGTGAAAGTGTGCAAAGTTGAAGACTCCATATGATGTGAAACAACATAACATCAGTGGAAATCGATAGACACATCATGATGCAGATGATCTGAGACAAATGCGTTAAACTGAATGGACCAACTATTTGATGCATAGGACGTCGCATATTATTTGAGAGATTGCAACACTTAATCAGAATGGACACATTAGAAAGTGTGCATTTAATTCTGTTACCGGTGCTTCATTTTTTAAAAACAAAATATCAATGGAAAGAATAGTATCAGTTGATCATTGCATTCGAACGTTGGACTATAAGCCTAGACTGCAGAATCAACATAACACACAATATAAGAAGCAAGTCATCAGCAGAAGTGTGATTTGAGAGGAATGAGAAGTAAAGTGATGTATGCAGAACAGTGACATAGTACAATATGCATACAAAGGTAGCGTACAACATAATCATCATCAGAAGACCCAAAGAAGTGCGTAGAGTTGAAGTTCAGCAAGGCAGTAAAATATATTTGACATCAGGGAATTCAGATAGGGCAAGGAGATAGGGAGTTGGAGCTTCCTTCAGGTTGGTTCCTGTAAAAAAACAAGGAGACAGGGATTCGCAACTTCCTTCAGGTTGGTGCCTATAAAACATAGAGATAGGGGGTCGCTGCCTCCTTCTAGTTGGTGTTGATAAATACACAGGGAGTGGAAGATTCCTTCAGGTTGGTGCTTTTAAAAACAGGGGGTTGGTGCCTCCTTCAAGTTGATGCTGGTAAAAACATGAAGTTGGTGCTTCCTTGAATGTATTCTTTCTCACTATAAAGAAGCATTCCGTGGTTTTCTCCCATTTGGGTTTCCACGTAAAAATTATGTGTGTTATGTGTTGATGATGTGGTGCATATATGTGTGAATGATTATTTAATGATGCATAACATAAGATAAATATTCAGTAAAGGATAATATGTTATAGAAAGTAAAATATGCTAATAAATGCGCTAATACTGATTCACCCCCCTCTCAGTATTAAATCGATTCCAAAAATTTGCTATAACTCTTAGTAGAACATGTTATATGTTGAATTTAAACTCTTGATTTCACATTTCATAATCAAGACCCATTCTTGAATATTAACCTCTTAGTGTATAATAACTAGTTTGAGAATTTAAATTTGGAATACAATATGAGTAAATATTGTGTGTGATTCGATTAATGAAAATATATATGTTTCATACCATATATTAGTTAAAAAATAAGACAATACTCAAGTCTCATGGCCCACAACCATGGGAGAGGGTGTCATCCTTCCCATTTCCCATGACCATAGTGAGGGAGGTTGCACCCTCCCCCATGGTCCATATCCATGTTTTATGGTGCTTAGACATGGGAAGATGATTTCATCCTCTCCTTGTCCTACGACCATGGTGAGGGAGGTTGTGCACTTCCCCCATGGCTTGTAGCCATGTATCAGGGTGCTCATTTAGAGGAAGGGCATTGTTCCCTCTCCCATGACCCATGGCCATGGGGATGAGGGATGCATCCCTTCCATGGATAACCGTTTGTTATAACATTATTACACCTTAGGACCTTATTCATACATCAATTTGTTGATTAATTGTTCCAAAACAGGTTAATAATTACAATCCAAGGTTGTTAGAAGTTAGTTAGGGAAAATGATGACTCGTCCACCAAAGTATGGGACAAAATTGGTTAATATAGCTGTTGGGCACCTTTTTTTTGGCCACTCCAGCATTTATTGCCACTATTTGAGCAAAGGTGACCTGTTTCCCTATTTTAAGGAAACTGTCTTTGACTTAGGCGCCCATGCAATGTATCTAGTCATTTTCTCCCCTATTTGGCCGTTTTGGCCTCTCCTTGGATACCTAACTTCCACCAAATCCTATCCACCACATGTGTGAGCCTCATTTTGGTCTTCCCATGCTCACCCAATGTTCACATGGACAATTCGTACCAGTTTGGGATGATTTGGGAGCCTATTGGTCAATCTAGGGGGATTGAGGTCCAATCTAAGCTAGCCACTTGTAACTTCCTCCAAAGGCAATCGAATTCTTCCAAATGTTATATAAGGATGATAAAAACTCATTTTTGGGTTGGAAAGTTAATAAACCTGCTATTTGATCATTTGTATCTCTGGTTTTTTATCAGTTGCATTACTGGTTTTTGATCATTTGTGACTGGTTTTTGATCATTTATTTTCCAGAATTCTTTTTGCACTTATTTCTTGCATAATTAGCTAAATCTTTCAACTGTGAGGTAATATATAGTTTCTAGATCCTACTGTGATATATATTTCACATGGTATCATATCTCTTGGAGCTTCTATTCGAACCAAGATTGTTTTAGAAGTGCACCAGAAGCAGTGGAGAAACCACATAAGTCCTCTGGGCCATTGCCTTGAAGCCATTGGATAAATGCTTTGGAGTCTACCTAGGGTGTGATTCTCTCCTGAATTTTCCTTCTATCAAGCAGGGTTCGAATCAGTTAGTGTATATCCCCTCCTGAGTGTTGAGAGTTTTTATTGTAGGTACAAAGTGCACCATTGTAACCAAGTGCGCAAGCTACAGAATATGGAGCAATATCATTTAAATTTTCTCACTCCATTCAACTGTATTGAGTGGAATGCCAAAATGGTTATCCAACTGAGATCCAAGGGTCTCTTCAAAATCACCATGGGGACTAAGGTTGAGCAAAACTCTGCAGTGAGAAGTCAAAGTTATTCAACAGAACGGATGAAGCATTTGGCATGCTTTGTCTCAGTATTTCAAGAGACCTCTTGTTTCATGTTGAAAGTATTACTACACCAAATGAAGTATGGCTCAATATTGAGTCTTTGTTTGGGAAGACTGATGAGATGAGGGGCCATCAACTTGAAAATGAGTTGATCTCACTGAGCCCAAGCAACTTGAAATCCATCCAGGACTTCTTCACCAAGTTCAAGAGCTCGGTCTTTCAGATCAAACAATGTGGCATTGAGAAGAAAGAAGAACAGTTGGTTCTATCCATAATTTTGAAGTTGGTTCCTCAGTACTCAGTCTTTGTTTCTACATTTCACTCCACCAAAATCACAGTTCGCAATTGGAAGATGCCATATTTGGTTGATTTCATGGAGATGCTAAATCAAGAGTAATATAAGTTGGTTCTAATGGGTTCCATTAAGAAAAAGGACCAAGTTCTTGTTGCTAGAGATTCAAAACAAGTAAGAAAAAAACAAAATCCCAAGGGTTCGAAACCACAAGAGAAGAAGAAAGACAAGGAGAGGCCCAAATCTTCTGACGGGGGTTTGAATCCTGTTAAAGACAAGGGAAAGAAGAAAGAAAAGAAAAAAATCACCTACTGTGAAAAGGGTTGGAACCTTGAGACTAAATGAATGAAGAAAACTATTGATATGATGACCCTTCTCCTGCAGAAGAATAACATTCCTCTTCCAGAAAGTTTGAAGAAGAAGGAGAGTGTTTCTTAATACAATGAGAGGTGCCATGCATTAATGGCCAGTACCTTAGAGTCCTTTTCTTTCATCATATATATAGGTGCTTCAAGGAACATGGCTTCTTCAAGAGATTCTTTCTCTACTCTTGCACCATACAATGGCTCTTCCATTCTCGTGGGAGATGACTCAGAAATCCCAGTTGGAGGCATTGGGAAAATAACTCTAGAAAATGGGTACTTCAGTAATGTACTGTATGTGCTAGATATTGCAGCAAAATTACTCTCTTAGTACCAAATGACCCACAATGGTTCGGCCAAGAGAGTGATATTCACTCAAGATGATGTGGAAATCTCAGAAATTTCTACTGGCAAAGTTGTAGCAGTGGGTGTTGCAGATCATGATTCGAGGATGTACAAGTTCTCTCATTTTCTTGATTACTCTTATCCAAATGCACTTCTGTCACATGGTAATGAATTCAACAATATTTTGCATGAGAGGTTTGAACACCTCAACTACATATATATTCAATATTTGAGCAAAGAATATATGGTTGAAGGGCTTCCAACAATCAGATTTTCCAATGGCACTTGCAAATGGTGCATTGTTGGGAAGCATGCTGAGTGAAAGTATGAGAAGGGGAAGGAAAGGAGAGCTGTCGAACCTCTTGGTTTGGTCCATTTAGATCTGATAGGTACTCTTACCACACCCTCCTATGGTAACTCAAGTATGCCCTTACTTTCATTGATGATTTCTCAAGATATTGTTGGTTGTATTTTCTCAAGCAAAAATATGAGGTGTTCCAATATTTCAAAGTTTTCAAAACTTGTGTGGAAAAATTCAGTGGGAGAAATATGAAGGTCGTAGGGACTGATAATGGAAGGGAATATGTGAATAAGTACCTGTAGCAGCTCTGTGAAGAGAATGGCATCCAAATGCAACATTCTATTTGTAAGGTCCCCTTCCATCATACCGGCAGCATGGGAGAGAACATCACTCTAATTCCGGGACATCTAGCCCCATATCCATTAAGGAAAAATTCATTCATTGATAAGGAGACATATACATGTGCATATTGTAATTAAACACAATGGAATTTAGAATCATCTACAAGAATTCATATAAAATGAAGATGGACATATGCAAATGCATAAATATTGGAAAACATAGCAGAATTTAAATTCTATTACACATCCATAATACATTCAAGATATTCATGACATTCATCAATTTAAACAATACAGAATTGGCACATGAGAGTGCTTATCTTCAACAAAGTAGTCCCTGAGCAACCATAGGCCAGTTGTGCTTATCAATCTCTTGATGCAACTGCCACCCCCGAGCTGGGCATGATTTCTACAAGGAACCAGGGAACAATAGACTCACACATAGCCAAACTTACACCAAATTGAGTCAGGCCAATCTACAATTGGGTTTATCAGGCTGCTAGGAAATGGAAAGGAAGAATTGCTAAGCTAGTGAGCTCAACCACAGAGCTATGGATACCCCTACAAGATCTATCCAGCTTGGCACCCACAATGCCTACACACCCCACTCAAGGAAGTATTCCCTTCACCAATACACACAGTCCCTCAGGCCATACCTTCCAATCTAGAGTGTCCAAGGTGTGCATAGAAGAGTAGCCAGCCCTCTTGATCTTCTTGAGAGGTTATTTTCCCCACTAGGTTTATCAAGCCAATTCTGTCCACTACCACTTCAAATTTCTTGCTCACAAGTTCAAACCAAAATAGGGATGCACATAACAGCAAAAGTATAAGTGCTGGGCATGAAGAAGCGTTTTTACAGTGAGATGCCCAAAGATGGGGTTTCTACCAATTCAGAAAAACGTGGGCAACCAAATCGAAATGGAGAAATGGGAAGTCAACTCCAGGAGAGCAGAATCATTTTCAGAAAAAATGTTTATGGGCATTTCGTGGATAGAAACGACCTGCATAACCACAAAATTCATGGCTCTCTTCCTCCCAATCCCTGTGCAATACAAAACGAGTTCCCAGGCATGCGAAAATGCAGGAAATGGTGAAAAACGGGATGGAAAAAGTCCCAGCTAGCTCCGATTGCATGAGAGAGCAAAGGCCATGGGTTCAGAATGGCTTGGGAAGGAAATTCGTGGGTATTTTCTTGCCCATGAAGCAAAATTCGATTTTTCCAGGTTGATGGCTTGCCCATACACGAAATTGGCTACCATACCTCTCCACTCCCAAGGCATTAAATGCCTCAACCAACTCTTGGAAGAATTTAATGATTGGGTGCATAAGCCAAAATGGGTAGTTGAGGGTTTATGGGTTTTCTCATTGACACATGGGTTAACAATCTTGGCTCAAGGGTTTGAATCATTTCCCTCCCTATTCCTTATAAAAATCATGCCCCCATCTCTTTGTTGCATTGCATAGCTGGTTGTGGGTTTTTCATTAAAATTTGTATTTACATGATGTATTCATTTACATTGTGCATGCCCAACACAAGAACCATATGCATCTATTTTAATTTCTGATACATGAAATGCTAAATTGATGGCGTGGCCTTGGCCTTGAGCTCCTCACCATGATTAATAACAATATTTACATCATTTACAATTTTAATGCAATAGGGTCAAAATCGGGATATTACATTCCCCTCCCCCTTACATTAGCACTGTCCTCAGTGCTCATCAAAATTGAACAAAAATGGATATGCCACTCTCATGGCATCCTCCAGCTCCCATGTAGCCTCATCGGGACCATAGTGCTCCCATTGCACCTTTACCTATCCGATGGATCGGTTCCAAAGCAATGTTACCCTCTTGTCTAAGATGCGCAATGGATCAGTTTGGAACTCTCCCTCGGGTTCCACCTAGATCACATCCCAATTAATCACATGGTTAGGATCATGTACATATTTCTTAAGCAAAGCGACATGAAAAACATTATGAGCTCTAGTGCTAGCAGGCAATGCAAGTCTATATGCAATTGGCCCTATTCTTTCAAGCACTTCAAATGGCCCACAATATCTAGGTGATAGCTTGGCACAACCCCCAAGCTTCAAGGAACTCTTCCTTGGCCTCACTGTAAGATACACATGATCCCCAACACTGAATTCCCTATGCACTCTAAGCTTATCTGCATAGCTTTTCTGTCTATCCTGGGCTGCTTTTGAATTCTGCCTGATCTTTGCAATCTCTTGTTCCATTTCCTCAAGCAATTACGACCCAAGTACAATTCTGTTCACTGGATTATCCCAAGTCACTGGTGTCCTACACCTTCTATCGTACAAAGCATCATATGGAATTATTCCCAATGATTCTTGTTTCCCATTGTTATATGCAAACTCTACCAAGTGTAGATAATCCTCCCACTTGGATGGTTTGTACATAACATACATGCAAAGCATGTATTCAAGCACTTGATTTACTCTTTCTATTTTCCCATCTGTTTGAGGATGGTATGCGGTACTAAAGTTCAATTGTGTACCCAAATCTGCAAAGAGACTTTTCCAAAAATTGGAAGTGAACTTGGTATCCCTGTCAGAAATTATTTCCTTAGGCAATCCATGTAATTTGAAAATTTCCTGCATGAAAATATTTGCAATGGCATCGGCTTTATGTGTGGACTTAACCGGTATAAAATGTGCTGCCTTTGTTAACTTTTCCACCACCACCATGATGGAATCATGTTGTCTCACCGTCATCGGCAAACCTGTAATAAAATCCATGGAAATTACTTCCCACTTCCATTCTGGAATTGGCAATGGATGCAATAAACCTGCTGGGTGTTGGTGTTCAACCTTCACCTGCTGACATTTCATGCACCTAGAAATGTATTCAGCGATGTCCTTCTTCATCCTTGGCTAGAAATAATATTTTCTTGCTGTAGCAATTGTTTTCTGATATCCGGGGTGACCAGAGTATGGATCTTTATGGATTTCATCCATAACAATCCTCCTCAAATCTGCCACATTTGGAATATAGGCTCTATTCTTATAGGTAAGAAGTCCGTATTCTTTCAAATGATAGCCTTCATACTTCTTTTCAAGGTCTTGCTACTGCAATTTGTCCTTTATCTGCACATACACTTCATCCTCAGCAATATGGTTAAAAATTTGCTATCTCAAATCTGGTTGGCAAGTACTAAGCGCTGCCACATGCATTTCCTATACTTTCCTGCTGAGTGCATCCGCCACCTTGTTTTCTTTCCCTTTTATGTGTTTGATCTCAAAATCAAATTCACACAAAAATTCCAACCATCTAGCTTGCCTAGCATTTAAATTTGGTTGATCGAACAAGTATTTCAGACCACAATGGTCTGTCCTTAACTCAAATTTCCTGCCCATTAAGTAATGCCTCCACATCTTTAAAGCATGTATCATGGCTGCAAGTTCTAAATCATGAGTAGCATAGTTCTTCTCGTGCTCCTTCAACTTCCTCGATTCATAGCATACCACGTGGCTGTCTTGCATAAGAACTCCTCCAAGTCCTTGGTTGCATGCATCAGTACACACCGCAAAGTCTTTTTCTGTGTCTGCAATTTTCAAAATTGGTGTACTCGTAAGAAGATTCTTCAACCATTGGAAAATTTCTTCACATTTTGGTGACCATTCAAATTTTATTCCCTTCTTTTTCAAAGAAGTGATCGGGTTTGCGACCTTGGAGAATCCTTCAATGAACCTCCTATAGTACCCAACAAGGCCCATAAAATATCTCACATCTGTCACATTCCTTGGAGTTGGCCAATTCATAATGGCTTCAATCTTCTCAGGGTCCACTGATATTCCTTCGTCTGAGATAATGTGACCCAAATAATGAATTTTATCTTTATAAAAGTCACATTTGCTCAACTTTGCATACAGTTTATGCTCCCTTAGCAATTGCAATGTCATTCTCAAATGTTCTTCATGCTCTTCTTCATTCTTAGAATAGATGAGAATGTCGTCCAGAAAAACAAGAACAAACTTATCCAAATACTTGCTAAAAACACTATTCATGAGACACATGAATGTAGCCGGTGCATTTGTGAGACCGAATGGTACCACCACGAACTCATAGTGTCCATACCTAGTTCTAAAGGTTGTCTTATGAATATCTTCCTCTTTGATTCTTACCTGATGGTAACCAGACCTTAAGTCAATCTTTGAAAATACCTTTGCTCCTCTCATTTGATCAAAAAGGTCATCAATTCGGGGCAATGGGTATTTGTTCTTCACTGTGACCTTATTCAACTGCCTGTAGTCGATACATAACTTGAGTGTTCCATCTTTCTTTTTCACAAATAGAACAGGTGCTCCCCACGGGGACACACTTGGCCTGATATATTTCTTTTCCAACAACTCTTGTAATTGCATTTTCAATTCTAGCAATTTTGGTGTACTCATCCTGTAGGGTGTCTTGGACACTGGTATTGCTCCTGGCACAAGTTCAATTGTAAAATCAATGTCTCTCTTTGGAGGAAGTCCAGGAATCTCATCAGGAAAGACATCCCTGAATTCCTGCAGTACTTGATAGTCCTCTAACATAGGAGTTTCATTTTCAGTTGCCTCCAAAACATGGGCTACGTACAATTGACAACCCTTTCTATAGAACTTCTTCAGCTGCATGGCTGAAACCTGCCTAATAGAAGTCACTTGGAATTCCTTTTACAACCCTTGGGTTTCCTTCTTCGTCCATGCATTCAAAATTTTTATTGTAGCAGTCAAGTTTAATCCTGTGCGCTTCTAACCAATCCATTCCAATGAGAATGTCATAGGAACCCAGTGGAAAAACATTCAAATTTGCATAAGTGAATAGCTCGTCCATCTCTAAGGGACAATTCTCTACAACTTCATTGACTTTTCTCTTGGTTCCAGTAGCTAGTTGAACTAACCATGATTTACTATGCTTTGACTTCTTAAAAGCACAAATCTCAACAATTTTAGGAGTGAGATAACTGCGAGTAGATCCAGGATCAATCAAAATAGAAACAGATTGCTTAGCAATCTTACCTTCAACTTCAACAACAGTTGATTGATGATCTGCCTGGCGGTCATCTAGTGCTGCATGGATTCTAGGGATTTTCCTCGCCACTTGACCCACAGTTTTAGCTCCTTGGATGTTGTGAACTTGATTTGCATTCCCATTCCGATGTGGACAGCTCCTAAGCATGTGGTCTCCTCTACAACCCCAACATTGAAGTGGTTCTCTTGGCTCATTTGGATCTCTTGGCTTGTCTCCCATCATCCTAGTTGGCTTAGTCACAACTTGTGATGGCTTCCTTTGTTGATTTCTGGTATGAGGAGGTTTGAAACCTTTCTTCCTTTGGTCAAACTTCTCATTTTTCTTGTCCTTCCATGCCTTATGGAAATCAGGTTTTCTTTTGTTTTGATCATAGCAATACTTGGCCTTCCTTATTGCCTCTTCTAGAGTTCGGGGCTCATCAAATTCAATCCTATCTTTATATGACTAAGGTAGCCCACTTAGAAAACGCTGAATTTTCACCTTGTCATCTCGAATATACCTGACGTACCTCAGTAGTTCCAAGAACTTGTTTGCATACTCTTCCATGGTCAATTGTCCCAATCTCAGCTCATGGAACTCTTTGATCTTGTCATCATAGTACCTATCAGAGAGGTACTTCTATTTGAAGTATTTCTTGAATTGATTCCACACAATATTTCTTTCATTGATCTTCTTCACTTGCCTGATGTGTTCCCACCATATAGATGCTCTTCCATTCAGGTTGAAGATGGCAACCCTTGCCTTCATATTTCCAGAGTAGTCTTGGACTTGGAAATACTTTCTCATCCCAAGAAGCCAAGCTTCAGCTTCTTGACCAGACTTTACCTCTCCATCGGATGTAGGAGGTTTTTCCTTCTTAAATTCCCCATGTGAATTGTTCTTGTAATGCCTCTTCCTCTTTTTCTTGCGAGATGAAGAGATTGAACCCACAATGGATCCTTCGGAGTCAGATGATCCACTAGAAGAGATTTATGGAGTATAGGTTTTGTCTCTAGAAACTCTTCTTGAGATATTGGACCTCTTGCGAGGATTTCTCCTTGAACTACTCCCACTCCTTTTTGGATTTGATGTCTGATGCCCAAAGTTTATTTTCCTTTGGATATCTGTCAAACTTTGCAACATGGCTGCATTCAATTGATTTTGTTCTTCCTGAGCTTTAATCATCCTTTCATTATCTTCTTTGCAACTTTGCAACTCCACCCTTAGGATCCTCATGGTGGCTGCAATATCTAGGGGAGTCTCTCGATTTCTTCTCCCATTGGATTCTGTTTCATCATTCTCAACATGTATGTTTCCCCCCATGGCATCTATCTCAGGCTCATAGGGATCCTGTGCATCGTCCATGATGTTGATATTCTTGGCCCAACCAAGGCCAGAACTTTCCAACTGCACTTATCTGGAATGCTGCTTTGATGTGACTATAATTTAGCAAAATGTGTTTATAAACACAACTGTTAGCTGCATTATAATATCATGAATTGGTTGCATGCATATGGGAAAATCCTATATTGACAACTTTAAAAAGCGCAGGAATTATTTTTATTTTGGCCAACACCGGTGCATGGATTATCCTTAAAATCGTCGATGGATGGACTGTTTTCTAATGCAAAGTTATCTCCAGCCTTCGACGCAAGTTTTAGCCATAAATCTCCCGCCTTCAGCGCAAGTCGTAAACCTAAATCTGCCTCTTCGGCGTAGGTTTTAATCATAACTCTGCCGCTTTGCCAAATGTTCACTACAGTTCAACCATTGTTTTTTTTTATCCTTTCTCGCACATGTCTTAAGTTTAAAACTATCTGCTTATGGCGCCCATCTTAGCTTATTTTGGCCGCCTTCGGCGCAATTACTAACAATATGTCGGGCGCTTTGGCACAGGATTTGTCTCTTTAAAAGGAACGCCGACACGGAGATCCTTTAAGTCTGTTTTCCACGACTCCATAGCATCCTTTTCGTCTGCGCAAATGTTAAGGGTAAAAATGGCCCCCATTGCGCGGAAATTTAACTTAAAATGTGCCGCCTGTGTTGCGAAGTTTTAAGCTAAAATTTGTCACCGCACACGTCGCGGATTTTAAGATTACTTTTGCCACCATTGTTAAGATTATAATTGCCGCTTGTCCTATCGCCAAGTTTGCCGCCATGTGCGTTGTAGATATTAACGCTAATTCTGTCGCTACGCATGCAGAAATTAACGTTAATTCTGCCGTCGCGCATGTAGGAGTTAGCGTTAATTTTGCCGCCGCGCCTTTAGGAAAAAATTTCAAAACACTTAGAAGAATTTAGAATTTTCTCTTCCCTTTCGGCATAGAATTAATAGCTATTTCGCCGACCACTGTGCAAAATTTAACGTTAAAACCTCTGATCGCCAACCCTACGACCGCCGACCGCTTCCCTTGGGCAAAATTTTGAAAAATTTTCTATCTTTCGGTGCAGAATATAACAGCTTTCCCGCCGACCGTGTTGCAAAAATTAGCGTTAACTCTGCCGCTACGCACGCAGAACTTAACGCTAAAATAACCGACAGAGCCTTTAGCAGAACTCATAATTACTTAGAAAAATTTGAAAATTTTCACAGATAGTTAGAATTTTTTTTTATTTTTTTATTTATTTTTATTTTTAATTAATTAATTTATTTTTATTTATTTTATTTTATTTTTATTTTTATTTTTATTTATTTTATTTTTATTTATATTTTTATTTTATTATTTATATTTATATTTATATTTATTTTATTTTATTTTTATTTTTATTTATTATTTTTATTTTATTATTTATTATTTATTATTTTATTTTTATTTTTGGAAATGTTCCCTTCGTTTCTTTACAGAGGTGAGTTACTACCGATCAAACTTGCATAAGAATAGTAAAAAAAGGATGCCAAGAACTTGCACCTCTGCTATGTCAAAATAAAACAACAAAAAGTATAAGGATAACAAGAGGTTGCGCCTCCTTCTCTCCTTCATGGGATAGTCAACAAATACAAAAATAGAATGCTATTGCACTAGAAACAGTGTAAGTAAGCATTCAATTTGAAAAGGGATTTTCGCTTCATTTCAAATTCAACAATCCAACCAATGGATTCACAATCAATCTTCAAGCACCCAACAAGCATGGGCAAGGAAAACTCATGAGCATAAGGGCATAATTCGCAAGCTTTCCTCGCTTCCGAAAATCATCAATCGTCCACATAAATGTTGGTTCATTGTAATTAACAAACATCATTAAGATTTGGGGCTGTAACAACCAACTGTTTAGGCTTTCAATCATGAAATTAACACACAAAAACTCATGCCAGCCATGCCCAACATTCAAGTTCATGCATTCAAAGCATCATGGACATTCAAGGGACAAGGAGTCATAATTAATCAAGGTCTCAAGCACAGGATGCGTTATCTCATATGCACAGCAATTAGCAACAAACAACAACCAACACACAACAACATGCCCCATGCACAACACACAAAATCATATTTTCCTAATTTGTTATGTGGATGTCGGCCCAACAGCCGTAGTGTTGAACCATAAGCTCTGATACCACACTGTTAGGTCCCCTCCCATCATACCAGTAGCATGGGAGAGAACATCACTCTAATTATGGGATATCTAGCCCCATATCCATTAAGAAAAAATTCATTCATTGATAAGGAGACATATACATGTGCATATTGTAATTAAACACAGCGGAATTTAGAATCATCTACAAGCATTCATATAAAATGAAGATGGACATATGCAAATGCATAAATATTAGAAAACACAGCAGAATTTAAATTCTATTACACATCCATCATACATTCAAGATATTCATGACATTCATCAATTTAAACAATACAGAATTGGCACATGAGAGTACTTATCTTGAACAAAGTAGTCCCTGAGCAACCAACTATGCATCTGCAACGTTCCACCCAACCATAGGCCAGTTGTGCTTATCAATCTCTTGATGCAACTGCCACCTCCGAGCTGGGCATGATTTCTACAAGGAACCAGGGAACAACAGACTCACACATAGCCAAACTTACACCAAATTGAGCCAAGCCAATCTACAATTGGGTTTATCAGGCTGCTAGGAAATGGAAAGGAAGAATTGCTAAGCTAGTGAGCTCAACCACAGAGCTATGGATACCCCTACAAGATCTATCCAGCTTGGCACCCACAATGCCTACACACCCCACTCAAGGAAGTATTCCCTTCACCAATACACAGTCCCTTAGGCCATACCTTCCAATCTAGAGTGTCCAAGGTGTGCATAGAAGAGTAGCCAGCCCTCTTGATCTTCTTGAGAGGTTATTTTCCCCACTAGGTTTATCAAGCCAATTCTGTCCACTACCACTCCAAATTTCTTGCTCACAGGTTCAAACCAAAATAGGGATGCACATAACAACAAAAGTATAAGTGTTGGGCATGAAGAAGCATTTTTAAAGTGATATGCCCAAAGATGGGGTTTCTACCAGTTCAAAAAAACGTGGGAAACCAAATCGAAATGGAGAAATGGGAAGTCAACTCCAGGAGAGAAAAATCGTTTTCAGAAAAACGTTCATGGGGATTTCGTGGACAAAAACGGCCTCCATGACCCCAAAAATCATGGCTCTCTTCCTCCCAGCCCCTGTGTAATACAAAACGAGTTCCCATGCATGGAAAAATGCAGGAAATGGTGAAAAAAGGGATGGAAAAAGTACCAGCCAGCTCCGACTGCGTGAGAGAGCAAAGGCCATGGGTTCAGAATGGCTTGGGAAGGAAATTTGTGGGTGTCTTCTTGCCCATGAAGCAAAATTTGATTTTTCCAAGTTGATGGCTTTCCCATACACAAAATTGGCTGCCATACCTCTCCACTCCCAAGGCATTAACTGCCTCAACCAACTCTTGGAAGAATTTAATGATTGGGTGCATAAGCCAAAATGGGTAGTTGAGGGTTTATGGGTTTTCTCATTGACACATGGGTTAACACCATTGGCTCAAGGGTTTGAATCATTTCCCTCCCTATTCCTTATAAAAATCATGCCCCCATCTCTTTGTTGCAATGCATAGTTGGTTGTGAGTTTTTCATTAAAATTTGTATTTACATGATGTATTCATTTACATTGTGCATGCCCAACACAAGAACCATATGCATCTATTTTAATTGCTGATACATGAAATGCTAAATTGATGGCGGGGCCTTGGCCTTGAGCTCCTCACCATGATTAATAACAATATTTACATCATTTACAATTTTAATGCAATAGGGTCAAAATCGGGATATTACACTATGCCCTACACACCTCAACAAAATGGTGTTGCAGAGCGCAAGAATAGAGCATTGAAGGAGATGGCCACATGCATGATGGAGGCTAAGTATTTGTCTCATAAACTATGGGAAGAAGCCATCAATTGTGCTGCATATGTTCTGAATAGAGCACCACACAAATCCTTGAAAGGCATGAATCCATTTGAGGCTTGGATGGGCCACAAGCCCAATGTTTCTCATTTCAGGGTGTTTGGCTCAAGAGCATGGGCTAGGATACCTCTAGAGAAGAGAAAGGCCTTGCAGCCCCAAAGAAAGGAGTCCATCATGTTTGGATATGCAAAATATGAAAAGGGATACAATCTATTTGATCCCTCATCTCATATCACAAAACCTTCATTGAAAGAAGTGTCTAGTTCGAAGAAGAAGAGCCCATGCATGTTGCAGAACAAGATGAAGGGGAATGCTCAAATCCCCTGCTTGAAGAGGATGTAAGTGATGGTTATTTATATGATATTTATGGTTCTAACATGGAGGATGAATATGATGATATGCATGCAGATAATGACCCTCCTTCAAGGCCCAAGTGGGATGAGAAAACCATACAATCTGTTGGTGAGCTTGCAGGTGATCCTCAAGATCCTAGGAAGACTAGATCACAGTTTCACAATTCCTTTTCTTCTTGTGATCCAAATATTCATGGGATATGATTACTTATGGTTTTATCTAATCCTCAAACATATTAATAAGCATCAAAATACCCAATATGGAAAACAACCATGAAAGAAGAGATGAACTCCCTCCATGACAATGAAACTTGGGATTTGGTCCCTCTTCCTCCGAAGAGGAAACTAGTGCAATGTAAATGGGTTTATAGGACCAAAATGGTCTCTGATGGTTCTGATATGATGTATAAGGCTAGGTTGGTGGCTAAGGGATTCTCTCAAGTCCAGGGAGTGGACTATACAGAGACATTTGTACCGGTGGAAAGGATGGACTCAATCAGACTAGTTTTGGCCATTGCTGCATCCAAGAGATGGGAGGTTCATCACATGGATGTGAAGAGTGAATTTATTCATGGGGATATTGAAGAAGAGATATATATGAAACATAATGAAGGATTCATTTCATATCATACACTTTTTTTCAGGTTGAAGAAGTCCCTCTATGGTATCAAGCAAGCTCCTAGAGCTTGGTATGCCAAGATGGAAAATTTTCTACTATCACAAAGGTTTGGGAGATGTAATTCTGATCCAAATGTTTATATGAAGCATGTTAGTGACCTGATATTGATTATTGTACTATATGTTGATGATCTATTGAGCACTGTTATCTGCACCAAAGAACTAGGCTCAGTTAAATATGCATTGCACAATGCTTTTTCCATGACAAATCTAGGATTGTTGTAACCATACCTTATCCCCAATTTGGAATGAATGAGGAATATGATGCTTGTCATGTCGGGCTTTAGATTTTGCATTTGCTCATTGCAACATTTCTTGTGCTTGCTTCTGGATGTCGCAAATCTTATCTTGAAACTTCAAGGCTTTATCAACTTCCCGCTGGTTGTAGTCGGTTTTGGGGTTCGACTGTGCCGAGGAGCTGATCAAGTCGATAGGCGCTGAGGGTTGAAATCCATAACAGATCTCAAATGGAATCTTTCCCATAGATCTGCGCTAATCACGATTGTAGCTGTGCTGTATGTATGGAAGAATTTCATCCCATGTTCATCGATGCTTGTGGTTGTACATGCGAAGCAATTGTACTACCAAGTCATTCACAACTTCTGTTTGTCTGTTTGTCTGAGGATGGAAATATGTAGACAATGAGAGTCATGTGTCCATTTGTTGCCAGATATTCTTCCAAAATATGCTAATGAATCTATTATCTCGATCAGAAGTAATGGTTTTCGGTAAACCAAAGTATTTCCAAACGTGTGTGAAGAATAGCCGAGCGGTCTGTTGCATTGTCGTTGTCTTCTTGCATGGAATGAGAATGGCCATATTGGAAAATATTTCGACTACTAATAATATCTCATTATGCTGATGTATAGTATTAGGATATCCCATCAATTAGTCCATAGAAATAGATTCCCATGGTCGACTAGGAACTGGAAAAGGTGTGTACAATCCCTGTCGTCGATTAGGTGGTTTAGCAATGACACAAACCACGCATGATCGAATGTACTTGTTTACGTCGGTTTTAAGTGTAGGCCAAAATAAATACTTCTGGAGATTAGCAAGTGTCTTTTATACTCCAAAGTAGTGCGCATCCCAAATGAGCTGTTGTCAATGCTCACTGGTCGGTACACAAAGTTGTCCAAGCTTGTATAGCAAGGTATCTTTCAGGAAATAGTTGGAGGTCGACGACTTATCGGTTTGTAGTTGTCGATAGAATGTTGAAAATTTGTTGTCGTCCTGATACAATTGAGGCCAAGTGGTCATTTTGTATCCCTGCATGCTCATCACTGTGAAAAGGAGAGTAATGGGTGGTCGAATTAGACAATCGAGGACAATGTTAGCTTTACCTTTCCGATACTTAATCACCAACTGGAATTGTTGTAGGTAATTAATCCACTTGAGTTGTAGAGTCGTTTGTAGTTTTGACTGGGTCATAGCGAACTGTAGAGGCTTGTGGTCGGCGAGGATGACCCTTTCCTTGCCAAGGATGTAATGCCTCCATTGCTTGAGAGCTTGCACAATGGTGTACAGTTCTTTTTCATACGTTGAATATATTCTAACTATGTCATTAAAAGTTTCGAATGAAAAGCGATTGGGTGACCAGACTGAGTGATCACTGTGCCCAAGGCATAGTCCGATGCGTCCCTCTCAATCTCAAAAGGATGATGCAAATCAGGTAACATAAGTACTGGTGCAGTGTAGAGCTTTTGCTTGAGCTATTCAAAAGATTCTTGTCGTGTCGATGTGGCTATGTGATTGAAGGCAAGTATAAATCGTCGATAGAAATTTTCCAAACCAAGAAAACTTCTTAGTTCTTTAATGCTTTGAGGAATGGGCCAATCTTTAAGGATTTTTACTTTTTCTGGATCGACGTGAATGCCTGTAGAGTCAATTACATACCCCAAATATTTGATGTTGTTCATCACAAAGGTACACTTGTCCATGTTCAACTGGAGTCGATGTTGATGGAGAGTGTCGAGGACTTGTCGAAGATGTCCGACATGTTCTTCCCATGATAGACTTAAAATCAGTATGTTGTTGTTGGAATATTCTCACCATCATTTTTTATATTTTCATGCTTGCATGCATCCAGTCATCATGCATGCATTTGCATGCATCCAGTCATCAATATGGTAGTCTCCCCAGCACTTGGAGCTTATGTTTATCCCCCTAGAGCCTTTTTTATCCCTCAGGATCCCTCCTACCTACCTAGTGCACCTTGATTTCCTCACCTGGAAGACTAAAGTGCCCTACTACACTACTTGGATCACTAATAGTCAGTTGCATCATTTATTGACTAGTTTATTCATTTATTGCTTAGTATAACTTCCTGCAGCTTCCAGTTGTCTATATCGGAGTGCCACTTGACCTACTGACAGCCTGATCAGCCTCATGCACCATCCTTAGAGTCTCCATCCCTTTATTTGTGCTCACATGACTCAGTTAGACTCATTTGATTGACTTTTGACTATTTGTGACTACTGCCACTGATTGGATGATGTCTCCAATGCTATCCAAGCCACACATTGAGGATAATTCGAATGACCTTAGGAGGCATTCGAATCCATTTGATTGTATTAAGTTATTATTCACTTTTCACAGTGCCAGCTTGCAACTAATGTATGATACAACATTTTTTGTCATTTCTTGTGTTAATGAGTGATTATTGATCCAGTATTCTTCTTCTCTTCTCTACTATTCTTGAGTGAGTTTTAGTGAGGTTTTATCCTGTTGTGTGATCTCTCCTGTAAAATATCACATGGTATCAGAGCTGGAGTCAGCTATTCTAATTGCAGCAACAACAGTTGCAACAATTCTTTGAGCAGCTGTCTTTCATTGAGCACTAGAAGAATCTAGATTTCCACAACAATTCTTGGTGCAATTGTCTTGAATTCAATGGAGAAATACAACGAGTTCTATCCAGGTGTGAAGGATCCAGTCACATGTGCTCATTGTCCTAAGGAAGTGTTCAATTCGAATGGCAGTAGATCTCCATTTACAATTCTCATTTGTTTTGTAGGTTATTCCATCTTCAACAGATTCGAAGTCAACAACTACTATGGATCTCCATTGTTTTTGCAGGTTATTCGAATTTATCTATACTTGCAGTAGTTTCCTACAGTTGCAGCAGTTTTGAAGTGTTTTGCAATTGCAACAGTTTCCTACAGTTGCATCAGTTTTGATGTCTTCTGCAGTTGCAGCAGTTTTCTATAGGTGCAACAGTAGATTCGAATTCTACAACAACTTCCATGTATTTGAAAGCAATTCCTTCTCTCTCTTCATACACCTATGAATAATGGAAACCAAAGATGATAGCATACCTGAAGAGATATGGTCTTTTCAATATGTGTATTGGTGTTAAGAGATATTTTTTTTCATATGAAGAGGAAGAAGATTGGCTAGATGATTGTGACAGAGCCTCAACAGCAATATGTACTGGAGTACCTCATTAATACTATTGAAGATCCAAGTGATAGCTGGACAAGATTGTTGGGTGTATTACTGTCTTAAGGAATCACCAAATATTTAATTATCGATCAGGGTTGGTAATCTTAGAGTTGTGGAACAGTATATGCTGTGGTGGAATGGCACCTAAGGTTTCGGCTCGACAGACCTTAGAAATTTTTAATAATGAAAATATCTAAAGATCTTTCAAAATGAAAAATGGAGTCAAAATTCAAAATACAATTACTGAACTAATTGAACCTAACTAAACCAACAGATCATAATAGTATCAATCTATATTACTCTACTCCATGGACAATATCTGAAAAGATAAACACAACAATATTATTCTAGGAAGCAAAACTTAATAAAAAAATAGAACTACTTTGATGAAATTGAAAGCTACTGATTAATAATTCAAACTCTAATATAGGAATTAGAAACAACTGTAAATGAGTTTAGTAACCTATGTATGAAATGATTCAATTGACAACTAACTATGGAAACAAGAAACTACATTAACTTAAAGCAAAACTACAAACTACTTAAAGAGTTCAGAAACTATTCATACATTCAAATCAAGATCAAACTAAACTACCTAATTCCATTCTCCTTGAGGATTCTGAGGAAATGTATCAAATGTAATAGGAACATGAGAGAATGTATCAAAATGAATTTCAAATGTGACAAGGAAACAGAATGGAAGCAAATCTCGTTTAACTTCTACAAATAAATGCAAACTAAAGAGTGTCCAATTACAACTAACTCTAAACATTGTAATCTATTCTTTATCCATAAGAAAATGACATGGGACAAATGTAATCTAAAAGAAAGTAGAAAAATTAATAAATATATTTACTTGAAAATGAATTTGATTTAGAAGCAAGTAGAAAACTTGATAAAGATATCTTATTTAGAAGCAAGTAGAAAACTTGATAAAGATGTCTTATTTATGAACCAAATCCTATTCTATGAACATCTTCGTTAACTATGTGAATGGGAAAACTAATCCTATGCTTAAACGGAGAAACTATCAGAACTAAGATATTTGGAGAATGAAATTACTAAGTCTAAGCCGAAATCAATCTTAAGAAACATGAAATAAACTAAACTAGGAATGAAACAGATAAATTCTTTAACCGTAAAATATTAATGAATCAAATATAAAAGAAAAACATAATCTGAAAAGCAACTAAAGCAAAGTTAAGAAAATGGAATGAAAACTAAGAATGAGTATGAAATTTAATCAAAACTCTATGTAGTGCAAAACAAGGTCCTAATTACATCTAAGAATGCTAATTAAATACAAGAAATAGTATAGTTCAAAAACCTAAGAAACTGGATTCTAAACAAGCATAAAAACAATGCATAAAATATTAAAGTCCGTATGACGATCCGGATGATAGTCTGAAAGATAGTCCGAATGACAGTCCGGATGAAAGAAAACGATATAAACTAAGGAAAGAAGTAGACTGAATGATCTTAACGCAAGCTGGTTGATGCATATGAACCTATAGTGCAAGGAAAGCAGTAAATAGACTGTTTAAAAGCTGAAATTCTATACTAATAATTATCTAAGGAAACAAACTATGTCTATTACATGATAGAACAAGGCTGAGATGTAAATAAAACTAATCTACAGCTACAGGAAAAATTAGCAGAACTGTATCTAACAATGAATTAAACTTGAACTACTGAAACATTAACTAGTTGGCTTTATCAAATTGCAAATGAAAAAACTGAAAGCAAACTAAGAAGACTTAAGCATGACCGGTCACTTGAACTTTTAGGAATGTAAATTACATTAGAAGCAAGATATAAATTATAGGAAATAAAGAACTGTCATGTACAGGAAACAAGTTAAACACTGGAAATGAAAACTATTTACTTGTAGAAAAGAAATGCGGAATATATACAATAAAGCCTCTGGTCATTGAGGGGCCCTTCTTAGCAATCAAAGATTGAAGCTTAGCTCAAGTTATTCGCCAACAACAAAACATCAATAGCTAGAATCTGGAACTTCCATTAACTGAGAAAAATTACATAGCGTCTCTATAAAAATTACTACTACAGTCTATGTGCTATGATATGCTTATCCTTATTGCTGTGTTTCTTCATAGGAAACGTCTTTATATAAGTTTTACAACAAGAGAGAAGGTCGACGTAGGCGACCTCTCTAAAAATAGAGGTCTTAATGGATGTAGAACAGCTGCAGGATGGTTTACGACAGCGCACAGGCTGTCTTTCGGAGTCCACGAGCGTTTATCTTCCTTGACGTGAGCAGCTGTACATTGGTTATCCTTGACATGGACAGGTGATGCAGTGTCGAGCTAGGTGGACAAGAGAGCGGATATTCTAGAATGGAGGCTCATGAACCATGAGGGACATGTCCTTAACATAATCCACATCATCATTTTTGTCTTTAATGCCCCGAAATATCTCAACCAACGATTCCGTAGGTGTGAATGGAGGGCTGGACAATAGTTCGAATGCGGCTAAGCGTCTTCGGCGTGAAAGTGTGGCTGAATGAAGGTCCGAATGACGACCACAACCTGTAGATCAAAAATTAAATGCCAAGCATGTCTAGAAATGTGAGACAATTGTCAATAAACCATAAAGTGATGATATTTAACCAAGTTTCATGTGATATGCAAATACGTCCATATCTGAGTCTAATTGATGGTTTAAATGGAAAGGAGAATGACTTATCATATCAAAATAGTGAAAATAACGCCAATTATAGCATGTTTACTGATCAAAATGGTGACAAAAATGGACACCAACATTCCCCCAAACCGGAGATATGCCAGGTCCCACTGAGTAAGCAGAGAAGAAATTAGGAAGAAGGTTGAGTTGCGGTAGCAGCTACCTTCGACTTGGAAGAGGAAGTGGCTTTATCCCTAAGCTTCTTGAACTGATCCTTCAAAGCATCATGCTTCCATCGGAGAGAAATGTTGGAAGTTGTTTTGTTGGCTGTAAATAACCTTCCAGAGGTTTTCAACATAGACCCAGGTACTTCGCGGTTTAAGGAACCAACAAAACCCCTATTCACCGGCCCTTTCGGCAACAAACTGCGCACAACCTAACTGCGGGCAGCCTGAGGTCTCACCCGAGGCGAAGCTGAGGGTGTGGTTGCGGAATCAAGTTTCCACAAATGGGTGATGCGAGGGAGGAAAGACTAATAAGCAACGCAATACCTTGTGTACTGCTGCGGACCACCAACTGCACGAACCTTCTGTTCCGCGTCGGGTACTTCGGTGCGCAATTGTGCTTGCACACTAGCGCCTCTAACGACTGGGCGCTACCAGATACTTTTACGTTACAATAATAAGCTATCAACAACTTACCTCGCAGCAAATCTCAATGACTCGGTGCGTCAACTAGACCGCGCGTCCCTTCCAGGCTGATTACTTCTAACTAATCCTACTTAGCATTCTTTATCCCTTCAACTCGTTCAAGTTCTTATCATTAAGTTGCAGGTAATTGAACAAACATATATTTACTGTGCGCTCCAACGCTACGCTTAAATTCAATGTTCAACTATGTGACTAATTGGAAGATTCATACATTCCCAGACTCGTAAGTGTTGAATACTTAACATTCCTCCATGCATGTATTACTTAACATATTATTCCCATTCTCTGCGGCGAGTACATATAAAAGGAATCACATAACAGAAGATTTCAGCATTAAACATTCATACCAAGCAATTGAACAATCATACACACACAATAGTCACATAACACAAAATTTAACGTGGTTCACCCCCCGGATGGAGGCTACGTCCACAAGAACGGTTGTTAATATTGCTCATTATGGGAAGGCTACAACCGTTCTTAGTCTGCACACTCAGCTGCAGATTCTCTTCTCTCTCAAAATTAGGTCTCTGTGCACTCAGCTGTAGAGCCTTTACAATAGCTTTACAACTCACAATATGTTACAATACTCAACAATAGCTAACTCTACGAGATATCTCTCTAACCCTTTCCCATACAATGTGCCCTTATTTATAGATCACGCCCAAGGGTCATGTCTTTACAATCATTAGGCCGAAACCCTAAGGTTTCCAACACTGGCGTGGCTAAATGCCACCCTAGCTATCGCCGTCGACAGCCTGCTCCGCCTGCTCCAGTTGGGCCACTCGTGGCTCACATGCTCTTCTAACAGTCCCAGTCCTCAAAATGGTTACAACTGTATCATGGCCTGTGCCTTTCCACTCCTTCACCTGCCTATCACCATCGGCGTTGTGGCCTAGCTTCTCAACTGCTTTCCGCCACACATTTGAACATGTCGCTTTCCTCTGCCGTCCACTTGTTCCTTACCCAAAATAGGTCATATCCTTGTCTAACCTTTACCCATGTTGTGAACCAAAAATAGCTCATGCGCTACTATGCGCATCGTCCTACTGCGCGACCGTGCCTTGGCCATTGCCATCGCACGACATGCACAATTTCTCAAAATTGTCTGTGGCCTGTCGCTGTGCGCAATCCACACTTAACAAAACTGCTTCCTATTCCTACCGCAGCGCGCAACACGGGATTTTCCACACTTGTATATTTTTCCAACCCATTTGGGCCCCACCCAATAGGCCCCTAACACTCACCTGTGGCTCGTCCCGAGCCACTTCCACTTGCGAAAACTAGTGCCGCATCTTCCATCGTACCAAGCTTTGATGTAAATCTTTGCAGAGTTCCTGCTAACTCTACAACTATTTCCTTGGCTTTTCGTTCAAAACCTTGAAGCGTCTCCAGAGTTTCTTGCGAGACCTTTTCCCGAGCCACTTGTTCCTTCATGGTTCCTTCTTCCGCCTGAAGTTCTACGAACTTTACGTCGAGTTGATGCATCAGTTCAAGGCCTTCTTGCTCAATAGGTTGCATCTTGACCGATGTAGTCGCCTCCTTCTGCCTTAGTGTCGCCAACTCTTTCTATAGGTCCTTGACCTCATTAAATTTCTGCACTTTCTCCCTTTCCTGTGCATTCCTTAGTTGCACGCTTGTAGCATCTACCTGCTGCTGCTTCTGTTGTAATTCCACTCTTACCTGCTAGAGCGTAGGATCCTCACTCAACCCGGTGACTGCTGTAGTTATTTGTTCAAGTAAGTCTTGGAATTTCATCACTTCCGCTGAAATGCCATCCATGGTTGCTTTGATGTCCTCAGCTGGAGCTGGGCACTGATCTGGTGGAATGACAGGGTGCCTAGCCTCCAACTCTACGATTTTTCCTTTATAAGAGGATTCCATTTCTATTTTCTCAGAGGTAAGGGACTCTACCTTGGTCCCAATTTTCTTTATCATGTCCTCCATACCATCTTCTTCTTCACATTCTTCTATGTTAGCGCACACAGCTAAAATGGTTTCCTTCAGCTTTCGGCCCTTTTCCTTGGCTGCGTTCAATTCTTGCTTTCTGTTATCTGATTCTTTCCTTAACTGATTGATGTCTTCAGTTAACTATGCACACTTATCATATGAGGCGAGGCCTCTCTCATGAATTTATTCCGCAACTCTGGTGTGCAACTCGTTCAGGTCCTCTAAGGGCAGGGCCCCAATGTTCAAGTCGAGGCGTCCAGTCTTTACTACCTCCTTAACCGCTTCATTTGGGTAAATAAGGTATCCCGGTTCAAGGTTCAAGATACGCGGATACTTACTTCCAGTAACAGGTGGTCTTCTTTACCTACTTGGTTCCCCTGACTTCTCGTCAGAACCTGAACCTGGCTGCCCCAATCCCATATGGGCTACCATTGTCTTGACCCCATATGGGCTACCATTGTCTTGACCTCCTCCATAGATTGGATTATGGTCAACTGCAGTTGTTCTTGCTTGTATTCTTTCTCAACGTGAGTCTCTTCCCATACTTCTTGCACTTTTGTCGTGATGATCTCGCAATCCTCTGGATGTATTTGTGGCCCGATCTCGGGTTTTTCAGCCTTCCTCTTTGTGCGTCGGCTTTGTGATTGCGAGGGGCCTTCAGTGGATTTTCTCTTTCCCACTGATGTGGCTGTATGTTGACTCTGCACGTCATCCTTCTCTTCCTCAATGGGCGTGCTTGTAGGTAGCGCGCCCTTCTTTTCCTTCTTTGTTGTTGTTTCTTCCTTGTCTTCCTGATCTGTGTCTGTGTTTTCTTCATCGGTGTCTTTTACATTGATCTTCTCCCGAAGAGGTTCTACGCTATGCTCGTAGTCTGATGCATCATCACGTGAAGCAGGATCTTTCCATTCTGGCTCCCATTGCTCCATCATTCCCTCGATCGCTTGCTCATCCAGTCGGTAAAATACTGGATACCATAAGTCGTGCTCTGTTATGTCACCCCTTGGCTGAATGAACAATTGGTGCCTTTTCGTGCTAAACCTCATAATGCAGGTGTATGTGTCAGTTAATGGTTTGGAAATGCGCGGTGTTGCCATAATTGCGTCGTGCAATTGGTGATAGTAAACATAGAATACTTCAGCCGTTTGCCACTGCCTAGACGCCTTTGGGCTTGCCCATAAATTGGCAAAGCGCATTCCTCGGCCTTGTCCTGCTAAAGTGGAAGCTTCCTGATATCCCTCTGGCTCCTTCCATCCTACAAAGGCTATCAACACTAGCAACCAACTAAAATGGAACGTTGTTCCATTATCTTGGGTATCTTGAACATCTACTAGGAACTCGTTTGATAAGAACTAGCACCAATTGTAAGCTTTTCCGTGCAATATATTAGCGGCTGACTTGATTGCGACCGCAGGTACTTCAGGTGGTCTACACTTGCGCAATAGATTGCCTGCAAGCAACTGGGTTGTAAACTTTGTTGCGCGGTCATTGATGTCGACTGTTGGGAACCCAGGTCCCTTCCGCACTATGCCAAAATCTTTTGCTACTTCGGTGCTAAGGGCTCTATCCTGCGCCCTCTTTATGATGAGGTTAGCAGGGTCCTCTCCTCTCTTGTTTAGTCTGGTGATCTGATGAATCATGTTGATACTGATATCAATGCGCTTTTCCAACCATAGGAATCCTTCATGCACGCAAGTGAGCAATGTTCACGCTACCGCGGAAAACTCAGCACTCTTAGTAAAGTGTGGCATTTGCAGTAAATTTAAGAAGCTTGATGGCTAGATGGCCCTTGGCCATTCTTGAACTTCCAGTCTGCCAGTGCTGGTCTGTGCGTCCTTGACCCAATTAATATAGGCATTTGGTCTAAATTGTGGGTAAGTTTTTTACGTTACCAGCGTATTTCCAGTAAGTCTTGGTCATCTTGCTTGCAACCTGGTACACAACCCATCAAATTCTCCTCAATCTTCACCCTGGTATAAATAGTGGGTAGTGAGATTTCGTACTGGAAATTCTTTTCTATGTGGACTGGTGGGGCATCAAGCTTCCTTGGAGGGATGTAGTCAGGCACAGAATAAAACGACAGGTTTTGAGCTAAGGCTAACTGCTGTAATGGCACTTCGGAGCCCCCCTGCTCTGAAGCTGTCTCTTTGCCCTTGCTGCTTCCTACAGCCTGCCGTGCTGAGCTTCTAGATGCACTTTATTTCGTCGTTGTCATTGCTGCTGGAATCCCTACTTGCTCAAATAACCAGGAGATATCTTCCAACTCAACCTGTTCACTCATACAACGCTCTGTTCGCTCAGCTCTCGAATAGTTCAAATACTTCATAAAAATGGTTAAATGGCCGAGTGAGGTCTATTTATAGGCCGAGTGAGGTCTATTTATAGCCTCTGCTGGTCTTCTACATGGCCTTCCGTGGTTGCCGAGGCCCTAAGAGCCATATTCATTGCCAGTTCCTGCGTATTATCTTGGCCCTGTCATCCGATCCTTCTCATGATGCGAATGTTGTTTCCTTAAATGCCAAAAGGTTGCCTGGCAAGCCAGCTTTTCAACTCCGTTGAATCAGCGTTAATGGCTTAGCCTGCCAGCCGGATTTCAATACGAACTGGTCACTTCGGTCTTTAATGGGTTCCAAAATTTCACATCCGCCCTTAAATTTTAAACTTTCCAAGTGCCGCTAATTTGGTTAACGGCCCACTAACCGACTGACAGATGTCATGGTAACGGTTTTCGTCATAATGTGCTGGTGGTCTAAAAGGATGTTTGCTTTGGGATGCGTGCTTGGTGTCATCTTCTGCGTGACTGTCGTCCTGTCTTTTCTGCACGATCAGTATCTATACTTGCTCCGCGCAACTACTCTCCTCTTTTTTTTTTTGCACGCACAACTTCAGCAGTGTTGCACGGTACACTTCCTTGAATCATACAGAACTCTGCATAGCTAGACTATCACGGTAAAGCTTTAGTTTGCTACCATTTATAAAACTTGGCAAGGTATCTCCGGCTAATGTAGCTAATTGGACTACGCCACCGTTAGTAACATGCATTACAGTATATGGGCCAAGCCAATGCATCTTAAACTTTCCAGGGAATTTCATGAATTTGCTATCATACAGGAGGACTAGATCACCTACCTAAAAGCTCTTGTTCTTGATGTGGCGATCATGCCATGCTTTTTCGCGATCTTTCTGTACTTGTTGGTGGAAGCTTGCGACGAAGCGATCTTCCTCTAACCCAACCAAGTGTAGGATCCTTTCTTTGAGTTCTGCGCGATCTACCATGCCTGTAAACGCTGCTATTCTCAAGCTAGGAACAATGTACTCCATCGGCATTATTGCTTCTTGCCCATAGGCCAACTGAAAAGGTGTATGGCCAGTTAGTTTCTTGCAGGTAGTCCTATATTCCCATAGTATAGATGGAATGCGCAGGTCCCAATCGTCCCGATTGATGTTGCATATCTTGGTTAGCGCATTCTCCAACACTTTGTTAAATGATTCAACAGTTCCATTCGCCTACAGATGATAAGGCGTGCTGCACTGGTGATGAACGTGGAACTCTTCGGTCAAAGCCTCAATGGTCTTATTCAAAAAATGAGTGCCTTGATCACTCATCAAGATATTTGGGCATCCAAACCTTGTAAGGATATTTTCATATATAAACTCGGCGGCCGTAGTTGCGCTACAGTCTTTTACTGGCTTTGCTTCTGCCCATCTGGTGAGGTAATTGGTAGTAGTAATGATATACCTTGCACCAGTTCTTTTCCTTGGTGGGTTAATAGGACCCACAAAATCAATGGCCGACTTCTCAAAGGCCTGCAATGTTAGCTCTGGATTTAAAGGCATTTCATCCCTGTGCGATGGCTTCCTTGTCCTCTGATAGACATCGCAACTTTGGTAGTGTTCCTTCAAATATTTATGAATTGCAGGCCACCATAGCCCTGCGCGTAATATCTTCTGCGCAGTAGCTCTACCTCCGTAATGTCCCCCTGCGATTCCTGAGTGTGCATCAGCCAATATGAATGGTTTCTCATGCTCTAGCACACATCTACGTAGTACTTCATCCGATCCCAGTTTGTATAGCTGACCTGCAATTATAGTGAAGTCTGTTGCGTGCACTACCAGCTGCTTCTTCTGCTGTGTAGTGAACTCTGTGGGTGCGAACCCAGTAGTCAGAAAGTCAATGATTTCTTTATAATAATCATCGACAACTTGTATAGAGAACAACTGCGCATAAGGTAGATTGTCTTCCAAATTCGTCGGTTCTTCTCCTGACTAAATCCTTAATAGATGATCAGGTCCCAAATTCAACATTCTTGGCTTAACCACAATTTCAAAGTTGTACTCCTGAAATAGGAGTAACCATTTGCATATGCGCCCCCCTAACAATGGCTTATTGACCAGGTATTTCAAGGAAGAATGGTCAGTGAACATAGAGAAGTGCGCACCAAGCAAGTAGTTCCTGAACTTCTGCAATGCATATACCATTCCGAGTCCTTCTCTTTTAGTGGTGGTATAGTTCTTCTCAGCGGATGATATCTTTCTGTTGGAAAATGCAATGGGATGATCAATGCCTCCCTCTCCTGGCTGAGAAAGAACAACGCCTAATGCGATACATGAAGAGTCAACATGGACATGATGTTAGGATTTTCCTATACTCCATCCTAGTCCTTCTAACATTTCTGACATTTTCAGTCCTGCATGCAAAATTAGGGTTTTGCATGCAATTAGGGTTTTGCATGCAATTAGGGTTTGCATGCAATTAGGGTTTGCATGCAATTAGGGTTTGCAGCACCAGCACCTAGCCCTTGCCAAACTAGCCCCAGGAGCTTCTCTCGGATAAGTCTTAGCTCTCCTAGAGCTTAGTGCGCCCTCCTTTCAGTTATTGCATGATAAGGGCGCCCTTCTTCACCTACCAGTCCAGTTTAGTTCAGTTATCTTCAGTTCTTCCTTGATTTAAGGATTAACTGAATCCTAACTGACCTTATCACTCTTTTGGACCTCCAGTGTGACTAGATAGACTGTTTTGACTCCAGTTAGCTCCATGAGCGCCCCCCACTGAGTCTCCTTCACTATATCAGTGCTTCCATGTGCCAGTTACACCAACCACACTCAGTTAGACTCAGTTTGACTCCCGGTTGATCACTACTTGTGCATTGATGACTTCACCGATGATGAGATAGACTCCTAGTTTGGCACTGATGACTCTCCACTGATTATGGATCTGTGCATGAAGGATAATTCGAATTACACCTAGTGAATTCGAATCCTCATACTCAGCATTGTATATTTACCCGGTTACTATTCTGATTAATGGAATGTGTGTAATTATTCTGCCTCTATTGGATCTATGTTCTATTGCTTCTCTCTTCTTCCTAAATTCTTTCATAGTGAGGTTTACATCATCTCTTTGGATCTTATGTGGGCAATTTCACATGGTATCAGAGCCTTGAGAGTATATTCTACCTCCATTCTTGAGAGTTTTTTGCAGGTATTTTGAAGTTCCAGCAGTTGCAGCAGCAGATTCAGTAGCTTCTATTTTGCACTTATTCAAGCAATCAAGATGAGCAATTCGAATGATCCTTCTTCTATACTTCTCACTCCTTTCAATTATTTCGAATGGAAAAGGAAGATGATAATACTCTTGCGATCAAGAGGGTTTACTAGAATAGTTGAAGAAAAAGATGTCATACCACATCAAGCTGAAAAGAGAGTCAAGCACCTAAACAAAATGGATGAAGCCTTTGGATTCATATGCCTTCATATTTCTGATGATCTATTGTTTCATGCTGATGGATTGAAGTCTCCATATGATTTATGGATAAAATTGAGGAGTCTTTTTGGCAAACAAGACGAACTGAGAGGCTACATTCTTGAGAATGAATTGGTTGCCCTTCAACCTAGCAATTTCGAGAGCATTCAAGATTTCTTCTCCAAATTTCAGAATTTGGTTTTGCATTGCAAGCAATGTGGCATCACTAAAAGTGATGAGCAATTGATACTCTCTATATTGAGCAAACTTGGATCTCAATTTTCTGTCTTTGTATCTACCTTTCATTCTGTTCGAATGTCCATCACTGGATGGAAGTTTCCCACCTTAAGTGACTTCATTGAGGCTCTCACTCAAGAAGAGAACAAACTGTTTCAAATGGGTGCCATCAAAACCTCCAGAGATCTAGCTCTGTTGGCTGGTGAATCAAGTGGAGCGAATGATAAAGGGGGACAAAAAGTCAAAGGAAAGAAACCTTCAAGATCCAAGAATGACAAACAAAAGAGACCAAATTGTACCTACTGCAAGAGAGGAAACCATCCTGAGCATGCCTGCATGCATAAGAAGATTGATCTTCTAACCAAGCTTCTTGAACAAAACCAAATTGTTGTTCCAAAAGAAGCAAAGATGTCTGATTCTGGAAGTGGATCTGATGATTGTCATGCATTGATGGCTGGTTTTTCAAAGACAAAAGCTCTCCTCATAGATTCTGGAGCTTCCAACCACATGATGGCACAAGAAGAATCCTTCTCCTCTTTGGATCTCCAAGATGGGCCTACCATTCACATGGGAGACAACTCTCAGATTTCTGCCAAAGGTTTGGGTACAGTTCATATGGAGCATGCTAAGTTCAAAAATGTCTTATTTGTTCCTTCTCTTACAGCTAATTTGTTATCAGTATATCAAATGACTCATACAGGATCTCCAAAACAAGTGATTTTTGGTCCAGACATAGTAGAGATTACAGAAATCTCCACTGGAAAGGTTATAGCGAATGGGATTGCTAATCATGCCTCAAAGGCATATGAGTTCTCCCACTTCATGCCCTTCTCTCCAACTATCCCTTCAGATTCTGATGAGGATCACAGTGACTTCTCTTCCAGTGACTCCTATTCTAGTGAGGAAGAAGATCAAGATTTTGATGTTGAGATCATAGTTCAAGAAGATTCAGAACCAACACCTATTCTTAGTCCAGATTCAAGAGAAATATGTTCTCACACAGTCCTTGCTACTACTAAGAACACAGTTGATGATGTATTTGCTTACAGAACTACTAGACTTCAGCAGCATGCTAACCTTGCATTATGCCATCCACCTCTCCATGAGAGATTCAGCATGATGATGGGGTTTACTCTTCCATTCCTTGGGAAAACTCATCATGATACATTCGCTCCAGTGACAGAAAAGGTTCCTGAAAGACTTGCTACATTCAACACATTCTCTAGCACTTGCATTCGCACTTTACAGAGGATTAGCTTACCAAGTCTCCTTGCAAAGTTTTCACTGATGAAAGCTTGCTTCTTTTCTGCTTAGAGTAATGGATCCTTGAGTTATTCAAAAAATATAAAAACAAAAAAATAAAAAGAAAAAAGAAAAATTGAGGCAGTATTCTTTTTATCATTTCATTGATTGTATGGGTGACCTTTGGTCCTAGTTACCAGGGCCCAGGATGGATTAAGGGGGGGTGTTAGGATTTTCCTATACTCCATCCTAGTCCTTCTAACATTTCTGACATTTTCAGTCCTGCATGCAAAATTAGGGTTTTGCATGCAATTAGGGTTTGCATGCAATTAGGGTTTGCAGCACCAGCACCTAGCCCTTGCCAAACTAGCCCCAGGAGCTTCTCTCGGATCAGTCTTAGCTCTCCTAGAGCTTAGTGCGCCCTCCTTTCAGTTATTGCATGATAAGGGCGCCCTTCTTCACCTACCAGTCCAGTTTAGTTCAGTTATCTTCAGTTCTTCCTTGATTTAAGGATTAACTGACTCCTAACTGACCTTATCACTCTTTTGGACCTCCAGTGTGACTAGATAGACTGTTTTGACTCCAGTTAGCTCCATGAGCGCCCCCCACTGAGTTTCCTTCACTATATCAGTGCTTCCATGTGCCAGTTACACCAACCACACTCAGTTAGACTCAGTTTGACTCCCGGTTGATCACTACTTGTGCATTGATGACTTCACCGATGATGAGATAGACTCCTAGTTTGGCACTGATGACTCTCCACTGATTATGGATCTGTGCATGAAGGATAATTCGAATTACACCTAGTGAATTCGAATCCTCATACTCAGCATTGTATATTTACTCGGTTACTATTCTGATTAATGGAATGTGTGTAATTATTTTGCCTCTATTGGATCTATGTTCTATTGCTTCTCTCTTCTTCCTAAATTCTTTCATAGTGAGGTTTACATCATCTCTTTGGATCTTATGTGGGAAATTTCACACATGAAATGGATTCTCCCAGTCCGAAAAAACTAGGATCGGTGCAGTGACCATCTTCTCTTTTAATGTGTCAAATCCTTTCTCACAGTCCTCATTCCAAATGAATGGTACATCTTTCTTCAACAACTTTTCCATGGCTACGGTTATCTGCGCATACCCTTTTATGAATTTCCTGTAATATCCAGTATGTCCCAATGTGGTGTGCAATTGCTTGACTGAATTTGGTGTAGGCAAGTTTACAATAGATGCGATCTTCGCAGGGTAAACCATCAAGCCCTGTTTGCACACAATGTGTCCCAACAAGATTCCATAGGGAACACATAAAACACACTTCTTCAAGTTTAATGAAATTTGGTGCTGTCTGCACTTTTCCAGCATCATCCTGAGGTTCCCAGCATGGTTCTTCAATAAACTGAAAATGGTCCAATCATCAAAGTAAACCTCTAAAAACTTATGTATAAAGTCCTTAAATGCTGCGACGACTACTCTAGAAAATATGACGGGTGCATTCTTTAGATCGAAGGGCATCACTGTGTATTGGAATGATCCCCATTCTGTAGCAAAAGTCATATTGTTCCTATCTGCGCAATCAATCCTAATCTGATGGTAACTATAGAATCCATCAGTAAAAGAATAGGCCTCGTTCCCTCCAACATTATCTAGCACTTCAATTGTAAAAGGTGTAGGAAATGGGTCGTGCATTGAAGCATCGTTCACTTTTCTGAGATCCACATAAATTCTGATCTCGCCCTTTCTTTTCTTATCTTGGATAACCATCGGGATTATCCATTCAGATTCTTTGAATAGCTCAATGATCCTGGCATCGAGCATTTTATCAAGTTCTGCCTTAACTCGTTCTTTATAGCACGGATTCAATCTATACGGTCTTTGCTTTACAAGCTTCGCGCCAAGCTTAAGAGGAATTTTCATCACTCCTAAGTCTCCCAGTATACCTTTCATCTCTATGAATTTAGTCGGGAATAGTTCGCGATACTCCTATAGTATGCCCATGACCTCCTCGACTGTGTCTTTGTCCCAATAGTCTCCGATAGCTGCGAACTTTGGCTCTTCACTGGTGCCAATGTTCACTTTTCTTGTCTTTACGGGTCCACTGATGTCTGGGATTTCTAGTGGAGGTCCTTCTACTTCGCGTGCGCCCTCTGATTTAGGTATCTTTATGTTTCGCGGGTCATCCTCATCACTGTTTGCTTGAGCTGCAGATTTGTCAGTGAGGTTATAACAATCAAGAGAAGGCTCTAATTGCTCCTCCCATTCCAGGGGTAGATGCGCAGGTATGCTCTCTGCGCCAAAGAATTCTTCTAGGGTCATATTTCCATCAGCGCAGTCTGGTCCGAATATTTTTTTCTGAAGAAGCTACAATGCATCATTGATGCTCAGATGTTCATCTTCGAAACTGAAATCTGTCTATAAGCTCACGGTCAGGGAAGACCAATCTATTGTGCCACTGCGCAGTTCCAAGTCTAGGTACCATTTCTTTGGAATCGGTTCTTGCAGCGTATGCACAAACAAATGCACCCATTCTGTTTTTGGTCTTTCCACCCAAGCTTGTGAACAAGTTGTTACAATGTAATTTTCCACCTTGTGAGAATCAACACTCTTTGGCCTAAAGGATCCATTTCACTGACTCAGAACCACTTTATATCCTTCAGACACTATTTTCCCCTATTTTTCCCCTTGTACACTTGCTGCATCATTACAGTGGGCGTACCCGCGAGTTGCATCACTATAGCCCGCGGGTAGCACGTAAAAGGTAAAAATCACTAGTTTATTAATTTTTACTCCCAAAAAGAGGTCATTGGGTGACCTTTGACCCTCGATCTGCCCAAGAAATGCCTCGATGTGTCCTTTCACTTACCTTTGAGAGGACTATATATTGAGCACATAAGGCTTATGGACGGGAGGGGAAAGAAGAGCAAGAGAACTCTAGTGGATTTTTACCCTATCTTGAGTCTACACTCATTGATCCTTGTAGTTGTGAACCCTTTATGTTCACCTTCCAAACCCCTATCATAGTTTGAGTTTTCCATTCCATGGAGGATTGAAGTGGTGGAGGCGCAAGTGGATTGACCTAGATCTTGGTTCAGATTGGTTGTCGGTAAGAGGTCGTATCACATTGTACTTCTTCTTGTTTATTAATAGAAATACTCATATTCTCGTCCATTAATGTTGTAAATGTTGTTTATACTACATTGGGTTGCATTTACTTGTTATATCATGGGCCATTGCTATTGATGATGTTAATGCCGTTTATATATTATATGTACTTGTTGTATATTGGCTGTCAAGACTAATTTGCAGATTCAAGTGCATGGATTGAAAAAGCTCCAACGGGGATCTACATCAAATGTTTGGATTGAGGTTGGTTATATTCTTCATTATCTTAGTATTGTCATTTGTATAGCATAGCATTGAGAATTGAGTTGATTTCTGGTAGTCAGTTATCTGTTGTGGTCTACCCCAAGCCACAGTGAGTTTTCTACAATATAGAAATGGTGACCATACTAGGGAAAACATCCATTTTGGGGGATTTTTGAGCATTAGTCATTAATTAGAGTTGTTGTTTGTTGAAGCTCTGTGTCACTGATTGGACGTTGAGATACAGTATAGAAAACTGGTTTTTTCTGAGCCATTAGACTCTTTATTTTCCCATTTGCCTTTCCTTACCCGTGGGCTAGCTTAGCTCTGCCCGCGTACACCCGCCTCTGTTTACTCTACTGCTCGCGGGTACCCACAGGTTTTCCTTCGACAGTAGCGTACAACTCCGACATTGGTTGATTTATGACTTTTGGTTGTTGTTGGGTTGGATTTGGATGATCCCGAGTCTTTGTTGGCCTGTTTCTTGACTGTTCCATGCCTTGGTTGTGACCAGGACTCTTCTTTTCTCTTGGTTGAGCCTTGTTGGTTTTTTACCCATATTTGGATTTAGCCTTGTTGGTTTTTTCCTTTTGAGCTCATTCCGTCGGCTAAGTCTCACTGTTTGGTATCTGCTGGGTTGTCTTAGTGATCTTCTGGGCATATCAGTGACTAGATAGTAGGATTTTGCTTGCATTTTTCATTTCTTTATATTGAAAAATACAAAAATATACATATAGTTTTGCATTTTCCTTTTGTTTATGAGAGAAAATACAAAAACAAAAATTGCTTTTATGTACTGCATCTTGCAATGAGTGCTTTCTTCCTTCATTTAGATTCTAATTGTGCATTGAAAATATAAAAGGATTGCATATTTATTTCAAAACCGTTGGATTGATTTTGCATGCTAGTGGCATTGTTTTCATTAGATAGATGAGTCTAGGATTTGAAGATTTCGCATACTATTGAATCATACAAATCACCAGTTTCACGACCATATCCCTTGTGTAACCACAGCCATTAAAATTAACGCTTAATCTTAAAATTGATTAGACCGATTTTATTTATAGGGTACACCAACTAGCACATGTTTAGAGTCTTGGAATAGATCATTGTGAGTTAACAATCCAAGACTACTAGACGAAACATTAGGTGTCTAAACAGGGAGTGGAGGAATCCATGGTATAGATCAGTGTTCTTAGGAAGCTCTACTCAAACCAGAGTTAAGCACAAGGTCACGGGAGGTCCAGATCCACCCGAGGACGACCTGTTCGATCCTTCATTTCCACACAATTATATACACGGGATGCCAGAGTTACATGATGACACTGGTCCTACGATCAACCCAATCGCATTCTCTTTTGGTATGCCTAATTGTAATACAATTGATCCTTCCACTACGTTTGGTAGTCACGCTGGCACTAGCCATAGTGTTAGCCACACTGTACCCACTGGGGGCAATACTCTCGCCGGGGGCACCACGTTGTCCACTCACACACATAGTATGGGGATTGGTCGTATTCCTCCTAACAATGCTAATCTTGGAAGGCGACCGCCTCCTAGGGATACCCAACCTAATAGGAACATTGTTCGCAACACGACTCGCCATCCACCACCTAATACACATGCCACTACTCGTCAACCTAGGACTACTTTCACAAATGTTAATGCTCCTCCTAACCATGGGGGTGGACATATACTGCATACTTTTGCGTCCACTGCTGCCACTAGTAATTCCAATGTAGGAGGTGGGAATATATCCTATCCACATGGACATAACGCCACCATCCCTGCTACTAGTAACACCAATGTTGGGGTTGGGAATACATATCATGCTTATGGTCACCACACAACTGCTCAAGCTGATCCAAATGATGGGGGTGGGAACATACCTCACCATTATGGTCATTACAAATCGGTTCATGCTACGAATAGTACGTATATGCCCCATACTTATGGTGGAAACCCTTACTACAACACAGTCGGTGCTGGCCACTAGTACAACCCACCCCAATATGGTGCCCAAAACACGTATATACCTGCTTACTCTCATATGGGTCAGGTCGGAGGAGGTTATCAACCCTATGGCCATGGTCAAGCTTATGGTCCATCAGGTCCTCATTATCAGCAGTTTAATGCTTATGGTCAAGCTTTTGGTCCATCTTATAATTCGGTTCTGTTCAACCAACCTTTTATGGGAGCTTATAATCAAGCTTTCCAGCTGCAACTCCCGTTCCTTGCACATTTGAAACTTCCGGATCTTTTGAAGCTCATGAATGATCTGGTGTGTCACGACCCTAATTGGCCTCCGGTCCCTACCAAGCTCCCTTCGGACATTCCTAAGTTTGAAGGGAAAGGTGGTGAGGACCTGGGTGATCATGTCACAACATTTCACCTTTGGTGCTCCTCCAACTCGTTGAATCACAATTCTGTTAGATTACAACTATTTCAACGCACCCTCACGGGGGCAGCCGCAAAGTGGTATGTTGAGTTTCCTGGAAACACTTATAGGGTTTTTAACGAGATCGCTTTGGTTTTCTTGGATCATTTCCAATTGTCGGTTGGCTATGATATTGGTACTGAAATTTTGTCTACCTTCTGTCAGAATAAGGCCACACATATTTATGACCACGTTCAAGAGTGGCGTCGGCAGAAGAGGTTAGTGAAAGCCAACATTCCTCCAGAGTTCCTGTTGGAATGGTTCCTCAAGTCTCTGCTCCCATACATTTCTAAGGATGTTTCGATGTCCGACATTGTGACTGAGGAACAAGCCATCTTGAAAGTCCAGCAGTTAGACTTACTATACTCTCAGTCTAGCATTTTGTATGACATTATTCCTGACGCACCGCGAACACGCCATGAGCCCTAGTCAGTTCCTAGACCGCATGCCGATGGCATTGTAGGATCCGCAAGCACTCGCCTTGTATATTTGGTAGCTAATCAAATGCAAAATTTGTCGCTAAACCAGTTTACTCCTGGGCAAGTTCACACCTTGTCCACTTCCACCCCGTCGTCCGATGTACACAGTGTGTAATCGACGAACCAATCAGGTAACCAACAACCTGGTGGTAAGAAAAAGGGGAGAAACAACTGTAAGGGAGGAAACAATAGGAACAACAATATCAATCACAATACCCCTCGTAAGGATAATGCCAACCCTCCTCGGGAAGGTGGAAATGATGGTGAGGACCGTAAACTTAGTCGTGAGGTGAAGTTTCCTTGTAAGATTTGTGGGGAAGATCATCTTACTCACTTATGTCCTCGAATCGAAGAATCATCGAAGCATTTGGCACGGATCCTAGCTGTGTTAAAGGATCCCCTTCCTCATCATCAAAACATGGCTTCGCATGCTCCCACCACTGGTTATGGACCTACTGAGACGGCAATGTCTTCTTCCAATACTGGTGGCTATGGATGTGTGAATATGGTTCAATCGGAGGTTAGTGTTGCCACTCATCAACGCGATTATGGTGCAACACAACCTAATATGGGGAGTGAGCCTCCCCCTCCTCCTGACAATTCCTTGCATATCGAGAAGCCCTCTAATATGCCGCAGATACCGAAATGTGTTCTTAAGTGCTCTACGCATAATCCTAATGCTCGAGCCACCCATAACTACTCCATCGTGGAAGACTTGGGCCAAACTCCATGTGCCATGTCAACTCTTGAAGTTTTGCAGGCCTGTCCTTCTCAAAAGCATGCCCTTTTGAGTGTGTTAGGAGTTCAGGATGGGGGAAGTCCCAGAGTTATCAAATTCAACATTACTGATGTTCAACCTCGCTTACCTTACCATGTGGCTTTTCAAATCCAGGTGGCGTGCCTTCAAAATTTTGTCAAACGTATGAGGTTGACGAAGGTGCTTCCGCGTCAGTAATGTCGTTAACTTGTTGGAAATCCCTAGGCTCTCCTCCTCTACTCGCGTCTAGAACCACGCTCACTGCATTCGACGGTCGTTCATTTAAGCCCCATGGAATTATACCTTCCCTTGTTTTCTGCTTGGGAGGTAAATCTGTGCCTATTGAAGTCGAGGTGGTTGATGCACCCATTGACTACAACCTTTTACTGGGTCAGAATTGGATGTACGCTATGAAGGCTGTCGCGTCTACTATATTCAGAATTATCTACTTTCCTCACGAAGGCAAGATTGTGACTATCGATCAGCTGGATTTCGTTAATTCCTCTTCCACAGCATGCATGGGATCCATAGACCCACAGGTTACTCATTCTCAGCCGGAAACTGGGAACATAGGTGTTGGCATGTAGCCTTCATTGATGGGAACTTATGATTTTTCCGCACCTGTGAATTTTATTGGAACCATTACCGACGATGCGTCTCCTCCTTTGCATAATATGTCGTTACGGACTTGCTATTTCAATGATCCATGGACTTTACCGTCCACGAGTTCCACATATAGAGACATTACACATATCGGGATGTCTATGCCACTATCTGTAGCTTAGCTTGCTTACCATCATATTCAACAAGCCACTGCAGAGCTGGATCTTTCTTCTTCTTAGACAGTCGAGGAAGATCCTGCTACGCTGCCAGTTTGGGCAGCCAACTCATCTTGTTCACACGACTTCCTTGATTATACTTTGCCTTCAGATGAAGCTATTATGGAGGCCATGTGTGGTAGTGAGAGGCCTTGGGAAGATATGCACCATCGCTCTTATTTCCTTCCCAACCTTGAGCTCGCAAAACAAGAAGAGTTTAGGATGACTTTAGCAGAGATGGTTGGTCACCCTCTGGCTCTTTTAGGGTCGCATGATGTTTTTGTGGAGGGGAATATGGATAACATTTCCTCGACTACATCGATCAACATATCTCATACTCCTGGAAAGGTCAAGAATGTTTACATCGGTAATGATTGCACTCCTGAGAAGATTGCTATTTACATTGAATTGTTTACAGAACTCCGGGAAGCTTTCTCCTGGTCATATGAGGAGATGCCAGGAATAGACCCCTGCATTGTTGAACATGAGATTATAACATATCCCAACGCTAAACCGGTTCGACAACGCTTACGTGCTGTGAACCCTAGAAAAGCAGCCGCTATCAAGGCAGAGGTGGAGAAACTTCTCAAGGCTGGTTTCATCTACCCCGTTCCCCTTACCAAATGGGTGTCAAACCCCGTTTATGTGGATAAGAAGTAGGGAATGATCCGTGTATGCACTGATTTTAGAGATTTGAACCGTGCATGTCTGAAAGACAACTTCCCCACGCCATTCATCGATCCGATCTTGGATGCTTGTGCAGGAAGTGAGATTTTTTCATTCATGGATGAATTTTCAGGGTATAATCAGATTCAAATCAAACTCGAGGACCAGCATAAGACAACTTTCATTTGTCCTTGGGAAACGTTTCATATCAGAAAATGCCATTTGTCCTTAAAAACGCCGGAGCTATGTTTCAGCGTGCCATGACCTATGCCTTTCACGATCCTAAAAATATTATGGAGGTTTTCTTGGATGATCTTACTGACCATTCTCGCAAGAGAATGGACCACCCCAACCACCTCCGCATGATTCTCGAATGATGTATACGATACAAGATTCGATTGAATACTAACAAATGCATCTTTGCTGTAAGGACGGGTCGCCTTCTGGGCTTCATAGTTTCAAAAGAGGGTATTAGAGTCGATCCTCTTAAAGTTGAGGAAATACTTTGGTTGCCTTCTCCACGCAACTTGTTACAACTTCAGAGCCTCCAAGGGAGAGCTACTTTTCTACGCCGTTTCGTAGTCAATTATGCTAATCTTACCAAAGGTTTTGCGCCCATATTGAAGAAAGACACACCCTTTATCTGGGATGAGTGAGCCCAGCAGTCTTTCGACGCCCTTAAGAAAGCTTTGGTATCGGCCCCTGTGCTTAGTACACCAAACTTCGCACGAGATTTTATCCTTTATGTGGCCACGTCTCAAGAGACGATTGGCATGGTCTTGGTTCAAGTTGATGATGCACTCGTCGAGCATGTCATATTTTACCTCAGTCGAAATCTAGTAGACGTTGAGCTAAGATATACTCATGTGGAAAAGTTGGCACTTGCAACTGTCCATTCAGTCCAGCGGTTATGACATTACATTTTGCTTAGAACAACCACAATTGTCGCGCATATCAATCCATTTCATTTGGTGCTATCACGATGCCTTATAGGGGGGAAGTACAATAAATGGATTATGATCCTTTAGGAGTTCGATCTTGATTTGGCTTCGGCGAAATCGGTGGTGTTTGCTGAGCTTATGTCGGACCTTCCGAGACTTGATGAGGATGTCATTCATGAAGACTCCTTTGTGGATGAGCACTTATTTCTCATCTCACCCGAGGACCCTTGGTATGGGGATGTCATTGTATATCTCCAAACTTTGAAGTTTCCTCTGCACTATTCACGAGACGAGCGACATCGTGTGAAACATCACGCTAAAGATTATACTATCGTCGGTGGCACTTTGTATCGCCGAGGAAAGGATTCTATTCTTCGTCGTTGCTTAACTCACGAAGAAGCAGAGTGGCTGCTCTATGATTTCCATGCCGGGGCATGTGGCGGTCAATTATCCGGGCTTGCTACAACCCAACGTATCTTGCGAGCTGGTAATTTTTGGCCCTCAATATTTAAAGATTATATTAACGTTGTGAAGAGATGCCACCCTTGCCAGGTGTTTTCTCGGAATATACGCTCGCATCCAGCACCCCTTCATCCGATCGTCACCGTCAGTCCCTTCACCAAGTGTGGGGTGGATTTCATGGATTGCAAACCAGCTTCAGCTGGGGGGCATCACCATATTATAGTGGCCGTGGACTACTTTCCCAAATGGGTTGAGGCCATGCCTACCGTAAAAGCCAATGGTGCTACAGTAGCCCATTTTGTGTTCAATCAAATTATCACTCGGTTCGGTATTCCGAAAGAGATTGTCACTGACCATGGCAGTCACTTTCAGAACAAGATGATGGAGGATTTGTCTCTCAATCTTGGGTTTCATCAAGAACACTCATCTTCTTATTATCCCCAAGCGAATGGTCAAGTTGAAGCAGTTAATAAGTCTCTGAAGACCATTCTCCAGCGTACCATCCAACAAAGCAAGACCAACTGGCACATCATTTTATATCCTGCTTTGTGGGCATATCGAACTGTAGTCAATACTGCCATCGGGTTCTCACCATTTCAGCTAGTTCACGGTGTGGAGTCACGTTTACCGATTGAATGTGAAATCCCTTCTCTTAAACTAGCCATAGAGCTCCTCCTTAATATGACGGGTCTTGAGCAATGTTTAATCCACCTTGAGCAACTTGACGAGCAGTGTCGAGATGCCGCCGTGGCTATAGATGCCAACAAGCATCATGTTAAGGTTCAGTATGATAGGTCTGTCCATCCCCGGCAATATGCTGAAGGTGACTTGGTCCTCTTATATGACCAAGATAAAGAACCCCTAGGGGCAGGCAAGTTCAACCCCATGTGGCATGGCCCTTACATCGTGAGGCGTGTCCTGGAAAAAGGAGCCTATGAATTAGAAGACTATGAAAGGACTATCTTGAAGGAGCCTAGAAATGGGCTCTACCTCAAGCGGTATTACACTTGAACCTCTGGTTCAGGCTAATACTTTTGTAAACTACTGTATAGTTACTTCTATACATAGTTTAGCTTTCTTTTGGTTTTCGGGTCTGTTGATTAGCTTCCGTTTGATTGACAAATGTCAGCAGAGTTTCCTACATTCTTAGGGTTCACAGATGGTGCTAGCCGTCATACGCAGCAGCGTGCTTCTGCTGCCTAGGTTATTTTCTCACCTGACCACCTAGTTGTGTCCTCAAGAGATGCTTGTCTTGGTCCTACATCTAACAATGTGGCTGAGTATAGTGCCATCATTGAGCTACTTTGGGATGTCGTTTCACATGGTATCCAGTCTTTAGAAGTCCGCCTGGATTCACCTAGCCCTACCCAGCCCTACCCGCGACCCGCATAGTTATAGCTCGTGGGTAGCGCCGTGACCATGTAGGGCATGGCCAAACAAAATTTTTAAGCAATGAAATTTGAAATAAAAACATTAAAATGGAAGGTGGAGATGAGATTACCAACCTGCTCTTGACGGTTCGACGATCGGACGCCTATAGCTCCCGGAATCAACAACTGAACTTTGAGGTGAAAACTAACCACAAAACTCCAAATGGGTGAATAATAAAAATGAATTGTAAATTGTAAATTTTTATTACTATTTATAATTTTCAAGACCCACTTGTCTATAGTTTTTTCCATTTAATGTTGTTGTGGACTAATACAATGTCATGGAGTAGCGTTTTTAACAGATTTCTTCGGCGAAAGTTGTTTCCGAATGTTTCACACCTACAGCATGTACGTTTCACACCTGGCATATAGGTTAGATGTCATTTTCATGTGCATTATGCATTTGACCTTTTGATCACTTTCATAAACCCTAGGTGCAACCCCGCTTCTTAAATGACACGGAACCTTCACACTATTATAGAAGTGTCGTTATGTGGCGATAGGGCCTTTCCGAACATGGGTACCCTAGATAGAACCCCTTTTTTGCATTCTGGTGCCCATGCGGTTGCTTGTCCTTAGGATTAGGAGTCCTTTGTAGTTACGCCATGACGTTGAGATAAAGACTCATACTCTACTTTGTCTTATGTTGGCCATCTCCCATGAGGACTCCCTCGTTTATATCAAGTTGTGATTGCATTGCATCATCTTGCTTGCCGCTTGAGCCTTGTGCCGACTCCCACTTACTCTATTATTAGCTTGGTGCCTGAGCACTTTTCCCTGTCAAGCCCTGCAGAGCCTATATTTTCCCTTCACAATTTGATGACCTTTTGAACCTGAGGGAACACACCCCTCGAGTGTCCACATCCTGCATGCACTTCCTTGCATTGATCATAGGTATGTTCCACTGCTTGGAACTAGTCTGCTCGCTATTTGACACTCGTTCCCTCACTTGTTGTACTATTAGAAATTTTATTCTTTTTCAAGCTTTCACCAAATATGAAAAAGACCAAAAAAAATCAAATATTCCAAAAATCCAGACGGGATTATGGTTACTACTTCGTGTTGGCAGCCGTTGTGTCGCATTTGAACAGAGCATTCATTCCACTCCATACATTATGAGTCGGGACTATAGTTGGACCTTAGGAGCTGTACTTGTTTCTCTGTTTACTCCACCGATTGGTTAAGCTTCCAGTCATTATGGAGCCCTTTGTAATGCCTCCTGGATTGCAAAATCTATATCAAGTCTATGCTTCTTGAGTCTATCCATCTGCTCATGCTCTTGTTCAAAGGAAGTCCTGAAACCAGAGTCAGCCACTCCTCAGATATCTTGACTATTGCATGTCGGTCATCCTTATTGAGTCAGTCTGTTTCACCTGAGATCTTCCAAATCTTTCAGCGTAGCTGGTACCTCGTGCTGGTTGATGGGGGATGCCTTAATTCCCTCCTTCCAGCGAGTCTCATTCCGTCGAATTCAACCCATTTATTCCGGAACTTGAGGCTTAGAGTTCGATTGAGTACCTCGAAGCTTGCAGTCATTAGTGGCAGGTTCTCTCGCCATCGACAATTTTGGGAATACATCAATGTCCCTTGATCGATGGATTCATCCTAGTGTTCAACTTCAACTCATCTATTCACACTCCGATGATTGTGGTCTATGCCTTGATGCCCATTTTCATTATTGGTGGGTTATCTCGCATTTATTAATGGTATAAATCATTGATTGGTAATTAGACGATGTCACATCAGGTTCGACCTCAACTCCTTTATTCACTTGATGGGACTTGCACCATCGAAGACTTGTGTAGAAGAACCCGGACGATAGTGGCATTTAGTATGCTACTTATGATGATGACTTTACATCTGAGATATCACCTCTCAGATATCAGCAGTTTGTACCTCCAGTTTGCACCAATTGTTTCCTTTTCAGCAGGAGACCATATCTTACTGCAGAGGGATCATGGCGATGATCACTTATGACATATATTCACTATGTACTGCCTATTCATGGCCATTGTATTAGATTGTTGTACTACCGACATGTATTCAGGGATACTATTGTATTATGATGAGTGAGATGCTCCTTCCACTTGTGTCTCCATCACTCCACTTCTGAGATTTATAATGTATTTCGGACATTGTAGCATCAGTCTCTGACCTCACACTTTAGGGGGCATCTGTTACAACGTAATTTTCCACCTTATGAGAATCAACACTCTTTGGCCTAAAGGATCCATTTCACTAACTCGGAACCACTTTATATCCTTCAGACACTATTTTTCCCTTGTACGCTTGCTGCATCATTATAGTGGGCGTACCCACGAGTTGCATCACTATAGCCCGCGGGGAGCATGTAAAATGGTAAAAATCACTAGTTTATTACTTTTTACTCCCAAAAAGTGGTCATTGGGTGACCTTTGACCCTCCATCTGCCCAAGAAATGCCTCGATGTGTCCTTTCACTTACCTTTGAGAGGACTATATATTGAGCACATATGGCTTATGGACGGGAGGGGAAAGAAGAGCAAAAGAACTCTAGTGGATTTTCACCCTATCTTGAGTCTACACTCATTGATCCTCGTAGTTGTGAACCCTTTATGTTCACCTTACAAACTCCTATCATAGTTTGAGTTTGACATTCCATGGAGGATTGAAGTGGTGGAGGCGCAAGTGGATTGACCTAGATCTTGGTTTAGATTGGTTGCCGACAAGAGGTCATATCACATTGTACTTCTTCTTGTTTATTAATAGAAATACTCATATTCTCGTTCATTAATGTTGTAAATGTTGTTTATACTACATTGGGTTGCATTTACTTGTTATATCATGGGCCATTGCTATTGATGATGTTAATGCCGTTTATATATTATATGTACTTGTTGTATATTGGCTGTCAAGACTAATTTGCAGATTCAAGTGCATGGATTGAAAAAGCTCCAACAGGGATTTACATCAAACATTTGGATCGAGGTTGGTTATATTCTTCATTATCTTAGCATTGTCATTTGTATAGCATAGCATTGAGAATTGAGTTGATTTCTGGTAGTGATCTGTCTGTTGTGGTCTACCCCAAGCCATAGTGAGTTTTCTCCAATACACAAGTTTCCACGTGATCCCTTGGATTTGTCTGTCCATTATATTTTGCAAAAGGTAATGTAACCTTCTCAGCGAATTTGATTTGCATCTTAATTCTGCATTGATCCCATGTAGTCAATGTTTGCTTTTGCGCAACCCACCATCTAGGAGGTGTGTCGCGCAATGCTACATCTAATGCTTGTAAGCGGTGTTCATCTGCAATTCATGCAGTATAATCTCTAATGAAAGAATAAATGTTAGATGAACCATCATATGTGGGGATTAGGCTTACCTACTTTCCAATCCAGCGTATTGACTTCGTGACCTGCGCGCATCTCCTTGCAGATACTTCATGCATGCGGTTTTGCTAGTTCTCCAAACCTGCATCCGAGTTTGAAATGTAAGAGCTGTCACATCTCCAGCTAAGTGTACCATCTGCAGTAGGGTTGATGTAATCTTCCTGGTTCATGGTTAGTTTGTACAATCGGTCCAAATCCTAAGCTTGGGATTCCTCTTGAATCGGTTCACTGTATTTGTCTCCATCGACAGGGTCCAGTGGTGCAATCACCCTGAGATGTTTTCCTTCAAAGATCATCTTCCTGGTCTTCAAATTTATGATTGCAAGGTTATCAATAGCCCAGTCAATCCCCAATAATGCCGGGAAAGGTTGAATATCGTCCACAATCTTGATAACTTTGAAATCGGCGTGACTCTGTACTCCATCAATGTCAACAACCACACTGGCCAACCATCCAAACAGTATGACTTTTTACTGATTTTCCATTCTCAATTGGATAGGTGACCATGATAGCTTTGGTCACCTCATCTGCTGCCATGTCTGCTTAGTTAAGACATTGACCTCTGATCCCAAGTCAAGAATGATTTCATCCATTTCATAATCTCCTATCTGCGCATTGAGTCTCATCTCTCTGCCTGTTGTCTTATGTTTCTTGATATGATGAACTGCACTATCAGTAGTGTCTTATTTACTGCGCGGTTCATACTGATTTATAACCTTCTGCAGTTCTGTTATAGCATCCGGGTTCTTTAACAATTTCATGTAGCTTCTAAGTAACTGTGCAACAGAGGTGCATTCTCTGCTGCGGCGCTTGTGTTGTCATAAGCAGCATGTATGTCTTCCACATACGGTGTTTGACTGCGCAGTGGGATCCTCGACGACCTTGGTGCCGATTCTTTAAGGATATCCCGTGCTTATGTAAATGATCCTTTGTTCTTCGCCAGGTCAAAGGCAGGTGTTTTCTTGGCAGCTTTTCTTATCCATTGTGTCTCAAGGGGTGTTTGCTTAGTTCCAAAATCTCCAGAAGTCGAAGCTTTTTCTCCTCGATCGTGCCCTGTTGCAGCACCGTTGCGCGTTACTACATTGATGCTTGGATCTTCGGGTCTCCTTTCTGCTGCAATCCACTGAATGTTTTGAGTCGGTGGGTCTATTCTTCTGCGTTTCTGCATCTCGACCTCTAGTACGGGGTAATCTTCAATAACATGCTCAAAATATTTACAGTAATTGCACGTAGTGCATGGGTTGGTACAATCCCTAGAAACATGACCTGGTTGGCCACAATTATAGCAAAGTACCTGACCACGGCCTCTTCCTTGTGTCGGGCCTCTTCCTCTTCCACAGTATCCACCACCACGGCCTCTATATCCCCCCTCGTCATACTGCAGATTCTCTTGCTTCGGCTGGTTGTCTTCTTGGACATGGTATATTCCAACACCTCGCATTGCTTCCATATCACGCTTTCTTTCATTCATTAGCTCATATGCGCGACAGTTGGATTCATCATGTCCAATTGATTTACAGAAATTACAATACAAGCTCTTAGGCGTTTTTACATATTTCTGTATGAGATAACAGTCTTCTGGTCGGTGTCCTCTACTTCTGCAGATTTCACACCAGGTTGCCTGGTTCTAATTAATCAGGTTTGGTGCACCGTTGTTAAGATAGTCTTGAAATAAAGGGCAATGTTCTATGGTGTGGCATTCTCCCTTACAACTTGTACACCAGACGTCGTGCCTTGGTTCATATCTTTTTTCCTTTCCATTCTTCATGCTTTGCAATTCTAGTGTCAACTGGTTTTGGATCTGTGACATCCCAGAACTAGGCTCACCGATCGGCGAAGCCTCTAGCTTCATCGCGATCTCTAAGGCCTCTGCCTGTGATGCAACCTTCTGTTGCATCAATGGTTGTTTGATGTGGGGTAGCAGTGCATCAATGAACCATTATTTATGTTGTTGCGGAGCTATCACAAATGTTACTTGGTCTAGGAGTGTTTTAAACTTCTAGTCAAATTCCCAGACCATTTCATTAGATTTCTTCTTAATCTCTTTCAGCTCTGTGATACATTGGGATTCGGATTTTGGTTTCTTAAACTCTGCTACCATCGTAGCCTTTATTTATGCTAAGGTTCTTAGTTGTTCTTGAGAATATTTCATAAACCAATGAAGGGCTCTATCCCTGAAAGTAGTGACGAGCTGCGCTCTCTTCACAACATCATCCTGAATTTGCTTTACACTCCATACGAATTCACATGAAACCAATGTTGATTAGGGTCTTCTAGACCCGTTCCTTTGAATATCGACAATTTTATGTCATTATCTGTCATTCTCCTTCCTGGTGGTGTATTGGTGTTATGATTCTGGGGAGGGTTTTGAGCGAAAAAAGTAAAAGGGATATTTGGAATAGTGCTAGGGATACCACTCTGTGGACTATTCTGAGACTGGGTGTTCTGGACTGGACTGTTACGAGTCGTATTTACCTGCACACCCGCGCCTGCGGTGCGTCTAGTACTAAAATTCTGCGGGGTGGGATGCGCGACGTTCGCAGCGGGTGGGTTCTGAGATAGGGGTGGCGCGGTATTTGCAACCGGCGGGTTCTGTGGTGTAATAGGATGGATGGTGGCTGATGATGGTGCGGTTTGATTATTAAGGTCACACGGGAGTTCTGTATTCACACAGAGTCTAGGTCCTCCTGGATTCTTTTCTTTATTAAACTTATATCTCTTTCCACTTCTCAGGTTATGTGTCTCTTCATCAGAATCACTATATATGCTATTGACCATGACAAATGCAAAATATTACTGCATTCTTAAAACGCCTTTTTCAGCTAAAAGAATTTTAATGTATAGACTGAGGTTTTTCAAGAACTTACCTCTGAATCCTTCGAAGAAGTATGCTTTGTCTTGATTGTAGGACTTCAGCGTGTCTACAACAAATTCCGTTACAAATCCTTCAAGTATGCTATCAAACCAGAAGTCGACTGCTTGCGTCAGTGGGATGTCTATTGCTTTGAGATGTGCTGTGAGCTCTGGAGTCCACTCTGTAGGTACTCCTTGAAAACATGTTTTCTTTTCTGTGAGTCGTGAGATCCAATCGTGCAACTCGTTTCCAAACGATGGCCAGAAAATCTCTTGAATCTCTCTCATAAGTATCTGTTCAACCACTGTATGTCGGTGAGATGCGGATGTTTGTTCTCTTTCTTTTCAAAATCTCTTTCAATCTTGTCACACCAATCCCAGATCTCTTTCTTTTCAGGATGCCAATTGTATGAACCCAACGGGAACTGGTATTCTTCTTCACACATTACTTTCCAAGCACACTATCACATCATTGGTCTTAGCTGGGCAATGGAACCATTTGTTGGCTGTAAATAACCTTCCGGAGGTTTTCAACATAGACCCAGGTAATTCACGGTTCAAGGAACCAACAAAACCCCTATTCACCGGCCCTTTCAGCAATAGACTGCATGCAGCCTGATGTATCACCTGAGGTGAAGCTGAGGGGGTGGTTGCGGAATCAAGTTTCCACAACCGGGTGATGCGAGGGAGGAAAGACTGATAAGCAGCGCAATACCTTGTGGACTGCTGCGGATCACCAACTGCACAAACCTTCTGTTCCGCGTCGGGTACTTCGGCGTGCAATTGTGCTTGCGCACTAGCGCCTCTAACGACTACACACTATCGAATACTTTTGCGTTACGACAATAAGCTATCAACAGCTTACCTCGCAGCAAATCTCAATGACTCGGCGCATCAACTAGACCGTGCGTCCCTTCCAGGCTGATTAATTCTAACCAATCCTACTTAGCATTCTTTATCCCTTCAACTCGTTTAAGTTCTTATCATTAAGCTACAGGTAATTGAATAAACATATATTTACTGCGCACTCCAACGCTGCGCTTAAATTCAATGTTCAACTATGTGACTAATTGGCAGATTCATACATTCCCAGACTCATAAGTGTTGAATACTTAACATTCCTCCATGCATGTATTACTTAACATATTATTCCCATTCTCTGCGGTGAATACATATAAAAGCAATCACATAACATAAGATTTAAGCATTAAACATTCATACCAAGCAATTGAACAATCATACACACACAATAGTCACATAAAAAAGAATTTAAGGTGGTTCACCCCCCGGATGGAGGCTATGTCCACAAGAACGGTTGTTAATATTGCTCTTTATGGGAAGGGTACAACCATTCTTAGTCTGTGCACTCATCTGCAGACTCTCTTCTCTCTCAAAATTAGGTCTTTGTGCACTCAGCTACAGAGCCTTTACAATAGCTTTACAACTCACAAGATGTTACAATACTCAACAATAGCTAACTCTACGAGAGATCTCTCTAACCCTTTCCCATACAATGTGCCCTTATTTATAGATCATGCCCAAGGGTCGTGTCTTTACAATCATTAGGCCGAAACCCTAAGGTTTCCAACACTGGCATGGCTAACTGCCACCCTATCTATCATCGTCGACAGCTTGCTCCACTGCTCTAGCTGGGCCACTCGTGGCTCACACGCTCTTCTGACATCCGCAGTCCTCAAAATGGCTAGAACTGTATCATGGCCTGTCCCTTTCCACTCCTTCACCTACTTGTCGCCATCGACGTCATGGCCTAGCTTCTCAACTGCTTGCCGCCACACGTTCGAATAGGTCGCTTTCCTCTGCCGTCCACCTGTTCCTTACCCAAAATAGGTCATATCCTTTTCTGACCTTTACCCATGTTGTGAACCAAAAATAGCTCATGTGATACTATGCGCATCATCCTACTGCACGACCGTGCCTTGGCCATTGCCGTCGCGCGACATGCGCAATTTCTCAAAATTGTCTGTCGCCTGTCGTTGCGTGCAATGCACACTTAACAAAACTGCTTCCTCTTCTTGCCACAGCGTGCAACGCGCAATTTTCCACACTTTTATATTTTTCCAACCCATTTGGGCCCCGCCCAACAACATTGTTTAAATCTTCAACACTCTTCACTTGTGTGTGTAATTCTTTGTTCTCTTCACGAAGCCCAGAGATTATCTCAATGTATTTCTCATTCTGGATTTTTAACTGTGCTATGTCTTGGGTTAATCTGTCCATAGTCTGATGGAGTGGAGTAGATGCTTCTGCAAAAGACTCAGGGTCTTTTTGCGGGCTCGATCCCTTTATAAATGGTTCGGGATCAACAGATGTAGTGCATTCCTTAAGAGCCTTATCTTCAATGTGTGCAAGGGCAGGCTCCAAGACAGGGTCTTCAAGCAAACAAACAGATATATTGGCTAACGCAGGAAAGGGTGATTCAAGGGCAGGAACGTTCATCTGGTCATCAAGACTGTCTGAATGCATTGGCTGAATGACAGACTGATTGATAGACTAGATGACGGTCTGGTCGACAGACTGGTCATGGTTGGCCCTTCTTGACTTTGTGGGTATTGGTGAAAATAATGGGGCTTTCGTGGTTGTGTCCTAGTGGATAGGCTCAGGAGAAGATGAGTGAACAGGGTGTATTTCTCCTGAGGAACCCTCACTAAATCGTACAGACTTGGAATCCCTTTTTTCTTGGGTAGAGGTTTGAATGGGCTCATCTGCATGGTTTTGAAATCGGTGACGCTTGCGAGAGGCAGAGGATTTAACAAGGGGATTCTTGACCAGATGGGGGTTTAGTGTTTCAAACACAAAGCTATCCCATGTTTTCCCATTTGCTTTCAACTGGTGGGTGATCAATATCTTTATGAGACAGTGATGGTATAAACTATCAGCAAGGTTAAACACATTTTTCCTAACCTGTCTAGACATTTTTTCTAGGCTCTTTAGAAAATAAAATGGGAAATTTAGGGCCTGATTATTAACGAAATGTGCCAACAATCGGAAGTGGCAGGCTTTGAAAATGGTGTACTTACCTTCACAAGTAATCAGCCGGATGATGACAGTCAAGGGCTCGAGATATTCAGGCTTAACCCACTCTTGGTGGAACCCTTTTGTTCCTGCAACGTGTTGTTATTCGGCTTTGAGAGCAAATTCGAGATCCGTCCGTGGAAGGAAAAGGTGTTTGTGCCAATGAAAACCTTCCCTGGGAAGTTTCGTGGCCAATGCAATGGACTCTTCTGTTACAGGAAAGGTGAGATGGCCAACCATAGCTGTTTTTCCATCGAATCCCTTAGCAAAAAGGAGTGAAATATCGTCATCGTGGTCATCGAGAAGGTGGAGGAATGGACCCTAGCCTACTCGAAGAAACACTTCACGGCATGCCTTGAATTCAGGAATGCAAAACAAGTTCTGGTAGCTTCCAGGCTCGTAATGGATTGGCATTGTTGAACAGAGGACGAGGGATGCAAATGGATACAGGGGATGCATGAAATTGCGAGAGATGCGGCCTGATGGACTCTGGAAAGATAAGGGAAAGAAGAATGAAGCAGAATTCACGCAGGGGTTGGTTTAAATCGTGATTCGTTTGAATGGTTAAATGATCATGAGCAGAGATTTAGCACGCTCGAACGATCATGTCATTATGCAAAAATATTTGAGCTGTGTGCCATCATGAAAATGTGTGCATTGGTAAATTCGTATTGTGATGATATATTCAACCATGTCCAAAGTAAACTTTGGATATATTGAATGTAATGTTCATCATGAGATATTTAAACATAGGTAGCATAAAAGAACATGATGACTTTCAATTAATAAAATGACAGATCGCATGCATATAACTTAATGAAAAATTAAAACCATATGATAGCCATAAGATGATTCTGGACATCGCAATCATGCATGATTAACCGATTCATTTGATGAAGCCAAAATGAACAAAGGAATGAGGTTGAATGTGGAGATTATATTTGATTGATCCCTGGTATGGTTAGTTAATTAGATTTTACCAGCAGAATTAAAAAATTAGATCCCTAACAGACTTAATCATGTTGTTATAAGCTATGATTTCATTCGGTACTTCATTCGGCACTTCATTCGGCACTTCATTCAGATCGTCGTTCATTTGCCTCATTCGTCACTTCATTCGGATCGTCATTTGACCCTTCATTCGGTCTTCCATATGGACCTTCTGTACAAAAATGTGTTTTGCTGGATCTGACTGTTGTTGATTATGCAGAGAATTTTTCTGGGGCTGTTAGCACACAAAGGGATGATGTAGCCTACTTTTCTGAATCTTTAGTCGTTCTCCTCTTGATTTATCATGGATCAGAACAATCTTCTGCTACTTGTATTATCCTGAAAACACCTATCATTTTGTCAGAGATAAATGAACTTTTTATAAATAATCAGAAAGTAAAAATAGTTATGAATCTCCCCCAAACCAAAAATATGGCATGTCCTCAAACCATCAAAGAAAAATTGATTAATATTCAAATATTTCCAATTAATAGTTTAGCCAATAGCTTTGAAATGTTGTTATTATTTTTTTGTAAAAAAAAAAGAAATACTAACTAATAAATAGAGGTGATTCAGAGATGTACATTCATCAAAAAAATAACAGTGCTTAGGAAGACCATATGAATAGTGATAGTATAATTGATACGAAGAATGCCATAGGAAAACCAGTCATCCATGATTCATTTTAAAGATCTCTTGTCATCCAAAGAATATAGATAAATTTCACCCTAGAGTTTGTGAGATTTCTATAGTTATGGGTCCCATTTCTAGGATAATCATATCCTAGGTATTGTTTGAATTAGATGACAAGGTCTAAGTCCAACTTACATCCATTCTCTAATGACATTAAAAATAATTGGCCTAAACATGTATTCATATACTCAGGTTTTTTTAGATGAGCCATGTGCATAGCAATGCGTTAACCAAACCTCTTTTACCCGATATTTCTCCACTGCCAGCAGGCCTGTTTAGTACCCCAATGGGTTTATCGTGGTACCATGCAAGCATAGCCCCACTGCCAATGAGCCTGTTCAGTACTCCGATGGGTTTACTTGCATTTACCAAGCTTCCTTGTTTAAGATTTTACTTAGCATGGACCCGCTGCCAGCGAGCCTATTCAGTACCCCGATGGGTTTGCTTTGTATAATGATTTTTTTTGTAAGGAAGGTTGGCACTAGAGTTTTATAAGCTTGCTAAACACATAATTCAAATTTTTAGAGCGAACCTTATGAGTAACTTATTTTATAATAGCCTGAATTATAGATCATGTCAAAAGATAATAACCTAAAGCTATTCTTTGACCTCTCAGTCCATCTTCTTCATAAAAGATCAGTAATGTTCCCCACAAGTAGAAAATATCACTTACTCTTGGGCTACCTTTTTAAAAGTGCTTAAGAGACAAGTTTTGATAATAAATCTAGGATGAACTAGTAATCCATATGTGTAAGATAGAACTTTGAAAATCATGATGATTAAAGTAGGTCTTAAGCAACTGTTCTAATGATAAATCAGAAATGTGCATGTTTGAATCAAATACCATATACAGTATCATAGATGAAAGTGGTTAGAAATGATATAAATGACATTTTAACTTTTCACTATAAATTTTCAATTTTCAACAATAATCGAGAGAGAATGAGTTAGGATGCATTATGAGTTTTTTCAGAGCACTTCCCTTTTCAGATAATATTGCATAAGCTGATTATAGAGATAAGGTTCTTGTAATAAAATTGCAAAACCACTTGTTAGATGATTCAAATTTATTCAAAACAAAAACATATGTACAAGGAACAATCATATGAAATTTTATTAAAATTAGGGAAAGGAAAATATTTTTCCTATTTTAATTGACAAAATTCCATAAGCTAATCATAAGAGTGAATTTCCTGTATAGATGCAATCAACTGTTAGAAATGACTCTTATTTATTTAAAAAAAATAAAAAAATCTACTTACATATATACAAATGAAGATAACCCAAAATAATTCAAGAACCAGGAGAAGGAGGAATGACTTCCTCTTCTACCAGCTCCATCTCTTTATGTTGTAAGGCATTCTGCACAAAATCTTGTTTAGATATTGGTTGATGATAAAGTCTAAGTCTATGTCCATTTACAACAAAGGAAATTTGTGAATCATCAATTGTCTTAATATTAATAGATCCATTATCAAAAGCTGTATCAATTTCATATGGACCCATCCAATGAGTAGTTAATTTACCTTTAAAGTTTTTGTACCTTGAATAAAAAAGTAATGCCTAGTCTCCAGTTTTGAATTGTTTTTGTTTAATGTATTTATCACACCACTTTTTGCGTTGGTTTTGTATTAAAATTGTGTGTTGAATAGCATCTTGTCTAATCTTGTCTAATTCATTTATCTGCAGGATTCGTTGTCTCTGTGCTTCTTCTAGATCCATCCTTAATTGTGCAGCCACACGAAAGGTTTTGACTTGAAATTCAATGGCTAGAAGAACTTGTTTACCATAAACAAGTTCATAAGGTGTGTGGCCAGGTATTCCTCGAAGTTATTCTATAAGCCCACAAGGCTTTTGGGAGCCTATATGCCTAGTCTTTGTGGTGTAACTGGATGGTCTTAGTCAGGATGGCTTCTAATACTTTATTGGTAGAATCTACCTGACCATTGGCTTGCAGGTGATATGGTGAAGATTTACAATGTCTAATACCATATTTGTCAGTAATCTCTTTCATCAACTTGGAGGTGAATTGAGATCCTTGATTCTTTACAATTTCCCTAGGTACACTGACTCGGGAAAATATTTCTTCATATATAAACTCTACCACAAATTTCTCTGTGGCTTGGAATAAGGCTTTAGCTTCTACCCACTTGGTGACGTAGTCTGTGCAGACTAGGATGTACTTATTTTTGCGAGACATAGGGGAAATTGGCCCAATGAAGTCTAGAGCCCATTTTTCAAAAGGCTCAATCATAACCTGGGGTTGTAAGGGCATCTCATCAAATGGCGTAGGTTTACCCATTATTTGGCAACTGTCACATCCCTTGACATATTTGGCAGCATCCTTAAAAATGCTTGTCCAATAATACCCAGAGTGCAATACTTTGTATGATGTTCTCTTGTCAGAAAAATGCCCGCCACAAGGTCCACCATGACATGCATGAAGGATCTCTGCCATTTCATCCTCCCATACACATCGTCTAATAATAAGATCAGGACCAGTATGAAAAAGATCGTTGTCCACCCAAGAATAATTAGAACTTTGAACTATGATCCTACTTTTCTTGGGTGGGGAGAGATGGTTTGGTAGCTTTCCAGTTGCTAAATAATTGGTTATGTTTGCAAACCAAGGGGTTCGAACAGACACAATGAACAGATGTTCATCTGGAAAGCTATCATCGACAGGAATGGCATTATCGTCAATTTGAATTCGAGAGAGAAAATCTGCTACCACATTCTCTCGACCGGGACGATCAACAACAGTAATGTTAAATTCTTGTAACACAAGGAGCCACCGAGCCGCCCTGCCATTGGTGATTGGTTTATTAATTAAAAATATAATGGCGGAGTGGTCGGTGTGTATGAAAACTTCATATCCTGTGATATAATGACAAAACTTGTTGATGGCATAGACTACTACCAGAAACTCTTTTTCAGTAATAGTGTATTTTGATTCTGCAGAAGTCAAATTTTTACTAGAAAAGTAGATCGCATGTGATGTTTGTCCCTCTTTTTGACCTAAGTCTGCTCCTATAGCTATGTCGGAAGCATCAGTGGATATATGGAAGGGAAGGGACCAATTGGGGCCCCTGAGTATCGGTGCCACTGATAGCTTTTCCTTCAAAGTTGCAAAGGCATGTTGACAAGGTTCAGTCCATTGGAATTCTGTGTCTTTCATGAGTAGCTTGAACATAGGTGAGGCTATCTTAGTGAAGTTTTAAATAAAATGTCTATAATAGCCTGCATGGCAAAGAAAACTTCTTACTTCCTTCTGGTTTTTTGGAGAAGGAATATTAACAATTATCTCTATCTTGGAAGGATCCACCTTGATACCTTGAAGAGAGACATGATGTACCAAAACTATGCCCTCGATTAGTAACATCTAACATTTTTCATGACTAAGAGCTAAGTTCGTTTCTTGGCACCGAATAAGAACCGTTTCAAGGTTTTCAAGGGCTTCTTGGAAGGTATTACCATAAATTCTAAAATCATCCATATAAACTTCTACACAATCATGTATAAGGTTAGCAAAGATTCCTAAGACTGCACGCTGGAAGGTGGCAGGTGCATTACATAGGCCAAATGGCAGTACTCTATAGGTATATGTCCCCCAAGAACAAGTATAGGTTGTCTTGTGTTGATCCTCAGGTTCTATTAATATTTGGTTGTACCCACTATACCCATCAAGGAAATAAAAGTATTGTTTCCCAGACAAGGTATCTAACACCTGGTCAATGAAAGGTAAAGGAAAGTAGTCCTTAAGAGTGGCCTTGTTCAATTCTCGAAAGTCAACACAGATACGCCATTTCCCTGTAAATTTCTTTGGAACTACTACCAAAGGAGACACCCATTTATTGTTATAAATTGGGTAGATGAAACCAGCATTAAGGAGTTTTTGCAATTCATATTTGACTATATCCTTTAGGGATGGATGTTGGTTGTGGAGCATGATCTCCAGATTCAGAGATATTATTATTAAGCCATGTTTGTACCCCAGCTTTATATGATATGTAAAAGGGACTGCACACTCACCCCAATGAGGGGGTGTGGGGGTTCCGGGGGCTAGTGGTCCCCCAGCGGGGGTTCGGGGGTGAATCCCCCGAAGAAAATTTTTGGGGTTGTTTTATGGGCCCATGGTTTTGGGTAACCCGTGGTATTTTCCCATTGTATCTCCCTTATAAAAGAAAGACATTGTAACACGGATAGGGTTGATGTATTAGGTTTTATGAATTGTAAAGATATATGAGATCAAGAAGAGAGACTGTGAGACAGTGAAGAGGAAGTGTAGCGGTTGTGTTGCAGGTTGTATCCCTTCACTTTGCTAGATCGAATAATAATAAGGACTGGCAACTTCAATGTGGACGTAGCCCAAGTTGGGTGAACCATGATATATCCGTGTCTCTCTTGTAATGTGTATGTGTGATTATATTTGCATTTTTGTTTATTGTTATTGCTCTGCGATCCTGTTTTTCTAACAATTGGTATCAGAGACAAAGGTTTATTTGGCAGATAAACCCGTAGGAAGCTAGGGTTTCTGGTTCAAGTGGGAGCAATGGAAGAAGAAGGAAATTTTAAGGTCGAGAAGTTTAATGGCCAAAAATTTCAGTTATGGAAGATGCAAATGGAGGACTATCTGTACCAGAAGGATCTATTCCTACCGTTGGGAGGAAGAGCAAAGCAGCCGACAGCTATGAAGGACGAAGAATGGGAGGATCTTGACAGAAAGGCTCTGGGAAAAATACGGCTGAGCTTGGCTTCGTCGGTGGCTTTCAATATCTCAAAAGAAACGACAATGGAGGGTTTGATGAGCGCATTGGGTAAGTTGTATGAAAAACCCTCGGCCTCCAACAAGGTATTTCTAATGAAGCATTTATTTAATATGAAGATGTCTGAAGGTGGATCTGTTACTGATCATTTAAATGAGTTTAATACGGTTACAAATCAACTAAGTTCTGTAAGTGTGAACTTTGATGATGAGGTTAGGGCTCTTCTAATCTTGTGTTCATTGCAAGAAAGCTAGAATAGCTTGGTCATGGCTGTAAGTAACTCTGTCTCTGGTTCAAACACCTTGAAATTTGATGATGTTATTGGTGTTATTCTTAGCAAGGAAATGCGAAGAAAAAACACATGTGAGACATCAGGTAATGTGTTGACCATGGAGAGCAGGGGAAGACAAAAGGAGAGAGGAAAGATCCAAGGTAATTGTGTCAAGTCTTAAATGGGAATATCCAAGTCCAGACTAGGAAAGATAGAGTGTTGGAACTGTGGAAAGAAAGGACATATGAAGAAAGACTGCAGATCTCTAAAGAAGAAAGGAGATGCACAGAAGGAAACTACCCAGGAAGCAAATGTAGCAGGTGATGTGTTACAAGATGCTTTGATTCTTGCATTAGATAATAATAGTGATTATTGGGTAGTAGATTCATAGGCTTCATGTCATGCTACACCCCATAGGAAATATTTTCATGATTATGTCCCAGGAGATTTTGGACATGTTTTATTGGGTGATGACGAGCCTTGTAAAATTGTTGGAATGGGTAAGGTATGGATAAAAGTTAAGAATGGAACTGACTGGCTATTAAAAGATGTTAGGCATATTCCTGCTATGAAAAGAAATCTGATCTCAACAGGGTAGTTGGGAGATGGTGGCTGTCTATCTACATTTGTAGAAAAGTGGTGGAAGATCACTAAAGGATCAATCGTGATAACAAAAGGAGATAGGGTAGGTACGTTGTATTTATGTCCTCATAATACTGACCATTCTATCTCTTTAGCTTCCATAGGAACATATACAACATTGTGGCATCATAAGCTTGGCCACATGAGTGAGAATAGGATGCAGATTCTCCACTCAAGGAAGTTGCTGCCAGATTTGAAGCAGGTAAGTTTGGAATTCTGTGAGAACTGTGTTTATGGAAAACAAAAGAGAGTCATATTTATCAGGGTTGGGAAACAGAAGAAGAATGAAAAGTTAGAGCTAGTGCATATAGATGTATGGGGACCGGATCAGGTACAATCTCTTGGTGACTCTCATTATTATGTTACATTTATTGATGATGCAACTAGGAAAACTTGGGTTTATTTCATTAGACAGAAATCTAATGTGTTTGCTACTTTTAAGAAGTGGAAAGCTTTGGTTGAGAATGAGACAGGAAAAAGGTTGAAGTGTCTCAGATCTGATCATGGAGGTGAGTACTGCGGCAAGGAGTTTGATAGTTACTGTTCATACCATGGGATTCATAGAGAGAAGACAGTCCCAGGAACACCACAAGAAAATGGTGTGTCAGAAAGGATGAACAAAACGATCATGGAGTGTGCAAGGTGTATAAGACTGCATGTAGGGTTTCCCTTATAGTTTTGGGTGGATGCTGTAAATACTGCTATTTATTTAATAAACAGAGGACCTTCAAGTGCTTTGGATGGTGGTATTCTAGAGGAGGCATGGATAGATACAAAGTTAAACTACTCATTTTTGAGAACGTTTGGTTGTGAAGCATTTGTCCATATTGATAAAGAAAATAGAACAAAGCTTGAAGCTAAATCCAAGAAATGTACCTTTATTGGATATGGGGTTGATGATTTTGGTTATCGTTTATGGGATTATGAAAATCACAAAATCATTAGAGGTAGAGATGTCATATTCAATGAAAAGGTCATGTATAAAGATCAGTTGCAGGGAACGAAACAAGAAAATGAAAACACAGAGTACACAGTACTTGATGAAATTACAGAAAATGAAGTTCCTAAGGTGCCAGAAAATCAAGAACAACAGCAAGTTCCTGAAACTCCTACAATTGCAAGAAGATCTACCAGGTTAAGTAGACTCCCTGAACGATACTCTCCTTCAATGTATTATTTGTTGATGACTGATGTTGGTGAACCAGAATGTTATGAAGAAGAAATGCAGGTGGAAACTAGAAAGAAGTGGGAACAAGGCATGAATGAGGAGATGGAATCATTGGTAGGAAACTAGACTTGGGATTTGGTTTAGTTGCCTGTTGGTAAAAGAGCATTGCAGAACAAATGGATTTACAGGTTGAAGGAAGAAGAAGGAGGCAAGAAGCGGTACAAGGCCAGACTTGTTGTAAAGGGGTTTGCACAGAAGAAAGGTATATATTTTGATGAAATATTTTCTCTCGTTGTTAAGATGACTTCAATTAGGACTATCTTAAGTTTAGTGGCGGTAGAAGATTTGCATCTTGAACAGTTAGATGTAAAAAAAACCTTTCTCCATAGGGATTTGGAGGAAGAGATATATATGCAGCATCCACAAGGGTATGAGGTCAAAGGTAAGGAGAACTTGGTATGTAGGTTGAAAAAGAGTTTGTATGGCTTAAAGCAAGCTCCAAGGCAGTGGTATTTAAAATTTGACAGGTTTATGACAGAACAAGGTTATAGTAAATGTCATTTTGACCACTGTGTTTATTTCAAAAAGCTAGACAATAAAAGATATATTATCTTATTATTGTATGTGGATGACATACTTGTTGCAGGGTCTAACATGCAGGATATAAATGTACTCAAAAGGAAGCTAACTAATTCATTTGCGATGAAGAATTTGGGTGCTGCAAAACAAATCCTTGGTATGAGAATAACGAGAGACAGGAAATATCGCAAATTGACATTGTCTCAGAGTGAGTACATACAAAAGGTGTTGGAGAGGTTCAGAATGCAGAATGCAAAACCAGTAAGTACACCTTTGGCCATCCATTTCAGTCTAAGTAAGGAAATGTGTCCCAAGACACAAGAAGAGACAGATTACATGTCCAAGATTCCCTATCAATCAACAGTTGGCAGCTTGATGTATGCCATGGTGTGCACAAGACCAGATATTGCACAAGCAATGGGAGTTGTGAGTAGATATATGAACAATCTAGGTAAAGAACATTGGAAGGCAGTATAGTGGATTCTCAGGTATTTGAGAGGTACAACCACTCAGGAATTATGTTTTGGAGGTTTAGACACTGTTCTACAGGGATATGTTGATGCAGATATGGCAGGTGATAAGGATAGCAGGAGGAGAACCACAGGGTATGTGTTTACTATAGGTGGAACAACAATAAGTTGGATTTCAAAACTGCAGAAGGTTGTTGTACTTTCAACAATGGAAGCAGAGTATGTTGTTGTTACAGAGGCTAGTAAAGAGATGATTTAGTTACAGAGGTTTATGGAGGAAATGGGTAAGAATCAGAAGGATAGCAGGTTGTATAGTGACAGCCAAAGTGCCATTAATCTTGAAAAGAACTCAGCATTCCATTCCAGGACTAAAAATATACAGCTCAAGTACCATTTCATATGCTCTGTTCTAGAAGATGAACTGTTGAAGCTGGAAAAGATACATACTAGCCATAATCCTGCAGACATGTTCAAAAAGGTAGTGACCAGAGAGAAAGTGAGTTCATGCTCGGTTTTAGTTGGCCTTCTATAATGAAGGTGAAGATGAGAAAGTTTCCAAGTCCAAGGTACAGCAAGTGCAGCAGCGGTAGAGTTGTTGTGATTAATCTCCAAGTGGGAGATTGTTGGTTGTGGAGCCTGATCTCCAGATTCAGAGATATTATTATTCAGGCGTGTTTGTACCTCAGCTTTATATGATATGTAAAAAGGACGGTACACTCACCCCAAGGGGGGGGGGGTGAGGGGGTTATAACCCCTAGTTGGGGGGTCGAGGGGCGAAGCCCCTGAAGGAAATTTTTGGGGTTGTTTTACGAGCCCATGGTTTTGGGTAACCCGTGGTATTTTTCCATTGTATATCCCTTATGAAAGAAAGACATTGTAACACGACTAGGGTTCATGTATTAGGTTTTATGCATTGTAAAGATCTCTGAGATCAGGATGAGAGACTGTGAGATAGTGAAGAGGAAGTGCAATGGTTGTGCTGCAGGTTGTATCCCTTCACTTTGCTAGACGGAATAATAATAAGGACTGGCAACTTCAGTGTGGACGTAGCCCAAGTTGGGTGAACCACGATATATCTGTGTCTCTCTTGTAATGTGTATGTGTGATTATATTTGCATTTTTGTTTATTGCTATTGCTCTGTGATCCTGTTTTTCTAACACTGGATTCATTCTTCTCTGGGGCTGCCTGAGAGGGGTATATTTGAATATGTGTAAATGTGGTGAATACAGGTATCTGGGTGTATGCCCTTCATATCGGTGTATTCCCATGCAAATGCTTCAGTTTGACTCTTGAGAACTTTTAGTAATTGTTTTTGCTGACTCTCATCTAAACTTGCATTTTTATGTAGAAATTTTTCGGAACTAACCTCGCAAGGTATGGTATAGGATCCTAGATGTTCTTCGATTGCGAAGATACAGGGTGTACTTGTAAATGTTGAGAGGCTAATGTTTTCTTGGAATTCATCTCCAAATAGCTGGTCAAGTTGGGAAAAAGATTGAGGAAAGTCTATACACGTTGTGGAAGAGATAAATTGGTTCAACACATTCTCGGTATTCTGTTTTTGAAGTGCTTAGGAGAAATCACTAACAAGGGAAAGTTCTTCCAAGTTCTCATCCCCAAAAGGACAATCTAACCAAAACAGGTTTTCAGTTACTGGCTGTGCTAGTGGATATAAAGCTAGTTTTCTTGTAGATAACCCATCAGAGATAATCATCTCTCCATCCCTGCATCCTATAAATGCATTAGCAATGGCCAACCAAGGTCTTCCCAGAATAATGGGGTGTCCTTTAGAAGGGTATTTTGATTCTATGACCATAAAGTCCACAGGATATTCCCATGAAGCTACTGATACAATGATGCCATCTAAGATCCCAGCAGGCTGTACCATAGTGCGATCTGCTAATTCTAGCATAGTTGGGGTAGGGCGGAGAAACTATCCTAAATGGAGAGTTTCTAAAACTGTGGTAGTCATTAGGTTAATAGTAGCTCCTAGATCAATAAGTGTGTTTCCTATGGAAGTGTCATTAATGATAACAATCACCATAGGATTTCCTAGATTTGTATACTTTGGAATTCTAGGTTGGTTTGCTATGTAATCTGACATTTCACCTATAACATGAATCGTCGGAGGGTCTTTTTTTTTTTTACCTGGTCTTTTAATATAGATTTCTATTATCACTTTACTATAGATTGGTATATCTTTAATGGCTTGTAACAAAGGGATCTTGATACAAATATTTTTCAATTCGTTAATGATATCATACTTTGGATAAGTTACAGGTTTTTCTATTACTAGACGCTCCGGATATGGGGGTGCTTTTTCTCCTGTAATTACTTCTTCATTAGGATGGTTGTGTGTTGAATATTTAGGAATAACCACATCTTCAAGAATGGCATCATTCAAAACTTCACTAGGTATGTCTTCTTCTTCATTCTCTTCTCGGATAACAACTGATCACTTGGGATGATCTTACAAAACTCTTCAAGACCACAGTTGAATCTCATGTACTGGTGCGGTCGAAATGGCATATGATGGAAGAGGTAGCAACCCAGTGATATTAAGAGCTTGAGTTGGCTTGTTGTTAGGATTTGGTATCGGTTGTGCAGGTAATATTGTGGGTCTTGGAGGATTCATATTTTGGAAATGGTGACGTTGATTTGTGATAGGGGTTAGTGAAGGAGGTACAAATCCCGGCAGGAGTTGCTGGATATTATTGGGATAGGGATAGTTAGGCATAGGAGGAGGTGGTTGAGCATAAGCTTGTCCTCTCCATCCGTGTGGCCATTGCTGCTGTTGAGCATTCTGAGGAGGATACTGAGGTGGCCAATTTTTCCAACCTGAAGTGTTCCACTGTTGAGGAGGCTGATAAGGATAGTAATAGGGTGGAAATTGTGATGATGGATCCTGATAGGATGGTTGATCTCTAGGTTACCAAGGACTCCTAGATGTTTCACCAAAGTTTCCACTCTTATATACATCTTGCAACCCAGGCAACGATGGAAAATTATCATTTGGATGTTCTTCTGTACAAAGGTGACAAACTGAAACATTATTTAATGGACATTCTCGTTGGGGATGTTTAGTTCTACACCTAGGACAGAAAAAACTCATTGTTGCAGGCTCTTCATCTTGTCTCTTTTTAGCTTGTAGTGCATCTAGTTGAGAACCATGGCTCATAAGATATCTGTTTTGAAATTTTCCAATAGGTTTCCCAACTCTACCCTTATAAATCCACCAGGATCGGATGTGTTTCCTTTTAGGTTCCTAGCATAAGATTCTCGAAAGTGTCTTCCACTTTTACCTATGCTCCTAGAGTAATTCCTACATAGCTCACAAATCTGTGCAAAATACTTATGAGAGATGTCTTCTGCTGCCATGAGATTAAGGTTTTCTAAGAATTCTTCTGAGATTCCCTTAAGGAAGAGTGTTCTTACTGCATCTTCCTGAAGATCACTATATTTAGATTTATGCAACACATAGTTAAATCTTTCGAGATAGTCTTCTAGGCTCTCATCTTCAAGTTGTTGTATTTTGAAAATATCATTGCGAGAGTCCTTAGGTTTACAGTAATCCTGATATTTCCGTAGGAATGCATTCTTCATGTCTTCCCAAGTTCTAATACTAGATTCTCCTAATCCCACAAACCATCGAAGAGCATAATCTTTTAATGTGGAAAGAAATTTTTTTAGCTTTTGGCCATCTTGTAGGTAGTTATAGCTGCTACACAAAATGTCAAATTCGAATAAAAACGTATCTGGATCCTCATTAATCTTCCCATAAAAGGTCGGTAGTGAGGAGGAAGGGATGTTTTTCATGGTTACATCTTGTGCAATGTCTAATATAGGGAACCCAAAAGTACCTTCAGTTCTAACCTCTCCCTCTTCTTACTCCTATCAGACATGATCTTCATTTTCATCCTCCATAAAAACTTGATTTCCAAAGAGAGAATACCTAGGTTTTTCCTTTCTTGGTGAATATGGGATTTTCCAACGTTTTGTTTTAGGGAAAATATTCTTCTTTTTAGGAGAATAATTATCATCTATGTGGGAGTCTAGTTTTGAAGGTCCTACAGTTGTTGTCTCAATCTGTGAAATAACTATGTTCACGGAATTTTCAAAAAGAGCATCTACTTGTGCAGGATCAACAAAGTCTACTAAGTTTGGACCACCTACTATTGAAAAGGTAGTGTCTTTGGGTTTTTGAACTAATGGAGGGTTGATAGGTTCTGAAGTTTTATCCTTTTGAGTTTCCTCTTATCTAAGTTTAGTATCAATATGAGCTTGAGGTTCTTCTAGTGGAATTTCTTTATGAACAGACTTTTCTGATGTCTCTATGGTTTCCCCTAAATGATTTCCAGAAAGGATTTCCTTCGCTTTCCAAGTAGGACTATCCCCTTTAGGTGTCTTCCGATACCTTTCTGCCGAGTTAGTAGTTGGGGTGGCATGCCCCCCGTATAGGTTAGTAGGAATTTTAGTAGGAAGGTTAGTTTTAATATATCTACCTTTTGAGTCTCTAGACCTATTCATGAAAACAAAACTACAACTGAAACAAATTCTAATTGCATTACTGTTATTGTTGGGTTTTGGGGATGCTTGTTATAACAGATGCGCAAGTTCTTACCTCTCGTCTTACCGCTCACCCGCCACCAGCCTATTTCTAAGTTTCAAAAGGAAAATTCAATCTATCACTAAATTTTAGGAGAAAATTCTACCTATCTACAACTGAATTCTACCTAGCTACAACTCCCCGGCAGCGGTGTCAAAATGTTGGGTGTATTTACTGTCTTAATAAATCACCAAATATTTAATTATTGACCAGGGTTGGTAATCTTAGAGTTGTGGCACAATATATGCTGAGGTAGAATGGCACCTAAGGTTTCAGCTCAACAGACCTTAGAAATGTTTAATAATGAAAAGATCGAAAGGTCTTTCAAAATGAAAAAACGAGTCAAACTTCAAAAATACAATTACTGAACTAATTGAACCTAACTAAACCAATAGATCAGAATAGTATCAATCTATACTACTCTACTCCATGGACAATAACTAAAAAGATAAACACAACAATATTATTCTAGGAAGCAAAACTTAATAAAAAAATAGAACTACTTTGATGAAATTGAAAGCTACTTATTAATAATTCAAACTCTAATCTAGGAATTAGAAACAACTGTAAATGAGTTTAGGAACCTACGTATGAAATGATTCAATTGACAACTAACTATGGAAACAAGAAACTATATTAACTTAAATCAAAACTACAAACTACTTAATGAGTTCAGAAACTATTCATACATTCAACTCAAGATCAAACTAAACTACCTAATTCCATTCTCCTTGAGGATTCTGAGGAAATGTTACAACGTAATTTTCCACCTTGTGAGCATCAACACTCTTTGGCCTTCAGGATCCATTTCACTGACTCAGATTCACTTTATGTCCTTCAGAAACACTTTTTCCCTATTTTTCTTCCTGCACGCTAGTTGTTCCACTTTAGCCTGCGTACATGCGAGTTGTTCCACTATAGCCCAGGGGTGCCAAGTAAAATGGTAAAAATCATTAGAAAATTACTTTTTACTCCCAAAAAGCGGTCTTAGGGTGACCTTTGGCCCTCCATTTTCCCCAAAAATCCTCGATGTGTCCTTTCACTTACCTTTGGAAGGCTATATATTGAGCTCTTATGACATATGGAAGGGAGGAGAAAGAGAGAGCAAGATAACTCTAGTGGATTTTTTTTCCGTGACTTGAGTCTACACTCATTGATCCTTGTTGTTGTGAACTCCTTATGTTCACCTATGAAACTCCTATCCTAGTTTTAGTTTTCCATTACATGGAGGATTGAAGTGGTGGAGGCACAAGTGGAGAGACCCAGTTCTTGGTTCAGATTGGTTTCCGGCAAGAGGTCGTATATTGTACTTCTTGTAATTCATTAATGGAAATACTCATTTTCTCGTCCAATTGATATTGTGAATATTGTTTAATTACATTGGGTTATATTTTTTATTATATCATGGATCATGCTATTGATTATGCTAGTGTCTTTCACATATTATATGCACTTGCTTGTACTTGTTGTTGAGGCTAATCCACAGGTCCAAGTGTAGAAGTTGAAAGCTCAACGGGGATCTACATCGAACATCTGGTAGAAGGTTGGTCTTTTCTCCTTTATCTTAGCATTTCCATTTATATAGCATTGTATTGAGAATTGAGTCATTTTCTGGTAGTCAGCTATCTGTTGTGGTCTGCCCCAAGCCATAGGAAGTTTTCTCCATAACAGGAAATGTATCAAATGTAATAGGAACAAGAGAGAATGTTTCAAAATGACTTTCAAATGTGACAAGGAAATAGAACGGAAGCAAATCTAGTTTAACTTCTACAAATAAATGCAAACTAAAGAGTGTCCAATTACAACTAACTTTAAATATTGTAATCTATTCTTTATCCATAAGCAAATGACATGGGACAAATGTAATCTAAAAGCAAGTAGAAAACTTAATAAAGATATTTACTTGAAAATGAATTTGATTTAGACGCAAGTAGAAAACTTGATAAAGATATTTTATTTAGAAGTAAGTAGAAAACTTGACAAAGATGTCTTATCTCTGAACCAAATCCTATTCTATGAACATCTTCATTAACTATGTGAATTGAAAAAATAATCCTATGCTTAAACAAAGAAACTATCAAAACTAAGATATTTGGAGAATGAAATTACTAACTCTAAGCCGAAATCAATCTTAAGAAACATGAAATAAACTAAACTAGGAATGAAACTGATAAATTATAGAACCGTAAAATATTAATGAATAGGATATAAAAGAAAAACATAATCTGAAAAGCAACTAAAGCAAAGTTAAGAAAATGGAATGAAAACTAAGAATAAGTATGAAACTTAATTAAAACTCTATGTAGTGAAAAACAAGGTCCTAATTACATCTAAGAATGCTAATTAAATACAAGAAATAGTACAGTTCAAAAACCTAAGAAACTGGATTCTAAACAAGCATAAAACAATGCAGAAAATATTAAAGTCCGTATGATGATCCGGATGAAAGAAAACGATATAAACTAAGGAAAGAAGCAGACTGAATGATCTTAACTCTAGCTAGTTGATGCATATGAACCTACAGTGCAAGGAAAGCAGTAAATAGATTGTTTAAAAGCTGAAATAAAGAAAATCCATCTATACTGATCATTATCTAAGGAAACAAACTATGTCTATTACATGATAGAACAAGGCAGAGATGTAAATAAAACTAATTTACAGCTACAGGAAAAATTAGCAGAACTGTATCTAACTATGAATTAAACTTTAACTATTGAAACATTAACTAGTTGGATTTATCTAATTGCAAATGACAAAACTGAAAGCAAACTAAGAAGACTTGAGTATTACCGGTCACTTGAACTTTTAGGAATGCAAATTACATTAGCAGCAACATATAAATTACAGGAAACAAGTTAAACACTGGAAATGAAAACTATTTACTTGCAGAAAAGAAATGAAGAATATATACAATAAAACCTTTGGTTGTTGAGGGGCCCTTCTCAACAATCAGGGATTGAATCTTAGCTCAAGTTATTCACCAACAACAGAACATCAACAGCTAGAATCTGGAATTTCTATTAACTGAGAAAAATTACACAGCGTCTCTATAAAAATTATGGCTATTGTCTATGTGCTATGATATTCTTATCCTTATTGCTGCGTTTCTTCATAGGAAATGTCTTTATATAAGTTTTAAAACAAGAGAGAAGGTCGACGTAGTTGACCTCTCTAAAAATAGAGGTCTTAATGGATGTAGAACAACTGCAGGGTGGTTTACGACAGCGCACAGGCCCTCTTCCTGAGTCCACGGGCGTTGATCTTCCTTGACGCAAGCAACTGTACATTGGTTATCCTTGACATGGGAAGGTGATGCAGTGTCGAGCTAGGCAGATGAGAGAGAATATATTCTAGAATGGAGGCTCACAAACCATGAGGGCCACGTCCTTAACAGAACCCACCTCATCGTTTTTGTCTTTAATGCCCCGAAATATCTCAACCAACGATTACGCAGGTGTGAATAGAGGCTTGGACGACAGTTCAAATGCGGCTAAGTGTCTTTGGCATGAACGCGTGGCTGAAAGAAGGTCTAAATGATGACCAAAACCTATAGATCAAAAACTAAATGCCAAGCACGTCTAGAAATGTGAGACAATTGTCAATAAACCATAAAAATGATTATATTTAACCAAGATTCATGTGATATGCAAATACGTCCATACTTGAGTCTAATTGATGGTCTGAATGGCAAGGAGAATGACTTATAATATCAAAATAGTGAAAATAACGCCAATCAAAGCATGTTTACTGATCAAAATGGACACCAGCAGATTGGACAGATTATTTGGAAAGTAGAAGGAAGAGGATGATTTGGAGAACAATCCCAGTAATACTGCCTTTAGTGCTCTCTCTACTCATGATTCAGGCTCAATCATTTCTCATGATGAAGTTGTTCAAGATGAAGTCAAAATCCAACACATGATATCAGGATCTACTATTGCAAAATGGTCCATCACCACTGATGAAGTTGATCCATTTTCTAATTCAAATTCTGAGCAAGATATGTCAGCTACTACTCTAGAAGTTGAAGAGACTTTTGAAATCTCTACTTCCTATGAGCTTTTTGATGTGCAAGATGATGATATATTGAGCATTTTGGATGTAAAATAAGATTTTGGAGGTGATGCATTCGCTCTCCCTCATCAAATGCTTCCTATAAACTCCTATTTGGTCATTGGCATATGTTTTCATAGTTTTACCCAAGATGGAAGACAACATCATTCGCTTGGTTTCAAGTCTCATGCATATCCTTGTGATTTTGGTTTTGATCTCACCCCTGCTGGTTCAAAGGAGTTCATAAGAATCCATCTATCAATTCTTGGATCTGATTTTAAGTCCAAGCCACCACCATCATGTATTAGTTCATTTGTTTATGATCTCACCTATGTCAGTTCAAAGGAGATATCAAAGAGCTACATACACATTCATGGAGTTAATTCTACCTCAGTTGGTTCAAATCATATGCTCCATAACGATCTTCATAATTTTGAATTTGTTCCCACCATGCTTGGTAGGAAGAGCAAGTTCAGGAAGCCTCCAGATTCGCTTGCACCAATTGTTGGAGAACTCAAGCACATGTTTTTGGAGCATGATCCACTTCTTCCCAAGAGGAAGATAACACTTTTTGAGAGAATTCTAGATCCAGATCCGAAAGAACCTGAAGATCTAGCACCTATTAGTGAATATGAGCGAATGGAAGACCAATATCTAGATCTACAGCTTGTAGATCCTCCTCTTCCTAGATGGGAAACCACTACTCTTAGATATGCTAGAGATCTTGTGGGAAATCCACTTGATCCGAGGAGAACCAGATCTAATTTTCAGAATGGAAGGTTTCATCCTTCTCACATTACTGATCCATTTCTTGCCGACAGATCCTTCTTCGATGGAGAAGTGCACTTACCATTTGGGGTGAGTGATGAAATGCTACATTAGCATCCTTCAGTCTATTTTGAGGGAGGGATTTTTTCCCACTGGCTTTTCCCTCTTTCCTCGCTTTGTTTATTTAGATTGTTGTATGGAGTGACCTTTGGTCTTGGTCACCAGGGCCTTACCATTAGTTCCTTCAGTTGTTCCTCATAGTTTGGCTTGCAGGGGGTGTTGGAATATTATCACCATCATTTTTTATATTTGCATGCATCCAGTCATCATGCATGCATCTACATGCATCCAGTCATCAGTATGGTAGTCTCCCCAGCACTTGGATCCTATGTTTACCCCCCTAGAGCCTATTTTTACCCCTCAGTAGCCCTCCTACCTACCTAGTGTGCCTTATTTTCCTCACCTGGAAGACTAATGCACCCTACTACACTACTTGGATCACTAATAGTTAGTTGCAGCATTTATTGACTAGTTTATTCATTTATTGCTCAGTTTAACTGCCTGTAGCTTACCGTTGTTTGTATTTGAGTGCCACTTGACCTACTGACAGCCTCATCAGCCTCATGCACCCTCCTTGGAGTCTCCATCCCTTGATTTGTGCTCACATGACTCAGTTAGACTCATTTGAATGACTTTTGACTATTTGTGACTACTGCCATTGATTGGATGATGTCTCCAATGCTATCCAAGCCACACATTGAGGAGAATTCGAATGACCTTAGGAGGCATTCGAATCCATTTTATTGTATTCAATTATTATTCACTTTTCATAGTGCCAGCTTACAGCTGATGTATGATACAACAGTTTTGTCATTTCTTGTGTTAATGAGTAATAATTGATTTAGTATTCTTCTTCTCTTCTCTGCTATTCTTGAGTAAGTTTTAGTGAGGTTTTCTCCAGCTTTGTGATCTCTCCTGTAAAATATCACAGTCGTCGAGATAGATAATGGCCCATCTTCCAATGAAAGGTCGAAGGATGTTATCCATATATCGCAGGAAGATCGCAGGTGCATTGGTTGATCCGAAAGGCATGACTAACCATTCAAACAATCCTTCCTTGGTTTTGAAAGCAATTTTCGACACATCTGCGGGTTCAATTGGAATCTGATGATATCTCGACTTGAGGTCAATATTAGTAAATAATTTGGCACCTTTCACACAGTCGATGAGCTCATCTATCTGCGGCAGAGGGTAGTGATTCTTTACCAAAAGTTTGTTGAGTGCCTGCTAGTCGATGCACATGCGCCAAATCCTGTCTTTATTTGGAACGAGTACAACTAGAATTCTGCAAGGAGAGGAGCTGGGTCGGATATGAACTTTGTCGATCAAATATTGGATTTGCCTATGAATCTCTTCATTTTTGAGAATGGATATTCTGTAAAAAGATGCGTTAGGAAAAGAAGAACCAGGAGTAAGTTTAATGGATTGTTTTACCTGGCAATGTCAAGGTACTCCGTACGGATCTTGGAATAAACTACGATATTCATCAAGAAAATTGTCGATCAACTGCTTCTGTCGGGAGCTACACTGGTCAGTGAGTCGACTTATCACTGCAGTATTCCTAGGATGTTGCGGTTTGATCATGATTAATGCGAACTTCTGAGCATGATTGATGAGCTTCTTCATCTATTTAGCATATATAATTGAGACCGTTGGTGTAGGTCATCGCTCTGGTATGCCGTACCATCGATTTTGGATTATGAAAATCACCTTCTGAGGCCGTGACTGGTAACTTCCATGGCGATCCCACAAGTAAGGTTTCTCAAACAAGGCGTCAGCTATGAAGAGTGGTGCCATGTCACAGAGTACTTCATATTCAAAAGGTTTTATGAAGTAGGGGAGTTTATATTGTCAGGTGATCCGTAGTTCCTGTCCATCCTTCATCCAACCGATGTTCTAAGGTTGAGGATGCGGAGTGGTGACAAGACCTAGTTTCTTCACGAGATCTTTAGAAACAAATTTCTTCGGGATACCATTATCCACAATCAGATGTAATGGATTGCTCTGAACCCATATCTGTGTATGGAACAGGCGCTCTCGTTCCTCTTCATCGAAGATAGTAGAGGCTATTGGAGTGGTCGATGTTGATGCCAAAAGGGTCATTGCGTCTAGATCAAATTCTTCCACAGTCTTTTCAAACGCGTCGGATGTCGACATTTTTTCCAAAAATGTCTTCCAAGCTTTTCATTTAGACGTATCATGCCAAGATGAGTGGTGGTAATCACACCATTTCCCGGTAGGGGGTTGTTTTCTACATTACCTTTTCTGAAAAGGCTTTTTTCCGTGATCTGGCTTTGGCGGTGTTGGATGAGAATATTTTGACTTGTCGAAGTCAGCTGGTTCCTTCTTGTCGGGTGGTCGTCCTTATGTTGTATTTGTCGCGAAGCGTGCTTTTCATTTTGGGTTAGTTTCAAGTTTGCTAGCATAGTAGAATGCATCCGCGAGTGTATTGACAGTCAAAAATTCCATCTCCTGCTGAATGTATTGGAACAATCTAATGATGTACTTCAGAACAAGCAATTTCTCTTCTTCTTGGACGCCAAGTCTAGCCATGAGTCAATAGAACTTCTCAGTGTAACTTTGTACTGATTGGTCTTTCCATTGTCTTAGCTACTACCACTTCTTATACTACTGTTCAAGGTATTTGGGCAGGTAAAATTCCTTTCGAATGTATTCAAAAAATTTATCCCATGTGTCGATGGGGTCTCCTCTTTTCTCCATCTTTTTTGAGTGGTTCTCCCACCAGTAGTGTACAGATGTTGACATCTTTAAGGATGCAATGGTGATCTTGTCGGCTTCTGAGAGTTGATTCACAGAGTAATAGGATTCCAATTGTTATACCCAATTGTCGATGGATTCTGCGTCAATATTGCCTTCTAGGTTCGGTATGTCCAAATTCATTTTCACTTTGAAGGGGCTGATCTTGTCAGAGTTAGTTCTCGTCAGAAATCCTCCAGATGTCAAAGTAAATCATGTGAGAATCTCATTGAACTGGGCGGACATTTCAGTCCGTTGTCAAGCCAGCGCTCTCTCAATAAGTTGTGTTGTCTTGTCGGTTGCATGTCTATCGTCTGTTTCTCCTGCCATGTGTAGAGGTAGAGTCTGCTTGGAATGCTGATATTGCGAGTGTGTTTGAACATGCATAATTCAGGTAACTTAGAGGGAAGTGTATACGCAAAACTTAAGCACGAACACATATAAGCTATTGCTCTGATACCAATGATCCACACATGCCCAAGTGCACGAGGGGGACAACAATTCGACTGAATGAGTCGGCCCTGTTATGGCGGAAGCATAAGAAATAGACTAAGCAAAGCAGGAATACATTATACATATTAACACAAATATGCATAGACAATATGTAGGAATGCAAATGTTTCTTCTCTATTACTGGCAAACAAATAGATCAGATAAGATCGATGTATGTTACAATATTATACATGCTTATATAGGGAATGCTGAGATGCTTGGGTGCCTTCCCATTATGTTCAGTTACAAAAGAAGTTAGAACGGTTCGAAATTTCAACCATTACAATCGACTAGAAGACAAAGAGTCAATCTGTCGTAGTTCTTCAATTGATAGTCGACGCTGCATGTTGACATCGTGAAACTATCGAGGTTGTTGAACTTGTTAATGTTGCTGTGTTTTTCGAAGTCGTGTCGAATTCGAAACTTGTCGAAGTTGTGTCGAAGTCGATGACTTGTCGCAGTTGATGTTAGCATTCGACAAAAATTCCAATTGTTGAGTGGATCAATTGTGCACAATTGTGTGGATTCAAGTGGATGCAAATGAATGCACATACTAGGGTTTTTTGGAATCTTGTGCATCTTGGTAGCACAATGGTGTGGATTCAAATGGATGCACATGAATACAACAATATTTTTTGGCATGCATCTATAGTTGCACCATGAATATTCTCTTACTCTTGTGCATAATGGTGCACAATAGTGTGGATTCAAATGGATGCACATGAATGCACATGAATGCACATACTAGGGTTTTTTGGACTATTGTGCATCTTTGTAGCACAATGGTGTGGATTCAAATGGATGCACATGAATGCACAAACTAGGGTTTTTTGGACTCTTGTGCATATTTGTAGCACAATGATTTTGATTCAAATGGTGATGCAAGTTTCTAAGGATTTTGAACACAAACTAGGCTCTAGGCTACAAAGTAGGGCTTCTAGGGACTGGAATTCAAATTAGTTTATAGGATAGGGTTTATAGGCCAAAGTTTATGGGATAGGGGTTTAAAATACAAATTGGGCTTTTTTGGACTCAAATGATGATGGAGGTTTCTGGGGAGAGATTAGGCCTACATTCATATAGATTAGGTTGCTAGGGTTATATTTTTGTTCCTAGGATAGTTTATGTTTATAGGTCTAGATTAGGTTTCTATGTTTGTGATTAGGTTTCCATGTCGAAGCTTGTGCAATTTATCAATCAATTGAAAGTTGTCAATGTCCAGTTGCAATAGTCAAAATATTAATGTCATTAATCAATGAGACCATAAAACAAAATCATAATATACATGTAAAACATAAAAACACAATATAAAATGGAAACCACATACCATATTACCTACCTATGTGTTAGGATATTTTAATACTCCATCCTTTTCCTACCTAGCAATATTTCATTTTCCTAGTAGGTGATGATGTCATCTTCCCCCTAGTGGTATGCAGATGTCATCTAGGATCCATATACCACCTTCTGATCCCTGCATGCATAATTTTAGGACTACTTAAGTCAGTTCCCTATTTTTTAGGAACCTACTTAGTGTTCCAGTTCAGTCCACTTGAGTTAGCTAACTCTTGTGGGGGGTAGAGCTCCGAATGCCACTGATTGTGGAATCATGCGTCCTTTTTTGACTGTTTTTCATGGAAAAATCATTGATGTGCCCTCCTCGGTCAGTTAACTGATTGTGTCTTCATTTAAATGAGTTTAGGATCAGTTTAGTTGAGTTTGAATCTTCTGGAGCACTCTAGTGGTGACAATTCCTATGCTAGACCAATTGAGACTCAAATTATCCTATGTGATTCGAATTCTCTCCAATATAACATCATTCTTCATTATACTGATTATTGGATCATGTGACACTATTCTATTCCTATCTGAGTTCTCATGCATGATTAATTATCTACTCATTTTTACTGCAGTTTTCACTCTAATTCATCTTTTATGCTTGTTCTTTCTCTGTGAGGTATACTCAGCTCTTAGATATGTTGTGATTTAGAATTTCACATGGTATATGATCCATTTGAGCGTAGGTTGAGAAGTTGCTTTCAGTAGTGCACCAGAAGCATCTGGATTTCCACAACAAATCTTGGTGCCATTGCATTGAATTCATTGGAGAAATCCTTTGAGGTCTATCCAGGTGTGAAGGATTCGGAAAAATGTGCCTATTGTCCTACAACAGTGCTTAGTAGTAGTCCATCTCCAAAATTGAGATTTTTTTGTAGGTTATTCAAAGGTCTTTTGAGTGCAGCAGTTGCAACAAATAGTAGCAACAATTTCACCTTGTATTCGCTCCAACAGTTCTCGTGGATAATTCGAACTCTCCTCTCTCTCCCAGGATCCTGACACCCTTCAATTACCTTGATTGGAGGGATGATATGCAGATGGTATTGCACAACAAGTCACTTTACATGGTAACAATGGGAAAGGATGTTGAACATCAAGCAGTTGTTGAGAAGGAAAAGTATCTGAATATATTGGATGAATCATAATTTCGGTTTCATGTGTATTCATATTTCTAGAGATATACTCTTCCACCTAGAAGGATAAAGACTCCAAGAGAGGTATGGTTGAATTTGGAGACCCTCTTCGGTAAACAAGATGAGATAAGGGGCCATATTCTAGAGAATGAGTTGATTTCTCTTCAACTGAGCAGTTTCAAGACCATCCATCAATTCTTTTCCAAATTCAAATATTTGGTCATGCAATGCAAGGAGTGTGGCTTTGAGAAGAAGGATGAGCAATTGGTGCTATCCATTTTGAGCAAGCTAGGTCCTAAGTTCTCCATATTTGTTTATACCTTTCATTCAGGGATATTTTCAATCCCTATTTGGAAAATGCCATCTCTAGATGCATTCACCGAGTCTCTCATCCAAGAACAAGACAAACTGATTCAGATGGTTGCTTTGCAAGCCTCCGAAAATCAGTCTCTTATGGTTGGGGAGTCAAAAAGTGTGAATTCCAAAAAGATGCACAAGGGAAAAGAGAAGAGGCAAACTAAACCCAAGAAAATGCCAAGTCTAGTCCATCGGAAGGAGCCTCTAGCTCCAAGAAGGAAAAACAAAAGGGATTAGAGAAATACAAGTTTCTATTGCAGGAAAGGAAACCACCTAGAGAGATCTTTCATGCAGAAGAATATAGATTAGATGAGCAAACTCCTTGAACAACATAAAATTTCCCTCCCAGAAAGCGTAAGAGAGACTGATTCTAGAAGTGATTTTGATGGTCATGAGAGATGCTATGCATTAAAGGCTGGATTTTCAAAATCAAAATCCTTCCTCATAGATTCAGGAGCCTCCAAATAATCATTTTCTTCTCTAGATCTCAAAGATGGTCCGATTATTCACATGGGATATAAATCTCAGATCTATGTTGAAGGGAAGGGCACAATACATATGGAGCATGGAAAGTTCAAATTGTTCTATTTGTACCTTCTTTGTTAGAAAATTTGTTGTCTGTATATTAGATGACTCACACAGGTTCACCAAAGAAAGTGGTCTTTGGTCCTGACACAATTGAGATTGCATAGATCTCTACTGGGAAGATTATAGCGAAAGGGTTTTCAAACCATGCCTCCAAGGCATATGAGTTATACCTTTTTTTTCCACACTCTATGCCTACCCCATTGGCATCTGATGAATATCCAAATGATATCTCTTCTAATAAAGATGAGGGTCAAGATCTTGATGTTGAGAATAAATTTCAAGGAGATTCAGATCCATATCCAAACACACGCTTCCAATCCATGGCCAAGGCCAATATAGGCTCACAAAGTACTTGTAGCTGCTGGGAACACAGTCGGGGATCCATCTAACCAGAGAACCACCAGATCTCAATATCATGCAAACCTTTCACTATTCCATGCAGATCCACTTCTCTCAAAGAGGTGCTACATGATGGTGGGGTTTGATCCACAATCCCTTGAAGATACTTGCCATGGGGGATCTAAACCAAGTACAAATATCGGTTGTCTGACAAAGGGTACTGAAATGTTCATGATTTGGACCACAATGATCCATTCACTCTAGTAGGAAGAAGGGTTCCTGAAAGACTTGTTTTGGAAAATACAACCTCTACAGAGTGGGAGGAACATCAGAGGAGCAGATCTAGATCTAGCACCTGCATTGCTATCCTACATAGGAGCAGATTTCCAATATTTTTGCAAAGTCTTTCACTCAGGAAATTTTTTTCCTTCTCTCCTTAGGATGAAGGTTCTTTGAGTTCCCTATTGCTTTTCCTTTTTGATAGGGGGTATTTTTCCCATGAGGTTTTCCCCATTTCCTTGGTTCATGGAAATTTCTTTATTTTTTATCATTTATTTGATTGTATGGGTGACCTTTGGTCTTAGTAACCAGGGCCCAGGATGCAAAAGTATGGATTAAGGGGGGTGTTAGGATATTTTAATACTCCATCCTTGTCCTACCTAGCATTATTTCATTTTCCTAGTAGTTAATGGTGTCATTTTCCCCCTAGTTGTGTGTAGGTGTCATCCAGGATCCATCTACCACCTTCTGAGTCCTGCATGCATCATTTTAGGACCACTTAAGTCAGTTCCCTATTTTTTATGAACCTACTCAGTGTTCCAGTTCATTCCACCCGATTTAGGTGACTCTTGTGGGGGGTTAGAGCTCTGAATGCTCATGCACCCTTTTCTGACTGTTTTGCATGGAAAACTCACTGATGCGCCCTCCTTGGTTAGTTAAATTATTGTGTATTCAGTTAACTGATTTTAGGATCAGTTTAGTTGAGTTTGAGACTTCCAGAGCACTCCAGTGGTGACGATTCCTATGCTAGACAAATTGAGACTCGAATTATCCTATGTGATTCAAATTCTCTCCATTGTAACATTATTTTTCATTATATTGATTATTGGATCACGTGACATTATTATGTTCATATCTGAGTTCTCATGCATGATTAATTTTCTGCTCATATTTACTGCAGTTTTCACTCTAGTTCATATTTTCTACTCATTCTTTCTCTATGAGTTATACTCATCTCTTAGATCTGCTGTGATTTAGAATTTCACAATATGGTCATTCGACTAGACCATTGGGATAATCACTAATACCAAGAGTCTCCTTTAACTTATTGTGCTTGGATTCAGGAAATAAGTCATCGTGCCTTTGATGAGTTATTCCTTGGAATTGTTTGCAGTTGGAGGTTTGTGCCAATAACTACGTGTGTGTAATGGTATACAATCTGACTCGGTCTATAATATTCAAATACATACCCTTTTCTAGCATATGAGGAGGAAATTTGGTTCAAATACTCTCCTTTGATAACCATCGATGCAATCGAAAAATCATTGTCCTCACAGTCCCTTAATGGGATATTGACGGTATGCTTCCCCTCCAAGAAACATGCCATCCAATAATGAGTGCGCCATGCATTGCATCTCACGGAAACCACTATAGAAAAAATAATGCCAACATTTGAGTCAACTAACTAGACACAACAAGTTGTCAAAATTTTCAAAATTTTTAAAATAGTAATAGAACTTGGTTGTACGAGATCTGATATGTGGTCATAGTCTGTTGTAATTCTTGATTGGTCCTCCAAATGGAATAATTTTGTAGCTATACGTCAACCAACTAGGAGTGATACACGATCCCAACTATTAACCCAATCCATGAATTCACATGAGTCCCATTCACCACCACTGCATGAAGAACAAAAGCAAGAGAGTTTCCTTGTCCACATTTTATGTATAGCATTGTTCGACGTTATAAGTGAATGAAATGCACGAGTTCCCTGGATGGTTTTGCACTCATATAACTATGATCGATATACATCCACCACCTCCCAAAAATATCTATGTACATGTGCTTTCTTGGTTGACTTGTCTTCATGCCTTCTTGCTCCCTCCTTGATGACTAAAGAACACCATTCAACAATGGTATTTGCATCTTGGATGAGAAATACATTTGTGAACTTCATTTATTGCCTATGTAATGCAGTCTTGATGCACACACCTACTCCATCATGTTCACCTTTTCCGTGTCCAGTTTCAAAATAGTTCCAAATATGTGGCACCTTGTGCCTTTTGTGGAGCATACAAAACCATTGGAAGAAGTGGGCATTTTTTAATTTCCCTGCACAACCATCATACCAAACCCAATGTTGTTCCATTTGTATACTGTTATCCTTCAAGTGATTGTAGAACATTTGAAAATTGTGTTGTACAAAATCCAATTCGTGACACATGTCATCACTTATGTAGAAGTGATACTCCTTCAATATAACTCTGTTATCTTCAGTACTATCTGCTCCATGTCTATAGGTGATATGGACCATTATGGTAACCTGGTCTAAGTGATAGTATTGACTTTGAATCTCGTTTTGCAGTTGAAGGGTGTAGTTTTTTGCAAAATTGACCATTGATAATATATTCCCATCGAGAAATGTATCCTTGCATGTTCTAAACTACTCATCTTTACAACGAGCCACATGTACATGCTTTACATATTGTTGCGTATTTCACGATTGATTTTGAAAACACACGGCGAGCTGCATTGCGATCCTTTGAACGAGATTTATTTCCAATTGTACCAAATGCATCTACTAAAATTTTAACAATATGAGAACTTGGTTCAAAACTGTTTACTATATTTACATTTAAATTTATCCTAACAACAATCATACTCCTAGATTTTAATAATGATACAAATAATTTACATTTATCTCCATCACATTTAGAATCAAAATAGTTAACAAGTATTTGTTGAGTTTGATATGCAATACTGTGTTTATATAGCGTACCTTCAAGCAAACCAATAAGACTTTCATCAATCTGTATGCGCTTTGGATTTCTTCATCGTGAACTTGCTAATGGAGGTAGGGAGGTTGGAGCTTCATTTCCTGGTTAGTTTGGTGTTTCAACAATAGCTTTGTGTTCTTCTTTCTCTTGCTGGAAGTTGGATGGTTTCAATGACCTTGTCTTCTTCGAGCATATTTGCACCATGCAACGAATCTCTAACTTCATCACTTGTATAACCACATCCTACCAAATCGTACATTGTTTTAGGTGGCCTTGTTATGCACATACATTTTACTCCTTGATTAGGGCCATGGGATTCTTGTTCTTCAACTATTGTGGAAATCAAAGGCTCCTCAAGTGAATGCTCCGACAGTATTTCTTATTGTGGATTGGTTGGAAGAACCATGGCATCCTTTGCAACCAGAATTGGTTGAGTGTCCACAGAATGTCTTTGATTGGTCATGTCATTTCTCTGATTTATTCAATGATCTCTTTAGGTAGCTTCTTCCTTGCAAATTTTCTTTTCCGATTGCGTATATTTCCCATGGCCATAATGATCAATGATCTACAGTGCTCTTCAATTGGAGATTCTCCAAGGTTAGTTTTTGTCTTACCCAATTGTGTTATAATCCACCACAATGATCAATGAGAAAAATTTCCTTTCATACAAATCAATGGTGGAGATGGTTTATGGTGCTTCTCAATTGGATATTCTTCAAGCTATGTATTTTTCTTGCTCAATAGTTTCTACACTCCACCTCAATGATCAATGAGATGATGCCTTTGATGCTCCTCAATCGGAAGACCATCAATGCCGAGGATGGTCTATGGTGCTCCTCAATATGAAATTCTCCAACCTTGGTGTTTTTGTTGCTCAATTGAATCTATTCTCCACCACAATTGTCAATGAAATATTGCATTTGAGTTTCATAAATTGTAAGAAATTTAATGGTGGAGAATTGGAGATGTTTTTTTCTATTGGACTCTTGAAACTTGTCCAATGTCTTTTTTCCCTCTAATCAATCCTTGTAGCACTTGTGATGGAGATGGTCTCAATGAAATACTCAATTTGTTCAACCTTTCTTGCTATGATGAGTTGTATGATGTTTATACAATATAAATTTTTGCGCGTTGTGCTGTTTTTTCATGATCTTGTTAGAGTGTCTCTCGTACAATGATGTGCAATATCTATATCGAATTGGTTGAGTGTCCACAGAATGTCTTCGATTGGTCATGTCATTTCTCTGATTTATTCAATGATCTCTTTAGGTAGCTTCTTCCTTGCAGATTTTCTTTTCCGATTGCGTATATTTCCCATGGCCATAATGATCAATGATCTACAGTGCTCTTCAATTGGAGATTCTCCAAGCTTAGTTTTTGTCTTACCCAATTGTGTTATACTCCACCACAATGATCAATGAGAAAAATTTCCTTTCATACAAATCAATGGTGGAGATGGTTTATGGTGCTTCTCAATTGGATATTCTTCAAGCTATGTATTTTTCTTGCTCAATAGTTTCTACACTCCACCTCAATGATCAATGAGATGATGCCTTTGATGCTCCTCAATTGGAAGACCATCAATGCCGGGGATGGTCTATGGTGCTCCTCAATATGAAATTCTCCAACCTTGGTGTTTTTGTTGCTCAATTGAATCTATTCTCCACCACAATTGTCAATGAAATATTGCATTTGAGTTTCATAAATTGTAAGAAATTTAATGGTGGAGAATTGGAGATGTTTTTTTCTATTGGACTCTTGAAACTTGTCCAATGTCTTTTTTCCATCTAATCAATCCTTGTAGCACTTGTGATGGAGATGGTCTCAATGAAATACTCAATTTATGTTCAACCTTTCTTGCTATGATAAGTTGTATGATGTTTATACAATCTAAATTTTTGCGCGTTGTGCTGTTTTTTCATGATCTTGTTAGAGTGTCTCTCGGACAATGATGTGCAATATCTATATCGAATTGGTTGAGTGTCCACAGAATGTCTTCGATTGGTCATGTCATTTCTCTGATTTATTCAATGATCTCTTTAGGTAGCTTCTTCCTTGCAAATTTTCTTTTCCGATTGCATATATTTCCCATGGCCATAATGATCAATGATCTACGGTGCTCTTCAATTGGAGATTCTCCAAGCTTAGTTTTTGTCTTACCCAATTGAGTTATACTCCACCACAATGATCAATGAGAAAAATTTCCTTTCATACAAATCAATGGTGGAGATGGTTTATGGTGCTTCTCAATTGGATATTCTTCAAGCTATGTATTTTTCTTACTCAATAGTTTCTACACCCCACCTCAATGATCAATGAGATGATGCCTTTGATGCTCCTCAATTGGAAGACCATCAATGCCGGGGATGGTCTATGGTGCTCCTCAATATGAAATTCTCCAACCTTGGTGTTTTTGTTGCTCAATTGAATCTATTCTCCACCACATTTGTCAATGAAATATTGCATTTGAGTTTCATAAATTGTAAGAAATTTAATGGTGGAGAATTGGAGATGTTTTTTCTATTGGACTCTTGAAACTTGTCCAATGTCTTTTTTCCCTCTAATCAATCCTTGTAGCACTTGTGATGGAGATGGTCTCAATGAAATACTCAATTTCTGTTCAACCTTTCTTGCTATGATGAGTTGTATGATGTTTATACAATCTAAATTTTTGCGCATTGTGTTGTTTTTTCATGATCTTGTTAGAGTGTCTCTCGGACAATGATGTGCAATATCTATATCGAATTGGTTGAGTGTCCACAGAATGTCTTCGATTGGTCATGTCATTTCTCTGATTTATTCAATGATCTATTTAGGTATCTTCTTCCTTGCATATTTTCTTTTCGGATTGTGTATATTTCCCATGGCCATAATGATCAATGATCTACGGTGCTCTTCAATTGGAGATTCTCCAAGCTTAGTTTTTGTCTTACCCAATTGTGTTATACTCCACCACAATTATCAATGAGAAAAATTTCCTTTCATACAAATCAATGGTGGAGATGGTTTATGGTGCTTCTCAATTGGATATTCTTCAAGCTATGTATTTTTCTTGCTCAATAGTTTCTACACTCCACCTCAATGATCAATGAGATGATGCCTTTGATGCTCCTCAATTGGAAGACCATCAATGCCGAGGATGGTCTATGGTGCTCGTCCATATGAAATTCTCCAACCTTGGTGTTTTTGTTGCTCAATTGAATCTATTCTCCACCACAATTGTCAATGAAATATTGCATTTGAGTTTCATAAATTGTAAGAAATTTAATGGTGGAGAATTGGAGATGTTTTTTTCTATTGGACTCTTGAAACTTGTCCAATGTCTTTTTTCCCTCTAATCAATCCTTGTAGCACTTGTGATGGAGATGGTCTCAATGAAATAATCAATTTGTGTTCAACCTTTCTTGCTATGATGAGTTGTATGATGTTTATACAATCTAAATTTTCGGGCATTGTGCTGTTTTTTCATGATCTTGTTAGAGTGTCTCTCGGACAATGATGTGCAATATCTATATAGGCGCAAAATGCGCACGCGTTGTGCTTGTACAAAACGCGTGCACGTTTTGTAGTTATATAAAACGTGCGTTTTTGTTCTAATAATGATCAATAAAATTTAAGAAGGTAGTTCCATGGCTAACATATCATTGAACATTTCCCACACCCCCTAACACCCCCAAATCTTAAAGTAGCCCCCCCTCTCTCACTTTACATTCAACATCTTTCCTAACCCCCACCCCTCTACACACACACACACACACACACATCCATGTGCATCCCCACACCACTAACACCCACCTCCCATCCCCCCCCAATATTCCCCCAAAATCTTACTAACCCCCTCTCCCACTCCCCTACTCCTCCTTCTACAACTAAACCTAACCCCCTCCTCTCTCTCTCCCCCCCACTCCCTAAACCTTACTAACACCTTCTCTATCTCTCTTTCTCCCCTGAATGCTTACCCCCTCCTATCCCAATGGAGGAGAATGAGAGTGAGAGAAGGGGTTAGTAAGGGTTAGCGAGATATGGGGTAGAGAGATAGGGGGGTCGGGGTTAGGTGTAGGTGGATGAGTAGGGGAGTGAGAGATAGTGAGATTGTTAAGGGGTTAGAGGTAGAGACAGAGAGGGATTGTTAAGGGGTGGGTCGTGGCGAGAGAGAGAGAGAGAGAGAGAGGGCTAAGGATTTGGGGTTGAGAAGGGGGATTAGGGAGAAAGGAGGATATAGGTAAGGAGCATGAGTGTTTGGGTTAGAGAGAGAGAGATGTAAAGGGAGAGACTTTAGGGGGTGGTAAGGGGTTAGAGGTAGAGACACAGGGGGATTGTTAAGGGGTTAGAGGTAGAGACAGAGGGGGGTGTTAGGATATTGGGGGTAAGTAATACATAGGAGGGGAGAGAGATATAGGGGGTTAGTAAGAGTTAGAGAGAGAGAGTTATTTGGGGGTGGTAAGGGGTAGAGAGAGAGAGAGAAGGATAGTGGTTTGGGGATGAGAAGGGGGATTAGGGAGAAAGGGGGATATAGGTGAGGAGCATGAGTGTTTGGGTTAGAGAGAGAGAGATGTAAAGGGAGAGACATTAGGGGGTGGTAAGGGGTTAGAGGTAGAGATGGAGGGGGATTTTTAAGGGGTTAGAGGTAGAGACAGAGGGGGGTGTTAGGATATTGGGGGTAAGTAAGAGTTAGGGGGAGAGAGAGAGATTGGGGGGTGGAAAGGGGTAGAGAGAGGGAGAGAGGGCTAGGGGTTTTGGATGAGAAGGGGGATTAGGGAGAAAGGGGGATATAGGTGTGGAGCATGAGTGTTTGGGTTAGAGAGAGAGAGAGGTAAAGGGAGAGACTTTATGGGGTGGTAAGGGGTTAGAGGTAGAGACGAAGGGAGATTTTTAAGGGGTTAGAGGTAGAGACAGAGGGGGGTGTTAGGATATTGGGGGTAAGTAAGAGTTAGGGGGAGAAAGAGATATAGGAGGTTAGTAAGAGTTAGGGAGAGAGAGAGAGAGATTGGGGGCTAGCAAGGGGTAGAGAGAAAGAGAAGGATAGGGGTTTGGGGAGAAGGAGGATTAGGGAGAAAGGGGGATATAGGTGAGGATCATGAGTGTTTGGGTTAGAGAGAGAAAGAGATAAATGGAGATACTTTAGGGGGTGGTAAGGGGTTAGAGGTAGGGACATAGGGGGATTGTTAAGGGGTTAGAGGTAGAGACATAGGAGGGTGTTAGGAGGTTGGGTGTAAGTAAGAGTTAGGGGGAAGAGAGATATATGGGTTTAGTAAGAGTTAGGGGGAGAGAGAGATATAGGGGGTTAGTAAGAGTTAGAGAGAGAGAGAGAGAGAGAGAGAGAGAGATTGGGAGGTGACAAGGGGTAGAGAGAGATAGAGAGAAGGGTAGGGGCTTAGGGATGAGAAGGGGGATATAGGTGATGAGAAAGAGCGTTTGGTTTAGAGAGAGAGAGAGAGGTAAAGGGAGAGACTTTAGGGGGTGGTAAGGGGTTAGAGGTAGAGATGGAGGGGGATTGTTAAGGGGTTAGAGGTAGATACATAGGGGGTGTTAGGATATTGGGGGTAAGAAAGAGTTAGGGGGAGAGAGATATATAGGGGGTTAGTAACAGAGAGAGAGAGAGAGAGAGAGAGAGAGAGAGATTGGGGGGTGGAAAGGGGTAGAGAGAGAGAGAGAGAGGTTTGGGGATGAGAAGGGGGATTAGGGAGAAAGGGGGATATAGGTGAGGAGCATGAGTTTTTGGGTTAGAGAGAGAGAAAAAGGTAAAGGGAGAAACTTTAGGGGGTGGGAATGGGTTAGAGGTAGAGACATAGGGGGGTGTTAGGATATTGGGGGTCAGTAAGAGTTAGGGGAGAGAGAGATATTGGGGGTTAGTAAGAGAGAGAGCGAGAGAGAGAGAGAGAGAGATATTGGGGGTGGAAATGGGTAGAGAGAGAGAGATATTAGGGGTGGAAAGGGGTAGAGAGAGAGAGAGAGGGTTAGGGTTTTGGGGATGAGAAGGGTGATTAGGGAGAAAGGGGGGTATATGTGACGAGCATGATGTTTGGATTAGAGAGAGAGAGGTAAAGGGATATGCTTTAGGGGGTGGTAAGGGGTTAAATGTAGAGATATAGGGGGCTTTCCCCTTCCTCTCCCTACAGGGGAGAAAGAGTGTGAGAGAAGGGGTTAGGGAAAGGAGGGGAGAGAGAGAGATAGGGGGGTCGGGGGATCGTTAAGGGGTTAGATATAGTGACAGAGGGGGATTGTTAAGGGGTTAGAGGAAGAGATAGAGGGGGGTGTTAGGATATTGGGGGTAAGTGGATTAAGGGAAAATGAGTGAGAGGAGGAGTTAGTAAGGTTTAGGGATTGGAGGGGAGAGAGAGAGAGAGGACGGGGGTCAGTGGTAGGGTGAGGCATATGGATGCATGTGTGTGCGTGAGAGAGAGAAGGGGGTGTTATTGGGTTGGGGGGTGTTTATAAATTAATGTGGGGGTCTTTAGGAGTTGTACGAGGGTGTATTAGTGGGGTTGGGGGGTTAGGAGCGCAGGTAAACATAACGCACACAATTTATGTTCACCAAAACGCATACACAATATGAAACATCACAATTCTTCCACGATATTGAACATTACAATTTTGTCGCAATATTTAACATTACATTGTTATCACTAAATTTAACCTTACAACTATATTGTTTGGCTTAGTGAAAAATATATTCAAAGGAATTGGGGGGTGGTAAGGGCTTATAGGTAGAACGAGAAGGGGGTTATTAAAGGGTTAGAGGTAGAGACATAGGGGGGTTAGTAAGAGTTAGAGAGAGAGGTTAGAGGTTAGGGGTTAGTAAGGGTTACAGAGAGGAGGCAGAGAGAGATAGGGGGGCGGGGGTTAGGTTGTATTTTAAAATTTGTTTCCCACCCTTATCCCTTTTCATGGATTTCTATTGACGAAACTATTTGGAGGGAGTTATCTTTCCCTTCAAGTGATAAATTCTGCAGCCATTTTTCGTTGGATTGTGTGCATCGAATTAGAAAAATTGCAGCCTTTCAAACCATGGGAAACAACATGAAGATTTACTTTTAGGGGAAATAGATCTAGAATATCTACTACATCAAGGTGTCTTCAAAAGAATGGAACCAAATCATTAGCTGAATACATCTAAGCTACTGCACAAGGTTGTAATGTAAGGTGATATTCATAAAGTGTTTAAAATCCCATAGTAGTCCAAGGATTCATTTTCATTAACTTGACTCAATTACTTGTGGATGCAAATAGAAAAAAATTTGGAGAGCCTCATTCCCTACTGATATTTCCACATTCAACTACGAGGAGAATAAATCTCGTTGTATATGGAAACATATGATACACTTTCCAAATATGTGTTGTTGGAAGAACTTACATACTTCAGCAAAGGAGCATTTTGCAGGTGACTTGAAAGTCCCTTTCAATTTTCAACAAAGAAATACAAAATTTCAATGTATAGATTTTTAAGCAGGCCTTTCAACCAACCAGAAGACTGAATACAGGGAGAATACCATTTTTGTGGAAAGAAAATCATAGAATCCTCTCAGTCGCCATATTTCCTCCTGTAAGTCATTCACCCAATGGAAAAGCTAATGTAATAGCCCATTTTTCGACATCTTTCCTCTGCTCTACCCTACACTCGTCTTCCACGGGAAATCGCTACCTCCACATGTAATAAATACATTGTGTCATCGTAAATTGATCTTCTTCTACTGACAAATGCAGAATGAAGGATTCATTGTCATTGCTCCAAGAAGTTAGAAGATCAGTTTCTGGTAAAGCAAAGATTGTATAAATCCTGTTAAGATCCATATGTTCTAGCTCACGAACTGAGAGATTCTTTAGCTTAGACATAAACAAAATAAATCCAGGATGGAAAATAAAGAGATGTTGCTTTACAACTTCAACCTTCTCAGGGAGTAGGGGTAGAAATATAACAATATTGGGAAGCTGGCATACGTAAATTTATTCAAGTTGTGTTGTGCATGGCCTATCTTCTATTCATTCCAGAATAATATATCAAATATTAACATCGAGGGGGGGTTCATTGAATCTTATCCTATATCCGTTTCGGAAAATGCAAGGCTGGCTTGCAACTAAGAAAAAACTCTTAAATCCAATACCTACAATGAAAACAATAATTTTTCATTCAAAAAGGAAAGAAAACCAGAGGGATATATATTTGCACTAATATATAATTTACTTTACTTCTAATCCATTACCACCTCCCTCTCACTTTACTTATAATCCCTTATCACCCCCAATGTCTCTCCCTTCACCTGTCTCTCTCTCTCTATTTCTCTCTAACCATTTAACACCCCCCTTTTCTCTACCTCTAACCCCTTACCACCTCTAACCCCCCTTTCTCTACCTATAACCCCTTACCACCTCCCAGCCCCTTTTTTCTACCTCCAACTCCTTACCACCAAGAATTATTCTAAATGTTATAATCGACGCAAAATAAAAATATAACCCCCTTTTCGGCAAAAAAAATTATATTGTTGAAAAACGCACACACATTATGTAACTACAAAATGCGCGCGCGTTATGTAAATATAAAATGCACACACATTGTGTTTTGACGGGATTTAAAATTTAAATTGAAACAAAACGCGAGTGTGTTACTTAGCACTATGCCCAAACCTCCACATGAACTAGCGTGGCATTCCTATGCCTATGTGTCTGCTTTGGACTTTGCTTCAGATTTACTATGCATGTGCCTTGGAATATGATATACCATGGCTAATTGAGCATTATATCCAATTTTTTAAGTGTGCCCGTGTTTAAATGTTGGTTAAAGTATGGTACACACCATCATTTTTTATTAAATTTCAGACGTGGATAACATTTTTTTTGCAAATTCCAAATATGTAATTTTTAAAAAGAATATATATATATATATATTCTATTTTTTTTTCTTATTTTTCTTGTGTCATGCGTCTCCTTAACTCAAAAAACACATTGCCAATGTTTCGTCCATAACTCTTCAGTTTCTCAACTATTTAAAAAAAAATGTATGGTGCACTAAAGAACATTGACCTCTACATGCTATAAAAAAAACATTTCAAAATAGTTGCATAAAGACCTTCAAAGGCTGCACCCACCATTGGCATACTGTTTTCGAGGTTCGATCACTTAAATAATTAAAAATAAATAAAAATTATTGTTTTAGGGGGGGGAGAATAGCAGTGCACTAGTACTACTTATTCTCTACATGTCTACCCGTTTTTGTAAGTTGATTTCATCATTTAGGAAGTCAAAGGCTGCACCCACAAAAACATATACCTGATAATTTGTCCAAAAAATAAAAAGTGCAGGTGTTACAAATGATCAAACTTTGGATATTTAAGAACATTTTCAATATAAAAAAATTATGTATTTGGAAAATTCATTCAATTTCCTATGTTTCATATTTTTTACTCATCGCAAGATTCATTGTGTATGTGTCTCAAAAAATCCATGTAAGTTGAAGGATGTCTGATTTTTCAGTTTTATATTGCATCTAACGTGTCAAAAGAGACCCTCATTAGCTTGCACACACCCCTATAGATTTTATATAGTTTAATATAAATAGACTTTTTTGTGGCTTTAAGTGAATAAAGGTCATACAGAAATTTTTATAGTTTTTTGTTACTTTGGTCTTCTTCAGGCACTCATAATAAGATTCCAAATATATGACCCTTTTATGTTCTTAGAAAAATATGTTTCAGACCGTTTACATGTGAGAGAAGTGATTTTAGTCAAAAGTTTTAGTGTGGGAATAGATTGTGTGCAAAGCAATATATTTGTGTAGAGATCCCATGATGGAAGAATTGGATATGGAGGATATAATAGGGAAGCGTTGTTCTAGGATTTTAAGAGGAAACATTATAGTGATCGGTAAGAACTTAGTATCTTTATGTATTTGCTTTGATAATTTAATTTGTAATCGTCTAGTAAATATTGAAAAAGTGCAATGAATTATTTTATAAAAAAATAAATATATTAGATACATAAATCCTCGGATTAGGATTCGAAAATCCCCTCATATACCTATTTTATTTTTTCTTAACATAATCATGACCATAGATGAAACAAATAAAAAAATGGTTAAAACTAAACTACCAAACCAAAGTTGTATTTGTTCACTGAGGAGAAAGAGAAATTTAGCAAGTCATACGACCTATCTATTTCAAGGATAGGAGTATGATATTAACCAAACTTTTGGTATAATGGAAGGATGAATGCTTTCAATATGGAAAGAGAAAACTTATTAAGAAACCATGTAATGATTGGTATGATGAGTAATTCAGTGAGCTTAAAATAAACTACTTATTGTGGGTCAATCTGAGTAGACACATTGGATGAATCAATAAAAAAACTTATGCACATAAAAGAACAATAAAATTTCCCTTGCTATGTATGTTGAGGCATTTCATGCTACTTTTAAAATGATGCATGCACTTTAAGAGAAAGGATTCCAATATGGCATTGTAAAAATAGAAATAAAGATTTTTTTAGAAGAAGATATAGAGCTGGGCATTAAGTGTCTTTCCAACAGAAAGTAGCTTGCTTCTCAAGTGTAGTTACAAGGTCCATCTTTGTATGAACTTATCAAGGATATATTGAATCAATCCATGTGAAATAAGATTTCAAGTTAGTAAAGTGATATTTATTTACAAAGGAGATGCTATAAATAAATAATGTGAAAAACTACATAACTATCATGGTTAGTAGTCCTTTTTCCAAGCTATTTAAATTTTAACTAGAATAATTAATTATGAGGATGTAGTTTAATTTTTAAAAATTCAACTATTCATTAATTATTAATGTAAGAGTGAAAGTAGAATAGAAACATATCAAATGACAACTCAAGTGTCATATTATTTGTAACTTCTTCATCAACATTTATGAAACTTCAACCTATATGTTTTTTCATATAAATAAATATAAACTCAAATGCATAAGAAATAATGATACCTTTAAACTTTATTTTTCAGGTTGTTATATTATATGTTATGTTTGAAATTTGAGATATGTTTCAAGTTTCTTATAATGAAGAATGAATGTTGCTTTCAAATTTTAAAGGGGTAGTATATTTTATAATTTTCTAAAATTTAAAAATTGCATACTAAGATGTATATTTCTATATATGCTTATGATGGAATAAAACAATGTGAGGGCTCCTTCTCAAGCTAGTTTTGTTCATACGCATTCAATCATTGACCACCTAGTCACTCTTGGAGTTGTTTCCTAAAAAGATAGAGAGGGGAAGGAAATAATGACTATTTTTCTTTGTTAGTTTTTCTAAAGCCTTTGATAGAGTCCCTTGAATTAAGCTTTGAGAAAGAATGGAGAAGACAAAAATTCTTAGAGATAAACAGTTTCCACTTACATGAAAATGTTATCCAGTATTGATGGAACACATAAATCATAAAAATGGAAGCAAATGAGTCAAAATCAATAATAATATCAAGACTATAGAAGGATATTATCCCCTTTATATTTTATTTGGAAATTGAGAAGGTTGCTATTAGAGGAATTGAGAGAGTGAAAATACACAATCCTTACTCTATGTTGTTTGCATGATCAATATTATAAGGGAAACTATTACACTGATTTATGACATATGGAATAATAAATAAGGTATATAGACATACATATATAAGTGCAATAAGGGAACATTGTAACTTATTATTAGAGTTGTTGGTATGGGATGGGATGAAATGGATTAAAAATGGGGAATTGAATATTTGTAAGTCCTTTTAGAAAATAAAGTAGTATATATTTTGTGGTAAGATCTTATGAAAAAATCAATAGGATCAATCTAATGATTACATACAAAGAACAATGTTATATCCAAGAAAGAATATCTATACATAAAAAATCATATATAAATTGCCAATTTAGGCAAAGCTCTCATCTCTTAGTAGTGGAAACATTGACATGGAAAAATATAAACTTAGAAGAACATGCATACTTATTTTACCAACAAGGTGTTGGAGCATGGTATAACCGCCACACCTCTGATAATATAATGTGGACTAATCGCTACACTGAGATCCACCTGGGATCATGGGACCATGTGTTTGGTGTGGAAAGTTTACTAACATCTATAGATTTTGGTATATGTATTGATTCATTGATCATTATTCAATGGACAAGAGCTTTTAGATATTAATGAGAATGATTATTTGTAGCAATTTTACTCTTCTCTCATCTCTTTCTTTGCAAATGATTAATGTATTGCTTTATGCTTAGATTCTATATATCTCATAAAATATTACATGGTATCACATGTAAGGTCCCAAGTTCCATTCCCCCTAGTTATGTCGAGGGGTGTTGGATTATGATATAATTACTACAGGTCTATGATAATATAATGTGGGCCAATCTCCACATTGGGATCATGGGACTATATGCTTGATTTGAGAAATTTACCAATATCTACAAGTTTTAATGTAACACAAACGTTACACAAGGTTAAATTGAAAATGAAGTGTATGTGGTGTTAGTATGTCCTATACTTTATTATAGTCAAATAAAATAAAGTCACACAATTTTACATAAAGTTTGAGTAACTTCACCAAAAATGACTACAAGACATCTTTAAAATAAATACCCATGTGTTAAAACATGTTTGAAATAAATAAGATCAACACAATAAATGTGAATTTTGTTTACTTATGATATGGTGCCTTTATATCTTACATGGTCTCCCATCTTTGAGAATCTAGTTGAAATAAAAATAAACATGATTATAATTTTTTAATAATACTTTATATAATTTCATAAATCCTTTTACTTAACAAACATGATTGTAAACTTTTAATAATTCTTCATATAATCTCATAAATCCTATCAGGTCTATGTGAGTAAATAAGATATTGAATTGACAAAATGGTTTGAATTTAGGATTACTGACCTCTTGGTTGCAAATTTAGAATAAATTCTTAAATTAATTTGCAAATTTTAAATATTGCAACCATTCCAAATTTAAATTAGATTAGTAAATTACTTTGCTAGGAAGTCTCTTAAGGCTTGAGCTATATATCAGCATACTCCAACTTAGGTACAAAGCACTTAGAGATTGAAATCTGAGTGATATTTAAAAGATCACTTTTCAACGTAATATGTTGCAGAACGACCTTTTTAAATTAGATTAGTAAATTACTTTGCTAGGAAGTCTCTTAAGGCTTGAGCTATATATCAGCATACTCCAACTTAGGTACAAAGCACTTAGAGATTGAAATCTGAGTGATATTTAAAAGATCACTTTTCAACGTAATATGTTGCAGAACGACCTTTTTATAGCACTGACACAAAAAAAAAAAGCTATATACATTTTACAGCTCTGCTGGAAGTGACTGGCGTACAAGCATAATGATTGTGCTCGCAACCTTCACGTCCATATGAGCCCAAATTTAGATGTATTTCAACCAGTGTATAAGTACCTAACCCCGAGGCCATGGATGAAACCCTAATCAACAGACCCGCTAATTATACATTTGAGAAATATAATATTGACATGTATTAAGTTTCAATAATCAACAACGCTCTGGACTTGTCAATATATATATACTATTAATATGAGATACTTATCGAAATTAATTTAGCAATATAACCACAGATCTATGAAGACTTATCGATTTTTTTTAGCAACATAACCACAGATCTATTAATACTTATCGAAAAAGATTTAGCAACATAACCCCAGATCTATTATGAAGGAATAATATATAAAAAGATAAGGTCTAATCTGATATTTGACATTCACGAACAAATGTTGAAACGAAGCAATCAACTAAGTACGTTAGTAATAGAATTTCTTAGAGAAGTTAAACCTAATTGGTATGAGATAGTATATATTCGATTATCACCTGCAAATATAATTGAGAGATTCATAAACAAATATTAGGAATGAAGCAATCAGCAAAGTACGTTAGTAACATAATTTCTTAATGAATCAGAGAGAAGATAAACCTAATTGGTATGAGATAGCATATCACCTGCAAATATATTGAGAGAATCAGAATATCTTCATGATTAGAACCTTTATAACTACATATGTAATCTGAAACTTATCACCATACCCTAGATATTATAGCTCAGATATCGTCTGTATCATATCATGGGTTATGAACATATAACCTGCATCTGGAGGCATGCAGGAATTACAAACCTCAGGATGCAGATTATACATTCATAATCCCTGGCGAAATGCTTCATCAAGAATGACCTACAGCTGACAGATTGTATGCACAGCCATATGAGTAATACTAATGCGTGTATTGAGTATAGCGGGCTTGGTATCGTGGTGGATGTATATATATTGCTGATCCCAACACCAATGGCAACATAGGAGTAAAGAACAAAAAGACATCCGAATACGGGGAGGGGAGTAAATAAATTCGTTTGAGAAAATGCTTCAGTATTTTCAGTCCTTTATTCTAGGCAGCAACTTTCTGTCATTTCTTCTCCAGAATCTGCTTTACCTTTCGATCGGGGCCTTCATATATTCTATTCGATTTTCAGCCCGCCATAGCCATACAGATATATTGAGTTTCCCAAAATTTCCAATGATTGAGTCTGAGAGAAAGCTTGTACTGAGATATTGAAACAGATAAGTCCCCACTCAACCGAACAGTAAAATGCTCTACCCACCTTTCGATGCAAATATCATTGGGACAATAAAGCCTAGCACTTGCACAAAAAAGACAATATTTTCGTCAATAAATCTTTCAAAATATACCAGATGGATATGCCATGTTGATACAAGGATAGGTGATAACTAGTCCAACGAGAGAAATTCTCTCTTTCATCATGATAAAATTTGCTTATTCATGGTCGCTCTCCAATATATTCTTTATTATAAAATAAACACTTTAATTTATACTATAAAATAAGCACTTTATTCTGGATTCATCTTATCTTTATATATATATATAGTTTAATTAAAACCAAGCATTTGTCTCTCGTCTCTTGGGCATATGAGAAAAAAAGTGAAGAATTACGAGGAGTTGAAGAAGGTAGCCATCCAATTAGAGCTCATATATACTCAAGGTTTAGTTGGTTTATACTTAAGGTTTGGTTGGTTATACTCAAGGTTTGGTTGGTTGGTTAAAAACTAAAAAACTTCAAAATTCAAAGTGTTTTCATCAATTTGCAAATTATTTAAAAAATGTCAATATTATTTGAATTGAATTTGAGGAATAGTAATTGTGAATATTATTTTGGAAGCAATCCAATTAGAGCTTATATATACTCAAGGTTTAGAGCTTATATATACTCAAGGTTTGGTTGGTTATTCTTATGATGAACTTAAAAACCAAAAAACTTCAAAATTCAAAGTTTTTTCATCAATGAGCAAATCATTCAAAAAAATGTCAATATTATTCGAACTGAACTTGAGGAATAGTAATTGTGAATATTATTTTGGAAGTTAAGGAATAGTAATGGTGAGGATGTTTTTAGTAGGTTATATTTTGATAAGGTATATAAATATATTTTGAAGAGTTGTATAAAAATGATAATAAAGTTAATATTACACAATAGTTTAAATAATTTTCTATTTTAAATTTTATTTTTATGAAGATAATACAAGTTTGATGAATGAGGTAAGAAAGGTTGACTTAGAGGAAGTTCTTCATAGATTTAAAAGGATAAACTTCGATCAAATAGATGGTTAGTTGAACTTTTCCTTGGGTTTTATGAGGGTTAATAGAAGAATGCTAGCAACATTAATTCAAGTTTTATTCCATTAATACCAAAATTTGATAATCCTTGGTCATTAGAAGAATGCATGCCTATCTCCTTACACAGATCCATGAGGCTAATGGTGTCACTGGAGAGGGCTTGCATTTAGTCAAAACTAAGAACTATGGTGCTCAAAATAGATCTCACTAAAGCTCATGATATGATTATCTAGAACTATGTGTTTCAATAGTATCATTCTCTATCTTGATTAATGGTTAAGCAATAGGATTTTTTAGGTCAGGCAAAGATATTTTTTATCATCTCTATTGTTCCTTATTGTATTGGAATGTTTAAATAGGGCCCTAATGAGTGCAAAAAGGTTTAGAGCTTTAAGGGGTATCATAATTGGGTTGGTTAATCTAATGCATTTTCTATTTATATCTATGGCATTTTATTGCTTTGTGATGGCTCAAGATGGTATGCTACTAAGTTAAAAGAAGTGCTTGATCTCTATTGTTTTGTTGTTGGGATGATGGTGAATGTTAGGAAATCAACCATCTCATTTGCTTGGATGGAGGAAGAGGAGAGAGATTCATTACATAATTATTCTTGTACCAACAAACTTATCTACAACATGGATTAAGTTACTTTAAAGGTTTCATCATCAATCCCAAGCCTATGGAAAAATGGACCATGTATGGCTTATTTCAAAAGTGGAGAAGAAACTCTTGAATTCGTGTAACGAATGGCTATCTCAAGGAGGAAGGTTGGTATTGGTAAAATCAATACCTCCATCCCTGTGTATTGGATGACCCTTGCCTTTATTCCGAAAGGAATATTGGAAAAACTGAGAAGGATATGTTATATAGACTTGTATGGTTTGGTAGTAAGGAGAAAAGAGGCATTCCACTTGTCAAATGGAAAATATTAGTAGTCCCAAGGGAGTTTGGGGGTTGAAAAGTATCTTCAATTTTGCAATCTATTTATCTACCAAAGGCATATGATGGCTTACCTTAGGGAAGGGATTGTGGAGGACTTTGGTGTCATGTGATTGTTCAGAACTATATTTCTCTCGACACAATGGAAGAATGAATTAGAGATCCCTCATAATATTTTCAAAATAAATCATGCATCTAGAAGGCCACTCTAAAGTTCCTTTCCCTTGTAAGAAATTGACTTGTTTGGAAGGTGGAAGATGGTCGTAGAATCAAACTAGGTGAAGACCCTTATGTAAGATGTGCTAAATCCTTTAGGAAACCATGACATTTAATTGATACTTTTAGGGGGAAATGATTATTTACTTTGTCCACGTAGTAGATATTGAATCAACTACAATTTGGAGTTAGGAATGGAAGAATACATAAGAGTATTGGTTTGGTAAATGATAAAGTTTTGTAGTGGGAGGAATACATAGAAAAACTAAAGTCTATCCATGTCAAGATTAGAGAGGTGGAGGATGAGATGATTTGGTAAAAGAATCCAAATAGAGGAATATATACCCCTAAGTTGAGCTACAAATGTTTTTAATAGTTAGGAAAAGACATGACTTCTAGTCTTAAAGGTCTGGCCATATTTAAAGGCAACCAAACCATTGTAATAAGCATATTTTAGATTATCATCTATTCTAGTATATTCCTATATGGATTATTTACATGATTTACATTGGGTATTTCCCTAGAAGATAGAATTTTCTGCTTTAGTGGTATCAGATCCTATTCTCGGCTTTCTCTCATTCATCCTTCGCTCCCATCACTCCTTTCTGCCATTCCACCATTCCTCCTTCACATTGGCACACCCTGCCAGCCTCCTCTCCTCCACTACGCTCACACGCCTCCATCTTCCACACGCCTCCCTGCACACTCCCTCCCCCCGCTGTAAGCTCCCGCCGCTCTCCACTCCCGCCACCTGCTCCGCCCTTCCCCTTTCATCCTCTCTTCCGTTCTCCACTCCCGCCACCTGCACGCTCCTTCCCTACGCTCGGATCCCCTCTTTCCCGTCGCCCCCGCAGCACCATCCTCCTTCCCCTCGCCCCGCTACCTGCTCCGCCCTTCCCCCTTCATCCTCTCTCCAACCTCCTCTTCCACTCTCCACTCTCCTCCAGCCTCGTCTTCCCTTTTCCTTGCTTGTGCTTCCCCCGTGCACCTCCAGCTCGCAGCCTCGGCCTCCGCTATTCCCCACCCTCGCAACACTTTCGTTGCACTGCTACCCCCGCCTCCCAAGCCTCCCACGCCTGCACCGTGCGCCCATTTCTCCCTCCGTCCTCTCCTCTTCTATGTAGTCCTGTGCGCCGTTACCCCTGGACACACAACATCGCCCACCCCCGCGCGCTGCCAACCCCACGGGCTGCCACACTCCTCCGCGTCCAGCTGCCTGCAAACTACCCTGCTGCTCCTTGCGTTGCCTTCTCTAGAGGTTTCAAAAACCCTAATTTAAAAAATAATTAAATTTTTATAATAATAGTAAAAATTATTATTATAAAAGTGTCATTATTTTTAAAATAAATATTATTAATAATAACCTTATTAATAATAATAATATTATTAATTATAAATACCCAAAAATTGTAGATATTATTAGACACAAATGTCTTCAAGACAAGAAAGGCATGACAACTTGGATGAAGAAATAAGGAAAATTAAAGAAGAAATAATGGGAAATATTTCAAAAACTATAGACGGAATAATAAAAAGATTCCATGCTTGAAATGAACAACTATGTAAAGAAGAAAATAAAAAGAAGAGTAAAATCAATGAGGTCATCAAAATAGAAATATCATACCATTTTGAGAAGAACAACTTCATGAATCATCACAAGCAAAAAAGAGTACAAGAGATGATTGCTGTAATAAGGAGCCTGAAATTACAACTTTTGAGAGCTCCAAGGTTTATATCGATGTTGCATACTCATTCCATCAAGATGAGAGTAAAATTAATAATGAAAATAATAGGCAAGACATGGATATAGAATACCTTAGTGATGAAGACAATGGTAGTGACAAAGATGCAGATGAGTGTGACCAAGATTGTGATGAAAATCATGCTAGTATTACTGAAAACAATGAGGATCAATGCATCGACAAGAATGTCACAATAATAGATGCACGAAGAACATTTGTCACCCCGGAGATCACTATAAAGAACATCAATGAGAGCATCTTTAAAGTTAATCAGATACAAGATGAGATTGGTGCTCATGTGAACATTATAAGTACAATGATTCCCTTCAAAGGAAGTGACATAGAATGTGTTGGGAATGAAATCACAAAAATAGTTTCTATTGTCAAGTCTATCAAGTATTTTCAATTAGTGACAAAAGAAGTTAAAAGCAACAACCACACAAGCAAACAAATTGTCAACGAAACTTAACCAAGTACCTAATTAATGTGGATTCCAAAACAAAAGAAACAAAATGAAGCAATGGTCATTATTAAAATTGCATGTATCAAATCATTAGTTCGACAGAGAGCCAGAATAAAAGACGACATCAACAAACTTAGCTTTGAGAACAAAGCTTTTCTTAAGGGAAGGGCAATGTTACGAACATAAAAAAATTAATAAATATATATACATTAAATAATAATTAAATATTAAATGTAATTCAATGAGGAGTTGTGACTCCTCAATAAGTGATGCCCAAGCAATATTTAAGCAGGCCACTCATTGTAATTTATACATCATCTATTAATCATTATTTATCAAACATGTGGGTTTTCAAGAAATTGTGGGTGTCATAGAAATATTGTGGGTTTATGAAGTTATATCTCTTCATTTGTTCAATGAGGAGTTGTGACTCCTCAACAAGTGATGCCCAAGCAATATTTAAGCAGGTCACTCATTGTAATTTATACTTCATCTATTAATCATTATTCATCAAACATGTGGGTTTTCAAGAAATTGCGGGTGTCATAGAAATATTGTGGGTTTATGAAGTTATATCTCTTCATTTGGTTTTAGAGCCAGCCCTTCCTCGGGCTTCTTCTGCTAATATCTGGCTTATAGCCAAATTATCAAGGTTTCCTTGAACCTGGATCTTTGATCTGACATGGCTTTTAGCCATTACAATCATATTTTCTGAGAAAAAAAAAATGTTTCACTCCAAATCCCCTCCACGTCCACATGTTTCCCTCACCAATCGCAATTGCGCCTGCTCGAGGCCGCTTCTTGCTCGATCTCCTTTTCCTTCTGCGTACTCCACCTACTCTGTGTTGCGACTTCAACCCAACACGCACTCCTCCACTCCCTCTGCAACCTCTCCCTCTAATCCCATTCATTGCTCCGCTACGCTTCTCCCGAGCTCCATGTCCCTCCCGTGCACCTTATCCACCTTATCCCTGCTCTCTGACACTCAATGCTTGCCTCTTCTCTCTTCTCAAACCTCCAATTCTTCACTACACTTCGTGTATCACCCACACCACCTCTACCTCCATTGTTGCACCCTCTCCACCTGTGCGCCAACAGTCCATTGTGCTTTCCCTCTCGCACACTACACTCCTCTATCCACACTTCCCTCCATCTCCTCTTCTATGCCGCCACGACCTCGTGCATTCTCCCTGCATGCCCTACCTCCCAGCCCCTCCTGCATGTGCCCCCACTACAAACACCACGCTACCTCCCACAACACTCCTCGCACACGCTCCCTGTGCCTTCCATTTTGTTTCACACCTTACTGTCTGCTCCCGCTGCCATCTTGCGCCCCTCTACCAACGACTACGACCACGACTCAACGCCTCTACCAATAGTTGCGACCTCGCTCTCCTCGCTCTTCCACGACCTGCACTTCATCTTACTCCGCGATACCCTTCCAGAGTATCAATCTTATGCAAAAACAGTCCATGGTCAAGGGATTATAAGTCATGAATGAACAATCCAATTCCTATGAAGACTGTATCTTAGGAAAACATCAAAGGGATAACTTCACCACTTCCACATCTCGAGCCAAAGAACACCTTGAGTTAGTTCACAGAAATATCTGTGGACCCATGCAAACTCAATCCATACGAGGGAGTCTTTATTTTATGACTTTTATTGATGACTATAGCAGGAAATTCTGGGTCTATTTTCTCAGACACAAATTAGATACCTTCTCCAAGTTTAAATAATTCAAGGAAGAAACTAAAAAGCAGTAAGGTAAATCCATCAAAGTGTTCATGTCAGATGGTGGAGGTGAATATGATTCACATGATTTTTCAAACTTCTGCAAATAACATGGCATCCAACACCATTTCACTACCCGATACACTCCACAATAAAATGGAGTTGTTCAACGGAAGAACCAGACCATCATGAACATGGCCCGAAGCATGTTGTAATATAAGAAGTTGTCAGATGATCATTGGGATGAAGTTGTTGCATGTTCAGTTTATTTACTGAACAGATCTCCTACCGTGAGTGTTAAGGAAAAAATTCCCGAAGAAGCTTTGAGTGGCACTAAGATTAGTGTCTCACATCACAGAGTTTTCGAATGTGTAGAATTTGCACATGTACCTGAAGAATTGAGAAAATAGTTGGACAAAAAGATTGAAAAATGTATCTTCACTAGTTACAGTGAACATCACAAAGCTTATAAGATGTATAATAATTTCACCAAAAAGGTTGTGGTGAGCAGAGATGTCAATTTTCTTGAAGACAAATGCTGGGTGATCCAACCAATATTCAAGAGAAGGAAAGTTCAGTTCCACCAGATATTTCACTCAGAATGTAAAGATTGGAGGTACAACAACAAGAATCAACACCAACAGACAGTCCACTACAGAACCAGAAAACCAGAAGTTTGAGGGAGATATATGAGCAGACTCATGTTATTGATGAGCAATTATAGTATGCTCTATGTTCCTGTCAACCCACATCATTTGAGGAAGCAGTAAAGGATGCACATTGGGTACAAACAATGAGTGAAAATATTGATGCTATTGAAAGGAATGAGACTTGGTATCTTGTTGATCTCCCACCAACCAAAAGCAGTATTGGAGTCAAATGTGTCTATAAGACCAAATTAATGAAAAAACAGAGATAGAGAGGCACAAATCTAGGTTGGTTTCCAAAGGATTTGCTCAGCTATATGGTGTGGATTATCATGAAACCTTTGCTCTAGTAGCAAGGATGGACACCATCAGATCTGTACTTGCAATAGCAGCTCAAAATCAATGGCATGTTTATCAAATGGATGTGAAATATTCTTTTCTCAATGGCATACTTGAAGAATAAGTCTCTGTATACCAACCTCCTGGATATGCTATCAAAGGTCAACAACACAAAGTGTGCAAGATGAAAAAGGCCTTGTATAGTCTAAAACAAGCTCCTAGAGCTTGGTACAACATAATTGATTCCTACCTCATCAACAATGGGTTCAATAGGAGCAGCAATGAGCTCACTCTCTATGTCAAAACAAATCAACAAGGTAACATTATGATTGTATGTCTGTATGTCGATGATATGATTTGTACTAGAAATTTGATGTTAGAAGAATTTAAGACAGTCATGAAAAATGAGTTTAAAATGACTAATCTAGGCCTTATGAGGTACTTCCTTGGTCTAGAGGTTAACCAAAGTGAACATAGCATCTTCATTTATTAGCATAAATATGCTACAAACATTCTGCAGAGATTCAGAATGGATAAATGCAAACCAGCATAAACCCCCATTGCTATAGGCACCAAGTTAAGTAAGAATGATAATGGACCACCAGTGAATTCTACAATTTATAAAAGAATGGTAGGAAGTTTAATGTATTTGACTGCAACTAGACCTGATTTGATGTATGTTGTCAGCATGATCTCTAGGTTTATGGAGTCTCCCAAAGACTCTCACTGGAAAGTTGGTAAAATAATTATGAGATATGTTGTAGGCACAGTTGGTTATGGACTTTGGTACTCTCATTCACAAGACAGTACTCTTACAGGGTACACTGACAGTGATTTTGCAAGCCGTATTGATGATGGGAAAAGAACATCTGGTTATGCTTTCCATCTGGGTACCAATTTGATATCATGGGCCTCTCAGAAACAACCCATTGTCAGCATGTTTTATGAAGATGCAGAATATATAGCAGCAACTACAGCAGTATGCCACACAGTTTGGGCAGTATGCCACACAGTTTGGCTTAGAAGACTTTTGAAGGATATGGGACACACATAAAAAGATCCAACTCCTATTTTTTGTGATAATAGTTGTGCAATAACATTGTCCAAGCATAATGTCTTTCATAGAAAGAGTAAACATATTGACACTTGCTATCATTTCATTCGTGAGCTAGTCAATAATGGAGATATCACTTTACTTTTTTGTGGCTCTAAGGAGCAATTGACTGACATGTTTACCAAACCATTGGGAACACTTGCATTTAAGTTTCAAATAAAGCACTTAGGCATTGATAGTGCTGAAAATATTGTCCTAGTTGAGCTTAAGGGGGTGTGTTAAGAATTGTAATCTCACTGGTCATTAGTGCATTAATTAGTGGTTGAATAGTTAGTTGGCTAGTTTGACTAAGACACTTTGCTGTCCCATAGTATTTTATGTTCCATGGTATTGTCCCATAGTATTTTATGTTCCATGATATTGTCCCATGGTATTTGCTTCTATGTAATCCTATATATGCTTCTCATTAATAATGAGAAGACAATGAATATGGGCAGTATGCCACACAGTTTGGCTTAGAAGACTTTTGAAGGATATGGGACACACATAAAAAGATCCAACTCCTATTTTTTGTGATAATAGTTGTGCAATAACATTGTCCAAGCATAATGTCTTTCATAGAAAGAGTAAACATATTGACACTTGCTATCATTTCATTCGTGAGCTAGTCAATAATGGAGATATCACTTTACTTTTTTGTGGCTCTAAGGAGCAATTGACTGACATGTTTACCAAACCATTGGGAACACTTGCATTTAAGTTTCAAATAAAGCACTTAGGCATTGATAGTGCTGAAAATATTGTCCTAGTTGAGCTTAAGGGGGTGTGTTAAGAATTGTAATCTCACTGGTCATTAGTGCATTAATTAGTGGTTGAATAGTTAGTTGGCTAGTTTGACTAAGACACTTTGCTGTCCCATAGTATTTTATGTTCCATGGTATTGTCCCATAGTATTTTATGTTCCATGATATTGTCCCATGGTATTTGCTTCTATGTAATCCTATATATGCTTCTCATTAATAATGAGAAGACAATGAATATGTCCACTTATTTTTCATCCTTCAAACTTTAACTCAACCTACTTCTTTCCTTCCATAAATTCTATGAGTATGCTTTCAACAACTAGCAACAACTAGTATTTTCATAATATCCACCAAATCAACTAACAATTTTGGCTAACTCTAAGTTAACGCCATCATGCAAATTCCTGCAGCAACCACAGGTCAGACAGGTTTTTTTGTTCTTTCAAGGAGAACGATAAATGTGGACAAACCCCTCCAGAACATACACATCTCCACGTTGATCTCCACCTATAAGCAACAGACCACATTAATCAGATCACGAACAAATCCAACAGTTCACATCTAGGATGCTTCTACCTATAGGTAATAGATCACATTAATCAGATCACGAAATAATTCAATAGTTCATATCTAGGTTGCTGCACCATTAAATATTGCACTGAAGTGTTTATTAAAAGACATTCCGTTTTCCATGAATAGGTTTTCAATATTGAAAATCAACATTATGAAATCAATTTCAACAAATTTATTGATATTTACCAACATATATTCATTTAAACTCTAAATATTCATCTAAACTCTAAATTGATTAATCTAAAAATATAAAAAATCAAATCCTTAATTTACAAACATTTCTTCAAATTTTACAGTCTAAATTTTTTTTATACATATAAAGAATTAAAAAAAATCTCAAAATCAAACCCTTTCTAACTACGTAAACGTTTCGTCTCATTTGAAAGATATTATAGGTCAAACATCATCCATATCATATCATGGGTCATGAATATGTAACACAGCCGAATATAGGAGAAAAGATGAATATGTAAATGCTTCGATATTCTTACTCCATTTTTCAAGGCAACTTTCTGTCATTTCTTCAGGTTCTGCTTTACTTTCATATATTTTATTTGATACAGGTACGAATCGAATTTTTCCAAAATATCCAATCATTGAGTTGGATAGAAAGTTTGTACTCAGATATTGAAACAGAAGTCCCCACTGCACCTGAACAGCAAAATGCACTAAGCACCTTTCGATGTAAATATGATTGAGATACTTATATAACTTGATGGTTAAGGAAAACAATGATTTCACCGATTTCATGAGTACGCTATGCTTATTAATAATTCTCTTATTTTGGGGGCTGGCACTCCCCTACTTATTCTATATTATGAAATATACAATTAATTTAGAAGTCATCTTTCCCTTTATCCTATTTAATTTATATTGATAGTATTATTATTAATAGTTATGTTATTTTTTATTTTAAAATTTTGGGTGGATTATGGTTTAAAATTTTTTAGGATGGTATAAGAATAAGGAAGTGTACTCTCCACATTTATTCTATGGTAGTTGTTTAAAATTTAAAATATATATATATATATATATATATATATATATATTTGTAAATAATTGGTAGTTGATGAATGGATAACTTGTAACAGATACATGGATAATTCGTAGTTGATGGATAACTAGAAGAATGCCAGACATAAAATAACTGATGGTTGATACATGAATGCATGGATAACTGGTAACTGATAAATGGATAACAAAAAGTTTGCAGCAGATAATAAAAAGCCTAATGATAACATGTGGTGATAACATATAGCAACTATATATATATATGAATAATTCGTAACTGAACAGATATTACAACTAAGCAACATGGAAACAAGAAACAACTCATTGATATTAGTTAAGTTAGGAGGCAGATTGATAAAACAATTGAGAAGGATATAAGCACACGTAGAAGACAAGCAGGAGTTGAATTAGAGAATCTGGTAAATTTTCTCTTCTTTCATGCTTGCACTGTAACTATATTTTTTGAAGTCTTCATGAATTCCATTATAAAGAATCAATTACAAATTTGATATAAAAATCCATATTTGCACATCGCCCAACGTTTCCTCTTACTCCTGAGCGAAATAATGGTTCTATAAGGTAGGCAAGGAGAACAGGAAAATCAGAAAGGAATTGTGCGAATCCAGTAACTTTCTTGCTTTTTCTTTCATTTTTGCGCTTGACTATAAATATGTTTTAGTCTGTGCATTTTAAAGAATAATTTTCCCTCTCACACCCACGCAAGAGCAAAATTATAATTGTGGTTTATCACACTATTCCGCCACATCGCCCAGCGTTTCCTCTTACTCTTGAGCGAAATAATGGTTCTGTAATCTTATCTGCTATTAGCCATGATATTGTAAGACATGCTGCCGATTAAATGGATCTGATTCTGGATGAGATGGATTTGGTTTTTATATGATTATATGGCTATGAAAACACTAAATGATTATACGTTTCAGATTATATGCATTCACCTTCCCATTCCCACTTCCAACGGTCTCTGAATATCTTCCATCGTAAACACGAACAATAAGCACTCAAGATTATAACCTTCGGAGTAGGCAGAAATGGACGCTCTAGACAGTGTTGAAAATTTTCATGTGGATTCACATCTAAAAATTCTGAATATTTTCACCGTTTATCTACGTGAATAAGAGCTTCTTGCATTTTCATTTTTCATGATCATAAGTAATGAGTTGAGCGTTGCTATGCTATTCTAGAATACAGGTTTGCAATATTTCTTATTTTCACGATCACAAGTTCTGAATAGTTGTTTCAGTTGAGCATTAATGGTATGTTGTTCTAAAATATTGGTTTGAATCTAGATTGTAATGTTTATGTCCATATGCTTATTTATTTCAACATTGGGTGGGGTGGGCTTTCATAATTTTTATTTTTTTCAATTATCAAAGAATCTAGATTGTAATGTTTATGCCCATATGCTTATTTATTTCAACATTGGGTGGGGTGGGCTTTCATAATTTTTATTTTTTTCAATTATCAAAGAAACTTCTAATATTCTCAGTTGTATTCATGAATGGAGGGCTCAAATTTAACTGATTAACTTATAAGCATGTTTATTTATGATTATTAACAAGTATTTGAATAATTTATGTCTCTTGGTTTCTTGGGTGACTCCAAGCCATTTTAATTCTATGTAAGACGAGTGTTAATGGAGTTGTTGTTTTAATTCTCTGTAACGTTGCATAATAATTGTTTCCATACCTATGTCAAGGATTAAGAGATCGGTGAAGTCTCAATTTAATATTATATGAATGGAATCAATTGGATTTATAGATAGTAGGTTAGCATATATAGAAGTAGACTAGACTTCTTATATATAATACTTTTAATTAAATATATAAATCAAATTAGCATAAATGTATATTAAAAACCATTAATTTTTATAAGAAAGTAATAAATGAATGTTATTTATATTTTATAGTTATTAAATAATTAAAATTTGGTTTTTAAAATTTAAGAATCTATATTCATATCATATCTATACAGACTAAATAATAAGACTTGGCTTCAATTTATGCATCCTAGACTTCCTTCCTTTAATTTATAGTATCATTTCCTTTATGAATTGTTTATATTGTATTAATGAGAAATTAAGAGTAATTATTGTCATATCTGAGTTAAGGATCACAAGAGATTGATATAAATCCCCTGCCTCGAGCGAAATCAATTAGGGAAGTTCGTTTTGGATCATTCACTGAAAAAGAGACAACTAGGTGTTAAGCACAAGGAGAATGAACTCCTTTTTATTCGCCAGTGAGTGAGTGTGATACTAATGGCAACCATTAGGTTTTGCAGAAATCATGTAGATATGGTTTACATAATAAATAATATATTATTATATTTATATGTCATTGTTGAGTGGTTTTTTTTGCACTGGAACCCGTGGATATTTAGGTGGTTTTCCATCACTATTAATGTACATGTGCTAGTTTATTCTTATTACATGTAAATAACAAGATGAAAATGAAATATCTGACTTATTTGTTAAAATTAATATATATTTTTTAAATATAAAAATTGAAATTAAATTAATAAAAAAAAAAAAATTTAAAAATGAAAATTTTTAATTTTCATAATATTAATAATTTAATATATAAAGTAATAATAACGAACATAGATCCATTTTAAAATCGAATTTGTTAAGTAATGAGAGCGATCCAATTTTTTGAGGTGTAAATTTTTTTATCTTAAATTTTTTACACTTCAAGACAAAATTACAACTCCATAAATTTGATTCTCTCCATGCTTGATTGATCTGTGTTTAAGATGGATCTATATTTGTTTTAATTTTTTTTTATTGATCTGAGTTTAAGATGGATCTATGTTGGTTTTAATTCTTTTATTTTATAAGCATGCATGAATTTATTTATTTATTTCGTTTTAATTTTTTTATTTTATGAGCTCATATGATTTTTTAAATTACTTTTTATTTTATTTTTGGTAGCATAACGTTAAGGTTATGTTACAACATCTCCCCATACTAGGCTATAAAGCACCTCATTACTCTCTACTAGCCTAAATCCAAATCCTAGGCTCTATCAAGCGCCGAGAGGGATCAAATCTCCCGAGGTGCAAACCTCTCCTTGAGTGCAATACCTGAGCCGAGGTTTGCACCTCGTGATATTTGATCCCTCTTAGCATTTGATAGAGCCTAGGATTTGGATCTAGGCTAGTTTCAGTCATGGGCGGTGACACAAAACTGGAGTTTGATCAGCATTGTAAGGAACAGGTTAAGTTGAAAACACAGATACATTTACGAGGATTATCATAATGTAAGTAATAAGTATTAAGGATTGAGTAAATTGTTAAAGTGGAAAATAGAGATAATTCGCCTAACTTTTTTTTTCAATTCTCTTTTTGTTGATCTTCATTTTGTTTTGTTTATTCTTCTCCTTCTTCTGTCATTATTTCGTCATTTCGTACATTTTGATTTATTTGTTGTTCTGCAAACTGATTTTTTTGTTCTTCCAATTGTTTCAACTTTCTCTCTCGATATGCTCTTTGTCGATCAACGTTTTGTTTTCTTTGTTCTTCTCGTTCTTTTGCTGTCAATTCGCCTAACTTTTTTTTCGATTTTCTTTTTGTTGATCTTCGTTTTGTTTTATTTGTTCTTCTCCTTCTTCTGCCGTCATTTTTCCATTTCATACATTTTGATTTATTTGTTGGTCTACAACTTCATTTCTTTGTTCTTCCAACTGCTTCAACTTCTCTCTCGATACACTCTTTGTTGATCAACATTTCATTTTCTGTGTTCCTCTCGTTCTTCTGCTGTCAATTCGTCTAACTTTCTTTTTCGATATTCTTTTTGTCGATCTGCGTTTCATTTTCTTCGTTCTTCTAGTTCTTGTACTATCATTTCATCCAACTTCCTTTTTTGAAATTCTTTTTGTTCTTATGCTTTTCGTTTCAAGTCTGTTTCTCGTTCTTTTGTTGTCACTAAAATCAATGCATCCATACACTGAAATCAATCCGTCCATACACTGAAATCAATGCGTCCACAGAATAACATCTACACTGAAAAATATGCAATACAAAACCCCATACACTGAAATCTATGCGTCCATTCACTGAAATCAATGTGTCCATACACTGAAATATATGCGTACATTCACTGAAATCAATGTGTCCATACACTGAAATCAATGCGTCCACAGAATAACATCTACACTGAAAAATATGCAATAAAAATTTTCAACATTGTAAGGACCAGGTTAAGTTGAAAACACAAAAAGAATTATGAGGATTATAATAATGTAAGTAATAAGTATGAGTAAATTGTTAAACTAGAAAATAGAGACAATAATTTTGTAAGGATTAACTAAATGAAAATATGGTTCACATCGTGATAATTCTCAATCTATCTTTTTCATCTTTTCTTATCTTCACACCTGGTAGTTTTGACATTTTCTCATATCGATCATATGAGAATCTACATTGGACCTGTACTTGTATTACGTACTTATATTCTAGCATATGACTCCTGGGAGACATGACACATTTGAACTTCTGCTAATTGATCAATTCGTTCACAAAATTTTCGATGTCTAGTATACATTTCTTCAGATGGTACCGATATTGTCGGTTTTCAGATATGAACTACAGTGCACGATTGGAAGTTTCCATATCAACAAAATTAGAGTTCAAATTTTTCTTGTTATCACATTCCATGTATCCAAGTATGTCATATTCATTGGTAGTTATATTGATTCCTATTTAACCTTGAAATTATCCCCCATTCATGCTTTTGAGAATCCCTTTGCACAAATAACACTTCTTCACGATCTCTTTAGTTCACGGTCATGTTTTCTTTGTTCTTTTGTATGTTTTGATGTTTTTTTTTTTGTTTTTTTGTTATGGATTCGAAACGTTGACTAAAGAACATGGATACTCTGGATTCTCCAAAACATCTTGAAATCAACAACCACATAAATTTTGCTACAAAGATTATTTTTATCTTTATATTCTATACATTTGTCGTACTTTTCTTCTTTGATAATCAATATCTTCATTATTTGCAATATTATCATGAGGATCCACGATATACCCTGAAATAGAGAACACCAAAATTTAATTTGTTGAAATCATTGCATAGTAGTTTTTCTATTAAATTGATAAATTCAATGTATAGATGTAAATAACAAAAAACAATGCATTGTTGAAATTAATGAAAGATTTTTTTATTTATTAAATTGATAAATTCAATGCATACATGTTAAAAACAAAAACAAAAAATGCATTGCTGAAATCAATGCAACGAATGCAATAAATATGCATATTTTGTTGTTTAACAACATTTGTGTGTGGTCTATTGGTAGGAATTAAGGTGATTGGGATTGTGTTAACCTAGAGACCAAGGTTCAAAACCCTTTTTGTTTGGAGTTATAGTTAGTTATCAAATCTAACTATTATTATGGCATTTTTTTATCAAATCTAACTATTATTATGGTTGTTTTTATTTTCTATTCTTATGTCGGCTATAATATTCTTTTTACTTCTTTGGTTTCTACTTCTTATGTCCACTATAATATTTTTTTACTTCTTTATTTCCTTACTTTTTAGGTTTAGTTTTTATGTTAGCTATAATATTTTTTTTTACTTCTTATGTTTCTAGTTTTAATGTTGGCTATAATATATTTTTTTACATTTTTGTTTACTTCTTTATTTTATGTTGGGTATAATATTATGTTTCTACTTTTCATATTCACTATAATATTTTTTTAACTTCTTTCTTTTTTAACTTCTTTATTTTTTGTTTATGGCCACATAATATTTATTACTTTTTACTTTGTATTATTCTTTTTTGTTTATGGCCGACAATAATATCAACGTTAAAAGTTCTCACTCATATTATAATTTTGTACTTTATATTAAATTTTATTAATGGCCGACAAAATATTAATTTTTACATTTTTTTTTTTTTAACAAACGTTACATCCATTACATGTTACAAGATAATGGTGTGGTCGACATAATATTAATTACTTTTTACTTTTTACGTTTTATAAGGTGTCTCATATTATCATTTTTTACTTTTTACGTTTTATTAGGTGTCCCATTATCGGGACACATACACGTTACAAGATCTCCCTCATATTATCATTTTTTACTTTTTACTTTTTATTAGGTGTTCAGTTACATGTAACGGGACACATACACGTTATAAGATCTCCCTCATGCTTTTTACGTTTTATTAGGTGTCCGTTTACATATAACAAGACACATACACGTTACAAGATCTCCCTCATACTGGGCAGTAGAGGGCCTCTCGGTGCAATGAAATAACAATTAAATAAATAGAAAGAATATATATATATATAATGAATACAAATAAGTGTTTATTAAGGATTCAGTTAACATAAAGGTAAAGGGGTTTTTAGTGTTAAAATTGATGAGAAAAAGATATGGAGCAAGTCCTTTTCCAAGTCGACGCTTTTGCAAGTGGGAAATTTATAAAGTAACAAATATTGTGGAGTGGGTATTGATTGAAGTTAGTAAGAAACCGATCTCATAAGCTAGAAACTAACTTACATTACAATTTTTGGGTGTAATCACCACACAATGGATACCCTAAAAGAAATCACTAAACAATCAAGTAGAAAAACTTATTTATAACAGTTTGCAAGCATACTTCTTTTTCAAATAAAGAGAGAAAGTTTAAAGAGTGGCCTACTCGGAGTCCAACATTCAATGTAGATTCTCCATGCTGACATCTCTAGTCCTCCTCGTAACTCTTCAAGTTTCAATATGAAACAAAGAAAGATTGAAAAGAACAAGTAGTCACTACTGCAAATAATAATTTATAAAATAATTGTTGATTGAAATAACCAAATTACAAGAACATAAAGATTGCACATAAGATCTTCAATTGGATAAGAAAGAGTGTTATTTTATTAATAATGAGCAAAAATTTACAATTCAAATGCTTTCACTTGATTGATGTTTCCGACACTGTTCTGAAACTAGAAATCCAAGATCCTCCACCCCAAGTCTTTCACACAGTCATTCCAAATTCACTATGAAAGATATGCCCAAAAGAATCACTGCAATTCTTTGGCATAATTGAATCCTCCAAAGCTGACTGAGAATCAAGTCCTGGAAATAGGAACATGATATTTGCACACAAGGGGAATAGGGTTTCAAATTTGGATGAATTCCAACTGCATGAGGGTGCTCTCTCTTAGATTCAATATGCCTAATTTTACTGCCATATGCCCTTTTTATATTGGTGTGGAAGCAGTTAGGGAGGTTGAGAGATAGTTATTTACAAGAATGGGAAATTTGGGAACGAAAAGAACCATCATTTTCCTGTAAATACTCTACATTTTTATGTTTTACCCTCACAAAAGCATGTACACAAGCTGGACACAGAGAAGTCATGTGGATGCGGGCTAGCCATGCATAGGTCACGCATCTCTTGGAAAATCTGATTTTTTAGAGATGTTTCCAAGGATAGATATTGTTAACGGATGTTTTCAGGATTAAGAAAGTCTGCAAAGAGGGATAAGGGTAAGATCGACCATCATAACGTCTATAGGGATAATGTGACAAAAGGCGCTAAACAAATGCCCCCTAATGTGTGGGGGCAAAGTGGCATATGAGGGAAAATGGGCATATGATGGCTGAAATACATTTAATCCTTTCATAGGTGAGTGTAGAAGTGACCCAAGTGAAGTTTCCTTGAAAACCAGCCATATGCAGCACCCACAATGAATCAAGCCAAAACTACTCTTCTTGAGGCGGGCATACCCATACTCAGAAGTAACAAAAACATGGTCGCAATTCAAGTACAAAGCGGATCCATCAAGTATATAAAAATAGTGGTCATGGCCATATGGATACAAAGTGGATCCATGTCATATAATAGATCATTGACACGAAAATACAAAGCGGATCTATGTCTCAATATCAAATGAAGATATTTGAAAATAAGCCTAAACAAATCAATCTCCATCCCAGATTAATAGTGCCAAAATAGTGAATGGCAATCCAACTCAACCTAAGTCATAGAAAAATGATATGATGCTATATAATGGGCTTGAGGTTTTCAAACCAACTAAGAGTCAAAACTACCTGAATAAATGTCTTGAGGTCAAACTTAGTAAGATGTATGTCGTTAACACACGCGAACCAACTCAATGATCATTATAATGAGAGGCAAGGTACTTAGTACAATACAACAAGTGTGAATAAAGTTCTTGACTTCGAACACTAGTAGACTCCAACAATTAGGGGACATAGATGTATTTCCACACTTGCTAGGGAGGAAACTTACCACTCATAACTACAAGCTTCAAGGTACTAAAAGGACTTTGGATCACAATCTTAGAATAAATGTTTTGAAATCGATGGGATGTGAACCTTTGGAAGGAGGGCATTAGGACATTCCCCATCACCCAATAGAGGTAGTAGCAGGGGGCCAAAGATTTGCTGAAACCGATTGACTATACTGAGACATACTTGGCAAATATGATTGAATTTTGGCAAAAACTGGAAGCATGGCAAATTGCGCATCGAATGAAACTTCTAATGGCGGACTTCCGATACGGCTCCACGCGGTGGCAAGTAATACATTAGATGAAAACTTAAATGTTTAACAGGACTGAACACGATGTCATTTAAACGCATGCAAATTTCTTCAGTCCGGTTATGGCCCGCCTAACGCACTATCTCGAACATGAGATAAAAAAATAAAATAAAAAAGTTGATTCTCTCTGTATTAGATCTCAATTTAAAAGGAATCAAAAATAATTTTAATTTTTTATACAAAATTTCAGATACCTACAATGACAGTAATACGGTCTCTCAACAAATATGGTGGTCACAAGCAATACACCTTCTGTATTCTGCAAACTCAAATTTTAAACAAAACAGGCATTTCAGTACATTAAGAACTAAAATAAAGACCTAGTTGGAATAACATAGCAATATATCGATCGTCAGCTACAAAAAAACAAGTGAGAATCAAAATATCTCCATGTTTATAACCTTTATAACTACAAATACTCATCTGAAACTTATCACCATCACAGGATATTATAGCTCAGAATTCATCCATATCATATCACAGGTCATGAATATGTAACCTGCATCCCCAGGCATGGAATTTCAAACCTCAGCATGCAGATTATACATTCATACTCTCCGGCGAAATTCATTAAACCTCAGGATGCAGATTATACATTCATAATCTCCGGCGAAATTCTTCATCTAGAATAATGACATACAGCTAACAGCCTGTATGCACAGCCATATGCTTAATATTAACGCATGTATTGAGCATGACAGGCTTGGTATAACTATATTGGTGGAAGTATTTATAGCGCTGATCCCAACACCAATGACACAACATGTGTAAAGAACAAAGATCCTGCCAAGCATCTTCCCTGGAATATCATGGGGAGAATGAATTCGTTCAAGAATGTGCTTCCATCTTCTCTTTCCTTTTTTCTGGGCAACTTTACGTGAAGATGATAACTTCATCTGAGGATGTGCTTCCATTTTTCTAAGCAACTTTCTGTCATTTCTTCGGATTCTGCTTTAACTTTCGACTGGGTCACTCCTTCATATATTCTATTCGATTTTCCTAAAGCTCCATAAAGATGCAGTGAATTTTCCCAAATTTCCAATGATTGCATTTTATAGAAAGTCTGTACTGAAATACTGAAACATATAAGTCCCACGTTGTAGAAATAGCAAAATGCACTCATTGCATTTCGATGTAAAAATGATACAATTGTACGGGACACTTAAAAAAAAGAAAAACAAGTTGTTGTTTTTCTATTCACATAAAATTTCATAATTATAATAAACTTTAAAGTTTTTATTTAAACATTTCTACATACTAAAACTTTAATCTAATTCATGCTTTATGTCTTATGCTTTATACTTTAAATAGATTTGAAATAAGATTAACTTTACTTCTAATAATACAACTAACAAAAACTAAAAATAATTATTTTTCGAACCAGCCAAGAATACTTTCAAAATGTACCGTATGGATATACTCGGTTGATAGGTGATAACACGAGAGACATTCTCTATTCATGGCAGCTTAAAACTAGATACGCTAAGCTTTGCTTATTAATGCTTCTATTATTTTGGGATGCCACTCCCGTATGTATTCTATATTATAAAATATGCACTTAATTATGAACTCCTTTATCTATTTTTAATATATGTTGATGATATTAATGATTAATGACATTTTTATTATATCTATTGAGTATATATGAAAATGAAATATGTATATATTCGGTTTAAATATGGTTTACGCAAGAATACATAAATGGGCTTGATTTATGCATAAATTATTTATTCAATGGAATAATAAAAAATCGTTGAAACACATACTAAATATGTATTAGTATGTGTTTATAGAGACTTACATCGTGTTCTTGAATGAGCAATCTATAATCTAGAAGCATCCTTGTATTGATCAACATTATTTTTAATACCCCTCTTTCATGTTGACAAAAAAAAATTGTTTACATTAAAATGTTCCAGTCAAATAAACTTTTTTATCATGTTATTTTTCATTTATCATAAATCTGCAAATTTGAATGAACTTAATAATGTGTTTTTCTTAATTATTCACTCCACAATTTTAGTTGTGGATTATTTATCCATTAGAGTGTCTATGTAAAACATTTTTCTTTGGATTCTATTCAACTCCATACCATAAATATGTCAATTTTTCTTGTATATAATTATTATATGTCCTAGGTTTTTCACTTATAAATTACACCATGTTTTTGAACTTGCTTTTATCTATGATTAACAACTTCACTTGCATAACCATTATTAGAAAAATCATGTGTAGAAACATCCTTATGTGAACTATTCCCAACCTTGTCATCTTTGAAGACTTTGTTCAAAGACCCATATATTTAGGTCTAATCTTAAATTGAATAGTTTGTATACTTCCTATGTGTGGAAACATCCTTATGTGAACCATTCCCAACCTTGTCATCTTTGAAGACATTGTTCAAAGACCCATATATTTAGGTGTAATCTTAAATTGAATAGTTTCTATACTTCTCAATTTTTTTAGTCCCTTTTTCTTTATATCTCATATTTTGAAGTAACTTGGAACCAATACCCTTAGTATGTCTCTCAAAGAGACTAATTTTCTTTTCATTGTAATTTAACTTTATTTCTTCTAGGTCATTAGTCATTGATTGTGCATCAATAGTTTGCTTTTTAATTTCATTTGTTAATTCTTCAACTCGTTTGATCGATCCCTCACTACTATTTGGTATCTTTTCACATTTTTCTTGTAGAATTTCATTATTCTCTTTTCAACTTGTGTTTTCTTTTCTTATTTTGGCAATCTCCACAATTAACTTTTAAAGGGTTGCGATTTATTCCTTTAACTTCATAACATCTTCTTGATCATCCAATTTATGGAACTCTTCTCTATTCTTATAAAATGCTTTTAGAGTTTTCCAAATCTCCATGTCATCCTTAAAATATTTAATTTATTGAAAGACATATTAGGTCACACAACATTTGATAAGAGCTCCAGTTAACTTATTTCTTTCATCCCAATTTTCTAAGTCCTTGTCATTTGTAGGGCCGGACTCAATGCCGATTACTAAATAATATGCATCTATTGATATTAATCATATTCAATTCCATAACTCCATTCTTCCCAATTCTTTCCATCAAAATTTTTAGGTAAAGGTATAATGAAATCCATTTTCTCTATAATATAATATCAACACATTAAAAAAAATAAAAATAAAAATCTCACTTCTAGCAACAAAAAACACTACATAAAATATCGCAATTCACACACCTTCTTACCCTTCAACCTTCTTAAATAGGAGAAACAAACATTTTATGACTGAGATAACCATAGGCAGTTGAATACCTCCCTTACCGAATTTAATGGTGTCAACATTGTCCTCTCAAATATCGTGCCTCATACTTTCATTGAAATAGCCAATGCAATTGCCACCAATGAATTATTGCTAACAAGGCCTTTTATCTTCCCAAAGGATGCCACAACACAGGTCATCAATACATGTCGGCACAAGTCTTCAATTCTGGAGATGGATCATCGTCACTGGATCAATGGAGCATCATCGTCACTGCTACTGTACTCGTCATCTCGATCACTAAGCTATCTCTCAATTCCTCTCGTCATAGGAAGTTCTACAGAACCAGCCCTTTTTCATGCTGGTTGTAGGCCTAGCCTCCTATAGGTATTCAAAATCTGTGGCCATCCTGTGGAATGTGCATCAAGAAAACCTCGAAAGAGCATCCCAGGACTTTTACGAGCACACAGCTCAACCCATTGGATCTCCCAGGATATTTTACATGTGACCACCACAAAACCTCGAAAGAGAATCCGAGCTCAAACTATTGGATCTCCAAGGATCTTTTCTATGTGGTCAGGAAAAACCTTAAAAGAGTGTCTTGCAACTTGCAAGATCTCTATCCCAGGACTTTTACGAGCACATAGCTCAACCTATCGGATCTCCAGGACTGATTACATGCCTCCTGTAGCAAAAAACTGAAATAGCATCCGAGCTCAAACTATCGGATCTCCCGGGATCTTTTCTATGCTACCTGTAGCAAAACCTCGAAAGAGTATCCGAGCTCAAACTATCGGATCTCCCAGGATCTTTTCTATGCTACCTGCACAATCTGTCCACGGCCACAGAGTATCATCCTGATACTCATGATCAACCTGATCATCCTCGCACGGAGCAACATCCTGATGCTCATGATCATACTGATCATCATCATACAGTACATCATCTTGATGCACAACATCTGTAGCATCGACCTGATGCTCACCACACATGATCGTCCTGATCATCATCATACAATACATCATCCTGATGTACCACATCTGGAGAATTGACCTGATGCTCACCACACATGATCGTCATGATCATCATAGCATCATCCTATAACGTATCATCACATGATCATCTTGATCATCCTCACAGCATTGTCCTGATGCATATCATCATCACATGATCATCCTCTTTAGATCGTCTCATTGTTCATGGAGCACATCCCAGATGCACATCATACAACACTTACACCACCGACATGGGAGAACACATCTACCACCATTTGGGGAAGGCTCCAGCCCTTACTTTTTTACCATGGGAGAACACATCTACCACCATGTGAAAAATGGCTTCATCCCTTACATCTACACCATGGGAGAACACATCTAACACCATGTGAGAATGGCTCTATCCCTTACATTTGCACAATGGGAGAACACATCTACCACCATGTGATAATGGCTCAACAATTACATCACGACCATGGGAGAACACATCTACAACCATGTCGAAAAATCCCATGTGCATCTGCATCTTCTGCACTCATCACTTCCTCTTGGAAGGAACCTTGATCTGAAGTACACCAAGCCTCTCTCTGAAATACTTGAACTTCACTCTGGCTAGTGGTTTGGTCAACACATCTACAATCTACTCATATGTTGCAACATACTAGAGCTTCGTTGCTCCTCTCTACACCATATCCCTAATATAGTGATATTTGATCTTGATGTGCTTCGACTTGTCATGGAACACCGGGTTCTCTGACAACTTCAAACAACTCTGGTTGTCACAACAGATACAAGTAGCATCCAACTAGAAATCAAATAAATCAGATAGTAGCTTCCTCAGCCATACTACCTCATAACTAGCCAAACAAGCTGCGACATACTCTGCGTCGGCTGTACTCAGTGCTACGCAGGACTGGTTCGTGCTAAACCAAGAAATCACACTTGATCCCATACTAAAGTAGCACCCCGAAGTGTTATTCCTATCTGCAACACTACCTTCCCAATCTGAATCAACATAACCCTACAGGTTAAACTTTTGATTCGCATTATACCTGAGCCCATAATCAATCGTACCATTTAGGCACCTCAGAATATGCTTTACAGCAAAGCAAATATCTGGTATCGTGTTTGGTAGGTACACCAAGGACCCAGTCATCTGATGATACATAGTGGCATCAACCGACTTTGACGAAGCATCACTCAATAGCTTCAGGTTCGATGCCATAGGTGTGGCCATGGCCTTGCAATCCATCATCCTGAACCGCTTCAGGATCTCTACTACATACTTCCCTTGTCCAAGGAAGATTCCATCTGCACTCTACCACACCTCCTTACCTAGAAGTTAATGCATCATACCCAAGTCCTTCTTCTCGAACTCGACAGTAAGCTTCCTCTTCGTGTCGACAATCAACCTATCCTCACCTATCACAAACAGGTCATCCACACACAGTAGGAGTATCACTGTATTTCCTTCCTCAACCTTGTAGTAAAGGTTGGAATCCGCTTTACTCTTGGTAAAGCCCAAACTGGACAGGAAGTTGTCTATCCTTCAGCACCATGTCCTAGGTGCTTGCTTCAAGCCATACAAGTCTTTCTTCAATATGCACACATATGACTCCTTGTCATGTGTCTCAAAATCGAGTGGTTTCTCCACATACACTTCCTCTTCGACTACACCATTCAAGAAGGCTGTCTTGACATCCATCTGGTGTATCTTCCACTTCATCACTTGCCTTGTATTTCTCTATGCTACTATCTGCAGCATGCTTGATCTTGTAGATCTACTTGGAGGTCACAACAGACTTCCCTTCTAGTCTTGGGACCACATCCCAAACATCATTCTTCATGATCGATTGGTATTCATCGATCATGGCATCCTTCTATTACTGCATCCCTGATCCCGGGAACTTCAGATTCTTCAATATCTTCAATAGGTAGTTTTTTTGAACTTTGTCGCTGGAACAAATGTCATTGTCCTTCTTTTGTAGGTGATTGTACACGATCTTTCCTACAAGTCAAATTCAATTGCATGATTAGAAACTTCTCATAGTTTTTCAAAAACAAATTCTTTATACACATAAGAATGTATGTCATACAGGCATGCAATTATCTTAGCCAATGCTTAAATACAACATTTGTCCATATCCCATAACTTTCTAGATGCCTTCCATCTCTACTAGAACATTTGTTAAGAGTGTGCACAACCCCCAACATGTCAACAAAGAGGTTTCATTCTAGATAAGTAGCAATGGAATGTTGTACAGTACCATAGGCCACTTACCCATTACTTGCATATTAGTAGTATCTTGTTCATTAATGCAACTTTTCTAATATGCATAATATACATCCTAAATCTAGCAACATAAGCATGTACATGACTGGACAACATCATTTAAGTAATCAAATATATAAGGGTCAGTGCAAGCTAATGAGGGTCACTTTTGGCACGTTAGATGCAATAGAAAACTGAAAAAGCAGGCATCCCTCATCTTACTTGGATTTTTTGATTTACTTACGGAAAATATCTTGCATTGAGTAAAAAAGATGAAATGTAGGAAATTGAATCACGTTTCTGAATATATAACTTTTATGTATTGAAAATTTGCATAGCTATGTCAAGTTTCAGTTTTCCTAACAGACACTTTTTATTTTTCAGGCAAATGATAAGGTATATGTTTTTGTGGGTAGAGCCTTTGAGGGCCTAAATGATGGAATCAAGCTACAAAAATCGGCATGCATGTAGAGAACACATAGCACTTGTGCGCCATTATTTTTCGAAAATTAAATTAGTAATTTTATAATTTTTTTATAATTGTCTAAGTGATCAAACCTCAGAAATAGTACATCTTTTGTGGGTAGAGCCTTTGAAGGTCTTAATGCAAAATTCTTGAAATGGGTTTTTCATAGAACGTGGAGGTTAGTGTCCTCTTGTGCACCATACAATTTTTTTTTGAAATGATTGAGAATTGAAAAAGTTATGGAAGAAACACTAACAATGTGTTTCACGAGTTAAGGAGGTAGGACAGAAAAGAAATTGAAAGAAAATAGGAAAAATTAATATTTCAAAATAAAAGTTACATATTTGGAATCTGCAGAAAAAATGCTATTTGTGTCTAAGATTTCGTCAAAAATGACTCTGTGTAGCATATTGTAACGAGTGGCTAAGCACAGGCTTCTCCAGAAACTGGAAGAAATACCCAATTAGCTTTGGTTTTTCATTAACATAGCACAGGTTTGGAATTACCGAAGCAAACTCCAAAGCATACACATAGGATTATTGTTGACATGTGAGCATGTGACTCGGCCTGTTTAAATTCAAAAATATTGCCGCGCTTTTAGATTTAAATAACGCGTACGCGTTATGTAACTAAATAACGCGTGTGCGTTATATCAATAATTAACGCGTACGCGTTATATAACTACATAACACGTACGCGTTATATAGTTACAAAACGCGCTCGCATTATTCAAATCATAAAATACATGTTTAATACTTGAGAAAGAGGGGGTGTAGAAGTCAAGGGAAATTTTGTTTAATATTTGAGAAGGGGTGGGGAAGGGTCAAGGGAATCTATGGTTAATATTTAATAGGGGTGGGAAAGGGTCAAGGGCTTAGAAGGATGTTGGAAGCTTGAGTGGGGAGAGATGAAGGGAATGAGAACATGATGGGCTACAGGGGGTGAAGGGAAGTGGAGCTTGAGAGCACTATTAGGAGTAGAATAGGTTCTGAAGAGGTATAGGGTTAGAAGTTGAAAGTGAGACTTGAGTGACAAGGGGGAATGGATGGAGGCAAGGGGGATGTGAGAGAGAAATAAAGAATACAAGGGGGGGAGAGACATAGAGCGAGGGAGGGAGAGGGACAATGGGGAGGAATGGATTTGGAGGGAGTGAGAGATAGATGGGGATAGAACGAAATAAGAGATAGGAAGGGAGGGACAGAAAGTGTTGGTGGGAGACATGCAGAGAGTGGTGGCGATGGAGAGAGAGGGAGTGATGGAGAGATTGGGATAGGTTGAGGGAAAGATGAGGGAGGGATAGAAGGTGAGAGACAGGCGATGAGAGAGGGAGGGAGAGAAGGTAGGGTGAGGGATGGAGGGAGAAAGTTGGAGATAGATATGGATGGAGGGGGTATGGGTTTGAGAATGGAAAGTGACATAATGTGTGTGTATGTGTGTGTGTTTGAGAGAGAGAGAGAGACAGAGAGAGAGAGAGAGAGATTGATGGTTGGGGAGAGAGAGACTAGAGGGAGTTGTGAGCATCATATTCTCCATCAGCATCATATTCTTCATCATCATCATCTTCATGACCATCATCGTCATCATCAACATCTTCATCATCATCACCATCATCATCATCATCATCATATTCCTCATCAAATCAAAATCTCCATCATCATTATCATCATCATGATCATCATCTAAACATCACCATCACCATCATCATCAACATCTTCATCATCATCACCATCACCATCATCATCAAAATCTTCATCGTCATCACCATCACCATCACCATCACCATATTCATCATCATTGTCATCTCTAGGTTCCCCATCAACATCAACATCTCCATCATCATCATCTTCTTCATCATCATCATCTTCATCACCATCATCATCATCATCAACATCTTCATCATCATCACCATCATCATCATCATCATCATTATCTTCCTTGAATCAGATCAACATATCCATCATGTCACCATCATCTTCTGAACATCATCATCTAAACATCACCATCACCATCACCATCATCATCATCATCTTCATCATCATTACCATCACCATCATCATCAACATCTTCATTGTCATCACCATCATCATCATCATCATCATTGGCATTTGTAGGTTCCTCATCAACATCTCCATCATTATCATCTTCTCCATCATCATCATCTTCATCACCATCATCATCAGCATCAACATCTTCATCATCATCACCATAATCATCATCTTCATCGTCATCAGGTCAACATCTCCATCATCGTCATCTTCTTCATCATCTTCACCATCATCATCATCATCATCATCTTCATCGCCATCTCCATCATCTCCATCATCTCCATCATCATCACCATCACCATCATCATCATCTTCATGACCATAAACATCTTCATCATCATTGTCATCTCCCCCTTCCTCATCAACATATCCATCATCATCATCATCATCATCATCATCACCATCTGAACATCACCATCACCATCATCGTCAACATCTTCATCATCATCATCATCAGCAGCAGCATCATCATCAGCATCAGCATCATCATCAAAATCTTCATCGTCATCACCATCACCATCTTCATCATCATTGTCATCTCTAGGTTCCCCATCAACACATCTCCATCATCGTCATCTTCTTCATCATCATCATCTTCATCACCATCATCATCGTCATCTTCTTCATCATCATCATCTTCATCACCATCATCATCGTCATCAACATCTTCATCATCATCACCATCATCATCATCATCATCTTCCTCATCAGATCAACATCTCCATCATGTCACCATCATCTTCATCTTCATCATCATCATCATCATCATCATCATCATTACCAACACCATCATCATCAACATCTTCATCGTCATCACCATCATCATTGGCATCTGTAGGTTCCTCATCAACATCTCCATCATCGTCATCATTGGCATCTGCAGGTTCCTCATCAACATATCCATCATCGTCATTTTCTCCATCATCATCACCATCATCACCATCATGATCTTCTGAACATCATCATGATCATCATCTAAACATCACCATCACCATCATCGTCAACATCTTCATCATCATCGCCATCAGCATCATCATCAAAATCTTCATCGTCATCACCGTCACCATCTTCATCATCATTGTCATCTCTAGGTTCCCCATCAACACATCTCCATCATCATCATCTTCTTCATCATCATCATCTTCATCACCATCATCATCGTCATCAACATCTTCATCATCATCACCATCATCATCATCATCATCTTCCTCATCATATCAACATCTCCATCATGTCACCATCATCTTCGTCATCATCATCATCATCATCATTACCAGCACCATCATCATCAACATCTTCATCGTCATCACCATCATCATTGGCATCTGTAGGTTCCTCATCAACATCTCCATCATCATCATCATTGGCATCTGCAGGTTCCTCATCAACATATCCATCATTGTCATTTTCTCCATCATCATCACCATCATCACCATCATGATCTTCTGAACATCATCATGATCATCATCTCAACATCACCATCACCATCATCGTCAACATCTTCATCATCATCGCCATCAGCATCATCATCAAAATCTTCATCGTCATCACCATCACCATCACCATCACCATCACCATCACCATCACCATCTTCATCATCATTGTCATCTCTAGGTTCCCCATCAACACAACATCTCCATCATCATCATCTTCTTCATCATCATCATCTTCATCTCCATCATCGTCCTCATCAACATCTTCATCATCATCACCATCATCACCATCATCATCATCATCTTCCTCATCAGATCAACATCTCCATCATGTCACCATCATCTTCATCACCATCATCATCACCATCATCATCAACATCTTCATCACCATCATCATCAACATCTTCATCATCATCACCATCATCTTCATCAACATTATCATCTTTATCATCTTCATCTGCATCATGATCATCTTCATTGTCATCACCCTCCTCCTCATCATCATCTTTATCATCTTCATCTACATCATGATCATCTTCATTGTCATCACCCTCCTCCTCCTCATCATCTTGTGCACTTATGCACTTAGGGATTAATATTTAGAAGAGGGTCTAAAGGCCTTTATGGGGGAGGGGCTCTAGGAACAAGGTAAGACAGAGAGGGCAGGGGGGAGGGATAAAGGCGTAGAGGGTTAGTGATTAAGGGAGAAGAAGGGAGAGAGTGCTATAGGGAGGGATAATGACGAAGATAAAGAGAAGGTGGAGAGATGGAGAGTGGGGTGGTAGAGACATGGCTGAAGGGAGAGAAAGAAACATGAAAGAAACATGTAGGGAGAATGAGGGACAGATATTTAGAAAGAGATAGGGGGTATCTAGGGATTATTGGGAGAGAGCTAGGGGGTATTAAACCATACAAAACATTTGTTTTGTATGCAATCATATAAATTATTAGTTTTCTTTGATTTTGTTCGTTGCCCTAGCCGTGCACCTAACCTATTTATTGTGCTTGACTATATCGCGTTCGCGTTTTTTCACTACATATCGCGCACGCGTTTTATATTTATATAACGTGTACGCGTTTTGGAACTCCAGAAATAATGGACTGTTGCTGTCCGAGAGCAACTTCACTCTGTCCGAACGAAAGCAACAATCCCGCGATTTTTCGAACAGCACGAGCCCGCGTCTAGAAATTTTCATATTCTACACCAACTCCATCATTTTTTTTTATGCAGGTGCAGCATTGAGGACATCTTTCATGGTTGCTCACTGTGGTGTTGGGTTATATGGCCATATTTGAAGAAAATAATTAGCAAGCTTGAAGAATCTCCAATTGAAGAACACCAAAGATAAGGCCTTTGAAAGATTCATTTTGCCTATATTTGAGGAGCACACAAGGTAAGATATCAAGCTTCAAGACCAACAAGGAAGAACTTCCATTTGCTTATTATTGAAGAGCTTGTAATTGAGGAGCAACAAAAACAAACTATATTGAATTGATCATTGTGGTGATGGGGAATGCACGTAACCGAGTAAACAAATCAACAAGGAAGAAGAGACCTCAAGAAGTCATTGAAGAAGAGAAAGAAAAGAAAAGAATATACATGATGAATCGGAGGCTTTCTTTGGAAACTAATCCAAATCCAATTGTAGAGGATACCATGGTTCATCCTATTAATCCACGACAAGAGGGACCTTCAATTTCCACAATAGTTGTTGAACAAGCACCCCATGGAAGTAATCAAGAAGCAAAACGTAGGTTCTCATTAGGGGATGTTTCAATTCCCACTTCAAGTCAAAGTGATAAGTTACCATCTCAAGATGAAGCTCACGAAGAAACACTCAATTTGCTATCCGGATGTAGTTATACAAGCGATGAAGTCAGAGAGGCGTTGGACATTTTGCCTACTATTGAAGAAGAGAATGTTATCCACACCATCGATGAGGATGTTGGACTTCCACAAGGGGATGTTGGACTTCCACAGACCATGGATGAGGATGTTGGACTTCCACCATCCAACTACCAGGAAGAGAATGAAGGACACCAAGCTACTACTGAAACGCCAGAGCGTCTTGGTGATGCGCTACATGGTACAATTCCAACCCCCTTACCTCCATTAGCAAGCACACGTCGAAGAACTCCGAAGCGTATACAAGTTGATGAAAGACTTATGAATTCCATTGAAGGTATGCTATCTAAACGTAGTATTGCTTATCAAACTCAACAGATACTTGATAAATATTTTGTTTCTAAATGTGATGGAGATAAATGTAGATTATTTTTATCATTGTTAAAATCTAGGAGCATGAATGTTGTTAGGAAAAAGTTAGGGATAAAGATGATAAAGAATTCTGAACCAAGTTCTCATATAGTTAAAAGCCTAGTAGATGCATTTGGTAAAATTGGTAAGAACACACGTTCAAAGGACCGCAATGCTGCTCGTCGTGTGTTGTCACAATCAATTGCAGATAAGAACACCAGGGCCCTTCGTATTCTCAGGCCTACATCCAAACTAGTTAATTTGAATGTAAAAACCCTCCGTAGGTATTCTATTAGAAGAGAACATCTTGACACAACCGATCAGACAGATTTTTGGGCCTTTGTTGGTCGGTTGCCACGTCGTGACATGAAGCTAGTTGATGCAGTAAAGGGAATAGTGCATAGTTTTTGGCATGATCACACAAGGCCTTCTTCAAACCGAAAGGATGTACTAAAACTAAGAAGGGGTTCAAAGGATCGTGAGCCACATACTAAGCATCTTCTTGATATAACACAGACAGAGCTTTACGAAAAATTTAAGATTGAGCATAGACAATTGAACTTGGGGCAAAGATCTTTTGAGAAATGTAAGCCATGGTATGTTAGAATAAATACTCTTCGTAACACTTGTTGTTGTAGATACCATGTAGAATATGAATATTACTATGAAACATTTTTGTACATTCGTCGTGTGTTGCATACTAACATTGTGCAGGATTGCTCCATGACAATACCACCGACTTCATCAAGAGAATTCATTCATAGCATCATGTGCAATAGGCCCGAGGGGCAAACATACTATGCAAAATCTTGTTTGGATGGAACATGCTCCAACTGTGCTGGAATGGCATTATTGAGCCAATGTATGCACGAGAATGGAGACAGTGAATTTGGGAAAATGGTTACAGACATGAAAAGTTTCAAATATATCAACTATGAAATAGTCCCAGGGAAAGAAAGCAAAAAAATACAATTGGTGACATCTCAGGTATGCATTTATATCTATAAAATTATGTTGTAACAGTTACATTTCAATCCTTACTTACAACAAAAAACTGACATTGAGATCATTTTGTGTCACCAGGTACAAGTTAGTGACTTCATCAAGGAATTTATTGAAAAGACACATCAATATGTTCAGCATGTCCACGTGGCATGATGGCAGGATGAGAAGTTTAGAATATGCAGAGATACATTTCCCCTTGGTACTATACTTTCAGTTGTTGATTTTTCCGAGAACTACACTCTGCAACCTCAAAATGAGATCCAAAGTCAGTATTATCACTCTGAGCAGGTTTCCTTGATGGTCCATATCACATACAGGCATGGCCCAAATAGCACTGAAGAGCAAAGAGAAATTCTGAAGGAATATCACTTCTACATAAGTGATGATAGGTGCCACGACTTCCATTATGTACGTCATTGCTTCATCATGTTCTATGATCACTTGAAGGGAAGGAACATACAGATGGACCGACACTGGATTTGGTCTGATGGGTGTGCTGGTCAGTTCAAAAATGCACGCATATTTCAGTGGTTGTGTTCATTGCATAAAAACTACAAAGTGCCACATATGTGGAACTATTTTGAGACTGGGCATGGTAAAGGAGAGCATGATGGAGCCCGAGCATGTGTCAAAACAGCCCTACGAAGAGAGGAATTGAAAGTATCTACAGAATCTACTATTCTAAATGCTCAATCTATAGTCAGGTGGTGCACGTCAGTAATGGGAGAGGAATCAACTATGCGAGTAGAATCCACAAGAAAGAGACATGTGGAGAGATTTTTTTGGGAGGTGGTAGACATAGATCGTTCACATGCATGGGAATGCAAGACTGTGCCTGGGACTCGTGGCTTTCATTCGGTTCGAAGCTCTGATAACCCAGTATTTGAAATTTGGACCAGAAAACTTGCTTGTTTTTGCCCGCCTTGTTGTGATGGTGACTGGGATGGGTGTGAATCATTGGATTGGGTTGATGGATGGGATCGCATATTACTTCCACTTGATCAGCGTGCAATTGTTGAGTTAACTCCGTTGGAAGAAGACCAATCATCTATTTCTGCAGATTTTGATCATGTCTCAGACCTTGTACAACCCGGTATGATGCATTTCCTTAACATTTTTTGTTTGTTTACGTAGTCTTCAAATGCACATTAATGGCCTTGTATCGCACGAAAAATATTTTGATCATATACCTACAATCATATAATGCAGGGCACATATACGCAGTGGTTGCCTCAAAAGATACTGAATGGGGTGATGAATACTGGTTGGCACGCTGTATAGATGGAAAGCAAACCCTCATTGTGTCCATGACTGACGATGAAAACAACCACTTTCCAACTGGGTCTATGGTTGTTAAAGGTGAATACTTGACACGGGACAACAATGGAAGAAAGAAGGGTGGATATGTTTACAGGGATTGCAAACCAGGTGCAAGTGTATATCACTTTACCAACTTAATCATTGGCACAAACCTTCAGGTACGAACAATGCCTAGTCGAAATACATCGAAGGTACGCTACTTCTTACCGGATACAGAGCACGAGAGACTAATGGAGACCATCAGTATAAGAGATGATCCGGAGGGCTTGGTTGTATGATAATAGGTGGGATCTAGCATGATGAGGTACGTTACATACTTTTAATACTATACTATTTTCACTATTTGTAATTGAATATTGATATATGCTCAATTTTCACATGTATGTTTCATATGAATATGTCAATTTTGCGTTCTTGATATGCCAAATTTACAAGAGATGGATTAAAATTATATTATGTTCATATGATCAGTAAACCATATATTAATCATGTTTGAGAGGTTGCTTAGCTAACTTTAAGGGCATTTAAGCTCTATGTTAAGCCCAACTAAATCCTTATGAATCACTAGACAATCGAATTGGTTCCTTGAGTAATTCAAATTTCTTTATGTAAAACCATTTTTCATTCATTTTAGTATGAAATCAAGTTTTTAGTATTTTTTTCTCTTTACTGGCTCTATTCTAGTTTCCTTTGAAAAATTGCTCAAAGTATTGTTGTTCTTAGTTTTATGAACCTATTTGTGATCTCTTTCATGTGATCATAAGATTTTACACATCACTGCCATAACCACTAGACAATTGTACACTATACAACTATGAAAGTCTCTCTTAATCTAGCGACAACCACCTTTTACCCATTTCTATAGAATTTATTTTCTTTAATAATTTTCTAATCCAAATTTTAATAGCTATTACATTTTCACTATACAACTATGAAAGTCTCTAGTGACAACCACCTTTTACCCATTTTTATTATACATCTCTAAGTTATCCACACAAAAACACACACATATATATATAATAATTATTGTGTATTCATAGTCAAAACTAAAAAATATATGGATTAAAGTGGATAAACATTAAACTAAAATTATAATAATTGTGTTTTTTAATCCATTTTTTACATATGATCAGTAAACCCTAAAATTATATTATGTTCATCATGTTGGTTATTGGCTTCACCCAACAAAATTAATTCAATTCATGCTCACTATATTAAACAATACACTTATATTAAATTTAATTCATGTCTTGTTAAATATTTCATAATGAATTAGCTAGTTGAGAGCACCACCTTAGACCAAGCCATCATCATCAACATCTTCATCATCATCATGGACCTGCAAAACCCTAGTTTCCAAAGTGTCTAGGCAGGTTCGGGCTAGGAACACTAGCCATACCCGCCCGGTGGATGATTTTCCAAAGTTGACCCCCGTGTGCAAAAATTGCACACTCCCACACTGAGCAAAACCCTAGTTTCAAAGATGTACCTGCAAGGTGACACATGGGCCACCGGGTAGGAGGGGAGGGGCACCCCTGGCACTATCCCGGTGTGCTGAATCCAACGGAGTCGACGGTTCATCGATCCGAGCCACGGTCTTCATTCTATGGCTCGTCCCGTCTCACTACCAGAAGGCCTTCAGGGACACCTACTGGATACCTACCGGGGGCATAGAACTCCAACCATGCAACAAAACCGGGTTCTGGGGAGACCTGCAGGTGTGTCTAGACAGGTTCGGGCTAGGAACACTAGCCATACTTGCCCGGTGGATGATTTTCCAAAGTTGACCCCCGTGTGCAAAAATTGCACACTCCCACACTAAGCAAAACCCTAGTTTCCAAGATGGACCTGCAAGGTGACACATGGGCCACCGGGTAGGAGGGGAGGGGCATCCCTAGCACTATCCCGGTGTGCTGAATCCAACAGAGTCGACGGTTCGTCGATCCGAGCCACGGTCTTCATTCTATGGCTCGTCCCGTCTCACTACCAGAAGGCCTTCAGGGACACCTGCTGGATACCTACCGGGGGCATAGAACTCCAACCATGCAACAAAACCGGGTTCCGGGGAGTCCTGCAGGTGTGTCTAGATAGGTTTGGGCTAGGAACACTAGCCATACTTGCCCGGTGGATGATTTTCCAAAGTTGACCCCTGTGTGCAAAAATTGCACACTCCCACACTGAGCAAAACCCTAGTTTACGAAATGAATGCACAATGAAGCCACTGGGCCATGGGGAGACGATGGAGAGGGCCCCCTAGAGGTAATCGCACGCCAGGAGACCAACGGAGTCGACGGTTCGTCGGTCCGACGTCCGGTTTCCGAGTTATGTCGAGTTGCAAGTCGCATGAAAATGCCGTTCAGGGACACTTGGTGAATTTCCGTTCGGGAGCCAAAAAGCAAACGGAGCAGGAAAATTGCGTGCCGTTGGCTCCCGCAAGTGTGTGTGGGCAATGCCGACGTGGGAACACTGCCGGGAGCCATAAATCCATGATAGTAAATTAATTCATGACAAAAAAAACTGAATTATTCCTTTCAATGGATGTGGTTTTCAATTTCCTATGTTGTTAGGTCAATTTGGCACATTCATTGAAAGAAATTGTAGACTTTAATGATGATCACAACAAGTGTGTTTGTTAAAACCTTGTGAAATAGAGCATCAAAAGACCTACATTGTAGGCCATATAATTGTGTTTGTTTACCTTTTGTTTGATGGACCATGCACAATAAGTAATAAAATAATTTTTGAAGTAGGTCATTTCATTTTTCTGATTTTTTCTTTGGTGGTGTTGAAAAAGACCATTGTTCTTATTGATGGGATTTCATGTGCTTATGATTCTTTGGATAATCTGGACACATACAAGGACACCATTATTAGACTAATTCATTATAAACAATTTAATATGAGTAATCTACATAAATGAATTGAAAAATTAACAAAAATAACAAACAACCCATATACCTTGGAATATAACACAAGAGTGACCATGTTTGTAGTTTGAGGTTTGTATCGAAAACTAAGTTTGTAAAGTGGTATATAGATTCACTTAGTCTAATCTTGAAATACATAACCAACCTTCTTCCATGTTTGGTCATCCAGTGTTAGATATTATCCTTTAATAACCATCAAACTGATTACAAGTTGATCACCATTGTCATCTATTAGTGAGACATGAGGGTTTGGTTCGCCTTTAAGGAACATGCCAACAAATAGTGAGTGCCCCATTAATTATCTTTCAGGGAAACCATTGCATATATGTTCATACCTAGAATAATGGCGAGTGATAGAATTTTCTTGTTCATATTTCTACCATTTTTACCTGCAGAATATAATGTTTACCTACACAACATCTCGATCATGATCCCCTTTACATTTACATTTGCATTAACATGACAACCAAGTCTCAAAAATGAGATTGATGGTGTTTATTCTCATGCAATGTATACAGTTAGGATTAAGACAACTGTATAAATCTATGGAATTATAAATGGAGATATTAATCCAAAAGGAAGCCAATGTTGGCCTTGCCAATCTTTTCTTCCGAATGCAAACGAAATATTAGATTCCATTTTGCTATGTTTCCATGTAAAATATATTTGAAAAAAAACATATATTTGGATTATATGGAAATCCTTCTTACCTTTGACATTGTTTGGGATCTGCAGGATGGGAATGAAGTATTTTTTAGGGATTAAGAGGAGTATTCAATTACGCAAACTTATGAATGCCTATTGTGACAAGCAATCCATTGATTTCAACTCCATCAAATTTCTGTTTGATGGATGATGTTTGCAAGGTGAGCAAGTTTAACCCACCAATGCGAGATTGCATGCAATTACACTGAGCAAAACCCTAGTTTACGAAATGAATGCACAATGAAGCCACTGGGCCATGGGGAGACGAGGGAGAGGGCCCCCTAGAGGTAATCGCATGCCAGGAGACCAACGGAGTCGACGGTTCGTCGGTCCGACGTCCGGTTTCCGAGTTATGTCGAGTTGCAAGTCGCATGAAAATGTCGTTCAGGGACACTTGGTGAATTTCCGTCCGGGAGCCAAAAAGCAAACGGAGCAGGAAGATTGCGTGCCGTTGGCTCCCGCAAGTGTGTGTGGGCAATGCCGACGTGGGAACACTGCCAACACTGGCTCGGGGGAGGTTTTTGCAGAGTTGACCTACCAATGCGAGATTGCATGCAATTACACTGAGAAAAACCCTAGTTTACGAAATGAATGCACAATGAAGCCACTGGGCCATGGGGAGACGAGGGAGAGGGCCCCCTAGAGGTAATCGCACGCCAGGAGACCAATGGAGTCGACGGTTCGTCGGTTCGACATCCGGTTTCCGAGTTATGTCGAGTTGCAAGTCGCATGAAAATGTCGTTCAGTGACACTTGGTGAATTTCCGTCCGGGAGCCAAAAAGCAAACGGAGCAAGAAGATTGCGTGCCGTTGGCTCCCGCAAGTGTGTGTGGGCAATGCCGACGTGGGAACACTGCCAACACTGGCTCGGGGGAGGTTTTTGCAGAGTTGACCCACCAATGCGAGATTGCATGTAATTAAACTGAGCAAAACCCTAGTTTACGAAATGAATGCACAATGAAGCCACTGGGCCATGGGGAGACGAGGGAGAGGGCCCCCTAGAGGTAATCGCACGCCAGGAGACCAACGGAGTCGACGGTTCGTCGGTCCGACGTCCGGTTTCCGAGTTATGTCGAGTTGCAAGTCGCATGAAAATGCCGTTCAGGGACACTTGGTGAATTTCCGTCCGGGAGCCAAAAAGCAAACGGAGCAAGAAGATTGCGTGCCGTTGGCTCCCGCAAGTGTGTGTGGGCAATGCCGATGTGGGAACACTGCCAACACTGGCTCGGGGGAGGTTTTTGCAGAGTTGACCCACCAATGCGAGATTGCATGCAATTAAACTGAGCAAAACCCTAGTTTACGAAATGAATGCACAATGAAGCCACTGGGCCATGGGGAGACGAGGGAGAGGGCCCCCTAGAGGTAATCGCACGCCAGGAGACCAACGGAGTCGACGGTTCGTCGGTCCGACGTCCGGTTTCCGAGTTATGTCGAGTTGCAAGTCGCATGAAAATGCCGTTCAGGGACACTTGGTGAATTTCCGTCCGGGAGCCAAAAAGCAAACGGAGCAAAAAGATTGCGTGCCGTTGGCTCCCGCAAGTGTGTGTGGGAAATGCCGACGTGGGAACACTGCCAACACTAGCTCGGGGGAGGTTTTTGCAGAGTTGACCCACCAATGCGAGATTGCATGCAATTAAACTGAGCAAAACCCTAGTTTACGAAATGAATGCACAATGAAGCCACTGGGCCATGGGGAGACGAGGGAGAGGGCCCCCTAGAGGTAATCGCACGCCAGGAGACCAACGGAGTCGACGGTTCGTCGGTCCGACGTCCGGTTTCCGAGTTATGTTGAGTTGCAAGTCGCATGAAAATGCCGTTCAGGGACACTTGGTGAATTTCCGCCCATTTTATAATTTAAGCCACTTTTAAATATTTGAACTTCCATATTATTTTTGAAAGAGTATAATATTTCAAAACTCCTAAAGAGACAAAAACACATGATCAAAACTCCTAAGGCTGTAATTTAGAGTAGTAATAATGGGGGTGATGGAGTTGAATTTGATCCTATGGAAGATAATGATACTAATATTATTGAGAATAAAGGGATAATAGGTTGATCCATGACACCTTTGTTTGCATGGATGAGGATGCACCTATGTATGAGACCTATGATAATATTCATGATGTACATCTTATTGATAAGGCACACAAAGGCCTATACAAGAGATCAAAGATGGGTCACTTTGTCTACTAATTTGATGTTGATAAAATTGAAGGTATTGAATGACATTTCAAACAATGGTATGACAAAGATCCTAATGTATACACAAGGTTAATATATAAGGTGCCCCATAAGGTTCTTTGTCATATCCCTATAATTCTAGGTTTTTGATGATTGTTTAGGTTAAAAAACATAGCACATTATATGGATTATCATGTACAAAGATAAGTGAAGATGGTATTATATGAGTGGCTACAAATGGTTCTCAATTTAAGATCATCAAGGAAATATTACCCATTTTTTAAGAAGAACCTCATAATGTTAGACTTTCATTGGTAGTTGATGGCAATGGGTGTGCATGAGTGAGTTCGTTGAAACCTTGAAAACATTGTATTGCATTTAGTTTGATTAAATTACACGAGCAAGAACTTTGACATAACTTGTAATGATCATCCAAAATCACAAATTTTAATTAGATACCAATTAGTGCATGCATGTAGTGAATTCGTTGAAACCTTTGAATATAATAGTTTGTTCTTTTGACATAGTGCATTCATGAGTAATAGATAATCCACACAAATCAACACATTAGAATGACACAAGTACATGTATCCAAAAGTACATATATATCCAAAAGTGCATGTCTCCAAAAGTACATGTATATCCAAAAGTCTCCAAAAGTGCATGTCTCCAAAAGTACATGTATATCCAAAAGTATCGAAAAGTACATGTATCCAATGAAGTCAATGTACATGTCTCCAAAAGTACATGCACAATAAAGTCAATGTACATGTCTCCAAAACTAAATGTATCGAAAAGTACATATATATACAAAAGTATCCAAAAGCACATGTGTCCAAAACTATCCAAAACTATCAAAACTCAAGCTTTCTCTTGTTCTTTCCCGACGTTGATCCTCTAGGCACATCCCTAGGATCAATGTGCATCCCTGGATCCTGCAAATTAAATATCAATTGTTAAATTCAACTAACTATGTACACTAATACATTATCTCAACAATTATCAACTGGTGCATGGAAAGTGCATGAAACACTTGGTCACTGAAGGACATCTCACCTCAACTGACAAAGGAGATTGTGTTGCTTGTGTAGCAGATGGAGCCGTCGGTTGAACATCCAGGATGGTTGAACCAGGGGGGCCAGGCACTGCTCCTGCTGGTGGTGGCTACAATGAAAAAATGTTGAAATAGTTAGAAATGCATGAATAAACAATAGGTCCAACAATAATAAACTATGTAAAGATAATGTTGAAATAGTTACATACCTGTGTGTGATCAGTCGCCACTGCAGATGCGGCACTAACTGCTGCATCAACCATCGATGCAAGGTTCTCAGCAGACAACTCGGGTTCCTGTTGCAGTAAACATGCAATTCAAACATTAACAAAAACGATTTATGCACTGGATTTCAAGTTAAACAACAAATATCATCGAAGGATATACATTACCGTGGTGTGAGTAAGCCCATGGTCGTGGGCAGCTGGAGTCTTTCTCGGAGTAGAACGCCTCACATACACACGACCCTTGTTCACGAATGGCCTGGAGGGAGATGCAAATCCAGGCAATGGGCCAGATGTGTCGGATGGTGCCTACAGTCAGCAAGTGTTCATGTAGTTAGACATGCATGATTCAACAAACAAACATGTATTTAAAAAATGTCATTTTTAATTGTTTACCTGGAGCCCAGACGTTTCAGGGGACGGTATGACCATGGGCACTACCTCCACATTACCTTGCCCCTGTGAAGGATCTGCCATATGCAAGTTTAATAATTGTAAATATTAGACCGTATATAGCATTAATGAACTAAAATGTAAAGTATGTGGAAATTAACAAATTAACAAGTATTAAAAAACTGAAATTTTAAAATGTTTACCTCGGTGTGAGATACGGCAATAGGTGGTATATAAGATGGGCCTGCCGAATGGGTAGCATCATGCCCCCCTGTCGAGTCTGGAACATCCGGCTCTGGGGCGTCACTGCCGGTAATCATCATCAACTGCAAGTTCACAAAATTAATATATTAGCTCAAACTATATATATGTGTACAAAGACGAAAATAAATGAAGAATTTATTACAATTAACCATCAAGATACCTCTCTCAAAAAGCCACTGAAGGCAACATCTGATGCAATACCATAGCAGGGACGACCACATGACGTGCACTCGTGAGGATCAGTACTAGGATGGGGAATAGCTGATGGTCCTGCACTAGTGGATGGTCCTGATGGTCCTGCACTAGTGGATGGTCTAGATGGTCCTGCACTAGCTGATGGTCCTGCATGGTGACAAGATGGTGTATGTACCACACCAGGGACAGATGTCCCTTCCTCACCCATATGTTGAACCATCCTGCCATGGCGAACAACCGTCCGTGCCAAACTCAAAAATGCATCCCGTGTCTGCGGAATAATGCGATGTGCTGGTGGGACATCTGGCCCAGGCAACTGCCTGCGAGGTGCAGGGATAGGGCGATCCTGGTCTCGAAGCCTGGCATTGGGTCGGTTTTGGGGCATCCCCCCACCGATCCCCTGGAACTGTAAGATGTCAAAATAGTTAACGTGTTTATGCAACACGAACTCTGCATACATCTTTCGAAGGAAATATAAGGGAATTTCCCTGTTGTTGTGTGGTGGCATATCAAAAACCATGTACCATCTGTCCATCCAGTTATCAACAAATGGTTGAAACGTGCACCACTTAATGGAGATATGCGGCTTGCTTGCATTAGGGATTTCCCCTGTCCGAGGGTCCCTAAACAATGCAAATATAACCTCTTTGGATATTTTCAACTTTTTTACTGCATTGTAATCTAGTCCATCAGCATATTGTTGTCTTTTTCTTTCTCTGTAAGATGCAATATCATATAGGACATTCGTAGATTGTGAAATTGTGTCCACAATTGCATCCAAGGTTGATGCAAGTGAACGGCGAATCCTGTCGCCACCACTAAAAGCTTCACTTATGCCCCTCAATTGGGCAAGCTCAATCAATATTTCGGCATTGGCATCCATAGCCGCAACTGCAATAAAGACATTAATACGAAAATCATTAGAAACATATACATGGTATATAATGACGTCTCTTCAAAATTGAACATGTATTAAATCAAACTCACATAAGCAATTTAATGGCATTTACTTACATACATTTAAAACTTAAAATTAAACATTTGACAATTAAAAAGTAAGTTAGTCAGATTGGCAGAGAGGAGGAGGAGGAGGATCAAGGCAGTGATGAGTTTGTTGATTCAGGCATGGAGGAGGAGGATCAAGGCAGTGATGAGTTTGCATCTATGTGTCTCAATGTCTCATTGTGTTTTGTGATTGTGAATGACAAATGTGTTGTGATTTGTGAATGATCTAATTTCTATTGAATATTTCATATTTGTAATTGTAAATGTAATTTCTATTGAATATTTGTAATTGTAAATGTTAAATTTTATTGGATGATCTATATGTCTATATTTTTAAATTTTAATATATTTTAAAAATATATTAATTCCGGGGGTCACCGTGTCCTACGTGTCATAATTCTGGGGGTCACCGTGTCTAGTGGGGACCAGGGATCAAATTTGAAGGGTGGGGTCCCATTTCACTATGAAGGGCTATGAGATATTGAACACTATTGAAGGGCTATGAGAAATTTATTAATATTTATTCTATGTGTATATATGGATGTGTTCATGTTGTATGGATTGGATTCTAGGTTAACCGAGGCCTTTTTAGAGCAAAGAATGGGGTAATTACTATTTGGGAACAAGTTTTTTATCAAATGTAAATTGCGGTGATGGAAGATATTGAGGGTGCCACATGTTGTGGAGAAAGTAGTATTGATTCCTATGACGTAATAGGGAGTTCAAAAAGTCTGGTTTCAAGTATTGTCATGCGTAGCTCGATTGATTTTTCTCGCGCTAGGGTTGTAGCAACTGTTATGGCCATTACTGTTAAAAGGATTGATGGGGTGGAATCCCGTGAAACGATGAGTTCTTTTGTTAAGACGTAGATTCAGTGAAATTTGGTGGGAGTCTTATGTTCATTTTATGCACAAAATTCGATTACTTGATTTTGTTGCATTGTTAACTCTCCTCCTAGTCATAGCTACAATCTCTTATATAATTGTGAAGGTTATCAATCCACTCAATATATTAAAGTTGTAGTAGGCCAAAATCATCCACATATTTATTGTACTCACAAATGTTGACATTCCAATTTCTATGTAGAGCGCCCATTAACATTAGATTGTATGGGACATGTTTTTGAGGCATGATGTCATTATCTCATAACAACAAGCTTTTTATCCATAAATATGTCATCTACAAGCCAACGGAATTGTTCCTAATCCTTTATAAAACTTTGTCATAATTATATCAATACCAACATCCCTACCTATTGACTTAGCTTAGAAGATATTACACCTTCGGATAACCAAACCTGATTCCAAGGTTGGTAATCATAAATGTAAAAGCATCATCATAAGGAAATAGCATGTTGTGTTGAGGAAATTCCTTTTTTTCCATTTCCTTCTCAGTATAATATTTGGTTGTGGATCATTTAAAATGTATAATTTATTTTAATATAATTGGGAAGCTAAATTCAAATTCATTAATATATTAATATGATTTGATTTTTTTATTAATAATAAGTTATTCTTTTCATTTGAAAATGTAATAGTACATCAAAATTTCAATGTTTACTAACGTAGTAAAGTTGAGAGGATTTATTTTTCAGTGGATATAGCAGACCTGTAAATTCATAGGATGTCAAAAATCTAGTCAGCCTTGAAGTTGAGCTCCTCAAAGAAAACGAATTTCTTTAAATATGTTTATGGCAGGCTGGCATTGCCAGCTTCGCTCCGCAAACTATCTTGGAGGACTGGAGGAGATAGGGTAGGTGGAACTTGGAAGTAGCTCAACCACAGTGGAATAGGGGTATAAGAAAAAGCTTGTTTCTATTCATGCAATATGGTCGGAGCCATGGAAGCATGGAATTCCAGCATTGACTTGATACAACAAAGAAAACAAAAGGTGGAACTTGGGAGCTGCAGGATTGACTTGATACAACAAAGAAAACACAGGGTGTGAGGCTGGGAGCCGTAGATGGTAGAATTAACTTGATACAACAAAGAAAACACAGGTCTATAGGTAGGGGCCACGGGCAGGAGAAACAACCTGCAACATTACAAGAAGTTTATGGATTGTGGATTTTGTCTGAAATGCCAAATTCGCGGGGGCATATTAACATAATATATTATACATTGAATACTCAATTAACTCACGGAGTCAGCATTCACGAATTGGTATGTGATAACTTGTAACTTGGTAAGCCCGCTAGCAACAACACGTATGAGCCACCTTCCAGGTTTAATAATTTTGTTGATGCCATTAAATGTGTTAAACACGTAAGCGCTCGCTACAAACACGAGAACTTCGAAGCGTTCAAGCCATGGGCTACTCAGTGTAAGCCCGTCCACGTAAGTTGCTCAATGATATTATTAGAGGCCCAATGGTCCATGATCCATGGATGATCGAACACGTGGATATTGGAGAGTAAGCGAGTCCCACTCCCAAGTCACCTAGCTAGTAGCCGCATTCCCAATTTCCCACTAAAAATTGTTGATGGGTGAAATTTGAAGCTACCCTTCTGTTGCAATTTTAAACAGTAGTGGTTAATTTAATTATTGAAGGGCTTACCATGAAATTAAATTTTTTTTGCATGGTAAAATTTGAAGTGGCCTTCTATGACGTGTGGGTAAAATTTGAAGTGGCCTGAAGGCTTCAAATTTGAAGCCTGGTGGGGACACTCGTGTCCCGTGTCCTCGTGTCGGGTGACTTAGATGAATACATTGTAGAAAGGGGGGAGTTTTAATTTTTTCAATTTTTGGTTTGATTATGAAGTTTTGAGTTTTTTGAAAAGGGTTTCATTTTGAGGTGTGAATTTAATTACAAATTGGGTTATTCCCAATTTGATCAATATTACAAAACTAGGTTAAACAATAAAAAAATAGTAATTTGGATTAAAAAATCACAAAAAAATGATTTGGGTGAATAAATTACCTGACTAGATGAGAATGCACCGGTGAATTTGTCTCCCCTCCAGCTAAATCGAGCAACACGGATAGTTGAGTGGGCCACAAAGCGTCCTCGTCCAGGGTCAATTTCGCCTCTATTCGCGTTTCTGATGCGTGAGTGTCGCGGGTGGTCGGCAATCGGCCGACTGTGTTTTTAAATTCATTTTTAGTTTTACATATCGCGTACGCGATTTGTAAATACATAACGCGTACGCGTTTTTTAACTACATAACGCGTACGCGTTATTGTTACCTAGCCTACATGTCCAATGACATGTTAGGCTCGGGTCTTACCATGGCAGGTGGTAAATATCAGAAACGCGTTATGTTTTAGGTATCATGAACGAGATTTGAAAAAAGTAGCATTGCATCTAAAGTGACCCTCATCTTCTTGCACACACCCATAATAAATGACAACTCAAATACTTATCTTTGTTTGGTTGTTGGGTGGACTCCCTCTCAATCTTTGCTTCCTTGCAGGAACTACTGGAGTGTGCTCCCTCTTGATCTTTGCTTCCTTTATGATATCATCATGATTATATGTCTTTGAACTTCTATCCATCCTGGACCACTATGCATGCTTAAGTGTGCACTAGTGTCATCATTGTGTCATCCTCAAGATCTCATACATAATCATACATTCATTAGTATAATCTCAATACTATCAAGATATTATGATTCTAAATAATCGTAAACATCTATGGTCATGGTCATTTCATACACAAGTAATTTGTCACAAGTGTTAGTATTCAAGGTTTCATGGATTCTTTTACTCATGCATATTCTTATTTGACCATAGGACTCTTCTAGTTTGTCATATCATCAATCAAAGTAAGAAGCATAATATGGATAAACCCATGATTACTCAAACTTATAACTTCATGAATAATCATTATCAATCATACAAAAGTATACTTATCTAAGATCCTAACACAAAGTAGCATTCTAACTCGATATAGGAAAACATACCTGGATTATCATGCGTGTCTAACATACCCAAACAATGTCTTATGTGTTCTCTAAGAGACCTTGTGCTAGCAACCTGCATATCTCATAAGTTAATAATTTTAGAACTAAGTTATACATACCTCAGAAGTAGAGCTTCTATGTGATCCATGACTATGGATGAGTCTTTGTCTTCATGTCACCGTGGTCATATCTTCTTGATCTAGAACTTGATTTGTCTTTCTTGATGTACCCTTCATGTTAATGGACAATATCATCCTCATACAACACCACAGTGTATTAGTACAATCATAAGTGTCATACCCCTAATCAATGAATGTCTTCTATCATTCACATGCATTCATTCATTCATTCTAATGACTGTCATGTGTTCTAAAGTATTTTTTGGATTGTATTATTGTCTCATTCTAATTTGATGATATCCAAAATGGAGATCCAACTTGGTAAAGAAAATTGATCCCTAAGATTCATGTAATAATTCATCAATGACATGAATCGTAAACTTATTTTTAAGGGTCACCTTGTTGAGCTCTCTATAATCTCAACATATATGCCATGAAACCTTATTTTTGTGAACCATCACCATTGGTGTAAACAAATCACTTTGTCTAGGTTGAATGATGCCATCATCTAATGTTTCTTGAACCATATTCTCAATCTCGCTCTTTTGTGCGTACGGGTAATTATAAGATCTGAAGTTAGGTGGTACACTTCCCAAGTGCAAGTAAATAACATGGTTATGATATTGAGAAGGTGGAATACCTTTAGGCATATCTCCAAATACCTTGGAATGATTATGAATAAATAATTCAAGATCCATGGGAATAAAGGTTATACCTATTTGAAAATCTAGTGAGCACAATTGTGCAATTACACCATAGTGTCCATTTTTTAGCAATTTTGTCATGTTGTTAGAGATTATCACTTTAGAAAATTTCCCTAGGATACCTCTGAATTAAATTTCCTTGACTTATGTTATCCAAAAATGGATCAAAACCAATGAATTGAGGTAAGAATCAATACCTGCATTGTAATTTGAAAATTTATGAAGGTTAGAAACTATGTAAAGACAATGCTATGTAAAGTGGAATAAGACAAAATATTAAAAAAAACATGAATTAATTCCATTAAAAAAATGAAATAGGAGAGGAAAAGAGAGGTAGGAACATGAACTTAAGGTCATTCCTTTGGCCTTCCCACTACTTCCCATATCTCCTATATCTCATTATACTTAGACTTTCAAAGGGCTCTTTTCTTGTTGTTGGACAAGAGAGGAGAGGGCCAAAGCACCCTACGTTGCACTGTAATCCAAATATTGTCAAATGAAAGATTGAGCAACCATTGAATGTTGGTTTTCCCATTTTTGGTTTCCAGGGTAAATATTGTCTCAATGTGCAATGTTTTCTTTGTGTGTGATTGTTTTGTTGTGTTACTTTGTGTACTACATGAATTAAGAGCTCTTTTATTTCATGAATGGTTTCCAATGATTATAAATGGTGAAAGAATGGACTTTTTGTTAAAGGACCATTACACAAAGTTGAGGGACATTTTAGATGAAATTGAAGATTTGAAAAGCATGCTTCTGATTTGAAAAACTAAAACGTGTGTCTGTTTCTTAAGATTAGCAATAGAGGGGAGATTTACTGAATGGAGGGGATCGAGCCTAACACATCATGAGACACATAGTCTAGGAGAAAGAAATGTGCATGTGATATGGTGAACAAAAATGCGTGCGAGTTTTAGATAACAAAAACACATGCTCATTTTTTAGGACATGATACAAAATTAGAAAACGGGGTTGTGACTGCCCATTTCTCCCAACAACCATGCATCGACATGTTCTGTCCATTGATAGAAGGAGAACATGTGCACGATTATAGCTCCTAGAGGTGTCCACCAGCGGATTAGATTACAATTGAAGTAATTCTATAAACCTCCTCCACTATTTTTTTTAATGAATAAACAACCAATTAAACACTTACAACCATGTTTTAGATTTGCATAGAAGCAAGAAATGGGGAGAAATGGGGGAAAATAGGTATTTCTCTACCTCTTAATACATTTTCACAAGTTTGGGTCTCCAAATCAAATTTCATTAGTTGCATTGAGTTTATATTCCCCAAAAACATTGGAATAAAATCTTTGTTCTTAAAATATTCAACTCAAATAATCATAAAAGAATTGTGCAAAGTGCCTAAGAGGCTAAATAATTGATTTTGTACAAATAGTTGTGTTGCCAAATTCAAATTATTTTCACATATCTTACATTATTGTTATATACAATTTGATTCAAACACTTGAATTAGTTGAATTTTCTACACACAAAATGGATTTTGATTCATGACGAAGGCCTCTAAGCCCAATGCATGCGTGGAGAAATATATATTGAATTGTCAATTTGACGCACGAAACCCATTTGCCAAAGTTCTTGTGACAAATAATTCATATGTTATGCTTAAATAAGGTTGGACAATAAGCTAGTGTGCATGGCTTCAACCCTATCATTGGTTTTGTCAATTAATGTGGCATTCATGCCATGCCCCCCCCGAAAAAAAATATCTATCCCACTATTAAAAGATATTTATTTATACTGAGATGAGGCTTCGAAATTTGGAGTTAATAGACCATTACTCTTAGGACATGTCGCTATAAGGATTCCTAGTTTTAGATTCCAAAGTCACCCTTATTGTGAGAATTTAACTTGGTCTAGTAATAGAAAACTCACACCAATTTAATGCTTAACCACAACTCAACCAACAAAAATTTGGTCATAGCCATAACAATTAGTGTCCAATGTTAAGGATGACACAAGAGTGTCCTTTGATCCACTTATGTATGCACAAGGAGTGTCAAACAAGCTTTATGCATGCATCCACTACCTCTAGTTACCCCAGCCATGGAAACCTCAAGGACCAATCCAACACCTTCATGGGAATTGTACCTTGGTCACAAGTGAAAAACTCATCACTCCTCACCAACGAATCCAACCCTTTTGAATTCATTTTTCCCACTTGTTAATAATTTTCCCAAACTCTATGTAAATTCTCACATTGTCTATGTATAACCATGAACTGAATCAGTATTTCATTATCGCCTATGAAGTATGATACCCATAAACAAGGAGGAAAACACATCAAATTTTATGACTTAAGTCAATAGATATATTCCAAGATACAACCACGTATAATGTAAGCAAATGGAAGATGTTATCTCACCCTTGGTCTAAAATGGTAAAAATTTAAAAGGAATCTAACATAAATTTAACATGGAAAAATGTTATGTTGAATCTATCATGTAATTGTTCAATTTTAAATTTTAAATTTTAAATACTCATGCCATTATTTGTTACACTAGTTTTAACTTTTTCATTTTTAAGAGATGTCATTATATAACCATGTATATGTTTCTAATGATTTATTTTTTGAATTTTTTATTGCAGTGGAAAGTATGGATCCAAATGTGGAGATATTGAGAGAGACTTCCAAAATTGAGAAATTGGGGCCACATGGAGGGTGGAGACCAGCTTCACCGCTCACTTGCACAGACTCCAGATGCAATTATAGAGACCATTATCCAATCCAATGGTGCTTTATATGGCATTGCATCATATAGAGAAAGAAAAAGGAAACAATATGTTGACGGATTAGATTACAATGTCGTAAAAAACTAAATATCACAAAGGAGCAAATTTTTGCATTGTTTAGAGATCCTTGAATGGGTGAGATCCCAAGCACAAAAAGATCCCACATTTCTATTGAGTGGTGAACATATACACCATTCCAACAAAATTGGATGGACCGGTGGTACATGGTTTTTGATGTGCCACCCCACAACAACAGGGAACTTCATTTATATTTCCTTCAAAACATGTATGTCGAGTTTGTGTTGGGAAAACACGTAAACTATTTCAATATCTTGGAGTTCCAGGGAGATGGTTTGGGGATGCCTCAAAATTGTCCCAATGTCAGGCATCGAGATGCCAATCATCCAATCCATCAACCTCGCAGGAAATTACCTAGGCCAGATGTCCCATTTACACATTAGATGATTCCACAAACACAAGAGGCATTTTTTAATCTAGCACAGATGAGTGTCGACCATAGCACCATTATTGATTGTATGGACTAGGTAGAGCCATCTCTCTCTAGTGGGGTACATCCATCACCTCTCAGTGGTGGTGCAATACCATCTTGTAGTGGGGGTATATCGACACATCATGAGACCACCAATGAGGCTCACGAGTGCATAATTGTGCCTACTATGGTCATGCACCAATAGATGTTACATTTACTAGGATTTATAGTCAAGTAAGTATATGGTTAATAGTTATATTGTTCAAACTATTTTTTCCTTACTGTACACGTATATAGATTGATAATATTTATAATTTTTAAAGTTGTAGATGCTAGCACAAGGGTAATTCTTTGGCAGTAGTGATGCCCCCCTAGTAGAGGGATCGATGTTCCAATGGAGAGACTTACTATTTTTGAGGTTTGGTCACTTAGATAATTAAAAAAAATATTACTAAATTTTTTTTGGAAAAATAGTGCCACACTAGTACTATTTGTTCTCTATACGTATACCAATTTTTGTAGGTTGATTCCCTCATTTAGGAACTCAAAGGTAGGACCCACAAAGACATATACCTTATCATTTTCCAAAAGATAAATTGTAATTGTTAAAAAGTATCAAACTTGAGATAGTTATGAACATTTTCAATGGATAAAATTTATATATTCAGAAGCATGATTCAATTTCCTACATTTCATCTTTTTAACTCAAAGCAATATTTATAGTGTAAATATCTCAAAATATCCATGTAAATTGAGGGATTCCTGTTTTTTTAGTTTTATATTGCATCTAACACATCAAAAGAGACCCTCATTTGCTTGCACCAACCCTAAAGTTACAATGATTTAATTCATTGCTTAGTTTTGTTTTGGTCTAATAAAGGATCCAATATGTAGTAAATTGTCACTGTAAAATGTATTTCCATTACCAGAGATCAATGGAATTGATTCCAAATCCATTGCAACTATCTACAAGGTTGATAAATTAGATTTGAAGGATTCTTCGCCTGTTGGACTTATTTTCTCTTTCGCTAGGAAAATCTATCCCTTGCTTTGGATAAATTTATCATTTCATGGGATAGATTTATAAGTGTCTGAGCAAATTTATCATTGCCTAGGATGAATTTGGGTTTCCTAAGATTGATTTATAAGTGCTTGGGAAAATTTATCATTTCCTAGGGTGTTCTTTTTATTTTTATTGGGTGTTTTGGTGATCTAAAAAATGACAAGATCTTAAGATAACCTTGAATTATGTGTGAATATTCGTCAACTATTAAATTCTTTAAAAGGTCTTTAATTGAAAGATTAAAGAGAACATAATTTTAAAAAATGCAAATAAACAAAGATGCAAACCACAATTTGAAGACAACAGATGATAACGGAGTTCGTCCCTATGGGACTACGTCTCTGGATCCACCTCGAGTGAGACCGATCTTATTAATTCTTCAAATACTGCAAAATTACATTAGTTTTGGAAAAAACTCTAAGTTCTTCTCCTCAAATGCAAAAACAGACACTGTCACTACGTTTGTCTCAAAAAATCGAGAAATTTTTGTATAAGCACTCTATACTTTGCCTAAGACCTCCTATGGCATGTCGTTCAAGACATTTGATCCTTGTGTTGTACAGATCCACCTCGATCTTTGTGCTGCATTGAGAATTATGCCTGCATATTTCATATCGGCCCATCAAATCCTAATTGTACCCTCTTGCATGAGTTCAAACCATGGTTTAAATAGAAAAATAGGGGTTGTTTTGGTGCCTGCGAGGAGCGTTCCCTTTGTGGGTTCAAAACCCACTCAAATTAAAATAAATCTATATAGATTGTTACCAATTCAAAGACGTTGGTACAGTGGTAAGGGTGGCGTATTATGTACCATAGGTCTCGGGGTCAAACACCACGGGATCCGTTTTATTGGCAATAATGTAATATAAAGTTTAAATATATAATATATAGTTTGATATATGCATTAGCTTCATCATTGGTTTGGATGCATATCATGGAGCCGAGGGATAATCCCTCGACCCGCCCCCTTTTCCAACTAGTAAAAAGTTCAAACATAAATATAATATCCGCCACTATGCTTAATAAGAAATACTAGCAACATACTTGTAGGGCACATAGTGGTAGGGAATCGGAGTTATGACAGAAGGTCAACGTTTTGATCCTCGCTTCCTACCATAATTTTTGGTAAATAAAATCACAAGGTGGCCAGCTGGACTACCACGTGGAAGCTTCTGGTTGGTCCACATCTCTACCAACTGTATAATGAATATGCCAAGTGTCACAATGCAACAGGTCCACGTCACTTCCACTGGATGCTGACTCATATGCCAAATAACCTCTGCAATCTACCACATGGCAGATCTTGGGGATGCCATGTTGGCAATATTGTCCACCTATACACACCACATGGCACGTGGATGTGCCACGTGTAACCCCCTTTTTACCATTTTGGTTGTTTACATAAATTTTCAGAACGTGATATCTTCTTTGTCTGGAGTCCATTTTGGACGAAACGAGCATCTCTAGAAATCCCTTGGCGAGCTCTTCATAATGGTGTGCTTTTGTTCAGCATTTGAAGAGTTTGATTTTGATCATTTGGTAATATCCTCCTTGATAAAACCTCCCCACTATAATCTTTTGGACCACCAAAATCCTGGAATTATTCAAAAAACAAGTGAGGGTACAACTCCCTCACCTTTCTAGTCTCTATCCATCGTTCCTTTCCTGGATGCATTCCTATAAACCCCACACGAAGATATTCAACATCTCATCTTCATGAAGTTCTTACCCTCTTGTCAAGAATGGTATCTTTCTACAACTCATAAATATACTCAAGAGAAAATTCATCAACAAAAGGAACTTGAAAATTCTCCTCTTGATCCATGATCATTGGAGGCTCATACAATTTCAATTTTTCTACATTCACTACAGAGTACATCTGCATATATGGAGGAAAATCTAACCGGAAAGCATTGTTACCAACTTTTTCCAAAATTGTGAAGGTTCCATACTTGAGTGGTTTAATCTTTTTACCTTCACCTTTAAGTTGGTCTTTGTTGATATGAATCCAAACTTGATCACCAACTTGGAAATGATGATCCAATTGATGCTTTTCATGCCTTTTCTTGTACTTGGCTTGGCTCTTCTCCAATTGTTGCACATTTTACAAGGTATTAAGATGCAAATTTTACGGAATCTCTCCACAACCACATACAAGTAATCATGACCTTTCTTAGACATAGGTAACCCTACCACAAAATCCATGGACACACTTTCCATGGACGAGAAGGTACAAGTAGTGGAGTGTATAAGCCCAATTTTCTATTACTTGGATTACTTGTAGCAAACATAACACATCCCTTTACATATTTGGATACAGTTTCATTCATCTGAGGCCAATAACGATACCTCTAAAGTTGAGCTACTGTCTTTCCTACACCAAAGTGACCAGATATAAGATAAGTATGAGCTTCTCTAATTACATGGATTCTTTCACTCTGTGGAATACAAAATTTGCCAAGATGATACAATAACTTATAATGAACATGATAATCCAATTCTTTAGTTTGTGTGCCATGTATTAAATATTCATACACATCTTCAAAGTCTTCATCCTTAGCATATTGTTCAATGTAACTTTCATGAGCCAATGGCCTATTTTGCAAAATAATAGATTCATTTGTTGGAGGTCTTGATAACATGTCTGCAATTTTATTCTGAATTCCCTTCTTATATTTGATGACTATTTGATGACTAAGTAAAATTTCTTTAAAAATCCCATCCATCTAAAGTGCCTTGATTGTTGTATCTTATTTTGTGATTGAAGATATTGTAATGGTTAATGATCAGTATGTATGATTGTTTCTTTGCCCATTATATGATGTTTCCACTTATTCACACTTTGTACTAATGCATACAACTCTTTATCATATGTGGGATAGTTAGTTACTGCTTTAGAGAATATTTCAAAATGATATCATATATTTTTCTTATGTTTCATTAAGGATACCCCCATGGCATAACCACTAGCATCAATTTCAATCTCAAATGGATGATGTAGATCTAGTAATGCATGTATTGGAGCTGTATTGATCTTCTCTTTTAAAGTGTCGAAGGATTTATGCTCTTTTCCTCCCCACTGAAAGACTTGTTTTACACTTTTCAAAGCATGTAAAGGAGAAGCAATAAATGAGAAGTTAGCAATAAAATTATGCTAGTATTGGGCTACTCCCAGGAAGCTTCTAACTTCTGTTACATTATTAGGCTTGGGAAAATTCTCAATGACCTCAACTTTAGAGGGATCAATTCTTAGTTCACCACCCCCTATAATGTAGCCTAAATCAACCAAATATGTATTTCCAAACTCACATTTGGACATATTCAAATACACTTTCTCCTTTGCTAAGACATCTAGGACTTGCTTAACATGCCTGACATGATCTTCCCAAATTCGACTAAATATAATAATGCCATCTAAGTAGACTATTACAAATTCATTAATGAATGGACTAAATACATCATTCATAACCCGTATGAAGGTTTCGGGTGTTGAAATATTGTAACTTCTAAGAATATTCTATTTGTACTTTATCCGGAGATGTTTCATTCCTCCGTCAGGACTTTATTGTATATCCGGAGATGTTTATTCCTCCGTCGGAATGTGGTAACTTGGGTTATTAGACTTCCCTAGTGGGGTCGGCCCAGATTCAATTGTAATGGGGTGTTTAAGTCCCCTAGTGGGGTCGGCCCAGTCAGCATTATGTTGAGTGGTTAAGTTGGGGCCGACCTAGTTAGGGTTAAAAGTCAAGTGAGGTAAAGCATAAATAGAGGATGTGTGATCCTCATTTATCACATACACTCACTTGTGAAACTTGAATAGGAGAGGGATAGATCTACAAAGAAGGAGAAGGAGCTCATGTTTGGGGATTACATCTTTGTATCTGTTGTGCTTCCCATGAGGGTTTCCTAGGATAAATCTGTGTCTCTTGTGTTTATGTTGTGCTTGTTGTTCTTTCAGTGATACTTTATATGCTATTGTTTTGAAATGGAATGTGATACTGATGTTATCTATATTAGCATATTGAATATTAACATGGTTTCATAGCTAGCCTTAAGGAAGGAAATGTATGGCACTTATGAAACTTATCCCACTTGTGACAATTTGAAAGTTAGGGTTTTGTATAGCAAAACCTAGTCATTGTGGAACTTTCGCTATAAATAAATTTTGGAGAAGGTTTAGGGTCTGAAAATTGGACAGGACGAAGATGAAATTTTCCTATACCTTATGTCCAAAGTTCAGCCTCAAATTCGTTATACTTTCTGAGATATGATTCGTACAAGTTAGGGTTTTTGCCTCTCTCGGAATGCAGTCCTAAACAGCTGACCTAGGGAAAAAGGTCATATCTCGGGATTGGAAGCTCCAAATGGAATTCAGTAAAAAGTGACAGTTAGGGCATGGATTGTAGTTCATAGGTTCGATTTTCAGAGGCCTAAGATGAAACAGTGACACATGTCACTCCGTACAAGTTTGTTATGTTGTTTCATCCCTTAAACAGGTCATGTTGGGAAGCTGAGCATATCTCTCTGATGGAGAATTAAATGAAGCTCAAACCTGTGGGGTTGGAAATATGACAGGTCAGGATACCATAGACCAAAGTTTCACACCTTGCAGATCTAGAATTTCAGAGATGCACCAGAAACAATACGGCACATTTGAAATGGCTCAACGGAGGAAATCTAAGAAGAGGAGGAAGAAGCTCTCACTTAGGGTTTTCAATTTTTAGGTAGGGAAGGACCTGATACAAGTTGAAGAAACCTGATGCAACATTGGAAAATTTGATAATGGATTTGGAATCCATTAATCATAGATATTAATCCTACATCAAAATGTTGTGGGAGGAAGGAGATTGAAAATTAGGGTTTCCAAGTAAGAAGAAACCCTAGCAAGGTTGGGAGACTCATAGGGAAGCAATGAAGGAGGTTTAAATGGAATTGATATTTTATCATCCTAGCACCATGAACATATATAAGATATTTACAAATGATCTCCCTTGGATGTTTAGGGTTTTACCCTTATTGAGAAGACTACTTGACAGGTATGACTTGAGAAGATACAAGTATGTTTTGAAATCTGTTTCATGATTAAGTTCATAATATGTTTGTCTTCATATTATTGAGGTTAGTACAATCATGATTAATTTTAGACTGTCTAATCACCTTAGTAAAAATATGAATGCATGTGAATGATAGAAAACATTCATTGATTAGTGTTATGACACTTATGATTGTACTAATGCACTTGTGGTGTTGTATGAGGATGATGTTGTCTGCTAACATGAAAGGTACATCAAGAAAGACAAATCAAGTTCTATGACCATGATGACATGAAGACAAAGACTCATCCAAAGTCTTTGATCACATAGAAGATCTACTTACGAGTTATGTATGATTTTGTTCTACTATGCTTAACTTATGAGATATGCAGGTTACTAGCACAAGGTCTCTAAATCATTGAAGAGAACAAAGAAGATATTGTTTGGGATGTATAGAAGCTCAAAGACACAAGTTCATGATACTATCATGACATGGAAGGAACATAGAGATCAAGAAGGAAGAAACCCCACAAAACATAAAAAGATAAGTATTTGAATTACTTCTTGAATCTATGAATAGTTAATGATATTAATAGTTGTATGCATATTTGTATTCCCAGAATTGGGAAATGTATCATGCATAGGATAAGCATTTATTGAACAGTGTATTACCAATATTCATGGTAAGTAGCCAATAGTGCTGGACAAACATTCCATTGTTGCTTGTATAGAATGAAACCTCTTTGCTGACATGATGAGAGTTGTGCACGCTCTTGATAGTATGTTCTGGTATATATGGAAGGCATCTAGATAGCCACTGTATGCATACAGGATATGGAAAATTGTTGTGCCAAAGTATTGGTCAAGATAGCTGCATAACTATGTAAATCATATCTGTATGCATAATACGTTATCATGTCAACATGATTTGATGATTATGAAGTATTACTAATCATGTAATTAAATTTGATTTGTAGGAAAGATCATGTGCTATGATCTACAAAAGAAGGATGATGAACACATGTTCCAAAGAACAAGTGATGGATGTTCAACAAGAAGACTTACAAATCAAACGTGCTATAGAAGGTTCGTGGCTAGAGGATTCTCTTAGAAAGAGGGAGAGGATCATGACGAGATGTTTGCTCCAAGTCGCTAGACACACCCATGAATGACAAGACCGTTCTCTTAATGGTGTAATTGAAGAAGAAGTGTGAATCGAGCAAACTCCCAGGATTCGATAGAGAATCACTCGATTGAAGAAAGCTCTGTACGGGTTCAACAGGTACCTATGATCGATAGTCATTTGATGAGCTTGATGATCACCATAGGTGATGCAGATTTCAACCTTTGCTACAAGGTTGAAGATGATTTCTATATATAGATGACATTCTTCTCTTAGATGAATTCAAGAAGGAACTCACCATAGAGTTCGAATGATCTTGAGGCTCATATCAGTAGACCCATCTGACAGGAGATGGCATGGATAGATATGCAGAAGATCACTTAATGTAGAGTGTGAATGATGTCCAGTCACAGAGGGAGAATTGATAGCTTCTTAACAAGCTTGGGATTTACCAAAAGTAAAGTTGATCATAACCTTTACCTTAAGGTTATGGATGATGAACCTGTCATACTATTACTATATGTGTATGATCTATTTCTGACGGGAAATGAGAAACAGATCATGGAAAGTGAGAAGAAGCTAGCTACAGAATTTGAGATGAAAGATCTCGGATTGATGCATTACTTCCTAGGTCTGGAAGTATGGTAAGGCCCAGAAGGAATATTTTCTCAACCAAGGAAAGTATGTTGTGGAAATCTTAAAAAGATTTGATATGTTGGAATGTAAATCCATGGCCACTCCCATGGATTCCAGCTTGAAGTTGTTAGCTGATGACTCATCAGAGTTAGTGGATGTAACTCTGTACAGACAGATTATTGGGTCATTGATGTATCTGACGAATACCAGGCCAGATATATGCTTTGTTTTCAACACCTTGAGTCAGTATCTAGTGGAACCTAGACGTGTTCACCTAGTAGCTGCAAAGCATGTGTTGAGGTACCTAAAGCGTACAATAGAATTTGGTCCGTATTATCTTGGAGATCATGACTTCAGATTGTATGGCTACACAGATGTGGATTGGGAAGGAAGTGTATTAGACAGGAAGAGCACATCGGGAAGATGTTATTGTCTGGGATCTGCCATGATCTCATGGTTTAGCAAGAAGCAGTCTAGTGCGGCTCTCAGCACAGTTGAAGCAGAATATATAGGTGCTTGATCTGCTAGTTGTGAAGCGATATGGCTTCAGAAGTTGTTATCAGGATTGTTTGACTTAGATATGGACCTCACTGTGATCCTGTGTGACAACCAGAATTGTATCAAGATGACAGAGAATCCAGTATTCCATGATAATTCAAAGAACATAGAGATTTGATATTTTTATATACGGGATATGGTGCAGAAAGGATCTATAAAGATAGATTATGTGAGCACTGACATACAAGTTGCTGATATATTGACCAAACCCCTGTCTCGAGTAAAGTTTGAGTGTTTCCGAGATAAGCTTGGTGTAGTTCAGAAGGACCCTCCTCGAAAGGGGGAGTGATATGGTCGATGATGATATGTGGATACTTGTATCGATGATGAGAATACCTGTATCAATGATTAGGATACTTGTATTGATGATGAGGACACTTGTATCGATGATGTAGATACTTGTATCGATGATGAGTATACATGTATCGATGATGAGGATACTTGTATTGATGATGAGCACACTTGTATCGATGATGAGGTTACCTGTTCCGATGATGAGGTTACCTGTTACGACGATGAGGTTGATATATGGTCCTTAGAATTTGCCTAAGTGGACGAAGAGGGATTGTATCATCCCTGGAATTCGGTCCCTGAATTGATCTGTAGACAGATGTCTTCGAGAAGTGGTCCCTAGTGGACAAGAGGGATTGTATCATCCCTCGACTTCGATCCCTGAATTGATCCGTAGACAAATGTCTCTGAGAAGTGGTCCCTAGTGGACAAGAGGGATTGTATCATCCTTGGACTTCGGTCCTTGAATTGATCCATAGAGATATGTATCCTATAAGTGGTCCCTAGTGGACGATAGGGATTGTATCATCCCTGGACTTCGGTCCCTGAATTGATCCATAGACAGATGTCTTCAAGAAGTGGTCCCTAGTGGATGAGAGGGATTGTATCATCCCTGGAATTCGGTCCCTGAATTGATCCGTAGACAGATGTCTTTGAGAAGTGGTACCTAGTGGACGAGAGGGATTGTATCATCCCTAGACTTCGGTCCCTGAATTGATCCGTAGACATATGTCTCCGAGAAGTGGTCCCTAGTGGATGAGAGGGATTGTATCATCCCTATACTTCGGTCCTTGAATTGATCCGTAGACATATCTCTCCAAGAAGTGGTCCTTAGACTTTGTCTAAGTTGATGAGTGGACTACATCGTCCCTAGACATGATATGGTGTCTTAAATGGATAGGGATTGATCATCCCATAAAATAGATCATGTGTGTTGCAGGGTATGTTGCTATGATACTACTCATCAAGAGATCCAAACGATGTTGTTGATCGGAAGATCCAGATGATGATGTTGTTGATTGAGAGATACAGATGATGTTGTTGATAGAGAGATCCAGATGATGAGGCTCATTGATCTAGATATCGAGATGATGTTGTTGATAGAGAGATCCAGACGATGAGGCTGTTGATCTAGAGATCCAGATGATGTTGTTGATAGAGAGATCCAGATGATGAGGCTATTGATCTAGAGATCCAAATGATGTTGTTGATAGAGAGATCCAGACGATGAGGCTGTTGATCAAGGGATCCAGATGATGATCGAAATATCCAGATGATGATGTTGTAGCTGATCAAGTGCTGCAAAAGATGAAGACTCAATACTGACGATGTTGATGATCCAGTATTGATTATGTTCTAGTAACTGATTGAGTTATTGATGATTGAAGAAAGATTCCAATGATTTATAGATGTATCATGTATGATTTTGATGACTCCTTGCTCCTGCAGATGTTGTTATAATATCCTTCTCGTTAAGCGGGAGTGTTGAAATATTGTAACTTCTAATAATATTATATTTGTACTTTATCCGGAGATGTTTCATTCCTCCGTCGAGACTTTATTGTATATCCGGAGATGTTTATTCCTCCGTCGGAATGTGGTAACTTGGGTTATTAGACTTCCCTAGTGGGGTCGTCCCAGAGTCAGTTGTAATGGGGTGTTTAAGTCCCCTAGTGGGGTCAGCCCAGTCAGCATTATGTTGAGTGGTTAAGTTGGGGACGACCTAGTTAGGTTTAAAAGTCAAGTGAGGTAAAGTATAAATAGAGGATGTGTGATCCTCATTTATCACATACACTCTATTGACTCAAGCCCAATCGATAGGGGTTCGACTCACTGTCAATATCCAACCCACCGCGATCTCCCTGAGCACTGGCCCAGACAGGTTTTACTCCATCCAGCAACACCTGTGGAACAGATGAGGTCTCACCCAAGATGTTTAAGGGAGAACCGACGGAACCATGTTTCTGCCGAATGAAGGAGGATTTTTGCGGCTTAATCACTTGGCTTATGGCAACATTACAGGATTAGATCTATGCATTTATCCTAGACATCATTTGTATTCATAGCATCATTCAACATTCATCATCGCAGCAAATATAACAGTATAGCATTAATTACAGCAAGAAAGCATAGCATCATTCATATATTGCAACATGCATTATAAAAGAGACACGGGGATTCTGCAAAATAACTCTGTCATATCATATTAACCCCGCAAAAACCCAGATACAACATCTCTGCAAAAATACACATCTCACAAATATCTCATGATCTCAGATACAAGTCCAAAGACACATCCATCCAAGATGATTCAACACATACAACTCTATGACTATATATAGGCTTCCTCCTTTACATTGCTTGTCCACTTATTAACAACTTCCTAACTGACACTTCAAGCAAATGACCCAAAATCTAGCTAACATGGTCCAAATGACCCAAAACCCGCATACCGCGGTACATTTAACCCAAAAATACAAAAAACATAACATCGTTTGTGCTCGGATTTCCGCCTTTCACGGTATCGCAACACTTGCGGTGTTGCAAGACTAACCCATCCTAACCTCCTGCCAACAGGCCCCCAACATGATCTTGTGGCTCGCCGTCGAGCCACGTCAACAGGACATGGTTTACTCGCACTCTTCGATGGCTGAACTATGTTTATGCAATTGTTCTTGTTATCTGGACCGCGCAGTGTTGTCCTGCTCCTTCTGCTACACTGATCGTCGACTCATTGTCATGTACTTCTCACCCAAAAGTGGTCATCCCCCGGCTTGCTGTCATGTACCTCTCAAACTCATCCTCCAATCTCGAGGAATCTGGTGCAAACTGAGGAGAAGTTTACGAACAACACCGAGGTACGAAACAGGCCAACGGCTCTGGCACATCTGTTTCGTCTCGGTAACCACGTACTACCGATATTAGAGGGATGCCACCCCCATAATATTTTTGGTCGCAGGAATCATGAGGCTTTGAACTATCACCATATGCCTAGACATATTGGAGGGGACTTCATTTTTGTAACCCCCGAGTGTCCGCGGCGCTGCTTGCTCCAAGTGCTCATGCACACTCATTGTTCGGGCCCTCAGCGCACCTGGTGTGCTACCACACGAAATGAAATGGAGCATTTCCACAGCCTCCTTGGAATTCCCAACTTAGCTATATGCTTGACCCTCTCGCAGCATAAATACCTCTCAAATGGAAATACCTCTGTGCTCTGCTATCCCCTGGTTCCTATATTTTTGCATCGCATTTGTCCGGACGTCTACCTCGAAAATCATTTGCAAAACCAGTTCAGGTAAGGTGCCAATCATATCATTTCATTGTTCTTTGTGTGTATGAACCAGACTTCTGACATGCGGAATGGCATCCATATTGCTGTCGGCTGCCATTCATGCCAAAGTGTGCGAACCATCACCCCGGGTTCCACCGGCCATGCTGCCACGGTGTGCTCTTCGTGCCAAACGTGCGTGCTTCTGGTGGCAATCCGATCCAACTAACAATCATACCTGCCAAAATAAAAAGTTCTGTTTGCTAATGATTCGTAATGATTCCTGATTTGACCCAGTCACGATGCAGGAACTATCGCAACCCTGCCGCTAACTTGTGATGCAATCCCTCTTGCTGGCACATTCTATCCCTGCTGGGGCGCCATCTTACCGCCAAGCATCCTGCATTAACTTGGACTAAATCTCGTATTAATGACCCAACTCCACCGTCGATCCTGTCAGCCGATCAGGCAGATTCACCATTAATGCTCATTATTCGAACGAGCATCGTTAATTAACTATCTTAAATTTTGGCATTTATTGTTGATCTGACCCAGTCACGGCCCTGTCACCATCACGGACTGCTCCTAACTTGTGTCACAAGCCTCTCGTGCTGTTCCAAGCCCAACCTGTAGGGCTTCAACCTGCTACCATTGATTAACTTTGGGAGCATCGCTCTGTCTAACTGATGCAACTGAATTGCTCCTCTTGAAGTTATGCTACTGATGCGATATGGACCAAGGCAATGCATCTGCAATTTTCCTGGGTGTTTCATAAACTTACTGTCATACAATAGCACCAAGTCACCCTGTTGAAACTGGTTTTTTTTTATGCGGCGATCATGCCAAGCCTTCTGGAGATCCTTCTCCACCCTCTAGTGGAATCCTTCAATAAAGCGATCTTCTTCCATTTGCACTAACTGAGCGAGACGTTCTTCTAATGACACTGTAGCATCCATACATGTTGCTGCTGCTACGCGCAGACTTGTAACGATGTACTCCATAGGCATAATCACTTCTTGTCCATACACCAGCTTGAATGGTGTCTGTCCCATCAACCTTTTACACATGGTGCGATACGCCCACAATACTGCTAGGATTTTTCAAATCCCAGTCATCGCAGTTCACATTGCACACCTTTGTTAGCGCATGCTCCAATACCTTGTTGAAAGCTTCCACCGTGCCATTTTCCTGTGGATGATACAGCGTACTCTTCTTGTGTTGTATCTGCAATTCCTCCGTCAATGCACTGATGGTGTGATTGAGAAAGTGGCTGCCGTGGTCACTCAACAATATCTTGGGGCAGCCAAAGCAAGTAACGATATTGTCAAACAAAAACCGTGCAGCTGTGGCCATGGAACAATCAACGACTGGTGCACCCTCCGCCCATCTCGTCAAATAGTCTGTTGTAGTGATTATGTATCTTGCACTAGTGCGCTTCCCCGATGGGTTGATTGGTCCCACAAAATCCACTACCCATTTTTCAAATGGCTGCAATGTCAGTTGAGGTATCAGCGGCATCTCATCCCTCCTGGATGGCTTCCCGGTTCACTGACAAACGTCGCAGGACCACGCATAGTCTGTCACATCATTCTGTAGCATGGACCACCAAAACCCCGCTCGAAGCACCTTCTTGCCAGTCGCACAACCGCCATAGTGTCCCCCAGCCACTCCTGTGTGTGCTTCAGACAAGATCTTCCCCTACTCATGAGGCAAAAAACGTCGTTGCAATATCTCATCGGCTCCCAATTTGTATAACTCGCCTGCAATGAGCTGGAAATCTGCAGCCTTGACCATAAACTGCTTCTTATGGTTAGTGGTGAACTCTTCGGGTGCAGTACCTATCACCAGAAACTAAATGATTTCTACAAAGTAGCCATCAGCTACTTCGACCTTAAAAATTTGCGCATCAGGAAACCCATCTTCGATGTTAGTTGGATCCTCTCCTGTCTCAATCTGCGATAGATGATCAGGTCCAACATTCAATCGTCCTGGCTTTACAATTACTTCAAAATCATGTTATATTTTCAACATTTAATTCAATAGATCTAGGATCTTAACTGAAAGAATAACATGTACAACATATCAAGCATAAGAGACAAGAGACAAGAGACACAAAACATTTCACCGGGGAAAACCAAGAAGGTGAAAAACCCTGCAGCTTCCTCAAAGATGGAATAAGCATCAATACAAGGATCACAATGATCAAACCCAGGAGATAGATGTCTTCAACAGCATGCTCCTCCTCCACTTGTGTGAACTCCTCCTCTCTCTCACTAATGCGAAGTGAGTGAAGAATAGAATGTGTAAAATGAGAGAGACACACTCGCTATTTATACACTAACTTTCACTTGACCTTTACTCAACTAGGTCGGCCTCAACTTAACCACTTAACATAATGGTGACTGGGCTGACCCCTACTAGGGTGGTCTAACAACCCTTTGACCCACATGACTCATACAAGGCCGACCCCATCAAGGTGGTCTAACAACCCATCAAGTATAAGTTATGACACTTACAATATAACTTGTGCCACTTGCAAGTACAACTGACGATACTTCCAATCGGAGGAATAATACATCTCCGTTGGGGATACAATAAAGTACAAATACAATATGCAAGTGAATATCTTCTGAAGTTACAAATACATCAACAAATCGAACTCCTGAAAAATAAGTAGCCAGCAACATATCTTCCTCCCCAACACAGGCTTATTGACCAGGTATTTCAATGTAGAGTGGTCGGTGAACATCTTAAAATGTCCTCCCAATAAGTAATTTCGAAACTTCTGTAGCACATATACCATCTCCAGGCCTTCTCTCTCCATAGTGGTATAGTTTCTTTCTGCTGATGACAACTTCCAACTTGCGAAAGCAATGGGGTGATCTAGATCCCCCTCTCCTAGCTAGGCAAGCACCACTCCCAACGCGATCGATGATGCATCAACATGGACATGAAATTCCTTACTCCAGTCCAGAAATACCAGTATCGGTGCCGAAGCCATATTAGCCTTCAGCATCTCAAAACTATCTTGAAATTTGGGGCTCCACTAAAATACTGCATTCTTCTTCAGCAATTTCTCCATAGGGGCGGTGATCGCTGCATAGCCCCTGATGAACTTACGATAATACTCGGTATGTCCCAATGTCGCTTTCAATTGCTTAACATTAGTCGGCAGTGTTGAGCTCAGAATGAGCGCAATCTTAGCTGGATCAACTAACAACCCTTGCTTGCACATGATGTGACCTAGGAGTATGCCAAATGGTGCACAAAAGATGCACTTCTTCAATTTCAGTGATATATGATGTTGTCAACAGCGCTCTAGCATCAATCGCAGGTTTTCCAGAGGATCGCGGATCAAACCATAGACTATCCAGTCATCCATGTACACCTGCAAAAACTTCTGAATGAAATCCTTGAATGTAGCAACGACAACCCACGAAAATATCGCAGGTGCATTCTTCAACCCAAACGACATTACTGTGTACAGAAAACAACCCCATTCTATCACAAAATTCATCTTGTGGCAGTCTTCCTTCACAATGCAGATTTGATGATAGCCCAAGAACCCATCCATGAAAGAATACATCTCCTGGCCACCCACTCCTTCAAGTACCTCATCAATAAATGAGGTCGGAAAGGGATCATGTAAGCAGGTGTCATTCAACTTCCGCAAATCGACACAAATGCGCACTTCACCAATCTTCTTGTCCTACACCACCATAGGACTGATCTATTCTGACTCTTCAACCGGTTCAATAATACCAGCATCCAAAATGCGATCAAGTTCTACCTTGAGCCTCTCCTTATGGTGCGGATTCAGCTGGTATGGTCACTACCTGATCGGTTTAGCATTTCGTTTCAATGGGATATTCATCTCGCCTAAATCGCCCAAAATGTTGTTCATCTCATAAAACTTGGTAGGAAAAAGGTCTTGAAATTCATGCAACAAGTCAGTGACCTTTCCCATCATCTCATCATCCCAATAATCTCCAACATTTGCGAACTTGGGAGTGGTCTCCGTCCCAATATTGATCTTACGAAGCTTCAAGGGCTGGATGATCGGGTCACTTGGCGTATCAAGTGCTACCACATTGCGACTTCCTTCAGATTCTGGAATGTTGACATTCCGCGGATCATCACCGTCTTCGGGCCCACCAGTGATATTATAACATTCCACCATGGATTGCATCTGGCAGTGCATGTGTGGATCCGCAGGATATGCCACTGGAAAAACCTTCAGAACCACATCGCAAATGAGCTGCAATGCGTTATGGACATCCAGGTTGGGATCTGTGAAACTGAATGTATGAGCAAAACAAACTATCAGCTCCAACCAAGTAGTGATTTCTCCTCGTAATTCAGCTGCAGTGTACCATGATTGTGATATTTCATCCAAAGTATGGATAAATGCATGGACCCACTCATCTCTTGGTCACGATGCCCATAATGTCTGACACTCCATAAAATGACCTCCATGGTTATTCCGACCATCATACTTCCCTGTATGGTAAACCTCGGTATCGCAGAAGCAAACCATCATCATTATCCTACATTACGACCATTCATCGATTGATCTCTTATGTGTCTCCCACCAACGTGCTGGAGCAGCCTTCAGTGCTACCTCCAGTGCTAGCAGTCACTGTGGTTCGAAAACTCTTTCCTTGAACTCCATCGAAAAGTTAAACAAGCCAAGAAGCCCCTCGTATACTGGTAGTGTAACCGTTTCAGTCACAACGCGGCATAATGACTGTGTAACCAATCCGCACTTGTGGAGTGACACCTCATGCAAGTGGTTCTGCCAATGTTCTAACGCGTCATCAAAGTTAGAAGACGCGGAGCTTTCACTGTGCCATCCAAGCTCACCATTGGCAGTCGAATGAATATAATCTTCAGAAATATTGAATGCATGGTCCCATCTGATGGGATCTTCATCCTTTACTGGCTCAATGTATCTGCATCCTTCAGCTGGATCTAATGGGGCTATGACTCTGAGATCGCGGTTTTCGAAAGTCGTCATCCATTGCTTGAATTTTATTACTACTCCACTGTCATTAGCCCATCTGATCCATAGCAATGCGGGATAAGAGCTTCCCCCTTCAACTACTTCGATGACATCAAAGTCAACATAAGTCTTCATTCCCTCAATGTCCACCACTAGGCATGGGACTCTCCCAATTGGTGTTACCTTGGCGTGATTAGCTAGTCGGAGCTGTACAGGAGACCAGCTCAATGGGGGGCTCCCCATTTTCCTCCATGCCTGCTTGGTTAAGATATTGACATCCGAACCAAGATCCAGAATAACCAAATCAACATCATAGTCCCCAATTTGTATGTTCATGTACATCTCCTTACCGGTCTTCCGTCACTGTAAGGAGTTTACCGTGTATTCTTGTCGTCCTCTGTTCAGTCGTTGTAAGAACCCCTCGATCTCAGCTAGAGCAGCAAGATCCCTTGCCAACAATAAGCAGCTCTCAAAAAATTTATACAAGGTTCCAGACGGTGCCGACGGACCTGCCTTTGAAGTAGCATAAAAAATAAGGGGCATGTCACAGATAATAGCTTTACCGTGATCCTGGTCCATCGCACGACATGCCTAAAAGAATGTATCGCGCTTGGACTCAATATCAAATGACACCTTCTTCTGCCCTGCCAACCGAATGAGCGGTTGTGAGATATCCCCTCTGGTCGCTACACCTCCACGAGTGATAACTACAATAGCCGCATCTTGTGGTCGGGGCTCTGCAGAAATTGTTGCAACATTTGCACCCTGATTTTGGGTTAACAACAGATTTCCTAGTTGGTTCACATTCGGATTAGCATTCTGATTTCGGTGTTGGTTTTGGTTCTGCACCAGTTGCTGTACTTGATTTTGTACTGGCTACTGCGCCTGAGTCTGATTCTACAATTGTGGAACGTTCCCTTCTTGCCACCGCGCAATCAATTGTGGGTAGTTTTCCACTGTATGATCTGTAACAAAGTAGAACGTACACTGCATCTGCAATAGTGGAAATCTCGTTGATAGTGTCCCCATACTGCACAGTGATAGCACTGAACAGGTGCATGACCTCCTCGTCCTCCTCCACTACCAAATTGTCCACCACGTCCACCCCGAAATCCTCCACGGATTCCGCCATGCTATTGGTACTGTGATTGATTGAATTGCTACTGCATAGGATTCGGTTGCATGCCTAATCCTTGCTGCGCATACTGTGGTTGTTGAATGTACTGTGGCTACTGTGGAGCCATTTGCATCGGAGCATATTGTAGTATAAAAAAATTTGGTTGCTGCTGCAATATAAACTGCATTTGTGGTTGAGGTGGTGGTTGGACTACCTGTGGCTGCAGTTGCGGTTGTTGTACGACATGCGGATCGTCCTTCACATATAATGCGTCATACGTTCTCTCATGTTGCAACCCATATGCACGATAATCTTTGTCTTCGTGGCCCATAGATTTATAGAATGTACAATACAGATTCATCGGTTTTGTGACCATCTTTTGCATATATTGGCATTCGTCATGGAGGTGCCCATATACCTGATAGACGCGACACTACGTCATGCCACCACCACTCAACGGATTCGGTGCTCCTAAAACCAGATAATTGCAGAAGTATGGGAAATTATCCTTAGTATGTCCTTCTCCTTGACATCATGTACACCATACTTCTTCACATTGCTCCTTGCCCTTCTTAAGATCTTGCAGCTATATGGTTAGGTTAGCCAGTTGTGTTTGAATCTGCGACATTCCAGTTGCGTTTACACCAATTGGCGACGCGTCCAACCGCATTGCAATATCCAGAGCTTTGCTGGGCATTGCAATGTTCTGTTGATCAGTGGTAGTCGAATGTGGGGAAGCAGTGTCGCGATGAACCATTCTTTATGTTGGACAGTTCTCATATCAAAATTAATCCTTTCCATTAGCATCTTGAATCGTTGGTCAAAGTCCCACATCGTTTCATTGGGATATTGCTTAATCTCTTTCAGTTCTGTAATATACTGTGCTTCATACTTGGGTTTTTTTAATTATGCGATCAATCTGTTCCTGATATCATCCAACGTCTTCTCTAGAGCTCCTGTAGGGACTAGAACAAACTTCATAATCCAATCTAATGTGCAACCTCGTAGAGTTGTCGCTAGCTGTCCTTTCTTAGCATTATCATCAGTAATCTGCTTTACGGTCCATACCACTTCACATAAAAACCAATACTATTCAAGGTTATCTATCCCATTTCCATGGAACAGTCGCAACTTTGCATCCTTGCCCGTCATTATGGGCTTTCTTCCTGCAGTTGTTGAACTACTAGCAATCAAGTTTTGTTGACACGGTGGTGTCGAGGTTGTGTTTCTCACTGGTTGACAGATAGTGAGCGGAGGTGTGGGTACGTTGTCGCTGGGGTTTGGTCCTGCCTCTATCCTGGGCATAGCCTGGTTGTCCTTGTACGGACTGTGAGGTCACTTCATCCCCTATGGTCTTCCTTCGCGGCCTTGCAGTTCGATTGTAGCAGGACATTCTCCTATCCTCTACCTCTTCTCCTGTCGAAACCTTGCTCCTCCCCTTGTAAGACCACTCTCTTCCTCGGCTTTACTCACAGTCTCATCATGAACTGCACCCATCTACCCCTTATCATTGCATGTACCGCCCCCTTCTATCGCGATACCCATGGCCTCTGCCCACCAGGCTGTTTACTGATCTAGATGCATCTTCAATATACCCTTCTCGCAAATAAGCATCTTAATGGATAGTTGGAGCGACAGCAGAAACCTTCCCCGGGGTCTACAAAAGAAATATCTTTCAGCTTCACTATAATATTTTTTGGTATCAACCGCAAATTCAGTGATATAACCTTCCAATATGTTATCGAGCCAAACTTTGAAAGCCCACGACGCCTTGTTTTCAACTTCCTGCAGCTCCTAGATCAGCTCTGGGGTCTAGGTCGTCGGCTCACCACCTTGGAAGTTCCTCTTCTGAAAAGTCAACTTTTCCAACCACTCATACAAGATGACTGGGAATTCACAGAAAAAATATTCATGCAGACCGTCGTGAATATATCTTTCCACCCACTGATCAACTGTCAGTCGAGTGTTCTGACTTTCTTCTTCAATGAATTCCTGCAACTTCTGATCAAACCAGCTTTGTATCTCCGGTTGCGTCGGATGCCACAACATATCCTCCTTTCACTTCGCACACGGTCCCAGCAACAGAACCATTTGTTGAATCAAGCCCAGTCGACAGGGGTTCCACTCACTATCGACATCCAACCCACCGTGATCTACCTGAGCACTGTCCCAGACGGGTTTTACTCCGTCCAGCAACACCTACGGAGCAGATGAGGTCTCACCCAAGATTTTCAAGGGAGAACTGATGGAACCATGTTTCCGCTGAATGAAGGAGGATGTTTGTAGCTTAATCACTTGACTTATTGCGACATTACAGGAGTAGATCTATGCATTTATCCTAGACATCATTTGTATTCATATCATCATTCAACATTCATCATTGCAGCAAATATAACAGTAAAGCATTAATTGCAGCAAGAAAGCATAACATCATTCATATATTGCAACATGCATTATAAAAGAGACATAGGGATTCTGCAAAATAGCTCTGTCATATCATATTAACCCCGCAAAAACCCAGATACAACATCTCTGCAAAAATACACATCTCGCAGATATCTCATGATCTCAGATACACAGTCCAAAGACACATCCATCCAAGATGATTCAACACATACAACTCTATGACTATATATAGGCTTCTTCCTTTACATTGCTTGTCCATTTACAAACAACTTCCTAACTGACACTTCGAGCAAATGACCCAAAATCTAGCTAACATGGTCCAAATGACCCAAAAACCCGCATACCGCGGTACATTTAACCCAAAAATACAAAAACAGAACATCATTTGCGCTTGGCTTTCCGCCTTTCGCGGTATCGCAACACTTGCGGTGCTGTGAGACTGACCCATCCTAACCACCTGGCAACACACTCACTTGTGAAACTGGCATAGGAGAGGGATATATCTGCAAAGGAGAAGAAGGAGCTCATGTTTGGGGATTACATCTTTGTATTTTTTGGTCATCTATATTGAGGAAGCTTTGCTGGGTTTTCTTCCCCATGAGGGTTTCCCAAGATAAATCAGTGTCTCTTGTGTTTATGTTGTGTTTGTTGTTCTTTCAGTGATCCTGTATATGCTATTGTTGTGAAATGGAATGTGATACTGATGTTATCTATCTTATAATATTGAATCTTAACATTGGGAGCATTACAAATCCCAAAAGGCATAACCATCTATCCATAGAAACCCTATTTAGTTTTGAAAGCAGTTTTCTAAATATCATATTCATGGATTCTGAACTGATGATAACCACTTATTAAGTCTAACTTAGTGAAATAAATTGCATTATTTGACTGATCCAAAATATCATCAATAAGGGGAAGAGGATATTGATTTTTTACCATGGTAGTTTTCAAAGCTTTGTAGTCAATACACATACTCCATGTACCATCTTTCTTTGGCACCAATACAATCGATGAACCACATGGAGAGGAACTTGGTCGAATGTCTCCTCTCTCAAGCAACTCTTGAACCCGCTTCTTGATTTTTTCATTTTCGATCACTGAAGATCGATACATACCAATATTCGGAAGAGGAACATCTTGTTGCAAATGTATCTCATGTTGGATTTCCCTTTTAGGAGGTAATCCTGTAGGTTCCTGGAATATTGCATCATACTTACCAACAAACTTAACCAATTCATGTTTAAGTTTAGGATCACAAACTTTAAAAGCATCAGTTTTATCAACATCTTTAGCTTTAACAATCATGAGAACAAAGATTTTACTAGAATTTACTTATCTCTCCATTTGATTTGCAGAAACCAAAGATAGATTAGTTTTCATACGGTGAGCTCGAAAAATGTAATGAATACCATCCTTGGTAAGCTGGTACTTGTTTTCTTCTTTGTAAAATATTGCCTTCATGTCATAAAGATAAGGGCTACCTAATACAATACCACAGATATTTAGTGGAACCACATCCAAATCAACTTCATCCATAAATCCAAAAGTTATTGCAAACCTAAGTCTACACTACTTGGTAACTTGTAACTGTGCATTTTCACATACCCAACCAAGTGGATATGGTTTAGGGAGTGACTTAATTTCCAAACCAATATTTTTAACTATCTCTTATGAAATAAGGTTAGCTTTTGATCCACTATCAAATAAAGTATCTATTTTGGTATGCTTAGAAGTTACCCTTACATGGAATAACTCACTCCTTTTCTTCTCACCATGGAACAGATTCAAGTTTTGAAACATAATCGAAAGGATATTTACCTTGTAATCCCATGGCTGCAATTTTTTCCTTATCTCTGGAGTCTGATCCCAAATAATGTTGAAGAGTGGCGGTAGTCTTCTTATCTTCATTTTTGTTCCAAAAATTCTCTGGCTTGACTTCTAGATGGAGCTTCCAACATTTGGATGCATCATGACCCTTTTTTTTGAAAATGTGAGCATGTAGTCTTATCACCCCCCTTGTTCACGGCAGTTGTTTGTTTCCCTTTCCCTTTACATTTGAACTTGTTTCCACCTAGATTGAAAGGATTCTTGGAAAATTTATCAGAATTATTCTTCCCCTTAGATTCGATATGTGTGGCTTGAACACACACTTCATCTAGGTTAGTAGGATTGAACATAAGAATTGTATGCTTTAAATAACTATGCAATCCTCCTATGAACTTAAGAACTGTTTATTAAGTGTAAAGAGGTACACCCAACACTAAGGCACTCTTTATAAATTCTTTGTTTTACTCTTGCACACTCTGACCCTTACATTGTCTGAAATTTTTCTAGTCCATCATAGCTTGTTGCATGTAACCCAATGGATAAAAATGCTTTTTCAACTTTGTAGTAAACTCATACCAAGAGGGAATAATTTTACCTTTAGTAATAAGATCCTCTTGAGTTTTTCTCTCCAACCATATAAGAGTAGTGCCTCCAAGATGGAGGGTGGCCGACTAGATCTTTGTTTCATCACCTGCAATCTTCTGGATCCTACAATATACTTCAATTTGTCCAATCCAGTTATCCAATTTTTCAGCGTTAAGTTCTCTGTTAAACATGGGTAAACAAATTTTACATCAAGATTTAACAATGGCATATTAAGGTTAGATTTCTCAGAATTCCTTTTCCCTACATTAGAAGAGGAATTGGACCTAGATGAGGATGAATATGGAGACAATGAAGTTTTAGGAGGGTGTTGTGGGAAATTATCCCACTTTGGATTAAATCCATTGAGATTGTTGATTAGGCCCAATATTTAGAAACAAAAAGCAAATGTGATAATGCCAAAGTAGATCTTGCAAGAATTTCTTAGTGAAATATAAAAAAAAATAACTAAAAATGATAAAATGAGAACAAGAGGGTGCAAACCACAACAAAGAACCAATGCATGAACCACTTTAAATTGCCCAATGGTCAAGCAAATACATGTAGTGTTACCTAGGCATTGAAGGCTTCAAAGGGAATCCAAAAATATCCCTTAGGGAGGCCTATTTTGTTTACACTAGATGCTAGATAGCTAAAATAACCAATAGAGAGAAGCACTTGCCCCTTGAAGGAAGGAGGAAAAGGAGCTTGGAGAATGCCAAACTATGAAATAGATGGGCTATGAGGAAGCTCCAATTCAATTTCCACATCATAACCTTGCTCTTAGTTTATCTTCTAAGATGCATGCACATGGATTCCTTTTATAGGCCAAGAGGTTGCCAAGAAACAACTAGATCCAATTGTGAACCCATTAACTCCATGATTTGGCTCCAAAGTACACAAAGGGGGGCCATTCAATGAACCCATGTACATAGGGAGACCAAATTCGAATTTTTGGAGGTGATTGGGCTTTTATGAGACTTCAATGCAACATGAGTGTTTGTGGTTCCGCAATTTTGACAATCACGCGGTTATCAAAGGGAAATCCATGCAGGATTTGCATGGGCACAAAACTGGAAATATGCACAATAGCGCACCTAAACAGAGATAAATCTGCACGGTCCTGTGTTTTGACTGTTGTTTGGCATTTCTGGACTCATGTTGCTTCAAATCATCACTATAACATTAATTCAAATCCAATTGTTTAGCTTTCTACATTAGATTCTCCATTAAACATGGGAAAATCAAATTTGACATCTAGTTTCAATAATGGCTTTTTAAAAGCATCATTCTTATGAAAAACAGAATGATGAGAAGATAAGGGAGAAGAAGAGCTTGAACTTTGAGGTGGAGATGGAGGTTCAGGAGGGTCTTCTCCACCTCCATGGTTCACTGAAGCATTATCTTCTACTTTTGTTTCCTTCTTCTTTTCCTTATTTTCCAATATCTCTTACTAGTCTGTAAACAATTGTTCCACCCTATCTTCCATTTGGTAGAAATCCTTGTGTAAATCCTTCTCGTTCTCATTACAAGAGTCTTCATACACCATTTTCTTTCTTTGAGATGCACGTCCAATCTCTAGGACGTTGAAAGGATCAATTTTTCCTTCACTTGCTTTGAGCTTGGCCCTAGTAAGCATCCACACTCACATTTCAAGTCAAAGAACCTAGCTTTGATACCAACTTGATCTAGGATATTCTATTCGATGGCTATTATCATGAATTGCATAAAGAGAGCATGAACAAAGCTTATGTGCAACATAAATGAAGAAGCATACACATGAAGATGAAGCACCATAAAAGAAGAACACGAGACGTGATAACGGAGTTCATCCAAATATGGACTACATCTCTAGACCCACTTCTTAATGGAGAGGCCTTTTCATTATCTTAGCATAAATACATGGAATTACCTCAATCTTAAATACATGTGATACATATGTATTTCGGTTGGTTTGTTTAATAGTATGAACCATATGGAATATATGTTGGGGCCTAATTGGACCTGTAACTAGATCTGGTGCCAGCTAGTTGGCCCCTTCCCCCAACCTTTAAGCATTAACATGTGGCCTATCGGAAAGGAATTGGACTTGGTTAAAGGAGGTCGGGGTTAGATCCCTGTGGGCGCCAAACTTTTGGAATATTGGACCATAAAGTGGTCAACCAGGGACTGCCACATGGCAGCCCCGGTTTGGCCCACATCAATGCCACACCAACACCTTAGATGCCATGTGTCGAAGTATGAGTTTTCCATGACATGCCAAATCTCTTACCCAGTCAATCATACCATGCCATGTGGCACCATGTAGATTTTTCATGTAGGAATCGTACTGACCATGTGGCACCGTTTTAGTGGTGCCACATGGAACCTTTTTTCCACCCTGCAAACTTGGAAATGTTGCTGTGTCGAAACTTCAGATTTGAATATCTTTCTCATCTGGAGATTATTTGACGCGATTCAAGCGGAACTGGAATCGTCTCAATGAGCCCTTCATGATGGTTCCATTTTTGCTGAGATTTGAGGATTTAGATTTTAGGCCATTTAAGATCCTCCTGAATCAGCAGAATAGGTGGAAGAATAAATGAAAATCCAATCAAGGAAGAAAATTCAAAGAGAAAACTCATGACAATCAAAGAGCTGTAGGATTAGGACTGGATGTAGAAGATCATGAACAAGGTGAAGGCGTGATAGAAATTATAGGGACTTCCAAGAATAATATGCATAGAGTTATGTCACATGGAGGAATTAATGATAAGTTTGCATACCCGGAACATGAAGATCGTAACAAGTATGGAATAATAATGGTCCATGAAAGCGAGGCTGAAATAATAACAGCTAGGAAGCAGATTGGTCTTTATTTTAGGATCATGGAGCAACACCTACAAGTTTGTGGATTTAGCAGCCAGTTAGGATATATGAGTGAGGGAGATTATCAAAAATTTATGGAAGATTCCAACAAAGCTGAGGAAATGATAACTAAGGAGTAGAGAAATGATATACAACTGAAAGATATGAGTTATTGGGTGCATAAGAAGCTAGTGTCCCTTGTGGCTAAAATGAATTTTAGACAATATATTGACAAGCTGATAGGATGGGAAAGGTAGCTATGTGCCTTACAATTTTGTGAATATTGGTATGGAGAAGGAGAAAGAGTTTTTATAACTCTCGGAGGAATATTTTTTATAAGTCTCCCATGTCAAAACAATGCTGAAGTAATGCCAGATGAGTGGGAACCTAGATAACATGAACAAATCGAGGGATATGGTGAGTTGAATGTAGGTTGTAATGAGGAGGTTATGTCATCTAAAGAGCAGAAAAGTGGAGAACAAGAGGTTGTATTGAAAGGAAACAAGCCTGAGTGAAATTGCTAATAAACTCAACATGAGTACATAATAGATTGTAAAAGTTCAAGAGAAAAATTATGCATTGGAATAACAACATGGTTTAAATGGCCATTGCTACATTTTCATTAGTTTGGAGGAAAATACACAAGCATATGGATTAGGAAGTAAGAAAAAAAAATATGAATGGTTGGTTGTATGAGTGTTTAGTTGTTTTTATAGTTGAAAAGGTTTCACTTAAAATAATGAACAAGTTGCTTATGGGAGAGGTAAAGAAGATACGTGCATTACAACTAGATAAGCATAATGGAGGCATAAGAGTTTATCAACACCAGAAAATTATCATTGGATGGTGGATTGATAGAAAGAATGAGCTCAAGAAACCGTCGTGGATGCATGATCAGCAAAAGATGAGGCAAATGAGTGATCAATATGTGATGGGATTAAAAATGAGACTGCACAGAAATGCACAACAAATAGAAGTTGACAAAGAGTATATGGAACAAAATTCCATCAACATTGAGGCAATTGCAGAGAAATGGGCTCTTGATTTTGTACGCCCACTTAACCCCCCATATCAATAGAAATCATATATTTTGGTTTGCACAGATTATGTGACTAAGTGGGTTGAGGCAAAGGCTCTTTCTAGAGCAACAGAGCTGGCCATCATGGATTTTCTATTTGAACAATTATTTGTTCACTATGTAATGCCTAGGGAGATAATCATCGATAGAGAATCACAATTTACAGGGAATAATATTGAAGAGATGCTTTCAAAATATAAAATTCAACATCGTCTCACTTCAGTGTATCACCCACAATCCAATGGGAAGGTGGAGAGTACAAACAAGGTACTAGAGAACATCCTCACAAAGATTGTGACTAGCCATTTCAAATATTGGGATAATAGGTTACCAGAAGCTCTATGGTAATACATCAACATAGATCCATCTTAAACCCGTATCTATCAAGCACCAAGAGGGATCCAATTTCTTGAGGTGTATTTCTTTTTTTAAATTTAAACTCAAGAAATTTGATCTCTCTTGATTGATAGATCCAGGTTTAAGTTTTAAGTTTTTATTTTATAAACGAACATCTATTTTTTAATTACTTTTCATAATATTTTATTTTATGAACCAACATGGATTTTTTTTAAATACTTTCCATAAATTTTTATTTTATGAGCCGACATGAATTTTTTTAATTGTTTTTTAATTATTTTGTTACATCACAAATGTTACATCACACAAGTTACAACATCTCCCCCATACTGGGCTGTAGAGCACCTCGTTTCACTCGGTGCAAAGATGACTTGTTGAAATACCATAGGCTTCTCTCCATTCAAGATGGTGTATGGTAAGTCCCCAATATTCCCCATTGAATTTGAAATCAATACACTTAGAACAGTTGTAGAAGTTGGATTGGATTTGATGATACCTCAAAAGCATAGGTTGGATCAGTTCAATGAGCTAGATGAAATTCGACTAGCAACATTGAAGCATATTGACATTGTTCAACAACAATGTGCTAAATGACATGATAAAATTATTAATAAAAAGGTATTCCATCTTGGAGATTGGGATCTATTGTATGATTCCAGATTCAAAGATTTTAAAGGGAAACTCTGGACTTGGTGGCTAGGGCCCTATGAAGTGGAAACAATGTTCATTAATGGGATTGTTAAACTTGTTTCCATAGATGAAGATCGCACTCCCCTGCTTGCAAATAGACATCATTTATAGGTGTATCATAATCCATCTTCAAATGATTCTTTTGTTCAACAGATTTCTTCTAATCCACATTTGCAGGTGTTTTTGAATGAGGAACATTCATCTACATCCACAACAATTTAATTATAAAAAAAAAACTTAACTGTGAAAATTCCTTTGAAACGTAGTTAGGCAGATGCCAGCTAATAACTAGTTTTCTAGCAGTTGACATTTGAAAAAAAAGGGAAGTCATTTCTTTTCTTTTAAATAAATGAAGTGGTTAAAATAATTTTTCAAGAATGATTGCATTTCAGGAATAAAACTGGGTTATTACTTCGCCATATGATGTTACTTCCATGATGCTTACATTTCCATGTGTAGTTACTTCGTCATTTGTTGATACCTCTTCAAGTGATGGTATTGATATATACAAATTCTTATTTACCATATTTGCTTGATCAATTGTTGTTACTTGTATAAGTAACAACACGATCAAGCAATATGGATGGCCTGAGTAAATTGAATCATGCGTGTTCGTGTGAATCCAAAGGAAAATATTCAACTAGCAACGCTCCACTCCATCACACAACAATAATTTGTCTCTCCTCCTCCAATTTGGTAGAAGTTGCAAATAGGAGACTCCAATATTCTCACTGAACTTCCATCAAATTTGGTTGACATGCACCGATCTATCTAGAAATAATGACTCATTATGAGCTGCCACATCCCATCACTAGATTGGTTGACCCCTGCCAACATCATCAAAGAATATTATACTCTCTCACACTCCTATAGTCATGATGAGAGGTAAGATAATTTAGGTATGGACCACTCAAACATTTCATTATTTCTTAATTCAATGCTATATGAAAATCGGTTGACACCTTTGCATTGATTAGGAATGGATGCCCAAAGTAATTAAGTTGGTGGAGTATGTTATTCCCAAGGGCTAGATTTGGTAGACCACATAAGCCACTCAAATTGGGTAATTATTTCCTCACATGATCGGATCCACCAAATTCAAATTAAGAAACTTTCCCAATTTAGATCAAAATCCTTGCCACCTTTCCATCTTTGCATGTAAACTAAAACCTATACCTGTAACAAGGATCTGTTGCAACCTCTAAAATCAATAATAAGCTAATGAAAAACCACGGGTGCTTCACTCAATAAACCAATATCATACCACGTTCGTTCGTGGCATATGAAACAATACCCCTAATTTCACTCAATATTGGAAAATGCCTTCCAAAATCATTTTTTAACCCCCTCCCAATATTCCTTCCCAATTTAACAAAAACCCTTATTTTCACTAGATATTGTATGTATTCATTTTTTCATTAACATTTTTTATACCCCTTTATATTTCTACCTAGTATATTAATATGATACCCCTCTTATGACCCCACATGCAATGCACCTTGCTTCTTTCGATGTATATTGTGGACGCACATTACTTCACCCACAATGCAATTACTCAACCACGTATCATTATGATTTTCAACATCTAATGGTCTAATGAAGAGATAGGAGATAACTTCTTGTATGTCACTAGAGCCAATGCACATAGTACAACATTTAGATTGCATGTTGCAGTTCCCCAATCGCTGACTAAGCTTGTTGTGGGCTAGGTATCCAAGCCCCCAGGGCCTATAACAAGCTCTAGGAGGCTGACTAAACCTCCTCAGGGTTGTAATAGGAACAAGTGGTTGGGTATTCAAGCCCCCAAGTCCTATCGAGGGCCTATAACAGGCCCTGGAGGCTTAGAGCCTCCCAAGGCTATTGGTAACAACTGGATGAGTGCTATTGGTAACAACTGGTTGTTAATGACCACTGTCTCTTGACTGGAAACCCTCTTCACCATGAAACCCCTGGCCTCAAGCACGCCTCAAGACGCGATTTCCCTGCATACTGGTAAGCCCGAGCCTTGCCTCAACCCGATTTCTCATCCAACCGTGATCCCGCCATCTCCATTTGGAGGATATTTGTCAGCCCGCCCATATAAAAATACCCCAAAGTATTTTTGTATTGTTACATTAAATAAAAAAACCCTTTGCCCCTTAATATATAAGCACTATAATTTTTAGGTTTTCATGATTATTTAATACCCCAATATGAATGAACGTGATATTATATTGCCTTCTAGTGAAGCCCCCGTGTGAAAAACATGAATGGGTAAAATATGACGGAAAAGGAAAAAGCCTTGATCAATCGTATTCACACAAATAGTACCATTATATAGTACAAAGATGAATTCCACCTCATGGAGATATTTTCTCTAGGCAATCTTATCCATATCTAGTCATCATTTAGGATAAATGACTAATATCCTAAATAAGAAATACCAATAAAGGTGACAACATTAACTTTGTGATTGTTAGGTTAAGACATAAGGCTAACATTCCCCCCCTCAATCACAAGTTTATGTATATGTATCAACTAAGCAATAAAGACTAATGTTGAAGTTGATATGTTGGATCTTTCAGAAGCCTTCACCTATGCTTCAGTGAAAAATATGCCCAAAAAACTGTCAAATTGGATGTTGAATGGTTCATTTGAAATGAACTGGAAGAGAGCTGAAATTCTGGAGTGAACAGCTACCATGTCTAAACATTCCATGTCTGCTTGACAATTTGATCACTTGCCAATTGATTTAGCTAGAAGAGGTTGGCCTCTTTTACTAATTGGTGAACAAGTAGTATCACCATTATACAATTAGTGAATCACTGAAATGCTCCCTGAATATTTCAACATTGTTATTGTGGATCAACATCCCAATGCATCATATATTTGAGTTTGCCATCTTCAAACTATTTGTTTCCCACTTGGCAATTTGGAGTCTGCCATCCCCATACTTTTTTCCATCTTCATAGTATTGTATCAGAGTCTGCCATATACATACTTTTGTCCATATTTAGATTTGTGTTTTGGAGTCTTCCATCTACAAACTTTTGTCCATTTGATTTAAGTACTCTTCCCCTTAATTTGAAAGAGATTTTTTCTAATGTACCCCCCCTTAAGATGCAAGAGAGTACCATTTAGATTTCAACTCAAAGTGGTCATGTGGAAACAACCACATGTTATGTCATCCTGTGAGGGCCATGCTCGAAAGCTACACCATAAGGGGACCACTGGAGTTATATTGTATCAAGTACATAAAATATTATGTGTTACAAGATGAGTCTTTACTCGAGATTGTACTCTTCGGTAAGACCAATGTAGTTTCTTGGTTGTTGATGTCCACTGCCAAGGATTTATCCACCCATAGTGAATCTTTAATCTTTTAGATTTATTTCTCTTGGAACATATTTCTGATGCATGATTACACTTGCCACAATGCTGATAGGGATGAAGATCAAAACACTCTGTCTCCAAATGACCAACTTGATGACAATGCTGGCATTTAAGAATTTCTTCCATGTGTTTCTCATAACCTTTTTCATTAACTTCTGTAGCCTTTAAATTTTCATGAATGAATCCTGCACTCACAAACTGAATTGGTTTGGAATAGTCTGGAATATGAAAAGGCACATCCTTTTCATATCTAAGTCCTGTTATGTGCTTGTTGTTGTTGATTTCTTCTCAAGGTTTGATGATGGGCTTGGAACGAGTTCATTGAACTTGTTCATGCTGAATTTGGATGACTTTAACTTCATCTTCATCTAGAGTTGTCTTGCCATCATCATCATCATCATAAAGAGGATTTTTCTGAACAAAAACTAGTTCAGAATGTTGTCGATGCTGAATATGATTGAAACCATCATCATCACAATTGTTTATCAAGGATTCCTTCTCATCACTAGATAAGGAATTATCAGTCATAGTCTTTGCTTCACCAAGTTGTACTAGGTCATCTATATCACAAGTAGCATCATTCGTTTGCTTTTCAAGAAATTGTAGTTGAAGAAGTTTAATCACTTGCTCCTTCATTTCAAGTTGGTTTCGAAGGCCAATCACCTGATTTTCCAAATTATCCAAAGATATTTGCAGTTCTTTAAGTTCTTAACTTGCATTTTGTAATCTCTTTCTGCCTTCACCCATTATCACGCTCGTTTGAACTTGCTCACTTGCACTTGCTTGTTTTCACGCTTGCTTGTAATCTCTTGCTTGTACTTCACACTCACTTGAAATTTTGAACTCGCTCGCTTGATTTTGTGCTAGAAAGATGAGGGTGTCGGGCACAATCGATCATGCACCCAAAAATGTGTTTTTACAATAATTGATGGACACTTCGTTTGATACAACAATTTCAATTAAGGCTCATAAATTGGAGGGTGTTGGATTCAACCGAGAATGCACCCAATTACAAATCCAACTCAACCTGATTTCAAAAACACAAGTAAACTTACAAAAATACTATTTGTAAGTTACAATTATTATTGATTCAGAAATTGAATTTGATCTTCAAATTTGTCGATGCTTTGACAATGTTTTGAGATCTTGGATAGTAGGCGCTTGATGTGTCCATTGCTTCATCAACTTGAATGAGGATTGTTCCTTTGATTAATTCGATTGGGCTTCTTGCTTGTGCTTGTTGAATGATCAAATTATTAGACCTTTTTTACTCCATATGTGCATCATTGAACAACAAATTACAAGTATGATTTTTGCGTGTCAAAAATAGACACAAAATACCAAGAAAAAATTCAAGCATCCATCATTACACAAAAGATCATTGTTGAGAGCTTGGCCTTGACTCCTTAAAAGTCTCATAAAAAAAAATGAAGATGTTGATTGAGCTTCACACTTGACTCTAATAAACTCTTTGTCTTCGAGAGTACACTATGATATCTCCTAATATCAAATAAAATGTCAAACTTTCAACATTTGACAAATTTAGTTCCTTCCATACACAATTTCCTTTCAACATTTGACAAATTTAGTTCCTTCCATACACAATTTCCTTTCCCTTTTTATTCAAAAAAGGCCTCTCCTTTAAGTAAACATTACATTTTATTTAATCAAATGAAGTATTATTTTTTACCATAATACCTCATACTCTTCCCAATATAAACTTAACTCTCCATCATTTTTATGACCATAACATAATGTAATGGTTTTTACATAAAGTAATAGACCATCGTATACTTGCAAAAAACAAACACTAAACAAACACTAAGCCATGGACAACCATTGGCACATATAAAGAGATATGAGAGTTTAATGCGATATGGTCTATGAAGAGAAAATTGATTTTGCTGACTTGGAAAAAGAACGTTTTGTGGGCATTTGTGCATTTTACTTAGCTAGCGGTCTTCACCGTTGTCGGATTTAGAGGAACCGCCATATGCATCCGAATTTTGGTAACAAAATCTTGATTCAGATGCGATATCGCTGCATGGATGTTTGCATAAATTCTGGGCAATCACGGCCTTAAGAGTCAAATCAACTTCAGATATCTTCAAGCGACATGAAGACCTTCTGGAACCAAGGGATAAGCTCTACGAAACCCAAGATGAATCCAAACGTAACAAGGACACCACCCCTGCCTATGAAAGAGGAATAAAACCCCTCACGATAGGCGTGGGATAATTGGCACTCAAATTGCCCCGTTTTTTCGGCGATTTGTTCCTTAGATTTGGTTATAAAAATTGGTGGAATCGTAGTTCCACTCCATTTACTGCGGAACTATGCCATGGAACTGTGCTCTTAAAGGTTTTGGCCCATTTGAAAGACGACCCAGATAGTCGAAATTCCAAAAAAATAACCAGAAAGAATGGAACTGTGCCTCGCCGGAAAATTTCCCATCGCCTATCGCCGGAATACTGGGACAACTTGAGTGCTAGTTATCCCACGCCCCATCGATATCTTCTCCAACAAGATCAAGAACTCCTGAGTTAAAAAAGAACTCACAAGGATAAACTTCAACTAAAAAATGAGAATAATGAATATGTTCGATATATGCTGCATTGGAGAAGAAAACAAGACTTTATGCAAAACTCCTGCTTTCATACAACGATCATGGTATAGTGATGAACGCTTACAAAATGATTTAGGCTCACAAATCACAATTCCATAGATCAGGTCAAATCAATGAAGCAAGTCAGATTGTAATAATTGCCAAGAAGCAGATCTGGATGTTGACTATAGTAGAGCTTATGGATCTATTAAAATTTCATTGATGAAACTGATGGCATAGTAGATCTATAACCCAAATACTTTACAAACAGATCGGAATTTCAAAAAATTTCATGCTGGAAATACCGCATGTAGTGTAGCCTTCCTTCGTCACAGCTTTGGCATCTCTAGCATAGTTCATCATCCACCGACGTAGCTAATGCATGGCTACTTCATCGAACTTTAGATCTGCAATCTATTTCCATAAACAGTATGGCTTGGCTTTTCTCACATGGATCACTACCATGGATCTCAACACCATCAGGCCTTTAAGAACTATAAAGGCTATGATACCAAATGAAAAACATGAATGGGCAAAATATGACAAAAATGGCAAAATATGACGGAAAAGGCAAAAGCCATGATCAATTGTATTCACACAAATAGTACCATTATATAGTACAAAGATGAATAATAGTACTATTATATAGTACAAAGATGAATGCCACCTCATGGAGAGATTTGCTTTAAGCAATCGTATCCATATCATCTAGTCATCATTTAGGATAAATGACTAATATCCTAAATAAAAAATACAAATAAAGGTGACAACATTAACTTTGTGATTGTTAGGTTAAGCCATAGGAATAACAACTAATGGATAGTTGAAAATGGGAGGTTCCGTTGTATGTCACGAACTAGAAGACATAGATTAGCTACGGCTAAAAACAGAGGTGTATGAGTTGTTTCAAAACGTTGGTTGGGACGCATATTTCGAGAAGCTAAAAGGGTTCAATGGAGAAATAACACTGCAGTTTTCTCAAAATTCGGATGAGGAGAAATCCATAGCTAAGGGTATGGAAGTTCCGGTTACGAAAGACAGTATAGTGAGCATAAAAGTATTACCCCTGGTTGGAGAACGTTGGCTCAGCGGGAGGACATCATTGGCACAGGCAGAGAAAGAGTTCTGTAGAAAAGGAGAGGTGTTACGGTGGCAAAGGAAGGGTTACTCTCGAAGATCACTACTAGGCATCTAGAAGCAAGTGGCCCTGTACATTAAGAACTACCTCACCTATGAAGGAATATATCAGGTAATATTCACTTACCATCTTAAATTACTCATGCATGTAAGGCATGGTGAACACTTGAATATTCCTTATTATCTTTTGGGTTCACTACAATTAATGGCGAGAGCTGCAAGGGGTGCAAAACACCCTTTAGTGGCATTGGCACATCATGGGATAGTTAAAATCCTTATCTTGGATGACCTTGAAAACACTCAAGTTTCTATTGGAACATTCAAAAACCCATTTTAGACTTAGGAGATATTTTATTATTCTTCCATGATTAATTTCCTAGGTTTAGACTATGTAGTTGGCATAAATTTTGTCTTTTATGAGACCACATTCTATCCTCGATCACTAGGGCGCACTTAGGTATATTTTGGATAAGATTCTGGTTGATTCTGTCTAATTTTATTCTATTCCTGGATTAGAAAGGAGCCTTCCTTCTTTAGACATCTTTATCCTACTTTTTCTACTTTCTAGTGGATAAAGTAAAGCTAGTTTGACTTGTAAATTGTCCCTACTTGGCCAATTCGACCTCCACCTCTTTCTTCTCTCTAAAAGTCATCATCACTTTCCTTTTTCTTCACTCATGAGCTTCCAAGACTGCTTTTTCCAATTCATGAGCCTTTAAACTGATTTGGGAAGTGTTTTTTCCACCTAGGGTTTTTTTAGCTTTTAGTAAGCCTGCATTTTTTGTGCTTTACAACTTGCCTCCCAGGCATTCTATTTTCTCTCTTGAAATGTATTATATATTGTAAACATATTGATGAATAAAATACAGTGATTTTTACCTAAATTATCTTCTCTATTCTTATTCCCATATTCTCTAAAATATTCCAAGTGAAATTGACTTATTGAATCTAGATCTAGGCAATCTAAATTCTCACATGGTATGAGAGCCAGTCTTATTCAAAGCAATTTTTAGAGTGTTTTTTGTAGGTTATTTCCATCACCAAGAGTGCACCAGCATGGACCAAAATCAAGCTCAAGTTGTGATTCTCACTCCCTTCAACTACTTTCACTAGAAGGCACACATGATCATCCAGCTTTGAAGTAAAGGACTTTATAGAGTCACTGTGGGGCTTGAAATTGAGCCAGTAGTTGTTGCACTAAAATCCAAATGGTTTAATAGGCTTGATGAAGCTTATGGTTTTCTTTGCTTCTCTGTCTCTCCAGATATTCTATTCCACATTGATACTCTAACCACTCCAAATCAAGTATGGACAAATCTAGAGTCTCTCTTTGGAAAGCAAAATGAGTTCAGAGGTCATCTATTGGAAATTGAGTTGATCTCACTTAGTCCAAGCAATTTCAATTCAATGGAAGAATTCATCTCAAGATTCAAGAACCTAGTGCTTCAACTCAAGTAGTGTGGCATTGATAAGCAAGATGAGAAACTTTAATTCCTTCCATTTTTCAAAACTGAGTCTTGAATACTCAGTGTTTGTGTCTACATTTCATGATGCAAAACTTGTAGTTCCCAACTGGAAGATGCCAACCTTGGATGCATTCATAGCCTCGCTCACTAAAGAGAAGGACATGTTAGTTCAAATGGGGGCTCTGACACAGTCAAAGTACCATGCACTTGTTTCTCATGGAGAAAAGAGTTCCAAGAATGTCAAATCCAAAGGAAAAGAAAAGATGTTGTCAGATGAAGAGGTCTCTAATGAAGATTCCAAAGCTAAGAAGATGAAGAACAAGAAAGAGAGATCCAAGTGTTCTTAATGCTGCAAAGGTACCCATTTTGAGAAATTTGGTTTCATAAATAAATTGGACATCATGGCCAAGATGCTTGAAGAACATAATACTGATGTTCTTGATTTTGCAAGAAAAGAACAAGGCAAGCTTTCTGTTGAACAAGAACAATGTCTCCAAGCTACTCACAAAGGTAATCATCGGTATGCTTTGAGTGCTAGAGCCAAAAATATTTCTCATATATCTGATGTTGATTCACATTCTGATATATCAGAATAAAAAACCTTCACCTCTTCCTTGGAACAGGCGCCAATCAGTTCACCAAAGTCTTCTCCCAAACCTAGTCATTTTTCACTAGTTTCTGACGTGTCTTCTGAAAGGTCCATCCACCTCCATTCAAATATTTCATATTCTAATTTTGAAGATGATATACATCATGATATGCAAGTCATGATACCTTCCACACCATTTACCCAACCATTGGATGCACAAAAGACCCTACAACCCCCAAGTTTTCCAGTTAAGAAACTACACAATTCCATGGTTTCCTACATTGTGTCACTTATCTATGTTGTTCTTATGTCTATCATATCTTTCATTGGTTGGATAGCCATGTCTTTGGCCATCATTGGATTGTTGTTCCACATGTATGGACCTGATCCCATCACTCATTTCAAGTCATCAAATCCTCTAGAATCGCTCAATTGCCAGTGTGATCTATTTGCTCACTCATTTGTGTCTACATTTCATGTTGCAAAACTTGCAGTTCCCAATTGGAAGATGCCAACCTTGGATGCATTCATAGCCTCTCTCACTAAAGAGAAGGAAAAGTTAGTTCAAATGGGGGCTCTGACACCCACCAAGGACCAAGCACGTGTTGCTCATGGAGGAAAGAGTTCCAAGAATGTCAAATCCAAAGGAAAAGAAAAGATGTTGCCAGATGAAGAGGTCTCTAATGAAGATTCCAAAGCTAAGAAGATGAAGAACAAGAAAGAGAGATCCAAGTGTTTTTATTGATGCAAAGGTACCCATTTTGATAAATTTGGTTTCTTAAATAAATTGGACATCATGACCAAGATGCTTGAAGAACATAATATTGATGTTCTTGATTTTGCAAGAAAAGAACAAGGCAAGCTTTCTGTTGAACAAGAACAATGTCTCCAAGCTACTCACAAAGGTAATCATTTGTACGCTTTGAGTGCTAGAGCCAAAACTATTTCTCATATATCTGATGTTGATTCACATTCTGATATATCAGAATAAAAAACCTTCACCTCTTCCTTGGAACAGACGCCAATCAGTTCACCAAAGTCTTCTCCCAAACCTAGTCAGTTTTCACTAGTTTCTGATGTGTCTTCTGAAAGGTCTGTCCAACTCCATTCAAATATTTCATATTCTGATTTTGAAGATGATATGCAGTATGATATGCAAGTCATGATACCTTCCACACCATTTACCCAACCATTGGATGTACAAAAGACCCTACAACCCCCAAGTTCTCCAATTAAGAAACCACACAATTCCATGGTTTCCTACATTGTGTCACTTATCTATGTTGTTCTTATGTCTATCATATCTTTCATTGGTTGGATAGCCATGTATTTGGACATCATTGGACTGTTGTTCCACATGTATGGACCTGATCCCATCACTCATTTCAAGTCATCAAATCCTCTAGAGGAACCGCCATATGTATCAGAATTTTGGTTAACAAAATATTGATTCAGATGCAATATCACTGCATCAATGCTTGCATAGATTGCAGTATTCTAATTCCAGGCCATCACGGAGTGTAGGAGATCATATGCAAACTTGGACTCATATCCTCACATAGAATTTGAGATTGCGCTATCTGTGGGGTAAAGAATTGGACATGCCAAAAACTTCAGATATCTTCAAGCGACATGAAGACCTTCTGGGACCAAGGGATAAGCTCTACGAAACCCAAGATGAAGCCAAACGTAACAAGGACACCACCCCTGCCTATGAAAGAGGAATAAAGCCCCTCACGATATCTTCTCCAACAAGAACAAGAACTCATGAGTTAAAAAAGAACTCACAGGGATAAACTTCAACTAAAAAATGAGAATAATGGATATGTTAGATATATGCTGCATTGGAGAAGAAAACAAGACTTTATGCAAAAATCCTGCTTTCATACAATGATCATGGTATAGTGATGAACGCTTACAAAATGATTTGGTCTCGCAAATCATAATTCCATAGATCAGGTCAAATCAACGAAGCAAGTCAGATTGTAATAATTGCCAAGAAGCATATCTGGATGTTGACTATAGTAGAGCTTATGGATCTATTAAAATTTCATTGATGAAACTGATGGCATAGTACATCTATAACCCAAATACTTTACAAACAGATCAGAATTTCAAAAACTTTTGTGATGGAAATACCGCATGTAGTGTAGCCTTCCTTCATCACAACTTTGGCATCTCTAGCATAGTTCATCATCCACCGACGTAGCTAATGCATGGCTACTTCATCGAACTTTAGATCTACAATCTATTTCCATAAACAGTATGGCTTTTCTCACATGGATCACTACCATGGATCTCAACACCATCAGACCTTTCAGAACTATAAAGGCTCTAATACCAAATGAAAAACATGAATGGGCAAAATATGAGGAAATTGGAAAAATATGATGGAAAAGGAAAAAGCCATGATCAATTGTATTCACACAAATAGTACCATTATATAGTACAAAGATGAATGCCACCTCATGGAGATATTTGCTTTAAGCAATCGTATCCATATCATCTAGTCATCATTTAGGATAAATGACTAATATCCTAAATAAGAAATACAAATAAAGGTGACAACATTAGCTTTGTGACTGTTAGGTTAAACCATAAGAATAACATTTAATGGATAGTTGAAAATGGGAGGTTTCGTTGTACGTCATGAACTAGAATACATAGAGCAGCTACAGCTAAAAATAGAGGTGTATCAGTTGTTTCGAAATGTTGGTTGGGACACATATTTCGAGAAGCTAAAAGGGTTCGATGAAGAAATAACACTGCATTTTTCTCAAAATTTGGATGAGGAGAAATCCAGAGCTAAGGGTTTGGAAGTTCTGGTTATGAAATAAAGAATAGTGAGAGTAACAGTATTACCCCTGGTTGGAGAACGTTGGTTCAACGGGAGGACACCATTGGCACAAGCAGAGAAAGAGTTCTGCAGAAAAGGAGAGGTGCTACGGCGGCAAGGGAAGGGTTATGCTTGAATATCATTATTGGGCATCTGGAAGCAAGCAGCCGTATACATTAAGAAGTACCTCACCTACGAAGGAATATATCAAGTAATCTTCACCTACCATCTTAAATTATTCGTGCATGTAAGGCATGTTGAACACTTGAATATTCCTTATTATCTTTTGGATTCACTACAATTAATGGCGAGAGATGCACCCTTTAGTGGCATTGACACATCATGGGCTAGTTAAAATCATTATCTTGGATGACCTGGAAAATGCTCAAGTTTCTATTGGAACATTCAAAATCCCACTTTAGACTTAGGATATATTTTATTATTCTTCCATGATTAATTTCCTAGGTTTAGACTATGTAGTTCGCATAAATTTTGTCTTTTATGAGACCACATGCTATCCTCAATCACGAGGGTGCACTTGGGTAGATTTTGGATAAGATTTTGATTGATTCTCTCTAATTTTGTTCTATTCCTAGATTAGAAAGGCGCCTTCCTGCTTTAGACAACGTTATCCTACTTTTTATGCCTTCTAGTGGATAAGGTAAAACTAGTTTGACTTGGAAATTGTCTCTACTTGGCCAATTCGACCTCCACCACTTTAGTCTCTCCAAAAGTCATCATCATTTTCATTTTCTTCACTCATGAGCTGCCAAGGCTGCTTTTTCCAATTCATGAGCCTTTAGACAAATTTGGAAGGTGTTTTATCCACCTAGGGGTTTTTTAGCTTTTAGTAAGCCTGCATTTTTTTTGCTTTAGAACTTGCCTCCAAGGCATTCTATTTTCTCTCCTTAGATGTATTATATATTGTAAACATATTGTTGAATAAAATACAGTGAGTTTTACCCAAGTTATCTTCTCTATTCTTATTCCCACATTCTCTAAAATATTCCAAGTGAAATTGACTTATTGAATCTAGATCTAGGCAATCTAAATTCTCACATGGTATGAGAGCTAGTCTTATTCAAAGCAATTTCTATAGTGTTTTTTGCAAGTTATTTCCATAGCCGGGAGTGCACCAACATGGACCAAAATCAAGCTCAAGTTGTTATTCTCACTCCCTTCAACTACTTTGACTGGAAGGCACACATGATCATCCAACTTTGAAGTAAAGGACTTTATAGAGTCACTATGGGGCTTGAAACTGAGCTAGCAGCTGTTGCACTAAAATCCAAATGGTTTAATAGGCTTGATGACGCTTATGGTTAGCTTTGCCTCTCTGTCTCTCCAGATCTTCTATTCCACATTGATACTCTAACCACTCCAAATCAAGTATGGACAAAGCTAGAGTCTCTCTTTGGAAAGCAAAATGAGCTCATAGATCATCTATTGGAAATTGAGTTGATCTAACTTAGTCCAATCAATTTCAATTCAATGGAAGAATTCATCTCAAGATTCAAGAACCTAGTGCTTCAACTCAAGTAGTGTGGCGTTGATAAGCATGATGAGTAGTTAATTCTTACCATTCTTTCAAAACTGAGTCTTGAATACTTAGTGTTTGTGTCTACATTTCATACTAAAAAACTTGCAGTTCCCAACTGGAAGATGCCAACCTTGGATGCATTCATAGCCTCACTCACTAAAGAGAAGGACAAGTTAGTTCAAATGGGGGCTTTGACACCCTCCAAGGACCATGCACTTGTTTCTCATGGAGAAATAGTTCCAAGAATGTCAAATTCAAAGGAAAAGAAAATATGTTGTCAGATGAAGAGGTCTCTAATGAAGATTCCAAAGCTAAGAAGATGAAGAACAAGAAAGAGAGATCCAAGTGTTCTTATTGCTGCAAAGGTACCCATTTTGAGAAATTTGGTTTTAGAAATAAATTGGACATCATGACCAAGATGCTTGAAGAACATAATATTGATGTTCTTGATTTTGCAAGAAAAGAACAAGGCAAGCTTTTTGTTGAACAAGAAAAGTGTCTCCAAGCTACTCACAAAGGTAATCATCTGTATGATTTGAATGCTAGAGAAAAAACTATTTCTCATATATATGGTTTTGATTCACATTCTGATATATCATAATAAAAAACCTTCACCTCTTCCTTGGAACAATCCCCAATCAGTTCACCAAAGTCTTCTCCCAAACCTAGTCATTTTTCACTAGTTTCTGACATGTCTTCTGAAAGGTCCTTCCACCTCCATTCAAATATTTCATATTCTGATTTTGAAGATGATATATAGTCTGATATGCAAGTCATGATACCTTCCACACCATTTTCCCAACCATTGGATGCACAAAAGACCCTACAACCCTCAAGTTCTCCAGTTAAGAAACCACACAATTCCATGGTTTCCTACATTGTGTCACTTATCTATGTTGTTCTTATGTCTATCATATCTTTCAATGGTTGGACATGCATGTATTTGGCCATTATTGGATTGTTGTTCCACATGTATGGACTTGATCCCATCACTCATTTCAATTCATCAAATCCTCTAGAATCGCTCAATTGTCAGTGTGATCTAGTTGCTCATTGTTTTTCTATTGAGACCCTATCTGATTATGGAGACACCACAAATTTGTTGTTCTTTGTTCCATATGACTCATATTATAATATTTCATAGCTACATGAGCTCCTTTATAGTATCAGAAAGGTGTTGGATTCATTTTTTCCAACAACACACCATTTATTTGGTTTTAAAAGCCTAATTTACCACTTATCCTAAGTATTTTGACTCAATTATGTGATCACATCATCAACAGATCATCCGTTTCAGTGAACTGGGCATCCTCATTCATTCGAGGAGTCAATTAGGCCATCAATATCAGTTAATTGGGCCTCCTCCATCATTCGAGGAGATAACTAGGGTGATTTGCATGACTAAAGTGCCCTACCTCTTCCAACTAATAGAATTTATTATTATATTCAGCTAACTGGAGTCAGAAAGGCACCCTCCTACTCAGTTTGATCTAATTTTGGGTAATTTCACCTAAAAATCAGTTAACTGAAGTCAGAAAGGCACCCTCCCCTAATTTTGGGAATTCAGTTGAGTTCTGGATTTAGTTAGACTCGGTTAGACAGTTTCAAAGTTTGTTAGAGTCAATTACATGGTAGTTAAGTGGTTAACTGATGTGTCGAGTAGTGTTAATTGACCGGTAAACCACTCTCATGCATTCAATTCAAATGACCTCTCTAGGATTCTAATTGTTGGGCTGTTGTAGCTATTTTTACACATTGTAATCATCTTCTAGGTTAATGATAATGCATGAATTGTTGCAAACCTTTTGCACCAATGTTTTGGCAGACAATTTTCCGCATGCATCTCTAGTAACTGTTGTTCTTGTTTCATAGATCTGTTGTGCTTGAATTTTACATGGTATCAGAGCCATGGCAAGACAAGAAAACTCTTCTACAAAGTTCTTCATATGAAGATTGAGCAAGTTTGCTCAAAAATATTCCAACATTGCACCAGAAGCTTAAAGTTTTCCACATAAATCTTGTATAATTGTGCATCCGACTTATCAAGCTTGCTTGATAGGCTATACCAGGTGTGATGCAACTTGAAAAGTGCAAGTTGTCGACCTAAAGATTGTTTTTTTTTGTCACTGTAGGTTTCTCACAGCCTCCTATTGCATTTGCTATAGCTAAGATGGACTCTTCTTCAAACCATATTCTTACTCCTTTCAAATATCATCAGTGGAATGATGATATAGAGATAGTATTGTGCTCCAAGGAACTCTACAAAGTTACTATGGGAACAGAACCATACCTAATGCAGCTATAGAGAAGTCCAAGCTCTTCAATAAAATTGATGAAGCTTATGGTTTCTTATGTCTCAATGTAATACTCCATTTTGAACCTTAGGATATATTATCTTTTAATGTAAATATTGTATACATGTGATGTATGTTTCCCTAGCGTGGAGCTCAAGGCCAAGGCCCCGCTAGTGGATGCTCTAATTTATTTAAAAGGAAAGTATTAGATGTTATGTTACCCATGTGCTATTTAGCCATGGAACATTGTAAAAATGATGTAAATAAACATCATGCAATAAAAAACCAAAACTGGCTATGGAAGCAACTAATGAGAAGGGGCCATGTGTATCCACTAGGGAGTGTTGAGGGGGTTGTGGGATGAACCATATGTTGCCAAATGTCATTATGAGAACCCATTTGAATTTCTTTGCTGGCATTTAATTCTATTGTAAGGAAGTTGTTGAAGAATTCAGTCCATGGCTTCAATGGAGCATGGGCAGCCCAAAAATTCGTATGGCAGAGTATGGGCTTTGTTTTCTTGTACCTCAAGTCACTCTACCTCATGGGAGTTGCTTATTCCTCATTCCCATTCCATTGTTGAAGATCCTAGCATCAATTTTCATCCATTATGAATTCCCAGCAGTGAGAAAAACCAGAAATCGCAACTTTGCAAGAACCCACGTTTTGAAGAGCCATAAACAACTAGAATTGGTATTTGACAGTGAAATCCAATCGGGGATACATAGATATGAACCTTGGGGTGAAATTGAGAGTATTATATGCCCCGAAATCCATTGGAAAACCCATCTTTTACAGCCCAAAAATCAAGTGACGGGATTGAGTTATTTGATGACAGAATTGTGAGAAATCCAAGTGTGAATGTTTGAACAGAGGATTGGATTGCTTGAATTTAGATTGAGATGTCTGTAGCTCCGTGGTTGAGCTCTCCGACTTAGCATCCTCTTCCTTTGCTTATTGCATGCTTGATAAGCCCAACTATGTGTTGGCTTAGCATGACTGTTTGAGCGAAACCATGGCTGTGAGTGAGCCCATCTAGTTCCTCCTTAGTGGATACACAACCCAGCTCGGGGGTGATCTCTCAGCTGAAAGAATATAGGCTGGACAGAGATCTATGGTTGGGTGGAATGTTGCTCTCCCATAGCCAGTTGTTGGACGGTTTCATCTTGAAGATAAGTATTCTGTGTGGTTAAAGTATGATCATTCTATGTTCTATTCTGCATGTTTAATTATTCATGTTAATTGAATGAAATGAGTATCTTAAGCTAGTTGGCATGAAGCCTGTGCATAGCATGAGAAAGAGATTGATTATTGTATGATTGTTTCATTATTCTGCCTGGAAGAAATATGCTGATGCATTCTAGTCTATGTGTGTGTTAATATGTTTTTAATTCCGTTGTGTAAATTCAGTAGGCATTTGTGTTATATTGAGTATGATTATGCAATACATTTCAAGATAAGTATTCGTGTGGGTTGAGTTATGTTAATTCTATGCTTTGCAAGGTTTTAATTAATGATTGTTGTTTATATGCTGAATGCATGATGAAATGGTGTGTGGATAGTGTGTAAATCCGCTGTGTTTATTAAGAATGAATTTGTACACAAAAGTTTTTATTTATTATGAATTTCTCACTAATGAATGGGGATGAGAAATTCAAGTAAGCCCGGTATGTTTGGTCATGTTTCCTTCCTTGAAACAGATTGATGGAAGGGGATGTGACATAGTGGTATCAAAGCCCATGTTGCAGCACTGGGGCTGCTTGGGCCAAACTGTGAGTTATAGGCAAGTAACAGAATGTTTTAACGCAACGTTGTTGAAGGTTGGGGTGGCATTTTTTATTGGAAAAATGGTAGGATCAGAGTTCTCAGATGTGGAAGAGACTCACACAAGTGCATAGAAATCTGCAAGAGATTTCCAACGGTACCAGACTCGTCTCATTTGGTTAAGGTACGAGGGAGAAATGAACCCCGCAAGTTGCAGGGACGGAGATGTTCCACAGCTGCACATTTTGGGTTTCGGGTTGCGGGAACACAAAAGTTGAAAAATTTCGTTTCAGTTTCCGCAATCTCGATCCCGCATTTCGGGTTGCTGGAATGCAAAATTTGAGAAATTGCGTTTCGGTTTCTGCAATCCCGATCCTGCATTTCAGGTTTCGGGTTGCAGTTTGCGTGAACGCAAAAGTTGAGAAATTGTGTTTCAGTTTCCGCAATCCCGATCCTGCATTTCGGGTTTCGGGTTGCAAGAACGAAAAAGTTGAAAAATTGCGTTTCGATCTCCGCAATCCCGATTCTGCATTTCGGGTTTTGGGTTGTGGGAACACAAAAGTTTGAAAAATTTGCGTTTTGGTTTCCGCATTTCGAGTTTTGGGTTGCGGGCTGTGTGGCGGAAAAAAATAAAAATATAGAGCCCGAAAATTGATTTTTGGATAACAGGAGCTTGCGGAATCAGAATTGGGTGAGGTCGGTGGCATTGTGAGGCCATTAACGAAGGCCAAGAATAAACTAGTGAAGATCCCGAGCCCATTATGCTCCAATTTGGCACAAAATTGGAATTAATGGCTTTTACAAATCAGTGTCCCAATGCTTGAAAGAAGGTCAGATTGAGTTGAAACTGATATGGAGCGGTCATGGAACAGGCACGGTATTATGTTTGGAATTCTAGAGCCAAACTCCAAAGGATGTGGAGTCGGGGTGAGTGTGAAGGCCAAAAAACACTATTACGAGCCACTTTTTAGAGATTTTCAAAAGCTTGCAGTGGATGAAAGAGACCTTAGATGAAGGATTCAAGAAAATTACTGAACTCAACATTTCTTATTCTCATGAAAAAAGACAATTCACGTTAGACAAAGATTTTCCAGAAATGCTCAGTTTGGAGATAGCCATTTTTGGCCCAAAATTTGAAATTTTGGAAAAATGTGAAAAGTGGAAAGTAGTCAAACCCAGAATTTTATAAAAGATGAATGGCGCATCGAAACAGAGATCTGTCAGTTGATGAGTGCTCCTTGTTATATGGAATAACTTCTTCCGGTAGAAAAATTGTCATGATTCTTCATAGATTTGCTTCTACAAATGGCTGAAGTTGGCAATTCAGGATATTTTGTAACTGTGTAAAAGTGCAGAAATTTTGGTAAAAATTGTCATTTTTTAAGTAATATAGTTTCCACACCCGAAGTCGGAATGGAGCATGGGGATAGGCATTGGAAAGCTTGTCCAGCGGGAATAATGGTGTATGACAAGAATTTGAATGGGGCTATCATACATCATAGATAATTAGAGCAGAAAAGTGCCAGTGGTTGTTTTGACAAAATTTGTTGTCAATATGGGCAATTTCTAGAATTACATGCTTGGAAAGTAGCAAGTTGGAATATTATGCACGAGTATATGTATTGAATTGATGCTTGGCAATTAAATCATAGCTAATGATTCCTTGTGTGTTTGCTAGAAGCCATGAAATCAGACCAACTATTATGTGGAAGAGGAATTCCATGCAAGGATGAGGGATTGGAAAAGGGAGAATTCCTTAACCCCTTTCTTGCTAACTATATTTATATTTCATAAGCTTTGTGTACATACAAATTATGGCATGGGAATGCTGAAAATGCATAGATTAGATGGATGGCATGAATATGTACTAGTTGGCATATTCATAAACAATGCACAGTGCATGAGAATATGTCTTTGCATGCATATGATATTACATATTGGTAAAAGTAGTGGGATTTTACATATGCAATGAACCACTAATGGTAAATATTGTGGTTGATAATCACTATTGGCATTGGTATTGGTGGTAGGACTAAAGACAACAAGAGCATTGTTGAAGATGTTGATGATGTTGTTGCATGTGACCAGCAACCTTATGAAGAAAAGGCTAGGATAGCAAATCCATGATCAAGAGATTGGTGGAAGAATTCTGTAATCCTCTGTAAGAGACCAACTGATCAGGTAACATCAAAGGTGTAAATGGGATCCATGCAGGTAATGGTTTAATTATGATGATTTCATATGTGTTGAAAGGAAATTGGGTAAGAATCCATTGAACCATATTTAGTAATCATAAAATGGTATGCATTTAAGGTTGAAATGCATTCATGTGAATGCCATACTTCCATAGTGTGGTGAAAGCAAGGGGCCTCATACCATGTGACTGTTTAGAAATTTAGACTACATTCATATAAAAATATATCATACGATCTGTAAGTTGGTTATGAGCTTAATAACCAAAACAAGTGAGGACTGGTGATCTTGATTATGGTAATGCATCCTATATGAGGTAGTCATGGTTAGGCCATAATATGTTTGAATGCAGAACATTCATGAACCAATGCAAGGTAGCATTGAGTAGATATACATTAAGAGATTTTATAAATCTTGTAGTTATGCGTTGAGTCAATGCATATGAAAAGTTTGAGTAATGTTGTAAATGTGCATGCATAAGTGTGGGTGCACATGTTGTGATGCATTGCATGAATGCAAGGGATGGTATATGTGTTATTGCAAACTAAATAATGGATGAGATGACGAATTGATGATAATTATAAGATCATTTCATGGATTGCTACGAATGTAGAATAGTAAGTGCATAAAGAAGGTAGTCATGATCAATGGGCTATCGGAATACTCTGTGGGAGGGTAGAGTTGTATAAATCATATGACTGTGAAATAATGAGTATCTAAAGTTTCATTTAAATTGCATGAATGATGAGACTCTACCTTGCAATTTTAGTATGATAATGATTCACGTGAAGTAAATGAGTTTGGTGATATTGATATGTTAACAACTAAAAGTGTTCAAATTATTGAGTGTTATAATTCTGAGATCACTTCAGTGACTCTTGTAGAAATGAACAAATTATATGCATAGATACTCACAACATGTTTGGCTAATTGAAAGTTTCAGATTCCAGGTAGGAATGTCTTGTGTATGGCAATGAGGATAAGACCCTAGTAAAAACCGAACTCTACCATGTGCAAAAACCAAAGGTTATGAGAAGGTTCTCATGGTTGTGAAATTTAACTTATGCATGAAACAGATCTGAAAATATTCTGATTTAAGTTTATGAGAATAATATCATGGTTGCAAATCTAATTTCTGTAGGGAACAAATTTGAAAAAAAAAATTGATTAGAGCTTATGAGAAGGATTGTAAATATCAGATTTGTAAATCTTGGATTTGGAATTTGCTAATAAATGGCTAATGATTATTTGGCTTATATGAATTGTGTCAGGAGGACATGTTGTAAGTGGATGTTCATGTATGGCAGCAAACATAAATCCATAGTGGACAGAATGGTGCCACTTACAAGAGCCAAACAATATGAGGATAGCCTCATTACTAAGCAAATCAATTTTTGTAGTAGACAGAGTTGCAAATTCATATTGAATTTAATTATTAGTGCCATTGATTGGTTATGGAACAATCAGATTTGAATTGTATTGTTAAACGCTGCTGACTGTTTGGCTATTTAATAAGTGTGTTAGGAAGACACATTGCAGTAAGACCATGAGAGAGGGCCTACAGAAGCCAAACTTCAGGGGAAGGATCCCATATCTTGGAAATGGGTTTCAGGTGAAACGCCATTGGATATTTTGATAATGTCCCACCTACACTGCATGATTGGTAAACAATATGAGTGCGATGGTAAAGATTATGTCAGTAAGAAATATGAGGGTTATGTAACATCAAAAGGAGTTGGGATGGAAAACCGAGGGACTGTCAACTCAGAGAAGGGAGCCCCCATTCCTCATTAATGAAGAAGACTACATATGCAAATGGATAAGTGTTTCGTGACCCTAGCTAAGAATATGCATGTCTAATTGTTAGATTCAATATGCAGAGCATGTTTTGATTTTATTTCCATTATGACAGATTGCTTGAGTATGAGTAGGGCCTACATGGCTCACATCAGAAAGGGGTGCACACTTTTCCGATGTCGGGTTATGACAGGATTATCAATATTGATTACACCTTAAGGGAATGGATGCATTCCTGGTGTTTCAATATTGGATAGTGAATGTTATGAAATATGTTTATAGTTTTAGAGCAGCAATACTGATGAGCTTGCTTATCCTTCTTGTGTTATCAGCTTACACGGATGCAATTTGGCATTGCACGTTAAATGACAAGTGAAGAAAGGGTACTCAAGAGGACTGTATGAGCAGTGGTAACCTTTGTGCAGTATGTGTCGGTATTGTGGGGCCATGCTAGCCGGAAGTCAAAACAATCACCTAAAGAGTTCCTAAAGGGAACCGCTGGTTTGCACAAGAGAAGGAATGCCATCCTTGTGTGGGTGAAGAATTGTTATGTGCATGAAGGGTTGTGACACATGTGAAAGGATGATTCCATCCTAAGGCGGAGTAGTAGATCCTTGACCTATAATGGTCGGTGGCACAATTTCCTTCCATTGGCTGATGACCCAGACGAATGTGCTGGCTCGAAAATGGAGAGGGCCAACCAGGTATGGGATTGGTTGGGCACCACCAAATGCTTGGTAAATCCAGTCGACGTGAAGGTGTACTGGTTGGGCATTAACTATTTTATGTTGTGGAGCAGCCTGCGTGCTGGCCAAACATCTCAGTTCGAAGGAGGATTCCAAGGCTTGCAAAGCAAAGCAGGACCTGGTGGACTAGAGAGGAAACACACAATACAAATAAGTATTTGGTTATCTTGCAACTTCTTTCTTATGAATATATATGTGTATATGATTTGGTTATGATTTCCTAAACTTTTGTTTAGAGATAAACCCTTTGAGAATAAGCTAAACATGTGAATTGATTCAATGTTTGAGTGTAGGTATTGTTGGAAGTAAGGACTATGAAGGCATCCTGGGGATGCATGTGGACATGTGACCATCCTAAAGAGCTCAGCATGAGCAGTAATGAAGAGGGTGCCAGTGGGACTGTGTGGGTCCTAGCAGCCAAGAGTTGTAGACAAACCATGTGGAGGGACTCCATGGTTGAGAGGTATGGAATAGACCATAGACACTAAGTGTCATAGCCAAGAAGGGTAGGTCAAGCATTCACATTGAAGTGAAATAGGATAGGAGCATGAAAACCACAGTGGTGGTGTGGGTTCCAGAATGGAACAAGACAAAGAGGAGAAAAACTCTTACTGCTCTCTCTTTCCCTTTTATTGATGCATTTATAAAACCATAAAATTGTTGAATGCATGTATGGCTGAAAGTAGAGTGTGTTTATTTGCTTGAAATAAATTGTGAATGCTGAAGTAGTTAACTCCCTGTGAGAGAATGGACATGAATGAGATCATGTGCCTTTTGGGAAAGCATGAAAAGTATGAAAGTATCATGGATCAAGCATGGACTACCCATGTCAATTGGAAAATTAATTGACTGATTTTAATGTTTATATTATGCTTGGCCTAACAAAATTACAATGATGCATTTCACAGGTGAGAAAGTGAAGTTAATTTATTAGAATTGTTGCAAAGCAAGTGCTACTTGCGAGCACAGTGAAAGCCAGTTGTGCACATTGACCATGGCAGCAGAACAAAGGCTATTAGAATTGGCTGGAAGTCTTCTTCAAACAATTGCCAAGACCCAAGAGAATCTTGGAGAACTGCTCAAGCTACAAAAGCAACAGAATGAGATGAACCATAAGGTTTTGCATAACTCTGTTTGTCTGCAAAGGAAAGTAAAAATAATTCTGGAAACAATCAACCAAGGGAAGGACAGTGGATCAATGAGGAGACATTCATCCAATCAGTCCACTAAGAAATGTTCCAGGTGGGAAGACTCAAACGAAATTGAGCAGGAAAATATAAAGCAACCAGTAAAATGTTGGAAATGTGGAGGGAATCATTGCCTCCGCAACTTCCCAACAAAGGAACATCAGAAGGGTAGCAGCCATAAATCTTTTAGACCTGTGGATGAGCTAGAAGGTCAGAACAAGCAGGAGCAGTTTGTGAAAGCCAAAGGACTTGGTCCTGAAAGTTCAAAGTAAAGGATAGACCGCAGGGTAGATCTGCAAAATTTTTGAAAATTTTGGATGTGTGAATTGTATATGTATTCCTAAGTATTGGAACATCGAGGACAACATTATTCTAAGGGGAGGGGATTGTAATACCCCATTTTGACGCTTAGGATATATTAGATTTTAATGTAAATATTGTATGCATGTGATGTATGTTTCCCTGGCGTGGAGCTCAAGGCCAAGGCCCCGCTAGTGGATGCTCGAATTTTATTTAAAAGGCAAGTATTAGATATTATGTTACCTATGTGCTATTTAACCATGGAACATTGTAAAAATGATGTAAATAAACATCATGCAATAAAAAACCAAAACTAGCTATGGAAGCAACTAATGAGAAGGGGCCATGTGTATCCACTAGGGAGTGGTGAGGGGGTTGTGGGATGAACCATATGCTGCCAAATGTCATTGTGAGAACCCATTTGGATTTATTTGCTGACATTTAATTCTATTGTAAGGAAGTTGTTGAATAATTCAGTCCATGGCTTCAATGGAACATGGGCAGCCGAGGAATTCGTATGGCAAAGTATGGGCTCTGTTTTCTTGTACCTCAAGTCACTCTACCTCATGGGAGTTGCTTCTTCCTCATTCCCATTCCATTGTTTAAGATCTCAGCATCAATTTTCATCCATTACGAATTCCCAGCAATGAGCAAAACCCACGTTTTGAAGAGCCATAAACACCCAAAATTGGTATTTGACAGTGAAATCCAATGGGGGATCCATAGATATGAACCTTGGGGCGAAATCGAGAGTATTATATGCCCCGAAATCCATTAGAAAATCCAGTTCTTGCAGCCTAGAAATCAAGTGACAGGATTGAGTTATTTGATGACAGAATTGTGAGAAATCCAAGTGTGAATGTTTGAACAGAGGATTGGATTGCTTGAATTTAGATTGAGATGTCTGTAGCTCTGTAATTGAGCTCAATGGCTTAGCATCCTCTTCCTTTGCTTATTACATGCTTGATAAACCCAACTGTGTGTTGGCTTAGCATGACTGTTTGAGTGAAACCATGGCTGTGAGTGAGCCCATCTAGTTCCTCCTTAGTGGATACACAACCCAGCTCGGGGGTGATCTCTCAGCTGAAAGAATATAGGATGGATAGAGATCTGTGGTTGGGTGGAACGTTGCTCTCCCATAGCCAGTTATTGGATGGTTTCATCTTGAAGATAAGTATTCTCTGTGTTTAAAGTATGATCATTCTGTGTTCTGTTCTGCATGTTTAATTATTCATGTTAATTGAATGACATGAGTATCTTAAGCTAGTTGGCATGAATCCTGTGCATATCATGAGAATGAGATTGATTATTGTATGATTGTTTCATTATTTTGCCTGGAAGAAATATGCTGATGCATTCCAGTTCGTGTGTGTGTTAATATGTTTTTAATTCCGTTGTGTAAATTCAGTAGGAATTTGTGTTATATTGCATATGATTCTGCACTACATTTCAAGATAAGTATTCGTGTGGGTTGAGTTATGTTTCTATGCTCTGCAAGGTTTTAATTAATAACTGTTGTTTATATGATGAATGCATGATGAAATGGTGTGTGGATAGTGTGTAAATCCGTTGTGTTTATTAAGAATGAATTTGTACCTAGAATTTTTTATGTATTATGAATTTCTTACTAATGAATGGGGCTGAGAAATTCAAGTAAGCCCGGTATGTTTGGTCATGTTTCCTTCCTTGCACCAGATTGATGGAAGGGGATGTGACACTCTATATTTACAAAGATCTTATTTTCCATCTCAGCGATTGAAGACTTCATAAGAAGTATGCGAACAACTTGCTACTCTCTTCGGCAAGCATGATGATCTGAGGGCTTATCAGTTAGAGAATGAATTCATTTCCCTCAATCTTGAAAATTTTGAAACCATCAATGAATTTTTCACCAAGTTCAAGCATTCAGTTCTTGAGTTGAATCATTGTAGTGTTGAGAAGAAGGATGATAAGTTGATCCTTTCAATCCTTTCAAAGCTAGGAGCAAATTATTCATTGTTTGTCTCTACCTTTCATTCGGGAAAACTCACCATTATGAATTGGAAGATGCCATCCTTGAATGCATTCATTGAGTCCTTAGCAAAAGAGCATGACAAGCTTGTTCAGATGGGGTCCATGAGATCCTCCAAATATCAAGCCTTGTTTGTTGGAGGAACCAAGGCTACGAATGCTAAAGGAAAGCAAGAGAAGAAAGAGAAGATCAAGTTTGATCATTCCAAGCAGAAGGAGAAGACCAAGCAGTCAGATGAGCCCTCGAGTTCAAGAAAATACAAGCAAAATGGCAAGGAGAAGACAAAGTGTTATTATTGTGGTAGGGGATTTCATTCTGAAATATCATGTATGAAGAATAATATTGATCAAATGGCCCTTCTCTTGGAGAAGAGAAATATCACTCTAAGTCCAGATGGTGCAAGGAAGAAGGACAATAATGATCATCAAGAAAGAGGTCATGCACTCATGGAAAGTGTTTTAAACTCAACATCTCTTCTCATAGATTTAGGAGCTTCGAATCACATGGTTGCAAGAAAATAATCTTTCTCATCATTGGAACCTGACAGTTGCATCTCCATCAACATGGGAGATGATTCACAAATTTCATTGAAAGGAAAAGGTACAATCCATTTAGAACATGGCAGTTTTCAAAATGTTCTCTATGTTCCTTCTCTATTTTCAAACCTGCTTTTTGTGTATTAGATGACACATATTGGTTTTCCCAAGAAGGTTGTATTCAGCCCTAATGATGTTGAAATTTCGGATATTAGCACTGGAAAAGTCATTGCCACATGCAAGGAAAATCATGTTGCAAAAACATATAAGTTTTCCCAATTTTTGCTGTATTCAAATCCAAGTGCCCTTCTTACTCATGGAAATGAGGTTAGCCGGCTATGGCAGGAGAGTTTTGGACACCTTAATTACAATTATTTGCATCTGCTACAAAATAATTCCATGGTTGAAGGCCTTCTGAACATCAAATCCTCAAAAGGGATATGCAAGGGTTGCATCATTGGAAAGCATCCTGAGCACAAGTTCGATCGAGGAAAAGCTAGCAGAGCTTCTTGTATTTTGGGTCTGATTCAAAGTGATATCAGTGGTCCATTACCAAATACATCCATGAATGGATCAAGCTATGTTCTCACATTCATTGATAACTTTTCCAGATTCACATGGGTCTACTTTCTCAAGAACAAATCAGAAGTGTTTGAAAGGTTCAAGAATTTAAAGGCTTCTGTTGAGACTGCAACTAGGAGAAAGATAAAATCTCTTAGATCTGATAATGGTGGAGAATATATCAAAAATTATTTGCTGTAAATTTTTTCAGAAAATGGAATCCAAATCCATCACACAGTCCCCTACACACCTCAGCAAAATGGTGTAGTGGAGAGGAAAAACCGAGCATTGAAAGAGATGGCTACTTGTATGCTTGAGTCGAAAGGTTTGGCTTCAAATATTTGGGATGAGGCCATGAATGTTTCTGCATAAATTCATAACATAGTACCACACTCATCCATCAAAGCTACAACTCCTTTCGAATCCTACATTGGTCACAAGCCTAATGTGTCACATCTCAGGGTTTTCGGGTCCACTGCATGGGCTAGAATTCTGATTGAGAAGAGAAGATATTTGGAATGACAAAGTACTGAGTGCATACTAATTGGATATGATGAAAAATATAAAGGATACAAACTCATGTATATCATATCTAAGATAATATTCATTGAGAGAAGTGTCCAATTGGAAGAACCGCTTCATGATCAACAACTAGTGGAGGAAGAAAATGTCAAATTGCTTCCTCTTCTAGAAGAAGATTAATGAGATGATACTGGAAGTTTATGTTATGATATTTCTGATATTATGTATGATATTAATGAATATTAAATATCAGGTTTGGATTCAAATCTAGATGATCCCCCTCAGTTTCCAAAGTGGGTAGAAAAGACTCTCACATCTGTCAGTTCTAACATTGGAAATCTTGTCGATCCAAGAAGAATTCGAGCAGACTTTCAAAGAGAAGGTATAGCTCTTTCATATGCTAATCCATTGTTGTCCGAAAAAAAAAATTGATGGTTAGGTTAGATCCCAAATCATACTATCATGCCCACCTGTAACATCCCTCAAATTCGACCCCTATTGTTATCACTCTTGTAAATGTAATTATGAATTTTGTAAATGACCATGGTGAGGAGCTCAAGGCCAAGGCCCCACCAGTGGATCTAGAAATCAGTGATATATTCATAAGTGTTCGGGAGGGCACATCTAAAAAAGAAAACAACAAAATTAACTAATAATTAATGATCGTGGGTCATCCTAGTGCTACGAGCATTGCAGCAATGGTAAAACGACTTAACTAGTGCCTTAGGTGATAAGGTCATCACCTAAGTTCAGGGTAACGACTATACGTCACACTAACTTCGACGACTTACCTATTAGCATAAAAATACACTTATGAGAATGAAGCTAAGTATTATCACTAGATATACGAATAACAGAAACTCCGACAAAGAATGTCGGAAAAGTATCCTTAGTTATGAAGCTAAATTTCTCCTTTTATTAAACACCTTGATAATAAGGTGGGAAGAAGGTATTTAACACCATAAATTAATTATGCAAATATACTCATATTAAAAGAGATAATTTTTGTAAAATACAAAATACCAATAAGATGGGTTGGCACATTTCCTTTTATATATATAGAGTTAGACATAAATTGGTAAATTTATATATATATATATATATATATATTACTTTGAATATAGGACATAATTATATTTGGAGTGAGATACCTTAGTACCAAGGAGATTATAATTAAGCAATTCATATCTTAGTGTTTATACTTAAGGGATCAAAACAGAATAAGGTTCTTTTATATGTATAAGTACATATAGAGATTTCGCAAAGTAGATGATATATTCACTATAATTATAGGAAAGGGTTAATAAAAACAAATAACCGAAAGTGTAGGTGATCACATATCAAGTGAGGAATACACTTCAATAAAACAAAGAATAAAACTAGATATATAAAGTATTATATATGTAAGTCCTACTTAATGAAAGTATTTAGGAGGGAAGTTACTTATTGAAGTGTTGTGTTTTGATTTTATACGTTTTTAAAGAAATAACACCTCTATTGTGGAAAAATGTATAAGTCCTTCTTACACACTAAATACTATGAATAAATTTATGTACCTTAAAAATTTATGAGCCATGGTTTGAGTGACACAGTAAAAAAATTAATATCTTAAGTTAATGGGAAACACATCGCTTGAATTAAAAGACTTTCCATCGCCACTTGCCGATTTGTTTTAATGAGGAAATCTCCATAAATAGCTCGATTTGCAACCTCCTAAAAACGACACGATCTCCACTTGAGTTGTTTTAATGGCAAGTGAACGAGGTGTAGAAGGCAGTTATTCGTGTAGAGGGGAATGTCGTCGAGGGTTACGAGGGAGTTCTGCGATAGTTGAAGAGAACTGAGATGAAGGAAGACTAGCGACAATTTGGGTTTTAGATTCAGCATGATTGTTTTTACTTATGTTACTGAGATTGTCCAATAAATTAAACTCTCTGGTTATATACTGCTTGCTGGTTTGAGCGAAACCATGGCTGTGAGTGAGCCCATCTAGTTCCTCCTTAGTGGATACACAACCCAGCTTGGGGGTGATCTCTCAGCTGAAAGAATATAGGATGGACAGAGATCTGTGGTTGGGTGGAACGTTGCTCTCCCATAGTCAGTTGTTGGATGGTTTCATCTTGAAGATAAGTATTCTCTGTGGTTAAAGTATGATCATTCTGTGTTCTGTTCTGCATGTTTAATTATTCATGTTAATTGAATGCCATGAGTATCTTAAGCTAGTTGGCATGAATCCTGTGCATAGCATGAGAATGAGATTGATTATTGTATGATTGTTTCATTATTTTGCCTGGAAGAAATATGCTGATGCATTCCAGTTCGTGTGTGTGTTAATATGTTTTTAATTCCGTTGTGTAAATTCAGTAGGAATTTGTGTTATATTGCATATGATTCTGCACTACATTTCAAGATAAGTATTCGTGTGGGTTGAGTTATGTTAATTCTATGCTCTGCAAGGTTTTAATTAATGACTGTTGTTTATATGATGAATGCATGATGAAATGGTGTGTGGATAGTGTGTAAATACGTTGTGTTTATTAAGAATGAATTTGTACCTAGAAGTTTTTATGTATTATGAATTTCTTACTAATGAATGCGGCTGAGAAATTCAAGCAAGCCCGGTATGTTTGGTCATGTTTCCTTCCTTGCACCAGATTGATGGAAGGGGATGTGACACTCTATATTTACAAAGATCGTATTTTCCATCTCAGCGATTGAAGACTCCATAAGAAGTATGCGAACAACTTGCTACTCTCTTCGGCAAGCAGGATGATCTGAGGGCTTATCAGTTAGAGAATGAATTCATTTCCCTCAATCCTGAAAATTTTGAAACCATCAATGATTTTTTCACCAAGTTCAAGCATTCGGTTCTTGAGTTGAATCATTGTAGTGTTGAGAAGAAGGATGATAAGTTGATCCTTTCAATCCTTTCAAAGCTAGGAGCAAATTATTCATTGTTTGTCTCTACCTTTCATTCGGAAAAACTCACCATTATGAATTGGAAGATGCCATCCTTGAATGCATTCATTGAGTCCTTAGCAAAAGAGCATGACAAGCTTGTTCAGATGGGGTCCATGAGATCCTCCAAATATCAAGCCTTGTTTGTTGGAGGACCCAAGGCTACGAATGCTAAAGGAAAGCAAGAGCAGAAAGAGAAGACCAAGTTTGATCATTCCAAGCAGAAGGAGAAGACCAAGCAGTCAAATGAGCCCTCGGGTTCAAGAAAATACAAGCAAAATGGCAAGGAGAAGACAAAGTGTTATTATTGTGGTAGGGATTTCATTCTGAAATATCATGCATGAAGAAGAATATTGATCAAATGGCCCTTCTCTTGGAGAAGAGCAATATCACTCTAAGTCCAGATGGTGCAAGGAAGAAGGACAATAATGATCATCAAGAAAGAGGTCATGCACTCATGGAAAGTGTTTCAAACTCAACATCTCTTCTCATAGATTCAGGAGCTTCGAATCACATGGTTGCAAGAAAATACTCTTTCTCATCATTGGAACCTGACAGTTGCATCTCCATCCACATGGGAGATGATTCACAAATTTCATCGAAAGGAAAAGGTACAATCCATTTAGAACATGGCAGTTTTCAAAATGTTCTCTATGTTCCTTCTCTATTTTCAAACCTGCTTTTTGTGTATTAGATGACACATATTGGTTTTCCCAAGAAGGTTGTATTCAGCCCTAATGATGTTGAAATTTAGGATATTAGCACTGGAAAAGTCATTGCCACAGGCAAGGAAAATCATGTTGCAAAAACATATGAGTTTTCCCAATTTTTGCTGTATTCAAATCCAAGTGCCCTTATTACTCATGGAAATGAGGTTAGCCGGCTATGGCAGGAGAGTTTTGGACACCTTAATTACAAGTATTTGCATCTGCTACAAAATAATTCCATGGTTGAAGGCCTTCTGAACATCAAATCCTCAAAAGGGATATGCAAGGGTTGCATCATTGGAAAACATCTTGAGCACAAGTTCGATCGAGGAAAATCTAGCAGAGCTTCTTTATTTTGGGTCTGATTCAGAGTGATATCAGTGGTCTATTACCAAATACATCCATGAATGGATCAAAATATGTTCTCACATTCATTGATAACTTTTCCAGATTCACATGGGTCTACTTTCTCAAGAACAAATCGGAAGTGTTTGAAAGGTTCAAGAATTTAAAGGCTTCTGTTGAGACTGCAACTGGGAGAAAGATAAAATCTCTTAGATCTGATAATGGTGGAGAATATATCAAAAATTATTTGCTGCAACTTTTTTTAGAAAATGGAATCCAAATCCATCACACAGTCCCCTACACACCTCAACAAAATGGTGCAGTGGAGAGGAAAAACCGAGCATTAAAAGAGATGGCTACTTGTATGCTTGAGTCGAAAGGTTTGGATTCAAATATTTGGGATGAGGCCATGAATGTTTCTGCATAAATTCATAACATAGTACCACTCTCATCTATCAAAGCTACAACTCCTTTCGAATCCTACATTGGTCACAAGCCTGATGTGTCACATCTCAGGGTTTTCGGGTCCACTGCATGGGCTAGAATTCTGATTGAGAAGAGAAGATATTTGGAATGACAGAGTACTGAGTGCATACTAATTGGATATGATGAAAAATACAAAGGATACAAACTCATGTATATCATATCTAAGAGAATATTCATTGAGAGAAGTGTCCAATTGGAAGAACCGCTTCATGATCAACAACTAGTGGAGGAAGAAAATGTCAAATTGCTTCCTCTTCTAGAAGAAGATTAATGAGATGATACTGGAAGTTTATGTTATGATATTTCTGATATTATGTATGATATTAATGAATATTAAATATCAGGTTTGGATTCAAATCCAGATGATCCCCCTCAGTTTCCAAAGTGGGTAGAAAAGACTCTCACATCTGTCAGTTCTAACATTGGAAATCTTGTTGATCCAAGAAGAATTCGAGCAGACTTTCAAAGAGAAGGTATAGCTCTTTCATATGCTAATCCATTGTTGTCCGAAAAAAAAATTGATGGTTAGGTTAGATCCCAAATCATACTATCATGCCCACCCGTAACATCCCTCAAATTCGACCCCTATTGTTATTACTCTTGTAAATGTAATTATGAATTTTGTAAATGACCATGGTGAGGAGCTCAAGGCCAAGGCCCCACCAGTGGATCTAGAAATCAGTGATATATTCATAAGTGTTCGGGAGGGCACATCTAAAAAAGAAAACAACAAAATTAACTAATAATTAATGATCGTGGGTCATCCTAGTGCTACGAGCACTGCAGCAATGGTAAAACGACTTAACTAGTGCCTTAGGTGATAAGGTCATCACCTAAGTTCAGGGTAACGACTATACGTCACATTAACTTCGACGACTTACCTATTAGCATAAAAATACACTTATGAGAATGAAGCTAAGTATTTTCACTAGATATACGAATAACAGAAACTCTGACAAAGAATGTCGGAAAAGTATCCTTAGTTATGAAGCTAAATTTCTCCTTTTATTAAACACCTTGATAATAGGGTGGGAAGAAGGTATTTAACACCATAAATTAATTATGCAAATATACTCATATTAAAAGAGATCATTTTTGTAAAATACAAAATACCAATAAGATGGGTTGGCACATTTCCTTTTATATATAGAGAGTTAGACATAAATTGGTAAATTTATATATATATATATATATATTACTTTGAATATAGGACATAATTATATTTGGAGTGAGATACCTTAGTACCAAGGAGATTATAATTAAGCAATTCATATCTTAGTGTTTATACTTAAGGGATCAAAAGAGAATATGGTTCTTTTATATGTATAAGTACATATAGAGATTTCTCATTATTATATAAGTAGATGATATATTCACTAGAATATAGGAAAGGGTTAATGAAAACAAATAACCGAAAGTGTAGGTGATCACATATCAAGTGAGGAATACACTTCAATAAAACAAAGAATAAAACTAGATATATAAAGTATTATATATATGTAAGTCCTACTTAATCAAAGTATTTAGGAGGGAAGTTACTTATTGAAGTGTTGTGTTTTGATTTTATACCTTTTTAAAGAAATAACACCTCTATTGTGGAAAAATGTATAAGTCCTTCTCACACACTAAATACTATGAATAAATTTATGTACCTTAAAAATTTATGAGCCATGGTTTGAGTGACATAGTAAAAAAATTAATATCTTAAGTTAATGGGAAACACATCGCTTGAATTAAGAGACTTTCCATCGCCACTTGCCGATTTGTTTATTTGTTTAATATCCCGAGTTTTAAGTGTGAGCTCGACTTTCACACTCGCTGATGATATCAATTCTGCCAAGGTTATTGGTTTACGCTAATTGTTCCTCGAGTATGTTACTGAGATTGTCCAATAAATTAAACTCTCTGGTTATATACTGCTTGCTGGTTTGCTTGATTGGACATATATAAATTAGGGAAATTCATTATCGCAAACATTTTTGATTCGTGAATATCAATTTTAGCCTTACAAATTTTTTTGGCACTTGGATAATTAGATCAAACATTAAATTCACCTATTTAAATATATAGATACTGCTTTTATAAGAAAACGTGTTGAAGTTAACATCTTATAAATATTCTTCCTATAATTACTTAATGGAAAAAGGAATCCATGAAGACGTTAAAGCTCTAGAGTAATATAAGTGAAATTTTCTTTTAATCTCATCAAAAAAAAAATTAAGTTGATTGTTTATGATGTGTTTTCTAAGGTTAAAAGTTGTGTATTTGATTAAATCATTGGCAACTATTTTCGTCATACATAAATAGACCATGTTATACATAATGGTGTTAAGATTACATATAAAGATATCAATAGATATTAATAAAGACTTATGAAGATTGATAAGTGTGTCTCAAATAGTTTTATGTACTAATTGAGAATGACTTAGAGAGATAAATATAGTTATCCAAGTACTATTATGTTAAACAAGAATTGCATAAATTATCTAGGTGCTAATTTATGTATTTTTTTTGTGTAAAAATAAGATCCTCTTCTAGCCTTTTATCTTGTTACGGCTATTTGCTGCCTTGAAGTTATTTAGGATTCAATCTAGGGTATTATATATATATAGTTGATTCATGAAAAGCTCTATGTGATAGAGGCTTGACGGAAGGAGAAGGAATCTTGTTGCAGCAACCATGTTGCTCGTTGTAATCCTATTACTTTTTGCCTAATAATAAATGATGCACACACCTTTGTGGACTAGCCCGTGTACGGGTGAACCACGTTATTTTTGGTCTCGTTTAATTGTCTATGGCCTTTATTATATGTGTATGTGCCTTCATGACGATTGTATGATTTTCCTCTCATATGTGTTATTTTAATAATTGATGTTTATAACACATTTGTCGAATGCATTGTGGCAAAGGATATTTCATGTTAAATGGTGTTAAGGGATATTTCATATGTTCAAATAAAAACCATAAAGATGTAAGTATCATGTTGATTCAAGTTTGTAATTATTCAGTTTAGAATGGTAATATTTAATATGTGCTAGTATGTTAGCAATGTTTGGAATGTCTCTATGGTTGAAATTATATTTTTGTAAACATAGTATACAATCACATTGGTCCCTACATACAAAGGTTTCATACGAGAACCAATGAAGTGCATAAGAATCACTTAAGATTAAAAAGGTAATTTACACATGTTGTAAGTATGTACTAACACCCTTGCTTAAATATTCAATGATAAATATTATGAAGCATTACATGTCGCATTTATTAAATAGAAATTTAGATACTGATTATATATTTATAATTCCGCAAAGCTTTTTAATGGCAATTAGACCTTTTGGAAGGGAAATAAGACCACTTAGAAAAAATTTAAATTTTTACAAATTTGGGTCCGTGAAAAATGGTATCAGAGCACTAGGTTAAAACACTCGGGCATATTGGGCTCAACATGGATTGAGTAAAACATGAAAGTTGATAAACTAATCACTCAGTTGTGTTTGTTTTATTTTGAATGCATGGACTGGAGTGGACGAGGAGTAATATTATTCAAAGTACCACTTCAAGTTTCTCCAAAAGGGTAAAGATAAGTATTTTTGTATTTCTTACAAAATTTTGAATGAGGTATGTTTTCCTGTATTATGAGTTTTTCTTTTGCTATATATTGTCGTATGGTATTATTATGAAAAGTGGTAACTAGTTGAAATGATTTCTGTAGTTGTGCAAAATTCCGTAGAAACATCATTTAATTCCGCATTTTAGTTGTCCAAATTTTATTACCTATGGACATCATTAAGTTAAAAGTATTGTTTCATTAATACATTACGATGAAGTAAAATTGTTCGATTTAGCAAAAGTCACTTGAACACCTTCAATGTCTATGCATAGTGATTACGACAAGATTCATATAATGTTTAGAAGATGATCGGATAAAACAGTTATTGGTAGAAGTTATAGTTACTTAGGTACATTCTTCGAAATAAAAATTGGTTCTCAAAACATCAAAGTTAGAAGGTACATCTTTGATAGTATGCTTAATACAAAAAAGTATATATGGCCATTCTTTCATTATTTCATAAGATCCAATAGAAAAAAGAGTCCATATAGAATATAGCCTAAAGCAGATTTAATTATCCTAAGTATTGATATCTAGAATGGATGTGACATACTAAGTTACATGATATGTTTAAAGAACATGTATGAATTCATGTGATGAAATGATGAAGTGTTTTTAATATTTGCTTATGGAAAAATCGTCACTTTATTACTTAACAATACTTGTATTTCATTTCGGAAATTCTTATCGCTATTAGAATGTTAAAGAATTAGGCTAAAAATGTATTATTGTGTAGTAGTATTTTCGAGGAGTTTAAGTAAACTTATTTTGGAATGCATAAGAATCTAATTATTCTTTTCATAAATAGACTATCAATAGGGTCTATCTTCTAAATAAAATATTGACATGCATCGAATTAAAATGATCTTGTTAAGTAGTACGAGTTTGATTATTGGGAATGAAGAATCATAACCTTGTTGTGATTGATTGAGCACATGATCTTTTGAAAGTTATTAGAATCCTTGGGTGATTGTCTACCCTTGCAGGTTCTACTTGTTATTTCATCTCTTAAGTAATTATCATATAATTATGTACATGTTGAGTTATAATCCTTTAGTTAAATATTGATAATGTAGAAGAAAAAGTTTGAGTTTCTGATCTGTTTATGATTTTGTATACTGTTGAAAGAGTGTTTACTGACCCACTAGGTGGCATGGAATCTGGGGTAGAAGGAAATGGACATGTGGCAGCATCATGAGTCAAGTAACTAGCTATTGGTATGGGACAACTCCCTTGAATTGTGGTCATAGTTCCCTGAAAGATGGGACTGGAGCTTGAGGCTCATTTATTGAAAACTGACCACTAAAGACCTAAGCATCTTTATAAAGCCATCGAATTTTGGACTAAGGTTCATCACTTTTCCTGATGAGTAAATTTACCTTGGGGTTATGCTGCTTACACCCAAGAGATTCGATGAGGGGATATGCTAGTTTTTTATCATGGTGTAAGTCTGCCTGTTATACTGCTGAGTGCAGAGTTATACTACTGAGTTCAGAGTCCTAAAAGATGAGGAGCAAGTCTTAATAGTTTGCTACCTGTACAAAGTTGAGTACCTTGCTTCTACACAGAGTTCATCTACCTAATGGTTCAGTAAACAGGCCTCCTTGGGTGTTTGTCTCCTATTTAATTTATTTAATAATAAAATATTGTGCAAATTACAGTCATCATTGGACACTTGTCCAAATATAAAACTTTACAATAAAAGTTAAGATAATGTTTTCTTCCAACATAAAATGTTTCAGCAAAAGAGAAGCAATGTTTTAGGTTGTATTGTAAGACTGTCACGTTCCCGCTGAAAGTATGCAGACGGTATTCCTGATGAGTCTGCAAAAGGCTCGTATTTGTATGCAAGTCTCTATGATTGCTGAAGTACAAAAGAGCGTTATGTAGGCAAGTCTTCATGATTGCTGGAAATACATAAGAGTTTTGTATCCAAGTCTCCATGATTGCTGAAGTACAAAGAGGTTTGATGATTACAAAGTTCTGTTGAAAGAATTGTTATATGATATGAGCAAATGATAATGATTGTCTTGTAATTAGACTATGAGATGTATTTAGGCATGAATGATATAAGTGATAGAATGAGAAAATATCCCCTCAAGGGATGAGAAAGAATGATGAACATTAGTGTTTGAAATTTTGTATACTTATGTTATACTGAAGAATATTGAAAAATCTTGTACGAATTGTACAATGTGGCTTGCGGAAAATCGCAAAAATATGAAGACGACCAAAGCAGAAAAATAAAGCAAGCAAAAGATGGTGAAAGTATGCAAAGGACAAACCATTGAACACTGAGGATGGTGTTATCTTTAAGGGGTGGAGTGTGTAACATCCCTCAAATTCGACCCCTATTGTTATTACTCTTGTAAATGTAATTATGAATTTTGTAAATGACCACGGTGAGGAGCTCAAGGCCAATGCCCCACCAGTGGATCTAGAAACACAGTGATATATTCATAAGTGTTCGGAATGGCACATCTAAAAAAGATGACAACAAAATTAACTAATAATTAATGATCGTGGGTCATCATAGTGCTACGTGCACTGCAACAATGGTAAAATGACTTAACTAGTGCCTTAGGTGATAAGGTCATGACCTAAGTTTGGGGTAACGACTATACGTCACATTAACTTCGACGAATTACCTATTAGCATAAAACTACACTTATGAGAATGAAGCTAAGTATTATCGCTAGATATTACGAATAAGAGAAACTCCGACAAAGAATGTCGGAAAAGTATCCTTAGTTATGAAGCTAAATTTCTCCTTTTATTAAACACTTGATAATAGGGTGGGAAGAAGGTATTTAACACCATAAATTAATTATGCAAATATACTCATATTAAAAGAGATATTTTTTGTGAAATACAAAATACCAATAAAATGGGTTGGCACATTTCCTTTTATATAAAGAGAGTTAGACGTAAATTGGTAAATTTATATATATATATATATATATATATATATTAATTTGAATTTAGGACATAATTATATTTGGAGTGAGATACCTTAGTACCAAGGAGATTAGAATTAAGCAATTTATATCTTAGTGTTTATACTTAAGGGATCGAAAGAGAATATGGCTCTTTTATATGTATAAGTACATATAGATATTTCACATAATTATATAAGTAGATGATATATTCACTATAATTATAGGAAAGGGTTAATGAAAACAAATAACCGAAAGTGTAGGTGCTCACATATCAAGTGAGGAATACACTTCAATAAAACAAAGAATAAAACTAGATATATAAAGTATTATATATATATGTAAGTCCTACTTAATCAAAGTATTTAGGAGGGAAGTTATTTATTGAAGTGTTGTATTTTGATTTTATACCTTTTAAAGAAATAACACCTCTATTGTGGAAAAATGTATAAGTCCTTCTCACACACTAAATACTATGAATAAATTTATGTACCTTAAAAATTTATGAGCCATGGTTTGAGTGTCATAGTAAAAAAATTAATATCTTAAGTTAATGGGAAACACATCGCTTGAATTAAGAGACTTTCCATCGCCACTTGCCGATTTGTTTTAATGAGGAAATCTCCATAAATAACTCGATTTGCAACTTCCTAAAAACAACACGATCTCCACTTTAGTTGTTTTAATGGCAAGTGAACGAGGTGTAGAAGGCAGTTAGTCGTGTAGAGGGGAATGTCGTCGAGGGTTACGAGGGAGTTCTGCAATAGTTGAAGAGAACTGGGATGAAGGAAGACTAGCGACAATTTGGGTTTTAGATTCATCATGATTTTTTTTACTTATTTCACTCTCTCTTAAAAAGAACTGAAACTTCCACTTAAACCACCAACCACCCTGTGCATTAAATGACGAGAGAATTCCATCATGGGAACTCAACCGTTGGCATTTTCATAGGGGAAGTTGTCTCCTTAAAATGATGACCCAAAATCTATTTTTCGGCACCTGCTAAGAAGAACACAAGGTTCAACAGTTGGCAACTTTTCCATTTAACCTAGGTTTCCAGTTTTCCACTGGGGAAAAGCGGAGAGAGCCTTGATAAAGAGGTAAGGTCGGAATGAGCAAGGGGGTCGGGGGAAACGGTGATTAATTCTTGTCACATCCTCCCTCACTACGCTATGGCATTGGGAAACAGTGGTTGTCTACTTTGGGCTGCGTGGTGGTTGAAAGGGAAACGATTGCTAAGAGTTTTTAGAAGAGGGAAGGGAGTTTGACACACATTAATCCAGTCCACTCTGTTTTGAAAATGGAATTGAAGATAGATAGCTAAACACTAGGTTTTTTATTTACAAGGGTGGAAGGGAGGAGAAAGGACATTCACCACTTTTGAGGGTAACTTTAGCACACTGCACATAGTTACGGTTAGAGCCTACTCGGCCAAATCCGATCCAGGGTATGTTTATTTTTACTGTATTTTTGTATTTTTGCATTAAGTAGTATTAAACTGCTTAGGATGAGATCGCAGTAGTGAGATATCTGAGTATGTGAAATAAGAGCGATTATTACTTGCATAAAAAAAACTGGACTAAAATTAATGAATTAAGATCTCTGCATTATCTCATCTCCAAGATAAACGCACTATGTTTGGATTGCTTTCTTTTTCTCTTCGACACATTTCTCATCTCCTAAGTATTTTGACTCAATTATGTGCTTACATCATCAACATATCATCCATTTCAGTGAATTGGGCCTCCTCCTTCATTCGGGGAGTCAACTGGGCCATCAATATCAATTAATTGTGCCTCCTCAATCATTTGAGGAGCTAACTTGGGTGATTTGCATGACTAAAGCACTCTACTCAGTCCAACTGATAGCATTTATTATTATATTTAGCTAACTGGAGTCAAAAAGGTTCCCTCATACTCAGTTTGACCTAATTTTGGGTAATTTCACCTAAAAATCAGTTAATTGGAGTTAGAAAGGCACCCTCCCCTAATTTTGGGAATTCACTTGAGTTTTGGATTGAGTTAGACTCATTCAAACAGTTTCAAATTCTATTAGAGTCAATTACATGGTAGTTAAGTGGTTAACTAATGTGCTAAGTGGTGTTAATTGACCGGTAAGCCACTCTCATGCATTCAATTTGAATGACCTCTCTAGGATTCGAATTGTTGGGATATTGTAGCTATTGTTACACATTGTAATAATATTTTGAGTTAATGATAATGCATGAACTAATGCAAACCTTTTGCACCAATGTTTTGACACACCAATTGTTGCATGCATCTCTAATAACTATTGTTCTTGTTTCATAGATATGTTGTGTTTGAATTTTACAAAAGGTTCTACATCATTTTGAGAAGAAGGTACAAAGTTTGATTCACAATATTGTAGTTGCATAAGAAGTTGATCCTGTTGAGTCCATTGATGCTCTTTGGAAAGGAGTTTGCACAGATCTATTTTCCATAATTGATTATGTATCCAGATCATATAAAGTATGTTTTAACAGCAAGAAGCATTCATATGATTATCCTCCATCATCAGATGATGAGTTTCATGGAGCCTCTACACATGTTTTTTTCCTACACAGCATTGATGCATGATCATGGAATCCACAACATCTTCACCAAGTATGTTACTCAAAAGCAGTTCATTCATCTCATCCAAGTGAGGAACAAGATAGTATTAATACATTTTGTTTATTTCTATTCCATGTCTATTTTTTAGGGAGGGTTTTGTTCCCATGAGGTTTTCCCTATTTCCTCACCTATATGGACTAATAATCTTTTGTATTGGGGTGACCATAAGCCTTGTTGCTTGGGCCCTATATTTATGATATTTTACTCACATAGATTCAATATTAAGGCGGGGTGTTGGAACATTCAAAAACCTACTTTAGAATTAGGATATATTTTATTAATCTTCCATGATTAATTTCCTAGGTTTAGACTATGTAGTTGGTCTAAATTTTGTCTTTTATGAGACCACATGCTATCTTGAGTCACTAGGGAACATTTGGGTAGAATCTGGATAAGATTCTAACTAATTCTATATAATTTTATTCTATTCCTAGATTAGAAAAGCGCCTTCCTACTTTAGACAGCTTTATCCTACTTTTTTTGCTTTCTAGTGGATAAAGTAAAGCTAGTTTGACTTGGAAACTGTCTCTACTTGGCCAATTCGACCTCCACTTCTTTCTTCTCTCCAAAATTCATCACCACTTTCCTTTTTATTCACTCATGAGATGCCAACACTATTTTTTCCAATTCGTGAGCCTTTAGACTGATTTGGAAAGTGTTTTTTCCACCTAGGGGTTTTTTTAGCTTTTAGTAAGACTGCATTTTTGTGCTTTACAACTTGCCTCCAAGGAATTCTATTTTCTCTCCTGAGAAGTACTATATATTGTAAACATATTGATGAATATAATACAGTGATTTTTACCCAAGTTATCTTCTCTATTTTCTTCTCATATTCTCTGAAATATTCCAAGTGAAATTGACTTATTGAATCTAGATCTAGGAAATCTAAATTCTTACAGTTTCTTGGAACCAGTTTATGGGCCAAACTAACAAGCTGAAGAAGAATAGGGGGAAAAAATGTTTGAGGAGCCGGTGCATGAAGACTTGGGTAATGAGGAACAGACAGGTGACAACTGACAGGAGAAATAGATGGTGGACATAGAAGTAGGGGTTGTGAGTGAAGCTGAAGAGGTTGACCAGAATGATGACCTTGAGGAGGAGAATGAATAGACTGAGAATTGTCCCATTCCGGCCCTCTCAGAAAGTGATGTATAAATTTTTGAACCCCCCGCAGAAAATTGGCTACCTTGTAACCAGTAACACCTCCTACAATAGTAGGAAAAAGGAAAGCTACAGGAATTGTTGCATTTTTTCCCAATAGAAGGAAGACATCAATGGGGTTATAACCAATCACTATAGAACCTCTTGTCATCACCCCCATAGTTGTTACACAAAATCCATTTATGAAGGAAGGAGTAATGGAAATACCTGGCAAAGACAATCCCACTGAAATGGCGATTGATGACAAGGAGAAGCATGCGGTTACTTCTCCAAAACCTGGAAAAGAATCCCCCACACCTGCTCCACAAGGACCAAGTGTGAATATTGAAAGAGACATGACTCAGGCTGAGAAGGAAGCCCCTCCTGTTGTGACCCTTGGACTGACAATGGAAGATAAACAGTTGTTACACAAGAACCAACTGATGAGATAATGATAGGAGGTGATAATATATCGAGGGAAGTCCTGTGTCCTCCACCTGAAATTTCTGTGGAGGATATAATTAAGGGTGGGACTACACAAGGATCAAATACCAAAGCACCATCCATGATAGAAGTTTATGTACAAATGCGCGATGCTAAGATGTTTGACCCAATTTAAGTTAAGACTGAGAAAGGTGAAGGAACATCAGCTGAAACTCCAGTTGGTATGAGTATTTTGTGTCTATGTTTGTTGAGGATAAAATTAAAAAGAAGAACTTAGAGCAAGGGGAAAGAAAGGGAAAACTCTCTCTCTGATTAAACAAGTTGCAAGATTAACTCAAACTAATCAAAAGTTGAGACAAAAAATTAAGGAAATAAAAAGACAAATAAAAAATTTATGCAATGCCTTGGGATTGGATAATTTGGCTAGTGCAGCTAAAATTGTTGAATGGAGGACTGACCCAAGGAAAAACAAGAATTAAGTTAAAAAGGTAAATACAAAATGACCTTCATAATGGGAGGGGATCTTTAAAGAGGCAGGGTATCAGGCTGGGAAAAGGGAGCAATCTACGATTTCTAATCAAACATATTTACCCTCTCCTCTATTATTGTAGGATGAAAGAGACAGATGGAAAACTTTGGAAAAATCATTTTAAGAAGGGGTAGTCTCCATTTCAAAACACCAATGGACTATAACGGCCATGGAGAGAAGGAAGACAGAGGAGATGGTTGTATATTTGTTAGAAGAATAAAAGTGGAAGAAGGACACAAGAAAACTGAGTATGGCACAAGAAAGGATAAAGGATCGACATGAGGAAAAGAGGAAGATGAAAACACTTGTTCATAAGTTGTTGGGTTGCAGGGCGCCCTCCCCCACATATGAATTATTTTTGAAGGAGCAATTTTTACTTTTCCAACTGACAACTTTAGTTGAAGGTAAGAATCTTGTGATCACTTATGTTGTTATCATTTAGAATTTTTTCTCTGACTGCTAGAGAAAATATCCAAGGTCACCCAAACCAATCTTTAGGATGAAAAATGGTCTTTTTCAATCCAAGGGAGCTTCCTTTATGAGTCTTCTATTCAAAGCCACTATAAAAACAACTTCATGTCTTTTAAAACAATGACCAAATATTTAATCATAACGAGGGTTATCAAAATGGTTGAATCATGAAGAAAAACATTGGGCATGGAGTCAATACATACATATCTCAAAATTATTTAGAGATTGGTGGTATGATAAATCATTCATAGAGGCAAAGTAGGAATCATTTCTTCAGACAAATAGAAATTTAAGAGTGGTGGAAGATTTAAAGAAAAAATTTTATCAACACAGAGCATCAAACCAGGATGAATTCTACGTCAATTTGGAAGAAAGGAACATGAACAATATTTACATGGGTGAATCAGAGCATATAAAATGAATTATAACTCACATAATTCATTCAAATATGAAGCAAGGTGATAAAATGGTTTAAATAGGAAATACATTCACGTAAGAGAAATTAACAAACTGAAGAAAATTGATAACATATGAATCTCTGCTCCAAATAGACCCGTACTTCTGCTCTTCATTAAAGTCATTCACAAAATATTACATCACTGAGTCTTCTTTCTCTCGGATCCAACACCGATTACATTGTAAAATTCAAAATTTATACAAAATGTTCTATAAGAAAACCCTCACTGATTTTGTTTTGCTAATTGTTGGAACGGGGTCAAGGCGCATAAGTTTTGGTACATTCAACAATAAAAGGGACAGGGACAAGGGTAAAGGACCAGTCACGGAGTGAATAAAGCAGAAGAGGAGCGGATAGTGTGGAGTAATTAGTTATTTAGTTCATTAATTAATGTGTCACTCTACGAAGTGGACCAAGTGTCACGACCAAGTGAGCCTATAAATAGGAGTAGAATTGTAAGCCTGAGGGTATCCTTTATCTCAGTATCTTTTTGTATTTTTTGAGCGGATCCTAATCCATGTTTGAAGTTGTATCTGATCCAACCTTCGGTGTCTTTTGTCTTTTTCATCTTGATGTCGATCTAATTTTGTAATGGCTTTGCGAGTGTGTATCTCAGATACTGCGATGTAAGATATACTAATGAGTAATGAGAAGGAATTTTTTGGCTATGTCTATGTCTTTTTTACATGTTGCTATGTGATTTCACAGCATGATTAAGTATGGTTTATGAATGAAGTTGTAATGTCACAATAGTGTTGTGTATTTCAGATCGATTAGATATGATGTTAAAATTTGTTAATGTGTAGATATGACCAACGTGGTTTGATGCAAAAAATGTTTATGTTGATCTCTGTATTAAATTGTGATTGAATTTGAATGATGCATGTTCTCTCATATATGAGGAAACGTGGTTCCTGCAGCCCCCCTTAGATATCTCTAGTGAGACTTCACTCGCTCTGCAGGTGTTGCTGGAAAGGCTAAACCCTTTCCGGGTCGATGTCTATGGGATATTGCGTTGAGTTTTGTTGACACTTGTGCGAAGTGAACCCCTCTCGACATATATGTGTCAACAAATGGTTTCGTTTCCGGGACCTTAGTGTGAAAAGGAGAGAGGACATGTTGTGGCATCCGAAAAATCCAGAGATCACGGAATGGTTCCACAAGAAGACGCGAGAATTTTTTGAGGAAGAAAATCGAAACCCTAGATGGTTGACGACCGAGTTGTTGCAGAAGTACATCTACTCTGATATCCATGAAGTATTCTTCTGCAGATTTCCTATACTGCTATATGAATGGTTGGCGAAATTAACTTTACAGAAGAAGAATTTCCAAGGAGGTGAGCCTGAATACTGGACCCTTGAACTGATCTAGCAATTGAGATGGGTTAACAACAAAGCTTCGAGGGTTGTCGATGTTTGGGTAGATAGCATTTTGGAAGGATACATTACTGATTTTATTGTCAAAATAGTTAAATCATACACCGAAGCTGAAAGGAATTTCTTCAAGGGACCCATAGGAAGGTATCTATTGTTGCTAAAATTGTGGATTAGGATGCTCATTTGTGAAAAGGGAATATTAAAGATGAACTCCAACAAGTAAATCTTGGGTGTGCAGAGGATGTGGGTAACGCGCGGATGCAGGTATGATAGAATGATGCGAGGTATATGGATATGAGCTACGAATAAATTGTGAGGGAAGGTATGGAAGATTGTGGTCTCCTGAGAAGTGGGGTGGGGTTCCGGCTGGAGAAGAAGAGGAGGATTGAGATAGAGAAAGAGAGTCCTAGTCCGACCGGAATAGATAAATGGGAAATGAGACCACAAGGGACTAAGAAACCCTACAACGATGAAGAGGACGACCAAGATACCCCTGAACCTGAGGAAGGATAGACCCAAATCTACAACGTACCCACAACCCCGTGCATTGCGCCAAACTTTGGAGGAAGAAACACAAGCTGTTCGCAGGGTTTTCATGCATGTCAGAATAGTAGTAAGAGTAGCATATATACAAACACTAGTAGAAAACAAACGATGGCATGCGACAATGTAAAGATGCATATTTTTTAGGGTAATGGGACTGAGGATCCCGAACAATATTGGTTCTGATACGAAGTAGTTTAGATAGTGAAACAAGTCCAGTATGAAGATATTAAGAAAGGACAATTGGCGACGACCTTCAGAGATCATGCACTGGATTGGTATATGAAGTTTGTACAAGTACCTAGAGTGAGTCCGTAGAAAACCCTGGCAGAAATCAGAGCTGGATTGATCGATGAATTTAAGATTCTGAAATCAAAATCGCAGTATATCACAGAGTTGAAGGAAATAAAGAAATTCCCTAATGAGTCGGTGTGGGATTTTGATCAAAGGTACAAAACTATGATGGCCAAAGTAAGTTTTGGAATGAATGACATACAACATAAAGAATGGTTTATTACAATATTGATACCACACATGCGTATGTCGTTGATGCAGCAAAAGATCGTATCATAGGCGGAGGCATTGGAAATTGCGATGAAGCTCAAAGCTTCACCGATTAGGGAAACATGGATTGGCATGAGCCAGATCCAATTGCAGTTAGTGAACTTGACTATCCAACTGTAGGATGTCAAGAAGGGGAAGGAATTTCGCGAAAAAATATGGTGCAGTCAATGAAAATTTGAAGGACATAATAAAGATTAGTGTCCTAAATTTCGTGAATATTCATAGTCTGGTGCACCAAATCCGCTCAGTCAATGAGGAGTTTCATGGTGTTGAATTTGTCAAACGAGGGGACACCACTCGGAAGAATGTGTGTAATTGTAGAAGGTTGTGTCGAAGTCAGATAATCTCTTCTATAAATTCTGTTGATCTGTTGGTAATGAGAATAAATACTGCAGAGCATATGATTTGATCCAAGAAAGAACTACAGATACTTATTTCATGAAGGGAGAGGAACAACCTCCTATACAACCGCATCCGCAGTATAATCAACTGCATCCACAGTATAATCAACCGCAGTTGAAGTATAATCAACCACAACCACAGTATAATCAACCGCATCCATAGTATAACCAACCATAGTATCATCCACCACAATATAATTAGCAACAATACAATCAGCCGCGAAGCGGATTCAAAGGAGGATTCCGCGAGGGTCACGGTGGAGGTTTTGGTCGTAGAGGAACCTTTGGTTGAGGTTGAGGACCGGTTACATGCTATAATTGTGGCTAGATTGGACATTATCAGATAGATTTCCCAAATATGACCCCACAGTGTACCTATTGCAGCACAACATATCACACTATAGAGGATTGTCCTTAGTTAATTGCGAAGTGGCGGAATAATAATGCACCACAACCACAACCAAATCCGAATCCGAACCAGAATCCTAATCCAAATGTGCAGAATATATTAGCTGATATCATAAACCGACCAGTAAATGTCGAAGTGGTAACTAGAGGAGGATCTATGACAGGAGAAGATAGGCCACTACCTAGTGTACGACCTACGAAGCGAAAGCAAGTACGATTTGACGTTGAAGAAGAAAAATAAGACTTTCTAGAGGCACGAGATGCAATGATCAAGAACAATGGGAAGTCGCCGCCTATAGTCTAGAAAGAGTCTGTCTATGAAATATCGCCGATTTTTTATACGACAAATTCCCAAAGGTCACCAGGGAAGGTTAGTACTCGGAGAAATTTTCTAGAAAGTTGTTTGACATTAGTGAAGGATCAAGATGCGCTGGCAGAGATAACTAGTCTATTGTATCGACGGGAGGAAGGACGACAAGATTGGACGGTAAACCTCTTACACAGGAAGAAGACGAGAAGAGAAATGAGGATGAACGCCCATATTGGTGCATGCGATGTAGATTCCATCATTTTGGATCTAGGATCGGACGTAAACATCCTAACTAAGAAAACATGGGAATTGATGGGGAAGCCGCAATTGGTATGGTCCCATGTGCAGCTTCGATTGGAAAATCAGAGCAAATTTACACCAATCGTTCGATTACCTCACCTACCTGTCGAAGTAGAAGGATTGAAGAATTACGAAAATTTTGACATCATAGAGATAGTTGACAACAAAATCCCATATCTTGTGCTGTTGGGACTAGACTGGGAAATGGAAAATCAGGATGTCATCAATTTTAAAAGGACGATGTCTTTTGAAAACCACGATATGAGGGTCATTTCCCTGCTTGATCCACTCGAAGGGAAAAGATATGTCAAACCAATGAGAGATGAGTTTACAGAAGGATGGGACAACGTCTTCAATGTTTCAGAAGAATACATCAATCCCACCGCTGATGGGGAATTGGGGTGGCAAAGCATCAGTTCGGTGTCATCTCACTCCGACGAGGCACTAGAAAACTAGCAAAATCGGCTTCATGAGTTTTCATTCAAAAAGTGTGGACGAATCACTCAGTCATTGAGATGGGTAGCGACGGAGATATGTGATATGCCTGTTAGTCCCAGAGACGTTCTAAGGCTGTCTTTATAACTGTTCTTGGGCATCAATAATATCTTTTGAAATTTTTACGGAATTGAATCACAGTTGACAGAAAATAATGTAGAATTTTGATCTTGAAATATAAATGGGCAATATTTCATGTGATAGAAATCAAACTTTGAGTAGCAAATGGAAAATGGAATGGCATAAGATAAAGGTATTGCACAAATTAAATATTTATCATATGTTGAAAGAATGACATGTTGAGCCAGGGAGAGGAATTCAACAGTCTTAACAAAATGAACACAGAACCACCACTGGATAATACGAGGATATCACCTCCAGATCAATTAGCATGAACACTTCAATTACTAACCATCTTAGAAGAAATAAAATTAAGCCACTGCACTCATATTAAACTCAGAACTGATCTATGAATCATACATACATGGAAGAGATGAATATCAGGAGAAGGAACAATCTGAACAAATTAAAACTTTGAATCCATTAAAGCTCCAAGATATGGAAATAATAATCTTATTTTTTGTATTGATCAAACTGTCAAATATACGAAGTGATACTTCTTACAAAAGAGAGCCGACCTCTGGCCTCTATCACTACTCCTCTATATATAGTCTTATGGGTTTGTACAAAATTTAGATTTTACAAAAAGTTGTTACAACCCAACAACTTATAAAGATCTGTTTATGATTCTTCACAAAAACTGTTACAAAAAGGAACAACCTTAAAGATTTACGGTTGACCAACGTGCTGCTAAGACTGGGGTCCACCCTGTTGAGGTGGAAAAAACATTTGCAGCGTGGAAGAGGTCCCTGCCTTTGGCTGGATGGAAATGGCTGTAGCTGCTACTTGTTCTCTGGTGGACTGTTTAAATCACTGAGCTTTGTTGAATCTGGTAGTGCCCTTCCAATATCTACCCATGGGATATTGATAATACTTGAGCTCTCTAAGAGCCAAATCGAATTCAATATAGCACACAAAAGAAGCCTTCGGGAGACTATTGAAAATAGTTTGCAGGAGGTTGAGGACTTCAAATTTTTTGTGCAACTTCTCTACGATCGCTTTTCCATTTCGCTCCTGCAAACTATCGGTCAAGTGAATCTCGGAATCCCTTACTTTTGTCATTAGTTTGACGTAATGCTCCAGTGGGTGCAGATCTCCGTTCCCATCCTAGAAATAAGGAAGACCAATAGGATAGACTACCCTGAACTACTCCTTGAAGGCAAATACATCCTGCTTCAACCGAACTGCCATGTCCACTACATTCTGAGCCAAAGTATTCTTTCTCACCACCTTGTTTGATTCCATGATTAATTTGGTCCGATCTCGGACATCGTACATTTGCAGCTCTGCAAAATTTTTCTCATTCAAGAAGTCAATTACTTCTCTAGCCTCCTGAGCCTTTTTATTTACCCGGCTTATTACGTCTCGCACGTGCAGAGCAGCAGTCTTAGCTATCTTTGCTTCTTCATGGGAAACACTGAAATGATTCCATTGGGACTTTATCAAGGCTGCTATCTGATTCCATAACATAACCTTGGCACCTCTGAACTTTGTGGATAGCTCCCGCACCTTACCGTGGAGCTCATACACTATCTACTGGATCTCCGAGATAACATGATCTCTCTTCATCAACTTTTCATTTGTATTGAAGAGCTCATCACACTTCGCCCTTAGCTAAGTCTGTACTTGATTGAGTTGTACGTATTTAATGCTCATCTCCGTCACTGCCTGTGCAATCCTGTTAGTTGGATCTGCTGCTGATGAGGATTGAAGGTTATCTGCTTTTTTCTAGAGGAGATCATGATTCAGCTTTTTTGCCACTTCCAGCTCCCCTTCTAACCAGACAATCTTCTCCTTAAGCGTCTGACCTTCATTGATTGATTTATCTAATTCCATTTGAATCTTGACGACCTCTGCTTTCTGAGAATGCTCTACTGTGGGAATATTTAGCCTCTTTTTCAGGATTTCCACCTCTTTATCCTTTTCCTTTAATGTGGCCTGTAATGGGGCCCTATCGTTTGGATTCTGAACCACCTTCAGCACCTGTTGTTCTAAATAAGCTATTTTCAACTGTTTAGCTTTATTTGATGATTTCTCATTCTTTAGCTGCTTCTCCAGTTTATTTACCATATCTTGTAACCTATTAGTTCTCATAGTGAATTTACACACATCCCTGTATACTCCTTCTCCCGTCTGCCTATGCAAATCCATGATATCTTGAGATGGTATTTGATCCAAATTTACAGTTACCTAGGTGGATTTAAAATTCGATGGTGCCTTCTTTCCACCAGGTGCTATCTGCTCTAAGATAGCCAATTTAAGGGCTCCCTGCTTTAGATCCATTGCAGATAGCATCCTGGAAGTTCTTCCAGTATCTAGCGCCTTCTTAGAAAATAGTGACTTCTCGAGATCCATGTTGTCCTCCTTAATCTGAGCGTAATGTCCGAACAATCCCTTCCTGAAAAAGGATGTAGTAACTAAAGATCCTTATGTGGCTTGAGTCTCCTATCCCTGCGGCCAGATGGCGGAAGGAAAAGTATCCAGAATGATAGGTTCCACAGGGGGTGGTGCCAGCTTGACTTCTGAAGTTCCACTAGATGCTACTTCTACTTTTAACCTTTTTCTTTTTGACCCCACACTTTTGGACCCATCCCCTCCGGTATTGGTCACTGGTTCTGACATCTCCCATTTCCCTAGCATATCAATTTTCATGGGTGTTGGGACAACAAGCGAACCCAAATCTTTGCTTGGCATTAATGCGGCCTGACATTGAACCCAACTTTCCATATTTTCCATCTTGTCTAGCAGGGAATGCGGCTCATGGTGATATGCTGTTGACCAGGCCGCCTGCCCCTTTGAAGAGATAATACCTCTAGGATCATAGGGATGGATCATGCTTAAAGGGAAGACATAGGAGGCTAGAATTTGTTCAACCTCTTTTTGAGCGTCTCTATGTCGTACCTCCGTCCTCGCTAGGGACCTTGAAAGTTCTCTCACTGTTTCCCTTCATAAAATGCACTTCATCGCAATTGAACCTTTTGCAAATAAACTCCAATGCAAATAACCGAGGAGTCATAAATATGGGGATATTGTAGGGATCTAAATCTGCCCCATATACCTTGATCTCGGTATGAGTCTCGAAACAAAACCAGTCGCCCACAGCCTCATTGGGATTAAGCTGAAGGAGCTGCTTACATTCCAGAAAAATTCTCGGTGGAAGGTCATCAAACAACAGTGTGTAGACTTTTTCTACCATAGTATCAACAAAGGTGGAAAACCTATCTTAAGGGAGATCCGGAATTACTGACCTATCGAGGTCATTTTTGTCGAAATAATCCTTGTTGTGACAGATGATCATGTATAGGAGGATAGAGAAATACAGAAAAATTCTTTTGGACGTGAAACTCATTAATTGGAGGTGTATGGACGGGGCGAGCAACGCTGACAAGTCCAGGCTGACGGGTGCTTCATGCTGAGATAGATTCATGATAAACAACAAGACAAGAACGAAATCAACGATTACCACGTCATTGTCATATCTGAGAAATCTGCAAATCATGGACATAATTGGTTGAACAGGACTAGCGAATGCTTCCAGGCCGAAGAACTTTCTAATTATCTGAGAAAGTTCCCTGAGGGGGAAAAAGCAGTCGGATGAAGGCATCTCTGTTTTCCGAAGACAGCTCACGAATTTGGTTTGTTAATACCTCCTCATCAAAGGTGAGTGCTAAGGAATCTTCCGTGAACTCTATCAATTCCATAATCAACTCTTTGCTGACTAGGCATACCACATTTCCTACCCGAGACATAATAGCCCTTCTTTCTGGTACGTAGCAATCTGTGCACCACTGTATTATTTCTAGGAAATGTCTCGAAGGAGGAAGAACCATTTTAGCCAGGCCATATTTACAGAGATTAAGAAAATCGTTTCCACTTTTTTCCTGCTCCCCTGCTTGTAGAGCCAACTCATGCAGATTTGGTAAGGAGGAAACAGGGTCATGCACATCAAAGAAAATATCGTCGAGGTTCTCTTCAGGAATGTCAGATGTGGACACGGTAGCGACCTCGGGGAAATCCTTAGAGGCCATGCCAATAAAGGATTGGAGTAGGAAGTACAAGCTATGGGATGCTCTGAGAATTTAAAGAAGTTGGGGGAGGAGGAAAGGCAGAGAAGCTCTGAAGCTGGAGAATAATGTGAAATGACCTCCCCTTCAGGGAGGTATTTATAGAAAGAGACCTGGGGATGGATGAAATAAATGCAGAGTTTACGTGGACCTTCAGGATTAGCTTGTTAACTAAGGGGTAGATGCTTTATTAAATGATAGAGATACTTCATTAAATGACAGAGGTACGTCAACGTAAGTGACGGCGGAAGTGACCGTTTAGGTATAGCTGGTGGTGAAGCAAAGAAATAAGAATGTACTGTCGTGGGATGTGGCAGGTTGTAGACAAGAAGTGGTTTCAGGGTCATGAAAACATGGTTTAGGGAAACCACCCATAGGGCCCTGACTCGACGAGGGGCTGCCACGTGGAAATGGCGGTTTTTTGTTCAGGGGAAGTATTGAGGTATTAAAACTCGTGCGCCTTAGGCGCCCTAAAACAATTATTGCCCTTGATTTATCCTTTTGATGATCCCAAGACGTGTGGGCTTGCCAACATACTCTTTAAGTGGGGGCCCACTCCCGTCGCCAGACAATTTCCCGAGGATTTGCAAACTGCTTTTAACTGTTGCTGTTGTTTCGGGGCCTCCGAAACATGGTTTGGGGAAACCGTCTTCGCTCCCTAAATAGCCATAGAGCTGACACATGTCCGAAGTGGTTTTCTTTCAAGGACGACTGGGAAGTGCTATAGTTAGGACCACTCTGCACGCCCTGACGAAATTACACTTGATGATGCCTAGTCTTTAAGCCATTGAGGTATACGTTGATTTCTTCTGCCTTCATATGACAAATATGTCTTGTTTTATAGGTGTCCCTGCTTATAGGCGGTGATTCCCCTCATGGAAAAAATGAGCTATCCGTGGCTATGTCCATTGATGATAATAGTACTAACATCGGCTTCAACGGGGACAAAATGTTTCTTTGGAAGAGGCTGAGAACAGTAGATTTGTGCCTTTTAAGTTCATCGGGTTGTGGAGTCATGCCCCCCCCTTTTTAACTTCTTTCAGCAAGTGACCATAACAATGTTTCGAGAATTTCCCTTTGAGCTTATCCCATGGATTATCCAATTTTTTGTGGTTGGCTCTCTTCTCCAAAACGTTTTTCTGAAAGCAGCGCTTGACCAATCCTCCACCCGCTACTATTTTAAACTCATCATGGTGCATCCCTAAGAGGGAATCAATTCTTTTGCAACCCTTGGGTGGATTCCCACCACTCTTCTCCTCTGGTATAGGATTACGAGATTGCCTTTCGGCTATAATCCTTTTTCTTGGCTTTCATGGGAAAACGGGACCATTCGGTTGTTTTCCATGGTCGACCTCTATCTTCGACTTGGCGGAGGCTATTGACTCAATAATCATGGAGAGTGTAATAATTTGATGCCCTTGGAGGGAACTTATTATTTACTGGTATTTTTTACTTCAGTCGAGCTTGTCTTAATAGGCGGATTAGTTTCACCCCTTACCGACAAGACTGGTGATGCTCCATCCCTGAACATTTCTTCAGTTGTATCTTTTTCAAATTGTATCCTCCCTACTTTAACCCAGCTGCTATGTTCAATGGATTTGAGCTATGGTGATAGAGCCACTTCTTCCATATATAGGTTTTCCACAAATAACATGTAGCAGCCTCTCTCCTCATTATCAATGTAAGGGTTATATTGAAAGGTTGGAGGTCTCTTTTTTAGGCCTACCGAATTTTGTTGCTCACTATTTTTGTCTTTGGGAAACAACCCCTTGATATTCTTTTGATATACCAGATTTTTCATCAACTCGGTTAGGGGAATAACTATTTTTAGTTTACTCAATTCATGTTCCAGATCAAAAGAGGTGATTTCTTCTTGACAATCTTTATTCTAAGCTGATTTCTGGGGCAAGCTTCTGAGGGGAACCTCATTCTGTACATATGTCCAATCGAATATTTGTCTTGAGTTGTACCTCCCTTGTGTTTTATTAGTTCGAAACTCATGCCAAAATGTACAACCTGAGAATTGATCCTTTTTTTGGAAATTCGACACACCTGAAACATTCTGCTTATTTGAGAGTGACTTCTCGTATTCTTCTCTGGTGAGGTATATAGGAGAGGGATCTTTCTCCATCCAGCTGAGGCGTTCACCTAATGTTTCATATGCAATCTCTGTTGGGATTTTGACCAGGCTGTTTCCGTCGCTGCTGATAGGTGGCTTTAATGGTTGATCCTCATTCCCCATTTCTTTAAATGCCACTTGAGGATTGTGGGATCGTCTGTTTTTCACAAGAGGTCGAGCCGAAGATTGTCTATTAGGACTGTTATTTTCTAATTCTATCTTGGAGATCCTCTTTGACAGATTCTTGATAATGCGGGTCATTTCCTCAATTTTTGCATCTTGGGAATCTTTTATTTCTGAATAAATGCCTTCCTCTTTGGCATTCAGGTAGTGGGTAGGAATATCATTAAGGGGCATGGGTAACTACAGAGGTCTATGTTGGCTTGTCACCCATCTCAGTCCTCTGGGTGGTGGTGGTGGCCCTCCGCCTCCTGACATGAGATGGCTGGCGTTTGAAATTTCTGCTTATGAGGTAATGAGAGAATTGGACGGATTAATATGAGTAGAAAACTCTTCGCTTACAACATGGTTTCTTTGAAAAACTAGGACAATCATAAGGAGTGTGAGGATCTTGGGAAAACACCTCTTTCTCAGGGGTTTGGACAACGAATTCAGATGGAGGGAATTGAGGGCCAAAGAAAAGGGGAGGTGAAACTTCGCTAATAGATTAGAGAGGTGGACTAGAATCTCCCACGCCTATGTCTCCAAGAAACTGAATCTTCTAGGGCCACAAATTCTTCATGGCTTGGGTTCTGGTGAGTGTGTCTTCGTCAAGATGACAGGTTTTCTTACTATGTAGTCGCCAGGTGGATAACAGCCTACAAGTCAATTTCATCCACCATGAAACTGCGAGCATATATGTTTGTCGTTATACCCATGGAAGATTTATCTTCTTGATTGCGTTCACCGGCAACATCACAAAAAAATATGTTAGTCCCAGAGACATTCTTAGGCTGTCTTTAGAACTGTGCTTGGGCATCAATAATATCTTCTACAATTTTTACTGAATTGAATCACAGTTGACAGAAAATGATGTAGAATTCCGATCTTGAAATATAAATGGGAAGTATTTCAATGTGACATAAATCAAACTTTGAGTAGCAAATGGAAAATGGAATGGCATAAGATAAAGGTACTGCAGAAAGTAAATCTTTATCCAATGCTTAAAGAATGGCGTGTTGAGCCTGGGAGAGGAATTCAACAGTCTTAACAAAATGAACACATAACCACCACTGGATAATACGAGGATATCACCTCCAGATCAATTAGAATGAACACTTCAATTACTAACCATCTTGGAATAAATAAAATAAAGCCATTGCACTCATATTAAACTCAGAACTTATCTATGAATCATACATACATGGAAGAGATGAATAACAAGATAAGGAACAAACTGAACACATTAAAACTTTGAATCCATTAAAGCTCCAAGATATGGCAATAATAATCTTCTTTTTTGTATTGATCAAACTATCAAATATACGAAGTGATACTTCTTACAAAAGAGAGCCAACCTCTGGCGTCTGTCACTACTCCTCTATATATAGCCTTATGGGTTCGTACAAAGTTTAGATTTTACAAAAAGTTGTTACAACCCAACGACTTATAAAGATCTGTTTATGATTCTTCACAAAAAATGTTACAAAAAGGAACAACCTTAAGGATTTACGGTTAACCAACATGCTGCTGAGACTGGGGTCCACCCTGCTGAGGTGGAAAAAAAACTTTGCAGCATGGAAGCGGTCCCTTTGGCTGGGTAGAAATGGCTGCAGTTGCTGCTTTTTCTTTGGTGGACCATTCCAATCGCTAAGCTTTGTTGAATCCAGTATTTCCCTTCCAATATCTACCCATGGGATATTGATAATACTTGATCTCTCTAAGAGCCGAATCGAGTTCAGTATAGTGCTCGAAAGAAGCCTTCAAGAGACTATTGAAAATAGTTTGCAAGAGGTTGAGGACTTCGACTTCAAAATTTTTGTGCAACTTCTCTACAACCACTTTTCCATTTAGCTCCTGCAAAGTATCGGTCAAGTGAATCTCAGAATCCCTTGCTTCTATCATTAGTGTGATGTAATTCTCTAGTGGGTGCAGATCTCGTAATGCTCTAGTAGGTGCATATCTCTGTTCCCATCCCAAAAAGAAGGAAGACCAAGAGGATAGACTACCCTGAACTGCTCCTTGAAGGCAAACACATCCTGCTTCAACTGAACTGTCATGTCCGCTACATCCTGAGCCAAAGTATTCTTTGTGTCCACCTTGTTTGCTTCCATGATTAATTTGGTCCGGTCTCGGACGTCGTACGTTTGCATCTCTGCAAAGGTTTTCTCATTCAAGAAGTGAATTACTTTTCTAGCCTCCTGAGCCTTTTTATTTACCTGGCTTATTACGTCTCGCGTATCCAGAGCAGCGATCTTAGCTATCTCTGCTTATTCATGGGAAACGCTTGCATGATTCCACTAGGAATTTATCAAGGCTTCTATCTGCTTCCATAACATAACCTTGGCACCTCTGATTAAAGGTTTTCCGGTGATCTTTGTGGATAGCTCCCGCACCTTACCCTGGAGATCATCCACTGTCTGCTGGAGCTACGAGATAACCTGATCTCTGTTCATCAAATTTTCATTTGTATTGAATAGCTTGTCACACTTTGCCCTTAGCTGAGTCTGTACTTGATTGAGTTCTGCGTATTTAATGCTCATATCCACCACTGCCTGTGCAAGCCTGTTAGCTGGATCTGCTGATGATGAGGATTGAAGGTTATCTGCTTTTTTTTTCTGGAGGAGATCCTGATTCAACTTTCTTGCCACTTCTAGCTCCCCTTCTAACCAAACAATATTCTCCTTAAGTGTCTGACCTTCACTAATTGATTTCTCTAATTTCGTTTGAATCTTGATGACCTCTGTTGTCTGAGAATCCTCTGCTTTGGGAATATTTAGCCTCGTTTTTAGGCTTGCCACCTCCTTGTCCTTTTCCTTTAATATGGCCTATAATGGGGCCCTATCGTCCAGATTTTGAACCACCTTCAGCACCTGTTGTTCTAAATCAGCTATTTTCAACTGTTTAGCGTTATTTGATGATTTCTCATTCTTTAGTTGCTTCTCCAATTTATTTTCCGCAACTTGTAACCTGTTAGTGCTCATAGTGAATTTATGCACATCCCTGTATACTCCTTCTCCCATCTGCCTATGCAAATCCATGATATCTTGAGATGGTATTTGATCCAAATTTACAGTTACCTGGGTGGCTTTAAAATTCGATGGTGCATTCTTTCCACCGGGTGCTATTTGCTCTAAGATAGCCAATTTAAGGGCTCCCTACTTTAGATACAGCGCAGATAGCATCCTAGAATTTCTTCCAGTATCTAGCTCCTTCTTAGGAAATAGTATTTTTTTGAGATCCATGTTGTCCTCCTTAATCTAAGCGTAATGACCTAACAATCCCTTCCTAAAAAAGGATGTAGTAACTAAAGATCCCTCTGTGGATTGAGTCTCTTGTCCCTGTGGCCGAATGGATGAAGGAAAAGTCTCCAGAATGACAGGTGCCACAGGGGGTAGTGCCAGCTTGACTTCTGAAGTTCCACTAGATGCTCCTTCTGCTTTTAACCTTTTGCTTTTTGAACCCACACTTCCAGACCCATCCCCTCTGGTATTGGTCACTGGTTCTGACGTTTCCCTTTTCCCTAGCATATCAATTTTCATGGGTGTTGGGACAACAGGCGAACCCAAATCTTTGCTTGGCATTAATGCAGCCTGACATTGAACCCAACTTTCCATATTTTCCATCTTGTCTAGCAGGGGATGCGGCTCATGGTGATATATTGTTGAGTGGGCCGCCTGCCTCTTTGAAGAGATAATCCCTCTGGGATCATAAGGATGGATCATGCTTAAAGGGAAACAATAGGAGGATAGAATTTCTTCAACCTCTTTCTGAGGGGCTCTGTCTCGTACCTGAAAAGGACCGGCCTCGCTAGGGACCTTGAAAGTTCTCACACTGTTTCCCTTCATAAAATGCACTTCGTCGCAATTGAACCTCTGGGGAATAAACTCCAGTGCAAATAACTAAGGAGTCATAAATATGGGGAGTTTGTAGGGAGATAACTCTTCCCCATATACCTTGATCTTTGTATGAGTCTTGAAACAAAACTAGTCGCCCACAGCCTCATTGGGATTAAGCTGAAGGAGCTGCTTACATTCTGGAAAAATTCTCAGTGGAAGGTCGTCAAACAACAGTGTGTACACTTTTGCTATGACAGTATCAACAAAGGTGGAAAACCTCTCTTGAGGGAAAGCCATAATCACTGACATATCGACATCATTTTTGTCGAAATAATCCTTGTTGTGACAGATGATCATGTATAGGAGGATAGAGCAGTACAGAAAAATTCTTTTGCATGTGAAACTCATTAATTGGAGGTGTATGGAATGGGTGAAGAATGCTGACAAGTCCAGGATGACGGGTGCTTCGTGCTAAGATAGATTCATGATAAACAACAAGCTGAGAACGACATCATCGATTACCATGTCATTGTCATATCCGATGAATTTGCAAATCGTGGACATAATTGGTTGAACAGGACCAATGAATGCTTCCACGCCGAAGAATGACTGATTGTTTGAGAAAGTTCCCTCAGGGGGCAAAAGCAGTCAGATGAAGGCATCTTTGTTTTCCGAAGATAGCTCACGAATTTTGTTTGTTAATAACTCCTCATCAAAGGTGAGTGTTGAGTCATCTTCCTCAGACTCTGTCAATTCCATAATCAGCTCTCTACTTACTGGGCATACCATGTTTCCTACCTAAGACATAATAGCCCTTCTTTCGGGTACATAGCAATCTGCACACCACTGTATTATTTCTGGGAAATGTCTGGAAGGAGGAAGAACCATTTTAGCCAGCCCAAATTTACAGAGATTAAGAAAATCATTTCCGCTTTTTTCCTGCTCCCCTGCTTGTAGAGCCAACTCATGCAGATTTGGGAAGGAGGAACAAGGTCATGCACATCTAAGAAAATATCACTGAGGTGCTCTTCAGGAATGCCGGATGTGGACGCGGTAGAGACCTCGGGGACATCCTCAGAGGCCATGCCAATAAAGGATTGGAGTAGGAAGTACAGGCTATGGGCTGCTCTGAAAATTTAAAGAAGATGGGCGAGGAGGAAAGGTAGAGAAGCTCTAAAGCTGGAGAATAATGTGCAATGACCTCACCCTCGGGGAGGTATTTATAGGAAGAGACCTGGGGATGGCTAAAATAAATGCAGGGTTTATGTGGAGCTTCGGGATTATCTTGTTAACTAAGGGGTAGATGCTTTATTAAATGACACAGATACTTCATTAAATGACAGAGGTACGTCATCGTAAGTGAAGGTGGAAGTGACCATTTAGGTATAGCTGGTGGTGAAGCAAAGGGGTAAGAATGTACTGTCATGGGATATGGAAAGTTGTAGACAAGAAGTGGTTTCAGGGTCATGAAAACATGGTTTAGGGAAGTTTCCCATAGGGCCCTGACTCGACGAGGGGCTGCCACATGGAAATGGCAGTTTTTTGTTCAGGGGTAGTATTGAGGTATTAAAACTCGTGCACCTTAGGTGCCCTGAAACAATTATTGCCCTTGATTTATCCTTTTTACGATCCCGAGACGCATGTTCTTGCCAGCATACTCTTTAAGTGGGGGCCCACTCCCGTCGCCAGACAATTCCCCTAGGATTTGCAAACCGCTTTTAACTGCTGCTGTAGTTTCAGGGCCTCCGAAACATGGTTTGGGGAAACCATCTTTCGCTCCCTGAATAGCTGTAGAGATGACACGCATCCCAAGTGGTTTTCTTTTAGGGAGGACTTGGAAGCGCTATATTCAGGACCACTCCACACACCCTGATGGAATTATGCTTGATGATGCCTAGTCTTTAATCCATTTAGGTATACGTTGATTTCTTCTGCCTTCGTATGAAAAATATGACTTGCTGTATAGGTGTCCCTGTTTATAGGCGGTGATTCCCCTCACTGAAAAATTGAGCTATCTGTGGCTATGTCCATTGATAATAATAGTACTAACAATGCTGACATATGAAGGATTACCTATTCTGGCAATCTTCATCCACGAATTTGAAGACAAGGTATCAGAACCACAACGACTGCTAGCTCTAGAAGAAGCATTGAAGGCTACTCTAGCAAGGTGGTGGGATGCGCACAAGCCATCGATAACGAGCTAGAAACTATGTCAACAATTTATGGAAGTCAGATTTGGGGAGAATGAATGTTACTGCAGGAAGAAATATAATGGAATGGGTGATCCAAGGGATTATCTAGGAGAGTGTCAAAGCGCATGGGGATTGAGACCGAAGCAGAAATGGGTTCATGCATTCATCCATACGCTAGATGAAGTACCATGGATCTTGTACAATGTAGTAGAACTGCGATGAGGAACAACTACATGGGAATAATTAACCACTAGTTTCAGTCAGACATTCAGCTTCGATGATGAGAATCCTTTCATCTACAGCGCACTGCAGGAGATCCTTGGAAAGGTACTCGAGTTAGTTCTGACAGAAATACCAATGGGACCACAATGGATTGCGACACTAGAAATGATGATGGAATGTTATAATGTGTCGGGAGGACCTGATGACGAGGAAGATCCCAGAGCCATCTATGTCTCGGAGTCAGAAGTAATTTGCGACATCAGAGCATCCAGAGATTCTATTCGGAAAATTCTAACAACCGCTGAAAATAAAGAAGGTTAAGATTGGGTCAGAGGAAAATCCCAAGTTTGCTAGTATTGGAGATTATTGGTATGATTCAACAATTGGAAAGGTCACTTATCTACTGCATGAATTTCAAGACTTATTCCGAACAAAGTTTTCTGAAATGGAGGGAATTTCCAAGGACTTGGGTGAGATGAATATCCCTCTCAAACCTGAATCTAAGCTGGTAAAGCAGTGACCATATAGACTGAATCCCAGGTATAAGGAGCGTGTGAAGGCTGCGATAGAGAGGATGTTGGACGCAGGGATCATTGAGCATTTCGAAGAGTTGGAATGGATCATCCCAATGGTCGTCCAATATAAGAATACTGACGAAATTTGGATTTGCATTAATATAAGGAGTTTAAATGATGCATGCCTTCATGATCCATTGCCTATGCCATTCACTGATGAAGTACTTTAAGGTGTTGGATTCCAAAAGGTATACTCATTCATAGATGGATTTTCAGGATACCACCAGATCAGGATTGCGAAAGAAGATCGACATAAAACCACCTTCATAAAGAAATGGGGTTTCTTTCAGTACACAGTGATGTCGTTTGGTCTTAAAAACGCCCCTACAATCTTTTAAGGGCTACTCGTTGCTGCATTTAAATATTTCATTCACAAGTTTCTAATGGTATATATGGACGAATGGACCGTATATGTGTTGGTTAAGGACCATGTTATGAACCTCAGGATGATGCTGGAAACGTGTCGACAACATCATATTTCATTGAATTTAAAGAAGTGTATTTTCTGTGCACCATCTGAGATCCTATTGGGACATATTGTATGCAAGGAAGGCATGTTGGTCGACCGAGCTAATATTTCGATTATTGTCGACCTACCAACACCAACGATAGTGAAGTAGATGAGGGTGACGTTGGGACATTAGGATATTACAGGAAGTTCATAAGGGGATATGCAAGGATTACTACACCTATGGAGAAGTTGTTGAAGAAGGATGCAAAGTTCGAGTGGAATGACAAGTGCCAGAAGAGCCTCGACATACTGAAGGCGAAGATGGTCGCAGCACAGATATTAGTCTTCCCCAACTGGAAGAAATAATTCCATGTCCATGTAGATGCTTCGTCAATAGTGTTGGGGGTGATATTGGCCCATCCTTGAGAAGGGTCAATTGACCATCCGATTGCATTTGCAAGCAGGAAATTGTCCACTACAGAGAAGAATTACACGACAACAGAAAGAGAAGACCTGTCGATGGTATATGCGTTACAAAAATTCATATATTATCTTCTTGGAGGACTCTTCAAAAATTTTACTGACCACTCAACATTAAAGTACTTAGTCAACAAGCCTGTGTTGGGGGGGATCTGTCGATGGTTGTTGTTATTTCAGGAGTTTGATTTTGAAATAATTGTCAAGCTGAGACGATTGAATGTAGGACCTAATCATCTTTCAAGGATTGAATCAAGCGAAGAACCAAGGAGCATCAACGAAGGATTTTTCGATGCGCAGTTATTCAGGATTGGAATGGTCAATGACCATTATGAATAGATTATTTAGTTCCTGGCTACAGGAAGAGCACCTGAGGAGTTCACCACCAGTCAGAAGAAGTAGTTATTCGTCAGGGATGCTGATTTCCAGCTAATCGTAGGACAATTATACAAGATGGGGACAAATGAAGTTCTTCGTCAATGTGTCCTTCTACATGAACAAGAAAGAGTGTTGGTCGAAGCTCAGGATGGGATCACATGAGGTCATTATGGAGGGCGTGCAACTTCTAGGAAGATACTTAGGGATAGATTATGGTGGCCTACATTGCATGGTGACGCAACAGATTATTATAAGAGCTGCGATGTATTTCAAAGGACAGGGAAACCATCGCGAAGGGATGAGATGCCACTAGTGCCTCAGTTAACATTAAAACCCTTCGAAAAATGGGCAGTAGACTTCGTGGGACCCATTAACCAACCAGGAAGAAGAAAAGGTGTGAGATACATTATTACTGTGACCAAGTACTTGACTAGATGGGCTGAAGCAGCACTAGTGAAGGATTGCACAGCTGCGACAGCAGCAAGGTTTCTCTTCGACAATGTGGTCACTAGATTTGGGTGTCTAAAGATATTGATGACCGATCAAGGAACAAATTTCGTCAATAAAACCATAAGATCCATGACTGAGGAATCCCAAATTCAGCATAGAAGGAGTACCCCATATCACCCACAGGCGAATGTCGCAGTTGAGGCATTGAACAAGATATTGGAGCATGCACTCACCAAGGTGTGTAATACAAACTGTGATGACTAGGACTTGAATATTCTAGCATTACTACGGGCCTACAAAATGACATGAAAAAGTTTGACAGGCCAGACCCCTTTTGTTATCACTCCAGGAAACTCTCCTAGGTTGTATCTCAGAGATGCCTGGTAACTTAACTAATATCTTAAAGCTTCACTCAAATGGATCAAGTCAGATGACTAAATCAAACCTCACTCACTCAAGACACGCAATAAACACAACATATTGACAAGGCTTTCAACTATCATTGTTCAAAGAGCTATAGATAAAACAATGTGTGAAGAACTCTTAATTCACTAGCAGAAACATACGCGCCAAGTATATATGAATGGCCAGATAAACCAAGCAAAGTACTTGCAAGTTCTAGTTCATGGATGTATTGACAAGTTGATAGTTATCAAACATCAGACAAACAAAATAAACATGAATTTGACATTCAAGTGCAAGTATAGACTAGACAAGAAGATGAAAGTCTGAACAAATAATGGCAAAAGAAGCTTGTATCATTGATCTGAAAATGAGAAGCTTGAGAGTACAAGTATGAAAAGTCTCTCCAAAATCCAACCATTTTCCTACATGAGTTCTAGTATTTATAGCCTTTCCAACCTCTCCCCATATCCTAAGAAGCTGGGTCGAATTTACTCAGATGGAAAATCCAAAAACGTTTTTCAACCAACTAGGAAAAATCATTTTTAATTGGCAAGACTGCTGAACAATGGGGCTCAGAGATGCATTCCATTCTCCCAATATGTGACACCTGTAGGAAAAATGAGAGAGGTTATTGTTCTATGACGTGTTAGGAAGAAAAAACTCTGATATTTTTCCAGAATGATTCTCCAGTCGCTCAAAATCATCATTTGAAAATGATGACTCTGCACAGTAAAAACGCCACTTTTGCTGAAACTGCTAAAAAAGAGGCTCAGAGATGGGTTCAGTTCTCCAGCTATGTGACACATACGTATAAAATGAAAAAGGTTATTTTGCATTGATTTGTTGTGAGCAAACGCCTCTCTCATATCTTTGAAACTCGTTTTGGTTTTCCCGAGATATGCATTTAAAAAACATGTGTCAAACAGGTAGGTTCTGGGTTCCGAAAATTGGGGCTCAGTGACAGATTCGATTCTCTCAATATGCAACACCTGTAGGAAAACGGGGATACTTTATTGTTCTATGACATGTTAGGAACAAAAACCTCCGAGCATTTTGCAAAAAGATTCTCCAAACGCTCAGAATTGTCATTTAAAAATGATGACTCGAGACAGTAATAAACGCCACATTTCTTCATTATTTCCATCTTGCTGGCACCTTCAAAACTGGAACAACACATTGAAACAAATCCTATTAATTAAAACCTTCACTCAGAAACCATCCTCATGCCCTTTAGAATGATAAAACTTGGACCTGTGTGAAAATGACAATTTCTTGTGATTTTTAGGCTTTCAGTAGCTAGTAGGTCTGAGCTTGATTTCTGTTAGCTACCGAAAGCTCTGTTTCGGTGGCTGTAAACAATCCAGGCTTTGGATGGTAAGCTGTGAAAATTATCCACCTTTTCGGTGGTTAATGAACACCATTGTGTTCCCAAGCCCCCGAAATGGCCACATGGATTACAAAAATGACTTTGCTTTCGGCAGCTACGGAAGGTTCCAAACTTGCACTGCGAACTGTGGAAAATATTTACCTTTCGGTGGCTAATGAACACCATCATATTCACCCAAGCCATCAAAAAATGCCCCCTGACTCACGCTGTATGTCCTTTCACTTTCGGTAGCTAGGAGAGCCTCTAAAATTTCATTTAACCTGCCGAAAGTAGGGCTTTCGGTAGCTTAGGGACCGTTTTAAAAAAGTGCTTGGCTACCGAAACCTGTCTTTTGAAATTTCTAAAATGATAACCCAATCAAATGTTTTTCAAACTTTATTACATGCATAAAGATATAAAAAATGAGCCTTAAAAAAATTAGAAATGAATTTTCAAATGACCTCCCATCATCTAAAATTGATCAACTCGACAAAATTATTTGGGGAGATAACATCTGGCTTCTACTCGGGGATGAAAGCCTCCCTATGAGGTTTCAAGAACCACAGATCTAATGCCTTTCCTGGATAAACAAAATACAGAACCTAGTCTAGTGTTCCATTGGGCACGGAGTCATTTAAACTGCCACCAAATCTATGCAATCTATCCACAAATGTTAAACTGTAAACCTGCTAGCAACGCCTTGCATCGATTGGGCTATGGAGTCATTTGGCCTGTGCAACTGATTCTCTGAAAACTTGCAGCCTGCACGTGCCTGCCTGTAGTCTTCTTATTGAAAAAAAAAACTGAAAACAACTGAAGATGATCTAGCTGCTCGTATGAAGAGCTTATTCTTCTGCCTACTCCTACACTAACCAGTAGAGGTAGATTGATCAGGTAAAACTAAATTTTTAATGTAGCTAAGAACGTAATGGACTTGCTAATATCATACTTGATCTCAACCCAAACAATATAAGGGACCATAGCATGCAAAAATGTAACTTGAAAAGATGACAGAGCCAACTTTCATTTGACAACAGTATTTGGACATTTATGCTGCTTATAGAATCCAAATAGTCAGCAATAGGGTCATCAAAGTCACAATGAAATACCCCTCCTTGCTGTTGTTCCAACTGAAAATCAAAATGTTGTTTCAGACTGCTTTTACTGACTTCACTGTTTGTAGATATATGTCTTTCTTGATAGTCTTCTTGTTGTCCCGACTGAGAATTGAAATGCTGTTGGCTGCCTTCAATGGTCTCAGTGTTGAATATAGGCTGCTCGAGATCTATTAGAGAAATATGAATGCTTGACTCCTGATATAAAATTTTCTGCTCCCCTTCACCACATCCCTGTGATTTGAAAACTAAAAACTGTGGGCTAGCCTTACTGATTTCAAAGAATATTTGACTAATAGAGAGCTGACCACCTCCATGTGTAGCGAAAGAAACTAATTCTTCAGATTCATAAAAAACAGAAATAGAGGTAATATGAAATCCCTCAGCTTCTTCATTACTCCTTTCTGATTCATGTTTATGAGGAAGGACATCACAGTGAAGATCACTTGAAAGATGAGGTAAAGCTTCTTCTCCATTTAGATTTTCAACTTTAGAATGCAATTCATGTCCTTCATAGCAATCATTAAATAAGAACTCATCTGAAAAGTACCTTTTACAATGCTCATTGAATGCTTTGTGAAAATCCTTCAATGATGAAATGTTGGAGGGAGGTAAAGCAAAATACCACTGGCGTGCATCACCATACAATGAGTGCATGAGCATCTTCATATGAACATCTTCATGCTGCATATCTAATAGATCCATGCATTCGTGAAACTTGAGGAGGTGTTCTGCAGGATTGTATTCTTTCTCCTCTTTGAATACAGGTATAAAATCTCCCCATTCGGACATATCAGGTACTGGATGTGGGAAACCAGGAACTGAAGAGAAGTCAGGAGGTGCAAACCTCTGAGCCAAAAGAGCAGCAAATGCTTTCGACATTTGAATATTGTGGAGTTGCCACTGAATTCGTCCTTCATGGAGTCGCCAGATAGATGATTACAACCAAAATAATGTCCAGGCTTTGTCTATCATCAAAGATGGAACTATGTCGTCTCCCAGGGAAGCTGAGCTTCAATCTCCTCTCCCTAGCAGCGATGCCAGTTTGTTATCACTCCAGGAAAATCTCCTAGGTTGTATCTCAGAGATGCCCGGTAACTTAACTAATATCTTAAAGCTTCACTCAAATGGATCAAGTCAGATGAATAAATCAAACCTCACTCACTCAAGACACGCAATAAACACAATAGATTGACAAGGATTTCAACTACATTGTTCAGAGAGCTGTAGATAAATGAATGTACGAAGAATTCTTAATTTACTAGCAGAAACATACGCACCAAGTATATATGAATGGCCAGATAAACCAAGCAAAGTACTTGCAGGTTCTAGTTCATGGATGTATTGACAAGTTGACAGTTATCAAACATCACACACACAGAATAAACATGAATTTGACATTCAGGTGCAAGTATAGACTAGACAAGAAGATGAAAGTCTGAACAAATAATGGCAAAAGAAGCTTGTATCACTGATCTGAAAATGAGAAGCTTGAGAGTACAAGTATGAAAAGTCTCTCCAAAATACAACCATTGTCCTACATGAGTTCTGGGATTTATAGCCTTTACAACCTCTCCCCAGATCCTAAGAAGCTGGGTCGAATTTACTCAGATGGAAAATCCAAAAACGTTTTTCAACAAACCAGGAAAAATCATTTTTAATTGGCCAAACTGCTGAAAAATGGGGCTTAGAGATGCATTCGATTCTACCAATATGTGACACCTGTAGGAAAACTGAGAGAGGTTATTGTTCTATGACATGTTATGAAGAAAAAAACCAGATCCTTTTGCAGAATGATTCTTCAGTCGCTCAGAATCATCATTTGAAAATGATGACTCTGCACAGTAAAAACGCCACTTTTTTTGAAACTGCTGAAAAAGAGGCTCAAAGATGGGTTCATTTATCCAGCTATGTGACACCGGTGTATAAAATGAAATATTTTATTGTGAATTGATTTGTTTTGAGCAAAAACCTCTCTCAGATCTTTGAAAATCGTTTTGGTTTGCCCGAGATATGCATTTAAAAAACATGTGTCAAACAGGCAGGTTCTGGGATCCAAAATTGGGGCTCAGTGACAGATTCGATTCTCTCAATATGAAACACCTGTAGGAAAACGGGGAGAGGTTATTGTTATATGACATGTTAGGAACAAAAACCTCCAATATATTTGCAAAAAGATTCTCCAGATGCTCAGAATTGTCATTTGAAAATGATGACTCGGGATATTAAAAAACGCCACATTTCTTCATTATTTCCATCTTGCTGGCACCTTCAAAACTGGAACAACACATTGAAATAGATCCTATTAATTAAAACCTTCACTCAGAAACCATCCTCATGCCCTTTAGAATGATAAAACTTGGACCTGTGTGAAAATGACAATTTCCTATTATTTTTAGGCTTTCGGTAGCTAGTAGGTCTGAGCTTGATTTATGTTAGCTACCGAAAGCTCTGTTTCGGTGGTTGTAAACAATCCAGCCTTTGGATGGTAAGCTGCGAAAATTATCCACCTTTTCGGTGGCTAATGAAGACCATTGTGTTCGCCCAATCCCCCGAAATGGCCACATGGATTATGAAAATGACTTTGCTTTCGGCAGCTACGGAAGGTTCCAAACTTGCACTACGAACTGGGGAAAATATTTACCTTTCGGTGGCTAATGAGCACCATCATATTCTCCCAAGCCACAGAAAATTGCCCCTTGACTCACGTTGTATGTCATTTCACTTTCGGTAGCTAGGAGAGCCTCGAAAATTTCGTTTAAGCTGCCGAAAGCAGGGCTTTCGGTAGCTTAGGGACCGTTTTAAATAAGCGCTTAGCTACCGAAACCTGTCTTTTGAAATTTCTGAAATGAAAACCCAATCAAATGTTTTTCAAACTTTATTACATGCATAAAGATATAAAAAATGATCCTTAAAAAAATTAGAAATGAATTTTCAAATGACCTCCCATCATCTAAAATTGATCAACTCGACAAAATTATTTGGGGAGATAACACCTTTAAAATTAGTATGTGTACAAGAAGCGGTGATGCCAATGGAGTATATTGTTCCTAATCTACGCATCGTAGCAATGACATGAATGAGCAATGACGGAGCCATTGAAGAAATATTGGTGCAGTTGTTACAGCTTGAAGAATATTGCTTCATCGCAGGATTTCATCAGCAGGTAGAAAAGGATTGACATAAGGCATGGCATGATCGCCACGTAAAGGAAAAGCACTTCCAACGCGGACACATGGTTCTGATATACGACAACAAGTTTACGAAGCAACCAAGTAAACTCCAGATGCATTGGATAGGTCCATACATTATAAATTTCATTACTGACGAAGGTGCAGTGCAGCTGCAAAACTTAGATGGAACACTGTTGACAAATTTAGTGAATGGGAATCGGCTAAATCCCTATCGGGATAGCCCAGCGCACATCAACTGAGACAACAAATAAGTTGACATGAAAAGAAAAATGAAATGAATGAAACATGTACACTGCGAAGTTTGGGAGTCTGTCGACAACCCTATGTATGTCGATGGAATAGCGACGAGATTCGAAACAATGATGAGGTTTGGATCCGACGAGGTGAAAACGAGTCAAATCTAGTAATAAATGGAGCAGTTAAGACGCGGTGAACGATGGCACAAGTGGATGAAGGTGCATTTAATGACCAATGAGTGTGCAAGATTTGGTAAATCGACGGAGGATTTGGAAATCATTGTCCAAGATCAACTTGATGGAGGAAGAGCGGGAAATAGAAGCTATAAATACGAATATAGATGGGTAGTTCAACTCATCGTGCATTGCGAGAGTTAGTGAATAAATTGTAGAACAGAGCCGAGTGAAGAGTGAGTTTAGAGAGTTGCGATGGCACACATCATTTCCAGCACGAGTATGCAAGACCAACCCAAGACAACGACAATTGTCCATGAGAAACAGGATATTGCATCGGTGCAGATGATCATAAAGAAGAGAAGTTTCATTCATCCAGTGGATACCCACCAAAGGCTGAAGCGAGATACTCGCAGTTCGGCACGAGCTGAAACCACAGCAAGGGAAGCGGGCACATCAGGCGTCACAGAGGAAGAAAGAATAACAAGAGGAGGGAAACAAGGCCCTACATTAGTGGACATTTTGGGGTATGTTCTGTCGAGAAAGGAAGGGGATCCAGCAATAAGACTCGAAAAGAACACCAAATACACTATCTATGAGCCAGCAACACCGTAGGGTGTCCACACCATTAGGGACGTATTGTAACGATTGGAAAAACTGCAATACAGTGACCACAATATACTAGTGTATTCGGAGTGCACTCAGAACATATTTGTCGACAAAGTGCATGAAGATGGAGCATCCATCACCAGAGAACATGCGCAATGGGTGTTGGGGTTGCAGCGTTCAGGGCTGTTATCCATAATCCACATGCCACACTTCGGGAGATCGGCGGAGGTGAATGCATGCATCAAGAAATTGTTTGTATTCTTTCACGACGGATACTTATGGTTGGATACAAAGATCTTGATCACAGTGGACTTGATTGCGCAGATCATTGGGTTACCCAAATCAAGGGTAGACCCATCGCAGTACTTCCAGGGAAGGATAATGACAAGAAACTAGTTGCGAAGATGAAGGCGAAATATGGAGTGGAGAAAAACACCCGAGGATATTTGATCAACACGATCAATGATATAACTGTAAGGCTTGCAGCGAAGTTGCTGCAATAAAACTTGTAAGGAAGAATCGCCCAAATCAGTGCACATCAGGGGTGATCACATCAGTGGAACAATGCGTGGCCGAAGTTCAAATGAACTGGTCGTTGTTCCTACTTAATGAGCTGACGGAGGATGTGGTGGTAGTGCAAGAGAAGGGGAATCCCTTCACATATTTGTAGCTCCTACTGTTGATTGCACTAGTCGCATGGATGGAACTCCCCAATAACAGGGTATGGAGACCGAGATAACAAAAGTGATCCGAGGAGAAATATACCGGAACCTTTGGGCATTGAACGACAAAGAATGAAAAAAAGGTAACAACATTCAGTTTTTCATTTACTTAGAACAATGCGCACAGAAGCGGTGAAGGTTTCGCGACTAACAGAGACTGTAGCAAGGAAGTATTGGAGGATTGCGAAGCTCCCTGTGGGGCCGCAAGCGATATTCATCCAAGGACGCCCAGATCCTACACACCAATGGCTCATGACACAATACAAGTTGAGTGAAGAGGAACTAAATTCCATAGTCGAAGAATGGCAGGAGGAATGGAAGATTCCAGTTAGCGAAGACCAGCTATCGGACCCTGAGGATGGGAAATCGACAGATGTTCCAAAGACACAACCAGAGGCGAAGGAATCAGATGAGGAAGATGAAGGTGCGGATGACCATTCGTGCACCGCAAGCCATGATGGGGCATCGACATATACCCAAATGGATTCAGAGCTAGAGGCTCAATGATAGGAATCCAGGACAAAGCCCATAATGGAGGCAGGTGAGGGGATTACTACTTTATGTCTCCCCGATGAACAAATGAACCAGCTAATGGAGAAAATAACAAATGTGGCGAAGGAGAACCACGCAAAGGTCACATAGCATGTGATGGAGTATTTTCACCAAGTGTCGCAGCTGTTGCAAACATTGATCATTGCAAAAGTCTAAACCAGGTTACTTCCAGGAGTAGATCCAAGTGCATCAGAAGTGCACAGGGCCGAGGTAGATATTGGCACCCAATGGTGGATCGTACAGGTGTTACCTAGTGTGATCACAACAACGCATGAGGATTTGGATGCGGCATTGCGAGGACTAGACACCATCAGTCTAGATGTAAACATGCTGCCCATGTTTATGTTGCATCGCACTCACACAACAGTGAGCGAAGATATCAACGACCACGAATCATCAGCACATGATAAAATGGTAAGTTATAAGCAGCAGGTGCGAAGCATGGAAGCGGAGGTTGAATGACTCTGCGAAGAAAAGGAAGCGATAATGATGGAAAGAATAAAAGCAGAGGAGGACAGAAAGAGATTGGAACATGACATCTCCATGGCATGTGAAGAGGCACTAGAAATAGGCAAAGATATGCTTGTGGAAGAAAAATCATTGAGGTTGGGAGCATTCATCGCATATCTCCGGAAATAAAATGAGGACTTGCAGACAAGGGAGGTGCCGAGCACACCACCAGAGAAAGTCAAGGAAAGGAAAAGCGCAATCGAAGAGGACACGACAGATAGTGCGAAGATGGAGAAAGAAGCACAAAGCATTGTGGAGGAAATATCACAATTTTGGGGAAGTCTCATGCAGGACAAGCAGTTGCACCAGCTGAATGTGCAACTGGGAAAGGAAGAGGTGCAGTTAGAGGCACTTAGGGGATTTCTTAAGGAGATGCCCCTATTGGCGCATATGACAAAGGAAACATAGATGAAATAATTACAGCATCACGTCAACAAGGTGTGAACGAGGCAGCAAAGAAGAACGGCACAGTTGGATGAGCTGCAGAAAAAAGTGGAACAACTAGTGGTTGAGGAAATGGCAGTAATGACACAGCTGAAGGAAAATTTGGAGAAGGTGCAGCAGACAAGAGGCGAGCACCCGAAAGAGAAATAATTTAAATACTACGCAACACTCAAAGCTGCGGACAAGGAAGCTCTCGATCAGATCAAGGCATCTTATGACAAGTTCAAAATGCAGGTAAACGCACCAACAACATCTAGCTGAGGTGGATCGAGGGAAAACCACAAGTTTGTTTTGGGGGCCTGTTGGAATGGGGTCAAGGCGCATAAGTTTTGGTACATTCGGCGATGAAAGGAACAACGACAAGGGTAAAGTACCAGTCGCAGAGCAGATAAAGTGGAAGATAAGCGGATAACACAGAGTAATCGGTTATTTAGTTACTTAATTAATGTGTCACTCCGCGAAGTGGACCAAGTGTAACGTCCAAGTGAGCCTATACATAGGAGTAGAATTGTAAGCATAAGGGTATCCTTTATCTAGGTATATTTTTGTATTTTTGGAGCAGATACTAATCCATGTTTGAAGTTGTATCTGATCTGACCTTCAGTGTATTTTCTCTTTTTCATCTTGATGTCGATTTGCGGATCTAATTTTCTAGTGGTTCTATGGGTGTGTATCTCAGATACTGCGATGTAAGACAGACTAATGAGTAATGAGAAGGAATGTTTTGGCTATGTCTATGTCTCTTTTATTTGTCGCTATGTGACTGATTATGTGTTATCATAGTATAAATGAATGTGTGATTTCGCAGCATGATTAAGTATGGTTTATGAATGAAGTTGTAATGTCGCAATAGTGTTATGTATTTTAGATCGATTAGATATGCGGTTATAATATGTTAATGGGTAGATATGACCAACGTGGTTTGATGCAAATAATGTTTATGTTGATCTCCATATTACATTGCGATTGAGTGTGAATGATGCATGTTCTCTCATATCTGCGGAAACGTGGTTCCTGCAGCCCCCCTTAGATATCTCGGGTGAGAATTCACTCACTCTGCGAGTGTTGCTGGAAAGGCTAAACCCTTTCCGGGCCGATGTCTATGGTATATTGTGTTGAGTTTTGTTGACACTTGTGCGAAGTGAACCCCTGTCGACGGATATGTGTCAACACTAATAATATAAATTTCAAAGAAGTCCCTAAACTTTAGGAGTGTTTGCTTTGTTTTCGACCATGCCTATAGCGCGTTGCTTCAATTTTTATCTGGACTGCTTATGTGGCAACTTGGGCAGATAACAAAAGGAAACCACAACTTCGTTTCAAGTTAAGACATTTGGATATTCCCTCTTGATATAACCTGTATTTAGTTTTCCTAAATTTTTCAACAATCTTCCACTGCTCTTGGTCTGGGATTTCATAATCCATCATATCCTTAATCATCACCTCCAATTCTATGCAATTTGTGTAAGATACAGGTGGAAAATATTTTTTAATCATCAGGAATTGATCAAATATCTCGAAATCATCGGTTAAATTTTCACTTATTGTTTTTCCAGTTAGTACTTTGATCAAACCTTCAAATTTTGAGTGATCCATGCGAGCCTATACTGTTAAACTGCGATAATTTTCCTAATAAATTAACTTTCCATCATCATCCCAAAAAGAGGGTAGACCATTCTCAAAGAGTTTCTGAAATAGTTTTTAAAACTTTGAACTTGAAGGAGCATCTGTTCTGCTTTATCTTGTACCGTTCTAACATGGTTATGTTTTCCAATAATTATTGTTTCCCAAATAGTAATCACAGGTTTGTCTCTAATTCCCAAATTCTGCATATCTATTTGAGTCAGAGTATTTAAGAAAATAACTATATTTTGAGTTGTCTCTGAAGGTATTTTATTTAACGTCTCATTTTCCACTTTACATCTTTGGAGAGCTACATTCGCTATAGCATATTTGTCATCTATAATATTTAAATGGGACCAGAATTTGGTAATTTCCACTAATATTGCATCGCATATAAGGTGCTTAGATCCTTGCAAGGGAAGCTTACTTGTTAGTCTATCCTTCAATTCATCAACCTTTTTTTGCAACTGCTTTCTAACACTCAAAGATTTTTCTTTTCCTCGGTGTTTTGAATTAACTCTTGTTTCAGTTTCTGGTTTTATCCTTTCAATTATTCAATATATACATCCTTTAAACTAATTTAAGACATGGAATTGGTCAATTCTTCTGTGGAAGATCTATCTATTTATTTTTCTTCTGTACATAAAAATTGGTCCTTTGGCTCCTCTAGTACTTGCACTTTTTCAATCTGATTTGTATTTAGCACTGGTATTTGTGACAACAATCCAGACTTCTATTTTTCCCATGTTTGTTTTTCATCCTGTAATTTCAACATCTTACCCTTGTAGTCCATCATTTCTTGATATACAGCTTCTTTTTCCTGTTTTAATGCTATTATATCTTAATATTGTACGTGTTGATTATTTGACAGTTTCAACTTTTTCTTGAGAATTTGAATAGTATTTTATTTTTCATCAAGGAGATTTTTGGTGCACTGGCTGTTTCCTGGATCTGCCCCTACAATCACAAGGTTGGTTCACGGTCTCTTGATTTGGACCAAATTAGCTTTATTCTCTCTTTTCTCCTACCTCGGCTGACCCTCTAGCTTTCCTACTACTGACTGCAACTTAGAAATTTTCAAAGTTGACTGTAACAAATCAGAGTACAAAACATCTCCAGTTTGTCTACGCAATTGGATCTTATCTGGAATATCAATATCATCAAGCTTAATTTCCATCTCAGAAACGTTTTCATCATTTACAACTGCAAACCTTAGGGTGTTTCTCTCTGAATCCTTAACTATGAAAAGGGAAAAATTGTGTTCTGTCAACTTCCTTACTTATGGGAACAACTTTTGGTATTCTTCTAAAGATAGCTTCTTATTTTCTACATATTGTGAAAGAAAATAAAATCTGGATTTACACTGAGAACTAGTTCCAGATCCTTTTATTTCTGAAAAAGAATATTGTTGTATATTTACAGGTGGTTGTGAAAACAGAGTATTTTTTCCTGAAACAACTGGATCTTTTTCTTCCATACTGATAATTTCCTTATGTTGTTCTATTATATTCTTCTTACTTGAAACTTATCCATCAATTTCCATTCTATCAACCTCTGAAATAGCTCTTTTATTAGTAATATCAGATTTAGATGGTGTCTGAACTAGCAATGCTAAATTACTTGTTTGTTCTACATTTGCTTCCTTTACTTCTTGACTCTACTCAAATTTCAATAAATTTGTTATTTTATCTAATCCTTCCATTGTTTGATGATCAAAAGCTCTATTCTTGTTTTGTTGTCTCCTCTGAGATATGATTTGATGTGGATCATAATCATTTTTTTCAACTTCTTGAAAATCCATGACCTTTAACAATTTCTCTACAGATAGAGTTGCCTTATTCTTTATGATGAATGGACGAACTTTAAGGGGAAATTTCAAATTTGATGATTTTATGAAAGCACCAAAATGTTCTTATTCTGAATATAACCTCTGTCTGATAAATTGTCAAGCAAAAACCCTTGGTGTCAAGAAGGCTGGAAAAATATATGGTGCTCCAGTAAAACCATATACTCTGATAATAGTATGTTCTTTGTACAAAAACCAATCACCTGTCTGACTTTCGGGTGTAGGCTACAACATTTCTTTCATATCTTCTAATACTCTGGGTAATTTAGTGCTTAAAATCATTATGTAAACTTCTGACATGATTGTATTAGTAAATTCAAATATATTTATCTATTTAGGAAGATCGGGGGATAACATGGTGCCAAGAAACTTCAATTCATAAACAATGGAGCATAAGAACATGTTTAGCAAATAAGGTTGATATCTAAAATGTTTCAATTCGTGGAAATTCACCAAATGAGAATGAATAGCTTCAGCCAAGAATTCATCAAAATTAAAGCATCATGTTGAACTTGACTCTAACTCGGGTGAATTGAATTACAGAAGGAAACCTAACATAACTTCCATGAGTGATTTATCATTATCAAGACCTAAATTTGACTCAAAATGGACAAGACTAACTGGACCTATTCCTGAAAGACATCAATATTCAAAGGAAAGGAAAGGTTTTCATGTGGTTGACCAGTTTTCAAAACCTGTGACAGAAACTTTTATTTCTCTTCCGGACTACAACCTCTATACATTTTTACCAAAACTTCTTCACAAAATGACTCAGGGTTTTGGGGAAATGTTTTAGTTAAACCTAAGACTTCACGAACATTATCTGTATTGACCCAATAGAGAATTTTGGTCATGTTTACATTGATAACTACCATTTTGATCTGTGAATAGTTTGTTGCACACCAATGAACGAACTCAAGGAAGTGTAGGGTCTGTTCAATACATAAATAGTACAAAAAATAACTAAAAACATTCAACACATCTATTCCCTGTGAATTTAACTCCATCAATTGTTCTTTGGACTATGAAATGCTACCTACAGACATAACTGGGTCGAAAATATCCCTTTCCCTATCGATGATAACTTCTTCTTTTTCATCTAATGTTTCACAGAACAACACATATTATTTAACTTGCTCCATAAGGATGGAAAATTTTGAAAACACAAAGTTTCGAGCTACCTGTGAACTGAACTTGTGAGCAGGAAGAACCCGGATTTGAATTCTGCACGGGGTTGACAAAGAAAATGGAGCTGTTGTCGGCAACCCCTTTTTCTCCACGAAACAAACAACAAATACCTTTTAAATTTCCAACAAATCCTTTTATATAACCGATACTAAATTGGTTTCGTAGCTCATGATGAGTGGTATAATCTCAACCTATTTTGGTAGCGGACTTCACCAATAGTCACCACGTGGTAGGAAGTTTCATTTATACTCCATCCTTTCAGTTTTAACCCTCGTGCTTCTTCCCATTGAAAAAATTCCCCCCGTCGTTGATCTGCTTCAAAGTGGACCCACACCATTGATCTGTCGTCCACTTATATGTTATGACTTCAATCTTATTCGCCAACATTTTAGCTTTTTCCTCCCTTAGCTCTTGGTCATAGGTTAAAGTCACATGGTAGACTTCCCAAAGCTCCTTTTCCCTTAGCCACTGGTCATAGCCCTTGATCCTATGTACTTTAATATGATGCTTCTTTAAGCACTTTGATATTTTCTTTTAATATTTTTTATTATGGTGCAAAACTATAGGGTGAATTCCAACTTTCAAACAATGATTTCATGTGACTTATTATCCTTCTATATGAGCATAAATTTCTCTATTTTTTAACTTCAAATGACATCAAACTCATAATAATTCTTCATAAATTTTGCATGTTAACATATGTCAAGGAGTTTCAGAGGACCTTCTTTCTAGTGGATGTGCTCACTCAGCATTCCTTGTGTGAATTGTATTTGCACTACTTTATTTTTCCCCTGGAATGAGATTTCAACCCTGTGCCTTATATTGGAGATCTATATTTAAGGGATTTTGTGTCATATATGTTGAACCAAATTAGATGCAGGTAACTCAAGATGCCTTGTAAATGAATTAGGCTAACTGTGAATTAACTATTAGGGCTGAACCCACTAATGCAGCAAGGTTTATCAGAGCTCAAGCCCCATTTTATAGATCCCCTGATGTAGCCAACACAGTCGTCACTATTCAATCTCAGGTGTTGCCTCAATGTGTGATATGTATCAATGACATTTCATATGAATCATTGGCTAGTAGCTATAGGGGGTGGCAGTTTTCTTCTGAATCGGTGAGGACTAGGGAACCCTTTGGGTTTCCCAATTTCAACAGGGATATGAAGATATTGAACAAATATATTCAGTGTATTGAATAAAGGGGACCAAGATGGATTGGGTTAAAGTTCCATTTCCCTCTCATTTGGTTACCCATAGAAAAATATAGGCCTTTGTATGATCTGGCTTTAATAGAACAGTTATGGGGGAGTGAAGTGACGATCCTAGCAGGTTTCATGGACTTTGTGGAGGACACACAAGAAGCATATCAACTTAGTTCTCGGAAAGAGTCTTATGCTTGGGATAATATAGATATCAAAGAGGATGCATGAGGACATGCATCAGGAAAAGTCGGGGGGAGATGTTGGGCCTATGAATTGTCACATTTTTTACCATCTATTTACCCTAAATTGAGTCGTTTTGGATCTATTTCCTATCCTTTTTTATATTATCTTGCCTATGTTTGACCCTAGACCCAAGGTACAACATTTTTAAGTATTGTATTGTTTTGAGTTATAATTTAATTGTTTAAAAGTAGATTTTTGCATGAATTGGCTTATTAGTCAAATGATTAAGCACTTGTGCAGACACGATAAAGACAGGGTGATCGTGAATTGTCTATTGGAAGCTGCTACTTCCCCATATGCCTAAGGATGAAGTTATTTTGGGATATTGTACACTATGATGCCACTACTTCTTTTAATGGAGTGTGTTTCCATCTTTTGAAACTTGAGCATTTGGTCTTAAATCGATCCTCAAGTGCAAATTCTACGAATACCAACAGGGCAACATTCGGTTATTCTAATATTCAGAAGTATCAGCATCTATAACCATCTTCGGATGGATTATGAAGTGTCATGTATATTGTTGTGAATTAGTTGTAACAAAAATTAGAGAGTAATAGAATAGGCTACAAATTGTATTAAAAACCTTGAGAATCTCTTATTCTCAAGGGTTCGATTATCCCCATAAAGGGAGGTTGTTACTCGAGTATGATATAAAAAAATGTAATCCTATGAGTCGGGGAGACAAAGAATTTATTTTAGACAGAAGGAAGGAGAGTGTAAGCAGTGGGATACTCTATTTGTAGTTGGACCCTTCTTTTTATAATATCTATGCTCTTTTAATTTCTTGAATCTTAAGTGTGTGTTGCAACCCTGGTTAGAGAAGGAAGGGCCCCCTTTGTTGACCAGGAGCTGTTGTTACAACTTGTTAATTTATTTAGTTAATTGTTGTGGTGTATTTTTTTATACTATTGATTCTGAAAATTAATCTTACAAGATTTAGAAAGTAGATGATTGGTTTGATTTATTTAAAAGGTTGAATTTGGATCGTTGTTTGTTTTTGATTTCCCTGGAGTGAATTTGATTATTGAAAGCGTTGGTTTGACCTCCATAATTGTTAGATTGCATCTTTAGTTTTTTAGAATTGATTGATGATTGCTTTTAGTTGTTACCTTTTGAACAAGTTTTGTTTGATGAGTAGGAGTATCAGCTCTCTTTTTAATACCTGCAATTAGAATTTTTCTTAATAGATGAATAGTTCAAGCTATAGATTATGTTTAAGATTGCTGTCCATAGTTTTGTTAATGGGTGTAGGGTCCATTCAAATCTAGATGTTATTAAAGTAATGTGTTTTTATAAATTGTATTTTTTCATAACAGAGTGTGTATGTATTTCCTTTTCAGCAGAGTGATAATAGTTGGATTCCTGTTCTAATTAGGTGAATGATTGAATGCTACTCTATCTCAATAGATGCACTGCATCTAGAATCATTTTACCAACATTAAGAAGAGATTGCGTCTACATATACTTTGCATGTAGCCTTGAAAGTTAACATTCATGGATTGAAAATTAATGTGTGTGCTAGTTTGGTAATCAATAGACCAATATTAGCCCCAACATAACTATATCCCTTTATATGATATTTATCAATTGGCTAAAGAAGGTGTTTCACTTAATATTCCCACAATTTTCTATTAGTTCATCTATAAGTACAAACCAATAGAAAATAGAGTCATTTTTATGATCACAAATCCATCGGTACCACACATATTGATCAAGTTCTAACTATAAGGAGGCAATAGTTACCTTGTATACAGTCAATATTTGTTATAGACCAAATAATTGCTCCATATGGAGCATCCATGTTATGGGATCATTATCATCAAATTTCTTCATATCAATCTTGGGAATTGGAGTAGTTATTTGTTACTAAGTTGAACCCATAATTATGTGGATATTTGAGAAATGAATGATTAGGTATCTAGGAATCAAGTCTCTTGTTCCCTGTGTAATAGATTTTTCTCCCATGTTTAACTAGGATTTCACCATATTGTTCTCCTTATCCTCTTCAAAAGTTGACTTTCCAATAAGTAGGCCACCTATATCCTTTACAATTTCGCCCCTCATGTTTTAAAGGTTCCTTATGAGCGACGTCGTTGGCGCATGTTGCTCCACTACAGAGTGCATCTTTCCTTATCGATGCACCTTGCTCCACTACAAAGAATGTCATTGGTGCATGTTGCTAGTGTCTAGGGTGCGTCGATGTATGTACAGAGGGGAAAAGAGAAGCTTTGAGAAGTCTCTCGAAGGAGACCCTAGTGGAGGCCTATCCCTTCCATATAGGTTGGATCTCACTCGCCTCCCATCTTAGTAGGATCCCACCTCATCCTTCTCCCTTAATCATCTCCCCTCCTCCTCATCTCTTTTGACCTATAAATGAATCTCCTCTTCATGGGATATGGGGGTTGAAAAGAGGGTAGCCAAATGCTGGAGAAATTGAGCCAGGAATCCATTCTTCCATGATTGGTAAATTGAGGCAAGGTTCCATTGGAAAGGGTCTTCAATAACAAGGATTCATTGGTTGTAATTATTTCATCTATTTTAATTAATACATCAATGTCTTCATTTCCCATAAATGATGTGTAATTTCATTTATAGTAGTTCTCCTTGGTCAATTCCTTAGATGTATCATGTTATCTTGTAGTCTCTTGTCTTTATCCTTTTGAATCTTTTGTATTAATCTCTTCATCAACAAGAAGGATCGCGAAAGCTTCAAGCCACAAGGAAAACCTTCATAAATAAGGTATGGACTAGACTCTTTGTATTCAAGTAATTTGATAGATCTAGGGAAAGGTTTTCATTCTTGTTTTGTTTTGTTCTAGATCTGAATCATTCGGACTAGGGAGATCAATTGGTATCTGCATCGACGGATTTATCCGTTAACACCAACTTCATCCAACAACAAGAAAAATATTCCCTCCAAAAGGTGTGCATCACTTCATAAGGCCCTTCTAGGGTAAAAGAGTAGCATAATGAATTTTATCCCATAAGTTGTGTTGTGGAAATGAAGTGAGGAGACTTTATTTATATGTTCTCACACTCACTTTTACAAAATAACCAGGCCTACATGCCTTAAAATGTCAATTTAAATTATAACATGTCAACTTAAAATTATAACATAAAATAATATAAAATAATCAAATATGTGGGTAACATGGGGCATTTTCCCCAAAGTTCACCCAAAAATTACTAAAATAGCTAAAAATTAGCAAAATACTCCAAACGAAAAGCTGGAGTAGGCAGGAGGTGGGACTTCATACTCCATATAACCCCAATAGTGGTGATAATCCCTCAACGCCCCCCCCAAAACATGTAGTACGGCCTAGTGAGGATGATGATGTCATCCTTGGAAAAGGCCCAAGGAGAGAGGACGTTAGGTTGCAGAGGGACCAAGAGCGTGCCTGAGGTGACCTAGAAGAGAGGAAGGGGCCTCACAGCTGAGAGAAATGCCATTGGAGTAATGAAATAGGTTGTGGGTCATGTGACCCAGTGACCCACCCCTAGGATCCCTAGACACCAACCTCAAGGCTACAAGCCCTTTAATGAGATAGTCAACAATGCCACTAAACCATAGTACTCCTAAGACAGGGACCAAAGGGTCTGGCCATAACCTCCACTCAAAAAAATAATGTACAACACCCCTCCTGATCTTAAAAAAATGACCCTCTCTCCTTGGGGACACATCTGAAGATGCGTTGGTACTGGTACCACATAACAGAAGGCTCATAGCCAGAGGATGGATGAGGGCCCTATTGAGGCTCGAATTTTTATGTTGCAGTCATGATTTGGGCACAAAGATAAATATGTAACCTTGTGGCCAAATTACAAAAGGTGTGGATCCGATATGCAAAAGAATCCCGAAATTCAACTATTTGGGCTCTCGCAAAGTCGATTTTTGAAAACTTGGAGGAGACAAAAGTGACACAAGATCTCATAATCATAAAACTTTATGATTTTGACATTGTTCTTACTTGTCGAGTTGAACATGTTTTCTTAGAGGTAATTTTTCTAGAATTGTTTAGTTTGTGAGATAGTAGTTTTCAATGAAAATTCCAAGTCTAGAACATTTGTAAAAAATAAAACTTGGTGATTCCAGAATTTTATAAAATTTGGTGGGAGCATAGATTTGGATGTTGAAAGTATTTGGGTACTCATAATCATATGGGATATCAGTTCCTAATATATAAAAATTCTAGTTCCTTACATATTTTCTTCTACAGTTCTCAAAAGTTGGTCCTTTAGAATAAGTGTAGTTACAAGAACAAGGTAAAATTGGGCAAAAAACTGTGATTTTTTAGAGATGTGGCATTCTACTGTGAAATTAGAAATGAATATGGGTATAGTAATTGGAAAGAGTATCAGTACGAGATTAAATACAATGAAATTTCTTATGGATTAGTAGTTCTTGTTTTTCTAGAAATTTAAAAAAGAAAAGGGGTACATAGCCCAATTTGACAAAAAATGTCAAATGAGTATTTTCCAAAACAATTATGTATGCTTGAGATTTTTTATGATATTTTGAAAAATATTTATCAAATAGATTTGATGATATGAACACATTTTAGATATTGGTACAACAGGTTGCTACAAATCATAGGTTCACAACTAGCACAACAGAGAGCAGAACTAGTGAAGTAAAAGGATGGAAGGAAGGGAATTTTCATACAGTTTGGGAGAAGAATCCAAAGGACAGAATATGATTGTGGGAAATGAGGAGACAGAATCTAATGGGAATAGATCTAACATAGAATCAATGGAATTGGTGAAACTATGAGAAACTTGAGGATGTAAATACAGAGTTGTAAAGCTGATAATGAAAGAATATTGAGGGCTCAGGAGCAGAAAAATCAATTGAACACTCAACTCATATAAATTTTAAATCATGGATGGTACAGTTTGGCTCCACTACCGAGCGCGTCTTTCCTGATCGATGCACCTTTCTCCACTAAAGAGCGCGTTGCTAGCACATGTTGCTAGTGTTTAGGGCGCGTCGATGTCTGCACGGAGGGAAAAAGAGAAGCTTCGAGAAGTCTCTTGAAGGAGACCCACGTGGAGGATTATCCTTTCCATATAGGGTGGACCCCACTCGCCTCCCAGCTTAGTAGGATCCCACCTCATCCTTATCCCTTAATCCTCTCCTCTACTCCTCATATCTTTTGGCCTATAAATGAAGCTCCTCTTCATGGGATATGGGGGTTGAAAAGAGGATAGCCAAATGCTGGATAAATTGAGCCAGGAATCCATTCTTCCATGATTGGTAAATTGAGGCAAGGTTCCATTGGAATGGGATATTCAACACCAAGGCTTCATTGGCTGTATGATTTTTCCTCTATTTTAATTAATACATTAATGTATTCATTTCCCATTAATGATTTGTAATTCCATTTATAGTATTTCTCTTTGGTCAATTTCTTGGATGTATCACGTTATCTTGTAGTCTCTTGTCTCTGTCCTTTTTAATTTTTTGCAGTAATCTCTTCATCAACAAGCAGGATTGTGAAATCTTCAATCCACGAGGACAACCTTCGTAAATAAGGTATGGACTAGACTCTTTGTATTCAAGTAATTTGATAGATCTAGGGAAAGGTTTTCATTCTTGTTTTGTTTTCTTCTAGATCTGAACCATTTGGAATAGGGAGATCGATTGGTGTTTGTACCGACGGATGTATCCATTAACACCAACTTCATCCAAGAGAAAGAAAAATCATCCCTCCAAAAGGTGCACATCACTTCATAAGGCCCTTCTAGGTTAAAAGAGTAGCATAATGAATTTTATCTCATAAGTTGTGTTGTGAAAATGAAGTGAGGAGACTTTATTTATATGTTCTCACACTCACTTTTACAAAATAACCAAGCCTACATGCCTTAAAATGTCAATTTAAAATTATAACATGTCAACTTAAAATGATAACATAAAATAATATCAAATAATCAAATATGTGGGTAACATGGGGCATTTTCCCCATAGTTCACCCAAAAATGACTAAAATAGCTAAAAATGAGCAAAATAGTCCAAATGAAAGGATAGGGTAGGTAGGAGGGGGGACGTCATACTCCATCTAACCCCAATAGTGGTGATAATCCATCAACACCCCCCCAGAAAATGTAGTATGGCCTAGTGAGGATGATGATGTCATCCTTGGAAAAGGATCAAGGAGAGAGGGCGTTAGGTTGCAGAGGGACCAGGAGGGTGCCTGAGGTGACCTAGAAGAGAGACAAGGGACTCACAGCTGAGATAAATGGCACTATAGTAATGAAATAAGTCGGGGGTCATGTGACCTAGTGACCCACCCCTAGGATCCACAAACACCAACCTCAAGGCTACAAGCCCTTTAATGAGGCAGTCATCAATGCCACTAAACCATAGCACTCCTAATACAGGGACCAAAGGGTCTATCCATAACCTCCACTCAAAAAAATGTTGTACAACACCCCTCCTAGTCTAAAAAAATGACCCTCTCTCCTTGGGGACACATCTGAAGATGCACTGGTACCAGTACCACATAACAGAAGGCTCGTAGCCAAAGGATGTATGAGAGGGCCCTATTGGGGCTCAAATTTTTATGTTGCAGTCATGATTCAGGCACACAGATAAATATGTAACCTTGTGGCCAAATTACAAAAGGTGTGTATCCGGTATGCAAAAGAATCTCGAAATTCAACTATTTGGGCTCGCACATGGTCGATTTTTGAAAACTTGGAGGAGACCAAAGTGACCCAAGAACTCATAATCAGAAAATTTTATGATTTTGACATTTTTCTTACTTGTCGAGTTGAGCACATTTTCTTAGAGGTAATTTTTCTAGAATTGTTTAGTTTTTAAGATAGTAGTTTTCAGTGAAAATTCCAAGCCTAGAACATTTGTAAAAATTAAAAGTTGGTGATTCCAGAATTTTATAAGATTTGGTGGGAGCATAGATTTGGATGTTGAAAGTGTTTGGGTACTCATAATCATATGGCATCAGTTCCTAATATATAAAAAATTCTAGTTCCTTACATATTTTCTTCTACAATTCTCAAAATTTGGTCCTTTAGAATAAGTGTAGTTACAAGAACAAGGTAAAATTGGGCAAAAAACTATGATTTTTTAGAGATGTGGCATTCAACTGTGGAATCATAAATGAATATGGGTATAGTAATTGGAAAGAGTATCAATAGGAGATTAAACACAATGAACTTTATTATGGATTAGCAGTCCTTATTTTCTAGAGATTTAAAACAGAAAAGGGGTCCATAGCCTAATTTGACAAAAAATGTCAAATGGGTATTTTCCAAAAATATTATGTATGCTTGAGATTTTTTATGATATTTTGAAAAATATTTATCAAATAGATTTGATGATCTGAACACATTTTACATATTGGTACAATAGGTTGCTACAAATCATAGGTTCACAACTAGCACAACATAGAGTAGAACTAGTGAAGTAAGGATGGAAGGGAAATTTCATACAGTTTGGGAGAAGAAGCCAAAGGATAGAATATCATTGTGGGAAATGAGGAGATAGAATATAATGGGCATATATATAACATAGAATCAATGGAATTGGTGAAACTATGAGAAACTTGAGGATGGAAATACAGAGTTGTAAAGTTGATAATGAAAGAATGTTGAGGGCTCGGGAGCAGAAAAATAAATTGAACACTCAAATCATATAAAGTTTAAACCATAGATGGTACAGTTTGCCACCAGAACCCAAACAATAATCAATGAGATAGTAAAGAGTTGTCCATTAGATATGAATGGACTCCATACATTTGCATATTTGAACATAATACATCTTGGTTCTAAGATGTGCTTATGGAATGGACTGGTTGGATGCACCCCGTGTCATTTTAGATTGCCACAACAAGACTCTCACTTGTCTTGATGAAGAAGGAAAGAATAAGATAATGAAAGGAATTCCAAGGCCTATTTCTATAAGGCAGGTTTCAATTGTGCAATTAAAAGGTGTTTCAGAAAAGGGTGTCAGTTGTATGTAGCTCATGTGGAGGAACCAGAAAGGGATAAAATCCCCAACCTGTAATATTTTTCAGTATTACAGGTATATGCAGATGTGTTTTAAGAAATACTTGGGTTACCACCAAAAATAGATTTTGACTCTATTAGCGTAGTGAATGGGGATGCTCCAGTTTCCAAAATACCATTTAGAATGAGTACATCTGAGTTTAAAGAGTTACAAATAAAGATTTAATAATTGTTGAAGAAGGGGTACATATGGCCAAGTGTGTCTCCTTGGGGAGCACCAGTACTCTTTGTAAAGAAGAAAGATGGGTCATTGATATTGTGTATTGACTTCAGGCAATTAAATATATTCATAGTGAAGAACAAATATCCTCTTCCCATAATTGATGACTTGTTTGACTAGTTGAAAGGGGCAAGGATTTACTCCAATATAGACTTGATATCAGGATATCATCGGTTAGAATAAATCATGGACACATCAACAAAACAACTTTCAGAACCTAATATCGTCATAATGAGTTTGTAGTACTACCATTTGGATTATCAAATGCACCAACTAATTTTATGTGATTAATTAATGGCATATTTAGACAGTATTTGGATAAGTTTGTCATTGTATTTTTAGATGACATTCTTATTTATTCAAACTCAGTGGAGAAGCATTAGAAGCTTTTGATATTAATTCTATAGGTGTTAAGGGAGAATCAATTACAATCTAAGTTAATTAAATGCACATTCTACCATAAAAAAATTCAATACTTGGGACACATCATATCTGAGAAAGGGGTAATGGTATACCCAAGGAATATTGAACCTATCATGGGGTGGCATATACCCAGGAATGTATCAGAGGTAAGATCATTTATGGGATTAGATGGATATTACAAAATATTAGTAGAAGGATTCTCAAAAGTAGCACAAGCAATTACATCCTTACAAAAGGAGGGAGCCAAATTTGAATGGCCAACCAAGTGTGAAGAAAGTTTCCAACAGTTGAAGGGATTGCTCACCAATGCACCAATTCTCAAAATTGTTGATCCAAATGAATATTTTGTGGTATATGCATATACTTGTAAAGAAAGAATTGGTGGTGTACTTATGAAAAATGGGCATGTGGTTTGTTGTGAATATGGGAAGTTGAAAGAACATGAGAAAAATTATGTCACAGAAGATATATAGTTGGTTGTTATAGTGCATGCCTTAAAAATGTGGAGACGTTATCTCATGGGTAGAAAATTCGAATTAAGAATGGATCACAGTGGGTTGAAGTATTTATTTGAGCAACAAAGTTTAAATTCAAGACATACAAGATATTTGGAATTTATGTGTGAGTTTGATTTGAAATCAAACATATTAAAGGAAAAGAGAATAAGGTTGCAGATGAACTCAGTAGAAGAGCACATGCAATGCATGTTACAACCATTAGCATATGCAAATCATATTTAAAAGCCAAAATTATTGAAGCTATTATTTCATATCAACTTTATATTCAAGTAAAAGAAGGACTACAACAAGAAAAATTACAGCAGAAATTTAAAGGATATAGGTTGGAAAATGATGGGATTCTTGTGAATAACAACAGAATTTACATTCCTAATTCTAGCAAATTGAGGAAGCTAGTAATGCATGAAATACACAGGGTACCATATGGAGTAAACATTAGATATCAAAAGACTATTATAGCAGTAAGAAGTCAGTACTTTTGGACGAGAATGAAGAAAGACGTAGCTGAGTTCTAATACCCCAATTTTGGCCCTTGTGAAATATTGGCTTTTAATGTAAATATTGTATACATGCGATGTATGTGTCCCTAGCGTGGAGCTCAAGGCCAAGGCTCCTCTAGCCTATGTTCGGATTTTATTCAAATGGACAAATATTTGATATTTTGTTACCCATGTGCTATTAAGCCATGGAATATTGTAAATGATGTAAATATTTGATAATGCAATAAAATACCAAAACTGGCTATGGAAGCAACGAATAAGAATGGGCCATGTGTATCCACTAGGGAGTGGTGAGGGGGTTGTGGGGATGAACCATATGTTGCCAAATGGCATTGTGAGAACCCATTTTGACTTCTCTTGCTGACATTTATTTATGTTGTAAGGAAGTTGTTGAAGAATTCAGTCCATGGCTTCAATGAAGCATGGGCAGCCCAGAAATTCATATGGCAGAGCATGGGCTCTGTTTTCTTGTACCAAAATTCACCCTACCTCATGGGAGTTGCTTCTCCCTCATTCCCATTCCATGGTGGAAGAACCCAACATCAATTTTCATCCATTACGAATTGCTAGCAGTGAGAAAAACCAGAAATCGAAACTTTGCAAAAACCCACGTTTTGAAGAGCCATAAACACCCAAAATTGGTATTTGACAGTGAAATTCAATGGAGGGTTCATAGATATGAACCTTGGGGCGAAATTGAGAGTATTAGATACCCAAAAATCCATTGGAAAACCAAGTTTTTACAGCCCAGAAATGAAGTGACGGGATTGAGTTATTGGATAACAGAACTATGAGAAATCCAAGTGTGAATAACTGAGCAGAGGTTGGGTTTGCTTGAAAAACCCAATGAAGGCTAGAATCTCAAGGAATTAGCAGCTGGACCTTTCTATGCCCACCCTGAAGAGCATTGGAGGGAAGGGACGCCTAAGGGACTATGCAGCAGAGAAGGGGACCTTCCTTGTGTTGGGTGTGGTAGGTATTGTGGGTGCCATAACTGTTGAGTTTAATTGAGATGCATGTAGCTTTGTGGATGAGCTCACTGGCTTAGCATTTCTCTCCTTTGTCTTTGGTATGCTTGATAAACCCAACTGTGTGTTGGCTTAGCATAGCTGTTGAGTGCAACCATGGCTGTGAGTGAGCCCATCTAGTTCCTTCTTAGTGGATACACAACCCAGCTCGGGGGTGATCTCTCAGCTGAAAGAATATAGGTTGGACAGAGATCTATGTTTGGGTGGAACGTTGCTCTCACATAGCCAGTTGTTGGACAACTTCATCTCAAAGATAAGTGTTCTCTGTGGTTTAAATTATGATCATTATGTGCTCTGTTTTGAATGTTAATTGTTCATGTTAATGAACTGAAACGATTATCTTAATGAGATTGATATGAAATCTGTAAATGGCATGAGAATGGGATTGATTCTATGTATGATCAATTCATCATCTTCCCGGGTTAAATAAGTTGACGCATTCCATTGTGTGTGTGTTTTATTGTGTTTTAATTTCGCTATGTTTATATTGAGTTTGAATCTGCACACAGAAGTTTTATTTATTATGAATTTTCTTAGTAATGTTTGGGGTTGAGTTTACTAAATAAGCTTGGTATGTCAGTCATGTTCCCTCTATGGTTTAGTATTGATGGAAGGGGACATGACATAGTTGTATCAGAACCCATGTTACAGCACTAGGGCTGCTTGGGCCAAACTGTGAGTTACAGGCAGGTAACAGAATGTTTTAACACGGTATTAAGGAAGTTGGGGCGTCATTTTGGAATGGAGAAATGACATAATCATAGTTCTCAGATGGGGCAGAGGACCACACAGGTGCATAGAGCTCTGCAAGATCTTTCCACCGGTACCAGACTCGTCTCATTTGGCTAAGGAAAGAAGGAGATATGAACCCCGGAAGTTGCAAGGTCGGAGGCATTCCAGGGTTGCGAATTTCGGGTTTCGGGAACGCAATTTTTCAAATATTGCGTATTGGATTTCCGAAATCCCATACCCGCATTTCGGGTTTCGGGTTTCGGGTTTCGGGTTGCGGGATGGTCACATTCCCATGACCGTGACTTGACCGTTCGAACCCGCAGTTTCAGGTTTCGGGTTGCGGGTTGCGGGATGGTCACATTCCCATGACCACAACTTGACCCTCCCAACCCGCAGTTTTGGGTTTCAGGTTGCGGGTTGCGAGATGGTCACATTCCCGTGACCGCGACTTGACCCTCCAAACCCACAGTTTTGGGTTTTGGGTTTCGGGTTTCGGGATGGTCACATTCCCATAACCACGACTTGAATTTTTGCACCCACAATTTTGGGTTGCAAAATGCGGGTTGTAGGTTGCGGGGTGGCAAAAAAAAAAAGTATAGAGCCTGAAAATTGATTTTTGGATAATAGGATCTTACGGGATCGTATTTGGATGATTTCAGTGGCGTTCTGAGGCCATTAACGAGGGCCATGGAAGGTCCAGTGAAGATCCCGAGCCCATTATGCCCCAATTTGGCATAAATTTGGGATTAATGGATTTTATAAATCAGTGTCTCAACGCTTGACCGAAGGTCGGATTGAGCTGAAACTGATATGGAGCAGTCATGGAGAAGATACGGTGTTAATTTTGGAATTTTGGAGCCAAACTCCAAAGGATGTGGAGTCGAGGTGTGCAAGTAGGCCAAAAAACACTATTCTGGGCCACGTTTTTGGAATTTTGAAAAGCTTGCAGTGGATGAAAGTGACCCTGTAATTATGATTCAAGAAATTTACTGAACTCAACATTTCTTATTCTCATGAAAACAGGCAATTCACATTAGACAAAGATTTTCCAGAAATGCATCGTTTGGGAAATAGCCATTTTTGGCCCAAAATTTGAAATTTTGAAAAAATGCGAAAACTGGAAAGTAGTCAAACCCATAATTTTATAAAAGATTAATGGAGAATCGGAACAGAGATCCGCGAGTTGATAAGTGTTCCTTGTTATATGGACTAACTTCTCCTGGTAGAAACGTTTTCGTGATTCTTCATATATTTTCTTCCACAGGTGGCTGAAGTTGGCATTCCGAACCAACATACAACTGTGTGAAAGTGCAGAATTTTGACAAAAATTGTCATTTTTAAAGTAATGTAGTTTCCACACCCGACGTCGGAATGCAACATGAGGATAAGCATTGGAAAGCTTATCCAGCAGGGAATAATGTCACATAATCATAATTTGAATGGTGTTATCATACACCATAGATAATTAGAGCAGAAAAGTGTCAGTGACTGTTTTGTCAAATTGTTGACAATATGGGCAATTTCCAGAATTGCATGAATGAGCAAAACAAATGAATGCATAGCAACTATGTGAATTATTCCATGAGTTTTATTACGTTAAATATTGATTTTTATGTTTCTATATTCATTCTTATGATGTCTAACAAGTATTTTCATAATGCGAAGTGCTTGCAGCTCATAAGATTTAATAGTTGTAGCAGAAACAACATACAAAAAAAAATGGTGACCATAAATGATGCTCAAGATCCTTATGATCATGAAGAAGACGTTCTAGGAGAAAATGTACATGAAGAGAATGCTGAGACTGAATCTAATGGGAGAAGGGAGCAGATAACTCCTCAGAATTTGGTTGAAACCATGGTGAGCTTCAATGAAAGGTTGATGAAGGCTCAAGAAGAACAAAACCAACTCAATGCTGCTATTTTGCAGAGCCTCACTGATATGCAACAGAAGATAAACTTTGGTTCCAACCCAAGTCATGTGGGTGAAGAAGGAAGAGATGCAGAGAGTCTCTCTAGAGGTCATTCAAAGAAGAGGACTCCAAGCCCAAGGAAGAGTTCAGTGAGCAAGAAGCATAGAACACATTCCTCTAGAGCTTCTTCCAGCAGATCATGCGAATCCAGAGGTTATCAAAGAAGTCCAAGGCATGTGCCTAGAGGATTTAATGGAAGAAAGAAGTTCAAGGGAATCCCATAGGGAGAATTTAGGAAGGAAAGGCCTCCCACATTTGACAGAGAAGACAAGACTAGCCAAGAGGCAGAAGCATGGCTTCTTAGAATGAAAAAATATTTCAGAATTCAGGACTACTCAGGAAATGAAAAATCCAGAATTTCCATTTACAATCTAAATAGTAGAGTTTCAATTTAGTGGGACAACCTCTTGCAAGTAACAGGGATCAGTGAGAGGAAGATCAGTTGGGAGAGATTTAAGAAGTACTTCAAGGAAAAATACCTTTATGCTAGGTATTATGACAATAAGAGAAAAGATTTCAATGAACTCAGGTTGGGACAAAAATCTATGGAAGAACATGTCCATAAATTTTTGGAATTATTGAGGTATGTGGATTACATTAAATATGAGAGAGTAAAAATCCAATGCTTCCTTGGGAGTCTACCTCAAAGTTTCAGAGATAGGATTGAATTTGTTAATCCACCAAGTCTTGATTAATCCATTAGAATGGCAATGCATAGCTATGAGCAGAATAAAGGAAAATTTGAGGTTAACCCAGCATGGAAAGGAAATCCAAGAGGGAGGTTTGACCAAAAGAAGAGTGGCTTCAAGCCACCATTCAAGAGTCAACCCAGGACCTTTCCACAGGGGCAGCAAGCAAGGAGTGGATTCAAGCCAACAGTAGAAGTAGAAAAGACATCAAAAGGGTCACTTCAGTGTTGGGGATGTGAAGAAAACCACATGCTTAAGGATTGTCCACATCGGAAGGAGAATCCCCGAAAGTAGCTCAACTTAAAGGGAGAAGCTACAGTGGAGGACATGGCAAGGGAAACGCCTCAAATTTATGCAACGTTGGATAATCATCAGGTAGATCATCAATCATCAATGGTGGAAGTTGAAGGTAAGATTGCTAAGTAATCTATTTCTGTTTTGATTGATCCAGGATCTACTCATAGTTATGTTTCTCCAAAAGTGGTTGAAGGTTGTTCTCTTAGAAAAATGAAGCATAATAAATCTTGGCTAGTTCAATTAGCCACAGGGACCAAGAGAAAAGTTATTGAAGTAGTGGTGGAGTGCGCCATAGACTTGAATGGACTCCACACACATGCAGATTTAAATATACTACCATTAGGTTCTTATGATGCCTTAATTGGCATGGATTGGTTGGAAAAGCATAGAGCCAAGTTGGACTGTTATGAGAAGGCTCTTGAATGTGTTGATGAAGAGGGAAGACCAAGATTGGTAAGAGGAGTTCCCAAGCAAGTTTCAGTAAGACAAATTTCAACCTTACAGTTGAAAAAGTTCTATAAGAAAGGTTGTCAATTATATGCAGTCCATATATCAGATTCGTCAGAGGAGAAAGGTCCAATGATAGAAGAATTTCCATTGTTGCAAGAGTTCCAAGATGTGTTTCTGGATGAAGTGTTGGGACTACCACCAAAGAGAGATATTGATTTTACCATCGATCTTGTTCCAGGGGCAGCACTGAATTCCAAAGCTCCTTATAGAATGAGCACACCGAAATTGGTATAGTTAAAGATGCAGCTACAGGAGTTAATAAACAAAAGGTATATCAATCCAAGTGTGTCTCCTTGGGGAGAACCGGTGTTATTTGTTAAGAAGAAGGATGGGACGTTAAGGATGTGTATTGATTACAGGCAACTCAATAAAGTGACAGTTAAAAACAAGTATCCATTGCCAAGAATTGATGACTTGTTTGATCAAATGAAGGAAGCCAAGGTGTTTTCAAAGATTGAATTGAGGTCTGGGTACCATCAAGTAAGGATTAAGGAGAAATACATTCACAAGACAACTTTCAGAACTAGATATGGTCATTATGAGTTCACTGTGGTGCCATTTGATCTTACCAATGCACCTGCTACATTCATGTGTCTCATGAATAGTGTGTTCAACAAATATTTGGATAAGTTTGTGATTGTGTTCTTGGATGACATTCTTGTCTATTCAAGGAATGAAGAAGAACATGAGGAGCATCTAAGAATGGTGTTGCAAGTCCTTAGAGAACATCAATTGTATGCCAAGTTAAGCAAGTGTGAGTTTTACCAAAAGAAGGTGCAATACTTGGGTCATATCGTTTCTGAAGAAGGAATTGCAGTTGATCCAGAAAAGATTAATGCTATCATGGGTTGTTCTACTCCAAAGAATGTTTCAGATGTTATATCTTTTATGGGTCTTGTTGGTTACTACAGAAGGTTCATTGAAGGATTCTCCAAGATAGCTCACCCAATCACTTCATTGCAGAAGAAGAATATCAAGTTTACATGGTCTGACAAGTGTGAGAAAAATTTTCAAAAGTTAAAGGAGTTACTTACCAGCGCTCTTGTTTTGAAGATAGCAGATCCAAAGAAAGATTTTGTAGTGTGCACAGATGCTTGCATTGAAGGGCTAGGCAGAGTGCTCATGCAAGAAGGAGTTGTGATTTGCTATGAGTCAAGGAAGTTAAAAGAACATGAAAAGAATTATGCCACACATGATTTAGAATTAGCAGCCATAATATATGCTCTCAAGATGTGGAGACATTATTTGATGGGAAGAAGATTCGAGCTTAGAACAGACCACATGAGCTTGAAGTATTTGTTTTATCAGCCAAACTTGAATGCTAGGCAATCTAGGTGAATGGAATTTCTTTGTGAATTTGATTTTGAAATTAAGCATGTAAAAGGGAAAGAGAATAAGGTTGCAGATGCTCTTAGCAGAAGATTCCATATTGCAGCATTAAGTGTGTGTAAATCAGATTTGAAAGCAAGAGTTCTTCAAGCCCAAAACAATGATGAAACTTGCCTTCAAATTAAAGAGAAGTTGCAGCAGGGTAATGTGGATGAAAAGTGGGCGAGATATCAGCTTGGTGAAGATGATATCCTCATCTACAAAGATAGACTGTACATTCCAAATAATGCAGATTTGAAGAAGCTAGTGATGGATGAAATACATCAAATGCCATATTCTGGACACCTAGGATATCAGAAAACTATAACAGCAGCAAGAAAGCAATACTTTTGGCATGGTATGAAGAAAGATATAGCTGAGTACATTGCTAGGTGTCAAAAGTGCCAACAAGTCAAGGCAAAGCACCAACATCCAACGGGATTGTTGCAGCCCTTACCTATTCCAGAATGGAAGTGGGAAGTGATCTCTATGGATTTTATAACAGGTCTTCCCATGACAGTGAAGAAGCATGATTCAATCATGGTTGTGGTGGGCAAGCTATCAAAGATAGCTCACTTTATTCCAGTCAAGTCCACTCACAATTCTAGTGACATTGCAAATATCTTAATGAGAGAGATATTCAGATTGCATGGATTGCCTAAGGAAATAATTTATGATCGTGATACAAAGTTCACTTCCAATTTTTGAAAGGGATTATTTCAGGAATTGGGAACTAGATTGAATTTCAGTACAGTATATCATCCTCAAATAGATGGCCAAACTGAGAGAGTGAATCAAGTTCTTGAAGACATGCTGAGAATGTATGTGATGGATAAACTATCCAAGTGGGAGGATTACCTACACTTGGTAGAATTTGCATACAATAATGAACATCATGCATCATTGGGAATGAGTCCATTTGAAGCATTGTATGGCAAATGATGCAGGACTCCAATGAATTGGGATAGTCTGGTGAACATGGTAGTGTTTGGGCCAGAGATGATCAAGGAAATGGAATAGGAAGTTGTTAAGATCAGGCAGAATTTAAAGGTAGCTCAGGACAGGCAGAAGAGTTATGCATATTTGAAAAGAGTGCATAAGGAATTTCATATTGGGGATCATGTTTATATGAGAGTGAAAACAAGGAAAAGTTCTTTCAAGTTGGGGAGTTGTGCCAAGTTGTCACTGATATATTGTGGGCCATTTGAAGTCCTAGATAGGATAGGGCCAATTGCATATAGAGTTGCATTGCCTGCTAACATAAGAGCTCATAATGTTTTCCATGTATCTTTGCTTAAGAAATATGTACATGATCCTAATCATATGATTGTTGGAATGTGATACAGGTGGAACCCGAGTTCCAAGTAGAGCCTATGCGCATCATCGACAAGAAGGTCACTTTGCTCCGGAACAAAGCCATCGAGCAGGTAAAGGTCCAATGGGAGCACCTTAGTCCCAATGAGGCTACATGGGAGTTGGAGGATGCCATGAGAAAGAAATTCCCATTTTTGTTCAGTTTTGAGAACACCGGGGACGATGTTGTTTTAAAGGGGAGGGGAATGTAATACCCCAATTTTGGCCCTTGTGAAATATTGGCTTTTAATGTAAATATTGTATACATGCGATGTATGTGTCCCTAGCGTGGAGCTCAAGGCCAAGGCCCTGCTAGTGTATGTTTGTATTTTATTCAAATGGACAAGTATTTGATATTTTGTTATCCATGTGCTATTAAGCCATGGAATATTTTAAATGATGTAAATATTTGATAATGCAATAAAATACCAATACTGGCTATGGAAGCAACGAATGAGAAGGGGCCATGTGTATCCACTAGGGATTGGTGAGGGGGTTGTGGGGATAAACCATATGTTGCCAAATGTCATTGTAAGAACCCATTTTGACTTTCCTTGCTGACATTTATTTCTGTTGTAAGGAAGTTGTTGAAGAATTCAGTCCATGGCTTCAATGGAGCATGGGCAGCCCAGAAATGCGTATGGCAGAGCATGGGCTCTGTTTTCTTATACCACAAGTCACCCTACCTCATGGGAGTTGCTTCTCCTTCATTCCCATTCCATGGTGGAAGAACCCAACATCAATTTTCATCCATTACGAATTGCCAGCAGTGAGAAAAACCAGAAATCGCAACTTTGTAAGAACCCACGTTTTGCAGAGCCATAAACACCCAAAATTGGTATTTGACAATGAAATCCAATGGGGGATTCATAGATATGAACCTTGGGGTGAAATTGAGAGTATTAGATACCCCAAAATCCATTGGAAAACCCATTTTTTACAGCCCAAAAATGAAGTGACAGGATTGAGTTATTGGATAACAGAACTGTGAAAAATCCAAGTGTGAATGACTGAGCAGAGGTTGGGTTTGCTTGATAAACCCAGTGAAGGCTAGAATCTTAAGGAATTAGCAGTTGGACCTTTCTATGCCCACCCTGAAGAGCACTGGAGGGAAGGGACTGTGCAGCAGAGAAGGGGACCTTCCTTGTGTTGGGTGTGGTAGGTATTGTGGGTTCCATAACTGTTGAGTTTAATTGAGATGCATGTAGCTCTGTGGATGAGCTCACTGGCTTAGAATTTCCCTCCTTTGTCTTTGGTATGCTTGATAAACCCAACTGTGTGTTGGCTTAGCATAACTGTTGAGTGCAACCATGGCTGTGAGTGAGCCCATCTAGTTCCTTCTTAGTGGATACACAACCCAGCTCGGGGGTGATCTCTCAGCTGAAAGAATATAGGTTGGACAGAGATCTATGGTTGGGTGGAACGTTGCTCTCACATAGCCAGTTGTTGGACAACTTCATCTCAAAGATAAGTGTTCTTTGTGGTTTAAATTATGATCATTATTTTCTCTGTTTTGAATGTTAATTGTTCATGTTAATGAACTGAAACGATTATTTTAATGAGATTGATATGAAATCTGTAAATAGCATGAGAATGGGATTGATTCTATGTATGATCGATTCATCATCTGCATGGGTTAAATAAGTTGATGCATTCCATTCTGTGTGTGTGTTATTGTGTTTTAATTCCGATGTGTTTATATTGAGTTTGAATCTGCACACAGAAGTTTTATTTATTATGAATTTTCTTAGTAATGTTTGGGGCTGAGTTTACTAAATAAGCCCGGTATGTCAATCATGTTCCCTCTATGGTTTAGTATTGATGGAAGGGGACGTGGCATGAGTATATAGCAAGATGTATGGAGAGTGAGAAAGTAAAGGCTGAGCATGGACATCCAACAATATTAATTCAACCATTTCCAATTCCAAAATGGAAATGGGATGTGGTGACAATAGATTTCATTACCAAATTTCTTAGGATAGAAAAACAACATGATTCAATGATGGCAGTGGTAGATAAGTTGAAAAAGTTTGTACACTTCATTCTAATCAAGTCAACTCATAAGGAAGCTAACATAGAAAAAAATTATATGAAAGAGATTTCCAAATTACATTGAATACCCAGGGCAATTGTTTCATAAAGAGATTCAAAGTTTACTTCATTTTTTTGGAAAAGGCTATTTAAAGGATTTGGAATAAATCTAAATATGAGTACAACATATCACCCATAGACGGATGGAAATACTGAGAGGGTTAATCAAGTTACTGAAGATATTCTCAATTGTAAATCATGGATCAGCCATCAAAGTGGGAAGGTTACTTGCATTTGGTGGAGTTTTCTTATAATATTGGATATCATGCATCTTTAAATATGAGTCCATTTGAATCCTTGTATAGAATAAAATTCAATACTCCAATCAGTTGGGATAATATAGTAGACATAGTGGTTATTGGGCCAGAATTGCTTAAATATATGGAAGAGTAGATGGTTAAGATCAGGAAGAATTTGAAAACAAGGGAAAAGTAGAAAGAGAATTCAGAATTGGTTAACATGTGTAACTAAAATTCAGGCCAAAGAAAAATTCCTTGAAGCTTAGTATATGTCCTAAGCTAGCACCCAGATACTATGGGCCATTCGAAATATTAGCTAGGATATGTCATGTTTCATATGAGTTTGCATTCCATGCCCACATAAAAGTGCATAATGTGTTTCATGTGTCTTTATTGAAAAAGTATGTGCCTAATCCTAACCACATTATTGATTTTGATTTAGGTGGAACCAAAAGGATACATATTGATGCTACCAATGGTATCCAGGATAAGAAAGTCACGTTGCTCCAAAACAGTGCCATTGGGTAGGTAACGGTACATTATAGCCCTGAAGAAACAATGTGGGAGCTTGAGGATACTATGCGGGAGGCATACCCGCAATTGTTTTGAAATTTTGTATATGTTTAAATAGTACTGATATGCACTGAGGATGGTGCATAAATTAAGGGGGAGGGTAATGTAACACCCTATTTCTTACCCTAGTATGTAATGATGTAATTATGTAAATATTGATGAAATGGCTAGAATTCGTACATGAATGGTCTAGTGTGACCAGATGATGTACTTATGTTCATTTTATATTAATATAAAAACCACTACTATTGCATACTAAGAAGGATGAAGAAGAGATGGGGGAATATGATTCCACAAGCTAGAGAGTGAGAAGGGGTTTTAAGGGGGAGATAACCCTAGTGACTTATGATTTAAATCACTATCATTATTATTCCTTTTTATCCTAATTTTTATAAATCCTCTTTAATTAAAATTGCATTAGCCCTAACCTGAGTTAATTATCCTAAACCTGGGGATTATAGAGGAAACATATGGACTTCCCATGAGTTCTATTTGTCTAGTTCTCCTTATCCATGCATGCCACTGGGCTAGTTCTCAACATGCATACAAATTATTAAGAACTAGTTCATCTTGTCATCATTCTTCCATCATTCAACATGAGTTGTTGTTAGTTTTGAGCAATCATCACATGTACCATAGCCTAAGCCATCATATGTACTATAGTCTGGAGCCATACTCGAGAATGACGGATTTCCCTCGAGTCCTTGGTCGACCTGTCCTATATCTCTCAAAGGGAATTGGAGAAAGAAAGCTAGAAGGACTGTTAACTTAAAGAAGGGAACCCAAGGGTCTGTTAATTCAAATAAGGGAACCCCATTCCTTGGGTTGTGCATGATGATGGGGAAGGAATGCTAGTGGATTGGGATAGTTGTAGAGCAGAAATTCAGCACCTTCTTGTGGATTAATATCCCCATCTTGAGAGTGTCCTCTATTATAGAGAGAATTGATATAACAAAGTGCCTACAGCTGGGAGGAATGTCCTTTGTCTGCAGTTAGTTGGAGGATTTATTTAATAAGTTTCTATTTATGTATATGAAATGTTTGTATTTATCTATGTTATGTATTTCTCTTAACCAATGTTATCTGATTATTTAAATCTATGGATTTATTGGTATTATGTGAATGCAATCATGTAGAAATAGCCTGCAACATTTTTACATATGTTTATATTAATTTTGGGAAATTATATACATATTTAATTTTGTTGTAAATGGTTAATTAAATCAATCGAAAAATGACAGTGTGTATCAGAGATGAATTTGGCCAGTAGTTTGAGTGCCCCGTGGCTCCAAAGGCATCATGAGGTCATACGGTATGTGACACGTCCCTTCTTACGAACACTTGATGAGTAACTAGATCATACATATTATATGGTTTATGATTAGAACAACAACCAATGAAAATACATTTCATTGATTTTGCATCAAGTAAATCCCCTTAATTTCTTTTGGAATATAAGAAAATGATTTACATAAAAATATGATCAAATGATTCACAAATGGCTTATAACAAATTCATAAGTAGTTTTAAATTTTAGGAACTTAGTTGAACTCCTATTTTGTAAGTACATAGATGTACTTACCACTTCATCCCATAAACTCTTGAGGATATTTTAACTCTTCGACATACTTCTAGCACAATCAATTAATGTTTAGTTCTTTGTCTCAGCTACCCCATTTTGTTGAGTATATGGAATTGTACATGTTTTAATATACAATTTTCCTTACAATACTTTACAAATTCATTTGAATTGTACTCTCCCCTTCCATCTGATCACAAGATCTTGATATGCTTTCTGATATACTTTTCAATCATGGATCTAAATTATTTAAAATATTCAAATACATCACTCATATTTCTAATGAAGTAAACCCATGTAAAATGAGTTCTATCATCAACAAATATAAAGAAATAAGAATGCACTAACTCAAGAAGGTCTCTCTTTCTTTGATTTGTTTTTATTGGAAATGTATTTATATGTTGTTTTTCTAGTGAACATCTTTCAAAATCGATATGTTCATTCTTGAAAATAGGAAGACCCCTCACCATATCCTTATTTTGCAACAAAGCATGATCTCTAAAATTTGAATGTCCATACCTCGAGTGCCAAAGCTACTTTACAATAGTGGTTTTAATCTTTTGAAGGCATCCAATTTTGACTTGTTTTCCAATCACCTTGTTGTTATTGAGCATGTCCTTTACAAAGCAACCTCTCTTTACAATTTTGACCTTTGTTACTTGATCTATAATTTTTTAAACATAGATTAAGATTCATTTTTTTATATTTTAGGTACATACATCACATTTTCAATTTTCTTTACACATATGTTTGGTAATTGCATGCATATATTACCATATCCTTTTATTTCATGAGACCTATCATCTCCTAAGAATTTTTTTTAGTGTCATATTTTCATAAAGATTATAAAACTAATCTCTATTACACACCATCACACTTGTCTTGTTCTACAATGAATAGCTTCAAATCAATTTTTACTCTACTTTCTTTATAATAAAAAAAAATCTTCTTATTTTTTATACTTGGATTCATTGAGATTTCTTACCATGCAGTATTTTGTATGATGTCCAAGCTTACTACAATTAAAAAATTTACCTTATGAACATAGTTGTCTAGTTTTTTTTATGCTCCTTATCCTTGTTGTGGTTGTGATTCTAATCTACCTTATTTATTCTTCAGCAATGGCTTTCCCTTGAAAGGTTGTTTTCTTTTGGCCATTGATGTCAAATCTGTGGAATCCTCCTTTTTCAACATTTCCCTCCTCTCTTATTCTTGAATCATAATATCTATCAAATCATAAAAGATGACACATTTTCCTTAGATACAAACCTAGTGATAAAAACTTTATATTTTAACAACAGATCCCTTTTAAAGTAAAGTAACGAGATTATTACTAGATATTTGTTCTCCAGTGTCACCAAGTTTGTCTCTCACATCCAATCTAGATAAATAAGCATTTATACTTTCATTATATTTCCTCTTAACTAAAACAAGGTTACTTTTAAGAAACAAGATTCAATTTGAATATACCATTTTTTTAACACAATGAATGACTTACAATCCAATATGTGGGTAATGATAATGTCTTTTATAGTATATTCATAATAGAACTTTAACCTTAATTTCTCTCTCTTTTCTCAATATCTAAGAAGATTAGATCAGCTAATTTGACTTTACCAAATATTATAACCTTCCATTAATGTTTGGATCTTAAATTTCCTATTCACATAATTTAACCCATCATTACATTCATCTTTAACCCAATTTTCTCAATATCTAAGAAGATTAGATTAGCTAATTTGACTTTACTAAATATTATAACTTTCCATTAATATTTGGATCTTAAATTTCCTATTCACATAATTTAACCCATCATTACATCCATCTTTAACCCAATTTGGGTTGCGGTTGACTTTGTTGTTGAGCCTTGTCATAAATCAAAATTACAATTAGGTTAGGTTACTATAGAGTTGCTATTGAATAGGTTGCTATAGAGTTTCTATTGATTTTTTTGTTTAGCTTGTGATAAATCAAAATTATAATTAAGTTATTATTAGCTAATTTACTAGCTTCATTTAGATAAGAATATATTAATTTCCACATAGGGCTAATAAACAATTTTTTTTTAAAACTGCTTCAATTTCTCAACGCTACAATTTCAGATGTGAAGGCTTATTAGCTATTAGCTAATGGGCTTCACACCAAAACAATGGCTCTTGAAATTCTGGCAACTTCCGTCACTCATGCCCTCCTCCTTTACCTAATTTGCTGGAGTGCCTTAACTTGAGTTCCCATACGAAAATAAAAAGAAGAAAGAAGATTGTTTGATTTGTTGTATCGCATTAACACTTAACAACTATTTATTGTATATATGATTGGATTATATCCATTTAACTTGATAACATGGCAGTGGCTAACTTTTAACCTTCTCTTCATCTACCTGGTAATCATATCACAATCAATATTATCCTTATCCTGAAATTTATAGCCATGTAAGCAAATCTATTTCTCAATTATCTCTCAATCTTCTCCTTATCTCTGCATCTATAGCCATGCTCTACACAGATCTATTTCTCATTTTCTGCAGCTAGTCCTGATCACTGAATATCGTTAGGTATGTGACTCTTTTTTCACAATCAAAAGGAAATCTCAGTCTTCACATAATGCTCGTTCTTTCAGTAAAATACTGGAAAAGTTAATGACTTATGGTGAAGAAACAATGGACTGCAATCTACCAAATGAAACAATTGTCTATGAGTAGATCGCTATTTCATAACTCAATAATATGCCTGTTTGCAAATCTCGACTAGTTTCTTAAATTAACTTTTAAACTTTCAAATATTATACAGCTATGAAATTTCAAAAACATTTTATGGACTATGCTGTTAGGATCAGCTATATATTAGCAAAATTCCAAACTCATTTTGTGGACAATGCTGTCCGTATAAGCTATATAGCTGCAATATACAACGTAGGTCGAAAGAACTTGATAGATAACATAAAATGAAATGACAAGCTTCTTTAAAATTTCAGTTTTTCACTGTTACTTAACATGGAGTAACAAACAAGGAAAATCAAGCTGCTTATTTCACATTCAAACAGATCTGTGTGAGTTTATTGTATACAGAGAAAAAACCAGGGGCATTTTCCAGCCTTCTGGAGGTGAGGTGATCCAGAATTCTTGTTGTAAGAGTCTCTATAAACTCTATTCAACAACTCAATCCAAATTGTAACATCTACCTTTTTCTTCTACTTGCCAATATTATTAACACAATCATTAACTTGTGACCTGGTGAACATCAATACGTTATAACTTAAGCTAGTTGTCTAAAACTGCTACGATTTGGTCCTGAGAAAATCGTATTTTCAGACACGAATTTGCCGGAATAGGGGATAGGATTTTTAAAATCTCAAATAACAGTATTAATCCTGCATAATTTGGATGCCCTGGGGGTTTTCCAGGGTACTGAATTCATCTAGATGTTCAGAAAAACTATTTAATCAATACAAATCGTCGGATTTTTAAATTTCATATTGTCCGATTCCAACCAAGTTTTGGCGAGACAGACTTTTAGACGACTTCTTAAGTTAAGTGCCACAAACTGCCTATTATCCCTATCTCATTATCACACGAGAACTCAAATATTTTTGATATATTTTTTGTTTATTTAGAATTTAGAAAATCTACCATAAAACAAAAACCTTTACACCACATTTCTCTCATGTTTCTGTCCTCCACCCTAATTTAAAGATAATAAACACCTAGGAATGTAACAATTAACATTAAACATTTTATGTCAAAGCAAAAAATTGAGAACCAAAGTACCTGAAAGAAGTGTAAACCCACATGTAAACGTCTGATATTTTAGCTCAGACATCATCATCTATACAGTACTATCATATCAAGGGTTATGAAAATGTAACCTGCATCATGAGGCTTGGAATTTCAAACCTCAGGATGCAGATTACACATTCATAATCCCTGTAAAATTGTTATTGCTGGCGGTTTGGATGCACCAGCCATCTGTTTAATATTAACGCATTGCGTATGACCCGGTGGAAGTATTTATAGTGCTACCTGCAACAACAATACCATGAAAAAGGATCATGCCAAACCATCTGCCACGAAAAATCGACGGGCAATGATAGATTCGCTTACAAGGAGATGCTTCGATGTTTTCATTGTCTTTTCCATAAAACAGCTTTCCGTCCAGTATCCAATTGTATCCAATTTACCTTTTTGCCGGCGTCCTTCATATATTCCATTCGATCATCTCAGGCCCGCAGTACAAATGCATTCAAATTTCCCAGGCGAATCATAGAAAAGAGGGAACCATCCATTTCTCGAAGCGAAAAAAGCAAAATCAGATGTTCAAAATGAAAATTCGAATGGACCCAGTCCAATATAATATATCCATATACAATGTTGCAGCCATTACAGGCGATCTCTCTTCTTTTTGTTCTCGGATAACGAAAATGTTTTCGTCCTCGATCCTCTCATAGATTCATAGAATTACCTCCTGGAATGTCCGAGATTTGAGTTTCTCTTTATTGAAAAAAGTGCAAAAAGAATTGGGAAGGAAGGAAATATTTTAAAGTAAGCGACGCTAAAAATAGTTTATGGGACAGATCATTCACACATGCCATTAGCTTTGGAATTTATAAATGTTTTTAGTGAATATTATTTTTAAATAAATAATTTTGTACGAAAAATAAATTGTATTTTGATTATTAAATAATTACTTTATTATTTTAATAATTTATTTCTTTTGGTAAACATAAATTATATAGGTGTAAAATTATAAAGAAGAAGTGTGTGTATAAATAGTTGGTATGGCTAGGATTATTGTTCTTCTTGAGCATCTCATTCTACCCAAGAAGCCTAAAAGTCACTTGCATGGGCATGACCTTGTTAGTTGGGCATGACCAACAACCACTTGTATCACCCAAACTATGCCTCACTAACATGTCTTGACTAAACCTAAGCCATGCACCTAATACTTGCATAATGTGAGTGTACTCATTTCAACATAGGCAATGTTGTACCAACACCACCCAACCATAGGAAACCTTGTTACACCTCCCTTGAGCCAAGCAAGATTGAACAACCAACAATCCAACTTTGGATGATGATTTCACCCATCTATTCCAACATTTGATAGTGCCTGTAGAAATTCATGTCCCCCAGGCACTAAGGCATTCACATATCTTAAATACACACAACAACAAATATTGCCTTAGCATGGTCAACACACCATCCACTACATTCCCATATCATGTTATCACCCGCTAAATCCTGCACCACAGAACCTCATCGATCATCCCACCGTACTTAGGAAGGAATATTTGGTCCTCATAGCCTACACACTAGTACACCATCCTAAACATCTTGCAGCTCACCCATGAGTTGGTTACCAAGGCTACCAAAATATAGGTTATTCATGCACACTTAGCCACGTCTGTTGAGCATGTCCTTTATAGTTGACAAGGGTTAGGTGGTCAAGTCTTCCTTGAAGTCTAGGGTCCTAACATAAGATATGGATTTACTTTTTAAATCTTAGCTTTTGGTATCCTTTCTATTTTGCAAGATTAATTTTCTTATTTGAGGATTGTGATTTAACATTTGGTATCAAAGTGTGCAATCTTTGGTCTTAGATCTCAAAGTTTTTATTCACAAGTAATTTCCTACTTTAGTTTGAGATGAAGAATCCTTGTTAAATGAAAGAAAACTTGATGTTTTCCTACTTTAGTTCCACATTCAAAGTAAAATCCTTGCTCCATGCAAGAACACACATTTGTGTGTCTTCATAACATAGAGAAAATATCCTTGTGGCTTGAATGTGGTTCATTTGAGCTCCCAAAGCCCACCCAAATCCCTTAGAATTCAATCATTGTGTTCTTTTTGAGATACTCACCTCTACTCCATCAACATTTTTAGCAGCAAAATTTCTACCCAGTTTCCTTTGTGTTCAGCCATTGATTCATAAACTATGGTCCTAAAGTCCACAGTTTCACCAACACATATCCTTTGTTTCAGAACTAAAGAGTGACGAGGTTTATTCATCGGCCTATAACCCTCGACTTAATTTGATACCTCTCCTTATGAGACTATGAAAGCGCCTGCCATTAGATCATTTCCAAAAACAAGAGCCACGAGTGGCAATGTTTGTGACAACCTGCAGGATGACCTGAGGAGGAGCAAGAATTGTCCTAGATGTGAAGAATATATTAACGAGCAAAATCAGAAGAACCTATCTAGCACCAATGAAGTTTTCAATGACGATTTCAGTGGTGCACAATTAAAATATGTTTATATAGAAGCTGGTATGCTTGCGTTGCGTCGAGATGCCACTGAGGTTACCCATGAAGTTTTCAATGAAGGAATAAATCAAGTTCAAGCTAAGAGAAATCGATCTTGAATTACTATGTGTAACATGCTTTTCATTGGATCAAAATTTGATGGTCAAGTTTTGCTTTTGCATTTTATTGAGCAGCATTTGCAATTAGTTCATGTAACCATAAAAGGTAGAAGAAGACATGCATTGCTTGTCATAAACATAATGACTAATAACTAGGAAAAAGTGAAGCTAAGGTGTAGCTGAAAAACAAAAGCAATATGTTGCACTAGTTTGGATTTCTCGCACCCTTTTTCACAAAGATTTTAAATGCGTATTAGAGATAGTTTTTCACACCATGCTCAATTTTCTAATTTGTTGTCTCATCCATTCGCTTCTTCATCACCTAGTAGCTTTCATGGGAGAGCTCATATTCCACATGAAAAGTAGCATTCAACATTATTAACACATCATGAAGTCTTGAACCAAAATTGTTTTGCAACAGATGAGCACAACAATTTCATCAATTTGAGCCACCAGCAAAGCTTACCGAGTGATCACAAGTTTTCAGACTACCAGGAGCAGTCATTGAACCTACACGATGATTGTCAACTCCAAGGTCAGCTCTTCTATCACATAGAGAATCTCAATCCTACAACATACCAAATGATACCCATGTCTAAACAGAGATGCTCACTTTATTGAATGGAAGAGAGCAAGACTGCATCACAGGCGATCTTATTCCATGACAGACATATATGTAAGTTGTGAAACCATTTCTTGGAAACTGTGTATGTATTTTGCTAAAGGGTATTGCAAACATGTCTCCAGCTATTTTTTTGCTCACAGTTATCCACATTCTGAGAACATCTCAAGTTCAATCCCCGTGGACTCCCACTTCAAAGAATCTTTCTATGTAGAATCGTTGGAGAAATTAGAGTTAGAACTGGAAGAATTATTGACATAAAGATGGGTGCATGTCTCCATTGATTCTCTGCCTCATCTCTACCACGAAAGATTTGGTAAAACTTTGCAAGCTAAGGGGTACTTGACCGAGAGCCAGAGGCATGGGAAATTCGAACGCAGCTTGACGAATCTACTAGCACAGTTGAAGAGACTTACATGATAAATAAGGTAATCTCTCATCAACTGTTTTGGTTGAAATATTATATATAGGTTTCTTGTATCTTGCCAAAGATAATTGGTCAACGATAAAAGAACGCCCTAAACAATTCATAAACAAATGAAAAAATTGAGAATGTTCATGGCTTTGACAAATCCATCTCTTTGACAAATCCATCTGCATAATAGATATGAAAAGCTTGCCGCATTAAATTTTACATTTAGAGAAGTTTCTTATTGAAATGTTGGAATCTGTTGGAAATCATATTGTCAATGAGAATCATGTTTATTTTCAACGAGAATGAACTGTACTCGTACCTGAATTATGCTCTTTGAGGTCACAAGGAAAAAGTAATTTGTAGTACACTTAAAAAAGCAATGCGAAGGGGTTTCAAGATGCTAGTTTTATATATTTATTGGAATTTGCAAGGAGTAAAAGATGACATACACAAGAGCTGCTTGCTTATATAGATATTTGTGATTTACTAATAAGCCTAATCTCAGTAAGATTACGATTCTTGAGATTCCTATGGATCCACGATAGAGTATGTTGAAGGATTGGAAGCTCGACATTTTTTTATGGATCTCGCCCTCGCTTCCTGTCAGTACATCCAGCTGACTCTTTTTGAGCATGCTCAGCACAAACTCTTCAAAGAAGAGGCTCTGATTCAGTGAAAATTTGATGACAATGTCACGAGTTCGAGTGTCGGTTTAAAGAATATAGTCAGACGTGAAGAGGGTCTGCTTGTTTAGGATATGAACGTAGTATTTGTTGTCGAACAAATTTGGAGTGCGAATATCCAAGTTGGTGGTGTTGATTGTTGTATTAGCAAGGCAGGTAAGGTAAATATTCTTAGCGAAACTATGGTCCATTGTGGGATCTCGCATTTGTTGACTAGTAATTATGTTATATAGTTGTTTCTAGAAGGAGGAGTAGTTTCTTTTTCCAATTGTATGCCATCCTGATCACACATAATAATAATAATAATTTTGCTCAAGTTAATACTAAGAGTTTGTCATGAGCATTGCAAATTCCCCAAAGAATAGAAAAAGGAAAAAGTGAAGTTCTTGAAGAGGCAATAGTACCTAAGAGGACCACTAGATGTGTGAAATTCAAGCCTTTGGGACCCAAAACATTGATAAGCCTCGTTACGTTGGAGGCTGGGGAAGGAAAATTGGTGAGAGTGGTCGATAAATTTGCAAAAGTAAGGTTGTCTCTGCGGCCGAGTGGTATGGGATAGAATGGCCCTCCATCCTTCACCAAATTCACATATTAATCCAACTAGTATATTTAGAAGAATAAACATATTATATCCAATTGTTGGAAAAATGTAATTACGAGTTGATTGTGTATCTAGTTTGGGCCAGCTCTGCCAGTCATTCTGTCACTCTTTTTGTCAGTTTGTTATGTCAGTTAGTCAGTCAGTCTGCAACCAATCCGGCTCATGTCTCCTAGTATTTATGTAACCACGTTTGTATTATGCATGTCAAGAATTCTTAGGTAGAAAATAATTGCAATATTTATTGTAACACAGTAGCTTCCGGGTGAAGCGATGTCAAGTCGGTGGTTTTGCAATTCCTATATATAGAAGAAGATAATTGAAAAATAGAGAGAGATGTGTAAGGGAAGAAGAGAAGAAGAGAAGAGCCATAGTGAAAGGAGAAGAAACTCATAGTCGTGAAACAACCCAAGCTCTGTAAGAAGTGAAAGATCATAGTAAAATCTTATCATTGTTAATGCCACAAGTTACTCAATTTTACTACGGTACTATATATAAGTTCATAGTTTTATGTATTCATTCTCAAGAATGTTGAATATTGCATGTAGCACATCTTATCCAGATTTACTTGTGTAAATGTTGTTTACATTTACGTCTGTAAAAGAAATCAAGATTTCCAAATAGTTCACAATGGTAAAAGTTCTATTTTAACGAGAAGTAACTTTGCATAAGTTTCATTTTATATTTTGGTTTGTATGTCTTAGCAAGAAATATTTCAATATAAAGTTTGTTTAAGAGTCCCGTGAAGTTAAGAAGTAATGGAAGTCCACGAAGTAAAGTATTTCGCGAAGTTAATTTATGTGAAGTTAATTTCCGCAAAGTTAATTTCTGCCAAGCTAGTGTTCAGCGAAGTGAATTCCTCGACGAAGTAAAATTTTGGGGTTCCCTATTATATGATCGGCAAAATCCAAAGCGAAGAAAAATAAAACTTTCATTTACTGCGCAGTTGATCTTTTTAACTGTGCGGTGTGCTTTTCCCTTAATCGGGTATCAGAGCGTGGTTTATGAAAAGTAGGAATTCTATTTACAAAAGGGAAAAGCGATTAAGAATGGCTTCCAGTTCTGGTAATTTGGAAACTCCAATCTTTTCTGGTAAAAATTATGAATATTGGTCTCTAACTATGAAATATTTGTTCAGAGGTCAATATGTATGGGAAATAGTCGAGAATGGTTATGTAGAACCAGCAGATCTGACAACTTACAGCAATCTCACACAAGCTAAGAAGGATGTCTTGAGGGAATAGAGGAATAAAGGTGGAAAGGCATTGTTCCACATACATCAAGCAACACATGAATCCATACTCCCAATAGTAGAAGCAGCGACGTCAGCTAAGGAAGCATGGGATACACTGGAAAATTCCTATCAAGGTTTGAACAAGGTAAGGAATGCCAAACTACAATTCCTTAGAAGAGATTTTGAAGCTCTGTCGATGAAAGATACATAGTCAGTAGAATCATTCTATACTCGTGATATTGGTCTGATTAATCAAATAGTCTCATGGAGAAAATCTAAGTGACCAAAGAGTTGTTGAAAAAGTTCTTAGAGTTCTTCCAAAAAATTTGAATCTTTAGTTGTGACCCTGGAGGAAAACAAATATCTGTCCCAATTTACTATTAATGAGTTGCAAGCCTCGCATCTCAATCATGAACATAGAATCATCAGATCAGATACATCATTAGAAGGTGCATTTGTAGCATAGTCATCCATAAGTCGTGGAAGAGGTAGGGGAAGATCAAACTCTAAAGGTCGAGGAAGAAGTTCTTTCAGAGGAGGTCGCAGCTACAGCCCTGCACATGTCGCTGGTAGAGGTCAGAATCAGATCCCCAGTCAACCAAGTGGAAAAATGTATGATAAATCAAAAATTCAATGTCATTACTATAAGAGGTTTGGACACTTCGTATATGAATGCAGGAAGAAGCAGTATGACCAAGGAAAGCAAGGCCAAACACAGTCAAGCAACAGCAACAATCCGAATAGCTCACTGTTCTTAGCATGTGCATCTCCACTTGAATGCAATGTTGTCCAAGAAAGTCCAAATGACATATGGTATTTAGACTCAGGATATAGCAATCATATGACTGGTAATTTAAATCTATTCTCTAGTCTAGATAAATCAGTTCAAAATGATGTCACACTTGGAAACAATATTCAAGTCACCGTTTTGGGTAAGGGTACTGTTGATATTCTAACCAAACAGGGGAAGCATAAATTTATGCCTGATGTTTATTATGTTCAAGGTTTGAAGCATAATTTGATGAGCATTGGACAACTGATGGAAAAATGTTACAAAGTTCATATGACAGGAAAGCATTGTCTGATCAAGGACATATATCCAAGCAATCGCTTAATAGCCGAAGTGCAGCTAACAAGCAATCGCTTGTTTCCTTTGAGGATAAGGCCAAACATAAAAGAAAAAACAACTCAAGTTGTTCATGGAAGTCATAATGGAAATTCAAAAGCTGCATTTGAGGCAAAAAGTAAAGCAACAGACAATCACAGCAACATAGTAATGCAAGCAGCATTTCAAACAAAAATAAAGGATGAATCCTGGTTGTGGCACTTCAAATTTGGACATCTGAATTTTGGTGGGATGAAGCTACTACACATGAAGGACATGGTGAAAGGATTGCCATTAATCGAAAAGCCGGAGAGAATTTTTGAAGGTTGTATTTTTGGAAAACAACACAGAGAGACTTTTCCAGTCGAAAATTCATATAGAGCTCGCACACCACTTGAAATTGTGCACTCTGGTATTTGTGGACTGATGCAAACACCATCCATGGGAGGATGCACTTACCTTCTCCCATTTATTGATGATTTCACAAGAAAAACCTGGGCATATTTTATAAAACATAAATTTGATGTGTTTGGATGTTTTCAGCAGTTCAAGGCACTTGTGGAGAAGCAGAGTGGTTGCAACATCAATATCTTAAGAACAGACAGAGTGTAATGTCCCCAATTCGACCCCATGGCATTAAAATCATAAATGATGTAATATTGTTATAAAATCGTGGTGAGGAGCTCAAGGCCAAGGCCCTGCCATCGATTTATCAATGCATATGGTTCACGTGCTAGCCATGCGCAATGGAATTGTGAACATGATGTAAATATGCATTTTAAATAAAATACCCACAACTAGCTATGCAATGCAACAAGAGATGGGGGCATGATTTTTCAAGGAATTGGGAGGGAAAACATTCAAACCCTTGAGCCAATCAAGATAAGCCAAGTGTCAATGAGATAACCCATCAAACCCTCAACTACCATGTTGACTTTTGTACCCAATCATTCATTTCTCCCAAAAGTTGGTTGAGGTAGTTAATACCTGTCCAAAATTCAAGTATGGGCAACCACCCTGCATGGAAAAACGTGTTTGGCTTCCTTGACAAGAAAAGAGCCATGAAATTGCCTCCCAAGCCATAACCCATCAAGCATTTTTGCCTCTCTCACATTTTTGGAGCTGCCTGGGCGTTTTTCCTCCATGTTTTCATGTATTTCCCTTGTTTTTCAATCAGGAAGATGGCGCTTTTGTTTGGTTTACCAATGATGAAGAGAACAGATCGTTTTGGGGTTTCAATGAGGCCGTTTTGGCCATTGGAAACGCCCATAACCTGTGGAAGAAATTGGGTTTCTCCCTAGGGATGATTTTCCCTTTTTACAGTTCGTTTGGTGAGCCACGATTTGGGGAAAACCCATGGCCTTTTCCCTCTCACACAGTCTGAGCTAGCTGGGCTTTCCCCATCACGTTTTTTCACCATTTTCCTACATTTTCCATGCCTGGGAACTCGTTTTTGTATTGCACAATGTCTAGGAGGAAGGGAGCCACAATTTTGGGGTTTATGGAGGTCGTTTTTGTCCCTTGAATGCCCATAAACGTTTTCTGGAAACGATTTTTGCTCTCCCAGGGTTGATTCCCCAATTGCCATTTCGTTTTTGGTGTGCCCATGATTTGGGAAAGTCCATGGCCATCTTATTTGTAAAATCCCATTGCTGAAAATGGACATCTATGCCCAGTTTGAGTTGTTGTGTGTAAAAGAAGGTTGGGGTTGAGATGGGTTTCTATTGCTTTGGTTGTGCATGAGCTGGAATGTCCCATTTCCTTGGAATAATCATGCCCAACTCGGGGGTGGCAGTTGTGTTGAGAAAAATGATGAACATAAATGGCCTACAGTTGGGTGGAACGTTGCAGCGACATAGATAGTTGTTTGGGACAATTGCACAATGGAGATAAGTGTTCTTCTGTCTATGTATCTACTTCTGAAATGTTTAAATTGATGACTGATTTCTATATGCTGTATGCATATGATGTGTGTGTGGATGAGTTTTAATTCCGCTGTGCATATTTGTTTGATTTACATCTGCACACATTTATTTAATTACTGTGAATCTAATGAATGGGATGAATTTTATGTGAAAGCCCCAGATTCTAGTGCCATGTTCCCTTCCTGGAATTGGACAGACGGGAGAGTATGTTACACAGAGGGGGTGAGTATGATTCAAATGATTTCTTAAACTTTTGTAAAAATCATGGAATACATAGGCAATTCACTACGCGGTATACACCGCAGCAGAATGGTATCGTGGAGAGGAAGAACAGAACCATTATGGAGATGGCACGCAGTATGTTGGCAGCCATGCATCTATCAAATGAATACTGGGCTCAAGCAGCGGAAACTGTTGTATACATCATGAATCGATGTCCGACAAAGACCGTGAAGAACAAAGTTCTGCACGAAGCCTGGACATGTATGAAACGTAGTGTTTTGTATTTAAAAGTTTTTGGTTGTGTAGCATATGCACATGTTCCAGATGAGCTAAGAAGGAAGTTAGACAATAAAGGACAAAAATGCATTTTTATTGAGTATTCTGAAGACACAAAAGCATACAAGTTGTATGATCTTGTTGCAAGAAAACTTATTATCAGTAGAGATGTTCAGTTTGTAGAAAATGAAGCATGGGATGGAACCATAGAGAAGAATGTTAAAATCGTGTTCACATGTCAAACATGATGACATCGCAGAGGATGTGGTTGAGACTCCACATGTGAATCAGAATGTCGCATCTCCGTCTACTCCCATGACAACGCGACATGTCTCAGCACAAGGAAATCCAACACAAGTCACAGTTCAAGCTACTCCAACAAGCACACCAAGTGCGCAACAAACTCCATCTAGTAGTTTGAGAAGTTCGACATCATCAACTCCGACAAAGACAAGAATTTTGTGTGAGATATATGAGACTGATACACCTAATTCATTCTCAGTTTTTGCATTATTTTCTCAAGTTAATGATCCTCTAACATTTGAATAAGCTATTGAAGATAAAGTTTGGGAACAAGCCATGGATGAAGAAATATAATTCATTGAGAAGAATCAAACATGGGAACTAGTTGATATTCCTAAGGAAAAGGATGTGATAAGCGTCAAATGGATTTATAAGACCAAGCAAGATGCTGATGGAAATGTGTAGAAGCACAAGGAAAGATTGGTAGCAAGAGTATTCACAAAGCAGCCTAGCATAGACTTCAATGAAACCTTTGCACCTATAGCATGAATGGACACTTTCAGAACAATTTTTGCCATCGCAGCACATAAGACATGGCCTGTTTACCAAATGGATGTTAAGTCTGCACTTTTAAATGGTTGTTTGGAGGAAGAAGTATATGTGGAGAAGCCACAAGGCTATGAAGTTCCAGGACAAGGACACAAAGTATACAGGCTGAAAAAGGCACTCTATGGTTTGAAGCAAGCTCTTAGAACTTGGTACAGTCGCATTGACTCTTACCTCATTCAGAATGGATTTCACGGAAGTGAATGTGATCCAACACTGTACACAAAAATCAACAAGCAAGGTAATAAGCTAATTGTTTTCCTCTATGTAGATGATTAAATATTTACTGGTGATTTTGGCATAGAGGAATTTAGATCAGTCATGGAAAGTGAATTTTCAATTACTAATTCGGGGCTTATGAAATATTTTATGGGCATTGAAGTTCAACATACTGAAAAGGGTATATTTATATCTCATTCGAAGTATGCAAGTGATTTATTGAACAAATTAAAAATGTTAAATTGTAAGACAGCTCCAACACCAGTGATAACAGGTTTGAAATTGAGAAAGGATTATGATGGATCCAATGTAGATCCTACGCTGTTCAAAAGGCTTGTTGGGAGCATTATGTATATTACTGCAATAAGGCCAGATATCATGTATGGAGTCAGTTTAATCTCAAGATTCATGGAGTCACCAAAAGAATCTCATTGGCAAGCAGGTAAAAGAATTCTGAGGTATGTAAGTGGAACAAAAGACTTTGGTATTTTGTATTCAAACTCAGAAAATATCAAACTCATTGAATACACTGATAGTGACAATGGAGGCAGCATAGATGACGGAAAAATCACGTGTGGGAATACATTTCATTTAGGAACTGGTGTTGTATCATGGGCTTCGAAGAAACAACCCATTGTAACCCTTTCTTCAGCAGAAGCAGAGTATGTTGCAGCTACAAGCGATGCATGTCAAGCCGTTTGGATGCAGAGGATGTTAAGTGATTTGTCGCAGAACCAGCAAGAATCCACAGTCATTTACTGCGACAACAATTCAGCTATCGCACTGTCAAAGATCATGTGTTCCACAAGAGAACCAAGCACATCGACACAAGGTATCATTTTATCAAAGAATTGATAAATAACAAATAAATCTGTTTAGAATTTTGCAAGTCTGAAGATCAGGTAGCAGACATATTTACAAAACCATTGGCAAGGGACACATTCCAATATCTGTGAATTTGTTTGGGAATGACAAGTTATGCACAGTGAACTTCGTCATGCATAGAGCATGTTTCATCTCTAGAACATTTTGTAAAATTTCATTTTTGTTTAATGATCCCCATCTGTTCATAATTAAGGGGGGCTGTTGGAAAAATGTAATTCCGAGTTGATTGTGTATCTAGTCTACACCGACTCTGTCATTGTTTTTGGTAGTCTGTTATGTCGATCAATCAGTCAGTCTACAACCAATCCGGCTTACGTCTCTTAGTATTTATGTAACCACGTTTGTATTCTGCATGTCAAGAATTCTTAGGTAGAAATTAATTGCAGTATTTATTGTAACACAGTAGCTTCCAGGTGAAGTGATCTCAAGTCGGTGGTTTTGCAATTTCTATATATAGAAGAAGATAATTGAAAAACAGAGAGAGATGTGTAAGAGAAGAAGATAAGAGCCAGAATGAAAGGAGAAGAACCTCATAGTCGTGAAAGAGCCCAAGCTTTGTAAGAAGTGAAAGATCATAGTAAGATCTCATCATTGTGTAATGCCACAAGTTACTTAATTTTACTACGATAATATATATAATTTCATAGTTTTATGTATTCATTCTCAAGAATGTTGAATATTGCATGTCGCACATCTTCTCCAGATTTACTTGTGTAAATGTTGTTTACATTTATGCGAAGTTGCAAAGTTAATTTATGCTAATCTAGTGTTCGACGAAGTGAAATCCTCAGCGAAGTAAAATTTTGGGGTTCCCTATTGTATGATCGGCGAAGTCCAAAGCAAAGAAAAAGAAAACTTTCATTTACTACACAGTTCATCTTTTTAACTGCGCCGCGGTGTGCTTTTCCCTTGACCAATGCATCCTAAACATTAATTAAACACAAATTAAATTAGTTTTGACAAAATGAGTTAGCATAACAATGGAGTCACGGGAAGCTAATGATTTGAAAATTTTAAGGAGTACTTACTCACATAAAAGCTTTCAACTAAGATCTTTACTAACCAAATGTTTGCATATGTATTTGAGCATTTGCATATGTAAGCTTGCCTTAATCAGAAACAAGAAGAAACATAAATACACATAAACGAATGAGACAACCAATATGGCAACGGAGTTCACCAGACCCCCTGGCTACATCTCCAGGTTCGTCAACTTCGAACCGTTTTGATTAATCTTCCTTCTTGAGATTTACATCAACATCATGTGGCGTTTTCCCTTCTTGGGCTCTCACATGAATTTTCTTAAGTAAGACCTCCTTACTTAACTCCTCAATACAAAATAAACATCTCAATGAGTGCTCTCTCAATAAACAAGCTCTTCAAAACAAAGAAAGTTTACCCCAAACTCTCCAAAGTAAAAGCTTGCCTTCACTCTCCAAATGAGAAGCTTTTATATGCTTTCTCATGAGTGATTAGTCATCACCCCAAATATCTCCCATGATCCCATAAAGTAGGATCATGAGACACCTCTAAGGGTATGTGGAGGAAGAGTCTATTTCCTTCTCCATGAGAATCTCCACCTCCCTTAGGTTTAGGAAACCAATCCATGAGGTGGATTCTCACCTCTTAATTTCCTTTTTTAATAATAAAAAATAGGAAATTAATGTGCAAACCCCTATTACATTTCTTTTGTACATAAAAATCATTCTAGGTACAAATTGTCATAAGAATCCTACTTGTCGTCGAAACTTCAACCTGAATTTGTTTGTGCACGCAACATCCATTTGGCATCGTTGAAGTTGCTTTTGAAAGCTGCCTGAGAGCTCTTCAATTGCTGATCAACTATAATGGAAATAGACACCGTCTTCAAGCTTCGACTGAGATTAACCTCCTGGACCAAATCTCTCCACTGAAAGAACTTTTGGACCTCCAAAAGTTTTAACTCAAAAACTGTAGAAAGACCTTTGCCTTTATCTTCTTCATGGCTATCTTTTGGCTTTATTTGAGCTGATGCTTGCATTTTTTATCGATTTTTAGGGTGTCGAGCACCACCGACCATGCACCCAAATTACAAAGATGCCTTTAATTACAAATTAAGGCTTTAAACATGACACCTTCACCTTCCACTCAATAGTGGCTACAAGGCCATTTACAATGTCTCAACAAGGCCTTAGGCATAAAAATGAAAATGCCTCTCACTCTTTTCAGCCTAAGAGTGGCTAAACAAAGCCTTTACAGTATGTCAACATCAAATTTTTAAAGGCAACATGCCATAACAAAAGTGCTTCAATAGTCTAATGAAAACTATAATATGAAACCATAATGGCATGTACATCAAGACATATGATTCAAGACTCTCGACATTGTATAAAATACCGAAAATGAGGTTAGCATAACTATAGTTTTAAAAGAAACTATCAGTAATTAACCAAAGTTTTTAATCTGCTCTTCCAAGTCTCGTTCCTCGGCCTGTGGAATCGGTGGATAAACACGACTTGTGCTTAATGGCTATTCCCAGCACTGTATCTGAACAACCTCGATAACCACGATGTGAAGGCCTCAAACTTGTGCTCGGCCATGTCAAATAGTTGGGCGACCTGGGATGCCTTCTGCGACAGTGTACTTGTGCACAATCGTCTGCACAGCAGCATCATCACCACAATATATCCAGCTGTCTTTCAATGGCTTTGCCAACCAATAGAGACACTCTTTTGACCATTCTCAATTTCTGTATATCAACAAGACTGTCGAACGTACTCCAACTTTTGAAATACTAGGCATTGTTGATGATCAGAATAGACCAATTTTAATTTTCTTCAATCGATTGTAGGGTCACGGCCATGATAAAGCTAGCTTATGTATAGTCCATGCACACAATTTCCTCTCCACGGTGGCGACCTCCACCACCAGAGTTATCACTTCGGATTTTCGCCAACTCCTTCTTCCACCAAAATGCATCTGCCCACGATTTCTTTGTGGCCACAATCTGTCTAGCAATCATATCTCGCACAGTCTTCTCTTCTTCGGGTCATGCCCCACCATAGGTTGCAACTACTATATGTCAATAGACACACGCCTCCAACTACAGTGAGGCAGATCAGGCACATCCTTCAACAGTTACAGATGTTGACGGTGGCAGGGAAAACCTCATACATGGTGCACGATACTCATACACGGTGGCTCAATGGTTGCTCTTTTATACTGGTCTTCTAGCTGGCAGCATCAACGTGGCCTCATACAGGAATCCAACACATAGCATTCTACGATCTAACAAGATCATATTGTAACCATAGTAGCAAAATACGGCCGTATTGGCAGTTGCTGTACGTAAATTCGAACCGAGTAAAAAATACTTGAACATTCGAAATGATACGGGTTTGGTACAGTCAACCATTTATTTACCTAAAAGTTGGCTGCTCAAAAGCAACATGCATCCTCTAAAAAATCAAAATCCTTGTCAAAGTTCAAGTTAAAAGTTAAAAGTTAAAAATTAAGAGTTAAAAATTAAAAGTTTTAAACTTCAACCATAAGTATGTGCACAATGAGTACTACATTGTGAGTCATCTAATCACACAAGTTACAACCATTATTACCATTTGACTTTTGAAGTTAAGAATTTGCAATTAGAGTTTGTAATTTCTTATTATTTACTTATTTCAATTTTAAAATTTCGTCTAAGTTGTAAAAAGTTAAGGATAAAAGAATTGTCAATAATCAAGTTGTACATACTTATTTGTACATGATTCTATGTAGTTTTTTATTTAAGTTTTATTTTATATATAATTGTTATTTTTGAACCTTGTGGAGGTAGGGTTTCTGGAGGTTGATGGGGGTAGGGTTTGGTGCGGAGGCTGGTAGCTGTGAGCTACCGACCACTGGACTTTGGAGATGACGGCATCACACACGTCCTTGTCGACCTGTTCTCTGATTACGATGGCCGTGGGAGAATACCTGAGTTATTTTTTTCGAGATTCGCTGTTGTTTTCTGAGGAGGCGTCAGGGTTCTGAGGTATGTGCCGGAATTGTGGGGTCTTGCAGGTTGCGGGTGGTTCTTGGGCTTTGGTTTTGGTGTAGGATATGGATTTGGTTTCAAGTGATGATGGACAGATGGAGGCACTTGTTGACAGGGGGGCGCCAGTTGGTGAGTTGAGGAGGGGTTTGGAGGTCTACCCTCAGCTGGGGCCTGACGACACTGCAGCGACCGGGGTGGGGCTGGTGATCCCGGATTTTGGTTTTTCGTCACCGGTATATTCGCCTTGCGTCCCTGGGTACCTTCTGCCGGACAGTTTGGAACCGTTTGGCTTACCTGGAGCGCTCTTGGGGAGCCCGGACTGGAGAGCGACGGACGGTTTTTTTGCTGAGAACCTGGTTTATCCGGTGCCAGGGTTTCAGGTGGGTTTGGTAGCTGAGGAAGGTTGTAATGGGCTTGTCGATACTGGTGTGACCCGTCAGGCTGAACAACTGACAGGGTCGGTTTTTGGGGAAAATGGCAGAGATCTTCGCGTGCCTTTGTCTCTTCATGAGCTACGGGGGTGTGGTAGTCCTGTGACGGGTGCAGGGTTTCAGAAGGATTGCGCTGGGAACGGTCTGGGGACTGGGACTGCTTTTAAAGGTTCTAGACGGCGAAGGAAGAGGAGTTGGGTCAAAACCCGCTCGGTGGGAAGCTATGCGGTAGGAGAGGACATTGCTTGGGAACGTGTCCTTGAGATGTCTTGTGTTACGCTGGTTGGGAGGGTTTTGGGCAGGATTTTTGCTCGGCCCACGGTGATGGCATGGGTGGAATCACAGTGGAGCGGGGTTCTGGGATACACTCCTGAGGTGGACATGCTCCTTCGCGGCTGGTTTGCGGTGGTACTCCGTGATAAGGATGATATGCACAAAATTTTGAACAGGAATTGGCACCTTAAACAGAAGCCGGTTCTATTGAAGCCTTGGCACCCCCTGTTCGATGCGAGCCGGGAGAGAATCGATTCGTCTCCGGTATGGGTAAGACTACCGGGTCTTCCGCTTCATTTCTGGGATATCCGCCATTTCCGTCAGATTGGGGATATTTTGGGGGATTTTCTGGAAGCCGACCTCTCCTTCTTGAAGACACACTACAAGCAGGTTGCACGTATACTGGTCAATTTGAATGTACGGGAGGGGCTGCCGGAGCATATCAAGCTGGAATGGGGGCCTGTTGTTATCACCCAAATGCTGGATTATGAGAATTTACCCTTTCGGTGTCGACGGTGTCATGTGTATGGACACCCGGAGTCTGCATGTCAGCTTTCGGCTCGCGCCATGGACGAGGGGCTGTATAACCCTGTGGGGTTGGAGACTGGGGTTGAACCCACGGTTTTGATGCACAACGAGCCGGTGACTAATCGGATGGAGGTGGATGAGGACCAGGTTTTGGGTGTTTCGGTTGTTGCTGGACCGGACTCGGATGCGGCACTGGACATTATTGCTGGAGACCTCAACGATACAACTGAGGATTTTCATGGCTCTGTTCCGTATGATGAGGATGCTGTGCCGGGACCTATCTTGTCGGGTATTTCTTCGCTCTCTTTTACACCTTCTGTACATCTTTTTATCAATCGGTGTTCTGTGGTCGGGTTTGATTGGGTTGCTGGTTTGAAGAATTTAACTTTGTCAGGTCTGCCTGAAACTACCCCTCTTTCTATTGTTGAGCCTTCTTATGGGAATTGTATCTGTCCGGTGGACGAACCTGTTGAACCCATCACTACTTTGTCAACGACTCCTCTGGAGAACATATTGACTCCTTTGGGACCGGATCCTGGCTCCTTAACACCTGAGCCCCCTACACCAGGGTCTTCACCAGAATCTTCTGCTTCTGGGTACAATCTCCGTTCTTGCACCAAAATTTCTGGGGGGGGTTTGGGTAAGACGGTGGTGATGGCCCGGAGGGGCAGGGGCCGAAGATCACACTTATCCAAGGCACAGAGCAGGGCCCGCTTGGATCTCCGGGATGGGAAACAGGTTTCAATTGAAAGGGCACTTAGAGCAGTGAATGCCCGGACGAAGGTGCGGTTATGAAGATTATGTCCTTCAATTGCCGGGGTCTGGCTGGGCCTAAAAAGAAATCAGCCTTCATGAGGGTGCTTACTCTTGAACATCCTGATGTGATTCTGTTACAAGAGACTTTAGGTTTAGGTACTATCATCAAGGAGAAATTGGAACTTTGGTTGGCAGGTTGGTCTTTCTTGACCCTGGATGCGAGGGGTCGCTCTGGGGGGTTAGCGGTGGGCTGGAGGAATTGTGCGATTCAACTGGTTAATGCTTGGGGAAGGGTTTCTGTGCTAGGAGCTGAATTTCGCTCTGTTGACTTGGGCACCTGCTTCACTGTGGTTAATGTCTACGGGCCTTATGTAAATAGGGCCCTTTTCTGGGATTCTTTGCTGCAGGATCCTTTATTTGAAGGTGAATCGGTTGTGGTGGGAGGTGACCTTAATTTCACTTTGGGAAATTCAGAAGTTTGGGGACCCCGGGCACTTGTGGATCCTATGGCTGGGTTTTTTCAGCAGAAATTGGTTCTTAAAAACTTGCTGGATATTGAACCTATCAAGTTGAAACCCACGTGGAGGAACAACAGGAGTGGTGAGGCTCGGGTGGCTAAAAGACTTGATCGTTTCTTGGTGGCTGAACGGATGGTGGACAGATTTTTACAAATCCGACAGTGGGTGGGGAACGGTGGGGATTCTGATCATTTCCCTATCTTTATTGAGATCAGGCATGGACCTGATAATCCACCTAGCTCTCTTAAATTTAACAAGAACTGTCTTAGAGATGAATCATTTAAAGAGCTCTTTCAGGACACTTGGCGGGCGTTTGATGTGGAACATGCTCGTACTGGGGCTTTCCAGTTCGCTGAGAATATTCAACGGTTAAAAGGAGATGTTAAAAAATGGGCCTTTGATAAGAAAATTAGAGACGAAGTTGAACTGAAATCAATTGAGGCTGAACTTCTACAGATTTATGAGGGGGATGGTGGGGGTTTTCTGACCGAGGAAACTAAGGCTGAATTGGCCAGGATGGAAGGTCTCAGAAATAAACTATTGATGGAAAAGGAGGAAACCTGGCGACTCAAGAGCAGGGCGGTATGGTTGGAATGTGGGGATGAGAATACTAAATTTTTTCATGCATTTGCTAGGGGAAGGAAGGCGGTCAATACTATTTGGAGCCTGAAAGATGCAGATGGTAATGAACATTTTGACTTTGAAGGCAAAGCTAGATGTGGGGTGGGTCATTTTCAGCAACTGTTCAAGGCTCCTGCACAGGCCTCCATTGCTGAAGTTATCAGGATTGCTCAACTTTTCCCACGTTTTGCTGAGGAGGAAGACAATAGGCGTTTGATGAGACCTGTTACTGAGGAGGAGTTGAAGGAGGTTCTTGGCAGCTTTCAGAAAGACAAGAGCCCTGGGCCGGATGGCTGGTCTGTGGAATTTTTTATTGAGCTGTATGAGATTGTGGGACTGGATCTACTGCAGGTGGTGGAGGATTCACGATTGAATGGGAGGCTTCCTGCCTGTTTCAACTCTACCTTTATAGCCCTCATACCTAAGAACGATAACCCGGTTACCCTCTCTGAATTCAGACCTATTTCTTTGTGCAACTGCATTTACAAGATTGTGTCGAAGGTCATTGCTCGGAGACTCAAGGTTTCACTTTCAGAACATATCACTGCTGAACAGTTTGGCTTTCTTGAGGGTCGACAGATACATGAGGCTATAGGGGTGGCACAGGAAGGAATGCACAGCATGAAGACGCGGCACATCAAAGGTGCTATTCTTAAAATCGATCTGTCCAAAGCATACGATAAGGTAAGTTGGATATACATCCGGCTCCTTCTAACCCACTTGGGTTATGGTATTGATTTTATTAAATGGATCATGTCATGCATAACTACTGTTTCATTTTCTGTGTTATTGAATGGTGCTGCCACCTCCTTTTTCCATGCGGAAAGAGGCCTTAGACAAGGCTTCCCGCTCTCCCCACTTCTCTTTTTGCTGGTGGCTGAAGGCTTGAGCAGGGCTATTCTTGATGCTAAATTACAGGGGCGGTTTCGGGGCATTAACATTGGGGATCGGTTATTTGTTACTCATCTCTTATTTGTGGACGATATCATCATCTTCTGTTCAGGAGATCGAAGGGATACTCGGACCTTGAAGGAGATCCTGGATTTGTACTCTTTGGCAACAGGGATGGACATTAATGCTGATAAGTCCACACTTACCACTCATCTGCTTCGACAGGAGGAGGAACGGGCACTTGTTGAATACTTTCCTTTTAAGGTTTCTACTCTTGATGAAGGATTAAAATACCTGGGATTCACACTTAAAGCTAATACTTATTTTAAGAAGGATTGGAGGTGGCTTATCGGCAAGGTGGAAAAAAGGTTGAATGTGTGGAGTCATAAGTGGATGTCGCGTGCTGGTAGGCTGGTTCTGGTTAAGGCTGTCTTAGAAGCCATCCCTGTGTATTGGATGTCCCTGTCCTGGATACCCAAAGGAATCCTGGAACAGATCAGGAGAATTTGCTTTAGATTCCTGTGGAGTGGTAAGAAGGAGGGTCAGGTCACACCCTGGGTCAATTGGAAGTGGATTGCTGTCCCTAAAGGTCTTGGGGGCTGGGGATTAAAGAATATTTTTCTGTTCTCCCAGGCATTGGCAGCTAAGGGAGGCTGGCGACTTATCAAGATGAATAGTCTTTGGACCAGGGTTATTATTTGTAAATATTTATCTGATACTACACTGTAGGACTGGATTCGGAGCCCTAGGAAAACTCATGCTGGGGGCTCGGTGATATGGAAGGCTGTGGTTAAGTCTTTCACATTGGTGGAAAATTTTCTGGCTTGGGATGTTGGCAACGGAGAAAAGGTTAGAATTGGCAGAGATCCATGGAATGGGAGTGAACAACTGCATATCATGCCTGCTCATGTTATCCATTCGCTGGAAAATCGGGGTATCTACACTCTTAATCATCTGGCTGATCTGCGTCCTGATGAACCGTGGATTCAATATTGGAAAACTGCTGAGATGTTGGGCTTGGGGGAACCGGAGGCTGGTTTCTTGGGAAATTATATACATGGTTTGAATCGGGCTGGTATACATCTCACGGAGGAGGAGGATGTATTGATATGGGAACTTGATCCGGCGGGGATTTATACACCTAAGGCGGGTTATAATGTACTTAGTGCTGGTGAGGCTGCACGGGATGGGGCCTGGTGGTGGAGATCATTATGGAAACTAAAATGCCCATCGAAAAACAGAATCTTCATGTGGTGTGCATTGGAAAATCGGGTCCCGACTTGGGATATTTTGCAGAAGAGATGCTTTCAGGGCCCGGGGTGGTGTGCCCTGTGTAAGAAGGATATGGAAAATATTACACATCTCTTTATCAAGTGTCCATTCACGGCGGCGGTCTGGCATGAATGTTCAAGGTTGCTGAACTTAGATTGTCGTTGGGATGGTAACACTGTTAACGAAGCATGGGAACGCTGGTGGAGCTGGGCGCGCACTCAGAAACTGAAGGCCCTACCTTTACTTATCATGTGGGGGATATGGTTGGCTAGGAACGGAGTTATATTCCTGGATAAACCTTACACACCTGAGGTTATTGGCACAATGACGGTGGGTCTCTACATGGCATATCCCGAACATATTAGGGCTTCTCATCAGAGACGCATTATGGAAGTGGAGATCGACAGAACCTACCCGTGGGGTTTTTTCGACGGAGCTGCTAGCAATGAGGTCTGTGGAGGGGGCGCTGTTTTATATTTAACGGATTCACACTTCTATATTATCACCATGGGACTGGGTTTGGGTACAAACAATTATGCTGAAGTTATGAGTTTGAAACTGCTGCTTATCTTTGCTGCTGCGAGAGGCATCAATAGACTGGCGGTATTTGGCGACTCCATGAATACTATAAACTGGACCAATCAAACACAGGATTGCAGAGTTGTTAGACTTGCAAATATTCTTCACACTGTACAGAGGCTTAAACAAACTTTTGACACTTTCATATGCCGACATGTATACAGGGAAAATAACCAAAAAGCGGACCAGGCATCCAAAGAAGGGCAGAACTTGGCTTTTGGCATTTGGAAAGTAGTTGAAGAACTGGATGGACAGAAAACTGAGAGCATGCTCAGACCTTTCATTACATAACATTGCTGTTTATCCAAAGATGGGCTGCGACTTGGCAAACGGTAACTGGATAAATATTGAATTAAGGGATGGACAGAGCTCTGCATATTACCACAAAACTTTTATAGATTGATCTAGAATACTTGTTATATAACAGTATGCTTTTTATATTTATACGAAATTAATGTCACTGTTTCGGCATTTATAGTTGAAATTGTAACAGCAAAATAGTCCAGTGGGACTGTACTTCTTTTTTTTGTGGAAAACAGAAATGTTTTTTGATTGAAAGCAGACGTAAGAGTCTCATCATGATCCCTATGAACTATAGGCCTTTGATAATTCACTGTCACAGTGAATACAGAATGTAATTTTGATCTCTAATGATGAATGAAATTACGCTTTTTTTTCTTTGAAAAAAAAAAATATAATTGTTATTTTAATTTTAATTTTTATGTTTTACTTTTTAGTATTTAGGTAGTTTTTTTGTTCTCATTTTTCTAAAGTCATTTTGTATAAAAATAGATTTGTGTAGAATTTCAAGTCATTTTGTATGTATTATGTAGTTGTTATTTTAAATTTTATTTTTATGATTTTACTATTTATTTAATAATTCTCTTAGGTGAAAGAATGGAGATGATGACATCATAAACATTGTTATATTATATGATATGCCATGTATCGAATTTGAATTTGAGATATGTTTCAAGTTGTTTTCAATGAATAATGAATGATGTGTTAAAATTTGGAATGATTTATGTATAATCTTATTTTTTTAAAATTAAAATTACATGTTTTTTGTATTTATAAGATGCCTACTCCCGTATTTTAGTCGTACTTGATTTTTTCGTTATGTATTTTTTCCGATGAATTCGTACTTGAATCTTGCTACTATGATTGTAACCATACATTTCAAAATAGAAATTTGTTACCTTTTTCAGCTCCTTGTTGCTTCCATTCAACATCGCCGACCTCCTTCCATCAATCTGCCTCGATACGTGTCATATTTTTCATGGCATACTTATCAACTATGGCCAATTGTGGCTTCTTCCACCGACAAAACATAACAGCTCCACCACTTATGGTTGATAGTGATAAACCACGCATGAGTCTAGCCTCATCTCGCCACGAGTCCGCTTTTTAGCTGGTCTTCTTCCAGAACTGGCCATTTTCACAAGATCGGTCAAATGGGAAACTCAATCTCCCCCGATCTCTTGAGATGGGTAGCGCAAGCCCAGACGAATTCGTGAGGTGAAACATCTTTGACAGTACAAGCCATTGCCATGGAAGCTCCTTGCTACGTTTTCTCTTCCTTCTACTTGCGGTCAGTACACAGTCCAAAAATGGTGGCGAGCAATGCCAATATGGAGACGTCAATACTGTTGCAACATCTGTATGTTCTTGGCGTTCAAGCTTAGCCCTAGACATGAACCATATCATACAACACAACATTGTGAATATGGAGCACCAACGCCAGCAGCAGCTCCATTTTTTTTCTGTAACCCTCTGCTACACATCAGAATCGGATCCACAGCAGTAATCATTTTTTTACTCTTACTGTTCTGTTTTTTTTTTAATGCATTTGCATCAATGTTTTCCTGTACACTAATTCTTTATCAAAAGAATTGTAAAATTCAGGAATGAAATCGAGCATATTTTCACATTTTTTTAGACTGCTTTTACATTACAGACTAACTAGATCGATGATCTTGTATACAGGTTATAAATTGTAAGGATGTGTTTTCCATGCATTATAATATACATAATTACATGCTTCCACAAATATAAACATTCATACAAAATTCAGTTGTGTAAGATTGAAAACCAATTCTTACTCAACCAATCAACCGAACTTTGCTCAGTGTCCTTAGACGAAGAAACTTCCTCTTCTGAAATTGGATCTGCCATGTTAATCACATGTTCTGCGATTTCTTTTGCATCCTCCTTTTGCTTAGGTTCATGCATGGGTCTTTTAAAACACAGCTGTGGGTGGAGTTTCCAGCACTTCTCCTCCCTATGCCCATACAAATTACAATGTGTGCAGAAATTCTGCTTATGCTGCACTCCTTCAACTTTCTTTTTCTTCAGCCGAAGAACACCATCATTTTGTTGAGGCTTGCTACGTTTTGCCGAAGCTCTTTTGCAATAAACTTTCTGTTTCCAACACTGTGAAACACAATGGTTTTCTTTGCCGCAAAAAGTACAAAACACTGCTATCTTTTTACGATCATGAAAATCAGAATAGTTATTTGCATAATTGGAATCATACCTTGAAGATTGATGCTTCGATGGAGACCCCTTAGTTGATTCACTTTCAGATTTTGAATCACTATATACAAACACCTTCTGTTTGCCTTCCCGAATCTGAAACCATTTTGGCTTCAATTCCGGATTTAGATCCCAATAGTGTGCTTCATCATGTCCTCTTTTTCGACAATAAGAACAAGTCACCCAATGACTTTCACATGATGATTCTTCATGATAACCCAATCCTTGGAGTCGAGGTCGTTCTTCCACTTCGATGGTTTTTGTGATTCCTTGACCATGTATGCCCAATCCCTTTCCTTCATAACCCATTTTCAACAATAATCTAGTTCCAATTCCTTGAGTATGTTTCTCGAAAGATCCTAAACCATTATGAAATGAAGAATTTGGACTTGAACAATGATTGCTTACGTCATCTTCCGAATGTGGACAAAATGAGCAAATTTCCTCATTTTTTGTCTTAGGAGGACTCTTTACAGAAGAGCTTTCTCCAACTTGTTCTCCTTTTCGCTCCTGCAACAACTGCTGTAGCCTTTGCTTCTCTTCTTCAGAAGCTGCTAGCAGTCTTCTGAGCTCAGCATTCTCCTCTTGGATGCACTGATTGATCTCTTCAAGCTCACGTAACCATGCTTGCTTCTTTGCTTTTCCCATTGTTAAACTTACAATATGCAAAAATAGTTAGCCTCGCTCTGATACCACTTGATCTGAAAATTTTAAGGAGTACTTACTCATATAAAAACTTTCAACTAAGATCTTTACTAACCAAATGTTTGCATATGTATTTGAGCATTTGCATATGTAATCTTGCCTTAATCAGAAACAAGAAGAAACATAAATACACATAAACGAATGAGACAACCAATATGGTAACAGAGTTCACCAGACCCCCTGGCTATGTCTCCGGGTTCGTCAACTTCGAACCGTTTTGATTAATCTTCCTTCTTGAGATTTACATCAATATCATGTGGCGTTTTCCCTTCTTGGGCTCTCACATGAATTTTCGTAGGTAAGACCTCCTTACTTAACTCCTCAATACAAAAGAAAGATCTAAATGAATGCTCTCTCAATAAACAAGCTCTTCAAGACAAAGAAAGTTTACCCCAAACTCTCCAAAGTAAAAGCTTGACTTCACTCTCCAAATGAGAAGCTTTTATATGCTTTCTCATGAGTGATTAGTCATCACCCCAAATCTCTCCCATGATCCCAACACCTCTAAGGGTATGTGGAGCAAGAGTCCTTTTCCTTCTCCATGAGAATCTCCACCTCCCTTAGGTTTAGGAAACCAATCCATGAGGTGGATTCTCACCTCTTAATTTCCTTTTTTAATAATAAAAAATAGGAAATTAATGTGCAAACCCCTATTACATTTCTCTTGTACATAAAAATCATTCTAGGTACAAATTGTCATAAGAATCCTGCTTGTCGTCGAAACTTCAACCTGAAGTCGTTTGTGTACGCAACATCCATTTGGCATCGTTGAAGTTGGTTTTGAAAGATGGCTGAGAGCTCTTCAATAGCTAATCAACTATAATGGAAACGGACACCGTCTTCAAGCTTCGACTGAGATTATCCTCCTAGATCAGCTAAGGTGAGAATATCGACACACAACACAATTCCAATGCAGGAAACTTCTACATTCGGTTTGATGTCATTGGTAATCTTGAAATCCTGCACTCTCACTCATAATTCATAAATCCACATCCAAGTTAAAGTAAAATGAACTAATCAATAAAAATGAAAAATGGACCTGGCCCAACATTAATATCCCAAAAACAGGAACAAGAATTGTCAATAAAGCTGACATTGACAATGTTTAGCATGGAATAGTTAAACCTGGACAAAGCAGTCGTGGAAGTGGAGCCTTAAAAATCCTGCAGCCTGTGTGATGTCTGCACTCAAATTGGCTCCCATGCACTGCCACACTATTGAATCCAAGCTTGAACAACTCGTGTTGTAGAACGTCCAAGAAAGACCCACCACAAGACTTGGTAGAGCATGGACAGCGCCACCATATATGGAAAATATACAGATGAGAATAGAATCCAGAGCTGTGACATACTTGGCCATATCGACCATGCTTTTTGATAGGACTTATGGTCAACGTGCCATTGTTATAGAAGAGGATGCTAACCAGGCCTTAACTCTATTTTTCTTTGTAGTGCATCCCACCAGGCATTTATTTCTAAACTCTAACATAGTTTTGGATAGTTTAGTCAAAGCCCGATCTCACCTATGTCAAAAAAACTCCACGCTATGACCATGCAGATGCAGCTAGGATCTCAGTATTCGGCACGTAAATGTACCTTTTCTTTTTGTCATACCTGCAATGAGCCTGAGGTACATCGGCATAACCTAACGAGCATGAGGACATAATAATCACACGACACAGCCTAACGAGCCTGACGTCCAAGGGGGACAGATGTCAACTGATATCCATGCTCCAAACTTTGAAGCATATTCAACATAGTAATGTAGTGGCAATATAGATGTCATCCAGCCGTCGAACCCCCTCTCTAGATTTCAAGGATGACATCACACCTGGTAAGCCAATACAAATAAAGAATATTAATTATTTTTAAATCAAAATTAATAAAAAAAATGAACTATATGAAAACATTGCAAGATTGAAAAATGAAAAAATCAATTTAGATGAACTCGCAAGCTAATATGTGGAAAATGGTTCCATGATGTCACATACATAATAAGCAATAGAACCGTCTTTTGGTGGCCAAATAATAGGTTACTGTTCTTGAGCTTTAAACCCACGCATGCTATTGTAACCAGAACTCAATGAACATAACGTCAAAATAATAATAATAACCAGACCCACGTCAAATTTAATTAAATCAACTGCTTGGAATATTTGGCAAGGTAGAGCCACCAAACAATAGGGGGTTGTTCCCCATTTTGAAATGTTTTCTCTCAATAAGATTTATATTTGACCTTGCAAGGTTTCTAGAGGTTATAAGAGTTGTGTCATGTCATCGGGTAAAAATAAAAACAGAAAAAGTGTATTGGGAGGGGGTTTCAAAAAAATGTTATTTTTTAGGAAATCCTTAATATCTAGTGAAATTAGGGGTATTCTTTAATATCCTATGAATACACGTGCTATGTCATAGGTTCAGAGAGTGAACCCTAGAAACTACTTATTGGACTTTCATTCTCCATTTATCCAACTCCTCCCAAGTTCTTTCTTTTGGCCTCTACCCTCCCTTTGACTCTCTTTTCCACATCCTATCGGCTCACCCTTTAGTGCCTTTTGAATTCAGCCCCTCAATTACCCCTTGAGCACCCCAATTATACAATTCCAACAACCTTAAACTACAATTTCAGCCAAATTTTGGTTGGAAAAATTATCAAAAAATAAATACAAATCATTGATCATTTTAGCTTACACCCTCTTAATCATTCCATATGCTCCCTTTTAGTTGCCTCCAGTTGCTAGGGTTTTTGCTCCCCATTCAATCAATTTTTTAGTTGGCTCGATCCTCTCATAGATTCATAGAATTACCTCATGGAATGTCCGAGATCTGAGTTTCTCTTTATTGAAAAAAAAGTGTACAAAGAATCAGGTATAAATCGATTTTGCAGTAAAGTAGTTATTACACCGATAGGTGTTTAGATATTATCTCGGATTTTGGACTTCCTTGAGTGGATCAACAAGATTGACCTGAGTGTAACAAGTGTACAATGGAGATTCATTTCATGGTCGTCGTATATTGTTATGCTCAAATGCATCTTGATTAAGATTTAAATAAGTAAGTTAGGGGCTGGTTAAGAAAAATGGTATGTTTATTAAATAGTATTTGTTTTATGTTTATATTAATTAGTTTAATGTTTAGATTTTGTTTAACAAAATGGGTATGTTTATTAAATAATATTTGTTTTATGTTTATATTAATTAGTTTAATGTTTATCTTTTGTTTAAGAACCAATTATCAACACAAAACTAAGTAGTTGGCTACCTTATCGGTGTTCACTGGCCACTTTACTTGTGGCTGTGATAGTATATTGATTTCGCCATTGGTATGTTAATAACATATACCCTATGTTCCAATAAATGTAACTGTATATTAGCGCTCTGTATATTATTTTTCGTGTGTTAAGAGTCTATGCTCTATGCTCGAGAAGATTTAGATTTTGCACTAGAGAAAAAAATGTGATAATTAGCATTTTAATATTATTTTGAAAAATTAGAAATAAATAGCAATCAAATATTATTTTGAAAAATTATAAATAAATAACAATCAAATTGAAAAAATGTCAAATCACATTGGTAACTTTAAAGTAAGAATGAATCTAAAAAATTTAGCATTACTATGAAAAGGGCCAACTTGCAATTGCATGGATTAAAGTGCATATTTCAATGGGCATAAATGTATATTCTATGGACTATGGGAAATTTAATTTTTTAATTTTAATTAAAAAACTAATCATTGTGAATGAAAAATTAATAGGAGGTCTAGAATGTATTGAAAATTATTATACAACCAAGTAAGAGTAAAAACCAAGTGCATAATGCTCTAATTTTGAAGAGGATCTTGGAAATAAAGATAAAATTTATAATAGGAAGTTGGTATGTAAACATTGAAGTGAGAGAATCTTGATTAGAAGTTGATAACGAAGAATATAAAAGTTATTTTGTATAACATGGAGACACTTATTTTCTATGAACAAGATTGTTTGGAATTTAATATATGATTATTGTTTTTAGTGAATTTTATTTGTTTGGAATTTAATATATGATAAATGTTTTTAGTGAATTTTATTTGTTTGGAATTTAATATATGATAAATGCTTTTAGTGAATATTATTTTTAAATAAATAATTTTGTATGAAAAATAAAATGTATTTAAAATTGTATTTTGATTATTAAATAACTATTTTATTATTTTAATAATTTATCTTTTGGTAAACATAAATCATATAGGTATAAAACTATAAAGAAGAAGTGTGTGTATAAATAGTTGGTATGGCTAGGATTATTGTTCTTCTTGAGCATCCCATTCCACCCAAGAAGCCTAAAAGTCACTTGCACGGGTATGACCCTGCTAGTTGGGCATGACCAACAACCTCTTGTATCACCCAAACTATGCCTCACTAACATGTCTTGACTAAACCTAAGCCATGCACCGAATACTTGCAAAATGTGAGTGTGCTCATTTCAACATTGGCAATGCTGCACCAACGCCACCCAACCATAGGAAACCTTGTTACACCTCCCTTGACCCAAGCAATATTGAAAAACCAACAATCCAACTTTGGATGATGATTTCACCCATCTATTCCAACATTTGATAGTGCCTGTAGAAATTCATGTCCCCCGGGCACTAAGGCATTCACATATCTTAAATACACACATCAACAAATATTGCCTTAGCATGGTCAACACACCATCCACTACATTCCCATATCATGTTATCACCCGCTAAATCCTACACCACAGAACCTCATCGATCATCCCACCCTACTTAGGAAGGAATATTTGGCCCTCATAGCCCACACACTAGTACACCATCCTAAACATCTTACAGCTCACCCATGAGTTGGTTACCAAGGCTACCAAAATATAGGTTATTCATGCACACTTAGCCACGTCTGTTGAGTATGTCCTTTATAGTTGACAAGGGTTAGGTGGTCAAGTCTTCCTTGAAGTCTAGGGTCCTAACATAAGATATGGATTTACTTTTTAAATCTTAGCTTTTGGTATCCTTTCTATTTTGCAAGATTAATTTTCTTATTTGAGGATTGTGATTTAACATTTGGTATCAAAGTGTGCAATCTTTGGTCTTACATCTCAAAGTTTTTATTCGCAAGTAATTTCCTACTTTAGTTTGAGATGAAGAAGCCTTGTTAAATGAAAGAAAACTTGATGTTTTCCTACTTTAGTTCCACACTCAAAGTAAAATCCTTGCTCCATGCAAGAACACACATTTGTGTGTCTTCATAACATAGAGAAAATATCCTTGTGACTTGAATGTGGTTCATTTGAGCTCCCAAAGCCCACCCAAATCCCTTAGAATTCAATCATTGTTTTCTTTTTGATATACTCACCTCTACTCCATCAACATTTTTAGCAGCAAAATCTCTACCCAGTTTCCTTTGTGTTCAGCCATTGATTCATAAACTATGGTCCTAAAGTCCACAGTTTCACCAACACATATCCTTTGTTTCAACACTAAAGAGTGACGAGGTTTATTCATCGGCCTATTGTTGATGTATTTGTAACTTCGGAAGATATTCACTTGTTTATTGCATTTGTAATTTATTGTATCCCCAATGGAGATGTAATATTCCTCCGATTGGAAGTGTCATCAGTTGTACTTGCATGTGTCGCAAGTTATATTATAACTGTCGTAACTTATACTTTATGGGTTATTAGACCACCTTGATGGGGTCGGCCCTGTATGATTCATGTGGGTCAAAGGGTTATTAGACCACCCTAGAGGGTTCGGCCCAGTCAGCTTTATGTTAAGTGGTTAAGTTGGGGCCAACCTAGTTGAGTAAAGGGAAAATCAAGTTAGTGTATAAATAGAGAGTGTGTCTCTCTCATTTTACACATTCTATTATTCACTCACTTCGCATTAGTGAGAGAAGAGGAGGGTCTGCACAAGTGGATGAGGATCATGCTGCTGAATATATCTATCTCTTTGGTTTGATCATGTTGATCCTTGTATTGATGCTTATTCTATCTCTGAGGAAGTTGCGGGGTTTTTCACCTTCTTGGTTTTCCCCAGTGAAATGTTTTGTGTCTCTTGTCTCTTGTCTCTTATGCTCGATATGATGTACATGTTATTCATTCAGTTAAGATCCTAGATCTATTGAATTAAATGATGAAAAACTAACATGGTATCAGAGCTAGCTTGAAGGAAGGCATGATATGGCATTTATGAGACTTGTTGCACTTGCGACAAATTGCAAGCTAGGGCTTGATATAGCAAAAACCAGTCATCGTAGCACTTTCGCTATAACTCCATTTTGGAAAAGTTTCGGGATCTAAAAAATTTACAGGTCGTAGATAGCATCCCCATGTACCTTGTGTCCAAATAAAAACATCTGATTCGTTGTACTTTGTGTTTTATGATCAGTACACTCTAGGGTTTCTGCCTCTTCCAGATCTTGGTCATAAACATGTGACCTAGGAAAAAAGTTCACAACATGGGATAGGAATCTCCAAATGAAATTTCGTAAAAAGTGACAGGTAGAGAACGGACTTTAGTTTCTCAGGTAATTTGTTCAGAGGCCGAAGTTGAACCAGTGACACGTGGCACGCCATACAAGTTTTCTCTCCTGTTTTATCCCATAAACATGTCACGTTGAAACACTTGGCATAACTCTCTCTCAGAGAATCCAATTGAGGTCATACCTGTGGGGTTGGAAAGATGACAAATCAGGCTACCACAGGCCAAAGTTTCAGATCCTTTGGATTCGTAATTTCAGATATGCACTAGAAACAATCAGGTGCATATTTCTATCAAAATAGACTTGGATTATGAGCACCTTCATTCTTGGGTTATCACTGCTGCGGGAATTTAGGGCTACGAAGAAAATTGGAATTTTTGGAATCGGAGACTACAGCTGGATGCTCCTCATCAAAATTTAAATTTAGAGACCAAGATCGAATTTTTTGGTTGGGTAGAAGGTCGGGCTTGATCAAACCCTAGTTTGGGATTTTGATACGAAAGATGGAAAATTAGGGCTTCTGCAAAAGTTGGAATTTTTGAAGTCTGTGACCACGGCTGGAAGCTCCTCAAAAAAATCGAAGTCTAGAGCTTTGGATCGAACCTTTGGTTGGGCAGAAGGGTGGGCTTTATCAAACCCTAGTTCAGGGTCTTGTCTAGTGAATCCGGAAGTTTCAAAGGCAATTTTGAGGGGTCAAATTTTGCAGTTTTCAAAATTGAAGTATACCAGCTTGATCAACTCAGCAAGCCACATCTTTCCATCCATTCAGAAGTTTGAAATCCAAAGTTTGAATTTTTAGGGTTTCTCTGAAAAACCCTAATCCAGCTCCAAATCTAGTTTCAACGAATCAAAGTGGATTGGGTTAATCCTAGAAAAGAATGAATTGGACACCTGCATAAGTGAAGAAGTTCCAGTTCCAGAGGGAGATGAGCCTGAGGCTTTGCATGAGAAGGCTACAAGCAATCCCGACAGGAATGACTTGAAGAGATACAGATATGTTTTGAAATTTGTCCATGATTAAGTTTATGATATGTTTGTCTTCATATTATTGAGGTTAGTACAATCTTGATTAATCTTAGACTTGTCTCATCACCCTAGTAAAAGTATGAATGCATGTGAATGATAGAAGACATTCATTGATTAGGGTTAAGACACTTATGATTTTACTAATGCACTGTGGTGTTGTATGAGGTTAATGTTGTCCTCTAACATGAAAGGTACATCAAGAAAATACAAATCAACTTATATATCAAGAACATATGACCATGGTGACATGAAGACAAAGACTCATGGATCACATAGAAGCTCCACTTACGAGGTATGTATAATTCAGTTCTACAATGCTTAACCTATGAGATATGCAGGTTACTAGCACAAGTCATTGAAGAGAACAAGAAGACATTATGTGGGTATGTTAGACATAACTAGCTAACATGATAATCCAGGTATGTTTTTCCTATATCAAGTTATAATCCTACCTTGTGTTAGGATCTTATACTGTTGTATGAATGATTATTCTTGAAGTTAGAAGTTTAAGTAATCAACAGTTTTTGCATATTATGTTTATTACTTTGATTGATGATATGACTAACCATAAGAGTCCTATGGTCAATAAGAATATGCATAAGTAATAGAAGTCCTCCCTGAAACCTTGAATACTAATGCTTGTGATAAATTACCTGTGTGTGAAATAATCATGACCATACATGTTAAGTTTATTTAGGATCATAATGTTTTGATAATATTGAGATTATACTAATGGATGTATGATCATGTATGAGATCTTGAGGATGACACTAGTGCACGCTTAAGCATGCATAGTGGTCCAGGATGAATATAAGTTCAAGGACAGGTAATCCAGGAAGCAAAGATCAAAAGGGAGCACACTCCAGTAGTTCATGCAAGGAAGCAAAGATTGAGAGGGAGTCCACCCTACAACTAAACAAAGATAAGTATTTGAATTGTTATATATATGATTACTTAAATGATGTTGTTCAGTCATGTACATGTTCCCAGATTTAGGATGTATATTATGCATTTTAGAAAAGGTTGCATTAATGAACAAGATACTACTAATATAGTAATGGGTAAGTGGCCTATGGTATTGTACAACATTCCATTGCTACTTATCTAGAATGAAACCTCTTTGTTGACATGTTGGGAGTTGTGCACACTCTTAACAATGTTTTGGTAGAAATGGAAGGCATCTAGAAAGTTACGAAATATGGATAAATGTTGTATTGAAGCATTGGCTAAGATAATTGCATGACTGTATGACATATGTATTTATGAGTAATAATTTGTTCTGAAATATATAAGATGTTTCTAATCATGCAATTGAACTTGTCTTGTAGGAAAGACCGTGTACCTACAAAAGAAGGACTACAACATTTGTTCCAGCAACAAAGTTCAAAGAAAACTATCTATTGAAGATACTTTGAGGAAGAAGTGATGGGACACATTTGCAGGAACCATTCCAAGCATGGTGAGAGGAGGATCCTTCCCTTGGCTGTGGATGTAAGCGCTGTGTGATGAGCATCAGGACGATGCTCCAGTTACTGCTTTGGATATGCATCAATTGAATGCTTTGTATGATCATTTGGATCATGTATATTGATATGCATCAGTTGGATGCTTTGTATGATCAGTTGGATCATGTATATTGATATGCATCAATTGGATGATTTGTATGATCAGTTGGATAATGTAAATTGATATGCATCAGTTGGATGCTTTGTATGATCAGTTGGATCATGTATATTTCTATGCATCAGGACGATGCAGTGACGATGATCAGGATGATCATATGTGATGAGTATCAGGACAATGCTCTGGATGACATGCATCAGGATGATGCAGTGATGATGATCAGGATGATCATGTGTGATGAGTATCAGGACGATACTCTGGATGATATGCATCAGGACGATGCTATGATGATGATCAGGATGATGCATTACTTTCTAGGCATGGAGGTGTGGCAGAGTGTAGATGGAATATTCCTTGGACAAGGGAAGTATGCAGTAGATTTCTTGAAGTGGTTCGGGATGATGGACTGTAAGGCCATGGCCACACCTATGGCACCGAACCTAAAGCTTCTGTGTGATGCTTCATCTGATCCAGTTGATGTCACAGTGTATCGTCAGATGATTGGGTCCTTGATGTACCTGACGAACACGAGACCATATATTTGCTTTGCGGTGAACACCTTGAGCCAGTTCCTGATGGATCCTAGACATGTTCACCTGATTGCTGTAAAGCATATTCTGAGGTTAACCTAGAGGTTTATGTTGATTGGGAAGGCAGTGCTGTAGATAGGAAGAGCACTTCGTAGTGCTACTTCAGTATGATATCATGTGTGATCTCTTTGTTTAGCAGGAAGCAGTCGTGCGTAGCACTGAGTACAGCCGAAGCAGAGTATGTCGCAGCTTGTTCAGCCAGTTGTGAGGCAGTATGGCTTAGGAATCTAATGTCTGAGTTATTTGATCTCCTGTTGGATGCTACTTGCGCCAACCAGAGTTGTGTGATGTTGTCAGAGAACCCAGTGTTCCATGAAAGGTCGAAGCACATTGAGATCAAGTATCACTATATCAGGGATATGGTGCAGAGAGGAGCAGTGAAGCTCCTGTATGTTGCGATGGACGAGCAGATAGCCGATGTGTTGACCAAGTCGCTATCCAGAGTGAAGTTTGAATACTTCAGAGAGAGACTTGGTGTACTTCAGATCGAGATTCCTTCCAAGGGGAAATGATGAGTCCGGAGACACAGATGCACATGAGCCATTCTCACATGGTGGTAGGTGTGTCCTCCCATGGTGCAGATATAACGGCTGGGGCCATTCCGACATGGTTGAAGTGTGTCTTCCCATGGTCGTTGATGTAAGAGCTATGCCATTCTAGCATGGTTGAAGTGTGTCTTCCCATGGCTGCGATATAAGTGATGTGCCATTCCGACATGGTTGAAGTGTGTCTTCCCATGGTCGTTGATGTAAGAGTTGTTCCATTCGAGCATGGTTGAAGTGTGTCTTCCCATGGCTGCGATATAAGTGTTGTTTCATTCCTAGCATGGTCGAAGTGTGTCTTCCCATGGATATGGATATAAGTGAGATGCCATTCTCGCATGGTTGAAGTGTGTCTTCCCATGGCGTAGATATAAGTGTTGAGCCTTTCATGGATGGTTGAAGTGTGTCTTCCCATGCCGGTGAATGTAAGTGTTGTGTGATGTTGTTAGGAACCCATGTCAACCCGTCTATTTACTTTGTTAGTATATTGTTGTTGGACACATATTCTTTGTAAGTCGTCCCGTAGTATTGTTGATCCATAGTTTGTATTATTGTTGTTGGACGCACATGCTTTGTAAGTCATCCCGTAGTATTGTTGATCCATAGTTTGTATTATTGTTGTTGGACGCATATGCTTTGTAAGTCGTCCCGTAGTAATTGTTGATCCATATTTTGTATTGGCCCGTGGTTTGTATTGACACATGGTATTGACCCATGGTATTGGCGCCTAGACTTAGTATATAAGTTTGTGTTGATACCAATGAAGGTACCGTGAAGTTATTTGTATTGAGATTGCTCAAAGGAGGTTTCCCCCTCAAAGTGGCCTGTGATCAATATAAAAGTAATTCTGAGTTCTGTTATTTCTACTGTTTCGTGTGTTTTCATTAATTAATTATTGTAGGTTCTTCACATCTGGTATCAGAGCACTTTCTTGGGCTCGCTGGGTGAAATTTCTGCCAAAAAAAAATTTCGCAGCTTTGGATCTCGGAATAATCCCTATCCGCTTTACTGTGGGAAGTACTTGGGCATAATCCCTAAAACTCATTGTGAGGAGTACCACAGGAACCCCAAAGTAGCTGGCCCATTGAGAGGACGTGCCAACGAAAAGGGAAACGACCCCTACCTGATTAACTAGTTCCCACCCATGAGGTAAACCAAGAGCTGTCGTTTGTGGCAAAGTGGTTATCAATTTTACCTGAGCCGTGGAGTGAGGGGTACTGCCCCAATACGCAAGCCGTCAGACAACATTGGTGGTCGAGTGAATCCCCTGAGCCGATAGGAAGCTGCACATACCTGGGATCCATATATATTTTCAGCTGAACTGTTTCCAATCACTTCCACGCCATTTCAACTCCATTCCGAGCCATTTCAGATCCAACCATTTCAGATCCATTCCGAGCCGTTTCAGATCCCTTCTGATAGTCATTCCAGATCCAGCCGTTTCAGATCTATTCTGAAAGTCGTTTCAGATCCAACCATTTTTTATCCATTCGGCATCATTTCAGATCCATCTGTTGCCGATCCCTTTCGCGTCGTTGCATATCTATCTATTTCTGATCCCTTCCAAGCCGTTGCAAATCCATTTCTGGAAAAAAATAATAAAAATAAATAATAAAAATAAAAAAATAAAAATTATGCTTTTTCGCCATATCTCGCTTGTTTTAACTTCGCTTCCCTTGAAACTTCCTGGACACCCCTGCAATCCCATTCCGCATATTTCATTCCTGGGACCCTATCCCAAATTCTACTTCCCAAAGCCAGAAATCTCACATTTGTCTATTTTTAGGGTTTGCCATAACTTCTTCAATTTTCACTCACTCGCCTCCAAATTTTGCCACTGTGTTCATTCCCTATTTCTGCTTCTTTGTCCCTCTTTGACAAATTTTCTCATTTTTTCACCCCGCTTCTGAAATCCCCATTTTTTTGCTTCCCTGTCCATCAGAAAGTGTCCAAAACCTATTCAAACCCCAATTACCCATCCAAGTATTTCCCAAATCCAAATTTTCCTTTACTAAATAAGCTTTTGTTTGTGTTTTTCTATCCATTCCCCCCCAAAAAAAAAACTCCTGGTTATGGTTGTCAACCGCGCAAGAGCAAAAACCATGGACGAAGCACTTGTAGCCATCCAAACCAAACTCCAAGATCTAGATGAAAAATTTCTCAGCCTCCATCTTCAGCATTCAGCCATGAACAATAACCGACATCAAGAATCTTCTGCAGCCAATGGGTTCTCTTCTTCCAGCACTTTCTGTGGTCCGAAGCTTGAATTTCCTCGCTTCAATGGTACTGATCCGACTGGATGGATCTATCATGCATAATAGTATTTCAGTCTGCATAATACTTTTGATGTCCAAAAAGTTCCACTTGCATCTTTTCATTTGGAACAGGAAGCCCTTCAATGGTACCGTTGGTACATCAAGGCTCATGACGAGCCAAAATGGACAGATTTTTGCCAACTCCTTTTGCAACGATTTGGTCCTAGTGCTTTTGATGACTTCACCGGAGCACTCACTAAAATTCGTCAAATTGGCACTGTGAGAGAGTATCAGACAGAATTTGAGAAACTAGCCAACCACACAGAAGGATTGTCTGATGACTTCTACAGGAGTTGTTTTATCAGTGGTCTTAAGGATGAAATCCGCCCATAGGTCAAAATGTTCTGTCCCAACACAATGATGGAAGCCATAGAGTTGGTTAAGTTGGTAGAAGACAAGATTGCCGCCCAACAGTGCTCCAAACCCACTTTTGTTCCCTTCCGAAATATGGGTTCTCAACGACCTCCAATCCCGCCAGCTCCTTGACCAACTCCTATCAAGCATTTGTCCGAAACAGAGATGCAGGCACGTAGAGAAAAAGGGATTTGTTATAATTGTGATGAAAAATTCACTCGGGGACATAGATGTGTTCAATAAAAGCTCTATCTCTTGGATTTGAATTCTCCGCCCGCCTCTGAAGTTGGTGCAGAAGCTCCAGAAACATCGGATGATCAGGTCGACATTCAGGAGCCGCCTATTAACCTTCCATCTTAGGAAGACCACCCAGAGATATCTCTCCATGCTTTATCCGGCGTCACCACCCCCCAAACAATGCGGGTCAGGGGTTACTTCAAGAAGCTTCCTCTTACAATACTCATTGGTTCTGGTAGCACTCATAACTTCATTGACCCTCGGATCACCAAACATGTTGATTGTTTTTTCCATCCTTGCTCCAAATTTGAAGTCATGATTGCCAACGGGGGCACCTTACCTTGCAAGGGAAAGTGTCACAATGTGCGTATCTCTCTGGAAGATTATAACCTGCACTCTGACATGTTTTCCTTGTCCTTAGGCGGATGTGATGTGGTTTTGGGCGTTCAATGGTTACGCACACTTGGCCCCATCTTATGGGATTTTGCTGAACTTTAGATGCAGTTTTCAGTCAATGGGACACAACACAAATTTATGGGCTTACAACCAGGGTCTCTCCGCATCATCAGTTCACATTGCCTAGAAAATATCCTTAAGAAGAATTCACATGGTGTCATCGCTCAGCTCCATTCCATTCAGATGCACCCACCAACGGCCTCCACTACTTCCTTGGATAGATATGAAGGTCTCTTTGTTGCACATGTGGGCTTATTGCCTTCAAGAGACCTTTCCGGTAAGCATTTAGCCGCATCTACATCTCAGCAGGAAATGATGGCTATTTTGCATGCAGTACAGAAGTGGAAGCCATCCTTATTAGGAAATTATTTCTGCATCAAGACTGATCTCCAGAGTCTTGAACATTTTATGGAACAACGGGTCTCCTCACCAACACACCGGAAATGGGTTATCCCACTCATGGGTTATGACTATGCGATCACTTACAAGAAGGGTAAGGATAATATGGTGGCAGATGCTCCTTATCGCTAATTTGATGACCTAGTTTCTCTTACAGCTATTTCTCTTCTTGTTCCAAATTGGTTGCAATCTGTTCAACATGGCTATCTCTTCTATGAACTCCATGCTTCTTCATCGGTAGGGCACTCTGGGTTCCTCAAAACCTATGACCGAGAACAATGTAACTTCTTTTGGCAGGGACTGAAAATGAAAATTCACCAGATGGTGGTTGAGTGTGATACTTTCCAAGTCAACAAGGGTGGAACGACACTCCTTTCGGGACTGCTCAAACCCTTTCCCATCCCTACACAGATGTGGACCACTATTTCTATGTATTTCCTAGAAGCGCTTCAGTGGTACAATACCACATCTAAAAGGACACCATATGAAGCAGTTTATGAACAGGCATCGCCAATTCTTCTTCCATACATGCTCAGCAGATCCCCAGTTCAGGCAATTGACTCGGTTCTTCGAAACCGCGATCAGATTCTTCTCATTCTGCAAGACATTCTTCACATGGCAAGAATTCGATTGAAACAACAAACCAATTAGCACTGTTCTGAGCGCACTTTTCATGTAGCGGATATGGTCCTTATTCGTCTATAGCCTTCCAAGCAATCCTCCCTGAAACTCAAAAGGCGTCAGTGGGCCAGAATGCAACCCGAGGATGCTATAGGGGAACCACTCCTTCAGATTCTGCATCAATTTCCACATCTAAAGCTTTGAGGACAAATATTTTTCTAAGGGAGAGGGGATGTTAGGAACCCATGTCAACCCTTCTATTTACTTTGTTAGTATATTGTTGTTGGACGCATATGCTTTGTAAGTCATCCCGTAGTATTGTTGATCCATAGTTTGTATTATTGTTGTTGGACGCATATGCTTTGTAAGTCGTCCCGTAGGAATTGTTGATCCATATTTTGTATTGGCCCATGGTTTGTATTGACACATGGTATTGACCCATGGTATTGGCGCCTAGACTTAGTATATAAGTTTGTGTTGATACCAATGAAGGTACCGTGAAGTTATTTGTATTGAGCTTGCTCAAAGGAGGTTGCCCCCTTGAAGTGGCATGCGATCAATATAAAAGTGATTCTGAGTTCTATTATTTCTGTTATTTCGTGTGTTTTCATTAATTAATTATTGCAGGGTCTTCGCAAATGTGCATCTAAGTTGTGCTCCATGGACAATGACGGTGATCTGAAGACGATGAGGTGACAGTATGGTACACAAGTTTTGCAAAGGCATATAATTGGTCCTGAGATGCTCTTGCAGGTTTTGCAGAGGCAGTGTAATCAGTCCTGGGAGATCTTGCAGGTTTTGCAGAGGTAGTGTAATCAGTCCTGAGGTGTACTTACTTGATGGCTTTCTCGCAGAGATGATGAAGACCTACATGGAGGCTAGGCCTACAACCAGCATGAAAAAGGGATGGCTCTGTATAAATTCCTATGACGAGTATATTGGAGATTGATTGAGATAGCAGCAACAGTGACGATGATGCTCCGTGATCCAGTGATGATGATCCAACTCCAGAATTGAAGACTTGTGCTGATATGTATTGATGACTTGTGTCAAGAGAATACCTTCCTAGTTAAGAGGGAGTGTTGATGTATTTGTAACTTCGGAAGATATTCACTTGTATATTGTATTTGTACTTTATTGTATCCCCAACGGAGATGTAATATTCCTCTGATTGGAAGTGTCGTCAGTTGTACTTGCATGTGTCTCAAGTTATATTGTAAGTGTCGTAACTTATACTTTATGGGTCATTAGACCACCTTGATGGGGTCGGCCCTGTATGAGTCATGTGGGTCAAAGGGTTATTATACCACCCTAGAGGGGTCGGCCCAGTTAGCTTTATGTTAAGTGGTTAAGTTGGGGCCGACCTAGTTGAGTAAAGGGAAAGTCAAGTTAGTGTATAAAGAGAGAGTGTGTCTCTCTCATTTTACACATTCTATTATTCACTCACTTCGCATTAGTGAGAGAACAGGAGAGTGCGCACAAGTGGAGGAGGATCATGCTGCTAAAGATATCTATCTATTGGGTTTGATCATGGTGATCCTTATATTGATGCTTATTCTATCTCTGAGGAAGTTGCAGGGTTTTTCACCTTCATGGTTTTCCCCGGTGAAATGTTTTGTGTCTCTTGTCTCTTGTCTCTTATGCTTGATATGCTATACATGCTATTCGTTCAGTTAAGATCCTAGATCTATTGAATTAAATGATGAAAAACTAACACCTATAACCCTCGACTTAATTTGATAGCTCTCCTTATGATATTATGAAAGCGCCTGCCATTAGATCATTTCCAAAAACAAGAGCCACAAGTGGCAATGTCTGTGACAACCTTCAGGATGACCTGAGGAGGAGCAAAGATTTTCCTAGATGCAAAGAATATATTAACGAGCAAAATCAGAAGAACCTATCTAGCACCAATGAAGTTTTCAATGACGATTTCAATGGTGAACAGTTAAAATATGTTTATATAGAAGCCGGTATGCTTGTGTTGCGTCGATATGCCACTAAGGTTACCCATGAAGTTTTCAATGAAGGAATAATTCAATTTCAAGCTAAGAGAAATCGATCTTGAATTACTGTGTAACATGCTTTTCATTGGATCATAATTTGATGGTCAAGTTTTGCTTTTGCATTTTATTGAGCAACATTTGCAATTAGTTCATGTAACCATAAAAGGTAGAAGAAGACATGCATTGCTTGTCATAAGCATAATGACTAGGAATAGTGAAGCTAATGTGTAGCTGAAAAACAAAAGCAATATGTTGCACTACTTTGGATTTCTCGCACCCTTTTTCATAAAGGTTTTAAACGCATATTAGAGATAGTTTTTCATGCCACGCTCAATTTTCTAATTTTTTGTCTCATCCATTCGCTTCTTCAGCACCTAGTAGCTTTCATGGGAGAGCTCATATTCCACATGAAAAGTAGGATTCAACATTATTAACACATCATGAATTCTTGAACCGAAATCGTTTTGCAACATATGAGCACAACAATTTCATCAATTTGAGCAGTCAGCAAAGCTTACTGAGTGATCACAAGTTTTCATACTACCAGGAGCAGTCATTGAACCTACACAATGATTGTCAACTCCAAGATCAGCTCTTCTATCATACACAGAATCTCAATCCTACAACATACCAAATGATGCCCATGTCTAAACAGAGATTCTCACTTTCTTGAATGGAAGAGAACAAGACTGAATTACAGGCGATCTTATTACATGACAGACGTTTATGTAAGTTGTGAAACCATTTCTTGGAAACTGTGTATGTATTTTTCTAAACGGTATTGCAAACATGTCTCCAACTATTTTTTGCTCATAGTTATCCACATTCTGAGGAAGTCTCAAGTTCAATCCCCGTGGACTCCCATTTCAAACAATATTTCTATGTAGAATCGTTGGAGAAATTAGACTTAGAACTGGAAGAATTATTGAGAGAAAGATGGGTGCATGTCTCCATTGATTCTCTGCCTCAACTCTACCACAAAAGATTTGGTAAAACTCTACAAGCTAAGGGGTACTTGACCAAGAGACAGAGGCATGGAAAAGTCGAACGCAGCTTGACGAATCTACTAGCACACTTGAAGAGACTTACGTGATAAATAAGGTAATCTCTCATCAACTGTTTTGGTTGAAATATTATATATAGGTTTCTTGTATCTTGCCAAAGATAATTGGTCAACGATAAAAGAACGCCCTAAACAATTCATAAACAAATGAAAAATTTGAGAATGTTCATGGCTTTGACAAATCCATCTACATAATATATATGCAAAGCTTGCCGCATTAAATTTTACATTTAGAGAAGTTTCTTATCAAAATTGTTGGAATCTGTTGGAAATCATATTGTCAATGAGATCATGTTTATTTTCAACGAGAATGAACTGTTCTCATGCCTGAATTATGCTCTTTGAGGTCACAAGGAAAAAGTAATTTGTAGTACACTTAAAAAAGCAATGCAAAGGGGTTTCAGGATGCTATTTTTATATATTTATTGGAATTTTCAAGGAGTAAAAGATGAGACGTACACCAGAGCTGCTTGCTTATATAGATATTTGTGATTTACTAGTAAGCCTAATCTTAGTAAGATTAAGATTCTTGAGATTCCTATGGATCCATGATAGAGTGTGTTGAAGGATTGGAATCTCGACAGTTTTTACGGATCTCTCCCTCGCTTCCTATCAGCACATCCAGCTGACCCTTTTTGAGCATGCTCAGCACAAACTCTTCAAAGAAGAGGCTCTGATTCAGTGAAAATTTGATGACAATGTCATAGGTTCGAGTGTCAGTGTAAAGAATCTAGTCTGACGTGAAGAGGGTCTGCTTTTTTAGGATATCAACGTAGTATTTGTTGTCGAACAAATTTGGAGTGCGAATATCCAAGTTGGTGGTGTTAATTATTGTATTAGCAGGGCAGGTAAGGTAAATATTCTTAGCAAAACTATGGTCCATTGTGGGATCCCGCATTTGTTGACCAGTAGTTATGTTATATAGTTTTTTCTAGAAGGAGGAGTAGTTTCTTTTTCCAATTGTATGCCATCTTGCTCACACATAATAATAATAATAATTGTGCTCAAGTTAATACTAAGAGTTTGTCATGAGCATTGTGAATTCCCCAAAGAATAGAAAAAGGAAAAAGTGAAGTTGTTGAAGAGGCAATAATACTTGAGAGGGCCACTAAATGTGTGAAATTCAAGCCTTTGGGACCCAAAACATTGAGAAGCCTCGTTACGTTGGAGGTTGGGGAAGGAAAATTGGTGAGAGTGGTCGATAAATTTGTGAAAGTAAGGTTGTCTCTGCGGCTAGTGGTATGGGATAGAATGGCCCTACAGCCTTCACCAAATTCACATATTAATCCAACTAGCATATTTAGGAGAATAAACATATTATATCCAATTGTTGGAAAAATATAATTACGAGTTGATTGTTTATCTAGTCTCGGTCGGCTCTGTCATTCATTCTGTCAGCCTTTTTGTCAGTTTGTTATGTAAGTCAGTCAGTCAGTCTGCAACCAATCCAGCTCACGTCTCTTAGTATTTATGTAACCACGTTTGTATTCTGCATGTCAAGAATTCTTAGGTAGAAATTAATTGCAGTATTTATTGTAACACAGTAGCTTCCAAGGGAAGCGATCTCAATTCGGTGGTTTTGCAATTCCTATATATAGAAGAAGATAATTGAAAAACAGAGAGAGATGTGTAAGGGAAGAAGAGAAGAAGAGAAGAGCCAGAGTGAAAGGAGAAGAAACGCATAGTCGTGAAAGAGCCCAAGCTCAGTAAGAAGTGAAAGATCATAGTAAAATCACATCATTGTGTAATGCCACAAGTTACTCAGTTTTACTACGGTAATATATATAATTTCATAGTTTTATGTATTTGTTCTCAAGAATGTTGAATATTGCATGTCACACATCTTCTCCAAATTTACCTGTGTAAATGTTGTTTACATTTATGTCTGTAAAAGAAATCAAGATTTCCAAATAGTTCACAATGGTAAAAGTTCTATTTTAACGAGGAGTAACTTTGCATAAGTTTCATTTTATATTTTGGTTTGTATGTCTTAGCAAGAAATATTTCAACATAAAGTTTGTTTAAGAGTCCCGCGAAGTTAAGAAGTAACGCGGAGTAAAAAAAAGGATCTTCAAGTCAAGAAGTCCGTGAAGTAAAGTATTTCGCGAAATTAAGAACTTCGCATAAATGCGAAGTTGCGAAGTTAATTTATGTGAAGTTAATTTATGCAAAGTTAACTGCGCATAAATTCGAAGTTAATTTCCGCCAAGCTAGTGTTCGACGAAGTTAAATTGCTCGGCGAAGTGAAGTCGTCAGCGAAGTAAAAATTTTGGGTTCCCTATTGTATGATCGGCGAAGTCGAAAGAGAAGAAAAAGAAAACTTTCATTTACTGCGCAGTTGATCTTTTTAACGGCTCGGTGTGCTTTTCCCTTGATTTGGTATCAGAGCGTGGTTTACGGAAAGTAGGAATTCTACACTACAACAAAATAGCCCTTTAAGGACGGTTTTGTCTTGCGGGGGTCTTGGTAAGACTCCCCCTAAAAGTTTTTTCAGACCTTTGGAGGTGGTCTTTTAAAACCGCCCCTAAAAGTCATGGAAATTGGACTTTTGGGGGCGTTTTTTTAAATCCGCCCCCAAAAGTCCCGAAATTTGACTTTTGGGGGCGGTTTTTGGAAAACCCCCCCTAAAATCCCAATTCTCATAACTTTTGGGGGTGGTTTGTCAAAACCCCCCCTAAAAGTCATGAGAATTGAACTTTTGGAGGTGGTTTTTTTGGAACCCCCCTTAAAAGTCATGAGAATGGAACTTTTGGAGGCGGTTGTTTGAAAACCCTCCCTAAAATCCCAATTCTCATAACTTTGGGGGGAGGTTTTTCAAAACCCCCCCTAAAAGTCATGAGAATTGAATTTTGGGAGGTGGTTTGTTTGGAACCCCCCTTAAAAGTCATGAGAATTGAACTTTTGGAGGCAGTTGTTTGAAACCCCCCCCCAAAAGCCCAATTCTCATAACTTTTGGGGAGGTTTGTCAAAACCCCCCCTAAAAGTCATGAGAATTGAACTTTGGGAGGCGGTTTGTTTGGAACCCCCCTTAAAAGTCATGAGAATTGAAATTTTGGAGGCGGTTGTTTGAAAAGCCCCCCTAAAAGCCCAATTCTCATAACTTGTGGGAGCGGTTAAGTGGTTTATAAGTTATCATGTTATTCGTTTTGGGGCTAGATGTTAAGGTTAGGTACGAGGTGAGGGAGTTAGAGGTTGAAGCTTCCTAGGTGCATGAATTCATTGCATGGATCAAGTGTGCCAAGTGCATGAGTCATTTACATGGGTTGGTTGTGTTAGGTCAGTGTCTAATTAGTGGCATTATTTATGGTGGCCATTTCAATATGTGTAACACAAAGGATGGTTCTTGTGGCCTGGACTATGGCATGTGAACTAAATTTAGGGTCTAATGCCATATTAATTTTCCATGGGGTTGATGGTCCACGCATGTTAACCTAGATTACCACATAATAATCTCTAGTCTACATGTGAGATCGTCATGATCATCATTGTCACCATCGTCGATGTCATTGTTGTTGTTGGTTTGTCCATGGTTATGTAAACCAATAAACTAACCATGTTTTAATATTTATAGGTTATGCAAACCAATGGTGGTTCTCATAACCTAAATAATGGTCCATGGTTAATAAATTTACTATATGATTCATGGTCCATGTGTAGGGCCCTACACATAATTACTTTACCTTACAAGCGAGATATTGTGGCCATTTCAATATTTGTAACATTGACGATGGTTCTCGTGGCCTATACCATGGCTTATAAACTAATTTTAGGGCCTAATACCATATTAATTTTCTATGGGGTTGATGGTCCATGCATGTTAACCTAGACTACTACATATGACCTACATATGGAATATCTAGCCTATATGTAACAATTACCTCTGTAGATCTTGAGCGATGATTAAGGCCTTGTGACATCACATAATCTCTAAAGAGTGAATCTAATTTCAACTACAAGTGGGATATGTTGGTAATTTTTAGATCTGTAACACCAAAAATGAAAATTTTCCTGCCAATTTCAACATGCTAGTAATTTTCATTCCATCACCCTTTCTTCTCATTGTTTTCCCCTTTTTGTGAAGGGTGACTTAAGTGGATTCCAATGGACAACAATGGCAACAAGAGAGCATAACATAACACACACATGCCCATATCCAAGGCCTATAGTATATTGCAAACTAATGAGTTGAGTGAATTCAAGATGCAATTACAATCATTATTAGACAAAGGGTTCATATGACCAAGTGCATCACCTTGGATATAGCACATATTGGTAGTCAATAGGAAGGATGGAACCTTTTGGATGTGCATTGGTTATTCAATGTTAAATAAGGTGACAATTAAGAACAATTACCTCCTACCCAAATTGATGATCCTCTTTATTAACTTAGATGGGAAAAGGTTTTTTCAAAGTTGGACTCAAGTTTTGGGTATCATCAATATATGAGAGCAAAGACTCGTCTGCATTATTTAATATGTGCCACCACATGTCGCCTTACTGTAGACACATGCCACCTTGCTTTAGACACATGTTATTGCATACCACCGACTCAAACTACGTGAAGAATGAGCTCTCCACCATCGTCATTGGTGCCTATGATCGAAGACGGCCAGGGAAGAACTTTAGGTTAAACATGCCCGATAATGGCATGGTTCCGAACTTTACACGTATTGTTCCTGAGGAGTTGTTGTTAACACGAAGCTTTGGACCCAGTCAAATAAAATACGAGGAGGCAAAATTTTAAAGCTAACCAAAATTTAAATACACTGGTCAGGGTTGTTATATTCAACTTCATCAGTTTCCATGTGTGCCTTAAAACAGTGAGTGGAGGTGTCTTTCACCAAAATCCCGATTCCACTTTGTTCCTTATTTGTTGCGTCATCGAAGAATCCCATGGGGGCCGGCTCTCAAACCAGGGGATCCTAACTATGAATCAAATTTAATACTATCCAAGATTAAAATCATATACCAGAGGTCATGTGGCCATGTACCTTGAATTCTATTAGATAAAAATAGGCCATCAATACCCAACTAGAAAATTGAATTCCCTAAGCATACATAACATTCCTTAAGACATAAAATTATCCTCTGAGGTTCATGGTCCACACTTGAAGCCCTAGGAAATCACACATGCCCTGTATGATACAATGGCCATTTCAATAATAACTATGCCAATGAATGTTCTCATGGTCTAGGGTCAAACATCATAGTCTAAGGCCATAAAAATTGCCTCAGGGACTCATGGGCCATGTGTAATGTGTTAAACCACCACACATGCCCAAAATAGAGATCCTTAACCATACGAGTGATATATGGTTACCATTTCAATATTTATCGGTGCATGAAAATATGGTTCTCTAGGTCCATTTCATGTTTTATGCATGAAATATTGGATATTAAGCAATAAAACATTTTATTTTATTACTCATGGAAGTAGAGCCCATGCCACCACTTAAACCTTCCATAGGGAATACTTGGCTAGCTTTGAGTGGGATATGGTTGTCTCTTTAACGCTTACGTTATAATATTTAGCAAGTCCAAAGACATAGTATTAGGCAATAACATTTTCCTTTATGTAGGTTCACCGACCATGGGTAGGGCCTCATGCCATCGCATGGGTCTCATTAGTGTTCCTCCTCTCACCATTCATTGTGAAACCATGTTTAGAACACTTTCACGGTGTGACATCTCCAAAAACAATGCATAGTTGTTTCTTTTGTTGCCACATAGAGCACAAAACAATATTGGGCTTAGGCTTGTAGGTGGATTGGAATAGCCACCCTTATATAGTATGTTGGGGCTCTGACAGATCTCAAGTTAAAGTCCAATTGTTGGCAAATGATTTGATGATGCTAGCTGGGTTTTGTCGACAAGTTGGCCTGTTTCTAATGCAGTAGGAGGATCTTCAATCCGCTAAAAGATATGACCCCCCAAGTGGAAACCGGTCGATAATTTATCACTGCCCAGAGGACTTAGACCAAAGCAATTGTATAGGTCAAACCTGTCACTAGAAAAAAAATACAAGCAACATATGTCACCCTTGTTTTATGGAAACTATTCTTGACAATGCACACTTGTCAGTGCACATCGGACCCCTAGCTTTTCGTTTACAAGAAAAATGTGATTTACATATGTAGTAACACCTCATCCAATGTGCCATAAGATCCTTCACCCCACACTTTTTGTTCAAGTAGGGGAATATGTCATGGTTTGGCATATCATATCATAAAGATACTTTTTTGCGTACCTTTCCTTTTTCCTTCCACTTGTTTTAGTGTGAAATTTTGGACAAATTGGTTCAATCCCGCAAATTTTTGGACAAATTGGTTCAATTTCGCCCAATTTTGACAAATTGGATCAATCCCATCTATATGCACTTCTTATCCTTCATCGCTCTCTCGATATATTGTATTTCCAGTCCAAGGTTATTGGAAAACCAACTTCTACATATAAGTTACGAATCTTTCTAGCTGCCTTCATCTATAGCTCTCTCGATATCTAGCGACCTTTATCTGTAGCTCCTTTACTCTGGAAATATAATAAGTTGAATTTTCTCAACTAAGCCTCCTCTAGGATTCTTCTGAAGCCTCCTATAGGATTCATCTCTTTCATACCCTCCCTGGACCTTTCTTATCTTAACTTGCAAGATTCTCACCCTCTTTCTAATCCTTATATCATTTCACCCACTAAACCTTTATGTGGGCATGCTTCAACCTCTCCAACAAATCTACCCAGCTACTATTGGAGTTGTTCTTCTGTATAGAAATTGTTTTTATTTGACACCACCTAATAAAGGGAGGTTTGGGGATGGTCCCACTACATGTTAATTTAACACACACATAGGAAGAAAACTTTGTTTCTCTACTCAATAGAGCTACTATATTAACCCCTTCTCCAACTCACAAGGCTCAATAGGCATTTGACTGATCAAAGTGCACAAGTAATCAATAACAAATAAAATCAAACACACACTCATTCATTCATACATTTTCATATAATAGGCTATTCGTTAATATTCTCCATTAATATCAAAAGTAAATAATTTACAATAGCCTCTATGGGATACCAAAATCAAAATTTAAACTCTTAATACCTACTAGTGTCAGACTTAGTTAGGCTTTTACAATCTACAAAATTTACATTGATACCTAAATTTACAATTGCCTACATGTTTTACTCCTGGGACTTATTTTTCTTCTCAAGTGCTTGGCCTCTACTCATTTTATTTCATCTCTATATTCTCCTCTTCTTAGGATTCGTGGCCTCTTCTTCTATCTTCTCTATTTCAATGTTCATTGTCATTATCATCACCATTGATCTCATGATGATCTATTGTCATCATGCTTATCCTTGTGATCATCATCATGCTTCTCATATGTCATCAACTTTGAACTTAAATATGTACACACATCAATCCACTTTACTTCCATGCAATATTTGACCTCTTAAAACCCAAACTTTAGGATCTCATACATATGAAAGGGTAGTGATAGAAGTTAAATTTCGTTGAAATTTCCCCTTCATCGTTTTCAAAGAGGAGGGCATCAAATTTTGTCAAAATTGCCTCCCTGCGGCACATCGGCTTCAGTCATTCAATCAGGGTTTCGACTAGGACTACAGAGCAATGTCATGTAATAATTCATTGTGTGATCCAAGAATCTTTGAAGGAGCCTTGTTACTTAAGTGATCAACATTTTCTTCAAGGGATCAGGTACGAACGAATGTTGAATGACAAGGGGAAAGGCCAAAAAAGAGTTGGGCTTGGGACTGCACCAATATCGACCTTCAATCTACCTCGCGAGTTTATGGAAACCAGTATAGGCCTTCAAATCGATCTATAGGAGCTCTAGATATATTCCCATTCAAATTGATTCAAATCTGGAAACTTTGTTGTAGATTTGGTGTATTTCACATTAAATGTTGCAATGATTCTCCATCAATTATTGTTTTAGGGTTGAATTTGGATGCGTTGAGGGATCGGTGGATCGAGGAGGATCTATCCAATGCTTCGCCCCTATTTTCAACCAATTCTTTGCCCTTATTTTTGACACCTATTTTCACAGGGAAAATCTGGACCACGATGGCAGAATTAGTAGCGCTTAAGCCTTGGTCTTCTTCCAGGAAGTCAATTTACCCAAGAAAATACTTGCACAGGTACTCATCGTCTGCTTGCGTAATAGTTTTGTATTATTTGTTGTGTGTACTTGAAAGTTTTAATTTGTCCGAGAGTGCTTGAGTAAATGTTGTAAATTTCTCCGTTGAAGAGTTATTCTTAGCCAACTTTGAATAAAATTTCACTTTTATGTTTTTGAATGTAACATCAAACTCTTGAGCTTAGGATTTTCATGAAAATAATAATACCAAAGTTTAGTCCGTCCTTCATTGAGAACCTTGTAAGATATAGAAAGTGTTGTTCCTCCATATATGGATATGTAGTTCATATGAACCTTTCATATTCATTATTCCCAAAATGCCTTATGGGAACCTGCTTGCTCAGCAAGAGACTTGTATAAACAACCCTCTGACACTCAATTTGAAGTTGGGAAATACCGTAAATATTAGGAACTTGAAAGAAATAGAAAATAATCCTTTGTTTCCATGTGACTATGTCTTCGGAATATAAGGGCTCGTCATGCAAAACTACACTTGAATGTCATCTACTATAATTGAATCTCAAAGGATGATTAGATGACTCATGTTACACCATATTTTTCAATTGTTTCCAATCCAGAACTATATCAACCATTGGATCTTCCCCACCCTAATTTGATGGTCACATTTTATTGGATCTTTTCCCAACCTTTGATGGCCATTTTTAGAGTGATAGAACCCTCTAGATTGTTTTACAAAGTCAAATCAAGGTCAAACCAACCTCCTGATGGCCTGAGAAACTCCCCAAGGAAATTTCCTAACTTTATGAACACACATAGTGCATGGCATAACGCATGACATTATGGAAATGCAACATGAACACAAGGAAACTATGAAAGCATTCTACCATGAGAAATTCCATCCATTTCAACCAAATGAAAGAAGATGATCCAGGAAGAAGATGATTCAAAGTTGAGTAATAATTTTGTAGTTGAAGAAGATGATGGTCTCATACACTCATATATTACAAGGGTTTTCTTGAATTCTATCCTTGATCTAGACTCCAGGTAACAAATATTTCCACAAGAAGATACCTTTTCTGCTAAATCTCAGAGCTTGAAATCTAGGGGTTTTAGCAACACATTGATCACCTCATATCTAACTCCAAATGAGCTTGTTAGCTAGGTCCCACCTATCTTTGTTACCAGAGAAGTTCCAACATAGGTGCTTGGTGACCACCCCCCTGAAAAGCACACTTGTAACACTGAGAGGGAGGGGGTGAATCGGTGTTATTGGTTCAATAGGTTACACACCTTTAAATTTTGATTTTAATAACCGAGTTAGTCTCCAATCATTTAGCACATCATTTAAAAGGATACAAGTATCATATCAACAAATTGTAAACACTTTACTTCTGTCAAAATACTGATTGTTTTTAATATTACAGAGTACAATCACCAGCTGCAACTTGTGTGAGAGAGGCTTCAACCTCAACAAAAGAGTCTCATCTTCAACTGAGAAAAATGGGTCAGGCTGCAACCTGAATTTACACTGAGAAATAGGTAATGCCCTATATCAGTCTTACCATGTGTAAGCTTAACAAATCTGTGTCTTGACAGAAATTAACAAAACAAAAATCTGGTCCTTAGAAAATTACAAGTTCGTTGCTCCTCCGTGGACTTCAATCTTTGCTTCTCCTCAGTCTACAGATTCGCTGCTCCTCAGACATTTACAAAACAGAAATTTACAAGTTCACTACTCCTCAGTGGGCTTCAACTTTGCTACTCCTTGGTCTTCAGATTCGCTGCTCCTCCATCTTCAGATTCGCATCAGCAGATCACTCTCTTATCTTCACATTGAAATGCATACTCAAAATGTGTTCTTCACTTGTATATTTATACACAACGAGTTCCTTAAAAAAAATCCTTTTGTTGATGTATATGTAACTTCGGAATGTATTTCATCCATGTATTTAATTTATATATTATTGTACTCCTATAGAGATGTGTCATTCCTCTATATGGAAGTGTCGTCATGTGTATTGACAAGTGTCGCAAGTGTGTGAACTTGCTGATGGGTTATTAGACCACCATGTGTGGGGTCAGCCCTTATTTTATGTAATATATGGTTGATGTACCTAGATAGACAAGTCGGCCCCATAAGGTCACTGGGAAAACAGAACAAGTATAAATAGAGATCGGGAGATCTCTATTTGGATCACTTGGAAACTCATACTTCTCTCACTCAGAAAGTGGAGCACTAGTGAGGAGGAGGATCATCTTCTACTACGAGACTATCTCAGTGTATTTTGGTTGTACTTTGGTTGAGCCATTGCTCTCTCTATCTCTGAGGAAGTTGTGGGGTTTTTCACCTTAGGGTTTTCCCCACAGAAACTCTGTGTCTCTTGTCTCTCATGCTTTTGATTCTTATGTTGCTTGTCATGCTTATTATGATTGTTATGCATTGATATACTGTACATGTTATTCTCTCAGTAAAGATCCTAGAGTATTGTGAATTAATGCTCAAAATTTAACATGGTATCAGAGCTAACCTGAGAAGAAGACATTGTGCAGTGACGGAAACCAAGGGTTTCTTGTTTATTGGGTTTCTCTCCATAGATTTTGGAAAACCAGTATAGTAGATTGACTCTACTCATCAAGGAGAATCTATCTGTCCAATCAGAATTCAATTCTGAGCATTTTCAGATTTGGCCCTAAAAATTAGGGTTTACACAAAAATAGGAATTTCTGGAATCTGAAGACATAGATGGAAGCCCCTTGCAAAAATCAAAGTTTAGAGATTTGGATCGAGATTTTTGGCTGGGTAGATCTTCGGGAAACTCAAACCCTAATTCAGGGTCCTCCTTAGTGAACCCGGGAAGACAAAAAGGCATTTCTGAAGGGTAAAGCTTTGAAGATCTCAAATTCTGAATACACCAGGATGATCAGCTCATCAAGGCACATCTTTCTATCCTTTCAGAAAGTTGAAATTCACATTTTGAATTTTTAGGGTTTTTCCGACAAACCCTAATCCGGGACTAGATCCAGTTTTCAGCAAAATAAGTGGTAAGACCTAAATCTTTTCTATTTCCATTTGAAGTACTCTTTATAGATGTCTCACCACACCAAGCTTGAGGATAAGCTTGAAGGGGCTGATAACTTCTGAGCCTGGAAGTATAGGATTGGGTTAATCCTGGAAGAGAATGAGTTGGACTCATATATAAAAGAAGACATCCCTATCCCAGAGGATGAAGAAGCTAAGGTATTGCATAATAAGAACTTGGTCAAGGCAAAGAGAATCATTGCTGACTCTATCAAAGACCATCTCATCCCTCATGTGTCATCTCTGAAAACACCCAAAGAGATGTTTGACTCCCTAACCAAGTTATTTGAAGGGAAGAACATAAATCGGAAGATGACTCTGCAGAATCAATTGAAGGGGGTCAAGATGTTGAATGGAGAAAACCATTCAATCTTACTTCTTCAAGGTCTCTCAGATCAAGGAACAACTTGTAGCTGTGGATGAAGTAGTGGACAATGGTGAATTTTTTATGACCACTCTGAATGGCCTACCTAGGTCATGGGACTCCTTTATTCAAGGAATCTGTGCAAGAAAGAAATTGATCTCTTTCAGTAAACTATGGGAGGAATGATCTCAAGAAGAAGCTAGGCTTGTAGCTCGAGAAGAAAAGATGGAAGGTGAAGATCAAGCTCTCGCAACTCACACCAAAAGAAGCAAGCCCAAGAAGGAGCACTCTCACTACAAGAGATCCTATCACAACCAACAAAAGAATAAGAAGGATCTAAGATGTTTCACATGCAATGAGAAGGGTCACTTTGCTTCAGAATGTCCCAAGAACAAAAGGGATAACAACAACTCCAGCAAGAAGAAGAAGGGCAACAAAAGAAAGTTCCATGCTCATGCTGTCGAAGATGATGAACCTCCAAAGAAGAAGGCTAGGGCAGAAAGTGATGATGACTCATCAAGTGAAGAAGAGTATGTTCTGATCTCTGCTCTCACAGGTACTATCTCTCATGGTTGTAATGATTGGTTAATTGACAGTGGGGCTTCAAAACACATGAATGGGTTTAAAGAATCCTTTGCTAATCTATCTGAACATGAGTCACCCCACAAGGTGAAACTTGGGGATGACTACCAATACCCTATCAAAGGAAGTGGTGAGGCCTCCTACAATCTAGACTCTGGGAAGTCTTTGAAGATGAAAGATGTTTTGTATGTACCTGGGTTCAAGAAGAACCTACTCTCCATATCTGCATTGGATGCAAAAGGTATGAGGGTTGCATTTGTGGATGGCCAAGTTCTAATGTGGCCAAAAGGAAAGACCATAGATGATGCAGTAGTGATTGGAGAGCAAGACGGAGGATTGTACAAATTGAAGGGACAACCTGAACATGCCATGGTGACATGAAGACAAAGATTCATCCATAGTCATGAATCACATAGAGGTATGTATAAATTGTTTTTGCAAAGGTTAACTTGTGAGTTATGCAGGTCATTGAAGAGAACAAGAAAACATTGCTAGACATAACTAGCAAATATGGTGACCAGGTATGTGTTTCTTATATCATAGGATCTCTTATATAAGTATGCATGACATGATTGATAATGATTATTCATGAAGTCAATAATCATGGGTGTATGCATATTATGTTTCTTACCTTAATTGGCGATATGACTAACCAAAAGAGTCATAGGTTTGAGTAATCACAGGTTCAGGTATATTATGTTTATGACTAACCATAAGAATGCTTATTATTTCTGTTTAAAATGATCCTGGTTATACATGCTTGAGATTATTGTAATATTAAGATTATACTAGTGAATGTTTGATTATGTATGAGACCTCGAGGATAACACAATGATGATACTAATAAGAATGCATAGGGATCGAGAATGAATATCAGTTCAAGAACAGGTAATCCAGGAAGCAAAGATCAAGAGGGAGCACACTCCAGTGGTTTCTGCAAGGATGCAGATATTCAGAGGGGGTTGACCATCTCTCTACATTCCACAACAGAAAGGTGTAGAAGAAGCTACTTCAGATTAGGTTTCCAGCAGCTCCTGCAAGGAAGCAAAGACTCAGAGGGAGTCCACCCAACAAACAAACAAAGATAAGTATTGTCATTTCTTGCATATTTGTTTGTTTAAATAATATTGTTCAATGATGTATATGCTTATGTTCCTAGATTTAGGATGTGTATTATGCATATTAGAATGATTGCATTAATGAACAGCTTACTACTAATATGCATTTGATGGGTAAGTAGGCCTATGGCACTGTACAACATTCCATTGCTACTTATCTAGAATGAAACCTCTTTGTTGACATGTTGGGAGCTATGCAAACTCTTAACAATTTTCTGGTAGAGACTGGAAGGCATCTAGAATGTTATGGAACATGGATAAATGTTGTATTGAAGCATTGGATAAGATAATTGCATGACTGTATGACATATTTCTTTATGTGTAAGAATTTGTCTGAAAATTATGAGATGTTTCTAATCATGCAATTTAACTTGTTTTGTAGGAAAGACTGTATACCTTTACCTACAAAAGAAGGACTACAACATTTGTTCAAGCAACAAAATTATCTATTGAAGATATTGAAGTTCCCAGGATACGGGAAGAATGCCATGATCCGTCGATCATGAAGAAAGAAGTTTGGGATGCAGTCCCAAGACCTGAAGGGGAGTCTGTAGTGACTTCCAAGAGGATCTACAAGATCATGCATGCTGCAGGTGGTAGCATAGAGACTTTTGCTCCTGTATCCAGATACACTTCCATTAGATCCGTACTTGCTCTGGCTGCAGTGATGAAAGGAAAGATACACCATATGGATTTCAAGACAACCTTCTTGAATGGTGTAGTTGAAGAAGAAGTGTATGTGGAGCAGCCACTTGGTTCTGAGACACATGACAGGAAGTCATATATGTGCAGAACTTGGTATGGTAAATTAGACAGCTTTCTATCCAGTTTGGGATTTACCAAGAGTAAAGCGGATTCCAACCTTTACTACAAGGTTGAGGAAGGAAATCCAGTGATACTACTATTGTATGTGGATGACCTGTTTGTAACAGGTGAGGATAGATTGATTGCCGACACGCAACGGAAGCTTGCTGCCGAGTTCGAGATGAAGGACTTGGGGATGATGCACTATTTTCTAGGCATGGAGGTGTGGCAGAGTACAGATGGAATCTTCCTTGGACAAGGGAAGTATGCAGTAGAGATCCTGAAGAGGTTTGGGATGATGGACTGCAAGGCCATGGCCACACCTATGGAATCGAATCTGAAGCTTCTATGTGATACTTCATCTGAGCCGGTTTATGTCTCTATGTATCGTCATATGATTGGGTCCTTGATGTACCTGACGAACACGAGACCAGATATTTTCTTTACGGTGAACACATTGAGCTAGTTCCTGACGGATCCGAGGAGTGTTCACCTGGTTGCTGTAAAGCATATTCTGAGGTACCTGAAGGGTACAGTTGATTATGGGCTCAAGTATGAAGCGAATCAAAAGTTTAACCTGGAAGGTTATGTTGATTCAGATTGGGCAGGCAGTGCTACAGATAGGAAGAGCACATCTGGGTGCTGCTTCAGTATGGGATCAGGTGTGATCTCTTGGTTTAGCAGGAAGCAATCCTGCATAGCACTGAGTACAAATGAGGCAGAGTATGTTGTATCCTGTTCAGCTAGTTGTGAGGCAGTATGGCTATGGAAGCTACTGTCTGAGTTATTTGATCTCCCATTGGATGCTACTGGTATCTTCTGTGATAACCAGAGTTGTGTGAAGCTGTCTGAGAACCCAGTGTTTCATGACAAGTCGAAACACATAGAGATCAAATATCACTATATCAGGGATATGGTGCAGAGAGGAGCAGTCAAGCTCCTGTATGTTGCGATGGACGAGCAGATTGCAGATGTGCTGACGAAGCCACTAGCCAGGGTGAAGTTCGAGTACTTCAGGGAGAGGCTTGGCATTCTTCAGATCGATGACACTTCGAGGAAAAAGTGATGGACACATTTGTTGAAGCCATTCCAAGCATGTTGGAAGGAGGAACCTTCACATGGCTGTGGATGTAAGCGCTGGATGATGAGCATCAGGACGATGCTCCAGTTACTGCTCTGTATACGCATCATGTTGGATGTTGGACATGATCAGTTGGATCATTTATATATGTATGTGCGCATCATGTTGGATGCTGGATATGATCGGTTGGATCATTTGTATGTATTTTGTATATGCATCATGTTGGATGCTTGGACCATGTATCTGTATATGTATCAGGTGGATACTGTGTATGATCAGGTAGATCATGTATGTTGATATATATCAGTTAGATGCATTGTGTATCTATGTATGTATCAGGTGGATACATTGTATCATCAGGTGGATCATGTATGATTATATGTATCAGGTAGATACTTGGTATGCATCAAGTAGATGCATTGTATCATCAGGATGATCATAGATGACGAGCTTCAGGATGTTGCTCCAGATGACATGCAACAGGATGTTGCAGTGATGATGATCAGGATGATCATGTATGCATCAAGATGATGTATGGTGAGTATCAGGTTGATACTCTATGGCCGTGGATCAGGTTGTGCAGATGAGCATATAATTTTTCCCTGGGAGATTTGCAGATAGTCTTTCGAGGTTTTGCCTATGGCATGTAATCTGGCCCTGGGATATCTGGAAAATGCTCTTTCGAGGTTTTGCTCTGGGAGGACATATAATTTGGCCCTGGGAGATCTGCATATAGTCTTTCAAGGTTTTTCCTATGGCATATAATCTGGCCCTAGGATATCTGGCAAATGCTCTTTCGAGGTTTCGTCCTATGGCATATAATCTGTCCCTGGGAGATCCGATAGGTTGGGTTGTGTGCCCGTAATAAGTCCTGGGATGCTCTTGCAAGGTTTTGCCATGACCACATGTAATATGTCCCTGGGAGATCCTATAGGTAGATCTGTGTGCTCATAACAGCCTGGGATGCTCTTGCAAGGTTTTGTGGTGAGGTCACATATAATATGGCCCTGGGAGATCCTACAAGTCGGAGTTGTGTACCCATAACATCCTGGGATGCTCTTTCTAGGTTTTGTGACGCACGTAAGAAGTCCTGAGGATTCCATAGTATGGCCAGTGATGATGAAGACCTGCAGGTGGTGGGCCTACATCCAGTATGAAAAAGGACTGGCTCTGTAGAACTTCCTATGACGAGTATATTTAGAGATTGGTTGAGATAGCAGCAGCAGTGACGATGATTTGAGGACGATGCATCGATGACGATGATCCAGAGAAGAAGACTTGTGCTAGCATATCTGTGTCGAGAAATACCTTCCTAGTTAAGAGGGAGTGTTGATGTATATGTAACTTCGGAATGTATTTCATCCATGTATTTAATTTATATATTATTGTACTCCTATAGAGATGTGTCGTTCCTCTGTATGGAAGTGTCGTCATGTGTATTGACAAGTGTCGCAAGTGTGTGAACTTGCTGATGGGTTATTAGACCACCATGTGTGAGGTCGGCCCTTATTTTATGTAATATATGGTTGATGTACCTAGCTAGACAGGTCGGCCCCATAAGGTCACTGGGAAAACAGAACAAGTATAAATAGAGATCGGGAGATCTCTATTTGGATCACTTGGAAACTCATACTTCTCTCACTCAGAAAGTGGCGCACTAGTGAGGAGGAGGATCATCTGCTACTAGGAGACTATCTTAGTGTATTTTGGTTGTACTTTGGTTGAGCCATTGCTCTCTCTATCTCTGAGGAAGTTGTGGGGTTTTTCACCTTAGGGTTTTCCCCACGGAAACTCTATGTCTCTTGTCTCTCATGCTTTTGATTCTTATGATGCTTGTCATGCTCATTATGATTTTTATGCATTGATATACTGTACATGTTATTCTCTCAGTAAAGATCCTAGAGTCTTGTGAATTAATGCTCAAAATTTAACACCTTTATGGAGCCGAAAAAATCCTTTTTTATGTCAATTTTTTATATTAAAAATAGAGTCAATCTGAGCTTAATTGTTATGGGGCCGACCTGAACTTTCTTCAAGTTAATTGACTTGCTTTTAATATTCCTTAATACAAGGATTCAAGACCCTTATTACTCCATGTCAATTCATAAGTCAAGGGCTTGATGCCCATTTATGGGATTAAAGTCTTATGCTTAATAGGTGAGGGTCAGCATAATCCAAAAATGAACATCACCGAGCTTCTTTACAAGATATTAATCCCAATACGAATAGAAACAAGACTGAGCAACAAATTTAGAGCATCCGAGCTGACCAGAGTTGACTACTGAAAATTTGCCATCCGAGTTGACCATGTTGACTACTGAAATGTTGTTGAGATATCAACAGATTAGGGTATTCGGGTTGACCACAATAGATTGCTCTATTTTTTGTTATTTGACTTGTGGGTTTTAATGCTGCGATTTCTTCATGAACATTCAACAACTGCCCTTGTTTTAGCATAATTCTCAACCAACTTTGACATAATCCAAGCACCAGTCTGCAATCTCTTGCACTTTGCAAGCAATATCTTGAAGTTTGGTTTGATTTTCATCACCCATGCTCCAGACATCATTACGAATATCAAACACCTTCTCCGTTATGGAAACCATTTGGTGTGCCAAAGCTCGATTGTTAATTTCCATGCCCCGATGTCTATGTGAACCGCCATGGCGGGATGAAGCACGTCGACACCCTCTCACCATCATTGCACCGTTACTCAACACACTGACAAAGAGACCTCTGCAAATTTCCACACCTTGAGATGTTGAGGAATTATGGTGAGTCCGCTCTCTCCAAAGGATGTTTAAACCATACAAAATCGCCATGAATGCACTCAGTATTGTCTCTGTAATGATCAAGTGTAAATTAATTGTCGACGGGCTAGCTTGCATTATTAGAGGGGAGGTGGATTAAATGCAAACCGTCCTCAACTCTTTGTCCCATGTGAAGGTCCATCCCATTATGGCAGTCACTCTAAATTTGGCGATCAGTCACCCCATCTGGGATTTTTTTTGGGGGGTGAGAAAGGGCCAGGGCTAAGCCCTGACCCCTTGGTGTGTAATGTAATGTGTAACCATATGCCATGATCCACAGGGTCTACATATTTATATCATATTCCAATGATTGGACAAAGGTTGAAACCTTGTGCAGCTACGCTCAACTATACAATTATAATACAAAAAAATATTTTACTAACATTACATATAATCATTTATATACAATTTAGTTTAAACATTTGGTGATTTTGCTATTTCGAAGAGTTTTCACTAGAATTCTACTATTTTTTTAATAAATCCAAATTTTGTATTATTTAAATCGTATTTTAAATGTATAAATAGGTTTAATGTCCTCAAATACCCCAAAATCACCTAAATTATGAAAAGAAGAAAAGACCTCAATATTTCAAGAAAATCCACGAAGACAAAGATTGATTTATGTTGTAAACTATTTGAGCAACATGGATGTTACCATTCTTTAAACCAAATACAAGCGAGAGACGAGAGCTGCACGGAAGACCAGCTGAAAATATCCCCATCGATAATAAATTTTAGCAGTAAACTTAAATTAGTGACTTCGAGGCCAATTATGATACCGGAATTACCGATGGGGAAAGGAATCTACAGGGAGTCGTCGGTGCCTCCTTCAAAGTTGTTTTATTCTTTCTCTTGGCTGCTGCAAAACGTGCTCAGATAGAAGGCGTCGATAAAGATAGAAAAGTCAGAAACCATCTTAGTGTCGGCGCGATGGAAGAATAGAACCCTTTGTGCCGTGTTCGATCCCGATGGAACTCCAATTTCCCCTCGATTCACCGAAAATAATCGTTCAAAAAATGCGAAATATAAGTATTGGCTCTTTCGTTTCAATGGTTTCAAAGAAAATTCAAGATCAGGTTCTATGATTATCAGATTGAATTCACAATTAGAAGCCATAGGTAGCCATAATTTTGCATTTTTCATAGAGTAATTGGTGTAAAATTGAGCTATTTTGATTGAGCCAGGGCACCGTATCTATTAGACCCTAAGTTGGAAAAACTGAACGGTTATAATATATTTTAACCCTCTTCCAGGGAGGCCTTTTAGATTTATTAGACATTGTATCTACCAAACCCTAAGTCGAGGTTCTGTGATTTAAACAAATAAACCCCAATTCAAGGCGCCGCAATTTAAATTTAAGTGGAAACTTCTAGCACGAGCACAGAAGGGTTTAGGAACAATGGTTCTATAAGATATGGGATGTGTTTCTCTGCTGCAAACGTAATTCAGGCGCCATTATCTGCTTTGCTGGAGTATACAAGGATTTTGAGGGGTTGACCACATTATCATGAAATTGAAGATACAGGTGGGGGCTCTGTCAGGGAAAGAGCATACGATGGCGGTGGGGCCGAGGTTTCGATTAGAATAATTGGTGTCGGGGAACAGATAGGGGCGGTTCAACTTCAGACAAATGGGGGAGAAACAGGGTCTGCTAATGTTAGTAGTAATGGCCATCTCCAGGCTTTGTCTGTTGGTTTGGAGTCAGCGCAAACTGCAGGGGGTGTTGATATTAGTGCCGATGGCACGAGATCGTCGACTACGATGACCCCGCTGACAATAAGCGCTGGGGGAAATGGTGAGACTGATGCCGAAAACAGTAATAATAATGCAAATGGAAGCGATACTGCCTATCAGAGATATGATATTCAACAACTTGTGAGATGGATTGAGCAGATTTTTCCTTTTTCGTTATTGCTATTGGTGGTGTTCATTTGGAAACACTTGCAAGGTAATTCTCTTGTCCCCAACTCGGTCAGTTTCAATCTTAGTTTTCTTTTACAAGTGTTAACAGAATTTTCTGAAATGCGATTTCGTTCCGTGTTAACATCACTACTATTGACCTAGAATTCCAGGAGGCCACTACTATTGACCATAAGTATGAAGATCACCAAGGATATGGCCTCTCTTATGAACCGATGGCTACGTCTGGACAACTACCTACCTTTATCGTGTCTCCATCATCCCTCAACAATGAGGTCTACTCAATTTTGGTGATGGTATAAGACAGCGAGCTTGGCTTAGTGAATCAGGAGCTCGGTTACCTTCAGAGATTGACAGTTTAACTCAAGCTTCTGTACAGATTTAGTATTGTGCTTGTGCATTGTAACAGTAGCTCCAGAAATTGAAGGTATTATTTATATTCTAGACGTCAAGGGAAAATCAACTATTTGTTCTTCTTAAAACGGTGCAAGTGAAATTTCTTGCCTGTATAGGAGGCAAAGCATTTGGGTTGGATATATTGACCTATCAAGTGGATGTTATAACAGTTAATGGTTGATGATTATTACAGAAGTCTCCTCAACCAAGGTATTGTTCATAGGCTTCTTTAGCCAGTCATAAATAGGTATTTGATGTGCCCCAATTCATCATTTCAGCCAATGTTGTTTACGTTTAGAGCGTGAGAATTCATATTCAGTTATATATTGGTTTATGTGAGTCCGTATGCTTTATATTTTTCTTTCCTGGTTTTCAATGTTCCAGATCACATTGATTTGATGCATACATATTTGAACAATACTAAGACTTCCTTTCTACTGTTACTGCTTGCAAATATTATTCCTTTTATTGACAAGAACAGATAAGGCTTTATATTAAAAAAGGGGGGGCTGAGGAAATCCTTACAGTCAAAATATGCAATCTGTTACAGCCATACAAAATTCTGCTCTCAGAATAGCAATCATCACAAAATTTTCCTCAGCATACATGTTCAGTGTTGGTTTCCTTTTTTTCCACAAAAAACTTATAGCTATACTGCTTGATGAACTGGCCTAACAAAACAGTACAAATGAAATGCATATGACATTAAAGGATTAAGGGAAAACATGGACAGTGTGTCCCTCCTCCATTGGCTGTTCATTTTGAGTGTGACCTTGAACACTCGACACTTCTATAACAACTAAAGTTGTTTGTTGAACTATTGCCTCTTCCATTTTCCTCGAACCAGCATAGTGACTAACCTGGGACTGATTCCCCTGAGCTAACTCCAAGATTATGTTGAAATGCATCTCAGAATCGCTGGCTAGCTTTTCTATTTTTTTATGTTTGTTCCTTGGACCTTAACCCTTCTTTCCAACTCATCTTGCCTGGTGGTTTGCTGCTCCATGTACGAGATATTGTAGTCAATGGACTGGTTCATGCCATCCATCTAAGAGTTAAGCCTGGGAAGCATCCTCTTTATATCCCTGATTTTTCCAAGACCATCTTCCCCCCGACTGCATCCCAATTCAAGGGATTGGTCATTACAGTTCCATTCCAAGAATTGAACCAAGAAACCATAGGTCACAGAACCAAAAAATTACCCACTTCAAGTTCAAACTTGCAGTGAACGAAAGAGGGACGAAACGACTGAAAGCTCAAGGCCTCAGTTTCATAGTACATGAAAGAAAAAATACCTATCTCACAACCATTGAATAGTCAAGCAAGGTAGATCCCCAGAGATCTCACCTTCCCATGAGGCTGAGAAACTCCAGTGAGCACCATCTACTGCACATAAGCCGACCTGAGTGTGCTCCTTTAAACCGCGACTATCCAGATTTCCGCCAAGTCCAACAGGAAAAATCCCACCAGCCTCACAAGTCACCATAGTGAAAGCCATAAACAGTCGCAGAATAGAGCAAGGGAATGAGGGATGGCTCCCTTGCTTGGAGTTAATTATACTTGATGATTCATACAGAGGGGAGGATGAATGTGCCTAGTGTAGCTCATGCTTAGGCCATCACCCTCCCCCAAAATAAATTCCTTCCAACTATTTTGAGAACAAACTAAATCAAACTCAAACACAACCTTGATACCAATTCTACAGGAGCCACCTTCATTCCCCTTTTTGAATAAGGATGCCCCTATCTAGGTTGACTGCTTTGTTCCCAAACTTGTCTGCAATTGAGTTATTATGATGCCTAATATGCAAAAGTTGGGCATTTTTTATGCCCTTGAGATTCCAGATGGTTCTCTCTTCAATAGTTCCTTCTTTCACTACATTCTTCTTCACTTGTTTTATGACAAACATAGAATCTCTAAAGATTAGGACCTACTGAATTCCAAAGCTCTTCACAATTTCTGATCCATTTAACAAGGCATACATTTCAGCCTGGTTATTGGTCACCACTCCTACACCCCAAGAGAATGCCATTTCTTCTTTTCCATTGGAATCCAGAAGGACCCCCCTGCACCTGTCCACCCCGTTGCAAATTTTGTTTGTTGACAACAATGCAAGACTAATGTTTTCTCTATATGGCAACTATACTTACACAAAATTTAAGCCAAGGTGCAAAACTTGAAATGATGCTCAACTGTTGTAATATTCTTGTTTTGAAATGCTTGTTTGGGTACACAGGGTACTACCAAAGGACCGAACACCAAGAGCAACCACTTCACACAAACAGATCACAGATCAACACACCGATGTTTTGACGTGGTTGAAACCCTCTTGAGGGAAACACTCCACGGCCCCGGCCAAATAGCTTCTACGGGACAATTTATTATGCAAAGAAAGAAAGTTACAAATGAGCTTCTCATAATCGATCAACTAAACAATGACCCTCCATGCTCTTTAAATAGAGATCATGGACCAATCGAGTGTTAAGCCACGGATCAAGGTTAGGTTTGATCTAAGAGAATTTGAGCCGTCGGATCACTCTATGTCGGGAACATATCGTGACCGTCGGATTAAGTATTTACAAATGCATACTAATGCATACTAAAGAAACACACTATCCCTAACGGATATATTACACAAGTTGATCTTAACTAACTCCTAAGTGTCTAAATATCCTAACAATGTTGTGTTGCTTTATCCTACCCTGGAGAGTTTGGGCTCTTCCCTAATAAGAATATCCTTTGCATTCCTCTATGGACTTAAAAAGAACCTTATTGTCCAAAACCTGAACGCCAAGGATTAGTCTTTTTAAATGTAGCAATTGAATGATGTTAATATATATCAAATGTGATGCATATATGAATGTAATTTTTTTTATCCGATGGTTTTTTAACTCATCCCTTGTTTTTAATGTGTCATTGTTAATAGATCAAGTATTTATAGATATGTATTAATTATCAAGGCCACAGAGATGGTGGTTGTGCATTATTTTTATTGGCTGGAATTTTATTTCATCTTTTGATTCATTTTCTTTGCTCAATAGTGTATGCACCAAATTCTCCCCAGTTGAACTTGACAACAGATCAAGAAGCCAAAGAGTAAGAGTCAACCTGTTACTTGGAAAAACTTGATAAACCATGGCAAATAAACTTAAAAAACATGAAATATTCAGAAGTTCAGAAAAATAGTCAGAGACAAGTCCATTCCATAACTTTTAACTGAGCTTCTTTTCAAATTGACAATGAATTTTTGCACCGAGAGTAGCCAGGTTCTTACAACCCAATATGGGGGAGATGTTGTAACACGTAACATTGTGTAACGTTATGTAACATGACATTCCTATAAAAAAATGCAAATGATGTCGGCTTAAACAAAAAAAATTAAATTATATTGATTTGATCTTAAACCTAGATGTATCAAGAATCGAGAGGGATCAAATTTCTTGAGGTGTAAATTTTTTCTTAATGTGTAAAAAGTTAAGATAAAAAAAAATTACACTTCAAGAAAAATTGGATCCCTCTCGGTGCTTGATAGATCCGGTTTAAGATGGATCTATGCTGGTAGTTTAGCCATCCAAGCTAGCCTGAGTTTAGCCAAATTTTGACTGCGTTGATTGAGTCAAGCTGAGCCTCATACTATGTTGCAGGAAACTGCTCATGAACGTTTGGGATGGGAAACATCTTGGAAATGTAAGGGGTATGGCGGGAAATACCCCATGTTTGGGGTACTGCTGGGAAATGTTTCCTGACCTTACACTGATCAGAAATCGCATCTCTGGCCACAAAATGGCTGCAATGCCATTTTCTCACCATAAAATTGGCTTGAGTTGATGTTGTTAAAATGGCATTGAAAAATGAACATTGGCTGAGGTGTTGATAGCTGCGTGGCCTGTGTTTTAAAATTTGTTGACAATGCTGGTATTTTTTACGAACATAAATTAGAAACTATGATTTGATCTCTCTTTTTGAAGTTTGTTTCTTGCATTGATGAAGATGGTACATTTACTGAATACAGACGGCATGATTTTTTAAAGAATGTGACAAAAACAGCACCTGGTACATAGCCTAAACTATCTCATACACTTTTTTCACAACAAACATCTTTAATTGGGGTTGCATGGAGGATCTTCTAAGTTTAAAGAGATACTTATGTGAATGTTTCATTACAGTGAGGACTCTCACTTTCAACGGCAGCTTGCACAGATTTCTTACCTCCAATTATTTCTTGACTACGAAGTATTGTGTATTTCACATGAACTGGACAAGAGGGTTGTAACTTGCATCATATGCACGACTTGAAAAGAAGGCCTAGTCAAATAATAATATTGCCATGAATGCAAACTACTAATTTGGAAAATGCAATTGTAAACGTAAAGGACCTATGCTTTAAGTTTCCAAACATAGTAAGTCGACACTTGTCTAAGAAACTTATATTTTGGTTGCTTATGCATATATAATTTCACAGTTGCAAGGATCTAAGGTCAAGGAGTATCATTCAAAAGAGAAAAGAAGAGTGCAACTGGAAACTTTGTAGTCCGATTTATTCAGCTATCGACAAATATGCCGTATATTTTAGATTTTAAAAATGTCTTTACACTGCTGTTGATGGCGATGGTTTGAGACACCAACACTGGATATTATCATCCAATTTTACAACTCACCTTTTTCTTTATATATATATAATATATATTTTACTTGATTTCTACAACACTTGAATTTTTGTAGTTGTACCCCCATTTCAGGCAACATAGGATATATTAGTGACCCATTTTGTTGGTGAGTTTGAGTTGATTAGGTGAGTTTTATGGCTACTCCCTCCTCGCCCCCAAAATAGTCGCTGTCATATTTCATCTTTTAGTGATTTCAGGTGGTTGATTGAGGTAATATTATATTTTTGGTAGCCTTTATATGACTAGATTATAGTTAAGTTTATGAAGGTGCCATTATTCTTGCTTGGAGAGTTTTAATTAGTTGGATGAACATTTGTGTTCCCCAGCTGTTGTATATGCAGGAGATTAGTACTGTGGTATGAACGATTTCATCATGTCTTGTAAATAAGAATTTCCACTAGTAGTTTTTGTGTTTGGTGGGTTTTGGTCTTAGTGAAGGTCATCATTGAGTGGCATTTAATTCCAATTTAGGTTTCATTTTTAATTTATAAATCTACTTTGTAAGTAATCTACAGATTCCTTTATTCTTTATGTAAGGTGTCATCCCATTATTCCTTTATGGAATGTGTTATTTTTCTAAAAGAGGTTTATGATTTATGTTTCTTCTTTCAGTTATGAGTATTTTGTGATGATTACATAATCTCTGTTCTAACTCGTAGTTCATCAGGTAATCCATTTATTCCTGCATGGTTTTCCATTTAACTGGAACCATGTTATCAATATATGCAATGAGAAACCAAGTTTAAGCATGCCTATTATGTCGGTTAGCAAAATAAAAGATTGTGCAAGTGAGGAAAAATATAAAAAACCTGATTCTGAGTGCCCAGTGGTACATTTTTATGGCAATGAAACTGGCAAATCAAGTTTATTGGAACCAGAACAAAGCTTGTCCAAGGCAGGTTCTCCAAGGAAATATCCAGTAAGGTGTAGTAAGAGGGTAAGACATGAGTCCCAGCCTACTGGATTGTCTAAAAGATCTATATGTGGCAAGTTAGGCACATAAGGCAAGCCTGAAAAGCTTTTCACGTTTGTGGGATCACAGGAGAAATCTAATAACTTGAAAGAATCAGAAGCTAACTTGTGTTTAGGTGCTCCTAATAAATCTGTAGAAAAGGATGCTTGAACTCCGCATTTCAAATCATCAGATATGGACAGTCATGTACAAATGGTCCAAGAAGATAAGTCAACAGTTTTTGGCAGAGAATTTGTGTGATCACGGGACAATTCTAATATCTTGAAAGGATCAGAAGCTAACCTGTCTTCAGGTACTCCCAATAAATCTGTACATCCGGAAGCTCCACGACTCAAGTCATCATATATGGAGAGTCATGTACAAATAGACCAAGAAGATACATTAACAGATTCTGGTCGTGAATTAAGGAGGGAAAAACCTCTGAACTTCTCAGTATTTCACATAGGCAAAGATCCTATTAAAACTGAGAAGAATGTTTCACCTCACGTGTAAGCCACTCTCTTTGGATTCTAAAAATAGTGAAAAATCTAACATTAACATGACCTTTGAAAAATATATGGCTTTCATATGCCTTTCTTACTGATTAATCCTCCAATTCAACATCCTCTAATTGCTAATTCTTAGTTGAACTCTCATTTTTTCATCTTTCTCGTATTTTATGTGCCTCCCAAGAAAGTGGAAGGCCAATGACATCAAGAAGTGGTTCAACTTTGTTCCCAAGAAATAGTTATAGTGGTCTTTTGTTTCCCACTATTAGATTTTGTAGTGACCAAGAAAAATACCTTCCCTAGCCCCCATAGACATCCAACATTTTGTATAGGAGACAAAAAAAAATGACCTTGTCTTTCATGACATGCTCACACAGATTGAGAAACAAGTTGATAAAATAATTAAAGGATTGGAAAATTAAGGACACATGGACACCAAATAGAAAATAGAAAATAGAAAATTTCATTTTCACCTTGACTCATTTTTTTCTTATTAAATATTTTCAAGCTTGTATGTATCATCGGCAAGTAGAGTTAGCAAGGTGATAGTTCTTTATAGTTATTTAAGGTCTAACTTTAATTCATGTATAATCCTTTTATCTCGTTGGACTTTATGAAATCGAACCTAAATCGTCGACCTACCTTTGCTCCCACCTCTACTTGACTCTTTAGATTAATTAGTTGATATACAAATGCCATCGTGCATTTCTCTGGTCAGAGAGTAGAGTAGAATAGTTGAAAGGGGGTTGTACATTCTGTTTTTCCAAGATCCGAGAGTAGAGAACAAAACTATGTAAAAAAAAGGTGAAGTGAGAATGGCACAGCTTCAAGTGCAACCCCAAAACCATGTTGCTTTACAACAGCAACAGGCAGTTGGTAATGGGAGCAACAATCCAAGCAACCAGTTCATATCGACGTCTCTGTATGTGGGGGATGTGGAGCCCAGTCTTACTGATGGCCATATTTTCGATCTCTTCCAGCAGAATGGCCCCATGATTTATGTTTGCATATGCAGAAATATCAGCACCAAGCCTGTTCTCTGGGATATGTGTATGTCAATTACAACTCTATTGAAAATGGTATGTCTACAGTCCTTTGTATTTTTTGGGGTTTAAATATCTGTTTTTTGGGGGCTTATGTATCTGCATATATCATTGAGCAGTTGGAATTCCATCTGTACATATTCTTTCCACCTTTGATTGATTCTCAGGGACCCATGGACATTGGGTTTAAATATCTGTATTTTTGGATTTAGTATCTGCATGTATTATTGAACTATATTTTTTTGGATTTAAATAAGTACTAGAAATCACTTCTACAAATTTTGAAATTTACCTGAAATCGCATAGGTCTCAAGATATTCATTAGAAAGTTGTAAATGTTTGAGGGAAAAAGGGCAAGATGACTGTCGCCAAACTATATGAGGTTTTGAGCAGAGAAATTGTCAAAGATTTTCTTTTTATTATGGTTACAGTTGTTGATGGCATCATACTTACTATATATTGTATTAACTATTTACTTGTTGTTGATCGGACAAGTTCCACGACTATATTGCCATGCTCATCTATTGCATACGCTGGTTGGTTGTTGACTCCCACCCCAGCAGAAGACAGGCAAGTGGAACAACTTGGATTCCCCAGAATCTTAGCTCGTAGAACAACAAGAATTCATCCCGGTAGCTAAGCCGAGTTAGCGCAGGAGTAGCTCAGTTGCAAAGCCAAGGACTCTCAAGTTAGCCAAGCAGCCAGAGCAACAAAGAAAATATTGTGCTTATCTGAATAAATATATTTTTATTTTTGAGAATCCAAGCAACCAAAGTTAGAAGTATGTAGGGCACCTTCAAATACCATCCCAAACTATAATACCTCTACAGGTAAACTGGATATTTATTTAGACCCAACTTATTTGACAATGTTATAAACAGAATAAATTTTCTTGTGAAGGGCAGAACTATTCCAGGCTCATAGGTTATTTCTCAGATTATCTTTTTTCAGTGTCTTTTTAATCTACGCCAGTGTCAATGCATTTTTCAGTTGGAAGATCTATCATTTTTTTTATTTCCAAGTTTTTAATTTGTGATATTTTTTTGAGAATCTCTCCTAGTCTGGCATTTCATGATCCATATCTATGTATGTAAGAGAAACAACTGTATCATTTTTGTGTGAATGGTGGTTGCATTTGTATCTTGTTGCTTTCTATAATCTGCTTTTGTTTAGCTTTATGTCCTTGGTTGTTGGATTGCTTTTATTTATGTTTTGAGAAAGCCTTTATATTGATATCGTTATTTGCAAGGGAATAACTTTCTTATGGTTTAGAAAACCTGAAGGCATTACCAGTTCTGCAAGAAGTTTATGGGGATAGCATGCACAAGGCCTTACATGCCAGTCCTGACACCTGTCCTGTTACCTCCAAACTGTTAAAGGAAGATGGCACTGAAGCTTGGGGTATTGATCCTTTTGATATAACATCCCCGCTAGACAATTCCTGCAAGAATTTGATTCGAAAGGGTATCGTCTGGGTTGCTGACATCAAATTTCCTTTACCTTACAAAGCACAGTCATTCCCAGTTGTGCTTGTTTCAGATGCACCAGACCATTTGTCTCCAAAATACTTGAATAAGAAACTGCCAGAGCTTACTAGAGTCTCAACTGATGAGCTTGTTCTGTTTGTTGGTAAGCATCCAAAAATTTCTATGGTCTGCAATATAGCAATCAGGATATTACATGCCATTCAAGCTTCTCTTTTCTGTTTGCGCTTATGATTTCTATATCAGCTAACAAGTCATCTGTTTGGAGTTTGCTTCTCAAGGAGAACAAGATTATGAAAGGAATGCAATTTTAAAAGCCAATTTCTCCCATTACTGACCTGTTTTGGGATACAGTAATTTGGAAAGCTTGTTGTATTAAAGTGTTTTTTTTGTTTGACATATATCTACCAACATTGTTTACAATAGATGAAAAATTACACTTGTGATCCTGCCTGCATTATGTTTTGAGTTGTTTTTTTAGCTGAAATTGTCACAATTTCAATTTGGTCCCTTCATCTTTATGTAAACAAGCTATTATACAAACAATTTAACAATGAACGATTCTGTAAAATGCAAAAGATTTCTTAAGGAGAGTATCTTAGTATAAGGGTTGAATCTAAAAGTCGTCAATCCACCATTGATCAAGGATTTACTTGGAGGCAAGTTGAGATATGTAAATTTGGATCTTATATGTCCTGTTTTCCTGGAGAATGGAAGGGCTTGGATTTTTACTGTGGAATATTTGTTTGAAACATTTATTTTTCAGAAAGAGATATTCAAATTTTGGAAGATTGCTATTTAGCATTTGCATCTGTTTAGCATCTTATGAAACTGTTGCTTTCATGAAGGACAATGTTTTGATTATTGTTTTACTTTGTTGTTCCTGTTCTTCTGGGAAGGCATTCCAGGTCATCATACTTCAAAAACAGCAAAAGCTATTCAACTAAGCAAAACTGGAAAGCCTGTACGTGTCACAAGTTTTATTTCATTTTTATTTTGCTGCCCCCAAGAGTTTGAAGTGTAATTTACTAATTAGCAATATGATCATAACATAAACTCTATGAGTATGTTTTCAACACCTTGTTGTTTCATACCATGTACTTTTAACATGTGTTATTATTATATAATGAAGCTTGAACTCAAGATAATTGCATTGCAAAGAATTTCTGAAAAAACTAAGGATGTGGGTAACTACCCTGGATCTTCAGGAAGGTATAAGAAAGATTCACCATTTATTTATGCAATGATTCAGTTTGTGGTATTGGGATAACAAGGTGTTGAAGGATGGGAAAATTGTATACAGCCACGTTTCTCTTTTACTTGCTACAAGAACCTAATCTACATGTACTACCTTTTTATTAAGTGAAAACCAACAAGCCCTTTTCAAAAGTAAATGGTACTGCATCCTTTTAAATTCAGTGATGCAGTTCCACCTCGTCACCACCCAGCCTCAACCCTCCATACATCATGTTCATATCCTTAGCGCTCCCACTTCGTTCATATCCCACTGATTAAAAATATAGCCTTAGCGCTCCCACTTTGTATTGAAATCATGTTACCACACAGTCCCATTGACCTACTTCTATGGTCATTTGTTGGACATTAATAAAATTATCTTATCTTATCTAGAGCTATTTTTCTTTGGATTCTCTTGGGATATATCAATGGTTTTAAATCATGCCATGATAGTGCATCCTTGTTCACATTGGTAGGAAATTTGGTTCTCGAGTCAAAGTCCCATTGTTAGGAGATCAGCTAGCGCGAGTAGAAAAATAAAATAAAATATGGCATTTAGACCCTTTTGTAGACCACCTTAATAGATTGTATAATTGTTTTGGATATTACGTTGCCTTATTATGGTAGATTTTTGTGCTTATCAGTGTGTTTTGAAAAATAATTTGGATTTTAAGCATGGTTGTCTTTGGATATTATTGTCTTTTCTTAAAATTACAAATGATGCAATTTAGATGTTCATATTGCTCCTTTCCCTAATTCTGAAAGGGTGCTAGCTCAATGGAAAAGAGCCTGCCTTACAAGCAGGAGGTTGGTGGTTCGATTCCTCCGTGCCCTATTGATATTGCAATATTGATCTTTTTAATAAAATATATTTTATTATGATTTATTATCGCTATAGAGGGGGTTTCAAACCGTCTTTGTATGTTTCTACGCCGCCTTCATATGTCACAATGAGGGGGGTTCAAAATTGCCCTTGTATGTTACAACGAGGGGGGTTTAGAACCTCCCTTGTAGGTACCTACTACAAGGGGGGTTTGTAACCGCCCCCAAAGGTTGGTTTGTAATAAGGACATTTAGGGGGGGTTCTGAACCGCCCCCATAGGTGTCTATGAGGGGGGTTTATAACCGCCCCTATAGGTGTCACAAACTGCCCCTATAAGGGTTTCAAACTACCTCTTAGGCCTCTATGAGGGGGGTTCAAAACCGCCCCTATAAGCCTCTACAAGGGGGGTTCTAAACTGCCCCTATAGGTCTCTACAAGGAGGGTTCCAAACCACCCCTATAGGACTATACGAGGGGGGTTCACAACCGCTCCTATAGGCCTCTACGAGGGGGGCTTGAAACCGCCCTATAGTCCTCTACGAGGGGGTTCCAAACTGCCCCTGTAGGTTTGTATGAGGGGGATTATGAGGGGGGTTCACAACCGCCCTCGTAGGTCTCTATGAAGGGGGTTCAAAATCGCCCCCGTAGGTCTCTATGAAGGGGTCTATGAGGGGGGTTTAACACCGCCTCCGTAGACCTCTATGAGGGGGGTCACAAACCGCCCCCAAAAGTCACTTTTGGGGGCAGTTCCAATCTCGTCGAAAACCGCCCTTAAAGGGAAACACTTTTAACATCGGTGCCTTTAGAGGCGGTTTTGCCAAAACCGCCCCCAAAGCGAACCCCCCCCCCGTAGGTCACTTTTGGGGGTGGAAGACAACCCCCCCTAAAGGCCAAAAATTTAGTAGTGCTATTTACAAAAGGGAAAAGTGATTAAGAATGGCTTCCACTTATGGTAATTTGCAAACTCCAATATTTTCTAGTAAAAATTATGAATATTGGTCTCTAACTATGAAAGATTTGTTCAGAGGTCAATATGTATGGGAAATAGTCCAGAATGGATATGTAGAACCAGCAGATCTGACAGCTTACAACAATCTCACACAAGTTGAGAAGGATGTCTTGAGGGAATAGAGGAAGAAAGGTGGAAAGGCATTGTTCCACATACATCAAGCAACACATGAATCCATACTCCCAAGAGTAGAATCAGAAATGTCAGCTAAGGAAGCATGGGATACTCTAGAAACTTCCTATCAAGGTTTGAACAAGGTAAGGACTGCCAAACCACAAATCCTTAGAAGAGATTTTGAATCTTTGTCAATGAAAGATACAGAGTCAATCAAATCATTCTATACTCGTGTTATTGGTCTGATTAATCAAATAAAGTCTCATGGAGAAAATCTAAGTGACCAAAGAGTGGTTGAAAATGTTCTTAGAGTTCTTCCAAAAAATTTGAATCTTTAGTTGTGACCCTAGAGGAAAACAAATATATGTCCCAATTTACTATTGATGAGTTGCAAGCCTCACATCTCAATCATGAACATAGAATCATTAGATCAAATACATTATTAGAAGGTGCATTTGCAGCACAGTCATCCATAAGTCGTGGAAGAGGCAGGGGAAGATCAAACTCTAGAGGTAGAGGAAGAAGTTCTTTCAGAGGAGGTCATAGCAGCAACCCTGCACATGTCGCTGGTAGAGGTCAGAATCGGATGTCAAGTCAGCCAGGTGGAAAAAGGTATGATAAATAAAAAATTCAATGTCATTACTATAATAGGTTTGGACACTTCGCATATGAATGCAGGAAGAAGCAGTATGACCAAGGAAAGCAAGGCCAAACACAGTCAAGCAACAGCAGCACTCCGAACAACTTAGCATGTGCATCTCCACTTGAATGCAATGTTGTCCAAGAAAGCCCAAATGACATATGGTATTTAGACTCAGGCTGTAGCAATCATATGACTGGTAATTTAAATCTATTCTCTAGTCTAGATAAATCAGTTCAAAATGATGTCACACTTGGAAACAATATTCAAGTTATTGTTTTGGGTAAGGGTACTGTTGATATTCTAACCAAACAGGGGGAGCATAAATGTATGCCTGATGTTTATTATGTTCAAGGTTTGAAGCATAATTTGATGAGCATTGGACAGCTGATGGAAAAAGGTTACAGAGTTCATATGAGAGGAAAGCATTGTCTGATCAAGGACATATATCCAAGCAATCGCTTAATAGCCTAATTGAGCTGACAAGCAATCACTTGTTTCCTTTGAGGATAAAGGAAAACATAAAAGGAAAAACAACTCAAGTTGTTCATGGAAGTCGGAATGGAAATTCAGAAGCTACATTTGAGGCAGAAAGTAAAGAAGCAAACAATCATAGCAATAAAGAAATGCAAGCAGCGTTTCAAACGGAAATAAAGGATGAATCCTGGTTGTGGCACTTCAAATGTGGACATCTGAATTTTGGTGGGTTGAAGCTACTACACATGAAGGACATGGTGAAAGGATTGCCATTAATTGAAAATCCAGAGAGAATTTTTTAAGGCTGTATTTTTGGAAAACAGCACAGAGAGACTTTTCCAGTCGGAAATTCATACAGAGCTCGCACACCACTTGAAATTGTGCACTCTGATATTTGTGGACCGATGCAAACACCGTCCATGGGAGGATGCACTTACCTTCTCACATTTATTGATGATTTCACAAGAAAAACCTAGGCATATTTTATACAACATAAATCTAATGCGTTTGGATGTTTTCGGCAGTTCAAGGCACTTGTGGAGAAGCATAGTGGTTACAACATCAAGATCTAAAGAACAAACATAGGGGGTGAGTATGCTTCAAATGATTTCTTAAACTTTTGTAAAAATCATGGTATACATAGGCAATTCACTACGCGGTATACACCGCAGCAAAATGGTATCGCAGAGAGGAAGAACGGAACCATTATGGAGATGGCGCACAGTATGTTGGCAGCCATGCATCTGTCAAAAAAATACTGGGTTGAGGTAGTGGCAACTGCTGTATACATCATGAATCGATGTTCAACAAAGAGCGTGAAGAAAAACGTTTCGTAGGAAACCTGGACAGGTATGAAACGTAGTGTTTCGCATTTAAAAGTTTTTGGTTGTGTAGCATACGCACATGTTCCAGATGAGCTAAGAAGGAAATTAGACAATAAAGGACAAAAATGCATTTTTATTGGGTATTATGAAGACACAAAAGTATACAAGTTGTATGATCATGTTGCAAGAAAACTTATTATAAGTCGATATGTTCAGTTTGTAGAAAATGAAGCATGGGATGGATCCGTAGAGAAGAATGGTAAAATCGTGTCACATGTCGAACATGATGACATCGCAGAGGATGTGGTTGAGACTCCGCATGTGAATCAAAATGTCGCATCTCCATCTACTCCCATGACAACGCGACATGTCTCAGCACAAGGAACTCTGACACAAGTCGCAGTTCAAGCTACTCCGATAAGCACACCAAGTGCGCAGCAAACTCCATCTAGTAGTTTGCGAAGTTCGACATCATCAACTCCGACAAAGACAAGAAGTCTGCGTGAGATATATGAGACTGGTACGCCTAATTCATTCTCAGTTTTTGCATTATTTTCTCAGATCAATGATCCTCTAACATTTGAATAAGCTATTGAAGATAAAGTTTGGGCACAAGACATGGATGAAGAAATAGAATGCATTGAGAAGAATCAAACATGGGAACTAGTCGATGTTCCTAAGGAAAATGATGTGATAATCATCAAATGGATTTATAAGACCAAGCAAGATGCTGATGGAAATGTGCGGAAGCACAAGGAAACATTGGTAGAAAGAGGATTCACACAACATCTTGGCTTAGACTTCAATGAAACTTTTGCACCTATAGCACAAATGGACACTATCATAACAGTTTTTGCCATCGCAGCACATAAGACATGGCCTGTTTACCAAATGCATGTTAAGTCTTCATTTTTAAATGGTTATTTGGAGGAAGAAGTATATGTGGAGCAACCACAAGGCTATGAAGTTCCAGGAAAAGGACACAAAGTATATAGGCTGAAAAAGGCGCTCTATGGTTTGAAGCAAGCTCCTAGAGCTTGGTACAGTCGCATTGACTCTTATCTCATTCAGAATGGATTTCACAGAAGTGAATGTGAGCCAACAATGTACACAAAAATCAACAAGCAAGGTAATAAGCTAATTGTTTTCCTGTATGTAGATGATTTAATATTTACTGGTGATTTTGGCATAGAGGAATTTACATCAGTCATGGAAAGTGAATTTGAAATGACTAATTTGGGGCTTATGAAGTATTTTCTGGGCATTGAAGTTCAACATACTGAAAAGGGTATATTTATATCTCAGTCGAAGTATGCAAGTGATTTCTTGAACAGATTTAAAATGTTAAACTGTAAGACAGCTCCAACACCAGTGATAACAGGTTTGAAATTGAGAAAGGATTATGATGGATCCAATGTAGATCCTATGTTTTTCAAAAGGATCGGTGGCAGCCTTATGTATCTTACTGCAACAAGGCCAGATATCATGTATGGAGTCAGTTTAATCTCAATATTCATGGAGTCACCAAAAGAATCTCATTGGAAAGCAGGTAAAAGAATTCTGAGGTATGTAAGTGGAAAAAAAGACTTTGGTATTTTGTATTCAACCTCAGACAATTTCAAACTCATTGGATACACTAGCAGTGACAATGGAGGCATCATAGATGACAAAAAAAGCACGTCTGGGAATACATTTAATTTAGGAACTAGTGTTGTATAATGGGCTTCAAAGAAACAACCCATTGTAACTCTTTCTTCAGCAAAAGCAGAGTACGTTGCACCTACAAGCGCTACATGTCAAGCCGTTTGGATACAGAGGATGTTAAGTAATATGTCGCAGAACCAGCAAGAATCCACAGTCATTTACTGCGACAACAATTCAGCTATCGCATTGTCAAAGAATTATGTGTTCCACAAGAGAACAAAGCACATCGACACAAGGTATCATTTTATCAGAGAATTGATAAATAACAAAGAAATCTGTTTAGAATTTTGCAGGTCTGAAGATCAGGTAGCAGACATATTTACAAAACCATTGGCAAGGGACACATTCCAATATCTGCGAAGTTGTTTGGGAATGACAAGTTCTGCACAGTGAACTTCGTCATGCACATAGCATGTTTCAGATCTACAACATTTTGTAAAATTTTATTTTTGTTTAGTGATCCCCATCTGCTCATAATTAAGGGGGATGTAGTGTCCCTTATTAGGAATTTTATTAAAATTGCAATTTTCCACTTTTTTTCCCTAGTTCGACCTTTGACTAGTTTTGATCTCCAGGTCCCAAATTTGACCCAAATGATCCCAAATCTTCTGAGAAGGTATATGAATGATATTAGAACATAAATATGTGTTTCAGGTATGACTTTGGACCTTTAAAATACTTCTGCAAATCCTCTTTCAATTATGATCAATGTAGGTAACTTTACTAGTGATTTTCCTTTGACTAGTATTGGTCTCTAGGTCTCAAATTGACTCCAAATGCCTTCAAATATTCAAGGAAGGTGTATGAATTATATTAGAACTTTAATATGATTTTTATGGATGGAATATGTCCACCAAAAGACCTCTGCAAACTCTCTTAAGATTCTGGACCAATTATGCAATTTTACTAGTAATTTGGGGTTCAAATCCCCCTGGGGTAAGTACTGAAAATGGCTTCCCAAATGCCTCCAAACCCACTCAAATTTATGAACAGAGGTATGTAATGTGTTAAGTATTTTATTAAAGTCTCATATGCACCATTAATGGATTATTACAACTGTTCTCACCCTCTCCCATTCAACTGCAAAAATCCCCAATTCGACCCTTGGGGGAATGGCACTATTTCACCTCCCAATACAACTAAACTGAGTAAAAATGCTTCAAATGCTCAAGTACAGTACATGAAACTTGTATAATACATCCATGGCAGTATATTGATCACAAATATATCATAGAATCATCCTTTCATTCGAAATCATCATCAATACATTGGCTCAAAACAAGGTAGTGAGGAAATGGCATTGTTCTTCCATTAAAAATGAGATTTATACATTTCTACTTGGAATTTCGACCTGAAAATTTTTGGAGATGAAGAAAAGAGTATTTAATTCATATTACAAAAGAAATGGGTCATTAAAAGCTTCCCCAAAGAGTACAATAGCTCACCAAAAACGCCCTCCCTCAAGGATCAAGAATATGCCATCAAAACTGGAAATGGTTGAAGGAGTGAGCTGGAATAGAAGAAACCATGAGCTGCCCTGTAGCTTACACCTGCAAATAAAGACTCCATTAAAGCTCCAAATGAAAGGTCTGAATGGCCTTTCCAATTACCAACTTGGATGGGAATCTTTCACCCTCGAAATTGGCTAAGGCAATAAACTAGTCATCCACTAGCTCTCCCTCTTCACAAATGCAATTGCAAATTCTACAAATGATCAAAATCCATTATCATACTTCATTTATACATTTTATAACCAACATTAGCCTTATAAGGGTCGAAATCCTCTCAATAGATTCAATAGATTTCGATTTAGGAAATATTCCACATTTGCCACTTGTCTCCTAGTTCCAACCTTCCATCTTCTCCCAAATTCGATTTTGAGTCTCTTTGGCTTCTCCAACTCCCAAATTCGCCTTCCTTGAGCCTATTTTTGGGGCTGACATGTCATAGTGGTCAGATGTCAAAGGTCAGGTCTGCAATTTTTCATAGTTGTCATAGATGCTCCATCATTGGTGTCATAGGGGCTAGGGAATCTAGCCCAAGTGTCCACAAACTTCCACTTTGACTCTTTATCTTCCATGGAGGTTACCAATCCTTCCTAATTCGACCTAAGATGCTCAATGAAATGTGTTATGACTTACAAACTCACCCAAGAGTGTTCACATTCCCATTAATTCGAATTTGCAAAAGAGAGATACCATATATTATGAAAAATCAAGCTAGTGTGGGTCCCACATCCTCCATATGTCTCCAAAACCATTTGTCACCTAGGATTTTTCTTGAATTTCTTTATTCACTCTATTTATTAAATACTTGAACCCTTCTAATGTCTAAACATCATTTATTACCCCCCTTATTCCAAATCCCAAAGCTTCCACCCCAAACCTAGGAAACTAGTAATTTTCCTCCTTGGCAATTATTTGACCCTTAACATCAATTTTACAAACTCTAATGAATATGGCTAATGTGATTAGGCCATTGTGACCCAATTCCAAATTTTGGACATGACAAATCCTCCCTTCCCAATAGTGCTTGTCCTCAAGCAATTTCAAACATGGGTGTTGAAGAACCTGCTTTCTGTATAATTCTTTGAAGTTGCCATTGAATTGCCCAACCTTGAGTCTTTTAGTTTACATGAATATTTTAGAGAGGAACCACCATGCTTGCTGCTGCACTACTCTAATAAAAATCACTTTATTAAGTGGGAAATCCATCTCCCATACTGCTTGTTTCCCCACAAAATTTGAAACCAATGATATAAAAATTATTCCAGGGTCCCATTGCTTGTATTGCACCCCAACAATTAAGAGTGCTCTCGAACCCACACCATTAGATAAGAGGATTCCTGGATCCCATTTTCTTGTATGCATTCTTCCAAACATCATGAGTACAAAATATATATCATCAAAGTACATAACAACATAATGAAAATGTACATCAAGAAGATGCTTCATCAAATAATCATGAAAGTGCTTATACCTCCAAGTAAGTAGACCACCATTTGCTAGGTGCATACAATCTTCAAGTGACCAATCAAATATGCTCCAATGACATAGGTGAGGATCCCATGTCCGATAGTGCTACTCCAAAAGAATGTGATATGCATCAAAATATTCAGCCATGCATTCTTTCATCCAAGAAGTGAATGAAGAATCTCCACTAAAATCTGAACCAAATAATGAGCAGGAAAAACAAGGAGACTTCAAAGGACTCAAAGAAGTCTCATCCATACATCCATGAGGATATGTATCATCATAAGGTAAAGCAATATGCTTCTGCAATTCTAAATAATGAGGTGCTCTATTCATGTCATCATCAAAAGGAGAGGTAGGAGTTTCATACCCCTCATGTGGCACCACTAGAAAAAAACCTTTCACCCAATTTTCATCCCAAAGTGATGTGGCTGGAAAAGAAGTGTGGGGTGAGGAATTATGAACCAACTTTAATTATTTACAACTCTTACCCATTGAAATATTTAATTCATCTTCTCCATAATTGGCTGGTCCAACTATTGTGAGATCATGTGCCTCCTCCAAGGATTTGCAATTCTCTCCATGAGGCAACTCATAATCCCTCTGAACAAGAACAAGTGCTTGTTCTTCTTCTTGTTTTAGTGTAGCATATTCAAGAACCTGCATATCAACATGTACCTCATGTTCCACAATTACATTAGGTTCCTCTTTTGTGACATAAATTATTTCATCCTTTTCCTTGAAAAGAGAACCATTGCTCATTATTTTTTCCGAGTTGCTTCGAAGTTCACTAAGCAACAATTTGAACTCTTGAAAGTATTGCCTCCACTTGTATTCAAAGGATGGTTTAAGTAATTTTCTAAAATCCTCATTCTCCTCTAATGTTCATTTCTCATCCTTACTCATGGTGACCAATGAATGCACTTCTTCTCCTACTTCTTCCCTTTCACCAAAGTACATCCAATTTCAGTTTCTAAGGGTGGTGGCTTATTTCTTTGACTCCTAGTCTTCATTAATGTTTTACCACATCAGGTTCCAAGACCATGCTCTGATACCACTGTAATGTCCCTTATTAGGAATTTTATTAAAATTGCAATTTTCCACTTTTTTTCCCTAGTTCGACCTTTGACTAGTTTTGATCTCTAGGTCCCAAATTTGCCCCAAATGATCCCAAATATTCTGAGAAGGTATATGAATGATATTAGAACATAAATATGTGTTTAAGGGATACCTTTGGACCTTTAAAATACTTTTGCAAATCCTCTTTCAATTCTGATCAATGTAGGTAACTTTACTAGTGATTTTCCTTTGACTAGTATTGGTCTCTAGGTCTCAAATTGACTCCAAATGCCTTCAAATCTTCAAGGAAGGTGTATGAATGATATTAGAACTTGAATATGATGTTTATGGATGAAATATTTCCACCAAAAGACATCTGCAAACTCTCTTAAGATTCTGGACCAATTATGCAATTTTACTAGTAATTTGGGGTTCAAATCCCCCTGGGGTAAGTACTGAAAATGGCTTCCCAAATGCCTCCAAACCCACTCAAATTTATGAACAGAGGTATGTAATGTGTTAAGTATTTTATTAAAGTCTCATATGCACCATTAATGGATTATTAAAACTGTTCTCACCCTCTCCCATTCAACTGCAAAAATCCCCAATTCGACCCTTGGGGGAATGGCACTATTTCACCTCCCAATACAACTAAACTGAGTAAAAATGATTCAAATGCTCAAGTACAGTACATGAAACTTGTATAAGACATCCATGGCAGTATATTGATCACAAATATATTAGAGAATCATCCATTCATTCGAAATCATCATCAATACATTGGCTCACAACAAGGTAGTGGGGAAATGGCATTGTTCTTCCATTAAAAATGAGATTTATACATTTCTACTTGGAATTTAGACCTGAAAATTTTTGGATGTGAATAACAGAGTATTTAATTCATATTAAAAAAAAATGGGGCATTAAAAGCTTCCCCAAAGAGTACAATAGCTCACCAAAAATTCCCTCCCTCAAGGATCAAGAATATGCCATCAAAACTGGAAATGGTTGAAGGAGTGAGCTGCAATAGAAGAAACCATGAGATTCCCTGTAGATTACACCTGAAAATAAAGACTCCATTAAAGCTCCAAATTAAAGGTCTGAATGGCCTTTCCAATTACCAACTTGGATGGGAATCTTTCACCCTCGAAATTGGCTAAGGCAAGAAACTAGTCATCCACTAGCTCTCCCTCTTCACAAATGCAATTGCAAATTCTACAAATGATCAAAATCCATTCTCATAATTCATTTCTACATTTTATAACCAAAATTAGCCTTCTAAGGGTCGAAATCCTCTCAATAGATTCAATAGATTTCCATTTAGGAAATATTCCACATTTGCCACTTGTCTCCTAGTTCCAACCTTCCATCTTCTCCCAAATTCGATTTTGAGTCTCTTTGGCTTCTCCAACTCCCAAATTCACCTTCCTTGAGCCTATTTTTGGGGATGACATGTCATACTGGTCAGATGTCATAGGTCAGGTCTGCAATTTGTCATAGTTGTCATAGATGCTCCATCATTGGTGTCATAGGGGCTAGGGAATCTAGCCCAAGTGTCCACAAACTTCCACTTTGACTCTTTATCTTCCATGGAGGTTACCAATCATTCCCAATTCGACCTAAGATGCTCAATGACATGTGTTATGACTTACAAACTCACCCAAGAGTGTTCACATTCCCATTAATTCAAATTTGCAAAAGAGAGATACCATGTATTATGAAAAATCAAGCTAGTGTGGGTCCCACATCCTCCATATGTCTCCAAAACCATTTGTCACCTAGGATTTATCTTGAATTTCTTTATTCACTCTATTTATTAAATACTTGAACCCTTCTAATGTCTAAACATCATTTATTACCCCCCTTATTCCAAATCCCAAAGCTTCCACCCCAAACCTAGGAAACTAGTAATTTTCCTCCTTGGCAATTATTTGACCCTTAACATCAATTTTACAAACTCTAATGAATATGGCTAATGTGATTAGGCCATTGTGACCCAATTCCAAATTTGGGACATGACAGGGGAGTGTTGGAAAAATGTAATTACGAGTTGATTGCGTATCTAGTCTGCACCAGCTCTGTCAATCATTATGTCAATCTTTTTGGCAGTATGTTATGTCAGTCAGTCAGTCAATCTGCAACCAATCCGGCTCATGTCTCCTAGTATTTATGTAACCATGTTTGTATTCCGCATGTCAAGAATTCTTAGGTAGAAATTAATTGCAGTCTTTATTGTAACGCAGTAGCTTCCAGGTGAAGTGATCTCAAGTCGGTGGTTTTGCAATTCCTATATATAGAAGAAGATAATTGAAAAACAGAGAGAGATGTGTAATAGAAGAAGAGAAGAAGAGAAGAGCCAGAGTGAAAGGAGAAGAAACTCATAGTCGTGAAAGATCCCAAGCTCTGTAAGAAGTGAAAGATCATAGTAAAATCTCATCATTGTGTAATGCCACAAGTTACTCAGTTTTACTACGGTAATATGTATAAGTTCATAGTTTTATGTATTCATTCTCAAGAATGTTGAATATTGCATGTCGCACATCTTCTCCAAATTTACTTGTGTAAATGTTGTTTACATTTACGGTCTATAAAAGAAATCAAGATTTCCAAATAGTTCACAATGGTAAAATTTCTATTTTAACGAGGAGTAACTTCGCATAAGTTTCATTTTATATTTTGGTTCGTATGTCTTAGAAAGAAATATTTCAATATAAAGTTTGTTTAAGAGTCCCGCGAAGTTAAGAAGTAACACGGAGTAAAAAAAGGATCTTCAAGTCAAGAATTCCGCGAAGTAAAGTATTTCGTGAAGTTAAGAACTTCGCATAAATGCGAATTAAATTTATGCGAAGTTGCGAAGTTAATTTATGCGAATTTAACTGTGCATTTCCGTGAAGTTAATTTCCACCAAGCTAGTATTCGGCGAAGTTAAATTGCTCGGCAAAGTGAAGTCCTCAGCGAAGTAAAATTTTGGGGTTCCCTATTGTATGATCGGCGAAGTCCAAAGCGAAGAAAAAGAAAACTTTCATTTACTGCGCAGTTCATCTTTTTAACTACGCGGTGTGCTTTTCCCTTGACCAATGCATCCTAAACATTAATTAAACACAAATTAAATTAGTTTTGACGAAATGAGTTACCATGACAATGGAGTCATGGGAAGCTAAGGTGAGAATATCGACACACAACACAATTCCAATGTAGGAAGCTTCTACGTTCGGTTTGATGTCATTGATAATCTCGAAATCCTGCACTCTCACGCATAATTCATAAATCCACATCCAAGTTAAAGTAAAATGAACTGATAAAATATGAAAAATGGACCTAGTCCAACATTAATATCCTAAAAATAGGAACAAGAACTGTCAATAAAGCTAACATTGACAATGTTTAGCATGGAATAGTTAAACTTGGACAAAGCAGTCATGGAAGTGGAGCCTTAACAATCCTGCTGCCTTTGTGATGTATGCACTCAAATAGGCTCCCATGCACTGCTACACTATTGAATCCAAGCTTGGACAACTCGTGTTGTAGAACGTCCAAGAAAGACCCGCCACAAGACTTGGTAGAGCATGGACAGCGCCGCCATAGATGGAAAATATACAAAGGAGAATAGAACCCAGAGTTGTGACATACTTGGCCATATCGACCATGCCTTTTGATAGGACTCATGGTCACCATGCCATTGTTATAGCAGAGGATGCTAACCAGGCCTTAACTCTGTTTTTCTTTGTAGCGCATCCCACCAGGGATTTATTTATAAACTCTAACATAGTTTTGGATAGTTCAGTCAAAGCCTGATCTCGCCTATGTCAAAAAAACTCCACACTATGACCATGCAGATGTAGCTAGGATCTCGGTATTATGCATGTAAATGTACCTTTTCTTTTTTTTCATACCTACAATGAGCCTGAGGTACATCGGCACAGCCTAACGAGCATGAGGACATAATAATCGCACGACACAGCCTGACGAGCCTGACGTCCAAGGGGGACAGATGTCAACTGATATCCATGCTCCAAAATTTGAAGCATATTCAACATAGTAATGTAGTGGCAGTACAGACATCATCCAGTCGTCGAACCTCCCTTCCAGATTTCAAGGATGACCTCACACCTGCTAATCCAATAGAAATAAAGAATAATAGTTTTTTTTTAAATAAAATTAATAATAAAAAAATGAACTATATGAAAACATTGCAAGATTGAAAAATGAAAAAATCAATTTAGATGAACTGGAAAGCTAATATGTGGAAAATGGTTCCATGATTTCACAGACATAATAAGCAATAGAACCGTCTTTTGGTGGCCAAATAATAGGTTACTGCTCTTGATATTTAAACCCACGCATGCTATTGTAACCAGAACTCAATCAACATAACGTCAAAATAATAATAATAACCAGACCCACATCAAATTTAATTAAATCAACTGCTTGGAATACTTGGCAAGGTAGAGCGACCAAACAATAGGGGGTTGTTCCCCATTTTGAAATATTTTCTCTCAATAAGATTTATATTTGACATTGCAAGGTTTCTAGAGGTTATAAGAGTTGTGTCATGTCACCATAATGAGGGTAAAAATAAAAAGAGCTATTAAAAATGCCAGGGGTTTTTTAAATTGCAAAAGTGTATTGGGAGGGGGTTCAAAAAAATGTTCTTTTTTAGGAAATCCTTAATATCTAGTGAAATTAGGGGTATTCTTTAATATCCTATGAATACACATGCTATGTCATAGGTTCAAAGAGTGAACCCCAAAAACTACTTATTGGACTTTCATTCTCCATTTATCCAACTCCTCCTAAGTTCTTTCTTTTGGCCTCTACCCTCCCTTTGACTCTCTTTTCCACACCTTATTGGCTCACCCTTTAGTGCCTTTTGAATTCAGCCCCTCGATTACCCCTTGAGCACCCTAATTATACAATTCCAACAACCGTAAACTACAATTTCAGTCAAATTTTGGTTAGAAAAATTATCAAAAAATAAATACAAATCATTGATCATTTTAGCTTATACCCTCTTAATCATTCCCTATGCTCCCTTCTAGCCAATTCCACAACCATCGCTTCCCAACCTCAGTATGTTCCATCTCATCATCTCATATGTCACTTTTTGGTCAATTTGATTGAGCATTATTCACTACGATTGGCTACAGTGGATATTTATCACATATCTCCATCTACCTACTTGCTTATTTTCCCCTTAACTTGCCTAGATGCCCCATGATCACAATATGGTTCAACCTATGGACCTTATTTCTGCATTTATTGTGAGGTAGGGGCCTGGCTAAGCACATACGTCCTCCATTGTTTTCAATTCTTATGGGCATGCCCAACACAAGCGCTTCTTCGGGATTTCACTCTAGTACATTCCTGCACAAAATTAGGGAATTGCAAATCCCATGAAGGGTCACTATATAGAAGTTTCAGAACCCTTAGGCGATCCCTTGGAATTACCATCCATCTCTAGCACTGAGTCTTCCACTGCTATTCAACGGCTAATTCCCAACATATGATGATCTCCAATTTATAAATAATTAGTAAACCACATATATCAATCATTTATGGTGTAGTCTAAATATTCTAAGTTTTCCGTCTAATTTTGTTAGTATTCAGATTGGAAATATTTAAAAAATCTTAGAATCACATATATTAGCTATGGAAATTGCATAATTTGAGTGCCATGGGGTATTTGAGGGTGTTGAATCTATTTATAGATTCAAAAATAGAATTTAAACACGTAGAAATATGAGGGATGCTCATCCTTATTAGAGATAACACATCTTCTTAACCATTGGACCATCAAATACACGGGTATGTACTTCTCACTCTATTCTTATCAATACCAACAACCATTGAGCCATTAAGCGTTGGTACTCTTTCCCAAATCTTGACATGGTAATTAAAGCTATTCAATGGAACATTAGAAACATTTGTCTTGGGGTAGCCCATTCAGTCAATTTTTTAGTGGGCTCCAGTTGCTAGGGTTTTTGCTGCCATATGTCTGACTCTGGCATTCCATGTGGGAAGCATTTTGGTGCGCTTGGTGTTTAGTCATTTTTTTCAGATATGCTTTTCCATTTGATTTCTGATTCTGGTTTGAAAAATATCTACAAGGAATGTTTGGGCTGAAGAGGTGCATTCTACAGTCTAGTAGGGGATGTGTAACTTTTACAGGTATCCTTTTTAAATAAAATATAATATTATAAAAAATAATATATTTGATCAAATTAGATTTAAAACATTTACAAAGGCATATATAAAACTACACAAATCAAATAAATTAAAAAGTTTTATCAACATTTACATTCTACAAAATAGTTTGCACTCCTTGGTAGATCTCTTTTAAGATGGATCTATGTTGGTGCAGTATACACTGCCACTACTTAAATTTCTCAGAAACTGTGTTGTGGATTGTCAAATACTTAGCAGCATGTACTTACATTCATCCCTCATCTGGGAATGGTCTGCAGGGATACTACTAGCAAGATCTGTGGTCTGTATAACTAAGATGTTTACGTTGAATCCATCGAATAGGATTTTTGGATGGACTATATTATGCATGTTCTTACTACCACCGGCCAATACAACTGGCCTCATTTTACTCCATCCAACACGCACCTTGAGCTACAGGGTCTTACGTTTATTTTGGCTAAACATCTCTAACATGTGGTATCAATTCTCGCTCTTTCACCAGCTTTTATGTGCAGTGGCGATGGCCTGTTAAGACAAATGTGGACTACTTGCAGTTTTTTATTTTGTTATTATTATTGTCATGTGGCCTTGACTAATAATGAAGTTTGACTTAGTCAAATAAGAACTATTGTAAAACTCCATATAAAAGCATTTGATGGAGCATAAATACATCCTTTTACTTTGAAGCTTTATCTTTTTTGTTACTTTACCAGCCTGATTTTCTTATTTGAGGATCGTCACCCAACAATAGTTTTGTTTTTTTTATTTATGTATAATTTAAATTTTAAATAAAATATATATAATCTTTGTTTCCAATAAAATATATATATATATATATATATATATATATATTTAATATTTCAAGTAAAATCAAAATATATATATTAGTTTAGCATTTGGACTCATGTCCATACTTATCTCAACTACATAATACAATCATCCATCAAAGAAAACAAAAAAAAAACCATATGCTCTTTCTTCTTGATTTCAAAACACAATCATAAATAAACATAAACCTTTATTATTTTCATAAGAATATACCTTCCTAGAGAGTGAGTGTAACTTTGGAAAGTGAGAGATTAGAATAACCTTCTTATTATTTTCATTGATAATATACCTTCCTAGAGAGTGACGGTAACTTTGGAAAGTGAGAGAAAAGAATAACTTTCTTATTATTTTCATTGATAATATAACTTCCTAGAGAGTGAATGTAACTTTAGAAAGTGAGTTAGTTTTTGAGTTGAAAGCTCTAATTTATTTCTAAAACTCTATTCATGATATATTTTATAGTCAATTTAATGATCTTGCACATGCCATTAGCCTATTCCATAAGTATTTTTGAAACTATGAGAATCAGATTGTATTTTATATTGTTGTCTTCAACAATTTTTTGTAGAACCCATAATGTATAAAATTCATCTCTATTGTTTGTTCTCAAACCTAGGAAAATGTTTAGCAGGAAGTGATGTTGTATAGTAATATGAAGAATGGCCCTAGCTCTACAGGCACCTGGTCTACCTTGGCATGATGTATCAAAGAATCCCAAGGAAAATAGAAATCTATGGATGGTTCTTTAAGAGTCTTTGCAGTTTGTTGTTTTGGCCCCTTTGGGTATTCTTGATAAGACATCCTAACGCTATGTGCTACATGACCAATTTTCATTCTTTTCCTTCAAAAATCAAAAATTATTGAGGCTTTGTTTTTATGTCACTTTAGCTCATCATTGGATTCATTTAATACTACAACACTATGATTTAGTAAAGCAATATACTGAGACCATTCAGCGAACAAATCACCCTATAGATGTAGTTCTACCATTGATTTCCATCCTTGAGCCCATCCACCATGAAATTGTTGAATATAATTGTCATTGATGACAAACGTATTCATTAATGACAAAAGGAAGTGATGACATGGCATATATGATGATGAAGATACAAATCCACATAAAGGTGCTCTAGTACCATCATGATGTCACTATTCCAATCTGACCTAGTTATATAGAGATTTGTTAGTTTGAAGAAATTCTGGAAAATGGCTAAGTGTTGGAAAATTGGTCCAAGTGGCCTTGGGGAAATGACCGTCGTACCTCATAGGTGAATGATAAAAATTATCTGAAAATATCATGCTATAGCTTGTTGAAGAGGCTATCTTACCATGGTCTTAGTTTTCACGGAAGATGTTTGATGACAAAGCTAACAGCCTGCCAAAACAGGGTTTCAGGTTGCATTTACACCAAAGTAGAAAAACCACCAAAGTGGCCTCAGGGAAATGCCTGCCATAGTTTGTGGGTTGAAGAAAATGCCTGCACAATATGGTCATATTGTAGGTTGTTGTTTTGTCTACCTGACCATGTTCTCATATTGACTTGAAAGTGCCTGAGGAAGAAGTTATGGATCTTCCAAAATAGTGTTTCAGGCAAATTGGACCAAGTCTAGGAGAACGCAAAATTTGTCGAAGTGTCAAATTCACATGGCTAAGAGGTCATTTGGAAATGCCCGCAAGGAGGTGTCCTTATGCTGATAAAATTCATCAGTTGGCATGGTCTTGTTCTTTGATGGTTTGGCCATCCAGCCATGGAGTCAGTTTCCTCTATAGTGCTCACACATGCGATATTTTGGCTTGCCAAAAAGGTGAAAAATAAGGTTAATGACACCTTATGATATGCCTGCAAGGGCTTGTAAAATGCCCGCAGAGGCTTAAGTTATGCCAGCAAGGGATTATGGAATGACCACAAGGGGCTTAAAGGATAAAAGCTCCCAAGAGCTTTATTATTCCTATAGGGACTAAGGAGAATGCCCACAAGGGGTTAAAGTTAAAACCCTTAGGGGCTTAGGAATGCCCGCAAGGGCTTAGGAATGCCCGCAAGGGCTTAGGAATGCCCGAAGGGGATTAAGAATGCCCGCAGGGGATTAGAAAAGCCCGCAAAGGATGAAGCTTTCAATGAGCCTGCAAAGGCCTAAGGTTAAAGCCCGCATGAGCTTAGGAATGCCCGCAGGGGCTTAATTATGCCCACAGGGGCTAATGAAATGCCCACAAGGGCTAAAAGATGACCGCAAAAGGTTTTAATATGCTCGCGGTGGCTAAAGAAATGCTCACAAGGGCTAAAAGAAGCCCGTAGGCTTGAAGATAATCAATGGAGGTTTTAATTAATTAATTAATTAAAACAACAATAAACAGAATTACGAATTTAAGATTAATTATCAAAGATTTGAAGAGGTATGAAGATGAAAAGGTATGGACTCATTCTGAAAAGATGCAAGGATAAAAAAATAAAGAATATATAAGCAGAAGATCGAAGTGGAAGAAAGTGTCTCGGGTGTCCAGGTTGAAGGAGCAGCAAGAACAGGCCGAGACCAATGAAAATCTAGAATTGAAGGAAATAAGTTCTGGAAATCTGAAGAAGTCAGAATAGGGTGGAAGGGTGGTGCTAGGGCAGGTTGCATCCTGCTAAGGGTGTTGGTGCATCCAGTCAGTTGTAGCTGACAAAATAGGGTGTTGGTGCATCGAATCAGTTGTAGCTGACAAAACAGGGTGTTGGTGCATCCTTCGGTTGTAGCTGAAAAATTGGGTGTTGGTGCATCCAGCAATTTGGAGTTGCAAATTAATTATAAATATAATTTTGCAGTATTAGAAAGAGATAGTGGTTTTCCCAATTAGGATTCCATGATAAAATTGTGTCTCCTATTTTCTTTGTTAATTCAGTTTTTAATTGTGATAAAATTTAAGAATGGTGAAATACTGATTCACCCCCCCCTCTCAGTATTGCTTGATATTCCAACAATTGGTATCGGATTGGGCTCTTAATTAAAAGTTTAAACACTTGAAGAGAAAACATTTTATCACTATGGATCAGCGAGTAAAAGTTTCCTCCAAGGTTCCCCTATTCAATGCAGAAGATTATTCTTACTGGAGCATTAGAATGAGAAGCCATATAATGTCTCTTGGATTGGATGATTGGATGTCTATAGAAACAGAGTACAGATATCCCAAATACACTCCTACAGATCTTGAAGGAGTTAAAAAGTTTGGAAGCAATGCCAAAGTTGTTAATGCAATCTTGGCAGGATTAGCCAGAATAGACTTTGCCAAAGTAATGAATTGTAAGACGGCAAAGGAAATATGGGACAAATTGCAAACCATCTATGAAGGAGACTCTGTTACAACGTAATCTTCCACCTTGTGAGCATCAGAACTCTTTGGCCTGCAGGATCCATTTTACTGACTCAGATCCACTTTATATCCTTCAGACACACTATTTTCCCTATTTTTTCCCCTGTACGCCAATTGCATCACTGCAGTGGGCGTACCCGCGAGTTGCATCACTATAGCCCGCGGGTAGCATGTAAAAAGGTAAAAATCACTAGTTAATTACTTTTTACTCCCCAAAAGAGGTCATAGGGTGACCTTTGGCCCTCCATTTGCCCTGAAATGCCTCAATGTGTCCTTTCACTTACCTTTGAGAGGACTATATATTGAGCACATATGGCTTATGGACAGGAGGAAAAAGGAGAGCAAGAGAACTCTAGTGGATTTTTTCCCTATCTTGAGTCTACACTCATTGATCCTTGTAGTTGTGAACCCCTTATGTTCACCTTCCAAACTCCTATCATAGTTTGAGTTTTCCATTCTATGGAGGATTGAAGTGGTGGAGGCACAAGTGGAGAGACCCAGATCTTGATTCAGATTGGTTGTCAACAAGAGGTTGTATCATATTGTACTTCTTGTTATTTATTAATAGAAATACTCATATTCTCGTCCATTAATGTTGTGAATGTTGTTTATATTACATTGGGTTGCATTTACTTATAATATCATGGACCATTGCTATTGATGATGTTAATGTCGTTTATATATTATATGCGCTTGTTGTATATTAGTTGTCAAGACTAATTTGCAGGTTCAAGTGCACGGATTGAAAGCTCCAACGGGGATCTACATCAAATGTTTGGATCGAGGTTGGTTATATTCGTCATTATCTTAGCATTGTCGTTTATATAGCATATCATTGAGAATTGAGTTAATTTCTGGTAGTCATTTGTCTGTTGTGGTCCACCCCAAGCCATAGGAAGTTTTCTCCATCACAGACTCTAAAGTAAAAAGATATAAACTCCGGACTTTTAAAACCCAATTTGAAAGTCTGAAAATGAAGGAAGAAGAAAAGATTTTAGAATATTTTGAGAGAATCGATGAAATTGTGAATGCAATTAAAGGGCTTGGAGAAGAATTGTAAGAAAAGATAATAGTTGAAAAAGTACTAAGATCACTTCCAATGATTTACAATCCTAAGATTTCCACAGTAGAAGATAGAGAAAATCTTGACCAACTATAAGGAATGAGCTATATGGAATTCTCATAGCCTATGAAATGAGGGTTGGGCAAGACAATTCTCAAAAGGAGGCAGCTTTTAAAGCATCAAAAATAGATAAGAAATCTAAAACAAAAATTCAAGCAGAAGATGAAGAAGTACTTCTAGTTAAAAACCTTAAAAGAGGTACTGGTAAGTTCAAAGGGAAATTGCCTTTGAAATGTTTTAACTATGGGGGGATTGGTCACTTTGGTAACAAATGCCATTATCCCAAACAAGAAGAAGAAAGTGAGTGCCCTGATAATTTCAAGAAAAATAAAAAGGTATTTAAGAAAAACAAAAACAAGACTTTCTATTCCATGGATGACAGTGAGTCCAGTGAAGATGAAGAAGTAGAAGTTATATTCATGGGAGTAGAACATAAAATCCTTGAAGAATATGAAAAAGGTGTAGCAGATTTCAAAACAGAACTTAACAGTACTATTGAAGAATTAGAAGGAGTTGTTTTTAACTTAAAAAGTCATCTTCAGAAAACCTGTGAAAAAAAGGATGATCTAGAACAACAGCTCAAGGAACAAGAAGAAAAATTTTAAAAACTCAAAGCTGAAATAAGCATGTTTAGGAAAAGGACCTATGAAGAGTCCTTTCAGTCAAAATTTAAGACCAGCTAAAAAGCTCTAGATGACATCCTAAGCTGTCAAAGATCATCCAGCAATAAAACTGAACTAGGTTATGACAATGGAAAGAAACCAAAACAATCCTCAGTCATAAACAAAAAGGGAAATAAAATGAGTTATGTTGATGCACTTATGAAATCGGGTGTAAAGGATCACAATCAAAAAATTGTTCATTTCAAGACAAAACAAAAAATGTCTCAAGTAAACATTAACATTTTTTTGGGGGAAACTGTTGTACCTATAACAACTTTGGACATATAGATAGAAATTGTAAGTTAAATACTCCTATTGGGAAAAGACATACATTACATTCTCAATCATATAAGAAGAATGACATAAGAAGTAATCCAAAAGGTAGAAGCTACAACTCTTTTGCACCCCTTCATAGTTATAGTATAGAATGTTACAAATGTGGTAACCTAGGACATACAACCAAAAATTGTAAATTGGTGATACTTATGAAGAATGACAATGCAAAAACACAAAGCAATGGAGAAGAGAAGTTTTGGAAGAAAAGGGAAGATCTGAAATGCTCACTAGCACTATGTGCAACAGAAAAACAAAATATATGGCATGTAGATAGTGGTTGTTCAAAACATATGACAAGAGACCCACAGAAATTTATAAGTCTAAAAAGAAATCAGAAAGGAAAAGTCACTTTTGGAGATAACCTATCCTCTAAAATTATTGGGAAAGGTACAGTGGCTCTTAGAGACAAGATGAAAGCTGAAAATGTTCTACTAGTAAAATACTTGAAACCAAATCTATTAAGTGTAAGCCAAACATGTGATCAAGGACACATATGTATATTTGATTCTCAAAAATGTTAAATCAGAAATAAGGATTCAGCAAAAATTGTTGGGATTGTTGTGAGAACTTCAAGCAATGTGCATATCCTAGAAAATGAAGAACAATGTCACGAGTCAAATTGATGAAAGCTTGCTATGACATAGAAGGATGGGACATTTGAACTTTGAAAGTCTTGTAAAAGTTAGTAAGAAGGGCCCTATAAGAAATTTACCAAGGATCATAAAACCACCAAACCATGTGTGTAGACACTGTCTTCATGGGAAGCAAACAAGAACAAGCTTTAAAATCAAAGAGCACACTACTTCTCAGCCATTGGAAATAATTCATACTGATCTTTATGGGCCTACAAGGACCAAAATATTTCAAAGTGAGTTTTACTTCATGTTATTTATTGATGATTATACTAGGATGAATTGGGTTTCATTTCTTAAAGAAAAATCAGAAGCTTTCATGAAGTTCAAAGCCTTCAAAGCACTTATTGAAAATGAAGCAAATATCAAAATCAAAAGTCTAAGATCAGATAATGGTGGTGAGTTCACCTCAAATGAATTCTATGAGTTTTGTGAAAATCATGGAATCAAAAGGCAGTTTTCAGCTCCCAGAACTCCTCAACAAATTGGAGTGGCCGAGAGGAAAAACGGGATTGTTCAAGAAGCAGCCAGAACTATGCTAAATGAAGCAAAACTTCCTGATGGCTATTGGAGAGAAGCAATATATACAACTGTCTATGTACAAAACAGAGGACAACTCAGAGTAAATAGTGACAAAAATCCTTATGAGTTGTGGTATGGAATACCAACTACAGTGAAATACTTTAGATTTTTTGGAAGAAAGTGCTACATAAAAAGAGATGATGATAATCTAGGGAAGTTTGATTCTATAACAGATGAAGGCATATTTCTTGGATATTCTTCTACCAAAAGAGATTACAGATGTTATAATCTAAGGTTGCACAAGATCATAGAAAGCGCAAATGTAACTATAGATGACACTAAACCTAGAAAAATACAAATCCAAGAAAATGTGGATATTGAAGAAACTGATGATGAAATATATGAGGAGGAAAAAGAAGAAAATTCAAAAGAAGAAGGTATTCTTGAAGAAGAAAAAGAAGAAAAATAAGAGAATGAAGACTCCCCCAGATCAGACACAAAAACACCATCCAGAAGAATTCAGAAGAATCATCCTGAAAGTCAAATTATTGGTGACAAAAATTCAGGAGTTCAAACAAGGAGAAGATTGTTTGATGGTGAAGAACAAGCACTGCTTCCGATAGTAGAACCTAAAAACTTTAAAGAAGCTTTCAAAAGTGAGGATTGGATCAATGCTATGAATAAAGAACTTGATCAAATAGAAAAGAGCCAAACTTGGGAACTTGTCCCAAGACCTAAGGACATGAATGTCATAGGGACCAAATGGATTTTTAAAAACAAGTTCAATGAGGATGGTCATGTAATAAGGAACAAAGCCAGGTTATTATGCAAAGGATATGCTCAAGTGGAAGGTGTTGATTTTGAATAAACATTTGCACCTGTGGAAAGAATTGAAGCCATTAGAATGTTCTTAGCTTTTGCATGCTACAAGGACTTCAAAGTGTATCAAATGGATGTAAAATCTGCATTTCTTAATGGAGTACTTGAAGAAGAATATGTAGAGCAGCCTGCAGGTTTTCTCTTATCAGAAAATAAAGATTATGTTTGCAAAATTAAGAAGGAACTCTATGGTCTTAAACAAGCCCCAAGAGCATAGTTTTCAAGACTTGACAAATATTTAAAACAACAAGGATATAAAATAGGGGCTACTGGCTGTAATTTGTACATAAAGTTTGAAAAAAAAATATGATCATCGTTGTGGTCTACGTGGATGATATCATATTTGGAAGTGATCTACAAATTTTAACTGTAAACTTTGCCTCAGAAATGAAGAAGGAATTTGAAATGTCAATGGTGGGGGGACTAACATTCTTTCTAGGTCTACAAGTATCTCAATCAGAAAAAGGGATCTTCATCTCCCAAACTAAATATATCAAAGAGATGTTGAAAAATTCAAAATGGAAGAATCCAAACCTGTTAGTACTCCTATGGTCACTGGTTTCAAATTAAGCAAAAATGATGAATCCTTAGAAGTAGACCATACCATGTACAGGTCAATGATTGGTAGCTTATTATATGTAACAGCTACAAGACCAGATGCAATGCAAGATATAGGTTTGGTTGCCAGATTTCAGTCAGCACCAAAAGAAACACATGTGGATACAGTAAAAATAATTCTCAGATATCTAAAAGGTACTATGGATTATGGACTATGGTATCCAAAGAACAATGAATTCTCTCTAAAATCATTCACAGATGCAGATTGGGAAGGAAGTATTGATGACAGAACAAGCACTAGTGGAGTAGCATTTTACATAGGAAATTGCTTGGTAGCATGGCTAAGCAAAAAGCAGTCTTCCATTTCACTATCTACGGCAGAAGCTGAGTATATTGTTGTTGCATCATGTTGTACACAAGTCATTTGGATGAAAGCAACATTGGAAGATCTACTTGTAAAATATGAAGATACCATAGTTATATATTGTGACAATACAAGTGCCAATAACATATCCAAAAATCTTGTCATGCACTCCAAAACAAAACACATTCCAATCAAATATCACTTCTTAAGAGAACAAGTGTCACAAAAGACTGTCAAACTGGAGTATGTTGACACAAAGGAACAAATACCTGATATTTTTACTAAACCTCTGCCTAGAGAGTCATTTGCATATCTCGGGAAAAAACTGGGAGTTATCTCTCTTCATTAAAATAAAAGATTGCAACCTTGTCAAAAAAAAGGGGGACATAGTTGACAGGGGGAGAAATAGTGACAGGGGTAGAACTAAGAATCTTTGTCATCAATGTCAAAAGGGGGAGAAAAAAAAAGAGGAAAAGATTTTTTGTTGTTGTTGTCATCAATGAGAAAGGGGGGAATGTTGAATATAATTGTCATTGATGACAAACGTATTCATTAATGACAAAAGGAAGTGATGATATGGCATATATGATGATGAAGATACAAATCCACATAAAGGTGCTCTAGTACCATCATGATGTCACTATTACAATATGACCTAGTTATATAGAGATTTGTCAGTTTGAATAAATTCTGGAAAATGGCTAAGTGCTGGAAAATTGGTCCAAGTGGCCTTGGGGAAATGCCCGCCGTACCTCATAGGTGAATGATAAAAATTATCTAAAACTATAATGCTATAGCTTGTTAAAGAGGCTATCTTACCATGGTCTTAGTTTTCACAGAAGATGTTTGATGGCAAATTTAACAGCCTGCCAAAACAGGGTTTCAGGTTGCTTTTACACCAAAGTAGCAAAATTGCCTAAGTGGCCTCAGGGAACTGCCCGCCATAGTTGTGGGTTGAATAAAATTCCCGCACCATATGGTCATATTGTAGGTTGTTGGTTTTTCTACCTGACCATGTTCTCATATTGACTTGAAAGTGCCTGAGGAAGAAGTTATGGATCTGCCAAAACAGTGTTTCAGGCATATTGGACCAAGTCTAGGAGAATGCAAAATTTGTCTAAGTGTCAAATTCACATGGCTAAGAGGTCATTTGGAAATTCCCGCAAGGAGGTGTACTTATGTTGATAAAATTCATCAGTTGGCATGGTCTTGTTCTGTGATGGTTTGGCCATCCAGCCATGGAGTCAATTTCCTCCGTAGTGCTCACATGTGCGATATTTTGGCTTGCCATAAAGGTGAAAAATAAGGTTAATGACACCTTATGATATGCCCACAAGGGCTTTTAAAATGCCCGCAGAGGCCTAAGTTAAGCCCGCAAGGGATTATGGAATTCCCACAAGGGGATTAAAGGATAAAATATCCCAACAGGTTTATTATGCCCGCAGGGGCTAAGGAGAATGCCCGCAAGGGCTAAGGATGCCCGCAAGGGGTTAAAGTTAAAACCCGCAAGGGCTTAGGAATGCCCGCAGGGGCTTAAGAATGCCCGCGGGGGCTTAGAAAATCTCGCAAAGGATGAATCCTGCAATGAGCCCGCAAAGGCCTAAGGTTAAAGCCTGCAGGGGCTTAAGAATTCCTGCAGGGGCTTAGGAATGCCCGCGGGGGCTTAATTATGCCCGCAAGGGGTAAAGACCCTTTTTCTACTATACAAAGACCCTTTATAAGAATATTTTATTTGACCACTATGGGAACACATCCCTGGATTTTCATTTTTTCAAATATTTGAATTGCTATTGAACTATACTTTAAATTTTATTTTGAAAATTGAAAATCATATGTTAATCTTGACTTACTTTGTGTAGCTTGAGAAACAACTGAAATTTGACATAGTTAAATTGTTTTCAAAATTTGTGGTATAAAATCCTTGACTTCACCAAATTCATTATATTTATTATGTATTTAAAAAATACTCATGAGATTCTTTCCTTCCATAGAGGAAGAACAAACCACAGTACATCCACATTATATATGAATTGCATAGCACTCCAATTTTAAATTATAAGAGTTGGATTTACAATGCACCATTTAACATTGAAAATTTACAGATATATGTAAATTCATCTAGATTTGTTGAACTTATTACCATTTAGATGCAAATTGCTTCAATTAGTTTTAGAAGTAATTAGTTGTTTTATATATATAACACTAACTTTATTACTTCTACTTATAATATTATTAAGAGACAAAGGAGAAGAGAGACCTCTCTCATATTTTTTAAAGAAGTGGTAATTGCACTCATATCTCACACTCATGGGTTGGATATTATTACAGCGACAAAGAGAGACCTCTCTCATATTTTTAAAAAAAGTGGTATGTGCACTCATATCTCACATTGATGAGTTGGATTTGGAGAATTTTTATTGGTTACCAAGGGGATTTGATGAATTCTCAAAGGTGATGGTTTATGGGTTAAAGTTGTGATTCATAAATATATCTATCCTCTTACTACTAAAGAATGGTTCAAGACTAGAAACAAGTCTATAAGATTATCTCTAGTATGTGGAAGCTACTAATCTTGGCTTTTGACGTAATTGGGGAATGGCTTACGTGGGATGTTGGCAATGGAATAAGGGTCAGGCTAGGCCAGGATCCTTGGGTTGGATGCATAGACTCTTACAGATTACTTATAGCAATGACTGGTCCTCTATCGGATTGAGATTTTCTCTTTCTAGGATAGATACATGATATCCATAATACTTCTCCTAAGAAACAACCTTGGTTAAAAGTAGAGGATCTAGGTTTTGAGGCTAAAGAAAGTATTCAATGGGAAGGGTACATCAAGGCTTTGCATGACTGTCACATTCGTCTAGTGGATAGAGAGGATGTTTTGATATGGACCAGGAATGTTGCTGGTGGTTACTACTCTCCTAACTTGGGTTACAGGGTCATTCAAGAAGAAGAAGATATGGAATTTTAATTGTCTATTGAAGGCAAAGTTGTTTATGTGGCTGGAATAGTCAAGAAAATTCCTCGTGTGGGATAATATGATTAGGAAATTTGGTTGTGGTCTAGGCATATATGCCCTCTTTGAAAAGATAATAGTGAGAACTGCAAAGCATATGACATGCATATAATCCTATTGAACTCGAATCCTAAATATGTAGGTTTTGTCCAAATATTCTCATTATACAAAAATAAAATATGAATTTAAGTAAACAAAAAGGCTAACTAAAAATATGCCTCGAGAAATAGGTTCAATAGGAACAAAGCCAATTGAACTAAGCTTTGCAGTTAATATGCCTTGATTTTAATGCATATTATAATCATATAATATGATTATATGATGACTTGCTTTCAAATATACATTGAGTTCAATAGGATTTATAGTTTTAAATTCCATACATGCTCTATATGACATGCATATGATCCTAGAGGGGATGTGGTTATAGTTTTTATGTTTACATATATTGATGAACTACTCTGGAAATTCATACCTGCAAGAGTCTAGTGTTGACAACATTGTTTACTAATTTTACTAGTTAAAAGGCTATCAAAATTTGATCATTTTGTTATTTTTCTTTTTAATACGGAATTGAGTTTTTATTGTTTTTAATTAAAGTGAACATTTGTAATGTTTATTTTTATTTTTAAGTTAATGCTACTTATGCAAGATATATGACATGTATGTGTGGCAATGACACTAAAACCTATGTATTTGTATAATTTTAACTTGAAAAATGATTTATATTTGCTATATCTTTAGAGGGTAAGATTTTTTGTTATGTAAAGGCATCGATATCATATATAAGTTTGATTAGGAGGTGCTTCAAAGGAATTGGAAAATTAGCGATCACCGTTATCTTAAGACATTTATTTTAAATTAAAAAATTGTGCTTTTTAATTTTAGAAATGATTTGATCTTTTAGGTTGGGCATTCCTTTTTTTACACAATTTTATACATAGAGAATGGTCTTTCATTTTTCTTTATCCAAAATATTATACAATAATGTTTTATATAGTTTGTTTAATGTTGAATGAATTTATTTATTTATTTATTTGTATTTATTTAATAAAATATATTAATAAGTGTGCATTTTTTATTGGTGAAAAGTGTTTGAGAAGATTATTTTTATCATTAATATGAATTAAGAAAAATAAAACTTATGAGTAGACATACAAGACTTGCACAGAACACCAGAGATAGCCTTTAGTTCAGATCCATCCCCTTGAACATTTCTCACTACATAAAGCTGAATAAAGATAATATTACAGCACATGATAACTGTTAAAGTCATATTAAGACCCAATATTCACTTCTTTACCACCAAAAACATAACAAAAAAAAAGTTAGTTACACACAACACTTGGATTAACAACATAAATTGTCCAACCCCTTAAAGAGGAACCCGATGCACTTTTCCCGACTCACTATCAAAGTTATAAGAAAAATACAAAATTGCAACTTGGAGTTCATCACCTAAAAACTTGCAAAGGAATTCTTGTTTATGGAATTTTGTAATCGTTTTCACTTGCTACCAAAGGAGTGACATACCAAATGGAAAAGTTTCAATAACAAGGGCCTTGAACACCTCCAAGTTCTTTCTTTCCTATGAAAGTTAAGCATTATGCATAACAAATCATTAAAAGAGCTAGCTCTCTCAAAGTGTTCACTCTCCAAAAAAGTTGGATTCTACCATAGTTCACTAGAATAGAACCAATGCATTTAAATGTGATTGAGAAGATGTGTTTCCTATTGCATGGCATGCATGCTATCTTCCAAAAAATATTTCTAAGACATCAACCAACAAGATTTTCCATTTTCACATCAAGAAATGAGTAGAAATGAGTAGTTGGGCATAAATTTGTATTAGCTTCCATTTGATAGTAAATTTATTTAGAAAATAGTGCCTAATAGTAGCCTTTGATTCTTACGTGCCTTCATATATATATATAACCAATAGATCATTATAAGAATTTTTAATTATAACTTCTCCATAAGTCTCCACCAAAACGGCTAGGTGTACAAGTGGATATAAGGGCTTGGAAAAAGACACATATTTCCAGCTGTGAAAATTGTAGAGAAAGCGACTCAACTGTGCAGCTTCTCTGGCAATATCAACTTGAGACAACATAAAGACAGCAACAGTCATAGGCTTTACCTTCTGACCAGCATATCGAAACTTCAGAGTAGCTTTATGCACTTGTGCAATGCTTCCAGAAGCCACGGGCTCCTCTTCAAAGTCCTCAAATATTTCATCAATTCTACTACCAAAATCCTTTTCAATAGTTTGTTGTGTATATGAAAATTTATGTGACGGTGCCTTTGAGTGCAGTTTGGTAAGTTCATTACATAAATCTCTGGGGAAAATATCAGGACCTGTAGCCGCCCATTGACCCCACTTGATAAAGGCAACCCCTGATTTCTCCAAAGATCTATGAACAAGCTTCAACCACATTTCTCTATACCTTCCTCCAAACATAGATGCAAATGGAGCCATGGCAATAGTTGTTCTGAATAAAGTAATTAAATAAAGTGCCCTTAGCACCAAAATCAGTCCCTCCAGGGATGACAATAGAGATGAAGTGAAAAGGCATGTCTTTTGAGTACTTGACTATTTAAATTGAAACTGGGTTGTAATTCTTGTGATTCATCCCACCTATTACGCGCCCATGAAGCCTCCCCAATAATAACAGCCAAGATTCGAGGGGTAAGATGTGATCTAACACAAGCCAAGCTCACAGCACAAACAATCTTACTAATATTCGGAAATGTGGGACCACCATAGTGGCATATCAGATAGAATCTCCTCCATGCAGCTCGAGCATGGCAATTCATGCCAGCACTTGCAGACATCAACGAAAATCCTTTGGCATTATGTGGCCTACAAATATCATGTCGGAGTTTGAAGAATCTTGAAAGCATTGGGATACAATGTTTCTTTCTTGCACTTTCCTGGGAAAACCCATACTTGTCATCTATCCTACCCCAGTAGGACTTCTGGTACTGTGAATTATGAAATATGAAATGGTTCCACAATAGTTTAGGTAACCCGGGGAAAATGGGTTTCCATGTGTGTTGGCTTCTATATCTTGCAACGTTCGGACGGAGAAACCACTTCCTCCTTTCTTCACACGTCCATATGCTAAAAACCTGCAGTAGATTATTAGGTCAGCATCAGCAATGGGGATCAAGTCTAAAGCCTGCAGATGTCCTTGAGAGATTATCGATCCTTGTAATTAAAATGAAGTATGAGGTCAAAAAAAAAACTGATTGACCAATAATATGATAAATTCACCTTTCAAAGAGTAAGCAGGAAAAAAATTTCATGTTACAAAAAGGCCCTTCAAGTAAAATCAGAAATCGAAAGAGAAACCCTTAATTCAAACTAAAAAAATTCAAAGAAAAACCCTTTGTTGAAAGGTAGCGGGGCATTGTTCAGTGTCAAATTATCGTACAGTGAAATCACAGGAAAAGGGGGTCTAGTAACTTACATTGTTACATATTCAACATCCTTCTTGTTGTTACTGGAGGTGTTTGATCTGAATTCTTTTCCATGTGACTGATGGGATTTCGTGTGAAGACGCCATTAGAATACAATTGTGGAGTAAGAAAGAAAGGTTAACAATTCTCTCACTTTTTTTCTATGAGAACCTGCAAGCAAGACGAGGAGATCCAAACCTTGAGAAAAGTCGGCCAAACGAACCGATCTTGTTCCCTTCCAAATTCCTCACTAGTCGCTAGTTTGGTATAAAAGGATGTAATAACTCCTGGGTTTGTCACCAAGAACAGGTTTTAGACTGGGCGCTGCGTTTCCACCTAAACAAACCTGAAAATAAATATTATTCACCGCCCTGAAATGGGCAGACCAAGCATTAATATTCTATTAAGAAATAACAAATAGCAAATAAACTCACTAGAAATTGAACTTTTCAATAACAAAATAACAAATAAACTTAATACCGAGCTAACAAATAAACTTACTCTTGAGAATGAATTGAAAAGTTACTCTTGACATTTGAATCCCAGTGTCAAACAAATTCAGTCCATGAACGACGGTATTTATCTCCGGTATTTAGATATTTTGCTCATACATATTCGCAGTACAAATGACCATCAAAGTCCATTGATATGTTTGAAGGTATGAGAAACCGAAGGCTCTAAACCGAGCAAATCCAAACTTTTTTCCAACAGCTTACAAGAATTCTCTCGAATCCCATTTCACATTGGTTGGATTAGCACCGGCTTCCCTTTCTCCCTTCAATGAAATATATACAAGAGCACCAAAAATTTATTAAGGAAAACATGGAGTGAAAATCCAAAACCCTAAAAAAGAGCCATGTGGACTCGAGGAGAATTAGAATTCGACCTGTAGGTAAATAGACGTCCAAATGCAAACACTAAAGACCTAAAGCATACGTATACGTCTGTAGGTAAATAGATAGCCAAATGCGATCACTCGATACATGAAGCATACATCTAAGATGTGACACTATGTCTTAAGAATCATGTCGGAGGAAGCAACCCATTATCTAGTCTCATCTATTTTACAGTCCTACATTTCATGTCCATGGAATAACACAAACTTCTGAAGCTCTGCGTCCATGAAATAAAAGCGTTCATAATTGAAATTAGACTTCTGAAACTTGGCTTCCATGGAATAGAAGCATTTCGAATAACCCTCTATCTTTTTTAACAATCCAAAATTATTAGTAAACCTCAATCTTTTTAACCATCCAAAATATATTTCTTAAACACGAAGCGATCAATCTTCGGCCAGCAAGGATTGGCACAGTAACGTAAGCGAGGTGTCCTTGAGAGATTATTGAACCTTGTAATTAAAATGAAGTATGAGGTCAAACTTCCATATCAAATTAAGGAAAGAAAAAAAAACAGATTGACCAATAATATGATAAATTCACCTTTCAAAGAGTAAGCAGTAAGCAGGAATAAATTTTCATTTGAATGACGAGTTCAAAAAAAAAGGCCCTTCAAGTAAATTCAGAAAATCGAAAGAGAGCCTTAATTCAAACTAAAAAAATCAAAGAAAAAACCTTTGTTGGAACGTAGCGGGGCGTTGTTCAGTGTCAAATTGTCGTATAGTGAAATCAAAGGAAAAGGGAGTCTAGTAACTTACATTGTTACATATTCAACATCCTTGTTGTTGTTACTGGAGTTGTTTGATCGGAATTCGTTTCCATGTGATTGATGGGATTTCGTGTGAAGACGCCATTAGAATACAACTGTGGAGTAAGAATGAAAGGTTAATAATTCTCTCACTTTTTTTCTACGAGAACCTGCAAATAAGACAAGGAGATCCAAACCTTGAGAAAATTCGGCCAAACGAACCGATCTTGTTCTCTTCCAAATTCCTCACTCGTCACTAGTTTGGTATAAAAGGTTGTAATAACTCCTGGGTTTGTCACTAAGAACAGGTTTCAGACTGGGGGTTGAGTTTCCACCTAAACATATCTGAAAATAAATATTATTCACTGCCCTGAAATGGGCAGACCAATTATTTTGCTCCACTGTCTCCATCCATTTGTGTATCACTGCCTGTAACAATCACCCATTGAAATAGTCCAAAACACAAGCATTAGAATAATCCAGAAACCTTGCTGGAAATATTGAATGCAATAAAACAGGATCAATTAATATGACAATAACTATGGTAAGCAACGTGGACAGGCAGATTGCATGAAACCTTGCACGAATCCGAGTGAATCGATGGAGGTTGGAAATATTGAATGCAATAAAACAGGATCAATTAATTTGACAATAACTGGTTAGCAACTTGGACAGGCCCACTGCTTGCACGCCAAGCAATAGTAAATTGTTGTCAGGTAAGGTGGTTAGGATTAAGGTAGGATTATTTTTTGGTTTTTTTCTTAATTTTTTTAATGTCGGACAATAATAAAAATGGTCAATTCAAGACCTTTTATCCAATAACTTGTGAATACCGTTTTTCAAAAAAATATTTATAAATAGGAATTTTAATGGAAATTTCGCTTAACTTTGGGTCAGTGCAAGCTAATGAGGGTCACTTTTGGCACGTTAGATGCAATAGAAAACTGAAAAAGCAGGCATCCCTCAACTTACTTGGATTTTTTGATTTACTTACGGAAAATATCTTGCATTGAGTAAAAAAGATGAAATGTAGGAAATTGAATCACGTTTCTGAATATATAACTTTTATGTATTGAAAATTTGCATAGCTATGTCAAGTTTCAGTTTTCCTAACAGACACTTTTTATTTTTCAGGCAAATGATAAGGTATATGTTTTTGTGGGTAGAGCCTTTGAGGGCCTAAATGATGGAATCAAGCTACAAAAATCGGCATGCATGTAGAGAACACATAGCACTTGTGCGCCATTATTTTTCGAAAATTAAATTAGTAATTTTATAATTTTTTTATAATTGTCTAAGTGATCAAACCTCAAAAATAGTACATCTTTTGTGGGTAGAGCCTTTGAAGGTCTTAATGCAAAAATCTTGAAATGGGTTTTTCATAGAACGTGGAGGTTAGTGTCCTCTTGTGCACCATACAATTTTTTTTTGAAATGATTGAGAATTGAAAAAGTTATGGAAGAAACACTAACAATGTGTTTCACGAGTTAAGGAGGTAGGACAGAAAAGAAATTGAAAGAAAATAGGAAAAATTAATATTTCAAAATAAAAGTTACATATTTGGAATCTGCAGAAAAAATGCTATTTGTGTCTAAGATTTCGTCAAAAATAACTCTGTGTAGCATATTGTAACGAGTGGCTAAGCACAGGCTTCTCCAGAAACTGGAAGAAATACCCAATTAGCTTTGGTTTTTCATTAACATAGCACAGGTTTGGAATTACCGAAGCAAACTCCAAAGCATACACATAGGATTATTGTTGACATGTGAGCATGTGACTCGGCCTGTTTAAATTCAAAAATATTGCCGCGCTTTTAGATTTAAATAACGCGTACGCGTTATATAACTAAATAACGCGTGCGCGTTATATCAATAATTAACGCGTACGCGTTATATAACTACATAACACGTACGCGTTATATAGTTACAAAACGCGCTCGCGTTATTCAAATCATAAAATATATGTTTAATACTTGAGAAAGAGGGGGTGTAGAAGTCAAGGGAAATTTTGTTTAATATTTGAGAAGGGGTGGGGAAGGGTCAAGGGAATCTATGGTTAATATTTAATAGGGGTGGGAAAGGGTCAAGGGCTTAGAAGGATGTTGGAAGCTTGAGTGGGGAGAGATGAAGGGAATGAGAACATGATGGGCTACAGGGGGTGAAGGGAAGTGGAGCTTGAGAGCACTATTAGGAGTAGAATAGGTTCTGAAGAGGTATAGGGTTAGAAGTTGAAAGTGAGACTTGAGTGACAAGGGGGATGTGAGAGAGAAATAAAGAATACAAGGGGGGGAGAGACATAGAGCGAGGGAGGGAGAGGGACAATGGGGAGGAATGGATTTGGAGGGAGTGAGAGATAGATGGGGATAGAACGAAATAAGAGATAGGAAGGGAGGGACAGAAAGTGTTGGTGGGAGACATGCAGAGAGTGGTGGCGATGGAGAGAGAGGGAGTGATGGAGAGATTGGGATAGGTTGAGGGAAAGATGAGGGAGGGATAGAAGGTGAGAGACAGGCGATGAGAGAGGGAGGGAGAGAAGGTAGGGTGAGGGATGGAGGGATAAAGTTGGAGATAGATATGGATGGAGGGGGTATGGGTTTGAGAATGGAAAGTGACATAATGTGTGTGTATGTGTGTGTGTTTGAGAGAGAGAGAGAGACAGAGAGAGAGACAGAGAGAGAGAGAGAGAGAGAGATTGATGGTTGGGGAGAGAGAGACTAGAGGGAGTTGTGAGCATCATATTCTCCATCAGCATCATATTCTTCATCATCATCATCTTCATGACCATCATCGTCATCATCAACATCTTCATCATCATCACCATCATCATCATCATCATCATATTCCTCATCAAATCAAAATCTCCATCATCATTATCATCATCATGATCATCATCTAAACATCACCATCACCATCATCATCAACATCTTCATCATCATCACCATCACCATCATCATCAAAATCTTCATCATCATCACCATCACCATCACCATCACCATATTCATCATCATTGTCATCTCTAGGTTCCCCATCAACATCAACATCTCCATCATCATCATCTTCTTCATCATCATCATCTTCATCACCATCATCATCATCATCAACATCTTCATCATCATCACCATCATCATCATCATCATTATCTTCCTTGAATCAGATCAACATATCCATCATGTCACCATCATCTTCTGAACATCATCATCTAAACATCACCATCACCATCACCATCATCATCATCATCTTCATCATCATTACCATCACCATCATCATCAACATCTTCATTGTCATCACCATCATCATCATCATCATCATTGGCATTTGTAGGTTCCTCATCAACATCTCCATCATTATCATCTTCTCCATCATCATCATCTTCATCACCATCATCATCAGCATCAACATCTTCATCATCATCACCATAATCATCATCTTCATCGTCATCAGGTCAACATCTCCATCATCATCATCTTCTTCATCATCTTCACCATCATCATCATCATCATCATCTTCATCGCCATCTCCATCATCTCCATCATCTCCATCATCATCACCATCACCATCATCATCATCTTCATGACCATAAACATCTTCATCATCATTGTCATCTCCCCCTTCCTCATCAACATCTCCATCATCATCATCATCATCATCATCATCACCATCTGAACATCACCATCACCATCATCGTCAACATCTTCATCATCATCATCATCATCATCAGCATCATCATCAGCATCAGCATCATCATCAAAATCTTCATCGTCATCACCATCACCATCTTCATCATCATTGTCATCTCTAGGTTCCCCATCAACACATCTCCATCATCGTCATCTTCTTCATCATCATCATCTTCATCACCATCATCATCGTCATCTTCTTCATCATCATCATCTTCATCACCATCATCATCGTCATCAACATCTTCATCATCATCACCACCATCATCATCATCATCTTCCTCATCAGATCAACATCTCCATCATGTCACCATCATCTTCATCTTCATCATCATCATCATCATCATCATCATCATTACCAACACCATCATCATCAACATCTTCATCGTCATCACCATCATCATTGGCATCTGTAGGTTCCTCATCAACATCTCCATCATCGTCATCATTGGCATCTGCAGGTTCCTCATCAACATATCCATCATCGTCATTTTCTCCATCATCATCACCATCATCACCATCATGATCTTCTGAACATCATCATGATCATCATCTAAACATCACCATCACCATCATCGTCAACATCTTCATCATCATCGCCATCAGCATCATCATCAAAATCTTCATCGTCATCACCGTCACCATCTTCATCATCATTGTCATCTCTAGGTTCCCCATCAACACATCTCCATCATCATCATCTTCTTCATCATCATCATCTTCATCACCATCATCATCGTCATCAACATCTTCATCATCATCACCATCATCATCATCATCATCTTCCTCATCAGATCAACATCTCCATCATGTCACCATCATCTTCGTCATCATCATCATCATCATCATTACCAGCACCATCATCATCAACATCTTCATCGTCATCACCATCATCATTGGCATCTGTAGGTTCCTCATCAACATCTCCATCATCATCATCATTGGCATCTGCAGGTTCCTCATCAACATATCCATCATTGTCATTTTCTCCATCATCATCACCATCATCACCATCATGATCTTCTGAACATCATCATGATCATCATCTCAACATCACCATCACCATCATCGTCAACATCTTCATCATCATCGCCATCAGCATCATCATCAAAATCTTCATCGTCATCACCATCACCATCACCATCACCATCACCATCTTCATCATCATTGTCATCTCTAGGTTCCCCATCAACACAACATCTCCATCATCATCATCTTCTTCATCATCATCATCTTCATCTCCATCATCGTCCTCATCAACATGATCTTCATCATCATCACCATCATCACCATCATCATCATCATCTTCCTCATCAGATCAACATCTCCATCATGTCACCATCATCTTCATCACCATCATCATCACCATCATCATCAACATCAACATCTTCATCATCATCACCATCATCTTCATCAACATTATCATCTTTATCATCTTCATCTGCATCATGATCATCTTCATTGTCATCACCCTCCTCCTCCTCATCATCTTTATCATCTTCATCTACATCATGATCATCTTCATTGTCATCACCCTCCTCCTCCTCATCATCTTGTGCACTTATGCACTTAGGGATTAATATTTAGAAGAGGGTCTAAAGGCCTTTATGGGGGAGGGGCTCTAGGAACAAGGTAAGACAGAGAGGGCAGGGGGGAGGGATAAAGGCGTAGAGGGTTAGTGATTAAGGGAGAAGAAGGGAGAGAGTGCTATAGGGAGGGATAATGACGAAGATAAAGAGAAGGTGGAGAGATGGAGAGTGGGGTGGTAGAGACATGGCTGAAGGGAGAGAAAGAAACATGAAAGAAACATGTAGGGAGAATGAGGGACACATATTTAGAAAGAGATAGGGGGTATCTAGGGATTATTGGGAGAGAGCTAGGGGGTATTAAACCATACAAAACATTTGTTTTGTATGCAATCATATAAATTATTAGTTTTCTTTGATTTTGTTCGTTGCCCTAGCCGTGCACCTAACCTATTTATTGTGCTTGACTATATCGCGTTCGCGTTTTTTAACTACATATCGCGCACAGCGTTTTATATTTATAAAACGCGTACGCGTTTTGGAACTCCAGAAATAATGGACTGTTGCTGTCCGAGAGCAACTTCACTCTGTCCGAACGAAAGCAACAATCCCACGATTTTTCAAACAGCACGAGCCCGCGTCTGAAAATTTTCACATTCTACACCAACTCCATCATTTTTTTTTATGCAGGTGCAGCATTGAGGACATCTTTCATGGTTGCTCACTGTGGTGTTGGGTTATATGGCCATATTTGAAGAAAATAATTAGCAAGCTTGAAGAATCTCCAATTGAAGAACACCAAAGATAAGGCCTTTGAAAGATTCATTTTGCCTATATTTGAGGAGCACACAAGGTAAGATATCAAGCTTCAAGACCAACAAGGAAGAACTTCCATTTGCTTATTATTGAAGAGCTTGTAATTGAGGAGCAACAAAAACAAACTATATTGAATTGATCATTGTGGTGATGGGGAATGCACGTAACCGAGTAAACAAATCCACAAGGAAGAAGAGACCTCAAGAAGTCATTGAAGAAGAGAAAGAAAAGAAAAGAATATACATGATGAATCGGAGGCTTTCTTTGGAAACTAATCCAAATCCAATTGTAGAGGATACCATGGTTCATCCTATTAATCCACGACAAGAGGGACCTTCAATTTCCACAATAGTTGTTGAACAAGCACCCCATGGAAGTAATCAAGAAGCAAAACGTAGGTGCTCATTAGGGGATGTTTCAATTCCCACTTCAAGTCAAAGTGATAAGTTACCATCTCAAGATGAAGCTCACGAAGAAACACACAATTTGCTATCCGGATGTGGTTATACAAGCGATGAAGTCAGAGAGGCGTTGGACATTTTGCCTACTGTTGAAGAAGAGAATGTTATCCACACCATCGATGAGGATGTTGGACTTCCACAAGGGGATGTTGGACTTCCACAGACCATGGATGAGGATGTTGGACTTCCATCATCCAACTACCAGGAAGAGAATGAAGGACACCAAGCTACTACTGAAACGCCAGAGCGTCTTGGTGATGCGCTACATGGTACAATTCCAACCCCCTTACCTCCATTAGCAAGCACACGTCGAAGAACTCCGAAGCGTATACAAGTTGATGAAAGACTTATGAATTCCATTGAAGGTACGCTATCTAAACGTAGTATTGCTTATCAAACTCAACAGATACTTGATAAATATTTTGTTTCTAAATGTGATGGAGATAAATGTAGATTATTTTTATCATTGTTAAAATCTAGGAGCATGAATGTTGTTAGGAAAAAGTTAGGGATAAAGATGATAAAGAATTCTGAACCAAGTTCTCATATAGTTAAAAGCCTAGTAGATGCATTTGGTAAAATTGGTAAGAACACACGTTCAAAGGACCGCAATGCTGCTCGTTGTGTGTTGTCACAATCAATTGCAGATAAGAACACCAGGGCCCTTCGTATTCTCAGGCCTACATCGAAACTAGTTAATTTGAATGTAAAAACCCTCCGTAGGTATTCTATTAGAAGAGAACATCTTGACACAACCGATCAGACAGATTTTTGGGCCTTTGTTGGTCGGTTGCCACGTCGTGACATGAAGCTAGTTGATGCAGTAAAGGGACTAGTGCATAGTTTTTGGCATGATCACACAAGGCCTTCTTCAAACCGAAAGGATGTACTAAAACTAAGAAGGGGTTCAAAGGATCGTGAGCCACATACTAAGCATCTTCTTGATATAACACAGACAGAGCTTTACGAAAAATTTAAGATTGAGCATAGACAATTGAACTTGGGGCAAAGATCTTTTGAGAAATGTAAGCCATGGTATGTTAGAATAAATACTCTTCGTAACACTTGTTGTTGTAGATACCATGTAGAATATGAATATTACTATGAAACATTTTTGTACATTCGTCGTGTGTTGCATACTAACATTGTGCAGGATTGCTCCATGACAATACCACCGACTTCATCAAGAGAATTCATTCATAGCATCATGTGCAATAGGCCCGAGGGGCAAACATACTATGCAAAATCTTGTTTGGATGGAACATGCTCCAACTGTGCTGGAATGGCATTATTGAGCCAATGTATGCACGAGAATGGAGACAGTGAATTTGGGAAAATGGTTACAGACATGAAAAGTTTCAAATATATCAACTATGAAATAGTCCCAGGGAAAGAAAGCAAAAAAATACAATTGGTGACATCTCAGGTATGCATTTATATCTATAAAATTATGTTGTAACGGTTACATTTCAATCCTTACTTACAACAAAAAACTGACATTGAGATCATTTTGTGTCACCAGGTACAAGTTAGTGACTTCATCAAGGAATTTATTGAAAAGACACATCAATATGTTCAGCATGTCCACGTGGCACGATGGCAGGATGAGAAGTTTAGAATATGCAGAGATACATTTCCCCTTGGTACTATACTTTCAGTTGTTGATTTTGCCGAGAACTACACTCTGCAACCTCAAAATGAGATCCAAAGTCAGTATTATCACTCTGAGCAGGTTTCCTTGATGGTCCATATCACATACAGGCATGGCCCAAATAGCACTGAAGAGCAAAGAGAAATTCTGAAGGAATATCACTTCTACATAAGTGATGATAGGTGCCACGACTTCCACTATGTACGTCATTGCTTCATCATGTTCTATGATCACTTGAAGGGAAGGAACATACAGATGGACCGACACTGGATTTGGTCTGATGGGTGTGCTGGTCAGTTCAAAAATGCACGCATATTTCAGTGGTTGTGTTCATTGCATAAAAACTACAAAGTGCCACATATGTGGAACTATTTTGAGACTGGGCATGGTAAAGGAGAGCATGATGGAGCCGGAGCATGTGTCAAAACAGCCCTACGAAGAGAGGAATTGAAAGTATCTACAGAATCTACTATTCTAAATGCTCAATCTATAGTCAGGTGGTGCACGTCAGTAATGGGAGAGGAATCAACTATGCGAGTAGAATCCACAAGAAAGAGACATGTGGAGAGATTTTTTTGGGAGGTGGTAGACATAGATCGTTCACATGCATGGGAATGCAAGACTGTGCCTGGGACTCGTGGCTTTCATTCGGTTCGAAGCTCTGATAACCCAGTATTTGAAATTTGGACCAGAAAACTTGCTTGTTTTTGCCCGCCTTGTTGTGATGGTGACTGGGATGGGTGTGAATCATTGGATTGGGTTGATGGATGGGATCGCATATCACTTCCACTTGATCAGCGTGCAATTGTTGAGTTAACTCCGTTGGAAGAAGACCAATCATCTATTTCTGCAGATTTTGATCATGTATCAGACCTTGTACAACCCGGTATGATGCATTTCCTTAACATTTTTTGTTTGTTTACGTAGTCTTCAAATGCACATTAATGGACTTGTATCGCACTCTAAATATTTTGATCATATACCTACAATCATATAATGCAGGGCACATATACGCAGTGGTTACCTCAAAAGATACTGAATGGGGTGATGAATACTGGTTGGCACGCTGTATAGATGGAAAGCAAACCCTCATTGTGTCCATGACTGACGATGAAAACAACCACTTTCCAACTGGTTCTATGGTTGTTAAAGGTGAATACTTGACACGGGACAACAATGGAAGAAAGAAGGGTGGATATGTTTACAGGGATTACAAACCAGGTGCAAGTGTATATCACTTTACCAACTTAATCATTGGCACAAACCTTCAGGTACGAACAATGCCTAGTCGAAATACATCGAAGGTACGCTACTTCTTACCGGATACAGAGCACGAGAGACTAATGGAGACCATCAGTATAAGAGATGATCCGGAGGGCTTGGTTGTATGATAATAGGTGGGATCTAGCATGATGAGGTACGTTACATACTTTTAATACTATACTATTTTCACTATTTGTAATTGAATATTGATATATGTTCAATTTTCACATGTATGTTTCATATGAATATGTCAATTTTGCGTTCTTGATATGCCAAATTTACAAGAGATGGATTAAAATTATATTATGTTCATATGATCAGTAAACCATATATTAATCATGTTTGAGAGGTTGCTTAGCTAACTTTAAGGGCATTTAAGCTCTATGTTAAGCCCAACTAAATCCTTATGAATCACTAGACAATCGAATTGGTTCCTTGAGTAATTCAACTATGAAAGTCTCTCTTAATCTAGCGACAACCACCTTTTACCCATTTCTATAGAATTTATCTTCTTTAATAATTTTCTAATCCAAATTTTAATAGCTATTACATTTTCACTATACAACTATGAAAGTCTCTAGTGACAACCACCTTTTACCCATTTTTATTATACATCTCTAAGTTATCCACACAAAAACACACACATATATATATAATAATTATTGTGTATTCATAGTCAAAACTAAAAAATATATGGATTAAAGTGGATAAACATTAAACTAAACTAAAATTAAACTAAAATTAAACTAAATTAAATTAAACTAAAAAATATATGGATTAAAGTGGATAAACATTAAACTAAAATTATAATAATTGTGTTTTTTAATCCATTTTTTACATATGATCAGTAAACCCTAAAATTATATTATGTTCATCATGTTGGTTATTGGCTTCACCCAACAAAATTAATTCAATTCATGCTCACTATATTAAACAATACACTTATATTAAATTTAATTCATGTCTTGTTAAATATTTCATAATGAATTAGCTAGTTGAGAGCACCACCTTAGACCAAGCCATCATCATCATGGACCTGCAAAACCCTAGTTTCCAAAGTGTCTAGGCAGGTTCGGGCTAGGAACACTAGCCATACCCGCCCGGTGGATGATTTTCCAAAGTTGACCCCCGTGTGCAAAAATTGCACACTCCCACACTGAGCAAAACCCTAGTTTCAAAGATGGACCTGCAAGGTGACACATGGGCCACCGGGTAGGAGGGGAGGGGCACCCCTGGCACTATCCCGGTGTGCTGAATCCAACGGAGTCGACGGTTCGTCGATCCGAGCCACGGTCTTCATTCTATGGCTCGTCCCGTCTCACTACCAGAAGGCCTTCAGGGACACCTGCTGGATACCTACCGGGGGCATAGAACTCCAACCATGCAACAAAACCGGGTTCCGGGGAGACCTGCAGGTGTGTCTAGATAGGTTCGGGCTAGGAACACTAGCCATACTTGCCCGGTGGATGATTTTCCAAAGTTGACCCCCGTGTGCAAAAATTGCACACTCCCACACTGAGCAAAACCCTAGTTTCCAAGATGGACCTGCAAGGTGACACATGGGCCACCGGGTAGGAGGGGAGGGGCATCCCTGGCACTATCCCGGTGTGCTGAATCCAACGGAGTCGACGGTTCGTCGATCCGAGCCACGGTCTTCATTCTATGGCTCGTCCCGTCTCACTACCAGAAGGCCTTCAGGGACACCTGCTGGATACCTACCGGGGGCATAGAACTCCAACCATGCAACAAAACCGGGTTCTGGGGAGTCCTGCAGGTGTGTCTAGACAGGTTCGGGCTAGGAACACTAGCCATACTTGCCCGGTGGATGATTTTCCAAAGTTGACCCCTGTGTGCAAAAATTGCACACTCCCACACTGAGCAAAACCCTAGTTTACGAAATGAATGCACAATGAAGCCACTGGGCCATGGGGAGACGAGGGAGAGGGCCCCCTAGAGGTAATCGCACGCTAGGAGACCAACGGAGTCGACGGTTCGTCTGTCCGACGTCCGGTTTCCGAGTTATGTCGAGTTGCAAGTCGCATGAAAATGCCGTTCAGGGACACTTGGTGAATTTCCGTCCGGGAGCCAAAAAGCAAACGAAGCAGGAAGATTGCGTGCCGTTGGCTCCTGCAAGTGTGTGTGGGCAATGCCGACGTGGGAACACTGCCGGGAGCCATAAATCCATGATAGTAAATTAATTCATGACAAAAAAAACTGAATTATTCCTTTCAATGGATGTGGTTTTCAATTTCCTATATTGTTAGGTCAATTTGGCACATTCATTGAAAGAAATTGTAGACTTTAATGATGATCACAACAAGTGTGTTTGTTAAAACCTTGTGAAATAGAGCATCAAAAGACCTACATTGTAGGCCATATAATTGTGTTTGTTTACCTTTTGTTTGATGGACCATGCACAATAAGTAATAAAATAATTTTTGAAGTAGGTCATTTCATTTTTCTGATTTTTTCTGTGGTGGTGTTGAAAAAGACCATTGTTCTTATTGATGGGATTTCATGTGCTTATGATTCTTTGGATAATCTGGACACATACAAGGACACCATTATTAGACTAATTCATTATAAACAATTTAATATGAGTAATCTACATAAATGAATTGAAAAATTAACAAAAATAACAAACAACCCATATACCTTGGAATATAACACAAGAGTGACCATGTTAGGCAATCTTACTTATCTACTTACCTATGGTCATCTAAGTAGACCATTTGGATCATGTCTATTACTAATGATCTCCATTAACTTTTCATGTTCACAATGAGGCTTGAAGTATCATACCTTTGATGGGTGCTTCCTTGGCATTGTTTGTAGTTTGAGGTTTGTATCGAAAACTAAGTTTGTAAAGTGGTATATAGATTCACCTAGTCTAATCTTGAAATACATAACCAACCTTCTTCCATGTTTGGTCATCCAGTGTTAGATATTATCCTTTAATAACCATCAAACTGATTACAAGTCGATCACCATTGTCATCTATTAGTGAGACATGAGGGTTTGGTTCGCCTTTAAGGAACATGCCAACAAATAGTGAGTGCCCCATTAATTATCTTTCAGGGAAACCATTGCATATATGTTCATTTTATTCTCAAAAATGAGATTGATGGTGTTTATTCTCATGCAATGTATACAGTTAGGATTAAGACAACTGTATAAATATATGGAATTATAAATGGAGATATTAATCCAAAAGGAAGCCAATGTTGGCCTTGCCAATATTTTCTTCCGAATGCAAACGAAATATTAAATTCCATTTTGCTATGTTTCCATGTAAAATATATTTGAAAAAAAACATATATTTGGATTATATGGAAATCCTTCTTACCTTTGACATTGTTTGGGATCTGCAGGATGGGAATGAAGTATTTTTTAGGGATTAAGAGGAGTATTCAATTACGCAAACTTATGAATGCCTATTTTGACAAGCAATCCATTGATTTCAACTCCATCAAATTTCTGTTTGATGGATGATGTTTGCAAGGTGAGCAAGTTTAACCCACCAATGCGAGATTGCATGCAATTACACTGAGCAAAACCCTAGTTTACGAAATGAATGCACAATGAAGCCACTGGGCCATGGGGAGACGAGGGAGAGGGCCCCCTAGAGGTAATCGCACGCCAGGAGACCAACGAAGTCGACGGTTCGTCGGTCCGACGTCCGGTTTCCGAGTTATGTCGAGTTGCAAGTCGCATGAAAATGCCGTTCAAGGACACTTGGTGAATTTCCGTCCGGGAGCCAAAAAGCAAACGGAGCAGGAAGATTGCGTGCCGTTGGCTCCCGCAAGTGTGTGTGGGCAATGCCGACGTGGGAACACTGCCAACACTGGCTCGGGGGAGGTTTTTGCAGAGTTTACCGACCAATGCGAGATTGCATGCAATTACACTGAGCAAAACCCTAGTTTACGAAATGAATGCACAATGAAGCCACTGGGCCATGGGGAGACGAGGGAGAGGGCCCCCTAGAGGTAATCGCACGCCAGGAGACCAACGGAGTCGACGGTTCGTCGGTGCGACGTCCGGTTTCCGAGTTATGTCGAGTTGCAAGTCGCATGAAAATGCCGTTCAGGGACACTTGGTGAATTTCCGTCCGGGAGCCAAAAAGCAAACGGAGCAAGAAGATTGCGTGCCGTTGGCTCCCGCAAGTGTGTGTGGGCAATGCCGACGTGGGAACACTGCCAACACTGGCTCGGGGGAGGTTTTTGCAGAGTTGACCCACCAATGCGAGATTGCATGCAATTACACTGAGCAAAACCCTAGTTTACGAAATGAATGCACAATGAAGCCACTGGGCCATGGGGAGACGAGGGAGAGGGTCCCCTAGAGGTAATCGCACGCCAGGAGACCAACGGAGTCGACGGTTCGTCGGTCCGACGTTCGGTTTCCGAGTTATGTCGAGTTGCAAGTCGCATGAAAATGCCGTTCAGGGACACTTGGTGAATTTCCGTCCGGGAGCCAAAAAGCAAATGGAGCAAGAAGATTGCGTGCCGTTGGCTCCCGCAAGTGTGTGTGGGCAATGCCGACGTGGGAACACTGCCAACACTGGCTCGGGGGAGGTTTTTGCAGAGTTGACCCACCAATGCGAGATTGCATGCAATTACACTGAGCAAAACCCTAGTTTACGAAATGAATGCACAATGAAGCCACTGGGCCATGGGGAGACGAGGGAGAGGGTCCCCTAGAGGTAATCGCACGCCAGGAGACCAACGGAGTCGACGGTTCGTCGGTCCGACGTCCGGTTTCCGAGTTATGTCGAGTTGCAAGTCGCATGAAAATGCCGTTCAGGGACACTTGGTGAATTTCCGTCCGGGAGCCAAAAAGCAAACGGAGCAAGAAGATTGCGTGCCGTTGGCTCCCGCAAGTGTGTGTGGGCAATGCCGACGTGGGAACACTGCCAACACTGGCTCGGGGGAGGTTTTTGCAGAGTTGACCCACCAATGCGAGATTGCATGCAATTACACTGAGCAAAACCCTAGTTTACGAAATGAATGCACAATGAAGCCACTGGGCCATGGGGAGACGAGGGAGAGGGTCCCCTAGAGGTAATCGCACGCCAGGAGACCAACGGAGTCGACGGTTCGTCGGTCCGACGTTCGGTTTCCGAGTTATGTCGAGTTGCAAGTCGCATGAAAATGCCGTTCAGGGACACTTGGTGAATTTCCGTCCGGGAGCCAAAAAGCAAATGGAGCAAGAAGATTGCGTGCCGTTGGCTCCCGCAAGTGTGTGTGGGCAATGCCGACGTGGGAACACTGCCAACACTGGCTCGGGGGAGGTTTTTGCAGAGTTGACCCACCAATGCGAGATTGCATGCAATTACACTGAGCAAAACCCTAGTTTACGAAATGAATGCACAATGAAGCGACTGGGCCATGGGGAGACGAGGGAGAGGGTCCCCTAGAGGTAATCGCACGCCAGGAGACCAACGGAGTCGACGGTTCGTCGGTCCGACGTCCGGTTTCCGAGTTATGTCGAGTTGCAAGTCGCATGAAAATGCCGTTCAGGGACACTTGGTGAATTTCCGCCCATTTTATAATTTAAGCCACTTTTAAATATTTGAACTTCCATATTATTTTTGAAAGAGTATAATATTTCAAAACTCCTAAAGAGACAAAAACACATGATCAAAACTCCTAAGGCTGTAATTTAGAGTAGTAATAATGGGGGGTGATGGAGTTGAATTTGATCCTATGGAAGATAATGATACTAATATTATTGAGAATAAAGGGATAATAGGTTGATCCATGACACCTTTGTTTGCATGGATGAGGATGCACCTATGTATGAGACCTATGATAATATTCATGATGTACATCTTATTGATAAGGCACACAAAGGCCTATACAAGAGATCAAAGATGGGTCACTTTGTCTACTAATTTGATGTTGATAAAATTGAAGGTATTGAATGACATTTCAAACAATGGTATGACAAAGATCCTAATGTATACACAAGGTTAATATATAAGGTGCCCCATAAGGTTCTTTGTCATATCCCTATAATTCTAGGTTTTTGATGATTGTTTAGGTTAAAAAACATAGCACATTATATGGATTATCATGTACAAAGATAAGTGAAGATGGTATTATATGAGTGGCTACAAATGGTTCTCAATTTACGATCATCAAGGAAATATTACCCATTTTTTAAGAAGAACCTCATAATGTTAGACTTTCATTGGTAGTTGATGGCAATGGGTGTGCATGAGTGAGTTCATTGAAACCTTGAAAACATTGTATTGCATTTAGTTTGATTAAATTACACGAGCAAGAACTTTGACATAACTTGTAATGATCATCCAAAATCACAAATTTTAATTAGATACCAATTAGTGCATGCATGTAGTGAATTCGTTGAAACCTTTGAATATAATAGTTTGTTCTTTTGACATAGTGCATTCATGAGTAAAAGATAATCCACACAAATCAACACATTAGAATGACACAAGTACATGTATCCAAAAGTACATATATATCCAAAAGTGCATGTCTCCAAAAGTACATGTATATCCAAAAGTCTCCAAAAGTGCATGTCTCCAAAAGTACATGTATATCCAAAAGTATCGAAAAGTACATGTATCCAATGAAGTCAATGTACATGTCTCCAAAAGTACATGCACAATAAAGTCAATGTACATGTCTCCAAAACTGAATGTATCGAAAAGTACATATATATACAAAAGTATCCAAAAGCACATGTGTCCAAAACTATCCAAAAGTATCAAAACTCAAGCTTTCTCTTGTTCTTTCCCGACGTTGATCCTCTAGGCACATCCCTAGGATCAATGTGCATCCCTGGATCCTGCAAATTAAATATCAATTGTTAAATTCAACTAACTATGTACACTAATACATTATCTCAACAATTATCAACTGGTGCATGGAAAGTGCATGAAACACTTGGTCACTGAAGGACATCTCACCTCAACTGACAAAGGAGATTGTGTTGCTTGTGTAGCAGATGGAGCCGTCGGTTGAACATCCAGGATGGTTGAACCAGGGGGGCCAGGCACTGCTCCTGCTGGTGGTGGCTACAATGAAAAAATGTTGAAATAGTTAGAAATGCATGAATAAACAATAGGTCCAACAATAATAAACTATGTAAAGATAATGTTGAAATAGTTACATACCTGTGTGTGATCAGTCGCCACTGCAGATGCGGCACTAACTGCTGCATCAACCATCGATGCAAGGTTCTCAGCAGACAACTCGGGTTCCTGTTGCAGTAAACATGCAATTCAAACATTAACAAAAACGATTTATGCACTGGATTTCAAGTTAAACAACAAATATCATCGAAGGATATACATTACCGTGGTGTGAGTAAGCCCATGGTCGTGGGCAGCTGGAGTCTTTCTCGGAGTAGAACGCCTCACATACACACGACCCTTGTTCACGAATGGCCTGGAGGGAGATGCAAATACAGGCAATGGGCCAGATGTGTCGGATGGTGCCTACAGTCAGCAAGTGTTCATGTAGTTAGACATGCATGATTCAACAAACAAACATGTATTTAAAAAATGTCATTTTTAATTGTTTACCTGGAGCCCAGACGTTTCAGGGGACGGTATGACCATGGGCACTACCTCCACATTACCTTGCCCCTGTGAAGGATCTGCCATCTGCAAGTTTAATAATTGTAAATATTAGACCGTATATAGCATTAATGAACTAAAATGTAAAGTATGTGGAAATTAACAAATTAACAAGTATTAAAAAACTGAAATTTTAAAATGTTTACCTCGGTGTGAGATACGGCAATAGGTGGTATATAAGATGGGCCTGCCGAATGGGTAGCATCATGCCCCCCTGTCGAGTCTGGAACATCCGGCTCTGGGGCGTCACTGCCGGTAATCATCATCAACTGCAAGTTCACAAAATTAATATATTAGCTCAAACTATATATATGTGTACAAAGACGAAAATAAATGAAGAATTTATTACAATTAACCATCAAGATACCTCTCTCAAAAAGCCACTGAAGGCAACATCTGATGCAATACCATAGCAGGGACGACCACATGACGTGCACTCGTGAGGATCAGTACTAGGATGGGGAATAGCTGATGGTCCTCCACTAGTGGATGGTCCTGATGGTCCTGCAGAAGTGGATGGTCCTGATGGTCCTGCAGTAGCTGATGGTCCTGCATGGTGACGAGCTGGTGTATGTACCACACCAGGGACAGATGTCCCTTCCTCACCCATATGTTGAACCATCCTGCCATGGCGAAGAACCGTCCGTGCCAAACTCAAAAATGCATCCCGTGTCTGCGGAATAATGCGATGTACTGGTGGGACATCTGGCCCAGGCAACTGCCTGCGAGGTGCAGGGATAGGGCGATCCTGGTCTCGAAGCCTGGCATTGGGTCGGTTTTGGGGCATCCCCCCACCGATCCCCTGGAACTGTAAGATGTCAAAATAGTTAACGTGTTTATGCAACACGAACTCTGCATACATCTTTCGAAGGAAATATAAGGGAATTTCCCTGTTGTTGTGTGGTGGCATATCAAAAACCATGTACCATCTGTCCATCCAGTTATCAACAAATGGTTGAAACGTGCACCACTCAATGGAGATATGCGGCTTGCTTGCATTAGGGATTTCCCCCGTCCGAGGGTCCCTAAACAATGCAAATACAACCTCTTTGGATATTTTTAGCTTTTTTACTGCATTGTAATCTAGTCCATCAGCATATTGTTGTCTTTTTCTTTCTCTGTAAGATGCAATATCATACAGGACATTCGTAGATTGTGTAATTGTGTCCACAATTGCATCCAAGGTTGATGCAAGTGAACGGCGAATCCTGTCGCCACCACTAAAAGCTTCACTTATGCCCCTCAATTGGGCAAGCTCAATCAATATTTCGGCATTGGCATCCATAGCCGCAACTGCAATAAAGACATTAATACGAAAATCATTAGAAACATATACATGGTATATAATGACGTCTCTTCAAAATTGAACATGTATTAAATCAAACTCACATAAGCAATTTAATGGCATTTACTTACATACATTTAAAACTTAAAATTAAACATTTGACAATTAAAAAGTAAGTTAGTCAGATTGGCAGAGACGAGGAGGAGGAGGATCAAGGCAGTGATGAGTTTGTTGATTCAGGCATGGAGGAGGAGGATCAAGGCAGTGATGAGTTTGCATCTATGTGTCTCAATGTCTCATTGTGTTTTGTGATTGTGAATGACAAATGTGTTGTGATTTGTGAATGATCTAATTTCTATTGAATATTTCATATTTGTAATTGTAAATGTAATTTCTATTGAATATTTGTAATTGTAAATGTTAAATTTTATTGGATGATCTATATGTCTATATTTTTAAATTTTAATATATTTTAAAAATATATTAATTCCGGGGGTCACCGTGTCCTACGTGTCATAATTCCGGGGGTCACCGTGTCTAGTGGGGACCAGGGATCAAATTTGAAGGGTGGGGTCCCATTTCACTATGAAGGGCTATGAGATATTGAACACTATTGAAGGGCTATGAGAAATTTATTAATATTTATTCTATGTGTATATATGGATGTGTTCATGTTGTATGGATTGGATTCTAGGTTAACCGAGGCCTTTTTAGAGCAAAGAATGGGGTAATTACTATTTGGGAACAAGTTTTTTATCAAATGTAAATTGCGGTGATGGAAGATATTGAGGGTGCCACATGTTGTGGAGAAAGTAGTATTGATTCCTATGACGTAATAGGGAGTTCAAAAAGTCTGGTTTCAAGTATTGTCATGCGTAGCTCGATTGATTTTTCTCGCGCTAGGGTTGTAGCAACTGTTATGGCCATTACTGTTAAAAGGATTGATGGGGTGGAATCCCGTGAAACGATGAGTTCTTTTGTTAAGACGTAGATTCAGTGAAATTTGGTGGGAGTCTTATGTTCATTTTATGCACAAAATTCGATTACTTGATTTTGTTGCATTGTTAACTCTCCTCCTAGTCATAGCTACAATCTCTTATATAATTGTGAAGGTTATCAATCCACTCAATATATTAAAGTTGTAGTAGGCCAAAATCATCCACATATTTATTGTACTCACAAATGTTGACATTCCAATTTCTATGTAGAGCGCCCATTAACATTAGATTTTAATAATTTTGTTGATGCCATTAAATGTGTTAAACACGTAAGCGCTCGCTACAAACACGAGAACTTCGAAGCGTTCAAGCCATGGGCTACTCAGTGTAAGCCCGTCCACGTAAGTTCCTCAATGATATTATTAGAGGCCCAATGGTCCATGATCCATGGATGATCGAACACGTGGATATTGGAGAGTAAGCGAGTCCCACTCCCAAGTCACCTAGCTAGTAGCCGCATTCCCAATTTCCCACTAAAAATTGTTGATGGGTGAAATTTGAAGCTACCCTTCTGTTGCAATTTTAAACAGTAGTGGTTAATTTAATTATTGAAGGGCTTACCATGAAATTAAATTTTTTTTGCATGGTAAAATTTGAAGTGGCCTTCTATGACGTGTGGGTAAAATTTGAAGTGGCCTGAAGGCTTCAAATTTGAAGCCTGGTGGGGACACTCGTGTCCCGTGTCCTCGTGTCGGGTGACTTAGAAAGGGGGGAGTTTTAATTTTTTCAATTTTTGGTTTGATTATGAAGTTTTGAGTTTTGTGAAAAGGGTTTCATTTTGAGGTGTGAATTTAATTACAAATTGGGTTATTCCCAATTTGATCAATATTACAAAACTAGGTTAAACAATCAAAAAAATAGTAATTTGGATTAAAAAATCACAAAAAAATGATTTGGGTGAATAAATTACCTGACTAGATGAGAATGCACCGGTGAATTTGTCTCCTCTCCAGCTGAATCGAGCAACACGGATAGTTGAGTGGGCCACAAAGCGTCCTCGTCTAGGGTCAATTTCGCCTCTATTCGCGTTTCTGATGCGTGAGTGTCGCGGGTGGTCGGCAATCGGCCGACTGTGTTTTTAAATTCATTTTTAGTTTTACATATCGCGTACGCGATTTGTAAATACATAACGCGTACGCGTTTTTTAACTACATAACGCGTACGCGATATTGTTACCTAGCCTACATGTCCAATGACATGTTAGGCTCGGGTCTTACCATGGCAGGGGGTAAATATCATAAACGCGTTATGTTTTAGGTATCAGGAACGAGATTTGAAAAAAGTAGCATTGCATCTAAAGTGACCCTCATCTTCTTGCACACACCCCTTTATAAAAACTGAAGTATTGATATCAACTAATAGGTAAAGGCGAAACATATAGTCTCTACCTATGGCAAGGACTAATAAAATATGGAGATGGCTATCTTCACAGAGAAGCCCCCCTCCAACCCTAACCATCCCATTTACACCTCCTTTCTTTAATAATAATATTTTAATTTATCTTCCCTCTAAGGGTTCCGTTACATGACTTTTATCCCCATATATATATATACATACACTTTTATGGTTTATTTATTAATTATTATATAAATTTATTATATAATTAAATATGGTATTTCTTTGATAACATACACACGCTTTTATGGTTTATTTATTATTTACATTATAATAAAGTGTAATGTTTTTATTCTCCATTAATAAATTTGCATATGTATATTACATAAATATAATGACATCAAAATTAATTAAATCAATCTTGGAAAATGGATTTTTGTTTCCATTAAGATACTAGATTAACTCTAAAAATCGAGTAATTATTAATCATTTTATGTTAATTAATTAATAATGTTCTTATTAATTAATTGTCAAAACTATAAAAACTAGTAATCAAAATTATTGACTTAGGCTAATACTTATAGGTGTTTTTGGCAATCAATTGAACATCAACAGTTCCCTTCTCTTCCCATGCCCAAGGCGTCATGATGACAACATGTCATCACAAACTAGAATCCCATGGCTTCCTAGCCATTAACCTCTCCCCCTAGTGGATATTGTTTCCCACATCATTCTCGTTGCTTTGCACACTCACCCTTAGGATTGTTTTATGATTCATCATTTGTCATTTACATCTTAGATTCAGTGTCACCGTGCTTTAACTAGTACATGATTCTATTGTAAAATCACAATACCATCTAATACTACAATGTTCACTAGCGGGGCCTTAGCCTTGAGCTCCTCGCTAGGAACTAGTATATAATCACACTTACATCTTTGTATGTTAGTTACAACAACATGGGTTGCAAACGAGGGACATTACATGTTGGCTAAGTCAAGAAAACCTCTTACATTCACTGAACTCATTTGATTGTTTCCCCAAGATGATGAAGAGTAGGTCGAAGTCAAGTTTTTACCCAATGAACACTTGTTCCTCATTACATCTAGTGACCCTTGGTATGGAGATGTTTGGTGCCCATATGGGAAGATGAATGATTGGCTAAGCACACAAGCCAAATACACAAATAGAACAACCACAAGGACAGAAAAGATAGGCGTTAAGCACGATTTTTCTCATTCACAAATGTACAATATATACATGAGAGTGACCCTTGGGCTCAAATTCCCAAGTGGTCTCTTGGACTTCTCAATGACTCTTGGTCTTCTTCTCACATGACTAGGAAGACACCAAGGATTAGGTTCCAACAATTCCTCCCTTAATTTGAAGGGGTGTATATGAGTTCAAGAAAAGAGAATTGAATAACAGGAAGTGGACAGCTACCACTGTTGAACATTTCCAACTTGACAATCTGAATTCCCAAGAAAGTTAGCAAAAGCTAACTTCTCCTGCTAAATACAAGTGCTCTCTGAAGAGGTGGTTTTGGATGAACACCAACCAAAGGGGCTAGCAGAAGCTAAAATATTCTACTAAGTGGGTGGTTTAAGGATAACCACAAACTCTCGAATTTGGCACGAAGGCTCGAAGGTTTTGTCAGAACGGTGGTTTTGGGCTGACCACAAACCAACTAGAGAGGTGAAAACATGAAGTGAACAACTACCGCTGTTGAATATTTCCATCTTGACCATCCAAATTTCCAAGTAATTTAGATAGAAGCTTGTGGATTCTGCTAATAGAAGGTGCTCTCGAAATCAATGGTTTTAGTTTGACAATCAACCAACTAGAGCTTAGTAGAACATGGTGCTAACTTGGTTTGCTTGTTCAGGATTGTTTATTCTAGCTTGCTTGTTTCTAACCGTCTTCATTCCCCCTTGTCAGGAACAACGTGAGGAGTGGAGAGTCCCATGGTGTCAAAAATAGACACAGAACACATGAGTACTCTGGAGCATGGCCCTCTTCTGTCTTTTGGCTACATCTTTGAATATGGCCTCTGAAACTAGTTGTGGCTTGGGCTCGCTTGATATGGCTTATTTGAAGAAGGCCATGACTGCTCGTTGTTAGAATGACAAGGCTTCTCATGGCCTTGTCATTCTAACAACAAGCAGTACAATATTTTGCTGCAAGTTTCACTCTTGCAGTTTTCTTCAGCTTCACACACCTATCTAAAGAATGGTTACGCTTCCCACAATGCTGACAAGGATGAAGATCAAAACATTGATCTTTCATATGGCCAACTCGATCACAATTTTGGCATCTGGAACTCTCAACAAGTTTCTCTGTGTGCTGGTAGCAAATAGGAGTCATCTTCAAAGAGAGGGTTGTTCTAAACAAACACTAGTTTAGAATGTTGATTCCTTTTCTGTACATCGTCCTCTTTGGCTTTTGAATCCTACATATTTGTGATAACAATTTGGAGAGTTTCTTTGTTGATTGTGAGTACGGCAGTAAGCATTAGAGTTTTCAACAACTCTAATATTTCTTCAAATTGAGACATTATGAGGACTGTTTGAGGCCTTCTTGTGCAAGTAGGACCAAGTAGACTTAATCAACAAACTGAGGGCTTCTTGCAACTCCACCCTTTACAAACAATATTTCATCAGACTCAAACTTAAAAGTGAATGGTGTCGGTCTCAATCAAGAATACACCCAAATACAATGTAATTCAATTTTTCCTTCACTTTGATACTGTACAAAAAAACACATGCAAGTACCAAAGAACGCGCTAGAACTTACAAATAGACAATAGTTTGCAAGTTACACTTATGAATGTTGAATTGATGAAGCTACTATACTTGAGTCCTTGAGTGATGATGATCTGATTATGTGGCTTCTTCTTTTGGACCAGTTGCAGCAACAACTGCAAACTTGCTCGGACCAAACTTGTCCCAAATCTCCTCTAGAAACTTAAGAGAGTCAACCAGCTGCAGCTTTCACAATGCCTGCAATTTAACAATGTTATGGAAGACAAAACGTAGGTGCAGGTCTATGTCTTTGCCACCATTTTACAAAAAGAATATTCTCCAGTAGTTTCTAAGACTGCATAAAACAATTATCTCTCTATGACAAATACTTATTACTCTAGTGGACTGTGAATGCTTTTAAACAAAATTAATGCAGGATACATAGTACTACCCAATATACCAGCCAATGAAATCAACTTCCTCCTAGTCTATCAATAGAGAACACAACTCTGAGTAGAATCACAACGCCAATTTTGTGGACATACCAATCCCACAATCGAGTGCTTATCAAATTTATGCAAACTGTGACTCTCATCTGCAAGTAGCACACTAAGTCACAAGTATCTTAATATGCAAAGTAGGTATTTTTAACTGTTTGGCTCTGAATTATATGATGATTGAGAGCTCTGTAAATATATATTTGATTGCAGATGGTTTCTTCCATCGCAAGCTTCAACTAGTTGTTCACATATGCCCAAACTGAAAAGGCATAATTTCCTTTAACCAAACTAACTATGGAAACTACAAATTTCCGGCTTATTACTATTCAGACATCATCTTCTCAGTTTGCATCCTATATTCTAAGTTCTCGAAGATGCTTAAAATAATATCTAAAAGAGGTGGCACCCATAAAGATAAAAAACAATACCAGCGAAAAGAAGCAAACCATGTAAACAATGTATGAGCAAAAGAGAAAGACAACTTAAGAAGAGCTTTTGGGTCTCCACAAAACTTCGCACAAATATCAATCGCCATATCCAAAGTGTGGTGGATGGTATAATTAGGAATAATACAGAGATCACAAATGCCAGCCACAAAAGAAGTGCAAACTTCAACCTATTTTCATTGCTATCCCAACCAAAAACTCGCAGAAAAAACAATATAGTTGTAGCATTTTCAACATAAGTCGGACAGAAAGAAAAGGCATGTCTGCATACGTACCCCACATTCACATACACTGCAGTACTATATCAGAGGCATTCACCGCACCAGTAGAGAGAGGTTCGCAGCTTCAATGAAGGTCTCACGAGCTTCAAACTTCAACATAGAGACAGACTTCAACACACAGCCTTGGCAGCTTCAGTCGTTGAACTCACCACAGTAGTAGTATCACTACAATAGAGATCCCAAGCCCTTTCGGAGAGATAGTCACGCACCATGGAAGAGAGGAGATCTCCACACAGAATTTAGGGTTTTGGCTACCAGACTTTAACCGCTTGTGTTCTAGCTCCACACACAAAGAGGAGAGAGAGGTCACTCAAGCACATTACAGCCTTCAAAATGATGTGAGGCATTCCTCAACGTAGCTCTTCACTTCACAATCTCTTACATTGCCACATCATTGATGGAGTGAACCTACCCAAGGCGAGATCGTTGTGGTATGTAGCTCTCTAGACTAGGCTACATCCATGCTTTGTTTTGGCCAGCAACTTCACCACTCTAGTGGACAAGACTGTTAAGAATTGTAATATCACTGGTCTAGTTGGTTAGTTTGACTATGATACTTTGAGGTTGCATAGTATTATGTGCTCCATGATATTTACTCATAGTTTTTAGTTTTTGGTGTGATGTAATCCTATATAAGATTATGATTAATATTAAGAAAGCAAGCAATTACCCATTATGTTTTCTCTTCTTCCTGTGTTAAAAACTTTAACAAAGACCACATCCATGACAATAGTTTTATTGTTGCTCAAGATGCAATAGAGGAGTAGACCGCATGCCAGAGGAGGAGACATGTAGCCCGCTAGGGTTCGCAGTTGCAAGTCGTTCTGCTGCAAAGCTGGTGCTTTAGCTCACACAAAATTAGGGTTTATAATAGTCTTAACTTCAATAAGAAGAGATCACTCAGCTCCACGAAGCTTCACATTAGATCTTGATACCCATATCCATGCAAAATGCCAAGAAATACTCCACGTGACTTCAAGTCGAGTTGACCACCGGTACATTCACCTAGCAACAAGGTTTTGAACAATGGAGCAATGTGTCGCAATAGTGTTTTAAAAAATGAGATAGCACACACTCCATGAAGTCACACTTCACCAACGGGCTTCACCACAGGTTCAACGTAGCAAGCACCAAGTCTTAGTATTCAACTATGGCTCCAAGTCGCAGCATTTAATGCTGAGAGTCTCCACCACTGACGGAGATAGATACAACACACTCAGCACCAGAAGAGTGATCCCACTACAAGGCATTGGATACTCCAAGTCACAGACGCACTGTGGAGAGAATTTATTCAACGCACTCTACAAGGAATAAGACGCACTCCACTGGAGAATGAAAACACTCTCTACGCACCAACTTTAATCGAGGGTCCTCCCGCACCATGCAGCAGTCTTCACTCTTTCACACAAGTCGCATAGACTTTGGCTCAACTTCCTTTACAAAAAAACGTTGTGACAAATTATGACAAGGCATCAAACTCTCTACGCCACACTCACCAACAGATTTTTACTACTAAAGGGGAAACCTCCTCGATGCATGACGTAGTTATTCATTCATGAGATAGCTATTCATTCTATATGCGACAACTCAAGTTCAATTCTGTTAGAGATAATTACTCCTTGATGACATAAGTTAGATGCTCAGTTCCTAACAAGCAGTTAGATGAGTCTTAGTTAGAACTAAGACATAGAGTCAGTTAAGTCTAAGTTAAAGAGTCTAAGTTTAGCATGTAAGACTTCTATATATTCAGGTCTTCGGGTCCATTGTAACTATGAACTTTTATGTGAATAGAAAGCCGTAGCTTGTTCCTTAAAATTCATCATGGTATCAGAGCCAATTCACTACAAGATATACACCTCAGCAGAATGGTATTGCAGAACGCAAGAATAGAACCATCATGAATATGGCAAGGAGCATGCTGAAAGGAAGAAATTTGTCCCATGAATTTTGGGGAGATGTAGTGGCTTGTGCTGTTCATGTGATGAATAGATCTCCCACCAAAATTGTGAAGAACAGAGTACCAGAGGAAGCATGGTCAAGTATGAGTTGTAATGTTTCTTATTTCAGAATATTTGGTTGTGTTGTTTATTCTCATGTTCCTAAACAGCTAAGAAAAAAGCTAGACGACAGGAGTGAGAAATGTATATTTCTTGGATACGGTGAATAAACTAAAGCCTACAAGCTGTATAACCCTATTACCAAAAAGGTTATCCTCAGCAGAGATGTTTTGTTCAAGGAGGAAGAGTCATGGAATGGAACCATAGACAAGGGTGTGGGAGCTGCAATACCCCAACCAGAAGATGGAGAAGAAGAGGAGTTGATTGGACAACAAGATCCAGTAGCATCTTCACCAGTAGCAAATACTCCAGAAAGAACACCTAGAAACTCAGTTCGAGGTGAAGCATCAGGTCCACAATCAAGTAATGAATCTGATCACAGTAATAAAAAGACTAGAAGATTGGCAGATATTTATGATGAATTGGATGCAAATACCAATTATGTTTTTATTGCTAGTGAACATGTGTTTTATGAAGAGGCTATAAAACAAGAGCATTGGGTAAATGCTATGGACGAAGGGATAGACTCCATTGAGAGAAATGATACATGGGATCTAGTTGACCTGCCAAAGAATAAGAAACCCATTGGTGTGAAGTGGGTTTATAAAACCAAACTCAATGAAAAATGTGAGATTGATAGGTACAAGGCAAGGTTAGTAGCAAAGGGTTTCTCTCAACAACCAGGAATTGATTTTGGAGAAACTTTTGCACCAGTGGCAAGATTGGACACAGTAAGAGCAATCCTAGCAATTGCAGCACAGAAAAAGTGGAAAGTGTATCAGATGGATGTCAAGTCGGCATTCTTGAATCGAATTCTTGAAGAAGAAATTTATGTGGAGCAGCCACATGGGTATGAAATAAAAGAACATGAAGAGAAAGTTTACAAGTTGAAGAAAGCTCTATATGGGCTCAAGCAAGCTCCAGGAGCTTGGTATAGGAGAATTGATTCTTATCTGATAAAAAATGGTTTTAGCAGAAGCAGCAGCGAACCAACACTTTACACAAAGGTAAATCAACAAGGACAGATTTTAATAGTTTGTTTGTATGTTGATGATATGATTTTTACAGGTGACCTATCAGTAGATGAGTTCAAGACAGCTATGAAGAAAGAGTTCGAGATGACAGACCTTAGATTAATGAGGTGCTTTCTTAGCCTAGAAGTAGAACAGTCAGAAAAAGGTATATTTATCTCTCAAAATAAATATGCTAATGAAGTTCTAAAGCGATTCAGAATGCTTAATTGCAAAACAACACCTACACCAGTGGCAACAAGTACTAAGTTGAGCAAAGAAGATGGCAGTCCCAATGTGGATCCAACATTGTTTAAGAGACTTGTAGGAAGTCTCATGTATATCACAGCTACGAGACCTTATATTATGTTTGCTGTCAGTTTGATTTTGAGGTTCATGGAGTCTCCCAAAGACTCACATTGGCAAGTTGGCAAAAGGATCTTACGATATGTTGCAGGAACTTCAAGCTATGTAATTTTATACTCAAGCACTGAGTATGATGTTTTGACAGGTTTCACTGACATTGATTTTGCAGGAAGTTTGGATGACAGGAAGAGCACTTTCAGTCATGTTTTTCATCTTGGATCAGGGGTGATTTCATGGGCATCCAAGAAGCAGCCCATTGTGACACTTTCATCAGCAGAAGCAGAGTATGTAGCAGCGACATCAGCAACATGTCAAGCAGTCTGGTTACACAAAGTTTTAGAAGGTATTCAACAGAAACAAGAAGGACCAACCACAGTTTATTGTAACAACAATTCAGCAATTGCTCTATCCAAGAACCATGTTTTTCACCAGAAAAGCAAGCACATTGATACTAGATATCACTTCATAAGAGAACTTGTGAACAATGGTGAAGTTCGTGTTGAGCATTGTAAATCGATTGACCAATTGGATGACATATTTACAAAGCCATTGGCAAAAGATATTTTTGAAATTCATAGAAATAATTTAGGCATTGTAAAAGCTGCAGTAGTCAGCAGTAGTAATTAAGAGGGAGTGTTAGAAATAGTAATGACTTCAGTTAGCTTTAGCTTTTACTTGAGTTAGTATTTAGAAGTTCAGTTAATAAATGCAATAGCATGCTTTGCATGCATGCAAAAGCTAGGTTAGAGCTTTTAGGGTTTTCCATAAGTGTTTAAATACACATTACATTATTGTTTGTATTACATCAGTTGATCTCCGTTTATGAATAAAGATTGAAGAGTCGTAGCTCATTATGCATTATCTTTGTTTTATTTCTGCCTCCAACCATATTTCGAGGAAGGTGTGAGCGGATTTTTGCAATGCAAATCTAAATCTTTCTTTTCCATGCTTTTCATAGAAGACACGAAAGCAAAGCCTTATATCGCCTTATCTTTTTATAAGAAGGAACTTGACATACACTCTTCTAAAGCAAAGAAATCGATTAAGCAGTTATTGAGAAGGGTCTGGTGCGTCTTTCTTTACTGCTACGATAGAAAAGGCCCAGGATTCAACATATAGCACACGCTATAGCAACTTTCACTCACAAGTTAGGTATTCAAGGTGTTAGGATATTTAGACACTTAGGAGTTAGTTAAGATCAACTTGTGTAATATATCCGTTAGGGATAGTGTGTTTCTTTAGTATGCATTAGTATGCATTTGTATATACTTAATCCGACGGTCACGATATGTTTCCGACATAGAGTGATCCGACGGCTCAACTTCTCTTAGATCAAACCTAACCTTGATCCGTGGCTTAACACCCGATTGGTCCATGATCTCTATTTAAAGAGCATGGAGGGTCATTGTTTAGTTGATCGATTATGAGAAGCTCATTTGTAACTTTCTTTCTTTGCATAATAAATTGTCCCGTAGAAGCTATTTGGCCGGGGCCGTGGAGTGTTTCCCTCAAGAGGGTTTAAACCACGTCAAAACATCGGTGTGTTGATCTGTGATCTTTTTGTGTGAAGTGTTTGCTCTTGGTGTTCGGTCCTTTGGTAGTACCCTGTGTACCCGAACATGGTATCAGAGCTTTTATGAAGTGCCGCTTCCGGTTATGATCTAGATCTTGAACTGCTGTTGCCGAAACTCGAAAGGGTTTCTAGTTCTGGTATTTCTGTGCATTTCTGGGCTGTGGGAGGTGTTCCATTGCGTCCGGAGCGTCGTTTCCATTGGGAAATAGTTTTCGTTTGATCGAAAACGGTTCCCGGTTGCTCCAGAAACGCGTTTTTCATCAGATCTGAAGGTATAATGTTACAGTGACGCATTTTTTTATTTCGTTTTTGAAAAGAAAAAATCTCATATTTCATTTTTTTTACTGTTAGTTTTTTTTTGTTCGGATTGTTGCTTTCCCGTCTGCGTATGCTCTTTTCCGTGCACCTTGAGCGATCTCGGCAAATCAGAAACAGAAAGGGAAAGGGTTTTTTTCGGCTGCGTATGCTCTTTGCCGTGCACTTTGCGCGATCTCGGCAAATCAGAAACAGAGAGAAAACACAGACTTTCCGGGCAAGCTAACAAGATCTAACTCCACAAGTGTGGAAAAGTTTTTTTGTTTCGTTTTGTGGTTTGTTTTGCAGGAAAAAGGGCAAGCACGCAAACCGAGCAAGAAGAGTAAAAAAAAAAAAAAAAAAAAAGCCCCCTTCCTCATTTCCATATTTTACATACCTTTTAAACTAGCTCACTTGGTCCAAAGTTGCTTTATTCCTTAATAGGTCTTGAGTTCAAGTCTTAGGAAGTTACTTTTAAAAAGAAAAGTGCATGCAATTTCTATTTTCAAGTTACTTTATTGTAAAAGTGCATCTCACTTAAATAATAAAAAATAAAAATACAAGTGAGTCACTTAAGCTTTTTATTTATTGTTGCACTATTTAAAAGTAATATCATTGTAAAAGTGAAATCACTTATTTTACAAAAGTGATTCACTTAAAAGCAACTTTTTTGTAAAGTGATAGTCAAAAGGTTCATCTTGGGAAGAGGGGGGTTCTTTTTTTTTGCTGGACATTCACTAGCTGCCACGTCACTATTGGGGACATCTTCAACAGTTTCTTTGTTCAAGCATAACTTCATCATACAAAGTTCGTTTTCAGTGCCGTTTTTTTTTAAACCGCCTATTTTTTCGAGCTCTTCACATCCAGACTATTGGTTTCTGTTTTTACAGCCATTAATTTACAAATATGGCCGCCCTTTGTGATATTCTACTTAACAGTTCCAACTATTTCTCATGGAAATCTCGTATGGAGGATGTTCTACGAAGTAGGGGACTTTTCAGAATTACAACAGGGAAAGAAAAAGAACCCACTGATGATGATAAGAAAATAAAATGGGCAAATAGATGTGATGAAGCTCGTGGATTGATTGGGATGTCAATCTCTACTGATTTGCGATTCCACATATCTGGAATTGATGAACCTAATGCTGCTTGGGACAAGTTGGAAACTGTGTTTGGTAAACACAATGAAATTCGAGGTCACCAACTCGAAAATGAGTTGATTTCTTTAACTCCAAGTGACTTTTCATGCATTCAAGATTATTTATCTAAGTACAAAACTCTCAAGCTCTTATGTGCAGAATGTAAGATTGAGAGGGAAGACAAACAATGCATTTATCATATTCTTTCCAAACTTGGACCTGCATATTCTGTTTTTGTATCTACATTTTACTCCATGAAAGCGTCATTGAATGCAGCTAGCTATCAAGAGCCTAGTCTTGAATCCTTTTGTGATTCCTTGATTAGGGAACAAGATAAACTCATTCATCTTGGAATAATCAACAATGCAGATACATCTGGGAAAGCCTTATTGTCCCAACAGAAAGAAAAGTCCAAGCCTCCCAAGAAACAAAATTTTCGCAATAATAAGTCAAACAAGGGTCCAAAACCCTCTCAGTCAACTCCTTCATTAAAAAATGACAAAGGATCCAAGCCAAAAGGAAAGAAGACTGAGCGTCATTGCAACTATTGTGGGAAAGATAATCATGATGAATCTAAGTGTTTCAAGAAGATGGCAGCCTTGGAAGCAGCAATGAAGAAGCACCACATCAGCCTAGATTCGCCTTCAGAACCTACCTCTCATGGACATGCACTTTGTGCTTCTGGTTATTCTTATAATGCATCTTCTTCTTCTACTTCAAATGAATGGCTCATTGATTCTGGAGCATCTTATCATATGGCTAAGGATCAAGCCATCTTTTCTACTATGCATGAATGTAACACCAAACAAATATTTGTTGGTGATGATAGATCTCTAAGTGTTGTAGGAGCTGAACAGTTCCAGTAGATAATGGTCATTTTAGTGATGTACTATGTGTTCCAAGAATTTCCTGCAATTTGTTATCAGTCTATCAGATCACTCATTCTGGTGAAGGTAAAACTGTGACCTTTACACCTCACCAAGTTGTAATCAAGGATTTTAAAGATCCTCAACAGGTTCTAGCTACCGGAATTGTTGATGATATTACCAGGTTGTACAAGTTTAACAACTTTGGGTCATCACCTTTCCCTTCAGTTTTTGTTGCTCATAGTGATAACTTGAGCAAACTTTGGCATGAGCGATTTGGTCACTTAAATTATCGCTCATTGCAACAACTATGTAAAGAAAATATGGTGACAGGTCTTCCGATGGTATCTTGCAGAGATGGTGTTTGTTCCGGTTGTGTACTCGGAAAACATCATCGGGACAGTTTTGACAAACGTGCCTCTTGGCACGCCTCGGTTCCCTTGGAGCTTGTGCATAGTGACTTATGTGGTCCTCTTCCATCTGCTTCCTTTTCTGGTTTCAAGTATTTCTTAACTTTCATTGATGATTACACCAGACGCACTTGGGTTTATTTCCTAAAACTTAAGAGCGAAGTATTTAACATGTTCTTGGCCTACAAGGCCCTTGTTGAAAAACAATCTGGTCATCAAATTATCAAGTTAAGATCTGACAATGGAGGAGAATATGTTAACAAACAGTTCACTACTTTCTGCACTGAACAAGGCATCCAACAACAGCACACTGTTCCATATACACCACAACAAAATGGTGTAGCTGAGCGGAAGAACCGCACTTTAAAAGAAATGGCTAATTGTATGATCCAATCTAAGGGACTAAGTCTTCAATTTTGGGCTGAAGCCATAAATTGTGCAAATTACATAGTTAATCGCACCCCCACAAAAGCATTACAAGGTATAACACCAGAAGAAGCATGGAGTAAAATTAAACCTGATGTAAGTCACTTTCGTGTGTTTGGTAGTGAAGCATGGGCTCACATTCCGGATGAAAAACGGAAAGCATTGCAGCCTAAAAGTGAAAAGTGCATATTTGTTGGATATTCTGAAGATGTAAAAGGTTATAGACTTCTTCAACCACATTCTCATGCTATAATCATTAGAAGAGATGTTAAATTTGATGAAAATATCTTGGCCTGCGAGCCTAACTCGGCGAGTGTGCCATCTTTGGCCTGCGAGCCTGATTCGGCGTTTGTGCCTTCTTCTTCTTCTTCCAACTTCCTTGACAGGTTTCCAACTCCAGTTTCTGATGATGACAGTGAGGATGAAAATCCACCTCCGCCTGATCATGTTCCTCCAGTTGCACCAGCACAAGTGCTTCCTCGATGGGTCCGTTCAACATGTGAAGCAGCTGGTGATCTTGCCGGTGATCCTAGAGATCAACGTCGAACACGTTCTCAGTTTCAGCGAGCCTCTTCTCTTTTGGCTCAAGTTTCCGAGAATCATGATCCAGAAACCTTTGCAGAAGCTTCAGGGAATCCAGATTGGGATGCAGCCATGGATGAAGAATATCGTTCCTTAATGGCAAACGATACTTGGGATCTTGTACCTCTTCCAAAAGGAAGAAAACTTGTCAGATGTAAATGGGTCTACAGAACTAAGTATGCATCAGATGGAAGTGTTGAAAGACTTAAGGCAAGGTTGGTTGCCAAAGGTTTTTCTCAAGTTGAAGGGATTGACTACAATGAAACCTTTGCTCCTGTCGCCAAAATGAACTCCATCCGCCTTGTTCTTTCCCTTGCAGCCTTACACAACTGGGAAGTCCATCAAATGGATGTCAAGTCTGCCTTCTTACATGGTGATTTACAGGAGGAAATTTACATGGAACAACCTCCTGGCTATGTTCAGAATAACTCTAGCCTTGTCTGTCGCCTTAAGAAATCCTTATATGGCCTTAAGCAAGCTCCTAGAGCTTGGTATGCCAAAATGGATAACTTTCTCCTTGACACTGGTTTTTCTAGATGCCATTCTGACCCCAATGTCTATACCAAGAAAGTAGGAAACCATCTCATCATACTTGTTCTATATGTTGATGACCTTATTCTTACTGGTAGTGACCCTAAGCTTATAACCCATGTGAAATCCAGTCTTAAACAAACTTTTGAAATGTCAGACTTAGGACATTTGCATTATTTTCTTGGTCTCCAAGTTCTGCAAACCAAAGAAGGAATCTTTCTTTCTCAGTCTAAGTATGCTTGTGACCTTCTTCGTCGCTTTCACATGGAAGATTGTAAACCAGCCCCTTCTCCCTTCCAGTCTGGAGTCAAACTTTCTGCCACTTGTACTTCACCTAAAGTAGATGCCACACTGTATCGTCAGCTTGTTGGTTGTCTTTTATACTTGACTCATTCCCGTCCTGACCTTTCCTTTGCCGTTGGTCGAGTTGCCCGTTATATGCAGACACCTCATGAAAGTCACTGGAAAGCAGCTAAAAGAATACTTCGATATATTCGAGGTACAGTTCAGTTTGGGATTCATTACAGTACAGGGGGGAAACCTTTGTTGGTTGGTTTCACTGATTCAGATTGGGCCGGCGATCCTGATGATCGAAAGTCTACTGCAGGTTATGTTTTCAGTCTGGGCTCTGGACCTATTACTTGGGCTTGTAAGAAACAACAATCTCTTGCTCTTTCTTCAGCAGAGGCAGAATATCGAGCAGCAGTTAATGCCAGTCAGGAAGCTTTATGGCTTCGACAGATCCTTTCAGAGTTTGGATTCGAGCAGCAGCAGCCTACTCCACTTTGGTGCGACAATCAAAGTGCCATCAAGCTTGCCAAAGATCCAGTTCTACATCAACGCAGCAAACACATTGAGCTACATATGCACTTCATCAGAAATCTTGTTCATGATCGTGTTCTCGAAGTGCTCTTTTGCCCTACAGATGATCAAGTTGCAGACATCTTCACCAAGTCTCTTACAGAAGCGAAGTTTTCTAAACTTCGATCTATGTTAGGAGTTCAGGAACTTGTCATTAAGGGGGGATAGGCTCTAATGCCTCCTTCCTTCTCCTAATAGTGTCACTTTTGTAAATCCTTCAATCCTATCCCAAGTTGTTCTTAAGGGGGGATGTTAGGATATTTAGACACTTAGGAGTTAGTTAAGATCAACTTGTGTAATATATCCGTTAGGGATAGTGTGTTTCTTTAGTATGCATTAGTATGCATTTGTATATACTTAATCCGACGGTCACGATATGTTTCCGACATAGAGTGATCCGACGGCTCAACTTCTCTTAGATCAAACCTAACCTTGATCCGTGGCTTAACACCCGATTGGTCCATGATCTCTATTTAAAGAGCATGGAGGGTCATTGTTTAGTTGATCGATTATGAGAAGCTCATTTGTAACTTTCTTTCTTTGCATAATAAATTGTCCCGTAGAAGCTATTTGGCCGGGGCCGTGGAGTGTTTCCCTCAAGAGGGTTTAAACCACGTCAAAACATCGGTGTGTTGATCTGTGATCTGTTTGTGTGAAGTGTTTGCTCTTGGTGTTCGGTCCTTTGGTAGTACCCTGTGTACCCGAACACAAGGTTGCGACTTTCAACAGATGGTCGAGAGGAGATGAAACATTTTGCTGGTAGAAGGAAGACATGAACAAATATGGTAGGAATTAGGCAGGAAAGGGTAACGTACAACCAGAATGAGGCTAGTAGAGGTCACACTGAGAGCAGAAGAATGTGCCAGAATTCAAGTCTGCAAATTCAGCAGAGAATGAAAGTAGGGAATGCAGGAAGAGGAATTAATCGACTAGGCAGCTGCAGAAATGAGCAGAGAGAAGAATGGTGCAGGCCAGGAGGAACACACATGAGAATATGGCAAGCGGAATTTTACACGGGCCAACATAATGAGCTCTAATACCAATGTTAGGCTCCCATATGGTTAGATGAATGATTGGCTAAGCACACAAGCCAAATATACAAATAGAATAACCATGGTTAAGCACGATTTTTCACATTCACATGACAATGACCCTTGGGTTCAACTTCCCAAGTGGTCTTTTGGAATTCTCAATGGCCCTTGGTCTTCTTGTAGCGTGACTAGAAAGATACCAAGGATTAGGATCCAATAGGAGATATCCTTGTGTATCTCCATACCCAAAGGTTCTTTTCTCACTTTTCTCATGACGAATGTAAATTTATTTATCACCATGTGAAGAGCTACTTATTATCGATGACACTCTATATCATCGTGGGGTTGATCTCATATTTTTTCAGTGTCTTACTCATGAGGAGGTGAAGAAGGTTTTGAATGATTTCCATGGTGGAGCCTATGGATATCATATGTCTAGGTTAGCCATACTGTGTGCCATATATTTTTGGCCATCCATTTTCAAAGATTGTGTCAAATTAGTCAAGAAATGTCATCCATGCTAGATTTAAATGATATGCATGCACACCCATCTCCATTATATGTTTTTAGTGTTGGCCCCTTCATCAAGTGGAGGGTGCATTTCATGACATGTAGTTCAGTTTCTGCATAAGGCCACAAGTATAATATTGTAGCTATTGGCTACTTCACTAAGTCGATCGAAGTTATGCCTACCTTTGCTAACAATGAAAAATTAACAGAAATGTTCGTATTCAATCAGGTCATCACCAAGTTTGATGTGCCCAAAGAGATTTTCATTGATCATGCCACTCACTTTCAGAATAATATGGTGACAAAATTAGCTTCCAAGTTGGGTTTTCTTCAAGAACATCCATTGATGTGACCATCCTCAAACAAATGGACAAGTAGTAGCTGTGAATAAGACTTTGCAAACCATTATTCAAAGGATAGTTAATACGAGTAAAAATAATTGGTATTTAATGCTCTTTGTAGAATTGTGGGCTTATCGGAGCTCATTTAAGACTGCTATTAGTTTCACTCCTTTCAGTTGGTTAATGGAGTGGAGGCAATCTTATCAATTGAATGTGAAATTTCCTCATTGAAATTGTCTATAGAACTCATACCTAACACAACCACCAAAGAAAAATGCCTCATTCGCCTAGAACAGCTTGATAAACATCACAGATATGCAGAAACAGTGAATGAAGTGCATAAGAAACATGTTAAGGGTCAATACGACAAAACTATCCATCCCATAATTTTCTCTAAAGAAGACCTAGTCTTGGTCTATGACCAAGATAAAGGTAAGTTGGGGGTAGGTAAGTTTAATCCCATGTTGTACAGTCCTTACATTGTGAAGCATACTCTCAATAAAGGAGCCCACAATTTAGTGGATTGCAAAGGGAATGTTCTAAGTGAGCCCCACAATGGGATCTACAATGAGCTCTATTAAAGAGGTATTATTCCTAGTTAGCAATGACTAAGCAATACTCATGTACATGTTGTTTATAAGAAGATTAGTTACTTTCTTTTTATTTATATTATTTGTTTTTTGGTTCACTTATCATGATTCACACTTGATTAAAAGATGTCATTAGATACACCTAGATATGCGAGATTTTTGGATGGCATTAGCCATCACACTCATAATATTGCTTCCGCAGCTTGGGTTATTTATTCTCCCACGGGTCAACTTGTGAGCTTGGGTGGAGTTTGTATTGATCAGCTAAGGAATAACATCATTGAATATAGTGCAGTACTATTGAAATCCATTTCATTCAAGTTCAATATTTGGTAGTTCACTTGGACTCATAGTTGACAATGATGACAGTTGAATGATGTTTATCATGTCTATGATCCCACATTGCTATGGAAGTACTTATGGGTGAGACTTCTCAAACGGAGTTTTGAATTAAATACTTACATTCATATTACAAGAAGATTCGATGATTTAACCTATCCATTAGCTAATTATGGATTGGATTGACATTTGTTGCATTAAAGATTAAAAAAAAAAAAAATTAAAAAAAAAAGCATTCATATACTATGAAAATCAAGCATATCATTGCTTTCACATAAGTATATCCAAGAAACCATATGTATATAATAACAAGGTGAAAAGCTTCAAAGCAGCTAATTCCCTGCCAATAAATTAAAGGAGTATTGTTAACCTTACCAATGATATGACATGTGGCATGACTGTCGAGTCCTATGAATTAGCATTCTGATGTCTCTCAAAAGCTTATCACACAACATTCCACAAGTACCTTATGCGACAAACATTTTCTAAAGCTTTGCAGTCTTGCAAAACTTTAGATGTTGGACATTAGCGTGTGCTCAGGAGTAGAGGAGCTTCCAAGCATTGAAACGTTGTTATCTTTGGAGCAATTGAGAGCATGTTTATGTGTGACGTTGTTTTCCAGATGCTAATGTCCAGCATCTGAAGTTTTACAAGACAAGTTTATTGTTTTTTATATTAATAAACATGATATATTTTCAATTTTATTAAATTACCTACATTTCATATCTTTTAAATAAAGCTTATTTTCCATAACCAATGTGGAATCATGTTATAATCAACGTAAAATTATGAAAGACTCTAATTGTTTTGTAAAATTTTATTAATGGGTGTTTGTGGATTTTTTTTTCCAGCGGAAAAAACGTACTACTGTTATTCATTAGATGAATCAAATAGTACAAAACATACATAAGTCATATAAATGAGACTTATGATAAAAAATGAGACTTATGATAAAAAATGAGCCTGTGTTCTTTCTATGACAAATATTTCATCAAAAATAAACTGTACTCCCTACACAAAAAAGACTTCTACATTCAGTTTATATCTGCTAAATTTCAAATATGTTGACTCTGCCAGAGTCAATACATTGTGTATCTTGAATTTCTTCCCAACTGATAATGCATTTGATTCCTATGTGTGCCTCTTTAGAGAGAGTATCAACCATCCAATTGTGCTCTCGATATATATGTTCAAAAGTAATGTTACTGAAATGTTGGATCTTCTTCTTTGTTCTACAGCACCAATAATATAAGGAAATCACATTTAAGTTGTGTTCCCCTTGAGCCCATTTTATCGTTACTCTAGAATCTCCAAATACAGTCACTTCATGTAATCCCATAACAAGAGAAACAGTCAGCACACTCCAAAGACCAAGTAATTCCGCCTTAGTATTTGTACCTGCTCCACAATTCAGTTTAAGGGTGAAGTAGTGATCTTTGTTGATATATATTACTCCTCCCACTACACATAACCCATCAATTGACGATCCATCAAGGAAAACAGTTGGTGAATGATGTGGGATACTGAAGTTACTGTCCTGAATATTACTTTTTTTTACTGTCTCAGAACATTAATCTTTAATCAGAGAAAATATTATGTTATAAGAAATCTCAATGTTGGGTTTTTTCTCCTCAAAAATTGCTTCATTTCTAGTCCTCCATATAAACCACGATATTACCGTAGGCAAATAAGGCAAGTTTTTACACTTTCTGAACCAATTGAGAGCACATATATCAAACACTCCCAAGCCCCAATGATAGCCTAAATGAAGATGATTAGTAATTAAAGACCAGAGTGTTTTTGTGAAAACACAATCCACCAAAAGATGATGTGAAGTTTATGAAAAGTTTCTGCATAAGGAGAAAATACCTGGACCAACCCAACCTCTTCTTATTAAGTTGTCCCGGGTTTTTATTCCTCCCCTTAGTGCATGCCACATGAAGCACTGAATTTTCAACGGTATTTTCCATTTCCATAATGTTTTGTACCACCAGTTAGCAAGATAGTTACAATAGTCACTAATAATAGCTTTGTATGCCATCTTGGTTGTAACTATGCCTGTAGCTTTATTATTTAACCAGATAAGTTTATCTTTCTCCATGTTCAATCTACATCCAACAACATTTAATTTGTTTGTGTATCGGGTCCAATCTGATGCAACAGAGTCATTGAAGCCCATTTCCATTGCATTGAGCCAATGTGACTGATTGTTACCAATGCTTTTTCTCTTGATTTTATTGAGAGTCTCATAATCAAACATGTGAAGCGTACTGATGATTTCACTGGATAGTGTGTATTCTTCATCCATTCCTAGAACTAGATAAATCCCCACCATTACACTTTTTCCATTTCCTATCTTCCATGAAAATTCTTTAGCTAGCAAATTATACACTCTCAAGAAACCGGACCATATTGGAGAGACTCCTCTCACTTTCTTCATTGGATTCCTTATCCAATTAATCACATCCCCTTTGATATATTTAACTGATAGAATTTGAGTCCACAGGGTAGGCCCAAAGAGTCCTCTCCAAAATCTTTTCATTCGAAGTGCACAATTGAACATTTTTAAATTCATTATCCCCCATCCTCCACTGCTTTCCAGCATAGCAAAATATTCCCACTTAGCCATTACCAAACTGCTGCTTTCCAAACTACCTGTCCATAGAAAGTTAAAAAATAACTTTCTCAAACAATTTATGATATAACCTGGAATCTGGAGCAGAGAGAACCAATAGACTCGGATACCAGTGAGGACTGACTTCACCAAAGTTAAACGTCCACCAATTGACAAAAGTCTGAAAGCCCAATGAGAAAATTTTTGCTCAACTCTCTTAATGAGCCACAACCAATCCTTTTTCCTATAAGCACTAGGCTTAAGTAAATATCCAAGATATTTTAACCCTTCCTCTAAGTGACATAAATTATATGGCAAAAAACTCTTATACTCCTCAAGTTTCATGTCCTCAATCCCAAAATTGTCACGTCCCCTCCCATTATACTAGTGCAATGGAGAGGATCGTGATCCCAAACCGGGCATCTAGCCCCATGTACTTATGAAGTAAGCATGCAAGACATATGAGGATGCATAAGTATTTGTTTATACACAGCAGAAGTAATTTCAATTACTCATTCATTTTACATTCAAGATATTCATCCATTAAACAATTGAAAGATAGCACAAGAGGATACTTATCTTAATGAAGTAGTCCCAAGCAACCAGCTACGCTTCTGCAACGTTCCACCCAACCGTAGGCCAGTGTGCTCCTTAATCTCTCAGCACCACTGCCACCCCCGAGCTGAGCATGATCTCCACAAGGAACTAGGGAACAACAGGGTCTCACATAACCATAGATACACCAGAATCAGCCATACCAACCAGCAGTTGGGTTTCTGAGGTTGCTAGGAGAGGGATGCATATAACAACAAAAGTGTAAGTGCTGGGCATGAGAAAAATGTTTCAACAGTGGAATGCACGAGATGGGGTTTCTTGAGCTTCAGAAAAACGTGGGTAGACTCAAAACGAATTGGAAAACTGGGTAAATTCGACTGGGAGAGCAACCCATTCCAGAAAAACGCCCCAAGGGCAAAAACGACCTCTCCCTCAGCCCAAAATCGCGTCCCTCCTTTCCCAGCTACTACACAATACCAAAAATGAGTTCCTGGACATGGAAAAATGCAGGGTTATGGTGAAAAACGTGAGGATCAACTCTAGTAAGCTCAGTCTGCGTGAGAGGAAGAATGGCTATGGGTGAAGAATGGCTTTGGGCCAATTTCGTGGGGGTTTTCTTGCCCAGCCAACCCAAAAATTGATTTCCCAGGTTGCTGTCCTTCCCATACACGAAAATTGACAGCCATACCTCTCCCATCCCAAGGCATTAATTGTCTCAACCAATTATTTTAAGAATTAAATGATTGGGTGCATGAGGCCAAATGGGTAGTTGAGAGTTCATGGGTTTCCTCAATGAAATGGCTTAACACCATGGCTCAAGGGTTTGGTTATTTTCCCTCCCTATTCCTTGTAAATATCATGCCCCCATCTCTTTGTTGCATTGCGTAGCTGGTTGTGGGTTTTTCATTAAAATTGCATGTTTACATGATGTCCGATTTTACATTGTGCTCCGCTAGCACAAGAACCATATGCATCTATTCTAATTTCCGATACATAAAACGATAAATCAGTGGCGGGGCCTTGGCCTTGAGCTCCTCACCATGACTAAATGACAATATTTACATAATTTACAATTTAATGAAAAAGGGGGTCAAAAATGGGGACGTGACAAAAATGATAAATATTTGGCTTCCTGTTGTTCACCACCATGCCAGATACTTCACAAAATTCCTTAATAATAGAATTATAATTCTTCCATTCCTCCAAAGAGTTTATAGTAGCCAACAGAACATCATCTACGAACAATGAATGTGTATGAGACAAATCAGAAGAGAAATTAATACCTTTAATGTTTCCAGCAACTTTTGCCTCCCCAATCATTCTGCTAATTCCCTCGATGATCAACAAGAAAATTAGTGGAGACAATGGACAGCCCTGGTGGACCCCTCTGGAGATCTTGAAAAATTCTGAAGGTACCCCATTTATCAAGACCGCAATACTTGCCAAAGTAACACAAGCCATTATCCATCGAATTACCAATGGGGGAATGCCAATCTGTATGAGAACCAGTCTTAAGAACCCCCAGTCCACTCGATCATAAGATTTTTCAAGATCTATTTTGAGAAGCATAGCTTGCATCTTTCGCAACTTTACTGTGTGAACAACCTCTTGAGTGATGCCAATAGCATCGAGTATTTGTCTATCTTGTAAAAAACCAAACTATTCTCCATATATGCATCGAGACAGAACAGGCTTTAACCTAACTGCAATAATCTCTGAAATTAATTTATAGGCCAAATTACAAAGGGTTGTAGTCCTAAAATCCCCAAAGGATGTGGGATTCCCTGTTTTAGGAACTAAATTTAGGAAAGTAGCATTGATTCCACTTGAAATAAATCCTTGCACCCTAGAGAATTCAATCATCTTTAGACTGTCCTCTCCCATTGCATAAAAAATTCAATATACAGTTCTACTGTCCAACCATCTGGACCAGGACTCTTGTCCTTGGCGAAGTCTTTCAATGTCTCTTCAATTTCCTTCAAAGTGACTGCTTTCCCAAGTTCAGTAGCTTCAATTTCATTGAAAAAAACTGGATAGTTTCTGATAACCTTGATTTGATTAAGGAGATTGCAATTGCCAGGATCATAATATAATCCACAAAAATGTGATTTGACAGCACTGTGTAAACCCTCCATCCCTGTAATCTCATTTCCATCAGTATCATTTAGTGACCATATAGCATTTATATTTTTCCTATGCGTAGCATATGAGTGGAAAAATTTGGTGTTTTTATCTCCTGATATGGTCCATATGGCTCGACTCTTGAGTCGCCATTCCATTTCCTCTAGAGTGAGAAGATCATCTTTTTCCGTTCCAATAATTTCACCTTCTCACTAATTTCATCATCACAAGCCCCATTGATATTCTTGTGAATCAATTCACTGATATGTGTTTATCCATTTCGAAACTGTCTCATTCATCTTCCGAATTTTGAGCACAAAGGAGTCCATTGGATTCAGCCCCGGTTCCGAATCAAAATCCTTCCAGAAATTTTTTACCATATTACAGAAGTCCTCATTTCTCAACCACGAGCAATGAAATTTGAAAGGATATTTATGTTTACCAACAGAGTCATCAAACTATAGCATGACTGGCCAATGATCTGAGAATTTTGATTCTCCAATCCATGACCTATGACGAGCCCATTGAGTGTGTAATTATGTTTTGAACAGGAATTTATCCAATCTTTTGAAGATACCATCCCTCCCACTCCGGCCATTGGTCCAAGTCGGAGCAAGGGTACCTGGAATAACATCCATCAAGTCATGAGCTTCTAAGAAATTGTTAAAATACTCAGCCATTACATCCATTCGTGCATTGGGACCCCGAATTTCACCAGCAATTCTCGTAAAATTTAGGTCACCCGCTATAATTAGATTTTTAGAATTGAGCAATCTAGAATTACCCAAGGAGGTCCAAAATGTTTCCCGTTCTTTGTATGGCCCATAAAGTGTGAGTAACCTGCAACAATTAATTGATAAAATGCACAGTTTATTGGATCACAGAATATTTGTATTGATCACGGGCCACTTCGAGGGGGCAACCTCCTTTGAGAAAGCTCAATACAAATAACTTCACGGTGCCTTCATTGGCCTCAACATAAACTTATATACTAAATCTAGGCACCAATACTATGGATCAAAACCATGGGCCAATACAAACTATGGATCAACAAATACTACGGGCGTCTTACAAAGCATATGCACCCAACAACAATAACACAAACTATGGATCAACAATTACTACGGGATGACTTACAAATCATATGCATCCAACAACAATATACTAACAAAGTAAAGAGAAAGGTTGACATGGGTTCCTAACATCTCCTCCCCTTTAGAAAAATATTTGTCCTCAAAGCTTTAGATGTGGAAATTGTCGCTGAATCTGAAGGATTGGTTCCCATGTAGCATCCTCTGGTTGCATTCCATGCCACTGAAATTAAGACCTTTGTGATAGAGCGAGAGCAAAGCTGGCGAGTGCGCTTATTGAGGATGGCCTCTGGCTCCAAAAGGATGGATCCTTCATTATCCAGTTCTGGTAAAATAGTTTGTCCTCTCATGTTGGTGCCAAGAACTTTCTTCAGACAAGAGACATGAAATACTAGATGAATGCGGGAAGGAGGAAGTTCCAATTTATAAGAAACGGACCCAATCTTCTGAAGAATCCTATATGGCCCATAGAACTTTGGAGCGAGCTTATGACGCCCTTTGATTTTCAAGGAGGATTGCTTGTAAGGATGGAGATGAAGAAAAACCATATCACCTGCTTCAAAAGTGCGCTCAGAACGGTGTTGATCGACTTGTTGCTTCATGCGATTTCTTGCCATGTGAATATTTTCCCGCAAAATGTGAAGAATCTGATTGCGGTTTCGAAGGACCGTGTCAACTGCCTGAACTGGAGAACTGCTGGGGGTGTATGGAAGAATAACTGGCGGTGCCTGACCATAAACTGCTTCATATGGAGTCATTTTAGAGGCAGTGTGGTAAGAGGTATTGTACCACCATTCAGCGAGAGGGAGCCACTTGGCCCACTGATGTTGTTGTTCAGAGGTGAAGCAACGAAGATAAGTTTCCAAGCATTTATTGATAATTTCAGTCTAACCATCTGTTTGTGGGTGATACCCTGAACTCATCTTCAGTTTGGTGCCAGTGTGGCAAAATAGTTCTTTCCAAAAATGACTGGTGAAAGTCACATCATGATTCGAGACAATGGAAGAAGGGATTCCATGAAGACGAAAGATCTGGTCCAGGAAAATTTGAGCGACTGAGGAGGCTGTATAGGGATGGCTGAGACCACAAAAATGACTATATTTGGAGAGGATATCAACCGCAACCAAAATCATTGTCTTCCCTCCAGATTTAGGGATCCCTTCAATGAAATCCATAGAAATATCTATCCAAATCCGGGTAGGTATGGGCAAGGGTTCGAGCAATCCCAAAAGGAGTGTCATTTCACCCTTATTGCACTGGCAGGTATCACATTCAGCCACCATCTGTTGAATTGTCATTTTCATTCCCTGCCAAAAGAAGTTACGCCGTGCCCTTTCATACGTTTTGAGGAACCCAGAGTGCCCTGCCGATGGAGAAGCATGGAGTTCATAGAAGACAGCCTGTTTAAGATCTGTGCTCTGGGGAAGCACCAAATGACCCTTATATCTCAGGGAAGCACCATCCCAAGAGTAATGTGGTACAGCAGAATGGTTGTTGGCCAAGCATTGGATGATTTGAGATAATGTAGAGTCATTGACATAGCCATGTTGAACAGATTGTAACCAATTTGGAACAGGCATAGAAATAGCTGAAAGAGAACCTTGGTCTTCAAACATGCGAGAAAGAGAATCCGCCACAATATTGTCCTTACCTTTCTTGTAAGTGATCTCATAGTCATAAAACATGAGTTTTCTAACCCATTTCCGTTGTGCTGGGGAGGATACATGTTGTTCCAGGAAATATTTCAGACTTTGGTGATCAATCTTGATGCAGAAATGATTCCCTAATAGGTAGGGTCGCCACTTCTGTACTCCATGCAAAATAGCGATCATTTCCTTCTCATATGTAGAGGCAGCTAAATTCTTACCTGAAAGGGCTTTGCTGGTGAACGTAATGGGGTGTTCATCTTGAAGTAGATCAGCACCAAGTCCATTGCCGCAAGCATCACTCTCAATAGTGAAGGGCTTAGAAAAATTGGGCATAGCTAGAACAGGTGTAGTACACATAGCTTGTTTCAGTTTGTCAAATGCACACTCAGTAGCATGTGTCCATGTAAAAGCATCCTTTTTCAATAGAGCAGTTAATGGAGCTGCAATCTTCCCATAATCCTTGAAAAACTTGCGGTAGTATACAGTCAACCCCAAAAAACCACGAAGGCTCTTGAGTGTCTGAGGAGGCGGCCAATTGTTCATGGTAGCGATTTTGGCAGGATCCACGCGAACCCCTTCTGCTGAGATAATGTTCCCAAGATAGTCAACTTCATTTTGTCCAAAAACATATTTAGATTATTTGGCGTGGAGATGATGGTCAGATAAAAGTTGCATTAAAAGATCCAGATGCTGGATATGTTCAACCCATGTTTTACTATAGATGAGGACATCATCAAAGAATACCAGAATGAATTTCCGCAAGTAGGGACGGAATATTTTATTCATCAAGGCCTGGAATGTGGAAGGAGCATTAGTGAGGCCAAAGGGCATGACCAAAAACTCATAGTGGCCATCATGTGTGCGGAAAGTTGTTTTAGGGATATCATCCTCATGAACCCGAATTTGATGATACCCAGAACGAAGAAGAAACTTGGAGAAAAATTGAGCACCATGAAGCTCATCAACAACAGAAATTGGAAACTTATCCTTGATGGTGAGGTGATTAAGTGCTCGGAATTAAATGCAGAGGCGCCATGACCCATCTTTTTTGCGGACAAGAAGAACTGGTGAAGAAAAGGAACTAGTGCTTGGGCGAATAATACCTTGCTTTAGTAAGTCCCGAACGAGCATTTCAATCTATGTTTTTTGGTGAAATGGGTAGCGATAGGGCTTGATTTTGGGAGGAACGCTTCCAGGAAGGAGCTGAATACGATGGTCCTCTGGCCTTGAAGGTTTTAATCCCACTATTTTATCAAAGACACCTGTATATCGATCCAGAATTTGTTGTAGATCCAAAGGAGTAGTGGAGACCATTGATGGTTGCATCTGAATGGAATGGATCTAAGCGATGACACCATGTGAATTCTTCTTAAGGAGTTTTTCCATGCGATGTGAACTGATGATGCTGAGAGACCCTGGTTGTAATCCTATCAATGTGTGTTTTTGTCCATTGGGGGAGAACTGCATCCAAAGTTCATCAAAATCCCAAAAGATGGGGCCAAGTGTGTGTATCCATTGAGTGCCCAAAACCACGTCACATCCTCCTAATGTCAAGGAAAACATGTCAGAGCATAGGTTATAATATCCCATAGAGATATGCACATTACGACACTTCCCTTTGCAAGGTAAGGTGCCCCCATTGGCAACCATGACTTCAAAGTTGGAGCAAGGATGGATAAAACAATTAGCTTGTTTTGCGATCCTAGGGTCAATGAAATTATGAGTGCTACCAGAATCAATGAGTATTGTAAGAGGAAGCTTCTTGAAGTAACCCCGGACCCACATTGTTTGGGGGGTGGTGATTCCAAGTAAAGAATGGAGAGATATCTCTGACTAGTCGTCCTGAGACGAAGGGTCAATAGGAGGCTCCTGAATGTCGACCGGAGCATCCATTGTATCTGGAGCTTCTTCACCAATTTCAGAGGCAGACGAAGAATCCACATCCAAGAGATAGAGCTTTTGTTGAACACATCTATGTCCCCGAGTTAATTTCTCATCACAATTATAACAAAGCCCTTTTTCTCTGCGTGCTTGCATCTATGTTTCAGACAAATGCTTGATAGGAGTTGATCGAGGAGCTAGCGGGAAGGGAGGTTGTTGAGAACCCATATTTCGGAAGGGAACAAAAGTGGATTTGGAGCACTGTTGGGATGCAATCTTGTCTTCTGCCAACTTAGCCAACCCCAGGGCTTCCATCATTGTGTTGGGACATAAAATTTTGACCTCAGAGTAGATTGCATCCTTTAGACCACTGATAAAACAACTTCGGTAGACGTCATCAGCCAATCCTTTGGTGTGGTTGGCTAGTTTCTCAAATTCGGTTTGATACTCTCTCACAGTGCCAATTTGGCGAAGTTTAGTGAAGGCTCCTATGAAGTCATCAAAAGCACTAGGACCAAGTCATTGCAAAAGGAGCTGGCAAAAATATGGCCATTTTGGATCTTCATGAGCCTTGATGTACCAACGGTACCATTGAAGAGCTTCCTGTTCCAAATGAAAGGATGCAAGTGGAACTTTGTTGACATCAAAAGTATTATTCAAACTGAAATAATGTTCTTCACGATAGATCCATCCAGTCGGATCAGTACCATTGAAGCGAGGAAAATCAAGCTTTAGACCACGGAAATTGTTGGAAGAAGAGAACCCATTGTCTGATGAAGACTCGGACTGTCATTTGTTGTTCATGGCTGAATGCTCAAGATGGAGGCCGAGAAATTTTTCAGCCAAATCCTAGAGTTTGGCTTGGATGGCTGCAAGTGCTTCCTCCATGGCTTTTTCTCCTGCGCGGGTGACAACCATAACCAGGAGTTTTTTTTGTTTTTTTTTTGTTGAGTGGGTAGAAAAACAAAAACAGAAACTGTTTCAGTAAATGAAAATCTGGATTTGGGAAAAAATGCTACGAACATAAAATAAGATAATAATTAAATAATTAATAATTAGGTTTAACTAAAGTTAGGTTATGAAATGAGGCGTCTCCTCAACATCAAATGCCCGAGCCATATTTAAGGCAGGGCCATCATTGTAACATATCATCTTTTATCCTATCAATCAAATATATTATTCTTATCTTATTATCCAATATGAGAGTCGGATTCGACTATTAACTTAGTGAACGGATACGTTCACTGCATTTGGTATCAGAGCCCGGTTTCGGCTCCTTCAACCTGAGCTCGGATTCGGCTCCTCCTACTATCGAGCTCGTGTTTGGATCACATATCTGGCGCATATCTCATCACTGATCCTCCAAGCTCCTGGCTAAATTATCAAGTTTCTTGAAGACTGTGGTTTTTGACCATAACTTGGCCATTGGCCATTCCCTCACCAATTCATCCATTTCCACGTCCGGTGCACTCCATACTCCATTCTTCTGCATTATCATCTCCACCCTTCCTCCACGCAATCCCATAACCCTATGTACTCATCTACGCTCACGTGCCAACTCCCTCTCCACCATCCCACTCTCCATCAGCAACCCCATGCAACCTCCATCTCCCTTCGCTCACACATCCTTCGCCTGCGTCCTCCACTTTCTGAGGTTTTTTTTCCCCGCGCTCTCCCTTCTCGTCCCTTACTTCTCCCTTTCCCTCACACTTCCCACTCTACGCTGCCCTCGCCCTCGCGCTCTTCCCTCCACACTTCCTGCTGTGTCATCTCCCCTCTACATCCTCCACGCCCACCTGCTAAGTGCAGCTCCCTCTGCTGCGTCACCCCCTCTTCCCTCTCCCCAACTCCTGTCGTGTTCCCCGTTCTCCCTCTCACAGTGCCTACGCCTTCCGCTCCACCTCCTCCTTCTCCACCAGCTCCCGCACCCTTCCTTCTCCACCTCCGCGCAGCTCTCAAACCACGCCCCCAACTCCCTCTCTCCTCCTGCTCCTCCCTCCCTTCGTTATCCCAATGACCACCTTCACATCCCCTGCTACCTCACGCCGTTGTTCTGCTCCGACCAACGCTCCTCTTCTCTTTGCCTTCTCCGTCGCCCCTCCCACCTGCGCACTCCTCCATTTCTCCCGCAACCTCCATTTCACTAAGTTTTTTTTCATAGCAAAAAAAATGAAGGGTAATTTGGGTTTTACTAGGTTTTGGACATTGTCGAATGGACAGGGAGGCAGAAAAGGAGGATTTCAGAAGCGGGGTGAAAGAATGAGAAAATTTGGCAAAGATGGACAAAGAAGAAGAATTAGGAAAGGAACTCTTTGGTAAAATTTGAAGTCGATTGGGTGAAAGCCGAAGAAGTTATGGAAAACCCTAAAAATAGACAAATGTGAGATTTCTGACTTTGGGAAGTGGAATTTGGGATAGGGCCCTCAGGAATGAAATATGCAGAATGGGATTACAGGGGTGTCAGGAAAGTTTCAAGGGAAACAGAGTGAAAATAAGGGAGATATGGTGAAAAGGGAAACTCTTTTTTTTTTTAGGAATGGATCTGTAACGACATGGAAGGGATCGGAAACAGATAGATTTGCAATGGAGCAGAAGTGATCGGAAACAGAGGGATCTTCAATGGCGCGGAAGTGATCGGAAACAGATGGATCTGCAATGGCACGGAACTGACCGGCAACAGTTCTGGATAGAGGAAATCTGCGATTTTGCAGCTGAAAACAGATATGGACCCCATGTATGCTCAGCTTCCTAACGGTTCAGGGGATTCAGTCGGCCACAAATGTTGTCTAACGGCTTGCGTATTGGGGCAGTACCCCTCACTCCATGGCTCAAGTAAAACTGATAACCGCTTTGCCACAAATGACAACTCTTGGTTTACCTCACGAGTGGGAACTAGTCAATCATGTAGGGGTCGTTGCCCTTTTCGCTGGCAGGTCCTCTCAATGGGCCAGCTACTTCGAGGTTCTTGTGGTACTCCTCACAATGATTTTTAGGGATTATTCCCAAGTACTTCCCACAGTTAAGTGGATAGGGATTATTCCCAGATCCGAACCTGCAATAGATGCAAAAAAAAAAATTGGCAGAAATTTCACCCAACGAGCCCAAGAAAGTGCTTTGATACTAGATGTGAGGAACTTGCAACAATTAATTGATAAAACGCACAATCTATTGGATCACAAAATATTTTTATTGATCACGGGCCACTTCGATGGGGCAACCTCCTTTGAGCAAGCTCAATACAAATAACTTCACGGTGCCTTCATTGGCCTCAACACACACTTATATACTAAATCTAAGCACCAATACTATGGGTCAAAAATATGGGCCAATACAAACTATGGATCAACAAATACTATGGGCATATTACAAAGCATATGCTCCCAACAACAATCAACAACAATAACACAAACTATGGATCAACAATTACTACGGGTCGACTTACAAATCATATGCGTCCAACAACAATATACTAGCAAAGTAAAGAGAAGGGTTGACATGGGTTCCTAACATAAAGATTTAGAACTAATAACTGTAAACTCAAGAAGGTACAACATCCTTCTAAAAAAATCCCCCAAGTAGTTTTATATGCCAACAAATTGAAATAGATCAGGTTCCAACCAACCAGAAGTCCTCCGGACATGCCAATAGCATTGGTGGCGGCAAATTCCCACCCAGGGAGGATAGCTGCAAGTTTTTTGGTAGCCGACATCTCATCACACATGTTTTCCTGTAGCATAATTAATGAAGGACTAGTAGCTTTGAATAAATGGGTTAAGGACCTAGTCCTAGAGACCTTACCCAACCCCCTTACGTTGAGTGTGAGTAGGATCATTGATTTCCCTCCTTAAGAGACAATTTTGTTCTAAGGGCCTCAGTCAAATGTGTGGATGTTTCAGGACAAGGATTATTCTCAATCATGTCTAGTCGAGTGGAGACATGTATGTAATCACTCTCAATTTCTGTCACTGATGATTTTGGTTTCTTTTTGCTTTTCCTGATAGTGACATTGACAAATCTATTGGCACTATTAGGCTTGATACCTGGTTTAGACGAAGGATTTTTGGAGTAGACATAAAAAGGGGAAAGAGTAATAGGAGGACCACCAAAACCATATCTTTTTTCAATAGTTAAATCAACAAAATCAGAGGAAACCCTAACCGAATCTAGGGAAAGTGCAGATGGAATTTCCACAACAAGTCTAAGCAAATCACAGTCATTAAAATTCTTGTCACAAATTACTGCATTGCAAGAGTCACAAGATGTGACCAAAACGCCATGTACACAAACATCCCTTTCTGATACCCTATCAAATAACTCTGGGGACGGGTTACTCGGACCACAAAAATCAATTCTGTTGTCAGTAGTTAAATCAACAAAATCAGAGGAAACCCTAACCGACTCCAGAGTAGGAATAGAGGAAACTTCCACATCAGGAGTGATCATATCACAATTATTAATATTCTTGTCACAAAATACTCCAATGCAAGAGTCACAAGATTTCACCAAAACGCCATGTTCACAAACATCCCTTTCCGAGACCCTATCACTTAACGATGTGGACGGGTTACTCAATGGAAAGTCACAGGGGCTACTAGTCTGTTCACCAAAAGCAGTATTGCAGAGCTCACAAGAGGGAAACAAGACGCCATGAGTACAAACATCACTCTCGATAACCCTGTTACAAACATATGATGACAGGGTACTTGGACTGCCAAGATTTAGTTTAAATTGTCCCAAAGAGATGCATTTATCTAAAAAAACATCCTCATTCAAAATAAAATCCAATTCATCTTTTGTGACATCCTTATAGGGGGTAAAATATTTAGGAGAGATCTTACTCGATATAGATTTTTCTGGCGAAGGGATTCCTATCTCATTGCAGACAGGTTCCAAGTGACAGTCTCCCGGATCTTCAGAAACATCTCCTTCAGAATTCGATGTTAAAATATTAGGGCAACGGGCCATAACATGTCCTGTCTCTTTACATTTGAAGCAGCGGTAGGGGATCCGAAAATAATCCAGTCTCTGCAAGTATTTATGCTTCACCCAAATTATCTCAATGTTTGCAGGGATACCCTTACCCAAATCTACTTCGACCATAACCCTTGCTACAATTTTTTCCACACCAAAAAGAGACTTTTTATCCGACCTAACAAAATTTCCTACCTTGTTTTCCATCCCAATTAATATATTTTCAGTCCATAAAGCAATTGGTAGGCCAAGAAGCAACAACCAAATATGGCGAAGCGACTGTCTTTCTCTTACCAGATCGAATGCAAGATGCCAGCATTTTAGAATTACAGAACCCTCTTTAAAGCTCCACTTCTTCGCTAATATGGTTTCTATATGACCAGCTTCAAGGAGAATAAACATAATCCACTTGTTCGAGAGTAGATTAACCCTAGGAGCTAACCCTAGAAGAGGGGTCCAATTGGAGTTAACCCAGTCTAAGATTTCTTCCCGCTAATGTGGCTTTAATTAACTTTCTTTTGTGAATATATTAATTAACTTTTGTCTCATGTATTTTTGCAGGGATTTTGAATATTGGAAAAAGATAGATACGTCACAAGCCTAACTAAAGACATGTTCTAATTAAGTAACGTTATTATTAAATTAATTGTGTCCATGATTATAAAAGAGAAAGGGAAACAGCACAATCTTTCAATTAACCTTCTCATTAATTATTGGTGACGATTGAGCCAAATAAAACGCACTGATCAAGAATCTTTGTTTTCATGGGATTGTCCAAAACTCACCAGAACACAATAATAACACACCAAGGATTGATCTGGAAGAAGTTCGAGGAATATTGTTGTTAAATTCTGGGCACACATGTCCCTCTTGTCAATTGAGCAGTTTATTAAATCTTATGTTTTCATCAACCTGTTAACACAATGATATAGACAACTTGCTAGCACGAAATATTACCAATATGAATTCATTAATAAATCGCAGAGTATGCCAGCTTATCTGGATTCTCCACTAGAGGGAATCCACCATGGCCTGCAAATCCTTGCATGTCTCGATGACGTTATAATTGTTCATAAACATGGGTTGATCCGCACGTGGCCAGGAAGCACAAGGGGGACAACAGTTCGAATGAATGAGTCAGCTTTGTTATGGTGGAAGCATAATAAGATTAAGCAAAGCAGGAATACACTACACAGATAAAACACAAGTACACACAGACAATATGCAGGAATGCGAACTGGATTCTATATTACTGGAAAACGAGATCCATTGATGTATGTTACAATATTATACATGCTTATATAGAATGCACTGAGACACTTGGGTGCCTGCACGTTACGTTCAGTTACAAGAGAAGTTAGAATCGGTTTCGGAATTTCAACCGTTACAGTCGATTGGAAGACAGAGAGACAGTCTGTCGTAGTTTTGTTGATGCCCCGAAGATCGCAACATCAAGCAGAAAGGGATTCTCCCCGGTAGACTATCCCAATTAGATTATCCACTGTTTGGTATGGGGAATCCATCCGGTTAGCGGTTCTGGCAACCGTTAGGTTTGGAGATTTGCTTCAATTACACCGGTTATGGCCCGATCCACCGTTCTTTTTGATTTTATGGTTATAAATGATATGCAAGTGCCTAAGCTAACTTAATCTAAATGGAGAACTTGAAACAAATCTGTATCTAAAACTGAAATAAACCTAAACTATCCCTGCAAGGAGCAAAATTATAAGTATGAGTAATGTGCTGGAAGAAGTATCTAAAGATCAACAGACAACCATTAAATCATAAAGATATATCTACAGCAAGAAGGAAAAATATATTAAAAGATAGCTTCCAATTCACATATAACACAGTCCATTACTCATGTAGGAGAATAATCATTTGCACAAGAAACAGTAAGATCATTCAATACAGAGAAATAATTCAAGACAGCAAACAAAGATCTCACTGTAGAATATGAAAGTCACAAGAATAATCCAGCATGCATCCAACATCCATTTCCATACAAAAGACGTCCTCTCCAGGATCTTATTAGGCAAATTTCATTTTCTTGGAGCAAGTGCAAGATAGCTCGTACAAGTTAAGAAAAATCGTTTCCCTGCAAAAAGTCCCCTTCACTATTCCCTAAGCTTCTATTTATATCTTTACAAAATGCCTCTTGGGCTGCCACCTAGCTCTTTACACATGTCCTCTATAGACTTTTCCTCTTAATAAACAAATCGTGGCCCCTTTCTTAAAACAGAAAATTTCTCAAAAATAGAAAAGGACAGTTGTCTAGTGATTCTACGCTCTAATCATAGGGAGACCAAATGAAAAATAGGAACAACGCCTTAGGATCAATGTGTTCACCCTTGGGAAGGCGCTTCTGCTGGGAGGGAGGTGCTTGGACTGGCTGCTACTTCTTTCTTTTCCTCCTCTGCTATGTAACTGAACCAGATACCAATGTCTCTGATAACCACATTTGTTGGGGAAGGGAGCAAGATCTTCTGGGAAGTCACATGTTTACCAAGCTCTTCTTCAACACCATGAATTTCTGCAACTACTGCTTGGTGGATTTCTTTAAGAAAATGACTGTATATTGATGACATCCCAATATAGTGACGGAGATCATCAGTGGCTAGGACATCAATCTTCTTTACATATTCTATTTGAATGTCTAGCTCTTCCTTCAAGTCTGATAAACGTTGCTCTTTGCTTGGAAACTCATCTTGCACTTATCATGTACTTCATGGATCTTTTGATACAGGCTGTTACTTTTATCAATTGTTCCCTGGATCTTAGCCATTAGCTTAAGGCCACAGTTCCTGCAGAATTCCATAAGGGCTACATCTTCTTTAAAATCATCTACCGACTTGAATGGGAGATGCTTGGGGAAATCAACATTCCCTTCTCTCCATTCCATCTGGCTCAGGATGTTTGCTTTAACCCGAGTGTATTTTCCCTTAATCCTATTGGCCTCTGCATTGACTTCTTTCAATCTAACCATCATGGCTTTAAGCCTGCACACTTCCTCAGTAATCAGCTCCTGTGTGGCGTGCATTTGTCTCAGAATGTCACAGGACAGCTCATGAAAGGGAGACATATCTATTGCTCTGCTTTCTGCCTTCTCTAATTGATCAACCATTGCTTGCAGATGAAAAACTCTAGCTTCAGAATTGTTCTTTTCTGCTTCTAGAACCATCATCTGGATTTCCAGGTGCTCATTTTCTTCTTCTAAATGGAGATACTTATCTGACAACTCCTTGTGATCAACAGACAGGCGATTATATTTATTCACTACAAGATCCCTGTAAGCCTGCTCATTAGCCATAGTATGTTGCAACATGCGAGCTCTCCTCTTTGTTGACTCAAATTCTCTAACCATATCGACCACATTGTCCTTTGTTGCTTTTGTTGCTGACACAGCGGCGGATGCCATGGCTATGGGAGCCTTATTTGTATTTTGCATCACCGTGGTCTCCCGCCGGGTAACAATATCTTCTTGGAAGAGTCTCTTTATCCTCTCTTCCGATTTCAAGACTACCGCCTTCTTCTTCTTATAATACACAAATTCATCCCATCGGGACACAGTATGATATTCTGATGGGGTGTAAGGGATGATTGGGAGGTCTATTACATGTACTTCTGTCTCTAAGGGTGGGGTCTGTACTACTTGAGATGTGTCTGTTTCCACATTTTGGGTGCCGGGGACACCTGCTTGAGATGTGTTTGTTTCCATATCTTGGGTGCCGGAGCCACCTGCCTGGGCATCTTCATTGGTCTTAAGTTCTTCCTCCGCCTTTTGTTCCACTTCAGTTTTACGTCTTCTATCTTCTTCTTCAGCTCGCTGCTGATTTTCACTTTCCTCCCTCTGCTCTCGATCTTCTGCTTCCTTCTGCAACCTTGCTTCTTAAGCTTCTCTCGGAAACCTTGCATCTTCTGCTTCTTGTTGCAGTCTTACTTCTTCTTTCAATCTTTGTTCTTCACGGGCTAGGGCCTCAGCTGCTTCTCTCTCTTTCTACAGACTGGCTTCTCGGGCTGGGGCAGAGCTAGAGCTAGCTCCACTGCCTTGATGACAAATCTACAACTCAGACATGTTGCTGATGCCTCTGAACACTTCTTCCTCTGCATCATAGTAATGAACATATTCAAAATGAGCATATACTTCCTTGCAATGTTCGGAAACCTTGCTCCGCCTGTCATTTCTATGGAAGATCATTTCACCGAAGTGGAAAGCTTTCATCTCTTGAACGTATTCCTCAGCTGTTGCAACCCCTGAGAATTTGTAGGCTCCTACGCAAAAGGGAAAAGGAGGGAAGGAAGCCTTATGTTTCTTGTTAAGCACCCCTCCTATTCCATCAAGGAAAACTTTCCTGACTGCTTCCTTGAGGACTACATAATTAGTAGCGTATTTTGGCAAAATGTATGGCGCTTTGGTACCTCCAAACATCCTGATGTAGGTGCCCTGCTCCGAGAAATAAAAATCGCCATAGTTTTCCAGGACCTCCATGGCATTTTCTGATAGACAATTGGGTTCTTCCTTGAAAATCTGCTCATATAGAGGCATGATGAACTCTTCGCAGATGAGCTTATAGTTCGCCCTGTAATTTTGAGCCCACGTTATTTTATAAGCAGTGTAGACCGAGGTGTTGGCTTTATCCCATGTGCAACCTAGCCTGGGGAAAGAGAGCTTGGCCAAAATGCAGTCAATGAGATAGGAATACATGTAAAATTCTGACTTTTTTAAGGCCATACCTTCTCTTGCAGCGGCCACTGTGGATGCCAAACTGTCTGATAGGATAGTAGCCCAATCAAACACAGTTCCTTTGAATGCTATGAAGTGGATGATGGGAGCCCACTGTATCCTATATACAGTGTCATCGGGCACGCCGAAAATTATGCATAACATCAGGGCGATTAACCTAAAAGGAGGTCTTAGGTTCTGAACATCATATTCATCATTATCTCTCTTCCTCAGTTGCTTGCCTGTGACCAACAATTTTTTGGCCATCTCAGTATTATTCATCTTATCCAACCATTCATCACTTAGAGCTTGTTGGGGACGTGAGAATTTGTAGGCTGCTGCAATATACGCTGGATGGAATGAAGCGAAAGGCTCTCCCTTGCTGTCATGCAACACTCTTGTCTGCGGGTTGACATGTTCCAGTATACATCCGATCACTTCAGAGCATGGGAACAATTCAGGGCGAGTAGAAGCCCTAGCTATGCCGGAAGTTCTGATGTTGAGGTAGATTTGTTCTTCTTCCAATAATACATCTGGGATATCCTGGTCCCTGATCATCCGGTAAACATTTCCCCAACGGACCTCGGGAGGAACGCCGATGGTACACTTAGTGTCTTGGAAAATAGTTTCAGTTCTTAGTTGCACTGGCTCTGGTTCCATCACTTTAGTTTTCTTTCTCCCACCTTTTGGCATCGTGGCTTATCCCTGCCAGCAACCAAATGTGAATCATTACAAAATTTGCAACACGTTATGAGAGTGTAACATAGAGTAGTACAATTTTAACATGCTAATGAGAAATATAGACAAAATTATAAAGTTGCATGCTGGGGAAGCAAACTAAACATAGATCATTCCAGAAAATGAAATATGGTCCTCAGACTTGATTATTCTAGGGAGACAATGCCTAGTCAGGAACTTTTGGAATGCTTCCGAAAAGGTAAGCATACGACGTGAAAAAACCTACTTCCTTTCTAGTCCTTGGAGACAGGATGCCCTTCATTGTAGCACTTCTAATGGTCAATGGTGGGTTGACCTGGAGTGGAAAAATACTATGAATAAACAACGAAAACAAGGAACTGTTTTTCCACAGTCATTAACTGAGCCGAATAGGTGAGTGGTTGAGTATCTCAACCGACCACTACTGTCATTGATAACACTTGCGAGATGATCTGCAGCCGGTATGAAGTTCGGATGGTCATGGCTACGGCTCTCAGTCGGTAGGAATGAGAAACCTATGGGGCCACGGCGGCCGTAAAAAAAAATGATCTATGCTACCAATGTCTACCAGCCACGTTATGAAACGGGAAAAAACCCAAAAAAGTAACTCGACGTGAAGATGAGACAAAGATGACAGTTAAAAAAAACCTACCTGGAGACGAGACAGTGGTGGAGTGAGGTGGACACGGTGGTGGATGCGCTGAGCTGGAGCGAGCTGACGCGGTCTTCCCAACGGCGTTCTTTGAATAACAATGGGACCAACAAAACCCCACCGCCCTTATATAAAGTTAGACACATGCGGGCATTTAAACGGGTAGGTGCGATTTAAAATGGGGTTTAATGCTCGTACGGTGCGGTCTTTTCAAGGCGAATTGGCATTTAAGCGCGACCGTCGGTTGCGGGGTGGACTCACAAGTTTCGTCCGCAGTTGCGCCTTGAACTCAGGAGTTCCTCCCGAAAGGCGGGAAACTTTATTGCGGAAAAGAGACAAAAAACAACACTTTGCAGTGGCGAAAAAGATGGCGAGTCATTTCGGCGTTTCGGGAGCACTTTGTGAGTTCTTCCGAAATACACTCTCTCACAAGCTTATCGCGGCCGGCTTTGCCGAGTCGTCCCGAAGTTTCGGAAAGACTCAGTAAGTCTTTCCGCAATTCACGAATAACTTTGTTTAAGTTTTTTCTTTATCGAATAAATGGTCGAGTAACCTGGGGACAACTTACTACGGTAACATTTGGCGAAAGCTTCCGCAATTTCGGGAGATAATTTTAAGTTTCTTCCGAAGTTTCGGGAGAGCTCGTTGAGTCCTTCCCCAGTTTCAAGAGAGAAATTTGAGCTTCTTCCGCAGTTTCGGGAGGCAATTTTAAGTTCTTCCGAAACTTTAAAAAAAATGCTAAGTGTTTTCGTTGTTTCAGTGAGTAACTTTAAGTCTTTCCGCGGTTTCGGGAGAGCTCGCTGAGTTCTTCCGCAATTTCGGGAGATAATCCTAAGTTTATTCCGCAGTTTCGGGAGAGCTCGCTGAGTTCTTCCCCAGTTTCAGGTGATAATACTAAGTCTTTCCGCGGTTTCGGGAGAGAATCCTGAGTTCTTCCGCAATTTCGGGAGATAATCCTAAGTTTCTTCCGCAGTTTCGGGAGAGCTCGCTGAGTTCTTCCCCAGTTTCGGGAGAGAATCTTGAGTTTTGATTTTAGAAGAAAAACTTCAATTTTAAAGCAGATTCCTCAGTTGAAACAAAAACTAAGTCAAAAGGAGACTTAACTTCTTTAGGCAGTCCTTCTAGTAAAATACAAAGGAGGGGCCCCAATATGCACAAAATTTGGGGGTGGATGTTGCTGCAACAACAAGTTTGACAGTCGCAAGTCGCAGGTCGACGCTGAATGTCGACGTCGCGAAACTTTGTTGAGGTTGTTGAACTTATCGAATTCATTGAGCTTGTCAAAGCCGCTAAGCTTGTCGAAGTCACTGAGCTTGTCAAAGTCGTGTCGAAGTCGGAACTTGTCGAAGTTGTGTCGACGTCGATGACTTGTCACTATTGAAGTTGTGTCGACGTCGATGACTTGTCACAGTCGATGTCAGCATTTGATAACAATGCCAACTGCGATGTGGATGAGACCTCCTTCCTTAAGAAACAATGGTCCCCATTGTTTGCTCGTGAAGGTGAGGAAACTTGTCGGTCATTTCAGTAGTAGAGTACCATTTTCCTTGTGCTGGTATTTGTCTGGATTTAGCAACCTGAAACAAGGGAATTGTGTTCGTCCTTGTAAGGCGTAATCGTCGTCCCACAATGGTGTCACAAGGAAGAGGCTCCTGAACATCTAAATTGATGTCGTTAGGTTCTGTTGTCAGTAAGTCATTATGTTCCAACAGTGGTGCATGTTATTGTCAAATTAAATCCACATTGAATACTGGATGCAGACCCAAGCATGCAGGAATGTCGAGCTGGAAATCGTTTTCACCAATCTGTCGAAGAATACTGTACGGGCTGTATCGCAAAGGCTTGAGCTTCTTGTCTGTACTGGTGAAGCGTTCCTTCTTGAGATGTAACCAGAACTTATCCCCAATTTGGAATGAATGAGGAATACGATGCTTGTCGTGTCAGGCCTTAGCTTTCGTGTTTGCTCGTTGCAACATTTCCTATGCTTGTCGTTGGATGTCGCAAATCTGATCTCGAAAATTCGAGGCTTTGTCAACTTCCTGTTGGCTGTAGTCGTTGTCTTGTTTCAACTGTGTCAAGGAGCTGATCAAGTCGATAGGAACTGAGGGTTGAAATACATAACAGATCTAAAATGGACCCTTTCCTATAGAGTTGTGATGAGCACGATTGTAGCTGTGATGTATGTATGGAAGACTTTCATCCCATGTTCGTCGATGCTTGTGGTTGTACATGTGAAGCAGTTGTACTACAAAGCGATTCACAACTTCCGTCTGTCCGTCAGTATGAGGATGGAAAGCTGTCAACAATGAGAATCGTGTGTCCAGTTGTTGCTAGAGGGTCTTCCAAAAGATGCTAACGAATCTGGCATCTCGGTCGGAAATGATGGTTGTGGGTAAACCAAAGTGTTTCCAAACATGTGTAAAGAAGAGTTGAGTGGTGTGCTGCATTGTCGTGGTCTTCTTACATGGAATGAGAATGACCATCTTGGAAAATATGTCAACTACTACTAATATCGCGTCATGTTGATGTCTAGTAGTAGGATATCCCGTGAAGTAGTCCATAGAAATAGATTCCCATGGTCGACTAGGAACTGGAAGAGGTGTGTACAATCCCTGTCGTTGATTAGGTAGTTTAGCAATGGCCCAAACCACACATGATCGAATGTACTTGTTGACGTTAGTTTTAAGTGTAGGCCAAAAGAAATAATTATGGAGGATAGCAAGTGTCTTCCCTACTCCAAAGTGTCCTGCAGTCTTGCTGTAGTGCGCGTCCCAAATGAGTTGTTGTCGATGCTCATCGGTCGGTACACAAAGTTGTCCGAGCTTGTATAGCAAGGTATCTTTCAGGAAATATTCGTAGGTCAACAACTTGTCAGTATGTATTTGTTGATAGACTGGAGAAAATTTGATATCATCCTGATACAACTAAGTCCAATTGGTCATGTCGTAACCCTACGTACTCATCACCGTGAAAAGGATAGTAATGGGTGGTCGACTTAGACAATCGGCGGTGGCGTTAGCTTTACCCTTTCGATAATTAATCACCAGCTGGAATTGTTGTAGGTAATTAATCCACTTGATTTTTCTGGCTGGTTGTATTTTTGACTGGGTCGAAGCGAACTGAAGAGGCTTATGGTCAGTGAGGATGACCGTTTCCTTGCCAAGGATGTAATGCCTCCATTGCTTGAGAGCTTGCACAATAACGTACAGTTCTTTTTCGTACATCGAATATCTTCTAAAAGTGTCGTTAAAAGTTTCAGAATGACAAGCGACTGGGTGACCAGACTGAGTGATCACTGCACCCAAGGCATAGTCCGATGCGTCCGTCTCAATCTCAAAGGGTTGATGCAAATCAGGTAACACAAGTACTGGTGCAGTGCAGAACTTGTGTTTTAGCTGTTCAAAATCTTCTCGTTGTGTCGGTGTCCACTTAAAGACAGTTTTCCCATTTCCTTTCATCAACTGATTCAAGGGCCAGGCTATGTGACTGAAGCCGTATGAATCGTCGATAGAAATTCTAAAAACCAAGAAAACTTCTTAGTTCTTGAATGCTTTGAGGAATGGGTCAATATTTGAGGATTTTTACTTTGTCTGGATCGACGTGAATGCCTGCAGAGTCAATTACATACCCCAAATATTTGATGTTTTTCATTGCAAAGGTACACTTGTCCATGTTCAAGTAGATTCGATATTGCTGGAGAGTGTCGAGGACTTGTCGAAGTTGTCCGACATGTTCTTCCCATGATCGATTGAAAATCAATATGTCGTCGAGATACACAATGACCCATTTGCCGATGAAAGGTCGAAGAATGTTATTGTAACATCCCTAAAATACCAAAAATTTAAAAAAATTTATAATAGCAATAATTATCAAGGTTATTTAATGCGGAACATATAATTTAATTTGAATTCTTAACTAAGATAATTAATGATGATGACACGTCACATATCTCAAATAAATAAGATATAATTGTAATTGTTGCTTCAGATTTAAGTGGATGTTAATCTCCTTAACGACAGATCTTTTATGATTATGTAAACAAGTACAGTTTACAATTTTGCTTAAGTTCTTGAAAGTGATTACTTGTTGTACTATTGTGATGTTCTTGATGAAGTGCTAACAGTTTGTTTGTATGATGATGAAGGGGTCCTACGAGGTAACCTGGAGTTTACTTAGCTACGTTTAGCTAAGGCAATTGAATCTTGTTTCCATGTGCAGACCGCAGGTAAGAAATCCTATAAGACAACATATGTTAAGAGTACTTGTGTTTTTCAGTTCATCGTCAATGTAATATTAGGATGCTAAGTACTTCCTTGCAACACCAGTTACTGAAGGTATGGATACATGGTTCTAATCCTAGTTAAAAGTATTGTCTTACGAAGTTCTTCAATGTTATCATTCCATATCGTCCAAAAGTTATGTTATGATGCTACATTTATTGTCATAAGACTACTGTCATTAATATTAAAACAACGATACTACTATCTATTAAGTATGGTATTATGAAGCTTGTAGAATAATAAATGCACCTTCGAACTATCATCATACCTAGCGTCTACAGGTCTTAGACTACTCTATGTCATGTATTTATCGTTTCAATACACATGCAAAAACTATAGAAATGAAATAGATATGTCTTATAGTTACTATTTATGTACATAATGCATGGACATGTTATTCAATTATTTCGATGCCTAATTTTAAACTTGAAACTATATAAAATATACACTACATATTACAATGTAATATTATATTGCTTTTAATATACAATGATATGATAAACAAAAGTGATGTTATGCTTTTCGATAAGCCATCCTAGCTATACTTTTAACACTGTAGGATATTATCCTATGCAGACCATGAATATGATCTAAACAACCTTAGAAGGTTATGGCTTAAGCAGTAGTTTGAACTATGATGTATGTAATAGCTCTTATCCTAAGTGTTATTAACATATGCTATTGTATTCACCAAAGTCTCGATATTGAAGTGATGAATTGACGGTTAATAAATTCCCAGCTGCAAGTTGACAGGGTTACGATCGTGTATTTAAAGTTCTAACCAAACTCCATAGTGGATAGTGTTGTTGTCAACCCACGTAGCCCATCCACGTGAACTTTGATTTAAATATAACTTGCAATCCTATCTAGACATGGATAATATAACGTCTCTCCTCCGAGATGTACACGGTAATTATCACTAGCATGCATTGTTGGAAACGTCGTGATTTTTTTGTAATTAATGTGATATAAATGCAAAGTTGCTCGGCTTTCAATGTAGCATTGTTGGCTCTTTCCTGTGCGTTGATCTAACCAAATCTTGGTCGTTGATTTGGGTAACCCTAACCTCGTTGAAAGTAGTGGTAGCAAGTTTCACGGTCGTCATTGTTACGTTGGAGTTGGGCCGACAGGCCGCCAAAATGTAGGGTTGGTAGAAGTTCCCTTCAAGGGTTTCGACCCTGTGACCTGTGAGAGGTAGTTTCTTTTTAATAGTTGCAGAATTTGGCTTCGTGACATAGAGCCATGATGCAGTCATACGAAGTGTGGTTTTCTGTCAACTGTTGAGAGTGGTTTTGTAATTTGGTTTTCGGCTCTCTCAAATAGATGGTATCGTCTTCTGAGTTGCTGCATGTAAAGGAGTTGCAACCAACCTCTGATTTTGTCGTTAATGCTTGGAATGAAACTTTTAAAGGGTAAGTAAATTAATAAAGAAATGTAATTATGTGAACTTGTAATTTATTTGTGTTAACAGGTTTTTAACCAATCGAACTTGTGATTTGGCAGGTGCCCTCTTCATTGGAAGGTTTCTAAGCAAAGGGTTTTGAGAGAGGAAAACTACTACTGCTTCCTGGTAAGCTCCGGTGGTTCTCGCAAAGCCTTGTAGGTGCCTTTGATGTGTTTTTCTGTGTGCCAAGAGATGGAAAATATTCGACTTGTATCAGTGATGGCTAAAAGGAAGTTTAAGCTTGTTTTGTTTTGATATCAAACTGTAAGAGGTTGATCCTCAGTCTTGTATTTGATGCTCGGCTCAGTATTGTTTTGTTGTAGCGTTGGAACCGTTTTGAGTTGGTCTTTACCCCGTGCATTGTTAAGTTCACGGTAAAACCCTGTATAATTTCATGGTTCCACGGTCTCGGCTTATTGTTAAAATGTCGAGGGTAACTCTATGTATTAATGGGAACCTTGTAAGGTCATAATGTATTTCTCTGTTATATGTTTGAATGGAAATCCCGAACCGAGGGTTCTTTTTGCACTTGTAAACTATGGTTCGTTTTCTTTTCAATGGAAAGTTAAATAACAGTTGACTGTGTGAAAGCTGGTTACGGTGATGCCAAGCAACAATAGTTGTCTTGGTCTGAAATGATTAATTTACATGAATTAAAAACTGTATGTCTGTGTTTTGTTCTCGTTGTTGATAATCTTATTTGGAAAAAGATGAAAAATAGTTGACTGTTAATAGTTTTCAAAACGGATATGCCTCCATACTCTAGTTTTTTTTTTACGAAGGATACTCTACATGTAGCTTACGATCTCTATCGAGCTTGTGTCGGGCTTTGTACTCAAGACTAAATCTTTGTAATCATAATTTTGATAATGTATATGTGTAATGCTAGGGACTGTGAGCTAATGTTTAGACATGAATATGTAATCGTGCCTTCGGCTAACTGTTAGATAATTCTTAGATAGTAAACTTACCATATATAAAAGATAGTATGGTTCTAGAAAGTGATGACTAGGGTTTAATAAGTCATAAATGTTATCTTTCTCTGAAATAATGTCTACAGCTTGTCATAGAAGACTTGAGATAGAAATTATGATGTGTGTATACAGAACTAGGGTTTGTAGTGTATTAGGTTTTGATACTACTGTAATAAATATTCAATACTTGAAAACAAAACAGGAAATTAATGAAGAAATAAAATGTGTATAGTGACAAGAAATCTATATAGTGATTAGTTCTTGCAGCTGCTATAATCCTTGAAAATACTATTACTTGGAAATCATGAAATGTTAAATTTTGATTGCATTTGCTTGCTATTTTAAATGAATAGAGACAAGAGAAATATATGGAACTGTCAGAAGCATACTGTGTTTAAACATAGGACAGAATTATAAACGGAACACTTACTGAAATCATTTATCCAATCAATGGTAATCTGCCTATCTCTCATCTATCATTAATTTGCTTCTCTATACTAGATTACTATGCAGAGAACAGCATGGGGAAAAATATAGAGATGGTTATCTAATCAAATAATTCACAAGCTTTATTATTCAGAATCAAACATAGATCAAAAAACTAAAATAAATTATTTCACATAACAGAGTTTGAATAAGTAGAAGCATTAAACTATAAACAAAGTAGGAACAGTGAAACCTGGTTAACTGTAGGGAAACAAACAGCCCAAGGAACCTGTTCCACCCAACCAATTCCTGAAGACAGCCAAGTTACTTGCCTTAGGACCCCCGAGCCTGTTCACTGAACCACCAGGAGGAAGAAACTTAGAAGCTTAGAACCTCAACTTGCAGTAGCAATAGTTATCCATTCTTAAAGACTTAGCAGTCAAGGGGACCTGCACTAGCACCTATGGTTCTCCTTCTCAGAATAATTTGCAGACTTACAATTGCACTCTCACATAGCCTCCCTATTCGAATCTCTCAGTAATCACCTGATGCACTTGAGGAATATTTCTGCAGAAAAATATTGTAAGAGTTGCCTGCTCAATTCGAATTTGCCTTATGTAGGCTTCCTAGGCCTTTTAGTGTTTAACTGGTCATTTAATGAGCTTCCTTCTGACTCCCACCACCTGGGGGATAATGCCACATTTTTAGGGGTAGTTGTCCCATAACCAACAGCTAGTGGTGAAGTGCAATTGCTTCCATCTGTCCCATGCCTTCTAACAGCTTCCATTCCTCCTAGTGGGTCAGTGAACACTCATTTAACAGTTCCCTTAGGTGTTTGTCTCCTACTTTAATTTATTAAATAATAATAATCAGTAATTACATTCATCCTTGACCAAACTTGGTCATAATTACAAAACTTTGTAATTAAAATTTAACATAAAGTATTTTGCCAATAAAATAATATTTTCAGAATTTGGGTAGGTGATAGTTATCCATGTATCGCATGAAGGTCGTAGGTGCATTGGTTAAGCCGAAAGGCATGACTAACCATTCGAACAATCCTTCCTTAGTCTTGAAAGCAGTTTTCCACACATCTGCGGGCTCGATTGGAATCTGATGATATCCCGACTTGAGGTTGAGCTTACTAAAGAATTTGACACCTTTCAGACAGTCGATGATCTCATCTATCCGCGGCAAAGGGTAGCGATTCTTTACCAAAATTTTATTGAGTGCCTGGTAGTCGATGCACATGCGCCAAGTCCCGTCTTTCATTGGAACCAGGACAAGTGGACTTCCACAAGAAGAGGAGCTGGGTTGGATATAACCTTTTTTTATCAAATCTTGGATTTGTCTGTGAATCTCTTCATTTTCGAGAATGGATCTTCTGTAAACAGATGTGTTAGGAAAAGAAGAACCAGGAGCAAGTTCAATAGAGTGTTTTACCTGGAAATGTCGAGGTACTGCGTCTGGAACTTGGAATAAACTTCGATACTCGTCGAGAACGCTGTCGATCAACTGCCTCTGTCGGGAGCTGCACTGGTCGGTGAGTCGACTAGTTGCTGTAGTCTTCGTAGAATGTTGCGGTTTGATCATGATTAATGCGAACTTCTAAGCATGATTGATGAGCTTCTTTGTCTGTTTAGCAGATATCATTGAGACCGTTGGTGTAGGTCGTCGTTCTGGTATGCTATACCATCGATTCTGAATTCTAACAATCACCTTCTCCAGTCGTGACTGGTAAATTCCATGGCGATCCCATAGGTAAGGCTTCCCAAACAGGGCGTCAGCTACAGATAGTGGTGCCACGTCGCAAAGTACTTCATCTTCAAAAGCCTTTATGAAGTATGCAAGCTTGCATTATCGGGTGATCCGTAGTTCTTGTCCATCCTTCATCCAACCGATGTTGTAAGGATGACGATGTGGAGTGGTAACAAGACCTAGATTCTTCATGAGATCTTCATAAACAAATTTCTTATGGATCCCATTGTCCACAATCAGATGCAATGGATTATGTTGAACCCATATCCGTGTATGGAACAGGCGCTCTCATTCCTCCTCACCAACGATAGACGAGACTGTTGGAGTTGTCGATGTCAAAAGGGTCGTTGCATCTGGACCATATTCTTCTACCATCTTGTCGAAGGCGTCGGATGTCGACACTTTTTCCAAAAAGGTCTTCCGATCTTTGCATTCAGACATATCATGCCAAGATGAGTGGTGGTAATCACACCATTTCCTGATAGGGGGTTGTTTGTTGTGTTCCCTTTTGTGAAAAGGATTTTTTTCGTGATCTAGATTAGGCAGAGTCGGCTGAGAATATTTCTACTTGTCAAAGTCAGCTGGAGCCTTTTTGTCAGGTGGTCATCCTGATGTCGGCTTTGTAGCGAACCGTGCTTTTCCTTTCTACTTGGTTTCAATTTTGTTGGCATAGTGGAATGCATCCGTGAACGTATTGACAGTCAGAAACTCCATCTCCCGCTAAATTTACTGGGATAAACCGCTGACGTACTTCTGAACAAGCAATTTCTCTTCTTCTTGGACGCCAAGTCTAGCCATGAGTCGATAGAACTCGCCGGTGTAACTCTGTACTGATTGGTCTTTCCATTTCCTTAGTTGCTGCCACTTCTTATATTGATGTTCAACGTATTTGGGCAGTAAAACTCCTTTCGGACGTATTCGACAAATTTATCCCATGTGTCGATGGGGTCTCCGCTTTTCTCCATCTTTGTCGAGAGGTTCTCCCACCAGCAGTGCACAGATCTTGACATCTTTAAGGCTGCAATGGTGATCTTGTCGGCTTCCGAGAGTTGATTCACAGAGTAATAGGATTCCAATTGTCGACGGATTCCGCGTCAATCTTGCCTTCTAGATTCGGTATGTCGAGATTCATTTACACTTTGAAGGGGCTGATTTTGTCAGAGATAGTTCTCGTCAAAAATTCTTTGGATGTCGAAGCAAATTGCATGAGAATTTCATTGAACTGGGTCAACATTTCAGTCCATTGTTGAGCCATCACTTGCTCAATAAGTTGTGTTGTCTCGTCGGCTGCATTTCTATCATCTGTTTCTCCTGCCATTTCTGGAGGTAGTGTCTGCTTGGATTGTTGAGATTGCGAGCGTTTTTGAACAGGCATAAGTCAGGTAACTTCGCTGGAAGTGTATACGCCAAACTTAAGGACGAACAAAGTTGAATGCTCTAATTAAGCTCTGAATGATCTCTGATACCAATGATCCGCATGTGGCCAGGAAGCACGAGGGGGACAACAATTCGATTGAATAAGTTGGATCTATTATGGCAGAAGCATAATAAGACTAAGCAAAGCAGGAATACACTACACAGATAAAACACAAGTACACACAGACAATATGCAGGAATGCGAACTGGCTTCTCTATTACTGGAAAACGAGATCCATTGATGTATGTTACAATCTTATACATGCTTATATAGAATGTGCTGAGATGCTTGAGTGCCTGCTCGTTACATTCAATTACAAGAGAAGTTAGAATCAGTTCCGGAATTTCAACCGTTACAGTCGATTGGAAGACAGAGAGACAGTCTGTCGTAGTTCGATAGTCGCAAATCGCAGGTCGACGCTGCATGTAGACGTCGCGAAACTGTGTTGAGGTTGTTGAAATTGTCGAAGTTGATGAGCTTGTCGAAGTCGACGAGCTTGTCGACGTCGATGACTTGTCGCAATCGATTTTAGCATTCAACAACAATGCCAACTGCGATGTGGATCATGGGCGTCCATGGATCGATCTTCTGGGATGCTTGAAAGAAGGAATCAAAAGTGTTGGGGCCAAGTTTGTCCTCGTAGAATGAGAAGTGAAGCAATTCGTTGCTCACATCCCAGTTGATAAAATTCCCTGCTTTCAGGAGTCGTTCCTTCTCCAGGATGGTTACCCATGAAGGGTTGTATTTTGGGTCTTCCCAGAATATATTGTGCCCTTGAGCAGAGATATTGTTGGCATTACAGAATGCCAACATATCATCTGCAAGGCTGTAATTGATTTTTCCCTGTTCAGGCTCCGTTGTGTACTATTTTAACTCATTTTCGAATACTGCTGTGTTCAATAGTTTCACAAACCATCTTTGTTCAATGAATTTGCAGAATTAAAATAATCATAAGATTATAGTCGTAGCTCACTGAAATGAAAATATTAAAGACCAAAGCATTGAATATTTGACCTAATATGGCTTGTTTCCCATAATAGTGTTTGTTATTGCATACCCAAACGAAAACTGCCTTGATTTCTGTTTCACTATCACCTCTACATTTTCCAGTCGATTGCCATGCAAATTTGTCACATGAAAAATGACTTTATTTTTCCTTTTCTTCCATTCAATCCAATCCACCATCAAAAATAAAATTTGAATTCAATCCACCACCAATCAAATTATTAAAACTCTTGCAAGATCAATTAAGTGGCACTGATAATGACCAATTGCATTCAGACACTTCAATACCATCACTAAGATCAATTAACTTTCACTGATCATGATCAATCGAATTTAGGTAGGTCATTTTAAACTGAAATGAAATTAAAATTCCCAAAAACCGGATACCAGCATAAACGAATTGTTATAAAAAGAATGAAAACTACCATCGTTGTTCTTTCTTCTTGCTGCAAATGCCATTCATCATCTGTAAATGGTTGTAGGGATACGTTATTGATCAATATTTCGACATTTGTATTGTTACTCTGCAATTAGCAACGGAATGGGATCGATTGTTTTAATTTTAGGCGAAGAATTGGAATCGAAATTAGATCCATTAATTTGACCAAAAGGAACAAGAAATAACCTCAAAGTATAGATGAGAGTGAGCGGGAGACCAGTCAAGAACGAATCCTCCCTTGTGAAAATACCAGCAGCCACTTGTAGATTGAACAGTTCCAACACATGTGAAGCTCACATTGTCTATCGCCACAGTTGCTTGTAACTAAAGCAAAGCTCGTGGATCTGATTTGCATCCACGTTGCATGCATTCAACCTCACAATAATCAAACTCAATATCTGAATAATATCTTTCTTGCACAATTGTATCAGGTAAGCAATTTATTACCTGACACAGTATACTTGACATATTGCCGTAATTTTTTCAAAGTATGAGCAGCCGAATGAAATCTATCTTGTTGATTTGATGCCATGAGATATTTATTTCCATTATCCTTACTCTTTATTTGCAGTACTACGCTCATGCTGCCGAAACTATTCCAGCTGTCGGTTCCATTATCAAAACCGGGATTTCGAAGAATCCCTCCATCGTAAAGAGGCGTTACCGAACAAGGACTAGCCTTCATCATGATGCCCCACAGATCTCCCATCGACGCTCTGGTGTCCCAGTATCTAGGCTTGTTCAACCTCACCAACAACGAGCAACCATACAATCACTTATCCGCAGTGGAGTTTGATACGATTAACCTTGATTTAGCTTGACGGTATGAATCATGCAATCGTCGTCGAACAGGTTTAATTCCACCGACGAGCTTGAATAGCGGATTCGATCAAGGATTTAAATGGTTTTAAATTAATGGTTTGATGTTTATGTGTAAAAATTTTGAATTTTCTTTTTTTAAATAATTTTTATATCCAAAAATTAAAAACCTCCACCAGGGATTTATGTCAAATCCAATATGTACTTCACCAATAAAAAAGCTTGATTTTCAATTTTCAAAAAATAGAAAATATATTTTTGAATTCTCAAATATTCAATTTAATATATTTTTTTCAAACATTACAAAATTACAATAAACAACATAAAAATTTGAGAATTAATATAAAGTTAAAGTGTTTTGAATTTTGAATGAAAAGTATATCCCTTCCTTGGCAGGGAATAATAATGATGATACTAATCTCACACCATTTCCAAAATCGGCCAAAAAGCACATGATGTTACAATATAATCCTATCGATACAAAAATGGATATACAATAACTATGGATATACATCAGCTACGCGTCAGGAACAGGCCCTACATGTTTATCATGGTGCAAACTACGATAAAGGCTAGTCGTCGAAAGAGTTAAACCCAACACAGTACAATAATTAAAATGTCCAATGATAATAATCAAATCAAATCACTAATTTTCATTAAATGAGAAATAATATTAAAATTGATATATAGAATTTTTATAAACTATAATTTTTGTATCCATATTAAAAGTAATATTCTCCTCCTAAACTAAAAGCGATGAATAAATTTGAATGGTATATTCCACTTAGATACAAAATTTGAGGAGGATTTATAACTTAAAAGGGGAAAACAAAGAGATCGGTATTACATAAATTATAACTTTTAGTCCACTTCGATGAAAAATAAGGAGATGATGAAAAGGTAAAGAAGCAAATTTGAGCAAGTTGTAATTTTTCTATCAACTTTCAAGTTTACCACAATCACACAGAGATGAAAAGAGTATCTTTTGGTGGGAAGTATATTGAAGTATGCTAATTACTTATAGGTAGTTAGTCAAGAAGTGGTTAGTCTTTGTGAGTCCCGATACAATCAAAATCGGTGCATTGAATCCAAACAGTTAGTCAACTGAAAAATTTTCTGGGAAAGTCTTCATTGATGTATTTAAACAGTTTATGAAATAATGGAAAGCATGAAGAGTGTTAGTCCACATGGTATAAGAGTAAGACAAGCCTCTTTGAAAATATGGAGAGCATGATAAGCCTCTCCATAAATAGGAGAGCATAGAGTAGAGATCTATCACCCCAAAAGAGGAGGTTGTGCGTTGAGATCTATGAAGTGAAGCTTGTCGGTTAATAAAAAGTCATCACTAGAGCTACCAAGCCACCTAGAGAATCATTTTGAGCGGGAGGAAGATCACCATCAAGTGAATATATGCGGACATAGATCTAGCAATTTTCCAAAAGAAAACATTGAAAAAAGGAAAAAAAAAAGGTATAGCTCTTTCTCCAAGTAGTGGGAGCGATAACAAGCAAGCAATCGCTACTAAATACACTAATTGGGAGTGATAATATTCCTTGACTATTATTATATACATCCCATGGAAGATTATCGCTTCCATGGCCAACAAAATGGCTAAGGAAGATGTGCCATGGGGCACAATTGATTTTACTAATGGTTTATTTGATGTTGAAGGTACAAAAAGATGAAGAATGTATGCAAGTTGAAGATTCTACAAGAAGAAAGGTTGAAGCAGAGATGGAGGCAACCATGAATGTTGTAGAAAATGGAATAGAGGAAGTTGATATGAAGAGAGATTGCAATTTTATTTTTGAAGATCATGTTGATAAGATCTTTATGAGGTGGAGTCTTGAAGACATCCAGTTTTATCGGCAGTTGTTGAGTTGTGTTGAAACATATGAGGATGAGAGTATGTCACATGATGAAAACAACAAGTGGGTTTTAGACATGCCCACATTACAGCATTTGAAGATTGAGATTGCATCCCTTGGTATGAAAGGAATTTAGTGTTTGAATAATGACAAGCAGATTGAAGAAGATTTTGCAGCTAAAGTTATTGATAGAATATACAAGGAACTTGAGAGAAAGTATTGAGAATTATGAAGAATAAGACCAAGGTAAAGGTGAAGTTGAAGAAGAAGAGATATCCAAAGTTCAAAGACTGGAGCAAGAGGAAGAAGAAAATCATCAAAAGCATCAAAGTTCGGAGCAGAAAGCATGGGAAAAAACTACATCAGCACATAGCAACAAAGAAGGTGAAGATGAAGATGTCTGAACAAGTTGTAAGCCTAGCTGATACATAGACCAACAAGCGTTCACATTTCATATTTTTTATGTAAGCAACTTGATTGTTTGCTTAGCAATCATAATTAAGGGAGAGTGTTGAAGTATGCTATTTACTCCCGCTACGTAGTTGTTGACGAGTCAAGAAGTGATTAGTCTTTGTGATTCATGAAATTGACACAATCAAAATCGGTACATTGAATCTAGACAATTAGTTAGTTGTTAGGTTTTCTAGAGAAGTCTCCATTAATATATTTAAACAGTTTATGAAATAATGGAAAGCGTGAAGAATGTTATATGCCTCTGCTTATGATTTTTACAAAGTAAATATATATCCATATTAACTTAGAATATTCATAGGGTTGGAGATTAATAATAAAGAATAAACAAAAACTTAGAATACATAGTGCAACGAAAAAAAAAATATGATTTACAATTATAATTTAAATTTCATTTAAATGGAGAAAATAAAAAATACATTATGTAAAAATAAAGAAAATGTGATATATAAATTATATTTTAAATTTTATATAAATAAAAAAATAAAAATGAAACAATAATATTTTTTTAAATGTAATCATTTATCGATAAAAAAAGTCATATTTATAATATTTATAAATGTAATTATCTATAAACTCAAAATATTAATATTATATCTATAATATTTATCTGTAATTTTAAACACAATCATCTATCAACACAAAATATTTATATAATATATTTTAAAACAATCATCTATGAACACAAAATATCTATATAATATATTTTAAAAAAACACAAAATATATATAAAATATATTTTAAAACCACTATCTATCTTTATAATATATTTTAAAGCAACACATAATATAAAACAAACATCTGTCTTTTTATATATTTTAAGGCAACACAAAATATCTATACAGTATATTTTAAAGAATCTTTCACTAGCTAAATGATATAGTATATTTTAAAGAATCATTCACTAGCTAAATGATATTGATAATGATATTTAAAGCAACATAAAAGATCCATATAGTATCTTTTAAAGAATATCTAAATGATATTGATAATGATAATTTTCATTGAAAGAAGCTAATGTATTTTTCAATTATTTGGGAGACTTGGGAATTGTCATTTCAACATCTCATTACCAACTACAAAAATCAATCAATTCAGGTAGGAAATTTTAATTCCTTTGTGGGGGTGGACTTTAGAAAAATCGAATAGAATAGCTAAAGGTATTGTATGGTTGACTTTAGAAAAATCGAACAGAATAGATGTAAAGTAAAATTGGATTCTAAAATGGAATAGAATATATTTAAAGGCGCCTTCCAAAAGGTAAATTGGATTCTTAAAAGTAGATACAGAAAGTCGCAAAAAAGAATGAAAACATTTGGATCTTTGTCATATATATTCGGATAAGGAATATAACGTTTAGTCACAAATGCTTAGCACGATCCTTAGCGCTGTTATTTGTGTTATGAGAGCTATAACTAGCACAGCTGTGGACTGGTGAACGTCCATAGGAATTAGTTGTTTTCTATTTTTTTTCATTTTTTTCTTAAATAAAATAAGAAGTAAACAAATAAGAAGTAAACAAATGGTAAAATTGGAGTAATGTGGCAGAATTGGAGTAATATATAGAGTAATGTGACCAACATTTATAATAGTTATGGCTATTTATTAATCAACATTAATTAAATCAAGTAACTCACAGTTTACTCTTAATACTTGCAAGAAATTTTACTCTTAATACTTGAATGTGCAGATCGCCACAGTTTGCTTCAGGGTGAAACCGTCATTTAATGTGACGTGAACGGGACTATCCTCTACTGTTAACCCTAGTGGTGTCTATTTGCCTCTCAACATGCCATCTAATTGTCCATGCTCTATCATGGGAAATTGGTATACTCGTGATCAATTTCCTTGGATATATTTTAAATAAATTTTCATTTGCATGTGAAGGTTTTGTTTGTTTGTGAAGGTAAATTTTCATTTGCATGTGAAGGTTTTGTTTGTTTGTGAAGGTAAAGTTTCATTTGCATGTGAAGGTTTAGTTTGCTTTGGAGGCACTTTTGGCATATTGTTTTGTTTGTCAATAATATATTTATTGTATTGGTATATATATTTATTGTAATTGGTAAAACTCCATTTTGTTTGAGGAGTTTTTAAGAGATTTTTTTTTTTAAATTAGTGGTTGTAGAACAAATAAATTTTGTTTTTGGAGATTATTGGTTTTCTCATTTGTATAATAAATATGTGATGATTAATTATTTGTATATGAGTACTTAATATGGCTTTGTTTATTAAGATCCATATTGAGGATTGTTTTTCATGATGGATTTATCTATGTATCTCTTACTCTATATTTTTGAATAATGGATTGTGTGTTTAGAGTGTCACTAAAACCCCCCAAATGGGGTGTTAGGGAGGCAAGAGACAATGGAAGGACACCCATGCAACAGAGTTTCCTCCATTTATCAATCTCCCTACATGCATATAATTCATGAAACAATGGGGGGATGGCAATGCAACCTTCCCCTGGAAGATTGAACTCAGCGCATGGAGAAATGATGATGCAGGACAGGTCCCAACCAGGGCATGGGTACAGGAAAATCATACAGGAATGTGAAACCATAATGAAGCAGAAAAAGGAGTCTTTGATGGTTCGAACTCGCATTCAGGAGCCACTCTCTCCGGTGAGTAAATGGTTGTCTTTGAATGGTGGTAGGCTCTATCAGTCGCGCAACTTCTCATTACCGCTTTGGTCTGAGATGTAGGCAGTTTGCTTTGAGTTTGGATAGTAATTTATATTTTGGGAAGAACGAGGGAGACGACATCGTTCTTACTCATCCTCTTCTTCGCAAGTTTCGTAATTGCGGGGTGGTTAAAGGTGACATAGAAAAGCTTCCCACTGCTAGTGCAAGAAGAGGCATGCCTTTAAGGCCTCTAAGGGAATTCTTCTCCTTTGCAATGGTGAGCGACACAGCCTAGGCCCTTTTAGGGTCATCGGGATGATGTCTTCAACACACAATTGGAAGCAGTTATAAGGTAATTTTCCCTCCCTGTTGTGACCAGTCCTCTTTCCATCCATACCCAGACAAGGCGAGGGCAGGAAAATCCGACAAGGTGGAAGCAGTAGGGGCCCGACTTGAGCTCAGATAAATGTTGAGGAAGAAAAAGAGATCTTTTATCAAGATATTCCCCCGTAAATTCATGCTTAGATCGCGTGGGCATAGACAAGAGTGAAGGAGAAATAAGTTCCAGGGTAATTTTTAAGGGCGAAATTTCGCCAATTGGCTATTTGGTCATTTTTAGTCTCTAATATCGCCTATATTTACATAATAATAAAAAAATTTATCATAATATTCGCCAAAATTTACATATTTCAGGAGTAAATTGTATGTTTCATATTTAATATTCGCTTACCTATCTATATACATGTTTTTTTCAATCTAAAATAATCGCCTAGGACACTATAGTTAAGTATAATATTAGAATCCTTAAAAAATACCCTAGAAATAACACTTCAACAAACCCAATGAAATAAAAGAAGAAATGCAACCCTGGGTTAATTACTCGGGAAATACACACTCAAGAGATACCAAATATTTCAGGACTTTGGCCTTGCATTGAACTATAAAATCCTTGCTAGGTAAAATTCTGCTTGACATAAAGGAGGAACGAAATGACTTCTATTGCAGATGGATGAGCTAAACAGCAAGATGGATTTCCTCATCAAGGCAACCATAGGCAAGGATTGTGAAGCAGCTCATCTGGAGCAGGTACACGTTTTGTTTTAGATGATGATCGAGACTAGTAGGTTCTTATGGCGTCATGGTTTTTTGTGTATAATTGTCATCTTAATTATGATAAGAAATACGTCGACATGTTGGGTAGCTTTTATAGATTGTCTCAAACTTTCGCTGCAAATTTTGATAAAACTCAGGTTCTATAAATGGTATGGTTTCCCTATGGGTAGGCCAATTTTGTCTATAATGTAACTTGTTTTCTGATCAATACAAATCTTTAAACTTATAAAAAAAAATTATAATCATTAACATAAATCCATTATAATTAAATATTTATTAAACAGAAATACAAATTATTCAAATAAAAAATAATCAAGATAGATTTATATTAACATATAAATAAATATTTAATTTATTTTTCTTAAAAATAAATTTAAAATACTATATTGGATTTACTTATTCTACATATGAGATAAGTTACTTGGACTTATTTATCTTTATTGTTATGTGAAATAATATATAAAAGCAAATCTATTTTTCACATTCATACTCTGAATAGTGCAAAGAAAAAACGACCAATGATACCTATAAAGCATATGTCTAAGATGGGAAAGAGCAAAACTAAGGAAAGGGTAATCCTCTTTAGAAAAATAAGTGTTAATCCTCATATGATCCAAAATGCAAGAAAATATATAATTTAGTATTTATTTATGATGTGACATGTATATATTAATGTACAAGTACATAGATCACTTTGGTCGTTTTTATGGCAATTCAATTTGTTGTTCTTCAAATATATCTCCCGGTGACTAATGAAGATGTTAAAGTTCTTCCACCTTCGAGGAGCCTAAGCATGACCGTTGTGCAGTTTATCAAACTTCCCATTTTGGACTTTTTATACAATGATACATTCCCAAGTGGTAACAAACGGGGCTCTTCCACGAATGGTATAAGATGAGACATACAACTCCTAACTTCTAATCTCAATCATTCATGCATCAACACTTGATTGAAAGGTAACTATAAGGGGTTCCCCACGAATGGTGTAGATATGTCATGCAACTCTCCATCATCCAATCTCAACCATTTTGCGCACTATTACATAATCGTGTAGTAACAAGAAGGGGTCCCCCGCAAATGGCTAGGATTCATCATGTAACTCCCCATCACCTAATCTTTTTTTTTTAAATCATGGGAACAGCAACCTCCCAAGGGTATTTCCAACAGCCCGAAGCCAGATATACTAGAAACATGTAACTCAGCAGGGGCCAAGACGTCCTGAGACCCTTTATCCCAAGGGAGAGCCTCTATCCCAAGGGTCGCCTACCCTTCGAGCCTTGTCACAACTGGCCAATGAGCAACCCTACCCCCCGTCGGTTTTGAACATGTAACCTCCTCGGAGATAACACATGTTCTTAACCATTAGGCCCACTCAGGTGCACCTAATCTTAGCCATTCGTGCACTATTACATTATAGGGCAGTAATAAGAAGGGGTCCCCCATGAATGGTCGGGATTCATCCAAGCACTTCTCATTTTTCTTATCTCATCCATCAGGAAATGAGGGTCAATCGAGATTCATCCTTTATAATTTTTGGCACGTAGTGGACAAACCCAGGTTACAATGTAAATTCACCAACAAAACCCTAGATATCAGCCCTTTCGGTATCACCTACAATCAGATGGAGTCTCACCTAAGTCTCACCTAAGGCATCTATGGGGAACCAAGCTTCTGCACTGCTGAAAGGATAGAAAGCATTCATTCCACGTATCTACCATTCATTCATCTAATGCGCAAAAATAGATAGCATATTCATCATAACAGATAATGCATTCAAAGCAATAACATAAACCTAGCATACGTGCACATTAAACAAAAAATTCATCACATCAAATACATAAGATATTTGCTCCAAAACAGGGTCACTTCCACATTATTATATTTTGGGACAGTCTTACAAAACATGCACACTGCACATCAAATCTCTGTCAGACACCCAAAAATACCCCAGTATTACATCTCATAAGAACAACAACTAAGCAATCCTTTATGAGAGAAAATCACGAACCACCCTTAACCCGAAGATCCCTTACATATTTATACATTTCAAAATGGGTTGAGCCTATTAAAAAGTGGACACAAGTGCCTAACTACTTCAAACTAACTTTCGCCTCTGGCGCGCAATGGCCCTTTGGTTGACTTGTCATGTGGTCCACTTCCGATGTGCAATTCCCAAAACTCATCCAAAAACATACTCCAACGGACCCCCAACACTCACATGTTGCTCGTCCCAAGCAATTTTAGTCTACAGCTTTGCTTTCTTAGACTAAGATCTTTTGCCTCAGGAGTATGCTAATTACTGCATAACACCTTTCGAACTAGAGTCCCATCCCTCGACAAGTGGCATATTGATCATTGATTTGAGTAGAGTTCCAACCATCACTCATCTTTGCTCGTTAGGTTTCTCTCTATACTGATACTCCTTTTGGTGGCACCATGGCTCTCTGTGTCACGGCTACCTCGACTCTCGGCTTTTGGTGACTCTGTTTTTTGTAGAGTCGGCCTTGTTTCCTCGTTCTGCACCTCTAGTTTTCCCTTCGGCTCTGCATCTCTACAACATTATAACTGCTCCAACCTTCGGTCTAATGTTTCTTTTATAACCAATTACTAAGTACCTTGACCCCCTTCATCATGATGTTCCCTCACCGCCAGTTCTGACTTTGCGGATTTGGATTTGCTATCATGTTGAAATATTTGTCACTGAATTTCCCAATGATAGCCACATGTATCCTGAGTCACTTCAATCCTTTTGATGTGTTTCCTTCACCGTTTGTTCTAGATTCTAAAGTGTTTCCTTTGTAGTCACAACCTATTCCTTTTCTTTGGCTTCTTGTTATGTAATTCCTTCCGCCATCTATGCCATCAGAGGTGCCTGCAATTATTCCTCAGTGAATTGTATTGTTTACTTAATACCTGCTTGCATTGCAGCAAGTTCCTCTGTCACTTTGCATGCTTCCTCTTGTACTGGCTCTAACTTTTGTGCAATGTCATGGTGTTGGGTTCTTAGCTAACTAACCTCAATCAGTTGCTTCCTATGTTCCACTAATGTGACCATACACTCTTTTGCTAGCTATAGTGTGCTCATTGTGTCCTTTAGTTTTTGTGCCTTCGTTTGCACAGTCTGTAATCTTTGTTCTATGTCCTTCAACTCAACATCCTCAATGAGTTGTGTCCATATTTGGGTGCTTTCCTCATACATATGCACGCACATTTCTGCCAAAGTCTTGATGTTTGTTGCTATTGCACTAGTTATTTGTTCCCTTTGCTATCTCTCCTCCGGTGGGGTACCTGGCATCGTTCTTGATTCCCATTCTCGCAATATTTGCATGGAATCCTTGAATAGCTTAACTTATCTTTGTCACCTTCTCTGTGATTGGAATATCTACCTCCAATTGTCCCTTCGGGATAGTGTTGTATATTCTCTCCACTGCTTGTTGCAACTCCTATTTCTTCTGTGTGGCCTCTTCTTTCTCCTTGCGTAGCTTAGTATTTTCTTCTTGCAGTGCTTCCTTAGTTGTAGTTGCTTTGGTCCACTCTACTAATGTCATGATTGCATGCAACTGGATTTCCTGCATCACACCCATCTACAATGTATGTAACACATCTGTTGGTATCTGCGATGAGACTAACTCAATTGAACTTACCGCCAAGGTGCACTCTTGCATTTCCACTGTGGGGAACTCTAAAGCTCCCGGTGCTATCTTCAAAATCCTACACTCTATTGATGTTGCTGAGGACTGAGAGACCGTCTGCCTTGGCCCCGTACTCTCTGTATGTTCTTCATCTGATCTACTGGTTGTTATTTGTGTTGCTTCTGATACTTGATGCACTGTAGCTAACTGCTCCTTCATGCTCATCTGCATTTCCTCCTATTTATGCGCCACTTTCTCCAATGCTTCCTTTGATGCTTCCTTGACTTGTTCGACAATATTTTCCAAGTCGTCTTTCATAAATTATTGGACAACCTGTTCTTTTGTCGCTTTCCTCTTCTTCTTTTGCTTTGAGGATCCTACCTCAATCTACTTCTTCCTCTTTTCTCCTACTCCTGGCGCGGTCTCCTACATCATGCCACCTGCAATGTTCCTTTATTCCTCTTCTTTTTCTTTTTCCTTGTCTTGTTCTTCTTCCTGCTCTTCTTTCGACTCTTCATCCTACTCCTCTTGTTCCTCCTCTGGGACTAGGACTCTCCACTATGCATCCCAATCATTCACAATATGGCTGACATCTTGCTCCGTCAGTATAAAATGTGTTGGAAACCATTGTGCATCTAGATCCCTTCTTGCTTGAATATACATATGGTGCATCTCGGCTTTAAAGCACGCAATACCTTTCTACACTTTAATGGTTTGTGCTTGTATGCGCGGTGTTGTCTTAATGATATCCTAGATCGCTTCATTATAGAAAAGGAATGTAATATTGTTATCAATTTTCCTCCTTGTGTTGTTGGTATGCCACAAATTAACATACCTAGCTGCTAGACATGGCTTCTGTGCAGCTTCCATGAACTATGAATCTTCTATCTCCCTCCATGCAACCAATGCAATTAAAATCAACAACCAGTCATAATGGAATGGTGTACCTCTTTCTTACACATCTATGCAATCCTCCAAGAATTCGTTTACTAGATAAGTTTCCCAATTTAGTTGTACATTTGCTACACACTTCTCAGTTGTTGCTATAATACGTACTGCTACCTGATCCTTGCGACGTTTTTTGAACAACTTGCAAGCCAAGACTTGCATCGCGAACTCAATTGTTTCATCATTGATGATTTCCACATCCATCCCATATTGTGCTCTGTGTGTGCCATATTTATCTTTTATCTTCTCGACTAGTGCTTTGTCATGCTTCTTATTCTTGAATAGGAGTGTCAATTCCTCCTCTGTTGTCAATAGCCCTATTATCTGTGCAATAAGCTTGTTGTCAATGGATACCCTCTTGTCCAACCACATGAATCCTCCTTGTATGCAAGTCAGCAACAGTTGTACACAGGTATTGATCTCTGGGATTCTGCCAAAGTGCAGGATTCCAACAAATTCAATATTCCTATGCACTACAACCCCATCGCCCATTGTTGAGGCTCTACTGTAATGATTGGTGAATCTGGACTAGTTTTTGTAGTCAGATATTTTTCTGTGACGAGATATGGGAATTGGTTTGTATCTGTAATATCATGGTCTACATACTTCAAAATCTTCACTACTCCCAGCAGATTTCCCCCACTATGACCTCCTTCAAAAGAACAGGTGTCTCCAAGGTATATTTTGGCGCCTTTGGCAAGTCGTCTGGGTTTTCCATCATCTTTATTGGAGGTGCATATGCCCTTGGAAACCTTGCTTGTCTGGAGCCTAATGCTCCTACTCCTGCTCCTGATGCTCCTGGTTTTTCTTACTCTGTCACATTGGATGGTTGCTTGGTGTGCACCTTTCTCAAAATGGAGGTGGGTACCTTTGGCAATGCCATTCCTCTGCACTCAGCTTCTACAACTTCCCTCTTCGCTCGGCTCTGCTCTGCTCTTCTCAACTTAAATTCGATTGCTTAAGGAACAATGCCCTCCTCTAATTTCCTTACCTTTGGTTTTATGGCCTTCTGTCAGTTGTCTTGTCTTTCTCTGCACCCATTTCTACATTCAATGTTAGCCTAGATTCGTGTACCATACCCTATATTTAGTCTAGATTTACTCGGGACTTTTTAGTCTATCCAAATCCCGTCAGCGATCTTCTGCATTTATTATGCCGCATCCCCGTTGCTTCTCCATCATGTCTACCTTTATTGCTCTGGCTTTCCTTCTGTGTGAATATTCACCAAGATATTGCTCATGTGCCGCTTGGTTCTCCTTTCTGTGCAACTTCGGCCTGTGCTGACTCTTCTTCTTTCTATCTGGGACATGCAATTTTTTTTCACACTTATTCTGACTATTGTGCGGAAGGACGGCTATCCCTATACAATTTCATCCAACTTCCATTGACAAATCCTTCTAGGGGTTCCCCATTTAGTTTCTCCAACTGAACGTCCCATGCCTTTGTGACAAATTTGATTACATAAGGACCAAACCAATGCATTCTGAACTTACCTGGGTGCTTCAGAAACTTGCTTCCATACTGCAAAACCATATCTCCAGTATTGACCTTCTTGTACTTGATATGTTTGTCATGCCAGGACATTTTGCACACATTTTGAACATGCTAATGGAAGCCTACAACAAACCGGTCTTCCTTCAATTCCATTAGTTTTGACAGTCTTTTCTCCATCGCGCCACAATCTGTGAGCTCCATCGGTGCAAAATTTGCGGATTCGTCACAATGAACTCCTTAGGCATGATTGCCTCTTGCCCCTACATTAGTTTGAATGGTGTTTGTCCTATGATATTCTTGCATGTCATCCTATATGCCCAAAATACTGTAGGAATCCTCAAGTCCTAGTCATCTCAGTTTACGTTGTATATCTTTGTCAACACATTATCCAGGATCTTATTAAATGCTTCATCAGTTCCATTTTCTTGAGTATGATAGGGGGTTCTCTTATTATGGTAACTATGGAATTCCTCTGTCCAGGCTGCAATTGTCTTATTCAAAAAACGGGTCCCCTAATCACTCATCAGAATTATTGGACATCCAAATCTTGTCACAACATTCTCAAACAAAAACCTCGCAGCTATCTGCGAGCTACAATCCTTGACAGGTTTTGCTTTATCCCATGTGGTCAAGTAATCTGTCATGGTGATTATGTACCTTGCTCCCAACCTTTTCACAGGTGGATTAATCAGCCCAAAAAAATCCACTACCCATTTGTCAAACGCCTGCAGTAATACTTGTGGCATCAGTGGCATCTCATCTCTTCTAGATGGCTTCCCAACGCGTTGGCAGACGTCATCGGTCTGACATAATTCCTTAGCATCCTTATGCAAAGAAGGCCACCAAATTCCTAAACGCATATTATTTTGAGTTGGTGTTTTCCCAGTGTAATGGCCTCCCGCAATTCCTTCATGGGCCTCTTTCAAGATCATAGGCCTTTCATGCGCTAATACACATCATCACATAATTCCATCTGTGCCCAACTTGTACAAGCTCCCAGCTATCAATTGGTAGTCTTCTACCTTGAATACTAATTGTTTCTTCTACTCAATCATGTACTCAGTTGGAACTACTCCAATACTCAAGAACTGTGCAATTTCTGAGAAGTAATCATCAACCATCTGAACTGCAAACAAGTGTGCATCTGGTAGACTTTCATCTATATTTCCTGCATCTTCCCCTAGAGTTATGTGCGACAAATGATATGGTCCTAAATTCAACTTGCATGGTTTCATGACGACTTCAAAATCATATTCATGAAATATTATCAACCATATGCATATCTTCCCCCCCAACATTGGCTTGTTAACTAGGTATCACAACGCATAGTGATCAGTATACATCTTGAAATGGGAGCCCAACAAATAATGTCTTAATTTCTGCAACGCATACACCATTGCTAATCCTTTGCGCTCTGTCATGGTATAGTTCTACTCACTAGTTGACAGCTTCCTACTAGTAAATGCAATAGGATGATCCAGGTCTCTTTCCCTCGACTGAGCTAGAAATGCACCTAACTCCACATATGATACATCTACATGTACATGAAATTCTTTCTTCTAGTCTACAAATACCAAAATGGGCGTCGTAACTAGTTTCTGCTTCAAGAAATCCAAGCTTTGTTGACACTCTTCGATCTATTGAAACTTCGTATCCTTCTTCAACAACTTTTCTAGCAGAGCTGTGATCTACGCATACCCCTTAATAAACTTCCTGTAGTATCCTATATGCCCCAGTGTAGCTCACAACTATCACACTGAAGTAGGTGGTTGTAAATTAACAGTAGATGCAATCTTCGCTAGATCCACCAACAATCCTTGTCTACAAACTACATGACCCAGTAGAATAACAAATGGAGCACAGAAAATGCACTTCTTCATATTTAAGGAAATATGGAACTATCTGCATCTATCCAACATCAAGCGCAGAACTTCAATATGGTTCCTTAATAGATTGAATATTGTCCAATCATCCAAATAGACTTCTAAAATTTTATGAATAAATTATTTGAATGTTGCAACAACCACACGAGAAAATATTGTTGGCACGTTATTCAACCCAAAAGGCATCACGATATACTGGTAACATCCCCACTCTATCGCAAAGGTTGTCTTGTGCCTATCCTCCAGTGCAATTTTGATCTGATGATATCCTAAGAATCCATCAGTGAATGAATAATCTTCTTGTCCACCTACATTCTCCAACACTTCATCTGTGAATGGAGTAGGGAACGGATCATGTAGACAGGAATCATTTAACTTGTGTAGATCCACACAAATTCGTATTCATCCTTTCTTCTTGTCTTGGACCACCATCGAAGTGATACATTCTAATTCTTCAACAGGTTATATAATCCCAGCTTCTGGCATCCTATCTATCTCATCCTTTACTTTATCCTTGTACAACGGGTTCATGCGGTATGGTATCTGCTTCACTGGTTTAACATTGGGCTTCAAAGGTATCTTCATCTCTCCTAACTCACCAACAATCCCCTTCATCTCTGAAAATTTAGTGGAAAACATATATTGATATTCACGCAATAAATCAACAATCTGTTCTACAGTTTCTTCATCCCAATAATGACCAATGTTTGCAAACTTGAGGTTATCTTCTGTAACAATATTGACCTTGTGCGTCTTTAGTGGCTTTGCATAATCAGTAAATCCTAGTTATGGCCCTTCTACTATGTGCTCTCCCTCTTTCTCTGGTATTCGCACATTTCTTGGGTTGTCATCCTCCTAATATTCTTCAGCAACTTTATAGCATTTCAAAATCTCCTTGATAGTCGCAGATGATTTATGTGCACTGCATATGGGTATGGCCCCTATCGAGTCTTCTGGTGCAAAAATATTCTCCTTGATATTCTGCAACACTACGTCCACCAAAGGAGCCCCATATTCAAAACTAAATGTTACCTTGAAATTTCTCATCATCCCTGTTAAAACATAATAACCATCTAGACATTAGACATAAAGCATTTTTCTGTTTTCCCTAGTGTTTAAACCATGTTGTTGACCAGCTAGTGCAAAGTCTTCATCATCCTGATTATCCAATATTTTGGTTTTGTCTTTATTTCCTCATTATCCATGCATGCACCCTCTTGCATGAATTTAGGCTCATATGCGCCATATTCCCTTATTTTATCCACCTACCATAAGTTACAATCAATTAAATGGGGCACCCTCCTTGATTTCATGCATTATGGGATGATTTGAGCACCGATGACCACTGAAAGTCAACTAATGTGCCCTCCATCACCAGTTAACTACTGCATGCACCCTCATGCGTCATTCTGGTCCACCTACCATTAGTTACACTTAATTAACTGGTCCCATTCAGGAGTTACAACTGGAAATCATGTCTAGTGATGGAATCTATGCCAATTAAGGCTGCCACATGTATGGATTCCAATTGCCTCTTGAGGCTCACGAATTTCCCTATTGAATATAAATGTGTACATAATGTTGAATAATAGATGCATGGAAAGTATTCCAATTGAGTTCCAATCTTTTTGTGTCCTTTCGCATTTTTTCTTCTCTATTTTCCTGTATATCTGTGTAAAACTTGCAAGGCTAGTTTTGTTGCTAGAGATCCACTTGTGAAAGAATTTTCACATGGTATCAGAGTGGTCTAGCTATCTAGTTCATCTCAGATACTTCCATTGATGCACCAGAAGTAACGGATTTTCCACATAAATCCTTAGGGAAATAACCTCGATAGCCTTGGCTCTACCACGGAAATATTCCTAGGTGTGAGGCACTCACGAATGTGCTTAGTGTCGAAGTAGAGATTGAGTGTGTTGATAAAAAAAATCTTCCAAAGTGTTTTCATAATATGTTTTGCAAGTTATTGTCTCACCAGGAATGCATTAGAAAAGCATGGATCATATTCAACCCGTGATCCTGAATCCATTCAATTATTTCGAATGGAAGGCAAAAATGGAGGTCCTACTTCGAAGTAAGGGTCTCTACAGAATCACCATGGCGCTAGAAAATGAACCAAATGATGTTGTTGAGAAAGCTAGGTGGTTTAAAAGATTAGATGAAGCTTATGGTTTGATTTGTCTCAGCATCTCCCAAGATCTTCTCTTTCATCTTGATGGTTTCACAACACCAAATAATGTGTGTACCAAGCTTGAGTCCCTATTTGGAAATCAAGATGAGATAAGAGGTCATCTATTGGAGAATGAGTTGACCTCATTGAGTCCAAGCAATTTCGACACTATGCAAGATTCCATCTCAAAGTTCAAATCACTAGTGCTTTAGCTCAAGCAATGTGGGATTGATAAGAAAGAAGAGCATATCATTCTTTCCATCCTCTCAAAATTGGGTCCTAAGTACTTAGTATTTGTCTCAACATTCTATGCAACCAAGCACGCAATTTTGAATTGGAAAATGTCATCCTTAAGCACATTCATAGAGTCTCTCACCAAATAGAAATACAAGTTGGTTCAGATGGGAGCTTTGAAATCCTCCAAGGACCATGTTCTTGCAGCTTATGGAGACAAGAATTCCAAAGGAAATAAAAAATTGAAAGAAAAGAAGTTGTTAGATGATGAGGGTTCCAATTCAACTGATGAAGCTTCCAATTCCAAGAAGAAGAATAAGAAAGGGGGATCCAAGTGCTCTTATGACAGCAAAGGTTTTCATTCTGAGAAATCTTGTATGAAGAATAAATTGAACATCATGACTCAATTGATCGAAAGGCATAACATTGATGCTCCCGATTTCACAAGAAAGACAGAACCAAAAAAGCCTGCTACTCACCAAGAACATTCTTGGTACCACTCACCAAGGTAATCATTTTTATGCTTTGAGTGCTCAATTTAAACCACCTTTTTATGCTTTTGATATTTATGATTCAAATGCACATTATGATATATCAAAATCGTAAATATCCATCCCTTCCTTGGAAGAATCTCCATTCAGTCCACCGGAACCACCTCTCAATCCTTGTGTTTTTTCACCTGTCTCTGACTTGCCTTCCGAAAGCTATTTCCAGGTCCATTTGAATCATTCCTATCAGATATATGATTCTCATTCAGAAGTTGATAAGCAGTTTTTATGGCCCACACATTCATCCTTCCCACTAATAGATTCAGAAAATACTCCTCAACCCCCAAGTGTGCCAGTTGGCAAACCCATGGTTTCCAAAACTGTGTCTCTTGTTTCAGTTGCATTCCAATATTTCATATATTTCATTGGTTGGAATACCATCACATTGGCTCTATTTGGACTGATATTCCACATGTTTGTACCTGATCTCACCCTTTTTTGTTTGAATTTTAAGGTTACACACTCTAAAAACCCTGTAGGTTCGCTCAACTATCAGTATAATTCAGCTGCACAATTCTTTCTTTCTGGGGTCATATTTGATCATGGAGATACTTCACCATTGATGTTTGTTGCTACATATGATTCATGTTTTGCTGCTACAGAGCTGCATAAGCTCCATTGTGAAATTAAGAAGGTGATCAATCAATTTAGAAAGTCATTGCATGGCTACATTATCCATTTTGCATATGCACAAGTTCTTGATCCTGTTGAGTTCTTTGATGTTTTTTTGTTAGGAGATGATAGCACAGATCTCTTTTCCATATTTTATTATGTTTTCAGATATGATTATGTATGTGTTCACATCAAGAAGCATTCATATTATGCTCCTCCATCAACAAAAGTTGAGTTCAAAGGGGCTCCTATGCATGTTTTTTGTCTACACTGCATTGAAAAATTGGTACATGATCAAGGAATCTACAACAACTTCACCAAGTCTCTCACCAAGAAGCAACCCATTCAGCTCATTCAAGTGAAGAAGAAGACATTGTGAATATCTTTTGTTTATTTTTGTGCCCTGTCCATTTTTTAGGGGGGGTTTTCTTCCCACTGGGTTTTCCTTCTTTCCTCGCTTACATGGAAAAATAAATTGTAAAGGGTGACGTTTGGTCTTTGTTACCAGGGCCCTATTTTCATTTTTCTCACATAATTCACACTTAAGGGGGGTGTTAGAACATAATAACCATATAGACATTACACATAAAGCATTTTTTTATTTTCCCTAGTGTTTAAACCATGTTGTTGACCACCTAGTGCAAAGTCCCCATCATCCTGATTATCCGGGACTTTGGTTTTGTCATTACTTCCTCATTATCCATGCATGCATCCCTTGCATTATTTTAGGCTCATATGCACCCTCTTCCCCGATTTTAGCCACCTACCATCAATTACAATTAGTTAATTGGGGAGCCATCCTTGATTTCATCCATTCTGGGTTGATTTGAGCACTGATGACCACTAACGGTCAACTAATGTGCCCTCCATCGCCAATTAACTCTTGCATGCACCCTCATGCACCATTCTGGTCCACCTACCATCAGTTACACTTAGTTAAATGATCCCATTCAGGATTTACAACTAGAAATCATGTCTAGTGATGGAATCTATGCCAATTAATCTTGCCATGTGTGATCTGGATTCCAACTACCTCTTAATGATCACGAATTTCTCTATTGAATATGTATTATAAATGTATACACAATGCTGAATAATAGATGCATGGAAAGTATTCCAATTGAGTTCCAATCTTCTTGTGTCCTTTCACAATTTTTCTTCTCTATTTTCCTGTAGATCTGCGTAAAACTTGCGAGATTAGTTTTATTGCTGGAGATCCACCTGTGAAAGAATTTTCTCAATCTCCTCCCATCCTGATATGCCTCTTTTCACTTCCATTTCTATATACCAATTCCTTGGAATGTTGTCTAGAGTGTGCACAAATAGATGTGTCCATTCCTACTTTGGCACTGCACTCCATGTGGCAATGCATTGCGCAATCTGTTGTGGTGGATAGCTCATCCCCGTGTGCTTCTTCGCGGTGTGCTCGGTCCCGAATATGACCTGCAATAGTATTCTACATTGCAACCACTCATCTATATTGCATTTATGCCGATCCCACCATCTTGTAGGTGTCGCTTTCAGCACGACATCTAATGCTAACAATATTTGTTGTTCCGTTATATGCACTTCAAATGCATTTACAAAGGAATCTACCTCAGTAAGTCCATCATACCTTGGGTGGTCACATACCTCAGTTCCAATCCAGTGCAACGCACTAGTGATATGCATACATCTCCTTGCAAATACTTCGTGCATCCTCTATTGCCATTATTCATACTTCGTGCTTCTTCTGAGTCTGACACGCAAGAGCTTATACTGCACCAGTTGAGTACACCGTCGGTCATAGGATTAACATAGTTATCCATCTGCATAGTCCAATCGTAGATGTTCTATGGTTCTTTGTTCCTGACTGGTTTTACATATCGTCTTCCTTTTGTAGGATCCAATGGCACAATAACTCTTAAATTTTATCCTTCAAAGATCATCTGCCTCTTTTTCATATCAATGATAGCTTTGTTGGAGAATGCCTAATCTATGCCAAGAAATGTTGGATACGGCTTATTGTCATCCAATATCTCAATAACTTCGAAGTCTGCTTTGTTTTGCACTCCATCAATATCAACTTGCACTCCTGTCATCCTTCCGATTGGAACAATTTTTTGTTGATTTTCCAGTCTCAACTGAATAGGTGACTAGATTAACTTGGGTTTACCCATCAATTCCCATGTTTGCTTTGGAAGAACATTCACATCAGATACCAAATCTAAAATGATGAAGTCTATGCCATAATCCTCCATCTGCGCACTAAGCTGAAATTCCATATTCGTCCTCTTCTTGTGTTGTACCCGATTGACTGCTCACTACATGACAAGAATCTCTCTATCTTGCATGCACTGATTTAATAGATTATGTAGTAGTTTCAATGCAATATCGTCCTTTATCAATTCTAAACAATTGTTTAAGATGCTTTTCAGCGTACCTATCTTCTTAACTAGCCTTTCTGGAATTGAATAATCATAGATCGGAGACATGTCGTACATAGTTGGTCTATCATACATAGGTCATGATGTCGATGCTCCACATCCTGTTGCTATTAACTCCTTCCTTGCTTGATGGTACATATCCTTCTCTCTTCTGGGATCAAACACCAAGTTGGGCTTGGAAGCTTCTCTAACCCATTGTTTAGTCTGAATTCTTAGATTTTCCGCATCAACTCCTGTTCTAGATCCTCCGCACGTAACTGCTACAATCTTGGGTTGGTCATCGTGCTCTTCTGCCACAATCATCTACACATGTTGGTTCTGGTTTTGGTTCATTTTCTCCTGCCATTTCGTGACCAGCAGTGGACAATATTCTATTGCATGGTCCAACTGTCTGCAGTATGTGGATGTCATGCATAGGTTTTGGCAGTCCCACGCAAAATGTCCCTCTTAGCCACAGTTGTAACAGATAATGGATCCTCTACCTCTACCAAATCCTCCTCTTCCTTAACCTTTGAATCCTCCTTAGGCTCCTTGATTGTAGTCCTTTGGAGTGTTATTTTGTTGTGTCATGCCTTTCGGTCCAAGTTCTCCTAGGACTCAGTATGCATTTAAAGTGCACTCTATCATGAGATCAAGTGCTAGACAATTTTTCTCATCATGTCCCACAGATTTACAAAAATTGCAATACAAACTTCTGGGCGTGCTCACATACTTCTGCAGCAAGAGACAAACAGTGGGGGAATGATTCTCTCTACATGTCTCACACCATACTCCTCCTCCCGTGGGCAAGGGATTTGTATATCACGTGCCCAAGTACTCTCTATAGGATGGACATCTATTCTTGTGATAACCTTCCTTTCTACAGGTTGTACACCATATATCTTCACGCTTTTCCTTTCCTTTAGCAATATCTTGCAATTGAATTGTCAGTGCTTCTAGCTACGACTAAACTTGATCCATCCCTACATCATTCTCTCCTACAGGGGATGCTTCCAACTTCATTGCCATCTCTAACACATCTGGCTGCGACGTAATTTTTTGTTGCGTCAAGGGGCACCGTATATGTGGTAACAGGCCTGCATTGAACCACTCCTTATGTTGCTCATCTTGAATTTGGAATGTCAACTTGTCCATCAACGCTTTGAATCTTTGGTCTAATTCCCAAATTGATTCATTATACATCTATCTAATCTCTTTCAATTATGTAATGCACTATGACTCGGATTTTGGTTTCTTGAACTCCTTTAACAAGGCTTGCTTGATGTTGTCCAATGTCATGGCTTGTGTAGTGGTTTGATATTTCATGTACCAAATCAACGCATGATCTCTGAATGTTGTTATCAGTTGCGTGATCTTTGTAGCCTCATCCTAGACTTGCTTCACTTGCCTCATCCTAGACTTGATTCACTTGCCTCATCCTAGACTTGCTTCACTTGCCATGTTTCCTCACAAACAAATAAATTCTAGTATGGATCGTATGTCTCCGCTCCATGGAAGGCAGGCATCCACAAGCTGGGATCTACCCTTGCCATTGTGGTATGCGCAGTATTTTGCTTTGGTACTGCTAGTTGAATCTGAGTTGTTGCACTACTTCCACTACTTTGGCTACCTTTACTACTATTACTAACTACAAATGAAAAAAAATCAGTTCTTACCTCAGATCTTGGAGATGCGCAAGAGGTCATGGGTTCGACGTAGATATTGTCCAGAGCAGGGATATCTACTTCTCTCGGACTGAGTTGACAGTGTTTTTCCTTTTCTGTATGCAATAGTCCTTCGATCCAAAATCCTAGGCAGATGTCTCTTTCTTTAAACTCACATTCTTTCTCGTCTATCTCAACTGCAGTCCTTTTCCTACCATATTTCCAAAATATTTTTACACCGCGCAGTAATCCAATCTCATCTACTGTCACATCTTCTTCATCTCTCAGCATTCTCATCTCATCCACTCTTCATTCATTCTTTCTTTCTTTTAGTTAGACCCTTCTCTCGTCATCCCCCAGTTCCCCTATGTGCACAGAGATGCTTAGCTACTAGGGTGATATAATTCCAATATCATAGTTCCTTTGTCGCACAGTAGCATCTTGAACCAGTTATACAATGACTTCAAATATCTTCTGCACTAAACCTTAAAGAAGTCCCTTTCAGCAGCGTTGTACAATTGGGTGCAATATATAGAAAACTCTATAACATACCCCCTTAATACACTATCCAACTAGAAATATATTGTGCGCGAGATTGGGTTACTCACAGTATTGGCTTATTGGATAGTTTCAAGGGTCCAACTCCTTGGTCTCACAATGTGGAATGTTGGGGTCTGTTCGACTAACCTTAACAGCCACTCAACCAAGAGTATGGGTAACTCACCAAAGAGAATCTCATGTATATATGTGTATATGTACTTATGTAACCACCATTCTATGTTGATCTGAGGGTTCTTGTTCTGACCTTTGGAAAATTTGTAATCCTTCCCTCATAACCACTCTTCTATCTCTTCTTTGGTCAGCCTCCATGGAACCATTAGTTGACCTCCACCTTCCCTTCAGTCGCAAATCTCGGTCCCGGCAACAGAACCATTTGTTGGCGTGGAGTGGACATACCTAGGTTATAATGTAAATTCACCAACAAAACCCTAGATATCAGCCCTTTTGGCATCACATACAAGCTAATGAAGTCTCACCCAAGGCATCTATGGGGACTGCAGGAACCAAGCTTTCGTAGTGCTGAAGGGATAGAAAGCATTCATTCTACTTATCTACCATTCATTCATCTAATGTGCAGAAACAAATAGCAGATTCATCATAACAAATAATGCAATCAAAGAAATAACAGAAACAGAGCATACGTGCACATTAAATAGAACATTCATCACATCAAATACATAAGATTTTTCTCCAAAACAAGGTCACTTCAACATTATTATCTTCTGGAACGGTCTTACAAAACATGTGCATTGTGCATCAGATCTTTGTGATACACCCAAAAATACCCCAACATTACATCTCATAAGAACAACAACTAAGTAATCCCCTATGAGAGCAAATCATGAACCACCCTTAACCTGAAGATCCCTTACATATTTATACATTTAAAAATGGGTTGAGCCCATTACAAAGTGGACACAAGTTCCCAACTACTTCTAACAAACTTTTTCCTTTTGCATGCATTGGTCCTTTGGCTAACTTGTCTTGTGGTCCACTTCCGATGTGCAATTCCCAAAATTGGTCCAAAACCCTGCTCCAACAATAATGAAGTCAACTAATCACAGCCATTCGTACATAGGATGAAGTTGTTTCATGTCACATGTGCGGGAAAAAAGAAGATTCACGAGGAAGGACCACCCTTTCCACCTCAAATCAAATCTCTACAAGGACTTACCCACAAATTGGAGGGCATGCTAGGTAGGTCCAACCAAGCCAATCTTCAATGTCCAATAATGGAAGGACATGTGTACCTCTAGCTTAGGCTACAAAAAATTGGCACAACCCCAAAACAACTACAAGTTCCACTTAAATGATGGGATCTCCAACAATTAATGAATATCTCCTTGGCTTATAACTCTCAAAATGGTTGAATTGTTCATTCCACAATATATTTGAACCTGAAGTTATAATAAGAGCACCCAATCAACCAAGCTTACTCCCAAAATATCCCAAGCAAATGTCAACTTAGTGCAGAACATTGTCTGTAGTGTATCAATGATTTCAGTAAAGCTCTTTAGGTATAGTTATTTAGGTAGGTTTTTAGCAGGTCCTAAAATGAAGAAGTATGGCTCGCTCTTCCTATCCTAGCCAGTGGGCTCTAACTAATTAAATTGCCTGAGCTCTGCCGGAATAGTCCTAGTGATACCACCAAGATATTTAAGCAAGTATGATTGTGAATGTTGTCTGGAGGAAGGCTCCTAATTACTAGGTAAGTGTTCCAGAAACCGCACTTGAGTCAATTCCATTTAAAGAAGAGTTGTAAACCAGTCTCTCTAGTATACTCACCGATGTTGAATTCCTTTCCCCATCTTCCTGCCTAGAATATTTGTTAGTATGCCTCAACCGAGTAGAGCCACCTCTGGGAGTTCCTCATCTCATTCTACTAGAACTCGCTCGGATACCATTGACATCTCTTCATCTCAAGTTCCCCCCTTTGTTAATGAGCTCGCATGCGTCTCCACACCCCATATGACAAACACATCTCCTAAACAGCTCATTGGTGTTTCCTGTGGGAAATACACCTAAGGTCAATCACAAAGTATTCTCTAGATAGACTTCCAGGTTAACACAACACATTGTCCCCAACACCTTCCATTTCCAGGCTAAGTTCGTAGAGCTATGCACTAGGTATTACCATCCCAAAAATCAAAATTGTTGATGGTCAAACCACCTTGGTACACATCAATGCTCTTATCATTACCCAATGTTGGGAACGTCTTTGGGCACCATCGTCTTGTTGCTAAAGGTGCAAACCAATAGCTACAACAAGATGAATCAGGCTCAAAGGGACACAATATTTTCAAGAATGAAGTACAATCAGGGCATGACATTCCTCCCACCCCATGGAAGATCAAGAGTTTTGCCCCCTAGGCCCAAAAATATTTTCAATGTTCACCCTAATTCTAGGGAGAGATACTAACGAAGACCATGATGAGAGGATGATAGCCATAGTGGATATCTAGAATGCAAAGGATAGCCCCAACTTCAAATATGGATAAGCCATTACAGTAGGAATGAGGTCCTAATTAGTTGATTTCTCTACTACTAGGATAATCAGGTACCCTTTTTCCTAGTATACATATTCATTCATCAGCAAGCACGTCACCTTTGAAGCACTTGATTCGCAAAGGACAGCCGAGGGAGCACCTAATAATATATATGATTGGCTTCCTATTGGCCCCCCAACAACTTCCCCTTGATTTTGCGAAATAAAGGGCCCCCATGTAAATTTTGTGCATACTTAGCTTTTGGTTTTATTTTATATTACCTTGCTTGATTCGATAGGTAATTTCATGGCTTCCTTTCTTAGGTGTTTTGTTTCCACACGCTTCTTTGGGCTTACTTCTCATGAGAATTGGGGTTTGATGATTTGATTTGAATTTATGTCATTTGACCTTTTTTACTTCTTGGTTGTTAAATGATGATTGCATACTCTTATTTTATGTTATCTAAGTTGGTTGTGTCCCTCGGTTTGAAGGGAATGAGTTATTTTGATCTTCCGACAGTCTTGTGAAAATTTTTGGTTCTTGATGCATCATTGAATAATTGTACACTTTGGCGGATTTCAATAATTCAATTAAGTTCTCAATTTTATAGGTTCCAACCCTCATCCTGCACTTTTACATTTTAAGGAATAGAACCATACCTTTGGTTATGACTTTTGATGATTCATTCAATTCTGCAAGCCTTTAACTTTTATTTATAATTTTGCCTTTTTCGCATCTTTTTTAAGGTGAATTTAAATATTTGTACTTTGGTTTGTTTAATTTGTAAGAAATGCTTGTTTTCAGCCGAAGATAACTTTTGCACTAAAAATATTTTTGTTCTACTTAAAATTATGATTTTAATTATACATTAAAAATGGAAAACATTATGAGATCATTACGATTTTATTTTATTTTATTTTTATATATACTCATTTTTATGATTCTATTTCTTTAATTGATAAATGACCCTAATGTTAATCTTATTATATTAAGTTTTTGAGAACATTTCTTTTTGGTATAAGGAGAAGATTATCTTTTAATGTAAATTTGTGTTCACTTTTAATTTTTTGGGGAAAGTTTTTTTTTTTTTAATCAAAATATTATTAACTTTAAATTGATCTTTATATAATATCAATTTTACATAACTATTACTTAATCAAATTATCATTTTGATTAAAAATTGTTCTTGAAAATGAGGTTATGTTCTTTGATTTTTCGGAAAGCATGCATTTGATTTTTCCGTTTCTATATGAAAGATTCTCCAAATTTAACAATTATTATTTTCTCCTTTTTCACAAATGATCATGGTAATGCGATGATAATGCCTTTACATTGAGTTTTCACTTTTTTTTTTAATTAGGCAAGATTTATGCATACACTAAGAGTTGTCTAAAAATTTAACGATTTGATTTACATGGTTTTTTTAATCGAAATACAACCTTTTTTTATTTTGTAAGATCTGAATTTTATTGTGTTTTAATGGTGATTTTGATGGTAGAAACCGATTTAACACCATTAAAAATCTCTAGAGCACCCAGAATTTTAGAGTTAAAAAATTGTAACCAAGATTTTTAAAAATTTATGCCGAATCTTTTCAAAATCATGTCGGAAAAACAATTTTTTTCTATTTAAAATTGTAGAACTTTTAGACTACATGTATAGATTACCACATCATTCTCAATATAGGAAGAAAATTACATTAAATGAGGAGAAATATTGTATTAAAAGGAACGATCCTTCCATAGTAAAAACATTTGAGAAATTTTTGACATAAATCTCGATCCACGTGAGCGTTGTATGTTGTCACACCATTTGTCACTTGTCCACGACTTCTTTATGTGATCAAACTTATGCAGGTTTCAAGGAATAACTTCCAGCTAATTTAATTTGGTTTTGAATTTTTATAACTTAACACTAATGCTTTGAAACTTTGCAACATTGTAGTGTTATTTGAATGTCATCTTTTTCGACTTTGATGTAGCGTTGACAGGTATGAGGAGGATGCACCTTCTAGTTTTTCGGTGGTCATTATATGAATGTAACCTAACTCATCGTCGAAGTAAGAGGATAAGCTATGATATTAATAAGAGGGAATAATTATTACCATCAATATTTACATTGATAGGGGTTTATATCTTAGAATTTGGGGTGGACTATCATCTATGTTTTTATTAGATTGAAGGAGGATGAGACAAGTGTATTGTCCAGATGGATTTTATGGTTGTCGTCCAAAATTTGAAATAGAAATATAAAAAATAACTGGTAGTTGATGCATGGATAACTAGACAATTGTACTGTCCAGATTGATTTTATGGTTGTCGTCCAAAATTTGAAATAGAAATATAAAAAATAATTGGTAGTTGATGCATGGATAACTGGTATCCCATGCATAGATAATAGGTAGACAACCCATTTAACTAAAGAAGGTAACAATTAGTTGAGGCATGAAGAACAATAGGTGATTACAACTAAGCATGGAGAACAAGTAATAGATAACTTCTTCATGGCACTTAACTTGTGACCTATCGATGTTCACCGACCACAAGTTAAGTGGTCGTGCTAGTAAATAAAAAAAGTTACACTAAATATTGATAAAAAAAGGAGTTCCCACGAATATCGGAGAGCACACCATAATGTAGTTTTAATGGATTTAACAATAAATGAGACCATCATAAAAGAAGGAGGAAGTGCCACGATGATATTGTTTCCAGAATTGAGAATAATGCATTGGATCATCGGTTAAATAACATTAGGGTTTAGTGACACGTTTTCTTTGAAACCGTTGAGAATATTGTTAAGAAATGTAATCTCACCAGTCCACTATTGGGCATTAGTGCATTAATTAGTTGAGTAGTTGGTAGGACACTTTGTTGTCCCATAGTATTTTCGGTTCCATGGTATTGTCCCACGGTATTTTGCTGGGATGTAATCCTATATATGATTGTGCTTAATAATGAGAAGGAAATTAATATTCCCACTGGTGTTTCATCCTTTTTTGTTTCTCTTGTGTTAAAAATTTAACATGGTATCAGAGCACATGGTCTAATCCATTCTCAGTTGCTTTTGGGTAAGCCTTTTCACAAATTGGAAAGCACACACACATACGATCTGATCTCACATATTCTAGAGGTTGTAGATCAAGATGGGAACACATTAGCGTGGAGGAGTGATGTTTCTTCACAGCATTGGGATGTATCTATCTTTTTTTTATTTTTCCCTTTGAAAACGTCGACGCGCCCTGTCCCTATTAGGAATTGTTTCACCCTTCCAATGACGCACCTGTTGTACAAGTGAAGCGCATCGCTAATGCACTCTTTGCACAGAAGAAGTGCAGCGATCACTGTTCACTTACACGGTTTTTTCCCGACGCGCCTTGTGACACATTGTGCTGGCTCCACTAGTTGTGGCACTGTGTTAAAGAGACAATCATAAAAAATGGTTAATACCAGTTTGAAGCAGATATCTGGACCAATGTTGACTGGAACCAACTATGAATTTTGTTCAATCAAGATGTAGACGTTTCTCCAGCTCAACAAATGTTGGGATATGTTTGAAAAAAAGTTCACAGAACCTGATGCAACCGCTCTGGCTGCTATGTCTAATGATCATAAGACTGCCCTTGCAGAAAGCCGAGAAAGAAATCTTGTTGCAAAATGGCCAATCCAGAGTTGCATTGAGGACTCCATTTTCTCGCGGATATCAGGAGACACCACTGCGCATCAAGCCTGGAATATCCTTGCATCCGCATACAAAGGAACAGACAGAGTCAAAACAATAAGACTCCAAACCCTTCGAATTCAATTTGAAAGTCTCAAAATGAAGGAAACAAAAAATATAGATCAGTTTATGACTCGGGTTTCAGGCATTATGATGCAATTCCAAACCTATGGCAAAGCTTTGGAACAAAACTTTGTTGTCCAAAAGATTCTCAGATGTCTCACTAAGAAGTTTTCCATGGTTGTTATTGCTATAGAAGAATCTAAAGATCTGTCTGGAATTATACCCTATAAGAGTTAACAAGGTCCCTTCTGTCCCACGAAGCTCAACTCAGTCAAGAAGAAGGGTCTTTGACAAATGCATTTAGCACTCAGGATTCCCTCGATAGAGGTCGAGGCAGAGGAGGTAGAGAACAAGGAAGAAGAGGAAAAGGTTCTAATTCTACAGAGGATAGAACCACCCATGAGCACTCAGATCACTGTGATCACTCTCACAACTCTCAGAACCAGAGGGGGAGAGGCAAGAGATGGACTAATAGGTCTAATATTCAATGCAACCACTGCAAGAAGTATGGCCATTATGAATGAGACTGTGGAAAGAAGAAAGCAGACCAGAGCAATGGCAGAGCCCATGTCTCCAATGTTGAAGAAGTCTCATCAGAAGTCATGTTTCTCTCATGCCAACTAACTAATGAAGAGTATCACTCAGATGTAAGGTTGTTGGATAGTGGTTGCAATAATCATATGACAGGTAAAAAATTATTGTTTTCTAGCTTAGATTCCTCTATTAATACAAAAATCAAGCGAGGTGATCATTATCTTGTTCCTGCTCAAGGCAAAGGCATTGTTCTTGTTCTTATTAAGAAGAATGAGAAGAAGTTTATACATGATGTATTCTATGTTCCTAATCTGAAAGTCAATCTAATCAATGTGGGTCAACTGATTCCAAACAAGTATGATGTCGGGTTTATTGATACTTATTGTGTTGTCTATGATAAACCCCCTAGTAGAGGACTCTTAGCCAAAATAGAAATGGCCAAGAATATAATATTCCCACTCAGTCTCATAAGTTCTATCCTGTCACAGTCATATGCACATACTTATGCAAAAACAGTCCATGGTAAAGGGGTTACCAGTCATGAATGAACATTCCAGTTCTTGTGAAGAATGTATCTTAGGGAAACATCAAATGGACAACTTTCCCACTTCCACATCTCGAGCCAAAGAACACCTTGAGTTAGTTCACACAAATCTATGTGAACCCATGCAAACTCAATCCATAGGAGGTAGTCTTTATTTTCTCAGTTTTATTGATGATTATAGCAGGAAAGTCTAGGTCTATTTTCATGTACATAAATCAAATACCTTCTCCACATTTAAAGAATTCAAGGCATTGACTAAAAAGCAGTTTGGTAAATCCATCAAAGTGCTCAGGTCAGATGGTGGAGGTGAATATGATTCACATGATTTTGCAGAGTTCTACAAACAGGATGGCATCCAGCACCAGTTCACTACCAGATACACTCCACAGCATAATGGAATTGTTGAACGGAAGAACCGGACCATCATGAACATGGAACGAAGCATGTTGCCATATAAGAAGTTGTCAGATGACTATTGGGTTGAAGCTGTTGCATGTTCAATTTACTTACTGAACAGATCTCCTACTGTGAGTGTTAAAGACAAAATTCCTAAAGAAGCTTGGAGTGGCACTAAGATTATTGTCTCACATCTCAAATTTTTTGGATGTGTAGCATTTGCACATGTACCTGAAGAATTGAGAAAAAAATTGGACAAAAGGAGTGAAAAATGTATCTTCAGTAGTTACAATGAACATCACAAGGCTTACAAGTTGTATACCTTGTCACCAAAAATATTGTGGTGAGCAGAGATGTAAAGTTCCTTGAAGATAAATTCTGGAGTGATCCTCAAAATGATTCAGCAGATATTTCGTAGCAGGAAAGTTCAGTTTTGTCAGATCTACCACTCAGAATGTCAAGATTGGAGGTACAGCAGTAAGAAGCAACACCAACAAACAGTCCACTACTGAACCAAAAAAACAAAAGTTTGAGGGGGATATATGAACAAACTCCTATTATTGATGAGCAAATATAGTATGCTTTGTTTTCCTACCAGCCCACATATTTTGATGAAGTAGTAAAGGATGCATAGTGGATACAAGCAATGAATGAAGAGATAGATGCTATAGAAAGAAATCAGACTTGGGCTCTTGTTGATCTCCCACCAAATAAAAGCAGTATTGGAGTCAAATGGTTCTATAAGACCAAACTGAATGAAATGTAGGGATATAGAAGCACAAATACAGGTTGGTTGCAAAAGGATTTGCTCAACAATATGGTGTGGATTATGATGAAACCTTTGCTCCAATAGAAAGGATGGACACCATCAGAGTTGTACTTTCAATAGCTGCTCAAAATCAATGGCATTTTTATCAAATGGACGTGAAATCTGACTTTATCAATGGCATACTTGAAGAAGAATCCTATGTAGACCAGCCACCTAGATATGTTGTCAAGGGTCAAGAACACAAAGTGTGCAAGCTGAAAAAAGCACTGTATGGTCTAAAACAAGCTCCCTGAGCTTGGTACAGTAGGATTGATTCCTACCTCATTAACAATGGGTTCAATAGGAGCAGTAATGAGCACACTCTATATGTCAAAACAGATCAACAAGGTAACATTATGGTTGTATGTCTTTATGCTGATGACATGATTTACACTGGAAATTTGATGTTAGAAGAATTTAAGACAATCATGAAAAAGGAGTTTGAAATGACTAATCTAGTCCTTATGAGGTACTTCCTTGGTATGGAAGTTAACCAAAGTGAAAGTGGCATCTTCATCTGTCAGCATAAGTATGCTACAGACATTCTACAAATATTAAGAATGGATAAATGCAAACCAACAGAAACCCCCATTGCTACAAGCACCAAGTTAAGTAAGAATGATGATGGACCAGCAGTGAACTCTACAATTTATAAAAGAATGGTAGGCAGTTTAATGTATTTGGCTGCAACTAGACCTGATCTGATGTATGTTGTCAACTTGATCTCCAAGTTTATGGAGTCTCCCAAAGACTCTCACTAGCAAGTTGGTAAAATAATTCTAAGATATGTTGCATGTACAATTGGATATGGACTTTGGTACTCTCATTCACCAGACAGTACTCTCACAGGGTACACTGACAATGATTTTGCAGGCAATATTGATGATAGGAAAAGCACATCTGGTTATGCTTTCCATTTGGGTACCAATCTGATATCATGGGCCTCTCGGAAACACCCCATTGTCAGCATGTCTTCTGCAGAAGCAGAGTATGTAGCAGCAACTACAACAGCATGCCACGCAGTTTGGATGAGAAGACTTTTAAAGGATATGGGACACACAGAAAAAGAACCAACTCCTATTTTTTGTGACAATAGTTCTACAATAATATTGTCCAAGCATAATGTCTTTCACAAAAAGAGTAAATATATTGACACTCGATATCACTTCATTCGTGAGTTAGTCAATAACGAAGAGATCGCTTTAGTGATTTGTTGCTCTAAGGATCAATTGGCTGACATGTTTATCAAACCATTGGGAACACTTGCATGTGATTTTCAGAGAAATCACTTAGGCATTGATAGTGCTGAGAATATTGTCCCAGTTGAGATTAAGGGGGTGTGTTAAGAAATGTAATCTCATCGGTCCACTACCGGTCATTAGTACATTAATTAGTTGAGTAGTTGAGTAGTTGGTAGGACACTTTGTTGTCCCATAGTATTTTATGTTCCATGGTATTGTTCCACGGTATTGTCCCATGGTATTTTTCTGCGATGTAATCCTATATATGTTTATGCTTAATAATGAGAAGGAAATTAATATGCCCATTGGTGTTTCATCCTTTTTTGTTTCTCTTATGTTAAAACTTTAACAAATATGGCTTAGATAGTTGACAATAACATTCTCGATGGCACAAAGATCACTCCAATAGCTAACAAAGAAATCATTGAAAGGATTTGTCATGTCACATGATAAAAGAGATTGTACCTAGTCATCAACGCAATTATGATAAGATCAAGTTTGGTTATGAAAATCTATCATCGCTGCAAAAACTTACAAAGATTCTCATCACTAAACATCATCTTATTGTTATCACTGAGATCGTTTTAGTGATGACTACCCAAATCATTGCATAAGAAATGCATAAAATCACTGAGCAGTAACTTGGAACGAATATTTGAGTTAAAGTTTGAAGAGAATATTGAAGAGGCCACATCTCCATTGCTGATAAAACAACCTCTAAAGCATAATTTTACCAATACGACGTCAAATCTCCAATCTATCAAAGGAGTTTCAATTGTTTTAGAATCACGTCGTCAAAGATGAATTTGAACTAAGATAAGATCTATTTTACAATTTTATTTGTATTGATTTCGTGTTTGTATTTTTTATGCAGGTTAAAATTATTAGGGCAAGATGACGCGTGAAATATTATGGAAGTTACATTAAATCATCAAGAGCAGAAGATTACTATGGTTGACAGTAGAATTTGCAGGTTCAACTGTGAATATAGTAGGATGTGTTGGAGTTATTCCCTGTGAAATAACATGTAAAAAGGATGCCATCAACTGGAGTTGAAAAGAGTTGAATCTATTCACCAGCAATACAAGAGGTTACGTCGGATTTTGAGTATATCTCAGCTCACAAGGAATGCAATTAAACCAGCATAGACCTATCTAAAGGGGGATTTACCAAGCGTTGAGAGGGATCAAATCTCTCAGAGGTGCAAACCCTTTTTTAGACTAGAAATGTTAAGGAAATGTGTAATGCAATGTATATGGTTTTAATTTATCTAATTTGTGTAGTTTTATATGTATGTCTTTCTAAATATTTTAAATCTAATTTGAGCCGACATGTTATTTTTTATAATATTTTATTATTTTTATAAAGGACGCGTGTTAGCTATAGGATGAGCATAGAAGGAGTTACAAATCTCCCTCTACTGGGCTGTAGAATGCAGCTCTTCAACGCAATCAAGTTCTGTAAATTCTAGAGGAATTTATTTTACCCAAATTCTGTAAATTCTCTTAGTTTCTTTTGTATTGGAAAGTGGACAAAGGGAGACGCTTCCAGGGATGATTTCTGGATATACACAATTCTATAAAAAATTATTGGAAAGAATTTATTAACCGAGATCCTTATCGCTTTTGTTTCAGATCCATTTGAAAGTTGTAGTAAGGTTTTTCTCTACTTATTTATTTTGAATATATAAATCAGATACAATTTTTTTATTCATACCTATGTTTGACATTTTATGTTTATTTGTCTGTAATGATTGCTCTATTGTAATTGATTGGATGAAATCATTGCAGATTTGACGTATAAACTATATAAGCATAATCGAATAAGGTTATTTGACTCTATAATATTAATGTGCTCGACATACTACTATTTGTTTGATTTTTATAAGTAAACAGTAATATAATTTATCTTTTATATATCAGATGCTTGTGTTCATCACACTCTTGCAACATAGATACATAGGTTAGATTTTTTTATTTTGTTGTAGTTGTTCAAGTCATGTTTCTACAGTCTTTATTGTGTTTATCGGACTTATTCTGCTATGTTTTTTGTAGTTTATAGGCATTGTCAGGAGCTACTAAAATTGTTATTTCGTAGCTACTAATTGTTTTCATTAGATTGCATTATAGTTTAGTTTGAATTCATTTTAAATTAGATTTTGAATTTAGGAACTTAGATAAATCCAATTGTAAGTCTCCTTTAGATGAGCAAATTTGCATTAGTGGCAGCGCGGCCCTTGTTCTCATGAGAAGAAGCTATCCCAAACAGATCGGAAACTACCTTAAGGACCCTTTTTGGGTTGCTTCTATTTCATTGGTGAGTAAGTCAAATATTTCCACGAACACTTCCTTGGTTGAAAAAGGAAGTTCGTGGGGCTTCTTTCCTTAAATATGTATCAAAATTCATGCATAGATTTTATTCCATCATTCTAGGAGAAGAACAAAAAAGGATGCGTGTCGAGATCAGGCCTTATTTATAGCTTAGAGAGGAAACTGAAAGGGGAGATTGGTTGTTAGGAGTTGAATTTATAGTTATGAACCCAAAAATATTATGTTGGGATATGTAAAGAAAATGGTTGAAGTAAATGTACTTCATTTCTTAAAGGAAAAGAAGAAGGACAAATTGTCCTTCCTAGTAGCTATGGGGGTTGTGCAATTAATGATAAAAGAGGTATCAAAGAGGCCTTATAGATTGTAAATGGGCTTGGCCTAGTCTTATATCAACCATGGAGTTATGAGCCCTGTCTGATGATTGGATAAGGAAAGGGGAGGAAGCTACCAAACCCTCATAATCATGATTCTAGGCTAGAAATTGAAAAACTAGCAAACAAAGAATGATATGAGGAGGTTGAGGCTATTTTGAGGGGTGAAAGATAACCCCAAAAGCTAGAAAAAAAAGCATTGCTAGCTCCCAATCCTAAAGTACCTTAGGCCCCAACTTACTACACATTCTATAGGTCAAAGGGAGACATAGTTACTAAGAAGGATATGGCCTTTGAAGCTACCCCAAAAAAGTATATATGTTGAAGTAAACCAAGATGGCTTCAGCAGGCACAAAAGAGTATCCTAGTGGAGAATGAGGAAATGATTACATAAATAATATGTGTCATACCCTAACCTTCCTCAGGATGGTGAATTCAACAAAATATATGATAATGTTCATGACGATGAAGAGGAAGAATTAGGGATAATGGAGATGGAAGCAATAGGGGAGACAGTGTCGATGGAGGAGGTGATAAGGAAGGCAAAACAAGGGACCAGTGATCCCTCAATAAAACAAAAACTAATGGATCCCTTGCCTTACCCTAAGGAACTCCCCATAATGCAAGATATGGGGTACTCGATGTTAATTTTTCAGAATTTACTTCAATCTGATCTAGGATCTTAACTGAGAGAACAACATGTACAACATATCTATAGCATATCAATCATGGACAATAATGCAAGCACACAAGAGACACGGAGTTTACTTGGGGAAAACCATAAAGGTGAAAAACCCCAATAACTTCCTCAAAGATAGATAGAGCAATGATACAACCCAAGCATAAGAGATAGACATCTCCTAGCAGCAGCTTCTCCTCCTCCACAAGTGCGCCACTCTCCAAAGAGTGTGTGTGTGAATATAATGATGAAATAGAGTGCCTCCCGCACTCTATTTATACTTGACTTGACTTGCCTAATAACCTTTACTAGGTCGGCCTCAATTTAACCACATAACACAATGCTGACTGGGCCGACACCCAATAGGGTGGTCTAATAACCCTTTGACCCACATGGCCAACCCCCAATAGGGTGTTCTAATAACCCATCAAGTATAAGTTACGACACTTACAATATAAATGACGACACTTCCATATAAAGGAATAATAACATCTCTATAGGAATACAAACACTTCCGTATAGAGGAATAATACCATCTCTATAGGAGTACAATATACATATATGAAATACATTTCGAAGTTACATATACATCAACACTCCCTCTTAACTAGGAAGGTATTTCTCGACACAGGTCTTCTAGCACAAGTCTTCTTCTCTGGATCATCATCAGCGAATCATCATCCTCGAATCATCGTCATCGTCATGGCTGCTGCTATCTCAATCAATCTCTGAATCTACTCGTCATAGGAAGTTCTACAGATCCAGTCCTTTTTCATACTGGATGTAGGCCCACCACCTGCAGGTCTTCATCATCACTGGCCATACTGTGGAATCCTCAGGACTTATTACGTGCGTCACAAAACCTTAAAAGAGTCTCTTGACTAGCAAGAACCCTAAAGAGCATCTGAGGCCTTTTTCATCATGTCCAGATCTCCAGGACTTATTACACATGACTGTCACAAAACCTTAAAAGAGTCTCTTGACTAGCAAGAACCCTAAAGAGATCTGAGGCCTTTTTCATCCTGTCCAGATCTCCAGGACTTATTACATGTGACCCCCACCACAAAACCTTAAAAGAGTGTCTTGACAAGCAAGAACCCTAAAGAGCATCTGAGGCCTTTTTCACCCTGTCCAAATCTCTAAGACTTATTACATGTGGTCACCACAAAACCTCAAAAGAGTGTCTTGCCAAGCAAGAACCCTAAAGAGCATCTGAGGCCTTTTTCATCCTATCCATATCTCCAAAACTTATTACATGTGGTCATGGAAATGCCTCGAAAGAGCATCTGAGGCCTTTTTCATCCCGTCCAGATCTCCCAGGTCTACTTACATGCCATCCCAGAGTAATGCCTCGAAAGAGCATCTAAGGCCTTTTTCATCCTATCCAGATCTCCTAGGTCTACTTACATGCTCATCTGCACAACCTGTTCCACGGCCATAGAGTATCAACCTAATACTCACCATACATCATCCTGATGTACACATGATCATCCTGATCATCAACACTGCATCGTCCTGATGCATGTCATCTGGAGCAACATCCTGAAGCTCGTCATCCATGATCATCCTGATCATACAATGCATCTACCTGATGCATACCAAGTATCTACCTGATACATATCATCATACATGATCCACCTGATCATACAATGTATCCACCTAATACATACATAGATACATGATCCACCTGATCACACAATGTATCTACCTGATACATATCAACATACATGATCTACTTGATCATACAACGTATCCACCTGATACATATACAAATACATGGTCCAAGCATCCAACATGATGCATATACAAATACATACAAATGATCCAACTAATCATATCCAGCATCCAACATGATGCATACATACATAAATTATCCAACTAATCATAGCCAGCATCCAACATGATGCATACATACATAAATGATCCAACTGATCATACAAAGCAGAAACTAGAACATCATCCTGATGCTCATCATCCAGTGCTTACATCCATAGCCATGTTAAGGATCCTCCTTCCACCATGATTGGAATGGCTTCAGCAAATGTCACCATCACTTCTTCCTCGAAGTGTCATCAATCTAAAGAACACCAAGCCTCTCTCTGAAGTACTCGAACTTCACTCTGGCTAGTGGTTTCGTCAGCACATCTGCAACCTGCTCATCCGTCACAACATACAAGAGATTTATTGCTCCTCTCTGCACCATATCCCTGATATAGTGATATTTGATCTCAATGTGTTTCAACCTGTCGTGGAACACTGGATTCTCAGACAGCTTCACGTAACTGTGGTTGTCACAAAAGATACCAGTATCCTCCAGCGAGAGATCAAATAACTCAGACAGTAGCTTTTGAAGCCATACTGCCTCACAACTAGCTGAACAAGATGTAACATACTCTACTTCAGCTATACTAGGTGTTACGTAGGACTGCTTCCTGCTAAACCAAGAGATCACACCTGATCCCATACTGAAGCAACACCCAGAAGTGCTCTTCCTATCTGCAGCACTGCCTGCCCAATCTGAATCAACATAACCCTGCAGGTTAAACTTTTGATTCGCATCATACTTGAGCCCATAGTCAACCGTACCCTTCAGGTACCTCAGAATATGCTTTACAGCATGTTGATGTATATGTAACTTTGGAATGTATTTCACATATATGTATATTGTATTCCTATAGAGATGTTATTATTCCTCTATACGGAAGTGTCGTCATTTATATTGTAAGTGTCGTAACTTATACTTGATGGGTTATTAGACCACCTTGTTGGGGTCGGCCCTATATAAGTCATGTGGGTCAAAGGGTTATTAGACCACCCTATTGGGGGTCGGCCATGTGGGTCAAAGGGTTATTAAACCACCCTAGTGGGGGTCGACCCAGTCAGCATTATGTTAAGTGGTTAAGTTGAGGCCGACCTAGTTGAGTAAAGGTCAAGTCAAGTTAGTGTATAAATAGAGAGTGTGTCTCTCTCATTTTACACATTCTATTCTCTCACTCACTTGGGAGAGTGGCGCACTTGTGGAGGAGGAGGCTTTGCTGCTAGGAGAAGACTATCTCTTGTATTCTGGTTGTATCATTGCTCTATCTATCTCTGAGGAAGTTATTGGGGTTTTCACCTTTATGGTTTTCCCCAAGTAAACTCTATGTCTCTTGTGTGCTTGCATTATTGTGTCCATGATTGATATGCTATAGATTTGTTGTACATGTTGTTCTCTTAGTTAAGATCCTGGATCAGATTGAAGTAAATTCTGAAAATTTAACACAACAACCAGGTGAACACCTCTGGGATCTGTCAGGAACTGGCTCAATGTGTTCAGCGCAAAGCAAATATCTGGTCTAGTGTTCATCAGGTACATCAAGGACCCAATCATCTGACGATACACAGTGACATCAACCGGATCATATGAAGCATCACATAGAAGATTCAGGTTCGATGCCATAGCCTCGCAGTCCATCATCCTGAACCTCTTCAGGATCTCTATTGTATACTTCTCTTGTCCAAGGAAGATTCCATCTGCACTCTGCCACACCTTCATACCAAGAAAATAGTGCATCATACCCAATTCCTTCATCTTGAACTCGGCAGCAAGCTTCCTCTTCATGTTGGCAATCAATCTATCCTCACCTGTTACAAACAGGTCATCCACATACAATAGTAGTATCACTGGATTGCCTTCCTCAACCTTGTAGTAAAGGTTGGTATCCGCTTTACTCTTGGTAAAGCCCAAACTGGATAGAAATCTGTCTATCCTACCATACCAAGTTCTACACATATATGAATTCTCGTCATGTGTCTCAAAACCAAGTGGTTGCTCCACATACATTTTCTCTTCAACTACACCATTCAAGAAAGGTGTCTTGACATGCATTTGGTGTATCTTCCATTTCATCACTGCAGCCAGAGCAAGTACTGATCTGATGGAAGTGTATCTGGCTATAGGTGTAGAAGTCTCTTCATACTCAATCCCTCTTTCCGGGAGAAGCCACGAGCTACAAAACTCGCTTTGTATTTCTCCATGCTACCATCTGCAGCATGCTTGATCTTATAGATCCATTTGGAAATCACAATAGACTTCCCTTCAGGTCTTGGGACTGCATCCCAAACATCATTCTTCATGATTGACTGGTACTCCTCGATCATGGCATTCTTCCCGAATCCTGGGAACTTCAATATATTCAATATCTTGAATAGATAACTTTGTTGCTGAAACAAATGTTTTAGTCATTCTTTTGTAGGTGCTTGTATACGATCTTTCCTACAAAACAAGTTAAATTGCATGATTAGAAACTTCTCATAGTTTTAAGACCAAATTATTACACATACAGAAATATGTCATACAATCATGCAATTATTTTAGCCAATGCTTTAATACAGCATTTATCCATATCCCGTAACTTTATAGATGCCTTCCAATCTCTACCAAAACATTGTTTAAGAGTGTGCACAACTCCCAACATGTCAGCAAAGAGGTTTCATTCTAGATAAGTAGCAATGGAATGTTGTACAGTGCCATAGGCCACTTACCCATTACATTCATATTAGTAGTATGCTATTCATTAATGCAATTATTCTAATATGCCAAAATACACACCCTGAGTCTAGCAACATAAGCATATACATCATTGAACAATATTATTTAAACAAACAAATATGCAAGAAATTAAAATACTTATCTTTGTTTGGTTGTAGGGTTGACTCCCTCTCAGTCTTTGCTTCCTTTCTGTAATTCCATTCTGAAGTGGATTGTGAGAAGTGTTCAACTCCCTTTGAATATCTGCATCCTTGCAGAAACTACTGAAGTGTGCTCCCTATTGATCTTTGCTTCCTGGATTACCTGTCCTTGAGCTTATATCCATCCTTAATCACTATGCATGATTATTAGCATCATCATTGTTTTATCCTCGAGGTCTCATACATAATCACACATTCATTAGTATAATCTTAATACTATCAAAACACAATAATCTTAAACATGTATAGTCATGATCATTTCAAACATAAATAATAAACATTAGTATTCAAGGTTTTAGGGAAGACTTCTTTTACTCATGCATATTCTTATTTGATCATAGGACTCTTCTGGTTAGTCAAATCATCAATCAAGATAAGAGACATAATATGCATCAACCCTTGATTACTTACATTTCTAACTTTATGAATAAACATAACCAATCATACCAAGTATACTTATATAAGGGATCCTAAAACAAGGTAATATTCTAACTTGATATAGGAAAAACATACCTGGATTACTATGTTCGCTAGTTATGTCTAACATACCCGCATGATGTCTTCTGGTTCTCTTCAATGACTTGTGCTAGTAACCTGCATGTCTCATAAGATAACCATTGGAGAACCAAGTTATACATACCTCGTAAGTAGATCTTCTATGTGATCCATGACAATGGATGAATCTTTGTCTTCATGTCACCATGATCATATGTTCTTGAAGTAGAACATGATTTGTCTTTCTTGGTGTACCTGTATGAGTCATACCTATCGAGATTGCTTTGTAATCTTCTTATGTAAGGCCTTAGCCTCATCTCCCTCTAAAACAAGAACTTCTTCACTCATGCAGGTGACCAATCCATTCTCTTCTAGGATTAACCTAATCCACTTGATTTGCAGGAACTAGATCTGGAGTTGGATTAGGGTTTGTCAGAAAAACCCTAAAACTTCAAACTTTGAATTTAAAACTTCTGAAAGGATAGAAAGATGCACCTTGATGAGCTGATCAAGCCAGTATACTCAGAATTTGAAAACTGCAAAGTTTCACCCCTCAAAATTGCCTTTTGAAACTTCTGGATTCACTGGACATGACCCAGAACTAGGGTTTGATAAATCCCACCCTTATGCCAAATCAAAAGGTTCTATCCAAAGCTCTAAGCTTCTATTTTTCTGAGGAGCTTCTAGCTGTGGTCACAGATTTCAAAAATTCCCATTTTTGCAGAAGCCCTAATTTTCCACTTTTTCAATCAAAGTCCTGAACTAGGGTCTAATCAAGCCCGACCTTCTGCCCAACCAAAAAATCTGATCTTGGTCTCTAAATTTCAAAAATTCCATGGTCTCCGATTACAAAAATTCCAACTTTCTCCGAAACCCTAATTCCCGGAGCCATGAATGAAGGTGCTCAAAATCCAATTCTGTTTTGACAAAAATATGCACCTGATTGTTTCTGGTGTAACTCCAAAATTAGGAATCCGAAGGGTCTAAAAATTCTACCTGTGGTAGCCCGACCTGTCATCTTTCCAACCCCACAGGTCTGACCTCAATTTTATTCTCTGAGAGAGATTTATTCCAAGTGTCGCAACGTGACCTATTTATAGGATAAAACAGGAGAGCTAACTTGTACGACGTGCCACGTGTCACTGGTTTAGTTTCGGCCTCTGAAAAAGTTACCTGAGAAAGCACAGTCCGTGCACTACCTATCACATTTTAGGAAATTTTATTTGGATCTTCCTAGCCCAAGTTATGACCTTTTTTCCTAGGTCACCTGTTTATGACTCAGATCTGGAAGAGGTAGAAACCCTAGATTGTACAGATCATAAAACACAAATTACAACGAATTAGAAGTTGTACTTTGGACCCAAGGTACATTGGGATCTGATCTTCGACCTCTAAACTTTTCAGATCCAAACACTTCGCCAAAATGGATTTATAGCGAAAGTTCTACGATGACTGGTGTTTTCTATATCAAGCCCTAGCATCGCAAGTGCAACAAGTGTCATACATGCCATACCATGCCTTCTTTCAGGCTAGCTCTGATACATGTTAATTTTTCGGAATTTACTTCAATCTAATCTAGGATCTTAACTAAGAGAACAACATGTACAGCATATTAATCATGGACAATAATGCAAGCACACAAGAGACACGGAGTTTACTTGGGGAAAACCATAAAGGTGAAAAACCCCAATAACTTCCTCAGAGATAGATAGAGAAATGATACAACCCAAGCATAAGAGATAGACATATCCTAGCAGCAGCTTCTCCTCCTGCACAAGTGCACCACTCTCCCAAGAGTGTGTGTGTGAATAGAATGATGAAATAGAGTGCCTCCCGCACTCTATTTATACTTGACTTGACTTGTAATAACCTTTACTAGGTCGGCCTCAACTTAAGCACATAACACAATGCTAACTGGGCCGACACCCAATAAGGTGGTCTAATAACCCTTTGACCCACATGGCCGACCCCCAATAGGGTGGTCTAATAACCCATCAACTATAAGTTACGACACTTCCGTATAGAGGAATAATAACATCTCTATAGGAGTACAATATACATATATGAAATACATTCCGAAGTTACATATACATCAACACTCGAAGGATATATGAATAGGAAAATAATGTCAAGAAATTACCAATCCCATCACCATGGAGAAGAGGCTAGCAAGACTAGGATTGGGGGGAAAACGCAAATGCATATTCGGTCAAACAAATAGATATATTTGAAGCATTTGCACCCCACCTCATATCACTCAATGATGGGGACCAATAATTGAAGAGGTCACCTCCTCAACACAAGCCATAAATTCCTAAGCATAAGGAGATCCCTCCCCCCCACCACGAGGCTGTAACTAGGAAATCTCTATCCTCAAAACCAGTGGGGAAAACCCCACTATAGAGAAACAACCTCAAGGAGAAGAAGGGATTATTGAAGCCAAGAAGAGGAAGAAAAAGTCTCCTCATCTACTCTAGAAGATATGCTCATTGATATGGGGTGAGCTAGAAAAGGGAAACTGGATGATTGGCTCATGCAAGAAGAGCTTGAACAAAAGAAGGCAAGAATAGTGTCTCCTAGTCAAGAATCAATGTAGAAAAAAATATAGGAGGCCCCATTACTATCCAAGAGAATATAGCAAGAAGTTCATGAACCAAGTAGTGTTCATCGAGTGGGGGTCTTTGTCCTCACACATCACCTCCTCCACCTTCTCTTAATTTGACTAACATATTTTATGCTACAACTTTTAAAGGGGTTTCTAAATGTAGCACTAGTTATTCTGAAGAGGCGAGGCATCAAATTTCATGGGCCAGTGTAATCTACCTAATGGATACTTGTGACCCACTAGAGATGTTTAGAGAAGAGCAAAGAAGGAGAGTTGAAACTCAACAGTGTATTCTAAGCACAAATACCATATAATCTCAAGAATAGGATAGGCTATTACCAAGGTATGATCCTACCACAAGACAATTTATCATAGAATAAATACAAGGAGATGCAGCCACAAGATTGGAGATCTTTACAGATTACCTTAGACACAGTTGGTATCCCACCTGAGGATGATATTTCCATGGCTCAAGGATAAACCAACATCATGTACAGTAAATATCTTAAGGAAACATCCTCTAGCAGTGACAACAAAAAACAATTGGATGCCATCACCATTAAAAATCAATTCTTGAATGCTATGGTGAAGGCATTAGAGGTAGATAAGGATAAAATACAGACGATCCTACTAACAATAGGAAAGGGGAAACAAGAGTTTGGTGATATTATTTTTCTTTTGAGGAATAAATATGAGAGAATAAAATATCTAGAAATCCCAAGGATGGATCAAGACATACCAGTTACACAACAAATGTTAGATGAGCAGCGAAATTTTACCCATAAATTGAATTTCTTGATAAGGGAGGATACATCTCTAGCATATCAACATCATATAACAAAAACCAAAATTGATACATTAGAATTTGATCACGGCATTGTGGGGGATTTAATATTTAAATAAGAAGAAGCCAATTCCACAATTGACTCACTGAGGAATGAGATCATAGAGGTCCATAAAGGTTGACATTGACATATTCGAGGACCCAACGGGTTACTTCCGTTGAGTCCATATCACAACTAGAGATGAGAATTGAATAGTTAAATCGATAATTCATGGAGTGGAGGACTAAGCCTGGAAACAATACCATGGTTGCAATGAAAGCTTGTGTTCTTGCTAAAAAAAGAAAGAAAAATTGAAGGCTCAAGGGGAAAATCTAGATGCAATAGAAAAGAAGCTTCACAAAGATAAGAAATAAATTCTTGGGATAAAGGAAGAAATAGAATCCTGGAAATCCATGCATGAAGAATACCTTAATGAAGTAAGGATAGTCAAGATCCTTTGGGACATAATGAATTTAGTTTGGGAACATCTCTCATAGGATTTTCCTTCAATAAGAAATCACCTCCAATTCTATTTGGAGTTTAAAATTTTGTAGAAAGAAGAGACCAAATACCTAGGCGACATAGAGAAGGATATACAATCTAGGTTCAAAATAGCTAAAGTGGCAAAGGGGTCGTAAACACGCTTTCTACTCACGAACTAGACATGTTGGGAATCAAATATAGGACTGTGGTCTATATGGACACAGAGACATTAATCAACAAGTTCAATAGCTTAGGTGTCAAATCCCATAATTTTCCAAAAAAATTTAAAACTTTTAAAAATAGCAATTAGTACTATTAAATGCATTCCTTGATCTGTTTGTGTTAATTAAATGATCATAAATATGTCTGATTGATCTGTTACTGTACTTAAATGTTGTTATGGTTTTCTCTTTTTCTGTTACTGATTGTTTTATTGTTTTGTAACCACAAGGGGGAGTTTTGCCATGTCATACCTGGGCTTACTTAGCTTACGAGCTAATACAATCAAATTGTCTCCCTCTTACAGGTATACAGGTAATGTGCGGGAATGCTACATTTAATTCTTAAAGTATTGTAAAACAGTTAACTGTACCATTTCATTCTGTAAAAAGTCTCAGCATGTTATCCAGATAATCAAGTATTCAAAGGTAGAATCCTTTCCTATGATCTTCTTTTAATCGTATTTCTAGAGGATTAGAAATGATTAATAACTCTTGAGTAAACTCCTCTACTTGGTTATAAGGAATCTGAAACAATTAAACTATGGTTATTGTATCGTAATGATAAGTGAAAATAAGCTAGTGTAATCCTGATTCAAGATTAATAACTATGTAACTGGAATCCTTCAAGTGGATGTCATCAAAAGGAGGTTTGGCTGGTCCTAAACCATCCGTGTGTAGTTATTGTAATTATCATTATGGTTGCATAATTGCAACCTTTAAATCCAATCTCGTTCGTTACTCTTAGACTTAAAGAAAAAATCTATCTCTTGCATACGAGGTTATGGTGATTGGAAATGTCGTGATAGGTTAAAGGATCCAAACAGAGCTTGCATTTCACCCTTATTTTTATAACCTTTTCTATGAAATTTCCTTTTCTTTGTGTATAGAATACTTCTTACCAAATATTAATTAATGTCTATAATACAATGGTTTAATAATTCAAGTTAGGAACGATACTGAAAAGAATTGAAGGCATTATTGTATTATTTTGCTTGTAAAAGAATTATAGGCAAACTATGCATTAGCAACCATCAAGATCACCAAGCAATATTTCAAGTTTCCCTTACTATGATTTTTATTTGACAATAAGGTGAAACTCTCATTGAAATTTTTGAATACTAATAACAATTGCGCAAATTATTGGTTTGTAGGACAAAGTGATGTTATTCACTATACAACGTTTGATGGCATTGTTCGAATCATGGTTTATGTATCAACCCTATGGTATCACGACCCTAGGGAATATCCGAGTTATCATTTTAATTGGCAAACAATGATGAAGTTATCGTCGTAAAAACTATGTAAGATTTACCCACTGCATGAGAATTATCAAAAGGGATACGTGGCTAATTCGTATCCAAGTGTTCATGACATAAATAGTTGACTAACCCTAAACCTATCATTTCTTCCCTCGCCTTCGGGCTCGGCTGCTCTGTGGATTTCTCCTGTCCAAATTTCGCCAAAACCCTGGTGGTAACAGCTCCCACGCTGTTATAACTCGTCATGCTAAGCCATTTGTAAGGTTCAGGAGTGGTCGTGTTTTGCTTTTAGCAGTTATAGGTTTCTTTGTAAAAGCCCTAGGGTTATATCCCTTCTGTTACCAGTTTTTCAACCTGGTCACGGCTTCCATCGTTTGTATCCTCTTACTTAGTTCTGTAGCGGCCTCTATCGTGGGATGTATCCTTTGGTTTTTTCCAACTCATTCCTTGGTGATCAGGGTAGGGTTTCAACTTAGTCGGCTCGTGGCTTCTAGACCATTCACTGTGGTTGTATCTTCCTTCAATTCGCTGGTGAGCTATGACAATTTGCTTCGTCGTGTTCTTTTCTTCGATTTAAAAGAATTTTGTTTTCATTTTTGAGAAGTAGAATGATAACTGATATGTTGTTTCTGTCATTAAGTAGGTACTGAATAGTCCGGAAGGTGTACAGGACACAACTCTCGGCGTGTTGCTCCTTCCGGGTAAGCCTGGTCCTTACCATGGCAATTTCCTCCTTGGGGTTTTGTTTGGGCGACTAGGGTTTGGATTTGACTTAATACTCACGGTAGCCTTGCAAAAAATCTTGTAACTGTATAATTTAAATGAATAGATAAGGGTTTAACCCTACGTTGGGTTTGGATGTATGGATTCAATCAATGTTGTGGCTATTGTACTCCTTTCGGCACTTAGTTTGTTTTTATACAAAAGGATTGTAATGTAAAATTAGAAGAGAACAAGGTTTGTGAACCTGTTCTGTAGGTGAGGTTACGGCCTCCAGGATTTTAATACTGTGTTTGTAAAATTTTTGCTTAGGGTTTTTACCCAGGGTTCGTAATATAACTTATTATAAGGTTTTTGCTTGTACCTAGGGATTGTGTTAGGATATTCCTATACTCCATCCTAGTCCCACCAGTATTTTGATCATTTACATTTTCAGTCATGCATGCACCTTTTAGGGTTTGCATGCATTCTAGGGTTTGCATGCATTTTGCATGCATCCCAGTCATCAGTCCAGCACCTAGCCCTCAGTTAGCCAGCCCCCAGGAGCTTCTCACTATTCAGTTTTAGCCCTCCAGTTGCTTAGTGCGCCCTTCTTCCTTGATTTTAGGGAGCAACTCCCCCTTCTTCACCTACCAGTTCAGTTACACTCAGTTACAGTCAGTTACACTCAGTTACACTCAGTTACATTGAGTTACACTCAGTTACACTCAGTTACATTCAGTTACAGTCAGTTACAGTCAGTTACACTCAGTTACATTGAGTTACACTCAGTTACATTCAGTTACTCTTAGTTACATTGAGTTACACTTAGTTACATTGAGTTACACTCAGTTACACTCAGTTACACTTAGTTACACTGAGTTACACTTAGTTACACTGAGTTACACCTACCAGAGTTAGTTTGACTGATGGTTGACAGTTACTTGAGCATTGATGACTCCACTGATGATGATGAAGACTTCCAGTTGCGCTCCGATGATCATGAGGACACCTAGTTGTGCTCCGATGACACTCCAGTGATCCTTTGATCACTCCATGAAGGCTAATTCGAATTGCCACCTTAGGCATTCGAATTCCTCATGCATTGTATTATTTATATGTCCATTTGTGATTAATAATCTAGTATGACCGAAGTATTATTGCTTCTATCTGAGTTCTACTGTACCATATTATTCTGTTGCTCATTATACTGCATGTATCACTCTTCTTCTATTTTCTTGCTTAATCATAATTATTCTCTTGTGAGATACATCATCTCTTAGATCTGCTGTGAGTATTTTCACATGGTATCAGAGCATGTTGAGAGTATTGTTTATCTCCATTCTTGAGAGTTTTTTGCAGGTTATTACCAAGATTTCGAGTGCAGCAGTTGTAGCAGAATCTGCATTTTTGCAGCAGTAGCAGTTGCAGTTATTCTATATTGTTTTTGCAGGTCTTCTACAACTTCAATGAATTTAGAAGAAATTACTCCTCTTTCTCCATTCAACTATGATGAATGGAAACCAAGAATGATAGCATATTTGAAGAGCCATGATCTCTTTGATTGCTATTTTGAAAGAGAGTTCGAATCCTCTACAAAGAAGATTAAATGGTTGAATAAAGGTGACATGCACATTGGAAGAATGATGCTTGCTATGACCGATTACATATTGTACCCGACCATCATTGATATTGAAACTCCAAAAGAGTTATGGGCTCATCTAGATGAAAGATTCGGCAAAAAGAATGATGGATTTAGTCCAAATCCCTTCAAAAGCAAGCAAGTTGATGCATTCGCTCCACTTGATGGTCTCTCAGATCATGATGCATTCGCTCCTCCTGATGGTCTCTCAGATCATGTTGCATTCGCTCCCCTTGATGATCTCTCAGATCATGAACCAGTATCATCTCATATTGAAGTTGTTGACAAAGAACTTGCAGATTCTCCGCTCATGCTCAAACTTTCTTCTCTTTCTGTGCTAGCTCACACTCTAGATATTGCAGAAGGTCCTAAATCCTGTCTTGCACCAGAGTTTGTTGGTTTGCATCATGATCACATGATTATTTCGGAGGTAACATCAGCTATTGGAGGTAATGCATTCGCTCCTCTTCAGCAAACATCTCTTATTTACTACTATATGATCATTAGCACATGCTTTCAGAAGGTTATTGAAGAATATGGCCATTGCCACCCGCTTGAGATAATTTCTCATGCATCATATGATAGTTTTGATCTCACCCCTGCTGGTTCAAAGGAGATCTCAAGAAACTGTTTTGAAAGTCTTAAATCTGATTTTGATTTCAAGCAAACATGTAATAGTTCTTTTTGGCATAATCTCACCCATGGTGGTTCGAAGGAGAAGACAAAGGACTATATGCACATTCAAAAATTTGATCCTACCTCAGCTGATTCGAATCACAGGTTCAAGGATCATTCTAATACTGTTGGATTTGTTCTCATCACATTCAATCTGAAGAGCAAGTACAAGCACATGCTTTTTGAGCATGATCCACTTCTTCCCAAGAAGAAGATACCTCCAGACATATGACCAAGCATCACACATGCTTGAGTTTGGAGCTTTTATTTTTTATGTGTGCCTTACAGTCTATTTTTTGAGGAGGGGGTATGTTTCCCATGAAATTTTCCCACTTCCTTGGTTTATTGATTGTTATTATTCATTGTATTGGGTGACCTTTGGTCTTAGTTACCAGGGCCCAGGATGGATTAAGGGGGGGTGTTAGGATATTCCTATACTCCATCCTAGTCCCACCAGTATTTTGATCATTTACATTTTCAGTCATGCATGCACCTTTTAGGGTTTGCATGCATTCTAGGGTTTGCATGCATTTTGCGTGCATCCCAGTCATCAGTCCAGCACCTAGCCCTCAGTTAGCCAGCCCCCAGGAGCTTCTCACTATTCAGTTTTAGCCCTCCAGTTGCTTAGTGCGCCCTTCTTCCTTGATTTTAGGGAGCAACTCGCCCTTCTTCACCTACCAGTTCAGTTACACTCAGTTACAGTCAGTTACAGTCAGTTACACTCAGTTACATTGAGTTACACTCAGTTACACTCAGTTACATTCAGTTACAGTCAGTTACAGTCAGTTACACTCAGTTACATTGAGTTACACTCAGTTACATTCAGTTACTCTTAGTTACATTGAGTTACACTTAGTTACATTGAGTTACACTCAGTTACACTCAGTTACACTTAGTTACACTGAGTTACACTTAGTTACACTGAGTTACACCTACCAGAGTTAGTTTGACTGATGGTTGACAGTTACTTGAGCATTGATGACTCCACTGATGATGATGAAGACTTCCAGTTGCGCTCCGATGATCATGAGGACACCTAGTTGTGCTCCGATGACACTCCAGTGATCCTTTGATCACTCCATGAAGGCTAATTCGAATTGCCACCTTAGGCATTCGAATTCCTCATGCATTGTATTATTTATATGTCCATTTGTGATTAATAATCTAGTATGACCGAAGTATTATTGCTTCTATCTGAGTTCTACTGTACCATATTATTCTGTTGCTCATTATACTGCATGTATCACTCTTCTTCTATTTTCTTGCTTAATCATAATTATTCTCTTGTGAGATACATCATCTCTTAGATCTGCTGTGAGGATTTTCACAGATTGTTCGTCGCATGCGTTTTTGTTCTAAGTTAAATCAACAGCAAGTAAAATATTAAGTTTGTAATCCACTTACACAGTGGATTTGTGTCTTGACTGTATATGAAATTATTGCATTAACTATTTAGCAAATGCGTTGCTTGTTCAAACGGGAAATGGGAACTATTTTACTGTTGGAGAAGTCAGTTTGAATGTTTAATCCTTTTAATATAATGCGACTTTATTGATAAAATTCTTGTGTAGGAATCCTCGGTTGTGCCCGTAGGTGAATCGCTGTTTTAAGTCTCAATTGTTTATTTACTTGTAATGTCTGGAATGATAGGTTCGATCCAAAACAACAATGATGGTTTCGTTTAGATGTTGAATTCTGTAGTTACGATTTTTGTTTTAAACGTTTATTCCATTGTTCTGAAAATTTTTCTGTTGATAGCTGAGGAAATAAGTGAATGATATTAATAAACAGTTGAGCTCGATAGCTGAGCAAAAATTACTGTTCTGTAGTTATTTGGTTTTTAAATTAGTAACTAGGTTTATGTTATACCTCTATATTCCACAATGTCGCATCTCCACCACAAACAGAGTTGACGACACTTCCCCTGCTGTTTGACCCACCCAGAAGATGAATGAACCTTGAAGGTAAATCTACCCTGACAAGTTCTGACCCAGCTGAGACTTTATTTACCTACACTACCGCGCCTTGCTCATTTATATGCACGCGGTACTCCACACTACCGCGCTATGCTTTTTCCCCAGAACGTGGTAGTACCGCGTTGTGCTCAGGCCACAGGGCGCGGTACTCTTTTATTAGCCTTTTTCCCATGGCTTGTGGGATTTTGGATTTTCGAAGATAGTGGAAGATTGGGGTCCCTAATTCGATCCCAACTCACTTTCTGTGATTAGAAACCTTGATCCACTTATCTCTCCCTAGATCCACCCATCTCTCTTGTTGGTTAACCCTACCATACACTATAAAAGAGAGGCATTCCATGGGGAAGGAAAAGGACTCTTGAAGTACCAAACTTATGATCTTGCAGCATTGTGGAGATAGCTAGAGGAGAAGGCACTTGGAGCTAGAAGATTGGCTTGGACATCAAGCAACCTTTGTAAGCATTCTTCAAGTTGTAATAAGATAACTTGTCTTGTCTTTCCCATTTCATGTGTTTAGCATAAGTTCTTAGCATGAAATGTATCTAATCCAAATTTGAATATAATCTTTACATTCAAGGTATTTGGAAGCTTGTATGTTTGTTCTTTGGTTGATCTTAACAGGTTCTACACTGGATCTTTGGATCAAGAGCTAGAAGCGGGACAAACGTCAGTTTGAAAGGTGTGTCTTATCTCTCATTTGTTTCTGAATACGTTTAATCTTGCTGTAAAAGTTAATTCAGGAATTTCAAGGTAGCATTTGTTTTGACTTGTTTCTTGCTTTAGAGTTAGTTGAAAATCTACTTTAAAGTTAAGAGAGTTTTGACTTATCCATAGGGCAAAATTCCACATAACAAGAATGGCGACTCCGCTGGGGATGATTTCTGTTTGATTGATTCAATTCACTGTCATCCATTTGTTGATTGTGATTTGTTTTATTGCACTTCAAACCAGTTTGAATCTTGGTCTTTTTTTACCTTTATTCACCCCTCCTCGCTGTATTTTTCTCCCTGTCTCATCACTGAGTCCCCTGGGTTAACAACAACCCTGAAAACTTCATTTTCTTTTCTCAAGTTGCGCTTTTTTTTTACCTTTCCACAGTACCGCGCCCTCAGAACTGCTTCTAGCGCGGTAGTACCGTGTTCTCTGCATTGGTACCAGAGCGGTACTGTCACAGTGCCGCGCTCCAGTCAGACCCTGACCCGCGGTAGTGTCTGCAAATTTTTAAATTTTTTATACTTGCTTGGTTTCCTGAGTCTCTCTCTGCCTTAGGTAGTCTTTGTTGTTGCCTGTTAGCATCCTGGTCATTTTACAGACTGTGTGATCTGATTATTTCCCTATTGTGAGCTTGATTTATTTGAATTAGTGGCATTTTTGACACATTGGGTCATTTTTCCAGTTCGATTGCATTGGCTTGATTTTTTCACCACAACCAACTCAACACCACTATTCTCTGTTACTGAATCCTGTAGCTTTTATAGTCACATTATTTTTATCATTTTCAGTAATTAAAATATTATCATTTGAGAGCAATTTTGTTGTTTGAATTGAAAAAGTCTAGTAGCATTATTTTGCATTAGGAAATGAACCATTGATTTTGCCACAAAAATTCTCATAGTTGAAGCATTGTAGATTGTAGGATCAGTGCATTAAAAGGAGTGTTTATTTCAGTTTGGATTTGTTTACAAAAAGAAAAGAAAATTCTTTTACTTTGGTTTTTGATTGCTTGTGAAAAATTCAATGCATATTTGATCGAAGAATCTCTATCTTTCCCTTAGCTAGATTTCATCGAAGACAAAGGCTTATTTTTTATTCATTCTCATTTGCATGGTTTGAGTCGTCATAACACCATCAAGTTTCACGTCCACTACCTGATTGAGTAAGACAACCACTATAATTAATCTTCCTAATTAAACCAACTTTAACCTCACTTGAGGAAATCAAAAGAATTTGGTAGTTAGGTAGGACACCGAGGATAGGCATCAAAATAATCCCCCCTTGTCATTTTCATCTGAGACATAGTCGTTGTCTTTAGGGAACTAAAATCCTCTAGTATTTATTGACATGGTCACAACTAGTTTGTGGAGGAGCCTCCTGACTTTTTTTAACTTTCAGGGGTTAAACGACCGCGAGATTGAGAACCGGATGGACTCTGTGGAATACCGCACTCCACTTAGCCCTAAGGCAACGTCGATCGTTGTCTTCTTCGGAAGGCTGAAGTGACCAAAACCTTTTCTGACGTGTCATGAACGAGGTAGCTTAGTATCTATTCTACTAGGGCTCTTTTACCCAGGATCCCTTTCGGTAGAGGGATATCCTTCTTATATCGGTCTCTCATGTTGTATTGTTCGACTTGGATTTCATCACCTTGCGAAGGATATAGCTTGTTGATGTCTCCAGCTCTTAGTTAGGAGTTTGCTTGGTATCTCATCTTCATAGAGGGTCATTTTTTCTTTGTAGGGACTGCTTGTTGGCATTCTGGCCATTTTTTGCATCAGCTCGCTTATTGAGACAGCAGTCTCAGTATAGATTTTAGAGCTTACTTTTTTGGCCTGCGAGCCTTGCTTTTTCTAGCTCCTCTTCTGCACACTCGGCTGCATTAGAGTTTTTGAGTTCTTTGTTTACAACACTGCCCCCGATTTTCATTTTCCTGTCATCATGTCAGAACAACCACGAAGATCACGAAGAATACAGGGCCAAAGCCCTCCACCACCACCACCGCCACGGACTTCTGGTCCGCCTGCATCACGCATTCCTGCTCCTCCTGGCCGCGGTGCTGGTCGAGGCAACATTCCACCGCCGATACGTAAAACATCTTCAATTCCGCCCGTAACTGCCACACACAGCACAGTCTCAGAATCTATTGCAGCTTCTGCAACCACTAGCATATCTGAGACTTCCACTGTCACTTCACCCACTGTCATTCCAGATTTATCTGTCATAGTGGACACAGTTACAGCAGCTGAACCTAGCACAACCCAGAGTACTAGACCAGAGGTCATCCTTCTACCGGATGTCAACACTTCCCTTCCATCAGACACTTTTCACGATGACACAAACGGATCTGTTGGTACCACCGAAGGGTCCGACCAGGACATACCCGGCTTGATTTCAGTCCAAGGCGGATACGTTGAAATCATTGAAGATACTCGACTCCCTGACACACCTTTTGAACCTGATTATGGCTTCATTACTTCCCAGGCGGAACTTCCGCCTGTTATTACTACGTCACCCAGTGTTCTTCCTCAGGAGACAAGTTCTTCTAGCAACGTACCTCGTACTTACATATGATCAATTGCATGATAAGATTGGAAAAGGTAAACTTGAATCTATGTGGTACGGCCCCTTTATTGTAAAACGTGTCTTAGAAAAAGGAGCCTATGAACTAATCGATTGTGATGGTACGCCATTGGCACGACCCCGCAACGGGCTATACCTCAAACGTTTCTACGCATGAGGTTACCCTACGCGGGTTACTTGTTGTACATAATGTACTTAGTTTGCTTTTGCTTTCTTTTTGGTGTGCACGTGGACCTCATGTATCCACTCTTACTTTGACTCATGACTTTATGCGCAGATGTCTGCCTACTTTGGATTCGCCGATGGTGCAAGCCGACATACCCGGAATCTCGCTTCCGCAGCATGGGTAATCTATTCCCCCACTTGCTAGTTGATTTCTTCAGGAGCCAATTGTTTAGGTCCTGCAACCAACAATATCGCGGAGTACCATGCAGTCTTGGTCTCTTGACGGAGGTTGCTTCACTCGGAATTGACTCCTTATCAGTCTTTTTAGACTCCCAACTCGTGGTTTCTCATCTAAACCGTGTTTACACAGTTCGCGATCCTATACTACTTCATTTATTTCGGAGAGTACGCCTCTTGGAACGATCATTTAATTTTATCACATATCAACACATACCGAGAGAATTCAATTGTATGGCTGATTCATTGGCTAATTACATTTTGGATTGGCATCTTGCCCACACATAAACACATCATAAAAAATAGAATGCACAAGTCATTGTAAATACTTAGATCATAAATAGGTCCATATCACTGTATATAAGAGCGTTTTTTTCCAAAATACATAAAGTTTGTGTCAAAGACAAAATTTGGGACCAAATCCCATATACAAAATTTGGCTCTCAAAGCCTACATATCGTGTACATGCCGCAAAAAGATAAAGAGACCATCTATGGAGATCTAGGAGACCTATCATGTCCCTCATCGGACTCCTCCTACTGCCAGTGGTAGCATACTATAGCTCGAACCACCTTACGAAGAAGTCGACTGATACGACCAGGCACACCTACAGTATGCCGTTGGAGATGATAAGGGACGTCATCCATCCTCATATCAAGGATACCATGATTCAATCCCTGCAAGTTCCTCTCAATGTACCGAACGCCTCCTGCCTCGTCTTCATCCTCCTCCTCGTCAAGAACAGCTTGACGATCGACACCACCACGACATAGTGGAGAGTACCCAGCTGGTCTCTGTGGTCCACGATCTGCAACATGCATGCGAACATACATTAGACGTCTTTTACACATTCTAAAAAAGTAATAAAAATTAAATATTCAAAAAAGGAAAAAATACATATCCATGAAGGTCATACCGGAGTTGTCCCAATCATCATCCTCTGGCAGTGCCAAGTCGATGTCCTCGCGGAAATATACCCCGGCATAAGGGTAGTCATCAATCATAACTATCTGCTCCTCGAGCCAGGAAAATAAATCCTCACCGAAGGCTAAGCGCTGAGGTCCCCCGAGACGTCCATCATAATCACTCCATCGAGCCATCCATGGCTCAGTAGGTGGACGGGGGGGCATAGATATCTGCGGGCGCAACAGTGGCACCCTCGCCAGAAAGAAGGTGACCAGGATGCTCCCATAGACGAATTGGGAATTCTTTCCAACCCTACACTTGTGCACTTGTTCTTTGAGATTGGCCAACATCGCCTCACACCAGTTAAATACTGTTCCCCCCATACACTCCACTGCGAGATTCACTTGTGTGCGGGAGGCCTGATGTGGACTCACACTTCCTGCTGCACTCGTGATGGTGAACAGTACGGTTTTTACAGGAAGTTCTATAACATCCTTTATGGCCACCTTCCCGCTTTTCTTACCCGAACCCTGACGGCAATATCGAGCAATCAAATCATCTGTACTTGATTCTGAGGCTGAGTATCCAGTAAAGTTCACTCGGGCCCCTTTTTTCGAGAGGCCCATGAGGAAATAAATATCCTCGACTTGAATTTCGAGAACATGCTCTCCCACTTGGAAAGCTTGAATGTCAGGGTCCCACAATTGGATGAGATGAGTGAGAAGCTTGGGTTGCTGACGAATCCCCTTGGTCTTAAAGAAGTTCAACAAACCACATTCTCTCAATGCGGTCACGATCGGTAAGTGATTTTCAGCTGCAAAATCATCCACTTCGTGCTCTCTTTCTTTCCAGCTTACCATTTTTCTCCAAACAAGTTGCAAACTCCTACAAAAGGTCAGGGAAAACATTTAGTAACTATTTAGCAACTTAGTTTCAGCAAAAAATTTGAGAAAATTTGATTTCTTAAACTAAAAAATTGCCTTCACCGCGCCTGGGGGAAACTCTGTCGCGTAGTACTGTACAGTGCCGCGCCTTTGTTTGGAGCTACAGCGCGGTACTGTTAGACAGTACCGCGTTTCTCGATAGAGCCCCCATGCGGTACTGTGAAGGGTGATTTTTTCCCAATAGGGCTTGCCCAAAAATTGAATTTTTCCTAATGAAAGCAAATAATTCCTACATGAAATGAAAGAGGAGCTCAAGAGCTCTTACCTGGCGCAGACGATTTTCGAAATGGTGTCCTGGAACTCCCGATATGGATCCTTGAAGTTTTGCTCCTCAAATGGGTAAAAATCTCCTCTTTGGGTAAAAACACAAATGAAATGGTAATTTCTATTTTTAACCATTCTTTATATAGCATTTTCACATATTTTTTTTAATTATTATTTTAAATGGTTAAAATAAAGCCTTTTTCACATTGCTAATGTCCAGTTTTTTGAGCATTTATTGACAGGATCCCCGGTAAAAAAGCGATATATTCACACTGGTGTTTATTCATGATTTGACCTTCATTTTGAGCCCACTTTATCTTTTTCGTGCTCTGGATTTAAAACTTGAAAAAGATTCCAAGCGCTTTTACACCCGTGTCGTGCTTGTCAAACTCAAGTAAATGGTGTCGAGTACGGTCAGCTTTACTCATGCTCGTTAAATGATGAGGAAAGTATTATCCTGGTTGTATTTTATTCTTTTTTCAGGCCAGAATTAAAAATTACGAAAAAGACCATAGGAGTCCATAGTTAAGCTCTTTTCAGACTCCCTAAAATTGAAAAGATTTCCAAGTGATCTTGACTCTTTAACACTTGTAAAAGTATTTGAAAGGTCGTCTATTCGGTGATAGGTTACCCCCTTTTTCGACCCGTCTAGACTATTTATGAGAAAGGTATACCTCAGTCAATCTCGGCTGGGAGAGTTCTCTCGGGAATTGTTTTACACTTTTTCGGGATCGAGGGACTAAATTTATGAAAAAGTACATTATGGAGCTTCCTTTAAGTTTTTCAGGCTCTCTAAATGCGAAAAACTACCGAGTTTTCCTTCCTTGGACTCGTTAAAATTTTAACATCGAAGGACCCACTTTGGGACGAACCCCTCCTTTCTCAGGTTCGTAAAACATGTGAGATTGGACTCATCCATGAGATGAGCTACACCGAGCATCTGTTATCCTCTTCAAGCTCGCAAAACAACAAAGAGGTACTTGTCTATCATGTCGGGGGAATATGGGGGGATGATCCAAGTTTATTTATGGCAGCTTGTCAGTCGTTACCTTTGAACATGGCATGTGTCTGTCTCTTGTCTATATTGGGTATCCATTTTTCACTGAGTTATGGTCATCATTATGAGTTATCTCCCTGGCCACGAGCCTACTCATCCGGTGTCTATTCTCTGTTGTCAATAATCCATGCTGCCAAGTCCTGTTACATGCTGTTATATGTTCAAAGAGTTGCATTGTTAAGATTCGTTCATTGTGTCAGGCCTCCGCTGTGTCAGTACATACTCCATTGTTTCATCATCTTATCGTTCGTAGCCGATTTCGTGTCGATGATGTGGGAATCATTATGGCCCTCCTTCGACGAGTCTATTCCCGTCGACACCAAATCACTATCCGGGAATTGGACTTAGAGATCAATCATTAGTACCTTGGTACCTGCATGCCTCAATGGCAGGTTTCCTCGTGTTCGACAGTAGGTTCACATCATTGACCTCTGATCGATCGATCTCTCGAATGCTCGACATCAACTCATCTATTCGCATTTCGTTGAGATGTACTTCATATACCTTGGGGATCATCCTCATCATTGGTGATTTCCCTCGCATTTTGTTAACGGTTCACATCATTGAACGGTAATCAAATGGTTTCTACCATGTTTGACTTCAACACCTTGTAATCACATGGCTAGATTCGTATCTTTTGCGATCGGGTAGAAGACCCTGGGTGCGCCTCAGCATCTTGATTGCGTCCAGGTTGCGATGGAGATGTCCTTTGTATTGTCACACAGATCCACTTATTGTATTGGTCGTGGCCGTGTCATTATTGTCTCATGGATCTACGCTTGTTCATAGTAGCCATGGTCTGTCCACAGTCTATATCATCTCAGTACTCATGGATCTGCAATGTATTGGTCGGCAGCCATGCTTTGAGTCATTTGTTTTCGAGCATGGGGATGCCCGCCTCGGTGGTATATCTAACACTTTGTTTCTGTTTCAGCTCCTTGTCGCTCTCCTCGATGCTATCTCTGCACATTATATTTGTAAAGTCTTTCGTCCATCAGTCCCTTCTGACCTCACACTTTAGGGGGCATCTGTTATACCTCTATATTCCACAGTGTCGCATCTCCACCACAAACAGAGTTGACGACACTTCCCGTGTTGTTTGAACCACCCAGAAGATGAATGAACCTTGAAGGTAAATCTACCCTAACAAGTTCTGACCCAGCTGAGACTTTATTTACCTACACTACCGCGCCTTGCTCATTTATATGCGTGCGGTACTCCACACTACCGCGCTATGCTTTTTCCCCAGAACGCGGTAGTACCACATTGTGCTCAGACCAAAGGGCGCGGTACTCTTTTATTAGCCTTTTTCCCATGGCTTGTGGGATTTTGGATTTTCGAAGATAGTGGAAGATTGGGGTCCCTGATTCGATCTCAACTCACTTTCTGTGATTAGAAACCTTGATCCACTTATCTCTCCCTAGATCCACCCATCTCTCTTGTTGGTTAACCCTACCATACACTATAAAAGAGAGGCATTCCATGGGGAAGGAAAAGGACTCTTGAAGTACCAAACTTATGATCTTGCAGCATTGTGGAGATAGCTAGAGGAGAAGGCACTTGGAGCTAGAAGATTGGCTTGGACATCAAGCAACCTTTGTAAGCATTCTTCAAGTTGTAATAAGATAACTTGTCTTGTATTTCCCATTTCATGTGTTTAGCATAAGTTCTTAGCATGAAATGTATCTAATCCAGATTTGAATATAATCTTTACATTCAAGGTATTTGGAAGCTTGTATGTTAGTTCTTTGGTTGATCTTAACAGGTTCTACACTAGAGCTTTGGATCAAGAGCTAGAAGCGGGACAAACGTCAGTTTGAAAGGTGTGTCTTATCTCTCATTTGTTTCTGAATACGTTTAATCTTGCTGTAAAAGTTAATTCAGGAATTTCAAGGTAGCATTTGTTTTGACTTGTTTCTTGCTTTAGAGTTAGTTGAAAATCTACTTTAAAGTTAAGAGAGTTTTGACTTATCCGTAGGGAAAAATTCCAAATAACAGTTTACGAAATAAGACTCTGTCGAAATGAGAGTCAAATGAAAGATGTTAAAGGAAATTTTAAGCTCGATAATGAGCTGGAAAACTGTTCTAATTGCTTGGTTTGGTATAGGTTTTTCTCTGCTAATAAAATCTTTATTATTAAATACTTGGAATGATAGGGTTTCATTCAACCACCCTCGGTCGTGATTCCATTTAGCTACTCAAACTATTGTTGTGTTTAAGATTCTGTTGTAATAGGGAGTTTGGTGTAAGATATTAGGATGATGTTTAAGCTTGACAACAGGTTTCTGTTACTTCTTTTGTTTTCAATATTAACTAGATTATTTAACAATGTTAGATGTTTTCTGATAACTACCAGCTAGGGTTTACTCAAAGGTTTAAATGTTATGTAAGGACTTTGTTTAATATTCAATAAGGTTTGTATTTAATTCACTTAATAGACTACGACAGGTTAATTTTTATCTAGGGTTTACACTAATAAACCAAGTAGATGCTTGAACTGCGACTACAATTTTTGTGCAAATTATCGAAATGATAAGAAAACTGGAAATTAACTGTCCACACCTTATTTCTGTTCCTATGTTCGTTTAGACGAGTTGTAATTCCAGAAAATAATTTACTGTATAATGAGCCTCTACTTATCTATTTAACCATTGTATTAAACCAAGTTTAAAAATCATAATAACATCCTATTGCTTACAATAATAACAAGTATAGCACGCATAAAACAAATACCTTCACCGTAAGATAATAATGATACTAGGAAATTGCTGAGGCATAATAACTCTGCAGAATCTATCTACTAATAATTCAGAAATGCTAACTTTTACTAACTAAATCCTATTCAGACATAAAAAAAATAATCATAACATACGTTCATATCTACTCAATATACAACAGGAATATGTGACAGAACCTGTTTCAAACTGTAGACAACAACAGCAATGGGAGACTGTTCCTCCCTACCAACTCCTGGAGAGTGCCCAGACAGCACTTCTCAGGACCCCCGAGCTTGCTCTGGTCTCCCTGGCTGGAACTAGGTGCAGCAGAATAATTCACTCAGCCCAAACAGTTGTACTGGAACCAAGTTACTGCAGCATTCCTCTCCAAACAACTTCCTTACTGTTTTTCCCTCTTCCTCAATGGGACTCCTGAATAACATTCACCTGAATGTATTCTCCCTCTAGAACAATGTTGAACCCTCAGCTCAGTTCATTGAGTACTATTTAAAAGATGCCTAGGTCTTTGTTGGGTTAACTATCATTAATGAGCCACCTGCTCAGATTCCACTTTCTTGGGGAATCATGACCCCAAATATAGGGAAGTTGCCACCTGCAACTTAGGAAGTGTTTGAGGATGCTGCCACTTGTCTTTTGCCTGTCCACCTAGTTCCTTCCACCAGTTTGACCAGTAACATCTTTTAACAGCTCTCCCATGCTGTTGTCTCCATAATTTATTTATTAATAATAAAATATTTTGATTTACATTCCACTTCTAATGACTCTGTTGAGTCATCAATTCCTACTTAGCATTAAATTTAACATAATGTATCAGGAATATAATAAAATAATTACATTATTTTTACAAAATTGGGGTATGTGACATACACACCCCCTTAAAATGTAACATCATCCTCGATGTTACTTATTCCTCATCCTCAGCCACCTGCTGGAATAGATTTGGGTATGCTTCCCACATCTTACTTTCCAGTTCCCAGGTAGCTTCTTCAGGACTAAGGTGCTTCCATTGCACCTTCAGCTGTCCAATTGTGCGGTTCCGCAGAGTAATTTCCCTCCTCCTGAGGATACAATCCGGTTCAACCAGAACTTCCCCTTCTGGTTCTACCTGTACAATGTTCCAATCAATAACATGAGTAGCATCATGAACATACTTTTTTAGAACAGAAATATGAAAAACATTGTGCACTTTTAAATTAGGTGGTAATGCTAACTGATAAGCAACTTGACCAATCCTAGATAAAATTTCAAATGGACCACAATAACGTGGCGCTAATTTTGCACAACTCCCCAGTCTTAAGGAGCTCTTCTTTGGTATTACCTTGATGAACACATGTTCACCTACCTAGAACTCTTTAGGAGTTCTTTTCAAATCTGCTTGACTCTTTTTCCGATCCTGGGCAATCTTCAAATTTACCTGCACTTGTTTCACAATCTTCTCCATTTCTTTTAATAATTCAGGACCTAACACTAATCTATCTACTGCATTATTCTAAGAGATAGGGGTGTTACATTTACGCCCATACAGAATTTCAAAAGGACTAAACTTAGTTGATGATTGATAACTGTTATTGTATGCAAATTCTGCTAAATATAAGTAATCCTCCCACTTACCTGGTTGGTCCTTAACATACATCCTTAGCAGATCTTCCAATACCTGATAACTCTTTCTATTTGTCCGTCCGTCTGAGGATGGAAAGAAGTGTTGAAATTCAGTGTTGTGTTTAATCCCTTAAACAAGGATTTCCAGAAATTTCCTGTGAATTTAGGATCCCGGTCTGAAATAATAACTTTTGGGACCCCATGTAACCTAAAAATCTATTTCAGAAAAATATCAGCTATGTTTGCAGCCTTGTAAGTGGTTTTAACAGGAATAAAGTGTGCTGATTTACTTAACTTATCTACTACCACCATAATTGAATCATTCTGATTTTGATTTCTTGGTAAACCGGTAATTAAATCTAAACTAATTATCTCCCATTTCCAACTAGGAATAGGCAAAGGTTGTAATAACCCCGCTGGATGTTGATGTTCTGTTTTTACTTGTTGACAGTCCAAACATCTAGCTATATACTCAGCTGTTTCAGATTTCATATTAGGCCAAAAATAATCTTTTCTCAACATGGTGACAGTTTTCTGGTAGCCTGGATGCCCTGAGTAAGGAGTTTTATGAACTTGGTCCAGAATTAACAGTTTGACTTTAGGTACATTTGGAACATACAGCCTGTCTTTAAACAATAAAAATCCATCTTTATTTAAACTATAACCCCTTATCAAATTTTCTGTAGGTTTTTCTTTAGTTGTAGCTTGTAAATCTTGATAAACTTCATCCAATTTCGCCCCTTCAGCCAGCTGTTCATTTAAATCAGAATTATAAGTGCTGATAGCTGATATAAAATTCAGCCTTGCATTTCTGCTCAAAGCATCAGCCACCCTATTTCCCCTTTCCTTTTATGTGCTGAATTTCGAAATCATATTCACTTAAGAAGTCCAACCATCTTGCTTGCCTTGCATTTAAGTTAGGCTGGTCTAAAAGGTATTTTAGACCCTTATTATCATTCATTAAGATAAACTTTCTGCCTATTAAGTGGTGTCGCCACATCTTTAAGGCATGAATAACAGCAGCTAATTCTAAGTCATAAGTGGCATAATTCTTTTCATGAATTTTCAGCTTCCTAGACTCATAGGAAATGACATGTCCATCCTGAGTCAACACTCTGCCTAGACCGTCATTACAAGCATCGGTGCAAACCACGAAATCCTTATTAGGGTCCGCTATTCTTAGAATAGGCGCAGTTGTTAATAAGTTCTTTAGTTTTTGGAAGCTTTCATCACACTTCTTGTTCCAATCAAACTTCTTGCCTTTCTTTTGCAAGGAAGTGATTGGGTTGGCTATTTTTGAAAAGCCTTCAATGAATCTCCGGTAGTAACCGATAATTCCCATGAAAGACCTAACATCTGTTACGTCTTTTGGTACTGGCCAATACTCAATCGCCCGGATCTTTTCAGGATCAACGAAAATCCCTTCCTTGGTGACTACATGTCATAAGTACTGGATTTCATCTTTGAAGAAGTCACACTTACTGAACTTCGCAAAGAGCTGCTTCTCTCGTAGTTCTTGTAAGACTATCCGTAAATGTTCTTTATGCTCCTCTTCATTCTTAGAATAAATTAGAATGTCATCGATGAATACAACAACAAATTTATCTAAGTATTTATGCATTATGTTATTCATTAGGCACATAAAGACGGCTGGGGAATTAGTAAGCCCGAATGGCATTACGACAAATTCGTAATGTCCATACCTCGTTCTGAAAGCTATCTTAAATATGTCCTCTTCTTTAATCCTCACCTGATGATAACCCAATCTCAGGTCTATCTTAGAGAACACCGTAGCTCCACGTAGTTGATCAAACAGATCATCTATGCGAGGCAACAGATATCTGTTTTTAATCGTCATCTTGTTCAGTTGACGGTAATCTATTCAAAGTCGCATAGTTCCGTCCTTTTTTTTAACAAAAATTACTGGTGCTCCCCAAGGGGACACACTGGGTCGAATGTAATTCTTATCTACTAACTCCTTTAACTGAGTTTTTAATTCGTTAAGCTCCAAAATATTCATACGATACGGGGCTTTTGAACTGGGTACAGCACCTGGTACTAGTTCAATTATGAAATCTAGTTCTCTCCGGAAAAACATCCATAAATTCATTTACTACAGGAACATCCTCTACTGTTTTCTTGCTTAAATCAGCTTTAGCTGCCTCATCTGTAATAGTTACAGCATAGGCTTTGCACCCTTTTCTAACTGCCCGTTTAAGTTGTAAAGCAGAAATCTGCCTGATTACTGTTTTCCTAGGAATACCCCTAATAGTCACAGGCTGTTCGTTACTGTTTACACACGTAAAAGTTTTATCGTAACAGTTTAAAACTACTTTATGCTGTTCTAACCAGTCCATACCAATCAGTATGTCATACGAACCAAGTGGCAGAATATTTAACTTAACAGTAGTTTTGAAATCATTCATATCTAGGACACATTCCTTAACATAACAGTTTACCTTCCTTTTTGCCCCAGTGGCTAGTTGTACTGACCAAGAATTATCAAACCTTTCAACAGTCAGATTACATTTTTCTACTAGATGGGGTGAAATATAACTAAGACTAGCACCTGGATCCACTAAAATAGTTACAGGGATTTTGTTAATCATACCTCCCACTTCCACCATGGAATTTTGATAGTCGGCTTGGCGGTTCTCCAATGCTGCATTGATTCGGGGCATTGTTCCTGCAAAGTCTCCAACAGTCATTTCATCTTGTATAGTGTGAATATTGTTGTTTGGTTTTTTCCGATTTGGGCAAACTGAAGCATAGTGTGGGCCATTGCACTCCCAGCACTTAACAGGCTCTTTTCTTTCAAAATTCTTAGTGTAATTTCCATGATTGTTAGAAGCCTCCTTGCTGCCCTTAAAATTGTTGGAATGATTTGCAGCTCCATTTTTGCTCCCCTGGAAGTTTTTACCATTAAAATGGTTTCCTTTCTTGTTATTCTTAAAAAAATTCTGGGGTATAAACTCCTTTTTCCTGTACTCAAGCTGATTACTGTTCTTTTTAGCCTTCCAATTAGCTATCCCTTCTTTCTTTTTATTCTGTTCAAAACAGAAATTAGCCTTTCGCATAGCCTCTTCCAGAGTTTTGGGGTTGTCATATTCAATTTTGTCCTTGATATGATATGGCAGACAGCTAAGAAACCACTGTATTTTTGGTTTCTCTTCGACAAAATACGGCACATATCTTAACAGACTTAAGAACTTACTGTTTAAGTCCTTCATAGTCATAGATCCTAGCTTCAGTTCATAAAATTCATTGGCCCTCTCTTCATAGTATTGTTCAGACAGAAATTTCTTTTTGAAATATCTTTAAAAGGTACTCCAATTGACCTCTTTTTCCTTGATTACCTTGACCCTTTTCAAGTCCTGCCACCATATATCCACCTTTCTAGAAAGGTTATAGATGGCCATTCTCGCCTTCAACTGATTTGAATAATTGTAGATCTGAAAATATTTTCTCATTCCGGATAACCAAGATTCTGCCTCTTCTCCCATCTCAGATTCTCCATTGAAAGTTGGGGGTTTTATTTTCTTAAACTCCCCGAAAATCTCTTCATAAGGTCTGAATTTCTTCTTTCTGTCATACAACTCAGCCTCACTGCTGTCACTAGTGGTGTGATAGTTGTGTTGTTCCTTTCTTTCTTCAGATGATGAACTGCTGTCAGATTTAGCTGGTTTCATCCTTTTAGACCCCTTTTGATGACTAGCTCCTTCAGATTCATCTCTTTTACTTCTTGCTTCTGTCTGAAATTTTTCTATCAATAATTGATTTAATTGCTCCTGAGTTTTCAGAATCCTTTCGTTATCCTTCTTGATTGTTTCTATCTCAGTCTTTAAACCTTTTATGGTCTGCATCAGTTCTGAGGAGTGAGCAACTACCTCCTCCATCACAGGTTCTCTAGACATCTGCCTAGTCTCAGTGTTTGGAGATCCTTCTTCAGCATATTCTCCTAGCTTTTCCATACCTGCTTGTTAGATTCAGAAAAAAAAAGAAATTTTCTGCTATGTGTTTATGAAACATAAATACAAGTTAGTATGTTATATATATATATATATAAATTTTTCTTTTCATGGTCACTGTTTTGCGGAAACTAGTTGGGTCACATCCAAGCCTAGTATTTGAACCATGCTCTGATACCACATGTCAAATCCCATAATTTTCCGAAAAAATTTAAAACTTTTAAAAATAGCAATTAGTACTATTAAATGCATTCCTTGATCTGTTTGTGTTAATTAAATGATCATAACTATGTCTAATTGATCTGTTATTGTACTTAAATGTTGTTATGGTTTTCTCTTTTTCTATTACTGATTGTTTTACTGTTTTGTAACCACGAGGGGGAGTTTTGCCATGTCATACCTGGGCTTACTTAGATTACGAGCTAATACAATCAAATTGTCTCCCTCTTATAGGTATACAGGTAATGTGCGGGAACGCTACATTTAATTCTTAAAGTATTGTAAAACAGTTAACTGTACCATTTCATTCTGTAAAAAGTCTCAGCATGTTATCTAGATAATCAAGTATTCAAAGGTAGAATCCTTTCCTATGATCTTCTTTTAATCTATTTCTAGAGGATTAGAAATGATTAATAACTCTTGAGTAAACTCCTCTACTTGGTTATAAGGAATCTGAAACAATTAAACTATGGTTATTGTATCATAATGATAAGTGAAAATAAGCTAGTGTAATCCTGATTCAAGATTAATAACTATGTAACTGGAATCCTTTAAGTGGATGTCATCAAAAGGAGGTTTGCCTGGTCCTAAACCATCCGTGTGTAGTTATTGTAATTATCATTATGGTGGCATAAATGCAACCTTTAAATCCAATCTCGTTCGTTACTCTTAGACTTAAAGAAAAAATCTATCTCTTGCATACGAGATTATGGTGATTGGAAATGTCGTGATAGGTTAAAGGATCCAAACAGAGCTTGCATTTCACCCTTACTTTTATAACCTTTTCTATGAAATTTCCTTTTCTTTGTGTATAGAATACTTCTTACCAAATATTAATTAATGTCTATAATGCAATGGTTTAATAATTCAAGTTAGGAATGATACTGACAAGAATTGAAGGAATTATTGTATTATTTTGCTTGTAAAAGAATTATAGGCAAACTATGCATTAGCAACCATCAAGATCACCAAGCAATATTTCAAGTTTCCCTTACTATGATTTTTATTTGACAATAAGGTGAAACTCTCATTGAAATTTTTGAATACTAATAACAATTGCGCAAATTATTGGTTTGTAGGACAAAGTGATGTTATTCACTATACAACGTTTGATGGCATTGTTCGAATCATGGTTTATGTATCAACCCTATGGTATCACAACCCTAGGGAATATCCGGGTTATCATTTTAATTGGAAAACAATGATGAAGTTATCGTCGTAAAAACTATGTAATATTTACCCACTGCATGAGAATTATCAAAACGAATACGTGGCTAATTCGTATCCAAGTGTTCATGACATAAATAGTTAACTAACCCTAAACCTATCATTTCTTCCCTCGCCTTCGAGCTCAGCCGCTCTGTTGATTTCTCCTGTCCAAATTTCGCCGAAACCCTGGTGGTAACAACTCCCACGCTGTTATAACTCATTGTGCTAAGCCATTTGTAAGGTTCGGGAGTGGTTGTGTTTTGCTTTTAGCAGTTATAGGTTTCTTTGTAAAATCCCTAGGGTTCTATCCCTTCTGTTACCAGTTTTTCAACCCGGTCACGGCTTCCATCGTTTGTATCCTATTACTTAGTTCTGTAGCGGCCTCTATCGTGGGATGTATCCTTCGATTTTTGCCAACTCATTCCTTGGTGATTAGGGTGGGGTTTCAACTTAGTCGGCTCGTGGCTTCTAGACCATTCACTGTGGTTGTATCTTCCTTCAATTCGCTGGTGAGTTATGACAATTTGCTTCGTCGTGTTCTTTTCTTCGATTTAAAAGAATTTTGTTTTCGTTTTTGAGAAGTAGAATGATAACTGATACGTTGTTTCTATCATTAAGTAGGTACTGAATACTCCGGAAGGTGTACAGGACACAACTCTCGGCGTGTTGCTCCTTCCGGGTAAGCTTGGTCCTTACCATGGCAATTTCCTCCTTGGGGTTTTGTTTGGGCGACTAGGGTTTGGATTTGAATTAATAGTCACGGCAGCCTTGCAAAAAATATTGTAACTGTATAATTTAAATGAATAGATAAGGGTTTAACCCTGCGTTGGGTTTGGATGTATGGATTCAGTCAATGTTGTGGCTATTGTACTCCTTTCGTCACTTAGTTTGTTTTTATACAGAAGGATTGTAATGTAAAATTAGAAGAGAACAAGGTTTGTGAACCTGTTCTGTAGGTGAGGTTACGGCCTCCAGGCTTTTAATACTGTGTTCGTAAAATTTTTGCTTAGGGTTTTTACCCAAGGTTCGTAATATAACTTATTATAAGGTTTTTGCTTGTACCTGGGGATTGTTCGTCACATGCGTTTTTGTTCTAAGTTAAATCAACAGCAAGTAAAATATTAAGTTTGTAATCCACTTACACAGTGGATTTGTGTCTTGACTGTATATGAAATTATTGCATTAACTATTTAGCAAATGTGTTGCTTGTTCAAACGGGAAATGGGAACTATTTTACTGTTGGAGAAGTCAGTTTGAATGTTTAAGCCTTTTAATATAATGCGACTCTATTGATAAAATTCTTGTGTAGGAAGCCTCGGCTGTGCCCGTCGGTGAATCGTTGTTTTAAGTCTCAATTGTTTATTTACTTGTAATGTCTGAAATGATAGGTTCGATCCAAAACAACAACGATGGTTTCGTTTAGATGTTGAATTCTGTAGTTACGATTTTTGTTTTAAATATTTATTCCATTGTTCTGAAAATGTTTCCGTTGATAGCTGAGGAAACAAGTGCATGATATTAATAAACAGTTGAGCTCGATAGCTGAGCAAAAATTACTGTTCTATAGTTATTTGGTTTTTAAATTAGTAACTAGGTTTACGAAATAAGACTCTGTCGAAATGAGAGTCAAATGAAAGATGTTAAAAGAAAGTTTAAGCTCGATAATGAGCTGGAAAACTATTCTAATTGCTTGGTTTGGTATAGGTTTTTCTCTGCTAATAAAATCTTTATTATTAAATACTTGGAATGATAGGGTTTCATTCAACCACCCTCGGTCATGATTCCATTTAGCTACTCAAACTATTGTTGTGTTTAAGATTCTGTTGTAATAGGGAGTTTGGTGTAAGATATTAGGATGATGTTTAAGCTCGACAACAGGGTTTTGTTACTTCTTTTGTTTTCAATATTAACTAGATTATTTAACAATGTTAGATGTTTTCTGATAACTACCTGCTAGGGTTTACTCAAAGGTTTAAATGTTATGTAAGGACTTTGTTTAATCTTCAATAAGGTTTGTATTTAATTCACTTAATAGACTACGACAGGTTAATTTTTATCTAGGGTTTACACTAATAAACCAAGTAGATGCTTGAACTGCGACTACAATTTTTGTGCAAATTATCGAAATGATAAGAACACTGGAAATTAACTGTCCACACCTTATTTATGTTCCTATGTTCATTTAGACGGGTTGTAATTCCAGAAAATAATTTACTGTATAATGAGCCTCTACTTATCTATTTAACTATTGTATTAAACCAAGTTTAAAAATCATAATAACATCCTATTGCTTACAATAATAACAAGTACATCACGCATAAAACAAATACCTTCACCGTAAGATAATAATGATACTAGGAAATTGCTGAGGCATAATAACTCTGCAGAATCTATCTACTAATAATTCAGAAATGCTAACTTTTACTGAACTAAATCCTATTCAGACATAAAAAAAATAATCATAACATACGTTCATATCTACTCAATATACAGCAGGAATAGGTGGAAAAACCTGTTTCAAACTGTAGACAACAACAGCAATGGGAGACTGTTCCTCCCTACCAACTCCTGGAGAGTGCCCAGACAACACTTCTCAGGACCCCCGAGCTTTCTCTGGTCTCCCTAGCTGGAACTAGGTGCAGCAGAATAATTCACTCAGTGCAAACAGCTGTACTGGAACCAAGTTACTGTAGCATTCCTCTCCAAACAACTTCCTTATTGTTTTTCCCTCTTCCTCAATGGGACTCCTGAATAACATTCACCTGAATGTATTCTCCCTCCAGAACAATGTTGAACCCTCATCTCAGTTCATTGAGTACTATTTAAAAGATTACCTAGGTCTTTGTTGGGTTAACTGTCATTAATGAGCCACCTGCTCAGATTCCACTTTCTTGGGGAATCATGACCCCAAATATAGGGAAGTTGCCACCTACAACTTAGGAAGTGTTTGAGGATGCTGCCACTTGTCTTTTGCCTGTCCACCTAGTTCCTTCCACCAGTTTGACCAGTAACCTCTTTTAACAGCTCTCCCATGCTGTTGTCTCCATAATTTATTTATTAATAATAAAATATTCTGATTTACATTCCACTTCTAATGACTCTGCTGAGTCATCAATTCCTACTTAGCATTAAATTTAACATAATGTATCAGGAATATAATAAAATAATTACATTATTTTTACAAAATTGGGGTATGTGACATGAGGAGAATTAAGAATAAGGTTGTCGTTAAAGAGAATCCCATACATCCATTCTTGGCATATCTTAGCACAATGATTCCCTTAGGATGATAAGATGAATTTGCATGAAGAAGATATCTATAATAGAATATTCAATGAAGCTATACATGGGTTGGTAACTATGCTTGATAAACATGCCATCCCTATTATTGTATAAATGTATAATCTATTAAGACCATCCATTGCCGCATGGGCATTACTAAATAGAATGATTCAAAACCTCAAGGATATTGATTATACCCCTTATTTTGAATTGGATAAGGCCTTTAGGAATTTAAAGGGAGGAAGGAACATTAATCATCATGTTCTAAGATTTGTGAGTATATTACATCATTTTGTGGTAAAACTATATCAAAGTAGGGGGCAGAAGCAATGGTGCCATTGGCCCAAAGACCTCCAAGTCAGTCGAGAACTTCCTAGCCTCCTCCTCCCAAGACAAAAGTACCAAAAAGACCAAAAATAAATTATTTAGATCATGAGAAGACCATAAATGATGATGACGAGGATCAAGAGGTAGATAGATGGGGATTCTCTAAGTTTCAGTTATTCTCAAGGGCCCCCAATAGCAAGGCAAGGAACCAAATGGGGTATGAAGGATAGCGACAACACAATAGTTTTGAGTTTTTTATAATTGAGAAATGCCATCTCTCCCTCAATAGCGCATAAAATCAAGCACACCAGTTACTTCCCCCATACGTTTCAATCATATCAAGGGTGAGTCATCATGAGTGGATCAAAGTTTATAAAAAGAACACCAGTTTTAGAAACAAGGATCGGGAAATTTTGTATACCGTCATGGTGCAAAAATTCTATTGAGTTTTTGGGATCTGAAACATCCTCTCTATAATTTTATCTTATTTGTATTATCTTCGTATTGTAAGCATGATATGAAGTACCTTCTTGAAAAGAAGAACAATAGACCTAGGACCGAGATCAAAGGGTCCATCCCAGTGTCTTTCTATTGTATTAAAGAATAGTCAAGAATTTTTTGAATAAGACCAAGACCTAGACAATTTCACCACTAGATTGAAGCAACACATATATTGTACACGTCATTATGGTTATTTTCTTTGAATGAAAGTCTTCCATTTTGTTGAATGAATCAATGGATCTATTCTCATATTGACCTTTTATTTTATATATGTTGTAAACATAGTCTTGATGGAATGAATGATGCGCTGTCTTATACATGAAATGATAGGATTGTGATTAAGGAATCCTATAAATGTTGTTCAATTTAAGTTTATAGTATGCACTGTGTGATGCCCTTTTATTCAAAAATAACATCATTTGAAGCCTTTATCAACAGCATAAATTAATCCTATGCACCACTTGTTTGTGTTGTAAATGCAATCAGAGCCCCATATATAAATAGGTTTCTCTTGGGTGACAAACAAGGACATTTCCCCTAGAAACATTAAGCGTACCCCCCCTCTAGCTAGAGGATTGGCTCGATGTCCAGGAGTGACGTGAGAAGATGCATCTCACATAGCATGCCCTGGCCTTGTACTTCATCTCCTCCTATTCCTCTCAATTCTAGAGTGAGGTTTTGTGAGTGGTACAACGTAGGGGACAACACAATTATTTCAATGTTGCTCGTGCTTGCAGCTTTGTGGCTCTAATTTTTAAGGAAAATACCTGTTTTTAGCATTGTTAGTTAAAAAATTGTTCTCAAGTTAATTATCAAATCAAATTGAAAAATAACGTAATTTTGAGCCTGTGCAAGTATTTTAATTTTCTCCCTTCAACCATTATAATACTTTATACCAGTTTACTTGGCATGTGTTGATCCTATGCATCCTATTGCCACAATAAAAAAGGTTGTTGGATATTTTTAAGGGCCCCATTCGGATCAAAGAAGGGTCATTAGTTCTTTTCTCACTAGTGGTGATTCATAACAATTATTTTTAAAATAGTCCCTCTAAAGGAGGCTAAGATGTTGTTCCAAAAATTTACCATGAGAAAATGATAATTCCCTTAAGAAAATAGCCCTACGGGTTATCTCAAACGGCTATCACCAATGTTGTTAGGAATTTTGGCTAGTTCTATGCTAGTAGGTGATTGATTCAAATCTCCTCAAGTTAGACACACTAGTCTAAGATGATGGGTTTATTTAGGGTGGCATCACATATCCGAGTCGTGTCCAGGAAGCACAAGGTGGAAAACAGTTCGACTGGATGAGTTGGCGCTATTATGGTGGAAGCTTAATAAATAGAATGAGCAAAAGCAGGATTACACAATACAAATAAACACAAATACGCATAGACAATATGCAGGAACGCGAACTGTTCTTCTATTACTTGCAAACAGGTCAAAAACTGATTGATTTTGATGTATGTTACAATATTATACATGCTTATATAGAATTATGAGACGCTTGGGTGCCTTCTCGTTACGTTCAGTTACAAAGAAGAAGTTAGAACGGTTTCAACAGTTCAACCGTTAGAGTCGACTGGAAGACAGAGAGACAACTATTCGAAGTTCGGCATTCGTTGGTCGCATGTCGACGCTGCTTGTCGATGTCGCGAACTGCAAGATTATAGAACATGTTGAAGGTGCGGAACATGTCACAGTATGTCGAAGTTGAGACTCGTCGGAGTTGTGTCGAAATATAAAACCTGTCGAAGTGCATCAGTTGTTGAAGTCATGTCGCGTCGAAACTTGTCGAAGTTGTATCAACAGCGATGATTGGTCGAAGATGTGTCAAAGTCAGCATCCGACAATAATACCAACTACGATGTGGATCAATCACAAATGCAAGGAAGCATCATTTAGCTTTCTTTGCAAGGTTTACCTTGGGATAAAAAGGTCAAGTGAAGAAACCCCAATAATATTTATATTTTTTACTATGATGAATCTATAATGCTTACTAAACATACACAAATATTAAGTAATTGACTATCTTGGTTCTTATCAAGGTTGATTTTAAGGACTAGGTTAAAGAGGTATGGGAGCCATATGGTTGGTGCTTCATTTTCTATTTTCTTAAGGAATTACACCATGTTGCATTGGTTCTTGTAGACATGGATATGTCATAATAACATTATTGTGATTTCAACTTATCGTTGTTTAATTCATTGTGGAACCTTTCCTTCCAAACCATTATTTAATGTGATGTGGATATGATTATCCTCTATTGTTAACCTTAGTGGTGGGAAACCACTAGAAACATTCCTACTACCATTGAAAGGTAAACCACCAGAACCGGTCCTGCTTCAAATAAAAGGAACACTACTAGGGATGGTGGACCCTCCAGTAGATTGATGACTTCTGAAGACTTGACCCCCTCGTGAAGGAGGTGTAGAGATTTCCCCTGTAGATGTATTCCACCCAAAAGGAAATCCAACATTAGGAACGACTAGGATACTAGTAGAAATACCAGCAATGGATTGACAACTACCACTAGTGCTAAGAGTATGTTTTATCCCCACACCAAAAATAAAGTGAGAGGTGGATTGTCGCAAAGATGCAATAATTTGTGGAACACTGGATTGACCTATGGGTGTAACTGTGGGCATGAAAGGAATTCCCCAAAGGGAAAATGTAGATGTATTGGGTGAAGTAGATGGAGCACTTACTTTGCATGTAGAAGGTTGGGGATATTTTACCAAAGTCCCTCCTTGAACACCAAGGGAAGACAAAGTGGGTTGTTCCATATACGAGGACATACTAGTCCCATACATCATGTGACTGAACAATGAAAAAGTATCACAACTCAAAGGTCGAACTTGCACGAGTACAAGGTCGAAATGAATGGTTAAAGGGGGGTTAAAGTGTAGGACAACACCCTCATCCACAACTTCAACCTCAACTTGATCGGTATGTACCGAATCACTTTCGTAAATAATGTTTTCAGTAACCTCTACTTGAGAGGTGATTTTCCTCCTAATAGGTGGTGGTTCTTCCTTGATAGGAGAAAGGACCTTAATATGTCTAGATTGGCAAATTGGTAGATTGGCCACGGTGAAAGAGGAAAATGTAAAATGAAAATGAAAATCCTACGACCAACTACAGTATAACAAAAAACACACCACTAGCCAAAATCTAGGCAATCAACGGGGAAACCAATTGGATAAAAGTACACTTTCGGAGTGGGGTCTCAAGACACCAACGAAGAGGCAAGAGAAAATTATGCTAACCTCTCTTACCCCCCTGAATCCAAGGTTCAAGTTCATGCGAGGCACCCCCCAAGGTAGAGGAAGCATATGATTATGCATATTCCTTAGGTACCATAAGCACTTCTCACTTGTAGTCACCCATGTAGGAACCTAGGAATATCAACTAAGCTTACCACTTCACAAAATGATGACCGGGCGGAACAATCGTAAGTCAAGTTCAAACGTGTGGGAAGGGAACGTAAGACACAAGTCTCAAACCCAAATCATGGCCAAAAGGTGTCACCCTGAGTACTTTCCAACTGAACGGAACCCCAATACACGCAAGAACCCACTAAGTACACTCAGAGGGGATATCCCCAAACGCACCTAGCTTGACCTTGTGCTTGAATCTTGTGTTAGAATAGATTTCTCGGTAAGCACCTTTCACTACTGATGGATTTTCTCTCTTTAGTGACTCTAGTTACGTTTTATAGCCTTGGAGAGTGTCCTCTCCAATCCTAATCCAAGGCCCTACAATCTAAAATAATATTGGTTTGCTAGACTAAAAGAATGTCTAATCAATTTTAATTAAGTGCTTATTTTTAAGGTTGTTGGTTACTCAAGCAAGGTAAATGGAATATGACTTGGTGATGTTAGAGACTCTTGGCTCTTCAAATAGAAAGGATGCAAAAATGAGAATATTGTACTCTTTTTCGTTCAATGAACACCTACCTACGAGAGGGAAGAGAGCTCTTTTCCTTTCTCAATAATAAAAATGCGGCACACAAAAATCCTTATAATACATCAAAGCATCCCAAGTGCATATCTCATCATATGCAATCTTCACATGCAATTCAATAAAATTGAAGTGGCATTCTTCCCTCTCCAATTTTGTTATGGATATTTCTCCCCTGCAGACAGGTAATACCTTCCTTGGATCCTTTCCTTGATCCAAGACATATGGAGGGGGTATACCACTATGATTTCACCCACTATGTCCAATAATTCACCCACCATATCCAATAATTCATTCACACACAATATATGAGAAGAGGAGGAAGAAATATTAACACACCATAATTCATTCCCAGTTGTTGCAGATGTGATAGAATTTGCTCCAGCTCCACTTTCTAGCACCCTACACTCAAAGAGATAAACAACACCTTTCTTCAAACCCTTCTAACATATATAAGAATGCATGTAAATGACATAAACAAATTTAGATCTGTGCAAGATATATCTAGATCTAATCTGATTTACCCAACAAAAACCAGATCCACCATAAACATCACATACATTCATAAACACCATAATGTGGAGGGGGGGATGCATATATCTATATATCATAAATAAGAAGATTACATCAAAGCAAACCTTGATTCTTGATGTAGGCCTCCTCCAAGATTCCTACTCCAAACCTTCCTTAACTCAACCAAGATGATCACAAATGGTTGTAGGATGCACTACGTATTCCAACATCATAATAATACTAAGCAAGAATCTCCCTCTTCTCATAAAATGGCCTCAATATATAGATGGATGGTAAATTAAGGGAGGATGAATGTAGACTCCTAAGGAAAACTAGGCTCGAGATGGTGTGTGAGTTCCTATTCCCAAATGAGATGTAGTCTAACCATGCATGTGATCCTCTCTAAAATCATCCAAAAACCATGTAAGGGACAAATGGAAGAGTGACCATCACTCCCTCATAGGCATGCAAGGGGAAATGGTGGACAAAACATACCAAGAGAAGGGTACAATGATCTGATTTCAGCTGATCAAATATGTATGGTATCTAAGGAGTTCATAGGGTGGCAAATAAGGGTATAACAGATGCCCCCTAAAGTGTGAGGTCAGAAGAGAAACTGATGGTCGAAACACTTTACACATAATAATATGTCAAGCTAAGGAAATGGAAGCAAGAAATCGAAGAGGGGCTGCCATCAATCATCAAACAAATATGTATATATCATCTTTTAGGTAGGCACATCCATGCTCGGTAACAAAAGTATAAATCATGGATGCCAATAAAGTACAGTGCATATCCATGAATAAAGTACAATATCGTGGCCACAAAAAATACGTAGTGGACCCATGTCATAAAAGGATCATAGCCACGGGAAAATACAATTTGGATCTATGTCGCAATATACAATCACGAGGATAGATAGCACCACTCATAGTACTCATATGGTACTCATACATAGTCCAAACTAGTGATATGAACTCCAATGCATCTTGGGAGGGAAAACAAGGTTGAGTGGTGCAACCCCTAAACCTAAGGTCTTCGTCTCAATCCATGATGGTGTAATTCTATGACATGTGGATAGATGTGTTCATGTCGAACATGTGAGAATCCGTCTGATTAACATTCAATGATGTTTATTGTTAATAGATGCGAGGGAGTCCACCAATGCTGATAATGGATCCCAAGACACCTAGTACATTGTAGCGAGTGTGAATAGATGAGAGGATGTTGAACACTTGTAAAATTGCTCAATTAGGAGTCAATGATGTTTACCCCTTCTCGAATGCAAGGAACACCTACCACTAATGACTACAAGCTCTAGAGTACTATGGTTTCTAGACTCACTTCCTATATGATGAGTTGGATTCGATAGAAAGGAATCCATCGAAGGAGGGTCATAATGTATCGCCCATCAATTGACACAAAAATAACATCGAGAGATGTGATAAATATAGAAGGTCACCAAGTAAAACAAACTGACAGAGGTATGGCTGACACACAAGGTTAATGGGAATGAAGAATGTCTGACTCATACTAACATTCGCTTGAACATATAGAATGACAACTATGTGACTAGGAAGCATAGACTCAATAACACCATAGAACATAGTGCAACGTTTCAAGAGGCATCGAAGCACCCTCCATAGTGATTGGAAGATGTTATCACTAGAGTTGAACCTAGACTACTGGGGTTCAAGCCTAGAGAAATCTTAACAGTAAATAAAAGATAACTAGAAAATAAGTTTATGAAATCTGGTGGTAGGTAGACAATCACTACAGAAATCAAGCTAGGATTAAATATTGAACAATAGGAGATGTATCACTATCATGGATATTAATAAGACGGAGCTACGAGCATAACATTATGAAAGAGATGAATCGGTTCTGCATTAAGCATCTAAAGATAATTGCATATTAATCATAAGAATCTTGTCATGGATTAATGAGACCACATACAAGACAAAATCATGACAACATGTAATTCATTTATTAAAACAAAACAAGCTCATATGATCATAATCCTTTCAAAGAAGCTATTTCATATTAACACAAAGCAAAATGCATACATGCCTGCCATTCGTGATTAAAGTCTGACTTCTATAATATGTTCCAAACTCTATCATATCTCATCACTGTCTATTATATACAAAAATATCTAATACTGAAAACAATTTGATGATCCACTTTCTAAGGATCCGAATATCCAAAAATAGATAGTTTTAATTACAAAAATAAACTTGGATACTCTTCAATAACTAATTCATTAAAAAGCTGACAGTTGTAAAATTTAACTATTCTATTCTAAGCAACAGTTGCATGTCTAGAAGACATTCTATTCATTCAAGCTTATCTAAACATGACCTAGCTCCATCACAAGAGTAGTAGTATCTTTTCCATAAATTGAAAATCTTTTTGCTTCCAAAATTTGAAGTCGAGCTTGCAATTCTTCATTTCGCTGCTATACTGCCCTTTTCTTTGTCAGGATCTGTCTGGACATTGTCGCAATTTCTTGATATTTTACATCTCTTTCCTGTAGGTCTTCCCAGAGTCTTTTATTCACAGTCATCAAGTTCTCATTACACTTTTGGAGACGTAGATTTTTTTCTTTAAGAAATTGTAAAGACCTTTTATCTTCATCCAATTCCATAATTGATTTTATTTTTTCCATTTGCATAGGAGTTTCATAAGCCTCTGATATTTTTGAACTTTCACTAACTTCATACTCAGTAACTCTCTGTTTGTCCCAACAAATTTTTTCTGGTATCTGCCCAACATTATCCCTTTGGATTTCCATCATCATCTGCTCCATCTTGAGACACTCCTGATCTGAAAACTGCGCCTTTTCTTCACCAGAAGACCCTTTTATGACTATAACCTCACTCTTCTTCGGTTTCATTTCCATCTCCAATTTTCTTCTAGATCTAGTTCTGGGCTTCAATTTTGATTCAATTTTGGTTTCACCCTGTTCCTCATCTTTCGAACTTGTATTTTTATAGTTGGGCACATCAGGGTCTTTTACACATTCAATAGTAACTGATACTTCTGAAAACTCATCATTAATAGAAAACTCCTCTGCAAAATGCTTACCCTGTAGACTTGCTGGTTCTGTTGCTCCTTTCATTTTCTTAATTGAACTTTTGGATTGATTTTCTTTTTCCTTATCCTTACAAGGCTTTCGTTTTTCTGTTTCAAACCCTAACCCAATGAGGAAATGGTCCCAGGTTTGACCATTCTTTCTTAACTAAAAAACTATTAACACCTTTATCAGCCCTTGATGAAAGATGGAATGGGCAGTATGATCTTGATGACCCTGAACCGAGGGAGGCATCTTTTGCAAACTTTTTAACAAATAAAATGGCAAATTAAGCTTCAAATCTCCATTAAGATGCATCAAAAATATTAAATGACACCTTAAAACCCTATCGTAATGACCCTCACAGGTAATGTAATTTTGAACCATTTCTAATGGAATTCTCCATTCTGGTTTAAGCTTACTCACATGTATTCCATTTTCCAATTTAATTCTTCAAACCCTGGTAATAACAACTTACTGTAATCAACTTCGAAAGCTTGTTGTTTGAACCTTTTTTCACCTTGCACTAGGACTCCAATGGCTTCTGCAATAGATTTTTCATCAACCCTAACCTTTAAACCTTCGAAATGCACAACTCCATCTCTGTAATTTTTTATAAAAGCTCTGGTGACTTGTATATTATAACCCTGCAACCTTTCATAGAAAGAGAACCAACCAACATCTCTCTTCAATTACACAGATCTTGGAAACTGTGTAATCCACTGTATGTTATCTGGTTCCAATCTACAAATTAAACCTTCAGGTTTCTTGGTCTTCGTCATGGTGCAATATATTCCCCACGGCTTATCCCTGTTTAACTTCATAAACACAAACCATAACAAAATGAACTACAATATTAACATGAAAGCCGATAACTCATGTCCATCATTCATGATGATGTTCATCAGTGTATGTACAGCTTTGATCTGACTGTTTCATTTTTAGGGAATGCCACGATCTCGTACATGTTGTCTTTCTTTAATGAATATACATTGTATGTCAAAACCATAATACAAGCTCTTGCCACCCGTATCCATTTAATGAATGTGCATACTTATTACTGGAAGCTTTATTACCCTTAACATTTTATATATGTTGCCAGGCTATAATTCATTAATCAAACGAAGCATACCAATGTTATAGGCACGATAAAACTATTCAAATCATTTGTATCATTTTAACTAAGAAATAAAACCTTTTGAAATTCAAATGAACCCTGAGCCTTGTTTTAATTTTAATAAGTGAAACATTTAAAATAAAAAACAAACTAGGGTAAAAATGAAAAGAAGAAAAACAACAATTTAAAACAAAAACTAGCTGATATGAGGAATAGTAACTATACAAGGTTGGGCATTCTAAAGTAAATCTAGAATACAACCCTAGAGATAACATCTGGCTCCGATTGGGGATAAATTTATGCTTGTGAGACTTTAAGAACACTTTGACCTGTGCCTTCTAAAATTTGCTAGAATCATATTTCCGTTTTATTGGGCTAGAGTCTGTTGAAATTGAAACGATATATACAATGAACTTTTTTCAATTCAATATGTATGGAACACTTTTAAAAATCGTCCATTTATTGGACCTGCCACTTCCTCACCATTCAAATTATGTAGGACAAAAGTATTGCTTCCCAAGATCTTAACCACTGAAAAAGGTCCTAGCCATAAATTATTGAATTTTCCATGTTTACCTTTGTCCTCATTCCGTGCATCCCATCTGAGAACCAAGTCACCGACAGCAAACACATCCTTTTTTATTTTTTATCAAAACTTTCTTTTACCTTTTTTCTATGAATTTCAGCTTTTTCCATAATGGCTTCTCTTTCCTGCTGCAATTGGATTATCTTAAACATCCTTCTCCTTATTTCATCAGTTTCATCTTCAGTTTCCTACAAAAATTTGATTACTGGGGAAACTAACTAGACAAGAAACAATGCATCAACTCCATATACCAACTGAAAAGGAGATATCCCAATTGATTTCTTTATGGTTACCCTATCATCCCAGAGAGCAAATTTTAATTTGGTGTCCCAGCTCTTTTTATTTTCCAATAACATCTTCTTAATACTATTCACAATACTTTTTATTACTGGATTCTGCTAATCCATTACCTTGTGGGTAATAAGGTGTGGATTGTTTCAAGCTAATGTTATTTTCTTCACAAAACTTCACCATATTTTTAGATTTAAAAGTTGGGGCATTGCGTAATGTCCCAAATTTGGCATTGGGTCACAATGGCCTAATCACATTGTCCCTATTCATTAGAGTTTGTCAAATTGATGCTAAAGTTCAAATAATTGCCAAGGAGGAAAATTACGAGTTTCCTAGGTTTGGGGTGGAAGCTTTGGGATTTGGAATAATGGGGATAATAAATGATGTTTGAACATTAGAATGGAATAAATATTTAATAAAGGACCTAAATAAATATATACAAGTGAAAATCAAAGTGGCATTTGATCATGCAGACACATGGAGGAAGTGGAACCCACATATGGCTAGATTTCCCCACTACACTTGGCAGCATTCTCTCACCAATTCGAATTCAAGGTGAATGGTAACATACTTGGGGGATTCCAAAAGGTATTATTCATGTCATGACTCATTCAAGGTTGAAATATAGAGGAAGAGTAACTCACATGGAAGAGGAAGAGGCAATTTGGAGCTAGTGAGACACTTGGGCTAGATTCCCTAGCTCTATGACAATAATGATGAAGATGCTATGACACCTATGACAAAAATAAGACCTGAAAGCTGACATATGACATATATGACATGTCAGGGCTAAAAATAGACTCCAATAGGGCGCTCAAGGGTGTTAGGGCAGCTAAGATGCTTCCACATGTGATTTGGTGGAAGTGGGAGACTAGGAATTGTTGTACAAGTGGCATTCTTTGGAATCTCTTCCCAAATTGAGTTGGCATGAGTCTCTTGGAAGGAATTCGACCCATGGAGGACATTAGAACTTTATAAATGTCAATAAAAAATAGTGAAACCAGCTTTTGATCATTTGTAGAATTTGCAATTGCATTTGTGTAGAGGGAGAGCTAGTGGATGACTAGTTTCTTGCCTTAGCCAATTTCGAGGGTGAAAGATTCCCATCCAAGTTGGTAATTGGAAAGGCCATTCAAACCTTTCATTTGGAGCTTTAATGGAGTATTTATTTGCAGGTGTAAGATACAGGGAATCTCATGGTTTCTTCTATTGCAACACATTCTCTCAACCATTTCCAGTTTTGATGGCATATTCTTGATCCTTGAAGGAGGGCGTTTTTTGGTGAGCTATTGTACTCTTTGGGGGAGATTATCATGCCCCGTTTCTTTTGTAATATGAATTAAATAATTTGTTCTTCATCTCCAGAAATTTTTAGGTCGAAATTCCAAGTAGAAATGTATAAATCTCATTTTTAATGGAAGAACAATGCCATTTCTCCACTACCTTGTTGTGAACCAATGTATTGATGATTATTTCGAATGAATGGATGAATATCTGATGAATTTATGATTAATTTACTGCCATGGATGTATTTTACAAGTTTCATGTACTGTACTTGAGAATTTGAAGTATTTTTACTCAGTTTAATTGCATTGGGAGAAGAAATAGTGCCATTTCCCCAAGGGTCGAATTGGTGATTTTTGCAGTTGAATGGGAGAGGGTTGGAAAAGATATAATAATAAATTAATTGTCCACATTAGAGATTAATAACATCCTTAATACATTCCTTACCTATTTTCATAAATTTGAGTGGGTTTGGAGGCATTTGGGAAGCCATTTTCAATACTAACCCTAGGAGGATTTGAACCCCAAATTACTAGTAAAATTGCATACTTGGTCCAAAATCTTAAGAGAGTTTGCAGAGGTATTTTGGTGGTCATATATCATCTATGAAAATCATATTCAAGTCCTAATATCATTCATACACCTTCCTTGAATATTTGAAGGCATTTGGAGTCAATTTGAGACCTAGAGACCAATACTAGTCAAAGGGAAATTACTAGTAAATTTCCCTACATTGGCCAGAATTGAAAGAGGATTTGCAGAAGTATTTTAAAGGTCCAAAAGCATCCTTGAAATACATATTTATGTTTTATAATCATCCATATACCTTCTCAGAATATTTGGGATCAATTGGAGCAATTTGGGGACCTAGAGCTCAAAACTAGTCAAAGGTCAAACTAGGGAAAAAAGTGAACAAATTCCATTTTATTAAAATTCCTAACAAGGGACATTACAGTGGTATCAGAGCATGGTCCTTGCACCTGTGGATTAGGTACATACATTCAATAATAATAGGAATCCATGTCTTACTATTATGATGAATCCTATGAGTACAATTCTTATGAGGGATATGCAGATGCTTATGAGCAATATGAAGCAGAATGTGAATGGTACGAGGAAGAGGTGCCATCATGCAACACTTCTAACAATTTCAAGAGAAATGAAAATTATTCTTATGACTTTAAATCTGATGAATATGAGTGTGTCACACCAACCAAGGATAATTCTATGAGTGAGTTCCAAAGTTGGAGAGCAAAATATAAAACCTTGCCCCAACAATATCAAGAATATATTACTTTTAGCAAAAATACACAAAATGCCATGTCTTTTGAGTACTTTGCTGAACATGTTTTTGAAAATAGTCCCAAAAATGAAGATGTCGAGTTAGTAAAGAAAGGTTTATGCCCTTCTTGTAAAGAACCTTGGAGTGAGTATCATACATGTGTGCATGAAATTATGTCCCACTTGAGGAGAGCTTTTGGGAATTCTTCAAAAAGAGATTCCAAAGATATTGATCATAAGGAAAACAAGGGGAAAAATGCATCATCTTACTTGAAGGATAAAAATGAAGAGACATCACAAGAGCATGAAGAAGATTCTATTGAAAATATGGAAGATCATTTCGAGACACCTTCTAGCTTAGACATGAACCAAAGAGCATCTACTTATGGATGCTTAAACTATGAAGGAGTACCTACTGATGGGTGCTCACACCTCTATGTTGGTGACATAGAGATAACTTTTGAAAGTGTTGCTGCAAGCCCAGGTTCCATTAAGCATGATAATGAAGACCTTGTAGCAGTTGAAGAAGAACCAAGATCAACTTCCCCATCACCACTTGAGCTTCATGAAGTTGGTCCAAGCAAAATTGAAGAATATGAGGAGGTTCATTTGCAAGAGCCTCATTTTCTTGAAGGGTCCTTAAAGATGAATTAAAATAAGATCCAAGAGTCCCTCGGCATTCTCCATGACACTCAAGAATTGGTGTCAAATTCTTGTTGGAGAGCTACTTCATTGGAGGAAACATCCTTCCTTGAAGACATGGAGAAGATTCAAAGAGCAATGTGCCACATCAAAGGTAATTTCATGTCTTTGCTTTTTGATAGAAACCATTTGTTTGAGCTTAATGAATTCTTACATGATGCATACTTGAAGAATAATGAGGATATTCATAAGCTCACAATTCAAAATGAGCAACTTCTTGAAAAGTTGCAAGATACTTGTTTTTCCTCCTATGTTTCAGATTGTCAAATGGTAGATTGTTTGGAGGATTCTCATGACATGGTGGATCATGAGAAATGTGGGAATTTGAATGTGCTTAATGTGTTTGAAGATGAACTTGAAGAGATCCAAACACTTGATGTGGTGGAAGAGGAACTTGAATTGTCTCTTGATGAAGGTTATGCAATTTTTAAAGAAGAGGATGATTCCTCTACATTGGAACCAATCTATGACAAAGGTTTCCCACTTTTGAAGGAGCTGCATGATACTACCGACATGGATCCTTCCCATGATGAAACTTCTGCACTTTTTGATCATTTGGGTGACTTAGTTCATTCTCCTACATCCTACAATTCCATGTTTTGCAGTATTAGTCTCAAGGAAGTATGGATGAAAGGGTTCTTTTTTATGGTGCCACATGAGGAGTATGGAACTCCTAGATTTACCTTTTATGATGACATGGTTGGAGCACATTCTTATTCACATTTGCAACAACATTATTTGTCACTTTATGATGATTCAAATCTACATGGATGCACCAATGATATGCATTTGAGTCACTTGAAGACTCATGGTTTTTCTTGCTCAACACTTGATTCATTTGATGTTGGAGGAACTTCATCCAACACTTGGGAGAATAGATTTATGATTGGAGAACATTTTTGTTGGAAGCCACATACTTTGTTATATTTTTATGATCCTCACATTCATGGATGTATGGGTGAGACTTCTTTGAGTCATTTGAAGTCTCCTTGTTTTTTCTGCTCATTATTTGGTTCAGATTTCAGTGGAGATTCTTCATTCACTTCTTGGATGAAAGAATACATGGATGAATATTTTGATGCATATCACATCCTTTTGGATAAGCATTATAGGACATGGGATCCTCACCTATGTCATTGGGGCAGATTTGATGGGCCACTTGAAGATTGTATGCACTTTGAAAATGGCGGTCTACTTGCTTGGACGTATAAGCACTTTCATGACTCTTTGATGAAGCATCTCCTTGATGTACATTTTCATTATGTTTTTATGTACTTTGATGATATATTTTTGGTACTCATGATGTTTGGAAGAATTCATACAAGAAAATGGGATCCAGAAATCCTCTTATCTAATGGTGTGGGTTGGAGAGCACTCTTAATTGTTGGGGTGCAATACAAGCAATGGGACCCTGGAATAATTTTTGTCTCATTGGTTTCATTTTTTGGGGGGGAAGCAAGCAGTATGGGAGATGGATTCCCCCACTTAATAAAGTGATTTTAATCAGATTAGTGCAGCAGCAAGCATGGTGGTTCCTCTCTAAAATCTTCATGGAAACTCAAAGACTCAAGGTTGGGCAATTCAATGGCAACTTCAAAGAATTATACAGAAAGCAGGTTCTTCAACACCCATGTTTAAAATTGCTTAAGGAAAAGCAATATTGGGAAGGGAGGTTTGTAATGCCCCAAATTTGGAATTGGGTCACAATTGCCTAATCACATTGTCCCTATTCAGTAGAGTTTTTCAAATTGATGCTAAAGTTCAAATAATTGCCAAGGAGGAAAATTACGAGTTTCCTAGGTTTGGGGTGGAAGCTTTGGGATTTGGAATAATGGGGATAATAAATGATGTTTGAACATTAGAATGGAATAAATATTTAATAAAGGAACTAAATAAATATATACAAGTGAAAATCAAAGTGGCATTTGATCATGAAGACACATGGAGGAAGTGGGACCCACATATGGCTAGATTTCCCCACTACACTTGGCATCATTCTCTCACCAATTCGAATTCAAGGTGAATGGTAACATACTTGGGGGATTCCAAAAAGTATTATCCATGGCATGACTCATCCAAGGTCAAAATATAGAGGAAGAGTAACTCCCATGGAAGAGGAAGAGGCAATTTGGAGCTAGTGAGACACTTGGGATAGATTCCCTAGCTCTATGACAACAATGATGAAGATGCTATGACACCTATGACAAAAATCAGACCTGAAGGCTGACATATGACATATATGACATGTCAGGTCTAAAACTAGACTCCACTAGGGCTCTCAAGGGTGTTAGGGAAGCTAAGATGCTTCCACATGTGATTTGGTGAAAGTGGGAGACTAGGAATTGTTGTACAAGTGGCGTTCTTTGGAATCTCTTCCCAACTTGAGTTGGCATGAGTCTCTTGGAAGGAATTCGACCCATGGAGGAAATTAGAACATTATAAATGTCAATAACAAATAATGAAACCAGATTTTTATCATTTGTATAATTTGCAATTGCATTTGTGTAGAGGGAGAGCTAGTAGATGACTAGTTTCTTGCCTTAGCCAATTTCGAGGGTGAAAGATTCCCATCCAAGTTGGTAACTGGAAAGGCCATTCAGACCTTTCATTTGGAGATTTAATGGAGTATTTATTTTCAGTTGTAAGCTACATGGAAGCTCATGTTTTCTTCTATTGCAGCACATTCTCTCAACCATTTCCAGTTTTGATGGCATATTCTTGATCCTTGAAGGAGGGCATTTTTTGGTGAGCTATTGTACTCTTTGGGGGAGATTATAATGCTCCATTTATTTTGTAATATGAATTAAATACTCTTTTCTTCATCTCCAGAAAGTTTCAGGTCGAAATTCCAAGTAGAAATGTATAAATCTCATTTTTAATGGAAGAACAATGCCATTTCCCCACTACCTTGTTGTGAACCAATGTATTGATGATTATTTCGAATGAATGGATGACTATCTAATGCATTTGTGATTAATGGACTACCATGGATGTATTTTACAAGTTTCATGTACTGTACTTGAGCATTTGAAGTATTTTTACTTAGTTTAATTGCATTGGGAGAAGAAATAGTGTCATTTCCCCAAGGGTCGAATTGGTGATTTTTGCAGTTGAATGGGAGAGGGTTGGAACAGATATAATAATCAATTAATGGTGCACATGAGACCTTAATAACATCCTTAATACATTCCCTACCTATTTTCATAAATTTGAGTGGTTTTGGAGGCATTTGGGAAGCCATTTTCAGTACTAACCCCAGGGGGATTTGAACCCCAAATTACTAGTAAAATTGCATATTTGGTCCAGAATCTTAAGAGAGTTTGCAGAGGTATTTTGGTGGTAATATATCATATCTGAACATCATATTCAATTCCTAATATCATTCATGCACCTTCCTTGAATATTTGAAGGCATTTGGAGTCAATTCGAGACCTAGAGACCAATACTAGTCAAAGGGAAATTACTAGTAAAGTTCCCTACATTGGCCAGAATTGAAAGAGGATTTGCAGAAGTATTTTAAAGGTCCAAAAGCATTCCTAAAATACATATTTATGTTCTAAAATAATCCATATACATTCTCAGAAGATTTGGGATCAATTGGAGCAATTTGGGGACCTAGAGCTCAAAACTAGTCAAAGGTCAAACTAGGGAAAAAAGTGAAAAATTGCCATTTTAATAAAATTCCTAACAAGGGACATTACACATTGTCAGTGATTAGCTTCTTAGGACATCCAAATCTACTGAGAATATTGTCCTGCAGGAAACTCATAAACTCATAATAATTTGATATGTTGCTCTTCTTGTAGGGATTGCCTCCACCCATTTAGTAAAAAAGTCAGTAGCAGTTAAAATCCATTTATGTTGACCACTAGAGGCAGGATGAATCTCTCCTATAAAATCTAGACACCGCTATTGAAATGGAACATTTACTGCTAGGGATTTAAAGGTAAAGACTGTAACTTGTGCTTACCTGCAAACTTTTGGCACTCCATACAAGCTCTGACCTGATGATACACAGCTGTAAGAAGGGAAGGCCAATAATAACCTAATATCAAGATTTTAAATGCAGTGGATTTCCAATATTTATGTCCCCCACAAACACCACCATGCAACTCTGTAGTAATAGCATCGGCCTCTGACCTATCCAAACACTTCAGCAATATACCTCCAGGATCTTTCCAATATAAAACTTAATCCATTAAAACATATTTGAGAGCTTTCAGTTTAAAATATCTGCACTCATTCTTATTCAAATCTGGAGGACATTGTAAATGCAGCAAGAAATATACAATTTTTTCATACCATGGAGAATCATAATACCTACTATAAATCTGTTCCTCATTCTACTCTGTTGACACGTTTTGCTCTGAATGTTCAACCATTAGATGAAGATTTAATACCTGACAATTTGATTCTGCTATAAGCTTGGCTAAACCCTTCCCTTTCACCAGTTTGGTAGGTTTAATGTCAACATCATACTCCATAAATTTGGCTATCCATCTGCCTCTTTTTCCCTCATTGTCAAGCTGTACCAAGATTTCCTTAACTACTGAACATGGAACATAGTCTAAAAATTTTGAATGCAAAACATAAATTCTGAAAAAATGTTAGAGCTTTCACTAATGCATATGCTTGCTTTTCCATTGTATTATATTTAATCTCTGAATCTCTTAATGTTTTGTTGAAGAAAGAGATTGGTTGTTCTAATTCATCTACATTTTTTTGGAGTAAAACAGCAGCCATAGTATCTTTAGATGCAAATGAGAAAATTGCAAAATATTTGGTATAATCAGGAGCTATTAAGACTGGTTCTTCTATGAGTGCTTGCTTTATCCTTTCAAATGAGTGTCTAGCTTGATCTTACCACTTAACTTCCATGTCCTTTTTAAGCATCTCAGTGATATGTTTAATAATCTCTGCAAAGTTAGGAATAAACCATCTTAAGAAATTGATTTTCCCAATAAAAGATTGAATTTTCTTTTTATTTCTGGGGATAGTGATCTTCAAGATAGCCTTTACTCGTTCTGGGTCTATCTTTATTCCTTCAGCAGAAACTATATGGCCCAAGAGCTTACCCTCTATCATGGAAAAATGAGACTTTTTTGGGTTTAGTGATAAACCAAATTTTTTGCACTTAATGAAATTTTGTTTTAAATGCTTCAAATGCTCATCATCAGACTTAGAAAAAATGTAATATCATCTTGATATATCACTACAAACTTTTCATTTCCCCCCACAAAGGCTATTTCCATAGCCCTTTGAAATGTTGCACCTGCGTTCATGAGCCCAAAAGGCATCTTATCGTACATAAAAGTACCCCAAGGGGTTGTAAATGTTGTCTTCCCTTTGTCCTCTGGCTGTACTGCAATCTGGTTATAACCAGAAAACCCATCAATCATTGAAATCCTCTAGGAACCTACCACTCTTTGCAGAATCTGATCAATTTTAGGAAATGAATAATTATCTTTAAGGCAACATCTGTTCAAGCTACGGAAATCCATGCAGAGCCTTACCTCTCCATTTTTCTTGCGCATTGGCACAAGATTTTCTACCCAAGATGAATACCTGAGAGGTACAATAATTTTTGCATCCAACAATTTTTTCACTTCTTTTTCAATAACTGGCAGTAACGTTGGATTAATCCTTCTAAGTTTCTGTTTAAAAGGCTTAGCGTTTGGTTTCAATGGGATCTTATGCTGGATAATGCTAGTATCATAAGTTCTAAGATCCTCATATGACCAAGCAAAAATGTCCACAAATTCCTTCAACAAACTGATATATTTTTTCCTTTCTCTTTATGAAAGTGTCTTAGATATTCTTATCATTTTGGGTTCAGCTTCAGAACCAATATTGCAACTTAAAACATCTTCTTCAGTGGTCTGCAATGTAGGTTTCAACAATGTGTCATCCTTTGAGAACAACCTTTCCAGTGGGACAAGTCCCTTAGGAATGAAGTTTCCTTTTAACTCAACAATTTTATCGTCAGCAATTAAATCTTTTGCATAGGAAACTTTTTCATCCAAGTCAACATCTTGATCTTGGTCAATTGAGTCATCTGCAAATTCAGCTGTTAATTCCAAAAACTCCTTTATCTCCTGATCATCATGAAATACCTTCCAGTGTTTGATGTCATCTGGAACAGATGGCCTGTATCTTACATCAATGGGATACTTCAAAAATGTTAATTTTGGAACTTTGAAGTAAGCTGTTGCCAAGGCTAGTGAATCTGTTGTCTGATTACAATCTCTTGGGATATAAGTTATATTGAAAGCTAAGAAGAAATTATCTATCAAATCCCAAACTTCATTTCTATATACTTTCAACAATTTCTGTTTTACCTGATAAACATTCTTAACCTGCTGAACAATCAATTCGGAGTCGCCAAATACAGCAAGCTTTTGAATATTTAAATCTTTTGCAGCTCTCAATCCCAGAACCAATGCCTCATATTCAGCAGTATTATTAGTTGTTTGAAATTCCAGCTTATACATGAGAGAAATAATTTCACCTCCAGCAGAAATGAGCACAACACCTGCTCCTACTCCTTCCTTACTTGATGCTCCATCAAAATACATTTTCCATATACCTTCCTGCTCTTCCTTCTTTTGTTGAACAAGATTATCTTTCTGCACTTGCAAAACCTCTGTAGAATCATCATTCTAAACTTGTAATACACCTGTAACATCATCATTCAAATGTAACATGCAAGAACCCATATCTACCTGTACCGAGTAAATAGGATGGTTTGTAGGGTTCTTATCATCACTTACCAAGAATGCCAGTTGCACTTATCTATAAAGCCTTCTATATTCTCCTCCAAATATAGGTACTGAAGCATAAGACAAATCCATCTGAAGGCTTCCTCCTACCCTTTTTTCCCATGACCGTGATAACAACATACCAAATCTAGGAGTTACATCAGCTACAACAACATCCATAAGTATACTTTTCATGGGTAGTTATGCAAGGCTGACAACCAGATCTTTGATGACCCTTAGACATTTCACTGCTCTAGAATCAAAGGTATACAAGACATGATAAGGTTTAGTAACAGAAATCCCTAAAGCTTACATGAATTCCTTAGGAATGAGATTATGTGAAGCACGTGAGTCTAGGAGACAGTTATGTAGCATTTGATCATAAATAGTGAGTGTGATATAAAATTGAGGAGGATAAACGGATTTAGCATCTGGTTGATCAGTTGTTTTTGAGCCAGTACTAATAGTTGGATTCTCTTCTTGCAAATTAATCACATCTGAAGGAATGGAAGCAACTGAAGAATTCAAAAGTTTAAGAGTAGGCTCTCTATATGATTTGTTCCTAACCAGCTCAGTCAATGGAATAGGAATCTTAATTTTGTTGATTTCATGTTCCAGATTAAAATTAACAGGTTTGCCTAAATATTTTGTTTATGTGACTTTACTCTTATCCTTTTTTTGTCTCTTGATTTCTCTCAAAAGGAAAATGTTCTTTAGTAGGAAAGGTCCTTACCTTCTTTTTGCCAATTATTGCTTGCTTCACTCCTGATCTGAGACCATATGACTTATGCTGGGCTTCTTGATAAATTTATGTTTCCTGCTCAAAACAATCTTACTCATAATAATCTGCCAACTTTGCATCATGATAATCAGCCTTAGTTACAAAATTAGAAAAAGGAAAATCATCTAATTGATTAATATCAGGTTCTAAATCTTACACTTCTCCTTCATCTATTTCATAAGACTCATTATCCCTTATCAAATTATTTTGGAAAGGTGGAAGTATCCTTTGATCCTCATTATCTCTTCTCTCCCTTTGAATATCATTATTCCTTCTTTCTCTTGGAATAAACCTGGGGGGAAAGGGTCGTCTAAACTGGTTTGGGTTTCTATTATCATTCCCTTGAACAGGCCTATTTTGACTTTTATTTTTTGTTTCCATCCTACTAAACTTTGCAGATAAATTTTTTATGATCTTACTCATTTCATCCATCTTACGGTCTGAGGCCTTTCCTGTAGGAATTGATGGAACCATTTCCTTATTTCCTTTTCTATCAACCATTTGACATTTTGCCTCTTCTTTAAGTTTATTTGAAGCAAGTATGTTGGATTCAACTTCTAAAGCTGCTTCCTGCCTATTCAATAGAGACAAAGATTGTATTTCCCTTAACCATAAAGAAAACTGATAATCAAAAGCATTTGCATAGGTTAACTTTGTTGATGTTTCAGTAGGTTTTATTTCAGCTGGAATCCTACTGTACATTTTGTTGAAACGTTTAGAAAAATATCCAACGGGCTCATCCTTCTTTCTTTTCAGTGCTCCAAACTCCGTGGTGTAATACAGGTAATCTTTAGTATCTCCCCATTGTTTCATGAACACTTCTTCTAAAGCATCAATACCATCTATAGAGTTTGGTGGCAGTTCTCTAAACCATTTTCGTACTTCACCATCTAGACTTTGAACAAAAACCCTCATCCACACATCTTGATGTTCAAAACTATGATTATCAGCATAACTGAGATATGTATTCCAATGCTCCTCTGTTGTAACACCTCCCTGACCATTGAATCTCGGGATATATTTCTGATAGTCTCCACCTGGGAGAGCATTTAAAGGCTGAGGTAATACTAGAGGGGCATATCTGGTTGCTACCATAGAAGCCATCCTATCTGGGGGTTGACCAACCATATTTGGTGGATTAGATATCTGTGAGGAATATGGTTGATTTTGTGGAGATGGTGTTTTAGTATGTGGAGGAGATGGCACTTCAATTTTCAATTGGCCAATAAGAATTCTGCTAGTGAGAGGTATATAAGGTGTTGTCAAAGACTTTAAAGTGAAGGTTTCCTATGGTATATGCTTATGTTCAGAAGTCAGAGGATTTGAATAAACCTCAAAATCATCAATATGAGTAGGATTAAAATCTTCGAATTCAGGAATGCACACAGATAAACCTAATTTTATTTCTTCTTGAGTATCTAACAATTCAGAAGGTATAGTTGTAGCTGAAGAATACTGAGGGTTACTGGATGATGGGAAATCAATTTTCTTTTTTCTAGCTTCTCTTAGAATCCTTTCTAGATCAGAAACCCCTGAGTGCAGAGGAGATAAAGGATTTCATCAAGTCCCTATCTGTCTTGAAGCCACTGTAACTTTCTAAAATACAAGGTGAATGTGTAGTCTGCAAACAAATTATCCTGATGTTGTATACCCTCCAAAATTAGATGTAATGATGTAAAATACCCAGGGAAGATGTACTTTCGTTCCTCCGTTCCCCGGCAATGGCGTCAAAATATGTTATCACTAGAGTTGAACCTAGACTATTGGGGTTCAAGCCTAGAGTAATCTTGATAATAAATAAAAGATAACTGGAAAATAAGTTTATGAAATTTGGTGGTAGGTAGACAATCACTACAGAAATTAAGCTAGGTTTAAATATTGAACAGTAGGAGATGTACCGCTATCATGGATATTAATAAGACAGAGCTACGAGCATAACTTTATGAAAGAGATGAATCGGTTCTGCATTAAGCATCTAAAGATAATTGCATATTAATCATAAGAATATTGTCATGGATTAATGAGACCACATACAAGACAAAATCATTAAAACATGTAATTCATTTATTAAAACAAAATAGGCTCATATGATCATAATCCTTTCAAAGCAGCTATTTCATATTAACACAAATCAAAATGCATACATGCCTTCCATTCGTGATTAAAGTCTGACTTCCATAATATGTTCGAACCTCTATCATATCTCATCATTGTCTATTATGTACAAAAAGATCTAATACTGAAAACAATTTGATGATCCACTTTCTAAGGATCCGAATATCCAAAAATAGATAGTTTTAATTTCAAAAATCAACTTGGATACTCTTTAATAACTAATTCATTAAAAATCTGACAGCTGTAAAATTTAACTATTATATTCTAAGCAACAGTTGCGTGTCTAGAAGACATTCTATTCATTCAAGCTTATCTAAACATGACTTGGCTCCATCATAAGAGTAGTAGTATCTTTTCCATCAATTGAAAATATTTTTGCTTCCAAAATTTGAAGCCGAGCTTGCAATTCTCCATTTCGCTACTGTACTACCCTTTTCTGTGTCAGGATCTGTCTAGAAATTGTCACAATTTCTTGATACTTTACATCTCTTTCCTGTAGGTCTTCTCGGAGTCTTTTATTTGCAATCATCGAGTCCTCGTTAGACTTTTGGAGACGTAGATTTTGTTCTTTAAGAAATTGTAAAGACCTTTTATCTTCATCCAATTCCATAATTGATTTTATTTTTTCCATTTGCACAGGAGTTTCATAAGCCTCTGAGATTTTTGAACTTTCACTAATTTCATACTCAGTGACTCTCTGTTTGTCCCAACAAATTTCTTCTGGTATCTGCCCAACATTATCCCTTTGGATTTCCATCATCATCTGCTCTATCTTGAGACACTCCTGATCTGAAAACTGCGCCTTTTCTTCACCAGAAGACCCTTTTATGACTATAACCTCACTCTTCTTTAGTTTCATTTCCGTCTCCAATTTGCTTCTAGATCTGGTTCTGGGCTTCAATTTTGATTCAATTTTCATTTCAACTTGTTCCTCATCTTTCGAACTTGTATTTTTATAGTTGGGTACATCAGGGTCTTTTACACATTCAACAGTAACTGATACTTCTGAAAACTCATCATTAATAGAAAACTCCTCTGCAAAATCCTTACCATGTACACTTGCTGGTTCTGTTGCTCCTTTCATTTGCTTAATTGAACTTTTGGATTGATTTTCTTTTTCCTTATCCTTACAAGGCTTGCGTTTTTCTGTTTCAAACCCTAACCCAATGAGGAAATGGTCCCACGTTTGACCATTCTTTCTTAACTGAAAAACTATTAACAGCTTTACCAACCCTTGATGAAAGATAGAACGGGCAGTATGATCTTGACGACCCTGAACCGAGGCAAGCATCTTTTGCAAACTTTTTAACAAATAAAATGGCAAATTAAGCTTCAAATATCCATTAAGATGCATCAGAAATCTTAAATGGCACCTTAAAACCCTATCGTAACGACCCTCACAGGTAATGTAATTTTGAACCATTTCTAATGGAATTCTCCATTCTGGTTTAAGCTTACTCACATGTATTCCATTTTTCCAATTTAATTCTTCAAACCTTGGTAATAATAACTTACTGTAATCGTCTTCGAAAGTTTGTTGTTTGAACCACTTTTCACCTTGTACCGGGACTCCAATGGCTTCTGCAATAGATTTTTCATCAATCCTAACCTTTAAACCTTCGAAATGAACAACTCCATCTCTGTAATTTTTTATAAAAGCTTTGGTGACTTGTATATTATAACCTTGCAACCTTTCACAGAAAGAGAACCAACCAACATCTCTCATCAATTGCGTTGACCTTGGAAACTGTGTAATCCATTGTATGTTATCTGGTTCCAATCTACAAATTAAACCTCCGGGTTTCTTGGTCTTCGTCATAGTGCAAGATAGTCCCCATGGCTCATCCTTGTTTAACTTCATAAAACACAAACCATATTAAAATGAATTACAATGTTAAATTGAAATTCGATAACTCGTGTCCATCATTCGTGATGATGTTCATCAGTGTATGTACAACTTTGATCTGTCTGTTTCATTCTTAGGGAATGCCACGATCTCGTACATGTTGTCTTTGCTTTAATGAATATACATTGTATGTCAAAACCATAATACAAACTCTTGCCACCCGTATCCATTTAATGAATGTGCATACTTATTACTGACAGATTTATTACCCTTAACATTTTATATATGATGCCAGGCTGTAATTCATTAATCAAATGAAGAATACCAATGTTCTAAGCACGATAAAACTAATCAAATCATTTGTATCATTTTAACTAAGAAATAAAACCTTTTGAAATTCAAATGAAACATGAGCCTTGTTTTAATTTTAATAAGTGAAACATTTCAAATAAAAAACAAACTAGGGTAAAAATGAAAAGAAGAAAAACAACGATTTAAAAAAAAAACTAAGTTGATATGAGGAATAGTAACTATACAAGGTTGGGCATTCTAAAGTAAGTCTAGAAAACAACCCTAGAGATAATAGAAGAGTAACCAATTAGAAAATTACTGTGACTCAGGAAAATGGTAAGGATCTGAGCCATGCGGATAACCCAACCTTAATACAAAGATGCAAACAGTTTCCATGTTCAAGGGTGACGTATTGGACTGCTGCCACTTCTTAAGATAAACAATATATCCCCCCCTTTTTTCCTCTTTTTATGTACCTTCTTCATTAAGATCGAGAGGAGTCTGCAGAAAGAATTTTTCAATTCGACAAGTTTCGAACCTATTAAGTAGGTTCATCCTCAGGAGAACAAGAATATTTTTAAGTACCTTCTTCATTTTTAACTGTTCTCGAAAAGAGATAGAAGTATGCTCGATAAGTTCTTTTTCGTATGAGTTTAACAAGCCCAAAAAAAGTAAACTTGAATTCTTATTCATTTTTTAGCGAGATCGAATAAAGGATAGAAGAGTGCTCGATATAGTGTCTTTCTCATTAAATTTTAATGAGTCTGGAAAAGAAAACTCAAGTCCATCTTCATTTTTTAATTATCTCTAAGAAGAGATAGAATATTGCTCTATATAGGTCCATTTCCTTAGAATTTTAGCGAGATCAGAAAGGTAAACCTGATTCCTCCTTATGTTTTTAATGAGCTCAAATGAGAGAGGAAATAATGCTCGTAAGGTTACCTTTTCCGTAAAATTTTATCGAGCCCGAAAAATTCAACTATAGACCTCCTTTTGTTTTTAATGAGCTCGAAGGAGAGAGGAAATAATGCTCATAAATGTATCTTTTCCATGGAATTTTAATGAGCTTGCACAAGTCAACTCGAGTTCATCTTTATTTTTTAAGGATCTTAAAGAAGAGAGAGAAAATTGCTCCCTACGGTGCCTTTTTCGTTCAGTTTTAACAAGCCCCAAAAAGGATAAAAGGATGCTCGCCGAGAGAGAACAAGTGGTACTAGGAGGTTTCAATAAGTTCCTTTGCGTGTGGAACCAACAATGTGACACTTGGCACAAGTGTGGAATCATGAGCAAAAGGGGACCACTCATAGAAACATTTCTCTCCCTAGGTAGGATATTGCAATAGGAAGTGAAGTGTAATGTCCCTTGTTAGGAATTTTATTAAAATTGCAATTTTCCACTTTTTTCCTTGGTTTGACCTTTGACTAGTTTCGATCTCTAGGTCCCAAATTTGCCCCAAATGATCCCAAATATTCTGAGAAGGTATATGAATGATATTAAAACATAAATATGTGTTTCAAGGATGCCTTTGTACCTTTAAAACACTTCTACAAATACTCTTTCAATTCTGGTCAATGTAGGTAACTTTACTAGTGATTTCCCTTTGACTAGTATTGGTCTCTAGGTCTCAAATTGACTCCAAATGCCTTCAAATATTCAAGGAAGGTGTATGAATGATATTAGGAATTGAATATTATGTTCAGGGGTAACATATGGCCACCAAAAGACCTCTGCAAACTCTCTTAAGATTCTGGACCAAGTATGCAATTTTACTAGTAATTTGGGGTTCAAATCCCCCTAAGGTAAGTACTGAAAATGGCTTCCCAAATGCCTCCAAACCAACTCAAATTTATGAAAAGAGGTATGTAATGTGTTAGGTATTTTATTAAGGTCTCATATGCACCATTAATGGTTTATTACAACTGTTCTCACCCTCTCCCATTCAACTGCAAAAATCACCAATTCGACCCTTGGGGAAATGGCACTATTTCTTCTCCCAATGCAATTAAACTGAGTAAAAATACTTCAAATGCTCAAGTACAGTACATGAAACTTGTAAAATATATCCATGGCATTCCATTAATCACAAATGCATCATAGAATCATCCATTCATTCGAAATCATCATCAATACATTGGTTCACAACAAGGTAGTGGGGAAATGGCATTGTTCTTCCATTAAAAATGAGATTTATACATTTCTACTTGGAATTTCGACCTGAAACTTTCTGGAGATGAGGAACAGAGTATTTAATTCATATTACAAAATAAATGGGGCATTATAATCTCCCCCAAAGAGTACAATAGCTCACCAAAAACGCCCTCCCTCAAGGATCAAGAATATGCCATCAAAATTGGAAATGGTTGAAGGAGCGAGCTGCAATAGAAGAAACCATGAGCTGCCCTGTAGCTTAAACCTGCAAATAAAGACTCCATTAAATCTCCAAATGAAATTTTTGAATGGCCTTTCCAATTGCCAACTTGGATGGGAATCTTTCACCCTCGAAATTGGCTAAGGCAAGAAACTAGTCATCCACTAGCTCTCCCTCTTCACAAATGCAATTGCAAATTCTACAAATGATCAAAAGCCATTCTAATACTTCATTTATACATTTTATAACCAACATTATCCTTCTAAGGGTCAAATCCTCTCAATATATTCAATAGATTTCCATTTAGGAAATATTCCACATTTGCCACGTGTCTCCTAGTTCCAACCTTCAATCTTCTCCCAAATTCGATTTTGAGTCTCTTTGGCTTCTCCAAGTCCCAAATTCGCCTTCCTTGAGCCTATTTTTGGGGATGACATGTCATAGTGGTCAGATGTCATAGGTCAGGTCTGCAATTTGTCATAGTTGTCATAGATGCTCCATCATTGGTGTCATAGGGGCTAGGGAATCTAGCCCAAGTGTCCACAAACTTCCACTTTGACTCTTTATCTTCCATGGAGGTTACCAATCCTTCCCAATTAGACCTAAGATTCTCAATGACATGTTTTATGACTTACCAACTCACCCAAGAGTGTTCACATTCCCATTAATTCGAATTTGCAAAAGAGAGATACCATGTATTATGAAAAATCAAGCTAGTGTGGGTCCCACATCCTCCATATGTCTCCAAAACCATTTGTCACCTAGGATTTCTCTTGAATTTCTTTATTCACTCTATTTATTAAATACTTGAACCCTTCTAATGCCTAAACATCATTTATTATCCCCCTTATTCCAAATCCCAAAGCTTTCACCCCAAACCTAGGAAACTAGTAATTTTCCTCCTTGGCAATTATTTGACCCTTAACATCAATTTTACAAACTCTAATGAATATGGCTAATGTGATTAGGACATTGTGACCCAATTCCAAATTTGGGACATGACAAATCCTCCCTTCCCAATATTGCATGTCCTCAAGCAATTTCAAACATGGGTGTTGAAGAACCTGCTTTCTGTATAATTCTTTGAAGTTGCCATTGAATTGCCAAACCTTGAGTCTTTGAGTTTCCATGAAGATTTTAGAGAGGAACCACCATGCTTTATGCTGCACTATTCTGATAAAAATCACTTTATTAAGTGGGAAATCCATCTCCCATACTTCTTGTTTCCCCCAAAAAATTGAAACCAATGAGATAAAAATTATTCCAGGGTCCCATTGCTTTATTGCACCCCAACAATGAAGAGTGCTCTCCAACCCATACCATCAGATAAGATGATTCCTGGATCCCATTTTCTTGTATGCATTCTTCCAAAAATCATGAGTACAAAATATATATCATCAAAGTACATAACTACATGATGAAAATGTACATCAAGGAGGTGCTTCATCAAAGAATCATGAAAGTGCTTGTACCTCCAAGCAAGTAGACCACGATTTTCCAAGTGCATACAAGCTTCAAGTGACCAATCAAATTTGCTCCAATGACATAGGTGAGGATCCCATGTCCTATAATTCTGCTCCAAAAGGATGTGATATGCATCAAAATATTCAACCATGTATTCCTTCATCCAAGAAGTAAATGAAGAATCTCCACTAAAATCTGAACCAAATAATGAGCAGAAAAAACAAGGAGACTTCAAATGACTCAAAGAAGTCTCACCCATACATCCATGAATGTGAGAATCATAAAGATGTAACAAAGTATGTGGCTTCCAACAAAAATGTTCTCCCATCATAAATCTATTCATCCAAGTGTTGGATGAAGTTCCTCTAACATCAAATGAACCTAGTGTTGAGCAAGAAAAACCATGAGTCTTCAAGTGACTCAAATCCATATCATAGGTGCATCCATGTAGATGTGAATCATCATAAAGTGACAAATTATGATTCTGTTAATGTGAATAAGAATGTGCTCCAACCATGTCATCATAAAAGTTAAATCTAGGAGTTCCATACTCCTCATGTGGCAGCATCAAAAAGAACCCTTTCACCCATACTTCATTGAGACTAATACTGCAAAACATGGAATTGTAGGATGTAGGAGAATGTACTAAATCACCCAAATGATCAAAAAGTTCAGGAGTTTCATCATGGGAAGCATCCATGTGGGTAGTATCATGCAGCTCCTTCAAAAGTGGGAAACCTTTGTCATAGATTGGTTCCAATGTAGAGGAATCATGCTCTTCTTTAAAAATTGCATAAGCTTCATCAAGAGACAATTCAAGTTCCTCTTCCACCACATCAAGTGTTTGGATCTCTTCAAGTTCATCTTCAAACACATTAAGCACATTCAAATTCCCACATTTCTCATGATCCACCATGTCATGAGAATCCTCCAAACAATCTACCATTTGACAATCTGAAACATAAGAGGAAAAACAAGTATCTTGCAACTTTTCAAGAAGTTGCTCATTTTGAATTGTGAGCTTATGAATATCCTCATTATTCTTCAAGTATGCATCATGTAACAATTCATTAAGCTCAAACAAATGGTTTCTATCAAAAAGCAAAGACATGAAATTACCTTTGATGTGGCACATTGCTCTTTGAATCTTCTCCATGTCTTCAAGGAAGGATGTTTCCTCCAATGAAGTAGCTCTCCAACAAGAATTTGACACCAATGCTTGAGTGTCATGGAGAATGCTAAGGGACTCTTGGATCTTATTTTCATTCATCTTTAAGGACCCTTCAAGAAAATGAGGCTCTTGCAAATGAACCTCCTCATCTTCTTCAATTTTGCTTGGACCAACTTCATGAAGCTCCAGTGGTGATGGAGAAGTTGATCTTGGTTCTTCTTCAACTGCTACAAGGTCTTCATTATCATGCTTAATGAAACTTGTACTTGTAGAAACACTTTCAAAAGTGATCTCTATATCACCAACATAGAGGTGTGAGAACCCATCAGCAGGTACTCCTTCATAGTTTAAGCATTCATCAGTAGATGCTCTTTGGTTCATGTCTAAGCTAGAAGGTGTCTCGAAATGATCTTCCATATTTTCAATAGAATCTTCTTCATGCTCTTGTGATGTCTCTTCCTTTTGATCCTTAAAGAAAGCTGATGCATTTTGCCCCTTGTTTTCCTTAGGATCAATATATTTGGAATCTCTTCTTGAATAAATCTCAAAAGCTCTCCTCAAGGAGGACATCATTTCATGCACACATATATGATACTCGCTCCAAGGGTTTTTACAAGAAGGGCATAAACCTTTCTTCACTAACTCCACATCTTCATTTTTGGGCCTAGTTTCAAAAACATGTTCAGCATAGTACTCAAAAGACATGGCATTCTGTGTATTTTTGCTAAAAGCAAGATATTCTTGATCTTTTTTATATTGTTGGGGCAAGGTTTTATATTTTGCTCTCCATCTTTGGAACTCACTCATAGAATTATCCTTGGTTGGTGTGACACACTCATATTCATCAGATTTAAAGTCATAAGAATAATCTTCATTTCTCTTGAAATTGTAAGAAGTGTTGCATGATGGCACCTTTTCCTCATACCATTCACATTCTGCTTCATATTGCTCATAAGCATCTGCATATTCCTCATAAGAATTGTACTCATAGGATTCATCATAATAGTAAGACATGGCTGCCAATTATTCTTGAATGTATTTACCTAATACACAGGTGCAAGGACCATGCTCTGATACCACTGTAATGTCCATTGTTAGGAATTTTATTAAAATTGCAATTTTCCACTTTTTTCCTTGGTTCGACCTTTGACTAGTTTCGATCTCTAGGTCCCAAATTTGCCCCAAATGATCCCAAATATTCTAAGAAGTTATATGAATGATATTAAAAAATAAATATGTGTTTCAGGGATTCCTTTGTACCTTTAAAACACTTCTACAAATACTCTTTCAATTCTGGTCAATGTAGGTAACTTTACTAGTGATTTCCCTTTGACTAGTATTGGTCTCTAGGTCTCAAATTGACTCTAAATGCCTTCAAATATTCAAGGAAGGTGTATGAATGATATTAGGAATTGAATATTATGTTCAGGGGTAACATATGGCCACCAAAATACCTCTGCAAACTCTCTTAAGATTCTGGACCAAGTATGCAATTTTACTAGTAATTTGGGGTTCAAATCCCTTTAAGGTAAGTACTGAAAATGGCTTCCCAAATGCCTCCAAACCCACTCAAATTTATGAACAGAGGTATGTAATGTGTTAATTATGTTATTAAGGTCTCATATGCACCATTAATGGTTTATTACAAATGTTCTCACCCTCTCCCATTCAACTACAAAAATCACCAATTCGACCCTTGGGGAAATGGCACTATTTCTTCTCCCAATGCAATTAAACTGAGTAAAAATACTTCAAATGCTCAAGTACAGTACATGAAACTTGTAAAATACATCCATGTCAGTCCATTAATCACAAATGCATCATAGAATCATCCATTCATTCGAAATCATCATCAATACATTGGTTCACAACAAGGTAGTGGGGAAATGGCATTGTTCTTCCATTAAAAATGAGATTTATACATTTCTACTTGGAATTTCGACCTAAAACTTTCTGGAGATGAGGAACAGAGTATTTAATTCATATTAAAAAATAAATTGGGCATTAGAAGCTCCCCCAAAGAGTATAATAGCTCACCAAAAATTCCCTCCCTCAAGGATCAAGAATATGCCATCAAAATTGGAAATGGTTGAAGGAGCGAGCTGCAATAGAAGAAACCATGAGCTGCCCTATAGCTTACACCTGCAAATAAAGACTCCATTAAATCTCCAAATGAAATTTCTTAATGGCCTTTCCAATTGCCAACTTGGATGGGAATCTTTCACCCTCGAAATTGGCTAAGGCAAGAAACTAGTCATCCACTAGCTCTCCCTCTTCACAAATGCAATTGAAAATTCTACAAATGATCAAAATCCATTCTCATACTTCATTTCTACATTTTATAACCAACATTAGCCTTCTAAGGGTCGAAATCCTCTCAATAGATTCAATAGATTTCCATTTAGGAAATATTCCACATTTGCCACTTGTCTCCTAGTTCCAACCTTCCATCTTCTCCCAAATTCGATTTTGAGTCTCTTTGGCTTCTCCAACTCCCAAATTCACCTTCCTTGAGCCTATTTTTGGGGATGACATGTCATAGTGGTCATATGTCATAGTTCAGGTCTGAAATTTGTCATAGTTGTCATAGATGCTCCATCATTGGTGTCATAGGGGCTAGGGAATCTAGCCCAAGTGTCCACAAACTTCCACTTTGACTCTTTATCTTCCATGGAGGTTACCAATCCTTCCCAATTCGACCTAAGATGCTCAATGACATGTGTTATGACTTACCAACTCACCCAAGAGTGTTCACATTCCCATTAATTCGAATTTGCAAAAGAGAGATACCATGTATTATGAAAAATCAAGCTAGTGTGGGTCCCACATCCTCCATATGTCTCCAAAACCATTTGTCACCTAGGATTTCTCTTGAATTTATTTATTCACTCTATTTATTAAATACTTGAACCCTTCTAATGCCTAAACATCATTTATTATCCCCCTTATTCAAAATCCCAAAGCTTCCACCCCAAACCTAGGAAACTAGTAATTTTCCTCCTTGGCAATTATTTGACCCTTAACATCAATTTTACAAACTCTAATGAATATGGCTAATGTGATTAGGCCATTGTGACCCAATTCCAAATTTGGGACATGACACGAAGCGAGGCATCATTTTAGCGAATGCAATGCAATATCATAAGCATAATGAACTAAGCAAGCATCAAGCAAGAGGACATAAGCGACCAAGCGTACACGACCATATAAGCAATAAAAACTTGGGAACCCCGAGGAAAGTCTAGAATAATAATTATGAGAGAGAAAAAAGAGGCTCGATCGTATTGGAATCATGGACTAATAGGGCTCTTAGTCCTACCATAAAAACAACATGGGCACCAATTAATAATATAGATGCTACTCTAGGGTACCCATATTGGGAAGGCACTGTCATCTAAGATACAAAATTCAAAAAGAAGACATGGATAATGTTGTAATCAGACGGGATTGACCCTATGGCATAATAGTGGGAATGATAGTGGATAAAACATCTAATGAGAAAACATGTGCAAAACCTATCCTTATATGCCAAAGGTATAAATTGCGCACCATAAGTGGACGTCACCCAAAAAATCTTATGTCTCATTTGTCAAATCTTGAAAAAAAATAGCCAAAACGATCTCCAAAACACACGTTAATAGTCCAAAAAGATAAAAATAGGAAAAATGCACCTATGTAATGTTTTTAGATTTTCAAATTTTTTAATGTTTTGTAACATATTGATACATAGCATACACACACAAATATGCACACCACACCACATTATTTTACACAATTTACAAAGTACCCGGTAAGCGTAAAAGCCTACACATAGTAATTTCTTGAGTAAGGCCCACTGTGGGGCTCTAACAAAGGATCTCCATCATAATCGGCTAACTAATATGCTCCCTGATGTAGCACATGTTTAACTTTGTAGTGACAATGCTATAAGGGTTCGGTAGCTGAAACAAGAGTTTGAAAAACATTCTCCACCTTTTCCTGACTGAGAAGAAAATATGCTCTATGGTACTTCTCCTCCCAAGGTTGTTCATGAGTATCCATAACTTCTATAAGGGCCTCATCCAAAGGTAATGCATCATCGTAAAATTCAATCGAAATAGGTGAAGAATCATCCCAAGAGGGTAAGAGATCAGGGTTGACAATTGGGTGAAAATATGAATCAAGATCGGGATCGACAACTAGGTGAGGATCAGGCTTAGGGTCAGTATCAACAACTTACTGAGGATCTGAATTAGGATCGGGACCAACAACTGGGTGAGGATCAAGAGTAGTGCCAACAGAAGATGACTGGATTGCTTCAGAGGAAATCTCTACTGCGATGAGCGACATAGAATCTCCAACAAAATCAACTTTCATAGGTGCATGTCCATGCCAAGGATTGTTAGCATAGATCTAATTCGACCAGGGTTCACTCAGTTAAACACCAACAAACCCCAATACACCGGCCCTTTAAACATCACCTATGAAGCATGTGAAGTCTCACTCGAGGTATCTATGGGAACTGCAAGAACCATATTTCTGCAGTAGCGAAGGGGTGTGATAGGAAACTAACAACCATGAAATTCCAGACTTCAACAAAGCACAATAGTTAATAGTTCAAAGGATCACATGTATATCATTTAACCAACTACGACATATTTACTTAACAAATCATTCATACATACACATTGATCCATACTTATTCAACAATATTCAACATGTAACAAATACACAACACATTATCACATCATTCATGCACATTGAACACCGGATGTAACGTGGAAACCCAAACGGGAGAAAACTATGGAAGCACTTTTTGTATTCATTAGTCACGGTAAAAATAAGCATTTCATGTTTTTACAATGACTTACATATTTCTCCTTCTCTTACAATGGATCTGTGCACACAGCCCACAAATCATGCGACTCTTTCCTCTTAGCATACAAATGTATTTTCCATACAAAACGGGGCTGACAAAAGACTAGACCTTGAATATCCAATGAACTAACCAACTAACTAACGGCTTCAAAAATCCCAACCCATTGCATATTTATAGGGCGCACACAGTCTGCCCCGCTCCCATTACCCTACTACTCAACTACTCCACTCATAAATGTATGTGGACAAAAAATATGTTAAGATCCTAGTGGACGGCCTTCACTAACATCTCGAGGTTTTGGTGTAACGGTTCGTATCATTTGGTATCAGAGCCTCCACCTAGGTTCGAGTCACAGAGCGTGTGGCAACGTCGGCATTGCAGTGTTCGCCCGGGGCTCGTACGGCGCAAAGGGGACACCACCGTACGAGCGCACATCCAGCCCAGAGTCTGGACTGCAGAGCGTAGTGGGATGTTAAGATCCTAGTGGATGGCCTTTAATAACATCTCGAGGTTTTGGTGTAACGGTTCGTATCATGCCATAACTCTTCTTATTCAATTTACTAATTCTAGTAATTTGTTTCGAGTGTTGACATGTATGCATCATGATCTTTCTACACTAACATCTGCCATGTTTCTAAGAGTCAGTATATTTGTAAAAAGCAATTATGCCTTTGTGGGTCGTTAACCTTCATGGTTAGCATCTGTGGGTTTGATATTTTAAGAGCACTAATATGAAACACAATGAAAAAGAAAACAATACGCACAGTAGAGATTTTGACTTCCTGTTAGGAACCTATGTCTTTACTTTGTTAGTATATTGTTGTGGGACGCATATGCTTTGTAAGTCTTCCCGTAGTATTTGATGATCCATAGTTTGTGTTATTGTTGTGTGGCATAAGTCGCCCATAGTATTGTTGATCCATAGTTTGTATTGGCCCATGGTTTTAACCCATAGTATTGGCGCCTAGACTTAGTATATAAGTGTGTGTTGAGGCCTATGAAGGCACTGTGAAGTTATTTGTATTGAGCTTGATCAAAGGAGGTTGTCCCCTCGAAGTGGCCTGCGATGAATATAAAAGTGATTCTGAGTTCTATTTCGCGTGTTTTCATTAATTAATTATTGCAGGTTCTTCACATCTGGTATTAGAGCACTTTCTTGGGCTCGCTGGGTGAAATTTCTGCCAATTTTTTTTCGCATCTGTCACAGCTTCGGATCTGGGAATAATCCCTATCCAGTTAACTGTGGGAATTACTTGGGCATAATCCCTAAAACTCATTGTGAGGAGTACCATAGGAACCCCAAAGTAGCTGTCTCATTGAGAGGACCTACCAACGAAAAGGGAAACGACCCCTACCTGATTGACTAGTTCCCACCCGTGAGGTAAACCAAGAGATGTCATTCATGGCAAAGTGGTTATCAGTTTTACCTGAGTTGTGGAGTGAGGGGTACTGCCCCAATACGCAAGCCGTCAGACAGCATTGGTGGCCGAGTGAATCCCCTAAACCGATAGGAAGCCACACACACTTGGGGTCCATATCTATTTTTAGTTGAACAATTGTCGATCACTTCCGCGTTGTTTCAGATCCATTCTGAGCCGTTTCAGATCCAGCTATTTCAAATCCATTCTGATAGTCGTTCCAGATCCAACCGTTTCAGATCCAATCTGACAGTCATTCCAGATCCAGCCGTTTCAAATCTACTCTGACATCCATTTCAGATTCGGCCATTTTTTATCCATTCGGCGTCGTTTTAGATCCATCTATTTCCGATCCCTTCCGCGCCATTGCAGATCTATCTGTTTCCAATCCCTTCCACGCCATCGCAGATTCATTCCTGGAAAAAAAAAAAAAACATTTTTTCGCCATATCTCCCTTGTTTTAACTCCATTTCCCTTGAAACTTCTCAGACACCCCTGCAATCCCATTCTACATATTTCATTCCTGAGGACCCTATCCCAAATTCTACTTCCCAAATCCAGAAATCTCACATTTGTCTTTTTTTAGGGTTTGCCATAACTTCTTCAATTTTCACCCACAAATTTTTCCACCGTGTATTCCCTATTTCTGCTTCTTTGTCTCTCTTTGACAAATTTCCTCATTCTTTCACCTCGCTTCTAAAATCCCCATTTTTTGCTTCCTTGTCCATCAGAAATCAAAATTTCCCTTTACTAAATAAGCTTTTGTTTGTGTTTTTCTATCCATTCCGCCCCCCTCCCCCCCCCCAAAAAAAAAAAAAAACTCCTGGTTATGGTTGTCACCCGCGCAAGAGAAAAACCAATGGAGGAAGCACTTGCAGCCATCCAAACCAAACTCCAAGATCTGGATGAAAAATTTCTCAGCCTCCATCTTCAGCATTCAACCATGAACAATAACTGACATCAAGAATCTTCTGCATCCAATGGGTTCTCTTCTTCTAGCACTTTCCGTGGTCCAAAGCTTGAATTTCCTCGCTTCAATGGTACCGATCCGACTAGATGGATCTATCGTGCAAAACAGTATTTCAGTTTGCATAATACTTTTGATGTCCAAAATGTTCCACTTGCATCCTTTCATTTGGAACAGGAAGCCCTTCAATGGTACCGTTGGTACATCAAGGCTCATGACGAGCCAAAATGGACAGATTTTTTCCAACTCCTTTTGTAACGATTTGGTCATAGTGCTTTTGATGACTTCACCGGAGCACTCACTAAACTTCGTCAAATTGGCACTGTGAGAGAGTATTAGACAGAATTTGAGAAACTAGCCAACCACACAGAAGGATTGTCTGATGACATCTACAGGAGTTGTTTTATCAGTGGTCTTAAGGATGAAATCCGCCCAGAGGTCAAAATGTTCTATCCCAACACAATGATGGAAGCTCTGGGGTTGGCTAAGTTAGCAGAAGACAAGATTGCATCCCAACAATGCTCCAAACCCACTTTTGTTCCCTTCCAAAATATGGGTCCTCAACAACCTCCCGATCCACCAGCTCCTCAACCAACTCCTACCAATCATTTGTCCAAAACAGATATGCAGGCACGCAAATAAAAAGGGATCTGTTATAATTGTGATGAGAAATTCACTCAGGGATATAAATGTGTTCAACAAAAGCTCTATCTCTTGGATATGGATTCTCCGCCTGCCTTTAAAATTGGCGAAGAAGCTCCAGATACAATGGATGATCAGGTCGACATTCAAGAGCCGCCTATTGACCCCCCATATCAAGAAGACCAACCAGAGATATCTCTCAATGCTTTATCCGGCGTCACCACCCCCCAAACAATGTGCGTCAAGGGTTACTTCAAGAAGCTTCCTCTTACAATACTCATTGATTCTGGCAGCACTCATAACTTCATTAACTCGCCAAACAAGATGACTGTTTTATTCATCCTTGCTCCAACTTTGAAGTCATGGTTGCCAATGGGGGCACCTTACCTTGCAAGGGAAAGTGTCACAATGTGTGTATCTCTCTAGAAGATTATAACCTGCGCTCTGACATGTTTGCCTTGTCCTTAGGAGGATGTGATGTGGTTTTGGGCGTTCAATGGTTACGCACACTTGGCCCCATCTTATGGGATTTTGCTGAACTTTGGATGCAGTTTTCCATCAATGGGACACAACACAAAGTTATGGGCTTACAACCAGGGTCTCTCCGCATCATCAGTTCACATCGCCTGGAAAAGATCCTTAAGAGGAATTCACATGGTGTCATCGCTTAACTCCATTCCATACAGATGCACCCACCAATGGCCTCCACTACTTCCTTGGATAGATATGCGGGTGTCTTTGTTGCACCAGTGGACTTGCCGCCTTCAAGAGACCTTTCTGATAAGCATTTAGCCGCATCTACATCTCAGCAGGACATGATGGCTATTTTGCATACAGTACAGAAGTGGCATCCATCCCTATTGGGGAATTATTTCTGCATCAAGACTGATCTCCAGAGTTTGGAAAATTTCCTGGAACAACGGGTCTCCTCCCCAGCACACCTGAAATGGGTTCTCCAACTCATGGGTTATGACTATGCGATCACTTCCCAGAAGGCTAAGGACAATATGGTGGCAGATGGTCCTTCTCGCACAATTGATGACCCAGTTTCTCTTACAGCTATTTCTCTATTTGTTCCAAATTGGTTGCAATCTATTCAACGGGGTTATCTCTTCTATGAACTCCATGCTTCTTCATTGGGAGGGAACTCTGGATTCCTCCAAACGTATTACTGGGAACAATGTAACTTCTTTTGGCAGGGACTGAAAATGACAATTCAACGGATGGTGGTTGAATGTTATACTTTCTAGGTCAACAAGGGTGAAACGACACTCCTTTCAGGACTGCTCGAACCCTTTCCCATCCCTACATAGCTTTGGACAACTATTTCTATGGATTTCCTAGAAGTGCTCCAGCGGTACAGTACCACATCTAAAAGGACACCATATGAAGCAGTCTCTGGACAGACACCGCCAGTTCTTCTTCCATACACCTTTAGTAGCTCCCCAGTTCAGGCAATTGACTCGATTCTTTGAAACCATGATCAGATTCTTCTCATTCTGCAGGACAATCTTCACATGGCAAGAATTCGACTGAAACAACAAGCTGATCAACACCGTTATGAGTGCACTTTTCGTGCAATTGATATGGTTCTTCTTCATCTATATCCTTCCACACAATCCTCCCTAAAACTCAAAAGGCGTCAGTGGCCTAGCATGCAACCCGAGGATGCTACAGGGGAACCACTCCTTCAGATTCTGCATCAATTTTCACATCTCAAGCTTTGAGGACAAAGCTTTTTCTAAGGCGGAAGGGATGTTAGGAACCCATGTCTTTACTTTGTTAGTATATTGTTGTTGGACGCATATGCTTTGTAAGTCGTCCCATAGTATTTATTGATCCATAGTTTGTGTTATTGTTGTGTGGCGCATATGCTTTGTAAGTCGCCCATAGTATTGTTGATCCATAGTTTGTATTGGCCCATGGTTTTGACCCATAGTATTGGAGCCTAGACTTAGTATATAAGTGTGTGTTGAGGCCTATGAAGGCACCGTGAAGTTATTTGTATTGAGCTTTCTCAAAGGAGGTTTCCCCCTCGAAGTGGCCTGCGATGAATATAAAAGTGATTATGAGTTCTGTTATTTCTGCTATTTCGTGTGTTTTCATTAATTAATTATTGCAGGTTCTTCACACTTCCCTCCTATAAAGAAAGGTTCAATTGGACACAAAATTGTGAGAACAAAGAGTAAAAAACTAAAACTATAATGGAACAAAGAAAAGGTAAAGCAAAAGGAACCTCACGGTTTTCCAAAGAATGGTTTTCCAAATAACTAAAACTATTGTCAATTTTGCAGTTGACTCGTACTTTGGTTTGTCATTCTTATACGTGTGTGCAATCTCAAGCACAAGAGGATCATCAGGGTTTGGATCAGGCAATAAGGAGTAGATTGACAGTAAAACCTGCAATCAACAATCAGACAACATTGAAAGGCAGGAATTTATATCTGCTACCGATGTCAATAATGGAATATTAATAATGTTACATAAGAATAAACGATGAAACCTTGGATATTGTCAATGCAGGACTCCACTATTCTTTCAGGACGTCAAGTTAGATGCTTCCATTGCTATTTATATTTGGATGGAAAACCTTAGTGCGGAATGCAACCTACATAATATTTCAAAATCTCCAATATCACTAGAAGCACCATATTACATTAAAAAAACATTAAATGACACATTTAAAAAAACAACATCCTAGACATGTGTAACCAAAGTAGATTTACTATTTACTTGCATTGGGATGTGGAACTATACATAACTATATAACACATACCTGATGATCTATCAAGGTAATTCCTTCTGAATGATTTGAGCAGGAATTTTAATAAGTTGGATCGTTGTGTGAAATAGATGGATTCAGTTACATGCATGATAACAAAATTGAAGAAATTCTCTCATAAAATATGAAAATATCAGTGCATGAAATATAATGATATGAGAGGGGTTTATTTTTATAAAAAGTAATTTTTGTCTCTAATTAATATGATTTCCATTTCCCAAGTTATAAAAAGGCTATAACATTTGTTATCTCCACAATGAAATCCATCAAAACTGGACAACTCATTGAGCTGGAAAATCACACCATTTTCAAATGAAGCCTCAATACTCTTTGAATCACCAACTCCATTGTCACATGCTCCAATTACAAAACAATTTAACTTTACTATTACTTTCAAAATTCAAACTATTTGTAAACTCTCATTTCAAAAGATACATCAGTGAGAATGCTTGTAGATACAAAAATACAAGCAAATCAAACATATCACATGTTAAACCCAAAATAGATAATGCATGTTTCTAGATCTTCATGGATGATTAGTATATACCTTTGGAGGCTTGAATGGATAATAAAGAGGAAAATGTATGGTCACCACAAACACACCCCCTGCATACAGACTATCAGGAGTTTCCATGATTGTAGCTTGCCAATGAAACATATCATCAGCCACTGTACCTACAAAGCAATTGAAATCTTCTATCATATAAAGACCCTCAACAATAATCATCACCTAAAGAACAACCTTTGCATGTTAGCAATGATATTTTAACCATCTTAACCCTGAATCTAATAATCAGTTTATTATCATACATACATGACACAACTACGACAATAATCAGATTGGGAATCACATTGTTCCTCAACATTTGACAAAAGATCTTGAAGGCCTCAGTAGCATTCCCATTTTTGGCATACCCAACAATCATGGTACTACAAGAAATAACATCTCCTTCACAAACTTTGTCAAACACTCTTTGTGCATCCTCCACACAACCACTTTTGGAATACATGTCCATTATAGTACCCTACATAGAAAAATATGAATCAAGCTCTCCTTTGACAATGTATCCATGAATCTCCTTCCCTTCTCATAGAGTTTCCAGACTCCCACATGCCAGCAAAACTGATGCCACAGTTACCAAATTGGGCTTGCATTCTTCAACCTGCACTTGCCAGAATCATTCCAATTCCTTGCCATGATACCCATTATACACCAACCTGACAATCATAGAAGTCCATGTGACCACATCTCATTGACACATTTCTTCAAACAATTGTCTTGCATCCTCCACGGAATGGTACCTACAATACATATCCATAAGCGCGCCTCCCACAAAATCTTCAAGGTCATAACCACTCTTGATCACCTGCCCATGAATATCCATCCCCTACTGTAGGCCCAATAAGCTTTTGCATGCCTTCAGCATGGATGAGAATGTAAAGTTATCCAACTCCGTTCTAGAAAAATTCATCTAATTGTAAATCTCCACATCCTTATCCTCAAATAACCCATTCTTAGCATAATCTTTGATCAGTGCATTCCACATAAACATAGTCCATTCCAAGACTTCATCAAATGCTTCCTGGGCATCGGAAATGCTTCGACGGGATGAATAAATATTAACAAGCTTAGTAGCCAAGTAGGAATTTTGATGAGCCCCTGTGAGTCTCATGTGGGCATGGACTTGTTTGCCTTCTTTCAATAATTTCTGGCCAGTGCAAAACTCCAGGAGTATATGATAGATCTGCATCCACAGGGGTTTCTCCACTGATGTCAATGGAGTGCAGAATGCAGAGAGCTTCATTAAGCAGGCCTTCTCTGAACATAAGCTTGAGGTCTCCATAGATTGTGGCCAAGCCCCTTTTACCTATTGAATGCTTGTATCTCGTTCCTCTTGATTTGGGTTTCTTCCAAAGTTTGAAACCAATTCTAGGTGCGGTTTTGGTTTTTGGTGGAGGTGCTCTTGCTCGTCTTCAGGCACAACGATCATTGTTGTGCATCATCTAATATCATGCATTAGATCTCGTTCAGACATTTTTTCAAACAATTCTTGTGCATCCTCCACGCTCCCACATTTAGCATAGATATCAACAAGCGCACTTCCTAGGATGAAACCCACTCCTATTTATCTCATCATTCACCTCCTTCCCCTCCTGAAGATCTCTCAAGTTGGCGATCCCTGGGAGAATAGTGGAAAAGTTGAACTGATCCGACCAAATTCATGAGTAATGCATATTCGAGCAATGCAATGCGGTACTCTTGGTCACATAGTTGCAGGGTTCGGAGATCACACTAAAGCGATCTTAGTTAGATACAACATGCTTTAATATCCCTTGAGATTTGCTGCTAAAATCTGCTAAAACGCTTGGTATCCATGTAGGGAAAAACTATGTATCATGTGTGGATATGTTTCTATTTGATTTTATTCCCTCAATTTATCTTTGACGATAAGAAATATAGCATATGATCTTACCTGAGCTATGCTCGGCATTTTTATGTCTATTTACAAGTTCGTTGTGCCATTCTTCGTTAACCCATGGCATGGTGAAGGCGTTGTTGTGCTGATCTATTATCTTGGAGTTTAAATCCCAATGCAGAGTGAAACCGGTGCTCCCGTTGATCTGCTAGAAGGGATATTGACCCTCAAGGAATTGATCTTTCCTGGGATGGATTGACTAAGATTCGCTAACTCTCCACTAATGCATTTTCACATTGATTTTGACCCTTTGTTACCAAAGGAATATATGTAGATTTTTCCTTTTGAAGTCACATTTTATTGTTTTCTAGTCTTGTTATTGGTTGGTTTTCTTTCATTTGAATTATTGCATTGTCTATGTATTGTGCCAACCTCTTACATATTTGTTGGGTTCATTTAAAAATGTTACATTGTTTTAAAGGTGTGTCATGTAGATTTCGAATGTTTATTAAAAAAATGTTGTCCATATCACCACACTGACATGAATTTATTGTTTTATTTTAGAATCTAAAGTATAATGGACAAGTATTCTATATATATTTAGGAACTCAATTGGTTCCTAACGTTGATGGATTATTTCAGCACTTAATATTAATGGAGAGGAATTCCTATTGGTTCCTCTTTCCGTTGGTTTTGTGTAATGTCCCTTTTTCAAAATTTTATGAAAATGCCCAATTTCCCAATTTTTCCCCAATTTCGACCTTTGACTAGTTTTGATGCCTAGGTCCCAATTTTGCCCCATATGGTCCCAAATATTCAAGGAAGGTTTATGAATGATATTAGGACTTAAATATGATGTTCAGGGATGATATATTACCACCAAAATACCTCTTCAAACTCTTTTAATATTCCGGACCAAGTATGCAATTTTACTAGTAATTTGGGGTTCAAATCCCCCTGGGGTAAGTACTGAAATTGGCTTCCCAAATGCTTCCAAACTCCCTCGAATTTATGAACAGAGTTATGGGATGTATTAAGGATGTTAATAAGGTTCCCAATGTACCATTAATTGATTATTATGTCTGTTCCAACCCTCTCCCATTCAACTGCAAAAATACCAATTCGACCCTTGGGGAAATAGCACTATTTCTTCTCCCAATGCAATTAAACTGAGTAAAAATACTTCAAATTCTCAAGTACAGTACATAAAACTTTTAAAATACATCCATGTAAGTCTATTAATCACAAATGTATCATATAATCATCCATTATTTCGAAATCATGAGCATTATAATGCTATACATCAATGTAGTGGGGATATGGACATTGTTTGCTCATTAATCAACATTTTTGCATACAACCAGTGGGTATTTCGACCTGATATTTTCTGAATACGAATAATAGAGGATATGAAGCTATTAAAATCATAAATACATAATGAGAATCTATCCCAAGAATCACAAGAGCTCACCAAAAACGCCCTCCCTCAAGGAGCATGAATATGCCTTCAAAACTGGAAATGGCTGAGAGATGGTGCTGCACTAAACAAATACACAAGCTTCCCTGTAGCTAATACCTGCAAATAAAAATCCATTAAATCTCCATGAAAGACCTGATTTTCCTCTCCAAACACCAACTTGGATGGGAATCTTTCACCCTCGAAATTGGCTAAGGCAAGAAACTAGTCATCCACTAGCTTTCCCTCTACACAAATGCAATTGCAAATTCTACAAATGATCAAAAGCTGGTTTCATTATTTTTTATTGAAATTTATAAACTTCTAATGTCCTCCATGGTTGAATTCCTTCCAAGAGACTCATGCCAACTCAAGTTGGGAAGAGATTCCAAAGAACGCCACTTGTACAACAATTCCTAGTCTCCCACTTCCACCAAATCACATGTGGAAGAATCTTAATTTCCCTAACACCCTTGAGAGTCCTCTTGGAGTCTATTTTTAGCCCTGATATGTCATATATTCCATATCTCAGCCTTCAAGTCTGATTTGTGTCATAGGTGTCATAGCATCTTCATCATTGATGTCATAGAGCTAGGGAATCTAGCCCAAGTGTCTCACTAGATCCAAATTGCCTCTTCCTCTTCCATGGGAGTTACTCTTCCTCTATATTTAGACCTCATTGACTCATGACAAGTATTATTGACCTTATAACTCATACCAAGAACATCAGGCTTCCCATAGATTCGAAATTGCAAGAAGAGGATGCCATGTGGCACATACATTCTAGCTTGTGTGCGTCCCACTTCCTCCATGTGTCTTCATGATCAAATGCCACTTTGATTTTCACTTGTATATATTTATTTATCTCATTTATTAAATATTTATGCCATCCTAATGTTCCAACATCATTTATTATCCCCATTATTCACAATCCCAAAGCTTCCACCCCAAACCTAGGAAACTAGTAATTTCCCTCCTTGGCAATTGTTTGACCTTTAGCATCAATTTGACAACTCTAATGAATATGGCCAATGTGATTAGGCCATTGTGACCCAATTCCAAATTTGGGACATGACATTTTGGTCTTATGAGATGATTGTTTGGAAATTCCTTTTCATAGTGAAGTGCTAAAGCCCACACATTATCAGGATTTTGCACCATAAACAATTGGAATGGTTACTCCAACTTCAACTATGGAATTTGTGCTTGATCATTGAAGTAAGTATGAATTTCATTCATATGGTTATTTTCTCCCTCCATGGTTTCTTCTTTCTGTTGATTTTAGTGTTATGAAGATCTTCTAGCACACTAAAATTGAAAACCTTTTGTTGGCATCTTTCAGGGTTGTTACTTGCTTGGTGTTCCCATCACAAATTATCTCCCTGACTTGGTAGGTGTATGATGAGGTATGCAATATCCATCTTGATTATGTGGTCATTTTTTTTCATGTTGCATATGCATTCTTTTTTAAGAGAGCACCATGACTACTCAGTTAACAAGGTTTTTTTACGAAGACATTGGGTTCTTGGATTGTCATGAAATATTTTTATTATTGTGGTGAATTGTATTTTGGATCCCTCTGTAATTTGTTGAATTAGACATTTGAGATATTTTAGACTTCCTATGTTTTATACATTTATCAATTTTCAACAACATTTATTATGCTAAGAGAAGTGAAGTGTATTTTCTAGACTAGTTAAAATGAGAAGTGTAATGTCTCAGTCTAGTACAAATAAGATAGGTAATGTCTCTTACATATTGAGCTCGCATTTCACACTTAATGAATCGTGGTTCTAGAGTTATTAAAAGATAGATTTCTCATGTTTAACTTCCTACTATTGAATAATTTTTTTGTTAAAATTTTCGTTTATGCTACAAGTTTAAATCTTGTTTCTCTTGAGTATCTATTTTAACTAGGTCTAAATTTGAATGTTTGGTTCCTGCTACAAATTTTGAATATTGTTTATCTTGAATAAGTATGTCAACTAGGATTGAATTTTCTTTCTTGCAATTTAAATTCATATTGTCTTATATTAGCTTTGTCTGAAGATCAAATTCTGGTATTGCAAATTGAAATTTTCTCTAGTCTGGTCGTCTCCCCTCTTTGAGTCCTTTTTGGGGTAATGTGTTGATGTGGATTACGAATTTCACAATCCAATTTCGGATCATGAGTGGATTTGTATTTTTCAAAAGGACTCGTACATTCCCAACACAAATCCTTACATTTTATAATACCAAAATTGGAATTTGGATATTTGTATGTTGATAAGAGCTAGTTCCTCTTTTTAGAATAGTACTTATTAGATTTCTTGCAAAAAAATTCTTTAATGTTTGTAATATCTTAAAAATTGGTTGGATCCTCGCTATGTTCTTGTTATTATTTGGTTTTCAATACATGTAGAGTAGAGATTGTTGTGGTTTAATTGCTATTGTTTGCTTGAAGTTTTCACTGGTCTTGAATTTAATGCACAAAACATTCCAATTTTCCAAATATATACCCTTTCAATTGTTTGAAGTGCAAGAATCAAACCTTCAATATTTCAAAGTATGATTATAAAAACAAAATTAAATTTATTTCTATTTGCTACTTCCATCTCTTTGAATGGATTCTATGAGATTGAAAAAAAAATGCTAGAATTGTTTATTTCAATTGCAATACATTGTATGTGTGTTTTAAAAAAAATGAATTAATGTTGTATATGATATTATGAAACCTTTCACACTCAACCAGCTTTATAATCCAAGGTTCCTTCTAGGGTTTCATCCTTTATCATTTGCGTGGCGACACTTGATCTTAATCATTAGTGTTAGATCATAATGCATGGATACATCATAATATCCATATATTAAGCAATGAATAATAATGAGCTTGAAATTATCAATGGTGAATATTTTAAAATTCCATGGTTGCTTTTTCATTTTGCATTGTTGACAACTCAAATTTTCGGGGACTTAGATTTGACTAATTATTTCATTAACTGTTGCAAATTTGACACTTCCAAATCTCAAGTTTAGATAAAGAACCCTACTAGATTAATAACAAAGTATGATTAAGCAATGAAAATTTGACACTTCTAAATTTCAAGTGGCAATATAGAAGATCCCTGCTAGATAAATAACAAAGTTCGATATGGGATCCATACAACATCTTCATCATTCCAAATCATACAAAGAGTTATCAAATTGATAATATTGTGATAATTAAAATATCATAAAATTACCAATTAGTATTTTTATATAAAAATATATATATAAACATATTAATAATATATCTTAACATTAATATTAATATTAATATTAATAGATAATTAACAATTAATAATTAATAATTATCAAAGAGTCATGACTTTACATTGGAAAGTCACGAAGGGACTTATATAAGTCTGACCATTGTAAATGTAAACCATCATCTATTATTCATTATTTATCAAACATGCGGGTTTTCAAGAAATTGTGGGTGTTATCGAATTAATTGTGGTTTCATAAGTTTATATCACTTCATGTGGTATCAGAGTCGGGTTCGGCTCCCACCTTATACTCCTTCGCCTCACTCCATCTCCTTCCTCACCCATCTTCCTTTCCTCCCCACCTCGGTCTCTCCAGCTTACCCTTTTCTCCACTCACCTCCATGCCCTCTCTCTCTCGCACACTTCTCCTCCCACCTCCCTCTGCACCTTCTCCTCCCCCTCTGCACTCCTTCACACATGCAACCCATCCAAATCCCCACACCACCACTTGCACACGCCACCTGCGTGCTACTATCCTCCGACCTCCTTTCGCCTCTAGCCACCTTCCTTCACGTCCTCCTTCTTCCTTCCCGTCTTCCCTTCCATCTCCCATCCACCACGTCCGCCTGCTTAAACCTGCGTGTCCCGCGTTCCTCACTCACCGACCCCCACCCACTCCTTCCATTTCTCCTACGTTCCTCTACGCCGCGACCTTCCCGTCACGCCTTCCCATGCTATCCATCCCTCCATCTCCTCCATATCTCCTCTCCATCCGATCAACCACCAGCCCTCTCGTCAACACTCCATTACCCAACACCATTTCCCACTTCTCCAACGCATCACCTCTCTCGGGATTTCAAAAACCCTAATTTAAAAAATAATTAAATTTTTATAATAATAGTAAAAATTATTATTATAAAAGTCTCATTATTTTTAAAATAAGAATTATTAGTATTGAATATTATTAATAATAACTTTATTAACAATAATATTATTTATTAATACCCCAAAATTGTAGATATTAGTAGACACAAATGTCTTCAAGACATGACAAGCATGACAACTTGGATGAAGAAATAAGGAAAATTAAAGAAGAAATAATGGGAAATATTTCAAAAACTATAGACAGAATAATAAAAAGATGCCACGCTCGAAATGAACAACTATGTAAAGAAGAAAATAAAAAGGAGAGTAAAAGCAATGAAGGTCATCAAAATAGAAATATCCTACCATCTCGAGAAGAACAACTTCATGAATCATCACAAGCAAAAAAGAGTACAAGAGATGATTGCTGCAATAAGGAGCCTGAAATTACAACTTTTGAGAGCTCCAAGGTTTATATCGATGTTGCATACTCATTCCATCAAGTTGAGAGTAAAAGTATCAATGAAGATAATAGGCAAGACGTGCATATAGAATACCCTAGTGATGAATACAATGGCAGTGACAAAGATGAAGATGAGTGTGACCAAGATTGTGATAAAAATCATGCTAGTATTACTGACAACAATAAGGATCAATGCATCGACAAGAATGTCTCAATAATAGATGCTCGAAGAACATTTGTCACCCCGGAGATCACTATAAAGTTAATCATATACAAGATGAGATTGGTGCTCATGTGAACATTATAAGTACAAGGATTCCCTTCAAAGGAGCTGACATGGGATGTGTTGGGAATGACATCACAAAAATAGTTTCTATTGTCAAGTCTATCAAGTCTTTTCAATTAGTGACAAAAGAAGTTAAAAGCAACAACCACGCAAGCAAAAAAATTGTCAACAAAACTTCACCAAGTACCTACTTAATGTGGATTCCAAAACAAAAGAAACAAAATGAAGCAGTGGTCATGATTAAAATTGCATGTATCAAATCATTAGTTCGAGATAGAGACGGAATAAAAGACGACATCAACAAACTTAGCTTTGAGGACAAAGCTTTTCTTAAAGGGAAGGGCAATGTTATGAACATAAAAATAATAATAAATATATATACATTAAATAATAATTAAATATTAAATGTAATTCAATGAGGAGTTGTGACTCCTCAATAAGTGATGCCCAAGCAATATTTAAGCAGGCCACTCATTGTAGTTTATACATCATCTATTATTCATCAATTATCAAATATGTATCTTTTCAAGAATTCGAGGGAGTTATAGAATTATTTGTGGGTTTCAGAAGTTTATATCACTTCATGTGGTATCAGAGCCCCTTCTTGGGAATTTCGTTGATTTGGATTTTAGCCAAATAATTTCGAGAGTTTCTCCAAATTAGGTCTTTGACCGAAAACAAATAAAAATAAAAATAAAAGAAAGATAGTGAGAAAAAAAAGTAAAAGTAAAGTTTTTCTAAAAAAAGAAAAAAAAAGAAGTGAGAAGAAGTAAAAAGGAAAAAAAAAAAAGTAAAAGTAGAGTTTTGCTAAAAAATAGGACCTTGTCCTAAGAAAAAGAAAAGAAAAAAAGAAAAGTAAAAAAAGAAGTGAAACCACACGTGGTTTCTTAATAAGTGGTTTTGCTTTTATTCTCCAACAACAAACAAAAAGTGAGATTTGAACCTAGGTGGGGAAGGTAACAATCATTCCTCCCAATCCACACCATTTTTATTATCCTTTAATTCCAAAAACAATTATTATATTATTATTATCATTAATAATAATTATTATATTATATTTGTTAATAATATTATAATTATTAAATTTTAATAATTATTATTATTATTTGGAAAAGAGAAAAAATGGAGTCTCAAGGTGACAAAAGAGGAAGATTCCAGAAGACCTACTCAAAGGTAGCCGTTGACATACTAAAACTTGAAGGGATCATTCAAAGAAAGCCTATTAGCATCGCTATTTTCCCAACCATCGAGGAAAATCACATTAATGTCACCTTGGAAAACCAACTCTTCGTCCTAGAACTAAGTATAATCGAAAAGAAAGATAAATGGGGTGAGAATCAATATGCAATTAGGCGCTTACAACTAGAAATTGATGAATATAAGTTCACATCCCAATTCAATGTTACGACTATTTATCTAAATGAAGTTGACATCATTCTCGGCTTATCTTGGATGGAAACATTGGAGACAATTATCTTAAATATGAAGAAAAAGTTTTTAAATTTTTCGTATAAGAAGAAGCAAGTCACACTACAGGATGTTAGAATGAATTTAGATTCAAAAGTCGTGGCATCTAAAGACTTCAAGGATATCGCCATGGTCATTTCGCAAGAAAATCAAAAGATGCAGTCAGAATTTGACAAAATTGTCACAAATAAAGGGGAAGAGATCTCTCGTTTAATAGATCATAATCAGAAATTGATTTTTCAAATAAAAAAGACGAAGGATAAATCACAACAGAATCAAAATCTAGAAGAGGAGAATCGAGATATTTAGAAGAAACTATTAGAAAACATTGACGAAAATAGTCACCTCAAGAAGCACAAACAAGATCTAATAGATCAAATTCAGAAGCTTAAAGATGATAAGAAAGCGCAAGAAGAAATTACTTGAAATCTTACAAAAGAAAAAGACTCATTAGACAATAAGTTGGAGAAAATTCAAAAGAGGAAATCAAATCCCTTGGACTCAAAAGTATATGTTGACAAAAAAGAAGCAAATACAAATTCAGTCCTCGTCACAGTTCAGAAAGAAGACAATCTGGTGAAAAAAAAACAACAATAACTCCCTATCGACACCCCAACCATATAAACCAGTATCCTAAAAAGTGGGAATTCTCGAAAGATAATGGTACTAATGTGCTCAAAGCTCCTGACGACAGATCAATAGAGAATCCCAACAGTCTGCAACAAATCAATTTTTGCTGGATTGATCCTTCAACATATCGGAAGTTATGTTCTACACTTAGAAGTTCGTATCGACATGTTTCGTCAGCTACGACATCACAAGGAACAGTGCGACAACATTATAAGGCTTTGAGGACAAAGCCTTTCTAAGAGAGAGGCAATGTTATATAAAAAATATATATAAACATATTAATAATATATCTTAACATTAATATTAATAGATAATTAACAATTAATAATTAATAATTATCAAAGAGTCATGACTTTACGTTGGAAAGTTACGAAGGGACTTATATAAGTCTGACAATTGTAAATGTAAACCATCATCTATTATTCATTATTTGTCAAACATGCGGGTTTTCAAGAAATTGTGGGCGTTATCGAATTAACTGTGGGTTTCAGAAGTTTATATCACTTCAAGTATCCATACAAATTGCAAATTTAAAGAAAAATGAATGTGTGCTTCAAACCTCTTTCGAATAAGTCGTAGGATTTACTAAAATCTAATCACAATCATCGTCGGTGTCAAAATTGCAATTTTCCATTGTCGGAGTCACATAATTAAAATTGACTAACATAAACAACTAATTCATATTCTTGTAGTTAGTCATATTTTTATTCCCTGACTAAATTAGTCGTTTATGCTAGTCATTTTTAATCGTGTCACTTATTATCTAGTCATATTATTTAACCTGTGACTAAGTTAGTTATTTAACTTAGTCATTTATAGTTGAGTCACTTAAAATTGCTCAAATTTGGTAGTAAATCACTTGAAGAAATCGTGGTGACTAACGTTTTTAGTCACGTAGTCACTAATTTATCATTTTTTACTAGTGGTTTAAATATAATTTCAGAATCGGGGCCTAATTCATGTCCATACACTGATGCTATCATTCACATTCAAGAACGATTATAGACATCATTTTTGTCTGTGGTAGATAAGGTATTTGAATTTGACAAGGGAGTGGCATTAAATCGATATTTACCTGAGCAAAACAATTCTTTTTCATTAGTTGAACCTTCTCCATTAAGTCATTTAGGTGTTGGTAAGGGTTTTCAACAAGGTAGAAATTTTATAAGTGGGATGGAACCTCACATTTTTCCCCGACTAAAAATACTGGAAATGTTTATGTTGGAGGCTCCTCTTTTATACTAGGCTGATGTCTGAATTGAATCAGAAGAATGTACAGTAGGTTAGATCAAGTACCCTATCTGGTGGGCATAACTATGGACTAAATACGACCAACTCTGCAAAAAGTCCGTCTTTTCAAAAATTGTTATCAGTTTCAAAGAATTATGCTAATCAAGAGCTCGTTTCTTTAAAATCTTTGATGCACCTGGCAGACAGTTATAAGGGTTTGAATCCCTATTTTATTTCTCAAGGTGTAACATTGAATAAATTTTGTAATTACATATATAGAGATACCATATAGATACCAGATATCAAATATGGTGTCACTCAAGGGTCAAGAAGGTGCACAACCATTCACACAATTCTTTTGGTTATGCACAATTTTCATCTTTGCACTTGGAATTACAAGAATTCCAAAATCGAGGGAGCAACTGGTTAGATGACTCCAATAGTTTGGAAGAGTGTTTGTTCATATTTAGCACCAATATATCCTATACGTGTACATGTGATCTTCCTTGTGTGTAAGTCACAATATATAGTTCACTATGGTTGTGGTAGTGAAGGTGGTAACATGTTGGACTGGATGATTATATGCATTTATAAATTCTGCTTAGATAAATTGTATCCTCTAATTGATCTGGTATTCATCTTTTAGGTCAAACATCAGACTCTGGAACTTCCCGTGGTTCCATGTCTATTGCAATTCCTAAACATGACATGTGTACTAGAAATCTTTGTCTTTCAAATAATGTCCACTCAGTTCTTCCATTGCTACAAATAGCAGCTCTTGGAGAACATCTAAAGAAAAGGAAGGCTGTGTGTGAATCGGGAAGCCCTCAACCTATTATTTCCAATTTAAAGACTTGGAGCAGTTTGGGGTGGCTTATAGGCCTTCCATATGGGAACATTCTTATGGAAGCTAATCATGGGAAGGCACCTTCAAGGATACATGTTTTGGTTCTTCTTCAAGTGGTTAGGCATTGTTCACTGTATATTAAGCATGCCCATCTTACAAGCCAAATGGAATCTATTGGCATTCCATATGTTGAATATGTGGGTTTCTGAAAGTGATCCACGAACTTGTGGTTTCGACCACCTTCATCTAGAGAGGATGCATGGCAACATAATTACTTATCATTTAGGGGTAATTTGTGGTCAATTATGGTTAATTAAGGGTAATTAGTGGTAATTAGGGGTTAATAAGAAGTCAATTATGGGGTAAGTAGGGGTTAATTCGTGGTAAATAAGGGTCAATTATGGGTTATCTAACGATAATTAATGGTAATTATGGTTCAATTATGGGTAAGTAGGGGCCATTTAAACATAATTAGGGATTAGTTAAACCAGTGGTTACCAATGATGTTGGAAATTTAGTTAGGTTCATGGAAACATGTGCCCATTTCAAATCCCCATGTTTGAGGCATGTTAGTTTTGTTCAAATTTGGAAAAGCTTCATACTTAGTAATTTTCCTCTTTCAATATTATTTTTACATTAAGAAAATCCATGTGCCCTTACATAGCATGGTAAAAATTGGAATCCAATATCACATTGCTATGCTAAATCCATGTGCCTTTACATAACATGGTAAAAATAGAAATATGGTATGAAATTCCTATGTTGAATCCATGTGCTTTTACATAGCATAATACAAATTGGAATCCATTACAACATTCATATGCAAGAAATTTTAATAAAATAACATAGAAAAACAAAAATCAATGTTTAACATGGAATTTATCATCGACCTTTATTTGTTCTAATTACTTAACATGACTTAAAAAATAGACTAATATATTTGTATCTTAAACTCAAACCTTGCCATAGATTTGCACCTACTTTTTTTTTTTTCTCAATGCTTAATTGATCTAAAATATGTATTTACCCTATTTGTCTATTATTTTTCCAATGCTCAGTGGATCTAACATATATCTTCACCTTAATTGTATGCTCTCTTTCCATATCTTGGAAAATACAAAGATCGTGAAGTTAAAGGTGACAATAACATTGACATGAACACGAAGAGAACACAACTTACTTATAAGAGAGACTTTCACCTTAAATAAAGTTGTAGGACATTTTGATGTAGTAGAAAACTTTCAAAAATATTTTACTAGTATAGAATGCAAGAAGAAGTAGTTGGGTTCATTAAGGGATGTTGGAAAAATAGTATATTCGGGTCCATCACGTGTATGTATATTCTATAGACAGATAGTTGACAATCAACAATGGACTAGGAGAGTGTATTAAGTGGTCAACTAAGTGGTTAGATTGTTATGGGGATTAGTATTTGGTATCATGTATGGAGTAAGGTCATATGTTATTAAAAGGTGTATCTCATCTAATAAGTTTTATAAGTTTAATATGCTTATTCGAAATCCTATTTGGTGTGATTAGAAAACTTGTTTGGATGTACAAGCTAATGTTTTTCACATCATTTTCCTTTCAATACAAGTTGGATGGACATTAGGCCCTTTCATTGTGAAATGGTTGATTCGCCTTCAAACAATTTTGAATTCTAGAGTTTCCTTTATGTTGAGGGTATTTCCCTAGTAATTGATTTACCAAGGCCTACCTTTCAAGGAACAATGGTTTAGAAGAGGGTTTACAAATGATACATATACACAAGGCTTTTTTTGTTGGAAAGATCTTGTAGATGTGAACACCAAAACATGGAAGGCTTTGTCTAATACTTCACATGCGTTTGGTTTGTTACAAACTAATTATTTCAAGAATTTGTCACATGAACCGAGTATTGTCATTTTTCTATTCAAGAATTTCAAAAGTTTATCTCACCTAACAAGTTTTATAATCTTAATAGCACATTCCAAATACTATTTGGTTTGATTGACAAACTTGTTTAGATGTACAAGCTAATGCTTTTTAAATCATTCTCCTTTTGATACAAGCTGGATGGACATTAATCCCATGATAAAGCATAATAAATAACTCTTGTATTATTGTTAAGAAAAGAACATCAACATGGTTTCTCATGAAATATGACATTGTGTGACTATAGTGACCATAGTGACCATAGTTCCCATAGTGACTATAGTGACCATAGTGACCATAATGACCATAATGACCATTATAGTCATTTACGTGACATTAGGGTCACTCAAACACCATTACAGTCATTTAGGTGCCATTAGGATCAATTGGGATCCATAAGTGCTATCACATGCATCATTATCATGGACATTGACATTGTATTTGTCATCATCGTCAACATAATACAGTACATAAACATAATCATCATCAATTAGACATCATCATTATCGTTATAACCATAATCATCGTTATAATAATCATGATTGTTATAATAATCATGATTGTTATAATCATCATCATCGTTGCAATGCATCATCATCATTATAATCATCGTTGTCATAGACATTTGTTGGCTCGGTTTTGCAACCAAGCTTAGTGCTATGGGCACCTACTAACTAGTAGTAGCAGTTTCAATAGAAATAAAAACAATAAACTAAATAAACAATACTTTTCATGGATCTAAACAAGAATCTAAGCAAATAATTTAAATATTTCAAAAATCAAGAACAAGAAACATAAGAAATAATTTTTGTATTGAAAAGTGGGGGGCAAGCAAGTGCTTGCGATATTACCTTCAATGGTGAAGGTTGATGTTGAGCAACTCCCAAGATGAGTAGCTCCAAACTCCAATAGGTCTCTTTCTCCAAGGTTGCTTCAATGGCTAAAAGTGCTCAAGGGAGATTTCAGCAGCATAAGGATGAGATAATGGAAGGATATGAAATGAGGAGCCCCTACCACCTTTTTATAGTTTTTGGTGGTGAGGAATACCATTTGTGGTTTTGTGGAAACCAATGGTATTGACCAACATGGTTTAGGTAATTTTCCCTCCTTTTTCCTTTTTTGAATAAAAATAATATTTTAATTCCCTTTTTAATATTTTTGGGAATTTGGACCCTTTTTGAGGGTTTTTTATGATTTTCTTGGAAAAATAATCTTTTTTAATGGAAAAAGGGGTGTACCAAGGTCTTTTGGTGACCTTTTGTTGGTTTCAGAGGCTCAGATGGTGGAAAAGTGGACAAATGGGTCATGTGAGTAAGGGAATGAGCTAGTGAGCACTTTTTAGGTGTTAACAGATTGCCCCCTGATGTGTGAGGGCAGGAGCTCATCGTATGGCCGATAGACATCATAGTTCTTTTGTCCTTTTTCTGGGTTTTAGGGGAGAGAAGAGACCGTTTGGAGACTGGAGCCACGGCCCTTGGAAGCTGCAAAAACAAAAAATATTACATGGCCTCAATATGAATGAGGTATAATCTCTGATAAAGGACGAGGCGGGCATTCCCATGCTCGTATCAAGGCATATACAAAACAATTAGTCCCAAGAAGGGGGATCTAATACGTGAAGAAATATACTGGTACATCATAATGGTCCAGAGGGGACATGATTGTGGGATATACTCATGATCATGAATGATCTCAATAAGAATGATCTCAATAACTGATACACTGGATCAACTGTGGAACTGCTGAAACTGAAGGTGTCCAACATCTGTAGGGACTCAAAGACTATGAGTCAAATCTGGGAATAAATGTAACTGTATACTCAAGGGAGTATGAAACAGGTGTGAATCTGAATATTGTCGCCATGCGCAGCCCGGATAACTATAGGAAAAGTGTAACCGATATTATCCATAGGAAGACTCTCAAATGTGGAGGAGTCAGGAGGTATCCGGGGTCTTCGACTAATAACTGAACGGACCAATACCCTGTGCGAGTCTCAACGATGCGATCAAGGTGTTGAAGTCGAGCATGTGAGAAACAACCATTGGGAGAGGCACTGAGGATTCCTCTCGAAATGATTCGTAGGTACTCATCATAAATGGTAATGAGTCCAAGACACAGGGGCCTCTAGGTCTATCCTCTGGAATAAATGTGGTTGTCGTCGACAGAGGGAGACCAGCAACTAACAAGGCAATGATGTTTCCTTGCTAGGAGCGCGAGGTGTAAACTGAAGTGATGTAGTACTGCTGGTAGGACTGACATACTTGTGGGGATGGGAAATAACTGGGTCAAAAAATGGGTAGACTCAAACTTCCTTTGTTCAGAGCATGATGACATGGTTGACCTGGCAGCGTAGGGAACTGACTTGTAGGTGCAGGGATCATAGCTTTGACTGAATGGTATATATTGACTCTGGGGGGGGAGGACAAGCTGATGGTAGCTGTCGAGGGAGTTTCAGGGTGACATACTGCAGAATACTCTGAACAAAGGCGACCAAAATGGGGAAGCTGCTATGCGAGTAGATATGATCTGTCGTGGCGCCAAGAGGCACCCTTCTTCCTTCTTCATAGTTTTAATGAGCTTCAAGAAGGGATAAAAGTGTGCTCTGAAATGGTACGGTCCTGTGGATTTTGTGAGCCCAGGACGGCGCATGCTCATGGTTGCTTTCATGTTTAGAGAGTCTGAAAACAGTAAGTGGACTCTGTTGGTGTTTCTTTTTCGTAAGTTTAGTCTCCGAGGCCCGAAAAAGTATAAAATGATGCGAATGGAGAACTCTTCTAGCCGATGTGACTAGAGTATACCTTTTTCGTAATTAGTCTACAAGGTCCGGAAAAGGGGTAAACTTATACCAGGTAGACGCCCTTTCAGATACGTTTATCGAGCATGAAAGGAAGCAAGATTGCTCGGCGATCTTTTCATTGTTTTAGGAGTCAGAAAAGAGCTTAACAGAAACTCCCTAAGTGCCTTTTTCGTAAAAGGGGTTGCTCGGACCCGAAAAAGGGGTAAAATTATACCGAACAAAAATGGATTGACGAGGGCGAGAAAAGGTCTCAAGCATCGTCATCTGTGCGGAAAACTGGATCCGGTGACATAAGGATTGTCGAAAACGAAGAACGGCCGATGTGGCACGCAAACCGAGGTGACGAGGGGGGCGTGGAAAAGATGCCCGGAAATTCTAGAGTAGAGCGAGAAATGATCTCTAGCATCATCAAGGGCGCGGAAAACTGAATCCGGCGATATAAGACACATCGAAAACGGAGAACGGCCGATGTGGCACGCAAACCGAGGCGACGAGGGGGCGTGGAAAAAATGCCCAGAAAATCTAAAGGTGAGAGCGAGAAATGATCTCTAGCATCATCAAGGGCGCGGAAAACTGAATCCGGCGATATAAGGCACATCGAAAACGGAGAACGGCCGATGTGGCACGCAAACCGAGGCGACGAGGGGGCGTGGAAAAAATGCCCGGAAAATCTAAAGGTGAGAGCGAGAAATGGTCTCAAGCATCATCACGAGCGTGAAAAACTGAATCTGGCCATATAAGGCACACCGAAAATGAAGAACGGCCGATGTGGCACGCAAACCGAGGCCACGAGAGGGGCTAAAAAATGGTCAAAAATGGACCCCAGGAAAAACGGGAAACGGGAGGAACCTTTATGAAGTTCTGACTGTGCTGATCCCAACGGTACCAACGGTTTGAAAAATGGACTTCGTATGACACCGCAATGGTTGTTTGAAATTTGTGGAATTTCTATAAATAGGACGTGGGGCCCAATATGACTTGTCATTGTCACGTGCGAGTTTGATAGAGCAGTCAGAGCTATTTCTCGATTTCTGGGAGATTTCACCGTTGGTTTTCGATTTAGCGAGTTGCAGGTAACTCTATTCGCCTTAACCTAGTCAATTATGTCTTTTTTATGTGGCGGTGGGCCCCCGAAGGCCGCGAAACTCCACGTTGACTCTCCAACGTGGAACCGCGCGGGTTTCGGGGCGGAACCCGCGATGAACCGCGCGGGTTTTAGACCCACAGTCGCGATGTTCATCGCGACTGTGAGGTCGGAACCCGCGATGTTCATCGCGTGTTCATGGGTGACAGTCGCGATGTTCATCGCGACTGTCTGGACGAGACTCGCGATGTTCATCGCGAGTTTTTTCATGGAACCCGCGATGGTCATCGCGGCTTTTGTGGAAAATCCGCGATGGTCATCGCGGCTTTTTGTGAAAAAGCCGCGATGGGATTTTTTCTAAAAATTCTTATGCTGGGGCTAAAATTTTCTGTGTTTTCTTGGCAGGATGTTGCGGAGGGCTCAGTCCGTATGGCGGGAGAGAGATATTGATGCCGAGATTGTGGCGAGGATCGAGAATGATGGGGGGGTTAGACAGACCCTAGCCATGAGCGGACTCTTGAAGTTCGCTCAGATACCTTATATCCGTTCAGTGAGGAGACTCCTGAACAAGCTCGTTCAGTGGTGGGTGCCGGCAGAGGGTGCCTTTATTATTGGTGGTGAGAGGTTGGAGATTACTCTCACTGATGTATATTTTTTGACCGGTTTGCCTCGCTTGGGTGAGGTGGGTGATATCTCTCCGAGGTTGCCTCCAGGCGTGGACATGGAGGACCTCTTACAGACCTTTTGTGGGGATGACGCTGTTTTGGTAAACAGCTCTATCAGTCTGAAGTTCCTACGTGAGTGGGATATGCGGGCCGTTGGTGCCTGTGTTCTGAGGGTTTTGGGTGCTGCTGCACCACATCGTATGTCTGGGGGGCAGACGGTGTTGGTGGACTCCGTTCTACGGGGTACTTACTATGCTTGGGCTCAGATGTTCTTGGCCGGTGTCCGGAGAGATCTGGACAAGGCCATGAGAGAGGGAGGTGAGTTCTGTTACGCCTCATTTTTATGTTGTTTTTTCTTTGAGCGGGTGCCGACCCTACGGCCACACGTACCGGTTCGTGCTGGTCTTCCTAGCGAGCCTCGTATGATGAGGTGGGGGCAGATGATGCCTCGTGCTGGCGGTGGTATCCGTGGCTTCTTTACAGAGGATTTTTTCCAGCAGTGGGAGCAGATGCCACTGGTGATCGAGGACTATCCATACGCCGGTATGGACTACCGGGGAGACCCAGAGATGCCACGTGCCCCAGGACAGGCCTGGAGCTTAGACGGTATGTTTTTGTGTCTTATGTGATGTTTATACCATATGTATTATGATTGATCATGATGATGTCTGTTGTATAGTATCTGATGGTTCTACTTGCTTTGTGCAGATATTGGTCCGGTACCACCACCTGACTATGTGGCTCGGCAGGGGCGGGCGGTGGTGGTTGCTCGTCCCCCAGTACCTGTACGTCCTCCTCGTGGTGGAGGATATGGAGCCCGTGGGCGAGGGGTTGGCCCTCAGGACGATGCTATAGATGGTGTTCGACGGACTTTGGCCCGGATCGTAGCTAGACTTCCGGAGGATGGCTGGAGGGACCTTGATCGGGACATTTTGCAGGGATGTCTCGGTGCACCGCCTGAGTGGCAGTCACTGTTGTTGAGGGCAGCGGTGCTTGCTGCGAGACACGGGGGTGGTGGAGGAGATGCTCCGGCAGAGCCGGCACCGGGGAGGATACGTCTGAGGGACGACCCAGCAGGGCCAGCCGAGCGGCGAGTTCGGGGTCGTCGTGACCCGGCTGGGCCAGCGGAGGTGGAGTCGGAGGAGGAGCCAGAGGAGGAGCCTGAGGATTAGACGTCATTGTACTTGCCCCCAAATGCTCATGAGCATATGGGGAAGCATTTTTGTATGACAGATGTATTTTGTGTATATCGAGTGCTGAGGGCACTTATGACATGTAGACTATTTGGTTCGTATATATATGTGGATATATATTTTGGATATTTTGATGTGTATGCACGTGGATGCACTTTGTCTTTTGTATATGCCCATGGAGGCACATGTTATGCACGTGGATGCAGTGTGTTTGTAGATTTATATATGCCCGTGGAGGCACATGCTTATGCACATGGATGCAATATTTTGGTTTGTTTGTTTTTATGCCCGTGGAGGCACATGTTATGCACGTGGATGCAATATTGGTTTTTTGTAAATTTTTGTGAACGAAAAACGTATGCCTATACTAAAAAATGGACGATGGTGTCCATGAGATTTTCTATGGGTAAAATCTTTTAAGGTACAACCCGTTGCGTGGGTTGCGTAAGGTGTTGCCTTCTGAATCGGTCAGAATGTATGCCCCCTGCCCGAGGCAGGTGTGTATGATGTAGGGGCCTTGCCACATAGACACGAACTTCCCCTTTCCGGTTTTATCATGAGCTTGATCGTAAGCGAGGACAAGGTCTCCCTCCGAAAAGGTTCTTGGGTGGACGCGTTTGTCGTAACTTAGTTTCGATCTTTGTTTAGCGGCTTCCATGTTTTGAATGGCTGTGCGCCGATCTTCATCGGCCTGCTCTAGGAGCAGTAAACGTTGCTCGATCGGGGAAGTATCCGGTAGGAGCTCAACGGCGATGTGTAAAGCTGGGATCTGGCACTCAATAGGGAGGACAGATTCGACACCGTGAACTAAATGGAAAGGGGTAAAACCGGTGGCGGTTTTGGTTGATGTGCGGTAAGCCCAGAGTGCTGGGAAAAGCATGTGATGCCAATTGGACTTGTGCTTGTCTACAGTGCGTTGGAGAATGGTCTTCAAGATTTTATTGATCGCTTCGACTTGGCCGTTTCCTTGGGGGTAGTAAGCGGAAGAGAAATGGTGTTCGAATTTCAACATGGTTGATAATTCTTTCCAGACGGCATCTTCGAAGTGAGAGCCGTGGTCAGAGACTAGCTGTTGTGGTACTCCGAAACGAGCGATGACGTGGTTGAAGAAAAACCGCGCCGCGGTGTCGGCTTTGCAGTTATAGGTCGGCATGGCTTCTGCCCACTTGGTGAAATAATCTACGGCCACAATGATGTGTTTGTGACCGCCGGCTGACGGGGGGTTGCAGTCGAGGAAGTCTATGGCCCATTTGCAGAATGGTCCAACAGTAATGACTGGATGAAGGGGGGCAGGGGGAGTTCTTGCTTTGGGGGCAAAGAGCTGGCAGTTCTGGCAATGCCTGACTGCGGTGATGCAATCAGTAAACAATGATGGCCAAAAATAACCTGCCCGAATGATTTTCTGGGCGGTGGCCATGCCGGAGAAATGGCCTCCACAGGCACCGCTATGACAATCATTGAGGACTTGTTCTGCCTCACTATGGGATAGGCAGCGGCGTAAGATAGTATCAACGCCGCGTCGGTAAAGTACATCTCCAATAAGTAGGTATCGGGGTGCGTGGTGTCGTATGCGACGGCGTCCATCACGATCGATGTGTGGTCGGAATTTTTGCGTACGGAGGTAAGTCAAAATGTCTCCGTACCAAGGGTCGTCCGACGAAATGACGAAGATCTGCTCGTCAATCAGGTCCGTATGGATAACGGGTGATGTCGAAGAGGACGGGAGATCTGTAATTAGGTGAGCAAGCGCGAGGGCTTTGGTGCTTTTGGGAGTCTTGAAAGTAAGGTCATATTCCTGGAGGATAATGACCCATTTAGCGACACGACCCTGAAGGAGCCTCCTGGTGAGGAGGTAGACCATGGGGTTGGAGTCGGCCACGACCGTGGTATGACTAAGCAAAATGTAGTGTCGTAGTTTTTGTACGGAAAAGACTACAGCTAGGGCTAATCTTTCCTCGTATGGGTAACGTAGAGGTGGGCCAGACAAGGTCTGGCTGACGTAATAAATTACATGCTCTTTGTGGGAAGCATCTTCCTGGACCAAAACTCCGGATACGGCATGTTCGGATGCCGAGACGTAAAGGGTGAAGTCTTGGGAGAAATCCGGTGGGGATATCAAGGGGGCTTGTGTGAGAGCCTTCTTGAGGGCTTCGAATGCCGTGTCTGCTTGTTCGTCCCAGACAAAGGGTATGTGGGTACGAAGTAAGCGTAAGAATCCATGGACTTTGGTGGCGTAATCAGGAACAAAGCGCCTAAGAAAATTGGACCGACCTTGCAAGCTCTGAAGCTGTCGAAGCGTGCGAGGAGGGGGGAGTTCTAAGATGGCTTTGACCTTCAGGGGGTCGACAGTGATCCCATCTTGGGAGATAATGAAACCCAACAACCGGCCTGCTGGGACGCAAAAGACACACTTGTGTGGGTTCAAGCGGATTTTATATTTGCGACAACGCAGGAAAACTTGCCGGAGGTCGTTAAGGTGGTCTGATCGCTTTCGGGAACGCGCTGTGAGGTCGTCAAGATAGACCCGCAGGATATGGACCAAGTCGTGAAAGCAGTAGGTCATGGCTCGCTGGAAAGTGGCACCAGCATTTTTAAGGCCAAAGGGCATGACTCGATAGGCAAAGGTGCCCCATGGGGTGGTAAAGGCAGTCTTGTACTGATCCTCCTTGTGGATGTGAATCTGGTTGTATCCGGAAAACCCGTCCATGAAGGATAGGACCTCATGGCCCGCACACTCATCAATGAGTTGGTCAATGAATGGCGTGGGGAAATTGTCTTTTGGACAAGCGTGGTTTAGGTCGCGGAAATCAGTGCATACTCTAAGGGTGCCTTGCTTTTTGTTGACAGGGACGGGGTTCGACACCCATGTGGTGTACGGAATAGGGTAGATGAAACCTGCTGTTCGAAGTTTCTCGACTTCAGCCTTGACAGCGGGGAGCTTGGCAGGGTGAATAGGTCGCTGTTTCTGACGAACAGGGGGTACTTCCGGCCATGTATCGATGTGGTGTTCAATAATGGCGGGGTCGAGACCAGGCATCTCGGTATAGGACCAGGCGAAGACGTCTCGGAACTCTTGAAAGAGTTTTTTGTATGCCTGAGTTTCTGCTTGAGTGCAAGATGCGCCCAGCGAGATGAGCTCAGGTTTCCCTGGTGTTATGGAAATGTCTATCTGTATGGTGGGGGAAATGTTGGACATGTTCCCTTCTTCAAAGGCATCCGGTGCTGGGATGGGGTCCTTTAACCAATCGACCTTAGCAGGTATGAAGTCTTTCGACTCGACTGATAGCTGGTTGGATGCGGTGGAGGTAGATGCTTCCGGGAGGAAGTACGAGCGATGATGCATATCATCCCAAGGGTAGTCGGGTGCAGTGAGTGTTTCCAAAATCTGCTCGTCAGTATTGAAGTAGTCAGACCATAAATCAAGGGGTTCTGGTTTGAAGGTTGTCGAAATCATATATATCGTATTGACTTCTTCTGACGAGGATGATGGTGGAGGGTGAATCTCCTCGATGAGGGGAGGAGATATCTCTAAATCGGCATTGTTTAACTCGTACAGCGCTGCTCTATAGTCTGGTAGATCAGGGCAATGGTGTGAGTAGTGGCCGTAGACACTGCATATAGCACAAGGATGGTTAGTGCGCAGTGATTTGTCGCGAGGCTGTAGAGGTGGCTCTAATCTGACTACTGGGATTCCTATGTCATCGTCCAACATATTCATATGTTCTTGGAGTGCCGGTAAATGTGGGCATTGGTGAGTTGGATGGCCAATTTCATCGCATAATGAACATTTGGGGGGAGCTCGAAACACCGGTGGGGGTTTGGCTGCCTTAGGAGGTGGTATGGCAGTGTAGGGTTGTGGACCTCTGCCCCCAGTGGGCTTAGCAAGGAGAGGGGGATCCTTTGACGTCGACGCAATCGTGAGACCCGGAGGAGGTTTCATTGACGACGAAGGAATATGGAGGTTAGGAGGAGGTGTCGTTGCCGACGAAGGGATCGCGACGCCAGGGGGAGGTTGATTTGTGGTAACAATAGGTTGTACCGGTTGGAGGATGACGTCTGGTGTCGGTAATCGAACGGGAGGCGGAATATACCACACGGGTAATCCCAATGTTAGCCCGGGTAGGCTAAGGGTAGCCATAACCGGGGCGCTTACTACACCCGAAGGAGGAAATAGGAAGGGGATGGTGTGGATGGGTGTAACACCAATGTGACTGGGGATCAATGGTGGTTGACCGCCGGGTGTTTGCGTATTCTGCGAAACAGTACAGAGGTTTGCGACTTGGGTCTCCGGTGACGGTGGTGGAATGGCCTGGAATGTAGAGGTCATTGGTGTATCCGAATACAGTCCGGGTGCCACAGAAGACACAAAGGAGGTAACTGCGCTAGAAGCGGGTTGTTCAATCATGGGGAGAACATTCTCCGGTGCTGCAGGGGCGTTGGGGTCATAGTAGGTGAGTTGGTCAATTTTGACCACGCGGCCTTCATGGGGGAACATCATGGTGCGGAAGACGGAGGAGGCGACCGCTTTCATGGCGTACATGTAACTGCGGCCAAGTAAAAGGTTATAGTCAAGCTGGGCGTTAATGACCTCTATGTCGATGAGCACAGTTTTCCCACCTAATTGGACGGGTACCTTGGGTAATAAACCTTGAGGTTGAGCTGACCGGCCGTCGTAGGCCCGCAATGCAGTGGTGGATTGCTGGAGAGCAGGGGAGCCCAACTTTTGCCAAACAAAAGTGGACATGACGCATGTGGAGGCACCCTCGTCGATGATACATCGATGGATGACTAGATTCCGAATAGAAACGGAAACTTGGACTGCTATGGTAGAAGGCAGCCGTGGTTCAGATTGGTCTAAGTCAAAGGTCATCAAGTTCGAATCATTTGGGTCAATCGCCCCAATGGCGGAAAGTAAAGTCTTGCGCTGAGTAGGACAGGTTTTTAAGACTTCTAATGCAGACATGGCTGCGGGAGATTGAGCTAAGTCATCTACGATGTTGTAATTGGACGCAGCTCGTGCATTGGGGTTGTTGTTGATTCGGCGAAGGGGGAAGCGAGGTGCTTTAGAAGCGCCATCAAGTGGAACCTGAGGTATACGCAATGTCTGATCAGTGGGATTAGCAGTGGTATCTTTTTCGGCGGGGGGGGCTTCAGAAGTCGGTCCGTATTGATTCCGACGGGTTTGGATATTGACGTCAGCGGTGGACATCATCAATAAGTGGTGGGTGCCTGAATCAAACATGGGTTGATCAGGGGCTGTGTAAGTTATTTGTTGTGGTTGCACGTTGCCCTGTTGGGGGGCTAACGGCTGGGTGTTTACCACTCCTTGTGTTGGAAAGGGGTTTTGGAGAACCAGAGGTTGTTGTGGAGGTGGTGGGGGGTTGGGTGGTGGCTGAGGAGCCGCCTGCCCTTGACGATGGGCGTCATTTGTCCATAGTTGTCGAGCTCGCTCGAGATGTGGGCAAGCGTGGGTATAGTGGCCATAGACACCGCAAATGGAACAAGGATGGTTTGTCCGTAAACTAGCATTTTTAGGTTGCTTAGGTGGCCGATCAGGATTCTGATGAGCGGGCGCCGCGTTATTGTTTTGCGGGGGTTGGGTAGGCTGTGGAGCTTGGTTACGGTTTTGATTGTTTCCACGGTTGCGTCCTCTTCCGCGGTTGGGTTGTCCACCCTGGTTGCGTTGGTTATTTTGATATTGGGGCTGCTGTTGTTGTGCGTACACATGCCCTTGAGCATTGGGGGGATTCTGAGGAGCCGCGGTTGCGGGAGCAGGTTGCGGTGGATAGTATGCAGGTGGAGCTGGAGGTGGTCCAGTTGCCTGTTGGGGTTGTTGGTACCCCTGAGCTGGTGGAGGTGTGAGGTTAGCCGGTGCAACCGGTTGTGGGTAATGCATGGGCTGTTGTGGAAACTGCATGGGGTTTTGTACCGTAGGTTGAGCATAGTATGTAGGAGGTACATATGCTGATGGCGCTTGGCCATAACAATGTTGTGGACAAGAGGGTCCATGAACATGATGGGTCTGGTTTGTTGGAGCATAAGAAGTTGTCGCTCCGGAACTGGATGTAGCCCTAGAAAGGTCTGGGGCGGGCATGGTGCTCACCATACTGAAAGGTTTTGCGTGCGGTGTAATTTGGCCAATAATGCCATCAGCGGCATGGGATGCCCCCGGTGTATCACCGCGTGCAGAGTCACCTCTTGGGGCGTCAGGTATGATGGTGTATAGGTAACCTGACTGGGCATAGATAAGGTCAAACTGTTGGGCCTTAAGGATGGCCTCCTCTTCAGACTGGGGTCTTTCAGAAGCTACATCCTTCGCAATGAGGGGAAGGAGGGATTTAAGGAACCAGTCTAAAAAGATTCGATCGTCTAATTTGATCTTGCATAGGCTTCGGCGCCGACGCCAATCATGAATATGGTCAGTGATGTGCGTGGCTGTGTTCTGTCTGCAAGACAGTAAGATCTCAACGCCCGCATCATAGCGGACCGGTAGCTGAAAGAACTGCAGGAAGGTCGAGGCAAGGGAGGTAAATGTGGAATGCGTCCCATGGGGTTGCTCGATATACCATTTGGCTGCAGAGCCAGTGAAGGTGCGCTGTAATAAACGGAGGCGGACAGAGTCGTCCACTATGGAGTTGGAGGAACACCATAAGTGGAAAGACATGATGTGGTTCTGGGGGTCTTCTCCGGCCTTTCCCTCAAACTTAGGGATGTCAGAGGGAAGCTTAGTGGGCATATGGGGCCAAGCAGGGTCATGCCTGATGGGGTCATTTGTGAGCCTAGCTAAATCTGGCAGGTTGAGACTTGCCATGTATGGTAGACTAGCGGATGTAGTGACCGTAACCGGGACCTGCCTAGCCATTGTGGTATGGTGTAGGGGTCCAGTAGCGCCTATAGGTATGCTAGGTATGGAGGGTATGTGCCCTCCAAAAGGTGTGGCCTGATATGGGTTAGCACTCCCAAGTGCAACCTGGGTTACACTTGGGTTAGGAATCGCACTAGGGATTCCTGGTATAGTACTACCGAGTGCAACATGGGTTACACTTGGGTTAGGAATCGCACTAGGGATTCCTGGGATAGCATTCCCAAGTGCAACAGGAGTGACACTTGGGTTAGGAATCGTACTAGGGATTCCTGGGATAGGGTTTGTGGAAACCGAAGGGGGTATGACCCCCATGTTGGGCATGCCCATGACAGGTGGTGGTCCTGTGTTAGGCATTCCTGAATGTGGAGTGGTACCCATATTGGGCATACCCATGGGGGTGGATGTTGCCATGGATGGTACTCCCGCAGAAGGGTTTGCGGATGTCTGACCTATGGTTAATGTAAATTGTGGATCATCTGGTGTTCCAGACATAATTGTGGTCGGTGGTAACTTTGTGGGGTTTTCGGATTCTACCTCCAAATCAAAGGTGAAGTGGGGTATGTCAGAATCGGATGACCGTCTAGATGATCGACGATGTGTCGAATCAAGGGATAATGCTCTGCGTCCGTGACGTGGAGAGCCAAGTGGACTAAACTCTGGGAGTTCGCCCTGTAGACGACGAGAACGTCTAGAATTCTCAATGGTGAGAATATGTTTTTTATGTAAAAATTTGTTTTAAGTATCAGGTGGTGATATATGTATGTAAAAGACTCAAAACCCTAATGCAACCAAGGGTGCAAAAAGGGGAGTGAAAAAAGAAGGCTCACAGGCCAAAAAATCAATCCTCAAAAAATGCACTTATTCTAGCAGCTGTGCTACAATAAGTGGAGGAATGCAACAACCGGTCAGAATACCAACACGCAAGCGGCTCCTAGAAAAAATAGGTGTAACTAGACTCAAAAGGTGGTAAAGATCATGCAAACACCTAATCTAAAAGTATTGTGACTCAAACAGACGATATCCCCTGCAAGGTGATGAAATCCAAGTCAGACAATATGAATGTAGAGACAACGGCTAGATATCCCCCTACCGGGAGGGACACCGGGTAATCAATCCTAAAAAGACAGGCTACTAGGATACTCCGTTCATGACGCGTCGAGAAAAGGTAAATCTGCCGTTTGGTCCTTTGATCGCAATATCCCAATACAGGGATATCCCGAGAACTGCGAATGGTAGCCCTTCGGTTACTGAATGGGTTTCGGTATCCCACTCAGGCTTCCGGAACCATCCTCGCGACTTCAACCCTCCTAGGGGAGAGGCCTTCCCACAAACCAGTTGTGACCACGCCAAAAAGTACTAAGAGATTTTAGCTCCCTAATTGGACAACTTCTATGTCTCAGATGTATGAACTGAGGGGTGTTATTGGAACACCTATCCCCCCAATACTACCTAGCTACAAGAATTCTTTTTGTGTTCCCCAAGTGGGGTTAAGAGTGTGTTCAAATTAGGGTAAGTTTTAAGTCTTAGTTCAATTAAGTGATCGTGTGAGTGCACGTGAGGTGTTGTAAACTGAACTTGAAAAAATTAAATGCTTTAAGGGAAATTTTTCAAAAAATAAAGGACTTTTCGAAAAATAACAAGCAAATATTTAAGACTTTTTTCACTAAAAGAAATTAATTTGCTTTTTCAAAAATAACTCAAAAAATAATGGATTTTTTGGATTTATGAAAGCAAATAATAAACTTCTAAAAGAAATAAATGGATTTCTTCGTTTCAATAAAATTTGCTAAGGGCAAGATTCTAAAGAAGTAAACAAGAAAAAATTTGAATCTAGATGAAAATGCAATAATGAGTCTTTCTTTCACTTTCTTGAAAATTTTTAAAAAGATTTCTAGATATGCACTTTAAATAGTAAAAAAATTTTCTATGGCTGTAAAATATGAAGAATCAATACTGTAAAAAATGAGCCAAAATGGGTGAACTGAAGTGATAAATAACACTAAAATACAATATTAGATAAATTTCTATGGAAAATTTCTTAAATCTAATAGCATATTTGGATTCCTTGATCGAAAACACCCAATTTGAAAAAAAAAATCGTTCCAAACGGAGTTCGGGAGAGGGAGATATGGTCGTTTGAAAATTGAGCTGCGCGGTCAAAAAATCACAGGGACCGCGCGGGTTTTGGGCCAAAAGTCGCGATGGACCGCGCGGGTTTTGGGCCAAAAGTCGCGATGGACCGCGCGGGTTTCTGTCGCACAGTCGTGATGGACCGCGCGGGTTTCTGGCAAAAAGCCGCGATGGGCCGCGCGGAAAAAAACGCAGAAAAGTCGCGATGGACCGCGCGACTGTCTGGAAAAAGGCCGCGATGGACCGCGCGGAAAAACGCAGAAAAGTCGCGATGGACCGCGCGACTGTCTGGCAAAAAGCCGCGAGGCGGAAGCCGTGCACGGAAACCGAGAAACGAACACGAAAATTGAAAATTTAGGGCTGTTTATGGGGCCAAATCTCAGAACAGCAATGGATCTGCTGTCTAAGATGGCAGATCTATGGATCTAAAGGTTAAAAACTCATAAAAACTAAGATTTAAAGACAAAACTAGAGATCTAAAGTTCAAACCAAAGCGGAGTCGCCAAAAACTGTTGGCTCGGTTTTGCAACCAAGCTTAGTGCTATGGGCACCTACTAACTAGTAGTAGCAGTTTCAATAGAAATAAAAACAATAAACTAAATAAACAATACTTTTCATGGATCTAAACAAGAATCTAAGCAAATAATTTAAATATTTCAAAAATCAAGAACAAGAAACATAAGAAATAATTTTTGTATTGAAAAGTGGGGGGCAAGCAAGTGCTTGCGATATTACCTTCAATGGTGAAGGTTGATGTTGAGCAACTCCCAAGATGAGTAGCTCCAAACTCCAATAGGTCTCTTTCTCCAAGGTTGCTTCAATGGCTAAAAGTGCTCAAGGGAGATTTCAGCAGCATAAGGATGAGATAATGGAAGGATATGAAATGAGGAGCCCCTACCACCTTTTTATAGTTTTTGGTGGTGAGGAATACCATTTGTGGTTTTGTGGAAACCAATGGTATTGACCAACATGGTTTAGGTAATTTTCCCTCCTTTTTCCTTTTTTGAATAAAAATAATATTTTAATTCCCTTTTTAATATTTTTGGGAATTTGGACCCTTTTTGAGGGTTTTTTATGATTTTCTTGGAAAAATAATCTTTTTTAATGGAAAAAGGGGTGTACCAAGGTCTTTTGGTGACCTTTTGTTGGTTTCAGAGGCTCAGATGGTGGAAAAGTGGACAAATGGGTCATGTGAGTAAGGGAATGAGCTAGTGAGCACTTTTTAGGTGTTAACAACATTGACATTAGTATCATCATATTCATCATCATTGCCATCATAATACATCATGATCATCACAGTCAATCTCAAGATCATCATCATCATGATCATCATTGTGATAATAATAAAGGAATGAAACCACCTAATCAATTACATGAGTTTTGTAAAATATATTTGGGATCTAAGTGGGAATGTAAGCATTTATTACGATTGATATCATCTTCTAATTATCAAATCATCATCAATGCCATCAACATTGTCATAATACATCATTGTCATGTCGTTAGGGTCATTGAGATGCCATTAGGGTTAATCAAATGTTTTTAGGGATGCTCGAATTCCATCAGTCATTTAGGTGACATTAGGGTCACTAAGATGCAATTATGGTCATGTAGGTTCCATTGTGATAATCAACATCCATAATTTCTATCACATGCATCATCAACATCATCCTCATTGTCATCGTTGTCACTGTCGTTATCATAATTTCCATCATCATAGAGATTGACATTATCACCAAAGTCATCGTCATTGTCATTATCAATGTAGTGATCATAATTGTCATTGTTATCATCTTGTAATCAAATCATCATCAATTCCATCATCATTGTCATCATGCATCATCATCATCATCATCATGTTGTCAGGGTGACTCAAGTTCCATTAGGGTCACTCAAATGTTGTTGGGAACAATTAGATGCCATTAGGGACATTTAGGTGCTATTAGGTTCACTCAAATGCCATTAGGGTCATTAGGTTCCATAAGTATTATTCAAGATAAAATAGTGCTATAATGGCCTACATCATCATTATTGAAATTGGCATCATCATCATCATCAACATCCTAGTCAACATATTACAGATCATCAATGCTATATTTATCATTTTCAGAATGCAACAACATCACCAACATCATGCAGTTAGAGTCACTAAAATGTCATAGGGACACTCATATGCCATCAGGGTCATTTAGGATACTTATGGTCTCTTAGTTTCCAAAAGGACCACTTAGGTTCCATTAGGGTCACTCAAGGTCAAATAATGCAATAACATGCATCATCCTCATCATCATCATTATCATCGAATTGTCATCATCGTCGTTGCCGTACTTATCATCGTCATTATCATCATAGACAGCAACTTCAGTGTCTAACAAAACCTTCCCAAATCTAACTCTCAACTCCAATAACCAATAGCCTCTATCCCATCAATTAAGTAACTCATATGTTGAACTAGGCTCAATTCTAGGAGGAAAACTTGGTGTTATTTTGGGAGAAAATATAGGCGCAATACTAAGAGCAAAAACATGGTGGTACTTTGGGAGCAAAACTAGATTCTATATTAGACGTTATTATAGATGCAAAACTTGGTGCTAAACCTAACGCAAATTAGGAAGCTAAACTAGGCGCTAAACATAGTGCTAATCCTGGCTTGAATCTTGGTACAACTTAGGGAGCCAAACTAGGCGCAATTCTTGGTTTAAATATTGGCGCGAAAGAGAAAGCTAAACTTGGCACTAAGCTTGACACTATGGAGGACGCTATTTCTGGCACTAAAGGAAGCAAAACTAGGTGCTATTGAGGGCGCTATGCCTGGCGTTATTCTAGGCGCTAAAGTGGATGCAATTAGTGTCTAGTTTAGCGCCTAATTTCAAAAAAGGACGCAAAAAATGCCAAGAAAGCGCCATATTGTGAAATAGCGCCAACTTTGCCAAGAAAATGAAGAAAAATACACTAAAAGTGTTAGTGGACGCCAAAAAGGGAGCTAAAAGAGACACTAATTCCAGTATTTGTTGTAGTGAATGGATTTCCCTCAAATAATATCAATGGAAACTAATAGAGACAACGATCATTAAATGACAACCCATTCCACAATACACATCATGTATTAGGTTTATTTATTAGATTGAGAATAACCTATATGTTCTTATACTGTGAATATTTCGATGAATTGTCAAAACGTAGAGTTGTGCCTAGAGTTTGCAAAATATTTTGATGAATTGTTGAATTTTTTTTAGATGGAAAGCTAACAAATTTGAAACCAATGCACCCATATTCTCTCAACATAACATGTTGGGTAGAAATGCTCTTAATTTGCATTGGATAAATGGTCCCATTTATTGGTGCCACTAGAGAGTAAACTAATCCTCTCCTCATTGATTTCTATGCAAGGTGAGTCTAGAGTGTGACCCATATCTTCAACTTGGTCACCATCAAAATAAATAGAAAATTTTAGCAAGGTCGATATAGGGTCTGTGCAATAGTCTTGTTGAGCTTTAGATCTTGTAATTTTGAGCCATATCAGATATCACAGAGGATTCTCTTGAAGAAGTTTACTTTGATGTTGAATAATTTGTTGTTGTTGTTAAGATTATATCTTTATTTCTTCAAGTGAAGCATTCTTGTGATTGGTGTTCTTGGGAGGACCATGCCAAGGATAATTTTGGGGGCGAAATTTAGCCCATAGGCTATTTTTCCATGATTTTTTTCAAAAAAAGATTCGCCAATTTGCATTTTTTGAAGCCCCATTTCGCCCAATTTTGATGGGGTAAACTTTTTTCACTCTAAAATTGGCCAAATTATTATATAAACTATATAAAATCCTTAAAAATTGAAATAATTTTAGAAAAATATCGCCAAATATTTTATAGTTGACATTTTAAGAATTGGTAAGATTCGCCAAGGTTTATACACTTTTAAAAAAGTATGGGTCCTTAAAATTATCCCTCGGACTCACCATGCAATTTTTGTTGAGATCGTGGAAAAACTTAAGAAATGTGAGAGAGAGATTGTTGTGCCTCTTCACATACCTCTATTAGTGATTGACTAGAAAAAATAAAAATTAAAAGGTGTAGGGAGCAAGTCCATGTCAAGATATTGGAGGCAAGACCCCTTTTATGTGGTTATGAAAGACAACTTTAATACCAATTTGATATGTAAACATCAAAAAATAGTGCAAAATTAAAAGCTTTTATTAACTCAAAAGCCGGGATCCAAAATGAGAAATTTATTTTGATTATGTTAGAAGGATAAATGAACAAAGTTCAATGCAAATTTGCCTTTTGTATATCAAGTTTTGAGCAGAAGATCTCACCTACCACTATCACGCTAGGTGATAGGATATCCATTAGAATATTTAAAGGCATGATCAGGTCACCCAGTCTGTCACAAATTTAGATCAAGTGGGTACTTGTCTATTTTCGAAATGTCAATAAAAACTTTTTATAGAACTCGACATATAAAAGTCGAATAGAATATCTAAGACGCCGATCAAAGGGTAAGTTGTATGCTTAAAAAATGACATATACGCACGAGAAAAGAACAAAACCCTTGAAGGACCGCCCTAAATTCTTCGCATCTGTCGAGCATGATCCTTGTTCCTTGCTTCAGGCATGATCCTTGTTCCCTGCTTCTGCTGGCACTTCTGGCATATATCCGGCATGACCTTTGTTCCTTTACTTCTGCCAGTATTGGTTGTTGGGAGCACTATAAATACTTCCGCCAGTCGCACGCAATATTAAACATATGGGTAGTGGCTACAGGCTGCAAGATATATGATATATGCCATTGCATATGAAGATTTTGGCCAGGGATTATGAATGTGTAATCTGCATCCTGAGGTTTGAAATTCCATGCCTCAGGATGCAGGTTACCTATTGATTATCCATGATATAACTGACGATGCTTGAGTTACAATATCCGCCATTTTAATCGTCAATGGTAATTAGTTTCATATCATTATCTGTAGTTGTAACAGTTCTGATCAAGAAGGTATGCAGTGTTTTTAGGTATTCAAATTATCTCCACATTTTGCGAGGCAATCGATATATCTCATACCAAGTAGATCTATCTTCCGGATCGCTGTGTGAGTCGTTAAGTATTTCTGTTACTATAATGGCACCACTTTTATTAATTAGGTTTGCTTCATCTGCTTATTTTTATTTTTTATGCTATCTGTCTATTTGTCTCATTTCTAATATGAACTTTTTATGTTTATCAATGTTTTATGTTTTATTTCTGTTTATAGGCAACTAGGATGGGGCTGGTACTTACTGTTCGCTACCTGCACTATATCTCCAGGTATACACACAGCTGACAAGCATGAGCATGAAGCACCGAGCTACACCCCTGCGGACAAACTAAAGTCATCATTAAAAAACCTAACGACTTATATATATTATAAGTCATGAGTTTTATTAATTTATCACTATTTATGTTCAAGATGCATGTGTGTCCATTCATGTTATTAGATCCTTAAGAGAGATATGTTGGTGTCTAACTGTTGCACACCATGTTTATGCCAAGTTACCAACATTGCAAAGATCAATTTAACGGCTAGTTTTTGGTGTCCGTATAAAAATACCTATACCTGACAGGGATAACAAGTATAGAATGAAGATAGTGAATGAAACGCAACTATACTTACAGGAATAACAACAAACAGGGAAAAGAGCAGTGAAAGCAAATGTGTTTCTTAGACTTTCAATGGAGGATATAAAATGGCAATAAGCCGAAAGACACAGTACTAAAATCATTGTTTGAGAGATTGAGAATTCAAATAGGATTTTGTTTGCAAAAATAATATCACTTTCCAATAAATGAAACAGAATCCATGAATGATTATGAATGATTATTAATCAAGGATGATAGAATGGACAAACAAGACAGGCGGTATCATCTAATGATCCTGTTAGGAATGATTATTAATCAAGGATGATAGAATGGACAAACAAGATAGGTGGTATCATCTAATGATCCTGTTAGTATTGCATTGAATGGTTTGTCAAGCTATCATTAAGTCTTTACAACGAATTTTGTAGCGAGGAAATTTGATAATCTTATTTTCGAGGAAATTTGATAATCTTATTTTCAAGTAAGGGAATATTATTGTTTATGAAAAAAAGAGTTAGTGTTATTATATTTATAAGTGTTTATATTTTAGAATTTGAGGTGTATTACCATCTATGCTTTTCCTGGATTGAAATAGGAGGTACAAATGTACTGTTCAGATTGATTTTCTGTGGTACTGGTCGTTCAAAATTAGAAATAAACAATTATAAAAAAAAAGGTAACTGGTAATGGATGCATGGATAACTGGTAACTCATGCATGCATGGATAACAGGTAGTGATAGACAATCCATTTAACCATCATAGATCCATCTTAAAAGGGATCTACCAAGAACCCAAAGGGATAAAATCTCTCCAATTACAAAAGGACATGTTATTTTTTATAATTTATTTTATTATTTTCTAAAATGGACAAGTGTCAACTCTAGGATGAGCACAGGAGTTACACATCTGCCCCTACTGGGCTGTAGAATGCACCTCTTCAACGCAAGTAAGCACAACTAATTTGTGACCTATCGGTATTTACCAACCACTAACTTGTGACCTATCCGTATTTACCAACCACAAGTTAAGTGTCTGTACTAACTTATTTCAAATGACTGTTGGTAATATCACAACTCCTTATCTTATTGGTCCAATATCAAATAAAATCATAATATCTACCTGTAGGTCCACAAGGTCCTGGATGAGGTACCGGCCTGGCCTTGGCCTTCCATGCTTGCTGCTACCTAGTTTTCTATTGTGTTTTGCCTTTGAAACAGTGAATAATCTAAACCAAACTTAGAGAGTAGAAAGTCAAAGAGAATACATTAGGGATATGTCAGAGATCCATTTCTTTGGATTCCTATAAATTCATGGTAAGGAAGCTAAGGCGATCCTATCAATGGAATGTAGATTCAGAGACCATGGATGGAACTGATTCCACCTTAAATACTTACCGCCATTAAGTATAAAAAATTTAAGAACCATCGGTTTTGAACTGCACAATTTATCGTTGTATGATGCAAAATAAACCAAAACATATATAAGCATTTAACCTTCCTCTAAATATTTTTCATTTCTGTTTCTGTTTAATTACACTGTGTGAATTTAATCAAAATGAACAAGAGGTTATGTCTATATGACCAAAAATTTTAAATATCTGATCAAATGGAGCACGTGCAGTCAAGAGAAGAATCGCTCCCAGCTTCGCACCATGGCCATTGGCTACTCATTTGTCATATTTTGTTCCAGATGTCTGCCTTCATGTATTCTCTATCAAAGATCTACTGCTGAGATCCCTACCGATCTTAAATAGTGAAACAGTGGAAGAACCCTAATGCTGCAACCTTAGACTGAACGGACCGCTACAACGGAATCTACAGTTTCTTGAGGTGTTCATGTAAAGAGCTCTGAACATGTGAAGCCCAAACGGGTATACAAAATAGCCTGAAAAGTTATGAACCTTTTTCGAGCATATTTTTGTCTTATTTGGTGGAGTTTTCATTTTTGTGGATGAGGCTGAACCTATATAGATTGAAAAACACAATTTAAACAGGTTTGGATTTTTGAGATCTACCTTCATCTCCAAAAATAAAATAAAAAAGTAATAAATGTTATTCTAATACTTATAAACATTATAAACATGAAGGTAACACACCAGGGGTATGGTGTTATATATGCCAGATGTAAGCTTTAGCCATGCAAGTTGAGTTTGTAAAGACATATGAAAGGTAGTTATCATGTTATCATTAAAGGTGTGTGATAGAAGGACTATTCAAGCTTCACATTTTTTATACGAAATTATCTTGATGTGTGGTCAAAGAGTATTTTAACAATATAACAATTGTGTCGTTTGAGCTATGGACAAAAATTAAGCTTTATCGATATTTTGTGATGTTGCAAAACAATAAAATGGTGAAGGTTTTGCCATTATTAAAGGAAGAGTGTCTTCAACGTAAAGGATCTGTTTTAAAAAATAGCATAATTTTTTGTTGTCAAAAGTAAGTGATAGATGCGTTTAAGTGACCAATACTATATATGTATACAGTGCTTTCTAATTTGTGATATTTATAGATGAAAAAATACTTGATACATCAAAGTATATTTTTAAAAATTAAAGGGTGATATGTATTTGAATTTTTTAAGAAATTTAAAGTTATGGAAGAAATAGAAACTCATAAAAATGTTAATATATTTAGATCTTGAATATCGGAAGAAAACTACATAAATAATTTTATGAAATATTGTATGTTAGAATTGTGACAATAATAATTGTGAGAAAATTTCATGGTACAACTATATTTATATAGGCGGTTCATGTAAGGACGACAATTCATGTAACGATGGTAGTTCATGTAATAGTGTTAGTTATGTTGTTGATATTAATGTAGCCCTGAGAGGCATTGGAATGTAATTCAGTGTAAGCTTATTGTGGCATATGTAATATTTACCTCTAAGCAATAAGAATACTGATATCTTGCCCCATGGATGTTTCCTTGACTTATTGTCACGTTTATACCACGTAAATCTGTGTCTTGTAGATTGTTATTATGCTATCTTATTTTCTCATTTATCTACTGCAAATCCTCTTTGTGAGCTCAAGTCCTCTACAAGTGGTATCATTGTTGAAGGTTTATTTGGATGATAAACTCAAAGGAAAGGAGGGTTCCTAGTTCCTGTGGTAGAAATGACCCTAACTCAAATATAGACATAGTGAGGCACATTAAGGCAGCCATCGCCTCCATTGAGCAGGTCGATCTACTGCAAGAGAAATCATTATTTCCAGCGTTAATGGATTATGGGTAGTAGTTTTATGTGATTGGAGAGGTGCTGCTCATAGTTGTTCTCATAAAGGTGGATTGTGGGAGCTTCCATTTGATCTCATCAAAGATGAAGGAGGCTTCATTTTCCTGACTATCAATTAGTAACATTGTAAGTGTGTGAAGAATACGGACATCAAGACATAGGAGAGGCTCGCTTACAGCTTCCTAACCATGTTGAAGGAATACTTTGCAAAGATAAAGAGGGAAATCCAAGTCCTATCCATGAATTAGATAATTCATGAGGCTATCCGTGGACAAAAGAGTGGGGTTTCAAGGTCAATGTTGGAGCTCGTGGAAGAACTGTAAAAGTGAAAATGTTGAGTCACCAACCAAAAAAAAGTATACAATTGTGAGTCACTAAGCCATCATCCCTTCAAAGGGATGTCACAATGTGTCTCTCCACAAAGGGAAGCTATTACGGTGTAGAATACATTTTTTATTATAAGAGCCACCAATTAAAAGGAGATTGGAAAGGGTTTGATGAGCCATCGATGTAGATAGAGGAGTGCCGCTATATTGCATTTGTTTGGATTACACTGAAATGTAAAGTTAAAAAGTGAATGAGCTTGAAGACGGGTGCTGGAGGAGGGTTGTTTTCTAGACAAAATCTGTGCGGAGATTGAGATTTCTTTAAGGAAGAAGACTAAAATATCATCCTAAAGGTCAACACTCTTGTTCAATCCCTGAAGCGATTGTGTTTAGAGTTTGGTATTTTTTTTGCAACATCAAATGGTGAAGGTTTCAAGAACAAAGTTCGAGGTGGAGAAGTTCAATGGGAAGAATAACTTCAAGTTGTGGAAGCTTAACATGCACGATTTGTCGATGCGACAAGGGATACAAAAGGCGTTAACAAACAAGACAAAGGGACTTGAGGGTATTACTAACAAGGATTGGGAATATTTAGATACAATATCTCTTAGCACCATTCAATTGCATTTGAAAAATGATGTTCTTTTCAATATTGTGGGAGAGGTAATAACAATAGGATTATGGAGCAGAATGGTAGCCTTTACATGACAAAATCCGTGACAAATCAAATCTATTTGAAGAGGTAATTTTTTGGTTTACGAATGAAGAAGATACCAAAATTGTTGATTATCTTAATTTTTTTAATACTCTTATGTATCAATTGACTAGTATGGGTGAAAAAATCAAAGAAGAAGACAAGGTATTCGTGTTATTGTGTTCATTTCCTGAATCTTGGAACCACTTAGTCAGTTTTGTTAGCCTTAGCACAACAAACATTCGTGATTATGATATAGCTATGGGAGCCTGATTGTATGAGGATGTGTAGAGGAATTCCAATATACAAAAATACACACCAAAAGCAATGGTGGTTATGGGTCGATCCAAAAAAAGAGGGGGGAATTCAAGAGGTACATTGAGATCTAAGTCAAAAGGAAAAAATGGTAAGCAAAAATGATGGTACTACAACAAATCGGGGCATCTCAAGAAAGATTGTTAAAAGAGGAAAGAATCCAAGTATGACTCCACAAAGGAAGCAAGTCTGGTTGAGACAAGTTTGGGTATGGTTGATAAAGTTTTATCTATTTGTAATATCTCACAATATCATCAGGAATGATTATTATATTTTGGTGCTTCGCATCACATGTGTCCATATAGTAGTTGGTCTTCTTCTTAGCAAGCTATTGATGGCGGTGTTGTTCTTATGGGAAACACTGTTTCTTGTAAGACTATTGGGATTGGTAGAATTATTATTAAAATTTTCAATGATATTGTAAAGACATTGACATAGGCTACAAAGGTTGGAAACCTTTAAAAAATAGAAGGGACCACTGAAATAAATGAAGTAGTGGTGTTACTTGAGGAAGAAAACATGAATCTACTCATTTATGGCATTAGTGATTGGGAAATATGAGCGAGAAAGGGATAAAGGTATTGATAAACCTTCAGTTACTTCTAGATTTAAAATCTTTGAAATTGAATTTATGCAAGCATTGTGTTTTTGGGAAGAAATGTAGACAGAAGGGAAGCAATACTTGTAGCAAGCAAAAGCATGGATGAGATCAGTAGGTTGAAGGATAATATGGCTAGGATGTTTGATATGAAGGATCTAAGAGCATCAAAACAAATATTGGGCATATAAATACATAGATACATGAAACATGGTAAGCTTTGGTTATCACAAAATAAGTATCTAGAGAAGATACTCATAAAATTTGGTATGAATAATGTGGAACCAATAAATATCCCTTAAATTGGCTTTCCATTTTCAACTTTCTGCAAGTTTATGGCATAGTATTAAAGAAGAAACGGATTATATGTCTCATGTACCATATGCTAACGTATTAGTAAGTTTAATGTATGTGTTGGTATGTACAAGAACATATATCATATTCACAGGATGTTGGTGTTGTTAGTAGGTACATGGAAAATCCACGTAGAGAGCATTGGGAAACAGTGAAATGGGTGCTTCGTTATCTTTGAGGCACAATTGATTATTTTATTACCTATAATGGTTGCAATGATTCAATTTGTGGATAGGTTGATTCGGATTTTGTGGGTGGTGGATATGTTGATTCAAATTTTGTGGGTGAAAAGGAGATCTACTTCAGGTTATGTCTTTAATATTGCAAGTGGACCTATTTGTGATGTCAAAGCTTCAAGAAATATTGTCTTTATCCACTATTGAGGAAGAATATACAATTGTCTCACATGCATGCAAGGAAAGGATTTGGTTAAAGGTTCTATTGGGTGAGTTTGCAAAAGTACAGAACAAGGTGAATGTATTTTGTGATAGTCAAAGTGTTATTCATTTGGCTAACAATCCAATGTATCATAGTAAGGCCAAGCATATTGATATTACATATTATTGTGTAAGATAGGTTATTGATGGAGATGGAGTAGCCTTGATAAATTCCACACTCAAGAAAATTATCCAGACATACATTTACAAAACCAATATTGTCAGAGAAGCTGTGGTGGTGTTTGGATTCTCTTGTCTTGCAGAAAAGGTGATGAATGGGATTGGGAAAGACATCAGTAAAATTGTTGTCAAGATGGAGATAGTTATAATTGTGACAATAAAATTGTTGGAAAAAATCATCCTAAAATCATATTTACCTGGGTGGTTCATGTAGCAACGATATTTCATGTCATGATGCTCATTATGTTGTTGATACTAATGTATCCCTAAGAGGAATTGGAATGTAATTCTATGTAATCCTATTGTGGCATATGCAATATTTAACTCTGAGTAATAAGAATACCAATATTTTTCCCCATGGATGTTTTCTTGACTTCTTGTCAAGGTTTTACCACATAAATTTGTGTCTTGTAAATTGCTATTGTGTTGTTGATCCGAACTTTAGGGGGAATATGGTATAAATTCGGATGTATAAGTCATAAAAGCATTAAATGGAGAGGCCACCCTCTCCCATTCATCATAAAATTCTTAAATGGAGACACCAACCTCTCCCATTTATGGTTTTGGTATCTTCCAGGTGATTCTAGAAGCCCACAGTTTAGAATACACTCATCCATGGTATTTGGTATTCCATGGGTTTTTCCCATGGTATGGCCCCAAGGCACATTGTAATAATGTTATATAAATGATTTATGCTTTCTCAATGGAGCACTTAATAATTTATGCCATCCTACATTGGGACTTATTATTGTGTATAATTTGTATTTTTTTTTGGTTAATCCATTTAAGTTGTTGTTCTGGGAGGCGAGGTTCTCAGAGACTTTCCTCCAATCTTGACTTTGGATCAATTGATAACAATTTGCAGGTTTAATCTCCTCCTCTCTCTGCATTCAAGACTTTTGAGTCTCAGCCCCCAAGATATTGATCAGTGGTATCAGAGAAGGTACATTCTCCATCGAAACAAGGGTTTGAAACTTACTGTGGGTTCAAATATTTGCAACAATCACCAACCTCCTTTTTGTACTATTGAAATCCATTTTTCAGGCCATACATTGTAAGCATTATAGTTGGTCCACAGGCACTACAGGGATTTTATACCCTCGGATCTTCGTTCACCATTACAAGGAGAACCATACATGGATTCACTACATCCATACATGGATCCACTACATCCATTGGTATGCAACATTTTCAATAATTTTGCAGGGTTTCCATGCTTCCCACAGAGGATCCACAACCTCTACAACAACCCATGCTGCTCTACAAAACCTTAAAGCCCTCTACACTTGGCACTCTCAAATTCAGAAAAAATGTATAGGGATGTTTTGGAATCTATAGAACATTTCAGAGAGTCTTGCATATCTCATTTGAAATTTTTTTATGTCATCTCAAATGGGTATTTCATGGAATTTCATTTCGTTTCTTGGTTTGTGAGATATTCTTGTTTGAAGTAGCACGTGTATGTACACAATGCAGCCGCACATACATAAACTATAAACAAGTGTTAAATACTCTAAAGAATGTTTCAAAGGCTCACCATATCTCATTATAAACGTATTTATGTCGGCTAAAATGGGTATTTTGCAGGGTTTCATTTCGCTTCCTAGCTTGAGGGATATTGTCGATTAAAGCAACATATGTCTGCAAAATAGTGCGCGCGTCCTCTGAGATTCAGTAAAATTTTCTCACTCCCTAGGACACCACATAGAGAGTATGTTATATGGATAGAAAGGTATTTTTGATATCTCAAATGGGTTTTTAACGGAATTGAATTTCATCACTTGCAACATAAATTCTAAATGAATTTGAAGCAAGGCGTCAATTGCCCCCAAAATCATGATTTTTCTAATTTGGGGATTTTTTAAATCCTATTGTAATAATTACGCATTGTAATTTCTCACGGTTATGGGTCAACCACATAAAACCCACGGTTATGGGTCAGCCACACAAAACTCTTCTCTTCATTGGAAACAACTTTTCCATTGCCACCATGTTTATGGGTCAACCTTGCAAAAGCCACGATTATGGATCAACCAAGAAAAAGCCACGGTTATGGGTCAACCACACAAAATCCTTCTCTTCATTGGAAATTGGCTCATTGTAATCATGGGTCTCTTTTTAGCATGGGTGAAATGATGGGAACCATCATTTTCTAAGAGGGAAGGAATGATCTGAATTTTAGGGGGAATATGGTCTAAATTCGGATGTATAAGTCATAAAAGCATTAAATGGAGAGGCCACCCTCTCCCATTCATCATAAAATCCTTAAATGTAGAGACCATCCTCTCCCATTCATGGTTTTGGTATCTTCCGGGTGATTTTAGAAGCCCACGGTTTAGAATACACCCATCCATGATATTTAGTAGCCCATGGGTTTTTCGCATGGTATGGCCACAAGGCACATTGTAATAATGTTATATAAAGGTTTTATGCCTTCTCAATAGAGCATTCAATGATTTCTGGCATACTACATTGGGACTTATTATTGTGCGTAATTTTGTGAGTTTTTTTTTGTTAATCCATTTAAGTTATTGTTCTAAGAGGTGAGGCTCTCTGAGCCTCACCTCCAATCTCGACCTTGGGTCAATTGATAAAAATTTGCATGTTTAATCTCCTCCTCTCTCAGCATTCAAGCCTTCTGGGTCTCATCCCCCAAGATCCAGATCAGTTGTTTTGGTTTCTCATTTATTTGCTACAAATACTCTTTGTAGGATCATGTCCTTTACATTGTAAAGATAATGGGATAAGAAGAAAAAAATACTTCCCTATAATGCACAACATAATGGTGTATGATGAGGTAGTTAATACAATTGCATATCTAGAAAGTAGAATGTTAGATTCCATGAGTTTTTTGAAACTAAATAAGAAGAAGTGCACATTCCAATCATTAATTTTGATGAAGATGATGATGAAGGAGATGTGGAAAATTCACCACAAAATCTCAAGGCCAAGTACCCAACTCACCAACAATTGCAAGGAAATTTAAGGAAAAGAATGCAACAAGGGAGAAAATTACACCTATTAGAAATTGTTACATCAAAATCTCGTCATCATGAGTCATGTGTCCTTTGGATGCCCTGATCCCTAAATTCCCTGAGCTAAAACAGTGAAAGAAAAGTTGTTTTCTTCCCCTTTACCTTTTTGTTGTCACTCTGATGTGCCTTGATGTCCAACAAGGTGCATCAGGTTCAAGGTGACGCGCTCTGCAACTTAGCAGAGCGCATCAGTGACGCGGTCTTCTTTTTTACAAGGTGTGTTGATCACTCTTTGGCGCGTGTTGCTCTTGTGCAAGGTGCATCGCATTTGGTTAAAATGGAAAAAGAGAAGCTTTGAGCGACTTAAGCTTGGATGGTGTAGAGACTTATCCCTACGTACCTGGGAAGGTGGAAGACGATCCCCTTAACTAGTGGGATGATCCCTTAAGCCTATCACCTAAATCCCCAACCTATCTTATCCCTTTTGCTCTATATATATGAACCCCCTCTCCATTTTTAAGGGAGGAAGGATAGAGTAATCTTATGATGGTGGAATTTCCCTAGTTGATCCTCTTCATCCATCAGGAAGCTAAGCATTTGATCTTCGAGGCTAGGATTGTTGGAAGGAGGTTATGACATCAAAGCATCGGTCGTAACATCTCTCCCTTTCTACTTCTTACTATTACATTCAATACAAGTGCTTTCCATAAATGTTATTGTGTTAATGATGTTTAGGATTTTCTTCTTTGATTGTTAATCTAGATCAATTCACATCCATGTGATTTTGTTACTTGTTTGTTTCAACATGCTTTGTTTGGTTTTGTAGCTAAGGATCTGAAGATCGGTACTTGGAGCTTGGAGCAACAAGGAGGAAGGGTATGCACATTTAAGGTAATCCATCTCTTTTATATGTTTTGAATTGTAATTGATCTAGGAAAGATACTCATGTTATGTACTCATTTGTTCTAGATCTGAACCATTCATACTAGGGAGATCAATTTGAGTCCGCTCATACAGATTGTCCATAAACAAATTTAGCGACCATACTAGGGATAATAGTTCATGTTTTTTATTTCATTACATTTTGGTTTCTTTAATTTCTTTCTGACTAACCTCTAGCCTTGAAGTTGCTTTTTTATTTTGGATCTCACCATCAGATATTCTATGGGCTATCTAGACTCTGCTTGGGATCTTTATTGGGCCTTCTACCTTTTTATTCTTAGGGAATTTTTAATTTTTGTTGCTCAGACCTCTCCCGACACACCTAGTCCATTCATCACCTATTTCAATGTATTTCTGACGCACTTAGCCAGTTTGTAGACTACGTTGCTGACTCTTTCTGGCAGTTTGCAACTTGCGTCGCTGACGCAGTTACCCAGAGTGTAGAGCGCGTCGTTGGGTCTACCAATGATTTGGTGCACCTTTGTAGGGCGTGTCACCCTTCATTACTTTGCGCTCAATGTTAAAAATTATCAAAGTTTGTTTTTGGCTAAGTTTTTGAGTTCTGTGTGTTTTTCATTGACTGCTACAGAACCTCCTAGACCCAGCATACTTCATCCTTGGCTTATTTTTGAAGTTTGAATATTGATTTGAGTCCTATCTATTCAAGCGGGTGTATCCCTCGGTGTGGGAAATTTTAATCCCCCATGAGCACACTCAGTCTTGTGACTCCTTATCAGGCCTTCTGATATGTTCGATCTGACTTCTAAGCCCTCCGACATTTGATTGTTGTCATTTGGATCGATTTTGTGTGTTTTTGTGTGTTTTTTAGATTTTGGGGGATGTTGTTGCTGCAACCATTTCCTCAATTTTTTTATAAAATTGTAGGGCCCCTCCTTCTATTTTTTATTTGCTTAGATTTTTTGTTCATCTTTGATAGACTTACCTTTTGTCACTTAGATTTTTTCTTAACAACAAGTGAAAAGGAAAATTTTGGAATCGAGATAACTTGTGTTTTTTTCGCCGAAATGGTCGAAGTAACTTCCCATATCACGCCGAAATGGTTGGAACAACTTGGCGTTCTCCGCCGAAACGGTCGGAGTAACTTCCCATCTCACGCCAAAACAATTGGAGCAGGTAATTAGAGCACTTAGATTTTGATTTTGGAATTGACATTACGGAGCAAAGTTGGAAGTCGTGCCGATATAATCGAGAGGAAAAAGGGAAAACCAACTTTTCGGTGTGAAATGGAAAACACGCCGAAACACTTCGGCGTGAAATGGAAAGGGTGCCAAAAAGGATGCTTCGGCGTAAAGAAGATCGACATAGAATGAGGAAGGCACTGACACATGTCGCTGCAAAAGAGAAGGGCACCGAAACACATCATTGGAAAATGAAAAATCCCTCTGATCTAAAAGGAAAAGGGCTCTGAAACGATGTAAACGCAGAATTAAAAGGTTCGGCGCCAAAACGTTTCAGCGCGAAATGAAAATGGCTACGAAACTAGATCAGCGAAAAATTAAAATGACGCTGAAACGTTGCAGCTAAAAGTGAAAATCGCTGCGAAATATGATCGGTGGAAATATTTGAAACTGTCTAAAAGGGCCTCAAGGAACATGGTGGGCCCCATTAGCATATGTACTTTGTGCATTTATGACTAGGATTATATTTTTATATATAAAAGATGAAATTTGTCTTGTATTACATTTGTAACGTTGTTCACAATCGGAGCTAGTACCGGACGCCAGCAAGCACCCAACGCCATTGAGCATCACAGTTGGACCAATATTTCACTTCCAGGTAGGTTTTTCTTTTACCTTTTAATCCATGTTTGGAAACGATGTTTCTACCCTGGTTAAAATTATTTCACAACCCACCATTGGCGCCTTATTTATGTTTAAACCATGATTTTTGTTAGGTTATGAATGCAAACTAGTTTTACATTGGCTTCAAAATCCAGGGAAACCATTGTTTTATTCTTCCAGTTAGGAATAGGGAAACTATTATTGATAGCTTCTGGTGGCATTTGGGTAAAACATGGTAGGTTTTTTTTTTTTTTCAAAGACTGTATCGGGTCATTTTTTGTTTCTTTCGGGTTCGGAGCATAGACTTTTGATGTTAACCAACAAAATAATTCTCGATGAAAGATTGTTAAGCTTAACAAACTTCCTTGTTTCTAATACACACATTGTCAGTTTTTCTTCCCGTTGTCTCATAATAACACACCACCATAGAGGCAAGCTCATCGCCACGGCCTGTTTAGGTAGATGGAACCCCTAGGGATTTGAATGATTTTTTTTGTTGACTCAAATCTTGCAAGAAGCTTGGCTTTAGTCGAAGCAGGGGCAGTCCCTCGAGTTACCGAAATCCTTGAACTTTTCCAAGTCTTTAAACTAGTGAAACACACTTTTCATTCTGGGTAAAGAGTCTATATTTTGCGTCACCATGACAGTGGCATGCTATATCGCCAATATACCTTGTCCGGAAAATAATATTTACTTCACATAAAGATCCATGGATGCATTGTATCACTCACTGTGAATTAAGTTGTCAGCACTGTGATAAATCATAACCCAAATCAAACTCGGCAGACACCATGGAAGTAATGGATCTCCTAACTTTGTTTTTTTTTGCAAATAATATTGATAAGGAATATATTTGCATGTTTCTTAAATCTATTGTTTTAACATTAAAAGTACGCTTACACAGTTACCCTGTTGTATCCTTAGGACTTAGAGATGCCAAAGAAAAATTCCAAGCGAAAGCTCAAGACAGCGGAATTGGATTCTAATGTCGAAGTTATCTCAGAAATTCAAATGGAGACAATATTTGAAGACACCAAAGCAGTGATGGGTATATTCCCTGAATATAAATGGGGGAACTATATCATCTCATCATGGATTTGAATGTACCAGATGCGTCCATCGAAGAGATGATGGTATATCAAAACATTAAAAGATCTGGTCTTCACAAATATGCCACTCGACCAGAGCTCTTCCCATGCTCTGAAGTCATTGGTTGGATTCTGCCTCATGTGGACGTGAGAACTAGGATCATAGGTGGGGCAGGTGGGGAAGGATTTGCTTCATTCCAACCCGGCCATGTTGCTGTAATGTACAAGTTACCCTCTCCCAAATTCATGATGACAGATGAATGGATAAGAGGATTCAATATAGATCACTTTGAGTATGCCAAGAAGATGTTGATTCCAAGAAAGCAACTGATACCGAGAGCAGGTGGGGAATAGGAAAGCCAGAATATGAAGACACCATTCAGAATCATAGCCTTGATGTTAAGTAGAATTTTCGGCAAAGCAAATGGGAATATATATAAGCTCAACTGGGTACCCATTATGTATCACATTGCCTCTCATGGTACCATCTTTAATTGGGCGGATATTATATCAGAAAGTATGGCATCCACGATAGCAACAACTCAAGGAGGAATCGTCCAGAAGAAAGAAGAATTATTCATGACTTCATATCTTATTGACTACATCCTGGTCAGACACCCATTCCCTAAGTTGGGGTGTTTGTGGATCCCAACTGAGAAACCACTCTATGTAGCTTACCAGATCACATGGGCTCACAAGTATACAAGCTACTACAAGCTCATCTACAAAGAACTTATCATCCGTTTGTATTGGGATATTTTTAATGAAGAACCAAATTGCTTGTTAGACAACGACACGAATGTTATAAATGAATATGGGCATTTCTACTTTTCCCCATGTTGACACCAGGTCTAAGGAAAATTGAAATTTTTGATAAAAAGTCCTAAGAGAAAGAATCATCTCTAAAAAGGTTGAAATAAAGGTTTTATATAAAAAAAAATACATTGTAAAAACCCATGTTTATAAAGTCCGCCAACAAATTTATGGAAAGATTAAGCCCCGGTCAGGTTTCGTCGGCGGAGATAGCATAGATCCAAATCAACGGTCCATATTAACCCCGCGTCGCCAAAGTGATCGTCAACAAACGGAGGAGGGTGGTAGCGGACATAATACCACCAAGGCACGTGTCCCACATTCATTCATCCGCGCTTGGAGAAAGTGGTATCGGAAACCACCATAACACTGCGCGGAACCACCCATTACAGAAAGGCGGAAAGATCTCTTACGTGGCAAGGTGGGACCTAACAGGTGGCGAACTAGGAATGAATTGATAAGACCGTAGCACGTGGCACTATACTTTGCATGGATCGGAAGGCCAATACATGTTTCAATCAAATCAACGGCCAGCATTTCATCCGCGGCCAGGAACATGCGCACGGAATATAAAGGAAAGCGGTCGCGGAGAATAAACCGCCTCGACAGGTGTCAGCAGATGGTGCATCCGCGCGGGTAGCAAACCGGAAAAGGAAACCACCTTTTCGATCGCAGATACCGCCGGTGCAATAAAGATGGACAAGATCTGACGGTTCAAAATGATGGTTCAAAGATCAATGGTTGAAAATGACCCACGTTCGTAAAGGTGCAAGGAGGTTAGTCTAAAAAAGGCTTATATAAAAATAAAGGGCTCCACATAACGGCATTTTGTATGTGTCGTTATCCTGGAGAGCTCCGAAGACTGGTGGAAGCCGGCGATTGCGACAGAAGGCGAAAAGCAAGCACTTACAGGTAGGGTCTGGTGACCTGTCACTCTCTTTAAACGGAAATTTGTTTAAAAGAAGCATTTAGATGGAGACTGTACAAGATATAGACGTTTTTAGGTCGAAAGATGCCCTAGAAGACAGAGATGAAGACGTTTTCGATACCCTTATTAGGTTCCCAGTTTCCGATATAAAAGTGAAGTTATCTGAGCTGTTAAAAGAGGGTATAGACCCACATAGAGTTCACCAGTCATCTTTAATAGCTTTTTGCCCTGATCAATTTCCTGTTTTCCCAGAATTCGTCTCCTGGTGTGCTGAAAACTATTCACGGGAAGGAAAAGTTGTTTTAAACAGTCAGAAAACTAGAGCCATCTGCAAAATTGAGCCAGCCGAAGTGATTAGAGCCCTAGAAATAGATTTGCCCCAAACCCTCGACCCTGAAATTTTTTCTGAGGTATCAATTATTGAAAATTTTCACCATGCCTCTCAGAGTGATAGGGAAGTGTTTCTGTCGACGTGTCTCAGACCAGAAACTAGCCTTTCTGAACTCCCTTACCCTTTAGATATCAACCTTTTTAATGAGAATACCCAATTGGTCTTGACACTGTTAGCCGTAGTTTTAGGGTTAGATTCGGATTTGTATATAACTGAGTTCCAATTGAGTTTATTGTACAGAATAAGTATAGTCCAGTCGGGAATTGACGAAAGTCAAATTCCCCGACTAAATTTTGAAGCTTTCATAGCCGAAAGGATGCATGACCAGATGGTCAATTTTTCCACACACAGACATTTCAGGTTTCAAGCATTTTTAATGAAAATGATTATGGTATCCAGCCAAGAAGAATTACAGTTCCCAGAGATCGTTTTTGCAACTCCACTGGAAAACAATATTTTCAATTTCATCAATTACATGCTCTCAACGATCTTTAAGATGATTTTCGGAAAAAGTCTGCCTAGAGTATTGCCGGAAATGCAGGTATCAATGCAACTGAATACAGAGTATGCTACAGGAGACTGGTTTTTATCAAAAGATAGTACAGTGATCAGATTGTATGGGTTCAAGCATAAACCCTATGTGCTACCAGCATTCCTCACCTTGAGGATTTTTGCCTTGGAGTTTTTGAGACAGAAATTGATTGTAGAAGATAACAATTTTTTAGTCCACAGACAAGCAACGGACATTAAGTACCCTTTCACATTAGGTCCGTTTACAATAAAGAATAAGAACGCTGCTGTATATATAGAAAAATTGTTAAAAGACATGAATTTCGAGACAGATGCAGCATTGGAATATGACCCATTAAATATCATATCCAAAAGAAGAATTGAACACCGTATTAAGGCTCTGAATCATCAAACTGTTGAAGGGATGGCAGACAGAGCCAACTGGCTCGAATACAAAGAAGAAATTATCCCAGACAAGGCCGACATAGAAAGGTCATTGGAGGAAGCAATGGCAGAAACAGAAAGCGAAATCAATATTGCATTAGTAGGGTCCAAAAGACCTATACAGGACATTATGATTATTGATGATGAAGAGACAGAAAAAGGAAAACGATTGAAAACTGATGAGTCACAGGAATTGACAACCATTTCAGAAGAAGCAAAAGCTACTGAAAATGAAATACCCGAGGTTACAGTGAGGGAATACAATATTGAAGAGACCTCTGTAGGGGATGATGTAAATAGACCTAAAAATTTCATGGATGTATTTAATGAACATAGTAAAAACAAACAGGAATCTGCGAAACAAACAAGTTTATTGTTTCCAAAGGTCAGAAATATATCAAACAATGAAGTGAGCTTGTTCACCAGCAGGAACATCAAAGAAAATTCTTTAAAATTTTCAGTTGTGACCAAAGACAAGATCTCAGAGATGAGTGTAGATTTGTCGAAGATAAATGCCCCTGACAAAATTTTGTTACATAGACAAGCTGGAGAGGTTATATACTCAGACTATTTGGGGGCCACATTGAGAGCAAACAAACTAAAGAATTCAGTAGAAAAATTAAATAATCAGTTGAGGCAAGAAAAGGCAGAGAATAAGTCTCGACAACATCAAATTAAGAAACTACAAATGGACTTAACTAATAAAGATGGAGCTGCAGCTACCAAATTGCTCCAGGAGAAAGAAGAAATTATTTTAACATTGAGACGAAAGTTGAAAATCCCAGATGCTGTACTCATTCAAGGTGCAGAATTGACTATATTAGAAAAAGAGAAAGAAGAGTTAGCTAACGAAGTCAATGATGTCACAGCTAAATTGTTAAAGCTGTCTGATGAAAAGGACTACTGGGAAAAAGAAAGGTTCCTTTTGGAAGAACAGTTGGCAACAGTGAGAAAACAACTAGCAGAGAACAGTCAGCAGCAAGTACAGGCAGGCCCAGAAGAAGATAAGAATAGTGTAGATGGGATTTTACAGGCAATGTCACAAATAATCTTAAAGGATAATGAAATCAAATTGTTGAAGGCAGAAATACAGAAATTAAAAGAAGAAAATGAAGCAAAAGAAAAAGAAATAAAAACCTTGCAGGCAAATAATCAGGAATTGAGCAGTAATAATAAAGGATTGGCTGCTCATGCAACAGGACAAGCTGCTATGCAGGGATGTAAACATATGGTATGGGACCAGATCATTAAAGAAGTTGAAAAACTTAGGCCGTATCTGGATTATATAAGAGTTAAGGAAAAAGTAGCCAAAGATGCCTTCAACAGTTGCCAGGCAGTCAGGGAAAGCCTAAACAGAAAACCGAAAGAAATAGCTCAGAAAGCAATTACATTTTTAAACAGTTTATCAGAGGCGGACCTGACGGCCATGAGTATAACAAACAGAATTTCTGTCATCACTTGGGCCAGAAGGATCTTGGGCAAATACTCCCATATCGAAAACATCGAGGCCAAAGCAGGAGAAATAAGGAAAGAAGTAATCCAGTTCAAAAAGCAATTTGACAAGTTAGTGAACAAGGGATTCCCATCTTTCTGGAACGAAGATAATGAATTAATTCCTCAGAATTATTATAAAAGATTATTGTTTGATATCAGGATGGATCACCGAAAATTCCAGCAGATAGATCACATGCTCACAGGAAAAATCTTAATGGAGAAAATGTCAGGGGAATTTGAAATTTTAAATATGTTGATTTCAACTTGCGCAAACCTTCTTCCTATTTCTTATGCAGGTCATATCGAGATGCGAGTCTTGGTGAAAGAAATGACCAGTTATGACCTACCCACGGCTGACCAATGGAATTATGTAGAGAAGTACGGAAAGACCAGATATTCTGTTCATACTTAAATGCATTTGAAATTCTTGCCATGTGGCAAAAATGATGATATCCAAAAGTCTTGCCAAGTGGCAAAAAGACTTTTTATTTTAAATTTGTAATATTATTTGAAAGACAGTTATGGGTTACTCGAAGACAGTTATTTTTAGTTAAATATTTTTAATTATTAGTTAGAAGAAGCAGTTATGTGGAGCTTCTTCTGAAAATTTTGTATAAAAGACAATGGAGGTCATTGTTGAAAGGGTTGGAAAATTTTTGAGAAACAAGTATGTTTTGAAGTTTATTTTTTAAATAAAGGCAGTACAGTGATGATACCTATCCTTTGATACAGAGATTCATGAGTTAATCAGTCTTGCAGTCTGTTATTTTCCTTATCCTTATATGTGCATGTTATCTTCTTCGTTATATCTCCCATAGTGTTTTTCTTCTATATTTAAATGAGCATTTGAAATAACTTGAGATTCATACTGGTTATGCCTCATTTTATCTGCATTTAAATATCCATTTTATTCTCCAAAGTTGACAATAGATTTATCCTGGATAGATACCTGTTGTTGATGGAATGTCTTTACTTCTTTCTATGTCGCCTGAAAAATCAAATTGACTGTAACATGATTACTATCTTGCCTCTGTGAAAATCTATATGGTGAAAATCTCTTGCTGGTTTACTATACATTCTGAAAGCTTTGACTCCATGCCCAATGTTTCTTGTTTACCTTTTCGACCAGAAAATATCCTTTGAGAAGTTTTAAGGAAACCTTTATATATTTTAGCCTTCATATATATATCCTGAGAGAGCCCTCTCTGGTAGAGAAAATGGCTAGTTCTTCTACCTAAAGCTTGGTTTGAAATAGGTTACCTTAGGTCTTATTTTCTTACAACCAGAATAAAATCTAAGTGCTAACACCCCAGAAGGTACTTATATCAGGATGTATGGAGGTACAAAGGCTCCCTCTCTAATTCCAAAATATGTAACTGATTATATGGTGCACAAGGAGGCGGTGAGATAGGTTTTCATTAACGTGATAGGTAGTTTTTTAAATGAGCATAAGAAGGCATCCTATCCACCATTTCCTTTTGTCATCTGGGCATATAAATTCCCCAAGTTCAAAGGGGCATAAATATTGGTAAAATACCTAGAGGTGTTTCATTTCAGAGAAACATTCTTCAAAAGGAATGACAATTGTCAAAAGGTCGTCTGACATTGTGCCTCATGCAAGATTCATTTTGAATACACAAACCATTTTTTTAAAGATGAGGAAGTGTATAAGAGGTAGAATAATATGACAGCGTTAAATAAACATTTTGGTCAAAAAAGTAGTGAAGGCTCTAGTCATACCATGGATGCTGCTAAGGAAACTGAATTGAAAAAGTCAAGAGAAGAAGCAGAAAATAAACAATTAGAGAAAGCAGAAGTGTTGAAGCGGATAGAAGAAGCAGAAAAACTACTGGAAGCAGAAGCAGAAAGACAAAAGAAAGAAGAAGATAAAAGAAAAGAAGAAGAAGCGAGAAAAGAAAAAGAAGAACAAGAAGCAATAGAGAAAGCAGTGGAATTAAAAAAACAAAGGGAAGAAGAAGATAGGATCAAGAAAGCTATGGAAGCAGAAGAATCCCAAGGAGGAGGACAAAAACTCCCAGATACGGACATAGACCCACCTGGTTTTCTTGGAATCACAATGATGGGAGGACACCTCCCATTTGCAGATATTGGACTCACTCATTTCACTCCATAAAAACAACACTCTACGGAAAAGCTAGATACTATAATCTTCAACTTAAAGAGGAATACCATAACCAGGAGGTTAGAAAAAAATATTAAAGATGGGCGTGCAGCCCGATGTAGTGACCATTCAGGAGAACACTATAATGGAAGGAACTCAAAAAGACGCCAAATTTATGGAATCAGTTAATATAGCAGCTTCTCAAGCAAGTGCTAATAATGTTGATAAGTTGATGAGCGACTTGGAGCGCAATAAGGAGAAGATGCTAAAGCTGAAGGACAACCTGGTAAAATTGAGAGGTGAAGGGATAGAACTGAAAAGAAAGCATGATTCTATAGTATTTGAAAAGGACAGGTTAATGTTTGATTATCAGAGTCTCAAAAATGAGACAAACACTCTAAATGTACAGCTTTTGATTATGGAGGACGAGAGAAGTGATTTTGACGCCCACATAAATGAATTGGAGAGAAAAGAATTAACAACAAATCAACAAGTAGAAACCTTGGAATCTCAGATAGATGAGTTGGTTATGGAAAAGGAGTATCTATTGGAACAGGTCAAGTTGGCACATAATCAAAAGAAGGACATGACTCCTTTTCATGAACAAGCGTGTAAAATACAGGAACAGATATGCCATTTACAGGAGTTATTAACTAAAGAAATTTATAATATAAAGCGGATGATAGTCTGGATGAAAGAGATCTACAGGTGCATTGTCAGTAAGACAAAAGTTGGTTCATACTTATAAAAATCTAAAAAGGGTGATAACCTAGAAGGAAGGGCATCCAGATATCCTTGATCATTTTCCAAACAAAATAGATGAGGAACTCAAACTGGATATAGCACTCTTAGAAAGTTGTAGGAGGGCTTCCAGTAAAATGTATATAGAAATACCAAAATCCATCACGAAATGTGAAGAGTTCTACAAAAGAATCCACCAGATACATGAGAAATGCCATATTACACTGACTCCATATATGAGCGAGTTGCATATGAAGGACCAGCGCTTGATAGAATTTAGAGACGAACTAAAAGAATATCTGGAGTATATCAGGAAATTAGATGCGTTAACTGAAGAGGATCTACACCAGTAAATTGTTCAAGCATCTATCAATGCGGATTTTCTGGAGGAAAGCTACAAAGATTCTACTGAAGGAGTGAAGAGTGTGGAAGGGGAGTTATCCGTGCATGAGGTGTCCTTAAAATTATTAGAGCCATCACAAAGTAATATCATATTTCAGGAAACGGATTTGTGGGATAATTACATTTCCATCTTGGAGTTCCCACCAAGAATTTGATTTTTTAATTGTAATAAATTGTATTTTGTACAAACATAAGAGGACAAATTTTGGTAGTCCAAAGGTTAGGGGTAGATGAATTGATAGGTCATGTAGAGACAAACCCCATTGTAATATAAATATAGGAGGGGGAACATTGTAAAGGAATTTTTCTAACATAATAGAGGTTGGATACATGTTGTATGAGAACTAATTTTCTGCTAATGAGAAGGACCTATTTGCTGGGAAAAGCTTGCACAATTTTTTTTGCGTGGGATGTGTTGAATAACAAATTGGAACTATTTCCTCTTGTATTTGTAACTCATACTGTGATATTGTTCTAAATTTATTGGACTACTTCAATTGGTGATGAATGATTTCTTTATGCAAATGTTTATGTGTTAACAAAGTAATAAATGGCCTAAATTTAAACTGAAGCTAACTTTGGTAATTTTTTCTACTGTGAATGTGAACACTTTGTTTGAACAACTATCTGTTGGATTTGTATGAGCATTTTCATATTATTACTCTTACTTAAACTCTCTCCTTACAAGGATATATTAGGTAGTTTAGAATAAAATTAGTGAATTGATAAGGTAGAAATGATAAGACAGGAGGTAAGAACCTACACATCACTTATGAGGCTTCTTCCTAACAATTCTAGGTTAAATGCATTAGTTAGAATCACTTGCATATTCATACTCTTAAACATAAAATATAAACGGTGGGCTAGGCCGCAACCGATGAAAAAATCAAATAAATAAACCTACAGTAGCCATACCACTAACTAGACGGATTCCCCATACCAAGCAGTGAGTAATCTAATTGGGATAATTCATTGGGGAGAATCCCTATTGTCAATGCTAGGATTTTTTGGGCATCAACTGGTGATTATTTTTCTTTGAGAATTTCCAATCAATCACGTTTTGCAATAGGTTATTCTCTGAATTTCTGAATATAAGTTTGGAAAGTGGCATCATTCTTAGATCTATTGAGTGCATTTGAGTGGAAAATTAAAATTGATCATTATCTTCATTTCGAGCTTGTTTCTTGGAATTGTTGTAGAAAACTTTCATGCTTTGGAACAAGTATTAAAAAGATCTTTGAAAAGTTAAAAGGATCATTATTCACTTGCATTTTCTTGGTTTTGAAAAAGTTATTCATCATTTCCTCGAAACTTCTAAGTACATTTGAACTTTTCAAAGCGTTCCAAAGATAGTGAAAATTTTCGCATTTTTATTTTCTTCCACTTTTTTTATCATTATTTTGGAAAATAAGAGTTATTTCATTCAAAAGGAAATTCTTCTTTTCATTTTTTCATAGATTTGTTTAACTTGAAAAGAGAAAAAATAAAAACATATGGATTTGGTGTATTATTCATTTTTGTTGGATTAGTGAAAGCATGTGTTTGATTCTTTTGGTTGATTTTGAAAGTTTAGAGGTATTTGTTCATTTCATTATCGAAAACGAAAAGATTTCTCCTTAACTTAGCTAGTTTTCAATGAAAAGATTTCTCCTTAACTTAGCTAGTTTTCAACGAAAAGAAAAAGAAAATATTTTCATTTGCATGTAGTTAAGATATGCATCTTTTTAAATTCTTGTCTACACCTCATGCATTCACTTAACCGTCAAGATAAAATTTAACGGTAGCATTAGGTTAAAACTATATAGAAACTTGTGTGTTAAGTTAGAGATGTGTTCCAGTGTCTTTAAGCGTTCCAGCTGTCATTATTTTCCTGCACTGCATCCCAAGGTCTTGTAATTCTTCCACGTACCAATCAGTATATCGAATGGCCTTTCACGTACCTTCGGATATATAGAAAGTTGCTTCACATAATCGATAGTATATCAAAAGGATCCTATCATGTGGTTGTGCATTAGACAACACCACTATGGATTTGAGCTCCCACGTACCTTGTGTATATCAGGAGATCCTACTAGGATTCCTGTATCCATCCGAGTCAACCTATTGGTCATCTTGGCGTGGAAATACATCGACAACAGCACTCGGGGAGCTACTACACACGTGCTATCAGGTAGTCGGGTTATACAGTCAGGGGTACGGTCCTAATCCTCCCCAGTTAGTGCTCTGAAAGATTGGGCTGAGTATAATTGTTGGACCCTGTGGTATATCGTGAGTTGCGACACCTTGATAATCCGGTGAGGTTCCAGACCATTGAATCCACACCTACCACATAAGTTTTCTTGTGGCTTTAGCTTGTGTAGATATTTAGCCGAAGATGTATGATCTCAGCAGTAACTCATCCAAGGTCAATCCAGCTCTTCCATCCATAGTGTCCTTTTGTGTGATCGACAAAGCAATGTGATCACAGATGGAGAAGTGCAGATTTGACCTATAACAGATGCCCCCTAATGTGTGAGGTCAGAGGGAAATGATGGCCGAAATACGTTATAATTCCAAGTCAGAGGAGGATCAAGAAACCACAGGACAAGGTCACAAAAGTACCTGAAAACAACAATCAAGGTCTGCGAGCAATTACAATCTTGACATCATATAGATGTTCGGTGTGATACAACATGATATACAATATATAACTGGGATATGTATATATAGCATGGCCACTGAAATACAAATGTGGATCCATGTAAAAGATAAGAGATCATAGCCATAACAACAAGCTGGATCTATGTCTCATAAAGAGCCAAAAAATGAGTGTGACTCAGTCTTGCGCAGCTTGGGTGATAACATGAATATGATGACGCTATCAGAGTCCCAAGGTCTTCATCCCAAACATCCCAAGGTATGAACCCTATCCATGTGAATAAATGAGTTGAATTCGAACATGGGGGGTACCATTTGATTACCGGTCATTGATGTATATCGTTAACAAATGCGAGGGCTTCCATCGATAATGATAATGGGGCCCAAGGCACCTAGTGCGTTCCGACAAGTGTGAATAAGTGGATCTGAAGTCGAACACCTGAGGAACCTGTCGAATAAGAGACATTAATGTATTCCCATTATTCAATAGCGAGGGAAATTGCCACTGATGACTGCAATCCCCAAGGTACTAACCGAAACTCTAAACTTTATTCCCATAGCATAATGAGTTGAAGTTGATGGGAAGAAGTCTGCTGGAAGGGGGGCCTTAATGCATCCTCCATCATCCAACACGAGGAACACTCAAAGGTTTGAGCTAATTTGGAGTAGTACTAATACAAGATGAAGCATACTAACACCAGGATGGCCAACACATGAATTCAAGGTAACTGCAGAATGGCCGACACAGGCTGTATCCTTGAACAGTGAGCACGACACAAAGTGACTTAGGCAACTTTTAACATGAGGGGAATATTATATAAAACTGCAATGTAGGAGACATTAGCAGATTCTCCATATGATTGGAAGAATAACCAATCGAAGAAGTGCAAACTCTAAGATCAGGTTCACCCTAAGGTCAAAAACTAAAACCCAAGTGAATGATGGACTCAAATAGGTGTTTTGTTCAAGGACATGATTGACTTAGATGCTTTTGAAATTGAAAAGATGTATGATACCCTTCTCTTCCCTTATTCTTTTTTTCAAAAGAATATCCTTCTTGTTGGTTTTAATGAGTCCAAGAAATCAAACTCAATAGTCTTTCTTCATTTTTGAAGCAAGCTCGAAGAAAGAGGGAGAAGACTGCTTGACATAAGCCCAACCAGACTCAAATAGGTGTTTTGTTCAAGGACATGATTGACTTAGCTGCCTTTGAAATTGAAAAGATGTATGATACCCTTCTCTTCCCTTATTCTTTTTTTCAAAAGAATATCCTTCTTGTTGGTTTTAATGAGTCCAAGAAATCAAACTCAATAGTCTTTCTTCATTTTTGAATCAAGCTCGAAGAAAGAGGGAGAAGACTGCTTGACATAAGCCCAACCAGACTCAAATAGATGTTTTGTTCAAGGACATGATTGACTTAGCTGCCTTTGAAATTGAAAAGATGTATGATACCCTTCTCTTCCCTTATTCTTTTTTTCAAAAGAATATCCTTCTTGTTGGTTTTAATGAGTCCAATAAATCAAACTCAATAGTCTTTCTTCATTTTTGAAGCAAGCTCGAAGAAAGAGGGAGAAGACTGCTTGACATAAGCCCAACCATGCATAAATTTTAATGAGCCCATGGGAGGAAGACTCAGTACCTTCTTCATTTTTTACAGAGTTTGAAGAAGAGATACACGAATACTCTATAACATTGATCCATGGATTTTAATATCGATCTTGGATCAGTTTATGCTCACAGGTGTTTTCTTGTTTACAGAGTCTGAAAAACTTAAACAATCCTCTATACACTTACTTGTGGATTTTAGTATTGAGCCCGAGTTAGTATGTGCTCGTCGGTGTTTTCTTGTTTAAAGAGTCTGAAAAACTTAAACAATCCTCTATATACCTTCTCATGGATTTCACATCGAGCCCAAGTAGGTGAATGCTCATTGGTGTTTTCATGTTTCGAGAGTCTGAAAACCCTAAAGAAGACTCCAAAAGTCCTTTTTCGTATAGTTAGTCTCTTCACCCGAAAAGGTGTAAAACAATGAGAGAAGAACTCTTCTAGCCACATATGACTAGAATATACCTTTTTCGTAGCTAATCCAAAAAATTCCGGAAAAGGGGTAAACTTATACTTAAGTGGATGTTCCTTCAATTCCTTTAACGAGTCTGAAGAGAACAAGTATGTTCGGCAATCTTGTTTGTTTTTGAAAATTCAAACAAGGGCTTAAAAATTACTTAAACAACTTTAGGAATCATAAATTCATGAACTTCCAGATGACAAAATTCTAGACAACCAAGTTAGCGATAAATCATATAATCAAGACAAATTTTCTAAATGACAAAAGATACTAAACAGTATGGTACTTGTATTGATATGTCAATGAAGAAAACAAATCTCAACAGATTGATTTTTAAGAATATAGTGAAAATTTGAAACGTATACTTTATCTAATCCACCAAAGTTTTGAAAGTATTAGTGAATTAAAATAAAATTTAAAACAAAAATGAAACTATACCACATTTTAAAAAGGTGGGTAAAAAATTAAAAAAAAATTCTATAAATAGTTTCATTTTAAAAATCAAATTTCACAATTTGGAGTTTTTAGGGCAAAGTGTGGAGAACAAACCTCAACTTCCTTTGCTCGTTGCAATCAAACCGGGCTACCAAACCAACTTCCGCTTCTCCAAGTAAGTTATCTTGTCTTGCTCTTTCATTTACATGCAAAGTTTTTACTTTTTGGTGGTCAAATTAATTTTTTATTTATGTTTTAAAAATGTTTCTACGTGTGCGCGTCTAGTTTTGAACAAAACTAGTGCACTCGACAAAAGTGCGTTGGTTTATTTTCAAGACAGATGCGTTCAGGACGCTACTGTCTATTTAAGACAGTAGCGCACACTGTAAGAAATAAAGCAAAAATGACAAATGACCAACACATGCTTGTTTACTTGGCAGGATGGTGCTTGTATGGCGTGAGAGATAACATGAGGAAATGGATCGAGAAGATCTGAACGATCCATTGATCCTACATTCACTAAGAAGATGCGGGTTATTGAAATTCTATCAAAAGGTCAACATGCAAGCACAAATATGACTGCTCGAAAGGTTAGTACAGTATTGGGATGCCAATGATGGAGTGTTCAATATCCAATGGGAGATTCTGGAACTTACTATTGATGACATCTACTTCATCACAGGTCTCTCTCGAAGGGGAGATGTGGTGAATCTCAAAGGTACCTCTCAAAGTGTGGGTGCCTTATCTGTGGAAGACTATATCAACACCTACTTTTTGTTGGGTACTGAAAAGACCGGTAGTCAAGTTTCTATTGCAACCATTGCAAGCTTCCCAATGAAAGTCATCTTGAGTATTCTAAACCGGATGGGACGAAGCGCAACACAACACCTTGCTTCGAGAAACTATATGCATGTGGGCACATAATGCTTGCGAGGGATAGTGTACGACTGGTGTTCTAGCTTACTGGAAAACATGAAACTTCAGCTTTCTGAGTGCAAAACCGGGAGGATGAAGAACTTTGGTTACGGAAGTATACTTTGTACCTTTTTCTTTGAAAGGGTACCTGCATTGAGTCTAGGGATGGCCTTACCCCCACTCAATCCTCGTGAGCCTCTTATGTCTCGTTGGGAGAAATATTCCTATGCCAAGGTGGTGGAGAGAGCAACTTTTGCTATAGTGAGGATGATTTCTGGGCGTGGTGGGACCGTAAAGTACCAGCTCTTAAGAAGTTTCCTTATGTGGGTATAGACTTCCGCAATGATCCTGAGCTCGCTCTTCCTCCAGGATCATCCTGGGGAGAGATATGTAAGTTTGTTTTTTGAAATATTATTTAATTTTTTCATTTTATATATATGATTTTTTAAATGAGTTTGAGATACTGAATAAATTGTCTTCTGCAGATGTTGGGCCAGTGCATCCTGAGGGACACCCTTGTACCTTCGTGCGACTATTCATTGCAGGGGAAGTTGATTCCATGCTGGTGAGCATAGAGGCGAAGATGAGTCGATTGACTCATGATATACCTACGTACAATATTGAGCGAATGCCGCTCGCTTTGCAAGAGGATGTTGTAGGTGTGCCCCTGGCATGTATCAGGCTACTTAGGAAAGTAGCTAGGCTAGTCATCTGCTATAGTGAGGCTATGGCAAAGGCCCCTCCCTCTCCATAGGATAAGGACATATATATGTATATTTTTTTAGGCCATCGAGCCATTTTTGTATTATGATATGACACTGTGACATACTTATGATTCAAACTCATATTTTTTTTATACGGGTGATATACAGTATCGGCTTTATTTACATGTGTGTTCGTATCTTTATGCGTGAATTGTTTATTATGGATGTGTATGATGTAGATGCCAATCTAAAACATAATTTGCATATGAATTAGCTAAAGCATTTAAATTTCTTGGAAAGTGTTGATATGTAATGTAATCAAATTGTCTCTCAAGTAACTTAACTCGCAAGAACCAACGTAGCAAAACAGGATCTCTAACTTGGTATTCACCCATTAACTGAAACACAACCAGTTGTGAGTTGAGTCTTACCTCCAGATGAGAAATTCCATTATAAAGAGCATCTCGGAGCAACTCTATGAACGCATTGTATTCAGCCACATTGTTCGTTGTGGGACCCAAACAAGTCCCTCCCGAAGAGACCAGTTGACCATTCGGTGAGTAAATAACCCAAGCAACTGCAGCCAACTGACGGGTGTGGCGACTAGCTCCAAAACCAAATCCGATAAAGTGTTCAGTCGACATCTGGAACACAAATCAATAGACACATAAGACGTAACATAACCACAAGCAAAGCTAACTCTACAAAATGTACAACTATAATACATGAAAAAGCATAGAGGCCTAAGCGTAGTACTTCTTCAAGTAGAGCCCATTTCTAGGCTCCAACAACTTATTACCTTCATAATATGTTAACTCATAAGCACCCTTCTTCAGAACCTTAGAGACTATGTAAGGACCGAGCCACATTGACTTAAACTTTCCAGCTCATAGGGGTTCCTTGTCTTGGTCATAAATCAAAACAAGGTCTCCTTCAAGAAAAAACCTAGGTTTGACAGACTTATCATATTGACCTTTAACTCGATTCTTATGTGCTTTGTTTGCTGGGAGCGCATCACGGTGCTGCTCATCAAGATGTTCTAAGTGCAGAAAATGTTCTTCTAAGACTGAAGTGTTGGGGAGTAGTTGGACAACCAACTTCAGTGAAGGAATTTTGCATTCAACTGGAATAACTGCTTCTATCCCATGAACAAGTTGAAAGGGAGAGAACCCGGTGGAAATATTGACATTAGCTCAGTAGCCCAAAGAGAAGGATACATCATGATGTGCTAGTTGGTTCTGCTGGTATTAACAGTCCTTTGCAAAATGGTTTTCAAAGTTTTGTTAACCACTTTGACCTGACCATTCGCTTGTGGATAAAACGAAGACGAATGCTCCTACCGAAAACCTAACATGGTGTGTAAGTCAGTCATCATTTTGTTCTGAAAGTGTCAACCGTGGTCTATAACGATCTATTTGGGTACACCAAACCTAGTAATGATCTGGTTAAATACGAAGTAAGCAGTCATTTCCCCATATGCTTTGACAGTAGGCATTGCCTTGGCCCACTTGGTGAAGTAGTCGACGACAATAATGACATGATAATGACCTCCAGCTGAAACTAGATTACAATTCATGAATCAATCCCCCACTTGCTGAAGGGGCCTGCTGTAATCACGGGATGGAGAGGAGTTGGGTGTGCTCTCATCTTTTTGGTGAAAAAATGACATCGCTGACAACGTTTCAGAGCTTCCACACAATCTTTGAATATCGTGGACCAAAAATAACTAGCACGCAGTATTTTCTAGGCTATTGCTATCCCAGAAAGATGACCCCCATAGGATCCACTGTGAGCATCATTCAATATTGTCTCGGCTTCCTCTAAAGTTAAACAACGTCGTAAAATGGAATCTATCCCACGTCTATACAAAGTGTCAAAAATGATGAGATATTTCTTTGCATGACTCTTAAGTTTTCTTCGTTCATCCCTAGAGAAAGTTGAAGGACACCTCAAAGTGTGGATATATACCAAAATATCCCCATACCATTGGTCAGAGGATGGAATGCGGAAGATATGTTCATTTGGGAATGATGACTCTTCTTCATTGTGTACTGTCACTAGGAAATTCAGAAATTAGTTCGGTGAAAACCAGTGACTTCTTTGACTTAGCGGACTGAAAAACCAAGTCAAATTCCTGCAAGATTACAATCCATTTATTGAATTTCCCACTGCTGATATGTCTAGTGAGAACATAATGAAACGAGTTGACCTCCGCAATCACTATGGTAGTTCGCAATAAGATATAGTGACGTAGCCTCTGAACAACATGGACATCAGCTAATGCCAACTTCTCCACATAAGAATACTTAATCTCGGGAGTTATCAAGGCGTGCAACAGATAGTAAATGGCATGCTCTTGGAGCTTGTCATCCTCCTGAACAAGTACTATGTTGATCATGTATACAGATGCAGCCAGATATAGGAGGAAATCCTTTGTATAGTCGAGCAGGATTAACAAGGGGGCTGATAATAATGCCCTTTTCAAGGCCTCAAATGATGCTTGCAAACCTTATCCCAAAGAAAATAGGTATCTTGTTTGAGCAGTCTCATGAAACCTTTTGTGATTTTGGCATAGTTAATTATGAAGCGTCGTAAGAAGTTAGACATACCCTGCAAAATTTAATTTGAAGTTGTCTTAGGGTTCGAGAAGGAGGAAGATTTAAAATAGCCTCAACTTTAAGTGGATCAACCATGATCCCATGACTGGATACAATGAAACCCAGTAAATGTCCAGACTCAACGCATAAAACACATTTATTCGGATTCAATCGAATCTTGTAATATCTGCATCACTCAAACACAAGTCTCAAGTGATCAGGATGGTCTCGTATCTTGCAAGATCGCGCTAGGAGATCATCAAGATAAGGTTCAACTACATGCTTGATATCATGAAAAGCGAAGTTCATTTCCTGCTAAAAGGTATCCCCAGCATTCTTTAAGAAAAATGGCATCTTCCAATAAGCAAAGTTCCCCCAAGGACAAATGAAAGTTGTCTTGTGCTGGTCTTCAGGTTTTATCTGAATCTGGTTATATCTTGAAAAACCATCCATGAAAGAAAACATTTCATGGCTCGCACACACATCGATGATATAATCAATAAACGGTGTGGGGTAATTATCTTTAGGACAAGATTTATTTAGGTCCTGGAAGTCTGTGTAGACTCGAATGGTTCCTTGATTTTTATCTACCGGAATAGGGTTTGAGACCCATTGTGTCATAGAAATTGGATAGAAGAATCCGACTTTGAGCAATTTCTCGACTTCCGCCTTAATGGAAGATGCTTTTATAGGTTTGACTGGACGAAGCTTCTGTCTCACAGGCTTAGCATTTGGGTAATTAGTGATGACATGCTCAACAATGGCAGGGTTGATGCATGGCATCTCCTCGTAAGACTAGGAAAAAACGTCACGAAATTCCTTAACAAGATTGGTGTACAAAATGATCTCCTCAGGAGGACAATTTGCTCCAATGAAAAGGTTTTCCACGACTCCAGGTTTGATGGAAATGTTGATCGAAATAGTTCTCGATATATTTACCATATTCCCTTCGGCATAAACAACTTTTGAAGTAGAAGGGATAGTAGACAAATCAACATTACCACCGGGTCTCATAGAAAACTCACCTCTCTCTATCCTGTCCAGATCGGGAAGAAAATAAGACCTATGGTGCATTTGTTCCCAAGGATGGTCTAGGCCTATCATTACTTCCAAAATAGCCTCATTAGAAGGCAAAACAGTATCTAGATAGTCAAAAGAGTGGATAGATTCCACTGACCATGCGGGTGCATAGTTCGTATCTGAATCGACAGAGACAAATGGAGTCACAATATGTTCTGTTGCAGCATGTTGTGAATCTAAGTAGGCCACCTCTGCAACAGATAAGGGCACAACTGGTTCTGATTCGGTGGGGAGAATCCATGGATCCGTCATTGCACAAACCGTGAAAATCTCAAATGATGAACATTCTTCAGAACCAATAAAATGAATAGGAACGGGTAGGTAAATAGTGCCCATTAATGACCCGTAAATCTCTACTCCTAAACTCTCACTAGCTGGGTGAGACTAATTAACCAACAAAATTGTTGAATCCGATGAATCCTGGTTGTTCTTCCGAGAAAATGAAATTTGATCAACTGTGATGATCTTTCCTTCGTGAAGGAACATTATAACTTGGAAAACGGGCGATGGCACTGCTTGCATTGCATACATCCAGCTCCTACCCAACAACAAATTATAGTCAAGTGGATCATCCAGAACTTCAACCTCTACAAATACTAGCTTACCCGCAAGTTCAACATCAAATGATGGTAAGACTCTATGTGGACGAAAAGATCTTCCATTAAAGGCGGTAAGCAAAGTGTTCAAGGGGGATAATTCAGGTGAGCCCAAATCCTTCCAGCAAGAAATGGACATTACATATGTAGATGCACCCTCATCTACAATAGCTCGTCCAATGGTCTTGGGACCATGGATTACTTCTATTTGGAGAGCGACGTGGTATGAAAACCGGGGTTTGATATTAGTCATATCAAAATGAGCAAGCATATTGGATGATTCTACGCTCCCGATTGCTTCGAGAAGTGCATTACGTTGTAATGGACAACTCTGCAATACTTCTAAAGTGGACATGGAACAGGGATTTTGGGCTAAATCCTCCAAAACATTGTAGTTAGGAGTAGCCCACGCGTTGGGATTGTGCACATCTCGTTTGAAGACACCTTTCAGGATCTTCGACAGCAGATCCACCGGTCTCTCGATGTGGAGAGGGGTAGATGATTCGGGGACATCCTTATATCTTTGTTGCAAGTCCGGAGTATAGTTTCTAGCTCGAGTTTGTAAAAGCATGTCCGAATTAACCATATTGATAAACGATTGATCAGCGGATGAGGCACGAGAGGTTCCCCCAGCATTGGAGTTTCCATAAGTTGAACCTTGTCCGTGAGGGAATGGGTCTTTTAAGACAACTGGTTTCTTCTCACGGAGCAGCTTCTGGGATTCTTCCATCAAAGGGCATTGATGGGTGAGGTGGTACTCTTTGCATAACTTGCAAGGGAACTTCACTTTCTTCTTATCTTTTTTTCCCTCCTTGGCATTTTCTGTGTTTTTGGGCTCTTGGCGGTTCCCCTCCCCTTTCTTTCCCTTATTTTTATTATTGTTGGGATGCTGAGGGCCCTTTTGATTCGTATGCACTTGTTGTATAGATTATGCTTGCGAAGGGGAGGTTGCAACTGAAGTTGCTTCCGCAGCATACTATTTGACCGATAAGGCGTGAACCTGCTTATTTAAAGATTCAAACACTGCAGAATCTATTGAACCCACAATGTCGTCAGCATGTGGTATAGGATTGGGTTTACCTAGATCTGTGTTAGATCTCGGCGTGTCGGGAATAATCTCATATAAGAGCCCAAACTGAGCATATACCAGATCAAGCTGTTGGGTTCTAAGGATAGCTTCCTCTTTGGAGGACACCATAGAAGTTGCTACTTCCTTAGAAATATAAGGAAGGAGTGATTTGAGATACCACTCTAATAAGAACTCTGGAGGGATGTTGGATTTAATGAGCCTCTTTCTCCTTTGCCACTCCTGAATATGGTTAGATAAGTGAGTGGCTTTGTTCTGTCTGAAAGTTGACAGAAGGTCTGTACCGGCATCATACTGGACAGGAAGTTGAAAGTGATTCAGAAAAACTATTTCTAGATCCCAAAAGTTATCATAAGCAGCTGCAAGCAGTTCAATATACCATTTAGCTGTGACACTAGTCAAGTTTCTCTGAAAGAGCCTTAATCTGATGGAATCGTCGTTCAACAAATTAGAAGAGCACCAGAGATGAAATGTAGTAACATGGTCACCAAGATCCTCACCAGTATTACCTTCAAATTTTGGAATGTCTAAAGGAAGCTTGGTGGGAATTGATGGCCATGTAGGATTGTGGCACACCGGATCGTTAGTAAGTTTTGAAAGATCTGGCAAATTCAAAGTTGCAAGAAAAGGTTAACGAGGTCGTTCCGATGGAATTTGGTGAGCAGGAATTCGGTAGGGGGAACCTCCCAAAACCTGGTTCATGCAATGTTGGTTGGGGTTTCCCCCAGCCATCGCTTGTGAGGTAAAAGTGTTGTTAAAATTTCCCCACCCATAAGAAATAGGATTGCTTGCCGGGACACTCATCCATTGCGGCTGGGTGTTAGCCCCTCCGTAATGTGGGTTAAAGATGTTTCCACCCCCTCCAGCAAACAATGAGAAGGGGATGCTCCCTGCAGGTATATTAGATGGATATATATTATAACCTGCGTAGGGGTTAAAACCAGGTGTAGTTGTAATGGACGGTGCAGTCTTCGAACCCATAATAGGCATCGATGCAGTGGGGATTGATCCAACTAAATATGTAGAAGGAGAAAACTGTGGTATACCCTGGATTTGTTGAGTAAAAGGAGGTTGAGTAAATGTCACTGCAGTTATCCCTGTCAAAGGGATATTAGCCGGTCCAAAATTGGGGGTAGAGACAGTAGCTGATGTCGAATCTTGTGAGCTCGACATGCCTATAGTACCAACATTAAAACTAAAAGACAGGCTCAAAGCAAAAGTATTCTACGAAGAGCTAGGTGTCGCAATATTCGCAAAGGAAGGAGAGAGAACTCTTGAAACCATAGCTACAGTGGGAGTTTGAGGAACTCCTTGCTCATCTCCTGGATTAGTCATGGAATGACCAGGGGTAAACCAGTATGCACTATACTCGGGTTGGCCTAGAGAGTCTACAGTTACAAGTAATGGATCATTTGGTCCAGTCAGAGGAGGGTTGAAAGGAGTGCTAAACTCTTTATAAGTTAAGTCCTCAACCTCAATAGTATCAAAGACCTACTGATCCTGAATTATGATATGTGGTTCTCCAGGTGGTTCAGTTTCGCCCGTAAGCTTGTATCAACTACGGGAATCGGTCCTCTGTCATCGAGGCAAGGGTGGAGGCTCCATCGTGAGGGGGGGGAGGTTTTGCAACCTTCGTGACCTATGGAGAGGTTGATCCTCCACAACTATATCAAAATCAAACTAAGTATGAAAACCTAGTGGCCACTAAGACTAGGGATCAAACAACATACCACTAAAAATTGTCCTAAAGTTATCAAAACCAGGCAAATAAAGCTAATACTCTCAAAAGCAAGACTGGGATGATGAGGGACCAGAACAAACCAATAGAGTATCGACGTTCAGTTACACGGCGTCCAATGGAGGTCCTTTGGGTGCAAGCGTTTGAATCACCAAACCGCCCTCCCAAGATTACTGCAAAGGGTTACCTTCTGTATCTGTCCGAGGTGCAGTGGAAATAGCCTTCCACTATACCTGTGAAGAGCCCTAGGTTTAAGATACTAAGGATACCACAAATATGAAAATACGTCCTGGGGGAACAGTTGATAGCCTAGACAAGATGCATGGGAAGGGTAGCAAAGCCTGAACTCCAAAAGCACTTAAAAGTACTAGTGGACCCCCGTACATGAATCAACTCTGGTTTATGTTCGAAATGAAAGTGAGGGGGTATCCTCAGTAGTTCCAGTCTCACACGGACTCGTGGTTAACTCTGGTTTCAGTAGAGCGTTCCCAGGATACTTTTATATAAGTGGGTTTTCCTAAAAGATTGTCTTACTATGATTATTGAGCAATGAAATCGATTTCGTGCAGTTTAAAGTGATCTACCCTGAAATCCTAGCCTAAGCTAGTTGATGTAGTGTCAAACCTTAAAAGGAAAATTTGTTAATTGATTTTATTAGATTTTATTTGTAGAGGCTACTTCTTACTCAAACGGGTAATGACGTGTGTGGTATGGTTTACGATAGAAAGTAGAGTGTGTACAAAATAATGCATAAAAAATCACAAAAAATCTTTTTTGTTTGTCTTTCAAAACAAAAAATAGGCAATCCTAAGCATAAAAAAATTTCTTTTTTTAATTTTTTCAAAGTAAAAAGAAAAACAATCTACCCTACCTCGAAAAATAATGGCAAATCTTACAACTAAGCTACCAATTTTCAATTTTGATCTTTTATTCTATTTGTAAAAGAAAACAAATCTGAAAAGGGAACAAGTAAGATCTAACAAGAGTGTGGGTAAAGATGAAAATCTTAATGACTTAAACCAATCAAATAAAAATATTGACAAAGACTTGACCTACAGAGTTGTTTCAATGAAAAAACTCTAGATTTGGAACAAGATATAAAAGAAAAAGGGAAAAGTGATGCAAACAATGAAAAACAAACCAAGAGGCTGCTCCTAAGCATCAAGAACCCAAGAAAGACATCCGCCAAACAAATAGGGTTGGCAAGCAAACCAAAGGCAAATCTACCGCCACACAACTTAAAAGGAAAATCTATCAAGAAGACTTCAACCAACTCAGACTAACCTAAACAAAAGCTCAGAAGGTATCCAGACCATCAAAACTTTCAAAACACACAAAAAATCAAACTAATGTCAAACCCTAAAAAAAATAAGGCAGAACTCAGTAAAAGTGCGCAAGTATTGCAACAGACAACAAGCGTTGAGTGTGCAAGTCTGTAGGATTGCAACACACGTCTAGGGAAAAATATGCGCTACTGTAACTAGCAAGGAGTTGCGTACAGGTTCAAAAGACCTAAAAAGTAGAAAAGACACCTAAAACAAGTGTTGAAGTAAGTGAAGTAATCCAAAAGGACCTTCAAGGGGTTAAAACAAAACTCAGAAGAGACAAAGATGTCTCAAAATCAGTCAGAAAAGCAAAGCAAGTTCCAATAGTATATCAAACAACCTAAAAACCAAACCCTAGCGAAAGGTTTAGACCTACAGGAAAGTACGCTTCTGTCTCGTATCACAACCAGCACCTGTAGCAAAAAGTGAGTAGGTATGTTTCAAAGAAACTAGCGCACAGGGAAGAAAATGCGTTTTTGTATGCACAAAAGACTAGCGCACAGGGACTAAAAGGAAATAAAAATGGCTTTGCACAGTTAGACTGAAATGAATCAAAGCAAAAGGAAACAACAAAGTCACCTATAAAAACCTCTTAGAAAGCCAATAGACTGTAAAACTGAAAGAAAACCTAAAATAAGGTCCCCAAAGCAAAAACAACCGGTGCTCCCCAAGGGAGACGCTAGTTCTATTGTGCAGGATAATACCCTATAGTGGGGGAAATGACACTATCAACTTACATGGGGTGACAGATAGATACATTATGATTTGCACTAATTACTATGAATGAAATGAGATTAAGATTCTGAAATCAGTACCTTTTTAACGATGGTTGGTCCTAGCTTTCGCCCAATCTCCACAGTAATGTACCTACAAAACAAATCAACCTTCCTCAGCATATCTTGATTGTAAAATATATAATGAAATTAAAAGCAATTTAACATTAAATACAATCATATATTCAATAGAAAAGACATTCCATTGGGATGGGAAGGGTATCTCAATCTTTATTGTCAAAGAAATGTAGCCAAACACAGTTATACCTGATATGTCCAAACACTTCAACAACCGAGTCCTGGGCTCCTGCTCTTCACAATGACTTAGAAATTCCTTCACCGTAACAGTAGATTTTTTTTCATTGGCCCCTCCCTCATGGCTTCCCCTTGTATTTATGGCACAAGGCTGGAAATTAGATTCACGAGGCAGTTGAATTGGGAGGTTGGGGGAGTTACAAAACCAACATCAACTAATCCCAATTCGTAATATAAATATATTTTTTCCATTCATATTAATATGTTCACAGGTATCATAATAGTAAACTAGCGCACAGTATGCAACTAGTGCTCTTAACAACTAGCGTACATATCTTTTGGGATAAGTGCTTGGGTTGTTTTTAATAGAACCAGCGTTTGGAATGCTAGATGTCAGTGGCAAGAGTAGCACACACATAATGAAAACTGTAGAAAAAAATATAATTTCAGCTGAAGATGTGTGATCTTAGCAGTAACTCATCCAAGGTCAATCCAGCTCTTCCATCCATAGTGTCCTTTTGTGTGATCGACAGAGAAATGTGATAACGAACAGAGAAGTGCAGATTTGACCTATAACACAATTAACCATCAAGATAAAATTTAACAGTAGCATTAGGTTAAAACTATATATAAACTTGTGTGTTAAGTTAGAGATGTTTTCCGGTGTCTTTAAGCATTCCAGTTGTCATTATTTTCCTGCACTGCATCCTGATGTCTTGTAGTTCTTCCATGTACCAATCGGTATATCGAATGGCCTTTCATGTACCTTCGGGTATATAGAAAGCTACTTCACGTACTCGATAGTATATCAGAAGGCTCTTATCGTGTGGTTGTGCATTAGACAACACCACTACGGATTTGAGCTCCCACGTACCTTATGTATATCGAGAGACCCTACTAGGATTCCTGTAACCATCTGAGTCAACCTATTGGTCGTCTTGGCATGGCAATACATCGAGAACAGCACTCGGGGAGCTACTACAAATGTGTTATCAGGTAGTTGGGTTATACGGTCAGGGGTACGGTCCTAATCCTCCCCGGTTAGTGCTCTAAAAGATTGGGTTGAGTATAACTGTTGGACCCTGTGGTATATCATGAGTTGCGACACCTTGATAATCCAGTGAGGTTCCAGACCATTGAATCCACACCTACCACATAAGTTTTCTTGTGGCTTTAGCTTGTGTAGATTTTGGATTGTATTTTTTAGTTTTGTATATAAAAATATTAGGATAAATTTTGGTTCAGTCATTCTGGTTGATCAACCTTTAATAAGATCCCGATGGATTTTAAACTTGCCGCCTAAATATCCCCTTAATCAGGAGGAGAAATCGGGAGCAACTATGGATCAACCTACCACATCTGTGTCACATGAAGAAAATACTTCTACCATGGAGTCGAGAATGAACTATTCAACTCCCGCAAATCCACCTATCACTGATCCTATGGGTCCGGTATTTGTGGAATAACCGGCTTCACACAGCACATATTTTCATCATTAGATGGAAGGACATCCTGGAGCCATAGATTGGATTTTCAGTCAACCTCGGGACAACACGGTATCAACAACTTTTGGTCCACCAGCATCGTTTTGGGACACTTCTTTAGGGAATCATGTTTCTAATTTTGAGTCACTTCTGATGGTGGAAACTCCATTTCATAGGATTCCTCCATGGATCCCCAATGACGTATTTATCGCACCTGTTTATGAGACTATCGATCGTTTACGAACGTTCGATAACGAACTTAGACGACAGATTTTCCCACCTAGGCCTAATTCGAAAGTGTCAATTATTGAACAACATTCCCCTATCCATTCTTTATCGTTTTCTTCACCAGGAACATCTACGCCTACCTTGACCACTTATGAACCAGGTCAACCATTGTTCTCGACGAGTACACCTCAAAGTCAGGTGAACAGTTCAACACCTCATTTGACCCCAACCACTGGAGGGAAACCTTCAATCACTATTAACTATGTTACTGGAACATTACCACCACCACCCCCACATCAAAATTCGAGGGGAGGTTATAATATACCTGTTAGTTTACATTTGAGTGGAGTTCATCCCTTAGTTAGTATTCAAAAATTAGTTACCGATCAACCTACGATTAGTGGTCCACATTCGGTTACGAAACACACTCCAGTAAGTGGAAAATTCTCAACTGGGGGGAAACCCCTAGCTAGTGGACCTAATCTAACTGGGGGACATCACCCAGTTAGTCTACATAACATGAGTGGAGGACATACTTCACATTTGAACTATAGTATGGTTGGAAGTTCTATCTTAACCATGGGACAACCTATGTGGACACATCACACGGGGGGGGCATCTATTTGGACTCAACCCCCATGGGGGCATATCTATCCGGGTCATCATAACACTACTATAGGACAAAATTACCCAGGAAAACGCTTTCCTAGATTACCCTATCCTGAAAACACGAACACCCCATGGGCACACCATAATGTTCCACCGCCTAGACCTCTAGCTAGTGGACCACCCCCACCACCTCCACCAGTTGTCCTGCCACCTCCCCCACCATTCAGTCCACCACCACCACCACCACCTTATTCTAGAGGAGGAGGACCCCCGCATTCTAGCGGAGGCCCACCTTATTCTGTAGTAGGAGTACCCCTGCATTCTAGCGGAGGACCCCCTTATTCTGGAGGAAGCAGACCCCCACCTTTTGGCGGAGGACCACCTTATTCTTGAGGAGGAGGACCCCCACCTTTTAGAGGAGGACCCCCACCTTCTAGTGGAGGACCACCTTATTTTGTAGGAGGAGGACCCCCTTCAGGTACACCTCCCAACCTAGGAGGCCCACCCTGATATGGCCAATTTCCTATGGGAGGACCTTACGATCAATTGATCCATGGTCCTACTGATACACCGATGCCTTATCATTATTACCAGTATCCACAACTAAACCAACAATTACCATTTATGGCTACACTTGATCTTCCAGACTTGTCACGTTTGACTAATGATCCCATTCATCATGGAATAAATTGGCCTACGATTCCTGTGAAGTTACCATCAGATATTCCGAAGTTTAATGGAAAACCTGATGAGGACCCTAAGAACCACGTTATGACTTATCATTTGTGGTTTTCGTCCAATTCCTTAATGGATGATTCCATCTGTTTGAGTTTATTTCAAAGAAACCTTACGGGTATTGCCACAAAGTGGTACATTGATTTGCCACCACACTCCTTTCCTGACTTTCGATCTTTGGCTATGTCATTTTTTACTCACTTTCAGTTACCAATCCCCTACGAAAATGGCATGGATATTTTGACTTCCCTCCACCAAACTACTTCCACTCACATTTCTGATGATATTCATGAGTGGAGGAGGAGAAGGCGTCTTATTAAATCTCCCATTACAAACCAAATCCTTGCAGATTGGTTCACGAAGTCACCATTTCCTATCATAGTTAAATACGTAGCTATGGGTGGGGTCGTTACGGAGGAACAAGCCATATCCCATGCTCAGTATTTAGATCTTGTTTATGCCCAATCTAGCACCTTATATGATATCATTCTTGATGCCCCTCGCCCTACATATGACCCAACAAACCACCCATGGGACCTCATGTCGATGGCATCATTGGTTTCATTCATACACAGCCCACTACACAATCCAGTGGATCACAAAGCCATCATAGCTCGACCCCACCCGCAACACGAGCTGGACATCACACCAAACAATCACCCAGCTTTGCTTCCAATGAGGAAGTGAATTCAGTTCAATCTGCTTCACCTCAAGAATCCAGTGGTAAAAATAAGAACAAAGGTAAATCTAAAAAGTGTTCTAACCAGTAGGATCCCAGACACAATCCCGAAGACAATAAACAAAAGCAGAAGGTAAAATATCCTTGTTTACTGTGCGGTGATGATCACTTCACTAAAGAATTCCCACATCAGGAGGAAGTGAAAAATTTCCTTAAAGGGAATGCCACACCTGCAGTCTTAACTGATCCCTTCCCCACACAACAACAACAAATGATTGCACAACAACAATCTCCTTCTCAAGGAGAACCATCCACCATCGCTCATGTTCTCATGATGTAGAGCGAAACAGTCAACTTAAAAACTCGATCATGATCATATGAATCTCCTTCTACAAAGGAATCTAACGGGGGTAATAATGAAAAATCCCCCGTGTCTACATCTATCATACCTTCACCTCAATCTCCTCTCATCATTGAGAAACCTTTATCGGATTCAGTATTGCGTCCACCCAAGAGCACGATTTGAAAATCCATTTTCAATCCAAATGCTCGGGTTGCTCAAAACTATAATATAGTAGAGGATTTAGAGCAATCCCCTTGTGCTATATCAATGCCAGAAGTCTTACAAAACTGTCCCATTGGAACTATAGATCCAGATTCCTCCAACACCATCATGTTCAAGCTAGAGTATTTCAAGCCGGTGTTTTCCCACCAACTTGCGTTCCAAATCGTTACTAATGTTTATGGGAAAATAATCCATCCTGTTGTCTTAGACAAAGGATCCTCTACCTCAGTTATGTTGTTATCCTGTTGGTGAGCCATTGTCTCCCCCAAATTGAACCGTTCTCCCACCACATTGAAATCCTTTGATGGACGTGGATTTCAACCTCATGGGTTGTAACAATATTTTACCATCGAATTGGGTGGTAAGAACGTTTCCATTAACGTGGAAGTCATCACTGTCCCGTTGGATTACAACCTATTACTTGGTCGAAACAAGTTCTATGCCATGACTGTGTTTTCATCATCTGTCTTCTGCATTGTGCAATTTCCCCACCAAGGGAATATTGTCACTATCGACCAATTAGATTTATGTACACCTTACACCACTACTAATCCTGTGGACAATGTCCCTCTTTTAGGACACTCGACACAGATATATGAGAGTGTGGGGGTAGGACTCCTTAAAGATTCATCCCTCATGGGAGTCATTCCAACACTAGATCCCCCTTCCCATGTTTCCACGGTGAACATGATTTTGTCCTCTCATTACTCGACAGACCAATGGATTGTGCTCGATCTATATCATTTGGATTCGATTGGAGATATGATGCCTCTCATCCCCGCATAAGCGACTTACGAGGCCATCCAATCAACACCTGATTTACCAGATGTCCACTTTGCCGTGGAATCTACCTCACGCTCTCTTCCATTACAACAGACCTCATCCCTACCTGATCCTCTACTCCAAACTTTGTATTCTTACGATTCAATCATGGATATTATGAGCATGGATGAACACCCATGGGAATACCTTCACAATAGATCATCTTTCCTTTTGCCACTAGATTTAGTGGAGAACCCCATTGAAACAATTATTTCACCGGATGTCTTTCCTTACCCTCAATATCCTATCCTGACATTTGATACAGCAACAAAGGGAAACCTGGCTAACATCATGCCTACCTTTCCAAACGACATCTCAGTAAAACCTAGAGTTGTGGAACAAATTCATCTAGGCCAAACTTGTTCTCTGGAAGAAGTCACCACTTTTATGACATTGTTTAAAAAATTATGTGACGTCTTTGCATGGAGGTACACGGAAATGCCCGGGATTGATCCTGCTATTGTTATGTATGAAATTCAACATATCCCGACGCAAAACCTGTCCGGAAAAAACTATGCCTTGTGCACCCTAGGAAAACTATGGCTATTAAGGAAGAAATAGAAAATCTATTGAATGATGGGTTCATTTATCCTATTCCCTTAACAGATTGGGTCTCTGATGTTGTCCTTGTTACTAAAAAATCATCAATAATTGTTGACGGAAGTGTCCTCTTTTCATTCATGGATGGCTTTTCTAACTATAATCAGATAGAGATCCATCATGTCGATCAACACAAGACGTATTTCATCTTCCCATGGGGTACGTTCACATATCGCAAACTCCCTTTTGGCCTTAAAAATGTTGGTGCTACATTCCAGCGATCTATGTCGTATGCTTTCCAAGAAGTGAAGGATTTTTTGGAACCTTACTTCGACGATCTCCCTGCTCATTTGAATCATCAATATTTCCACATTGATCATCTGACGGTTGTATTCCTCAAGTGTCGACTGTATAATATCCATCTAAATCCTCACAAGTGCATATTTTGTGTCAAGTATGGATGCTTTTTAGGCTTCATCATTTCAAAAGATGGTATCCGCATCGATCCCCTCAAGGTGGAAGCCATTGTTTCTCTACCACCGCCTACGGATATTCTGGAACTTCAAAGTTTGCAGGGGAAGGAAAACTGCCTAAGGCGTTTTGTGTGAAATTTCGCAGAAAATACATAGCGATACATGTGGTTTCTCAAGAAGGACGTCCCATTCATTTGGGTTGATTATGCTCAACAATCCTTCGACAACCTGAAACATGCTATCACCCATGCACCCGTGTTACAACCGCCAAATTACAACAAGGATTATATCCTTTATCTTTTTGCTTCCACGTCCACTATCACTATGGTTTTGGTATAGTAATATAGTAACACCTAGGAGCATGTGATATACTACCTCGGTAAGGGTCTCATTGACTCTAAAACCTGGTATTCACATGTCGAGAAGTTATCTCTCGCAGCAGTCATTGTTGTCCAGAAGTTTCGTCATTACATCCTCCTTTGTGTTAGGATATTCCTATACTCCATCCTAGTCCTACCAGCATTTTCATTATTTGCATTTTCAGTCTTGCATGCATTTCTGCATGCAGCATGCATTCTGCATGCATGCATGCAATTGCATGCATCCCAGTCATCAGTCCCAGCACCTATCCCCCATTTAGTTAGCCCCGGGAGCTTCTCACTGATCAGTTTTAGCCCTCCTAGTGCTTAGTGCACCCTGCATGCAGCTGCATGCATCTCATGCACCCTCTCTCACCTACCACTCAGTTGTAGTTCAGTTAGTTGAGTTATATTTAGTTATTTCCTTGATTTAAGGCTAGACTGGCTCTCAACTCACTGTATCACTCCGATGGACCTCCAATGAGACTAGACTACCCATTCCAACTCGAGTTAGCTCCTCATGTGCCCTCCACTGAGCCTCCTTCATTCGGTTAGTGCCTCCATGTGCCAGTTACACCTACCACACTCAGTTAGACTCAGTTTTACATCTGGTTGATAGTAACTTGTGCATTGATGACTCCACTGATGATGATGAGGACTCCTAGTTGTGCTCTAATGACACTCTATTGATCTGATGATCACTCTATGAGAGGCTAATTCGAATTGCCACCTTGGAATTCGAATCCTCTCCACCATTGTACTATTTATTGTTCATATTTGTGATTAATGAATTAGTGTGTGTGAAGTTATTTTGCTTCTATCTCAGTTCTACTGTATTATTATTATGTTACTCATTTACACTGCATTGACCACTCTTCTTCTATCTTCCTGCTTAATCATAATATTTCTTGTGAGGTATACATCAGCTCTTAGATCTTCCGTGAGGATTTTCACATGGTATCAGAGCATGTTGAGAGCATTGTCTATCTCCATTCCTGAGAGTTTTTTGCAAGTTATTATCAAGATTTCGAGTGCAACAGTTTCTGCACTTTTGCAACAATAGCAGTTGCAGACATTTTTCTATTGTTTTTGAAGGTCTTCTACAGCTTCCATGTATTTAGAAGAAATCCCTCCTCTTTCTCCATTCAACTATGATGAATGGAAACCAAAAATGATAGCATATTTGAAGCGCCATGATCTCTTTGATTATTGTTTTGAAAGAGAGTTTGAATCCTCTGAAGAAGAGAATGACTGGTTAAATGAAGGTGACAGAGTCTATGGAGAAATGATGCTTGCTAAGTCTCGATGCATGGTACACCACTTCTTTTCTGTTGAATCTCCAAAAGAGCTATGGGCCCAACTAGATGAAAGATTTGGAAAACAGAATGAAGGGATTGGTCCAAACCCTTTCGAGAGCAAGCCCAGTGATGCATTTTCCCTCCTTGATGATCTCATTGATCATGAATCAACATCAAACATATCTCATATTGAAGTTGTCCACAAAGAAGAAGAACTTGCAGATTCTACACTCATTCTCCAAATTTCTTCTATTTCAAATTTTGTGCTAGCTCAGACTCTAGAAATTGCAGAGGTTCCTAAATCCTCTATTGCACTAGAGTTTGTTGGTTTGCATCATGATCTCATGAATGTTTCGGAGGTTAAATTAGCCATTGGAGGTAATGCGTTCGCTCTCCTTGATCAATCACCTCTTATTTACTACTGTAAGATCATTATTTCATGCTCTCAGAAGGTTATTGAAGATTATGGCCATAGCCATTCTCTTGGGATAATTTCTCATGCATTTACTGGTTTAGATCTCACCTCAAATGGTTCAAAGGAGATCTTAAGAAACCAATTTTCAAGTCTTGGATCTGATTTGGATTCCAAGCAATCACTGAAATTTGATGGTTCTTTTAAGCATAATCTCACCCATGATGGTTCGAAGGAGAAAACAAAAGACTATCTACACATTCATGGTTTTGATCCTACCTCAGCTGATTCGAATCACAGGTTCCATGATCATCCTCATACTTTTGGATTTGTTCTCATCACATTTGATCTGAAGAGCAAGTACAAGCACATGCTTTTTGAGCATGAACCAATTCTTCCCAAGAAGAAGATACCTCCAGACATATGACCAAGCATCACACCTGCTTGAGTTTGGAGCATTTATTTTTTGTGTGTGCCTTACAGCCTAGTTTGAAAGGGGGTATTTTTCCCATGAGGTTTTCCCCATTTCCTCGGTTTATTGACTGCTATTATTATTTGTATTGGGTGAAATTTGGTCTTAGTTAACAGGGCCCGGGATGGATTAAGGGGGGGTGTTAGGATATTCCTATACTCCATCCTAGTCCTACGATCATTTTCATTATTTGCATTTCAGTCTTGCATGCATGCAATTGCATGCATCCCATTCATCAGTCCCAACACCTAGCCCTCAGTTAGCTAGCCCCGGGAGCTTCTCACTGATCAGTTTTAGCCCTCCTAGTTCTTAGTGCACCCTTCATGTAGTTGCATGCATCTCATGCGCCCTCTCTCACCTACCACTCAATTGCACTTCAGTTAGTTGAGTTATCTTTAGTTCTTTCCTTGATTTAAGGCTAGACTGACTCTCAACTAGCTGTATCACTCTGATGGACCTCTAGTGAGACTAGACTACCCATTCCGACTCTAGTTAGCTCCTCATGCGCCCTCCACTGATCCTCCTTCATTTAGTTAGTGCCTCCATGTGCCAGTTACACCTACCACACTCAATTAGACTCAGTTTGACATCTGGTTGACAGTTACCTGTGCATTGATGACTCCACTGATGATGATGAGGACTCATAGTTGTGCTCTGATGACACACTATTGATCTGATGATCACTCTATGAGAGGCTAATTCAAATTGCCACCTTGGAATTCAAATCCTCTCCACCATTGTACTATTTATTGTTCATATTTGTGATTAATGAATTGGTGTGTGTGAAGTTATTTTGCTTCTATCTGAGTTCTATTGTATTATTATTATGTTGCTCATTTACACTGCATTGACCACTCTTCTTCTATCTTCCTGCTTAATCATAATCTTTCTTTTGAGGTATACATCAGCTCTTAGATCTGCTGTGAGTATTTTCACACTCCGCACTACCACCATTATTGCTGACTCTAACCCCATGTACCACGTTCTTATGCGTCATGTACTAGGGGGAAAATATTCGCGCTAGATTGTGATTCTTCAGGAATTCAACCTCCAGTTTGAGAAAGACAAATCAAAGAAGTCTCTGGTTTTTTTGGAACTTATTTGCTATCTTCCCTGTACTAATAAGGAAATTGAGCCCATGGACTCTCTTCCCGATGAGTCCTTGTTTCTTATTAGTACTTCTGACCTGTGGTATGGAGACATCACATTGTATCTCCAGACCCAACACTTCGGTCCTCAACTATCTCGTGACGAACTTCATCATGTGCATCACCACACAAAATATTACCTCATCATTGGTGACACATTGTATCATCATGGTGTCATTTCTATCCTCTGAAGCTACTTAACTCATGAGGAGGTCGAGCATGTACTGAATGATTGTCACTCGGGGGCTTGTGGCGGTCATCTTTCTAGGATGGCTACAGTCCATAAAATCCTACATGTTGGATACTATTGGCCTTCCATATTCAAATATTGTATTGAAGCAGTCAATAAGTGTCCTCCTTGTCAGTTGTTTCATCATAAAAAGAGCTCACATCTTGCCCCATTACATCCAGTTATCGTCGTCGGTGCCTTTTCCAAATGGGGCATCGACTTCATGCATTGTAAGCATACCTCGGTCGGGGGGCATGGTTATTTTATTGTCGTAGTAGACTACTTCACCAAGTGGGTCGAGGCTATGCCTACATACAAAGAAGACGGCACAACTGCCGCACTCTTTATGTTCAATCATATCATTGCGCGATTTGGAGTCCCTAAAGCCATCATCGCTGACCATGGATCACATTTCCAAAACAATATGGTGGGAGAACTAAGCGTCAGGATGGTTTTTCGACATGAAAACTAAACTCCCTACTACCCTCAATCAAATGGACAAGTAGAGACCATTAATAAGGTCTCGAAAACCATGATTCAGCGTATGGTAGGGACGCATAATCCCAACTGGCATACCATGATTTTTTCATCCCTATGGGCATATAGGACTTCCGTAAAAACTTCCACCACCTTTACACCTTTTCAATTGGTCTACGTACTAGAGGCATTTCTACCTATAGAGTGCAAGATTCTATCATTGAAACGTGTTGTTGATATTTTACCCAACACCACCGCCGAGGAAGAACAATTTCTATACTTGGAAAAACTCGACGAAACCTATCGTGATGCATCTCTAGCTAATGAATCTCATAAGAAGCGCATCAAGGCCCAGTATGAGAAGTCATTCAAAACTTGTATATTCAACGAGGGATATTTGATCCTCACTTACGACCACAAACATGATAAGCTGGGGGGCAGGTAAACTTGAGTCCATGTGGCATGGTCCATATGTGGTTAAATGTGTGTTGGAAAAAGGAGCATATGAACTTGAGGATTACAACGAGATATCTTTGGGGGAGCCTCGCAATGGGCTCTACCTAAAGAGGTACTATGCCTAAATCATTAACGCATTAGTACTTTGTATATATTGTACATGATGTGTGTTTTGCTTGGTGTGACACTTTATTTTTAGTGTGTTAGGATCTTATCATTCCGCGTATACCATGTTCTTCCTAGATGTGCAGATGGAAACGTGTTTTGGATTCACAGACTGTGCTATCCAGCACACCCATAACCTCACATTGATAGATTGGGTACTCTATTCCCCTATCGGTGAACTGATTAGTTAAGGAGGAACTTGCTTAGGGTTTGCAACCAACAATGTCACCAAGTATCATGCGGTAATTGGATTATTGAACGATGCTTATTCCTTGGGCGTGGACCATATTGTTCTCTATCTCGATTCACAACTAGTGGTATCCCATTTTAATAAAGTCTACGCTATTCACGATCCCATGTTACTCCGCCTATTCCAATGAGTATGTCTCTTGGAGAGGTCCTTTGAGTCAATTCAATACCTGCATATTCTGAGAGACATGAACACTATTGCTAATTCCCTAGCTAATTTTATATTAGATTGGTACATTGCACATTCATAAGCATTTTCCATCAAAGATGCATAAAACAACACAACATGTATACTACTCATAGTGTGTAAGAGAAACATCCATAAGATCCTCAATCATCATAGACCACATAATGTATAAAATTGCAAAATAATTATATATATCATGTACAAAAATGTGGTACTGATACACAATCTGAAGCACATAAGCTTTCAGTAGGTCCTAGCTACAAAAATATGAAGCCTATGGATTTCAGTACAATATATCACACAATGAGTTATCCTCGTGGACACTTTTGATAGAAGATAATGGACCTAGCTACTCTACAGAGCAGTGGACCAAAGCGTGCCGAGACTCCAGTTGTCTTACGCTGGTAGAGGTGAGGTAGGTCATGTATATATACGTCGGTATGTCCAACCTCAATATTTGGAGGTTCTCCTCCAGCTCCTCTGCTACATCCTGATGAGCATCCTCTATATCTCGTACCACCCATCTTCTCTCAATCAGAGAAGCACCTATCTGGCGAGACAGGCCGACATCTGCATCAAACATGTGTGAACCATCGGTACTACACAAAAAACATTTAAAATTTTATAAAATGCAATAACACAAGAAGAGTTTCATTCTTACCTAGGTTTCCCCACTGCTCACCCTTAGGAAGGGCCAAGTCTGGGTCTCCCCTAAAATCTCTACCAGCGTACGCATAATCCTCAATCATGAGGAGCTGCTCATGTAACCACCTGAATAAGGTGGGACCAAAACTGATAATGGGATCTCCGCCTCCATGGCGGGCCATGACCTCAGACCACCTAACCATGTGACGATCTCATAGATCGAGATCACCTAGCTCAACCTGTGGCCTCAGCAATGGGACTCGTTCTAGGAATAACGATACCACGATGGATCTGTATCCAAATTGTTTCAACTCACCCCTACGACATTTGGTGAGTTGTTCCCTGAAATTGGTGAGGATTCCCTCACACGAGTTGAAGACAGTAGGTGCCACACACTTGATGGCATAAAGCATATGGGCCTTGGTGGCCTAATGAGCAGCCCTGCTTCCTGCCACCCACTCTATGGTGAAGATCACAATACGTAGGTCTCGATCTTGGATGTTCTTGATGGGAATTTTCCCAGCAAGCATCTGCGTCCCCGGTGTGCAAAAATGACCCACCAAGCTCTCAGTAGACTATTCACTACCTCACGAACCGGATAGTGAAATTGGGGCTCCCCGCCGGGACAACCCTGTCAGAAAATAGACATCCTCCACATCCAAATTGAGAATGTGGGCACCGACATGGAAGTGTTGTTGATTCGGATCCCATAATCCGATTAGATATTCTACTAATTGTACTTGGGCCCTCATGCCCTCTACGTGAAAGAACTTCAACAAGCCGCATCTTTGCAATGCGTTCATTGAATTTGGATTGTTTGTCGCTTGAGAATATTCCTTTTCATGCTCTCATTCCTTCCATTGGACCATCGTTCAAGCCAAGACCTGCATAAACATCAAATAGATGCATATTAGAACCTTTCTCAAGCTTTGGATTGGGCTTCTTTGGCCCCATTTTTTATTTTTTCATGTGGATTTACACCGACTCACCCCGCTTTTGTGGACAGGACGTCCGTGACGCACTTTCTCCATGCGAGAAGCGCGTCAGAGATCCCTCGATGCACTTCCTGCAAGAGGAAAGCGCATTGCCCAGGGTGCGCGCAATCCCCTCCTTAATAAGCCAAAAACCCCTAAAAATTAACCATAAATCATTAAATTAATTCACTAGAAAGGTAACAAGCAAGTTAAGGCCTACCTTTCATTGACGTGGCGAGAAACACCTAACCATAGCTTCCATAATCGACGTTTTAAAATCGGCTCCAAAGTGGTGTTTTTACTTTCCCAACTTGGTAAAAAACAATTGGTAACTATTTCTTACGATTTGACTTTTATATAAAAGAAAATGGAATATTCCCTTTTTAATAGTTCTTTCATGGGTCATTTTTTCTATAGTTGGTAATCTTTTACGTCTAAACACCTTATTGTCGTTTCTGACTTAGTTTTTGGAGTTTGCAGATGAAGTAGCAGTGTTCTGACTTTATTGGCGACCATCATTGATGTTTCATACTTTTTATCAAGTGTGAGTAAGTCGAAGAGAATTTTTTATGCTATTATGTCGCTCATTAAAATCAAATATTGATGGCATCAAGCTTACTTTTATCATTTCTCATGCTCGTAAAACTATGAGAATAAGTCACCGAGTTATATTTTATCGCTTTTTCGGTCTCGTAAAACTCCCATGAAAAAGGAACCCCTCGGAGTTCCTCTTTAAGCTCTTTTCAAACTCCCTAATTATGAAAATGTCGCCAAGCGAACTTTATTCTTTCACGCTTGTAAGAGTATTTGAAAGGTCATCTTTATGGTGATAATTTACCCCTTTTTCGGACCAGGAGGACTATTAACGAAAAAGGAGCACTCTGGTTAATCATGACCGGAAGAGTTCTCTCTTGTGTTGTTTTATCCTTTTTCGGATGAGTATACTAACTTTTACGAAAAATAACCCTTTGGAGTCTTCTTTAGTTCTTTTCAGACTCTCTAAACGTGAAATGAGGCCAAGTTTTCCTTCACTGGAATCATTAAAATCTGACATTGAAGGGCCCATTTTGGGACAAACCCCTCCTATCTTAGGTTCGTAAAACATATGAGCTCAGACTCATCCGAAGGATGAGCTATACCGATAATCTGTTACCCTCCTCAAGCTCGTTAAAAAACAAAAGAGGTACTCATCGATCGTGATGGGGATAAGGAAAGAGTTTGTGTTTCATTGTAATTATGGCAATACTTCGTCACTCTTGAACATGGCACTTGTTTGCATATGCGTTCAAACACTTGGATAATCTACTTATCTTCAAGTCCCACCAATTCCATGAGTCATCTCACCCCTTTGAGTCATTCAAAGAATGCTTCCATCATCAGTTGCATTATGGTTTGGTGTCATTCTCGGCATGTTAATGCTACCAAGTCATGCCATTCCCATTTTCAAGTGAGGTATGTTCATCGAATTCAATCTCTGTAGTCATTCTACCTTCTATTATGTCGGTCATTCCTGATTCAGTCTCAAGTGTCGCTCTACAGTCTGATCTACTCCAAAAAAAATTTGATCTTGTTTCATTTCGATGATGGGGGAAACCTTATGGCCCTCCTTTGACCAGTTTATCCTTTTCGACTTCAACACATCATCTGACGATTAAACCTAGAAACTATTCAAGTACCTTGGGCCTGCATGCCTCAATAGCAGGTTACCTCGCTTTCAAGAGTAAGTTCACATCATTGACTTCTGATTGAAAGATTCCACTAAGTGTTTGACCTCATATCATTTATTCACATTCAATGGTATGTACTATGATACCCTAGGGATCATTGACATCAATGGTGATTACCCTCTCTCTTATTAACGGTATACATCAATGACTAGTAATCAAGTGGTTTCTACCATGTTAAACTTCAGGACATTGTAATCACATGGTTAGATTGGTATCATTGCGGGTTCAGCTTGAAGACCCTGGGTTAAGTCATAAATCTCACCTAGGTTGCGATGGAAACTGTTTGATTCATATTACACGGATCCACTTTTGTATTGGTCGTGGTTGTGTTATCATCTCATCATGGATCTACGATTGTGTCTAGTAGCCATGATTGTGTTCAGTCGGTCTTTACTCTCATGGATCTACAATGTATTGGTCGACAACCATGTTATGAGTCAGTTTGAGACATGTATCTTAGAGTTGATTGTACTGCAGAAGATCTTTGTTCGTCACTCCAACCGACAATCCTTAATTCGATTTTTTCCCTATTACAAACCATTTCACCTACCGTATTTTTCCAACTTCATGCACTGGGGGGCATTATGTTACACCAAAATCTCGTCATCATGAGTCATGTGTCCTTTGGATGCCCTGATCCCTAAAGTCCATGAGCTAAAACAGTGAAAGAGAAGTTGTTGTCTTCCCCTTTAACCTTTTGTTTTCACTCTGACGCGCCCTGTTGTCCATCAAGGTGCATCAAGTTCAAGATGACGCGCTCTGCAACTCAGCAGAGCGCATCAGTGACGCAATCTTCTCTTGTACAAGGTTCGTTGATCACTCTCTGGTGCATGTTGCTCGTGTGCAAGGTGCGTCGCATTTGGTTAAAATGGAAAAAGAGAAGCTTCGAGAGACTTCTTGAAGCTTGGATGGCGTGGAGACTTATCCCTACTTACCTGGGAAGGTGGCAGTCGATCCCCTTACGTAGTGGGATGATCCCTTAAGCCTCTCCCCTAAATCCTCAACCTCTCTTATCCCTTTAGCTCTATATATATGAACCCCCTCTCCATTGTCAAGGGAGGAAGGATAGAGTACTCTTATGCTGGTGGACTTTCCCTAGGTGATCATCTTCATCCATTAGGAGGCTAAGCATTTGATCTTGGAGGATAGGATTGTTGGAAGGAGGTTATGCCGTCAAAGAATCGGGCGTAACATCTCTCCCTTTGTACTTCTTACTATTACATTTAATACAAGTTCTTTCCATAAATGTTATTGTGTTAATAATGTTTAGGATTTTCTTCTTTGACTGTTAATCTAGATCAATTCACATCCATGTGCTCTTGTTACTTGTTTGTTTCCACATGCTTTGTTTGGTATTGTAGCTAAGGATATGAAGATCGGGACATGGAGCTTGGAGCAGCAAGGAGAAAGGATCTTCACACTTGAGTTAAGCCATCTCTTTTTTATGTTTTTCATTTCAATTGATCTAGGAAAGATACTCGTGTTATGCACTCATTTGTTCTAGATTTGAACCATTCAGACTAGGGAGATCTATTTGAGTCTGCTCATACAAATTGTTTGTAAACAAAAATATAAAGACTATGCTCTTGTGTTTCAAGTGTTAACTACCAAAGAGCCTCACTATTTCAAAGAAGCTGGTAAATCTAAAATTTGGGTTGATTGTTTAAATGAAGAATAAGATGCAATAATGAAAAATGGAACATGTGGGATCCAGATGAGCTATTTAGAAAACAAGAATGTAATTGGTTCTAAGTGGCTACATATCACAAGTCTAAATTTGATGGAAGCATTGATAAATAAGGATAAATTTGTTGCTCAATAGTATTGTTAAGTAGAAGGGGTTGACTATGTCAATACCTTTGCAAATATCACATAATTACATATAACTTTGTTGTATCCACTAGTTATAGTTGGAATTTGTGTTAGATGGATGTCCAATCATATTCTCTTAACGATGATTTAAAAAAGTAAATATATCTTAAGCATTAGGAAGATCTTTTCAAAATAATGTAGAACATGTTGTTTATAGATTAAAGAAAATACTATATGAAATAAAGAAAGAGCTAGAAAGAACTAAGAGTATGGTATAAGAAGGTAGAACATTTTTTGAAAATTAAAAATCTTACTAAAAATATAAGTGATGTATAAGTGATGTAAATCTCTCTTTCTCTGTCTTATAATTATTTAGAATTATTTATTGGAAAATTTAAAAATGATTTATCAAATCAATTTGATACTAAATATAAAAAAATCATAATTTCATTATTCTCTCGAAGCTACAATATGGAAAGGTGAAAAAAAACAATATTATCATTCAAACAAACATACAAATGAGATGTTTAGACGATTCAACATTAACAATTATGATCTTCTAAAAGATGGAAAGTATGAAATTTAATAAAACTCTATACAAAAGTTTAAAGTGAAAGTTGAATCAAACAAACAAACAATAGTATGAAATTTAATAAAACTTTATACAAAAGTTTTAAGTGAAATTTGAATCAAACAAACAATATGTACATGGTGTATTGTTTACTCAATGTGTTAAAAAAAAATGTAAAAATAGTTTAATAGAAAAAAAAGAAAAAAAAAGCAACTAAAGGCACACAACATACTTTATGGTGATCTACACAAAATACTTTATGGTGATCACCAGACACATTGTTGACTTAACGGCGACATGAAACAACCACCAACTCTTTCACGCAAAAAAATAGCATGTTGCTTTTAAGGAAAAAATATTTTAATTAAGGTGAGTGTGAGACAAATTTAGTAAAACAACGGCCATATGAAACAACTACCAAGTCTTTCATGCAAGAAAAAGACATGTTTCTTTTAAGAAAAAGGTACTTTAATTAAAATGAGTGTGAGACAACTTTAATAAAACAACCTTTGACTTAACAGCCCTATGAGATCGATGTGGTAGCAGCCTTTTTGGCCACATTTTAGATAACAAATTTCACACTTAATGCTAAAATCCAAAGTTTTAAAATGCACTGTAGATTATACTTATAAAAGTGTTGAAGCTTGATTTTCTTATGCTGTCTGTCAATACACTTACGAAACTTTGGATGAGAAATATAAAGCTTGATTTTTCGTTGTTGTTATTTCATGTGAGATAAAATTATATTAAAACTGAAATTTTAAAAAGGCTGATTTGAGTCTGTTAATTTTTTTTTATCTATATCTTAATTCCTTTTTATATAATATAGGAGCATAATTTAAGTATGATAAAAAAAATTAGTATAAATAAAATACTGAAGTAGACTTCTTATATACAATACTTTTAATCAAATATTCACAAATATACTATAAATGTAAGTAAACATTTATAAAATTAAATCAAATATATTATTATAAACAAAAATATAAAATCATGGGATATGATATGGCGAGTGTGAAAGATGGCAACTAGTTATTAACAATTATAAGAAAGTATGAAATTGAATGGTATTTATGCTTTAGAGTGTTTAAATAATTAAAGTTTGTTTTTGTTTTTTAAATTGGTTTTCAACATTTAATTGTCTACTAGTGAAAATCCGTATATGTATTACATTTACATTGAATATTCGAGGAATTCAAATACACTAAAGTCTATTAAATTATATTCCATATAAATTGGTATACCATCACCAAATTTGCAAGTATATCATCTCAAAATGGTACAAAGAAAAACATTAGAGAAGTAGAAGATCCTAATTATTACATATTATAATATTTAATAAGTAGTAAAGAAACATTGGTAGATAGTAGTGCTACAATATAATGGTGCATTTAATACGTTGACTAGCTTATTATTAAAATAAAGGGGATGACAATAGCCCTCATTTTGAATTTTCCTACGTAAGAAATAGGTTTTTGGATTTAACTGAATTCTCATTTTTGCACTCTTTATTATATAGCCTTCAATATGTTTTGCTTCAAAATAACACTTCTCAGATTATTCCACGACTTCAATAAGAACTCCATGGATCCTCATAACTCCAATCAAGAATATGCTCCCTTTGCAGAAGGACACATGGAATTTTTCCACCAGCAACAACAAAATCAACTTATCCAGCAGCACACCTAGGTGATACCTAATCTAGTTATAGAAATACAAGATTTGAAGCTCAAGAGGACCACATCTCCGCTAACGTCTAGTCAATGCTAGGACCCTACATTGACCTTATCACAGTTTTAAGGTGTTTTTTATGATGACTAGGTCAAGGCTTGGATAAGAGTCTTCTCTTCATATTTCTAGCATCAAACCACGCTACCATAAATAGACAAAGTCACATTGGCAACCTGCTATCTACAAGGACTAGTTTCCCAATTGTGGCCCATGGGATTAGACCAAATAGATGGGGGCACTATAGACTCCCTTTGCATAGAACTCAATAAATAGATGGTTAGTCAACTCTCTAGTGGAATCAATACCTAGGACCAAGTTTGTACTACAGAGATTGTTTCTACCGAGTAGGCTATGTTGAAAGCATCTGGGCGCATTAGCTTCAACTTTGGGATTTGCATGAACAAGATACTCTTTAGCTTCATCATCTAGGTTTAATCTATGATATCTTAGAAAATATTGACTCTAAGGAACATAATCCAACTTCAAGATCCTACTATGCAGTCATTTGTGCTATTTTAAATCACTAAATATTAGCAACTTAATGGACATTATACGTTGGATGAATTTGAATCATTGTTTTCCAAGTTCCTACACTTACAAACCATTGATTCCTAGTCTTTGTAATGAAAACCTCATGCATAATGCTCTTCAAATACTTGAGAAAACACTAAAAATTAATTGTATTGCTTGCCTGGGTACATCAATTTTATTCCAATCTTACATGATTTTAATTTTTGCCACGACAACTCCATCTGCATCACTCATCTCAAGATTCTAACAAGCATTCTCCGCATCCTCCAGATTGTCATATCAATTTGCTTTGAATGTATTTCTCTCTATCAGTTGATCAAGTAGCACAAGAATGGATAGGTCTATGTTTATTTGTCTCCTCCTTCTATTGAAAAAATTGTCTCATTTAACCATAGGGTGTTCCCATGAAGATGGGTACCACTTTCTGGCAAGCAAAGGGTGTGAGTATGGTAAAAAAAGACCTTGATTGAGCTATTGTTAATCCCTTGATTAAGGTTTAAAAAACTAAATTGAAGGATTAATAAAGCGCTCGATCGAGCTATTTTAAGAAGTTCGATTGAGGGTTTGTGCAACCCTTGATCGAGATCTAGAGCTCAATCGAGGGTATTTGCTCAATCAAGTTGTTGTTTCCAATCAAATGTTTAAAATGAAAGGTCGTGGGATATTTAAGAGCTCAATCGAGCGTTATAGTTCAATCGGGATAAAATATTAATCGAGCTTCTGCAACAGGTATCAAAGTAAAAAAACAATAGACCTCATCTTATTTCACCGCATCTATTGCATAGGATCTCAAACAAGGAGTACATAGCAGCTCAAACGATGGGTGAAGAGAACTGTGACTTTCCACCACCACCAACTGTCCCAACTCGACTGGGGACTGCGACTTGCCACCAGCCACCACCTCTTACTACCATGGCCTCCACACCAAGAGTTAGGTGACTCGAAACCCCCCAAAATTAGTTCTTTTGTGCATTGATTGAAATTGTTGTTTTCTTTAGTAACTTAATTGAAAATTTTGTGAAATTTGTTCAAAACCCATAAAAATAAAAAATCATCTATATGCATTGTTTGAAATTGTTTTTATTTGATAGTAATTTTAACAAAAATATTGTAACATTAGTTATTTTTATTGTACATGTAATCCAAACATAGTTCAAAATAAATTATCGATATTGGGAGGGATTGTTGTTTAGAGTGAAATTGTATGGTACATGATGCATCCAATTTTATATCTATAGGTCTTATTTTTGTATTTGAGACAACATATTTTTTCTTCTTTCCAACTCCATAGGTGGAAATAAATTTGGGCCATTGTAGCTTCATATATGGTTGTTTCTCTTAAAACATGTGTTTCATATTAGTTTTAGAAGTAGAAAAAAACCTAATATGAGCAATGTGTAACTCCAAAAATATCTTAATCATATATATTTATAGGTATATATTCAAAAAAATGGTTATGTGCATTAGCTTAGAGATGTACAACAATGATGGGAATGCTAATATTAGTTGCTAGCGGATGAAACAAATAGGTCCTAGAGATAACTCAACCAAATTTCAAATATACAGTTCAATGAGTTTAAACAATTTTCGCCACGAATTAATCCCATTCAATATGGTTTTCATAAAAGTGTGTCTAGAGTCATAAGGTTAGGGGTCTAGGTGTTTCCATGTTAAGTATATAATCAAGTGTTGGTTGTGGAGTCTGATCTCCAGATTCAGAGATATTATTATTCAGTCGTGTCCGTACCCCAGGTTTGGTTATGATCTCAACATGACCCTAAGGGGGTTTGGGGGAGCGTAGGGGCCAGTGCCTCTAAAAAAGGGGGTTTGGGGGTAGAACCCTTGAGAAAATGGGGGTTCGGGGGCGTAGCCCCCAAGGAAAATTTTTGGGGTTGTTTTCGCCACCAGTTTTCGGGCCCATGGTTTTGGGTAACCCATGGTATTTTCCCATTATATTTCCCTTATAAAAGAAAGACATTGTAACACGGCTAGGGTGAATGATGTATTGGGTTTTATGCATTGTAAAGATCTCTGAGATCATAGAAGAGAGACTATGAGACAATGAAGAGGAAGTGCAGCGGTTGTGCTGCAGGTTGTATCCCTTCACTTTGCTGGACAGAATAATAATAAGGAATGGAAACTTCAGTGTGGACGTAGCCCAAGTTGGGGTGAACCACGATATATCTCTGTCTCTCTTGTAATGTGTGCGTGATTATATTTGCATTTCTATTTATTGTTATTGCTCTACGATCCCGTTTTTCTAACATCAAGAACATATAGTGGTGGGGAAATCCATTTAAAGGTAAATTTTTCTTAAAACCTTTATTGTATTCAAAGGATGACATATATATGATTTATCTTCATTGTTTCATGCAGATCATTCTCCGGAGCGAGGTTCTTCCCTTCGCAAATCGCGTTCATCAGAAGGATTTGGTGTTGCAGAAACTCCCTTGCAACGCGAGCGGACTCGTATGTGAACTATTTACATATAGTTTTTTTATTGAGTTACATATATAAGTTTAATTTATTATATACATGCACTTTCAATTATTTTTTGTTGTTTGTTTCTACTTTCATATGAACCCCACCAACTAGGTTGTCTAGTGATCATGCATTTGAAGGCATCATGGACAATGTATCACATGATGGGCATGACACATTGACCTCCTCATAGCACGGAGAGGAGGTTCCTCATCACAAAGTTACATTAAATTCATGTTTATTTCTTTGACCTCCTCATAGCACGGAGAGGAGGTTCCTCATCACAAAGTTACATTAAATTCATGTTTATTTCTTTTTCAACTACTAGTATCTTTATTTTATATCGGTATTTTGCACTTTGACTGATATTTTTTTATTTTTTTGTTAGGTGTTGTTCCTTCTTCTCCACCTCCTTGGGAGGATGAGATAACAAGGATCATGATCGAGGAGATCACATCGCAGTGTGGTTAATTGCGTACCTAGTTAGGGGCCATGTGCCTTGATTTCCCATCGAGACGGTCAATGAGCATGGTGATCGATGCGGTCGATAGATTGTTGGAGGTCCACTAGAGGGAGATGCCTCTTAGTGACATCTGGAAGACTGCTTGCCAGAGGAGGAGGAGAGACTAGGTATTGGGTCCTGAAAAGTGGGAGGTTGTGAAAGCTACAACAAGAGGAAAGGATGTCAAGGGTACATTGTTTGGCATACCTCTTGGTCATGATCCTAGACAACCACTCGGATTGTGATATTTTAGGCTTGAGTCTATTGTGCCTCATGTTTATGGTAGGTTTATTGGAGCAAGGGGCATATTCCCCCGCCATGGCCAAGTTGCATTATACTTCACCAAACATGTGTATGCAGAGTTTTTTCTACACATGCGTCTTGATTACACGAGTACGTCATCATATTTCTATGGCATCGAGCGAGGACGCGGTTATGAGCATCCTTGGGCTCGCAGAGATCTCGCTGTTGCACCACCCCCTCCTTGACTAGTTCTATAACACCCTATTTTTTACCTCAGTATGTATAAAAATGCAAGTATTAATGAAAGAGATATAAGACGGATATGTATGGTACAAAGTGACCAATATATGTAAATTTGTAAATTTCCACTCTTTAATATAAGAGTCCATGGTTGTTGCAAACTAAAGGACAAAAGAATAGATGGGGGACTATCATTCCATAAAAAGGAGAAAAAGGTACCCAACCCATGCATGCCACTTGTCCTACTCTCTTTGGGAAATGGAAATGTGTCCAACCCCATGAATTCTGCTTGTCCACCTCTCCATGCCATGTATATAGCCTCAAGCATGCATATAAATAGAGAGAGGTAGACATCATTCGATCATTCCCAGATGTCAGAGAGATATATTCTAGTTTCTAGACCTAAACTATCAACATGAGAACCTCGTCACCCGAACTACCATTCGGTACCATTTCGTACAACCCTCACCCTACTACACACGTAGAACCAAATGTAGAATAGTGGAACTCCCTCCAGCCCTGAAAAGGAATTAGGAGTAACGAACCCGAGGTACTATTAGCTTAGAGAAGGGAGCCTGAGATATTGTTAGCTCAGAGAAGGGAGCCCCATTCCTTGGTTGAGGGATAACTGTAGCCAGAGAAACCAGCACCTTCTTGTGGATTGATAGTCCCAGCTCAAGGGTGGCCTGTCAAAGTAAGATATGGCTTGACAGAGCCTATGGCTAGGTGGAACGTCCTTGGTCTGCAGACAATCAGTTCACTTTTCCATATAAGTATTCATTTGTGTATGGAATTTGTTCTGGAAATTATTGAACTGTGCTTAATTTAATTTATGTTGAATGTTTTACTTAATTGCATGGAATTACTGTCATTTGAGGAATTACATTCATAAAACTTATACTTTCATTTGTTTTCATACATATTGAAATTACCACAATGCCCAACTACATTCATAAAAATTATACTTGCATTTGTTTTCATACATATTTAAATTACCACAGTGCCCAACTACATTCATAATTCCACTGTAAACCTCAATTTAACCAGTAGAAAACTGAATTTGGATAACATGGATGTTTTAGGGTAAAATTATGGAACTATCACAACCCAAATATTTTTGAGAGGGCATTGGGTTTGTGACAGTTTGGTATCCGAGCCAGATTGCAGCACTAGGATTGCATGGGATATGTTTGAAATTCTACGGTTAGAAATCCAAGTTGAACAGGGTATATATGGAAAAATACATGGGATGAAATATTGTGGAATTCATGTTTAATATTCCATGGTTCATTGCAGGTGAAATTCATGGTAGAAACTGTGAATTTCAATTGATTTTGGGTAAAATTATGCATCAATACAAAAAAAAAATTACAGGTTCTGTTAAATGATGGATAATGCCAGTTTAAATAGTCCAGATCATACTTGATCAAATCAACGGCTCACAATGGTTTAGGATCATGAAAATGAACGATGTTTAATTTAATTATCACAAGCCTGAGGAAAAACCACCATGTTGACGTGTCAATTGCTTATTCATTCAAGATCATAAAAGCGGTTGTGGGAAACCACTTACTTGAGGATCCTGAAACTACATCTGATATGCCCTACACTAATGTGGCATGGGAGATATGATGGGACATTGTCAGTCATGTCAGTATTAGGTTATGAGATGTCAGGGTCATCGTCATTCATGTCATAATTGGGAGATCATGTAGATCTGATCAACGGCTAAGAGTGCTCTAGGATCGTGAAAGTGCTCGATATTTACTTTAATGAGCATGATCATGAAAGAAAACCACTCAGGACATGTGTCATCATTGGAATCAGTTGGGATCTCAAAAGAAGTTTGTCTAAACCACTTCAATGTTGATCCTGAAACCACTTTCCACCATAAAGGTGGCATGGCTATGTCATAGGGTGACATATAGGACTATCTGACACTTCATGTAACATCTCCATTTCCACTAAGTTAGTATTTTTGTCGATTTTCAAAAATCTATCTTTAATAAACTAAAATCTACACAATCAAACTCTACTTAGATGATACCTCCTTCCTTACATCAGTAAGGTGATGGTTAGTTTATCAACAATTATTGACATACATAATTCTTTACTTCAACATTTGTATAGACGATATTCATATAAACATTATTTATTTCTAATACAAAGGTAGAAAGGATAAATCCAACATTTATCAAATCATTTCCGTAAGATAATAGCATCTAACAAATCTGTCAATCTCACCTAGGATCCTTGAACTACATATACGTAACTCATTGATGTGGGTTCCATCTTAAAAATAAAGTTAGCTCATCACATCCTCCATATGTAGTTTTTAAACAATTATCCTACCTTCACAAACTTACATTCACATAGCAAATAATAATACATCTAAAGAATGACCATGAGGATTTATCAAAAGATTCATTGGACACAATATAAAAACATGGACATAACAACAATGCCATCACACATATGAATGCGACAAGATATACGTGGTTCACCCCATCCTTGGACTACTTCCACAAAACCGTCGGATCTTATGTTATTACTCAAACAGGAAGTTACATCCTACCATGCAATCGTTTACAAGGATATACCTTTTCTTCCTCAAAGCATCTCATGGAAGGTAGTATTTGACATAGTTTAACTAACATTAATTTATAGATGAAGTGATCCATACAGCAGTTACAATAACCTGTTTCCACTTTCTCAAGGTCTTTCGTATGATGAGAACCTTCAAAATAAAATAAAGGTGTATAGGTGTACCCTATAGGTCATACGACTTTTTAAAAGAATTTCCTACTGAATATATAGTAATACAAGGATTGACTATCCAGACCCTCTACAACATTATAGATCTCTATCAAGATGATGAATAACTGAATTTAATAATGATCCCAACAAGGCAATCTATACATTAAGTTGTAATACGGTTCCTGCAGTACCATTGCAATGTAGACCCGAACCCGCCAAGCAACTAAGGTTTTTATCGAAAATATAGTTTTCAGTAAAAATACCGTTATAATGCAGCGATACTATTCCAGCTAGGTGATCATCTTAATCATTAAAAACAAATCTAGCTATCCGCATTCCTAAAGTATTTATGATTTCCAATCAGGCATATAAACACGACTCAACTAGGAAACTAACATTCTATATACTACGCTTCCTGCCAAAATATCATTACAATTTCCAACGCGATTTCAGCCAGTAATACGACTTCCAACAATTTATAAATATGGATATCGTATGATCCAAGATTACACGGAATTTATTCTCATACAACAAAAATGCAGAGATGTGTAACCATCCTACGCTACACAGATTTCAAACTAAAAACTTTGTTAATAGCACTTCGCTATCTTCAAAGGATGAAGCCGAGTTGCATCTATCCTAAGTTAAACAGATTTTGAACTAAAAGTAAGGTTTCGACTACCACATGCACGGTATGCAGATCCTACCGGTCAGATGAAATTGATTTCCTGGGTCGTAAAATGCACCTATCCAAGTTATGGTAATATCTAAACTGATAACAATGCAGAGAGAATGAAAAGACTATAATGTTCCCACGGCCTCAGATCAACAATAAAACATCAGAGGTTAGACATCTTTACTTATGGAAATATAACAAATAGATTTCACGCTTTCTGTAGGGAATTAGTCTTCAAACAAATACATCTCACGCAGAGGGTACCTCAGCTCTGGAAGGATATAACAAGTCTTTAGGTGAAAAGTTTGTTCAGATCGGATAGCATACCTCTAAGTTGCTAACAGCGAATCCAAACACTTTTACTACCACAATATAACAATAATATGAAACGAGATCGGGATCTAATTGAGCATCCATCCTATCTGCATTATTCCAGATCTATCGTAAGTGCAAAGATGAAATTGAATAGAGATCTATGATTTTTAACAAATGCCGAGTTTTGTGCCTTTCGACATGCACAAGCGTTTCATAGCATTCCCGATGCAGAAAGGGAATGACAGCATATTAAAAGGAATATAAAAATAGGGCAAGGATTCCACCGTTGTCCTTCCCTCATTCGGCGCCCTTCCCAAAAAATATATTACCAACCTGCTCCTGTCCGAGCACTGGTACTGAGCAAATTCTTTTAACCTCCCAATGTTGTATGGAGCTTACTTCCCACTCCTCACACCTGCGGAGATCGCTTCTCTAACACAAGAGCCGACAGACTAGTTTCTTTTCCCCCCTTTTCACCTCACTAGCCGCCCTCTTAAAAAGACATCCATTCCTCAGAAAAATTGGCAAGACTGTTCTCTTACGCGACAAATGGCAGTCCAAAAGTTGGCTTAAGAATAAGTGGAAATCTTTTCCATAATTTTTTCTCTCCCACTAAGGCGATAAGCCTTCATAAACTTCTCTTAAAACCAACCGCCAAAACCAAAACAGTGTGCTTCTTCCTCGGGCTACTTCACAACTAGATTCTATAAAATGACAAATGGTGCAGAGTGCGATGACAAGGGAAGTTACGCCCCTTCCCGGAAAATACTCTCCCATGATCTCACAAAAAGGATTTTCCACCTCTTGTATTAATGTTATGTGGTAGTTATGTCTATCTAACACCATCACGAGGGATAAGTGGGGTTCTGCTTAAAAACGCCACTTCACTAGAGTCCACTCTTCAACAAAGTAAAGCGCTTTTACTCCTCCATTATCTTTCAAATCTCATGAGTAAATATTGTTGAGGTAAGATACCGGTTTAAATAGTGTGAAGTTAAATACATATGCTACAATGTAGGGCATAAGCTCCTTTCACCAAGATCGAGAGTGTCCTCTTCTCACAAATTTCCCTCAATTATAAGGGAGTCCCAACTCGAGTTGTATGGACAGATGGCGATGGCAGTTGTAACAGTAGCTCCATCATGGTAGCATGTCTAAATCCAAGAATGGCTCTCCCATCAAGTTCGGCGGTGGTGGAGAGTAGTGGACATTAAAGAAGTGGTGATTCGATGCCCAACTCAAAGAGACAAACTCCCTTCAAATTCTCGTCGAGCTTCGCCACTCCCTCTCAGTTATAATGGAGCCATGATCTCCACCGAGTAAGAGAGAGGCCTCTTCATCCACGTGGAGTCCTCCTCATAAAATAATTAAAGGGCCAGCTACAACCCACTGACGTGAGTGTTGCACAATCTTGGGGAGAGCATAACCTAATAATATCTTATAACCAATAAGTGGCAGGACTATTAGGTTGTCCAAATATTACCTATGTCGTGTGTATTATTTACTTACTTCAATTATTTGATAGATATTCTTATAGTAATATTATCATATATACCAAGGGTTGTACCCTCGGTTTACTTTCAATTGCTTGATTTTATGCATCCCAACATAACATGAGAAGGTAACCTTCTCATATATATATATATATATATATATATATAATATCCACTTAGACTTTTAATCTATTTTCCTAATTGAAATAATAATGACCTTTCACTTTAGAATTATCTAATGAGAGTTTAACTTTTAAACTAATGAATACGTCATTAGGATTTTCTTTAAAACTTGCGACCGTTAGGTTATTAGCTTTAAGTTAACCCGTGAGTTGACTAATTTAAATCGTTACTTTTTTCCAAGTGTCTATGGCATCAAGATGATATATCTTTAGTTCTCATGGCTTCATAGCCAATCAACCTCTTCCATTTTGTAGACTCAGTCTGTCGTGATGTAGTTGTATCACAACTTTTAATGACCTAGGTCTACAATTTTAAGTAAATAAATACCATAACACACATCGTTTTCTCATGGGGCCTTGGCCTTAAGCTCCTCACCAGAATGATTAAAATTACAATAATAATAATAATAATAATGATGATGATGATAATAATTGGGGTCAAATTGGATGGGTGTTACACTTCAAGGGATAGTTTTCCTAGCACATCAGCACCCTACAGCATCAACACAATGGCACAGCAACAGAAATTCAAAAAGAAAAAGAAAAAACAAGTCTGGAGCCAAAATTTTATTTTGGCCATATCAGGAGCATATTAACTAGGAATTTAATGAGACTTGCACCATTTTGACACCATTTACGGAAGCTATAGAATTTTCGGTGAGGGGCATAGAGCCATTTTGCTTCGATTTTGTAGAAAACTCAATTTAATGGGTTTTGAAGGTGTGTAGCCCAAAGATAGGCGGAGGCGTAGTTGATGCCGAAATTGTTATAGTGGAGTCATGATCCAAGAACATAGATAAATTTGGAGTATCGAGACCAAATTTAGAAGGATGTGAATCCAGGAGATTAAATGAGGCCAAAATCCACTATTTGGGCGCTCAAAAGGTCGATTTTTTAAAATTTGAAGGAGACAAAAGTGGCCCAAGAACTCATAACCAAAAAAAATTATGATTTTAAAATTTTTTCTACTCATTAAAATGAACAAATTTTCTTAGAGGTGAATTTTCCATAAATGCTTAGTTTGAGAGATAGCATTTTTCAATAAAAAATTCCAAGTCTGGGAGAATTGCAAAAAGTAAAAATTGGTGATTCATAATTTCATAAGTTTTGAAAGGAGAATCAGATTTGAACAATGGAAGTGTACAGGTACACACCATTATATGTTCTATTGATTCCCAATATAAAATAATTCCATTTCCTTATCAATTTTCTTCTACAAGACTCCAAAAGTAGTCCTTCAGAATAGTTGCAGCTAAATAAAAGAGTAAAATTAGACAAAAACTATGTTTTTAGAGAGATATAACTCTTAGTGGTGAAACTAGTATTGAACAAGCGTATGGTAATTGGATAGATTAACAGTAGGAGAAAAAAAACAATGAACCTGAATATGAATCAATATTTTCTAAATTTCCAGAAATCTAACGGAAAAAAAAAAAGAGCCTATAGCTTACTTTTGACAAAATTTGTCAAAAAGGGGAATTTTATGGAATTTGTTTTTATGCATAAAATTTGTTATGAATTTTTGGAAGGAAGTTGTCTGACATATTTTTATTATTTGAACACATTGCAGATATTTGTGTAGCAAGTTGATATAGTTTACAGGTTTATAGCTCAGTGCCACACAAACAGAATTGTATAGTAAAGATGGAAGGGATAGAAATTTCAGGTAGTCTGAGAGAAGAAGCCAGAGGGAGAAATATCGGTATAGTAAATGAAGAAATAGAATCTATTGGAAAGACAGTCAAATTAGACTCCGTGGAGCTAGTGGAAACAATGAAAATTTTGAGGATGGAAGTTCAGAGTTGTAAAGTTGATAATGAGATAATGTTGAGGACTCAAGAGCAGCAGAATCAGTTAAATACTCAACTTATGCAGAGTTTGATCTTGTTAAAAAGGAAAATGCAGGTTGGATCAGTTTCATGCTCTGAGAAGGAAGATAGGTTCGGTTCAAAGAAGATATCTCATGAAAAATCTAGACACTCTAAGAGCGTTACTAGAGGTCATGGACATCATCACTCACCACCTCATGCAAATATGAGATCTTATACCATAGAGGATTCTAGAAGTAGTCCAGAAATGTCTCCAAGGAGGAATCATAAAAGAATACATGTGGAAGAAGTGTTGCAAGGCAAGCTTATAAATACTAAAACGCCTACATTTGACGGTGAGAACAAGAAAGTTGAAGATGTTGAGACTTGGTTGTTAGGGATGAGGAAATACCTTTTCTAGCATAATTATTCTTCAAATATGGCGGCCATAATTTCCATTTATAACCTGTAGGGGAAGGCCTCCATATGGTGGAATCAATTAGTGGAAGTGAAGCATATCAGTGAGAAGATAATTTCATGGAAACAATTCAAAAATTATTTCCAACATAAATACTTATCTGAACATTATTATAAGAAGAAAATGGAGGAGTTCTTTGAGCTCAAGTTAGGAGCTATGAGTATGGATGATTATGAAAGGAAATTCTTAGAGTTGTTGAGGTATGTGGGGATTATTAAGGAGAAAAAAGTAAAAATTCATAGGTTTCTAAGTGGACTTCCTACATTTTACAAAGACAGAATCCAATATGATGAACCAAAATCCCTTGAAGAGGCCATCCAAAAGGATAAGCATATATATGATCAAAATAGAGGCAGAGAATATATACAGAAATATTGGAGGGACAAGCAAAGAGATAAGTAAGATCAAATGAAGAAAGGATTCCAACCTCCCTTCTTAAGAAATAAACAAAGCAATCCTATCAAGAAAGGACCACAGAATGCAGAGCCCCAAGAAAAAAGTATAAGATGTGAAGGGAATCATGCATTCAGAAATTGTCCTTATAGAGAATACCAAATGAAAACTATGCATAGCATACAAGAAGAAATCACAGTGGAAGATGTGGCTACAGATATTCCCATAATTTATGCATCTTTGGATAACAAGTAGTGTTGGCAAGCGGTATGGTAAGGAAGAATCGCAGCATCGCCGATGCTACGACACGTGAGAAGAGGTCGTGGAAGGAAGAAGGCTGCATTATTTTATGTACTTTTTGAGTCGTTTGTACCGCAGAATGTAGTTTTTTGGGTAATTGGACCATATGAGATGTAATTTTGAGTTAATTATATCGCAGTAGGCAGGTTTTGGGGCCATTTGGACCGTGTTAGTTAGATTTTGGGTCAATTGTCCAGGAGTCGGTTAGGAAGTTGTTAGTAAGAGGACAAGCATTGTAAAGGTGGAAGCCTATATATAAACAGAAAGTGGTAGGTCGTAGGAGAGGGAGAGAGAGAGAGGGACAGAGAGATATAGCTTAGAGATGCAGTTGTTGCATATGTTCTAAGATCAAGAGATATCGTTGAGATCTGGTTTTGTAGAGATGTTGTTGTATCAGGTTTTTTCTGAAGTAATATGACATGACGGAACTGTTTGGTGAAATTCCCTCCATACCTTTTGTGTTAATGCATGTTGTGATGATTTCGTGCTGCAAGTTAACCTTTTAATGTTATATTTGTTTTATTGCGATGAATGACTCTGTTAAATAATGCTATGAAAACAAATGATGTTAATCTTGAATGCATAGATCTGTTTTGGATGCTGTGATAAGTTGAGTAATTGTTTCCGCAATCATCCTCCTTCATTCGGCGGAAACATGGTTCCGTCCACTCTCCTTTGATCTCCTCGGGTGAGACCTCATCTGCTCTGCAGGTGTTGCTGGGCAGGAAAAAGCCTGTCTGGGTCGGTGCTCAGGGAGATCGTGGTGGGTTGGTGTCGACAGTGATGGGAACCCCTGTCGACTGGGTTTGAGTCAACAAATGGTTCTGTTGTCGGGACCGTGTTTGAAGTGAAAGGAGGATATGTTGTGGCATCCAACGCAACTGGAGACACAGAGCTGGTTTGATCAGAGGTTGCAGGAATTTTCCGAAGAAGAAAGCTGGAACACTCGACTAACAGTAGATGAGTGGGTGGATAGGTATATTCACGACGGTCCGCACGAATGGTTTTTCTGTGAATTTTCGGTCCTTTTGTTCGAATGGATGGAAAAGTTGACCTACCAAAAGAGGAATCACTAGGGTGGTGAGCCGACGACCTGGACCCCGGAGCTGATCCAAGAACTGCAGGAATTTGACAATAAAGCATCACAGGCTGTCAAAGTGTGGCTCGATAGCATCTTGGAAGGGTATATCACTGAATTCACGGTTGATACGCAGAAATCTTATATTGAAGCCGGAAGATATTTTTTCCACGAACCCCGGGGAAGGTTTCTGCTGTCGCTCAAACTGTCCATTAAGAGTCTTATTTGCGAAAAGGGTATATTGAAGATGCATATAGATCAGTAAGCAACCTGGTGGGAGGAGGTCATGGGTATCGTGAAAGTAGGGGGGACTGTGCATGGAATGATCAGGGGTAGATGGGTGCAGGTCACGACGAGACTGTGAGTGAAGTCGAGAAAGAGAGTGGTCTTACAAGGGGAGGAGCAAGGTTTCGACAGGAAAAGAGGCAGAAGATAGGAGAAGGTCCTGTTGCAATCGAACCGCAAGTTCGCGAAGGAAGACCACACGAGACGAAGCGACCTCACAGTCCAGACAAGGACGCACAGGCTACGCCCAAGATAGAGGCAGGACCTAACCCTAGCAGCAACGTACCCACACCTCCGCTCACTATCTGTCAACCAGTGAGAAACACCGCTTCGACCCTACCAGGTCAACAAAACTTGATCGCTAGTAGTTCAGTACCTGCAGGAAGGAATCCCAGAATGGTGGGCGATGATGCTAAGTTACTATTGTTCCACGGGAGTGGGACAGACAACCTAGAACAATATTGGTTTTTGTGTGAAGCGGTCTAGACAGTAAAACAGATCACTGATGATGCCGCTAAGAAAGGACAGTTAGCGACAACTCTGCAAGGTCGTTCATTATATTGGTTTACGAAGTTTGTTCTAGTCCCTACAGGAGCCCCAGAGAAGTCACTAGATGAGATCCGGGATGGGTTGATTGCAGAATTCAGAAAGCCCAAGTCTAAGGCTCAATATATTACGGAATTGATAGAAATTAAGTAGTATCCTAATGAGACGGTGTGGGATTTCGACCAGCAGTTCAAGACGCTAATGGAAATGGTTAGTTTCGATATGAGCGTTGTCCAACATAAAGAGTGGTTCATTGCAGCACTGCTACTACATATTCGGCTACCATTGATGCAACAAAACATCTCGACACCCAGTGAAGCTCTGGAGATTGCAATGTGATTAGAGGCTTGCTGATTGGAGAAAATGCAACTGGGATGATGCAGATACAGACACAGCTCGATAACTTGACCATACAGCTGCAAGATTTGAAGAAGGGCAAGGAGCAGTGCAAAGAAGTATGGTGTACACAATGTCGAGGAGAAGGGCATACGAAGGACAATTGCCCGGACTTCCGCAACTATTTGGTTTCAGGAGCACCAAACCCGTGAAATGGCATTGGCTTGCCATATTGTCACGTTTGTCAGGTATTTGGGAACCACCATGAAGAATGTCCATATATGCAGAAAATGGTCACCAAACCGATGAATCTATATTGCACTTTCTGCAAATCGGTGGGCCATGATGACAAGGATTTTCGGGCATATGGGTTGCTTCATGAGAGAACGTACGACGCATTCTATGTAAAGGATGACCAACGTCCCGTACAACAACCACCACTGTAGCAACAGGTAGCTCAGCCGCTACCTCAACCGTAGGTACAGTTTGTACCGCAGCAACAATAGTAGCAGTTTGTGCCGCAATATACTCCGATGCAAATGGCTCCACAGTAGCCACAGTACGTTCAGCAACCGCAGTATGCACAACAAGGGCAAGGCATGATGCAGCAACAGTACAATCAACAACAATACCAACAGCAGGGTGGATTCCATGGAGGATTCAGGGGTGGACGCGGTGGAGGATTTGGTCACGGAGGAGGACGAGGAGTTCATGGACCTATGCAGTGCTATCATTGTGCGGTATGCGGACACTATCAGCGAGATTGCCCACTGTTGCAGAAACAATGTACATTTTGCTTCATTGTAGACCATACAGTAGAGAATTACCCGCAATTGATTACATGATGGCAGGCAGGGAATATTCCATAATTATAGAACCAGGCTCAATAGCCCGTGCAGAATCAAGTGCAGCAACCAGTACAGCAACCCATCCAGAACCAGAACCAATGACCAATTCAGAATGCTAATCAAAATGTGAACCAGTCAGGGAATCCACCGCTGAACTAGAATCAGGGTGTGAATGTTCCAATAAGTGCCACACAACAACCACCACTGCAGTAGCAAGTAGCTCAGCCGCTACCTCAACCGTAGGTACAGTTTGTACCGCAGCAACAACAGTAGCAGTTTGTACCACAATATACTCCGATGCAAATGGCTCCACAGCAGCCACAGTATGTTTAGCAACCCTAGTACGCACAACAGGGGCAAGGCATGCTGCAACAACAGTACAATCAACAACAATACCAACAGCAAGGTGGATTCTGTGGAGGATTCAGGGGTGGAAGTGGTGGAGGATTTGGTCGCGGAGGAGGACGAGGAGGTTGTGGACCTCTGCAATGATACCACTGTGTGGTATGGGGACACTATCAGTGAGATTTCCCACTGTTGCAGACGTAGTGTACATTTTGATTCATTGCAGACCATACAATAGAGAACTGCCTGCAGTTGATGGCACGATGGCAAGCAGGGAATATTTTGCAATTACAGAACCAGGCTCAACAGCCCGTGTAGAATTGTTAAATTTTCAGAATTTACTTTAATCTGATCTAGGATCTTAACTGAGAGAACAACATGTACAACAAATCTATAGCATATCAATCATGGACACAATAATGAAATCACACAAGAGACACAGAGTTTACTTGGGGAAAACCATAAAGGTGAAAAACCCCAATAACTTCCTCAGAGATTCCTCAGAGATAGATAGAGCAATGATACAACCAGAATACAAGAGATAGTCTTCTCCTAGCAGCAGAGCCTCCTCCTCTACAAGTGCGCCACTCTCCCAAGTGTGAGTGAGAGAATAGAATGTATAAAATGAGAGAGACACACTCTCTATTTATACACTAACTTGACTTGACCTTTACTCAACTAGGTCGGCCTCAACTTAACCACTTAACATAATGCTGACTGGGCCGACCCCCACTAGGGTGGTCTAATAACCCTTTGACCCACATGGCCGACCCCCAATAGGGTGGTCTAATAACCCTTTGACCCACATGACTTATACAAGGCCGACCCCAACAAGGTGGTCTAATAACCCATCAAGTATAAGTTACAACACTTGCAATATAAATGACGACACTTCTGTACAGAGGAATAATAACATCTCTATAGGAATACAAACACTTCCGTATAGAGGAATAATACCATCTCTATAGGAGTACAAAATACATATATGAAATACATGGGTGAAATACATTCCGAAGTTACATATACATCAACACTCCCTCTTAACTAGGAAGGTATTTCTCGACATAGGTCTTCTAGCACAAGTCATCTTCTCTGGATCATCGTCATTGGATAATCGTCATCGAGTCATCATCATCGTCACTGCTGCTGCTATCTCAATCAATATCTGAATCTACTCGTCATAGGAAGTTCTACAGAGCCAGTCCTTTTTCATACTAGATGTAGGCCCACCACCTGTAGGTCTTCGTCATCACTGGCCATACTGTGGAATCCTCGGGACTTATTACATGCGTCACAAAACCTGGCTACAGCATCCCAGGCTATTACGAGCACACAGCTCTACCTGTCGGATCTCCCAGGAGCAAATTACATGTGACCCATCACAAAACCTGGCTGAAGCATCCCAGGTTGTTACGAGCACACAGCTCTACCTTTCAGATCTCCCAGGAGCACATTACATGTGATCTCACCACAAAACCCGGCTGAAGCATCCCAGGCTATTACGAGCACACAGCTCTACCTGTCGGATCTCCCAGGAGCACATTACATGTGGTCCACCACAAAACTTGGCTGAAGCATCTGAGGCCTTTTTCATCCTGTCCAGATCTCCCAGGAGCAAATTACATGTGGTCATGGCAAAACCTGGCTGAAGCATCTGAGGCCTTTTTCATCCTATCCAGATCTCCTAGGATCAAATTACATGCCATAGGACAAAACCTCGCAAGAGCATCTTAGGATGTTACAGGTACACAACTCCGACCTGAAGATCTCCCAGGGCACAAATTACATGTCCTCCCAGAGCAATGTCTCGAAAGAGCATCCCAGGCTGTTACGGGTACACAACTCTGACCTATAGGATCTCCCAGACATGCTCATCTGCACAACCTTATCCATGGCCACAAAGTATCATCCTGATACTCACCATACATCATCCTGATGTACACATGATCATCCTGATCATCATCACTGCAACATCATGCTACATGTCATCTGGAGAACCTCGTCATCCACGATCATCCTGGTCATACAATGCATCCACCTGATGCATACCAAGTATCTACCTGATACATATCATCATACATGATATCAATATCTACCTGATACATATACAGATACATGGTCCAAGCATCCAACATGATGCGTATACAAAATACATACAAATGATCCAACTAATCATATCCAGCATCCAACATGATGCATACATACATAAATGATTCAACTGATCATATCCAGCATCCAACATGATGCATATATATATAAATGATCCAACTGATCATAACAAGCATCCAACATGATGCATATATACATATACAGAGTAGTAACTGGAGCATCGTCCTGATGCTCATCATCCATGATCCTCCTGATCATCATAGCATCGTCCTCTTCATATCATCTCATTGTCCATGAAACACAGCCTAGATGCACATCATCCATCACTTACACCACCTACATGGGAGAACACATCTACCACCATTCGGGGAAGGCTCCAACCCTTACTTTTTCACCATGGGAGAACACATCTACCACCATGTGAAAAATGGCTCAACAATTACATCACGACCAAGGGAGAACATATCAACCATGTCAGAAAAGCTCATGTGCATCTGCATCTTCCGGACTCATCACTTTCCTTTGGAAGGAACCTTGATCTGAAGTGCACCAAGCCTCTCTCTGAAGTACTCAAACTACACTCTGGCCAATGGCTTGGTCATTACATCTGCAACCTGTTCATCCGTCGCAACATACTCTGCTTCGGCTGTACTCAGTGCTACACAGGACTGCTTCCTGCTAAACCAAGAGATCACACCTGATCCCATACTAAAGCAGCACCCAGAAGTGCTCTTCCTATCTGTAGCACTGCATGCCCAATCTGAATCAACATAAACCTGCAGGTTAAACTTTTTATTCGCATCGTACTTGAGCCCATAATCAACCGGATCAGATGGAGCATCACACAGAAGCTTCAGGTTCGATTCCGTAGGTGTGGCCATATCCTTGTAGTCCATCATCCTGAACCTCTTCAGGATCTCTACTACATACTTCCCTTGTACAAGGAAGATTCCATCTGCACTCTGCCACACCTTCATGCCAAAAAAAAATAGTGCATCATCCCCAAGTCCTGCACACATATATGACTACACCATTCAAGAAAGCTGTCTTGAAATCCATCTGGTGTATCTTCTATTTCATCACTTTTATATTTCTCTATGCTTCCATATACAACATGCTTGGTCTGATAGTTCCTTTTGGCAGTCACAACAGACTTCCCTTCAGCTCTTGGGACCGCATCCCAAACATTGTTCTTCATGATCGACAGATCATGGCATTCTTCCCATATCCTGGGAACTTCAATATCTTCAATAGATAATTTTGTTGCTTGAACAAATGTTGTAGTCCTTCTTTTGTAGGTGAAGGTATACAGTCTTTCCTACAAAACAATTTAAATTGCACGATTAGAAACATCTCATAATTTTCAGACAAAATCTTACATATAAAGAAATATGTCATAAAGTCATGCAATTATCTTAGCCAATGCTTCAATACAACATTCATCCATGTTCCACAACTTTCTAGATGCCTTCCAGTCTCTACCAGAACATTGTTAAGAGTTTGCATTACTCCCAACATGTCAGTAAAGAGGTTTCATTCTAGATAAGTAGCACTGGAATGTTGTACAGTGCCATAGGCCACTTACCCATCACATGCATATTAGTAGTATAATGTTCATTAATGCAATCATTCTAATATGCACAATACATATCCTAAGTCTAGGAACATGAGCATATACATCATTGAACAATTTTATTTAAACAAACAAATATGCAAGAAATGATAATAAAAATACTTATCTTTGTTTGATTGTTGGGTTGACTCCCTCTCAGTCTTTGCTTCTTTTTCTGCAACTCCATTCTGATGTGGATTGTGAGATGTGGTCAACTCCCTCTTGTTCGGGTACACAGGGTACTACCAAAGGACCGAACACCAAGAGCAACCACTTCACACAAACAGATCACATATCAACACACCGATGTTTTGACGTGGTTTAAACCCTCTTGAGGGAAACACTCCACGGCCCCGGCCAAATAGCTTCTACGGGACAATTTATTATGCAAAGAAAGAAAGTTACAAATGAGCTTCTCATAATCGATCAACTAAACAATGACCCTCCATGCTCTTTAAATAGAGATCATGGACCAATCGGGTGCTAAGCCACGGATCAAGGTTAGGTTTGATCTAAGAGAAGTTGAGCCGTCGGATCACTCTATGTCGGAAACATATCGTGACCGTCGGATTAAGTATTTACAAATGCATACTAATGCATACTAAAGAAACACACTATCCCTAACGGATATATTACACAAGTTGATCTTAACTAACTCCTAAGTGTCTAAATATCCTAACATCCCCCCTTAAGAACAACTTGGGATAGGATTGAAGGATTTACAAAAGTGACACTATTAGGAGAAGGAAGGAGGCATTAGAGCCTATCCCCCCTTAATGACAAGTTCCTGAACTCCTAACATAGATCGAAGTTTAGAAAACTTCGCTTCTGAAAGAGACTTGGTGAAGATGTCTGCAACTTGATCATCTGTAGGGAAAAAGAGCACTTCAAGAACACGATCATGAACAAGATTTCTGATGAAGTGCATATGTAGCTCAATGTGTTTGCTGCGTTGATGTAGAACTGGATTTTTTGCAAGCTTGATGGCACTTTGATTGTCGCACCAAAGTGGAGTAGGCTGCTGCTGCTCGAATCCAAACTCTGAAAGGATCTGTCGAAGCCATAAAGCTTCCTGACTGGCATTAACTGCTGCTCGATATTCTGCCTCTGCTGAAGAAAGAGCAAGAGCTTGTTGTTTCTTACAAGCCCAAGTAATAGGTCCAGATCCCAGACTGAAAACATAACCTGCAGTAGACTTTAGATCATCAGGATCGTCGGCCCAATCTGAATCAGTGAAACCAACCAACAAAGGTTTCCCCCCTGTACTGTAATGAATCCCAAACTGAACTGTACCTCGAATATATCGAAGTATTCTTTTAGCTGCTTTCCAGTGACTTTCATGAGGTGTCTGCATATAACGGGCAACTCGACCAACGACAAAGGAAAGGTCAGGACGGGAATGAGTCAAGTATAAAAGACTACCAACAAGCTGACGATACAAGGTGGCATCTACTTCAGGTGAAGTACAAGTGGCAGAAAGTTTGACTCCAGACTGGAAGGGAGAAGGGGCTGGTGTACAATCTTCCATGTGAAAGCGACGAAGAAGGTCACAAGCATACTTAGACTGAGAAAGAAAGATTCCTTCTTTGGTTTGCAGAACTTGGAGGCCAAGAAAATAATGCAAATGTCCTAAGCCTGACATTTCAAAAGTTTGTTTAAGACTGGATTTCACATGGGTTATAAGATGAGGGTCACTACCAGTAAGAATAAGGTCATCAACATATAGAACAAGTATGATGAGATGGTTTCCTACTTTCTTGGTATAGACATTGGGGTCAGAATGGCATCTAAAAAAACCAGTGTCAAGGAGAAAGTTATCCATTTTGGCATACCAAGCTCTAGGAGCTTGCTTAAGGCCATATAAGGTTTTCTTAAGGCGGCAGACAAGGCTAGAGTTATTCTGAACATAGCCAGGAGGTTGTTCCATATAAATTTCCTCCTGTAAATCACCATGTAAGAAGGCAGACTTGACATCCATTTGATGGACTTCCCAATTGTGTAAGGCTACAAGGGAAAGAACAAGGCGGATGGAGTTCATTTTGGCGACGGGAGCAAAGGTTTCATTGTAGTCAATCCCTTCAACTTGGTAAAAACCTTTGGCAACTAACCTTGCCTTAAGTCTTTCAACACTTCCATCTGATGCATACTTAGTTCTGTAGACCCATTTACATCTGACAAGTTTTCTTCCTTTTGGAAGAGGTACAAGATCCCAAGCATCGTTCGCCATTAAGGAGCGATATTCTTCATCCATGGCTGCATCCCAATCTGGATTCCCTGAAGCTTCTGCAAAAGTTTCTGGATCATGATTCTCGGAAACTTGAGCCAAAAGAGAAGAGGCTCGCTGAAACTGAGAACGTGTTCGACGTTGATCTCTAGGATCACCGGAAAGATCACCAGCTGCTTCACATGTTGAACGGACCCATCGAGGAAGCACTTGTGCTGGTGCAACTGGAGGAACATGAGCAGGTGGAGGTGGATTTTCATCCTCACTGTCATCATCAGAAACTGAAGTTAGAAACCTGTCAAGGAAGTTGGAAGAAGAAGAAGAAGGCACAAACGCCGAATCAGGCTCGCAGGCCAAAGATGGCACACTCGCTGAGTTAGGCTCGCAGGCCAAGATATTTTCATCAAATTTAACATATCTTCTAATGATTATAGCATGAGAATGTGGTTGAAGAAGTCTATAACCTTTTACATCTTCAGAATATCCAACAAATATGCACTTTTCACTTTTAGGTTGCAATGCTTTCTGTTTTTCATCCGGAATGTGAGCCCATGCTTCACTACCAAACACACGAAAGTGACTTACTTCAGGTTTAATTTTACTCCATGCTTCTTCCGATGTTATACCTTGTAATGCTTTTGTTGGGGTGCGATTAACTATGTAATTTGCACAATTTATGGCTTCAGCCCAAAATTGAAGACTTAGTCCCTTAGATTGGATCATACAATTAGCCATTTCTTTTAAAGTGCGGTTCTTCCGCTCAGCTACACCATTTTGTTGTGGTGTATATGGAACAGTGTGTTGTTGTTGGATGCCTTGTTCAGTGCAGAAAGTAGTGAACTGTTTGTTAACATATTCTCCTCCATTGTCAGATCTTAACTTAATAATTTGATGACCAGATTGTTTTTCAACAAGGGCCTTGTAGGCCAAGAACATGTTAAATACTTCGCTCTTAAGTTTTAGGAAATAAACCCAAGTGCGTCTGGTGTAATCATCAATGAAAGTTAAGAAATACTTGAAACCAGAAAATGAAGCAGATGGAAGAGGGCCACACAAGTCACTATGCACAAGCTCCAAGGGAACCGATGCGTGCCAAGAGGCACGTTTGTCAAAATTGTCCCGATGATGTTTTCCAAGTATACAACCGGAACAAACACCATCTCTGCAAGATACCATCGGAAGACCTGTCACCATATTTTCTTTACATAGTTGTTGCAATGAGCGATAATTTAAGTGACCAAATCGCTCATGCCAAAGTTTGCTCAAGTTATCACTATGAGCAACAAAAACTAAAGGGAAAGGTGATGATCCAAAGTTATTAAACTTGTACAACCTGGTAATACCATCAACAATTCCGGTAGCTAGAACCTGTTGAGGATCTTTAAAATCCTTGATTACAACTTGGTGAGGTGTAAAGGTCACAGTTTTACCTTCACCAGAATGAGTGATCTGATAGACTGATAACAAATTGCAGAAAATTCTTCGAACACATAGTACATCACTAAAATGACCATTATCTACTGGAACTGTTCCAGCTCCTACAACACTTAGAGATCTATCATCACCAACAAATATTTTTTTGGTGTTACATTCATGCATAGTAGAAAAGATGGCTTGATCCTTAGCCATATGATAAGATGCTCCAGAATCAATGAGCCATTCATTTGAAGTAGAAGAAAAAGATGCATTATAAGAATAACCAGAAGCACAAAGTGCATGTCCATGAGAGGTAGATTCTGATGGCGAATCTAGGCTGATGTGGTGCTTCCTCATTGCTGCTTCCAAGGCTGCCATCTTCTTGAAACACTTTGATTCATCATGATTATCTTTCCCGCAATAGTTGCAATGCCGCTCAGTCTTCTTGCCTTTTGGCTTGGATCCTTTGTCATTTTTTAAAGAAGTAGCTGACTGAGAGGGTTTGGGACCCTTGTTTGACTTATTATTGCAAAAATTTTGTTTCTTAGGAGGCTTGGACTTTTCTTTCTGTTGGGACAATAAGGCTTTCACAGATGTATCTGCATTGTTGATTATTCCAAGGTGAATGAGTTTATCTTGTTCTCTAATCAAGGAATCACAAAAGGATTCAAGACTAGGCTCTTGATAGCTAGCTGCATTCAAGGATGCTTTCATGGAGTAAAATGTAGATACAAAAACAGAATATGCAGGTCCAAGTTTGGAAAGAATATGATAAATGCACTGTTTGTCTTCCCTCTCAATCTTACATTCTGCACATAAAAGCTTGAAAGTTTTGTACTTAGATAAATAATCTTGAATGCATGAAAAGTCACTTGGATTTAAAGAAATCAACTCATTTTCGAGTTGGTGACCTCGAATTTCATTGTGTTTACCAAACACAGTTTCCAACTTGTCCCAAGCAGTATTAGGTTCATCAATTCCAGATATGTGGAATTGCAAATCAGTAGAGATTGACATCCCAATCAATCCACGAGCTTCATCACATCTATTTGCCCATTTTATTTTCGTATCATCATCAGTGGGTTCTTTTTCTTTCCCTGTGGTAATTCTGAAAAGTCCTCTACTTCGTAGAACATCCTCCATACGAGATTTCCATGAGAAATAGTTAGAACTGTTAAGTAGAATATCACAATGGGCGGCCATATTTGTAAAGTAATGGCTGTAAAAGCAGAAACCAATAGTATGGATGTGAAGAGCTCGAAAAAATAGGCGGTTTCAAAAAAAATGGCACTGAAAACTGACTCTGTATGATGAAGTTATGCTTGAACAAAGAAACTGTTGAAGACGTCCCCAATAGTGACGTGGCAGCTAGAGAATGTCCAGCAAAAAAAGAACCCCCATCTTCCCAAGATGAACCTTTTGACAATCACTTTTAAAAAAGTTGCTTTAAGTGAATCACTTTTGTAAAATAAGTGATTTCACTTTTACAATGATATTACTTTTTAAATAGTGCAACAATAAATAAAAAACTTAAGTGACTCACTTGTATTTTTATTTTTTATTATTTAAGTGAGATGCACTTTTACAATAAAGTAACTTGAAAATAGAAATTGCATGCACTTTTCCTTTTAAAAGTAACTTTCTAAGACTTGAACTCAAGACCTATTAAGGAATAAAGCAACTTTAAACCAAGTGAGCTAGATTAAAAGGTATGTAAAATATGGGAATGAGGAAGGGGGCTTTTTTCTTTTCTTTTCTTTTCTTTTTCTTTTTTTTATTTTTATTTTTTTTTACTCTTCTTGCTCGGTTTGCGTGCTTGCCCTTTTTCCTGCAAAACAGACCACAAAACGAAACAAAAAAAACTTTTCCACACTTGTGGAGTTAGATCTTGTTAGCTTGCCCGGAAATTCTACGTTTTCTCTCTGTTTCTGATTTGCCGAGATCGCGCAAAGGTGCACGGCAAAGGGCATACGCAGCCGAGAAAAACCATTTCCCTTTCTGTTTCTGATTTGCCGAGATCGCTCAAGGTGCACGGCAAAGAGCATACGCAGACGGGAAAGCAACAATCCGAACCCAAAAAAATCTAACAGTAAAAAAAATGAAATATGAGATTTTTTTCTTATTAAAAAACGAAATAAAAAAAATGTGTCACTGTAACATTATACCTTCAGATCTGATGAAATACGCGTTTCTGGAGCAACCGGGAACCGTTTTCGATCAAACGAAAACTATTTACCAATGGAAACGACGCTCCGGACGCAATGGAATACCTCCCACATCCCATAAATGCACAGAAACACCAGAACTAGAAACCCTTTCGAGTTTCGGCAACAACAGTTCAAGATCTAGATCATAACCGGAAGCGGCACTTCATAAAAGCTCTGATACCATGTTCGGGTACACAGGGTACTACCAAAGGACCGAACACCAAGAGCAACAACTTCACACAAACAGATCACAGATCAACACACCGATGTTTTGACGTGGTTTAAACCCTCTTGAGGGAAACACTCCACGGCCCCAGCCAAATAGCTTCTACGGGACAATTTATTATGCAAAGAAAGAAAGTTACAAATGAGCTTCTCATAATCAATCAACTAAACAATGACCCTCCATGCTCTTTAAATAGAGATCATGGACCAATCGGGTGTTAAGCCACGGATCAAGGTTAGGTTTGATCTAAGAGAAGTTGAGCCGTCGGATCACTCTATGTCGGAAACATATCGTGACCGTCGGATTAAGTATTTACAAATGCATACTAATGCATACTAAAGAAACACACTATCCCTAACGGATATATTACACAAGTTGATCTTAACTAACTCCTAAGTGTTTAAATATCCTAACACCTCTGAATATCTGCATCCTTATAGAAACTACTGGAGTGTGCTCCCTCTTGATCTTTGCTTCTTGGATTACCTATTCTTGAACTTATATTCATTCTTGATCCCTATGCATGCTTGTTAGTATCATCATTGTTTTATCCTTAAGGACTCATACATAATCACACATTTATTAGTATAATCTTAATACTATCAAAACACAATAATCTTAAGCATGTATAGTCATGATCATTTCAAACAGAAATAATAAGCATTAGTATTCAAGGTTTCAGGGAAGTCTTCTTTTACTCATGCATATTCTTATTTGATCATAGAACTCTTCTGGTTAGTTAAATCATCAATCAAGATAAGAGATATAATATGCATAAAACCCGTGATTACTCAAACCTATACCTTCATGATTCTTCTGGTTAGTCATATCATCAATTATGGTAAGAAACATAATATGCATACAACCATGACTATTCAAACCTATGACTTCATGAATAATAATTATCAACAACAAAACAGTATAATATCCTAACACAAGGTAGGATTCTAGCTTGATATAAGAAAAACATACATGGATTAGCATGCTAGCTAGTTATGTCTAACATACTCGCATAATGTCTATTGGTTCTCTTCGGTGACTTGTGCTAGTAACCTGCATGTCTCATAAGTTAACCATTGTAGAACCAAGTTATACATATCTCGTAAGTAGATCTTCTATGTGATCCATGACAATGGATGAATCTTTGTCTTCATGTCACCATGATCATATGTTCTTGAAGTAGAACATGATTTGTCTTTCTTGGTGTACCTTTTTATGTTAGCGAACAACATAAACCTCATACAACATCACAATGCATTAGTACATTCATAACTGTCAAAACCTTAATCAATGAACATCTTCTATTAAGGTGATACGACAAGTCTAGTAATTAATCAAGATTGTACTATAATGATAAACATATGATAAACTTAACCATGAAACATACCTGTAAGCCATACCTGTCAAGATTGCTTGTAATCTTCTTATGGAAGGCCTTAGCCTCATCTCCCTCTGAGACAGGAACTTCTTCACTTATGCAGGTGACCAATCCATCCTCTTCTAGGATTAACCCAATCCACTTGATTTGCAGGAACTGGATCTGGAGCTGTAATAGGGTTTGTCAGAGAAACCCCAAAAATTCAAACTTTGAATTTCAAACTTCCGAAAGGATAGAAATATGCGCCTTGATAAGCTGATCAAGCTGGTATATTCAGAATTTGAAAACTACAAAGTTTCACTCCTCAATTTTGCCTTTGAAACTTTCAGATTCACTGGACGTGACCTCGAACTAGGGTTTGATGAAACCCACTCTTATTCCCAATCAAAAGATTTGATCCAAAGCTCTAAGCTTCTATTTTTATGAGGAGCTTCCAGCCGTGGTCACAGATTTCAAAAATTCCCATTTTTGCAGAAGCCCTTATTTCTCCACTTTTCTGATCAAAGTCCCAAACTAGGGTCTGACCAAGCCCGACCTTCTTCCCAACCAAAAATTCTGATCTTTGTCTCTAAATTTATATTTTGATGAGTATCATTCAGTCGTGGTCTCCGATTACAAAAATTCCAACTTTCTCCGAAGCCCTAAATTCCGGAAGCCATGAATGAAGGTGCTAAAAAATAATTCTGATTTGACAGAAATATGTACCTGATTGTTTCTGGTGTAACTCTAAACTTTTAAATCCACAGGGTCTGAAACATTTTCCTGAGATAGCCTAACATGTTATCTTTCCATCTCGATAATTCTGACCTCAATTGGATTCTCTGAGAGAGAGTTATGCCAACTGTCGCAACGTGACCTGTTTATGGGATAATACAGGAGAGCGAACTTGTATGGCGTGCCACATGTCACTGGTTCAACTTCGGCCTCTAAAACATTTTCTTGAGATATCCTGACCTGTTATATTTCCATCCCGATATGTCTGACATCAATTGGATTCTCTGAGAGAGATTTATGCCAAGTATCGCAACGTGACCTGTTTATGGGATAATACAGGAGAGCGAACTTTTACGGCGTGCCACGTTTCACTAGTTCAACTTCGGCCTCTAAACAATTTTCTTGTGATAGTAGAGTCTGTGTACTACCTGTCACATTTTATGAAATTTCATTTGGAGCTTCCTAGCCCAAGTTATGACCTTTTTCCCAAGGTCACCTAATTTTGACTCAGATCTGGAAGAGGCAGAAACCCTATATTGTATAGATCATAAATCACAAAGTACAACGAATTAGAGGTTTTCCTTTGGACACAAGGTACATGGAGATCTGATATTCAACCCGTAAATGTTTCAGATCTGAAAACTTCGCCAAAACAGATTTATAGCGAAAGTGCTATGATGACTGGTTTTTGCTATATCAAGCCCTAGCATCATAAGTGCAACAAGTGTCATACATGCCATATCATGCCTTCTTCCAGGCTAGCTCTGATACCATGTTAAATTTTCAGAATTTACTTCAATCTGATCTAGGATCTTAACTGAGAGAACAACATGTACAGCAAATCTATAGCATATCAATCATGGACACAATAATGCAAGCACACAAGAGACACGGAGTTTACTTGGGGAAAACCATAAAGGTGAAAAACCCCAATAACTTCCTCAGAGATAGATAGAGCAATGATACAACCAGAATACAAGAGATAGTCTTCTCCTAGCAGCAGAGCCTCCTCCTCCACAAGTGCGCCACTCTCCCAAGTGTAAGTGAGAGAATAGAATGTATAAAATGAGAGAGACACACTCTCTATTTATACATTAACTTGACTTGACCTTTACTCAACTAGGTCGGCCTCAACTTAACCACTTAACATAATGCTGAATGGGCCGACCCCCACTAGGGTGGTCTAATAACCCTTTGACCCACATGGTTGACCCCCAATAGGGTGGCCTAATAACCCTTTTACCCACATGACTTATACAGGGCCAACCCCAATAAGGTGGTCTAATAACCCATCAAGTATAAGTTATGACACTTACAATATAAATGACGACACTTGCATATAGAGGAATAATAAAATCTCTATAGGAATACAAACACTTCCGTATAGAGGAATAATACCATCTCTATAGGAGTGCAAAATACATATATGAAATACATGGGTGAAATACATTCCAAAGTTACATATACATCAACAAGAATCAAGTGCACAACCGGTACAGCAACCCATCCAGAACTAGAACCAGCAACCAATTCAGAATGTTAATCAAAATGTGAACCAGCCAAGGAATCCACCGCTGAACCAAAATCAGGGTGCGCATGTTTCAACAATCTCAGCAGAGCTCAAGCCACATGATTCCATCATGATGCAGCTGTTGCGGTGATCACTCGGGGAGGTGCAAAAACATGAGAAGACACTTCACATCCGCTGATCCAGTTGGTCGGGCCGAAGAAGGTGTCATTTGACATCAAATCAGAGCGCAAGACATTCCAGTAGGCACAATGGGCATTGGAAAAAGGTAAGGCTATCGTCTGTGACATGCCCCCTGTCTTTGATGACACATTAGACGCTGGTCAATCGGCGCAGTCTGGAACTTTGCAGAGATTCCTGGAAAGTTGTTTGTTGTTGGCAAGAGATCCTGCTGTGCTTGCCAAGATTGAGGGGTTGTTGCATCAATTTCCGAGGGGACGCCAGGAATCCGTAATGAATTCCTTACAACGGAGGAAGACTGGTTAGGAGATGCGGATGAATATTCAAATTGGAGACTACGATGTCGATTCAGATATTCTGGATCTTGGTTCGGATGTCAACATCTTAACCAAGTAGGCATGGAAGAAAATGGGGAGCCCCCCATTGGGCTGGTCCCCTGTCCAGCTCCGGTTAGCTAATCACGCTAAAGTGACGCCAATTGGGAGAGTCCCTCGGTTAGTGGTGGACATTGAAGGCATGAAGACCTACGCTGACTTCGATGTCATCGAAGTGGTTGAAGGAGGAAGCTCTTATCCCACATTGCTAGGGATCAGATGGGCTAATGATAGTAGAGCGGTAATCAACTTCAAGCGACGAATGATGACTTTTGAAAATCGCGATCTCAAAGTTATCGCCCTGTTGGATCCGGCTAAAGGAAGCAGATACCTTGAACCAGTGAAAGATGAAGATCCCAGCGGATGGGACCATGCATTCAATATTTCATAAGATTTAATTCATCCAACTAACAACGGTGAGCTTGGATGGCGTAGTGACAGCTCTGTGTCTTCTGAATCTGATGACACGCTAGAACACTAGCAGAACCGCTTGCATGAGGTGTCGTTCTATAAGTGTGGATTGATCACGCAGTCGCTCTGCCGTGTCACGACTGAAACGATCACACTCCCAACATATGAAGGACTGCCTGACTTGTCTAAATTTATGACGGAGTTTGAGGAAAGAATTTCAAAACCACAACGATTGCTGGCATTGGACGAAGCACTGAAGGTTGCTCTAGCACGCTGGTGGGAGACACACAAGGAATCAATTGAGGGATGGTTGAAATGCATAATATTGATGATGGTACGCTTCAACGATACCAAGGTCTACCACGATGGGAAGTATGATGGTCGAAACGATCCTGGCGACCATTTGATGGAGTGTCAGACATTATGGGCATCGCGACCAAGAGATGAATGGGTCCACGCATTTATCCATACTTTGGATGAAATGTCATGGTCATGGTATACGGCTTCTAAATTATGGGAAGAAATCACTACTTGGTTGGATTTGACCATCTGTTTTACTCATACGTTCAGTTTTGTTGATTCCAATTCGGATGTCCATAATGCTCTGCAGATCATTCGGGATGTGGTGCTAAAGGTTGTTCTCGCAGTGTACTCGGAGGATCCACATATGCATGGCCAGATGCAATCAATTATGGAATGTTACAATATCACTGGTGGGCCCGAAGACGGTGATGATCCACGGAATGTCAATATTCCAGAGTCTGAAGGAAGTCGCGATGTGGTACCGCCTAGTGCGCCAAGTGATCCGTTCAGTCAGCCCTTGAAGCTTCGCAAGATCAATATTGGGACGGAGGGCACTCCCAAATTAGCGAATGTTGGAGATTATTGGGATGATGAGATGATGGGAAAGGTCACTGATTTGTTACATGAGTTCCAAGACCTTTTCCCTATGAAGTTCTCCGAAATGAAAGGTATTTTGGGCGATCTAGGAGAAATGAAGATTCCCTTGAAACTAGATGCGAAACTGATCAGGCAGCGACTGTATCAACTCAATCCGCGACATCAGGAGAAGGTCAAGGTAGAACTTGATCGCATGTTGGATGCTGGTATCATTGAACCAGTTGAAGAGTCAAAATGGATCAGTCCTATGGTGGTGCAGGACAAGAAGACTAGCGAGGTACGCATCTATGTCGATCTGCGAAAGTTGAATGACACCTGCTTGCATGACCCCTTTCCAACACCGTTTACTGATGAAGTACTTGAGGGAGTAGGTGGCCAGGAGATGTATTCTTTCATGGATGGGTTCTCAGTCTATCATCATATCCGTATTTCCAAAGAAGACCGCCACAAGATGACTTTCGTGACCGAATGGGGATGTTTTCAGTATACCGTGATGTCGTTTGGATTGAAGAATGCACCTGGGATATTTTCACAGGTTGTTGTTGCTGCATTCAAGGATTTCATCCAGAAGTTCTTGCAAGTATACATGGATGATTGGACAATTTATGGTTTGATCCACGATCACCTGGCCAATCTGCGGTTGATGCTGGAACGCTGTCGCCAACACCAGATATCGCTGAATTTGAAGAAGTGCATTTTTTGTGCCCCGTTTGGGATATTGCTGGGCCACATCGTATGCAAACAAGGGTTGCTGGTCGATCCAGCAAATATTGCGCTTATTTTGAGTTTGACACCGTCAACCACTTTGAAGCAGCTGAGGGTGACTTTAGGACATACTGGGTATTACCGCAAGTCAATCAAGGGATATGCAGCGATCACCGCCCCTATGGAGAAGCTATTAAATAAAGATGCAGTATTTCAATGGAGCATTGAATGTCAGGATAGCTTTGAGCAGCTAAAGGCTAATATGGCTTCGGCACCAATACTAGTATTCCCGGAATGGAGTAAAGAATTCCATGTCCATGTTGATGCATTATCAATTGCACTTGTTGTGGTGCTAGCGCAACCAGGAGAAGGGGATCTCGATCACCCTATTGCTTTCTCCAGTTGGAAGCTGTCATCCGCAGAAAGGAACTACACCACTACCGAGCGGGAAGTATTGGCGATGTTCTATGCGCTACAAAAGTTTCGAGACTACTTATTGGGCGGACATTTCAAAATTTTCACAGACCATTCTGCCTTGAAGTACCTGATCAATAAGCCTGTGTTGGGGGGGGAGATATGTCACTGGTTACTTCTCTTTCAGGAGTTTGACTTTGAAGTAATTATGAAGCCAGGGCGGCTGAACTCCGGTCCTGATCTCTTATCGCGGATTGAAACAGGAGAGGAGCCGACTAATATCGAAGATGATTTTCCTGATGCGCAACTATTTAGGGTTGAAGTCACTGATGGCTATTTTGAAGAAATCATTAAGTTTCTGGCAACAAGTACCGCACCAGAAGAGCTCACCACTAGTCAAAAGAAGTAGTTGGTGGTTAAAGCTGCAGACTTCTAGCTCATCGCAGGAGAGTTATACAAGATGGGTGCAGATGATATATTGCGACGATGTGTCTTTCCACACAAGCAAGCGCAGGTATTGGCAGAAGCACATGGAGGAGTGGCTGGAGGACACTACGGCGGTCGGGTGACTGCTAGAAATGTGCTTTGTGTGGGGCTCTGGTGGCCCACGCTCCATAATGATGCGACCGACTATGCGTAGTCCTACAACATATGTCAGAGAACTGGGAAGCCATCCAGGAGGGACGAGATGTCATTGATGCCTCAGTTAACACTACAGCCATTTGACAAATGGGCAGTGGATTTTGTTGGACCAATCAATCCACTAGGTAAGCACACTGGTGCAAGATACATCATCACTGCAACAGACTATTTGACCATATGGGCGGAAGCTGCACCAGCTATTGATTGTTTTACAGCCATGGCTACATGGTTTTTGTTTGATAACATTATCACTCGTTTCTGCTGCCCCAAGATATTGTTGAGTGATAAAGGCAGCCACTTTCTCAATCACACCATCAGCGCACTGGCAGAGGAGCTGCAGATTCGGCATAAGAAGAGCACACCATATCATCCACAGGAAAAGGGCACGGTGGAAGCTTTCAATAAGATATTGGAACATGCGCTGACAAAGGTGTGCAATACGAACCACGATGACTAGGACCTCAAAATCCCAACAGTATTGTGGGCCTATCGCACCACATGTAAAAGGTTGACGGGTCAGATACCATTTAAGCTGGTATATGGACAAGAAGCAATCATGCCCATGGAGTACATTGTTCCAAGTCTGTGCATCGCAGCAATGACAGGCATGGATTATGCAGCAGCATTAGAGGAACGTCTAGTGCAGTTAGCCGAGCTGGAGGAATATTGCTTTATCGTCGGTTTCAATCAAGGTGTGGAGAAGGATTTCCAGAAGGCTTGGCATGATCGCCACCTCAAGAACAAATAGTTTCAATAGGGTGATTTGGTGTTGTTGTATGACAGCAAGTTTATGAAACATCCAGGAAAATTGCAGATGCATTGGCTTGGTCCGTATCGCATTAGTAGCATCACCTCAGGAGGAGCAGTACAGTTGCAACAGTTGGATGGAGCGATGCTCCTCAAGTTGATTAATGGTAGTAGGTTGAATCCCTATCGGTCAAGCTTGGAACATTGCGATACCTGAGTCGCATCGGGAAAAAAAAACAAGTGTAGATTGATCGGTGGCAGGGTGGTGCACCAACAGGAACGGAAGGCGAAAGCAGGGAGGCTTCTGCCGCAAGCTAGGAGCAACCCGCGACAGGTGGCAGGGCCGCAACCGGGTCAAATCAGCAATAAATGCCAAAAGTTAAAACAGTTAATTAACTGCGCATGTTCAAATGATGGGAATTAATGGCGGATCCGGCTGATCGACTGACAGGATCGATGGTGGATTTGCATCATTAATACAAGATTTCGGTTGAATTAATGCAGGATTTAGTGATGATTACGGTGAATTCGGCTGGAGGCTATAAAAACGGGTAGAAGTTGGTCGGAAGGCACCGAGATTTTAGTTGTTAACTTCCTGTATAGAGCTGACGAGTATTATTATATCTTGGTGAGTGTAGTTGTGCGTTGGGTAAGGTTCAGTTGCACTTGCAGAGTGTTGTTAGGACGAAGAAGCTATCATTTGTGAGCACTGGGTAAGGTATGCCACGAGAGCTAGAAACAATTGATATTAGCAGTGAGGTTGAGTCTCCTTTCACCGGGATTGTAGTTGAGGAAGAAGTTGCATCTGCGGGAGACGTCAATCTTGAGGCAGAAGTCGCAAACATGCCGGTGGGAGCATCAGTCGTCGTCAAGAAGTGTAGAGGGGGTCACCATTTTGAGTCCCCACAGAGCAAGAGGCAACTTAGATCCTCTGACGGGGTGGTAGCTGAAGCTCAAGTGTAGTTTGGGAAGTCCAGTCACCACGCTGAAAAATCTATCCCAGGGGAGGGACTGTTGGCTGTTGACATCCCTGGGTATATCCCTCCCAGTTGGCCAGATGCTACCCCGCGCAAGCTGAACCCAAAGCAGAAGTATGGTGTGAAGATGCCCACACTCCCTTCCCGAATGGAGTGCTCTGTTGATATTAGGCTGGCGTTGATGCACCTCCTCTATGATGATCATGATATGGTGGCCCACCCAGACATTGCATCGGCCCCATATGTGCCCAGGTCACACCTTACCGCAACGCCGATTGTACAGGACTGGGCACGAGGATTGAAACAGGCCATCTTGTTAGGGCTCATTAACATGTCACATTTCAGGTGGATGGCATAAGTTAACACGCGTATGAAGTAGCTGCTTGCTTGCTTCCATGGTGGTTCATTGTGGCTGGATAGAGAAATTTTGGTTACTGTTGATTTTATCTCCCACATTACCGGGTTGCCTAAAGATGGATTCCACCAGTCGTAATACTTCCAAGGGAAGGTGAACGACAAAAAGCGGGTAGGATAGCTGGTGAATAAATATGGCTTGGAGATGGATGGCCGTGGGTATCGCACCGACAGTATCAATGATAAGGAAGTACTCATCGGCACCAAGATTTTATCCTGCAAGGTGATCAAGGGTGGTCGTCCTAACCAGTGCAACTCAAGGATTTCCGCATGTGTAGTACAATGCGTGGAGGGCGTCCAAATGAACTGGTCCTTGTTTTTGTTGAATCAATTAGCAGAGGATGTTACGGCAGTTCAAGCTGGTAAGGGCTCGTTCACATATAGCTGGCTGTTGCTCTTGATTGCATTCGTGGCTTGGAAGGAGCCCGACACATACCAGGGCATGGATGTTGAGGCTGCCAAAGAATGGCGAGGTGCGCGTTATCAAAACTTATGGTATGTATGGGAGCCAAAGCGACTCTGGGATTCCCAATTTCTATTCTGGCTCTATTGGGAGATGCTTTGTGATGCAGCGACAAAGGTACCACGGATATCTAAAGACACTAAAACAAGGTTTAAGTCGATCATGGAGTTTGTGATTCATCCGCATGCTATTTACATGCAGGCAAGGCGTGACCCTAGTCAGCAATGGCTGCTGACCCCTTACAAAGTAACGACGGAAGCATTGGAGGCCATCATGAATGATTGGCCACCAGAATGGCATGAACCTGTGGCATTGGTCGAGATTGAGGCTGGAGAGCCAATGTAGGGTCCAGAAGATCGTATATCGGCACAGGACCTGCACAGCCATCAGGATTCTAGTCAAGAGTCAATTAAAACACCGATAGATGATGATAGTGACCACTCCTTGGAAGAGCACAGAAGAAAAGGGCACCAGGACCCGGCAACAATCAATGGGTTTCCCTTGTCGGCAGAATCACACTTGGGTCGACTTATAAAATCAATCGTTGATGCATTCACCACAACAACTCAGAAGATGACAAGGGCGACCAATGAAGGATTCCATGCGCTCACTGCTTGGGTGGACTCTGTGTACGACATGGTTTTGTGAAGGGCACCAGAAGATGCAGTGGCACCACAAGTTAGCACAAGTAGAACCACGCCATGGGTCAGGAATGTGGAGATTCCCCCGATTGCGATTGCGACTGAAGACGAGGCGGTGAACACATTGATGCAGCAGCTAAAGAAGGTGACCATTAATGTGAACACATTGCCAGCGGAAGGATTGACCACTATGCAAGCAGCTACCAACTGGGAGACGACAGACCGACTACGAGAGATTAGTGGCATGTACGTATGATTGCAGGAGAGCGAGGCCGATGCGAAGTGCACCATTGAAGAATTGAACGGCCGGGTTGCTTCAGCACGGCAGGTTGTGGATGAACTCGAAGAAGACATTAAGAGAGAACGGGCCGAGAAGGTGCACGAAATCGAAGGACTAAAGAGGGAACACGATTTCCTTATTGTAGAGAAGGCCCGTATGTGGGATGACAGTGTACGGGTCGACTAGGCCATCACGGAAGCTTATCAGCATGTGCCGGAGCCCACTAAAGAGGTGGATGTGCTCCAACGGGTGCAGCGAATGGGGGCTACCATTGTCCAGTTGCGACAGGAGAATCAAGAGTTGAAGGCTCAGTTGAATCCTGGTACTCCTCAAGTTGAAGTCGACGACAGAAAAAGGGCGATTAAGGAGGTCGCAACTCAAATGGAGGAGCTAGAAAAGGCCGCGACGAAGCTCACAGTCGATACCATACAGTTTTGGAGCCGAATTGTCCAAGACGAGAAGGTTGACCAGTTGATCAAGTATCGGTAGGACGCAGAGGGACAGTTGGAAACTCTCAAGGCATCCATGCACACAATGCCACCCATGGAACAGGTCGCCAAGTCTCAAGACTTAAAAGAATTGCAGCAATGCGTTACCAAGGCTGATGAGCGACAGAAGAAGCATGTTGCGCAGTTGGAGCAGTTTCAAGATGTCGAGGGACAGTTCATGACCAAGGCAGCTGAGGCGCTTCAGGCAGTATAGAAGGGTCGTCAACAGGTGACGGTAAAGCTCACTATGCATCCATCTATAGAAGATGTGGTCGACAGTCAAGTGGTGGCTACGGAAGTCAAGGAAATGGTGACAACAGTCGTGCAGCAGTACGAAGACTTCAAAGAGAATACCACAGAATACACCATGTCCAGTTGACGTGGCTCGAGGGCGAGCCATAAGATTGTGTTGGGGGCCTATTGGTAGGTGGTTTGGTAAGGAAGAATCGCAGCATCGCTGATGCTGCGACACATCATAAGAGGTCACGAAAGGAAGAAGGCTGCATTATTTTATGTAATTTTTGAGTCGTTTGTACCATAGAATGCGGGCTTTTGGGTCATTGGACCATATGAGATGTAATTTTGAGTTAATTGTACCGTAGTAGGTGGGTTTTTGGGCCATTTGGACCGTGTCAGTTAGATTTTGGGTCAATTGTCCAGGAGTCGGTTAGGAAGTTGTTAGTAAGAGGACAAGCATTGTAAAGGTGGAAGCCTATATATAGACAGAAAGTGGTAGTTCGTAGGAGAGGGAGAAAGAGAGAGGGACAGAGAGATATATCTTAGAGATGCAGTTGTTGCATATGTTCTAAGATCAAGAGATATCACTGAGATCTAGTTTTGAAGAGATGTTGTATCAAGGTTTTTCTGAAGTAATATGACATGACGGAACTGTTTGGTGAAATTCCTTGCGTACCTTTTGTGTTAATGCCTGTTGTGATGATTTCGTGCTGCAAGTTGACCTTTTAATGTTATATTTGTTTTATTGTGATGAATGACTCTGTTAAATAATGTCATGAATACAAATGATGTTAATCTTGAATGCATAGATATATTTTGGATGCTGTGATAAGTTGAGTAATTGTTGTCGCAATCATCCTCCTTCATTCGGTGGAAAAATGGTTCCGTCCACTCTCCCTTGATCGCCTCGGGTGATACCTCATCTGCTCTTCAGGTGTTGCTGGGCAGGCCAAATCCTGTCTAGGTCGGTGCTCAAGGAGATCGCGGTTGGTTGGTGTCGACAGTGATGGGAACCCCTGTCAACTGGGTTTGAGTCAACAAGTAGGCAGAATACCAATCCAATATGATTGATATTGAAGGTAAGATTAATGATCAACCCATTACTATTTTAATTGATTTAGGGGCAAGTCATAGTTATATTGATTCCACTTTGGTTGAAATTTTTAATTTAAAGAAAATAAAGCGTGATAAGTCATGGTTGGTATAGTTGGCTACTAGAACCAAAAGAAGAATCAGTGAAACAGTAAAAAGTTGCTCTTTGGATATGAATGGACTCCATACATATATATATTTGAACATAATACCTCTTGGTTCTTATAATGTACTCATTGGAATGGATTGGTTGGATGCACATCATGTCATGTTAGATTGCCATAACAACACTCTCACTTGTCTTGATGAAGAAGGAAAGCATAAGATAATGAAAGGCATTCCAGGGCCTATTTCCATAGAGCATGTTTGTAAAGTACCCATTTTTTCCCTTCATGACATATTTGGATTTCAATATAAATATTGTATACATGCGATGTATGTTTTCCCTAGTGTGGAGCTCAAGACCAAGGCCCGCTAATGGATGCTAGGTTTTTATGTAAAGGCAAGTAGTTATATTCTGTTATCCATGTGCTATTAAGCCATGGTACATTGTAAATGATGTAAATATTATTATTGCAATAAAAATACCAAAGAAACTGGCTATGGAGGAAACTAATGAGAGGGGGACATGTGTATCCACTAGGGAGAGGTGAGGGGGTTCTGGGATTGAACCACAGACTTCCAAATGTCATCTTGAGAACCCCTTTGACCATCCTTGCTGACATTTAATTCTGCTGCAAAAGGTGGTTGAAGAAACTATTCATGAAATCGATGGAGTGTGGGAAAACCCCGAATTTTTGGATGGCAGGTTATGGGGCTTTGTTTACCTTGACCCTACATGTCACTATATCCCTGGGAATTTGTATTCCTTGATCTACATTCCATTAGGCACTAGCGCAAGGAGTTTGGATGCAGAACAGAGAGCCGAGCAGTGAGTAAGGAAAGGAAATCGTGATTCTTAGAAACCCTGATTTAGAGTGCCGAACTTGCCTAAAAATTTGTGTGGGAAGCTCAATCCAGTAATGGATCCATTGGCCTGAACCCTAGGGAATATTTGTAGCATGTGAGATACTAAGAAACCCTTGAGAAAACCCTGTTTTGGTGGCCGAGAACCCAGCTGCGGGATAGAGTTGTTTTGGCCATAGAAGTTGAGAAAACCCAAGTGGAAATGACAGAGAAGAATAGGACAGAAGGTAGGGTTGCTTGATAAACCCAGTGAAGGATAGAGTCTCAAGTATCCAGCAGCTTGGACCTTTCTATTCCCACTCTGAAGAGAACTGGAGGGAAGGAATGTCCTGAGGGACTATGCAACAGTGAAGGGAATACTTCCTTTTGTTGGGTGTGGTAGATATTATGGGTGCCAAGACTGTTTGAGTGTGAATTGAGAGGCATGTAGCTCCGAGATTGAGTTCACTAGATTAGCATCCTCCTCCATTGTTCCTAAATGCTTGATAAACCCAACTGTGTGTTGGATTAGCATGTGTGTTTGGGAGAATCCATGGTTGTGAGCGATCCTATTTAGTTCCTCCCTAGTGGATACACAGCCCAGCTTGGGGGTAGTCTCTTAGGTGAAATAATATAGTATGGACAGAGACCTATGGTTGGGTGGAACGTTTCTCTCACATAGCCAGTTGCTTGGACAACTTATTTCTAAAGATAAGTGTTCTATGTGTTGTTAAATGATGCTAATTTCATATATATGTTTATCTGTTATTTCAAGTAAATTAAATGGACAATAACATGAATTCAGTCGGTAGAAATTTTTTGTATAAGCCTAAGTATGAGGCTGATTCATGTCTTATTTCTTCACCATTTACTTGTGTTAAATGTGCTACTAATATTGCATGTTGTAGATGCATGGGTCAAATTTAGTTCCACTGTACATGTTTGTTATGCATTGCACACACTTCTAAACAGACTGCATTGCATCACTTGGACTTGGGGAAGGAATTAGGAAACCACTGTTGTGTTTCATGATCCCTATGTGGTTCAGATGAAGGGGGAATCCATGACAGAGTGAAACCATAACTCCTTGCAGAAGGGTAAAGAGGTATTGAGGAAGTTGGGGCAATGATTCATTTGGGAAAATGACGAATTCATATTTCTCAGATTTAGAATTGGATCACACCATTGCATAGTTCTCAATGAGCGATTTCCAACCGTACCAGATTTTCCAAAAATGGACTTAGGATGAGAAAGTTATCTGCCTAGGAAGTTGGTAGTATCAAGGGTATGTGATCCCAACCTTCAAACCAGCAATGTGGATTGCAGATTGCGGAGGTCGGAGGATCAAACCTTCAGAATTATACGTTATGGATCCGACTTTCCGAATATGCAAGGAAGATTGCGGATTGCAGAATTCGGAAGGTGATTTTTCCCCGGAGTTGTGAACTGAGTTTCCAACTTACGACTTTCGCAACGCGGATTGAGGATTGCGGAATTCGAACGAATGATTTTCCCAAACTTGTGAATTTGAGGTCCCGACTTCCGAGTTCCACAACACAGATTTCGGATTACAGAAGTCGGATAAGTAAATTTCTCGGATTGGTGAATTTTGGAGTTCCAAATTCCGAGTTCCACAAGGCATATTGCGGATTGCGGAAGTTAGAGGAGCAATTCTTCAAAGTTGAGATTTTGGAGTTTCGACTTTAGAGTTCTACAAGGAGGATTACGGAAGTCGGAGGTGCGATGTCGTCGAAGTTGAAATTCGCGGTTCTGACTTCCGATTTACAACTGCGGACTGCAGATTGCGGATCGAAGATAATTGCGGTTGTGTAAAAGAGCAGAGTTGTTGATAAATTTTGGAAGAAAAAAATTATCAAGATTGTTCCCCCATCATTCAAAAGGGAACTAAGGGGATCACGGATGTGAAATATTGGTATCAGATCCCAAGGTTTCTACACTGGGGATGTTTGGGCCTAATTAGAAGGCATAATAAGCTCTATGAATTGTTCCATGATTTTTTTTGTTAAAACTGGATGTTTTATGTTTTATATTGTGTCTAATAAACGTCTCTATAATGAACAGTGTTGCAGCTAATAACATTTGAACAGTGTAGCAGAGAGGAGCATGAAAGGGGAAAGGAAAATGGTGACCATGAATGACACCTAGGATCCTTAATAGCATGATGAAGACATGCTAGGAGAAAATGTGCAAGAAGATCATGCTGAGATCGAATCCAATGGGAGAAGGGAGCAAATAACCCCTTAGAATTTGGTTGAAACCATGATAAGCTTCAATGAAAGGTTGATGAAGGCTCAGGAAGAAAAGAATCATCTTAATGTTGCTATTTTACAGAGCCTCACTGATATGCAGCAGAGGGTAAAACTTGTGTCCAACCCAAGCAACATAGGAAAAGAAGGAAGGGGTGCAGAAAGTCGCTCTAGAGGTCGTTCTATGAAGAGGACTCCAAGCCCAAGGAAGAGTTCTATGAGCAAAAATCGCAACACACCCTCTTCAAGATCTTCTTCCAGCCGATTGTGTGACTCAAGAGGCCCTCGAAGAAGTCCAAGGAATACTTCTAACAGGTTTGAAGGAAGAAAGAGATCCAAAGGAATTCCACAAGGATAATTTAGGAAGGCAAGGCCTCAAACATTTGATGGAGAAAGTAAGACTAGCCAAGAGGCAAAGGCATGGCTTTTGGGGATGAAGAAATACTTCAGGATCCATGACTACTCAAGAAATGAAAAGGCCAGAATTTCCATTTACAATTTAAATGGCGGAGCTTCAATTTGGTGGGAGCACCTCATGCAAGTGAAAAGGATCAATGAAAGAAGGATCAGTTGGGAGATATTTAACAAGTATTTCAAGGAAAAATACCTATCCTCTAGGTATTATGAAAACAAGAGGAAAGAGTTCAATGAACTCAGGTTGGGACAAAAATCTATGGATGAGCATGTCCATAAGTTTTTGGAATTGTTAAGGTATGTGGACTATATCAAGGATGAGAGGGTTAAGATCTAGTGTTTCCTTGGGAGTCTACCTCAAAATTTTAGAGATAGGATTGAGTTTTTTAATCCACCAAAGCTTGATTAAGCCATTAGGATGGTGGTGCATTGCTATGAACAGAGCAAAGGAAAATCGGAGTTTCAACCAACATGGAAAGGAAAACCAAATGGGAGGTTTGATCAAATGAAAAGTGGATTCATGCCACCATTCAAAAGTCATCCCATAAATTTTCTACAAGGCCAGCAAGCAAGAAGTGGAAACAAGCCAGCAGTTGTAGTATAAAAAAGCACCAAGAGGACCACTTCAATGTTGGGTATGTGGAGGAAACCACATGCTTAAAGAGTGTCCACATCGGAGGGAGAAACTACAGTGGAGGATATGGAAAGGGAAGCGCCTCTCGAATCTATGCAGCATTGGATAATCATCAAGCAGACCATCAGTCAACAGTGGTGGAAGTTGAAGGTAAGATTGCTAAGAAATCCATTTCTGTTTTGATTTATCCAGGATCTGCTCATATTTATGTTTCTCCAAAGATGGTTGAAGGTTGTTCTCTTATAAAAACGAAGCATAGTGAGTCTTGGATAGTTCAGTTAGCCACAGGGACCAAGAGAAAAGTGAGTGAGGTAGTGATGGAGTTCCCCATGGAGTTGAATGGACTAATCACAAATATAAATTTAAATGTCCTACCATTAGGATATTATTATGCTCTAATTGGTATGGATTGGTTGGAACGGAATAGAGCCAAGATAGATTTCTATGAAAAGGTACTTGAATGCATTGATGAAGAGGGTAGACCCATATTGGTAAAGGGAATTCCCAATCAAATCTCAGTAAGACAAATTTCAGCCTTATAGTTGAAAATTTTTTATAAGAAGGGTTTCCATTTATATGTAGTTCGCATATCAGATTCATCATAGGATCAAGGACCGAGGATAGAAGACTTCTAGTTGTTGCAAGAGTTCAAAGATGTGTTTTCGGATGAAGTGATTGGGATGCCACCAAAGAGAGATATTGATTTTACCATTGATCATGTTCCAGGAGCAACACCAATTTCCAAAGCTCCTTATAGAATGAGCACACCAGAATTGATAGAGTTAAAGATGCAGCTACAAGAATTAATGGAAAAGAAATATATCGGGCCAAGTGTATCTCCTTGGGGAGCACAGATGTTGTTTGTCAAGAAGAAGGATGGGAATTTAATGTTGTGTATTGATTATAGACAACTCAACAAAGTGCCAATCAAGAATAAGTATCCATTCCCAAGAATTGATGATTTGTTTGATAAAATGAAGGAAGCTAGAGTGTTTTCAAAGATTGAATTAAGGTATGTCTATCATCAAGTGAGGATAAAAGAAAAATACATTCACGAGACATCTTCCAGGACAAGATATGGTCATTATGAGTTCACAGTGGTGCCATTTGGTCTTACCAATGCACCTTCTACATTCATGTGTCTCATGAATAGTGTCTTCAGCCAGTATTTGGATAAGTTTGTGATAGTTTTCTTGGATGACATTCTTGTTTATTCAAGGAATGAAGAAGAGCATGATGAACATCTAAGAATGGTGTTGCAAGTTCTTAGAGAGAACCAACTGTATGCAAAGCTGAGCAAGTGTGATTTCTATCAAAACAAGATACGGTATTTGGGTCATGTCATCTTAGAAGAGGGAATTGCAGTGGATCCAAAAAATATTGAATCCATAATGGATTGGCCTACTCCAAAGAATGTTTCATATGTTAGATATTTTATGGGTCTTGCAGGCTATTATAGAAGGTTCATTGAATGATTCTCCAAGATAGCTCATCCAATTACATCATTGCAGAGGAAGAATGTTAAGTTTGTATGGTCTGAAAAATGTGAGAGAAGCTTTCAGCAGTTAAAGAAGTTACTTATCAGTGCTCTTGTTTTGAATATTGCAGATCCAAGGAAGGATTTTATAGTGTGCATAGATTCTTGCATTAATGAAGGGCTAGGTGGAGTGCTCATGTAAGAATGATTTGTGATTTGCTATGAGTCAAGGAAATTAAAAATCATGAAAAGAATTATGCCACACATGATTTAGAGTTGGCATCCATAGTACATGCTCTTAAGATGTGGAGACATTACTTGTTGGGAAGAAATTTTGAGCTTAGGACATACCACATGAGATTGAAGTATTTGTTTGACTAGCCAAACTTGAATGCTAGGCAAGCAAGGTGGATGGAATTTCTTTGTGAATTTGATTTTGAAATTAAGAATGTAAAGGGGAAAGAGAATAAGGTTGCAGATGCTCTCAGCAGAAACTTTCATGTTGCAGCAGTAAGTATGTGCAAATCAGATTTGAAGGCAAGAGTTCTCAAAGCCCAAACTAGTGACGGAACTTACCTTCAAATTAAAGAGAATTTGCAGCAGGGAAATGTAGATAAAAGGTGTGCAGGATATCATTTTGGTGAAGATGATATTCTGTTGTATCAAGGTACTAGACTGTATATTCCATATTGTACAGATTTGAAGAAGCTAGTGATGGATGGAATACATCAAATTCCATACTCTGGACATCCAGGATATCAAAAGACAATCACAGCAGCAATAAAGCAGTACTTTCGGCATGGGATGAAGAAGGACATAGCAGAATACATTTCTAGATGTAAAAAATGCCAATAAGTCAAGGCAGAACATCAAAATCTAGTAGGATTGTTGCATCCTTTTCTCATTCCGGAATGGAAGTGGGAAGTAATTTCTATGGATTTTATAACAAGATTGCCAATGACAGTGAGGAAGAATGATTCAATTATGGTAGTGGAGGACAAGCTATCAAAGGTAGCTCACTTTATTCCAGTCAAGTCCACTCATAAGACAAGTGACATAGCCAATATTTTCATGAAAGAGATATTCAGATTGCATGGACTTCCCAAAGCAATAATTTCAAACCGAGATGTAAAGTTCACATCCAATTTTTGGAAGGGACTATTTCAGGAATTGGGAACTCAGCTAAACTTTAGTACAACGTATCATCCTCAAACAGATGTTCAAACTGAGAGGGTGAATCAGGTTCTTGAATACATGCTGAGAATGTATGTGATGGACAAACCATCCAAGTGGGAGGACTACCTACACTTGGTAGAATTTGCATACAATAATGGACATCAAGCAGCATTGGGAATGAGCCCTTTTGAAGTATTGTATGGCAAAGGATGCAAAACTCCATTGAATTGGGATAATCAAGTGAACAAGGTAGTGCTTGGACCAGAGATGATCAAGGAAATGGAGCAAGAAATTGTTAAAATCATGAAGAATTTAAAGGCAGCTCAGGACAGGAAAAAGAGTTATGCATATTTGAAAAGAGTGCATAAGGAATTTAATATTGGGGATCATGTTTACTTGAGATTGAAGCTAGGGAAAAGTTCCCTAAAGTTGGGGAGTTGTGCCAAGTTGGCACCCAGATATTGTGGGTCATTTGAAGTCCCTGATAGGATAGGACTAGTTGCATATAGAATTCCATTACCTGCTAACATGAGATCTCGTAATGTTTTCCATGTTTATTTGCTTAATAAATATGTACAATTGTACATGATCCTAATCACATAATTGATTGGAATGTGATACAGGTGGAACCCGAGGGAGAGTTCCAAGTGGAGCCTATGTGCATCCTCGACAAGAAGGTCACATTTATCTAGAATCGAGCTATCGAATAGGTGAAGGTGCAATGGAAGCACCTTAGTCCCGATGAGGCTACATGGGAGCTGGAGGATTCCATGAGAGAGGCATTCTCATTTTTTTCAATTTTGAGAACACCAAGGACAATTTTTTTCTAAGGGGGAGGGAAATGTAATGTCCTCATTTTGACCCTGAGGAAATATTTGGCTTTCAATGTAAATATTGTATACATGCGATGTATGTTTTACCTATCATGGATCTCAAGGACAAGGCCCGCTATTGGATGCTAGGTTTTTATGTAAATTCAAGTAGTTATATTATGTTATCCATGTGCTATTAATCCATGGGACATTGTAAATGATGTAAACATTATTATTGCAATAAAAATACCAAAGAAACTGGCTATGGAGGAAACTAATAAGAGGGGGACATGTGTATCCACTAGGGAGAGGTGAGGGGGTTGTGGGATTGGACCACAGACTACCAAATGTTATCTTGAGAACCCCTTTGAAATTCCTTGCTAACATTTAATTCTACTGCAGAAGGTGGTTGAATAAATTGTTCATGAAACCAATGGAGTGTGGGAAAACCTTGAATTTTCGGATGGTAGGATATGAGGATCTATTTACCTTTACCCGCACGTCACTCTACCCCTGGGAATTCGTATTCCTTGATCCCCATTCCATTAGGCACTAGCGCAAGGATTTTGGACGCAGAACAGAGAGCCGAGCAGTGTGTACAGAAAGGAAATCGCGATTCTGAGAAACCCCAATTTAGAGTGTCGAACTTTCCCAGAAATTCGTGTGGGAAGCTCAATACAGCAAGGGATCCATTGGCATGAACCCTAGGGAATATTTGCAGCATGTGAGATACTCATAAACCCATGATAAAACCCTGTGTTGATGGCCTAGAAACCAGCTGTGGGATAGAGTTGTTTTGGCCATAGAAGTTGAGAAAACCCAAGTGGAAATGACATAGAAGAATAGGACAGAAGGTAGGGTTGCTTGATAATCCCAGTGAAGGATAGAGTCTCAAGGATACAGCAACTTGGACCTTTCTATTCCCACCCTGAAGAGCACTAGAGGGAAGGTATGGCCTGAGGGACTATGCAGCAGTGAAGGGAATACTTCCTTGTGTTGGATGTGGTAGGTATTGTGGGTTCCAAGACTATCTAAGTGTGAATTGAGAGGCTTGTAGCTATGAGGTTGAGCTCACTGGCTTAGCATCCTCCTCCATTGTTCTTAAATTCTTGATAAACCCAACTGTGTGTTGGATTAGCATGTGTGTTTGGGACAATCCATGGCTATGAGTGATCATGTTTAGTTCCTATTTAGTGGATACACATCCCATCTCGGGGGTGGTCTCTCAACTGAAAGAATATAGGTTGGACAGAGACCTATGGTTGGGTGGAACGTTGCTCTCGCATAGCCATTTCCTTGGACAACTTCTTTCTAAAGATAAGTGTTCTCTATGTTGTCAAATTATGCTAATTTCCTATATATTTTTATCTGTTATTTCAAGTAAATTGAATGGAATGATTACATGAATTCGGTCAGTAGAAAGTTTGTGTATAAGCTTGAGTATGAGGTTGATTCATGTCTGATTTATTCACCATTTACTTGTGTTAAATGTGCTACTAATATTGCATGGTGTAGATGCATGGGTCATATTTAGTTCCATTGTACGTGCTTACTGTGCATTGCACACACTTCTAAATGGACTGCATTGCATCACTTGGACTTGGGGAAGGAATTAGGCAACCCCTGTTGTGTTTCATGATCCCTCGGTCGGTCGGATGAAGGGGGAATCCATGAAAGAGTGCAACCAGAAGTCCTTGCAGAAAGGTAAAGAGGTATTGAGGAAGTTGGCGCAATGAGTCATTTGGAAAAATGATGAATTCATATTTCTCAGATGTAGAAGGGGATCACACCATTGCATAGTGCTCGCTGAGATATTTCCAACGGTACCATATTTTCCAAAAATGGCCTTAGGATGAGAAAGTTATCCGCCTGGGAAGTTGGTAGTAGCAGGGGTATGTGATCCCGACCTTCCGAACCCACAATGCGGATTGTGGATTGCGGAGGTCGGAGAATCAAACCTTCATAATTATACATTATGGACACGAATTTTCGAATCCGCAAGGTGGATTGCAGATTGCGGAAGTCTAAAGGTGATTTTTCCCTGTAGTTGTGAACTGAGTTTCCAACTTCTGCAACGCGGATTGCAGATTGTGGAAGTCGAAAGGTGATTTTTCCCTGTAGTTGTGAACTGAGTTTCCAATTTCTACAACGCGGATTGCGGATTGTGGAAGCCGGACAAGTGATTTTTACAAACTCATGAATTTGAGGTCTTGACTTCCGAGTTCTGCAACGCGAATTGCGGATTGCAGAAGTCGAATAAGTAAATTTCCCATATTGGTGAATTTTGGAGTTTCGACTTTCGAGTTCCGCAAGGTGGATTGCGGATTGCAGAAGATGGAGGAGCAATTCTTTGAATTTGATATTTTGGAGTTCCGACTTCCGAGTTCCGCAAGGCGGATTATGGATTGCGGAAGTCGGAGGTGCGATGTCGTCGCAGTTTTAATCTGTGGTTCTGACTTTTAATTTCCAACTACGAACTGCGTATTGCGGACTGAAGATGATTGTGGTTGTGTAGAAGAGCAGAGTTGCGGATAAGTTTTTTGTTAAAAATTTATCATGCTTGTTCCCCCATCACTCAAAAGGGCACTGAGGGGATCGGGACGTGACAATGTTTCAGTTGTATGGCTAAAAAGATGCTTCATAAAAGGGTGTCAGATGTATGCATATCATGTGGAGGAACCAAAACAGGATAAGGATCCTAACTTGGAATATTTCCTAGTATTACAGGAATATGCAAATGTGTTTAAAGAAATACTAGGATTGCCACCAAAAATAGATATTGATTTCTCTATTAAATTGGTGCCTGGAGTTGCTCCAGTTTCCAAAATATCATATAGAATAAGTTCGCCTGAATTGCAAGAATTACAAATATAGTTTGAAGAGTTGTTGAAGAAAGGGCACATGCAGCCAAGTGTGTCTCCTTGGGGAGCGCCAATACTCTTTGTAAGAAAGAAAGATGGAACCTTGAGATTGTGTATTAACTTCAAGAAATTAAATAAGGTTACAATGAAAAACAAATATCCTCTACCCCGAATTGACGACATGTTTGACCAGCTGAAGGGGGCAAGCATTTACTCCAAGATAGACTTGCTATCGGGGTATCATCAAGTGAGAATAAAGGATGAAGATATCAACAAAACAACCTTTAGGACCCAATATGGTAATTATGAGTTTGTGGTACTTCCATTTGGATTATCAAATGCACCAGCTACTTTTATGTGCTTAATGAATGGCATATTTAGATAGTATTTGAACAAGTTTTACATTGTATTTTTAGATGAAATTCTCATTTATTCAAAATCAATGGAAGGGCATGAGGAGCATTTGAGATTAGTTCTACAGGTATTAAGGGAAAATTAGTTATATTCCAAGCTAAGTAATTGTTCATTCTATCAAAAAAAATACAGAACTTGGGACACATAATATTTGAGGAAGGGGGACAAATCCAGAAGATTGAAGCTATCATGGGGTGGCATACACCTAGGAATGTAACATAAGTTGGATCATTTATGGGATTAGGTGTATATTATAGAAGGTTCATAGAGGGATTCTCAAAAGTAGCACATCTAATTACATCTTTGCAAAATAAGGGATTGAAATTTGAATGGACAACCAAGTGTGAAGAAAGTTTTCAACAATTGAAGAGATTACTTACCAGTGCACCAATTCTCAAATTATTGATCCAAATGAAGATTGTATGGTATGTACATATGCATGTAAAGAAGTAATTGGTGGTGTATTCATGCAAAATGGGTATTTGGTTTGTTATGAATCCATAAAGTGGAAGGAGCATGAGAAAAATTATGCCACACATGATTTAGAGTTGGCTTCTATAGTACACGACTTAAAAATGTGGAGTCATTACCTCATGGGAAGAAAAAATGAATTAAGAACAAATCATAGGGGGGATGAAATATATATTTGAAAAACTGACTCTAAATGTAAGACAGACAAGATGGCTGGAATTACTATGCGAGTTTGAATTTGAAATCAAACATAGTAAAGGCAGGGAGAATAAAGTTACAGATGCACTGATAAACATAAGAGCACATGCAATGCATGCTACAACCATTAGAATGTGCCAATCATATTTAAAAATCAAAATTCTGGAAGTTGTTAATTCATATCGGCCTTATATACAAGTGAAAGAAGGATTGTAACATGAGAAATTTCAGCATAAATTTAAGGGATACATGTTGAAAAATGATGGAATTTTTATGAATAATAACAGAATTTACATTCCTAATTCTATTGAATTAAGGAAGATAGAAATGGATGAAATACATAAGGTGTAATATGAAATATTCCTGGTTATCGGAAGACTATTACAGTAGCAAGAAGCCAGTATTTCTGGCCATGAATGAAAAAGGACATAGCTGAGTACATATCAATATGTGTAGAATGCCAAAAAGTGAAGATTGAGCATGGACATCCAGCGGGATTACTTCAACCATTGCCAATTCCAGAGTGGAAATGGGATGTGGTGACAATAGACTTCATCACCAAATTACCCAGGACATTCAAACAACAGGATTCAATTATGTTAGTAGTGGATAAGTTGACAAAGGCTGCACATTTTATCCCAGTTAAATCAACCCATAAGACAGCCAACATAACAAAAATTTATATGAAGGAGATTGCAAGGTTACATGGAATACCTAGGGCAATTGTTTCAAAGAGGGATCCAAAATTTACTTCAAATTTTTGGAAGGGATTATTCAAAGGGTTTGAAAGAAATTTGAACATGAGTACAACATATCACCTAGAGATAGATAGGCAGACTGAAAGGGTAAATCAGGTTATTGAAGATATGCTCAGAATCTATGTGATGGATCAACCACCCAAATGGGAAGATTACTTGCATTTGGTAGAGTTTTCTTATAATAATGGATATCATTCATCTTTAAATATGAGTCCATTTGAAGCCTTATACGGAAGAAAATGTTATACTCCCATCAGTTGGGACAATCTAGTAGACAAAGTGGTTATTGGGCCAGAGTTGCTTAAGGAAATGGAAGAACAAATGGTTAAGATCAAGCAGAATTTAAAAACAACACAGGATAGACAGAAAATTTATGCAGACAAAAGCAGAATAGTAAGGGAATTCATAGTTGGTGATCATGTGTCTTTAAAATTCAAGCCAAATAAAAGTTCACTGAAGCTTGGGATATGTCCTGAGTTAGCACCCAGATATTGTGGGCCATTTGAAATATTAACTAGGATAGGGCCTATTGCATATGAGATTGCATTTAATACATACATAAAAGTGCATAATGTGTTTCATGTATCTTTATTGAAAAAGTGTGTACCTGATCCTAACCACGTTATTGATTGGGCCTTGATTCAGGTGGAACCGGAAGGAGATATATTGATGATACCATTACGTATCCTGGACAATAAATTCACGTTGCTCTGGAATAGAGCCATCAGTTAGGTAAAATTCTAGTGGACACATTACATCCTTGAAGAAGCAACGTGGGAGCTAGAGAATACTATGCAGAAAGCATACTCGCATCTATTTTGAAATTTTGTATATGTAAATAGTGTGATATGCACCGAGGACGGCGCATAAAAATGTAACACCTCATTTTTTACCCCAATATGTATAAAAATGTAAATATTAATTAAAGGAATACAAGCCACATATGTATGGTCCAGAGTGATCAAGATAAGTAAATTTGTAAATTTCAACTCTTTAATATAAAAAAACCATGGCTGCTGCAGACTAAAGGAAAAAATAAGATATGGGGGACTATCCTTCCACAAAAAGAGGAAAAGGGTACCCAACCCATGCATGCCACCTATCCTACTCTCTTTGGGGAAGGGAAAAGTGTCTAACCCCATGCATGCCACTTGTCCACCTTTCCATGCCACTAGTACACTTTGGTGCCACTTGTCTAGCCTCAAGCATGCATATAAATAGAGAGAGTTAGCCATCATTCCATCATTCCTAGATGTCAAAGAGAGTTATTATAGCTTCCAAACCTAAACTATCTACGTGAGAACCCTATCACCCATACTACCATTTGGTACCATTACGTACCACCCTCACCTCGTTGCACACAGAGAACCAGACGTAGAACAACGGAACTCCCTCGAGCCCTGAAAATGAATTAGGGGTGACAAACCCAAGGTACTGTTAGCTCAGAGAAGGAAGCCTCATTCCTTGGCTAAGGTATCATTGTAGACAGATAAACCAACACCTTCTTGTGGACCGATCGTCCTAGATCATGCTTATTAAGTAACACCAATGGAGGGGTGGCTAGTAGAGTTATGCCAAGACTTTGGTGGGTTATGGAGGTCTTGGGTTCGATTCCCATAGACCCCATCCACCTTTTACCAATTACCATATAAATCATTTTTTTAGCCATTTAACCATTTTTTACCATTTTCAACCATTTTTTACGAAACTTCAAATGCTGACAACTTCTTCATCTAGAGGTCGTTTCACACGAAACAAGCGTTGATAGAAATTTTTTGACGAGCTCTTTACCATGTTTACCTCTGTTCTGTTGTTTGAATACTTTTTAACTGATCAATCCTCAAATATCCTTCTGGATCATACCAGTAGCCAACAAACTCTGATCCAGGTACCATTGGCATCCCACGACAGTAACCTATAGGGTAGATCAATTATATTTTGGCCACTAATAGCCCTTGTCAAGTGGGGGGGGGGGGATTTTATCCCTCTAACGATATTGTGTCACATATTTTAAATAGGCGGTGAGTATCCCCCGTAAGAGAACAGAAACATGTTCCCTCATGTTTAACCTCCTTTGGCACAGCGCCTCTTTCATCGAGAATTCTTTTCCACTTGATGATGAATGGTTTTTAAAGGTTCCTTATAGACAACAACTATGTTTCAGATGAGAAATGATTGATGGATTATTTAGATGCCTACTCCCAACAATCCTACCTTATACTAACAAATATTTTGTGCCCTGCCGTGGAGAAATTATGTTGGTTTGATTAAGTTATTGTGGTTGTTTTTTGATGAATTTCTTTTCTTAGTGGAGTGAGAAGTGGAGATCATTACTAAAAAATAATCCATTTAATTTAAATTATATTTATTCTATACATTTGCATGTTAAATAATAACTAAATATGATACAAACTTTTTTCTTATTTGTAATCTGAAGTTTGATTTCATATAGCTAACCTTGCAAGAGTTTAAAACATGGTATAGTATTTAAATTTTAACACGAAACAATATCTAAAGTTCGATCAAATGATGATGTGAATGACAGTATTTTGATCATTAATATCATTAAAAAAATTGAAAATAAAAAATCCAATTATTGATTTTTTTTACAAGAATGACTATTGTTTGTATTAGAAAATGTTGGGGGTTGCACCTAATAATACAACTATTAAATGCAAAACTCCAAATACTAAAAGCTTGTCCAAAATAATCTTATAAGAAGAATAGCGTTCAAGATCTATTCATACTATGGCTAGTATACAACCATACAATCTGTCTTAATAAAAGAATAAATTTCCAAAATATCATAAATTACCTTGCAAACTAATTGTTTTGTTGTTGAAGCCAAATTCGAAAAATCTTATTATTTCTCTACCTCAAGAGTTTGTTAAGCTATGTTTTCTTCTATTTATACTATTCCTAGTGACCAAAGTAAAGCCTCGTGGGAGACTATGTTTATGATCTCTTTGAATCTAGGTCTTTGCTCCATTTCTAACTAAATAATTTTTTGTTGAAAAGTTTGTTAAGCTATGTTTTCTTCTATTTATACTATGCCTAGTGACCAAAGTAAAGCCTCGTGGGAGACTATGTTTATGATCTCTTTGAATCTAGGTCTTTGCTCCATTTCTAACTAAATATTTTTTTGTTGAAGATCCTTAACCTTTGTAGTCTCCTTCTCCAATTTTTATTTATGACTTTCCTAATCAACCTCCAACATGAAAATTTTACTCTTGTGACTTTCCATCTATGTATTTAGTAAGTAGTACTTGCAATTTAGCTTTATTTTCTCTTGCAATTTACTTTCCCAATCCTTCCTCTAAGCCTCCCATTTTCTTAGAACCTCCACCAAATATTCTTAGCAATCATTGTTGTTTTTCTCACATCATTTAATGGATTTTTGGAGCTCAACGTGCACAAAATGATCAAAATGGGTGTTTTATATCATTCTCCTTAGCTTCTTTCTAAACCATGAGCCCCCTTCTGGTGCAAAGTGAAAATATTACGAACAATTCCCACTATTCATGTTGGTGAGAGCTATGCCAAGAACAAGAGTTGAAATAGATAAAACAAGACCAAGGCCAATATATAGCCTAGAAAACATAAATTTCACTAAATAAATTTTCTACAGTGCACTAAACAATTACCACGTTGCCTTTCATTCTTAGGTTGAGTCACTTGAGGTTCACCTAGCCTGCATAAGAAACTGGTATTCTTTTAAGAATCTAGGTCGCTTGTAGGAACTACGTTTGTTTCCTTCAAACCACCATGACCAAAATGAAAATCCCAATTATTCATGCCCTATTTTATAAACAATATGGTGGATTGTCACCAAATAGGGTCGCAAGAAGAATAAAACCAGATAGATCGACTGATCTCATCTCCCTACACTTCATTGACCCCAATGTGTGGGAAATGAAGGGAGGATGAATGGATGAGATTTTCATTACCTTATTATGCATGTAATTGATATGCCACATATCCAAGTCTTTTAACACAATTAATTAAACTTCTATGGATGTTTAACTTGGGGTAAAGAGTAGTATACCCTACATCCATTTTGTTCCAATGCACCATAGGGGTTATGACAAGCATTTTTAGTCATTCTATATACTTGTGAATCATGAGGAAGGGAGTGGGAGACCATGTATTTGATTATGATTGAGGAATCTACGCATACTAAAAGAGTCTTTATTTTTAATTATTTAATAATCCTTAGTCCCGACAATAAAGCTAGATATTTAGCTTGCTTGTTTGTTTTTTTTCCTAAACAGATGCATGAAAGTTGATTGGCATCCTTGAAGGTCAATCAACGCCCCTTCACATGCCACCCCTCTTTAAATTTTATAAAAAAAAAAAATTGTAACTAACTACCCATGGGGATTTGAACTTGTGACCTTCCATTTACAACTTCTCATCTCAATTACTCATTACTAATTTCTCTACCCCCATGGGTTTTGTTACCAGGCAAACTAGCAGGGCTAGTTTCCAGTAAACAAAAATAATAAATGTGATCCAATGTCACCTTGATCACAATTCTAACTTCTTCGGAGAGTCGTAACCTCCCAGGGGAAGGACCCTGAATTACCCTCCAAGACACTAATGCAACAAAGGATTATGTTCTCTATGCAAATGATAGTTTTGAACAATGCCTTCATGGAGTCAATATATTCAAAATATAATGCTTACTTGATGTATTAACAAAGTGAGTCACCAACACTTAGACAATCAATAAATATACCATTCTGAACCCAACCATAGATTGTGCAATAAAAAGTAAGGGAATTTAACCAAGTATCAAACTTGTCTTGCCAACAATATAGATGATGTCACTAGCCAACAAATATTATGTGTCAATGCATTAGTGTGAGTAATATATCAGATATGAAGCTCAATATCAGGTTATGGCTATCATAATATGACAGATATTTCCAATTTGTAGCTAATATAGGACAGCCAAGGTGAATGATGCTATCACAAAGTAAACGTTTCAAACTTATATATAGATAGGCATTAGATATCAACCAAATGGGCTTGAGATGTATATAATACCATCAATATATATCATTAGAGATCAAATTCAGAATTAGTGAAATGTTGGTGGTAAAAATAGTTCAGAGGGGTAAGACTGTATGTAAAAGTACTTTCCAGATTGGTTATGTATTAGAAATCAAGCTTATGCTATCAATATGGAAAGTCACATTTATCACAGATAAAAGAACTATTTAGAATTCAAACTTTGATCCCTTTTATTGTATAAACATTAAATTAATGGACCATTTTTGTTTGTAACATTAGAGTCCTAGCACTGTAAAAAAAAACTCAGAAATGTAACTTCAGATTGCTTTTGATGTCAAGATAATCATAGTAAGTGGCAGTAGTAATGTACACCAGTCATAATAATCTTAATACAATTGTAAATGTCCTTTCGTAACAACTAGTGTATCATATTTGTGCATTCATGGAGTTATAACAACATCAAATTTCATTATCATCGAGGCTATAAGGTGAAGAGATTCAACATCACAACTCAGAAATATTATTAACATTCCTTATCAATTATTAAACAATGCGTTGTGGGTAAAATAATTTTTAGGCATGTTTAATAGATATCGACAACAAAAAGTGTCACGAGTTATGTTTGGATTAATATACCATGGTTTTAGTTTTTTAAACATTATGATTGAGATATCAACATTGGGATTATCCTTTTGAAATTCCTCAAACAATTAAACTCTTGTCATCTCCATAACATGCTCACAATGCTCAAGATAAATCCCTTTGGATAAACATTGTCATAGGGCATGCTTTCGATCTGGAATAGCATGACAATGGATGTCCCAAAACTCTACCACCTTATTTCTAATTCCTTCATAAATCTTGTCTCGATAGGGTTTCCTGCAAATAAGATCCCAACAAGTAGCTTCATTGTTTTCATCTATTTGAACCCCGATTTTGGTATATTTGTGAAATGTTTTTTCTTGAAACATGGAGCAGTTTCGACATTGTTTCCACCATACGAATTCATGAATTTGTTGGTGCCACAATAGCAGTTGTAATTTCCCTATGAGTAGCTCAGATATCAAGTTTTCTTGATTTTCCTAATTAATATAACGCCTTCATCATTTTTTCTACCAAGGTGTCATGTTCCCTTTTACCTTTAGCATATTTAAAACACAACAGGTTAGTGGCATATTTCATTCTTTTATGTTTTAGCAATCCATGTAGGATTTGAGATTTTGTGATGACTGAGTGTTGTTCAAAATGCAACTTGATAATGCTACTAACGTGATCTCTAACTATCGGAATAAGACTCTGTTTCACGAAATATTCTCATATGACAGCATCCATAAGGTTTTCTAAACAATCTCCACCTCTTACAAACCCACTACAACTCCCAATTACTCTTGGAACCATGTAAGAGGGAACGAGGTCTTGTGACAATTGATCGGGATCTATCCCAACATATAATCCAATTGAATTTTTTAAATTTAAACTCTGACCAAATAAGGGACTTTTGTTCGACTAAAGAAAAAAAAAGTAGAGTCGAAGAAAGAAACATTCAATGACTATGGTCGCACCCAATATTATTTCAAATGCATTCACACATCATAAACAAATGTTTGAAATTTTAGAGTATTTAAATATGGTTGAATGGGTTCAGTACTCAATTCCTTTTTCATCACTTATGCAATCAGCAAAATTAGAAGAAAGAGACATCAAGTGGGACTTTTCGGCTCCGCGTGCTTGCTAGGGCTTCACTCTGGCTAGGTTTTTTTCTCTACATCTCTCACACCTGCTTTGTACCCTCTCACCTCCCTCCCTTCTAATGGCTCTGAGCCACCCCGATGGATTCTGACCAGGGAGGGGAAGGAGGCCCCTCCCCCTCGACCTATGACTAACCGGTACTGCAAAGCAACTCAACCCTAGACATCCGCGCTCACACCAAGCTCCGGACTGGCTCAGCGGAGATCCCCCTGAATGCTGGAGAAATGACTCAAATGGAACAGAACACTAACAAGGTTCTCCCATCTAGCAGCGGTGGCATAGGAACCCACAATTGTATAGCTCGGACAGTTGAATGGCCTAGCCTTATCCTCCCAGTAGAACAAATCAATGCTCGAGTGCAGCGAATGAAATATCACGCTCTCATAGTAAAATTCATGGGAATCTGGCCCACGGAACAAGCCCGGAGAGGTATGATCGTAGAAAAATGGAAACCTAAATCCCACTTTGTCCTATAGTTTGGGTCCAAGGGCTTCTTCAAAATCATATTCCATCATCTGGACGACAAATCCAAGGTAGAGGACGGAGGACCGTACTTTTTCAATTCAGTCGGTATGTACTTGAGGAACAAGGTAGTGAGATTCACCCCAGAAAAAGAATACTTTACCTGGGCTCCAGTCTAGATATGAATGTACTCACTTCCGCAAGAGTACTAGGACGAGGACACTCTCAAGGACATCGGTAATACGTTAGGGAGATACATTCGCTCTGCCGACCAAACGAAGCTCACCAAATACACCTCTTATGCCAAAATCTGTGTTTACATGCACATTGTCAAGGCCCTCCCAGATGCAATAAGCCTCACTCATGAAGACTCGGAATGGATACAGCCACTGGACTATGAACATGTCCCCTTCCGTTTCCACAAATGTCATGAGAACAGCCACCTATACAAGGATTTCCCCCTGAACAAACCCCGCCCTATTGATTAAAAATAAACAGAGAAAGATGTCGATGGATTCCAAACAAATGGCAAAAAAAGACACAACACTAGCAAATCTGAACCGGAAAATAAAAGAGAAGAGGTCCCTTCTACAAGCAACATTTTTTCCACCCTGGACGGTCAGCCAAAAAATCCAGAGGCCGAAAGAATCCAAGAAGAAACTGCTCAAAAGAAAGTCTCCTCCAAGCCTCAAAAACCACAGGTTAAAAATCCCAAAAGCATTGATTCCACAAAAAATCCTGACCCCCTGAAGCTGATAAGAAGTGGCACAAGCATGCAAGGTGCCACTACCACACTATAAGCAAACCCTTCACTTTAACTAGTGGAATCTGGCCCAAAAATCATAATGGATGAAGAAATGGGAGAACTAGAACTTGGAGACCTAGATCTGCTGGGAACGGAGGATGCATGCACCAAAACATATTATGGCTCCATTCCGGCATGTCAAATCCAGCTTCTCCACAAGGCCCTGGCCAAAGCAAAATCCCAAAACAAGCTTGGGGTTCTCAACCTTGCTCAGAAGGACAAGCAAAAACTACAACGAGGCAACAAGAAGAGAGGACGTAAATCTGACCTTCAAAGAATCATCCTCCCTGACACCAGGTTAGTTGAATCAGGGCAATATTCCCAGCTAACAGAATTTTTTCCCTACTCTTAGTCCTAGTTACCCATGAAGATCATTTCTTGGAATGTGCGAGGTCTGAATGGACCCTCCAAACACCGGATGCTGAAAAGGAAAATTCGACAAGATATGCCAGCGGTTTTATTTATCCAGGAAGCCAAGTGTTCCATAGAATACCTTCTTCTATTAATGGCCAGGCTCTGGAAGGATAGCCAGAGTGTTGCAATCAATGCAAAAGGGTCCTCTTGCGGCATAGCCATGGTCTAGAACCCAATGGTTGTATCGCTAACCAACTTAGTCTCCGCAGTGCACTCCATTTCTGCTTCTTTTCATAGCCTAGGGACCAACATTCACGATCATCTCCTAAATGTCTACGGTCCACAATATTTAGTTCATATGCTCTAGCTCCTTGACTTCTTGGAATGGTTTACTCAACAGCACAACAACTCCCCCATCATCATAGGGGGAGACTTCAACATGATCACAACCCTAGAGGAAAAAAAAGGAGGGTTATGGACCCTTTCAAATGAGGACAAGATGTTCAAAACCACCATGACTACTTGTGGACTTGTGGACCTACAACCCTCCTCTAGGTTCTTCAATTGGAACAATAGGAGAGGGTGGGATCACCAAATTGCTAAGCGCCTCGACTGCTTCATTTCCAAGGAAAACATCATTGTTTCAGGAGTAATATTCTCCACCTCGGTTCTCCCTGTAGCCAGCTCGAATCACTGGCCCATATTGCTTTCTTGGCAAAACTTAGGATCCCAACTCCACTGGTCTTTCCTCTTCAAAAAGTTCTAGATTTCCCATCCCTCCTTCATCGACACTGTCACTAGCTGGTGTACAAGCATGCAAGTTGAGGGGAGATCAAAAATGGCCATCATGCACCAAAAGCTTAAATTACTTAGAACCAATCTCTGCCATTTGAATCACGCCCCTTTTGGTAACATATTCAAGGAAAAAGGACTCTTGAGGAAGAACTAGAAATTTTGCAACAAACGATAATGACTCAAGGGAAGACGGAAGAAGGTAAGCTCAAAGAAAAGGACCTCATGGTGCAGCTAGATAAAAGATATGAGCAGGAGGAAACCCTCTTAGGGAAGAAATCCATAGTTTCCTAGCTCAAAGAGGGGAAGCGTAACCTACCTTCTTTCACCGATCCATGATTCAGCATAGGATGCACAACAAAATTTCTAAGCTAAAATCGAAAAACAGAGACATCTTGGAGGAACACAAGGACATAGAACTGGAGCTCTCTCGATACTTCCAATATATGCTAACAGAACCCACTCCTACTCGAGCAATGACCATCAACCGACTCACCTAGCACATTCCTTCATTCTTACCGACGAGAACAATATGTCCCTGATACAACCTATCACATTGCAAGGGGTAGAAGTCGCAGTGAACTAGATGGAAGAAGGAAAGGCACCAAGCCCTGATGGGATTTACAATCACTTATTCCATCACTGTTGGGACTTGTTAAAACTCAAAGTGCTCGAAGTGCTCGAACTGGTCAAGGAATCCAGACAAAAGCAGTAGGTTATGCTATCCCTCAATTTCCACCCTGATTACCTGATACCTAAGGAGATTGACACCTCTCACCCTAGTATGTTCAGACCCATCTCTCTCTATAACGTTATCTATAAAATCATCTCCAAAGTGGTCGCCAATCGTCTGAATCCTCTTCTCCCCTTACTCATTTCCCATGAACAGTCGGGCTATGTTGAGGGAAGATAAATCTTGGATGGGATCATATTAGCCCATGAAATCACCCATTCCCTGAAACTCACCAGAACCCCAAGAATTCTTATAAAACTAGACCTTCTAAAGCCTTCGACAAGCTAAGTTGGGAATTTATAAGCAAAATTGCTCCAGGAATTCGGCTTCATCCATGAGTGAACCCGATGGATCTTATCCCCTCACCTCCTCTGCTTTCTTCTTTATCCTGGTTAATGGCTCTCCCTCCACAACCTTCTCACCTTCTCAATGGAATCCTCCAAGTAGACCCTCTCTCCCCATTCTTGTTTATCCTCTTGGTTGAAGTTCTATGTCAACTTCTTCAAGCGGCAGTTTCCTCCAACTCCCTACATGGTCTTTCCCCCATGGGGGTCCCCCCTGGCCTTCCAAAAATTTGTGGATGATAACCTGCTCTTTTGGAACCCATCGATTCAGGAATCTCATACCATTACAAATATCCCGAAAACCTTCTCAGCGGCCTCAGGAACCTCCATCAATATTGATAAAATCCCAACTCTTCTTCTACAACACCAATTCCATCACTCAATGCAACATTGGCCCTCATTCTGGGGTTCTCGGTTTTCCTCCTTTCCCTCCAAAAACCTAGGAGCCCCCTGTTTGATTCTGCTATCAAAAAATCCTCTTGGAGGAGCTCTTGGACAAGCTAGAAAATAGATCTCCTCATCGACCTTCCACTCTCTGAATATGGCCAGCAGACTTACTCATTTAAAAGAGGTTCTCCAGTCCGTGATGCTCTACCTCTTTTATGTCCTCGCTTCTCCCAAGTGGGTCCTAAATTATATTCGAAACCTTTAACATTCCTTCCTCTGGGGAACTGACAAAAATAGAAATAGGTGGGATCTTTTCAAGTGGCAGACTATCTACCTACCTCAGCGGGAAGGCGGCCTTGGATTAAGGGATCCAAAAATCAATAATAGAGCTCTCTCTACAAAAGTATGGTGGAGGTGGGTCTGGCATAACGACACCCCTTGGGCTTGGTTCTGTAATAAAAAATATGCGCAAGATTGCGAATACTCCTAGTTAATTCATTTTGACCAAGACCCACCGGGTTCCTAGATCTGGAAAGATACCAACAGCCAAAGAACTTTAATCCAACAACACGGTTTTTAGGAAATTAAGAAGTGAGCCCAGGCGCATTTTTGGCAAGACTCCTGGTAGCAACTGCCAAGTCTCAGCAGCCAATACGATCTTTCCACGGTACTCACCCCCACTCATTTGGATTCCAACTCAGTTGTGCAGGACTACTGGAATCCAGAAGATTCCGCTCATTTTCTCCTTTGGAAGGAGCCCTCTCTCCGGGGCCTTACAATTGATCTTGTCCTCATAGATCATATCTGGCAGAAGCTTCAGCAAAGAAAAATCAGAGCAATACATGGCCCAGATATAATTCGTTGGGGACACCTCCCAAAAGGAAGTTACTCACTCAAGGAAGCCTACGCTCTGTTAGCTCGAAGGCCAAATGCCCAAACCTTCCCCCTGTGGAAGAAAATATGGAAATTATCTAACCTATGGCCAAAATTTTCCTCTTTCCTATGGCTTCTCTCTCATCGGTGTATTCTAACCTGGGATAACCTCTTGAATAAGGGATTCCAAGGGCCTTCCCTTTGCATCCAGTGCAAAAGAAATTCAGAAACTGTAGATCATCTGATGGAGTCTTTCAAGCTTGTGTGTGATCTATGGGACTTAGTTGTTGTTAACTACAAAAGATATTACAGATTCAATGGAAATATCATTGACACTATGTTACAATGGGCTAAAAACCCCTTCCAAAGCATGCTTCTAAACATACTGTGGGATATTACTCTAGGGTTCATTGTCTGGAACATCTAGAAGGAAAGGAATCTTTTTATGTTCGAAGACAAGAGCAAGATGACTGAACACATCTGGCATACTATTCAAGGAAACCTACAAGAGACTCTCTTCTGTAGAGACCAGAAGAGCTCGGATTGTCCTAACTCAGCAGCAGAGACACAAATCCTGGCTAATTGGAATCTCAACCAATCGTCCCTCCCACCCTCACCAAGAAGCACTCGCATGCACATTGAAATCCCTGACAGATGGGATCCCCCCCTGAAGGGGATTTCAAACTCAACTTCGATGGCGCATCAAAGGGTAATCCTAGTAACGCGGGATTTAGACGAGCTCTTCAAAACTCTGATGGCGCCATTCTCTGGGTCTATTTTGGAAATATTGGATATGATAGTAATAATGCAGCAGCGCTGGCTCGACTATTGGAGGGAATTTTTATAGACAATAAAAGAAAATGTCTCCCGCTTATTATAGAAGGAGACTCCTAGGTTATCCTCTCCTTGGCCACCAAACTCCAAAATGGAACACAGGTCTTGAAGTTCTCTCCTAGTTGGAGACTTGATCATGGTTTACAACCGCTTGGCGGACAGTCTGAAAAAAACCAGGGCTATCACTTTTCACCATATCAGATGGAAGGCGAATGCTCTGGCCGACTATTTGGCCAACGAAGGGGCCACCAGTAATCTACCTCTTTTTGAAGGAGAGTTGGGGAAATAATGTCCAGTAGCCATGTCTCAAAAATGCAGCGCCATATCTAAGCTGGATCTTTCCAGCCCAGATGCGGGTGTCCTCTTGGAAGCTGGACAACATGCAAGTGAGGAGCCTCGACATGGGATCCCACAAAGTGGAACCTCACTCAGCATGCATTAATCCCCTGACGGTCGAGGATGAAAGATCATTCAATCCAATTCAAGTTGATGTCCCCTCAGCTGTTAGCGGGACGCGATTTTGGTACCTGGTTCATTTACTTTGGCTCCTTGAATGTTGATATAGAGTGTGTGGGCATCAAGAACCTCTACAGGGTCTGGTTAAGGAAGGATGATGAGCGCCATCCCTCCATCATTCCTCGTCTCCCTATTTGTGGGCGGTTGAATTTCTATGTGCTCTACAATATTGGGTTGTGGAAGTTGGTTTTGTTGCACTCTGCTCTCTCAGCGCTTCTCCCCCTCACTGATGTATCGGCAACGTGGTTCTCCTTGCCGAGGTAGCGAGAGTCGAGGTAGGCACCAGCGCAACCATGCTCCTATGTCTAAGGAAGGTTACAACATGGGGGTCTCTATGTCGGTCCGATTTCTCATTGATGACTGGGAAGCTCGCATAGTCTTAGAGAACCTGTCCTCTAGGAGAGGTGGAGGAAAAATTAACCATTACTGGATTATTAAAAACATGATGGGTACGCTCATGGAGAATATGATAAGCAATTGGATCTCTGCAAAGGATTATGTGCTTGATGCCAGAGCTAAGCTCATTGATGTGACTGACCAGCTTGCGATTTTGAGCGCCACCTTCTCTTGGAAGAACCTTCTTGTTGGACGTCGTGGCCCAGACAATGTCAAGGTTGGGAGCGTCAATGCTACTGGTGAAAAGCCGGCTGGAAAGAATGCGCACTCATATGGGAACTTGACTCCTTCAGCTTCATTCCCGACACCATCTACTGTAGGACCTCTCCCCATAAAAAGAGTCTAGAACCTTGTAGAGCCTGAGCCCATGATACCTCGCAAAGCTTTGCCTCTGTCTATCAAGCTTCCAAAGTCCGCTCTTGATGATTCCTTCCTGGGTAGATGCCCTATTCTGGAGGAAGTGCCACCCGAGTAGATTTTCAATGAAGAAATCGACGCTAGATTCGCCACCCACTGGTTCTCTTTGTTTTTTCCATATTTTATGTTATCGAATGCTCAGTTGTTTTTTTACACAAGTTAGCTATATACAGTTTAAAGTGTATTCAGAAATCTCTAGTCTGGTTTGCCTCTCGGGGGGAGGACTTTTTGTTGGGAAATAAATAGTTGTATTAAACATTTTTGACAGATTGGGATGGTGGCTTCACCGTCTCAGACCGCCTCAGGCGTCCACTAGCTATGTAATTTCTCTCCTTTTCTGGTCAATACAATTTGCAGCTTACCAAAAAATATCAGCAAAATTAAATTCACAACTACATGGCTTCCATCAACATATTCGATGTTACCTGATCAATTGGGTAACATTGTTGTCTTCAGCCATCCTCAAGGCCGATTTGAGTATGCAACAATATTTTCCTAAATTTGAGTTTCATGTGCACGCATATTGCTCACATAGTCTTGTTGCTCCACTTACCTTCAGCAATTCTAGCCAATCCTAAATTTGTCATTCCTAATTCTAATTCATATTAATAATATCAACGTTCTCTTAGATTGTTTCCTTTCCTTATTCAATCTTTCCCCAAAAATAAATTTACTTGGACTTCCTAGAACTCTTAGTGCTACAATGAAATCCATTCCAACTCCACTTGGGGTCATGTTTCAATTTTTATTCTATTTTTATAGCAATGCCATTTGAAGTCAAATACACTTTTCACTCACGTGATCTCTTCATAGTTCTATTCTAGAGATCACTATAATATCTTATGTCCTTTGATTTTTTTCCATCTCTCTTGCCATGTTGGAATTGGATTTTTTGTCCATGTGTATATACTTATATTTCAAAATTTTATCATGTAACGTATCCACAAAATAAATTTTAAATAGGTCCCTACGTCCTAGCATCCTTCCACTCAAATTGTAACTGGTCCTTCCAAAGGGCTCTTGTGTCGACGGTTGTGAACCCACTAGATACATTGGACTCGGAAGGTAACAATGATCAGTTGTAATGATGGGTACTAGGAGTGGTAGCAGTAGCCAACAAACTATGATCCAAGGTGGATCCAAGTACCATCGGCATCCCATGACAGTGATATGTGATATGGTTCCACCGTTGATATGTGATAAGGTTCCATCGTTCCATGTTGGCTAATGAATTGGTATAAGGCGCTACATTTGGGGTGTCGATGTTGACATGGGGCCGAGGGCTATGCCCTCATCCCCACCTCATTTTCCAAATGAATTCCATTCAAAATTTAAATAAACTTCTACCATATGCTTATTAAGTACACACCAATGGAGGGGTGGCTAGTAGAGTTATGCGAAGACTTTGGTGGGTTATGGAGGTCTTGGGTTCGATTCCCATAGAACCCATCCACCTTTTACCAATTACCATATAAATCATATTTTATCCATTTAACCATTTCTTACCATTTTCAACTATTTTTTACGAAACTTCAAATGTTGACCACTTCGTCATCTAGAGGTCGTTTCGCACGAAACAAGCATTGACGAAAATTTTTTCGACAAGCTCTTTACCATGGTTACCTTTGTTCTGTTGTTTGAATACTTTTAAACTGGTCAATCCTCAAATATCCTCCTAGATCCTACCAGTAGCCAACACACTCTGATCCAGGTACCATCGGCATCCCACGACAGTAACCTATACAGTAGATATATTATATTTTGGCCACCAAGAGCCTATGTCAAGTGGGTGGGGGGGGGGATGTTATCCCTCTAACGATATTGTGTCACATATTTTAAATAGGCGATGAGTATCCCCCCTAAAAGAACAGAAACATGTTCCCTCAGTTTTAACCTCCTTTGGCACAGCGCCTCTTTCACCGAGAGTTCTTTTCCACTTGATGATGAATGGTTTTTAAAGGTTCCTTATAGACAACAACTATGTTTCAGATGAGAAATGATTGATGGGAATTATTTAGATTCCTAGCCCAACAATCCTACCTTATACTAACAAATATTTTGTGCCCTCCTGTGGAGAAATTATGTTGGTTTGATTAAGTTATTTTGGTTGTTTTTTTATTAAGTTATTGTGCCTCCTATGCCCTCCCATTTCTAACTAAATATTTTTTGTTGAAGATCCTTAACCTTTGTAGTCTCCTTCTCCAATTTTTATTTATGACTTTCCTAATCAACCTCCAACATGGAAATTTTACTCTTGTGACTTTCCATCTATGTCTTTAGTAAGTAGTACATGCAATTTAGCTTTATTTTCTCTTGCAATTTACTTTCCCAATCCTTCCTCTAAGCCTCCCATTTTCTTAGAACCTCCACCAAATATTATTAGCAATCATTGTTGTTTTTATCACATCATTTAATGTATTTTTGGAGCTCAACGTGCACAAAATTATCAAAATGGGTGTTTTTATATCATTCTCCTTAGCTTCTCTCTAAACCATGAGCCCCCTTCTGGTACAAAGTGAAAATATTACGAACAGTTCCCACTATTCATGTTGGTGACATTTATGCCAAGAACAAGAGTTGAAATAGATAAAACAATACCAAGGCCAATATATATAAGCAAACATAAATTACACTAAATAAATTTTCTACAGTGCACTAAACAATTACCACGTTGCCTTTCATTCTTAGGTTGAGTCACTTGAGGTTCACTTAGCCTGCATAAGAAACTGGTGTTCTCTTAAGAATCTAGGTCGCTTGTAGGAACTAAGTTTGTTTCCTTCAAACCACCATGACCAAAATGAAAATCCCAATTATTCATGCCCTATTTTATAAACAATATGGTGGATTGTCACCAAATAGGGTCACAAGAAGAATAAAACCAAACGGCTCAATTGATCTCATCTCCCTACACTTCATTGACCCCAATGTGTGGGAGATGAAAGGAGGATGAATGGATGAGATTTTCATTGCCTTATTATGCATGTAATTGATACACCACGTATCCAAGTCTTTAACACAATTAATTAAACTTCTATGGATGTTTAACTTGGGGTAAAGAGTAGTATACCCCTACATCCATTTTGTTCCAATACACCATAGGGGTTATGAAAAGCATTTTTAGTCATTCTATCTGCTTGTGAATCATGAGGAAGGGAGTGGGAGACCATGTATTTGATTATGATTGGGGAATCTACACATACTAAAAAAAGTCTTTATTTTTAATTATTTAATAATCCTTAGTCCTGACATTAAAGCTAGAGATTTAGCTTGATTGTTTGTTGTTTTTCCTAAACAGATGCATGAAAGTTGATTGACATCCTTGAAGGTCAATCAACGCCCCTTAACATGCCACCCCTCTTTAAATTTTATAAATATTATTTTTTTTGTAAGTAACTGCCCATGGGGATTTGAACTTGTGACCTTCCATTTACAACTTCTCATCTCAATTACTCATTACTAATTTCTCTACCCCCATGGGTTTTGTTACCAGGCAAACTAGCAGGGCTAGTTTCCAGTAAACAAAAATAAGAAATGTGATCCAATGTCACCTCGATCACAATTCTAACTTCTTCGGAGAGTCGTAAACTCCTAGGGGAAGGACCCTGAATTACCCTCCAAGACACTAATGCAACAAAGGACTATGTTCTCTATGAAAATGCTAGTTTTGAACAGTGCCTTCATGGAGTCAATATATTCAAAATATAATGCTTACTTGATGTATTAACAAAGTGAGTCACCAACACTTAGACAATCAATAAATATACCATTCTGAACCCAACCATAGATTGTGCAATAAAAAGTAAGGGAATTTATCTGAGTATCACACTTGTCTTGCCAACAATATAGATGATGCCACTAGCCAACAAATATTATGTGTCAATGCATTAGTGTGAGTAATATATCAGATATGAAGCTCAATATCAGGTTATGGATATCATATATAAGACAAATATTTCCAATTTGTAGCTAATATAGGACAGCCAAGGTGAATGATGCTATCACAAAGTAAACGTTTCAAACTTATATATAGATAGGCATTAGATATCAACCAAATCAGCTTGAGATGTATATAATACCATCAATATATATCATTAGATCTATCAAATTCAGAATTAGTGAAATGTTGGTGGTAAAAATGGTTCAGAGGGGTACGACTGTATGTAAAAGTACTTTCCAGACTAGTTATGTATTAGAGATCAGGCTTATGCTACCAATATGGAAAGTCACATTTATCACACATAAAAGCACTATTTAGAATTCAAACTTTGATCCCTTTTACTGTATAAACATGAAATTAATGTACCATTTTTGTTTGTAACATTAGAGTCCTAGCACTGTAAAGAAAACTCAGAAATGTAACTTCATATTTCTTTTGATGTCAAGATAATCACAGTAAGTGGCAGTAGTAATGTACACCAGTCATAATAATATTAATACAATTGTAAATGTCCTTTTGTAACAATCGTTGTATCATATTTGTGCATTCATAGAGTTATAGAAACATCAAATTTCATTATCATTGAGGCTAGAAGGTGAAGACATTCAACATCAGAACTCAGAAATATTATTAACATTCCTTATCAATTATTAAACAATGTGATGTGGGTAAAATAATTTCCAGGCATGTTTAATAGTAGAGATCAAACTTGTAACACGTCAATAGCACTTGAAAAATATTACAGTAATGCCTTGTAAGTATAAAATATCACTGAGTTTTCGGACCTCTTACTGTAAGTATAACTGTAGGATACATCAAGTTTACCAAAGTTTGATCATCAAAATCCCAAGCACGTACCAAAATGAAATACTAAAAAATAACTTGACCTTTTTTTGTGTTTGTATGCCAGGTGTTAGGAAGCATTGGAAAAAGGGAGGATAAGGGAAGGATGCCAGCAGAGGGACAGCTAACAAGGTCTGCAATTTTATTGCAAACTTGTTGTAGGGATGGCAGTGTGAGACCGAGGCCTTGGAGAGGGTGGAGGCAAGGAGGCCAAAGGTGTACGAGGAGATGGTTATTGGAGGAAGCAAGGGAGAGGAAGTGGAGGAGGACGGTAGGGAAAAGTTTTCTACAGTTAGGGTTTCACAGAAAACTAGGGTTTTTGTAGGTTTAAAAAAAAAATTTATGTAAAATAAAATAAAAATAAAAATAACCCAAAATACATAAATGAAAAGAATTTAGACCAAAATAATATATACAAAAGTACAAAACTCATAAATTAGGGTTTTTTTTAACTTTTGATATTTTTGAATTTTTAGGGCTTCCTAAAATTTCTCCCTAGGGTTTTTAGGGCTAAAGAAGGAAGGGCGAAATTGTAGGAGAGGGCCAAAATTTAAAGAAGGCCAAAAAATTGAAAAATAATAATTTTTTATTTTATTTTTAAGGTTTTCTTCATAAAATTGCAGACCTAAATCTAACCCTAATTCTACCATGAAAATGCAGATTTACACATGAAAATGCAAAATTAACCTAACTATAATATTTACAAGAAATACAAACTCGGGTTTGATGTAGAGAAAATGGACAAACTTGGGATTCTAAGGTTTTACCCTAACCCTAGGGCATCAAGGAGGATGGCCCTCCTCTTGAGATGGTACTTGCCAAGTTTGGAAAACTAGGGTTTTCTTCAACAACCACAAAAGTTCGTTGAAGAGGTCCTAGTTAAGACAAACCTTAGAGACCTAAAGCTCAAGTTGTACAATGCTAGGGTAACTAAAGGTTGAAATTAGCTAGAAAAAAATGCAGCATTAATGGCTACCATTCAACCTTAGACAAGCACACATCCAACATTTAACAAAGAAATATCAAGAGAAGAAACTTAGATACCTCCTTGTGCATATGTTAATCAAACAACTCCTAGCATCACCTTAAAAAAGAGCAAGAGCAAAGATACTTCAAATATTTGTCCCCAAAATAGCAAGCACATCCATCCTCAAGAGGTGTGCATCACTCCATGAGCCCAAGTAGAGTAAAAATCAAAAATAAAAATTTTATCCCATAAGTTGTGTTAAAATGAAGTGAGGAAAAGTTTATTTATACCTTTTCACACTCACTTTACAAAAATAAATAAAATCCAGGCTGACATGCATTTTTAAATGTCAACTTGAAATTATAAAATGTCAACTTAAAATTAAAACAATAATAATATAAAATAATCAAAATTGTGGGTAATTTGGGGTATTTTCCCTAGTCCTTACCCACATATGACTAAAATGACTAAAAATGAGAAAATCAGCCTGTTTTGAAGGCCATACTACAGAGGGGGGATCGCCATGCCCCATATAACCCCAACAGTAATGAAAATCCCTCAACTGCCCCCTAATCAAGCATAACAGTCTGGCCTCAAGGATGACGTCATCATCAAAAGAGGACCCCAAAGAGAGGGTGTTGATGAACTGGAGGGCCAGGAGGGTGTGTAAAGTGATATAGAGGATAGATAGGTTCCTCGGTGCTTAAACATCTATTGTTGGAATGATGAATCAAGGTTGGGGTCATATGACCCAGTGATCCACCCCTGGAAGTCCCGAAAAACCAACCTCAGGGCTTCAAGCCCTTTCATGAGGCAGTTGGAAATGCCACTAAGCCATAGTACTTCCAAGGGAGAAACCAGGGAGTTAGGCCACAACCCCTACTCAGAAAAGGCTGGATAAACACCCCTCTTGTTCAGAAAAATGACCCCCTCTCCCTGGGCACCTCTGCAAGTGCGTTGGTACTGATACCATGTAACAGGACTCACTTTTATAAATATTATAATAGGCATTATGTTATATTATTATTTTATAAAACTGTAATATTTATAAAAACATATATTAGATGAAATCTTGATTTCTTACATCTATTTAAAAAACAATAACTAAACTATTTATAAAATTAAAAATTAGAAAAACATTTTTTTATCGTTTTATGATGATGATGATGATGATGATGATGATGGTTAACGTCCATTGAGACCAACTTTGATCTATCGAATCTTAAGAAGTAAGAAATAAATAAATTATTTGGTTTGCAGTAAAATTTTATTCCTATGCTCAAAAAGCTTAGAAAGAAGTGTACTGAGGTCACCATAATTTTGACAAGTTAGAAGATTAGGGAGGTTAGTATTATAATAAATATTGTTGAATTGCAATCTAATCTGGTTGTACCTAGGGCACTCTAAGAGAAAATGACTTTCATCCTCAACACTCTTAGTCTCACAGAGATGGCAAGTCCTTTCCTCCCATGGTGTGTTAGGAATTGTCTAGTGTCATGTTTCACTACGGAGCTTATGAGAATTTGTTCTTATTTTTTCTATATTAGTTTTCTTCTTCGTTCTAGTTAAAATGGAGAGATACTTTTGGTCTTCTATATTAGGGTTAATGATCTCCTTATAGTATCTTAATTTCCTTATTACCTCTAAATCCTTTTCTCCCCACATTTTCTCTTTAAACTTAGAAGAAATAATATTTTCAATGTTATTGATATTTTACAAAGTGGAATTTTTTGTCAATCCCCCAATGGTTTAACCAATCCATGGTCCTTATGCCAACCTCTCTTGAGTCATAGATGGCCTTGACTACAATTTAAAGCAATTTTAGGGAGTATCTGGTCTCCCATGTTATTTATCTTTTATTTGTACATCAGGTTCCAGTCATAGAGATGCTCTCAATGGTGGGGGGACTAGATTCTATCAAGAGAATAAGATAAGGCATATTGATTTTAATTCTAAGGTTATAAGTTATAAAACATTTATGTATTTGCTCAATATTTTTCCAAGATTCTCTAGAGATGTTGCAACCCCAAACTTCACAATCACACAAGATAACGGGAGTGACGAGAATTTCAAATAGAAACTTATTTTTATCCCACGTCACAAGGTTTGTTGATTTACAATTGTTTTCAAGACCAAAATAAGCTTTCCACCCTCCATTAATTATTTTCTCAATGCTATAGTTCCAGTTGAGCTTGTGATGAATATCAGTTTCCAGATATTTGTAAGAAGAAACTTCCTCCAAGTTTTTATTTTCATAAACAAAATTAGTGTAGGTGACCTTCTTGGACTTGATAATCATAAATTTTGTTTTGTCATTGTTAACAGTCATATCCATGTTAGAGCAGAAATCCTTGAGAATCCTTATTGCTTATCAAGATCAAAGGGACATCTTTCCATGAGAAAAATATCGCTAGCATAAATAAGAAGGATGGAGACAATTCCAGCTAAGCTCGTGCCAGCGTAGTCTACTTCTTCTAAAATACCTACGAGCTTATCGATGCATATGCCAAAAAGGTTAGGGGAGAGGGGGAAACCTTTCTTAAGTCCAATATTACAATTAATATCTTAAGACCACCCCTAAGTGCTCTTAAACTAAGCAATGATAGTCTCGTACAATCTTATCATGGTGGCCCTCAACTTGAGAGGAACCTTCAACTCTTCGAACATGTTCCACAAATTGATTCTAGGAACCGTATCAAATTATTTCCTAAAGTCCATAAAGCAATGGAAAAGATTGGATTTATTATTACAATTCTCCTCTGCAGTGATCCTAAGTGTAACGAGGTGGTCTATGGTTGAGTGATGTCTTCCAAATCCCGCATGACCTTTAGCTCGCTTACCCTCATTTTCTAGCCATACACTGACCTTCTTTTCCAAAATAATATCGTAAAGCTTTGCTAATAGAGGGCTAATCATAATGGTCCAGTAATTAGATGGGTTATTATTATCACCAATTTTATAAATGGGAATAATGAGACTCTGAGTCCAAGGGTGATGGAAACCTTGATTGAATGCTATATTGAAGAGTTTGTGAATGTGAGGAATGAGGGTAGGCCCTCCAATCTTTAATATTTTTGCTTGGTATCCTTCAATATCCTTGGTTTTTCTATTTGCAAAACGCTTAACTCCAAAATCCATGTCATCTAGCGAGCAAACTTCTTATGTTGTTATAAGGAAGATTGGAGAGTTATCTATAGCATTCGAGGATTCATGAAACTTTTTAAAATATGAATTTCAATTAAGCATATATATATATATAATCAATATTTTACTAAACTAATTGTTAAATTATAAAAAAATTACATGTAAAAAAAAATTCTTATCATTTTAAATATATATGATTAAATTTTATTTTAAAAAATAAAAAATAGCACATTTTTCTCCTCATTCTAAATAATAATATTTGATATTTAAATTAGAATTATAAAATGAAGATAATCCATATATTTAAAGATCTAGTAAAAATAATGATATTTTCTTAAATAAAATATTAAAAGTAATGGTATTTTTTTTTACATTTAATATTTAAAATTAGAAATACCAAATGAAAATAATCAATATACAATTTTAAATATTCTCTTAAATTTTAAAGAAAACATAATTGGTAAATTTTAAAGAAATCATAATTAATAAATTTTAAAGAAATCACAATCCATAATTAGATTAGAGTTAAATAAATAATTATTTTTTATTTTAAAAAATTTTATTTTTCGAATTAATACATACACTAGTTAATAATTATAAATTAAATTTAAAATTTAAAATTTTATAAATATATATATATTCATTTTATTATTTAAATATGCTATATAAAATTAAATTAAAAATTACAACTTTTTTCCAACTTTATTTTATACAACCTATTACAATATACAACCTGTTAAGTCAGTAATTTGTCCCTTCAAGTTTTGTTTGATTTGCATTTTATTTTAAGATTTTTATTTGCTTTAATTTGATTTTACCTTCTTTTAGAAATTTTTCTTTAGTTTTTATATGAAATTTTGGGCTTGCTTTTGAAATTCAAGTTTTAAACTTTAGCTTTGTTTTTGTTAAAGGGTTTAAAAGTCATCATATCAAATAATGGGTTCATAAACCATACTCTAAGTATAAGTCATGTATAATCATTACTCTGACAGTTTTAAAACCCTATACAAAATAACAAAAAGCTGTTAAAAAGCACCAAAACAGTGTTAAAATTATTCTTGTAGCGCTGGAGCTCAAAATCACCAAAGGCACGCTACAAGAATATCGCGACTCCAAAATTCCTCCGATCTTTTAGCAAATCTTGGCACGTTTGGAATGATGAATGACTAATTACATCATCTGGAGAATTTGTTACGTGCTGATGCAGGGAACATCATGATTCCAAGTGGTTACACGTTGTGAGGAAATCGTGCTCATCATGAGCCTAGATGTAATTCCTTTTGACAAGTAGCAGTATGGTTTGAGGTAAATGTGGGATGAGTTTGTCATTTACAGGCACATTCAAAGACGAAGGACTTAGTGGAGTAGCCATAACCACTATAAAACCAGACATTGTCGCTGCTGAACAAAGGAGAGGTTTTGATGGCTTCACGGGAAATTAGGGCTTCCTGATTTCGTTGCTAGCAGTTAAATTGAACGTTGAATGACGTCTGTACATCCAAGGTGACTCATTTGACAACTCAAGTCGTGATTTTAAATAACTGCAGTTGAGCAATTTATAGGTATTTCCTGAAAAACCAATATAACTGTAAATTTGGGGTTTTTCGCTGGGGCTTACTCTGTCAAAATTGATCAAAGGAAAGGGTAAATTGTGCTTTTAAATGCAATTTCGGCCATAGAAATAGTTATTTCTTATGCTCTGAGACGCCAGGCTGAGTGAGGGTTGAAGATAGCAGTTTTGTTTTTAATGAGATATGACTCTGTCAAAGCTAAGGTTGTAGTGAGATAGAGGCGGCGAGGAGCTAAAGACTTGACAGTGGATGAAACTTACTATCATTTTGATAGTAAGATTCCTGAAATCTAAAATTGATTAAATTTAAGAACCCTATAAGTTATTCAGTCTTCAGTAATTGAAGAAGAATGGGCAGGAGTGGTAAGATAAACAGAGCCGAACCTACTGATGTAGGATGGATTGAAAAACTCCCGGGGTGTGTTGAGCTATTTCAACAAGCTGGTTGGATGGAATTTTTCAAGAAGATAGATGGGTTTAATGCAAAAGTGTCCTGTAAGTTTGCTCAAGGCTTTAAAAATGACATGGTGACCTTTGATACTCTTAAATTCAAGCTGACAGTAAAGCTGATTTCAAAAGCTACAGGGATTAAGGATGAGGGTGAACCATGGTTTAAGAAACTGCCTTTTGACTTTGATCCACAAAGATATCTTTTACCAAATGTCACCCCTGATTGGAATAAAGGCGTCCTTATTCAAAATTTCAGAAAGGAATGGATTGAGCCAATCAGAATATTGCAGAGCTATGTTACTTGCGAGGGCAGGTATGCTTATGTATACAAGTACCATTTCAGATTCCTTCAGCACATGGTGGGGGTGTCCAAGATGAACCTGCCATTCTTCTTTTTGAAAAGCTTGCAGAAGATGTCCAACAGGGTGAAAGGGTGATTGGGAAGATCATTCTTCTCAGTCTATCTTTCACCATGGGCTAATCAAGTTGATTATTAGCACTGTTTTGCAGCATGAAGGGAAGACCTGGGATTTTTTCATCTTTTGGTCTGGCTTTGAAGATCAGAAATCTAAGAGGCAAGCAGACAAGGGTAAGGTTTTGATGAGAAAATTAGGTCAGAAGCCAAAACTTGAAGATAAGCAAGAGGTCAAAGTTGAGGAAGCATCAGAGCATGTGGAGGAGGATAGTGAATCAAAACTGTTCTCAGCCAGTCCTAAAGGCAAGTATTCACTGTTTGTAGATGAGAAAGAGCAACCTGAACAGAATTTGGCACCTGCAGAGGATTCTCATGAAGTGAAAATTGTTGATATAAGAGAGGTTGTTGTACCTAAGGAGGAAATTCAAACTCAACAGAGAAGCCCTATCACCATTCTCTCAGATGATGAGGGATATTTATTGGAGGAAGAGCAGCCCATCTTGAAAATAGAAGTCAAGGTTGAAACAGGAAAAGAAATCCCTACTTCAGACAGCAAAACAACAAAACATGACAGAAAAAAGAATAAACTTGAAGTAGTGGAGTTGGCTACTATCCAGCATCAAGGAAAGGAGTTGAAAATGATGGGAGAAGCAGCATCATTTTGGAGACCTAAAACTAGGTCAAAGAACAAGCTAAGACTGAACATGAAGAAATTGCTCAATCCCAAATTAAATACAAATGAAGTTACTGTCCTAGATGAGGTTTCCATGGATGATAAACCAGAATTAGACAAAAAGCAGTCACAATCAAAAGAAGAAGCTCCTTAAATTGAAGCAACAGGTGAGAAAAATCCTAGCATTGAAGACACTCCTGCAGACCTGTTAATTGAAGAGGCTGAAATATTCAAAAAACTTGATATACCTTGGAGACCTGATGAGGAACAAGATCCTATCATAGACAAACTAGTTGACTCTGACAGAGAGAATTTGCAGAAAACTGTCAAGCAGTACAAACATCAGATGAGTTACATGCAAGAGGTCAATGATGGATTAATGATGGCTAACAGAAGGTTGAGAGAAGATCTACAAGATGTAAATGACAATTTTCAGGAGTTGATAGCAGAAGCAAAAGAAGCACTAAAGAGAAAAAGAGTTACTGACATGCATTGCACAGAGTTGGAGAAGACAGTTCAGAACCTGCAGCAGAGAAACGAGGATCTCATCAAGAAAATAAATGACATGGAGCAGGAGCAAAAGAAAGCTAAGAAGAAAGACCAAGCATCAGATGGTATCGCTCTGCTGGCTGAAGCAGCAAAAGATCTATAAGTCAGTTGTTCATTTAGTTAGTTGTCACTAGTTGATAAACACATATAGTTAGTGATTTACTATTTTTAGCATATTTTGTAATTTTGTAAATATTGTACATTTTATTTTACCCCATCGAATAGATGGAAGGCAGTTAGGGTTAGATCCCCAACTGATTTTGTAAAAGAATAGTATTTAGAGAGGTTAGGGAGTCATTGAGAGGGTTCTGATTTTTGGGAGCTTTCAGGAGGTCTTCAGATTGCTTTTGTCTTTAGACTTGTTCAGGAGTTAAGTACCAAGACTCTTATATACATTTGATGATGAAATTATGAGATATATGACATTTTTCCCCTTCAGTTTTTTGTGTTGGCTTCATTATTGAACTTGCTTAGTTTCTTAATTGATATATTCATTACTGGTTTATATGTATTTGCTAGTGATGCTTGTCTTTTATGAATGAACCTCAGCATAATGTTTCTGTTGGATTTTGTGTGATATATTATGCATATTTATCATTTTCTGTTTATGATTTAGTTATTATCTTTCTCATGAATGTATTCCCTGATTGTTCCCAAAGCTTACAACCACTAAAAATCTTTTAAACAAACCCTAAACTCTAGTTTTATTGAGTTTTACATTTGAGATTGTGTTGACTTGTTTCTTTGGCCTTGGAAACAATTTCTGACACAAACACAACCTATTCCAATAAACAACATTTTCCAACTTCTTTATTTCCTTTTAGTATGTTCCAAATTATATTCTCTCACATGCTTACATCTCATATCGTATTACAACTTTACGTTTATTTTTTATCATTCCCTTTAAAAAGGATTATTATAGAATTTCTTTTTATTTATATTAAAACTTATTGTATTAATTTATTTTTTTTATTAGGAGAATAGGCAACGGAGGTTGGGCGCACAAAATGTATTCATATGAAATATATTACAAAATGGTTGGTCTGTCAAGTTAGCATAATTGAGATGAAGATTTTGGAAGTCAGCGTTTTAAAGTTTTAAAAAAGGAAAACTTAGCATGGTCGTAATTGGGATTCAACCAGGCTGATAATGAAACCACATAGATAGCGTTTTAAAGTTTTAAAAAAGGAAAACTTAGCATGGTCGTAATTGGGATTCAACCAGGCTGATAATGAAACCACATAGATTTCATAAAAATAGAATAAAAAAGAGTCATGACCTGCTCGGTAACGAAAACTACTTCATAAAATATTGTGTTTACTACCCATACATAAACATTTGACCCACATCTATGTTGCTCGCCTACCAATTATGAAGTGGTAACTATAGTTACTTTTCTTAAGTCCACGTAGATAGTTGCAGGTGAGACATTCTTGTAGTACCTAAGATATACACATAACACTTACCTCAGCTCCTTTGGTGATCGTTGCTTCATAGTTACATAATTATAACTCACACCTTCACGGTTATAAAAAATCTAAAAGAATATATCAAAATTGCTATTAAAAATCCCAAGGTTCAAAAGCATTTGAATAGAAGAATTGGTTGACATTTTTGTGATAGATATGATATTCTAATGATACACACAAGTAGGAAAGTCTATATTGACCCCTTCCAAAACGATATAACTATGGGAAAGTCTGTATTGACTTCTTCCAAAACGATATAACTATAGAATGAGAAATTGAAGGTGAACTAATGCCATACTAAACTTTCGAACTAGTTTTATTTTGTTTCTCTAAAACATTTTTTTATGATCTTGGTGCAGTGCCTCTTAGACCTATGCGCTGTAGTTGTTGCTTTTTGTGACAAGTGTGTTTCTCCAAACATATCCAAAATAATAAAATTATATGCTTGGAAGGAGTTGGTTAATTCTTTTACAATTTGCATCTTTTTGGTCAATGGATTTAGTATTCTCCAATACTTTGGGTATGCTGTTATGTAATTTCAACAAAGTAAATTTAGAATTCTAATAATTTTAGTTGAATTTTGGATTGAAAAATAATCGGAAATAAAATGTAAAACATAAAATGTTTAACTTACAATTTTTTTCATCATTTTTTGCTCATTCACTTGGTTAAGGTGTGGGTCTCGTCAGCAAGGTGATCCGAGTTCAATTCTCCTTAGGGGTGACTTAGTTGGGAGGTGACACCCAAAAACCCAATCAAGTTGAGGCTGGTGTAGTCCAGGTCGGGTGCAATCCCCGAGTTTAGATGCCCCTCGGTCCACTTTGCCTACCTACTCTTGTTGAAGAGGTTGTGCATCTTTCTCGTCGTGAAACCTTTTCATCCTATACAAAATTGCACAAGTGCAAAGCATCTTATTTATATGTTTTATTATTGTAGCTTTCAATTTTCTATATTTTAGTTCACAAATAATAATAAATACATTATATATTTATATATTAAATTGATTTGAAAATCATTTTTAATAAAAAAACATTAAATTTTTAATAATTATAAATTTTCAATATATAAAAAATAATTGAAAAGGATTATTTGATTTTTTATATATATAATTTGAGGTCACTTATACTATTAGTTAGATTTTAAATAGATTTGAAGTGTTCTATCTTCTTTCCCCGCGGCCGGTGGACACGGAGATGGCCAGGAGGGAGGAGGGAGGCACGTGGCAGGATGTTCTGCCCCCCATGCACCCACCTCATCGTCCCCCTTAAATCTTTCAACATCAGGATCATTCTCCCTCATGGAGAGTAATTGATCCCTCCATGCTCGTACAAGCTCACATAAGCCGAGGGTGTTTGGCAGTTATGCAACAAAGGCTTCGATCTGAGGCAAGCTGGATGTTCATTATGATGGAGTGTGAGGTATTTATGGTTTGGTCAGAGGCATTATGGAGGAGGCATGGGCGGTCATCCACCACACAAGTTAATTACTCATTTTTTAAAGATTCAAGAGTCCATTCAGGTAAGTAGAGCAGCTCCTTTGCTCTCATTCTACTCGTCTCTTTGAATTTCATTGACTGTCTCAGTTTGGACAGTTTGTGGAATCCTGGTATCGTTGTTTCTCGTGCCTATGACCCCACAGTTTGTACTATTATCCTTGGTAAGTGGAATTTTAGCTCTGGCTCTGTTCTGTATTGTGTTTCTTTGGGTGACTTTCTGAGCGACCTGGAGTCTGTTCACCACCTTCACCGTTGCTTCAATTTTCGCCACATTTCCATTTTTTTTTCTAGCACTGGTTGTTGTGCTTCTGTGGACGAATGTCTGTCTTTTCTGGGAGACAATATTGGATCCCTTCACCTCTCCCTTTGTCTGCAGTTGTTTTGTTCGTTGGATTTGGGCACTCTCCCTGTCGGCAACATGTCTCCTCACAAGAACCCTCGTCATGGTTCCACTCTGCCTGCATTCTGCTTTTCGGAACCTATGGCCCCTCCTATTTGTTTTCAAAATCTCTTAGTGGACAAATGCAAGCATTTAAAGAAGGAGATCCCTGAGTCTGTCCAGGAAAAAATTTAGTTGGTTGACGATGAAACTGATGTGGATAGAACCTGCCTTGGTTCTAAGGAAATTAAAAAAGAGTTCATGGAGCTAGTCCCCGACCCGGGCTCCTCTCGTGGCAGGCTTACATTGTACCAGAAATCCTTGGACATGTATTGGTCGCAAAAAATGGTCCTTGGAAGGACTCTGGTGGAGAAAGGCGAGCAGCATGGTGAAATCCTTCTTCTGCAAGACGAAATGCTGCTCCTTCTGCAGCGCATCCTCAACAATCAGCTTATAATAGTGTAATGTCCTCATTCCAATAATTTCATAGTAAGACAATCCCATCAATCCTACTAGTTTCCTAGGTTGGATGGGCACATGTGGAATGGTAATAAGGAAGCAAATAAATGATGTTTAGACATTAGAAGGGTTCAATTATTTAATAAATATATTGAATAAAGAAATTCAAGAGAAATCATAGGTGACAAATGGTTTTGGAGACATATGGAGGATGTGGGACCCACACTAGCTTGATTTTTCATAATACATGGTATCTCTCTTTTGCAAATTCGAATTAATGGGAATGTGAACACTCTTGGGTGAGTTGGTAAGTCATAACACATGTCATTGAGCATATTAGGTCGAATTGGGAAGGATTGGTAACCTCCATGGAAGATAAAGAGTCAAAGTGGAAGTTTGTGGACACTTGGGCTAGATTCCCTAGCCCCTATGACACCAATGATGGAGCATCTATGACAACTATGACAAATTGCAGACCTGACCTCTGACATCTGACCACTATGACATGTCAGCCCCAAAAATAGGCTCAAGGAAGTCGAATTTGGGAGTTGGAGAAGCCAAAGAGACTCAAAATCGAATTTGGGAGAAGATGGAAGGTTGGAACTAGGAGACAAGTGGCAAATGTGGAATAATTCCTAAATGGAAATCTATTGAATCTATTGAGAGGATTTCGACCCTTAGAAGGCTAATGTTGGTTATAAAATGTAGAAATGAAGTATGAGAATGGCTTTTGATGATTTGAGAAAAATTGCATTTGTGAAGAGAGAGCTAGTGGATGACTAGCTTCTTGCCTTAGCCAATTTCGAGGGTGAAAGATTCCCATCCAAGTTGGTGTTTGGAGAGGCCACTCAGGTCTTTCATGGTTCTTTAATGGAGTTTGATTTGCAGGTAGCAGCTACAGGAAGTTTCATGGTTTGGTTTAGTGCAGCACTTTCTCTCCATCGTTTCCAGTTTTGAAGGCATATTCATGCTCCTTGAGGGAGGGCGTTTTTGGTGAGCACGTGTGCTTCTTGAGAGAGATTCTCATTATATATTTATGATTTTAATAGCTTCATATCCTCTGTTATTCATATTCAGAAAGTCTCAGGTCGAAATACCCACTGGTTGTATGCAAAACTATTGATTAATGAGCAAACAATGTCCATTTCCCCAATGCATTGATGTATGACACTATAATGTTGATTATTTCGAATGGATGGATGATTATCTGATATATTTGTGATCAATATAATGCCATGGATGTATTCTACAAGTTTCATGTACTGTACTTGAGCATTTGAATCATTTTTACTCAGTTTAGTTGTATTGGGAGATGAAATAGTGTCATTTCCCCAAGGGTCGAATTGGGGGTTTTTGCTGTGGAATGTGAGAGAGTTAGAACAGTAGTAAAAATCAATTAATGGTGCATATGAGACATCAATAACATACTTAACACATTATATACCTCTTTTCATAAATTTGTGGGAGTTTGGAGGCATTTGGAAGGCCATTTTCAGTGTTACCCGGGGGGGATTTGATGCACAAATTACTAGTCAAAATTACCTATATTGATCAGAATACAAATCAAGTTTGCAGCAGTATTTGGAGGTCCATAAAACATCCCTGAACCTGATATTCAAGTCTAAATACCATTAATACACTCATACAGAATATTTGGGAGCATTTGGGATGATTTGGAGGTCAAAACAGTTAAACTAGTCAAAGGTCGAAATTGGGGAAAAAGTTGAAAAATTGGCATTTTAATAAAATTTGAAAAAGGGATATTACAAGTGGTATCAGAGCATGTTCTTGGAACCTAATGGTCTTAACAAGAAGTCAAAAGAATAATCCACCACCCTTTGAACCAGTAGTTGAAGAGGTTTTTGTTGAAGAAGAGGTAGTAGAAGAAGAGGAGTCTTTCACTGAAACCATGGGTAGAGAGGAGGATGAAAAATTAAAACATAAGGAGGAACTTATTGCAACCTTAGATCCATGTTTCTCTAAAATTTCAGCAAACATGGATAGGATAGGTGATAAATTGTTGCAAGGATTCGAATTGTTGATTAGCCAGCTTCAAAGCAAAGGGATGATAGGAGATAATAGTGGTTCACACTCAAGGGAAAAGATGAAAGGGAATGAGCATATTTTCTCATGTACAGGACCTCATAATAGACCTGATGAATTTCAAAGCACACAAAGGCATACTGCACCTAAATTTCTCACACCCAAAGAAGAGCCCAATCTTGACTGGGATTACAAGAAACTAGTAAATGATTGGAATGATTTGAATGAAGAGTGTAAAAGAGGTGTACCACTCAGTGACTACATTGATGCTATGCAAAAGATTAAAAGGAAGGGAGACAATAGGAGTCCATTACAAAACAAAGAATTAAATAGTGCTATTGGAAAAATGTCACTTCCTACTTTTGATGGTTCTTCTCAAAATTCTGCTAACACTTGGGTGCAAAAATTGGACGTATATTTTCAGCTGAATCCTATGTTGGAAGATGATGCATTAAAAATGGCCATTTTGCATTTGGAAGGAGATGCCAATGAATGGTGGTTCTATGGTTTGAAAAACTTGGGTCATGATCAGGTTAAAACATATGGAGAATTTGTTGATATGGTACTAGAGAGGTTTGAACAAAAAGATCCAGAATTGCCTTTCAAGGAATTAGCTCAATTGAAGCAAACTGGGACACCTACTGAATATATGTTGGACTTTCAAAAATTATCAGTCAAGGTGGCTGATGTATCTATGGGAAGGTTGGTATTGTTGTTCACTGAAGGTTTGGTTGAACCCTTAAAAGGTTTGGTCAAAGCCCACAAGCCAACTACATTAAAAGATGCAATGAGCTTGACTAGGGATCTCCAAAATGTGCTTCCTAGAACGAGATTTCCTCCCAAGCCTGACTTCAGAATTGAAAAGAAACCTTGGCAAAGAGATGCACCTAATAAGAAGCCATGGAAAGAAGATGAATATGGAAAGGATAAGAAAGAGGAACTAAGCAGGGAAGAGCTTAGAAGGAAGAAATTGTGTTACTCATGCTTCCAACCATGGGTACCTGGACATAAATGTGCTAAAGGAAAGGCCCAATTCATTGAAGTATTTTGTGATGAGGGATATGAAGGGGGCATGGAGGAAGAAGGAAATAATTCAGCCCAAGAAGAAGGATATACTACAGCAGAAGAAGGGAAACCAGAGGTGAAGCATCCCTCTCCCACCAAAGTAACAATGGCAGTACTTTCAGCAGTACCTCGCTATCATACTATCCGATGCAAAGGTATGGTACAAGGACAAAGAACTTCAGTTTTGGTAGATGGAGGAGCCACCCATAACTTCATTGATGCAGAGATGGTGGAGAAAAGAATATACCTATTGAACCATTTGATGGCTTCACAGTTGTCATTCCCGGTCACAGCACAATGGAGTGCAAAACATGGATTCCACAGCTGCAAGTCACCGTAGGTAACTATACTTTTGTTGATAGTTTTTATGTGGTTGATATTGCTGATACTAATGTTGTTTTGGGAGTGCAATGGTTGTATTCAATAGGAGAGCATACAGTAAATTATAAAATTCCTGAAATGAAATTCCAAGATTCAAAAGGAGTACTAAGGATTGTGAGAGGGCAACACACCTATCCAAATCAAGTAGTTTCTTCCCACAGCATGAAGCACCGGAATAGAAATATTATGGGAGACATTACTCATGGAAGGCCACCTGATAGAGGAGGGACAATTTTGCAGCATGGTAAATTGAGATTGCTTGAGGGCAAGCAATCTTGGGTGGGGAGGACTGTAATGTCCTCATTCCAATAATTTCATAGTAACACAATCCCATCAATCCTACTAGTTTCCTAGGTTGGATGGGCACATGTGGAATGGTAATAAGGAAGCAAATAAATGATGTTTAGACATTAGAAGGGTTCAAGTATTTAATAAATATAGTGAATAAAGAAATTCAAGAGAAATCATAGGTGACAAATGGTTTTGGAGACATATGGAGGATGTGGGACCCACACTAGCTTGATTTTTCATAATACATGGTATCTCTCTTTTGCAAATTCGAATTAATGGGAATGTGAACACTCTTGGGTGAGTTGGTAAGTCATAACACATGTCATTGAGCATATTAGGTCGAATTGGGAAGGATTGGTAACCTCCATGGAAGATAAAGAGTCAAAGTGGAAGTTTGTGGACACTTGGGCTAGATTCCCTAGCCCCTATGACACCAATGATGGAGCATCTATGACAACTATGACAAATTGCAGACCTGACCTCTGACATCTGACCACTATGACATGTCAGCCCCAAAAATAGGCTCAAGGAAGTCGAATTTGGGAGTTGGAGAAGCCAAAGAGACTCAAAATCGAATTTGGGAGAAGATGGAAGGTTGGAACTAGGAGACAAGTGGCAAATGTGGAATAATTCCTAAATGGAAATCTATTGAATCTATTGAGAGGATTTCGACACTTAGAAGGCTAATGTTGGTTATAAAATGTAGAAATGAAGTATGAGAATGGCTTTTGATGATTTGAGAAAAATTGCATTTGTGAAGAGAGAGCTAGTGGATGACTAGTTTCTTGCCTTAGCCAATTTCGAGGGTGAAAGATTCCCATCCAAGTTGGTGTTTGGAGAGGCCACTCAGGTCTTTCATGGTGCTTTAATGGAGTTTTTATTTGCAGGTAGCAGCTACAGGAAGTTTCATGGTTTGGTTTAGTGCAGCACTTTCTCTCCACCGTTTCCAGTTTTGAAGGCATATTCATGCTCCTTGAGGGAGGGCGTTTTTGGTGAGCACTTGTGCTTCTTGAGAGAGCTTCTCATTATATATTTATGATTGTAATAGCTTCATATCCTCTTTTATTCATATTCAAAAAGTATCAGGTCGAAATACCCACTGGTTGTATGCAAAACTATTGATTAATGAGCAAACAATGTCCATTTCCCCAATGCATTGATGTATGACACTATAATGTTGATTATTTCGAATGGATGGATGATTCTCTGATATATTTGTGATCAATATAATTCCATGGATGTCTTCTACAAGTTTCATGTACTGTACTTGAGCATTTGAAGCATTTTTACTCAGTTTAGTTGTATTGGGAGATGAAATAGTGTCATTTCCCCAAGGGTCGAATTGGGGGTTTTTGCTGTTGAATGTGAGAGAGTTAGAACAGTAGTAAAAATCAATTAATGGTGCATATGAGACCTCAATAACATACTTAACACATTATATACCTCTGTTCATAAATTTGTGGGAGTTTGGAGGCATTTGGAAGGCCATTTTCAGTGTTACCCGGGGGGGATTTGATGCACAAATTACTAATCAAAATTACCTATATTGATCAGAATACAAATCAAGTTTGCAGCAGTATTTGGAGGTCCATAAAACATCCCTGAACCTGATATTCAAGTCTAAATACCACTAATACACTCATACAGAATATTTGGGAGCATTTGGGATGATTTGGAGGTCAAAACAGTTAAACTAGTCAAAGGTCGAAATTGGGGAAAAAGTTGAAAAATTGGCATTTTAATAAAATTTGAAAAAGGGATATTACAAATAGCCAAGCGTCTGGGAATTCAGCTTGAGCCTGATTCCACCAGCGGCGCTCAGGAGTAATTCGTTGTTCTCTCTATGCTTGTTAATACTACTCCATGTAGTATTTTTTCTCTAAGTTTTTTCTGAATTTTTCAGTTTTTACTACTATTTATAGCTCATGTTTATAGCGTTCTGGTAGCTCTCTTGGATAATTGTTGTTTAAAACTGGTTATGAATTCCCAAACTCATACTTTTGGTCTCGTTTCCCTTCGGGGAAGACTATTATTTTGACTTTTAAGCCTGTTTTCTCTTTGTTGAGAGGGCTTAATGACTTCTGTATATCTCTATTTTTAAAACAATAAAAAGTTCTTCTTATTTACAAAAAAAAGTATTCTATCTTTTTATATCACATTCTTTTCACTTTATCTATATATTTTTGTTTTGCAACATAAAAAAATTTAAATTTAATTATTCATACTTCAAATATCACAATTATTTTGTTAAAATGCTTTTTTGACAACAAATTTAGATAACTTCCACTAAAATTTGAAACATGTACCATCCTTTTTTTTCACACACCTTCAATACTAACTTTATAACTACATTTCATATATCTTTGATTAAACACCATGCCTTTGTAATCTCGTGTTGAATAACTAAAATTGAAATCATATTTTTATGGAATTTACGAATATACTTTACATAATGAATGTGTTTTATCACATCCTCCTCAAATATTATATGTATATAACATCATAACCTTAAAGTTTAAAGTTTATGATATGTGTTTTTTTTAATTTTTAATAAATTCAATACATTAAGTTAAGTAATAACATATCGTTTTATATACATTTATAAATAACAAAAAGAAATAAAATAAAGCACCTATAATATTTAAATATTATTATTATTATTATTTTGTAAAATAATATGTTTATTTAATATATATGTTTCAATATATCTAATACTAAGTTAAAATATGAATACAGTATTATAATTTCTTAAATATTGAATATAAAATGTAATACTACACAATAAAATGTTTTTAACTAATTTTTATTGTAAATCATTTATTTGAATTTCCCATATTTATATAAATAAACTAAATAAACTCATTCAGTAATAAAAATTGTTATAGAAACTTAATACTAACTTGACAAACCAAACATTTAATATGATATAGTAACAAGATCCTTAGATGATATTACCTATGTTGTTTGTTAAATCTATTACCTTTGATAAATAATCATTTATAAATTCTTTTTTATTATTTAATATTCATTTTTAAAAACAAATTTTTATTTAAATTTTCATTCTAAAAAGATTGTAATACTTTCTATATATATATAATTAATATTTTATTTTCCCATCATTTTTCTTTATATTATTTTGTTATTTTTTTTATTGTAAGTAATTATGCTATATTTACTATCTTCCAAACATATTACTAACTAATTTAGTTTTGTTCATAATATAACTTAGATATGTTATTTTGTTATTTTATCATTGTAATTTTATATTGTTTTTTATTATTGCAATTTTATATGTTTTATTGGCATTTTCCTTTAATTTATTTTTTTAATATATAATTTTTTATTGATCTATAAATATAGTTGTATTTAGTTTTAATAATAATAATAATAATAAAATAATTTTTTTTAAGTTTTAATAATAATAATAATCTATTTTTAAGGTCACTATTAAGGGAGACATTAAGGGATTGCTAAAGTCTATAGAGGTGTACATACTCTACCAAAGTGGATTTAACCGGATTTGAACCTATGACCTCTTAAGAGAGAGTAGGCCCACTCACGTTGTATATAAAAATATCTTTATTGGATCAAACTACATAAATACATATCTTATTTAAAACATAGCATAATTTTTATTAACTAAAAAATTTAATTAAATAAATTGAATAATTCATTAATATAATTGTTAAAATTACCTCAACATTTTAATTTATTATCTTGCATTCACTTTTATTTTTTATTAAATTATATTTAAATATTATTTCTTTTAAAATTAATTAAATAATTTAAATAATTCATTATCAAACTGAAAGAACACCTTATTTCTTTCTCATCTTATTTGTCTCTCAATATTATATATTGAGATGTTATGTATTAAACAAACATCTAGAAATTAAGAAAAAAAATTAATTTAAAATAGTTATTACACCACAGTTGAGCTTAGGGTTAACAATAAAAGTATGCCAGATAAAAATAATAACAAATAATAACAAACATAATAGCAACATATCTTACTACAAACAATAAACCATACCAAGCTCTGGTACCATTGTTAAGAAATAAAACATGCCAGAGAGAAATAAATATAAAGAGAGAGAAATAAATATAAGGCCAAACAAACACAATAAAAACATAAGATTTATCCTTGAAAATTCCTTAGGGGAAAAACAGCCATCAATAATAGATCTATTATTGATCTCGGTCAAACTAAGCCAAGGTCGCCAAGAGCATCTCTCTTGACCCCTTACAATAGAGGAATCCAACCATATAAATAGGGTTCTTTACATGCAAATAACTACGAGCTACCAAAACCATATACCAGAAACCACTTACATTCTTGCTTATTCCTAAATCAAGCTTAACCCTAACACCTACCTGATCTCATGCTAATATATTAATACCAGATATAAGATTAAAAATATCCTAATATATTAATACCAGATATAAGATTAAAAATATCTTACCTAAAAGAGCTGTCTAAACCTCTAGCTCTACATAAGTAAACCCATAAAACTCATATCCTATAACATAACATAACATAACATTGACCTTTTTGACATAATAATGGAGGTGCTCAGTGCTTCTTTCCTACTTTCTCTGTGCCAAATAACAAAAATGAAACATAACATAACATGACCTTTTTAACATAATAATGGAGGTGCTCAGTGCTTCTTTTCTACTTTCTCTGTGCCAAATAACGGAAATGAAATATTAATAACAGAAGAGGTTCTGTCCAATAATAGCAATGAAATATTATAAACAGATATACAAAGGAAACATACAAATATAAATATAAGCAGATATAAGTAAGATGACGCCATCTCAATTTTAAAAAAATAACAAATCCATCTTAAACCTTGAAAACATGTCGAACCTTTACAAGTACAGAAATTGATATGAAACTAATTACCATTGACGATTAAAATGTCACGTCGTGAGGCATACACATTAGAAACAAATCATGGGTAATGAATAGGTAACCTGCATCCCCAGGCCTGGGATTTCAAACCTCAGGATGCAGATTACACATTCAATATAATCCCCGCCCTAAATCTTCATCTGGAATGACATGTATCCACAGAATTTAAATATTTATAGTGTTCCCAACACCAACACCAGCACCAGCAGAAGTAAGTAACAAGGATCCCCACGATTACAGGGAGAAGATGGATGCGTTTAAGGAGGAAGATGCTTCAATGCTTTCGTTCCTTTTGCCCAACAACTTTCTGTCATGTTTTTAAGCATCCAATTTACTCCTATATTCTTGCCACGAATATTGGGCCAAGATGGATGCGTTTAAGGAGGAAGATGCTTCGATGTTTTTTTTTTACTCTTGTCGAACAACTTTCTGTCATTTTAAGCATCCAATTTATTCTTTGATCCAGTCTCTATATATTTTATTTGATTTTTATAAGTTTTATTATAATACTAATACGGGCAATTAACTTGTGGTCGATGAATACTTATAGATTATAAGTGAAGTATTGTACACTGTCGGTTATCTTTATACATTCATGAACTATCACTTATTCATGTTTAGCTACTAGTTATTTTTTAAATTATTTTTTTATTGTTTATTTCCAATTTGAAAGGACTGCAATCAAATCAATCTAGACTATACACTTATCTCATCCTTATACAATCTAGGAAAAACATAAAAGCTAATCCACCATAAATTCTAAATTCTAAAATATAAACACTTATTAAAATCCACTTGATTAAGTTTTATAAAAAGATTTTTATATTCAAATAAACTTTCTATATATATTACTTTACTAAAACATCCCACTTTAATAAATAATAAAAAATTAAGTAAAACTTTAATTTGTAAGCCGACCCACTATGAGACCTCTAGATATGGAAGTAGACCCACTATGGGACCTCTGCAAACACAAAGATGTCATCTCTAGTCAAATCATTCTCTCCATAGTCCAAGCGTTGGACATCTTCCTCCTCAACTCATGTGACTACGGTTTTTCAGATCCCATCCCACATGTTGTAGTATCTATCTCTATAATTGAAAAAGCATTATTTATTTGTATTAATATTAATTTTTAATTTAATTAATTACAATTATGTTTTCAATATATATATTTTTCAATTTAAATTTAAAAATATTTCATTTACATCAACAGTTGATGTAGAAAGTGGAACCTTAATCAAGTTTTACTAGAAAACAATAAAATTATAATAACTATTAAAATATAAATATTACAAATATTAAATTTAAAAATTATTAAAAATTACCTATTTGTTACTTTGAAATCAACAATGTAAAGGTGCTAGTTTAGAATTCATTGCTTAATTATTTTTAAAAAAAACATGCTGAGTTAATAATAATGTTTTTATGTGTCTTATTTAAACTAAAACATAAAATGCATATATCTAACTTAGGGTTGAAAATTGAGGGATAAAAAGTTATCATTTGCTATTTTACAAGTCAAAATATTTCCACTTCATAAAATTAAATGTAAATTTTAATTTCATTTATTATTTTGAAGTGTATTTTTATTTTTACACATCATTGATATACACATCATTAATATGTATATCCCAAACCCATATAAAGAAAGAAAGGAGAAAGCTATTTATATTCTTCAATTTTACCTATTATTATTGCTAATTAATTATTTGTAATTATATATATATATATATGAAATTTTGAATTTTGTTAATAAATTTTCATTAATTAATACAAAAAATAAAAGTACTAAAAGCAATTAAGAGTCTTTTTCTTTTTTTCTCAAACTTGGAAACTAAATTTTGGAAAGTAAATTTTCATTAATTAATATAAAGTATAAAAACACTTAAAGTAATTAAAAAAATTAACACCTTTTTATTTTTTAGTATAGAGTTTTATGCAAATCATGAACCTCTAGTTGTCTATCTCTCGTAGACTCAAGCTCCCGTAACTTTGGTAAATAATTGTTTCAATTTTGCTACAATTTCATATATATTATTTGGAAATTCTTTGAATGAATTTTAGTTTTAGCATCATTTAATCCATAATAAACTTCATAGGTTGAGTTGGAGAAAAGCTAATTTTATTGAAGAAGTTTACTAAATTTCTTTACTAATATATTATAAATTAATATATAATATAAACTACTATCAAATTATACAAATTTAAAAATAGATTTTAATTTTATATGTTCATTGTTTTCATTGAGTAATAGTGTGAATCATAGTCTTCCCCTGCCATTTATTTTACAAACAAAGGATAATAATAAACACAGAATAATGATTTTAAATTGATAATACATTTGCAGCAATAATTAACAAAGTATCTGAACTACTTAAAATCACACTAAAACTAATATGATTACTCCTCTTCTTCTTTGATTGTGTGTTTTTCAAAGAAGCAAACAATGAGAAATCATTTCCTTAGGCATCAAATCATAGCGATATGTATGTATCCGATCATAGCAATTTCTCCTTCAACATCACTTTCATCCACACCGAGTTTCTTACAAAAAAAAATATAATTTGTGGCTCTCCCTTTTAATGAAGCTAGTATTGTCGCACCCATATAGCGGTTGCTTAGTATGTCTTCTATAGATGGATTTGCTCACATACTTTGTTGGTTCTAAACTCATATCACATCTCTAGATATGTATGGAAGATGCATGTTCCATTCGTGGCCATGGACTTAAGAGCTCTGGTTATACCGTGCAAGACTCTTTCATATATATACTCTGGTGAGTATACAAAATGCAAATGACAGTTCAAACAACTAACTATATTGTAAGAACTTTGATTGGTGCTTTGTAAGTGAAATTATTACGTAAAGTTAGTGCATTGCAAAGTTACTTAAAAAACCACTATAATTTTTTTACAACCGAAGTGATGTGCTTAGTATTGTAATTATTAATTACTATAATATTTTGGGAGTTTGATGATCAAATCCATAGAAATGTCAGTCCATATAAGTGTTGCAATCGATAGTGGTTGCAATTCCCCTAGCGTCCTCACCATCTCACCCTTGTTTCTTTGGAAACTACAATAAGCTACTACAAAATCCTGGATGTTTATTTTCATGCTTTCCCAAAAGAAGAGTGCTTATCTCTTTCATAGGTTTTATGAAAGCTAGAGTGACCCACTGTAAGTGATTAATGCAACTCCTCTAAGAAAATTTTCTTTAAAGTATAATTATTTACCATAAAAATGTGTCATTATGGGGCTCCTATAATCATGCATCGCTTGAGAGTACACAAGCCCCTGCAAATCTATGTTCAAATCATGCATTCCATATCAATAATAACACATACCTTCAATGAGATCACTCCTTTGATTGTTGTGATTTGCATGATTACTCAATAATCACACAAACAACAAACATGACCCAATTCATTCTAGATCATCCTCTCGATGGTAAGCAACCACTCAAAAGTTAGGGATCTATGAGCCTGTTTACATACCAATTTATTCGGCACTACACATCAATATCACATAGACCTAGCTCATCAAAACAAATAAAAATCATCGACCTTTAGTATCCATTCTGGGAATGCACTTATTATGTGAAAAACCAACCAATTTCTGAAGCAAACTCAAACTCGTATGAATCATCAAGTGCCTCTCACCCATAATAGGGAATAGTGGCACACGACTTCATAGAAGCTTTAATGTTGTTGCCAATAAATGAAATTCTCATAAAAGAATTTTACCAATGCAAAACAGATCTTGAGTTAGGATGGTCAGGTTGATGAAGTGGTATTATAAAATAGTTATCGAAAACCACATATATATGTTCTCCATGTATTATAATTTATTTTCATGATGCGTCTCCCTAAATGAATTTACAAGGTTTGAACTTACGCATTCACTTGATCACTTATATCCATTCTATAATTTATGAGACAGGATTATGAACAGGATCCCTTCATATCTACAATTTATGAGAAAGGAAAAGGCTATCTTGTATCCCTCTCTTTTATAAAGATAAGGAAATAAGGTTCAATATCCAAGGAAATAGATAAAGGAACTGTACAGAGTGTAACAGCTATTTGCAATCTGGATAGACCCTCTTACATCATACCATGACAGAGTTCATTAATGAAATTCCAAAACACACTTCCCTTTTTTTTAATATAGATTGGTAGGTGAATCTATCTCTGCTTCCCCAACCCAGCTATGCACAAGCATTGACCTATGTATGTGTAATTCTCCTTAACGATGAACACCAACCTATGCAGATACTTAACAATTTGTGGGTTGAGTCTCTATGTACAGTAGATCGTAGATCATTGGCGGCCCCTCTTGTATGTAGATCAATGGAGATGAATGGATCGTAGATTACTTAGTGATCATTGTCATGCGTTCAAGCTAAGGGAGATGAGATATTATGCTTAGATTCACCCGCATAATTCATTCTCCTTGGATCGCCACACTGTATCTTGTTGTGATTGCAATATGAACTAGTACTACATGGATCACAATACCACTAGTCCCCACACATAAGGGAGACACCGATGTGAGAGAGGCGACTGTACTGAAGTCATTGATGTGTGGATTTCATTGCTTTTATAATCAAGAATAGATCCAACTTGTTCTGCATCTAACAAAACAATACCCAGAAGTTGATTGAAATGCAACAAACTTCAAATTCCAAGATTGAGAGAAACAACTGAGCAATTGTGTGCAACAAATTTTAGTTGTAAATGTTGGAAGCGGTTAATCACTTCACCGCTACAAAAATTGAAAGGGAAACACTGCCCAGATTTAGTTTATTTTATTTTTGAAAATTCATCATAATCAAGACATGAACCTACTTAGACTTTTTGACTATTCAAATCTTTGAAGAGGCCTCCATCGCCAAACTGATTTAAACATCAAATTTTGAAGGGACATTCACAAGCTCTGTTGCAACCTATCGAATTTCAAGAGGCAAAGTATTTATAACAAGTATGATAAAGCCAAAATTATGAGGGGTTAATTTTTGTTTTAGTTATAGTGAAAGGTCAATTTGAATTTAATGACAGATTACCATGATGCACTATAAATATCCATCCATGTAACCTTGATTTCAATAGAGTGGAATATGAATTAGTAGTTGAAGTTGTAAAACAGAGTTTTTTTACTCAGTATCTTTTATGCTATGTTTTATTTATGAGTTTGTAAACTCTTATTTAATTTGAAGTGATCTTGCAGTAGCACATGATAAATTCTTTGTGTAGATGTGTTAAATCAGTTCAACTGTTGAAACAGTGTATTAGTCAAAGTTTATGAATGTGGGGGTCATCAAAACATTGTTGAAATTACTTGTTGTTACTTATTTCCTGTAGAATACAGTTTGTTGTTACTCCATGCATGTAGCTTGCAGTTTGTTGTTACTCCTATAGAATTGTTATTTTATTATTGAAACCAGTTTTGTAGGTGACAGTTTTGAATTGCAGTGATTGGTAAGTGTTGTTGTGACTGAGAGCAACATTCCCCTGCCTTCCATCAGTGGTATCAGAGCGTGGTTGATCTCTTTCTCTTCATTTTTTTGTTTATAGTGATTTGGAATTTGATTTGTGATGGCTACTAACAGTAGTGTAGTGCAGCCACAAATTCCTATGTTGGCTGAGAGAAATTATGATACGTGGTTCATTAAAATGAGAACCATTATGTGTGCTCAATATCTTTGGGAGTTTGTTACAATTGGATACCCAGAGCCTGTTGATCAAGCTGTTGAATTGGCTCTGTCAAATGTTGAGCGTGTCTTGTTGAAGGAAAACAGGAAGAAGGATAATAAAGCACTTGGCCTTATTCAGCAAGGCCTAAGTGAATCCATATTTCCAAAGATATCATGTGCTGAGTCTTCAAAGAAAGCTTGGGACACTCTTTAAGCTTGTTATCAAGGTGTGACCAAGGTGAATAATGTTAAGTTGCAGAATTTGAGAAGGGACTTTGAAAATTTGAAGATGAAGGACAATGAGACTATTGATAATTTCATGACTCAAGTCATGAACATTGTGAATCAGCTGAGACAGTATGGTGAAGACCTCTCTGACCAGTGTGTGATTGAGAAATTGTTGAGATGTTTTCCAAAGAATTTGGAAGTTGTGGTTGTTCCCATTGAAGAGTTTAAAGATCTCAGTCAAATGCAAATTGATGAGTTGATTGGTTCTTTGATTGCTCATAATCAAGAATGAATAGGTATGATGATATTCCATTAGAAAATTCTTTCCAATCTCATATGTATGTTACTATAGGCAGAGGCAGAGGAAGGTCTAGTAGCAGAGGAAGAGGAGGTCGAACTGTTGATCATAGTGACAGCAAAAATGATTCAGAATTTGAGGAGAAATCTCAGCAGAATACTCCTAGTGTAAGGGGGAGTAGCAACAGAACATATCATCCAAGAAATCAAAGGTATGATAGATCTAAAGTGCAATGTTTCTATTGCAATAAATTTGGTCATTTTGATAACAAGTGTTGGAAGAAGCAAGCAGATACTAATAAGTTGTCTACACACATTACAGAGGAGCTTGAAAATGAGGAGAATCCTATGTTGTTGACTTGTAATGTTACCCAGGAAAGTTCAGATGATATATGGTTCCTGGAAAGCACATGCAGCAACCATATGACTGGAAATAAAGAGTTATTTTCAAGTCTAGATACAAGCATTCAGTCTAAAGTGAAACTGGGTAATGACAGTAAGGTAAAATTTAATGGTAAAGGTGTGATTGATGTATATGCCAAGAATGGTGAAAGAAGAACAATTCATGATGTTTATTATGTTCCTGGTTTAATGTGTAATTTATTAAGTGTTGGACAGTTGTTAGAGAAAAAGTACAGAGTATTCTTCAAGAACAAGGTATGCATTATCTATGACAAATATCCAATTAAGCAGTTGATTGCTAGAGTAGAGATGACAAAGAATAGAATGTTCTTGCTGATTATGAGGAATGATTTGACTAACTCTTTGAATGCTTATAAAACTAAGAGTTTAGATCAATCATGGTTTTTGCATTTGAGGTATGGTCATTTACATTTTGGTGGCTTAGATTTGCTACATAAGAAGTAGATGGTGAAAGGGTTGCCCAATATTCAACAGCCAGCAAGCTCGTGTGAGAGTTGCATATTAGGAAAGTATCACAGAGAAAAATTTGTTTCAGGAGTCTCGTACAGAGCAAAAGCACCATTGGAGCTGGTAGACATGGATTTGTGTGGACCAATGCAAACACCTTCTTTGACTAGTAATGTTTATTTTATGACTTTCAATGATGATTTCACTCGAAAAACTTGGCTGTATTCGCTAAAACATAAATCTCAAGCTTTTGATGTGTTTAAAAGTTTTAAAGCTATGGTTGAAAATGAGAGTGGCGGATTTATTAAAGTATTGAGATCAAACAGAGGAGATGAGTATATGTTAAATGATTTTTTGGAATTGTGTCAATATCATGGAATTAAAAGACAGTTTACTTCTCGCTACACTCCACAGCAAAATGGAGTGGCAGAAAGAAAGAATCGAACCATTATGAATATGGCTCGAAGTATGTTGAGGGAGAAGCATCTTCCGGATGAATATTGGGGAGACGTTGTTACTTGCTATGTGTATATTCTTAACAGAAGCTCAACAAGAGTTTGAAAGATCGAGTTCCCGGGGAAGCATGGAGTGGTAAGAGTAGCAGCATATCTCATTTGAGGATTTTCGGGTGTGTGGCTTATGCCCATGTACCTGAAGATATGAGGAGAAAGTTGGATAACATAAGTGAGAAGTGTATATTTGTTGGATACAGTGAAGAGTCTAAATCATATAGACTTTATAATCCCGTCACCAAGAAGTATGTTGTCAGCAGATATGTGATGTTTAAGGAAGAAGAAGCATGGGATGGAAGCATAGATAAATCGGTTGTAGAGGACGTTGTTACACACCACGCAGAAGATGAAGGAGATGAGCAGGGCGTGCAGGGTGGACAATTAAATCCACATACGCCTACACCAACAGAAAGAACACCGATAAGAAAATCATTAGAAGTTAGAACGCCCAGTTGTCAAGAGCATAGTGAACCATCAAGTGTTGGTGGACAGCAAGTAACAGGATTAGAGGTAAGTAATTAGTCAAATCCTACATTAGCTTCATTAAGAAACAGATTTAGAGGTCAGAAGACTAGAATTTTAAGAGAATTGTATGAGCAAAATGAAGAAGTAGATCAAGTTTAAAATTTTCCATTGATTTCATGTGATCCTGTAAATTTTGGTGAAGTTGTTAAAGAAGATGTTTGGATAAAAGCTATGGATGAGGCAATTGATCCCATAGAAAGAAATAATACTTGGTATCTTGTATATTTTCCTAATAATAAAAATTGTATTGGTGTTAGATGTATTACAAGGCCAAATTGAATGCTGATGGTGAAATTGAAAAATACAAAGGAATACTTGTAGCTCAAGGGTTTAGTCAACAACCTAGTGTTGATTATAATGAAAATTTTGCATCTGTAGCCAGACTTGATACAATAAGGATGGTGTTATCCATTGCAGCTCATAATAAATGGAGTGTGCATCAAATGGATGTAAAGTCTTCATTTTTTAATGGTTTTTTGGAAGAAAAGGTTTATGTAAAACAACTTCCTGGATATGAAATTGATGGACATGAAGACAAGGTATACAGGTTAAAGAAAGCATTGTATGGATTGAAACAAGCACCCAGAGTATGGTATAGCAGGATTGATGAGTACTTGAATAGTGAACGATTCGGCAGAAGTCCAAGTGAACCAACCTTGTATACAAAGGTAAATCAAGAAGGTAAAATATTGATAGTCTGCTTATATGTTGATGATTTGATTTTCACTGGCGATCTTTCAGTAGATGAGTTTAAGACAACTATCAAAACAGAGTTTGAGATGACTGATTTAGGAATGATGAAGCATTTTCTTGGTATTGAAGTAACCCAATCTAAATATGGGATTTTTATCAGTCAAACTAAGTATGCAAATGATATATTGAAAAGATTCAAGATGGTGAATTGTAAGCCAGGTGTAAGTCCAATTGCAACTGGCACAAAACTCAGTAAGAAGGATGGAGGGTCAAAATTTGATCCAACATTGTATAAGAGATTGGTTGGAAGTCTCATGTATTTGACTGCAGCAAGGCCTGATATAGTGTTTGCAGTAAGTTTGATTTCAATATTTATGGAGTTTCCAAATAGCACCCACTGGCAAGCTAGAAAGAGGTTCCTAAGATACATTGCAAGAACAACAAATTTTGGTATCCAATATACATCAAAATCAAATTTTAAGTTGATTGGCTATACTGACAGTGATTTTGTATGTTCTACAGATGATAGGAAGAGCACATTGGGATATGTGTTCAGTTTTGGATCAGGAGCAGTAGCATGGGATTCAAAAAAGCAGCCCCTAGTGAATTTATCCTCTCTTGAGGCAGAGTCTGTTCCAGCAACAGCAACTGCATGTCAAACTAACTCACTTTATCCTCATGTGGATAAGAAGAACTCTTTCTGAGTTGCAGCATGAACAAGAAGAACCAACTCATATTTTCTGTGACAATAAATCAGTCATTGCACTATCAAGAAATCATGTCTTCCATAAAAGGAGTAGGCATATCGATACAAGGTATCATTTTATTCAAGAATTGATAAACAAGAATGAAATCAATGTGGAATTTTGCAAATCAGAAGATCAATTTGCATACTTATTTACAAAACCTTTGGGAAAAGAACTGTTTGAATTTCATAGAGAAAACAGTGGGGTTTGTAAGCTGTAACAAGTTTTGGTTTAGTGGCAATCTAATATTGCAAAGCTTTGTTTTTTGGGTGAAGTAATTAAGGGGGAGAATGTTGGAAGCAGTTAATCACTTCACCACTACAAAGAATGAAAGGGCAACACTACCCAAATTTAGTTTATTTTATTTTTGAAAAGCCATCATCAAATCCAAAATTTAATGAAGACATGAACCGACTCATATTTTTGTACTATTCAAATCTTTGAAGAGGCCTCCACCGCCAAACCAATTTAAACATCAAATTTTGAAGGGACCTTCACAAGCTCTGTTGCAGCCTATCGAATTTCAAGAGGCAGAGTATTTATAACAATTCTGATAAGGCCAAAATTCTGAATGGTTAATTTTTGTTTTAGTTATAGTGAAAGGTCAAATTGAATTTAATCGCAGATTACCACAATGCACTATAAATATCCGTCCATGTAATCTTGGTTTCAACGGAGTGGAATATGAATTAGTAGTTGAAGTTCTAAAACATAGTTTTTTTACTCTATATCTTTTATGCTTTGTATTATTTATGAGTTTGTAAACTCTTAATTTGAAGTGATCTTGCAGTAGCACATGATAAATTCTTTGTGTGTAAATGTGTTAAATCAGTTCAATTGTTGAAACAGAGTATTAGTCAAAGTTTATGAATGTAGGGGTCATCAAAACAATGTTGAAATTACTTGTCGTTACTCATTTCCTGTAGAATATAGTTTGTTGTTACTCCATGCCTGTAGCTTGTAGTTTGATGTTACTCCTGCAGAATTGTTATTTTATTGCCGAAACTAGTCCTGTAGGTGACAGTTTTGAATTGTAGTGATTGGTAAGTGTTGATGTGACTGATAGCAACACTCCCCTGCCTTCCCTCAGTAAATGGAGGTCACCGTGTGAATTTTCGTTCACTTAGAATGGGGCAAAGAAAACGGAGATGTTCAAAAAATTCAACAATTTGGATCGCATGGTCATTTTTAGCCGAAATTTGACATTTTTTTTATTTTGAAAAATATAAATTTAACTATGTTTTATTGGGATTTTGATAGTAGAAATGGATTCAGCACCCTCAAAAATCCCTAGAACACCCAAAATTCTAGAATTTGACAACTATAACTTGTGTTTTGAAAAATTACTATCGGATTTTTTCAAAATGGTGCCCAAAAAAATCATCTATTCCGGTTCAAATGGTAGAATTCTTAGACTACTCAAAGGAAAACTAAGCCAAAATATGGTTACATTAATTAATCATTTATTTATTTGCATTAAGATTATACAGGTTTGAAAGGAATTGCCATATTCATATGAGTCCTTTCATTGCATTTGATGCTTCTTCTGACGTGCATGCAATTACCAACCTGTCTTGGAATAATCTTCCACCAAATTTCGGCTTGGCATGCCATGATGCTACAAATTCTACAGGATTTTCATGATGCCTTAAGCTCCTTTCTACTTCTTCATATCTAACTGCTTAATCAGTGCAAAATCTATGCTCAAGATAGACACCTATTTCTTTTGCATAGAGAAGCTTTATGGCTTAAGCATGTAGTTTGACATCACTTTTTCTTTGAGTTTGTCTATCTCCTACTTAAGAAGACCATTAATTATTGTTTTCTCTACAAGGATTTTATAATTTCACTTGGACTTCTATTAGCCATATCTAGCTCAATCAATTTTTTATGGTTTGGGTCAATAAATCCAACATTTACATCTCTAAACTTCTCTCCTTATGTTCAACGATTATATCTATTCAACTTGTAAAATCACTATTTTGGTGCCACTATTAAAACAAGATAGGACCTACCTTGGATCAAAGACTACACTCCTTGTTTCTACAATTGGAATCTAATCAACACAGCCAATCTTATGGCAACTTCTTCATGCGTCTCTAACCATATTTTCAACTTGACCTTGTTTGAAAATATTTCTCGCTTGACCTTGTGATTTTGTCCAATTCTCTCTTGATGTTACGAAAGGGCCATCCCAAGAGATGCAAATATCTCTAGTTCAGATGGGGAGGACATGATTCCAGAAAGTGTGGATTCAATGGTTTTTGAGGCAGTTGTTTAAGATTAGAGATTAGAAGGGTACCATTTACAGAGTTTCTTATGATCAAAACAAGTCCAAAGTTTATTTGGAATAGTAGAGAAGATCAATTCCCAATCGTATTGTTTTCATACTGATGACACAATCTTCCAGGGTCTGGGATCTTAATTTTGGCACCAATGTCTTCTCTCAGTTGTGTGATCTCAATAACTTTCCCTACGATAATCCTAAATGCAAGCGAGACCAGAATATCTCCCGTGTGGTCTCAGCGAGTACGGTTGGTTATAGTGAAGGTATTTTGGCAACATGACAGAGTAGAAATTGTTCTCATTGACTAGTGGTATGTGCAATCTCACCGGCTGCAGCGAATTCCACACATGAAATAGAGTTTTGGAAAAATGGAGTTTGGGGTGTTTTAGCAAGATTTGATCTTGGTTCAACTAAAAGAAAAGTAGGTATCCTATCTGTACTAGAGGAAAACAGAGCATGAATTATGTATAATAATTTGTTAATAGTGGTAGTGAATCGATTAGCCAACAATTTATTACAAATTCCCCTTCCTAATAGCTCATATACAAATGAAATTATAAGATATTCACGTATATAGGTATTCATTAAAGTCCATTGGATGTAGTTTGGGTGGTTGGGAAAAATGATTGTTACCCTCCCCACCCAAAGGTTCAATCTTTGTAAGTAACATGTTGAGCTCTTAAATGGGAATATTTGATGCTCTTGTTGAACACTATCCTTCCTCAAAGACATAATTCACTTCTATTTTAAATAAAAATGCATTATCGATCATCTACAACCTCTTTTTCTATAATTACTCTTAGGTGTCCCCTTAATCTCTTCCTCTTTTCCTAAATTAATGGATGCACATGTATTTAACTTTTCTAATTTATTTTAAAATGATTTTTTTTAATTTAGCTCACCCATTCCAAACATATCCTCTTATATTTTCTCTTAGATGTTTCCTAGTTTACTTATTTATCTCCTTGTGATGTGGGTGAACTTAGAGTGAGTCATTTGATTTCAATTTTAAATATTTCCTATTTTAATTTCGTACACAACTTTTAATGCATTTCTTTTTATCGTGAATTGCATAACCTATTTTTTTTAATATAAAATATACCATTTCCTAAAATGATAATTAAACATGCATATGCTTTCTTTTAATTTTCTTTATGCTAAACAATTTTATTTTATTTTTCACGCAGAATAAACACCTTTCTGTTATTCTGAAGGAATCAAGGAAATGTCACACGCACGGGAAATCTCAACAAACTTCCCCACATATCGTAGATGGTAGGTCGAGCAAACCGTCAGCCGGTTATCCAAACCAGAAGATGTCTCAATAGAATTGAACCCGGGTGGATGAAATGAAATACATCTATCCCCAACAACGAACCACCGTATATGTCTAAGTGTATTTTATGAGTATTCTCAATAATTATGTTTAATACTAAGGGTGCCATGACTCTTCATGCCCTTCAAGTATTAATTTTTCCCTAATACTATGGGTGCCATAAGAATTTATGTGCTTCAAGTATTATTTTCTTTAGTGGGGAAATGGTACGTACTATCTTGTTTGAGAGACTAATGGATATTGAGGAATAAGGTTTCACCTTATCGCGCGCCCCTCAATATAACCTCGTGAGTGATCGTGTCCACGATCCAACCCCCACGACACCCTGAATTCTCTACGTAAAATGAATCTTCATTTTCACCCCATTCATGGACACTACTTTTACTCTCCCAATTGAGCCAGGTACATCTTTCATACAACCCCGTCATCCATGTGTAGGCCTGACTGGAAAAAATTATCATGTCTCTGCACACTAAGATGACACATCAATATATTCAATAAAAGTACTTTAATCATAATAATGCATAATTCACAATTATACATATAAACCTGTCTCGATCCGGAGTCCTTGCCATCTAATGCAATCTGGAATTCTCAATAATATGTGACCTTCTTGTCACACTCGTTAAATCATCAATAGCACTATAATATATCATGATGTCCAATGTATCACAACATAAATGCTAATATTAAGTTACACTTCTATTTAGATTGCATTTTATAATCAAATCGCATAATGCCACTTACAAATCATTCAAAACACATTTACTATAATACTTATCTTAACATATAAACATTTCAACTATCCATCTGAAATGATTTCAGAAAATTATATTGGCTATACATGTCTAGCAATAAATGGGGCATTACAGTAAACCCATGGTCCATATTACTGAATTTCATATTTTACTCAAAATATTATTTTTTATTTTGGTTGAGTTCCTTCATTTAAATCCCACAAATGCCTTGAAATTTTACTATTTTGGTTGAGTTCCTTCATTTGAATCCCACAAATGCTTTGAAATTTGAATTCCACAAATGCTTTGAAATTTTACTGTAGGCTATTATTTTGGGCTAATTTTGAAAGGAGAAGCTTCTTCAATACAGTAATCTAGAATCTCAGCTACATGCTAAAGTAATAGGATGCATGGATATCCTCAAGATCTACACTCAAGTGAAATCCCTTTTATTTCCCATTATTCATAAGTTAAAGCATGTAAGTTTCTGGCAAGAAATTACATTATTCTAAGATCACCATATGATAAGAATTATTGATCAAGATATGAAAAATAAAAAAAATTTACCTAGACATGTGGGATAAGGATTGGTGGTATTGATGATGCTAATAGTGTCAATAATTCCAATAATTCCAATGATGTCTTACCATTGGATTACTATGGTGCTAATGTTCTAATTTGATACCCCAACACATCAATAGTAACTATAATAAGGCCAAACCATTCAAACAAATATTCTCAAACATATTGAGAAATCATAGTAGGGTGGTGTAATATCTTGAGATGTGTAGTTTGACGCAATTCACAATATTCCTACTTTATTTAATTATTCATTATTTCAATCATTTCTCAAAATTTTCATTTCAATATTAATCAATATTGATTTAGAATTTTGTCATGATTTAATATGCAATATGTTATCATTATTTTTAAGACTAATATCAACTACAATTAGTATTGTCCTTTATGTTCAAAATTTAACAAGGACGTTGAGATACATCAAAAAGCATAGAGGTTATTAAGACATTCTTAAATGGAAAGGGTGGAGGTTTTACTTTTCCCTATCATTGCTTAGGCATTCCAATCCATGGTCACATGTCCTTCTTCATGTTAGGAATCCCCTAGATGAATTACCTTGGTTCTCCACTTTTGCATTCTTTTGAAGGGAGATTAATTCCATTATAGGATTTTCCACTCCATTTTCCAAGGTTTTTTTATTAGCAGTATATTTTTATCTATCCTGCTATAGAGGCCCTTAGCCATCTAACTAACACCATAATCCATAATGTATAACCAAAATACCACTATATTATGTATAATGTTTACCATTATACATTATTTCTTTGAATTTTGGCACTGAATGATCGATTCAAGATTACCCCTAACATAATATTGAATATGGTTATATTTATTTTCCTTCCTATATCCAAAAAACTAAGTTATATTTGTTGAAATATTTTATATTCCTTAGAAGGTAATAATGTCTTTGTATTATGTCAGAAGATATCCACAATCTTATGTAAAAGAGTAATATATTATATCCCATATTCATTATGGTAAAATATACTCTTGATATTCATTATTATATAAAGAAATGTTATTATGGAAAATTATATTATCCCACATGTAATATGCGAGAGTAATTCCTCCTCATCTATTGGTATATAATAGAGTCAAGGGAGTCTTTCACATTCATCCTGTGGTGGATCACTCATCATGATCTATACTTTCACAAGTATTGCTATATTGTATTGGGGTTATTGGCATTACTCTCTGTAAGCTTGAGGGAGATATTCTGGAGATAATAGAAGACTACCTTCCAATTGGGTGAACCACGTATATCTGGTGTACTCTTTTCTCTTGTTCTCTTTATGTTCTTATTTATTGTGGTATGTTATTGTTTGCATAGATAGGTAAGCTAGTTTAGTTAGATCCATATCTCTGACATGGTATCAGAGCTTGTTGCTATGATCTAGCACCTTCTATTGCTTTCAAACAATATTTGATCATTTGGGCATTGATTATATCTTGTATATTTGCTTTCTATCTGGTAGCCAATAGGCTTCTCTTCAGATCTGGGCATATTTCTGCAGTTTTTTATTTCTAACCCTAACCTTGTTGTGTAGATTTTTGCAGAAATTTTTCAAGAGTTCTTTGATGTTGTTTTTGTAGATCTATATGATTTCCTGATTCTCCTCAAGGAGATCTATCTTTCGGTTGTCAAAACGGCATTTTTTGTCCAAGTTTGGTAGACTTTGTGCAGGTTTCCGTCTTCGGCATATTCGACACTGTTTTCGGCCTCATAACTCGGTCAATTTGTATCGGAATTTTTATTATAACCTGTTTTTGGAATTGGAAAAGTTGTTCTCGATATACCTTAGCGGACATAACAAAATTCGGGACCTTCTGGTTTCCAAAACGACAACTTTCATCCAAGTTTGGTAGACTTTGTGCAGGTTTCTGTCTTCGGCAGATGCGGCACTGTGTTCGGCCTCATAACTCGGTCAATTTTTATCAAAATTTTTATTATAACCTATTTTTTGAACTGGAAAAGCTATTCTGGATCCACCTAAGCGAACAAAACAGAATGTTGGGCAAGTCTGGGCACGTTTCAAAAGGGTTGTAAGTAAAAGTTTCTTTCCTTTACTGTTTTTCTAACTGTGTTTTTTGTAGATTCATATCAGTACGGTAAAGTATTTAAGTTTTCTGTTATTCATCTTTTGCATTTAGGTTTTGCTTCTAATCATGTTTATTAAGAGATTATTTCTTGTTATTGATATCTATTTGTCTAACATTTCTATATGGAAACATTGGAATCTTTTAAGGGCATGGATCTCTAGTATTTTGTCATGATGATAGCTATAAACCATCTAATGCTTAATATTTTTAACAAGACACTTAATAACTAATTTGTTCTTTTTTGTTTAATCATATTGATTTCTAATCATGTCATGTTTATTAAAGCAATTTTATAAGAACAATCTCATATGTGTTATCTTGTAATCATTATTTGTTTTATTTATATGTTATTGTTGACCTTTGTGTAAAAGCAATTTCATTATTTTTTATATAAGCAATCTCTTTATGATCATTATCTTCTCTTGCTAATTAATTTCTTGAGTAAAGTCGATTTTTGAATCTATGTGATACCATAATTTATTTAATTGGGATATAGTTTCTTTCTCATGTATTGCGGAGATTGTATCTAGTTCCTGTGTTTTTTGTCTCTAACTTTCTTATACGGAAGCATTGACATGTGTTGTTTGTCTCTAACATTCCTATATGGAAGCATTGGCATTTCCAGGGCATTTCATCTCTTGCATATTTACATAGTGTTAACAAGAAATGAACCCATGTTTAAGACCATTAGTGACTTGTCATTTCATAATTTTTTATAGGTGATATCAAGAGTTGATCATAATTTGTTATATGTTGATCATATTAAACATTTTGATTTATCTATCATGTCATGTTTATTTCGATCATCTTTTACTCAATATTTATATGGCTTTGAGCAATCTTATAATCTTGAAATATGTATCATGAGCACCTTCTTCTTGTTGCATTGGGATTTCTATTCTTATGATTGCAGAGGTTATCTTGTTTTTACTTGTCTCTAACGTTCCTATATGGAAGCATTGACATGTGTTTCTTGTCTTTAACGTTCATATATGGAAGCATTGGCATTTTCAGGGCATTCATCTCTTGCATATTCACATCATACTAATAAGAAATGCACCTATGCTTAAGAATTGTTGCTTAATGACTAAATTTTCATATATTTAAGTGAAATCTTGGGCTCACTATTTATATGTTGTGGCTGACACTTAATGTGTAAAAGTAACTTCATTTTCCTTAATGAGGAAGTTAATATTTTATTTGATCATATTGTGTTGCCATATTTTTATATGATGTTTGCTTACCTTTGGTGTATGAGCATTTTCATTTATGTATGAGCACCTTTATTTTATGATCTTTATATGCTTTAATCTTGGAAGTTCTTGTGCAAATCAGTTTTATGTTCAGGCTTTCCATCTTATTCCATAAATAATGAAGCACCATCTTCTACTGTTAAAGTCATGATGTTCATCTGTATGATATCATTTTCGATGTGTAGACCATTGGGGTCTTGTTCCTTCGATGTCTGAGGTCTTCTACAGATATTTCTATTGCACCTTGATTGGAAGAATGTCTGCTATCTACATGCGTATTGGCCATCTGGGTATTTTTGTACACTGTTGTGGCATTCTTAGCCACATGTTTTGTTGTATCAGCCGTCAGAAGGTATATGTACACTGGTGTGGATGTTATATCAGAGTTCTTCGGCTATCAGTTATGGTTGTGATGATTCTTGTGGTGATCTAGGCATCTTGTGGATCTAGTAGCCATGACGGCTTCTCTTTAGATCTGGGCACCTTGTTGTTGGATTTGTCACATGTTCTCGACATCTGTTGGATCTAGTAGCCATAAAGGCTTCTCTTTAGATCTGGGCATCTTGTTGTTGGTATTTCATCGTACAACCTAATTTGTGTGCAATTTCATGGTTCAGTTAGAAGCGGTTGTTCTTCATCAAATTCCATTTTCCAGCTTTGGTTATTCTGGAAGTTGTCATCAAGGGGGGGCAGTAATGACTCCTTCCTTCCTTTGTTAGTGGGATTTTATCTCAACCATTATTAAGGGGGAGTGTTGGAATATTTTATATTCCTTGGAAGGTAATAATTTCTTTGTATTATGTCGGAAGATATCCACAATCTTATGTAAAAGAGTAATACATTATATCCCATAGTCATTATGGTAAAATATACTCTTGATATTCATTATTATATAAAGAGATGTTATTATGGAGAATTATATTATCCCACATGTAATATGTGGGAGTAATTCCTCCTCATCTCTTGGTATATAATAGAGTCAAGGGAGTCTTTCACATTCACCCCGTGGTGGATCACTCATCATGATATATACTTTCACAAGTATTGCTATATTGTATTGGGGTTATTGGCATTGCTCTCTGTAAGTTTGAGGGAGATATTCTGGATATAATAGAAGACTACCTTCCCGTTGACATACCCCATATGGGTGAACCACATATATCTGGTGTACTCTTTTCTCTTATTCTCTTTCTGTTCTTATTTATTGTGATATGTTATTGTTTGCATAGATAGGTAAGCTAGTTTAGTTAGATCCATATCTCTGACAATATTCCTTGCACCTCCCATTTTGCTTTGGATTAAATCCTATCAATTTTTGCTTCCTATAGACCTCCAACCCATGGGAAGGTCAAATGACCTTACTCTATAGTAATATTCGCATTAAGGGGGATCTTGAAGAAGGGTCAATTGACTGTTTCTCAAGCATAGTATTCTCATCAAGTGGCAGCATAGGGAAAGGTCAGCATACATGTCCTCCTCCTTAGTAATATAATCATAGGAGAGACTAAGGAAGGTTCAATTGATTGAAACTTAGTATTCTCACTGATCAATATACATTTCAATGATACAAATCATCAATGTTCATTTAATTCCCGCACTTCCTTTCATTCTAGGGTTTCACTTGCTATAAATTATATACTTCAAACATAAAATCCACTGCAATGCATTCACTCAAACATTGAACATCAACACATGGATTTGTGCATTAAAATCCCACATTGTTGTTGTGATAGGAGATTTTGAATTAGATATGGAGTTCTCACTGTTCAATTTCCATTTCAAAGATACGGACTATCATTTCTCATTTGATTCCATTAATTATTGTCCTTTTAGGGTTTCACCGGATGATATTATATACTTGTATATAAAATTCATTGCAGTGCATTCGCTCAAACACTAGACACTAGCAACTAGAGTTGTGTTTTGGAGTTGGCACTGTGATTTAGAATCCCATGTTATTGTTGTGAAAGGGGATTTCAAGTTAGTTATGGATCTCTCATTGTACAATTGTTATTTCAAAGATACAAACCATCATTTCTCATTTAATTCCATTGTTTCCTATCAATCTAGGGTTTCACTAGCTTAATATTATATAATTGTAACATAAAATTCATTGCAGTGCTTCAATCACACACTAAAAATTGGCACCTAGATCTATGGTTTAGAGATAGAGTTGTGGTTTAGAATCCCATGTTATTGCAAAAAGGGATTTAAAATTAGGTATTGAACTCTTACTTTTCAATTTCCATTTCAAAGATACAAACCATCATTGCTCATTTAATTTCATTGTTTCATATCATTCTAGGGTTTCTATCATTGGAGATTATATAACGATAACATAAAATTCACTATAATCTATTCATATTTCCCAATTTTCAAGGTAAACAATTCCACCTTGCTCATATGTTTTGAGACTAAATAGAACTCAAACTCGTATACCAATCAAAATATGGATAGATCATCCTCTTCCTTTCATATCATTAGTCCTAAGAAAGGGGTCGTACCTATCGTTTAGTTGATGGTAAATACAATATGACAATATGAAAAAAGTAAAACACAATAATTTGGATCTTTTAATACCCTTCATCTCTATTAGGACCTATTCATCTCTAATACAACATATAACACTCCCATAGAAATCCAAGTTGGAGCCATGGGGTTGCAACCAATCTTATTGTATTGCCATCAATCTTATTTGTATTGCTCAAAATTTTTCCTATCGAGCTAGGTCACTTTGGGATCATATTTATAAGGTAAACAACATTACCTTCAAACTCATATTTTAATTTGTATATCAGTTCATTCATTTATGGAACATAGCAACTAATACTTCCTTACAATATGGGGATACTAATAGTCATGTATATCTTAAACCCAAAGTATATTTGATTATAGGAGAATTTTTGGAAAATTATTTATAAATGTTGTGTTTAGGGATTTACATAATAAACTCTTTTTCTAACATTCCTTTGTCCAAGGTGTATTTTATTCTAGGGGATTTTTGGAAAATTATTTTTAGAGAAGGTACATTTTATTCTAGGGGAATCTTTCAAAAATTATGTTTAGATGTGTTTAGGGATTTAAATAATCAACTCTTTTTGTAACTTACCGTAGTCAATTTTATATCATCCCTTAAATCAATTTGGATTCAATCCTACTAGAAATTATAAATAGGCATATCCAATTTTACATCAATCAATTTGGATTTAGTCCTCCTAGAAATTATAATCAGTCAGCCTATAGAAGGTTTGTAGCCCATCTTCTTGGGTGGATTCATTGACAGTTTCACCTGTGGGTACCATATCCCCATGCACCTATCCCCTCTTTTTCCATCAATCCTTGAAGCCTCAACCATACCCCTTCATTATCATATGTTCATCTATTATCACACACTCCCTTTCCATTGACCTATTTGGACGCACACTCTAAACATGATACATTGACGTGTCATGCCATGCCACTCCACATGTCATCCATCGACTTGATACTATATTTGGGAAGCAATACGTTGGTCTCCAATTAGGAAGGGGAATAAGAGGGCGAGTAGGGTGGGCCACCTGCATTTTTGGCTCACATGATCGAAAACTCCAGGTGCAGTAGAGGTGGAACTATGACTAACTATTAAGAAATTGTGTTTCCTCCTAGGAGGTCATATTAGTTTCAAATCCAGTGGGGGTAGGGTATGTACACCTCTATAGACTTTAGCAATTAAATTGTTGCATAGAGGGGGGTCCCTTTCCCCACAAACAAAGGGGTCTCATACACCAAATTGGTGTCTGGCTTGGTCGTGACCTTAAAAATATATTATTATTATTATTATTATTATTATCATCATCGTCGTCGTCGTCGTCATCATCATCAATCATCGTCGTCGTCGTCGTCGTCGTCATCATCATCAATCATCATCATCATCATCATCCTCATCATCAACAACATCATCATCGTCATCATATAATTATTGAATATTTAGCATCGAGTTGTCAACAATGGCTAAAAATAGAGGTGGAATAATATGGTGAAATTTATGCATTATATCAAGTAACAATGGTTTCATCATGTTGATTTCCTGTTGTTTCGTCCTCTAATTTAGTTGCATTCCAAACTTCTTTGGAATGCAATTGAAGTTGGGTAAGAGCATTGTATGTCTAATTTCAAATAGGTTTCATGTAAATGTGACAAACTTGTTTGCCCAAACATAATAATTCCAACAACAATAAGTGACAATACACATATAAACACAAGGGAAAACATTATGCATCCCCATAGTGTCCTAGGATATATATCATTCCATCTTAGGAATCTCCCATCAAGCAGTATATATCTTAAGATATATTACAATTAATAGTAAGTTAAAATTGCTCATTAGATAGGCAATTAGGGTTGAGGATACACAAGTTAGATTATTTGGTTTTTCACTAACAAGTAATATGAAAAGGAGTGAGTTAATAAGTGTATAAAGTCAATTTTTTCATTGAGTTTCTTTTTTTTAATGAGTGAAAATTTGTCTTCGTTCTCCTTATTTTTTTAAAAAATCGACAATCTGGGTCATCTAAAAATGAGCCAAAACCCCTAAGGGAAAAGTCACCATCAATGAATTGGGACTATAACTTCTATCGAAAATCCTATTGAATTTTATGAAGAAATTCAATGGAAAATACGTTGAGTTTGTCCACTAATTAACTAACACCTTATTTAAATATGCCAAGCCAAATTTGGAAAACAAGAAGCCACAATTAATGAAATTATGTGTTCAAAATAACAAAGTGCAATTCATAGTCATTGAAAACCCCTAGGACACTCACATTTTGAAATATTAACAAACAAATATAGTATTACAATGATACAAATTCATAATTGTCGGATTCGAGCTCCAAAATTATGGTGATAAAAAAAAGGTTGTTGGGAAAAGTCTGAGACATTGGGAATTTATCCTACCCCTAAATAAGATGGATAAAGATAATGGATTGGATCAAAATGTTGCACGGAATTTAATTCAAAGCATATGGATTATGCTCACATGTGTCGTACTGCATATCTCTCAATGTGGCAATAATGTCGATGAATTGTACCCTTTAATTCCAAATGTGATGTTAGTGTTACAAAACATGGCTCTCGAAGGGAAAACCTACCTATTTGCATACCACAAATGGTGGGTCATTATATCATGTGTAGTTTTTTTCTCCATCAAGTGATATTTATCTGCATCAACGATAAAAGTCATCAAACATTGTGGTAGCATTAGTGTTGCCTATGGGGAGGATAGGGGTTTGTGGTGTTAAGGACATTGATAGATGGTCATTATTTCATGCTTGCATGTGACATAATATTGGCATTCTTATGGCTCACGATGGTACAATCTATGACAGTCATTGACATATGCAACACTTTATCATCCATTGTACCCTTGGTATTACCCTTCTTTCATGTCAAAGCTCTCCTAGCAATATTTATTATCTTTAATAAAGGAAGGGTGTTTAATGGAGTCAAATAAAAATGCAAAAAAGATCATATATATATATATAATTTTATGATGTATATATTGAAAAAACAAGAGCCACATGGTGGCAATGTCCCTACGCTATTACCAAACAGGATTTCATAACAATGCCAAGTGTAGGAGCTAGATGTTATTAGTTCCATTTAATCATAGGTCAAGCAGCTGAGTAGTCTCAACATGGACCTACTGTTAGGAACCCATGTCAACCCTTCTATTTACTTTGTTAGTATATTTTTGTTGGACGCATATGCTTTGTAAGTCATCCCGTAGTATTTGTTGATCCATAGTTTGTATTATTGTTGTTGTACACATATGCTTTGTAAGTCGTCCCGTAGTAATTGTTGATCCATAGTTTGTATTGGCCCATGGTTTGTATTGACACATGGTATTGACCCATGGTATTGGCGCCTGGACTTAGTATATAAGTTTGTGTTGAGACCAATGAAGGTACCGTGAAGTTATTTGTATTGAGCTTGCTCAAAGGAGGTTTCCCCCTCGAAGTGGCCTGCGATCAATAAAAGTGATTCTAAGTTATGTTATTTCTGCTATCTCGTGTATTTTCATTAATTAATTGTTGCAGGTTCTTCACATCTGGTATCAAATCACTTTCTTGGGCTCGTTGGGTGGAATTTCTGCCAAAAAAAAAAAATCGCATCTGTTGCAAGTTCGGATCTGGGAATAATCCCTATCCGCTTAACTGTGGGAAGTACTTGGGCATAAGCCCTAAAACTCATTGTGAGGAGTACCACAGGAACCCCAAAGTACCTAGCCCATTGAGAGGACCTGCCAGGGAAAAGGGAAACGACCCCTACCTGATTGACTAGTTCCCACCCGTGAGGTAAACCAAGAGCTGTCGTTTGTGGCAAAGCGGTTATCAATTTTACCTGAGCCGTGGAGTGAGGGGTACTGCCCCAATACACAAGCCGTCAGACAACATTAGTGGTCGATTGAAACCCATGAACTGTTAGGAAGCCGAACATACCTGGGGTCCATATCTATTTTCAACTGAACTGTTGTCGATCACTTCCGCGCTGTTTCAGATCCATTCCAAGCTGTTTCAGATCCAGCCGTTTCAGATCCATTCTGAAAGTCGTTTCCAATCTATTATGAACGTCGTTTCAAATCCAGTCGTTTTCAATCCATTTGGTGCCGTTTCAGATCCATCTGTTGCTGATCACTTCCGCGTCGTTGCAGATCCATCTATTTCTGATCCCTTATGCGTCGTAGCAGATCCATTCTGGAAAAATTAAAAATTAAAAAATCAATCTGTTTTTTCGCCATATCTCCCTTGTTTTCACTCTGTTTCCCTTGGAAATTCCCTTACACCCCTGTAATCCCATTTTGCATCTTTCATTCCTGAGGACCCTATCCCAAATTCCACTTCTCAAAGCCAGAAATCCCATATTTGTCTATTTTTAGGGTTTTCCATAACTTCTTTAATTTTAACCCAATCGCCTTAAAATTTGGCACTGTGTTCATTCCCTATTTCTGCTTCTTCGTCCCTCTGCCAAATTTTCTCATTCTTTCACCCCGCTTCTGAAATCCTCATTTTCTGCTTCCCTGTCAATTCGAAAGTGTCCAAAACCTAATCAAACCCCAATCACCCATCAGAGTTTTTCCCAAATCCAAATTTCCCTTAACTAAATCAGGTTTTGTTTGTGTTTTTCTACCCATTCCAAAAAAAAAAAAAACTCTTGGTTATGGTTGTCACCCGCGCAGGAGCAAAAACCATGGAGGAAGTACTTGCAGCCATCCAAACCAAACTCCAGGATCTTGATGAAAAATTTCTCGGCCTCCATCTTGAGCATTTAGCCATGAACAACAAACGACAGTCTAAGTCTTCATGAGACAATGGGTTCTCTTCTTCCAACAATTTTCGTGGTCCAAAGCTTGATTTTCCTCGCTTCAATGGTACTGATCCGACTAGATGGATCTATCGTGCAGAACAGTATTTCAGCCTGCATAATACTTTTGATGTCACCAAATTTCCACTTGCGTCATTTCATTTGGAATGGGAAGCTCTTCAATGCTACCGTTGGTACATCAAGGCTCATGAAGAGCCAAAATGACCAGATTTTTGCCAGCTTCTTTTGCAACGATTTGGTCCTAGTGCTTTTGATGACTTCACAGGAGCCCTCACTAAACTTCACCAAATTGGCACTGTGAGAGAGTATCAGACAAAATTTGAGAAACTAGCCAATCACACAGAAGGATTGTCTGATGAATTCTACAGGAGTTGTTTTATCAGTGGTCTTAAGGATGAAATCCGCTCAGAGGTTAAAATGTTATGTCCCAACACAATGATGGAAGCCCTCGGGTTTGTTAAGTTGGCAGAAGACAAGATTGCATCCCAACAACGCTCCAAACCCACTTCTGTCCCCTTCCGAAATATGGGTTTTCAACGACCTCCCATCCCACTAACTCCTCGACCAACTCCTATCAAGCATTTGTCTGAAACAGAGATGCAGGCACGCAGAGAAAAAGGGATTTGTTATAATTGTGATGAGAAATTCACTCGGGGACATAGATGTGTTCAGCAAAAGCTCTATCTCTTGGATATGGATTCTCCACCTGCCTCTAAAATTGGTGAAGAAGCTCCAGATACAATGGATGATCAGGTCGACATTCAGGAGCCGCCTATTGACCCCCCATATCAGGACGACTAACCAGAGATATCTCTCAATGCTTTATCCGGTGTCACCACCCCCCAAACAATGCGGGTCAATGGTTACTTCAAGAATCTTCCTCTTACAATACTCATTGATTCTGGTAGCATTCATAACTTCATTGACCCCCGGATCGCCAAACAGGCTGATTGTTTTGTCCATCCTTGCTCCAACTTTGAAGTCATGGTTGTCAATGGGGGCACCTTACCTTGCAAGGGAAAGTGTAACAATGTGCCTATCTCTCTGGAATATTATAACCTACACTCTGACATGTTTGCCTTGTCCTTAGGCGGATGTGATGTGGCTTTGGGAGTTCAATGGTTACGCACACTTGGCCCCATCTTATGGGATTTTGCTAAACTTTGGATGTAGTTTTCAGTCAATGGGACACAACACAAATTTATGGGCTTACAACCAGGGTCTCTCCGCATCATCAGTTCACATCGCCTAGAAAAGATCCTTAAGAAGAATTCACATGGTGTCATAGCTCAGCTCCATTCCATTCAGATGCACCCATCAACAGTCTCTACTACTTCCTTGGATAGATATGCAGGTGTCTTTGCTGCACCAGTGGGCTTGTCGCCTTCAAGAGACATTTCCGGTAAGCATTTAGCCGCATCTACATCTCAGCAGGAAATGCTGGCTATTGTGCATGCAGTACCGAAGTGGCAGCCATCCCTATTAGGGAATTATTTCTGCATCAAGACTGCTCTCCAGAGTCTGGAAAATTTCCTGGAACAACGGGTCTCCTCCCCAACACACCTGAAATGGGTTATCCAACTCATGAGCTATGACTATGCAATCACTTACAAGAAGGGTAAGGACAATATGGTGGCAGATGCTCCTTCTCGCACATTTGATGACCCAATTTATCTTACAACTATTTCTCTGCTTGTTCCAGTTTCATCATGAGCAAGGAGAAAATATCATGTCCAAAAGGGTGATGCTCAAGATAGAGAAGAAAATTGTTGAAGAACTAGAGAAATGAAAGAGCATCTTCAAGAGAAAATGTAAAATACAAGGTGAGTGTTGTGATATGATTATTGATTAGGGGATCGCTAAAAACCTAGTCTCTGTACAAAAATGATAGAGACGTTAAATTTGAAATATACGCCCCATTCTAGTGCATACAGAGTTTCAGGGGTGCAAAAAGGACATCAATTCATTGTTTTTTAATAGTGCCTACTAAATTTTCAAATAGGAGAGTATCAGTACCAAGTGTTGTGTGATGTTGTTGGGTGCTTTTGATGTATAGCTCACTAGACCTCATTTGTAGTTGAAGAGTTTTTCATGATAGGCTTAAAAATACTTTGTGTGAGAAAAAGGGAAGAAGAGGCAAATTACATATGATGACAGAAGAGAGTGTTAGAAATAGCAAAAACAACGAGGTCATGCTTTGTTCAATCAAAGAATTTTTGAAAGGAATGAAGAATTCAAAGTGTTGTCTTGCAATTTATCTAATGATGGTTTCATAAAAAGATGAGAAGAAAATGTCAGTAGAAGTTGAATAATTGTTGAATAAATACAAGGAGATCATCACGAAGTACTTCAATGGGAGTACTTCCAATTAGAGAAATTTCACATCAAGTTGACTTGATACCCGGATCGAGCTTGCCTATCAAATTTTTGTATAAGGTCAACCCAGTATAAAGTAAATAGGATAATAGACAGGATCAAGTGTTACTAGATAGAGGTCCAATAAACGAAAGTTTGAGTCCTTATGTTGTACATGTAGTGCTAGCATTGAATAAGAGTGTTGAATGGAGAATGTGTATGGATTTCCATTACCAAGAAGGGATGATCTTATGGACCATTTGATTGGAGTGTGTTAGAATATGAGAATATGTGAATAACATATAACAACGCATAACATATAGTCTTATGTCTAATCAAGTAACAAAGAACATGAACAAAAATGGAGATAAGAGAATAGACAAGAGAACACAAGATATACGTGGTAAAACCCCAAATAAGGAAACATCCACGGGAAGGGGAAAATCTTTTTATTCCTCAAAATATCTCCAACATTACAACTTGAGCTCCACTCCACATATTATATCCCAGAGTATTACAAAGACATCACAATGCATTTACAAGATCCTCAAAGGCTCCCCCTCACCTCTATTATATACCTGGAAGAATAGCATCCCAAAATACATGTGGGAAAAATGATTTTCCACCTCTTTATATAATGAAAAGTGACAAGAGTAAATTATTACATAATACATGTGGGATAACTCTTTTACATAAGAGTGGACATTATTACCTTCCAAATTAATACATTCAGTCATCATTACATATTCCAACAGAGTGTCACCCTCCAAATACTCTAATGTGTTCCATACGATATTGCCACAAAGGAGGATTCCTTTTTTATGTAAAGGCCAAGTTTGGGCTTGATTTGTGTATAGTGTTGGTTTGGCGAGGCTCAAGACCCATGGTCTAGTTATGGAAGGTCCTCATGGTTTTCATGCCAGGAAGTGTTGGCTCAGTGGCATTGTTGACTGCCCCTTGATGCACGGAAGTCCCCCGTCATGTAGGGCCATTGTGCCCTAGGCTGGTGTCCAGTGCTTCTTGGTATGATGTCATTGGGACACATTGTTAGTTTTTTATCTTTAATTCAAAATTGCACTATTACTTGAAATCAATGAACAATCATAAACATAAGCATTCACATACGACACAAATTTACCCTGGGGAAACCCTCTATAACTTGAGGGAGAAAACTCCAGCAAAATTTTCATTAATATATTGATTGATAGCAGAGAATGACTTGCTTTACAGCAAGCAGATTACATCAAGCACCCCTGGTGCATATATCAGAGCAAGAGAGAAGATGAAAGAATAGAACTCAAAATAATATCCTGCACAAAGAAAAGTGCATTGCCTCCAAGAGAGAAGAGAATTCGCTTCACATTGAATTCATCAATCATATATATATATATATATATATATATATATATATATTCTTCTCATGCTTCGGCTTCTATTTTTATCTTCTGACTTCAGGATGAACTCGCCCTCCATTTGGATGCCAGACCACTTAGTTAGGAGGCTAACTTAAGTGCCGTAACTCAAGTGTCATCTTTTAGTTTAACTCAAGTGTCGTCATGCAAGTGTCGCAACTCAAGTGTCGTCATGCAAACACTTAGTTAACTAGATCTTCTTTGCTATCACTTAGTTAACTCTTTTAACTGAAGTCTTTCTTGTTAACATCACTGAAGTGATCAATTCGAGCTCTCCTTTAATTGACTGAATTCTTCTTTGTTAACATCACTGAAATTTAACAATTCGAGTTCTATTTATTTAACTGGAGTCTTTATCATCATTGAAGTGAGCAAATTGAATTCTCTCTTACCTTATCACATCTTATCTTTATATATTGTCATATCTGCATGGTCCACATCTGCCAGCTTAATTAATTATCATATCAAATATACTACGGATATTTTCCCAATGTTGTGATCATCTTGTTCTACTATCATTCCAAGTGGTCATATGCTAAATTAATTCACTCTAGAGGTGGCCAGTCTCTAGAGGAGACTTAATAGCTCAACCATGGTTAGTAGTACATCACACACTATTCATGCTTCGACATGCAAAGCATTACTTCAACACATGAGGCACCACCTCAACACATGAGGATTTGTCTTGGCACACAAGACCTTAGCCTTGCCAAGCAAAATTGTACAACATCATCACTTTCTCATACAAAGCACTTACCTCAACACGAGGCTTATTCATTCTTGAGACCTACTCAAGTTTCCTGAGTCCAACTCAAACTCCTATAAGGCACTACCTCAACACACAAGGCTCAATCTTGGCACACAAGATTGACTTGGAAAATGATTCATGATGTTGCAACTTTAACACACATGGCTTAGGGGATCCCAACCACACTTGTTTTTTATCCTTTGTAGAGGTGATTGTGCATGTAAGGGTTGTCATGCCTGCCTTAGCACCTCATTATTCCCACTTGGACCTATTTTTTACGTATTGACCCTCCTCTTGGCTCAAGCAAGTCAAATTGAAGATATTGTTCCACCTAAAAGGAGGGTGTTGAGGGAAAAAGCACAAAGTTGGGGTTAGATGGGGTGTGACACCCTCCTCCCATGCTCAACATTTCATCCAAGTTGCAGCAATTCATCATATTTTATTATTATTTTATATTGTATGAGGTTTAGTCCTCGGCTTGTGGGTGACAAACCCTAAAACACTCATTGAAAAATCATTTTAAGTTATTTTAGACATTTTAGGTTGGTCGGCTTGTAAAGGAGGTTAAGTTGGCCCAAGTCACATATAAATAAGGCAACACCTCCTCATTTTAACTCAAGATCATGGGATCAAATAAAGTCATTTCACTTTTTTTCTTGTCTACTTGGGATAGTGGTGCACACTCTCTTCTTAGCAATCTTGAAGCTTCAATGTGGCATTTTCTTGGTGTTTGAGGCTGATACTTAATATTGCAAGGATTTTTTAGGGAAATAGAATCTTAGGAGGTTACTCTTTTCTCTTTTTTTCTTTGTATGTGGTAAGATCTCTGGTCCTCTCTCTTGCATTATCGAAGACATCAAAGGCAAGAGTAAATTAGGGTTTTTTATGCATGAAAGCTCTATCTTGTGAGTGAGACATCCCTCCTTGGAGGGGCTCTCTTGTTAGGCCTTTGGCATCTCTTTTGCCATAATTAGGTCAAAACCAACACAACCTAGGGTTTCTTGGTTTTGCCCTAGTTCATCAAAATAGGATTGTTAATTCTTGAGAGGAACGCTAATCGCGATTCCTCAGTGGCCTTGAAGGGAAAAGACTTAGGTCTTTATTTCCCTCATCTTCACTTCGAATCTCTTTTATCAATTTTTTGTATTATATCATGCAAAAAATACCAAAAAAATCTTATATTATTAAAAACCCTAAAAATATATATTTTTGCAAAAAAATCCAAAAATATTCATTTTGTGTCGTAGATTACTTTAATTGTGAATTTATGAAGTATTGAATTGCAGCAATAAACTTCAAATATAGATAAAATACTACAAAATTCACTAAAGTTGAAAAATATTGCAAAAGGTGGATTTTATGTGTTAAAAGCGCCCTAAAGGAGGTGTCATCATCCTAGGGTTAAGTGAGGATAGTCCTAAGGAGTTGTTTCAGATCTGTTTATCGATTTATTGCACATCCATATCAAAGGAAAAATCAAAGCCTAGGGGTTTGAGGAAGTTTGGGTCAAATTCTAGGTTACCCAATATAACCCTAGGGGCATTTGAGGCAAAGGAATTTGTTGATTTGCTTTAACTATGGTAAGTTGCATACATGTAGCTTAAATCAGTGCTAAATCATATCTTTCATCCACCAAAACAAGTGTGCCTGGGGAGATAGGTGCACCCCTCTTTGTTGGTTGTTGGGAGGTCAATTTCACGCAATTATGACGATTAGTTTGAGAGATATCTCCGATTGTTTTATGCTGGTTTTTACTACATAAAATTGTCGCGCAATGTGTTACATCTTCATTATTGATCCTAACCTTCCAAGTCTAAGGGTTCATTGTACTTATATTTCATTGAATCCATTAGGCATTGGTCTACTGACGATGGGACAGTTTTGTAGGGATAGGAATTGTCTTTGTCATGTTATTGCAAGACTATCCTTACCTCAATCGGGGAGCCTCCCATGGCCCAAGGAGCAAGGTCTAAAGAGGAAGGGGGTTACATCAAGGTGACAGTGGGTGTACTTCCTTGAAGAGTTGTCAATCATAGCATCGGGTCCACATATTTTGACTGGGTCCACTTATCTTCAATCGTGCAAGAGTGCTAGTTTTTTAGCTAACATGGAGCAAGATACTTTTCAACGCCTGACATAAAGAGTAGGTATCACCATGTCAAAATTAGAAAAGGGGGTGAATAGAAAACAATATTCAAGACAAAGAAAAGATTGTATGAATGGATGGTTATGCATTTGGTTTGAGAAATGCAATAAATACCATCATGAGGTTGATGAATGAGGTATTAAAACCATTTTTAGGTAAATTTGTGGTCGTTTACCTTGATATTTTTTTAACAATAATGGCTAGGATTTATATTTTAAAAACTATGGTCAAACCACACAACAACAAAAATGCAAAAAAAAATAAGAATGGCCATAGCCTATTATCGGAGACATAAAGTCTAGGTTCTAGAAATTCCTTATGCCTAACTTTCCAAATTCTTCAATTATAAGACTAGCAAGGGTATTGTCTTACAAATTGAAATAAAAACAAAAATCCTAGACAAAACATTCCTTGAATGGAGCAAATGCAAATAAACTAAATGTTTAGAGAAGAAGCAATAAATGAACTTTGGTTTCCTCTTGCTTTATTATTTTATACTTTTATCTCTTAGCATTCTTTATTGGTTTTCCACCCTCTTGTGAGAATTGGAGAGATATGACGTACCTTCTATTGTAATGCAATAAGATAGGAACTATCAAGAATAGGAGGGTATCTTACCAACTATGTTGCTTATGGAATTTCAAGGTGCCCCTACAATCCTTTCCCCCTTTCTGAAATGGACTCTAAATTTGGAAGATTTCTCTTTTCTTCACCATTTATAAGGCGTGTAGAGCCTCGATGTCTTCTTGTAGAACTTCATTATCTTCCTAGGGCATGCTAGGTGTCATTTCAACCCTAGGATGTTCCTAGATTGGTTGTCACTCTAGATCCTGAATTTTGTTTTCCAAATCTTCTTCAAGAGCCTCAAAACTATTGGTGTTTACCTTGGAAGGTTCTTCATGGGTCGTCTTTGGATGTTGTGGCACCTTAAGCTGTGGTTTTCTTCATCTTCTAATCACTAGCCTAGATGGATTATGATTCAGATGACTAGAAGGATTCATACCTTGCTTGGTAAGACATTAAATCTCCTAATTCTTTGGGTAGTTTTTAAAAAATTGTTCATACTCATGGAAAATTTCGAACTTAAATGGGATATATTCAAAATCTAGTTATTGTTGATGACTCCATACATCCATATTTATTTGCAGTGCCTCTATAAGTCCGTTCTCCAAATCTACTTCCACATATACTATGGCACAAGAATACATGTCTTTTTGTTTCAGCTCAATCGATGTATCAACTCAGTTTGTCCCTAATGGCCTTGAGGGTTCCTTCATGCTAAAATACTAAGGGGAGATGAGGCAAACTTACGCATACAAGGGTTGTTTTGATCTATTTTTAGTTGAAGACAAGGGACCAATGATTTAGGAATAGACTCACAATCCCACTAACTAAGTTCCATAGAGAAAATCAAATTTCTATCCTCCCTATGTTGAAAAAAAATTGCAATATACCCTCATCCACCTACAAACAAAGATATCTAGCCGTTTATCTTTGGTAACTAGTGCTCTGTTATCCACCCCTTTGTAGACTATGATTTAGGAATAGACTCACGATCCCACTAACTAAGTTCCATAAGAGAAAATCAAATTTCTATCCTCCCTATGTTGAAAAAAAAATGCAATATACCCTCATCCACCTACGAACAAAGATATCTAGCCTTTTATCTTTGGTAACTAGTGCTCTGTTATCCACCCCTTTGTAGACTTGGACTAGGTCAGAGGCTTGTAAACTTTCCAATCAATGCTTGGTTTGACAAAATGAGGGATTTTCTACTTGGATCTAGGCGGTGTAGGGATTTTCAAAGATATTTTTGAGTCCACTAACTTATGATTAAGTTCAAAGCATAAAGCTAACCAAAAGCTCAAAATATGTTCACACGAGACTCAGGATTCCTGAAGAGGGAAAACCCCAGTGAACCACCCTACAAAATATCTTTGAAAAATTCAACAGTGGACTCAAAAACCTCCATCTTCTCTTCTTTTGCAACACCTTGATCCAATGCCTACAAATCCAAAAACAATGAATCCTCTCCAGAAAAATGAGCTCCAGGAGCACAAAGCACAATCCACAATCTTCTTGTGATGCAGCAACCTCCCAACAATACCTTGCAACAGCTAGAACCAAGAGCCAGGGGAGTTCAACCCCTAAGCTTTGATACCATATTGGAAATTAATGACGACTTCCATGATCAACCCAATAACTCCCTACAAACTAAAAAGAACGACAGAAAGAATATATGGTGGGCATTGAAAAATACCTTTAAAAATGCACTATATCATCCAATCATATTCCATCACATATGGATGAATCTAAAGAATTCAACCGGTAGGAATAATCAACAGACTTGAAGAGAAGAGAACTCTGATTTGATACATTACAAATGACCAAGTGAAACCTCTATTTAGTTGTTTGGTCTTCCTCAATTGTTATAACAACCTAGCTTGAATTATATTTGCCCAAGTGTGGTCAAAGAGCCCAACTCGGGTTTCAACATATTTTAACACGTATTCTGTGAAGTTCCTCTTTTTGATTGACCAAGTGAATAACTCAGGTTTACACATTTTAACACGTATTCTAACAATCCTAATAAGGCTTCCCTTGCATGTAGAGGAATCCACACAAGTGGGCAAGAAGAGATGGTTTTTATCAAAGGACCGAGAGAGGAATCTTGGCACCTTTGGCACATACTGCATAGGGCTTTTTTTGGCACCTTGAGGAATGGTTTTTATCAAAGGACCGAGAGAGGAATCTTGGCACCTTTATAGCATAGGGCTTTTTTTGTCGCTGGATTAGAAAAGATATGATGGCAGACTGAATGGCAAGTCCTAGCATGGTTACCTAATATTTGTTATACTTGCATTTAGTAGCCCATCTTAACCAAAAGGTTATTGATATAGCAGCCAATATCTGTAGTGAATAAATCCATCCCTTTAGGCTTCAAACACTATACATCCTTCTTATAGAAACTCCAATAGAAAAAACAAAACAAGCAGCAATTGTAACGTGAACATGTGATTCATCCTTAAAGGTCACAAGCTCAAATCATCCAAAGGGAGGTAGGTTATGCACACCTCCATAGACTAAGCAGTCAAATCATTGCATAGAAGGGGTCCCTTATCCCGCAAACAGGGTGGTCTCATACATCAATTTGTTTCGAACTAGGCTGTGACCTTCAAATTAGATTATTATTATATTATTATTGTAACTAAGTAATTGAAAGAAGATTGGCCTAGTTACCCAACGAGGTTGAGATATACCTAGTGTGGCAAATACAAGGGGGGTTGCAGCACACTGCAAAGAAAAGGTCTTGATGTGCAATTCCAATATATCAAAAAAGAAAAAAATTATATAGCTAAGAAATCGAAAGAAGATAATCTCGGTTACTAAAGGAAGTGGAGATATGCCTTTGTGTAAATTCATAACAAAACCTGTGACAAATAAGCCCAGTAGAAATAAATAAATAAAGCATTATCAAAATAGACTTTTGACAGCACCAAGTGCACCAGCTTTATATAGACGCTTGTTACTTGCATAAACAATATTTTCTACTGAGTGAAAATCAAAACTAATCAGTAAAATTTAGCATTACATTCAATCCATGACAATCTTGACAAAACAAGTTTCCTATAAATTTTTCTCCCCACTGTAAGATTCGCTGAGCTAAAATAGACAACTCAAACTAAATGTGAACACAGGCAATAATGAAAGGTTTTTTTATGGCTGGCAAAATATTTAAAATATAGCATATGCAGGGCATGTTTCTCATTGATTTCCTTACACCCCTGCTATTATAGAATCTGTTTCTCATACGACTAACTTTACATGTCCTGAACAAACACATTACCAAACCCAAAAATAGCTATGCAGCTTTGGATGTATCCCGGACAATGGATAACTTGGCAAGAAGACCAGATAACTGGAGAAGCGAACCAACTCCATCTGATATTCTCATATGTGCAAAACCAGTTTCCTGCAAACAATTGCTCAAGAATGTCAAACGTGACTACCGAATTCAAATCCAAGGCATTACTCATCAAAGGCTACATGGGTACCAATCACATACCCTTATAAATTCCAGCTTCAGATACTCGGGCATATCATAATTTTTTATCACACGGAAAAGTGTTGTAATGATGTCAGTTGCAGAATAACCAAGATCATACAGGCCCTTTAGACGACTACAGGCCTCATCAAAGTTCCCTTCTAGTACATTCTGGACCATGCTTTTCACATGTAAAGGATGAGGTTGATCACAAACCTGTAATTTGCAATCCCACAGGATCAAGAAACAGCCCAACAGTAAAACCAACAAAGAATGCAAGATATCTAAGAAATATAAAACTAATTCTTAACAGAAAAATCCAGCCACCTTAAACACATTCTCTTGGTTGACAAACTGAAAACCACTGTATGTGGCTTGCAGGTTATTCAAAGCTTGCCTCATGTCTCCATCAGCTGTGAATATAATTGCTTCCAGTCCTTCAGGTACATAAGCTACCTTCAAAATTAACAAAACTTTTTATTATCAGTATCTAAAAGTACAATATAGTGTCGTGAAACATTATTATCGTAAGAAACACACATAAACCCAAACATCAGAAAGTTTTATAATGTAGTTGTTCAGACATTATCAGTAACTTAACTGCAACATTGCAAGGTTGAATCAAACCTGAATCTTATCATTTAAAATGAGGAAATCATACAAAGCTCCAAAGTTTAAGCCCTTGTAAATGATCTTCTGAGATGCAAAACTTTATGGTCTTTCAATATTTGACACACAAACAATAGGAAACATTCAAACGAGCAATACAGAAAAAGAAAGAGTAAAACAGTCAAATATATACAATAATTGATCGAGAAGATTCTGGTGAACACATACTTCACATGAAGTAGTTTAATAGCCCATTCTAATGCACACAAAAATAAATCATGTTGTGTACTGTACTTGATAAGGGTATACATAGAATTAATAAAGAGTCCTGATGAAGTCATGATTAACCTATAAATATACCTCGACCCTATTCTAACATCACAACTCTTATATCCATATTTCTTTTATTCTTAGAAGATTAAGTGAAGAACTGGACCCATCAAATATGATGACAGTGAGCCGTTATTACTACAATAAGGATTTATGTTCCTTATTATTTTAATTTAAAGAGGACAAGGACAAAAAGGAGCCAAGGTTTATGGGGTCCGATAATCTAAATCTGAATCCTCAGTCTTTAAACTTGACCCATAAAAGGAAATCCCAGCTGTGGTACCTGTCTAGGTCAAGTTACCCTTCCTCTAATTTTCTGAGTTGACCAAATACTTGAGGAAATCAGGATTTTGTAGGAAATACGTGGACAACTATGATCCCAAATCTGGAATATATCCATGCACCCATCTGTGGCTGTTGATTTGGAGAAAGGAATCCCGGATGTCATAAAAGTGTGACTGAGAAACTAGATCCATACTCAAACTAGAATATGAGCAGATCCTGTTCAAGTGAAATTCACACCATGACTATGGGCACTTTGTAAGGGACTGCCCTGAAAAATCCCCCTGTCAATAGCCCTCCCCCCTAGAAGAAGAAGGCTTCAAGAAGGTCACAAACCCTAGGAGGAAGAAACCATCTCTAAACCAGATGTCCAACTAGTAGCGTAATCAACAAAACAAGCAACAATTGGCTGAGACCTATTACAACAAAAACTAACACCCACAAAACTGTAGAGTCCCAAGCACCAAGGCGATAGCTTTGTGTAACTCAACAAGGGAAAGTCAAAGAATAATAAAATAATGGAGTAGGTATGCCTTATCCCTTCAAGGCTGACCATATCAACAAGATCATGTAGCCTCCATTCCTCAAATAGTGATTTTGACCATCTCAAGAGGATAAGAGGTCCACTTCCAAGTGCACCCAAGTGCACCCTTCAAGATGCTAGATTAAAATAATAATAAACTACCTCAAGCCATCGAATAATGAGCTCCATGGCCCAACTAGAAATAATTCACCAAATGTGCCCTCCATGATGCATGCATGAAGGAAATAATATAATATTTTCCCTAGCAGAGCACTCTTCAACCATCTCGTCAAAATAGTAATGTGGTCCACAAGGTGCATGAACATGTGTGCAATATCTATCCTCCATGAAGCACATGTGGGTATCCATGAGTGGTACGTCCCATCATCATGTGTGAACAAGGTGTGGAAAGGTCTGAAAAAGACCATGTCAATGAGAATTCCTTCCCACATGGGAACTCCAATGTAGGTCACTCCACTACTATAAATAGATATGCATGCCAAAATGTCTTCAATAAGTAGAGCACTTCACATGCATAACAAGTCAAAGGTCTTGGGACCTTCAACAACCTCCCAAAATAGAAAGATTCTTGATTTAATGTGTAACGACCATGTCAACTCCCCAATAAATAATAAAATATGCTCCAAGGTAGTTACAACTCCTCAAAACTTCTGCAACTGGGCAAGATGAGAACCCAACAAATCCAACCAAGGGGATGGCCCCTCCACTCAAGCAAATAATTATAAAATATTGTGATTGCAACAAACATAAATATAAATATCAGAATAATAACATTCATATTAATTATGCTATACGAAAAGTCAAAGTACACATCCCTTACCTCATGGCCAGTCAATGCATATAAGTGCCCCGTCACGAGGCTCATTGTAATCATCATTCTATCTAGTATTCATTATTCAATATATTCTCATATACATTGCTGAAATCTTTTGTCAATTCAATAGTGAATAGGGATTGTTTACTTCATTGGTATCAGAGCCATTGAATTGGCCTCTGTGGGTTTAGTCGACATAACCCATTAAACTATTACGTGCATGCTCAATTATTGTCCATACAGAAAATCCATTGGTGTCCTTACAATCTATCCCTGTTCCAACCGTAGTACGTTGCAGCCATTTTTCTAACAATCTCATCCATGCATCCATACTCTACCATTCATTGCAATTCGTGTTGTTTTGTCGTCTATCCCATCCTCATTTTCCATACGACTACCGTACGAACCGGGGCATAGATGTGAAGACATGTCTTTACACTACTATAGAATTACTGATGAAAAGCAAGTAGAAGTCTTAAAGCCAGAAAAGGAAATCACTATAGCATACAACTCAGATTCTGACCATGACAAAACACCGCCAAAAGTATCACTAGCATCAATCTCATGCACACAACAAATGGGAATGAGAATAATGTGTCTCAAAAAGCAACTATTTCTTGAAAAGAACTGACACAAGAACCACCCTAAAAAGTATATTCTGTCTCATCTCAGGAAGGCTGACAAGATCTAGGTTCCAATAAAAGGAGAAAGCAAGCATACAGTTCCACTTGCAACCATGACAAGGAAATCGCAACCCAAGACCTTGAAGCTTAAAGGAATCATAAAAAATCAAAGCATAACGATACTTGTAAATTTTGGCGTACTGATAATTGTATAGACTTCAATATCGTTAAACGACTAAACCTTTGTGAACCCCACCAAGGACCTCACAGGTACAGTTGCTAATGGACAAGAAATCAAAGGAGTAGGTAGATGTCATAAAGGATTAACTCAAATCCAAGAATTGGAGCTACAAACAGGATTCTACACTCTACCACTCAATGAAATGGATATGGTTTCGGAATGGTTGATGCTGTTAGGCACATATTCCACCAACCTTGAAGAACAGTTCATGAAGTTTAACTAGCAAAGTCAACATTATAAATTATATGATCTTGAAGGGACTACTCTCAAGAAAGGTGAATTAGAACTAAAGAAAAAAGCGCATGAAGCACATACAGATATACAACAATAGAATCAAGTCAAAACTTACACCTTGGCTCCTAAAGTCACAAAGTAAAAACTTTATATCAAGAAATATAAGGATTTGAAGTGGGGTCTACAAAGAAAAAAACCAACCCCAAAATGTTTAGCAATTAAGAATTACATGCCGAAGTTAACTTTTGTAGGGATGAAGTCAATAATTTAAGAGACCATCTCAAGAACATTGAGTAGGGACAGAAAGAGTTAGGAGAAATAGGGGAAAAAATTCAGATCAAAGAAGAGACATCAAAAGTATTTGGTGAGAGACCTAACAAGATAGCAGAAGAGTCTGAGATTCAATGGCAAGCCCTATTAAGAATGAGGAACGACGATAAGGACGAAACAACAAAGATACTTAATGATCATAGTGAAAGGATTGACCAACCAACCAAAAAGGTAGATGCATTATTTACACAACTTGGTTCACCAAAGATCGCCAACAAGCCCAAAACTACCAAACACAAATTACTAGAGATATCCAAATAACACGTAGGGCTATCATGTGAGTTAGTAAAATCGGGGGGATTTTTTCTATGAACCCACCTACTAGTGAATTAGAGAAGATATTGATGGCATCCTTATACTTAGAACTTAGAAAGTAACGCTCATGATTGGTTCACATGGTGGTCCAAAAAAATTAGTGGTTTGTCAATCAATTGACAAATGTTCACATAAGATCTTCTTAAGAGGTTTCATGATGATGAAGAAGACCACAAATGGGGACAATTAACAAATATACCCATGAATGGGAAGTTCTAGCAACCAAATTTCTTAATCTTACAAATGAATGTATATTTCAAGGTTAAATCCCATTGACCGCGGTAATCTAAGGCTATCGAGACCTGAGAACTTGTTTGAAGGTAGAAGTATGACAAAAATTATCAAAAGGAAATTAATTAGTCAACAGATTCCCCAAAGAAGGCAATTAGTTACAACGATAATAAATATCACCATTCAGAAAGGGACAAAAAGAAGGAAAACAACTATCACCAATGTAAAAATTGGACTCCAAGGCATAAATGTGAAGACATGTATTTACGCTACTATAGAATAGTTAATGGAAAGCACGTAGAAGTCTCTAACTCAGAAAAGAAAATCACTATAGCATACAACTAAGATTCTAACTGTGACGAAACACCGCCAAAAGTATCACTAACATCAATCTCGTGCCCACTACCAGATAAGAATAAGAATGATGTGTCTCAAAAAGGAACTATTTCTTGAAAAGAACAGACACAAGAACCACTTAAAAGGTATACTATGTCTCATCTCACAAAGGCTAACAATATCCACGATCCAATAAAAGGGGAAAGCAAGCATACAATTCCACTTACAACCATAACAAGGAAATCACAACCCAAGACCTTGAACTTTGAAGCTGAAAGGAATCATAAAAAATTAAAGGATAATGATACTAGTAGATTTTGGTGTTCCCATAATTGTATAGACATCAATGTCACTAAACATCTAAACCTTTTTGTGTATCCCACCAAGTACCTCACATTTACAATTGCTAATAAACAAAAAGTCAAAGGAGAAGGTAGATGTCATAAAGTCTTAGTTCAAATCCGAGAATTGGAGCTACATACAAGATTCTACACTCTAGCACTCGATGAAATGGATATGGTACCAGGTTCGGAATGGTTGATGTCGTTAGGCACATATTCCACCAACCTTGAAGAATAGTTCATCGAGTTTAACTAGCAAGGTCAACATTATAAATTATATGGTCTTGAAGGACGAAAGCAAGTCAAGTATGTACCCAAGAAGCATAAATAACCAAGTCAAACAACTTAAAGGTATGATACATATATCACAAAGGAACCTTGCCAACACTCAAATGAAGAACCAAATCAAATCCTTAAAACTAGACGAAGACAAGGATGATGCGCCAAAGAAACATGCTCAACTAGAGAGAATCCACTTTATTATGCTTTGAGAATAAAGCATTCCTTAAGGGGTTGGAAATGTAACAAACATTAATATATATATCAAAATAATAATAATAATAATATCAATTATGCTAAATGACAAGTCAAAGGGCACAATCTTTACCTCGTGACTAGTCGATGCATATATCTACACCATCAGAAGGCTCATTGTAATTATCATTCTATCAATTATTTATTATTCAATATATTATTATATAAATATATGAAATATTTTGTCAATTCAATGGTGAGCATGGATTGTTTACTTCAGTGATTTGCCTCAACCAGAGAAGTAAAAATTGGCGAAAAATCACGAAACATCGCAAAAATTGCGATTTTTTCCTCGGGCTGAAAAATCATTGTGGAAAAATCGCAATTTTTTAAAATTTGAAAACAACGCGAGTTTTTGTAAAAAAACGTAATTTTTTCCAATTTCTCGCACCACGATGGAAAAAAAGTGTCGGGCCGACAAGATCCGTGGATTAAAAAGAGAAAAGGGTTTTGTTTTTGCATTTTTCTTTGATTTGATTGTTGGAGAAGGAGGGAGAAGGGCAGGAGGAGACCATCAACCACTGTGGAGGCATCCAAACACCATTTGCCATCACCATCAAGAAATTTTTGTGGAGCAAGGATTTAAGATTCAAATCATTTGCCAACCAACCAACTCAATCTTCCTCTTACAGGTATGTACATTGTATCCCACTGTTTCTTCTATCTTCTCCATAGATTTTTTACATGTTTGCTTGCATTTTTTCTTGCATATTTCTTTTCCTATAATTTGCTATTTTTTTTCCATTTTGCCAATGATTTCCATGCCCATAAATATGAAAAACAGTCATAATGTAAGGGGGTTTCTTAATGGAACAGCAAGCTTGTATTTTTAGTTCTTTAGTGACCCTCTTGTTCAAATTTTTCATGGCGTAAAATCTAAATTTAGAGGTCTGATTTTTTAAACCAAACTGCTGCTATTTTTTTCAAAAGGGGTTTAATGTATTTTTTTGTGTTTTTTGTGCCCTATACTTGCTTTTTGAAGTTGTCATTCCCTTTGCAAAATTGCCAAAGCCTTTGGACCTAAGTCACCTGACACAAGGACACAGGACAAGAAGGACACAAAAGGACGAGTGTTCGACACAGACACGATGACCCCCGAAATCAGGACACAAAGGACACATTTTATATACATATATTTTTTTTTTAAATATAGACATATAGATCCAAAAAAATTTAGAAACTAGAACATTTACAAATATTCAATAGAAATTAGAATCAAAACACATTAATGATTACACATTTGTCATTCACAAATCACAATGAGACACATAGATACATTCAATTGAAATTTGATAGGCATTGGGCAATAGCTCAAGATGTCGGAACCATATTTCTCATTAAGTCATCAAAATCAAAATGTATTACATAGATGTCGAAATGCCACTAGGCACTGGCAAATGCCAAATAGACTAAAGTCTAATAGTAAATACAAAAAGGGGTGGATCAAGATGGAAGAATCTCATATGTCAATAGTCCTCCTCCATGCCTGAATCAACAAACTCATCACTACCCTGATCCTCATCCTCCTCCTCCTCTATGCCCATCTAACGATCTGCATTTGCTGCTGTGGAGGATGACCCCTCCATATGATCACCATCATCAACAGTGATCGGCTCTAGCACTAGATCATTAAGATCCATGTTGGCTAATGCCAACTCGGTACTACTATCCAAACCCATGTCACCAAGAAAGACATCCCACATCTTTGTCTTTCCCTTCACCCACTCCTCCCTCTTCCTGTAAATAAGACAAAGGTTGGAGTGCACATACACCATCGTCTTTGCCCTGGACTGCTCAAGCCTGCTCTTCTTCACACTGTACAAGTTCCCATATGTGCTCCAATTCCTCTCACAACAAGAGGATGATGTAACTTGAGAGATGACCATCAAGGCTAACTTATGTAGAATAGGGCATGTTGACCCATGAGTTGCCCACCAAACATAGGGTTTCTTAACCTCCATGTCTCTAAGCACCTCATAGCCTCCAAATCTCCCAATGCCATTGGAAAAATCTACAAAGCCCTCCTCCACCTCCTCAAGTAGGTCTCTATCCTGAAATAGCCGTCTAAGTGCTATCTTCCTCCCTGAGGAGGGACTCTGTGTGAGGGCCCCGATCCACTAGTGAGCCAATCCTGAGTGTAGAACTTGGGGTTCAAGGAGTGGGCCAAGTAATGCAAAGGTGTGCAATTCTTATCCCACCTAGAGATAAGAACATCCTGAATCATGGACCATAAGTTATCTGCCGATGTCCCATACTCTGGACACTCATTCTCCATGACAATGGACCTCATGGACTCAATCATGGAATCCCACCCCTCATAAACATCTGCTAGGATGGGCTGGTCCATATCTGCAAACCGCAACAAAGAAATGATTAGCTCCATGATCTTAATGCTAAGATCTACCCTATCCCACCAACCATCATCTAACACCGTGTCCTTCACCTTTTGTGAAGCAACCTGATCCGTCTTTCTCCAAAAAGACCAAAACTCTGAAATCACCATGGACCCAAGAGCGGTTTTGACCTCACTCAACCTCTTGAGCATGATGAATGAGGAAGCAAATTGAGTATCTGCAATCTTTAGCAATGAAAGTTGTGTGTACTCTTTGTATATGGTGAGGGCATTTGTGTGGTTTTGTACAAAGTTACGGATATGGCATGCATTCTCAATAAGGTTACCAATCCATGTCACATCTGAAGCAATGGATTTCAGTGCTAAATTCAAGGAATGGACAATGCAAGGTGTCCAAAAAACCTGTAAGAGCAATAAATGCATGTATAAATGACTCTACAACACTAACAACTCAAATGAGTCAAAGACACCTAGATGAATCGTGAATCTTGTGATAAATTCAAACAATGAACAAATTAGAAATGAAAGGTGTCCAAAATGAACATACCTGTGGATATTTAGCTTCCACAATCATGCCAACAGCCTTGTAAACAGGTGCATTGTCCGTGATGATTTGTACACAAGAATCAACACCTACTTCTTCAATGGTTTTGATGAATAACTCACCCATATACTGTGCATCCTTGTATTTCCCAAGAGCATCCACCGCTTTCAAGAACACCAGTCCATTTTTGGAAGATACCATGAAATTGATGAGTGGATGGCGTGCTGGATTCGTCCATCCATCAGAAACAATACTCACACCGGATGAGGGCCATGTTGATCTAATTGGCTCAAGAATTTTATCTACCTCCTTCTTTGCTTTAACCAACAATGTGGTTCTAAGCTTCTCTAAACCAGGAGGCACATAACCACTTGGAGCTCGTTCCATGAGACTTCGACACATCTCAATAAACAATGGTGACAGTGCAACATTGAATGAGATGAAGTTGAGGTAGAAATAAAATGCAATGGTAAGGTCCACCTCTTCTCGCGCCTCTTGTTGGAAAATCCTATCCATTGGACCACTTGGAGATTGCCTCTTTCTTGTTTGATAAGTATCCCCACTCCCATATATGCTAGGTGGAAATGGAGGCTTGGTGCTAGAGGATTTCCTCAAGAATGGAAGAGGATCCTCATCTTTTTTCTTGCTTGTTGTTGCCACCTTCCCTAAGCCAACATGATCCTCTCTTTCCAATCCCTCATTTGGGTAACACTCACTGCTTTGCATGAAGAAATCCCACAAGAAGGAAGGGCCAACAAATGGCCCTTAACCCGGTAATATGTGCTCTTGAACTCATTCTTGCAAAAATTGCATCTCCAAGACACATTGCCTCCCCCACCAAGCTTTTCCCCAGGCCCATCTTTCCTTGTCACGTACTTCCACAAAGGGTGTTTTTTTCGTGGGCTTGTTGTCTTGCTAAAACAGGGTTAAATGGAGCATGAGCTCCACTAGCAGCAGATGGAGCACTTGAAGGAGGAGGAGAACCGCTTGTGCTTGGAGGAATAGGAGGGGAGGCACTAGATGGTGCATTTCTCCCTTTCCTTTGCCCCTTAGCTCCTGCCCTAGCTGATTGAGACATTCCCTTTCTTGTTTGATGGTTGAGCTTACAATCCTCCACAAATCCACCCCCAATGCACTTGGATTCCCTTGGAAAGCCATCAAATTTCCTTCACCTGCACATAAAACCCACTCTCAAGCTTCTCCACACTTGCAAATGTTAGATTTTCATCATTTAATTCAATATGATCTAGGATCTTATTTGAGAGAATAACATGCACAGCGAATCAAACATAAGAGACAAGAGACACAAAGCATTTCACCGAGGAAACCATAAAGGAGAAAACCCCGCAACTTCCTCAAAGATAGAATGAGCAATAATACAAAACCCCAAAACAAAGAGATGGTCTCTAGCAGCTTCCTCCTCCTCCACTTGTGTGAACTTCTCTCTCTCTCACTTATGCGAATTGAGTGAGTGAGTGAAATGAACAAATAGAGAGGAGCACCCTCTCTATTTATACTTTACTTCCACTTGACTTTTTACCCTAACTGGGTCGACTTCTCCTAGGAGAGTCTAATAACCCCTTACAACTTAACTCAGGGCCGACCCCTCTAGGGGAGTCTAATAACCCTATCATATACAATAATAACTTTCCCGATCGAAGGAATAAAACCTCTCCGTCGGAAGTACAATGACATATGAATATAATATAAAATATACAAGTGAATACATTCCGAAGTTACAAATACATTAACACTCCCTCTTAACTAGGAAGGTATTCTCTTGACACAGTTCTTCAGCACAAGTCTTCGTCACTGGATCATCATCAAAGCTGGATCACCGTCATTGCTGCTGCTATCTCGATCATCAATCTCCAATCTACTCGTCATAGGAAGTTCTACAGAGCCAGCCCTTTTTCATGTTGGATGTAGGCCTGGCCTCCATGTAGGTCTTCATCATCTCTACGAGCAAGCCATCAAGTAGGTACATCTCAAGACTTATTATATGCTACTGCAAAACTTGAAAGATCTCCCAGGACTAATTATATGCCACTGCAAAACCTGAAGGAGCATCCCAGGACTGATTATATGCCTCTGCAAAAACCTGTGTACCCTTCTGTCACCTCATCATCTTCAGATCATCTCATCGTCAACGGAGCACAGCCCAGATGCACATCACACAACACTTACATCAACCGACATGGGAGGACCAACCTACCACCATCCGGGAAAGGCTCAGCAATTACATCAATGACCATGGGAGGACCAACCTACCACCATGTCGGAAAAGCTCGGCATTTACATCAACGGCCATGGGAGGACCAACCTACCACCATGTCGGAAAAGCTCGGCAATTACATCAACAACCATGGGAGGACCAACCTACCACCATGTCGAAAAATCCCGACAATTACATCAATGACCATGGGAGGACCAACCTACCACCATGTCAGAAAATCCCATGTGCATTTGCGTCTTCCGGACTCATCAATTCCCCTTGGAAGGAACCTCGATCTGAAGTACACCAAGCTTCTCTCTGAAGTATTCAAACTTCATTCTGGCCAGCGGCTTGGTCAATACATCGACTATCTGCTCGTCTGTCGCAACATACTGGAGCTTCACTGCTCCTCTCTGCACCATATCCCTGATATAGTGGTACTTGATCTCAATGTGCTTTGACTTGTCATGGAACACTAGGTTCTCAGACAACTTCACACAACTCTGGTTGTCACAATATATACAAGTAGCATCCAACTGGAGATCAAATAAATCAGACAATAGCTTCCTCAACCATACTGCCTCACAACTAGCCGAACAAGCTGCGACATACTCTGCTTCGACTGTACTCAGTGCCACACAGGACTGCTTCCTGCTAAACCAAGAGATCACACCTGATCCCACACTGAAGCAACACCCCGAAGTGCTCTTCCTATCAATGCCACTGCCTGCCCAATCCGAATCAACATAACCCTCCAGGTTAATCTTCTGATTCGCATCATACTTGAGCCCATAATCAACCGTACCCTTCAGGTACCTCAGAATATGCTTTGCAGCAATCAAGTGAACATGTCTCGGATCCGTCAGGAACTGGATCAATGTGTTCACAGCAAAGCAGATATCTAGTCTCGTATTCGTCAGGTACATCAAAGATCCAATCATCGGACGATACATCGTGGCATCAACCTACTCTGATGAAGAATCACTCAATAGCTTAAGGTTCGATGCCATAGGTGTGGCCATGGCCTTACAGTCCATCATCCCGAACCTCTTCAGGATCTCTACTGCATACTTCCCTTGTCCAAGGAAGATTCCATCCGCACTCTGCCACACCTCCATGCCTAAAAAATAGTGCATCATACCCAAGTCCTTCATCTCGAACTCGGCAACAAGATTCCTCTTCGTGTCAGCAATCAACCCATCCTCACCTGTCACAAACAGGTCATCTACATAAAGTAGAAGTATCAATGGGTTGCCTTCCTCAACCTTGTAGTAAAGGCTGGAATCCGCTTTACTCTTGGTAAAGCCCAAACTAGTCAGGAAGCTATCAATCCTGCCGTACCATGTCCTGGGTGCTTGTTTCAATCCATACAAGGCTTTCTTCAATTTGCACACATGAGTCTCCCTGTCATGTGTCTCAAATCCGAGTGGCTGCTCCACATACACTTCCTCCTCTACTACACCATTCAAGAACGTTGTCTTGACATCCATCTGGTGTACCTTCCACTTCATCACTGCAGCCAAAACAAGTATTGATCTGATGGAAGTGTATTTGGCTACAGGTGCAAATGTCTCCTCATAGTCTATCCCTTCCTTCTGGGAGAAGCCACATGCTACAAACCTCGCCTTGTGTTTCTCTATGCTGCCATCTGCAGCATGCTTGATCTTGTAGATCCACTTGGAAGTCACAACAGACTTCCCTATTGGTCTCGGGACCACATCCCAGACATCATTCTTCATGATCGATTGGTACTCCTCGATCATGGCATCCTTCCATTCTTTCTTCTCAGTTGCTTCCTCATAGTTGGAAGGTTCTTTGTCAATGATGTCACACAGCAGGGCTACATAACTGGAGAATGGTCTCGGTCTCTTGCTTTCTTTATGCATTCCTTCTGGAGCACCATATCTCTCTGCATCTTGAATTGCTTCTTGTACCCATGCTGGTTTCCTCTTGTGAGAATTCTTCTCATGTGGTGGATCTACAGGTTCCTGTGGGTCTTCCACCTCGCGTTCTCCATAGTCTTCTGGATTTGCTTCATTCATTGTTGTATCTCAGTTCCTAGATGCTTCTGGTTCTTCAATGTCTTCAACAAGTATCTTTCTGGATCTGTGATATGTTGAGTCTTCGTCGAATGTTACATCTCTGATGATGTCGATCTTCTTGAATCCTGGGAAATATATTATGTAAGCCTTCGAGCTTTCACTATATCCCACGAATATACCCTTCTTTCGTGAAGGATCTAACTTCGTCCTCTTCTCTTTCGGAATGTGTATGTACACCGGACAGCCAAATATTCTGAGATGGCTGACCTCTGGTTTCTTGCCGGAGAAAGCTTCTTCTGGTGTCTTGTTGTCAAGTACTCTATGTGGAGTACGATTTTGTACATACACAACTGTCCTTGCAGCTTCTGCCCATAGATGCATAGGAAGATCCTGGTCATGAAGCATCGCCCTTGCTGCTTCCATAATTGTTCTATTCTTTCTTTCTGCAACTCCATTGTGTTGTGGATTATATGGAGTGGTCAACTCCCTCTTAATCCCTGAATCTCTGCATAATTTCTTGAAGTCTTCTGATGTGAACTCTCTGCCATTGTCTGACCGAAAAGTCTTGATTTTCTTCTCTGTGTGGTTCTCGATCAAGGCTTTGAATTCCTGGAACTTACTGAATACTTCATCTTTGCTCTTCAAGAAATATATCCATGTCTTCCTAGAAAAATCATCAATGAAAGAAACATAATATACATACCCACTCAATGAACTGGATGACATCAGACCGCATACATCAGAGTGGATGATTTCCAAGATTCCTTTTGCCTTGCTCTCGCTACTTGGAAATGTCTTCTTTGTATTCTTTCCCTTCGCACAACCTTTGCAAACGCCTTCATGCTTTGCTTGGATTTTTGGAAGACCTTCAACAGTTTTGCTTGCAAGAGGTAGTGCTCTATAGTGCACATGTGCAAGCCTTCTATGCCAAAGTTCACTTGGCTCTACTGAGTCATGGACCAAGGCTTGTTCTGGTTGGCCCTTCAGTTTGTATAAGCCTCCCTCTTGCTCTCCAATCACTACTGCATCATCTATGGTCTTTCCCTTTGGCCACATAAGAACTTGGCCATCTACAAATGCAACCCTCATACCTTTTGCATCCAATGCAGATATGGAGAGAAGATTCTTCTTTAGTCCTAGTACAAACAAGACATCTTTCATCTTCATAGACTTTCCAGACTCTAGCTTATAGGAGGCTTCACCACTTCCTTTTCTAGGATACTGATAGTCATCCCCAAGTTTCACTTTGTGGGGTGACTCATGTTCGGATAGGTTCATGAAGGATTCCTTGAATCCTGTCATATGCTTGGAAGCCCCACTATCTATAAGCCAATCATTGCTTCCATGTGCAATAGTTCCTGTGAGGGCAGAGATCAAAACATACTCTTCATCGCTTGAAGAATCTTCACTTTCTTCTCTAGCTCTCTTCCTGGGAGGTTCATCATCCTCTGCAGTGTGAGCATGATGTCTTCTCTTGTTGTTCTTCCTTTTGTGAGAGCCACTTTTATTTCTAGGACAATCCCTGGAGATGTGTCCCTTCTCATCACATGTATAGCATCGAATGGTGGATACATCTCTTCGGGATCTAAAGTTATCCCTCTGATTCTAGTGGTCGTGTTTTTCTTTCTTACTGTGGTGGTGCACCCTCTTGTTATCACTCCTCTTGGAGTGTGCTGTGAGAGCTTGGTCTTCATTACCCATCTTCTCTTCTCGAGCTATGGAGACCATTCAAGGTGGTCATCACTATTTCTCCATTCTCTATATTTTCTTCCACGGCTTCAAGTTGTTCTTTGATTTGAGAAACCCTTGTGAAATAACACTGGATTGTTTCTGCATTTTAAATTTTCACATTCTTCAATTGGTTCCGCAAAGTCATCTTCCGATTTATATTATTTCCTTCAAACAGCTTGGTCAAGGAATCAAACATCTCCTTGGGTGTCTTTAGAGATGACACATGTGGTATGAGATGGTCCTTGATAGAATCTGCAATAATCCTCTTGGCCTTGACCAAGTTCTTCTTATGTAAGGCCTTAGCCTCATCTCCCTCTGGAGCTGGAACCTCTTCACTTATGTAGGTGTCCAATTCATTCTTTTCTAGGATTAACCCAATCCTATACTTCCATGCTCGGAAGTTATCAGCCCCTTCAAGCTTATCCTCAAGCTTGGTGTGGTGAGACATCTTTAATGAGAAACACAAAGGGAAATAAAAATATTTAGGTCTTACCACTTGATAGTTGAAAACTGGATCTGGAGCTGGCTAGGGTTTGACTGAGAAACCCTAAAAATTCAAACTTGGAATTTCAAACTTTTGTCTGGATAGAAAGATGTATTTGACTGAGGCAAGCAAGCTGGTGTGCTTGGATTTTGAAAATTCCAAAAATTAACCCCTCAAAAGTGACCTGCAAATTTCGAGTCTGCAGCGTCTGTCAAATTCTGGTTTTCTGGTTTTTCTGGTCCAAAAGTCAAACTAGGGTTTGACGTATCTCAGGGTTCTACCCAACCAAAAAGTTCGATCTTGGTCTCTAAATTTTTATTTTCATGAGGAGATCAATCCTATGCTGAGAGCACTCCAAAATTCCACTTCTGTCAAAAGCCCTAATTTCCCGCAATAGTGACAGGCCAAAAAATGAAAATGCTCTGAATCCAATTCTGCTTCGACAGAAAGATGCGCTTTGCTTAGGCGAGTTAGCCTAGCCTCCTTTTGCTGATGATCTGTGGAGAGAAACCCAAAAATTAAGAAGCCCTAGCTTCTGCAACTGCACAATGTCTTCTTCTCAGGTTAGCTCTAATACCATGTTAGATTTTCATCATTTAATTCAATATGATCTAGGATCTTATCTGAGAGAATAACATGCACAACAAATCAAACATAAGAGACAAGAGACACAAAGCATTTCACCGGGGAAACCATAAAGGAGAAAACCCCGCAACTTCCTCAAAGATAGAATGAGCAATAATACAAAACCCCAAAACAAAGAGATGGTCTTCAGCAGCTTCCTCCTCCTCCACTTGTGCAAACTTCTCTCTCTCTCACTTATGCAAATTGAGTGAGTGAGTGAGTGAGTGAAATGAACAAATTGAGAGGAGCACCCTCTCTATTTATACTTTACTTCCACTTGAATTTTTACCCTAATTGGGCCGACTTCTCCTAGGAGAGTCTAATAACCCCTTACAACTTAACTCAGGCCAACCCCTCTAGGGGAGTCTAATAACCCTATCAAATACAATAATAACTTTCCCGATCAGAGGAATAAAACCTCTCCGTCGGAAGTACAATGACATATGAATATAATATAAAATATACAAGTGAATACATTCCAAAGTTACAAATACATTAACACCAAATGACAAAAAAGAAATGAAAAATCGTTTTTAAACTCACCCCGGGCGCCCTTTTCCGCGGAAAACGTGTCCTAGAATCGGGACACGAGTCGCACAGTCGGGGACACGATGGGAAATCGTGTCCGACACGACTTTTGGTCGTGTCCCGATTTTGAACACGACCAAAAGTCGTGTCGGACACGATTTCCCATCGTGTCCGTGTCTGACACGCCCCCACGGGACACATAGACCCTTTTCAACAAATCCGATTTCAGAGCTTTGGACCCATTTTGGCAGTATGGTGAGCCCAAGGATGGGACAAATATGCAGAATTTGAAATGCAAATTGTGTGGGCATCGCATGACAGAAGGGATTAGCAGGTTGAAATACCATCTAGCTAAACTCCTTGGGCATGATGTTGGCCTTTGTACTGCAGTGACCCCAAAGATCAAGAGATCTGCACATGACTCAATCAATGAAAAGAACAGAAAGGAGGATGAGATCGCAGCAAACAGAGCTGAGCTTGCAGCTTTTGTCTTAGCAAGAAGTTTAGGGGTATCACTATCTACCAATGTCGATGCGGGTAGTGGGAGGGGTTCCACTGATTCACCAACCGGGAGGGTTAAAACCCATTGTCTGCACTTATTTATGATGTTTTGTTGGAGCGTTCCACTCTTGGAGGGTGGTTGCATGGTTCTATGCCTTATTTTATGGAGGGCATTCACTATGGAGGACATCCAGATTCCACACTATCATCTCTTGCCATTTTTTAGGAGCGTCCACCTTTAAAGGAGTTCTACCCACGTTTTGAGGAGGTCGTTAGCATTAGAGAAGGTCTAAGGGGGTCAAACCCTAGACCTATGGTTTCATGCACCTTCATTCATGGTTATTGGACCTTTCTTGTTGGAGCGCTAGCATTTGATGAGCCTTTAGAGGCAAGGGATGGTTTTCTACTTGGTATTTGTTCCTTATTTCATAGAGGCGCCCTCCTTGAACCCTATCTCTCTTGGATATTGTACTTGTGGCTTTGACCACCTTGTTTCATGTATCTTGTTAGGGTTTGTTGGAGGATATTCATTGCTTATTCCTCCCTGGGCTGGATCTAGGGTTTTAGCCTGGTTTATTCATATTTTATTGTAAGATAAGATGGAGCTACAACCTATATAAGTGTTGCTTCTTTCATTATTTTGGTCATGGTTGGATTTGTGAGCCCTCTCTCTTTTAGAGCCTAATAGACATATCTTTCTTTGGTGCAAATTGAAGTATGAGGTTTTTCTTCTCCTATCAAGTGTAAGGCTTATTCCTATTTCTTTAAATGTTGTTGATGATTTATTGAATTGATAAACTTGTTTAATTAGGACCGATTAAAAGGGTAACTTCCTCATTCGAAGGGTTTTGTGAGAGAAGCAATTCCTACAATTCCCTTAGATGATTTATGCATGAGTATACTAGATTACTTCTTTCATCGTTTAGAGTTCTTGCTTCTTAATATTTCATTGCATAAATCGCACCCTAACTAAGCAATGTTTTGATATGGCACCATTTTGGGCCCTCCTAACAACTTTCTATCTTTCGTTTTTTAGCATCTTGAGCTTTTCTTGTGGCATGTGCATACAACCCTAGATCCCTTAACCATCTATGAACTCACCCTCGTGGACTAGATACCTTGACTCCATTCATCCTTTGTTGGATTGGCACTAGTCTTCTTGGTCCTTCCATCACCTTTGTTTTCCTATATTACAACAACAAAACCTTTTTGCTAAACTATCTCTTCAAAATCACCTTGATCCTTCATTGCCATAGCCTAGCAATCCTATCCTAGGGAAGCCCCCCTTGAGTTGGAGAAGAGCCAACCTAAAGTGTAGATAGGAAGTTATTGAGGTGACAATGGATAACCCCTCTAGGTTGCGGTTGGGCTAGCATTGTTCTTTTTGGCTTTATTCACACATGCTAGTTTGAGTTGTAACACATTGCAACGATATGCACATTAATTGAAGGATGTTGGAAGTCAGAATCTATATCCAAAGAAGAAGTTGTAAAGTTTTATCAAGAAATAATGAAGATAGTAAAATAGACTTCGAAGACAATGGATGGATTACTCCTTGGTTGCATGTAGCTTGACAAGCAATATAAGATTTTAATTAGTTTTGTGAATACACATTCAACCAGTGTTTACAATGAGCTTGGAAGAAGTTAGAACATGAGTTACCCTTGTCAATTTTACAACACTACAGAAAAAGTCCACAACCAACGAATGTACAAAAGACACTCGAGACAAGAAGGAAAACAATAGGATGATCATGAAGATAGTAAAATAGACTTCGAAGACAATGGAGGGATTACTCCTTGGTTGCATGTAGCTTGACAAGCAATATAAAATTTTAATTAGTTTTGTCAATACACATTCAACCAGTCTTTACAATGAGCTTGGAAGAAGTTAGAACACATGAGTTACCCTTGCCAATTTTACAACACTACAGAAAAATTTCACAACCAACGAATGTACAAAAGACACTCGAGGAAGGAAAACAATAGGATGAGTTTGACTAATAAGGGATATATACTGTAGAGAATAAAAATGAAAGCAGTGATCTTTGGGTGGAGAAAACAGAAAAAGTCGTTAGATGAAATTGTAGATATAATACGAGGCATCAAATATTTTGGAATAAAAGGTATTACCTCAACCATTAACAAAGATAAAATTTGGCAATGGAATTTCACTTTCTACCAAATTTACAAGGGTTTCTATAGTTCAAAAGAGGAAATCAAAGCCCAAAATAAAAAATGGTTGCAATCTAGATCAATTTGCAGACAACAAGATTATTGAATTCTGACCGCAAAACTTGTAGCACACTACTTCCTGCCAATGCAACAAAGCCATGATGTATTGATTTTTGAGAAATTATATATCCAAAGTGGGAATCTTTTGCACCTATGACCGAAGATAAAAAAAGTAGTAGATAATACATGCTAGCCCTTGCAGTATCCATAGGCTGCAAATATCCACAATTTTATATCACCGCATTTAAAAAAGGAGTTAGAATATGTTGTAGTTGAAACATGGGCTGTGAAGAGTTCAATTTAAGAAAAATGTGAATCAAAAGAGAAGTGGGAGTCTGTATAATCTACAAGAAAAAATTCCAAGTCGATATATTTCACTGAAAGAAGAAAGGAAGTTTTTTTTTAACAAGATTGGATAGCAACTGTATTGATATATAAAAGGCTGGGACCCAACCGATCAACAAAAAGATACAATATGTCTAAAAGAGTTCAAAAAAGTTATCAAAAGTTCCAATTCCATCAAAAAGAACCCTATTGGCTGGACTTACAACTACTGTTGGCGTGCTTTCTAAATTCTTTACATCTGGAAATTCTAATGACTTGTCCACACAAAAATAAGACCTGACAAAACATAAAAAACCTAAGCTAATTAGGTGAATGTATGGGCTTCTTTCATGTCTTCTTCTCCACCTTCCTGCATTCCAAGGGCTGGTTGCATTACTGCTTCCTCTGCATATCCCTAGGAGCCTATTGAACTATGATGTCTTCCATTACAGCATCCTTCACTAAGCCTATAGAGTCAAAGAGCCAACCTACCAGAGATTGTGACCTACCAACAAAACCTAGAATAATATTGTAACACAGGTCTAGGTCTGAGGCTAGTTTTTCCAATCTCTGATTATGAGTTTCCATTTTTGTTTCAAGCTCTGCATTCTGTTGCCAACTAAGTTGCACTTGGTTGGATTATCAAGCGAGCGGGCAGAGTGGAACATGATACATGTTCAATTTTGGTGATTTGATGACCAGCTGGCCTTTTAAAGGGCCCCGTTTTTTTTTTTTTTTCCCACATGTCCATGGCCCTGCGGGGTTTGTAACAAAACGTGCTAGCATGGTGTTTTGTAAAAGACTCGGTTCCTTAGGACTTTTTGGCCAAGTCAGGTATTCCAAGGAGTTTTTTCACCTATCTATTATGTCTTGCATTAGTGCATAACATAATTAATTGGTTTTTCTCCTGCTCCTCCAAAGCTGGAATGCCTGGGGAGGCTGACGGGCCTTAGGGAGTTATTAGAGTCTATGGGTCAATGTATATGAACATGCTAGGCGTTAATTTTGAGTCATATGGACATGTGCTAAGTCCCCCTAGGTTGTTTTTAATTTTCGGCAAGTTTTAATTTTTCCGTAAATTGGGCCATTTTTTAATGGTTCAATTAAAAAATTTGTAATTGGCCTATCTGGGGCGTCTGGAGGTTTTTTTTGCCTTAGGGGTACTCGTTTTCTAACTCAGAGTACCCCCTAAACCCCTAATCCCACTTTTCCTAAGGTTTGGGTGCTTCAATATTTTCCTATGGCCAAAAAACCCAAAAAAGTCAAAAAGTCATGAAAATTTTGAAAAAAGTGAAAAAATGACTTAAAAAATTATTAAATTTTTGGAGTAATTGCAACTCAGTTTTGGACCAGCATGGTTATAGGAGGATTTTGGGCTGATTTGGAAGGCATTTGGCAGCCCCATAAGTGGAGGATTTCATGCCCACTTGAGAGGGGCGCATTCACTAACTTGAGGGGGGCGCATTCCTTGTTTGGGCAGCCCATAGTTTAAGGACTGGGCAGCACTATTAGTGCTGCTATGTTAGCACGTTAGGTGCTGCGTATGGGCAGCTAGAATAGGGGATGGCAGCCCCATTCTCCTCCACCATTTGTGCCACGCTTCCCCTCTCTCTTTAGGCAAGTGCGCCCTTCCTCCTCTTGGCCATTCTCTATATATTGCAGCTCTCTCTCCATTGTGAGTTAGTGAGAATTGGAGCAGCTGACTTATGATTGTAATAGTTTTATCATTTGAATAAAAGAAGACTTTGGAGGTCAGCTTGTGGTGTTTTGTTACATGTGGATGAAGTATCTTGATTCCTTTTCCAAGGTGACTTGTGCATAAGTTTCATTCTTCAAGGGTGTGGTGTGCTCATCTATGAGATAAGTTGTTTTTCAAATTTGTTTATTTGTAGCAGCTTAGTTTCTTATGAGTACATATATCTACACTTAATATCTTGTTTGGTGAGATCTGTGATGTGCAGGTGTTTTCTTGAGTTGGCAAGAAGCAGGATCTTGTTTGTTTCCGCTTTTTACTAATCATTGTTTTGCAGATATAGTCCCTTCAAACATCACTGAACCATCTTCAAAGCTTCTATTTTCAACAAGGATTTGTTCCATCTCTCTCTCTCTCATTTATAAAAAATCAAATTTTACGATTATCTAGTACTTTCTTTTCAAAAAACTAGTTTAAGTTGTCGAAATCTTTCAAGTTTTTTTCTAAAGTAGTATTAGATCTGATTGCAAAGCATTATCTGGCTGCCATAGAGCTAGAAATTTGCAGCCATTAAAGGGCTAGCAAAGATCCCAAGTAGACAAGCCCCATAGCTTGTTTTACTTGGTTATTTTTCGTCATTTTTAATTAGTTTTTAACTTAGAAATTTTTGGGTTTTTTAGGAGGTGTTCCAAAGACACTCTTAAAGTGTTTTTGGGCATCTTATACTAATTATTGCTTGCTGGTTTGCAGCGAAAGACGAACAGGTAGGAGGAAGTGCTGCCAAAATTTCAAGCATCCAGGCGATCCGGAGGACAAATTTCCATATTTTTTCAAAACCGGTCAATTTTTCTATAATTTTGTAAGCCACCAAGTCACATTAAGTAGACTGGGGCACTTCTCTAAAATCATTGTAAACATTTTTAAACGAGAGCAAGTGGGCTAGCCAGCGCCCATACCCCCATCCCCCCAGGGGTGGCCTGTGTCGTCTCATTTTCATGGCGTGATTGTTAGAATAGTTTATTTCTTTGTTTTTCCGGCATTTAATAAAATCAATTAGGATTAAAATAAACCTTGTTGGTCCGTTCCACTGGCGGGCCACAAGTTCACTCACAACCTAGCTTTTTCACATTTTTTTTACAAACTCATAACGCCCCCCTTGCTTTCCCGAAGTAGGGTTTATGTATGAGGGTTTGCCCGAAATGCGTGCCTGAAAAGAGACTCCTGGGGTTTTAACAAAGATAAAATTTGTGTTCTTAAAATTTTTATAAAAAAATACCAAGGTCTTCTCCCGTATGCTCTGTGGCCAACTTGCAGCTCAGTCTGATCCAGTTGGTACACACCAGAAAGGAGGGGATGACTAGTAATAGGATCTAACACCGCCCAATAAAAAATCATTTTTGTGAAAATCCGGCACAACACGCATTTTGTTGTCGTGGGCAAATTTCCCAGAAGGCTTGGGATAACACTGGATAGTGACCTCTTGGAAACCGTTAGGCTTGCCCTCGTTGGTATAGCATCTGAACACCTCCTCGAGACTCCGATTCAGCCCAAAGCCTGAGAGGGAAGCCACGCTTCAAAATTCCGGACATGTTCCCCCGTACCTTGCGTATATCGGGAACCCACCTGCCTTAATAAAAAGATCACCATCACATTAACTTTTAAAATAAACCAAGAACACTCCACAACATTTACCTTTTCTGTTTATGCATTTGTTATTTGACTCCATAATAAGGCACTGGTCTTGTTGCAAATTTCAGTTTATATTGTTGACTAGTATGCAGTTAAATGATGGCTATTTTAAATGAGAGCAAATGATAAATGATTGTTTTATTTGATCAATGTATATGTTGTCTGTTCTTGGTTATCAAAAGCATTTTTCTAACTCCTAGATTAGAGGCTTTAGTTTCTTTTTATTTTTTAGGGTCCACCCCCCTTGGCTTCGCTAGGAAAGCCTAGACGGAGGAGTCGAGTCCCAAGTGACAGCACTTGACTCTGACTTGCCCCCAAGGCCACACCAGCAGCTTGAAGACTTCTGCTGCGTTTTCCCCAGGTGTGGAACCAGGCGGAAACACATTCTTAGCCAATTAGGCCTCTAACTAGCAACCTAAACTCTAATTCAAATGAGATATTGCCTACTGCAAAGCATCCATCTATCTCACGAGCGACCTAAGAACTTTACACAAGTCCATAATTTCACAATGGGCACACTTACCAAAGTGACTTATCAGTCACGGTGTCGTCATACCCAACCCAACGAACAGGACAAGAGCCCAATCCCAAGTAGAAAAGACCCAATTCACACTTCAATCCACAACTGCCCAATGGACAGTGACAAAGTTCCCAATCCAGACCCAAACAGAACCATCCCACAAAGCAAATCAACCATCCAAATTCAAACCACAAACCACCACCACCTTCAATGCTACATACATCTTCACATTCCAAACGCAGCCAAGACTATCCCAACAAGCAATGCAGTAAGTCAAAACCAACTAACGAGCCGACCCAAGTGTCCAGAAAGCCAAAACCCACCACTCTGCAATCTTGATATCCCACCTACATCATATTTCCCTATTCAAGCTGAATTAAAGCTCCCACCGCAACAATGAATGTTGAAGCATGTGGTGAGTATGGGGGAAGGAAGAGGTCTAAAGACTCAACCATCCTCGAAATTCTCCAACCGCCAGTTGTCCTTGTCTCTTCCTTGCACGATGATCCTGGTGTTGTATTTCATGGTATATAATCAATCACAAGGTCACCCCCATTTTTAACCAAAGCCCCTTTATCTCAAGTCACTGCTTTATTCACCAAAGCATTTGCATGAGAACTACAAAAACAAAGAATATGAAGGAAGTCTATGGACTCAAAGCACAGAAAGAGCCCTTTGATTCTAGCAACAAATATGGACAGAGAGGATAAACTTCCAAGACCTGCCTTTCCAAATTGACTAATGACGAGTCACCAAAGATCAAGATGATCTTAATCCCCAAAACCCGCAAAATGATAATTCATTGATATAAGACAAGGACTTTTTTCTTGATTGTTTATTGTCGCTCTTAATCCCCACCCCTGAGTCAATTCTTGTTTTAATTCGAGGTTATATATAACCCGCCCATCCCCCTCCCTGCCGCCCCGAAGAAAGAAGGAAATGTTAATAAAGACAAGGATTATGATTTTCTTTGGCAACTTGACAAGAAGTTCGATCTACTGGCATGGAATGTTGAACAATTATACTTTTGATGTAAATTTTATCAGCTTTGAGTAACTACAATTTTCTGTAATGTTTGTGAGTAATTATAACAAAATTGCAGAATCCTTACATAAGGTGTAAAATCCAAGTGAGAGTATACATGCTCTTGTTTCGTGAAGTTGAAATATAAAGAGAAAAATTAAGGGTTACATTTCCAATTTGAAAATTCATGTATCTTTTGTTGAATGCTATTGCATGCTTCAGTTATTTGTTGCCTTTTGATGCATGTCCCGTGATCTAGTGTGTGGCTGAATGCATAGATATTTGCTACTTATTATTTTGTATTCAATTCCTGAGGCCTCTAAACGAGTTGAGGGAAGCTAACAATTGAAGAGGATAACAGTTATAGAATTTTTTCCTCCAGTTTTTCTAATATGATAACATATTTTAATGCATATATCGATATCTCTTGCCAATCACACAAAAATAGGGACCAATGTCTTCCCATACTTTTTCAATTCATATAACTTGTGACTATGGTAAGAAGTTGACTATATTTCACAGGCTCTGTATTACAGTGAGGCTTGCTCAAATTGGATTTTGCATAAACGGAAATGTGAACAAGCTTGGGGGCACCTGTTCCTTTATTACATAATTATAGACTCTGGATATTTTCCATAACCAGAACACTTCAATTGCAATGGATGTCTCACAAAACTCATTGGATGTCTATCATATGCAAATGATATGCATGAAGAAACAAGAAAACATTCTGATCTAAAATACAATGAGAATGAAGTAAAAACATTCCTGTATGACAAGATAATGAACTTGGATATCTTAACCAAACAATCTTTCAACAAACCCTAACCATTAACAAGGCCTGCAACCCTAACCAAACCATGACTGTTTGTTTGACTTATGGCTGACTTCTTGTGCCCGTAGGCCATCAAACATTGAAAGAGTATCACATGGCCCAATACAAAGCATACATAAAAATTTAAAACACACCTTTTCAGCTTCAACCACCAGCATAAGACGTCCAAGGATCTCCTGGTCTGATAACTTTGAGAAACGAACAATAGCACATCTACTCTGTATGGGCTCAATGATTTTGGCTGAAGTGTTACATGCAAGGGCAAATCTTGTTGAATTGGAGAAGATTTCCATGGTGCGCCTAAGAGCTTGTTGAGCTCCACCTGTCATGCTGTACTCATACAAATACAACACAGTATTTTTTGAAAGCAGTGGTGATGTAAGCATACTCTTGATCTAAACCAATGTTGGAAAAATTGAAGTTGGGAATAACTCCGCAAGGGTCCAAAAATTAGACATTTGAAAAAACTCAGGAAAAAATCAAAATGACTTCGCAAAAAAACAGCAAGCATGAAAAAGTGTAAAACTTTCATTTTTTTCAATTAAATTTGAACATAAAGTATCATAAACTAACACCACAAGATTTGTTGCCACCAATTAAATACCAAATTTTGCCTCTTGAACAATGCTGGAACACTTTTTTCTCCCAAACAGCAAGTCAAAAATGAGCAAAAAGAGTCCCTTTTTCAGCTCTTACAACTGACCATTTTTCAGCATACTCAAAAATCACAATTTTCCACCAGCGTTTTCCCAGCATGTGTGTGACTCAGGAAAAAATTGCAAAATGGTCGATTTCTTAGTAATTTTGCAACACTGGTCTTAACAGAGGTGTAAAGAAATCCATCGTATTCTATGATTCCCTCCTACTGAAATACTGTCACATGAAGACTCCATGGGACTTATGATACTGACCACGATGAGGCAAGACATTTTTACCATAGTTGGTCGTATTAGGTTTTGCTGTACAGAAATTCGGCAGTAATACAAAATTCAGTGAATTTTCCATATAGTCGCATCTCAGTATGGTCAATTAACATTTTAATGACTTTGATAATATACATCATGTCTTTGATATCCACCCACTAATAAACCCAAAAAAATGGCCATTTTTAAACCCTAAAAAAACCTATAAATAGAAAGCTAATCGTCAAATTTTCAAGGACAGATTTTTTTTTAATGTGCATTCATGAGGTTGAAATTCTTCTAAAAGTTCGGAAAAAATGCATGTTTTCATATATATGAGATGTATAGTTGCGTAGGGGAGACAAGTACAGGAGAGTAATTCTAGACCCTGAAGGAAATGAGGAAACAGCTTCACTTGGGGATTAGGGGTTGCCACAAACAATGAGAGGTGGAGGCCCTGGTGTTGTATCAAGGATTTATTCAGCACGAGACAAAAGGAATTGGGAAGGCCACAATTGTAGGTGATTCATCAATTATCAGTCAAGCAAAGCACAGCAGTGTGAGTAGGCAGGACAACCGATTAGGTCATCTGGTCCAAATAGCAAGAGCAATGGTGAAGGACTTTGAAATCCTTGAATTATTTCAAGTCCTAAAAAAATACAACTCCAAGACAGATGCAAAAGCAAATGGAGCAGTTGGAGTGGAGGAAGGAATGCTTAGAACAAAGGGTGAAGGATTAACTCGGTCTCCTCTCCCATGACAAAATTTACCAAAGCTTGCTGTAGATAAGGGACAAGTGGCTTTGCTTGAGAAGGGTGAAAAAATGGGTAGTAACTCCTTTGAGCGCCAACATACCTTCATATTAAATGGAAGATGTGTGGAGTTATGAAATTCCCAGTAGGATGGCTCAGTGTTTGATTTGTAATTTTGTGGTATTATGCTCTGGTGAATTTGCTATTGGTTTTTTGCAAGGTGTTTGCGGATAGCAGGGTTGTGGGTCGTGACCTCTGGAGATTATTAACGTGGCCAGCACTGGAAGCCCCCTTCGCAATCTGGTGTTTTAATTTTGTTCTCTGGTGTTGTATGGTTCTACTATCGCTGATGCTATTGCTCCAGTTTCGTTTCTCTTGGTGAGATGGATCAAATTAGGAGGGGGACCTGTAGATTGCATTTACAGACTCAACTTTGGTTGTTGGAAAACAATGGCGGGTTGCCATTGCCATTCTGATCACTGTACACTATGCAAGACCACGGATTTGCAAAGAGCTCAGTGAAGGTGTGAACGCCATGTAGTTGATACTCAGGAAGATCTTTCTCTCTTTAGCAACTGCACATCCAGTCAAATTCAACCCTCGAGTCTGAGGGATACAAAGAGTTCAGAGCTCCTGGCCTGCCAAAGCAAGAAAATTGAGAAGCTGGAAGCAAATTGTAATATGCTTTATGAACTGGTTCTGGGCTTGGCTAGGGTCTTACACCTTCATGGAGAACCCTCGCACTCCTTGGTCACACCTCCAGATGCATCCACTGGCTCTGAACGACCTACGGCAAAAGAGGACAAGGCTGTTCAACAAGTTCAAAGTGACATGGAAATGGATTTGGAAATTAATCTTCAGGTTGGCATCAAACAGGAGGCCCTCAGCGGGCATGACTTTAACTAATTTCAGGTTTTTTAAATGTATTGCAAAGTTATTTTTTTGCTAGCACAGTTTGTTGGGCATTATACTAGCATGCTCTATAGTTACATATCTAGTACAACCAGAATAGCTCAGCTGCTGGGCAGCAATTTTGAGATCTTGGACTTCTTTGAAGGATTGGTTTCGGACTTGATCATCTATGCTTTGTATTAACAAGCTGTATTTGAATTCGTATTTGTATTCGAATCTTGCTACTGGTTTTTAGTATTTTACTAAACCAGTGGCCAAAACCCCGGTAACAATAATCTGAAACCAACTAGAAAAGGCTATAACATAGGATTGAAGCTAATAAGTGGCACGACCCCATGCCACGTGCACACAGCATTATGGTGCCTAATCAAAATACTGAGGTCATAGGTACCTAAAAAGCATTGAGTTACAGTGAAGCCCTGAGTTTCTCCATCCCCGATTCAAAAAAGCACTATGTTGTGGAATGGGGGTAATCCCAAGGTGAGATTTTATTGATCATCTTGGCCAATGAAGCCTCCTACCGTGAAAACTGAAGTATGTGTCAATGACCTCCTAAATGTGAATTGCCCAATGCACTGAAGCAGTGGCACGCACATGTACCAAATATTAATGTCCATGTAATCTGACCTAGTCTTGGTGTATACCGCACTCTGTGTATGTAAAAGAAAGAACAAACGCACATTACTTACCTATCAGCCTCATCCAAAATTATAATCTTGTGCCGCCCTGGAGGAAGAGTTACCTTCTTCTGTGCAAACATTTTAATTTTGTTTCTCACAACATCGATACCCCTGCAGATAATAATGCCAGATACACCACAACCATTATAAATTGTAGAAAGTAAGACACAGAAATACCGTCAGCCACCAAATTGTTTACTAAGTACCTGTCATCAGAGGCATTGAGTTCTATAACACCTTCTTTATAATTGCTTCCAAGCAGTTCATGAGCAAGTGCCAATATACTGGTGGTCTTCCCTGTTCCAGGAGGACCCTGACAGCCATACATAAGCCTAGTTTTATTTTCCTTTCTAATCAACATGTGAGAACATTACATATTTCCTCAAAAAACCCAATTCTGTTATGCTCCTAACAAACATATTCTTACTGCTTCTATACATCAAATTTCAGATATGAAGATGGTGGTGCATAGAGCATACAGCTAATATAAGGTTGGGCATATTGCCGTCCCTGGCAATTACTTGAAGCCTTGAAAGGGCGTCTTGATTCCCAACGATATCAGATACCTTAGAGGGCCTGTATTTTTCAACCCATGGCAGATCATAGTTGGCTGCAGATGATGAAGGGGGGGCGGAGGAACCAGCCATTTGAACTTCCCTTCTTTCACAACAGTCGCAACAAACGGAATTGGGTATCGTTATCAACAGCTTTTAGAAGAAGCACAAGTTTTATTTTATCGTTCTTCGGTAAACCTCGCCTCTCGAACCTGCCTCTGCCGAAATGGAGGGAAACATCCCCATTTGCTATTCTATATTCTTAATTCTAAAATAAAAAGAGATCTTAAACTGCCTTTGGTGTTAATTAATCATCGTCTTTGTTCAGCTCTCTTTTGACCTGAAATCCATGCGGGGAATTCAAACTAATAAACACCCTCTCATTTGATTTAAAGAAGGGTGTTTGTGTTCGAGGGTCTCGGAGGAGTCGGACATCGGTTTCAAATTTTATGAACAGCTATACGAATTTGAATATGGAAAATTGAGAAGGTGGGGAATAGATCGATAATCACTTTGTAACTCTTAATTATATAATAATTATGGAGAAGTCCAAAAATTCTATGATTTTGTTCATGATTTTTTTATTGGAAATTGGTGATTTGTTTAATCTGAATTTTTTGTTGTTCAAATCATATTGAATGCATAAATGGGTTCAACCTCCTCATATACCCGAGGGCACTCAAATTATGCAAGTTTAAACACTCATCTTTGAGATTTAAGATTTTCTACAAAAATTTAACCAGATTCCATCGAAATGTGCCAGAAAATGTTGTCGGGGAAGAGCGAAATTGTCAAACATTTAAGCTATGCAATATCATCATTAGTTAAACCAAGGTTATTAATATTAGATAATTATGTTACTCTATTATGTCATAATATCATATCATTAATATGGGTAATTGATATTGGGTCACTTGTGTTACTCCATTATATCATCTTTAGTGAAACTGAGGTACTTGATATTGGATCATTCTACTTCATTATATTATCTTTAGTCAAATCAAGCTATAATGCATCTCAAGCATATAGGAAAGGGGTGATGAATTCAATTGATATGCATCATAATTACATGGAAGTGATGAAGTTGGTTTCCTCATGTGTTTAGGTAGGTATGCATCCAAAGGATGTGGTATTCCAAAATCTTACCTTTGTTGTACAACGCCTTGCAACTCTCTAGTCAAACAAAGATGGTGCGAGCACATTAAAACATATATCAAATCACATCCCATTCACAAAACCATATAAAACAATGGACTATGTTGATGCTCAATATAGATATGTTGTAAATATCACAAAGGGAAAGGGAAGGCAATCTACATTCATGTTGCATTGTTGTTGAAGTTGGTTTTCTCGTGTCAATGTATTGATGGGAAAAGGGGTATGGTAATCCAAAATCTCACCTCTATTGCACAAAAGAGTTGCAACTCTATAGTCACAGAAAGATGGTGAAGCACATTAAAGCATACATCAAATCACATTCACAACCACAAAAGTATATATCAAGCATGAGACCATGGTCTACTCATATCAATGTTGAGGTCACATATGTTATAAATACTTGTCTCTTCATTGACTCTCTTTACAACTCTATTATCCAACTCTAATGCAACCACTAACTACACTAACTAACACAACTAGATAACTTGACTCTATTATTGCGATGCTACTTATTCTCATGGTTGACACATCAACCTCATGTCCAACTCTTAAGCTCTTTATTTAAATGTGCAAATCCTCCTTGGGTTATTCACTTTAATGTCCCTTGGTCATCACATTTCACCTTTCATCTACCTTCAATGCACTTTACCTATCACGTGCATCAATATTGGTGCCTTGAATTACTTACATGAGTATAAGAGCTCCTCCTGTCCTTGCAATCTATCCCACATTGGTCTCAAGGGATGGTCTATGGTGGTTCAAAAGTGATTGCATGCCATGATGCTTACGCCAACAAGGATGGTCATGATGGAGTGGCACCCCTCGTTAACGTATTGCTTGATTGACTACATAATCGGTATTTCACTTGCTTAGCCTCTCCCTCGTCTCATGTGTGTGGCATGACTATGTGAGTGTGTGTGAGTGTGCAATAAATTTTAATTCGTTAATATTGTTGCTTTGTAATTTATTCCACAACTATAAAACTTCTATCATATCTTGTCCCTATATTTGTTATGTTATCCTCTTCTTATCACACTCATCATTGCGTTGTTTTGTGCACATCCAATTATCTTCTATACACTTTTGCATTCCATCATCATCACGATTCTTACAAAATCCATCCTTTGTGTGCTCTACACTCAAATATTGTGTGCTCTCTTTTATGATTGCCTTCCCAATTTGATTTGTGTGCTTTTCTATCACACTTTTCTTAGTCACCCTTTCCTCCAACATACTTTATTCTCATGTGCTACTCCACGTGCTACTCACACTTGTACTTTGATATTTGTTAGATGCTCTTGCATCAACATCTCTTTGCAAGAAAAGCATCATGTGTCCTACACTAACCCTAACATATATGACCCTCCTTAATCTAACTCCTCGAACCCTCCCGCAAAATATCCATGGGTGACTCCCCACTTTCCTGCTCTTCAATCTCCCTAATGATGGACTCCATCATCCCTTTCAATGTGAACCCTTCATATGCATACCATACCATGGTCCTTCAAACACCCACTCTCCATTACCAGATCCCAATTTAGTCTCAAATCAAGAGGATCTAACCCTTCATTGATCTCCTACTTTCGTTCTCCTCTCTAACTACACCCACTTAGTTGGCGTTTACCAACCCCCTTCTCCTCTATGGGACATCATCAAATCTATGCCTCTAGTTCCTAAATAAGCCCTCCTTGGTGAGCACCTGGAATTGAAGGCCTCACGTGGTTTGCTCAAAGACCAATTAAAATAGAAAGCAACATGGAAAACTTACTTGAAAAACATAATAAATTTTTTTAAGGCCTCCTGGAAGAAACTTGACCCTCTTTTCCCTCCCACATGTTTTGATCATTGCCTTCTTGTATATATGTATTTTTATATAGAAAAAACTACTTCCCTTGCTCAACTTTAGGGAATTGTACACATCATTCAGACCATTACAACTCTATCCTTTGTGAAGCAAAGGCTTTAGAAGGATGCACCAAATACTTTTGAGTTGGATCACTAACAAAAGATCACAACTCATTATGTTGGGTACATCTACACTTGTCATTCCCCCATTTCAACATAGATATATGTTTCTCACATCATGGCTAGTACAATTGGTATGTGCTTATAGTTAATGTAGATTGTGTTGGGATGATATAGTTTATCTCGATGGACACTTTATTCTTAGCTTTTGTAGTTGGGATGGCTTAGTTACTCTAGTTGCTTAACTTTGATGTAGTTTCCTAGATAAATAGTCCTTCACTAACCATGCCTATCTGGGGCATCTCCATTGTAGTTTGAAGTCTAATATTACAATTACCATCATTTTTAGAATCCAATTGAAGATGTACTTAGTGACATCAACAATTCAACTTATTTGTGCTTCTCTACAAAATTGAGCTTGAAATAGACATTCCAACATGTATGGCTCTTCAACATGCTTTGGGATAAAGAAAATGTTTAGGGTTATATAATGTTGATCCTAGTTTGTGTGTTAAGGGAGAAGCCCCACATGCCTATGGTTTATGCATAAATTATTGCTTGTATTGTGCTTAGTGTGCTCAATCGTTGTTTTTATTAGACTACACCCATTAAGATGAAAATATAACATATGTAAAATATTTAAAGGGCTTAGGCTTATAGGTGGATTAGCAAAGCCACCCTCCTCAAGTTGTTTGCAACTCTGGGAGGTCTCAAGTTCAAGTCCAAGTGTTGTTAGATTGACTCATATGCACTAGCTGAGGGTTTTTTCGGTAAGGTGGCCAGAGGTTGAACACTGCAGGAAGACCTTGGATCCATTGGCATGGTACAACCCCCTAAGTGGCAGCCAACGGGTAATTTATGACTACCCAAGGGATTTATACCAAAGCAATCGTGGTGGTCGAACCTCTGATATGTAAAAAAAATGTTAAAAAATGATATTTTGTATAGTGCATTGGCTTGGGGGTTAACTTGCAGACCCAGATGGTGCATATTGAGGCATTGGTTAGTTATTTCTACTCAATTGGTTGAAGTTGTAAAGTTATCAAGTTAGAGCCTTGTATCTACTCATCTTTATCAATTTTATGGAAAATATCTTTATAGGCTTGTTGGCAACCAACTATTTCTTTGTGTAATGTGTGATTGATAGTTGGTTTTCTTTCATTTAAGTGCACTTGGTTAAACAAAGTAAAACAAATAGTATGCGACTGGGTTAAATTTAATGACGTTTATTTAAGCACACAAACCCAATGGTCAATGTTAGTTTCAATAGTTAATATGGCTATGTTTGCACAATAATTAATTAGGGCACCACATGTAGCATGTTGAAGAATCTCTTAGGTGTATATTGCAAGTTAGGTCATGTGCACATCGATAATGAATCATTCAACTGCCTATGTGGTAGGGTGTCCCCTCTAAATGCCAAGGCTATTTGAAATGGATTGAGTGCACAGGTGATGCAATAGGTGGCTCCTTGTTCATAATGCATGGTGAACCCCACTAACCCCCCCCCCCAACCCACCTATAGTCTATAAGTTGTTGCAAATGCACCATATTCAACTCAATCTTTTGTATCTAGACAACAATTACCATGTATAAATTAACATACACTAGTGAGCCGTCATTGAAGGAAAATATGTTGTTATTAGGTTAAGATTTATTAGACAATGAATTATTTTTTATCCAAGCCACGAATAAAATATCCAAGCAAAAATATCTTGTTCTTATGTTGAATATGTCAATGGCATTACAACAACTCCCAATCCCAACGTATATTAGATTGACATTTCTATGTATTTTATAATGGTACCCCCAAAAGATAGTAACAAATCTGTCATCATGGTGGTAATCAATCGTCTTTCCAAATATGATCATTTTTGTGCCTTATCGCACCCATTTACCCCTCCTGTGTTGCCCAATTCCACATGGATCGTGTTTTCAAGTTACATAAGGTGAGACCCTCGAAATGGTTTCCCTCTCTGCTTCGAACAACCCAAGGGTTACATCACTCATGCTAGGGGCGATGGTGGAAAAAACAAGCCAAGAGAAAGGTACAATGATGTGGTTTTAGTTGATCAAATATGTATGGTCTCTAAGGATCTCATAGGGTGGAAAATAAGAGTATAACGGATTCCCCCTAAAGTGTGAGGTCAGAATAGAAACCAATGGCCGAAACAATTTACAAATAATAACATGTCAAGGTAAGGAAATGGAAGAAAGAAACCAGAGAGGACCTTCCATCAATCATCAACCAAGTATGCATATATCATCCCCAAGGTAGGCATACCCATGCTCGGTAACATAAGTATAAAGCATGGCCGCCAAGAAAGTACATTGCGTATCAATGAATAAAGTGCAAGATCATGGCCACGAAAAATACACAGTGGGTCTATGTCATAAAATCAATCATAGTCACAAGCAAATACAATGTGGATCTATGTCGCAATATAGAATCGGGAGGACATATAGCACCATTGATAGTGCTCAGATGGTCCTCATACATAGTCATAGTTGGTGATATGAACTCCAACGCAGCTTGCGAGGGGAAACAAGGCTGAGTGATGCAACCCCTAAACCCAAGGTCTTTGTCTCAAACCCCGATGGTGTGATTCTACAACATGTGAATAGATGCACTAATGTCAAACATGTGAGAATCTGTTTGATTACCCGTTAATGATGTTTAGTGTTAATATACGTGAGGGATTCCATCGATGATGATAATGGATCCCAAGACACCTAGTACATTCTAGCGAGTGTGAATAGATGAGATGATGTCAAACACTCATATAATCACTCGATGAGGAGTCAATGATGTTTACCCCTTCTCGAATGCAAGGAACACCTACCACTGATAGTTGCAAGCTCCAAGGTACTATGGTTTCTAGATTCACTTCCTAGATAATGAGTTGGCATCAACAGGAAGGAATCCCTCAAAGGAGGGCCTTAATGTGCCCCCCATCAATCAACATGAAACTGACATAAAGAGATGTGGTAAAGACAGAAGGTCACAAAGTATAACAAACTGACACATGGATGGCCGACACACAAGGTTAATGGGACTGAAGAATGTCAGACTCAAGCTGGCATTCCCTTAAACATATAGCATGTCAATTGTGTGATTAGGTAGCATAAACTCAATAACACCATATAGACCACAGTGCAATGATGTAGGATGCATCGAAACACCCTCCATAGTGATTAGAAGAGTAACCAATCAGAGAAGTACTCTGACTTAGGAAAATGCCAAGGATCTAAGGCATGCAGATAACCCAACTATAAGACAAAAACACAAATAGGTTCCATGTTCAAGGGTGACGTATTGAACTGCTGCCACTTCTTAATATAGACAATGTAATCCCCAACCCTTTTTTCCCTCTTTTTAAGTACCTTCTTCATTTTTTAAATAAATAAAAAAAGAGATAGAAGTATGCTCGATAAGTTTTTTTTCAAGAGTTTAACAAGCCTAAAAAAGTAAACTCAAGTTCATCTTCATTTTTTAACGAGTTAGAAGAAAGGATAGAAGAGTGGTTGATATTGTTTATTTCCTATTGAATTTTAATGAGTCCGGAAAAGTAAAATCAATCCCATCTTAATTTTTTAACGAGCTTGAAGAAGAGAGAGAAGATTGCTTGATATAGGTCCACTTTTGTAGAAGTTTAACAAGCCCAGAAAGGTAAACTTGATTCTTCCTTCAGTTTTTAAAGATCTTGAAGGAGAGAGGGAAGAATGCTCACAAGGGTACCTTTTCTGTAGAATTTTAACGAGCCTGGAAAAGTCAACTCAGATCCATCTTTATTTTTAAGGGGCTCAAACAAGAGAGAGAGAAAATGATCCATAAGGTGCCTTTTTCGTTCAATTTTAACGAGCCCCAAAATGATAAAAGGATACTTGGTGGGAGAGAACAAGTGGTACTAGGGGGTGTCAATAGGTTTCTTTGCGCATGGAACCAACTAGGTGATACATGGCTCAAGTGTGGAATCATGAGCAAAAGGGGACCACTCATAGCAGTAGTTCTCTCCTTGGGTAGAATATTGCAATAGGAAGCGAAGCAAGGCATCAGGCTAGCAAGTGCAATCATAATTAGCTAAGCAAGCGACAAGCAACATGACATAAGCGACCAAGCGTACATGACCATGTAAGCAATACAAACTTGGGAACCCCAAGGGAAGGCCAGAATAATCATTACGAGAGAGGAAAGCGATGCTCAATCTCATGGGTTCGTGGACTAAAAGGGCTCTCTATCCTACCATAATAGAAACATAGGCACCAAATAATAATCTAGGTGCTACTCTAGGGTGCCCATGTGGGGAAGGCACTACCACACAAGTTATGACACATACGCAAATGGATTGGCTAATGTCACAGTTTGGCGAGATTGAGCCTATGGTGTAATGAGGTAAATAATGGCGAATATATAAAATGCAATGTGCGAGGGTAAAAATCCTATCCCTATATGCCATGGATAGAAATTACGTACCATAAGTGGATGTCTCCAATAAAAAGGTCCAAATGTGTTCCTATCTTACATTAAAGTTGTCAAAGACCCTTGAAAATGTATTAAATGCCCTAAAAAATACATAACAAATGTCCATAAATTGAAAAATCCTGAAGTGTATGAGGCCCAATGTGAACATGGATAATATCAAACTCTCTTATTTTTAGTGAAAAAGTTGGCCAAAAGGCCAAAAATAGATTCATTGGGTCATTTTCACCTTGGTAAATTTCGAGAGCTTGTTGAAGGTCACTTCTCACCAAATGTTGAGAGGGACATTACAAGAGATCTAGGGAACCATCTGAGGTTTTGTTCCAAGTAATATATTAGGTCCTTCTCTTTTGATTTCATCCATGTTTTCTTCAGATCTACTAAGTTTTGAGTATATTTTTGCATGCTTTAAAGTGAAAATTCAACCCCCCCCCCCCCCCGAGGAGGAAACAAGGCAATGGTAGGTGGGCATTTCCCTCTACCAGGCTTAGGAGAGCGGTGGCCATCAAACTGGTTGCCATTCTAAGGGAGTGATGGTCACATTATTGAGAATTTTTTTACAGATCTAGCAAACTATATGCATGATTTTTCCAAACTAATGACATGGGTCAATTTCTATGCAGGAAAACATGTTGGAATGGAAGGAGAGGGAGCATGAAATTGATGATGCAAATGCACTTCAAGATTATGAGACCCTAAAGGTGTTGAGGAACTGTGGAAATTTTTTCATGATACAAGGCATGAGCTAGTAGGCTCCTTTGTTGGAGGAGCTAGTATCGATGTGGGATACTAATGGGCAATACTTCATATTGGGAGATGAGATACTCACTATTGAGGTGGAGGATCTATTTGAAGAGAGGAAAGAATGTTAAAACTGAATGAGCATCATATATGAGGGACACATAATCCCATTACCGCATACTCGAGACATGGATCAGACGACCTAATCCTTGCATCACTCAGCCTTGTTTCCCCTCCCACTTCTAAACATAATCACATTCAAGGGGGTGATGGTCTTCCATTGGAGAAGGGATTTCTTAATTATCTCCATTTGATTCATTTTGTAGCAGGGAAATCTTTTGTATTTCATTGTCACATAAGTTATATCGAGTATTGGGATCTTTTCAATGAGTATATGTGGTTACTATTTGGCTTAGAGATTACTTTTTTGTCTTGTTAATTTGATTGCCATTGTTTGAAGCTATCCATTGCATGCATTTTCTTATTGTTTGTTTGTTTTACATTTTAAAACAAAGGAAAAACAAAAAGATATTTATATTGGACATGTTCATAGCTTCTTGTTTCGGTGTACTTGCTTTGGTTTGATTGAATTGCATGTGAATAATGCATATGATGAGATCCTCATTTGGGATGCTTTGATGTCTTACTGGGATTTTTTCTGTGATGCAATTTTATTATTGAAAAAGGAAAAGAGATCTCTTCCCTCTCATAGATAGGTGTTCATTGAACGAAAAGAGTGAAATATCATTTGTTGCATCCTTTCTATTTGAAGACTCAAAAATCTCTAACATCACCAAATCTCATTCCATTTACCTTGTTTAAGTAATCAACAGCCTTAAAAAGAAGTACTTAATTAAAATCTATTAGACATTTTATTTGGTCTATCAAACCAACATTAGTTTAGATTTTAGGGCCTTGGATTAGGATTGGAAAGGACACTCTCGAAGGCCATGTTGACTCAAACCCAGTCGATAGGGGTTCCCATCACTGTCGACACCAACCCACCGCAATCTCCTTGAGCACCGGCCCAGACAAGTTTTACCCTGTCCATCAACACCTGCGAAGCAGATGAGGTCTCACCCGAGGCGATCAAGGGAGAGTGGACGGAACCATGTTTCCGCCAAATGAAGGAGGATGATTGTGGCAATATCTGCTTACTTAACTTATTGCAAAATTTAAGACCGATCTATGCATTCAATTTCAACATCATTCATATTCATAGCATCATTCCACAAAAACATTCATCGTGACAAGTAGAATATTAAAGTATTAACTGTAGCAAGAAACCATCGCAACATGCATAAAAGGTACACAGGGAACTCAAACAGTTCAGTCATGTCATGTTACTCCAGCAAAAACCCCGATACAATATCTCTGCAAAACCAGATCTCGGTAATATCTCTCGATCTCACATACAGACCCAAAGATGTGCACAATCAACTTCCAAAGATCCGTACCCAGATGCCATTACAATTACAACTTATGAATTTATATAGGCTTCCGCCTTTATAATGCTTGTCCACTTACTAATGACTTCCTAACCGACACTTGGACAAATGACCCAAAATCTAGCTGACGCGGTCCAAATGACCCAAAAACTCGCCTACAGCAGTACAACTAACCCAAAAACCCACCTACTATGGTACAATTAACTCAAAATTACATATCATCTGGCCCAATGGCCCAAAAACCTGCATTTTGTGGTACAATCGACTCAAAAATACATAAAAATACTCTAGCCTTTTGCCTTCCACAACCTCTTCTGATGTGTCGCAGCATCGACGAAGCTGCGATTCTTCCTTACCAAACTGCCTACCAACAGACCATAAAATGCAACTAGAGTCACTAAAGAGTGAAAATCCATTAGTAGCAAAAGGCACTTGCTGGGAAAGCTCTTCTAACACAAGAGTTAAGCACGAGGTCAAGCTAGGTGCATCTGGGAGATATCCCCTCTTGGTGTACTTAGTGGGTTCTTGCATGTATTGGGGTTCCATTTAGTTGGCAAGTCCTTGGGGTGACACCTTATGGTCGGGGTTCAGGTCTGAGACTTATGTCTTACATTCCCTGCCAACACGTTTTAACTTGACTTACAACTATTCTAGCCGGTCATCATTTTTTTAGTTGCTATTCCTAGGTTCCCACATGGGTGAATCATAAGTGGGAATTGCTTGTGGTACTTGAGATGAACGCATAATCATCTACTTCATCTACCTTGGGGGTGCCCTATGAGCACTTTGACCTTGGATTCAAGGGGGTAAGAGAGGTTACCGTAACTATCTCTCGCCTCTTCGTTGGTGGCTTGAGACCCCATCTCTAGAAGACTCCTTTATTCCAATTAGTTTTCCTATTGACCGCTTAGATTTGGCTAGGGGTGTGTTTTTGGTTTTATATTGTAGTTAACCGTAGGATTGTTATTTTTATTGTATAATTTCATCTTTAACCACGGCCAATCTACCAATTTTCCAATCTGGACGTATTAGGGGCCTTTCTCCTATTGAGGAATAACCACCACCTATTAGAAGGTGAATCACCTCTCAAGCATAGGTTACTAAAAACATTATTTCCAAAATTTATTCGGTACATACTGATTTAGTTTAGGTTGAAGTTATGGATGAGGATGTTGTCCCGCACTTTAAACCCCCTTTAACCCATCCTTTCGACCCCATACTCATGTAAGTTCGACCTTAGAGTGGTGATCCTTTTTCACTGTTCAGTCACACGATGTTTGGGACTAGTATGTCCTCGTCTATGGAACAACCCACTCCATCTTCCCTTAGTGTTCAAGGAGGGACTTCGATAAACTCTCCTCAACAAGTGGACTAAGTGCTCCATCTACTTCACCTAACTCATCTAAATTTTCCCATTGGGGAATGCATTTCATACCCATAGTTACATCCGTAGGTCAATACAATGTTCCACAATCTATTATATCTTTGCAACAACCCACCTCTTTCTTTGTTTATGGCAGGGGTCAAAGTCCTACTCTTAACACTAGTGGTAGTTCTCAATCCACCACTAGTATTTCTACCTATAACCTGGTTATTCCTAATGTTAGATTTCCTTTTGGATGGAATACATCTATAGGGGAAAGCTCCATACCTCCTTCATAAGGGGGTTAAGTATTCAGAAGTCATCAACCTGTTGGAGGGTCTACCATCCCCAACAGTGTTCCTTTTACTAGAAGCAGGCCCATTTCTAGTGGTTTACCTTTCAACATTAGCGGGAATATTTTTGGTGGTTTCCCATTCATTGGGGGAAGTAATGTCCCTAGCAGATTCCCCTTCCCTGGGAACAATACTTTTGTCGGGGGAGTTCCTTATCCTGGTGGTAGTTAGATGCCCTAGGGTAGTTCCATTCATGGGAACAATCCTTCCATTGGGGGAAACCAATCCTATGGAGGGAGCCAAATTACTGGGGGCAATCCTTCCTACGGTGGTAATCAATTTCCCATGGGCATACATGCTTTCCCAAGCTATTATACTTTAGGAGGCCAATATATGGGAGGACCTCATGGTTCAACAAGCCTCAATGCCCTACTACCTTTGACACAAAATCCATTTTCTAACACACAGTTTCCTTTCTTGGCTACTTTTGATTTACGAGACTTGTCAAGGTTGACTAATGATCCCATTTTGCATAACCCCTTATGGCCAGTGATTCCACACAAGATTCCATCCGTTATCCCAAAATTTGATGGTAAAACAGGGGACAATCCATCCATACATATAACGAATTATCATTTGTGGTGTGTCTCTAACTCCATGTTGGATGACAATGTCAAATTGCGTCTTTTCCCTCGTACCCTAGCCGAGAGTGCTTCTAAATGGTATATTGAATTTCTTAGCACCTCCTACACTAGCTTCAATGCTTTAGCAATGGATTTTTCACACATTTCCAATTGCCTATCCATTATGAGACAAGAACCAATCTTTTGATGTCATTATGTCAAAATACCGCCATACATATCTCTGATCACATTCATGAATGGAGGTGATACCATAGGCTAGTAAAAGCTACCAGTCCTGACCAATTATTAGCGGATTGGTTTAGGAAATCACTTTTACCTCCCATTGCTCATGATGTTGCTATGGTTGGGGTCGTAATTAAGGAACAAGCAATATGTCGGGCCCAACATTTGGATTTGATATTTTCACAATCAAGAACTCTATACGACCTTATTATGCATGCACCTCAACCGTCAACTGATCTATCACGACCTACACCTGGACCACGTGCCATGGCGTTGTTGGTTCTATCTTCATTGCTACAGTAAGCCAGTTGAGTGGGAAACTTAATCAACTTTCTATTGCCAATACACCCACTTCTGCTATGCCTATTTCTGTTGACACAAACCCATTTGACAGGGGTTCCCAGCACTGTCGACACCCAAACCACCGCAATCTCCCTGAGCACTGGCCCAGACAGGTTTTACCCCGTCTAGCAACACCTGCAGAGCAGATGAGGTCTCACCCGAGATGTTCAAGGGAGAGTCGACGGAACCATGTTTCCGCCAAATGAAGGAGGATGATGCGGCTCAATTACCCAACTTATTGCAACATTTATGGGATAGATCTAAGCATTTAACTTAAGCATTATTCATATTCATGGCATCATTCAACAAAACAAGTCATAATTGCGACATATATAACAATAAAGCATTAACCGCAGCATGGAAACATCGCATCATTCACATATTCATATTGTGAAATGCATTACCATAGATAAACAGGGAAACACACAGATTCTACTCAATAACTCTGTCACATCATATTAATTCCGCAAAAACCCAGATACAATATTCAGTCTTCAGCATTGGATCAAGATCTCATAGATGGTTTAACAATCATACTTCGCAAAAGATAGATATCTCCAGATCTAAGATACACAATCCAAGATGATTCAATACTTACAAATCTATGTCTATTTACAGGCTTGCGCGTTTACATTGCTTGTCCACTTTCTAACTACTTCCTAACCGACACTTCGAGCAAATGACCCAAAATCTATCTATTGTGGTCCAAATGACCCAAAAACCCGCATACTACGGTTCAACAGACCCAAAATTACATAAAATATCATCATTTGCACTTGACTTCCTGCCTTCTGCGGTATCTTTGGCCTAGTGCAGCATCCACGATGCTGACTTGTCCAAACCGCCCGCCAACAGGCCCCCAACACAATCTTGTGGCTCGCCCTCGAGCCACGTCATGCGGACAGGGTGTATGCGGTGGTCTTGACTCTGAAGTCCTCGTACTGTTGGTCGACTTCCGTGACTTGCTCCTTTACCTCCTTAGCTAGCGCCTGTCTGTCGATCACATCCTGAGGAGATGGATGCTCAATCAGCTTCGCCGCAACTTGTTGGCGACCTTCCTGTACAGCCTGGAGTGTCGCACCGGCTTTAGTCACAAACTGACCGCCAATCTCCTAGAACTCCTCCAGCTGCACAACGCACTTCTTCTGACGCTCGTCGGCCTTGGTGATGCGTTGCTGCAACTCTTTTAAATCTATGGACTTTGCAACCTGCTCCATTGGTGACCTTGTACACATAGTCATTTTTAGTGTCGCCAGCTGCCCCTCCGCCTCCTACCTGAGCTTGGTCAACTGATCAATCTGCTTATCCTGAACAATGCGTCCCCAAAAACGTTCGGTGTTTGCTATAAATTTCGTCGTTGTTGTTTTCAGCTCCACAATGTGTTTCGTCGCCTCCTTAATGGCACGCTTGCATTCATCCACCTACGCTTGGGGTGTCCCAGGGTTCACCAGGGCTATTAACTCCTGATTGTCATGCTGCAGCTGGGTAATGACAGGCCCAAGTCGCTGCACGTGTTGAATCACGTACAATGCTGCGGTGGGATCCAGCACATGGTGGCAAGCCTCAACGATGGCCCCCTCCACCCGCACATTTTGATCCCACAAAGTGGCCTTCTCCACAATGAGGCGATCCTATGCCTACTTTAATTCTTCGATCACTCGAGCCTTCTCAGCTCATTCTTTCTGGATGTCCTCTTCCAATTCATCCACGGCTTGGCGCGCCGTAGCGACCCTCCCTGTTAACTCTTCAACCACTTCCTTAGCCGCTGCCTCGCTCTCCTGCAAGCGCAGGCAGTTACCGCTGAGCTCATGCATCCTGTCCGCCACTTCGCGGCTGGAAACCATCTGTATAGTTGTCAACTCCTTCGCCGATAGCACATTGATGTTGATGGTTAATTTCTCTAACAGCTGCAGCAAAGCTTTCAAAGCCTCATTATCAGTCACAATCGCAGTCGGGGGAATATCGACAGACCCGCGGCTCAGTGTTGATTGCGCCAATTGCCTGCACCGGTGCTCCTTTTGGTGCCTTCTTCAAAACAATGCCGCACAAGGAATCCAAGCGGGCAATAATCACATGGAAACCTTCATCCACCTTGTCTGTCATTGCTCGAGTCGCCCCACTGGTTGCATTATTGATCGCTAGTAGTAGTCGGCCAAGCTGCGCCTCCGACAACAGGGGGATCCCACTGATTGTCCCATGTTCATAGTGTGCTTTCGATCTGCCTTCTTCCAGCGCATGCTCGTCATTCGAAGGAGTCTGCGATGACTCCTGGTTCGACTCTTGGTGAGGCAAGGGGTCCATCACTAGCGCATCGAGCGGTATCCCCGTGGACTCCTCCTGCGCAACCGATTCACACCAGTTGATCGACCAATCATCAATGATCGTGTCTAAGTCTTCATCGGATAACTGATAGGGGGTCGGCAACCACTGCTTATCTTTATCGCGGCGCGCTTGCACATGGATACTGTGCGGGCCAATCATAAACTGGGCGATCCCTTTGTACTTCTCAATTGTTGTCTGAGTCAGCCACGAAACCCGTGCGGCGGCCAACAGTAGCGCTTCCAGTAGAGCCAAAACTGCGTGGTGCACTCCCTGAGGTGCTCCGGTTCTTGCACCCACCACAAGTTTTGGTAGCGTGCCCCCTTTTGATCTTGCACTGCGTCCACCTCCATTCCTTGGTAGTCGTTGGGATCCATCCATGCAACAAGCGCTACTAAGATCAACAATCAGCTGTATGCGAATGGTCGGTGCCCCGCCTGGGCCGCTAACGCATCCCCCGTCAGCTAGTTGAGCAGAAACAAGGACCAATTTACTTGCACGCCTTCCGCACAGAGTTCTCCGCATGCGATAACACTTGAGTTTCCTTGGTTGGGTCGATTATTTCGAATGATTTTGGTAGCCAGGATCCGCGCCCCAATCGAAACTGCAGGCTCATTGATGGTGTCGAGGCAGTAGGCTCGTTCGTCTTTCTGCATTTTATATTGCTTTCGCAACCTGGCCGCGATCTTTTTGTCATTGTTCTTCCCCTGAAAATATTACGATGGGTTGACCCCTGCCTTGGGCAACCCTGTGATTTCAGAAATCAAGTCCACCATGACAGTAACCTGCCTGTCCAACCATAGAATGCCGCCTTGAAAACAGGCCAGTAGCTATTTCACGCAGGCATTGGCTTCCGTTAACCGCCCAAAGTGTAGCAGGTTGATCAACCCCAACAACCTAGCCTTCTCCAAACTGCGCTCCCAGTCATGTGGAATGCGTGGCGTCGGTCCATTTTGCCCCAACGCTCGTGGCTTAAAGGGCTCTGTCATAACATCTTCCAGTGCTAGCAAATCATGATCATCGTACCGCAGTTGCAGCAATGCAGGCACAATGTCGGTGGTGCAGCTTATACCTGGTGGAATCGTTGGCATTTTGATTTGGTACCGCTAGTTCTTCGTGGGATTCCTCGGCTGCATCCCAGGTCGACATGGAGGTCGGTAACCCGAGATATCCACAGCAAAGATGCCTGCTTGGACTGCGGACTCCACAAGACCAGAGCTCGATGGGCTCGCCTCAAGTACCCCTTCCGACACTTGGGTCGTGGAGCGGGTCTGTCGCTTCTCTGGCCGCAGGGAGCTAAGCTGCGTTCCCGCCCTCTTCTGGCGCACAACGGAGGATGATCCCACTGGCATGTTAGCAAATTCTAGTACAAGATTGACCTCCTCTTCAATACTAAAGGTGAGGATGGGGTAGTCGGCTTCACTTGAAATCTCCACTATATCCGGCTCACCCAGCATGCCGTATTCAATCCCCACAATGCCAACAAATGGCTGAAGCTTACCCCACTCAAGAACTTTCCCAACGTGGCTCAATTGCACTCTTCAACACAACTCAACCTTGCATAATTCAGCAATGGGAAATTGACTCCACTTGTTACAAATAGGTGCCTTCCGACCAGTCTCGGTCGGTTCTTATAGCGCCGAACCTGATCCCTCGTAATCATGACGAAATCACGCATTAATTCAGACCAAATCCTGTCTTAATGACCCAAATCCATCGTCGATCCTGTCATCTAATCGACCGGATCTACCATTAATGCTGATCATTCAAACGAGCGTCGTTAATTAACTGTCTTGAACTTTTGGCATTTATTGTTGATTTGACTTGGTCGCGATCTTGCCATTGTCGCGAACCTGCTCCCAAACTGTGATGCAAGCACTTATACTTGCGCATTCTATCTTTGCCGATGCGCCATCCTTCCATCGATCCTTCCTGCAATTTTTTTTTTTACCGATGTGACTCAGGCATCGCGCTGCTCCGAGCCCGACCTATAGGGCTTCAACCTGCTACGATTGATTAACTTTGGGAGCATCGCTCTGTTTAACTGCTGCAACTGGACTGTCCCGCTTGAAGTAATGCTACTGACGTGATATGGGCCAAGCCAATGCATGTGCAACTTTCCCGGATGCTTCATAAACTTGTTGTCATACAACAACACCAAGTCACTCTGCTGAAACTGTTTATTTTTGATGTGGCGATCATGCCAAGCCTTTTGTCGATCCTTCTCCATGCTTTGGTGGAACACTGCGATAAAGCGATATTCTTCAAGTTGAACTAGCTGCGCTAGACGTTCGACTAAAGTCGCTGCATCATCCATACCTGTTGCTACTGCGATGCGCAAACTCGAAACGATGTACTCCATCGACATAATTGCTTCTTTCCCATATACCAGCTTGAATGGTGTCTGTCCCGTCAGCCTTTTACATGTGGTGCGATACGCCCACAAGACTGCTGGGATCTTCAGATCCCAGTCGTCACGGTTTGCATTGCACACCTTCGTCAGTGCATGCTCCAGAACCTTGTTAATCGCTTCTATTGTCCCATTTGCTTGCGTATGATATGGCGTGCTCTTTTTATGTTGTATCTGTAGTTCTGTTGTCAATGCGCTGACGGTGCGATTGATGAAGTGACTGCCCTGATCACTCATCAGCACTTTCGGGCAGCCAAATCGAGTGACAATGTTCTCGAATAAGAAGTGCGCTGCGGTCGCAGCAGTGCAATCTATGACTAGTGCAGCCTCCGCCCATCTTGTCAAATAATTTGTCACCGTAATAATGTATCTTGCACCAGTGCGCTTCCCAGGTGGGTTGACAGGGTCCACAAAATCCACTGCCCATTTATCAAATGCCTGCAGTGTCACTTGAGGTTGTAAGGGCATCTCATCCCTCCTAGAGGGTTTCCCAGTCCTTTGACAAACATCGCAGCTCTGCACATAATCTGTTGCATCATTGTGGAGTGTGGGCCACCAAAGCCCTGCGCAAAGCACTTTCCTGGCAGTAGCACGACCGTCGTAGTGCCCACCAGCTACGCCTACATGTGCTTATGATAGGATCTTCCCTTGCTCATGAGGAAAAACACAACGCCTCAAGATCTCATCCGATCCAATTTTGTATAACTCGCTTACAATCAGTTGGAAATCTGTGGCCCTGACCACCAATTGTTTCTTTTGACTGGTTGTAAACCCCTCCTGTGCGGTACTTGTCGCTAGGAACTGAATGATCTCTTCATAATATTCATCAGCTACCTCAACCTTAAACAACTGCGCATCAGGAAACCCATCTTCAATGTTGGTCGGCTCCTCCCCTGTCTCAATTCGCGACAGATGATCTGGGCCTGCATTCAAACGTCCTGGCTTCACAATCACTTCAAAATCGAACGACCTATCTTCCCCCCCAACACAGGCTTATTGACCAGGTATTTCAATGCAAAGTGGTCTGTAAACATCTTAAAGTGTCCTCCCAGTAAGTAGTGTCGAAACTTCTGCACTGCATAGACCATCGCTAGACCTTCCCTCTCTATTGTGGTATAGTTCCTTTCTGCAGACGATAACTTCCGACTGGCAAACGCGATGGGGTGATCTAGATCCCCTTCCCCAGGTTGCGTAAGCACCACTCCTAGTGCGATCAATGAGGCATTGACATGGACATGGAACTCCTTGCTCCAGTCCGTAAATACCAGTATTGGCGTTGAAGCCATCTTAGCCTTCAAAGTTTCAAAACTGCCTTGACATTCAGGACTCCACTGGAATACCGCATCTTGCTTCAACAACTTCTCCATAGGGGCCGTGATGGTTGCATAACCCCTTATGAACTTGCGATAATACCCAGTGTGCCCCAACGTCGCTCTCAACTGCTTAACGTTTGTCGGCGGTGTTAAGCTCAGAATGAGCGCAATTTTTGTTGGGTCGATTAACAATCCCTGCTTGCACACAATGTGACCCAGTAATATGCCAAATGGTGCATAGAAGATGCACTTCTTCAAGTTCAACGATATCTGATGCTGTCGATAGCGCTCCAACATCAACCGTAGATTTTCCAGATGATCGCTGATCAAGCCGTAGACGGTCCAGTCATCCATGTACACCTGCAAAATTTTTTGGATGAAATCCCGGAAAGCAGCAACGACAACCCGCAAAAATATCGCAGGTGCATTCTTCAGTCCAAAAGACATCACTGTGTACTGAAAACAGCCCCATTCTGTCACAAAATTTGTCTTGTGGCGGTCTTATTTTGCGATGCGGTTCTGATGATAGCTAGAGAACCCGTCCGTGAAAGAATACATCTCTTGGCCACCCACGCCTTCGATCACCTCATCGGTAAACGGGGTCGGAAAGGGATCATGCAAGCAGGTGTCATTCAACTTCCGCAAATCGATGCTTCCTGATTGGTTTAGCATCTGGTTTCAACGGAATCTTCATCTCCCTCAAATCGCCCAAGATTCCCTTCATCTCAGAAAACTTCATAGGGAACAGGTCTTGGAATTCATGTAACAAGTCGGTGACCTTTCCCATCATCTCATCATCCCAATAGTCCCCAACATTCGTGAACTTGGACTGTCCTCTGTCCCAATGTTGACCTTACGGAGCTTCAGCGGTTGCCTGATCGAATCACTTGGCTCATCAAGTGCTACAACATTGCGACTTCCTTCGGTTTCCGGAATATTGACATTCCGTGGATCATCACCATCTTATGGTCCCGCACTGATATTATAACATTCCATCATGGACTGCATCGTGCAGTGCGCATGTGGATCTGCAGGATATGCCACCGGAACAACCTTCAGAACTACATCGCGGATGAGCTGTAAGGCGTTATGAACATCCGGGTTGGCATCCGGGAAGCTGAACGTATGAGTAAAACAAAATGTCAACTCCAACCAAGTAGTAATTTTTCCTCGCAATTCAGCTGCAGTATACCATGATCACGACATCTCGTCCAATGTATGGAAGAAGGCATGGACCCACTCATCCTTGGGTCGCGATGCCCACAATGTCTGACATTCCATCAAATGATTGTTAGAAAAACAGGATCACAGAGCAATAACAATAAACATAAATGCAAATATAATCACACATACACATTACAAGAGAGACACAGATATATCGTGGTTCACCCAACTTGGGATACTTCCACACTAAAATTGCCAGTCCTTATATTATACCATCCAGCAAGGTGAAGGGATACAACGTGCAGCACAGGTGCTGCACTTCCTGTTCACTCTCTCTCTGTCTCTCTTCACGATTTGAGAGATCTTTACAATGCATAAAACCTAATACATCACCCCTAGCCGTGTTACAATGTCTTTATTTTGTAAGGGAAATAGAATGGGAAAATACCACAAGTTACCCAAAACCATGGGCCCGAAATCTGTTGGCGAAACAACCCAAAAAAAATTCTCGAGGGTGCTGAAAACCCAGACCCCCTAGGGATCGTGTCAAGATCATAAAAAAACCTAGGGTACGGACACAGCTGAATAATAATATCTCTGAATCTGGAGATCAGACTCCACAACTGACAATCTTCCACTTCGAGACTGATCACAACAACTCCACCGCTGCTGTACTTGCTGGACTTTGGACTTGGCAAATTTCTCATCTTCACCTTCATGCTAGAAGGCCAACTTAAACCTAGCAGGAACTTAGTTTCTCTTTGGTCACTACCTTTGTGAACATGTCTGCAAGATTCTAGCTAGTATCTATCTTTTCCAGCTTCAACAGTTCATCTTCCATAATAGAGGGTATGAAATGGTACTTGAGCTGTATATGTTTAGTCCTGGAATGGAATGTTGAGTTCTTTGAAAGATGAATGGCACTCTCGCTGTCACTATACAACCTTCTATCCTTTTGCTTCTTACCCACTTCCTCCATAAACCTTTGCAACCAAATCATCTCTTTACTAGCCTCTGTAACAGCAACATACTCTGCTTCCATTGTTGAAAGTGCAACAACCTTTTGCAATCTCGAAATCCAACTTACTGCTGTTCCACCTACAATAAACACATACCCTGTTGTGCTCCTCCTGCTATCCTTATCACCTGCCATATCTGCATCAACATATCCCTGTAGAACAGTGTCTGAACCTCCAAAACATAATGCCTGAGTGGTAGTACCTCTCAAATACCTGACACATTTTCTTACTTAGACTGAAATGGCTGGCCAAAGGTGTACTAACTGGTTTTGCATTCTGCATTCTGAACCTCTCCAACACCTTTTGTATGTACTCACTCTGAGACAATGTCAATTTGCAATTTTTCCTATCTCTCGTTATTCTCATACGAAGGATTTGCTTTGCAACACCCAAATCCTTCATCGTAAATGAATTAGCTAGCTTCCTTTTGAGTACATTTATATCCTGCATGTTAGACACTGCAACAAGCATGTCATCCGCATACAATAACAAGATAATATATCTTTCATTATCTAGCTTCTTGAAATAAACACAGTGTTCAGAATAACATCTACTATAACCTTGTTCTGTCATAAACCTGTTAAATTTTAAATACCACTGCCTTGGAGCTTGCTTCAAGCCATACAAGCTCTTCTTCAATTTGCATACCAAATCCTCCTTCCCTTTGACCTCATACCCTTGTGGCTGCTGCATATATATCTCTTCCTCCAAATCCTCATGGAGAAAGGTTGTTTTTACATCTAACTGTTCAAGATGCAAATCTTCTACCGCCACTAGACTTTAGATAGTCCTAATTGAAGTCATCTTAACAGTAGGAGAAAATATTTCATCAAAATCTATACCTTTCTTCTGTGCAAACACCTTTACAAAAAGTCTGGCCTTGTACTGCTTCTTACCTCCTTCTTTTTCCTTCAACTTGTAAATCCATTTGTTTTGCAATGCTCTTTTACCAGCAGGCGAATGAACCAAATCCCAAGTCTGGTTTCCTACCAATGAGTACATTTCCTCATTCATGCCTTGCTCCCACTTCTTTCTAGTTTCCACCTGCATTACTTCTTCATAACATTTTGGTTCACCAGCATCAGTCATCAGTAAATAATACATTGAAGGAGAGTATCATTCAGGGAGTCTACTTAACCTGGTAGATCTTCTTGCAGTTGCAGGAGTTTCAGGTAGTTGATGTTGTTCTTGATTTTCTGGAACCCTTGGAACTTCATTTTCTTTAATTTCATCAAGTACTATGTACTCTGTGTTTTCCTTTTAATGTTTCTTTCCCTGCAACTTATTTTTATACATGACATTTTCATTGAATATCACATCTCTACTCCTAATGATTTTTTTATTTTCATAATCGCATAAGCGATAACCAAAATCATCAACCCCATATCCAATAAAGGTACATTTCTTGGATTTAGCTTCAAGCTTTTTTCTATTATCTTTATCAATATGGACAAATGCTTCACAACCAAACGTTCTTAGAAATGAGTAGTTTACCTTTTTACCTATCCATGCCTCCTCTGGAATACCACCATCCAAAGCATTTGAAGGTCCTCTGTTTATTAAATAAACAACAGTATTTACAGCATCTTCCCAAAACTGCAAGGGCAAACTTGCATGCAATCTCATACACCTTGCACGCTCCATGATCGTTCTGTTCATCATTTCAGACACACCATTTTCTTGTGGTGTTCCTGTGACTATCTTCTCTCTACGAATCCCATGGTATGAACAGTAACTATCAAACTCCTTGCCGCAGTACTCACCTCTATTATCAGATCTGAGACACTTCAACCTTTTTCCTGTCTCATTCTAACCCAAAGCTTTCCACTTCTTAAAAGTAGCAAGCACATCAGATTTTGTCTAATGCAATAAACCCAAGTTTTCCTAGTTGCATCATCAATAAATGTAACATAATAATGAGAGCCACCGAGAGATTGTACTTGAGCCGGTCCCCATACATCTGTATGCACAAGCTCTAACTTTTCATTCTTCTTCTGTTTCCCAACCCTGAGAAATCTGACTCTCTTCTGTTTCCCAACCCTGAAAAATCTGACTCTCTTTTGTTTCCCGACCCTGAGAAATCTGACTCTCTTCTGTTTTCCATAAACACAGTTTTCACAGAATTCCAAACTTACCTGCTTCAAATCTGGCAGCAACTTCCTTGAGTGGAGAATCTGCATCCCCTTCTCACTCATGTGGCCAAACCTACGATGCCGCAATGCTGTATCTGTTCCTGTGGAAGCTAAAGAGATAGAATGGTCAGTATTATGAGGACATAAATACAACGTACCTACCCTGTCTCCTTTTGCTATCACCATTGATCCTTTAGTGATCTTCCACCACTTTTCTTCAAATGTAGATAGACAACTGCCATATCCCAACTGCCCTGTTGAGATCAGATTTCTTTTCATAGCAGGAATATGCCTTACATCTTTTGACAACCAATTAGTTCCATTCTTAACTTTTATCCATACCTTACCCATTCTAACAATTTTACATGGCTCATCATCACCCAATAAAACATGTCCAAAATATCCTAGAACATAATCATGAAAATATTTCCTATGGGGTGTAGCATGACATGAAGCCCCTGAATCTACTACACAATAATCACCAGTATTATCTAATGCAAGAATCAAAGCATCTTGTAACACATCACCTGCTACATTTGCTTCCTGGGTAGTTTCCTGCTGTCCATCTCCTTTCTTCTTTAGAGATCTGCAGTCTTTCTTCAAATGTCCTTTCTTTCCACAGTTCCAGCACTCTATTTTTCCCAGTCTGGACTTGCATATGCCCGTTTTAGACTTGCCATGATTACCTTGACTCTTTCCTCTCTCCTTTTGTCTTCCCTTGCTCTCCATGGTCAACGCATTACCTAATGTCTCACCTGTGCTTTTTCTTCGCATTTCCTCGCTAAGAATAACACCAATAACATCATCAAATTTCAAGGTGTTTGAACCCAAGACAGAGTTACTTACAACGATGACCAAGCTATTCCATCTTTTTGGCAATGAACACAAGATTAGAAGAGCCCTAACCTCATCATCAAAGTTCACACTTACAGAACTTAGTTGATTTGTAATCGTATTAAACTCACTTAAATGATTAGTAACAGATCCACCTTCAGACATCTTCATATTAAATAAACGCTTCATTAGAAATACCTTGTTGGAGGCCAAGAGTTTTTCATACAGGTTACCCAATGCGCTCATCAAACCCTCCGTTGTTGTTTCTTTTGAGATATTGAAAGCCACCGACGAAGCCAGGGACAACCATATTGTCCCCAATGCCTTTCTGTCAAAAACCTCCCATTCTTCGTCCTTCATGGCCGCCGATTGCTTTACTCTTCCTCCCAATGACAAGAATAGATCCTTTTGGTACATAGAGTCCTCCATTTGCATCTTCCATAACTTGAAGTTTTGGCCGTTAAACTTCTCGACCTTAAACTTTCCTTCTTCTGCCATTGCTCCCACTTGAACCAGAAACCCTAGCTTCCTGCGGGTTTATCTGCCAAATAGACCTTTGGCTCTGATACCAATTGTTACAAAAATAGGATCACAGAGCAATAACAATAAACATAAATGCAAATATAATCACAAACATTACAAGAGAGACACAGATATATCGTGGTTCACCCAACTTGGGCTACGTCCACACTGAAATTTCCAGTCTTTATATTATACCATCCAGTAAGGTGAAGGGATACAACCTGCAGCACAGCCGCTGCACTTCCTCTTCACTCTCTCTCAGTCTCTCTTCACGATCTCAGAGATCTTTACAATGCATAAAACCTAATACATCAACCCTAGTCGTGTTACAATGTATTTCTTTTATAAGGGAAATACAATGAGAAAATACGACGGGTTACCCAAAACCATGGGCCTGAAATCTGTTGGCGAAACAGCCCAAAAATGCCCCCAAACCCCCTTTCTCGGGGGCGTTTCCCCTGGACCCCTTGGGGATCGTGCTGGGATCATAACCAAACCTGGGGTACAGACACAGCTGAATAATAATATCTCTGAATCTGGAGATCAGGCTCCACAACCAACAATGACTGCCAGGGTCATTCCATCCATTGCATTTTCCTACATGGTAAACTTCGGTGTCGCCAAAGTGAATCGTCATCAATCTTCTTCACTGCGACCATCCGTCGATTGATTTCTTATGTGTCTCCCACCAGTGTGCTGAAGTAGCCTTCAACGCTTCCTCCAATGCCAACAGTTGTTGTGGTTCTGAAACCTTTTTTTCGAACGCTGCGAGAAACTCGGATAAGCCAGGAAACCCTTCGTATACTGGCAATGCAATAGTCTCAGTTGCAACGCGGCATAATGACTGCGTGACTAATCCACACTTGCAGAGCGATACCTCATGCAAGTGATTCTGCCAATTTTCTAACGCGTCATCAGAGTCAGAAGATGCAGAACTGAAGTTGTGCCACCCAAGCTCACCGTCGGCAGTTGGATGAATGTAATCTTCTGAAATATTGAATGCATGGTCCCATCCGATGGGATCTTCATCTTTTACCGGTTTAATGTAGTTGCGTCCCTCAGCTGAATCCAATGGGGCGATGACTCTGAGATAGTCATCATTCGCTTCTTCAAGTTGATAACTGTTGCACTGTCATTAGCCCATCCAACCCCCAACAATGCGAGATAGGAGCTTCCTCCTTCAACTACTTCGATGACATCGAAGTCGGCGTATGTCTTCATTCCGTCAATGTCCACCACCAGACGTGGAACTCGCCCAATGTCACCTTGGCCTGATTAGCCAACCGAAGCTGCACAGGAGACCAGCTTAGCGTGGGACTCCCCATTTTCTGCCAGGCCTGCTTGGTTAAGATGTTGACATCCGAACCAAGACCCAGAATAACTGAATGAACTTCGTAATCTCCAATTTGAATATTCATACGCATCTCCTTACCTGTCTTCCGCCGTTGTAAGGAATTGACTGCATACTTTTGTTGTCCCCTAGCCGGTCGCTGCAACAGTCCTTCGATCTCGGCAAGAGAATCAGGATCCCTTGCTAGCGATAAACAAGTCTCAAAAAATTTATGCAAGGATATAGACTGCCGCGATGGACTGGCCTCTGAAGTGGCGTCAAAAACAGGAGGCATGTCACAAACGATGGCCTTACCTTGATCCTTTTCCATTGCCCGTCGCGCCTAGAAGAATGCATCACACTCGGAATCAATGTCAAACGACACCTTCTTCTGTCCTTCTAACTGGATAAGTGGATGTAGGCTATCCTCGCCTATTGTTTCACCTCCTCGAGTGATAACTGCGACAGTAGCATCTTGTGGCCTTAGCTCCGCAGAAATTGTCGCAATAGTTGCTCCCTGGGTCTGGTTTGGCGGATTCGCAGGTTGATTCACATTATGGTTAGCATTATGATTCGGACACTGGTTCTAATTCTGCGCCGGTTACTGCACTTGATTCTGCACTAGTTGCTGCACCTATTTCTGGTTTTGTAGTTGCGGAACATTCCCCGCTTTCCATCGCGCAATCAACTGGGGACAGTTTTCCACTGTGTGATCTGTAACAAATCAAAACATACACTGCGTCTGCAATTGTGGACAGTCTCACTGGTAGTTGATGAGCTCTCAGAATGGATGCCTAATGAGGGCAGCTAGACTAGGAGCCTACTTTAATTATCAACCCGGGGGACGTACAAACTTCAGAGGTGCAGGCACTATATGTGCTCTTGTAGGATAGTCTTTGTCTTGGTTGGGTGTTGGTATCAATGTTCAGGGGTTTTCCTAAAAGAAACCGAATAGGCTGGGAAAGGATTGCCTAATCCATGGATGAAAAATACCTATGATAAGAAGTTCAAATACTGAAAACAGTAAATCTATATTAAAGAATTTAAATGCTGAAAACAGTAAATATGTCCCTAAGAACTGTCTTGCTGGAAATAGTGAATTTATACTATGAAATTGAATGCTGAAAACATAACAAATCTATTCTAAAATAATGAAAGCTGGATCTTTAACCTAAGAAGCAATTACTGTAAATCGAATGCATAAAACTAGAGGTCTAGTCTAATCTATTTAACTGCCAAAACCAAGTTCAGAATGCCATTATCTAATGCTATGAATTAATCAAAACTTTAAGAAGTGAATGTCATTAACTAACCACGGTATCGAAAGTAAGCAATCTTTATGAGGAACCATAATAATGGGAGAATGCATAAGCTTTAAGATCTGGATCACTGTTTCATAAGTAATGCAAGCACACAGAAAAATAAGTATTGAAATATGTCTTAGCAGAATGCTGCTACAGGACTATAGAAACAACGTTACCGAACTACAGAATGCGTTACAAACTACTACGGAATCAGACTGGTCGCTTTACTGCAGAAATCAAATCGTACTATTTATCGCCATTCAAATGCCTTCGTATGCAATATAGATTCAGTCAATGTAAAGCACATAATGAAAAAAGCCTGAATAGTAAGATCTCTTGACTTACGTGTTGGAGGGGCCCTCTCCAACCCGTACTCAGGAGTGGAGAAAACTTATAGGCGCTGAATTGAAAGCAACATCAAGTCTTTATTCAAAATAACAACTTCATAGTCTTAGTAAAAGTCTATAAATCAAATTATCTCAATAGTATAAAAACGTAAAACAATGTTTCTAAAAAATGGCAACAGGATCCCCTCGCTAGCCGAGAGGCCCGTATATATATGCCCCTAATGCTTAACCTAACTTATATGTCTAATTGTTGATTCTGCTTAAACAAGTGTTCTCTCTAGAAATCAGGAAAAAGGCGCTGAGATTTGCATGATCTTTCAGTCCTCTGCTTGATCTGCGTGTTTGTCCCTTAGTGTACCTGGACCTGCTCAATCATACTCGATTTTCATATAATTAGTTTATTGAACACGCATTCAAACATACAAGAATAATCTTTAAAACAACTTCATTAAATAATCAAGGTAAATCATTTGTCCCACAAAACAAGTGTATTTATTCACCCTTTCTTGTGCTTTTGTTGTGGGGAAAAAGGCTATCAGATACCTGTATCTTGGACTCATCAGTAGTGTCCCCATACCCCACAGTGATAGCACTGAACAGGTCCGCGACCTCCTCGTCCTCCTCCGCGACCAAATCCTTCGCCACGTCCTCCTCGGAATCCTCCCTGCTGTTAGTACTGTCGTTGATTAAATTGTTGTTGCATAGGATTCGGTTGCATGCTTTTCCCTTGCTACACATACTAGGGTTGTTGAACGTATTGTGGCTGCTGTGGAGCCATCTGCATTGGAGTATATTGTGGCATAAACTGTTGTGGTACAAACTGCACCTGCGATTGAGGTAGCGGCTAGGCTACTTGTGGTAGCGGTTGCGGTTGTTGTACAACACGCTGGTCGTCCTTCACATAGAATGCATCGTACGTTCTCTCCTGAAGCAACCCATATGCATGACAATCTTTGTCTTCATGTCCCACAGATTTACAGAATGTACAACACAGTTTCATCAGTTTTGTGACCATCTTCTTCATGTATTGGCATTCCTCATGGCGGTGCCCATATACCTGACAGATGCGACACCACAGCATACTGCCGCCATTCAACGGGTTCGGTGCCCCTGAAACCAGATAATTGCGGAAGTCTGGAAAACTATCCTTAGTATGCCCCTCTCCGCGACATCGTGTACACCATACTTCTTCTCGTTGTTCCTTGCCCTTCTTAAGATCTTGTAGCTTGTATGGTCAGGTTAGCCAGCTGTGTCTGAATCTGCGAGATCCCGTCTGTGTTTTCCCCGATCAGCGACGCTTCTAACCGCATTGTGATTTCAAAGGCTTCATTGGGCGTTGTGATGTTCTGTTGCATCAGCGGTAGACAAATATGCGGGAGCAATATCGCGATGAACCGTGTTGGACAACAACCATGTCAATGCTGATCCGCACCTCAGAGTTTTGAATCGTTGGTCAAAATCCCACATAGTTTCATTGGGATACTGCTTAATCTCTTTTAACTCTGTAATATACTATGCTTCAGACTTGGGTTTTTTGAATTCTGCAATCAAGCCTTTCTTGATAGCGTCCAACGTCTTCTCTGGAGCTCCTGTAGGGACTAGAACAAACTTCATAAACCAATCTAATGCACGACCTCGCATAATTGTTGCTAACTGTCATTTCTTAGCATCATCATTAGTAATTTGCTTCACGGTCCATACTGCCTCACATAAGAACTAGTATTGTTTAGGATTATCTATTCTGTTTCCATGGAACAATGGCAACTTCGTATCCTTGCCCGCCATCCTAGGATTCCTTCTGCAGTCGCTGAACTACTAGCAATCAAGTTTTGTTGACACGGTGGTGTCGAAGTTGTGTTTCTTACTAATTGACAGATAGTGAGCGGAGGTGTGGGCACGTTGCTGCTGGGGTTTGGTGCTTCCTCTATCTTGGGCGTAGACTGGTTGTCCTTGTCTTGACTGTGAGGTCACTTCGTCCCGTGTGGTCTTCCTTCGGGGCCGTGCGGTTCGATCACAGCAGGACCTTCTCCTGTCCTCTGCCTCTTTTCCTGTCGAAACCTTGCTCCTCTTCTCGTAAGACCACTCTCTTCCTCAACTTCACTCACAGTCTCGTCATGACCTGCACCCATCTATCCCTTATCATTCCATGTACCGCCCCCCCACTGTCGCGGTACCCACGGCCTTCGCCCACCAAGGTTTCCACTGATCAAGATGCATCTTCAATATGCCCTTCTCACAAATGAGCATCTTAATAGACAGTTGTAGCGACAACAGAAACCTCCCCCGGGGTCCGCAGAAGAAATATCTTTCAGCTTCACTATAGGATTTGTTCGTATCAACCACAAACTCAGTGATATAGACTTCCAATATGCTGTCAAGCCAAACTTCGATAGCCTGCGACGCTTTGTTGTCGAATTCCTGCAGCTCCTGGATCAGTTCAGGGGTCCAGGCTGTCAGTTCACCACCTTGGAAGTTCCTATTATGAAAAGTCAACTTTGCTAACCACTTATACAGGATGATGGGGAAATCGCAGAAAAAATATTCGTGTGGACCGTCGTGAATATACTTCGCTAACCACCAATCTGTCGTCAACCCAAGGTTCTTGTTCTCTTTTTCAGCGAACTCTTGCAGTTTTAGGTCAAACCAATCTTGGATCTATGGTTTTGTCGGATGCCACATATAATCCTATCACTTCGCACACTGTACCGGTAATGGAACCATTTGTTGACACAAACCCAGTCAACAGGGGTTCCCAGCACTTTCGACACCCAAACCACCGCGATCTCCCTGAGCACCGGCCCAGACAGGTTTTACCCCGTCCAGCAACACCTACAGAGCAGATGAGGTCTCACCCGAGATGTTTAAGGGAGAGTCAACGGAACCATGTTTCCTCCGAATGAAGGAGGATGATGCGGCTCAATTACCCAACTTATTGCAACATTTATGGGATAGAACTAAGCATTTAACTTAAGCATTATTCATATTCATGGCATCATTCAAGAAAACAAGTCATAATTGCGATAGATATAACAATAAAGCATTAACCGCAGCAAGAAAACATTGCATCATTCACATATTCATATTGTGAAATGCATTACCATAGATAAATAGGGAAACACACGGATATTACTCAATAACTCTGTCACATCATATTAATTCCGCAAAAACCCAGATACAATATTCAGTCTTCAGCATTGGATCAAGATCTCACAGATGGTTCAACAATCATACTCCGCAAAAGACAGATATCTCCAGATCTAAGATACACAATCCAAGATGATTCAATACTTACAAATCTATGTCTATTTATAGGATTGCGCCTTTACATTGCTTATCCACTTTCTAACTACTTCCTAACCGACACTTCAAGCAAATGACCCAAAATCTATCTATTGTGGTCCAAATGACCCAAAAACCGGCATACTACAGTTCAACAGACCCAAAAGTACATAAAATATCATCATTTGTGCTTGACTTCCCGCCTTCTGCGGTATCTTTGGCCTAGCGCAGCATCCACGATGCTGCGATGCTGACTTGTCCAAACCGCCTGCCAACAATTTCCAAACCATCTACTATTCCTGCTCAAACCTCTGAGGTTAATACTCCAATCTTTACAACTGAAAAAATCTCAACAATTTGTGGGTAAAAAGAAGAAAAACAAAGAAAAGGAACCTTCTAATGAGTCAGGAACACAGCAAGCCCTGCCACCTAATGTTAGGGCGATAAAAAGGAAAGGAATCCCAATTTTCCTTTTAAGATTTGTGGTGGTGACCATATGATCCATTTTGTCCACACTTAAAAGAGGTTAATGAGTTAATCACTCATAAAAACTCTGCCCCATAAGATGCAATTCTGACGAATCCTTTCCCTCCCCAGCAACAACATCAACAAATGATTGCTACAAATCATCCCCCTTTGCAAGAGGGAAATGGAGGCCTTCATCTTCAATGGGATGAGAATCCAAAATCTAATGCCTTTTTATGTGAGGAAATTGTTTCCTTCACCACTCTCAATCATACTTACGAGAAACCGGGGACAAGTTCTCCTGAAAAGGACTCAGCCTCTTCATCCCAATTTATGGTCCTCTTCAAATAGAGAAGCATGTTCTTGACATGGTCATTAACCCTCCTAAGTGGGTACTTCAACGAGCGACACATAATCCCAATTCCCACGCTTCCCATAATTACAATATTGTGGAAGACTTACCCAAGGCCCCTTATGACATGTTTGCTCTTGAGGTGTTGCAAAGTTACCCTACACAATGCAAATCACTGTTGTCGGCCAGTGGTGGGATTGATCCCTCTAAATCGAGTTTGGTCATTTTTTGCATGCGTAGTCAACCAAGGCTCTCCTCCAAGATTACTTTTCAAATTCAAGTGGTAGTACATGGGAAGGACATCTTTCGCACTATCATTGATGAAGGACCTCCACTTATGTTATGTCTATGTCATGTTGGCATGCTCAAGCATTCCCATAGCTTGTACAGTCTTCCATGACAGTAAAAGCATTTGATGGTTGAAATTTTACACCTCATGGAATCCTCGCTACCTTACTAGTCGAACTAGGGGTCAAAATTGTCAATGTTGACGTCACAGTGGTCGATGCTCCCTTAGACTATAATCTGTTGCTTGGGCGTAATTGGTTTTATGCCATGAAGGTGGTAGTTTCATCAGTCTTTTGACTACTTTGCTTCCCACACTAAGGGAATACAGTCACTATAGACCAACTTACTTATGTTACACCCAAAATCTACTCATCATAAGATTCAGTGTACACACCCTTGAAGATATCTTGACTAAGTAATTAACCTGGGAGGATTTTGTACCCAGTTGTACCAGGTTTTGAGAGGTCTTCGCAGGTTGCACTCGTGCAACATGCGACGTCACAGCTTGCTTCATTGCAGAGTGCAACGAAGTCAGTTAATGGGAAAAAATAGCTTCTTCGAGCTTCTTCTTGAAACTTGCTGACTTGGGACCTATCCCTGACCTCTAGGGGAGTTGGTACTCGGTTCCTAACACCTTGGGAGGATCCCCTATCTCTCTCCTACCATATCTCAACCTATCTTATCCATACCATATCCACTTAGTCAGATATAAGAGAAACTCTACTCCTCTCCAAAGGAGGAAGGCTATGGTGTCTACATGCTGGTGAAATCACTCTTGAGAGATCCCTACTCATCTTTGAGAGACCCAAGCTTCCTTGGGAGGAAATGGAAAATGGCTTTGTTGGAGAAGGGCTGCAGCGTTAAGCCTTGGTTGTAGTTCTATATCTCTGCTATGTACTTCCCTATTTTTACGGTAATATAAATGCTTTCCACCAATATTGTTCATGTGTGTAATGATATTGAGTAGTCTACCTGCTTAACTATTCACTTAGATCACTTATTGTATAGATGCCCTTTACTTGTTTCTCTTGTTTCTTGTCTTGACAGGTCTTGCAGCTTGGATCTGACAACCGTGAGACGTGGAGCAGCATTCAGGAGAAAGGATTGTGAAGTGAAAGGTAAGACATCTAGTACTCGATCCTTAAGTAGATCTAGGAAATGCATTCGTAGCCTGTCTTATTTGTTCTAGACTCGCATTGAGCTAGGGAGATCTGGCTTGCGTCCGCTCGAGTGGATTGTCCATCAAACAAATCTGGTGACCATACTGGGGAGATGTTCATTTTGTCTTAATAGTTGTCAATCTGGGAGTCATTTTCAGTTGATTGCTTGACACAAGCCTTTCATTTGTCATTTGCTTCTTGAGTCGATATTCACCATCAAATCTTAACATCGAAGACTCTGATCTGCTTCCTCTGAGTTTATACTACTCATTTCCAAACCATTTCATGGTTCATTGCTTGGAGATCTGATCCATTTCAGAACTTAGATCTCGCCTGTCGCACCTGGTTAGTGAAAACAGAGCGACACTGTGTCTCTTCCAGTCTCTGTTCTCTGCCTGTTAGCTACTCGTCATAGTCCTTTCACTGCTATACAGCGACAGCATCGCACTTCCCGCATTAGTAAACTGCAACATCGCACTGTGTACAAACATAGAGTGCGCCGATATGTCGAACTTGGCATGCAGGCATCCCCCCTCCATCTGTTGATCTGAGCTTTGGTTTGCTATATGAACTCCCTCTGTGCTGCAAGATCCAGCCAGAGATCCCATCTTTGATTTGTGTGTCGAGTGTTTGGCTTGGTTTAGATTGGTTTTGGCTTTGGACAAGTCTGAGAACCGATAGTGGCGGATACTCTTGTCTCCTCCACCTTCATCCGCTCACCCTTGCATTCCCTCCTCTTCTTTAACTGATCTGGTTACTACATTAGATCAGCTCCCAGACCTCATTTGCATTATTCTTTTGAGCTTGGCTTGCTTGGTTTGCTTGCTACTGTCTGATTTTCAGTCTTGTGTGACTTCCAGTTTGACTGAGTGCTTATCGTTTCTTGAGTTTTCTGAGTGTACTGAGTGCTACAAGTAGTGTTTTCTTTTCAGTCATTTACATCTGAAAGCATAGTTGCTATCAAGCTAATATTGTGTTGCATTCGTCGAAAAGTTAAAAGTGTTTCTTTCCATCATTTCTCAAACATTGTTGAAGAAAAATTGTGCATTGGAATGTCTTGCTCATGCATTTTTTGGAAAAAAATGAATGGATATGTAATCAATTGTGTTTTTCCTGAATTATGAATCGCTCATCTTCTCGAAAGACTCAAGCATGTTTCATCTTTTGCAAGATTAGTTCCATGCTAAGGAAAGAGAGACGCATTTTTAATTCTTTTTGCTTTTAGATCATTGAAAGTTAAATTGAAAAGCTTGCATACTCCACCTTAGAATCCTCTCTTTTCATTACCTAGTGTCATTTTGCTTCGAAAAGAAAAAGAAAAGGAAAAAATGTTGTGATTTGGATTAGTAGTGTTGTGATTTTTTGTGTTTCGTTGAAAAAGGAAAAGAATGTTTCAGTATCATTTTTCGTAGAGTTGGGATTGTGTTGCATTGCATTGCTTTGGCAAAGTCATTGGAAAGAAAAAGAATATTTCTCCTTCCCATAGGTAGCATTCATCGAAAGAAAAGCATACTTTTCGCATGTAGCTAGGGCTTGCATTATGTTTCCGATTATGTACTCACCTCGTGCATTCACCTAACCGTCCAAGATAAAATTAACGGTAGAACTAGGGTAAAATATTTAGAAACTTGTGTGTAAGTTAGAGACGTGTTCCGGCGTCGTTAAGCGTGGTAGCTGTCGTTATTTTCCAGCACTATATCCCGGGGGTATTGTAGTGTTCCATGTACTTATTGGTATATCGAGCTCCTTCACGTACCCACCAAGTACCATAATCCGTACTTGGCGTATATCGAAGGGTGTATCACGTACTCGGTAGTATATCGGAAGGTATCTTGCCGAACGATTGTGCATTAGACAGCACCACTATGGATTTGAGCTCCCACGTACCTTGAGTATATCGGGAGACACCACTAGGATTCCTGAAACCAATTGAGTTAACCATTTGGCCGTCTTGGCAAAGCAATACACCGAGAACAACACCCGGGAAGATTAGCACGCACATACTGTCCAGGTAATCGGGTATACAGGAAAGGGTACAGTCCCAATCCTCCTTATCGTGTCATATTGTTGGACCTTGCAGTATACAGTGGTTTGCGATGCCTTGATAATCCCGTGAGGTTCCAGACTTTGAATCCACTCTGTCACATAAGTCTGCTTGTTGCCTTAGTTTGAGTAGGTTGTTTTTGGACTACTTTTCTTTTGTAGCATACCCTTAGGAGAAACGCTGTTTCAGCCACCCTGGCTGATTTTCCTGACGCTCTGGAGGATTTTCCCTGGAGAAGATCCTGTAGGATCTTGAACTTATCACCCGAATATCCCCTTAATCCGAAGGTTATTTCGAGGGTAAGAATGGATCAGCGTAACACAGTTGTAGTTACTGAAGTTGAAAACCCAACCCTGAATGATGGAGGACTCTTGTTTCCCCTGACTCCACCAGACTCATCCACCTCCAACCCCCCATAGGGTGAAGAGGTGGACATTTCTACTTCACAAGACGATACGTTCCCGACAGTTATTCCCAGAGAGCCTGGATCGTTGGAATGGATAAATCAACCTCAGGACAACGCCACAATAGCTGCAGCCTATTGGACATCTTCTGCCGGCCACCCAATGGCTCATTTTGCCATCGCATCCCCACCCAACTGGACTACTCCAGAACTCTCTAGAACCTTATACAGGCCCGACCCCGCCGAGATTTTCGGCCCTATACAGGAGCGTTTGGAACGATTACGAGTTAGGCGTAATGAACTTCGAAGACAAAGTCTCGAGCAACGGCCTAGGTATAGAGATACCTCAGTCCATTCGATATCTTTTGGATCGCCGGAGCAATATTCCCACAACGCGACCATTAATGAGACTGGTCAACCCTCGCAAGAGTCCAGTCCTGCACCTTAAGTGAATCAGCCGGTTGAAGGACAACAGTCCAACACACCTGTTACTACCACGGTTACTTTACCAGCTCCTCCCCCACCTCAAAATTCAAGGGGAGGGTATTCCATTCCCCCGGATTATCTCATTGGTAATATTATTACTAGGGTAGCTAATCAACAACCTATGTCGGTTCAACCTTTGAATAGTGGTCAAATTATTGTGGCTAGGGGGAAACCCCCGTTTCCTAACCAGAATGTAGGCGGTGGAATCCTCGTTGGACCTCCCCAACCCGTTAGACCATCCACCATGGGATTATCTCATGTTGGAGGGGCATCCAATGTAACTCAACCTTCATGGAGTCAAGCGTATTCGGGTTCTGTTAACCCTGCGCCGGGCCAATCTAATCCTGGAAACGCACCATATGGGATACCCTATCCTGGAAATCCCTACACTCTATGGAGGCAACAACTTGTTTTACAACATGGACCCCAACCAATTATCCCTCAAGCACCACCACCCCCGATCGGTCCTCCCCCACCTCCTGCTGGAGGCGGCGGGCCCCCACCTAACTTTGGAGGAGGCGGACCTCTCCCTTCTGGTGGAGGTCCACCCCATTTTACCAACAACGACGCCCACCCTTCCGGCGGTGGTGGGAATGGTCCACCACCCCCCCAGGTGGAGGTGACGGAGGACCACCCTATTATGGTGGAGGAGGATATTTCCCTTCGGGCGGTGGAGGTGTTCCACCACCCCTTCCAGGGGGAGGCGGTGGTGGACCTAATTACTATGGTGGCGGTGGTGGTGGTGGATACCCTCATCCTTCCGGCGACGGAGGTGGTGGGGGCCCCCATCCTTCTGGCGGCGGAGATGGTCCACCACCCCCTCCATGCGGAGGCGGTGACTGGCTGCCTTAATATGGTTATGGAACCCCACCTCCTCCTAGTGGTGGAGGCGGACCTCCACCCCTTCCCGGTGGTGGAGGTGGAACCCCAACTTATTGGAATGGACCACCTTATGGTGGCGGACCCCCTTATGGTTTGGGCGGCACACCCCCCTACGGTTAGTTTCTTCCTGGTACAGCTTATGGTCATACTGGTCCTTACACGCATTATCCGTATTATCAATACGTGCAGCCTAGTCCACAACTGCCCTTTTTGGCTACCTTGGACCTACCTGACCTATCTCGTTTAACCAAGGACCCCATTTACCACGGAACTAATTGGCCACCTATTCCGGTGAAAATTCCGTCTGATATCCCAAAATTTGATGGCAAGCCGGGTGAAGATCCGAAAAACCACATGATGACTTACCATTTATGGTGTTCATCTAATTCCTTAATGGACGACTCGATTCGTCTTAGATTGTTTCAAAGGACTCTCACTGGTTCGGCTGCCAAGTGGTACATTGAATTGCCACCCCACTCTTTTCCTGATTTTGGCTCTCTTGCCATGAACTTTTTGACTCATTTCCAGATGCCTATACGGTACGAAACTGGTACCGAGCTTTTAACCTCGCTCCATCAAAATACTACCACTCACATTTTTGATCATATTCATGAATGGCAAAGGAGACGTCGCCTCATTAAAGCTCTTATTCCAGATCAACTCCTGACAGAATGGTTTACGAAGTCTCTCATCCCTGTCATAGCACGAGATGTTGCCATGGGAGGTGATGTCACTGAAGAATAGGCCATCGCACGCACCCATGTGATCGATTTAGTTTATACTCAATCCGACACATTGTTTGATATTCTTCCCGACGCACCTTGTGACGCTAGCGACCCCATGAAACCACTTGAGGGACCCCAAGCCGATGGCATCATTGGATCCCTTCACACCCATCCTCCTCACCAAACTGTTGGTTCTTCGCACCCTAAAGGTTCGTCCCCATTACCAACACAGGTTGGTCTTAGCACCACTAAGTCATCCGCTCCTGTTGCTACTGAAGAAGTGAATTCTGTCTCATCAGCTTCACCTCATAAGTCTGGCTGTAAGAAGAAAAACAAGGGAAAAGCTAAGAAATCTTCTGCCCAGCCGGAACAAAAGAGCACTCCTGATGACACCAAACAAAAGCGGAAGCTAAGGTATCCTTGTTTACTGTGTGGAGATGATCACCTCTCTAAAGAGTGTGCCCATAGAGGCGAAGTACAAAAGTTTCTTAGGGGTAAACCCACTCCCGCAGTCCTCAACGACACTTTTCCCGCTCAAAACCAACAGATGATTGCTCAACCTCCCCCATCCCAGGGGGAACCATCCAATATCGCACATGTTCTCATGTTGCGTAACAATACGATCAATTTGAACACTCGCTCGCGATCATACGACCCGGTCTCTTTGAAAGAACCTGTTGGAAGTAATACTGAAAAAACTTCCCCAACTCTATACCTGACGTCACTGTACCATCAACTTCTCTCACCATTGAGAAGTCCCCCTTAGATTCTGTACTGCGACCGCCCAAGAGCATGATTAGAAAAGTTGTTTTCAATCCTAATGCTCGGGCATCACAGAATTACAATATCGTAGAAGACTTGGCACAAGCCCCTTGCGCCATGTCCACGCTGGAAGTTTTACAGAATTGTCCTAATTAATGCAAAACTCTCCTTGCAGCAATCGATGCAGTTGACCCGGATTCTTTGAACACCATCATGTTCCGACTTGACTACTTCAAGCCGAGGGTTTCCCATCAGCTCGCATTCCAAGTAGCTACAAACATTGTTGGGAAAATTGTCCATCGTATCCTTTTGGATGAAGGCGCCTCTACTTTTCTCATGTCGATCGCCTGTTGGAGAGCCATTGGATCTCCCGAATTGAATCGTTCCCCTACCACGTTGAAAGCATTCGACGGATGTGGCTTTCAACCTCATGGGCTCTTACAAGCTCTCACAGTCGAGTTGGGCGTAAATACCCTGACCATCAATGTGGAAGTGGTCTCCGCCCCAATAGATTATAATCTCTTGCTTCGTCGAAATTGGTTTTACGCCATGCAAGCGGTTGCCTCTTCAGTCTTCCGCATAGTACAATTCCCCCATCAAGGACGAATTGTTACCTTCGACTAGTTAGATTTTTGCACGCGGGACACTACTACTCATCTTGGTGACCATATCCCTTCCATTGGACAAACGTCAAAACAGTATGAGAGTATAGGGGTTGGCCTTTTGAAAGATTCATCTCTCATGGGTGTTTTTCCCATTTCGGATCCCCCTAATCATGTTGCCTTGGTAAACATGATCTCCGCAGAGATTTCATCTCACTCCACTGATACTTGGATTGTACCGGATGAAGCCACAACACACCTGATTGGAGACACCATGCCTCTTTCACCCGCTGAATGTATTTACGAGGCTATCCAATGAGCACCGGAGGACCACTTAACTTTGGCCTCTCCACCCTGTTCTCTACAACGGGCATCATCTCTACTTGATCTCTTACTTTTGACTTTTCATTCTGATGAGTCCATCATGGAAATTATGAATGTTGATGATGGTCCGTGGGATGACCTCCATCATGGGTCGTCCTTTCTTCCACCTTTGGAGTACATAGAGGACAACATTAGTGCCACCTTTTCACCGGATATCTACCCGTTCCCTCATTCTCCCATACTTACATGTCTTTCGGATTCTGAGGGCAACCTGGCCAACATTGAGCCTACCACCTCGATAGACATTTTAGTAAAACCTAGTGCAGTGGAACACATTCGCATAGGACAGAAGTGTTGCCCTGAAGAAATAGCCATTGGTACGGCCTTATTCAAGCAATTTCGAGACATGTTTGCTTGGTCCTATGAGGAGATGCCTGGGATAGACCCCCCAATTGTTTCTCACGAAATAAAAACCTATCCTGACATCAAACCTGTACGTCAAAAGTTGCGACCGATACACCCCCGGAAGACTGCAGCAATCAAGGCAGAGATTGAAAAGTTCTTAAAGGCATGCTTCATCTATCCTGTCCCGTTGACGGCTTGGGTCTCAAACATCGTCCCTGTGAACAAAAAGCAGGGCACCATTCACGTCTGTGTTGATTATCGGGACCTTAACAAAGCTTGTCCAAAAGACAACTACCCGATCCCGTTCATCGACCAGATCATCGACAATTGTGTTGGGAGCGTCATCTTTTCATTCATGGATGGCTTTTCTGGTTACAACAAGATTGAGATCAACCCAACCGACCAACATAAGACGACCTTCATCTATCCTTGGGGGACGTTTGCATATTGCAAACTCCCGTTTGGCCTTTAGAACGCTAGTGCCACATTCCAGCGGGCCATGTCATATTCCTTCCATGACATTAAGGACTTTATGGAACCTTACCTGGACGATCTCCCTGCTCATTCAAAGCAGCGTGAGTTCCACATGGATCATCTGACGTCCATTTTCCTCAGATGCAGACGGTACAATATCCATCTGAATCCTCATAATTGTATCTTTTGCGTAGAATTTGGACACCTCTTAAAGTTTATTGTCTCGAAGGATGGGATCCGTATCGATCCCTTAAAGATCGAGGCCATTGTCAACCTACCACCTCCGACTAACGTGACGGAACTTCAAATTATCCAAGGGAAGGTGACTTATTTAAGGCGTTTTGTTTGTAACTTTGCGGAGAAGACACAGGAGTATATGAAGCTTCTTAAGAAAGACATCCCGTTCATTTGGGACGACCAAGCTCAAAAATATTTCGACAGCATCAAACATGCCATCACGCATGCCCCCGTCATCCAACCGCCAAACTATTTCCGAGATTACATCTTATATCTCGCTGCTTCTACTACCACTATCGCCATGGTTTTGGTACAGGAGGATCAAAATGCCCAGGAACATGTACTATACTATGCAAGTAAGGGTCTCAGTGACACTGAAACTAGATATTCACATGTCGAAAAACTTGCTTTCGTGGCAGTCATCGTCATCCAAAATTTTCGACACTATATCTTTCTCCGCACCACCACCATCATCGCAGACTTGAACCCCATGTACCATGTACTCACACGTCAGGTGCTTGGGGCCAAGTATTCACGCTGGATTGTGATACTGCAAGAATTTGACCTTCTTTTCGAGAAAGCCAAGTCTAAAAATTCTTTGGTGTCTGCTGAGATTATTTGTGACCTTCCCCGTCTTGATGTAGAAGTTGAGCACAATGATTCTTTTCCAGACGAATCATTGTTTCCCATCAGTAGGACTGATCCATGGTATGGAGATATTTCATTATATCTTCAAACCCAACGCTTCAATCCTCAACTGTTTCATGATGATCGTCGTCGCATACGCCACCACGCAAAGTATTATCTGATCATCAGTGACACTTTGTACCGTCGTGGCATCGATTCAATTCTTTGATGTTGTCTAACTCACGATGAGGCTGAACACGTTCTCAATGACTGTCACGCTGGGGAATGTGGCGGTCACCTCTCTGGGATGGCTACAACCCAGAAGATTTTGCGCGCATGATACTACTGGCCTACTATCTTCAAAGATTGTATTGAAGTCATAAAGAGATGTCCTCCCTGTCAACACTTCCATACCAAGAAGCGCACCCATCCCGCCCCGTTACACCCGGTTATTGCTGTGGGCCCATTCGCAAAATGGGGCATCGATTTTATGCATTGTAAGCCTATTTCGGCCGGGGGGCATAGTTATATCATCGTAGCTGTGGATTAATTTACAAAGTGGGACAAGGCAATGCCTACATACCAAAACGACGACAAAACCGCTGCACTCTTCATGTTCAATCATGTAATAGTACGGTTTGGAGTTCCGCAGGCGATAGTGACCGACCATGGTTCTCACTTCCAGAACCATATGGTTGATGAACTGAGTGATAGATTGGGTTTTCACCATGAAAACTCAACACCTTACTACCCACAGTCCAATAGACAGGTCGAGGCCATTAACAAGGTCTTGAAAACTATGGTCCAAAGGATGGTAGGTACGCATAAGTCCAACTGGCATAACATGATCTTTTAAGCATTATGGGCCTACAGAACTTCCGTTAAAACCGCCACAGGTTTTACTCCTTTCCAATTGGTGTATGGATTGGAGGCTGTCCTTCCTAGAGAGTGCGAAATTTTGTCTCTACAACTCGCGGTCGAACTTCTTCCTGACACTACTGCCGAGGAAGAACGTTTCCTGTACTTAGCAAAACTTGACGAGTCCCACCGAGATGCTGCCCTTGCTAATGAAGCACACAAGAAAAGCATCAAAGCTCAGTATGACAAGTCTGTTGAACCTCATATCTTCAACGAGGGTGACCTAGTCCTCACGTACGACCAGAAGCATGATAAACTAGGAGTAGGAAAGTTCGAGTCCATGTGGCATGGAACTTACATTGTCAAACGTGTTTTGGAAAAGGAGCTTACGAGCTTGAAGACTATGAAGGAATCTCTTTGGGTGAACCCCGTAATGGGCTTTACCTGAAGAGGTACTATGCATGAACCTATCATGCATAGATTCTCTTGTATATATTGTACATGGCGTGCTTTTGTGTTTTTGTGTGGTGTGACGCGTTTATTTTTTAGCGTCTTTAGATCTTGTTTCTGCTTCTTATACCATGTTTTGTCTGCATTTGCAAATGGCAACGTGCTATGGATTCGCGGACGGCGCCAACCGACATACCTGTAACCTTGCCTCAGTAGCCTGGGTACTGTATTCCCCAACATGCGAGCTCATCAGCTTAGGAGGAAGTTGCCTCAGATTTGCAACCGACAATGCCGCAGAGTATCTGGCGGTAATTGGAACCCTAACCAATGCTTCTTCCTTGGGTATGAACCACATTATCATCCACATCGATTCTCAATTAATGGTTTCCCACCTCAATCGGGTCTACGCTATCCGTGATCCTACCTTGCTCCGTCTCTTCAGACGAGTACGTCTCCTGGAAAGGTCATTTGAATCCATTCAATACCTACACATTCCACGAGAGTTAAACATAGTTGCTAACTCGATGGCCAACTTCATTCTGGATTGGTACATCGCACACACATAATACTCATAATATGTAAAGGCATTCATGACATGTAAATAATGTACTGTATAAAAGCAAACATATGAACAAGATCACATCATTCATCATTTTAAAAACACATAATGTATAAATCGCCGAGAATGTTTGTATATATATATCATCAAAAGTAGTGCTAGTACAAAATCTGAAGCACACAGGCTTTCGATAAATCTCTACAAAAATATGAAGCCTTGTAGCTTTCAGTAGTACAAAATCTGAGGCCTCTAAGCTCTCAGTACAAGTATAATGACGTGATCAGGCCTGATGCCTGGCCCGTACACCCCCATGACGGACAGTTCTCTGTCACTGAGTGAGGAAGCTATCCACAGTCCTCGCTACCTTGCAGAGTAAGATGTTGAAGCGTACCGACGCCCCAACTCCAAACCTCTGCATAGGTCTCAGCAGGTCATCCACTGCTGGCTCAGGAACATCCACTGTCAGCTGGGACAAGTTCCTGTACACCTCCTCCATCTCCCAATGGCACCATGAACACCTGGGGGCACGACTGCTTCCCCACCTCTATCTCTCTTTTCCAGAAGAGAGGCTCCCATGGGCCGTACGGGTCCCACATCTGCACACACATGTTATATACTTGTCAGCACTGCATCAAAAAATCATAAATATACAAAATTTAAAAAATACGAAGGTTTTTGTTCTTACCCATGTCTCCCCATGCTGCACCCTCGGGAAGCACCAAGTCAGGATCCTCTCTGAAATCCGTACCACCATACGAGTATTCCTCAACCATGAGTAACTGGCCTTCCAGCCAGCTGAAGAACTCGCCACCAAAGCTGATGATAGGAACCCCGCCATGGCGGGCCATCACCTCTGCCCATCTAAGCATGTGGGGATATCTAGGCTCCCTGCCATCTAATCGCACCTGTGGGTGCAAGAGAGGGATCTGCTCCAAGAGGAACGATACCACGATCGATCCATATCCAAACTGCTTGAGCTCTCCCCGCCGACACTTGGTCAGCTGAGCTCGGACATTTGCAAGGAGTCCCTCGCACTAGTTGAAGATCTGGGGGGACATACAGTCCTCCACATAAAGCATCTGAGTCCGAGTGGCCATGTGTGGGGCTTGGCTCCCTGCCACTCTAGTAATCATGAACAATAGGGTACGCAGTCGGCGGTCCACAACATCCCTGATAAGAATCTTCCCACTGGAAGATCGAGCAAGAGCTGTACAATGCTGTGACACCATGTCATCGACAGTGCGGTCACTAGCCCGTGTTCCGGTGAGAGCTACAGGATCCCCTCTTTGGGATAAACCAGTAAGAAAATAGATGTCCTCAACATCTATCATGAGAATGTGCTCACCGATCACAAAGTATTGTTGGGCCGCATCCCAACACCGGAGCATGTGTGACAGTAGAGGGATTTGGGACCTCATCCCATGAATCTCGAAGAACTTGAGCAAACCGCAGTTTCTCAAAGCATTCACGCACTCCGGATCATTGGTAGATTGTACGTCTTCCACCTCGTGTTCTCTTTCCCGCCACTCTAGAACCATGTTTTCTTGCTAGAAACCTGCCAAAATGGGCATTTAAACACTGTTAGATCCTACTTCAACCACAAAAAGTTCTCTTTTTGGGTTTAATTTGATGTTTGGTAAATGCATCTCCGTCGTTGCACTATGATTTTTCCCACAGTACGATGACGTCGCACCCCACGAATTCGGGATTTGCGCCGATTCGATCTCGTCGCAGTTCTCGAAAGGGCAAACTGCGACGAATCGAAGGCGCAATAACCCTCCATGAATTCACCAAAAAACCTAAAAATTGAGCCTAAAATCAAAATCTAATCCACTATAAAGTTGCTAGATGAAGTTTAGGCTTACCTGCTCCAGACGATGGGTGAAATGGTGGCTCGTAGCTCCCAGAATCGACGAAAGAAGTTTTGGCTCCAAATTGGCACTTCTGCTCCCAAATTGAAAAATGAAACAATGGTAACTATTTTTGGCCCATTTTTCTATTTATAAATGAAAAAGAATATTCCTTTTTCAAATATTTTGATGTTCTAGGGTCATTTACCATAGTTTTAACCATTTTTTATCATATTTGGGATATTGCCGGATTATTTGACATAATTTCCGAGTGTGCATGAGCTGTAAGTGGTCTTTTTGTGCCATTTCTCGTATCACAACGATCATGTTAGGTATGAACACTCCTTTGAATGTCTTGTTTTTATTTTTGCAACGGTTAGTTTGTAATTATTGCGTGACGATGAGTTTACTCTTCGTTTGTTCTCGTGCTCTTGAAACTATGAGAACAAGTACCGAGTTATGATTTATCACTTTTTCGGGCTCGTTAAACTCCCATGGAAAAGGACACCCCCTAGAGTCTACCGTTAAGCTCTTTTTAGGCTCTAAAAAAATGGAAATATTGCCAAGCGAACTTGTCACGTTCACGCTTGTTAAAGTATTTGAATGGTTGTCTTCATGGTGATAGTTTACCGCTTTTTCGGACCAGGAGGCACTAATTACAAAAAAGGTATACTCCTGTCGATCATGACTGGAAGAGTCCTCTCCCGCGTTGTTTTACCCTTTTTCGGGCGATGAGGCTAACTTTACGAAAATTTACCTTGGAGTCTTCTTTAGTTCTTTTCAGACTATCTAAACATGAAATGATGACCGAGTTTACCTTCTATGGACTCGTTAAATTTTCACATTGAAGGGCCCGTAATGGGACGAACCCCTCCTATCCTAGGTTCAGAAAATATTTGGGATTGGACTCATCTATGAGATGAGCTATACCGAGCATCTGGTTACCCTCATCAAGCTTCTAAAAAACACATGAGGCACTTATCATTCACGATGGGGAAAAAGGAAAGCGTTTGTAGTTACACTTTTGTCAGTGGCAGTACCTAGTCGTTCTTGAACATGGCACTCATTTGCATTTGCATACAGTACTTGGGTCATCTGTTTGTCTATGAGTCCCCGCTTGCTTTCTGAGTCCCGTTACTCCTTTGAGTCATTCAAAGAAAGCTTCCATCATCAGTTGCATTAGAAGTTTGCATCATACTCATTATGTTAATACTGCCAAGTCACGCCATGCCCATGTTCAAGAACACGTCTACCACTTATCATCTGCAGTCAGTACACCTGCCACCATGTCGGTCTACTACAATTTAGTCTCACATGTTATTGCACCATCCGATCCACTCTACACATCTTTTGTCGTGTTTCATGTTGATGATGGGGGATTCATCATGGCCCTCCTTCAGTAGATTCATCTTTGTCGACTTCAACACATCATCCAAAGATTGAATCTAGAAACCAACCAAGTACCTTGGCCCAGCATGCCTCAATGGCAGGTTACCTCGCTTTCAACATGAGTTTCCATCATTGACTCTCGATTGAAAGATTTCATCTTGTGTTCAACTTCAACTCATTTATTCATGCTTGATGATATGTACTGTGATACCTTGGGAATCATTGACATTAATGGTGATCTCCCTCGTGCTTGTTAATGGTTTACATCAATGACCGGTAATCAAGTGGTTTCTACCATGTTCGATGTCAAGACAATTGTAATCACATGGATAGATTCGTATCATTGCAGGTTCAGCTTCAAGACCCTGGGAAGTCATTTTTTACCCAAGTTGCGATGGAGTTTGTATTGATTCATATCACATGGATCCACATTTGTATTGGTCGTGGCTGTGTTATCATCTCATCATGGATCTATGCTTGTGTCTAGTAGCCATGATTGTGTTCAGTCGGACATTACTACCATGGATCTGCATTGTATTGGTCGGCAGCCATGTTGTGTATCATATGAGATTGTCAGTTCAGAGTCAGTTGTATTGTAGCAATGTCCTTTGTCCAACAAGTCTATTGCCATTTATTCTATCAAAGCACTTCACCTGTCTATCTTCAACAGCTTCATGCTTTGGGGGGAATTCTGTTACACCCAAAATCTACTCATCATAAGATTCAGTGTACACACCCCTTAAGATATCTTGACTAAGTAATTAACCTGGGAGGATTTTGTACCCAGTTGTACCAAGTTTTGAGAGGTCTCCACAGGTTGCACTTGTGCAACATGCGACGTCGCAGCTTGCACTCATGCAACATGCAACGTCGCAACTTGCTTCATTGTAGAGTGCGACTAAGTCAGTTAATGGGAAAAAATAGCTTCTTCGAGCTTCTTCTCAAAACTTGATGACTTGGGACCTATCCCTGACCTCTAGGGGAGTTGGTGCTCGGTTCCTAACACCTTGGGAGGATACCCTATCTCTCTCCTACCATATCTCAACCTATCCTATCCATACCCTATCCACTTAGTCCTATATAAGAGAAGCTCTACTCCTCTCCAAAGGAGGAAGGCTATGGTGTCTACATGCTGGTGAAATCACTCTTGAGAGATCCCTACTCATCCTTAAAAGATCCAAGCTTCCTTAGGAGGAAATGGAAAATGGCTTTGTTGGAGAAGGGCTGCAGCGTTAAGCCTTGGTTGTAGTTCTATATCTCTGCTATGTACTTCCCTATTTTTACAGTAATACAAATGCTTTCCATCAATATTGTTCATGTGTGTAATGATATTGAGTAGTCTACCTACTTAACTATTCACTTAGATCTCTTATTGTATAGATGCCCTTTACTTGTTTCTCTTGTTTCTTGTCTTGACAGGTCTTGCAGTTTGGATCTGACGACCGTGAGACGTGGAGCAACATTCAGGAGAAGTGATTGCGAAGTGAAAGGTAAGACATCTAGTACTCGATCCTTAAGTAGATCTAGGAAATGCATTCGTAGCCTGTCTTATTTGTTCTAGACTCGCATTGAGCTAGGGAGATCCGGCTCGCGTCCGCTCGAGTGGATTTTCCATCAAACAACTTACTGCATGCTCGATTTGTGTCTCAACACCAACAATAATGTTCCATTTGTAGGCAATTATGTGAAGTCATATGAGAGTGTGGGTGCTGTTTTTTTTAAGGATTCATCCTTGGTGGGTTCCTTCCCTTTTCTAGTTCCTAATACCTATAAACTGGAAGCTCCTATTTGCAAGATCACTTCCATGATTAACAATTCCCTTGGTTCATTTGATCCTTGTTGGGTTGGGTAGAGTTTTGGGTAAATTTTTGTGAACTTGCCATGTGAACAAGGTTAAGGCGAAGTGGTTCGACAAAGATGGGTCAACTCCGACGTAGCGACTGATAATTCAGGAAGGAGGGCATTTTGACTATGTCAAGGGCAGAGTTGAGTAAGTTAGTTAGGAATTTTTTTCCACCTTACATTTGGGTTTCCACGTTACATTTGGTGTTCAACGTGCATGAATGACGTGATAATGTGTTGTGTATTTGTTACATGTTGAATATTGTTGAATAAGTATGGAGTAGTGTGGATGTATGAATGATTTGTTAAGTAAATATATGTTGTAGTTGGTTAAATGATATACATGCGATCCTTTGAATTGTTAAGTACTGTGCTCTGTCGAAGTTCAAAAATGTCATGGTTGTTAGTTTCCTGTTGCACCCATTCTCTATTACAAAAATTGGGTTCCTTAGTTCCCATAGATACCTCGAGTGAGACTTCGCCTGCTTTGCAAGTGATGTTGAAAGGGTCGGTGTCTTGGGGTTTGTTGGTGTTTAATTGAGTGAACCCTAGTCGAAGTAGATCTGCACCAACAAATGGTTATGTTGTCGGGATCGGGATCTGTGTCGAAGGGGTATGTGGTATCAAACTAATCCCGAAATCTAGGATTGGATCGATAAGAAGCTGAGAGAGTTTGTTGAAAGCAAGAACAAAGATCCACGCATTGATGCAAAAATGTGGTTAGATAAGTATATTTTTATAGATATCCATTGGGTATTTCTTTGAGAGTTTCCTGTCATATTGACTGAATGATTGGAGAGGTTAACATTTCAAAAGAGGTGCTTTCAAGGGGGTGATCCTGCAGTTTGGATACCTAAGCTAATATGAACCCTTAAAGATGTCGATAATAAAATATCTCGTGATGTCGATTACTGGTTAGATAGCATATTAGAAGGGTATATTACAGAGTTTGTTGTAGACACCATAAAATCCTATAGCACTACAAAAAGGATTTCTTCCAAGGACTGCTAGGTAAGTACCTAAAATATTTGAAATTGTGGACTAAAATGCTACTTTGTGAAAAGGGGATTATGAGGATGGAAGTCGACAAGTAAGCCATTTGTGCGCGGTGTTTCAAGATGTTTGTAGGGTATGGTTTGAGAGTTGACATGGAAAGGGAAGGAGACAACGAAACCAATGAAGAGTGTGGTCTATTGCGGAGTGGGAGAATATTTTAGTCAAGTAAGAGAAGGATAATTGTGACAAAAGGAAAGGGTTGCAGTGTGACTAAAGAAAGGGACTACGAACCAGTACCATGGTTTGAAGAAGAATCTTACGATCAAGAAGAGGACGAAAAAGAAGGATACCAGCTTGCTTTTGAGGATGACCCTATTTGTAAGTTTTAAACCTTAACAGTGAAGTACAAACTTATATGATTCTTAAGCATTAACAGAAAATACACAATGGCACACACATTACACAGAGATTTTCACCTGGAAACCCTTAACCGGGAAAAACCAGCAAAACTTAGAGCCGCATAGCTCCTTTTTCATTATATGTTTTATTTAACCATGTACAATACAATAAATGGTATTCCGCAGCATCTAAAACCCTAATTTGTTTACCCGAAATTAGGTTACAACCCTAATCCCTTTTACCGAGATTAGATAGAGTACAATGGGTCAAAAATTGCGATCGTGTTGTACACGCAGCGACCATGTGAAGAGATATAACATACCCAACACTATTGAATCAGATCAGGCCAGGCACTGTGACACACTTGTTACCCTCCATGCATCTCCAGAAATGGAGGTAAGAAATACAAGCCCGTCGTAGTTAGTTCAAGCAAATAATAGTAGTGGTAGTGAGAACAATACTTCGATGAATAACGTTGCTATAAGTGTTGGCCCTGTAATACAAAATCAACCAATACTCCCAAGAGGAAGAATGGTTAGGGATGATATGAAACTGCCAATATTTCATGGGAATGGGTCAGAGGACCCAGAACAACATTGGTTTTTATGTGATGTAGTTTGGACTGTTAAGCAAGTGCAGAACGACAATGTAAAAGGAGCGGAATTGATTACGACCTTTAGGGTCGTGCTTTGGATTGGTTCATTAAATTTGCAAAGGTACCTACTAGACAACCACATAAGACTTTGGCATAAATTAGAGATGCCTTAAAAGATGAATTTAAGAAGCCAAAATCTGAATTGCAATGTATTACTGAACTCAATTAAGAGATCAAGAAGTTAGCAAGTGAATCTCTCTAGGACTTTGACGAGATATTCAAGACACTAATGGCTTGTGTAAGCTTCCTGATGACTGATGTTCAACATAAATAATGGTTTATAGCTACTTTACTACCGCACATTAGAGTTCCTCTGATGCAGCAAAAGATTGTGTCACTGACTGAGGCCCTTGAGTTGACTATGAAATTGGAAGCATCAACCATTGAAGAGACTAGAGCAAGTATGTCTCAAATCCAGTCGTAACTAGAGAACCTGTCATTACAAATTCAAGACATCAAGAAGGGAAAGGACAAAAGAGAATACATTTGGTGTACTAGGTGTAAGGAGGAGCGTCATTCCAAAGACCAATGCACAACATTCTAGGATTATATCGTTGTTAGAGCTCCTAATCCGTTGAACCTTGGAGCTGGAGTTTGGTGTAGGATCTATCAAACTAGGGGACATCGACCATAATAATGTTACTTATTTCAAAAAATTGTAAGTACCCCACAAAACCTGTTTTGTAAATTTTGTTGGTCAGTTGGCCATGATGAGAAGGACTGTCTAGCATATCAGTTGCTCACAGAACGAACAACAGATGCTTATATAATGAAAGGTGAGGAACCAGGTGAAGGGAGTAGTGTTCAGTTTAATCAGCCAAGGGGTGGCTTATGAGGACGAGGACGAGGAGGACTCGATCGAGGTAGAGGTTGTAGTGCTCCTCCTTCAGGAATGGCACTAAATTTATCACTTGGTCAAAATCGATGTACAAAGCTCATTTAGAGCTTGGTTTAAATACAATTCCAGTTCAGTTTTTTTGCATAAGATTTATATTTTGTTATTGCCTATTTTCTTTTCACATTCTTATTATAGTAATCTATAATTTTATGCATATGATATATATATATATATATACTTTTCTTTAAAAGACTTAGAAATTTTGCATAATTCAAATGTTCATTTAACATTTATCCATGCATAGATTAGCATACAAATAATAGACTAAACTACCAGTAGAATACCTGTCAAAGTAGGTAGTAGGTTGTAACAGATCCCTTATTTCCCCCAACCCCTTCGGTCTAAGACTTAGAAACCAAATAGATGAACCTCCCTGCCGACCAACTCTTATCATGCTGGCCCTAAGAAACCAATGGGTTTCCTAGCCCTCGAGCCCACATCCGATAATCCCGATAGAAACTTCCCTTTGTTCAACAATGCCGTATTTACTGTGGAGTTTCCCACCTCCTCCTTCACTTCAAAAAAAAATTAGAGTTCTCCGTGTTCACTCCCAAAAGAACCAAAAAAAAAACCCGTCTCCATTCCCATTCTTCCCTATATATCATTTCCTCCTCCATCTACCTTCAGGCTCACTCCACCGACCTCCATCTAATCCCTCGAATCCCCCCAAAAAACATAAATTCCACCCCCCCGTATTCAAAATGAATAGAAATAAAATATAATATCTTAAATTTTTGTTCTTCTCAGACAGTTCAATAGTTAAGGCTGCTTGGGTTGGATTCAATGCTTTGAATGTACATCATTTAATGATTCTTGAAATATGCCATTTAGGACCTTCATGAGATGGTGGATCAATTATTAGCCTTATCCTCCATTTAATATGTCGAATAAGATAATAATTAAATTGTGATCATGTTGACCCTTTCAAATTCGAACAGGATGTTGATTAAATTACAAATCTAAATTCGGATCATTTGTATGACATGGAAGTTTTTTATTAATATTTATATTTAAGGAGTCCTATCTTAACTTACTCAGTACCTTTAATGAATTAATAATACCTTTACATAATTCATAATCAAAGCTTTTGAACAATCATCGCTATAATATTTAACTTAGTATTTTGAATAATTCAACATATTCACTTATGATTTTTGTGTAATGCACAGATTATTATTAGTAATTTTAGTTTAATAATAAGCATAATAATAAACATAACAATATTAATTAATAATTATCATAATTAATGTAATAATAATTGATGGTAAATAACAATATAGACATTTATTTGTTTAATTGATAAGTACCCTAGCACTAATCTAGTACACTTTTATCAATAAACAAGGTACGTTTAATGGTTTACTTAATCACAATTAACAGTTAAATAGTACAAATTTCCAAAGTTAATGTTTATCAATGACGCTTCATATTGACGACACTTACCTTAATTGATTATTACAATGTTTACATACAATTAATACATAGCTTAATTGACTTGTTTTACACATATCCAATAACTTAATATTCATTATCCGAATTCAATCAATGCATAATTAACATATTTACCTACGACAACTTATACAATTATTCAACATGTTAAGTATTTGTATATCGATACTAGCGTACAGGTGCAAAGTGTTAAATTTTGAGCATTAATTCACAATACTTTAGGATCTTCACTGAGAGAATAACATGTACAGTATATCAATGCATAACAATCATATCAAGCATGTCAAGCATCACAAGAATCAAAAGCATGAGAGACAAGAGACACAGAGTTTCTGTGGGGAAAACCCTAAGGTGAAAAACCCCACAACTTCCTCAGAGATAGAGAGAGCAATGGCTCAACCAAAGTACAACCAAAATACACTGAGATAGTCTCCTAGTAGCAGATGATCCTCCTCCTCACTAGTGCGCCACTTTCTGAGTGAGAGAAGTATGAGTTTCCGAGTGATGAAAATAGAGATCTCCCGATCTCTATTTACACTAGTCTGTTTGCCCAGTGACCTTATGGGGCCGACTTGTCTAGCTAGGTATATCAACCATATAATATATATTTCATGGCCGACCCCACACATGGTGGTCTAATAACCCTTCGCCAAGTACACACACTTGCGACACTTGTCAATACACATGACGACACTTCCTTATAGAGGAATAACACATCTCTTATAAGGGTACAATAAATATATATGAAATACATAGTTGAAATACATTCCGAAGTTACATATACATCAACCGACTCCCTCTTAACTAGGAAGGTAATTCTCGACACAGGTCTGCTAGACAAGTCTTCTTCTCGGGATCATCGTCACCGATGCATCGTCATCATCATCGTCACTGCTGCTACTATCTCAACCAATCTCTGACTCTACTCGTCATAGGAAGTTCTATAGAGCTAGTCCTTTTTCATACTGGATGTAGGCCCACCACCTGCAGGTCTTCGTCATCACTGGCCATACTGTGGAATCCTCACGACTTATTACGTGCGTCACAAAACCTTGCAAGAGCATCCCAGGACTTATTACGGGCACACAGCCAAACCTATCGGATCTCCCAGGGAGCTATTACATGTGACCCTACCACAAAACCTCGAAAGAGAATCCCAGGACTGATTACGAGCACACAGCTCAACCTATCAGATCTCCCAGGGAGCTATTGTATGTGGTCACCACAAAACCTTGCAAGAGCATCCCAGGACTTATTACGGGAACACATCCCAACCTATCGGATCTCCCAGGGCGATATTACATGTGGTCATGGAAAAACCTTACAAGAGCATCCCAGGACTTATTACGAGCACACAGCTCAACCTATCGGATCTCCCAGGGTACTATTATATGCCATAGGACAAAACTCGAAAGAGAATCTGGCAGATATCCCAGGGAGCTATTATATGCCAGCGGCAAAACCTTGCAAGACTATCTGCAGATCTCCCAGGGCGCTATTATATGTCCTCCCAAAGCAAAACCTTGAAAGAGCGTTTTCCAAATCTCCCAAGGAGCTATTATATGCCAACGAAAAAAACTAGCAAGAGAATCTGCAAACCTCCCAGGGCGCTATTATATGCTTATCTGCACAACCTATCCACGGCCACAGAGTATCAACCTGATACTCACCATACATCATCCTGATCATCATCACTGCAACATCCTGCTACATGTCATTTGGAGCAACATCCTGAAGCTCATCATCCATGATCATCCTGATCATATAATGCATTTACCTGATGCATACCAAGTATCTACCTGATACATATCATCATACATGATCCACCTGATCATACAATGTATCCATCTGATACAAATACAAAAACATGATCCACCTAATCATACCTGATACATATCAACATACATGATCTACCTGATCATACACAGTATCCACCTGATACATATACAGATACATGGTCCAAGCATCCAACATGATGCATATAAAAAACATATACAAATGATCCTACTGATCATATCCAGCATCCAACATGATGTGTACATACATATACATATAAATGATCCAACTGATCATATCCAACATCCAACATGATGCATACATACATATACATATAAATGATCCAACTGATCATATCCAACATCCAACATGATGCGTACATACATATACACATAAATGATCCAACTGATCATATCCAGCATCCTCCTGATGCATATACAGAGCAGTAACTTGAGCATCGTCCTGATGCTCATCCTCCAACGCTTACATCCACAACCATGTGAAGGATCCTCCTTCCGACATGCTTGGAATGGCTTCTTCAAATGTGTCCATCACTTCTTCCTCGAAGTGTCATCAATCTAAAGAACACCAAGCCTCTCCCTGAAGTACTCGAACTTCACCCTGGCTAGTGGCTTCGTTAGCACATCTGCAATCTACTCGTCCATCGCAATGTACAGGAGCTTCACAGCTCCTCTCTGCACCATATCCCTGATATAATGATATTTGATCTCTATGTGTTTCGACCTGTCATGAAACACTGGGTTCTCGGACAGCTTCACACAACTCTGGTTATCACAAAAGATACTAATAGCATCCAACGGGAGATCAAATAACTCAGACAGTAGCTTCTGAAGCCATACTGCCTCACAACTAGCTAAACAGGATGCAACATACTCTGCCTCAGCTGTACTCAGTGCTACGCAGGACTGCTTCCTGCTGAACCAATAGATCACACCTAATCCCATACTGAAGTGACATCCAGATGTGCTCTTCCTATCTGCAGCACTGCCAGCCCAATCTGAATCAACACAACCCTGCAGGTTAAACTTTTGATTAGCTTCATACTTGAGCCCATAATCCACTGTACCCTTCAGGTACCTCAGAACATGCTTTACAGCAACCAGGTGAACACTCCTCGGATCCGTCAGGAACTGGCTCAATGTGTTCACCACAAAGCAAATATCTGGTCTCGTGTTCGTCAGGTACATGAAGGACCTAATCATCTAACAATACATAGAGACATCAACCGGCTCAGATGAAGCATCACATAGAAGCTTCAGATTCGATGCCATAGGTGTGGCCATGGCCTTGCAATCCATCATCCTGAATCTCTTCAGGATATCTACTGTGTACTTACCTTGACTAAGGAAGATCCCACCTGCACTCTGCCACACCTCCATACCTAGGAAATAATGCATCATTCCCAAATCTTTCATATCGAACCCGACGTCAAGCTTCCTCTTAGTATCTGCAATCAATATTTCATCTCCTGTTACAAATAAGTCATCCACATGCAGGAGTAGAATCACAGGATTTCCTTCCTCAACCTTGTAGTAAAGGTTGGAATCCGCTTTACTCTTGGTAAAGCCCAAACTAGATAGGAAACTGTCCATCCTACCATACAAGGATTTCTTCAATCTGCACACATATGACTCTCTGTCATTTATTTTGAAACCGAGTGGCTGCTCCACATATACTTCCTCTTCAACTACACCATTCAGGAAAGCAGTCTTGACATCCATCTGGTGTATTTTCCATTTCATTGCTGCAGCCAGGGCAAGTACTGTTCTGATGGAAGTATACCTGGCTACAGGTGCAAAAGTTTCTTCATAATCTATTCCCTCCTTTTGAGATAAGCCACGATCTACGAATCTTGCCTTGTATTTCTCTACACTGCCATCTGCAGTATGCTTGATTTTGTAGATCCATTTGGAAGTCACAACAGACTTCTCTTTAGGTCTTGGGACAACATCCCAAACATCATTCTTCATTATTGATTGGTATTCCTCAACCATGGCATCCTTCCATTCTTTCTTTTCCGTTGCTTCTTCATAACCGGAAGGTTCTTTGTTCATAATGTCACAGAGTAAAGCAACATAGCTGGTATGTGATTTGGTTCTCTTCTTTGCTCTGTGTTCTTCTTCTGGAATGCCAAATATTTCTGCATTTTGAATGAGCTCTCTAGCACATGCAGGTTTCCTCTTGTGAGATTTATCCTCACAGGGTGGATCTACAGGTTCTTGCGGATCTTCAAACTCACGAACAACTTCTGGAATTGCTTCAGTCATGGTAGTGTCTTGAAATCTAGTTTCCTTAGGTTCTTCATAAACTTCGACAGGTGCCTTCCTTGATTTGATGAATGCTGAGTTTTCATCAAATGTTACATCCCTGCTAACATCAATCTTCTTGAACCCTGGAAAGTATATTCTATAAGCCTTAGAGCTTTCACTGTAACCCACAAAGATACCCTTCTTTCCTGAAGGATCTAGTTTGTCCTCTTTTCCTTTGGGACATGAGTGTATACTGGACAACCAAATATTCTGAGATGGTTGACTTCAGGTTTCTTACTAGAAAATACCTCTTATGGTGTCTTGTTGTCCAATATCTTGTGGGGTGTTCTGTTATGCACATATACAACTGTTCTAGCTGCTTCTGCCCATAGATGCATAGGTAGATCCTGGTCATGTAGCATTGCCCTTGCTGCTTCCATGATTGTTCTGTTCTTCCTTTCTGCAACTCCATTCTATTGAGGATTATAAGGAGCAGTCAACTCCCTCTCAATCCCTGAATTACTGCAAAGCTTCTTGAAGTCACCTGAGGTGAATTCTCCACCATTGTCGGATCTGAATGTTTTGATCTTCTTGTCAGTTTGATTCTCCATCAAGGTTTTGAATTCCTTGAACTTATAAAACACCTCATCTTTGTTCTTCAAGAAGTATACCCAAGTCTTCCTGGAGAAGTCATCAATAAATGAGACATAGTAAACATACCCACTCAAAGAACTGGATGACATAGGACCGCATATATCTGAGTGGATGATTTCCAGGATACCTTTTTCCTTGCTTTCACTGCTTGGGAAAGCCTTCTTAATGTTCTTACCTTTTGCACATCCTTTGCAAAGAACTTCATGTTTGGTCTTGATTTCAGGAAGACCCTCTACAGCCTTTCTTGCAATTGGAAGTGCCCTATAGTGCATATGAGCAAGTCTTCTATGCCAAAGTTCACTTGGCTCCATGGCATGTTTAGGTTGTCCTTTCAATTTATACAAACCTCCCTCTTGCTCTCGAATCACTACTGCATCATCTATGGTCTTTCCCTTTGGCCACATTAGGACTTGGCCATCCACAAATGCAACCCTCATACCTTTTACATCCAATGCAGAGATGGAGAGTAAGTTCTTCTTGAGCCCAGGTACATAAAGGACTTCTTTCATCTTCAAAGATTTTCCAGAATCTAGGTTGTAGGAGGCTTCACCACTTCCTTTGATTGGGTATTGATAATCATCCCCAAGTTTCACCTTATGGGGTGATTCATGTTCATATAGGTTTACAAAGGATTCCTTAAACCCAGTCATGTGTTTGGAAGCCCCACTGTCAATTAACCAATCATTACAACCATGGGAGATAGTACCTGTGAGAGCAGAGATTATAACATACTCTTCTTCACTTGATGAGTCATCATCACTTTCATCACTTTCTTCCCTAGCCTTCTTCTTTGGAGGTTCATCATCTTCGGCAGCATGAGCATGGAACTTTCTTTTGTTTCCCTTCTTCTTCTTGCTGGAGTTGATGTTATCCCTTTTGTTCTTGGGACATTCTGAAGCAAAGTGACCCTTCTCATTGCATGTGAAACATCTCATATCCTTCTTATCCTTTTGTTGGTTGTGATAGGCTCTCTTGTGGTGAGAGTGCTCCTTCTTGGGCTTGCTTCTTTTGGTGTGGGATGAGAGAGCTTGATCTTCACCTGCCATATTTTCTTCACGAGCTACAAGCCTAGCTTCTTCTTGAGAGCATTCCTCCCACAGCTTACTGAAAGAGATAAATTTCTTTCTTGCACAGATTCCTTGAATAAAGGATTCCCATGACCTAGGAAGGCCATTCAGAGTGGTCATAACAACTTCACCATTATCCACTACTGCATCCACAGCTTCAAGTTGTTCCTTGATCTGAGAGACCTTGGAGAAGTAAGATTGAATGGTTTCTCCATTCAACATCTTGACCCCTTTCAATTGATTCCGCAGAGTCATCTTCCGATTTATGTTCTTCCCTTCAAATAACTTGGTCAAAGAGTGAAACATAGCCTTGGGTGTCTTTAGAGAAGACACATGGGGTATGAGATGGTCTTTTATGGAATCAACAATGATTCTCTATGCCTTGACCAAGTTCTTCTTATGTAATACCTTAGCCTCTTCATCCTCTAGGATCAGAATGTCTTCTTTTATGTAGGAGTCCAACTCATTCTCTTCCAGGATTAACCCAATCCTATACTTCCAAGCTCGGAAGTTATCAGCCCCTTCAAGCTTATCCTCAAGCTTGGTGTGGTGAGACATCTTAAAGAGTACTTCAAATGGAAATAGAAAAGATTTAGGTCTTACCACTTGAAATGCTGAAAACTGGATCGGGTCCCGGATTAGGGTTTGTCGAAAAAACCCTAAAAATTCAAAATGTGAATTTCAAATTTCTGAAAGGATAGAAAGATGCGCCTTGATGAGCTGATCAGCCTGGTATATTCAGAATTTGAGATCAGCAAAGCTTTACCCTTCAGATTTGCCTTTTTGTCCTCTCGGGTTCACTGGGAAGAGCCCTGAATTAGGTTTTGAGTTTCCTGGAGATTTACCCAGCCAAAAATCTCAATCCAAAGCTCTAAACTTCAATTTTTGCAAGGAGCTTCCAGCTATGTCTTCAGATTTCAGAAATTCCTATTTTTGTGGAAACCCTAATTTTTAGGGCCAAATCTGAAAATGCTCAGAATTGAATTCTGATTGGACGGATAGATTCTCCTTGATGAGTAGAGTCAATCTACCATACTGCTTTTCCAAAATATGTGGAGAGAAACCCAATAAATAAGAAACCCTTGGTTTCCGTCACTACACAATGTCTTCTTCTCAGGTTAGCTCTGATACCATGTTAAATTTTGAGCATTAATTCACAATACTCTAGGATCTTTACTGAGAGAATAACATGTACAGTATATCAATGCATAACAATCATATCAAGCATGCCAAGCATCACAAGAATCAAAAGCATGAGAGACAAGAGATGCAGAGTTTCCGTGGGGAAAACCCTAAGGTGAAAAACACCACAACTTCCTCAGAGATAGAGAGAGCAATGGCTCAACCAAAGTACAACCAAAATACACTGAGATAGTCTCCTAGTAGCAGATGATCCTCCTCCTCACTAGTGCGCCACTTTCTGAGTGAGAGAAGTATGAGTTTCCGAGTGATGAAAATAGAGATCTCCCGATCTCTATTTATACTAGTCTGTTTGCCCAATGACCTTATGGGGCCGACTTGTCTAGCTAGGTATATCAACCATATAATATATATTTCATGGCCGACCCCACACATGGTGGTCTAATAACCCTTCACCAAGTACACACACTTGCTACACTTGTCAATACACATGACGACACTTCCTTATAGAGGAATAACACATCTCTTATAAGGGTACAATAAATATATATGAAATACATAGATGAAATACATTCCGAAGTTACATATACATCAACACAAAGTGTGCATGCGTGGCCAACGCATGCACACGTCGGACATTTATTGTAAAAATACATCATCTTGCCTACGCATAACTGCTAACTAATACTAATAACCCTTCATGCGAATAGAACAAGTATACATACAACATAACATTACTAAATCATCATTGGTTATTTTATGAGTTAATATTATAAGATTTCATCTTATTATTATTTTGTTATGTTTACGTTAGTTTAACCGATCGAGTATAGGGAAGGGTACCTACTACCACTAAATCGACATCATGGAATACCCAACCCTCAACAGTACTAACTAACATATACTCCCATCCTAACGTACGTCTGCATCCTCCCTATCCTTCCTCTGCTAGTACAAAAGTAGATGCCAACTAGACTGACCTGACCACATAGAACCTGAGAGCGGCAGCGTCGACTAGCAGGCATCCGACCATCACCATCACAACAACTTGGGGAGCGTGTCTCAGCACGACCCTCCCATGACCCTGAGTATCATAGAAACATAGGGTGGGAAATACATCCATCCCTCTCAACATACTGGGTCTACACCCTTATCAAATCATACTTTGCTCCTATCGATATTATCGGACTGTGTCATTGTATCATCAATTTCGGTTGCTAAGGTTTGCTGCATGGACAAGTTCTTATCCCATATATAAGATCAAGTATCCGGCTATCCCATAGCCCTTGTGTCTTGTAGGTTAGTATTTCACAAAATACACATTTTATAACTAGGATTTCCATTCGATCACCAATTGATCCATATCATCAACATCATTTTATTTTACGTCACAATTTTAGCTCATCACAGGTATGCATGACATATAACAATTCAATCAACTTCATCATAGGATGGCATCCACGTACAACATCATATATTTCACATTCCATCAATGAAAACATTAAAACATATATTGTCATCATAAAAGCAATGAATCTCATGATAATAATAACCTATTAATTGCATGAACATAGTAACATCATAATATCGTAACATCATAGTCACAATGACAACATAACATAGTAACCATGGTAGCAACATATAATCGGGTCTATCGTGCCATAAGTATAGTTTACTCAGTCTAGCTGAGTCCAACAAATAATAAGAAAACAAATTGCAATATGTCTCACGGATAAACCTGTCTAGTCGAAATATGGGGCATTACATATACCCACCCTTCGAGAAACTTCATCCCAAAGTTATGGTCAAAATAGTGAGGTAAAACCTCGAAACATGGTCTCTACATCCTCCCAGGTAGTAGATCCTAGGCTATACTTCTCCTACCGATCTTTAACTTGTCGATGTTGTGTTGCAATTTTACTTCTTTTACCCCATGATACGGTTCAAATAATTTAAAGAAACATTTAGATTAAGATTTCTACAGAATCTCTATACTATATCTAAAATGCTTAAAGGTTATAATCAAGTGCTATCCACCATAACATCATACACTATCATTACCTTAGCAATAATAAGAAATTTGTATCCATGATAACCAAAAGTACTATAACAATTATTAAATTAGGAGAACAATTATCGCTTACAAGGTTTTCGTGACTACCCTTCTCAACAATACATAATTTCATCATCTTTCAACTTTGGCAATGCACTACTGCTCATTAGACAGAGTCGTTATTTAAAAATTTCAGAGTACTTGACGTGTTATTTCTGTTTGAGACTGTGGGTTAAGCATTATTGATTCTTAGTTGTCTTAGAAAGGTTATTATCTTGTTAGAGGCGTTTGAGTCTGTAATTTGCGAACACCCTACCATGTCCTTACTACATTTATTATCCGTTTTAAACTTATGTCATTAAATGATTTGTCATGTAGTAAATCCAGTGTTCTAGTGTTCAACTCGTCACGTCGATCTCAACGGTGTCTTGTTTTTAAGATTTCGTGTCTGTCTCGTCTGTTCGACTATAAGTCGTAGTTTCGGCAGAAGGCATTTTGAGGGCTTACTACTTTAAAGTTATGGTTAAGCATTTAATTAAGAAATATAATAATTTTACTATTAAATGTAATATTCTCGTCTAATGCTTTTAAAATTTATAAAAGCATACCATAAAATTTAAAATTTATTAAGCATCACTTAAAATTTTGAATTTAAAATTCCCACCTAATCCTACATTACAATGTGTGAAATAAAATAATTCAAATTTTAACAATTTAAATTTTATTATATATACATATATATATATATATATATATATATATATATATAAGTTTATAAATAATCGTACATTAAAAGTGTTTATCTATATATAACACTTTTCATTTAAAACTTTATATATATAAATATATATTTTTTTTCTTTTTAAAATTCTAAAATTTTAAATAAAACAAATATCCAATTTTAATTAAATATATAAATTATTTAAATTTATCCCATCCTCTCTAACCCGTTGCTCCCACCACAAAGCTTCCCAATGCGCCTTCTCGATGCCAGCCTGCTTCCATCGCCAACCATCCCACACTGCTCCTCCACGTGATAACCATTCTCTGACTCCACCCTTTCGCACCACCTCTCCGCCTTCCACGCAGCTCTACCTACCTACTCCATGTGCCGGTCTCCATCGGCTCCACCGACGAACCACTATACTCTCCCCATTGGAAGGGAATAACGAGGGCCCTAGGTTGCATGCAAGCCACGCGTGCTGCATGCAGGCCCTCTCCGCACTGTCCATAAGCAGGGCGCATCCCTACAAGGGTAGTTCATCCCTCCCGCGCGTGAAGGCCCTTCGGGCTCGAACCAAGGTGACTGTGGAGAGATGCCATATATCTCTCGGATGTGTGGTGTACACTCAATGCTACTTTTGGGTTGTATCTTGGAGGTATTGGCATACTGGTGGTTAACTCGATGATGAGTATGGGCTTGGCATTGAATTCAACGTCTTATTGTTGTTTTTATGGTGATAACGCTCCCTTATTTCGGTCTTGACTGCAGGAAGAGCCCGAATATGTAGAACCCCAGCCCAGAGAATAACTTGTGCAACAAAATAGAAAAGTGAAACCCCAACACAACTTCATATCCTTCCCATTGAAACAGAGATATATGCTTTCTCTTCTGGAAACAAGGATGAAGACCACTTTGCAGTGAAGTTCAGGGAATTGGACGAAATGGTGGAAGGGCGTTTGAACAAGGGTATAATTCTTAACGTGGGCGATTTCAAGTGGCTTGTAGAGCCGCCTAAGGTAGAAGGAACATTGAAATGGTTTTCAGTCTCATCTTCTGTGCTCCATAGGGAGGAATTGGTCGTGTAGGGTAGATAGGGATTGTGAGGCGTGAAACATACCTTCGTTGTCAAGTATTTCATCCTTCTATGGCTGATAATGATTGGGACCTGCAGCTTCTACATATCGTTTCCAAATCAACTCCGGGATTGTTTCCCAGGTCCCCCCTGCTTCTTCTGCTTTCCAAGTACCGCATTTATTTTAGTGTTTAAGAGATCTATCTAGAAACACAACAAATATGCTCCTCCTATCTAAGAGATCTGTCTAGAAACGCAACAAATATGCTCCTCTGTAGTGCTCCTCCTTTAGGAATTACACTAAAGTTATCACTTGGTCAAAATCGATCTACAAATCTCATTTAGAGCTTGGTTTAAATACAATTCCCGTTCTGTTTTTTTGCATCAGATTTATATTTTGGTATTGCCTATTTTCTGTTCACATTCTTATCATAGTAATCTAGAATTTTATGCATCTGATATATATATATATATACTTTTCTTTAAAAGACTTAGAAATTTTGCATAATTCAAATGTTCATATCACATTTATCCATGCATAGATTAGCATACAAATAATAGACTAAAATACTAGTAGAATACCTCTCACAGTAGGTAGTAGGTTGTAGTAGATCCCTTAGTTCTCGCAGCCCCTTTGGTCTAAGACTTAGAAACAAAATAGATGAACCTCCCAGCCGACCAACTCTTATCATGCTGGCCCTAGGAAACCAACGGGTTTCCTAGCCCCTGAGCCCACATCCAATAATCCTGATAGCAACTTCCCTTTGTTCAACAATGCCGTATTTACTGTGGAGTTTCCCACCTCCTCCTCCACTTCAAAAAAAAATTTGAGTTCTTCGTGCTCACTCCCAAAAGAACAAAAAAAAACCCCTTCTCCATTCCCATTCTTCCCTATATATCATTTCCTCCTCCATCTACCTTCAGGCTCACTCCACCACCCTCCATCTAATCCCTTGAATCCCCCCAAAAAACATAAATTCCATACCCCGTATTCAAAATGAATAGAAATAAAATATAATATCTTAAATTTGTGTTCTTCTCAGGCAGTTCAATAGTTAAGGCTACTTGGGTTGGATTCAATACTTTGAATGGACATCATTTAATGATTCTTGAAAGGTGCAATTTAGGACCTTCATGAGACGGTGGATCAATTATTAGCCCTATCCTCCATTTAATATGTCGAATAAGATAATAATTAAATTGTGATCATGTTGACCCTTTCAAATTCGAAGAGGTTGTTGATTAAATTACAAATCTAAATTCGGATCATTTGTATGACATGGAAGTTCTTTATTAATATTTATATTTAAGGATTCCTATCTTAACTTACTTAGTAGCTTTAATGAATTAATAATACCTTTACATAATTCATAATCAAAGTTTTTGAACAATCATCACTATAATATTTAACTTAGTATTTTGAATAATTCAACATATTCACTTATGATTTTTGTGTAATGGACAAATTATTATGAGTAATTTTAGTTTAATAATAAGCATAATAATAAACATAACAATATTAATTAATAATTATCATAATTAATGTAATAATAATTGATGGTAAATAACAATATAAACATTTATTTGTTTAATTGATAAGTACCCTAGCACTAATCTAGTACACTTTTATCAATAAACAAGGTACGTTTAATGGTTTACTTAATCACAATCAACAGTTAAATAGTACAAATTTCCAAAGTTAATGTTTATCAATGACACTTCTTATTGATAACACTTACCTTAATTGCTTATTACAATGTTTACATACAATTAATACATAACTTAATTGACTTGTTTTACACATATCCAATAACTTAATATTCATTATTCAATCAATGCATAATTAACATATTTACCTATGACAACTAATACAATTATTTAACATGTTAAGTATTTGTATATTGATACTAGTGTACAAGTGCAAAGTGTGCATTCGTGGCGAGCGCATGCACAGGTCGGACATGTACTATAAACATACATCATCTTGCCTACGCATAACTACTAACTAATACTAATAACCCTTCATGCGAACAACACAAGTATACATACAACGAGCTTTGTACATCGATTTTGACCAAGTGATAACTTTAGTGCTATTCTTGAAGGAGGAGCACTACAGATGGTATCAAAGCCATGTTTAAATACAATTCCTGTTTTGTTTTTTTGCATCAGATTTATATTTTGTTATTGCCTATTTTTTGTTCACATTCTTATCATAGTAATCTAGTATTTTATGAATCTGATATATATATATATATATACTTGTCTTTAAAAGACTTAGAAATTTTGCATAATTCAAATGTTCATTTCACATTTATCCATGCATAGATTAGCATACAAATAATAGACTAAAATACTAGTAGAATACATGTCACAGTAGGTAATAGGTTGTAGCAAATCCCTTAGTTCCCGCAGCCCCTTTGGTCTAAGACTTAGCAACCAAATAGATGAACCTCCTTGCCGACCGGCTCTTATCATGTTGGCCCTAGGAAACCAATGGGTTTCCTAGCCCCCGAGCCCACATCCGATAATCCCAATAGCAACTTCCCTTTGTTCAACAATGCCATATTTAGTATGGATTTTCCCACCTCCTCCTTCACTTCAAAAAAAAATCAGATTTCTCAGTGCTCACTCCCAAAAGAACCAAGAAAAAACCCCCTTCTCCATTCCCATTCTTCCCTATATATCATTTCCACCTCCATCTACCTTCAGGCTCACTTCACCGACCTCCATCTAATCACTCGAATCCCCCCAAAAAAATAAATTCCATCCCTCGTATTCAAAATGAATAGAAATAAAATATAATATATTAAATTTTTGTTCTTCTCGGGCAGTTCAATAGTTAAGGCTACTTGGGTTGGATTCAATGTTTTGAATGTACACCATTTAATGATTCTTGAAAGGTGCAATTTAGGACCTTGATGAGACGGTGGATCAATTATTAGCCTTATCCTCCATTTAATATGTCGAATAAGATAATAATTAAATTGTGATCATGTTGACTCTTTCAAATTCGAAGAGGTTGTTGATTATATTCCAAATCTAAATTCGGATAATTTGTTTGACATGGAAGTTCTTTATTAATATTTATATTTAAGGAGTCCTATCTTAACTTACTTAGTACCGTTAATGAATTAATAATACCTTTACATAATTCATAATCAAACTTTTGGAACAATCATCACTATAATATTTAACCTAGTATTTTGAATAATTCAACATTTCACTTATGATTTTTGTGTAATGGACAGATTATTATCAGTAATTTTAGTTTAATAATAAGCATAATAATTAACATAACAATATTAATTAATAATTATCATAATTAATGTAATAATAATTGATGGTAAATAACAATATAAACATTTATTTGTTTAATTGATAAGTACCATAGTACTAATCTAGTACACTTTTATCAATAAACAAGGTATGTTTAATGGTTTACTTAATCACAATTAACAATTAAATAGTACAAATTTCCAAAGTTAATGTTTATCAATGACACTTCATATTGACAACACTTACCTTAATTGCTTATTACAATGTTTACATACAATTAATACATAGCTTAATTGACTTGTTTTACACATATCCAATAACTTAATATTCATTATCCGAATTCAATCAATGCATAATTAACATATTTACCTACGACAACTTCTACAATTATTCAACATGTTAAGTATTTGTATATTGATACTAGCGTATAGGTGCAAAGTGCGCATGCGTGGCCATCGCATGCACAGGTTTGACATGTACTATAAACATACATCATCTTGCCTACGCATACCTGCTAACTAATACTAATAACCCTTCATGCGAACAACACAAGTATACATACAACATAACATTACTAAAACATCGTTGGTTATTTTATGAGTTAACCTTATAAGATTTCATCTTATTATTTTTTTGTTATGTTTACGTTAGTTTAATCGATTGAGTATAGGGAAGGGTACCTACTACCACTAAATAGACATCATGGAATACCCAACCCTCAACAATACTAACTAACATATCCTCCCATCCTAACCTATGTTTGCATCCTCCCTATCCTTCCTCTGCTAGTACAAAAGTGGGTGTCAGCTATACTGACTTGACCACATAGAACCTAAGAGCGGTAGCGTCGGCTAACTAGTGGACCTAGCCTCTCCTAGCAGGCATACGACCATAGTCATCACAACAACTTGGGGAGCGTGTCTCAACACGGCCCTCCCACGACCCCGACTATCATAGAAACACAGGGTGGGAAATACACCCATCCCTCTCGACATACTGGGTCTACACCCTTATGAAATTATACTTTGCTGCTATCGAGATTATCGGACTGTGTCATCGTATCACCAATTTCGGTTTCTAAGGTTTACTGCATGGACAATTTCTCATCCCATATATCAGATCAAGTATCCGGTTATCCCATAGCCCTTGTGTCCTGTACGTTAGTATTTCGCAAAATACACATTTTATAACAAGCATTTCCATTCAATCACCAATTGATCCATATCATCAACATCATTTTATTTCACGTCACAATTTTAGCTCATCACAGGTATGCATGACTATAACAATTCAATCAATTTCATCATAGGATGGCATCCATATACAACATCATATATTTCACATTCCATCAATGAAAATGTTAAAACATATATTGTCATCATAAAATCAATGATCTCATGATAATCATAACCTATTAACTGCATGAACATAGTAACATCATAGTCATAATGACAACATAACATAGTAACCATGGTAGCAACATATAATCGGGTCTATCGTGTCATAAGTATAGTTTACTCAGTCTAGCCGAGTCCAAAAGACAATAAGAAAACAAAGTGCAATATGTCTCATGGATAAACCTGTCTAGTCGAAATATGGGGCATTACAGAGGTCATATAGTCTGTTATAACTACGGTCATCCGAGACATTTTGCCAGGGACTGTCGAAATCCATGTTCGACGTGCACATATTGTAGAGCATTGGACAACACTATTGAGGATTGGCCACAACTCATAGAAAAATGGTAAGCTAAGGGAAATCATAATCAAAATCAGAACCAAGACCATAATGTCCAGAGGATCTTAGCCAAACCAAGACAAGAGCAACCAACTATCGTTGTCATTACAAGCTGATCCACGTGCTCCTAGAATCAGACCAACCGCACAACGAACAATGCCATTTGATGTTCAAAAGAAAAAATAGACATTTTTGGATGCAAGGAAGGAATTTACTACAACTCAGAGGGAACCTTCAACATCTAAAGCCCCAGTCTTCGACGAAGTTCCTATATATGATATGCTAGTTTGCTTCGACCGATCGGGTCCAAAGCGAAGCTCAGGAAAGGTAAGTACATTGAAGAACTTTCTAAAAAGATGTCTATAGTCATCCATTGACCACGACATATCTAACTCCGACTGATATAGTATTGCCTTGCTCAGAACCTGTCGATCTCCACAGTTCGTCGAATGAAATACCTCGTCTGAGTTATTAAACCTGTGCAATTTGTCGGTGAATATAACCTGTCGGCTAGCAACTTGTCGGCAGATTCAGTTAATCAACTGGTGTAGTCGGCATAATGACCACAAAAATAAAAGCTTGCGCGCAAGAGAAGAATTCGGTAGCCAACATGGAGCTGACCTGATCAATCGTGGAGAGCCAGTTTGTCATCCGACTAGTTTGCGCATCTCTATGCATCCGCCGACCTTCATACATTTGCTGAGTGCCAAAGAAAGTCTACCACGTACAAGAATTGCTTGCTGACTGAAGCACACAACCCGACACCCAAGAATTGTTTGCCTTTGTCGATTGCTCGCATCCACAGTGTTTATGTGTGACTTGATTATCATTTATATCATAGTTTACCGACTGCTGGCTGGTGGAGACTGTTTAATAAGTGAGATTGCCGACTGGTTTCGTGAATGAAAAGAAAATTCAACAGAAATGATCCAATGATCCACCAGTCTATTTTCAACCATGCATACTGGTGTACTCGGTCAAACACCGACTAATACAATCGACGATACATTGATCACGTGTGACCATCGAAGGATCCATTTTCTAGTTGATTAACTTCTCGACAAAGTTGTCGATTTGGATGGTTGAAAACAACTGGCCAATTTGCATATTCAAGGAAGAACACTATGATCAAAGTTTCCCCGCCGACTAATCTTTTTGAAACCATTGCTCAAAAGAACCGGTAGAGAGCCTGTCGATCTACGCAGCCTTGTCTTTGACTAACTGTCAATGATTTTCTTGAAACAACCAATTGGAGTAATGGACCACATGCTTATCAAAATAATTTAGTTGACCGAGCGTTGTTGTTGATAAGACTTGATGTCTCATTAAAGTCGATAATATGGTCGTCATTAAGTAAAATGGTCGACGTTATTTTTTGGGAGATTGTAAAATGCAGGCGAGCCCTTGTTTATTTGTTATGGTCGACATTGATGTTTGATTTGATGGTCGATGTTACATGGTTGTCCATATGTTTGTAAAAGAGGTCGAGTTTACAAGCGGTCGAGGTCGACCCTTTTAATATGATCGATATAAATTTGGTCGGGCCCATGGTCGATGCATAATGGTCGGTCATACACGTTACTTTGGTCGAGATTATAACTTGTATATTGGTTGAGGTTAACCTTGTTTGGAACACTATTGAGTTATGTAGTTAGTCGAAGTTTTGTCTAAAGGGTTGTTCAATTTTATTGAACCATGTATATTCATAAAGTTGTAAATCAAGTCGGTCTCGTTCCGACCATTGTCAGTCGAGTCAATTCAGTCGGCCACGACCAGTATCATTCGGTATCGACCACAAGAAGCAAAACATTCACAAACTTGCAGGAAGCCTCACAACAAAAGTTGTCAACGAAGATAATATTCAAGTAGCAACCATATTACATCACACACAAGACAAAGCTTAATGATCACATGATGATGCCACAAAGAACACTTGAACTAATTGAACCCCCTGGTGTTGAAATACAAAGACATCTCTTTAGTGTGATTTCAAAAGTTTGAAGGCAGTTGGTGAGCTGGTGTAAAGGTAGAGAGTGGAAGCCTAGAAGTTCCTGGATCGATGGAGATGAAAGCCGACAAGAAGGTGAAAGGGTGAGGCTCGATTGACCACTACCAGACTGCTGATGAACGATAAATAAATCACGACTCATGGTTGTTTTTGCATGTCTTCTTCGGGACAAAGAAGTGCTTTGTTGGTGGGGGAGATGTTGAGAGGGCCATTTAGCCGCCTTTTGGTATCATCATGTATTAATGTGTGTTTAACTAATGAGCGGTTGGAGTAGGTGTAACCGCTACAACCTCTCCACTTATTGTATAAATACTACCTTAATGAATGAATAAGATGACTGAACGTTCCATCCATATTGTAATCTTCGTGATGGCTTGTAGGTGTGTATTCTTATGCTGTGCTTGGATATGTATTGAATCAAAGCATTCAACAAGGCTTCTTGTGGTTCAACAAGAATATTTCCATTGAATTGGAACTAATTGCGGAGATCATGGGATTGTCGAAGGAAGGACTTGACCTTGATACATTTTTTGTAGGAAAAGTGAAAGATAGGGAGTTGGAAAACCGTATGAAGGAAAAATATAATCTCATGAAAGATAAGCGGGGCTACGAAATATCCTCAATCAATGATGGAGTTTGCTTTACAACAAAGGCACTAGCAAGTAAGGTGCTCAGGAAGTGTCGGTCGAACTAGGTACCTGCGATAGTGATTGTGGTCACAGAGCAGTGTGTACAGGGGGTGAAGATGAACTCGACCACCTTCCTACTTAATGAATTTCTCAGTGACTGTAAGGATGTGCTGGATAAAGGTAACCCATTTCAATATTATTGGCTCATTATATTAATTTCATTTGTTGCTTGGGCGTAACTAGAAGAATACCATGCGATGGATTGTCGGCCTGGTTAGTGTTTGGTCACGTGGTATGCTTACCTATGGTTCAACGATGAGCCAAAGAGACAAGTTGAAAACAATGTGTAGTTTTACATGAAAAAGGAAGCACTTCGACATTATGTACCCATGATTTTGTGCCTAGAAACGTTGGTAGTTTCTAAGTTCAGGGGAATTATAAAGTTTATGGATGCACCTCACCACATGTATATCCAGGCGAGACACGATCTAGATAAAAAGTGGTTGATTACTGGTTACAAGCTACCATAGCAGGATATCCTTGCCATTATTGACGAATGGACAATAGAGTTTAAGGTCACCATCGAAGCTTAGTAGATCTCCACGGACATGCCACAATAGGATCAGGAACATGGTGGGACCTCCATGCAGAATGTGTTGATGTATATGCAACTTCAGAATGTATTTCACATATATGTATATTGTATTCCTATAGAGATGTTATTATTCCTCTATACGGAAGTGGTTGTATTCCTATAGAGATGTTATTATTCCTCTATACGGAAGTGTCGTCATTTATATTGTAAGTGTTGTAACTTATACTTGATGGGTTATTAGACCACCTTGTTGGGGTCGGCCCTGTATAAGTCATGTGGGTCAAAGGGTTATTAGACCACCCTATTGGGGGTCGGCCATGTGGGTCAAAGGGTTATTAGACCACCCTAGTGGGGGTCGGCCCAGTCAGCATTATGTTAAGTGGTTAAGTTGAGGCCGACCTAGTTGAGTAAAGGTCAAGTCAAGTTAGTGTATAAATAGAGAGTGTGTCTCTCTCATTTTACACATTCTATTCTCTCAATCACACTTGGGAGTGTGGCGCACTTGTGGAGGAGGAGGATCTGCTGCTAGGAGAAGACTATCTCTTATATTCTGGTTGTATCATTGCTCTATCTATCTCTGAGTAAGTTATTGGGGTTTTTCACCTTTATGGTTTTCCCCAAGTAAACTCTGTGTCTCTTGTGTGCTTGCATTATTGTGTCCATGATTGATATGTTGTAGTTTTGCTGTACATGTTGTTCTCTCAGTTAAGATCTTAGATCAGATTGAAGTAAATTCTGAAAATTTAACATGGTATCAGAGTTAGCCTGAAAGAAGGCATGATATGGCATGTATGACACTTGTTGCACTTACGATGCTAGGGCTTGATATAGCAAAATCCAGTCATCGTAGCACTTTCGCTATAAATCCATTTTGGCGAAGTTTTCGGATCTAAAAATTTTACAGGTCGAAGAACAGATCCCCATGTACCTTGTGTCCAAAGGACAACCTATAATTCGTTGTACTTTGTGATTTATGATCTGTACAATATAGGGTTTCGGCCTCTTCCAGATCTGAGTCAAAATCAGGTGACCTTGGGAAAAAGGTCATAACTTGAGCTAGGAAGCTCCAAATGAAATTTCGTAAAAAGTGACAAGTAGTACACAGACTTTACTATCTTAGAAAATATTTTTAGAGGCTGAAGTTGGACTAGTGACACGTGGCATGCCGTACAAGTTCACTCTCCTATATTATCACATAAACATGTCACGTTGCGACACTTGGCGTAACTCTCTTTCAGAGAATCCAATTGAGGTCAGACCCATCGGGATGGAAAGATAACAGGTTGGGCTATCTTAAGAAAAATATTCAGAGGCAGAAGTTGAACCAGTGGCACGTGGCACTCCGTACAAGTTCGCTCTCCTGTATTATCCCATAAATAGGTCACGTTGCAACACTTGGCATAACTCTCTCTCAGAGAATCCAATTGAGGTCAGACCTGTCGGGATAGAACGATAATAGGTTAGGATATCTCAGGAACATTTTTCAGACCTTGAGGATCAAAAAGTGCGGAGTTACACTAGAAACAATCAGGTACATATTTCTGTCAATTTTTTATTTTTTTTTAGCACCTTCATTCATGGCTTCTGGAATTTAGGGCTTCAAAGAAAGTTGGAATTTCTCTAATCAGAGACCATGTCTGGATGCTACTCATCAAAATATAAATTTAGAGACCAAGATCAGATTTTTTGGTTGGGTAGAAGGCCAGGCTTGATCAAACCCCAGTTCGGGACTTTGATCGGAAAGATGAAAAATTAGGGCTTATGCAAAACTTGGAATTTTGGAAATCTGTGACCACGGCTGGAAGCTACTCAAAAAAATTGAAGCTTAGAGCTTTGAATAAAATATTTTGGTTGGGTGAAGCTCCGGGAAACTCAAACCCTAATTCAGGGTCCTCCCTAGTGAATCCAGAAATCTAAAAGGCAATTTCAAGGGGTGAAACTTTGCAGTTTTCAAATTCTGAATATATCAACTTAATCAACTCATCAAGGCGCATATTTCTATCCTTTCGGAAGTTTGAAATTCAAAGTTTGAATTTTTAGGGTTTCCTTGACAAACCCTAATCCATCTCCAGGTCCAGTTCTTGCAAATCAAGTGAATTGGGTTAATCCTAGAAGAAGATGGATTGGTCACCTGCATAAGTGAAGAAGTTCCTGTCTCAGAGGGAGATGAGGCTAAGGCCTTCCATAAGAAGATTACAAGCAATCTTGACAGGTATGGCTTACAGGTATGTTTCATGGTTAATTTTATCATATGTTTGTCTTCATATCATTACAGTACAATCTTGATTAATTACTAGACTTGTCGTATCACCTTAATAGAAGATATTCATTGATTAAGGTTTTGACACTTATGAATGTACTAATGCATTGTGATGTTGTATGAGGTTTATGTTGTTCGCTAACATAAAAGGTACACCAAGAAAGACAAATCATGTTCTACTTCAAGAACATATGATCATGGTGACATGAAGACAAAGATTCATCCATTGTCATGGATCACATAGAAGATCTACTTTCGAGGTATGTATAACTTGGTCCTACAATGGTTAACCTATGAGACATGCAGGTTACTAGCACAAGTCACTGAAGAGAACCAGAAGACACTATGCGGGTATGTTATACATAACTAGCTAGCATGCTAATCCAGGTATGTTTTTCCTATATCAAGCTAGAATCCTACCTTGTGTTAGGATCTTATACTGTTGTGTTGTTGATAATGATTATTCATGAAGTCATAGGTTTGAATAGTCATGGTTGTATGCATATTATGTTTCTTACCATAATTGATGATATGACTAACCAAAAGAATCATGAAGGTATAGGTTTGAGTAATCACGGGTTTATGCATTGATGATTTAACTAATCAGAATATTCCTATGATCAAATAAGAATATGCATGAGTAAAAGAAGACTTCCCTAAAACCTTGAATACTAATGTTTATTATCTGTGAATGATCATGACTATACATGTTTAAGATTATTGTGTTTTGATAGTATTAAGATTATACTAATAAATGTGTGATTATGTATGAGACCTCAAGGATAACACAATGATGATACTATTAAGCATGCATAGTGATTAAGGATGGATGTAAGTTCAAGTACAGGTAATCCAGGAAGCAAAGATCAAGAGGGAGCACACTCCAGTTGTTCCTGCAAGAAAGTGAAGGAGCACACTTCAGTAGTTTCTGCAAGGATGCAGATATTTAGAGGGAGTTGACCATCTTTCTACATTCCACAACAGAAAGGTGTAGAAGAAACTACTTCAGTAGCTCCTACAAGGAAACAAAGACTCAGAGGGAGTCCACCCAACAACCAAACAAAGATAAGTATTTTTAATTATCATTTCTTGCAGATTTGTTTGTTTAAATAAAATTGTTCAATGATGTATATGCTCATGTTACTAGACTTAGGATATGTATTGTGCATATTAGAATGATTGCATTAATGAACAGTATACTACTAATATGCATGTGATGGGTAAGTGGCCTATGGAACTGTACAACATTCCAGTGCTACTTATCTAGAATGAAACCTCTTTGCTGACATGTTGGGAGTAGTGCAAACTCTTAACAATGTTCTGGTAGAGACTGGAAGGCATCTAGAAAGTTGTGGAACATGGATAAATGTTGTATTGAAGCATTGGCTAAGATAATTGCATGACTGTATGACATATTTCTTTATGTGTAAGAATTTGTCTGAAAATTATGAGATGTTTCTAATCATGCAATTTAACTTGTTTTGTAGAAAAGATCGTATACCTTCACCTACAAAAGAAGGACTACAACATTTGTTCAAGAAATAAAATTATCTATTGAAGATATTGAAGTTCCCAGGATACGGGAAGAATGCCATGATCCGTCGATCATGAAGAACGATGTTTGGGATGCGGTCCCAAGAGCTGAAGGGAAGTCTGTTGTGACTTCCAAATGGAACTATCAGATCAAGCATGCTGCAGATGGCAGCATAGAGAAATATAAAAGTGATGAAATAGAAGATACACCAGATGGATTTCAAGACAACCTTCTTTAATGGTGTAGTCATATATGTGTGCAGAACTTGGTAGGATAGACAACTTTCTATCCAGTTTGGGCTTTACTAAGAGTAAAGCGGATTCCAACCTTTACTACAAGGTTGAGGAAGGCAATCCAGTGATACTACTTTTGTATGCGGATAACCCGTTTGTTACAGGTGAAGATAGATTGATTGCCGACACGCAGCGGAAGCTTGCTGCCGAGTTCGAGATGAAGAACTTGGGGATGATGCACTATTTTTTTGGCATGGAGGTGTGGCAGAGTGCAGATGGAATCTTCCTTGGACAAGGGAAGTATGAAGTAGAGATCCTGAAGAGGTTCAGGATGATGGATTGCAAGGCCATGGCCACACGTATGGCATCGAATCTGAAGCTTCTTTGTGATGCTTCATTTGAGCCGGTTGATGTCCCTATGTATTGTCAGATGATTGGGTCCTTGATGTACCTGACGAACACGAGACTAGATATTTGCTTTGCGGTGAACACATTGAGCCAGTTCCTGACGGATCCGAGGAGTGTTCACCTGGTTGCTGTAAAGCATGTTCTGAGGTACCTGAAGGGTACAGTTGATTATGGACTCAAGTATGATGTGAATCAAAAGTTTAACCTGCAGGGTTATGTTGATTCAGATCGAGCAGGCAGTGCTACAGATAGGAAGAGCACATCTCGGTGCTGCTTCAGTATGGGATCAGGTGCGATCTCTTGGTTTAGCAGGAAGCAGTCCTGCGTAGAACTGAGTACAGCCGAAGTAGAATATGTTGCGACGGATGAGCAGGTTGCAGATGTATTGACCAAGCCGTTGGCCAGAGTGCAGTTTGAGTACTTCAGAGAGAGGCTTGGTGTTCTTCAGATTGATGACACTTCGAGGATGAAGTGATGGACACATTTTCAGAAGCCATTCCAAGCATGTTGGAAGGAGGATCCTTCACATGGCTGTGGATGTAAGCGCTGGATGATGAGCATCAGGACGATGCTCCAGTTACTGCTCTGTATATGCATCAGGATGATGCTGGAGATGATCAGTTGGATCATTTATATGTATATGTATGTATGCATCATGTTGGATGTTGGATATGATCAGTTGGATCATTTATGTATGTACGCATCATGTTGGATGCTGGATATGATCGGTTGGATCATTTGTATGTATTTTGTATATGCATCATGTTGGATGCTTGGACCATGTATCTGTATATGTATTAGGTGGATACATTGTATGATCAGGTAGATCATGTATGTTGATATGTATCATGTATGATCAGGTGGATCATGTATTTGTATTTGTATCAGGTGGATCATGTATTTGTATTTGTATCAGGTGGATACATTGTATGATCAGGTGGATCATGTATGATGATATGTATCAGGTAGATACTTGGTATGCATCAGGTAGATGCATGATATGATCAGGATGATCATGGATGACGAGCTTCAGGATGTTGCTCCAGATGACTTGCAGTAGGATGTTGCAGTGATGATGATCAGGATGATCATGTATACATCAGGATGATGTATGGTGAGTATCAGGTTGATACTCTATGGCCGTGGATCAAGTTGTGCAGATGAGCATATAATTTGGCCCTGGGAGATTTGCAAATAGTCTTTCGAGGTTTTGCCTATGGCATATAATTTGGCCCTGGGATATCTGGCAAATGCTCTTTCGAGGTTTTGCTCTGGGAGGACATATAATTTGGCCCTGGGAGATCTGCAGATAGTCTTTCGAGGTTTTTCCTATGGCATATAATCTGGCCCTGGGATATCTGGCAGATGCTCTTTCGAGGTTTTGTCCTATGGCATATAATATGTCCCTGGGAGATCCGATAGGTTGGGTTGTGTGCCTGTAATAAGTCCTGGGATGCTCTTGTGAGGTTTTGCCATGACCACATATAATCTGTCCCTGGGAGATCCTATAGGTAGAGCGGTGTGCTCGTAACATACTGGGATGCTCTTGCGAGGTTTGTGGTGACCACATATAATCTGTCCCTGGGAGATCCTATAGGTAGAGTTGTGTGCTCGTAACAACCTGGGATGCTCTTGCGAGGTTTTGTGGTGAGGTCACATATAATATGGCCCTGGGAGATCCTATAGGTAGAGCCGTGTGCTCATAACAACCTGGGATGCTCTTTCGAGGTTTTGTGATGCACGTAATAAGTCATGAGGATTCCACAGTATGGCCAGTGATGATGAAGACCTGCAGGTGGTGGGCCTACATCCAGTATGAAAAAGGACTGGCTCTGTAGAACTTCCTATGACGAGTAGATTCAGAGATTGATTGAGATAGCAGCAGCAGTGACGATGATGATGACTCGATGACGATTATCCAGTGACGATGATCCAGAGAAGATGACTTGTGCTAGAAGACCTGTGTCGAGAAATACCTTCCTAGTTAAGAGGGAGTGTTGATGTATATGTAACTTCGGAATGTATTTCACATATATGTATATTGTATTCCTATGGAGATGTTATTATTCCTCTATACGGAAGTGTCGTCATTTATATTGTAAGTGTCATAACTTATACTTGATGGGTTATTAGACCACCTTGTTGGGGTCGGCCCTGAATAAGTCATGTGGGTCAAAGGGTTATTAGACCACCCTATTGGGGGTCGGCCATGTGGGTCAAAGGGTTATTAGACCACCCTAGTGGGGGTCGGCCCAATCAACATTATGTTAAGTGGTTAAGTTGAGGCCGACCTAGTTGAGTAAAGGTCAAGTCAAGTTAGTGTGTAAATAGAGAGTGTGTTTCTCTCATTTTACACATTCTAATCTCTCACTCACACTTGGGAGTGTGGCGCACTTGTGGAGGAGGAGGCTCTGCTGCTAGGAGAAGACTATCTCTTGTATTCTGGTTGTATCATTGCTCTATCTATCTCTGAGGAAGTTATTGGGGTTTTTCACCTTTATGGTTTTTCCCAAGTAAACTCTGTGTCTCTTGTGTGCTTGCATTATTGTGTCCATCAGTTAAGATCCAAGTAAACTCCAAGTGTGTCCATTATTGTGTGCTTGCATTATTGTGTCCAAGTAAACTCTATAGTTTTGCTGTACATGTTGTTCTCTCAGTTAAGATCCTAGATCAGATTGAAGTAAATTCTGAAAATTTAACAGAATGAATCCCATGGTGACGATAGAGACTCCCATCCTGCAGGGAGTACTGGGGAACATACTCATACTCAGAAAAAGTCATAGGAAGAAGGTTGGGATTCAAGTGCGATAGAGACAGATCTAGAACCTAGTGATAAGAGAAATGCATCAACTGCGACACGTGGACAAAGGAAGAAGTCTAAACTGGAGAAGAAAAAGGCTATCATGGCCTTAACTGGGATGCCATTAGCATCCCATATGATTGTATGATGGATGTCGTAGAAGAAACATCTAAGTTGGTCGAGGAGAAAACCATGCAGTTATTTAGGGGAGTGATGGATCAAATCGAAGGTCTCTGATGACATATCCAGGGAATTACTATAGCTCCAGTTCAGCTAGGAGCTGCGTAGCAGACAAAGAAAAGAGAATATGAGGAAGCAATGTCCCAGGAATCCACCGCTACAATGGGAAAGGTAGTACAACTGCTGCCACGAGAGTTAAATTTAAGTGATCTAGGACTGTAGGAGAAAGCTCATAAACTAAGCTTTATTGAGTTGAAATTGTTAATGTTACCAATGTTTATGCTACAGAACCTTCAAAAACATATCGTAGAGGGGATCAAGGCACGAGAAGAGAAGACTTATGGTGAAATAATCAAGTACATAATGCAACATACTACATTACATGAGGAGTATGAGAAGCTACAGAAGGAACGAGAAGAAATTGCCAAAGAAAAGGAGCAACTGTAGAATGTTGTCGCAGTAGCTTCCCGTGCAATACTTGAGGCCGATGTAGCTGAAGATATGGATAATGAAGAGAATATTATGATATTGACCGAAGTCCTTTAGGGGTTATGCGACAAGATTGGAGAACTAGAGGCGAAGTTAGTACCAAGTACTCCGCCATAGGTAACAACGCAGTGAAGCGAGGATGTCAATGAAGCAATCGGAGCTATAAAGGGATGTGAAAGTGAGTGTGGAAAATTATTTGAAGAAGCCACACAAGCATGGGAAATATTGATAGATGATACAGAGATGCAACATATTAATGTCAAATTGGAGGAAACACAAAATAAAATGACAAACCTGAAGAGTCAGTTGAAGACTTTGTCGCATGCAGGGAAAATGGTTAAAGTTGCAAAGAACAAACAACTACAGCAGGAGGTTAATCAACTCAGGCTCGAGTAGCAGCGCGAACTGAGATGGTCGAAGAGCTGTAGGGTGAGGCAGAGCAGGTCCTACAGTTTATTAGTGGTGTGAGCATAGAAGTACAAAAAGTGGTAGAATGAATTGAGTAGCAAGCATAGACACATCTGACGAGTGAGTTGGGATAAGAGGTGTGCCAATATAGAGATCAGGTCTAACAAACAGCCGAGGACCTTAAGCAGAGGTATGCTGAGTTTTTGGTGAAGTCCAAGCCTCCACCAGCGCAACCTTGAAGTGGCTCGGGATGAGCCACATGTGAGTGTTAGGGGCCTGTTGGGGCAAGTAAAGTTTTGGGTAAAGTTTTTGTGTAGTTGTCGTGTGAACAAGGTTAATGTGAAGTGGTCGACAAAGATGGGTCAACTCTGACATAGAGGTTGAGAATTAAGGAAGGAGGGAATTTTGACTATGTCAAGGGTGGAGTTGAGTAATTTGGTTAGGATTTTGTGAAGCACTTGCAACAATTAATTAATAAGAATATGCGAAATAGCAGAAATGACAGAACTCAGAATCACTTTTATATTGATCGCAGGCCACTTCGAGGGGGCAACCTCCTTTGAGCAAGCTCAATACAAATAACTTCACGGTGCCTTCAATGATCTCAACACACACTTATATACTAAGTCTATGCCCAATACTATGAGTCAAAACCATGGGACATATAATACTACGAGACAACTTACAAAGCATATGCGTCCAATACTATGGGTCAATACTATGGGCTAATATAAACTACGGATCAACAAATACTACGGGACGACTACAAAGCATATGCGTCCAACAACAATATACTAACATAGTAAAGATAAGGGTTGACATAGGTTCCTAACATCCCCTCTCCCTTAGAAAAAGCTTTGTCGTCAAATCTTTGGTTGGAGAAATTGCTGTAGAATCTGAAGGAGTGGTTCTCTGGTAGCATTCTCGGGTTGCATTTCGGGCCACGGACGCCTTTGGAGTGTCAAAGAGGATTGCTTGGAAGGCTGTAGATGAAGAAGAACCCCGTCAGCTGCGTGGAAAATGCGCTCAGAACGGTGCTGATCGGCTTGTTGTTTCAGGCGAATTCTGGCCATGTGAAGATTGTCCTGTAGAATGAGAAGAATCTGATCGCGGTTTCGAAGAACCGAGTCAATTGCCTGAACTGGGGAGCTGCTAAGGGTGTATGGAAGAAGAACTGGCGGTGTTTTTCCATAGACTGCTTCATATGGTGTCCTTTGAGATGTGGTATTGTACCACTAGAGCGCTGCTAGGAAATCCATAGAAATAGTTGGCCAAAGCTGTGTAGGGATGGCAAGGGTTTGAGCAATCCCGAAAGGAGTGTCATTTCACCCTTGTTGACTTGGAAAGTATCATCGTCAGCCACCATCTGTTGAATTGTCATTTTTAGTCCCTGCCAAAAGAAGTTACATTGTTCTTGGTCATACATTTTGCAAAACCCAGAGTGCCCTGTTGATGAAGAAGCATGGAGTTCATAGAAGAGATAGCCCTGTTGAACATATTGCAACCAATTTGGAACAAGCAGGGAAAGAGCTGTAAGAGAAACTGGGTCATCAATTGTGCGAGAAGGAGCATCTTCCACCATATTGTCATTAACCTTCTTGTAAGTGATCACATAGGGATAACCCATGAGTTGGATAACCCATTTCAGGTGTGTTGGGGAGGAGACCCATTGTTCCAGAAAATTTTCCAGACTCTGGAGATCAGTCTTGATGCAGAAATAATTCCCTAATAGGTATGGCTGCCACTTCTGTACTGCATGCAAAATAGCCATCATTTCCTGCTGAGAGGTAGATGTGGCTAAATTCTTACCGGAAAGGTCTCTTGAAGGAAGCAAGCGCATTGGTTCAGCAAATATACCTACATATCTATCCAAGGAAGTAGTGGAGACTGTTGATGGGTGCATCTGAATGGAATTGAGCTGAGCGATGACACCATGTGAATTCTTCTTAAGGATTTTTTCCAGGCGATGTGAACTGATGATGCAGAGAGACCTTGGTTGTAAGCCCATAAATTTGTGTTGTGCCCCATTAACTTTAAACTGCATCCAAAGTTTAGCAAAATCCCATAAGATGGGGCCAAGTGTGCGTAACCATTGAACTCCCAAAACCACATCACATCCGCCTAAGGACAAGGCAAACATGTGGGAGCGTAGGTTATAATCTTCCATAGAGATACGCACATTGTGACACTTCCCCTTGCAAGGTAAGGTGCCCCCATTGGCAACCATGACTTCAAAGTTGGAGCAAGGATGGACAAAACAATCATCTTGTTTGGAAATCCGAGGGTCAATGAAGTTATGAGTGCTACCAGAATCAATGAGTATGGTAAGAGGGAGCTTCTTGAAGTATCCCCTGACCTGCATTGTTTGTGGGGTGGTGACGCCAGTTACAGCATGGAGATGGGGTGGTGACGCCAGTTACAGCATGGAGAGAGATCTCGGGTGGGTCGTCCTGAGATGGGGTGTCAACAGGTGGGTGTTGAATGTCGACCTGATCATCTACTGTATCTGTAGCTTCTTCACCAAGTTCTAAGGCAGGCAGAGAATCCACATCCAAGAGATAGAGCTTTTGTTGAACACATCTATGTCCTCGAGTGAATTTCTCATTACAATTATAGCAAAGCCCTTTTTCTCGGCGTGCCTGCATTTCTATTTCAGACAAATGCTTGATAGGAGTTGGTTGAGGAGCAGGCGTGATGGGAGGTCGTTGGGAACCCATATTTTTGAAGGGAACAAAGGTGGGTTTGGAGCGTTGTTGAGCTGCGATCTTGTCCTTGGCCAGCTTAGCCAACCCTAGGACTTCCATCATTGTGTTGGGACAAAACATTTTGACCTCTGAGCGAATTTCATCCTTGAGACCACTGATAAAACAACTCCTGTAGAATTCATCAGACAATCCTTTTGTGTGATTGGCCAATTTCTCAAATTCTGTCCGATACTCTCTCACTGTGCCAATTTGGTGAAGTTTAGTGAGTGCTCCTGTGAAATCACCAAAAGCACTAGGACCAAATCGTGGCAAAATGAGTTGGCAAAAATCTGTCCAGTTTGGCTCGGGATGAGCTTTGATGTACCAACGGTACCATTGAAGGGCTTCCTGTTCCAAATGAAAGGATGCAAGTGGAACTTTTTGGGCATCAGAAGTATTATGCAGACTGAAATATTTTTCTGCTCGATATATCCATCCAGTCGAATCAGTACCATTGAAGCGAGGAAAATCAAGCTTCGGCCCACGAAAATTGCTGGAAGAAGAGAACCCGGTGGCTGCAAAAGATTCTGGTTGTCTGGTATTGTTCATGGCTGAATGTTGAAGATGGAGGCTGAGAAATTTTTCATCCAGATCTTGGAGTTTGGTTTGGATGGCTGCAAGTGCTTCCTCCATGGTGTGTGCTCCTGCACGGGTGACAACCATAACTAGGTTTTTTTTGTTGTTGGTGGAATGGGTAGAAAAACACAAACAAAAGCTGATTTAGTAAAGGGAAATTTGGATTGGGGAAACAATCTGATGGGTAATTGGGGGTTGACTAGATTTTGTACACTGTCGAAAGGACAAGAAAGAAAAAAGGGGGATTTCAGAAGCGGGGTGATAGAATGAGAAAATTTGGCAGAGAGGGACAAAGAAACAGAATTTAGAAAGGAACTCTGTGGTAAAATTTGAAGGTGATTGGGTGAAATCTGAGGAAGTTATGGCAAACCCTAAAAATAGACAAATGTGGGATTTCAGGCTTTGGGAAGGGGAATTGGGGATAGGGTCCTCAGGAATGAAAGATGCAGAATGGGATGACAGGGGTTCCCTGAAAATTTCAAGGGAAACAGAGTGAAAACAAGGGAGATATGGAAAAAAAACTCTCTCTCTCTTTTTTTTTTCTTCCAGAAATGGATCGGCAACAGCGACGCAACGGCGTGGAAGGGATCGAAAACGGCTGGATCTGAAACAACGACTGGATCTGGAACGACTTTCAGAATAGATCTGAAACGGTTGGATCTGGAGCGGAAGTCATCGACAACAGTTCAACTGAAAATAGATATGGACCCCAGGTATGTACAACTTCCTAACAGTTTAGGTGTTTCACTCAGCCACCAATGCTGTCTAACGGCTTGCGTATTGGGGCAGTACCCCTCACTCCACGGCTCAGGTAAAACTGATAACCGCTTTGCCACAAACGACAGCTCTTGGTTTACCTCACGGGTGGGAACTAGTCAATCAGGTAGGGATCGTTGCCCTTTTCACTGGCAGGTCCTCTCAATGGGCCAGCTACTTTGGGGTTCTTGTAGTACTCCTCACAATGAGTTTTAGTGCTTATGCCCAAGTACTTCCCACAATTAAGCGGATAGGGATTATTCCCAAATCCGAAGCTGCAATAGATGCAAAATTTTTTTTGGCAGAAATTCCACCCAACGAGCCCAAGAAAGTGCTCTGATACCAGATGTGAAGCACTTGCAACAATTAATTAATAAGAATATGCGAAATAGCAGAAATGACAGAACTCAGAATCACTTTTATATTGATCGCAGGCCACTTCGAGGGGGCAACCTCCTTTGAGCAAGCTCAATACAAATAACTTCACGGTGCCTTCAATGACCTCAACACACACTTATATACTAAGTCTATGCCCAATACTATGAGTCAAAACCATGGGACATATAATACTACGGGACGACTTACAAAGTATATGCGTCCAATACTATGGGTCAATACTATGGGCTAATATAAAGTACGGATCAACAAATACTATGGGACGACTTACAAAGCATATGCGTCCAACAACAATATACTAACATAGTAAAGAGAAGGGTTGACATAGGTTCCTAACATGGCATCAACACAAATTAATTAATACCAAGTTGGAACTAAAATCCAATACCTTCAATTTCTTTGGATTGCCTAAAGAAGACACTAAATAGATTGATTGGGATAGCTTCCATAATGATTTGTTTCCTTTTGGTTGGTGTTTGGTATACAAAGGTAAATTCAGGGACATAGTTTGTAGTTTGATGATTCATAACACTCTAGTTAGTTTACCTCTTGGCTTTCTTGAACTTATTATCTCTTTTACTATGTTTACCTTAAAGCAGGGTAGTCATTTATTTATTAACGTTTTGATTGTTGTTTGTATTAGTGCTCTTGAAATAGGGAGATACGAAATTACCTTTTGTGGCATAAGTTAGTATTCATAGACATAGTGACATGGGAAAATTTCAATGTGATGCATGAGATAGAACAATACAATTTTGTAAACCCTGAAAACAGTACAAAACAATTATTTTCTCCATAAACTAGCAACTAAACATCTTGTATACAGGTAACCTACACCATAATTTACTAGGTAGTTGAAGTGTGTATTCCAGCGTGTTCCTTCAATCTGCTTTCAATTAATGTACTTCTTCAAATATTCAACTATGGATGTTGTATCAAGTCTACTACTGCAAACAATTTTCTATTGTTCATGGACAAAGACATTTCTATTGTCCATGGACAAAAACTAGTTCCTCCAGTAAAATCTTCCCTATTGAACAATGTTTTTCCAAACTTTTAAGAACCCTATATACCCAACCAAAGTACCTTAACCCTGTAGTGGAAGCAACTAAATCTCGTCCAAACTCTTCCTTCGCTTCTTGCTGCTAAGTGAAATATGTACATTTGACCAAGGGATATACCTACTGTGAGAAACTCACCACTACTGCAAAATATAAGTCTGACATTTGTCAAACATTAATAAATTATCTTGTCTTATCTTACCCAAGATGGTCTGACACAAAATGCCAAATGCCTATGATAAAGTAGCTGTAATAGGTTCATCTTATTGTTGTAGTTGAAGCTGCTTTATGTGCTAGAAAGAGCACCTGTGCATACTCAAAGTGCATTTGTAGCTTGAGGGGTGTTACACCCTATTTGAATAGGTAAAATTTTAAGTCATAACAAACCTCATTAGCTATTATGGGTGTTGTTGATCAAATTTTGGGCTTTGTTTGTGGCATTATTAGAAGTCCTGGGTCGGTTTTGTGCATATTAAAGTCCAACAGTAGGAGTCATGGTTTTATTTTTTGGGTAAATTGGGGATTGTCCATGATCTCTTGCCATAGTAAATGTCAATATTCTCCTAAATATAGGCATGATACCACCCCCTATCAATGTTCATTTTCAATTCTGAGCACAATTTAAGACTGTCCATGTCCTCCAACAATAATGAATAGGCCTTTAAGCAGTTTTGAGCATGAATTGGATAAGAGAAGCAATAAAACTTGGATGATGGTTTGAATGAAGAGAAGAATTTGAATAACTGATCTACACATGTTTAACAATAGTAAAGAGGGATTTTTAATAGCAGTAAAGAGGAAGTTTTAATAGCCTTTGCATGACTTCACATCATTCAGCCTTTGGAATATTTATTGAACTAGCAGATTTGGAAACCATCAATCAACAATAATTGGCAGTAACCCCTCATACAGCTACTGTGTAATGAGTGCAACATGATGATCACTTGATGTTTGCTATGGTTTAAATCTATTTCGCGCAGAACTGAAAATTGAATTAAAAAACATGCATTTGTTCTATGCATGAAGTTTGGAACCTATCCACCAGTAGTCTAGTATGCAGAATCTGAATTCCTGGCATGAGATATTTGATCAAATCATTGTCTATGCTAAGTTTTCATAAGATATGTTGTATTGTATGTGTAAGTTGTGTGATTCTCGCTTGTGCATATGTTGAATGGAATAGCTATTGTGGCATTTTTACCATTGTCCATGTCAAGGTGCAATTATGGCCTATCTTTTTGTGTGGAAGGCATTGCTACATATGATTGTTTCTCTTTTATATTTCAACAGTCCCCTTTGCTGGGTCTTCCTTCGGCTCTTCCTTTTCACCAGGGCCTGATGATAAAATTTGAGTTGTTTTTCCCATTTCCAACATTTTTTCACTATCTTCACCATTAATGCTGCACTCTTCAATAGGAATAGCACTTGAGAATTTGATTCTATTTATCTGGCAGAACTTTGTATTAACCTCTGGAGAGGAATTACCATCAAAACAAATATTATGTTCTTTTGTTTTCCCACAGTGCACATCCTCTTTTCCTTTATTTCCAGGAGAAGGGCCCTGGCTCCCAGGAATTTCTTTATTTGCCTTTGAACTTATGACTTGGGAAATATAATTGACTTTATGAAAAATTATGGCCATAGTCAAGAAAAATAGTATATAAAATTCATCACATTATCAACCATTTTTCCATAAGTCAGTGGGTCTTGAAAGCCTCATTTGACTCTATTAAGTGTTGAGTATCCACCACCTATGAAAAGTGGGAAACCATTTACACAATTTTTTGTGTGACTACCCTCTCTGACTTAATGGCCATGATAGCTCAACTGCTTATGAACAACTCCCTTGTAGAAATGCGCAAACAACTTTCTTTGAGGAATCAAACCCTTGCAGGGGCTATAACACTACCCCCTCTTTCACCAACTTGGTTGTCCTCTCATGGCTAACAAGAGTCAGTAAGAAATAATTTGCATTTTTAATGAATAATAAATAATGCCCTTATTGGGAAGATTTGTACACAAAGGTCACATCTGGATTGTCATCATTTTACAATAGTTATAGCATACATCAATAATGATGGTCTTCATTTTCATTATCAAGAATACGATGAGGTCAACTTTCTTGTGAAATACTTTTTGAATTGCACTGACTCACTGAGAGATGGATGAGGTTTGACCTGATGTTAAATTTATGATGCTAACAGAAATGAAGGATATTAAACTAAACAGAGAAACTGAGGAACTATTACAAGCTATCAAATATAAACATTCAATATGGAGTGTGATCTTTAAATTTGCTTAGAATGTGTTGACTTGCATTCAGACAAGTTTATTTGGTTCATCAAGCATTATTGTCTTTAGACTTCAACATGTAAGTTGAATTTGACACAGAAGAGAACTTCGAAGAGGGATCATATTAATAGGCAACAAAATGCATTCAGGTTATTGATATCTAAATGTTTACAATCTAGAATTCTGAATCTTCTGATTGTCTCCCTGAATTTTCTGCTTATTTTGGATATAAAATTTAAATATTTATTTTTAAATCAGGGCGACTTGCACCTATTTATAAATTTAGGAAGGCTGCCACACTGGCACCCATCCACACTCAAAATTTGTGTAACCTTGCCTACAACTAATAAATGTTAATCACTACATCAGACTCTTGCTCACTAGGGTTGATGATAGTGAATATTCAAATTATGAAGAAAATTTGGGCTACTGACCTGGCCTGAATTGATAAAATCCAGGTTAGCTTAATCCTTGAGAAGAGCATAAAATTAAAAATTCCCAATCCTTGTGGAATTTAATCTTTGTGATATTGATGGTGCTCCAATTGTGAGAAACACTAGATGCCAATGGTTGGGAACTTGGAAGCAATATTAGATTTAATAATGGACTTGTTGTAGAATACAAAGTAACCAGAGTCTACAACCATGCAGAATTCAAACTCATCTACAAATTTTAGGTTGTATAAGTTGATTAATTAGATAGTGTACTCTGGTCACTAGTTTACTTAGATAGAATGAAGAAACTAGCAGACCTTTATACAAAGATAGCCATGGGGTACAAAAATAGGATTCGGGGAACAACTCTGGAAAAGGTGCTCGGACAAGATAGAAAAAAGCCCAGGATGTCCAAGTCTCTCCCCACAACTTATGACTGCCACTGAACTCCAGGGATCTTTTCCTGTGCTTGGTGGGAGAAGAAATCCCATGAAAATGCAAAATAAGACATGCATTTTTAGGTTGTAATGCATTGCATTGTAATTTAACCCTTCCCCCCAGTTCCATGCAATAAACCTTAAACAAAGTCCCTCTCTCTTAGAATTTTCACAATTTTTTGGGTCATATTCCTAAAGTTTTTATGACTAGAAAAGAGTGGATAAAATTGCCTCCTAAAATGCCAAAAATTCAGAACAACCTCTAATCGTGGGGAAAATATTGTATGGAGAAGGTAGTTGGATTTCAGTCACAAGTTTGGCCATTCCTTTATGCAATTTTAAAGAAATTTGCCACCAAATTGATTTCAAATTCCTAAAATTTTGTGGCGTAGTGATTTTAGCCATCATATCATTAGAAAATACACAAAATAGTTTGCATTTGGCTGGCTTTTGCATATGGGATGCTTTGTGTGAATGATTCAGCTTTGCATGGATACAAAATTCTTAAATTAATGAAGAATGTGTTTTTTTCCTTCACTTTTCCTTTTCATTTGTCTTTGGTTGAGTATGAGATTCAGGCTCAGAGGGTACTTGGTGAGTCTTTCAAGACTCATTGATTACTAGTAAAACTGATTGAGTACTGCAAATTTGATAAATTTGACTGAGCATAGGCTCCTTTTTTTCACCAAGCTAAGTCAACTTGCTTGCTGCTTGGAGGTCATAGCATAAGTATTTCAATGCTTTGGTGTGAGCCTTAAGCATGTCCAGTTCTTGGCTATTCATTGTGTTTGATCATTTACACAAACATTGGTGATCTGTAACTCTTCATATATGATTATATCAATCTGTATTTTTTATGAAGAACTAAATACATTTACAGTGGTCATTTTTAAATAAAAGTAAATTCTATAGTGGCCGATGGAAGGTTATCGTGGTTTTTTATTGTCTTATGTTGTTTTTTATTAGGTGGTTGAGATTCTTGTGTTAATATTTACAACTATGCTTCAATTTTTATGGGTATGGATTATATTATGTTTCTTGTCGTAAATTGTAATTAAATGAGAATAGTTCACTTGCAGAAGGGATTGTTAACACCTGGTTTGTCTTGGGTGAAGTTTGAAAAGGGAAAAAGTGTGGATATTTGCAAAATTATATTTGTTTTATATCCTCTGTTTTAGTCTTGGTTATAAACTGGCATATATATTGTGGAAATAATTATTATGTATATAGACGTCAACGTTGAAACTTCGGGGCCTGTTGATCACTCTAATTGCTTAATTAATTCACAAACAGAGTGCTCAATATAAATTGTCAACCCAGGGAAGTCTGGTTATTTCAAAGGCAATCAAGAAAAATATATGCATAAACACAGTAATTGATTCAGTAAGTTATTACTCACCCAATTCATTCATAACATACCTTGCAAATTACTTACTAAGTATCTAATGTGTTCACTGATCAATCAACTTCAAATGCTAATTCAATCCTCAAGAATCAAAATATTTCATCATCATAAAACAATCCTTCAAATTATATCAATTCTGGAAATGATTGCTTCAAGAGAATAATAACTATTTTACTTTTGCAAGAAGTTAAATCCTAATTTACCAGTGCAAGAAATAAAATATTCTATTCTACAGTTTCATCATACAATAACAAATCTATCAGTTTTAGCAATTCATAAAATAAAACAAACATAAATGAAATTCAGTGACCGAGCACAGGTGTAACAACAATCATTCTACATTTCAATAACACACTTCAAAAAGGGGAATCCCACACCATACAGTCGAATGTTTCAACAAACCACACTTCTATCAATAAGCTCGAAGTTAAATCAAATCGCAGTTCCACACCAAAGCAATCTAAAGATACTAAAAATCGCAATTTAATCCTTCAAATTATATCAATTATGGAAATGACTACTTCAAGAGAAAAATAACTATTTTACTTTTGCAAGAATTTATATCCTAATTTACCAGTGCAAGAAATAAAAGATTATATTCTACAGTTTCAACATACAATAATAGTTCTACCAGTTTCAGTAGTTCATAAAAGAAAACAAACAGAAATGAAATTCAGTGACCGCGCACAGGTGTAACAACAATCATTCTATGATTCAATAACACACTTCAAAAAGGGGAATCACACACCATACAGTAGAATTTTTCAACAAACCACACTTCTATCAATAAGCTCAAAGTTAAATCAAATCACAATTCCACACCAAAGCAAACTAAAGATACTAAAAATCGCAATTTAATCCTTAAAGTATATCAATTATGGAAATGATTGCTTCAAGAGAAAAATAACTGTTTTACTTTTGCAAGAACTTAAATCCTAATTTACCAGTGCAAGAAATAAAATATTATGTTCTACAGTTTTAGCATACAATAAAAGTTGTACCAGTTTCAACAATTCATAAAAGAAAACAACAGAAATGAAATTCAATGATCGCGCACATGTGTAACAACAATCATTCTATGATTCAATAAAACAATAAAACACTTCAAAAAGGGAATCACACACCATACAGTCGTCTGTTTCAACAAACCACACTTCTATCAATAAGCTCGAAGTTAAATCAAATCGCAATTCCACACCAAAGCAAACTAAAGATACTAAAAATCACAATTCAATCCTTCAAATTATATCAATTCTGAAAATGTCTGCTTCAAGAGAAAAATAACTATTTTACTTTTGCAAGAACTTACATCCTAATTTATCAGTGCAAGAAATAAGAAGATTCTATTCTATAGTTTCATCATACAATAACAGTTTCAGCAGTTCATAAAAGAAAACAAACATAAATGAAATTCAATGACCGAGAACAGGTGTAACAACAATCATTCTACATTTCAAAAACACCATACAGTTGACTGTTTCAACAAAACACGCTTCTATCAATAAGATCGAAGTCAAATATAGTAAAGTAAATTCATATATCGTACTGCCAATTTCATTAATATTGTAAAGTGAGATACAACATTCCTTCACTCATACTAAAGTCAAATACAACATGCCAATTTGCATGTCCTCATGCAACAAATTCCAGTGAATCTGAATTTGGGTCAAAACTTCTTCTATGGAAGTTGGTGAGATTGAAGGAGGATTCAGGATTATCTACCTTGTTCATGTATCCCTTTCAATCAACTAGTTCTGCCCAACACTGCTTCTCTGCCTTTTTAGTAAACTTATGTATGATCTTGTACTTCTTTTCAGGCAACCATATAAGAGGAAACCTAAATATCAATCCCAGCCAATTCGGTCCATAGGTATGTAATATCTATGACCTATGATCAGCTGGAATTATCTCAAAAATTAAAACTTACAGTACAACTTTTTCACCAGTGAAGACTAGTTAATAGAACTAGTGGAAAAAGGGCTAGTTTAGGGCACAAACAAATTCGTCCTAGGTTATGAATTTGGGATATTTAGGTTCTTCCAAATGTATGGGTGGATGTGAAGTAGAAAAGGTATCATTTTCAGGGACAACTATCAATTCCTATGCACAAATTACTAGGGTCATTTACATTTAAACAACAGCTAGGTTGATGTCTACTTTGATGCTTCCTAGGCACACCAGCATATGCAAACTAAACTCAATGCTTACACCTGAATGTAAAAAAATGGAATAAATCAAACATTAAACTCCTGATTAGGTGTTGGACAAGTTCTTCTGATAAATTGGGAGGTTCTGGTTGATTTTGGGAGCAAAGAGAGGAAAAATTCTATGTAGGACTGCTCAACTAGTAATTTTCCAAACTCTTCCAAATGGAATGAGATCATATAGGATTTACAATATTAATGTGGGATGGTATTCATAAATGTCTCAGGGACCCAACACAATTGACATAATTGAATTTTGGCATACAGATACTTATTAATTGATAAAGCTGTAAAACTAGTCAATTTCGGGTGCCCAATGAGCTAGTCTTGATTTATGAGGACTCAAACAACCACAGAGGGTTACGAAACTATGATTTTTGTATGTGGATGGATTCTACAGGGGTTTAAAAAACAAAATCAACCTTCAGAAATATAATTAGTTACTTTGAGATCTGTATGATGCATAAAGTGGAAAACAAGTCAATAAAAAGTGTACATTGAGCTAGTCTTTGAAAGATAGGAATCAACTGCCAAAGGATTCTCTTTAATTCATATTCTGATATTTAATGGGGCTCTGATATGTTATTTACAACAAAATAAAATAATACTAAGTTCATTAATCTTAAACATTAAATGGCATAGCCTCAGACATCATAAATAATCTCTGTACTTGAATTAATACAATGATAGAAGAAGGAGATTACAGAAAGGAGTAAGAAGAGAAGGTGTGGTAACTGTATCAGATATGTAGGATGGATTTGAGATTTTGGCTTCTCCTGAGGTGCGCACTATACTTTTGTATCTTCTTGCAAGATCTCCAACTGACTACTATTTCTCTGTGAAACTCTACAGAACCACCTCAAGAAATCTGGATCTTTGCATCAAATTATGAAGGATGGATCTTCACATGAAATGGATGGATCGGATCTTGAAATATGGTATCAATGGCTGCATTGGATCATGTATATAAGAGTGGAACTGGAACTATGGGTCACATCTCCCATAGGTTGGTTAGGGCACATCTCCTTGCCTTGGTAATGTATTGGAGAAAACTCACTATGGCTTGGGAATACCACAACAGACAGATGACTACCAGAAATCTACTCAATTCTAAAAAACAATGCTATTATAAATGACAATGTTAAAACAATGGAGAAATGTAACCAACCTCGATCCAACGTTTGATGTAGATCCCCGTTGGAGCTTTCAATCCGCGCACATCGAGGCACTTGTAATCTGCAAATTAGTCTCGACAACCAATATCTAACAAGTACATGTGATATATAAATAACATTAACATTATCAATAACAATGGTCCATAGTATCATAAGCAAATGCAACCCAATGTATAATAAAAGACATTCACACCATGAATGGACGAGAATATGAGTATTTCTATTAATGAACAAGAAGAAGTACAAAGTGATACGGCCTCTTACTGGCAACCAATCTGAACCAAGATCTAGATCAATCCACTTGTGCCTCCACCACTTCAATCCTCCATGAATGGAAAACTCAAACTAGAAAGGAGTTTGGAAGGTGAACATAAATGGTTCACAACTACAAGGATCAATGAGTGCAGACTCAAGATAGGGCAAAAATCCACTAGAGTTCCTTTACTATTCTCCTCTTCCTCCCGTCCATAAGCCATATGTACTCAATATATAGTCCTCTCAAAGGTAGGTGAAAGGACTCATCGAGATGTTACTTGGGAAGATGGAGAGCCAAAGGTCACCCAATGACCGCTTTTTGGGAGTAAAAAGTAATAAAATAGTGGTTTTTACCATTTTACTTGATACTCGCGGGCTATAGGGATGTAACTCGCGGGTATGCATGCTATAGTGATGCAACATGTGGGTAGGAACAAAAATAGGATAGACTAGTATCACTGAAGGATAAAAATGGATTTGAGTCACTGAAATGGATCCTACAGGCCAAAGAAAGTTGATGCTCACAGGGTGGAAGATTTATGTGTAACAGATGCCCCCTAATGTGTGAGGTTAGAGACTGAAATGTGTTACGATGGTCGAAATACATTATAAAACTTAGAAGTGGAGTGATGGAGACACAAGTGGATAGAACGGATCACTCGTCATAATACAATAGTATCTATGAATACATGTCGGTATAGTACGACAATTTGATACAATGGCCATGAACATGTAGTACATAAGTAGATACATGTCATAAGTGATCATAGCCATGATCCCTCTACAGTAGGATATGGTCTTTTGCTGAAAAGAAGACAACTGGTGCAAACTGGAGGTACAAACTGCTGAAATCTGAGAGGTGATATCTCAGATGTAAAGTCAAAGTCATATGTAGCATACTAAATGCCACAATCGCCTGGGGTCTTCTACACAAGTCTTCGACGATGCAAGTCCCATCAAGTGAATAAAGGAGTTGGGGTCGAACTTGATGAAACATCGTCTGATTACCGGTCATTGATGTATACCATTAATAGACGCGAAATGACCCACCGATAATGAAAATGGGCATCAAGGAACAAAGCACAATCATCAGAGTGTGAATAAATGGGTTGAAGTCAAACACTAGGATGAATCCATCGATTAGGGGACATTGATGTATTCCCAAAACTATCAATGGTGAGAGAACCTGCCACTAATGACTGCAAGCCTCAAGGTACTCAACCGAACTCTAAGCCTCAAGTCCCGGAATAAATGAGTTGAAGTCGACGAAACGAGACTCGCTGGAAGGAGGGCATTAAGGCATTCCCCATAAACCAGCACGAGGTACCAGCAATGCTGAAAGATTTGGAAGATCTCAGGTGAAACAGACTGACTCAATAAGGATGGCCGATATGCAATAGTCAAGATATCTGAGGAGTGGCCGACACTGGTTTCAGGACTTCCTTTGAACAAGAGCATGAGCAAATGGATAGACTCAGGCAGCATAGACTTGACACAAACTGTGCAATGCAGGAGGCATTACAAAGGGCTCCATAATGACTGGAAGCTTAACCAATCAGTGGAGAAAATTGAGAAACAAGTACAGCTCCTAAGGCCCAACTATAGTCCCGACTCATAATGTACGGAGTGGAATGAATGCTCTATTCAAAGGCGACACAACATCTGCCGACAAGAAATAATGACCATAATCCCGTCCGGCTTTTTGGAGTATTTGATTTTTTTGTCTTTTTCATATTTGGGAAAATCTTGGAAAAGAATAAAATTGCTTATAGTAGAACAAGTGAGGGAACGAGTGTCAAATAGCTATCAGACTAGTCCCAAGCAGTGGAACATACCTATGCTCAATGCAAGGAAGTGCATGCAGGATGTGGACACTCGGGGGTGTGTTCCCTCAGGGTCAAAGGGTCATCAAATTGTGAAGGTAAAATATATAAGCTCTGCAGGGCTCGACAGGGAAAGTGCTCAGGCACTAGGCTGACAATTGAGTAAGTGGGAGCCGGCACAAGGTTCAAGCGACAAGCAGGATGATGCAATGAAATCACAACATGATATAACTGAGGGGAGTCCTTAAGGGAGATGGCCAGCATAAGACAAAGTAGAGTATGAATCTTTATCGCAACGTCATGGCGTGACTACAAAGGACTCCAATCCTGAGGACAAACAACAACATGGGCACCAAAATGCATAACGGGGTTCTAACTAGGGTACCCATGTTCGGGAAAGTCCTACCGCCACATGACGACACTTCTATAACAGTGTGAAGGTTCCGTGTCAGTCATGAAGCGGGGTCACACCTAGGGTTTATGAAAATGGTCAACAGGTCAAATGCACAATGCGTGTGGAAATGGCATCTAACCTATATGCCAGGTGTGAAACATACTTACCGTAGGTGTGAAATGGATCAGAACAACTCTCGCCAAGGAAATATGTTGAAAAAACACTACTCCATAGTTCATAACGGCCCAAAATGGCAAAAACTATAGAAGAGTGAGTCCAGAAAATTATAAATAGTAATTAAATTTAATAATTTTCAATTCATTTGCACTATTCACCATTTTGGAGTTGAGTGGTAAGTTTGCACCTGAAACTTCAAGCGCCGATCGTGGGAGCTACGAGCAACCGTTCAACGAACCGTCGGGAGCAGGTTAGTGGTCACTGCCATACCTTTCATTTAAGTGCTTTTATTTCAATTTTGGTCAATGGGATATTTTGTTTGGCCAAGCCTTAAATGGCTTCGGCGCTACCCGCGGGCTGTAAGTATGCGGGTCACGGGTAGGGAATCAAACGCACAGTCAAAAAACTGACTGCCCGCGTCTACCTGCACCTGTCTACAATATAGCCCGCGGGTACGGCCGTGAAGAATTTTTTAAGCATCAAACTGACTAAAAATCTCTTGCTTTGCACTCCAGGATGGTTCTAGAGTGGAGGGAGAGAGAGCATGACCAGGTAGATGAGGCCGTATGCAACGATTTGCAAGCACAACAAGCATTGCAAGCATGTGGCTTATATAAATAATGGAGTCTCGGGGGCTCAAGGGCCCAAAACCTACTACTCCGTCATCTGATCAACTACTGGGATGTGGATGCTCAACACTTCATCCTCAACGGGCAAACACTGACACTAGATGTAGAGGATATCTATGTCGTTACAAGTTTGTCCCGTAGAGGGGAAGTGGCTAGTCTTCAGTCACGGACCGTGGGTGGTGGGATCACTGTGCAAGACTACATAGCGCGGTATTGTCCCGCAAACACACGACCAGTGGGAAGTGAAGTGCCAGTCAATCTCATAGTGGACTTGAGCACAAAGATCATAGTGGAAAATATGGTGCGGATCACAGGACCCAAAGCACTACATCAGGCATCCAGACCGGTGATGTTCTACGCATCACAATGCTTGCAGCCTACTATATTCGACTGGTGTACTACTCTGCTGGTGTCTATGAAGACACAACTGATGGAATGCAAAGAGGGGGAGGCCAAAAAATTTGGGTATGGTAGCATCCTCTGCAGTTTCTTCTTTGAGAGGGTTCTGGGACTTAGCCCGAGGGTGGATGTCTCTCCTCACACTCTCCGAGATCCAGCCCTGACCCGGTGGCCTGACATACTGACACGACAGGGTGGTGGCTGTCTGGCGTCACCATATAATGAGTATTTCTTCCGCTGGTGGAACCGGCAGGTGATTGCTATCAAGGACTACCCCTATGCGGGGATAGACTTCAGACATGACCGTGACATGCCGCTCCCACCAGGTGTAGCTTTCGGAGACATCAGTGAGTACTCTTTTGGTTTTGTGTTTTTAAATTTTTATGGATTTTTTTATTATAGTTGAAATGCAAAAAATATTTTTGGTGGTAATGTCATGTGCTAATGGGTGACTGTTTGCTCGTAGACAAAGGCCCAGTGAGACCCGAGGGCTTCTCGAGACATGGTCGTCGGGGTAGAGATGAGGTGGCAGCAGATGCTGCAGCAGGGCACACACTACAGACGTTGTGGCGCAACATATCACGGATGGTTTCCCGAGTACCACTGATAGAGGTAGCCCGACTACCTGAGGCTATGCAGCGCTAGGTAGTGGGTGTTCCTGGTGAGTGGGTTTGGCTATTGTAGCGGATGGCCAACGCAGTACAATACTACTATGAGACTCATCCTGTCGAGTCGGCAGCTAGACCTCCTCGGAGGGAGTAGATATCTCAGGGTCTCATCATTTTTGTATCGATATGTATATTTTTTAGGGCTACGAGATCCAGTCTTGTATGACACTACCATTTTTGGACATATTTATATATATATACAACTTTGGTTCTCAGTTCTACTATGTGTGTATGGTACAAATGTATGAATGTCTTTGTATTTATGTGCTTCATGATGAATGTGACAAATTCCAATCTAATACATAGTTAGCGTATGCATCAGATATATAATTATGACTTCTCGGAATGTGAATATATGTAATGGAAACAAAATGTCTCTCCAAGAGTCGTACCTTAAGGAATATCCGTAGTAATGTAGGGTCTTGTACACAGTACTGCCCATTCAGCCGAGACACAACTAGTTGTGAATCCAGGTGGACTTCTAAAGACTGGATGTCATGTGAAATGGCATCCCGAAGTAGCTCAACAACGACACTATACTCAGCCACATTGTTAGATGTAGGACCGAGACAAGCACCTCTTGAAGACACAACTAGATGGTCAGGTGAAAAGATAACCCAGGCATCAGAAGCAAGCTGCTGCGTATGTCGGCTAGCACCATCCACGAAACCTAAGAACGTAGGACATCCCGCTGACATCTGTCAATCAAATAGAGGCTAATCAACAAATCCGACAACCAAAAATACAACCTAGACTATGTACAGAAAAACTATACAATAGTGTACAAAAGTATCAGCCCGAACCAAAGGTTCAAGCGTAATACCGCTTGAGGTAGAGCCCATTTCTAGGCTCCTTCAAGACAACTCCCTCGTAATCTTCTAACTCATAAGCTCCATTTTCAAGGACACGCCTCACAATGTAAGGACCGTGCCACATGGGATTGAACTTGCCTACCCCCAAGGGTTCTTTAGCTTGGTCATACAAGAGTACCAAGTCACCTTCAGCATATTGTCGGGGACGGACAGACCTATCATATTGAACCTTGACATGATGCTTGTTAACATCAATGTCCACAGCGGCATCTCGACGGTGTTCGTCAAGTTTCTCGAGGTGTACTAAACGCTGCTCAATCTCCGTCGTATCTGGGAGGATCTCTATGGCTAGCTTGAGCAAAGGAATCTCGCATTCAATCGGTAAAAGTGACTCCACACCATGAACTAACTGGAATGGTGAGAACATGGTGGCATTCTTAACTGCGATTCGATATGCCCACAAAGTAGGATATAACATGATATGCCAATTGGTCTTGCTTTGTTGGATGGTACGTTGGAGAATGGTCTTCAAAGACTTATTGACTGCTTCAACTTGACCATTCGCTTGAGGATAGTAGGATGACAAGTGTTCCTAATGAAACCCAAGCTTGAGAGACAAATACTCCATCATCTTATTTTGAAAGTGACTACCATGGTCAATGACAATCTCTTTCGGGATACCGAATCAAGTGATAATCTGGTTGAACACGAAATGGGTTGTAGTAGCACCATTGGCTTTAACGGTAGGCATGGCCTCAGCCCATTTGGAAAAATAATCCACAGCCACGATAATATGATGATGCCCCCCAGCCGAAGCTGGTTTGCAATCGATGAAATCTACCCCCCACTTAGTGAAGGGACCGACGGTGACAACCAGATGGAGGGGCGCTGGATGCGAGTGTATGTTCCGAGAAAACACCTGGCAAGGGTGACATCTCTTCACAATGTTAATACAATATTTAAAGATAGTAGGCCAAAAATAACCCATTCGCATAATACGCTGGGCTGTAGCAAGCCCGGATAAGTGACCACCACACGCCCCCGCATGGCAATCATTAAGTACCCGTTATGCTTCTTCGTGAGTCAAGCAACGACGGAGAATGGAATCCTTTCCTCGACGATACAAAGTGTCACCGACGATAGTATAATCTTTAGCGTGATGTCTCACACACCGTCGCTCGTCTCGTGAATAATGCAGAAGAAACTTCAAAGTTTGGAGATATCTAATGAAATCCCCATACCAAGGGTCCTCGATTGAGATAAGAAATAAATGTTCATCCACAAAGGAATCTTCATGAATGACATCCTCATCAAGCCGTGGAAGGTTCGACATAAGCTCAACGAACACCAATGATTTCACCGATTTTGCAGAAGCAAACTCGAGATCAAATTCCTGAAGGATCACAATCCATTTATTATACTTACCCCCTATAAGGCGTCGTGAAAGCATGAACTGAAATGGATTGATATGAGCTACAACAGTGGTGGTTCGAAGCAAAATGTAATGCCGTAACCGCTGTACTGCATGAACAGTCGCAAGTGCCAACTTTTCTATGTGGGTGTACCTTAGTTTAGCGTATACTAAATTTCAACTAAGATAATAGATAACATGCTCGACGAGCGCATCATCCACCTGAACTAAGACCATGCCAATAGTCTCTTGAGACGCGACCACATAAAGAATGAAATCTCGTGTAAAGTCCGGCGAACTAAGCATAGGGGTCGATACCAGAGCATTCTTAAGGGTGTCGAAATACTGCTGGGCTCGCTCATCCCAGATAAAAGGTGTGTCTTTCTTCAATAGGTGTGCGAAACCTTTAGTAATACTGGCATAGTTAACTACAAACCGACGCAGAAAAGTAGCTCTCCCTTGGAGGCTCTGAAGTTGAAACAGATTATGCAGAGGAGGCAACTAGAGTATTGCCTCAACTTTGAGAGGATCGACTCTAATACCCTCCTTCGAAACTATGAATCCTAGAAGGCGACCAGTCCTAATAGCGAAGATGCATTTGTTTGGATTCAATCAAATTTTGTAGTGGATACATCATTCGAGAATCATACAGAGGTGCTTGTGGTGGTCCACTCTCTTGCGAGAATGGCCCGCAAGATCATCCAAGAAAAGTTCCATAATCTTCTTAAGATCGTTAAAGGCATAGGTCTTGGCTCGCTGAAAAGTAGCTCCGGCGTTCTTGAGGCCGAAGGGCATTTTCCGGTACGCAAAATTTCCCCATGGACAAATAAATGCCGTCTTATGTTGGTTCATGGGGTTGATTTGAATCTGATTATAACCCGAGAATACATCCATGAATGAAAAAATCTCACTTCCTGCATAAGCATCCAATATTTGATCAATGAATGGCGTGGGGAAGTTTTCTTTCGGACATGCATGGTTCAAATCTCTAAAATCAGTGCATACACGGATCGTTCCCTGCTTCTTATCCACAGGAATATTAAGTTTAAACCAAATAGACAAGCAAGATCACTGAAAGAAACATAATCACAAGATAGACACAGAATATACCCTGGGAAACCCTCATGGGGTAGAAAACCCAGCAAAGCTTTCCTCAATAAGATGATCAACCAAAATACAAGATGTGCTCCTTCCTTCTTTGTCTCCTCAGCAGATCTCCCAGACAAGTGCGCACTCTTCCACAAGTGAGTGAATGATCTAATGAGGAGTTCACCTCTCTTATTTATACTGACTCCCAACTGACTAAAAGACCTATTGGGGCCGACCTCTCCTGGAGAAGTCTAATAACCCCAAAAATATAACCACAGGGCCGACCCCCACATGGTGGGTCTAATAACCCTAGTTAATACAAACCCTCGGAGGAACAAACATCTCCGGATACATAATAGGGTTACCTCGGAGGGATGAAACATCTCCGGAATAATAAAGTACAAATATAATATTCTTTGAAGTTACAATATTCAACACTCCCCCTTAACGAGAAGGATATTATAACAACATCTGCAGGAGCAAGGAGTCACTATACATGATACATCTATAAATCATCGGAAGCTTTCTTCAATTTGTCTTCATCAGTAACTCAAACAGTTACTGGTACATCAATGTGATCATCAGCATCGTCATCATACGATCAGCAGCATCGTCATCACACGATCAGCAGCATCGTCATCACACGATCAGCAGCATCGTCATCACACGATCAACAACATCATCATCACACGATCAGCAACATCGTCATCACACGATCAACAACATCGTCATCACACGATCAGCAGCATCGTCATCACACGATCATCAGCATCATCATCACACGATCATCAGCATCGTCATCACACGATCAGCAGCATCGTCATCACAAGATCAACAACATCGTCATCACACGATCATCAGCATCGTCATCACACGATCAGCAACATCGTCATCACACGATCAGCATTAGTACAAGTATTCATGCTAATGCAAGTGACCATATAAACAATACGAGTATCCTACCGATACAAGTAGCCACATCATCAATACAAGTATCCTACCGATACAAGTAACCACATCATCAATACAAGTATCCTACCGATACAAGTAACCACATCATCAATACAAGTATCCTATCGATACAAGTAACCACATCATCAATACAAGTATCCTACCGATACAAGTAACCACATCATCAATACAAGTATCCTATCGATACAAGTAACCACATCATCAATACAAGTATCCTACCGATACAAGTAACCAAATCAAAAATCACTTTCTCGGAGACCATACGTCTACGGATCAATTCAGGGACCGAAGTCCGGGGATGATACAATCCCCACTTCTCGGAGACCACACGTCTACGGATCAATTCAGGGACCGAAGTCCGGGGATGATACAATCCCCACTTCTCGGAGACCACACGTCTACGAATCAATTCAGGGACCGAAGTCCGGGGATGATACAATCCCCACTTCTCGGAGACCACACGTCTACGTATCAATTCAGGGACCGAAGTCCGGGGATGATACAATCCCCACTTCTCGGAGACCTCACGTCTACGGCTCTCTTTAGGACTGAAAGTCCAGGGATGATCCAATCCCCTCAACTGTCCACTAAGGACTTCATTCTCGGAGACCTCACTTCTACGGCTCTCTTTAGGACTGAAAGTCCAGGGATGATCCAATCCCCTCAACTGTCCACTAAGGACTTCATTCTCAGAGACCTCACGTCTACGACTCTCTTTAGGACTGAAAGTCCAAGGATGATCCAATCCCCTCAACTGTCCACTAAGGACTTCATTCTCGGAGACCTCACGTCTACGGCTCTCTTTAGGACTGAAATTCCAGGGATGATCCAATCCCCTCAACTGTCCACTAAGGACTTCATTCTCGGAGACCTCATGTCTACGGCTCTCTTTAGGACTGAAAGTCCAGGGATGATCCAATCCCCTCCTGTATTCTCATCTATACAGGTACAAATATCCAAGAGCATGTATCACATCAAAACATGTATACATCATTAATCAAAACATGTATACATCACACCAAAACATGTATACATCTAGCATGTATTCTCACTAATACATTTAATCATCAAAACATGTATACATCTAGCATGTATTCTTACTAATACATCTAATCATCAAAACATGTATACATCATACCAAAACATGTATACATCTAGCATGTATCAAAACATGTATCCATAAAAATAGAAGATATGTAAGAGTTCTAAATCTAAATAATTGTAAGTAGCTAAGTGAAACAAAACAAAATTGTTATCAAATACTATACTACTCCCCCTTTCGAGGAGGGTCCTTCTGGACTATACCAAGCATGTCTCGGAAGTATTCAAACTTTACTCGAGACAGAGGTTTAGTCAGGATATCGGCAATCTGATCCTCAGTGCTTATATACTCGAGCTTGATGGCTCCTCTCTGCACCATGTCTCGTATATAGAAGTAACGGATCTCAATGTGTTTTGACTTATCATGAAACACAGGATTTTCAGTCATCTTAATACAGCTTTGATTATCACACATAATCACAGTGGGATCCATTTCTAAGTCAAAAAATTCTAGATAAAAGTTTCCGAAGCCACACTGGTTCACAGCTGGCTGAGCAAGCGGCTATATATTCTGCTTCAGCAGTACTGAGGGCCACACTAGATTGTTTCTTGCTGAACCAGGAGATCATGGGAGATCCAAGACCATAACATCCGCCTGAAGTACTTTTTCTGTCTGAGACACTACCTGCCCAATCAGAATCTGAGTAACCATGTAACTTGAGTTCATTACCTGCAAGATAGTATAGGCCAAAGTCCACTGTACCTTTTAGGTACCTCATTATATGCTTTGCAGCTATAAGGTGAACCTTTCTAGGTTCTAGTAGATACTGACTTAGGGTATTTACGGTAAAGCATATATCCGGCCTAGTATTTGTCAAATACATCAATGATCCAATAATTTGTCTATATAGGGTTATGTCCACTAGTTCTGATGAATCATTAACTAATAGTTTCAGGTTGGAGTCCATGGGAGTGGCCATGGCTTTACACTCCAACATATCAAATCTTTTGAGAATCTCCACAGTATACTTACCTTGATTTAGGAAGATTCCTTTTGGCTCTTGCCACACTTCTAGGCCTAAGAAGTAGTGCATTAATCCGATATCTTTCATTTCGAACTCTGAAGAAAGCTTCTTCTTGCTTTCAATAATTTGATTCTCATTTCCGATAGAAATAGATCATCTACATATAATAGCAATATAACAGGTTCATCATCCATCACTTTAAGATAAAGATTGGGGTCAGCTTTACTTTTGGTAAAGCCCATGCTTGTTAAGAAACTGTCAATCCTTCCGTACCAAGCCCTGGGAGCTTGCTTCAATCCATATAGTGCCTTTTTCAGTTTGCATACATGGGTCCTTCCGTATTTGACCTAAAAACCTTGAGGTTGTTCTATGTATACTTCTTATTCAATTACACCATTCAGAAAAGCTGTCTTAACATCCATTTGATGCAATTTCCATTTCATCATGGATGCAAGTGCCATGATAGTTCTAATTGAAGTATACCTAGCAACAGGTGCAAAAGTTTCTTCATAGTCAATTCCCTCCTTTTGAGAGAATCCTCTGGCTACAAACCTTGCCTTGTATTTTTCAATGCTACCATCTGCAGCATGTTTTATCTTGAAAATCCATTTGGAAGAAACCACACTTTTATCTCTTGGTTTGGGGACTATATCCCAGACATCATTTTTCATTATCGACTGATATTCTTCTGTCATTGCTTCTACCCATTCTTTCTTTTGAGCTGCCTCTTCATAGCTAGTAGGTAGTTGATCCACAAGATCACACATCAAGGCCATATAGTTGGACACTAGCTTTGGTTTCTTTCTTTCTCTAATGGAGCCTTCAGGAGCACCATATTTTTTAGCCCCTTTGATAATATCTCTAGCCCATGCTGGCCTTCTTTTCTTTGATAAATCTGATATAGGAGGTTCTTGTGGTTCCAGCATGTCATGATCCTCTGGTGGATTGTCTTCAGGGATGTGAACAGCCTCTGAGCTTCTAGAAGAAGGATCTTCTTCATAGATTTCTTCAAGTTGGCATTTTCTAAATTTCTTGAGAGCTGCTTATTCATCAAAAGTTACATCTCTACTGATTTCTATATGATGAAAGCCTGGTATGTAAATCCTGAAAGCTTTGGATGATTCACAGTAACCAACAAATATTCCTTTCTTACCAGAAGGATCCAACTTGGTTCTCTTTTCTTTTGGAATGTGGATGTACACAGGACACCCAAATATTTTAAGATGGATTACCTCGGGCTTCTTTCCAGTAAACACTTCTTCTGGAGTTTTGAAATCAAGAGCACTATGAGATAATCTGTTTTGAACATATACTGCTGTCTTGGCTGCTTCAGCCCATAGATACATGGGAAGATCCTGGTCATGTATCATAGCTTCCATGATGGTTCTATTTTTCCTTTCTGCAACCCCATTTTGTTGGGGATTGTAGGGAGTGGTTAGTTCTCTCTTGATTCCAACTTCTTTACAAAATTCTTCAAACTCTTTTGAAGTATATTCTCCACCATTTCCTGTTCTGAGAATCTTGATTTTCTTTTCTGAAAGATTTTCTATTAGAGCCTTGAACTCTTTGAACTTTCCAAAAAATTCATTCTTACCTTTTAGAAAGTATATCCAGGTTTTCCTTGAATGATCATCAATGAATGAGAGATAGTATTCAAATCCACTCAGAGAGATGGTGGGCATTGGGCCACATACATCTGAGTGTATTAACTCCAAGATACCTTTAGTCTTTGTTTCACTCTTTGGAAAGGGGTTCTTGATATTCTTCCCTTTCTTACATCCTTTACATGAGCCATCATGATCAACCTTCAAATCTGGTAGTCCTATGACCACCTTGCTTACATAGGGTAAGGCTTTGTAGTTAATGTGAGCTAGTCTTCTATGCCATAGCTCACTGGGACTAGAGGTTTCATGAACAAAGGCAGCTTCTGGATGACCCTTGAGTTTATACAAACCTCCTTCCTCTTCACCAATAACAATTTCATCCTTAATAGATTTGCCTTTGGACCACATTAACACTTGTCCATCAATGAATGCAACTCTATAGCCTTTCTTGTCTAATGCTGAGATTGAAAGCAAATTCTTCTTCAATCCTGGAACATACAAAACTTCCTTCATCTTCATGGGGGTTCCAGAATCGAGTTTGTAGTTTGCTTCACCAATTCCCTTAATGGGATATTGATAGTCATCTCCTAGAGATACCTTTTGGGGAGAAGACTTTTCTTCAAGATTTGAGAGAGTCCTTTTCTGACCTGTCATGTGCTTTGAAGCACCACTGTCAATAAGCCATGTACCTTCTCCAGGGGTTATAGATCCAGAGAGTGCGGAGAAGAGAACATATTCTTCTGCATCTTCTTCTGTATTTCTCCTTGACCTTCTTTTGAAGAAGGTCCTTTCTTCTTCTTCCTCTTCATTTCTAGGTCTTTTATTGTGAGACCTTTCTTCCTCTACTTCTTCTTCTTCACTATCATCTTCTGCAAGATGTGCTTGGTGTCTTTTGGAGTGAGTACCCTTTTTCTTCTGTAGAGGGAAATCTCTAGCAATGTGTCCTATTTTGTGAGAAGAAAAGCACTGGAAAGAAGAGTAATCTCTTCTTTGAGTAGTTCCTCTTTTCTTCTGAAATCTGTGTGGAGGATGAGACTCCTTGTGACTACCCCTTTTAGAGTAGGATTGATTCCTTCTTCTTTTGGTGTGGGTGGCCAAGGCTTGGTCATCCTCTTTGAGCAAGGCTTCTCGATTTGCAACCCTAGCCTCCTCTTGTACACAATCCTCCCAAACTACATCAAACTTCATACTTTCTTTTCTGGCACACATAGTTTGAATGAATGACTCCCAAGGTCTAGTGAGACCATTTAGAGCTGTCATCACAAGTTCATCTTCATCAAGAGTATCACCAATGGCATCTAGTTGCTCCTTGATTAGAGAGACTCTTGAGAAGTAGTCTTGAATGGATTCTCCTTTGTGCATCTTGGTACTCTTCAACTGAGTCCTTATATTCATCTTCCTATTGATGTTCTTTCCCTCATACATTCTTCCTAGGGCATCATACATTTCCTTTGGAGTCTTCTTGGAAGCCACTTGGGGAATCAAGTGGTCTTTAATAGAATTAGCTATGATTCTCTTTTCCCTAATCAAATCCTTCCTGTGTTTTTCTTTGGCTTCATCTTCTTCTGGTTCTGCAACTTCCTCCTTGATATAATGAGCAAGATCATTCTCCTCAAGAATGAGACCAATTCTGTATTTCCATGCCCGAAAATTTTCTATACCTTCTAGCTTGTCTTCAAGCTTAGTGTTTGGAGCCATCTTCTCTTGGGGGAGTCCAAGAGACAGAGTAGACTTACCTGGAAAGTTACTTTTCACTTTTCCGGAATCTGGAACAGAATTTTATCGCACTTTTGGTAGAATTAGGGTTTAACTTTCCCGGAGTTCTACCCAACCAAAAAGTTCGATCTATAGCTCAAAAGAATGCTCTTGAAAGGGGCTATCCAGCCATGTAATCAGAATTCAAAAATTCCAACTTTTTTTCTGAAACCAAATTCTGACGTATCGCACTTTTGGTAGAATTAGGGTTTGGATTTCCCAGAGTTATACCCAACCAAAAAGTTCGATCTATAGCTCAAAAGAAAGGTATTGAAAAGAGCTATCCAGCCATGCAACCAAAAATCAATAATACCAACTTTGGGCTGAAACCCTAACTTCACTGGAGAGAGAGAGAGATGTATTCTTACCTTGTGAAAGATGTCCTATTCAGTCTAGCTCTGATACCATGTTAAGTTTAAACCAAATAGACAAGCAAGATCACTGAAAGAAACATAATCACAAGATAGACACAGAATATACCCTGGGAAACCCTCATGGGGTAGAAAACCCAGCAAATCTTTCCTCAATAAGATGATCAACCAAAATACAAGATGTGCTCCTTCCTTCTTTGTCTCCTCAGTAGATCTCCCAGACAAGTGCGCACTCCACAAGTGAGTGAATGATCTAATGAGGAGTTCACCTCTCTTATTTATACTGACTCCCAACTGACTGACTAAAAGACCTAATGGGGCCGACCTCTCCTGGAGAAGTCTAATAACCCAAAAAATATAACCACAGGGCCGACCCCCACATGGTGGGTCTAATAACCCTAGTTAATACAAACCCTTGGAGGAACAAACATCTCCGGATACATAATAGGGTTACCTCGGAGGGATGAAACATCTCAGGAATAATAAAGTACAAATATAATATTCTTTGAAGTTACAATATTCAACAAGGAATGGGGTTTGACACCCATTCGGTAAGGGGAACGGGGTAGATGAAACCAGCTTTGAGCAGTTTCTCCACCTCTGCCTTAATAGCAGCTGCCTTCCTAGGGTTCACAGCACGTAAGCGTTGTCGAACCGGTTTAGCATCAGGATACGTTTTAATCTCGTGTTCAACAATGCGGGGGTCTATTCCTGGAATCTCCTCATATGAGCAGGTGAAAAGCTTCCCAGAGTTCAGTAAACAAATCAGTGTAAATAACATTCTCCTCAGGAGTGCAATCGTCACTGATGTAAACATTCTCAATCTTTCCGGGAGTGCGGGAGATGTTGATCGAAGTGGTTGGGGAAATATTGGCCATATTCCCCTCCAAGAAAACATCATGCGACTGCAAAAGAGCCACAGGGTGACCAACCATCTCAGCTAGAATCATCCTAAACTCCTCCTGCTCAATGACCTCAAGGTTGGGAAGGAAATAAGATCGATGGTGCATATCTTCCCAAGTCCTCTCACTACCACACATGGATTCGAGGATAGCTTCATCGATCGCAAAGTATCATCGAGGAAATCGTGAGAGCAAGATGAGTTGGCTGCCCAAACTGGCAGCGTAACGGGATCTTCTTCAACTGTTTGGGGAGAAGAGAGATCCGGATCTGCAGTGGTTTGTTGGATGTGATCGTAAGTGAGCTCCACTACAAATAAAGGCATAGACATCTCGACGTGCGCAATGTCTCCACACCTAGAATTCGCGGATGGAAAAATCCATGGATCACCACAATAGGAAGTCCAGAATGGCATATCGAAGGAGGAGGCGCACTATCGGAAATGGTTCCAATAAAATTCACAGGTGCAGAATGGTTAAAAGTTCCCATCAACGAGGGGTACATTCCAACACCTATGTTCCCAGTTTCCAACTAAGAATCAGAAACTTGCAAGACTACTGATCCCGTGGATGCTGTGGAAGGAGTGCCAACATAATCCAGCTGATCGATCATCACAATTTTTCCTTCATGGGGAAAGAAAATAACTCGAAATACAGTAGACGCGACAACCTTCATAGCGTACATCCAGTTCCGACCCAGTAAAAGGTTGTAGTTGATGGGCGCATCAACCACTTCGACTTCAATAAGCATGGACTTACGTCCCAAGGAGACAACAAGGGAAGGGATAATTCGATGCGGCGTAAAAGATCTGCCGTCGAATGCAGTGAGTGTAGTTATAGACGCAAGTAGGGGAGGAGAGCCAAGAGATTTCCAACAAGTCAACGACATTACCGACGCAGAAGCACCTTCATCAACCATAGTAAGTTTGACGAATCTCTTGAGGCAAACCACCTGGATTTGAAAAGCCACGTGGTAAGGAAAGCGAGGTTGGACATCAGTAGTATCGAACTTGATAACACTAGGATTTCCCCCATCCTGAACTCCTAAGGCACTCAAAAGGGCATGCTTCTGAGAAGGACAAGCTTGCAAAACTTCAAGAGCCGATATGGCACACGAATTTTGTCCCAAATATTCTACGATGGAGTAGTTCTGGGCGGCTCGAGCATTAGGATTATGCGTGGAGCGCTTGAGAACACCTTTCGGTATCCGCAGCATAATGAAAGGCTTCTCGATATGCAAGTAATTATCAGGAGGAGGGGGAGGCTCATTCCCCAAATTCAGTTGTGGTGTACCATAACCACGTTGACGAGTAGCAACACAAACCTCCGACTAAACCATATTCACACATCCATAACCACTAGTATTGGAAGAATACGTTGTCGTTTCATTAGTACCATAACCAGTGGTGGGAGCATACGAAGCCATGTTTTGGTGATGAGGTAGGGGATCCTTCAACACAGTTGGGCTCTGTGCCAAATGCTTCGATGCTTCTTCAATACGAGGACATAAGTGAGTAAGATGATTTTCCCCACAAAGCTTGCAAGGGAATTTCACCTTACGCCTAGGTTTACGATCCTTGCCAGCATTACCGCCTTCCCGAGGAGGGTTGGCATTCTCTTTACGAGGAGTATTAAGATTGCTATTGTTGTTATTTCCATTTTTTCTACCCCTACGATTATTTCTCCCCTTTTTCTTACCACCAGGTTGCTGGTTACCCGACGGTTTTGTTGATTGCACATTGTGTACATCAAACGACGGAGTGGAAGTGGACAAGGTGTGAACCTGTCCGGGTGCAGACTGGTTTAGCGAAATTTTTTGCATTTGATTAGCTACCAAGTCTACAGGGCGAGTGCATGTGGACCCCATGATGCCATCGGCATGTGGTCCAGGAACTGACGTGGGCTCATGTCTTGTTCTCGGTGCGTCAGGAATAATTTCATACAAAATGCCAGACTGAGAGTAAAGAAGATCTAATTGCTGGACTTTCAAGATAGCTTGTTCCTTAGTCATAATGTCAGACATCGAAACATCCTTAGCAATATATGGAAGTAAAGACTTAAGGAACCATTCCAACAGGAACTCTGGAGGAATGTTGGCTTTCACTAATCTCTTCCGCCGACGCCACTCTTGAACGTGGTCAGAAATATGTGTGGCCTTATTCTGACGAAAGGTGGACAACAACTCAGTACTAGTATCATAGCGAACTGGAAACTGGAAATGGTCTAATAAAACTAAATCAATATCATTGAAATCCCCATAGGTGTTTCCGGGCAACTCCACATACCACTTCACGGCTGCCCCCGTGAGGGTGCGTTGAAATAGTCGTAATCGAATGGAATCATGATTCAAAGAGTTGGAGGAACACCAAAGGTGAAATGTCGTGACATGATCTCCCGGGTCCTCACCACCTTTCCCCTCAAACTTTGGAATATCCAAAGGGATCTTGGTAGGGACCGGGTGCCAAGTAGGGTCATGACACACCGGATCATTCGTGAGCTTCGAAAGATCCGGGAGATTCAAGCGTGAAAGGAACGGGAGCTACGGCTGGAAAGCTTGATTATAAGCTCCCATAAAAGGTTGATTGAATGGAACTATGTTATACGATGGACCAAAAGCTTGACCATGAGGATTAAACTGCTGATACTGATGACCTGACGGCCCATAAGCTTTCCCATGGCCATAGGATGGATAACCTCCCCCTATCTGACCCATTTGAGAGTAAGCAGGTATATGCGCATTTTGAGCACCATATTGGGGTGGTGGGTGATACTGGTGGCCAGCACCGACTATGTTGTAGTAAGGGTTTCCACCATGGGTATGGGGCATTTATGTACTATTCATAGTGGGAACCGTGTTTTATCGACCGTAATGGTATGGTATGTTCCCACCCCCAATATTCGGATTAGCTTGAGCAGTCGTGTGATGACCATAAGCATGAGAAGTATTCCGAGGTCCAATATGGGCGTGACCAGTAGCAAGGTTGGTGGTGTGATGTCCATATGGATATGAAATATTCCCACCCCCTACATTACTATTACTAGCGGTGGAAGTGGACGCAAAAGTATGTGGCATGTGTCCACCCCCGTGGTTGGGAGGAATGGTATCATGTGCAAAAGTGGTCCTGGGTTGACGAGTAGCGGCATGTGTATTAGGTGGTGTATGGCGAGATGTTTTTCGGACAACATTTCGACTAGGTTGGGTATTCCTAGGAGGTGGTCGCGTTCCAACATTAGCATGGTTAGGAATTTGACCAGTCCCCATACTATGTGAGTGGGTGGACAACGTAGTGCCCCCAGCTTGGGTAGTGCCCCCAGTGGGTACAGTATGGCTAACACTTTGACTAGTGCCAGCATGAGTACCAACCATAGTGGGAGTTTCGACAGTATTTTGACTAGGCATACCAAAAGAGAGTGCAGTGGGGTTGACCATAGGGCCGGAATCATCATGAGTATCAAGCCTCCTATATCTAGAATCACGTGGAAACAAAGGAACGAAAGGATTGTCTTGTTCTTCCTCCTCGGGTAAGTCGGGCATCCCATAAAGATAATTATCCAGATTTGAAGGATCAAACAGATCCCGGTCAAGTGGATTAGTCCAAATAGAACCAGGTTGAGTCGCAGGTGGATCACCTCCCCAATCCTCAAGAGAAGTCTGGGGATCAGAAGTATGTTCAACTCTAACCGAAGGAGTAGAAAGGTCTTGCCCGATATCAGGATGTGTAGCCATGTAATCCTCAACGTAAGTCGCGTAAGAACCTAAAGACTCAGAGGGAGCCCTCTGGCATCCTCTAGTAATACGTTGTGTAACCAAAGCTAGCTTTAAACCATCCAAACGACGGGACCGGCAGAGAGTAGGGCTCCGTGCCACATTCTCTCCGGAGAGAGACACAGTGTCTCCTAAAGGCCAACTATCGATCAAAAAACAGTAAATCAAAAGCACACACCTAGAGAATCTACAGCCAAGAGCAGATAGACAGAGTGGCTAAATGAGCTCCCAACACTAGAGCCGGTATGTCTCGCCTAGGAGAGGCTTGAGACTCCCAAACTATAGCTGGAGGTAACATAATCAGTTATAGAGACACCCAGGCTTCACTGTGTTGACAGGGTCAAGTCCACTGCACGAACACAACTGTGTTGTCCAATCCCTATCTGACTCAGGACACAAACAACATAACCACGACAAGTACCCTGTGCGGTACCTAGGTAAGGAAACTATGTCTACCGCAATATAACCAATGCTCAGGGGGACAGTCGCAGGTTGGACCCGTCGTATGGGAAGGGTAGCTAAGCCCGAAGCACAAGAGGACTAACCTCCGGTACCCCCAGATATGAACAAATCCTGGATATATCTCCCACGTTCAGCCGGTATCAGAGGGATATCTCCTCAACCAACTTCCCGTGACCTCATGCTTAACTCTGGTTTGAGTAGAGCTTTCCTGAGAACACCGATCTATACCATGGATTCCTCCACTCCCTGGTCAGACACCTAATGTTTCGTTCAGTAGTCTTGGATTGTTAACTCACAATGATCTATTCCAAGACTCTAAACCTATGCTAGTTGGTGTACCCTATAAATAAAATAAGTCTAATCAATTTTATGATTAAGCGTTAATTTTAGTGGCTGTGATTACTCAAGGGATATGTTCGTGAAACTAGTGATGTGTAGACTCAATAGTATGCAACATCGTCCAATACTAGACTCATCTATCCAATAAAACAATGTCACTAATATGCAAAGTCAACGAGCAATTCCGAAATAAATATGCAAACTTTTATCTTTTCAATGCACAAGCAGAACCTAAAATGAAGGCAACAACTACTCAATGCAAAATGCAGTACATGGAAATAAAATATTTTTGTATTTTCTCTTATAAACAGAAAGGAAAATGCAAAAAAAAGAATGAATATTTTTGTATTTTTTCAATATATATGGAATGAAAAAATGCAAGCAAAATCCTACTATTCAGTCACTGAAGTGCTGAGAAGATCACTAAGACAACCCAGCAGATCCTAAACAGCAAGACTCAGCGAAAGGAATGAGCTCAACAGGAAAAACCAAGAGGTTAAAACCAAAGATTGGTAAAAAACCAAGAAGGCTCAACCAAGAGAAACGAAGAGATCTGGTCACAACCAAGGCATGAAACAGTCAAGAAAGAGGCCAACAAAGACTCAGGAATCAACCAAATTCACCCAGAAACAACCAATAGCCATAAACCAACAAAAGCCGGAGTTACACGCTACTATCGAAGGAATACCTGCAGGTACCCGCGAGCAGTAGAGTAAACAGAGGCGGGTATACGCGGGCAGAACTAAGCTAGCCCGTGGGCGAGTAACAACAAATGGTCAAACAGAGAGTCCAGAGGCTCAGAAAAAAGCAAGTTTTCTACAGTGTATCTTAATGGCCAATCAATGACACAGAGCTTCGATAAACAACAACTATAAATATGGACTAATGCTCAAAATTTTTCCCAAACATGGATGTTTTCCCCAACGGAGTCGCCATTTCTGTATTGGAGAAAACTCACTATGGCTTGGGAATACCACAACAGACAAATGACTACCAGAAATCTACTCAATTCTAAAAAACAATGCTATTATAAATGATAATGTTAAAACAATGGAGAAATGCAACTAACCTCGATCCAACGTTTGATGTAGATCCCCGTTGGCGCTTTCAATCCGCACACATCCAAGCACTTGTAATATGCAAATTAGTCTCGACAACCAATATCTAACAAGTACATGTGATATATAAATAACATTAACATTATCAATAAAAATGGTCCATAGTATCATAAGCAAATGCAACCCAATGTATAATAAATGACATTCACACCATGAATGGACGAGAATATGAGTATTTCTATTAATGAACAAGAAGAAGTACAAAGTGATACGACCTCTTGCCGGCAACCAATCTGAACCAAGATCTAGATCAATCCACTTGTGCCTCCACCACTTCAATCCTCCATGAATGGCAAACTCAAACTAGAAAGGAGTTTGGAAGGTGAACATAAATGGTTCAAAACTACAAGGATCAATGAGTGCAGACTCAAGATAGGGAAAAAATCCACTAGAGTGCCTTTACTATTCTCCTCTTCCTCCCGTCCATAAGCCATATGTAATCATTATATAGTACTCACAAAGGTAGGTGAAAGGACTCATCGAAACGTTACTTGGGCAGATGGAGAGCCAAAGGTCACCCAATGACTGCTTTTTGGGAGTAAAAAGTAATAAAATAGTGGTTTTTACCATTTTACTTGATACCCGTGGGCTATAGGGATGCAACTCGCGGGTACGCATGCTATAGTGATGCAACATGCGGGTAGGAACAAAAATAGGATAGATTGGGATCACTGAAGGATAAAAATGGATCTGAGTCACTGAAATGGATCCTACAGGCCAAAGAATGTTGATGCTCACAGGGTGGAAGATTTCTGTGTAACAGGTAAGATAAAGTGATCACACACAAATTCAATAATGATCAAAAGTTTTGAAAAGGAGTTGCTTGGATTCTTTATTAAACTTCCTGGTGACTTGCTGAGCAATTTGATGTGCTTGGTGACCTATGATAGCCCTTCCAAATTCGCCCTCCTTGAGTGGATAGGATTTCATGTTTTCCCTCTCTTACAACTTTTTATCCTTTTAGAAACTGTGCACCCCTTGACTTGAGATGTTTCCTGCTTTGTAAAATAGTTGTCTTCTTTGTAAACTGGCCTCTAATTTGGAAACTACACCCTCCCTTGGATTTTATGGATGTTTCCACTTTTCTGCTTTTGGAAACTTCTTACACCTTCTCTGCTTTTCATCTTTTGCTATTTCTTGCCTCCAGTTCCATTTTAGCAACCTTATCCTCATGAGGGCGCCCTCTTGGACCACTTGATCAAAATTTAGGAATAATTATTTATGAAAATAATTAAAATTAATAAAATTATTGTTTCTATTTTCCTCATCTATCTGCTTTTGTCAGTTCTTTCCTTTTAGCTTGGCATCTTGCTTTGTGCTACTTTTCTCCACTTTCTTCTTTGGTGTGACAACTCATAAGGCTAGCCTTATCTCTCCATGTGCCCTCATGGTGTCCTTATCATCATCCAACTCACCAAAAAAAAAAAAAAAATTTAAATATGAAAATAATAATTACATCCTTCTAATTTAATTAATTAAACAACTATAGGATAATTTATTCCTAGTTAATAATTTCCTAGGCTAAATTTATCCCCCCTTTCATTAATTAATTCCTTGGTCTTCACTAGGATCCATGGGGGGGTTGGTGGATTCTTTTCTGCCCTTGGTACTGGAAATTTGGGGGCATGACAAGGTCTGAATGCACTTAACATACTTAGGAACTCGAGATAAGGCATATTTGAGATTTTCAAAACAATAAGGATCCCTTGTTCTCATAGGCTCAAAAGAAGCTTCCCATATGGATTTAATGCCTTCTAATGCATAACGATGTTGCCATGATATGATCCTTAAACATGTATTTATAACCTCTTGCTGAAGTACTGCCATCTGGTTAGCCCTTCGTGGAGAAGAGAGATGTACTTTATTTCCATCAATAATAGCAGCAGGGGATTGTGGTTCGCCTTGGATCCACAGAGTAGAACCATCCTCGTTTATTTGAATGGTCTGAGAGGAATTTCACCAATTCATCTAGTTAGTAACAAAGGAATTAAATTCCCTTAGGTATGCATCCCCTGTGAAAGGAACAAGATAAAACCAAACATTCATGAAGTAGGATAACTCATGTAAATACAATTCACATAATAGATTCTGGTCAGAAAAATCACTTTGAGCAAAAGTTTCCAAGAATTGATCAGTTGTAACCAACTGATGGGGCCTTCCTTTCTTAAGAGCCTTCAGCTTAAAAAGGGTCAATTACTCATATAGGAAAACTAAATAAGAAGGTGATGGGCCCCTGCAACTTAGTAACTCCTGGACAAGTGCATACATCTGCTCCTTTTCTTACTTCATGGCTTTAAACTTCTTCAATTCCTTCAACTCTTAGTGTAATTCCTCCCAGCAAAACCTTTGGAAAGCCAATTCTTTAGCCCATTTTTCTCTGAGTTCCTTAATGACCTTCCTATGTGTAAGCAGAGGAACCATCCCATCCCCATACAATGTAAACTGATGTTTCCATTTATTCATCTCATCCTGCAAAATCCTACTATTCAGTCACTGAAGTGCTGAGAAGATCACTAAGACAACCCAGCAGATCCTAAACAGCAAGACTCAGCGAAAGGAATGAGCTCAACAGGAAAAACCAAGAGGTTAAAACCAAAGATTGGTAAAAAACCAAGAAGGCTCAACCAAGAGAAACGAAGAGATCTGGTCACAACCAAGGCATGAAACAGTCAAGAAAGAGGCCAACAAAGACTCAGGAATCAACCAAATTCACCCAGAAACAACCAATAGCCATAAACCAACAAAAGCCGGAGTTACACGCTACTATCGAAGGAATACCTGCAGGTACCCGCGAGCAGTAGAGTAAACAGAGGCGGGTATACGCGGGCAGAACTAAGCTAGCCCGTGGGCGAGTAACAACAAATGGTCAAACAGAGAGTCCAGAGGCTCAGAAAAAAGCAAGTTTTCTACAGTGTATCTTAATGGCCAATCAATGACACAGAGCTTCGATAAACAACAACTATAAATATGGACTAATGCTCAAAATTTTTCCCAAACATGGATGTTTTCCCCAACGGAGTCGCCATTTCTGTATTGGAGAAAACTCACTATGGCTTGGGAATACCACAACAGACAAATGACTACCAGAAATCTACTCAATTCTAAAAAACAATGCTATTATAAATGATAATGTTAAAACAATGGAGAAATGCAACTAACCTCGATCCAACGTTTGATGTAGATCCCCGTTGGCGCTTTCAATCCGCACACATCCAAGCACTTGTAATATGCAAATTAGTCTCGACAACCAATATCTAACAAGTACATGTGATATATAAATAACATTAACATTATCAATAAAAATGGTCCATAGTATCATAAGCAAATGCAACCCAATGTATAATAAATGACATTCACACCATGAATGGACGAGAATATGAGTATTTCTATTAATGAACAAGAAGAAGTACAAAGTGATACGACCTCTTGCCGGCAACCAATCTGAACCAAGATCTAGATCAATCCACTTGTGCCTCCACCACTTCAATCCTCCATGAATGGCAAACTCAAACTAGAAAGGAGTTTGGAAGGTGAACATAAATGGTTCAAAACTACAAGGATCAATGAGTGCAGACTCAAGATAGGGAAAAAATCCACTAGAGTGCCTTTACTATTCTCCTCTTCCTCCCGTCCATAAGCCATATGTAATCATTATATAGTACTCACAAAGGTAGGTGAAAGGACTCATCGAAACGTTACTTGGGCAGATGGAGAGCCAAAGGTCACCCAATGACTGCTTTTTGGGAGTAAAAAGTAATAAAATAGTGGTTTTTACCATTTTACTTGATACCCGTGGGCTATAGGGATGCAACTCGCGGGTACGCATGCTATAGTGATGCAACATGCGGGTAGGAACAAAAATAGGATAGATTGGGATCACTGAAGGATAAAAATGGATCTGAGTCACTGAAATGGATCCTACAGGCCAAAGAATGTTGATGCTCACAGGGTGGAAGATTTCTGTGTAACAGGTAAGATAAAGTGATCACACACAAATTCAATAATGATCAAAAGTTTTGAAAAGGAGTTGCTTGGATTCTTTATTAAACTTCCTGGTGACTTGCTGAGCAATTTGATGTGCTTGGTGACCTATGATAGCCCTTCCAAATTCGCCCTCCTTGAGTGGATAGGATTTCATGTTTTCCCTCTCTTACAACTTTTTATCCTTTTAGAAACTGTGCACCCCTTGACTTGAGATGTTTCCTGCTTTGTAAAATAGTTGTCTTCTTTGTAAACTGGCCTCTAATTTGGAAACTACACCCTCCCTTGGATTTTATGGATGTTTCCACTTTTCTGCTTTTGGAAACTTCTTACACCTTCTCTGCTTTTCATCTTTTGCTATTTCTTGCCTCCAGTTCCATTTTAGCAACCTTATCCTCATGAGGGCGCCCTCTTGGACCACTTGATCAAAATTTAGGAATAATTATTTATGAAAATAATTAAAATTAATAAAATTATTGTTTCTATTTTCCTCATCTATCTGCTTTTGTCAGTTCTTTCCTTTTAGCTTGGCATCTTGCTTTGTGCTACTTTTCTCCACTTTCTTCTTTGGTGTGACAACTCATAAGGCTAGCCTTATCTCTCCATGTGCCCTCATGGTGTCCTTATCATCATCCAACTCACCAAAAAAAAAAAAAAAAATTTAAATATGAAAATAATAATTACATCCTTCTAATTTAATTAATTAAACAACTATAGGATAATTTATTCCTAGTTAATAATTTCCTAGGCTAAATTTATCCCCCCTTTCATTAATTAATTCCTTGGTCTTCACTAGGATCCATGGGGGGGTTGGTGGATTCTTTTCTGCCCTTGGTACTGGAAATTTGGGGGCATGACAAGGTCTGAATGCACTTAACATACTTAGGAACTCGAGATAAGGCATATTTGAGATTTTCAAAACAATAAGGATCCCTTGTTCTCATAGGCTCAAAAGAAGCTTCCCATATGGATTTAATGCCTTCTAATGCATAACGATGTTGCCATGATATGATCCTTAAACATGTATTTATAACCTCTTGCTGAAGTACTGCCATCTGGTTAGCCCTTCGTGGAGAAGAGAGATGTACTTTATTTCCATCAATAATAGCAGCAGGGGATTGTGGTTCGCCTTGGATCCACAGAGTAGAACCATCCTCGTTTATTTGAATGGTCTGAGAGGAATTTCACCAATTCATCTAGTTAGTAACAAAGGAATTAAATTCCCTTAGGTATGCATCCCCTGTGAAAGGAACAAGATAAAACCAAACATTCATGAAGTAGGATAACTCATGTAAATACAATTCACATAATAGATTCTGGTCAGAAAAATCACTTTGAGCAAAAGTTTCCAAGAATTGATCAGTTGTAACCAACTGATGGGGCCTTCCTTTCTTAAGAGCCTTCAGCTTAAAAAGGGTCAATTACTCATATAGGAAAACTAAATAAGAAGGTGATGGGCCCCTGCAACTTAGTAACTCCTGGACAAGTGCATACATCTGCTCCTTTTCTTACTTCATGGCTTTAAACTTCTTCAATTCCTTCAACTCTTAGTGTAATTCCTCCCAGCAAAACCTTTGGAAAGCCAATTCTTTAGCCCATTTTTCTCTGAGTTCCTTAATGACCTTCCTATGTGTAAGCAGAGGAACCATCCCATCCCCATACAATGTAAACTGATGTTTCCATTTATTCATCTCATCCTGCAAAATCCTACTATTCAGTCACTGAAGTGCTGAGAAGATCACTAAGACAACCCAGCAGATCCTAAACAGCAAGACTCAGCGAAAGGAATGAGCTCAACAGGAAAAACCAAGAGGTTAAAACCAAAGATTGGTAAAAAACCAAGAAGGCTCAACCAAGAGAAACGAAGAGATCTGGTCACAACCAAGGCATGAAACAGTCAAGAAAGAGGCCAACAAAGACTCAGGAATCAACCAAATTCACCCAGAAACAACCAATAGCCATAAACCAACAAAAGCCGGAGTTACACGCTACTATCGAAGGAATACCTGCAGGTACCCGCGAGCAGTAGAGTAAACAGAGGCGGGTATACGCGGGCAGAACTAAGCTAGCCCGTGGGCGAGTAACAACAAATGGTCAAACAGAGAGTCCAGAGGCTCAGAAAAAAGCAAGTTTTCTACAGTGTATCTTAATGGCCAATCAATGACACAGAGCTTCGATAAACAACAACTATAAATATGGACTAATGCTCAAAATTTTTCCCAAACATGGATGTTTTCCCCAACGGAGTCGCCATTTCTGTATTGGAGAAAACTCACTATGGCTTGGGAATACCACAACAGACAAATGACTACCAGAAATCTACTCAATTCTAAAAAACAATGCTATTATAAATGATAATGTTAAAACAATGGAGAAATGCAACTAACCTCGATCCAACGTTTGATGTAGATCCCCGTTGGCGCTTTCAATCCGCACACATCCAAGCACTTGTAATATGCAAATTAGTCTCGACAACCAATATCTAACAAGTACATGTGATATATAAATAACATTAACATTATCAATAAAAATGGTCCATAGTATCATAAGCAAATGCAACCCAATGTATAATAAATGACATTCACACCATGAATGGACGAGAATATGAGTATTTCTATTAATGAACAAGAAGAAGTACAAAGTGATACGACCTCTTGCCGGCAACCAATCTGAACCAAGATCTAGATCAATCCACTTGTGCCTCCACCACTTCAATCCTCCATGAATGGCAAACTCAAACTAGAAAGGAGTTTGGAAGGTGAACATAAATGGTTCAAAACTACAAGGATCAATGAGTGCAGACTCAAGATAGGGAAAAAATCCACTAGAGTGCCTTTACTATTCTCCTCTTCCTCCCGTCCATAAGCCATATGTAATCATTATATAGTACTCACAAAGGTAGGTGAAAGGACTCATCGAAACGTTACTTGGGCAGATGGAGAGCCAAAGGTCACCCAATGACTGCTTTTTGGGAGTAAAAAGTAATAAAATAGTGGTTTTTACCATTTTACTTGATACCCGTGGGCTATAGGGATGCAACTCGCGGGTACGCATGCTATAGTGATGCAACATGCGGGTAGGAACAAAAATAGGATAGATTGGGATCACTGAAGGATAAAAATGGATCTGAGTCACTGAAATGGATCCTACAGGCCAAAGAATGTTGATGCTCACAGGGTGGAAGATTTCTGTGTAACAGGTAAGATAAAGTGATCACACACAAATTCAATAATGATCAAAAGTTTTGAAAAGGAGTTGCTTGGATTCTTTATTAAACTTCCTGGTGACTTGCTGAGCAATTTGATGTGCTTGGTGACCTATGATAGCCCTTCCAAATTCGCCCTCCTTGAGTGGATAGGATTTCATGTTTTCCCTCTCTTACAACTTTTTATCCTTTTAGAAACTGTGCACCCCTTGACTTGAGATGTTTCCTGCTTTGTAAAATAGTTGTCTTCTTTGTAAACTGGCCTCTAATTTGGAAACTACACCCTCCCTTGGATTTTATGGATGTTTCCACTTTTCTGCTTTTGGAAACTTCTTACACCTTCTCTGCTTTTCATCTTTTGCTATTTCTTGCCTCCAGTTCCATTTTAGCAACCTTATCCTCATGAGGGCGCCCTCTTGGACCACTTGATCAAAATTTAGGAATAATTATTTATGAAAATAATTAAAATTAATAAAATTATTGTTTCTATTTTCCTCATCTATCTGCTTTTGTCAGTTCTTTCCTTTTAGCTTGGCATCTTGCTTTGTGCTACTTTTCTCCACTTTCTTCTTTGGTGTGACAACTCATAAGGCTAGCCTTATCTCTCCATGTGCCCTCATGGTGTCCTTATCATCATCCAACTCACCAAAAAAAAAAAAAAAATTTAAATATGAAAATAATAATTACATCCTTCTAATTTAATTAATTAAACAACTATAGGATAATTTATTCCTAGTTAATAATTTCCTAGGCTAAATTTATCCCCCCTTTCATTAATTAATTCCTTGGTCTTCACTAGGATCCATGGGGGGGTTGGTGGATTCTTTTCTGCCCTTGGTACTGGAAATTTGGGGGCATGACAAGGTCTGAATGCACTTAACATACTTAGGAACTCGAGATAAGGCATATTTGAGATTTTCAAAACAATAAGGATCCCTTGTTCTCATAGGCTCAAAAGAAGCTTCCCATATGGATTTAATGCCTTCTAATGCATAACGATGTTGCCATGATATGATCCTTAAACATGTATTTATAACCTCTTGCTGAAGTACTGCCATCTGGTTAGCCCTTCGTGGAGAAGAGAGATGTACTTTATTTCCATCAATAATAGCAGCAGGGGATTGTGGTTCGCCTTGGATCCACAGAGTAGAACCATCCTCGTTTATTTGAATGGTCTGAGAGGAATTTCACCAATTCATCTAGTTAGTAACAAAGGAATTAAATTCCCTTAGGTATGCATCCCCTGTGAAAGGAACAAGATAAAACCAAACATTCATGAAGTAGGATAACTCATGTAAATACAATTCACATAATAGATTCTGGTCAGAAAAATCACTTTGAGCAAAAGTTTCCAAGAATTGATCAGTTGTAACCAACTGATGGGGCCTTCCTTTCTTAAGAGCCTTCAGCTTAAAAAGGGTCAATTACTCATATAGGAAAACTAAATAAGAAGGTGATGGGCCCCTGCAACTTAGTAACTCCTGGACAAGTGCATACATCTGCTCCTTTTCTTACTTCATGGCTTTAAACTTCTTCAATTCCTTCAACTCTTAGTGTAATTCCTCCCAGCAAAACCTTTGGAAAGCCAATTCTTTAGCCCATTTTTCTCTGAGTTCCTTAATGACCTTCCTATGTGTAAGCAGAGGAACCATCCCATCCCCATACAATGTAAACTGATGTTTCCATTTATTCATCTCATCCTTCAACATAGAAATGTATTATGATATCAACTAAGCATTTTCGTCTTCTTCGTCCAATTCAATAACCTCCAGGGGATTCTGAACCTTTGTATCATCATCGACCTCCCTGAATAGAGCTTGATCTTGAGTTGTTGTTTCTTATGTTACAACAAATCAACTTTGTGTTTCAACATATTCTTTTTGTTCCACAAGCTCGGGAATCTCAGCAACTTCTTTTGGTGCCTTTGGTTCTTGTGTTTCAGTGGATTCTTTCTCTTTTTGTGTCATTGATTCCTGTTGCATGGTGGCATTCTCTTGAGTTATTAGTTCTTGTGTTACAATATCTCCTTCCCGTGTCACTGATTCTTGTTGCATGGTGGCATTCTCTTGAATTGATGTTTCTTGTGTTACAACAACTAAACTTTGTGTTTTAACATATTCTTTTGTGCCACAAGCTCGAGAATCTCATCAACTTCTTTTGGTGCCTCTGGTTCTTGTGTTTCAGTGGCTTCTTTATCTTTTTGTGTCACTTAATCTTGTTTCATGGTGGCATTCTCTTGAGTTAATGGTTCTAGTGTTATAATATCTCCTTCATGTGTCAATGATTCGTGTTGCATGGTGCATTCTCTTGAGTTACTAGTTCTTATGTTACAGTATCTCCTTCATGTGTCATTGGTTCGTGTGTTTCAATGACCCCTATCTATTGAGGCAACTCTTCCTTCATAACAATATCCTCAAGCTCCTTACCCACTAGTTCTTTTTTATTAATGGTTAAAGGATTTTTTTCCATCTTCTTATTCTGAACATCACCCACCACTAGTTCATGCGGGTCATTGGAAATGTCTACTTGTACTTCTCCACCCCTTTCTTGTTTCAACTACGCAAGTCTCCATGTTGATGGTTCCATGAGAGTAACCTTGTACCCTGCTTTCATGAAAATATCTCCACATTCTGTGCACAGGTACTCCTCATGATCAACATCTTCTAAAATGGATGGTAGGCTTCCAACCTAATCAACAACTTCAGCCAGAGTACTTAATCTACGATTTGCTTGACTCCTTAGCCTTTCCTTGAATACTTGCACCTCCTCCCTGAGTATCTGCACCTCCTGTTTCAGCAGGTCATTTTCTAGAAGTAGTGACTCCAATTGAACTTGACTATCGCTTGCAGCAGGTTCTTGTGGATTGACAGACCTCGGTATTGGAATTGAGATACTTCCTAGTTCTTGTGTTACAAGAGAAACCCCTTGCTTTATATTTACACCCTCTGGTTCTTGTGTTACATGGGGTGACCGAGGTTTTAAAATTGGAATTTCAATGTCTACTTGGTGCACTTGTATCGCCTCTGTTGCAACAGAAGCTCGAATCCTCATTATTTTTTATGGACGAGGTGATTGGACTTGGGTACACGACCTCTTCTTATTCTTATGTGGCACAAGGGGAATGAATTCCTCCGTAATTAATTCGAATTCATCTAGGATATGAGGAGGGGGATAATCCTTTTATGATGATTCTCCTCTTAATCCTATGATTTCTTCATGTTTATTAGAGGTTCCAGCTTCCCGAGTCCCTTCTGTCAGACTCTCAATCCCCTCCAATCCCCTCCATCATTCCTTTTTCACTAAATTCTGCCAAGATTCCTTCCAAGCCATATTCTTTATTGGTTTCATGAGGATTTTCGGGAATTGTTCTTAATTCATCATCTATGAGAGGCAATCCCTCATCAACTTGAGCCCTAGTTTCTTCAAAAGGTTTTTCTACGTTACATTCTTCATTAATTCCTTGAAACGTTTCAGGAATTTTCCCTTGGATATCTATCTGTTGAAGTGGGGTTTCAATTGGCTCTCGGGGGTTTATATTTTGAGGACACTCCACAATCGCAGTCTCCACCATATTCACGCCTTGATGAATCTCTAATCCTCCTTGTTCTCTATCATCCCTTTCTTTGTCTGACAGGCTTTTCTCATCCTCGTCTTCTATTTCACTGTCACTTTCTTCCACGACCACAGGGTTTACTGCTGCCCCAGCAACAAATTGCACCCACGATGGATGTCTCTTCTCTAGTGCACTTAATATGATTAATTAATAATTCAGTGGTTTGTAACAGAAAATTAGGGAGAGTGGGAACTCCTTACATAATGTGTCATATTTTGCAAAGAATTCAAAAGATAATAGGGCATATTGATCAATATGCCATGACGCAGATGGGACAGTAAAACCAAATCATAGGTATAAACAAATCGGTACCTACCTTCACAGGTGATGTACATTTTCAGGAACATTGCAGCCTGATCCCAAGGGCGAGGCAAGGATTCCAATTTTTTCCTCGTCCCCTCGGTTGAACATTCTCCCCTGCTATGAGAAAGTCTTCTTTTGCATTCAGAACAACCACCTTTCGGCCAAACCATCTCCTCCAGGTCCTGGGAAAAACCGTCACCTCTGCTATCACTTGTTCAGAAACTTCAATCCTTAATCCCCCAACCTCTGAATGATTTTGCATCAAATCCTGTGTGAGTTGTAATTCAGTATCCTCGTTGAACCCATTCAACCTGTTAGAAACCTATGTCAACCCTTCTCTTTACTATGTTAGTATATTGTTGTTGGACGCATATGCTTTGTAAGTCGTCCCGTAGTATTTGTTGATCCGTAGTTTATATTAGCCCATAGTATGGGACGCATATGCTTTATAAGTCGTCCCGTAGTATTATATGTCCCATGGTTTTGACTCATAGTATTGGGCATAGACTTAGTATATAAGTGTGTGTCGAGGTCATTGAAGGCACCATGAAGTTAAATGTATTGAGCTTGCTCAAAGGAGGTTGCCCCCTCGAAGTGGCCCGTGATCAATATAAAAGTGATTATGTTCTATTATTTCTGCTATTTCGCATATTTTTATTAATTAATTGTTGCAGGTGCATCACATCTGGTATCAGAGCACTTTCTTGGGCTCGCTTGGTGAAATTTCTTCCAATTTTTTTTTTTTTTCGCATCTGTTGCAGGTTCGGATTTGGGAATAATCCCTATCCGCTTAATTGTGGGAAGTACTTGTGCATAAGCCCTAAAACTCATTGTGAGGAGTACCACAGGAACCCCGAAGTAGCTAGCCCATTGAGAGGACCTGCCAGCGAAAAGGGCAACGACCCCTACCTGATTGACTAGTTCCCACCCGTGAGGTAAACCAAGAGATGTCATTTGTGGCAAAGCGGTTATCAGTTTTACTTGAGCCGTGGAGTGAGGGGTACTGCCCCAATACGCAAGCCGTCAGACAGCATTGGTGGCCAAGTGAAAACCCTGAACTGTTAGGAAGTCGCACATACCTGGGGTCCATATCTACTTTCAGCTGAACTATTGTCGATCACTGCTGCGTCGTTTCAGATCCATTTTGCAAGCCGTTCCAGATCCAGTCGTTCGACGTTATTCCAGATTCCTTCCGAGCCGTAGCCGCTCCAGTCTGACAAAAAAAAAAAATCCGAGCCGTAGCCGCTCCAGTCTGAAAAAAGAAAAAGAAAAAAAAAGAGTATAAAATTCAGTTTTTTCTCCATATCTTCCTTGTTTTACCTCTGTTTCCCTTGAAATTTTCAGGGAACCCCTGTCATTCCATTCTGCATATTTCATTCCTGAGGACCCTATCCTCAATTCCCCTTCCTACAGCCCGAAATCTCACATTTGTCTATTTTTAGGGTTTGCCATAACTTCCTCAGATTTCACCCAATCACCTTCAAATTTTACCACAGAGTTCCTTTCTGAATTCTGCTTCTTTTTTCCCCTCTGCCAAATTTTCCCATTCTTTCACCCCGCTTCTGAAATCCTCATTTTTGCTTCCCTGGCTATCCAACAGTGTCCAAAACCTAGTCAAACCCCAATTACCCTTCTGATTTTTTCCCAAATCCAAATTTTCCCTTACTGAAGTAGTTCTTGTTTTTGTTTTTCTACCCAGTCAACCAAAAAAAAAATAAAAAAAAATCCTGGTTATGGTTGTCACCCGTGCAGGAGCAAAAACCATGGAGGAAGCACTTGCAGCCATCCAAGCCAAACTCCAGGATCTGGATGAAAAATTTCTCGGTGTCCATCTTGAACATTCAGCTATGAACAACAAACGGCAGTCCGAGTCTTCAGCAGACAATGGGTTCTCTTCTTCCAGCAATTTTCGTGGTCCGAAGCTTGATTTTCCTCGCTTCAATGGTACCGATCCAACTGGATGGATCTATCATGCAGAACAGTATTTCAGTCTGCATAATACTTTTGATGTCAACAAAGTTCCGTTGGCATCCTTTCATTTGGAACAGGAATCTCTTCAATGGTACCGTTGGTACATCAAGGCTCATCTAGAGCCCAATTGGCCAGATTTTTGCCAGCTCCTTTTGCAACGATTTGGTCCTAGTTCTTTTGATGACTTCACAGGATCCCTCGCTAAACTTCGCCAAACTGGCACTGTGAGAGAGTATCAAACCGAATTTGAGAATCTAGCCAACCACACCGAAGGATTGTCTGATGAATTTTACCGGAGTTGTTTTATCAGTGGTCTAAAGGATGCCATCCGCTCTGAGGTCAAAATGTTCTGTCCCAACACAATGATGGAAGCACTAGGGTTGGCTAAGTTGGCAGAAGACAAGATTGTAGCCCAACAACGCTCTGAACCCACCTTTGTTCCCTTCAGCAATATGGGTTCCCAACGACCTCCCATCACGCCTGCTCCTCAACCAACTCCTATCAAGCATTTGTCTGAAATATAAATGCAGGCACGCCGAGAAAAAGGGCTTTGCTATAATTGTGATGAGAAATTCACTTGGGGACATAGATGTGTTCAACAAAAGCTCTATCTCTTGGATGTGGATTCTCCGCCCGCCTTAGAAATTGGTGAAGAAGCTACAGATACAGTAGATGATCAGGTCGACATTCAACACCCGCCTGTTGACACCCCATCTCAGGACGACCCACCCGAGATCTCTCTCCATGTTGTAACCAACGTCACCACCCCACAAACAATGCGGGTCAGGGGATACTTCAAGAAGCTCCCTCTTACCATACTCATTGATTCTGGTAGCACTCATAACTTCATTGACCCTCGGATTCCCAAACAGGCTGATTGTTTTGTCCATCCTTGCTCCAACTTTGAAGTCATGGTTGCCAATGGGGGCACCTTACCTTGCAAGGGGAAGTGTCACAATGTGCGTATCTCTATGGAAGATTATAACCTACGCTTTGACATGTTTTCCTTGTCCTTAGGCGGATGTGATGTGGTTTTGGGCATTCAATGGTTATGCACACTTGGCCCCATCTTATGGGATTTTGCTGAACTTTGGATGCAGTTTAAAGTCAATGGGGCACAACACAAATTTATGGGCTTACAACCAGGGTCTCTCTGCATCATCAGTTCACATCGCCTGGAAAAAATCCTTAAGAAGAATTCACATGGTGTCATCGCTCAGCTCAATTCCATTCAGATGCACCCATCAACAGTCTCCACTACTTCCTTGGATAGATATGCAGGTATCTTTGCTGAACCAATGCGCTTGCTGCCTTCAAGAAACCTTTCCGGTAAGAATGTAAACACATCTACCTCTCAGCAGGAAACGATGGCTATTTTGCATGCAGTACAAAAGTGGCAGCCATCCCTATTAGGGAATTATTTCTGCATCAAGCATGATCTCCCGAGTCTGGAAAATTTTCTGGAACAATGGGTCTCCTCCCCAACACACCTGCAATGGGTTATCCAACTCACGGGTTATCCCTATGTGATCACTTACAAGAAGGGTAAGGACAATATGGTGGAAGATGCTCCTTCTCGCACAATTGATGACCCAGTTTCTCTTACAGCTCTTTCTCTGCTTGTTCCAAATTGGTTGCAATATGTTCAACAGGGCTATCTCTTCTATGAACTCCATGCTTCTCCATCAACAGGGCACTCTGGGTTCTGCAAAATGTATGACCGGGAACAATGTAACTTCTTTTGGCCGGGACTAAAAATGACAATTCAACAGATGGTGGCTGACGATGATACTTTCCAAGTCAACAAGGGGGACACGACACTCCTTTCGGGATTTCTCAAACCCTTTCCCATCCCTACACAGCTTTGGCCAACTATATCTATGGATTTCCTAGCAGCACTCGGGTGGTACAATACCACATCTCAAAGGACACCATATGAAGTAGTCTATGGAAAAACACCGCCAGTTCTTCTTCCATACACCCTTAGCAGCTCCCCAGTTCAGGAAATTGACTCGGTTCTTCGAAACCGCGATCAGATTCCTCTCATTTTGCAGGACAATCTTCACATGGCCAGAATTCGCCTGAAACAACAAGCCGATCAACACTGTTCTGACGCATTTTCCACGCAGCTGACAGGGTTCTTCTTCATCTACAACTTTCCAAGCAATCCTCCTTGACACTCCAAAGGAGTCAGTGGCCCGCAATGCAAACCGAGGATGCTACCGAGGAACCACTCCTTCAGATTCTGCAACAATTTCTCCAACCAAAGCTTTGAGGACAAAGATTTTTCTAAGGGAGAGGGGATGTTAGGAACCTATGTCAACCCTTCTCTTTACTATGTTAGTATATTGTTGTTGGACGCATATGCTTTGTAAGTCGTCCCATAGTACTTGTTGATCCGTAGTTTATATTAGCCCATAGTATTGACCCATAGTATTGGACGCATATGCTTTGTAAGTCGTCCCGTAGTATTATATGTCCCATGGTTTTGACTCATAGTATTGGGCATAGAATTAGTATATAAGTGTGTGTTGAGGTCATTGAAGGCACCATGAAGTTAAATGTATTGAGCTTGCTCAAAGGAGGTTGCCCCCTCGAAGTGGCCTGTGATCAATATAAAAGTGATTCTGTTCTATTATTTCTGTTATTTCGCATATTTTTATTAATTAATTGTTGCAGGTGCATCACACAACCTCTGAAAATAAGTTGTCCATCCCGCTTCCTTGAAAATTCCTAAAACCTCCCTTTTCTGGCGCAAGATATCCATTTTCTCCGGTTCATGGTGAACTGTAAAGTCTCTCATGATGTTCTTCTTCAACAATATTAGTTGTGCAAGCAATTTTTTTTCTCCCAAATTTGGATACCAGAGTTGCAACATGCAGAAACAATAATGTATAATGGGAAAGTCCGTCGGCTATTTCTAGAAAGGTGGTATAATTATGGAATAGGCTCATGGGAAAACACATTACACGGATTGGGTAATACGACATTGGTTAATAAGTACGGCTGAATAAAGGAATTGACTAAAATTTGTTGACAAGGATGAGTGAAGTTGGTATAATCACAATTACTTGTCAATTTATTCTTAGTCGTACCCATGGTTAGGATTCATACCTTCGCACTTACTATGATAGATCGTCAGCAATCCGAATTGGTCCACCTTTGCTGTCAAATTGATTTAATGAAGGTGTCCTTTATGACATGGCTTCGTGAACGTGGAGGCCCTCGTCCATAAAGAAAAATGAGTGTGTACATGTAAGAATTAACTGTATCCATGAGAAAATTTTGGCATATTTATGGCATTTGGAAAATAAATGTAACAGGAATGGTACTGATTATTGAATTGAAAGAGCTACCAACCATCAGAACCTCCTTCAAAAGATGACGAATTTCACAAATGGTACAAGCTGAAAATTGGGAAGATTGGCAAAGTTTTAGCAAATAGAGGAGAATTTGGTGGAGTTTCAAAAAATAGAGGAGAAGTTGGCGGAGTTTTGACAGAAGAAATAACGGGTTTTTGGCAAAAGGATAACTTGGCAGAGTTTCAGCAGAAGAAATAGCGGAGTTTTAGCTAAGGAAATGGCGATGTTTCGATAGCGTCCGAATAAAGTTCAATGGACTTGAGAGAAAATAGAAAATTCCCTTCACCGATCTTTGTAAAGGGATGTTCTGCAATTGGAAAGGACCACTAATAGTTCCTGCAATCAATTGGCCCAACATGATTGCTCTTTCTTAACTAGGTCCTTCGCATATATCCCTGCACACAATTCCTATAAACAAACCAATCAAACTGAACTAACAGAAATCATCAAGCAATATAAGGAACAAATAAAATCAAACAAGTTTATTTATATACATTTTTTGTGGAAAATGCAAAAAATATTTAAAGAGTTGAGGAAACAGGAGGGGACTCTTATTCTTCTACCAATAACACCAAGGTGAGTGAGATGATACTACAAAGATATGTTCATCAAGAAAAGAATCTTCAAATGGTGAATTATCAACATTATTGGTTAGCCAAGAAAGGAAATCAGCAACAACATTCTCTTTTCTTGGTCTATCAATGATGGTGATATCAAATTCTTGCAATAAAAACAACTATCTAGTCACCTAAGCATTAGTGACAGGATTATTCAATAATCATCACATTTATTGTTGCACCCAAATCAACTAAGACATTAGGGATTTCAGTATACCCAATATACACTGTAAAAGTGGGATTGCTCGGATCATCATAATTGGCCAAGGGAGATTTTCTTGTCATCAATTCAGATAAATTCCCGACCACATGGACTGTAAGAGGATCCTTAGTTGTAGTGTCCCTTTTTAATTAATTAACAAGGATGTAAGAGGATCCTTAGGTGTAATGTATGAAAACTATTCAATACATTAATTACCATCCATACATCATAAAAATAACAGAGATGAGCTGATACAAGTCGAAATAAATCCACTTCAAGCTTTCATAACAAGATATGAGGAAAATGGCACCATTTACACATTGTTTGGTATTTTGACATAGTTTCAAGTGGTATTTCGAACTGAGGAGATTCTGAGAAGAAACTACAGAGTAAATACATAATATTACAAATAAATGGGGCCACAATATCTCCCCCAAAGATATCAGCATCTCACCAAGTGCGCCCTTCCTCCAAGAGCCAAAATATGAAGAGAACAATGAGAAAGGTGTGGAAACAAGTTGAAGAAGAGAATGCCACGAGAATCCCTATAGATTAAACATGAAACAAATGACTCCATTGTAGCTACAAATGAAAGGTATGAATGGCCTCTCCAATTTCCAATTAGGATGGGAATCTTTCACCCTCAAAATTGGTACTAAGGCAAGTAGAGTAAACACTCCACAATCATGGACAAGCTATGCTCTCCAATATGAAAAATGAGAAATGATCAAAAGCCACTCTCCTTATTTATTCTTGTCTTTTATAAACTTCTCAAGTCCTCCATGGGTCGAATTCCTTCCAAAATCCTCATGCCAACTCAAGTTGGGAAGGGATTCCAATGTGTGCCACTTGTCCAACAATTCCTAGTCTCCATCTTCCCTCAATTTGAATGGGTGTCTCTTTGTCTGCCCTAAATCCCTTGTGCGCATTCTTGGAGGATATTTTTATCCCTGACATGGCATATATGTCAGATGTCAGCATTCATGTCTGATTTGTGTCATAGGTGTCATAGCATCTTCATCATTGTTGTCATAGAAGCTAGGGAATCTAGCCCAAGGGTCTCAATATCTCTCAAATGCCTCTTCCTCTTCCAAGGGAGTTACTCTTCCACTCCAATTTGACCTTCATTGATTCATTCCAAGTATATTGACCTTCCAAATCCCCAAGATCATTAGACTCCACCTTGGATTCGAATGGGTGAGAATAAAATGCCATGTGGCATGATGAATCTAGCCTTGTGTGGGTCCCACACCACCAATGTGTCTCCATGATCAAGTGAAACCTTATTTTCCTATCATAAATATTTATTCAACCCCTTTTAATATATTTATATCAATCTAATTTCCATTTGGGGTTTCATAGTCTCCTTATTTCAAATCTAATGTTTCCACCCCAACCTAGGAAACTAGTAGATTGGTGGAATTTCCTCTTTTTGAGATTTATTTGAATGGGGGCATTACAGTCCTCCCCACCCAATATTGCTTGCCCTCAAGCAATTTCAATTTAAGATGCTATAAAAATTTTCCTCCTCTATCAGGTGGCCTTCCAGGAGGAAGGTCTCCCAAAACCTTTTCATTCTTGTCTTTCATGCTGTGGGAGGACACTGCTTGATTCAGATAGGTGTGCATTCCTCTCAATACCCTTTGTTTTCCTTCTGAATATTTGAATCTCATTTCAGGGATTTGATAGTTCATTGTATGTTTCCCTATATAGTACATCCATTGCATACCAATACCACATTAGTATTAGCAACATCAACCACATAAAAGCTATCAAAAAATGTGTAATTACCTATGGTGAGTTGTAGCTTTGGAATCCATGTTTTGCACTTCATAGTATGGTGACCTGGAATGATGACTGTGAAGCCATCGAATGGTTCAACAGGTATATTTATCCTCTCCACCATGGCTTCATCAATGAATTTATTTGTGCCTCCTCCATCTACCAATACTGAAACCCTTTGTCCTTGTACAACTCACTGACATTGAATAGTGTGGAAACGAGGCACTACTGAAAGCATTGCTAGTCTCCCTTTGTCAAGTAATTGATGATATTCTTATTGTTTCTCTTATTCTGTTGTGACATATCCCTATTCTTGGGATTAAATATTTCCTCCTTCCTCCATACCCCCTTCATACTCATCATCAAAAAATACTTCAATGAATTGTGCCTTTCCCTTAGCACATTTATGCCCTGGTACCCATGGTTGGAAGCATGTGTAACATAGTTTATTTCTTAGGAGTTCTTCCCTGCTTGGTCCCTCTTTCTTATCCTTCCTAAATTCATCTTCTTCCCATGGCTTCTTTTCAAATCTGAATTGGGAAGGAAATTTGGGCTTGGGAGGATACCTTGTCTTTGGTAGCACATTTTGTAGATCTCTTGCCAAGTTCATGGCATCTTTCAATGAAGTAGGTTTGTGGGCCTTAACCAAACCCTTCAAAGGTTTAACCAACCCTTCGGGAAAGAGTAATACTAATATTACCATAGATATATCAGCTACCTTAACTGATAATTTTTGAAATTCTAACATGTATTCATCTGGTGTTCCATTTTGCTTCAACTGTGTTAGTTCTTTGAAAGGCATTTCTAGGTCTTTTTGCTCAAATCTATCCAATACCCTGTTAACAAATTATTCATATGTTGTAACCTAATAGTGTCCCATGGTTTTAATTCCATGGAACCACCAATCATTGGTATCTCCCTCAAGATCAAAAATAGCCATTTTAGAGCATCCCCTTCAACCATTGGATTCAGCTGAAAATACACATCTAGTTTTTGTATCCAAGTATTTGCAGAACTTTGACATGAGCCATCAAAAGTAGGAAGTGTAATTTTACTTATTGCATAATTCAATTCTTTATTTTGAAAGGGGTTCATATTACCTCCCCTCATTTTGAGCTTGTTTGCAACAATAAAGTATTGATCAAATGGTAGGTTTCTTCTACAATCTTCACTCAAGTACTACCATTATGTTATAACTTCCTGCATATCATATTGGGTGTTAGGATCTTCTTTGGAATCAATAAATTTAGGTGTATTAGGCCTTATTGAGCTTTGAAATTCATTATGTCGATTATGAGGCCCTGTCTTTGAGAAAATATTTTCACCCATTGGCTTCTTTTCCTCGGAAAGAGAACTACTGTTGCCTCCTACTGCCACTTTGCTTCCAATTTGACTAGCCAACAATTCGAACCCTTTCATGATCTATTTTGACATGTCATAAAAGAATGGTTTCATGAATTTACTGAATTCCTCCTTCTCCTCGGAGGTTCCTTTCTCATCTTTACTCATGGTTTCAAAAGAATGCACTTCTTCTCCTTCTTCTTCTCTTTCACCAAAAATACTTTCAGTTTCAGTTTCTAAGGGTGGGGGCTTATTTTTATGAATTCTTGTCCTCATGAATGGTCATCCACATCAGATGCAAGTGCCATGATCTTATACCACTCGTAGTGTCCCTTTTTAATAAATTTGGAAAAATTGGAAAAAAATGCACTTTGTGGCCAATTCGACCCTTAGACTAGTTATGACTCCAATGCTCCCAAATGGCTCCAAATGCTTCCAAATTGGGTCTGAAGATATTTGGAAGGTATTAATAAATAAAAATTATGCTTATGAATTCCTTGAAACTCTCAAAATACTTCTTCAACATTCATTTACAATCAGGGAAAAATAGGGAATTTTTCTAGTCAATTCTAGGTTCAAAACCCCCAAGGGTAGGGGGAAAAATTGGCTTTCGAAATGCTTCATAACCTTCCCAAATTTCAGAAAATAGACATCGTAATTTTAAAGGACTTCAACGTGCTCTTAAATTCATCATCAATCAGTTTCTATAGGCTTCTTCAACTCCCATAAATCAGAGGTTTGTGGACATGTCTTCACATAGGGGGGAAAGATAGGAAACCTCACTATTTGCCATGAAATTCGAGATTTATGTTCCAAAGGCTTATGAAATGTATATGAAACTTCTTTAATACATTAATTACCATCTATACATCATAAAAATAACAGATATGAGTTGATACAAGTCGAAATAAAGCAACTTCAAGCTTTCATAACAAGATATGAGGAAAATGGCACCATTGACACATTATTTGGTATTTTGACATAGTTTCAAGTGGTATTTAGAACTGAGTATATTTGGAGAATAAAATACAGAGTAAATAAATCATATTATAAATAAATTTTCCCACAATATCTCCCCCAAAGATATCAGCATCTCACCAAGTGCGCCCTTCCTCCAAGAGCCAAAATATGAAGAGAACAGTGAGAAAGGTGTGGAAACAAGTTGAAGAAGAGAATGTCACAAACAGCCCTGTAGCTTCAAAATTCAACAAATGAATCTGTTGTATATCCAAATTTAAGGTCCGAATGGCCTCTACAATTTCCAATTAGGATGGGAATCTTTCACGCTCGAAATTGGTACTAAGGCAAGTAGAGTAAACACTCCACAAGCATGGACAAGCTATGCTCTCCAAAATGCAAAATGAGAAATGATCAAAAGCCACTCTCCTTACTTGTTCTTGTCTTTAATAAACTTATCAAGTCCTCCATGAGTCAAATTCCTTCCAAAATCCTCATGCCAACTTAAGTTGGGAAGAGACTCCAATGTGTGCCACGTGTCCAACAATTCCTAGTCTCTATCTTCCCTCAATTTGAATGGGTGTCTCTTTGGATTCCCTAACTCCATTGTGCACCTTCTTGGAGGATATTTTTATCCCTCACATGTCATATATGTCATATTTCATCATTCAGGTCTGATTTTTGTCATAGGTGCCATAGCATCTTCATCATTGTTGTCATAGAAGCTAGGGAATCTAGCCCAAGTTTCTCAATATCTCTCAAATGTCTCTTCCTCTTCCATGGGAGTTACTCTTCCACTCCAATTCAACATTCATTGAGTAATGCCAAGTATATTGACCTTCCAAATCCCCAAGATCATTAGAATCCACCTTGGATTCGAATGGGTGAGAATAGAATGTTATGTGGCATGAGGAATCTAGCTTTGTGTGGGTCCCACACCACCAATGTGTCACCATGACCAATTGCCACCCTATTTTCCTATCATAAATATTTATTTAACCCATTTTAATGTATTTATGTCAATCTAATGTCCATTTGGGGTTTTATAGTCTCCTTATTCCAAATCTAATGTTTCCACCCCAACCTAGGAAATTAGTAGATTGGTGGAATTTCCTCTTTTTGAGACTTATTTGAATGGGGAAATTACAATCCTCCCCACCCAAGATTGCTTGCCCTCAAGAAATTTCAATTTAAGATGCTGAAAAATTGTTCCTCCTTTATCAGGTGGCCTTCCATGAGGAAATTCTCCCAAAACCTTTTCATTCTTGTGTTTCATACTATGGGAGGACACTGCTTGATTCAGATAGGCCGTGCATTCCTCTCAATACCCTTTGTTTTCCTTCCGAATCTTTGAATCTTATTTAAGGGATTTGATATTTCACTGTATGTTCCCCTATAGAGTACAACCATTGTAATCGCAATACCACATTAGTATGAGCAACATCAACCACATAAAATCTATCAAAAACTATGTAATTACCTATGGTCAGTTTTAGCTTTGGAATCCATGTTTTGCACTTCATAGTATGGTGACCTGGAATGATGACTGTGAAGTCATCGAATGGTTCAGCACATATATTTATACTCTCCACCATGGTTGCATCAATGAATTTATGTGTGGCTCCTCCATCTACCAATACCGAAACCCTTTGTCTTTGTACAGCTCCCTGGCATCGAATTGTGTGGAAACGAGGCACTACTGAAAGCACGTTAGTCTCCCTTTGTCAGGTAATGGATGATATTATTCTTGTTTCTCTTCTTCTGTTGTGGAATATCCCTCTTCTTGGGATGAAATAAGTCCTCCTTCCTCCATACCCCCTAAATACTCATCATCAGAAAATACTTCAATGAATTGTGTCTTTCCCTTAGCACATTGATGCCCTGGTACACATGGTTGGAAGCATGTGTAACATAGTTTCTTTCTTCGGATTGCATCCATGCTTGGTCCCTCTTTCTTATCCTTTCCAAATGCATCTTCTTTCTGTGTCTTCTTTTCAAATATGAATTGGGAAGGAAAGTTGGGTTTGGGTGGATACCTTGTCTTGGGTATCACATTTTGCAGATCTCTTGCCAAGTTCGTGGCATCTTTCAATGAAGTAGGTTTGTGGGCCTTAACCAAACCCTTCAAAGGTTCAACAAACCCTTCAATAAAGAGAAATACTAATCTTACCATAGATATATCATCCACCTTAACTGATAATTTTTGAAATTCTAACATGTATTCATCTGGTGTTCCATTTTGCTTCAACTGTGCTAGTTCTTTGAAAGGCATTTCTGGATCTTTTTGCTCAAATCTTTCCAATACCCTGTTAAAAAATTATTCATATGTTGTAACCTGATCATGTCCCAAGGTTTTAATTCCATGGAACCACCAATCATTGGCATCTCCCTTGAGATGAAAAATAGCCATTTTTAGAGCATCCCCTTCAACCATTGGATTCAGCTGAAAATACACATCTAGTTTTTGTATCCAAGTATTTGCAGAAATTTGAGATGAGCCATAAAAAGTAGGAAGTGGAATTTTACTTATTTCATAACAATTCTTTATTTTGAAAGGGGGTCCTATTAGCTCCCCTCATTTTTAACTTGTTTGCAACAGTAAAGTATTGATCAAATGGTAGGGTTCTTCTACAATCTTCAGTCAACTGCTACCATTCTGTTATAACTTCCTGCATATCATATTGGGTGTTAGGATATTCTTTGGAATCAAAAAATTTAGGTGTATTAGGACTTATTGCTCTGAAATTCATTAGGTCGATTATGAGGCCATGTCTTTGAGAAAATATTTTCACCCATTGGCTTATTTTCCTCGGAAAGAGAACTACTATTGCCTCCTACTGCCACTTTGCTTCCAATTTGACTAGCCAACAATTCAAACCATTTCATGATCTATTTTTTCATGTCATCAAATAATGGTTTCATGAATTTACTAAATTACTACTTCTCCTCTGAGGTTCCTTTCTCATCTTTACTCATGGTTTCAAAAGAATGCACTTCTTCTCCTTTTTCTTCCCTTTCACCAAAAATACTTTCAATTTCAGTTTCTAAGGTTGGGGGCTTATTTTTCTGACTTCTTGTCCTTATGAATGTTCATCCACATCAAGTGCAAGGACCATGCTCTGATACCACTTGTAGTGTCCATTTTTAATAAATTTGGAAAAAATGGAAAAATTGCACTTTGTGGCAAATTCGACCCTTAGACTAGTTATGACTCCAATGCTCCCAAATTTCTCCAAATGCTTCCAAATTGGGTATGAAGGTATTTGGAAGGTATTAATACATAAAAATTATGCTTATGTATTCCTTGAAACTCTCAAAATACTTCTTCAACATTCATTTACAATCAGGGAAAAATAGGTAATTTTACTAGTCAATTCTAGGTTCAAAACCCCCAAGGGTAGGGGACAAAACTGGCTTTCCAAATGCTTCATAAACTTCCCAAATTTCAGAAAATATACATGGTACTGTTAAATGAATTCAATGGGCTCCCAAATTTATCATCAATTAGATTCTATAGGATTCTTCAACTCCCATAAATCATAGGTTTGTGGACATGTCTTCACATACGGGGAAATGATAGGAAACCTCACTATTTGCCATGAAATTCGAGATTTATGTTCCAAAGGGTTATGAAATGTATATGAAAATTATTCAAGACATTAATTACCATCAATACATCATAAAAATAATAGATATGAGCTGATACAAGTCGAAATAAAGCAACTTCAAGCTTTCATAACAAGATATGAGGAAAATGGCACCATTTACACATTGTTTGGTATTTTGACATTGTTTCAAGTGGTACTTAGACATGAGGATCTTCTAAGAAGAAAATACAGATTAAATAAATCATATTAAAAATAAATGGGCCCACAATATCTCCCCCAAAGATATCAGCATCTCACCAAGTACGCCCTTCCTCCAAGAGCCAAAATATCAAGAGAATAGTGAGAAAGGTGTGGAAACAAGTTGAAGAAGAGAATGTCACGAGCATCCCTGTAAATTCAGCATGCAACAAATGAATCCATTGTAGGTCCAAATGAAAGGTCTGTATGGCCTCTCCAATTTTCAATTAGGATGGGAATCTTTCACCCTCGAAATTGGTACTAAGGCAAGTAGAGTAAACACTCCACAAGCATGGACAAGCTATGCTCTCCAATATGAAAAATGAGAAATGATAAAAATCCACTCTCCATATTTGTTATTGTCTTTTTTAAAATTCTCAAGTCCTCCATGGGTCAAATTCCTTCCAAAATCCTCATTCCAACTCAAGTTGGGAAGAGATTCCAATGTGTGCCACTTGTCCAACAATTCATAGTCTCCATCTTCCCTCAATTCGAATGGGTGTCTCTTTGGCTGCCCTAACTCCCTTGTGTGCATCCTTGGAGGATATTTTTAGCCCTAACATGTCATATATGTCATATGCCATCATTTAGGTCTGATTTGTGTCATAGGCATGATAGAATCTTCATCATTGTTGTCATAGAAGCTAGGGAATGTAGCCCAAGTGTCTCAATATCTCTCAAATGCCTCTTCCTCTTCCATGGGAATTACTCTTCCACTCCAATTCAACCTTCATTGAGTCATGCCAAGTATATTTACCTTCCAACTCCCCAATATCATTAGACTCCACCTTGGATTCGAATGGGTGAGAATAGAATGTCATGTGGCATGAGGAATCTAGCTTTGTGTGGGTCCCACACCACCAATGTGTCTCCATGACCAAGTGCCACCTTATTTTCCTATCATAAATATTTATTGAACCCCTTTTAATATATTTATGTCAATATAATGTCCATTTGGGGTTTTATAGTCTCCTTATTCCAAATCTAATGTTTCCACCCCAACCTAGGAAACTAGTAGATTGGTGGAATTTCCTCTTTTTGAGATTTATTTGAATGGGGACATTACAGTCCTCCCCACCCAAGATTAATGATTTCCCTCAAGCAATTTCAGTTTAATATGTTTCAAAAATTTTCCTCCTCTATCAAGTGGCCTTCCAGGAGGAAGGTCTCCCAAAACCTTTTCATTCTTGTGTTTCACACTATGGGAGGACACTGCTTGATTCAGATATGTGTGCATTCCTCTCAATACCCTTGTTTTCCTTTTGAATCTTTGAATCTCATTTCAGGGATTTGATAGTTCATTGTATGTTAACCTATAGAGTACATCCATTGCACTCCCAATACCACATTAGTATCAGTAGCATCAACCACATAAAATCTATCAGAAAATGTGTAATTACCTATTGTGAGTTGTAGCTTTGGAATCCATGTTTTGCACTTCATAGTATGGTGACCTAGAATGATGAATGTGAAGCCATTGAATGGTTGATAAGGTAGATTTATCCTCTCCACGATGGCTTCATCAATGAATTTATGTGTGTCTCCTCCATCTACCAATACCGAAACCCTTTGTCCTTGTACATATCCCTAGCATCGAATAGTGTGGAAACGAGGTACTACTGAAAGCACTTCTATTCTCCCTTTGTTAGGTAATGGATGATATTATTCTTGTTTCTCTTTTTCTATTGTGGCATATCCCTCTTCTTGGGATTAAATATGTCCTCCTCCTCCATACCCCCTGCATACTCATCATCGGAAAATACTTCAATTAGGTGTGCCTTTCCATTAGCACATTTATGCCCTGGTACCCATGGTTGGAAGAATGTGTGTTATAGGTCAAATCTGCACTTCTCCGTCCGTGATCACATTTCCCTGTTGATCACGCAAAAGGACACTAAGGATTGAAGAGTTTGATGGACTTGGATGACTTGCTGCTAGAAGTACACTCTTCAGCTGAAAATATTGCAGTTTCTCCTGATTTTGCCTCATGTACGCCCCTCTGTGTATAGCAAACCAGCGTACACCTTGAGAAAATACTCTACTTTGCTCAAGGAAAACTAGCGTACATCTCCCAAAATGTTGTAAACGCATGTTGTAAAGCACAGAAGTTGCTTACTGTACGCTACTCTTGTTGTATGAATCCCGCGTACATCTTAAGATGAAATCAAAAAATATATTAATTTGACGAATTGGGATTAGTTGAAGTTGGTTCTGCAACTTCCCCAACCTCCCAATTCAACCACCCCTCAATCTAAACTTCCTACCGTGTCCCATAAATACAAGGAGGATCCATGAGAGGGGTTACACATAAAGTGTGAAAACCTTGAAAGAATGATTTGAGTACTGTTACGCTGGAGGAATTCCCAAGTCAGAGTGAAGAGCAGGAGCCCAGGATCCGGTTGCAGAAGCATCTCTACACGTTAGATATATTGTATTGATTCATGTTTCTTTGACAATAAAAAGGTCGAAACACCCTTCCTGTCCCAAATTGAATGTCTACTAGATTGTATATTCATTTGGATTAATATCTTGTTATATTTGATGATCAAGTTGTTTGTTCTTTCATCATATTTGTTATATCCAAGATACGCTAAGGAAGGTATCTTTTGTGTTGCAGGTTCGTCAAGCAGAAGATCAAGCGAAAGCTAGGACCATTCGTCGATAAGAGGTACTTCTTTCAATCTCGATCTCTTTCTTTTGTAGTAACTAAATGCAATACAATTAATGTATTTACCTGTCAACCCTGCCCAGTTGGTAGTGTCCATCTCCTCACTATAAGGTATAAATCCTGAACAACAGACTGGAGACTCCGTTTGGGAGTAACCGTGTGTTTCACTGCTCTAGGAGACCTAGTTAGGTGTTATTCCAGCCCATTTTCCAGTCTTTTTGAATGTCTGAGAGGCCTTGTAAGTCTGTGTTACTTGTCCTTTTTGCTTGATTCATCTCAAGTTTGCTTATTTTTTGAAGTTTAAGTATTGATTAGAGTCCTAGATAGTCAAGTGGGTGTACCACTCGTAGTGGGAAATTTCAATCCCCCATGATAACACTTAGTCTTGTGACTCCTTATCAGACCACCTGATCTGTTCAATCCGAATTCTAATCCCTCCAATATTTGATTGTTGTGATTTTGCTCAATTTTATGTGTTTTTGAGATTTGGGTGATTGTATTTTCCCCAGAGTTTCCAATCAATCAAATTTTGCAGTAGCATACATCCATTGATCTTCTGAGTATAGTTTGAAAAGTGGTATAATTCTCAGATATATGGGGTATATTAACTAGGAAATCAAAGTTGTTTATTATCTTCATTTCAAATTTCATTTTTGGAATTGTTGTGAAGAATTTTTATGCTTTGAAACGAGTATTTAAGAAGTCTTTGAAAAGTTTAAAAAATTGTTATTCTCTTGCATTTTCTTGGTCTTGAAAATTCATTGATCATTTCCTTGGAAATTCTAAGTATATCTTAACTTTCTCAAAGCATTTAAAAGATAGTGAAAATTATTGCATCTTTTGATTTTCTTCCCACTTTTTTATTTCTATTTCGGAATTAGGTGTTATTGTATTCAAAAAACGGAAATTTGTCTTTTCATTTTTTGTAGATTTGCTTAAATTGAAAAGAGAAAAAAACATTTGGATTTGGTGTGTTATATTTATTTTTGTTGGATTATCGAAAAGAGTGATTTTGAATATTTTTGGTTGATTTTGAAAGTATAGAGGTACTTGTTCATTTCATTATCAAAAACAAGAAAGATCTCTCCTTACTATAGTTAGTTTTCATCGAAAAGTAAAAGAAAAGATTTGCATTTTCATGTAGTTAAGATTTGCATCTTTTTAAATTCCAAGTCTACACCTCATGCATCCACTTAATTTTCAAGATAAAATTTAACGGTAGCTTAGTTTAAAATTGTATAGAAACTTGTGTGTTAAGTTAGAGACGAGTTCTGGCGTCTTTAAGCGTGGCAGTTGTCATTATTTTCCTGCACTACATCCCGAGGGCTTGTAGTTATTCCTCGTACCAATCGGTATATCGAATGGCCTTTCATGTACCTTTGGGTATATAGAAATTTACTTCACGTACTCGACAGTATATGGGAAGGCTCTTGTCGTGCGGTTGTGCATTAGACAACACCACTATGAATTTGAGCTCCCACGTACCTTGTGTATATCGAGAGACCCTTTTAGGATTCTGGAAACCTTATGAGTTAACTTTTGGTCATCTTGGCTTGGCAATACACCGAGAACAACACTCGGGTAGCTACTACGCACGTACTGCCAGCTAGTCGGGTTATACAGTCAGGGGTACGGTCCTAATACTCCATGGTTAGTGCTATTAAAAGTTGGGTCGATTATAACTGTTGGACCCTGTGGTATATCGCAGGTTGTGATGCCTTGATAAACCCATGAGGTTCCATACCATTGAATCCCACCTACCACATAAGTTTGCTTGCAGCTTTATCTTGAGTAGATCTTGGAGTGTATTTTTTATTTTTTAAAACTCTTAGGAGAAATATTGTTTCAACCATTCTGGTTGATCAACCTTTAAGAAGTTCCTATGGGATTTTAAAATTGCCACCTAAATATCCCCTTACTCAGAATGAGAAATCGAGGTCAACTATGGATCAACCTACAACATCTGTGTCCTATGAAGAAGACACTTATACCTTAGAACCAAGAATGAACTATTCACCTCCTGCAAACCCACCTATCACTGATCCTATGGGACCTTTGATTGTGGAACAACCTACTTCATATGACACAACACTTTCCATCATTTAATAGAAGGGAATTCCAGAGCTATGGACTGGATTTTCATTCGGCCCCAAGAAGACCCAATATCAAGAGCATTTGGTCCAAATGCATCATTTTGGGACACTCCTTTAGGTCAACATGCTTCCGATTTTGGTTCACTTCTAATGGTGGAAACTCCACCTCGTTGGTTCCCTCCATGGATTCTCAACGACGTATTTCTCGCACCAATTTATGAGACTATGGAACATTTACGAACGATTGGTAATCAACTTAGACGTTAGAGTTCCCCCCTAGGTCCAATCCTGAAGATCAATTTTTGAACAACATTCACCTATACATTCTTTTTCCTTTTCTTCTTCAGGAATATCAACGCCAATCATGTCCACTTACAAGCCAGGCCAACCATCTTTCCCATCTAGTACTTATCTAGATCATTTGATCGGATCTACACCTTATTCGACCCCAACCAATGGAGGGAAACCTTCAGCTACTATTAACTATGCCACTGGAACGCTACCTCCACCACCCCCACCTAAAAATTCAAGGGGAGGTTATCATCTACCTGTTAGTCAATAGTTGAGTGGAATTCATCCCTTAGTTAGTAGTCAACCAATTGGTTCAGGTCAACCTACTATTAGTGGACAACACACCCATGCTGGCCATATTCCAGCGAGTGGATATTTTACAATTGGGGGGGAAACCCCTAGTCAGTGGACAAAACCTAACTGGAGGATATCATCCAGTTAGGGGACATAATGTGGGTGGAGGGAATTCGTCACATGTGAACTCTAGTATGGTTGGTAGTTCTCTCCCAACCATTGGGAAACCTATATGGACACATCAAATGGGGGGTCCATCCAATTGGACTCAAGTTTCAACCCCCATGGGGCCATACATATCTGGGAAATATTTTCACTGGATTACCATATCCCGTAAACCTGAATACCCGATGGGGGCATCATAATGTTCCACCAATTGGACCTCTAGCTGGAGGACCACCGCAACCACCCCCACCACCTGTCCCACCTCCTCCCCCACCACTTGTCCCACATCCACCACCTCCACCCTTATGACCCCCATACGGTAGCGTTGGACCCCCTCACTCTGGAGGAGGACCTCCTTCTGGTCCACCTCCTAATATGGGAGTCCCACCTCCATATGGCCAACCCTTTTCGGGAGGACCTTATAATCAGTCGATTCACAGTCCTACTGGTACTCAAATTCCTTATCAATACTACCAGTATCCGCAAGAAAACCAACAATTACCATTTCTGGATACACTTGATCTTGCAAAATTGTCTCGGTTGACTAATGATCCCATTCAACATGGCATAAATTGGCCAACTATTCCTGTGAAGTTACCATAACATATTCCAAAGTTTGATGGAAAGCCCGGAGAGGACCCTAAGAATCGCGTTATGAATTATCATTTGTGGTGTTCTTCCAATTCCTTAATGGATGATTCCATCTATCTGAGGTTATTTCAACGAACCCTTACTGGTACTGTCGCAAAGTGGTACATTGAGTTTCCACCACATTCCTTTGTTGATTTTCGATCTTTAGCTATGTCATTTTTTACTCACTTTCAACTACCGATATGCTACGAAACCGGCACTGATATTTTGAATTCTCTCTGTGAAACTACATCTACTCACATTTATGATCATATTCATGAGTGGAGGAGGAGAAGACGTCTCATTAAAGACCCCATTCTGGATCAACTTCTTGTCGATTGGTTCACAAATTCACTACTTCCCACCATATCTAAAGACGTGGCTATGGGTGGGGCCGTTATGGAAGAACAAGCAATATCTCGTGCTCAGTATTTAGACCTGGTCTATGCCCAATATGGCACCTTATATGATATTATTCCTAATTCCCCCTGCCCTACACATGATCCAACCAAACCACCTATGGGATCTCATGATGATGGCATTATTGGTTTCGTCCATACCCATCCTGCTACACAGTCTGGTGGATCATATAACCATCATAGCTCGACTCCACCCTCTCCACAGGATGGAAACAACACCAAATGATCACCCAGCCCTGCTTCCATTGAAGAAGTGAATTCAGTTCAATCTACTTCACCTCAAAGATCCAGTGGAAAAAAGAAGAACAAAGGTAAATCTAAAAAATCTTCTAACCAGCAGGAGCCAAAAAATAATCATGAAGACACCAAACAAAAGCAGAAGGTTAAATATCCTTGTTTACTGTGTGGTGACGATCACTTCACCAAAGAATGGCCACATCAGGAGGAAGTGCAAAATTTTCTTAAAGTAAACCCCACACCCACAGTTTTAATCAATCCCTTCCCCACACAACAACAACAAATGGTTGCACAACAATCTTCTCAAGGAGAAGCACCCACAATCCTTCATGTTCTCATGATGCGTAGTGAAACAGTAAACTTGTCCACTAGGTCGCGAACATATGACTCTAATTCTGACAAGGAATCTAATGGGGGTAATACTGAAAAATCCTCTGCCTCTACATCTAACATTCCTTCACCTCAAGGTCCCCTCGTCATCGAGAAACGTTTATCGGATTCATTATTGCGTCCACCCAAGAGAACGATTAGAAAAGACATTTTCAATCGAAACGCTCGGGCTACTCAAAACTACAATATAGTTGATGACCTAGCACAAGATCCTTGTGTTATGTCGACGCTAGAAGTCTTACAAAACTGTCCCAATCAGCGTAAGACCCTGTTATCCACAATAGGAGCTGTAGATCCCAATTCCTCTAACACCATCATGTTAGAGCTAGAGTATTTCAAGCCGAGGCTTTCCCACCAACTCATGTTTCAAATTGTTACTAACGTTTCTGGAAAATCATCTATCGTACTGTCTTAGATGAAGGAGCATCTACCTCGGTTATGTCTCTATCTTGCTGGTGATCCATTGGCTCTCCTGAGTTGAACTGCTTCCCCACCACATTGAAAGCATTTTTTGATCCTGGATTTCAACCTCACGGTATATTACAATATTTGTCCATCGATTTGCTAGGTAAGACCGATTCCATTAACGTGGAAGTCGTCATTGCCCCGTTGGATTATAACTTATTACTTGGTTGAAACTGGTTCTATGCCATGACCGTGGTTGCGTCATATGTCTTCCGCATCATGCAATTTCCCCACCAAGGGAGAATTTTCACTATCGACCAATTAGATTTCTGTACACATGACACCACTACTGATCCTTCGGATAACGTCCCTCTTTTAGGCCACTCTACGCAGATATATGAGACTTTGGGGGTAGGACTCCTTAAAGATTCATCCCTCATGGGAGTATTTCCAACATCAGATCTCGCTGCCCATGATGCCACGGTGAATATGATTTCGTCTATGATCCCATCGTCTTCCAACTCGACCAACCAGTGGGGTATGCCTGATCCTGCTCATATAGATTTGATTGGATATGTGATGTCTCTTAGCCTTGGAGAAGCTACTTACAAGGCCATTCAATCAACACTCGTTCTACTAGATGTCCACTCATCACTGGCATCTACCTCAGGTTCTTTGCCATTACAACAAACCTCATCCCTACTTGATCCTCTACTCCATACTTTTCATTCCTACGAGTCAATCATGGAGATTATGAGTGTGGATGAATCCCCATGGGAATACCTTCACCATCGATCGTCCTTCCTTCCATTGTTATATTCGGTATAAAACACTATTGAAACAATTGTGTCACTGGCTGTCGTTCCTTACCCTCAACCTCCCATTCTTATATATGATACGGTAACCGAGGGAAACTTGGATAACATCACGCCTACCTTTCTGATCGACATCTCGGTAAAACCTAGAGTTGTGGAACACATTCGCATAGGCCAAACTTGTTCTTCACAAGAAGTCACCACTTTCACGGCCTTGTTCAAACAATTCTGCGACATCTTTGCATGGAGCTATGAGGAAATGCTCGGGATTGATCCTTCTATTGTCATGCATGAGATTCAAACATATCCCGACGCAAAACCTGTTTGACAAAACTTCATCATGTGCACCCTAGGAAAAATACGACCATTAAGGAAGAAATAGAAAAGTTGTTGAAGGCTAGGTTCATTTATCTTGTTCCCTTAACATATTAGGTCTCTAATGTCGTCCCGGTTACAAAAAAATAGGGAACCATCAGAGTTTGTGTTGATTACAGGGATCTAAATAAGGCATGTCCCAAGGACAATTACCCTACCCCATTTATCGACCAAATCATCGACAACTGTGCCGGAAGTGTCATCTTCTCATTCATGGATGGATTTTCTGGTTATAATGAGATTGAGATCCATCCTGTTGATCAACATAAGACTGCTTTCATCTTCCCATGGGGTACGTTCGCATACCACAAACTCCCCTTCAGTCTTCAAAATGATGGTGCTACATTCCAACGGTCTATGTCGTATGCTTTCCACGATGTGAAGTATTTTGTGGAACCTTACCTAGATGATCTTCCTACTCATTCAAATCGTCGTGACTTCCACATCGACCATCTGACGGTTGTCTTCCTTAGGTATCGACGGTATAATATCCGTCTAAATCCTCTAGTGCATTTTTTCTGTCGAGTCCGGACGCCTCTTAGGATTCATCATTTCCAAAGATAGGATCCGCATCGATCCCCTCAAGGTGGAGGCCATTGTTTCCCTACCACCACCTATTGATATTACAGAACTTCAAAGTTTTCAGGGGAAGGAAAACTGCTTGCAGCGTTTCGTGTGCAATTTCCCAGAGAAAACATAGGGGTACATGCGGTTGTTGAAGAAGGATGTCCCAATCATTTGGGATGACTATGCTCAAAAATCCTTCGACAACCTTAAACATGCCATCACTCATGCTCTCATGTTACAACCGTCGAATTACACCAAGGATTACATCATTTATCTTACTGCTTCTACTTCCACTATTGCTATAGTTTTAGTACAAGATAGAAATGCCCAGGAGCATGTGATATATTACCTTAGTAAGGGTCTCATTGACTCTGAAACTCGATATTTGCATGCAGAGAAGCTAGCTCTCGCGGCATTCATTATCATTCAGAAGTTTCGCCAATACATCCTCCTCCACACTACCACTATTATCGTCGACTCTAACCCCATGTACCACGTTCTCACGCGCTAGTTACTAGGGGGGAAATATTCACGCTGGATTGTGATTATACAAGAATTCGATCTCAAGTTTGAGAAGTCCAAATCAAAGAAATATTTGGTTTTTGCGGAACTTATTTGCGATCTTCTCCATACTGATCAGGAAACTGAACCCATGGACTCTCTCCTCCATCAGTCCCTGTTTCTAATCAGTACTGCTGACCCATGGTATGGAGACATCACATTGTATCTCCAAACCCAACGATTCGGTCCTCAATTATCTTGTGACGAACATCGTCGGGTCCATCACCACACCAAATATTACCTCATCATTAGTGATACATTATATCGTTGTGGTATCGACTCCATTCTCCTACGTTGCTTAACTCATGAGGAGGTCAAGCATGTTTTGAATGATTGTCACTCGGGGGCATGTGGAAGTCATCTTTCTGGGATGGCTACATCCCAGAAATTTTTATGTGCTGGATACTATTGACCTTCCATATTCAAGGATTGTATCGAAGCAATCAAGAAGTGTCCTCCTTGCCATCTTTTTCATTACAAAAAGTGCTCACACCCATCCCCATTACATCCAGTTATCGACGTCGGTCCCTTTGCCAAATGGGGCATACACTTTATGCATTGTAATCCTACCTCGGTCGGGGGGCATGGTTAGTTCATCGTTTCCATTTAGTACTTTACCAAGTGGGACGAGGCTATGCCTACATACAAATAAGACGACAAAACTGCAACACTCTTTATGTTTAACCATATAATTGTGAGATTCAGAATTCCTCAAGACATCGTCACTGATCATGGATCACATTTCCAGAACAAGATGGTGGATGAACTAAGCGCTAGATTGGGTTTTCGGCATGAAAAATAAACTCCCTACTACCCTCAATCAAATGGACAAGTAGAGGCCATTAACAAGGTCTTGAAAACCATGATTCAACATATGGTAGGAACACATAAGTCCAACTGGCATATTATGCTTTTTTCAGCCCTATGGACGTATAGGACTTCCGTTAAAACTGCCACTGGTTTCACACCTTTTCAATTGGTATATGGACTCAAGGCAGTACTACCTATCGAATGCGATATTCTGTCACTAAAACTTGCTATCAAACTTCTACTGAACACCACTGTCGAGGAAGAACAATTTATATACTCGGAAAAACTCGATGAAACTCGCCGTGATGCAGATCTAGCTAATGAAGCACATAAGAAACGCATCAAGGCCCAGTATGATAAATCAGTTAAACCTTGTATCTTTAACGCGGGTGATTTGGTCCTTACTTATGACCAAAAACACGATAAGCTAGGGGCAGGCAAACTCGAGTCCATGTGGCATGGTCCATATATGATAAAACGTTTTTTGGAAAAGGGAGCCTATGAACTAGAATATTATGAAAGGATATATTTGGGGGAGCCTCGCAATGGGATCCACCTAAAGAGGTACTATTCCTAAATATTTATGCATTAGTACTTTGTATATACTATACATGACATGTGCTTTTGTTTGGTGTGACACTTTTATTTAGTGTGTTAGGATCTCATCATTGCGCTTATACTATGTTCTGCCTAGATGTGCAAATGGCAACTTTCTTTGAATTCGCTAACGGCTCTAGCCAAAACACCCGCAACCTCGCTTCGACAGCATGGGTACTCTATTCCCTTGTCGGTGAGTTGATTAGTTTAGGAGGAACCTGCCTAGGTTTTGCAACCAACAATGCCACTGAGTATCATGCGGTGATTGGATTATTGACCTGCGCTTTTTCCTTGGGTCTAGACCACCTTGTTATCTATCTCGATTCACAGTTAGTGGTATCTCATTTAAACTGTGTCTACGCTATCTGTGACCCCACATTAATCCGTCTATTCCAACGAGTACATATCCCGAGAAACATGAACGCAGTTGTTGATTCTGTTAGGAACCCATGTCTTTACTTTGTTAGTATATTGTTGTTGGACGCATATGCTTTGTAAGTCGTCCCGTAGTATTTGTTGATCAATAGTTTGTGTTATTGTTGTTGGCGCATATGCTTTGTAAGTCGCCCGTAGTATTGTTGATCCATAGTTTGTAGTGGCCCATGGTTTTGACCCATAGTATTGGTGCCTAGACTTAGTATATAAGTGTGTGTTGAGACCTATGAAGGCACCGTGAAGTTATTTGTATTGAGCTTTCTCATAGGAGGTTGCCCCCTCGAAGTGGCCTGTGATCAATATAAAGTGATTATGAGTTCTGTCATTTCTTCTATTTCGCATATTCTTATTAATTAATTGTTGTAGGTGCTTCACATCTGGTATCAGAGCACTTTCTTGGGCTCGCTGGGTGAAATTTCTGCCAATTTTTTTTTCGCATCTGTTGCAGGTTCAGATTTGGGAATAATCCCTATCCGCTTAACTGTGGGAAACACTTGGGCATAAGCCCTAAAACTCATTGTGAGGAGTACCACAGGAACCCTGAAGTAGCTGGCCCATTGAGAGGAATTTCCAGCGAAAAGGGCAACGACCCCTACCTGATTGACTAGTTCCCACCCGTGAGGTAAAACAAGAGCTGTCGTTTGTGGTGAAGCGGTTATCAGTTTTACCTGAGCCGTGGAGTGAGGGGTACTGCCCCAATACACAAGCCGCCAGATAGCATTGGTGGCCGAGTGAAACCCATGAACTGTTAGGAAGCCGCACATACCTGGGGTCCATATCTATTTTCAGCTGAACTATTGTCGATCACTGCTGCATCGTTTCAAATCCAGCCGTTCAGATCCATTCTGAAAGCCGTTCCAGATCCAGTCATTTTCAATCCATTCGGCGTCGTTTCATATCCCTCTATTTCCGCTCACTTCTGGGCTGTTGCAGATTTATCTGTTCCAGATCCCTTCCGAACCATAGCTGCTCCAGTCTGGAAAAAAAAAAACCAGTCTTTTCTCCATATCTCCCTTGTTTTCACTCTGTTTCCCTTGAAATTTTCGGGGACCCCTGTCATCCCATTCTGCATATTACATTCCTGAGGACCCTATCCCCAATTCCCCTTCCCAAAGCTTGAAATCCCACATTTTTCTATTTTTAGGGTTTGCCATAACTTCCTCAGATTTCACCCAATCACCTTCAAATTTTACCATAGAGTTCTTTTTTGAATTCTGCTTCTTTGTCCCCCTCTGCCAAATTTTCCCATTCTTTCACCCCGCTTCTGAAATCCTCATTTTTGCTTCCCTGTCTATTCGACAGTGTCCAAAACCTAGTCAAACCCCAATTACCCTTCAGATTTTTTCCCAAGTCCAGATTTTCCTTTACTGAAGCAGTTTTTGTTTTTGTTTTCCTACCCAGTCAACCAAAACAAAAAACTCCTGGTTATGGTTGTCACCCGTGCAGGAGCAAAAACCATGGAAGACGCACTTGCAGCCATCCAAGCCAAACTCCAGGATCTGGATGAAAAATTTCTCAGCCTCCATCTTGAACATTCAGCTATGAACAACAAATGACAGTCTGAGTCTTCATTAGACAATGGGTTCTCTTCTTCCAACAATTTTCGTGGTCCGAAGCTTGATTTTCCTTGCTTCAATGGTACTGATCCAATTGGATGGATCTATTTTGTAAAACAATATTTCAGTCTGCATAATACTTTTGATGTCAACAAAGTTTCGCTTGCATCCTTTCATTTGGAATAGGAAGCTCTTCAATGGTACCGTTGGTACATCAAGGCTCATGAAGAGCCAAAATGGCCAGACTTTTTCCAGCTCCTTTTGCAACGATTTGGTCCTAGTGCTTTTGATGACTTCACAGGAGCCCTCACTAAACTTCGCCAAATTGGCACTGTGAGAGAGTATCAAACCGAATTTGAGAAACTAGCCAACCACACTGAAGGATTGTTTGATGAATTTTACCGGAGTTGTTTTATCAGTGGTCTAAAGGATGCCATCCGCTCTGAGGTCAAAATGTTCTGTCCCAACACAATGATGGAAGCCCTAGGGTTGGCTAAGTTGGCAGAAGACAAGATTGCAGCCCAACAATGCTCCAAGCCCACTTTTGTTCCCTTCTGAAATATGGGTTCTCAACGACCACCTATACCGCAGGCTCCTCGACCAACTCCTATCAAGCGTTTGTCTGAAACAGAGATGCAAGCATGAAGAGAAAAGGGGCTTTGCTATAATTGTGATGAGAAATTCACTTGGGGACATAGATGTGTTCAGCAAAATCTCTATCTCTTGGATGTGGATTCTCCGCCTGCCTCTTAAATTGGTGACGAAGATCCAGAAACAATTGATGCTCCGGTCGACATTCAGGAACTGCCTATTGACCCTCCGTCTCAGGATGACCAGCCAGAGATATCTCTCCATGCTTTAGCTGGAATCACCACCCCTCAAACAATGCGGGTCAGGGGTTACTTCAAGAAGCTTCCTCTTACAATACTCATTGATTCTGGTAGCACTCATAATTTCATTGACCCTCGGATCGCCAAACAAGCTGATTGTTTTATCCATCCTTGCTCCAACTTTGAAGTCATGGTTGCCAATGGGGGCACCTTACCTTGCAAAGGGAAGTGTCTAAATGTGCGTATCTCTATGGGAGATTATACCTTGCGCTCTGACATGTTTTCCTTGACCTTAGGCAGATGTGATGTGGTTTTGGGCGCTCAATAGCTACGCACACTTGGCCCTATCTTATGGGATTTTGCTGAACTTTGGATGCAGTTTTCCTTCAATGGACAAAAACACACATTGACAGGATTACAACCAGATTCTCTCAGCATCATCAGTTCACATCGCATGGAAAAACTCCTCACGAAGAATTCACATGGTGTCATCGCTCAGATCCATTCCATTCAGATGCAACCATCAGCGGTCTCCACTACTCCTTTGGATCTACAACAAATTCTGGATCGATATACAGGTGTCTTTGCTGAACCAGTGGGATTTCCACCTTCCAGGCCAGAAGACCATCGTATTCATCTCCTTCCAGGCAGCGTTCCTCCCAACATCAGGCCCTATCGCTACCCATTTCACCAAAAAATGGAGATTGAAATGCTCGTTCGGGACTTATTGAAGCAAGGTATTATTCGCCCAAGCACTAGTTCCTTTTCTTCTCCAGTTCTTCTTGTCCGCAAAAAAGATGGGTCATGGCGCCTCTGTATTGACTTCCGAGAACTTAATCACCTCACCATCAAGGATAAGTTTCCAATTCCTGTTGTTGATGAGCTTCATGGGGCTCACTTTTTCTCCAAGTTGGATCTTCATTCTAGGTATCATCAAATTCAGGTTCATGAGGATGATATCCCTAAAAAAGCTTTCCGTACACATGATGTCCATTATGAGTTTTTGGTCATGCCCTTTGGCCTCACTAATGCTCCTTCCACATTCCAGGCCTTAATGAATAAAATATTTCGACCCTACTTGCGGAAATTCATTCTGGTATTCTTTGATGATATCCTCATCTACAGTAAAACATGGGATGAACATCTCCAGCATCTGGATCTTGTCATGCAACTTTTCTCTGACCATCATCTCCATGCCAAGCAGTCTAAATGTGTTTTTGGACACAAGGAAGTTGAGTATCTCAAGCACATTATCTCAGCACAAGGGGTTCACGTGGATCCTTCCAAAATTGATGCCATGAATAATTGGCCGCATCCTCAGACACTCAAGAGCCTTCGTGGTTTTTTGGGGTTGACTGACTACTACCGCAAGTTTGTCAAGGATTATGGGAAGATTGCGGCTCCATTAACTACTCTATTGAAAAATGATGCTTTTACATGGACACATGCTGCTTAGTGTGCATTTGACAAACTAAAACAAGCTATGTGTACTACACCTGTTCTAGCTATGCCCAATTTTTCCAAGCCCTTCACTATTGAGAGTGATGCTTGCGGCAATGGACTTGGTGTTATTCTCCTTCAAGATGAACACCCCATTGCATTCACCAGCAAAGCTCTTTCAGGTAAGAATTTAGCTGCCTCTACCTATGAGAAGGAAATGATGGCTATTTTGCATGCAGTACAGAAGTAGCGACCATACCTATTAGGGAATCATTTCTGCATCAAGACTGATCACCAGAGTCTGAAATATTTCTTGGAACAGCGTGTCTCCTCCCCAACACAACATAAATGGGTTAGAAAACTCATGGGTTATGACTATGAGATCACTTACAAGAAGGGTAAAGACAATATTGTGGCAGATGCTCTTTCTCGCACATTTGATGCCCAAGGTTCTCTTTCAGCTATTTCTATGCCTGTTCCAAATTGGTTGCAATCTGTTCAACGGGGTTATGTCAACGACTCTTCCTTATCTCAAATCATCCAACGCTTGACCAACAACCCTTCTGTTGTACCACATTACTCTTGGGATGGTGCTTCTCTGAGATACAAGGGTCATCTGGTGCTTCCCCAGAGCACAGATCTTCAACAGGCTGTCTTCTATGAACTCCATGCTTCTCCATCGGCAGGGCACTCTGGGTTCCTCAAAACATATGAACGGGCACGGCGTAACTTCTTTTGGCAGGGCATGAAAAGGACAATTCAATAGATGGTGGCCGAATGTGATACCTGCCAGCGCAATAAGGGTGAAACAACACTCCTTCCAGGATTGCTCGAACCCTTGCCCATACCTACACGGATTTGGATAGATATTTCTATGGATTTCATTGCAGGGGTCCCTAAATATGGCGGGAAGACAATGATTCTCGTTGTGGTTGATCGCCTCTCCAAATATAGTCATTTTTGTGCTCTCAGCCATCCCTATACAACCTCCTCAGTCGCTCAAATTTTCCTAGACCAGATCTTTCGTCTTCATGGCATCCCTTCTTCCATTGTCTCGGATCGTGATGCGACTTCCACCAGTCATTTTTGGACAGAACTATTTCGCCACACTGGCACCAAACTTAATATGAGTTCAGGGTATCACCCACAAACAGATGGTCAGACTAAAATTATCAACAAATTCTTGGAAACTTATCTTCGTTGCTTCACCTCTGAACAACAACATCAGTGGGAAAAGTGGCTCCCTCTTGCTGAATGGTGGTACAATACCTCTTACCACACTGCCTCTAAAATGACCCCATATGAAGCAATCTATGGTCAGGCACCTCCAGTTCTTCTCCCATACACCCCCAACAGTTCACCTGTTCAGGAAGTTGACACGGTCCTTCGAAACCGCGATTAGATTCTTCGCATTTTGCGGGACAATCTTCACATGGCAAGAAATCGCATGAAGCAACAAGCTGATCAGCACCGTTCTGAGCGCACTTTTCAAGTAGGCGATATGGTTTTTCTTCGTCTCCATTCATACAAGCAATCCTCCCTGAAACTCAAAGGGCGTCATAAGCTCGCTCCAAAGTTCTATGGGCCATATCGGATTCTTCAGAATATTGGGTCCGTTGCTTATAAATTGGAATCTCCTCTTTCTTCCCGCATTCATCTAGTCTTTCATGTCTCCTGTCTGAAGAAAGTTCTTGGCACGAACATCAGTGGACAAACGATTTTACCCGAACTGAATAATGAAGGATCCATCCTTTTGGAGCTGGAGGCCATCCTCAATCGGCGCACTCGTCAGCTTCGCTCTCGCTCTATCACAGAGGTCTTAATTCACTGGCATGACATGCAACCAGAGGATGCTACATGGGAACCACTCCTTCAGATTCAACAACAATTTCCACATCTAAAGCTTTGAGGACAAAGCTTTTTTTTAAGGGGGAGGGGATGTTAGGAACCCATGTCTTTACTTTGTTAGTATATTTTTGTTGGACGCATATGCTTTGTAAGTCATCCCGTAGTATTTGTTGATCAATAGTTTGTGTTATTGTTGTTGGCGCATATGCTTTGTAAGTCGCCCGTAGTATTGTTGATCCATAGTATTGGCGCCTAGACTTAGTATATAAGTGTGTGTTGAGACCTATGAAGGCACCGTGAAGTTATTTGTATTGAGCTTGCTCATAGGAGGTTGCCCCCTCGAAGTGGCCTGTGATCAATATAAAAGTGATTCCGAGTTCTGTCATTTCTTCTATTTCGCATATTCTTATTAATTAATTGTTGCAGGTGCTTCACATCTGGTATCAGAGCACTTTCTTGGGCTCGCTGAGTGAAATTTCTGCCAAATTTTTTTTTGCATCTGTTGCAGGTTCGGATTTGGGAATAATCCCTATCCGCTTAACTGTGGGAAGTACTTGGGCATAAGCCCTAAAACTCATTGTGAGGAGTACCACAGGAACCCCGAAGGAGCTTTCCCATTGAGAGGACTTGCCAGCGAAAAGGGCAACGACCCCTACCTGATTGACTAGTTCCCACCCGTGAGGTAAACCAAGAGCTGTCGTTTGTGGCAAAGCGGTTATCAGTTTTACCTGAGCCGTGGAGTGAGGGGTACTACCCCAATATGCAAGCCGTCAGAAAGCATTGGTGGCCGAGTGAAACCCCTGAACTGTTAGGAAGCCGCACATACCTGGGGTCCATATCTATTTTCAGTTGAACTATTGTCGATCACTGCTGTGTCGTTTCAGATCCAGCCGTCCAGATCCATTCTGAAAGCCATTCCAGATCTAGTCATTTTCAATCCATTCGGCGCCGTTTCAGATCCCTCTATTTCCGCTCACTTCTGGGCCATTGCATATTTATCTATTCCAGATCCCTTCCGAGCCGTAGCCGCTCCAGACTGGAAAAAAAAAATCATAGCCCGAGCTACTCAACGGAGCAGCCGACCAAAGCATCCTAAAACTCCAGCTGTATGACGTTGGTAATGGTGAGGTAAATAATTGATAGATATATCGGGAATATACAACTTCAATCTCTAGAGGTTCTCCTCCACTTTTCCTAACTCCTCCCCTGTATCCTACTGAGTAGCTGCCATCTCTTGTACCACTCCTCTCCTCTCAATCAGAGAAGAACCTACTAATCAAGATGGGCCAACATCTGCATGAAACATGTGTGAACTTTTAGTACTACCCAAAATAATTAAAAAAACATAAAATACATAAAAACAACAAGAGTTTCGTTCTTACCAAGGTCTCCCCACTACTCCCCCTCAGGAATAGCTAAGTTCGGGTCTCCCCTAAAGTCAGTACCTTCATACGCATAATCCTCAATCATGAGGAGCTGCCTGCGGAGCCACCTAAATAAGGTGGGCCCATAGCTGATGATAGGTCCTCTGCATCCATGGTGGGCCATGACCTCCGAGCATTGGAGCATATGAGGATCTCACGAATCGAGATCAGCTAACTCTACCTGTGGTCTCTGTTAGGATATTCCTATACTCCATCCTAGTCGCACCAGTATTTTGATCATTTACATTTTAAGTCATGCATGCACTTTTAGGGTTTGCATGCATTCTAGGGTTTGCATGCATTTTTCATGCATCCTAGTCATCAGTCCAACACCTAGCCCTCAGTTAGCCAACCCCTAGGAGCTTCTCACTATTTAGTTTTAGCCCTCCGGTTGCTTAATGCGCCCTTCTTCCTTGATTTTAGGAAGCAACTCGCCCTTCTTCACCTACCAGTCCAGTTGTCACTCAGTTACACTCAGTTACAGTCAGTTACACTCAGTTACACTGAGTTACACTCAGTTACACCTACCAGAGTTATTTTGACTGATGGTTGACAGTTACTTGAGCATTGATGACTCCACTGATGATGATGAAGACTTCCAGTTGTGCTCCGATGATCATGAGGACACCTAGTTGTGCTCCGATGGCACTCTATTGATCTTATGATTACTCTGAGAGGCTAATTCGAATTGCCACCTTGGGAATTCGAATCCTCTCTACCATTGTACTATTTATTTGTCCATATTGTGATTAATTAACTAGTGTGTGTGAAGTATTATTACTTCTATCTGAGTTCTACTGTCCCATATTATTCTGTTGCTCATTATACTGTATTGTTCACTCTTCTTCTATTTTCCTGCTTAATCATAATTACTCTTGTGAGGTACACATCATCTCTTAGATCTGCTGTGAGGATTTTCACAGTCTCAGCAATGGAACTCGCTCCAAGAATAACGAGACCATGATGGATCCATACCCGAACTGCTTCAGCTCACCCCTGCGGCACTTGGTGAGATGATCCTTTAGGTTTGTGAGGATTTCCTCACACCAGTTGAAAATGGTCGGTTCCATACACTCGATGACATATAGCGTGTGGGCCTTGGTGGCCTAATGAGCAGCCCTGTTGCCCGCCACCCGCTCTATGGTAAAGAGCACAGTCCTCAAGGCTCTATCTCGAATATTCTTGATGGGAATTTTCCCAGCAAGCATCTGTGTCCTTGGTGTACAATACTATGCCACCAAACTCTCTGTCGACTAATCACTACCCCACGGACCAAATAGCGAAATTGGGGCTCCCCGCCTCGATAACCCCGTTGGAAAATAAATGTCTTCCACATCCAAGATGAGGATGTGGGCACCTACTCGGAAATGTTGTTGATCTGGATCCCATAGCTTGATCAGGTAATCCAGTAATTGTACTTGGGTGCTCATGCCCTGTACGTGAAATAATTTTAAGAGTCCACATATTTGCAAAGCATTCATCGAATGTGGATCATTTTTCGCTTGGGCATATTCGATTTCGTGCTCCCATTCTTTCCATTGGACCATGATGTTGGTTGAAACCTACCCAAACATCAATTAAACAAACATTAAAACCTTTTCATGACTTTGGTTTGGGTCCTTTTGGACCTGTATTTTTTTAATTTTTCATTATGGATCTGAGCCGACGGACCCCGCTTTTGCGGACGGTGCATCAGAAATGCACTTTCCCAGTGGATGAAGTGTGTAATAACACCCTCGACGCACTTCCCGCAAGGATAAATCATGTCACCCAAGCCACGCGCAATCCCCTTCTTTCCGAGCCCAAAAATATCAAAAAATGATAACTAAACCAAAAATCAATCCACTGAAAAGGTAAAGAGCATGGTTAAGGCCTACCTGTTACTGATGAGGCGTGAAACAACTAATCGTAGCTTCTGCAATCAACGTTTGACAAACGAGCTCCAAAAAGGTGTTTTCACTATTCCAAATTGGTAAAAAACAATTGGTTAATCATGACTAGAAGAGTTCTCCCTCATGGTGTTTTATCCTTTTTCGAATGAGAAGACTAACATTTACGAAAAAGAACCATTTGGAGTGTTCTTTAGTTCTTTTCAGACTCTCTAAATATGGTGTTTTATCCTTTTTCGAATGAGGAGACTGACATTTACGAAAAAGAACCATTTGGAGTATTCTTTAGTTCTTTTCAGACTCTCTAAGTATGAAATGACGTCGATTTTTCCTTCTCTGGACTCGTTAAAATATGACATTGAAGGGCCCTTAATGGGACGAATCCCTCCTATCTCAAGTTCCTAAATAATATGAGATCAGACTCATCTGAAGGATGAGCTATACCGAGCATCTGTTACCCTCCTCAAGCTCGTTAAAAAACAAAAGAGGTACTCATCAATCATGATGGGGATAAGGAAAGAGTTTGTGTTTCGACATTGTAATTATGGCACTCGTTTGCATATGCATTCAAACACTCGGTTAATTTGCTTGTCTTTGAGTCCCACCAATTCCATGAGTCATTCCACTCCTTTGAGTCATCCAAATAATGCTTCCATCATCAGTTGCATTAGGAGTCGGTGTCATTCTTGTTATGTCAATGCTTGCAAGTCATGACATTCCCATGTTCAAGAGAGGTATGTTCATTGAGTCAAATATTTGCAGTCGTTATACCTTCTATCATGTCGGTTACTCCTGAGTTAGTCTCAAGTATCACTCTACAGTCTGATCTACTCCACAACATTTTCGATTGTGTTTCATGTCAATTATTGGGGAAACATTATGGCCCTCATTCGATGGATTTATCCTTGTCGACTTCAACACATCATCCGAGGATTAAATCTAGAAACCAATCAAGTAACTTGGGCCTACATGCCTCAATGGAAGGTTACCTCACTTTCAACAGTAAGTTCACATCATTGAATTTTGATTGAAAGATTCCATTGAGTGTTCAACCTCAATTCATTTGTGATGAACCTGCAATAATTAATTAATGAAAATACACGAGATATCAGAAATAATAGACTCAGAATCACTTTTATATTGATCACGGGCCACTTCGAGGGGGAAACCTCCTTTGAGCAAGCTCAATACAATTAACTTCACGATGCCTTCATAGGCCTCAACACACACTTATATACTAAGTCTAGACACCAATATCATGAGTCAAAACCATGGGACATATAATACTATGGGACGACTTACAAAGAATATGCATCCAATACTATGGGTCAATACTATGGGCTAATATAAACTATGGATCAACAAATACTACAGGACGACTTACAAAGCATATGCGTCTAACAACAATATACTAACAAAGTAAAGACATGGGTTCCTAACATCCCCTCTCCCTTAGAAAAAGATTTGTCCTCAAAGCTTTAGATGTGGAAATTGATGCAGAATCTGAAGGAGTGGGTCCCCTGTAGCATCCTCGGGTTGCATTCCAAGCCACTGACGCCTTTCGAGTTTCAGGGAGGATTGCATGGAAGGCTGTAGATGAAGAAGAACCATATCAGCGATGTGAAAAGTGTGCTCAGAACGGTGCTGATCGGCTTGTTGTTTCAGTCGAATTCTTTCCATGTGAAAATTGTCCTGCAGAATGAGAAGAAGTTGATCACAGTTTCGAAGAATTGAGTCAATTGCCTGAACTGGGGAGCTGTTGAAGGTGTATGGAAGAAGAACAGGTGGTGCCTGTCCAGAGACTACTTCATATGGTGTCTTTTGAGATGTGGTACTATACCACTGGAGCACTTCTAGGAAATCCATAGAAATAGTTGTCCAAATCTGTGGAGGGATGGGAAAGGGTTCGAGCAGTCCCGAAAGGAGGGTCGTTTCACCATTATTGACCTGGAAAGTATCATAGTCAACCACCATCTGTTGAATTGTCATTTTCAATCCCTGCCAAAAGAAGTTACATTGTTCCCGGTCATACATTTTGAAGAACCTAGAGTGCCCCGCTGATGAAGAAGCATGGAGTTCATAGAAGAGATAGGCATGTTGAACATATTGCAACCAATTTGGAACAAGCAGATAAATAGATGTAAGAGAGACTAGGTCATCAAATGTGCGAGGAGGAGCATCTTCCACCATATTGTCCTTACCCTTCTGGTAAGTGGTCGCATAGTCATAACCCATGAGTTGGATAACCCATTTCAGGTGTGTTGGGGAGGAGACCCGTTGTTCCAGGAAAGTTTCAAGACTCTGGAGATCAGTCTTGATGCAGAAATAATTCCCCAATAGAGATGGCTGCCACTTCTGTACTATATACAAAATAGTCATCATTTCCTGCTGAGAGGTAGATGCGGCTAAATTCTTACCGGAAAGGTCTCTTGAAGGAAACAAGCTCATTGGTTCAGCAAAGACACCTGCATATCTATCCAAGGAAGTAGTGGAGACTGTTGGTGGGTGCATCTGAATGGAATGGAGCTGAGCGATGACACCATGTGAATTCTTCTTAAGTATTTTTTCCAGGCTATGTGAACTGATGATGCAGAGAGACCCTGATTGTAAGCCCATAAATTTGTGTTGTGCCCCATTGACTAAAAACTGCATCCAAAGTTCAGCAAAATCCCATAAGATGGGGCCAAGTGTGCGTAACCATTGAACGCCCAAAACCAAATCACATCTTCCTAAGGACAAGGAAAACATGTGAGAGCGCAGGTTATAATCTTCCATAGAGATACGCACATTGTGACACTTCCCCTTGCAAGGTAAGGTGCCCCCATTGGAAACCATGACTTCAAAGTTGGAGCAAGGATGGACAAAACAATCAGCCTGTTTGGCAATCCGAGGATCATTAAAGTTATGAGTGCTACCAGAATCAATGAGTATGGTAAGAGGGAGATTTTTTTTTTTTCCCGACTGGAGCGGCTACGGCTCGGAAGGGATCTGAAACAGATAAATCTGCAACGACCCATAAGTGAGCGAAAATAGAGGGATCTGAAACGGTGCCGAATGGATCGAAAACGGCTTTCAGAATGGATCTGAACGGCTGGATCTGAAACGGTGCAACAGTGATCGACAACAATTCAGCTGAAAATAGATATGGACCCTAGGTATGTGCGGCTTCCTAACAGTTCAAGGGTTTCACTCGACCACCAATGCTGTCTAACCACCTGCGTATTGGGGTAGTACCCCTCACTCCACGGCTCAGGTAAAATTGATAACCGCTTTGCCACAAACGACAGCTCTTGGTTTACCTCACGGGTGGGAACTAGTCAATCAGGTAGGGTGTTCGGATATCCACATCACCTATTTCGGGATACATGATCTATTTCAGGATATGATCTATTTCAGGATCTTGCATGCACAGGCATGCATCCCAGTCACCAGTTTGATGCCTCCAGCACCTTATCCACCTTCTTCTAGCACCCGGGAGCCACTTACCACAGAGTTTTAGCCCTCCTAAGCTGAAAGGCGCCCACTTCTCACCTACTGCCAGAGAAGGGCGCACTTGTTCACCTACCACTGCAGTTCCACTTCAGTTACATTCAGTTAGCTCCGATTCTCCCTGATTTGAGGCTAGTTTCACTCCCGACTGACTGTATCACTTTCGTTTGACCTCCAGTTTGATTAGGTGACTTGTTCTGACTTCAGTTAGCCTCCCATGCGCCCCCACTGAGCCTCCAGATCCTATATCAGTGCTACACACTTTAGTTACATTTATTACACTCAGTTAGACTCAGTTTGACACCTGGATGACTGGTTGATGTGATTGATGAGCACCACCGATGATTGATGAGGACTCCTAGATAGAGTCAAGCTACTCCATTCAGTGATTCGAATGGCCTACTTAGTCAATTCGAATTGCTCAGTCATTGTGACAGTTTGTATTGTATTCTATTGTAATTCATTCACCCTTATTGGGATATTGAGCACTGCTGCATGTTTTGCACAGTTTTACACCATATTTTCTATGTTCATCTGTTGTGATTGATTTACTTGTCCATTAGATCTGCTGTGACTAATTTTACATGGTATCAGAGCCATTGCAGGGACAAGATCTCTTTTCTACAGGTGTTTATACAAGAAGATTTGACTGAATTGCTAAAAATTGCAAAAAGTTTGGCATGAGATATCTCAAGGGCATTCGCTCCTGTGCATGCAAAGCTTGAAAAATACTCCAATACCACTCCAGAAGCTTGAGTTACCACATAATTCCTGGATCTGATACATTGGACCTATTCAACATTGCTTGAAATCCAATCCCAGGTGTGATGCAACTCTCAAAGGGTGGATTGTTCGACCTTATTGTGATTGTTTTGATGTGATTTGCAGGTTTATTGTCTCCTCCAATTGGACTTGCTATCTTCTGCATGCAAGCCTTTCTACAGCAATTGCATTCGCTATAGTCTGCATGCAAGCTTCCTCTTCATCAGTTGACTCAATCCTTGCAATGGAATACTCTTCTTCAAAGCCTATCCTCACCCCATTCAATTATTTTGATTGGAAAGATGATATGGAGATCATATTACGTTCAAAAGGTTACTACCGAGTCACTATTGGTCTTGAATTGGAGCCAAACAATGTATCAGATCGAACCAAACACTACAACAAGCTTGATGAAGCTTATGGTCTTCTTTGCCTCTCCATCTCCAAGGATCTTCACTTCCATCTCAGCGGATTGAAGACTCCAAAAGCCATATGGGAGCAACTTGAAACACTATTCGGCAAGCAGGATGAGCTTAGGGCTTTTCAATTAGAGAATGAATTGATTGGCCTTAATCCTGAGAATTTCGAGAGCATCAATGAATTCTTCACAAAATTCAAGAACTTGAACTTGCAATTGAAGAACAGTGGTGTTATCAAAGAGGATAAACAGTTGATCCTCTCCATTCTAAGCAAGCTTGGGAAAGATTATTCGGTATTTGTCTCCACTTTCAATTCCGGTCGGCTAACTACCCCGAATTGGAAGATGCCTACCTTGAATGCCTTCATTGAGTCCGTTACGAAAGAGCATGACAAGTTGATTCAAATGGGGTCCATAAGCTCCAAAGATTCAGCCCTATTTGTTCAAGGACCCAAGATCTCGAATGGTAAAGGAAAGCCAAAGAAGGAGAAGCCCAAATTCGAGCCTCACAAGCAAAAAGACAAAGGCAAGCAAACGGATGCACCATCCAGTTCGAAATCCAAGCAAAAGGGCAAAGAAGGTAACCAAAAATCTAAATGTACTTATTGTAACCGTGGCTTTCATCCCGAAAGTTCATGTATGAAGAAGACTATAGATCAAATGGCCCTCCTTTTGGAAAAGAACAACATAACCCTTCCTGACGGTGCAAGGAAGAAGGATCGGAATGATGATCATGAAAGAGGACAAGCACTCATGGCAACGGTTTCGAAGCCCTCAACTCTCTTGATAGATTCGGGTGCATCAAATCATATGGCTGCAAATATTGATTCTTTTTCCTCATTCGATCCAAACAGCTCCATCCCCATCCATTTGGGAGATGACTCAAAAATTTCTTCAAAGGGCAAAGGTACGATTCATGTAGAACATGGATGCTTTCAGAATGTTCTCTATGTGCCTTCCTTAGCTTCGAATCTCCTTTCTGTGTATCAAATGACACATACTGGTGATCCAAAGAAAGTCACATTCAGCCCTAATACAGTTGAAATTTCTGATATCAAAAGTGGAAGACTAGTTGCGGTTGGAAAGGCAAACCACACTGCAAAATGTTATGAGTTTTCGCACTTTATACCGCTTGCAAAGCCCACTGCTCTTCGCACACATGGTAATGAGGTTAGTAGGATTTGGAATGAAAGATTTGGACATCTAAATTATAAGTATTTTCTGCTGCTATCAAATAAATCCATGGTAAATGGGCTTCCACAACTCCGTTCCTCGAAGGGAATATGCACCGGTTGCATTATTGGGAAGCACCCCGAGCACAGATTCGACCGCGGCAAGGCTAGCAGAGCCTCTACTATTTTGGGATTGATCCATTCTGATATCAGTGGTCCGCTGCCCCATATGTCATTAAATGGTTCAAGGTATGTTTTGACATTTATTGACGATTTTTCCCGCTTTACATGGGTATTCTTTCTCAAAAACAAGTCAGAAGTGCTTGGAAAATTCAAGGATTTTAAGGCTTCTGTTGAGACCACCACTGAGAGCAAGATCAAAGCTCTTAGATCTGATAATGGTGGGGAATATATCAAGTCTGAGTTGCTGCAACTTTGTGCCCAAAGCGGAATCAAGATCCAACATACAGTTCCCTACACACCCCAGCAGAACGGTGTAGCGGAAAGGAAAAACCGGTCACTGAAAGAGATGGCTACATGCATGATTGAATCAAAAGGTTTGGCCGCAAATATTTGGGCTGAAGCAATCAATGTTGCTGCATATATACAGAACCGAGTTCCACATTCATCCGTGAAAGGTATGACTCCTTTCGAAGCATTCTTTGGTCACAAACCGGATGTGTCAAATTTGAGAGTTTTTGGCTCTACTGCATGGGCTAGAATTCCTTCTGAGAAGAGACGAGCTTTGGATCCACAAAGTATCGAGTGCATATTGATAGGATATGGGGAAGAATCAAAAGCATATAAACTCATGGATATCAGATCTAAAAAGATATTCATAGAGCGCAGTGTGCAGTTTGAAGAACCGCTTCAAGAATTGCAACTAGTTGAGGAGAAAACTGCCGATTCACCGCCTTCACCAGAAGAAGATTCGAGCAGCGATAATGAAGGTATGAGTTCTGATATTTCTGATATTGTAGCAGCATATGATGATCATGACATATCAGGTTCGGAATCCGACCATTCAGATCCCCCTCAGTTACCAAAGTGGGCCCAAAACACTCTACAATCTGCTGGTTCTAGTCTTGGAAATCCTGTTGATCCGAGACGAACAAGAGGAGACTTTCAAAGGGCAGGTATGGCTCTTTCTATTGCTGATCCATTTCTTCCTGAGATTTGTTATTTGATGGCTGGTTCAGATCCCCAATCATACTATTCAGCCCATCGAGATCCGAGATGGAAAAGTGCCATGGATGAAGAGTACAGTTCTCTTCAAAAGAACAATACATGGGAGCTAGTTTCTCTTCCACCTGGAAGAAAATTAGTGAAGTGTAAATGGGTCTACCGTACTAAAGTTGCTGCTGATGGCACTATCAGCAAATATAAAGCAAGGTTGGTGGCAAAAGGTTTTTCCCAAGTCCAAGGAGTGGACTACACAGAGACTTTTGCACCGGTTGCAAAGATGGATTCCATCCGCCTTGTTTTAGCTATTGCCGCATCCAAGCACTGGGAAGTGCACCATATGGATGTGAAGAGTGCATTTTTACATGGAGACCTTGCTGAAGAGGTCTATATGCAGCAGCCAGAGGGTTATACATCAGATCCATCATTGGTTTGTAGATTGAAGAAATCTTTGTACGGGTTAAAACAGGCCCCAAGAGCTTGGTACGCAAAGATGGACTCCTTCCTTCTTTCTCAGAATTTCCAAAGATGCAAATATGATCCGAATGTTTATCTTCAGTGAGTTAAAGGTAATTTGTTGGTTATTGTACTTTATGTTGATGATCTGCTTATTACTGGTAGCACACTTACTTCAATAAACAAGCTAAAATCTGCCTTCAATCTAGCTTTTGACATGAGCGATTTGGGCTTGCTGAGTCACTTTTTGGGCTTGGAGATAGCTCAAAATTTCGATGGGATCACTATATCTCAGCAAAAATATGCTTCCGACCTGTTATTGAAGTTTAATATGGCTGAATGTAAGGCAGCCCCGTTCCCATTCCTCTCAGGAATCAGTCTTGAGGAGGGAGATTCCACACCGCTTGCAGATTGCAGTATGTATCGACAGTTGATTGGTTCACTACTTTATTTGACACATTCACGGCCTGATATCTCATATGCCGTGAGTGCCGTGTCAAGATATATGCAGAAGCCACATGAGCTTCATTGGCGAGCAGCCAAGCGGATCTTGCAGTATGTGCAAGGTACGAGACAGTTTGGCATACATTATGCTGCAGATTCTGAGCTAGATTTCATTGGTTTTACTGATTCAGATTGGGCAGGTGATAGCATTGATCGGAAGTCCACTTCCGGTTATGTTTTCATGATTGGTCATGGTGCTATTTGCTGGTCCAGCAAAAATCAAGCAGCCATTGCACTTTCTTCAGAAGAGGCAGAGTATCGAGGGGCAGTCAATGCCTGCATTCAGGCAGTTTGGTTGCAGGGTATTCTTTCTGAGTTTGGTTTTGGTGGCACTACTTCGACTGTCCTATTTTGTGACAATCAAAGTGCTATCAAGATCTCCACAGATCCAGTTCAGCGGCAGAGGACCAAACACATTGAGATTCATATGCATTACATTCGACAGTTGGTGCATGACCGCACCATCATTCTGCAATATTGCCCTACTGATGAGCAAATTGCAGACATCTTCACCAAGAGCTTCACTGAGAAGAAGTTCTCTTACCTCCGTTCACTGTTGGGGGTGAGTTCCATCATGGTGGAGACAGATTGATTCATTATTATGCTTTAGCTTGAGGGGGGGCTTTCTTCCCACTGGGTTTTCCCTCTTTCCTCACTTAGTTTATTTTCAGCATTTTTTGGATTATTGTATTGGGGTGACCTTTGGTCTTAGTTACCAGGGCCCCACATTATTTTTAGTTGGCACATCATAGTCTAGCTTGAGGGGGGGTGTTCGGATATCCACATCACCTATTTCGGGATACATCATCTATTTCAGGATCTTGCATGATCTATTTCAGGATATGATCTATTTCAGGATCTTGCATGCACAGGCATGCATCCCAGTCACCAGTTTGATGCCTCCAGCACCTTATCCACCTTCTTCTAGCACCCGGGAGCCACTTACCACAGAGTTTTAGCCCTCCTAAGCTGAAAGGCGCCCACTTCTCACCTACTGCCAGAGAAGGGCGCACTTGTTCACCTACCACTGCAGTTCCACTTCAGTTACATTCAGTTAGCTCCGATTCTCCCTGATTTGAGGCTAGTTTCACTCCCGACTAACTGTATCACTTCCGTTTGACCTCCAGTTTGATTAGGTGACTTGTTCTGACTTCAGTTAGCCTCCAATGCGCCCCCACTGAGCCTCCAGATCCTATATCAGTGCTACACACTTCAGTTACATTTATTACACTCAGTTAGACTCAGTTTGACACCTGGATGACTGGTTGATGTGATTGATGAGCACCACCGATGATTGATGAGGACTCCTAGATAGAGTCAAGCTACTCCATTCAGTGATTCGAATGGCCTACTTAGTCAATTCGAATTGCTCAGTCATTGTGACAGTTTGTATTGTATTCTATTGTAATTCATTCACCCTTATTGGGATATTGAGCACTGCTGCATGTTTTGCATAGTTTTACACCATATTTTCTATGTTCATCTGTTGTGATTGATTTACTTGTTCATTAGATCTGCTGTGACTAATTTTACATAGGGGTCGTTTCCCTTTTTGCTGGCAGGTCCTCTCAATGGGCCAGCTACTTCGGGGTTCCTGGGGTACTCCTCACAATGAGTTTTAGGGATTATGCCCAAGTAATTCCCACAGTTAAGCGGATAGGGATTATTCCCAAATCCGAACCTGCAACAGATGCGAAAAAAATTTGGCAGAAATTTCACCCAGCAAGCCCAAGAAAGTGCTCTGATACCAGATGTGATGAACCTGCAATAATTAATTAATGCAAATACACGAGATATCAGAAATAATAGACTCAGAATCACTTTTATATTGATCACGGGCCACTTCGTGGGGGCAACCTCCTTTGAGCAAGCTCAATACAATTAACTTCACGATGCCTTCATAGGCCTCAACACACACTTATATACTAAGTCTAGGTGCCAATATCATGACTCAAAACCATGGGACATATAATACTATGGGACGACTTACAAAGCATATGCGTCCAACAACAATATACTAACAAAGTAAAGACATGGGTTCCTAACATCATTGATACACATTCAATGGTATGTACTATGATACCTTGGGAATCATTGACATCAATGATTATTTTTGTTATGAATAAAATAATAATAAAATAAACATCAACATATATATATATATAACAACAAACAAGAATAATATAATAATATAATTAATTAATGAAATGGTGTAACTCTTTATGAAGAGTTGCATTAGACACCATTTGAACAATTATAAATACGGGAAAGTCTATCTTGTAAAAGACGATATCTATTGTATCAACTTTTATATATATTCATGGATTATTTGCATTTTCGAAAGTGGAAGTTCCAGAAGTTCCAGTAAACGGATTTTTACCGTGGTATCAGAGCTTTGCCGATCCAGGCTTGTAGCCACCATTTTTGGGACCTTGTCCAAAAATCAAGCCTTTAGCCCAAAGAAGTTAAAAAAAAAGAGAAGAAAGAAAGTAAAACAAAAGTAAAAACAAATAAGTAAAAAGAAGAAAAAAAAGGTAAAAAAAGTAAAAAGAAAAAAGAAAAAGAAAGTAAAAATAAAGTTTTGCTAAAAAATAGGACAAGAAAAAAGAAAAGTAAAAAAAGAAGAAGTGAAACCACACATGGTTTCTTAATAAGTGGGTTTGGTTTTATTATCCAACAACAAACAAAAAAGTGAGATTTGAACCTGGTTGGGGAAGGTAACAATCATTCCTCCCAACCACCAATCTAAACCATTTTACATATATTAAGGAGAAAATAATATTAGAAGAAGAATCATGTTGAATATTGTTTATTATAAAAAAAGAAGGAGATATTGAATAAATTTCAAACAAAACTCAAGAAGATGGGTTTTAATGTTAAAAAGAAGGGAAGGTTTCCTAGCACCTCACTAATGAATGTCTCAATACTATTTAGAGTTAAAGGGACACTTGCAGGGAAGGATGTCACCATTTCTATTGCCCCTAGTGAAAGAAATAATTATATTAGTGTTGAAATTGCTAACCATTTAGTGATTCCCGAATCAAATATAGCTGAAAGGATAGAACTTTGGAACAAGAAGGAATTTCAAATAAGTGGATTAGAATTGAATGTTGGAGATTATATGGTCATATCTCAATTCATGGTTAGTTCCTTATGGAGCTTTGATGGTGACATAGTTTTAGGGTTACCTTGGATTAAAACATTGGGGACCTTCATCTTAAATGCTGAAAGGAAGTTTCTTACATTTTCCTATAAGCAGAAGAGAATCACATTTCAAGATATTACAATGAAGTCAGATGTAAAAGCTCCAACATATGAAGACTTCAAGGATATATCAAAGATGATTTCACAGGGCAATCAGAAGTCAGAACAAAAGAAGCAAAAATAAGTTGAAAAGCTTGTCATGGACAAAGAAGAAGAGAACTCTCGTTTACGAGATCATAATAAGAAATTTCTTCTTCAAATAAAAAAAATGAAGGATAGAGCACAACATTGTAATATCCTTGGAAAATTTTAACCAAGATATTAACTCAACTTCAAAAATTTTATGAACTTCTCTAGTTAAATTTCTGACAATTTCTCCGAATGGAGCAAGAGGTAAGTGAGGGGTACTAAGGCAAGGAATGAGGATGGTGGGATGAACATTCAATTCTGGAATTTGTAAGGGGCATGTGCAGCAGAAACCAATCAGATTAGAGAAAGAGTCCTAAGCACAAAGCACTGGGGCCATTTATGTTTCAGACATCAGCTACCGCTGAAGCCTACCGCAAAGCTTTCTGGGCACACCATCATATCCTTACTAGACTGGGTGGGTTCCTGAAGTTAATAACAGAGGTTATATTATTCAAATGATTTTTTTTTATGTTCAGGAAGGTAATTTAGCATACTTGGAAGAGTTTGGGAAGAATTGGGGTTTTTGGGCTCTCCCGGGATTGCTGAGCTAGTATTTTTCTTAACTTTCTAGGAAAGGTCTAAAGGCTTTCAAACTCTTATTTTTTGGACTGATATGGATACTATACTAAGTTAAGGACCATATCCAACTGACAGAATGTAAAAATATTACTTAGAATGGATTTGGCAGTAAAAGTGGTGAAACTAGTCTAGAATAAGCACCCAACTAGCTAGTCTTGCATTTTAATCCATCAAACTACTCCAATAAATGATAAAATATGTTATGATATTAAATAAGGATCTAATATAATATAATGAATAGATATATGTTGAAAATAATATATCATAACTCTTCTTCTATTGATTTAACTACCTTCCAAAACAATAGTAACTCACAGGCTAAATATTCATTACATTTGATGGAGAATGAAGAGAAGAATTAGAAGATTACTGTGGCTCTGCTATGGAGTTAGTATTAGGTCATCTACAGGTCATGTGACTATAATTTTCTGCTTACTGAGCTTCTGAACTTGACTGGGGCACATTCACTAAGTAATCCCTCTCCTTCAGTGAAAACTCCTCTAGATTTAGCTGTCAATGTGAGAATGAGTGAGAAGAGAAGTATGGATCTGATATGAAGCTGGTTACTGAAATTTTAAACCTATTATGTCTGCAAAAATTGTTGTACCAACTCTCATTCAGCACTTGGGCGCACTCCCAAGATCTATTTTCTTCAATGGATGAATCTTCACCAAAACTAGCTGTAGAATCACTGCTGGAGGAATCCTGTTCTCCAAATAACTGAGGATCTTCAATGGAGGATGGAATCATATGTTAATGGCTACAATATCTTGATATGGACCTGCACAACACTCATTGGAAACTATGGGCCTTGTGGCACATCACCCAAGAAGCACAGTTGAGGCACATCAATCAACTAGAGAAGCATCAGAGCTCTCATGAAAAAACATAAATGATCAAAAGTTCTTGAATGAAGTTGGAAACCTTCTTAAATATAATTTTTGTTGACCTGTTGAGCAAGTTACTTAGCTTGGTGACCTGTGAGAATAGGTCACCCATGAGTGGACATACTTTCCTTTTTTGCTTTGCTTTGGATTTCCTTCTTTTTTTTTTCTCTTTTTCTGACTTTCCTTCTTTTCTGAACTTTCCTGCTTTTCATACTTTCCTGCTTTCTGGATTTATGTTGCTTTTCCTGAAATATTCCTCTTTTTTTCATTTTTGGAAACATTTTTGGACTCTGGTGCTTACTTGACTTCTGCTCCAAGTAATTCCTTGATTTTCTGAGTTTCATCACTTAGGCAAGTTTGGATCACTTACCAATTCGAATTTCTTGGCCAAGTCATCAACCACTTGGCACATTTATTAGCAATAATTATTTAAATGAAAATAATACCACTCAGAAATAATTTAACTTAGCAATTAATTAATTATCCAGTAATTAATTAATTAATAAGGTGTAATGCCTCAAAATTTCCCCTATTAATTAATTTCTCAATTAATTAATAAATCACCTTAGCACTTGAATTGGGGGTTAATAACTTCATGGGGGGCCCTCCTTATCCATTTAATTCCTCAAATTCACCCTTAGGAATCTTACTTCATCCATCCATTAATTATTTAATTAATGCCTAGGTGACTTAGGCTAAAATCATCCCCATGGACCATAGGAAAATTTGGGAACATGACTGTCCTCCCTTCCCAAGATTGCTTGTCCTCAAGCAATGTCAGGATTCCACCAAGCTTCTGCTGCACCAACTCTGATTATCATTGTCCTCCAGCCATTGAACAATCTGTAAATTACTTGGGCCTTCAGGAAAAATTTCTATGTAAAACAAACTGTCCTATAATTTATATCTTCCATTAGCCAACAAATGAACATAATTTTAACCCCGTTAGGTTAACTGAGTAGAATTCCTGGGTCCCATTGTTTCTCCTGCAAGGAGCAGAATTCTCTTGTCATATTTGGCAATCTGTCAGTCAAATGTATTCCAGGATCCCAAAGTACCAACTCCATTTTCCCCATCATTAGAATAATTTTAAAGAATCTGTCATCAAACATGTGCCTTTTCATCCGGGGAATAACTGCTAGGGAATTGCTCCCAACCAAACCAAGTGGGGAGCAGAATGTATCTTTCAATGAAAACATCCAATGGCTCAACTCTTTGCCATTGGAGAAAAATTTCAAGCATCCTTCCCAGCTGTGGATTCCCTCCACATAGGCCAACCTCTGTAAGTAAAATGTTCCGTTAATTTAACTTGGCAACTTGCCTGCGTAGCTGTCTTCCCTTGACCATAAGCGTAAAAAAATTTGTAAGTAAGTTTCATGCTTGTCCGGTAATCTTTCACCCAATCCACATGTGGATGAGTGACATCAAATGGCTGCAAAATATACTTTTGTTGCTGCTCACAATTCAAGACAATGTCAGTTATAATAAGAAATTTATTGCAGAAACAAGTGAACTTTTTACCTTCCAGATTTTCTTTTCTAGTGAGACCTCTATCCATCCATATGGTGGGTGAATTAGAGATCCTGCTTGCTGATTCACATGAGCTGAAATCAACCATCTCTGCTGCAATAAGATCTATATCCCATAGGAGCAGATCATGATCCACCTGTGGTACATGTGGAATCAATAAGAAAAACTTCTTCACCCACTGTTCATTCCCCCTTATTATTGTTGAATCTATGACATGAGGGGAAGGACTGTGACCCTTCTTTGTATGTCTGCAACCTTCAGTAATCAGAATTATGGCTACAACTTCATCATTATTGGCTGGACCAAATTGGGTGCTCTCATCCCACTTTTCCATGGGAGAGTGATTGTTTCCAAGGAACAACACAATTTCCCTTAGGAAATGATCAGGTGCTTTGTTTTCATCAAACTGTTCTGCACACTCCTCAAGCACATGTAAATATAAATGATCCTCATGATCCACCATCTCATGAGGTTCCTCCTTATGATCATCAATGCTTTCACCCCAATGAAATTGACTGAATGGTGTGTAGGAGGGTAGGGAGGATCTTTGCAACTTTTCATGAAGCTGCAATATTTCTGTCTTGGATTCTTGGAGAGCACTTTGAGTGCTTTTCAAAGAATATTGGGTGGCCATTAATTCATCATTGAGCTTGTTGATATCTTTATCATCCCTCGAGGATGTACCATGAAACAATTCTACAAGCTCCAACAAACTATCTCTATCAGAAAGAAGGTTCAAGAATTTACCTTTTATGCTTGCCATGGCTTTTTGAAACTCTTCCATGTCTCTCATGGAAGACTGCTCCCCCAAATTCCAACAGAGTTTATTCATTAAGGCATGGGTGTCATTGAGGGTTTGAAGGGATTCTTGAATTTTGCATTCATTCATCTTCAGTGTCCCTTCAAGGAAATGAGGTTCTGGCATATGAACCTTATCTTCTTCTAGCTTCCTAGGATCAACTTCAGCTGATTTTGTTGAAGTTATGAAAGCTGATCCATATTTTGGGGCTGCAAGATATTCATATTTCAGATCATGAATATCAGATCTTTGGATGCAACTGGGTTGCTCATTCATCTCTGGTGCACCAGTAAGTCTTTCTCTCCAATTTTCAACCCTCCCCAATTCAGGAGTCTCAACCCCTGGGGGTTCAAACAAGCTCATATTCTCCTCTGAAGTGGCTGCCCCATCATGTTGACACATAGGCATATAAAAATCAGAATTGAAAAAATTCCCATGTGTTATGTTTTCTCCTCCTTGTGATGGTGTGTTGGTGGTTTCGTCTTCCACCAATCTCTCATTTTCAATTTCTATTGTTGCAATACCTTCTTCTTTCTCCATGGATCTTGCATCCACAACACCATCACCAATGGGTACTTCCATGTCTCCCACATATATATGAGAATACACATCATTAGATGATTCCTCACACTTAAAACATTCCTCAATAGGTTCTCTTCCAACCATGTGGACATCCTGTAAACACATTTCTAGTGATTCAGTCCTGTAACTGCATTCACCCTTATCACCAAGGATGCGAGACTCAGCATCCAGGGAATCCCTTATGCAATAATCATCCTCTGATGTGGATGCAACATCATCATTATACAAACTAGTACAAAAATATGAATGTGGTCCATACCTTGGCATCATGATTATCTCTTCAATGGGTGGGGTTATGGTGCCTTGTTCTACCACCAATTCTACTAGTTCACATCTAACTGATGTGTGGTCAACTTACGCCTCACTATGAAGATCAAGTGGTGACTTTGAATCTGATTTAGGTTCTTCTTTTGGATCCGATCCAAAATATGTCTCACCATCATTAAGCTTACCAATCTCTTCTGAGGTGATCTTGAGATCCCCATCATAGAATCTTGCAGTAGATTCTTCTTCCATTCTGTCAACAATCTCATGATTGGTTTTTGAGTCTTGCTTCTCCCTGGTTGTCTTAGGATGAAGATTCTTGGAGGATCTTCTTGAACAGGATCCAAAAATTATTGTGAATTCACATGCATCCAATAAAGCTTTCATATCTTTTATTATCTCTTCCATAGAAGGTTGACCTTTGACTGTGGAACATGCAACTTTTTCCTGAATATGGCTATCAGAATAACCATAGTCTCTTCTTCCAATCATGATCTCATGAGAGATGCTTGTGGAAGGTATTTCTTGGAAATTCTCTTCCTCATATTGTCTGCAATATTCTTCATACTGCTCATCATAATCATCATACTCTTCATAAAAATAATCTTCTTCTTCACACAACTCACACACTAAATCTTCCATGAATGGAACTAATTCCACAAATGCAACTTGAAGATAGTGTTGAGATACCTTTCCACTGAGAGTTACTTTCCACAAGATGAGCCAAGGAAAGTGCTCTGATACCACTGTAATATCCTTGAAAAATTTCAACCAAGATATTAACTCAACTTCAAAAAATTTATGAACTTCTCTAGTTAAATTTCTGACAATTTCTCCGAATGGAGCAGGAGGTAAGTGAGGGGTATTGAGGCAAGGAATGAGGATGGTGGGATGAACATTCAATTATAGAATTTGTATGGGGCATGTGCAGCAGCAACCAATCATATTAGAGAAAGAGTCCTAAGCACAAAGCACTGGGGCCATTTATGTTTCGAACATCAGCTACCGCTGAAGCCTACCGCAAAGCTTTCTGGACACACCAGCATATGCTAACTAGAATAGGTGGGTTCTTGAAGTTAATAATAGAGTTTATATAAGTAAAATTAATGTTGTTTATGTTCAGGAAGGTAATTTAGCAGACTTGGGAGAGTTTGGGAAGAATTAGGGTTTTGGGGCTCTCCCAGGATTACTGAGCTAGTATTTTTCTTAACTTTCCAAGAAAGGTATAAATTATTTCAAAATCTGATGTTTTGGACTGATATGGATACTATACTGAGTTAAGGACCAGCTCCAACTGACAGAATGTAAAAATATTACTTAGAATGGATTTGGCAGTAAAAGTGGTGAAACTAGTCTAGAATAAGCATCCAACTAGCTAGTATTGCATTTTAATCCATCAAACGGCTCTAATAAATGATAAACTCTGTTATGATATTAAATAAGGCTCTGATATAATATAATTAATATATATAGGTTGAAAATAATATATCAGAACTCTTCTTCTATTGATTTAACTGCCTTCCAAAACAACAGTGCCTCACAGGCTAAATATTCATTACATTTGATGGAGAATGAAGAGAAGAATTAGAAGATTACTGTGGCTCTGCTATGGAGTTAGGATCATGTCATCTACAGGTCATATGACTGTAATTTTCTGCTTACTAAGCTTCTGAACTTAACTGGGGCGCATTCACTAAGTAATCCCTCTCCTTCAGGGAAAACTCCTCTAAATTTAGCTGTCAATGTGAGAATGAGTGAGAAGAGAAGTATGGATCTGATCTGAAGCTGGTTACTGATATTGTAAACCTCTGATGTCTGCAAAAAATTTTGTACCAACTCTCATTCAACACTTGGGCGCACTCCCAAGATCTATCTTCTTCAATGGATGAATCTTCACCAAAACTAACTGTAGAATCATTGTTGGAGGAATCATGTTCTCCAAATAACTGAGGATCTTCAATGGATGATGGAAGCATATGTTAATGGCTGCAATATATTGATATGGACCTGCACAACACTCACTGGAAACTAAGGGCCTTGGGGCACATCACCCAAGAAGCACAGTTGAGGCACATCACTCAACTAGAGAAGCATCAGAGCTCTCATGAGAAAACATAAATGATCAAAAGTTCTTGAATGAAGTTGGAAACCTTCTTAAATAGAATTCTTGTTGACCTGTTGAGCAAGTTACTTAGCTTGGTGACCTGTGAGAATAGGTCACCCATGAGTGGACATACTTTCCTTGCTTTGGATTTCCTTTTTTTTCCTTTTTTTTTACTTTCCTTCTTTTCTGAACTTTCCTGCTTTTCATAATTTCTTGCTTTCTGGATTTATGCTGCTTTTCCTGAAATATTCCTCTTTTTTCATTTTTGGCAACATTTTTGGACTCTAGTGCTTACTTGACTTCTACTCCAAGTAATTCCTTGATTTTCTGAGTTTCATCACTTACCAATTCGAATTTCTTGGCCAAGTCATCAACCACTTGGCACATTTATTAGCAATAATTATTTAAATGAAAATAATACCACTTAGAAATAATTTAACTTAGCAATTAATTAATTATCCAGTAATTAATTAACTAATAAGGTGTAATGCCTCAAAATTTCCCCAATTAATTAATTTCTCAATTAATTAATAAATCGCCTTAGCACTTGATTTGGGGGTTAATAACTTCATGGGGGACCCTCCTTATCCATTTAATTCCTCAAATTCACCCTTAGGAATCTTACTTCATCCATCCATTAATTATTTAATTAATGCCTAGGTGACTTAGGATAAAATCATCCCCATGGACCATAGGAAAATTTGGGAACATGACAGTAATCAAGAGCTAGAAGAGGAGAATCGAGATCTTCAGAAGAAACTATTCGAAAACATTGACGAAAATAGTCACCTCAAGAAGCACAAACAAGATCTAATGGATCAAATTCACAAGCTTAAAGATGATAAGAAAGCGCAAGAAGAAATGACCCAAAATATTAAAGAAGAAAAAGAATCGTTAGACAATAAGTTGGATCAAATTCAAAAGAGGACATCAAAACCCTTGGACTCAGAAATCTATGTTGAAAAAAAAAAAAGCAAATACAAATTCAGTCCTTGTCACAGTTCAGAAAGAAGACAATCTGGTAAAAAAACAAACAACAATAACATCCTATCGACACCCCAACCATATAAACCAATATCCTAAAAAGTGGGAATTATCGAAAGATAATGGTACTAATGTGCTCAAAACTCCTGACAACAGATCAATAGAGAATCCCAACAGTCATCAACAAATCAATTTTGGCTAGATTGAACTGTCAAAGTATCGAAAGTTATGTTCTACACTTGGAAGTTCGTACCGACATGTTTCGTCAGCTACAACGTCACAAGGAACGGTGCGACAACGCTATAAGGCTTTGAGGACAAAGCCTTTCTAAGAGAGAGGCATGTTATGAATAAAATAATAATAAAATAAACATCAACATATATATATATATATATATAAATAATAATAATAATAACAACAAACAAGAATAATATAATAATATAATTAATTAGTGAAATGGTGTAACTCTTTATGAAGAGTTGCATTAGACATCATTTGAACAATTATAAATACGGGAAAGTCTATCTTGTAAAATACAATATCTATTTTATCAAATTTTATATATATTCATGGATTATTTTCATTTTCGAAAGTGGAAGTTCGAGAAGTTCCAGTAAACGGATTTTTACCGTTACAATTTTCCTTGTGCTTGTTAACGGTATACATCAATGACCGGTAATCAAGTGGTTTCTACCATGTTCGACTTCAGAACATTGTAATCACATGGTTAGATTCGTATCATTGTGGGTTCGACAAGAAGACCTTGGGTTAAGTCATGTATCTCACCCAGGTTGCGATGGAGATTGTTTGATTTATATTACATAGATCCAGTTTGTATTGGTCGTGGTTGTGATATCATCTCATCATGGATCTATGATTGTTTCTAGTACCCATGATTGTGTTCAGTCAGTCTTTACTATCATGGATATGAAATGTATTTGTCGGCAACCATGTTATGAGTTAGTGTTAGGAACCCGTGTCAACCCTTCTCTTTACTATGTTAGTATATTGTTGTTGGACGCATATGCTTTGTAAGTTGTCCCGTAGTATTTGTTGATCCATAGTTTTGTAAGTTTTAAACCTTAATAGTGAAGTACAAACTTATATCGATTCTTAAGCATTAACAGAAAATACACAATGGCACACACATTACACAGAGATTTTCACCTGGAAACCCTTAACGGGGAAAAAACCAGCAAAACTTAGAGCCGCGTAGCTCCTTTTTCATTATATGTTATATTTAACCATGTACCATACAATAAATGGTATTCCACAGCATCTAAAACCCTAATTCGTTTACCCGAAATTAGGTTACAACCCTAATCCCTTTTACCGGGATTAGATAGAGTACAATGGGTCAAAAATTGCGAAGAGATATAACATAGTGCCGTAGGGATCGTGTTGTACACGCAGCGACCATGTGAAGAGATATAACATACCCAACATTCTCCCACTTGTTGTTCTCTTCACATACAGGAGAAATTTATGACTTCAACAATTCAGGGCAACAATGCCCATGTTCTCTTTACACCAAGAGAACTTCTGAGTACTCACAGACTTTGTCAAAGAGTCTGCAACATTTACCAAAGTGTCAACCTTCTCCAGCAACACTTTGTTTTGTTCAACCATATCTCTCACGAAATGGTACTGCACATCAATGTGCTTTGTCCTCGAGTGATAAGCAGGGTTCTTTGCCAGAAATATTGCACTTGAGCTATCACAACCAATTTTTACTGCATTCTGAACAAAACCAATACCTGAACACAATCTTTGCAACCATACAGCTTCCTTACTTGCATGGGTAGCTGCCATGTATTCAGCTTCTGTAGTTGAGAGTGCAACTACAGCTTGTCTTCTACTCATCCAACTGATTGCTCCTCCAAATAGATTAAAAACGTAGCCACTTGTAGATCTTCTGTGATCAATATCTCCAGCCCAGTCAGCATCAGCAAAACCTTGTATATTTATCTCTGTGTTCAGACCGGGTCTTCCTTGGTAGCAGATTGCAGAACCTGTAGTGCCACGCAAATACCTGAAGACCCTCTTTACTGTAGTCCAATGTTCCTTTCCTGGTTTTGACATGTATCTACTCAAAAATCCCACTGCATGGGCTATATCTGGTCTAGTACAGACCATGGCATACATCAGACTGCCAACTGCACTAGCATAGGGAACATGAGACATGTCCTCTACCTATTCTTGTGTCGTGGGACACTGTTCTGCAGATAACCTTACACCTACAGGAATGGGCACCTTCACTGGTTTGCTTTCCTGCATATTAAATCTCTTCAATATCGTTTCAACATATTTCTTCTGATTTAACCAGAGTTTCCTGTTTTCACGATCTCTTTTTATTTCCATGCCCAAAATGAAATTTGCAGCACCAAGATCTTTCATGTCAAATTCAGATGACAGCTGATTCTTGACATCCTTGATGATTTCCTTGTTGTTTCCAATTAGCAACATATCATCAACATACAATATTACATAAATAAAATGATCACCAGTTAGCTTAAAATAAACACAGTGATCAACTTTGCTTCTTGAGAAACCAAGTCCCAGTGTATAAGTATCAAATTTTTGATACCACATTCTGGGAGATTGTTTCAAACCGTAGAGAGACTTTTTCAGCTTACAGACAAGCTCCTTTCTTCCTTTCACCACAAACCGTTCTGGTTGCTTCATATAGATCTCTTCATTAAGATTTCCATGTAGGAAAGTCGTCTTTACATCCATCTGTTCTACTTCAAGATCAAAAGCAGCAGAAATAGATAAAAGAAATCTAATAGAAGTCAATTTTGCAACAGGTGAAAAAATCTCACCAAAATCGATGCCCTCAATTTGGGAGTAACCTTTCGCAACTAGTCGAGCCTTGTACTTCTCCACTTTACCTGCTGCATTTAACTTCTTCTTGAATACCCATTTGCTTCCAATAGGCTTTCTTCCTTCTGGCAACTCAACCAGATCCCATGCCTCATTTTTGTCCAAGGCATCCATTTCTTCTATCATGGCCTTCTTCCATAGTTTACTATCTTCTGAATCCATTGCCTCTTTAGAAGTTCTAGGATCATCATCAGTTATAGATAACACAAAATTAGAACGAAAATCAGGGGGACTGTACCTTTCAACTTGCCTTCTTTCTCGGTCAGATCTCCTCAATACCGGAGTCTGTGGATCCGCCTCTTCATCTGATTCAGACGATTCTGCCTCCTCATCTGATTCAGACGAATCTGGTTCCTCAAAAGAGTCACCTCTTTCATCCTTGATATCAAAGTGTAGCTTCTCTGAATCCTTTTCCTTTGGTACATCCTCAATCTTGGAAGTGCTTTCAACTTCTCTGAAGATCACATCTCGACTGTAAACTGTTTGCCTTTTTACTGGGTTCCACAGCTTGTAACCTTTCACTCCATCCTTGTAACCAATGAAGATACATTTTTCCGCTTTATTATCCAACTTGCTCCTTTTCTCCTTTGGAACATGTACAAAAGCATCACACCCAAACACTCTGAGATGAGAGAGAGAGGGTTTCTTACCAGTCCAAACCTCATGAGGTGTCTTGTCAACCAACGCTGATGTGGGTGTCCTATTCACTAGGTAACAGCAGTGTCAACAGCTTCTGCCCGGAATTGTTGTGCTAGCCCTGCACTACTGAGCATACTCCTTGCCTTTTCCATCAATGTCCTGTTCATCCTTTCTGCAACCCCATTCTGTTGAGGTGTGTATGGAGTAGTCTTTTTCCTTGCTATTCCACACGTTTTACAGAACTCCTCAAATTCACTTTCACATAATTCTCCACCGTTATCTGTTCTGAGTACTTTTATTTTCTTCTCAGTTTGATTCTCTACAAGAGCCTTAAATTCTTTGAATCTATTAAAAACCTCAGATTTCTTACGCAGGAAATAAATCCAAGTTTTCCTTGAGAAATCATCTATAAATGAAACATAATACACAGATTTACCAAGTGATGGAACAGGCACAGGTCCAAAAACATCACTGTGTATTAACTCTAAGATTCCTTTAGCTCTTACAACACCAGATGAGAATCTTACTCGATTCTGTTTACCATATAAGAAATGTTCACAGAAATCAAAATCTAATGTGAAATCAGACATGCCTTCAGCCATACTTTTACCTTGTAATAGTCGAAGACCCTTCTCTCCAATATGTCCCAGCCTTCGATGCCATAGCGATGTCTTCTCACTAGAGACAGTAAGGACTCTGTCTCCTCCATTTTTACCCTCAGGAACAATAGTATTGTTACATCCATTTTTGAAGGTGCTTCCCAACAACTTGTATAGAGTTCCAATCCGAACTCCCCTCATCAGCACCAGTGATTCTCGAACCATCTTGCATGTGTTCTTTTCAAATAATGTTTTCACACCTGCATCATCCATTTTACTTACAGATATAAGGTTTCTAGCCAGCTTTGGAATGTGCAGAACCCCGGGAAGAGTTTTAACCCTTCCATCTTTGAGCAGTAGCTTGATCTTTCCTCGACCTATGATTTTCGCCACCGAGTTGTCTCCCAGAAATACATCTCCTCCATCATACTTTTCGTATTCAGAAAACCACTCCCTGTGAGGAGTCATATGATAAGACGCACCTGAGTCAATCAACCACGAATCATGCTCTGCATGTGTACTTGAAGATGCCAGATACACATCTCCTCCTTCCTCTGTAGATTCTTTCCCATCTGCGGATGGAGCATCATTAGGTCCTCTGCTTTTATCAGTATTTTTGGATTTACAATCCTTCTTGTAATGCCCAGCTTTACCGCACTTCCAGCATTTTCTTACAGAAGGTCCTGTAGATTTAGATCTCCCTCTAGATTTAGATCTACCACCTGAAGACTTATTTTTAGATCTGTCTCCAGGGCGACCTCTTACAAATAAGGCATCCTTGGCTGAACTATCTATGGATCTCCGCCTCATTTCCTCCGATAGTAGGGATGCAACCACATCATCAAAGTTTAGCGTGGTTGCATTACTCCCAATAGCTATAACCAGATTATCCCATGAATCTGGCAAAGAGCACAACAGACTAATACATTTTTCATCATCAGCAAGTGTAATACCAACAGATGTCAACCGACTTACCAGAGTATTGAAGGCGTTTAGATGCTCTGATACAGAGTCTCCATCAGTCATCCTCAGAAGGTACAATTTCTTTCGCAGAAATAACTTATTTACCAGGGACTTTGACTGATACAAATTTCCCAGTTTGTCCCATAGCTTCTTTGCACTGTCTTCTCCAGATACGTTCACCAATACCGAATCTGCGAGGCAAAGACGAATGGTGCTCCTTGCTTTTCTTTCCAGCTTTTCCCATTCTTCTTTTACCGCACCAGAGGGCATGGTACCTGGATCTACTGCAATCCATTGTTCTCTATCTATCAGAAGATCTTCCATCTTGAGCTTCCATAGCTCAAAGCTCTGACCATTAAATTTCTCAATCTCGAATCTAGAACTGCTCGCCATTCTTTAAAGAAAAATAAATCACCGCTGCAAAGCTCCCACTGAAACCAGGTTTATCACAAATCCAAGATCGAGCCAAACCCTTGGAAACAAAGGCATCCCTCTGAACCCAAAAAATGCTCTGATACCAAATGTAAGTTTTAAACCTTAACAGTGAAGTACAAACTTATATCGATTCTTAAGCATTAACAGAAAATACACAATGGCACACACATTACACAGAGATTTTCACCTGGAAACCCTTAACGGGGAAAAAACCAGCAAAACTTAGAGCCGCATAGCTCCTTTTTCATTATATGTTATATTTAACCATGTACCATACAATAAATGGTATTCCACAGCATCTAAAACCCTAATTCGTTTACCCGAAATTAGGTTACAACCCTAATCCCTTTTACCGGGATTAGATAGAGTACAATGGGTCAAAAATTGCGAAGCGATATAACATAGTGCCGTAGGGATCGTGTTGTACACGCAGCGACCATGTGAAGAGATATAACATACCCAACAAGTTTATATTAGCCCATAGTATTGGACGCATATGCTTTGTAAGTCATCCCGTAGTATTATATGTCCCATGGTTTTGACTCATAGTATTGGGCATAGAATTAGTATATAAGTGTGTGTTGAGGTCATTGAAGGCACTGTGAAGTTAATTGTATTGAGCTTGCTCAAAGAAGGTTGCCCCCTCGAAGTAGCATGTGATCAATATAAAATTGATTCTGAGTTCTGTTATTTCTGATATCTCTTGTATTTGCATTAATTAATTATTACAGGTTCTTCACATCTAGTATCAGAGCACTTTCTTGGGCTCGTTGGGTGGAATTTCTGCCAAATTTTTTTTTGCATCTGTTGCAAGTTCGGATTTGGGAATAACCCCTATCCACTTAACTGTGGGAAGTACTTGGGCATAAGCCCTAATACTCATGGTGAGGAGTACCACAGGAACCCCAAAGTAGCTGGCCCATTGAAAGGACCTTCCAGCGAAAAGGGCAATGACCCCTACCTGATTGACTAGTTCCCACCTGTGAGATAAACCAAGAGCTATCGTTTGTGGCAAAGCGGTTATCAGTTTTACCTAAGCCGTGGAGTGAGGGGTACTTCCCCAATACGCAAGCCGTCAGACAGCATTGGTGGCCGAGTGAATCCCCTGAACCGATAGGAAGCCGCACATACCTGGAGTCCATATCTATTTTCAGCTGAATTGTTGCCGATCACTTCCGATCCAGATCCAGCCGTTTCAGATCTATTCTGAAAGTCGTTCCAGATCCAGTTGTCATTTCAGATCTAACCATTTTTTATCCCTTCCGAGCCGTTGCGGATCGCTTTCTACGCCATTGTTGCCGATCCATTTCTGACAAAAAAAAAAGGTATAAAATTCTGTTTTTCGGCCATATCTCCCTTGTTTCAACTCTGTTTCCCCTGAAACTTCACTGACATCCATGAAATCCCATTCTGCATATTTCATTCCTGAAGACCCTATCCCAAATTCCACTTCCCAAGAACAGAAATCTGACATTTGTCTATTTTTAGGGTTTGCCATAACTCCTTCAATTTCCACCCAAACGACTTCAAATTTTTCCACCGCGTTCCTTTCCTAATTCTGCTTCTTTGTCCGTCTCTACCAAATTTTCTCATTCTTTCACCCCGCTTCTGAAATCCCCATTTTTTGCTTCCTTGTCCATCAGAAAGTAAACCTAGTCAAACCCCAATTACCCATCCGATTTTTTCCCAAATCCAAATCTTCCTTTACTAAATAAGCTTTTGTTTGTGTTTTTCTATCCATTTCCGAAAAATAAATAAAAAAATAAATAAATAAAAAATAAAAAAATAAAAATAAAAAAATAAAAAAATAAAAAAATAAAAAATAAAAAATAAAAATTGTGGTTGTCACCCGCGCAGGAGCAAAAACCATGGAGGAAGCACTTGCATCCATCCAAACCAAACTCCAAGATTTGGATGAAAAAATTCTCAGCCTCCATCTACAACATTCAACCATGAACAATAACCGATAGCCAAAATCTTTTACAGCCACCGGGTTCTCTTCTTCCAGCAATTTTCATGGGCCGAAGCAATTTTCATGGGCCGAAGCTTGATTTTCCTCGCTTCAATGGTACTGATCCGACTGGATGGATATACCGCGTAGAACAATATTTCAGTCTGCATAATACTTTTGATGTCCAGAAAGTTCCACTTGTATCCTTTCATTTGGAACAGGAAGCCCTTCAATGGTACCGTTGGTACCTCAAAGCTCATCCCGAGACAAACTGGACAGATTTTTGCCAACTCCTTTTGCCACGATTTGGTCCTAGTGCTTTTGACGACTTCACAGGAGCACTCACTAAACTTCACCAAACTGGCACAGTGAGAGAGTATCAGACAGAGTTTGAGAAACTCGCCAATCACACAGAAGGATTGTCTGATGAATTTTACAGGAGTTGTTTTATCAGTGGTCTTAAGGATGAAATCCAGTCAGAGGTTAAAATGTTCTGTCCCAACACAATGATGGAAGTCCTAGGTTTGGATAAGTTGGCAGAAGACAAGCTTGCATCCCAACAACACTCCAAACCAACTTTTGTTCCCTTCCGAAATATGGGTTCTCAACGACCCCCCATCCCGCCAGCTCCTCGACCAACTCCTATCAAGCATTTGTCTGAAACCAAGATGCAGGCACACTGAGAAAAAGGGCTTTGTTATAATTGTGATGAGAAATTCACTCGGGGACATAGATGTGTTCAACAAAAGCTCTATCTCTTGGATGTGGATTCTTTGTCTGCCTCTGAACTTGGTGAAGAAGCTCCAGATACAGTAGATGATCAGGTTGACATTCAGCACCCGCCTGTTGACACCCCATCTCAAGACAACCCACCCGCGATCTCTCTCCATGCTGTAACCGTCGTCACAACCCCACAAACAATGCAGGTCAGGGGATACTTCAAGAATTTCCCTCTTACCATACTCATTGATTCTGGTAGCACTCATAACTTCATTGACCCTCGGATTGCCAAATAGGCTGATTGTTTTGTCCATCCTTGCTCCAACTTTGAAGTCATGGTTTCCAATGGGGGCACCTTACCTTGTAAGGGGAAGTGTCACAATGTGCGTATATCTATGGAAGATTATAACCTACGCTCTGACATGTTTTCCTTGTCCTTAGGCGGATGTGATGTGGTTTTGGGCGTTCAATGGCTACACACACTTGGACCCATCTTATGGCATTTTGTTGAACTTTGGATGCAGTTTTCAATCAATGGGGCACAACACAAATTAATGGGCTTACAACGAGGGTCTCTCCGTATCATCAGTTCACATCGCCTCGAAAAAATCCTTAAGAAGAATTCACATGGTGTCATCACTCAGCTCCATTCCATTCAGATGCACCCATCAACGGTCTCCACTACTTCCTTGGATAGATATGCAGGTGTCTTTGCTAAACCAATGAGCTTGCCGCCTTCAAGAGACCTTTCTGGTAAGAATTTAGTTGCATCTACCTCTCAACAGGAAATGATGGCTATTTTTCATGCAGTACAGAAGTGGCAGCCATACCTATTAGGGAATTATTTCTGCATCAAGACTGATCTCCAGAGTCTGGAAAATTTTCTGGAACAATGGGTCTCCTCCCCAACACACCTGAAATGGGTTATCCAACTCATGGGTTATCCCTATGCGATCACTTACAAGAAGGGTAAGGACAATATGGTGGCAGGTGCTCCTTCTCACACAATTGATGACCCAGTTTCTCTTACAGCTCTTTCTCAGCTTGTTCCAAATTGGTTGCAATATCTTCAACAGGGCTCTCTCTTCTATGAACTCCATGCTTCTTCATCAACAGGGCACTCTGGGTTTTCAAAATGTATGACCAGGAACAATGTAACTTCTTTTGGCAGGGACTGAAAATGACAATTCAACAGATGGTGGTTGACTGTGATACTTTCCATGTCAACAAAGGTGAAACGACACTCCTTTCGGGATTGCTCAAACCCTTGCCCATCCCTACACAGCTTTGGCCAACTATTTCTATGGATTTCCTAGAAGTGCTCTGGTGGTACAATACCACATCTCAAAGGACACGATATGAAGCAGTCTATGGACAGACACCGCCAGTTCTTCTTCCATACACCCTTAGCAGCTCCCCAGTTTAGGAAATTGAATCGGTTCTTCGAAACCACGATCAGATTCTTCTCATTCTGCAGGACAATCTTCACATGGCCAGAATTTGACTGAAACAACAAGTCGATCAGCACCGTTCTAAGCGCACTTTCCACGCAGCTAATAGGGTTCTTCTTCGTCTACAGCCTTCCGAGCAATCCTCCCTGACACTCCAAAGGCGTCAGTGGCTCGAAATGCAACCCAAGGATGCTACCGGGGAACCACTCCTTCAGATTCTACAGCAATTTCCCCAACCAAAGCTTTGAGGACAAAGCTTTTTCTAAGGGAGAGGGGATGTTAGGAACCCATGTCAACCCTTCTCTTTACTATGTTAGTATATTGTTGTTGGACGCATATGCTTTGTAAGTCGTCCCGTAGTATTTGTTGATCCATAGTTTATATTAGCCCATAGTATTGACCCATAGTATTGGACACATATGCTTTGTAAGTCGTCACGTAGTATTATATGTCCCATGGTTTTGACTCATAGTATTGGGAATAGAATTAGTATATAAGTGTGTGTTGAGGTCATTGAAGGCACCGTGAAGTTAATTGTATTGAGATTCCTCAAAGGAGGTTGCCCCCTCGAAGTGTCCTGTGATCAATATAAAAGTGATTCTGAGTTCTGTTATTTCTGATATCTCGTGTATTTGCATTAATTAATTATTGCAGGTTCTTCACAGTCAGTTTGAGACATGTATTTCAGAGTCAGTTTTACTGCAGGAGATATTTGTTCGTCACTCCAACCGAAAATCCTTACTTCGATTTTTCCCTATTAAAAACCATTTCACCTACCTTATTTTTCCAACTTCATGCTTTGGGGGGCATTATGTTACACCAAAATCTCATCATCATGAGTTTTGAGTTCTTTATATGCCCTAATCCCTAAAGCACTGGGGTTAAAACATCAAAAGGGAATTTGTTGTTTATCCGTTAACCTTATGTTGTCACCTCGACGTGCCCTGATCTCTGGCAAGGTGCGTCAGACTCAAGGTGACGTGCTATGCACCTTAGCAAAGTGCATCAGTGGTGCATGGTTCCCTTGCACAAGGTGCATCGATCTCCCATTGACGTGATTTTCTCATGTGCAAGGTGTGTCGTTGTTGGTTAAAAAGGATAAAGGGAATCTTCGAGCGACTTCTCGAAGCTTGGATGGTGTGGAGACTTATCCCTACATATATGGGAAGGTGTCACTTGACCCCCTTACCTAGTGGGATGATCCCTTAAGCCTCTCCCCTAAATCCTCAACCTATCTTTTCCCTTTAGCTCTATATATACGAACCCCATATCCATTGTCAAGGGGAGGAATGATAAAGTACCTATATGCAGGTGGAATTTCTCTAGGTGATCCTCTTCATCCATTAGGAGGCTAAGCATTTGATCTTGGAGGCTAGGATTGTTGGAAGGAGGTTATGACGTCAAAGCATCGGTTGTAACATCTCTCTCATTGTATTTCTTATTATTACATTTAATCCAAATTATTTCCATAAACTTGTTGTGTTAATAATGTTGAGGATTATTTTTAGGCGGATGTTGCTCTGCGTGAACGCTAGCTTCATGCGCTCTACGTGAACCCTGGTTCTCTCGCGTGGCTCCCTCACGGGATCCTCCTGCGATGGATGACTCTGATCTGCCCCCCCTTTCGCCTGAGGAATGCAAACGCCTTCTGGATGCTGCCTTCCGTTCTCTGGTGGATTCCTCCCCGCCCCTTCCCACCTCCTCGGATCCATCTGGTGCTAGCTTTATCAAGCGTGTTGCTGCCCCTCATATCCAGATCCTATCAGCAACTTCTAAGCTTAAATACCTTGCTTTAAATGAGCGTGGGTTGATCGGGAAATTCACTAGTATCTGGCCGTCTTTGAAATCCATGGATGCTTGGATCAATAAGAACTGGATGCCCCTGATTTCCGGTGGTCTACAACACTGTTTCTGCGGTAAGGGTTTCTTTACCTTCCTCTTCAAAAATAAATCTGACAGGGATCTCATCTTTATAAGCGTCCCCTATTTCATGGGCCCTCGCAGTCTTTACTTAAATCGCTAGAGCTTATACTTCGATCTAGAGAAGGATGTTCCTTCTGTTGTTCCAGTTTGGGTCTATCTTCTTCACTTACCACTCCACTATTGGAATGACGATACCCTTCAAGCCATTGGTAACTCTCTGGGGAAATATATTGATAAAGCTAAGCCGAAGGGACCCCTCTTCTCTTGTGCTAGGATTTGTGTGGAAGTAGACCTAGAGAAAGGCTTACCGGAGGAATTTAACCTCTTCATTGACGGCTGGGAGCATATGAAGAAGTTGGATTACGAACAGTTTCCCTTCAAGTGCAGAAAATGTCATGAGTATGGTCATTTTGTGAAAAATTGTCCCAAGATAGTCCAAGAAGCCCCCGAAAAAGGACTTGAAGAGGGATGGAAGCAAGTTAAAAAGGGGAAGAAAGCAGCCCCAGCTCCTTCCCCCGTTAAGGAGACTCATTCAAAAATTTCCAAAGAAATCGCTTCTGAAACCAGAGAGGATGCAACCTTCAATAGTTTCCAGGACCTACCTACAGAAGAAGGGGAAATAGTAGCAAATGAGGAAATCGCAGTTGAACAAGGTAGGGAAGAATGCATCATCCCCATCTCTTCCCCCAGAACTGAGACGATCAGAGCTAATGTTGGGGGGTCCAACACCCCTGGAGGATCCTGGGCCGATAAAGTGAAAATAAAGTATGTACCATCCTCCTCGTCTCTGGATATTTCCTCGGAATCTCTAGATGAGACAGAAAAAGTGTAGCTGCCAAACACTAGAGGAAGGAAGTCTCTTAGGTATCATAGAGAACTCGAGGCCGAAAGAGAAATATAAATGGGTAGGCAAAATATCCTGGAAGATATGAAGCTGCTGCAGAATCATAAAGTTCAGAATGGTGCCAAAGAGGGAAGGTCCCGAGCAGGACCTCAGCCCATCAAGAAGTAATGTTAATTGTCGCTTGGAACTGCAGAGGTTTGGGTGGAATAAATAAAGTTGAAGCCCTCAAATGTATGATCAATACTGAAAAGCCAGACTTCATGCTAACCCAAGAGACCAAAATGCAGGATGTGGAGGTCATGGCCCTCTCACGTTCTCTTTGGAAAAACTGCCATGGTTCATCCCTCAATGCTCGTGGGGCCTCCGGGGGTATTGCAAATCTGTTATCCTTAAAATTTTCTCTTTTATCCTCCCACGAGAATCCCCACTGGATTCTAACTGAGATAAAAGACAATGATAGCAAAGACACTCTGTACATCTGCAATGTCTATGGTCCCGTGCACTATAGAGACAATATCAACTTCTGGGGAGATCTAGGCAAACTCAAAGATAGCATGATTAGGAAAATCTCATCATCATTGGTGATTTCAATGTTACCAGATCTCAGCAGGAGAAGAGAGGAGGCAACATTGTACGTGATACCTTTGGTGAAAAGATTGAAGATCTACTTGCTAATCTGCACCTTATTGATATCCCTCTCAAAAATGCTAAGTACATCTAGAATAACAGAAGATGCAACATTGGCCATATAGCGGCTAGACTGGACCGTTTTCTTGTAAGCTCCTCTTACTTTCACGCTGATCTCCTTCTTTGCACCTTCTCCATTCCCTGTGCCTCCTCGGACGATAATCCCATCGCCCTCTCAATATCCCCCCGTGAAAACCTTGGTCCAATCCCCTTCTGTCTCGATCCACTTTGGATTCAACATCAGGATTTCTTTGGCATTGTCTCCCAAGCTTGGTCTACGCATTTCCTTGGATCTCCCAGCTTCATTTGGGAGTCTAAACTTCATGATGTAAAAGTTTATCTCAAATTATGGGCCAAAACCTCCTTTCAGAATCCTTTCCATACTAAACTTTGTACCCAATCCAAGCTAGCCTCTATTCAACAGCGTTTGGAGATGGTTGAGGTCTCTCCCACTCTTCTAAGCCAAGAAAATCTTTAGAACTAGAAATAATTAGTGCAGCCAAGCAAGAAGAGGAAATCTGGAGAATAAAATCAAGACATTTATGGCTTAAGGGGGGAGATAGCAATACCAAGTATTTACACAATCAGGCCAAGGCTCGCCGTAGTCAAAACGCAATAAGGGAGTTGAAATACAATAACGGGATCAAGACAAGTGGTCAAGAAGATTTAAATGCATGCTTACAACCATTTCAGGGAGATCTTCACGGACAGTGGAGAAACTGACCCGGAGGCACAAGCGGACCTTTTGGTCGACATCCCTTGCCTAATCTCGGACAATGTCAACAGAGAGATTTCAAAGCTAGTCTTGGAGCATGAAATTGTGAATGCAATCTGGTCCTTGCAAATTGATAAGGCCCCTGGCCTTGATGGCTTCAGCATCAACTTTTATCGAGCCACCTGGGAAATCATAAAAGAAGACCTAAAACACATGCTCAATTGGACCAGGAAAAAAGACAAAATTGGAGGGGCAACCAACTCCTCCTTCCTCGCTCTCATTCCAAAAGATAAAGCTCCAGGTTCTATTGGACGCTTCAGACCGATCTCGCTTTGCAACACCTCCTACAAAATCCTATCCAAGATCCTTGCTACCATAATGAAAAAAGTAATGGGAACGCTCATCTCTGAATCCCAAGGGGTATTCCTGGCTGGCCGTCAAATTATGGATAACATCATTATGGTTCAAGAAGCCATCCACTCCAGCACTGAAAATAATCACCAAGGTATGGAAATCAAACTAGACATGGCTAATGCTTTTGATCGAGTGAACCACAATTTTCTTTTTGTTGTTATGATTAAGTTTGGTTTCTCCAGAAGATTTGTGAGATGGATCAAAGCTTGCATCCATAGCCCTTGGATTGCCCCGTTGGTTAATGGCAGACTCATTGACTTCTTCCTGGCTACCAGAGGCCTGTGACAAGGTTTCCCTTTGTCCCCTTTCCTCTACCTTCTTGTTGATGAATCCATGAGTAGGAAACTTCACTCCCTTCAAGCCTCCGAAGATCTTAAAGGAATAAAAATAGTTAGAGGAGTCAAGCCTGTTAATCACTCCCAGTTATTTTGCTAGGCGGTGCCTCCTCTATGATTGCTGAGAAATTCAACCTCATCCTCTCCTCTTTTCTTCGGGCTTCTGATGGCAAAGTCAACTCTGAAAAATCCAAAATCTACGGCTGGAACTGCTCATCGGGATGCCTGGAAAGAATCTCTAGAATTTTTTGTTTTGAAGGAGTAGGGGATTGGAACTCCTTTAATTATCTCGGCATCCCTATCTTCAAAGGAAAGAAAAAAGTGGCAGATTGGCATGGGATAATTGTTAAGTTAAAAAACAAAATCAGCTCCTGGGGTACCAGATGGCTTAATCCTGGCGGAAAATTGGTTCTTATCAACTCAGTTCTTTCAGCTTACCCTCTCTACTCCTGCTCCATCTCCCTAGCCCCCAAATCTATGATGCTTGACATTACCAAAGAGCTTAGGAAATTATTATGGCAAGGAGGAAGGTCCAACAGCAAAAAAAAATCCATTTGATAAATTGGGAAACCGTTTGTAGACCAAATTTTTTTGGCAGAGCTGGGATCAAAGATCCTTCACTAATGAACTTAGCTCTCAGCGCCAAAATTCTATGGAGGATCATCACTAGCAAGAGGAATTGGTGGAAGGAAATCTTCTATAAGAAGTACATGCCTGGAGCAAGGAAACAATGTGTGGATAACATTGATACTGAGAAAAAGGGATCTTCCATATGGAACCTTTGCAGGCGAGCAGCCTTGGTTATCCAAAAGAATCTCAAGTGGATCTCAGGAAATGGAAAGCAAATTAAAATTTGGAAGGATAATTTTTTCTCAACCCCCCCCCAGCTAACTATGTTCTCGAGCTTCGCGATTTGAAAAGCTTGATGGAACAAGCAAATATGCATTCTCTTTATGACTTATCCTCTTGGTCTACTCATGGAAGATGGACTGGCTGACGCAACTTGGATATCCCGGAGAATCTTCTTCAGGACTACAAAATTCTCCTCTCTCTTTTCCATGGTGCTCTCCCTATTTATATTTCCTTGAGAGATAAGCGGGGTTGGGGGAAAACTAGATCATTCTCGGTCAAAGAGGGATATCATTTTTTGGATGAGCTTAACCACCAATGCAATAAGGATAGTAAGTGGAAAAGAATTTGGTACAGGGACGGGCTTCCAAAGGTCAATGTTTTCAACTGGATCCTTGCACATAGGAAGACTCTCACAATAGAGAACCTTAAGAAAAGAGGAATAGCGGGGCCGACAAGGTGTATTCTTTGCAACGAAGTGGAGGAGACTATGGATCATCTCTTTCTAGAATGCATCTTTTCTAAAGAGGTTTGGCAAAGGGCCTACAAGAACATTCAACTGAACCTCACTCTTCCCACCAATTGGAACGATCTTTTTTCTAATTGGCATCTTTTCTACTCAAATTCGCTTTCAAGGAAGCCTGACTTCAAGCGAGCCTGGATCGCCTTCCCAAAGTAGATTTGTTGGAAGCTTTGGAATACAAGGAACAAAGAAGTTTTTGAGGATGCCAGGGTCTCCCCAGGAAAAGTTCTTTCATCTACAAAATCTCTCTGGTTCGATGCTCTCTCTTCGAGAGGCATGAACAACCTGCACAAAGAGCCCTTAAGTATTGAGGAGAAAATTTCGATGGCCAACCTCTTAATCAATCTAAATTATACTCATTTGTCCTCCCTCCCCAAAGCTAAAAAGCCACAAAATTGGTAGATCATAATGGACCCTAAATACTTTCAGAATTGGATGAGGGCTCGTGCCAATCACATTCTCATCTTTGATGGTGCCTCGAAGGGAAATCCTGGGTTGGAAAGTACGAGGGGAGTCCTTCTGGACTTCGATGGAAACAAAATGACTGACTTTTCCTGGGGGATTGGAGGAAGGATGAACAATGATGCTAAATGGATTTCCTTGATCAAGGGTATTGACATCGCGAAGGAAAACAATGTCCAAGATCTGGTGGCCATTGGAGACTCCCTCCTGGTTATTAAGGAAGCTATGGCCTTAGCCAATAAACATCGCAAACCTACCTCCAAGTTCCATTTCCACTTCATCCATGCAATCAAGGGTCTTATCTCCATCTCTCTTTTCCATGTGTTCAGGACTAATAATCAACAAGTGGACGCTATGGCAAAAATCGGAGGTGGGTTAAATTGTGGTATTGTTTTGAAGAATGGACAACAACGTGAGATTGTTTGGTTCCCTTAGCAATCACTTAGGGTGGTGTTTTCCTATATCTACAAACACCCTCCTTAACTTTGGGTTAGCGCCATGCAAGTTAGTCGACATCCGAATCCACTTGGGATTTCCTCACGTGATTTCTTGGCCCTTTCGACGGCGCTCCTAGCCTGTATCCACCTATCCTGCATGCAGGAATTCAATGCTTGCAGGTGACAGGGGATCCAACGGCTATATCTTGGGGAATACATAGGACTCGAGCATCCAAAACATTCCTCTCTGCGTTATCTGTGGGATAGGTTGCATTAGGGTCAAAATGGATTGTGGTAATGCTGGCGGTAATGCTAGATTCTGCCTCCCTATGTTGCAATGTCGTTGTTGCAGGAAGCAAATTCAAGTGAATTCTGGAGGGGTTGGTATGAAGAGGTATCTCTCTGCTCTGGAGGTGGTTCAGGGGAATGGAAATGGTGGTAATGAGGTTCAGGGTTCGCTCATTTTCCAGGTGAAGTCTTTCTGCCGGGGGCATTCCAGGGACGAGCCCAGTAGAGGCTGGACTTCTCAGGATGCTGGCCAAGGTTAGAGCTTCAAGAAATCTGGGAATGTTGTTCATAGAGGTTCTGAGCGCGACAAGGGTAGGAATTGGAGACCCCTCAACGTTGTATCCTGTCAAAACTAGGGTGGTGTGCTGCACAATGTTCGGGGTAGCCCTGGAGCGCCGAGCAGTGACAAAAATTGGTCGAATATGATGGGAGACAACAGGGGAATAGTGAATCTGGAATCCCCTCAGGGACCCGATAGTCCTTCGCCTGGGGTGCTCTCGCATCTGTAGGACATTGAATCCCAGGTCCGTTGGATGCGTGGAGAGAACAGTGACATGAAAAAGGCCATCTCCCATCTTGCCACCTTTGTCCAAATTTTGAATTCCGATGTAAGGAACAATACCAGTAAAATGAAGGAGTAGTATGATGGGTTGGTGGGAAAAATTGAGTCTCTGCACATCTGCCTAAGGATTGTAGAGGCCAAAGTGGACTGCATCAGAACCAACAATCGCAATAGCCCCTCAATTATTCTTGGCTTGGAACAAGAAAATGCGAGCCAGGCAGCAGTTTGCAAGGAAAAAGTCTGCCACCCTAATGACAAATGATTTTTGTTCTAGTCTCAGGTTCTCTAAGATGAAGTTATGTAGTCTCTCTTGTTATGTATTTTCTATGCATTTCCTTTGTATACGACATTTAGGACAATGTCTTAGTTCTCTCTGTTTTCAAAGATCAGTAACTATGTATGACAGTCTAAGACTGGATGAGAGGTGCTTGTTTGGAAAGCCCTCAATTTTGGGCACAGTCTCCCTATCTTTTTTGTAAGACTGTCTCTTTTTTAATATAAAGCTTGTCACCCGTTTCTGTTAAAAAAAAATGTTGAGGATTAACTTCTTTGACCGTTGATCTATATCAATTCACATTCATGTGCTTTTATTACTTGTTTGTTTCCACATTTTTTGTCCAATTTTGCATCCAAAGATATGAAGATCAAGACTTGGATCAACAAGGAGAAAGGAACTGCACACTTAAGGTAATCCATCTCTTTCACTTATATTGCATTTCAATTGATCTAGGAAAGGAAATTGTATTATGTACTGATTTTTTCTAGATCTGAACCATTCAGACTAGGGAGATTTGTTTGAGTATGCCCTTATAGATTGTCCGTAAACAATAGAATCAGTTGAATGTAGCCATGCTCCAAATTCTGAGAGACATTCAGAGGAATATTAAATCTGGACATCATTCTGAAAATCAGGAGAAGAGTGGGAGTAGCTCAAGAAGGCATTCTCATAATAGGTCTCGTGGTTCAAGAAGAGTTTCTAGAGGCAGGTCATATACTCCATAAATATCTTCTAGCGAGTCAAAAAATTCTAAGGATTCCACAGAAGAATCAATCTCTTCATCTCATAGGAATAAAAGGAAGAGGTCTTCAAAGAACAACTGACATGAAGAATTTAGGAAGGAAAAACCTCCTACATTTGATGGTGAGATAAAATCTGGTCAAGAAGCTGAGGCTTGGATTCATGGGATGAGGAAGTATTTCCAAGTCCAATACTACTCTGGAAATATGAAAGCAAGAGTGGCTATCTTCAATCTGAATGGGAGAGAATCTATATGGTGGGATCATCTTAGGAAATTGAAGAAGATCAATGAAAGGAAGGTAGTGTGGAAGCAATTCAAGAAATACTTCAAGCAAAAGTACCTCTCTGATAGGTACTATGATGGAAAAATTAAAGAATTCCATGAGTTGAAATTGGGCCAAATGACTATAGAGGAATATGCAGATAAATTTTTGAAGCTGCGGAGATATGTCAAGTATATCAAAGATGATAAGGTCAAAATTCAACGTTTTCTAAGTGGTTTGCCTCAATCCTATAAAGATATAATTGAGTTTGATGAGCCTCAAACTCTATATGAGACCAAAAGGAAGTCTAAGTATTGTTATGATCAAGCAAAAAGAAAGCCAAATTTCCATAAGGCATGGAAGGACAAGAAGAATGAGAAGTTTGAGAAAAGAAAGAAGGGATTCAAGCCTCCTCATTTCATAAATCAGCCAAGGCAACCACACAAGTTGTGACAAAGCCAACTAAGATGATGGGAGACAAACCAAGAGAACCATTTCAATGTTGGGGATGTGGAGAGGACCATTTGCTTAGAAATTGTCCACATAGAAATGGGAGTGCAAAGCAATTTCACAACATCCAAGAAGCTGAAACTGTGGGTCAAGTGGCAAGGAATATCCCTAGGATCTATGCAGCACTAGAGGAACGCCAAGTAGATCATCAATCAACTATGGTTGAGATTGAAGGTAAGATTGCTAGGCAATCTATTTCTATGTTGATTGACCCTAGATATACTCACATTTATATCAGTCCTAAAATTGTTGAGATTTGTGCTTTCAAGAGAACCAAGCATAGTAAGTCATGGTTGGTTCAACTAGCCACAGGAACCAAGAGAAAAGTTAGTGACATGGTGGATAAATGTCCATTAGAAATGGGTGGACTATACACTTGTGCAAATCTGAATGTTTTACCACTTGCTTCATATGACATTCTGATTGGAATGCATTGGTTAGAAGCACATAGAGTTAAAATTGATTTCTATAACAAGAGTTTTGAGTGCATTGATGATGAAGGAAACCCAAGGGTTGTGAAAGGAATTCCAAAGAAAAATTTTGTTAGGCATATTTCAGCCATGTAGCTGAAAAAGTTTTGTAGAAAAGGTTTTTAATTGTATGCAGCCCATATATTGGACAAAACAGAAAATGAAATTCCAAAATAGGGAAAATTTTATGAACCGCCCTTGAATTTATATGTATAATAAATGGGCAAATCCCCATCATATATAGGAAAATATGAAGGATATTTTATCAATATTATATTATGTATATATAATGTTTTGGTGAATCTCTCATTGAATTATATAATATTGTAAAATATTGGTGAATCTTTCACTAAATTATAAAACCTTGTAAAATCTTGGGGAATCTTTCACTAAATTATAAAACCTTGTGAAGCTTTGGTGAATCTTTCAGAAAGTTTCTCCTTGGAAATTCATGGCCCTGTGCATTCCCAAATATGAGGATATGAATGAAATCCCAACCCCCATCAATAATGCCCCAAACACCCATAAAAAAATTATTGTTGTATCGTCGATTGCAAGATTCACAATCCCCATGTTTCTTGGGGAAACTTTGGATCCGAGATTATGGGACTTAGAGTTCTCTTAGATGAAAATGGGTCACTATAAGACCTAATAGTAAATATCAAATGCCCTTCTCATGTGGACATTAAGCAACTTGCAAAATAAGATTCAACCCATAAAATATGGATGAATGTAACTTCGACTTCGATTTCCATTATTAATAGAAGGCAAAAGAGCCCCTAGCAATTGTCATTTATGGATATTGGGGGAGAATGGGAGCTACCTAGCGATTTTTATGGGATATTAGAGGTTTAAATCCATTTTTAAAGGGAAAAAATGTTTTTATCTTGGATCCCCTTTTTAAATTTGATGGGGCTAACTTTATATTCATTAAAAACAAATAAATAAAATGTGGGCTAGTCATAACTAATGGGTGTTTAATCAAAAATTTGCCCATTAAAATTTTAAAACCCCTAAATTTAGCCCATGGGCTAAGATTATCCCATAAAATTTTCCATGTGGAGGACTATCATGTGCTACAAGAGTTCAAGGATGTGTTTCCCGATGAAGTGCAAGGACTTCCTCCCAAGAGAGACATTGATTTCACAATTGATCATGTGCTAGGAGTTGCACCAATGTCTAATACACCTTATAGAATGAGCACACCGGAACTAGTGGAGCTGAAAATCCAATTGCAAGAATTACTGGAAAAGAAATACATAAGGCCAAGTGTGTTTCCATGGGGAGAACCTATATTATTTGTAAAAAAGAAATATGGTACACTAAGGTCATGCATTCATTACAGGAAGTTGAATAAAGTGACAGTGAAGAACAAGTACCCATTGCCTCAAATTGATGATCTTTTTTATCAAATGAGAGGAGCAAAAGTATTTTCAAAGATTGAATTGAGGTATGGTTACCAGCAGGTAAGGATCAAGGAAGAAGATATTGAAAAGACAACCTTTAGAACAAGGTATGGACACTATGAATTTGTAGTGGTGCCATTTGGTCTCACTAATGGACCAGCTACCTTCATGTGTCTCATGAATAACATTTTCCACAAATATTTGGACAAGTTTGTTCTTGTTTTCCTAGATGACATTCTTATTTACTCTAAGAATGAAGAGGAGCATGAAGAACACTTGAGGATGGTTTTGCAATTGTTAAGGGAGCATAAGTTGTACGCAAATTTGAGCAAATGTGAATTTTATAAAAACAAAATCCATTATTTCGGTCACATTATTTCAGAAGAAGGAATATCAGTGGATCCAGAAAAGATTGAAGCCATTATGAATTGGACAACTCCAAAGAATGTCACAACTGTGAGATATTTTATGGGTCTTGTTGGTTACTATAGAAGGTTTATTAAAGGATTCTCCAAGGTTGCACACCCAAACACTTCTTTGCAAAATAAGGGAACAAAATTTGAATGGACCCCAAAATGTGAGGAAAGCTTCCAGCTGTTGAAGAAGCTTCTCACAAGTGCACCAATTTTGAAAATTCCATACCTAGAAAAATAATTTGTTGTGTGCATGGATGCATGTAAACAAGGACTTGGAGGAGTTCTTATGCAAGGAAATCATGTGGTGTGTTATGAGCCTAGAAAATTGAAGGAGCATGAAAAGAATTATGCCACCCATAATTTGGAACTTGCAGCCATAGTCATTCTTTAAAGATGTGGAGACATTATTTAATGGGCAGAAAAATTGAATTGAGGACATACCATTGTGGTCTGAAATATTTATTTGAGCAACCAACATTAAATTCAAGGAAAGCTAGATGGATGGAATTTTTATGTGAGTTTGATTTTGAAATCAAACACATAAAAGGTAAAGAAAATAAATTAGCTGATGCACTCAGAAGAAACGTGCATGAAATGCATGTGCAACCATCACAACTTGTTAGTCATATTTAAGACAGTAGATTGCTAATTCTCTTGTCAAAGATGAATTATATGTGCAAATAAAGGAAAACTTGCAGCGGAAGAATTTTGAAAAGAGGTATGAAGGGTATCATTTGGAAGAGGATAGACTTCTTATTTATAAAAATAGAATTTATATTCCAAATGTGGCAGATTTGAGGAGAATTTTTATGGATGAAATCCATAAAATGCCATATTCTGCTCACCCAAGATATCAGAAAACAATTGCTACATCTAGGAAGCAATATTTTTGGCCAGGGATGAAGAAGGATATTGATGAGTATATATCTAAATGTATGAAGTGACAGCAAGTGAAATTTGAGCATCAACACCCAGCAGGTTTGTTGCATCCTTTGCCAATTTCAAAATGGAAATGGAAAGTAATTGTTGATGTATATGTAACTTCGGAATGTATTTCACATATATGTATATTGTATTCCTATAGAGATGTTATTATTACTCTATACGGAAGTGTCATCATTTATATTGTAAGTGTCGTAACTTATACTTGATGGGTTATTAGACCACCTTGTTGGGGTCAGCCCTGTATAAGTCATGTGGGTCGAAGGGTTATTAGACCACCCTAGTGGGGGTCGGCCCTGTATAAGTCATGTGGGTCGAAGGGTTATTAGACCACCCTAGTGGGGGTCGGCCATGTGGTTCAAAGGGTTATTAGACCACCCTATTGGGTGTTGGCCCAGTCAGCATTGTGTTATGTGGTTAAGTTAAGGCCTACCTAGTAAAGGTTGTGAGGCAAGTCAAGTCTAGTATAAATAAAGATCATGAGATCTCTATTTCATCATTCTATTCTCAAACTCACACTTGGGAGAGTGGCGCACTTGTGGAGGAGGAGTCTCTGCTGCTAGGAGAAGACTAATTCTTGTATTCTAGTTGTATCATTTCTCTATCTATCTCTGAGGAAGTTATTGGGGTTTTTCACCTTTATGGTTTTCCCCAAGTAAACGTTGTGTTTCTTGTGTGCTTGCATTATTGTGTCCATGATTGATATGTTGTACATGTTGTTCTCTCAGTTAAGATCCTAGATAAGATTGAAGTAAATTCTGAAAATTTAACATGGTATCATAGCTAGCCTGAAAGAAGGCATGATATGGCATGTATGACACTTGTTGCACTTACGATGCTAGGGCTTGATATAGCAAAAACCAGTCATCATAGCACTTTCGTTATAAATCCATTTTGGAAAAGTTTTCAGATCTGAAAAATTTACAGGTTGAAGACCAGATCCCCATGTACCTTGTGTCCAAAGGAAAACCTCTAATTCGTTGTACTTTGGGATTTATGATCTGTACAATATAGGGTTTCTGCCTCTTCCAGATCTAAGTCAAAATCAGGTGACCTTGGGAAAAAGGTCATAACTTGGGCTAGGAAACTCCAAATGAAATTTAGTAAAAAGTGACAGGTAGTACATAGACTGTACTATCTCAAAAACAATTTTCAGAGGCCGAAGTTGAACCAGTGACACATGGTACACCGTACAAGTTCGCTCTCCTGTATTATCCCATAAACAGGTCACATTGCGACACTTGGCATAAATCTCTCCCAGAGAATCAAATTGAGGTCAGACCTATCGGGATGGAAATATAACAAGTCGGGCTATCTCAGGAAAAAATTTCAGAGGCAGAAGTTGAACCAGTGACATGTGGCACGCCGTACAAGTTCGCTCTCCTGTATTATCCCATAAAACGGTCACGTTGCGACACTTGGCATAACTCTCTCTCAAAGAATCCAATTGAGGTCAGACCTATCGGGATGGAAAGATAACAGGTCAGGCTATCTCAAGATAATTTTTTAGACCCTGTGGATTGAAAAGTTCAGAGTTACACCAGAAACAATCAAGTACATATTTCTGTCAAAACAGAATTATTTTTGAGCACCTTCATTCATGGCTTCCGGAATTTAGGGCTTCGGAGAAAGTTGGAATTTCTCTAATCGGAGACCACGGCTGGATGCTACTAATCAAAATCAAAATTTAGAGACCAAGATCAGATTTTTTGGTTGGGCAGAAGGTCGGGCTTGATCAAACCCCAGTTCGGGACTTTGATTGGAAAGATGGAAAATTAGGGCTTCTGCAAAACTTGAAATTTTGGAAATCTGTGACCACGGCTGGAAGCTCCTCATAAAAATAGAAGCTTAGAGCTTTGAATCAAATCTTTTGGTTGGGTGAATCTCTAGGAAACTCAAACCCTAATTCAAGGTCCTTCCCAATGAATCCATAAATCTAAAAGGCAATTTCGAGGGGTGAAACTTTGCAATTTTCAAATTCTGAATATACCAACTTGATCAGCTCATCAAGGCGCATATTTCTATCCTTTCAAAAGTTTGAAATTCAAAGTTTGAATTTTTGGGGTTTCCTTGACAAACCCTAATCCAGCTCCAGGTCCAGTTCTTGCAAATCAAGTGGATTGGGTTAATCCTAGGAGAAGATGGATTGGTCACCTGCATAAGTGAAGAAGTTCCTGTCTCAGAGGGAGATGAGGCTAAGGCCGTCCATAAGAAGATTACAAGCAATCTTGACAGGTATGGCTTACAGGTATGTTTCATGGTTAATTTTATCATATGTTTGTCTTCATATCATTACAGTACAATCTTGATTAATTATTGGACTTGTCGTATCACCTTAATAGAAGATATTCATTGATTAAGGTTTTGACACTTATGAATGTACTAATGCATTGTGATGTTGTATGAGGTTTATGTTGTTCGCTAACATAAAAGGTACACCAAGAAAGACAAATCATGTTCTACTTCAAGAACATATGATCATGGTTACATGAAGACAAAGATTCATCCATTGTCATGGATCACATAGAAGATCTACTTTCGAGGTATGTATAACTTGGTCCTACAATGGTTAACCTATGAGACATGCAGGTTACTAGCACAAGTCACTGAAGAGAACCAGAAGACATTATGCGGGTATGTTATACATAACTAGCTAGCATGCTAATCCAAGTATGTTTTTCCTATATCAAGCTAGAATGCTACCTTGTGTTAGGATCTTATACCGTTCTGTTGTTGATAATGATTATTCATGAAGTCATGGGTTTGAATAGTCATGGCTGTATGCATATTATGTTTCTTACCATAATTGATGATATGACTAACCAGAAGAATCATGAAGGTATAGGTTTGAGTAATCACGGTTTTATGCATTGATGATTTAACTAATCAGAAGAGTCCTATGATCAAATAAGAATATGCATGAGTAAAAGAAGACTTCCCTGAAACCTTGAATACTAATGTTTATTATCTGTGAATGATCATGACTATACATGTTTAAGATTATTGTGTTTTGATAGCATTAAGATTATACTAATAAATGTGTGATTATGTATGAGACCTCAAGGATAACACAATTATGATACTAATAAGCATGCATAGTGATTAAGGATGGATGTAAGTTCAAGGATAGGTAATCCAGGAAGCAAAGATTAAGAGGGAGCACACTCCAGTTGTTCCTGCAAGAAAGCAAAGGAGCACACTTCAGTAGTTTCTGCAAGGATGCAGATATTCAGAGGGAGTTGACCATCTTTCTACATTCCACAACAGAAAGGTGTAGAAGAAGATACTTCAGCAGCTCCTGCAAGGAAGCAAAGATTCAGAGGGAGTCCACCCAGCAACCAAACAAAGATAAGTATTTTTAATTATCATTTCTTGCATATTTGTTTGTTTAAATAAAATTGTTCAATGATGTATATGCTCATGTTCCTAGACTTAGGATATGTATTGTGCATATTAGAATGATTGCATTAATGAACAGTATACTACTAATATGCATGTGATGGGTAAGTGGCCTATGGCATTGTACAACATTCCAGTGCTACTTATCTAGAATGAAACCTCTTTGCTGACATGTTGGGAGTAGTGCAAACTCTTAACAATGTTCTGGTAGAGACTGGAAGGCATCTAGAAAGTTGTGGAACATGGATAAATGTTGTATTGAAGCATTGGCTAAGATAATTGCTTGACTATATGACATATTTCCTTATGTGTAAGAATTTGTCTGACAATTATGAGATGTTTCTAATCATGCAATTTAACTTGTTTTGTAGAAAAGACCGTATACCTTCACCTAAAAAAGAAGGACTACAACATTTGTCCAAGCAACAAAATTATCTATTGAAGATATTGAAGTTCCCAGGATACAGGAAGAATGCCATGATTCGTCGATCATGAAGAACGATGTTTGGGATGCTGTCCCAAGAGCTGAAGGGAAGTCTGTTGTGACTTCCAAATGGAACTATCAGATCAAGCATGCTGCAGATGGCAGCATAGAGAAATATAAAAGTGATGAAATAGAAGATACACCAGATGGATTTCAAGACAACCTTCTTGAATGGTGTAGTCATATATGTGTGCAGAACTTGGTAGGATAGACATCTTGCTATCCAGTTTGGGTTTTACCAAGAGTAAAGCGGATTCCAACCTTTACTACAAGGTTGAGGAAGGCAATCCAGTGATACTACTTTTGTATGCAGATAACCTGTTTGTTACAGGTGAAGATAGATTGATTGCCGACACGCAACGGAAGCTTGCTGTCGAGTTCGAGATGAAGAACTTGGGGATGATGCACTATTTGTTTTTGGCATGGAGGTGTGGCAGAGTGCAGATGGAATATTCCTTGGACAAGGGAAGTATGCCGTAGAGATCCTGAAGAGGTTCGGGATGATGGATTGCAAGGCCATGGCCACACCTATGTCATCGAATCTGAAGCTTCTTTGTGATGCTTCATCTGAGCCAGTTGATGTCTCTATGTATCGTCAGATGATTGGGTCCTTGATGTACCTGATGAACACGAGACTAGATATTTGCTTTGCGGTGAACACATTGAGCCAATTCCTAACGGATCCGAGGAGTGTTTACCTAGTTGCTATAAAGCACGTTCTGAGGTACCTGAAGGGTACAGTGGATTATGGGCTCAAGTATGAAGCGAATCAAAAGTTTATCCTGCAAGGTTATGTTGATTCAGATTAGGCTGGCAGTGCTGCAAATAGGAAGAGCACATCTGGGTGCTGCTTCAGTATGGGATCAGGTGTGATCTCTTGGTTCAGCAGGAAGCAGTCCTGCGTAGCACTGAGTATAGCTGAGGCAAAGTATGTTGCAGCCTATTCAGCTAGTTGTGAGGCAGTATGGCTACGGAAGCTACTGTCTGAGTTATTTGATCTCCCATTGGATGCTACATGTATCTTTTGTGATAACCAAAGTTGTGTGAAGCTGTCCGAGAACCCAGTGTTTCATGACAGGTCGAAACACATAGAGATCAAATATCACTATATCAGGGATATGGTGCAGAGAGGAGTTGTGAAGTTCATGTACATTGCGATGGACGAGCAGATTGCAAATGTGCTGACGAAACCACTAGCCAGAGTGAAGTTCGAGTACTTCAGAGAGAGGCTTGGTGTTCTGCGGATTGATGACACTTCGAGGAAGAAGTGATGGACACATTTACAGAGGCCATTCCAAGCATGTTGGAAGGAGGATCCTTCACATGGCTGTGGATGTAAGTGTTGGATGATGAGCATCAGGATGATGCTCCAGTTACTGCTCTGTATATGCATCAGGATGATGCTAGATATGATCAGTTGGATCATGTATATGTATATGTATGTATGCATAATGTTGGATGATGGATATGATCAGTTGGATCATTTACGTATGTACACATCATATTGGATGTTGGATATGATCGGTTGGATCATTTGTATGTATTTTGTATATGCATCATGTTGGATGCTTGGACCATGTATCTGTATATGTATCAGGTGGATACATTGTATGATCAAGTAGATCATGTATGTTGATATGTATCATGTATGATCAGGTGGATCATGTATTTGTATTTGTATCAGGTGGATACATTGTATGATCAGGTGGATCATGTATGATGATATGTATCAGGTAGATACTTGGTATGCATCAGGTAGATGCATGATATGATCAGGATGATCGTGGATGACGAGCTTCAGGATGTTGCTCCAGATGACTTGCAGCAGGATGTTGCAGTGATTATGATCATGATGATCATGTATACATCAGGATGATGTATGGTGAGTATCAGGTTGATACTCTATGGCCGTGGATCAGGTTGTGCAGATGAGAATATAATTTGGCCCTGGGATATTTGCATATAGTCTTTCGAGGTTTTGCCTATGGCATATAATTTGGCCCTGGGATATCTGGAAAATGCTCTTTCAAGGTTTTGCTCTGGGAGGACATATAATTTGGCCCTAGGAGATCTGCAGATAGTCTTTCGAGGTTTTTCCTATGGCATATAATCTTGCCCTGGGATATCTGGCAGATGCTCTTTCGAGGTTTTGTCCTATGGCATATAATTTGTCCCTGGGAGATCCTATAGGTAGAGCTGTGTGCTCGTAACAGCCTGGGATGCTCTTGCGAGGTTTTTCCATGACCACATATAATATGTCCCTGGAAGATCCTATAGGTAGAGTTGTGTGCTCGTAACAGCCTGGGATGCTCTTGCGAGGTTTTGTGGTGACCACATATAATCTGTCCCTGGGAGATCCTATAGGTAGATTTGTGTGCTTGTAACAGCCTGGGATTCTCTTGCGAGGTTTTGTGGTGAGGTCACATATAATATGGCCCTGGGAGATCCTATAGGTAGAGTCGTGTGTTCGTAACAACCTGGGATGCTCTTTCGAGGTTTTGTGACGCACGTAATAAGTCCTAAGGATTCCACAGTATGGACAGTGATGATGAACACCTACAGGTGGTGGGCCTACATCCAGTATGAAAAAGGACTGGCTCTGTAGAAATTCCTATGACGAGTAGATTCAGAGATTGATTGAGACAGCAGCAGCAGTGACGATGATGATGACTCGATGACGATTATCCAGTGACGATGATCCAGAGAAGATGACTTGTGCTAGAAGACCTGTGTCGAGAAATACCTTCCTAGTTAAGAGGGAGTGTTGATGTATATGTAACTTCGGAATGTATTTCACATATATGTATATTGTATTCCTATAGAGATGTTATTATTCCTCTATACGGAAGTGTCGTCATATATATTGTAAGTGTCGTAACTTATACTTGATGGGTTATTAGACCACCTTGTTGGGGTCGGCCCTGTATAAGTCATGTGGGTCGAAGAATTATTAGACCACCCTAGTGGGGGTCGGCCATGTGGGTCAAAGGGTTATTAGACCACCCTATTGGGTGTCGGCCCAGTCAGCATTGTGTTATCTGTTTAAGTTAAGGACGACCTAGTAAAGGTTATGAGGCAAGTCAAGTCTAGTATAAATAGAGATCAAGAGATCTCTATTTCATCATTCTATTCTCAAACTCACACTTGGGAGAGTGGCGCACTTGTGGAGGAGGTGGCTCTGCTGCTAGGAGAAGACTATCTCTTGTATTCTAGTTGTATCATTGCTCTATCTATCTCTGAGGAAGTTATTGGGGTTTTTCACCTTTATGGTTTTCTCCAAGTAAAATCCGTGTCTCTTGTGTGCTTTCATTATTGTGTCCATGATTGATATGTTGTAGATTTGTTGTACATGTTGTTCTCTCAGTTAAGATCCTAGATCAAATTGAAGTAAATTCTGAAAATTTAACAGTAATTTCCATGGATGTTATTACAGGTTTGCCAATGAATGTGAAACAACATGATTATATCATGGTTGTGGTGGATAAATTGTCAAAATCAACACACTTTATTCCAGTTAAATCCAGCTATAAAGAAGATGTCATTGCAAATATTTTTATGAAAGAAATTTTCAGATTGCATGGATTGCCTAAGGAAATAATTTTAGGCAAAGATACCAAATTTACTTCAAATTTTTGGAGAAGTCTTTTTATAGATTTGGGAACACAACTGGATTTTAGCACTGCCTATCATCCACAAATAGATGGAAAAAATGAAAGAGTAAATCAGATTCTTGAAATGGGAAAACCATCCAAGTGGGAAGATTATCTACACTTGGTAGAGTTTGCTTATAACAATGGGAAACAAGCTTCGTTGGGCATGAGTCCATTTAAAGTCTTATATGGCGGAAAGTGTAGAACACCAGTGACATGGGATAATCTAGTGAACAGAATTGTAATTGGGCCATAATTGCTCAAAGAAATGGAGCAAGAGGTTGCAAAAATTAGGAATATTTAAAGGCATCCCAAGATAGGCAGAAAATCTATTCAAATCAGAATAAAATGCATAGAGAATTCAATGTTGGGGATCATGTTTACCTTAGAGTGAGGCCAAGGAAGAGTTCCTTGAAGCTTGGAAGTTGTGCTAAGCTATCTCCAAGATGTTGTGGGACATTAGAAGTGCTTGAAAGAATAGGTCCAATTGCATATAGAATTGCATTGCCTACTAACACTATAGCTCATAATGTTTTTCATGTTTATTTGCTTAAGAAATATGTACATGATCCTAACCATGTGATTGATTGGGATGTGATGCAGGTGGAACCCGAGGGAGAGTTCCAAACCGAGCCACTATGAATCCTAGACAGGAAGGTAACATTGCTACGGAACCGAGCCATCAGACAGGTAAAGGTGCAATGGAAGCACTTCAATCCTGTTGAGGCTACGTGGGAGTTGGAGGATGCCATCAGAGGCATATCCATTTTTGTTCTAATTTTGAGAAAACATCGAGGACGATATTATTGCAAGGGGGAGGGGATTGTAATACCCCCAGTTTTGACTTGTAATGTATTTAATCAAAATTATGTAAATGATGTAAATATGCTAGTATGGTTTCCTAGTGTGGATCTGAAGGCCAAGGCCCAACTAGTGAATGGCTAGGCATGTATGATGTATATATTTTATTTGGACCATGTGATTGGCTTGTCATGCCAATTTGAAATGTATGTAAATATTATGTTGAAAATTATTAAAATGGTCCAATATGGTTGTGTAAAGAGCACTAGAGGGGATATGATTCCACCATAGGGGAAGAGTAAGGGGGCCTATGGGAAACCAAATCCTATGCTACCATGTGTCAACCTCATAACTCATCCAAATATGCCATTTGCCTCAAATGATCCAATTACCTTCTTTTGACTATTAAATCCAATCATTGAATGTGTATGTGAGGTTGGTGGGAAAACTCACTTCATGTAGTTATTGAAGCATGGGGGTTGTCACAGTTATGCTAGCTGTCAGCAGTCCTATTTCTTCTATGGTCAGAATCTATGTCAGTTGTATTTTCACCCTTACCTCATATCCTTAGATTCAACACTCTTTGGATCATACACACATTCTCATTCTCTCATACATGCTGCTACACTACATAGAGTTTTCCATTGTTTTTCATGACGATTATCAGACTGTGTTCATACCCAGAAATTTGAATTTGAAGAGAGCCAAATTTTCGAAAGGGAAAATAGATGGTTGTATGTGAGCATGGAGGTTGGGCAAGCTAGTAACCCTTACCCATTGAGAACTATTATTGTTGGATGCTTGAGAATCCATGGGTTAATGTTGCAAGAGGGTCTCCATTAGCATACAACTGGTTGGACTCTTACTGCACACACTGGTAAGTACTGTAAGGGTTGGATTTACTGAGGGAACTGTGGATATGTGAAGGGAAATGCCTTCCTTTTGTTGTGTGGGGAATTTGGAAGGAGTGGCATGGTTGTGATGGCTTAGTGAGACCCCTGTAGAGCTCTAGTTAATATTTTTGGATAAGCATAGTGGGCATAAATGGGTTGTGGGCTAAGAGATAGAAGCCTATAGGTATTTTGTTTCGCCCCGACGGCCTCATAGCCCAACTTGGGGGCGGCTTCTCAATAGAAAGAGTATATGCTAGATAGAGTGCCTATGTCTAGGTGGAAAATCGTTCTTACACAGCCAGCTGCTTGGATATTCTTTGTTTAAAGATAAATATTCTTATGTATCTGATGTGCAATGATTTTTATGTGTGTTCATGTGATGATTATGCCTATAAATTGCATGTTATGTGTGGGTGGATCATTTTATTTCCATAGTGTGTGTTTGTTATTTCATGTCTACACATGCATTTAGTTGTATGAATTTGTCATTATGGCTATGGGGTGAAATTTTGAGGCCTTGATGTAGAAAATGTCCCCTCCTGCTGGTCAGAATGGGGAATGGGGACGTTACAACTATGGAAATCATTTATAACCTTTTCAACCTCCTTGTGAACTAAACAATGTCTCAGAATGGTATCGTTACCACGATGGTACAATGTATCACCAACAATGACATGTAGTCTTGCATGGTGACGTATTTTGCGCCTTTGCTCATGAGTGGAATAAGGTGGGACCCTCTGGGTTTGTAATTAGATCAAAATATCACCATACCAGGGGTCATCAGAGCTAATGAGGAATATGTGTTTGTATGTTAACAATGTATCTTCAATAGATTCCTCAATCTCTCGAGGTAACTCATACCTCAATTTGGCGAAGGCTAAATATTTTTTGGATTTTGCATAAGCAAATCCCAAATCCAACTCCTGTAAAACAACAATCCGCCTAATAGTTAGCTATATGTTGAAATGGATTGATGTTAGCTATAATAGTTGTCTTCCTAAGCATAATATAATTTCTAAGCAGTTGGAATGTGTGGACAACGGCCAATGCAAGTTTCTCAACGTGCAAATACCTTAATTTAGGCCTAGACAAATTCTTGCTCAAGTAATAAATCACATGTTCTCGGTAGGACCAGGACCATACCTACTGTAGATTCGGATGTCACTATATAAAGAAGAAAGTCCTTATTGAAGTCCAGAGGACTCAATACTGTGGAAGACACCAAGGCCTTTTTTAGTGCATCAAATGATCATTGAGCATTATCATCCCAAATAAATGGGATCCCTTTCCTAAGTAAATGAATGAAACCTTTGGTGATTTTAGCATTATTGGCGACAAACCGATGCAAGAAATTAGCTCTACCTTGTAGGCTTTGCAGTTGATTAATATTTTAAGGGGGGGGCAATTGTAGTATTGCCTCGACCTTGAACAGATCTATCATAATGCTATCCTCGGATAGTAAAACCTAGATTCAATACAAAAGATACATTTGTGAGGATTCAACTGAATCCTATAATAACGACACATGTGGAAGACTGCCCTTAAGTGCTTAGGGTGATCCATTATTTTCCCCGATTTAGTGGTCAAGTCATCGAGATAGCCTTCTATGATATTCTTTATGTCATGAAAAGCGTAAGACATGGCTCTTTGGAAGGTAGCTCCGGCATTCTTCAAGTCGAATGGAATTGTCATGTATGTGAATGTTCCTCAAGGGCATATAAAAGTTGTCTTGTGCTGGTCTTTGGGGTGTATTTGAATTTGATTATACCCTGAGAAACCATCCATAAATGAGAAAATATTGTTTCCAGCACATTCATAGATAATTTGATCAATGAATGGGGTGGGGAAGTTATCTTTAGGGAAATCCAAGTTTAAATCCTAGAAATCAGTACACAAATGAATATTTCCTTTTTTTTGTCAACAGGTACCAAATTAGATACCCCTTCTTTTAAGGGAATAGGGTAAATGAATTTAGCATGGAGAAAATTTTCAAAATCTACTTTAACGGCAGCTTACTTCCTCAGATTAATTTTATGAATAGGCTTAGCATTAGGATAAGTTTTGATTTCATGTTCGACAATAGACTGGTCAATTCCTGGCATTTCTTCATAGGACCCAGCAAAGACATTTCTATACTCTTTAAATAGTGTTGTGTATGTTTCAATTTCTTCTAGTGAACAATCAGCAACGATGAAAACATTTTCTACAATTTTCGGGTCCTATAAATATCAATAGGGATAGTCTTAGATATATTTTCCATGTTACCTTTGACATAAAATTGCAAAGGTGCCAAAGGGCTCCCATACCATTCCATTCGACCTGGTTTGTTAGTTCCTTCGATGTCAATTCTAAGATCTCTTTCAGCTAGTAGGAAAGATGCATGTTGGTGCATATCCTTCCACGGACTATCCCCTAAAGACATTGCCTCTAGAATTGCTTCGTCTGATAGCAATACAGTGTCTAAGGGGTCATGGGATGGAAAAGAACTGACGGCCCACACAGGACTTGAATACTAGCCATTTGTATCTAGATTAGTATGAAGACTGGTATTTTCTACTTTGTTTGAAACAATAGCTTGATAAGCTATCGTGGCAGCAGACAAATCCAAGTTTACCCGAGTACACCCAACTTTAGTGACTGGCAGCTTCCAAGGGTCATTAAAATACAAAGTTTTAAATTGTGATACCTTAACTGTCGAAGATATGGAAAGAATGGATATTGCATGTATCGGGGATGCACTTGCATGCAATTCGGGTGGGGGAAGATAGAAAGTTCCCATCAATGTAGGATACATTCCCACTCTGACATTTTCGCATTCCTTCGAGAAATGGGAAACAAGGGGGATATTAGAACCATTCCGATGGTTGGGACCATTGGTACTAAATTATAGTTGATCAATGGTGATAATCCTCCCATAGTGAAAAAACTTTATAACCCAAAATATTGAAGACACAATGGCCATCATAGCTTGGGTCCAAATCCTACCTAGAAATAGATTATAATCTAGTGGAGAGTCAACCACTTTCACTTCTATGGAAATTTTTTTGCCCCCCAGCTCTACTGGAAGAGCTAGGATGATCCCATGAGGTTTGAATAAATGGTCGTTGAAATCCTTTAGCATTGTGACCAGACAAACCACGTCAGGTGACCCAGTTTCCTTTCGACATGACAGAGACATCACACAGGTAGAGGCACCCTCATCAACAACCGTACGGTTTAAGTATATTTCCAGAAATCACTTGGATTTTAGAAGCCCCATGATGAGGTAAGTGAGGTTTCCAATTCTTGCAATCAAAGGTTATAATATGACTATCAAATTAATCAAAAGAACCTAAAGCTAAAAGTAGATTTCTACGTTGGGTTGGGAAAATTTGCATAACCTCTAAAGTGGACATTGCACAAGGAGCTTGTGCCAAATCATCTATTATGCTATAGTGTTGAGCAGCATGTGCATTAGGATTATACACAACCTTCTTCATGACACCTTTTAGTATCCTAGGCATAGTATCATTTGGTGGATTTTCTATGTTCAACGGAGAGGCTACATCAGTTTCGGTGGTTTCTTTCCCTTTAGATCCATACATTGGCATATCATAAGTTTTGTTTCTAGCCTGGATGTAGATTTCATTTGACCAAAATTACCCCCTTGAGAGGAGGTACCTTGATTTCCCCCTTGCGAGGGTCCGGGATTAGATTGATCCATAGCAATCATCTATTGTTGTGGCGGAGGAAATCTATGTGTGAGAACAACAGGTTGGTTGGAACCTTCCTGTTGAGCCAACAATATTTGATCCATTTCCATCTTGGGACATGTGTAGTTTAAATGGTATTCCTTGCAAAAAATGCAGGGAAACTTTACTTTACCTTCCTCCTTCTTATCCCTACCATCATTGTTGTTTTGATTATTATTATTATTATTGTTCACATTGTTATTGTATTTAGTCTCCATTTTTTTATTCTTATAATTTTTCCCTCTAGTTTGTTGGTTTCCCTTAGGACAAGTTGTTTGAACGGTCAAAACATCCGCCGGAGGGTTGGGGTTAGAGTTATGTGTGTTGTTCGAAGCAACTACCGATGAATTTTGCACTACTAAGTGCGTACCTTGGCTAGCTACTATGGTTGTTGTTGAGCCAATCACACCATCGGCATGTGGTCCAGTTACTAGTTTCATCGGACCAGTGTCTGCTCGAGGAGTACTAGGAAATATTCATATAGCATTCTATACTGAGAAAACTAAGTCTAGTGAGCTTTTATGATATCCTGCTTTTCGTTTTGAACCCTTAAGAGGTATACATATTTTGAAATACATGGTTGTAAAGACTTGATGAACCGATATGTTCGGAATTCATCGAGAATTTGGTATTTAATCAAACTCCTTCTTCTCCTCCATTCATGTATGTGGTCAGAGATATGTGTAGGCATATCTTCATGGATGCACTTATGATGTTCACTTGAGTCACTTGAAGACTCGTGATTTTCCTTTCTCCTTCGTTAGTTCAATTGATGTTGGAGGAACTTCATTAAATACTTGGGTGAAGAGATATATGATTGAAGCAAATGTTTATTGGAAGCAACATTCCTTTTTATTTCTTGATGATACACATATCCATGGATGCATAAATGGTACTTATGTGAGCCCCTTGAAGGCTCATTGTTTTCTTTGCTCCCTACTGTTAACACCCAAAAAGTGCTCACTAGCTCATTTCCTTATTCACATGACCCATTTGTCCACTTTTTCACCATTTGAGCCTCTAAAGCCACCAAAAGGTCACCAAAAGACCTTAATACACCCCTTTTTTCACTCAAAATGGGTATTTTTCCTAAAAAAGCATAAAAAACCCTCAAAAAGGGTCCAGAATTCCCAAAAGTATTAAAAAGGGAATAAAAATATTCAAAAAAGGAAAAAGGAGGGAAAAGGTACCTAAACCATGTTGGTCAATACCATTGGTTTCCTCAAAACCATAATGGTATTCCCCACCACCAAAAACTATAAAAAGGTGGTAGGGGCTCCTCACTTTACATCCATCCATCATCCTATCCTCATGCTGCCAAAATCTCCCATGAGCTTTTGGCCATTGTAGCTACCTTGGAGAAGGGACCCTTGGAGTTTGGAGTTGCTCACCCTTGGAGCTACTCAACAATATTCACCATTTGGAGGTATCACCATTGCAAGCACTTGCTTGCCCCTCTTTTCAATACAAAGTTATTTTTTCTATTTCTTGTTCTTGTTTTCAATTCAAAAGTTTATTATGATATGCACATGCTAGTTTAGTTTTAGTTTTAGATTTACATTTGTTTTTGCTTTAATATTTGAGACTGCTGCTACCAGTTAGCAGGTGCCCATAGCACGAAGCTTGGTTGCAAAACCAAGCCAAACAGTTTTTGGCGACTCCGCTGGCTTAGAACTCTTAGATCTCAAATTTTGCTTTAGATCTTAGTTTTTGTTAGTATTAGTCAGTTTAATTCATAGATCTGCCACCCTAGACAGTAGATCCATTGCTGGTCTAGATCTTGGCCCATTTTATTGCCATTAACAGCCCGAAATTTTCAATTTTCGGGTTTGTTTTCCGGCGTCCGCGTACGGCTTTCGCCTCGCGGCTTTTTGCCCAACAGTCGCGCGGCTCATCACGACTGCGCGAATCTTTTCCGCACGGTTCACCGCGGCTTCGCGGCCAATTAGCGCGCTGCACATCGTGGCTTCGCAGACATTTTCCGCGCTGCACATCGCGACTGTGTGACGAAATCCCGTGCTGCACATCGCGGCTGAAACCCGCGCTGCCAGCGCGACTGTGTGACAGAAACCCGCGCAGTCCATCGCGGTTGTTCTGTCAAAACCCGCGATGCCAATTTTTTCCATTCAGCCAATCCGTTTTAAAAATTAATTTTTTGCTGTATTTTCTGCCCAATTAGCACATTTTACAGTATTAAAATTCCTTCATTTTTTACAGCCATAGAAATATTTTACTATTTAGAATGCTCCTTTAAAAAAGTCTTTTTAAAAATTTTCAGAAATTGAAAGAAGGATTTATTTGCATTTTATCTAGATAAAAAAAATTTACTGTTTACTTCCTTGATATTTTGCCCATAGCAAATTTTAAAATAAATCCATTTATTTCTTAAAGAGGTCATATTATTTGCTTTCCTATTTCAAAAGATCCTTTGTTTTTTGAATATTTTCTGCAAAGCATTTACATTTTCAATTTCAGTTTAAAATACCACACGTGCACCCACTCAAACACATAATTTAAACTAAGCCTTAAAATTTACCCTAACTTCAACCAACTTTTAACCCCACTTGGGGAGCACTTAAAATAACTTTGTAGCTAGGTAGAATTGAGGGGATAGGTGTTCCAATAACACCCCTCATTTATTACATTTGAGACATAGCTGTTGTCCATTAGGGAACCAAAATCTCCTAGTATTTTTTGGCACGGTCACAACCAGTTTATCGGAAGGCCTCTCCCCTAGGAGGGTTGAAGTCGCGAGGATGGTTCCGGAAGCCTAAGTGGAATACCGAAATCCATTCAGTAACCGAAGGCTACCATTCGCAGTTCTTGGGATATCCCTGTATGGGGGTATTGCGGTAAAAGGACCAAACGGCAGATTTACCTTTTCTGGACGTGTCATGAACGAAGTGTCCTAGTTTCCATTCTTTAGGATTGATTACCCGGTGTCCCTCCCGGTAGGGGGATATCTAGTCATTGATTCAACACTCAATATTGTCTGACTTGGATTTCATCACCTTGCAGAGAATATCGTTTGTTGATTCACAATACTTTTAGTTAGGTGTTTGCATGATATATTCCACCTTTGGTCCAGTAGCACCTCTTTTTTCTAGAAGTTGTTTGACTGTTGGTATTCTGACCATTTTTTTTGCATCCCTCCACTTATTATAGCACAACTGCTATAATAAGTGCTTTTTGAGGTTGATTTTTTGGCCCGAGAGCCTTTATTTTCACTCCCCTTTTTGCACCCTTGGTTGCATTAGGGTTTCGAGTTTTTATACATTACCATCTTACACTAGCGATTTTTACACAAAAAACATTTTTCTCACCATTGAGAATTTTAGACGATCTCGTCGTCTTCAGGGTGAACCCCCAGAGTTCAGTCTACTTGGCTCTCCATGTCACCGACGTCGAGCCTTATCCCTTGACTCGACACATCATCTGTCAAACATACAGTCATCCGATTCTAACACGCCTCACTTCACATCTGATTCTGAGGCTGAATCTGAAAACCCTATCGAGTTATTCCCAACCAACCTTATGGCTGGAACACAATTTGACCCACTTTTTACCAGTACCATAGGAGATACATCCACAAACCCTTCTACTGCGGTGCCATCATGGAAACCACCACCCCCCTAGGTATTCCTAATATGGCAGACACTCCACCTTTAGGAATGCCCAACACAGGACTACCTCCTATTATGGGTATTCCAAACATAGGGGTCACACCCCCTATCACTACAACAACCCAGATCCCAGGAATTCCTACTACTATTCCTAACCCCGGTGTAACCCATGTTGCACTTGGAAGCGTTGGACCATACCAAACTACAACAGTTGGAGGACATATACCTTCAACACCTAGCATACCCTTAGGGGCAACTGGACCACTACATCATGCCACCATGAATAGTCATGTCCCAGTCATTACGCCACATCCATCTGCTAGTTTACCTTTCATGGCGAGTCTGAACTTATCAGACTTAGCCAGGCTAACCAATGATCCTATCAGACACGACCCTGCGTCGCCCCACATGCCCACCAAAATCCCCTCCGACATCCCTAAGTTTGAGGGCAAGGCAGGTGAGGACCCCCAGAACCATATTATGTCCTTCCATCTTGGTGTTCCTCCAACTCCATAGTGGACGACTCTGTCCGCCTCCATCTGTTACAGCGCACCTTCACTGGCTCTGCAGCTAAGTGGTATATCGAGCAGCCCCATGGGACCCATGCCACCTTTACCTCCCTTGCCTCGACCTTCCTGCAATTCTTTCAGTTACCTGTCCGCTATGATGCGGGAGTCGAGATCCTACTGTCTTGCAGACAGAACACATCCACCCACATCACTGACCACATTCATGAGTGGCGTCGACATCGAAGCCTCTGCAAAATCAAGTTAGACGGTCTTATCTTCTTAGATTGGTTTCTAAAATCCCTCCTTCCTCTCATTGCCAAGGATGTGGCATCCGAACGACCCCAGTCTGAAGAAGAGGCCATCCTCAAAGCCCAAAAATTTGACCTCATTTACACCCAGTCGGGTTATCTGTATACCATTATACCGGACGCCCCTCGGGATGATTCATCCCAACACGATGTGCCGGGGGCATCCCATGCCGCAGATGGCATCATTGGTGGTATTGCCTCGCATCCCCAACCCTTTTCCATTGCACGTCCTAGCCATGGCCCCGACCTTTCGTGGGCTACATCTCAATCTGGAGCAACCAATTCATATGCTCCCATGGCACATCACCACCATACCCACGGACTCTCATGTCCACCTCAGTGCTTTGTTCATGCACCACCAGCGTACACCCCCCCAACCGCACCTCAACCAATGTATTACCCACATCAAGCTGCAACAGCTAATCCAACACCTCCAATAGCTCAGGGTTACCAACAACCCCAGCAAGTAGCTGGACCACCTCCAGCCCCACCAGCTTATTATGCACCGCAACCTTCTCCCGCACCTGCGGCAAACCAAACTCCTCCCGTTGCTCAAGGGCAAGTGTACACACAACACAATCAGCCCCAGCACCAAAACAACCAACGCAACTGGGGTGGACAACAAAACCGTGGAAGAGGACATAACCGTGGAAACAACCAACAACAACATCAAGGTCCTCCACCTCCCAATCCTCCACATAATAACAATGTTGCTCCTCCCAACCGGAATCTGGATCGTAATCCCAGGCAGCCCAAAAAAAAAACCTTAGAACAAACCATCCTTGTTCTATTTGCGGGGTCTATGGCCATTACACAAGCTTGCCCACATTTGGAGCGAGCTCGGCAACTCTGGACTGACGATGCCCATCGTCAAGGGCAAGCGGCTCCTTAGGCGCCACCCAACCCTCCACCACCTCAACATCAACCTTTGGTGCTACAAAACCCCTTTCCAACCCAAGACGTAGTGAACACTCAGTCGTTAGCTCCCACTTAGGGCAATGCGCCACCACAACAAATCACTTATGCCGCTCCTGATCAACCCATGTTTGATTCAGATACCCACCACTTGTTGATGATGTCATCCAAAGATGCCAACCTCCAAACCCGCCGGAACCAATATGGCTCCACCCCTGAAGCCCCTCCCGTCGACAAGAACACTAACGTTCATCTCACAGATCAGAATTTACGTATACCTTCAGCTCCACTCGATGGCGCTTCTAAAGCACCTCGCTTCCCACTTCGTCGCATCAACAATAATCCCAATGCTCGTGCTGCATCGAATTACAACATTGTAGATGACTTAGCCCAGTCTCCTGCAACCATGTCTGCTTTAGAAGTCTTAAAAAACTGCCCTTCACAGCGCAAGAATTTACTCTCTGCCATTGGCGCCATTGACCCCAATGATTCACAACTGATGACATTTGATTCAGACCAATCCGAACCACGCTTGCCTTCCACTTTAGCATTCCAAGTTTCCGTTTCCGTTTGGAATCTTGTCATCCATCGGTGCATTATCGATGAAGGGGCCTCTACATGCGTTATGTCCACATTCATTTGGCAGAAGTTGGGATCTCCTACTCTCCAGCAGTCCACCACTGCGTTGCGAGCCTACGACGGCCGTTCGACTCAACCCCAAGGTCTCTTAGCTAATGTCCCCGTCCAACTGGATGGTAAAACCGTGCTCATTGACATAGAGGTCATCAATGCCCAACTTGACTATAACCTCTTACTTGGCCGTAGCTACATGTATTCCATATGGGTTGTTGCCTCATCCATTTTTCGTACCATGATGTTCCCTCATGACGGACGCGTGGTCAAGGTCGACCAACTCACCTATTACGATCCCAAGGCCCCCGCTGCACCTGAAAATTTTCTCCCTATGGTTGAACAACCTGTTTGTGGTGCAACTACCTCATTTGTTTCCTCCGTGGGACCCGGACTTTACTCCGAGGCGCCGATGACTTCTACATTCCAATCTATTCCACCACCGTCACCGGAGACCCACATCGCTGACCTCTGTACTCTTTCACACAATACACAAACACCCGACAATCAACCATCCTTGTTACCTAAACCACCATTGGTCCCTAGTCACATTGGTGTTACACCCATCCACACAATCCCCTTTCTATTTCCTCCCTCAGGTGTAGTAAGCGCTCCGGTTATGGCTACCCTTAGTCTCCCCGGGTTAACATTGGGATTACCCGTGTGGTATAATTCGCCTCCCGTTCCCCCGCCGACACCAAATGTCATCCTGCAACCGGTGCAACCCATTGTCACTTCTACTCAACCACCTCCCGGTATCACTACCCCTTCGTCATCTGCAAATCCCCCTCCTCTCATCAGGCCCACTGGGGGAAGAGGCCCACAACCATACACTGCGGTACCCCCACCCAAAGCAGTTAAACCTCCCCCCGTGTTCCGTGCTCCTCCTAAATGCTCCTTGTGTGACGAGTTAGTCCATCCAACTCATCAATGTCCACAGTTACCTACATTACAGGAACACATGCAAATGCTTGACGATGACCCCAACATCCCGGTTGTCAAAATCGACTCAAACCCCAAGCCTCGTGATAAATCACTGCGTACCAGCCACCCTTGTGCGATATGCGGTATTTACGGCCACTACTCACATCACTGTCCTGATATCCCAGATTACAGAGCAGCGTTGTACGAGTTGAATAACGTCGACTTAGAAATATCAATTCCCCTCATCGAGGAAATCTACCCTCCGAAATCATCCACTTCGGAAGAAATCAATACTATCTATATGATTTCAACCACTTTCAAACCAGAACCCCTTGATCTATGGTCTGACTACTTCCAAACTAATCAGCAAATTTTGGAAACACTCACTGCACCCGACTACCCTTGGGACGATATGCATCATCGCTCATACTTCCTCCCAGAGGCGTCTACATCCACCGCATCTAATCATCTCTCGGCCGAGTCGAAAGATTTCATACCCAATAAGGTCGATTGGTTCAAGGACCCCATCCCAGCACCGGATGCCTTTGAAGAGGGGAACATGTCAAACATTTCCCCCATTATACAAATCGACATTTCCACCACACCTGGGAAACCTGAGCTCATCTCGTTGGGCGCATCTTGCACTCAAGCGGAAACTCAGGCATACAAAAAAATTTCCAGGAATTCAGTGATGTCTTTGCCTGGTCCTATACCGAAATGCCTGGCCTTGACCCCGCCATTACAGAGCACCACATTGACACATGGCCCGATGTCCCCCCCGTTCATCAAAAACAGCGACCCATTCATCCTTCCAAGCTCCCCGCTGTCAAAGCCGAGATTGAGAAACTTCGCAAAGCAGGATTCATTTATCCTATTGCTTATACCATCTGGGTTTCAAACCCCGTTCCCGTCAACAAAAAACAAGGCACCCTTAGAGTATGCACTGACTTCCGTGATTTAAACCGCGCTTGTTCCAAAGATAATTTCCCCACGCCATTCATTGACCAACTCATTGATGCGTGTGCAGGACATGAAGTCCTATCTTTCATGGACGGTTTTTCCGGATACAACCAGATTCAGATCTGTAAGGAGGATCGGTACAAGACTTCCTTTACCACCCCATGGGGCACCTTTGCCTATCGTGTCATGCCTTTCGGCCTCAAAAATGCTGGTGCCACCTTCCAGCGGGCCATGACCTATTGTTTTCACAACTTGGTCCATATCCTGTTAGTCTATCTTGATGACCTTACAGCTCGTTCCTGGAAACGATCAGACCACCTTAATGACCTCCGGCAAGTTTTCTTGCGTTGTCGCAAATATAAAATCCGCTTGAACCCACACAAGTGTGTCTTTTGCGTTCCAACAGGCCGTTTGTTAGGTTTCATTGTTTCCCAGAATGGAATTACTGTTGATCCCCTGAAAGTCAAAGCCATCTTAGACCTTCCCTCTCCGCGCATGCTTCGGCAACTCCAGAGTCTACAGGGGCGGTCTAATTTCCTTCGTCGCTTCGTTCCTGATTACGACACCAAAGTTCATGGATTCTTACGCCTACTTCGTACCCACATACCCTTTGTTTGGGATGAGCAAGCAGACACGACATTCGACGCCCTCAAGAAAGCTCTCACACAAGCCCCCTTGATCTCCCCTCCGAATTTCTCCCAGGACTTCATCCTTTACGTCTCGGCATCCGAACATGCAGTGTCTGGAGTCTTGGTCCAAGAAGATGCCTCTCACCAAGAGCATGTCATTTATTACGTCAGCCAGACCTTGTCTGGCCCACCCCTACGTTACCCATACGAGGAAAGATTAGCCCTAGCTGTAGTCTTTTCTGTCCAAAAATTGCGACACTACATTCTGCTCAGTCACACCACAGTTGTCGCCGACTCCAACCCTGTGGTCTATCTCCTAAACCGGCGGCTCCTACAAGGTCGTGTTGCTAAATGGGTCATTATCCTCCAGGAATATGACCTCACTTTCAAAACTCCCAAGAGCACCAAAGCCCTCGCACTTGCCCATCTCATCACTGACCTCCCATCCTCTTGGTCATCACCCGCTATCCAAACGGATCTGCTTGACGATCACATCTTCATCATTTCATCTGACGACCCATGGTACGGTGACATCTTAATTTACCTCCGCACGCAAAAATTTTGACCCCACATCGATCGTGACGGACGCCGTCGCATACGACACCACGCTCCCCGATACCTCTTGTTAGGGGATGTACTTTATCGACGCGGCGTTGACACCATCTTACGACGTTGCTTGTCCCATAGTGAGGCAGAACAGGTCCTTAATGATTTCCACAGCGGTGCCTGCGGAGGCCATTTCTTCGGCATGGCCACCTCCCAAAAGATCATCCGCGCAGGTTACTTTTGGCCGTCATTATTTACTAATTGCATCACCGCAGTCAAACACTGTCAAAACTGCCAACTTTTTGCCCCCAAAGCAAGAACCCCACCCGCCCCCCTTCATCCAGTCATCACTGTCGGACCATTCTGTAAATGGGCCATCGACTTCCTCGATTGCAATCCCACGTTAGTCAGCGGTCACAAACACATTATTGTGGCCGTCGATTATTTCACCAAGTGGGCGGAAGCCATGCCGACTTACAATTGCAAGGCCGACACCGCAGCACCGTTTTTTCTCAACCATGTTATCGCTCGTTTTGGAGTGCCAAAGCAACTCATCTCAGACCACGGCTCTCACTTCGAAGACGCCGTCTGGAGAGAACTATCAACCTTACTGAAATTTGAACACCATTTCTCCTCTGCTTACTACCCCCAAGGAAACGGCCAAGTCGAAGCAATCAACAAAATTTTGAAAACCATCCTCCAGCGCACTGTAGACAAGCACAAATCAAATTGGCACCACATGCTCTTCCCAGCACTATGGGCATACCGCACATCAACTAAAACCGCCACAAGTTTTACCCCTTTCCACTTAGTTCATGGTGTCGAATCCGTCCTCCCCATTGAGTGCCAGATTCCAACCCTACATATGGTCGTTGAACTCCTACCGGACACTGCCCCAATTGAGCAACGCTTACTACTCCTAGAGCAAGCCGATGAAGATTGGCGCACAGCCCTCCATACCATGGAAGCAGCCAAGAACCGATCCAAATTAAATTATGATAAACATGTCCACCCAAGAACTTTTTCTGAAGGGGACCTTGTCCTCGCCTACGATCAGGCTCATGACAAAACCGGGAAAGGAAAGTTTGTGTCCATGTGGCAAGGCCCATATATTATACACACTTGCCTCGGACAGGGGGCATACATTCTGACTGATTCAAAAGGCAACCCCCTCCGCAACCCACGCAACGGGTTGTACCTAGAGGGAATTTACCCATAGTAAACCAGATGGACACAACGTCCATTACTGAACTTCATGACAATTCTTTCTTTTTCCTGTTTTCACCAGGTCCATTTTTTGACCATTTTTTCCATTCCCCCTCGTCGCCTCGGTTTGCGTGCCACATCGGCTGTCGTCCATTTTTTACGAGTGTTATATTGACGGATTCAGTTTTCCGCGCTCGTGATGATGCTTGAGATCTTATCTCGCTCTCGCGCCCAGATTTTTCGGGCATTTTTCCATGCCCCCTCGTCGCCTTGGTTTGCATGCCACATCGGTCGTCATCCAATTTTGACGAATCTCATATTCCCGGATTCAGTTTTTCGCGCTCGTGATGATGCTTGAGATCATTTCTCGCTCTCACGCCCAGATTTTTGGGGCATTTTTCCCATGCCCCCTCGTCGCCTCGGTTTGCGTGCCACATCGTCCGACATCCATTTTTTATGAACCTTATATCGCCGGATTCAGTTTTCCGCGCTCGTGACGATGCTTGAGATCATTTCTCGCTCTCACCTCCAGATTTTTTGGGCATTTTTACCATGCCTACCCAAACCTCGGTTTACGTGCCACATTGGTCGTTGCCCCTTTTTGATAATCTTTATGTCACAGGATTCAGTTTTCCGCACTCATGATGATGCTTGAGACCTTTTCTCGCTCTCATCAATCCCTTTTCGTTCGGTATAATTTTATCCCTTTTTCGGGCCGAGCGATCCCTTTTACGAAAAAGGCACTTAGGGAGTTTATGTTAAGCTCTTTTCTAACTCCTAAAACAATGAAAAGATCGCCGAGCAACCTTGCTTCCTTTCATGCTCGCTAAACATATCTGAAAGGGTGTCTACCTGGTATAAGTTTACCCCTTTTCCGGACCTTATAGACTAATTACAAAAAAGGAATACTCTAGTCACATCAGCTAGAAGAGTTCTCCATTTGCATCATTTTATGCTTTTTCGGGCCTTGGAGACTAACTTACGAAAAAGAACACCAATGGAGTCTACTTAATGGAGAGTATTCATTCACTTCTTGTATGAAAGAACACAAGGCTGATTATTTTGATGCATCCTACATCTTTTTGGAGCATCATTATAGCACATGGGATCCTCACCTATGTCTTTGGAGCAGATTTTATTGGTCACTTGATGCTTATATGCACTTGGAAAATGGTGGTCTACTTGCTTGGAGGTATAATCACTTTCATGATTCTTTGATGAGGCACCTCCTTGATGTACATTTTTACTATGTTTCTATGTACTTTGATGATCTATCTTTTGTACTTATGATGGTTGGAAGAATGCATACCAGGAAATGAGATCCGGGAATTCTCTTTCCTAATGGTATGGGTTGGAGAGCACTCCTAATTGTTGGAGTGCAATACAAGCAATGGGACCCTGGAATAATTTTTAATCTCATTGGTTTCAAAAAATATTGGGAAAGAAAGTTTTGGAAAGGAAGTAGGTTCTTCAACATCCATGTTATAAATTTCTTGAGGACAAGCAATCTTGGGTGGGAAGGATCGTAATGTCCCCATTCAAATAAATTCAAAAGAGAAAATTCCACCAATCTACTAGTTTCCTAGGTTGGGGTGGAAACGTTAGATTTGGAATAAGGAGACTATAAAACCCCAAATGGACATTAGCTTGACATAAAGATATTAAAAGGGGTTAAATAAATATTAATGATAGGAAAATAAGGTGGCACTTGGTCATGGAGACACATTGGTGGTGTGGGACCCACACAAAGCTAGATTCCTCATGCCACATGGCATCCTATTCTCACCCATTCGAATCCAAGGTCGAGTCTAATGTTCTTGGGGAGTTGGAAAGTCAATATACTTGGAATGACTCAATGAATGTCGAATTGGAGTGGAAGAGTAACTTCCATGGAAGAGGAAGAGGCATTTGAGAGATATTGAGACACTTGGGCTAGATTCCCTAGCTTCTATGACAACAATGATGAAGATGCTATGACACTTACGACAAAAATCAGACTTGATTGCTGAAATATGACATATATGACATGTCAGGGCTAAAAATAGCCTCCAAGAGAGCGCACAAGGGAGTTAGGGCATCCAAAGAGTCATCCATTCGAATTGAGTGAAGGAGGAGGCTAGGAATGGAGGGACAAGTGACACACATTGGAATCTCTTCCCAATTCGAGTTGGCCTGAAACTCATGGATGGAATTCGAGATAAGAATTTCTTTGGAAGTTTATGAAAGTCAAGAACAAAGACTGAGAGTGGATTTTGATTATTTCTCATTTTGCATATTGGAGAGCATAGCTTGTCCATGCTTGTGGAGTGTTTACTCTACTTGCCTTAGTACCAATTTCGAGGGTGAAAGATTCCCATCCTAATTGAAAATTGGAGAGGCCATTCAGACATTTCATTTGCATATAAAATGGATTCATTTTTTTCAAGTTGAAGCTACAGGGATGCTCGTGATATTCTGTTCTTCAACTTGTTTCCACACCTTTCTCACATTTCTCTTCATATTTTGGCTCTTGGAGGAAGGGCCCATTTGGTGAGATGATGATCTCTTTGGGGAAGCTATTGTGGACCCATTTATTTGTAACATGGTTTATTTAATATGTATTTAATTCTCAAAATGTCCCGAGTCTAAATACCAAGTGAAACTATGTCAAAATACCAAACAATGTACAAATGGTGTCAATTTCCTCATCTCTTGTTATGAAAGCTTGAAGTTGCTTTATTTCAACTTGTATCAGTTCATATCTGTGATTTTTATGATGTATGGAGATTCATTAATGTCCTGAAGAATTTTCCTATACATTACATAACCCTTTGGAGCATAAATCTTGAATTTCATAGCAAGTAGTGAAGTTTCCTATCATTTCCCCCTATGTGCAGACATGTCCACAAACCTCTGATTTATGGGAGTTGAAGTAGCCTTTAGGAACTGATTAATGATGCATTTGGGTTCCCATTGAAGTCCTTTAACTAATACATGTCTATGTTCTAAATTTTGGGAGGTTAGTACTGCATTTGGGAATCCATCTTTATCCCCTACCCTTGGGGGTTTGAACCTCGAATTTGCTAATAAGTTTCCCTATTTTCTCCTGATTGTAAATGAGTGTTTAAGAAGTAGTTTGAGAGTGTCCAAGAAACCATAAGACGCTTTTTTATGTATTAATACCTCTCAAACACATTCATACCCAATTTAGAAGTATTCCGAACAATTTGGAAGCATTTGAGTCATTATTAGTCTAAGGGTCGAATTGGCCAAAAAGTGCAATTTTTCCAAATTTATTAAAAAGGGACACTACAAGTGGTATCAGAGCATGGTCCTTGCACCTGTGAATTAATATCAAACATTGAAGAATAATTTGCATCCATGTCTTACTATTATGATGAATCCTATGAGTACAATGCTTATGAGCAATATGAATAAGAATGTGAATGGTATGAGGAAGAGGTGCCATATTGCATTAATTCTTACAATTTCATAAGGAATGAGGGTTATTATTATGACCTTTAATATGATAAAGATGAGTGTGTCACACTACCAAAGGATAATTCTATGAATGACTTACAAAGATTGAGAGCAATATGTAAGACCTTGCCCCAACAATATCAGGCATATCTTGATGTGTACAAGGGAGATACACAAAAGGCCATTCCTTTTGAAGACTTTGTTGATTGGGTGTTTGAAAATAGGCCCAAAAATGAATATGTGGAGTTAGTGAATAAAGGTATATGCCTTTATTTCAAAATACCTTGGAGAGAAAATCATATGTGTGTGAGTGAAAAGAGCAGTGAAAAATCTGAAGCTTCGGGGAATGCATGTATTTTCTACTTGAAGAGAGTTTTTGGGTTTTATTCAAAAAGAGATTCCAAATATATCGATATTAAGGAAACCAAGGGGAAAAATGCATCAGCTTTCTTGAAGGAGCGAAAGGAGGAGACCCATGAGTCACCTAGTTCTGAAATAGGTGAAGTAGAAGAAGCAGTACAGGAACAAAGTTTTTCCCTTTTGAGGGATGTGCATGATCCTACCCTTATGGAGCCTACAAATGATGACACTTTTGCATATTCTGGTCATTTAGGTGATTTGGTTCATTCTCCTACATCTTACACTTCCCTATTTTGCAGCATTCATCCTAATGAAGTATAGACGAAAAGTTTTTTTTTTATGGTGCCACATAAGGAGTGTGAAACTCCTACCTCTCATTTTGATGATGACATGACTAGAGAACCTCATTATTTACATTTGAAGAAGCATCCTTTTTTACCTTACGATGATACATATAATCTTCATGGATGCACTTATGCTGTTCACTTGAGTCACTTGAAGACTCATGATTTTCCTTGCTCCTTGCTTAGTTCAATTGATGTTGGAGGAACTTCATTAACTACTTGGGTGAAGAGATATATGATTGGAGAAAATGTTTATTGGCAACAACATCCCTTTTTATTTCTTGATGATACACATATCCATGGATGCATAAATGGTACTTATGTGAGCCCCTTGAAGGATCATTGTTTTCTTTGCTCCCTACTTGGTTCAGATTTTAATGGAGATTATTCATTCACTTCTTTGATGAAAGAACACAAGGATGATTATTTTGATGCATCCTACATATTTTTGGAGCAGCATTATAGGACATGGGATCCTCACCTATGTCTTTGGATCATATTTGATTGGTCACTTGATGCGTGTATGCACTTGGAAAATGGTGGTCTACTTGCTTGGAGGTATAAGCACTTTCATGATTCTTTGATGAGGGACCTGCTTGATGTACATTTTTATTATGTGTCTATGTACTTTGATGATCTATATTTTGTACTTATTGTTGAGACCGTGTCTGAGAAAACCTAAGTCTTAAAAAGTTTTGCTAAAATGTCCTAAAGGAGAAGAAATCACCACAAAAGGGTTGAATAAAGGTTTGCAATACAAAAACATAAAGGAAAAACCCACATTTATAAAGTCCGAAAGCAAATTTAGGAAAGGATTAAATGCCGACCAAGTTTCATCGACGGAGATGATAGAGATCAAGATCTACGGCTAATATTCCTTCCCACATCGCCAAAGTGATCGACGGCAAATAGTGGTAGGCGGTAGCGGACTCAATACCACTGGGGCACGTGTCCAAACCTCATCCTTCCGCATATGTGATATGGTGGTATCGGAAACCACCATAGCGCCGGGCGGAACCACCAAATAGGAAAGCACGACAGAATCATAACACGTGGCAGGGTGGGACCTAATACGTGGCAGATGGAGAAAACTCGGCAGGGTCATAGCACATGGCGTTATACTTTGTAGCAATCGGAGGGACGATATAAACCTTAATCAAATCAACGGCCATTGTTCCATCCGCATCTAGGAAAGTGCACATTGGATATTAGGAAGAGCGGTCGCGGAGAATAAACCACTCTAACAGGTGTCAGCAGGTGGTTGATCCGCGCAGGGAGTAAACCGGAGAAGAAAACAGCTTTTTTTATCGCGGATACCACCAGATGGAATAAAGGGAGACGAGATCTGACGGCCCAAAACAAAGTCTCGAGATCAACGGTCAGATATGAACCGCATTCATAAAGGTGCAGGGAAGTTAATTTAAAAAAAACTTATATAAAACAAAAGGGGCTCCACATAAAGGAATTCTGCATGTGTCGCTATCCTGGAGAACTCTGAAGACTGGTGGAGGTCTGCGATTGCGACAGAAGGCGAAAGGCGGGTACATACAGGTAGGGTCTGGTGACCTGTCCTACTTTTTAAACGGAATTTTGTTTAAAGAAACGTTTAAATGGAGACTGTGCACAATATAGACGTTTTCAAATCAAAAGAAGCCCTAGAGGATAGAGACGAAGACGTCTACGATACCCTAATTAGGTTTCCAGTCTCTGATATAAAAATTAGGTTGTCTGAATTGTTAAAGGAAGGGACAGACCCCCACATAGTTCACCAGTCGTCTTTGATAGCCTTTTGCCCCGACCAAATCCCTTTTTTCCCAGAATTCGTATCATGGTGTGCCGAAAATTATTCCCAGGAAGAAAAAGTTGTTCTAAACAGCCAAAAAACCCGAGTCATTTGCGAAATAAAACCAACAGAGTTAATTAAAGCCCTAGAAGCAGATTGTTCCCAAACCCTTGACCCTGAGGTTTTTTCTGAAGTCTCCATTATAGAAAATTATCATCATGTTTCTCAAAATGATAGGGAAATGTTTTTGTCATCGTGTCTCAAGTCAGAGACTAGCATTTCGGAGGTCCCATACCCTATAGATATCAATCTTTTTAATGAAAATACCCAGTTAGTTTTGACATTATTGGCCTTAGTTCTAGGTTTGGATACGGATTTGTATGTAACCGAGTTTCAATTGAGTCTGTTGTACAAAATGAGTACAGTCCAGTCAGGGATTGATGAAAATCGAATCCCTCGACTTAATTTTGAAGCATTTCTAACAGAAAAGATTCATGACCAGATGGTCAATTTTCCCACTCTCAGACATTTCAGGTTTCAGGCCTTTTTAATGAAAATGATTATGGTAGCCAGTAAAGACGAGTTGCAGTTCCCAGAAATCATTTTCACGACTTTACTAGAAAATAACATGTTCAATTACATCAATTACATGCTTTCAAAGATTTATAGAATGATTTTTGGAAAAAATGTGCCTAGAGTACTACCGGAAATGCAGGCATCCATGCAATTGAGTACAAAATACGCGACAAGGAATTGGTTTTTGTCGAAAGACAGTACAGTAATCAGATTATATGGATTCAGACATAAACCCTATGTGTTACCACCTTTTCTTACTTTAAGGGTTTTTGCCTTGGAATTCTTAAGACAAAAGTTGATTGTGGAAGATAACAATTTTTTGGTTCACAGACAAGCAACAGACATTAAATACCCATTCACATTTGGTCCGTTCACAATAAAGAATAAGAATGTTGTTGTGTATATAGAGAAGTTGTTGAAGGATATGAATTTTGAGACAGATACGGCTATGGAGTATGACCCGTTAAACATAATATCAAAACGAAGAACGGAGCATCGTATCAAGGCCCTGAACCATCAGATTGTTGAAGGAATGTCAGACATAGCCAATTGGCTAGAATATAAAGAAGAAACCATTCCGGATACATCTGACAAAGAAATGGCATTGATTGACACAACAACAAAGACAGAAAGCGAAATAGATATTGCATCGGTTGGATCTAAAAGACCCATACAGGACATAATGGTCATTGAAGATGAAGAAACAGAAAGAGGAAAAAGATTGAAAATGAATGAACCACAAGAGTTAACAACAGTTTCCGAAGAGGCTAAAACAGTTGAAGAAGAAATACCAGAGGTTACAGTTAAGGAGTACAACATTGAAGAAACCCTTGTAGAGGGTGATGTAAATAGACCCCAGAATATCATGGATGTGTTTGATGAGCATAGTCGAAATAAACAGGAGTCCGCGAAACAAACCAGTCAATTGTTTCCGAAGGTTAGAAGTATATCTAATACTGAGGTAATCTTATTTACTAGCAGAAATATCAGAGAGAATTCCTTGAAATTCTCAGTTGTCACAAAAAATAAGATTTTAGAAATGAATATAGATTTGTCTAAAATAAATGCCCCGGATAAAATTTTATTGCATAGACAAACTAGAGAAGTCATATATTCAGAATATTTGGGGGCCATATTAAGAGTAGACAAGTTGAAAAGTTCAGTGGATAAATTGAATAATCAGTTGAGACAGGAGAAGGCAGAGAATAAGTCTCGACAGCAACAGATTAAGAAATTGCAAGTCGATTTGATAAATAAAGAAGGAGGTGCAGCAACCAAATTGCTCAAAGAGAAAGACGATACGATCCAGATGTTGAGAAGAAAATTAAAAATTCCAGACACTGTACTTATCCAAGGAGCAGAATTGACAATATTGGAAAAAGAAAAAGAAGAATTATCTAATGAAGTCAATGATGTTACTACTAAAATGTTAAAGCTTTCTGATGAAAAAGATCATTGTGAAAAAGAGAAAATCATTTTAGAAGAACAGTTGGCAGAAGCAAGGAGAAGATTAGCAGAAAGTGTTCAGCATCAAGTACAAACAAGCACAGAAGAAGATAAAACTAGAGTAGATGGAATTTTACAGGCCATGTCCCAAGTAAGCTTGAAAGAAAATGAAATCAAAGAATTGAAGATTGAAATACAGAAGCTGACAGAAGAGAATGAAATCAAAAATAAGGAAATGAAAACTTTGCAGACACAGAATCAGGAATTAAGTAATAATAATAAAGGATTACCAGCTCATGTGACAGGGCAAGCTGCTATGCAAGGGTGCAAACACATGGTGTGGGACCAGATCATAAAATAAGTTGAGAAACTAAGACCGTATCTGGATTACATAAGGGTCAAAGAAAAAGTGGTCAAAGATGCCTTCGAAAGTTGCAGAGCAGTCAGGGAAAACTTGAATAAAAAGCCAAAAGAAGTAGCCCAGAAAGCAATAACCTTTTTAAACAGTCTAACTGAGGTAGACCTGACAGCCATGAACATAACGAACAGAATTTCAGTCATCACATGGGCCAGAAGGATCTTGGGGAAATACTCGCATGTTGAGAATATTGAAGCCAAAGCTGGAGAAATACGGGAAGAAGTAATAAAGTTCAAAAAGCAATTTGAAAAATTAGTAAACAAAGGTTTCCCTGCTTTTTGGAATGACAAAAATGAATTAATTCCTCCTAATGAATATAAGAGATTGCTATTTGACATAAGGATGGATCACAGAAAGTTCCAACAGTTGGATCATATGCTTACAGGAAAAATTTTAATGGAGAAAATGTCAGAGGAGTTTGAAATTTTAAATATGCTAATCTCAACCTGTGGAAATCTTCTTCCTGTTTCTTATGCAGGTCATGTTGAAATGCGAATCTTGGTGAAGGAAATGACCAACTATGACTTACCCACGGCCGACCAGTGGAACTATGTGGAAAAATATGGAAGGACAAGATATTCCGTCCATTCATAGAGGCTTTCAAAACTCTCGCCAAGTGGCGAAAAGATGATATTCAAAAATTTTGCCAAGTGGCAAAAAGATACTTTTATTTTAAAATTTGTAATATTATTTGGAGACAGTTATCTATTGCTCAAAGACAGTTATCTTTTAAGTTAAAGTATTTTCAGTTATTAGTTAAAAGAAGCAGTTATGTCAAGCTTCTTTCAAATTTTGTATAAAAACAATGAGAATCATTGTTGTAGGGGTTGGAAGTTTTTTGAGAGACAGTGTATGTTTGGAGATCCATTTTTTGATAAATAAAGGCAGTACAGTGAAAATACCTATTTTTTGAGACCAGAGATTCATGTGTTGATCAGCTTTACAGTCTGTTTTTCCTTTATCTTTATATGTGCATGTTCACTTCCTTTGTTATATCTTCCATTATGTCTTTCTTCTATATTTAAATGAACATATGAGATAATTCGAGATTCATACTGGTTGTGCCTCGTTTTATTGCATTTAAATATTCACTATATTCTCCAAAGTTGACAATGGATTCATCCGAGTTAGATGCCTGTTGTTGATGGAATGTCATTATTTCTTTCTATACCACCTGAAAAAATCAAATTGACTGTGATATGATTGCTATCTTGCCTCTGTGGAAATCTGTTTGGTATAAATCTCTTACTGGCATATTATATATTTGAAACTTTGACTCCATGCCCAACGTTTCTTGTTTTCCTTTTCAACCAGAAAATCCTTTTGAGAAATTTTGAGAGAACTTTTATATTTTTCAGTCCTTGTATATATATCGTGAGAGAGCCCTCTCTGGTGGAAAAATGGTTGAGTTTTCTGCCTAAAGCTTGGTTTGAAATAGGTTACCTTAGGCGTTATTCTTTTACAACCGGAATCAATGGGATCCGGGAATTCTCTTGCATGATGGTATGGGTTGGAGAGCACTCCTAATTGTTGGAGTGCAATACAAGCAATGGGACCCTGGAATAATTTTTAATTTCATTGGTTTCAAACAAATTTGGGAAAGAAAGTTTTGGAAGCAAATTTTTGGAAAGGAAGCAGGTTCTTCAACATCCATGTTTGAAATTGCTTTAGGACAAGCAATCTTGGATGGGGAGGATTGTAATGTTCCCATTCAAATAAATCTCAAAAGAGAAAATTCCACCAATCTACCAGTTTCCTAGGTTGGGGTGGAAACATTAGATTTCGAATAAGGAGACTATAAAGCCCCAAGTGGACATTAGCTTGACATAAATATATTAAAAGGGTTTAAACAAATATTTATGATAGGAAAATAAGGTGGCCCTTGGTCATGGAGACACATTGGTGGTGTGGGACCCACACAAAGTTAGATTCCTCATGCCACATGGCATCCTATTCTCGCCCATTCGAATCCAAGGTGGATTCTAATGTTCTTGGGGAGTTGTAAGGTCAATATACTTGGCATGACTCAATGAATTTCGAATTGGAGTGGAAGAGTAACTTCCATGGAAGAGGAAGAGGAATTTGAGAGATATTGAGACACTTGGGCTAGATTCCCTAGCTTCTATGACAACAATGATGAATATGCTATGACACTTATGACACAAATCAGACCTGATTGATGAAATATGACATATATGACATGTTAGGGCTAAAAATAGCCTCCAAGAGGGCGCACACGGGATTTAGGGAATCCAAAGAGTTATCAATTCGAATTGAGTGAAGGAGGAGGCTAGGAATGGAGGGACAAGTGGCACACATTGGAATCTCTTCCCAATTCGAGTTGGTGTGAAGCTCATGGATGAAATTCGAGATAAGGAGGTATTTGGAAGTTTATAAAAGTAAAGAACAAAGAAGGAGAGTGGCTTTTGATCATTTCTCATTTTGCATATTGGAGAGCATAGCTTGTCCATGCTTGTGGAGTCTTTACTCTACTTGCCTTAGTACCAATTTCGAGGGTGAAAGATTCCCATCCTAATTGGAAATTGGAGAGGCCATTCAGACCTTTAATTTGGAGATAAAACGGAGTCATTTGTTTCAGGTTTAAGCTACAGGGATGCTCGTGATATTCTCTTCTTCAACTTGTTTCCACGCCTTTCTCACATTTCTCTTGATATTTTGGCTCTTGGAGGAAGGGTGCATTTGGTGAGATGATGATCTATTTGGGGAACCTATTTTGGCCCCATTTATTTTTAATATGATGTATTTACTCTTTATTTAATTCTAATAATATCCTCATGTCGAAATACTAAGTGAAACTATGTCAAAATACCAAACAATGTACAAATGGTGTCAATTTCCTCATATCTTGTTATGAAAGCTTGAAGTTGCTTTATTTCAACTTCTATCAGTTCATATATGTGATTTTTATGATTTATGGAGAGTAATTAATGTCCTGAAGAAGTTTCATATACATTACATAAGCCTTTGGAGCATAACTCTCTAATTTCATAGCAAGTAGTGAAGTTTCCTATCATTTCCCCCTATGTGTAGACATGTCCACAAACCTCTGATTTATGGGAGTTGAGTAATCCTTTAGGAACTGATTAATGATTCATTTGGGTGCATAAATCTCTAATTTCATAGCAAGTAGTGAAGTTTCTTTTCATTTGCCCCTATGTGCAGACATGTCCACAAACCTCTGATTTATGGGAGTTGAAGAAGCCTTTAGGAACTGATTAATGATTCCTTTCACTAATACATGTCTCTGTTATGAAATTTGAGAGGTTCATACTGAATTTGGGAACCCATCTCTGTCCCCTACCCTTGGGGGTTTGAACCTCGAATTTGCTAGTAAGTTTCCCTATTTTCTCCTTATTGTAAATGAGTGTTGCAGAAGTCTTTTGAGAGTGTCAAAGCATACATAAGACTCATTTTTATGTCTCAATACCTCTGAAACACATTCAGACCCAATTTGGAAGCATTCCGAGCAATTTGGAAGCATTTGAGTCATTACTAGTCTAAGGGTCGAATTGGCCAAAAAGTGTAATTTTTCCAATTTTTCCAAATTTATTAAAAAGGGACACTACATAAAAGGAGAAATATAAAACAACAAAAAAACATACACTAGAAATTCCCTATCATATTACAACAAGCAAACAACCCTTAAATTGAAAAGCCCTTGGCTTCAAGTACCTTTCAATGCAGAGCCAAAGATATGGTGTCCAAAAGATTAGCTTCAGATGATTAGGGCCTAAGTATAATTAGTGAAGAACATAGAGAAGTTACCAAGGTGGGGCATGTTTCCCTTCTTGGTGCAACTAGTTTACGAGATGGATCTGGAAAACACCCTCCAAGGATACTAATGCTCCAGTCACTAGGTCCACCCAAGGTGGTCACAAACAATCCTCTGCTAGAACCTGTGTATGACCCTAAATACAAGATTCTAAGGTTACCAATATGAAGTCGGCATCTAGGAGGGACAATCGCAGGTCGGGATATTACGTATGGTTTAATGTCCCCATTCCAATAAATCTTCATGGAGGAAAAATTCCACTAACCTGCTAGTTCCCTAAGTTGGAGTGGAAGCATTAAAACTTGGAATAAGGGAGCTACAAGACTCCAAATTGACCTTAGAATTACAAATTCACATTAATTGGTTCAAATAAATAATAATAAAAGAAACTTAAGTTGTAATTTGGTCATGAGGGCGCATAAGAGGGTGTGGGCCCACATGTCTCAAGATTCCTTGCTACAATTGGCATCATTCTCTCACCAATTCAAGTCCAAGGTGGAGGGTAACATACTTAGAGGAGATGAAGAGGCAATATTCATGGAAAGAATCTAGGAAGGTTGAATTGGAGTGGAAGAGTAACTCCTAAGGAGGACGAAGAGGCATTGTGACACTTGTAGCTAGATTCCATGGCATCTATGACAACAATGATGAAGGAATCTATGAAAAATATGACAAATTCAGACCTGATTGTAGACCTATGACACATATTACATATTAGGGATAAAAATAGCCACCGATAGGGCGCATAGGGGGAGTTATGGTCAACCAAGATTCCCAATTCGAATCGGGGAAAGAGGAATGCAAGGAAGAAGTGGACAAGTGTCTCATGAGAGAATCTATCACTAATTTGAGTTGAGTGAAGTCTATTGGAGGGAATTCGAGATCTTGAGTTCACTTGAGGTTAATAAAAGAGGATGGTGACAAAGGAGAGCAGATTTTAGCCATTTTTCACGTACACTCTTGGAGAGATTAGCTTGTCCTTACACGTTGGATGTTCATCATCCTTGCTATTAAACCAATTTCGTAAGTGAAAAATCCCTATCCAAGTTGGTTGGAGGAGATTCCATTCATAACTCTTATTTTTTTTACAGAAACGGGTAAGAATATTTCGATTATAAAAATTAGTAGAGATTACAAAAAGAGGAAGAAGGATTGCTTCCATCGTAGAAATGAGTCCATGACTCCATGTTCATCCTTTTCTATTCTGTAACAGTCATGAAAATACCCTAATCTGTGCAAACAAACTGCCCCAGTAAATAAAGATAGAAACAGTACATAGATATGAAAAATGAAAGACTATGCCTTATAAGGGGACTTCTTCTGATATGATAACAAAAAGTTCCTACTAAGACGAATAGAGAGTCCTGAAACCTGAAGTAGAAGCCATGCAGAAACATCATTGGCTGAGGGCATACACAGTTAAAGTCGTTTTGAAGACCAAAAAGAGCGAAAAACCAAAGTATTTATGTCTGATACTAAACCTATGGATTCCTCGGGAGGTTGCAGGTCACAGGTTCCTCAGATATTTTCACTGCACCACCTCCATCTTTCCAGCAAGTGAAGAAATGCCCAATGTCGTCCCTTAGAAGGTCCACTTTCTTTTCAACAGTTTTTATGCCACTAGTAACATTATCAAAGCTGATATCCATGTTGATAGCAGAGACAAAGTCCGCTTTCTTGCACAAGTTGGTAACCCTGTCCTGACCTTGATTACTGCAATGAAGAATTTTAAAGAGTGTGATTTGAACAAGGATGTAAAGATTAGAAAGGGCTCTTTTCATCTCCGAGTTTTCATACCGCAACATTCTTAGCTGATCCTGCATTTTCTTTAAAAAATTTGAACCATCCTTCATATTGAGGCCTTTGTCCAGACCCATAGGAGAACCAGGAGCACTGAGATATTTATAAACCGAGGAGGGATACCATTTCCCTTTAATTCCAAGAAAATCAAGATTGCAGGAAACGTGATCGGAAGGGATTACCGGGGTTTCTGAGTTCACCTGGCATTCTACCTGCAACACAAAAGATTTCTTGAGGTCCTGGTGAGTAAGTTCCTCATGCTTTCGGATAGTCTTTCTACATCGCAAACACTAGGGCAGACGAGAGACCGAACAACGAGCCACAAGCAAACCTTGAACACTGAAATCACCCATTTCATAAAGGATTATTCCTGAAATCTCCTTCTTAATGAGTTTAGTAGCATAGGAACCACAGATAATTCTGCCTTGTCTTCTCCCACACGCAATAAAACCCGTCCTATCCACCGCCTAATCCTTTCGCATGCTGGACAGCTGTCTCAACCCTTCAGCAATCCTTGAGGCCATTAATGCGACATGAGCGATTTTGGTGAGATTGCGACCCAAAATTTTAATCAAATTCGGAATGCTGCGAGTGATCTTATTCCTCCAATGTTTCCTATGCGTTGCAAACATGATCATCAAGAACTCAGCACTAGAGAATCGAAACTTTTTCATAAACCTTTCGGTCACACGTCAAGATACCACAATTAAGATTTGCTCCATCATTATCCAATTTATCCGCATGTTGATTGAGAGTGCACAACACATGTTTGAAGTCAATAGCTTTGAATTCTTTGACTATGCAATTTAGGAGATAATGCATCTTGTTAGACAGGTTCTTTCGGTTATTTGTAAGCTTTCTAGCTTCTCTAGTGACCAGAAGAAAGTCACCAAAGACCACTAGCTCTTCAATTCCAACTATTCTAGCTAATTCCAGTCCCTTGATTAAGGATAACCATTCAGCACCATTGTTTTTTTTTCCGATCCCCCAGGCATACTCAGTCTGCTTTTTCTTCTTGGAATCATAAATGACTCCTCCCATACCTTCCAACCCAGGGTTTCCTTTCGAGGCTACATCGAAGAACGGAGTGTTGCAACCGATGCTCATCCTCCAAGAGTGGAAATCTGGAGGGATCGTTCTTACCTGCCAATTCAAAGTGTTATGTCTTATGAGAGGTTTAATCCCGGAGAAGGAGGGGGTAGGAACCAAAAAATCATATACCCAATATTGTTCCTCCACCGTTAGGGGTTCTTTGTGAATGTTATGCATCCCTCTCGTGGAAAGGGGTTCCACCCAAAGGGATTTAGTGGAAGAGATCACCCTGCTCGAAGTGGTATTTTTCCCTTCAAACATTTCTAGGTTTCTCGTTGTCCAAATTTTCCAACAAATGTATTTAGGGAGAGCTTCCCAAGCTCTGGCGAAGTCAGGCTTCTGTGAGAGAGATCCTTGATAGTAATCCTTCCAACGTCTGAAGAGATCATTCCAGATTGTTGGCATTGTCAAATGAAAGTGTAAGCCATGGGTAGCGAGAGACCAAACCTCGTGAGTGAATTTACAATTTAGGAAGACATGCTCAAGTGTTTCTTCCGAGTCTTTGCATAGAATATAGCGCAAAGGACCCTCTATCCCTCTCTTCCTCAAGTTCTCAGCTGTAAAAGTTTTGCAATGAGACATGATCCAGAAGAAGGCATTAATTTTCGGGAGACCATCCTTACACCATATTTTTTTCCACTTTTTGTCTTTAATGTTATTATTTTTTGGACCATAAAGGATATTATATCCTTCTTTAACCGAGTGGGAGCTAAAATTTCCCAGCCTCTTCTGTCTTTAAGGTGATTGTGCACAGAAGCATGTCGAAGTATTCTTGGAGATGGTTCAGGATCTCTAAGTCCTTCTAGCCAGCCCATCTTCCAATGGGAGCCCAAAGGGACAGTTCATAAATAGTGGAAATATTCAAATGATCAAGCCAAAGCTTAAGATCAGAGAAATTTGGCAGATAATGAGAAGGGGAGGAAGGCCCTATATTTTCTTTCCAAATCTTTATCATCCTCCCACTCCCTGGAATCCAATATAGGTTGTCTTGAATAATGAATACGGATTTTTTGCATAATTCCCAAATTGGAGATCCACCTCTGCTCAGGTCGATGTCTTCCAGGCATCTATGTCTTGAACCTTTCAGATATTTTCTTTGTAGAATATCCTTCCACCATGGTTTGCCACCAGAGACTAATCTCCAGAGGATTTTTGCTCCCAAAGAAAGGTTGATACAATTCGAGTCTCTTAGGCTTGTTCCACCACAGTCATTCAGACTGCAAAAAATATCCCAATTGACCAAATGAATTTTTTTAGTATTGATAGATTTTCCTCCCTGCCACAGGAATTTTCTTAACTCTTTGGTGATATCTTGTATAATTATTTTAGGGGATAAGGAAATCGAACAAGCGTAGGTTGGGTAGGCCGAGAGAACTGAATTGATGAGCACCAGATTCTCGTCTGGGTTGAGACATCTTGCTCCCTGGGAATTGATTTTAGCCTTGATCTTATCGATCAGTCCTTTCCAATTCGACGTCCTTTTTTCCCCTTGAGAATGGGAGTCCCAAGGTAGTTGAAAGAAGTCCAAATTAACTTTCCTTCAAATCCAAGGATCCTGGAAATTCTTTCCATAGTCCTAGGAGGGCAGTTCCATCCGAACACTTTGGACTTAGTAGATTTCACCTTGCCATATGAGGCCTTTAAGAATGTGGACAATGCCCTTTTGAACCTATCAGCTATGACCGTAGAGGCACCACCCAACAAAATAGTGTCATCGACAAACTGCGCGTGGTTGATCGCCTTTACTCCTCTAGCAATCCTTATACCTTTTAACTCGCCCGTACTTTGCATAGAATGGAGCTTCCTAGTCATAGAATCCGCAACCAAAAGATATAAGAAGGGAGACAAAGGACAACCTTGTCGAAGCCCCCTGGTGACTTGGAAGAAATCGGTAGGCCTTCCATTCACAAGCAGTGCAATCCAAGGATGACCAATACATGCCTTGATCCATCTTACAAATATTTTTGAGAAGCCAAAATTGTGCATAATTTCAAAAACAAAAAATTGATTAACTCTATCAAAGGCGTTAGCCATGTCTAGCTTAATAGCCATACCTTGTTGCTTTCTTTCCATGCTGGAGTGAATGGCTTCTTGGACGATGATGATGTTGTCTAGTATTTGACGCCCAGCAACAAAACCTCCTTGGGAATCCGATATAAGGGAAGACATGATTTTCTTCATTCTAGTGGCTAGAATTTTCGAGAGAATTTTGTAAGAAGTGTTGCAAAGAGAGATTGGTCGGAATATATCAATCGATTGAGGGATTCTTTCTTTAGGGATCAGGGCCAGAAAGGAGGAATTGGTTGCACCACCAATCTTATCTTTCTTTCTAGTCCAATTTAAAATCCTTTTTAATTCCTCTTTGATGATATCCCATGCAGCTCTATAAAAGTTATTACTGAATCCGTCTGGTCCAGGGGCCTTGTCTGCGTGCAGAGCCCAAACAACATCCTTTATTTTGAACTCCAAAATTGGGTTTGATAGGTCCCTGTTCTCACGATAAAAAATAATCGTGGGGATTCCAGCTAGAAGATCGGCTTGGGCTATGGGATCAGTCTCTTTTGAGTTCGAGTAAAGCTCTTTAAAGTGCTGAAAACATGGTTTTTGATATCATCTTGCCCCGTGATCATCGTTCCATTCCTGTCTTTCAATTCTTTTATAGTACTGAAGCTAAGCCTATCCTTGGTTTTCTTATGAAAGTAATCTGTGTTACTATCACCTCCTTTAAGCCAAAGTTGTCTGGATTTCTTCATCCACACTTCTTCTTCTTGTCTGACAGCGACTATTATTTTCATATCCAGCTCCCTTTCTCGAGTCAGAATCGGGTTAGTGATCTCTTCCTTCTCCATGTTGGAATGAAGAGTAGCAAGATCCTTCTGAAACTAAATTTCTTGGGAACTTGGATTCCTGAAAGTGACTTTCACCCAACTCTTTAGAGTGTACCTCACCAATCTAAGATTTGATTCCCAAATAAAACTTGGGGAGCCATAGCGTTGGCGATTCCAAGCATTTTGAATAAGGTCCATAAGTTTATCATCATGAAGCCAAATTGGATTAAAATGAAAAGGAATGGGTCCAAGATTGGTCGGGGTAGACAAAGTCAAAGATATGGGCTTGTGGTCAGAGACAGCTGAAGGAAAAGTAAAAGAGGCAGGAAGAAGATCTTTCTGAAGGAAAGAGGAACTTACTAGGAATCTATCAAGGCATGTCGCTATGTGACCTGCGCCCAACCTTTTGTTACTCCAGCTGTTACACCGTATTTTTCCACCTTGTGAGCATATATACTCTTTGGATTCCCTCACCTACTTATAGACTCAAAACCAAACTTGTGGTTCCCATTGAACCCCATTTTCCCCTATTTTTCCTCCTGTACGTGAGATACTTCATTACACCTCGCGTATACGCATGCTGCATCACTATAGCCTGCGTACATCGACTTTTTGGTAAATGATAGTAAAAACTCTACTTTTTACTCCAAAAATCGTCCATTATGACCTTTGGCTCTCCATGTATCTCGAAACGACTCGATTCAACCTTTACCTACCTTTGGAGGGTTTTATATTGATATCTTATGGTGCATGGAAGGAGGAGAAGGAGAGAGCATCGAAACTCTATTGGATTTTTTCCATAGCTTGAGTCTACATCCATTGATCCTAGTTGTTGTGAACCCTTTATGTTCACCTGCCAAACTCTTCCATATCTTGTGAAGTACTCATTCCTTTACTCGTGAGTTTTCCATTGCATGGGGGATTGAAGTGGTGGAGGCACAAGTGGAGGGACCTAGTTCTTGGTTCAGATGAGTTGTCGGCAAGAGGTTGTATCATGTACTTCTTGTTCATATTAATAGAAATACTCATTTTCTCGTTCAATTGATATTGTGAATGGTTGTTTATTCTCATTGGGTACATTTGCTTATATATATCATGGATTATGCTATTGTTTATGCGGTGGCACTAAAGGAAACTCTCCTCCGTGTACTCCTAGGAGTGGATGGGGGGGAGATTCACCACACATCACTCCTCCTGGGTTTGGGACATCCCATCCCACTAGTAGGAACCCATTTGATGAGACATGGTCATCAGGTTATTTATATGGTTCATCCCTGGGTATGCCAGGTTTTGGTTCTACATTTGTCTCTACGACCTCAGACCCTTTTTCATCGGGTATGCCTGTTTTTATGCCGACTGTTACTTCCACCATGTCCACTAGTCATTCTAGCTCTAGCATTGGGATAGGGAGAACCAGACCTCCTTTTACTGCATATCAGTTTTTCGGTGGTCACATTCCTCCATCTACTCTGAGTGTTGGAGGAGGGCCACCTCCTTCGTCAACCCCTAGTGTTAGCGTGAATCCTTTATCTAGTGGAGGTTTCACGACAGGCATCGTATCTACAACTTACATTCCATCCATTAACCCGTATGCCTCTATACATATGCCTATGCCCACAAACACTTTTATGATTCTGAATCTTCCTCCTAATAACTTGGTTCCCTGGGGTGGGAACATACCATTTTCTTATGGCCCTCAATTGGCTGCTCCTTCCACGTCAAGTGGTTATATACCCCATTCCTATGGAGGTAACTTTTATAATTATTCATCTATTTTTTCCCCTTATTCCAATCCCCCCTATGGAGCCTATTCCACGCATATGCATGTGTATCCTAACATGGGTAAGTTTGGAGGAGGTTATCATCCTTATGGTCATGGTCATGGCTTTTATCAAAGTTCATCAACACCTCAGGTGTCGAGTTCTATGTACACGGTCCCACCTTCTAGTTCCCAAAGTCAATCTCTCTTGGGAGCTAGTAATCAAGCTTCATAGCCTCAGCTCTCGTTTCTTGCTAAGTTAAATTTACTTGATCTTTCGAAGCTCACGAATGATCCAGTGTGTCATGATTGTACTTGGCCCCCAGTCCCCACCAAACTCCCTTCCGACATTCCAAAGTTTGATGGGAAGAAGGGTGAGGATCTAGGTGATAACATCACCACTTTCCATTTATGGTGCTCCTTGAATTCCTTGAACCATGATTCTATCCGTTTGAGGCTATTTCAATGCACCCTCACGGGGGCAGCTGCGAAATGGTATGTCGAGTTTCCTGGGGGCACATATAGGAGTTTCAATGATTTGGCCTTGGTTTTCCTAGATCACTTCCAGTTTCCAGTTCGTTACGATACTGGTACTGAAATCTTGTCCATCTTCAGTCGGGACAAAGCCACACATATCTATGATCATATTCAAGAGTGGCATCGATGGAAGAGGCTAGTGAAAGATAACATTCCTCTAGAGTTTTTGTTGGAATGGTTCCTCAAGTATTTCCTCCCTTACATTTCAAAGGACGTCTCATTGTCCGATATTATGACTGAGGAACAAGCCATCTTTAAATCCCAACAGCTTGACCTAGTCTATGCTCAGTCTGTCATTTTGTACAAAATTATACCTCATGCACCGATATCATGACATGATCCCAAGCCCATTTCTGGACCGCATGCTGATGGCATTGTTGGTTCCACAAGTGCTCATCTCGTAGATTTGGTTAGGAATCAGATGCACAATCTGTCTATTAACCAATATACCCCTGGACAGGCTCACGCCTCGCCCATTTCCACCTAGTCGTCTGATGTTCACTCTATACAATCGGTGAACCCATCTGGTAACCAGCAAACTAGTGGGAAGAAGAAGGGGAGAAATAACCATAGGGTTGGGAATAACCCTAAGAAAGAGAACGTTAACCCTCCTTGGGATGGCAAAAATGCTGGTGGGGACCGCAAACCTAGACGTAAATTGAAATTTCCTTGTAAGCTTTGCTCAGAAGATCACCTTACACATTTTTGTCCTCATATCGAGGAAGCATCGAAGCACCTTGCATAGATCCCAACTGTGTTGAAGGATCCCCTTCCACATCATAAAAATATGGCTTAGAGTGCTTCTATCCCAGGTAATGGGACTAATGAAACTTCGACGTCCTCTACCCATGCTGGTGGTTTTGGATGTGTTAACATGGTTAAATCGGAGGTTAGTATTGCTACTCGCTCACGTGATTATGGAGCACCACAATATTCATTTGGGATTGATCCCCCTCCACCTAATTCTCCATTGCATATCGAGAAGCCTAACTCTATGCCACGGATACCGAAAGGTGTTCTCAAGCGCTCGGCGCACAATCCCAATGCCCGAGCCGCCCAAAACTACTCAATTATGGAAGATCTGGGCCAAACTTCGTGTGCCATGTCGTCTCTCGAGGTTCTCCATGCATGTCCTTCACAAAGGAACGCGCTTTTATGTGCTTTGGGAGTCCAGGATCAGGGTATCCCTAATGTTATCAAGTTCGACACTACTGATATTCAACCTTGCTTGCCTTATCATGTGGCTTTCCAAGTCCATGTTAGATGCCTACAAATGGTCGTTAAACGTACTGTGGTTGACGAAGGTGCTTCCACTTCAGTAATTTCGTTAGCTTGTTGGAAGGCTCTCGGCTCTCCTCCATTGTCGAAATCTATGACCATGCTTACTGCAGTCGATGGTCGTTGATTTAGGCCGCATGGTATTCTCCCCTCCCTTGAGGTCCACTTGGGTGGGAAGACCGTGCATATAGAAGTCAAGGTGGTTGATGCGCCCATCGACTACAACCTTTTACTGGATTGGAATTGGATCTACGCTATGAGAGCGATCGTGTCCTCTGTTTTAGAGTTACCTGCTTTCCCCATGAAGGCAATATTGTGACTGTCGATCAGCTAGATTTTACTAGTTCCAATACCGTAGCATCACCAGGAACTGTTGTTCCTCAAATTGAAAATTCTCAGCCGGCAACTCAGAATATTGGTATAGGATTGTATTCCTCTTTGATGGGATATTTCAACTTTGTTGCACCAATCTCCTTCATTGGAACCATTTATGATAGTGCTCTGTGAAGAACCTGCAACAATTAATTAATGAGAATACACGAGATAACCGAAATAACAGAATTCATAATCGCTTTTATTGATTGCAGGCCTCTTCGAGGGGGCAAGCTCAATACAAATAACTTCACCGTACCTTCATTGGTCTCAACACAAACTTATACACTAAGTCTAGGCGCCAATACCATGGGTCAATACCATGTGTCAATACAAACCATGGGCCAATACAAACTATGGATCAACAATTACTACGGGACGACTTACAAAGCATATGCATCCAACAACAATAAGACAAACTATGGATCAACAAATACTGCGGAACGACTTACAAAGCATATGCGTCCAACAACAATATACTAACATAGTAAATAGAAGGGTTGACATGGGTTCCTACCATGCTCCTTCCTCTTTGAATAATGTACCATTTCGGACATCGTATTTTAGTGATCCATGGAATCTACCTTCCACGAGTTCTCCCTATGGAGACGTTTCGCACATTGGAATGGCTATTCCCTTGTCTGCAGTCGAGCTTGCTTATCATGATATTCAACAAGCCACTGCAGAGTCAGATCTTTCTTCTTCACGGATAGAGGAAGAAGATCCCATTATGTTGCCCGCGTGGGCAGTCGACTCATCTTTCTCACATGATTGCCTTGATGGTACTTTTCCTTCGGATGAAGTTATTATTGAGGCCATGAATGGTAGTGATAGGACTTGGGAAGATCTACATCATCGATCTTATTTTCTTCCTGACCTTAACCTTATTGAGAAGGAGGAGTTTCGATCGACTCTTGTAGAGAAGGTTGGTCACCATGTGGCTCCTTTGGATTCACATGGTATTTATGCGGAGGGAAATATGGCTAATATTTCCCCTACCATTCCGATCAACATTTCTCACACTCCCGGAAAGATTGAAAATGTTTACATCGGTGCTGATTTTTCCCCCGAGGATATCCACATTTACACCGAGTTATTCAAAGAATTTCATGATGTTTTTGCCTGGTCATACGAGGAGATGTGAGGTATAGACCCTAGTATTGTCGAGTATGGAATTAAGACTTATCCAAATGTTAAGCCTGTTCGACAACGTCTTCGTGTTGTGAATCCTAGGAAGGCATCCACTATTAAGTCAGAGGTAGAGAAACTACTCAAAATTGGTTTTATCTACCCGGTTCCCCTTACCGAATGGGTATCGAACCCCGTTCCTGTGGATAAGAAGCAGGGAACCATCCGTGTGTGTACCGATTTTAGAGATCTGAATCGAGCATGTCCTAAAGATAACTTTCCTACCCCATTGATAGACCAAATTTTTGATGCGTGTGTGGGAAGCGAAGTGTTTTCGTTGATGGACTGTTTTTCAGGCTACAATCAGATCCAGATTAAACCCGAGCATCAACATAAGACCGCTTTTATATCTCCTTGGGGTACCTTTGCATATCGAAAAATGCCCTTCGGCCTTAAAAATGTTGGAGCTACCTTTCAGCGGGATATGACATATTCTTTTCATGACCTTAAGTGCATAGTGGAGGCTTACTTGGACGACCTTGTTGGCCACTCTCGTAAGAGAGTGGATCACCCCAGTCACCTCCGCCTTATTTTCAAAAGATTTCGGTGTTACAAGATTCATTTGAACCCGAACAAATGCATCTTTGTCATGAAAATTGGTCACCTTCTAGGGTTTGTAGTTTCCAAAGAGGGTATTAGATTCGATCCTTTAAAGGTTGAGGCAATACTTCAATTTCCTCCCCCGCGTAACTTGATTCAACTTCAGAGCCTCCAAGGGAGAGCCACTTTCTTACGCCATTTTATCATGAATTATGCCAATCTTACTAAGGGTTTCGCGCAATTATTGAAGAAAGACACTCTATTTATATGGGATGAGCGAGCTCAGCAGTCTTTCGACGCTTCAAAGAAATCCTTGGTATTGGCCCCTCTTCTTAGTCCACCCAACTTTGCAAGAGATTTTTTGCTTTATGTGGCCGCATTTCAAGATACGATTGGTATGGTCTTAGTTCAGGTGGATGAGGTGATTCAAGAGAATGTTTTCTATTATTTTAGTCGAAACTTAATAGATGTCGAGCTGAGACATTCTCACATTGAGAAATTGGCCCTTGCGACTGTTCATGCAGTCCAATGATTACAGCATTACATTTTGCTTAGGAAAACCACCATTATAGCACATGTCGATCCATTTCAGTTCGTGCTCTCACGACGCTTAATTGGGGGGAAATATAATAAATGGATTGTCATCCTTCAGGAATTTGATCTTGATTTTGCTTCGGCGAAGTCGATGAAGTCCTTAGTTTTGGCAGAGCTTATGTCGGATTTCCCGAGACTTTATGAAGAAGTAGTCCATGAAGACTCATTTTTGGATGAAAATTTATTCCTTATCTCGTCAACAGACCCTTGGTATGGAGACATTATTATATATCTCCAAACTATGAAGTTCTCTTCGCATTATTTGCGAGATGAATGATGGTGTGTGAGACATCACGCCAAAGACTATATCATCGTCGGTGACACTTTGTAGAACTGAGGAAAAGACTCTATCCTACGTCGTTGTTCAACTCATGAAGAAGCAGAGCTGGTGCTTAATGACTGCCATAGTGGGGCATGTGGTGGTCACTTAAATGGGCTTGCGACAACCCAACATATCTTGCAAGCAGGTTACTTTTGGCCCATGATATTTAACAATTGTGTTAATGTCGTGAAGACATGTCACCCTTTCCAGGTGTTTTCTCGAAATGTACACTCGCATCCTACGCCCCTTCATCCGGTTGTCACCGTCGGTCCCTTCACCAAGTGGCAGATTGATTTCATGGATTGCAACCCAGCTTTGGCTGGGGGGAATCGTCATATTATCGCGGTCATTGATTACTTTTCCAAATGGGTTGAGGCCATGTCAATCGTTAAAGCTGATGGGTAACTGCATCCCACTTCGTATTCAATCAAATTATAGCTCGATTCGGTATCCCAAAGGAGATAGTCACTGACCATGGCAGTCACTTTCAAAACAAGAAGATGGCGGAATTATCACTTAAGCTGGGGTTTAGACAAGATCACTCATCTTCATATTACCCCCAAGCGAATGGCCAGGTCGAGGCAGTTAATAAGTCCATTAAATCCATTCTCCAATGAACCATCCGACAAAGCAAGAGAAATCGGCACATCATGTTATATCCTTCTTTGTGGGCATATCGAACCACAGTAAAGACTTCCAGCGGTTTCTCACCTTTTTAGTTAGTACATGGTGTGGAGTCCATCTTACCGATTGAACGCGAAATCCCTTCGTTGAAACTACCTATAGAAATTCTTCCTAATACGTCAGATGTTGAGCAACATTTGATCCACCTCGAGCAGCTTGATGAGCAGTGTCGAGATGTCGTTGTGGCTATAGATTCCAACGAACCTCGTGTCAAGGCTCAGTATGATAGGTCTGTCTGTCCCCGTAAATATGATGAAGGTGACTTGGTCCTCCTTTATGACCAAGCTAAGGAACACTTGGGGGCAAGAAATTTTAACCCTATGTGGCACGGTCCTTACATTGTGAGGCGTGTCCTTGAGAAAGGATCCTACGAGTTAGAGGGTTATGAGGAGAATGCCTTGAAGGAGCCTAGAAATGGGCTCTACCTCAACCGGTATTATGCTTGAGCTTCTAGCTCGAGTTGATACTTTTGTATACTATTGTATAGTTGTTGTACATAGTTTAGCTTTTCTTTGATTTTTCGAGTCTGTTGATTCGCTTCCTTTTGGTTGACAGATGTCAGCAGAATCTCCAATGTTCTTAGGATTCACGGATGGGGCTAGCCATCATACACAGAGACTAGCTTCTGTTGCATGGGTTATTTACTCACCCGACAATCAAATCGTGTCTTCAGGAGGCGCTTGTCTCAATCCTACATCGAACAATGTGGCCAAGTATAGTGTTGTTATTGAGTTACTTCATGATGGCATTTCACATGGTATCCATTCTTTAGAGGTCCTACTGGATTCGCAACTGATTGTGTATCAATTGAATGGTTGGTACTGTGTTAGGGATCCTACGTTACTAAGGAGGTTCTTAAAGGTGATACTCTTGGACCGCCATTTTAATTTTATTACTTATGTTCATGTTCCAAGATGTTTTAATCACACTGCTAATGCATATGCTAATTATGTCTTAGATTGTCATTTCTCACATAATTGAAAGAAGCATTGAATGACACAAATAACATTCACACATTTGTACACACATAATAGTATAAGAGTCGGAAAATCATAGTTTTTTCATTAATCAAAAAGAGTTGTCATAATACAAAACTGGAGCTTGTAGCTCTCAAATATACATATCCGATACAAAAAACGGGACCCCATGGCATCTAAGCCCTGTCGGGAGCTCTATCCTCCTAGCCTGGATGAGTCTGCATGTAGTAATGGATGGCATTGGCTATACGCCACAGTAGCCGCACCCATGTACCTAGTACCCCAACCACATGTCTCTGCATATCCTCTAGGAGACGCTCTACCTTGATCACTAGTACCTGGGTAGTCATACGATTCAAGTTGACACGCACATTCTCCAATGTGCGCTCTGTCGCCGCACCTACTACCTGATCCCCACCCCTACCTCTGCAGCGATGTCGTGGGAAACCCTGAGGTCTTCGCGGACCCAAATCTGCAAGCAAACAGTCAAACATTAATATATGGTACCACACCAAAAATATTTTTGCTTTCACTTATAACAAAAATCCAAAAAAAAAAATATTCAAAACTTAAAAAGAGTAGTCTTACCAACGTCCCCGAACGCAGCCCCTGGTGGTAGTGGCATATCACGGTCCCCTCTGAAGTCTATCCCCTCATAGGGATAGTCGTCTATGGCGATCACCTGTCGCCGCCACCAGTGGAAACACTCATCAGTATATGGGGAAGCCTGTCAGCCACCCCCCTGCTGTGTCAATATCTCCACCCACATGGTCTTGGATGGATCTCGGAGACCATGTGGAGGGACTTCAACCCTCAGACTCAAGCCCGGCACCCTCTTAAAGAAAAAGGTGCATAGTATGCAACCAAAACCGAAGTTTTTGGCCTTCCCTAGTTTGCACTCTGTCAGATGGTTCTTCATAGTACCCAGCAATATTGTGCACTAGTCATACACCGTTAGTCTCATGCTCTTGGTCGCATAGAATATCAATGGCCTTGAAGCCTGATGTAGAGAAGTTGATCTTGCTATCCTCCCGAGAGTGAGGACTATGATCTTAATGCTTAGGCTCGCTATGGCCTCTATGGGGATCTAGATACCCACCTTCTGGGTGCCAACAATACAATACCTGTCAATATAATCATTGATAGTGATTCCACCCCCCACACTGCAAGACCTAAGACTCGCCACCTCCCCTCGGTGAGACAAACCAGTGATGAAATATGTATCTTCCACCTCCAATGGAAGTGGTTGCCCATCTAGATAGAAGTGTTATGCTTCCGCATCCCAGTAGTTGATCAACGTGCTGAGCAATCGGTTTCGAGCCCTCAAACCCTCGATGCTCCAAAATTTGTATAGGCCACAAGCTTGCAATGCTTTTTGGGCGGCCAAATCTTTGTGAACTTATTGGTCAATGAGGTCATGCTCCCTTTCTCTCCATTCCATAACCATCCTGGAAGAAAAAACAAAGAGTTTTTAGTGCCCATGTATGTAAAAAATAGTACCCTCGTCTCTGTACATGGGCTAATTTGTATACATTCGTGTGTACATGCGGTCAACTGTTAGTTTGACCGCGTACAAGCATCCCTCCATGCGACCCGTGAAGTGGTAGCCCGCGTACAACGCAGAGTTGGTTTAATACTTTGAAAATAATAAAAATTAACCACTAAAAACAAATTTGAAAGCTATGAAATTGAAGAGGAAGTTGAGAACTCTTACCTGAACCAGATAGCTCGTGATTTCATGGCCCACGGCTCCTGGAATCGACGATTGAAGATCGAAGGTAAAAGCTACCCAAATGCACTATGTGGAGTGAAAAGTGAAAATAATATGGTAAAAACATTTATTTTTACAATTTATCAATTTTTCAAACCCACTCTTATATAGTTTTTGCAATTTTTCGAGCTTTTTGGACTGATATGTCGTCATGAAGTGCCCTTTTAAGCAGTTTTTTCCAACGACAGTGGATATTGGAACTTTTTCGCGCTTTCAATAGGTATATTCTACACCCGTCATATAGGTTAGGATGTCATTACGCCTGCATTTTTGCATTTGACCTTATGACCAACTTCATTAACCTTAGGTGCAATCTCGCTTTTTAACTGACACGGAACCTTCATGCTGCTATAGAAGTGTTGTTATTTGGCGGTAGGGCTTGTGACCCAGGGATAATTTTAAGGACCCATACTTATTTAAAAGTGTATAAACCTTGGCGAATCTTACCAATTCTTAAAATGTCAACTATAAAATATTTGGCGATATTTTTCTAAAATTATTTCAATTTCCAAGGATTTTATATGGTTTATATAATAATTTGGCGATTTTTAGAGTGAAAAAAGTTTATCCCATCAAAATTGGGCGAAATGGGGCTTCAAAAAATGCAAATTGGCGAATCTTTTTTTGAAAAAAAACATGGAAAAATAGCCCATGGGCTAAATTTCGCCCCTAAAATTATCCTTGGGCTTGTCCGACCATGGGTCCCTAGTTAGATCCTTTTTATGTCTTTTGGCACCCATGCTGTTGTTTCTCCTTAGGATTGGGATTCCTTTGTAGTCACGCCATGACATTGCGATGAAGACTCATACTCTACTTTATCTTATTATGGCCATCTCCCATGAGGAATCCCCATTTATGTCGAGTTGTGATTGCATTGTATTATCATGCTTTCCTTTTGAGACTTGTGTCGGCTCCTGCTTACTCATCTATTAGCCATGTGCCTGAACACTTTGCCTTCTGAGCCAAGCAGAGCCTTAATTTATCTTTCGCAGCTTGATGACCCCTTACCTTGAGGGAACACCCCCCCGAGTGTCCACATCTTGCACATGCTTCCTTGCATTGATCATAGGTATGTTCCACTGCTTGGAACTAGTTTGCTTGCACTTGACACTCATTCCCTCACTTTTGTACTATAACCAATTTTATTATTTTTCAAACTTTAGAATATGAAAAAGACAAAAAAAAATCATATAACTGAAAAAGTCGGACATAAATTTTTTACTACCTCTTATTGGCAGCTGTCGTGTCACCTTTGAACTGAGCATTCATCTCCCCTCCATTCATCATGAGTGGGTACATTAGTAGGACCTTAGGATTTGTACTCGTTTCGCAGATCTTATTCCATCGGCTGGTTAAGCTTCCAATCATTATGGAGCCTTTGTTGATGCCTCCTACGTCGCAAAGTATTATTATTATCTAATACTTGCGTCTATGATGCCTGAGTCTATCCATCTTCTCATGCTCTTGTTCAAAGGAAGTCTTGAAACCACAGACGGCCACTCCTCAGGTCTCTTGACTATTGCATGTCGGCCATCCCTTACAGTTCGATTTGTTAGTCCGATTTCTTCCAAATATTTCAGCATAGTTGTTACCTCGTGTTGGTTTATGGGGGATCCATTAATGCCCTCCTTCCAGCGAGTCTCATTCCGTCGACTTCAACTCATTTATTCCGGAATCAAGACTTAGAGTCCATTGAGTAGCTTGAGGCTTGCATTCATTAGTGGTAGGTTCTCTCGCCATTGAAAGATTTGGGAATTCATCAATTTCCCCTGATCGATGGATTCATCACAATGTTCGACCTCAATACCTCTATTCACACTTTGTGAATGTACTATGTGTCTTGATGGCCATTTTCATTATTTATGGGTTGTCTTGCGTCTATTAACGGTATACATCAATGACCGGTAATCAGACGATGTCACATCAGGTTCGACCTCAACACCTTTATTCACTTGATGGGACTTGCACTGTAGATGATTTGTGTAGAAGACCCCAGAATTCAGTGGCATTCAGTATGCTACTGGTGATCGTGATTATACTTATGAGAGATCAGTCTCATACATCATCAGTTTGTACCTTCAGTTTGCATCAGTTGTCTCCTCTTCAGCAGGAGACCATATATTACTATATATTGTGTCATGGCTAAGACCACTCATGACATGTATTCACTATATACTACTTATTCATGGCCATTGTATCATATTTCTATGTATTGTACCGATATGTATTCAGAGATATCATTGTATTATGACGAGTGGGCTACTCCTTCCATTTGTGTCTCCATCACTCCACTTCTGAGATTCATAATGTATTTCGGCCATCGTAGTACCTTCTCTGACCTCACACATTAGGTGGAATCTGTCACACCATATTTTGCCACCTTGCGAGCATATATACTATTTGGCTTCCCTCACCTACTTATAGACTCCAAACCAAACTTGTGTTAGGATATTTAGACACTTAGGAGTTAGTTAAGATCAACTTGTGTAATATATCCGTTAGGGATAGTGTGTTTCTTTAGTATGCATTAGTGTGCATTTGTAAATACTTAATCCGACGGTCACGATATGTTTCCGACATAGAGTGATCCGACGGCTCAACTTCTCTTAGATCAAACCTAACCTTGATCCGTGGCTTAACACCCGATTGGTCCATGATCTCTATTTAAAGAGCATGGAGGGTCATTGTTTAGTTGATCGATTATGAGAAGCTCATTTGTAACTTTCTTTCTTTGCATAATAAATTGTCCCGTAGAAGCTATTTGGCCGGGGCCGTGGAGTGTTTCCCTCAAGAGGGTTTAAACCACGTCAAAACATCGGTGTGTTGATCTGTGATCTGTTTGTGTGAAGTGGTTGCTCTTGGTGTTCGGTCCTTTGGTAGTACCCTGTGTACCCGAACATGGTATCAGAGCTTTTATGAAGTGCCGCTTCCGGTTATGATCTAGATCTTGAACTGTTGTTGCCGAAACTCGAAAGGATTTCTAGTTCTGGTATTTCTGTGCATTTCTGGGCTGTGGGAGGTGTTCCATTGCGTCCGGAGCGTCGTTTCCATTGGGAAATAGTTTTCGTTTGATCGAAAACGGTTCCCGGTTGCTCCAGAAACGCGTATTTCATCAGATCTGAAGGTATAATGTTACAGTGACGCATTTTTTTATTTCGTTTTTTAATAAGAAAAAAAATCTCATATTTCATTTTTTTATTGCTAGATTTTTTTTGGGGTTCGGATTGTTGCTTTCCCGTCTGCATATGCTCTTTGCCGTGCACCTTGAGCGATCTCGGCAAATCAGAAACAGAAAGGGAAAGGGTTTTTCTCGACTGCGTATGCTCTTTGCCGTGCACCTTTGCGCGATCTCGGGAAATCAGAAACAGAGAGAAAACGTAGACTTTCCGGGCAAGCTAACAAGATCTAACTCCACAAGTGTGGAAAAGTTTTTTTTGTTTCGTTTTTTGGTCTGTTTTGCAGGAAAAAGGGCAAGCACGCAAACCGAGCAAGAAGAGTAAAAAAAAAAAAAAACCCCTTCCTCATTCCCATATTTTACATACCTTTTAATCTAGCTCACTTGGTTCAAAGTTGCTTTATTCCTTAATAGGTCTTGAGTTCAAGTCTTAGGAAGTTACTTTTAAAAGGAAAAGTGCATGCAATTTCTATTTTCAAGTTACTTTATTGTAAAAGTGCATCTCACTTAAATAATAAAAAAAATAAAAATACAAGTGAGTCACTTAAGTTTTTTATTTATTGTTGCACTATTTAAAAAGTAATATCATTGTAAAAGTGAAATCACTTATTTTACAAAAGTGATTCACTTAAATCAACTTTTTAAAAGTGATTGTCAAAAGGTTCATCTTGGGAAGAGGGGGGTTCTTTTTTTTGCTGGACATTCTCTAGCTGCCACGTCACTATTGGGGACATCTTCAACAGTTTCTTTGTTCAAGCATAACTTCATCATACAGAGTCAGTTTTCAGTGTCGTTTTTTTTTAAACCGCCTATTTTTTCGAGCTCTTCACATCCAGACTATTGGTTTCTACTTTTACAGCCATTACTTTACAAATATGGCCGCCCATTGTGATATTCTACTTAACAGTTCTAACTATTTCTCATGGAAATCTCGTATGGAGGATGTTCTACGAAGTAGGGGACTTTTCAGAATTACCACAGGGAAAGAAAAAGAACCCACTGATGATGATAAGAAAATAAAATGGGCAAATAGATGTGATGAAGCTCGTGGATTGATTGGGATGTCAATCTCTACTGATTTGCAATTCCACATATCTGGAATTGATGAACCTAATACTGCTTGGGACAAGTTGGAAACTGTGTTTGGTAAACACAATGAAATTCGAGGTCACCAACTCGAAAATGAGTTGATTTCTTTAAATCCAAGTGACTTTTCATGCATTCAAGATTATTTATCTAAGTACAAAACTCTCAAGCTTTTATGTGCAGAATGTAAGATTGAGAGGGAAGACAAACAGTGCATTTATCATATTCTTTCCAAACTTGGACCTGCATGTTCTGTTTTTGTTTCTACATTTTACTCCATGAAAGCATCCTTGAATGCAGCTAGCTATCAAGAGCCTAGTCTTGAATCCTTTTGTGATTCCTTGATTGGAGAACAAGATAAACTCATTCACCTTGGAATAATCAACAATGCAGATACATCTGGGAAAGCCTTATTGTCCCAACAGAAAGAAAAGTCCAAGCCTCCTAAGAAACAAAATTTTCGCAATAATAAGTCAAACAAGGGTCCCAAACCCTCTCAGTCAGCTCCTTCTTTAAAAAATGACAAAGGATCCAAGCCAAAAGGCAAGAAGACTGAGCGGCATTGCAACTATTGCGGGAAAGATAATCATGATGAATCAAAGTGTTTCAAGAAGATGGCAGCCTTGGAAGCAGCAATGAAGAAGCACCACATCAGCCTAGATTCGCCATCAGAATCTACCTCTCATGGACATGCACTTTGTGCTTCTGGTTATTCTTATAATGCATCTTCTTCTTCTACTTCAAATGAATGGCTCATTGATTCTGGAGCATCTTAGCATATGGCTAAGGATCAAGCCATCTTTTCTACTATGCATGAATGTAACACCAAACAAATATTTGTTGGTGATGATAGATCTCTAAGTGTTGTAGGAGCTGGAACAGTTCCAGTAGATAATGGTCATTTTAGTGATGTACTATGTGTTCCAAGAATTTCCTGCAATTTGTTATCAGTCTATCAGATCACTCATTCTGGTGAAGGTAAAACTGTGACCTTTACACCTCACCAAGTTGTAATCAAGGATTTTAAAGATCCTCAACAGGTTCTAGCTACCGGAATTGTTGATGATATTACCAGGTTGTACAAGTTTAACAACTTTGGGTCATCACCTTTTCCTTCAGTTTTTGTTGCTCATAGTGATAACTTGAGCAAACTTTGGCATGAGCGATTTGGTCACTTAAATTATCGCTCATTGCAACAACTATGTAAAGAAAATATGGTGACAGGTCTTCCGATGGTATCTTGCAGAGATGGTGTTTGTTCCGGTTGTGTACTTGGAAAACATCATCGGGACAGTTTTGACAAACGTGCCTCTTGGCACGCCTCGGTTCCCTTGGAGCTTGTGCATAGTGACTTGTGTGGCCCTCTTCCATCTGCTTCCTTTTCTGGTTTCAAGTATTTCTTAACTTTCATTGATGATTACACCAGACGCACTTGGGTTTATTTCCTAAAACTTAAGAGCGAAGTATTTAACATGTTCTTGGCCTACAAGGCCCTTGTTGAAAAACAATCTGGTCATCAAATTATTAAGTTAAGATCTGACATTGGAGGAGAATATGTTAACAAACAGTTCACTACTTTCTGCACTGAACAAGGCATCCAACAACAGCACACTATTCCATATACACCACAACAAAATGGTGTAGCTGAGCGGAAGAACCGCACTTTAAAAGAAATGGCTAATTGTATGATCCAATCTAAGGGACTAAGTCTTCAATTTTGGGCTGAAGCCATAAATTGTGCAAATTACATAGTTAATCGCACCCCCACAAAAGCATTACAAGGTATAACACCGGAAGAAGCATGGAGTAAAATTAAACCTGATGTAAGTCACTTTCATGTGTTTGGTAGTGAAGCATGGGCTCACATTCCGGATGAAAAACGGAAAGCATTGCAACCTAAAAGTGAAAAGTGCATATTTGTTGGATATTCCGAAGATGTAAAAGGTTATAGACTTCTTCAACCACATTCTCATGCTATAATCATTAGAAGAGATGTTAAATTTGATGAAAATATCTTGGCCTGCGAGCCTAACTCGACGAGTGTGCCATCTTTGGCCTGCAAGCCTGATTCGGCGTTTGTGCCTTCTTCTTCTTCTTCCAACTTCCTTGAAAGGTTTCCAACTTCAGTTTCTGATGCTGACAGTGAGGATGAAAATCCACCTCCGCCTGCTCATGTTCCTCCAGTTGCACCAGCACAAGTGCTTCCTCGATGGGTCCGTTCAACATGTGAAGTAGCTGCTGATCTTGCCGGTGATCCTAGAGATCAACGTCGAACACGTTCTCAGTTTCAGCGAGCCTCTTCTCTTTTGGCTCAAGTTTCCGAGAATCATGATCCAGAAACTTTTGCAGAAGCTTCAGGGAATCCAGATTGGGATGCAGCCATGGATGAAGAATATCGTTCCTTAATGGCGAACGATACTTGGGATCTTGTACCTCTTCCAAAAGGAAGAAAACTTGTCAGATGTAAATGGGTCTACAGAACTAAGTATGCATCAGATGGAAGTCTTGAAAGACTTAAGGCAAGGTTAGTTGCCAAAGGTTTTTCTCAAGTTGAAGGGATTGACTACAATGAAACCTTTGCTCCCGTCGCCAAAATGAACTCCATCCGCCTTGTTCTTTCCCTTGCAGCCTTACACAACTGGGAAGTCCATCAAATGGATGTCAAGTCTGCCTTCTTACATGGTGATTTACAGGAAGAAATTTACATGGAACAACCTCCTGGCTATGTTCAGAATAACTCTAGCCTTGTCTGTCGCCTTAAGAAATCCTTATATGGCCTTAAGCAAGCTCCTAGAGCTTGGTATGCCAAAATGGATAACTTTCTCCTTGACACTGGTTTTTCTAGATGTCATTCTGACCCCAATGTCTATACCAAGAAAGTAGGAAACCATCTCATCATACTTGTTCTATATGTTGATGACCTTATTCTTACTGGTAGTGACCCTAATCTTATAACCCATGTGAAATCCAGTCTTAAACAAACTTTTGAAATGTCAGACTTAGGACATTTGCATTATTTTCTTGGCCTCCAAGTTCTGCAAACCAAAGAAGGAATCTTTCTTTCTCAGTCTAAGTATGCTTGTGACCTTCTTCGTCGCTTTCACATGGAAGATTGTACACCAACCCCTTCTCCCTTCCAGTCTGGAGTCAAACTTTCTGCCACTTGTACTTCACCTGAAGTAGATGCCACCTTGTATCATCAGCTTGTTGGTAGTCTTTTATACTTGACTCATTCCCGTCCTGACCTTTCCTTTGCCGTTGGTCGAGTTGCCCGTTATATGCAGACACCTCATGAAAGTCACTGGAAAGCAGCTAAAATAATACTTCGATATATTCGAGGCATAGTTCAGTTTGGGATTCATTACAGTACAGGGGGGAAACCTTTGTTGGTTGGTTTCACTGATTCAGATTGGGCCGGCGATCCTGATGATCGAAAGTCTACTGTAGGTTATGTTTTCAGTCTGGGATCTGGACCTATTACTTGGGCTTGTAAGAAACAACAAGCTCTTGCTCTTTCTTCAGCAGAGGCAGAATATCGAGCAGCAGTTAATGCCAATCAGGAAGCTTTATGGCTTCGACAGATCCTTTCAGAGTTTGGATTCGAGCAGCAGCAGCCTACTCCACTTTGGTGCGACAATCAAAGTGCCATCAAGCTTGCCAAAGATCCAGTTCTACATCAACGCAGCAAACACATTGAGCTACATATGCACTTCATCAGAAATCTTGTTCATGATCGTGTTCTTGAAGTGCTCTTTTGCCCTACAGATGATCAAGTTGCAGACATCTTCACCAAGTCTCTTACAGAAGCGAAGTTTTCTAAACTTCGATCTATGTTAGGAGTTCAGGAACTTGTCATTAAGGGGGGATAGGCTCTAATGCCTCCTTCCTTCTCCTAATAGTGTCACTTTTGTAAATCCTTCAATCCTATCCCAAGTTGTTCTTAAGGGGGGATGTTAGGATATTTAGACACTTAGGAGTCAGTTAAGATCAACTTGTGTAATATATCCGTTAGGGATAGTGTGTTTCTTTAGTATGCATTAGTATGCATTTGTAAATACTTAATCCGACGGTCACGATATGTTTCCGACATAGAGTGATCCGACGGCTCAACTTCTCTTAGATCAAACCTAACCTTGATCCGTGGCTTAACACCCGATTGGTCCATGATCTCTATTTAAAAAGCATGGAGGGTCATTGTTTAGTTGATCGATTATGAGAAACTCATTTGTAACTTTCTTTCTTTGCATAATAAATTGTCCCGTAGAAGCTATTTGGCCGGGGCCGTGGAGTGTTTCCCTCAAGAGGGTTTAAACCACGTCAAAACATCGGTGTGTTGATCTGTGATCTGTTTGTGTGAAGTGGTTGCTCTTGGTGTTCGGTCCTTTGGTAGTACCCTGTGTACCCGAACAACTTGTGGTTCCCATTGAACCCCATTTTCCCCTATTTTTCCTCCTGTACGCGAGATACTTCATTACACCTCGCGTATACACATGCTGCATCACTATAGGCTCCGTACATCGACTTTTTGGTAAATGATAGTAAAAACTCTACTTTTTACTCCAAAAATCGTCCATTATGACCTTTGGCCCTCCATGTATCTTGAAACGACTCGATTCAACCTTTACCTACCTTTGGAGGGTTTTATATTGAGATCTTATGGTGCATGGAAGGAGGAGAAGGAGAGAGCATCGAAACTCTATTGGATTTTTTCCATAGCTTGAGTCTACATCCATTGATCCTAGTTGTTGTGAACCCTTTATGTTCACCTACCAAACTCTTCCATATCTTGTGAAGGACTCATTCCTTTACTCGTGAGTTTTCCATTGCATGGGGGATTGAAGTGGTGGAGGAACAAGTGGAGGGACCTAGTTCTTGGTTCAGATGAGTTGCCGACAAGAGGTTGTATCATGTACTTCTTGTTCATATTAATAGAAATACTCATTTTTTCGTCCAATTGATCTTGTGAATGGTTGTTTAATATCATTGGGTAACATTTGCTTATTATATCATGGACTATGCTATTGTTTATGCTAACATCTTTCATATATTATATGCACTTGCTTGTGTTTATTGTTGAGACTAAGCTGCAGGTTCAAGTGTAGATATTTGAAAGCTCAACGGGGATCTACATCAAACGTCTGGTTGAAGGTTGGTATTTTATTCCACATCTTAGCATTTACATTTATACACAATTGCATTGGGAATTGAGTTGATTTCGGGTAGTCATATTGTTGTGGTCTACCCCGATCCATAGGAAGTTTTTCTCCGTAACACCAACTAAATTTTCCATTCTTTAACGGCAGGTCCAGCAAATCCAGATCAGAGATTAAGTCTTCCATCATCTTGGTGAAGGGGTCCCTAACTTTAGAACCGCCCTACTTCTCCCCTATTACTTAGTTGTGTTGAAGTCACTGGCAAAGATAAGATCTTTCCCACGCAACTCCTCCTTAAGAGAGGAGAGCTCGCTCCAGAAGGATTACTTATCTCTGTAGTGAGTTGGTCCATAAACGTTGCAAATGAACAGGGAATCTATATCATCCTTCCCTTGTAATTCTGTCAGCAACCATTTAGGGTTTTCTCTGACCAATTTTATATTGAAATTGTTAGAAAAAAAGGAGGTTGTTCCTCCAGAATCCCCTCTAGAGCTTACGGATTTTCATTGGAAGTTCTTCCAGAACAAATGTGAGAGTGCCAAAACCTCCACGTCAATCATTTTGGTCTCTTGGATTAACAAAAGATCTGGTCTTTCTGATTTGATGAAGTCTTTTAGAGCCTCCACTTTCGTCTGTCCACCTAGACCCATGCAATTCCAAGAGATGGCTTTCATTACTTCTTGAGCGATTGTGATCCTACTCGGGATCTACCTTCCACTCTTGCCCCTCCTAATTTTTTAGGGTTTTGTAGAAGATTAGTTTCCTCAAGGATCCTTTGCCTTCCAAGATCTAGTTCTCTTTCTGATTCCTACTCCCTATGGTACCTTTGATATTTTCTTCCTCTAGTGTTCAGGGGCAGTCCTACATCCTCCAGATCGAGGGATTGGGAGGAGGAGCACTCAGGAGTGAAACTCTGCAAGACAGCTTTGGTGTGCTTAACCAAATCTGCCCAAGAACCTCCTGGTGTGAGGGAGTCTTCTGAGACATGTTCACACCTTTCCTCACTAGGAGAGGTGGCAGGGATTTTTTCCATTACAAAGGCCTCTTGATTTTGTTCATTTGAGATATTTTCAGTTGATGGGATTTCACCTTCTTCCATGTTCAAAGCCTGAAATTGATTACTAGTTGAGGATTCCTTGCCTTCCTTCGAATGTTCCTTATTTTTTTATGGCTACGACCAATTTGCTAATAAAGCATGAGGGGGCATTTTTCTTCCCTTTTTGACCTACTTCCATCCTTCTTCTTGAGTTTTCCCTGGGTTTTCATGGGCTAATTTTGGGCAGTTTTTGACAAAATGACCGTACTCATGGAATTTTTTGCACTTGAAAGGAAGCTGCTCGTAGTCTACCTTTTGCAGGTGTTCCCATACATCCATACACAAACTCGTGACTTCAGGCAGACCTTTTTCCAGATCTACCTTCACGCAAATCCTATAACACGAGAACAGAGGCCCCTTTAGTTCTGCCTCATCAATGTATATTCCAAGGGAGCTCCTAATCGCTTGAAGAGTTTCATCATTCCAACAATGCAACGGAAGGTGTGGGAGGCGAACCCAGACCGGAATCGCGAAGGGTACATCCTTTTCAGGATCAAAGGCTAAACTCCAGCGATTTAAGTACAGACCCCGAGGACCCATTTCTGTTTTGGAGAAAACTTCCTATGGCTTGGGGTAGACCACAACATATAGCTGACTACCAGAAATTAACTCAATTCTCAGTACTATGCTATATAAATGACAATGCTAAGATAATGAAGAATATAACCAACCTCGATCGAAACGTTTGATGTAGATCTCCGTTGGAGCTTTCAATCCGTGCACTTGAATCTGCAAATTAGTCTTGACAGCCAATATACAACAAGCACATATAATATATAAATGATATTAACATCATCAATAGCAATAGTCCACGATATTATAAGTAAATGCAACCCAATGTAGTACAAACAACATTCACAACATTAATGGATGAGAATATGAGTACTTCTATTAATAAACAACAAGAAGTACAATGTGATATGACCTCTTGTTGGCAACCAATCTGAACCAAGATCTGGGTCAATCCAATTGTGCCTCCACCACTTCAATCCTCCATGGAATGGAAAACTCAAACTATGATATGAGTTTGGAAGGTGAACATAAAGATTCACAACTACAAGGATCAATGAGTGTAGACTCAAGATAGGGAAAAAATCCACTAGAGTTCTCTTGCTCTCCTTTCTCCTCCCGTCCATAAGCCATATGTGCTCAATATATAGTCCTCCCAAAGGTAAGTGAAAGGACACATCGAGGAGTTTCGGGGAAAATGGAGGGCCAAAGGTCACCCTATGACTACTTTTTGGGAGTAAAAATTAATAAACTAGTGATTTTTACCATTTTACATGCTACTCGTGGGCTATAGCGATGCAACTCACTGGTACGCCCACTGTAGTGATGCAGCTAGCGTACAAGGAAAAAAATAGGGAAAAATAGTGTCTGAAGGATATAAAGTGGATCTGAGTTAGTAAAATGGATCCTGCAGGCCAAAATGTGTTGATGCTCACAAGGTGGAAAATTACGCTATAACATGCACATAACTATAGTATAGTTGAAGATTTGGCCCAGGCTTCGTGTGCGATGTCTACACTTGAGCTAATCCATACTTATCCAACTCAAAGGAGGACCTTACTTTCAGCGTTAGGGGCCCTCGATCCTGCATATAGTCAAGTGGTCACTTTCGATTTTGAGAATTGGAAGCCTCGTCTACCCCACCATGCCGCTTTTCAAACCCAAGTTGTGTCTTGCAACACTAAGATTCATCAGACAACCGTAGATGAGAGTGCCTCCACATGCGTTATGTCTTTATCATGTTGGAAGGCTTTAGGATCACCTGACATGGTTGCTCCTGTCACCATGTTGAAAGATTTCAACGACCACCTTTTCCATCCTCATGGAATTATCCCAACGTTTCCTATAGAGCTACAGGGAAAAGTAGTCAAAGTGGATGTGGAAGTGGTTGATTCCCCACTTGACTATAATTTATTACTAGGAAGAAATTGGACTCAAGCTATGATGGCAGTAGTCTCTTCGATCTTTTGCATTATCAAGTTTCCACATGAGGGAAAGATTGTAACAATTGACCAACTATCCTTAAACAATAGTGAGTTCAATCAATATCATGGATCCAATATTCCTTTAATATCCCAGTCCACAAGGAATTGTGAAAACATTGGTGTGGGGATGTATCCTTCTTTAATGGGAAATTTTAATCTTCCCCCACCTGATTTGCAAGTTAATGCATCTAGGGTGCACACAATTTCAATAGTTGCCACACCTTTCACAAATAAGGAGTCTCAATTTAAGTCTTCGTACTTTGGAAACCCTTGGAAGTGTTTGGCCTCTGAAGTTGGGTGTAGTCAGAGCAACCAACCTTTATATATCTTGTCTACAATTGCTACTGAGAAGAAGCCTCTGATTTCATGTTCACCTTCTTGGGACTCAGTCTTGATAGTTGACCAAGTGATCCATCCAATAGGGTCATTGGAGCTTGCTCTCCACACTATCGATCCAACTGAATGTGTGTACATGCGTTCTATCTTGGATTATATACTTCCTTTTAACGAAGTTTTCCTAGAGTCTATAATACAGTCTTCCATTCATTTGAATTTTGATCCAGTTGCAATTCAATATAGCCCCGATTTTCCTTTGGAGTTTGATCTTACTGATTATAAATATCCAGACACTACTACTAATGAGTCTTTGTTGGAATATTTAAACCCATCCATGTCATTTAATACCGTAGGATAACATTATTGATCATTTTTGAATAATTCCTAGGTGTTTGATAATTTAGATGAAGAATGTTTAATTAATTAGTTATTTAAATGTTACTAATGTTTTAAATGTGAGTGCTTAGTTTTAATTAGAGAGGTTAAGAAAGCTATCATGCACTCAAAACTGGATGAAACCCCATCTCCAAACTAGGTAGAAACCCCATTTCCAAAGTAATTAGAGAGGTTAAGAAAGCTATCATGCACACAAAACTGGATGAAAGACTAAAGAAGCGCTTAATCCCAACCCAAGAGATGATACCTAGAATCTATGGCCTTCCTAAAATTCATAAAGAGGGGGTTCCTCTTCGACCTATTGTCAACACTATAGGATCCCCCACCTATGAACTTGCAAAATATGTAGCTAGAATCCTAGGTCCCCTAGTAGGAAATACAGATTCCTTCATCAAAGACTCTAGCGAATTTGTGAAGTTAATCAAAGATGATAAGATAGGACCTAAAGACATGATCCTTAGCTTTGATGTGGTTTCACTCTTCACAAAGATACCTCTGAATGAGGCCATCCAAGTCATTAAATAGGGTACCAACCCTCACACAACTAGGTTAGTAGAAGTTTGCCTTAGAACACCTTTTTCAGCTTCCAACGAGAATTTTATGAACAAACCACAGGGGTAGCCATGGGATCGCCCCTATCACCCATAGTGGCAAACCTTTTCATGGAAAATTTTGAGAAATAAGCTCTAGACTCCTACCCGTTGAAGCCAACAAGATGGAAGAGATATGTAGATGACACCAATGTGATCTGGCCACATGGTGAGGATGAACTAAATAAGTTCTTTATACATCTTAACAATCTCTCCCCAAACATAAAGTTCACAATGGAACTAGAGGAGAATGGGAGCATCCCCTTACTTGATGTCCTTTTAATTAGAAAAGAAGATGGTGCATTAGGACACAAAGTCTTCAGAAAAAAGACTCATACTGAGAGCTACCTCCACACAGACTCTCACCACCACCCATCCCAGAAGATAGGGGTTCTTAACACCTTAGCAATTAGGGCCTAAAGGATCTCAGATGTAGAACATATTGAGAAATAAAAATACCACCTCAAGGAGGTCTTCGTAAACATAGGTTACAAGCCCAAAGATATCATAAAATCTCTAAACAAAGCCCTCAATAAGAACCATGCTAGTATGAAAACCTCCAATAACGAGACCAACAACCCAAGAGATTACCTCCCTTACATTCAAGGGGTCACGGATAAGATCTCTAGAATCCTTAAAAAGAATGATATTACAACTTCTTTCAAACCCCTAGAGACCACTAGACAAAAAAATGAGATCCGTAAAAGACCCGATTGATCAAAGACAATTTATGGGTGTTTATAAAGTCCCATGTTCTTGCAAGATGTGTTATATAGGTGAGACAGGACGTTCCTTCCATACCTAATTAAAATAACATGGAGCTGACATAAGGAATGATCGTACCCGAACCTAGGCCCTTGCAGAACACTGTGCCAAAACTAAACACCAAGTTTGCCTAGAAGACACCAAAATCATCGCAAAAGAAGACCACTACTTCAAAAGGAAATTTGGGGAAGCATTAGAAATAATTAAACTCCCAAACAATCTGAATAGGGATGGAGGATTTGAAGTCATCGCCAGTTGGCTTCCCTCTTTACTCAACCGCAAGTCAAAAAGATAACCCTCTTAGTCAATTTTCCTAACCTTTAAGAACATAAATATGAATCTAGACCTATTCTGTAAAAAACTTCAAATTTAATTGTAACATAATCATCCTTCCTTTGAATTAAGAATACACTTTATCTAGGTTAAATACACCCTCACTATTATGGTTTTCCAACTAACCCTTTACCACTCTCAACATTGCTTCATAACCAAGGAACTTTCATTATATATATATATATATATATAATTAAAAAATCCTTATAACAAGAGCCACGAGATGGAAATGTCCCCGACATTGCTACATGCTCTTGCGAGAGAAATATTGTTGTGGGAGGAATGACAAAAAACCATAAGCTAATAGAGAAGAGCAATTGTCTAACAAGATGGATGCGTAAATGTAATGTTGCCGATCAAACACTTAGGAATGAGGAATGAGCTACCGACGCCATTTTTTCTTTTAAATTTTCACATTTATATATAGTTAGAGTTCCATATGTTAGTTTTTTTGTTGATCTACATTTAAGTCGTATCTTATTTCTTATTTAATAAATAACTCACAATATCCATATCTCTTTTTCATTAATGATATGATGTGAGCAATCAATGAATGCTTACGTACACAATATATAAGTTTTGGTAACAACATGGCAAATAAATGTTACTTCTTTGTAAACAATATATTGTTGCATCCTTTGGATCTTTACTATACTTGCCGATAAATATATACAAATTCTCTTCTTCAACTTGATTTTTAGATGTTTCATAAGATTATCTTTTAAAAAACTTTACATAACACAATATTTATGATTCTTTTTTTATTATAAGTATTTTCATTTGCATTTGAAGTTTTTTTTGTCATGCAAAAGCAAATTTTAATGGAAAAACCACCTTAAATAGTTTGGACATATATCATCCATATTGTTATTCATCTTCTTTCTCCATTTTTTTCTTTTAAATAATGACATTTACATTTGAATCATGTTTTTTAAATGACAAGCCCCACTTAAATGGTTTAGACATATATCATCTATTTTCATGTTATGCTTGATTATATCTTTAACAAAAGCAATGGAATATGATCTAGATTTAAATATAAATTTGAATTGTCATATTTTCATCCATATTGTTATTCATCTTCTTTCTCCATTTTTTTCTTTTAAATAATGACATTTACATTTGAATCATGTTTTTTAAATGACAAGCCCCACTTAAATGGTTTAGACATATATCATCTATTTTCATGTTATGCTTGATTATATCTTTAACAAAAGCAATGGAATATGATCTAGATTTAAATATAAATTTGAATTGTCATATTTAAATATAAATTTGAATTGTCATATTTAGAATATAGAATTAAGAATTTAGTTATATTTAAAATTTATGAATTACACCCAATTGACAATTAATTGTTATTGATATTATCATATAATGCATATATTTATGTGCATTGTAGTTTGAGATCTGAGATTTCTGTGGTGAGAGTCTTCAAAGTTTATGGAGATCCCACAATGTACATTTTGCATCGTTATTGATATTATCATATTCGAATAGGAACATTAAATATAATAATACAAAATGCTTTTGTTGACCTTATTCAGTATCTTCTCCAATAAAAACATTACATTACAGGTAATTTAGAATTTGAATTTGATTCCATGTCAACGTATTTTATTCTGGGTACTTCATTGCAGTGGCTACACGGTATTGAAATTTACAGAAGGGCGCTTCGAACTCAATTTATAACATCACTTAAAGTGTGCTACAGGGCCATCCCTCTTCGCTCTCCACTTGCTCTGCTTCTCCATCGTCACTACACTCTTGTTTTTCCGCCCTCAAATATATTGTAAAGCAATGATCTTCTATCTTTACTATACTACTCCACGATCCAAAATATAAAGAGAGCTCGCACTGCCAAGACTCCTGAGCCAAATGCTTGGAGTACCCCGCACAGGTAGAATCCCATTAAAGTTATAAATACAAAATATGAGTAAAGCGTGCATTACGTAATTCATCATGGCATTCTAAACTGCTTTTTAATGGAGCGACGACCTAACACAGTTGGGTGTTTTCCTATGGGTTGCCTGCAGCATATTTACAGATGGATTTAATGTAACATACGATCGTACTTCTCTCAACATCAATGGCCAGCTAAAGCTTCTGATCTCAGGATTATTCATTACCCTCGCAGCAATCCTGACGTGGGTATCTTCTTTCTTCATGCTATATAATTTTTATGATTATAAAATACTATGGATTGAGTATATATTTTGTTAACAGATGTGGTCTGGGCTAATAGACAAAACAAAAAATGGAGGACCGCATGACACTGAAACATACGTTTTCTGGAATATGCACGAGCCCAGGTGCGGTCAGGTAATTGTGTTGTTATTTCCATTCTTCAGATGGATATATCTCATGAATTATATTAACTGCGGAGAGAGAAGCTAATTGTTCTATAAGGCCAGAGTTAAAATGAATGTATTCTATCCTGGCCAATTCCATTCTACTTGTTATGACTGCTATATTGTCTAAGAAATAAACATTATTTTATTATTGCAGTACAGCTTTGAGGGAAGATGGGATTTGGTTAATTTAGTAAAGTTAATACACTCGAAAGGACCATGCGATTTGAGAATCGGGCCATACATCCAGTCTAAATGGAGTTATGGGTCCATTCATTCTCATTCGCAAGTTTCTCATTGATGATAATGCTTTATAATAATTAAGTGTAGCTATGTCTTAAATGGTTTTTAGCATTTATTTTTTAAGAATCAAAATCAAATCAAATTTGTGAATGGGATATATCCTCAGCTGCTCTCCATGAGTTAGACATTGTGTATGTTTTCGTAGACGGAATACGACTCCTGCATTCGTCATCGTTCATGAAATGATCATGAAATGATCAAACCTTGATACCTTAGAAACATGTGGATTAACACACATAGACAGTGGCTACTGGTTGTAGCTTGGGTGGTTGGGGATTGATTGTTACCCTCCTAACCCAAGTTCAATTCTTGTAAGTGGCATGATGATGCTCTTGTTGAGCCCCTTTATAATAAATGTGTGGATTATGTGTAGATATGGCCAGATTCTCGTGATGGAATATCAGACATTGACACATATACCTGGGAGTAGCCCTTTAACAATTGGTAAACCACCTTTAAAAAAAAATCATAGTCAGTATCAGGATTTTCTTTCAAACTATGTTTTTGTTGTGGTCCGCTTTTCTTCTCAGCCTTGTTTTTGTTGTGGCTGATTTCAAGAGCTTACTTTGTTATTGTAGTGGGAAAAATGAAATTTTCATATGCAACCCTATTACGAAAACATGGAACCAAATTTTCTTCCAAGCCCTGTTTTTGTTGTGGGCGATTGCAAGAGCTTGCTTTGTTGTTGTAGTGGAAAAAATGAAATTTTCATATGCAACCCTGTTACGAGAACCTGAATAGAACTTCGAGATCTTCCTGAGCATAAAAGGTTCAATTTATTTTCTCTGGCTTTTGATAAGTGTGTTATATGTTGTACTCTTCTCACAGGAAGGAATTCTACAGCAGGCAATTTCAAGTGTAATAAATGGACTCAGTCAAAGATACCTGTACGTAATTTAATTCAGCCACCAAGGGAGGGGTTACATTCAAATGGAAAATATTAATGGTTAACCGTTAAATGATGTATACGATGAAGAGAGTCTTAGCATAATGAAGAGAGCCTCAACACAGTTACTTTGGATGTCCAACAAAGACTATGGAACACAATCAAAGGGCTTACATTGAGTTGAAAGTTTTGAAAGTTCTGAAATTGGTTGAAAGTTTTGAGATATGTAGCATTCTTTTGAATCTGATGCCCAATGTTTTGTCTGTAGAATTCTCAAACTGTCAAAATTTTAGTAGTTTTTCTCGGTAGACTGTATATCCAAGTTTTTAATTCTTAATTTTATTTTCATGCTAGTTAGAAATTTTATGAAGAAACCTAACCTCTTTAAATATACTAATATACCACAGAAAATGTCCTAAAAATTACTTTGAAAGCTTTTCCCTGTTGTTTGGTAAGCGTTATTTTATCATGAAAATACATCTTCAAAAGTTTGGCACAAGATATTTCCAATTGCAAAATCAATTTTACATCCTCTTGCAACCTTAGGTGGCAATGTCGGGGACATTGCCACCTCGTGGCTCTTGTTATATTAATTAACTTAGCAGCCCTATTATTAAAGGCCTTAAACAATAACTAGTTAATTAATTATTATGATTTTAGGTTTTAAATTAATACTTTGCATAGTTTAATTAAAGCATTCAATTAGTATAATTAAAACTAAGCTCTCACATTTAAAACATTAGAAACATTTAAATAACTAATTAATTAAACATTCTTCATATAAATTATCAAACCCTATTCTTAATTCACCAAATAAACCCTAATTTCCCACAGTCGATCATAAGTTATCTCTCTATCTCTACTTATCCCACTACTAATACCTTAGATCTCATGCTCTCCACAAGATTGACTTTGCGTCGTGATGATGAATCCTGGTATGGATTCGAAATGTCAACCTCGTAACTTTGAAACTGTGGATTCTCCAAGATCACCTGGAACAAACAACCACAAAAATCTTGCAACCGGAAAGAAAAAAGAAAAAAAGACGCTTATGTTTGATAAGTTTGTGTGATCGTGGAGGAGTTAACTCACAACTCCCTACCTCCACAATCCTAGATTAGCTATTAGGTTTGTTTCTAACCAGAATAAAACCTAAAATCCTATCTCAAATTATTGATTGCTTGCTTAAAATGTACTTTCAAAACAAGTAAAACAGGTGCAACTAAAGAAAGAATGTTATTTAACTGAAATATGAAGCACTGTACTGCCACAATCATGCACTTTTCACTTTCAATTTATTTCCAATGCAAGTTCTAAAGATATGATTCGGAATGCAAATACAATTTTCCATATAAAATGTAATTTTTTGGTCTTTTCAATGCATAAGGAAACTAAAAATTTATATCCTAAATGCAAACTCAAAACTTGAACTAAACAAAAGAAAATAATCAAAGAATTTTTGTTTTTGATATAAAGCAATTCCAAATCCTTTAAGACACTTACAAAGTACTCAAACAACACTACATTAACACTAAACCAATATTTTTATTATTTTTCCAAAATGAGAAACAAAAATCAAACTAAAACTAAAACACAACCAAATCAAATGCAAAATCTTCTTGATCTCCTTATCAAACAGTAAAAGCGACCATAAACATTAGACTTCTCATTCATGTAAGCATGTCAAATTGGGAAAAGTACAAATGAAGACTTTTAGACTCAAACAAGGCAAGAGACCTACTAAGAAACATGTTTTGGTAAAGCCAATTTTGCATACAACAAATGCAATCAAGGTTCTAAACAACCAAAAGAATGCTTGAGCTTTCACTTCAAAGGAAAGACCAAAAGAATAGAAACTCAAGAGCACAAGAACCCTACCAAAGGAGGACATTTCACTCAAAAAGGTACAAATTTACCCAAACACACTCAATAGGATCCAAATCTAATCAAACGGGACCAAATAGGTTCAGATAGATCAAAATTGGGTAAAAAACACCAAATTGGTTCAAAGAGCTCCAACTTGGGTCTAGAGGCTCCAAATTGTTCCAAACAATCCCAAATTGGCTCCAAAATATCCCTAAAATCAAGTTAATATCAATCAAAATGTTAATATCACACTTCCAAGGGGTCCTACTCAGACCAAGGATCAACAAAGACTCCAAAAAATCCAACCAAACCCTCCCAAATAGGCCTGAAAATGAAAAAGTCACCTACATGAGGCACGTGTTGGTGAATTACTAGCACAATAGTGTGTAACACGTTGGCGAGGATACCATCATCAGTGTGTATCTAGCAAACACACACTTGTAAGCATTATCTCCTGCGCATGGGTACTGGAAGTCTCCAAAAAAGCAAATCCAACTCAAAAATTACCAATGGAAGGGTTTATTAAATCCCAAAGACTATTCCTAACTTGAAATTAGACTCAGAACTTCAAGCAAACTGGAAAAATAACCTTGGAAACCCCAAAGTAGACAGGATTATCCCCAAAGGAGTCACCATTTTTTTTTTAGGAAAAATTTCCTATGGCTCGGGTGACGCCGCCAACATACTAGGGTTTGAAAACCAGACACCTAAGGTTCTGCAGCAAGCAAAATCAATAAAGAGTTTGAAGGACAAGAGGTATGTGTACCTTATTTCTGAAGGTTGATTCTAGACTTCTCCTTGAATCCTTGAGCTTTCCTCTTGATCTCCAATCCATGAACCTACAAAACCAATTCAAAAACCTTCCTCAAACCTATTTGACTACAAATAATAATTGACATTCTAATATAGCATAAAATACTAATCTATGAACATCAATAAGAAATAAAATATAGTACAAACGTAAAAATAACTATTTGGAAAGGTAAGAATGTCTATTCTTTCATTAATGAATGAAGCAAGTACAATATTACCTTCCTTCTATTCAAGCACCTCACCAAACCTTTGATTCAAGATCTCCTGCTTCTCATCTCCAAGAATCCCAACCTCAAATCAAATGCATTAGGGTTTGGTAGCAACTAGGGCATGAATGATGGGGAAGGGAATAAAAATTTCTCCAACATAACATTACTTGGGATAACAGTCCCCTTCATGGCTAATCTCCCTCTCTTTTATGGTGAAAGAAGAAGATTGGGTCGAGGAGGGAGCAGTTGTAACCGAGGAGGAAGTTCCAAAACCACCCAATTTTTGAGATTTTTTTATATTTTTTGGCTTTTTAAAGGCACATTATAGTGATATAGGGAGAAGGGTGTGCACCACACGCTGGTGAGCCATGTGCAACAAGCACATGGGTGAAAAAATGGGCAAAAACTGCCAATTTTAGGGCTTTTCAAGGGGTGTTTTGGTCTCCAAATGTGGTCAGAAGCTCCCAAACTACTAGATGAATCATGAATAAGTTAATGCCATCTTATTTAGCTTCCAAATATGTCAAGTTTCCATCCATAGTGTCCTTTTATGTGACCCACACTAGCTTCATGAAGTGTCGTCATGAGAGCACAACATGCAAGTGTCGTCACGGACGAAGAAGTGCAAAATTTGGTTATAAAAAGAGGCCAATTTTAGCTAGTGAGGGAAAATTCATGAAGGCAAGTAGGTCCAAGGAGAAATCAAGTTTCCTAAACAAACATACATGCACCTATGGTTTGAAATTCCTAGATGGAAAGTCCAAAACGGAAGGCAAAAAATATAACATAGGTTAATAAAAGAAGTTTGAACACACCCATTCACATATTTGGTCATTTTGAGAATTCATATTGAGATCTATGTGCATCTTAGAGTCTTGGGTGGTGTCCCCCTTTCCAGCATTGATTGATGTGCACCTTTGCATTCATTGATCCAACTAAGATATTGAGAGATCTTTCTTGTGAGATTTTCAATGGCTTAGATCTAGATTCAATAGGACAACTTCACATGGAATATTTATGAGAATGAGAGAAGAAGAATAAAGAAGATAATTTGTGGAAAAAACTATGTATCTTATTCATCAATATGATTACAATATATAATACATATTCCATGGAAAAAATCGAATGCCTTAGAGGCAAGTTGAAAAGCACAAAAAGAAAAGGCTTACTAAAGACAAAAAAAAACCCTAGGTGTTAAAAAACACTTTCCTAAACAGTCTAAAGGCTCATGAATTGGTTGAATATGGTATGGAATCTCATGAGTGAGGTAAATGGAATGTAATTATGGATTTAGGAGAGAATAAGAGATGTGGAGGTCGAATTTACCAAGTGGTAAGAGTTTCCAAGTCAACTAGCTTTTCCTTATCCACTAGAAAGTAGAAAAAACAGGATAAAGTTGTCTAAATCATGAAACTATCTTTCTAATTCAGGAATAGAATAAAATCAAATATAATCCAAGGAAATATTATCCAGAATTTATCCAAATTCATTTTGGTGAATTAGGATAGCATGTGGTCACTAAAAGACAAAACTCACCCTATTTACCTAGTCAAAACTTAGGAAATTAATCATAAATGATTAATTAATGATGTCCTAAGTCTAAAATGGTATGAGTGGGTTTTTTAATACTCCAAAACCCCCCCTTAAGCCTGAATTTATGTGGTGGAAATCAGAAAAATATCATAAATATAGTGCCCAAGCAACAAGGCTTATGGTCACCCCAATACAAAAATAACTAGTCCATGTAAAACGAGGAAACAGGGAAAACCTCATGGGAGCAAAACCCTCCCTCAAAAATGGACATGTTGTTGGTTGTGGAGCCAGTGGTTGTGGAGCCAGATCTTCCAATCTCATAGATTATATTGTGTTAGCCATGCACCCAGAGGATTGTACACTCATTCCCCTACCTTGAGGTTAGGGGGGTTTATTTCGCCAACAGTTTTCGGGCCCATGGTTTTGGGTATCCCGTGGTATTTCCCATTATATTTCCCTTATAAAATAAATACATTGTAATACGGCTAGGGTTGATGTATTAGGTTTAATGCATTGTAAAGATATATGCGATCAGGAAAAGAGACTGTGAGACAGTGAAGAGGAAGTGCAGCAGTTGTGCTGCAGGTTGTATCCCTTCACTTTGTTGGACGGTATAATAATAAGGACTGGCAACTTCAGTGTGGACGTAGCCCATCTTGGGGTGAACCACGATATATCTGTGTCTCTCTTGTAATGTGTGTGTGATTATATTTGCATTTATGTTTATTGTTATTGCTCTGCGATCCTGTTTTTCTAACAATTGGTATCAGAGCCAAAGGTCTATTTGGCAGATAAACCCATAGGAAGCTAGGGTTTATGGTTCAAGTGGGAGCAATGGAAGAAGAAGGAAAGTTTAAGGTCAAGAAATTTAACGGCCAAAACTTTCGATTATGGAAGATGCAAATGGAGGACTATCTGTACGAGAAGGATCTATTCCTGCTGTTGGGAGGAAGAGCAAAGCAGTCGGCGGCCATGAAGGACGAAGAATGGGAGGTTCTTGACAGAAATGATCTGGGAACAATATGGCTGAGCATGGATTCGTCGGTGGCTTTCAATATCTCAAAAGAAACGACAACTAAGGGTTTGATGAGCGCACTGGGTAAGTTGTATGAAAAACCCTCGGCCTCCAACAAGGTATTTCTAATGAAGCGTTTATTTAATATGAAGATGTCTGAAAGTGGATCTATTACTGATCATTTAAATGAGTTTAATACTGTTACAAATCAACTAAGTTCTGTAAGTGTGAACTTTGATGATGAGGTTAGGGCTCTTCTAATCTTGTGTTCATTTCCAGAAAGTTGGAATAGCTTGGTCATGGTTGTAAGTAACTCTGTTTCTGGTTCAAACACCTTGAAATTTGATGATGTTATTGGTGTTATTCTTAGCGAGGAAATGCGAAGAAAAAGCAAAGGTGAGACATCAGGTAATGTGTTGACCATGGAGAGTAGGGGAAGACAAAAGGAGAGAAGAAAGAGCCAAGGTAATCGTGGCAAGTCTAAAATGGGCAGATCCAAGTCCAGACTGGGAAAAATAGAGTGCTAGAACTGTGGAAAGAAAGGACATCTGAAGAAAGACTGCAGATCTCTAAAGAAGAAAGGAGATGCACAGCAGGAAACTACCCAGGAAGCAAATATAGCAAGTGATGTGTTACAAGATGCTTTGATTCTTGCATTAGATAATACTAGTGATTATTGGGTAGTAGATTCAGGGGATTCATGTCATGCTACACCCCATATGAAATATTTTCATGATTATGTTCCAAGCGATTTTGGACATGTTTTATTGGGTGATGATGAGCCATGTAAAATTGTTGGAATGGGTAAGGTATGAATAAAAGTTAAGAATGGAACTGATTGGCTGTTGAAAGATGTAAGGCATATTCCTGCTATGAAAAGAAATATGATCTCAACAGGGAAGTTGGGAGATGGCGACTGTCTATCTACATTTGGAGAAAAGTGGTGGAATATCACTAAAGGATCAATGGTGATAGCAAAAGGAGACAGGGTAGGTACATTGTATTTATGTCCTCATAATACTGACCATTCTATCTCTTTAGCTTCCACAGGAACAGATACAGCATTGTGGCATCATAGGCTTGGCCACATGAGTGAGAAGGGGATGCAGATTCTCCACTCAAGGAAGTTGCTGCCAGATTTGAAGCAGGTAAGTTTGGAATTCTATGAGAACTGTGTTTATGGAAAACAGAAGAGAGTCAGATTTCTCAAGGTTGGGAAACAAAAGAAGAATGAAAAGTTAGAGATTGTGCATACAGATGTATGGGGACCGACTCAGGTACAATCTCTTGGTGGCTCTCATTATTATGTTACATTTATTGATGATGCAACTAGGAAAACTTGGGTTTATTGCATTAGACAGAAATCTGATGTGTTTGCTACTTTTAAGAAGTGGAAAGCTTTGGTTGAGAATGAGATAGGAAAAAGGTTGAAGTGTCTCAGATCTGATAATGGAGGTGAATACTGCGGCAAGGAGTTTGATAGTTACTGTTCATACCATGGGATTTGTAGAGAGAAGACAGCCCAGGAACACCACAAGAAAATGATGTGTCTGAAAGGATGAACAGAACGATCAAGGAGCGTGCAAGGTGTATGAGATTGCATGCAGGGTTGCCCTTATAGTTTTGGGCGGATGCTGTAAATACTGTTGTTTATTTAATAAATAGAGGACCTTCAAGTGCTTTCGATGGTGGTATTCCAGAGGAGGCATGGACAGGTAAAAAGGTAAACTACTCATTTCTGAGAATGTTTGGTTGTGAAGCATTTGTCCATATTGATAAAGATAATAGAACAAAGCTTGAAGTTAAATCCAAGAAATGTACCTTTATTGGATATGGGGTTGATGAATTTGGTTATCGCTTATGGGATTATGAAAATAACAAAATCATCAGGAGTAGAGATGTGATATTCAATGAAAAGGTCATGTATAAAGATCAGTTGCAAGGAAAGAAACAGGAAAAGGAAAATACAGAGTACACAGTACTTGATGAAATTAAAGAAAATGAAGTTCCAAAGGTGCTAGAAAATCAAGAACAACAGCAAGTACCTGAAACTCTTGCAACTGCAAGAAGATCTACCAGGTTAAGTAGACTCCTTGAACGATACTCTCCTTCAATGTATTATTTATTGATGACTAATGCTAGTGAACTAGAGTGTTATGAAGAAGCAATGCAGGTGGAAACTAGAAAGAAGTGGGAGCAAGGCATGAATGAGGAGATGGACTCATTGGTAGGAAACCATACTTGGGATTTGGTTCATTTTCCTGTTGGTAAAAGAGCATTGCAGAACAAATGGATTTACAGGTTGAAAGAAGAAGAAGGAGGTAAGAAGCGGTACAAGGAAAGACTTGTTGTAAAGGGATTTGCACAGAATAAAAGTATAGATTTTGATGAAATATTTTCTCCTGTTGTTAAGATGACTTCAATTATGACTATCTTAAGTCTAGTGGCGGTAGAAGATTTGCATCTTGAACAGTTAGATGTAAAAACAACCTTTCTCCATGGGGATTTGGAGGAAGAGATATATATGCAGCAGCCACAAGGGTATGAGGTCAAAGGTAAGGAGAACTTGGTATGCAGGTTGAAGAAGAGCTTGTATAGCTTGAAGCAAGCTCCAAGGTAGTGGTATTTAAAATTTGATAGGTTTATGACAGAACAAGGTTATAGTAGATGTCATTCTGACCACTGTGTTTATTTCAAGAAGCTAGACAATGAAAGATATATTATCTTGTTATTGTATGTGGATGACATGCTTGTTGTAGGGTCTAACATGCAAGATATAAATGTGCTCAAAGGGAAGTTAGCTAATTCATTTGCGATGAAGGATTTGGGTGCTGCAAAGCAAATCCTTGGTATGAGAATAACGAGAGACAAGGAAAATCGCAAATTGAAATTGTCTCAGAGTGAGTACATACAAAAGGTGTTGTAGAGGTTCAAAATGCAGATTGCAAACCTAGTTAGTACACCTTTGGAAAGCCATTTCAGTCTAAGTAAGGAAATGTGTCCCAAGACACAGGAAGAGATAGATTACATGTCCAAGATTCCCTATCAATCAACAGTTAGCAGCTTGATGTATGCCATGGTGTGTAGAAGACCAGATATTGCACAAGCAGTGGGAGTTGTGAGTAGATATATGAACAATCTAGGTAAAGAACATTGGAAGGCAGTATAGTGGATTCTCAGGTATTTGAGAGGTACTACTACTCAAGCATTATGTTTTGGAGGTTCAGACACTGTTCTATAGGGATATGTTGATGCAGATATGGCAGGTGATAAGGATAGCAGGAGGAGCACAACAAGGTATGTGTTTACTGTAGGTGGAACAGCAGTAAGTTAGATTTTGAGATTGCAAAAGGTTGTTGCACTTTCAACAACGGAAGCGGAGTATGTTGCTGTTACAGAGGCTAGTAAAGAGATGATTTGGTTGCAAAGGTTTATGGAGGAAGTGGGTAAGAAGAAAAAAGATAGCAGGTTGTATAGTGACAGCCAGAGTGCCATTCATCTTGCAAAGAACTCAGCATTCCATTCCAGGACTAAACATATACAACTCAAGTACCATTTCATACGCTCTGTTCTGGAAGATGAACTGTTGAAGCTGGAAAGATACATACTAGCCAGAATCCTGCAGACATGTTCACAAAGGTAGTGACCAGAGAGAAACTGAGTTCCTGCTCGGTTTCAGTTGGCCTTCTAGCATGAAGGTGAAGATGAGAAAATTGCCAAGTCCAAGGTCCAACAAGTACAACAGCAGTGGAGTTGTTGTGATCAGTCTCCAAGTGGGCCCATGGTTTTGGGTATCCCGTGGTATTTTTCCATTGTATTTCCCTTATAAAAGAAAGACATTGTAATACGGTTAGGTTGATGTATTAGGTTTTATGCAATGTAAAGATCTCTGAGATCGGGAAGAGAGATTGTGAGATAGTGAAGAGGAAGTGCAGCAGTTGTGTTGCAGGTTGTATCCCTTCACTTTGCTGGATGGTATAATAATAAGGACTGGAAACTTCAGTGTGGATGTAGCCCATCTTGGGGTGAACCACGATATATCTGTGTCTCTCTTGTAATGTGTGTGTGCTTATATTTGCATTTCTGTTTATCTCTGCAATCCTATTTTTCTAACACATGCTTGGAAGTATCATATTATCTTGTTCCTCATTTGGAGGAGTTGAATGAGCTGAATTGGTTGCTTCTGAGTAACAGACTTGATGAAGAGATTGTGAATGTCATGATCATGCATCAGTGCATCAATGTGTTGTAGGCAAGAATCATGTGTAGAGGCTCCATGAAGCTCATCTTCTGATAATGGAGGAGCATCATATGAATTCTTATTGTAGTTATAACATATATAATATGATATGGAAACATAATCAATGATAGAAATAAGATATGTGCAAACTCCTTCCCAAAGAGAATCAATGGACTCAACAGGATCAACTTCTTGTGCAGCTGCAATGTGGTGCACTAGTTCTTGTACCTTCTTCTCAAACTGATGTAGAACCTTTTTAATATTGTAAAGGATATCATGCAGCTCTAAAATATCATAATTTTATTCATATGGAGCAGCAAACAAAAAGGGTGGAGAGTCTCCATGATCGGATAGAGTTTCAGTAGGGAAAAAGTGAACAACTAGGTCACCCTGACAGCTGAGCGAGCTTGGAGAGCTTGACTTGAATTTTGAACCATGAGTGATGGGGTTAGGTCCAGATGTGTGAAATATAAGTCCAATGATGGCCAAGGACATGTCTATCAAACCGATGAAAGATATGGCAGACATAAGAACAATAGAGACAAGTGACACACTGTAGGAAACCATGGAATTGTGTGGTTTCTTAACTGGAGAACTTGTGGGTTGTAGGGTATTTTGTGCATCCAATGGTTGGAAAAATGGTGTGGGAGGTGTCATGACCTATATATAATACTTTATATCATCTTCAAAATCATAATCTAAAATATTTGAATGGAGGTGGAAATACCTTTCAGAAGACAAGTCAGAAACTAGTGAAAAATGACTAGGTTTGAGAGGAGACTTGGGTGAACTGACTGGAGATTGTACCAAGGAAGAGGTGGAGGTTTATGATTATGATATATCAGAATGTCAATCAAAATCAGAGACATAAGAATTATTTTTCACTCTAGTACTCAAAGCATAAGTGTGATTACCTTGGAGAGAGGCCTTGAGACAGTGTTCTTGCTCTACAACAAGCTTGCCTTGTTCTTTTCTTGCAAAGTCAGGAACATCTATGTTATGCTCTTCAAGCATCTTGGCCATGATGTCCAATTTATTTTTGAAACAAGATTTCTCAGGATGAGTGCCTTTGCAGCAATAAGAACACTTGGGCTTCTCCTTCTTCATCTTCTTGGCTTTGGAATCTTCATCAGAGTCCTCTTCATCTGACAACATCTTTTGTTTGGATTTGACATTCTTGAAACTCTTTGCTCCATGAGAAACAAGTGAAAAGTCCTTGTAGGGTGTTAGATCCCTCATTTGGACCAGCTTATCCTTCTCCTTAGTGAGTGAATGAATGAACGCACCCAAGGTTTGCATCTTCCAATTGGGAACTACAAGTCTTGTAGTATGAAGAGTAGACACAAATACTGAGTATTCAGAGATCAATTTTGATAGAATGGTAAGGATTAGCTGCTCATTCTTCTTATCTATGCCACATTGCTTGAGTTGAAGCACCAGTTTCTTGAATTTTTAGATGAACTCTTCCATTGAATCGAAATTACTTGGACTAAGTGAGATCAACTCAATCTCCAATAAATGACCTCTGAGCTCGTCCTGTTTTCCAAAGAAAGACTCTAGCTTTGTCCACACTTGATTTGGAGTGGATAGAAAGTCAATATGGAATAGAAGATCTGGAGATACAGAGAGACAAAGTAACCCACAAGCTTCATCAATCCTCTTGAACCATTTGGATTTTAATGCAACAGCTCATGGCTAAGTTTCAAGCCCCGTAGTGACTCTATACAATCCTTTGCTTTGAAGCTGGATGATCATATGCGCCTTCCAGTCAAAGTAGTTGAAGGGAGTGAGAGTCATAGATTTAGCTTGATTTTGATCCATGTTGATGCGCTCCTGGTGATGGCAATACCCTGCAAAAAACACACTTGAAATTGTTTTGAATCAATCTAGCTCTGATACCATGTGAAATTTTCAATGGCTTAAATCTAGATTCAATAAGACAACTTCACATGGAATATTTATGAGAATGAGAGAAGAAGAATAAAGAAGATAATTTTTGGAAAACACTCTGTATCTTATTCATCAATATGATTACAATATATAATACATATTCCTGGAGAAAATCGAATGCCTTAGAGGCAAGTTGAAAAGCACAAAAAGAAAAGGCTTACTAAAGACAAAAAAAAAAAACCTAGGTGTCAAAAAACACTTTCCTAAACGGTCTAAAGGCTCATGAATTGGTTGAATATGTTATGGCAGCTCATGAGTGAGGTAAATGGAATGTAACGATGGCTTAAGGAGAGAAGAAAAGATGTGGAGGTAGAATTTCCCAAGTGGTAAGAGTTTCCAAGTCAACTAGCTTTTCCTTATCCACTAGAAAGTAGAAAAAACAGGATAAAGCTGTCTAAATCAGCAAATTGTCTTTCTAATTTAGGAATAGAATAAAATCAGACATAATCCAAGGAAATCTTATCTAGAATCTATCCAAATTCATTTTGGTGAATTAAGATAGCATGTGGTCCACTAAAAGACAAAACTGGCCCTATTTACCTAGTCAAAACTTTGGAAATTAATCATAAATGATTAATTAATTATATCGTAAGTCTAAAATGGTATAAGTGGGTTTTTTTAATACTCCAACATTTATGTGGGAGTCTGAGGAAGAGATCATCTAGTCCTTTTCATTGAGCTTCATGTGCAACAAATAATTTCTTTTTTGCAAATCTGATTCAAGCTACATTATAGTTGGTTTGGTGTTTGGAGTTGGTGTTAGCAGTAGTCAGTTTGGTGTTTGGAGTTAGTGTTAGCAGCAGTCAGTTTGGTGTGATTTCCAGTAGCTAGTTTCCAGTTGTTTGGGAGTTTGATGATAGTTGGTGCACTTGTGTGAAGTGGTGGATGTTCTAGTGCATTCTCTTGGCCATTAGTGTTCTGTATTAGCCTTTGGACACCCTTCAGAAGTTCATTTGTAGGTCCGAACTTGAAATCCATTCAAGAGAGTGAAATTCTATGCAAGGAAGCTCATTGCTCTAAAGTCAATTCTACTATCTCTCTTCCTACACTTTATAAGCTTCCTATTCTCTATATCTTCTAAATTTTATGCTACAAATGCATCCATATTCATGTATCTAATGTCCTCTCAGTCGAATGAATAAAGATAGTGTGTTTCCTTTCCTCAAGTTGCTCAATTTTCAATACAGTATTGTCTCATGTTGTAAATTGTTAAAAATGGAAAACATTGTTTAAGTTTGTCTCTAGTTGACTGTTAAATGCACCCCCTAAATTCTGATTGAATTATCCTATTGTTATATGGCATGTATTTGTTCTAATCCATTGAATTTATTTCAAAATTTGTGACCCTTAAAGGCTTTTGTAAAGTTATGTTTTCACTAGTTGCGCTATAGTTAAGAAAAGTGACTAATTTTCTTTCTTGAAGGCCCTAAATGTTAATTGTGCATCTAATATATTATATGAAGGTCCAGATAGATAAATAAGATATATTATATTCCATCCACCCTTCCATGACATAAATTAGGAAGCCTTAGAGGCCATTCGAAATCATCTGGAAATTCTCACCTTTACTAGTCCAAGTCTCGCCTTTTGCAATTAGTTGGAATTTTTACTGTTAGACCTTTATTGCCAAGTCACATTGAGTCCTTATAAGGTTGGATACGGCCAATCTAGCCTACCTAAGGTTTGATTACTTCCATCACTGCACCAGAAGTAGTGGATTTTCCACATAAGTCCTGGGGATATTACCTCAAAGCCTTTTGTTTATCCAAAGGAGTCTACCCAGGTGTGAGGCACTCCCGAATGTGCAATTGTCAAAGTATTGACCTTGATTTCACCTTATTTGCAGCCTTGTAAGTGTGTCGATCCTATTCTTTGTGTGTCAAACTGTCAGTTTTGAGTTAGTGTGTGGTGGTGCTAAAAAAGGCCTTTTAATTAAAACCCAACCAGCAAGTACATTAATTATCAATTCGGGAGCGTATGAATTTCAAGACTACTACAAAATATATGCAGGTACGATTCTCTTCTAATGTTGTGGAAAAAATCTTAATTGCAATGCAGCTAATGAGATGAAGTAGCAGCAACTGTAACTAAGGAATAATTCTTAAATTTCTAATGATCAAGCAAAAACCTCTTACTCTTCTAAAAATAAATAACGGCACACCAATCTCTATTTTAACCAATCCTGGAAAGTATTATGCTAAAGTAAAATGTACTCTAATAATTCCATACTCATCCACACTACTCTGTTTAGAATCCTACATTAACCTTTCATTTCCATAATAGAACTATGATATGCTAACCAAGTACAATTTCTTGATCTACCATTAATAAACTAATGCAAAGGAGTAACAATAAAGTAAATCAAATCAGGAATTCTTAACTTAACACATCTAAAGCAGATCTATTGGCACCAAGAACTAATTCTGGGTTGATCAGTTATAAACCCATTCAAGTAACATTAATTGCAATTAATTCATTTTTAGATATAAGAAACAACACACATTCAGATCGAGTAACAACAGTAAATTAACACACCATTAATTAATCAATAACACACTGTAAATTAAACTAAGAAACAACAAACTATAACAGTAGGTCCTGGCCAGGGAAGGGGGCCCTTCCTCCTCTAACCAGGGATGCAGCACACACACACAATTACAAACTCAGAGGATCAAAAGAGCATTATTATTAAGAGAAATAATATGAGTTACAACAGTGTTATAGATTAACACCCTTTCTCCTCTAAACCTATGCCTTTTCTCTAGATTTTGCCTAATCTCGTAGGCTACAAAATACATCTTTTATACACTTACCCGAGTAACAACCACCTAATTTGAACACCTTGAGAATCGAATATTCTCAAGGTTGTTCATTCAATATTTACAATTTATTTTGTTACTCGCTATAGATACTGTTACAACTCCTTTTTCAAAAATATACAATACAATACAAGTATCCATGTAAGTTTGGGAGCTGATACTCCATTGTGTCAAATAACAGCTTGTTGTCCAAGTGGCGCTATAAGGTCTCGCAATTGATTAAAAAAAGGAGACAACCAAATACCGAAATATGAGTACCAGCAATGCTTCCTGGACCAACGGGAGAGTAACAGCATGTCATCTTTGATCCACAATCATCCTGTTATTTCCCTGCTCACACAAGATTCTTAATTGATGTGATTAGTAAGAAAAACACAAGCACAAGACCAAATTAAATTCTTAATTTACAACATGATATCCAAAGGTTGCACCTTGAGTCAAAACTCAGATCATGGAAGGAATAATAACAAAAAGGAGTCAAAATTAAGCTCAAAGGCAATAGAAACGTGGTATATATAGTGTCAAAAAGAGGATATTTCATGGGCCCAACATCTCCCCCCAACTTTTCATGATGCATGTCCTCGTTCATCTCGATTGATGTCTCAATTATCCCTGGCCTGAGATGCATGTAAGGAGCTGAGTGAGTATGCAGCATGTGCATGCTCCTTGGAAAAACTAAACCCTCCTAAAATCCTCACCTCCAACCCCCATATCTTCTCTGTTGTACTTAGGTCATACATGGGTTTGTATATTTCCACAAGTAGCCATATAAGAGGGAAGTGAAACCTCGACCCAATCCATCTTTCCCCTTTCTACTAAATACATTCAATGTATGTGTTTAATCAATCCATTGCCCTATTGAAATTAGGGAACCCAAAAGGTTCACTTTTTCTTACTTCCATGGGTGATAGATTCCATATCCTTTTGCTACTTCTCAAGGCATCCGTAGAAATTTCATTAATACATTGCACACAGTGGGACAAGATCTCTTTCTGGAGAGAAAAACCTTTAAAGCTGCAATAGAATTCCTCCATAATGAGGCTTGAGTTTGAATGCATATTCTTGCATCCAGGGGTTCTCCTCTAATGAACAATTCACATGTAGTTGGATTCCTTTCATAAGTGTCCTGGACCGTATTCCATTTAAGCTGATTAATCATATGAGACAAGAAATCCCTCAATTGAAGGTCTCCAATGAAAGGCATTGGGTTACAGTCTCTTTCTACAGGAAAAATAAAATTTGCATAAAGAATGTTGGGTAAGTACATCCATTTGTAGAAAGATCCTCCAAAATTCTTCTTTGTCTTCAATGTGAGGCTTGTTTCCTTCTACTAGTGTTTCTAACTAAAAGAGAAGGAATTGTTCTTTTAAAAATAGGGCATATGCAGTGGAAGGTGCTCTACAATATACCAACTCAGAGACAAGTGTGTTCATACTCTTCTTTTCTTCCTATAACTTCTTGACTTCCTTCTAAGTTGCCTTCATCTTCTCCTTATCTTCTTGCCATTACTTTTCCCTTTCTATATATGGAGCAATTTCTTCCCATTTATTTCTTTCCATGGTGTGCACCATTTGTTTATGCTCCACTAAAGGTATTGTGCCCCTCTGCAATGATTCATCCATAACCTTCCACTCATCTCTTTCAGTCTGTAACATCGTGGGGGGGAGTAAGTCTATTTGTGTGGATTCCTCCTTTCTCCCCACTGAATCAAAGCATTGCTCAATCTAAGTAAAATTCTCCCTCCTATTCCTCCCTTGAGCTACATGAGTTCCTTGGTGCTACTTTGTTTGAGTGGCTTGTTCCCTTTTTTCTGCAATTAGACCTACACTAGAGGGAGGTTCTCCATTTTGATTTTCCTGAGCAGTTTGTTTCCATTTTTCCATGACCTGGACTGCATCAGCAAGGATTCCCAATCCGGGGGATTCACTAGACCTTCTGAGATGCCTCTTTAACTCTCAAATATTTTGTTTCAATTATCGATTTGCACTTTTTAATATTTTTAACTTATCATCCAGAGAGGAAACATTCTCCTTCTCTCCCTCCTCACCAAGTTCCTTTTTACTTTAAACAACTTGGTAGTCCAAGTGTTGTTACTGCGGGATGTTGGACATTTTTAGTCCCTTCCTCAACCAACTCTTGTTTTACACTACAAACCATGGTTGGCTCAAGTGTTGTTACTGCAAGCTCGTGGGTTTTCTCAACCTCTTTTTTGGCCCTGCCAGGTTCTTGTGTAACTGACATTGCTTATTTCATAGGTGCTAGTGGAGAAAACCCTTGAGCTACTTCCATCTCATCCTCATCCCTTACCGTGTCTATCTTAGAGACTTCCTATGTACCCTCTGTCAAATCTTCTATTGCTATTACTGGACTAGGAGCTTCAATCATAGGTACTTCTTCACCCTGTTGGGCCATGTTGATTTCATCCCAGATACCCTTGTCTAGTTCTTGTGGAGTAGGCATGGTGTTTTCCACAACTGTTACTCCCACTGTTTTCTACATGTCCATCCCATTTTCCTCCTCCTTACCCACATTTGGTTCAATGTCGACGTTCTCCATTCCCATTGACCTCGTCGTTAGCCTGAGAAAGAAATCCATGAAGTATGCAACCCTTCTTTCCCATGTCATGGTGTTGGGGGTGTTGGTGGTTGTTCCTCTTGAACGATACAGGGATTCCAGTCTTCCCTCTAAGGAGTTGGTTCAATTATTTCTACATCGCTCTCCTCCTCAGGGTAATATTCTTGATCGACTTCATTCACTTTTGGTTGTTGAATTTCTTCCACCATTTCTTTTGTTCCATTTTCTCCATGGACTAGTTCTTCATTCTGTTGCTCCTTCTCCTCGTCATCTTCCTGCTACTTATTTCATTCAACACTTTTCTAGGGTTCCTATTCATTATCATCTTCATGTTCTTCATATTCCCCATCCTTGTAAGACTCATCCCCATCCTCATCCTCCATAGATTCATCTTCATCATCCTCCTCTTTCTCATGTTCTTTCGGGGGGTTTAATAATTGATCCCAAGATGATTGTATATCCTCCATAGAATTGAGGATTAGGAGCTTGACCAATCTATGGTGTGTCAATGCATCTATGGGGTGTTTTGCACCCCTTGTAGCTTTTTCCATTAAATGCAACGAACCCATAAGAAAATAGGGAATGTTTAACCATTCTACATGCCTAATATGAGTGAGAAGCTTAAGGTGATAAGAAAAAATTACATGAAACCTTCCTTCGTAGATCAAGTAATTCTAGATGTACAGGGATACCTCCTTCCATACTTCGGGCAGTGAATCTCACGAATAGCCTTTCCCCCATCTCTGCAACACTTTGTTGCCTCTACATAACCCTTTTGTCGTTTGTTCTAGGGATGTTTTCCTCCTTCAAAACCACCTTTATCTGATTGGAGGTAAGCCTATAACCCTATTTATAGTTTCCTCAGTGACAAGAATTTCAATACCTCTCACTACGGATTTACCCTCTTGCAAATTGTTGGATAATTCCAGCGTAATCTCTTAGTCGAACCCCTTCAGTCTTTCAAAATACACCAGCCAACCTTCATACTGAAATAAATGGTAAACCTCCCTTCTCTGTCTTAACTGCTCAATACTTTCGGGCTCATGGTGTACTGCAGTACCCCCCATACCTTAATTGCTAATCTATTATTGTTTTTGGAGTAGCAGTAGGCTATTACTTCAAACAATTTTCTAGTTGAATGTAGGGACAAGAAAAGGTGGTGGTGCTTGAGTTCCAAATTGGGTAAGTTTATGTTTACAAAGGATTTTAAAACTGTTAATTTCCCATGTGAGGTGATGGTCTTGGAAATGGTGCACACCCCCCCCAATGTATCCATTTGGACATCCACATCCAAGCCGTACAGAAGTTTCATCCTATGGTACACCATGTCGAATTAAGAAATAAACTAAACAATTAAAATGGCTCGTACTTTAAGTACCTACCAATCATTGGATGCGGTGGAGCGTGCATAGTAATAATGAGCTTTGATGACGTAGCAATGTCGGGACCTTGCTGACGGAAGTGATGTGCTCATATTGGCATTGATTTGTTGACTCGATCGTCATGGAATGGTTGTATTTGGCAGCGGCTGAAGAAAAAATATTATGTTGTTACTACTAAAAATGAGTGATGCCACTAAATCTAGAGGAGAAGTCTCGTATTGTTGGTAGAAAATATTTGATAGTGAACATAGCGTAGCAACTTGAAATTTTACATCTGATTTGGAAGAATGTTGTTATTGAGATTTTGGATGGAGTTTTAAAAAGATGCTACTACTCGGATTTTACATGTGCTAAAAGATGTTGTGTACCCAAATTATTGAATTATTTCGTCATGTTGTTACTCGTTAATTACTGTAAAGGAGTAACAGCAAGATAGGAGTAACAACAAAATAAAAGTAGTAGCGTTTCAGCGAATATGGCACCAAAACTTCGTAATTAGCATAAAAACAAAGTTTTATTTATGGAATAAAAGTTTCTTAGGATCTTTAAAGAGGCCTTTTTTTTTTTGCAAATGCCAACCACTAGAAAACTAGTTTTCAGATGGCATTTGTCTAGTTGCATTCCTGATGAAATTTACACAACTAGAATTATTTATTTTTCTCAAGTAACAGCCACTAGAAAACTAGTTTTCAACTATTACTTGTCTAGCTGTGGATGAAGAGGAATTTTCTTCATTCAACAACACTTGCAAATGAGGATTAGAAGCAATTTGTTGAACAAAAGAATCCTTTGAAGATGGATTATGATATAACCGTAATCGGTGTCCATTAGCTAGCAGAGGAATTTGGTCTTCATCTATGGTAACAAGTCAAACAATTCCATTGTTGAATATCATGTCAACCAAGTAAGGACCTAGCCACCTTGTTTGGAGTTTACCCTTGAAATCCTTGAATCTAGAATCATATAGAAGGGCCCAGTATCCAAGCTGAAATACAATTTCCTTGATGAGCTTATCATGCCATTTAGCACGCTGTTGCTGAACAATATTTGTGTGTTGCAATGTTGCTACTCGTAACTCATCCAAATCATTAAGTTGATTCAACCTATGATTCTGAGCTTCTGTCAAATACAATCCAACTTCCATGGCAATTCTTAATGTTTTAATTTCAAATTCAATTGCAAAATTGGACACTTACCATATACCAATTCGAATGGAGAAAATCTTGTAGTATTTTTCCAAGTAGTTCTATATGCCCACAGAGCTTCTGGTAATCTTTCAGTCCAATCTCTAAAATGGCTAGCCATAGTTTTTGTAAGGATATTCTCCATAACCTTGTTTGTACTTTCCACTTTCCCATTGGCTTGTGGATGATATGGTGAAGTGACTCGATGTTGGATCTTGTATTTTGACAACATTTCCTTGATTTTGTTTCCTGTAAATTGTTTCCCTCCATTAGTGACAACCTCTCTAGGAATTCCATAATGAACAAAAAATTCTTCAAATAACAAATCCATGACAGATTGTTTTGTAGCCTTTGACATATCCTTTTCCTCCACCCACTTAGTGACATAGTCTGCAGAGACAAGAATGTATTATTTCTGTTTAGATGGAGGGTTGATTGGGCCTGCAAAATCTAGAGCCCATTTTTCAAAGGGTTTTATGACTATATGAGCTTGTAACGGCATTTAGTATGCTTGAATTGGTTGAACCATTCATTGAGGGCTATCACACTTTTGCACATATTGTTTTGCATCTTTGAATATTGTGGGCCAATAATAACCCATGTGCAAAATTTTATGACATGTTCTCCTAGCAGCTAAATGGCCCCCGCAGGGTTCATCATGATAGGATTTCAAGATATCAGGGATCTCATCCTCCCTGACACACCGTCGAATGATTTGATCAGCTCTTGTGTAAAAGAGACATCCTTCCACCCAAGAATATCGCACACTCTGTTGAATAATCCTTCTTTTTTATTTTGAAGAGAGATGATTAGGTAAATTTCCTGCAGCAAGAAAATTATCAATATATGGATACCAAGGAGTAACAATAGAAACAACAAATAGATGTTCATAGAGAAAATCATCTTCTACGAGAGAGCTATCCCTAACTGTAATAAACCTAGATAAAAAAATCTGCTACTATATTTTCCTTACGAGGTTTGTCAACAATCATAATATCGAATTCTTGAAGGAGAAACAACCATCTAGTAATGTGTGCGTTAGTAATGGATTTATTAACAAGATACCTGATCATTGAATGGTCTATATGGATAAATGTTGGGTATCTGGTGATATAATGCCGAAAATTGTTTACTGAGAAAACCACCGCCAAAAAATCATTTTCTGTTACTATGTAGTTATGTTTTGTAGGAGTTAAATTTTTGCTAGCGTAATAGATAATGTATGGTTTCTTATCTTCCTCTTGGCCAAAAATCACTCCCATAGTTGTATCAGACGCATCTGAGGCAATGTGAAAAGGTAACCTCCAATCTAGTCCTCGCAATATGGGTGTTGTGGATAAAACAATTTTCAATTTCCCAAAAGCTACATCACATTTATCATTCCAAGAGAAGTCGGCATCTTTCATCAGCCAATCAAACAGAGGAGAGGAAATCCTTGAATAATTCTCCATAAATTGACGATAATATCTAGTTTTTCCTAAAAAGATATGTACCTCTTCTGCATTTTAGGAGGAGGCATATCAAGTATTACCTTAACCTTTACTAGATCAACTTGGATACTTGTGGCTAAAAGAAAATGTCCCAAAACGATCCATTCTATCATTAACATATGGCACTTTTTGTACTTAATGAAAGATTCACCTGTTTGCAACGTTTAACTACCTTTTCCATATTAGATAAAGCTTCTTCAAACGTGGTACCATATGGTGTAAAATCATCCATAAATATTTTGACATTGTCATTAACCAAATAAGAAAAAATGCCTAAAACATCCCTTTGAAAGGTAGCAAGTGCATTACACAACCCAAAAGTGAGGACATGATATGCAAATGTACACCAAGGGAAGGTGAAAGTAGTTTTATCTTGATCTTCAAGGTATAATTGGATCTGGTTGTAACAGCTGAAACCATCGAGAAAGGAAAATAATTTCTTTCCCGAAAGAGTGTCAAGTACTTGATCAACAAAAGGTAATGGGAAGTGATATTTATGGGTGGCTTTATTGAGTTCTGTGTAATCAATGCAGATACGCCACTTACCATTTTTCTTTGGGACAACAACAAGAGGAGACACCCATTCGTTATCGGATATAGGATAAATGAAATTGGGATCCAACAGTTTCTGGAGTTCTTCTTTAATAATGTCTTGTAGTGCAAGGTTCATCCATCCTTCTTTGGGGTTGTCTACTAGGAATGCAGTCTTTCTTGATGTAAATGTGATGAGTACAGGGATCAGGGTGTATACCCTTCATATCCCTCTAATCGCATGCAAAAGCTATTTGTTCATGCCTTAAAACTTGTATCAATTGGTCCTTTTGCAGCTGTAATATCCCTGATCTGATCTCATAGGACATCAACTCAAATTCAACTTTAAAAATCAGGAAATTGTATGACAGTAACTAGTTCACAAAACTAGTCAAGATGAAACTAGTCTTGGTCAGTGATTAACCCACCCAAAGCTTGACTAATGGACACTTTTGTATATGCCAAATGTATTGGGGAGTGTGTAGTAGCAAGTACATCGGCATTAAGGCCAAATTCTGATTTCTAAGAACAATGTACTGGGGCCATTTATGTTTCGAACATCAGCTAGGCTAAAGTCTACTTCAAGGCTGCTTGGGCACACCAACATATGCCTACTAAATTCTTTCACTTACACTTGACATAAACCAAAGGTGGATAACATGTCATAACCCCCTAATATACAGCAGTACAAGTTTTATAGAGGTTTTGGGAGGTTCTAGCAGTGTTTGGAGGCAAAGGGAGAAAAAGAGCTAAGATGGATTACTCAACTAGATTGTTTCCAGGATCTCCCAAATAGGATGAGATGGCTATGAATTCTCAGGAATATTCTTGGAAGGTATTCATCAATGACTTAAGAATAGCATATGACTGATAAAACTGAAATTGAGCATTCAGAGGAAGTTTAATTGAACATATTGAAAAACTAGTCAAATTGAAAGGCACAATGAGCTAGTATTGATAAGTCTGCATGCAAGTAGCCAATAAGGTCACAAATGTATGATTTTTGAATTGTGATGGATTCTAAAGGCTATTTAAAACCTACATAAACTTTCAGAAAGGAAAATGGTTTCATATAACTCGGTAGATTACAATTCCTGGAAAACTAGTCAATTAAAATTGCACAAAGAGCTAGTCTTGAGAATTATGGACTCAAACAGCCTCTAAGGCTCTCAAAATATTCTTCTGATATTTAATGTAACTCATACATGAAATTAACAGTAGTAAAAAATAATCACTGAGTTGATTAAACAATAAACAGAAGTCTCATGGCTCTATCTTCACAGAGAGTCATTAATAGTGAGTAATTACAGTGAATGGAAGAAGAATGTTACAGAAGAGTAAGATGAGGAGATGTTGACACTGAATATGATATGTATGATGATAATGATCTATTAACTTCTCATGGGAGGTGCATTGATATTCTGTAGCTTCTTGAAATCTCTCCAATTAATCTCTCTCTCTCTCAGTGAAACTCATTAAAACTACATCAAACTGGCTTGGATCTTTGCATCAATTCTGAAGGATTGATCTACACATGAAATAGATGGTTCAAATATGAAATTTGGCTCAGTGATGAAGATTGGATGTCATCATCCTCTCAGTAGAAGCAAGGGCACATCTCCCAGGTCAATGAGGCAAAATTGCACTCAGTTCAAATCACAAATGATCAAAAGATGTGAAATGGAGTTGTAATCCTTCTTTTATAGATTGAGGTGACTTGTTGAGCAAGTACGATAGGATAAGGTGCCCTCATGGAGTGGATAAGGTTGCTTTGCTTTCTGCTTTAGCTTTTTCCTTGCTTTCTGGTTTGCTTTACTTTCTGCTTTAGCTTTTGCCTTGATTTTTGCTTTGATTTGCTTTCTTCTTTTGCTTTTGCTTTTGCTTTTGCTTTTGCTTTTGATTTTTATTTTGATTTTTCTTTTCTATCTCACTTTTTCCTACTTTTCTACCTTATCCTGCTTTTCTGCTTTGCCTTGCTTTTTCCTGCTTTTCTGCTTTGTCCTGCTTTTTCTTGCTTTTCTGCTTTGTCCTGTTTTTTCTTGCTTTTCTACTTTATCCTGCTTTTCTGCCTTTGTCTTGCTTTGTCCTACTTTTCTGCCTTTATCCTACTTTTGTCCTGCTTTTTTGCGTTGTCCTACTTTTCTACTTTATTCTACTTTTCCTAAGCTTTGTTGATTTTCTTCCTTGTGCCATCCTTTCTTCTCTTTTTCCTACCTTCCTTGTTTTGACTGCTTTATCTTTTCTTCCTTTGCAAGTCATCACTTGGTCAACCATTATTCTCTAATGCGACCTTTGTTGGAATATTCTCACCCTCTTATCCTGGTCCTGCATGCATGCATTAGCAGTTGAGTCTCCTAGCACCTAATCCTTACTTTGGGCTCCCCGGAGCTTGTTTTTGGTCATCATTAGCCATCCTATCCACTCAAAGCTCCTTGGTTACATCACTGAAGTCCAAAGTCGCCCTCATGCATGATTTTAGGAGTTAGCACAGTCAGTTCCATGATTTAGGGCACCTTGTCCCCTTGATTTCCTATTTAACTGACTGTTACACCTAGTTTCACTGCTACTAAGTGTAGGAGCACCTATTTTCACCACTACAAGTCAGTATTTCTCCCCCTTGGAGTATACTCCCCTATTTTGGTGCCAACATGATTCATTTATGCTCATTTTTACCTCATTTAACTGATTATTCATCATCGATGGCCACTGAACCTTATCGGGAGATGGTTCCAATGCAAACTAAGCCTATACTTGAGGTGAATTCGAACTCTCCCAGGTGTATCGAATTCATTCTATTGTAACACTTTTTTGATTTCCAGCGTACAATTTATTAATGTATCAACAAAAATTTTTCATGTGTGTTTCAGTTTTCTGAGTGAATTGATCAATGTCTTTGTCTAATTATTCTCAGTAATAACAGTGTGAAATTGTGAGGTTTGTTCAAGCTCGGTGATCTACCCCTGTGGAATTTCACATGGTATCAGAGCTCATGAGATATTTTGAGTGCAGTAGTAGCAGCAACTGCAGCAGTAGTAGCAGTTGAAGTAATAGCAGCAGTTCCAATAGTAGATTGAGCAGTAGAGCACCAGAAGCCTCTGGATTTCCACAGCAAATCCTGGTGCCATTGCATTGAATTCATTGGATAAATACTTTGAGGTCTATCCATGTATGAAGGATCCGAATAAAAGCTCCTATTTTCCTAAAGCAGTGTTCATTAGATTCAGTAACAATCCTCCAAATATTTTTCCATTATTTTTGCAGGTATTCTACAACAACTTCCATGAATCCGAAAGCAATTCCTCCTCTCTCTCCATTCAACTATGATGGGTGGAAACCAAAGATGATAGCATATCTGAAGAGACAAGGTCTTTTTGATATGTGTATTGATGTTATGAGAGATTATTCTTCCTATGAAGAAGAGAATGATTGGCTAAATGAATGTGACAAAGTCTTTGGAGCAATGTGTATTGCTATGTCTCCTAGTATGCGCTACCTCATGGAAACTGTTGAATATCCAAGTGATCTATGGGCCCAACTGGAGAAATCATTTGGCAAGCAGAATGAAAATATTGGTGCAAATTATTTATGGAAAAATCCCTGTGACACCTCCTTAAGTGTTCTCTCTAAGTATGTCTCGGCCCCAATCATCTCTCATGATGAAGTTGTTCAAGATGAAGAAGAAGGTGCAGATTCAACACAGAAAGTTCATGTTGAAGACATTCCTTCCTTTGTTGCTCTAGAAGTTGATGACAATTTTGAATTGTCCCCTTCCCATGTAGCTGATGCAGATGAAAGTGATACAACTAATGAAGATTATCCTTTTGTAGAGATTATCCATTCCTCACTCATGTTCTCAATGTCTTCTATTTCGAACTATGAACAAGATATGTCTAGAAGTTGAAGAGAGTTTTGAATTCTCTATTTCCCATGAGTCTGTTGGTATGCAGAATGATGATCTATTGAATGTTTTGGAGGTTAAATCAAGGTTTGGAGGTGATGCATTCACCCTCCTTGATCACATGCTTCCTATGAACTTCTATTTGATCATTAGCACATGTTCTCAAAGTTTCACTAAATATGGAGGACACTACCATTCGCTTGGATTCAAGTCTCAGGCACATTTTGGTGATTTTGGTTTTGATCTCACTCTTGTTGGTTCAAAGGAGATCATAAGAAACCATCTATCAATTCTTGGACCTGATTTAATTTCCATTTATAAGAAGTTCCAGTTTCAAGAGCAATTAGACCTGATTGGAGTTGATCCTACCTCAGTTGGTTCGAATTACAGGTTCCATGATGATATTCATATTTTTGGATTTGTTCTCACCACGTTTGGTCTAAAGAGCAAGTTCATAAATCCTCCAGATTCGCTTGCATCCACTGAAGGAGAATTCAAGAACATGTTTTTGGAGCATGATCCACTTCTTCCCAAGAGGAAGATACCTCGAGACATTGAATCAAGCATCACACCTACTTGAGTCTTGAGCAGCAAATTTTGGTGTGTTTCAGTCTATCTTGAGGGGGGGGGTTCCCACTGGGTTTTCCTTCTTTCCTCACTTTTTTTAGATTGTTGTACGGGGTGACCTTTGGTCTCAATAACCAGGGCCCTAATTTTTATTTATTTTTCCTCATAGTCCGGCTTAAGGGGGGTGTTGGAATATTCTCACCATCTTATCTTGGTCCTGCATGCATGCATTCCATGCATCCATGCATTAATAGTTGAGTCTCCTAGCACCTAGTCCTTACTTTGGGCCCCCCAGAGCTTGTTTTTGTCCATCATTAGCCATCCTATCCACCGAGAGCACCTTGGTTACATCACTAAAGTCCAAAGTCGCCCTCATGCATGATTTTAGGAGTTAGCACAGTCAGTTCCATGATTTAGGGCACCTTGTCCCCTTGATTGCCTAGTTAACTGACTGTTACACCTAGTTTCACTACTACTGAGTGTAGGAGCACCTATTTTAACCACTACAAGTCAGTATTTCACCCCCTTGGAGTCTCCTCCCCTATTTTGGTGCCAACATCATTAAGTTATGCTCATTTCTACCTCAGTTAACTGATTATTCTTCATCGATGGCCACTGAACCTTATCGGGAGATGGTTCCAATGCAAATTAAGCCTATACTTGAGGTGAATTCGAACTCTCCTAGTTGTATCAAATTCATTCTATTGTAACACTTTTTGATTTCCAGCATACAGCTAATTAATGTATCAACAACATTTTTTCATGTGTTCCAATTTTATGAGTGAATTGATCCATGTCTTTGTCTAATTATTCTCAGTAATAACAGTGTGAAATTGTGGGGTTTGTTCAAGCTCACTGATCTACAAAATAAAATTACTTAACCATTTTATTTTATTGAAATAAATATCTATTAATGAAAATTACTTCTACCATGTGCATTGCAAACTTGATAAAAATAAAATTAAACTTCCTAACTAATTAATGCCTTAACTTCGGAATTAACCCCAAGTGCATGAAATTTCCTCCTCAACCAAAGCGATTGGTTGGGCTAGGAACTCCTTCCACTAATCATCAATGAGGGGACATGACAGCAGTTGGGTAAAATTGGGATTTATATTCAAAGTTTTTCCAGGCTCAATTTCAATTGGGATACTGCCATGGACTACTGTCGTTGGAATTCATTTTTCATCTTCAACTTCATGTACATGAATTTCTTTTGTGTTACTGTCTATTGCATGTTCCAGTAGTTGGTATGCAAGGTGGGAGACAGAGGGTGGGTTACTAATAAAACTAGAGATAACATCATCCTCTATGAGTAAAAGGAGGAGCTGCATTAAACAATTTTGAAACTCTCAACGTTTCGATCCCTACTCTGGGATCATCATCGGGAGACAGTTGATGCCTGCGAGGTTTTAAGGATGCCCGAGAAACCCATATATATAAATATGAAACCAATAACTCATTTTAACCTAATAATTTAATTTAGTGACAAGAGTCGGTGTGGTTTATTTTAATTTTTAATTTTTGGACATAAGAAGGTTATAATTAGGTTTTTTTATTGTTACTTTAAAGTTATTAATATTAATGTTGAAAAATGATTAATTGTAAGAATAAAATATAGGGTTTATTTTAATGATAATGATATTTATATGATTTAAGATTTAAATTCAAAAGAATTATAAAATGCAAAATTTATTATAAATTTTTAAGGGCATTGTGATTAATAAGCTATGCTGGTTGGTATGTAAAATAAAGCTATAATTATTATATTATTATAATTTTTTAACCTATATTACAGTTTATGGAAGGGTTTTATTTGGATGATAATGATATATAAATGATTAAGATTTAAATTTAATAGAGTTATAAAATTCAAAAGGGATTATAATTTTCAAAAGGTATTATTGATAATGTAATTATTAAACTATGTTAATTGTAATATAAAGGTATAATTATTATACATTTTTAATAATGAAATTATAATCCTTAAATTACATTTATAAGCCAAAGTGTAAAATGATGAGGACAACCGAACAGTCTCATTTTCAATCTCAAAATCATCCCAAACACCATTCTCATATGCTGCACTGGGCCTTGCTGAAGGATAGAGGATTAAGTTTTTCTTAAGGTCCCCATGGGAAATAGTCATGTTCCCTAACCTCCATCCAATATAAGCATCAGTTGTAACTAACCATGGCCTTCCCAAACTTAAGGGATGGCCTTCTAATTAAGACTTAGTCTACAGGACAAGGAAATCAGTTGGGTATTCCCAAGATTCTACCAAGATACTTAAATCCTCTATTATCCCTTATGTTTTAATGGTTGATATATCATCTAATTCCAAAACAATAGGGGTTTGTCTTAGTTCTACAAGGTCCAGAGCCTCCTAGGATGCCTTTGTCATAATATTAATGGTTGCACCAAGGTCTACCAAGGTAATAGGAAAACATTTCTTTTGAATTTGATTAGTAATAGTTGGATTCCCAGGATCCTCGTATTTGGTAGGTGCAATCTTCCCTAAAATCATGTCAGATAAATTTCCTAGAACGTGGATGGTAGGGGGATCCTTTGGTCTCCTACCCAATTTCCTAAGGCACGTCTCTCTAATATTTTTAGCATAAATTGGCACATCATGGATGGCATGTAATAATAGTATTTTAATATGGAGATTCTAAAGTTATCCCAAGAGGTTAAACTCTAATTGTTGTGGTACCTTTGTCACTGTTAATCTCTCTGGGTATGGGGGAGTAACAGCCTGAGGTTGAGTTGGACCAGTAACAGCTATTGTTACTTCTGGTATTATGGTTGGATAGGCATATGTGTCCTCTCCCTATTTATGCTCTGAGTTGGGGAACAAAGGTTCTTCCTCTATGATTATTGGTGAGTTTTTTGGTTGGATTATTCGGCCAAACCTTAAATGAACATCATTGCACCCAAAAGGGCCAATGCTATAAGTTGGAAAGATAGGAATTTCAACTTGTTGAATCGCCTTATTATTAGGATTGGGGTTCGCTTGCACATGCAACTGGGGACAAATTGTAGGATTATTCATTGGAGTGTTCATAGGCACATTTGTTGGGAGTTGATGTTGGGTTTGAGCGAGTATTGTTGCTAGTACTTGTTGGTTTGATTGTGGTTGTAACCCAGGATATTGTTTCATAGGAAAAGGAGGGTTTCACCAATTTGGATACCAAGATAAATTTTGGGCTAGCTGTTGTGGCCACGATGCCCAAGGAGGTGGAAATTGAGAGGTTTGTGCGTTTTACCAGGGTTGACAATTAAATTGTGAGTGTTTTGGTATGTATGGAACTTGTGAATTTCGAGGTATATAATGATTATGCTAATTATTGAAAAAGAATGGATCTTGATTCATACATGGACGTCAATTTTTCCATGGCTTCTTTTGTCCAACAAAGTATGCAGGCTCAACTTCTTCATCAACACTCTGATATACTGCTTTTAATCCTGGAAACGGGGGGCACTATTTCATTGGATGATTTATGCCAACATAATGCACATAATTCCACAACCTTTAATGGGAATTCCTTCACCAAGTGTTTTTTCCTACACTGTGGGAAGAAGAAAACCAATGCCTTGTGTTACAACATAATTTTCCGCCTTGTGAGTATCAGCATTCTTTGCCCTGTAGGATCCATTTCACTGACTCAAATCCACTTTATATCCTTCAGACACTATTTTTCCCTATTTTTTCCCCTGTACGCTAGCTGCATCATTACAGTGGGCGTACCGACAAGTTGCATCACTATAGCCCACGGGTAGCATGTAAAATGGTAAAAATCACTAGTTTATTACTTTTTACTCCCAAAAAGCGGTTATTGGGTGACCTTTGACCCTCCATTTGCCCAAGAAACGCCTCGATGTGTCCTTTCACTTACCTTTGAGAGGACTATATATTGAGCACATATGGCTTATGGACAGGAGGGGAAAGAAGAGCAAGAGAACTCTAGTGGATTTTCGCCCTATCTTGAGTCTACACTCATTGATCCTTGTAGTTGTGAACCCTTATGTTCACCTTCCACACTCTTATCATAGTTTGAGTTTGCCATTCCATGGAGGATTGAAGTGGTGGAAGCACAAGTGGATTGATCCAGATCTTGGTTCAGATTGGTTGCCGGCAAGAGGTCGTATCACATTGTACTTCTTCTTGTTTATTAATAGAAATACTCATATTCTCGTCCATTAATGTTGTGAATGTTGTTTATTCTACATTGGGTTGCATTTACTTATAATATCATGGACCATTGCTATTGATGATGTTAATGTCGTTTATATATTATATTTACTTGTTGTATATTGGCTGTCAAGACTAATTTGCAGATTCAAGTGCACGGATTGAAAGCTCCAACGGGGATCTACATCGAACATTTGGATCGAGGTTGGTTATATTCATCATTATCTTAGCATTGTCATTTATATAGCATAGTACTGAGAATTGAGTTAATTTCTGGTAGTTAGTTGTCTGTAGTGGTCTACCCCAAGCCATAGTGAGTTTTCTCCAACACACCTTGTCTTCCTCAAACTGTCTGTATTTTGTTTGAAATACATCAAGATGAGAAGACAATGTCTCGAGAATATCTATTTTAAAGTCTTCTAACAGGGTTCCAATTTCTGTGCGAGTCACTCTGCCATTGGAAGATTTAGCCTCCCTAGCAGGAAGATCTCGAATTCCAGATCTATTCCTGGAATATCCTTGGGAACATATTTTGTACCAGTCACAGATGGTCTCATAATTTTCTTTAGAAGTGTCTCCCTTCCCCATCACATTCAGTATGTCCAACCATTCATCTCGTATCCCTCTGAGCAAGATTGTTTTCAGGACGTCATCATCTAGCGTGGAGTGTGGAGACCTTTGTAAATTGTATTGAAAACGCTCCACGTATTCCTCTAAGTTTTCATCTTCTTTATAAACCATCCTGAAAATTTCTTACTTGAGGTCACGGGACCTACAGTACTCCTGGTATTTTTGTAAGAAAACACTATTCATTTATTCCCATGTAGTTATGGATCCACCACCAAGGCCCTTAAACCATCTTAAAGTTTCTCCTTTCAAAGTAGCAGGAAACAACTTAAGTTTTTGTAAATCTGTAGTATAATCATAACTCTTGCATAACACGTCGAATTCAAACAAAAAGGCATCATGGTACTCAATGGTCATCCCATTAAATTTCATAAGAGCGGATAATGAAATAGGCTTCATATGAGCTTCCCCAAGAGTATCAACAAAAGGTAATTGGAGAGTGGATGTAGTAGCAACCATATTTCTAGGAATAGGTTCTTCCCACAACATCCAATACCCCTCGATGATCCCAAAGTCAGCGACTACTCGAACAATTGGCAGTGTTTCCTCTACTTTTGATGGGGGTGGCTTCACAACACTTCCTAAATATGGAAAAACTACGTTCTAATGCTCACAAGAAGTTTCTCATGTTTCCTCGAACTCTTCAGTTGTTTTGGTCCCTTTTGCTGCAGGAGGTGAGTTAGGATTATTTTTTGAATTTGGTGTCTTCAACTCGCTTCCTCCTTCTGAAATGTTATGCAATTCCCCTTCTACAGTTGCAGCAGACCTACCTTGTGGATTACGTTGATGACCTGATCCTGCCTCGTATTCCACCTTGGAAGTATGGAGTGGTGTTGATTTTTATTGTGCCTTCTCAATAATTTCTTGAACGAATGTCCTTCATCCCTGATCCTTCCAGTCCCCCCTTCCCGCAGATTTATTAGTGTGGGGTGGTCTACCTCTACCTCTAGGAATCCATCCTCTATTCATACATTCTACAAGCTACTTCACTCATATATGTGAAAAGAAATAAAGAAAAACTTCAGTTCAAGAGAGATAGGAGTCTACCACGGATGATACCCTTGCAAGGAATAGGTGGTAGATGCGTAGGTTCTTACCTACCGTCTTTAATTCTCATGCCTCAATAGAGCTGAAGATGATGCATCTACAAAAAGAAAGAAAAACAACATCAGTAGTAAACTTGCACCTTTGTAGCCTCCCGGGAAACGGTGCCAAAATGTTGGTGCTAAGTCATGCCTTTTAATTAAAACCCAACCAGCAAGTACATAAATTATCAATCTGGGAGCGTATGACTTTAAAGACTACTGCAAAATATATGCAGGTACAACTCTCTTCTAGTGTTGTGGAAATTTTTTTAATTGCAATGCAGCTAATGAGATGAAGTAGCAACAACTGTAACTAAGGAATAATTCTTAAAGTTCTAATGATCAAGAACAAACCTCTTGCTCTGCTAAAAATGAGTAACAACACACCAATATCTATTTTAACCAGTCCTATAAAGCATTATGCTGAAGTAAAATGTACTCTAATAATTCCAAACTCATCCACACTACTTTTTTCAAGAATCCTACATTAACCTTTCATTTCCATAATAGAACTATGATATGTTAACCGAGTACAATTTCTTGATCTACCATTAATCAAGTAATGCAAAGGAGTAACAGCAAAGTAAATCAAATCAGGAATTCTTAACTTAACACATCTAAAGCAGATCTATTGGTTCCAAGAACTAATTCTAGGTTAACCAATTATAAACCCATTCAAGTAACAACAATCGCAATTAATTCCTTTGTAGATATAAGAAACAACACACATTCAGATAGAGTAACAACAGTAAATAAACACACCATTAATTAATCAATAAGACACTGTAAATTAAACTAAGAAACAACAAACAATAACAGCAGCTCCTAGCCAACGAAGGGGGGCCTTCCTCCTCTAAGCAGGGTTGAAGCACACACACACACACTTACGAGCTCAAAGTATCAAAAGAGCATTATTATTAAGAAAAATAATATGAGTTACAATAGTGTTACAGATTAACACCCTTTCTCCTCTAAGCCTCGTCCTTTTCTCTAGATTACGCCTAACCTCGTAGGCTACAAAATACATATTTTTATACACTTCCCCGAGTAACAACCACCTAATTTGAACACCTTGGGAATCGGATATTCTCAAGGTACGGCCACCTAATACATATTTTTATACACTTCCCCGAGTAACAGCCACCTAATTTGAACACCTTGAGAATCGTATATTCTCAAGGTACGGTTCATTCAATCTTTACATTTTATTTTGTTACTTGCTATAGATACGGTTACAACTCCTTTTTTGAAAATATACAATACAATAAAAATATCCATGTAAGTTAGGGAGATGATACTCCATTATGTCAAATAACAACTTGTTGTCCAGCTGGAATTGTAGGGTCTCACACACTACTACATATGGCTCAAAAGTTCCACGAAATATTGCCACAAATGTTAAAATCGAAACTTTCGTGGATAAACAAATAAAAAATTTGGGAAAAAATGTTTTCGCCCTCGACGATCGTCGCTATAGTGACGAACTCATATATGTCGCTATAGCAACATGTAAGCACCATAACGTCTCTATAGTGACATATATGAGTTCGTCGCTATAGCGACGATCATCGGGGGCCAAAACTTCGTTTTTTACTTTTTAACGGTCTTTGACTCTCTCTTTTTTTAAAAATTTGATCGTTGTGCATTTTCGTCAAAACCATGACCCTCATTGATCTATAAATACATGTTCTTAATTCATATTTCCACAAATCATTTGCTATAGTTGCAACAATCTTTCTGCTGATTTTTCGTTCTGTGATTTCAAGAGTCCAGTACTGGTTTGACACATTGAATTTTTTATCTCCTTCGTTTTCCAAATTAGTTTGACTGCAATGCACTAGTCTTTTTTGTGGTTGCGCCCTCTGTGTTCCAACTAGGGCTTCAATGCAATGGAGCAAATGTTTATATAGTTTGGGATTTTTGTTTCAAAATGTAATTTTTTAAATTGTCATTTGTGTTAAAATATAAATTTTTAAATTTTCATTTCTGTTAAAATGTAATTTTTTAAATGGTGGTTTGTGTTAAAATGTTGTTTTTTTTGTTCCTTCTATGTATTTTATTGGTGGCCTTTGGTTCTATCTAGGTGAATGAAAAATAATAGCAAGGAGATCTCCAAGCTAGATAGATTTAAAATTAACTATTTCAATGAAATTATGGATTATGCATCTTTTGGATTCATAAATTGTTATGACTTCAAGAAAATCCTAGCATATACCTCTCCCCATTTTAAAATTATTTACATTGACCTTGGGCCTATAAATTTGAATGTTTCCCATGCCCTACTTTAGAACATTGTACAAAAAATTACAATTGTTGATAAGTCACATAGATAGCAAATCACAAGAAATATAGCATCCATAAACCATGGAATTAATATCATTTCCAATGTTAGTACTGAAATTGTCATCGTCATCATTTCCAATATCATTACAATGTGTTGAAACCTTTTAATCTCTAGTATAACGAACATGAACAATATTATCGACCCATCAATTTCTTCTACATTAGATCCATTGGCACCATAATGTAGACTTTCTTGCAATTAATAATTATAAACCAACGTAGGGAACCAATTAACTACTCACTATCCTATGGGTATTACCACTTGGAAAAATGGTGTAACAACTCCTTTCACAAATACACTTACAACCCAACATACTAACCCGCTTGGACATTTAGATAGCAATTCATTACTTTATAAGGAAACACCATATCTATTAACATACCAACACATGCATTGAAGTAATATGTAAACTCCTAATTTGTGACATCATTAACACAATTCCTTAGCCCCCTTTTTAAGGCAATATCTAAATTCATGTTACGTAGAATGAATAGCCATTACCCACCATATGTCAATTCTTATTGGAACAACATGTAGTAATCCAAGGCAATTACTTAGGTAATCCTCTAATCATGTCCTTTAATTTTCGGTCTCCTTTAATATATATATACTCTATTCAATTTACTTTTTTTTTCCTCGAAAAAAAGCGTAATTTTATTTCAGCAGAGGTGAAAAAATTACATTCTGTATATGCGTAGAAGCATACGATTATCCAATTAAGGATCAAAAAACAGTCCAAAAAAGTTTGTTCCAGTACACCCGTCCAGTATGATCATTGTCATAAGACCATGTCTGTATAAACCAAAAAAAGTAAAAACACGATAGAAAGATACAAAGATAAGAACGACTAAAAAGTCTGGTGACTCCCCGAGCCTCCTGAAGTGTCCACAGTAATAACATTACAGCTTTGTAAGAACCTCAAAAAAACGTCACAGCCAACAAAGTAGCAAATAACAGTTCCATAATTTTTAGTAAACATGACCATTAAGTTTGTTCCTGTTCCATTCCATGCCCATGTAAAATCATTCCATCAATGAAGGGTCTATGATAGTATTCATAGAGTGTTCCATTCCTATATTCCTTTACTTTCCACACCCCCATTGCCAAGTCCCTGCCAATCTTAGAAGCCGCGTCCGCCTCCTTGTTGTTCTCCCTAAAAACATGTCTGCAAGAAAAATGTAAAAAGGAAAGTTTAAGTTGCCGAATGTCCTGAAGAATGTTTTCGAGTCTAATATCCCTGCATTGCTGTGTGCCACTAATCCAATTTGTGACATTCATTGAATCACCATACACATTTATCTGTTGACAGCCCTTTTCCCTTGCAAAGATGAGAAGAAGTTTTAGGCTCATGATTTCAACATAATTATTCCCACCCTCCCCCAGTCCCCAGAAGAGGTGGTATGTGTGGGTTAATGATAGATGTAGGATAGCCCCACCCCCGCAGTTGTTTCCCAAAGCAGAGCCATCATAAAAACCCCAAGGCATAGACTCGTCAATTTCCAGAGCAAGGACCTCTCTTTGTTTTGCCACTTTGATGTGATGTGGGAAAGCCTCACGGTAACCACATATCTGTACAGCAGTGACCACCGGGGTTCTGTATTTTTCATTGAATATCATTCCATTCCGAGCCAACCAAATGCCCCACGCCACCAGTAATGGAAGATTTATGTAGGTTTTTCCGATAGGGTCCAAAACCCATTGTGTCCAGTCCGACAGCACCGAAACCCCTGCCCAATTAAATAAGGTATTATAAATTCTGGAGCATTCCACCCATACTTGCACCGTGTATGGACAGTGGAGGAGTAAGTGACAACAGGTTTCCTCGTTGGCTTTGCATAAAATGCACCAGCCCGACCCAGTTTTGTTCTTCCTCTGTAAAAAATCCCAGGTGGGTATAGTATTTTCAAGGACATTCCACATAAAAAGACGATGTTTCAATGGGCAGTTTATCTTCCAGATTTTTTTCCACCACCCTACCAACTCACGTGGATTCATAAAGTGACTCAAGCTGATGTATCCATCCTTTGGTGTGTACAGGCCATTTGGGGCACCTTCCCATACCAAGCAGTCATCCATGTCCCGGATGTGTATATGTGATCGAGTTAGTGCACCGTAATATGACCTCAATTCCACCCGCTCAACCACAGATAGTGCCAATGATTCTGCATCAACCCATGACTGATTCCACGGGTGGATCCTATCCGAAACAGCCAGTTGAGATAGGTAAGTAATACCCAAATCCCGCAGAGAAATAATCAATTCACCTGATAAGATGTGACGACCAGCACTCCCAAACCAGGGATCCTCCCCAACACAAAGAGCCTGTCCATTCCCAACATTCCAAGCCAGCAGGTCTCCTACCACAGGGAAAGATTTGATGACGGCTTTCCAAATAACAGAACAACCATTATGTGACTTATCCATCGACCGCACCCATTCCACAATTGATACAGGGGCAATATACTTCCGAATGACAACTTTAGTCCAAAGGCTCTCAGATTTTAACAGTCTCCACGCCCCTTTTGCTGCCAGAGCCTTTGCGAAAAGATGAATATTTTTTAGACCCCACCCCCCTAAGGCTTTTGGAATAGCGATCTTCTGCCATCGAACCCATGGGGAAACATAGTCTCCTTCACCACTCCATAGGAAACGAAAGCATAATTTCCGAGCTTTCTCCAGCGTTCCTATTGGAATCCATGAGAGGGACATCCAATAGACCGGAATGGCCTCTAAAACCGATTTCACCAGGACCAGCCTTCCTGCACGCGATAGCCACCTATGACTCCAAACCTTCAACCGCTTGTGTATTTTTTCAATAAGCCATTGCCAATCCTGTTTTGTATAGGCATTTGGTTTTAAATGAAACCCAAGGTAGCAGAAACCATCTTCAAGGTGTAAGAAGGTATATGGGAAGATCCTACGGATAGCCACAATCTCACATTCCCTTAGCAAGTGAGTCGATAGAGTGGATTTCCTCTCATTGATCTCCATACCCGTAGCATTCGAGAAAAGTTGAAAAATATCCTGTAGGGTTTCCATGTCCTTAGCCGAACCCGTACAAAAGATGAGTATATCATCCACGAACAGCATATGTGTAATAAAAAAATCAGGAGCCACTTGGATACCATGGAGAGTGTCGTCCCTACATGCTTTTTTCAGTGCTTTACTAAGCCCTTCAGCAACCAGCAGGAAAAGTAAAGGGGATAGTGGGCATCCCTGTCGCAGGCCTCTTTCAGACCGGAAAAAAGGAGAGGTTGCCCCATTGATGAGCACCGCGAAGGATACCGTAGAAATACAACTCATAATCCACCTGATAAAATCCACAGCAAAACCCAGATGAGTGAGGAGTAAATGAATATACAGCCAACTCACCTTATCATATGCTTTTGACAAATCAATCTTGATAATGGCTCCTTTGATTTTTTGAGCTTTCATACTATGGATGCCCTCCTGTGCTACACCAATAGCCTCGTGTATTTGTCATCCTTCCAGAAACCCAAATTGTTCCTCCGAAATATGTTTGGACAGAATACCCTTAAGCCGCCCAACGATGATTTTTGACACCACCTTATATACACAGTTGCACAAAGATATGGGTCTGAAGTCACTTAAAGAAGAGGAGTTATCAGTTTTTGGAATAAGGGCAATAAAGGTGGAGTTCAGGGCAGCTGGAATTCGCCCCGATCTTCGAGTGTCATCAACCATCTGCAACAGATCATTCCCAATAAGTTCAAAGAGTGCCAGTATGAATTCCACCGTCCATCCATCCGGTCCCGGGCTTTTGTCTTTTTGGAAGCTCTGTAAAACGCCCTTCAATTCTTCTTCAGTGACAACAACCATCAAAGTGTGATTGTCTTCCTCTTCCACAAATCGAGGAAAAAATTGAGCCATCCTTACCACATCCAAAATGTTTGCCTGTGCAGGGGCTTTGAAGAGTGTTTTGAAATGAGTTACCCCAACCCCAGCCATACTATCAAAAGACGTCTGGGTATTCCCCAAAGAGTCTTCCAAACTCCAAATGGTATTGGCCACCTTCCTACCTTTGGCATATGCATGGAAAAAATTTGTGTTCTCATCCCCAGCCGATAGCCATATAGCCCTGCTCTTTAAACGCCATGTTTCCTCTTTTTCCAATAATAGCTTATTTCTCCTACCTTCCAGTGAAACCAAATGGAATTTCTCTTCCGGTGTTCCCAGACCCCCAGATCCAGAATCATAAATGGATTGCAGCTCCAGTTCAATTGACTTTAATTCTCTATCATCTCTATTGTTCTTTTCATATGCCCAAGCCTTCACCGGCCTTTTTATTCTTTTGATATTGTCAGAGCACTGTTGAGAGGCAGAGAGGCCCTCCTTGGGGTTGAAGGGTACCCAAAGGGATCCAATATGGTCAGTAAAGGTCTCATCATTTAACCAGATCTTATTAAACTTAAGCGGCCCAGCAGGTTTCAAAGGTCCATCCCGCATCTCCAGGAAAATAGGGAAGTGATCTGAAGAGCCCCCCGAGCCAACCCACTGCCTCAGTAGATAATTCCTATCTACAAAAAGGTCAGACACCAGAAAACGATCCAATCATTTTTCAACTCGGTTTTCGTCGGTTCTGTTATTTCTCCAGGTAGGTTTAAGGAGAGTTGGCTCAATATCTAGCAGATTTCGTGTTACCAACTGGTGTGTGAAGAAGTCAGTCAAAGGGTCTGATCGAGCTCTGCTGCCCCATACTTCTGCCGGCCCAAGAGAGAAATTCAGATCCCCTCCGAGTATAAGGTTCCCTTCTTGTAACAAGGGGTGAGAGAAAAGTGATTCCCAGAAAGGAACCCGGTTCAAATATGGTCCATATATATTAACCACCGTGAAAGTATCACCAATATCCAGAGACGAGCAGGTAATCCCCAAAGCCGCTTCCACTCCCCAAAGATTATGGCCCTGAACTGAACGGGTATTCCAACCAATAGCCTGACCACCAAACCGGCCCCGAGCATCCAAGGTGGCAAAGGACCAGCCACCAAACCAACTTTCAAGTAAAGTTTTAATAGTCTCACCAACACCCATAGTTTCCTGAAGCAGAATGATATCCGGGTGATCAATAGATACCACTCTGCGAAGTGTTGATCTTTTGTGCGGACCAGCAAGACCCCGGCAGTTAAAAGACATTACTTTCATTAACGTCCCCTCTTCTGGGCACGCACCGCTCTAAGCGCCTGATCAATAGTCACTTGTTTTCCTTCCATGAGATCCAACTTGGCCTTGGATTGTGCTTTTGAATGATGGGATTTCCTGCCCCGACCCTTACCATTTTTGCCAGTTTTTTTTACCCCAGCACCCAACCCGCCCGGGGAGATTTTTGAAAGGGAACGCAGGAAATAGCCAGAGTCTAATGAGGTGGTAGGGGAGGAGGAGGAGGGGACTTCATTAGGCTTCAATTTACTTATATATTGATTAATGAGTTTTTTTTGTTCTTATAGGCTATCAGAATGTCAAATAAATATACTTGGGAATAAAACAATAAGAGGTATGCTGAGTTTAAGACGGCATTGGAGGCGAAGGGTGATGAAAAGTGTTATTGCCCTTGCAATTATTGCAGAGGTTTGCAAACGAGAAGACTTTTAAGAACAACGGCTGAAAAACATTGTAAGAAGAAGGGGCATGTTGAAGGGGGGTATAAATATCATCCCTTGGTAAGACGTTATTCATTACATAATGTACTTCTTGTAATAGTATTGATGATGTATTCACAAAATGTTTTATCATTTTAAATATATGTGTTGTATATTATACACTAATGTTATTGCATTGTTTGTAAATATAAAGACAATGCCCCCCAAATGTTTACCACTAGAGAGCTATTTTCCACATAATAGTAGAAATACTACTTTACAAGGTGACGAGCATGGAGATCATGTTATTGAAGATTGAGTTCTTAATGATCCTATGGACAAAGACGACATTATTGATACAAATGGTGAAGATGAGATAAATAGATTGCTCCAAGACACATTTGCTCCATTGGATGAGGACAACCTCCATGATATTCATGATGTTCCTCTACTCGAGAAGTCCCAAGAACCTCTTTATGAAGGCTCAACAACCAATATTCTATCTATTATATTGTTGGTGAACTTGAAGGTTTTGAATGGTTTATCAAACACTTGTTTCACACAGCTCCTAAGGTATGTAAAGTTGACTCCTTTCCTCTATTTTTAGTGTTAATTAATTCATAAATTAGGGATATGCAATATTTATGACATATATTGTTTACATTTCATTTTTTGTCAATGTTGTAGATTGTTGGGTGAATTTCTATTACCATGCACAAGTCGAGAGGTTTCTTGATTATGAAAGAAATTGGAATGGAGTCTCAACCTATTGATGCATGTCCTAATGATCATATTATATATTATGGACATTATGCATCAGAAAACAAATGCCCACAATGTGAAATTAGTAGATATCGAATTGATCAAGAAACAAAAGAGGTCCCTCACAAATTTTTTCGTTATATTCCCATAATTCCATGTTTCCAACGACTATTCAGGTGCCAAAGTATATCACAGTTTATGGATTACCATGCGAAGAACAGAAGTGAAGATGGTGTTCTTCGAATGCCTGCAGATGGTTCTACATTGGAGAACATCGAAGAAAAATGGCCAATTTTTAAAGATGAACTTTGTAATGTTAGACTTTCATTGGGAGTTGATGGTTTCAATCCATTTGGTGAGCTTCGTTCTACTTACTCAGTGTGGCCTGTTTTCATCATAAACAATAACCTACCTCCTTGGATGACAATTAAGAGAGAGCACACAATGTTGGCAATGATTATTTCAGGTATGTTTTTAAAGTAATTATATTATTTCATTAATTTATTTGTTTAATTGCTGCATGAGAACACATTTTATATATTGGGACACATAACTAAATAGTAATATTGTATGTCGAATGATCAATTAGGTAAGTACCAAGTTAAAGATGTGAATGTATATATTGAGCCTCTTATCGATGAGCTATTGAAGTTATGGGTTGGAATCACTATGCATGACATCTCTAGACCAATAGGGCAGAAACAATTTCAGTTCCATGGAGTACTTGCATGGATAATTCATGACGCTCCCGGGTTAACACATTTTTGTGGTATGTAACTTTTTGTTGCACGTCGTTAAAATTATATGTTTTTAAGGTAAAAAAAACATGCATTTTTTAAAATTAATAATCTTTTGATTCTATAAAATTAATACAAATATCTCGTAGGTCTTCAAACAAAGGGAAAATTTGCATGTCCAGTATGTGGTCCTAGGATAAAATCTCGTCGTTCAAGAAGTTTAGCAAAGGAGGTGTTCGATGAGTACAGGAACTTCCTCCCTAAGAACCATTGGTATCAAACTACCGAAAAAACAAAATTCAATGGTAAAGAAGAGAATGGAAAGAAACCACGAAGAATGACACATCACCTATGGAAGTTGGAATATAACAGAAATCATCGAGGTATGCAAATTGTATATGTAGCATATATGTTCACGTAATACTGTGATTTTTATATTTTTACTGAATTTTCTCTACCATGGGTGTCATGAATTATTGTTAATATGTTTTTGTTTATGTTTAATGAATGTATTTAAGGCATGAATGGGATTCCACGGGGAATGAAGAGTTATCACATACAATTCAGTAGGTTTCCTTACTATGAGCACCTACAAGTAGCTCATTTGTTCGATACAATGCATATCGGTAATAATGTAACAAAAATGATATGGAATATATTAGATGGAAGGTCTGACAAAGATAAAATTGGAAAAATTTGTAGTGACATTGCGGAAGCCAATAACGCATTACAAAGTGTAATTATTTCCAATGCCGGATATGGGTACCGAAATATTAGTCTTCCATGGTTATTGGCATAGCAACAAAGCAATGCTATAAAAGATGTCATTCATAAAACAAGGCTTCCGACGGGGTTTTCGTCGAATATACAAAATATCTTAACCAACAAAGGTGATTTTGGCGGTGTTAAAACTCATGACTGGCATACAGTCATTAAGGTAATTATTTACATATATAATTTCCATTAAGTACATCTTTTTAGTAATTGTTCTCTCCTATTTGAAAACATTAGATAATGATTTGCTTTTTGCTACAGTACGTTCTACCTCTATCTCTCCCAGATAGCTTTGACGACAACATAAAACAAGTTATATATGATCTTGGTAAATACATGAGGTAAGTAACAATTTATATGCATGAAAATGTTTGTTCTCTTTGTTGCATTGCTTATTGACATATTATGTTTTACAGCTTGGAACTTTATTATATATGCCTCAATCTTGTTGATCACTATTATTTTCTTGCATCTTTTGTAGGTGGCTTTCATCTAAAGAAATCCATCAAGAAGATATTAGGTATTGGAAGAGAGAAATTTCTCGTCTAATGTGTGAAATGAAGAAGTATTTACCTCCAACATTTTTCAATGCACAAGAACACTATCTCGTACACCAAGTTGAGGAGATTGAATTGTGTGAACTTGTAAACTCAAGGTCAATGTGGATGGTGGAAAGGCATTTGAAGTCATTGAAGGATTTTGTTAGACAAAGAGCACATCCTGAGGGTTCTATGGTGTAGGGCTATATGAAATATCAATCCATGGTGTACATTAGTCAGTATCTTCCAAATTTAGCAAAAAATATAATCTGCCTCGCATTTGGCATGTCGACTCCATCAACAAATTTGAAGGGGAGGTCCTGTTGGGGAAAGGTAGAACGAGGAAAGTGAAAGGTAATTGAATGGTGTACATTTAATTTATTATACAATTAATTTTTCAATTTATGTAATTTTGATTATTCCATCAATATTTTAAGGTAAACTTAATTGCCTTTAATGATAGCTAATTTACAATTCTTAAATGTTATTTTTTCATATAGTTGGTCGCATTTGGGATGCAATACATTTATACATTGCAAAAAATCTTGATTGGATGGAGGAATGGATTGAACGATGTACATAATACTATGGTACCTTATCATGGGAAGGGGTTAGTAAAATTATTAAAACAGTGCATTGTTATCGAGAAGAATATCCCGGAGAACTTACGCAAAGGGAAATTGATTTAGCATGCGGTTTAAAAGATAAAAAGGCAAGTATATTTACCCTGCTCATTTTTTTCATTGTTTCCCATTATATCAAAATATTTCTTTCATTTATTTCTTCTTATATATTTATCTACCGAATTGGGCATGGTGCAGGTGATACATCACAATGCAGGTGATACATCATCATCCTCATCCTCATCCTCATCCTCATCCTCATCCGCATCCTCATCCTCATCATCATCATCATCATCCTCATCCTCATCATCATGATCCTCGTCCTCATCCTCATCATCATCATCATCCTCATCATCCTCATCCTCATCCTCATCCTCATCATCATCGTCATCATCGTCATCATCATCATCGTCATCATCGTCATCATCATCATCATCATATTTTTGTCAAATTGCCAATTAAAATGGATTTAGTTATTAACATAGATAAAAGAAATTTATATTTATGAAATCTTACCCTTGAATTTCTTATATGAAAATCTTCATTTTTTACTGAACTCATTAGTGGCTTAATATATTAAATTTCCAAAACAAATCGAACTATTATGAAATAAAATCCATAAAATGTATGTTTTCAATAGGATAAACTTATTGAACAACTTTGGATTCTTTAATCATCCATGAAACACATATTCTCTTAACAATTAGTGATATCTATGATGAAGTAAATTATTGTCCCTAGATAAATATTGCCACTAGAAATAACCATTTCACGAATCCATATAACAGAGAAATAATGTCAAACTAGTAAATAAGGATATTATAAATTGAAATTTCCTATATTCTTATTATAGAAGAATAACATCAACCTAGTAAATAAGGTCACTAGAAATGATAATTTCATGAATTTTTATTACAAAAGAATGATGTTTACTTGGTAAATGTGCATAGTGGAAACCAAAATACATTTTATTCAATTTGACAAAAAAAATTACATTGCAAGGATATTATTGTTTTCCTTGTGTCTAAAACCATACTCCTCTTCCCATGCCATTATCATCCATAGTGTGAATGGCTCCCAATTTTGTAGAATTTCATCCTCCTTGTTTGTTTCTACCCAATATTGGACACTGAGGGAGGCATCTTCATGAATTAGATTCCACGGGTCATTAATTTGTTCTCTAATTTGGTTTAATATGTTCTTTGTATAAGATTGCATCCATTCTCGTTACAAGAAATATTTCATGAGTTCATTATGCAACAAACAGATGAAAATTCATATTTTGTATCTTAGTTGAAGAAACACCAAAATAAAAGATTGATCATACCCAATGTCTTACACTTTATGATAAGTACATATCATGAAGCCACCATTGTTGTAAAAATGTATGATTGATGTGAATGAGGAAAGGATAACCATTTTTTTCCACATGATGTCATGATTACACATAATTGATGAACACCTTTGTGTCAAGAATTGAATTAAGAATGTAATATAATTAACATCCTATCTTCCTCCTCTCTTTATTAGACACTTATTATCTTTCAAGTGATCTTTAATAGTGTATGTGTAGTCATTTGGGACATAACACCACCATTTCTTGAAATATTAAAAGAATGAATTATATCCAAGGGTTGAAAATATCCTACCACTCAAATTTTAAATTAATGGGCTAGTAATACAAGAAATGAAAATGCCACAATATCATGGATATTTTCATGCCAAATGAATATTTTAGCACTATAACAATAAATCAATTTGTTAATTTAAACATAAAAGGAAAAATAGGATTCGTTTCAAAGAAAACCATTGATGGAAATAAAAAATAATGTAGACTTGTAATAGCTATTAACTGTGTGTGGTGATTAACAACAACATGCTACGAGATCAATATGAGTTTAAAATTTGTGCAAGATTAAGTGCTAAAATAATAGGGTGTCAACATATTTAAAGTGGAATGATAGGATAAATTTAAACAATCTAACATAATACTTATGTGAAATATTACATGAAATGTAGGGATCGTGCATTTCTTGGAACTACCCTCATTTTGTCAAACTACCAAAGGTCAAAACCTTATTTCGTTGAACTACCATTTCGATTTCCTCTTTGTCCAATACTCATTACATTGATATTTTGGGTTTAGAGGAGCACGCGAGGAAGTTGTGGGTTGTTCTGGCTCTTGTTGGAGGTGTCTATTAGGGGAGTAGAGGAGCAGAGGAGCAGTAGACGCAAGGAAGTTGTGGGTCATGGTGCCGCAAGGAGAGAGTGGTCGTGGATAGCATAGAGAGAGAGCAGGGGTGCTGCAAGGGTTTCACTTCCATCGCATTTGCACGAGCAGAAGAGCAGGGGAACCGCGAGAGTTTCACTTTAGAAGTACAAGCAGGATAATGCGTAGGGGTTTCACAATCGAGCAATGGCTTCGGTATGTTTCATTTCCTCACTCATGCATGAATCCAAGCATGGCTTTAACATTTCAAAGTGAGCACGACCCTCTTTAATCACCCACCTCCAAAAAAAATAGCTACTCTCTTCCCAAAAAGGCTTCTCAGATCAAATAAATGGCATCCCAAAGGTAGAAGACAATGTTGTTGATCCAAATCCTTGATAGTGGAAACAAGACTGCCAAAGGATTTCCAAATGGAAGTGGGAAATTTGTTGGCTTCTTTGATAGATATCGAAGGTGGAGGTCATGCATAAGTAACTTAAACAAGGACCTGAGTTGACTCCTCCAATGTGTGCTTAGGAACATGAATGTTGAAGTGAGAGGCTGCTTCATCTAAATTCTCTTACGCTCTATTTATTTCCTTTAACTATCAATCAACATAATTGGCTTAAGTACTTCAAAAATAGCCTTTGATTAGATGACAGTGGCTGACTAATCCTAGGGTGAAGTGTTAGCTCCGGCTAGAAGGACCTTTGTTTGATATTATTCAGAATGTCTAAAGATTTGGTAACCCGTTCCATGTTTACAGGTTGAAGGGCATATTTCAAAGAATACAATTGGCCTCCAAATATAACTATTTTGTCACTTTTTAATTGTTATAAAAGAGAGATTTTTTACTGAAACTAAAACAAATTAGGTAAAAACATAAAAAATATTCTATTCGGTTTCACTATAGTTGCAGTTACAAGATTATTCTCAGCTTGACTGTATTTGTAAGCCACTGCAAAAGGTACTCAAATGCTTTAATTTAATACCATTTAAACTAAATAATTGACTGGCCTGCCTGTCGATCCAAACATTTTGGTGTAGTGTGTCAAAGCTCGAGTAATGTCCTTTGAGGGCACAGCCACACAAATGCATAAGCTATATGAGTTAACATCCTCGCCTTCATTCATTCTCCCTTGGACTTGATATCCATTGATTAACAACCCAAAGCAATCAATACCATTAAAATGTCATTAGAGAGAACATATACAAAATTACCAAAACAATATCCATGGACCATAACAGATCATTTTAACATATAAGATCAAGCAGAAACATCATTTGCTGAAAGGCATAGCCTGAAGTAATAAGGATGACAAAGTAAGGCAATTAACATATTTAAAGCACAAGCTCAGAGTCCTACACAACTTCTAGGCAAGCATTGTTGTGTTCTACAACAATTATCTTGCACGCAAGAGTCCCAAGCGAATATGAAAAGTAATATGAATGTCTAATCAATAAATATGACCCCTTTTTAATGAATGGGACCCAGAAAGAGTACAATATCCATAATTTTTTTTTGAAAATTTCTAAGAATCCTTGGAATACCTTACATCCGCATTGGGCATGTTTAATTGTTTAAGGTTTCTCACATACACTAGCCATTTGTGAATTGAGACTAATGGAGCCTATCCTTGACTGAGATATTCTTGTTGAGGGTTGGCCAACCAAGCATTTGATGCACATTCCATAAATTTTTTAATCTTCTTAACTATTTCATACCATTATCCTGTATAACTCATTTATGATGTGCATTCATTACTAAATCAATAAGGAGTATAAGGCAATGCTATCGTGCCATAGCAGTATGATGTGCCAATCATAAGCACAATAGGCCAAAGGTGTAGGTGCAACACCCACTATGAATCCCCAACATGACATGAAACTTCCAGACAACCTTTACATTCATTACTAGCTACCACTCTTTTTATCCCATATAAAATAACACAAGCCTTGAAGGTGCCTCTGTACTGATAAAGATAAATTGGAAATCACAATAATGGGCACTACCTTCCATCAATATAAAGGATACCTATCAGTAGCTTTAAATGGTAATATTAAATTCTTAAAGTAAAAGTTGGCATTCTCCTTATCTTTCATTTTCTATCCTTTTACTTAAATTTTTAACATTACCATTAATTGTTTCAGGATATTTGAGAGTGGTTCCAACCTCATCGGACTTCAAATGCCAAAAGTAGAATTTTTTATCCCATTCAAACTTCAACAGACTTGACAGTTTTTAGGATTTCAGTATTGCAATGTTTCCACTGGATTCTATCATGTATTGGGGTATGGGATTGACATTCAATGTTTCTGCTTCCCGCTCCCCACTCCCAACAACATAGGTTTCAATTCACAAAAATGTTTAATTTTTTCCTTTATAGATGAATAACCATGGAGGTGTTGATGAAATCTATAACAAATGTCATAATAAGGAGAATAATTTGGTGTGTAAGTTTTTACTTGCATACATATGCCCTACCTCATCCACTAATATGGTCTCCTAATCCTCATGTGGGAGATGTCTAGTTGAGGGCATTATATTCTTGGGTACAAAATGAGCAGAGCAGATCCATAAAAATCTAAATATACAAATAAAAGGAACTCAACATGAGCTTATGAGTGAGGGTTGAAACTACTAAGCTTAGAGATGTATCCAGAAACTATGCTAATGGTTTAGATATGGAGGTGATCCCAATTCATAAGTATTTTCCAAAGGATTGTAGTAGTTTTCACATTTCCGTTGAAAGTGAAGGTGGCTCCAACCACTAATTTCAACACAAAAATTGGAGATCAAAACATGATTGCGGAAGCAGACTTTCTTACATAAATACAAAAGAAAGATGTACAAAAACCCTTATGTCCTAAATAGAATTGAAAACCCTCCATCCTATCACAATTGAAAACCTTATATCCTAACATACTCCAATGGTACTAACTTGAAAGACAAAGTTGGTGATGCCACTTTTATAATTTGATTCCCCTTCATATAAAAATTGAAAACATTGAACCGAAGTATCTCACCAACTGGGAGGTCATTGGAGGATATAGTAGTTTGTACTCTTTTCAAATCCATCTCATATAGTTTTTGTAGCCTTTTGACACTAAAATCTATAGAGGAAACCAATGACCCTTTTACCTTGAATAATGTGGGACCGTTAGTAGGCCAAAAAGTGTTTCCTTCTAAGATATTGGATCTAATTAGTTTTTTTTGTTTATGATCCTATGCTACCAACCACCCAAAAACTTATCATCTTTCATTCCCTTCAGTGACTCTCATAATACCTTAGGCATAAATTGTTGGTTGTGGAGCTTGATCTTCCAGTCTCATAGATGATGATTCAGCTGTGTTTGAACCCCAGGTTTGGTTATGATCCGGGCATGATACCCAAGGGGAGTGTGGGGGGAGCGGGGTCCAGCGGACCCCCAAGAAAGGGGGTTCTGGGGCAACACTCCTAAGAAAAATTTTGGGGTTGTTTTCGCCAACAGTTTATAGGCCCATGGTTTTTGGTAACCCGTTGCATTTCCCTTATAAAATAAATACATTGTAATACTGCTAGGATTGATGGATTAGGTATTATGCATTGTAAAGATCTCTGAGATCATTAAGAGAGACTGTGAGAGCGTGTGAAGAGGAAGTGCAGCGGCAGTGTTGCAGGTCGTATCCCTTCACTTTGTTAGACGCTATAATAATAAGGACTGGCAATTTCAGTGTGGACGTAGCCCATATTGGGTGAACCATGATATTGGTGTCTCTCTTGTAATGTGTTTGTGTGATTATATTTGCATTTATGTTTATTGTTATTGCTCTGCGATCCTGTTTTTCTAACATAAATCGTTGTCCCGTTCAACATTGGATCATAGAGAGTTATAGAATAGTTTTATTAACTTGTCACAAGTTTGATTGGAAGGGATCCAACAACTCAAGTTGTAAAACAATTAAAATTTTGCATTTAGTTAATGAGGCTTGGCTGGATGGAAATGAGTACAACTCACCCAACCAATGCAACCAGCTACAATTCATAGCTCATTTTCATAAAACAATAGGTATGCGATGGCTCTAGGTGGATTTGAGGGGTTAATAAGATAACTAGATGAAGGAGGGAATCTTCCTAGAGGAACTAAATCATGCCACATGTCTACATATATCAAAGATCATAAATTTAATAATTTGGTTTGTCCCATATCTATCATACAAGTTTGGATGATCTTTCTTTATAACATGCTTGCTAGAAACCATGAGCCATGAATGATGTTTTCGGTATTGAAAATTCAACTACAACATGTTGTCTCATTTTAATGATTGTAGGTACCACCAAATAGGTACTTGTTGGATCTATCTTCCTCAAGTGAGGAGATAGACTAGAAGAGGTTGAAAGCGAGACGTCTAATACAAGATCTAACAGGTCAAGATCAACTAGAGGTGATAAGGTAAGGAGAAAATTTCGTAGACACGTGGAACTTTTTGTTTCTAAAGGAGGATCATGTGATTATGATAATGAGAGCATAGGTGACATTGAGTTGCCCCTGAGGTATAGACATCTTGTCAAACGATGGCTACCCAAGGAGCTACCCCAAGTGGACAAGGATTTCTTCCTCAATGGGAGGACTTATCACATTGTTCCATCCTCTTTACATGGACTGGGGCTATTTTCCATGGATGGAATAAAGGTGGCATATGGCACTGAAACTGAATTGATGGAGTATGCCAGGCCATGCTATAAATACAATGACTGGTTGTTGTTGGTCCAACATACGCAAAGTATGCGGACACACGTAGTGGCAACAAATTATTGTTAACTACTGAACAACAATCTAAGCAAAGGAGCAACTGTGTATATTGATGGATGGCCAAAAGCTTCAGGAAATATCGCAGGGTTTATAAATAGCACACGACTAGGGTCAACACATAAGCTACCCAATTGCGTATTTGAGGGGCGTGAAGGAAATCGTGTATTCGTATGTGCAACAAAATCAATAACTGCAGGTGAAGAGTTGTTGATCGATTACAGCTTGAATCAAATAGATGCGTGGGTTGCTATTATGGGGTTAATTTTCTTATACAACATTTAACTCAACCTTTGATGGATGACTTATTATTTTTCTCTTGCAACAAATTTATTTATATGTCATGCTTTTTATAATATACACATGGTTAATTATATGTCATGCTTTTCATTAATCACGTTTAAGAGACATTGTTAAATATGTAATTTCATTTTTAATATGTCTTAATTCTTATATTGTGGCAGGGTGATCATGGCCATATGCCACAAGATGACCGTGGAAAGTCACCAATGGTGATGCATGAGGTAAATGTTAGTTTAATAGTACCTAATAGCATCAATGTAATAGTAACCACAATTCACGATTATATTACATCTGTTAACATTGGACCTTTTTTATGCTAATGAGCTCAATATTTCAATATGATATCATTCTTATTGTATTGTGGCAGGGGGTCGGTACTCAAACCACACCTACAACTTCTGGACAGGTAAACGTGACTGTCATAGTAACAATAAAGTTTTTTTACATTAACCACGTTTATTATACATGGTTAAATTTTTACTTATCGATATGAATATGCCTTTCTTATTGTATTGTGGCAGGGTGACCGTGGGAAGTCACCAATGTTGTCGCATCAAGTAAATGATAGCATAATAGTACCTGACCATGATTATAGTACTTATTTTTGTTATTATATGCATCATATTTTTTTACGTGATTTTTTGTAATGATGGAAATAAATTAACTACTTTTATTGATTAACGTTCATAGAGAACACCACATCAAGATGATGAGGTGGTCGTTGAGGAAGATATATTTTATTCAACCAACCCAATGGAAACTCTGAAGAAGGCATTGAAAAAATGAAATCAAGACCTTCTTAGACTGATTTTAATCAGACCCAGGTCTGAAGAAATCAAAGCACAAATTGATGAATTGAGGCAAAAGATAGAACAATACGGGGTAATTGGCATCTTCGAAAGTTTTTACGAACTACATATATTCATTTATGGTATTTTAGTTCTCTTTTTTTGATATGATCTAATCAATTGAAGTTTTCTTTCTGTAGGAATTTTTGGAGATAACAGTCATGCATCGAGAACGGGCTGCAGAGGTCGGTATTGGTAGTAGCGATGGTTCAACACATCATCAATCTACCGTACCAACGAGACTATTTGCCTCTCCTGAACAACAATGCACTTTAGATGCTAAGACCTCACCGGATGTTGGAGGTCAACATGGCCCTTCACCACCACTACTTCACAGGATGTTAGAGAGGACAGTAGCATCGAATGTGATAGTTGTTACCCTGGAACAATACGTGTGTTTAGCAAGGGATCGTTGCTCGTTAGCTTCTTGGTAGGACAAGACTATGATCCAATCAAGATACCGAATATTCTAGGTATTATTTAATTTATTCAAGTTTTTTTCATGTAATTCAAAGCCACATAATTCAAATTAGTTTTAATTAATGATCATATTTTTTTTGCAAGAAATAATGTTTTTTATAAGAACCTGCATGATAAGGCGTTGAAGATTTTTTGGCCCACCATTCGTACACGGTGGAATTCCTAAAATGACAAATTGAAAGATAATTTGATGAACCACATGGTCAGCTTGTTTGGTGAAACCTTCAGCAGAAAAGGTGTCACCGCAGCAGCTAGCTTAAATTTGAAATATGTCAGGGTAGATTATAGGGACAATCTGCAAATTAACCACAAGTATGAGCATCCTCCGATGGTTCCAGAGAAGGAGTGGAAGGCACTCATGGAGGATGCAAAGGAGAAGGAATTGACAAAACAAGGAAAGACTAGGCCAATCGGTTCAAGAAGGTATGACACATATCATATTTTCAATGAACAATTTTCAATTTTTTTTTAACTTTTAAATATCTTTAAGTTGTGATTTCTAACGTATTTGCAACCTTTCATAGGCTCCCCGACACCTCTAGAGCGACAAAGGAAAGAGTAGAAAAACATGGGCAGCACAAACTAGGTCAGGGTGGATATCAAAAACTAAGGGCACAAATTGTAAGAATCAAACAATCATTATTTGTAGCCAAAATTTTTCTAACGGTAGCAAACAATTAATTGATTTATCACAAGCACTTTTCATGGTGTTATGCATTGCAGGGAAATGCTTTTCAAGAGGAAAACACTGAAGAAAACTTAAGGCTCGGCTTCAAGTACAGTCAGCATATGCTGGAACGTCGAAAAAGCTTGGGGCAAACCCCAATTTCCCCATTGATGCACGCAGAGGTAAATAAAATCAATAAGGCCATCATTATAATGTATTTGCGTAATACAACAAAGTGAAAGAGATGACATTCCAGGTGGAGGGCTCCAAGAACTCCAAGAATTGCTCCAAGAACTGCTACAGAACTGTTGTGTGGTTTTTGTATTGTGCAGGCATTATCTGAGCTCATACAGAGCTCCCTCTCCTTGAATCAGGCTCGGAGGACCTTTGCGCGCGCGAGAGGATGTGTGGGGATTCTCTTTGAAGTGCTGAGCGATTTTTGGTATGGTAGTGGGCACCTATTATGGCTGAGAGCTCCTTTTTTCCAGCATTTTGAAGTCAGGCGATGACAGACTTCCTGTAGAATTGGGATATGGTGGAGAGGAAGACACAGACTATATACTTTCAATTTTAACACCCATTTACATATTGAAGGATTGGGGTTATGAGATACCCTTGCTTGGATCTCGATGCCAATATCCAATGGAAGCGATACAGGATTACAATTGATCATGCGAAACCTGATCTGTAGGTGCCACCATGCTGTCACATGGACATTTGATCTGATGCTGTGAGATACAGTGTATTGGTTATTGGGGCCGTATGGAGTAATAGCTGGGGATTGATGGTGGTCGATAGCTGGGGATTGAATCCTCCTTGGAGGAGTTCGTGGTGTAGATAGTTGTTGGAGTGTTTTGTGGCATGGGGGCCAATCCACTTTTGATTCTTGATTTTATATTCTGAGATATTGTTCTGTCCGAGCTGTTGATGCTTGTCTAGGGCCAAGGATAGCTGATTTGGTTGTTTTTGGTGCCTGGGATTGGTGAACCGGCTGTACTGAGGGCACGTCTGGGGTGGGGTGATGGAGGATGTGGCTTACACCTCTACTAGGGTACCTGTCAGTGGGAATTTTGCTGTTGGAATTGACATTGCAATGGCGGATGGATTAGGGGCTTTGACTGGACCCTCCATGAATGGTGGGGGGCCAGCGGTCTTTTCTGGGCCTGAGGTAGCGCGGGATAGGGATGGACATCTTTTTGAATTACCTAACTTTGCCGGGGAGACTATTCATCGATCCGAGGTTTCTGCGAAGGCTGATTCTCATATATTTTCTGTGAAGCGGGTTAAATATCGGAAGAGACCGGATAAGTTGGTGCTGGGGGTGGATGTTACGATGGAAGAGGCGGAGGATTTCACACACACTGCTGTGGTTGGACATGTTCGGGGTAGAAGAATTGGACGCGGTTTCCTTCAGCGTTGGGCGGCTGAGCAGTGGAAGGATTTAGTGTCTTATGCTCCTGAGATACGGGTGTTGACGAAGGGTTGGTTCTCTTTTATACTACCGAACCAGGGGGAGGTTGATAAAGTCTTAAGACGACACTGGTCGATGTTGGGCGTCCTTATCATTCTGAAAATCTGGACTCCCTTTTTTGACTCTAAATCGAAGAAAATAGATGCAGAACCGCTGTGGGTGAAGCTTCCTGGATTCCCCATGCATCTATGGAATGAAACTCGGTTTGCTGAGATTGGAAATTTTCTTGGTGATTATGTGTGTTCGGATTACTCCCACCATGAGACTGGAAATTACACGGTGGCAAAGATTTTGGTAAAAATCGACCTTCGACAGGGGCTCTCTGCTGAGATTAACATACAATCCAAGGATGGGGACTTTGTTCAACTTTTGGATTATGTGGGGGTGCCGTTTAGGTGCCATCGCTGCCACGATCATGGACATTTGGTAGCCAGCTGCCCCTTAACGTTTCGGGCTTGTAAGCCAATGGTCGGGGAAGGAGCTGTTGATCGTGCTGATCCTTTGTTGATGGTGAATCCTCAGCAGGTGAGGGTTGATGGAGGTGGGCCTGCACTTGCCCGTGGAGAGCACTCTGCTACTGGGGTATCATCTGATCGTGGGATTCATGGTGCTGGGGAAACCCTGCCTCCATCAGAGAACATTGAATTGGAGACTAATGGATCTGCTAATACGGTTGACTTGGGGGCCACTATTACTGCGACTTCTTTGACTCGGGCCTACACCAGCGAACAAAGGGAGATGTCCATTATACGAGGGGGATCATCTGCGAACCCCCAGGGTATGTCTCACTTCATTTCACTTGTTGATTCCATATTATTTGTCTCTGATGATTTGGGGGGGGGTAGTCATGGGCCCCCTCCTCTCGCATGTATCGATTTACATAGTCCAGTTGCTACTTGTTTGATGTCTGATGCGGACTATACATCCACGCCATCCATGGTATCCACCAAACACTCCAGCTGTTCTGAGGGACGAAGTATCCGCTACGCTCTTAGAAATAGGGAGATAGCTGCTGACGGATCAAGGGGGAGGGGACTTCCTGATCTGGCTCTTAGTATTGGGGGTAAGGGTCGGGGACGAAAATCCCTCTTGTCAAAGGAACGGGATCGGGCTAAGTTTGACTTAGTGATGGGCACACAATCTTCCATAGAGTGGGCACTTAGAGCAGAGAAAGCCCTGGATGGGGGTCTCTAATGAAAATCATGTCCTTTGACTGTCGCGGGTTGGGAAGTCCCATTAAAAAATTGTCTCTTAGGAGGTTGGTGGACTTAAATCAACCTGATGTATTACTGTTGCAGGAAACTTTGGGTGGCAGTGTGGATGTTGTTCGGACTTTAGAATCTTTGCTTCCAGGATGGAAGTTTGTAGGAGTGGATGCACGGGGGCGTTCTGGAGGGCTGGCCTCGGGGTGGAAGGTGAAGAGCTGTAGATATGACTGCTCTTGGGGTATCCCTTCTGGTATCGGTTTGGAAGTTTGGGATGCTGAGATTGGTAGGTTGATCACGGTTCTCAATATCTACGGGCCATATTCAAATAGGGATGGATTCTGGGATTCATTGTTAAGTATGAATATTTTTGAAGGCAGGGATGTGATTCTGGGAGGGGATTTAAATCTCTCTTTGGGGTCTTCTGAAGTGTGGGGGCCTCGGGCTGCACCGGATACTTTGGCAAATTTTTTCATTCAAGCCTTCGCCAAGAAGGATCTACTAGACATACTACCTACAAAGTTAACTCCAACTTGGTGTAATAAGCGAGCTGGGGACCAAAGGGTAGCTAAAAGACTGGATAGGTTTTTGGTGGCTGATGTATTAGTACTGGGGGTTGATGTTGTCAGGCAGTGGGTAGGGTCGGTGTTGGCGGATATTTCTACCCTATAGTCAGGAAACTAAAACTATCAACTTGGTTGGGGTGACAAGTAAGTGTATTAATGCTGTTACGGAAGCATTTACAAAAAGAAAGAAGCTGTAGATGTAGGGAACATACCTTTAAACGAAGTCTGATCCTTGCCTTGACTTGGTCCTGTGTTCCACTTCCAAATCTACCTTTCCTTCAGCAAACCTGCAACAACAATACCTTTCTCAAAACATTTTGGGCAATAAATAAAGCTTGAAAGAAACAAAAGTTATGTTTAACATTCAGCATTAACCAAAATAAATCTAACTTAAGATGCCATTTGATAAAACATTCAAATTTGAACAAGAAAACACTTCAACCTTTATTTGTCAAAAGTAGAATGCAGTACAAATATACCTGACAATGAAGCAGGCTCCTGCAACTAGATTCTGGGCTCTGGCTTTCTTCTGGCTTTCTTCTGGCTTGGATATCTTCTGCAACAACTTCTCCAATGCAAGCTTCTTCAAAGTTTTTCCATTAATCAATCTCACTAACTCCAATTTCTAACCCTTCTCCTTTAACCTTCTTGGTATTTATAGGTTCAAAGAAGCAGTTCAGGTCGAGATGTAGTTATGGAGGAAGTTGGGGGAGTTAGGAAACTGCCATCAACTAATCCTCCTCGATGAATTAATATATTTTTTAATCATCTTTTAAGATATACGCGACTATTACTCAGTGGAGTAGCGTATAGGGCGCTACCCTATTGTTTAACAACTAGCGCTCATTCAGTTTTAAATGTCGAGCGCTACTTTGCTAAGAAGGAGTAGTGTATCTATTGATATGGGCTCTACTATTATACACTGGAGTCGCATATGGGCGCTAGTCTCTTTAAGTGGAGTAGCGCTCATACCTCAAAATGATATTTTTGTATGGTTTCCAATATTTTCAGGAAATGGGATGAGTTGTCATATGGTCCAAGGTCAACATGCTCCTCCATCCAAGTTGTCCTTTTGTGTGATCAGCAGCTCAGGGTGATCACGGACGGAGAGGTGCAATTTTGACCTATAACAGATTCCCCCTAATGTGTGAGGTCAGAGGGAAACGATGGCCGAAATACATTATAATCCAAAGCCAGAGGAGGAGTGCAGAACCGCAGAACAAGTCGCAAGAAACCTGCAACAAAGATCAAGGTCAGCGAGCAATTACATTGTTGACATCTTATAGATGTGTAGTGTGATACAACATGATCTCTGATACATAACAAGGAGATGTATATAAAAGCATGGCCACTTGAAATACAAGCGTGGATCCATGTCAAACTGAGAGATCATAGCCATAACAACAAACTGGATCTATGTCTCATGGAGAGCCGTGTATAAGTGAGGCTCAGTCTTGCGCAACTTGGGTGATAACAAAATGAAGTTGTGTCATCGAAAAAATCCCAAGGTCTTCATCCCACAATAACCCTAGGTACAAACCCGAACCATGTGAATAGATGAGCTGATAGTCGAACATGGAGGGAATCGTTTGATTACCGGTCATTGATGTATACCATTAACAAATGCGAGGACTTCCACCGATAATGATGATGGGGTCCAAGGTACCAAGTACGATTCGCCAAATGTGAATAGATGGACTTGGAGTTGAACACTTGGGAATCCTGTCGAAGAAGAGACATTGATGTATTCTCATCATTCAACAGCGAGGAAAATTGCCACGGGTGACTGCAATCTCCAAGGTACTAACCGAAACTCTAAACTTCAATCCCAGAATAATGATTTGGTGTCGATGGGAAGAAGTCCGTTGGAAGGGAGGCCTGAAGGCATCCTCCATCATCCAACTCGAGGAACACTCAACTGGTAAGAGCTGATATGGAATAATATGTAACAAGACTGACACTAGGAAGGCCGACACATGAGGTCAAGGTAAACTGCAGAATGGCCGACACAGGGTATATCCTTGAACAGTGAGCACGACACAAAGTGACTTCGGCAGTTTCTGACATAATGGGGTAAATAAGTCTGAAATGTAAGAGACATTAACAGACCCTCCATATGGTTGGAAGAATAACCAACCGGGGGAGTAAATAACTCGGAGGAAAGGTTCACCCTGAGGCCAAAAACTAAACCCAACCGACAAGATAGACTCAAGTAGGTGCTATGTTCAAGGATAGGACTTGACTGAAACTGCCTTTGACAATAAAGATATGATATGTTTTTCCCGTTCCTTATTCTTTTTAGATAAAAGAATACCCTTCTTGTGGATTTAATGAGTCCAAGAAAGAATGAAAACTCAATAGGTCCAACCATGTAAATAGTTTAACGAGCCCATGGGAGGAAGACTTAGTACCTTCTTCATAATTTAGAGAGTTCGAAGAAGAGATAGAAGAATACTCTATATGTACTGATCTCTGGATTTTAATATCGAGCCAAGATCTGTTCTTGCTCGCCGGTGTTTTCAATTTTAAGGAGTCTGAAAAACTTAAACAATAACTCCATATATCTGCTCGTGGATTTTAGTATCGAGCCCAAGCAGATTAATGCTCGCCGGTGTTTTCCTGTTTATAGAGTCTGAAAAACTTAAACAATCCTCTTTTCACCTATCCGTGGATTTTATATCGAGCCCGGATTGGTCTGTGCTCAGCGGTGTTTTCTTGTTTATAGAGTTGAAAAACTTAAACAGTCCTCTACTTACCCTCTCGTGGATTTCACATCGAGCCCGAGTAGGTAAATGCTCGCTTGGTATTTTCATGTTTAGAGAGTCTAAAAACCCTAAAGAGAGACTCCAAAAGGTCCTTTTTTGTACAATTAGTCTCCTCCCCCGAAAAAGTATAAAACAATGAAAGGAGAACTCTTCTAGCGCATACAGGAGTATACCTAGAGTATACCTTTTCTGTAGTTAATCCATTGAGGCCCGGAAAAGGGATAAAGTCTATACCTGAGTGGATGAGCCTTCGTATACTTTAACGAGCTCGAAGAGGACAAGTTTGCTCGGCAATCTTTTTTAGGTTTAAATAGTCCAAACAAGAGCTTAAAATGACTTAAAGGTCAGCTTCTGGGATCGTAGCTTCATGCCCTGCCAAAACTGGGTCTTCAACAAAATATTAGTCAATGCCGCAAAAATCTTAAATGATATATGAATTTGGAATGTTTAGCTAACTGACAAGGTCTATCATCAAGAAATTTGAGCTTAGGAGACGAATCCGACAACAATTGAGTGAAAATTGAACTTGGATCAGTGTTATACCTTATTTTGTGTTTCAATTGATTAATTAGGGTTTTTGAAAATTTTTGAAACTATGGAAAATTAAAAATTATGGGTAAAAATCAAAATCCAATTTTATATATAATTTCATTGTTAAAAAATCAATTTTCATTTTGTGTTGTAGGGCAAAAAATTGGGGCAACTTTTGCAAATTTCCAATCTCCATTGCGATCAAATCGGGCATCCAACCACCAAACTTCCTCCGCCATGTAAGTAGAAATCTCCCTATATTGCATTTCAATGGTTTATTTTTTAAATTTTGAGCAAAAAATGGCTTGTAACGCGATGCTCATAAGGTTTCATGCGCGGGCTCTACTGTGTATACACAAGAGTAGCGTACAAAGGCAATGGGCGCTACTTTGCTCAAACAGAGTAGCGCCTACACGCTACTGTGTAGTATACACAGTAGAGTACATATTTGCAAAGCCACTTTCAAGCGCCGAGACTCAAAATTTTTGGGGTTTTTGTGCAGGATGGTCTTACAATGGAGGGAAAGGGAGCATGAAGACATGGATAGACTAGCCATGCAAGACCCGGCTACTCTCCATGCGCTCCGTAGATGCGGTTTGTTGAAATTTTATCGAACCGTAAACATGCGGGCACTAAACAAGCTGTTTCGGAGATTGATTCAGTATTGGGGTGTTGACACGAATACTTTATTACTGGTCTCTCAAGGAGAGGAGACGTAATCAATCTGAAAGGGACATCTCGTTTGGGTGCACGATCAGTGCAAGAATATGTAAATACATACTGTGTTGTCGGAGCAGAAAAATCGGGAAGCCAAGTCCTGATTTCAACTATTGATGGTCTCCCACTGAAAGTGATAGTGAGCATGATCAACCAGGTATCCGATAGTGCATCACAACACTTAGCTTCCAGGCATTCGATGCATATTGGTGTACAGTGCTTGCACGTCCATGTTTATGATTGGTGTACCAGTTTGTTGGAAAACATGAAGTATCAAATGACAAGTTGCAAATCCGGTTCCATGAAGAATTTTGGGTATGGAAGTATCTTGTGTACTTTCTTCTTCGAGAGGATGCCTGCTATTAGTTTGGGGATGCCTCTACCACAGGTTAACCCCCGTGATCCCAGACTAGGTCGTTGGGGTGACATTTTCCTCCGCCAAGGTGGTGGGGAAAGTCACTATTGTTACCACACTGACGACTTCTGGGGGTGGTGGGAGAGGCAGGTTCCCGCTTTTGAGCAGTTTCCTTATGCTGGATTGGATTTCCGTCACGATCCAGAGCTGGTGCTTCCGCCAGGTGGAGCCTGGGGAGATATTGGTATGTTTTAAATTTTGAGAATTTATTTAATTTTTTCAAACTTTTTCAAGTATTTGAATTTTATGAATGAGTTTCAAAGTTCTAATCAAGTGTCATATGCATATGTTGGGCCTGTTCGTCCTGAGGGCCATCCTACCATCTATGTGAGGCCAGCAGATATCACCGCAGCGGATGCTATGTTGGGAACCCTGGAGAGGAAGATGAGTCGGTTGACTCATGAGGTTCATGCATGCCGCATGGACCAGATACCTGTTGATATGCAGGAAAATGTTGTTGGGTTGCCCCCAGCATGGCTTAGGTTGCTGCGGAGGGTTGCTAGACTAGTGATATGCTACCGCAATGCGGTAGATGATGAGGAGGTCCCTCCTTCTCCATAGGAGAAGAACATTCTATATATATATTTGAGGCTACTATGCCTAGCTTTTGTACTTTTATGACTTGACTTGAGAGACTCATGACTCAAAAACTCATTTTTTTTATACGGTACCAGTTATATATACAGTATCGGTTATTTACATGTGTATGCGTTTAAATTTTATGTGTGGAATGTTGTTTACAATGTATGATGCAAATGCCAGTCTAACACATAGTTTGCTAATGAATCAGCTAAAGTGTTTAAATTTCTTGGAATGTGTTCATATCTGATAGAATGAAATTGTCTTTCCAATAGTTTAACTCGTAGAAACTGACGTAGCAATCCTGGATCTATGATCCGATAGACACCTGTTAACTGAAATACAATTAGTTGTGAGTCAAGCCTTACCTCCAGGTATGAAATGTCATGACTGAGGGCATCTCGGAGAAGTTCTATAACTGCACTGTATTCAGCCACATTATTCGTGGTAGGTCCCAAACAAACCCCCCCCGAAGAAACAAGTTGGTCAGCGGGTGAGTAAATGACCCAAGTTGCTGCAACCAACTGACAGGTGTGGCGATTGGCGCCATCAGCAAATCCTAGGAAATGTGCGGTTGACATCTGGTACACGAAACGAAACACACATAAGATCACCTAACGAGCATAACAAAACGAGCTTTACAAAAATATACAGCTATGTTACAAGAAAAAGTATTTCAGCCTAGGCGTAGTACTTCTTTAGGTAGAGCCCATTTCTAGGCTCGTCCAACTTATTACCTTCGTAATCTACCAGTTCGTAGGCACCTTTCTTCAATACTTTAGAAATTATATAAGGTCCGAGCCACCTGGATTTGAATTTACCGGGTCCTAAAGGTTCTTTGTCTTGATCCCAAAGTAGGACCAAATCTTCTTCAATGAAAACTCTAGGTTTAACGGATTTGTCGTACTGTCCTTTGACTCGTTTTTTGTGAACCTCGTTTGTTGTAAGCGCATCCCGGCGTTGTTCATCTAGATGTTCTAAGCGTAACAAACGTTCTTCGAGTATTGAAGTATCGGGTAGTAACTGAACTGCTAGTTTTAGTGAAGGAATCTCGCATTCAATAGGCACAACTGCTTCTATCCCATGCACAAGTTGGAAGGGAGAGAAACCAGTAGCAGTCTTAACGTTGGCTCGGTAAGCCCAAAGAGCCGGGTATAGCATGATGTGCCAGTTATTCCGACTGGCATTAACAGTTCGTTGTAATATAACCTTTAAAGTTTTGTTCACTGCTTCAACTTGGCCATTCACCTGAGGATAGTATGAAGACGAATGTTCTTGTCGAAAACCAAGCATTGTATATAACTCAGTCATCATGCTATTTTGGAAATGACTACCATTATCAGTCACTATCTCTTTAGGTGTACCAAACCGTGCTATGATCTGATTAAATACGAAATAAGCGACAGTTTCTCCATCTGCCTTAACAGTAGGCATTGCCTCTGCCCACTTAGTAAAGTAGTCAACGGCAACGATGATGTAATGATGTCCTCCAGCTGAAACTGGATTGCATGTCATGAAATCAACCCCCCATTTTGTGAAGGGACCTGCTGTAATTACAGGATGAAGAGGAGCTGGGTGTGCCCTCATTTTCTTAGTGAAAAACTGACACGGTCGACAGTGTTTCACTGCTTCCACACAATCTTTAAAGATCGTGGGCCAAAAATATCCGGCACGCAGTATCTTCTGAGTTGTTGCCAACCCGGAAAGATGTCCCCCACAAGCTCCACTATGGGCATCATTTAATACTGCTTCAGCTTCTTCCCGAGTTAAGCAACGTCGTAAAATGGAATCTACCCCACGTCGATATAAAGTATCTGAGATAATAAGGTAGTTTTTTGCATGGCTTTTAAGCTTGCGTCGCTCTTCTCGGGAAAAAGTGGTAGGACACCTCAAAGTCTGGAGATATATTAAAATATCTCCGTACCATGGGTCAGAGGAGGCGATGAGAAAGATATGTTCGTTAGGGAATGATGTTTCTTCCTCAACGCGTTCTAGGTCACTTGGAAATTCTGAGATTAATTCAGCGAACACTAGTGATTTTTTCAATTTGGCTGATTGGAATACCAAATTGGATTCCTGTAGAATCACAATCCATTTATTGTATTTCCCACCGATGATTCGTCGGGTGAGAACGTACTGGAAAGGATTGACTTCTGCTATCACTATAGTAGTTCGTAAAAGTATATAGTAACGAAGCCTCTGTACCGCATAGACCGCAGCAAGTGCTAACTTCTCAACGTGTGAGTATTTAACCTCAGGGGCTATCAATGCGCGAGAAAGATAGTAGACAACATGTTCTTGGAACATATCGTCTTCCTGAACCAAAACTATACCAATTGTAGTAAGAGACGCTGCCAAGTATAAAAGAAAATCTTTTGAGTAATCTGGCGGGCTCAACAAGGGTGCTGAAAGGAGTGCCTTTTTTAAAGCTTCAAAGGATGCTTGTGCAGCTTCGTCCCACACAAAGTAGGAATCTTGTTTGAGTAGCCTCATAAAACCTTTGGTAATTTTGGCGTAGTTTATTATAAATTGCCGTAAGAAATTAGACATGCCTTGCAGACTTTGAAGTTGTCACAAGGTGCGAGGAGGAGGCAGATTTACAATCGCCTCAACTTTAAGTGGGTCAACCATTATACCACGATTAGAGACAATGAAACCTAGTAAATGTCCCGATTCGACACAGAATACACATTTGTTCGGATTCAAACGAATCTTATACTTTCTGCATCTTTCAAACACTTGTCTAAGGTGATCCGGATGGTCCCGTCTCTTTCGAGATCACGCCGGGAGATCGTCCAAGTAAGGTTCTACAATGTGTTTGATGTCATGAAAAGCAAAATTCATTGCTCGCTGGAAAGTAGCTCCAGCATTCTTCAAACCAAATGGCATTTTCCGATAAGCAAAGGTGCCCCACGGGCAAATGAAAGTTGTTTTATGCTGATCTTCGGGTTTGATCTCTATTTGATTGTATCCCGAAAAACCATCCATAAAAGAGAACATCTCATGTCCTGCACATGCATCTATGATTTGATCGATAAATGGTGTGGGATAGTTGTCTTTCGGACAAGCTTTGTTCAAATCCCGAAAGTCAGTACAAACTCTAATAGTGCCTTGCTTTTTATCAACCGGAATGGGGTTTGAAACCCATTCCGTCATATCGATCGGATAAATGAAACCGGCTTTGAGCAACTTTTCAACCTCCGCCTTGATGGCGGCTGCTTTTCTAGGGTTTACGGGACAGAGCTTTTGTCTCACAGGTTTCGCGTTAGGGTATGTCGTGATGACATGCTCCACAATGGTTGGGTCAATACCTGGCATCTCCTCATATGACCAGGCAAAAACGTCGCGGAATTCTTTAAACAGTTTGTATACAGAGCTATCTCTTATGGAGAACAGTCTGCACCAATAAAAATATTTTCCACGACCCCGGGTTTGGTGGAAATGTTGATTGGAATTGTTCTTGAAATATTAGCCATGTTCCCTTCAGCATAAACAGCTTTTGAAGTAGAAGGAGAAGATGACAAATCAACCAATCCACCGGGTCTCACAGGGAATTCTCCTCTCTCAATTCTGTCTAGATCTGGAAGTATGTAGGACCTATGATGCATATGTTCCCAAGGTTGGTCCAGGCCCATCATAACTTCTAAGATGGCTTCATTAGATGGCAAAACCGTATCTAAACAATCGAATGAGTGAGTAGAATTCAGTGACCATGCTGGAGCATAGTCCATATCTGACTCGACAGAGACTGGTGGAGTCATGATATGTTCCATTGCAGCGTGTTGAGTTTCCATATAGGCCACTTCTGCAATGGAGGGAGGCACAAAAGGATCTGACGTGGTAGGAAGGATCCAAGGATCAGTTCTTAAACCGACCGTAAATGTTTCAGTAACGGTACCCACATCAGAACGCATAAAAAGAACAAGGGAGGGGATGTCGAAAGTGCCTATTAACGAACCATACAACCCTACTCCTAAACTCTCCTTAACCGGGGCGGTTTGATCAACCAAAGGAATCGTGGTTTCCGTAGAAGTCTGGTGTTTTCCTTGAGTGAAAGAAAGTTGATCGACTGTAACGATCCTACCTTCAAATGGGAACATGACCACTCGGAAAATTGCCGATGCTATAGCTTGCATGGCATAAGTCCAACTCCTGCCCAATAACATATTGTAATCGAGCGGAGCGTCCAAAACCTCTATCTCAACAGCAACTGTCTTACCGGCCAATGTGACATTAAATGATGGCAAAACTCCATGTGGATGGAAAGTTCTGCCATCAAATGCAGTAAGCATTGTGTTGGAAGGGACTAACTCAGGAGAACCTAGAGCTTTCCAACAGGAAATCGACATTACGCAAGTCGACGCTCCCTCATCTACTACAACTCGTCTAATGGTCATTGGACCATGAACGATCTCAATTTGGAGGGCAATGTGATATGGCAACCGGTATTTGACATCAGTCATGTCGAATCGCGCAGACATGTTGGAGGACTCCATACTCCCAATAGCTGCCAGAAGTGCATTTCGTTGCAATGGACAACTCTGCAAGACTTCTAGAGTAGACATGGCACAAGGGGTTTGGGCTAGATCTTCAACCACATTGTAGTTGGAAGAAGCCCGTGTGTTGGGATTGTGCGATGCCCTCTTCAAGACACCTTTCGGGATCTTGGGCATTGGGTCCACAGGTATGTGGAGTGGAGTGGAGGATTCAGGAACCTCCTTATCCTTTCTCTGCGTTTTCGGGGTATAGTTCTTGGCTCTAGTTTGCAAAAGCGCATCTGAGTTAACCATATTTATAAATGTTTGATCAACCGAAGCGTGTGAAGTGCCCCCAGTTTTGGAGGTGCCAGAAGTTGAGCCTTGCCCTTTAGGAAATGGATCTTTCAAGGCGACAGGCTTCTTCTCTCTTAAGAGCTTATGGGATTCTTCTAGTAGAGGGAATTGATGAGTAAGGTGGTTCTGCTTGCAAAGTTTACAAGGGAACCTAACCTTCTTTTCCTCCTTGTTACCCTCTTCGGCATTGTCTTTTTGGGGCTTTTGTTGGTTCCCCTCTCCTTTCTTGCCCTTCTTTTTGTTGTTGGGCTGCCGAGGGCCCTTTTGATTGTTCTGAACCTGATTAACAGATTCAGAAGTAGAAGGAGAGGTTGTGACGGAAGCAATGTCTGCAGTCGAATGTTTGGCAGTTAAGGCTTGGACCTGTTTGGTCAGTGCTTCAAAGGCTGCAGAGTTAACTGAACCCACTATGCCGTTAGCATGTGGTCCAGGTTTGGGTCTACTCAGATCAGTGTTTGCTCTCGGTGCGTCAGGTATAATCTCGTACAGTAAACCAGATTGTGCGTATACAAGGTCTAACTGTTGAGTCCTTAAGATGGCTTCTTCTTCATTGGATACTCCCGATGTCGCTACTTCCTTATAAATATAAGGGAGGAGTGATTTCAAGTACCACTCAAGCAGGAACTCTGGAGGGATGTTGGCCTTTATGAGCCTCTTCCGTCTTCGCCACTCCTGAATATGGTCAGATAAGTGAGTGGCTTTGTTTTGTCTAAAAGTAGACAAAAGTTCTGTTCCGGCATCATACCGAACAGGAAGCTGGAAATGGTTCAAAAAGACGGTTGCTAGATCACCAAAACTAGAGAAAGTAGCCGCAGGTAACTCAATGTACCATTTGGCTGCGGGACCAGTTAAGGTCCTTTGAAACAATCAATCTGATGGAATCCTCGTTCAACGAATTTGAAGAACACCACAAGTGAAAGGTAGTGACATGGTCACCAGGGTCTTCACCAGCTTTGCCTTCGAACTTTGGAATGTCTGAAGGCAATTTGGTGGGAACTGATGGCCATGTGGCATTATGACACACAGGATCATTTGTCAGTTTAGAAAGGTCTGGCAAATTTAAAGTTGCCAGAAAAGGTAGACGAGGCTAGTAAGATGAAGCTTGATAAGGGGAACCACCCATCGTTTGTCCCATGAATTGTTGGTAGGGGTTGCCCCCATCCATTTGGTGATAAGAGTTGCCACCTACCAACTGTTGATAGGGGTTGCCCCCAGTTAACTGTTGGTAAGGGTTACCCCCAGGTATTTGTTGGTAGGGGTTTCCCCCTGCCAGCTGTTGTTGTTGTGAGAAAGAGTTATTAAAATTTCCCCACCCATACGAGAGTGGATTAGTGCTTTGCGGGTTCGTCCACTGTGGCTGGGTGTTAGCCCCGCCACATTGCTGGTTAAAGATATTACCCCCTCCCCCTGAGAATAAGGAAAAAGGGGTGTTATTTGCAGGCATGTTACCTTGATTCAAGTTAGGGCCTACAAAGGTGTTGAAACCAGTAGAGGCTGATGTGGACGGTGCAGTCATGGTACCCATGACTGGTATGTTTGCAGAGACACTTGGTCCTACCACAGGTGTGGAAACCCAAGTACTAGGGATCTGATATAACGGTTGCGAAATAGAAGGTGTTGCACAATTGGCCATACTGCTAGGTCCAACAGTAGACGTAGGAATAGATGCCATTGTTGTAAAACTAGGCATTCCTAATGTACTAGTGTTGAAACTGAAAGATGGAGTAGGCACAGATGTGGTTTGTACCTGACTAGATGTAGCAGTAAAAGAAGGGTTAACTGTGCTGGTATTCATACCTAAAGTGGGAGTTTGGGGACCCCCTGGTTCACCTCCTGTGTTAGACATCAGATGATCGGGAAACAAAAGATCTGCACTGAAAAGGGGCTGTTGGAAACCAACAGGTGACAGAAGCGGAATTCTAGTATTGGTTAAGGGAGGATTGAAAGGAGTGCTATACTCCGTGGAAGTAAGATCTTCCACCTCAACAGTACTAAAGTGTTGCTGATCTGTGATACCTGGTAGTGGTTCCTCAGGAACCTCAATTTCAAGGTTTTCTGTTACAAGGATTTCTTCAAGCAATTCTAATTCAGAGGTAATTTCTAAAGAAATACCGGGGTTCACCCGCTGTCGTCTGGCTGGTTGTATAGGTTCTGTTCTAACAGGTGGAAGGTTTTGAATCCTTCTCGATCTACGGAGTTGTTGATTCTCCATGATTATAAATATAAAATAACAAACTAGAACCTAGTGGCCACTATGACTAGGGGGCAAACAACACACCAACTAAAAAATTCCTAAGTATACAAACCAGTCAAACAAAGGTGCCTTCCGGAGAAGAGTCTGGGCTGATTAGGGCTCAGAACAGATCAACGAAGGAAGAAAGACAGTTACCCGGGGTCCACAATACAATGACTAAGGGTGCAAGCGCTGGAATCACCCAACCTCCCTCCCAAAGACCTGCACGGGGTTTCCTCCCACGTCTGTCTTAGGTACAGCAGATATACCCTCTGATGTCACCTATGTAAGAACCTAGAAGTCTGATACTATGGATACCACAACACCGAAAATTCCTGGGGGAACAGTCACCGGTCGAATCAGAAAGCGTGGGCAGGGTAGCTAAGCCCGAAACTCGAAAGAGTCCCCAATACGCAATCCGATCCTGGCGTATGCTCGAACAGCAAGTAGGAGGAGTATTCCCACAAACTGATCTCGCAATGACCTACTGCATATGCTCCCAGGCAAATTTTGAGTGAGGTGGGTTTACCTATGATAGTCTCACTACGATTGTTGCGCAATGTGTGATCTTGGGTGGTTTAAGGTGATTTAAACCCAAGACCCTAACCATAACTAGTTGGTGTAGTGTACCCTAAAAAGAAAAAGTTTCTAATTCATTTTATTAACAAATTTTAGGGGCTTTTATTACGCAAAAAGGATAGTGGGTGTGTGAGCGTGGTTATAACAAGAAAACAAAATTGCAAATATAATTCAATCTTTCCTACAACAAAATTTTTTCATTTTTTCATCTACTTCTTTTTTCAAAACTGAAAATCTAAGCAAACTTTCTTAAAAAGAATTTGTTTTCTTTTTAAATTATACAAAATATACTAAGTTATTTTGCAATGACAAAGACAAGTTCTATTTTAACTTAAAGTACCAATTTTTTTTTGCTTTTTCAAAAACCGAAAAAGAACTATGCAAAGATGGAAAGCCAAATAAAACTTTAAATGCAGAGTGTGTAAGTATGGCTAAACGTTCTTAGGCCTATAGCTGTCGAAACCCTAGCTAGAGAAAGACTTGATCTACAGGTTTTTTACAAAGAAAAAGCCTATAAACTTGGACACCAAGTGGGAGAAAACAAAGGAGAGAAACACCCAAGGACTAACCTAAAGTGTCTAGCCCTAGCAAGACCACAAAGCCAAGTACAAGTAGACAAGCAAGCTGCCCTACTAACACAAAGAAACTGAGAGGTGAAACTAGCCTACAGCTGTTTAAAAAGTACTTGTGACCAGCAGAAGACAAGAAGTCCTGGAAGATAGAAACTTGACCCAAAAGAAGACACCCTAGAAGCTCTACCAAAGACCAAACCCTAAACCAAGGATGGGGGTAGTGGAGAGCAGACAACTTCACCACAAACAACAGACACAGGAGTGTGCAGGTTTGTAAACAGGAAACAAGCAGTCAGGGTCTGAAAAAAGTGAAAGTGTTCGTCACCAAACACCACCAAGTCTTCCGAAAAGTCGATAAAAAGTCCCAAAAATTCCAAAGGTCAACAAGTGGTTTGAAAGATGGGAAAAACTTCAAGAGAAGGTTCTATGGCTTAAGTAACAGTTAAAACCTCATGCAACAGTCCAAAGGATCCCACAACAAAGTCAGCAAATCACCACAGGGCTAAAAACACAAGCAAACCAAAAAATTGACTGCTTCAGGAAATGTACTCTATTGTGTAGTAGAGCAACTCGCGCCCAAACAAGAACGGGCGCTACTGTATATACAGGATAGTAGCGTATGGGCGCTACTGTACATATATCAGAGTAGCGCTCATATTTCAAAGGCTTGAAAACTAACTTTGGAAGGTATAGAAAACTGATGAAAGCAGGCAAGAACAATGCAAAGGATACCTAAAAAGGTTATTGACACATCAAAGAAGTCAAAATTAACTGAGAAGACACACAAGAACGATGTATCTGATCACTGCCCCATATTTCTGGAGTTAAGAGGCAGAAGTAAAAAACCCCCAAGTCCTTTCAAATTCAATCCTAGCTGGCTGAAGGAGGAGGATTTTCATAACATGGTTCAGAATCTATGGGTTCATCGACCTTTAGATTCAATAGAGTACGCGGGTGCACACTTTCAGCATAATCTTCAGCGCATAAAAGAGGCCACTATCCTATGGGCACATGATAAACGGGTTCGTGATGAGCAGAATCTGCAGACTGCTGAGTTGAATATCGATAAACTGATTCAATGTCCGGGCATGGGCTATATGGATGATCAGCAGAAAGGTGAGTTGATGGAATGGGAAAAACGCAGAAATTTGATTCTGTGTGAGCGAGAAGAGATGTGGAGAATGAAAAGTAGGGCGATCTGGCTACAGTGCGGTGATGAGAACACAAATTTTTTTCAAGCATATGCAAAAGGGAGAAAATCCACTAACTCTATCTGGGAACTATCTTCTGCTGAAGGGGAACGGGTCTCCAGTTTTGATGGATTGGCGGAGTTGGGTGTTAGACACTTTGGAGATTTATTCACTGCACAACCTGGGGCCTCTATTGCTGAGGTAATTCGTGTGACTCAGCTTTTCCCTCATTTTGTGGGGGAGGAAGAAAATCGATTGTTGATGGAGGAAGTGTTGCCGAATGAGCTCTTGTAGGTAATGCATTCATTTCAGAAAGATAAAAGCCCTGGGCCTGATGGCTGGCCTATCGAATTCTTCTTGGGATTCTATGACCTCTTCGGGGAGGAATTATTGAATGTGGTGGAAGAATCGCAGAAGGCTGGGTTTGTACATGGTCCATTTAACTCGACCTTTATTGCTCTTATACCAAAATAAGACAAGCCCGAATACTTTGATGAATTCAGACCTATCTCTCTCTGCAATTGTATCTATAAGATCATCTCTAAGGTTATGGCGAGGAGACTCAAGAATATTTTGTCTCAGCATATCTCTTGTGAACAATTTGGCTTCTTGGAAGGTCGACAAATTCATGAGGCCATCGGTGTTGCCCAGGAAGGATTACACACTCTGAAAGTGCAGAAACAGAAGGGTGCTGTGATCAAGATTGATCTCTCAAAATCATTTGACAGAGTTAGTTGGCTCTATCTCCGGATGCTTCTTACTCACCTGGGTTTCTTCTATGAATTTATCCGATGGATTATGGCCTGCATCACTACGGTGAGCTTTGTTGTACTGATCAATGGCTCTGCTAGTCCATTCTTCCATGCAGGAAGGGGCCTAAGACAGGGATGCCCACTTTCTCCGCTACTGTTTCTCCTTGTCGCTGAAGGACTCAGTCGTTTTATACTAAAAGCAAAGCTAATGGTTCCTTTCGTGGCATATCCATTTCTCAGGTACTGTATATCTCACATCTCCTATTTGTTGATGACATTCTGATATTTTGTGATGGCACCAAACAGGATATTGATAAGGTGGTTGAATAGTGCAAATAGTTGCGGGTATGTTAGTGAACATTGACAAGTCATCAATCACTTGTTCGCATTTAACCGAGCAGGAGATTCACTATTTGGCACTTAGACTACCTTACAGGACATTGGATATCGATGATGGCTTAAAGTATCTTGGCTTTCACTTGAAACCAAATGCATATCAGAAGGCTGATTGGTACTCGTTATTAGCTAAATTAGAACAGCGACTACTTGGATGGAGTCATAAATGGCTCTCACGGGCTGGGAGGCTGGTTCTGATTAAATCAGTTTTGGAAGCAATCCCGGTGTATTGGCTGTCTCTAGCTTGGATTCCCAAAGGAGTATTGGAACAGATACAACGGTTGTGTTTTTCTTTTCTATGGAAGGGTAAGTGTGACAAACGAGCGTTGGTGTGGGTCATATGGGAAAAAATTGCGGTCCCAAAAGCCCTGGGAGGATGGGGGTTAAAGAATATATTTCTGTTCGCAAAATCCTTGGGGGCCAAGGTGTCGTGGCGACTTATTCACACACAGAGCCTCTGGACAAGAGTGGTATATCATAAATATATTGCCCCACTTACTCTACTCGAATGGATCAGGCTGGGCAATAAGACGAGGGCAAATTGCTCTGTGGTTTGGAAAGCGGTGGTGCAGAATTTTCATTTGGTAGGATCTGGATTAGTGTGGCGGATTGGAAATGGGAGACTTATTCGTATAGGACTGGACCCTTGGGTTGGCTGTAGGGGTGGTCATGTCCTTCATGTGGATTTGAGGAATATATTGGCAGAAAGGGGTTGTCATTTCTTGGTTGATATTGCGGAACCGAGAACATCTACACTTTGGCATCAGGGATGGAACACTGCACAAAGACTTGAGATCCCTGGTGATATGCATGGGGCTTGGGCAGATTATCTTCGGCACTTAAGACTATCGTATATACGACTGACAAATAGGACTGATGAACTTATTTGGGACCATCATCCCTCTGGAATATACTCCCCTAAGAATGGATATATTCAGTTGAATGTGGATGTACATAACAGGGGATTGGTGTGGTGGTGGAAACATCTGTGGAAGCTAAATTGTCTAGGTAAAGCAAAACTACTCTTCTGGGCAATTCTGGAACAAAGGGCCCCAACCTGGGACATTCTACAAAGACGATTCATACAGGGGCCGGGGTTCTGTCCACTATGTAGTGATGCGGAAGAGACTAGTTCTCATCTCTTTGTACATTGTAGGTACTCTCAGGCAGTTTGGGCTGATGCTTGCATATTCCTGGATCTCAATGTGGGGTGGCAGGGCGCGAGTGTTCATGAGGCATTCCAACTGTGGTGGATATCACATAAGACATCAACCATCCAGGCTTTCCCTTGTATTTATGCCTGGGGCATTGGATTACCAGGAATAAGATTATTTTTCAAGATTGCAGGATTCCAATGGCGAGTGTAGTGGCACAAATCGTGGCTATTACCCTACACTTCAAGGCACATGTCCCTGTGGTTAGAACGAGACCTATGTGTGTGGAATTGATTGACAAATCCATGCCGTGGGCTTTTTTTGATGGTGCTTCAATAGACCATAAATCGGAGTGTGGTGGGGGGGGAGTTCTTTTCAAAACAGAGTCTCATTACTTTCATCTGGTGGCTGGATTGGGGAGGGGATCCAATAACTTTGCTGAACTTATGTCTCTCAGGCTGCTGATGTTATTCGCCATTGAACAAGGATGTCTATCTCTACAGATTTTTGGCGACTCCATGTTAGTTATCAAATGGGGAAAGGAGATCACACACTGCAATGTGATGATACTCTTACCTATCCTGGAGGAGGTGATCCGGTTAAAGCAGTCATTTTATCAAATTACATTTACTCATGTTTACAGAGAGAGGAATGAGATTGCCGATATGCTTTCCAAGGAAGCGACGAAACAGCACTATCCATTTGGCACTTGGAAGATCACTAATCACACACCCGACGGCACCAACAGCTATTACCACAAACCATTTCACGAAGATAATGAGGCACAGAATTGAGCTATAGCTCAGATATAGGAGACAAGCGCTGGGTTTTCTGTATTGACCGGCGATGGACAATAGCTCAGCGATGGATTGCAACCGCAGTCTTTGACTGAACCAGCGATGGACAACATAGGTTTATATATTAAATTTGGATATATGTGGACTGTTGGGACAGTCGTTTACACAGTTATATTTGTAGACCAGTGAACAAGCAAGTATGTTCACTATTAATTGTAATCTGTAATGGGATATTAGTGGATTGTATGGACAGTCGTTATACTGTATGATGTTTGGGACATCTGTTATGATGTTGATATGGGACAGAAATATGTGACAATGTAGGGATCTTAGTGATTCTATTACATGTGCAGAATGTAATTTTGTTCATTTTATGAAATAAAATTACTGACTTTTTCCAAGGAAAAAAAAATATGTATTTGCGTAATCTATTCATGAATGATTACATCAAACAATAAATGCTTTTTTTTTGTTTTCAAGTTGAGACCAACAAAAGCAGCAAGGGTAGCGGTACCGAACCAGTACCACGCGATGGTGGGGATCTTCCTAGCCATTCAGGTATGTATGCTATAAAACATATGTATTCAATATGATTTTAAATACATAATTGATGACGTTTACTAATTAATTTTTTTCTTTGAATGGCAGAGCATGTACCTTCTCATGCTCAGCCGGGAGAGGAACAATTGGCACAACCAATGAACACTCCAGTTGACTCAATTAGTCAGCCAACAGGTAAAGATCATTGTAATGATATTGGAAATAATGAAATACATATCTCAATAATAACTGTGCATTTATATCTATATAATTGTCTTGGTTTTTGCAGATGATGCCCCTCTCCATTGACCTCCACAGCTTGTTAGTCGACGTACCAGAATTATGGTATAGGGGGGCATGTCCACACAATCAACAAAAAGAGAGGGCACAACAACAACAACAGGTCAAGACACCGAAGATGAAGTCCCCTCTTTGAATTTCTAAGAAAAAAAACCAAAACATAAAAAAAAATGTAGTTGTAAACATTTAAGATTTGTATTTGACTGAGTGAAGGCATGAAATATTTTCAGTTTTGTTACAAGTTTCTTGATCTAGTCGGTGCATGGTGAAGTTTTAGAATTGAGGTTTCACATGTGTATGTTATCGCTCACTTCATATTTCTGAATATGTGTGACATCTTTCGAGGACTATGGTTATCCTCAACGGACTGGCCACCCCTTCTTGAGTTAACCTGAGGAATATGAGATGACCATATCGTTTATAATTGGTTTAGATCTAATATACTTATGTTATTTTTATTTCAACATTGTTGTCTTTCATTAACAACTTAGATCTGATATATACTGCTACTGTTATTATTGTTTTTGTTTTCAGCACTTTAATGATTTCTGTAGCTCTATGTTTGATAGTACTGTGCTGGTTAGAACAATTAATATAACTATGTTTGTGCTTTTTGAAATTTATATGCGAAATGTTTGTTCACTTTGTTGCATAGCTTATTTTTTAATATGTGTGACATCTTCCGAGCACTATGGTTATCCTCAAGGGGCTTACCACCCCTTGTTGAGTTATCCTAAGGAAGATGAGATGACCACATGAGCTTCCTTATCCCGTGATGATGATTATGAGCTTCCACTCTTTGCATGAGACACATGAGACGTATGACCACATACAGTTGAGAAGGTCGGGTAACCTACCTTGATGTGCACGGGCCTATTATGACGTTGTGTTGCCTTGTTATGTTACGTTGACTTGCATGTTCACTTGTATGTGATCTTTAGCCTTGTGGTGACTCGTGATTGACCCTTGCATGGTAATGCTGAGCTATACAACCCTTAAATGTTGATGTCCAGCTTGTTGGTGACTAGCGTGACCCCTTAGGATTGTTTTCCACCCTTGCGTTGACCTTAACAGACCTCCTTAGGTTCCATCCACCATAGCGCTACCTTACATGAATTTTTTGGAGTACTTTGCTGCCGTTTTTTATTGTTTGTTGGTCGTACTACTGTGCTGCTACTGTTTTTTATTTATGAGGGTTGGATGATCTATTTTAGGGTCTTTTCCAGTTTTGGGTTCTCTCCTTTCACAGGTATGTTGGTCTAGTTGAGTATCATGCAACTAACCTAACGCTAAGAGGTTGAATTATGAGGATATGGGAGGTCTGCCCCAACATCTGATGTTGAGTTTATAATTGGTTCAGATCTGATATATATTGCTACTGTTATTACTGTTATTGTTTTTAGTACTTTAATGGTTATTGTAGCTCATTGTTTTTGGGACAGGCTGGACTTGAAGGATATTGAAGGATATTGAGGTATGGTTTATGCATTGCTAACTCTAGATATCATTCATTAGATATACGTAATCTAGCTAGCTGTAAAGAAAAATATTCAATATTCAATATTCAATATAGCATTGTCCCTAAAAGCATTGTCATATTTGGATTTTAGGAAAGGGACACAATGATTCTGCTTTACAACAATCTATGGATGGAATCTAAGGAAATATTGACTTCCATTAGATGTGAAATGAAGCACATTAAAGCAGAGATGGAGGCATTGAAGCAAGGACAAATTGATAAAGGTAGCTTGCAATAATTTGATATTTGATTATATAAAGTATAATATTGTTTCACTACTTGTCTATACAACATAGTTTTCTTTTTTTTGCACTTAGCCACAGATAAAAATGTCAATTGTCACAAGATAAGGTGAGTAAGAAACACTTTCTTAATGAAACTCTTGTAATTTATTCCAACATGGTTTTTACATATCCTAGATAAGGTGAGAATAAAAGGATTTGTTTCTATAAGGTGAGAATAAAAAGGTTGATCTTATGCTTTTATATTGCTCCCCCTGTCTTGTTGACTTATCATCTCCCCCTGGGCTTATGATCACATCTTTTGCTAGTAGAGAAATCTATCATTTTATCTGGTCCCCCTAAGGTTGAGATTACTTCCCTTGTCACAATGCCTTGTATTCTTTAGTTGTTGTATAAGTTCTTAAAGTCTGCTTCAATAAATTACTCCATTGGTTCACTTCATGCTTCCTTTAATTTTACTTCAAATTCTACTCCAAGGGTCTTTTACAACTCATCAAGCTCATCATTGCAACTTTATGCTTCTATGATTTCATGACCAATGCATACCACTTGCTTACTTCAATGAGGAACATAAGAGACCATTTAGCTCATCTCCAAAGCAGTTACAGATAATGATTGAGAAATAGAGTTGTTTTTCTGCTTTTAGAAATACCATAAGAACTTACTGCCAATTGTCACAAAGAATTCCAACTTATTTATCCTACCAAAAGGCTCCTCACATAAGTTCTTCCTTGTCTCGTTCAATAGCAATAATAAATTAGAGGTAATTGAAAATATTGACATTAAATGAAACAAAAATTTGTCCTTATATTGTACAGTGCATTCTCGATAAATGGAAAACAACCCACTTCAATTGATCTTTGGTTTGGTTTGTCTTGGTCTTCGACAGGAACAACAGTACAACTGCCACAACAATGAATCCCATTAAATTTTCCATATCAAATTGTACTTCTACTTGTCTTTAGCGTCTGCAATGAGTAGGGTACAACAAAGTAGCATTTGTGGTCTCTAGAAACATTGGGATCCCTCTTCAAGCATTGAAAGTGACCTCATTGATTCTCCATAACGCATGTCTCCCACTGCTGCTGCAACTACCCCTGAATATTTGATCTCATCATCGAGCATGATGGTTTTTCATGCATTGTTCTTTCACAGGGAAAGAAGTTATCATTGATGCAATAAACTTCATGGGAAACTGAGCTTTTATTTTCTCTAGAAATAAAAATGTTGCCATTGCTTCTAAGAGTAGATTAATTAACTTGACATAGACAATGCAAGGGACAACTTGATCAATATAAGGTATATAACCACCAATGCATTCCAAGCATCTTACAGTTGCAACCAACCAATCTAGTGAAAATGCATGACAATGCCTTATCATGGTGTTGCCTCTAGTAGTAACCAATGAGCTACTTCTAACTATCAATGCCACAAAGAGTTTTCTAAGTAAAGTGGCTTGATCTAGCTTTTCTCCCTTCAACAACTTTTCTAAGAAGAATTTATTCAAACCTGGATAATCTTTTAATGAGGACCTTATCCAAACCCTTGATCTACTCCTTCTTCCTTATAGTCTTCGTATTTGACAGCCATCTTCATCTTCATTCTTGTTTGCTACAATCAACCCTTCTTTACTGCTCTCTAGAGTTGTCCAAATATTACTTCTTGTGCATTCTTAGTTCTTGGTCTGTAAACTGCAATGAGAGCGTATTTGACTCTCATTCATTCAAATATGCAATAAAGGTTCTCATACCAATTAAGTACACTCTTTGAAGTTTCAGGAATTCATTTTGTTGCCATATTGTAACCTGTTGATGTTTTTTTTTATTACCATGGAACTCAGTTCATAATCTTCTGAAGATTGTAGTTTGACCTTTGGAACTGCCATGTATTCATACTTCGGAACTGTTGTTATGGCCTATATGAGTGCTCATATAGATGAGAACTTTGTTGTCTCAACCTCACTATCTGCCCATGGATTGTACGACCAATATCAACAATCTTTCTTCTTTATATTGAACTATTTCCTTCAAGGTATCTCCAAACTTCTCAAGACCTGATGCCTTCAAGTATGCTTTGGGATTCATATAAAAAATATTCAATAGCTATGTCATCACAAGTTAAAATATATGTTCTAATGCCATGCCACTCCATCATTCCTTTCATAGTTGTCATGGATCGATCTTTTGTACTGTTGCTTCAATAGTTCTTCCATGATTGTAAGTGCCATCATTCAAAGCTTTTCAATAATCCTTGTCAAAAATCCTAGTTATTGACAATAGGGCGACTACAAGTTCAACACGTATTTGGAAGATGTAGTCCTTTATACAATATATGTCCATTAAGTGTGGGAGCAACAATTTCTTGGGATTTTCTACTTCTACATAATGACAACTTTTTGTTGATATTTTCAAAGATATTTGCAAATGTCCTTCAAACTTGCCACTAGAGTTCTTTGTTCAACACACTTTACTTTCCCAATCAAAATTTTTGAATTTAATCAATCCTGAACCGCATTCAAGGTCACTTTAATTTTCCTCAGTCCAACTTCTTTCAAACTCTTTTTAAGTGCTCTCTTGATGTTCACCAAGCAACCCTAATATACCATCCAGAACCATCAAACTTCACTAATTTGAACTTTGTTTTTTTACAATGTTACTTAGCTATCCAATTACTTACACAACTACTCTACAAAAAGTGTATTCCAAACTGAGCTCTATACTCTTCTATCTATCCAAATCACTATGTAATCATCAGTATTACAAACACTCTCTAGCTGAGCCACAATGAACAAAATATGGTCAATATCATTTAATGCTCTATTGTAAGGCATACACTTTGAGGAGCCCTTCCATCGAGATTTCCACAGATTTTTCCAAGCTAGGATTCGACAAATGACAATTGGCCAGTTTTACTATATGTCTCCAGTTAATACCATACCCATCTCAAACAACCCTCCCCATTATGTATGAAACAATTCAATTTTAGTTGTAAAGACAAAAGCTTTGTAGATATCTACCGGTCACCGTGAGTTGATGAGTATATATAAGTGATTATGAGTTTGGATTGGTGTCTTTCATGTTGAATTTAGGGCCTTTGTCACTCTTTGAAAGTTGTTTTACTTATTACCTCTGACCTTCGAAGAAGCATATGCTTAAATGTGTTTTACTTTTGAAAGTAAGGGGATAATAATTTCATTGTGTAATTAAGGTTCCTTCATATAGGATAACAACCCTACAGGATAAAAGCCTTGATAAAGGCATTATGCATCACTTCTTAGAAGATATACTATAACAACAATTCATTTTGAGGTAAATATTTCAGGGGTAGCATTAATAATGCTACCCCTTTCTCAAGAGTGATCAAAATCACACATGGACACCCTTGCAAAATAGGGGGTAATAGATAGTTATGTTAAGAGAAAGTTGATTTAATTTTCTGAAATCGATTCATATCTTATTTGACCATGCTTCTTTCTTACTACTACTAAATTTGGACCCAGGATGAATACCATGTTGGTACAATAATCTGAGCAATGGCAACATCTTCTAAAGTTCCTTTTTTCGGATGGGAGGAGATAGCTCAGGGTTGATATGTTTTTTCTTCTGCTAAATGGCTTTGCTCCATTTAGGGGTATATGTTTAAAATTATCTCTCTTGCAAGCCTCAATTGAGGTCATCATATGTCCATGCAAATATATCCTTATACTCCCTTATGAGATTCTCCATCTCCTCTCTCTCATCCACTGAATTATTCTTCCCGATCTAGAGAAGATTTGGGTTCTCCACAACCCAATATTTATCTTGATGTTGTCTTTTGTCTGTCTTGTTTCATTTTTCTGCTTATACATATCATGTCTAATATCGAAGGTCCTTTCAAAAGGAACAACACCTTGGGGAAGCCTATTATATTTCAATTCCTCAACTTCCATTTCATCTTCATCTTCTTATATCCAAGTTATTAGATTCTCTAAGAATTCCTGTAGGTTGTTTAAGAAAATTATGAGTTGGGAATCATTGTGAAAAACCTGCTAATGTTCATAGTTACATGGGACCAAAGGTATAAAAAGAATCTCCAACTTAGATTCTCTAGAAATCAACTCATCTTGAAAATTCAAAGCTACTACTACCAACACATCATCTTGTGTGTTGTATTCCCTTGGAACGAATTCAACAGAGAATGCATCAAATAACTTAATAATATCCCACACTGCATGCAAGTACCATTTCAATCTTCCATTCTTAGCAATGAACTAACCTTTCACCTGAATTATGACGAGATCTGAGTCAGTTGTTACTTTCAACACCTTGATTCCCATATCTTTTGCTAGCTTGAGACCTATGCACAATACTCCACCAATCCAACACAAGAAAATTGTATGAAAGTTTATCTTCACCAATATAATTTCTAACACCAAGAAAAGAATTCAAGACATCAAAAGAAGGATTTTCCATATAGGTTGAGCTTTAGGATCCTTGTGTCCCTATTCAAGCTCTTCAGGAGATTCTATTCCAAGGGCATCAATTTGGTTCTTAGTTTTGATCAAGGGAATGCTTTTGTTCATCGCTAGAGGTTTTCCTCTGTTAGGATAGTCCTGTGAGAACTTTTGTTCATCATGTTCATTCAGCTATAGAGGATTCTCTCTTTTCCTAGTATATTTTCATGTATGGGACATTTTCATAGTCTAAATCCTACACCACGATCCTTGCACAAATATTCAGTATAATTTTATTTAGAAGTAGCTTACTCAAATCCATAGTCACACATATTCTTGATAGTTTTCTAATTTCCTCCCCTTGATAATCTTTGCATGCTAACATAGGATCACAAGCAATCCCCAATAAAAATTTTAGACCTAATTCATTCCCAAATTCCAAGGGAAGAAATGGGGGAAAACCAAGGTTGGAGCTTTTAAGGAATCCCAACCCTAGGGTCAAACCCTACCTCCCAATGTTTCATTTATAATCCTGATCTACTAAGATTTGAGAAACCAAGTTAAAACTGCTTCATTTCCTTCCATATATGAAAAAAAAATTAAAAAAAAGCATATGCCCAACAAAGATATCTCATAATTGTGTTTCAGTTTCCAGTTCTCATAAATCCAATTCCTTAGGGTTTTTCTTTGGGCCATGAGCCCATAAACCAAAAATTCCATAGCTTTTAATCTACATAGATTATAGTTCATATCATTAAGATCAAAATCAATAACAAGCTTGGAAAAATTACTCTCCAAGCATGCTAACCATCCTTACACCAAAATCAACACTCATCTTTGTCTTGCTGCTTCAGACTCGATTCAAAACATTTATTATCCCATACCCTTAAAATTTCCATCAAGTGAATAATGTTTGTTGTATCAATTGTATGCCTCTTACATTTCAGGGTTTCATAGTGTGAATTGATGGGTTTCATGTTGATGTATCAATTTTTGTCAAGCGAACAATGATTGTTATATGAATTGTATGCCTCTTCAATTTTAGGGGTTTCATGGTGTGAACTGATGTTAATTATAATATGCAAGATACCAAGTCGGGAAAGTGGCAAACATTACTAGGCGTCAAGGGACAATGGCTCAACTAATTCAGATAAATGTAATTCAACCAAATCTATATTTTCTTTTGTTTCCACAGTTTTCAAAGATAAGTATAATACATCATTGTTTTCAATTCATTTTTCCCATTGTTAAAGGTACCTACCTTGCATATTTTAGGGACTGCGAAGAAGTTTTCTATGCATTTCTCTATTGGATATATTAGTTGAAATACATACAAGGCATCACAATTCCCACTTCAAAACGAATTTAAAGATTCAAAATGTCCTAACCTTTGCTCATCACTTGTAGTGTGATTGTGAAGGGATACAAGGTTATGCAGCCAAGAAGGAAAAGAACTTAAGACCCAGATGAAAATTGAGTTGGTTTGACTGAAAAACTTTAGCCGCCACACTCTACATCACACACAAAATAAATCAGAACGTCTTCCATATTTTGAATCACTATCATAAAAGGAATGAGTAACACTTCTTCGACTACACAAGAAATGGACCAATGATATGCAGATATTGTAAGAACCAATAGATCTTCATATGTCAATTTCATTCCACATCTGAAAGAGTTATTTTTGTCAAAAATTGTCTTGCCTTGCATTGCATGCAATGTGCTCAACTCTGTGCTGGCATAAAGGAATCACAATTTAAACCAATGCTAGTGTACAAGCTTTCTATAAATGTTTGTAAACAAGGGAACCTTACAGTTTAAGTTTTTATATTTCTCATTTGTACTAAGTACATTTTTAGAAAGTCTTTGAAGAGAAACATGTTTGAACAATTGTCTAGAAATATTGTCAACATTCAAGTAAAGAAAGGGTATAAAAAACAACACCACCATGTAATATGGAAGCTATACAAAATCATGAAGCATCTATGAGTCAATAGCCACATAAGATAAAAATGAGAGAAATAGACCAAACATGACTCTAGCTCACCTCTTCAAGAAGTGACTGACTGGAGTTGATTCTAAAAAATGAATGCTTTGGTGGAGCTAGAGGAATTTGTTTCTTTGCAAATGTGCGTTTGAGCTACATTCAACAATGAAGAGAAATGTAAGGAGTATTTTAGTTGTAGATTAATGCTTTTCTATAGAATTAACCAAAATAATTAGAGTATCAAAACACTTTCACCCTCTAAATTGGTCAAAGTGACAGCGGTTAACTAAAATTTATCATTTACTGGAGCCATAAATTTTTGCACAAATATAGAGGAGCAATAAAACATAATGCCCGCTTGGATGAAAGATGGTGCGTGTCTTAGATTCTAAATGAGAATGCACGAGGCAGGCATTTGTTCATAAAAAAAAAACAATTGTTGCCTCAAATACTTCTAAAACAACAAAATCAGTATGGGAAAATGCGTCCATCTTCAAGCAACAAAAAATTTAACAAATTTGATATGTGGGATGTACGTGTTTGAAAACAAGCATAACAAATAGAATTCCTTGATTGCAATATGAAGATAGGAAGTCAAAGTTACATATAGAGGATATGTAACTTTTATAACAATTAAAAAGTGACAAAATAGTTATATTGAGAGGCCAATTGTATTCTTTGAAATATGCCCTTCAACATGTAAACATGGAGCGAGTTACCAGATCTTTAGACATTTTGAATAATATCAAACAAAGGGCCTTCTAGCCAAAGTGACAGAAAACACCTGATTTGTTTTTTTTTTAAACCTAGACTCATCGCTATAGCGATGACAAACACTTAATGCTTGTTCATCCGGTGACGAGTTACAGTGGCTATAGCGACGGAATGTTCATCTTTATAGCCAAGTAACTGTCTCTATAGCGATGGTTGCTTGGAGCACTTACCGACGGACTTGCTATACAAGCGACGAAATGTTCATCGCTTGTATAGCAAGTTCGTTGCTATAGCAACGGATGCTTGGAGCACTTACCGACGAACTTGCTATACAAGCGACAAAATGTCTGTTGCTTGTATAGCAAGTCCATCGGTAAGTGCTCCAAGCAGGCATCACTATGGCGATGATTGCTTGGCTATAACGACGAACATTCCGTCGCTATAGCCACGATAACTCGTCACCGGATGAAACAGCATTAAGTGTTTGTCGTCACTATAGCGACGAGTTGTCCGTCGCTATAGCGACGAGCTACTGTTGCTATAGCAATGCTTTAAAGTTGCAATAGCAACGTTGTTTGGTTTTTAAACAAAATCTACACACGCCACATTTCGTGTCTTTTTTGTCGCTATAGCGACGAACTTTTTATAGTGTTTCTACAGCGACGAAAAGTGTTCCACAAAAAAATGGGGTTAGGTTTGTCGCTATAGCAACATACAAGTGTTGCAATAGCAACGATTTTCTGTGGGAAAAATGTGCACATGTACTAGTGAAACCCTCAACATACCTCTAATCAACATAATCTCCTTTGATACAAGGGGCATAGACATCGTAACCCTCCACCACAAAAAACATAGGGATTCCTGTAACTTTGTGCATGACCCACAAAGCTAACATCATCAGGAACGACTAGGGAGGCATCTCCAATCAGAATAAGAACAATTAGAAAGGCATGCCTAGTGAGAAATGCCATGATTTATCACCTGAATTTATCATGTTCTTTTGGTCATGGCATCAAATTTATCATGTTGTCTTGGTTATGGCATCAAATGTTCCAATTCTAGCATTGAACAAAGAGCATGCAACCTGACCATACCATAAGCCCTTTCAACATGATTTTTCTAAAATTCGTGAAGCCATTACACAAATTACTTGTAATTTTCCTTTATCATACAAGTAATGATACATTTAACCACATATTGGGTGTTAATTTCTATTGATTCATACATTCAATTTCAAAACTCAATCATGTGAAGATGGAAAAAAATTTAGAGCACAAATGATAAGCAAAAGCAACGGAATAGAGGAGGAAGAAGGCAACATAAAAAGAGCCACAACAAACAAACACTCATTTGTAAAAGAGCCACCCTGCATCATAGAGCCACCTTGCAACAACAAACTGGACAAACACTCATTTGTAAAAGAGCCACCCTACATCATAGAGGAGGAAGAAGGCAACATAAAAAGAGCTCAAACATAGGAATATTTGTGTGTTGCATTATCGTGAATATTTTAAACAAGAGACCGACTGGGATCTTCCATTCAATTGGCCATTCTGCTACGATGGTGTCTAGCTCTTGTTCAATTAGCTTGTATTGCATGGTTAACCACTGCCTCGCTAGGTCTCTACGTGCTTGAATAAAAATTGCTTGAGGCCCCGCAACGAGCCTTGCAATCCGTCTACATTTCCTTGCCGCAACCTCTGTCAATTGCGGGATCTTCACTGCTTGCATGCATAACTCTTCCACATAGATGTAGAACTAGATGTTATTGTCTCGCTGCCTGTCTTTGTCATTCATCGCCCATAAATTTTGATACCGTTCCCCTTGGCACGCTTTAACACTTTGCGTCTCCATTCCTTGGTACTGTGGTGGCTCCATCCATGCAACCAAAGCAATCAACATCAGGAGCCATGAATAAGTAAAGGGCTTACCCTTTTCCTGTGCTACAATTGCATCCTCCATCAGTTCATTCAACGACCAATTCATCTGAACCCCGGCCGCACATTGCTCTGTTGACGCAATCACTCCTGCTATGCATTAGTTTGCCTAGTTTTTCCGAACTATCTTGATGGCCAATAACTTTGTTGCGAGCTTGACAGCTCAGTTGTTGATTGTGTCGATCAGGTAACCATGGGTGTTTTTTTCATTACCCCGTATTTGGCTTTCATCTTCGCTGCCAACTTCTTGTCGTTGTATTTGCCTTGAAAATATTGCGACGGGTCTACCCCCATCTTGGGTAACCTGATAATCCTCACAATAAGATCCACATTAATTGGGATATTTCTTTCGAGCCACAAGTAGTCGTCGTGGAGACAGACGAACAATTGTTTGATGCATGCATTGGCCTCCGCCGAGCACCCAAAATGTGGCATGTTTAAGATTGACAACAATCCCGATTGTTGTAGTCCCAATGCCCATGGAAATGGTACCAATGAAATTGGGCCTCCTTCCTCCCGAACTTCCTCCATAAATATTTGCGGGGTGTAGTCGGCATATGCTAAAATGTCATGGTTGTTGTATTGTAGCTTATGCAGCCGCTGCAACACCTCGTCAGTAATGTGGACACCTTTCGGTGTCGCTGGTTCCACTATTGTATACTTGGCATTCTTTCCAAGTATTATTGTCAGATCCCCTTCCCTCCTCGATGACACATATCCTGGAATGTCCACCACAGTTGGGCCTTGCTACTGCTTGGCCTTTCCTCTAGCTGTTGTCGCTTTTTCTCCTGTGGCCTGCATCGTGCTACAGGTGGTTTTTGTTCTTCTCTATGTATCCATCGGTCGGTTGGCTCCTCTCTTCTTTCGAATAATCCAGACTGGTGCTGATGCAATCTCTACTTGCTTCTCGACAATGGGTGTCGAAGCAACGGGTGGCTCCTGTGTACTGGTGTTGGATACTATGTCAGCCATCGTAACTCTTCAACTTCAATCCTCTTAACTTCGCTCTCTGATTTCTTCAAAACTCTCACAATGCGTAATGGATTAGAATGTTACATGCACATTCCTTTATAACTCTGGTTTCCCGCTCTTCACCCATCAAATCGATTTGGACAATGATCACCCAAACCCACCGTCGATTTACCCAATTTGGCTCAATAATGCGGCATTAAATGCATCTATGTCCACTTCTGTCTTCATTCGCTGCGTCTTCACTGATTCCTTTATTGCCCGATATGACCAGTTGATGGTCATCCCGCTCGTTGGTTTGGACATTGACAGGGCCCAAACCTTGTTGTCGTTCCATCGACAAATATATGAACTCAAACCTTGTCGCGGTTCCATCTACAGACTCCCAAACTACGCGGTGTACCTGTTTCATTGTTCTTTTTTCTTTTTATTTTTCTTTCTCTTTCTTTTTTTTCCCAACCTCTTATCTTCCTCAGTGGCGGTGCGTCGGGATATCCCGATAGGGATTTAACTGGATCCCATTCACTAAGCTCGTCAAAAGTGTTCCATTCAACTTTTGGAATTGAACTGCGCCCCCATCAGTAATTAAATTTATGACATGTGGACCAACCAATGCATTTTGATAACAACAAATAGTGTAGGGATGTGTCTACTCTATTTTAGCTATTTTACTAAGAAGTGGTGAGCCTCTATGTCAGCAAATTAAAATGATTATCACAAGTTATCAATAAGATCTACATTCATTTATCAAACATGATAAGCAAAGCTAAGATCTAAAGCCATTTGAAAATTTAAATCATACAAGATAAGCAACATTCAAACATTCAAATGGAACAAACTTGAATCATTTCATATTAAAACAATGAAGAAGTACATCCTTACCATTGATCTTGGTGTGAATCCCTCCTCCATTGCCATGAGTTTTCCTTTCTCCACCCTTACTTTTGAAGAAATTGAGCTTTTCCTCCTCCTTTAGAATCTTTTCAGCACGCCTTTGCTCTTCCTTTGTGTACCTTACAATGCCCCAAATGCCTTTATTATATAGCATTGGGAAATGGGCCTTCAAGATTTTCTTCTTAATGTGGGATTGCTCATTTTCATTATTTTAGATCATTTTCACTCAAAAACCCACTTTTCCATAGTTCTTAGGATTTTTTGCACAACTTAGCATGCTTTAAGCACAATTAATGCACTATAATGCATTTCTCTTCACTTTTTGATTGGTGCAGCTTAGTTTTGGACCTTTTTTGAGCGGTTTAATTATTAAATTTGGTCTCCTTAGGTTCTTACTTTCTTCACCTAATCCTTCCATTTATGGGAGAAGTGATTAGATCATAGAGGATTTGTCTCTGAATGTACTTTGTGTTCTGTCTTCGTGTTGCGGGTACATAGTAAAAATATGCCTCTTTTGTCACATGACTAGGGGTGTTAATTTGATTGTTAACACATTTGGAGCTTACCTAGGTGTTTTTCGAACTTACTGTCATATAGGAGTACCATGTCTCCACGCTGAAAGTGCTTCTTATTTACATGGCGATCATGCCATGACTTCTGTCGATCTTTTTCTACTTACTGTTGAAACCCCGCAATGAAGCGATCTTCTTCTAGTTGTAGTAGCTGCGCCAATCTTTCTTCAATAGACCCATCGTCACTCATGGCTGTCGCTGCTGTCAAGCGCAAACTGCGGACAATGTACTCCATGGGAATGATTGCTTCTTGTCCATATACCATCTTGAAGGGGGTTTGTTCTGTCAATCTTTTGCACGTTGTTCTATAGTCCCATAATACCGCAGGAATATTCAAGTCCCAGTCGTCGCGGTTTGTATTTCACACCTTAGTGAGCGCATTATTCAGAATTTTGTTCAGCGCTTCGACTGCTCCATTCGCCTGTGGGTTGGTATGGAGTACTTCTTCTATGCTGAATCTGAAACTCCTCAGTCATTGATTTGATGGTTTGATTTACAAAATGTGTACCTTGGTCGCTCATCAAGATCTTTGGACGCCTAAAACTGGTGACCACATTGTCGAAAATAAATATTGCAGCTATGCAATCTTTCACTGGTGCTGCTTCGGTCCATCTTGTTAGGTAGTTTGTCGCAGTAATGATGTACCTTTCACTCGTCCTTTTTCCCGTTGGGTTAATGGGTGCCACAAAGTCTACTGCCCATTTGTCAAAAGGTTGTAATGTTAACTGGGGCACCAATGGCATCTCATCCTGTCGCGATGGTTTCCCCATCCTCTGACATATGTCACAACTCTTGGAGTAATATGTTGCGTCACCATGTAGTGTTGGCCACCATAAGCCATATATAAGTATCTTTCTAGCGATTGCACGATCTCCATAATTCCCTCATGTGATCCCATGTGAGCCTCATCCAACACTCCTTCTTGCTCATGTGGAAGGACATATCGACGAAGAATTTCATCTGGCCCCATCTTGTATAACTGTCCTGCAATCAATTGGAAATCAACACCTCTGACAACTAAATGCTTCTTTTGATTAGTGGTGAACCCTTCAGGTGCTCTTCCCGTGGCAAAAAATTGAACAATATGTTCATAATGGTTATCGACAATTCCAATTCCAAATAATTGTGCATCAGGCAGACCTTTGTCGATGCTACTTGGTTCCTCACCTGATTTGATCCTCGAAAAATGGTCAGGTCCTACGTTCAATCGTCCAGGCTTCATGATTATTTCAAAGTCAAATTCCTGAAACAACAGCAACCACCGATAGATATCCCCCCCAACACATGCTTGTTGACCAGGTACTTCGGTGATGAGCGGTCAATAAACATCTTGAAGTGTCCTCTTAGTAGATAGTGTCAGAACGTTTGCAATGCATATACCAATGCCAAGCCTTCTCTTTCTGTCGTTGTATAATTTTTCTCTGCGGTTGACAACTTCCGGCTAGCAAACGCGATAGGATGGTCGATCAACCCTTCTCTAGGTTGGGCCAATATCACCCCCAGCGTGACTAACGAAGCATCTACATGGACATGGAATTCTTTCTTCTAGTCAATGAAGGCTAATATTGGTGTTGCAACCATCTTTTCCTTCAATATGTCGAGTCTCTTCTGACACTCATCGTTCCATTCAAACTTCGCATCTTTCTTCAATAGCTTCTCCATGGGTGCAGTAATCGTTGCATACCCTTTTATGAACTTTCTATAGTATCCTATATGGCCCAACGTGGCCCTCAGCTGCTTTACTGTCGTAGGTGCTGGTAAGTTGACAATTATCGCAATCTTGGTTGGGTCGACCAACATACCTTCCTTGTAGACAATATGTCCCAACAAGATACCAAATGGTTCACAAAATATACGCTTCTTTAAATTCAAAGAGATCTTATGCTGTCGACATCTTTCAAGCATCATCTTCAGGCTCTCAACATGGTCTTTAACCAATCCATACACAATCCAATCATCCATATACACCGCCAAAAAACTTGTGAATAAAATATTTGAAAGAAGCTACAACTAACATTGAGAAAATTGCAGGGGCATCCTTGAGACCAAATGGCATTAATGTGTACTGATAGTAGCACCACTCTGTTACAAAGGTGGTTTTGTGTCGATCTTCTTTTGAAATCTTGATCTGGTGATATCCTGAGAACCCATCTGTGAATGAATATACTTCCTGTACTCCAACACCTTCGAGTACTTCGTCGGTAAAGGGTGTGGGGAATGGATCATGAAGGCATGCATCATTCAACATCCTTAAGTCGACGCAAATCCGGACTTCTCCAATCTTCTTGTCCTAGATGATCATCGAGTTGATCCATTCTGACTCCTCAACAGGCTCAATGATCCCTGCGTCCAACATCCGCTCTATCTCATCCTTCACTCACTCTTTGTATCTGGGATTCAATCTATACGGTCGTTGCTTCACTAGCTTATCATCGGTTTTAAGGGGGATCTTCATCTCACCCAAGTCCCCATCAATGCCCTTCATCTCATAAAACTTCGTCGGGAACAAATCTTGAAATTCATGCAATAAGTCGGTGACCTTCCCAATTGTTGTGTCGTCCCAATAGTCTCCAATACTGGCAAACTTTGGATTCTCCAATGACCCAATATTTACTTTCTTAATTTTCAATGGTTGCTTGAATATGTCTAATGGCATACATAGTGCTTCAACGTCGCGGCTTACTTATGACTCTGGGACATAGCCAACTCTAGGATCTTCATCATCATCAGGTCCTCCTGAAACATTGTAACATTCCATCATCATCTTTGGTGTTGCAGTCCATTGTGGTCCCATTGGTATTTTGGTCGGAACTGTCTCAAATATCTTTTCACGGATTACCTGCAGCGTGCTGTCAATTAGAGGATTCTCATCAGCAAAATTGAATGTGTGACTGAAACTAGTGAATAGATCCTCCCACGTAGTTGTTCCTCGTCTCAGCTCTACTGAGACATACCAGCTCCACGGCACTTCGTCTAACATGTGGATGAATGCATGAACCCATTCTTGCTTTGGCCTCACCCCCCATGTAGCATGACATTTTCCCAGATGATCCGTTGGATCAATCCTTCCATCATACTTATTTCCTTGGTAGCAATCATTTTCCCCAAATCTTACTTCCATTAATCGTCGAAATTATTACCAGTTTGTTATTGATGACTTGTGCACAGCCCACCACCTCGCTGGAGTGGCCTTTAATGCTTCATCTAATGCTAGCAAGCGTTGTGGTTCTGATACTTTGTCTTCAAACTCTTTGATGAAGGTTTCCAGGTTAGGTAGTCCTTCGTATGTCGACAGATCAAATACTTCTATCGCGACCCATCTCAGTGATTGAATGATCTGCGTGCACTTCCTGACTGATACCTCATGCAACCGATTTTGCCAATTCTCTAGAGCCTCATCAGAGTCCAATGACGTCGAATTGATGCTTCGCCACCTCAATTCTCCATCAGCGATGGGATTGATGTAATCTTCTGATACATTATAGATGTTGTCCAATCCTCCTGCGAGCTCGTCTCTCATTGGTTCAACATATCTATGTCCTTCAAGTGGATCAAGTGGAGCAATGACCCTCATGTTGTAGTTCTCAAAAGACATCGTTCTTTTCTTGAAATTGATAACTGCCTGATTTTCCATTGCCTAGTCTATCCCCAGCAGTGCAGGATATGGACTAGTGTTATCAATTATCTCTATGACGTCAAAATCTACATATGTCTTCAATCCTTCTACCTCGACTCGTATACGAGGCAACCGATTGGTGTAACCTTGATCTGGTTTTCTAAACGAAGCTACACAGGGGACCACACCAACTGTGGATTCCCCACCGCTTCCCATGTTTGCTTGGTTAGGATATTCACATCAGATCCTAGATCTAGAAAGATGGAATCCATATCATATGCACATATATGGGCATCCATCCTCATCTCCCTTCCTATTTTCTTCTTATGTTGACGGTTGACTGCACGATCCTGTCGATACAAGAAGCTAGCTATCTTTGTTAATGCATCCTGATCCTTTGCTAATGTTAAACAACTTTCTAGAAAACTTTTCAAAGTATTGACCTTCCTCGATGACTTATGCGACATTGTCGGGTCAAAAATTGGCGGCATCTCATAGACAGGTTCTTTGTGGACTATAGGTGCCGATTGATCATTATTATTTATTAGTGCATCTTGTGCTTCCCAAAAATTTGCTTTCTCTGCTTCAATATCAAATCGTACCTATTTATGGGTCACAGGCCGAACATTTGGTAGTAGCCTATCTTCTTCTATCGCGGCTCCTCCTTTGGTTACTACTATGACTTTTTTTGGTTGACCTCTTACCTTAGCTGAGATCTTATGCACGTTCTGATTGGGATTTTGGTTCTGGTTCATGTTCGAGTTCGGCTGCAACGCTGTCTTATCCTGCCACTTTGCGATTAGTTGGGGATACTCTTCGACGGTATGATCAGCCGCGCTGCAATATGTACATTGAGGGGTCAGATTCTGGCAATCCCTCTAATAATGTCCAAGTTGTACACAACTATAGCATGTGATCGGTCCTCGACCTCGACCAAAGGTTCCTCCGCGACCAAAACCTCTACCGCTACCATCGCGATATCCTCCTCTCAGTCCTCCTCGCTGTTGGTTGAACTGTGGTTGATTGTACTGCAGCTGCGCCATATGTCTTTCTACCTGCTATTGCTCGTCTCCCTTCATGAAGTAAGTATGAACAGTCCTTCCACGTCACTGTACGATCTAACTGTATCGACAACAAACTCAGTAATGTACCCTTCCAAAATGCTATCCACCCAGACGTCGACAACCCTTCAAGCTTTATTGTTAACATGACTCAATTGCTGGATCAGTTTCGGGGTCCAATGCTCTGGCTCGCCTCCTTGGAAATTCCTCTTCTGATCAGTTAGTTTAGCCAACCATTCATACAACAGTATAGGAAATTCATAGAAAAATACCTCATGGATATCAATATAGATGTACTTCTGCAACCATTGGTCTGTCAACCATTAAGGGTTTTTATTTTCTTCCTCAGCAAACTCTCGCATCTTTTTGTTGAACCACTCCATGATCTTCGGCTTTGTCGGATGCCACGGCATGTCCTCTCCTTCTCGCACTAAGGTCCTGGCAACAGAACCATTTGTTGACACAGATCCGTCGACAAGGGTTCACTTCGCGTAGTGTCAACAAAGCTCAACACAAACACCCATAGATACCAACCCATAAAGGGTTTAGCCTTTCCAACAACACTCACAAAGCGAGTGAGGTCTCACCCAAGGCACCTAAGGGAGCTGCATAAACCAATATTACGTAGGTATAAGAGGACATGCATCATTAACAGTTAATCGCAACATAACGCAGAAATTGACATAGTTAGCAATTGCATCGTAACACCATCATCACATACAGGGACATACTGATCAGATCTACGCAGTAACATATTATAGAAACATATTTAACAGATATGTGATGCATATCATAACTACGATATAATAGATCTATCCATACTGCGACACAACAGATCTAATCATACTGCGATAAAACACATGAGAGACAAAGTCATGGACAAAACATTCCCTCTCATTAAAAGCAAACTTCATACACCAAATCTGTCTTACAAATCACAGAACTAACAAAGATACAGATCCGCAAAATCGATCCTCCAAAACTAAGATCAAAGTCAATCCCTAAGATGTCGAAAGGCTTACAATGTAACTTATACTTATAGGTTCAGTGTCCGTTGCAAAATCGGTCCACTTCACAAAGTGGACATATCCTAACCACTAAGTCTAACTAACTCCTAACTCCGCTTTAACCGCTTTGTTCCGCTCCGCGATCACTCTTTACCCTTATCGTTGTCCACTTGTCGTTGTTTGTACCAAAATTCTATGAACCAGCCACGCGAGAAAAAGGCTGTTGAGGAGAACTGCATGACCCATCTGATCCATTGTTCCTGGAAACCAAAAGTGTGTAGCGTTTTTCCCATAAATTGCCAACTTAATTTGTCATAGGCCTTTGATAGGTCCAATTTGATTAGCATTCTAGGGCATTTTGTCACCTTTAAAGAATGAATAACTTCATGTGTGAGCAGGATTCCATCTAGTATTTTCCTTCCTTCCACAAAACCATCTTGTTATGGGGAGACTAGGAGCGGTAACAATGGTTTTAACCAGTTAGCTATGACCTTTGTTATTATCTTGTAAATTACATTACATAATTCTATCGGTCTGAATTTATTTTGTGAGTCAACTCCACCCTCTTTGGGTATCAGGGTCAAAAAGGTTGAATTAAAGGCTGACAGTACTCCTCCTATTTTTCTAGAATCTTCCACAATTTCCAACACTTCTTCCTTCAGCATGTCCCATCAAGAGTGGAAAAAATTGGTTGTGAAATCGTTAGGTCCTGGTGCCTTGCCTCCTTCCAGATTTTTCACTGCTTCCTCCAACTCTGGCATTTCAATCGGCCTCATAAGGATATCATTGTGCACTTGAGTGATCAAATCCAGAATATGTTGTACCACTCGATCTATGTGCATACTTCTATCCGGAATTTGTTCTTCGAGCAGGTCATTGAAGAAGGTGTTGAGTTCTTTCTCTATGTCTGCCTGCGACTCCACATATCTTCCCTCCTTTGTTTTAAGTATTATGATTCTATTTATTTGTCTATGTTGGATAGTAGACCAAGGGAAAAACTTGGTGTTTCGGTCCCCCTCCTTTAGCCATCTATTCCTAGACTTCTATTTCTAGAGCAATTCCTCTTGATTTTCCCTATGATCCAGCCCAACTTGCAGATTCATCTCTACATCTTTCAACTCCTCAATGTACCCATTTATCATCATGGATGTTTGCAATTCCTCTAATTGATTTTCCAACCGCCTTTTTTCCTAGAAGATGTTCCCAAAGGATTCTGTGTTCCATTTTTTCACTTTCTCTTTTATAAATTTCATTTTTTGTTGAAATTTGTACATCAATGTTCCTCTACGTGGGTCAAAGTCAAACGTAGAGGAACATTGTCTATTGCTTATAATATTCCATAGGATTGTTAGGCCTCCAACCACCTGAGCCGCGTCAATGGCTATCATTTCACTGCCTCTCCACATCTTCATTCCTGTAGTTTTAAGGTCTCCTTAGGAACATGTTGTTTCCTAGATCATCATAATTGAAAGTTTCTCGTGTTAAAAAAGTGACAACAAGGAAGGTCTTCCTGCATGCATGTGTCCTTGCATGCAGAAGACTTAAATTGGAGAAGCCAATAAAAATGTATTTAATCTGCTTTTCCTAAGTTTACTTTGGAAAATAAATGAAAGTGATCTAATTGATTATTGACTTAATGAAACACTTTTTTATAAAGTGTAAGTGAAATATTTAAGTGATGGCATGATCTAATCTTGGCCATCCAATCTCACCGGAGGATCTCAACCTTATATCTATAGTGAGATTAGGTTATTCGCTTAGCATTGAGTTATAAAAAAAAGATCAATTGGTGAAGAGGACACACAATTACATTTTGACAAAGACGAAGGAAGAGAAGTGTAAGAGAGAGAGTTTTTGTGAAGAAGACGGAGGAGCAGCCATTCGAAGAAGAAGGCAGCGCAAAGGAGAGAGAGACAGAGTGAGTAGGTGGAGGTGACCGTACAACAGTACAAAGCCGCATGTTTCCGTACAGCAGGCTGTACGGATCCATACAGCAGGCTGTACGGATCCATACAGCAGGCCGTACAGCTGCAACAGAGTTGCTGCATTGGGTTTCGTGTCCATTTCAAGGGTTTTTCTTAGTGTTTCAGTGTGGCACGATTTTTCCAATTGGGCATAATCGAATTCTGATTTTTAGTGTTCCATATTTTCTCAATAAAATAAATATCTCATATTGCTGCACCGGTTTTCCCATCTTGGGTTTTGCCCGGGGGTTTATACCAAAAAAGATAGTGTTGTCTCTATTGATGTGATTGCTTCTATATTTCTTTTGGTATTTATTTTCCACTGCATAGTGAAGAAATCCATGTGTGGTTATTTGTTAGAAATTAATTTGGCATGCATTTAGCCCTAGTTGGATTTTAAGGAAATTTACATCTCGTTCTCAACCTTCCTCTTCAAAATTCTTCTTTTCTAAGGGTTATTCAAGCCTCTAATATTCCACAATATAATTTTCATTGTAAAGATTTGGAAATAGCTTAGAATGCCTCCTTGATGGTAGGGTATTGTTAAGAGGCCACCAGTCCCCCCCCCCCCCCTCCGTAATCCTTTGTCTATTGCTTCTTCTTCCAATTTTTCTCCTAAGGTCTTCCTATTTCCTTCGTTGTCTTTGAGGGATTTTGAGACCACTCCAAGGTTCTTTAGGGAGCTTGTCTTGCAAATCGCATCTCTCAGAAGACACACTTGTTGAGAAGGTATGTAACCCAATTCAAGGTTGGAGCATGCATGTTCAATCCCGTCCATATCTAAATCCCCAAGCTCCAGATCTTCTATCCCTTCTACTTGCATCTCAATGCCCTCATTCTCTTCTCACTCTTTTGGAATTTCAAGTGCTCCTTCCTTGCTTATATCTTTCTCATTCCTTGATGGTTCACCTTCCTCTTCCCCATAAACCTGGATGTTCTCTGGATCTTAATTTAAGGCCTTAAATCTGTTGGCTATTTGAAGCTTTTTGTGAATCTCAAGTCCCAATCCTCTCTTTACATGCATTTTCCTGTTGTTGACCTTCGCGAATCCTTCAGTGTCCTTCACTTCTTTGGGCTTTGAAGAAATCGTGGGGGAGTTCATAGGACAATCTCTAAAGAGATGCCCATGTTCGTGGCATCGTCTACATCTAAAGGGCACATCTTCATAGTCCAGCGACTGTATCCATTCCTCATCCTCCCAGGATAGATTGATTGCCTGCGGGAGATCTTTTGATAGGTCCATGTAAACACATAGCCTGGCGTAAGACATATATCTCACCATTTTTGTCTGCTCATATGCTGTGATGAACCTGCAATAATTAATTAATGCAAATACACGAGATATCAGAAATAATAGAACATAATCACTTTTATATTGATCACGGGCCACTTCGAGGGGGCAACCTCCTTTGAGCAAGCTCAATACAATTAACTTCACGGTGCCTTCAATGACCTCAACACACACTTATATACTAAGTCTATGCCCAATACTATGAGTCAAAACCATGGGACATATAATACTACGGGACGACTTACAAGGCATATGTGTCCAATACTATGGGTCAATACTATGGGCTAATATAAACTACGGATCAACAAATACTACGGGACGACTTACAAAGCATATGCGTCCAACAACAATATACTAACATAGTAAATAGAAGGGTTGACATAAGTTCCTAACATCCCCTCTCCCTTAGAAAAAGCTTTGTCCTCAAAGCTTTGGTTGGAGAAATTGCTGCAGAATCTGAAGGAGTGGTTCCCCGGTAGCATCCTCGGGTTGCATTTCGGGCCACTGACGCCTTTGGAGTGTTAAGGAGGATTGCTTGGAAGGCTGTAGATGAAGAAGAACCATGTCAGCTGCGTGGAAAATGCGCTCAGAATGGTGCTGATCGGCTTGTTGTTTCACGCGAATTCTGGCCATGTGAAGATTGTCCTGTAGAATGGGAAGAATCTGATCGCGATTTCAAAGAACCGAGTCAATTTCCTGAACTGGGGAGCTGCTAAGGGTGTATGGAAGAAGAACTGGCAGTGTTTTTCCATAGACTGCTTCATATGGTGTCCTTTGAGATGTGGTATTGTACCACCAGAACGCTGCTATGAAATCCATAGAAATAGTTGGCCAAAGCTCTGTAGGGATGGGCAAGGGTTTGAGCAATCCTGAAAGGAGTGTCGTTTTCCCCTTGTTGACTTGGAAAGTATCATCGTCAGCCACCATCTGTTGAATTGTCATTTTTAGTCCCTGCCAAAAGAAGTTACATTGTTCTCGGTCATACATTTTGCAAAACCTAGAGTGCCCTGTTGATGAAGAAGCATGGAGTTCATAGAAGAGATAGCCCTGTTGAACATATTGCAACCAATTTGGAACAAGCAGAGAAAGAGGTGTAAGAGAAACTGGGTCATCAATTGTGCGAGAAGGAGCATCTTCCACCATATTGTCCTTACCCTTCTTGTAAGTGATCACATAGGGATAACCCATGAGTTGGATAACCCATTTCAGGTGTGTTGGGGAGGAGACCCATTGTTCCGAAATTTTTTCCAGACTCGGGAGATCAGTCTTGATGCATAAATAATTCCCCAATAGGTATGGCTGCCACTTCTGTACTGCATGCAAAATAGCCATCATTTCTTGCTGAGAGGTAGATGTGGCTAAATTCTTACCGGAAAGGTCGCTTGAAGGCAGCAAGCGCATTGGTTCAGCAAAGATACCTGCATATCTATCCAAGGAAGTAGTGGAGACTGTTGATGGGTGCATCTGAATGGAATTGAGCTGAGCGATGACACCATGTGAATTCTTCTTAAGGATTTTTTCCAGGCGATGTGAACTGATGATGCAGAGAGACCCTAGTTGTAAGCCCATAAATTTGTGTTGTGCCCCATTGAATTTAAACTGCATCCAAAGTTCACCAAAATCGCATAAGATGGGGCCAAGTGTGCATAGCCATTGAACGCCCAAAACCACATCACATCCGCCTAAGGACAAGGCAAACATGTCAGAGCGTAGGTTATAATCTTCCATAGAGATACGCACATTGTGACACTTCCCCTTGCAAGGTAAGGTGCCCCCATTGGCAACCATGACTTCAAAGTTGGAGCAAGGATGGACAAAACAATCAGCCTGTTTGGCAATCCGAGGGTCAATGAAGTTATGAGTGCTACCAGAATCAATGAGTATGGTAAGAGGGAGCTTCTTGAAGTATCCCCTGACCCGCATTGTTTGTGGGGTGTTGAAGCCGGTTATAGCATGGAGAGAGATCTCGGGTGGGTCATCCTGAGATGGGGTGTCAACACGACCTGATCATCTACTGTATCTGTAGCTTCTTCACCAAGTTCTAAGGCAGGCGGAGAATCCACATCCAAGAGATAGAGCTTTTGTTGAACACATCTATGTCCCCAAGTGAATTTCTCATCACAATTATAGCAAAGCCTTTTTTCTCGACGTGCCTGCATTTCTATTTCAGACAAATGCTTGATAGGAGTTGGTTGAGGAGCATGCGTGATGGGAGGTCGTTGGGAACCCATATCTCTGAAGGGAACAAAGTTTGGAGCGTTGTTGAGTTGCGACCTTGTCCTCGGCCAGCTTAGCCAACCCTAGGACTTCCATCATTGTGTTGGGACAAAACATTTTGACCTCTGAGCGGATTTCATCCTTGAGACCACTGATAAAACAACTCCTGTAGAATTCATCAGACAATCCTTCTGTGTGATTGGCTAATTTCTCAAATTCTGTCTGATACTCTCTCACTGTGCCAATTTGGTGAAGTTTAGTGAGTGCTCCTGTGAAATCATCAAAAGCACTAGGACCAAATCGTGGCAAAATGAGTTGGTAAAAATCTGTTCAGTTTGGCTCGGGATGAGCTTTGATGTACCAACGGTACCATTGAAGGGCTTCTTATTCCAAATGAAATGATGCAAGTGGAACTTTCTGGGCATCAGAAGTATTGTGCAGACTGAAATATTGTTCTGCTCGATATATCCATCCAGTCGAATCAGTACCATTGAAGCGAGGAAAATCAAGCTTCAGCCCACGAAAATTGCTGGAAGAAGAGAACCTGGTCGCTGCAAAAGATTCTGGCTATCTGGTATTGTTCATGGCTGAATGCTGAAGATGGAGGCTGAGAAATTTTTCATCTAGATATTGGAGTTTGGTTTGGATGGCTGCAAGTGCTTCCTCCATGGTGTGTGCTCCTGCACAGGTGACAACCATAACCAGGTTTTTTGTTTGTTTGCTTGTTTTGTTTTGTTTGGTGGAATGGGTAGAAAAACACAAACAAAAGCTGATTTAGTAAAGGGAAATTTGGATTGGGGAAACAATTTGATGGGTAATTGGGTTTTGACTAGATTTTGGACACTGTCGAAAGGATAAGAAAGCAAAAAGAGGGATTTCAGAAGCGGGGTGATAGAATGAGAAAATTTGGCAAAGAGGGACAAAGAAGCAGAATTCAGAAAGGAACTCTGTGGTAAAATTTGAAGGTGATTGGGTGAAATCTGAGGAAGTTATGGCAAACCCTAAAAATAGACAAATGTGAGATTTCGGGCTTTGGGAAGGGGAATTGGGGATAGGGTCCTCAGGAATGAAAGATGCAGAATGGGATGACAGGGGGTCTCCGAAAATTTAAAGGGAAACAGAGTGAAAACAAGGGAGATATGGAGAAAAAACTGAATTTTATACTCTTTTTTTTTTTTATAGAAATAGATCGGCAACAGCGGCGCAGAAGGGATCCGCAACAGATGGATCCGCAACGACACGGAAGGGATCGAAAACGCCTGGATCTGAAACGGCGACTGGATCTGGAACGACTTTCATAATAGATCTAAAACGGCTGGACCTGGAGCGGAACTGATCGGCAACAGTTCAACTGAAAATAGATATGGACCCCAGGTATGTACGGCTTCCTAACAGTTCAGGTGTTTCACTCGGCCACCAATGCTGTCTGACGGTTTGCGTATTGGGGCAGTACCCCTCACTCCACGACTCAGGTAAAACTGATAACCGCTTTGCCACAAATGACAGCTCTTGGTTTACCTCACGGGTGGGAACTAGTCAATCAGGTAGGGGTCGTTGCCCTTTTCGCTGGCAGGTCCTCTCAATGGGCCAACTACTTTGGGGTTCCTGTGGTACTCCTCACAATGAGTTTTAGGGCTTATGCCCAAGTACTTCCCACAATTAAGCGGATAGGGATTATTCCCAAATCCGAAGCTGCAACAGATGCGAAAAAAAAAAATTGACAGAAATTCCACCCAACGAGCCCAAGAAAGTGCTATGATACCAGATGTGATGAACCTGCAATAATTAATTAATGCAAATACACGAGATATCAGAAATAATAGAACATAATCACTTTTCTATTGATCAGGGGCACTTCGAGGGGGCAACCTCCTTTGAGCAAGCTCAATACAATTAACTTCACGGTGCCTTCAATGACCTCAACACACACTTATATACTAAGTCTATGCCCAATACTATGAGTCAAAACCATGGCACATATAAAACTACGAGATGACTTACAAAGCATATGCGTCCAATATTATGGGTCAATACTATGGGCTAATATAAACTACGGATCAACAAATATTATGGGACGACTTACAAAGCATATGCGTCCAATAACAATATACTAACATAGTAAAGAGAAGGGTTGACATAGGTTCCTAACATATGCTTTTACAAAGGTTCCTAAAGCTTTTCCCAAATCTTCAAGGATGTCTTCTCTCCAATACTCTGATGACAAGGAATAAAGGCGGATCCAAATCGGTGCCACCGTTAAATCCTCCATGTCTAGATTGAAACGCTCCTTCCACATTCTCAAGAACAAACCTGCCGAATTGAAGAAATAAGGCCCTCCATCCATTATCCTGTTTCGGTCCTCCAGATTGAAAAATATTACATGAAGAATCCTTTCACTCCCAATTGTAGGTCATAATGCCCCTTTGGTTTCGATGTTCCATTAATCCACCAGGTTAATGATTTTTCAGATGGCCAGATGCCTACATATTTCCCTATCAATGTGCGATATTTCATATATTGAATGTGGGTATGAAGACCCTCGGATTTTATCTACAAGGATGGGATCGTTTTGGTTTTGGGCATGCATTGCCTCGACTTTCTACCTTCTCTTTTGTTAAACTGTTGATCGTTGAGGCCGCTCGATCCTTCTCCTCCCGTTCCCAAAGAGGTATCCATCTTCGTGTCAATATGAACCCCTTTGCCTTTGCTTTGTTGGGTGGGGTTCATAACCCCCCCCATCAACTCCCCCATGCCACTCTCCAAGCTTCAACTCTCTTAGTGTGACCCTAAGGCAACCGTCTGAAACCCTCGTTATGGAAATCGTCCTAAACCCTACTTAATGCCTTTTACCTCCTTCGCTCCATCCATATTATAATTATAAGTATTAATTATACTTATATTAATTATAAATAATTAATACAAGGATATATCGATAATAATTCTTTTTCACCGCTAAAACATTGTATCCACTTTTTAAGATATTCTTAAAATTTTGAATTTTTGAATTTGACTTGAAATCTTATTATTTGTGTTTCATATTTTCACGAATGTAGTCTAAAAACTTTAATATAAATGTGAACTAACCTTGCACAAAGATATGTAATAGTGGATCGAATTTGCAAATAATGATATATGTAGAAGGTGACTGTCGAAAGCTTAAAATCATCACAATTAACTAGAACTAGGTTAATTTGTGAATAAAGTAAGTGGAATCTTTGTATTTGATTTTAATGACACTCTAATTCAAGTTCTATGTTCAAAATGTTCCACAATATCCTTGGTTAAATTCTTTCATATTGACATCACAACTACAAGATGCTCAAAAGATAATTCAAAATATTTACAATTAAAGCTCACTCACATGAACCCACAACAACATATAAGTTCCAATATACCATGACCTTTAAGGGTAGTCACAAAGGAGTGATACATCTTTACTAACATAATGATTGATTGGTTGTGGTGTGAATACACTTGTTACTTGACATTCCAACCTTCATCTTTACAAAAATACCAAAAAAAAACACGATACTTCACAATACCCCTTTTACATGCATAAAATAACATATACTTTTCATGATCACATTCATTTCAATATTCCCATTTCTCGTAAAGGATGAACTAGTTAAATAACCAATTTTTTTTTAACGCACCAATTCCAACTCATAACCAATCAAACATAATTAAAATAAAATAAAGGGAAGAGAAAATGGTCATATTTAATGGGGGCTCAAATACCAAATTCCCGCCATTTGATTTGCAAAATTTGTGAAAAGAGACCGTTGTCCCAAAGAGAGCAAGAGGATGAAGGTACACATGTGATTTAGATTTGAAATTAAGAGATATGGTCAATAATCATTAATTAGTGAATGAATGAGGAATGAAGAAGTCGTATGGTATTGTAGGGTTTTGAATCATAATGATAGGTGGAAAAAAATAAGAGATTCTATTTGCTTTCGTGGGCGGGTGGATTAATTCTTATAGTTATGGAGGGAGGGAAGGAGGACGAGGAGGAGGAATCAGAGGGAGGAAGAGTTCGAGGCGGCTGTTTTTGGAAATCGATAATAATATTTAGCAAGGTGTCCTCGCACCAATCTGCGTATTCGATCTGGCATCAGCGCACCAGCGAACTAGGGTTTCACCGTTGGCCCCATTCAGATCAACTCGGAGGTCCCGCCATGGTCAGCCCCGGCCTCTGTAAATGCCGAGTAATAATAATTATCCGTGAGTCCTTCTTTGCTACTTAATGGTAATTGTGTTTGAATCATACTTAGCTATTGATAGCGCATGCGTAATTCAGGAGGGGGAAGGTTTTGCCCGGGGGTAAACCACCATGGATTCCGCAGAGGAATGCAAGATGGAAATTACTGAAACGCTTCAGGTTCCAAAGGAGGAATGCAAGGAGGAAGGAGATATTGAAACCCTTTTGGTTCCGAAAGAGGAATGCGAGGTCGGAGATATTGAAACCCCTGTGGTCCCGAAGGACGAATGCAAGGCAGGTGATATTGAAACCCCTGTGGTTCCAAAGGAGGAAAGCATGACCGGAGATACTAAAACCCCTGTGGTTCCGAAGGAGGAATGCAAGGAGGGAGAAATTGAAACCATTAGGGTTTTGCAGGAGCAAGGCGAGAGTGAGACGCTTGATAATCAGGGGCAGCGTCTGGTCGGGATGTTTGTGCAGAAGGATTTTAAAGATTACGGCCAGTTTATCGGGAAGGTTGTGTCATTTCACCCGGCCCAGGGTTTTTACAGAGTGAAGTACGAGGATGGGGATCGAGAGGATTTGGAGCTTCACGAGCTGAGAGATATTTTGCTCGAAAGTGGCTATCTGGCAGGGGAATTGAACGGTAGGAAGCAGAAATTGGAGAAATTGTTACAGCAGGAGTCACGGAAGCGGTCTCGCCCCAGCCAGTTCCAAAAGCGTCGGCAGCGGCAACGGCAGCGGCCAGGTAAGAGAGAGAGAGCCAATAATGGAATTGAAGTGGGTTCGGGTAATGATTTTAGTCCTTGTAGGGAATTTGGGGATTTAGCAGGTGACAGCGACAATCCCTGTAAAGTTGATGATGGGCAGGTGGATAAAGTCAAGGGGGAAGACGCAGAAGGAAACACAGAAGCAGGAAAATGCATAGAGAATACAGAGGCAGAAACAGAGAGAAACATACTGGCAGATGAGAATGTAAAGACAGAAACTGATGGTGCAATTGCGGGCTTGGAGTGTAAGCTGCATGGCAAAGAAACTGATGGTGCAGTAAAAGGGTTGGAGTGTAAGTTGCAAGGTGTGGAAACTGTTGACGCAGTTGAAGGCTCAGACTTCAAGTGTCAAGGCAGGAAAACTGATGGTGCAGTCGAATTGGAGTGTAATCCGCAAGGCAGGGAAACAGATGGCGCAGTTGATGGTTCGGAGCGTAATCAGCAATACATGGGAACTGCTGGTGCAATTGAAGGTTTGGACTGTAAGCGGCAGGGCAGGGAAACTGATGGTGCGGTTGAAGGTTCGGAGTGTGTGCGGCAAGGCAGAGGTAAAAGAAAAGGAATTTCCGATGATCGAAGGGAGCCCAAACAAAAGAGACAGCGGCGATCCAAATCCTCCTTGGATGGAGGCGCTGTGGTATCTTCTAATCTACCTCGGCAATCCCAGCAGCGGACACATGTCAAATCTGGGGCCGAAAAGGTTGCGTTCTCTTCAGAAGACAATTCATGTGAACAGATATCAGAGCTCAGTGAAACCAGGGAATCTGCTTCTCAGAACCTGGAGCTACCTCGGCGCCGAGGGAGGGGAAAGTCTAGAATTGGGTCTGGTGGCTATCCTCAGAAGCACGAAGCATGCCAAGAACATCCAGACTCTAATTCACCACTAAAATTGCCACATCAAACTGCAGTATCTCCTGATCAGCAGAAAAAGAGGCCTCAGAGGAATAGTGCTAGAAAGGCATCTGTACATATCTTTAGACAAGAGAGTGATTCTGATATCGAGAAAGATAAATCTTGTTCGGAAGAGAGCTTCCATGGTAGTGATGAAAATTTATATTCTAGCAGTGATGCTTCTGATACTGAAGATTCAGGCCAAGTCTTGCTGACATCAAAAGCAATTGATTTCCCTCTGCCTCCAATGAAACCTTTGCCTCAGTCTTCGGGAGATCTTTCTGTACCAGAGAGTTCAGTTCCTGACCTGTTTTCTGTGTATAGCTGTCTCAGAAGATTCAGCAATTTGTTATTTTTGAGCCCCTTCACTCTTGATGATTTTGTGGGAGCTTTAAATTATAAATCTGCAAATACACTTCTGGACAGTGTGCACATTTGTCTTCTAAAGGCTGCGAGGCGTCATCTAGAAACACTTTCAGCTGAAGGCAATGATAAGGCATCAAAATGTTTTAGGTACATTAACTTTTAAGCTTTGCTCTTCACTATCTTGCTGACTGCCGAAACTTACCAAATTCCATCCTTAAACCAGAAATTCAGCTGAATGTATCAAAGAAAGTGCAGTCAACGTGAGTTTACTGTGGTTAATCCCTGTTCAATGGCTGTTTATGATCCAGTCAGCATTTTGATCACCCCACCCCACCCCAAATAAAAACCAAACCAAAAGAGAAAAGAGAAAATAAACATACCATAAACTTCAGGTCTATCATCAATTACCTTGGGATCCATTTTACTTAATTATAAAAACCAAATTAAAAGACAAGAGAGAAAATAAACATACCCTAAACTTCAGGTCTATCATCAATTGCCTTGGGTTCCATTTTGATTTTTACTTAATTCTTGAAATTGGGATTCTTATTTTGCTTTTCCTTTTCAAAATCCCCCCTACGTTTGAAATTTTATAGGTTTTTCATGTCGAGACTCGAACTTATTTTTGAATTTTTTGTGTTTGTTAATATTTTATCTAGGCTGCCATTAAGGCACTCGTATATGAACAAGTATTGTTCCGGTAACTAGTCCCTGATGAAAACATTGTCGCTTTCAATTTATGTTTGCAGGCAACTTGATTGGAATTTCCTAGAGGCAGTTACATGGCCAGTTTATCTGGTAGAATATCTTTCAACTCAGGGTTTCAGTAGTCAGCTGGGACAGAATATTTCTCATTTGAAGCTTTTGAATGGTGAGTACTATACCATATTGCCTTCCACAAAGCTAACAATTTTGCAGTTTCTTTGCGATGATATCATGGAGGCCGATGAAGTTCGGACAGAAATCAACATGCGGGTAAACTTTGAACAAGATACAGATGCAGATGTGAAAATGAACTTTTCTTCTGGTGCAACTGGATTGATTGAAAGAAATCCCTGCTATTCGAAAAGAAAGAGGGTTTCTTGTACCAAAGCAGATGGGCAGAGGAGGTCCAATTCAACTCAAGTGATTCTTGAAAACACAAATTTTCATTCAGACAATTCAATCTCACAGAACACGTGTAGTTACTCTAAGAATGGACAGACCGAGTTTACAAGTCCTGAGGTGAATGATGGAGAGGATGATTTCAACAGTGATGAATGCTGCCTATGTGGGATGGATGGGAATTTGATTTGTTGTGATGGTTGCCCTTCTGCATATCATTTTCGATGTGTTGGTCTTTCCAAAGCTCATTTACCAGAAGGGGCATGGTATTGTCCAGAGTGTGTTGTGGAGAAAATTGATGCCCAGGGATCAAGAGCATCGAAGGCATTGAGTGGAGCTGAGATCTTTGGTATTGACCCATATGGGCGTGTCTTCTTTGGTACTTGTGGCTACCTATTGGTGTAAGTGAAAGTTATTAGTGTAGTGTTTGGAGTAACACGATGTTAACTGTATATTTTAGGCTTAATGATATTGGCTAATTTCAAAAGTATTTTTGGTGCAATTCTTTCTATAGCCTACATAGGATATCTGCCCTAGGTTCATTGAAGCTGTCTTTTGCATACATAGGATATCTGCCCTAGGTTCATTGAAGTTGTTTTTTGCATTTAACCCTTGGTTGTTAGTTTGCAGGAAAATCTTTCTTTGTTCCTCCTTTGGATAAATTTTCCAAAGTTGCTTATGATTCAATCTTTTCTTTGAACATGTTGCTGTAGGTCTGATTCTGCATCAAATCCAACTACCACGTACAGGTATTACAACAAAAGGGATGCCATAAAGGTCATGGAGGCATTAGAGTGCTCAGGTCCCTTTTATGACGACATAAGAAACTCAATACTACAGTACTGGGGTGTTCCAGAAGGCAAGAAAGACTCAGCTTGCTTTCAAAAGACAGATATGGCTTCTGGCAATAGCCCGGTAGCCCTGTCATGTCTGTCTGTCTCTGAGCATCTGGTTGAGCAGGAAGATGTTAGTGCATCAGGTGTTCTAAGTGTGAGCTCTGAAAGAAAAGCAGAAAAGGATTGTAGTGTTCTTGATCACGAGTGTTTACATGTTTCAGACAAGGCACATCACAAGAGAGAAAATGAATTGTTGGTAACAGGTCCTTGTAATCTCAAAGAAACTGAGATCAGATCTTATCAAGATGCTACAGGAGTTGTTCCAAACAGTTCAGTGGGTTGGAATTCACAAGAATGCGGAAATGCTTTAGAACAACAATTAGATCTTGACACTGACAGGACAGCTATGCAGATAGAACTTCTGAAGTGCAGTCCCATACCTGGGCAGCAACAAGTAAAAGAGGATACCTGTGACAGGACAGGTGTCCAAGAGGATAGGAGTATATCAAACTTGCCTGTTGTCCATAAGCAAACTGATGATATTGGCAAAGCAGCTATCAAGATGGATTTGGTTAGTAGCGGTTTGGTTTGTAAAGCAAGTTTCAAACCAAATGCATACATCAATTATTATGTTCTTGGTGATATTGCTGCATCTGCAGCTGCTAATCTAGCATCCCTCTCGGTCGAGGACAACAGATTAGTGAACAGACGAGGATCTTTTAAAAAGACTTTTTCAGCAACAATCTCAGAGCAAGTAAAAATATTTTCAAAGGCAGCTGTCCAATTTTGCTGGCCAAGTTATAAGAAGAAATCAATGGAACCACCAAAGGAAAGATGTGGGTGGTGCGCTTCATGCAAATCAGCTGCAAGTTGCCGCAGAGCCTGCTTGCTGAATTTGGCTGCCTGTAACATTATGGCAGGTGCTGCAAATGTACCCGGCGGTCTTCGTCCAACAAAGAATGGAGAGGGTCATCTTCCTGCAGTTGCGGCATATATACTATACGTTGAAGATTGCTTACGTGGTTTAGTGGTTGGCCCATGGGAAAATCTGGACTACAGAAAACATTGGCGCAGGTGTCTCGAGCAAGCTTCAACAGCAAAAGAAATCAGGGCATCATTATTAGAAGTAAGTTTTCCAACTGTAAGATAAGATCAGGTGATTTCATTAATGTCCAATGAACTACCACAAAAGTAGGTCAATAGGGACTAAGATAACGGAAAATTCGTGAAGTGCAAAAACAATTCTCATATCTAAGCTATCATCAACAAGAAAAGATCTAATATCTGGGAATCAAGTCATAAACAGCTAGGAAACTAGTCCAAGAAAGAAAAGGACAGAAACATGAATATTTAGGTAAAACTAAATTGTAAAATCATCATAATGAAGGTAAGGGCATCAGTTAGCTTTTTGATGTTGCAATCTCAGCATAAACTAGGTAGTAGTTTATATATAAGAACATTAAAAAAGGCGGCAAAGATAAAACATTTAGTTTGCCACTCAAATGGTTGGATGAGTAGATAGCCAACTTTTATTATACATGTATCTATTTCACAATCATGGTTTTGCATGCAGCCTTCTAGCATTCATAATGTTTGCTATTGAAGTTTGTTCCTAAAGGCTGATAGGTTGCCTTTCCCAGTAATTGGTTAGGCACTTTTGTTAAGAACTTAGATTATATCGGACCTGTGACTTTTGAGAATTTGGATTATTTGACCTGGTATTGCTGTGATGTTAGATTTACTTGCTATGCATATTTTTCAATGTTGCTTTCTGTACTCTGAATACTGGGTTTGAGTCTTGCAAATATGGTATATGGGGCATTCAAGGATCTGCATATGACATTTGCATTCGGCTAATTTCTGCCACGTGTTTCAAGCATAATTTTTGCTGATGCTTCTCTTTAAATTTGTGTTGAGTGATCAAATACATTTAGAGTATAGCAGACAAGGAAAGGGAAACACTGATCATTCATCAAGTCCAATGACAAAGTAGTAAGATTTGAGTATGTAGATTTTCAAGTTAGCCATAATTGTGTTGAACTATCTGGATATGAACTGTGTTGGAGTTTAGAAGTCCCAATGTTTCTAGTGGACACTCCCCCTTGTTATTTTTTCAGTGCAGCTGCGAGACCCATTCTCAGAAAGAATGGTACCCTAGTCATTTGACTAGGGTTCCTGGTCAAGTTAACCAGGCAGAGTGATGTGTAAGACCCTAGAAGGTACCCTAGGGCCCCCAGCTGTCTCCTGGGGTTCTTGGTCTAGGACCAAGCAGTTTGATGCCATGGCAAAGTCCCTAGCATGTGGCTAGGGCCCCTATTTGTCTCTAGGGTATTCTGGTCTAGAACCAGACGGTTTCTTGGTCATGATGACCAAGCAGATCCTGCAGGTTGAGACAGAGACTTCCTAGGTCCTGCAGATGGTTGATCAACATTCAGCCTAGGACTGAATGCTCAGCTTGAGGCTGAGGACCATTCTCTGGGAGAATGGAGATCCTGGTCATAGACCAGATGGTTGATCAACATGTCCCAGTCTAGGACTGAGGTTCAGCCTTGAGCTGAAAGCCATTCATTGAGAATGGAAGATATTGTTGTCCCCTCTCCTAATCGGTTATTGCTAGGTTGCTTCTCAAGGGACTGGCCACCCCTTGGTGATGACTCTAGTACCTAACCCTTAGGAGCAGCGTTAAGGACAAAAGGATTGCACCATCCGTTTGGATCTTCTCCCTTATATAGTGATGACAAAAATATATAAACTATGTATCTTAAGAGAGAGAAAAGTTTTTGGTATTGATGGTCCTATTTGATTGCATGCCCACCTTGGTCTTGTGGTTGTTGACTCATGGTCATTTTCTTACTTGGTCCTAGCACTCTCACTCATGTGCACACTTGACCTGATGACTCCTACTTTATGGAGTATTTTTACCTAAGGGTTTATTAAAGACCATGGGACCATGTATTGTTATGTTTTGTTATAGGGCCTTGTCCCACTTATGTTTTGGACTATTTACTTTATGTTGGACCTTTGGTTTTTCACTTTATGATAAATTCATTAATTGTTTATTTTAGTCTTATTAATAAAATCTTTATGATTTTATTAATAAAGACTTTATGAGTTTATTAATAAAGTTTTATTTTTAATTTAAAGTCTTATATTTTGTTGGACCATTGGTACCCTACCTTTTATTTTATTTATTATTTAATCCTAAGTTTTTTTTATTTTATTATTTTTTATTCCTAAGTTTACTAACTCTAAAAATATAAAAATCCTATGCTCTCTTATCTTACGATGAGCGCACACTTCATTTTCGTTTTGTTTTTTTTCTCTCGGGTAATATATTTCTCGGTCTGTTTTCCACGAGTAATTTTAGTGCTGCATTTATCTGTCACTTGTTGATTCCGCTGTCTCTCCACGGGTTTCTGTCACAGCCACACGGATTTCTCCTTTACGCGTTTCTCTCACAGCCTCACGGGTTTTCCTTCACGATCTTCTCTCCACGAGTGTGATCCCTGCACGGCTGTCTCTCCACGGGTTTCTGTCACAGCCACACGGATTTCTCCTTTACGCGTTTCTCTCACAGCCTCACGGGTTTTCCTTCATGATCTTCTCTCCACGAGTGTGATCCCTGCACGGCTGTCTCTCCACGGGTTTCTGTCACAGCCTCACGGTTTCTTCTTCACCGCTGTATCTCTGTCACGGGTGTTTGTCTTCATGCGGTTTCTCCTTCACTTCTGTATCTCTGTCACGGGTGTTTGTCATCACGGTGATCTTTCACGGCTGTTTCCCTGTCACGAGTGTTTGTCCTCATAGTGATCTCTTCACGGCTGTATCCCTGTCACGGGTGTTTGTCCTCACGGTGATCTCTTCACGGTATCCTGGTCACGGGTTTATCGTTACGGGTTGATTTCACTCTGTTGCTCTCACGGTTTTTCTATTTGTGATATGGTATTACCATTCCGGTTGTAGCACGTGAATCTCACTCTGTTGCTCTCACGGTTTTTCTATTTGTGATATGGTATTACCATTCCGGTTGTAGCATGTGAATTTCACTCTGTTGCTCTCACAGTTTTCCTATTTGTGATATGGTATTACCATTCCGGCTGTAGCATGTGAATTTCACTCTGTTGCTCTCACGGTTTTTCTATTTGTGATATGGTATTACCATTCCGGCTGTAGCATGTGAATTTCACTCCACGGCTTTATCCTCTCTGTGATCTCCTTCACGGCTGTGATCTTCTTCACAGCTTTTCTATTCTGGCTGAAGCTTCATTCAGCAGTCTCACAGTTTCTCTATTCTGCCTGTAGCTTCAGCAGTCATCACTTTAATCGAACTCTGAGTGAGTGTTTGCTTACATGTTTGACCTTGATAGTCTGCAGCACCTGTGTGTCTTTCTTACTACTGTCATTTTGAGGTCTGTTTTATTCTATCTGAACCTTCTCTCTCTTAAGGTACGTATATGGTTTATCTAGTTTGACTTGTCCTTTCAGTGACAAGATCAAAACTATCTGAGTATAAGGCTGATCCAAATATTGGTTATAATTCGTTAATGCTACTTCTCATGTACATGACATTTGAAATTTAGTTTACTATTCATGTCAATTGAAATTTATTTTATATATTGTGCATTTGATGATTCTCGAGGACCAACTCTAATGCAGTGACCAAATGGAGCATTAAGTTGAAAGAGATGAAAATTATATTACTTCTGTTTTAAATTCAGCTTAAAGTTAATTGTTTACATATTCTTGTATCAAGTTTTTTTTTATATGCGATAAAACGTACATAACCTGGAATTTCAACACCCCCATCATCAGGGGATTCAAATGAAGCTTATGTAGCAAATGGATATAAAATACCCATGGCATTGGAAGTTGGATAGATTACCGGTAAAAATGAAGTATGCTAGATCTTATAAGGTGTACAGATGATGTTCTTGAATCTTGACATATTATTGTGGAGTACAGGTGTTTTTACTGGAAGATTAAGTAAGATGTACAGATGATTTCTTGGCATGGTAGCACTTATTGTAATAAGGTCCATGGAAGCTACACTGAGCCATGCGAGTTCCAAGCAACTTTGGCTACTGATCTTCTGTGAAATACATAAGCTGATGAAATGAATTTGTAGTGATATCCACTAACAAACAAACTATGTCAAAAAGACTATGTAGCACGGGAACCGCTCCCGTCTTTTAGGAAACTTGTTCTTGAAGTTCCAACATTCCAGGGAACTTGGGAACTAGTAGGGAACTTTCCAAATCCAGTGGTAACTGTTCCAGATGGTTGGGAACTTACTGGGAACTTTTACCCTCTAAAATCGGGAACTTGGGGACATTTTCTCACGCTTTTCCTTCACTGGGAGATTCCACGCATTCATGGTCGCCACCAATCAAAACTGAAATTTCCAGGGAAGAGGAGAAGGAGATGCGAGGATGTACCTGAGGCATTTTGCATCCCAGGAGTGAATGTATGGAACATTAAAGACAAAACAAATCAAAGTTACACTGCCATAAAACTTTTTTATGAGTAGTTCTTGAATTAAATATATACCTGGCCCACCCATCATTATGGATGAGATCATTTGATCTTTATCGTTTTTTGGTTTATTCTTGCATGTCTTTGAAAATGTGGGATCCTTTCCTTGGAGGGTTGTTGACGACATTCCTATTTCCTTGCGAGTTGCGACCATACATATACATGGTTAAATCGGTATTTTTTCTCTAGAAAACTAAGTTGCAGTAAAAGTTTATTTTGTGCTACGTTGTCGGGTTGGTGTACTGATATCTGTCTACCGCTTGTGCTAGAGTATTCACTCATCCCTACGCTAAATTGCAGTTACCGCTAATCAATAAAGAAACTCCCTACTTTAGAAAGAGTCTACCTTATATAATCAATGACGTGGATGGTAATGTTGATTTTATTGCCATTTCCATCTACTAAGAGGTTCTAGTTACAACCATAATATAAGGGATAAGCTAAGTCATCTAGTTTGTGTTAATGTTTCTTTTCTTCCCTATGTTTCTTCTCTTCTCATTTTTTTTTAATTATTTTATTTTTATATTTTTTTAATATATATTATTGCTGTTCCCAACCTGCCGTTTCCTGCGAATTTGGGGGAAACTTCTAGACGTATTGGATACTTGTACCCATATTCCTGTGTTCTGGAAACTTGTGCAACATTGCAAAAAGACCAGATATTATGCACCATTAATGAGATTCCATATAAAATAGTGGGTACAAAAGACCCCTAGACGAGATGAAATGAAATTTAAAACAAGTACATCAAGAGAAATAAAACAGGATAATCTGGGCATACAAGTAGGTTATCATGAGGGGGAGTACCCTAGGAAATGGAAGAGAGCCAGTGAAGAAACAATGTAGTCAGAAGTGTAGCTGCAACCAAGAGGGGAGGGATCAGGCCATACTCATCCTTTGAAATAATGTGGATGCCTAGACCCAGTGCGTGCTGGATAATATGTCCAGAGGAGAGTGGCCCAGGTTGATAGTGCCCTAGGGAGTTCTCTAGGGTAGCATCACCACTCTCCTCCCTGGGACAGATAGGGGAGTACTCCTAACAGCCAGGGCCAATATACTCCCAAATATAAGAGAGAAACCAGTAATGCACCACTAAGAAGATGGATGCCTCTCCTGGGCCACTCTGATTCTCCTAGTAGCCCTCAGCCTAATATGACAAGGATCCTGGGTGGCGGGGTTTAGAGAACAAAGCTGGACAGTTTTTGTAATACTGTATTACCAAATGAGTGTCAGCGGGATGCTTTGTACCCCTGGTCCCTGAGACTGGAGGAAGGAAGGTATTAATCTTTGGAGATGTGGCAGAAAAGCCTTGTTGTAAATGCTGCCTGAGAGAACATGCCTACCTAATGCATAAGGCCATACACTGCTGATAATATTTGAAGAAGGCCAATCAGGACCACTCTGAACCCCCTGTAGAGGTCATGAAATCTCCCTCTAATCTCATAGTAGATAAGAAGTGACAGCAAAACTATCAAAGGAGGAGCAAAGCAAGCTTCAAACCAAATCTTTAACAAAGAAAACAAAACACACATGCTTGACTTTTCCAGTCCATAACAGATTTAGAGCAAATTTTCATTCCCTAGATGAGTCCATGCACCAATCTTTTTTCCCAACATTCATGGATGGCATCCTTAGTAAGCCTGTTGGTGTAGACCTAAGTCACCGGATTCGCCGGTTTTAATGGATCAACTTCAAAATTGGGCGAATTTTATTGGGTCCCGATTTTAATCGTTCAAGTTTGCGTAATTTGTTTGGAAAACCCTAGCTTGCGTATCTGTTGACTCAGCTCGTAGCTGCCCGTGTTCTCTGTTAACTGAGATCATAGTTTCCATGCCTGCAGTGTTATCGCCAGTGTTTGTAGTTTGATGTTCAGTGCTTGCCCCTCACTGTTCTATGTTGACTGAGCTCGTAGCCGCTGTGCCCGCCAGTGTTATTAACTTATTGCTATCGCTCGACACCTGTTCGTAGTTGAACCCTCCAATGGACCAACAGGGCAAGATCGACCCTTCTCATGGCAGGCAGACACAGGAAAATGTCAGGTAGACTGGTGAATGGAAACCTCCGACGGGTGTCCATTAGAGAAATCGTGGGCATAACCTTAAAAAATACAGCAGCAAGGAGAAAATGGACAAATGAATGAAATAATATATTAAAATATGCATTTCGTTTCATTATTTTTTTCCAAATTTGGTCAATAGGGGTGTGGGGTCAATTTGGTCATTTTTATGTGTTTAATGAATATATTGAATTTTATTAAAAAATCATATTTTTTTATTTTTAAATTTTATAGTTTCTTGAATTTAATGCTGATTTTTATCACCAAAATTTTTATTGCCGATTTTTTGTCAAACTTCAAGGTTGTAGAACTCGAACATGAATTTGAGCCAGGTGACTTAGGTGTAGACTAGTCACTAGTATGCATCACCCATAGGGATTTGAATGTGGACACCTGCTGGCACAAAATTAGCCAAATGTCCAACAACTTTGGTGATAACTGGTTGAGCTAACCCCTTGGGCTAAGTCCATGCACCATATATAAAACAGATAAGAATTTTCACTTGTAGTGCAGAAATTGATAAATCATTTTTTGGGCTGATATCTTCTTAATAAGTCAAATTTGTTGCAGTCTATTTGTCTGGGGAAAAATATGCTTCTCTTTTGTCAATATTTTTTGCATATTATGTTTAATTTCCTAGCATTTTGTTTGAATGTGGGAACTGTGTTGTTAGATTACCCTGTAATTGTCAATGTAAAGAAAGAATTTGAACATCCTGGGTTTTTGACTTTTGTTTTGCAGCTTGAGAAAAATATTCGGCTCATTGCACTAGCAGCAGGTTGGACTAAACATGTAGATGATTGGTCCCCTCAAGTTTCTGCTGCTCATATAGGCACAAGTTCTGCTGTCACAACTGCAAAACGGGGAGGTAATGGAAAGCGACTTCAGAAAAACAGTACCCTCATAGCAATGACTGCTCCAAAGGATGCCAGTGCTTTTAGGATTTTTTATTGGTGTAAAGGTGGGAGGCTCTCCACCCAAGTATTTCAATTACCATATGCAATAGCAAAGCGAGCTGGACGCCAAGGTGTGTGCTTCTCTGTACATTGACTAATACATTCTATTTGGCATTAATAATATTATCTTATCTCACTCTAAGTGTCTAATGCTACCACAATTTGTGTCAATCCAGGTGGATTGCGGAGAATACCTGGAATGGTGTATGTAGAAGGCTGTGAATTCCCTAGAAGAAGTAGACAGTATACTTGGCAGGTAGCTGTTGAAAGGTCTAGGAGTGTGTCACAGCTTGCAGTTCAGGTCTGTCTGTTTTTACCTTTTTTGGTGTTATTTAGTTGCTTTCAAGAAATATGACATGTACATGCAAACTGCTTAAACCATTTAAGATCTGAAATTATTTTATTTTTTTACATGCTGGACACATTTGCAGGTTAGGTATCTTGATGGTTATATTAAATGGAAGGATCTTGTATATCCAGAAGATTGTCATGATGGTAAGGCTGTGGACAAAGAGGGCATTTCTTTCAGGAATGCTACCTTTTGTGGGAAAATATATGAATGTGGTGAGGCTAAGTATTTGTTGGACTTTGGGAACCAGAAAGACATTCCGATCTGTGCTGTCAAACATGGTAGAAAAATTGAAGAGACTGAAGGCAGTGGTAACAAATACTGGTTGGGAGAATTTCATGTTCCTCTGTATCTGTTGAAGGCTTTTGAAGACAGACTTCTCCAGGATTGTCCAAACAAGGTTTCTAAACAAGTTTGGAAAGGTCAGAATAGGCCGAGGAAAGGAATTAGAAATAAGGATATATTTGCATTCCTTTTATCGAAGGAAGATATGAATGGAAAGTGTTCATGTGCCCAGTGTGGGATGGATGTATTAGTCAGGTATATTCTCTTCCTCTTCTGGTGATATTTCTTTTCTTCAAATACCATGTCCAGACTCTATGCATCGAAATATATAATATGTAATGTTATTTAACTTCTGTTTGAGTCATTGGAGAACAACCAGAAGATTTGATTATTGGGAAATTTATATTCTTTGTGTTTGTCTCCTACCTTTTGGCAGCATTGTTGTCTGGATGTAGAAATAACTAATTCCATGTAGCCGAGAATGCTTTTTGATACTACCTGGATGCTTTCTGCATTTTTTTTATTTGATTGTAAATTTGTATCTGTATCCATTTTTATCTGTGCCAATTAGAAGAGAGAGTTTAAATGGCCCGTGTAATCAATATTATTTTAGACATTCATTTGAAACTTACCTTTGACTGTCAGCATCAATAGGTTATTATTGAAAGTCTTAGGAGGAAAGAGCACATCATTCTTTTGTAAGGAAAATGGAAATGAAAGTTTCAGTACAAGTGGAGAGATTAAAGGCAGTTGTTTTGTATTGGCCTTAGTAAATTTCTGAACTTTTGCGAAACCCGTTATGTTCTGTTTATGTTTTGTCCGCTTGTGTTAACACCTGGAGGGTGCCGTGGATATTTCCCCAGGGCCCCATCAGAATGGGAAACTCTACGGTGGACATCATCAGAGAGGTTCTTGGGTTGTACATCCATTCCTAGTTCAGATGATGATAGTGACTGATCCTCCTTTCTTACAGCCTATCTTACTGATATTTGTGTTTGTAACTTTGTACCAGATAGCTGGCTCTATTTGATATATAGTACCTTCATTTTTGTTCTCTTAGCTTCTGATTTTCTATTGCGTTTCTAGGAGATGACTTTTGGACTCCCCTTATTGCCATTTTGAAATGTTGTACTGTATTTACAGTCCCTTGGACCTGTTTTGGTTATCAACGGACATTAAGATGATTTCATTTCATTTGAGTTTGACTGTTCTAAAATGGAAGATTTCGATTTTTTTCTTTTCATGTATAGCAGTTCCATTGATTCTAACATGTTCTGTTTGAGTGATTTTCAGGAAAGCTGTTAAATGCAATTTCTGTGAAGGTAAGAATGACTATTTAACTTTTTTAATTGTAATAGTATTCTGAAGTCTATTTTTTATTTACTGTCTAAGCAATTTTATATCCCATCTTTCCCTTCATTAGCCATAATCAAATATTAGTTTGGGCCTTATTTTATTCAAGCATTTTTATTAAGAATAGACTTATTGGATTTTTGCCAAAGAAACTCTTTATGAGCACTGTCCTTTTTCAGTAAAGTGGAGGTGGAATACCACTGTTTCATGGTTTAGCTGTTTGGATAGCGAACACCCTCCTGATGTCTGAGAGTTCACTAAAAAAAATGATTTGTGTCTAGCTATAGTAATTTGAAAAAGTGTTTTGCTATATGTCGCCATTCTCATAGCATCCACTGCTTTGTTTCAGGTTCTTTTCATCCGGGATGCACAGTAACTTCTGATCGGATAGATAGATCTGAGTGCAATTCTACATGTTACAAGTGCTACAATCTCAAGCTGGCTGAGAAAAGAGACAATATTCTTAAGGCAACATTAAAGAAAAATTTGTCACCTTTACTTATTGATAAGCAAGTACAAGATGATCACTTGCCTTTGCGGTACAAAGTGGAGGAGCACAAAGGGAGCTCTGGTCAGTCATTTGATGCAAATGCTGCATTACAGAATTATCCTGGGGTGGATAAGTTTTTGGTACAGAGAAAGAAACCCAATGGCTCATTCTATCAGAATGGGCTTTTATGGAAGAAAAATCTGTGTGATGATTTAGGTAAGGATTTTAGAAAGAACAAGCTTCTGCTTCCATGCCAGAATAGCATGGGTGCTACAGAGGGTCCTAGATGCTTTCTTTGTCGCGAGTCATACAACCCAAAGCTTATCTATGTTGGATGTGAACACTGCAAAGGTACTGCGAGAATTCACTCTCCATTTCTGCCTTTTTTTAATAATTTTATTAATTATAAAATATTCAATAAGACTATATTACTATATTGGGACTTTTAAAGGTATATTTCAATAGTGCATGTCAAACAAGGATAGGGTCAGCATTATGTGAAAGAATCTTACTTTCTAAAAGTAGGTAAGTAAAAGTTTGGGATGTTTTCATTCATAAACTACTTCATACAGTGTATTAACATGATGCATTTCATTTAAAAGCAGGAGATATCGACCAAGGGTAGTAGGACTGAGATAGATGGCAAGTTTGTAATTAACTTTTACAAATCCTTGAATTCCTTTTTGGCCCTTTTCACTATGGTACTTAATGATTGAAGTCCTTAATTTTGGCCCTTTTCACTATCTTAATTTTCATTCCCTTCACAATATATTTTTGTTTTACCTAGTAAATATCCCAGGGAAAACCGCCAGGCAATTCCCTTATTATTCTTTAGGGCCCAACGCCAGCCAACAACAGGGCTCTAAGTTGTTACAACAATAAACTCATTATGAGCTCAATATGTCACTTACAGGAATAGAACCTGGGTGGGGAGGATAACACCATCCCACAACCACTTGTGCTAGACCCAATTGACAACACAAGATATCATTTAATATATATTAATCCTTAGGTTGATCGCAAACACTTTAAAATGCAATACTGATTTGACACCAAGTATTTGATATAATTCATATGTTTATGGTTGTTTCAGTATCCTTGGGTTGATCTTTTAGCTTTGCAAACCTTATGCTGCACAGCTTATTTTGGGCCCTGCAGGCACATAGGGATGTGCAGGTCCACATGGACACGTGTTTAAATTCTTTTATAGATTGACATGCATTTTGTCTTAATTTATTGTATATAATATCTTTGTGTGTTTGTGTGACTTGTATAATCTATATCTACTCCTATGATATAAGTATGTAGTTATGCACATCTGATCCCACACCGATTTTTTTTTGAACTCCAGCCTCATTGTGCTATTGGAGCCCAGAGTGCCTACATGACATGATCCCTTTAGGCCTGTTAGACACAAAGATCAGCCAAGCTGGCACAAATTACTTATTACATCAAGTGGTTAATGTGGTCAATTACTTGACATAACACAATATTAATGCATATAAATGTACATCAATATATACGTATAGGCCCATCTTTCTTTTTTGCAGGTTGATGCAACACTTCTCTAATGTCGACTTGATAGTTATTCTCAAGGACTTGAATATATAAATATAAAATAAGGGATAGTGTACTCAAATCAATGTTTGATCATTCCATAGTATGTTCCTTGGATCATTTATGGGAATGGACCATTCCACAGTATGTTCCTCAGACCATTTATGGGAAAGGAGAAGGTCAAGGGAGGATACGAGGTCAAACGTTTGGCTAATTTTTGAATTTATGAATTAAATAGAAGTCATTGTCCAAGTATTTAACAGGTCAAATATAAAATCTGAAAATGTTAAATTAATACTTGCCTAACAATTGAAGCAAAAATTATGCATACCATATCCTCCTCCTTCCTTAATCATTCACTTGTCCCCGCAGATGAACACCTTTCCAGTTTAAGGTGAAAATCCCAGTGTATGGTATCCTGCCACAACCAGTCCCAGATTGTTTGGCATAACTTGCAGCCCCACAGAAGATGCTTGATTGCTTGTCTTGTGACAGAGCACAGGCTATCATTATAACCTGTAGAATGAAGCATGCCCTTTGCTAGACTATTATCAAGGACCAACCATCTGAGAACTCAAGCTTTAAAGGATGTACTTGCTTTACAAATGCCCTGAAATTTCCAAACCTAGCTTGCTTCATGATCTTGGGCCACCCATATTTCATTAAGTCTTTGTTTAAGAGAAATTCATGCGGGTCCTAACATAAATCTCTTCTGTCCTGTAGTCAAAGGTCCCACATTGAACCATTTCTAATCTTTCAAAGTGGGACCTTGCACATCCAAACTTCTTTTTCATGGGATAGTTGGAGGTATGATTTTACAAAGAGCTCCTTTGTTTATTGCATGTATCATGTGCCTTTGGCCATGGCTTATCACTCTCCATGTAATCCAGTTGCCTAAATTCTCAGCGCTCAAGTACCACCATGTATGAAAGCATTTTTTGGCCAAACTTTTACCTGAGAAAAAAGGAGCTATACATATCTGTGTTGCCTTTAAAGGTTGTGTCTGAAAGGGTCTTTCTGCTAAGTCCCTGACACTACGAGGGCCATCAGAATCCCAATGAAGTTCTTTAAATACTACCTTCCAAGCCTGGTGCACCTGCTTGAGTGATCCTGACATGGGAATTCTAAAAGACCTCGCATCAACGACAGTGTAACATAGACCAAACCACCCTTTTATGCCTGCAACATGCATTACTGTCTGAATATGATGCCAAACAAGAGTTTGCCAGGGAGTATTCTGAGACATGGCTCTTCCAACCTATTTTGATGCCAATTCCCCCTGAGATTTTAGGTCTGTCAACCCTAAGCCTCACGACCATTCTTTTTACCTGTAACAAAAATCAAAGTCACATGATTTGAACACAGGATCAACCCAACAAATTTGAAGATCAGCAATATTATTTGAATTCAAGAAAACTAGCAAAAATTCTAATATGAAACTGATCAAATAAAAAAGCTAAAAAAATGCTAAAATTTTTACCAAAACAAGAAAATATTTGTATGGACTCTGGAAGTTTCTAGTATGGACTCATCAAGTTTCTGGTATGGAATTGCCATCATCTTCTATACTAACTGAATTATTGCCGAATCTTGTAAAACCTCCCCATTGTTTAATGAGTATGGTTAGCTCATTTAAGCAGTAAGCTTGATTTAATGAGCGTTTTGACTACCCACTGAGTTCTGTAATAATGTTAGAACAGCTACAACAACCTTTGAGGATGCAACATTTATCTGCAAAAATTGTTTTGATCCCCACTGAGATCTTCAATAATATTAAACTTTTAAAGCAACTGCAACAACCTCCAAGGATGCAACATTTATCTACAAAAATGGTTTTTGACCTTTGGGCCTGATACTGCAGGTATACAGATCTTCCTTCCTTGGCTGCTTCAAATTGCTACAACAGCCAAAGAGCTGTCATTTATTTTACTGCTATTAATACCCCACCTTGAAACAATTAGGGCAAAAAATGTCAGATCATTTGCCCCAAGTTTTGGAAAGAGTGGTTATCTAAGGAATTCGGCATATTTTTTAACAATAATTGGCAAATTAATAATGTGGTATTTATATGACTTTGATCCTAATATTAAAAATGGGCTTTGGATATCTGAGCCAGTATATTAGCATGTAAATGATCATTATATATATATATATATATATCAGGCACATAGGATCTTGCAGGTGAACAGCTTTTTTAACTATCACTGTTACTGGAAAAAAAATACATGGAAGTGAAATAATTAGAATTAGCAGTATTGCAACCATTTTAAACCAGTGCATTACTATGGCCTTTAAGCAAGCATGACATCAATTGGCTGTTCTGTGCAAGGTCACAAATGTTCCTATATCTTGCAATCCCATATATCTTGCGTAAAATTGATAGATAGATTTTATTAAAAACGACCACCAGATCAGGGATCTATAGGGTGGAAGAGCTACATCAGGAGGTACAGTCCTTTCTAGGTCTGCAAATAGATATGCATGACAAAAAGGAATCTAAATTCAGAAAGTAAAAGACAACCCATATAGGAGCCCCCAATATACTTAGTCGAGTGACCTCCTTGGGGAGGAGCAGCTTGGGCCTGTGTGTATGCAGGCACAAGAGTTTGCCCCTGAGGTGCATTATTTGCAATGCCCATCCTTCAGCTGGTTGAGCTGAAACACAAAGCCATTCCACCTCTTCTAACACCGAACCATTCCTGCTAAGTTGCAGGAAACGCTTAGAATGGTGGTGTACCCATCACAGAAACATGGAAATGGTTATGGAATGCCTTGTAAACGTCCTTGGCTGTATCGTATGATGTTTCCAAATCTGGAAACGTTGAACTATGTGGCCAAGAACTTTTTGAAGGCGTTTTGACCATTTTCAGTGACTTTTGGGGCATGTTTTTGGAAGATTCCGAGGCCACCTGAGTGCCGATGAGGGATTTGGGACTCGTAGGAAAATATTGCCTTGTTTGTCCTGATGGTCCTTTAAGACAAAACAGAGATAGGGCATTGACCATTAACTGTTTCAGGATGTTTGAAAGTGGTTCCAACCTCATCAGATTTCATATGGAGAAAGTAAAATTTCATATCTCATTCAGGAATCAGAATTCAGTAGACTTTTTTCAGGATTTCAGGGTTGGTAGGATTGTAGCATTTCCACTGGATTCTATCATGTATGAGGTTATGGGATAGGCATTAGTCAAGACCACCAAGCTATAGGATTTTCATCATGTAATCATCTATGAGAGTTAATATAGACATGGTTTTCCTTCTAAAGTGTCATTTATGTTTATCATTCCTATTTTCTCGCAAGTTGATGTGTTTAAAAAAACTATATATTTATAATTTTTGTATTTTTTATATACCATGTTCCACCCCGCATACCCATATTGGGGGGTTATGTTTCCAGGTGTTCCTGTGTGGAAACTTGTACACATTTCAACATTTTGTGCAACTTAGCCTTCCTGATGCTGCTATAACCTGTACAATTGAAGAGGAAGTGTTGTTCAGTTTCTACCTCTTCAGAGCCTCAAACCTAGCAAATCCTGTTTCTCCATTACTCCTTGGGCTCTTCTATCCCTCTCTCTCACTCTCTAGCTTGTGTGAGGTTGTCCTGAGTTGAGCCAATCTGTGTGGAAACTTGTACACATTTCAACATTTTGTGCAACTTAGCCTTCCTGATGCTGCTATAACCTGTACAATTGAAGAGGAAGTGTTCAGTTTCTACCTCTTCAGAGCCTCAAACCTAGCAAATCCTGTTTCTCCATTACTCCTTGGGCTCTTCTATCCCTCTCTCTCACTCTCTAGCTTGTGTGAGGTTGTCCTGAGTTGAGCCAATATGTGTTTTTCTTTCTATGGCACATAATGTTTAAGGTATTGTTTTACTTTGATCTCCTTGCAGGGTTGAACTGCTCAATATAGTACTGATGTTTTCTTTGTGCCTCTTTTCTCCATTGCCCCTCTCTATAACTGTTCCTAGTGTGCTGCTTCAAAGATTTCCTATCTTGGGGGCTTTCTCCTTCCTTAATGTAATGCCCCAACATTCCAGCCATCTCTGCACTGAAGGTCCCAAGTGTTCTTCCTTCTCTGTAATGTCTCCTTGCTGACGTGGTGCGGGAATCTGCTGCTGTCCAAATCTGCCACCTTCAGATAAGATCACCCTCCTCAATGTCTCCATCTCAAACGGTTGTATTCCTGTTTCTACCAGCAGGATATGATATTGTGTGGAGTTCAGATGGTACATGCATGAGAAGATGAGTGATATTTCTCACAGTAAACTATAATTTTTTTTGGATTGCATAGGGTTGATATTTATGCTACAAAATTGGCAGCTGAGGATGATAATTATTCTCCAGCTGAAAATATGCCAATCTCAATTTGGTTTTCCCCCTCTAAAAGTGTTGCTCACTTTTAAGATTAACCCTTCTTTTAATTTGAGCTGAGGAGCCCACGTAAAGATGAGCCTTTTGCCTTTCAAGATAAGGGCAGCTTTATAGAGCAAGTTAAAAACAACTTAGGGGCTTGAATCTCCACTCCCATTCCTCACCTGCCTCCACTCCCCTCTTTGTGAAGTACACTGCTTGATAAGCAAAGAAGAGAGAGTTTACAAAATTTATTGATTTACATTGTATTTTGAGATATATATTTTGTAATCCATAGTTGAAAAAATTGGGTAGTCTTCTGAGTCATCTAAGTCAAACTCTGCTTAGCACTGCTGCCCACTAGCCAAGGCTTTTTTTTTCCTGATGAAACTCGTTGACTTTTCTTTTTCCACTTTTCATCAATCTCTCTTTTCTTAATGGATTGATTCTCGTAGCATATCTAAACATAAAAGATGAAAGATATGATCTAGTAGCCCACTTGCTGACTCCGGATAGAGCTCATGATATTTAAACTAGTGGCTTTTGGTGAAACCTAATTCAGATCTTATTCCTTCAATATTCAGGAAAATTAAAGAGCTTTTTAGCTAGTTGGATAATGCTTTTCAGTTTTACACATATTTTGTAATCCATAGTTGAAAAAATTGGGTAGTCTTCTGAGTCATCTAACTCAAACTCTGCTTAGCACTACTGGCCACTAGCCAAGGATTTGTTTTTCCTGATGAAATTTGTTAACTTTTCTTTTTACACTTTCCATCAATTTCTCTTTTCTTAATGGATTGATTCATGGCTGAATGGCCATTCTCCTAGCATATCTAAACATAAAATATTAAAGATATGATCTAGTAGCGCACTTGCTGACTCCAGATAGAGCTCATGATATTTAAACTAGTGGCTTTTGGTGAAACCTAATTCAGATCTTATTCCTTCAATATTCAGGAAAATTAAAGAGCTTTTTAGCTAGTTGGATAATGCTTTTTACACATGTTATAGAAAACAGATAAGTGAAGATATCATTTTTTATCAATTACTTGACAGACAACATATTCTTTCATTGCCCGAAATGACCGGAAGATCACCCCAAGGATATAGATACCTTAGGTAGTGTATTATTCAGCTAGCCAATGGACAGAGTTGACATTACCTTCTAGTAGATGACACCAAGTTTGTTTCATACAGTTGTTGAATCTTGTGTGGCAGGGTGTACACAATTACACCTTCAAATAAGATTTCCTAGTGCTTGCAATGTAACTTGAGCTATTCAATTTCTTCCAGACTTCCATTACCAAAATAAGACCTTTATTAATATTGTCAAAGTTCGATACCCGGGGTCCTTTCAACAATAAATTAAGCTCTATCCATCACTTTCTTAGTCTAGGAAACCCATCTGAAAGCTGGCAATGTTGGCAGACCTGCTCTCTGTGGAAGTTGTTGCTAGTGGTCCTGAGGTCTATACCTTTCAAAGGGTGGAGAAACTGGCTCCTCCCCACAAAGGCATTGACATCAATCAGTATCAACCCTGAGGGTCTTTGCACTTTGTGCACAGCAAAACTCTCACAGACATCTGTGAGAAATCCTTCACTTAGATATCATGGAATCAAAAAAGGATTCTGAGACCCTGCTATGATCTCCTCCTTTACCATGCATAGAGAAGCTATAGAATGGCTGGGCTGGAAGTTCTCTTCCATGATGGTCTTTGTCAGTGAGCCCAGCTGTTGGATGGCATTTTGTGGGTTGCTTTAGAAGTTGTTGCAAGTGGACCTGTGGCCTAGACCTTTCAAACGGCAGAGAAATTGGCTTCTTCCTACAAGGGTGACATCTTTCAAAGGTCTTTGGACATTGTGCACAGCAAAACTCTTACAGACATCTGTGAGAAGTCCTTTGCTTAGATATCATTAAATAAAGATTCTGACACCCTGGTATGATGTGCCCCTTTCCCATGCGTAGAGAAGCTACAGAATGGACAGGCTTGAATTCCTCTTCTATGATGGTCTTTGTCAGCGATCCCAGCTGTTGTAAGCTGTTTTGTGGGTTGCTTCGTTGAAGAAGAATATATTTATACTGAAATAACATATATGAATATTGGAATAAGGATAAAGTATTATTGATATATTATTAAATTCTGTTTTTGATCATTTCAGTGTTAATATTAAATAATCCTATATAACCATTATCTCATGTCTATTGCAGAATGGTTTCATGGAGATGCATTTGGACTTAATCAGGAAAATATTGTTCAATTGGGTGGATTCAAGTGTCACAGATGTCGGAAGAAGAGTGGACCAATGTGTCCACATGCTGGAAAGGATTCCTCTGTCAAGAGAAAAAAACTGCTAGTCAAAAGATCCAAAACAAATATTAATAGGAATCATTTTGACAATTTCAATGGAGTAGACAGTATGCCTTTGGATGTAATACATGGTAGGCCTGGACATTCTTCAAATGAACTTTGGACAACATTAGATTCCTCTGTCAAGAGAAAAAAGCTGCTAGTCAAAAGATCCGAAACAAATATTGATAGGGATCATTTTGACAATTTCAATGAAGTAGACAGTATGCCTTTGGATGTAACACATGGCAGGCCTGGACATTCTTCAAATGAACTTTGGACAACATTAGATTCCTCTGTCAAGAGAACAAAGCTGCTAGTCAAAAGATCCGAAACAAATATTGATAGGGATCATTTTGACAATTTCAATGAAGTAGACAGTATGCCTTTGGATGTAACAGATGGCAAACCTGGAGATTCTTCAAATGAACTTTGGACAACATTAGATTCCTCTGTCAAGAGAAAAAAGCTGCAAGTCAAAAGATCTGAAACAAATATTGATAGGGATCATTTTGACAATTTAAATGAAAAAGTAGACATGGCAAGCCTGGATGTAATACATGGAAAGCCTGGATACTCTTCAAATGAACTTTGGACAACATTAGATTGTGCAGAGCAAAAGTATGCGGCAGTCAAATCGGAACCCGTTTTTGAGCATGCTTCTCAGGTTCCCCCATCGAGTGACCACCAGTCCATTGCAGAATCAAAAGCATACCAGCAATCAGAATGTACTCGAGTTGGTTCAGAAGATTTGTCTTCTCAAGTTGACTGGGATTTTTCTGTTAATGATTGTCTGCATGATGATCAACAAATTGAGTTTAAAGAGCCATCATTTGAATATATGGAACCTTATTCCGAGAATGAACCACTCTTTTCCTTTACAGAATTGCTGGCATCCGAGGCTGATCAAGTGGAAGATCTTGTTGAGACGTCTCAAGAAATTATTGAGAATTCCTCTGATTGCTTATCTAATAATAAAGAAATAGGTACATGTTCTCAGCCTGTGGGAGTTGAACCTCAATGTTTTCCTTACAATGGACCCCTCGTTCCATCAAGCACTGCACAGAACATGGGCTTTCAGCTACCAAATGACTTTTCACAAGAAAATCTTATGTGTTTTCAAATGCATGGAACAACCAATAAAGTAATCCCAGAGGAAAATCAATACCATGCTGCAAGTAACACTGTAAGCTTGGAGGAATTTCAAATGCACAGCACAGCCAACAAACAAGTCTCAGAGGAAATAGGGAAACTATGTAAAGTCTGTGGATTGACAGTCTTGCCTCATGACTATCAATGCAAAGTCTGCGGGGTGGCCATTCATTGCCATTGTTATGATTGGAATCCCTTGGGTGCATGGACTGCATTTGAGTGGACATGTGATAGTTGCCAGGGTGGTTTGATCCAAGACAAAGGCTTTTACCAATAAAAGTTGCACTGTTACCAAGACAGGCAAATTTTTGGTCCAGTAGAATTATCCTGTTTTTGATTGGAAGTGCAGATTTCATCCTTCATCTTGCAGCTGTCCTTTTCAAGTAGGTGTCTATATAATATGGCACACGGTTATCTTCTTGAACCTCTGCTCTGGTACTTTCTGTGAGTTTTTTGCACAACTGGAGAATGGTGGAATTTATTTGTCATCAGCTGCAATAGAAATATGTATTGCCCCTGCAGTTATCAGTCTTCAAGGCCTGTTAGATGGAAGATTGAATTTGTACCATTGCCAATTGATTTCACTCAATTTTCAGAGTTTTGCCAGCGATTTGTGTTGGGTTGGATTCTGCTGGAACCGTACAAATAAGGCTTTTGGATTTGTGCCAGTTAATAGCAGAGTCTGAACTTATTTTAGTGCTGCTGGATTTTTGCGGTTATTCCAAAAGGTGAGTTGGAACCTGGTCTTGAATGCAATTTGCACTGCAGAGTGGTGACTTGTCTCCCTACATAGTCATGATTCAAAATCTTGTGTTTGAAAATTGATTTAATATTAGCCTTACTGTTTGAAAATGTTACATACTTTGTTGATATGATTACTTCAAACTTATTTGGGTGCCAAGGGTGGTTTTTGTGGCTTCACGTGTCATTCAGTCAGTTATACTTAACATTCTTGCATGTGTTTTTCTGGTGTAGGCATTCTTTATCCATTGTCTTTTAAATTGAATTTGAAGGATTAAATTTAGTATCTATATTGTTCTCCTAAGCTGCATCCAGTTGGTCCTAAAGTTACATTCAAGTAGTCTTGCTATAATAGCTCTGTGAGGTTCAAGTTTCCCCTATTAGGAATGGCATGATACCTCTCTGACTAGTAATCTCTTCCCTATTGTTTTTGTCGTTGTTCGTGTGGATCTGAATATTACCTGCAACCATATTTTACCATAAATGTTTCTCATAGTTCTTTTCCACCATATTTAACCATAAATCAAAATGTTTCTCATAATTACATGCAACCATAGTGACCATGCGTGGATGATCATGAGATAAAGTGCTAGCTGAAATAATGGTTCAAAGTGATCAGTTCAAGTTGTCTGCAACCATAAATGGTCTCTGTAGCTAACTATAGCTGTAGTGACCATACATATACAACGTTGCTAGTTGAAATCTTTGAATAAGATCAGTTATGTACATATAGACTTGAACTACATAGATTACAACTACAAGCTTAAATGCTTCCCCAAGTGAGGGTTTTGGTTCTTGAATACATATCATGTTCTTGCTGTTTAGATTACAAAAGTTTAACCTAGCACACAACCTTTTAATTAGCCATGGATAATTTGCTATATTTTTGTGTTGACCAACTTGGAAATCTGTTTAATTTTGTCTTTGGGCTCCAGTTATACATTAAAGAGTGCTAATGGCATGAAATCAGTATTAAAGAATTAAAATTTAGATAAAATATTTCTAAATACTTGGTGCTAATTTACTAGTATTCAGCGTCAAGCAACTAAAATTTAGATTGACCATCATAAAAATGTGTAATACGAAAGATGGTAGACATTTTTGGATTTCAGGGTAACTTGGCTACACCACCAGTTAGCCACACTGTTAAATTTATGTTTTTTTATCATGAACTTTTTTTCAATAATATGTCCCTTTTGGTTCATTATTAAAATCCTTGAAAAGTTCTGCCCCTGGTATGTGGGCTGAATCTTGTACAGTTTACTGTGACAAAATGAACAAATGCTTAAATCAGGGAAGATAAATGGTTCAATCAAAATGTCATGCTTATTCCACTTACATAATTTGTTACACCTTGGTGAGTGGGTAATTTGGATGTTCCATTTATGGATCGTCATAGATCAGTCACTGTTTGAATAAGTTTCAATGTTTCTTTGACTTCTTGTCCAATGCTATTGAATTTAACACTGGAGTCTGAAGCACATGGATAGCCTGGGATTTGTATCCCATAAGATTCTCGAAATTGGGAAAAATCTCCTAGTAATGAGAAATGCTTCCCATGTCCAGTTTTGGAAATGTTTTTTTGTGGGTTGGGAACGTTTCAAGTGGCTCGTGTGACAAAAGAAAAGCATTAAAAATGTGAAAACATAATAAAAGGACCGTGATGGTATATTTGGTTCTTGACCTACTGTATCTATAATTAAATCCATATATTTATCATTTTATGTTTCTCTTCCTTAGCCTGTTCACCTTATGTAGCATGGAAAATCCCATCAACCCATGATTCTGGATGACCTCCCCCGGTTCCTTAACTTCTAGCCACTTCATGTGCCTCCCCCATAGCAGGGGTGCTAGTGTGGTAGGTAGACTATGTACTCAACCAGGATTGGCCCTCTTTATAGGCCACCTTTTGGTAACCCTTATCCCCTTTAGCTAACTGTGCCCTTCTTTCCTCTTCTTTGGGCCAACTCCCCATTGTCCATACTCCATTGCCTGGCCCTCAGACTATCCTCTTTGATGAGGGGGACCTTCAGGGCTTCATATTCCACCTTTGCTAGATGCTCCTCCCCCTTTCCCTAGTTTTCTTCCCTTGAGTTGATCTCCACCAAATATGCTATTCTTTCCTCGATCATTTGGAAGGCAAACCTTAAATCTTATCCCTCACTTGGTCCTCCCTCCCCCTCCCAATACCACAAAATCAATTCTTGTTGTGTCGAGAAGGCACATTTCTACAGCCTAGGTGTGGGGAAGTGCCTGTCTGTCCCAAAAATAAAAAATAAAAACAAATAAATAAATAAAATCAGAATGCATGCATCAGTATGCTGTAGCATAGTGGACCTCAGGTGGGGCGGGGAATCTCTGTCTTCCCATAAAAATAAAAATAAAAATAAATAAATAAAAAAGAATGCATGCATTGGCGTGTTGTAGCATAGTGGAGCTTGGGTGGCGAAGAAGTGTTTGTCTGTCAACTAAAAAAAATTAAAGTAAAAATAAAATAAAAATAAGGCATGCATCAATGTGTTGTAGCATAATGGTGAGAGAGAAGTGTGCTGTAGTTTAGTGGTGAAAGGTTTGCAGATTTGATCCCTCTCGATGCTTTGTAGAACTTGAGTTAGATGGGTCTATACTGGTCTTATAAATTGATGGTACGATGAGGAGTGTAAGGCCCTCAATAACCAACTTCTATACACCTTTGCACATGTTCCCTTTTCTTACCGTAGACTAAGGAAATCCTTTTGTTGCTTCCTTTTTCACAAGAAATGCCTCTTCATCACACATAGGAGATGTGAATTGTGGGCATCCCTTTCCTTATCATTCCCCTCACCCCCCAACCTTAACCTTAGGTCCATGTTCTCTCACACTTTTGCACTTTATGATGTTCTTCAACAAACCCTTGATCTAGGGCATCTCACCTCCCCCCTCTTGCCACTTATTCACATATTGGCTTATCTCGAAGGCAAATAGAGTGATGAATACCAACAAAGCAGTGAATGAGGGTTTCATCCCAAGTTCTTCAAACATGGTCTACACTTTCTTAATGGTCATATTGTTATGTATTTAATCATGTTTTTAGCACATGGTTTCCAATACTTTCCATAGACATGGTCCCATTGCATTGTTTACTCAAATCACAAATCGAGTTCCAGTGTGTTACTACTCAAACTAGCAATCCTTTCAAAGCAGATTATGCATGGCCTTGTGCTAGTGATGTTAAGCGTGTAAGAAGAGGTAAGACCCAATGTCACCTTAGTCTACCTCAACTTCTTTGGGTAACTCTTGAACTTAGGGGAGAGTCCCTAATGGATGAATGAGTACCTGCAATCACCCTCCTACTAGCCTTATAACCAAGATTAGTTCCTTATATGGAGTCAACAATGAATAATAAAGACATAAAACATATAAAGGAATTAATTCAATCTACCAGCCAACATCAATCAATATCACAACTTTCAATGCACTTCACAATTCCCAACGTAGGGTTTCACATTTCACAAGACACAACCTTAGAAAAGTGCGCTCTAAAGGTAAAAAGATAAAGTGAAATAGGGTGCACTCGATGATCCAATCAGAATTGTCAAAAGCCTTGCAGAAACCCTAATTTGGGCAAACTCATGTTTCCCAATGCACCAACGCAAATGAGGATGCCCTCGGAGATTTGTGGATAAATCCACTAGGGCGAATATTGTGGGTGGACCAGAATGATCAAATTGCAAATATTTTTGGTTTTATGAATTTATCTAATTTCTTAGGGTTTTTCCAACAATATTTAGATATTAAGGGTTTCTCAATATATATAAATGCATGTAAAATAAAAGACGAGTAAATTGGTAAAAGAAAGATGGTTTTGTTGAAAAAGATAGGGCATATGATTCTTGTTACAATGAGAGATAGATACCAATGTCCCTCTCTTAGAATGGCTTCCTATACTTGCAATTGGGGCATCAACTAGCAACCTCAAGGGTTAGGTAGAAGAGCCTAATTAGGGCAAGCAAAGGAGTCCAAGGCCCATTATAATGCTAGGTTAACAAAATATCGGCAACAAACCTTAACACATAAGAGTAATGCACCATAAAGCATCTTTAAACTAGGTCAAAGTATAACTTATTGATTCTTTAGCAAAGATGATCAAAATTTTGTCCTAGGTCACCTTTGTGCTTGAGTTATTATAACCATTCTAGCACCAACCAATAGCATGTGCAATAGAAACCCTAGATAACACCTTTAGTCATCCTTCAAGCAAAGAAAATCATCCCAAGAGAGGTGCACATAGCATCAAGAGCTCCAATACACTAGTAAAAAAGAAAAGATCTCATAATGAACCCATATCTTGTTGTGTTTTTACATTGAGAGTGAGGCTCTATTTATATAAGTCTAGCCTCACCTAATTTTAAGTTATTAGCCTACAAGATAATGCAAAAAATATAACTTTTGACTCTCACCCATAGCTTTGGGGGCTAAACCACTCTAAATAAAGTGCAATTAGGCTACACCAAGTGCTAGGTGTGCCAAAAGGAGAATGTCATGCCCCAACTAACCCCAACAGATGTGTACCCTCAATGTCCTCCATTATACTTGTTGGCTTCTTCAATAAGGAAATACAAATTGTGGGTACACATCCCAAAGGAGGGGTAAAGTAGGTCCAAGTGAGCATACAAGGTGTGCTAAACAAATGCTATCACCTTTTACACGGAAAATAAATGAGTTTGGTCATGCGACCATGTGATTAGCCCCCCAAGGTCACCAACCCCTACATGATGAGCACCTCTTGGAGGTGGAAATAAAGCGGACCATCCATGACATGATTAGGAGTATTTAGCCCCAAATCAACACTCTATGCTTCAACTTGGCCTTCATATCAATTTTTTTTAACCAGTTCCCCTGGGGGACCTGTAGGGAATGTTGTAGATACTTTGATGCGTAACACAGTGCAGACCCTAACAATGAGAATGATTATGGTTGGTCACAAGTTACATCCTTATAGTGGGAAAGGCATCACTCTTCGAAAGTCTATTGCTGCTTATAAAAAGTGATTCATTCTCGTGAGGCTTCTTGTTTTTTAGGTTTAGACATTGGCATTTTTGGATTCTCTTGATTACAATCAAGTGTTTTTGAGTATGCCCTTGGTAGTCTTTGTACAACACACATGGTGTTAGATTTTATTAGGAGAGTTATTAGGGGTGTTAGATTTTATCAAGAGAGTTATTGGGGATCAAGGGTGTCCCCTATCCTCCACATTGTTTGGAATTTACATTGACGAGTTGGAGTCCTTTCTTCATGAGCATTTCTAGTTGAACGATGGGTGCATTCTTCACCAGGTTTTCATCTCCATTTTTTGTTTTGTCAAATTATGATGTGATTCTCTTGGCCTTATCCTAGAGGGCTTGTAGAGACAATCGGATGCATTAGCCCTTTTATGTGATCTTTGTCAGCTGAAGGTCAACCTGGGAAAAACCAAGGTTATGATCTTGAATGAGTCAAAGAAGGTCCACTCAAATCATCACTTTTTCCCTAGAGGGCAAGAGCTGAAGATCATTAGACCCTATGTATACTTGGGGGTTTAGTTTTTAGGGCCTTGTTTTAGTTTGAGCCTTGAGGCATGCTCTTCAACTTTGTCAACAAAGGCTATAGGGCCTTAGCGATGAGAGAGAGACAACATTTCTGACAGCATTTCGAAGACATATTGTCTAAGATGTTTCTCACAGTTTCCATTATCCAGCTCATGGTCCTATGGCTATACTGTTCAAAGGTTTGAAGAGTCAGATTCAACCACAACGAAGAAGGTTCAAACCCTTTTTAAACATTTTATGAGATGTAATCAAATAGTCTTTTCACCCATCATTCTTGGAGAGTTTGGTGCCCACTCCTCTCTTTTGAGATTGTGGTAAGCCTAGTCTCACTCCTACATCGCGTTTGAAGTTTTGCCGACTTGGCTGTGGGTGGGGATTGATATTTATACCTAGCCTATTGCTTATCAGAGTCCATTGCTTTGGCTGGCCCCTCCATGGGTATGTTGGTGGTTTGCAGGGCTATTGGATCTTTTGGAATCTGTGGATATTTTGATGAATCACCTCCCTTTGTTGAGTCCTTCTGTGATGCACCTGGGCACCTCTTCTCCACTAGACAAGCGTTGAGTATGATTACCTAGGATGACATATATAGGGAGTATATACAGATCACTTCGATATACCAACAAGGCAAGCTATGTTCAAGGATGTCCCTCTATAGCACTTCATGGAGTTGAATATAGCCCTACATATACACATCATCACTAGATGCCTTCTCTTTGCATTCCTTTGGGCTAGTTCAAAGTAGGTTCAGAGTAGCTGTTGGGTGGAGGTCGACCATTAGCTAGACCAGTAAGATAGGATCTACTAGCTGTGCCATGTTTCATTGCCCCATTTATTCTGAGATCCGAGGGCAGTTCCATTGCTTGTTTAGGGAGTCACATTCTCTCTAGTTTCATTTGGTATCTCGACCAAAACAGATTGGCTTTATAAATGAGGGAGGCACTCAGACTTTGTTCCCAGACTCTCCAACCACCCCCTAGAACAATGTTGATTAGGACAATCACTTCCCTTTTGCGGTGCTCCCATTTACTGTGGGCACCAAGAGATAGAGTGATAGCAGCTATGCTCTTGATTTCAGACTAGTGAAATCCTGGGGGGTACTTCTACTTCACTAAGACACCGACAATGTTGTTGTTTCATATCTCACACCAATAGTGCGACGTGTTCGTCCAAGCTGCAGCGGTGGGTTTGCTTCTTCTAGAGAGTGACACATTGCACAATAGAAATCTTCTTCCAAGTCTTGTAAATAACCTTCTATCCAGAGTTTCTTCCATTTGATCTTAGATGTTAGGGGAGTTAGTTCTAAGGGACCTTAATATGCTTGCTCTTTTTGTATTTATGATCTTGGATTGACTCTCTCTTTGTACCTTTTTCCTCGAGATCTGCTCTCCACTAACAGTGACCAGTTTTTAGGTCTTAGCCCAGATCAATATTTTACATTCTAAATCTTGCTTTATAGTAGGCACTTTTGTACTTCCACAATTTATCGGCACTATTGTATTCAGCAGTCCCATTGACCTACTTTTGTGGTCATTTGTTGGATATTAATAAAAATATCTTACGTTATCTAGGAAAGGTTGGTGCCTCATGAGCTTCTTTTAAACTTTTTTTAGGCTATTGCCAGAGATCCAATCTTAACTTTGAATAACTCTCCTAACAGGTAGATTGATGCTTGCAAATGTGCTTCCCTTTTATTAAAAGTGCACCATATCTTCTGATAAGCATTTATCTTTTGGTGTGATTCCATCCCATTAATTGGAGCGAAGTTGATCTTTGCTTTGGCATCCTGCGAGGGTATTTATGTTACTTTGACTAAGGTTTATTTATGTTAAAATTGCACTTCCTTCAACAAAGGTTAGTGATCTGGGGGTATGATACCCATCATCCCTAACTTCCCACAAAATTGGCCAAATATGGTGTAATTCTGATCAGAATTAATATTGATAAGGCAGGACATATAGTCACCTTGATGTGCCACCTGCTTTTACCAATAGCACTTGCATGGCTTTTACTTGTGTCAGCAGCACTTGCAAGGAAGTTGTTTCTGCTTGCGTGAACAACATTTAGAGGGCTTCTGCTTTAACCAATAACATTTGTGGGGCATTTTCATTTTCAACTTTGCAAGAGTTTGGACCTGCATAAGAAACTTTACATGTGTACACAACTTCAATAAAAACTTAGAGGACTTTACACTCCACTGCTGGCTTGTGTTTCACAAACCACATTGTTGTTCTGAATCAAACTAACAGACAAAATAGGAATGGAGACAGAGAAGCAGAATTGAACTATTAAACTCTTATTTCAACTTTTTGACTCATGTGACATTGTACATGTATCCTGTGGTCTTGGTGGCTTTGTACGTTGTTGTTGGCGATTCTGTGTGGACTCTTTGTAATTCTGCATCTAATAGAGATTGTTTAGAAGGTTCTCAACTTCCCTCTTAAGAGGTTGTATACATTCATTTATCCAAAAGAAGGGTAAACCAAGTTTTCATTTTTTTTAGGTGTTAAACTTAGCGAACCTTGGCCATTGAGAAGGAATAGAAGTTAACGAGTGGATTTATTGGCCTATATGGGTGTCTTGGTTTGTGGAGGTAAGTTATATGCATTGATGATGAGGAAATAAGGGCCTTGTTGGGGGATAATTCTAACCAAGGAAGTGATTGGACAAATTCCAAGGCAATTGGTCATTCTAATCACTCTGTAAATGATAAGCTCCCCAGTGATTCGAGCTGATATGAAAAATCCATACAGGACATTTTCCTTTTCTAGGAAGGATGTTCTTATCTGATTTTTAAGAGCAGGATGTTGCTATTTACATTGTTTTAGAGTCCTGTCAACAGAGAGCACCATGCCAGGAGGTAAGAAGCAGATGGAATTTATACCCACATCAAATGCAGAGGAGGTGAAGCATCATCCTGTTGAGGAATGGGACAAAACTGTAGATTAGGATAATCCCCAGGGATAATCTTCTGGAGAACTTGAATTGTAAGGGAAAACAAGCAATAAAAAACTTAACAGGAGATGAAAGTGCCTCAAGAAAATGCAAACATGTTTTTATTCCTGCTGTGGAAATTAAATAAGAGGTTTAGGAGTTGTTAGTGGGTCTCAAGGGGATTTTAGAGCTGAATGGGCACTGACATGATCAGGTAAAGTATAGGGTCATGAGAGAACCAATCATTATTATGATTAGGACGCGCTAGACCATTTGCCTTCAAGATGACATAAGAGAGTTGGAAGCTTTCTACAAGCTTGCTGCACGCCTTCAAACTTGAATCAGAGAGTATATTGAATGTCCACCTTGATGAAAAATTCCGTGGAGCTTATTATTGAAACATTAGAGGTGGTTCTGATACAGATGTAGTGTAAAAGCAGCATTCCTGTTCAGAGACTGCTAGAGGTAGTAGTTTAAGAGGTGAAGATTGAATATTTTTAGCCCTCTTGCCTTTCTATGTTAATACTGCTTCTTGTTTTGAGTAAGTTGTGTCTTTTTACAAATTGTTCAAGTATTCTATGGAATTGTCTTTTAACCAGGGTTATCATACTTGGCAAGTCAGCTGGTTTGAGTCACGAGCCTTTCAAATGGGCTGGCTTCCTGAGACTCGCCAGTCAAAAAGTGACTAACTTGACTATTGAGGCTCACCGGTGAAAAAGTGACTGACTTGCCAAGTTTTTGGCTTGATGACTTGTGAGTCGTGTTGGCCTCAATAGAAGATCTCAGCCCAACAAGGCAGAAAAGAAAAAACTGTTTCTGGACTCTGGAGTTGAGAGACGGCCTTGAGATCAGATCTCCGTTTATGTGTAAACATTGGATGCATGCCCTTAGGAGTCCTCTTGGTCAGTTCTGGACGGGCTCACATCTGCTTAGGGTTGACATTGATCACCACATCCCATGGTCAGATAGGATTTGCTAATTATGCCACTGAAAGGGGAATTAGATGGAGGAGCATGTCATTTTCTGATGCTCTATCCACTATAAAACTAGAGGGGGATATTACTGCCTACATTGGGAATTGAGGAGCTCCCTCGCCACATTCTTTCACTACCTCAACTAGAGGTGCCTCACTCTATTCATGAGAGAAGTTCTCAGAAATAGATCATAGTCGCTGCCTGCCCTAACCCATCCTAAGACTCTTAGGAGGATCACCTCCTCCTTCCAGGCCGCCCTGTCAGATTCTGGCAGCAAACATCATGCAGAGATCAATGCCACTTAAGATTCCAGATTAGTGAGACCTTAGGTTCGTCTCAAAATCTGCCCACACATCCCTGCCCCAATGGGTCAATTGACCTCCTTGAGAACCTTGAGATGCGGGTGCTTCAGGCCGCAGGACAAAGACCACTAGTTCGATAGATGGATCAGTTTCTCCCCCCAACCCAACCCCCCCGGTCCCTAGGTACTACTACCTTCTAGGTTCGGTTGAGTAGCTAATTCTATCTGCAGCTTCTTTCCTATGGCCATGGATGCTAGGACAGTTGAACCTCCTTGCCCTTGTACTCCCCCAAGATCATGCATCCATGCTTCCTTGGCCCCAAATACTATCTGAAGGATATTATCGAACAGTGCATCGGCCCCTCAAAGTGATTGATAATTCCAAAGAAGAGTTTGCTTCTCGGTCCCCTCACTTGGCATTGGCACCTAGCTCCAGCATGCCTCGATTTCCTCTCTTTTGTTGTTGTACTGCACATGGTTGCAGTTTTTAGCATTTATCATGCACTTGTAGCTTCTTTTAGCTAGATTTTTAGATCTTTATCCTGATCTGCATTTGAGAGAGTTGCCATAGGTGTTGCTTTTGCACTCCCACTATGGAACGACATTGGATGGTACCTCTTTTTGGTCCCATTGACCTACTATTGGAGTTATTTGTTGGACATTAATAAAACTATGGTTTTGAAGGGTCTTAGGGTGTGCCAGTGTCCATTTCTCATGGTAAGTGTCTTCAAATGCAGCTACAGAAAATTGTATTTGATTCATGCATGTTGTACATGAATTTTTATAGTTAGTAACTTCTCATTGATGAATGTTGCTGGAAACAAAAATCTTTCCTAGAATTGAATGATTTTTTGAGTATGGTCGGTAGTGGAAAACCCTAAATTTGGAATCCATTCTTTGAATTCTAAGTGTTCAATTGAAGTTGTTCTTGGCATGTAGTTATGATCCATTAGGGACTCTAAATTATTTTGCATTTATGCACCTGATGCAATTAATGTTTGTTATGTTTTGTTTTCATCACGAATATGATTAAATTTTTGGTGAGCATATCAATAGGTGTTTCATACTATCCTGTGGAATGCAAATGTCTCTTTACTTTTTTGGGGCTTAAATTTCATTTATTTTATATTTTATGTTTTTCTGTTTCTGCGTTATTCCCAAGTCGTGGTGCACGAGTTTCTCTAGTTGTCACTCCTGAATGATGTGGTCTTGCAGAGTCATTCCCGAGTTTCAGTCCTCTGACAAACTTCCTTGTACAAGTATGTTGATACATAGAAAAGAATCATTGATATGCTATGAATCAATTTTTATTTACATTTTTTTTCATATTTTAAAGCTTATTTTAATGCAATTTTCTTTTGTACCCAAAAAACATAATTAGGAAATGGGTGAAAAAGATGGGTAGCAACTTGCAAAATTTGTTTTTTTATTTATTGGAAATCTGAAGAGAACCTGTCCATAAAACTATGATTAGAGGCACCAAATTGTGACCCTCGAGATTTTTCAAATGTACAGTTTAACCCAGACTGAATTTATCTGGACCAATTCTGATTTTTTTTAAAATATGAAATACGTCATCTCTAAAATAACCTTACACCAACAGGATTGGTGAATAGGTATGAGTTGGAATTGGCTATGCAGAAAGGCATGGAGACTGATTTAGTATACAACAGCGGTGCAAGAATATGCAGGGAATTGTTGCAGTTTATGATGGGTCTCAGAAGAAAGCTTAACTGTTAACGTGGTTGCACTGTATTTTCAGTTTTTCTAAATATCACATTGAGATATGCATGCACACATATCATACAAAAATAAAATTTAAGTATAATATAATCTGACAAACGGAACCAATTTCTAAAGTATGGGAATGAAGAGGCTTGCACATGTTATATGCATAAATTTCTTATTTATTTTTTGGGGAGGGTCAGACTGACATCTTCTGTTCTTTGCGAATTGCAGGTATAGCAAAAAGTTTTGCCAATAGGACTGTCTAATGAAAGGCAACAAGGAAATAATGCAGTAAATTTTGTTCCCTTCACTTTGAAATGGTTTTCATTATGTTTTGGACAAGTAAGCTATATGTATACATATTTTAACCTCTTTAAATCTGTCGGGGAATTTAATTGAGGAAGTAGAAGAGAATGTCAATTGTATCACACGGCAGAAATATTTTTGCGTTACTGGGGTGTATGTCTTTCAAGGCTTTGTAAGGCCTTGTAACAGATGTAGTGTCTTAGCTATGTTCACTCTGGCAACAAGAATTGCCAACTATTGGTTATCATGCGGTTTTTTGTGAAAAAATCGGGCGTTCATTTTTCCTGGAAAAGTGTCCGTGTGGTTTCAATCCATTGAATATTCAGCTTTTGAAACATAAAGTCAAATGTATTATTCAAGAAGTGCAAGTTCATCAATTTTTGAAGATGATAAAAACATGCCATGATTGTATTTTTTCTCTTTTGATTATCAATTTTTATTCCGGACTATCCTGTAATGCACCTCTTATATGGTAAGAGGCAAGGGTTATTGTATTTTTTCTCTTTTGATTATCAATTTTTATTCCGGACTATCCTGTAATGCACCTCTTATATGGTAAGAGGTAAGGGTTATTCTGGGAGTTTATAGTTCGTTTTTTTCCATGTACACCGTTACTTGTTTTTGGGTGGTTGACAGGTATTTCCAAATATAAAATAGCTTTTAGGAGTGGGTTAAAAGTTCTATGTTTTGGAATTTCAAGTACTTTGTTTCCAGAATCTGTGTAATGAAATTTATGTTTAAATGTTTATTTTTTATTTTTTAAATGTTTATTTTTTTATTAAAAAATAGATTCAGCATTTTCAAATATCTTTGGGCACTTTAATTATACAATTCCAACAACATATATTGATCTTCAAATATTTTTGGGCACTTTAATTATACAATCCCAACAACATATATTTATAATTTAAACAATTCCAATAGGATTTCGAAAAAAAAACACTAAAAAGATGATCAAAGTAGAATGCTTAGCTTACACCTGTTAACAAGTTTATCGTCCAGCAAGAGCATGTCCGATATGATCAGACTGATAGATTTACTTTCTTCTGGAAATGTTGTTGAGCAATTTTTTATGAGATGCCACTTTTGTTCAGCTTTGACAGAACTTTCTACAACCATATCTTCGCACGTCATATCCTCCAATTAGTGCATTTAGTGTGAATTCTTTTCCCGACCTTTCCCTTTGCACACTCCAATTAGTGCATTTAGTGTGAATTCTTTTCCCGACCTTTCCCTTTGCACATGGTGTAAGGGTCAATCAATTGTCTCTGTAGGTGATCCCAACAATTGTGAAAGTACCCCCTTCAGATTGGCCACCGCTTGGGCATTTTCCAATATCCAGAGGAATGTTTGAAGCTGTCCCTGGACTTTCTCATCCAGACTGCACTGGTGGGTTAGACTATAGTCAATGGATTTTCCATGGGATTAAAAAATGGATTCAGCATTTTCAAATATCTTTGGACACTTTAATTATACAATTCCAACAACATATATTTATTTTCAAATATCTTTGGGCATTTTAATTATACAATCTCAACAACATATTATTTATAATTTAAACAATTCCAATAGAATTTTGAAAAAAAAATCACTAAAAAGATGATCGAAGTAGAATGTTTAGCTTACACCTATTTTTTCTTATGTTTTTAGGTTAATTGGGGAAGGTGAGGATGAGATGCATGTTCAAGACATATCAGACATGCCACAAAGTTGATTATGACATGTCATTGGCCACTATTGAATGATGTTTATGCAAGGTGGGGGCTGTATTAACATTATGTTGCTAGTGGGTTTATTCTTCAACATCGTTGTACTTGAATAATGCACTCCACCTACTTGAATGATGGGGTGCGCTTCAACGTAATCCATAAAGCACTCTTCTCTAGCTCATTTAGTTAATACGCAGCATAAGTAAATAAACGTCACGTTCTGCTTTGAGAGACGTGCAGTTAGTTGTTTAGTTGTTGCAGTTTTATTGTACGGCAGGTTTCATTGTAATGGATCACCAGTCAACTTTGGAATGGGCTAAACTCTAGACAGAATGCACCTTTACCGGCGATTTTCATCGGAATCCGGTGAATGGGAAATTGCTGAAACTGCAATTTGGGTTGTTTGAATTGCAATTTTGGTTGCAGGAATGGCTTCAGCGACCTCGAAAACCCCTGGGGCACCCCGATTATGCAATTCTAGCAACCCAAAACTGTCATTTAAACAATTTCAGCCGGATTTTCGCCGGATTCTTGGTGCATTCGGTCTAGAGTTTAGCTTACTCTGTCAACTCTGCTTACCTTTATGTTAAACTTTATTATTTGGATAATATAAATTTTTAAATAATTAAAAGATTAATTAACTTATAAGTAATTGACGTTGATTTTTCACATCACGTGATTGAATTAAAATAAAAAGTAAAAATATTCACTTGAGGTGCTTGAAATGTTTATTTTTTAATGTCGAGGTAAAACAAGTTTTTGATGTGTTTTTTAATGTTAAGGTAAAACAGATTTGTTTTTAAACATTGTTGACAAAAATTAAAGTGGATGCAATGGTATTTGTTTATTCAATAATTGTTTTAGGATGGATACGACTGAGAATGGGTTCTTTTGTTAGTAAAGCGTTTAAAACTTATTATACACAAACTTGTAAATTTAACTATGTTTCCTTCTTAAGAATTGTTTTCCATTGTTTTCTGTACAACTTAAAATATTAATAGGTGCCCATTATTTGGAGGCAATAATTTTCTGAGAAATTGATTTTCATTGTTCTTTAATGGTTGTGTTGAGTTTGGTGGATATGTGTATCTACCATTTTTATACATTTCCCTAAACAAGTTTTCTTTCTTAATTGGATGTGTATTGAAAGTTAAATGCTTTGTCAGAAAATTTTATTGTTGGTGGTGAAGCAAAGGCATAGTTTTGTTTAAAATTTGATTATGAAAATTTAGATAATTTTTATTTAGGGTTTATAACTTTTATTTATGAAACTATGTTAGGCATCTCAATTTCTACTTTGGTTGAGATATGAGTGGTTTTGGATCATTTTTATACTACAATTTCCACATGCAACCATACTTTTTACTTGTATTTTAAGATTGTGAGTCATTTCAAAGCTAAGTTGCCAACAAACGTGGGTACGGGTACGGGTACAGGGACGGGGATGCCACTTTTTGAAACAGGGGACTTGGGTACGTCAGGGGTATATATATATATTATAAATTATAATACATATAAAATTTAAATCATTTTCACTATACATATATATTCATGTGCATCCATATGAATCCTAACCATTATACACAAATATGCAAAGTTTCTCATGTATATAGAAATGGTGCATACAACTAAGAAAACATCAAGTGCAATCCATATCTAACCCAAAATACATAAACGAAGAGGCTAAATGGCCTATAGAGTCCAAAATACTTCATGCTACAACAAATAATTACACATCAAAATCCTTGCCTATATTGGGATCCTATTCGTCAATAACACCCTGTGCTCCCTCCTCTAGGCTCTAGCCCTTGCCTCTTCCTTGAATCTCGAAGTTGGTCCTCCAAGGACATTAGTCAACACCCTACAATTTTGATGAAACTTCCTAATCCAAGTGTTAAAATAAAGTAGAAAAAGCTTCCCATGCTTAATAACTGATTTTGCTCGAGTGAAGGGTACACTTTTGTTAAGGTCATGACAGAGGAGTTCACCAATAAGCACCACCAACATTAAGGTACATAGAGAGGTTGATGTGCTTGATTAAATGCCAAACCCAACTCAAGGAAGGGAACATGATGCCAATTTGTGGGGCTTTTACATAAACTCAGCCCATTCATTAGATTCATTCGAATTAAAAACCAATGTGTGCAAATGCAATAATTCAACAAACATGCACAGCGAAAATAAACATCATCCATACACATTTCATATGCATTCAACATATGAAAATAGCCATCAAATTATAACATTGCAGAAGTAAACACATAGACAGAGAAACACTTATCTTTATGGTGAAATGGTCCCAAGCAACTAGCTATGTCACTGCAACGTTCCACCCAACCATATGCCAGTTGTGTTCATCAATCCTCTCAACACAACTGCCACCCCCGAGCTGGGCATGATTCTTACAAGAAAAATGGGACATCCCTGTTCATACACAACCAAGTAGTTAATGCATCTAAGCCAAGCCAGTCCACAACTGGGTTTATCAGGCTAAATCAGAACCATGGGTGTTTGCACTCAAGCTCAAGCCAAAACAATGGATTGGTAGAGGGAAATTCGACCATAGGGACGAAAATGATTTCTACCACAAGTATATAAGCATTCAACAGCCAAAACGGTCTCTATGGAACCTCAATTCGATTTCCCTTATTTCCTACTGGTATACAACACAAAAACGCCCTTCTCCCAGCTGGGAATGAAGGAAAACACATAAAAACATGGCTGGAAAATGCCCAGGTAGCCTCAAACTCGTGAGGGAGAGCAACTGGTTGATGGATAATGGCTTGGGGAGCAATCATGGGTCTTTTCTTGCCTAAGAAGCAAAACATGATTTTCCATAAAGGGTGGCTTGCCCATACCCGAATTTGGACAGCCATACCTCCCATTCCCCAAGGCATTAACTACCTCAACCAACTCTTGGGGAGAAATGAATGATTGGGTACAAACGTCAACATGGGTAGTTGAGGGTTCATGGGTTCTCTCATTGACACTTGGCTTCATTTGATTGGCTCCAAGAATTTGAATGTTTTCTCTCCCAATTCCTTGTAAAATCATGCCCCCCATCTCTTGTTGCATTGCATAGCCAGTCGTGGGTATTTTATTAAAATGTGTATTTACGTGATATTTGCAATTCCATTGTGCCTAGCTAGCACGTAAACCATATCCATCAATAAATCGATGGTGGGGCCTTGGCTTTGAGCTCCTCACCATGATTTTATAACAATATTACATCATTTATAATTTTAATGCAATAGGGTCAAGATGGGGACGTTATAGGGGACTTGGGTATGTCAGGGGTATATATTATAAATTATAATACATATAAAATTTAAATCATTTTCACTATACATATATATTCATGTGCATCCATATGAATCTTAATCATTATACACAAATATGCAAAGTTTCTCATGTATATAGAAATGGTGCATACAACTAAGAAAACATTAAGTACAATCCATATCTAACCCAAAATACATAAACAAAGAGGCTAAATGGCCTATAGAGTCCAAAATACTTCATGCTACATCAAATAATTACACATCAAAATCCTTGCCTGTATTGGGATCCTATTCGTCAATAACACCTTGTGCTCCCTCCTCTAGGCTCTAGCCCTTGCCTCTACCTTGAATGTCGAAGTTGGTCCTCCAAGGACATTTGTCAACACCCTACAATTTTGATGAAACTTCTTAATCCAAATGTTGAAATAAGGTAGAAAAAGCTTCCCATGCTTAATAAGTGATTTTGCTTGAGTGAAGGGTACACTTTTGTTAAGGTCATGACAGAGGAGTTCAACAATAAGCACCACCAACATCAAGGTACATAGAGAGGTTGATGTGCTTGATTAAATGCCAATCCCATACCCTCCTACATGATAGAATCCAGTGGAAATGTTGCAATCTTGAAATCCTAAAAACTGTTAAGTTTGTTGAATTTTGAATGGGATCTAAAATTTTGATTTTTGCATATGGAGTCCAATGAGGGTTGGAACCATTCTCAAACATCCTGAGACAATTAATAGTAATGTTAAAAATTTAACATTTTAGTTTAATAATTTAATATTACTAACTTTAATGGTTGGGCTTGTAGAATTTAATTTAACAAAATTGGTTGGGCTTGTACCAAACTGGTCCCTAGGCATCCCCAAAACAGGAGTACCCTATACAAAACAAGTCCCTGGGCATCCCCAAGCGTCCCCAAAACAAGGGTACTCCGTCCCCTCTTCAATCAACGTCCCCTAAATCCATGAGAAATGTCTTGGGTACTTCGACCAAGTTTTGAGTATGACAGGGTGCAACAGGGTACATGGGTATGGGGTATTCGGTACGTGGGTGTGGGTATCCGGTACGGGTACCCATGCTACTTAGCTTCAAAGATTCATAAAATCCCGGGGGTGTGGAGACACCTTGTCTTTAAAATTTTAATTGTAAAACTATGCCAAGCATGCCAATTTTTACTAGCTATTTTTTGAGTAAAAATTTCTAGGAAATGAGTAAGCATCTCAATTTTTACCATTATCAACATATTTTCTTTTAACTATAAAAAAATGAACTTTTAACTTCAAAACCATACTTTTTACTCATATTCCATATTTATAATATTGATTTTCATTTTTTTTAGTAATATAAATAAAATAGTCCATATTTATAATAATATTTTATTTGTCCCCGACGGGGGACATATATGTTTCACGGAGGTGGGATTAATGCAGGTGGTAGGTTTTCATTTTTGTTATGCCTAATGTTGGGATATGGTTGCAAGGCGATTACTATTTCGATTTAAAAAAAAAGTTATTTACATGATGTTTTATTGGCTACGTACAACAGACGTTGGCCTGGGTTTTTGTGCCCCAGGACCTGGTGGAGAGGTGGTGTCAGCTTTTGGGTGTTTGATATGTGAACATAGCAAGGGAGCGTCTTGTTTGAAGGCAAGAGATGTGATTGCATTGAACATGTGGCATGGGAATAATGTAGGAGGAGGACAAGTTATTGTCAGGCTATTTGACAAGATTAATTGGCTATTTCACAGGCTATTAATCGACGACGTGTTTTTGCGGGAATTTATTTCACGTTAAATACCAAGTCTATTCGAATGATGTGTTGGGGTGAACCAAGTGTTAAATAATCCAAGCCAGATCACATTCTGGAGAAGGTGGAGTTGCTACCATATGACCCACTCCATGGTTGCATTAATGCACAAGGGATCATAAATGAGAAATTAATTGTTCATGGTGCAAATTTTCTATCATTACTATCGTTCTCCTTGGATACCTCTAAGAGAGAGAAACCTCGAATAACTAATCAAGCATGGATATGTCCTCCTTGTGGTTTAAACCCAATTTCCTTAATGATGTGTCTCCTTAGTTTAAAGTCATGGAGTTGTGTATTTCATTTAATAGTTCACTAGGCATTAGCAACAAATAACCTTGAACAAAACTCTTCCCTCTTAATGTGTTATTTTAAATTTGTTTAACATTAGTGTTTGTATAAGATTTGTAAACATATGCCATGATATTCATGAGGATTTCTCTCTCGTATTCCTAGGCATTAATATCAAGCATTAATGCCGTGGTGCTACGTTGGACCATTATATTTACGAGGGTATGGGTAGAAATATCTTGTATTATTAATGAGTTTTTAGTTCATCATACAATTTGCATGCACAATTCCTTCCACCTGGAGGTTTGGCTTGACCTTGGTAATGGTAAGTTTGCTACATGTCAAGCTTTATGAAATTTGACCAGAGTTGTACTAGTATTAATTTAGTGATGCGGAGGAAGTACTCAACCTCGATTTCACGACTACAATGCATTGGTCATTTTCATTTATTTCTTGTTAGCTAGGGGAGGTATGTTGGTAGTGGGGCAAGGACCAAATGTGGTCACATCAACACTCCATTAACATAAATAAACTTGTCCATATAAATTGCATAAATAACTATATAAATAATACTTTTAAGTCCAAACATATTACAAAAAGGTGCCCATAAATTAACTTGGCCCACATCTGACGAGTATCCAACTTTTTACGACAAATTGTGCATGTTTGACAAATGCATTTGCAAGACATCTTGTACCACTACCTTACAAAACATCCTATCACTACCCCATCCCGTAGCGTTTTGACATACAGATGCCATCAAACCTTAAAAAATCCTCCAAATACCAATATAAAGAGTGCCACAACACCATCCCATCAAACCCAGGGAATTACCTTTGGAGACACATGTTCTAGGAGCAAGGCCAGCATAAGCCCAAAATTTATGATCACTTGCACAAGAGGGGGAAACGAGTTGTTCAGCTAAACCTGCTACATTTATCAACAACCCATCCCTATGTAAGAAACATGCAATGCATTAACTGTCAACCAACCTAATCAAATCAACCATGATTTTGCTGGAAAGCACAAGGATCAATCCATAGTCGTTGGATAGAACTCCAATTGATCCTAACTACACAATCAGAAACACAAGACCTCAATCCATGCCAATTCAAAGAGCCAATCAAACTTAACTTAAAATTCTATAAATAAAGCATCCAACATAATAGATCCATCATTTTTCACTTTACGAACTTGACTGCTGCTCGTTGCTAACATGCCTCACACAACAACTTGAGTCTACTGCCACACTTCACACATTATGATCCACATGGCACACAACACATAGCTTGCATTAACATTAACAAACATGTATACCATATCTTTGTTATAGCTTGATCAAATCTCTATGATGTTTTAACATAAGGTTCTATTATGCTTTAACATAAGGCTCAAAATATCCACTATTCATAGGCCAACATGTTGATTGAGACAATACTTCTAACACTTAGTTTTTTTTAAACTTTGGGGTATCTATAAGAGATTTGGAGTTTAATCTTCAAAAAACTAGCAACGAGATACATCAAATCTGCAATAAGACTTGCCTATGGGTAATTAATTTTTCAAAAAATATGTTTAAGCCTCCAATTGACAATCAAAAATCTCATATTAACTCAATTTAACTATTTAGTTAAACATGATTTTATTACATGGTATAAACATGATTCATATCCTTGCTTATACTTCGAACTTACTTGGTATAAAATCTCATAGAAGAATAGGTAGAGATTTCACCAACAAGAAATCAGTTACTTGCTGCTCAAGGAATTAGAAAATAATGAGAAGAATTTGGGGGAGGACAAAGAAGACTAATGGAAGACGAGAGATTGAAGACACTAATGAAGATTCATTTGCTTGTTTTTTTTTTTTTTTTTCAAAGGTATCCTTGGACTAATATCGAGTGCTTTTCTAAAGAAGTCCCATGCCATATAAGATATCACCAAGATTGGGAAAGGATGTGGAAAATAAAACGAAATAGCTTGAAATATCTCAAAAGGCAGTACCTAGCCTAGCTTGATCTTACCCTCACAAAAACATGCCACATCTACCTCACCTGGAGCGTCCTATCTGCTATCATATGCAACCTCAACTTGGCAATAAATAACAATTATAAACAATGGATAAAGTCAAGAAGAGGAGTTCCCTTTTTAGTGAAGGATAACAACGATTCTGAGCTGATGTTTGAGAAGATAATGTACTAAAATAAGACCAAGCTATTCTCAAGAGGGATGCCATATAAGACCCCACTAATCAGGGGAGAAGGATGTTGAAAATAATAAAAGTACCCTCAAAATAGCTCCAAATGCATCGCTTGGATTGGTTGATCTTATCCTCACAAAAACATGCCAAATCTACCTCACATGTAGCACTCAAATTGGTAAAGCAGTGGATAAATCCAAGAAGAGTGTCCTATCTAGCCAAGAATATCAAAGATTCTACGTTGATTTTGGAGAAGATAAGGCACTTGAATCAAACTGAAATAGGGAGAACTTTGACCTATTCAAATGTTGACTCGGTCTTCAAATTTAGATGATATATACATGCCTTTATGATGGAATGAGGATAGGAGAAGCCATAAGTCATGGAAAAATTACTAACTCACTATCTACTACTGTTACAACAACCATGATGTTGTTTAAGGGTTTTTTGTGAGTTCAAATATGCCTAATGAACCTTTCACTATGCCCAGATCCAATTTTTTTCTACCACTATTGATGTCCTCATATCTACTATAACATAACAAGAATGATGCTTATTTGCTTATATCCCCATATCTAGTGTTTGTTACTACTAAAATTGCACCCGGATTTCTCAGCAGGAGGGATTCATTGATGGAACAGGGATTAAAGTTGCCAATAATGTGCCTAGAAATGATGTTTCATCCATCCACTAGCATCCTAGAACCTCCAACTATGCTCATGATACTCTAGGGAATCATCATCAAGCATCCATGATTAAGAAATCCATGAACAATATCACCCCCCTAAAGGTTCTGATTAAAATCACAAGTACATTCATGCAATAGATAAATACTAATGGATGTCGGTGTAATACAAGTTTATAGAGTCATGGGAAGAGGGAACCATGCTAATCCTACAAGGAGGACAATAAGACGAGTGACCAGGGGTGCCCAGTGACGATAGACTTCATCAGATGAGGAAATAGACTGCAATGCCAACACAAATGTTGAAAACCATAATGAGGCAGTTGTTGCTAGCCAACCATCAACCACGGTGTAAGGAAATGACAATACAAATGCTAAAAACCATAACGAGGTAGAGGTAGAGGAAGTTGATGCCGCTCCACCATCAACCACAGTGTAGCGAGCTGGTTCAAGAAAGAAGATAAGTGCTATAAGGTCTTGGACAAAAGAGGACATGTTCAAGGCGATTAATGATGTAGAGTTCAATGGGTATTCGGTGAGAGTAGTTGTAAGGAAATATGAGATTGCACCTACATCCTTGCATCATTGGATAAATGGTCTGACTCATACCAAGAGGAGGGGGCCTCTCACGGTGTTGTGTGAACAAGAAGAAGAGGACGTGGCAGTTTGGTAAAAGGAGATGGCCGACATGGGCCATTGTCCAAAGTTGATACAATTGAAATTGAATGTGGTGTAAATCTGCCAGTCAAGGACAAATCCATTCAGAGATGGATTTCCTAGGAAATCATGGTGGGCAGGTTTCAAGGCTAGACACCCAGGTATTGTCTTGTGAACAACATATGGCCTAGATAGAGACAGAGTTCTTAATTTGCGCCCTAAAACTGTTGTGGCCAAGTTCTATGACACACTTTCAAGCGCATATAAGATGCACTCATATGTTGGATCGACCCCTAAATGGAACTGTAATAAAATTGGATTACAAACATGCAGAAGTTGTGGCATGTGGGTGGTTTCCAATAGAGGCAACATGAATGTCCCAAAAATTTTGTCTAAGAAAAAGGGGTAGATTACTATTCCATGTTGCGTAAATGCAATCGGTGCATCGATCCCTTGGTTTTAGTTATACAAGGGAAAGATCCAGCTGAAGAACTATATCAAGAAATGTGAGCTAGGAGCATGCATGGATGCATATATCAACGCATGGATGACTAAAGAATTGTTCATGAAATGGATTTTTCATTTTTCTGCATCTGTTCCTAGTGGTGTATTTCCTGAAAATAGACACCTGTTGATTTTTGATGGCCATGGCAGTCATATAACTCTACAAATTGTTCAAGAGGCAAACATGATGGGTATTGACTTGTTGACTCTACCAACACATACCACTCATAGGTTGCAACCACTTGATGTGAGTGTGTTTGGTCCTTTTAATTATTACTTCATGTCTAAGAGAGCTTCATGGATAGCCAAGAACCACGACATAGAGGTAAAAAGGGCTGAATTGGTAGAGCTTGCAAGTAATGCTTTTAAAAGGGCACTTACAACCTCAAATACCACTAGTGGTTCCCTAATATGTTGGCCTATTATAGGTTTACAAGTCAGGAATCCTACTTTAATTATCGATCCATGGATTCTGCAAACTTAAGAGGTGTTGGGAACTATATGTGAAACTGCCGAGAGAGTTGTGTTTGGTGACTTAATCTATGAAATGATTCTAACTAGAAAACATGTCGATTTATTCTATGAAATGCATATGATGCTACATCTAAAAAAACATGAATATCTATTCTACGAAAGCATAAATCCAATTAACATAATAAATGAGTTGATCTAAAACTGGAGCTACTCTGTGAAAGCATGAAATGGCTATTCTAAGAAAATAACAAAAAATTACTTTATGGAATGCCTTGAAGATTTAACTCAGAGAACAGTAATTTATTTGATCTAATAAAACAATAAAGGTCTATTATATGAAAATTAAGGACATTACTCTAAGAAAGCGTGACATATTTAATCTAGTAAAAAACTGGAATGTTTATTCTATAATTTGGAAATGGTTATGGACTAGTCTACAAAAGCGACCTACAACACTACAGACACCATACATTTAAACTACAGACATTGTTATTCTATCCTACAAAAAGACAACATTTTCAGAAATTAAATTTAAACTTTTTACTTGATATTTCAGAGTTCTAATTATCTTGTCATGCGTTCCAATTCATAGATCTAAATATAAATAGAGAAAATCAATGATGATCTTAATGGAATGAAATTTTCCAATCTATTGAACTAATCTTGAACGAGCAAATGCATGAAACTAATGTTGCTAAATAGAAAACATAACTCCTGCACAACACGACGAGGGGACCCGCCTCAAGGCGTATACAGGAGTTTGAGATAAACTATAAACTCACAGATATGGTAAAACATGATTCTTCCATTAAGCTGTTTGAAGATCCATATCAAAGGTACAAAACTTGATTGCTGAAAATCATAAAGAATGTCTGAGATAAAAATGATAAAGTATGTCTATCTTTCACGCAATGCACAAGTCTCTATTTATTACATAACTTCAAAAATATCCAAAAAACATCTTCTTTGTAAATCACGACATCAATTTTCTCTAGATTTGTCATTCCTGAAAATCAGGGGAGACTGGTATAGTTGATCTCGAGTTCTCTTTCATTGCTTCCTATGGTCAACTGGAACTGACTTTTGTCGAGCTTGCTTGTATATATGTAGCCTTAGGAAGCCGCAATATGTTGTCCTTGCTATTGCCACCAATCTCGCACTTAATCCCACATAACACTCATCCACTTGAGTCAACTCATTAAAAAGCATGCTAAGCAAAGAAAGATTACCACATATCCAACATTACTTTATAATCAACTATAATCATACCCTAGCAAGCCTACAAAAAGAGGGTTATTTCAAGTTAGGTTGCTACTTTGTGTCAGTAAAAAGGGAATTGGTAAGTGCAAATGATACCTATAACATGGGCTTATCAACCACCGATGGGTTTAAGTGAACTGGAATATGGGCACTAGATTGTGATTCTCTCCTCCATGACATGGCTTGTAGCTAGGCATTCAAAAGTGCAGATGCTGTAGAAGATGCAGTTTCTGTGGACAACATCTTATCCCTCTCTCAAGGGTAGTGCCAACCATTGGGTGATGATAATGAACATGTTGATGAAACTCAATATGATGGTCACATCAATGATATTGTTGTTTTTGATGAATAAGTTGAACTAGGCACAAGAGATGGAACACACCAAAGACAAACAAAAGTTTTCAAGTAGCTTCAAACTGACTCTACCAAACTGAATATGGTTGAAGGGTGTCAAGCATAACAAAACAATACAGATCTCTTGACATTTCCAAGCCAGGTACCGCAGCCTGAGTGGTTAGTGGAAGCAATGATGAATATGAATGAGACACATTGTTACAAGCACCAATGCATAAATCCTTGGCATGCCTTTGATACCAACATACATGAACAATGAAGTTGTCCACTGTTATGTGGATCTAGGCAATGTAGAAGAAGATACTACAGGGAATGAAGAACCAGGTGAAGAAACTGCAATCGAAGAGCAACTCCCAGCTGATCCTTAAAACCAAACATATACCACACTATTGCTTGGAAAATTCCTAAGGCTTCCAGTGGAGAGAGTGAGTAGAAAGGAAAGGGCATGAGCAACAAATTTTCTTTAATTAAGCAGAAGTTCATAGCTACTTACCATCTACTTACCTCAGATAACTACATCCCTCTGTTGGCGGAGTCTGAAAAGAATAAAAAGGAGTTTCAGGAAATGAGACATAAGGAAAAGGAAGTTGCGAAGGACAAGAGGGAAACAAGGATTGTTCAAGCAGAACAACAAAAGCATGAAATGTTGAAAAGGGAGAAGCAAAGGCAAGACAAAGAATACCATAAGCAACTAGCCAGACACGAAAACGAGCAAATAAAAGTCCAGCAAAGACAACAAAAGGAGAATGTCAGTACGAAGGAGGTGGATAGAAATGTGGACGAGATCGAGCGAAGGAGGATAGTCTTGACAAATCAAATTGCATAGAATACATGTTTCTTCCAAGACCTTATAAATATTCAAGTTCCCCAATTTCATCCAACTGGTCCACCTTCCCCTAATATTATTTAATTGGTCCACCTCCTCCCTTTCTTCTAGGCAAAGCAGGGGACAATCCGAGTGAAAGAAAACACAGAAAATTCACACTGCTGTTCACACACAATCATAGAGAATTTTCGTCAAACACTTAGTGAACCATTGATATCAATGAGTAAAAATAAGCCAACCTCATTATGCTTCACTCAAGCACAAATAAATTCACCCAGGGACTTATACACTGTTCAGAAAAATAATTTGCAGCGGAAAAAATAAAAGATATCAATAGACTGTAAAATAGATAACACTTAGGAATTTTGGTCAAACTTAGACCCTGGAAAAACCCCACCTCCGTGGAAAACCAGTCCACAAGAGAGAGATATTATTGAGTTATGTAGGAAATAAACAGAGATTATAGCAGCATACATAAAAAACACACAGTACCTTCTCGGTAACTGTGCATGTACTCCAACAAATAGTGCCATAACAGGCCCTAACTAAATTCTGGAAAAAACAGTGCCCAAAATGAATATAAGGGATTGTACTTTACCGTATTTAACTCAACGAAAATAATACCCTTGGAAAGTGTGCAAACAGAAGACAAAACTCAATAGAAGATCACCTCGAAAACTGTGCCAACTTCACTGTCTCGATTTTTGTGCATTTAATCTGTTGTACGGCCTCTCTCTACTGCTATATGGATCCAAGCTTTTCTATTGTATGGCCTCTCTTTAGTTGCTACTGATTTATGCTGGAAACTTCTAGAAATGCGTGCTCCTCTTCCTCAGGGAACTGTGCCCGCTTCACTGTCCATCCATCTCTCTCATTCCTCTCCTCAATCTCCAGACCTCTCTCCTTTAGAAAATCAAGCCACTCCAACAGTTGTTCTCTCTTGGAATGCGTGCCCTCTCCAAACATGCTCTCTTGGATTGTGTGCCAAAATGAAGTCTCATTCATCTTTTATTTACCCTATTAAGGTAACTCCCATGACTTTTCGAATTCTATGGCTGAGATCAAATTTCAAGTTCACTTAAGTTTCCTAAGTGAACTATACTCTAAATCTTTTCTATTCGAAAAGTCACTTTTCCCTAATTAATTTAAAAGTACGTTTTATAACTTAAGAGTCACTTTATAAATAAAAGTACATCTCACTTTTAAATTAAAAGGTCACATCATAAAAGTAACTTTAATAAATGTTCATAAAGTCACTTTATGAATATTAATGAGACTCCATAGTTTTTGGACCCCTGCACCTAGGCACCTGATGCAGGAGTGCCACCGAGCTACCAAATGCTAACACCGAGATGGGATTTTCCAACACCTCCAAACAATCCAGGGGTATTGAACACAAGGTAGAGCTATGGGTTTTCAGTTCCTCCTTGGCTAAAAGCAGCAACGTGGCATTAAGCAAATGTAGGGAAATCAACACAATCTAATCAAATCGATGTAATCACCTCAAACAACTGGGATTAGGTAGATGTAGGAGGATAAACAACCATGGGAAACGAAGAAACCCAACCTCTCGAAGCATAAGGATGAAAAATGTTTATGCCTAACCACATGCAATGTGGATTTTGATAAAAAGGAATTTTTTGGATGACTATGTGCTCAATTCGATGGTGTATAGGCGAATACTTTAGGCTTGGAATTATATGTGGTAGCATAAGCTAGAATCATATGAGAAGGATAACCATAAGCTAAGAGGATATAAGAAGGATATGCATGAGCTAGAAGGATATAAAAAGGATATGCATAAGCTATTAGTATATGAGAAGGATAAGCATAAGCTAGAGTATTCATGGAGGAGAACATTCATTTTTTGATATGGCTACTAGTGGTTGTCCATTTTTTGATAACGCGGATAGGGAAGATGGAACACTAGTGAAACATAAGAGACAAAGATAGTGAGAAAATCATTATTAACAAAGATCCATGGATAACTAATAGTGAACAGATCTCAAAGAAGGATCTTTTACAATCTCTGAAGGGGATTAGTCTTAAAGAGGTTCTAAAAGTTGCAGAAGTTGATGGATTTTTAGATTTATATTTGCCTTATGCATGAACATATGATATATTTCCTTGCATTATAGCAAATAATATAAGACATGTTTCTAAGACATCAAGAGAGTGTTTCAAACAATTTTTAAATATGCTTAATTATATTTAATTATGCTTAAAAATGAATATAAAGATGGAATGGGAGATAATCATTTTGCAAATGCAAAATGATTTCATGTTTGGATAAACCCTAATAAAGAATACAACTCCATATTGCATTAAGAAACTTGTTTATCTTAATTTGTTTTAAAATAGGATTCAACTCCTTTAGTCGAGTTCATTGTGCAAAATGCTATTCAGTTGGAAGAACTAATGCAGCCCCCATGAGTTATGGAAATCAATCTCATATAAGAGTATAGGAAGAACATAATACCTAAAAATGTAAAAATATACACATAATACCTATTTTCCATAGTTTGATTTGGTACATGGTTTAAAATGCCATTAATAAACTCCTGACTTTCGATTACGACTTCGTGGCAACGAGTTTCTTCTCCAATTTCCTGTAAACTCTTAAATAACACAAGGGTTAAATCGCTGTATAGTTTCCGTCTTCAAGGAGAATAACTTACCAGGGCAAGTTCTTATTTTCGTTTCTCTTTCTATTTTGCATTTCAAATTTATTTGTGCATGGATTCCCTTCTCAGGTATGCCAATTATTCACCAGAATGTATATGCAAATCAGCTCTGAGGGTTAATTCTTGTTTTCTTATTTAAGAGGGATTTGCGATATTTTCAATTAGAGGTAATATACAGTAAATTAGGTGTTTGTATTTATTTTATCATAGTAGTTTAGAAGTGAAGATTGTACATATACTAAGCACTAATATTTTATTTCTGATGTCCATTAGATCAGTTATAAACTCAAGCCTTCTTAGTCTATACATCGTACATATATTCTCGCGTAGGAGGTACAAAAATAATATAATAAAATACAATAAGAATAGCTTCTGAAGTTCAACTATTTCCAACACTACCTCTCAACAAGGAAGGTATTCTTCGTACATGGTCATCATCACGATCATCTGGATCTCATCTGTACATCACATATGTCTCGATCATCTCTATATATACTGAAGGTCGTCAACACAGTCTTAGTCCATCGAGAAGTGTCATCATGCATCTGCCCCACACAGTCCATCAGTGGATCTATACATCAGCTCAGCAACTCTGCATAGTCCATCGAAGAGTCCAACATGTATCATCTCAATCCAATCCATCGGGGATCATGTATTAATACAATGTACCTCATCTCAACCCAGTCCATCAGGGAACATGCACAAGGACAACGTGCCTTAGCTCAACCTAGTCCATCGAGGAATATGCACAAGGACAACGTGCCTCAGCTCAACCCAGTCTATCAGGGAACATGCACCAACTCAACTAGTCCATCGGTGAGTCCAAGAGTACTAGTGTGCGCTAGTGTGCACCAACCTCTCCATCCTATCTCAGGATGGCTGAGAGATCTCCTCACTCCATCACAAAGTAATCTGGAGAATGCACAAAATATCTCCATCAAGTAGCTGATGTCCGAGAGATCTCCCCACTCTATAGAGTGTCCGAGAGTGTGCGTTGGTCTCTCCATTCCTTCTCAAGATGTTTGAGAGATCTTCCCACTCTTTCTCAGAGTGTCCGGAAGAATGCAGTGGCCTCTCCATCCGATTAGGATGTTCAAGAGATATCCTCACTCCATCACAGAGTGATCCGGAGAATGCAATGGCCTCTCCATTCTATCAAGATGTCTGAGATATTTCCTCACTCCATCACAGAGTGATCCGGAGAATGCAGTGGCCTCTCCATCCTATCAGGATGTCCGAGAGATCTCCTCACTCCATCATAGAGTGATCCAGAGAATGCATGGTCTCTGTATCACCTTTCCCTCTCAAGGAGGGACACGTTCTCCACCACACCAAACCTTCCACGAAAGTATACAAACTTTATCATAGGAAGAGGCTCGGTAAGAACATCTGCAGTTTGGTCATCTGTTGGAACACATTGTACCTCGACTGCACCTTTCTGCACCATATCACGAATATAGTGATATCGAATCTCTATATGCTTCGACTTGTCATGCAATATGGGATTCACTAACATCTGCACACAGCTCTAGTTATCACAGTGAATCACAGTTGGCTCTGGAATCTGGCAAACAATCCTGCAAGGATTTTTCGAACCCACATAGCTTCCCGAGCTGCAATGCTAGCAGCCATGTAATCTACCTCTGCAGTACTAAGTGCTACTGAGGTATGCTTCCTGCTGCACCAGGAAATCACTACAGAACCCAGGCTGAAGCAACACCCAGAGGTGCTCTTCCTATCTACAACACATCCGACCCAATCTGAATTTGAAAATCCCTGCAATCTCAAGTCACATTTTGAATCATATCGCAGATATCGTAGGCCATATCTCACAGTGCCACACAAGTACCTTGGCACATGTTTTGCAGCAACACAATGAATCTGTCTCGGCTCGCACATGAACTGGCTGACGACATTCACTACAAAATATATATATGGTCTGGCATTTATCAGGTACATCAAAGATCTGATCAGCTGGCGATACACAGTGGGATCAATAAAATATGAATAGGAAGCCGAGTCTCTTAGCTTCTTCAGATTTGCATCCATCGGTGTGGCCATGGACTTGTAGTCCAACATTCAGAATCTCTTCAGTATGTCAATGGTGTACTTTCCTTGACTCGGGAAAATCTAATTGTGTCTCTGCCATACTTCTAATCCCAATAAGTAATGCATCAATCCAAGATCCTTAATTTCAAATTCAAAGGCAAGCTTCCTTTTACACCATACAATAAGTTTCTCATTCCCAGTGAGAAACATATCATAAACATAGAGTACCAAAATCAGTGGCTCACCATAATCAACTCCCTTTTTGCTAGAGTGTCCTGCTCGATCTGCATTTGAGCATCATGTTCCCTCTCTGGAGCTATCCACAGAGCGTCCTGCTCCCTTTCACTTAGGGTGCCAATCTGAACACTAGCTTTCACAGAGCAGAAGAGCACAGTTGCTTACTAAATTGTAAGTATCCATCTTGGTGATGACCACGTACATCAAGGATCCTCTCGACTATCAATATGAATGTACCAACAACGCTATTAGTGTAGCTAGGTACTTGCAGTCATCATGCCGGATCTGCTGAGGATCTGAACTGTGTTCTCCCTTATCCTAGGAAGATCTCAACACATCATCAATAAGTCAAGATCCTCAACTCAAGGGATAACTGCATCTGAACTGCTAGAGGGGGAGATGGTCTTATCTCCTTAGGATCTATCAGCTCCTCACCTCGATCTTCAGATCGGATCCTTTGGTCCTCTGGGTCATGTATCAAATATACCTAGATTCTTTAGGTCCTCATTTGTTTACATGAATTCCATCTAACTGCTTTGTCTAGGAGTCATCCTTCTAGGCCGAGAGTCATGCTCCTAGAAGCTTCCTGCTTTTGATTAATCTGAACATCAACGTGATTCATGTGTCTATCACTTGTTCATCGGAACAAGTCTCATCAACCTTCTCTTGTATGACATATCATATGGTCTTTTCCCTACAAGTCAAATCCCCTTAGGCGATTAGTGATATTGCATAATCAAATTTAACCAATTTCTCTTTCAATGCAATGGTAATAGTTTACACATGTATCTATGGCATCTTGGCTAATGCTTTAGCACAACAATCATAAACATGTCTCCCAAACACATATGGTAACTATCTAGTTGTCTTCTTTCTCCACTAGAACATGCCATCAAGACTGTGCACTACTCTAAGTATGTAGGATGGAGATATCATCTGAACTAGCTCCATTAGGTGTTCATGGAATGTTGTGTAGTTCATATAACAAGTAGAACAAATGCCTACGGTACTACATCAAATGCTCAACACACTTACTGATATAATTTGATATGTATAAGACAAAAGTGATATATGTGAGCAATGAAACCCAATACTTATCTTTTATTGTTTTTGTGGGTGGGATCCCACTACCTTCTTGTGGGAACCATGAGAGATCTATGTTCTTCATTTTCTTGTTGGGATCCCATTGCAGTCTAGATTTTCATATCATCACCTCAACTTGGGGAGCACTAGAATAAGAACTTCGAACGATCATCATTCCTTGACTTCTTGTGAGGAATGTATTCATCAACATTAGTAGTTGAGGTTTCATGCTTCCTTTTGTTTGAACTTCGACAATTACAGGCGTACTGGCGATATGTCTTCCACTTGAAGCATTGAATATACAATAGATCCTTCTTCTTCTTATTATGATCTGGAGGAGGACTTGATCTCCTCTCTTCTTATGGTTACGGAACTTTCTTCCTTTTCCTCTGCCTTTCTTGACATGAGATGTAAATGCTTGATTTTCTTCGGATTGAGAGCCATGAAGTTTCTGCCTTGTTACAATCCTCGTCTCTTCCTGAGTGAAATTTGCCCATAACCTGTCAAATTTAGGCAACTTGGTTTGTCCACTTATCCTTTGGATAAATGATTCCCAAGAGGGAGGGAGACCATTTAAAGTGGTTATGACAAGCTCCTTATCATCAAGGGATTCTCCACTAGAACTTAGCTTGTCCCTTAGTTCTGAGGACCAAGATCCTCATGAAGTACTCAACAATCGTTTTTAACTTTGACATCTTCATATTTGATAGTTGATTCCTCAATGTGAGAGTAACATTGATGCTGCTGTGTTCAAACAATTTATTTAGGGTTTTGAACATCTTCCTAGTTGTCTTCTATTGTGATATCTGAGGAACCAAATGATATTTGAGTGAGTCCACCAAGATTCTTCTTACTCTTGCATCATTCTTTCTCGACTGAGACTTGTCATCTCCAGCCTCTGGTTCTGGAACCTTCTCATTGACGAACTTGAAGAGATCATTTTCCTCTAATATAATAAGAACCCTAGACTTCCAGGAGATGAAGTTGGAAACCCCATCAAGTTAATCTTCAACCTTCATTCCAATAATCTTGATTGCAGATCTGAACCAGAAACCCTAACAGGGGCTAGGTCAAAAATTTGGATTTTTGCAAAATTGACGGCACAGATAGATGCACCCTATCAAGGCAAGTTGAGAGAAGGTAATATCATGCCAAATATGTGGACTTAATAGCACAAAACTTGAAACCCTAATTTATGCAGTAACTGTAGCAGCTATAGAATTAGGTCAAAAATGAAACTTCTCAGAATTGGAATTTTCCTTCACCAAGAGATGCGACTTCCCTAGGGCGAAGTTTCCAAGGCCCTTTTCAAGTCAAACTGATGAGGGAAGGCCCGAAAATGTGAAACCCTAGTTTCCAACAATGGCTTCTTCTAGTACTGCTCTAAAACCATGTTAGTTTTTATATAATTCTAGCAGTATAATCAAATGTAGATAATAAAACAGGATCACTAGAAGAACAACCAAGCACAGAACAATAGACACAATATTTTACCCTGGGAAACCCAACAGGGAGAAAACCCAAAAACCTTCGTAGAGAGATAATCAATCCTGAGAACAGAGTACAGATACAAGAGAGAGAAAGAGAAACTTATCTAAGTGTGAAAAAACCCAAAAATCACTTCTCCTAGTTGTTGCTGCGAACTTCTTCCTCTCTAGTGCGAACTTGCTTGCCTTGAGTGGATGACCAAATGAGAGGTTCGACCTGTCTATGTATACGCATCAAAAAGTGACTTTTTCTCTTACTGGTCCGACCTGACTTTCTCCAATTGGGATGACCTGACTGGGGCAGAATTCCCACTGTTTTGGGGCAGTTTACCCACTAGGATGACTTGTCTAACTGACGGGGCCAACTTGTCCTTGGGGAAGATAAAATAACATTTAAAATGATTTTCTTTGTGTATTTTCACCCCCATTAGAGGAAATTTGGGGTCTAAAATGGGCCTTATAAGAAAAGGAGCCATCATATAAGAAAACGAGCCAACCATAATTTCTTGATGAGTTGGAATTTAAGAACCAATAGAATTTCAATAAAATGAGTCAACTATAATGGTTGACTTGAGATATTTGTCATAAAAAACTACTTTTTTTGTTCGTATTTTCAACATATCTCCCTGTGTTTTTACTCAAATTTTGAGAGGGGGCACTCAATTGATGCATAATTAAATTATCCATCCAACGAGTGCTCCCACTCGAAATTTGAGTAAACCCATATGGAGATATGTTGAAAATACGAACACAAAAAGTAGTTTTTTTCTCTCTTCCTCCAAAATTAATAAATATTATTTTATTATTGTAACTATTATTCCATTATTTCAACTATTATTTTATTATTTTTCCTTACGAGGCCCATTTTAGACCTCAAATTTCCTCTAATGAAGGTTTACATTGATTCTTTCAATGGTTTTACATGATAAGTTACATCAATATCTTCTCCAGTAGGAGGTACAACAATAATATAATAAAATACAATAATAATAGCTTATGAAGTTGCACTATTTGCAACATTCCTGCTATCTAACAGAGTTCCAAAAACCATTTTATTGATTTCCTATCTAGTAGATGACTGAGTGCTATTTTCTCTTACAAAATGGTTACATATAAGAATAAAAAAATACATAAAAACCCATTAATAGAGGAAAAACTAATAGTTTCCACAGCTTATTCATGCATGTCCATAAGGCTCGCGGAAGGGCTAAGTGACAGAGATGTCATCCATGGGCCGAGCTGCATCCGAGATCGATTTTTGGCTTGAGAAACCTAGCAGCATTTGCACAATTTTCTGGAGGTCCCTTATGACTTCTTGAATGAACCCAATGTGCTCCCTCATGTTCCCATCCAGGTCCTCTTTACGAGATTCCATACATGCCAACCTGCAACTATTTTGACATGCCTCCTCGATGATCCCCATAACCCTTTGCAGTATGCCACTAATCCCTTCTTGAAGCACCCTTAGCATTCTCTTAAAATCCTCTAGGTTCCCTTTGAAATTCGTGAAAATCTCCTTCCAGGATGCCATTGTCCTTGTGCTTCCAACCGAGATGGGATGTTGGTTCTTCTTCCTTGAATCAATAACCTCGCACAACTGAAGAATATGGGTCTTCCCACTGGATATCAGAGTTCCTTATGTCCTAAGAGGAGAGACGCTTAAGCGCAGAGCTAAATCTTTACAGTACTCTACAATTGAAAACCCTTCTTGGGAAGAGCCATTCTCATAAACCAAATCGAGAGCGTAATCCATATGGCGGAAGAGAAAAGTAAATCCCCTGACCTCGCTTGTGTGAGACTACTCCAACATTCATTTGATGAGATTGGAACCCACATATATCATAAGGCCACATTCAATGAGCCTTCTACATCTTAACTCTCCTCTGCGTGCCTTTGCATGCAAGTAACACTGCCACACACCTTGAATTTCAAGAACGGAGCTTGGGTAAAATGATCCCCCCAACAACAAAAGGGAGAGATGAAGGGGTTCAAAACCATGCACCTCTTGGGGTGGACAAACCCCTTTCCTTCTACTGCTTCTTGTAAGGATTATTTTTCCCTAGAGGGGGATGATCATATAATACTATTGTTCCATAATCAAGTCGGGCCCCTTGATTTTCCTTTTGGTCACCATGCTTGTTGTTTTCATGCTTCATGTGCAATAACTCAACATTATTGGGGGGGTCATAATACGCCTTTGAACTTGTTGAATATTGTAACTTTTAAGAATATTATATTTGTACATTATTATTCCGGAGATGTTTCATCCCTCCGAGGTAACCCTATTATGTATCTGGAGATGATTATTCTTCCGATGGGTTGTGGTAACTAGGGTTATTAGACCCACCATGTGGGGGTCGGCCCTGATCTTATATTGTAGGGGTTATTAGACTTCTCCAGGAGAGGTCGGCCCCATTAGGGTTTTTAGTCAGTCGGGAACTAATATAAATAGAGGAGGTGAGCTCCTCATTAGATACACTTGTACAACTCAAAAACGTAGCGCACTTGTCTGGGAGGTCTGCTAAGGAGGTAGAGAAGGAGGGAGCATATCTTGTATTTTGGTTGATCATCTTATTGAGGAAAGCTTTGCTGGGTTTTCTACCCCATGAGGGTTTCCCAGGGTAAATTCTGTGTCTATCTTGTGATTATGTTTCTTTCAGTGATCTTGCTAGTCTATTTGGTTTAAACTTAACATGGTATCAGAGCCAGCCTGAATAGGACATCTTTCACAAGGTAAGAATATCTCTCTCTCTCTCTCCGGTGAAAATTAGGGTTTCAACAAAAGGTTGGTATTGTTAAATTCTGATTACATGGCTGGATAGCCCTTCTCAAAACCAATCTTTTGAGCCCTAGATCGAACTTTTTGGTTGGGTAGAACTCCGGAAAGTCAAACCCTAGTTTTACCAAAAGTGCGATAAACCAGAAATTGGTTTCAGCAAAAAGTTGGTATTGTTAAATTCTGATTACATGGCTGGATAGCCCTTCTCAAAACCAGTCTTTTCAGCCCTAGATCGAACTTTTTGGTTGGGTAGAACTCTGGGAAAGTCAAACCCTAGTTTTACCAAAAGTGCAATAAACCAGAAATTATGTCCTAGGATTCGAAAAAGTAAAAGGGTAATATTTCTGGGTAAGCACTACTCTGTCTCTTATTTCTTGGACTCCCCCAAGAGAAGATGGCTCCAAACACTAAGCTTGAATACAAGCTAGAAGGTATAGAGAATTTCCGGGCATGGAAATACAGAATTGGTCTCATTCTTGAAGAGAATGATCTTGCTCATTATGTCAAGGATGAAGTTGCAGAACCGAAAGGAGATGAAGCCAAAGAGAAGCATAGGAAGGATTTGATTAGGGAAAAGAGAATCATATCTGATTCTATTAAAGACCACTTGATTCCCCAAGTGGCCTCCAAGAAGACTCCAAAGGAAATGTATGATTCCCTAGGAAGAATGTATGAAGGAAAGAACATCAATAGGAAGATGAACCTAAGGACTCAGTTGAAAAGTACCAAGATGCACAAAGGAGAATCCATTCAAGACTACTTGTCAAGAGTCTCCCAAATCAAGGAGCAACTAGATGCCATTGGTGATACTCTTGATGAAGATGAACTTGTGATGACTGCCCTAAATGGTCTCACTAGACCTTGGGAATCATTCATACAAACTATGTGTGCCAGAAAAGAAAGCATGAAGTTTGATGTACTATGGGAGGATTGTGTTCAAGAAGAGGCTAGGGTAGCCAACAGATAAGCTCTTCTCAAAGAGGATGACCAAGCTTTGGCCACCCACACTAAAAGAGGAAAGAGAGGCCACTTCAAGAAAGTGAACTACAAAAGGTCTCAACCCTCTCATAAATTCAAAAGGAAAGGAGGTTCAAACTCAGAAAGAGACCTCTCCACAGTCCAATGTTATAATTGTCTTAAACTAGGACACTATGCTAAAGACTGTTTTTTTCCACAAAAGAAGAAGAAGAATTTTGTTCACAAAAGACATCATGCACATATGGCAGAAGATGATAGTGAAGAAGAAGTAGGGGAAGAAGAAGAAGAAGAATAAGAGGAAAGGCCTTAAAGGAAAAGATCTAAATTAAAGAAAGAAGATCCAGAAGAATATGTCCTATTTTCTGCACTCTCTGGATCTGTGTCTCCTGGATAAGATACATGGCTCATTGATAGTGGTGCTTCAAAGCACATGACAGGTCAAAAGAAATCTCTCTCAAGACTTGAAGAAAAGTCTTCACCTCAAAATGTATCTCTAGGAGATGATTATCAATATCCCATCAAGGGAATTGGTGAAGCAAGCTACAAGCTTGATTCTGGAACACACTTGAAAATGAAAGAAGTTTTATATGTTCCAGGTTTAAAGAAGAACCTACTCTCTATCTCATCACTAGATAAGAAAGGTTTTAGAGTGGCTTTCATAGATGGACAAGTACTCATGTGGTCCAAAGGAAAATCAATTAAAGATGCAGTTATCATTGGTGAAGAAGAAGGAGGTCTCTATAAGCTCAAGGGTCATCCAGAAGTTGCCCTTGCTCATGAAACCTCTAGCCCCAGTGAGCTATGGCATAGAAGACTAGCTCACATTAACTACAAAGCCTTACCCTATGTAAGCAAGGTGGTCATAGGATTACCAAATCTGAAGGGTGATCATAATGGCTCATGTAAAGGTTGTAAGAAAGGGAAGAATGTCAAGAACCCTTTTCCAAGAGTGAAACAAAGACTAAGAAACTTCTGGAGCTAATACACTCAGATGTATGTGGACCAATGCCCACTACTTCCCTAAGTGGATTTGAGTATTATCTCTCATTCATTGATGACTATTCAAGGAAGACTTGGATATGCTTTCTGAAAGGTAAGAATGAAGTCTTTGGAAAATTCAAAGAATTCAAGGCCCTAATAGAAAATCTCTCAGAAAAGAAAATCAAGATTCTCAGAACAGATAATGGCGGAGAATATACTTCAAAGGACTTTGAAGACTTTTGTAAAGAAGCTGCAATTAAGAGGGAACTAACCACTCCCTACAATCCCCAACAAAATGGGGTTGCTGAGAGGAAAAATAGAACCATCATGGAAGTTGTAAAGACTATGATACATGATCAAGATCTACCCATGTATCTATGGGCTGAAGCAGCTAGGACAACAGTCTATGTGCAAAATAGACTATCCCATAGTGCTCTTGAATTCAAAACTCCAGAAGAAGTGTTTACAGGAAAGAAGCCTGAGGTAAGTCATCTCAAAATATTTGGGTGTCCTGTGTACATCCACATTCAAAAAGAAAAGAGAACCAAGTTGGATCCTTCTGGTAAGAAGGGAATATTTGTCGGATATTGTGAATCATCCAAAGCCTTCAGAATCTACATTCCAGGTTTTCATCATATAGAAATAAGTAGAGATGTAACATTTGATGAAGAAGCAGCTCTCAACAAATCCAGGAAGTGTCAACTTGAATAAATCTATGAAGAAGATACACCTCCTAGAATCACAGAGGTTGTACACATCCCTGAAGATGATTCACCAGAAGATCATGACATGTTGGAACCACAAGAACCTTCTATCACAGATTCATCTAAGAAAAGAAGGCCAGCATGGGCTAGAGATATTATTCAAGGAGCTGAAATATATGGAGGTCCTGAAGGCTCCACTAGAGAAAGAAAGAAACCTAAGCTAGTGTCCAACTATATGGCCTTGATGTGTGATCTTGTAGATCAACAACCTACTAGCTATGAAGAAGCCGCCCAGAAGAAAGAATGGGTAGAAGCAATGACAGAAGAATATCAGTCAATAATGAAAAATGATGTTTGGGATGTAGTTCCCAAACCAAAAGATAAAAGTGTGGTTTCTTCCAAATGGATTTTCAAGATAAAACATGCTGCAGATGGTAGCATTGAAAAATACAAGGCAAGATTTGTAGCCAGAGGATTCTCTCAGAAGGAGGGAATTGACTATGAAGAAACATTTGCACTAGTTGCTAGGTATACTTCAATTAGAACTATCATGGCACTTGCATCTATGATGAAGTGGAAATTACACCAAATGGATGCTAAGACAACTTTTCTAAATGGTGTAATTGAAGAAGAAGTATACATAGAGCAACCACAAGGGTTTGAGGTTAAAGACGGGAGGACTCATGTATGTAAACTGAAAAAGGCATTATATGGTTTGAAGCAAGCTCCCATGGCTTGGTACGGAAGGATTGACAATTTCTTAACAAACATGGGCTTTACCAAGAGTAAAGTTGATCCCAATCTTTATCTTAAAGTGATGGATGATGAACCAGTTATATTGTTGTTATATGTAGATGATCTATTTCTAACCAGAAATGAGAAACTGATTATTGAAAGCAAGAAGAAGCTTTCTTCAGAATTCGAGATGAAAGATCTCGGATTAATGCACTACTTCTTGGGTCTAGAAGTATGGCAAGAACCAAAAGGAATCTTTCTAAATCAAGGTAAGTATGTTGTGGAGATTCTAAAAAGATTTGATATGTTGGAGTGTAAAGCCATGGCCACTCCCATGGACTCCAACTTGAAGTTATTAGTTAATGACTCATCGGAATTAGTAGACCTAACTCTATATAGACAAATCATTGGGTCATTGATGTATTTAACAAATACTAGGTCAGATATATGCTTTGCTGTAAATACCCTGAGTCGGTATTTAGTAGAGCCTAGAAAGGTTCACTTAATAGCTGCAAAGCATGTGATGAGGTACCTAAAAGGTACATTTTATTTTGGTCTATATTATCTTGGAGGTCACGAACTCCGATTACATGGTTACTTAGATTCTGATTGGGCAGGTAGCATCTCAAACAGAAAGAGTACTTCAGGTGGATGTTATGGTCTCGGATCTGCCATGATCTCATGGTTTAGCAAGAAACAATCTAGTGTGGCCCCCAATACTACTGAAGCAGAATATATAGTTGCCTGCTCTGACAGCTGTGAAGCAGTGTGGCTTCGGAAGTTATTATTTGGAGTATTTGGTTTAGAAATGGATCCCACTGTGATTATGTGTGACAATCAAAGCTGCATTAAGATGACAGAAAACCCTGTATTCCACGATAAGTCAAAACACATAGAGATCCGATACTTTTATATATGATTTATGGTGCAGAGAGGAGCTATCAAGCTCGAGTATGTGAACATTGAGGATCAAATTGATGATATCTTGACCAAACCTTTGTCTTGAGTGAAATTTGAATACTTCCGAGACAAGCTTGGTGTAGTTCAAAAGGAACCTCCTTGAAAGGGGGGTAGTATAGTCACTGATGATGAGATTGTCTCATCGAACAACAAGGTCGATGATAAGGTTACCTGTTCACTACACCTAGATACTTAGAAATATTTAGATTTAGGACTCTTATGCTTAGAATACTTAGCTTTTACTTATACATGCTTTTGATGTTAGATGTATTAGTGAGAATACATGCTTTCGATGTTAGATGTATTAGTGAGAATACATGCTTTCGATGTTATATGTATTAGTGAGAATACATGCTTTTGATGATAGATGTATTAGTGAGAATACATGCTTTTGATGTAAGAATACATGATTTTGATGATAAATGTATTGGTGAGAATACATGCTTTTGATGATAAATGTATTGGTGAGAATACATGTTTTTGATGATAGATGTATTGGTGAGAATACATGCTTTTGATGATAAATGTATTGGTGAGAATACATGCTTTTGATGATAGATGTATTGGTGAGAATACATGCTTTTGATGATAAATGTATTGGTGAGAATACATGTTTTTGATGATAGATGTATTGGTGAGAATACATGCTTTTGATGATAGATGTATTGATGAGAATACATGTGAGGATTGCATCATCCTTGAACTCAAGTTCTAAAGAGATCCGTAGACATGATGTCTTCGAGAATGAAGTCCTTGGTGGACATGAAAGGATTGCATCATCCTTGAACCCAAGTTCTAAAGTGAGCCGTAGACAGGTGTCTCCGAGAAAGAAAGAGGATTGGATCATCCCTGGACTTCAGTCCTAAAGAGATCCGTAAACATGATGCCTCCGAGAATGAAGTCCTTGGTGGACATGAAAGGATTGCATCATCCTTGAACTCAAGTCCTAAAGTGAGCCATAGATAGGTGTCTCCGAGAAAGAAAGAGGATTGGATCATCCCTGGACTTCAGTCCTAAAGAGAGCCGTAGACATGATGTCTCCGAGAATTGAAGAAAGGATTGCATCGTCCCTGAACTAGGTTCAAAATGTACGTGATGGGATTGCATCGTCCCTAGACATGAGACTTGTCTTAAAGTGATAAGGACTGATCATCCTGGAACTTGATCGGGATTGCATCGTCCCTAGACATGAGACTTGTCTTAAAGTGATAAGGACTGATCATCCTGGAACTTGATCGGGATTGCATCGTCCCTAGACATGAGACTTGTCTTAAAGTGATAAGGACTGATCATCCTGGAACTTGATCGGGATTGCATCGTCCCTAGACATGAGACTTGTCTTAAAGTGATAAGGACTGATCATCCTGGAACTTGATCAAGATTGCATCGTCCCTAGACATGAGACTTGTCTTAAAGTGATAAGGACTGATCATCCTGGAACTTGATCGGGATTGCATCATCCCTAGACATGAGACTTGTCTTAAAGGTACGTGTGAGGACTGCATCGTCCATGAACTGGGTTCAAAATGTACGTGATGGGATTGCATCGTCCCTAGACATGAGACTTGTCTTAAAGTGATAAGGACTGATCATCCTGGAACTTGATCTGGATTGTATCATCCATGGACCTATGTCCTAAAGAGAGCAGGATTGATCACCCTGTAAAATGATCGTGTGATGACGATGCTGATGATCGTGTGATGACGATGCCGATGATCGTGTGATGACGATGCTGTTGATCGTGTGATGACGATGCTGATGATCTTGTGATGACTATTCTGATGATCGTGTGATGATGATGTTGATGATCGTGTGATGACAATGTTGATGATCGTGTGATGACAATGTTGATGATCGTGTGATGACGATGCTGATGATCGTGTGATGATGATGCTGATGATCGTGTGATGACGATGCTGATGATCGTGTGATGACGATGCTGATGATCGTGCGATGACGATGCTGATGACATTGATGTTCCAGTAATTGGTTAAGTTACTGATGATGATGAATTGAAGAAAGCTTCCGATGATTTATAGATGTATCATGTATGATGTAGTCGATGACTCCTTGCCCCTGCAGACGTTGTTATAATATCCTTCTCGTTAAGGGGGAGTGTTGAATATTGTAACTTCTAAGAATATTATATTTGTACATTATTATTTCAGAGATGTTTCATCCCTCCAAGGTAACCCTATTATGTATCCGGAGATGATTATTCTTCCAATGGGTTGTGGTAACTAGGGTTATTAGACCCACCATGTGGGGGTCGGCCCTAATCTTATATTTTAGGGGTTATTAGACTTCTCTAGGAGAGGTCGACCCCATTAGGGTTTTTAGTCAGTCGGGAACTAATATAAATAAAGGAGGTGAGCTCCTCATTAGATACACTTGTACAACTCAGAAAAGTAGCGCACTTGTCTAGGAGGTCTGCTAAGGAGGTAGAGAAGGAGGGAGCACATCTTGTATTTTGGTTGATCATCTTATTGAGGAAAGCTTTGCTGGGTTTTCTACCCCATGAGGGTTTCCCAGGGTAAATTCTGTGTCTATCTTGTGATTATGTTTCTTTTAGTGATCTTGCTAGTCTATTTGGTTTAAACTTAACAGAACTCTTCTGCAATAGGAAGAGATTTCCTTGAAAGGACTACTCTTATTTTGAATCAAAATTCAAGAATCACCAAAAACAAGAAGGTTCTATATTTCTAATCCATCTGCAATATCTATCCATTTCAAAAGGGCCAACCATTCCACTTGATTGTTAGTTTTTATCCCTAGTCCCCAAGCATAAGTTTTCATTATTTTTCCCTCAAGATCCAAAAGTATCCTTCCCGCGCCTACCACCCCTATTGCTACTCTACAATATTAATTATGTAATCTTGTAATTTTATTTTTGGTAAGAACAATAGTATGCAATAGATGGTATGAATACGTGAAATGAATGGTTTTCCAAAGATCAACCTTATCAATGCCCATTCTAGGGTAGTAGTAGCGAGCAAACCATTCTCCAATTCTTGCATTTGTATATTTTTCAAGTTAAGATAAAATTTCTTCATACAAATATTTAATTCTTGAATTTTATTTTTTATTATCATTTTAACTGTAGTGGCAAAAAAAAGTGTAATAAGAATCACGAATACCATGAATCACTAGTACCACCTTTTTCAAACAATCATATAAATTTTTTAATTTATTTTCAATTATTATTTTTGTGTTGAAAAAATGTAATAAGACATAAAAAAGGAAGAAGTTAGTTACCTTTAAAAAATATCATTTTAATATATATATATATATATATATATATATATATATATATATATATATATATATATATATATATATATATATATTATTGTTGTTATTAATTAATATATTGGTTTACTAAGAAATAAAAATTAATTACACATTGGACTAAAATCTCACAGTTGCATTAGCTATAGAGTCCACCTAGATGATGTCAACATCTCATTGTGCCATTAGATTTGCATCGAAAGAGGCGTGCCATTGAATTGTATCCTTGTACTTGTTTATGTATTAAAGATGTCGTTCATTCACGATAAATCATTTGTACCTTGTTTATAAATTAAAAAGTTTACATATAATAATATTAAAATGGTATTTTCCCATGGGGGAGCAGAGCAAGTGGTAAAGATGAAAAGTTGTAAAAGGTTGTAAATGGAAGGTCTCAAGTTCAAATCCCCCCCAAACTTACGTGTGCGCCATGGTTCAAGATTTGTAGATGCACGTAGGGGTATAGTGGTAGTGTGATTTGATTCCTGGACCTCGTGTCACGTGTGATTGGATCCACCCCATTGCATTAAAATTGTAAATGATGAAATATTGTTATATAATCGTGGTGAGGAGCTCAAGTCCAAGGCCCCGCCATAGATTTATTGATGCATATGGTTTACATTCTAGCCAGGCACAATGGAATTGCAATTATCATGTAAATATGCATTTTAATAAAATACCCACAACTAGCTATGCAATGCAACAAGAGATGGGGGCATGATTTTACAAGGAATTGGGAGGGAAATATTCAAACCTTTGATCCAATCAATTCAATACAAGTGTCAATGAGAGAACCCATAAAACCCTCAACTACCCATGTTGACTTTTGTACCCAATTATTCATTTCTCCCAAGAGTTGGGTGAAGTAGTTAATGCCTTGGGGAATGGGAGGTATGGCTATCCAAATTCAGGTATGGGAAAGCCACCCTTCATAGAAAATCCTGTTTGGATTCTTGGGCAAGAAAAGAGCCATGAATTTCTCCCCAAGCCATTACCCATCAACCAGTTTTTCCTCTCTCACGTTTTTGGAGCTGCCTGGGTGTTTTCCCCCACGTTTTTAGCTGGGAAGAGGGTTTTTTTTGGTGTTGTATAACTATTGGGAATAAGGGAGCTCAAATTGAGGTTTCATGGGGGGCGTTTGGGCCATTTGAAATGCCCATAACCTGTGGGGGGAATCAATTTTTATCCCTGTGGTCGGATTCCCCTTTCCACAGTCCATTTTGGTGTGCCCACGATTTGGGGAAAACCCATGGCCATCCTGTTTGTAAATCCCATTGTGGGAAATGTGTATCCATGCCCATTTTTTGAGTTTGTTGTGTGTACGAGTATGTTGGGGTATGGGTTATGGGTATCCATTGTTTTGGCTTGAGCTTGAGTGCAAGCATCCATAAATGAAAAGGGTTCAGATTTAGCCTGATAAACCCAACTGTGGACTGGCTTAGCTTAGATGAAATAATTATTTGGTTGTGTATGAGCTTGAATGTCCCCTTTTCCTTGTAGAAATCATGCCCAGCTCGGGGGTGGTCTCTGAGTGATGAAATAATACAGGTTGGGCAGAGACCTATGGTTGGGTGGAACGTTGCAGCGACATAGCTAGTTGCTTGGGACAATTTCTCAACAAAGATAATTATTTCGCTCTATGTGTATTTACTTCTGCAATGTTTGATTTGATGATCATTTTGATATGCTGGATGAGTATGAGATGTGTGTGGATGGTGTTTTTATTCCATTGTGCATATTTACTTGATTTGCATCTGCACACTTTATATTTTATTTGTATGAATCTAATGAATGGGTTGAGTTATGTGAAAGCCCCACAGATTGGTATCATGTTCCCTTCCTTGAATTGGGTCCACGGGAGGGGAGGTGACAATGGTGAACCAACTCCTACGCGTGCAACATGCAAGAGTTTATGAAGGTAGGTGGCTATGTTTATGAAGGTGACGATTGTCGCACAGGGAGCATTCATGCAAGCGGGGAGTTGTGAGGAGTTTGAGGTGAAAGGTGGTACAAACAAAGGACAAGCTAGTATAATAGCCATTATGTATTTATGTGGGTGGAATGTCGTTAAATTGGTCGACAGGAGGTCAAATTTCACTGTTCTGGGCAATATTTCTTTCGTTATAACGTTCGTTCCTTCAGGCTTGTTGTTTCCTTTGCATCAGTCGTGTGGTGTTCATTCTGGGCTTTGTGCAGGGTGGTGGAAAGGGCCCCGGGAGAGTGTGCTGGGATAGAGAATCAAGGGTAGTATGGAGGTTGAGGGGATGAAGGGAGTAGAGGAAGCCCGCGGGCAATGTAGTGTGAGTCGTGAGCAGCTTAGAACGACCCAGGTCACTTAGAACTACCGCACGACTATACCTGTGACAATTCGAGCAGATGTTGAAATGTTGGAGGAGGGAGTATGGCGCGAGGTGGAGAGTGTGAGCCCATCGATGGTAGAAGTCGTGCAGGAACCTTGGATTCAGGATCATGGGTCCTCGCAGGGCCGTTAGGGCCTGTACGAGCGGACTATCACTTTGTACTGGGTGGTAAAGAGTATGTTGGGTCTGTTAAGGTTCAATATGCTAAGATAGAAAATATCAACATTACATTCCATTTCACAACAATAGCATATACAGGATCACTGAAAGAACAACAAGCACATCATAAACACAAGAGACACATATTTATCCTGGGAAACCCTCATGGGGTAGAAAACCCAGCAAAGCTTCCTCAATATAGATGACCAGCAAATACAAAGATGTAAACCCTAGACATGAGCTCCTTATCCTCCATAGCAGATCTCTCCCTCACCTATGCGCCAATCACAAGTGAGTGAATGTGTGTTAAATGAGGAACACACCTCCTCTATTTATACACAACTCTGACTTGAATTTTACACCAACTAGGTCGGCCCCAACTTTAACCACTGGGTTAAACACCCCATTACAACTGACTCTGAGCCAACCCCACTAGGGAAGTCTAATAACCCAAGTTACCACATTCTGACAGAGGAATAAACATCTCCAGATATACAATAAGGTCTTCACGGAGGAAGGAAACATCTCCGGAATAATAAAGTACAAATATAATATTCTTAGAAGTTACAATAATTCAACACACCCCCTTAACGAGAAGGATATTACAACAACATCTGCAGGAGCAAGGAATCATCAACATCATACATGATACATCTATAGATCATTGGAAGCTTTCTCAACATCATTAGTAACTCAACCAGTTACTGGAACATCTTCAAATCTTCAATACTGGAACATCTTCAGTATTGAGTCTTCATCTTCTGTAGCATCCGAACAGCTATAGCAATATCATCATCTGGATCTTCTCGATCGACAACATCATTATCTCGATCAACATCATCATCTCGATCATCTCGATCAACATCATCATCTGGATCATCTCGATCAACAGTATCATCATCTGGATCATCTCGATCAACAGTATCATCATCTCGATCATCATCATCTGGATCATCTTGATCAACAGTATCATCATCTGGATCATCTCGATCAACAGTATCATCATCTCGATCATCATCATCTCGATCAACAGTATCATCATCTCGATCATCTCGATCAACATCATCTAGATCATCTCAATCAACAGTATCATCATCTGGATCATCTCGATCAACATCATCATCTGGATCATCTCGATCAACAGTGTCATCATCTCAATCATCATCATCTGGATCATCTCAATCAACAGTATCATCATCTCAATCATCATCATCTCGATCATCTCGATCAACAGTATCATCATCTCAGTCATCATCATCTGGATCATCTCGATCATCAGTATCATCATCTCTATCATCATCATCTGGATCATCTCGATCAACAGTATCATCATCTGGATCATCTAGTTCAAAGTATCATCATTTGGATCATCTAGTTCAAAGTATCATCATCTGGATCATCTCAATCAACAGTATCATCATCTCGATCATCATCTTCTAGATCATCTCGATCAACAGTATCATCATATGGATCATCTCGATCAATAGTATCATCATCTCGATCATCTCAATCAACATCATCTCGATCATCTCGATCAACATCATCAACATAGCATCCCACCCTCCAATACACATGATCCTTCCTTTCGAAATTACGGGATCATGGACAATCCTTCCTCTCGGAATTACGCTACTCTAGTCCAACAACTCTGGTGATCCTTCCTTCCAGAATTACAGGATCATGGACAATCCTTCCTTTCAGAATTACGGGATTCTAGTCCATCAACTCTGGTGATCCTTCCTTTTGGAATTACGGGATCATGGACAATCCTTCATTTCGGAATTACGGGATTCTAGTCCATTAACTCTGGTGATCCTTCCTTTCAAAATTACAGGATCATGGACAATCCTTCCTTTCAGAATTACGGGATTCTAGTCCATTAACTCTGGTGATCCTTCCTTTCGGAATTACGAGATCATGGATAATCCTTCCTTTCGGAATTACGGGATTCTAGTCCATTAACTCTGGTGATCCTTCCTTCTGGAATTACGGGATCATGGACAATCCTTCCTTTCGGAATAACGGGATTCTAGTCCATTAACTTTGGTGATCCTTCCTTTCAGAATTACAGGATCATGGAAAATCCTTCCTTTCGGAATTACGGGATTCTAGTCCATCAACTCTAGTGGTGCTCAGACAATCCTTCCTTTTGGAATTATGGGACCCAGTCTTTACGGTGATACCACACTTGGATGATCCTTCCTTTCGGAATTATGGGATCCTTGTCCACTACTCACATCTTAGACAATCCTTCCTTTCGGAATTACAGGATTCTAGTCTAAGGATCAATATTTAAGACTATCCTTTCTTTCAGAATTACGGGATCACTGTCTAGGGATGATCAATCCCACCACAATCCAAGGATCAACATTTAAGACTATCCTTCCTTTCAGAATTATGGGATCACTGTCTAAGGATGATCAATCCTGATCCATTTAAGACACCTCTCATGTCTATGGACGATGCAGTCCTATCACGTACATTTTGAACTAAACGTTCAGGGACGATGCAGTCCTATCACGTACATTTTTAACTAAATGTTTAGGGACGATACAGTCCTATCACGTACATTTTGAACCAAATGTTCAGGGACGATGCAGTCCTATCGCGTACATTTTGAACTCAACGTTCAGGGACGATGCAGTCCTATCACATACATTTTGAACTCAACGTTCAGGGACGATGCAGTCCTATCACGTCCACTAGGGACCACTTTCTCGGAGACATATGTCTATGGATCTCTTTTAGGACATGTGTCCAGGGATGATACAATCCCCCTCGTCCATTAGGGACCATTTCTCAGAGACATATGTCTATGGATCAATTCAGGGACCGAAGTCCAAGGATGATACAATCCCTCCTCGTCCACTTAGACAAAGTCTAAGGACCATATATCGACCTCATCGTCAGAACCGGTAACCTCATCATCAACCTCATCGTTGGAACAGGTAACCTCATCATCGACCCAAGTTTTCTTATCATCGATACAAGTATCCACATCATCGACCTTACCGTCGATGCAGGAAATCTCATCATCAGCGACCGTATCACTCCCCCTTTCGAGGAGGGTCCTTCTGAACTACACCAAGCTTGTCTCGAAAATAATCAAACTTTACTCGAGACAGAGGTTTGGTCAATACATCAACAACTTGTTCGTTAGTGCTCACATACTTGAGCTTCGTAGCTCCTTTCTACACCATATCCCGTATATAGAAATATCGGATCTCTATGTGCTTTGACTTATCATGGAACATTGGATTCTTATTCATCTCGATACAACTCTGGTTGTCACACAAGATCACAGTGAGGTCCATCTCCAAGTCAAACAATCCTGTTAACAACTTCCGAAGCCATATCGCTTCTCAACTAGCCGATCAAGCAACTATATATTCCGCTTCAGCGGTGCTAAGAGCCACACTAGATTGCTTCCTGCTAAACCACAAAATCATGGCAGATCCCAGATAATAACATCCTCCTGATGTGCTTCTTCTTGTCTGATACACTTCCTTCCCAATCAGCATCCGTGTAGCCATACAATCTGAAGTCATGATCTCCAAGATAACATAGACCAAAGTCTATCGTACCCTTTAGGTACGTCATCACATGCTTTGTAGCTGCATCTAGTTTCCACAAGATACTGACTCAAGGTGTTCATAAGAAAGCATATATCTGGCCTAGTATTCGTCAGATACATCAATGACCCAATAATCTATATGTACAGAGTCACATCCACTAACTCTGATGAGTCATCAACTAACAGCTTCCAGTTGGAATCCATGGGAGTGGCCATGGCTTTGCATTCCAACATATCAAATCTTTCAAGATTTCCACATCATACTTTCCCTGGTTGAGAAAGATTCCTTCTGGGCCTTGCCATATTTCCAGACCTGGGAAGTAATGCATGAATCCGAGATCTTTCATCTCAAACTCTGAAGAGAGATTCTTCTTGCACTCGACAATCTGTTTCTCATTTCCAGTTAGAAATAGATCATCCACATATAGCAACAATATGACAGGTTCATCATCCATAACGGATCAGCTTTACTCTCGGTAAAGCCCAAGCTTGTCAGGAAACTATCAATTCACACTCTGCATTGAGTGATCTTCTGCATATCTATCTGTGCCATCTCCTGTCAGATGGGTCTACTGATATGAGCCTCAAGATCATTCAAACTCTATGATGATTTCCTTCTTGCATCCATCTGAGAGAAGAATTTCATCTGTATATAGACACCATCCTCAACCTTGTAGCAAAGGTTGAAATCTACATCACCCATGGTGATCATTAAGCTCATCAAATGACTATCGATCCTGGGTGTCCGTATAGAGCTTTCTTCAATTACACCATTAAGAGAATGGTCTTACCTAACCACTTGAAGCAAACATCTCATCATGATCCTCTTCTTCTTTCTAATAGAATCTTCTAGCCACGAGCCTTCTATAATATGTTTGATTTGTAAGTCTTCTTGTTGAACATCCATCACTTGTTCTTTGGAACAGGTGTTCATCATCATAGCACATGATCTTTTCTACAAATCAAAGTTAATCACATGATTAGTAATACTTCATAATCATCAAATTTTTTGTTGACATGATAACCTACTATGCATACCGATATAGTCATACAACTATCTTGACCAATATTTTGGCACAACACATTTCCATATCCTGTATGCATACAGTGGTTATCTAGATGCCTTCCATCTCTACCAGAACATACTATCAAGAGCGTGCACATCTCTCAGCATGTCAGCAAAGAGGTTTCATTCTAGACAAGCAACAATGGAATGTTTGTCCAACTTACCCATCATATGCATATTAGTAGTATACTGTTCAATGCTATATGAATCCTCACACTATGCATGATATATTCTAGGAATACAAATACGTATGCAACTATTATGAGCAATATCATTCACTTATTCAGAGATTCAAATAACAACTCAAATGCTTATCTTTTATGTTTGTGTGGTTGCCTCCCGCTTGATCTCTATATGTCTTTTGAACTTCTATTCATTCTGTACCACTATGCATGCTTAAGAGTGCACTAGTGTTATCCTCATGATCTCATACACAAACATACATTCATTAGTATAATCTCAATACTATCAAAACATGATAATCTTAAGTATTTATGGTCATGGTCATTTCATACATAGGTATACTTACCTAATATCCTAACAAAGTAGGATTCTAACTTGATATAGGAAGACATACCTGGATTATCAAACTTGTTATGTCTTAACATACCCGAACAATATCTTCTTTCTTCTCTTCAATGATGTAGAGACCTTGTGCTAGAACCTACATATCTCATAGGTTAAGCATAGTAGAACAAGGTCATACATACCTCGTAAGTAGAGCTTCTATGTGATCAAAGATTATGAATGAGTCTTTGTCTTCATGTCATCATGGTCTTGATGTACCTGTATCTTGTTAGCAAACAACATCATTCTCATACAACACTACAAGTGCATTAGTACAATCATATAACCCTAATCAATGAATGTCTTCTATCATTCACATGCATTCATACTTTTACTAGGGTGATAAGACAATTCTAAGATTAATTAAGATTGTACTAATCTCAATAATATGAAGACAAACATATCATAAACTTAATCATGAACAGATTTCAACATATACCTGTATCTCCTCAAGTCATACTTTTCAGGATTGCTTTTAACCCAATCCACTTTGATTTGCTGAAATTGGATCTGGAGTTGGATTAGGGTTTGTCAGAGAAACCCTAAAAATTCAAACTTTGAATTTCAAACTTATGAATGGATGGAAAGATGCGCCTTGCTGAGTTGATCAAGCTAGCTTACTTCAATTTTGAAATCTCCAAAATTTGACTCCTCAAAATTGCCTTTGAAACTTCTGGATCTTCTTGACAGGATCCCGAACTAGGGTTTGGTGAATCTCACCCTTCTTCCTAATCAAAAGGTTCGATCCAAAGCTCTAAACTTTGATTTTCCTGAGGAGCTTCTAACCGTGGTCACAGACTTCAAAAATTCCAACTTTTGCAGAAGCCCTAATTTTCCACCTTTTCGATCAAAATCCTGAACTAGGGTTTGATCAAGCCTGGCCTTCTATCCAACCAAAAAATTTGATCTTGGTCTCTAAATTTCGATTTTGATAAGGAGCATTCGCCGTGGATTCTGATTCCAAAAATTCCAACTTTCTTCGAAACCCTAAATTCCTGCAGCAATGATAACCCAAGAATGAAGGTGCTCAGAAAACAATTATGTTTTGGCAAAAATATGCACCTGATTGTTTCTAGTGTATCTCTAAAATTACGAATTCACAGGTTCTGAAACCTCGGCCTATGGTATCCTGACCTGTCAGCTTTCCAACCCCATAGGTCTAACCTTAATTGGATTTTTTGAGAGAGAGTTATGCCAAGTGTCGCAACGTGACCTATTTATGGGATAAAACAGGAGAGCGAACTTGTACGGCGTGCCACGTGTCACTGGTTCAACTTCGGCCTCTGAAAATTGTACCTATGAAAGCAAATTTCGTGCCCTACCTGTCACTTTTTACGAAATTTCATTTGCTAGCCCAAGTTGTGACCTTTTTTCCTAGGTCACCTGTTTATGACTGAGATCTGGAAGAGGCAGAAACCCTAACTTGTACTGATCATAAATCACAAAGTACAATTAATTAGAGGTTGTAGTTTGGACATAAGGTACAGGGGGATGTTATCTACGACTTATAAAGGTTTCAGATCCTGAACCTTCGCCAAAATGGATTTATAGCGAAAGTTCCATGATGACTGGTTTTTGCTATACATAACCCTAACCTTCAAATTGTCACAAGTGAAGCAATTGTCGTAAGTGACATACATTGCCTTCCTTCAGGTTGGCTCTGATACCATGTTAAGTTTCAATATGCTAAGACAGAAAATATCAGCATTACATTCCATTTCACAACAATAGCATATACAGGATCACTAAAAGAACAACAAGCACAACATAAACACAAGAGACTTAGATTTATCCTGGGAAACCCTCTGTGAAAATCCTCACAGCAGATCTACGAGATGATGTATACCTCACAAGAAAGTAATTGATTAAGCAAGAAAATAGAAGAAGAGTGGTCAATGCAGTATAATGAGCAATAGAATAATAATACAGTAGAACTCAGATAGAAGCAGAAATACTTCACACACACTAATTAATTAATCACAATATGGACAAATAAATAGTACAATGTTTGAGGATTCGAATGCCTAAGGTGGAAATTCGAATTAGCCTTCATGGAGTGATCAAAGGATCACTAGAGTGTCATCGGATCACAACTAGTAGTCTATCTCATCATTAGTGGAGTCATCAATGCTCAAGTAACTGTCAACCATCAGTCAAACTGAGTCTAACTGAGTGTGGTAGGTGTAACTGGCACTAACTGAATGAAGGAGGCTCAGTGGAGGGCGCATGAGGAGCTAATTGGAGTCAGAATGGTCAGTCTAGTATCACTGGAGATCCATCGGAGTGATACAGTCAATTGAGAGTCAGTCTAGCCTTAAATCAAGGAAAGAGCTGATGATAACTCAATTAACTGAAGTGCAACTGAGTGGTAGGTGAGAGAGGGCGCATGAGGTGCATGCAATTGCATGAAGGGGCGCACTAAGCACTAGGAGGGATAAAATTTATCTGAGAGAAGCTCCCGGGGGCTGGCTAACTAAGGGCTAGATGCTGGATTTATGACTAGGATGCATGCAAACCCTAAATAATGCATGCAAACCCTAAAAGTGCATGCATGACTGAAAATGCTGCTAGGACTAGGATGGAGTATATGAATATCCTAACACCCTCATGGGGTAGAAAACCCAGCAAAGCTTCCTCAATATAGATGAATAGCAAAAACAAAGATGTAAACCCTAGACATGAGCTCCTTCTCCTCCATAGCAGATCTCTCCCTCACCTATGCGCCAATCACAAGTGAGTGAATGTGTGTTAAATGAGGAACACACCTCCTCTATTTATACACAACTCCGACTTGACTTTTACATTAACTAGGTCGGCCCCAACTTTAACCACTGGGTTAAACACCCCATTACAACTGACTTTGGGTCGACCCCACTAGGGAAGTCTAATAACCCAAGTTACCACATTCTGACAGAGGAATAAACATCTCCGGATATACAATAAGGTCTACATGGAGGAATGAAACATCTCCGGGATAATAAAGTACAAATATAATATTCTTAGAAGTTACAATAATTCAACAGGGTCGTGTGTCACTGGAGCGCGAGGAGAAGGAGCAGGCAGAGGATGTTCTGGTGGCTTTCTAGAAGGAACTCTACGCGGACACACAGTTGTTGCACATAAATATCGGCGCGGTGGGGCAGAAGTTGGGTCTCCCTTTCTTGCCAAAAATGGGGCACTTCGAACCTTCTGGAAAAAGCAGACCGATATCGGGTGAGAAAGAGACTGACATTGCTCGTCTCAACGGCTCTTTCCCACTGAAATAGGGTAATTTTGGGTTCTGAGGCTGAGGTCTCTATTTTTTCATTTTTTGTAATCGGTGTTTTTCCCGTGGTTCTACTATGACGGATGTGCTGGGTTAGCCTAGAAGATGGTATGGGGGCCTTGTCAAGTTTGAGGCTGTCGGATTTATGTTGTTTCTGTTTTGATGTATTCATGGTTTGGGGCCTTGGCAAGTGCTGAGGCAATCGGTTCTATGTTGGTTTCATTTTATTTTGTTAAAAAAAAAAACTCTTGGTAGCTATGCTTGTAAGCTTTGTTTTCTCCTTCGGGAGAGGGGCTGTAGGAAAATTGTTATATGTCTCTTGGGTTGCTATGTGATGACTGGTTCGGATTGCAATGATGGACACTCAAACTGCTGAAAGTTGTAACCTTTTTTTTGTATAATCTGTTAATATGATATATCTTACTTATAATTTATGTTTTGTTAAAATAAGAATAAATTTTCAAGATTTCTATGGTATTGGAAGTTTCTTAAAAATTTGTGAGAAAGATGACACTCAAAATTTTGTTCATATGAAAAACACTTTTTCTTAAAATGTATATCCACATCGATTTGACACTTTCAAAAACCTTATTACAATATTGATCTTCCCCCAACGTTTTAACCATTAAAATTAAGGTTAATTAGGAATTCCACAAAGACTCTTTCTTCTATAGCTTCCATCTTCTAGTTGGAGCAAATAGCAACGTTGGGACATTGCTACCTCATGGCTCTTGTCTATTGATATTCTTTTTTAATTTTTGAAAGCAAAATCATATATGGGGTTGGTCTTTGTTTTGGTCAGCCATTTCCTTTCGAAAAAAACTAAAATAAATCCATTCATAAATAAATTTGAATTGCAACATTTTGATTTTGGTTTAAAATATGCTGAAATGGATTTGACGTATTCAAGAAAACTTTGAATTGCATCATTTTGATTTTGGTTTGAAATATTGTGAAATGAGTTTGATGCATCTAAATAAATATTTTCTTTGCAGGTATCTAAAATAAATGGATTAATAAATAATTTTGAATTGTAAAAATTTGGTTTTGACTTAAAATATTAACTTCATTAAACTAATTTAAAATATATAGAAGTTCAAAATGGCCTTTATTTTTACATTTACAATAATTCTAATGAAACAAGGGCCGAGAGAAACAAAGTCCCTGAAAAGAAATGAAGAAAAACCAACAAAATTTGGGTCTTGTACTTTTATTTATAAATTAATAATAATAAAAAAACAAGCGTTATTTATTTATTTTAAATAATAATAATTACACAATTTAAACCAAAATAATTAAAAACATTGGCTAATAAATCCTCGAAGAACCAAGCCTTTAATACTAAGGAATTATGCTTTACATTACAAGTCCAAAGGCTCTAGCATATTCCTTTGAAGAACATATGCCCTACACATAAGTAATAAATAAAGTCAAATTAAAAGGGACTAGCATATTATTATGATGAAGAAAACATGTAAAAAACCATAAGACAAAAAGTTTTATTCCATTTCTCTCTTCTTTTTTTAGCACACTATAGCATTATTAGATTCACCTATCCCACGAGTCCATTCATTTTCTATTTTTCAAGCTTTGGCAATGGAGACTGCAAAACCTTGAGGGTTCTGTTCATTTGCATGTCCTATTGTATGATATGAGTGTTCTCACTTCTAATCTTTTCTATTCGTATGTTGCAAAGCAGAGATGGATGATATAATATGAGCACTCTAACTTTTCATATTTCATGTTTTCTACATGTGATCTCTGGTATCGGTCAAATGGAAATTTGTTTAACCAAGTTTTATGACCACGGCTTTAACCATGCTCACTTGACACAATAACCATTGAGTAAACATGAGAAATAGGGTCCAACATTCCTCATGATGGCTAGCAATTCTTAGCTTAACTTGTTCTCCACCATCCAAACTTCAAACTTCTTCATTATAGAAAATTAGTATGAAAAAAATTTCAATTATTAGATTCCAAATGTTTACAAAATTTGGATAAGACAAAATAGTTTTAATTCAAAAGCTAATATGATATATTTACCTGTTTCATTGTTAACTTCTTACTATAGAGATGATGAATCGTTTCTTCTTTAAAGCAAGGATAAAGAATTAGATCCACCATCATATATTTTTTAGTCAATCACTCAATAAGAAATAGGCTTGCTTTATAATTTTTGAATGCAACTTAAAATATACGCATTTATGATTTTTAAAAGAAAAGAACACGAGTTATTTTGTTATTTTAGTTTCCAAATAATATATTAACAATTTTAGTAATTAATGAGTTTTTTTTTTTAGCAGGAGGACTATCAACCATATTTTTTTGTTTCCAAAACATTCACTAATCATTTTAGAAAGATGCATAATCCTTTTAAATAAAAAAAAAAAAAAACAAAGAGCTCAAGATCTAAAAGAAATTATCATGCTATGCTATGAAGAACCACCCTTACACAATATTAACTTAATGAAACCACTATAATTATCCCATATATATCACAAGCTATGTATGCAAAATTATTTTGTCTAAGAAGCTAACACTACTCTCAATAGGAGTAATTCAAGGATTGATCTCAATCACTAATCATAAACAAAGAACATATTATTTGACAAAATTGTGACTAAATGTTTAAAACCATGATGAATAGAATATGTACTTCTATTTATTTATTTTTCGAGAAAAAAATCTTTATGTTCCGGATAGCATATGCATTATCAGGTCCTTTCGAGTTGTTCAAAATATACAAAATCAAGACCATCCAAGGCATTCAACCTGTCACTAGCATAACAAAAAAGGACAAGAATAACATAGCTAATGAATTGGCCCAGCATCGGGTCCTCCATGAAACAAAAAATAACATTCAAGACCTATTACACCATCAAGATTATATCCGATCATAATAGACATAGCATGAGCTGTTAGTGATCATGAAAATCCATAGCTTCTACCTCTTGATTATCGACGGACTTTGTGAAACAGAAGGCCCCCACCTCAAGGTATGTGCCTCCTTTGATAGTTCATCTGCCTTGCTATTTGGTTCTCGGTATACATGGAGGAACACAATTGACTGAAAATTTTGTATGGATAACATAATTTATTCTGGAATATGTCCTAGCCTGTTGTTATCCACCTCGGCCTTGTTGTTTTCCCAATCAATCACAAGTTTATAATCACCTAAAATCTGGAGCTTGTTAATTCCTTTTAGATTAGCAAAGTGTAATAAAGGCCAAAGAGCAGTGAAATCTACTTTCATATTGTAGACTCATTTTGGATCATATATGATATAAAATAAGTGAGACTAATTAACATAAATCACTACACCAACACGACACATTGTCGGATGCCCCTGGATGGTGTCATTGAAAAAACCCCATGGAGTTATCATATCTATAACATGTTGTTGGTTGTGGAGCCTCATCTTCGTTATTTAGAGGTCGTGTTTCAGCCATGTTTGGATCCCAGCCCATGACGAGGGGGTTTGAGGGGGATTTCCCCCACAAATATAGTTTCCATGGGGGGTCCAGGGGGGATGGCGGCTACATTTTAGGATCCCCCTTGGCGGGGGTTCAGGGGCATCGCCCCCATAGCGAAAATTTCATAAGAAAAAAAATGCCTTGTAAAATGTTGTAATTTCATAGTCATGACTTGGTTAATAATGGGTGATTTACGGGCCCGTGGTATTGGGTGTTCCATAGTATTTTGCCATGGTAATTCCCCTTCAAAATGAATGCATTGTAATATGGATGTGTAATGTATTGTAACATTGTAAATATCTCTATGATTGTGTAAGAGAGATTGTGAGAGAGTGAAGAGGAAATTGCAGCGGATGTGCTATAGTTTGTATCCCTTCATTTGTTGGATGGTATAATAATAAGGACTGGCAATTTCTTTGTGGACGTAGCCCATCTTGGGTGAACCACACTATATTGGTCTCTCTCTTGTATTGTGTTGATGTGATTTATATTTGCATCTTGTTTATTGTTATTGCTCTGCGATCTTGTTTTCTAACACACGCATTACAGGCTTGTGGGGTTTTGGGGGCTTTGGTTCCACTTCGAATTATTTTGCCAGTTTTAATATCACACCAGCTATGGTCGTTGTCAAAATTTTAGACTTCTAGAAAATGATCATGTTTCTTTCCAACCATATTCCATATACCAAAAGACCAAGAAGTGCCTTGTAACAAGCAATAGGTGAATACGATACCAGGCTCACCGATTTTCTTCAAGAATTAGGAGTATCCACTTCATCTTCGACTTCAATTCTTGTGAAAATAAGCATCCACAGATGAGATATATAGGGACACAAAATGAACATATGTGAGAAGGACACTGAATTGGATTTTCACAGAGAGCATCTATCATATTCGACCCAACCTCTCTTTACACAAATTTCCCAAAGAAGAATATTTTGGAAGAGAACAAGCCATGGGACGATCTTACATTTAAGCGATCCTAGGTATTTCCAAAGACACTCCTACCACCATTTCTTGACATCCTGGAAAACAAACTCCACAGAGGATTTGTTGCCTAGCTTCACTGTGAAATATCCAATAACAAGATTTTTGGACCATGCCAGGGAATCATTCTAATCCTTGAACAAACTCACAAAATTGGAACAAAGCTTAGAAACATAAGTGTTCCATTCTTTAGCCTAATTCCTTAGAAAGGTTAGGAATTGAGTATAGAGCCATCCTTTACGTCCCATAACTTGAGAAACTTGTGCTTTTGCATCCTCCAGGAAAAATATATTACGCGCTTGGATTTTTTTAAGGAGCAAAGGGGATAAACGAAATTCATTATCAGACCCAATCCATGGATCATATCCAATTCTCACCTTCCTACCATCGCTAATTCGCTAAGCAATCCAAGGTATAATTTGTTCATAAGAGGACATTAAAGCTTTCCAAAAAATCAACCCATTCTTTGAATATTTGAAAGGGTTCGTTTACCATTCCTCCATGGATCACCCCTTTAGATACTTTGACTTCAAAGTATGACCCCAAAGAGAGTTGTTGTGCGTTAAACTCCATAAACTATGAGCAGCAAGAGATTGGATAAAACTGTAAACATTTTTAAGACGCATGACACCTAATTTTTTAGGTCTGGAGATCCTGAACCATGCTACCAAGGGAATCCCATCTGCAAGATAAATACCCGACCACAAAAATTTGAAACATTTTTTTTGGATTTTGTTGAGAATCCCTTTTGGGACTGAGGAAATAGAAGTCCAGTATACATGGATTCCTTTGAGAACCGATTTTAAGAGGACTAGACGGCCATGTAATACCCCCATTTTGACCCTTAGAATATTTTGGCTTTTAATATAACTAATTTATACATGCGATGTATGTTTCCCTAGCGTGGAGCTCAAGGCCAAGGCCCTGCTAGTGGATGCTCATATTTTATTAAAAAAAGAAAGTATTTGATTATATGTTAGCCATGTGCCATTAAGCCATGGAAATTATAAAAATGATGTAAATTTTAATAATGCAATAAAATACCCCAAAAAAAAACCGCTTATGGAAGCAACCAACAAGAGGGGGCCATGTGTATCCCCTAGGGAGAGGTGAGGGGGTGGGCATCGTGGAACAACAAGGATCAGTTTTCATGCATTACACAACCCAACAGTAGGGAAGAAGGAAAGGTCGCGATTCTGGAAAAAGCCACGTTGACAAAGGAATGCGAAAGGGCCCAGAAATGGGGTATAGAAAGGAAAAAGGAAATCGAACAGGGAATCCCCATTCCATTAGGAACTAGTGCAAGGAGTTTTCAAGAGAATAGAGAGGCGAGCACTGAAAGAAGAAGAAAACCACAATTATGTAAAAAGACCCTCTTTATAGTGCCGAATCCGTGCAAAAATTGGTGTGGGAAGCTCAATCCAACAGGGGATCCTTCAGCCTGAACCCTAGGGCAATTTTGTAGCAAGTGAGATACTTAGAAACCCGTGAGAAAACCTTGTGTTGATGGCCGAGAACCCAGCTGTGGGATAGAGTTTTTTTGGCCATAGAAGTTGAGAAAACCCAAGTGGAAATGACAAAGACGAATAGGACAGAAGGTAGGGTTGTTTGATAAACCCATTGAAGGCTAGAGTCTCGAGGATCCAACAGCTTGGACCTTTCTATGCCCACCGTGAAGAGCACTGGAGGGAAGGTATGGCCTGAGGGAATGTGTAGAAGAGAAGGGAATACTTCCTTGTGTTGGGTGTGGTAGATGGTATTGTGGGTGCCAAGACTGTCTGAGTGTGAATTGAGAGGCTTGTAGCTCTGAGGTTGAGCTCACTTGCTTAGAATCCTCCTCCGTTGTTCCTAAATGATTGATAAACCCAATTGTGTGTTGGATTAGCATGTTTGTGTGGGAATCCATGGCTTTGAGTGAGCCTGTTTAGCCCTCCTTAGTGTATACATAGCCCAGCTCGGTGGTGGTCTCTTAGTTGAAAGAGTATAGGCTGGACAGAGACCTATGGTTGGGTAGAACGTTGCTCTCACATAGCCAGTTGCTTGGACAGTTCATCTCAAAAGATAAATGCTCTTTGTGGTCTCAAATGATGTTAATTCCTATTATGTGTTGATGTGTTATTTCAAATCAAACTGAATGAAATGATCATAGGGAAGTAATCGGTAGGAAGTCTGTGTATGAGCCTAACCATGAGGATGATTCATTTGTTGTTTGTTTCATCATTTTGCCTATATTAAGTATGTTGTTATGTTGTATATTATAGATGCATTCATTAGATTTAGTTCCACTATGTATGTCTACTTTTCATTGTACACATCCTTAGCAAGTTTGCACTTCATTATATGAGCTTGGGGGATGAATTAGACACTCCCTGATGTGTTCATCCCCCCTTTGTGGTTAGATGAAAGGGAGGGCCTTGGCAGGGTGATTCCAGGGCTTTTGACATTGGGGTAAAAAGGTTTGATGGACTTCAGGGAAGCTTTTTGATTGGAAAAGGGGCAAGGTCAGAGTCCTTAGGTGTGGCATGGGTTAACAGCGTTGCATAGAGCTCTCCGAGAGATTTCCACCGATTTTTCCCAAAATGGACTAAGGATGAAGAAGTTATAAGCCTGGGAAGTTGGTATAACAAGAGTGTGTTCAGTTCCCGACCTTCTGAATCCGCACTGCAAAATGCGAAAGTTTGGGGTGCATTTCTGCAGTGCAAGGAATTTTGGCGTCATGAATTTACGACTCCCACATTGCAGATGCGGAGTGCGGAAGTCGGGTGCGCGTTTTCACGATGTCGTATGTTTTGCATCCTGACTTTCTGACTCTTGCATCGCGGATGCGGAGAGCGGAAGTCAGGGCATGTTTTCTTCGACGTGGTGAATGTAGTGTTCCGACTTCCGAATCCCGCATCGTGGATGCAGAGTGCATAAGTCGAAGGTGGATTTTCGTCGAAATGGTGAATTGGTGTTCTGACTTTCCAACTCCCGCATCATGGATGCGGAGTGTGGAAGTCGAAGGTATAAAAATTCGAAGTTGTATATTGGGCGCTCTGAATTTCTGACTCACGCACTGGGGAATGTGGAAGTCGGAGTTGTATTTTCTTCGATGTTGTGGTTTGAGCGTTCCTCCCTTCCGACTTCTAATCTGCAGATCATGGATTACAGAATTGAGGATTAAGATATTGCGGTTGTGTAAAAATGGCAGAATTGTGGATAGGTTTGAAAAAATAAATATGAGGCTTGTTCCCCCATCACTTAAAGGGAACTGAGGAGATCGGGGACATGACAGAGTGGTATCAGTGTTGGTTACAAACAGAGCTAGAGGTTTTCTAATATAGACCCAGGTTCTTTTGCGGTTTTAATTGAACCAACAAAACCCCTTCTCACCGGCCCTTTCCGAAACAGCCTGCACGCAGGCTAATGTCTCACCCGAGGTGTAGCAATGGGGGCACTGCAAAATCAAGTTTCCATAGTGAGGTGATGAGTTGTTCGGATGGGACTGCTACGCAGCGCACTGCAGAGCACGCGCTACAACCTGAAGGCTGCACGACGATAATCTACGTCGCGACCTTCGCTTCTACCAGCTGAAGTACGTTCTCAACCAGTGCATCTATGGAATGCGTGGTTCGGACAAGATCTAACCAGCAAGATAACGCAACTGACTTATATTCTTCCTCTTCCAATCTTAATTCTTATGCAACTTCACTTAGCTCATAAAAATCCATCTACTGCTTTAGATTAATTAACCTTATAACGAATACAGTTGAAAAAACATACACTGTTGCGCGGACCCTGTGCTGCGCATCGAAGGGTTATATACTCTAAATGTTACCTACACTTGTGATCATTCTATAACCCGATGCATTCACAGACTTAGAATACTGAGCATTCGACATTCATTCATTCCATCAATACCTAACATATTATCCCCATCTTTCTCCTATGGCGAATACATATAAAAGTATTAACATGCAGTTATAAACGAGAATCCAAACATTACAAGTAGGAAAATAAGTAAAAGTAGACGTACAACAATCACACTGCATAAGATTTAATGTGGTCCCCCCCCCACCCCCGGATGGAGGCTACGTCCACAAGAATTGTTGTTGTATTAGTCTTTTGGGAAGGGTACCACAGTTCTTAGTCTGCGTACACAACTGCAGACTCTCTTCTCTCTCAACAAGCCTCTGTGCACTTAGCTTGCAGAGCCTTTACAAAATGTTCCTCAACAGGAATTTATCAAATTAGGAATAATAACAATACAAAACGAAGAGTAACCCTTTCCCATACAAAATTTCCTTATTTATAGATCATGCTCGTAGGTCATGTCTTTTCAATTCATAGGTGATCACCCTTAGGTTTACAAAACATGGCGTGGCTAACTGCCAGCCTGACTATCGCCGTCGACAACTTGCTCTGCTTGCTCCAAGCCTTCCAGCTGGGCCACTCGTGGCTCACACGTTCTTTTGACAGTTGTAGTCCTAAAAACGGTTACACTGCATTGTGGCCTGTCCCTTTCTGCCCTTCTGCCTGCCTGTCGCCGTCAGCGTAGTGGTCTAGCTTCTCGACTGCTTGCCGCCACTCCCCTTGACAGGTCACTTTCTTCTGCCTTCAACTTGTTCCTTACTCAAAATAGGTCACTTCCTCGTCTGACCTTTACCTGTATTTCTTACCAAAAGTAGCGGTTGCGCAGGTCCTGTACGCCTGCGTCAAAACTGCATCTACTCTCCGAGCTGTGCACTCCTCATATTCCTGTCTTCCGACTTCGCAACCCAAAAGATGCACAGCTCCAAAATTGTTTCCTTAACAATATTGTGCCTACTTGGGTCACGCCCAATAGGCCCCTAACACTGACTTGTGGCTCCTCCTGAGCCACATCAGTCCAGCTCCTCCTCTTCCGAAGACATAGTGATGACAGTCTCTGGTGCATCTTCTTTCCAAGCATCGGGCCAGTCCTCAATGATCAGCTCGATCATTGGTGCGCCAAGCTGATACTGGCCATCGAACCATTTATCTGTTGTCGGGCGCGGCTGTATCTGGATACAGTGTAACGTGTCCTTGAAAATCATCTTGTGCCTGTACAAATATGTCACCTCCTTGGTGATGCATGGGGTTTTCTCTATAACCGCGCACAACTGCTCGTAAAATGTCAGTAATTGTGGATCATTGAGTCGTTGCTTCTCTGGGCTTGTGGATGCCCACATGTTTGCGAAACGAGCTGCGCGGTAGTCCTCTGCTGCTATCGGAAGGCCGTTCTAATGCGCAGGTTCTTTCCAACCTACGAAAGCAATAAGAATCAACAACCAGCTAAAGTGGAAGGATAACCCCTTGTCCTGGGTATCCTCGATATCCAGCAATAGGTCGTTGAGCAGAAAGTATGCCCAATTATACTCGTGGCCATCCATGGCCTTGGCTGCTAAGGCCACAACTGATGCACTTACTTCCTTTGGTCGTACTTTCCTCAGCAGTCTCCCTGCCAGTAACTAGATAGTGAACCGCAAGGGTTCAATAGTGATTGGGTCAGTCTCATATCCTCGATGGCCTCTATTCAGCTTGAACTCTACCTTTATCTTTGCGGCGAGTTCTTGGTCGTCTTTCTTGCCTACAAATTCTGCCGCAGGGTCATCACACTTTTTACTCAAGCCGGTGATCCTTGCAATCAAGTCAACTGTGATATTTACCTTGAAGTCCAACCAGATATATCCTTGGTGTGTACACGACAGCAGCGTACGCACCATAGACTTGCACTCCTTGCTACGGTGAAAATGTGGGATTCTCAGCAAGTTGAGTGGGCCATACTGGGCCAGTGGCAATTTCCAGTCCATTGGAACAACCTCTGGGTGTTTTCCGATCGCACCATCTTTGCTACACATGAATTTATCAGGCTGTAGGTGCAGGAATTTCTCGGAATCCATTAAGTCGTGATCGGAAAACTTGCATGTTGGAATTTTGCCGAGCAAATATTCCTTTGTGCGGACATGCTTTGACATCGGAGGCATCGAGATCTGATATTGTGCATTCTTGTCCAATTGCTTCTCTGGGGAATCACTCTTCTGTGGACTGACATATTCAGGACGGAGCCACACAGGTGGTGGCGGTGGGCTTCCTTGTGGAGCCGAAGGCTTCGAGGTAGCTGGTGCCTTTGATTTTTCTAGTGCAGCAGCCGGGTGCTTATCTTTGCTCTATTGTTTCGGCTGGTTCAGCTTCGAACTCTTGGACGGGACACCTTGTTCTGGTGTTGTTTGCTTTGGCGGAGTCTTCATTACTCCACTTATACTAGATCATCTGAAAGTACCAAGAATCTCTTCCAAGGTCTGCTCTTTGGACATAAACTCAACGAGTACCTCGGCTTCTGGATTCTTAGTTCTTGCACTCTTCCAGTTCACGAACGCACAGTAACATGCATAAGGATGACTTGGTGAATATTTATAGAACCATACCCGGACAGTTGGTCTTGAACGGTTAACTTAGAAACTTAATGTTGCATCCACTTGCAAAATCTCGGTTAGATTTGCACCTTATGTGGCATTGAATGTGCCGGGAACGACTAGACTAGGCATTAAGTACTAGGTGTGTGGGACGTGATCTTGGTGGCAGCTCGATATTTTCCACCGTAAAATATGTCAAGTCAAATTAACTTTACTTAAATGTTGAGGTGTAACAGTACTGGCAACCGTGTGATAGCCTAGCGTCCAATTAAATGTTGAGTCCGTTACCCGAATCCTGTTATGATCTTAATCATTTCAGTTTTTAATACAGCCAAGTGGATGGGATATTCTTTTAATGCAGGGTTGTGTCAGTGCCGCCCTTTTTTTGAATAACGGCCTTACTAGCCAGCTGCCAGCTGTCATGGTCATTTACTTCCGTCATAATGCGTTGGCTACTCTGACAGTCCGCTTTGCTAGCACCTTTTGTGCTCGTGTTTTCAATTGAGTGACTGCGCTACAGATTTATGCTTTTTGTTGCACCCATTCATGGTCCATAGTCGTCCTGTTTCGTTTGACCGGTACATCTACCTTTCCAGCAGCTCGGGGCACAGCACTTGGCTGCGATGTTTGTTCTTTGATCGACACAGCTACCTCTGGAAACTATGAGCTGCGCAGCTCTTCTTCTTTTCTTTTCTTTTTGCGTGCGGCTTCAACAGTGCTGCGCGGTATATACATTGCTTCATAAAAACATTTCATATAGATTCTTTCCCATTCCCAGTGCCCACTTCCAACTGTACTTAGCACTTAGAAATTTCCTTCTTTCTGATCATCCAAGGATCTGCGAAGCAGGACTATCCTGGTAGGGTTTTAGTCTACTATCATTAACTAAGCCAGGCAATTTATCTCATGCTAATGTGGCTAACTGAGTTGCGCCACCATTAGTAACATGCATAACAGTGTATGGGCCAAGCCAATGCGTTTTAAACTTTACAGGAAATTTCATGAATTTACTATCATACAGGAGGACTAGATCACCTACCTGGAAGGACTTGTTCTTGATGTGGCAATCATGCCATGCTTTTTTGCACTCTTTCTGCACTTGTTGGTGGAATCCTGTGACGAAGCGATCTTCCTTCAAACCAACTAAGTGTGGCAGCTTTTCTTCTAGCGCTGTGATGTCTGCCATGCTTGTAAAAGCAGCTATTCTCAAGCTGGGAACGATATATTCCATTGACATTATTGCTTCTTTCCCGTAAGACAATCTGAACAGTGTATGGCCTGTCAATTTCTTGCATGTAGTCCTGTATGCCCATAACACAAATGGAATCCCGATTTACATTGCATATTTTAGTTAGCGCATTCTCCAACACTTTATTGAATGCTTCGACAATTCCATTCGCGTGTGGGTGATATGGTGTACTATGCTGATGATGAATGTGGAATTCTTCTGTCAAGGCTTCAATAGTTCTATTCAAAAAGTGAGTGCCCTGATCACTCATCAAAATATTTGGGCATCTGAACCTTGTTAGAATGTTCTCATAGATAAACTTTGCGGCTGTAGTTGTGCTACAATCTTTCATTGGTTTCGCTTCAACCCATCTGGTGAGGTAATCAATTGCAGTAATAATGTACCTCACACCAGTTCTTTTCCCTGGTGGGTTAATAGGACCCACAAAATCAATGGCCCATTTCTCAAATTCCTACAAGGTCAACTGTGGATTCAATGGCATTTCGTCCCTGCGCGACGGCCTTCCCGTCCTTTGATAAACATCGCAACTCCGGCAATGTTCTTTCGAATCTTTATGGATAGTAGGCCACCATAGACCTGCGCGCAATATCTTCTGCGCAGTATCTCTGCCTGCGTAGTGACCTCCTGCGACTCCTAAATGTGTAGCATCTAATATGAATGGTTTCTCATGTTCTAATACACATCTGCGTAGTACTTCATCGAGTCCCAACTTGTATAACTGGACCGCAATAATGGTGAAGTTTGCGGCTTGCACTACTAGCTGTTTCTTTTGCTGCGTAGTGAACTCTATAGGTGCAAATCCAGTGGTTAAAAAGTCAATGATGTCCTGATAGTAATCATTGGCAACCTATATAGCAAACAACTGCGCATCAGGCATATTGTCTTCCAGATTGGTAGGCTCTTCTCCTTACTCGATCCTTGACAGGTGATTAGGTCCCAAGTTCAATCTGTCAGGTTTAACTATTATCTCAAAATCATACTCCTGGAAGAGTAACAACCATCTACAGATTCGCCCCCCTAACACTGGCTTATTGACCAGCTATTTCAACTTAGAATGGGTAGTAAAAATTAAGAAGTGCGCACCAAGTAAATAGTGCCTAAACTTTTGTAGTGCATAGACCATCGCGAGGCCTTCTCTCTTAGTAGTGGTGTAATTCTTTTCTGCAGAAGAGAACTTCCTGTTTGAAAATGCAATGGGATGGTCAATACCTCCCTCTCCTGGTTTTGCTAAAACAACCCCCAGTGCTATGCATGACGCATCAACATGTACGTGGAATGGCTTTTCCCAGTCCAGAAAAACTAGGATCAGCGCAGTGACCATTTTCTCCTTCAAGGTGTCGAAACCTTGTTTGCATTCTGCGTTCCAAATGAATGGCGCATCTTTCTTTAGCATCTTCTCCATGGCTGCGGTGAATTGTGCATACCCCTTTATGAACTTCCTATAATAACCGGTATGCCCCAATGTAGTGTGCAGCTACTTGACTGAATTTGGCGTTGGTAAGTTTACAATGACTGCGATCTTCGCAGGATCAACCATCAGACCCTGTTTACAGACAATGTGTCCCAATAGAATCCCATAAGGAACACAGAAAACACAATTTTTTAAGTTCAAAGAGATCTGGTGCTGTCTACACTTTTCCAGCATCATTCGCAGGTTCGCGTAATGATTCTTTAGCAGTTCGAACATAGTCCAATCATCAAAATAAGCTTCTAGGAACTTATGCATGAAATCCTTGAATGATGCGACCACAACTCTAGAAAAGATGGCGGGTGCGTTCTTAAGACCAAAAGGTATCACTATATATTGAACGACCCCCATTCTGTAGCAAATGTAGTCTTGTGCCTATCTGCGGGATCAATTCTTATTTGATGATATCCCAAAAAACCATCAGTAAAGGAATAGGCTTCGTTTCCTCCCACGTTATCAAGCACTTCATCGGTAAAAGGTGTAGGGAATGGGTCATGCATTGACGCATCATTCAGTTTCCTGAGATCCACACAGATCCTAATCTCGCCTTTCGTTTTCTTATCTTGGACAACCATAGGGATTATCCATTCAAATTCTTCAACTGGCTCAATGATTCCTGCCTCTAGCATCTTGTCCAGTTCTGCCCTTACTCTTTCTTTGTATCGCGGGTTCAGTCAATACGGCCTTTGCTTGACAAGCTTCACGCCTGGCTTAAGAGGTATTTTCATAACCCCTAAGTCTCCCAAAATGCCTTTCATCTTTGTAAACTTAGTCGGAAATAGCTCCTGATATTCATGTAATGCATCTGCAATCGCCGCAACAATATGATCATCCCAATAGTCTCCAATAGCTATGAACTTTGGGTCTTCGCTGGTCCCAATGTTCACTTTCTTCGTCTTTATAGGGCCGCTTGTGTATGGGATTTCCATCAGAGGTCCCTCTACGTCGCACACACCTTCCGACTCAGGTATCTTAATGTTGCGCGTGTCCTCCTCATCATTGTCCTCTTTTTCTTCAACATTTTCAGCTAGGTTGTAACATTCCATAGGATGTTCTACCTGTTCCTTCCATTCCATCTGTAAGCTCCTAGGTATGCTTCCTGCGCCAAAGAATTCCTCTAAAGTCATATTTCTATGTGGACACTCTTCTCTGAATATGCACTCCTTAATTATTTGCAAAGCGTCGTGTATAAGTGGGTTGTCATCCTCAAAACTGAAGTCCTTCTGGAAGTTCGCGGTCAGCATGGCCTAATCTGTAGTATCCCTGCGCAACTCCATATCAAAGTACCATTTCTTGGAAATGTCGTCCTCCAGCGTGTGCACAAAGAAATGCACCCACTCTGTCTTTGGTCTCTCCTGCCATGCTTGTGAACAGACCTCAATATGTTGTCTTGGATCTATCTATCCATTATATTTCACAAAATGTAGGGTAACCTTATCAGCAAACCTGATCTGCATTTTAATTCTACATTGATCCCGTGTGTTCAATGTCTGCTTATGCGCATCCCACCATCTGGTAGGTGTCTTGTGCAGTGCCATGTCTAATGCTTGAAAGCGATGTTCTTAATAAATGAATAAACAATAGCAACACCATCATAGGCGGGGATTGGGCTTACCTACTTTCCAATCCAGTGCAGTGACTTTGTTACCTGCGCGCATCTCCTTGCTGATACTTCATGCATGCGGCTTTGCCAATTTTCTAGTCCTGCATCAGAGTCTGAAATGCAAGAGCTGTCACATCTCCAGCTAAGTGTACCATTCGCAATTGGATTGATATAATCCTCTTGGTTCACGGTGATCTGGTACAGTCGGTCCAAATCTTGAGCCCTGGATTCCTCCTGAATCGGCTCGCTGCATCTCTCTCCATCTGCAGGGTCCAATGATGCGATGACCCTCAGGTGCTTTCCTTCAAAGGTCATCTTCTTTGTTTTTAGTTTGATGATAGCGAGGTTATCGATAGCCCAGTCAATTCCTAGCAGCGCAAGGAAAGGCTGACTATCGTCCACAATCGCAATAACCTTGAAATATGCGTGACTCTGCACTCCATCAATGTCAACAATCACATTGGATAATCGTCCAAAGGGTATGACCTTCTCCTGATTGGCCATTCGCAACTGGATAGGTGACCATAACAGCTTTGGTATCCCCATCTGATGCCATGTCTTCTTAGTCAAGACATTGACTTATGATCCCAGATCGAGGATGATCTCATCCATTTCATAATCTCCTATTTGTGCACTGAGTCTCATTTCTCTCCATGTTCTCTTGTGTTTCTTAATATGATAAACTGCGCTATCAGTAGTTTCAGTTTCACTGCACGGTTCATACTGGTCTACCAGCTTCTACAATTCCGCTATAGCATTTGGAACCTTTAATAACTTCATATAGCTTCTAAGGAACTGCACAACAGAGGTGCATGTCTCTGCTGCGTTCTGTCATACACATCGGGCATATCTTCTACATGCGGTACTTCACTGCGTAACAGGATTCTTGGTGATCTAGATGCTGGCTCTTTAAAGAGATCTTGTGCTTCTTTAAAGGTTTCTTTATTTTTCTTCAGGTCGAAGGATGGTGGTTTCCCAATGGCTTTCCTTATCCATATTGTCTCAAGGGGAGTCTTCTTAGTGTTAAAATCTCCAGAAGTCAAAGCTTCTGCTCCTCTATCCCTTCCAGTCACAACACCACTGCGGGTTACTATGTTAATACTTGGGTCCGCCGGTCTCCTTTCTGCCGCGATCAACTGGATATTTGGAGCCGGCACTTCCAGTCGTTTTCTCTTATGCATTTCTACTTCCAACACTAGGCAATATTCAATGACATGATCAAATGAGCTACAATAGTTGCATGTAGTGCATGGGTTGGTATAGTCTCTAGATGCGTGACCTGCTTGGCCACAGTTGTAACAAATTACTTGACCTCGGCCCTGCCCCTGCACTGGACCATTATTTCTTCCTCTCCCGCGGTATCCTCTGCGGCCTCTATATGCTCCTTGATCAGGTTGAGCATTATTCTGTTTCTGCGGAGTCTCTTTTTGGACTTTGTACATTCCTCCATACATATTCTTAATATCCTTCTTTCTTTCTAACATGAGCTCATATGCGCGACAATTAGATTCGTCGTGCCCTACCGACTTACAGAAATTACATTATAAGTTTTTAGGAGTTCTTATGTATTTCTATATCATGTGACAGTCTTCTGGCTGACGTCCCCTGGTACTGTAAATCTCACACCATAACCCTGGGTGCGGATTCAATAGGTTTGGTCCACCCATGTTGAGGAACTCTTGGAATAAAGGACAATGATCCTTAGTGTTTCCTTCTCCCTTACAACCTGTGCACCATACTTCCTTTCTCTCTTGCTTTCCTTGCTTGATATCTTGTAATTGTAGTGTCAGGGTAGCTAACTGGTTCTGAATCTGAGACATGCCAGTGTTATTTTCTCCGATCGGTGAATCTTCCAGCTTCATTGCAATCTCCAAAGCTTCTGGCTGCAAATTCTCTTTTTGCTGCATCAATGGTTGTCTGACATGTGGCAACAGCGTGGCTATAAACCATTCCTTATTCTGCTGTGGTGGAATAACAAAGCTTACTTGGTATAGCAGTGTCTTCAATTTCTGATCAAACTCCCAGACTGTCTCGTTAGGTTGTTGTTTGATCTCTTTCAACTCTGTTATACACTGTGACTCTGATTTCGGCTTCTTAAATTCTGATAGGAGTGCATCTTGATTTCCATCAGGGTTCTTGGCTGTCCCTGCGAGTATTTCATGAACCAATGCAAGGTTCTATCTCTAAAGGTGGTAACGAGTTGCGCTTGCTTCACATCGTCGTCCTGAACTTGTTTTACACTCGATACGGCTTCATATGGAAACCAATGTTGATCAGGGTTCGCTAGACCCGTTCCTTTGAATATCGGTAGCTTAATGTCCTCTATCATGCTTCTTCTAGGTGGTGGAGGGTTCTGCACGACGAAAATGAATGTGGTATTGTGCTGAATGTTCACAACTGGCTGGATTTGTGGAATGAGAGGTGCAGTGTTCACAACTGGTGGATTCTGGGGCATAATAGGCTGACAGGTTGCAGATAGAGGTGTGGTTTGGCTATCAGGTTCAGCTTCTGTATCAATATCTACGTGGAGCCCAGGTCTACTAGAATCCTTCTTAGGGGTATACTTATATCTTTTTCCACAAACTTTACAGCAATCTAAAAACACCTTTCTCAACTAAGAGCATCTTAATGTATAAACTGAAGTTGTTCAAGTACTTGCCTCTGATTCCTTTGAAAAACTCTCTTTCGGTTGCGCTGTAGGACTTTAGCATGTCTAGAGTGAACTGCGTTACAAAGCTTTGTAGTGTGCTGTCAACCCAAAATTCAACTGCGCGTACGAACGAATTATCCAATTCTTTGATCTTTTCGATAAGCTCCGGTGTCCACTTGGTCGGCACGCTTCGCGCTAGACAGGTTCTGTGCTCAATGAGCCTTGACAACCACTCGTGTAGCTCATTTCCTAAAGATGCCCAGAATACCTCGTGAACGTCTTTCCACAGGTACTTATTCAACCAGTCAATGTCAGAGAGATGTGGGTGTCTGTTTTCTTTTCTTGCAAAGTCTCTCTCTATCTTACCACACCAAGCCCAGATTTCTTCCTTGTCCAGATACCAAATTTCGACGCCCAACTCGACTTCTTCTCCTTCACACATCATGACTTCAACTCATCACGGATTCTTAGCATGGCAATGGAACCATTTGTTGGCTTACAAACTGAGCTAGAGGTTTTCAAATATAGACCCCGGGTTCAGCAACAAAACCCCTTCTCACCGGCTTTTTCGGAAACAGCCTACGTGCAGGTTGAGGTCTCACCCGAGGTGTAGCAATGGGAGCACTGCGAAATCAAGTTTCCATAGTGAGGTGATGAGTTGTTTGGACGGGACTCCTGCGCAGCGCATTGCAGGGTGCACGCTGCAACCTAAAGGCTACGTGATGATAGGCTGCATCGCAACCTTCGCTTCTACCAACTGAAGTACGTGCTCAACCAGTGTATCTATGGAATGCGTGGTTCGGACGAGATCTAACCAATAGGACAACGCAACTGACTTATACGCTTCCTCTTCCAATCTTTATTCTTATGCAGCTTCACTTAGCTCTTAAACATCCATCTATTGCTTTAGATTAATTAACCTTATAACGAATACAGTTGACAAAACAGACACTGTTGGCGCAGCTTGTGTTGTGCGTCGAAGGGTTGTAAACTCTAAATGTTACCTACACTTGTGATCATTCTATAAACCGATGCATTCACAGACTTAGAATACTGAGCATTCGACATTCATTCATTCCATCAATACCTAACATATTATCCCCATCTTTCTCCTATGGCGAATACATATAAAAGTATTAACATACAACTATAAACGATAATCTAGACATTCCAATTAGATAAATAAGTAAAAGTAGATGCAGAACAATCACACTGCACAAGATTCAACGTGGTTCACCCCCCCCGGATGGAGGCTACGTCCTCAAGAAATGTTGTTGTATTAGTCTTTTGGGAAGGGTACAACAGTTCTTAGTCTGCGCACACAGCTGCAGACTCTCTTCTCTCTCAACAGGCCTCTACGCACTCAGCTTGCAGAGCCTTTACAAAATGTTCCTCAACAGGAATTTATCAAATTAGGAATAAGAACAATATAAAACGAAGAGTAACCCTTTCCCATACAAAATTGCCTTATTTATAGATCATCGCCCGTAGGTCATGTCTTTTCAATTCATAGGCGATCACCCTTAGGTTTACAAAACATGGCGTGGCTAACTTCCAACCTAAATGTCGCCATCGACAGCTTGCTCCTCCTGCTCCAAGCCTTCCAGCTGGGCCACTCGTGGCTCACACGTTCTTCTGACAATCGTAGTCCTCAAAACGGTTACACTGCATCGTGGCCTGTCCCTTTCCGCCCTTCCGCCTTCCTGTCGTCGTCGGCGTAGTGTCCTAGCTTCTTGACTGCTTGCTGCCACTCTCCTTGATAGGTCGCTTTCTTCTGCCTTCAACTTGTTCCTTACTCAAAATAGGTCACTTCCTCGTCTAACCTTTACCTATATTTCTTACCAAAAGTAGCGGTTGCACAGATCCTGCGCGCCTGCGTCAAAACTGCATCTCCTCTCCGAGCTGCGCACTCCTCGTAGTCCTGTCTTCCAACTTCATAGCCCAAAAAGTTGCGCAGCTCCAAAATTGTGCCTACTTGGGCCACGCCCAACCATCAGAGCCCAAGGTTGTAGCACTGGGGCTACTTGGGACAAAGTAGAAAGCATCATAGCTCTGTAAATTATTCCATGAGTTACTTCTATTAAATTTGGATGTTTTATGTTTTATATGCATTCCTATGATGTCTAATAAATATCTTTATAATGCACAGTGGTTGCAGTTGATAAAACTTGGATAGTTGTAGTAGAAGCAACATACAAGGAAAATAAAATGGTGACTGTGAATGATGCCCAAGATCCTAGTAACATGGTGAAGATGCGCTAGGAGAAAATGTGCAAGCAGATCATGCAAAGATTGAATCCAATGGGAGAATGGAGCACATAACTCCCCAAAACTTGGTTGAAACCATGATAAGCTTTAATGAAAGGTTGATGAAAGCTCAGGAAGAACAGAATCAACTCAATGCTACTATTTTGCAAAGCCTCACTGATATGCAGCAGAGGGTAAACCTTGGGTCCGACCCCAGGAACGTAGGTAAAGAAGGAAGGGGTGCAAAAAGTCTCTCTAGAGGACGTTCTAGGAAGATGACTCCAAGCCCAAGAAAGAGTTGTGTGAGCAAAAAACATAACACGCCCTCCTCAAGATATTCTTCTAGCAGGTCGTGTGACCCAAGTGGCCCTTGAAGAATCCCAAGGCATACTTCTAGCAGGTTTGATGGAAGAAAGAGATCCAAAGGAATGCCACGGGGAGAATTTAGGAAGGCAAGGCCTTCCACATTTGATGGAGAAAGTAAGACTAGCCAAGAGGCAGAGGCATGGCTTCTAAGGATGAAGAAACACTTCAGGATCCATGACTACTCTGGAAATGAAAAGGTTAGAATTGCCATTTACAATCTAAGTGGAAGAGCTTCAATTTGGTGGGAGCACCTCATGCAAGTGAAAAGGATCAGTGAAAGGAGGATCAATTGGGAGAGATTCAATAAGTATTTCAAGGAAAAATACCTATCAACTACGTATTATGACAACAAGAGGAAATAATTCAATGAACTTAGGTTGGGACATTCATTTGATGAGACTGGAACCCACATAGATCATAAGGCCACATTCAATGAGCCCTCTACCTCTTAACTCTCCTCCACATGCCTTTCCATGCAAGTAACACTGCCACGCATCTTGAATTTCAAGAATGGAGCTTGGGTAAAATGATTCCCCCCAACAAAAAAAGGGAGAGACGAAGGGGTTCAAAACCATGCACCTCTTGGGGTGGACGAACCCCTTTCCTTCTACTACTTCTTGTAAGGATTGTTCTGCCCTAGAGGGGGATGATCATATAATACTATTGTTCCATAATCAAGCCACGCCCCTTGATTTTCCTTTTGGTCACCATGCTCGTTGTTTTCACGCTTCATGTGCAATAAGTCAACATTATTAGGGGAGGTCATAATACGCCTTTGAACTCTCCTGCAATAGGAAGAGATTTCCTTGAAAGGACTACTCGTTTTTTGAATCATAATTCGAGAGTCACCCAAAACAAGAAGGTTCTATATTTCTAATCCATTTGCAATATCCATCCATTTCAAAATGGCCAACCATTCCACTTGATTGTTAGTTTTTATCCCTGGTCCCCAAGCATAAATTTTCATTATTTTTCCCTCAAGATCCAAGAGGATCCTTCTTGCGCCCACCACCCTTGTTTCTACTCTACAATATTAATTATGTAATATTGTAATTTTATTTTTGGTAAGAACAATAGTATGCAATAGATGGTATGAATACGTGAAAGGAACGGTTTTCCAAAGATCAACCTTATCAATGTCCATTCCAAGGTAGTAGTAGCGAGCAAACCATTCTTCAATTCTTGCATTTGTATATTTTTCAAGTTAAGATAAAATTTCTTCATACATATATTTAATTCTTGAATTTTATTTTTTATTATCATTTTAACTGTAGTGGCAAAAAAAAGTGTAATAAGAATCACGAATACCATGAATCACTAGTACCACCTTTTTCAAACAATCATATAATTTTTTTAATTTATTTTCAATTATTATTTTTGTGTTGAAAAAATGTAATAAGACATAAAAAGGAAGAAGTTAATTACCTTTAAAAAATAATATATATATATATATATATATATATATATATATATATATATATATATATATTGTCCTTGGGAATCGACAACTTCGACGGGGATAGTACTCACGTGACACGAGGTCCAAGGATCCAATCACACTACCATTATAACCCTAGGTGCATCCACAAAGCCCGAACCATGGCGCACATGTAAGTTTGGGGGGGGGGGATTTGAACTTGAGACCTTCTATTTACAAACCTTTTACAACTTTTCATCTTTACCACTTGCTCTGCCCCCCCCATGGGAAAATATCATTTTAATATTATTATATGTAAACTTTTTAATTTATAACCAAGGTACAAATGACTTATCGTGAATGAACGACATCTTTAATACAGAAACAAGTACAAGGATATAATTCAATGGCGCGCCTCTTTCGATGCAGATCTAATGGCATAATGAGATGTTGACATCATCTAGGTGGAATAGGCTATAGCTAATGCAACTGTGATATTTTAGTCCAATGTATAATTATTTCTTATTTCTTAGTAAACCAATATATTAATTAATAACAATAATAATAATCATATAGCATTTGAAGTATAATAAAAAATATTTTTTACTAAGTTCACATAGTGGTGTTATGTGTCTCTCTATTGTTGAGTCACATTATCACCTTAGAATTTCCTAATTTTGTAATCCAGTTTGAGTGTTCACAAGAAAGATCCATCTTAAACTCGAATCTACCAAGCACCGAGAAGGATCAAATTTATTGAGGTATAATTATTTTTACCATTTAACTCCATGTCATTTATTAGTTTCATTAAAAATAATTACACCTCAATGAATTTGATATCTCTTGGGTGCTTGGCAAATTTGGGTTTAAGATGGATATATGTTGGTTTCATTTAATTATATATATATATATATATTTTTTTTTTTATTTTTTTTTTTTCCAAAAGAAAAAAGCGTAATTCCTTTCATCCAAAGAGATCCGAATTACATTCAGTATTCACTGTACAGTGAATTATCCAAGACCAAAAAAATTGGTTCACTTGATGAGACTGTTACGTCTACTTTCAAAATGGATAATATGATACTTACCAGTTTTGTCCAAAAAAATCTAGTTCTGTCCCACCGGACTATTTTGCTTTTACATCATCATAAGATTTACAAAAATACTTCATTGTCGTATATAAAATACTACAGAATATACATAATTTAAAGAAATTCGATGCATTCTTGTCAAAATATATAACTAACATCATATTGTGCATCAGTCAATAAAGGGTCTGTGATAGTATTCTGTTCACTATCCATCAATTTCTTCCTCTACTTTCCAAGTGCCGAAAACCATGAGCTGCCCTTCTTTGGATGCCTGGTCCGCTTTTTGGTTATTTTCCCTGTAAACATGTCGACGTGTGAATGAGTCAAAGGATTGTTTGACCAGCTGAATAGTGTTAATAACATTTGCAAGTCTAAGAACTCTGCAGGCTTGAGTTTGGTTGGTCCAATTTATAACATTCAACGAATCTCCAAAAACCGCCAACCTAGATATACCCCTCTCAGCAGCAAAAATGAGTAGTAATTTTAAACTCATGACTTCTGCAAAGTTATTGGATCCCACTCCAAGGCCCATCGTGAGAGTAAAGAAATGAGAATCAGAGATGTATAAGATTGCTCCCCCACCACAAATCTCATTGCTAGCAGCTCCGTCAAAAAAACCCCATGGATAAGATTTATCAATCTCACCTTCCATGTCCCGTCTCTGTTTAGCAACCCTTACATATTCGGGACTAGCTTGATAAATGCCCACAGAATTTGCACAAATAATTTCCGGTAGACATGGTTTTTCCTGAAATATAGCCCCATTCCTTGCCAGCCAAATCCCCCATATAATCAGCAATGGTAAAATCTTCTGTTTTTTATTTGTTGTCCATCTCCACCAGTTCTCCCAAGCAGTTTCCACAGAGTTTCCTTCCCATCTACAGTCAAAGCCGACCAATTTAGTGCATTCTTTCCACACAGCAATTGTGAACGGGCACTTGATGAAGAGGTGTGTTATCGTTTACGGTTCCTTCTTGCACATAACACACCAGCCCGAGCCCTGGAAATTTCTCTTCTGCAGAATATCCCAGGTCGGAACCCGATTCACTAGTGCACACCACATAAAAAGTCTGTTTTTTGATGGGCATTTAAGTTTCCAAAGTGATCTCCACCACCAGATCTCATCCCCAATAGCTTCTCCTGCACTAAGCACTAAGTAACCCATCTTTGGTGTGTAAATCCCCGCCGGATCAAGTTCCCAGGTCAATACATCCTCCTGTTCCGATAGGTGAATATGAGCCCTATTCAAACCGCTGATATAGTTATTCAGATATACAGCCTCAATATCCCCCAATCCCAACATTTCTGCATTTTTCCAATGTTGTATCCGCGGGTCATCGTGTCTCTGATCAGCCAAATGATTAAGAGTGAGGATTCCCCTATTTTCCAGAGCATTTACAACATTATCAGGCATCAAATGCAACCATTCACTCCCGATCCATGGATCTCTGCCAACTCTCACCTTTTCTCCATTACCCACATCCCAGGCCAGATTATTCTCCACCAGAGTGAAAGATTTAACCACAGCTTTCCAAATCACAGATCCCCCGATATGAGACTTCCGAGGGCTCCTAATCCATTCTTCCAGACTCATGTCTGATAGATACTTCCCTTTTATAACCCTGGTCCATAAGTTGTTAGTTTTGATAAGTCTCCATCCTCCCTTAGCTGCCAAAGCTTGAGCAAATAGAAAGATGTTTTTTAATCCCCACCCCCCTAGACCTTTAGGTACTGCAATTCTCTTCCAGTTGACCCAAGGGGTTACCTGACCCTCCTTCTTTCCACTCCACAGGAATCTAAAGCATAACCGCCTGATAAATTCAAGGATTCCTTTGGGTATCCAAGACAAAGACATCCAGTAAACTGGAATAGCTTCCAAAACGGCCTTAACCAGAACTAGCCTACCAGCTCGCGACATCCACTTATGACTCCAAACATTCAATCTTTTCTCCACCTTACCAATCAGCCATCTCCAATCCTTTTTAAGATATACGTTTGCTTTAAGGGAGAAGCCCAGATATTTCAAACCTTCGTCCAGTCCTGATAAATTAAAAGGGAAAAGATCAACAAGAGCCCGTTCCTCTTCCGGTCGCAGCAAATGGGTAGTAAGAGAGGATTTTTCAGAATTTATATCCATCCCCGTAGCTTTAGAGAAGAGTTCCAAGATCTCCTTCAGAGTCCTAGTATCTCTTCGATCACCTGAGCAGAAGATGATAATGTCGTCCACAAATAAAAGATGAGTAACAAATAACTTCTCTCCAATGCCAATGCCATTAAATCTCCCCTGTAATTTAGCATCGAGTATAGCCCTGCTCAAACCTTCTACCACCAGAAGAAAAAGGAGGGGGGAAAGTGGACAGCCTTGCCTAAGGCCTCTTTCCGCATGAAAAAGGGGGGTGGCCGCTCCATTCAATAACACAGAGAATGATATAGTAGTTATACAAGACATGATCCATCTAATAAAATTGATACCAAAACCCAAATGTGTAAGAAGAAGCCGGATATAAATCCAACTCACCTTGTCGTATGCCTTGGACAAATCAATTTTAAGAATAGCTCCTTTGATATGACGAGTCTTCAAACTGTGTAGTCCCTCCTGAGCCACCCCAATAGCCTCATGTATCTGACGACCTTCAAGAAAGCCAAATTGTTCAGCTGAAATATGCTTTGATAGTGTAACCTTAAGTCTCCGAGCTATGACCTTCGAAACAATCTTGTAGATACAATTGCACAATGAAATAGGTCTGAATTCAGATAGAGTAACCGGATTATCAGTCTTTGGAATGAGGGCTATAAAGGTAGAATTGAAGCAAGCCGGTATCTTCCCATTTAATCGAGTATCTTCTACCACCTGTAGAAGATCCAACCCCAAAACATCATAAAGATCCAGAAAAAATTCAACTGTCCATCCATCCGGCCCAGGGCTCTTGTCTTTCTGGAAACTTCCAAGGACCTCCTTTAACTCCTCCTCAGTTACTGCACTCATCAGTCTCCTATTATCCTCCTCCTCAGCAAACCTCGGAAACAATTGAGCTATCCTTACAACTTCTGCGATAGAGGCCTGGGCAGGTGCCTTAAACAAATTTTGGAAGTGCCCCACCCCGCATCTAGCTTTACCTTCAAAGTCAAAATGTTCAATGCCATCTTCATCTTTCAAGCTCCAGATAGTATTGATCGACTTCCTCCCCCTGGCATATGCATGAAAGAATTTAGTATTCTCATCGCCACATTCCATCCAAATCGCCCTACTCTTGAGTCTCCAGGTTTCCTCCTTTTCCATCAAAAGGTTATTTCTAGTGCCTTCCAACCTGGCCATTGCAGCCTTTGAGTCCCGAGTCAGTAGACCTCCTCCATCCCCTTCATAGATCTGTAATAGTTCAGCCTCAATCTGTTGCAAAGCATTATCCTCCCTCTTTTTCTTATCAATAGCCCACACTTTGACAGCTCCTTTTATTCGTTGAATGTTCTCAGCAAATTGAAAAGCCGCGGTGCGTTCATGATCCACATCATACGACCTCCAAAGGTCCAGAAAGAGACTTTTAAAAGAATCATCACTTAACCAATTCTTGTTAAACTTAAGAGAACTAGGGGGATTGATTGGTCCTCTCCTGATCTCAAGAAAGATAGGGAAGTGATCAGAATCCCCTCCGCTCCCTACCCACTGTCTGAGTTGAAAAAACCTATCCACCAACCGTTCAGCCACCAGGAACCGGTCCAATCGTTTAGCCACCCGAGCCTCTCCACTCCTATTATTCCTCCAGGTGGGTTTCAGCTTGATAGGTTCAATATCCAATAAGTTTTTACGAACCAACACCTGTTGAAAGTATCCAGCCAATGGATCCACATGCGCTTGAGGGCCCCAAATTTCAGATTGCCCTAATGTAAAATTTAAATATCCCCCCACCACAACCGATTCACCATCCAAGAGCTGATCCCGCAGAAGTGAATCCCAGAAGGGAACTCTATTTACATAGGGCCCATAGACATTAACCACAGTGAAACAAGTACCCAAGTCAACAGAGAGAAATTCCGCTCCCAACACAGAAGCCATCCCCCAAGCATTGATGAGTTTAATCGCACAGTTCTTCCATCCCACAGCCAAACCCCCAGAGCGACCCCTAACATCCAGAGTCACAAAGGTCCAACCAGCCATCCAAAGTTCCAGTTTCTCCTTGACGATAACACCTAACCCTAAAGTCTCTTGTAGCAGAATCACATCAGGGTGTTCAAGAGTAAGCACCCTCATGAAGGTTGATTTCTTTTTAGGCCCAGCCAGACCCCGACAATTAAAGGCCATGATCTTCATATCTGAACATGCGTCCGGGCATTCACTGCTCTAAGTGCCCTCTCAATCGAAACTTGTTTCCCAGCCCGAAGATCTAATCTGGCCCTATTCTGAGCCTTAGATAAATGAGACCTGCGACCTCTGCCTCTCCGAGCCGGCGCCTTCTCTTTTCCTAAACCCCCCCCAGAAATTTTAGTGCATGATCGAAGATTATACCCCGATGCAGAAGACTCGGGTGAGGAGGGCTCAGAGTATTCATCCACCTTCCCAGGATCTGGTTCAATAGTAGTCAAATTTCCCTCCAAAAGGAGAGAAGGCAAAACAGGGTTGAGAACAGAGGTTTCGTCCACCGTGTAATTTAAACCCTCACAAGGGACCGAAGAAAGTGTAAGGGGAAGAGTTGCAGAGTGTCCCGACAAGGATAAATTTTTCAGCCCCTCTACCCAATCAATCCCATCCACAGAGCACTAATTGAAAAATAAATGAACAGAGGACGTTAAAGAGAAAGAAGGAATACCCGTAAAAGAAGGTCTCGGCACATCAGTCACAACCAATGGAGCAGAACAAAGTAATTCTTCAGCAGGTGCAATGTTATTTTCAGCTTGATTGTCCCACAACACTACTGTATCCTGGCAAGAAGGATCAATTCCACGACTATCCGGTCACCACCCGAGTCCTCCATCACAGGCGACGAATCATTGCTCATCAGGTCCAATGGTTCACCCAGAACTTCCATAGCAGTGGGATTTCTATTTCCCCCATTGAGAGTGCGAACCGAAAATCGACAAGCAGACACTGGGTGTCCATAGGCATGACACCGCCTGCACCTAAAAGGCACATTCTCATAATCCAGCATCTGAGGAATACTAACAGGTCCCCATTCCAAGTTTATGACCTCCGGTAGTCCATCACGGATATTTAAATTGACCAAAATTCTTGCAACTTGTTTGTAATGTGTCTCCAAAAAGGAGAGATCAGCCTCCAGAAAATTTCCCAAAATATCCCCAATTCTTCGAAAATGGCTAATATCCCAAAAATGCAGAGGAAGTCCCGGTAATCTTACCCATACCGGAATCAAATCAACTCTCTCCCGACTAGCATCAAAGAGAGTATGCCAGGGCTTCAACAATACTGGCGAATGATCCAAGTGCCAATTCCTGTCGAGAATTTTGTGTAGATCAACCTCAGATTGTAGTACCACCGCAAACCATCCTCGTAGCAGCATGTCTACCTCAGGTGTGTAACCTAACACCTCGCGCCAGTGTGATTCCACCCACTCCATCACAGTAGGTCGAGCAAAAAATTTTCCCATAACCCTACCCACCAGCGTCAAACGAGACATCTCAAGGACTCGTTCCCAGGCAATATCCTCGCCTACAGCATAACTACCCACAATGCGGGTTTTAATCCAACTCCGTTTTCGTCGCCTGCTGGATCCCTTATGAACAGCCCTGACCCCGGATGTATCCCCCACCTTAAACTTCGTAGACCCAACAACCGCAGGCGGGCTTTCAAATCCTCGGTGTTCTAAAATCCCCAAAGGCACTCACACATCCACTTTCGTTCCACCACAATCCGTCCCACACGGCTGCTAAACCTGTCGAGCCACACCCTCATCCGCAATCTGTTCAAAACCGGCCACCGCTTCAAAACCCTCCTGCAAACCAGATACCGAAAACCCTAGATTCCGAGCAAAAAATTCTCCAGCCTCCCTCCAACTCGAGCTACCCAAAATGGCCACTGACATTCCATCATTGTCCAGATAATCCGGCAGCAGGCTATGTGGAGGGAAAGACAGGTATTCCGAGGGTGAGAAACCATTTACCGGCCTCACCTGCCCCACACCGGTTGAAACAGTTCCATCAGGCCCCAACATTGGGATTTCCTCCAGGCCCTCCATCTGCCCTCCACCTGGCACCCCCCAGACATCCTGTGCCTCCAGCTGGTCACCAGTATAGTCTACCATTTCCACTTCCTCCAAAGAAGCCATAACCACAGAGAGCAGCTGCAAACCCTACCAATAACCCCAGTTCACCGACACACCAGCTCCAAAGCAACTGACAGGCAAAAACAAAAGAGGATCGATACAATAGTTTAAACAAAACTAACCCCAGTATCTTCCTCCAGCCATCGTTATCCAGTACATGAAACGGAGATGTGATAGGGTGAGTATTGGTCAACATGACCTCACCCCTGCCGTGACGGTGGCTCCCAGCTACCCAGCTCAAGCTGTGAAACCCTACCTGCACGCCGCCGCTCCCTGTTCCCAATAACACTAAAATTGTTTATATATATATATATATATATATATATATATCAAGTGTTTTTTTTAATGCATAACGTTAGGAATGTGACAACTTCTCCCCCATATTCGGCTCTAGAGCACCTCGCTTCTCTCAATGCAATAAGTGGAAGTGAAGTCTTCATAAAATGCAATAACTATTGTGAAAAAAAAATGCTATTTTTTTAATTAATTTAAAATTTTACCTTTTTAATATTAGTATTAACATAAAATAAAAATAATTAGTTTTATTAAATATTCAAATTTTTTTGTTTGTTTGCTCGAATCTCCTTGACTTGAGGGAGTGGTCTGAGAAACCACGACCCAGGGGCATCTTAGCTGTCAAAATCACCCGGGGATCGCACCTGGCCTGGACAGCACTAGCCTCAACTTGACTGGGTTTTTCAGTGTCTCCTCCCAACTAAGTCACCCCTAAGGGGAATTGAACTCGGATCGCCTTGCTGACGAGACTCACACCTTAACTGAGTGAGCTAGTGGGAATTGACATTAAATATTCAAATATGAATACATCATGTATTTTATAATTAATTTTATTAATTATACAAAAACTAATACATCATATTATATTGTTTAATTTTTTTCTTTCTCACATTTTTTAAAATTTAATAAATTATGAAAAACAATATTGTTAAAAAAACAAAAAATAAGCACCCCGGATGTAGGTGGTGAATTGCATGTGCAGGAGGCCATCACAAGGACAGATGGCGAACCAACTCCTACGCGTGCGACATGCGAGAGTTTATGAAGGCAGGTGGCTATGTTTATGAAGCTTAATGGGTTTATGAAGGTGATGATTGTCGCATGGGGAGCATTCATGCGAGCGGAGAGTTGTGAGGAGTTTGAGGTGAAAGGTGGTACAAGCAGTCGACAAGCTACTACAACAGCCATTATGGATTTATGTGGGTGGAATGTCATTAAATTGGTCGACAAGAGGTCAGATTTCACTGTTTTGGGCAATATTTCTTTCGTTATAACGTTCGCTGCTTCAGGCCTGTTGTTTCCTTTACATCGGTCGTGTGGTGGTCATTATGGGATTCATGCACGGTGGTGGAAAGGGACCCAGGAGCCTGGAGGACGAGGAGAGTGTATTGGGACAGAGAAGCAAGGGCAATATGGAGGATGAGGGGATGAAGGGAGTGGAGGAAGCCTGCGGGCGACGTAGGGTGAGTCGTGAGCAGCTTAAAGCAACCCAGGTCACTTAGAACTCCCGTACGACTATACCTATGTCAATTCGAGCAGATGTTGAAATGATGGAGGAGGGATTATGGCACGAGGTGGAGAGTGTGAGCCCATCGGTGGCAAAAGCTGTGCAGGAGCCTTGGATTCGAGATCATGGGTCCTCGCAGGGCCGCCAGGGCCTGTATGAGAGGACTATCACTTTGTACTGGGTGGTAAAGAGTATGTTGAGTCGTGTGTTACTGGAGCGCGAGGAGAAGGAGTAGGTAGAGGATGTTCCGATGGATTTCTGGAAGGAACTCTACGTGGACACCTAGTTGTTGCACATAAAGATCGACGTAGTGGTGCAAAAGTTGGGTCTCCCTTTCTTGTCGAAAATGGGGAACTTCGAACCTTCTGGGGAAAGCAAACCGACATGGGGTGAGCAACAGACTGACATTGCTCGTCTCAACGGCTCTTTCCCACTGAAATAGGGTAATTCTGGGTTCTGAGGCTGAGGTCTCTATTTTTTTGGTTTTTTGTAATCAGTGTTTTGTCTTGTGGTTCTACTATGACGGATGTGTTGGGTTAGCCTAGAAGATGGTATGGGGGCCTTGGCAAGTTTGATTTTGTCGTCTTTATGTTGTTTCCATTTTGATATGTTCATAGTTTGGGGCCTTGGCAAGTGCCGAGGCGGTCGGTTCTATGATGGTTTCGTTATGTTTTGTTAAAAAAAAAACTCTTCGTAGCTATACTTGTAAGCTATGTTTTCTCCTTTGGGAGAGGGGCTGTAGGAAAATTGTTATATGTCTCTTGGGTTGCTCTGTGATGACTAGTTAAGATTGCAATGATGGACACTCAGACTGCTGAAAGTTGTAACCTTTTTTATGTATACTCTGTTAATATGACATATCTTACTTATATTTTTTTTTTTTGTTAAAATAAGAATAAATTTTCAAGATCTCTATGGTATTGGAAGTTTCTTAAAACTTTGTGAGAAAGATGATACTCAAAATTTTGTTCATATGAAAAACACTTTTTCTTAAAATGTATATCAATATCAATTTGACACTTTCAAAAAACTTATTAAAATATTGATCTTCCCAACGTTTTAACCATTAAAATTAAGGTTAATTAGGAATTCCACAAAGACTCTTTCTTCTATAGCTTCCACCTTCTAGTTGGAGCAAATAGCAACGTTGCAACCTCATGGCTCTTGTTTATTTATTATTATTTTTTTTAATTTTTAAAAGCAAAATCATATATGGGGTTGGTCTTTGTTTTGGTCAGTCATTTCCTTTAGAAAAAACCTAAAATAAATCCATTCATAAATAAATTTGAATTACAACATTTTGATTTTGGTTTAAAATATTCTGAAATGAATTTGACGTATTCAAAAAAACTTTGAATTGCATCATTTTGATTTTGGTTTGAAATATTGTGAAATGAGTTTGATGCATCTAAATAAATATTTTCTTTGCAAGTATCTAAAATAAATGGATTAATAAATAATTTTTAATTGTAAAATTTTGGTTTTGACTTAAAATATTAACTTCATGAAACTAATTTAAAATATATAGAAGTTCAAAATGGCCTTTATTTTTACATTTACAATAATTCTAATGAAACAAGGGCCGAGAGAAAAAAGTCTCTGAAAAGAAAAACCAACAAAATTTGGGTCTTGTACCATTAAAAGATTAAATTAGAATGAATTTAACTTCTCTCTATAAAATGACTTTTATTTATAAATTAATAAAAAATAAAAAATAGAACAAACATTATTTATTTATTTTAATTAATAATAATTACACATTTTAAACCAAAATACTTAAAAACATGGGCTAATAAATCCTCGAAGAACCAAGCCTTTAATACTAAGGAATTGTGCTTTACATTACAAGTCCAAAGGCTCTAACATATTCCTTTGAAGAAAATATGCCCCACACATAAGTAATAAATAAAGTCAAATTAAAAGGGACTAGCATATTGTTATGATGAAGAAAACATGTAAAAAACCATAAGACAAAAAGTTTTATTCCATTTCTCTCTTTCTTTTTTTAGTACACTATAGCATTATTAGATTCACCTATCCCACCAATCCATGCATTCTCTATTTTTCAAGCTTTGTCAATGGAGTCTGCAAAACCTTGAGGGTTTTGTTCATTTGCATGTCCTATTGTATGATATGAGTGTTCTCACTTCTAATCTTTTCTATTTGTATGTTGCAAAGCAGAGATGGATGATATAATATGATCACTCTAACTTTTTATATTTCATGTTTCTACATGTGATCTTTGGTAGCGGTCAAATAGAAATTTGTTTAACCAAGTTTTATGACCACAGCTTTAACCATGCTCACTTGACAACCATTGAGTAAACATGAGAAATAGGGTCCAACATTCTTCATGATGGTTGGCAATGCTTGGCTCAACTTGTTCTCAAAACTTCAAACTTCTTCACAATAGAAAATTAGTATGAAAAAAAAGTTCAATTATTAGATTCCAAATGTTTACAAAATTTGGATAAGCCAAAATAATTTTAATTCAAAAGCTAATATGATATATTTACTTGTTTCATTGTTAACTTCTTAATATAGAGATGATGAATCGTTTCTTCTTCAAAGCAAGGATAAAGAATTAGATCCACCATCGTATTTTTTAGTCAACCACTCAATAAGAAATAGGCTTGCTTTATAATTTTTGAATGCAACTTAACATATATGCATTTATGTTTTTTAAAAGAAAAGAACACAAGTTATTTTGTTATTTTAGTTTCCCAATAATATATTAACAATTTTAGTAATTAATGAGATTTTTTTTTTAGCAAGAGGACTCTCAACCATATTTTTTGTTTCCAAAACATTCACTAATCATTTTAAAAATATGCATAATCCTTTTAAATAATAATAAAATAAATAAAAAAACAAAAAGCTCACGATCTAAAAGAAATTATCATGCTATGCCATGAAGAACCATCTTTACACAATATTAACTTAACGAAACCACTAGAATTATCCCATATATATCACAAGCTATGTATGCAAAATGATTTTGTCTAAGAAGCTAACATTACGCTCAATAGTCGTAATTCAAGGATTGACCTCAATCACTAATCATAAACAAAGAACATATTATTCGACAAAATTGTGATTAAATGTTTAAAACCATGATGAATAGAATATGTACTTCTATTAATTTATTTTTCGAGAAAAAAATATTTATGTTTCGGATAGAATATACATTATGTGGTCTTTTCGGACTGTTCAAAATATACAAAATCAAGACCAGCCAAGGTATTAAACCTGTCTCTAGCATAACAAAAAAGGACAAGAATTGAACATATCTAATGAATTGGCCTAGCATCGGGTCCTTCATGAAACAAAAAATAACATTCAATACCTATTACACCATCAAGATTATATATGATCATAATAGACATAGCATGAGTTTTCAGTGATAATGAAAATCCATAGCTTCTACCTCTTGATTATCTAAGGACTTTGTGAAACAAAAGGCCCCCAACCTCAAGGTAAGCGCCTCCTTTGATAGTTCATTTGCCTTGCTATTCAGTTCTCGGTATACATGGAGGAACACAATTGAGTGAAACTTTTGTATGGATAGCAAACTTTGTTAATTTTTCATCATTTAATTCAATATGATATAGGATCTTAACTGAAAGAACAACATGTACAGCATATCAAACATAAGAGACAAGAGACAAGAGACACAAAGCATTTCACCGGGGAAAACCAAGAAGGTGAAAAACCTCGCAACTTCCTCAGAGATAGAATAAGCACCAATACAAATATCACCAAGATGAATCCCCAAAAGATAAATTTCTGCAGTAGATACTCCTCCTCCACTTGTGTGCACTCCTCCTCTCTCTCACTAATGTGAAGTGAGTGAGTGAGTGAATAGAATGAGAGAGTCACATTCTCTATTTATACAATGACTTGACCTGCCTTTAACTCTAACTGGGTCGACCTCCCTTAGGAGAGTCTAATAACCCATTACCACATGTCACTGGGTCGACCCCACTAGGGTGGTCTAATAACCCTTTAACCCACATGACTCATACAGGGCCAACCCCACCAAGGTGGTCTAATAACCCATCAAATATAAGTTATGACACTTACAATATAACTTAAACACTACTCCGGGGTCTAATGCCCTGTCATACATGGGAGGATGGACCTCAATGACTTTACATGACTCAAGTACAATAATGACTTCTCCGACCCAGAGGAACAAACATCTCCGTCGGAGGTACAACAATAGAATACAAATGACGATACTTCCGATCAGAGGAATAAGACATCTCCGTCGGGGATACAATAAAGTACAAATGTAATACATACAATATACAAGTGAATATCTTCTGAAGTTACAAATACATCAACATACTTTATTCCAGAATATGTCCTAGCTTGTTGTTATCCTCCTCGACCTTGTTGTTTTCCCAATCAATCACAACTTTATAATCACCTAAAATCTGGAGCTTGTTAATTCCTTTTAGATTAGAAAAGTGTAATAAAGGCCAAAGAGCAGTGAAATCTGCTTTCATATTGGAGCCTCAGATTGGAGCATATGTGATATAAAAGAAGTGATACTAATTAACATAAATCACTACATCAACACGATACACTGTCGGATGCCCCTGGTTGGTGTCATTGAAAAAACCCCATGGAGTTATCATATCTATAACATGTTTTTGGTTGTGGAGCTTGATCTTTGTTATTCAGAGGTCGTGTTTCAACCATGTTTGGATCCCATCCCATGACGGGGGGTTTGGAGGGGGCTTTCCCCCCCAAATATAATTTCCATGGGGGTTCCAGGGGGGGTGGCGACTACATTTTAGGATCCCCCCTGGAGGGTGTTCAGGGGCATAGCCCCCGTAGCGAAAATTTCAGGAAAAAAAAAATCCTTGTAAAATGTTTTAATTTCATAGTCATGACTTGGTTAAAAATGGGTGATTTACGGGCCCATGGTATTGGGTGTTCCATAGTATTTTTCCATGGTAATTCCCCTTTAAAATGAAGACATTGTAATATGGATGTGTAATGTATTGTAGCATTGTAAATATCTCTATGATTGTGTAAGAGAGATTGTGAGAGAGTGAAGAGGAAATTGCAGTGGATGTGTTGCAGTTTGTATCCCTTCATTTGTTGGATGGTATAAAATAAGGACTAGCAATTTCTGTGTGGACGTAGCCCATCTTGGGTGAACCACGTTATATTGGTATCTCTCTTGTATTGTGTTTATGTGATTTATATTTGCATCTTGTTTATTGTTATTGCTCCGCGATCCTCTTTTCTAACACACGCATTACAGGCTTGCGGGGTTTCGGGGGCTTTGGTTCCACTTTGAATTATTTTGCTAGTTTTAAGATCACACCAGCTATGGTCATTGTCGAAATTTCAAACTTCTAGAAAATGATCATGTTTCTTTCCAACCATATTCCATATACCAAAAGACTAAGAAGTGCCTTATAACAAGCAATAGGCGAATATGATACCAAGCTCACGGATTTTCTTCAAGAATTGGGAGTATCCACTTCATCTTCAGCTTCAATTCTTGTGCAAATAAACATCCACATGTGAGCTATATATGGACACAAAATGAACAGATGTGAGAAGGACATTGAATTGGATTTGCACAGAGAACATCTATCAGATTCGACCCAACCTCTCTTTACACAAATTTCCCAAAGAAGAATATTTTGGAAGAGAGCAAGCCAAGGGACGATCTTACATTTAAGCGGGCCTGGGTATTTCCAAAGATACTCCTACCACCATTTCTTGACATACTGGAAACCAAGCTCCACATAGGATTTGTTGCCTAGCTTCGCTGTGAAATCTCTAGTAACAAGATTTTTGGACCATGCCAGGGAATTATTTTAATCCTCGAACAAACTCACAAAATTGGAACAAAGCTTAGAAACATACGTGTTCCACTCTTTAGCCTCATTCCTTAGAAAGGTTATGAATTGAGTAGAGAGCCATCCTTTACGTCCCATACCTTGAGGAACTTGTACTTTTGCATCCTCCAGGAAAAATATATTATGCGCTTGGAGTTTTTGAAGGAGCAAAGGGGATAAACGAAATTCATTATGAGACCAAATTCATGGATCCTATCCAATTCTCACCTTCCTACCATCCCTGATTCGCTAAGCAATCCAAGGGATAATTTTTTCATAAGAGGACACTAAAGCTTTCCAAAAAATCGACCCATTCTTTGAATATTTGAAAGGGTTTGTTTACCATTCCTCCATGTATCACCCCTTTAGATACTTTGACTTCAAGGTAGGACCCTAAAGAGAGTTGGTGTGCGTTAAACTCCATAAACTATGAGCAGAAAGAGATTGGCTAAAAATGTAAACATTTTTAAGACCCCTGACACCTAAATTTTTAGGTCTGGAGATCTTGGACCATGCTACCAAGGGAATCCCATCTACAAGACAACTACCCGACCACAACAAATATAAACATTTTTTTTGGATTTTGCTGAGAATCCCTTTTGGGACTAAGGAAATAGAAATCTAGTATACATGGATTCCTTTGAGAACCAATTTTAAGAGGACTAGACGACCATGTAATACCCCCATTTTGACCCTTAGAATATTTTGGCTTTTAATATAAATACTTTATACATGCGATGTATGTTTCCCTAGCGTGGAGCTCAAAGCCAAGGCCCCGCTAGTGGATGCTCAGATTTTATTTAAAAAAGAAAGAATTTGATATTATGTTAGCCATGTGCCATTAATCCATGGAAATTGTAAAAATGATGTAAATTTTAATAATGTAATACAATACCCAAAAACAAACTGCCTATGGAAGCAACCAACAAGACGGAGCCATGTGTATCCACTAGAGAAAGGTGAGGGGGGGTTGTGGCATCGCGGAACAACAAGGATCGGTTTTCATCCGTTACACAGCCCAGAAGTGGGGAAGGATGAAAGGTCACGATTTTGGAAAAAGCCACATTGACAGAGGAATGCGAAAGGGTCCAGAAACAACATATGGCAAGGAAAAAGGAAGTCAGAGGTATAAAAATTCGAATTTTATATTGGGCACTCCAAATTTCTGACTCTCGCATTGTGGAATGTGGAAGTCGGAGTTGCATTTTCTTCGATGTTGTGGTTTCATTGTTCCTCCCTTCCGATTGTCGATCTGTGGATCACGGATTGCGGATCAAGATATTGCAGCTGTGTAGTAATGGCAAAATTGTGGATAGGTTTTGAAAAAAATTTTATTAGGCTTGTTCCCCCATCACTCAAAGGGAATTGAGGGGATAGGGGACATGACGCAGTGGTATCAGAGCCCAAGGTTGTAGCACTAGGGATGCTTGGGCTGAAGTAGAAAGCATCATAGCTCTGTAAATTATTCCATGAGTTGCTTCTGTTAAATTTGGATGTTTTATGTTTTATATGCATTCCTATGATGTCTAATAAATATATTTATAATGTACAGTGGTTGCAGCTGATAAAACTTGGATAGTTGTAGCAGAAGCAGCATACAGGGAAAAGAAAATGGTGACCGTGAATGATGCCTAGGATCCTTATGAACATGGTGAAGATGCGCTAGGAGAAAATGTGCAAGCAGATCATGCCGAGACTGAATCCAATGGGAGAATGGACAGCATAACTCCCTAGAACTTGGTTGAAACCATGATAAGCTTTAATGAAAGTTTGATGAAGGCTCAGGAAGAACAGAATCAACTCAATGTTGCTATTTTGCAGAGCCTCACTGATATGCAGCAGAGGGTAAACCTTGGGTCCAACCCCATCAATGTAGGTAAAGAAGGAAGGGGTGCAGAAAGTCGCTCTAGAGGACATTCTAGGAAGAGGACTCCAAGCCCAAGAAAGAGTTATGTGAGCAAAAAGCGCAACACGCCCTCCTCAAGATATTCTTCCAGCAGGTCGTGTGACTCAAGCGGCCATTGAAGAAGCCCAAGGCATACTTCTTACAGGTTTGATGGAAGAAAGAGATCCAAAGGAATGCCACAGGGAGAATTTAGGAAGGAAAGGCCTCCCACATTTGATGTAGAAAGTAAGACTGGCCAAGAGGCAAAGGCATGGCTTCTGGGGATGAAGAAATAATTCAGGATCCATGACTACTGAGGAAATGAAAAGGTCAGAATTGCCATCTACAATCTAAGTGGCAGAGCTTCAATTTGGTGGGAGAACCTCATGCAAGTGAAAATGATCAGTGAAAGGAGCATCAGTTGGGAGAGATTCAACAAGTATTTCAAGGAAAAATACCTATCAGCTAGGTATTATGACAACAAGAGGAAAGAATTCAATGAACTCAGGTTGGGACAGAAATCTATGGATGAGCATGTCCATAATTTTTTGTAATTGTTGAGGTATGTGGACTATATCAAGGATGAGAGGGTTAAGATCTAGTGTTTCCTTGGAAGTCTACCTCAAAATTTAAGAGATAGGATTGAGTTTGTTAACCCGCCAATTCTTGATGAAGCCATTAGGATGGCAATGCATTGTTATGAGTAGAGCAAGGGAAAATCAGAGGTTCACCCACCAGGGAAGGGAAAACCAAATGGGAGGTTTGATCAAAGGAAAAGTGGATTTAAGCCACCATTCAAGAATCAGCCAAGAAATTTTCAATGGGGTCAGCAAGCACGGAGTGGAAATAAGCCAGCAATAGCAATAGAAAAAGCATCAAAAGGGCCACTTCAGTGTTGGGGATGTGGACAAAACCACATGCTTAAGGATTGTCCACATCGGAGGGAGAATACCCAGAGCTTGTACAACTTAAAAGGGGCAGCTACAGTGGAGGATATGGCAAGGGAAACACCTTGAATCTATGCAACATTGGATGATCATCAAGCAGACCATCAATCCGCAGTGGTGGAAGTTGAAGGTAAGATTGCCAAGCAATCTATTTTTGTTTTGATTGATCCAGGATCTACTCATAGTTACGTTTCTCCAAAAGTAGTTGAAGGTTGTTCTCTTAGAAAAATGAAGCACAACAAATCTTGGATAGTTCAATTAGCCACAGGGACCAAGAGAAAATTGAGTAAAGTAGTAATGGAGTGCCCCATGGAGTTGAATGGACTCGTCACACGTGTAAATTTGAATGTCCTACCATTAGGATCTTATGATGCTCTAATTGGTATGGATTGGTTGGAAAGGCATAGAGCAAAAATAGATTGCTATGAAAAGGTACTTGAATGCATTGATGAAGAGGGTAGACCCAGATTGGTAAAGGGAATTTCCAAGCAAGTCTCAGTAAGACAGATTTTAGCCTAGAAGTTGAAAAAGTTTTATAAGAAGGGTTTCCAATTGTGTGCAGTTCACATATCAGATTCATTAGAGGACCAAGGACCAAGTATAGAAGACTTCCAGTTCTTGCAAGAGTTCAAATATGTGTTTCCAGATGAAGTGCCTGGGATGCCACCAAAGAGAGATATTGATTTCACGATTAATCTTGTTCTAGGGGCAGCACCAATTTCCAAAGCTCCTTATAGAATGAGCACACCATAATTGATAGATTTAAAGATGCAGTTACAAGAATTAATTGACAAGAAGTATATCATGCCAAGTGTATCTCCTTGGGGAGCACCAGTGTTATTTGTCAAGAAGAAGGATGGGACCTTAAGGTTGTGTATTGATTACAGGTATCTAAATAAAGTAACAGTTAAGAATAAGTATCCATTGCCAAGAGTTGATGATTTGTTTGATCAAATGAAGGAAGCTAAAGTGTTTTCAAAGATTGACTCAAGTTTTGGCTATCATCAAGTGAGGATAAAAGAAGAAGAAATTCACAAGACATCTTTCAGGACAAGATATGGTCATTATGAGTTCACAGTGGTGCCATTTGGTCTTACCAATGCACCTGCTACATTCATGTGTCTCATGAATAGTGTCTTCAACAAGTATTTGGATAAGTTTGTGATAATGTTTTTGGATGACATTCTTGTTTATTCAAAGGATGAAAAAGAGCATGATGAACATCTAAGAATGGCGTTTTAAGTTCTTAGAGAACACCAACTGTATGCAAAGCTGAGCAAGTGTGATTTCTATCAAAGGAATGTACAGTATTTGGGCCATGTCATCTCAGAAGAAGGAATTGTTGTGGATCCAAAAAAGGTTGAAGCCATAATGGATTGGCCTACTCCAAAGAATGTTTCAGATGTTAGATCTTTTATGGGTCTTGCAGGCTATTATAGAAGGTTCATTGAAGGATTTTCCAAGATAGCTCATCTAATTACATCATTGCAGAGGAAGAATGTTAAATTTGAATGGTTTGAAAAATGTGAGAATGGTTTGAAAAATGTGAGAGAAGCTTTCAGTAGTTAAAGAAGTTGCTTACCAATGCTACATTTTTTAAGATTGTTGATCCAAAGAATGATTTTGTAGTGTGCACAGATACTTGCATTGAAGGGCTAGGTGGAGTGCTCATGCAAGAAGGATTTGTGATTTGTTATGAGTTAAGGAAATTAAAAGAGCATGAAAATAATTATGCCACACATGATTTAGAACTAGTAGCCATAGTACATGCTCTCAATAGGTGGAGACATTATTTGTTGGGCGGGAGATTTGAGCTTAGGACATGAGCTTGAAGTATTTGTTTGACCAGCCAAACCTGAATGCTAGGAAAATTAGGTGGATGGAATTTCTCTGTGAGTTTGATTTTGAAATTAAACATGTAAAGGGGAAAGAGAATAAGGTTGTAGATGCTCTTAGCAGAAAATTTCATGTTGCAACACTAAGTATGTGCAAATCAGATTTGAAGACAAGAGTTCTTGAGGCCCAAACCAGTGATGAAACTTACCTTCAAATCAAAGGAAAATTGCAGCAGGGAAATATTGATGAAAAGTGTGCAGGATATCAGCTTGGTGAAGATGATATTCTCCTTTATCAAGGTACTAGACTGTATATTCCAAATTGTATAGATTTAAAGAGGCTAGTGATGGATGAAATACATCAAATGTCATACTCTGGACATCCAGGATATCAAAAGACAACAACAACAGCTAGAAAACAATACGTTTGGCATGGGATGAAAAAGGACATAACAAGATACATTTCTAGATGTAAAAAATGCCAACAAGTCAAGGCAAAACATCAACATCCAACAGGGTAATTGCAGCCTTTGCCCATTCCGAAATGGAAGTGGGAAGTAATTCTATGGATTTTATAACAGGTTTTCCAATGACAGTGAGGAAGCATGATTCAATTATGGTAGTGGTGGACAAGATATCAAAGGTAGCTCACTTTATTCCAGTTAAGTCCACTCATAAGACATGTGACATAGCAAATATTTTCATGAAGGAGATATTCAGATTGCATGGATTTCCCAAGGCAATCATTTCAGATCGAGATGCAAAGTTCACATCCAATTTTTGGAAGGGATTATTTCAGGAGTTAGGAACTCAACTGAATTTTAGTACAACATATCATCCTCAAACAGATGGCCAAACTAAGAGGGTGAATCAAGTTCTTGAAGACATGCTGAGAATGTATGTGATGGATAAACCATCCAAGTGGGAGGATTACCTACACTTGGTAGAATTTGCATACAATATGGAAATCAAACATCATTGGGAATGAGTCCATTTGAGGCATTGTATGGCAAAGGATGCAGGACTCCAGTGAATTGGGATAGTCCGGTGAACAGGGTGGTGCTTGGGCCAGAGATGATCAAGGAAATGGAACAATAAATATTGAATATTAGGCAGAATTTAAAGGCAGCTCAGGACAGGAAAAATATTTATGCAGATTTGAAAAGAGTGCATAAGGAACTTAAGATTGGGGATCATGTTTATTTAAGAGTGAAACCAAGGAGAAGTTCCCTAAAGTTGGGGAGTCGTTCCAAGCTGGCACCAAGATATTGTGGGCCATTTGAGGTCCTTGATAGGATAGGACCAATTGCATATAAAACTACATTGCCTGCTAACATGAGAGCTCATAATGTTTTCCATGTTTCTTTGCTTAAGAAATATGTACATGATCATAATCACATAATTGATTGGAATGTGATACAAGTGGAACCAGAGGGAGAGTTCCAAGTGGAGCCTATGTGCATCCTCGGCAAGAAGGTCACATTGCTCCGAAACCAAGCCATCAGACAGGTAAAGGTGCAATGGAAGCACCTTAGTCCCGATGAGGCTACATCGGAATTGGAGGATGCCATGAGAGAGGCATTCTCATTTTTGTTCAGTTTTGGGAACACCGAGGACGGTGTTGTTCTAAGGGGGAGGGGATTGCAATACCCCCATTTTGACCCTTAAAATATTTTGGATTTTAATATAAATAATGTATACATGCGATGTATGTTTCCCTAGCGTGGAGCTCAAGGCCAAGGCCCCACTAGTGGATGCTTGGATTTTATTTAAAAAGGCAAGTATTTGATATTATGTTAGACACGTGCCATTAAGCCATGGAAATTGTAAAAATGATGTACATTTTAATAATGCAATAAAATACAAAAAAAAGGCTATGGAAGCAACCAACAAGATGGCGCCATGTGTATCCACTAGGGAGAGGTGAGGGGGGGGAGTGTGGCATCGTGGAACAACAAGGATCAATTTTCATGCATTACATAACCCAACAATGGGGAAGGAGGAAAGGTCGTGATTCTGGAAAAAGCCACATTGACAGAGGAATGAGAAAGGGCCCAGAAACAGGGTATGGAAAGGAAAATGAAATCGAACAGGGAATCCCCATTCCATTAGGCACTAGCGCAAGGAGTTTTCAGGAGAACAAAGAGTCGCGCAGTGAAGAAAGAAGAAAATCGTGATTCTGTAAAAAGACCCGATTTAGAGTGTCGAATCCATCCAAAAATTGGTGTGGGAAGCTCAATCCAACAAGGGATCCTTCAGCCTGGACTCTAGGTCAGTTTTGCAGCGTGTGAGGTACTCAAAAACCCGTGAGAAAACCCAGTGTTGATGGCCAAGAACCCAGCTACGGGATAGAGTTGTTTTAGCCATAGAAGTTGAGAAAACCCAAGTGGAAATGATAGAGAAGAATAGGACAGAAGGTAGGGTTGCTTGATAAACCCAGTGAAGGCTAGAGTCTCAAGGATCCAACAGCTTGGACCTTTCTATGCCCACCCTGAAGAGCACTGGAGGGAAGGTATGGCCCGAGGGACTGTGTAGCAGAGAAGGGGATACTTCCTTGTGTTCGGTGTGGTAGGTATTGTGGGTGCCAAGATTGTCTGAGTGTGAATTGAGAGGCATGTAGCTCTGAGGGTGAGCTCACTGGCTTAGCATCCTCCTCCACTATTCCTAAATGCTTGATAAACCCAACTGTGTGTTGGCTTAGCATGTTTGTGTGTGAAGCCATGGCTGTGAGTGAGCCTGTTTAGCCCTCTTTGTGGATACACAACCCAGCTAGGGGGTGGTCTCTCAGCTGAAAGAGTATAGGATGGACAAAGACCTATGGCTGGGTGGAACGTTGCTATCACATAGCCAGTTGCTTGGACAGTTCATCTCAAAAGATAAGTGCTCTTTGTGGTCTCAAATTATGCTAATTCCTATGATGTGTTGATGTGTTATTTCAAGTCAAACTGAATGAAATGATCATAGGGAATTAATCAGTAGGAAATCTATTATGAGCCTAACCGTGAGGATGATTCATTTGTTGTTTGTTTCATCATTTTGCTTATATTAAGGATGTTGTTATGGTGTTATGATACATATTGTAGATGCATCCATTAGATTTAGTTCCACTATGTATGTCTACTTTGCATTGCACACATCCTTAGCAGGTTTGCACTTCATTATATGAGCTTGGGGGATGAATTAGACACCCCCTGATGTGTTCATGCTCCCTCTATGGTCAGATGAAAGGGAGGGCCTTGGAAGGGTGATTCCAGGGCTTTTGACAGTGGGGTAAAGAGTTTTGATGGACTTCGGGGGAGATTTTTGATTGGAACAGGGGCAAGGTCAGAGGCCTTATGTGTGGCAGGGGTCGACATCGTTGCATAGAGATCTCTAAGATATTTCCAACGGTACTGAGTTTTCCAAAAATGGACTAAGGATGAAGAAGTTATCAGACTGGGAAGTTGGCAGAATGAGGGCATGGCCAGCTCCCGACCTTCTGAATCCGCACTACGAAATGCAGAAGTTGGGGGCGCATTTTTGCAGCGCCGGGAATCTTGGCATCCCGACTTTTGGACTTCTGCATCGTGGATGCAGAGTGCGGAATTCGGGGGAGCGTTTTCACAATGTCGTATGTTTGGCGTCCCGAATTTTCGACTCCCGCATCGTGGATGTAGAGTGCAGAAGTCAGGGGTGCGTTTTATTCAAAGTGGTGAATGTGGTGTTCCAACTTCCGAATCCCACATTGCAGATGCGGAGTGTGGAATTTAGAGGTGGATTTTCGTCGAAATGGTGAATTGGTGTTCCGACTTTCCAACTCCTGCATCGTGGATGTAGAGTGCGGAAGTTGGAGGTATAAAACTTCGAAGTTGTATATTGGGCGCTCCGACTTTCCAACTCCTGCACTGTGAAATGCAGAAGTCGGAGTTGTATTTTCTTCGACGCTGTGGTTTGAGCGTTCCGCCCTTCTGACTTTCGATTTGCGGATCGCGAATTTCTGAATTGCGGATCAAGATATTGTGGCTGTGTTAAAATGGCAGAATTGTGGATAGGTTTTGAAATTTTTTTTATCATGCTTGTTCCCCCATCACTCAAAGGGCATTGAGGGGATCGGGGACGTGACATGCCACCTCTGGATAGGAATCTATTAACCTAAACTTCAATACGACTTTCAATTTTCTTATATAGCTAAAGCCAATCAACAAATCGATATGAGAGCAACTTAAGATTAAATCCTAGGTACTTGAAACCTTCAGATAAATCTTTGATTTGGAAAGGCAAAAGAGAGTTAGCCAATGAGAGAACTAAATGTGACACTTTAATGAAGAGTAGATAATATTTCTCAGCATTAGCGATCATGCCTGTAGCCGAACTAAGTAGTTTAAGTATCCTTTTGAAATCCCTCACCCTGCGAAGCGAACCTTCCCCGTCAGAAGAACATCATCTACGAAAAGCAAGTGAGAAAGACAAGCTTCTTTATTTTGAGACCTATAATATCGCCGAACCTTCTCACTTTAGAAATTAAATGACTAAGAGTCTCTGCAACTAATATGAATAAGAAGTTAGACATTGGACACCCTTGATGGAGTCTTCTGAACACACGAAATGACGGATATGGAGACCCATTAATAAAAACAAAAGGAAATAGATTGGACATAACCCAATATCTAGTTAACCATCTCTAGTTTCATACCTAACTTGAGGAGGATCAAACTGAGGAATGTCCAACTCACCCTATCATATGCTTTTGAAAGGTCGACTTTTAGCACAAAGGAAGGTTTTTTTAACAAATGAATGGAATAGAGTCCCTCTTGAGCCAAGGAGACAACATCATGGATTTGGTTGTGGTAAAGAAAACCAAATTTCTCTTATGAGATTATCTTGGTAAAATTTAGTTTGAATATTTGAGCAATTATTTTGGTGATTAACCTATAAATCACATCACAACACAACATAGGATCAAAGTTGTCAAAAGAGGAAGGAAGTACCTAATTTTTCAGAATAAGAGCAATATGTGTATAGTTCAGAGCCCCGAGCATCTTCCCTAAGTTATGGGATTCTTTATCAACTTTCAATAGATCCTGCTTGAACAAATCACAAAAGCCCAAATAGAACTCCACCGTTAAGCCATCTAGACTGGGACTCTTCCCTTTTTTCATAGATTCCAATATTCTCAAACCTTATCATTCCTTCACGATGGCTTGTTGAGAGTTGTTCATTTCCTTTGAGATCATAATAGGAAAAGGACACAAATTATCAAGAATCCTCTGAATTAGGCAATCCACTGGCTCTTTAAAAAGAGTAGTGAAATGATTTACGAACTCATTTGCAATATCTTTAAAACTTGTTTTGGTCTCCCCAGTTGAATTCTTGATCTCCCAAATCGTATTGATATCTTTCTATGGTTGGTGAAATGATTGAAATTTTTTGTATTATTGTCACTCTCCTTAATCCAAATTGCACAACTTTTAAATCGCCACTCTATCTCTTCCTTAGATAAGAGATCTTGTCTTTTAGCTAGGAGATCGGGAGATGACTGAGCAAGGAGGTTATTAATGCATAGTGTTTCAGGCATCCACTTGGCAAGACCCACCGTTAACTGTGCCATTGCTTGCGTGGCTAGATTTCTAAATACTTTTTGACTTTGACTTGATATAATACATATATTTTTGAATACTTTTCTACTTGATATGACACATATATTAACATGGAAGGCATTGTGTTCACATTTCATTTCCATGGAACAAGTAGCGCCCCTTGTTTCTCTTTATGGGAGTTGTCTAAAAATTCCATGACTTGGCTCGGACGAGGGTTTTCACTAGAATCTGGTGTTTTTTATTTTGCAAAATTTGAATTTAATTGTGTTATAATGGCGATTTTGATGGTAGAAACGGATTCAACACCATCAAAGACCTCGAGCACCGAAAATTTCAAAGTTTGAGAATTGTAACCAAGATTTAAAAAAAAAAATTGCCTAATCATACCCAACAAAATTTTCTATTTGAAATCGTAAAACTTTTAGGCTTTTTATGACTTATTTCTTTTGGAACAATATTAACTAAATAAAATATTTATTAAATAAATTGCAAATATTATAAATAAAATTACATATTTTATATTTAAATATATAAAATAAAATATATCTAAAGCCGGATTTCATTTATTTTTCAAAGTTAATTGGTAAATAACCGAGGGTTATGATTTGACTTTTTTTTTTTTCTCTTTACTAAAAAAATACAAAATAAAAATAATTCATACATTAAACCTATGCATGCAAAGTTTGAGAAATAATTATTGACACTGTTAACACTGTGATACTCGTATGAATCTTCTCGGCGTAACACTGTTATTCTCGTATGAGTCTTCTCTTCGACGCTGATTGAACTCTCTAGAAACACTGATCTTGTCCCAAAGACATCCAAGCCCTCTCTGTCTTCCCATTTCTGAGTTGTCTTTATCTGAATCTGGCATAGGCCACTTCCCGAGCCTCTCTGTGACCTCTTTCTCATGCCAAGTGAACTCGCAGGAAACATTAATATTATCCCAGCTTCTAGAGACATCCAAGCCCTCTCTGTCTTCCAGTGTCGGATCAGCATCAGAGAGAACATTGTTTCAATGGATTCTTTAAGGTAAAATTATACCAGCTTGCATTTTGTAATCTTCTTGCTTTCAATATCTACTAATTAATGGTGTCTGGTCCCCTGTAAGTCGGTCATGATAAAATTAGTCTCCGGCAAAAAAGTTGCAGTTTGCATACGATTTGAGGTTTGGTTCCACTTAAATCTGCATTGAATTTGGCTATATTGTGTTAAAACGAGAGTGCCATGCTAAATTTTAGAGTCTATTTTTATTTGTGGTTCGATTTCACTTAAACCCATCATGAACTTGGCTAGCTCGTGCTAAAATTAGAGTTCCTAGCAAAATTTTGCAGTTTTGTCTGAACAGAACATTCCAAGTTTACGGTTGTTGTTGTTCCCCGAATCAGATTAACGTTGAGGGGCACTGGATTCGTTGACTTTATTTGCGGCAGCAAGTAGTGGCCGCTTGGCAGGGAGCGGCAGGCGAGACCCAGTCAAGTTAGGTGCTCAAATGCCCTCGCTGCGACTCACTAAATACAAAGTTCTTTCACTTCCATCCTTCTGTTTACCTAAGGGCCCTATAATTATGGATTATTTGTGGCGTCTACTAAGAATCTAAAAAATCTCTTATATCTGGGCACCTCTCCAACACCCTACTCCTCTAGGGTTACTTTTGGTTGCACCCTTGAAGAATATACGCAACTGGTTATCATTGGGTGGAGTTCAAGAAACTTGGGCGACTTGAGACCAAAAAATTTGGCAGCTTCTAATTCTATAAATTTCAACCATTTAGCTGCAATCATGTTCCTTTGACGTTTTCCTTGGCATTTTGAAGTTTTTGAACTACTCTCATTTTGGGTAAATACGATTTACCTTCTTAGGGTAAAAGTTTTAAAATGAGAAAAAAGTCTGTCTGCAACCAAAATTTTGTGCTAGTTATCAGTTGCATAAGAGTGTATCGAGATTGGAACTCGAAAGCTTTGTCCAGTGGATTGTTGACTTTCTTTTTACGCCACAACCTCATGTGCAAGTTGGGAAGACACTTTGACAGTGTTTTATATGCCAACAGTGCATGAATCCAGGTTTAAATTCTACGCAAATACATTTTCCACTGCTTGATCCAGTGCTGAGAGCAAAGGACCTGACTAAATAATGGGAAATACAGGGTCTGAAATACACCAAATTTGTTTGCAAGTCTTTACAAACTAGGGGCAGTTCCCGTGTGGGTCATTACCTGCAGGCTTTGGATCAGATGATTCACTAGTTATCATGGCTTGGGTGGTCCACGTCGGTTGCTTACAAATATTTCGTCTCAATGTGTTTGGACGCTGTAGTGGTTGCTTCAAAGTTTTACATTCTTAACTGTAATATTGCATAAATAAATACCATGTTTGAAGTTGTGATTGGCTGGCATAATGCTTTGTTTCTTCCTCCCTCCTACCCATTTTATGCATATTTGCATTCAGCATTGGTAAAGTGCTTAAATTGATCAAAATGGACTGTCACAAATGAAGCTTGCAATAAGTCTGTCTAGTTAGTGTTCACTTCTGCCCTCAGTTGACCACAACGACTGGACCAATTATATATGAAAGGTAAATTCAAAAGCTTTAGTAGTGGCGTTAAGGGTTATAGAAGGAAATCATTTTATTCTCATATTCAGTTTGTTTCTTCTGTCTTTACAGGTCCAAATTTGTTGATTAACCCAATTTCACACAAAGGTTCTATAGGCTCCGTTGGATGCATTAGTTGTACCAACAACTGAGAAGTGGCATCTAAATCACTAGTCCAAAACTTTGAACATTGACTAACCGTGGCTAAATCTCTTTAAATCCTCCCAGAAATCAAGTGTCTTAGAATTTCATGGATCTGTAGCATCTTAGTGGTCCGTATACTACTGATGTAAAGTTGGTTGAAGCCTAGTTGATTCTAATTATATTGTTAAGTCCAAGCTATTAGAGAATTCCCTTATATTTCATCTTATTCATTATATTGATTGCAGTGTGCTAAAGCATTTCGTCTTTTTCTCCATTCTCAACTGCCATAAAGATAATGTCCTATTATTGCTTTTAGGGCCATCATATATCCATTAACTAGTGATAAAGAGTGGTACTTTGATTATTTTCAAAGTATAACAAGATATGTATACAGTATGATTATACCTCTGTCGGAATGTCCTGTATATACAAACAAACAAACAAAATATACATGTGGAACAAACAAAGTTAAGAATTATAAAGCTCTTAACAATTCAAGCATATATTATAGGCAACTATAACTCTCTTCTAATGATGGAGAAAAGAGTGGAGACTGGGATAAAAGAGACAAATGGATATATAAATAACATAAGGAGAAAATTCAACCTTCAATCTAGGCCAGACAATGATTTTGCCTTAGAAAGTTGGTGGCAAGACTTGAACAAGAAAACCAATTAAGTGCTAATTGATAGGGAAAATATCTATGGATAAGCTCATGTTATCTTGCTCTTGCTTATCTAAGAGACATTGTAGAAATTTCTTTGAACTAAATATATGATGGGTTAAACTTAAAACTTGAACCCAATAACCTTATACAAAATTTAAAAAAATGTATGCTGAATGACAAAACCACATGAAATTGCAAACAACAGAGACAAAATCATAGTATGAGATGATAACAGGAATTAAGAATATGATAAAAAGGAATGGTGTAAAGAAATAGAAAATGAATAAGATGGAAAGAAGAGACTCACAAGTGAAATGCTGCGTATTGAATTCAGGTAGTGTTGCCAGCTAAGTTGTACTTAGATGGACTATCAAGCGAGCGGGCAAAGTTGAACATTTCAATGTTCTTTTTTCGATGATTTGATATCCAGTTGGCCTTTTAAAGGGCCCCCGTTTTAACTTTTTTCCACATGTCCATGGCCCTGCGGGGTTTGTAATAAAACGTACTAGCATGGTGTTTTGTAAAAGACTTGGTTCCCTAGGACTTTTTGGTTAAGTCAGGTATTCCAAGGAGTTTTTTCACCTAGTTATTATGTCTTGCATTAGTGTATAACATAATTTTTGGGTTTTTCTCCTGCTCCTCCAAAGCTGGAATGCCTGGGGAGGCTGACGGGCCTTAGGGGGTTGTTAAAGTCTATGGGTCAATGTATATGAACATGCTAGGCGTTGTTTTTGAGTCATATGGACATGTGCTAAGTCCCCCCAGGTTGTTTTTTAATTTTTGGCAAGGTTTGTTTTTTCCGTAAATTGGGCCATTTTTTTTTTTTATGGTTCAATTAAAAAATTTGTAAGTGACCTGGAAGTGGCGTCTGGAGGTCTTTTTTGCCTTAGGGGTGCTCGTTTTCTAACTCAGTTCACCCCCTTAACCTCTAAACCCACTTTTCCTAATGTTTGGGTGCTTCAATTTTTGCCAAAATCCAAAAAAGTAAAAAAACCCCCAAAAAAGTCATAAAAAATTGGAAAAAGTGAAAAATGACTTTAAAAAATTAATAATTTTTTGGAGTAATGATGGGTCAGTTTTGGATCAACACTCATCTAGGAGTGATTTGGGCAGCCCCATTTGTGGAGAAACTTGTGCCCATATGTGAGGGGCGCATTTGCTTGTGAGGGGCGCATTTGGAGAGTGGAGATGCCCACGATTTTGGGGATATGGCAGCCCAATACATGGGCTGTCACACGAGCTAACATTTAGCTGATTGCCTATTGTTTTGGGCAGCTAGATTAGGGGATGGGCAGCCCATATCTCTCCACCACTCACTCTCTCAAACAAGTGCGCCTTTCCTCCTTTCTTCTATATATTGCAAGCTCTTCTCTCATTCTCACTAGTTGGAGAGTGAGCATAAATTTTTGTAAGCTTATGCTATTTGGTTGATGAATAAAAAGACTTTGGAGGTCCATATGTGTGATATTTTGTGAGTGGTTTCATGGTCTCATGATGTGGAGTGATTTGTAGCAAGTTCAAATTCTGGGCATGTAATTTCCAGCTATCAACTGACCTGCTTGAAGGATTGGTAACAATTTGTGGGAAGGAACAGTTAATCTTGTTTGTTTTAATTTGTTCTTGCATTTGTCATATTTGTTAGAGATTCAGAGTTTATATGTTCCATTTGTTTATGCTCATACTATTTTGATTTCTAACCATGTGCATTTCTAGTTTGATGGTTTTTCTGTGAGTTTTGTTTGCTACAGGTTGACAGGTGTGGAAAGGGGGATAGCTTGTTTGCTCTTCACTTTTTCTTCTGTGCACATTTTGGTGGATCTCACCCTCGGTTTCCCACTTTCAAGCTTCCAAAGTCTTTGGTTTCAAGGACCATTCTGTCTCTTCTCTCTTCCTCAGCTTATAAAATCAAAATTTTCTTGATTACTGGTTACGATTGAAGAGTGATTCTTGATTTATTTTTTGATTGATATATTCTTAAGTAGATCTGATTCATTCTTAGAGTTCTAATCAAGTTGTTTAAAGCTTTATCTTCCATTAGATTAGATCTTTCATTATCTATCATTACTTATTTTTTAAACTGGTTAAAAATTGTTAAAGTCTTGAAAAGTTTGAAAGTAGTGTTAGATCTGATATAAAAGTTTATTTGGCTGTCCAAGAGCATATAATTTGCAGCTCATAAAGCTTGCAAAGACCCCAAGCAAACAAGCATCACTGCTTGTTTTACTTGGTTAAATTTTGCATTTTTTAAGTAGTCTTAACACTTAGATTTTTTTGGGTTTTTAGGAGGTGTTCCAAAGACACTCTTAAAGTGTTTTGGGGCATTTTATACTAATATTTGCTTGCTGGTTTGCAGCAAAAGACGAACAGATAGGAGGAGGTGCTGCCGAAATTTCAAGGATCCAGGCAATCCAGAAGACCAAATTTGAATTTTTGTAAAACCGGTTATTTTTCATTGAAAAATTGTAAGCCGCCAAGTCACTTTAAGTAGACTGGGGCACTTCTCTGATCATTGTAAAAGATTATTAAATGAGAGCAAGTGGGCTAGCCAGCGCCCACACCCCATCCCCCCAGGGGTGGCCTGTGTCGTCTCTTTTCATGGTGTGATTTTTTAGAGTAGTTTACTGCTTTTATTTTCGGCATTTAATAAAACTAACTAGGGTTAAAATCAACCTTGTTGGTCCGTTCCACTGGCGGGCCACAAGTTCACTCAAAACGTAGTTTTACCATTTTTTTCACAAACTCAAAATGCCCCCCTTGCTTTCCCGAAGTAGGGTTTCTGTATAAGGGCTTGTCTGAGTACGTGCCTGAAAAAAGACTCCTGGGGTTTAAAAAAGATAAAATTTTGGTTCATAAAAATTTTCTAAAAAATACCAAGGTCTTCTCCCGTATGCTCTGTGGCCGACTTGCAGCTCAGTCTGATCCAGTTGGTACACATCAGAAAGGGGGAGATGACTAGTAATAGGAGCTAACACCGCCCCAAATAAAAAACCCTTTATGTGAAAATCCAGCACATCACGAACATTTTGTTGTCGTGGGGAAATTTCTTAGAAGGCTTGGGACAAAACTGAGTAGTGACCTCTTGGAAACCGTTAGGCTTGCCCCCGTTGGTACAGCATCTGAACACCTCCTTGAGACTCCGATTCAGCCCAAGCCTGAGAGGGAAGCCACGCTTCAAAATTCCGGACATGTTCCCCCGTACCTTGCGTATATTGGGAACCCACCTGCCATAATAAAAAGATCACTTTCACATTAATCTTAAAACACACCAAGAACACTCGCACTACATTTACTTTTCTGCTCATGCATTTATTTGACTCCATTACAAGGCACTGGTCTATATTAATGTTATTTCATGCTATTATGATGCAAATGAATGATAATGATAATGAATGAGAGCAAATGATGTATTGATAAATGTTTTGCTTTGCTTTACAAAAGTATATGCTGCTTTGTCTTGGTTATAAAAAATATTTTTCTAACTCCTAGATTGGACGCCTTAGTTTTCTTTTCATTCTTAGGGTCCACCCCCCTTGGCTTCGCTAGGAAAGCCTAGACGGAGGAGTCGAGTCCCAAGTGACAGCACTTGACTCTGACTTGCCCCCAAGGCCACACCAGCAGCTTGAAGACAAGTTGTATAATATGACAATTACTAACAACATTGCAATGAAAGAAAAGGAAGGCCTTAGTTCCAGCTATGCCCTTGGCTACAAGGCTAAGAGAAAAGCTTGTACTCAATTCAGGTAGGAAATGAAGTACATTAAAAAATTGAAACTAAAGGAGTTGGATAATATGACAACTACTAACAACATTGCAATGAAAGAAAAGGACACTAGTTCAAAGGAATAGTGGGGACCACCAGGATTAGAGGAGAAAGGAACCAGAAAATTTCAAGTTCATAGAACGAGTCACTTACTCCCTAATAAACATCTCAACAAAACCATTGCATCCAAATTATTTACCTTTTGTTTGATATTATTTTCCTATTTTGGGAAGGAAAACTAATTTCATGGTGTCTGGAACAAATTTGCAAAGAAACCTACACAGATATTGCATTTGGCATTTCTAGCAGCTGTGTAAGATTATTTAGTGAAAAAAAGCTCCAAATACTTGAAAGCAATAAACTATTCAATTTTATCAGTCTTAGGGACACATTCCTAATAGCATAAAATGAAGATCAAAGGTCTTCTTAAAGGTTGGATTGCAACAACCATCATGAAAGACTTCACACTTCACAGTTCAAGATATACTAAAAACATGTAACAAATATTGGAGAATGTAACTTCGGAAGATATTCTTATTGTATTGTTATTGTACTTCCTTTGGGAAATATTCATATTGTAAAACCCTAAAAGAACAAGTCAAAATAGACAAGTCGGCTCAACAAAAGTCTGTGGGTAAACTGCCCCAAACAATGGGCAGAACTGCCCCAGTCAGGTTGGCCTAGTTAGGGAAAGTTAGGTCGGCCTAGTTTGGGAAAGTTAGGTCGGCCTAGTTAAGTAAAAAGGCCAGTTTTGTGACCAATATAAATAGGGTGGCGCCTAGATAATTTGATGCATCATCTCACTCAAGTAAATTCGCATGAGTAGTAGTAGAAAGACACGTTCGCTTAGGAGAAAGAGTAGCTACATTGAAGACCTATTTTCTTGGGGTTTATGCTACTATTATCTGGTTGTACATCGATCTCTATTGGAAGGCGTGATCTTGGGGGAGACAAATAGTTTGTCTATGGTTGGGAGGTGATAGATCATCACTGTGGTTAAACGAGCTCCACTCTTGTTATTGTTTCCGTGCTGTCATTCTTTTAGTGATCCTATTAGCTTTGTTAATTCTAACTTGGTATCAGAGCAGTACTAAAAGAAGTCATTGCCGGAAACTAGGGCTCTACATTTTGTAGTGTTTTCCATCACAGTTTATCTCAAAAGGAGCATAGAGAAACTCGCCCTAGAAGGGTGCATCTTTCTGTGGTGGCCAAGTTCAGTTTGGTGGAAATTCAATTTTTGACCTAACACTGCCTGGGTCAAGACCTAGGGCTCCTTGGATCTAGCCCTTCTGTGACTCTGTCCATAGTTTTGGCCAAACTTTACCTTGCTCCAACTCGCCTCAATAGGGTGAAGCCGATTTCAGATCCATAAATTTTCATTTTTGACCTATTCTTTGCCGGAATCGGGAAACTAGGGTTTCTAGTTTTGAGTTGTTTTGTCCACAAATATGAGAGAAAATAAGGGATATTCAACTCGCCTTGATAGGGCACATCTCCCTGTGGAATCAGCTTTCCAAGACTCCCAACTTCAAAATTGACCTAGCTCCTGCTAGGGTTTCTGATCCAGTTATAGTCAAGATGATTGGGATGAAGGTTGAGGATAGGTTGGATGGGGCTTCCAACTTCAGCTCTTGGAAGTCTAGAGTTCTTCTAATTCTTGAAGAAAATGACCTATTGAAGTTTGTAAATGAGAAGGTTCCAGAACCAGAAGAAGAAACAGGAAAGAACCAGTGGAGCAAGAATGACGCTAAAGCAAGAAGAATCTTGGTAGATTCAATGAAAGATCATTTGGTTCCTTAGATCTCACAGAAGAAGGCAGCTAGAAAGATGTTCAAAACCCCGAAGAAGTTATTTGAACATAGTAGCATCAATCGTACTCTTGCATTGATGAATCAACTATCAAATCTCAAGATGTCAGAGTCTGAATCAATTGCTTCTTACTTCATGAGGATCTCTGAACTAAGGGACAAATTAAGCACTAGTGGAGAATCTCTTGAAGATAGAGAACTTGTTATAACAACTCTTAATGGTCTCCCTTCCTCTTTCGAACCATTTATTCAAAGTCTAAGTGGACGAACCAAGTTGCCCAAATTTGATCGATTATGGGCAGATTGCACCCAAGAAGAAACGAGAATTGCAACTCGAAATAAACTACATGGCACTCAAACCGAAGAAAATCAAGCCTTTACATCTCATGCCAAGAAAGGCAAAGGAAAAGGAAAAAAGTTCCATAACAATAAGAACGAAGATAGAAGATCAAGCCCGCCACCAGATTAGAAGAAGAAGAAAGATCTCTCTCATATTCAGTGCTTCAAATGCAATAAGTATGGGCACTATGCCAGATATCGTCGAAGTTCAAATAAAAGGAAGCACAAAGCCTCAACTGTAGAGATTGATGCAGATACTTCTCACAAGAAGTCAAGGAATGATGATCGTACAGAGTTCTTCTTCTAGTTCTCCCCATGTTGAAGTGATGATATGAAGATCCAGACTGCGATGGACTCCTAGCAAGAAAAATGAAGAACAAAGGACTTTCATTTCCACAAGGAGGCAGTGGTAGCCCACCCACAAAAACAATAAAAGATAAGTATTTGGATTTATTGCTCACATGGATTTGTTTTGTCGTATATGTTTTCATAACAAATTATATGCAGATCTTTAGGAAAGTTTATTGAGCATTTAATATAGTTCACTTATTAATGTATCGTAGGCACTTGTTGTACTTGTTATGCATATAAGCTACACAACACCTACTGAAGCTAGTCTAGATGATATCTCCTTCTTACATGCTTAGAGTAGTGCACACTCTTGATGGCATGTTCTAGTGGAGTTAGCAGACATCTAGATAGTTACCATATGTGTTTGGGATACATGTCTATGATTGTTGTGCTAAAGCATTAGCCAAGATGCCTACATACATGTGTAAACTATTTTCCATTGCATTAAAATATAAATTGGTTAAATTTGATTATGCAATGTCGCTAACCATCTGCCGAGATTTGACTTGTAGGGAAAAGACCATATGATATGGCCTACAAGAGAAGGATGACAAGACTTGTTCTGATGAACAAGTGGTGGACACGTGAATCCCGTTGATGTTCAGATTAATCAAAAGTAGGAAGCTTCTAAGAGCATGACTCTCAGCCTAGAAGGATGACTCCTAGACAAAGCAGTTAGATGGAAGTCATGACTATACAACAGTGGATAGACGAGGACCTAATACATCCAACTATATTTGATACATGACCCACAGGGCCAAAGGATCTCATATAAAGATTAGTGTTTGGGAGCAGAAGGCTCCAACGAATGTCGATCTCTTTCTACTACAGATGTTCGGATCTTCAATAATTATGGAAAGCAATTGGTTTCCAGTTAGAGTGATGACAGAAGGATTAGAGTATGTTAGTCCTGAAAGACGAGAGTTACTCAGTTGATTTATGAGGAGGTGCACATCTGTTCGGTTAGAATTGTGCATATTGTTGATGATGATCCCTTGTTCGTAATGTCGTATACTGATGATCTATCCCTCACTGAGACAGAGGAAGTTAGCCCTTGAGATGAGGATCTTGGCCTTTTGTAGAAACCTGATAAGATCTTCCTAGGTTAAGGAAGAACACAGTTGAGATCCTGAGAAGATCCAGCATGATGACTGTGAGTACCTGGCTACACTGATGATGTTGTTGGTTGATTCAGACAGACAGTTGAGAGGATCCTTGATGTACCTGGTCGTCACGAGGTTGGATACTTACATCTTAGTAAGGAGCTGTGCTCTTTTGCTCTGTGGAAGCTGATGCTCAGATTGGCACCCAAAGTGACAGGCTGATGGACCTGAAGATAGCTCCAGAGAGGGAGCAGGATGCTTAGATGCAGAGGGAGAAGGACGCTCTAGCACAGAGGGAGATGTGATGAGCATGATTGTAATATCAGACAATTATTAGCCATGTGACTTGTCTAAGGGTGAGTGGTCCGATGGTAGTATCACATCTTCTCCCAGACACCCCGTGATAGGGTGGGGAGACTAGTTTCTTGATACTCTCCCATGCAGGTGCAGAAATTCAGTCATGTGATTTGTTATTATTTCATTTATTTGCATTTCATGACTAGAATAGGGCAAGACATAAATGTGTGCCTTGATATACTTGATGCCTCTATTAGTTGATACGTGTGCAGGTATCTTCTCCCAATCACTTTGTGAGGGAGTGAGGAGATTGGTCCCATGATTGACTCCCTCGATAAGAGGGAAGGTTGAATTTACTCCCTGACACTCTAAGATTGAGTGGGGAGATTGGTTCCATGATTATAACCCTTGCTAAGAGGGAAGGGCGATGATACAGAGACCAAGCATTCTCTCGATCACTACAAAAGGAGTGAGGAGATCTCTCAGACATCCTAAGATAGGATGGAGAGGCCACTGCATTCTCCTGATCACTCCGAGATGGAGTGAGGAGATTTCTCAGACATCCTGAAATGGGATGGAGAGGCCATTGCATTCTCCCGATCCCTTCGAGATGGAGGGAAGGGATCTCTCAGACATCCTGAGATGGGATGGAGAGGCCACTGCATTCTCCCTATCACTCCCGAGATGGAGTGAGGAGATCTCTCAGACATCCTGAAAAGGATGTAGAGGCCTGTGCACACTCCCGATCACTCCGAGAGGAGTGAAGAGATCTCTCATGGAGAGATTTAGTGCATTCTCTCGATCACTATGAAAAGAGTGAGGAGATCTCTCAGACATCCTGAGATGGGATGGAGAGGTTGGCGCACATTGGCGCACACTGATGCACACTGGTACTCTTGTATGGACTCACCGATGGACTGGTTGAGTTGGTGCATATTCCTCGATGGACTGGGTCGAGTTGATGCACACTGGTACCAGTGTTATCGGAACCGGACCGGAACCAGCAAAACCGACAAGTCCGACTGGTTTACAGAGGTAACCGGTCCGGTCCGGTTAGGGACCAAAACCGGTTGAACTAGATTTTTGTTTGAACCGGGTACTGAACCGGCCGGAACCGGTCAAAACCGGCCGAACCGGCTGGAACCGGTCAAAACCGGCCCGAATCGGCCAGTCCATACAGTGGACCCATGAAACTGAATTTAAAAAAAAACACAAAAAAAAAGTTTTCTATGCTTCTATGATCAGTTTATTGTTATTCATTAGTATTATGGTTTCCATTTCGAGCCTCTTTGTTGATGTACTTTGGTTCAGAACCTCAGAGATGTATTGCACTAGTAGTTGTTTTGGTTGTTTGCACCCATACTTGCTATATATATGAGAAACTTTGCATATTTGTGTATTAATGGTTTGGATTCATATGTATGCACATGGATATATAATTTTTTTACAAAATATGAATATTTTATGTATTTTTTAATTGACCGGTTTTTTTCCGGTTCCGGTCTGGTTCACATTTTGGGCTTTGCCGGTTCGATGACCGGTTTGGTTCCGATAACATTGACTGGTACTCTTGTATGGACTCACCGATGGATTGGTTGTGTTGGTGCATGTTCCCCGATGGATTGGGTTGAGTTGATGCACACTGGTACACTTGTATGGACTCACCGATGGACTGGTTGAGTTGGTGCATGTTCCCCAATGAACTGGGTTGAGCTGAGGCACGTTGAGCACATGCATGTTCCTTGACAGACTGGGTTGTGTTGAGGCATGTTGAGTTGGTGCATGTTCCTCGACGAACTGGGTTGTGTTGACGCACAAGTGACTACCCGATGAATAGGGCAGAGTTGTGGAGCTAGTGCATGTTCTCCACTAGACTGGATTGAGCTGACGCACGAAGATTGATTTGTTGACACTTCTCGATGGACTGAGAAGACCTTCCTTATGATATAGAGATGTTCGAGATGATTGTGATGTTATCCAGATATGTTCTAGTATGATGGTGCCTCCCTGGCTAAGTGGGAGAGTTGCAGCAACAGAGATGATGATGATAGCGCCGGAAGAATACTTCCTTGTTAAGAGGGAATGTTGGAGAATGTAACTTCGGAAGATATTCTTATTGTACTTTACTACTTCCTTCGGGAAATATTCATATTGTAAAACCCTAAAAGAATAAGTCAAAATAGACAAGTCGGCTCAACAAAAGTTTGTGGGTAAAATGCCCCAAACAATGGGCAGAACTGCCTAGTCAAGTCGGCCCAGTTAGGGAAAGTTAGGTCGGCCCAGTTAAGTAAAAAGGCTAGTTTTGTGACCAATTTAACTAGGGTGGTGCCCAGCTCATTTGATGCATCATCTCACTCAAGTAAATTCGCATGAGTAGTAGTAGAAAGACAAGTTCGCTTGGGAGAAAGAGTAGTTGAATTGAAGACATCTTTTCTTGGGGTTTATGCTACTACTACTTGGATGTACATCGATCTCTATTGGAAGGCTTGAGCTTGGGGGAGACAAATAGTTTGTCTATGGTTGGGATGTGATAGATCATCACCGTGGTTAAACAAGCTCCACTCTTGTTATTGTTTCTGTGCTTTGTCATTCTTTTAGTGATCCTATTATCTTTGTAAATTCTAACAACAAATAAATGAAAAAATTGTAATCTATCTAAGACTGCGATGAAGCATCGCAAGTTCAAGATGTGGTAAAAACATGTAACAAATAAGTGCTTTCCCATCACTGCCAGAATCACCCCTCCAATACATAGATGATTGTTAGTGTATTGAAATTGGTATCCACAATGGAGTTTTTCATGAGTTATGTCTTTGTTTCTATTTTGATTGTAAACATTTGCACAGACTCTAGAGTACACCGTTGATTGGAGATGTTCAATATTAAATCCGGTGTTTGCTATCTAGAAGTAGGATTTAGAACCAAGGTAGATTGTTCCTGGAAAGTTTCCCTAGATAGCCTGGACCCTACCAACTTTTTCGTGAAAGAAATAAAATTTGTCATTATTGTCAATATATCCTTAGTTGTTGTACCCAAGTTGTCTTATCTCTTCTTATATCCCTTGCAAGTCCACTGGCAGATGGCTTTTCAAGGCCTCTTCTGCCTTGAGGTATCACCTTTGCATCCCATGACTTCTTGCTTTAGAAAAGCCAAGATACGTAGATAGAAATAGTCTATAGGTATTATCTAGTGTTACACAGGTATGTGTCCCCAAGGGTAGGAAATGCGCTTCCACACCCCCGCACGTCTCAGAAACTTGGAAACTCCATTGGAAATGTCCCCCCCACGTCCCCGTTTGAAGGAAACTCAAGGAAACAGAGAAGGGAAATGTTTCCCTCCTAAAAATGGTGTCCCCACGTTTCCTTTGACAATTTTTTACCAAAAAATAAAAAAAATTAATAAAAAATTAAATGATAAATAGCCACGCCATCCACTATTTTCTTTCTCAGTAGCCTCAATTTCATTTTGCTGTTTAATATGGTTGTATTTCCGAATTTATTTTATTAGTTATAGCTTATGTATGGTTGTATTTCATTTTATTTCACTTGATGTATGTTGTAAACTTGTATTAATCTTTAGATTATAAAATTAAAGACTTTAATGACTTATGCTCCAACTTTCAATTTTTATGTATTCTAATATAAATTTTGTAGTATTCTTGGTGGGGTCCCCTATGTTGAAGACCCCGACGTACCCTTCAACGTTTCTTAAAATTTGGGGGGTACTTCTGCATGTCTTTTCTGCGTTTCCCTGCTCCCGTGTCCCCGTGTCTCGGAAACTTGGGGGAACATTGGTATTATCCTATAAGATTTGAGTTCTTTGATATTTCCTTGGGCCTAGTTTTTCTTTCACATAAAGATAGAGATTCTCTACAATATTCTAGTGTTGAATATTGGAAGTAAATGTGGGAACAGAAATTGAAAGTTCAATGCTTTGCATGCAAGTAGAACTATATGCTCAACTGGCCATTAAGATTGTCTACTAGAAGGTATTGATTTTACTCTGCTTGCACATTAAGGTTTTGATAGATGTTATTTCATTAAGTAGTGTCTTTATTTCCAAAGAGGATTCCAAACTTGAAAGTTCATCTGCCTTGTTATTTCTTCCCCTGTTGATGTGCTATACTTGAAATCCTTTTGGCTAAATGAAGAATTGCCATGGATTCTTTCACCAATTTCTGAATTTTTGATTCCTTGGAGTTCCTTTCCCACTGAATATGTCTACCCAAACCAGGAGTCTCCAAAACTGCACGTATTGTTAGACTTTAACCCTTTTGATGATGCCATTTGCAGGCTTATGATAAGGCCCCTAAACTCTGTAATGTTGTTGGTGGATGAGCCTAGGCCTCTATGGAAAAGGATTGGGAAGTATAACTTAGGAGCTTTAGATTAACGTCTAGCCAAAGCATTACTCAGTGCTGTAGATATTTCATAGTCATCAGTTTTGTATACTTTGGCAATTACTAATTCATTGATCCAGGCTTTACTTGTACTCCAAAGAAGGGGGGGATTTATTTATGATTTTTTAATATCCTTCTATGCTAGTCAAGACTTACCACAGAACATAGCTAGGAATCGGATCCACACAATTCTTATGAAAGCCTTCCCTTTGAAACCAAAGGGTTAAATATTTTACCGTCATGAAATCAATTGATTGCAATTACTAATCTCAACAAAGGGGGCACCGCTACCTCCCAGGTTTTCCCATACTAACCTCCAAAGTTGTTTGCAAATCTACAGTAAATGAAGAATCTGTCAATGGAGTCCTCCCCTGCTTCTAGGCATAGAACATATCTGGATGGGCCAATGAATCATGAAACCTTTCTTCTTTAAGTTTATGCTTGTTATGGTCTTGCTCTTCTTTACTTACTATTAAAGATATTGGCCTTTTTAACCACTAATAGAATCCAAAGGGAGTATCGCAGTGAGTCTTTATTAGGAGAATCAAATTTTCTAGTTACAAGGAACCTTCTTTCCATTGTCTTCTAACTTCTTGCTTTGTTACTCTGACCCTAAATTAGGTAGTCTTCTTTTGAGGTTTTTTTGGTTAGGGTAAATGCATTTTTTTCATGAGGAGTCTAGGCATCAGAATCGTTGCCCAAAAATATGTAAATGTAATTTTCTCAAAGGAGAAAGTGTTTTTTACTGATTGTAAACTTCATTTTTGATTAATTGAGATGTCTGTTGGCCAAACATTTGGAGTTCGATTTCAGTTAATGTGTGTTGTTGGGACTATTCTCTTCCATTTTTTTCTGGAATCATTGTGAGACTTAAATGCTGTAGATTATTCTAATGTATGTATTGTCCTCTTTCACTTATGCTTCTAATTGTGCTGACAAATTGATGTAGAGCTATGACTTATAGTTAACACACAGGTTCCCCTTTGGTTTTCTGTTTGTTATCAGAGAATTTCCCGTGATTAATTGTCAAGTGTTGCTAAAAAATAGGTATGCAATTCACTCTAAAAACAGAAATAAGAAGGATTCTGACAAATAACACTACAACAGAGAGAAAATCTAGTTAGCTCAATTATATTAGCTCCATTGTTCATTTGTTTTCTTCTAAATTAATATTCGCTTTGTTAGCTCAGTAATATTAGAACTTGTTGTCTAGTATAAAGATCAATTGATTAATATTTAGCATTGATTTGCATATTAAATGAAAATTTTGTAATATTCAATAATATTATTTTTATGTCTTAAATGAATTGAATAGTAGTTCTTTTTAGCTCAATAACATTATGTTTTTTATTGAAAACAATTAATTAGTATTTATAATTAATTTGTGCATTAAATATATTATTGTAATTTTTTATGCTATGGCAGAGACTCTATGTTCCACCTTTTGCCATTAGTTTGAGTGCAATACATTACCAAAATGTTTAACAAAGTTACAAAAATAATAATATTTTTTGATTTTTTTTATTTGATTTTATTTCAAAGTTTATTGGTTAACCTAGGATTTGATGTTTTTTATCATTAAACATACTACTAAAAATTACAAAATGAAAATAATTCATACATTAGCATTGTGCAAAGTTTGGTTGGAAAATAGTTATCTGACACTATTGTACTCATATCATCTGACATACCTCTATGTGACTTCTGTTTTACGCCAAGTGAATTCTCTAGAAACACTGATCTTATCCCAAAGACATCCAAGCTCTTTATCTGTCTTCCGTGTCTGACATTGTACTCATCTGAATATGGCATAGGCAGCTTCTCAAGCCTCTCTGTGACCTCTTTCTTACGCCAAGTGAACTCTGTGGAAACACTGATATTATCCCAACTTCTAAAGACATCCAAGCCCTCTTTATCTTCCCATGTCAGATTATATCTAGAGGACAATGTTTCAATGGATTCTCAAGGTACAATTTTACCCGCTTGCATTTTTTATCCTCTTGCATTCGATATCTACTATTTAATGGTGTCTTGTCCCTGTAAGTCAGTAATGATAAAATCAGTCTCCAGGCAAAAACAATGCAGTTATGCATTTGATTTGAGGTTGGATTCCACTTAAATCTGCCATGAATTTAACTAGATTGTGTTAAAATTAGAGTGCCGAGCAAAATTTTGCAGTTTTCTCTTTATTTGTGGTTCGATTTCACTTAAATCCATCATGACTTTGGCTAGCTCATGCTAAAATTAGAGTTCCCAGCAAAATTTTGCAATTTTATCTTAACAAAGCATTCCGAGCTTATGGTTGTTGTTGTTCTTGCAGTTAGTTGCTATCCCAAATCAGATTAGCATCAAAGGCCGGATTTGTCGACGTTATTCGTGGCACCACATAGGGGCCGCTTGGCAGGGAGTGGCAAGTGAGGCCCATCCAAGCCAGGTGCTCAAATGCCCTTGCTGTGACTCACTAAACACAAAGTTCTCTCGCTTTGATCCTTTGTTTACCTAAGGGCTCTACAGATCTCCGTCTCTGTTCTGCTTTGTTTAGTGACAGGTCTATAGGTATGTATTCTTTGTGGCTTCTGCTAAGAATCTGAAGATTATCTCCAGGACTTTAAAGTTTATCCTCCTTAAATCTGGGTACCTCTTCAACACCCTTCTCATCTAGGGTTACCTTTGGTTGCACCCTTGAAGAATATACACAGTTAGTTATCTTTGGGCGGAGTTCAAAAAATTTGGGCAACTTGAGACCAAAAGATTTGGCAGCTTCTAAGTTTATCAATTTCAGCCGTTCAACAGTTCTTTTGACATTTTTCTTTGCATTTTGAATTTTTTGAACTATTTTCATTTTCGGTAAATAAGATTCTTTTCCTTTCCATGTGTGTTAGTCACCACCGTTACTATGTCACATGGTTCGGGTTCAAATTCGAGTTCAGTGACCTTGAAAATCAGTTCGAATTCGATTTTTTTTGAGGTTCGGGATGAGGTTCAACATTAGGTTCGTCTATATACATTTTTCAAAATATAAATATATATAAACTGCAAAATGAATAATAACATAATATATTAAAATGTCAACATGAATAAAGATATATGAATAAAAATCATGATGAATAAACATATTAGTAACTTAATCATAAACCCAATCATCAATGGCATTATTAAAATTTAAAAATAATCCCTGATCAACTTGCCCCATTGTAGTGGAGTGAACTCCAGATCTAAAATAACCGAGTAATAAACAATCCCCAAGCAGTAAACCTCTCTCATCAATTTTATTATTTAATCATTGCTTCTCAATAGAGATCTTTACAATGTTTTCCCTCCTCTATATTTCTGCATTAGAGCAATGAAATATTATTACCTAGTTGACGGGGATCGAGAACAGTGGTGGTTTACGACTCACGGCGAGTGGGTAGCAGGGTTCACGGGCCGTGGCGATTTTAAGGCTAATAGCAGGCGGTCGTCGGTGAGTAAGATTGACGGTAGGGTGTGAGTAGACTGGTGGCAGGGTTTGCGGTGGTTATGCTAACAACAGGCAGTGGCAGGGTTCGCAACGGTAAAGCTGGCGACAGGCAGCGGCAGGGTTCAAGTAAGACTGACGGTGGGGTACGCGGCCGTAAGGCTGACGGTGGGGTACGCGGCCGTAAGGCTGGTGACGGGCAGCGGCAGGGTTCACACCAGTATGACTCGTGACGGGCAGCAACAGGGTTTGAAGTCGAACAAGCTTGACGAATTCCAACGAACTTAATTTTTTTTTAAAGGTTCGTTGAATTTGGAACCTCATGGTTAAAATCCGGTGAACCCTGTGACATAGAGTTATTCCTTCCTAGGGTAAAAGTTTTAAAATGAGAAAGAAAGTCCGTTTGCCACCAAATTTCTGGCCTAGTTATTGGCTGCACAAGAGTGTAGATGTTGCTGGAGAGGATGAAACTTGAAACCTTTGTCCAATAGATTGTTGACTTTTCTGGTACACCACAACCTCATGTGCAAGTTGGGAAGATGTTTTAACAGCATTTTATATGCCAACAGTGCATGAATCCAGTTTTAAATTTACCGAAATATGTTTTCCAGTGCTTGATCCAGTGACGATGGCAAATGGTCTAATTAAATTATGGGAAGGACAAGGTCTGAAATACACCAAGTTTGTTTGCAAGTCTTTTCAAATTAGGGGCAGTTCCCTTGTGGGTCATTACCTGCAGGATTTTGATCAGATGATTCACTAATTATCATGGCTTGGGTGGTCCACACTGGCTGCTTACAGATATTTCATCTCAATGTGTTTGGATGTAGTAGTGATTACCTAAAAGTTTTAGATTCTTGACTGTGATATTGCATAAAAGAAATACTCTGTTTGAAGTTGTGATTGGCTGGCATAATGCTTTGTTTCTTCCTTCCTCCTAACCATTTTATGCATATTTGCATTCATCACTAATCAATTACTTAAATTCATCAAAATGGATTGTCACAAATGAAGCTTGCAATAAGTCTAATTGGTGTTGACTTCTGCCCTCAGTTGACCACAATGACTAGGCCAGTTATTTACGAAAGGTAAATTCAAAAGCTTTAGTGGTGGCATGAAGGGTTATAGAAGGAAATCAGTTCCTTCTCATATTCAGTTTGCTTCTTCTCTCATTACAGGTCCAAATATGTTGATTAACCCAATAATATACAAACGCTTCATAGGCTCCACTAGATGCTTTACTTGTACCTACAACTGAGAAGTGGCATCTAAATCATTGGTCCAAAACTTTGAACATTGACTAACTCTGGCTACATCGCTTTAAATCCTCCCAGACATTAGGTATCTTAGAATTTCATGGATCTGTAGCATATTTGGTTCGTATGCTGCTGATTCCTGAAGTAAAACTGGTTGAAGCTTAGTTGATTCTTATAATATTGTCAAGTACAAACTATAAGGGAATTCCATTATATTTTGTCCTATTAATTATATTGATTGCAGTATGCTAAAGCATTTCGTCTTTTTTCTCCATTCTCAACTGCCATAAAGATAGTGTCCTATTATTACTTTTAGAGCCACTCATAAATCCATTAACTAGCAAAGAAGAGTGGTACTTTGATTATTTTCAAAGTATAATAAGATATATAGGATCATACCTCAAGCCAGAACACCCTGTATATACCAGTGTTGAAAAAGTAGCCGATTTTTCGGAAAAAAACAGAAAAATCGCAAGTTTTTCCTCTGGCCGATTTTTCCACTAGTAAAAATCGCGACTTTTTGGTAATTAGCGCGACTTAATGGAAAAAATCGCTTAGCCTTTTTCACAGTTTTAAAATTTCTTTTTTATTTATTTTAAATTTGATGAATTTTGTACATGTGACATTGATGTCAACAATACTAAATGGTAATGTTAAATTCTTAAAGTAAAAGGATGGAAAATGAAAGATAAAGAGAATGGAAAATGAAAGATAAAGAGAAGTGTGGCATTCTTTTTATCTTTCATTTTCCATTCTCTTTATCTTTCATTTTCCATCATTTTACTTAAATTTTTAACATTACCATTAATTGTTTCAGGATGTTTGAGAGTGGTTCCAACCTCATCGGACTTCATATGCTAAAAGTAGACTTTTAGATCCCATTCAGAATTCAACAGACTTAATGGTTTTCAGGATTTCAGGATTCCAACGTTTCCAGTGGATTCTATCATGTATGTGGGTAAGGGATTGGAATTTAATGAAGCACATCAAACTCTCTATGTACCTTGATGTTGGTGGTGTCGATGCCTAATTGTAAAAGTTGATTGAAGCAAAATCACTCATGACCTTAGTAAAAAATTTACCCTTCAGTCAAGCAAAATCACTTATTAAGCATGGGGATCTCTTTCTACCTTATTTTAACGCTTGGATTAAGAAATTTCATCAAAATTGTAGGGTGTTAATTGATGTCCTTGGAGGATCAACTTCGAGATTGGAGGTAGAGGCAAGGTCTAGAGCCTAGAGGTGGGGGAACATGGTGCTATTGATGAATATGATCTCAACATAGACAATGATTATGATGATTCAGTTTTTTCAATTTTGATTTAGATATGTATTGCACTTGGTGCCATTTTGTTAATATTTTGTCTCTAATGGTTTGGAATCATAGCTTGGAATCTTTAATATATATTTTTTTCATTAAAATTGTAAAATTTTATGTATTTTTTAACAATTCGAGTCATTGAAATCAAACTGCTCCGAGTTATTTGTATCCACTACATCTATATATTAGAGCTTTCTCCATATTTATGTTCCAATGTGTTTATCTGATGTTATTGTTGTGTTATATGCTTGAAATTCTGAAAAAAATGAATGTATTTTGTATTTTTTAATGTTGCCGACTTTTGTCGATTTTTCTCGATTTTTTCGTCGATATTGCCGAGAAGTTGTATTCGGGATCGATGCCGACTTTTTCAACATTGGTATATACAAACAAAGAAACCAAATATACACATGGAACGAACAAAGTTAAGAATCAGAAAGCTCTTAACAATCAAGGCATATATTATAGGCAACTATAACTCTCCCCTAATGATGGAGAAAAGAGTGGAGGTTGGGATAAAAGAGATAAATGGATATAGAAATAAGTCAAATAACACAATGGGAAAATTCAACCTTCAATCCACGCCAAACAATGATTTTTCCTTAGAAAGTTGGTGGCAAGATTTGAACAACAAAACCAGTTAAGTGTTAATTGATAGGTGTTGGAAATAGTGCAACTTCGGAAGCTATTCTTATTGTATTTTATTATATTATTGGTACACCCCCTACGGGAGAAGATATTGATGTAACCGATCATGTAAAACCCTTGAAAGAATCAATGTAAACCTTGGGGTGAAAATACACAAAGAAAATAATTTTTAAATGTTATTTTATTTTCCCCCAATATAAGTCGGCCCAGTGGGTAAATTGCCCCAAAACAGTGGGCAGTCTACCCCAAACAATGGGTAGAACTGCCCCAGTTAGGTTGGCCTAGTTTGGGAAAGTCAGGTCGGCCCAGTAAGAGAAAAAGTCACTTTTTGATGTGTATAAATAGAGAGGTCGAACCTCTCATTTGGTCATCCACTCAAGACAAGCCAGTTCGCACTAGAGAGGAAGAAGTTCGCAGCAGTAGCTAGGAGAAGTGATTTTTGGGTTTTTCACACTTAGAGAAGTTTCTCTTTCTCTCTCTTGTATCTGTACTCTATTCTTGGGATTGATTATCTCTATACGAAGGTTGTTGGGTTTCCCAGGATAAAACTTTGTGTCTATTGTTTCTGTGCTTGGTTTTTCTTCTAGTGATCCTATTTTACCATATGCATTTCATTATATTGCTATAATTGTATGAAACTAACATGGTATCAGAGCAGTACTAGAAGAAGCCATTGTCGGAAACTAGCGTTTCACCTTTCAGGGTCTTCCCTCATCAGTTTGGCTTGAAAAGAGCATTGGAAATCTCGCCCTTGGGAAGGCACATCTTTTGGTGAAGGAAAAATCCAGTTCTGAGAAGTTTTCATTTTTGACCTAATTCTGCAACTGTGGTAGTTATTGCAGAAATTAGGGTTTCAAGTTTTGGGTTGTCTGGTCCACAGATTTGGCTCGATCTTATCTTCTCTCAACTCACCTTGATAGGGTGCATCTATCTTTGGAGTTAGTTTCTCAAGAATCCAAACTTCATTTTTGACCTAGCTCCTGCTAGGGTTTCTGGTCTAGATCTGTGGTCAAGATGATTGGAATGAAGGTTGAAGATCGACTTGATGGGGCTTCCAACTTCATTTCTTGGAAGTCTAGGGTTCTTCTCATATTAGAAGAAAATGATCTTTTGAAGTTCGTCAACGAGAAGGTTCCAGAACCAGAAGTAGAAAATGCTAAGTTCTAGTGGAGAATCCCTTGATGATGAGGAGCTTGTCATAACCACTTTAAATGGTCTCCCTCCCTCTTGGGAATCATTTATCCAAAGTATAAGTGGATGAACCAAGTTGCCCAAATTTGACAGGTTATGGGCAGATTGCACTCAAGAAGAGACAAGTATTGCAGCAAGGCAGAAACTTCATGGTTCTCAATCCGAAGAAAATCAAGCATTTACATCTCATGTCAAGAAAGGCAGAGGAAAATGAAGAGAGTTTCATAACCATAATAATCAAGAGAGGAGATCAAATCCTTCTCCAAATCAGAAGAAGAAGAAGAAGAAGGATCTCTCGCATATTCAATGCTTCAAGTGCAACACATATGGCCACTACGCCAGTAATTGTCAAAGTTCAAACAAAAGGAAGCATGAAGCCTCAACTGCTGATGTTGATGAAGACACTCCTCACAAGAAGTCAAGGAATGATGATCGTTCAAAGTTCTTCTTCTAGTGCTCCCCATGTTGAGGTGATGATATGAAGATCCACACTGCGATGGGCTCCCAGCAAGAAAATGAAGAACAAAGGTCTCTCATGGTTCCCACAAGAAGGCAGTGGGAGCCCACCCATAAAAACAATAAAAGATAAGTATTTGGCTTCATTGCTCACATAGATCTGTTTTGTCTTATACATATCAAATTATATGCAAATCCATCAGGAAGTGTGTTGAGCATTTGATGTAGTACCGTAGGCACTTGTTGTACTTGTTATATGAACTGCACAACATTCCATGAACACCCGATGGAGCTAGTCTAGATGATATTTCCTTCCTACATGCTTAGAGTAGTGCACACTCTTGATGGCATGTTCTAGTGGAGATAGCAGACATCTAGATAGTTACCATATGTGTTTGGGAGACATGTTTATGATTGTTGTGCTGAAGCATTAACCAAGATGCCTAGATACCCGTGTAAACTATTGCCATTGCGTTGAAACAGAAATTAGTTAAATTTGATTATGCAATGTCACTAATCATCTGACGAGATTTGACTTGTAGGAAAAAGACCATACGATATGGCCTACAAGAGAAGGATGATGAGACTTGTTCTGATGAACAAGTGATGGACACATGAATCCCGTTGATGTTCAGATTAATCAAAAGCAGGAAGCTTCTAGGAGCATGACTCTTAGCGTAGAAGGATGACTCCTAGACAAAGCAGTTAGATGGAAGTCATGAAAACAGACGAGGACCTAACACATCCAGCTATATTTGATACATGACCCACAAGCCCAGAGGATCCGATCTAAAGATCGAGGATGAGGAGCTGATAGATCCTAAGGAGATGAGATCATCTCCCCCTCCAACAGTTTAGAGGGAGTTAGCCCTTGAGTTGAGGATCTTGGCCTATTGATGATGTGTTGAGATCTTCCTAGGATAAGGAAGAACACAGTTGAGATCCTGAGCAGATCCAACATGATGACTGCGAGTACTTGGCTACACTGATAGCGTTGCTGGTAGATTCAGACTGATAATTGAGAGGATTCTTGATGTACTTGGTCATCACAAGGATGGATACGTACATTTTAGTAAGCAATTGTGCTCTTCTGCTCTATGAAAGCTGGTGCTTAGATTGGTACCCAAAGTGAAAGGAAGTAACACGCTCTGTGGATAGCTCTAGAGAGGGAGCAGGATGCTCAGCTGCAGAGGGAGTAGGACACTCCAGCACAGAGGGAGTTGATTATGGTGAGCCACTGATTTTGGTACTCTATGCTGATGATCTGTTTCTCACTGGAATGAGAAACTTATTGTATGGTGTAAAAGGAAGCTTGCCTCCAAATTTGAAATTAAGGATCTTGGATTGATGCATAACTTCTTGGGATTAGAAGTATGGCAGAGGCACAATGAGATCTTCCCGAGTCAAGGAAAGTACACCATTGACATATTGAAGAGATTCAGAATGTTGGACTGCAAGTCCATGGCCACACCGATGGATGCAAATCTGAAGAAGTTGAGAGACTCTGCTTCCAATTCAGATTTGATTTTCCAATTCAGATTTGATTTTTCAATTCAGATTTGATTTTCCAATTCAGATTTGATTGATCCCACTATGTATCGCCAGCTGATTGGATCTTTGATGTACCTGACAAATACCAGACCAAATATATGTTTTGTAGTGAATGCCCTTAGCCAGTTCATGTGCGAGCCGAGACAGATTCATTGGGTTGCTGCAAAACATGTGCTGAGGTACTTGCGTGGCATTGTGTGATATGGCCTGAGATATGCTTCAGAATGTGACTTGAGATTGCAGGGATTTTCAGATTCAGATTGGGCCAGATGTGCTGCAGATAGGAAGAGCACCTCCGGTGTTGCTTCAGCCTGGGTTCTGCAGTGATTTTCTGGTGTAGCAGGAAGCAGACCTCAGTAGCACTTAGTACTACATAGGTCGAGTACATGGCTGCTAGCACTGCAGCTCGGGAAGCTATGTGGCTTCGGAAACTCCTTGCGGGATTGTTGGCCAGATTCCAGAGCCAACTGTGATTCACTGTGATAACCAGAGTTGTGTGCAGATGTCAGTGAATCCCGTATTCCACGACAAGTCGAAGCATATAGAGATTCGGTATCACTACATTCGTGATATGGTGCAGAAAGGTGCGGTCGAGCTACAGTATGTTCCAACAAATGACCAGTCTGCAGATGTTCTTACCAAGCCACTTCCCAGGATAAAGTTTGTATACTTTTGTGGAAGGCTTAGTGTGGCAGAGAACGTGTCCCTCCTTGAGAGGGAAAGATGATACAGAGACCATGCATTATCCGGATCACACTGTGATGGAGTGAGGAGATTTCTCGGACATCCTGATAGGATGGAAAGGCCATTGCATTCTCCGGATCACTCTGTGATGGAGTGAGGAGATATATCGGACATCCTAATAGGATGGAGAGGCCATTGCATTCTCTGGATCACTCTGTGATGGAGTGAGGAGATCTCTTGGACGTCCTGATCGGATGGAGAGGCCACTGCATTCTTCTGGACACTCTGAGAAAGGGTGGGAAGATATCTTGGACAACCTGAGAAGGGATGGAGAGCCTAGCGCACACTCCCGGACACTCTATAGAGTGGGGAGATCTGTCGGGCATCATGGGACTTAATGGAGAGATTTAGTGCATTCTCCAGATCACTCTGTGATGGAGTGAGGAGATCTCTCAGACATCCTGAGACAAGATGGAGAGGCTGGTGCACGCTGGTACTCTTGGACTCACCGATGGATTGGTTGAGTTGGTGCATGTTCCCCGATGGATTGGGTTGAGCTGAGGCACGTTGTCCTTGTGCATGCTCCCCGATGGACTGGGTTGAGCTGAGGCACGTTGTATTAATACATGATCCCCAATGGACTGGGTTGAGTGATGCATGTTGGACTCTCCGATGGATTGTGCAAAGTTGTTGAGCTGATGTATGGATCCACCGATGGGCTATGTGGGGCAGATGCACGATGACACTTCTCGATGGATTGAGACTATGTTGACGACCTTCAGTATGTATAGAGATGATTGAGATAGATTTGATGTACAGATGAGATCCAGATGATCGTGATGCTGATGATGATTGTGTCCGAAGAATACCTTCCTTGTTGAGAGGGAGTGTTGGAAATAGTGCAACTTTGGAAGCTATTCTTATTGTATTTTATTATATTATTGTTATACCTCCTACAAGAGAAGATATTGATGTAACTGATCATGTAAAACCCTTGAAAGAATCAATGTAAACCTTGGGGTGAAAATACACAAAGAAAATAAATTTTAAATGTTATTTTATCTTCCCCCAAGACAAGTCGGCCCAGTGGGTAAACTGCCCCAAAACAGTGGGCAGTCTGCCCCAAACAATGGGAAAAACTGCCCCAGTCAAGTTGACCCAGTTTGGGAAAGTCAAGTTGGCCCAATAAGAGAAAAAGTCACTTTTTGATGTGTATAAATCGAGAGGTCGAACCTCCATTTGGTCATCCACTCAAGACAAGCAAGTTCGCACTAGAGAGGAAGAAGTTCGCAGCAGCAGCTAGGAGAAGTGATTTTTGGGTTTTTCGCACTTAGAGAAGTTTCTCTTTCTCTCTCTTGTATCTGTACTCTGTTCTCGGGACTGATTATCTCTATACGAAGGTTGCTGGGTTTTCTCCCTGTTGGGTTTCCCAGGATAAAACTTTATGTCTATTGTTTCTTTGCTTGGTTGTTCTTCTAGTGATCCTGTTTTACTATCTACATTTCATTATACTGCTATAATTGTATGAAAAACTAACAATAGGGAAAATATCTATAGATACTCTCATGTTATCGTGTTCTTTCTTATCTAAGAGAGACTGTAAAAATTTCTTTGAACCAAGTATATGATGGGTTAAAAATTAAAACCAATGACCTTATAGAAAATTCAAAAAATGAAAGCTGAATGACAAAACCACATGAAATATCAAACAACAGAGACAAAATCAGATAAAAAAGAATGGTGTAAAGAAATAGAAAAAGAACAAGATTGAAATCAGAGAGTAAGAGTGAAATGTTGCCTACTTAATTCAGGTAGGAAATGAATTACATTAAAAAATTGAAAGTAAAGGAGTTGATAAATATGACAACTACTAATGACATTGGAAGGAAAGATAAGGAAGGCCTTAGCTCCAGCTATGCCCCAGGTTACAAGGCTAAGAGAAAAAAATCATACTGAATTCAGGTAGGAAATGAAGTGCATTAAAAAATTGAAATTAAAAGAGTTGGATAATATGACAACTACTGGCAGCGTTGGAGAAAAGGAAAGGAAGTCCTTAGTTCCAGCTATGCCCCTGGCTACAAGGCTAAGAGAAAACCGTTTCCAGTGCAGAGGACTAGTGTGGGCCACCGGGATTAGAGGAGAAAGGAGCCAGAAAATTTCAAGTTCATAGAACGATTCTCTTATTTCCTAATAATTTATAAACAACTCAACAAAACCATAGCATCCAAATTATTTACCTTTTGGTTTATTATTATTTTCCTATTTTTGGAAAGGAAAACTAATTTCATGTTGTCTGGGACAAATTTGCAAAGAAAGCTACAAAGATATTGCATTTAGCATTTCTGTCAGTTATGTAAGATGATTTAGTGAACAAAAATCTCCAATTACTTGAGAGCAATAAAATATTTAATTTTATCGGTCTTAAGGACGCATTCATAATAGTATAAAATGAAGATAAAAAGTCTGCTTAAAGGATGGATTGCAACAACCACCATGAAAGATTTCCCATTTCAAGATGTAGTAAAAACATGTAACAAATATATGCAAATATTGTCAATTTATCTAATACTGTGATGAAGCATCACAAGTTCAAGATGTGGTAAAAACATGTAACAAATAAATGCTTTCCATCACTGCCAGAATCACCCCTCCAATACATAGTTGATTGGTAGTGTATTGACATTGATATTCACGATGGAGTTTTTCATGAATTATGTCTTTGTTTCTATTTCGGCTGTAAATACTTGTGCAGACTCTAGACTCCTATAGTACACCGTTGATTGGATCTTCAATATTTAATCTGGTGTTTTCTCTTAGTCTTTCTCGAACTAGATTTAGGACCAAGGTAGAGTGTTCCTGGAAATTTATCTAAGATAGCCTGGACCCTGCCAACTTTTCCTTCAAATAAATCAAAATTTTCATTATTGTCAATATATCCTTAGTTGTTGTACCCAAGTTGTCTTATCTTTTCTTAGTTCCCTTGCAAGTGCACTGACACATGCCTTTTCAAGGCCTCTTTTACCTTGAGGTATCACCTTTGCATTCCATGACTTCTTGCTTTAGAAAGGGTAATATACGTGGATAGAAATAGTCTATATGTGTCATCCTATAGTATTTGAGTTCTTTGATATTTTCTTGGGCCTAGCTTTTCTTTCATATAAAGATAGAGATTCTCTACAATAGTCTAGTGTTGAATATGGGAAGTAAGTGTGAAAACAGAAATTGAAAGTTCAATGCTTTGCATGCAAGTAGAACTATATGGTCAACTGGCCATTAAGATTGTCTACTGGAAGGCATTGATTTTACTCTAATTACACGTTAAGTTTATGAGTCATGACAGATGTTCTTTTAATTAGTAGTGTCTTTATTTCCAATGAGGATTCCAAACTTGCAAGTTCATCTGCCATATTATTTCTCCCTCTATTCATGTGCTATACTTGAATTTTTTTTGACTAAAAGAAGGATTGCCATGGAATCTTTCACTAATTTCTGAATTTTCAATTCTTTGGAGTCCCTTTCCCACTGAATATGTTTACACTTTACTCAAACAAGGAGTCTCCAAAACTGCATATATCGTTAGACTTCAACTGTTTTGATAACACCATTTGCAGGCCTATGATAAGGCCCCTAAACTCTCTAGCGTTGTTGGTGGATGAACCTAGGCCTACATGCAAAAGGATTGGGAAGTACCACTGATAGATTCTAAGGGGAGTATGTAGTGAGTCTTTATTAGGAGAGCCAAATTTTCTAGTTACAAGGAAGCTTCTTTCCATTGTCTTCTAACTTTTGGCTTTGATACTTTAACCCTAAATTAGGTAGTCTTCTTTTTAGTTAGGGCAAATGCTTTTTTCTTCACGAGGATTCTAGACATTTGCCCCAAAAATCTAGAAATTTAATTTTCTCAAGGAGAAAGGGCTTTTTAACTGATTGTAAACTTCATTTTTTTATTAACTGAGATGTCCGTAGGCCAAATATTCGGAGCTTGATTTTAGTTAATGTGTGTTGTTGGGTCTATTCTCTGCCATTTTTTTCTAGAATCATTTTTAGACTGGACTTAAATGCTGTAGATTATTCTAATGTATGTATTATTTTCTTTCACTTATGCTTTTAATTGTGCTAACAAATGGATGTCTGAGAGAGTTTACACACAGGTTCCCCTTTGGTTTTCTTTGTTATCAGAGAATTCCTTTGATTAGTTGTGAAGTGTTGCCAAATTATAGTTACGAAACTCACTCTAAAAACAAGAATAAGAAGGATTCTAACAAATAACACTACAAAAGAGAGAGAATCTAATTAGCTCAATAATGTTACCCCCATTATTCATTTGTTTTCTTTTAAGTTTATATTCACTTTGTTAGCTCAGTAGTATTATTACTTGTTTAGTATAAATATCCATGAATTAATATTTTAACATTGATTTGCATATTAAGTGAAAATATTGTATTATTCAATAAATATTATTTTTATGTTTTAAATGAATGGTAATTTTTTATCTCAATAACATTGCTTTTTTTGCATGTAATAATTAATTAATATTTAATTTTTGTTTTTGTATTAATTATTATTATTTTTCTTTTTATGCTATGAAGCAGGGACTAAGCTGCATGCAGCTCTTGATAAGATAAAGAAACTGGTGCCTTCAAATTAACCAATTGCAAATTAAATAGCTGGCTGGCTTCTCTTTCTGTCTAAAACTATCCACTTTGAGTTATACAGTACTTACATTTCAGCACAGCAGGGCAGGGCAGGAAGAACCACAGGCTATCATAACAGCGTTGCAGAGGTTTGCACAGAGATCCACAAACCGCAACCATGAGTACCATGAAGTTTTGCAGAGAATGGTACCCACTTTACTCGTTCACTCTCATATTACTTCAATTTTGTTTAAACCAGGCATATAATGCATGTAGCAGCTGGGATCAGCATGCAATATATATTTGTAATGTCCCCAATAAAAAATCAGAGACATTAATTCATTTGGAACGTCTGAGAACCATAAAAATCAAAACTAGGAAAACTAATACAATTTTTTTGGCCCAAAAAACACTGTTTTCCCTAACACTTCCAAACAGCTCCTAATTCCTTCAAATCCTCCCAAGAAGCCCCGAAATAACTCAAATACATCCAAATCAATCCAATTGACCCACTAACAGACTTCAAGGACCTGTTATGAAAGTTTTAATACATAAGACTAAGGATTGCATGATCCATTTAGTTGATTTTCATAGAGATCGACCAATAGCTCCTCCCAATTGATCCAAACTCTTTCCTAACAGCCCCAATTCGACTTGAACAGACCCAAACACATCTAAATGACTCCCCAACAGACTTCATAGGACTTTTATGGAAACTTTGAACCCTATAACCCAGACTGCATATACATTTCTAACCGGGGGTGCGCAAGCATAAAGTGTAATTTAACCAACTGGTAAAATGGTCATAACTTGGACATACAGAAACCTTTTTGGATGAAATAAAAAGTGTTTCCTACTGGAAACAACACTCCCGGCGCAGTGGAATAAGTCTCATAACCCCGAAAAACTCAGAAATAGTCGAATCAGAAGATGAATTTCGACCCCCTTATCACTGGTGCAAAATTAAGAACACCCACAACCATAGAGCTTCCAAACCAAACCCAAATGCTTCAAGACACACCCGAATCAAGCCCAATGGCTTACTAACAGACACCAGGGACTCATATGAAGGTTTCACAGCAAAACATTAAGTTTATACAACTATATTCAAACATATTTGCTCATAGATAATCATTTACTCATAGATTCACCATTGCTTGGATATTGGACAACATATGGGGAAAACACTGAGATTTTTATTATAAATGGGACACCATCAGAGATTAAATAAATGGTTGTTATAGCAACTTGAAATATAGAGAGATATTTGCTGCAAAGAGGGTCGATATGGCCGCTACAAAACCACATAGAAAAGAGGGAGAGTTACTGCTCCAAATGAGTGATTCCCATCCACTGTTGCGCCCTCCACAAGAAATATTTCGACCCCGAACTTCATATATGCCGTCTTAGGTGCGCCCCCAACCAGATATGAGTTCCATATAGACCATAGAACAGCCACAAAGAGATTTAAGCCACCATAGATGCGCCCTTCTCCACCAAGATCTACCACAACACAAGCTGCCAATGCTGGAAAACACCAACAATCTTTCACTGCTACAAACTAAATCTCAAACACACCAACATGAACTCGACCCCACTATTGCAAATGGACATAAATATATGAATTTAAGCTCTGTAGAGAAATTTGAAGGTGACTTCTCCTCTCAATAATCAACTATGAAGCACAATGAAGAGATCTAGGTGATCTCCTCCACTCTACTAGCTAGGGTGGGATCTTTCACCACCGAAACCAGTCACAAATGCAAGGGGCACATCTCCCAAGCTATAAAAAGCCACAAGAGCTCTTCAATATCAAAAATCAATAATGACCAAAAGCTCCTTCACTTGTGTCTTCAGCCTTTTTATAAATCTTCAATGAGCATTTCCCCCTCATTCTAGAATTCTCTCACAAATATTTAATAAAATATTAATAAATGTTAATTTTATGAGAGAATGACACTTTGGGACTCATTTAATTTCTCTCTAATGTTATTTGGCCAAATAATAACTTCATCTACTTTGGAAATTTGAATTAGAGAGGCCTAGCTTGATTTTGGTGAAGTTACACTAGCATGTGGGCCCACCCCTCTCCTCTAGCGTCCTCCTTGGCTAAATTTAGGACCTGCAACATGTCATAGGCTGTCATAAGTTGTCATAAGCTGTCCTAGGACTTGATTCTTCTCATAAGTTGTCATAGATCTCATAGGTTGTCATAGATTTGCTACAACCCATGAGATGCCTCCATGATAGGATTTTTTCCACCTTGGATGGGAGTTACACCACATATTTGGATTCATTCCTCCACTAATGCACCATGCTTGCCCAATTGTGTGCAATGCCACCTTAGAATTCGTATTTGAGGAGTTACAACTCATGTGGGGCCCAACTCAACCTCCTTATGCGCCCTCCTTGTCCAATTTTGCCTAATGTTACATCATTTCACAATTTGGACATCAACTATACAAATATTTGACCCACATCACCACCTTGATAATTTTTCATGACTTAACCAAGTGAGTTAGGCCAATGCACCCCCCTAGTCCAATGGAGTGGTCCATAGCAAAGATTTGGTGACATTACAGTCCTCCCCGCCCAAGATTGCTTGTCCTCAAGCAATTTAAATTTGGGAGTGGTAATGTTTCTCCTTCTTCCCCAACTTATGCTCATTGATTTTTCTGCCTCCTTCCTTAGTGATGACTGTTCATAAGGCTGCAATTTCAAGTGGACCAAGTCATCAACTCTATAGTCCAAAATCTGAGCCACATTAAGGCTGAAAATGGTACCATGGCTCCAAACCAACCGAAAGGAGGTGAAGTATACCCTACTCACTGTATGGTCCTACAAAGTACTGACATAGGAAACCTACTGACTAATGCCAATAAGAAAAGTAACTCTATACTGCTGCCACAAAATCACCTCCCCACTAAATTGGTCTACTAGGAATCTCATCTTGTGAAAGCCAAAACTGACTCTCACCTCCATGTTTGTTGTTGAAAATCTGCCCAACATTGTAACTCCAAGATCCCCAGCTAATATCAACAAGGGAACACCATGCTACCACTGCGCCACTCTGATCATAACCATCCCACCGTCATACTCCGTCTGCATCCCCCTCTCCTGGATCTCCAAATTGAAAAATCATTGAAAACTGAATCTACCACCATGGATAGTGGCATGCATAGGAATCCAAGAGAAATCTACCATCCTACTACCATACTCTATGCTTAATATAGGAAAAGGAAGGCTGTCTAAATCACTGGCCATGACTCTCGGCTACTCCTGAACTCTAACAATCCCCTCAAGAGATAGCTCCATCTCTCCTACTATCCTACCATCAACCCAGCTGAAACCACTGAGTCCAAGAATGATCCCAGGTTCCCAAATGAACCTGAGAAATGCAGAGTGTCTACTGCATCTAGCTCTGCATTGCATAGTCTCCACATAAAGAGCCTCTTGTAGTCTCCCAAGCCACCCAACAGGAAAACACTGTATCTCTCCATCATAAGGCCTCCCACCTAGGAAACTAATCCACTGCTCCACATGATGGCTGATTTTTACTATCCTCATGTACATTTGAAGGCTGAACAAAGACAGTGGAGTCACTACCTTTTGAACTAAATTCATCACAGGAACTTTTGGGTGCTCTATTTGCAAACATACCAAACATCCTCGCCATAATTTTTTATGCAGAGCATTCCAAAAGTAAAGCTTCACACTGCTGCAAATTATGCTGTATCTCTTGATATGTCTTGTCCGGCTTTTCATGGACCTCCCTTATCTTCTCCAATTCAAACTTCTTCTCCTCTATGGTCGAGGCATGAAGGGAAGTGGGTAACAATCTGCCATAAACTGTTGAAAAAGTGAAAAAATATTCTATATTTTTCAAGAAAAATTAAATTTTTATGCATTGAAGCTAATATGTAGTCATGGGGTTTGGGCATTAAACTCTATGTGAAAAAATAAAACTTGAAACCAGGTTGGGGTTCCAAAATTCTCATGGTATCAGAGCTGAAGTAAAGGGCAGAAAATAAACTATTCAGAAAAATTTCAGACTTGGGAAAGAAGGGAGAACAGGTATTTTGTGAAGAAAACAGGTTCTTGAATAATTTGGGGTTATGGCCACCGGACTTAGACTTAAAGATAGGCTGGATGGGGCTGTAAATTTTAGCCCATGGAAGGCTAGAATAGTGTTGATACTGGAAGAAAATGAACTATGGGAGATAGTGAACAGCACCACAACTAATCCAGTCACAGTACCTACCGATGCTACAGATAAGGCTGCTTTTCTCAAGAATGATGTGAAAGTGAGAAGGATCATACTTGATGCCGTGAAGGATCATGTGATCCCACATATTTTAGCAAAAGACCATGCTTTTCAGATGTTGACTGCTTTAACAAATCTTCACCAAAGTTCAAATGAAAACAAGAAGATGGTGTTGAGAGAAAAGTTGAAGGGTGTTTGCATGAGTAAGGGTGAAAGCATGGCTTCCTACCTTACTAGGATCACATAGGTGAGAGATGAACTTGCAGCTGTTGGGGAGGTTGTACAGGGCAGTGAGTTAGTGCGGACATCATTGAATGGCTTGACAAAGCCATGGGGTATATTTGTGGAGTCCGTAGTTGCTCGTGAGCATATGCCTTCATGGGATCGTCTTTGGGACGACTTCATTCAGAAGAAGACCCGGAGAGGGTATGTATAGGGTAGTTCGTCTCAGAATAGGGAAGATGAAGAGAGTGTAGCATTGGCAGCAAAGGGAAAGAAGAAGAAGTTCAAGAAGGGTCCTAAGGGTGGGGCCAAGCAGCAGAGTGGCGAGCAAAAGAAAGACATGAGCAAAGTCAAGTGCTTTGCTTGCCAGAAGTTTGGACACTATGCTGGACAATGTCCGAACACGAAGAAGAAGAAACAACAGATGGCAGCAGCAACTGACATTGATGAGTTTGCTACACAATTTGAGGGAGAGTTTTCTCTCTATGCTAGTTGTACAGAGAGAGCATCTTTCACTAGCAATGATGTGGAGGATCAGACACATTATTCCTTATTGGTTGGTCATTCGTTGAGTGCTTCCACCACTCCTTCCACTTGGTATATTGATAGTGGGGCTTCGAGCCATATGACAGGTGTTCGAGACATGTTCACTGAGATGACTGAGACTGGCTTGAGTCTAGAGGTAGTGTTGGGTGATGATACTGTTGTGAGAGCAGTTGGGCGTGGGACTATCAACTTTCAGAGAGAGTCCATGCAACCCATGACATTGAGGGATGTCTTGTACATCCCCGGGTTGATGAAGAACCTTGTTTCAGTTTCCACTATTGAGGACAGGGGCTTTGGAGTGTATGTCCTAGATGGGAAAGTGTATGTTTTTCCCAGAGCAGCAAGACCATCTACTTCATATGCCATTGGAGTTAGATGTGGGAAACTGTACAAGCTTCTCTTCCATCCTCATCATGCATTGGCCCACACTAGCAGTAGTAGTGAGTTCTGTGAGTTGAGGGAGATGTCTACAGGTTTACCACATCCTCTTGTGAGTTGTGGCACAAGAGGATGGCCCACCTTCATCATTCAACTTTGAGATTGTTGAGGGAGATGTCTACAGGTTTACCACAGTTCAACACAAAGCAGAGTGGTGTGTGTAGAGGGTGTGCTTTGGGAAAGTACACCAAGACTGCTTTTCCAAGCATTGATAGCAGATCAAGAGGAGTACTGGATTTGATACATTCTGATTTATGTGGATTCATGTCTTCTGCTTCTTTGATAGGTTTTGAGTACTATATTAGTTTCATTGATGATTACTCCAGGAAGACCTGGATCTACTTCCCGAAAAAAAGAATTCTGAGGAAGTCTTGAAGAGGTTCCAAGAGCTCAAAGCTCTTGTGGAGAACCAAACAGGGAGGAAGATTCAGGTACTCAGGTCAGACAATGAGGGTGAGTTTTGTAGACAGGAGGGGATCATGAGGTAATTGACTGTTCCATATACTCCACAACAGAATGGAGTTGTCGAAAGGAAGAATAGAGCTATAGTGGAAGCAGCTAGAGCCATGCTGCATGATCAAAGTCTTCCTTTCTTTCTATGGGCTGAGGCCTGTAGTACTGTTGTTTATGTGCAGAACATGAGTCCACACTGTGCCTTGGGGTGTAAAACTCCTGAGGAGATGTTCACTGGGAAGAGGCTTGAGATAGGCCACTTCCGCATATTTGGATGCCTTACATATTCTCATGTCCCTTCTGAGAAGATGACAAAGTTAGAGCCCACTGCAGAGAAAGGCATCTTTGTTGGCTATGATGAGACTTCGAAGGCCTTCCGCTTATACCATCTTGCACAGAGGAAAGTTACGGTGAGGAGGGAGGTGAGATTTGAGGAGCGGGCCTTCAGGAAGTCTTGTGAGTCAGAGATGGTGGAGCAGCAGGTTATTACTCCACAAGTGACAGCATCTCAGAGTTCAACTAGTCAGAGTGTAGGGTCACAGGTTTCAGGGGTGACTGGTCCACAGGTTTCAAGATCTTCAAGTTTAGGGACTCAGTTTACAGAGACTTTTGGTACAGGGACAGGTTCTCGAATCACAAGTTCACAGGTTTCACCTTCACGCGATTTGGGTTCACCAGGTACAGGTTCTTAGACCACAGGTACTTCTTCAGTTAGATAGTTGCCAGATGAGGATGTTCATGAGGAGGGCCTACCACAGGAAGCTACTTCCAGGAAGAGAAAGCCAAGTTGGCTTAAAGAGCTTGTGAAGGAAGTTGAGGAGTTTGTGGGGCCACCCAAGACTTCCAGGAAGAGAAAGCCAAGTTGGCTTAAAGAGCTTGTGAAGGAAGTTGAGGAGTCTGTGGGGCCACCCAAGAGGGAGGTAAGAGAGAGTAGAGCACCAGAGAGGTTTTCTAGTTATATGCCGATGGTGACCAGCTTGTGTGATTCAGAGCCTTCTACTTTTGAGAAGGCTACCACACATCAGGTTTGGAGAGATGCCATGATGGACGAATACAATTCCATCATGAAGAATGATGCCATGATGGAAGAATACAATTCCATCATGAGCTTGGTATGCAGGTTGAAAAAGGCCTTGTATGGACTGAAGCAAGCTCCTCGAGCTTGGTATTCGAGGATTGATTCTTACTTGCTGTCGATTGGATTTCAGAAGAGTGAGGCTGATCCCAACCTATATTTCATTGTGGTTGGAGGTGATCCGCTCATTCTTCTGCTATATGTTGATATTCGAGGATTGATTCTTACTTGCTGTCGATTGGATTTCAGAAGAGTGAGGCTGATCCCAACCTATATTTCATTGTGGTTGGAGGTGATCCGCTCATTCTTTTGCTATATGTTGATATTCGAGGATTGATTCTTACTTGCTGTCGATTGGATTTCAGAAGAGTGAGGCTGATCCCAACCTATATTTCATTGTGGTTGGAGGTGATCCGCTCATTCTTCTGCTATATGTTGATGACTTGTTTATCACAGGAGAGGAGAATTTGATTGCAGCTTGCAAGAAGGACCTTGCTTCAGAGTTTGAGATGATTGATCTTGGGCTGATGCATTATTATTTGGGGATGGAGATTTGGCAGGAGGATGGACATGTTTTCTTGGGGCAAGGAAAATATGCAGCTGATGTTCTGAGGAGATTTCGGATGGAGGGCTACAGACTGATGTCCACACCTATGATCACCAACTGGAAGAAGCTTCATGCTTCTGAGGTAGAGTTGGTGGACCCTATCTTATACTGTCAGCTCATAGGTTTGTTGATGTATCTGGTCAACACTCAACTAGATTTGTATTTTGCGGTGAACACACTCAGTCGGTTCATGGAGCCTAGGTGAGTGCATTGGATAGTCGCAAAACATGTATTGAGGTACCTTGTTTGGACAGTGGACTATGGTCTGGACTACAGGAGGTCAGATGGAGTTGGTTTGATTGGCTTCACAGATTCAGATTGGGCAGGCAGTGTAGCGGACCGAAAGAGCATTTTCGGTTGTTGCTTTAGTTTGGGCTTGGCAGTAGTGTCATGGTTCAGTCGGAAGCAAAAGTCAGTTGCATTGAGTTCTGCAGAGGCTGAGTATATGGAAGCCAGTCAGGTTAGTTGCGAGGCATTGTGGCTTCGCAAGTTATTGGTTGGTTTATTTGATCAGGAGCTGAGACCTACAGTTATTTACTGTGACAATCAGAGTTGCATTAAGCTCTCTGAGAATCCAGTATTCCATGACATGTCAAAGCATATAGAGATCGGATATCACTTCATCATAGACTATGCTCAAAGAGGATTTGTTGAGTTACAATACATTTCCACTAAGGAGCAGGTTGCAGACATCCTAACAAAATCTTTGGGGAGAGGAAAACATGTTCCCTTTAGGGACAAGTTGGGGGTTGTGAAGAACACCTTTCTCGGTAAGAGGGACCGTTGAAAAAGTGAAAAGAAATTCCATGTGTTTCAAGAAAAATTAAAATTTTATCTATTGAAGCTAATATGTTGTCATGGGTTTGGGCATTAAACTCTATGTGAAAAACTAAAACTTGAAACCAGGTTGGGGTTACAAAATTTTCATCTACAAGTCTAGCCATTGAAGAATTTTCACCTTCAACACTGTATATGTTATCACATAAAGAATCCTCCAACTCATGTCGAACATGCAAACCTCCATCTATCCTTACAACTCCTTCATTGTCTTCCATTGAAGAAATGAAACCATCTTCAGAGAATGGTTCTTCCCATGTTAAGCTCTCCTCAAGCTCCCAAACATCTGGTTCCAACCTCATGTCTGCAACCTATTTCAAGTGAGGGTTATGTTCTGCAATTTTCTTCAAACTTCTCCTTTAGTTCCCACAGCTGTCCAAGACCATGCTTTGATAGCTCTGTAATGTCCCCAATAAAAAATCAGAGACATTAACTCATTTGGAACCTCCGAGAACCATAAAAATCAAAACTAGGAAAACTAGTACAATTTTTTGGCCCAAAAAGCACTGTTTTCCCTAACACTTCCAAACAGCTCCTAATTCCTTCGAATCCTCCCAAGAAGCCTCAAAATAACTCAAATACATCCAAATCAATCCTACTGACCCACTAACAGACTTCAAGGACTTATTATGAAAGTTTTAATACATAAGACTCAGGATTGCATAATCCGTTTAGTTGATTTTCATAGAGATCGACCAATAGCTCCTCCCAATTGATCCAAACTCTTTTCTAACAGCCCCAAACACATCTAAATGACTCCCCATAGATTTCATAGGACTTTTATGGAAACTTTGAACCCTATAACCTAGACTGCTATACATTTCTAACTGAGGGTGTGCAAGCATAAAGTGTAATTTAATCGATTGGTAAAATTGTCATAACTTGGGCATACGTAAACCTTTTTGGATGAAATAAAAAGTGTTTCCTACTGGAAATGACACTCCCGACGCAATGGAATAGGTCTCATAACCCCGAAAAACTCAGAAATAGTGGAATCAGAATATGATTTTCGGCCCCCTTATCACCGGTGCAAGATTAAGAACACCCACAACCATAGAGCTTCCAAACCAAACCTAAATGCTTCCAGACACACCCGAATCAGGCCCAATGGCTTACTAACAGACACCAGGGACTCGTATGAAGGTTTCACAACAAAACATTAAGTTTATACAACCATATTCAAACATATTTGCTCATAGATAATCATTTACTGATAGATTCGCCATTGCTTGCATATTGGACAACATATGGGGAAAAACACTGAGATTTTTATTATAAATGGGACACCATTAGAGATTAAATGAATGGCTGCTATAGCAGCTTGAAATACAGAGAGAGATCTGCTGCAAAGAGAGTAGATATGGCTGCTACAAAACCACATAGGAAAGAGGGAGAGTTACTGCTCCAAATGAGTGATTCCCATCCACTGTTGCACCCTCCACAAGCAATATTTCGACCCCAAACTTCATATATTCCCTCTCAGGTGCGCCCCCAATCAGATATGAGTTCCATATAGACCATAGAACAACCACAAAGAGATTTAAGCCAGCGTAGATGCGCCCTCCTCCACCAAGATCTACCACAACACAAGCTGCCAATGCCGAAAAACACCAACAATCTTTCACTGCTACAAACTAAATCTCAAACACACCAACATGAACTCGACCCCACTACTGCAAATGGACATAAACATATGAATTTAAGCTCTGTAGAGAAATATGAAGGTGACTTCTCCTCTCAATAATCAACTATGAAGCACAATGGAGAGATCTAGGTGATCTCCTCCCATCTAATAGCTAGGCTGGGATCTTTCACCACTGAAACCAGTCACAAATGCAAGGGGCACATTTCCCAAGCTATGAAAAGCCACAATAGCTCTCCAATATCAAAAATCAACAATGACCAAAAGCCCCTTCACTTGTGTCTTCACCCTTTTTATAAATCTTCATGGAGCATTTCCCCCTCATTCTAGAATTCTCTCACAAATATTTAATAAAATATTAATAAATGTTATTTTTATGAGAGAATGACAGTGTGACTCATTTAATTTATCTCAAGTTTTGCATTATTTAGTATATGTTCTATATATCTTAGAAATGTACTATTCGGTTTAACTTGTTTGATGTTTAGGGGTTTTGCAGGATTCACATAAGGTGGAGAATGACTTGGAGATCAAGTTGCTCTTTGCATTCCAATGGTTATTAGCACCTAATCGAAGTTGTCTTGCAGGTTCCCAAAGGATTCTTTGTTCAAAAGAAGAAACACTTTAAAAGAGTTTTGGCCTCTTCCTACATCAACAAACTTCATTCAAAACAAACTTCATTGGTTACTTGTCCTTTAAGCTTACCTCTTCAAGCCCATCCCCATTAAGTTAGCTCCATTCACCCATTTGTTCTGCCCTTTTTCTCCTCTTCCATTCGTTTTTTGCCCTAGATCTACCCCTTTCTCTCTTCTTTCGTTTGTCTTCAAGCCATCCTCCTTTCGCTTTTCCTCTTCAAGCTCCTCTCGTCCATCCTAAAGAGCCCTAAAAACACTTCAAAAATACAAAAACGATTTGCTTGGGTTAAGTATTAGTTTCTTTCTTAGTTTGCTTCGATTTGTTAGAGTTAGTCTTTGTTAGTTAGATCTCAAATTTTTGCATCTCATTTACAATCTCATGCATTGAAAAGATTAATTTTAGAGCATTCTAGATCCCATTTTTTACACTAGTAGAATTTGTACTTGTTTAAATTTTTGTTTCCATTTGAAAGATAGAAATTTTATGCAAAAAATATTTCAAAAAATTTATGTTTTAGATCTCATTCCTAGCATATTCTAGGCATTTGTTGTTCGCTGGTCCGTTTTTCCATATTAATAATTTCAAGTCAAAATTTCATGCATTTTATGTTTTAGACCTTAGTTTTAAAATTTAGACTTAACTAGTTTCAAGTTCTCTTTGATTTTCACTAACATCTAATGGGTGTTTGTTGAGATCTCCTTTGAGTTTGTGTAGGTTGTGGGAAGAAAAGATTGCTTTGGGAAAGCAAGATCAAACCCAAGAGAGAAAGTAGAAACCAAGTACCAAAAGACAAAGGGATCCAAACTGTGAAATTTCAAACCAAGAGAAGACAAATTTTCAATACATACTCTCTTATCCTTTGTAAAAGCCATTAAGGGCTTCAAGTTTTTCTTTTCATAAGTTTGTTTTACTTTCTATCAAAGACCTTGCAAGGATCTCATTCCCAAGGCATTTGTAATCATTTAATAAAAGGTTTAAGTGGAGGAGTCCTCCACTTTTTGGGTTTTCTTCCCCATTTGGGGAAGAGTGTTGTGGCGTTCTTAGCTTAGATTTTATCTTTTTCAAGTTCATAGATTAAATTCTCATTTCTTGCTTTAGATTAAACTGTCTATTTTCATTGTTCTCTCTTCCAAGTTTTGACCAGAGCGAGCTAACTTTGGGATTGTATCCCAAAGGCCACATAGTTTTGTGGTAGCTTCTCGTTCCCCCGTTAGCTTCCTTGTCGAAGTTTCAGCTAGCTGGAAAGTCTCAAGGAATAACGGTTCTGAGTGATCGACCTTGTTCGACGGTTGATGCCACCTTAGATTAACATTTGTTTGGTAGATCACTAAATTTTGCTTTCAGTTATTTTCAAGCATTTTATCGCATCTTGTTATCATAGTTTTACCTTCAATAATCTAAGCTTCATAATTGTTTTCACAACTGCTTCTTTTTTCCAGTAAAATAAACAAAGCCTCTTGAACTTGGCCAAATCCAAGTCAAGAGCACTCTCTGTCGGAGAGCATTTTAGACTTGCATTTTCTCCCTGCATTAGGCATATTAGATTATAAAACTCTCTTGAACTTTGGTCTTAAGACTAAGTCAAGAGCGCTCTCTATCGGAGAGTTGAACTGTGCTCTTAAATAATAAAATACTTCAACTCACACTCCCCATTAATTAATTTACTTTGGTCGATTGTTCAACACCTATATGCTCTGCCAACCTGAAAGGGTTGGGCTAGTACTCAGAAAGGTGTTGAATTTGCTAAGCTTACAAGTGATAATCTAAATAAAACTTTACCCAATCCAAATCGGTGTTAAATACTGAGGTTGCTTCCTGAAACAGGTGGTGCCGGGAATCCACTGTCAGACTCGAGGGTGGTTCAAACATCGGACATCTATCCTCTGAATCTGGCTGCTCCCGACCTATCATCTAAGAGGTTGCCAGTATTTTTCCCATTTGGTCCACTCTTTTGATATCCTTGTTCCTTAGCCTAATAATCAAAGATCATTAAAATATTCAATAAACCAAGATTAATCGCAGGACGATCTCACGAACATTACCACTTTGAACTCTTGCATCAAGCAACCCAAGCACTTAAGACTTTTTTTGACTCCATAAGGCACTGGTCCTTGGCATCATTTTATTTTGCTTATTATCTATCTGGAGCATTTATATTTCTATGGTTGCCTTGCTTTAATTTTATCAAAGTGGTTATATTTTGAATCTCTTGCCTCATATTGCAATGTGGATTGCTTATCTTGTGTTTATTTCATAAATTGTGATCTATCATCTAAAAAATTCCTAAACAACACTCATCCGCATCATCCCATACAAAAAACACATATAAAACATAAGAGCCTTAGTGAAACTCTTTGTAGGGACTACCCCCCTTGGCTTCGTTAGGAGTTAGCCTAAATCGAGGAGCTAGGATTCAGGTGACAGTATCTGGCTCATTGCTTGCCCCCAAGGCCACACCTCTCCCCACTTCCAGTGAGGGAGACAACTTTCGAAAGATTTCTGCTGTTGGTGTGCAATCTGGCGGACAACAATAGGATTCCTTCCACCTTGGATGGGAGTTACACCACATATTTGGATTCATTCCTCCACTAATGCACCATCTTTTCTCAATTGTGTCTAATGCCACCTTAGAATTAGAATTTGAGGGAGTTACAACTCATGTGGGGATGCGCCCTCCTTGTCCAATTTTGCCTTTGGCCCACATCACCACCTTGATAATTTTTCATGACTTTACCAAGTGACTTAGGTCAATGCATCCCCCTAGTCCAACGGAGTGGTCCATAGAAAAAATTTGAGGACATTACAATATTTGTATGCTGAAATGTTATAATAGGCAGAAGTATTTTCTGTTCATATTTATAGCCTCTGACTTTATTTGTGCAGCAATAACATATTGTATCCAAAGGAAGACAGAGAGCAGAAGATTCTCCTGTATGCATGCCGTAACTGCGATCATCAGGTCAGTTATTACGCATAAATTTTCACATTATTTTTATGGTGTGGGTTGCCCAGAATTTAGAGGTTTTACATAAAATAAAATGTCGTTGTTGATATTTTTGGATAAAATGCTTCCTTTTATCAAACCTGCCTCTTCCCCAGTATGGGGTGTTATTATGAAATTTAGCCAGCTCACAAGAGTCTAGAAATATCTCATTGGAGATGCTGTGGGTGGGTTATCTAGTCCTCCAAATTTATCTTGCTGGGGTATCCACTAGGGATGAAACACATATTTAGGGGATTTGAACCTTGGTGGGATGAAAGACACACCTTTTACCAATTAAGCAAGGCCTGCTGATGGTGTTGGAATTTTGTGCAGGAGATTGCAGAAAACAATTGCGTGTACAGAAATGAGATTCATCATGCGGCCGGTGAGCGCACGCAGATTTTACAAGACGTGGCTTCAGATCCCACACTTCCACGCACTAAAACTGTGCGATGTGCTGTGTGCAATCATGGGGAGGCTGTATTCTTTCAGGTCAGCCTGTTTATCTCATTTCTTTGCCCTTTTATTTGAAGAGCTCAGAGATATTGATATATTGTATGTTATAGAAAGTTAGAAACATCAATTAACCGATCTTCTAGTTATGTTTCTTTGGGTTGCTCACTAATCGCGAAGAGATTGTAATTTCTGTTTGTCAGAGATTAAAGCATCCCTCTCTTTTCCTTGTGGTTATCTAATTCCAAGTCTTACTACTACAATGGTTGGCAATGTCTTAGATGAAAGTTGGAGAATAAGCACACTATTTCCAGTGATTTATTCTACTTTTTTCATGAAATTGGTGATTGATTTCAAAGTTTTAATGTTTTAATGATTTGAATGCAATGAAGCCCCCCTTGGACATCATTTGGAAGCTAAGCAGTATGCTTTCATGTTATTCTTGCTAGTAAAATCTTGTAGATCTTAGTTATCATTACCTGACCAACCTTGGAGCATATGTATTCAAGGCAGCTGAAAGCAGGTACTCAGTTTTCCTTGACAAGTCCCTAAATTGGAATAATGGATATTGAACCTTGCTAAAATAATCTAGTGTGGTATCCCAGCTAAGATGGAACCTATGTTGCATGAAACTTCTAGAATACCCACGTACCGGTACCGGAAACTCGCGGAAACTTGGAAACTTCTCGGAAACTTCTAGGAAACCTCTAAAGGCCCATGGGCGACTTCAGACCCGTAGGAAATCTAAAAAACTTTTGTTTATGGAAAATGAAAACAAATTAACCTCTAAACTGTTTTAAACCTACCTACGAATTAACCTCTTATTCTTATTTTATTGTGAGATAATGTGTTATTAAAAAAAACTATATATATAAATATATATACCACGTTTCCCTCGACATACCCATTTTGGGGGGGTCACGTTTCCAAGCGTTCCCGTTTCCGAAACTTGTACACGTTTCCACATTTTGTGCAACTTAGGATGGAACAGTACTGCTTGATCTATGCAAAACTCTATTAGAAAAGCAGGATATGGATGGATCCCTTGATTATTTTGTTGTTAGAGTATTTCTTGTGTTGCTTATCCTTTGCCATCCACCTGCCTATATCCTTTCATGCAATTTGTGCTTTCGTTCTGCCCTATTTTTCAACAAATTTTAACTATGGGAGTCACTCTTAATTTCTGCAGGCTACAGCTAGAGGAGAGGAAGGCATGGCTTTGTTTTTTGTTTGTTGCAATCCAAACTGTGGTTATCGATGGAGAGATTAAGCTATTCATTGGAGTAGCGAGAATTCTGAATTAAGGGGTAAGTTTTGACCTGACTTTTACATTTCTTTTTTGATTGTGTAAATGCAAAATTTGGAGATAGCACCTTTGTGTGAGTTTGTATAGAGCCATATAGTATTTAGCATGTGGTGCTTGCCATTTAGATGCTTTATTTCTTGTCATTTTTCTGGTATAGAGACGATTTTGTTGTGCTTTGTTACCAGGTCCATAATCAAGCAAAGGTTCATTTGGATGATTGTATGTTCTGGAAGCGTTTATGGATCAAACATCTTATCAATTTTGTAATCTATAACAGAAGCTTATGGCATCCAATTAGGATGGTAGTTCCATTGAGGTATAGTAAAAACTATACTAGTGTTGTGTTCCCACCCGCTTTTCAGAGAGGCCAGAAGGCCTTTTTGTGAGTCACTGGTAAACTTTCTGAGTGGTACATAATAAAATGTTTGCATCCTGAATATATACTCAGTTGATCTTGCTTGTGGATTGTACTGTTAATAACCACAATAGCATTTTGTTCCTATCTTCTTTTGGAAAAGGCAAGATAGGAAGACTATGTGAATCACCTGTTTCATTTTTAAGTGATGCATACTAAAATTGTCCTGTACAAATTACTGAGTTCTTGATTTTGGCTGTGAAGGTTGAAATGAGTCTATATGGATGGTCAAAGTTTATCAGTAAACGACTTGGTATCAGAAAATATACTTTTGATGGCTTCTACGTAGATAATGAACTGGACCTGTTTCTAAGAAAGCATGCTGGTATCAAAGTTGTGTCTAATTGTGATGGCCTTAATTCAACCTCAGCTTGTAAGTTCAATTATTTCCGTTTTTAAACAGTTAATATGTTTTTGTCCACCATATATATATATATATGAATGTATGTATATCATTCTCGGATTTAGTGGATGGTGAATAGTAGTTATAGACGGAATATCGTCAATAAGTATTTTATTGTGTTATTATTTTGACAGAGGTAAGGATTAATATATAAAATATACAGATAAAAAATCTATGTATTCATGTAAACATGTAGTTTTTGATACTACTAACCCTGGTTTTTCCATTTTATACATCTCCCTTCCATACCATATAACTCTTACCCAGCTCCCAGTCTTGATTTTCAAGACCTTTTTTTCATCTATCACTTGTTAATTTGACTATCATAGTGTACTCAACCACTGACATTCTATTTCATTGAAGGGCTCTCTTACAGACTTACATTTTTACTTTTGGGGGGAAGAGATCAAGATCACCACATCTTACATTTACCTAAGGAGTACAATTCATGGGGCCTCGTTTTGGCACGTGGCAGGCTCTCCAGCCTCGACTCAGTAAAGGATACGGTTCCCTAGCCCTCATCGAGAGACAGTGCTTCCAGAACCAATTCCAGGACATTTCTTCCAAACTCTATCTCATGTATTAGACCCACGGTTCTCTATGCCTCCGAGATTTGGGGGCCGAGTTTGGTATAGATAGATTGGGCCTAGATGGAGAGAGTTCAGACCTTGCTTCTCAAGCGCATCATTCGATGCAAGTGTACTGTTCCGTAGCCCATTATTCAGGTAGAGTTTTGTGTCCACCCCTTCTGCCTTGAGGTCATCTTCCACTTGATCTCTTTCTTTCATAGAGTCAAATCTTTCAAAGACTCGGCCACCGAGAGAGAGAGGTACCCCTACTTTGCATTCCGCTCCTTAGAGGCCCTTGCTTCAGATGACCCCACAGGCTGTGCACATGGCTGGTTTTTAGAGGCATCTTGGCTTCTCCAATCGGTGACCATCTCCCTAGAGTGCCTTCCTTCGTTCAATTTCTCCCTAGATGCACCGAACCATCTCTAGCCACCTATATAGGCATTGAACCAGTTCATTAGAGAGGATATCTACAAATTATACATTTAGGTTGTTAGTAGTACGACTGCCGTTACACCAAAACCCGCAGATGATTGGTAAACTCACCACCGCCAGATTTCAAGGATCCACGAGAGGCGATTAGTCCCTTGTCACGATACACCAGGGAGCGCTGACTACTTGCAATTTCGTGCAACAATCTCTCCCTCAGCGCGAGCCGAGTGTGTATCGAACTCGTGACCTCTAGCTCTGATACCAATTGTTGGTAGTACGACTGCCGTTACACCAAAACCCGCAGGTGATTGGTAAACTCACCACTGCCAGATTTCAAGGATCCACGAGAGGCGATTAGTCCCTTGTCACGATACACCGGGGAGCGCTGACTACTTGCAATTTCGTGCAACATAGGTCACTTGGACTTCACCTCCGATGAGCTTGGGCTCGAAGATGTATTTCTAACTTGAGAACTTCTTGGAGCTAGAAGATGGCATTATCGTTCGACCCCCATACACACGCAGGCATTGGATGCACTCAGTCAGGATCCCCTTGGGACAACTTTGGGTCGGTTCTCATCGACTTCGAGTGGAGACTGACCAACATCTACCACGATCTGATAGGATTTGCCAGTTGTGCCACCTACAGGAGCCGAAGATAGAGATGCACCTCAATTTTAGGTGCTTTTTATACTGTGAGATTAGAGGATGATATCACTGCCTCTATAGGGACTTAGGTGAATCCCTCTCCACCTTCTTCTAGTATTAGGACCAAAGATTCCTTTCCCTCTTGGGGTTATTTAGCCACAGGTCATAGATCCTACACATCCCGCTCGACCTTAGGAGGACTAGGACGATCACCTATTATTTTAGCGTTAATCCACTAGATCGAAACAATAAGCGGCAAGAAGAGCCCTAGAGTACCTCGAACAGTAGAGTAGTGAGACCTTGGGTCTCCCCTCAGCCTCCCCCCCTTTGGGAGATCGATTGATTTTATTGAGATCAGTTTGGAGTTGTCGAACTATACATTAGTCCATTTATTCTCAAAGTGTCAGAGGGATTAGGCCTAGACAGATCTAGAGCAAGGCGCCTTCCGCCCATCAGATTCCCTCACAGACCCAGTGGAGTAGCCAACGATCTATCTAGAGTTTCTTTCCTTCAGCGTCGGATGCTAGGAGTATTCCTCGCTTATACATCCCCCCCAGGGTTATACAGTCGGACATCCCGACGGCTCAACCCTAACGGCGAGCACCCCGTTCGCCCCCCTTGTTGTTGACCATCAGACCTTGGAGATCTTGACATCACTGGACACATCTCCAGCTCTTCACATGATCTTCCTCTCTTGACAAGATCTTGAGGATCTTGATTTGTCCAGTCTTGGACAAACTCACTTTATGAGGCTGTACTACTGCTTGTGTCTTTCTTTATTTTATTTTATCTTAGTTTTGGCATTTTCTAGGAGCTGCGTTTGCACTCCCACATTGTACTCATACAAGATGTACCCTGTAGTCCCATTGACCTAGTTTTGTGGTCATTCGTTGGACATTAATAAAATTATCTTATCTTATCTATCTTACCACTCACCTTTACACATAATTCAATATTTCCCTTTGAAAACATGTGGCGTACGAACCTTTGTTTTTATGTTAAGGTTTCTGAGCTCATCTCTAGTGCCATTGCCTGTCAGGTCTCTTGCCACTGTTCCATTCTTCCTCTGTGGTGTATTGCTCCCTTTCTCTCGATTTCAAATGTTAACAGAGATCATTCTTCTCATCTTTCTGAATAGGCCTCAGGCTAGAGTTCAATCCTGGATCTGTGTATCTGTTCTCTTTTTCGCTAACGCTTTCTAGAATTGCCACTGTAAACATAGTCTCACTGCTCAGTGAAGCTTCGCCTTGAATTGCCACTGTATCATCATCCTGCATGTACTTACGTCTGATGTGAAGTGTTTTTCAATTTTTATATTTGGTCTTCTCACTTTGCAGGGTTTATCATAGCTGCTCTTAGTCTTGGACTTGTCTTTCGAGTTTAAGTAGAGTAGCTCCTCATGGAAACAGAAGATTGCGTATAGTGTGTTTTCATTGAATCCAGGGTTTTAAAACATATTGGAGTGGGGGAGTAGACTCAGAATCTAATCTTTTTGGCCGCTGTGCTGCAATAGTTTCTGGTAATGGCAATGGCCCTTGATTGTACAGGTGAGGGTCATGTGTTATGATTTTACCTAAAACTGCTTATGGTCTTTTCAAGTTTGTGTAAGTGATTTTGATGATTTTTGTTTGTTGAGAACTCACTGGGCATGCTTGTACATGTCAGCTCTTGGTCTGCCTGTTGTAGCTTTCGGGCCATTTTCGTTCATTAAGTATGGCTAGAATTCAGTAAGGTGTGATGCGTTCTCTGTCAGGAGTTCAGTTCAGGAGAGTCGTGGTTGAGAAGTACTTGGCATTTCAAGTTTTGTTTGTTCAGAGTTCATAGAATTTCCTTCATGTTTAGTTTTTCCTTTTTTTTTGGAATTGAATAAGAGGATTTTAAGGTTTCTTTGTTGAAATTTCCTAAACTGCGGTTTAGGGAACTGTTCCCCATTGTAAGCTGACTGTTACTCAGGAGGGTTTCGCTAGCCTGCGGATATTCAAGTTTAGCATTCTACTGATGTTTAGACTATCCAACCAACCTGACATGGTATTAGGTTGACTCAAATTGATATGTTTACTGCCTGTGCAATTCTTTTTTTCTTTTGATTTCTCTGTTTGTGTTTTTCCTTTCTAGCTTTTCCTACATTATAAGGTAGTTGCTCTGAGAGATGTCTGATCTGGTTATGGTGTCTTATCCTACTGATGTGTGAATCTGTATGATTTTTGTTTTCAGTAAATCAGCTTCATGGTTGTTTCTGTAAATGCTTTTACAGTAGCAATTTATGATACATGCTTGTTATGGTAGGATTCAGATGCATTACTGTTCTAATAATATAGTCCATAGTTGCTTGTAATTATTTGAATATTATTCTTGATTCTAGATGTGATTGGGAAAAACAAACTATCACAGTTGTGTAGTATCTTATCTGATTTCCATGAATCTGTATGGCGACATGCTGATGCAGTGGGATGGCAATATCCATTCATGATGTCATGGACATATGAAATTGAAAAGCAATTATTTGAATATTATTCTTGATTCTAGATGTGATTGGGAAAAACAAACTATCACAGGTGTGTAGTATCTTATCTGATTTCCATGAATCTGTATGGAGACATGCTGATGCAGTGGGATGGCAATATCCATTCATGATGTCATGGACATATGAAATTGAAAGATTTAAATATCATGACATCTATTGAAATTACTGCTGGATAATTGCTAAGAAGTACCTCGTGTCATACCATATATCAAAGTTGAAAATCCAAAATTATATGCTATTTACGAGTGTATATTTCCACAACAAAATGGCAATATCATGGCTAAAGAAAAACTGGATGTGCAAGAATTAGTAGCAGATCTAAAATGAAACAAAAATGCAGTCTTTATTATGGAATTTTCGTAGGTAGTAAGGGTTTAAGATCTTTAACTACATCATCAATTGCAAGACATTTATGGTGTATTTCTTAATCTTGAGCACTATTGAACCTGTAGATTACACAAATTCTCCTTGCTTGAAATCAGTTTCTAAAATGCCAGAACTGGTGTTTTTTTTCTAAGTTTTAACACCCAAATCTTTAACTACCTCATTACAAAACATTTTTATAGTGTATTGCTTAATCTCAAGCACTATTCAACCTGTAAATTACATGAATTTCCCTTGCTCGAAATCAGTTCTAGGAGGCTAGAACTGGTGTTTTTTTTTAAATAAATTTTCAGCTTATAAGGCTAGGTTATAAACTTATAAAGCTTGGGAAAACCCCAAGTATTTCCTTTCAGAACCCAGATTAAACCCTAAATTCTTCAGGGCATAAGCCCAGGCCAACATTAGGACTCGAAGAATAAATCTAAAGTGTGGAGTATAATACTACATCCCTCAATCGTTCAAGCCAGATCCAATTTTTGGGCTAAACCCAGTGGACAGAACTGGTGGTTTCTATGAATTAGTTTTACTGAGATCTTCATCCACGTATTGCATAACCCTTGTAATCTTCTTATGTATTCAAATTTCTGCGTTCTTATATATCTGTAGTGATGTGCCGAGCTAGTATCATTGAATGCTGACAATTAAATTCAATAACTAAGTTTGTATATTGAATAACGAAGTTTGTATAATGCTCATGTTCTGCCTTCAGAAATCAATGCCACTCGAGTTCTAGTAGTCTTCTCAGTGCACCATTTTTACTGGCATAACCCTCAATCTGAAGTTAGGTCTCCATTGGACTCCCATAGACAATCTATAGTCTATGAGATTGCCATCACCCACTTTTTTTAGGCTTGACTCCCCTAGCCAATTATAGGCTGGACTCCCCCAGCCAATCAATCAACTGCGCATCCCTTCCTCAACCTGTTATAGCAACCACAGCAACCACTAATTGACAGTTTAGTGGCTTGTCTAGAGGACCAGTTTGAGGAGGATATGAACTTCAGGCATGCTAGGAGGAGAACTGAAATGTGCACATACTCGGGATGTTGAATTCTGTGCATAATTCTTCATTTCCAAGTTAACGAGAGGAGGGACTGCATGGAATCTGTTGGATCGAAATCGATTCAATTTCTTCATTTTTACCCATTTGATGGAAAAATCTGGGCAGTCAAATGCATGCTTCTAAGAATGCTAATGATAACATATTAGAAGGTAATTTGGAATGTGATTGTAATTACATTCCTCTATGAGCTTTAAGTGAGAATTCCCGAATGGACACATACGGGGAATTTGATGTCCGAAAAAAATTTGAAATTTGATAGAGAATAGCAGGTAAAGATGCAGGGACCAGGAAGAAGGAACCCGATTATAATTAGGCTGGAGTCGAGACCAACTCCTAGAACTCCAGATTTACGCAGTTTACATGGAAGACATCCCAAAGCTATAGAGCTCAACCGCTTAGACCAGCAGATCACGATTTTGGAGGTCAGTGTTCGGCTTCCTGTGTTGCTTGCTTATAAACTCATTTCCTAGTGATTTGAACTTGTGACTAGTGCTTGACAATTGACACACGCCATGTTTTTAGACCAAACCCAACGCCTATGCCTCTAACTCATTTAATTGGGTTCCTGTGTTGCTTGCTTCTTAATTCATATTTCCTACGTGGCAATGTGCAATATCGTCATTTGAACTAGGGACTAGTGCTTGACAATTGACACCAACCAAGTTCTTAGACCAAACCCAAACGCCTATGCCTCTGACTAGTCCACCTTATCTGCAAAGCTTGGTCTGTAATTCATGTCCATGAATCATACATATACTGATACTGTGGTGTGCTTTGACAATACATTGTTGATCTGTTTCATGATGGTTGGCACTTGTTTACTCAATCAATTTATGTTTCATGAAATTTATAGCTCTTATGTGCACAATGCTTGAAGAATTTCAAAATCTAGGCAAGTATAAGACTAAGTTGCACGAAACGGTGAAACGGAGACGAAACGGGGAAACGAGGAAATGTTGGAAACCGTGACCCCCCCAAATTTTAGAAACGGGGAAACGCGATATATATATATATATATATGAACAAGGACAAAATTATTATAAAACATAAACCATAAATTATTAATTACAATTAACTGCAAGCAACATTGCCAAGTGATAAATGTTAAATGATACAAACAAAATTTAAATCATACATGTAACATCACATTTTAGTAATGAACCCAAGTCTATATCATTTCATTCATGCAAGTAGTAATATCCAAAAACAACCTTTATAAATAAGGCTATATACTTTATATCCAAAATTAGCTTTTATGTATGAGGCTACAAGTACAATGTATCAAACTGTGAACAATGAGAATACTAACATAGAAATAAAAGTAAAACATGAGCTCATACTAATAGTCATCTTCATCTTCATAGTCTTCCTAAAAAATAGAACAAGAAGCCCGCTCAGCAACAGAATGTAGAGTGGAAGAAGTATCTCCAATTCCACTTCCAGGTTGCTCAACTTAGTGCAGCAAGAGAGATGTCCAAGTCAGCAAATTTTGACTCGACATCCCAATCTGCACAAGGCCTATTGCAATATTCTGGGACCTGAGAGCTGAAGTCGCTTGTGTGAGTGGAAATAAACTTAACGAGCTAGTTTTTAAAGTGAAAGGCTAATATTTGGTAGGAAACGTGTAAATTTTCTTGAGTTTTCTGCTTGCTGGTTTATGTCAACATTTAAGTGGTTTTAATTTACAGCCGGTTTTGCATAGGCTGCAAACTACTTATGAAATTTTCTGAGACAATTAAACACGCTGAAAATTCATTCTAACGGACAGAAAATAAATTTAACATGCACACCATAAAAAATGAGACTTAGAAATTTTTGGCAACTGTGCCCTGGAAAAACCCCCACGGGGAAAACCAGTAAGAGAGAGAGAGTTTATTATTTCATCAGCAATATATCAGTACAATAATTTTAACAGTCAAAGATGTACTTATCTCAACCACCAAAAGTCACTCAGAAATCAGCCTTGATTTCTGTGCCAACCTGCAGCTCAAAACTGAACCAATTGTCTCGATTTCTGTGCCAAAACTGCAGCTCGAAAACTGTGCCAATCTTCTCAAAAACTGTGTAGCAGTTTGCCTCGAAAACGGTGCAGAAAGGTATAGTCCGTATGGACTCTAGAAATCTGTGCTAATCTTCTCGATATGCGCACAACAAATTTGTCTTGGAAATCGTGCCAAAAACTCAGCCAAAACACCTTGAAATGCGTGTTGTATGGACAACAATAAAAGCTCCTTGTACAGGCCTCGAAATGCGTGCAACTGTCTTGGGAAATGTGCCCAGAATTCGTACTGTATGGCTGCCTTGGGAAATGTGCCTGTATTAATTGTTGGAAATTTCCTCGATTTCTGTGCTGGAAAAACTCTCCTTGGAAATTGTGCTGCTCTCTCTCTTCTTTCTCTTCACTTCACCCTCATCACAAGAAAAAAAATGGAAACTTGCCTCCCTTCTCTTTTTGATCAAACCCTAGGGTTCTTTTCATCCAATGGATGAGATAGATTTAGATCAACGGTGGAAATGAAATGCTCCATTTACTTTTCATAAATATTAATTTCCCTCACCCACTTAAATTTATCAAAAAGTGAGTTTAAGTTTATAAAGTCTCATTAAATGCTTTTTGCAAGTCATTTAATGTGAGGGTCACTTTTTCCCCCTTTCTAAGTGACTTAGGCAAATGTCACTTGGGGAACACTTCCCTAGGTACAAAACTAACACTCCCTCTTACCGAGGAAGGTGTTTTGCACCACTCCCAACTTATTTCTGAAGAAGACAAACTTCCCCCTCCCCAAAGACTTCGTCAGGATATCTGCTACCTGCTCATCAGTGGATATATACTACAACTCAACTGCTCCTCTCTAGACGTAGTCTCGGATGAAATGGTACTTGATCTCAATGTGCTTTGACTTGTCATGGAACACCGGATTCTCAGAGAGCTGAATGCAACTCTGATTGTCACAATAGATCACCGTAGGTCTAAGCTCCTGATCAAATAAATCTACCAATAACTTGCGAAGCCACAGTGCTTCGCAAGTAGACTGACTGGCTGCCATATACTCAGCCTCGACAGAACTCAATGCAACGGACTTCTGTTTCCGATTGAACCACGACACTGTTGCCGAGCCCAAACTGAAACAACAACCGGAAGTGCTCTTCCGATCCCTCACACAACCTGCCCAGTCTGAATTTGTGAAACCAACCAGGCTGACTCCACCCGAACCCCTGTAGTCCAAACCATAATCCACTATACCTGCTAGGTATCTTAGCACATGTTTTGCGGCAGTCCAATGTACACTCCTAGGCTCCACCATGAACTGGCTAAGAGTGTTCATCGCAAAACAAAAGTCTGGCCTGGTGTTGACCAGATACATCAATGATCCAACGAGTTGACGATAAAGTGTAGGATCCACCAACTTACCCTCAGAAGCATGAAGTTGCTTCCAGTTGGTGATCATAGGTGTAGACATAGGCCTGCAGTCCTCCATCCGAAATCTCTTCAGAATATCAATTGCATACTTCCCCTGTCCTAGGAAAATATGTCCAGGCTCCTGCCAAACCTCCATCCCCAAATAGTAATGCATCAGCCCAATATCAGTCATCTCATACTCAGCTGCAAGGTCTCTCTTGCAATGTGCTATGAGACGCTCCTCTCCAGTGATAAACAAGTCATTAACATATAACAGAAGAATGAGAGGATATCCACCAACCGCAATGTAGTAAAGGTTGGAATTAGCCTCACTCTTCTGAAAGCCCATCGAAGTCAAGTATGCATCGATCCTGGAGTACCAAGCTCTAGGAGCTTGCTTCAGTCCGTACAAGGCTTTCCTCAGCCTGCACACATGAGAATCTCTCCCATGAATCTCGAATCCCTGTGGCTGCTCTAAGTACACCTCCTCCTGCAGAAGACCATTGAGAAATGCGGTCTTCACATCCATCTGGTGGATCTTCCAACCCATCTCTGATGCTATAGATATCACTACTCTGATGGAAGAATACCGAGCAACTGGCACAAAAGTCTCATCATAGTCAACTCCCTCAACTTGTGAAAACCCCCGAGCCACAAACCGAGCCTTGTACTTCTCCACACTGCCATCTACAACATGCTTTATCTTGTAAAGCCACATGGAAGTCACCACTGACTTCCCCGCAGGTCTCGGCACTATCTCCCAAGCATCATTCTTCATGATGGAATGATACTCTTCCATCATGGCATCTCTCCATACCTGATACTGAGAAGCCTCCTCAAATGTGGAAGGCTCAGAGTCACGAAGACTCGCAACAAGAGCCATCCCCATTCTGTTTGGCATCACTACTGTCTTGATCTCTTCCTGAGGTTTACCAAATGCCTCTGCTTCCTTTAAGGTGTCTTGAAGCCACTTAGGCTTCCTCTTCCTTGAAGGCTCCTCCCAAACTGGTCTATCCTCATCTGAGGAACTCCCAGAAGCAGAAGGTCCAACACCCCGAGGACCAGTGACTGATGAACCAGTCGCTGAAGAACTTGTTAACTTGAACCGGTACCTGTCCATGAACCTATCCCTGAAGTACCTGTCACCTGAACCACTAAACCTGTAGAAGCCGTGCCTGTACTTTGTGATCCAGTCACTCCGGAAACCTGTGGACCTGATACCTGTATCGAAGAAGCCTTTGTAAACTGAGGTGTGGGAGCTGGTGGCTCCCTCTACTCTAACTCTCTCGACTTCTTGAAGGCCCTCTCCTCATCAAACTTCACTTCCCGCCTAATAACAACTCTCTTTTGGCCAGGTAGGTAAAGTCGATAGCCCTTCGAAGTCTCGTCGTATCCCACAAATATGCCTCTCTCTGCAGTGGGCTCAAACTTCGTCCTCTTCTCAGAAGGGACGTGAGAGTAAGTCAAAGAACCAAATATACGAAAGTGGCTCACCTCAAGCTTCTTGCCTGTGTACATCTCCTCTGGAGTCTTCCTCCCCAAAGCTCGGTGATGACTCCTGTTCTGCAGATAAACTGCAGTGCTGCATGCCTCTGCCCATAGAAAGAATGGTAACCCCTGATCATGAAGCATTGCTCTCGCTGCTCCCACAATCGACCTGTTCTTCCTTTCTGCTACTCCATTCTGCTCAGGAGTGTAGGGAACTGTCAGCTGTCTCTGTATACCCTCCTGTCTGCAAAAAGCATTGAACTCCTTGGAGGTATACTCACCCCCATTGTCCGATCTCAACATCTGAATCTTCCTCCCTACCTGCTTCTCCACAAGGGCTTTGAACCCTTGGAAGACACTCAAAACTAGGGGTGTGTAATACCCCATTTTGCCCTTGATGTAAATACTGCTTATGTACAGTATGTGTAAATGCCCTAGTGTGGAGCTCAAGGCCAAGGCCCCACTAGTGGATGTTCCGGTTTATTGCTTAGGCAAGTATTGATACAGTTTGATTATTCATGAGCTGCTGAGCCATGAAGAATGTAAATGATGTAACTATTACTGAATGAATAAAATAACCAAGAAGCTGGCTAAGGAGGCAACGAACAAGAAGGGGGGGCTGTGTGTATCCACTAGGGAGAGGTGAGGGGGTTTGGGATTGATTGACCATGTTGCCACATGTTTGACTGAGAACCTGTTTGAACTCCCTGCTGACATTAATGCGATTTCAGAGGGTGGTTGAGCACCAACGGCTGAGTCTGATGGAGTATAGAGCATGCCTGCGATTTCGTATGGCAGGGGATGACTCTGATCACGTGCGCGTGAAGGCATTGAACTGCCTGGGAGAACTCGTAGAACCTGTTGTGAACCTGGGGGGGGGGGGGGGGAAGACTCAGACACACACAATCATCGATTCAGATTTCACGTACTCTTAGTTCCCTGTTTTTAGAACGCTCGCGCTACCATGGGGAAGACCATTGACCCTCGCAGAGGATTCACCTGTGTGTTTTCCTGTAAGTAGTGCGCCCTTGTGTGTGAGAACTACCCAAGAACGAGCAGCCGTGACACCATGTGTGTAGAACCCTGGTGCAGCGACGGACAGAGTCAATAGAGAAGGTTGCAGAGCGATTTGCGCAGAGCAACTGTGGGAAGACCCCAAGCCGGGATATATCTTGTTGTAAACCGTGGGAGAAGGGTTGGATTGCTGGAGAAACTCAATGAAGGCTATAGTCTCAATGAACTAGTGACTGGACCTTTCTATGCCCATCCTGGAATAACATTGGAAGGGAAGGACCTTGTGAGACTGTACAACAGTGATAGGATCTTCCTTGTGTTGGATGTGGTAGGTATTGTGGGTGCTAGGTCGGCTGTGAGCGACTAGACCTTTCTATGCCCATCCTGGAATAGCACTGGAAGGGAAGATGCCTTCAGAGACTGTGTGATTGTGTAGTAGGTCTTCCTTGTGTTGGATGTGGTAGGTATTGTGGGTGCCAGGTCAACTGAGTGCTGAGATGCCTGCAGTTTTGTGGTTGAACTCACTGGTTTAGCAATGCCTCCTTGTTATCCCTGTGTGCTGAAGAACCCCTGTAGGTTGGCTTAGAATGGGTAGGTGCCCTGGAATGCTTGGTAAACCCAACTACAGACTGGTTTAGCATGAGAATGGAGCCTTGACTGTGAGAGAACCCATTAGCCCTCCTTAGTGGATACACTGCCCAGTTCGGGGGTGATCTCTCAGTCGAAAGAGTATACGTTGGACATAGATCTAAGGTTGGGTGGAACGTTGTTCTCACTTAGCCAGTTGCTTCGGAATTCAAAAATAAGTATTATGTTATGGTAAATGATGTGGTTTCATTATTATGATAAATGCTTGTATAGTCATGGAATTGTTGTATGTATGGTTGACATGAAGTCATGTACAGGCCTGAGTAACAGGCTGAATCCACTGTGTGTATTTACCTTGTATTGCAGGAACTAATGCTTGTAATTCTTGCATATGATAGATGTGTGAGTTAAGTCTGTGGATGCATTTTATATGTGATGTTGTATGATAGAGCTCCATCGTTTTTGGTAATGAATGTGATGTGTACTAACCCTGTGAAGGAAAGATATATCTACATTGATCCTTGAGAAGTTAGAGAAGCCCTGAAAGTGGTTTCAGGAACCTCTGTGGGTCTGATAGCAGGAAGGGACCTTGGCAGGTTGAAGGTTGGAATGTTCAAGTGTGGATAGGAGCAGAGCTTCAGAGAAGGAAATGAGGTGGTTAGGTGCCTCACCTGGTCAGGAGGATGCTACCATTGGATAGAGTTCTCCATGAGCTTTCCAGCGGTACCAACCTTGCCCCATTTGGATACCGGAGGGAGGAGTTATGCCCCTTGGAAGATTGATGAAGTTACCCTTGTAGAGCAGGGTTCCGCACGCATTATTCCGCGGGTTGCGGGTATGCCAAATCCCCGTGAGAGTTTTGGGCCTCCCGCAATCCCGAACCCGAAAGTAGTGGGGTTCGGGTTCGTCAAAGCTCACACGACGAGATTTAGGCCTCCCGCAACCTCGCACCCGACATTGGCGGGTTTCGGGTTGCGGGTTCGTCAAACTCGCACTACGGGATTTTGACCTCCCGCAACCCCGCAACCGACAATGCGGGTTTCAGGTTTTGGGGTGACCCACCCCCACGGTGGAGCAGTTGGGATCGGGTTTCGGGTTGCCAAAACTCGCACTAAGGGTTTGGACTTTCCGCAATCCCGAACCCGAAACTGTGGGACCCATTATGCGGGATGTGCATTTCAGGATCGTTGTGAGGGATGTGCATTTCAGGATCGTTTTGTGGAATGTGCATTTCGGGATCGTTGTGCGGAATGTGCATTTCGGGATTCATTGTTGTGGATTCGAGTTCTCTGACTGAGTGTATGGGCGCTCAGTCAATGGTTTTGGAGAAAAAATGGATCACGATCTTCAGCCGGCCAGGTGGGTCGGAGGGGACGTAATAGGGTGACTTCTTGCTCCTCAAGAAGTAGATCCAGGTCTTCCTGGAGTAGTCATCAATGAAGATGATGCAGTACTCAAAACCAGTCAAAGAGATCGATGACATAGGACCGCAATTATCAGAATGGATCAAGTCAAGCACTCCTGCTGCTCTGGTGTCACTGCTTGGAAAAGCAGTCTTGGTGTGCTTTCCCAAAGCACACCCCCTGCACACATCACTCTGCTCAGTGCTGAACTCGGGTAAACCTGTAACCATGCTCCTCAACAATCTCAGAGCTGGGTGATGTAATTGGGCCATCCTCCGATGCCATAGCTCACATAGCTCACTGTTGCCGCTGTGTGCTAGAGCGTGCTGCGGCTGAAACAATAGCTTGTACAACTTTCCACATCTAACCCCAATGTCCATGGGGGAAGATACACTTGTAGTCCCGGGGAAAACCTACACTCTCCCATTTGAGAAACACACCCCAAGACCCTTGTCCTCAATAGTGGAAACTGAAACAAGGTTCTTCTTCAGCCCAGGGACATACAACACATCTCTCAGAATCATGGGACTCATAGACTCCCTCTGAAATGTAATGGTCCCTCGACCAACTACTCTAACAATGGTATTGTTACCAAGTACAACCTCCACATCTCTACTTGTCTGAGATAGCTCGAAGAACATCTCGAGCTCCAGTCATGTGGCTCGAGGCTCCGTTATCAATGTACCAAGTACTAGTGGTGGATGGACTTGCTTGATGGCCTGCCAACAATGAATGCTCCATCTCCATATCCATATCTGTGCTAGTGGCTAAGGAGACTCTTTCTCTCTCAATCTGTCCAGCATATAGGGAAAACTCCCTCTGAAACCTGTCTCCAAAGTCATCAACCTCCGCTGAGGCTGTAGTCTGCTGTCCCTTCTTCTTCTTGTTTGGACACTGTGAAGCATAGTGCCCAAACGTCTGACAACCATAGCACTTGATTTTACTCAAGTCCTTCTTCTGCCCACCCTGGTTCTGCTGCTTGGCCCCACCCTTCTTGGGACCCTTCTTCTTCCCCTTTGCTGTCAAAGCCACGTTCTCTTCATCTACCCCACTCTGAGATGAACTGCCCTTTTCGAGACCTCTCCTGGTCTCCTCCTGCATAAAGTTATCCCACAGTGTCTCCCAAGACGGTAGGTTCTCTCTACCCACTATGGCCTGCACAAATGCACCCCAGGGCTTTGCAGCCCCATTCACTGCTGTACGTACAAGCTCAGTAGCCGATACCACCTCCCCAACCGCTGCCAGTTCATCCCGAACTGCAGATATCCTGGTAAGGTATGCTGTCACTCCCTTTTCTCCATTCATCTTTATACTCTTGAGTTTCTCCTTGAGAACCATCTTCCGATTCTCATTGGTACTCTCATACAAACTGGTCAAAGTTGTCCACATCAAGTGTGCCCTAGTCTTGCCTGAAATGTGAGGGATTATGTGGTTTTTAACTGCATCAAGGATTATCCTCCTAGCCTTACAGTCCTTCTTGTTGAAGGCTGATAGTGCTGTTGCATCTGTAGCAGCGGGAATCTGAACGGGGTTAGCTTTATTGTTCCTAACCACTTCCTCCCATAGTTCATTCTCCTCTAATATCAGTAAAATTATGGCCTTCCATGGCACAAAGTTCACTGTCCCATTCAACCTATCTTCCAACCTAAGTCCTATAGCCATCTCTACTTCAACCCAACAAAGTGCTGTTCACTAACAGGAGAAAATTTCTGAATTTAGTAAGTTCTGGAAATTTCTGTGTGTCTGCAAAATTATCACTGTTTTCTGCCCCCACGCTCTGATACAATGTAAATTTTCTTGAGTTTTCTGCTTGCTGGTTTATGTCAACATTTCAGTGGTTTTCATTTACAACCGGTTTTGCATAGGCTGCAAACTACTTATGAAATTTTCTGAGACAATTAAACACGTTGAAAATTCATTCTAACAGACAAAATAAATTTTAACATGCACATCATAAAAAATGAGACTCATAAATTTTTGGCAACTGTGCCCTGGAAGAACCAGTAAGAGAGAGAGAGAGTTTATTATTTCTTCAGCAATATATCAGTACAATAATTTTAACAGTCAAAGATGTACTTATCTCAACCACCCAAAGTCACTTAGAAATCAACCTTGATTTCTGTGCCAAACTGCAGCTCAAAACTGAACCAATTGTCTCGATTTCTATGCCACAACACTGTCTCGATTTCTATGCCAAAACTGCAGCTCGAAAACTGTGCCAATCTTCTCAAAAATCGTGCAGCAGTCTGCCTCGAAAATTGTGCAGAAAGGTACAGTCCATACGGACTCTAGAAATTTGTGCTAATCTTCTTGATATGGTTGCAGCAGATTTTTGTCTTGGAAACTGTGCCAAAAACTTAGCCAAAACACCTCAAAATGCGTGCTCTACGGACAACAATAAAAGCTCCTTGTATGGACCTCGAAATGCGTGCAGTTGTCTTGGAAAATGTGCCCAGAATCCGTACTATATGGTTGCCTTGGGAAATGTGCCTGTATTAATTGCTGGAAACTTCCTCGATTTATTTGCTGGAAAAACTCGGAAATCATGTTGCTCTCTCTCTTCTTTCTCTTCACTTCACCCTCATCACAAGAAAAAAAAATGGAAACTTGCCTCCCTTCTCTTTTTGATCAAACCCTAGGGTTCTTTTAATCCAATGGATGAGATAGATTTAGATCAACGATGGAAATGAAATGCTCCATTTACTTTTCATAAATATTAATTTCCCTCACCCACTTAAATTTATCAAAAAGTGAGTTTAAGTTTATAAAGTCTCATTAAATGCTTTTCTCAAGTCATTTAATGTGAGGGTCACTTTTTCTCCCTTTCTAAGTGACTTAGGCAAATGTTACTTGGGGAACACTTCCCTAGGTACAAAACTAACAAAACGCACCGTACAAGAGAGGAAACGTGTTTTTGTCCGTACGGATGCATTTTCCATTTAGGAAACGTGTTTCATACGGACGGAAACGAGTTTCCATCAAGTACCATACGGGTTTCCGAGTTTTAGCGAGTTTCCGAGGGTGAAACGAGTGCTAGATCCGAGTTTCCTGCAACTTAGGTATAAGATTTGTCAATCCTATAAAAGCATTACAATGATGACATTTAGGAAGGGTCATACAGATTATCCTTAAAGTTTAAAATTGTGATAAACTAAACACAGAAAGATCTTTTGTTATTCACTTAAATTGCTTTGTTGCGGAAGAGTTGTTGAAAAATAATGGATCACCATAGTGCTAGCTTAAGTACACAATGCATAAAGTGATTGAAATGAGTTATAAATGTTTACCATGCAATAAGAAACATCTCACAAACATATCACACTGCACATATTCCATTAACTAGTACACCATAAGATGATGGCAGCAAACTAAATAAAAAAGTTTATGTAAGCATAAGGAAAACAACACATAAAATACTAAATAAATCTATGAGTGCCGTGATAAATGCAACAAGGCTCAACAAATCTAGGATTTCTGTTGCCAAATAATCCACTCGGCCAGTTTGAAGAATTTAAGATCCAAATATATCCTATCTGTATTGAAACACGTGAAATTAACAGCAAAGCTAGTTTGTGGAATTTAAGATCCAAATATATCCTATTTGTATTGAATCACGTGACATTAACAGCAAAGCTGTTTATACCGGCCTTTTAGAAACCCTTTAATGTAATAGTGGTACATTGTCCAAAGTTAAAAGATAAAATAACTATCCAACGTTAAAAACTTTAAAATAATTATCAAACATTTGAAACTTGTAACAATGTATTATTTATGCCTAGACTAAAGGTCATAGAAAATAGTACATCAATTTTTATTATAAGATGGCGTAGAAACAAAAATGACATTCAGTGAACAATAATTTTATTTCAGATATACCATCTTTTAATAAATAACTATTATGTTTAACTTTAAATTTAATCCGTATAGATCTTAATCGTTCATTAAATCCGAAAGAATTTATCAATTAAATGTTTTAATCATAAATAGCTAAAACCTCACACTATATTTTCACTTATTAAAAATATATAATGTTGGCTTATATGGGCAGATTTCATACATAGATATATTCATACAACATATCTTAGATGTACATTGTGGTTTCAAAATATAACATATAAATAATTTAATTGAAGCATATAAATATATATATATATATATATAAAACAAAAACTTTTCACTTATTGTGGTTTCAAAATATAAAATGTAAATAATTTAATTTAACCACATATATAAATATATATAAAACAAAATCTTTTTACTTGTTTTTGTTAAGATTGTGAGTATTGGAGTGTTAGGTTTTCTAATAATAAGGGAAAATATCTTAAACATACAAAGACATAAAAGATTGGCGTCAAAGCACACTTTAATTTAATTAATAATACATATATTTATACAAATGAGATGTCCCTTGGTTTCGTATTCCAAGGTGACTCTTAGAGTCCTGAGAGACTAATAATTTTTCCAATGACTTTTCCTATTCACCTATACTCGTGATTTTCCTTGAACGTAAATAAGGAAATATAATAATATGATATTTTCCTAACACCAAGGATTAGGGTCCAACAAATCCCCCCTTAATCCGAAGGGTGTATATGAGTCCAAGAAAAAGAAGAGAGTTGAATCAGTGGAAGTGGACAACTACCACCAGTCGAACATTTCATCTCGAACATCCTTTACTAAGAAGGTTAGCTAGAAGCTTGCACATGCTTCTGCTAAATACAAGAGCTCTATGAAGGGATGGTTTTGGTTGACCATCAACCAAAAGGGGCTAGCAGAAGCTGAAATCTTCTACTATGTGTGTGGTTTAATGTTGACCACAAACTCTGGAACCTGGCGACAACACCCGCTTAGAGGTTCTCTGGAACTTGGCTCGAAGGTTCAGAGGTTCTGTCTGGAATGTCTGGAATGGTGGTTTTAGGTTGACCACAAGCCAACTAGAGAGCTGAAAATAAGAAGTGAGCAGCTATAACTTGCTGAACATTTCCATCTTGACAACCTTTTTCCAAGTTAGCTAGAAGCTTGCACATGCTTATGCTAATATAAGGTGCTCTCAATATTAGTTGTTTTAGGATGACCACCCACTCTGGAGCTCAGTCGAACATAGCTCTTCATAGGGTCGCTTGTACTCTCTTGCTTGTTATTGACTGTCTTTATTTCCCCTCTGCCAGGAACAATGTGAGGAGAGGGGTTTCCCATGGTGTCACAACTAGACACAACACATGAGTACTCTATGTTATGTTTATTTTCTATCTTTAGAATACATGCATATCAGAATCAGGCATCTCTGAATCTGGTGGCTTTCCAAACTCATTGTGGTTTAGGTTCACTTGAGGAAGGCTGTGAGTGTTTGTCAGAAGGACAAGGCTTCGAAACTTGAAGCTTGACATCATGTTCCCCCTTGTCAGGTACAAAGTAAGAAGTAGTACAATAATCTGCTACAAGTTTTGCTCTTGGAGGTTTCTTTAGCTTCACACACCGATCTAAACAATGGTTGTGCTTCCCACAATATCGACAAGGATGAAGATCAAAACACTGATCTTTCATATGTCCAATTCTATCACACTGTTGGCATCTGTAACTCTGAATAGATTGTACATCTGACATGATTTCATTATTTTCTGGCAGCTGATAGGAATAATTTTCAAACAAGAGGTTATTCTGAACAAGGACTAGTTCAAAATGTTGATTCCCATGTTGTGCATATTACTCAATGACTTTTAAATTTTGCAATTGATTTATGACAGTTTCAAGTGTGTCTTTGCAGATTCTGATTGAGTCATCTGTAGCTGAATGTACTATAGTATTCAACAACTCCAATGTTTCTTATGTATTAGACATTGTAAAGACAATTTGAAGCCTCCTTGTGCAGGTAGGACCAAGTACAAGGACTCAATCAAACTGAGGGCTTCTTGCAAATCCGCCCTTTACAAGCAATGTCTCGGCTCAAACTTGAAAGAGAAGGGGTGTCGGTCTCTGATACACCCGAGTGTCTGCACCGCTTCCTTCTCTAGGTGCTCATGCACACTCATCGTTCGGGCCCTCAACGCACCTGGTGTGCTGCCGCACAAAATGAAATGAATGATTTCCACAGCCTCCTTGGAATTTTTAACTTATCTAGCTTCCTGACCCACTCGCAGCACGAATTCCCCTCGTTTGATAGATCCTTCTTTGCTTAGCTAGCCTCTGGTGCCTATATTTATGCATTTTCATCGTCCAGGACGCTTGCCTCGGAAATCATTTGCAAATCTATTCACATAAGGCTTCGATCCTGTCATCATGCCATTCCGCTGTCTCCTGGTGAGGTGGATCCGCAACATGCGTGTTTAGACTGGACTTCTTACGTGCGGAGTAGCGACCATGCTTCCACCGGTTGTCATTCGTGCCAAAACGTGTGAGGCATTAACCCTGGTGCCGTCGGCCATGCTGCCACCTTGTGTTACCCGTGCCAAACGTGCTTGACTCCGACACCAATCCGAGCCATCTAACGATCATACCTGCCAAAAAGACCTATCATATGAAAAAGTCCCGTCTGCTAACGATCTGTAATGATTACTGATTTGATTGTGTCCCGACCCTGCAATTGTCAGGACACGACTCCCAAACTGCGATACAAACATTCCCACTTGCACATTCTGTCCCTGCTGGTGCGCCATCCTTCCACCTAGCATCCTGCATCTGTTTTTTTTTTTTTTTTTTCACAATGTGGTTCAGGCATCGCATTGCTCCGAGCCCATCCTGTAGGGCTTCAACTTGCTACCATTTACTAACTTGGGTAGCATCACTCCACCTAAAAACTGCAGTTGTATTGCGCCTCCGGAAGTTATGCAACTGATGCGATATGGACCGAGCCAATGCATCTGTAAATTCCCTGGATGCTTCATGAACTTGCTGTCATACAACAACACCAAGTCACCTTGCTGAAACTGTTTGTTCTTGATATGGCGATCATGCCAAGCTTTTTGCCGATCCTTCTCCATGCGCTGGTGAAAACCTGCGATAAATTGTTCTTCCTCAAGCTGTACCAGCTGCTCCAGTCGTTCTTCCAACACTGCTTCATCATTCATACTTGTCGCGACCTCTATGCGCAGACTTGGAACAATGTACTCCATAGGTATAACTACCTCTTGCCCATACACCAATTTGAACGGTGTTTGTCCTGTCAACCTTTTACAAGTGGTGCGATATGCCCACAAGATTGCTGGAATCTTCAAATCCTAGTCATCGCGGTTCGCATTATAAACTTTGGTAAATGCATTCTCCAATACTTTGTTGAAGGCTTCCACCGTGCCATTTGCCTGCGGATGATATTGCGTACTCTTCTTATGCTGTATCTGAAGCTCTGATGTTAATGCACTGACTGTGCGATTAATGAAGTGACTCCCCTGATCACTCATCAATATCTTCGGGCAGCCAAACCGAGTGACAATATTGTCGAACAAGAAACGCGCTACTGTTGCAGCGGTGCAATCTACAACTAGTGCGGCCTTCGCCCATCTTGTCAAATAATCTGTCATTGTGATTATGTATCGTGCACCAGTGCGCTTCCCAGGTGGGTTCATAGGTCCCACGAAATCCACAACCCATTTAGCAAATGGCTGCAAGGTTACTTGAGGTATTAGCGGCATCTCATCCCTCTTGGAGGGTTTGCCAGTTCTTTGACATACATCGCAAGTCCGCGCATAATCCGTCGCATCATTGATAAATTCCTTTTCAGCTTCGCTATAAGACTTTGTCGTATCAACCGCAAACTCGGTGATATAGCCTTCCAGTATACTGTCGACCCAGACCTCAACAGCCCGTGATGCTTTGTTGTCTACCTCTTGCATCTCCTGGATTAGTTCTGGGGTCCAAGATGTCGGCTCACCACCGTGGAAGTTCCGCTTCTGACAGGTCAATTTCGCTAACCATTCATACAGGATGATTGAGAACACGTAGAAAAAATATTTGTGTGGACTGTCTTGTATGTACTTTGCCAACCACCAATCCGTCGACAACCCAGGGTTCTGATTTTCTTTTTCAGTGAACTCTCGCAACTTTAGGTTGAACCAATCTTGGATTTCCGGTCTCGTCGGATGCGACAACATTTCCTCCTTTCACTTTGCGCTACGTCCCGACAATGGAACCATTTGTTGATACAAAACCAGTCGAAAGGGGTTCCTCACACTGTCGACACCCAAACCACCGCGATCTCCCTAAGCACCAGCCCAGACAGGTTTCACCCCGTCCAACAACACCGGCGGAGCAGATGAAGTCTCACCCAAGATGTTCAAGGGAAAGTTGACGAAACCAAGTTTCCGCCGAATGAAGGAGGACTTTGTGCATCGACTAATCAACTTATCGGAGCATTGCATAACAGATCTAACCATTCATCTTAGGCAATAAACATAATTGTAGCATTATTCAACAGATCTAATTATCGACGGAACCACTAATGCGCAATAGATATAACAGTAAAATATTAATTGCAGCAATGAAACATCGCATCATTCACAGATTCATATCGCATAATGCATTTATCACAAGGAAACAGGAAAGACACAATGATTATGCTCAAAACTCTGTCATATCATATTCATCTTCGCAACAATACACAGATACAACAACATAATCCTTCGGTCACATACCCATATTAATTGACAATAACAAGCGAAATCCTTCGGGCTCAACTATCTCTTCAATTGATCAAATCTCATCTCTAATCGGTATATCAACACTTACAATGCTATGTCTATTTATAGGCTAGCGCCTTTACATTTGCGGTCCACTTAGGCAACCGTCTTCAGAACTACTTCTTAACAAACTTTACAAAAAGGATAACCCAAAGACCCACATAATGCGGTCCAAATGACCCAAAAACCACATAAACTAATCGACTTAGGCGTTGGTTTCCTTCTTGCGTGACATCTTTGACCCTTCGTAGCATCCGCAATGCTGCGTAGCTGACTCATCCAAACCGCCTGCCAACAGGACTCCAACACAATCTTGTGGCTCGCCCTCGAGCCACGTAAGCTGGACATGGTGTACTCGTTCTTGTCTGTCGCTGGACTATTCCTCTGTCACTGTTCTTGCTGTTTGGAGCGTGTTGTTGTGTACTGCTCAAACTGATATGGTGATCTTCCAGGTTGCTGTCATGTACTTCTCAAATTCATCCTCTAGTCTTTGGAAACCTAGTGCAGATGGAGGAAAAGTTGATGAACAACGCCGAGGTGTGAAACATGCCAACTGCTCTAGCACATCTGTCTCGCACCGGGGATCACCCACTATCGAGACTAGGGGCTGCCACCCCTATCATTCTGGTGGTCGTAGGGACTACGAAGCTTCGAACTACCGCCACATACCTAGACATCTCGGATGAGACTTCGTCTTTGCTACACCCGAGTGTCCGCGCCGCTTCCTTCTCTAGGTGCTCATGCACACTCGTCGTTCTAGCCCTCAGCGCACTTGGTGTGCTGCCGCACGAAATGAAATGAATCATTTCCATAGCCTCCTTGGAATTCCTATCTTATCTAGCCTCCTGTGACCCACTCGCAGCATGAATTCCTCTCGTTTGATAGATCCTTCTTTGCTTAGCTAGCCTCTGGTGCCTCTATTTATGCATTTTCATCGTCTGGGACACCTGCCTCGGAAATCATTTGCAAATCCATTCACATAAGGGTTCGATCCTGTCATCATGCCATTCCGTCGTCTCCTGGTGAGGTGGATCCGCAGCACGCGTGTTTAGACTGGACTTCTTATGTGCAGAGTAGCGACCATGCTTCCACCGGTTGTCATTCATGGCAAAACGCGCGAGGCATTAACCCTGGTGTCGTCGGCCATGCTGCCACCTTGTGTCACCCATGCCAAACGTGCCAGTCTTCGGCGCCAATCCGGGCGATCTAACGAGCATACCTTCCAAAAAGACCTATCATATGAAAAAGTCCCGTCTGCTAACAATCTGTAATGATTGCTGATTTGACTGTGTCGCAACCCTGCAGTTGTCATGGCATGACTCCCAAACTGCGATACAAGCGTTCCCACTTGCGCATTTTGTCCCTGTTGGTGCGCCATCCTGCCACCTAGCATCTTGCATCTTTATTATTATTATTATTTTTATTTTTTATTTTTTTCACAATGTGGTTCAGGCATCGCGCTGCTCCGAGCTCATCCTGTAGGGCTTCAACCTACTACCATTTACTAACTTGGGTAGCATCACTCCATCTAACTGCTACAGTTGTACTGCGCTTTCGGAAGTTATGCAACTGATGCGATATGGACCGAGCCAATGCATCTTTAACTTCCCTGGATGCTTCATGAACTTGCTGTCATACAACAGCACCAAGTCACCTTGCTGAAACTGTTTGTTCTCGGTATGGCGATCATGCCAATATTTTTGCCGATCCTTCTCCACGCGCTAGTGAAATCCCGCGATAAAGCGGTCTTCCTCAAGCTGTACCAACTGCTCTAGTCGTTCTACCAATGCTGCTTCATCATTCATACCTGTCGCGGACGCTATGCGCAGACTCAGAACAATGTACTCCATAGGCATAACTACCTCTTGCCCATACACCAATTTGAACGGTGTCTGTCCCGTCAACCTTTTACAAGTATTGCGATATGCCCACAAGATTGCTAGAATCTTCAAATCCTAGTCATCGTGGTTCACATTACAAACCTTGGTAAGCGCATTCTCTAATACTTTGTTGAAGGCTTCCACCGTGCCATTTGCTTGCAGATGATATGGCGTACTCTTCTTATGCTGTATCTGAAGCTCTGCTGTTAATGCGATGACTGTGCGATTAATGAAGTGACTCCCCTGATCACTCATCAATATCTTCGGGCAGCCAAACCGAGTGACAATATTGTCGAACAAGAAACTCGCTGCTGTTGCAGCGGTGCAATCTACAACTGGTGCGGCCTCCGCCCATCATGTCAAATAATATGTCGTTGTGATTATGTATCGTGCACCAGTGCACTTCCCAGGTGGGTTGATAGGTCCCACGAAATCCATATCCCATTTTTCAAATGGCTGCAAGGTTACTTGAGGTATTAGCGGCATCTCATCCCTCCTGGAGGGTTTGCCAGTTCTTTGACAGACATCGCAAGTCCGTGCATAATCCGTCGCATCATTGAAAAATTTACTTTTAGCTTCGCTATAAGACTTTGTTGTATCAACCGCAAACTCGGTGATATAGCCTTCCAGTATACTGTCGACCCAGACCTCAATAGCCCGCGATGCTTTGTTGTCTACCTCTTGCATCTCCTGGATTAGTTCTGGGGTCCAAGATGTCGGCTCACCACCGTGGAAGTTCCGCTTCTGATAGGTCAATTTTGCTAACCATTCATATAGGATGATTGGGAACACGCAGAAAAAATATTCGTGTGGACCATGGTGTATGTACTTTGCCAACCACCAATCCGTCGACAACCCAGGGTTCTAATTTTCTTTTTCAGCGAACTCTCGCAACTTTAGGTCGAACCAATCTTGGATTTCCGGTCTCGTCGGATGCCACAACATGTCCTCCTTTCACTTTGCGCTATGTCCCGGAAAGAGAACCATTTGTTGACAAAAACCCAGTCAACAGGGGTTCCTCACATTGTCGACACCCAAACCATCACAATCTCCTTGAGCACCGGCCTAGACAGGTTTTACCCCGTCCAACAAGACCTGTGGAGCAGATGAAGTCTCACCTGAGATGTTCAAGGGAGAGTTGACGGAACCAAGTTTCCGTCGAATGAAGGAGGACTTTGTGCATCAACTAATCAACTTATCGTAGCATTGCATAATAGATCTAACCATTCATCTTAGTCATTAAACATAATTGCAGCATCATTCAATAGATCTCATTATCGACGGAACCACTAATGCACAACAGATATAATAGTAAAACTTTAATTGCAGCAAGGAAACATCGCATCGTTCACAGATTTATATCGCATAATGCATTTATCACAAAGAAGCAGGAAAGACACAATGATTCTGCTCAAAACTCTGTCATATCATATTCATCTTCGCAACAACACACAGATACAACAACATAATACTTCGGTCGCATACCCATATTAACAGACAATAACAAGCGAAATCCTTCAGGCTCAACTGTCTCTTCAATTGATCAAATCTCGTCTCTAATCGGTATGTCAACACTTACAATGCTATGTCTATTTATAGGCTAGCGCCTTTACATTTGCAGTCCAATTAGGCAACCGTCTAACTACTTCTTAACAAACTTTACAAAAAGGATAACCCAAAAACCCACATAATGCGGTCCAAATGACCCAAAACCCACATAAACTAATCAACTTGCGCGCTGGTTTCCTTCTTGCGCGACATTTTTGACCCTTCGCAGCATCCACGATACTGTGTAGCTGACTCATCCAAACCACCTACCAACAATACTGAAGCTAGAAGCTTACTTGTAGCAATTCATAATCTTTATGCAAATCAAGTTTTGTTCCATGTAGTGGCAAAAAATATGAATGAGCTTTGGACATAAGCCGTCGTTTCTGCATGCAAAAGCGTCACCCTTTAGTTATCAAATATAATTCTCCTCAATCGCAAGTCTCTTCAAGATGCAGAGATCACTCCATAGATTCACTCACTTCGCAGCTATGGAGAGCGTGGGAGTTCACATGTTTTTGTGAATCGATCACGATGTGAGTCTTTCCAAAATGGGCAGAATGGACAGCTCCTTGTCGCATGACTTTCAAAATTCTTCTCTAAACGATAATGTTTGAGTTGGAGGAGAATAAACTCTACTTAGAAGTTCATTGCACGTAGCTCTGCACCAATAGAGTGGTTCCAACGTTCATGCACTTGGAGTCTCCTTTCAAATGACATTCCCCAATCCAACTATTTCGTGCTCAATATAACTCTACAGACCTCAAAGTGGCATAAAGGAAGTGGTGTTCAACATAGGTCGCAGTTGTGTTTTTGGTCACCAGGAGAGAGCGCAGTTGCACAATGCTTAGTTTCCAATGCAACATGTATCAACTCATTCAACAATTTGAGCAACTAGGGTTCATGGAAGATTGAGGAGAACACTTGCATGCTTCAACAATCAAGCTATAGTCTTCACGCTTCAGTGATGCTCCACGCAGGTATAATGGGAGGATGTCTCTCCATAATCTTCATGCAAATGGTAAACACTTCACATTGGAGACTACAATGTCAATCCACATCTCACTAAAGGGATGCCAACTACTTCATGAGCATTGTATCATGATAGCATAGTATCAACACTCAACACAAATATCGGTGATGAAATTGTGCAAATGTGAACACCATTAGAGTGAGATCACTGTAGGCAGCTCAAACAAGGAGAACGCTCAACTCGCACAGGTCTTAGGCCATCACAATGTGGATGTAGCTAGGGAAGAAGAAACACCATCTTTCGACCAGAGCATAAGTATCTTAACATAAGACGACAATGATAATTTATCATAGATTGATAAGCATTGGTAGGTAACAACAATGACAATGTTATATGATACCCACGATGGGAGGATGGCGTGCAACACAATTGAGCTAGGGTTTCTGGACCAGATAAAAACATGTAGAGGCAAACAATGATTCTTTCTGAATATCCTTAGACTCCGATGTGCACTGGACTCTCAAGATAGTAGAAAAGATCTCAGGTTTCCATTCGCGTTCAAACCTTCTATACGATGAATACAATATCCCAACTAACAAGCCTCGATGTTAAGAATGGACATATTGTTATGAATGCATTTTCAAAGGAAACAAATGATAAAGCTGGATAGGAAGCTTTAGTGAATGCAATATGGCATGCAACAGAGGCACGAGTTTTGGAATCCTTGAGAATGGAGCTATGGACTTTAGTTGAACGCTAGGCTTTGCAGAATGGAAATTTTTTCAAAAACACATATGTTGACAGTTTTCAGATGGATGCAGGTTAGGACGGATCCAAAATTTATCTAAATAGCAGAACGGTTTGAATGATTGTCTGTACAGGGAGTACACATAGAGGAATCTAAGACGCAGACCTGAACTGGGCAGATTTGTTGCGTAGCGAGCATATTTCAACGCTTACCAAAGGATTGGGCACACAGAGTGCAAAGAATATAGCAAAAAGCTACAGGCCCGCAAAAAACAAAAAAATGTTTTGAGCAGCAGGAATATGGCAGAATAACAGACTAGGGTAACGTACATGCAGAAAGCCAGGCCAGAATGAGTTGGATAGAACCTACTGTTAGGTTTCCCAATAAGGGAAAATATCATAAACACACAAAGACATAAAAGATTGGCGTCAAAGCACACTTTAATCTCATTAATAATAGATATATTTATACAAATGAGATGTCCCTTGGTTTCATATTCCAAGACTCCCCAAAGACTAATAGTTTTCTTAATGACTTTTCCTATTCATCTATACTCTTGATTTTCTTTGAATGTGAATAAAAAAATATAATAATATAAAATTTTCTTAACACCAAGGACTAGGCTCCAACATAGAGTTAAAAAAATAATTAAATTTGTATATTTACAAACAAAGAATAATTAATTTTTATAATTTTAAATAAATAAATTGATTGTGTATTTTAATATATAAGTATTAAAGAATAATTAATTTTTATAATTATAAATAAATTAATTAATTGCGTATTTTAATATAGGTTATATTTTTAAAATAGAAAGATAATTATTTAAACTTAAATTTATTTTAATTTTTTTATTAACTAGTTTTGATTTTAAACATTATTATATGAAGTAGTAAAAACCTTTATAGAATATGGAATAGTTATGTCCTTAGTAGAATTAACTACTTGAATATTAGATTTAAGGAATATTAAATTTGTAAACTTACAAATAAATAAATTTGAAAATGATTTAATTTTTATAATTATAAATTAATGGTATATTTTAATATAAATTATATTTTTAAAATAAAAAATATTTTAAATCATTAATTAATCTTGATTTTAAATATTAATTAGTTTTAAAATAGTGTAAAATTTATAATTTGATTAAATGTTTTATTGAATGTATGAACTTCCATTGTCTACTTTGTAAAATTACCTTAACTATGTTAAAGTAATAAGAAATAAATAAATTCAATAATTTTTTTTTTAAATATTAAATTATTATTCCATTAATATTGTTATTATAGTTTTTTTTTTTAAATTAATTGTTTTTATTATGATAGTTTATGAATAATCCAAAAACATTTTAACAAGAATTTTTAATAATTAAATACCAAATATCTTTGTTATTTATTCCACTTCTTGTGAAAAAAGAGAGTATAATATAATGATTTAAAATCAAAGGTCATTTTAATTTCTAATCAATTTGTAATATTCATAAATATTTGTAAGATAGTTCCTAAGAAATTATGGAGATAAATTCTAATTTGCAAAACAAAGAATATAATAAGATTGTTTTGAAGGATTATAATTCCTATCTTAAAAGACTTTATGAATCCCCGGGTACCAGAGATAACATTCAAACCCTTCTTAGAACAAAATAAGTTTTCTCGTTAGATAACATAGATTTTGGGGTGAAGCGCCTAGCAAATGGAAAAGTCAAAGACATTGAAAGCTACAAAGCATAAATATTAAAAATTGGAGCACCTATCCTCATCCCGCACATCCACAAACTCTTTAGTGTAGCAGTTAAGCAAGGGTTCCCTACACCTTGGACTCAGAGCTTCATTATTCTTATCTTCAAAAGTGGCAATAAAAATAACCCCTCTAATTATCAGACCATTATGATTAGCCTTCTCTTAGCTAAGTTATAGGGTACTATATTAGAAAAAAAGATCATCTGGCTAGAAATGGGAGGTAAGCGCGCTAAAGGCCAGGCAAGTTTTAGAAGGCATCCCTCAACCACATACCACCTTGCTACGCTTAGGGTCATAGCAGAGGAATGTTGTAATAATAAGTTCGATTTGTTTTGTTGCTTTGTGGACTTTATAAAAACTTTTGATACAGTGCCTAGAAATAACCTATGGAAGAGATTAGAGAATCTTGAGGTTCCTTTTGAGTTGAGAGCTATCGCAATAAGGTTATACAAAAATGTCATTGCCAAGTTTAAGAACACTTAGGGATGGTCGACGGATATAAACTGTAATATTGGAGTTAAGCAATGTTGCCTCCTCTCCCCTACCCATTTCGACATTTACATCGATAAACTAGAAGGTTATTTAGAAGAAGTAGGTTGCATCGACATGATCTTAGCTGGGATAGTTACCATCCTCCCACTTTATGCTGATGATATTGTTCTTATGGCCTTGTGTCCCTTTGGTCTTGATAATCAATTAAGAATTTTCAAAGATTTATGCTCTAATATGGGTATGGCTATTAACATTGACAAGACAAAAGTTATGATTATAAAATCCAAGAAAGACACCTACACTAATTTTATATAAGACAATAGAAATCTGGAGGAAGTGATTTTTTACAAATATTTCAGAATTTATATTCATCACAAGCTCAATTGAAACTATAGCATCGAGAAAAGGATTAACATAGGATGGAAAGCTTATTTTGGTTTTGAAAACAATTGTAAATTAGCCAACTTGGTCAGGTGGAATAAAAAGAAGTTTCTCTTTAAAACTCTTTTCATTCCTGTTATCTTATATGGTTGTGAAGTTTGTGGTTGCAACATTTCTAGAGAATCTTGGAGAAAGATTGAGCAAATCTAGAAGCGTTTTATAGCTTATAACCTCAAAATTAGAAGCAATACGCCTTATCCTATTCTCCTCATAGAAGTGGGTCTCTCTCCCATCGAGAGTATGGCTATGACTAGGTACCTGATGTACAAGCACAAGATAAATAACATGGACGATGAGAGACTTCCTAAATTTGCTTTAAAATCAAGTCAAAACCACCTATGCCTCAAGTGGGGTTGGTGTAAATATACCATGGCTTGGTTAAACGATTGGGGCATTGACGAAAATGACACTTTGCAGGATATCAGTAATGTCAAAAATATTATTACGTCTAAGTTTAAAGAAAAACTGTGATGCAAGGAAAATTTAGAGGTTGAAATAAAATTAAGATACTATAAGGATGTCATTAACCCTGATCTAGAAAATCATAAGTATATCTTGGTATTAACTAGTTCAAAGAAGAAAATTAATATAGCCAAGATAAGAATGAACTCTCATGAGCTCCATAACGAAATGGGACGCTGGTCTATTCCTAAAACTCCGTGGGCGGAAAGGTTTTGTCATCTTTGCTAGTCTATGAACATTGAAGATGAGAATAACTTTATCTTAGAGTGCTCCGCTTACACCCACATTAGATCTAAGTTTCATAGTATTTCTTACAATACAAATCTTTCTAACCTCCTAACTTGCACAAACTATAATGAGATAGGAGAGCTTCTCGTCCATCTTTTTGAACATAGGAATAAACTGATAAACCGAAATTGGTCTAAGTGGACATTAATCATCATCATGTTATAAAAGTTTTTAAAATTATATATTAAATTAAATAGTATAAATTTTAAAATATATAATATTATAATTTTATAATTCTATAAGATTTAATTTGCAACCCTGAGTTATGTGCTTCAAATAGCACTTCTCATGCCCTTATAATTGGGACCAGGGTTATAAAAGAAAGTGATAAAATTACCAACAAAAAAAATAATAAAAAAATCAAGTGTTATGATCGCTGCGAACTAAAAGATAATAATAAAAAGGGATCAAGTGATATGATGGCTTAGCTAGCCTAGCCTTACCTTTACCCAGTACCGATTGTGAGGGCATGTACTACACACTTAACTAGAAACAAGGCTTGCATAAAATTAAACTAAAATGTAACCACCTCTTTGATCTGATAATCACAGAGTTCGATTCGCTTCTATAAATTTTTTTATCTGGTGGAGCGACGAGCAGCGTCTAGGGTTTCTTGTCTAGGGGTTCTGTGGTGGAAATGATGGCAGTATACTGGGTCGTGGCGGTGGATCCGGTCAATGCTGAGGGTGGTGTTATCGTTTTTTTCTCCTGGGGAGGTTTTTTTTAGGCAAAGCAGAGTATATTCTGTTTCTTTTTTCGGTTTTGTCTTTGGATACCATTCTTGGCTCCATCTTCCCGCCGGGGGCTCCATATTCGCCGGTTTATTCCGCTACCAGAGGGGTTAAAGTTGTGGATTAGGTTACCGGGTTGTGACTTCCTGTTTGTGTAGTTTAACCGGAGGTCGGTGGAATTTGGGCATTTCTTTTCTTAGGTTTTGTCTTTTGATACCATTTGCGGCTCCAACTTCTCGCCACGACTTCCTTTTCCGCTGGTTTTATTCCGATTCCTGAGGGGTCGTGCTTAGGTTACTGGTGTTGCGGTCTCCTTTCTCTTTTGTTTTTTCTGGTGGACGACTGGTTTTACAGTCTTATTGGGGTTTTTCCGGCTCAAAGTTTCATTCCGGGCTGCTTTTGAGCTTGGGGCTTCTGTGATACTGTCAGTGGTCCGACAGGTGTGGGCACATCTTTGTTGCTATTCTCCAGGTGGCTTGGAAGTTGGGGTTCTCGAAGCACAAGTGTAACTTTGACATTTCCGTGAACAACATTGAGATTGGTCCCTGCCCAGTGTTGTGGCCTCCGGTGGTGTGGGTTATTTCGGTCGGTTTAGGGTTTTTCATGCACGAAAAACCATATCCGAGCGTTTTTTGAACTTGTGGGTATTTGTGTTATCATATGTGGCTTGACAGGTGTGAGCTCATTCAAGGGCTGTTTGTCCACGTGGCGGTGACTTAGGGATAGAGTCACATAGGTGTCCATGGATCATCACTGTGCGCCATTTTTGAGACTGTTTCTCGGTTTTCCCTATTCCTCTTTGTGTCACGGGGGAGGCTTAGAACGCTGCGGGTCCCAGTCAACTTAGTCCGTCGGAGATGGACTTCTGGTTTGAGGAGTCCGGTGTTATGAAGCCGGATGATTTTTACAGGGAGCTGTTAATTGACAATAAGGTGGTTTTTGATGGAATTGAGCGGCCCGTGATAGGTGGAGGCAAGGGCCCGTTGTTGAAAAAGGTTAGGGTTATAGATGGAAATGCTGCTGGTATTTTGCTGGACTCAAACACGGTCATTCCGATTGATACCTCACCTATGGTGGGTAGTGGGGGGTATTCTCCCATTTTGGGGGAAAATGATCTTCAGGAGATTCCTCGTGCCATAAAAAAGAATAGTCGCATAAACCCACTCAATTGTCGGCCTGGTGAACATTGGTTGAATGTTGGTCGGGATTTGGGTTTTGCTGAATTGGTCGAGCTCAACATGACATCCCTTGTTGGAAAATTTAGTCACAATGCGATGCCTCGCAGGGATATTGTGAAGTGGGTTACGTAGTCTTGGGCGCCAATACTGGATTATACCCCGCGGATATCAATCCTTGCCAAGGGTTGGTTTGGTTTTAAATTTCGGGAGGAGGCTCATGCCTTGCTGATTTTGGAGAAATTGTGGCTGAAAGGCTTGGGCAGCCTCATGCTCCAGCGCTGGTATACTGACTTTGATCCGAGGTGTGCGAGGATAGAAATTCAGAATCTTTGGGTTTTGTTTCCTGATTTTCCCTTGGCACTGTGGAACCGGGAGGCCTTTGAGTTAGTTGGTAACAGGTTGGGCTGTTTTCTTCATCTTGGGGTGGATATGCAGAAGGGGGTGGAAAAGCGCATTGGTCGCATCCTGGTGGAGGTTGATGTATCTCTTGGCCTGATAGATGAGCTACACATTGAGTGGCGGGGGTGGAAGTTCACTCATATTATTGACTATTGGGGGGTCCCATTCAGATGCTCTAACTATAAGGAGGTTGGGAATTTATGGCGGGATTGTGCGGGCTCTTCTACCGGTCGAGATTCTTCTCATTCCATTGAGGTCGAGGCATATTGGTCTTCAGATGCTTGTGGTGATAAGGCTTTGGATGTTGTCGGTCGCTTGGATGGCTTCTCCAACAGGGTCTTGCCTCCCTTGTCAATCCTGACCGACTATCTGGGTAAGCTTCAACTTTATGATCCTTCATTCTTTCAGCCACTAAATGAATTAGAGAAAGCTTTCATTCTATCTCTAGAATTTAAAAAAGTGGTTGTGGACCTTCAAGAAAATGAAAATGTTATGGTTCTTCCTTCTTCTGTGGTGCCCGACTTGGAAATTTCTTTTAGCTCGGAGGGGTCCTCGCCAAGAACTATTGGTTCTAGTGATGATAGGGGTTTTGACTCCCAGTTGCGGGATGGGACTATACAAATTTCTTCTGATTTTGTGCCTAATGGTTCGGGGAGTCGGGATGGGGTGTCGGTGGATGGGGGTACTCTCCCTCTTGCGGTTTCTTCTCCTTTGGACCCAGTGTTGGTGTCAGATTTAGCTCAGGAGCGTGAATTCACTCCTTTGGAACAACTTTGTTGTATTCATGTGCCTTCTTTCTCTAAAGTTGTAAAAAAAAAATCCTCCCTACCTTTCATAAAAATCGGGAAGTGTCACCGGTCTTGGGACCTATTGTATCTGTGCCGGTAAAAAACTCTTTTAAGAACAAGGCGGGACATGGGGATCGGGAGGGGGGCTTGGCAGTGGAGCTCTCTCCTCTTAAAACCCGGAGCAACCATAAGGGTTCTAAATATATTGCAACGATTCCCAAGCTGGAACCTTCGTTGGGGAAGGATGTGGTTTCTCCCTCTTATGATTCCAGGGCACTTAGAGATATTAAATCCTTTGCCAGGGTTAACAAATGATCCGTCTCTCCTTAAAAATTCGGGGAGTTGGGGGCCTCTCAAAACAACTATTCCTCAAGCGAATTTTGTTGGTTAAGAATCCGGATTTAGTTATCCTTCAGGAAACAATGGTTACTGAGGATAAAGCTCGTGTTTTCTTCACTAAAATTAAACCTTTTGAAAGATGTGTGCTATTAGTGCGTCGGGTATGTCTGGTGGCCCACTCGCAGCCTGGAATCCTCAAGTTTTGGACTTGTAGTCTTTCATTACTCAGGCTGGCATTTTTTTCTCTAGTCGATTGGTTGGTGTTGACAGGTCAATAAATTTTCTCAATGTGTATGGTCCCTATACTAATAGACTGACTTTCTAGGACCAGGTTTGTGCGGACAATTTGCTCAATTTGGAGAATTTAATTCTCACCCGGGACCTCACTTTCACGTGGTCAGTGGGTGAAGTTTGGGGCAAATCTGCAAAAATTGACCCTCTGGGTCCATTCTTTAGTGATATGTTTTCTTCTCGTCACTTGGTGGATATCGAACTGGTTCCCCTAGCGCCTACATGGAAGAATGGTTGGGTGGGGGATGATTATATTTCTAAAAGACTTGACCGTTTCGTTGTGGCCGCGGATCTTGTTTCAGTTTTCTCTCGTTATCGCTCTTGGATACAAACATTGCAGTATTAGTGATCATCTCCATATTCTCCTTCAAGTTGAGTTCATTGATAAAAAGGTTTGTTATCCTTTCAAATTCAACTCTACGTGGTTAAAAGACCGGGATTTCTGTGTTGAAGCGTCTGATTTTTGGTCTTCTTTGACTGTGGATCCAGGGGTGTCCGCCATGGATTCCTTGGCAAAAAAATTGATTTGTCTGAAGAAATTTACCTGTCGATGGGAAAAAAGGAAACGTTTTTTAATGATGGATGAGCTTGTAAGGGTTGAGAGGGATATTGAAGAAATTCTCTCTCCTTTTATGGCAACCTCTGTTCTTGGACCAGACTCTATTCGATTGATGTGGTTGGAAAAGAAAAAACAGGATTTCCTACGTTTTCAAGAGGAGACGTGGCGACTAAAAAGCCGTGCTCTATGGATTTAGGCGGGGGATAATAATACAAATTTTTTCCATAATTTTGCCGTTGATAGGCGGAATCAGAATGCCATTTGGGAACTCAATAATAGTGCCGGTTCTAAAATATCCTCTGCCGTGGACCTTCACGTGGAAGCAGTCCAACATTATCAACATATATTCACCGACCCGAAGGCTACTTCTTTACTAGACCAGTTCAAATTTATTAAGGAATATCCCAGGATTTTCTCGGATGAGGAAGGAGATGCTATATTTGCCCCGATTATGCTGTCTGAAGTTGAAAACATTCTTAAAGGCTTCTCCAAGGAGAAGAGTCCTGGTTCAGACGGATGGTCTGTGGAACTTTTCCTTAATTTTTTTGATATTATGGGGCAAGATATTCTGAATGCGGTGGACGATTCCAGGATTAATGGTGAGGTCTCTGGTGTGATCAATTCTACCTTTTTGACACTTATCCCTAAATGTTCACATCAGGAGAATTTCAATGATTTTCGTCCCATTTCGCTTTGCAACCTAATATACAAAGTCATTGCCAAGGTCATTGCTGTAAGATTGAAGCTTGGTTTGTCTAAATATATCTCTAAGGAACAATTTGGCTTCCTTCATGATCCTTAGATTCTAGATGCGGTTGGGGTGGCATAGGAGTCATTTCACTCTATCAAAACGAAACATCTTGAAGCAATTCTCTTAAAATTGGACTTGGTTAAAGCATATGACCGTGTTTATTGAACTTTCTTGAGATTAATATTGATTCAGATCGAGCTCCCCTGGGTGGTCAGTAAATGGATTATGGGCTGCGTCCCCTCGGTTAATTTTGTTGTTATTATTAATGGGGTGCCTTCGGAATTCTTCAAAAGCTCCCGGGGGTTGCGACAGGGTTGTCCTCTATCACCTTTACTTTTTCTTTTGGTTATTGAGGGTCTCAGCAGACTCATTCATGTTGCTCATGGGGAGGAAAAATTCCCAGGTATTAAAATTGCTCCTCACTCTGTGGTGTCCCACTTGCAGAGTGGACTCATTTAAAATGGATTCTGGACATCTTTTGCAAAGTCTCAGGTATGCTCAACAGTAATGTTAAATTTGTTCTTTTATTTTATGATGTTGATATGGACGTTTTTGAGCATATCAGAATTCTCTTGCCTTACAATGTTCAAACTTTGGGAAACGGTACAAAATGTCTTGGCTTCTTTCTCAAGCCAAATAAGTATAGGGTGCAAGACTGGTACTGGCTCTTAAAGAGATTTGACAAACGCAATGGCCATTGGTGTTGGCGATGGATGTCATTGGGTGGTCGTCTTACCTTGGATAAATCAATCCTGCAACATCTGGTGGTATATTGGCTCACCATGTGCAATGTTCTAGTGTCTATTGTGGATGGGATCTGTAAGCGTATTTTTAAGTTAATTTGGGGTGGTGGTGATGCAAAGTGCCATTATCATCTGGTGAATTGGAAAAGATTGGCTCAACCTTTCCATTTGGGTGGCTGGAATATTAAGAACCTGGCACTCTTTGGTAAAGCTTTAAAAACCAAGAGTCTTTGGAGATCCCTGTTCTCTGACTCTTTATGGGGTGTGATAATAAGAGATAAGTACCTTAAGAAGTGCTCAGTGATCCAATGGTTTAGGAATGGGCCGCAGGTCTATTTTGGTGTCTCAAATATGTGGAAAGGATTATTGGGATCTTTCAAGATTATTGCTTCATGGCTTTCGTGGATGTCGGGGAATGGTCACCATATTCGTTTGGGTGACGACCCTATTTTGGGTGGTCCGGTGGTTTTTTTGCTCTTTCCTGAACTTAAATTTTCCTGAGATCTATGGGATTTTATACTCTAAACCAGATTGCAATATTAAATCCTGTACGCTGTGGGAAACGGTCATAGATCTCAGCTCAACAATTGGGTATATCGGGCTCTTTGGGGGAGGAATGGTTCGACTACATTATTGGGCTTCAAAGAATGAATCTTCAGCTCTGTGAGAAACCCGACTGTGTGGTTTGGTCATGGAATACTGAGTTGGGTGTGGTTACGACGCAGTTGGAATATGAGTCCATTATTTCTGCTGAGGCCCCCATTGGTCATAGCTGGTACAATTTGGTGTGGTAACTTAACATTCCTCTTAAGTTGAAATGTTTTATTTGGCTGGTTTTTGATAATCGGATCCTTACCTAGGACAATATTTTGAAAAGGGGAGGTTGTGGTCCGAACAGGGGAGGTTGTGGTCCAAACAGATGTGCCCTGTGTGGTTGTGGCGAAGAATCGGTCACTCACCTTTTCTTTCATTGTCCGTTCTCTCGTTCCATTTGGTTGGATTGTTTCTCCCAAGTGGGGGAAACCTGCTGTGGGACTCAGTTTCCTTTTGTTGAAATTATCAGTGATTAGTCTGCTGCCCGACGATTGGAGTTAACTCTGCCTGTTTTTGTGGCCTGAGGCATTTGGAAAGCTTGCAACCGTCTAATCTTTGAAGGGGTGTCTTCTCAGCGTTACTGCTTTAGTAGCGGCATTTTAGCATCTTTCTTAGAAGTGGTTGGGTCATCCAAGCCGATTCAGTTGGCCCCTCGTCTGGCTCTGTCGGTTGCGGAATCATGACCTTGGGGGAATTTGATGGGGCCTCTCAGCGGGGCTTGTAGGTTGGCAGTGCGGGGGATGTTATACATCTTGATGCCAATCGTTGTATCAAATCCTAGTTCAATTGTGACATGGGGTCGAATACGCGCAGTGAGCTCATTACTCTCTGGCTGGTTCCTTTTATTGCTGATGGTCGGAACATCCCACTTGTTCGCATTTTTGGTGATTCCCATGTGATCATTGAGTGGGATCGGGGTGTATTTTCACTAAAGGTGATCCAACTTGATTACTGGCTCCGTGATGCACACATGCTTATCAACTGTTTTGGGCAGATTTCGTTTGCTCATATTTTCCGCGAATTTAATGTTCTGGCTGATGAACTCTCCAAACGGGAACTTACCTTTCCTGAGGGCACCATTTTTGTGGAGGAATGGAGTGATGGAATTCTTGTTGATCATTCCTTTGTGGCTTTTATTTGTGTTTGAGTATGGTACATCTTGTTATGATCTTGGTTATGTCTTCATGCAGGGTTCTAGCTCCTGTGTTGCTGTCTCTTTGGGGACTTTCGGTCTTATCTGGTTAATGTGTGGCCTATGTGGGGGCCAGTTTTGTGCTTTCTGGTTGGTTTGTGGTCTATATCTGTGGATTGGATGTCTATATCTATTGTTTTCCTGTGGGGACTCTTTTGATGAGCCTTGTTTTTTCGTTCCGGTGAGGACTACCTTGTGTTTTCCGGGCTATGTTATTTTTATGATTTCTTGTTTTATGTTCTCTGGACAGCTGTCGGTTTGGAACTATGTATCCTCTTTTACTATTTTTAATATAAATGGTATGTCATTTTCTTTGTGAAAAACTGAGTTAAAAAATCAATATGATTGATAATCCATGATAATAATAATAAGACAAATAAAGGTGAGGACACTTGGAAATAAAATTTGAATATGAAGGGAGAATATGACCATGTTAAAAACATGTTTTTTTAAATTATTTTTTTATGTATGACAATTATAATTTAAATCACATGAAATTAGTCATATCAAAATTTTCATCCAATTAAAAAATAGAAATTTATATTTTAGAAATTTTAAAATTGTTTTTTTATTCTTTACAATATTCAATTTCATAAATGAATTTTTAAAAAACTTTATATAACAATAGATAAAAGAATTGCAGGCAATAGATTAATTAAAAGTCAATTGAAATTGATTATTATTGGCAAGTATAATAAGAAAACTCTCAATTTATAGGCTAGGGTGTGTAATTACCCCCCTGATAGGATTTTCCTTTCATGTATTTACTAATTATTTGCTAATTGGAACAATTAGCAATGAGAAAAATATAGCACCACGATCATTGGACCTTTGAATGCCACCATACATTGTATTCATAGGTGTGACGAGAATGTAGATGGAAAATTGAAAGATAGTTGCACCCAAAGAAGCTGTGAAGTGCACTCTACAACTTGGGGTGGAATATAGGTGTCACATATAAAAACTAAAATAGAAAATACAAATTGATGACTTAACTGTCATGTGAGACTTAATATAATTAAAAAAACACCCAAAACAAATAAACTAGCAAAGATCCATACCAAGAGGTTTGCAGCTGATTCTTTTTATCCCTCTACATGCTTAAGATGGATCTATGTTAGTTAGCATTGGCCATAGTTGTATCCGAGAATTTGGACTGAAGTTCAAAAGTTTTTATTATTCATAGAATAACTTGCCTAAATAGTAACATAATTTGCAAACTCTATACTTGTAGTTGTAGATATATCTCTGTTGTAGAAGATCTGTTTGCAAATTTCAACTTAATTACTTCATGAATCTCTGATAAAAACATATGGAAAAAAAAATGTCAAAGACAAAATCAAATCACATCTAGATAAAAATTAAAATTATTGTTGATTGGTTTAAGTTTCAAAATATTAAGTGTTAGGTTGCCCCTTTGGGAAAATAGGAAAATTGGCTGAAACAAAGCCAAACACGAGAAGATGCACAAGAATAAAGGTAAGTTGAATAGGCGTGAACACTCAATATTTCTCATTAACCAAATGTACATATATATACAATGAGAAATGTCCCTTGGGTTTCATATTCCCAAGTGGACTCTTGGACTCCCGGGTGACTCTTGGTCTCCCTTTCACATTGGTATTCCTCACACCGAGGATTAGACTCCAAATTATAAATCCCTCCTTAATCCGAAGGGTGTATACGAGTCCAAGAAAAAGAAGAGAGCTGAATAAGTGGAAGTGGACAACTACCACCAGCTGAACATTTCCATCTCGAACATCCTTTATTAAGATGGTTAGCTAGAAGCATGCACATGCTTCTGCTAAATACAATGGCTCTCTAAAGGGATGGTTTTTAGGCTGACCATCAACCGAAATAGGCTAGTAGAAGGCTGAAATCTTCTACTATGTGTGTGGTTCAATGTTGACCACAATCTCCCAAACTTGACAACAAAAATCGCTCATAGGTTCTCTGGAATGGTTGGTATGGGCTGACACCAAACCAACTGGAGAGCTGACAGGAAGTGAACAGCTGCAACTTGTTGAACATTTCTATCTTGACAACCTTTGCCAAATTATCCAGAAGCTTGCACATGCTTCTGCTAATATAAAGTTCTCTCGATACATGTAGTTTAAGGATGACCACCAACTCTGGAGCTCAGTCGAACATAGCTCTTCACAGGCTCGCTTGCACTCTTTCGTTTGTTACTGAGAGTCTTCATCCCCCCCTGTCAGGAACAATGTGAGGAGATGAGAGTCTCGTGGTGCCACAAAACGCATGAGTACTCTGTGTCATATATATCTCCTGTCTTTAGAATACATGCATATCAGAATCATGCATATCTGAATCTCGTGGCTTCCCAAACTCGCTGTGTCTTAGGCTCGCTCAATATGACTTACTTGAGGAAGGTTGTGAGTGTTTGTTGTCAGAAGGAAAAGGCTCCGAAACTTGATGCCTGACATTATGTTCCCCTTGTCAGGTACAAAGTGAGGAGAATAATATGTCTTGTTGTCCGCCAATATGCACAACAGCAGCGGAAATCTTTCGAAAGCTGTCTCTTCACCAAAAGTGAGAGAGGTGTGGCCTTGGGGGCAAGCAATGAGCCAGGTACTGTCACTTGAATCCCAGCTCCTCCGTTTAGGCAAACTCCTAACGAAGCCAAGGGGGGTAGTCCCTAAAAGAGAGTTTCACTAAGGTTCTAGTATTTATAGTGTTTTTAGGGTGTTGTGATGCGGATGGGTGTTGTTTAGGAGTTTTTGAATGAGAGACAATAGTATTTAAATGTAAAACAAGATAGCGCAAACCACGTTGCAAACACAAGATGAGAGATACACTTGGACAATAAAATAATCACTCTTTACGATAATTAAAGCAAAATGCTCCAATATTGATATTTTAAAGCAGACAAGATATATGATGAAGGACCAGTGCCTTATGGAGTCAAATATATATATAAAAAGAGTGATTGTAAGGAGGTTGATACAAGTGCTTGAAAATAAAAGTTTGTGAGAACATTGTGCAGCTTATCTTGGTAAATTTAAAATTTTAATTGTCTTGATTATTATGGCTAAGAACAAGGTATCAAAAGTAGTGGAACCTTATCCAAGAAAACTACTGGCAACCCTAGGTGATAGGTCGGAGGCACCCAGATTGCGAAGAGGGCAAGTGTGCTTGCGGCTTGACCGCCCTCGAGTCTGACAGTGGATCCCCGGCACCACCTCTTGTGGGAAGAACAGTAATTTGTCTTGGTTGAGGTTTTGGGGTAAAGTTTTAATTAGATTTTCACTTGTGAATTAGCAAGTCTTCCACCTTTCTGAGTACTAGCCCAACCTTTTCTGGTTGGCAGAGCATATGGGTGTAGGACAAAAACCAAGGTAAATTAATTAAAGGGGTGTGTGGGTTGAAAAGTTTTAAATTAAGAGCATTTTAGTTCAACTCTCCGACAGAGAGCGCTCTTGACTTGGTCTTATGACCACAGTTCAAGAGACTTGCTATTTTAACAAATGCCTAATACAGGGATAATGCAGAACTAAAAATGCCCTCCGATAGAGGGTGCTCTTGACTTGGATTTGGCCAAGTTCAAGAGACTTTGGTTCGTTTTAAACAAGCAGAAAGTAGTTTGTAGAAGCAATAAATTCCAACTTGATAATTGATTAAACAATAAGACAGAATAGCAAGATATGGAAAATTACTAAAAATCACTACTTGCAAGATAAAATGAAACTTGAAAAGTCTAGTGTTCTACCACAAAATTTCTAATCTAATATGTGGGATCGATCTCTGAACAAGATCAACCACTAGAAGCGCCTGCACTTGAGAACCTCCAGCTAGCTGAAAGCTCTACCAAGGAAACCGACGGGGAAGGAAGAGTAACCACAAATTTATGTGGTCTTGCCCTTGAGATGGAATCTCAAGGATACAACTTCCGGTCAAAGGCTTTGGAAGAGAAAATGCGAGATAATAAAAATAAATCTAAACTACCCAAGAGTCTCTTTCAGGTCAAAGACCCTACTCGGGAGAGCATGTGGGTAAGTCAATATGGAAAAATAGAGCAAGATGACTTATTGAAATAAAACTAATCTAAGAGCATATGAAAGATCTAAACTAAGCCAATCCAACAAAACCCAACACTCTTCCCCAAATGGGGAAGAAGACCAAAGAGTGGAGGACCTCTCCACTATAAGTTTTATTAAAATTTTACAAGTGCCTTAAGGAAAATTCCTTGAAAGGTCTTTGATGGATACTAGAACAAACTTATAAAATTTGAAAGCTTGAAGCCCTTAATGGCTTTTACAAAGGATAAGAAGATGTATCTTTAAAATGAGTCTTATGATGCTTGGTTTCTTCTTCTCCCTTTGGTTTGATCTTTTGATTCAAGAAATCTTCCTCTTCCCACAATCCTACCACAAGGATACGCCAATAAACTCATGCACCCATTAGCGTTAGAAAATTTAATCAAACTTTGAACTATCAAGTCTAAGTTTGCAAAATAAGACTAAAACATGAAAGAGCATGAGATTTTGACTTGAAATAATTAGTATGGTAAAACGGACCAGCAAGCTAAAATGCTCTAAAAAATGATGGGAATGAGAATGCAACCACAAGATTTTACACTACTTGATATGCCAATTTGTTTATCTTTGAAATGAGACCAATAACTTTTAAGGAAAGAGACTAGATGCAAGTTCTAATACTACTTCTAAAGCATACACTAGGAGCTACTAAGTAAAAATGATTGAGATCTAATCTATTTCAAACAAAAGACAAGATCTATGCTCATAAAATAAGTCTAACTAACCAAACTTTTAACTTGTTTTATGTTTTGTGTTTTTGTTGTAGGTGGACGAGAGGAGGAATGGACAATAGGAAACCTAAAGGAAACAAGGAGGGAGACGAGAGGCTAGAGAGGATAGGTAGGACGAAAGCAAAGAGAGGAAGGTAAGGAGAGAGGGACGAATGCAAGGAGAGGAAAACAAAAAATTGAAGTGGGACGAATGGGATGGAGAGGAGATGAAGCAAGCTTAAAGGGGTGGATGAATGGAGCAAAAGAAGGCAAAAACGAAAGGGAAGGATGGTAGGATGTAGACAAAACCAAAGAGAAATAGATCTAGGGCAAGGGCTTCAAGTGGAACACTTGAGATGGTAAAAACACCGCCTTGGAAATCCTCCGGTTAACTGGTGATACGCCGACAACGAGTGTTGAAGAGAGCACAAGGGAACAAATCCCAAGTTATTCCCCAAGGTCGAAGGAACTTCAACCTTATGGCAAACTAATCTATGGCTTGAAGACAAGAACAATCCCGGATCAAGGCTAGAAGGGCTAGAAAGGGCTTAGCAAGTCAAAGCAAAAACTCAAGGAGCAACCAAGAAGGCTTGAAGAAATGGAAGCCTAAAGTAATAAGTAACCAATATTGTGTTTTAAATGTTTGATGGAGAAGATCCAAACTCCCTTTGTTTCTCAAATCCAAAAGCTAAAACTCCTTTGGTCTTATTACAGAGTGAAGATATACCTGCAAGAACCTTAAGCATGGATAATATATTTGAAACAAAATATTTAAGTGAAAAGAACTAGATACATGCTACTTGTGCTAGATTGTTAGCCATCTTGAACATGATCTACAACTTAAGAGCCTCAAATAGAATGTAAAACAATATCACCTCAAATCTCAAGTGAAGCAATGCACATCAAGAGCCTCCACGTTTTTGACCTCCAAAGTCTCAACTTTATTCTTAATAAAAAGTACTTACAATTTCATCAGAGTTTCGATGCATAAAGAATCCATCATAAGAGTGCCCAAAGGCATCTCATTTATACAAAAAACAAGCTACCTACAACCTCAATTGAATTGGCTTCAGGGAGAGCCAATAGCAATCGAATTCCAATCAAAGGGATGGCTTGGAGTGAGTTTGTTGTTGTGAGTGGGGAGGTGGCCTCCACCTAGGCAAGGCGCCCCCCACTCCTCTATTGGAATTAACATCACACCAATACGTGAATGCCATCACCACAATCCGTGAGCTATGAAGGGAAGGCGTGAATCTTAAGGAGATAACTCGGAGTTGATGGTTGTTGAAAACTATGATGTGGCCTCCATTTGAGGAAAGCGTCCACCGTACCATAAATACACAGCCACCAATCCACTCATCACATGCCATATCACCAATTCGCATTTGCCAACGTGAGGAGCCGTACGGCTTCTCATGGCTCACGTCACTCATTCCATGTGATTCGTATATCCAAAGTTTTGGCCTTATAATACATGTGCATTTTAACTTTGATGTAGATGCCCAACATACTCACAATTGGAACTTTGATGTAGATGCAATTTGATGGAGCCCATGTGAAGGAGGGGGGCCGTACACCCAAATTAATCCAAATTTTCCAATTTTGACTTTTATAATATATGACTTATCACTTAATGTGATCGTACATCTTCACTTAAATCACCTTCACCTTTTCCAAACTTTAAAAAGATTATTTTTGACTTATTTGATTTTTGGACTTTAGTGTATTTTGTCACTTCTTGGCAATTAAATGCCAAAATGATGCATTTTTAGCCAAAACTGTTCCTGGGGTGATGTAACTGCCCGAAAACTGAAGAATGAAGGTGTCAAGGTGAAGAGGATGCTCTGAGCGTCAAAACGAGCCTCCCCATGCCCAATTTCGCCTCCGGATGAGGTTTTTATCATTTTTTGAAATTTTTTAATTAAACCATTTAAAAAATGGTCTAATTTTATGAAAAAAATATTTTTGTCGGAATGGAACGAAACTCCTAGGGGACCTAGTGCATGTTCATACGACTCAATCGATGTGGCTAACACGTAAAAAAAATCCTAGACACAAGACTCTAATAACCACCTTAGGTTTTGACCACCATGGGAAATACTCCAGCTTTGGAGGGTTGAGTGAAAAACTCAGGGATTATGCGCTACTGATGAGTAGCGCATAATTCCTGAGTTTTTCACTCAACCCTCCAAAGCTGGAGTATTTCCCATAATTCCCTACTGATGAGTAGCGCATAATTCCTAAGGAAAAAAACACTCTAGAGTATCCCCCAAATGGCTAAACCTACGGATAGCCGAGTCTTTTATAAAAGGACCCCGTTTAGACCAACTTTTTACATTTTCCCCATGGGGGTATGAACATGCAGTTATTACAAATGGGGCAAAAATGCCCTGAAAATGACTTCTGAACTTCTGAACATTGACGATGAACATGAATCGTGTTCATGGAATTGGCGGCTCACGAGAAATTCAGCTATTTGTACAAAATAGGTGATAACATGTCTCAACTGCAAGATGTGTCAATACTCGTGAATGAACTCTCCGGTATGACTTATAAAAATATTGTTGGCTATTGATGACCATTGCCAAGAAGCGATCCACCCATAATGAATCTTCTCTCTTGTAGGTTTCTTCAAACTGAAGCATATGTCTGATGAGTGTGTATGTTTTTCACATTGCTTACAAGGGTGAAGATCAAAACAATGATATTTCATATGGCCAACTCGATCATGGTGTTGGCATGACGAACTATGAACTGATGTGGATGAAGATGAACTCTCGTTGAGAAATCCAACACTCTGAAATTGGATAGACTTGGAGAAATTAGGAATGTGAACTGTCACTTCCTTGTTGTATCCAAGACCGGTTCTGTGCTTGTTATGGCCGATCTCTTCCCATAGTCTAATTATGGGCTTGGGTGGAACAAGCAAAACCTCTGTGTGCATCTCTTCATCTTATATTTCTTTCACTTATGCTGGCGTGCCAATTATTTGCTCATGTGCATCTGAAGTGACATCATTCTGTGTAGGATGCTGAATAGAATCATGAAGGGGATTCTTCTGAACATGAACAGGTTTAGAATGTCTTTCTTCTTATTGAAGCTGCAACTCAAGTTGTAGGAAATCAAGAGTGTCTTGTGAATCTCGTACATAATCTTGAATGTGAGTGAGAGTGCTCTTGTTGATTATGACACAGTTGTCGACAAAGGAGAGAAGTAGAGCGTTCAATAACTCTACAAGACCACTTAATCTTGCCATTGATAAAGGACTCACTCAAATTATGGAGAAGGGCTTCTTGCAATTCCACCAATTTTCAAGTTACAAATTTGATGATCATCCACAAGTACAAAGACTTTCCAATCACAATTTGGAGAGATGCGTCCTTAACAATTAATGTGGACATGTACATGCAGTGAACCCAAACATTGAACACGTGGGAGAAAATCTTCTGTTCTTAATAATTCATTAAGAATATTGTACCAATGTTAGCTCCAATTTGAAAAGACTATTTGCAGCGAGTCCAGCAAAATGTTCTGTAGTAGGAATGATATGCAGTCTTTCAACCCACTCATCTCATTCAATGCTTCACGCACAGGACACCCTTCTCAGCTCTAGGAAACTTGCTCCACGCAAGGCTAGGGATGAACTACAACCACTCTACTATCGAAAAATCTCCTTGTGCAGGTATTAGGGTTATTTTGCTCCACTTGCAAAATTTTCAACTTTTCCTATATAAAATTAACTCCAATATATGTGGGAGTGTAGACTTTTTCTCATCCCGACAAATACAAGTTTCCTGTAATGCAATAATCTCAGTCCGGTTGTGCTAAGGTCATGAATGTATTTTGCCTCACAACATCTGCAACAATATATAGTCTTCCGCACAAAATAATCTCTGCAAGCTGTACGGTAATGAATACAATCTCTGCGGTAGGCCTCCAATGTATTTTATAGCTACCCGCAAGTTGCTTCTACAATACAACTTCTCTGCAACGCACTCTTATACAATGTCAGGAAAACAACTCCAGATCATGTACTATTACATGGATTTCCAGCTTTTCGAGCATATTTTCTTCTCTTTTTCATCTCATGTGAAGGAAGTTGATTGCTTTACAGAGTGCGCCTTCAATGCAAGTATGTAGATAGCTTGCAAGTCTTCGAATGGAGTCAAGATTGTGGTTGAGAAGAAGTAACGCGGCTCCAATTCCAACACTACTATAAAATTGCATTCATTGGCAACACTCACAACGCAGTTCCAGTATGCAGAGAGGAGGTGATCTGATTATTTACAAAGAATCATGGCTAGTTGGCTTAATCGCTTTCCATAGCCACCTCTCTAGCATTCTCCCACAAGAAATGTAAGTCAATTCAACTTCAGTGAGACAACTTCAACGAAATGTACTAGTCACACATAATCAATACTCCAACATTGCTCTATGCTTTGATTAGGGTATCTACACTGATCTCAACACACACAATTCTTGAAGAGAGAGAACATATACATTCAATGCAAACGCAGGTCTTCACTCACCGTCAATAGATTTTAATCCACGCCAAAGCTCATTATCATAAAAAATGGACCACGATGTATATAGACACAAACTTACAACATTGGAGAGAGTTCACACACTTGGAGATATAGACACAAACTTACAACATTGGAGAGAGCTCGCACACTTGGAGATAGTCTATGTTTAGTTATACACTCAACAACGATCACACCAACTTCACCGAGTTCGTGGGTTCACCAACAACACATCAGAATAGCTCCACGTTCATATATTGTCACCTATGTGACCATCCTTAAAAAATATGTACGTTCAAACCATCTAACAAACCAACAGCGAAGCACACGGATGTTGATGACGAATGTCGCAGTTTTACTGCAGCTTCAACATGATCCACAATCACACGTCTTCAATACTTGTTCCGCAGTCTGCATAGAGATCAATTCCCACCAAATCATTTTTTATGGCATTATCACAATAATCATGTTTTCATATCATCCGGAACAAGGTTTCACCATACAATCTGAATCTTCGACATGGTCCCGTTAGTTTATGGGATATAATCATCCCTCATTGGTAGCTCTGCTTCACCACAATGGACTCTCCAACTTTCAACTTGCACTTCGAGATTAAATTCTTTGAATAATATTCTGTTTCTTCTTAATGCCACCAATGCCAGAAAGAAGAACAAATACAGGACGTGCCTCTAATGTGAACAAGGCCACTATGTCAAACTAGATATACACCGATGATATTTCCCACAATGCATTGATTCACCGTTCAAATAAATAATGCATTGGATCATATATTGCAGAATAACCAAAGATAAATGCACATATCCAGTAGACTGGATGGTGACTAGAGGCTACCAAATACACAAACACCAAGGGACAGTTAAACAATGACGGATGTGCAATGAATAGACATCAATGGAAAGCCGATGGTATTCACCACTAGTGCATATGTGTCACCTCTCTTGAGCATTTTTATCCCTTTCTTGACAGAAGGTCATGGGGATCATAGTTATAATAAGCAGAGACTAATTCCCAATGTGAATTTCTGCGATGAACTCGAGGGAAAATAGGAAAATTGGCTGAAACAAATCCAAATACAAGAAGATGCACAAGAATAAAGATAAGTTGAATAGGCGTGAACATTCAATATTTTTCATTAACCAAATGTACATATATATACAATGAGAAATGTCTCTTGGAGTTTCATATTCCCAAATGGATTCTTGGACTCCCTTGTGACTCTTGGTTTCCCTTTCACATTAATATTCCTTACACCGAGAATTAGACTCCAACATTAAGGATATAAAAAAGCAAACATATGCAATACAACAATGAAATATTAAAACCAATATTAAAGATACAGGACAAACAAATATATACAATACAACAACAAAATGATAAAGACAAAATAAATCACATCTACATAAAAAAAACAAAATGATTGTTGATTCATTTAAGTTTCAAAATATTAAGAGTAGAAAACAAACAAGCATATACAATACAACAAGATATAGATGTTTCAGATCCTTTTCACATATACAATACAACCTTTTCACATATACAATACAACAAGATATAGATGTTTCACATCTTTTTCATTAAGCTTAAGGAAGCAGTTGGAATTGAAGCATTTGATTTATGCTAGTTAAGGTAGAATAAAAGATGATGGATTTTTTAATACTCTAAGGTTGGTTATCAAAAGTCTCATATTTATAGTATGTGTCTAACATCTAAACTATATATTCATTTTGAATGTTTATAGTATGTGTCTAACATCTAAACTATATATTCATTTTGAATGTGTTATGTTATTTTTAACTATATAAATCATGTAGTTAAGTTTAGATGGACTTTTTAATACTCTAAGGTTGGTTGTCAAAAGCCCCATATTTATGAATATACTATGTTATTTCTAACTGTATATACACCTAAAATTTTATGTACATGTTTATGTCTTCATCTGGATGGATGTGAGTCATCCTCTTGATTAAATAATTTTTAAGTTAAAATTAAATATGAATGTGAGTCATCCTCTTGATTAAATAATTTTTAAGTTAAAATTAAATATTTCATATGTTAGTATATCATTTTTTTCTAATCTTAGCACATGAAATAGTTAAATCTTTTACTCTAAGATGTTTTTCCCATTTAACCAAAACAATTTATGTGAAAAGTTTTGACTTAGAAATAAAATTAGTCTTTAGGTAAACATCCTCTTCCTTAGTTGATTTTCAAGCTAAGATTAAATATTTCATATACTAGTATATCATCTTATCTTTTTTCTAATCTTAGCATATGAAATATTTAACTAAAATCCTTTATTCTAAAAAACTTTCCCATTTAACCATTTTGTAATGTTTATTATAATTGAAAACTTTTAATATGAATACATCAATTCATAAATGTGATTTAAGTCTTTTCAATTTTTTTAATTAATTTCAGATGTCAAAATTATAATAAATAAGAATGAATCATTTGATTTAATATTTGACTTGACTTTTAGTATTGACTTTATTAGAGATTTAAGGATAACTAAGTCTCGTCTTAAAACATTAAATGGTGGAGTATAAGCCTTTGGATGTCAATTCATCTTGTTCTGGAGTATAAGCCTTTGGATGTGAATTGCCTCAAATCCAATGGCATATGTTGACCTCACGCAACATTAATGCTCTGTCATGAGGTTGTCATTGATTGCCATATAACTATGCGTAAAAATCTTAAGATTGTATCCATAAAACTAGACCAATGATTTTAAGTTTTTTTTTTATATCGTTTACTTTTTGTATGCCAATTAGTAAACATTTCAAACATTGTAGTTGGATTGATTCAAACATTTTTTTTATCAATAGTTTGTTAAGATGTTTTGTCATTAACATCTTTGAGATGAACGCATTTAATTTTCACTTTGATTACTTTATGCTTGCAAAAAATAATAATGTTTTCGTTAAAATCAGGTCAGTACGAAGCTTTTTTTGAAAAGATTCACAAGTGCCAGGTTAATTTTTTTAGTAAATAATACTAAATAGATGTTAGTAATTCGATTACAAGGTGTTTGGCTGCTGATTGGGATCAATATATTCAGAGGCTCAAATATGGTAAGGTTAATGCCAAATCTCTTTATGATGCTATCTTAAGTATAGTAGCATAATTTGAGTACGAATACGGATACGATTCGATATGGAAAAAATTCGTACTAAAAATATCTAGTATGAATAAAATACGGGAGTAACTTATTTATATATAATATTTTTAATCAAATATTCACAAATATACCATAAATATACCATAAATATACATAGATATTTACATAATAAAATTTAACATATATTTAAAAAACAAAAATATAAAATCTCAACAACCTAGGATATGGAAGTGTGAGAGACGACAACTACTTATTTATGGTTATTTTAATAAGAAAACATGAAATTGAATGGTATTTTTGTTTTATAGTGTTTAAATAATTAATGTTTTTTTTTCTTTCTTTCTTTAAATTGGTATTCAAAATTTAATTCTCCACTAATAATCTGTATCCGTGTTACACCTACAACGAATATTCGACGAATTCGAATTTATTCCGAATTTCCGTGCACAAAGTACCAATACGGCCGAATTATGCTACTATGATCTCAAGTACTTCCATTAATTTTTTTGTGAAATGGTGGTACAAGAAACTGTGGAAATGGTCCCTTCCTTTGAAGTTGAAGTGTTTTCTTTGGTTCTATTTTGAAAATAAGATTCTAACTTGGGATATTCTAAATAAAAGAGGATGGCTTGTACCAAACATTTGTGTTTTATGTCAACAAGATTTTGAATATGTACAACAATTGTTTGTCTCTTGCTCTGTTTCTAAGTACATTTGGAATTTAATTATCAATGATCTTCAAATTACAGATTCGTGGGACTCTCTTCCATTTGAACAAAATGTTGAACAATGTACTAAAAAAGTGAATAAGTTAAGAGAACTGCCTGGCATCATTTGTTGGGGAATTTGGAGGATTAGGAATGATGCTCTATTTAATAACAAAACACACTATTTAAATTTTGTTTGTTCCAAAATTCTGGCATATTTTAAGGAACTCTATAGAGGGGATACAAAACAAACAACCAGATTATGCAAGGACCCTATTCTTGTTGTGGGTACTCATGTTAGATATTTTGATGGTTCCTCACAAGATGAGAAAAGTGGAGGGGGCACGATTATCAAAATTAAGGATGATCATGTCTTTTCCCTATGGATGGGAAGCAGACAAGGAACAAACACTAGAGCTGAATTACTGGCCCTATAGGCATTCTTGAAGCTTGGCACTTATTTTAGCATCACTTCATTACATGTACTAGGAGATTCAAAAATCATTATTGATTGGGCCATGGAACACTCAACTCTCCCGGTGACATCATTAGATTAGTGGTGCATTAGCACCAAATCTCTGTTTTTTTTATCTTACAATCATCTTATTTTCAACATATATACAAAGAAATGAATTCTGATGCAAATTTATTATCTAAAAGAGCAATTTCACTAAAAGATGGATTTCTGTGCTTTGACGAAAGTTTAGAAGTCTCAGTTATTTCTAGTGGATCTTCCTTTATATATTAGTTATTTCTAGTGGAGTATGTAAAGGGATGTACAATCCTTGTTTTTTAATGGATGGCTTGGCAATGGAGCATATAGTGTAGGATCTGAAATACTTATTGACATCCTGGTGAAGCTTTGACCAATAGAAACAATTATGGAGTACTCCCACTATCTTCTCCATGCCGAAGTGTCCGACCACCTGAATGTACTAGTGGAATTCCCAAATCAATTTCGCACGCTCGCCTGAAAGAACATAGAGATGACCCATATGGCATAATAGTCCATCTTGAAGATGAAAATCCACAACAGTCTTGCTGGATACAACCATCTGGTAGGCTGTAGCGAAGTTCAGATTGTTTTCATAGAGTTGGGACCACTCGAAGGTCTCATGCCCGTGAGAGTCGAGCACTGTGGTTAGTGCTGTAACTGGAAGTCGACTGAGGCAAGCCGTGATGCGATTGGTGCTCCCTTTCTTATATTTAATGTTGAGGTGAAACTGCTGCAAGTATGTGGGCCACTTTTAATGGTGGTCATTTTGTAATTTTCCCTATGTCTACATGAACTGTAGAGGCTTGTGATCCATATGGATGATTGTCTCCCTCCCTAGAAGGTAATGATTCCATTGGTGGCATGCTTGTACAATGGAATACATCTCTTTGTTGTAGGTGGGGTACTTACATATTAAATCTGAGAGAGTCTTACTATTAAAGGCCATCAGATGACCATGCTGAGTGAGAATGACACCCACAATGTGGTTTGAAGCATCTGCCTCAATCTCAAAGGTTGTTGTAGATCAAGAAAGGAAAACATTAGGGACGAGCATAAATGATGTTTCAAATCGTCGAAGGCTTTCTGTTGTGATTTGGTCCACCCAAATTTGGATTTTCCACTACCCTTAGTCACTTGGTTGAGGGGCCAGGAAATATGAGAGAATCCCAACACAAACCTGCAATAGAAGTTGGCAAGGCCCAAGAAGCTTTGAAGCTCATTTAGTGTTGTTGGGGTTGGCCAGTCATGAATGACTCAGATCTTGGCTGGATCCATATGTACCCCATTCTCATCTATAATGTATCTGAGGTATTGGACCTTGTTCATGCCAAATGAACATTTCTCTAAGTTAGCATATAACTTGTGTTTCCACAGAGTGTGAAGGACTTATTGAATGTGTTGCAACTATTTTTCCCAACTCTTGCTGAAGATGAGGACATCATCCAAATACACAACCAAAAAGGAATTGGTGAAAGGCCTCAAGGTGTCGTCTATCAACCTCATGAAAGTTGTTGGGGCATTTTTTAAGACAAAGGGCATGACCAACCATTCGAAAAGACCTTCTTTAGACTTGAAAGCAGTCTTCCATACATTAGTTGAACCTGATGGGAGCTGGACTTCAGATCAATCTTGCTAAAGTACTTGGATCCCTTGAGTTGGTCGAGAAGATCCTCAATTTGGAGAATTGGGTACCGGTTCCTGATTGTGATTTTGTTTAAATCTATGTAATAAATACAGAGGTGCTAGGTCCTGTCTTTCTTCTGCACAAGCACAACTAAACTTCTGCAAGGTGAAGAGCTGGGTTGAATGTGACCCTTTTGGAGCAGCTCTTGAATCCGATGCTTGATTCCTCATTTTCTAAGAGAGAGCATCGATATACTATCCCATTAGGTAAAGACACACCAAGGTTTAGATTGATTGAATGGTTGACCTAACAATGCAAAGGCACGCTGGTAGGTGAGGTGAAGATGTCTCAATATTATTCTATGACTTTTTCTAGAGGCCTTGTGTAGAGGCATATATGTGGCAATAACCTTCTGTTCATTGTGAGAATGAATCATGAAGAGAACAAATTTCCTAGTATGGGAGATGACCTTCTTGCATTGTTTAGTTGATATCAAAGAGACCGCGGTGGGTGGAACTATCTCTAGTATCTTGTACAATTGTCTGCCCAAAGTAACAATGATGCTATGAGGTATAAAATCATACATAGCATGGCATTTCCACATATATGGCTGACCCAAAAGAACATCACAAACTTCAAGTGGGGAAACATCACACAATACCTCATCCTTGAAGGGCTTGATACCATAAGAAAGTTGTCATTGTTGGCTAACGCAAAGATCTCATCCATGGATGAGACACTCGATGTTGTATTGTTGTGGGTGTGGTGTTGTTGACATCTCAAGATACTTAACGACCTCTGCTAAGATCATAATCTTTTGTATTCCACTATCAATAATGAAATGTAGCGGAGCGCCCTTCACCCACATCTACGAGTGAAAAAGGAACTCACCTTCTTTCGGATCCTCTGGTTCGTTGGGATGGAACTTGGTAGTAGCGATTGTGGCACTGGGTTCTGCATAATTGATCCGCTTCCCCTCATTTGGATTTGAATCAGAGTCGGAGCCTAGATACGACTCTGAGGCAATCAGTTTGACCACTATTGACTCCTTCAAGCGACATTAATCGGTTTTGTGCCAGGGGATTTTATGGAACTCGCACCACTTCCCAGTCTCTTTCTTCATTTTCCCATTACCCTTTTTTTCTTGCGGCTTAAACTGGTTGTCCTAAGGTTGTCCATCCTTGCTTTGTCATTTATTCTGTGGACTGAGGCATCCTTTTCCCTACTTCTACTTTGATGCATTCACAGATCCAAACTCCCACTTATTTATCTACTTCAATTTTTGCTCGATTTTGATAGCATAACGATAAATGACTCCTTGTGACGTGATGTCCAGGAATTTCATTTTTGTTTGGATGTACCTATGTAGACCCCCACGGTATTTTATAACCAGATGTTGTTTGGAGTCTTTTTATACCCAACTTGGTGTGTAAGGTATGGAAATTATTTGTGAACTCCAACACTGTTTGGTCCATCTTCAGACATAGTGTGGTCCATCTTGTGTACTGGTTGTCATAATTTTCAATAGGGTAATATTTTTCCTTCATAGCATCCACAAAAGAGGTCCAAGTGGGATTGGCTCCAAATAGTTCAGACTCCTTTGTCGAGTTGTAATACCCCTAGAACCTTAATCTAAAGTTTAATACTTTGTAATATTGTTTTAATTATTGTTGAACAATTATTTGACCAAGTGTGGTCAAAGACACTTGTATGAGGATTTTTAATTATTATTATTATTATTAAATAAATATAAACAGGAGAATCCAATCTGAAGTAGCTGTTGAAAGAGTGTTTGCTGGTCCACAAGGAGAAATGACAAATGTTGAACAAAAATCCCATAGTGGTGAAAACATATATTTAATACCTCAACAGGTGCAGGAGGCATCATCCCTATTTTTCAAGTCAGAACTCCAGATGGAGGTTCTAGAGTAGAAGGGTCATGATAGACATAATTCCTAGGCAAAGCTAAATACACATTCCCATAAGACAAGTAGGAGGCATGGATGGAAGAGGGAAAAATCATTGTTGAGTAAAGAAGTGGAACTGAGGGATAGTTCATAATTGGTTCAATAGTCTTTGTTCTTATGGTCCAACGAACATGCTCGGGGGTTTTAGAGAAAGTAATCTTGGCTGTTCTGGAAGATTGGTTGGGAGGAACGACGACCTTCAGATTGGATTCGGTCTATTCTCACTGTCAGGTTCTTCATATCTGTTTAATAGTATTCAGTATTTTACTTCTGTACTATATATCTGTACATCAAAGTTTTATGTTTTTATCTTGAAATGTACTAATCTTATGCGACTATATGCTATCAAGTTTACCTCATTACTATTCTATATGTGTTAATTACATTATACCACAATTTCTATGTTTCTGTTCACAACTCTGTTTCATTTGGAAATCTTAGTGATTTTATTAAATTAGGTTTTAAGTTTTATTAATCGGTCATATATGTAAACCTAGGGTTTATAATGAATATATATTATATATACTCCAGATAGGTAACAAAGAAACAAATTATGTATTATACAGAGACAACATGTATAATCTAGTTATTTTTAGACACAGAACTGTATGGTTCGAACTCATAAGTAAAACAAGTTATGCTCAGATAGAATACAATAAATATACTCTACAACTAAAATATTTCAAGAAACCGAAAGACTCAAAACTGATTTCATACCAAAGTAAAAAGGATAACGATAAGCATTACTGCACAGAGCCGAGAGGCTGAGAAAATAATTTATCTTTGCGAACTCCAACTTCAAGAATGGAAATAATAATATACAGAGACAAAATATTAATACTGGATATGTCGGGTACACAGAGCCGAATGACCTTTATATAGACAAAATATGTAAATACAGAGCCGAAAGGCTCAGTCGAATAAGAATGATAAACTCTGTCTTAAAAAGTAAACATTGATTCACATCCAAAGCTGCAAGCTTTTAAATTAGAGAACCCTCATTTAAAATACACAAAGGAAAAATAACATCTCCGTCGAGACCAAGCATTCACTTAAAGTCGAAAAGATTGCTTATATAAAATGTTAAATACAGAGCCGAAAGGCTTAAGTTGAGAATCATAAAATATTCACAGTAAAGAGCTCCTTTACATAACAAAACACTGAACACAAAAACATCAAGGTAAATGGGGAGTCCGTAAGGATAACCCTAATCACCTGTAAACTCAAACATTCGCATGGGAAAATGCATAAGCATTTCCCATAGTTTCTTCTTACTAATTTCCAACTAAACGTAGAGCATGACTAACTGCCACTTAAAACTTGTGCAAAGACAAGGGTAAGCTTACCCGAGTCCGCACCCAATGCCGGGTTGATAATATTTTACATGCACACAAAAACATTAACAAATCATTAACAAATGGAGGGAACTGGTAACAAATAACATAAGGTAAGAGCTAAATGTTGAAAGAACATTTACCTTCTCTCGGGCGTAAGCTACTCTGAACTGTGCCTAGGACTTGAAACCATCGCAGGGTCCGAGCAACCCTTGCTCGTTGACAATGCATCCCGAACCTGTACAAAACAAAGGGTAGTTAGGTTATGTCTTAAACATATATCTTAAAATTTAAAATTATTAAGCTAAGAAGACAGTTACCTGAGTGCCAAGAAAACCTTGGCCAAGTTGCAGCATGAGTAAACAAGAAGGAATTCTGGTTCGAATCAACAAACTCTACATTACAAAAGCACCGAAACTCTTAAGGAAAGTTTCCCAAGACTTAGAAGGAACCTCTGTTCGAAACCACTGAACTCATGCAAGAACTAAAGAAAATCATAACAGAGATCTATCCACTGTAAAATGCTCTACGATCTCTCCAGGAGTTATTACATTATCATCGTAAAAAGCGGAGAAACTGTGTTGCCATACTACAGGGTTAAATCCTGTGTACGCACAGGAAGACTTCGCTACAAGATACAACAGAGTTCCTTCAGAACCTATGCTTTGCAAATGAAACAATGAAACCCTGAGCGAAACCCATAACAATTTACCAAACATCAAAACCGCATTAATTAGCACATATATCCAATATTTTCTATACCCAATACTTGATAGATCAACAACGAGCAACGAATTTCCATTTCAACTTGGAGGGTCGAGATATCGCATTCACAACGAGGCTACATTGTAGTTAAGACTCGGCACTTTCAAACATCCCGACCATTAAGTCGACGAGACAACAAAAAATCTCACCATTAATTTGTTTACGATCTATCACATGGCCCATTGCCATGTCATGTGCCAAGAACATCAAGTTGTGAGACTGTTCACATGGCTCAATGACTTGGCAAGCCAACATAGGGGCATAAAGACGACTTGTTATGTCAACCTGTGATAAATATTCAGGTAGTTATGGAAACCATCTATGTCAACATATAATTCAAAGTGTTAGTTTCGCATAAACACCATAACTCTATAGTTAAAAGGGAATTCGAGTTCCATACTATTAACCTTTGAATAAACATAATATAAATCCAATGTATAATCATTTGCACAATAGTTTATATTAAATGTGAATTCAAGAATCAGAGTTAGATATTTTAAGGGATAAAAACTTATGTATAGAACATGGCAAAAATATATGCAAATGCATATAAGTAATAAGACATAGCCAACATCATAGCAAGTATCCTAATAAAGGTCATTACGACCAGGTTAGCTAGGCCATAGGTTGGTTTACTCCACCATGGTAGTAACTTGCAATCACATAAGAAATATTAAGAATACTATATATTGTTATGTAGCATGGTAGTAATAATGGTAGGTCTTCAACGCACGCTTAGAATAAATGCTACCAAGAATATAAGATGAGTTTCACAGACATGGAATTATAATTATAACGGGTTCGTGTTAGTTATTAGGACAAACTATGGCTGTAATAAAAAACTTATAGACGCCACTTAAAGACTGACTTTTATTCCGCAAACTACGTCTTTATGAAAACAAACTCTAAGAACATCAGAACTCAAATTATACCTGATAAGAGAGAGATGCTGAAGTTTGGATTGCATCCTTATCAACTGCGTACCTGCGACATAATAAGTAATGTCGTTATAAATACTTATATATATATTTTTAAATTAGGTAAATTTGGGGTTGTGACAAATTGGTATCAGAGCACGGTTACAAACATTAGTCCTGAAAATAGGCTCAACACATATGGTCATGACGAAACAAAAATAAAAACTGACTTATGTTTTCTTTATGGTTATTTCAGGAATAGAAATATAAGTTCTATTGTATAACTTCTATTGTGCAGGAAAATGGAAGGAGTAGAAACATCTACTGAAGAAGGGTCACATCATAGTGAGCAAGAAAATCATGAACAAGAAAATATTAATAACAGTAATATATGGGTTGATATGAATGATAACAGAAACGATAATCAATTTGAATTCTTACAAACAGTAAAAGAATTAAAGGCATAAATACGTAGTGTAAAAGAAGATAATGAACGTATCCTTAATAAAGAACAAACTATTAGATGAAGGAATTATGAAAACTGCATCATATAAGCGAAAGACACAAAATTAAATTTTGCAGATAATGAAACTGATCCATCTAGTGGAGGTTCAATAAGGAAAAATACAAAGAAGTATAATACCAGTGAAAGTAGTGACAGCGAACAAATTAAGAAAAAGAGTAAGCACTATGAAGAAATTATTGGGGATTTTAAGAAAATAAAACCACCTATCTTTAATGGTGAAGTTGAAACCAGAGAAGAAGCTGAAGCATGCCTGTCCGGAATGCACAAGTACTTTCAAATTTATAATTATTCTACTGAATTAAAGGAAAAAATTTCCATTTATAATCTTCCCGGAAAGGAAGATATATGGTGGAAAGATATTAAAAAGGTGAAAAATATAAAAGAACATCATGTAACATGGAACTCTTTTAAGAAACTGTTTAAAAGGAAATATTTATTTGAACAATATTATGAATAAAAGGCTAAAGAATTTTATGATCTGAAACTTGGAACATTAACTATGAAGGAGTTATGCAACAAATTCTTAAATTTACTTCGATATGTACCCTACATCATTGAAGAAAAATCAAAAGTACAACGGTTCCTAAGTTTTTTTCCAGTAATATATAAAGAAAGGATTGAATATGATAATCTTAAAACTTTGGAAGAAGCAATGAGAAAGGAAAACTTCTGCTATGAACAAAATAAAAACAGAAAATATAACAATCCAACCTGGAAAGGAAAGAGTTATGATCAAAAGAAAAGTGGAAATAAGTTTTTTCAGAAATACTGGAAGTAACTATAAAAGTTATCAAGGGGATAACTACAGAAATGGACCTCAAAATATAATGAATAACAAAGGAAGATATGTACCTGTTACATACAATAAATTTAATAATAAAAAAGAATATTTGAAATGCCGGGAGTGTGGAGAACCATATTACTTTAAAAATTGTCCAAAGAGAAGAAAGTATATTAATAATTTACATTCCATACAAGAAGATGCTACTGTAGGAGATGTGTCCAAGAGCATACCAAAGATTAACACAACATTGGAGAATCAACAAGCAGATGATCAATCAACAATGGTCGAAATCAAAGGTATGTTAAAAGACAAACCTATTTATATGTTGATAGATCCAGGTGAAATTTTAAGTTATATATCTCCTAGATTAGTAGAAGCATGTAAACTGCAACCAGATAAGTTTGAAAAATCATGGTTAGTTAATCTTGCTACTGGAACAAAAATGAAAGTAGCTAACTTTGTTAAAAACTGTGAGTTTTTCATGAATGAATTTAAAACACATACATATGACATGATAATAGGAATGGATTGGTTATAAAAACATAGAGTGATTCTAAACTACTATGATAAATTTTTTACATGCAATGATGAAGAAAATAATTCTATTGCAGTGAAAGGAATTCCTAGGAAAGTTATGATTAGAGAAATTTCTGCTTTACAAATGAAAAGATATGTTAGGAAAGGATGTAGAGTTTTTGCTGTTCACATAATTGATGATAGAGATAAAAGTGATACAATTGATATAAATGATATTCCAATACTGAAAGAATTCAAAGATGTATTTCCAGATGAAATTCTAGGACTACCTCCTAAAAGAGAGATATATTTTACAATCGATCTTGTACTAGGAGTAGTACCAACTTTGAAAGCTCCTTATAGAATGAACATATTGGAATTAAATGAATTAAAATCTCATATTCAAGAGTTAATTGACAAGAAATATATCCGACCAAGTGTATCCCCTTGGGGAGCACTGATAATATTTGTGAAAAAGAAAGATGGTACTTTAAGATTGTGCATCAACTATAGACAACTAAATAAGATGACAATTACAAATAGATACCCGTTACCCCGAATTGATGATTTATTCGATCAATTCAGAGGAGCAACTATATTTTCCAAAATAGATTTGCAATCAGGATATCACCAAGTAAGAGTAAAAGATGAAAAATTATATAAAACTACTTTTAGAACCATGTATGGTCATTATGAGTTTGTCGTGATTCTCTTTGGGTTGACAAATGCACCAACAATGTTTATGTGCTTGATGAATATTGTATTGAGTAAATAGCTAGAAAAATTTGTAGTCGTGTTTATCGACGATATATTAATTTACTCTAAAAATGAACAAGAACATGAAGAACACTTGAGAATTGTACTACAAGTATTAAGGGAACAAGAACTTTATGCAAAATTCAGTAAGTGTGATTTCTTTAAAGATAGAATTCAGTACTTAGGACACGTGATAACTAAGGAATGAATATCAGTTGACCTTGATAAATTAAGAGCCATAATGGAGTGGTCAGTTCCTAAAGATTGATCTGATATACGATCATTCATGGGAATCACATGTTATTACAAAAAAAATATTGAAGATTTTTCAAAAATTGCATGCCCTATAACTTCATTACAGAAGAAGGGAAAGAAGTTTGATTGGAATAATAAATGCAGAGATAGTTTTAATAAACTGAAGCACTTGTTAACAACAACTCCTATTTTAAAGATTGCATATCCTTACAAGGATTTTACTATGTGCACAGATGCATGCAAGGAAGGTTTAGGAGGAGTGTTAATGCAAGATAATTATGTTGTGGCTTATGAGTCTAGAAAACTAAAAGAATATGAAAGAAATTATGTAACTCATGATTTGGAGTTGGCTGCTATAATACATGCATTAAAAATGTGGTGACATTATCTTATTGGTAGTAGATTTTTACTAAAATCTGATAATGTTAGTCTAAAATATCTTTTTGATCAACATAATCTAAATGCAAGACAAGCTAGATGGCTGTCTTTTCTAAGTGAATATGATTTCGAAATAAAACACATAAAAGGGAAAGAGAATAAAGGAGCAGACGCTTTGAGTAGTCATGCTAATATGTTATATGTAACTACAAGCAGCAGTTGCGAAACATATTTGGAATTAAAAATACAAACATTAGCAAGAGTTGATGATGAATATCATAAACTAAAAGATAAAGCAACAAAAAATGAAGCAAGACAAATAAAAACAGATTTTACATTGAACAAAAAAGCGTTATTGATTTATAAGGGAAGATTATATGTACCTAACTCTAACGAAGTTAAGCTGTTAATTATGAATGAAATGCATAAGAAACTGGATTCAGGACATCCTGGATACCAGAAAATTATTACCATGCTTAGAAAATAATTCTTTTGGCCTGATATGAAAAATGAAGTTGCAGAATACATAGCGAAATGCATGGAATGTTAGCAAGTTAAAGCTGGACATCAACATCTAGTAGGTTTATTGCAGCCTTTACCCATTCCAGAATGGAAATGGGAAGTCATTAGTTTGGACTTCATAACAGGTTTGCCTAAAAATGCTAAACAAAATGATTCTATAATGGTTGTAGTAGATAAGTTGAGTAAGGAAGCACATTTTATTCCTCTTAAATCTACTTATAAAACTATACATATTGCTGATATCTTTATGAAATAAATTTTTAGATTGCATGGAATTCTTAAAATAGTAATTTCTGATAGAGATTCAAAGTTTATTGGAAATTTTTGGAAGGCTTTGTTTAAAGGATTAGATACTAAACTAAATTTCAGTAATACTTTTCATCCTCAAATTGATGGACAAACAGAAAGAGTAAATCAAATCTTAGAAGACATGCTTAGAATGTATGCTATGGATAAACCAGGAAAATGGGAAGACTACTTACATTTGGTTGAATTTGCATACAATAACCATTTTCAAGCTTTTGCTAAGATGAATCCATTTGAAATACTTTATGGACGAAAATGTAACACTCCAATTTCTTGGAGTAGTCCAGTTGATAGACTAAAGTTAGGTCTTGAAGTGTTGAAAGATATAGAACTAACCGTGAAATAGGTACAACAAAATTTGAAGATAGCTCAAGATAGACAAAAGAGATATGTAGATATAAAAAGAACTCAAAGAGACTTCCAGGGAGGGGACCATGTTTATGTAAAATTAAAACCAAGGAAGAGTTCTTTTAGATTGGGGAAATGTGTTAAACTAGCACCCAGGTATTGTGGCCCCTTTGAGATATTAGATCGGGTTGGACCGGTAGCTTATCGGTTGACATTACCACCTACGGTAAAAGTACATAATGTTTTTCACGTTTCCTTGTTAATGAAGTATGTACATGATGCTACTCATGTTGTGGATTGGAATATTATTCAGGTGGAACCAAAAGGAGAATTCCAAGTGGAACCATAATGCATCCTTGAAAAGAGGGAGCTTATTCTTCGGAACCACATCATTGGGAAGTTAAAGGTGCAATGGATGCACCTTAGCCCAGAAGAAGCTACTTGGGAATTGAAAAGTAAAATGTGAGAGGCATATCCAATTCCGTTCCAAGAAGAAAATGTGGAATATTGAATAACAACGAGGATGATGTTATCTTTAAGGGGGGGTGTATGTAATACCCATAGAACCTTAATCTAAATTTTAATACTTTGTAATATTGTTTTAATTATTGTTGAACAATTATTTGACCAAGTGTGGTCAAAGACACTTGTATGAGGATTTTGAATTATTATTATTATTAAATAAATATAAGCAGGAGAATCCAATCTGAAGTAGCCGTTGAAAGAGTGTTTGCTGGCCCACAAGGAGAAATGACAAGTGTTGAAAAAAAATCCCATAGTGGTGAAAACATATATTTAATACCTCAACAGGTGCAGGAGGCATCATCCCTATTTTCAGGTCATAACTCCAGATGGAGGTTCTAGAGAAGGAGGCTCATGATAGACCTAAGTCCTAGGCAAAGCTACAGAAACATTCCCATCAGAAAAGCAGGAGGTTTGGATGGAAGAGGGAAATATCATTGTTGAGTAAAGAAGTGGAACTGAGGGATAGTTCAGAATCGGTTCAATAGTCTTTGTCCTTGTGGTCCAACGAATAGGCTCAGGGGTTTCCAAGCAAGTAATCTTGGTTGTTCTAGAAGATTGGTTGGGAGGAACGATGACCTTCAGATTGGATTCGGTCTGTTCTCATTGTCAGGTTCTTCTTATCTGTTTAATAATATTCAGTTTTTTACTTCTGTGTACTATTTATTACAATATGTTGTACTACATATCTATACATCAAAGTTTTATGTTTTAATCTTGAAATGTACTAATCTTATGTGATTATATGCTATCAAGTTTACCTCATTACTATTCTATGTGTGTTAATTACATTATACTGCAATTTCTAAGTTTATATTCACAACTCTGTTTCATTTGGAAATCTTAGGGATTTTATTAAATTAGGTTTTAAGTTTTATTAATCAGTCATATATGTAAACCTGGGGTTTATAATGAATATATATTATATATACTCCATATAGGTAACAAAGAAATAAATTCTGTATTATACAGAGACAACATGTATAATCTAGTCATTTTTAGACATAGAACTGTATGGTTCGAACTCATAAGTAAAACAAGTTATGCTCAGATAGAATATAATAAATATACTCTGCAACTAAAATATTTCAACAAACCGAAAGTCTCAAAACTGATTTCATACCAAAGTAAAAGGGATAATGATAAGCATTATTGCACAGAGGCGAGAGGCTGAGAAACTAATTTATCTTTATGAACTCCAACTTCAAGAATGGAAATAATAATATACATAGACAAATTATTAATACTAGAGATGTCGCGTACACAGATCCGAATGGATTTTATATAGACAAAATATGTAAATACAAATACGAAAGGCTCAGTCGAATAAGAATGATAAACTGTGTCTTAAAAAGAAAACATTGATTCACATCCAAAGTTGTAAGCTTTTAAATTAGAGAACCCTCATTTAAAATACACAGAGGAAAAATAACGTCTCCGTCGAGACCAAGCATTCACTTAAAGTCGAAAAGCTTGCTTATATAAAATGTTAACTACAGAGCCGAAAGGATTAAGTTTAGAATCATAAAATATTCATAGTGAAGAGCTCCTTTACATAAGAAAATGCTAAACACAAAAACACCAAGGTAAATGGGGAGGCCGTAAGGCTAACCCTAATCACCTGTAAACTCAAACATTTGCATGGGAAATTGAGGAAGCATTTCCCATAGTTTCTGCTTACTAATATCCAACTAAACATAGAGCACGACTAACTGCCACTTAAAACTTGTGCAAAGATGAGGGTAAGCTTACCTCAGTCCGCACCCAATGCCCGATTGATAATATTGTACATGTACACACAAACATTAACACAACGTTAACAAATGGAGGGAACCAGTAATAAATAACATAAGGTAAGAGTTAAATGTTGAAAGAAAATTTACCTGGTATCAGGTGTAAGCAACTCTAAACTGCGCCCAGGACCTGAAACCATCGTAGGGTCCGAGCAACCCTTGCTCGTTGACAATGCATCCCAGACCTGCACAAAACAAAGGGTAGTTAGGTTATGTCTTAAACAAAGATCTTAACATTTAAAATTATTAAGCTAAGAAGACAGTTACCCGAGTTCCAAGAAAACCTTGGCCAAGTTGCAGCACGAGTAAACAAGAAGGAATTCCGGTTCGAATCAGCAAACCCTACATTACACAAGCACCGAAACTCTTAAGGAAATTTTCCCAAGATGCAGAAGCAACCTTTGTTCGAAAGCACTGAACTCATGCAAGAACAAAAGAAACTCGTAACAGAGATCTATCCACTGTAAAATGCTCTACGATCTATCTAGGATAGTTATAACATTATCATCGTAAAAATTAGCGAAACTATGTTTCCATACTACAAGGTTAAACCATGTGTACTCACAGGAACCCTTCACTACAAGCTACAACAGAGTGCCTTCAGCACCTCTGCTTTGCAAATGAAACAATGAAACCTCGTAGCGAAACCCATAACAATTTAACAAACATCAAAACCACATTAATTAGCACATATATCCAACATTTGTTATACCCGAGACTTGACAGATCAACGACAAGCAACCACTTTCCATTTCAAATTGGAGGGTCGAGATCTCGCATTCACAACGAGGCTATAGTGCAGTTAAGGCTCAACACTGTCAAACATCCCGACCATTAAGTCGACGAGAAAACCAAATATATCACCATTAATTTTTTTACGATTTGTCACATGGCCCATTTCCATGTCATGTGCCACAAACATCAAGTCGTGAGACTGTTCACATGGATCGATGACTTGGCAAGCCAGTGTAGGGGCATAAATCCGACTTGTTATGTCAACCTGTGATAAATATCCAGGTAGTTATGGAAACCATCTATTTCAACATATAATTCAAAGTGTTAGTTTCGCATAAACACCATAACTCTATAGTTTAAAGGGAATTCGATTTCTATACTATTAACCTTTGAATAAACATAATATAAATCCAATGTATAATCATTTGCACAATAGTTTTGATATTAAATGTGAATTCAAGAATCATAGTTAGATCTTTTAAGGGATAAAAACTTATGTATAGAATAGGGCGGAAATATATGCAAATGCATATAAATAATAAGACATAGGCAACGTCATACTAAGTATCCTAATAAAGGTCATTACGAACAGGTTATCTAGGCCATAGGTTGGTTTACTCCACCATGATACTAACTTGCAATCACATAAGAAATATTAAGAATACTATATATTGTTATGTAGCATGGTAGTAATAATGGTCGGTCTTCAGCGTAGGCTTAGATCGTAGCATGGGCTAATAATCTTAGTGTAAAATTAGTCACAACAGATCTAATGAACAAGTAAATCAATCACAACAAATGAATATAGAAAATATGGTGTAAAACTGTGCAAAACATGCAGCAGTGCTCAATATCCCAGAAAGGGTGAATGAATTACAATAGAATACAATATCTATCAATGATCAATTCAAATTGACTAAGTAGGCCATTCGAATCACTGAATGGAATAGCTTGACTCCAACTAGGAGTCCTCATCATCAATCGGTGGTGGTCATCAATGCACAAGAACCAGTCATCCAGGTGTCAATCTGAGTCTAACTGAGTGTAATAAGTGTAACTGAAGTGTGTAGCACTGATTAAGGAGAGGGAGGCTCAGTGGGGGCGCATGGGAGGCTAACTGAAGTCAGAACAAGTCATCTAGTCAATCTGGAGGTCCAACGGAAGTGAAACAGTCAGTCGGGAGTGAAACTAGCCTCAAATCAGGGAGAATCGGAGCTAACTGAGTGTAACTGAAGTGGAACTGCAGTGGTAGGTGAACAAGTGCGCCCTTCTCTGGCAGTAGGTGAGAAGTGGGCGCCTTTCAGCCTAGGAGGGATAAAACTCTGTAGTAAGTGGCTCCCGGGTGCTAGAATGAGGTGGATAAGGTGCTGGAGGCATCAAACTGGTGACTGGGATGCATGCAAGTGCATGCAGGTGCATGCAAACCCTAGATTCTGCATGCAAACCCTAATTGCATGCAAGATCCTGAAAAAGATGATGTGGATATCCGAACACCCCCCCTCAATCTAGACTATGATGTGCCAACAAAAATAATTTGGGGCCCTGGTAACTAAGACCAAAGGTCACCCCAATACAATAATCCAAAAAATGCTGAATATAAACTAAGTGAGGAAAGAGGGAAAACCCAGTGGGAAGAAAGCCCCCCCTCAAGCTAAAGCATAATAATGAATCAATCTGTCTCCACCATGATGGAACTCACCCCCAACAGTGAACGGAGGTAAGAGAACTTCTTCTCAGTGAAGCTCTTGGTGAAGATGTCTGCAATTTGCTCATCAGTAGGGCAATATTGCAGAATGATGGTGCGGTCATGCACCAACTATCGAATGTAATGCATATGAATCTCAATGTGTTTGGTCCTCTGCCGCTGAACTGGATCTGTGGAGATCTTGATAGCACTTTGATTGTCACTAAATAGGACAGTCGAAGTAGTGCCACCAAAACCAAACTCGGAAAGAATACCCTGCAACCAAACTGCCTAAATGCAGGCATTGACTGCCCCTCGATACTCTGCCTTTGATGAAGAAAGTGCAATGGCTGCTTGCTTTTTGCTAGACCAGCAAATAGCACCATGACCAATCATGAAAACATAACCGGAAGTGGACTTACGATCAATGCTATCACCTGCCCAATCTGAATCAGTAAAACCAATGAAATCTAGCTCAGAATCTGCAGCATAATGTATGCCAAACTGTCTCGTACCTTGCACATACTGCAAGATCCGCTTGGCTGCTCGCCAATGAAGCTCATGTGGCTGCTGCATATATCTTGACACGGCACTCATGGCATATGAGATATCAGGCCATGAGTGTGTCAAATAAAGTAGTGAACCAATCAACTGTCGATACATACTGCAATCTGCAAGCGGTGTAGAATCTCCCTCCTCAAGACTGATTCCTGAGAGGAATGGGAATGGGGCTGCCTTACATTCAGCCATATTAAACTTCAATAACAGGTCGGAAGCATATTTTTGTTGAGATATAGTGATCCCATCAAAATTTTGAGCTATCTCCAAGCCCAAAAAGTGACTCAGCAAGCCCAAATCGCTCATGTCAAAAGCTAGATTTAAGGCAGATTTTAGCTTGTTTATTGAAGTAAGTGTGCTACCAGTAATGAGAAGATCATCAACATAAAAGTACAATAACCAACAAATTACCTTTAACTCGCTGAAGATACACATTCAGATCAGATTTGCATCTTTGGAAATTCTGAGAAAGAAGGAAGGAGTCCATCTTTGCGTACCAAGCTCTTGGGGCCTGTTTTAACCCGTACAAAGATTTCTTCAATCTGCAAACTAATGATGGATCTGATGTGTAGCCCTCTGGCTGCTGCATATATACCTCTTCAGCAAGGTCTCCATGTAAAAATGCACTTTTCACATCCATGTGGTGCACTTCCCAATGCTTGGATGCGGCAACAGCTAAAACAAGGCGGATGGAATCCATCTTTGCAACCGGTGCAAAAGTCTCAGTGTAGTCCACTCCTTGGACTTGGGAGAAACCTTTTTCCACCAACCTTGCTTTGTATTTGCTGATAGAGCCATCAGCAGCAACTTTCGTGCGGTAGACCCATTTACACTTCACTAATTTTCTTCCAGGTGGAAGAGAAACTAGCTCCCATGTGTTGTTCTTTTGAAGAGAATTGTACTCTTCATCCATGGCACTTTGCCATCTCGGATCTCGGTGAGAAGAATAGTATGATGTGGGATCTGAACCAGCCATCAAATAACAAATCTCAGGAAGTAATGGATCAGCAATAGATAGTGCCATACCTTCTCTTTGAAAGTCTGCTCTTGTTCGTCTCGGATCAGCAGGATTTCCAAGGTTCGAACCAGCAGATTGGAGAGTGTTTTGGGCCCACTTTGGTAACTGAGGAGGATCATAATGGTCGGATTCCGAACCTGATATGTCATGATCATCATATGCTGCTACAATATCAGAAATATTAGAACTCATACCTTCATTATCGCTGCACGGATCTTCTTCTGGTGAAGGCGGTGAATCGGCAGTCTCTTCCTCGACTAGTTGCAATTCTTGAAGCGGTTCTTCAAATTGCACACTGCGCTCTATGAATATCTTTTTAGATATGATATCCATGAGTTTATATGCTTTTGATTCTTCCCCATATCCTATCAGTATGCACTCGGTACTTTGTGGATCCAAAGCTCGTCTCTTCTCAGAAGGAATTCTAGCCCATGCAGTAGAGCCAAAAACTCTCAAATTTGACACATCCGGTTTGTGACCAAAGAATGCTTCGAAAGGAGTCATACCTTTCACGGATGAATGTGGAACTCGGTTCTGTATGTATGCAGCAACATTGATTGCTTCAGCCCAAAGATTTGCAGCCAAACCTTTTGATTCAATCATGCATGTAGCCATCTCTTTCAGTGACCGATTTTTCCTTTCCGCTACACCGTTCTGCTGGGGTGTGTAGGGAACTGTATGTTGGATCTGAATTCCGCTTTGGGCACAAAGTTGCAGCAACTCGGATTTAATATATTCTCCACCATTATCAGATCTAAGAGCTTTGATCTTGCTCTCAGTGGCGGTCTCAACAGAAGCCTTAAAATCCTTGAATTTTCCAAGCACTTCTGACTTGTTTTTGAGAAAGAATACCCATGTAAAGCGGGAAAAATCATCAATAAATGTCAAAACATACCTTGAACCATTTAATGACATATGGGGCAGCGGACCACTGATATCAGAATGGATCAACCCCAAAATAGTAGAAGCTCTGCTAGCTTTGCCGCGGTCGAATCTGTGCTCGGGGTGCTTCCCAATGATGCAACCGGTGCATATTCCCTTCGAGGAACTGAGTTGTGGAAGGCCATCTACCATGGATTTGTTTGATAGCAGTAGAAAATACTTATAATTAAGATGTCCAAATATTTCATGCCAAAGCCTACTAACCTCATTACCATGTGTGCGAAGAGCAGTGGGCTTTGCAAGCGGAATAAAGTGTGAAAACTCATAGCATTTTGCAGTGTGGTTTGCCTTTCCGACTGCAACTAGTCTTCCACTTTTGATATCAGAAATTTCAACTGTATTAGGGCTGAATGTAACTTGCTTCGGTTCACCAGTGTGTGTCATTTGATACACAGAAAGGAGATTTGAAGCCAAGGAAGGCACATAGAGAACATTCTGAAAGCTTCCATGTTCTACATGAATCGTACCTTTGCCCTTTGAAGAAATTTTTGAGTCATCTCCCAAATGGATGGGGATGGAGATGCTTGGATCGAATGAAGAAAAAGAATCAATATTTGCAGCCATATGATTCGATGCACCCGAATCTATCAAGAGAGTAGTGGGCTTCGAAACAGTTGCCATGAGTGCTTGTCCTCTTTCATGATCATCATTCCTATCCTTCTTCCTTGCACCGTCGGGAAGAGTTATGTTGTTCTTTTCCAAAAGGAGGGCCATTTGATCTATAGTCTTCTTCATACATGAACTTTCGGGATGAAAGCCACGATTGCAATAAGTACATTTAGATTTTTGGTTACCTTCTTTGCCCTTTTGCTTGAACTTCGAACTGGATGGTGCATCCGTTTGTTTGCCTTTGTCTTTTTGTTTGTGAGGCTCGAATTTGGGCTTCTCCTTCTTTTGCTTTCCTTTACCATTTGAGATCTTGGGTCCTTGAACATATAGAGCTGAATCTTTGGAGCTTATGGACCCCATTTGAATCAACTTGTCATGCTCTTTTGTGACGGACTCAATGAAGGCATTCAAGGTAGGCATCTTCCAATTCGGGGTAGTTAGCCGACCGGAATTGAAAGTAGAGACAAATACCGAATAATCTTTCCCAAGCTTGCTTAGAATGGAGAGGATCAATTGTTTATCCTCTTTGATAAATCCACTGTTCTTCAATTGCAAGTTCAAGTTCTTGAATTTTGTGAAGAATTCATTGATGGTCTCGAAATTCTCAGGATTAAGGCCAATCAATTCATTCTCTAATTGAAAATCCCTAAGCTCATCCTGCTTTCCAAATAGTGTTTCAAGTTGCTCCCATATAGCTTTTGGAGTCTTCAATCCGCTGAGATGGAAGTGAAGATCTTTGGAGATGGAGAGACAAAGAAGACCATAAGCTTCATCAAGCTTGTTGTAGTGTTTGGTTCTATCTGATAGATTGCTTGGCTCCAATTCAAGACCAACAATGACTCGGTAGTAACCTTTTGAACGTAATATGATCTCCATATCATCTTTCCAATCAAAATAATTGAATGGGGTGAGGATAGGCTTTGAAGAAGAGTATTCCATTGCTAGGAGCGAGTCAAACTAATGTAGGAGAGGCTTGCATGCACAATATAGCGAATGCAATTGCTGTAGGGAAGCTTGCATGCACAATGTAGCGAGTGCAATTGATGGAGACAATAAACCTGCAAATCACAATAAAACAACCACCGTAAGGTCGAACAATCCACCCTTTTAGAGTTGCATCACACCTGGGATTGGAGATCAAACAATGTTGAATGGGTCCAATGTATCAGATCCAGGAATTATGTGGAAACTCAAGCTTCTGGAGTGGTATTGGAAGTATTTTTAAGCTTTGCATGCACAGGAGCGAATGCCCTTGAGATATCTCATGCCAAAACTTTTTGCAATTTGAGCAATTCAGTCAAATCTTCTTGTAGAAACACCTGTAGAAAAGAGATCTTGTCCCTGCAATGGCTCTGATACCATGTAAAATTAGTCACAGCAGATCTAATGAACAAGTAAATCAATCACAACAGATGAATATAGAAAATATGGTGTAAAACTGTGCAAAACATGCAGCAGTGCTCAATATCCCAGAAAGGGTGAATGAATTACAATAGAATACAATATCTGTCAATGAGCAATTCGAATTGACTAAGTAGGCCATTCGAATCACTGAATGGAGTAGCTTGACTCCAACTAGGAGTCCTCATCATCAATCGGTGGTGGTCATCAATGCACAAGAACCAGTCATCCAGGTGTCAATCTGAGTCTAACTGAGTGTAATAAGTGTAACTGAAGTGTGTAGCACTGATTAAGGAGAGGGAGGCTCAGTGGGGGCGCATGGGAGGCTAACTGAAGTCAGAACAAGTCATCTAGTCAATCTGGAGGTCCAACGGAAGTGAAACAGTCAGTCGGGAGTGAAACTAGCCTCAAATCAGGGAGAATCGGAGCTAACTGAGTGTAACTGAAGTGGAACTGCAGTGGTAGGTGAACAAGTGCGCCCTTCTCTGGCAGTAGGTGAGAAGTGGGTGCCTTTCAGCCTAGGAGGGCTAAAACTCTGTAGTAAGTGGCTCCCGGGTGCTAGAATGAGGAGGCTAAGGTGCTGGAGGCATCAAACTGGTGACTGGGATGCATGCAAGTGCATGCAAACCCTAGATTCTGCATGCAAACCCTAATTGCATGCAAGATCCTGAAAAAGATGATGTGGATATTCGAACACTTAGGACCTTAACCATAAAGGATACCAAGAATATAAGATGAGTTGCACAGACAAGGAATTATAATTATAACGGGTTCGTGTCACTTATTAGGAAAAACTATGGCTGTAATAGAAAACTTATAGACGTCACTTAAAGACTGACTTTAATTCCGCAAACTACGTCTTTATGAAAACAAACTCTAAGAATATCAGAACTCAAATTATACCTGATAAGGGAGAGATGCTGAAGTTTGGATTGCATCCTTATCAACTGCGTACCCGCGACATAATAAGTAATGTCATTATAAATACCTATATATATATTTTTAAAAATTAGGTAAATTTGGGGTTGTGACAGGAGTATTCCTCACAGTAATTTTCCCACCAACTTTTGACATGGGGGTCAGCCTTAAGGAGTGCAAAGGTGATTTTTTCCCTATCGAAAAAATTGTGGACATAGAAATACCCTTCTAGTAGATTTAACTATTTTTCCAAAGCATCCGCATCTACTGACCTTCAAATACAGGAATATCAAAATTAACTTGTACCTTGAAGGGTGTGGCATCTTCGAAGTAGCCGCTCGATGAAGATCCATCTGTTGATGTAAGCATCTGTCGAAGAATTTGGGCAAAGTTGTATATCATCTCGTCCCTCTGTTACGCTACGGATTCCTTGAGAAACATCTTAATAAGATATCCTAATCCCTAGTATCTCTTTTCTTTCGTTATGGGTGGTTTTTGGTGCCTGCGAGGAAAATATTTCAGAGGCTCAAGTAGCTCAAATTCTAACTCCTTATATCCCGACCTCGTTGGGGACATGCATAAATAAAAAAATAAAGAGCAGCCTGCTCTGATACCACTGATATGGGTTTGTGTGAGGATGAAATGAAAGAATGCGTATAGAACAGAGTACATGGATATAAATTGCAAAGAACATAGTGATACGACAAATTCAAATTCTATAACTTAATGAAATAGAACAGACTGCAAAAATGCATAATACAATAGATAGAATGGTGGCAGCTAATCTCTGAGAAGAGATGTGGCGGCTATGCTCATCTGTAAGAAGATGAGTTACAATGAGGCCAAAAGGGCCTTTTAACATAAAACATCAATGGGAAATCCCTAAACATAAAAAATACTAAACCCAGAAGATGAAACGCCAAAAGGTTTGTGGGCAACATTGTGGTTAGTTGATACAACAACTTCTCGAGGGCGTAACTTTTGCATACAATCTCCATTTAGGGTGCTTTGTAGCCCGTAAGAAAGGTCTAAACAAGAATTACACATTCCGAATGTCCCAATTCATAGCCAAAGTCTAACAATTGGGTGTTTCTGTGCAAAAAAAAAACTATTGTTTAGGGTCTCAAAACAACCCTGGAAGTTCAAGACCCAAAAAACCGTAAAAAGCTGGCAAGATGGAAAACTGTGTTTTGAGCCAGTGGACTAGGTGGGTGGCCACTGATTCCCATATAGATCATATGATGAAAATGAGGATGAAAATCCACCTCTGCTTGCTTATTTTCCTATAGTTGCACCAACACAACCGCTTCCTCGATGGGCTTGTTCAACATACGAAGCGGTTGGTGATCTTACTAGTGATTCCATAGATTAGTCATTCTCAGTTCTAGCGAGGCACCTCTCCTTTGGATAAATTTTTAGAGAATCATGGTCTATATACATTTGCATAAGCTTCAGGGAATCCATATTGGGATGCACAATGGATGAAGAATATCATTCCTTGATGGTGAATGATACTTGGGAACTAGTAACTCTTCTGAAAGGAAGAAAACTTGTCAGATGTAAATGGGTCTACATAACTAAGTATGCATTAGATGGAAGTGTTGAAATATTGAAGACAAGGTTAGTTGTCAAAGGATTTTCCCAAGTCGAAGGAATTTACTACAATAAAAAAATTTCCCCTATATCCAAAATGAACTCCATCCGCCTTGTTCTTGCCCCTTGCAACCTTACATAAATGGGAGGTCCGTCAAATGGATGTCAAGTCCACCATCTTGCATGGGGATTTGCAGGATTTACATGGAACAACTTCTTGGCTATGTTCAGAATCACTCTAGCATTGTATGTCACCTTAAGAAATACTTATATGGCCTTAAGCAATCTCCTTGATCATGGTATGTCAAAATGGATAGCTTTCTCCTTGACATTGTTTCTTCTATATGCCATTTTGACCCCAATGTATATACCAAGAAAGTAGGAAACCATATCGTCATCCTTGTTCTTTATGTTGATGACCTTATTTTTACTGGTAGTGACCATAAAATTTTAACTCGTGTGAAATTCAGTCTTAAGTAGGAATTTTAAATGACCGACTTAGGACATTTGCATTATTTTTCTTAGCCTCCAAGTCTTGAAAACCAAAGAAGAAATCTTTCTTTCTCAGACTAAGTATGCTTTTGACCTTCTTCGTCGCTTTCACGTGGAATATTATAAACCAACCTCGTCTCCCTTCTAGTCTAGAGTCAAAATTTACGCCACTTGCACTTCACCCGAAGTAGATGCCACTTTGTATCGTCAACTTGTTGGTAGTCTGTTATACTTGACTCATACTCGTCCTGATATTTCCTTTGTTGTTGGTCTTGTTTCTCGCTATATGCAAACACGCCATGAAATCCATTGGAAAGAAACACAAAGGATACTTCAATATATTTGAGGGATAGTTCAGTTTGGGATTCATTATAGTTTAGGGGGACTCCTTTGTTGGTTGGTTTCACTGATTCAAATTGGACTGATGATCTTGATGATTGAAAGTCTAATGAAGGTTATGTTTTCAGTCTTGGTTATGGACCTATCACTTGGGATTGTAAGAAACAACAAGCTATTTCTCTTTCTTCAGCAGAAGCTGAGTATCAAGCCGCAGTTAATGCCAGTGATGAATCTTTGTGGCTTTGACAGATATTTTCAGAGTTTGGATTCAAGCAAAAACATCCAAATTCCCTTTGGTGTGACGATCAAAGTGCCATAAAGCTCTCAAAAGATGTAGTTAAACATCAACATAACAAACACATTGAGCTACATATTCTCTTCATGAGAAATCTTGTTCATGATCGCATTCTTGAAGTGCTCTTTTTCCATACAGATGATCAAGTTGCAGGCATATTCTCAAAGTCTCTTAGAGAAGCAAAGTTTTCTAAAATTTGATCTATGTCAGGAGTTCATGAATTTTTCAATCAAGGGAAGATAGGCTCTAATGCCTTCTTCCTTCTCCTATAGCACGTCACTTTTGTAAATCCTTCAATCCTATCCCAAGTTGTTCTTAAGGGGGGGATGCTAGGATATTTAGACTCTTAGGAGTTAGTCAAGATCAACTTGTCATAATATATCCATTAGGTAAAATGTGTTTCTTTAGTATGCATTTGTATGCATTTGTACATATGTGATCCGACAACCACTAAATGCTCTTGACATATAGTGATTTGATGGTTCAAATTCTCCTCGATATCAATGACCATTCATCTGTGGATTAACATCCGATTGGTCCATGATATCTATTTAAAGAGCATGGAGGTTCATTTGCTAGTGGATCGATTATGAGAAGCTCATTTGTAACATTCTTTTTCTTTTGCATAATAATATTGCCTCAAGTGGCTATTTGGCTAGGGTCGTGGAGTGTTTTCCTCTTCAAGGATTTAAACCACGTAAAAACATTGGTGGGATGATCTATGATATGTTTGTGTGAGTGGTTGCTCAAGGTGTTCGGTCTCTTGGAAATGTCCTGTGATAGTCGAACATTGCTTTCCCTTGGACATTTTATGGCTATTTTGTATTTGTAGCTCTAGAAGCAAGTACATGTTGGGGAAGCTTCCCCATTATTTGTCTTTATTACCCTAATTCTTCCGTGCAATAGGGTGGAGACAAGGTAAGCTCTATTGCTCCCTCCTTTTGGGGCTTTATTCAGGAGATAGCTAGGAGTCTTCTACCCACGGGAAGCACTTTAGCGATGTAGTTTCCTTATGTAGACCATTACGTGATGTACATACAATACAAATGAGAGAGGGGAGCGAGGGACATAGAGATCACCTGCATTGTCAAGAACATCAATAGCAAAAGCGAGGGAGTTTAATTTGTTTTCCAGGGCTCTAGTTATCGTCTTTAGATTCACCATGAACACAGACATTTTATGTTCCTCTTCTCTTAACTCATCCAAATATGCATTGATGTCTTTGAGTTGTTAGGCTTACTTTCGCTCCTGCTATACATCAATGGACTCTTGTTCATATTTCCATTGATTCCATGCATTGAAAGACATCCTTAATTTGTATTTAGATTCATGAATTTGTTTCCCCCATCGATAAAGGCGTTGCTTGATATTTGCGTGCTCACACCATCCACAACACCATGGATGTCAATTGCAACCCTCCAATCTACAAGGAAAGTGCCTTCCTCTCACACCTAGCCGGTGCCTTTATGAAAGAAAAAGTAAAAAAATGATGCCACAGGACCTCTTTGATTCCCATTGTGATGGAAAGCACACGTGTTCGGTATGGTGGCTAGCCTTTGAATTTAATGGAAATGAGATTCGTATAGACGTAAAAGTGGAGACACATAAAGATTGGATGAAATTTACACTGTAACATCTAAGCTTATTAGTAATCTTGCGATCATGCTTAGGAGACCATTAATGTGCAGAATTGGTTTTTCCATCTCAAATATTCGTAGATGACCTCCATTCAAAATTGGTTTTTCCATCTCGCACTAAGCGAGAGAAATTGAAGGCAAAAGGTGTCAAAAAATTTGAGTCATACATCGCAGGGGACCGAGCCAGGGAAATATCTAGATCATTAAGGTGTTGATATTGGGATAGAGGTCTACGTAAAAGATGGTTGTAAAGCTCCACAGATGCATGTGAGTGTGTGATAATCTATGTGTTTGCATTGATGAAAACCATGGTATTTCTGGGTTCTATATGTCATGCCACATACAATACATCTGCTTTGTTGTATTTTTTTCACAGAAAAATATAACTTACTATTAATATACGAAATAGTAAATAACACCAGCTGTCAGAATCATACATGTCTGCACCCAAATCCAGTAACGTGGATTTGCCAGACATAGCCAGATGAGTCACCATAATAACCATTTGTATACTTGGCACATTCCTCATATCACTATTATAATATGAGTGTTGAGATTCCATATTATTAATGGCATTAAATGGAGTTAGTATGTAAAGTCAGGCCTGCTTCGACACACTAGAAGGCATGTTCATATGCCCATAATCAGTTAAATCACATGCATTCAAACCAAGGAAGTTAGAATTTACTATCAGAATTACCATAGATTTCCTTACAATAATACATACTTTCAAAAATTTATAACCAAATCATTCCTATATATTCAACACACATTAGTACCGTGTGATTATTTACTTCCAGATGCGTTCAATCCCATTTCTATTGTGGGCATTGCAGTTCTTTGCATAATATTGGGAACATGTGGTTATAGTTCGTGATTTTGTTTGCTATTTGAAATTGGTGAAGAGAGAGGAGAAATATGCCCTCTATCTAAAAGAGAAAGGATGGCCATTGCTTTTGGTATTTTTCACTGATTTTCAGGTACTCCTCTAGATAACCGAGGAAATTTGTATGTGTGATCATTGTATTGCAATGGTGTAAACTTATCCAAATGTGAAAAACAATTGAATAAAGAGTTGTCTAATTCCCTCATTTCATAAATGGACTATATTCTGGTAAGATTTATTGGCTCTACTAATTTGAACAAGCAATCAATATGAACTTGCACTTGCACAAGTTTATACATATTATTTCCAACATCGACATGGTTCCGAAGTGTCAAAAATTAGGTCAATGGGGAATGCTCTTAATAAGTACATCATGTTATTTTTCCTCAAACATAGAGTCATGCCCGAGGTCATCATCACACCTATATTTAGTTTTTACATGTACCTTGTCATTTTCCTCTCGTGCCTCTTGTGGAACGTTAAGTCATGTGCATTGTACTGGTCAAGTTTCATTAATTTTATTTAGTCACGTGTCTTTTGATTTAAATTCATGAAGTCTTTTCATCAATTTGGTCGTCACGCCTACATACCCAAATTAAAAAAATCCCCCCTTTACGAGGTCTCATATTGCTAATTTTTCCTTTATTATAAAGAAAATAAAAAATCCCCTCATTTTTTCCCCTTAAGCCTCACTTATCAAATTTTTCAAAAAAATACTTTTATTCTATTCACCTCAAAGAGTGAACCTTTACGAGTGCTTTTTTCAAGTATGAGAGTTTTGTTCATAATTAAAGTCATTTCCATGTTTCATTTTTTACTATAACCTCCATAGATGCTTCCAAGTGGGTGAATCCATGAAGATGGGTAACACTTTTTGGGCAAAAGTGATGGTGAAAATTCAAGTTTTTGCTCATTCATTAAATCAAAGCCCTCAAAAATCATATATGCGTTGTGAATTTAGACACGCAACAAAAAGCAAATTGTAGGGAATTATGTCATCTTTCCACCTATATTTAAAAAGAAAAACTTATTTAATATGCCAAAATTGCATTTAATGATAGGTTGTTCTTGTAAATTTCAACAAAAGTTTATGAGTGGCTTGCGTGCACGTAAAATAATTTAGTGATAAATTCATAATTTTTGAAAAATATATATTAACATAATCTACACAAAATGCACTAAGGTGCACATATTTTTTTTATAATTTATGATGGAAAATTTTATATATATATTATGAATAGACGATTCGTTGACGGATCCAATGATATGAAGTCTGCCATCTAAGGTGTATCCTAGGCTAGGGTTTAGGTTTGCAAAAGAGAGCAGTGAAAAACAATTATAAGGAAGGGGGCTAAAATTATGTTTTAAAGTTCTCGATTGAGCTTAATAGCTCGATCGAGGTTTTTAAATAGCTCGGTCACGCGTTTGTGTGCCTTTTCAAAACATCTTGATTGAGGGTCAACAAAACATTCGATCGAGGGTTAACCGAAATCTCGATCGAGCTAATAGATCGATCGAGAATACAAAAAATAGCTTGATTGAGCTACATTGGCCAACTTTTTATTCCTTCATCTCTCCACCCCAACCTGCGAACTACCTACCAATTTATTTCGCATTTATTAAAGTATAGTATATAAATAAATATATAAAACATGTACATAAACTTAAAATTATGGATTATAACTTCATTTTTACTCTCTTAAGCCTCTCAAAATGTTTATTTTTTTAAGGATTTCAAATAAAATTGGACATTTTCATTTCTTATTCACCAATTAAGATGGGAAACAAAAAATGTCGAAGTAGGAAACATGATCAAGATCAAATTAATGAAGAAGAGATACGAGAAAAAAAACAAAGAAAGGATGAGGCAACGATGAGCGACATTGAGAGAGCAATAAGAAGATGATGAAGATCAACCTTTGGTGGATCCAATTCCAATTGAGGACGATATCAATATTTTTCTTATTTCATTATTCGAATGATAATTATTTCAAACATGTTTCTTAATTCTTACTTCTTACCTCATTTTTTCTATTATCATGTTTCAAAATTAATTATGTAATTATCATGTTGATTGATTCGCAGTCATCGATTTTTTTCAAGATAAATTATATGATTTTTATTGGTTACAATTAATTTGTATATACTAAATAATGTGGTGAAATGTTCATGTGTATGCATTTAGTGTTATTAGATAATATTATTGCATTGTAGTGTACAACCAACTTATCAATTTAGATATAGCCAAAATTTGTGTGAACTCTCAAAATTTCCCTTGTAGTGTTAAAATGTATTCCTCAATGTTGGTTTTGATATGAAGTTTCAAATATCATCTAGTGGAATTGATAGTCAAATATTCATAGCAATAAACACTCTAGAACAACTTAAATTCAAATATGTGCATGTACACGTGAAAAAAACAAATCCTTAAAGTAGAGGTAATGTTTATTTATGTATACGGTTCATGTTTATTTATGTATATGATTTCTCCTTAAACTATAGATATAAATGTGTATGCAATTTCACACATAAAATGATAGCTTAAATGAGACATCTATTGTAAATTACTTCCTTGGGATGGATGTTGGAATAGATACAAATTCATTTAATGTAGAGTACAAAATGTTATTATTTTACATTTTAAAAAATATGAATTTGTATTTCATGTACATGTTCATATAAAGTATTCGATTAAAAGTCTCTTTAAATGTTATCTCATAATCTTAAATTGAAAGTGCACAAGTATTAAATAAATATGCTTAGTCACTCTTTTGAAATTTGTTTTAAAAAAGTTTGTATCATATTTGGTTATTATTTAACATGTGTACATGTACATAATATACATAATTTAAATTGGATGGATTATTTTTTAGTAATGATCAAGTTCATTCTCACTCCACTAAGCAAAGAACGTCTTAAAAAAATCAACCACAACATTTTAAAAAATCAACCACAACAACTTAAGCCAACCAACATAATTTCTCCACAGGAGAGCACAAATTAATTTGTTAGTATATGGTAGGATTGTTGGGTTAGGCATCCAAATAATTCCCATCAATAATTTATCATATGAGACATACTTGTTGTCTATAAGGAATCTTCAAAATCCCTTCATCATCAAGTGGAAAATAATTCTTGGGGAAAGAGGTGTCATGCTAGAGGAGGTAAAACTCGAGGTAACGTGTTTCTGTTCTCTTAGGGGGGATACCCACCACCTATTTAAAAGAGACGACACAATACCGTTCGAGGGATAAATCCCCCCTCCCCCAACTTGACAAAGGTTCTTAGTGGCCAAAATATAGGATATATACCCTATAGGTTATTGTCGTGGGATGTTGACAGTACCTAGATTGGAGTTTGTTGGCCGCTGATACCACTTTCAGTGCTCATCATTATAACCAATCATTTGTTACCTTCATGGTCCGACATCTCCTATGTGTTCACAACCGTTGGCACAAGAGCCTTTGGAAGACCCAATTACAATTTGAGTAGAAGGAAACTAGGTCATAGGGACCTATTTACATTTTATTTTGCAGATCTACGTTATATGATAAAGTTTTGAAATATTTAAACACCCTTATAAATTTTCATACATTTGCTTGTGATGTTTGAATGCATTTGAAATTTGTTCATGGGTGAGACCATAGTATTTGAATATTTTGTTCGGGTACACAGGGTACTACCAAAGGACTGAACACTAAGAGAAACCACTTCACACAAACAGATCACAGATCAACACATCGATGTTTTGACGTGGTTTAAACCCTCTTGAGGGAAACACTCCATGGCCCCGACCTATTAGCTTCTACGGGACAATTTATTATGCAAAAAAAGAAAGTTACAAATGAGCTTCTCATAATCGATCAACTAAACAATGACCCTCCATGCTCTTTAAATAGAGATCATGGACCAATTGGGTGTTAAGCCACGGATCAAGGTTAGGTATGATCTAAGGGAAGTTGAGCCGTCGGATCACTCTACGTCGGGAACATATCGTGACCGTCGGATTAAGTATTTACAAATGCATACTAAAGAAACACACTATCCCTAACGGATATATTACACAAGTTGATCTTAACTAACTCCTAAGTGTCTAAATATCCTAACATCCCCTCTTAAGAACAACTTGGGATAGGATTGAAGAATTTACAAAAGTGACACTATTAGGAGAGGGAAGGAGCCATTAGAGCCTATCTCCCCTTAATGATAAGTTCTTGAACTCCTAACATAGATCGAAGTTTAGAAAACTTCGCTTCTGTAAGAGACTTGGTGAAGATGTCTGCAACTTGATCATCTGTAGGGCAAAAGAACACTTCAAGAACACGATCATGAACAAGATTTCTGATGAAGTGCATATGTAGCTCAATGTGTTTGCTGCGTTGATGTAGAACTGGATCTTTGGCAAGCTTGATGGCACTTTGTTTGTCGCACCAAAGTGGAGTAGGCTGCTACTGCTCGAATCCAAACTCTGAAAGGATCTGTCGAATCCATAAAGCTTCCTGACTGGCATTAACTGGGGCTCGATATTCTGCTTCTGCTGAAGAAAGAGCAAGAGCTTCTTGTTTCTTACAAGCCCAAGTGATAGGTCTAGATCCCAGACTGAAAACATAACCTGCAGTAGACTTTCGATCATCAGGATCGCCGGCCCAATCTGAATCAGTGAAACCAACCAACAAAGGTTTCCCCCCTGTACTGTAATGCATCCCAAACTGAACTGTACCTCGAATATATCGAAGTATTCTTTTAGCTGCTTTCCAGTGACTTTCATGAGGTGTCTGCATATAACGGGAAACACGACCAACTGCAAAGGAAAGGTTAGGACGGTAATGAGTCAAGTATAAGAGACTACCAACAAGCTGACGATACAAGGTGGTATCAACTTCAGGTGAAGTACAAGTGGCAGAAATTTTGACTCCAGACTGGAAGGGAGAAGGGGTTGGTGTACAATCTTCCATGTGAAAGCGACGAAGAAGGTCACAAGCATACTTAGACTGAGAAAGAAAGATTCCTTCTTTGGTTTGCAGGACTTGGAGACCAAGAAAATAATGCAAATGTCCTAAGTCTGACATTTCAAAATTTTGTTTAAGATTGGATTTCACATGGGTCATAAGCTTAAGGTGACTACCAGTAAGAATAAGGTCGTCAACATATAGAACAAGTATGATGAGATGGTTTCCTACTTTCTTGGTATAGACATTGGGGTCAGAATGGCATCTAGAAAAACCAGTGTCAAGGAGAAAGTTATCCATTTTGGCATACCAAGCTCTAGGAGCTTGCTTAAGGCCATATAAGGATTTCTTAAGGCAGCAGACAAGGCTAGAGTTATTCTGAACATATCCAGGAGGTTGTTCCTGTTAAATTTTCAGAATTTACTTCAATCTGATCTAGGATCTTAACTGAGAGAACAACATGTACAACAGATCTACAACATATCATTCATGGACACAATAATGCAAGCACAGAAGAGACACCGAGTTTACTTGGGGAAAACCATAAAGGTGAAAAACCCCAATAACTTCCTCAGAGATAGATAGAGCAATGATACAACCAGAATACAAGAGATAGTCTTCTCCTAGCAGCAGAGCCTCCTCCTCCACAAGTGCGCCACTCTCCATAGTGTGAGTGAGAGAATAAAATGTGTAAAATGAGAGAGACACACTCTCTATTTATACACTAACTTGACTTGACCTTTACTCAACTAGGTCGGCCTCAACTTAACCACTTAACATAATGCTGACTAGGCCGACCCCCACTAGGGTGGTCTAATAACCCTTTGACCCACATGGCCGACCCCCAATAGGGTGGTCTAATAACCCTTTGACCCACATGACTTATACAGGGCCGACCCCAACAAGGTGTCTAAAACCCATCAAGTATAAGTTACGACACTTACAATATAAATGACGACTCTTCCGTATAGAGGAATAATAACATCTCTATAGGAATACAATATACATATATGTGAAATACATTCCGAAGTTACATATACATCAACACTCCCTCTTAACTAGGAAGGTATTTCTCGACACAGGTATTCTAGCACAAGTCATCTTCTCTGGATCATCGTCACTGGATAATCGTCATCGAGTCATCATCATCGTCACTGCTGCTGCTATCTCAATCAATCTTTGAATCTACTCGTCATAGGAAGTTCTACAGAGCTAGTCCTTTTTCATACTAGATGTAGGCCCACCACCTGCAGGTCTTCGTCATCACTGGCCATACTGTGAAAATCTCAGGACTTATTACGTGCGTCACAAAACCTTAAAAGAATCTCTTGACTAGCAAGAACCCTACAGAGCATCTGAGGCCTTTTTCATCCTGTCCAGATCTCCAGGACTTATTACATGTGACCCCACCACAAAACCTTGAAAGAGAATCCCAGGACTGATTACGAGCACAAGGCTCAACCTATCGGATCTCCCAGGACACAAATTACATGTGGTCACCACAAAACCTCGAAAGAGCATCCTAAGACTGATTACGAGCACAAGGCTCAACCTATCGGATCTCCCAGGGCACAAATTACATGTGGTCATGGCAAAACCTTGAAAGAGCATCCCAGGACTGATTACGAGCACACGGCTCAACCTATCGGATCTCCTAGGACACAAATTACATGCCATAGGACAAAACATCGAAAGAGCATCTGCCAGATATCTTAGGGCACAAATTACATGCCATAGGAAAAACCTCGAAAGACTATCTGCAGATCTCCCAGGGCACAAATTATATGTCCTCCCAAGAAAAACCTCGAAAGAGCATTTTCCAGATATCCCAGGGTACAAATTACATGCCATAGGCAAAACCTCGAAAGACTATCTGCAAATCTCCCAGGGCACAAATTACATGCTTATCTGCACAACCTGTTCCATGGCCACAGAGTATCAACCTGATACTCACCATACATCATCCTGATGTACACATGATCATCCTGATCATCATCACTGCAACATCCTGGTGCATGTCATCTGGAGCAACATCCTGAAGCTCGTCATCTATGATCATCTTGATCATACAATGCATCTACCTAATGCATACCAAGTATCTACCTGATACATATCATCATACATGATCCACCTGATCATACAGTGTATCCACCTGATACAAATACAAATACATGATACATATCACCATATATGATCCACCTAATCATACAATGCATCTACCTGATGCATACCAAGTATCTACCTGATACATATCATCATACATGATCCACTTGATCATACAATGTATCCACCTGATACATATACAGATACATGGTCCAAGCATCCAACATGATGCATATACAAAATACATACAAATGATCCAACCGATCATATCCAACATCCAACATGATGCGTACATACATATACATATAAATGATCCAACTGATCATATCCAACATCCAACATGATGCATACATATATAAATGATCCAACTGATCATATCCAGCATCCAACATGATGCGTATACAGAGCAGTAACTGGAGCATCGTCCTGATGCTCATCATCCAGCGCTTACATCCATAGCCATGTGAAGGATCCTCCTTCCAACATGCTTGGAATGGCTTCTGCAAATGTGTCCATCACTTCTTCCTCGGAGTATCATCAATCTGAAGAACACCAAGCCTCTCCCTGAAGTACTCAAACTTCACCCTGGCTAGTGGCTTCGTTAGCACATCTGCAATCTGCTCGTCCGTCGCAATGTACAGGAGCTTCACAGCTCCTCTCTGCACCATATCCCTGATATAGTGATATTTGATCTCTATGTGTTTTGACCTGTCATGAAACACTGGGTTCTCGGACAGCTTCACCCAACTCTGGTTATCACAAAAGATACCAGTAGCATCCAACGGGAGATCAAATAACTAAGATAGTAGCTTCTGTAGCCATACTGCCTCACAACTAGCTGAACAGACTGCAACATACTCTGCCTTAGCTGTACTCAGTGCTACGCAGGACTGCTTCCTGCTGAACCAAGAGATCACACCTGATCCCATACTGAAGCAGCACCCAGATGTGCTCTTCCTATCTGCAGCACTGCCTGCCCAATCTGAATCAACATAACCCTGCAGGTTAAACTTTTGATTCGCTTCATAGTTGAGCCCATAATCCACTGTACCCTTCAGGTACCTTAGAACATGCTTTACAACAACTAGGTGAACACTCCTTGGATCTGTCAGGAACTAGCTCAATGTGTTCACCGCAAAGCAAATATCTGGTCTTTTGTTCGTCAGGTACATCAAGGACCCAATCATCTGACGATACATAGTGATATCAACTGTCTCAGATGAAGCATCACACAGACGCTTCAGGTTCGATGCCATAGGTGTGGCCATAGCCTTGCAGTCCATCATCTCGAACCTCTTCAAGATCTCTACTGCATACTTCCCTTGTCCAAGGAAGATTCCATCACTCTGCCACACCTCCATGCCAAAAAAAAATAGTGCATCATCCCCAAGTTCCTCAACTCGAACTCGGTAGCAAGCTTCCGCTGTGTGTCGGCAATCAATCTATCCTCACCTGATACAAATCGATCATCCACATAGTAGTATCACTGGATTGCCTTCCTCAACCTTGTAGTAAAGGTTGGAACCCGCTTTACTCTTGGTAAAGACCAAACTGGATAGAAAGCTGCCTATCCTACCATACCAAGTTCTGCACATATATGATTTCCTGTCATGTGTCTCAGAACCAAGTGGCTGCTCCACATACACTTCTTCTTTAACTACACCATTCAAGAAAGCTGTCTTGAAATCCATCTGGTGTATCTTCTATTTCATCACTTTTATATTTCTCTATGCTGCCATATGCAACATGCTTGATCTTGATAGATCCATATGGAAGTCATAACAAACTTCCCTTCAGGTCTTGGGACTACATCCCAAACATCATTCTTCATGATCGACGGATCATGGCATTCTTCCCATATCCTGGGAACTTCAATATCTTCAATAGATAATTTTGTTGCTGAACAAATGTTGTAGTTCTTCTTTTGTAGGTGATGGCATACGATCTTTCCTACACAACAAGTTAAATTGCATGATTGGAAAACATCTCATAGTTTTCAGAACAAATTCTTACACATAAAGAAATATGTCATACAGTCATGCAATTATCTTAGCCAATGCTTCAATACAACATTTATCCATATCCCGTAACTTTCTAGATGCCTTCCAATCTCTACCAGAACATTGTTAAGAGTGTGCACAACTCCCAACATGTCAGCAAAGAGGTTTCATTCTAGATAAGTAGCAATGGAATGTTGTACAGTGCCATAGGCTACTTACCCATGCATATTAGTAGTATATTGTTCATCAATGCAACTATTCTAATATGCATAATACACAACCTAATTCTAGGAACATCAGTATATACATTATTGAACAATATTATTTAAACAATAAAATATGCAAGTAATGACAATTCAAATACTTATCTTTGTTTGTTTGTTAGGTTGACTCCCTCTCAGTCTTTGCTTCTTTTCTGCAACTCCATTCTTATGTGGATTGTGAGAAGTGGTCAACTCCCTCTGAATATATGCATCCTTGCAGAAACTACTAAAGTGTGCTCCTTTAATTTCTTGCAGGAACAACTGGAGTGTGCTCCCTCTTGATCTTTGCTTCCTGGATTACCTGTCCTTGAACTTACATCCATCCTTAATCAATTTTCTTATTAGTATAATCATTGTGTTATCCTTGAGGTCTCATACATAATCACACATTTATTAATATAATCTTAATACTATCAAAACACAATAATCTTAAACATGTATATTCATGATCATTCACAGATAATAAACATTAGTATTCAAGGTTTCAGGGAAGTCTTCTTTTACTCATACATTTTCTTATTTGATCATAGGACTCTTCTGGTTAGTTGAATCATCAATCAAGATAAGAGATATAATATGCATAAAACCTATGATTATTCAAACCTATACCTTCATGATTCTTCTGGTTAGTCATATAATCAATTATGGTAAAAAACATAATATGCATACAACCATGATTATTCAAACCTATGACTTCATGAATAATCATTATCAACAACACAACAATATAAGATCCTAACACAAGGTAGGATTCTAGCTTGATATAGGAAAAACATACCTAGATTAGCATGCTAGCTAGATATGTCTAACATACCTGCATAATGTCTTCTGGTTCTCTTCATTGACTTGTGCTAGTAACCTACATGTCTCATAAGTTAACCATTGTAGAACCAAGTTATACATACCTCGAAAATAGATCTTCTATGTGATCCATGACAATGGATGGATCCTTGTCTTCATGTCACCATGATCATATGTTCTTGAAGTAGAACATGATTTGTCTTTCTTGGTGTACCTTTTATGTTAGCAGACAACATAAACCTCATACAACACCATAATGCATTAGTACAATCATAAGTGTCAACACCCTAACCAATGAATATCTTCTATCATGCATTCATAATTTTGCTAAGGTGATACGACAAATTTAAAATCAAGATTGTGCTAACCGTAATAACATGAAGACAAACATACCATAAACTTAATCATGAACAAATATCGAAACATACCTCGATGAGTCATACCTGTCGAGATCGCTTTTAATATTCTTATGTAAGGCCTTAGACTCATCTCCCTCTGAAACAGGAACTTCTTCACTTATGCAGGTGACCAATCCATCTTCTTCTAGGATTAACCCAATACACTTGATTTGCAAAAACTGGACCTGGAGATGGATATGGGTTTGTCAGAGAAACCCCAAAAATTCAAACTTTGAATTTCAAACTTTCGAAATGATAGAAATATGCGCCTTGATGAGCTGATCAAGCTGGTATATTCATAATTTGAAAACTGCAAAGTTTCACTCCTCAATTTTGCCTTTGAAACTTCCGGATTCACTAGATGTGACCTTGAACTAGGGTTTGATGAAGCCCACTCTTCTGCCCAATCAAAAGGTTTGATCCAAAGCTCTAAGCTTCTATTTTTCTGAGGAGCTTCTATCCGTGGTCACAGATTTCAAAAATTCTCATTTTTACAGAAGCCCTAATTTTCCACTTTTCTGATCAAAGTCCCGAACTAGGGTTTGATCAAGCCCGACCTTATTCCCAACCAAAAATTCTGATGTTGGTCTCTAAATTTTTATTTTGATGAGTAGCATTCAGCTGTGGTCTCCGATTACAAAAATTCCAACTTTCTCCGAAGCCCTAAATTCCGGAAGCCATGAATGAAGGTATTAAAAAATAATTCTGTTTTGATAGAAATATGTACCTGATTGTTTCTGGTGTAACTCCTAACTTTTCAATCCATAGGGTCTGAAATTTTTTTTTTGAGATAGCCCGACCTGTTATCTTTCCATCCCGACAGGTCTGACCTCAATTGGATTCTATGAGACAGATTTATGCCAAGTGTCACAACATGACCTGTATATGGGATAATACAGGAGATAGAACTTGTCCGGCGTGCCACGTGTCACTGGTTCAACTTTGGCCTCTGAAAATTTTTCCTCAGATAGTACAGTCTATTTACTACCTGTCACGTTTTACGAAATTTCATTTGGATATTCTTAGCCCAAGTTATGACCTTTTTCCCAAGGTCACCTGATTTTGACTCAGATTTGGAAGAGGCAGAAACCCTATATTGTACAGATCATAAATCACAAAGTACAACGAATTAGAGGTTGTCCTTTGGACACAAGGTACATGGGGATTTAATATTCTACCTGCAAAGGTTTTATATCCGAAAACTTCGCCAAAACTGATTTATAGTGAAAGTGCTACGATGACTGGTTTTTGCTATATCAAGCCCTAGCATCGTAAGTGCAACAAGTGTCATACATGCCATATCATGCCTTCTTTCAGGCTAGCTCTGATACCATGTTAAATTTTCAGAATTTACTTCAATTTGATCTAGGATCTTAACTGAGAGAACAACATGTACATCAAATCTACAACATATCATTCATGGACACAATAATGCAAGCACAGAAGAGACACCAAGTTTACTTGGGGAAAACCATAAAGGTGAAAAACCCCAATAACTTCCTCAAAGATAGATACAGCAATGATACAACCAGAATACAAGAGATAGTCTTCTCCTAGCAGCAGAGCCTCCTCCTCCACAAGTGTGCCACTCTCCATAGTGTGAGTGAGAGAATAGAATGTGTAAAATGAGAGAGACACACTATCTATTTATACACTAAGTTGACTTGACCTTTACTCAACTAGGTCGGCCTCAAATTAACCACTTAACATAATGCTGACTAGGCCGACCCCCACTAGGGTGGTCTAATAACCCTTTGACCCACATGGCTGACCCCCAATAGGGTGGTCTAATAACCCTTTGACCCACATGACTTATACAGGGACGACCCCAACAAGGTGGTCTAGTAACCCATCAAGTATAAGTTATAACACTTACAATATAAATGACGACTCTTCCGTATAGAGGAATAATAACATCTCTATAGGAATACAACCACTTCCGTATAGAGGAATAATAACATCTCTGTAGGAATACAATATACATATATGTGAAATACATTCTGAAGTTACATATACATCAACAGTTCCATGTAAATTTGCTCCTGTAAATCACCATGTAAGAAGGTAGACTTGACATCCATTTGATGGACTTCCCAGTTATGTAAGGCTGTAAGGGAAAGAACAAGGCGGATGGAGTTCATTTTTGCGACGGGAGCAAAGGTTTCATTGTAGTCAATCCCTTCAACTTGGGAAAAACCTTTGGCAACTAACCTTGCCTTAAGTCTTTCAACACTTCCATCTGATGCATACTTAGTTCTGTAGACCTATTTACATTTGACAAGTTTTCTTCCTTTTGGAAGAGGTACAAGATCCCAAGTATTATTCGCCATTAAGGAACAATATTCTTCATCCATGGCTGCATCCCAATCTGGATTCCCTGACGCTTCTGTAAAAGTTTTTGTATCATGATTCTCGGAAACTTGAGCCAAAAGAGAAGAGGCTCGCTGAAACTGAGAACACGTTTGATGTTGATCTCTAGGATCACCGGCAAGATCACCAACTGCTTCACATGTTGAACGGACCCATCGAGGAAGCACTTGTGCTGGTGCAACTGGAGGAACATGAGCAGGCGGAGGTGGATTTTCATCCTCACTGTCATCATCAGAAATTGGAGTTGGAAACCTGTCAAGGAAGTTGGAAGAAGAAGAAGAAGGCACAAACGTCGAATCAGGCTCACAGGCCAAAGATGGCACAATCGCCGAGTTAGGCTCGCAGGCCAAGAGATTTTCATCAAATTTAACATCTCTTCTAATGATTATATCATAAGAATATGGTTGAAGAAGTCTATAACCTTTTACATCTTCAGAATATCCAACAAATATGCACTTTTCACTTTTAGGCTGCAATGCTTTCCGTTTTTCATCCGGAATGTGAGCCCATGCTTCACTACCAAACAGACGAAAGTGACTTACATCAAGTTTAGTTTTACTCCATGGTTCTTCCGGTGTTATACCTTGTAATGCTTTAGTGGGGGTGCGATTAACTATGTAATTTGCGCACTTAATGGCTTCAGCCCAAAATTGAAGACTTAGTCCCTTAGATTGGATCATACAATTAGCCATTTATTTTAAAGTGCGGTTCTTCCGCTCAGCTACACCATTTTGTTGTGGTGTATATAGAACAGTGTGCTGTTGTTGGATGCCTTGTTTAGTGCAGAAAGTAGTGAAATTTTTGTCAACATATTCTCCTCCATTGTCAGATCTTAACTTAATAATTTGATGACCAGATTGTTTTTCAACAAGGGCCTTGTAGGCCAAGAACATGTTAAATACTTCGCTCTTAAGTTTTAGGAAATAAACCCAAGTGCGTCTGGTGTAATCATCAATGAAAGTTAATAAATATTTTAAACCAGAAAAGGAAGCAGATGGAAGAGGACCACATAAGTCACTATGCACAAGCTCCAAGGGAACTGAGGCGTGCCAAGAGGCACGTTTGTCAAAACTATCATGATATTGTTTTTCGAGTACACAACCGAAACAAACACCATCCTTGCAAGATACCATCGGAAGACCTGTCACCATATTGTATTTACATAGTTGTTGCAATTAACGATAATTTACGTGACCAAATCGCTCATGCCAAAGTTTTCTCAAGTTATCACTATGAGCAACAAAAACTGAAGGGAAAGGTGATGACCCAAAGTTGTTAAACTTGTACAACCTGGTAATATCATCAACAATTCCGGTAGCTAGGACCTGTTGAGGATCTTTAAAATCCTTGATTACAACTTGGTGAGGTGTAAAGGTCACCGTTTTACCTTCACCAGAATGAGTGATCTGATAGACTGATAACAAATTGCAGGAAATTCTTGGAACACATAGTACATCATTAAAATGACCATTATCTACTGGAACTGTTCCAGCGCCTGCAACACTTAGAGATCTACCATCACCAACAAATATTTGTTTGGTGTTACATTCATGGATAATATAAAAGATGGCTTGATCCTTAGCCATATGACAAGATGCTCTAGAATCAATAAGCCATTCATTTGAAGTAGAAGAAGAAGATGCATTATAAGAATAACCAGAAGCACAAAGTGCATGTCCATGAGAGGCAGATTCTGAAGGCGAATCTAGGCTGATGTGGTGCTTCTTCATTGCTGCTTCCAAGGATGCCATCTTCTTGAAACACTTAGATTCATCATGATTATCTTTCCCACAATAGTTGCAATGACGCTCAGTCTTCTTGCCTTTTGGCTTGGATCCTTTGTCATTTTTTAAAGAAGGAGCTGAGTGAGAGGGTTTTGGACCCTTGTTTGACTTATTATTACGAAAATTTTGTTTCTTGGGAGGCTTGGACTTTTCTTTCTGTTGGGCCAATAAGGCTTTCCCAGATGTATCTGCATTGTTGATTATTCCAAGATGAATGAGTTTATCTTGCTCTCTAATCAAGGAATCACAAAAGGATTCAAGACTAGGCTCTTGATAGCTAGCTGCAGTCAAGGATTCTTTCATGGAGTAAAATGTAGATACAAAAATAGAATATGCAAGTCCAAGTTTGGAAAGAATATGATAAATTCATTGTTTGTCTTCCCTCTTAATCTTACATTCTTCACATAAGAGTTTAAGAGTTTTGTACTTAGATAAATAATCTTGAATGCATGAAAAGTCACTTGGATTTAAAGAAATCAACTCATTTTCGAGTTGGTGACCTCGAATTTCATTGTGTTTACCAAACACAGATTCCAACTTGTCCCAAGCAACATTAGGTTCATCAATTCCAGATATGTGGAATCGCAAATCAGTAGAGATTGACATCCCAATCAATCCACGAGTTTCGTCACATCTATTTTCCCATTTTATTTTCTTATCATCATCAGTGGGTTCTGTTTCTTTCTCTGAAGTAATTCTGAAAAGTCCCCTACTTCGTAGAACATTCTCCATATGAGATTTTCATGAGAAATAGTTGGAACTGTTAAGTGGAATATCACAAGGGGCGGCCATATTTGTAAATTAATGGCTGTAAAAGCAGAAACCAATAGTCTGGATGTGAAGAGCTCGAAAAAATAGGCGGTTTAAAAAAAACAACATTGAAAATTGACTCTGTATGATGAAGTTATGCTTGAACAAAGAAACTGTTGAAGATGTCCCCAATAGTGACGTGGCAGCTAGAGAATGTCCAACAAAAAAAAGAACCCCCCTCTTCCCAAGATGAACCTTTTGACAATCACTTTACAAGAAAGTTGCTTTAAGTGAACCACTTTTGTAAAATAAGTGATTTCACTTTTACAATGATATTACTTTTAAATAGTGCAACAATGAAAAAGAACTTAAGTGACTCACTTGTATTTTTATTTTTTATTATTTAAGTGAGATGCACTTTTACAATAAAGTAACTTGAAAATAGAAATTGCATGCACTTTTTCTTTTAAAAGTAACTTCCTAAGACTTGAACTCAAGACCTAATAAGGAATAAAGCAACTTTGAACCAAGTGAGTTAGATTAAAATGTATGTAAAATATGGGAATGAGGAAGGGTTTTTTTTTTTTTACTCTTCTTGCTCGATTTGCGTGCTTGCCCTTTTTCCTACAAAACACACCACAAATCGAAACAAAAAAAACTTTTCCACATTTCTGGAGTTAGATCTCGTTAGCTTGCCCGGAAAGTTTACGTTTTCTCTCTGTTTCTGATTTGCCGAGATCACGCAAGATGCACGGCAAAGAGCATACGCAGCCGAGAAAAACCCTTTCCCTTTTTGTTTCTGATTTGCCGAGATCGCTCAAGGTGCACAGCAAAGAGCATACGCAGACGAGAAAGCAACAATCTGAACCCAAAAAAATCTAATAGTAAAAAATGATAAAATATGAGATTTTTTTATTTTAAAAACAGAAAATAAAAAAATGCGTCACTGTAACATTATACCTTCAGATCTGATGAAATACGCGTTTCTAGAGCAACCAAGAACCGTTTTCGATCAAACGAAAACTATTTCCCAATGAAAGCGACGCTCCGGACGCAATGGAACACCTTCCACAGGCCAGAAATGCACAGAAATACCAGAACCAGAAACCCTTTTGAGTTTCGGCAACAACAGTTCAAGATCTAGATCATAACCGGAAGCGACTCTTCATAAAAGCTCTGATACCATGTTCGGGTACACAGGGTACTACCAAAGGACCGAACACCAAGAGAAACCACTTCACACAAATAGATCACAGATCAACACATCGATGTTTTGACGTGGTTTAAACCCTCTTGAGGGAAACACTCCACGGCCCCGGCCAAATAGCTTCTACAGGACAATTTATTATGCAAAAAAAGAAAGTTACAAATGAGCTTCTCATAATCGATCAACTAAACAATGACCCTCCATGCTCTTTAAATAGAGATCATGGACCAATCGGGTGTTAAGCCACGGATCAAGGTTATGTATGATCTAAGAGAAGTTGAGCCGTTAGATCACTCTATGTCGGGAACATGTCGTGACCGTCGGATTAAGTATTTACAAATGCATACTAATGCATACTAAAGAAACACACTATCCCTAACGGATATATTACACAAGTTGATCTTAACTAATTCCTAAGTGTCTAAATATCCTAACATGCTTCTTACTTTGATTCTAATTTTTTATAATTCGAACAAAAGTCTCTTAGTTGGTCAGAGTTGAACTTTCAAAAATTAAATTTGCTTCTGATATTTGAATGCATTTGAAATTTGTTCATGGGTGAGACCATAGTCTTTGAATGCTTCTTACTTTGATTTTATTTTCTTTATAACTCAAACAAAATTCCCCTATTTGGTCAGAGTTAAACTTTCAAAAATTAAATTTGCTTCTGATGTTTGAATGCATCTGAAATCTACTCATGGGTGATACCATAATATTTGAATGCTTCTTACTTCGATTCTATTTTTTTTCTTAACTAGAACAAAAGTCCCTTATTTGGTCAGAGTTGAACTTTAAAAATTAAATTTACTTCTGATGTTTGAATGCATTTAAAATTTGTTCATGGGTGAGACCATAGTCTTTGAATGCTTCTTACTTTGATTCTTTTTTTTTTAATAATTCGAACAGAAGTCCCCTATTTGGTCAAAGTTGAAATTTCAAAAATTAAATTTGCTTCTCATGTTTGATTGCATTTTAAATCTACTCATGGGTGAGACAATAATATTTGAATTCTTCTTAATTCGACTCTATTTGTTTTCTTAATTCGAACAAAAGTCCCTTATCTGATCAGAGTTGAACTTTCATCAATCTAATTGGACTATATGCAGGGATAGATCCCGATAAGCCGTCGCAGGACCTATTTCCCCCTCACACGGATTAAAGAGTAATTGGGAGCTATAGTGGGTTTGTAATTGGTGGAGAATGTTTATAATACCTTATGGATGCTGCCCGTCATGTCCCAAAAATTTGCATTAGGTCACAATGGTCTAAGCCCCTTGGCCATAGTCATGATAGTTTGTCAATTGATGCTAAGGGTCAAATAATTGCAAAGCATGATGTCGAAGTTGGTAATAATGCAAAATTAGATCCAAATGGACAAGGTGGGTCACATCAAGAGAAAATTCCCAAGTATTGGTTTGTAATATTTCCTATCCAAATGAACTATCATGGAGGAAAATTACTAGTTCCCTAGGTTGGGGGTGGAAGCATTAAAAGTTGGAGTAAAGGAGCTACAAGACCCAAAATGACCTTAGAATTACAAATTCACATTAAATGGGTCAATTAAATAATAATACAAAGAAAATAAGGTGGAATTGGATCATGAGGGCACATAAGAGGTTGTGGGACCCACATGTGGCAAGATTCCCCACTACACTTGGCATGACACTCTCACCAATTCGAGTTCAAGATGAAGGGTAACATAATTGGGGGAGTTTAAGAGGTATTATTCATGGCATGAGTCATGTAAGCTCTAATTGGAGTGGAAGAATAACTCCCATGGAAGAGGAAGAGTCATCTTAGAAGAATTGTGACACTTGGAGCTAGATTCCCTAACTCATATGACAACAATGATGAAGATTCTATGACACCTATGACAAATTTCAGACATGATTGCTGATATATGACATATATGACATGTTAGAGATAAAAATAGCCTCCAATAGGGCACACAAGGGAGTTATGGAAGCCAAGAAGCTTCCCCATTTGAATTGAGGGATGATGAAGACTAGGAATTGTTGGACAAGTGGAACACATTGGAATCTCTTCCCAACTTGAGTTGGCATGAGGCTTTTGGAAGGAATTAGACCCATGGAGGAATTTAGAAGTTTATAAAAGAGAATAAGAAATAAGGAAATGAGCTTTTGATCATTTTTTATTTGCATCTTTTCAATTTGTAGAGCTTTTGGCTTGTCCATGCTAGTGGAGTGTTTACTCTACGTGCCTTATCGAGGGTGAAAGATTCCCATCCTAATTGGAAATTGGAGAGGCCATTCAGACCTTTCATTTGGAGCTACAATGGATTTATTTTTTGCAGGTTGAAGCTACATGGAAGCTCATGATTCTTTCTTCTTCAACTTGTTCCCATCTCTATCTTACATTTCTCTGCATATTTTGGATCTTGGAGGAAAGGCGCCTTTGGTGAGATGCTGATATATTTGTGAGATTCCAAGATATACCATTTATTTGTATTATGATATATATACTCTGTATTTAATTCTCAGAATACTCTCAGGTCGAAATACCAAGTGAAACTATGTAAAAATACCAAACAATGCATAAATGGTGCCATTTTCCCTACATCTTGTTGTGAGAGCTTGAAGTTGCTTTATTTCGATTTGTATAAGTTCATATATGTGATTTTTATGATGTATGGAGAGTAATTAATGTCTTGAAGAAGTTTCATATACATTACATAATCCTTTGGAACATAAATATCGAATTTCATAACAAGTGTTGAAGTTTCCTATCATTTCCCCCTATGTCCACAAACCTCTGATTTATGGGAGTTGCAACAGCCTTTAGAAACTTATTAATGATGCATTTGGGTGCCCATTGAAGTCCTTTAACTAATACATGTCTCTTTTTCTGAAATTTTGTAGGTTTTTACTACATTTGGGAATCCATTAGTGACCTCTACCCTTAGGGGTTTAAACCTCGAATTTATTAGTAAATTTTCCTATTTTCTCCTGAAGTTAAATGAATGTTGCAGAAGTATTTTGAGAGTATCCAGAAACCTATTAGCCTAATTTTTATGTCTCAATACCTTTCCAACGCTCTCATTCCCAATTCAAAATTATTAGGAGTCTTTTGGAGCCATCTACCCTTGGGGGTTTCAACATCGATTTTCCTAGTAATTATGCCTTTCATTCTCTAATTGTAAATGAAATTTGTTGAAGTATTTGAAAAGTGTCCAAGCATATAATATCTGATTTAATGTTTCCAAATACATATCAATCCACTCCATACACCATTCTAAAAGATTTGGGATCATTTGGGACAGTTTGGGGCTTTACTAGTGCAAGTTTCGAAAATTGACTAAATTGGGAAAAATTCCAAATTGGGGACATTACACTGCCGCATGAGAAGAGTTTGGGAACCGAAGTCCCATCCAGATAGTTAGAGAGTATGTTATCAATATAATCAAGTTTCATTTTGAACAACACTCAGTTGTCACACAAGCTCAAATCCTACATGGATTGCTAAAACATAAAAGACTGAAAGATGCCACAAACCTGTTAGGTTTTAAAAATGTTGAAGGTAAAATGGCACATGACACCCTGGAAGAAAAAATTACAAAAGCGTTATCTTTGATTGAAAAATCAAGAAAACCTGATATCCGAGCTACTCGCAGGGAAATTACAACTGCTATTGTGGCACCGACAAACTCAAGAATTCGAATGTTGGCTACAATGTCAAAATTCCTCCATGTTTCAAGAAAAACATTGCACAAATATACTAAATTCAGGGTCCAGATAGATGAAAATGATGAAGTTTCTTGTTGGGATCTTATTTGTGGGGAACCCTATCATGAAGGCGTTAGAGAGAAGGTGGTATAGTTTTGGGACAACCATTTGCATGCTATACCAGATCGAAAGCATGTCCTACGAAAACATTTATCCAGAGGGATTTATGTTGAGCATTGTAAGCATGTTATGGAGATGATAGGAGTTGCATTGTTTGAGGAATTTCAAGAGGCTAATTGTAGTGTCAATATCTCAATCAACATGTTTGACAAGCTAAAACCTTGGTATATTAGGTCGAACACAATTCACGACACCTGTTGTTGTCGATACCATGTTGAATTTCAACTCTATTATGACACATTTATAGAATTTTGCAAAAAGCAATGGCAGGGTGAACTAGCTCCTCTCATAGTGCGAGATTTTTTTCTACTATACTATGCAAAAGGAACCCCAAGGATGTGTTTTTGAAAAAATATGTGTAGGTGGAAGAAGATGCCCTGAATTTGGTAACTTGGCATTATTCCATAGACATTTCACATTCGATGTGGCACACTCTATCAGATGTCACGGTTACATGGAATATATATGAGTATGTTACCATGGCTGCATCGTTTTCTTCAACTGCACCATCTAAAAGGATTGACTTGCTTGAGGAAAAAATTCCTATTATATAGTTCATGGATAAATTCCAAAATCAGATTTATAAATATTTCAAACACTCTCACAAGTCTAGGTGGCAAGCTATTGAATTCAAGCATTCTCATGAGGTGTTTGAGTCGGGCACAATCTTATCAGTAGTATAATTCGCCGAGAACTACACATTTTCTCCCTAAACTGAGATATAGAGTGAGTACTATCACTCTGAACAGGTGTCAATATTCGTACATGTTTTGTATCGACATGCTCAAGCGAGCATTGATGGCAGAGATAACATTCACCAGTCACACAATGTGATTTAAGAGTACAATTTTTATGTGAGTGATGATCGCGAACATGACACATTGTTCGTTCAACAATGCTTCGGGTTGATTTATGACTCATTAAAAAAGAATGGGGTGTCATTTACAAAACATTGGATTTGGTCAAATGGGTGTGCAAGGTAGTTCAAATCAACACGCTATTTTTATTGGTTGAGTCGCCTTCATAAAGAGACAAGAGTTCGACATACTTGGATTTGTTTTTGAAACATGGAATTGAAAGGGAGAGCATGATGGTGCAGGTTCCTGTGTGAAACAAGCACTTAGAACATACCAGACAAGTCATGGTGCAACCCGAATCAAATCATCCGTAGAGGTAGTTGAAAGGTGCACATTGCATTTGGGACACGAAGGCCACGTACATGCAAGGCCGATGTGCAAGTAAGAAGGTATTGTTTGTAGTTGAAGCTCACATTTTGAATGTTCTTTGAAACACTGTCTTAGTTGAATTGATTCGTATTTATGTGAGAACGAAATGAAAGAGTATATATATGTAAATAAACACAATAATATAGTAAACTCATATTCTATTAAAATGAATGAAATAGAACAAATTGTAAAATAAAAGCAGCTAGAATGGTGGTAGCTATATCTCTGAGAAGAGATGTCGCGGCTACGTTCATTTGAGACAAGTTGAATACAAGAAGAGGCAGAAAGAGTCTATTATCATAATCATGAGGGAAAGAACCCTGAACATCCAAAAACCTAACCCTAGAAGATGAACCATCATAAATTTTGCGGCCCCAAGGTGGTTAGTTGAACAACCAACTTCCCGGGGTCGTAACGTTTGCATGCGATCTCCGTTTGGGGCACTCGATAGCCTATTGGAAAGGTCTATATGAGCTTTAAAACTTTCGACTAGGGCCCAATGCATGTTGTTTGCAGCCATGCGCCCCCCCCCCCCCCCCTTTCTTCGAATTTATAAAAAAACATCGTTTAGGGCCTCAAAACGGCCCCGGAAGTTCGGGACCCAAAAAACTATAGAAAACTAAATAGAAAAATGCAAAAATGGAAAACTATTTTGAGCCAATGGAATAGGTGGGTGGCCACCTAGGTCCATTTGGATCATGAATACTTATATATTTGATTGTACATTTATTACAATGCAGGTTCTTTTGGAATGTTTCCATTGGTGATGTGAATAGATCCGCTCCTTAGTATTGTGAGGCAATATACGGGACGAGGGAATTACACTCTGTTTGGAATAAGGACACGGGTGACATATTTTCCATAGAAACTAGAAAATATGCATGATTTTGCGAGTTTTGCATCAATATAGATGGTTGCAACCTTGATAAATGCTAAAATGTTGGACATGTGAAACCATGGAAACATGTCCCTCTTAGCTCGAAGGTTCCTCATCCAATTCCTACATGGAAAGAGATGCACATTGAAGATTCCGTGGTATCATTAGATCATGATTGGGTTGCTGATGTGGTTAGGGAAGGTACACAAATGAACATTAGCCAAGAATTAGCATCTTTATGTCACCCTCTCCTAACTTGCAAGTGACTTTGACTAGAATTTGAAGCAATGCTAAGCAAATTCTTATCTTTCATGTCCTTAACTTGTGATTGTACATTACATACCTAATCATATTCATACTCTCAATGGGTGGAATACCAACTTCTATCAAGAGGATTAGATAGGTTTTACTATAAAATGATTTTGGATTTGATTGATTTTCCTCCAACGTTGTCTTGATATGATACAACTCCAAACTCCGCGTCCATATGGATAAGGTGTATTATAAAATGCTTTTGGATTTGTTCTATTTTCCTCAAAGATTCTTTAGAGATGTTTCAGGACAAAAATTCACATCCTTACAAGATAACTAGAGGAACAATTGTCTTAAAGAGGAATTTCATCTTTCCTAGAACCAAAAATTTCTTGATTTGCTGTTGTTCTCAAGACTAAACTAAGTATTCCATCCTCCATTAATCCTTTTTCCAATGATATAGTTTTACTTAAGATTATGATGAAGAGAAACTCCAAGAAACTTGTACAAGTTAACTTCCTCTAAGTTGTTATCTTCATACACAAAATTAGCGTGAGTGCTCTTCTTGGATTTGATTATCATAACCTTTGTCTTATCAGTATTTAGGCTAACAAAAAATTGCTAGAACATATCTCTTTGAGAATTCTGAGTTGCTTGTCAAATTCAAAGGGGAACCTCACCATAAGAATGATATTGTCAATGTAAAGAAGAAGGATGATGACTATTCTAGCGAAGTAGTGCCACCATAACTTGGTACAATTCTACTTTTAGTGCTATAGTCACAATCAAATTCTTTTCTCAATGACATAGTTCTAGTTAAGCTTATGATGAAGGCCAACTCCAAGAAACTTGTGTGAGTTAAATTTATATAAGTTGTTATTGTCAATCACAAAATTAATGTAATTGGTCTTCTTGTATTTGATTATCATAATCTTTGTCTTATCGGTATTTATTGAAAAAAAATTGCTAGAACATATCTCTTTGAGATTTCTTAGTTGATTGTCAAGATCAGAGGGGCACCTTGCTAGAAGAACAATATTGTTGATTTAAAGAAGAAAGATGGTGACTATTCTAGCGAAAGTAGTGCCACGATAGCTTGCTATAGTTATAGTCAAATCCTTTTCTCATGACATATATTTAGTTAAGCTTATGATGAAGGTCAAATCCAATAAACTTATATGAGTTAAATTTCTCTAAGTTGTTATTGTCATGCACAAAATTATCATAAATCGTCTTCTTGGATTTGATTATCATTACCTTTGTCTCTTTGAGAATTCTTAGTCTCTTGTCAAGTTGAGAGGGGCACCTTGGTAGAAGAGCAATATTGTCAATGTAAATAAGAAGGATGAGGACTATTCTAATGAAAATAATACCACCACAACTTGCTTCTATTTTGTTAATATAAATGTCAAAAAATATAAGAGACAAGGGAAAATCTTTCTTAAACCCTATATTATAATTATTTTCCTTTGACCAACCCTCATTATTCCCAAACTTAGCAATACGTTTCTCATACAACCTTATTGCAATAACTCTCCACTCGATATGTTTGTTTAGAAATATAGAGGCTTGTATCTCCTTTTAGGTTAATAGGTTGCTATCCAGGGGATTGTCTTGTTCTGTTGAAATCAATTCTTGAAAGCATTCCTCTCTACTGGTCTTCGATAGAAAAAGTGCCAAAAGGGATTTTGACAAAAATTTGAAAAATGAGCTTCCATTTTCTTTGGACAGGGAAGAGGTCAACATATGGTATCCCATTAGTCAAGTGGTGCAACATTTCCATCCATAAAAATATTCGAGGCTAGGGGATCAAGAATATTTACCGTTTTTCCCAAGCCTTAGCGGACAAGAACCTTTGGAGTCTTATGCACAATAATTCTATGTGGGGTCGTGTGATGAATTCCAAATATATTGGAGGGCGATCAGTGTAGGATTAGTTTAGAATGTCAATGAAGACATCTAATGATAGATCTATAGTATGGAAAGCACTGGTAGAATATTTTCCATTGGTTGGAAAATGGACTAAATGGAAAGTTGGCAATGAGAAGAAAATTTGGATAGGTGAGGATTCGTGGGAATGAGCGAATGATGAATATAGGATTTCCTATGATCTTCTTATGAATCTCTATGTTCAAGGTATATATTCACTTTGGGATGCTAAAACACAGGATCATCGCAAAAATCCCAGGTGAGGCTGGAAGTCTAAAGCTGACCTAGGTTTGGCTGGACAATTACCCGAGGAGTAGCGCTCATATGTCGGTAATCTCTACATAAGTTTCATAAATCTTGCTAAGAAGGAGGAGGATTCTATCCATTGGTAAAAAACCCCTTGATAGGTGAGTACATAGAAAAATTAGGATACAGTGCTTAGGAAACAGTCATCTTTATAAGCGATAAGGTTTGGTGGTGGGATCAAATTTGGAAGCTACGCAATCCCCTGAATTCCAATATAGTATTATTTCTAGAACCACCCAATAAATGTTTTATATGGGACAATGGACTCAAATGGGGATGGGTTGGCCCTAATATGTGCCATTTATGCAGGTTGGATGTGAAGTTGGTCTTACACCTTTTTGTGCAATGCCCTTTCACAGCTTAAGTTTGGTGTTTACTCCATAGAAAGTTTAAGCCAAATGTGCCTTGGAATAAGCACAATTTAGTAGATTGTGTACAAGAATGGCTCTTGGATGCTTCCGTTGCCACTTTTAGTTCATTATGGGTCATCTAATTTATGGAATCTGGTGGGATCGAAATATCAAAATTTTTCAGGACACATTGCTCCCAATGGAGGTGGAGGTGGTAGTAGGTTTGGTTGAAAAACATTCTCTTAAGCATAATTTGGAACCCAAAAGGAAAAATCCAAGATCTCTTTCCATACTCATTATGGATCTTGAAATCCTTTAGGCATTTTTTGATGGTTGTAGCTAGGGTAATCTGCCCAGGTGTGGCATAGGAGCAATCCTGTTTATGACATCCTCGCATTATTTTCATGTGAGGTATGCAACAGGTAGAGAGTGTAAATCGAAGGAACAGTTCTCATCTATTTGGATACTTCTCTTTTTGCCTTTAATTGGGGCATAAAAAAGTTGTAGGTTTTTGGGTATTCAAAGGTAGTCATAGAATTGACAAATCACAAGAATCAAGTGGAAATTGTTTTCCTAAAACCTCTCATGAAATAAATTCAATCATCCATCCAGGAATTTGAGTGGATTTCATTCAAGCATGTTTACAGGGAATTTAACTAGAATGTTGTTTCTGGTTAATTTTAACAAGGGCTGACATTAGTGGAAGGGCCTTTTACTGTTTATGAATATTTTGATCACCATGGGTGCGAAGCAATGGAGTTTCACTTTTAGGGTTCATATCTATTCTCGTTAGTCTCTTCTAAATATTTTCTCTGGTACTGTTTGTTGGGTTTGATAAGTAGTCCATGGAGTGATAGGATCGAATCTGAGTAGTCGGTTGTAGTCAAGTAAAGGACATCTCTATGTTGGAAGATTGTAACTATTTATTGTTGGCAATGGAGCCTGATTATCTTCCTAATTCAGAGATATTGTTATTCAACCATGCTTTGTAACCTAGTTGGATTGTACACTCCTCCCAATGGGGGGGTTCGGGGGGGAATGTTTTCTCAGCCAATGGTTTACGGTCCGAGTATCCCATGGTAATCCCTCTTTAAAAGGAAGGCATTGTATTGTGGTTGTAATGTATTGTGAAAAATATCTATGTGATTGTGTGAGAGAGACAGTGAGAAAGTGAAGAGGAAGTTACAACGGATGTGATGTGGGTTGTATCCCTTCATTTGCTGGATAGATTAATAAAATGATTGGAAATTTCTTCGTGGACGTAGCCTATATTGGGTGAACTACCTATATTGGTGTATCTCTTGTAATTTGATCTTATGTGTTTTATTTCCACATTTTGTTTATTTTATTGCTCCACGATCCTGTTTTTCTAAGAAATTGTATTAGAGCCAAAGGTCTATTTGGATGATAAACTCAAAGGAAATAAGGGTTCTTGGTTTGAGTGGGAGAAATTGTGGAAGAAGAAAAATTTAAGGTTGATAAATTAACGGTAAAAGCTACCAATTATGGAAGATGCAAATGGAGGATAATCTGTATCAGAAGGATCTATTCCTACAGTTGGGAGGAAAATCAGGTAAACCAACATCTATGAAGGACGAAGAATGGGAGGATATTGACAGAATGGCATGAGGAACAATACAACCGTGCTTGGCTTTGTCAGTGGCTTTCAATATTTCAAAAGAAAAGACAACAGAGGATATGATGAAGGCACAGGATAAATTGTATGAAAAATCCTCAGCGTCCAACACAGTATTTCTAATTAATCGTTTATTTAATATGAATATATCATAAGGTGGGTATGTTGGTGACCATTTAAATAAATTTAATACAATTACTAATCAGCTAAGTTCTATAGGAGTAAAATTCAATGATGAGGTTAGGGCTCGTCTAATATTGTGCTCATTGCCAGAAAAATGGAACTGCTTGGTCATGGATGTAAGTAACTTTGTATCTGGTTCAAACACTCTGAAATTTGATTATGTTGTTGATGTTATTCTTAGCGAGGAAATGTGACAGAAAATCACAAGTGAGACATCAGGTAATGCACTGACCATGGAAAACAGGGGAAGACAAAGGGAGAGAGGAAAGATCCCAAATAATCATAGGAAGGGAAGATCTAGATCTAGATTGGGAAAGATAGAGTGTTGGAATTGTGACAAGAAAGGACAATTGAAGAAATATTGCAGATTTTTAAAGAAGAAAGGAGATGGACAACAAGAGACTACTTTGGAAGCAAATGTAGCAGGTGATGTGTTACAAGATGATTTGATTCTTTCATTAGATAATATTAGTGATTACTGGGTAGTAGATTCAGGGGCTTCATGCCATGCTACACCCCATAGGAAATATCTTTATGATTATGTTCAAGGTGTCGTTGGACATGTTTTATTGGGTGATGATGAACCATGTAAAATTGTTGGAATGGGTAAGATAATGTTAAAGTTAAAGAATGGAAACCAATGGTTGTTGAAATATGTAAGACACATTTGTACTATGAAAATGAATCTAATCTCTACAGGGAAGTTGGGAGATGTTGATTGTTTATCTACACTTGGAGAAACGTGGTGGAAGATCACTAAAGGATCATTGGTAATAGGAAAATGAGGCATGATAGGTACATTGTATTTATGTCTTCATAATACTAACTCTTCTATCTCTTTATATTCCACAAGAACATATACAACATTGTGGCATCATAGGCTTGGCCACATGAGTTAGAAGGGGATGTAGATTCTCCATTCAAGGAAGTTGCTGCCAGATTTGAAGTAGGTTAGTTTGGAATTCGGTGAGAACTGTGTTTATGGAAAAAAGAAGAGAGTCAGATTTCTCAGGGTTGGGAAGCAAACGAAGAGTGAAAAGTTAGAGCTTGTGCATAAAAATGTATGGGGACCAGCTCAGGTACAATCTCTTGGTGTCTCTCGTTATTATGTTACTTTTATTGATGATGCAACTAGAAAAACTTGGGTTTAATACATTCAACAAAAATATGATGTATTTGCTACTTTTAAGAAATGAAAAGCTTTGGTTGAGAATGAGACATGAAAAAGGTTGAAGTGTCTCAAATATGGTAATGGAGGTGAATACCACGACAAGGATTTTGATAGTTATTGTTCATACCATCGGATTTGTAGAGAGAAGACAGTTCCAAGAACACAATAGAAAATGGTGTGCTAGAAAGGATGAACATGACAATCATGAAGCGTGCAAGGTGTATGAGATTGTATGCAAGGTTTCCCTTACAGTTTTGGGTGGATGTTGTATATATTGATGTTTAATTAATAAAAAGAGGAGGGCCTTCAAGCTCCTTGGATGGTGGCATTCCAGAGGAGGCATGGACGGGTAAGAGGGTAAACTACTTATTTTTGAGAAATTTTGGTTGTGAATCATTTGTCCATATTGATAAAGAAAGTAGAACAAAGCTTGAGGCTAAATCCAAAAAGTGTACCTTTATTGGATACAGGGTTGATGATTTTGGTTATTTCTTATGAGATTATGAAAATCACAAAATCATTCGGAGTAGAGATGTAGTATTCAATGAAAATGTGATGTACAATGATCATTTGCAGGGAAAGAAACAAGAAAAGGAAAACACAGAATAAACAGTGCTTGATGAAATAAAAGAAAATGAAACTCCAAAGGTGCCAAAAAATCAAGAACAACAACAAGGACTTTAAACTCTTGCAAGTGTTAGAATATCTACTAGGTTAAGTAGATCCCCTGAATGACACTCTCCTTTACTGTATTATTTATTAATGACTGATTCTGGTGAACCCAAGTGTTATGAAGAAGCAATACACGTGGAATGAGGAGATAGATTCCTTAGTAAGAAACCAGACTTGGGATTTGGTTCAGTTTCCTATAGGTAAAAGAGCACTGCATAAAATGGGTTTATAGGTTGAAGGAAGAAGATGGAGGAAAAAAGTGGTACAAGGCCAGACTTGTTGTAAAGGGGTTTGCACAAAATAAAGGTATAGATTTTGATGAAATATTTTCTCCTATTGTGAAAATGACTTGAATTAGGACTGTTTTAAGTCTAGTGGTTGTAGAAGATTTGCATCTTGAACAATTAGATGTGAAAACAACCTTTCCCCATGGGGATTTGGAGGAAGATATTTATATGCAACAACCATAGGGGTATGAGGTCAAAGGTAAGGAGAATTTATTATGCAGGTTGAAGAAGAGCTTGCATGACCTAAAGCAATCTCCAAGGCAATGGTATTTGAAATTCGACAAGTTTATGACATAATAAGGTTATATTAGATGCGATTTTGACCATTGTGTTTATTTCAAGAGGCTAGATAATGGAAGATATATTATATTGTTATTGTAATTGTGGATGACATGCTTGTTGCAGGGTCTGACATGCAGGATATAAATGTGCTCAAAAGGAAATTAGCTTATTCATTTGTGATGAAGGATTTGGGTGCTGCAAAGCAAATCCTTGGGATGAGAATAACAAGAGACATGAAAAATCACAAATTGACATTGGCTCGGGGTGAGTACATAAAGAAGTTGTTGGAGAGTTTTAAAATGTAGAATACAAAACCAGTTAATACACCTTTGGCCAACCATTTCAAACTAAGTAAGGAGAACACCTTTGGCCAACCATTTCAAACTAAGTAAGGAGATGTGTCCCAAGACACAAGAGGATATAGAATACATGTCCAAGGTCCTTTATTCATAAACACTTGGTAGCTTGATGTATGCGATGGTGTGCACATCACCAGATATTAGACATGCGGTAAGAGTTGTAAGAAGGTATATGAACAATCCAGGTAAAGAGCATTGGAAGGCAATAAAATAGATTCTTAGGTATTTGAGAGGTATTACTACTCATCCATTATGTTTTGGAGGTTCAAACACCGCTTTAAAAGGATATGGCCCTTAGAGGAAATTTGGAAGATAAATGGGCCTTTGAACCCTAATTCAAATTCCATGTCATCATGTATTATCCAATCAAAATGATTTAAAATTCAAAAGAGGTGCATGTTAGAGGTAATTTTTTATTATATAATTTGGGGGTAGGTGGAATGTTTTAATAATATAATCTCTCTACCTGCTGTCCAGGCTGCCCGAAATTATCTTGGATATTGATAATGAAATTAATATATTAACCAATTTTAGGTAATACACGACCCATACATAATATATAATAGTAATAGTAATTAATATTATAACTAATATGTAATAATATTATACATTGTGAAAAGTTGGGTTAAATAACTTTTACTAATATCATAACTAATATACCCATCCATCTTTTGCTATACACCCTGAAAATTTGGGTCCAATAAATTTTAACTAATATATAATATATAATTAATATATAATAATAACTAATATCATAATTAATATACCCATCCATATATTAAATAATAAGTGACCAATATATAATATATAATAGGGTGATTATAATATAAATAATATATAATAATATATATTATAATATTACTATACACCGTGAAAAGTTGGGTCCAATAACTTTTAACTAATATATAATTAATATATAATAGAAACTAATATCATAACTAATAAACCCATCCATCTTTTAGATAAAAAAATTTCCAATGTGGTTCACGGCCCTAGAGCTCACTACGTCCACGGATCCATGCCAAGGTGTTAGGATATTTAGACACTTAGGAGTTAGTTAAAATCAACTTGTTATAATATATCCGTTAGGAAAACTGTTTCTTTAGTATTCATTAGTATGTATTTGTAAATATCTATTCGATGGTCACGATATGTTTTAGACATAGAGTGATCTGACAGTTCAACTTATCTTAGATCATAACTACCTTTGATCCATGGATTAACACCCAATTAGTCCATGATATCTATTTAAAGAGCATGGATGGTCACTTGCTAGTTGATTGATTATGAAAATCTCATTTGTAGCTTTCTTTCTTTAGCATAATAAACTACATCAAGTAGCTATTTGGCTGGGGCCATGGAGTGTTTCTCTTTCGAGGGTTTAAACCACATGAAAACATCGGTGTGTTGATCTGATCTATTTGTGTGAGCGGTTTCTCTAGGTGTTCGGTCTTTTGGAATTATCTTATGTAGTTGAACATGGTATCAGAGCCTTTTTGAAGAGTCGCTTTCGTTGGTGATCTAGATTTTGAATCGGTGTTGTCGAAACTATGAAAGGGTTTTTGGTTTTGAAATTTCTGTGCATTTTTGGGCTATGAGAGGTGTTTCATTACTTCCGGAGCACCGTTTCCAGTGGGGAACAATTTTTGTTTCATCGAAAAAGTCTTTCGTTTTCCCAAGATACTTGCATTTCATTAGATCTAGAGGTATATTGTTACGATGACGTTTTTTATTTAAAATAATTTTCTCATTTTCTTTTCAAATTGAGTTTTTTTTTTGGGTTGTTTCCTCCTCTTTCTGCGTATGCTCTTTTCCCTACACCTTGTGCGATATCGACAAATCATACACAAAAGAAAAAAAGTTTTCTTTACTGCGTATGGTCTTTTCCGTGCACTTCGTGTGACTGCGGCAAATCAGAAATTGTGAGAAAACATATAACATATATAGTCCGGGAAAGCTAACGAGGTCTAACTCGAAATTTGAAGCATATTATTTTTTTCCTATTTTTGTTTCGGTTTATGTGAAACAATTTGCAGGAAAAAAGGTTTTTTTTTGTAAGCACAAAGTTGGAGACAACAAAGTAAAAAACAAAAAAACAAAAAACCCCTTTCTCATTTCCATCTTTTACGTACCTTTTAATACTAGCTCACTTGGTTAAAAGTTGCTTTATTTAATAAGAGGTCTTGAGTTCAAGTATTTTTGTTAGTTACTTTTCTAAAATTGCATGTAATTTATATTTTTTAGTTACTTTATTGTAAAAGTGCATCTCCCTTAAATTATAAAAGTGAGTCATTTAAAGTCTTTTAGTTTTTTGCATGCAATATTTCACGGGGGCTTCACTCAATAAACCACTATCATAGCACGTTCGTTCGTGGCATATGAAACAATACCCCTAATTTCACTAAATATTGGAAAATACCTTCCAAAATCGCTTTTTTAACCCCCTCCCAATATGCCTTCCCAATTTAAAAAAAACCCTATTTTCACTAGATATTGTATGTATCAATTTTTTTATTAACATTTTTTATACCCCTTTATATTTCTACCTAATTTATTGATATGATACCCCTCTTATGACCCCACATGCATTCTACAATGCACCTTGCTTCTTTCGATGTATATTGTGGATGCATATTACTTCACCCATAATGCAATTACTCAACCACATATCATTATGATTTGCAACATCTAATGGTCTAATGAAGAGATAGGAGATCACTTCTTGTATGTCACTAGAGCCAATGCACATAGTACAACATTTAGATTGCATGTTACAGTTCCTCAATCGCTGATTAAGCCTTTTGTGGGCTAGGTATCCAAGCCCCCAGGGCCTGTAACAAGCTCTAGGAGGTTGACTAAACCTACCAAGGCTTGTAACAGGCACAAGTGGTTGGGTATTCAAGCCCCCAAGGCCTATTGAGGGCCTATAACAAGCCCTGGAGGCTTAGAATCTCACAAGGCTATTGGTAACAACTGGCTGAGTGCTATTGGTAACAATTGGCTGTCAATGATCACTGTCTCTCGACTATGATCGACTGGAAACCCACTTCACCACGAAACCCCCTGGCCTCAAGCATGCCTCAAGACGCGATTTCCCTGCGTACTGGTAAGCCCGAGCCTTTCCTCAACCCGATTTCTCATCTGGCCGTGATCCCGCCATCTCCATTTGGCATATATTTGTCAGCCCGCCCATATAAAAAAGACTCCAAAGTATTTTTGTATTGTTACATTAAATAAAAAAACCCTTTTCTCCTTAATATATAAGCAATATAATTTTTAGGTTTTCATGAATATTTAATCCCGCAATATGAATGAATGTGGTATTATATTGCCTTCTAGTGAATCCCCCATGCAATAGTTAAAGTAACATTATTGTAAAAGTGAAAATCCACTAATTTTACAAAAGTGGTTCACATAAAACAACATTATTGTAAAGTGAGTTTAAAAGGTTAAGCTTGGGAAGAGCGGGGCGGGGGGGGGGGGTTCAGTTGGGTCGATCATTTGCCTGCCTCGTATCTGTTGGGGTCACCTGCAACCATTTGTTCAATCAAGCATAACTTCCTCATCCAGAGTTAGTTTTCAGTGTCGTTGTTTTTTAAACAGCCTGGTTTTTCGATACCTTTGCATCAATACCATTGTTTCTATTTTTATGACCTTCATTTTACAGTATGGCCACCCCATGTGATATTCTACTTACTAGTTCCAACTATTTGTCATGGAAATATCGTATGGAGGATGTCCTACGAAGTGGGGAACTTTACCAAATTACCCTAGGGAAAGAAACAGAGCCCACTGATGCTGATAAGAAAATAAAATGGGCCAATAAATGTGATGAATCCCATGGATTGATTGGGATGTCAATCTCTATTGATTTATGATTCCACATTTTTGGAATTGATGAACTAGATCAAGCTTGGGAAAAAATGGAATCTGTGTTTGGTAAACACAATGAGATTTGAGGTCACCAGCTAGAATATGAGTTGATTTCCTTAAATCCAACTGTTTTTTCATGCATTCAAGATTATCTATCTAAGTACAAAACTCTCAGACTCTTATGTGCAAAATGTAAAATTAAAAGAGAAGACAAGCAATGCATTTATCATATTCTTTCCAAACTTGTGTTGGTTGTGGAGCCTGATCTCCCAGATTTAGAGATATTATTATTCAACCGTGTTTGTAGCCCAACTTTATATGATATGCAAAAGGACTGTACACTCACCCCAGCGGGAGGGTGAAGCTTCCCCCCACTGGCGTCTGGGGGCAGCGCCCCCGAGAAAGAGGGTTTGGGGGCGAAGCCCCCAAAAGAAATTTTTGGGGTTGTTTTACGGGCCCCTGGTTTTGGGTAACCCGTGGTATTTTCCCATGGTATTCCCCTTTATAAGAAAGACATTGTAATATGGCTAGGGTTGATGTATGAGGTATTATGCATTGTAATCATCTCTGAGATTGTGTAAGAGAGACTGTGAGATAGTGAAGAGGAAGTGCAGTGGATGTGCTGCATGTTGTATCCCTTCATTTGTTGGATGCTATAATAATAAGGACTAGCAATTTTAGTGTGGACGTAGCTCATGTTGGGTGAACGGCGATATATTGGTGTCTCTCTTGTAATGTGTCTGTGTAATTTATTTTTGCACCTTGTTTATTGTTATTGCTATGCGATATTGTTTTCCTAACAATTGGTATCAGATCCAAAGGTCTATTTGGAAGATAAACCCGCAGGAAACTAGTGTTTCTGGTTCGAGTGGGAGCAATGGTGGAAGAAGAAAAGTTTAAGGTCAGAAAATTCAATGGCCAGAACTACCAGTTATGGAAGATGAAAATGGAGGACTATCTGTACCAAAAGGATCTATTCCTACCGTTGGGAGGAAGAGCAAAGCAGTCGGCGAATATGAAGGACGAATAATGGGAGGTTCTTGACAGAAAGGAACTGGGAACAATACGACTATCCTTGGCTTCGTCGGTGGATTTCAATATCTCAAAAGAAAATACAATGGAGGGTTTGATGGGTGCATTGGGTAAGCTGTATGAAAAACCCTCGGCCTCCAACAAGGTATTTTTAATGAAGTGTTTATTTAATATGAATATGTCTGAAGGTGGATCTATTGTTGATCATTTAAATGAATTTAATATAGTTACAAATCAATCAAGTTCTATAAGTGTGAACTTTGATGATGAGGTTAGGGCTCTTTTAATCTTGTGTTCATTTCCAAAAAGTTGGAATGGATTGGTCATGGTTGTAAATAAATCTGTCTCTGGTTGAAACACCTTGATATTTGATGATGTTGTTAGTGTTATTCTAAACGAGGAAATGCGAAGAAAAAGCATAGGTGAGACATCAGGTAATGCATTGACCATGGAGAGCAGGGGAAGACAAAAGGAGAGAGGAAAGAGCCAAGGAAATCAGAGCAACTCTAAAATGGCAGATCCATGTCCAAACTGGGAAAAATAGAGTGCTGGAACTATGGAAAGAAAGGACATCTGAAGAAATACTGCAGATCTCTAAAGAAGAAAGGAGAGGGGTAGCAGGGGACTACTCAGGAAGCAAATGTAGTAGGTGATGTGTTACAAGATGCTTTGATTCTTTCATTAGATAATACTAGTGATTACTGGGTAGTAGATTCAGAGACTTCATGTCATGCTACACCCCATAGGAAATATTTTCATGATTATGTTCCAAGCGATTTTGGACATGTCTTATTGGGTGATGATGAGCCATGTAAAATTGTTGGAATGGGTAAGGTATGGATAAAATTTAAGAATGAAACTGAATGGCTACTGAAAGATGTTAGGCATATTCCTGCTATGAAAAGAAATATGATCTCAACATGGCAATTGGGAGATGGCGGCTGTCTATCTATGTTTGGAGAAACGTGGTGGAAGATCACTAAAGGATCAAGGGTGATAGTAAAAGAAGACAGGGTAGGTACGTTGTATTTATGTCCTCATAATACTGACCATTCTATCTCTTTAGCTTCCACATGAACAGATACAACATTGTGGCATCATAGGTTTGGCCACATGAGTGAGAAGAGCATGCAGATTCTCCACTCAAGGAAGTTACTGCTAGATTTGAAGAAGGTAAGTTTGGAATTCGATGAGAACTGTGTTTATGGAAAACATAAGAGAGTCAGATTTCTCAGGGTTGGGAAACAAAAGAAGAATGAAAAGTTAGAGCTTGTGCATACAGATGTATGGGGACCAACTTAGGTACAATCTCTCAGTGGCTCTCATTATTATGTTACATTTATTGATGATGCAACTAGAAAAACTTGGCTTTATTGCATCAGACATAAATCTGATGTGTTTGCTACTTTTAAGAAGTGGAAAGTTTTGGTTGAGAATGAGATAGGAAAAAGGTTGAAGTGTCTCAGATATGATAATGCAGGTAAGTACTGCGGCAAGGAGTTTGATAGTTACTGTTAATACCATGGGATTCGTAGAGAGAAGAGAATCTAAGGAACACCACAAGAAAATGGTGTGCCAGAAAGGATGAATAGAACGATCATGGAGCTTGCAAGGTGTATGAGATTGCATGCAGGGTTTCCCTTACAGTTTTGGGAAGATGCTGTAAATACTGTTGTTTATTTAATAAACAGAGGGCCTTCAAGTGCTTTGGATGGTGGTATTCCAGAAGAGGCATGGACAGGTAAAAAGGTAAACTACTCATTTATGAGAACATTTGGTTGTGAAGCATTTGTCCATATTGATAAAGAAAATAGAACAAAGCTTGAAGCTAAATCCAAGAAATGTACCTTTATTGGATATGGGGTTGATGATTTTCGTTATCGCTTATGGGATTATGAAAATAACAAAATCATTAGGAGTAGAGATGTGATATTCAATGAAAAGGTCATGTATAAATATCAGTTGCAGGGAAAGAAACAGGAAAATGAAAACATAGAGCACACATTACTTGATGAAATTAAAGAAGATGAAGTTCCAAAGGTTCCAGAAAATCAAGACTCCAACAACAAGTACATGAAACTCCTGTAAGTGTAAAAAGATATACCAAGTTAAATAGACTCCCTGAATGATACTCTCCTTCAATGTATTATTTATTGATTACTAATTCTGGTGAACCAGAATGTTATGAAGAAGAAATGCAAGTGGAAACTAGAAAGAAGTGGGAGCAAGGCATGAATGAGGAGATGGACTCATTGGTAGGAAACTAGACTTGGGATTTGGTTCAGATGTCTGCTGGTAAAAAAGAATTGCAGAACAAATGGGTTTATAGGTTGAAGGAAGAAGGAGGCAAGAAGTGGTACAAGGCCAGACTTGTTGTAAAGGGGTTTGCACAGAAGAAAGGTATAGATTTTGATGAAATATTTTCTCCTGTTGTTAAGATGACTTCAATTATGACTATTTTAAGTCTAGTGGTGGTAGAAGATTTGCATCTTGAACAGTTAGATGTAAAAACATCTTTTCTCCATGGGGATTTGGAGGAAGATATATATATGCAACAACCACAAGGGTATGAGGTCAAAGGGAAGGAGGATTTGGTATGCAGGTTGAAGAAGAGCTTGTATGGCTTGAAGCAAGCTCCAAGGTAGTGATATTTAAAATTTGACAGGTTTATGACAGAACAAGGTTATAGTAGATATTATTCTGACCACTATGTTTATTTCAAGAGGCCACACAATGAAAGATATATTATATTGTTATTGTATGTGGATGCCATGCTTGTTGCAGGGTCTAACATGCAAGATATAAATGTACTCAAAAGGAAGCTACCTAATTCATTTGCGATGAAGGATTTGGGTGCTGCAAAGCAAATTCTTGGTATGAGAATAACAAGAGATAGGAAAACTCAAAAATTGACATCGTCTCAAAGTGAGTACATACAAAAGGTGTTGGAGAGGTTCAGAATGCAGAATGCAAAACCAGTTAGTACACCTTTGGCCAGCCATTTCAAAATAAGTAAGGAAATGTGTCCCAAGGCACAAGAAGCGATAGATTACATGTTCAAGATTCCCTATTCATCAACAATTGGCAGCTTGATGTATGCCATGGTGTGCACAAGACCAGATATTGCACATGTAGTGGGAGTTGTGAGCAGATATATGAACAATCCAGGTAAAGAACATTGGAAGGCAGTACAATGGATTCTCAGGTATTTGAGAGGTACTACCACTCAGACATTATGTTTTGGAGGTTCAGACACTGTTCTCCAAGGATATGTTAATGCAGATATGGAAAGTGATAAGGATAGCAGGAGGAGCACCACAGGGTATGTGTTTACTGTAGGTGGAACAACAGTAAGTTGGATTTCAAAACTGCAAAAGGTTGTTTCACTTTCAACAACGGAAGTAGAGTATGTTTCTGTTACAGAGACTAGTAAAGAGATGATTTGGCTGCAGAGGTTTATGGAGGAATTGGGTAAGAAGCAAAATGATATCATGTTGTATAGTGATAGCCAGAGTGCCATTCATCTTGCACAGAACTCAGCATTCCATTCTAGGACTAAACATATACAGCTCAAGTACCATTTCATACGCTCTGTTATGGAAGATGAACTGTTGAAGCTGGAAAAGATACATACTAGCCAGAATCCTGTAGACATGTTCACAAAGGTAGTGACCAGAGAGAAACTGAGTTCACGCTCAGTTTCAGTTGGCCTTCTAGCATGAAGGTGAAGATGAGAAATTTGCCAAGTCCAAGGTCTAGCAAGTGTAGCAGCGGTGGAGTTGTTGTGATCAGTCTCCAAGTTGGATATTGTTGGTTATGGAGCCTGATCTTCCAGATTCAGAGATATTATTATTCAGCCGTGTTTGTACCCCAGCTTTATATGATATGCAAAAGGACTATACACTCACCCCAACGGGCCCCCAGAGAAAATTTTTGGGATTGTTTTATGGGCCCATGGTTTTGGGTAACCCGTGGTATTTTTCCATGGTATTCCCCTTTATAACAAAGACATTGTGATACGGCTAGGGTTGATGTATGAGGTATTATGCATTGTAAAGATCTCTGAGATTGTGTAAGAGATACTGTGAGGCAATGAAGAGGAAGTGCAACGGATGTGTTGCAGGTTGTATCCCTTCATTTGCTGGATGATATAATAATAAGGACTGGCAATTTCAGTGTGGATGTAGCCCATGTTGGGTGAACCACGATATATTGGTGTCTCTCTTGTAATGTGTCTGTGTAATTTGTATTTGCATCTTGTTTATTGTGATTGCTCTGCAATCCTGTTTTCCTAACAACTTGGACCTGCATATTCTATTTTTGTATCTACATTTTACTCCATGAAAGAATCCTTGGATCCAACTAGCTATAAAGGGTCTACTCTTGAATCATTTTGTGATTCTTTGATTAGAGAGCAGGATAATCTCATAGATCTTGGAATGATTAGCAATGCAGATACATCGGGAAAAGCCTTATTGGCACAACATAAAGAGAATTCCAAGCATCCCAAGAAGCAGAACATTGACAATAATAATCCAAACAAGGGTCCCAAACCCTCTCAAACAACTTATTCTTCAAAAAATGACAAAGGAAACAAATCAAAAGGTAAGAAGACTGAGCGTCATTGCAACTTTTGCGGGAAATATAATCATGATGAATCTAAATGTTCCAAGAATATGGCAGCCTTGGAAGCAACAATGAAAAAGCACCACATCAATCTTGATTCATCTTTAGAATCTTCATCTCACGGACATGCACTTTGTGCTTTTGGTTTTTCCTATAATGCATCTTCTTCTTCTACTTCGAATGAGTGGCTCATTGATTCTGGAGAATCTTATCATATGGCTAAGGATAAAGCCATATTTTCTACTATTCATGAATGTAACACCAAACAAACATTTGTTGATGATGGCAAATCTCTTAGTGTTGTAGGATTTGGAACAGTTCTGGTAGATAATGGACAGTTTAGTGATGTACTGTGTGTTCCAATAATTTCCTGCAATTTGTTGTCAGTCTATCATATCACTCATTCTGGTGAAGGTAAAACTATAACGTTTACACCTCACCAAGTTGTAATCAAGGATTTTAAAGATCCTAAGCATGTCCTAGCTGCTGGAATTGTTGATGATATTACCAGGTTGTGCAAATTTAACAAATTTGGGTTATCACCTTTTCCATCGGTTTTTGTTGCTCATAGTGATGACTTGAGCAAACTTTGGCATGAGTGATTTGGTCACTTAAATTATCGCTCATTGCAACAGCTATGTAAAGAAAATATGGTGATAGGTCTTCCAATGGTATCTTGCAGGGATGGTGTTTGTTCCGGTTGTGTACTCGAAAAACATCATGAGGATAGTTTTGACAAATGTGCCTCTTGGCACTCCTTGGCCCCCTTGGAGCTTGTGCATAGTGACTTGTGTGGTCCTCTTCCATCTTCTTCCTTTTCTGGTTTCAAATATTTCTTAACTTTCGTTGATGATTAATCTAGACGCACTTGGGTTTATTTCCTAAAACTTAAGAGCGAAGTATTTAACATGTTCTTGGCCTACAGGGCCCTTGTTGAAAAACAATTTGGTCATCAAATTCTTAAGTTAAGATATGATAATGGGGGAGAATATGTTAACAACAAGTTCACTACTTTCTGCACTGAACACAGAATCCAACAACAACACATTGTTCCATATACACCACAACAAAATGGTGTAGTTGAATGAAAGAACTGCACTTTAAAAGAAATGGCTAATTGTATGCTTCAAGCTAAGAAACTAAGTCTTCAATTTTGAGTTGAAGCCATAAATTGTGCAAATTACATAGTTAATCGCACCCCACTAAAGCTTTACAAGATATCACACTAGAACAAGCATGGAGTAAAATTAAACCAGATGTAAGTCACTTCCCTTTGTTTGGTAGTGGAGCATGGGCTCATACTCCGGATGAAAAACGAAAAGCATTACAGTCTAAAAGTGAAAAGTGCATATTTGTTGGATATTCTGAAAATGTAAAAGGTTATAGACTTCTTCAACCACATTCTCATGATATAATAATTAGAAGAGATGTAAAATTTGATGAAAATATCTTGGCCTGCGAGCCTAACTCGGCGTTTGTTCCATTTGTGGCCTACGAGCCTAATTCGGCGCTTGTGCTTTCTTCTACTTCCACCTTTTCCTGCTCATTTTCCTCCATCCCAAATTCTTCCTCTATGGGTCTATTCACCATGCGAAGCAACTGGTGATCTTGTTGGTGAGAGATCAACGACGAACACGTTCTCAGTTCCAGGGAGATTCTTCTCTTTTGGCTCAAGTTTTAGAGAATCATGATCCAGAGAAATTTTGTAGAAGCTTCAGGGAATCTAGATTGGGATGCATCTATGGATGAAGAATATCTCTTATTAATGGTGAACGATACTTGGGACCTTGTCCCTCTTCCGAAAGGAAAAAGACTTGTCATATGTAAATGGGTCTACAGAGCTAAGTATGCCTCATATGGAAGTATTGAAATGTTTAAGGCAAGGTTAGTTTCCAAAGGTTTTTCCCAAGTTGAAGGAATTTACTACAAAGAAACCTTTGCCCCTGTCGCCAAAATGAACTCCATCTGCCTTGTTCTTTCCCTTGCAGCCTTACATAAATGAGAGGTCCATCAAATGGATCTCAAGTCTTCCTTCTTGCATGGATATCTGCAGGAGGAAATTTACATGGAAAAACCTCCTAGATATGTTGAGAACGACTCTAGTCTTGTATGCCACCTTAATAAATCCCTATATGGCCTTAAGCAAGCTCCTCAAGCTTGGTATGCCAAAATGGATAACTTTCTCTTTGACACTGGTTTTTCTAGATGCCATTCTGATCCCAATGTCTATATCAAGAAAGTAGGAAACAATCTCCTCATCCTTTTTCTTTATGTTGATGATTTTATTCTTACTGGTAGCGACCCTATGTTTTTATACCATGTGAAATCCAGTCTTAAGAAAAAATTTGAAATGACAGACTTGGGACATTTGCATTGTTTTCTTGGCCTCCAAGTCTTGCAAACCAAAGAAGGAATCTTTCTTTCTCAGTCTAAGTATGCTTGTGACCTTCTTCGTCGCTTTCATATGTGCTTTGTACCCCTATTGCACTATACACTCCTCCTAGCGGGTGGGGGGGGATCGAGGTGGAGGGGGGAAATGGTTTCTCGACCAATGGTTTATGGGACCATGGTATTGGGTAGCTCGTGGTATTTTCCCATGGTAATCCCTCTTTAAAAGGAAGGCATTGTATTGCGGATATATTGTATTGTGAAAAAGATCTTTGTGATTGTGTAAGAGATACTGTGAGAAAGGGAAGAGGAATTTGTAGTGGATGTGTTGCGAGTTTTATCCCTTGATTTGTTAGACAGATTAATAAAAGGACTGGCATTTTCTTCGTGGACGTAGCCCATATTGGGTGAACCACGTATATTGGTGTCTCTCTTGTATTTTGATCTTATGTGTTTTATTTCCGCATTCTGTTTATTTTATTGCTCTACAATCCTGTTTTTCTAACATGTATGTAAATTATGTCTTATCTTATTTGGGAAAATGATAGCGGAAAAGTGTCAATTGCATGGGTATTAGGTTTCTCACTCTGAATGGTCCATTATGGATAGTATATAATGTATATTCTCTTTTTGTGGAACATAAGGATTTTTTCTTCGAGAAAAAAATAGTTTATGTCAACCATAAGGTAATATATTATATAGTTAAAGAAGTCATCATTATATTATTATTATATATTAATAGTACACTATTTATAGTATAATATCTATTATCATTTATTGTGTGCACAAGAATATAAATTTATTATTATTATTTTATATTTAAATCTCACTTTGTAATCCTAGATCGAGCTAACTTACATGGTAGTGTGATGTGGCATATATGGATTATTATTTTATAATTTCATTAGAAGGCCCATTTTTGGATCAAATTTCCTCTGATGGTAATATATCCAACTTCTTTCCATACATGTACTGAATATCCATAATGAACAAACATGTGAAATTGTTTCTTTATTTTCTCTATATATAGCAGATCAGCTAGGTTCATCAAGCCACACAAGAACAATTGGAAAATACCCAAGCCAAGTATAAGGCTATGCATGAAAAGCATCGGGTTAATCATCACTGCCAATTTGGTGATCAAGTTTGGCTATACATTAGGAAATAACACCTTAAAGGTGAAGGTAAAAATCTCAGGCCACTTAGGTATAGTCCATTTAATTTTTTGGGAAAGATTGGTGATAATGATTTTCGGTTGGAGATACATACATGCATGCAGATGTATTCTACAGTTAATGTTGAAAATTTGAAACTATATGCGCCTCTTATGACTTCTCAAGCCAATTAGGTATGATCCACTTATATTTTTTGGAAAAATTGGTGACAATGATTTTCGGTTGGAAATACCTCCATATATGTAGATGTATTCCATGGTTAGTATTGAAAATTTGAAACTATAAGAGCCTCCTATGATCATGGATCAAGGTGAGAATGTTCAAGTTCCTTTTGTTGGATATTTTTCTCCTGAATATCTTGATGATTTATGGGAAGATGTTATTCTTGAAAAATAGGCGAGGACTTCGTAAAGAGGTGATGTGGAATATCTTAATGTGGGTCTAAAAGGAATGCCTCCAAATAAAGTAGGATGGATGGAAACCAAAAGAGTTAGGGAGCTATACCGTCACTTATTTTTTGAATTAAACCAGACTTTTGGTGGTATAAAATATTCTTAGTGGGGAGGAGTGATCTAAGAGGATCCCCATACCCAATTCAATAAAACAGTGCCATAAAAAATCGGTTCTTCGGTCTCAAATATTCACAAAATATTAGAATCCAAGGCACCACACGACTTCAACATGGCACCCAAGACTTTCCACAAACAATTCAAAGGGCATGGAGAATGTTGATGGTTATCCAAATCCCAAGCAATATGGGAATTCCATGAAGGACAATTTTAAAAGAAGATTTGGAAGTTATTTTAAACCCTCTGTGTATCATTCCAACCTATCATTTCAAATATTTTCTATTCACAACATGGGATCTCAAATCGATTCTTAGAACAATATACAACAATGCATAGCAAACTATATAAAGGGATCCATGCTTTCAAACCAACAATTGCCATTTGAAGAGAGCCTTTGTGTCAAGGATTAAGAGAGCCACTAGTTTTCAAGAGACAACAATGGGAAATGGGTCGAGAGGTACATGGAGAAAGATGATTTCTGAGTAATTATTTTGGTTGTTGCTTATCTTCTTTGTGGATATCTACATGCTCATGGTTGGAGCTCGCATTTTTTAGTGGTCATCGTGGTAAATATTTCCTCTGGAATTTATCTCTATCATTATCTGCAAGTGTATGTGATCTCTATAATAGGGCTATCGATCTATCCAATATATGTATGTTTATGATATGTCCCAAATCCAAATTCAGGTTGTGTAGTAGAGATCTCAATCCAGGGAGGGATCTATTGAAGAGAGAGAAAACATGTGTTTATATTTGCAGGAAGAGGCCAATTTTTATCTTCCTAGAGAACATCAAAGATTGCCTTGCAGGTCGAAAACTATTACTTGGTAATAATGTATTTTGCATCCTTTTGAATGGATTGGTTCCTCAATTGAAGTGGAGTCGGAGATGTATCCAATATGGGTGAACTCCGTTATCAATTTGATATGCATTAATTGTGTTTTATCAATTCAGACCTTTAAATTTCATTCTTTGACTGTTGGTTTTTAAATCATTAAGCCAATTTTCTTTATGTAATTGCGGAAAATTTAGAAGTCGGTCATAGGAATCCAAATTAATGGTTTTTTTTTAAATGAATCCTTTAACACTAAATTTTGGATCAGGTATAGTTATAGGATACATTTTAGATACATGTGGATAGTTGATACAATAGTAGTAGGTACCCCGTACTTATAGATTCAATGCAATATTTAGAGTATGGGAGGTTGAAGACCCCTACAAGGGGTGATAAAGGTGAGTTGAAGTGTCATATTTTGCATGATCTATTCATATTTTTAGACACCATTTAGGCATATATGTATGGGGTTTATTTTTTAGGTAAATATGAGATATTGCTATTTTTGGTAGTTGTTATTTTACCATTTTTGGGAGACTGGTCCAATCAACTGTCTAATTTCATATTAAGGACCAAGTTGAAATTTTTTCCTATGTTTTGATTTTCATTGTTTTTTTAAGACAATTTAGTTTTAGTGGTGCTACTTTTAATAGGTGATTGGATATGTGGGGATATAGTATGGTGAGCAACATATTGTCTGATTTCATGCCATTTCAAGTACTTTGAATTTTCAAGGACCATTTATGTTTTGACATGGTCTATATATGGTTCAATGGGGCCCACATGGAGATATTGGCTATTATTATACATTGTTGAACCCTGGGAAGCTTGCATATGACCTTTGTTGGTGCGACCTCTTTGATGATCCGTGATTTGAGCTTGAGTTTACCTTTGACTTTGTGGTGGAATAATAGAGAAGTTGCATGCATTGCTATTATTACCTTATCCACTTTCATATTTTAATGCCTTATCCATTCCTAAAAATAAACCTAAAATTATGATTTTAAATTAATCCTTACTTATCCCATAGCTCCAGGATTAATTTTAGGGAGTTATTTCCTTATAAGATTTGTAGGGTTTGTTTTAGCATTGAAATAAGTAATTAGCCATATACAAGTGTAAATTCTCTTATGGATGGTTATTATGGAAGGAGTGTTAATGCCTAAATTTCGCACACATGTGACATTTTGGCTAACCTTGCAGTCAGGCGTCATCAACATATAGCATGCATCCCATTGAAGACATCCTCATTAGATCCAGAAAGCAACAAGAGACCAAAAATGCCAATAAACAGTCAAAATGAAAGGTAGCATAGATATACCCATGTTAGCCCACGCTATAGCGCGTGTTATCAACGTTATGCCCATGCTAGCTTGGCACGAATGATCCTTCGATATCCATGCTACTGTAAAAAACTACAGGATCCAACCACCAACCGCGCATTGAAGGCTCATGAAATCTCCCTCACCAACTGAAATTTAAATTTGGATCTTTAAGCATTTAATAGCCCCCTTTGTGTTCTTTGGAGCTACCATGAGGTGATGGGGTTCACACTTGGATCTAGATGTTTCTTGGCCACCTCTTGGCCTATAAAAGGAATTCATGGGCATGCATCTAAGTAGAGAAATTTAGAGCAAGGTTATGCTGTTGGAATTGCGTTGGAAATTCTTCCACCTCTTCCACACCTGTTAGAATTCCTCAAGCTCCCTTGCCACCTTCCTCCAAGGGGCAAGTGTTTCTCCCATTTGTTCTTCAATTTATTTAGTATTTAGTGTGGACAAAAAGGACCTCCCTAAGGGAGATTGTTGGCTTCCCTTGAATCCTACACCTCCTAGGTGACACCACATGTAACGACATTGACCAGTGGGTAATCTAAATTGGTTTTAGCATTTGATTTTGTTGCGGTTTGCATATTACCACTCCCTTTGTTTTGTTTCAAGTTATTTGTTTTATTTTGATTCTTTTTTCTAACAAGAGATTGTAGGATCAATTTGGAGTCACTCACATTTGCTTTAGTAACATAGTATTGGTCCTTGTTAACAACCTCAAAGGATTTTCTTTCCAAGTGGGAAGGGTTTCACACCTTTGTGCAGATTTCCCATAATAGGAGAAATTTTCCTGACCAAGGATGATGTGTTATCGATGGTATTCGGAGGAGAAATTATTTCTCAGCGGGTAATCCTTGAGGGAATAACCTAAGGCGCGGAAGTTGGTATTGTAGACACATAAGTTCAAGGCGAGATTCTCATTTGGAGTGTAAGATGGGACACTAAAATGAGAAGTGTGAAGTGTCGCCACATGATTGACATGGGCTTGAGACCCTGGTGCGGATAGGCACATGCGTCGAAGTTAGGGTTGGGGTGACACGGTCAAGTATGATTGTGTCGATCTCATTGGGAATCATGTGAGTATGATGCCCACAAGATGTACATTCATCATGTTGTGCTTTGGGAGCATGATTCCCAGGTTGTGGTTCTCGCTGCGTAGGTGGTGCACCTCTAACATGGACATGGCAGTCGAGGACTGAGCCAAGTCGTCCATAATACCGTAGTTGTGGGTAGCTTTCATGTGAGGGTTATGGGGGGTGCACTTAAGTGGTACCTTTGGGATCCTTGGGATTTGTTTACGACTTGGGTGTTTTATTTGCAAAGGCCCCCCTGAAGGGGTAGGTACATCCTCCATTTGTGGGGGTTTAGGCCCGCCATAGCCTTTGTCTCTAGTCTATAGGTTGATATTTGTTGTGTTCATTTATATTTTCTGAAAGGATCCATCATTGGGGGGTGGGGCTCCAGCTGCTAAGTAACAACCCATTGATTGGAAAAGGGTTGCTGCAAGATAATTGGTTGGGGTTGTGGAACATTAGGTGCCTGAGGAGGATTCATGGTTGTCTTTTTCTTAGCTTCCACCAACTATTGACAGTTGCGGATGAGTGGACAATGGTGAGTATATTGACCATACTTGCCACAAATCGAGCAAGATTAGTTTGTCCACAAGTTTTTTTTTTCCTTATTTGGCGGGGGTTATTAGACCCTGCATTCTAGTTACCCTAGTTTTGGTTCTACTGCGGTGGTGATTTGCTCCTTTTCCCCTACATCTGGTTCTGTTTGTTCTTACCCTTCTTATTCCCCTGATTTTGAGGATTTTGGGGATTTGTGGTGTTCAACCACTCAAAATGTTGAGCTTGTTCTACAAAATAAGGTTGGACTAAATTGAACCTCATGTGTGGTATGGGGGCAGAACCAAGAGGACATGGGAACGTGTAATAAGGATTATACTCTTGAGGTGGCATATTTGCAGTTTGCAGTCCATACGATGTGGATGTAGGAGCGTCTTTTCCATTCATGATGGAGGAACCATTGATGCTTGGATTTCATTGGGGTAGGTAGGATTGTAATGTCCATATTGTAGCTGACCAAACTAAGGATTTGGTGCAGGTGCAAGGGATGCCGACACGAGAGGGGTGGGTGATTATTGTGGTGCCATGTTGAATGGTAGAGGATTTGAAGGAGGGGGTACCTTTCCTTGTTGGTAAGCGGACCTGATAATCCCAATTGCTAAATTTGACGAACCCATAGGTGTGGGATCCAAAGATCGATGTCGAGGGGAATCAAGTAGGATAGTGTATAAGTAACCATATTGTGCATAAATGAGATCAAAATGCCTAGCCTTCAGGATGGCTCATCCTCAGTTTAGGTAAATGAGGTTTCCAAATCCTTTGCAATCACGTTTTGGAATTATTTGATGAACCAATCCATCAAGAACTGAGGTTGTATGTTGATTTTGCACAATGTGCACCTTCTATGCCACTCATGGATATGGTCCTATATGTGGGTAGAGGTATTCTATCAAAATTCTGTGATAATTTTGAGACCGAGGTCATGGCACCTGGGAAGATGAAAGTAAGTGAGAAATACAATGGCCAATGTGCCAAAGGTGGCATAGGTTTTTCCCGGTAAGTTTACATACCATTTTGCAGCCATTCCTATAAGTATTTGTTGAAAGAGGCGAAGCCTCACAGAGTCTTCCACTATGCTATTAGAGGAACACCACAAGTGAAAATACATGGCATGGTTGGCTAGTTCATCTCCTTGTTTCCCTTCAAATTTAGGGATATCTGAGGGGACATGTTGGATCTTGTGTTATAGGGTCATTGATGAATTTGGTGAGATCAAGGGGATTCAATCTAGCCATGAAAGGTAGGTTGGTGTTAGGTATCAACCATCATATGTTGTGTATGGTTCCCTCGAGGGGGAGAATGGAGGCTATGTAGTGGTGATCTATGTCTCTGATGTGAGGAAAAGGATGTTATATGCTCCAGAAGAGGGAGAAGAAGAAGGTGTATTTCCTTTGAGGAGTGGAAATAAAGGGGGTCATGAGAGGGTGAACCAGAGGGGTCAAACTTATCTCTGAGGGGAGAAAATGAAGGGTTTCCTATTCCAAAAGGGGATGAAGCAAAAGGATCTAAGTTTTCTCCGAGGAGAAAAAATGACTTAATCAAGCAGCAACCTCACTCAGATGATCCTATCAACGTTTTTTGGGATATCTCCCTCGTGAACCATGGGGAGAAAGTGTGAAAACACCCCTTGAGAGAGGGGAAAGGCCTTGCAATCTACAGGACTTCCTTAGGGAGATCTTTTCCTTAATGGTGGAAATTTAGCAACAAATGAGAGTTATGATGGAAATAAACACAATTGAATAAATGAACAAATTTTCCAACCACAATAGATGCAAAATGGTGGAAAGTGAGTGATATGTGCTATGTCAGTTTAGTGCAAGTGCTCCCACATGTAGGCTCTTTTTAATTACGAGTTAGTGAGCTTGTATTTAAAAAGAAAATAAATGTAAATTCCCTAAATACCTAATTTCCTTCCTCTCAAATGTAATCGGGCCTTCCAAAAGTACAACCACTGGTGATAGTGGGATCCACACAATGATAGACTAGTGAAGGTAACAAAGAGTCAATTATACAAGCGATGGGGCTATGTCCTGAAAGAGATTGGAAACATTTCCCAGCGGAAATATCCGACTTCAAGAGCCAATTACACTCATAATTTCTCCTTGGTTATATCCTAAGTTTGGCCACTAAGATACCCATGTCAAGTGTGGATAAGTGGTTCGACCTGAGCGATATAGTATCATCACCACAAAACGCTGAGTGACAATTTTATGGGGAGTAGGGAATCTATACCTCGGATTTCACATTCTTGGGCACCGTTCCTTCTTATCCAAGTTATCTTTTGACACTTGTTGATAGAAGGATTTAAAAGTACCCTATAAGCCAACAATGATATATTTCAAAAACTTAATGAAACTAGATTGGTAGGTATTAATGGATGCTTATCCCAATCAATTCTAACCAAATTATAAATTTTCTTGTGACCTCCTGTGGAGGAATTTAGTTGGTTGAGAATTACAAGTGTTTATTTTAAGGGTCTAAATTCACTTAAGGAGTGTAAGATAGGTATTTCACAATCCTACTTCTTTCTAATCATCAAGATCTCACAAGGTGCCAGATGGAGAGCATACTCAAAGTAAGATAGTATTTAGGTCTCTTGGTGTGTGCTAGTGGAGACACGTGTATGTAATAAGAAAATGATATTGTTGTTGCAACTAACTAAAGATTTCAAATTAAATGCATATGTAGTTTCTACTTCTACTAAAAAATATGCTAAAGGTGCTTGCAACTAACAATCTAGATCAACAATGCTTGGAAAAATGAAAAGTGTGCAATGGAGGTATTTCACACTTCCCTCCTCTTTTCCAATTCACCAAGATCACATGGAATGCGAGGTGAAGAGCATACTTTAGGATATTAGAGTCTTTAGTTCCATGCTTGTGTGAAAAAGTGGATTACACTACTTTTCCTAAAACATGAGAAATATGCAAATAACAAGCATGATGTCTTGCATACTAGTGATGACTAGGAGACCCGTTGAAGTCCCCAACGTATTTTACCTAATAAAATTTCAAGAGAATACCTCTTTACTTCCTAATCTTGGGCTAAGTGAGCTAATTACTAAAGAAAAAGTTAATTATTGTAAGTTAATTTTAATTTTGGTTCATTAGTGAGAAGTCATTAGCACTGCAAGATTTGTGCAAAACTTATAAAAAACAAAATAAAAGACAGTAGTGCGGTTACAACACAATAGAGTTGCCCTAGTGGAGAGCAGATTACTGTGCAGAAGAAAGTAATCTGCGCAGTAGTGCAACTGTCGAAGGAAAATCTGTGCGAGCAGCATGCACGAGCCGCCGAGATCCGTGCTACTGTGTAAACAACAATTACGACCAAGAGGAGGCCGAATTCTAGGAATGAAGGGTATGGACCTGATATCCTGCATAAGGAAAGAACCCATAATTAGCTATTTAGCAAATAAAATCCTAGTTAAATAGAAATGAACAAAAATGAAGTGGAGTCATGATAAATACTGTTGTGGGAAAATTTGCACAAAGGTGTGAAACCCTTCCCACTTGGAGGGTAAATCCTTTGAGGTTATCAACAAGGCCCAATATTTTGTTACTAAATCAAATGTGAGTGACTCTAAATTGATCATACAAGCTCTTATTAGTAAAAAAACAAATAAAAAAAATAACTTGAAACAAAGCAAAGGGAGTGAGAATATTCAAACCACAACAAGAAGCAAATTCTAGAACCAACTTAGATTGCCCAATGGTCATGCTTGTTACATGTAGTGTCACCTAGGAGGTGTAGGATTCAAGGGAATCCAACAATCTCCCTTAGGGAGGTCTGTTTTGTCTACATTAAATGCTAAATAAATTGAAGAACAAATGGGAGAAACCCTTGCCCCTTGGAGGAAGGTGGCAAGGGAGCTTGAGGAATGCTAATAGGTGTGGGAAGAGGTGGAATAAGTTCCAACACAAATCCAGCAGTATAACCCTGCTAAGAATTTCTCTACTTAGATGCATTCCCATGGATTCCTTTTATAGGTCAAGAGGTGGCCAAGAAACATCTAGATCCAAGTGTGTGTGAAAATCCTCACAACAGATCTAAGAGCTGATGTATACCTCACGAGAAGATTAAGATTAAGCAGGAAAATAGAAGAAGAGTGGTCAATGCAGTGTAAAGGAGCAACAGAATTATGATACAGTAGAACTCGGATAGAAGCAGAATAACATCACACACTAATTCATTAATCACAATATGGACAAATAAATAAATAATACAATGGTGAGAGGATTCGAATGCCAAGGTGGCAATTCGAATTAGCATTCATGGAGTGATCATCAGATCAATGGAGTGTCATCAAAGGACAACTAGAAGTCCTGATCATCATTAGTGGAGTCATCAATGCATAAGTAATTGTCAACCAGATGTCAAACTAAGTCTAACTGGGTGTGGTAGGTGTAACTGGCACATGGAGGCACTAATTGAATGAAGGAGGCTCAGTGGAGGGTACATGAGGAGATAACTAGAGTCAGAATAGGAAGTCTAGTCTCACTGGAGGTCCATCGGAGTGATACAGTCAGTTGAGAGTCAATCTATCCTTAAAAAAGGAAAGATCTAAAGTTAACTCAACTAACTGAAGTGCAACTGTGTCGTAGGTGAGAGAGGACGCCTGGGATGCATGCAATTCCATGCAGGGCATACTAAGCACTAGGAGGGATAACAACGATCAGAAATAAGCTCCCGGGGCTAGGTAACTGAGGGCTAGGTGTTGGGATTGATGACTGGGATGCACATGAAAAATCATGTCTGCATGCAAAATGCATGCATGACTAAAAATGAAAATAATGGAAATGCTGGTAGGACTAGGATGGAGTATAGGAATATCCCAATAGTGTGAACCCCATCACCTCATGAAGTAGCTCCAAAGTACACAAAGGGGGTTATTCAATGCTTGAAGAGACAAATTCCAATTTCAATTGGTGAGGGAGCTTTCATGAGCCTTCAATGCATGCCTAATGGTTGAGATACTGTCGTTTTTTACAATAGCACAAATTTTGAAGGATAATCTATGGTAGGCTAGCACGGGCATAACACTGATGACATGCACTATCGCACAAGCTAACATGGCTATATCCACGCTACCTTTCCTTTTGACTATTTTTGGCATTTTTGGACTCATGCTGCTTTCTGGATCTGATGGAGATGTCTTTGGTGGGATACATGTTATATGTTGATGACGCCTTACTGCAAGATTAGATAAAATATCACACGTGTGTGGAATTTAGGTGATAACAAGGAAGGGGATATATTGGAGGATTATTTACATACACATGTTATTTTCATTAAAAAATGAGTTCTATATTTGGGGATGACTATTCTTATCTTTTCTCTCCCTCATTTTTTTCCCATTCTTTATATGAAGCAAAGAGAAGAATGAGACTTTATATTTTGATATGTTAAGCTAGTGCTTTTCCCCTTCTCCTTTGCTTCTTCTTCCCAGAGATATTGAGATTGATAGCTAACATGGAGTATCTATGGTGGTGATTTCTTATGTTGGGTCGTGACTTGTATTGTTCCTTTCAACAATGTTGATTTGTATCTTTGGAGTATTGCCGTCCAAACTTGTCATCACTTTGTTCATTCTACAACTTTCGATAATAAATACATAGTTTTTTCCCAACTACTACATGTTTATGTGTGAAACTTTTTTTTTGTTAGGATTTCATGTTTTTTTTATCTTAATCTTGACAAGGTTTGGGTGAATAGTCCTCAGATTATCTTCTGCCTGAATCACTCTCTCTTCTTCCTATCTCTTTGACTCCATTAAAAGGCATTGATTTACTAAAGTTTAACTCATTAGTTTGTTAAATTTTCAGAATTTACTTCAATCTGATCTAGGATCTTAACTGAGAGAACAACATGTACAGCAAATCTACAGCATATCAATCATGGACACAATAATGCAAGCACACAAGAGACACAGAGTTTACTTGGGGAAAACGATAAAGGTGAAAAACCCCAATAACTTCCTCGGAGATAGATAGAGCAATGATACAACCAGAATACAAGAGATAGTCTTCTCCTAGCAGCAGAGCCTCCTCCTCCACAAGTGCGCCACTCTCCAAAGTGTGAGTGAGAGAATAGAATGTGTGTAAAATGAGAGAGACACACTCTCTATTTATACACTAACTTGACTTGACCTTTACTCAACTAGGTCGGCCTCAACTTAACCACTTAACATAATGCTGACTGGGCCGACCCCCACTAGGGTGGTCTAATAACCCTTTGAACCACATGGACGACCCCCAATAGGGTGGTCTAATAACCCTTTGACCCACATGACTTATACAGGGCCGACCCCAACAAGGTGGTCTAATAACCTATCAAGTATAAGTTACAACACTTACAATATAAATGACGACACTTCTGTATAGAGGAATAATAACATCTCTATAGGAATACAATATACATATATGTGAAATACATTCCGAAGTTACATATACATCAACACTCCCTCTTAACTAGGAAGGTATTTCTCGACATAGGTCTTCTAGCACAAGTCATCTTCTCTGGATCATCGTCACTGGATAATCGTCATCGAGTCATCATCATCGTCACTGCTGCTGCTATCTCAATCAATCTCTAAATCTACTCATCATAGGAATTTCTACAGAGCCAGTCCTTTTTCATACTGGATGTACGCCCACCACCTGCAGGTATTCATCATCTGTGCGAACGGTTTGATAGAGGTGGCCTCTCAGGACTAATTTTATGTGCGGATGCAATACCGGAAAGAGTATCCCAGGAACATTTATGTGCCTAAGCACGACCGACAAGATCTCCCAGGACTGATTACATGCGTCTCCTCCACAATACCTTTAAAGAGCATCCCAGGAACATTTATGTGCCGCAGCACGACTGGCAAGATCTCTAAAGAGCATCCCAGGACTTATTATGAGCACACAGCTCAACCTCTCGGATCTCCAAGATTGATTACATGTGAATAGACAAAACCTTTAAAGAGCATCCCAGGAACATTTATGTGCCGCAGCACGACCGGCAAGATCTCTAAAGAGCATCCCAGGACTAATTACGAGCACACAGCTCAACCTCTCGAATCTCCAGGACTAATTACATGTCTCCGTAGTAATACCTCATCCCAGGACTGATTACGAGCACACAGCTCAACCTATCGGATATCTGAGGACTGATTACATACTAAATAGCAATACCGGAAAGAGTACCCCAGGAACATTTATGTGCCGCAGCACGACCGACAAGATCTCCCAGGACTGATTACATGCTATTTGCACAACCTGCCACATATCATCTCTGACCTCCAAGTATCAACCTGATACTCATGATCCAACGAATCATCATCGCACGAGGCATCATCCTGATGCCCATGATCATATTGATCATCATCACTTGTACCATCCTGGTACATATCATCTGGAGCAACATCTTGAAGCTCATCATCATGATCAACCTGATCATACAATGCATCCACCTGATCTACCTGATACATATCATCATACATGATCCACCTGATCATACAGTGTATCCACCTGATACAAATACAAATACATGATACATATCAACATACATGATCTACTTGATCATACAATATATCCACCTGATACATATACAGATACATGGTCCAAGCATCCAACATGATGCATATACAAAATACATACAAATGATCCAACCAATCATATCCAGCATCCAACATGATGCATACATACATATACATATAAATGATCCAACTAATCATATCTAGCATCCAACATGATGCGTACATATACATATAGAGTAGTTACTGGAGCATCGTCCTGATGCTCATCATCCGTGATCCTCCTGATCATCATAGCATCACCCTCTTCAGATCATCTCATCGTCCATGAAGCACAGCCCAGATGCACATCATCCAACACTTACACCACCGACATGGGAGAACACATCTACCACCATTCGGGGAAGGCTCCAACCCTTACTTTTTCACCATGGGAGAACACATCTACCACCATGTGAAAAATGGCTTCAGCCCTTACATCTACACCATGGGAGAACACATCTACCACCATGTGAGAATGGCTCAGAAATTACATCACGACCATGGCCATGTCGGAAAAGCTCATGTGCATCTACATCTTCCAGACTCATCACTTCCCTTCGGAAGGAACCTCGATCTGAAGTGCACCAAGCCTCTCTCTGAAGTACTCAAACTGCACTCTGGCCAATGGCTTGGTCAATACATCTGCAACCTTCTCATCCATCACAACATACTTTGCTTCGGCTGTACTCAATGCTACGCAAGACTGCTTCCTGATAAACCAAGAGATCACACTTGATCCCATACTGAAGCAGCACCCATAAGTGCTCTTCCTATCTGCAACACTGCCTGCCCAATCTCAGAATATGCTTTACAGCAACCAGGTGAACATCTCTCGGATCCATCAGGAACTGGCTCAATGTGTTCACCACAAAGTAAATATCTGGTCTCGTGTTCATCAAGTACATCAAAGACCCAATCATTTGACGATACACAGTGACATCAACTGGATCAGATGAAGCATCACACAGAAGCTTCAGGTTCGATTCCATAGGTGTGGCCATAGCCTTGCAGTCCATCATCTCGAACCTCTTCAGGATCTCTACTGCATACTTCTCTTTTCCAAGGAAGATTCCATCTCCACTTTGCCACACCTCCATGCCAAAAAAACAAATAGTGTATCATCCCCAATTTCTTCAACTCGAACTCGGCAACAAGATTCTGCTGCATGTCGGAAATCAATCTATCCTCACCTGTTACAAACAGGTCATCCATATACAAAAGTAGTATCACTGGATTGCCTTCCTCAACTTTGTAGTAAAGTTTGGAATACGCTTTACTCTTGGTAAATCCCAAACTGGATAGAAAGATGTCTATCCTACCATACCAAGTTCTGCACATATATGAGTCCCTGTCATGTGTCTCAGAACCAAGTAGTTTCACCACATACACTTCTTCTTCAACTACACCATTCAAGAAAGTGTATCTTCCTCTTCATCACTGCAGCCAGAGCAAGTACTGATTTAATGGAAGTGTATCTAGATACAGGAGCAAAAGTCTCTATGCTACGACCTGCAGCATGCTTGATCTTGTAGATCCTCTTGGAAGTCACTACAGACTCCCCTTCAGGTCTTAGGACTGCATCCCAAACATCTTTATGATTGATTGGTACTCCTCGATCATGGCATTCTTCCCAAATCCTGGGAACTTCAATATTTTCAATAGATAACTTTGTTGTTGAACAAATGTTGTAGTCCTTCTTTTGTAGGTGATGGTATACGATCTTTCCTACACAACAAGTTAAATTGCATGATTAGAAAACATCTCATAGTTTTCAGAACAAATTCTTACACATAAGGAAATATGTCAGACAGTCATGCAATTATCTTAGCCAATGTTTCAATACAACATTTATCCATATTCCGTAACTTTCTAGATGCCTTCCAATCTCTACCAGAACATTGTTAAGACTATGCACAACTCTTAACATGTCAGCAAATAGGTTTCATTCTAGATAAGTAGCAATGGAATGTTGTACAGTTCCATAGGCCACTTACCCATGTATATTAGTAGTATACTGTTCATCAATGCAACTATTCTAATATGCATAATACACAACCTAATTCTAGGAACATAAGCATATACATCATTGAATAACATTATGTAAGAAATGACAATTCAAATACTTATCTTTGTTTGGTTGCTGGGTGGACTCCCTCTGAATCTTTGCTTCCTTGCAGGAGCTACTGAAGTAGCTTCTTCTACACCTTTCTATTGTGGAATGTAGAAAGATGGTCAACTCCCTCTGAATATCTGCATCCTTGCAGAAACTACTGAAGTGTGCTCCTTTGCTTTCTTGCAGGAACAACTGGAGTGTGCTCCCTCTTGATCTTTGCTTCCTGGATTACCTGTCCTTGAACTTACATCCATCCTTAATCACTATGCATGCTTATTAGTATCATCATTGTGTTATCCTTGAGGTCTCATACATAATCACACATTTATTAGTATAATCTTAATACTATCAAAACACAATAATCTTAAACATGTATATTCATGATCATTCACAGATAATAAACATTAGTATTCAAGGTTTCAGGGAAGTCTTCTTTTACTCATACATATTCTTATTTGATCATAGGACTCTTCTGGCTAGTTGAATCATCAATCAAGATAAGAGATATAATATGCATAAAACCTGTGATTATTCAAACCTATACCTTCATGATTCCTCTGGTTAGTCATATCATCAATTATGGTAAGAAACATAATATGCATACAACCATGACTATTCAAACCTATGACTTCATGAATAATCATTATCAACAACACAACAGTATAAGATCCTAACACAAGGTAGGATTCTAACTTGATATAGGAAAAACATACCTGGATTAGCATGCTAGCTAGTTATGTCTAGCATACCCGCATAATGTCTTCTGGTTCTCTTCAGTGAATTGTGCTAGTAACCTGCATGTCTCATAAGTTAACCATTGTAGAACCAAGTTATACATACCTTAAAAGTAGATCTTCTATGTGATCCATGACAATGGATGAATCTTTGTCTTCATGTCACCATGAGCATATGTTCTTGAAGTAGACCATGATTTGAATTTCTTGGTGTACCTTTTGTGTTAGCAAACAACATAAACCTCATACAACATCACAATGCATTAGTACAATCATAAGTGTCAAAACCTTAATCAATGAATATCTTCTATTAAGATAATACGACAAGTCTAGTAATTAATCAAGATTGTACTGTAATTATATGAAGACAAACATATCATAAACTTAACCATGAACAGAATTTGAAACATACCTGTAAGCCACACCTGTCAAGATTGCTTGTAATATTCTTATGGAAGGCCTTAGCCTCATCACCCTCTAAAACAGGAACTTCTTCACTTATGCAGGTGACCAATCCATCCTCTTCTAGGATTAACCCAATCCACTTGATTTGCAGGAATTGGATCTAGAGCTGTAATAGGTTTTGTCAGAGAAACCCCAAAAATTCAAACTTCCGAAAGGATAGAAATATGCGCCTTGATGAGCTGATCAAGCTGGTATATTCAGAATTTGAAAACTGCAAAGTTTCACTCCTCAATTTTTCCTTTGAAACTTTCGGATTCATTGGACGTGACCTCGAACTAGAGTTTGATGAAGCCCACTCTTCTGCCCAATCAAAAGGTTTGATCCAAAGCTCCAAGCTTCTATTTTTATGAGGAGCTTCCAGCCGTGGTCACAGATTTAAAAAATTCTCATTTTTGCAGAAGCCCTAATTTTCCACTTTTCTGATCAAAGTCCCGAACTAGGGTCTGATCAAGCCCGACCTTCTGCCCAACCAAAAATTCTGATATTGGTCTCTAAATTTTGATTTTGATGGGTAGCATTCAGCCGTGGTCTTTGATTACAAAAAATTCAACTTTCTCCGAAGCCCTAAATTCCGGAAGCCATGAATGAAGGTACTAAAAAATAATTATGTTTTGACTGAAATATGTACCTGATTGTTTCTAGTGTAACTCTGAACTTTTCGATCCACAGGGTCTGAAATTTTTTCCTGAGATAGCCCGACCTGTTATCTTTCCATCCTGACAGGTCTGACCTCAATTGGATTCTCTGAGAGAGAGTTATGCCAAGTGTCGCAACGTGACCTGTTTATGGGATAATACAGGAGAGCGAACTTGTACGGCATGCCACATGTCACTAGTTCAACTTCGGCCTCTGAAAACGTTTCCTGAGATAGCCTGACCTGTTGTCTTTCAATCTCGATAGTTCTGACCTCAATTGGATTCTCTGAGAGAGAGTTATGCCAAGTGTCGCAATGTGACCTATTTATGGGATAATACAGGAGAGCGCACTTGTACGGAGTTCCACGTGTCATTGGCTCACATTCGACCTCTGAAAAAAATTTCTAAGATAGTACAATCTGTGTACTACCTGTTACTTTTTACGAAATTTCATTTGGAGCTTCCTATCCCAAGTTATGACCTTTTTCCCAAGGTCACTTAATTTTGACTCAGATTTGGAAGAGGCAGAAACCCTATATTGTACAGATCATAAATCACAAAGTACAATGAATTAGAGGTTTTCCTTTGGCAAAAAGGTGTTAGGATATTTAGACACTTAGGAGTTAGTTAATATCAACTTGTGTAATATATCCGTTAGGGATAGTGTGTTTCTTTAGTATGCATTAGTATGCATTTGTAAATACTTAATCCGACGGTCACAATATGTTCCCGACATAGAGTGATCCGACGGCTCAACTTCTCTTAGATCAAACCTAACCTTCATCCGTGGCTTAACACCCGATTGGTCCATGATCTCTATTTAAAGAGCATGGAGGGTCATTGTTTAGTTGATCGATTATGAGAAGCTCATTTGTAACTTTCTTTCTTTACATAATAAATTGTCACGTAGAAGCTATTTGGCCAGGGCCGTGGAGTGTTTCCCTCAAGAGGGTTTAAACCACATCAAAACATCGGTGTGTTGATCTGTGATCTGTTTGTGTGAAGTGGTTGCTCTTGGTGTTCAGTCCTTTGGTAGTACCCTGTGTACCCGAACATGGTATCAGAGCTTTTATGAAGTGTCGCTTCCGGTTATGATCTAGATCTTGAACTGTTGTTGCCGAAACTCGAAAGGGTTTCTAGTTCTGGTATTTCTGTGCATTTCTGGGCTGTGGGAGGTGTTCCATTGCGTCCGGAGCGTCGTTTCCATAGGGAAATAGTTTTTGTTTGATCGAAAACGGTTCTCGGTTGCTCCAGAAACGCGTATTTCATCAGATCTGAAGGTATAATGTTACAGTGACGCATTTTTTATTTTCTGTTTTTAAAAGAAAAAATCTCATATTTTATCATTTTTTTTTCTGTTAGATTTTTTTTTGGGTTCGGATTGTTGCTTTCCCGTCTGTGTATGCTCTTTGCCATGAACCTTGAGCGATCTTGGCAAATCAGAAACAGAAAGGGAAAGGGTTTTTCTCGGCTGCGTATGCTCTTTGCCGTGCACTTTGCGAGATCTCAGCAAATCAGAAACAGAGAGAAAACGTAGACTTTCCGGGCAAGCTAACGAGATCTAACTCCACAAGTGTGGAAAAGTTTTTTTTGTTTCGTTTTGTGGTGTGTTTTGTAGGAAAAAGGGCAATCATGCAAACCGAGCACGAAGAGTAAAAAAAAAAAAAAAAAAAGGCCCCCTTCCTCATTCCCATATTTTACATACCTTTTAGTCTAGCTCACTTGGTTCAAAGTTGCTTTATTCCTTGATAGGTCTTGAGTTCAAGTCTTAGGAAGTTACTTTTAAAAGAAAAAGTGCATGCAATTTCTATTTTCAAGTTACTTTATTGTAAAAGTGCATCTCACTTAAATAATAATAATAATAAAAAAATACAAGTGAGTCACTTAAGTTTTTTATTGTTGCACTATTTAAAAGTAATATCATTGTAAAAGTGAAATCACTTATTTTACAAAAGTGGTTCACTTAAAGCAACTTTCTTGTAAAGTGATTGTCAAAAGGTTCATCTTGGGAAGAGGGGGGTTCTTTTTTTGCTGGACATTCTCTAGCTGCCACGTCACTATTGGGGACATCTTCAACAGTTTCATTGTTCAAGCATAACTTCATCATACAGAGTCAGTTTTCAGTGTCGTTTTTTTTAAACCGCCTATTTTTTCGAGCTCTTCACATCCAGACTATTGGTTTCTTCTTTTACAGCTATTAATTTACAAATATGGCCGCCCCTTGTGATATTCTACTTAACAGTTCCAACTATTTCTCATGGAAATCTCGTATGGAGGATGTTCTACGAAGTAGGGGACTTTTCAGAATTACCTCAGGGAAAGAAAAAGAACCCACTGATGATGATAAGAAAATAAAATGGGCAAATAGATGTGATGAAGCTCGTGGATTGATTGGGATGTCAATCTCTACTGATTTGCGATTCCACATATCTGGAATTGATGAACCTAATGCTGCTTGGAACAAGTTGGAATCTGTGTTTGGTAAACACAATGAAATTCGAGGTCACCAACTCGAAAATGAGTTGATTTCTTTAAATCCAAGTGACTTTTCATGAATTCAAGATTATTTATCTAAGTACAAAACTCTTAAACTCTTATGTGCAGAATGTAAGATTGAGAGGGAAAACAAACAATGCATTTATCATATTCTTTCCAAACTTGGACCTGCATATTATGTTTTTGTATCTACATTTTACTCCATGAAAGCATCCTTGAATGCAGCTAGCTATCAAGAGCCTAGTCTTGAATCCTTTTGTGATTCCTTGATTAGAGAGCAAGATAAACTCATTCATCTTGGAATAATCAACAATGCAGATACATCTGGGAAAGCCTTATCGTCCCAACAGAAAGAAAAGTCCAAGCCTCCCAAGAAACAAAATTTTCGCAATAATAAGTCAAACAAGGGTCCAAAACCCTCTTAGTCAGCTCCTTCTTTAAAAAAATGACAAAGGATCCAAGCCAAAAGGCAAGAAGACTGAGTGTCATTGCAACTATTGCGGGAAAGATAATCATGATGAATCTAAGTGTTTCAAGAAGATGGCAGCCTTGGAAGCAGCAATGAAGAAGCATCACATCAGCCTAGATTCGTCTTCAGAATCTGCCTCTCATGGACATGCACTTTGTGCTTCTGGTTATTCTTATAATACATCTTCTTCTTCTACTTCAAATGAATGGTTCATTGATTCTGGAGCATCTTATCATATGGCTAAGGATCAAGCCATCTTTTCTACTATGCATGAATGTAACACCAAACAAATATTTGTTGGTGATGATAGATCTCTAAGTGTTGTAGGAGCTGGAACAGTTCCAGTAGATAATGGTCATTTTAGTGATGTACTATGTGTTCCAAGAATTTCCTGCAATTTGTTATCAGTCTATCAGATCACTCATTCTGGTGAAGGTAAAACTATGACCTTTACACCTCACCAAGTTGTAATCAAGGATTTTAAAGATCCTCAATAGGTCCTAGCTACCGGAATTGTTGATGATATTACCAGGTTGTACAAGTTTAACAACTTTGGGTTATCACCTTTCCCTTCAGTTTTTGTTGCTCATAGTGATAACTTGAGCAAACTTTGGCATGAGCGATTTGGTCACTTAAATTATCGCTCATTGCAACAACTATGTAAATAAAATATGGTGACAGGTATTCCGATGGTATCTTGCAGAGATGGTGTTTGTTCCGGTTGTGTACTCGAAAAACATCATCAGCACAGTTTTGACAAACGTGCCTCTTGGCACGCCTCGGTTCCCTTGGAGCTTGTGCATAGTGACTTGTGTGGTCCTCTTCCATCTGCTTCCTTTTCTGGTTTCAAATATTTCTTAACTTTCATTGATGATTACACCAGACGCACTTGGGTTTATTTCCTAAAACTTAAGAGCGAAGTATTTAACATGTTCTTGGCCTACAAGGCCCTTGTTGAAAAACAATCTGGTCATCAAATTATTAAGTTAAGATCTGACAATGGAGGAGAATATGTTAACAAACAGTTCACTAATTTTTGCACTGAACAAGGCATCCGACAACAGCACACTGTTCCATATACACCACAACAAAATGGTGTAGCTGAGCGGAAGAACCGCACTTTAAAAGAAATGGCTAATTGTATGATTCAATCTAAGGGACTAAGTCTTCAATTTTGGGCTGAAGCCATTAATTGTGCAAATTACATAGTTAATCGCACCCCCACTAAAGCATTACAAGGTATAACACCGGAAGAAGCATGGAGTAAAACTAAACCTGATGTAAGTCACTTCCGTGTGTTTGGTAGTGAAGCATGGGCTCACATTCCGGATGAAAAACGGAAAGCATTGCAGCCTAAAAGTGAAAAGTGCATATTTGTTGGATATTCTGAAGATGTAAAAGGTTATAGACTTGTTCAACCACATTCTCATGATATAATCATTAGAAGAGATGCTAAATTTGATGAAAATCTCTTGGCCTGCGAGCCTAACTCGACGATTGTGCCATCTTTGGCCTGCGAGCCTGATTCGGCGTTTGTGCCTTCTTCTTCTTCTTCTTCCAACTTCCTTTACAGGTTTCCAACTCCAGTTTCTGATGATGACAGTGAGGATGAAAATCCACCTCCGCCTGCTCATGTTCCTCCAGTTACACTAGCACAAGTGCTTCCTCGATGGGTCCGTTCAACATGTGAAGCAGTTGGTGATCTTGCCGGTGATCCTAGATATCAACGTCGAACACGTTCTCAGTTTCAGCGAGCCTCTTCTCTTTTGGCTCAAGTCTCCGAGAATCATAATCCAAAAACTTTTGCAGAAGCTTCAGGGAATCCAGATTGGGATGCAGCCATGGATGAAGAATATCGTTCCTTAATGGCGAACGATACTTGGGATCTTGTACCTCTTCCAAAAGAAAGAAAACTTGTCAGATGTAAATGGGTCTACAGAACTAAGTATGCATCAGATGGAAGTGTTGAAAGACTTAAGGCAAGGTTAGTTGCCAAAGGTTTTTCCCAAGTTGAAGGGATTGACTACAATGAAACCTTTGCTCCCATCGCAAAAATGAACTCCATCCGCCTTGTTCTTTCCCTTGCAGCCTTACACAACTGGGAAGTCCATCAAATGGATGTCAAGTCTGCCTTCTTACATGGTGATTTACAGGAGGAAATTTACATGGAACAACCTCCTGGCTATGTTCAGAATAACTCTAGCCTTGTCTGCCGCCTTAAGAAATCCTTATATGGCCTTAAGCAAGCTCCTAGAGCTTGGTATGCCAAAATGGATAACTTTCTCCTTAACACTGGTTTTTCTAGATGCCATTCTGACCCCAATGTCTATACCAAGAAAGTAGGAAACCATCTCATCATACTTGTTCTATATGTTGATGACCTTATTCTTACTGGTAGTGACCCTAAGCTTATAACCCATGTGAAATCCAGTCTTAAACAAAATTTTGAAATGTCAGACTTAGGACATTTGCATTATTTTCTTGGTCTCCAAGTCCTGCAAACCAAAGAAGGAATCTTTCTTTCTCAGTCTAAGTATGCTTGTGACCTTCTTCGTCGCTTTCACATGGAAGATTGTACACCAGCCCCTTCTCCCTTCCAGTCTGGAGTCAAACTTTCTGCCACTTGTGCTTCACCTGAAGTCGATGCCACCTTGTATCGTCAGCTTGTTGGTAGTCTCTTATACTTGACTCATTCCCGTCCTGACCTTTCCTTTGCCATTGGTCGAGTTGCCTGTTATATGCAGACAACCTCATGAAAGTCACTAGAAAGCAGCTAAAAGAATACTTCAATATATTCGAGGTACAGTTCAGTTTGGGATTCATTACAATACAGGGGGGAAACCTTTGTTGGTTGGTTTCACTGATTCAGATTGGGTCGGCGATCCTGATGATCGAAAGTCTACTGCAGGTTATGTTTTCAGTCTGGGATCTGGACCTATTACTTGGGCTTGTAAGAAACAACAAGCTCTTGCTCTTTCTTCAGCAGAGGCAGAATATCGAGCAGCAATTAATGCCAGTCAGGAAGCTTTATGGCTTTGACAGATCCTTTCAGAGTTTGGATTCGAGCAGCAGCAGCCTACTCCACTTTGGTGCGACAATCAAAGTGCCATCAAGCTTGCCAAAGATCCAGTTCTACATCAACGCAGCAAACACATTGAGCTACATATGCACTTCATCAGAAATCTTGTTCATGATCGTGTTCTTGAAGTGCTCTTTTGCCCTACAGATTATCAAGTTGCAGACATCTTCACCAAGTCTCTTACAGAAGCGAAGTTTTCTAAACTTCGATCTATGTTAGGAGTTCAGGAACATGTCATTAAGGGGGGATAGGCTCTAATGCCTCCTTCCTTCTCCTAATAGTGTCACTTTTGTAAATCCTTCAATCCTATCCCAAGTTGTTCTTAAGGGGGGATGTTAGGATATTTAGACACTTAGGAGTTAGTTAAGATCAACTTGTGTAATATATCCGTTAGGGATAGTGTGTTTCTTTAGTATGCATTAGTATGCATTTGTAAATACTTAATCCGACGGTCACGATATGTTCCCGACATAGAGTGATCCGACGGCTCAACTTCTCTTAGATCAAACCTAACCTTCATCCGTGGCTTAACACCCGATTGGTCCATGATCTCTATTTAAAGAGCATGGAGGGTCATTGTTTAGTTGATCGATTATGAGAAGCTCATTTGTAACTTTCTTTCTTTGCATAATAAATTGTCCCGTAGAAGCTATTTGGCCAGGGCCGTGGAGTGTTTCCCTCAAGAGGGTCTAAACCACGTCAAAACATCGGTGTGTTGATCTGTGATCTGTTTGTGTGAAGTGGTTGCTCTTGGTGTTCGGTCCTTTGGTAGTACCCTGTGTACCCGAACAAAAGGTACATGGGGATCTGATCTTCGACTTGTAAAAGTTTCAGATCCGAAAACTTCGCCAAAACGTATTTATAGCGAAAGTGCTACAATGACTGGTTTTTGCTATATCAAGCCCTAGCATCGTAAATGCAACAAGTGTCATACATGCCATATCATGCCTTCTTTCAGGCTAGCTCTGATACCATGTTAAATTTTCAGAATTTACTTCAATCTGATATAGGATCTTAACTGAGAGAACAATATGTACAGCAAATCTACAGCATATCAATCATGGACACAATAATGCAAGCACACAAGAGACACAGAGTTTACTTGGGGAAAACCATAAAGGTGAAAAACCCCAATAACTTCCTCAGAGATAGATAGAGCAATGATACAACCAAAATACAAGAGATAGTCTTCTCCTAGCAGCAGAGCCTCCTCCTCCACAAGTGCGCCACTCTCCAAAGTGTGAGTGAGAGAATAGAATGTGTGTAAAATGAGAGAGACACACTCTCTATTTATACACTAACTTGACTTGACCTTTACTCAACTAGATCGGCCTCAACTTAGCCACTTAACATAATGCTGACTAGGCCGACCCCCACTAGGGTGGTCTAATAACCCTTTGACCCACATGGTCGACCCCCAATAGGGTGGTCTAATAACCCTTTGACCCACATGACTTATATAGGGCCGACCCCAACAAGGTGGTCTAATAACCCATCAAGTATAAGTTACAACACTTACAATATAAATGACGACACTTCCGTATAGAGGAATAATAACATCTCTATAGGAATACAATATACATATATGTGAAATACATTCTGAAGTTACATATACATCAACATAGTTCTCATATAAAAGCAAACTATTATCTCTATATTGAAAATTGTGCATCTTAGCCATACTAGGCATATAATTAGGCATTTTTAGATTACTTTAATTCAATTTTTTGTTAAATCACAAGATTGCTATAATTTTATTTTTAGTGCAAAATTGGGTAGAAACTTTAGTTTTTGTTAGTTTAGAATTGGATTAGGTTGTGTGTCCAACACTTAGATAAAGTTTTGCATCATTTTCCATGCAAAATTTCAATTATTAGGTCACGTTTTGCTTCTTTTTGCATATTTATTAGCAAAATTATTCATGAAAACATTTATTTTGATGAAGTGTTATTGATCAGTTTTTTTATTGTTAGCTGACCTCTAAACTCACTAGGTATTATCCCCTTGAGATTAGGAATCACCAACCTGAAGTGTAGGGAAATAGTGCATGCTAATAGTGCACTATTTCTAGTTTCCTTTGGACTAGATGGTTGCAAGCATTAGCAATGTGGTTTTGTGAAAAATAGATGGGTTTAGGGTCTTTGACTATGGCCAATAAATTAAAGTAAAATAGGTCACAAGCCCTTAAGAAGAGGGTTTAGTGCTAATTTTTTTCTCTTGAAACTTGTTGAGGTGAGAGAGTTTTATATGGTTATTATTTTATGTTAAAATCATGCATCCATAATTTATTGTTGTAGAAATTTCACCTCTCAAATAGACTTTAAGCTATGCACAAATAATCTCACTTCAATATTTAATCTCATTCAACTAACTGTTGCAAATAATATTATGCCCATGAACCATTTGAACTTAAAGCATAATTAGAAGTTCTACCATTTAAAATTCAGAGTAGAAAACACATTCATCACATAACATTTCAGACACATATTTTAGCCAATATGGCCCAGGAAAAACCCCAACTTGGGGAAAATCTGTGAGAGGAAGAATGAGAGTATTTATTTCTTTAATCAACAGGAAATGTACAACAATATTTATGATAGAGAAATCACTTATCTCAATCGCTAGAAGGTAGCCACCAATTCTTGAAATTCCGGGACATAATTTCTGCTCATTCTGAACATTACATCAACATTGGAAACCGTGCCAATCTCAGGCTGTACGGTTAGTCAACAAACACAATCACCATCTTGATTTCTGTGCACATTGAAATTGTCTTTTACCTTGGTCTGCGTTCTCTCTGCAACAACAACAAGTAAGATGGAAAATCGTGATAATTCTATAGGGAAACTCGTGCCCTCCTGAAGCTTTGAAACTCATGCCTCAAATAGAATTAAACCGGCATTTAATGCAGCATTAAATGACCTCAAAATTCATTCCAAACACAACCAAACTCGTGCCCAACCTATTCCTTGAAACTCATGCTCATTAATTGTGATGTATGGTCTGGTTTTTCTATTGTACCTGCACCTTGGAATTCATGCCAGTGGTCTTCTTCCTCTCCTCTCAAACTCGACTTGCTCCAAATCTCTTGGATTTCATGTCTCACCAAAAAATCTCTTTTTGGATGCTCAACAATGGTAGAGGGAGTGCCTTTTAATTCAAATTCCTTGTCTTTTGGTTTTCCTCTCAAGAGTAGTTGAATGGTCATCTAATCCAAGGGCCCACATTGGTTTAGATCAATGGATGAGAATAAATGCTCTTTAATTCTCTCCATTAATTAATTTTATTCAACCACCACTTAAATACATTAAAATTCACTTTATAACTCTATAGTGAATTAATTGCTCATCTCTAGCAATTAATACAAGGGTCATGCCACTTTTCCCTCTCTTAATTACTTAGGAAAAAAAATGCTAGGGGAACACTTCCTTAGTACAAATTTCAACACTCCCCCTTACCAAGGAAGGTGTGCTCCCTCACTACAAACCTATCCCTGAAGAAGATGTGACTGCTTCCCCACCAAAGTTGGTAAGCTGCTCATGTGCTTCTTGCACCATATGAGAATCTGTTCATGTGATTCTCACACAATATCAGAGATGCCCACCCTTTCTAAACTCTATCTAGAAAGGTCAAATAAAATTTCCCTTCATGTTAGACATCATCACATGAAGGACATCTTGAGCTGCATGGCTCAATGCTTCTGCTTCGCGCGGGGAGACCTTCTGGCATATCCTTTGCCAAAACCACACTCCAATTCACACTGTCAGCAGTAGAATCTCCCCCAGTCTCTAGAATCTATCCCGCATCCTGAACTGATGCCTCATGTCGGGACATCTCATCTCGCTCATCCATCAATGATAAGTCATACCGGCTGACCCTCTTTCCAGCACTGGAGGAAGTAGCCCCCCACTGACTCCTCTGAATAGAGGACAGACTACTCGGTACCACAATAATATCTATAGAATATCGCTCTCTCCTCTAAACTATGGAATGGCTACTCAGTGCCACATCAATCATGAAAGAATCTCATTCACCGCCTGTCTTAGAATCAAGACCTGTTATCCACCTAGATCCATCTGTTGTAGACTGACCATGCACTACATACTCTCCATCTCTTCGATGACCTATCAACACAGGGTCAACCGGATCCACTCCCAATACATAAATGAAAATGTGTTCACTCTTGAACAATATTGCATATCCTGCACCCTCCAAGGCTGGAATTGAATGCCTACTATCCTGCACCCCTTGAACATAGAGTACTTATGAAATCTCCAAGAGCTAGAATTGTCCTCATCCCAATCCTCTGACTGTGTGAAATGTCCCATCTTTGTCCTGTGTGAGCTAATATGGAATAGTCTCAATAGTGAGGAAGTCATCTCACCTCCCAATCATGTGATTGTAACAAGAACTATCCAAAATCCACTTCTCAGCATCCACTGGTCCGCTACTACCGTAACTCAAAACAGTTGGGCAAGAGAGAACTCTTTCTCAAACTGTGCAGTGTACCTTTCTATCTCTCCTATAGCTGCAACTTGTTCCTCCTTCTCATGCTTGCCCCTCTTCTTCTTAGGACATTGGCCAGCATAATGGCCAAAATCATTGCATGCATAGCACATGAATCTACTCATGTCCCTCTTCTTCTCATCTCTCTGTTGCTTGCCTCGCCTCTTTGTTGCTTGGCACCTCCTATAGGTCCCTTCTTGGACTCCTTGCCTTTGGATAATAAGGAAACATTCTCCTCATCCTCCTTACTATTTGAAGAGCTCCCCTGCACAAATCCTCTCCAATTCTCCTCCTGCACAAAGTCATCCCATATACGATCCCAAGAAGGCATGTTCTCTCTAGAAACAATAGCCTCCACAAATACAACCCATGGCTTGTTCACGCCATTCAAGGTTTTCTGCACTAGCTTGCTACCATCCACCACCTCCCCAACTGTTGCTAGATCATCCCTCACCTGAGTAATCCTAGTAAGGTAGGAAGTCACATTCTCATATTCTACCATCTGTATGCTCTTCAGCTTTTCTCTCGGTACCATCTTTCAATTTTCTTTCAAACTCTAGTGCAACTTGGTTAAGGCATCCCACATGAGATAAGATCGTGTCTTAGAGGAAAAGTGTGGGATCACATGATCCTTCACCGCATCAAGTATTATCCTCTTCTCCTTGATGTCCTTCTTATTGAAGGATGCCAACACTGTTGCATCAATGGCTACGGTGACTTGAACAGGATTTGCTTGAGTGTTTTTAACTACCTCATCCCATAGTTCATTCTCTTGTAAAATTAACATTATCCTTGCATTCCAAGGAGTGAAGTTGGCTACCCCATCCAACCTATCCTCCAACCTCAACTTTGTGGCCATCTCACTGAAAATGTAAGTCCAACATTGACTTTGATGAACAAAATAACTCTTCCTCTGATATCTGAAAATCACTGACTGTAAATCTACCCTCTCTTCTCAATAGGGCTCTAATACCATGTAGAAATTTCACTTCTCAAACAGACTTTAAGATATGCACAGATAATCTTAGTTCAATATTTAATATCATTCAACTAACTACTGAAAATAAGATTATGCTCATGAACCATCTGGACTTAAAGCACAATGAGTTGTTATACCATTTAAAATTCAGAGAAGAAAACACATTCATCACATAACATTTACATAGATTTTAGCCAATATGACCCAGGAAAAACCCCAACTTGGGGAGAGAAAGAGTGAGAGTATTTATTTCTTTAATAAACTGGAAATATACAACAATATATATGACAGAGAAATCACTTATCTCAACCCCTAAAAGGCAGCCACCAATTCTGGAAATTCTGGGATAGAATTTCTGCTCATTCTCAACATTACATCAACATTGGAAACCATGCCAATCTCATGTTGTACGGTCATTTAACAAACGCAGTCACCATCTCGATTTCTATGCACATTGAAACTGTCTTCTACCTTGGTCTGCGTGCTCTCTGCAACAACAACAAATAGCATGGAAAATCGTTCCAATTATGTAGGGAAACTCGTGCCCCCTAAAGCATTGAAAATCATGCCTCAAACACAATTAAACCAACATTTAATGCAACATTAAATGACCTCAAAATCTGTGCTAGACAACACCAAACTCATGCCCAACCTCTTCCTCAAAACTCATGCTCATTAATTGTGTTGTACGATCTGGTTTCACTGTTGTACCTACGCCTTGGAATTCATGCCAATGGTCTTCTTCTTCTCCTCTCAAACTCGACCTGCTCCAACTCTCATAGATTTCATGTCTCACCAAAAACTCTATTTTTGGATGCTCAACAATGGTAGAGGGAGTGCCTTTTAATTCAAATTCCTGCAAGGGTAGTTGAATGGTCATCTAATCCAAGGGCCCACATTGGTTCAGATCAATGGATGAGAACACTTCGTGATTCACTTTAGTTTTAGCTTCATAGTGATAAACTTTGTAGTTTGCACTGCATAAACAAGAACACATTCATTTTTCTGGATTCCCATTATTATCTCTATTTTTTACAAGGATTTTAAATATAGCTCACATTATATATATATATATATATATATATATATATATATATATATCATCATCATTCTAAAATACATTTGTATACTATTTTTTCCATATTCTTTATATCTTCACCCATATGGAAAACAAATTATATAGTGCAAAAATGATTGATCATGTTAAGACACTCAAACCCAATCTAACCAAGGTACACACACTAACAAAAAAGGGATTGATTATGTTAAGACCCTCAAACATATAATTTAAGGGCACTTTATCAATTTAAAAATATATAAAATATGCAAAAATAGTGACACAAAATTGATTATTATCTACAATTTCATCATCTAAAAGCAAAAGCATGTATTATAACACAAGACTATTAAAACAATATAACTTGTTATACAAACTTTCCATAAATAGACTTGTTATATATTAGAAATTCAATTTCTTAGGGTTTTTTTTTTTACACCATATTCTAATAAGTTGTACATGTACCTAGAATAATTCCTCTTCATCAACAAATTGTTGCTTAGATTTCCATTACATTTAACACATCATGAAAGAATTACTAATTTGCACCAATTCTTATGATAATAATAATAATAATACAGTTTAAATATTGCAATAGTAGAACTATAGTTAGAATTACAATAACAATGCATCACCCTAAGCCCAAGCCCATGCCCAAAACCATTATGAATTTGCAGCCATGATATTCTACCTTATCATATGAATCATAGTTAGCAAGTTCGAATTCTCGTTGACATCTAAATGTTTATAAGAAAGAAAATTGACGATTCCTGCAAATATCATAATAATCATAGTTACCAAGTTTGAATTCTCATTGATATCTGAATGTTTATAAGAAAGAAAATTTGTGATTCTAATAGATAGCTTGATTTAATGAGCATAAACCAATTTGGAATTTAAGCTCGATTTACACAGACATCTAGACAACTTGATTTATGCAAATAATAATTTGGAATTTAGATTCCCGTGCTCTAGACAATTTGGACAAATGGAGTTTCTGAATATTTGAGCGAATTTGATAACTATGATGTGAATCACTAGTATAGAAGAATGATTCGACCAAATTTGATAATTATGATGTGAATTAGTAACATAGAAGAATGCCTTGGCAAGGCCAAACTTGGAACCTCATAGTCACATTGTTTGAGTGTAGAGCTTGTAAAATCCTAAGGCCATAAAATACCAGTTGTTGTAATTCTTATTGTATGGCATATGTTTGAAAAACATAATCGTCAAGACAAAATTTAATTTAATTGTGTGACACGTTTATTTTTCCAATTCACACAAACAATCTTGTGGTGGTTCATGTAAATACTTATTGAACTTCTCCCGCAGGGGTGTAGCTCGACTAGCGATTCGCTTGAAAATGAGATGATATGTTATAATAGAGATCACGAGTTCAAAACACCCTGACTTACACATGCCCCATGCTTGCGGGCTGTGTGGATGCACCTAGGGGTATAGTGGTATCGGATGAGGTTGGACCCCTAGACCCCATGTCACGCAAGTACCAGCTCCATCCCGGTTGTCGATTCCCCAAGTGCAAAAAAAAACTACGTATTGAGCTTCAAGTATCCGCGAGATGAGTTATCAAGGAAGGCCCCTCGTGGTTTGAGGAAGAGCTGAGGTCGATTTCAATTTGGAGGCAGACCCGTGGATGAAAGCAACACAATGCTAACTATAGAAAGCAATTGTTAGTCGCTTGAACACACCACCGGATCAGGGATTGTTGATGAAATGGGAAGATCACAATTGCCGATGAAGATCATTGATGCACAGTGTTGGTGTAGATCTGTTGCAAATGAATTGTTGAAAATCACTCACATCTACACCAATTTTACAATAATATATTACCAAATAAGCCAAAAGAAATATGGATTTGTTGCTTTCAATACTTTTCCAACATTTATGTTCTCACTGTTATAGTGTTTCCCATAAGCTATTAGGGGTTTATTTGCAACAAATTAGGGTCTTATCAAAGTTGGAGCATTAAAGATACTTTTTAAAAATGGCTCTAAATATTTTTTTATTAAAAATCAATTATAAAATAACCAACAAAATTCAAGACGTTGATACCCACATTGCATACTTTTAATAAATCAACTGTGAGATAAGTTAAAAATAAAATAAAAACATGCTTTTTATTGTATTTCAAAGTATGCAGTGTGGGTATTTTTTGGATGCAGAATTTAATTCCACATCCATCTAGCACACTTGAAATTTAAGTAAACCTACAAGGATATAAGTTGAAAATACAAGAAAAACAGTTTTATTTTTCTTTCCCTTCAAAATTCAAAATTTTTATTTTAATGTTTTCCTTATGAGGCATATTTTAGGCCTCAAAATTTCTCTAATGAAGTCATATCTCAATGGGGTTATGCGACACACATTTAGGGATTGCTATTCCATAATTTATGGTAAATCCATGATTTAGAAGTTTGCTATCTTACCTTTACGAGGCATTGCATGTGCAAATGGTGTCTAATGATGCTAGAAACTTGGACTTCTACCAAGATAGGAACTTGAAGGAATCTTACTGGTTCAAAAACTATTTTCAAAGAAGTGTTTGAAGAATGTTTTTGTTGTTTTAGGTTTGATGTGTTTATAGTCAAAGTGCTTTTTTTTAGTGAGTTTTGATTTTAGAAATGTAAACCTTAAGAGATGGCGCTAGAATATAATTACTAACTTAAACTAAAAGATAGGGTTTCTAGTTAGGTTTTAGGGTTTTAGACAAATATCACTTCCTATACTCTACATAAGAGAGATAATCATGTTTATCATGTTGTAACTTGTGAAGCAATTTTCATAATATAATAGTGTGCTCGTGTTTATTCTTCACCATGTTTGATTATGTTCTTCCACCCTATCTAGGGTTTTGACATTTATGTGGAGAGAGATTACCAAAAGGGAAGCTCCTAATAGAAGCGACAATGCCTTTTTACTTGATGCATGGTATAGTCACCACCCCAAATCAAATATTACTTTTGGTTATGCATTACGCAAGTCAAGTTGAATATTTGACATTTAGCCAAGCACATTCGGACAATCATGTGCAGTCAAATTTTATTATAATGTTTGATTTTGCTACAATTATTCTTAAATTGGTGCTATGAGAGGATGGTACTATAGACCATATTTATCTAAAAGAGCTTCTTAATGATGTTTTTAATGTATTGCATAAATGCACTAGCATCAAATGTTGTAACATGTACCTTAAAATCAATGTTACTTTTATCGTGTCGACCAATGTATCATTGAGGTTGTGAAATATAATTGATAAGTAATATTGAGAAAATACCGAAAAATATCGACAAACTTAAAAAATACAAAAATATTCCTTTTTATTTTATTTTTTTAATCTAAAGCTACACCGACATCAAATAAAAAATTTGTCACATAAATACGAAAATAAAAATGATATGATAGATTTCAAGTGATACATCACACATCGATATTGAATTCTAATGTCTTTCGTAAGACCTAAGCCTAGACAAGCTAGTGGAAGAATTGTAAATCTTGTCAATCTTAAAATCCTAAAAACGAATGTCTATTGAATTTTGAATTGAATAGATTATGAAATATCCGTTCTCTATATAAAGTCCAATGAAATTGGAACTAGTCACAAATATCCCAAAAGAATTAATGATAACAGTTAAAAAATTAAGTAAAAAGATAAAAATGAAGATTACGAAAAATGTTAACTTTTACTTTAATGATTTATATTCCCAATGATTAGTAAGATGGCAAATTCATCAAAGCTCAATCCTCTATCTTTGTTTTTCAAAATGAGGATAAAACACCAAAGATGGGGTTATAAAGCAAATATTGACATTGGTAAGGTGATATATTCCTTATTTCACAATGTGTTCCTAAAATATCACTATATTTTCAATTTATCAAGATTATATTGTGAATTATAAAGTATTATGTTTTTTTCTTATGATAATATTAACTCTTAAAATATCAAATAATATATCACTATATTACCAATATTATTGTGATATTTGTAACATTGTTTAAAATAAATATAAAGCACATAAATAAGTAAATGTAAAAATGTTATAATAAATGAGACAAGATATGGGGCATTTATAAAATTAAATGGAAAAGTAGTAGTTAATAATATTCTAATCATTGTAAATTTATGCAACTATTTAATGTGAAATATGCATGATCTACTACATATTATTCAATCATCATTAATACAAGAAGTATTAGACATTGTGTGGTCCTTCTAGAACCTTAGGAATTAAATGGATATATCATAAATAAATCAGTCGATAATTGATTTTTGTCTATATAAAGATTTATTATTTGTGATTGTAATATACAATATTCTCTTCATACTAGTCATGAAAAAAGATTTTAACATTTCTTTAGAACTTTAGTTTTTCAATTTAAAAAAAATTGCTAATTTTTATGTTTTTATTTTCATCACTATTTATTTTTATTTTTTGTATTTTAAATTATAAATTTCTTATTTAGTTTTTCCATTCCTTTGTTTCAACTCATTTGAAATAAGTTTTTGGTAAATTTAATTTGAAAATTGTTATTCATTTCTTTTTATATATTTGAAAAACATTTCACTAAAGTATTGTTTTTATATGCAAATATTGGTGTCTTTGCATCATTGAGAGTAATTGTTAATAATAATATAAATAACACAAATTCATAATACTATGAACTAGAGAAAACTTTGACTATGGAAAGAAATATCGAAATAATATATTATTAATCATATTAACATTGACTTTAACAAATAGCTCAATGGGTTAGCTCGAGTGGTTGAGTATTGTGAATTGTAAGCAGTATATCATAGGGTCAAGTCCCCGGGCTAGCTACCTCTATAAAGATTATGGGTATCACTTGGTGTTCCTATTAGGTTAGGTTGCTGAAACTGCAATCGAATGGTTTACCTTAAGTATCATCCTCAAAATGAGGGGAAGTGCTTAAAGGATTTCCTATAAAGTGCATTTCATCCATATGTGTGTCATTCAATGTCCTTGTCGGGTTAGGTTTCCAAAAGTACAATCAAATGGTTTATCTCAGGTACCATCCTTGAAATAAGGGGGGTGTGCTCAAAGGGTATCCCATGTGCATTTCAACTAAGTATGTGTTTGTGTTTTGGAAATGACAATTCAACTACAATGGTTTACAAAAATTAATTATATTATTTGTTAATCTTTGCTCCATTTGGTTCATGATCTACAAATCATTATAGCATATTTCTTTTCGAGAATAAAACATAATTTCTGACAATCGATTTGTTTACATCCATTTAATAGAGTTCCCCTTACCTTTATATTTTATGGTTGTTGAAGCCTTGGGTTATCTCCTATTTAATATTGCTCCTTAAAGATGATTCTAGATAGATTGTTAACAAACATTTTTCTAACTAGCTTTCTTCAAATCTACATAAATAAAAACCACCATTTACATCTTCATCTCCAATCTTCATTTGATCACATACTTTGATTCCTTGAGGACTTTTAATAATGGTGTATATTTTTTTACGCAAGTTATATGCTTAAATATAACATTGATTTCCTACTCCATGCAAATTTGGGATATTACCTTCGATATCTATGGGCTCTTTTCAATGTTTGTTTCTATTCAAAGTTCGTTTAACATATGTTGAAGAAACTTTAGATGGTTCATAACAATTTATTGTAACTATCAACCACCCATGCAATACCAATAATATCTATGCCATGTAAACCTAGTCCAACCTTAGAAACCACATAATCTCCATGGGCTCTTTCCAATATTTGTTTCCATTCAAAGTGAATCCAACACTTTAAAATGTTTACCTAATTCTTAAAGAGTCATTATGAACATCAACCACCCCTACAATACTAAGAAGATTTATGCCATGTAAACCTACTTCAACCCTAGAAGCCCCAATGGTGTCACAAATCATTTTCACCAATTTTTTTATGCTCAATTATCAACTAGATCCAATGCTAGTTAGAGAGCCACAACCTAACCTAACCTAACACCCCTATCATTTCAAGAACCAACATCAATGCAAGTGTTTGTAGCAAGTGGAAGAAACAATACATTTATGCAACGAGACTAAAACCTTAATGGACAAAATGGGAGTTCTTCCCCATAATAAAGGCCCAAGTACCTAGATCCCAAGACCTTAATGGACAAAATGGGAGTTCTTCCCCATAATAAAGGCCCAAGTACCTAGATCCCTGCCTGCTTAGAAGCTACTGGAACGACCCCTCTAACAAGTAACTCTCTACATTTCTCCCTTCGTTGTAAAATCTAACTAACTAGAGAAGGCAGCAATCGATGAGGTGAGATTGGACAAGCGAAACATGGTAACTACCATCTTATGATTACCCCTTGCCTCGATTATTTTTCCCCACTTATTACCCCTTCCCTAGATTAGAACCCACACACTACTTACAAAATGATGGCTCTATTAACGTGGATTGAGATCATAAAGTGTGTGAGAGCATACCACTATCAACATCTTATGAAATGATAAATGTATACCTCAAGTTATATAAAAAGTTTAATGTGTATCACCAAAAGGAAATATATAAAAATACAGTTGGGATTTTATGGTAGCCTATATGAATCATATATTATTAAAATGTTATAAATTTGAATACATGGACTATAATTATTTATTTATCTTCTAGATCCTTGATCTTTTTCATTAATGTTTATTATGTCATTGGAAAAAATTATATAACTAATTCATAAACTATCATGGATATTCCATTGGAATGGTTCATCATAACAACTTAATTCATTGTGTTAGCTTAATTCTACGGAATGATAAATAAACTAGAACTAGAAAAGAAAAAAATAGAGCAATAATTTCACATCCACACAAACAATACAAGATATACTCTGGGAAAACTCACTATGGTGAAAAACACAACCAAAATCAAGAACTATGCCTTGCTCTTTTCTTCTCCAACATGCAATGCAAATACAAAGAAAGTGGTACTCACTATGGATTTACCTCTAACAATGTGGCTTGCACGACTACTACAGGATCTCTCGCTTCCATTGTTATGCTCTAATATCCACTCCCTTATTGTTGCTCAACTATGGAACAATATAATAACATCATCGTAATGAAACACCTCCTCCTAACAACCCAATATTTAACTTAGCCCGATAGTAATCTAGGATTAGTTTTAGGGTTTGTACATGCCTCAACTCTCAATTAGGATTAGGGTTTTGGACCCTCTAGAATGTTCTTGAAAGTCCACATGTGTGAGGAATGAGAGCTAACGTAAAATTGACTCGCTACTATGGTGGTCAACTGGATAGGTCAACTTGCGGGAGGCATAACTTCCTCATACGGACTTTGATTGAGCAGTTCTTGCACCGTTGGAAAGGTCTCGAAGTGAACAACATCAAGAGTGTGGGAGCTATGCCTACAAAATTTTGGCCCCAAAAAACATCATTTTTCAAACGAACATTAGAAGGTTATGGACCCCAAATCTGCAAAGTAAGACCTACCCCTAAAATGGACCCTACAAGCCAATTCATCAAATTTTTCCACCTAGCACCAAAATATATGACAAATTATATATATAGATCCATTTCAAATCACACCTTTCCTTTTGGGAGGCTTTTGGTCCTCATAATCTCATACTAAATGAGGTGAGGAAACTTTTCCTCTACCTTCTCCCGATAGTACCATTGGCATTGCTTGGAAGTTGTCCTTCCAACCAAATCTAACAAAGGTCATGCTCCCCCTGTCTAGTAGTACTTGACGTCTTCTACAAAATTGTGCCTTTTTCCAACTCTGCTTGAGCATCAGGTGTCAAGTGATGAATATGGTTGTCTATGGTTGTCATGGATGACAACATTAATGACAAAGGATAAACACGATTGATTTCATGGACATGGATGAAGCAGCATGATGACTTGGCATGAAGTATGATGACTTGGACAAGCCATGGTGGACAAGGTGATGGGCATTGGAGCCATTGGCACATCTAATGAGCCAAATGACCCATTCTGTGGTCATTTGGAGTTGGTCCAAATACCCTAGACAAACATGATGTGAATGGCAAAGAAACAATGACAAGGGTCAAACACTTGAAGAGCAAGCAAGCATTGGATAAGCAAGATAAGTGGCAAAAGCTAAATGGACATGAATATCAAGCATGGATGGACAAATTGAAAAAATAGAGAAGACATATGCCAAGAAAGCGTGAGCTTGCAGGCATGCTTCATAAGGCATATGCGGGCATGAGGAAAGAACAATGCGGGCATTTGGACACACTTGGACATAATGTATGATGAACCCAGGGCTTGTGAAACTTAATGGTCATGTGTATATATATACTTGAAGAAGACCTCAAGATTGATGGAGAATTGATACTTGTTGAAGTCCAAAACCCACAACAGCTTCTTGAAGTATTAAACAAATATATAAGCTGAAAAGTCGACCTAGCGAAAAATAAAATATTCACTTTTAAATTTACTTTATGGCCCAGCACAATCCATATTGTCGGCCCAGTCAAACAATGTTGCAAATCAAGAGTCAAAATATTTTTGCAAGGTCGGCCCAGTCCAAAAGGGAACAAAACATTTAAAAAACTTATTATTATTATTTGTGCTCAAGCAAGGTTGGCTCAAGAAAAAAAATCCATGCTAAAACCTCCGCAAGAGCAGCAGGAGCAGAGACAGTGAGGGAAGTAGAGGAACAGCAGCAGTAGCAATGGAGCAGCTGTAAAATAATTATTACCTTTATCTTTTGGGCTTCACTAGGGCAGCAGATTGATGAAGACTTGAAGCATGGTTGAAGATATAGCTGCAGTATGATAAAGACTTCTCATTTCTAGGCAGCAACATGGGTAGTTTGATGTGGATAATATGAATGAAAAGAATGATGAAGTTATGCTAAGGACATGACTAATGACAGCATGACATGTTTTGTACAATGAAGATATACACTTTGATGTATGTATGAAGTTTAGAGGAAGAGATATGTGTTTTGGTGTAATGTGTTGATTCGGAATGAAGACATGCTTACATACAAAATGATGATGAAGTACTTGTGGACAGTACTATGATAATGTGCTGGGATTGATGGACAATGTGTTGATGTACCTAAGTAATTGAGGAAACAAACTAGGGCTTTTTGTTTGTTGATGTATGTAATTTACAGACTTGAGAAAAGTCTGATTGATCACTTGAAAGATTGTATTATTGGGGGTGTTGTAGCATCCCAGTCAGTTGTAGTTGACTAAACCATTCTGGTGGGTGGTGCCACCTTATGGGTTGTAGCCCATACTGGAGATTGAAGTCTCCAATTATATCAAATTTACAAAGCTAGATCTTGTGCAATGTGTTGATGTCGATGTGTTTAAGTTGATAATTCAATGATGAATATGATATTGATGTGAATGAGAAATAATGTTTTAAGATTTAAAGTTTGAAGAAATAGAAATTTGGATTTAGTGTAGGCTCACTGATTCACCCCCCCCTCTCAGTGAGCCATTGTGTCTAACATCAAGTCCTCTATGGTAGGTAGGACTTGCTCCTCCTCCTAATCTAACATGCAAGGCTCATAGAGTTTTAATTTTTCCACATTCACTGTAAATGCGCATGTATGGTGGTCGACTGAGGTTGTAGGTGTTATCTCCGACATTCTCCAATACCTTAAAAGGGCCATAACACAAAGCCTTGATCTAGTTTGCAGGACCCTGTAGTCTTTCCTTATTCAGTTGTAACCAAATTTTATCCCCCACTTTGAATAATTTATCAACCTTGTGCTGGTCATGTCTAGCCTTGTACTTTCCCTGTGACTTCTTCAATGTCTCTTGTACTTGCAAATGGATTTGTCTAATCTTATCAATGAATTTCTCAGCACTTAATGCTTTACTTGTGATGTCTTCCCTCGCGCCCCTTTATTGTCCATATACAACATCTAGAGGTGAAGGTGGCAAATATCCAAAACAAGTTTCAAAATGGCACCTACCAATGGAAGTGTGGATTGCTCTATTATAAAAGTGTTGAATATATATTAGATTTTCATCCCAAGTATTTGGATGCTTCTAATTATAACCAATCAAAAGTTACACCAAAGTCTTGTTGACTACTTTTATCTACCCATTTGAATGTGGATGGAATGTTGTAGATCTCTTCAACTTAGTGTCTATCTTCTCCCAAAGTATAGTCGAAAAGGCACTAAGAAATCTAGTGACCCTATCTGAGATGATGCTCCTTAGTATCCAAAAGTGCACCCAGACCTACTAAAAAAACATGTGAGTCACTTCTTGTCTTTTGATGGTCTTTTTTTACAAGGCATAAGAATGCACATCTTGTTGAATCTGTCAACTACCACAAATAAATAATCACATCTCTTCCTAGTGGTTGGTAATCCACCCACAAAGTCCATGGAAATGCTTTCCCAAGGTCGAGTAGGTACCAAGTAAGGGATGGTATAGACCTTGCTTTCTATTATTGGGTTTTGTTGGCACAACAAAGTATGTATCCTCTAAAATATTGTGTTGTTCGCGTACACAGGGTACTACCAAAGGACCGAACACCAAGAGCAACCATTTCACACAAACAGATCACAGATCAACACACCGATGTTTTGACGTGGTTTAAACCCTCTTGAGGGAAACACTCCACGGCCCTGGCCAAATAGCTTCTACGGGACAATTTATTATGCAAAGAAAGAAAGTTACAAATGAGCTTCTCATAATCGATCAACTAAACAATGACCCTCCATGCTCTTTAAATAGAGATCATGGACCAATCGGGTGTTAAGCCACAGATCAAGGTTAGGTTTGATCTAAGAGAAGTTGAGCCGTCGGATCACTCTATGTCGGGAACATATCGTGACCGTCGGATTAAGTATTTACAAATGCATACTAATGCATACTAAAGAAACACACTATCCCTAACGGATATATTACACAAGTTAATCTTAACTAACTCCTAAGTGTCTAAATATCCTAACATCCCCCCTTAAGAACAACTTGGGATAGAATTGAAGGATTTACAAAAGTGACACTATTGGGAAAAGGAAGGAGGCATTAGAGCCTATCCCCCCTTAATGACAAGTTCCTGAACTCCTAACATAGATCGAAGTTTAGAAAACTTCGCTTCTATAAGAGACTTGGTGAAGATGTCTGCAACTTGATCATCTATAGGGAAAAAGAGCACTTCAAGAACACGATCATGAACAAGATTTTTGATGAAGTACATATGTAGCTCCATGTTTGCTGCGTTGATGTAGAACTGGATCTTTGGCAAGCTTGATGGCACTTTGATTGTCGCACCAAAGTGGAGTAGGCTGCTGCTGCTCGAATCCAAACTCTGAAAGGATTTGTCGAAGCCATAAAGCTTCCTGACTGGCATTAACTGCGGCTCGATATTCTGCTTCTGCTGAAGAAAGAGCAAGAACTTGTTGCTTCTTACAAGCCCAAGTGATAGGTCCAGATCCCAGACTGAAAACATAACCTGCAGTACATCTTTTTGCATTCTAGACCAATACGCATACCTTTGTAAGTTAACAACTGTCTTCCCAACACCAAAATGCCCTGCAACTTTGGAGGTGTGCACCTCTCTAATAAGTTGCAATCTTTCACCTTACAAATCCAGAGCTTGTCTAGCTTGTAGAGTAACCCATTTTGGAGATCATAGCTAGCCTTATTGTCATTTTCTTCTACACGAAATTGGCCTTGTATTGTTGAAACACCTTCTTGAAGTCCTCGTCTTCTGTGTATCCCTCTTTATATGCATCATGGGTAAAATGTTCCTTGTGCATAAGAGTCTTCAAAGATGTAATCTTGGATGAAATTGTTACAAAAACCTTGTCCATTTGTAATGGTTGGTTTGCTGCAACTTACTATGGGCCTACAAATACTCCAGTGGTTGGTGATATATTTGGATAATGATTTCCTTGCCCATCAAATAGTGCCTCCACTTCTTAACAGCTTGGCCAAGGTTTAGAGTTCATTATCATAGGTAGGGTAGTTTAGGAGTCCCCCATGAAGCATTTCAAAATGATAGCATATCGATATACTTCCTTGATCAAAATTGCTCAAATAGCATACCCACTTGCATCTGTCTCCACTTCGAAAGGCTTCTACAAGTTAGGCAATGCGATAACTTGTGCTTGACTAATATTTTGTTTGAGCTTGTCGAAAGTTTTATGTTGATTCCTTCCCCAGTGGAAACTCTTACTACTCGTTGTTATGGCGTGGAGTTGTGCGGCCAGCACTAAAAAGGAAGTGATCATGTAGGTACTCTGATGTCCCAACAAAGATCCCAACTTCAGTGAGTAGGAACTAGCCATCTTATAATGGCTTCCATTTTTACATGGTTTATCTTGAGTTCCCCTCCATCGATCACTTACCCTAAATACACCAATGAATGCTGAGCAAACTCACATTTCGTTAGATTAGCCAACAACTGGTGTTTTTCTAGAGCCACTATCACTTGCCTGAGATGTGAAATGTGCTCCTCCTAGGTAGAGCTATAGACTAGTATATTATCCAAATACACTATAACAAACGAATCTAAATATGGACGCAAAACATCATTCATCAATCTCATAAATGTAGCTGGTACATTACATAAACCAAAAGGAACGATCAACCATTTGTACAAACCTTACCTTGTCTTAAAGGTGGTCTTCCAAGTGTCTTCTTCTTTGAAACATACATGGTGGTATCCGGACTTGAGATAGAACATGGTGAAGTACTTAGAATGTTGCAATTGGTCTAGCAAATCATCAATCCTAAGCAGAGGATATCGATTCTCAAGTGTAATCTTGTTCAAAGCTTTGTAGTCGATACACATATGCCAAGTCCTATCCTTCTTGGGTACAATGATTATGTGTGATCCACAGGGTGAGGTTCTTGGTCAAATCACCTCCTACTCCAACAATTGTTTCTTCACTTTATCTGCTTCCAAAACATGTTGTCTATACAATCCAATATTTCGTAATGGGGAGTTAGGCAACAATTGTATCTCATGCTCTACTTCCCTCTTAGGTGGTATCCCTTTAGGCTCCTAGAACACTCTGACTATGTATGCATGTAGCAACCCCTCCAACTAATGTTTTTGCTATTTGGTACATCCCTCCAGGGATGCCCTTACTCTTACCAATGCCTCACTTGTTTGATTCTCTCGTAAGAAAAGCAAAACATATTTCTTACTTGCACTAATCAACTTGTTGGCTTAGTTGGCACTTACCACTGATATATTTGATTTACCTTTATGTGCATTGATGATGAATGGCTTCTAATCCTTGATCAAGCAGTATTGTTTTCTCTCCTCATAAAGACTGCATCCCTCATATACAAGTAGGGGCTTCCAAACACCACACCGTACACATAGAGGGGTATTGCATCTAACTCCATTTCATCAATAAAATATGCACTTATAACAAATATGGTCTTACAATGTTTCGTGACCTTGATCTCTGTGTTTACCCATCCTGATGGATAAGGGTTAGGATGATCATGAACCTCCAAACCAAGCTTGTTGAACAGATCGACTATCATGAGGTTGGCTTTTGAACCGGAATCAAATAGAGCATCTGTTATAAGGTTGGATGGGGTTTTGAAGACTTTTCTTTATTCCACCAACTCTTAGATCCTGCAATTTTCCACAAAACCCAAAAGTAAATTGTTCCGATACCAATGTGATCCAAAAATTGTTGTGGATATTCCACTAGAACAATTCATCACAATGGATCTTACAACTTAATTCATTGTGTTATCTTAATTCCACAGAATAATTGCACAGAGAGGTGCTCTAATGAATATGATTGTCATTGATGACAACCTTAATGACAAAGGATAACATTGATGACACAATATGAAGACAAAGGTCAAAGTGTGGACAAGAAGAACTTGAGTAAGTTGAAGACAAGCAAGCACAAGGTTGATTTGCAAGCTTGATGACATAGACAAAGTGGACCAAGTGCTGGGCATTGGACCACCTAATGAGCCAAATGACCCATTCTGTGGTCATTTGGAGATGGCCCTAAAACCCTAGACAAAGATGATGGTGCAAAGATGACAGGTAGATGGTGAAATGGCGAGGACATGGACATCATGGATGGAGAAGACATATGCCAAGCAAGCATGAGCTTGCGGGCATGTCTCATGAGGCATATGCGGGCATCTCTTTAAGGTTTTATTGGCAACTGCGGGCATCTCCTACACCCTAGCTGCGGGCATTCTCATGTGCTAATGCATGAAGGCTTGTGGGCATCTCTTCAAGGTTGTGCGAGCATCCTCTTTAAGCCCTAATGGGCGTGCATATGGACATCTGTGGGCATCTAGAAAGGGCAGTGCGAACATCACTTAATGATTGAGCGAGCACAATTGATGAAGTCCTGGAGGCATGGCAAAGACCCTTACGGGCATAGGTTATTGATCCATTGCGGGCATGCAGGAAGCAAAAAAAAGGGATGATAACGTGAAAGCAAAATAAAAAATATCATTTAATTTATTAAATCATAAAATAGAAATAAATGAGACAAGTCGACCTCTAAACTTAATGAGTAAATTTTGGAAACAAAATATCATTTGATGAATAAAGAATTAAAAATGATGAGTCGGCCTCCCTAGATCATGGACAAACCAATGTATAAATAGAAGAGTTATTCGTTGTTTTGTAGTGAGTGTGGTGTGGAAAGCTCGGTGGAACAATAAGGAAGAGTTCGGTGGTTGAGAGGGACAGTTCGATGGCTGTAGTGGAGTAGCAGGAGCAGCATGCATAATATTATTTCTATATCTTTGATTTTCTAGACTTCACCGAAATGATAATCTAACTAATAATTTCAAGTGCATGATGTTGGGCATAGTAATGAGAGATGTTGGCAACATAAATTAATATGCTAGAGTAATGATGATGGACACAACATGATGTTGATCTAGGGCTGCAATGTAACATGATGTTGGTGTAATTGATGGACAGTATGCTAACATACTCTTGCTGAAGATGGGTTATGGTTTAGGATAGAATGCTCCAGGAACAGGGTGCTGAAGAAATGCTACCAAACAGAATGATATGATGATAGATTGAATGCTCTTGGACAGAGAACATATATAAGAAAGTCATGGATTGAAATTATGATGAATGCTCAGCTTGACATGTGCTGATCTGGACAATATTGAAGACAAGATGCTAATGGTGTATGGACAGAGTTGAGACAGGGCTGCAGTATGTTATGTTGTGTATGTATGTTGAGTGACTTGAGTACAGAATGAAGATGTGCTTATATGAAGATGAAGCAATTGTGAACTGTACTATGATGATGTGTCGATGTACATCAGTAATTATGAAACAAACAAGGGTTGCTTGTTTGTTGATGTATTAACTGTAAAATTGAATTCTTGGGGGTGTTGTAGCATCCCAGTCAGTTGTAGCTGACTGAACCATTCTGGTGGGTGGTGCCAACTTATGGGTTGTAGCCCATACAGGAGATTGAAGTCTCCATTTATACAATACTTACAAAGCTTATATCTTGTCTCTTGCAATGTGTTGATGTGTTTAAGTTGATAGTACATTGGTGAATATAATGTGAATTGATGACTTAAGCTTTAGTGAGTGAAGAAGTTAAAATTTGAATAAGTGTACACTCACTGATTCACCCCCCCCCCCCACCTCTCAGTGAGCCATTGTGTCTAACATGCTCTATAGCCCACTATGGAGGAGATGTTGTGATGTGATGTAATGTGACATATTTTAATAATACCATCCTAGATCCATCTAAACTCCGGATCTAACATGCACCGAGAGGGATCAAATACCTCGAGGTGCAAACATATCCAATAAAAAATAGACAATAAAAAAGATTTGAACCAATGAAATCAATGCATAATTGTATATTTCAATTGTATTGTTTATTTGGCAGACCATAAATATTATTATTCTGAGCTAATTGTTTATGTAATGGATGATAAATTTACTCACTATAAGAGATGATTGTTTTATGAGTCTTTTTTACTTCTAATTTTCTGGGATTAATTTTTACTTTTTTTTTCTTATAATATTGACTAGCGTTAATTTTTTCCCCTTTTTTACTTCTAATTTTGTTTGGGCTTAATTTTTACTTCTAATTTTGACTTGTAAAAGAAACACAACATTAATTTTTTCCCCTTTTTTACTTCTAATTTTGTCTGGGCTTAATTTTCACTTCTAATTTTGATTTGTAAAAGAAACACAACATTATGGACATGCTCCTTCAAAATACTAATTTCTTACTTCTAATTTTTACAAACTAAAACCAACTCATTTAAATTAATCTTTTATTTTATTTTATTTTAGATTAGTCACAAACTAAAACCAATCTATACATTTTATTATTTTAGTTTACTCACAAACTAAAACCAACTCATTTGAATTAGTTTAATATTTTACTTATAAAATTTACAAACTAAAACCAATTCATTTGAACCAAAACTACTATTTTTTATTATTTGACTCAGCATATGAACGTACACCAACTCATTTGACACCTACTCATTTGACCCGGCATTTCAATGTAATATTAATGCATAGTAGTTCATAATAACACCCAACAATATTAACGCCCAGTAATGCATCGTAAAATACTTGAAAGACTTCGATTTGATTCTTTCTGCAAATGTTCTTTTGATAGATTTGGTTCCTTGCAAGTAATTGCATTAGCTCACTTAATTTTTTATCTTTGACTAGTCAAGAGTTGTTATGATGATTCGATTAGCATAATATATATTTAATTTTCATTAAAATATATGTAAGACAATTTAAGTTACATGTTTTTTTATTTTTTATTTTATTATTAAAATATGTCACATCGCATCAGATCACAACATCAGAGCGCCTCTCAACGCATTACAAAAACAATTACATATATTTGAATGAAAATTAAATATATATTATGATAATTGAATCGTCATGACTACTATTGAGGAGGTGTGTCTATTGTATCATGGTCAAAGATAAAATTTATAGTGAGCTAATCCAATTACTTTGCAAGGAACCTGATCTAACAAAGAAACATTTGTGGACAGAAACAAATCGAAGTCTTTCAGGTATTTTACTATGCATTATTGAGCATTTACATTGTTGGGTGTTACTATGAATTATTGTGCATTAATATTGCATTGAAATGATGGGTCAAACGAGTTGGTTTACGTTCAAATGTTGGGTCAAATAATAAAGAATAATAGATTTGGTTCAAACGAATTGGTTTTAGTTCATAAGTTTTAGAAGTAAAATATTAAACTAATTCAAATGAGTTGGTTTTAGTATGTGAGTAAACTAAAATAATAAAATGTATAGATTGGTTTTAATTTGTGACTAAATTTATAAAAAAAAAATGTGTAAGAGAGTTGGTTTTAGTTTGTGAAAATTAGTAGGAAATTAGTATTATGAAGGAGCATGTCCATAGTGTTGTGTTTATTTTGCCAATCAAAATTAGAAGTAAAAATTAAGCCCGGTCAAAAAGGAAAAAATTTAGGCTAGTCATATTACAAGAAAAAAAGGTAAAAATCAAGCCCAATCAATATTTACAATAAAAAGACGTAAAAAATAGCCTCTACCAAATTAGAAGTAAAAGCTCTTAAAACAATCATCCCTTTTAGCTTGAGTAAATTTATCATCTATCACAAAGTGATCAATATGTTTAAATAGTTAACTTAAAATAATAATATTTTATGGTTTGTCAAATAAATAAGACAATTAAAATATACAATTATGCATTTATTTCATTGGTTCAAAACTTTTTTATTGTCCATCTTTTATTGGATAGGTTTGCACCTTGAGGAATTTGATCCCTCTCGGCGCATGGTAGATCCGGAGTTTGATGGATCTAGACTGGTAAATAAGCTAGAACTAAATGAAAAATAACTAGAACAAAATAAAACATCCACACAAACAACACAAGATATACCCTGGAAAAACCCACTATGGAGAAAAACCTAGCTATAGAAGTGAGGACAATGCCTTGCTCTTTTCTTCTCCAATATGCAATGCAAATAAAATAAAGTGATACTCACTATGGAGTTACCTCTGACATTGTGACCTACACGACTACTACATGATCTCCTACTTCCACACTCATCCACACTACATAACATTGTGCCACACTCATCCATCCTAAAATAAGAAATCAAGAAATCAAACCCTAACCTATTTTTTATAAATATATATTTAAAATTAATATTTTACATTAAAATAAAATGAAATATGAACAAGTGTTTCAACTATTTCATGTTCATACTCATTGCCAATTAGGGAATGAGTCAACACCACCAAGTTTATTCAAGATATATTGACCGGAGCTCCTAGTAGACAGCATGATCAAATACATACGCTATAACAATAGAATAATATGACCCAAGATGGAGAATGGTGAGAAGCAGTAAAATCAATACCTCTAATTGTAAGAGGCAAAACTTACTAGTGGCAGTAGACTGTGCAGTGTGAACACTTCTCTACCAAACTATGATAATACATGAGTGGTGATGGCTAAATACAAAAAGACCTAGGAAATATAGAAAGACACATTGTGTGTGATCTTTATCCTTTCAGAAGAAAGCTACAGCTCTCTAGAAGAGAGACTGCACTTAATGCTACTCATCTACTAAAATACAATATTGATATAAACATAATCTAATGCTAACTTTAACTTGCTCAACCGAGGTACTTGGGAACAAATCACTTGAATTTTAACCAAGTTATAAACATTTATTATGTAAATTGTGTGCCCACTATCCCCAAGATGGCGATAAAAATTGTTTAAAACATTATGTTAGGGGTAAATCTAAGAATCCACTTATACCGAAAGCGGATCCGAATATAAAACAAAAAACAAAACAAAAAAATCCGATACAAATATGAGATTCCAAGATTCTGAGGAAAATAGAATTAGGAGGTGCCCTAAGGCGACTCTAGTAACCCTGATTTTTTGTGAGAATTTGTGTTGCCTTTCCCACCTTTTCATTTTATTGAAAAGTTCGTCAATTTTGATCATTCTCACCAAAATTTTCTACTCTATTCAGTAATACAAACAAGTGTACAACTTGTGTAAAGTTCCAGTGATCCTCTTCTCACGTTTGCATACCTGCTTCTTCATTGTCCTTGCATCACTAGTATTGTGCCCAAACTCTTCAAATCTCGAAGCTTGTCACATAGAATTCTCTTAAATGGTACCAGTGTCATCATTTAGACATTTTTATTACACTTCTTCATGACACTTATTCCTAGACACCTTTGGCTACTCCAGTTATTCTCTTAAATGATATTGAGCTAAATCTTGGCCCTCTTGCTACCTCTTTTTTATCTAGAATATTATTAAATTTCTCACCAATAAGAATTGGATTATTTATAAAGAAACAAACTCCAACACTTCGCATATTGCTCTTACTGCAACTACAATTTAGAGATAACCTTCTATAATATAGTTAATAGGAAGAAACAAAGCACTTCAACATGGGTAATTATTGGCAAGCTTGGTTGATAGCTTATGCCCCCACAAGTAATCTTCCCCAATCATGCTCTTTGCTCATTATGAAGACCTAATATGCATGCTAATTTGAATCTATATTATCAAGTGTACATGCATACATAGATGAACAAGTACATAAAATATTTGAGGATGTTCAAAATCAAAACAGATTTAACCAATGTGGGGCGTGTTTCCCACCCTGGGGGAGTCCCCGAGGAACACTGGATTTAAGCTTGATATAATATATAAATGAAATTGGTAATTTTATATTTTCTTACCTTAGCTAAGAAACAATGATTATTAACAACAGATATAAACACGAACAACAGTTTCTAATAAGCATGCTACCAATTCCTCAATATTTTAATTAAAGGATTATATCCATTAGACATTTTTGGCCAAAACTTTATCAATTTAACACAATTATTGATTTACAAGCCATCCGTACTTAGAATCCCATACATCAACGTCATATGGGGGCACTGGTGTTATATGCAAATGTAGTGCCTCAGGCAGAAAAGTAATTTTATGTTATCGTGAGAAGGCTTTCGGTCTGTACCTTCCACATCCTTGCTAGACTCACTATTCTGCTTATCTGAATACGGAAACTGATAAACATCTATATTTTATTATTTATTGATTTTAAACATACATGCATATTACTTACCCTTACGATGTTAGATGCAAGTAACTGGTAGGCAAGTTTTTTCATAGCTGGTGCAGATTAAAGCTAATCTATTCATACAGGTCAATAAAAAAATGCTGACTTGTATGTGGAGAGAATAGATGGCTTTCCTTAAACCATAAAGATGAATGACTTCAACATTTATTACTTACCAAAAGATTCATCTGGTTCTGTTTTAACGTTGTTTCTCAGAAGGGGTTGCATATTGATTACTTCCATGTATAGCACACACCCACGGACATATGAACAAAGAAAAAAGAAAACTCTAGATATACAAAATTAGATGCAAAGTTGAACATCAACTACTAGTTCTTACCAAATGATTCATTTGGTCTAGATTTTATTGAATAAATATTGAACTAATTGGAAATGGCAAACTATTACAATGATGGTCACTCATTTACTTGCACAGCCTACTTCTCAAACTTCAAAATACAGAAGGCCCCCACAGGAACCTGTGCTGAGAATTACAAATAAAAAATACTCACATGGCTATCGATTCCAAAAAAGGATGTGATACTGAAGGGAAAAGCTCTGATAGGTCACCCCAAATGCATCCCAGCAGAACTGAATGGACACGAAAATATCACTCCTGATTCTGTTAGAATAAAATGTCACTATGCTTTTAATCTTCTCCGCGAGCACTTGCATTGCACCAATTTTCTCCTAGGTAGCCCTTCAACATTTAAGACTTTGTAATTAGACAGCACACCACTGACATGAGGCCACTCAAAAAGCTCATACACTTGGAATACTGGGGGAGAACAAATAGCCCATATCGATTGAGATGAAATGCAATCTAAATTAACCAGCAAGAACATCTGCAGGATCTGTAATCCATAGTTGGTATACTCGGAGAGAACAAATAGCCCATACCCATTGAGATGAAATGCATTCTAAATTAAACCAGCAAGAACATCTGCGGGATCTGTAATCCCTGAGGGTACATGTACTGCAGGAGGTGGAGGTGGTGACGGAGCTGGAGCTACATGAGCTGCAGGAGCTGTAGGAATGTTGACAAGCTGCTCCTTGATGAATTCCTTAAACCTACAATTGAATGTAAAAATAAAATAACAGTAAGTACATTTTAAGATTCTTGCATGGATCAACACTGGTCAAAAGATATCTCATGGAATATCCATAGACAGATAGCTTACTCAAATGTCGTCATGGGATCAGATGATGCAACAGTCATCCGCAATTGCGTTCTATCAGAAGGGTCTGTTTCAACTCTAATCTGATGCATCAAAATACATGGCATAAGCACAGTATTCCTTGGGCATACTAAAGAAATGAAAAATTAAAACAATTGTATTGGGTAGTTAGTTGTGTACCAAGCAAAGCGTGGCTTTGGTAGCCTCAGAATAAAATGTGGTACTTGCAACTAAATTGTTAGGATTGGGATCCTGCAAGAGATTATTTTTTCATATATGTAGTCAATCTACCAGTCAGAGACAAGATATTGTAAAAATACATACACAAGACCATACTCACAAGTCCCGGGGAAACAGTTATCCGAAGGCTGTTGAACAAATTTGCCATTTCATACAGTGATAGAGGCTTCACACCTCTGACCTGCATTTAAAATAATCTTTCAAGTTAGAGATCACCAAGAGAAACTAAATAAATCCAGTGCAGCCTCAAATCAGCACTAGAAAACTTTGTAGGAGATATCTGGCCTCAAAACAAGAGTAACCAGAAACATTTTGCAGCTCCACTGAACACCTTACAACCATTCTTACAAGCCAACATCAACTAATAGAGAGCATAACAGCAATGTCATTAAGACAAGAAATTTTAAGCAGTATTTGATATATCTGTGTATTTGGACAAATATGTTCCAGAGTATTCAAACAATATAATTCCATAATTTAGACACATAATACAGCCTCGATGATTCCTTATTGCAAAAACTGAATGTTTCTATCCCCAGTATTCCCTACACATATTGAAGATACATACCACTTCTTGCAGCTTCAATGGTGGGCTGGCAAGTGTTTTCCACTGAGAGAAAAATTCATCAACAGACATTGGTATAGGTTGTAGAAATTTGTTGAAGACAACAGGCAACCGTAGCTTGACATTTACCTGAAACAAAAGAAAAAGTTTTGTGCCATATTTCCAAAATTCCTTGTGCAAGATCAGATACATACTATGTGAAAAGATTTACAAATAAGAGAGTTTGTCATACTGGAATAGTGTTATTTTTATAGGAGAATTCTAGAACTGCCACATCCCTGCTTGCTCGTAGATTCACAACTTCAAGTGGACACTGCACCTGTACCAACAATATAAGAGGTTTAGATTATTATAGAGAAAGTTACAAACCTTAAAGGTCTTCAGAACCGAGAAATCTTAAATTTATTGTCTGCAAAACCAAACAGCCTCTGGTTCTCAGCAAATTTGTTTATAAGAGAACAATGTATCATCTACTAAATCTCATGATAGTTGTGACTACCTGCGCTCTCGGAGGAATTGTATCAGGAACATGTGAAAGCTGCATTTTCAAATGTGCGGGGGCCAAAATCACAGCTTGAACAAAAGCTAGTGTTGATGTATTTTTGTTGCCCAAGAAGAGGACAAGACGTCCATGATGAGCTCGCCATTCAGACTTTAAACCTATCTGTACACAGTTGGCATTTCCATCAACAATTGCAGGCAGTGAATTAAATTGAGCACAACAAAAGCAATATACAAATTAGAATACGTAAACATGATTTACAATTTTACAGTGATACAAATGACCTCTTTCCAACACGCCAGTTGAAGTCACATTCTGAATCAGTTCCTAACCTCCTATGAGATAACAAATCTGAAAACCTGAGACTATAACAAAGAATTCTGTGGAAAACACAAGCAGATGTAACATCTGTCTGAATTTTAAATAAAATCACCAAGTGAAATCAAAGAGGGCTACAGCAAATAGAAAGGTTACTCCATTGCATTCCTTTAAGAATATCATCAGTAATAACTTAAGAACAAGACAAATAAAACTCATGCCCATGGAATATGATATTAGATAAATGACTAATCAGTCTTTCATGTCAGTTCATGTGTTTAACCAGAAAATTGATAGTCAGATTCTCATGTGTGGTTAACCATAGATTCAGAGATAAATCGGTTGCTCCATAAACTTCTACATTTGTAGCATATTACCTTAAACACATCCAGCATACTTTAGAGACATTTTAAAACAGCAACATCTACATTTATATTTCTGAACCCTTTTTTTAACTTCTATTGAGGAAGTCTAAAATATACATAAATGTAAACTATAAAAGATGTTTCACTGCTGTCAGCATTCCCTATGCAAACTCAATTATTTTGAGTAGTAGTAAGCTACAGTTGATTAAAAGTAAAACCCAGCATATAGTCATTGATGAAATATTGCAGAAACTAATTCTTTCAATGATAAAAGAACTGTAAGAAGAGTTCCGATGGTGTTTTCCAGACCTGAAACGAGACTGCGAGCAAAGTAGCAGACTCAGACAAATGGTGAAAGAGATGACAGTTATTATCTTTTTCCAGTTATAATACTAGCTTTGATGAAACAAAGTCTCCTAGCTCAGATGCAGATGAGACTCTCATCATGAGAGAGATGAATTTGAACAGTCACAATTGCTTGGCCACAACAACTAATAGAGAAGCAGGTAAAGCAGCAGTGCATTTATTTCACTCCCTAACTGTGTTTGGCTCTTATAATAGTATATTACAAAGTGATATTGAAGTTAAGAAAGGTTTCGAGACACATAGCAGTGTTGATGTTTTTCATAGCACGTTTCTGGTACTAACATCACTTGGAGGTGTGTCTGTGCCTTCTGGGTGTAAATTTCTTGTGGTTGCCTTTGTGATCCCTTCCCAAATACAAGCTTACCCTTCCAAAATATAAGCTTACTAAACCACAGTAGGATATCCGTTGTTGAGGACTTCATTCCACATTAATATGACTATGCCTCTATAAAGAGCATGTTTCAAATCACCTTTGGTTATGATTAAAATAAAACATGGGCTTTTGAAGCCAACAATCCATTTATGTTTCTGAATACAAGACTTTGGTGCTCCAATCTATAGAGTTATTGGACAATTCGTTAGAGCCTCTCATAAGCAAGTTGGGGTTCAAGGCTAGATTTTTGGCTCACTGTTTTTGGGAGGTGCAGATTCTGGCTCAACCAGTTATGGTCATGGTTGCCACCCAGTTTCATACAGATGTTCTTCTTTCTGCAGGAGCTTGTGAAAAAACTACCACCACGAATATGGTATCCTGAGTTACAGATACTTCCAATCCTAGTTGAAACTGTAGAAGATTCAAATGTCCAGGTAAATCTGTAAATGCTCTTGAACACATGTTTTGATCACGTTCACCTCAATGACAAGTTGTCGTTCAGTAGCTATGACACCGCTTTAGAGTGGAATTTGAATCTAGTGTACTTTTCTTTTTCTTTTTGTAGTCTAAGCAAATCCTAATAGCTTAAATTTTGACTGAATGGAATTCATCAACAAATATGCCATATTCATAAGGGAAAGATGATTTGTTGACGTGTGGAATTATATCATTCATTTCTGCATCTTCCATCAATATATTTTCTCTCCATAAATTTCAACTCAGAGCAACAGAAAACTATATCTTAAAGGGACTGACTATCACAATGTTATACAACTGGGCTTTCCAAATAAATAATTTAAGTAATGCTAAGTGGGAATATTCAGTTTCGACAGCCAGCAAAGGTATACACGTTCTATCGTGTTTTCACTTTTCATCCCTTCCTAACTTAATATCAACATACTAAGAAAAAAAAGTACTGAAAAAAAACAGATAAAACTTATTGTATTTATTCTTATGTAAGAATCCTATGATGCAACAAGCTTGCTGGAACATCTATTACACAAAACAGTGGAGCATGTATCAGAAGAAATACCTGAATAAAAGGGTCTTCATAGAGGACACCACTATCTTTTAGGCATAAACCTTGAAAACGCTCAGTAATGCTCCCAATTGGCTGCATCAAGCAGATATTCACGGTTAAGAACTTATACCATGTTTTAAGTTGCAGTACACTCAGAACAGAATGAAGACATGGCATGCCACTTCCCACACATGCATATGTAATGATTTAAAAGCTAATTAGACAGGAAATGTTTCTGCATTTCAAATGAGTGAACACATGAGATTCTTATGACAAAACCATAAGGAATCATCTCTATTGTTATTTATCTACATTTAAGCCTATCTGGATATCGGACCATAATATAATTTGCTATCAATAATTTTGTCATTTGTTTAAATCAATCCATATACAATTGTGTACTGCCACATTTGGAAAGAGTATATTATTTATCATCAACATCCCTGATTTATAAATATGCAAGGTAATGTTAAACCATGCTATCTCTAACCATCTTCGGTTCCCAGTTCAGATGCTATACCTTATGCTGAGTTGTTTCCAACTCAAGTTAGCAACTCCGGCATAAACATAATGTACAACAAAAATTTTAAAAGTGTGTATGCCAATCTAAAAAATGCAGCTGAAGTATGGAATTTCAAAATAATACAATACAGTGGAGATATGGTTTTTGTGATATGCAATTTGGGGTATCTCATCACTAAAACTTGTTCAAGCTGAAACCCTTAGTAATACTAAAATAGGAGAAGAAAAAATAGTATCACTAAAATTCTGTTAGTCTTTGGTAGCTCGGAGGTACTTCTGCATTGGCGGTGCCTAGCATGCAGAAGTGACCGAGCAGATTTCACTCTCAAGGCACTTAACTTTATAAAGTGATTTTATAATGTTGATAAGTGTACTTTTTAAGTTTTATTATTTCAATGACTAAAGTGACTTTATAAAGTTTGGGTCACTTAAGCGATTTAAGTGAACTCAATGTGAGATTAAGTCACAAACATAGATCTAGTGGAGCCAAGATCTAATCTTGACTGTTGAGATCTGGAGGTAGCTGAAGGGTCATTAGAAAAGTAATAAAAGGAGAAAGTGAGAGTGAAGAGGCACATTATTCAAGAGAGAGTTTTTGGTGAAGAGCTGAAAGCAAGGAAGAGGATTTTTTGGTGAAGAGCACATTTATGAGGGTCGTACTACATATTTGAGGGCCGTACAGCAGTGTTAGTGCACAGAAATCGAGACAGTGAGTAGCATGATTTTCTAGAAGGTGCATTTATTGCTGCAGGGCTGTACTGTACTTTCCTGTACCATACAGAAATCTGGCACAGTTTTCGAGGCACAGCTGGGAGTGAGACAGGCCGTAACCATACTCTTTGCTGGCACATAAATCGAGGTTAAGGCACATCAATTGAGATAAGAACAAAGCTGTAATAAATGCTGATTGTGCTGCTGTAAACTCAGAAATTTATTTCCCATGAGCTCATTAATAAAATATCTCTCTTGTGACTGGTTTTCCCTTCGGGGTTTTCCCAGGGGCATTGCCCAGAAAATCTCTGTCAAATTTGTGGTTGAATGTGTGTAATGTTTATATTTCCACTGCATATAAGTTATATTCCAATGTATTTGCAATTATCATTTTCAGCAGTCAATAGTGAATGTATTTAATTGTTGAGGGTAAATGATTGAGATTGTAGATCAGACCTGGGGTGAGAAAACTAATATGGTATCAGAGCTGGGGCTCTGATTTTGAACAAAAAAAACCAATATTTGACACAGGAGAGATTGTACAGGTTGGGACACGTGGTTGAGTCCAATGGGATCTTGGATTTAGGGTCCGTGCCAGTACCTGGGACAGTTGGTTGTGAGGCTTCTTCCAGTACTGTCAGGAGAATTAGCTGGTACGAGATGACTTAGTTGGATGTTCAGGAGGTTGAGGAGACTCCTTGGAGCGTTTTTTGCAAGAACTGGTCTTCAGCACAGACTCCAATGCAGGTGGTAGGGAAGCCCTCTGGTTCAAAGGGAGCAACTACAACAGCGGATAGGATGATGGGGTTGGAGACAAATCCAGGTGGAAGTTCCAGAAGTACCTCCCTCGCTAAGAGGGGGTGTTAGTTTTTGGTAGCTCAAAGGTACTTCTGCATTGGTGTTGCCTAGCATGCAGAAGCGACCGAGCAAATTTCACTCTCAAGGCACTTTACTTTCTAAAGTGATTTTATAATGTTGGTAAGCGTACTTTTATTATTTTAATGACTATAGTGACTTTATAAAGTTTGGGTCACTTAAGTGATTTAAGTGAACTCAATGTGAGATTAAGTCACAACCATAGATCTAGTGAGGCCAAGATCTAATCTTGACCATTTAGATGTGGAGGTAGCTAAAGGGCCATTAGAAAAGTGATAAAAGGAGAAAGTGAGAGTGAAGAGGCACATTATTCAAGAGAGAGTTTTTTGTGAAGAGATGAAAAGAAGGAAGAGAAGGAGGAGCAATGAGGGCACAAATCCCAAGGAGAATAGTGGGCACACATCCCAAGAAAGATACAACATTTAATTGACAATCCGTACCAGTGTAGTGAAACTCGCGAGTTTTCCCGAGTCTTCCCGAGCAACAGGCGAACCAAGTACTTGCAGCAAACTCGTGGGCCATACTCGGGACCTGTCATATCGGCATACTTGTAGTAACTCGCCATTAATCGCAAAACTCGGGTCAAACTCGCCAGACTCGCGAATCCATGGTCTGCCCAAAAATAGGCGATGTTTGTTGACTGTTTGACCATCGCTTGGCGTTTTGGAGGGAATAGAGGCCTTTAAGAAGGTGGGTCTCACATCTATCGCTCACCACGTGTACGCATTGAGCCTTCACAAATGGAGAATGCGCACAGAGTGAGGTTATCGCTCACCACGTCTACGCATTGAACCTTCACGAGTGGAGAATGCACACAGAGTGAGGTCCGAGGAGCACTGGCGACCACGAGTGGAGACCGCGCAAAGAGCTTTGAGCTTTGAGGTCCGAGGAGGTCTGAGCATTGAGACCACGCACTTAACAGTGAATCCACCACGCACTGAGCAGTGAGGAGAAGACCACGAGCTGAGAACCATGCACTGAGAAGACCATGCGTTGAGAAGCCCACGCACTTGAGCGTTCAATTTAGTATTTTTTTCCTTTTTTAGTTTAATTTTATCTGTGTTTTTACTGTTTTTTTTTAAGTTTTGTAATATATTTTTAAGTTTTGGGCCATTGGAGGCTGCCATCACAACCCACAAGCCTGTAGGCTGCCCCTTGTGGCTACCAACAAGCCTGTGTGTTGTGATGATAGCCATCACACCCCTGGGGAGGCCTGAGTAGGATGCGATCACAACCTATAGGCCTGTAGGTTGCCCAGTAGTTGCCTACAGGCTTGTAGGCTTTGATGGAAACCTACACAGACCTCCCCTAGCCTGTGTAGGCTGCCCTTGTGGCTACCTACAGGCATGTAGGCTGTGATAGCATCCTATGCAGGCCTGCCAAAAATTACTTAAATTTAATTAAAAATTAAAAAAATTCATTTCATGTTAATTTAAATTTTATTCCTTTTTGACTAACAGATCCATGGCACCTAAGGGAAGACCTAGAAGGCCATCTCTTGATAAAGCATGGGATCATTGTGTCCGGGTGGTCCTAGGGCAAGACAATCAAGTCAGGTGCAACTACTGTCCAACAACTATGTATGGGGGCATAAACATGTTAAAACACCACCTAGCTCGAGTTGTATGCAAGGATGTCGTAGTTTGTGATGGTTGCCTTGAAGAAGTCACAATGGAAATGCATGTTGCTTTGGAAGGTATCAAAGAACAAAATGCCAAAAGATCTAGGTTGAGGTTTGAAATTGCAGGGATATGCAGATCTCCAATGGGACCTACAAGTAGTTGCTCATTAAGTTTTGCACCAAGTGTTACACCAAGTCCATCCATCACCTCTCCTTTCTTCCTTCCTCGTACAACCCCGGGATCTCAACCAACCTTAGACAACATTAATGAAAGGAAAAGTAAGGAAGCAGATGTGGCAGTGAGGAGGTTTTGGTACCATGACAACCTCTCATTCAACATTGCAAGGTCTCCTTGTTATTAGCCCATGGTAGATGCTATTGCAAGCGATGGTCCGAGATACAAAGGCCCCTCTTACAGTGCACTTAGGGGAAAGATCTAGATGAGGAGTTGCAGTGTGTCAAGGAACAGTTGGAGAGCATTAAAAGCTCATGGGAGTTTACAGGTTGCACAATCTTGTCAAATGGGTGGACAGATCAGAGGAGTAGAACAATCATAAATTTTCTCGTGGCTTGCCCTAAAGGAACAATGTTCCTGAAATCTATTGATGCATCTTCACATGTGAAAGATGCAAATCTGATATTTACATTATTAGCAGAGGTTGTGGAAGAAGTGGGGGCCAAACAGGCTGTCCAAGTAATCACAGGCAACGCTGCAAATTATATGGCAATAGGTAAATTACTTTGTGCAAACTACCATACTATTTTTTCGACCCCTTGTGCTGCCCATTGTATAGATTTGAGTTTGGAGGACATTCAGAAGTTGGAGTGGGTGCAAGATGTGGTTCATGAGAGCAAACAAATAACCAAGTGCATTTATAACCATGCTTGGGTGTTGAGCCTTATGAGAGAGCACACTGAAGGTGAGCTTAGTCGCCCTGCTATCACATGGTTTGCAACAAACTTTCTCTCCCGCCAAAGCCTTCTTAATGATTACCAAGCATTGAGAGGGATGGTTAGTAGCAGGGAATGGATACATTATAAGGACAACAAAAAACCAGATGCAATGGCTATTAGTTTGTCTGTCTGTAGAGATAGTTTATGGGAGGAAGTCACTGAGATTGTCAGCATGATAGAACCACTTGTGAAAGTGTCGAGGATCATGGATGGTAACAAACCACCACTGGGGTATGTTTATGAGGGAATGGACAGGGAGAAAGAGGCCATCAAGGTCTTCTATAAGGGGGATAAATCTAAATATCTCTCTATATGGGATATTATTGATTCCAGGTGGGACAGGTAGCTACATTCACCATTGCATGCAGTGGGGGCATATCTCAATCCGAGCATATTCTATAATGATGGATCTAAAATTCAAAAAGATCATGAGTTGATGATAGGTGTGATGATATGCATTGAGAGGATGTACCCCAATCAAGAGACTCATGACCAAATCAATATGCGGCAAGATATGTACACGGAATCATCTGGCATGCTTGGATTTAGCTCAACACAATGTCTCAAGGAGAAGAAAATGCCATGTAAGATTCAATTCATAAATCGTTAAATTTTATCTTGCTAGTTTTATTTTTCAAGTTTGACATTGCAAAACTTGTAATCCTTGTTTGTTTGTTTTTTATAACAGCCCATTGATGGTTAGATTGTGGCACTGAGGCTCCACAACTACAGGAATTCGCCATTAGAATCTTGAGTCATCCTTGCAGCGCTTCAAGTTGTGAGAGCAATTGGTCAGTATTCGAGCACATCCACACCAAAAAGTGCAACAGGTTGGAGCATGAGAGGTTGGAGAAGTTGATCTACATATACTACAACCTTCGGATGCTCACAAATCAGTTGCGGGCAATGGATTTGGATCCAATTTTATTGGGTCAGATTGATCTAGTCTCTGATTGAGTAGTGGAGGATGAAGCTCCTGCTGATTTGGGTTGGCTTGATGAAGAGACCGAGGGTCCTGTTGCCGTCGAATGCACACCTGGGGTTAGCGCAGCAGAAATCTTCAAGCTGCTAGGTGTGTCCTTGGGGGCAAGTCTCGAGCTAGGTGTTGTCACCTGATCCCGACTCCTCTGTTTAGGCAAACTTCTAACAAGCCAAAGGGGGTGGTCCCTAAAAAAAGAGTTGCTAAGGCTCTTCTAAATGTTTTAGTCGTTAAAAATGGAAGTAAGCTTTTTAGGAGTTTTTCAAAGTGAATTATTGAATCAAGATTATTGCAAAAATAAGAAATACTTCAACAGCATATAAAACATAACATCAACATATAAGGAATAAGCAACAACAATGAACTGATATTAAGCAAATATAAAGTATTGTTGCTAATAGAGATCAGTGCCAATGGACTCAAACAAAATATTGTGTTGCTGAGATAAAATTGTAAATGTTTTGCAATATGATATTGGTTAGTTTTAAATTATTAATGATGGAATTTGTTTTACGGGAATGGCAACTCCAGATATACCGTGAGGTACAAGGAGTATGTCCAGAAATTAAATAAGAGTGGCTCCTCACGAAGACGTGTGGGATGGATGGAGTCTCGAGGAAATGTTCAACACTACACCAACAAGGATGTAGCCTAACGGGGCCCCGAGGTCACTTTCCAGTGGTTCTCGCTTCTTCTGAAGAATTTCCCCACTCAAATTCAATTCGTAGCACCGGATTTACGCTATGTTGAGGGTGGTTTATTTTATTACGGTGAGTTGTTTAATTTAAAATGTGGAAGATTAAAGAAGTATTGCAAATCGTTTTTGGTTTCCCAGTGACCAAGCAAAATCCCGCAAAGGGAAAGAGCATACGCGAAATTTGCAACAAATGTTTATTCCAATTTAAAACAAAAAATAATAATTGCAAGTGCAAAATAAGTAAATGAACTTAAAGCCGAGAAATATTATACTAAAACCACAGACTAACCGGCAACCCTTTAGGTGGTGGAGAGAGCATAATTTGTGGCAACGAGTCGGATTCACTTACTTACTTGCAAAAGAAAAAAAAAATCCAGATATTGAATGATCTAACTTATTGCAAGAAATAAAAGAAAACATAACTACTCTAAAGCAAAAAACCAAAAAAAAAATACAGGCTTCCCCCAAATGGGGGGAAGGGGGTTGTGGGAGTCGTAAATCCCACTTGGTTTTTATTAATGTTTTTGTACAATTTTTCTTAAAAGAGAATGTCTTTGATCCTTAAAAAATGGATCAAAAAGGCTCACAATAAAACTAGAAGAATGAGAGAAGAAGAATAAGAATAGGAGATGGGTCTTCGTGCTTCAAATGGTTCACTTTATGGACATTTTAGCCCAAAATTCCTCTTCTTATTCTTTCAACCTGCTAAAAACCAGCAAACTAAAAGTGCAAGGATTAGTGGATTAGTGTATAAAATACATCAATGATTATACAAGCAAATACTTGCAAAAAGTAGAGAAACTACACTACTTTAAATACTAAGTAAATGGAACTAGATCTAAGCTTAGGATTGCAAGTAAAAACACTTTTAGATCTAGAAATATGACCAAGCTAAGAACTGTATGATAAACTTTTTAAGGAGATCTAAGCTTGTCCTAAATGTAACCAGAAAGAGAGTTTAATTTTTTAAGAGAAGAAGAGAAGGTCTCAAGCTCCAGCTTGAATCTTTGTGAGGACGTGGAGATGCCTGTAATACAAGAAGAGTTAGATGCAGAAATATTATATGAAGAGAAAAGGAATGCAACCGAACTCCCACTTCTTCACCTAAGATGATCTGCAAGCTACAAAAACCTTTAAACAAGTGAGATCAATCTAGTGTGCTTAATTAAATGAGATAAAAAGAACATAAGTATTACCGACTACAGATTGTTACTCTTTAATCTCAGAAAATCAAACACAAGTAAACAAATTAAGCCCTTTAAATGTTTACTATATGAGCCAAGAATGGACTTCTAAGCTAGATAGAAAATCTACAAACTTGTAAAGAAGAAAGCACCTTGATTAGAGCCCAACATTCACATTCATGAGAAGTCTTGCGTAGTTTGGACCCACAACATTCACATTCATGAGAAGCCACAACTTTATTCATCAAATAATAACAACAATACATCACAAGAGCAGAGGTTTCGTGCTTCTCTTTTGAACAAGAGGAAAGAGCTTGCTTTTATAGCCAAATGAGAGAGGGGGAGGTGCACTTCCCAAGAGAGATCCTCTTTGACACTTGGAGAAATGAGTTGATACACTTGGAAAAAGCTTGCTGACACATGTGAGAGGTTTGGGGAGGTTAATGACACCATTCTCCAACCATTTGACACTTTTCAACCTCCACTTGACACCTCTCCAACCACAAATTCGCCCCCCTCATGAGAGATGTGCCCTTCTTTATGGGGAGATCCACTTATATGCTTTGACTAAGAGTTAACTCCAACAAATCCCTCCTATTGCTCAAACTTGTCTGACACCTCTCAAGATGACTTAAACATGTTTGAAACATGTCCCAGACAAGATTCCTAAACTTATGGGATGTTGTTTTTCTCCATTATTTCACTTTTTTCTATTTTTAGTTGACTTTTTTGCTTTAATGGAGAGATTTTCATTTAAGTGATAAATAATCACTCAAAACTTAGAAAAAGTGGGTCTAGGGGTTAAGTGGGGGCTCTGGCTTCAAAAATGAGCATCACAATGACAAATTTGACCCCCTAGCCATACTTTTATGACACTTTGAAATTTTACAATTAAAATACACATTATCGATGATTTTATTAAACCAACATAGATCCATCTTAAACCCATATCTATCAAGCACCGAGAGGGATCCACTTTCTTGAGGTGTATTTCTTTTTTTAAATTTCAACTCGAGAAATTTGATATCTCTTGATTGATAGACCCGGGTTTAAGTTTTAAGTTTTTATTTTATAAATGAAAATCGATATTTTAATTACTTTTCATAATATTTTATTTTATGAGACAAAATGGATTTTTTTTAAATACTTTCATTAATTTTTTATTTTATGAGCCGACATGAATTTATTAAAGGCCAACATAATATAATTTATTACTTTTTACTCTTTTTTTACTCGTGTAACGTTACAACATCTCCCTCATACTCGTGTGTAACGTTACATCCACACACGATACAACATCTCCCCCATACTAGGCTGTAGAGCACCTCGTTTCACTCGGTGCAAAAACTAGAAAATTAAAAATCCTAGGGGGAACTTAGCACATGCTCACAAGACTCTGGGATTATGACTAGCATGGTATTATACATCAGTGTTACCAACCACAGCCAATTTATCGCGATATACCGATAAATCGCAATTTTTCTCCAATCCCGATTTTTTAACAAAAAATCGCTCTAAAAATCAGCCCAATTTTTTGCCAATTTTTCGCCGATTTCTCCCAATTTTTTGACAAGGCGTGTTTTGGCCCATTTTTTGCCGATTTATCCTGATTTTTTGACAAGGCATGTTAGTGGCCGGAAAAGGGGTTTTAAAGGCGCCACGGATTCACTTTGTTTTGGTTCATTTGGATGCTACAGCCAAGGAGAGGAGAGCCAAGGAGACTAGGAGAGCTTCTATTTTGCCCAAGGAGGATTTTATTCATCATTTCACTCACCATCAACAATTAGATTTGAAGATTGGAGCTTTTGCATTTGGAGTTTTTTTCCAAATTTATCACATTTGTTATATTTTTTATGATTCAATATTCAAAAGTAGGACACGATCCATTTTAATGTGTGATGTATCTCTAGACATCTTATATATCTTATATACCAGTTTTCTTTCCATATTCATGTGGCAATGTGTTTATTTGATGTTATTGTTGCTTTAGATGTTTAAAAAATTGAAAAGAAAAAGAATATTTTTGTATTTTTTAAGTTTGCCGATGTGCTGCCGAGATATACCAAAACAATGTTTCCTGGACCCTATCGATTTTTTCACCGTGCCGATATTTGTAACATTGTTATACATAGACTCTAGGATTTAACAACCCTTTTAAGGCCTAATCATCACTTTCACCACCCGGCTTTGGAGGATTTTGAGTGAAAAACTTGAAAATTATGTGTCACTAAAAAGCATTGCATAATTAACAAGGGAAAAAACACTCAATGGTTATTAGTTTGATGACTAAGTCCCAAGAAGGCCATGCCTTTTTACAAAAGACCACCATACTACATCATTTTTTACAATTCCCCCAAGGGGGTGTGAACATGCAAAAAATAAAAAAGAACCACAACTGGTCCTGACGAAACCATGGAACTTCTGAGCACTAAGTGGGAACAATTGACTTGTTCTGATCCTTGGTGGCTCACTAGAAATCCCCTAAGTGCAACTTAGTGGATTGCATGTCCCTCTGGTATACCATTTTCTGAAATGGAAACGCCAAACACACCTGCATCACAGTTGATTCTTCAGTCTAGTGATGTTGGCACTAGCTCTAGTAGGGCCTATACTAGGCGTTCTACTACTCGTAGTCAAGCATGAGACTCGAGTTTGGACTTGGAGACACTATCTTTTTTTTATTTTCTAGTTATGTTTTGAGTTATGTATTTGAACTTGGTACTATTTTGAAATGTGTTCAAGGAATCATCTTTCAATTCACTATTTTGCATACCAATATGAAGTGTCAAATGTTGTATTATCGATTTTTATAAGATGATCTAATGAATTTCTGCATAGACTTGTTTTTATAACTTATATGGATTAGAAATGTCATTATGTATGTTTTTTGTGCACAGAAGCTACCATATTTTTGTTGAATTTTATACCTTGGAAGTTGTTCCCTAGGTGATTTTGCCTAAGTCACTAGAAAAGGGGTAAAGTTCACATGACCCTTGTATTAATGACTTGAGATGAGCATTAAATGCACGTTAGGGATTAAAGTGCACTTTATGAAAAATTAAAAGGTGGTTGAATGGAAATTAATTTATGGAGAGAAATTATGTTTTAATCTCATCCATCCATCTATTTCAATTTCGGCCATTGGATTAGTTGCCCTTTCATCTACCCTTTTATTTTTCATTAAAAGACAAAGTTCATATGAAGTGGCATTATTTTTCATTCAAGCAATTTGAGAGAGCTCGACTTCTTGAGATGAGGAACAGGATGTAGCTTGAGAGGAAGGACATTGGCATGCTTACCAAGGAGACCGTACAGCAGGTATTTGCACAACACGAATCCCAAGACTAGACTGGGCACGCAGTTTGAGGCAAGTACAGCAGCATTTATTGCTGAGACCGTACAGTAGTGGCACAAACTCCCAGGCAGAATTTCTGGGCACAAAGTTCGAGGCATTGGGCACGAGTTTTGAGGTAGTGGGTGGCAAAAACAGTGGACATGCATTTCGAGGAGAAACCAGCAGTTCTGGGCACAAAATTTGAGGACAGTACAGCCCTGTACCTGTCAGTCCGTACGCTGTGCTTCTGGGCACAAAATTTGAGGTGTTGGCTGCACAAATTTCAAGACAGCCATTTCTCTATTTTCGAGGCAGCTTGCTGAGTTTCAGTGGTTAAGATAAGTTGAATCTTGACTGAATTAAATTGCTGTACATTTGATTTTAAGCAGAAATAAATCCTCTCGGAAACAAGTTTTCCCCTAGTGGGTTTTGCCTGGGCAATTTTGCCAAAAAGAAAAATCTGTGTCTGCATTTCATCGTGTTCTCTGAGTTAATTTTCTGCCTGTTAAATTGTTGATGTTCATCTTGAGTTTCAAGTTAAACTACTGTTTATGTGAAAGAACTCAGTTTCAGCAGTGAACTCATTGGATTGGGCATTAAACAAGTATAATTTTCAGACTTGAAACCCGGCTGGGATTGAACCATAAAAGCTTTCAATTTTTAATTTTTTCATATTTGCCGAGTCTTTGCCGATTCTTATCCGAGTCTGCTGAGTCCCAAGCCAGCCGAGTATTTGCCGAGTCCAAGTCTGACTACACTGGTCTGTGCAGAGCATTTATGAGGGGCGTACTGAATATTTGAGGTCCGTACAGCACTGTTAGTGCACAGAAATCGAGACAGAGGCATGATTTTCTAGAAGGTGCATTTATTGCTGCAGGGCTGTACTGTACTTTCCTGTACTGTACAGCAATCTGGCAAAGTTTTCGAGGCACTGCTGGGAGTGAGACAGGCAATACAGCCATACTCTTTGCTGGCACAGTAATCGAGGTTAAGGCACATAAATCGAGATATGAACAGAGCTGTAATAAATGCTGATTGTACTGCTGTAAACTTGGAAATTTATTTCTCGTGAGCTCATTAATAAAATATCTCTTGTGACTGGTTTTCCATTCGGGTTTTTCCAAGGGCATTGCCCAGAAAATCTGTGTCAACTGTGTGGTTGAATGTGTTTACTGTTCATTTATTTCTACTGCAAGTTTTTAGTCATTTGTGTTTCTGCTCATGAAATACAATTGAATGTGTTGGGCTTAAATGCATTATTGTTGAAGTTTTATCGGATACAGAATTAGAATTTGGCTAAGTGTTTGATGAAATCCCTACTAGAGTGAATCTAGTTTGTAGGTGAAAATTCAACAAATTCTAGCACATTTGTAGGCCTCAGTGTTACAATATTCATAAAAAGATATATTCTGAGGGAGAGATCAGACATCGTGTATGTCATCCACAAATATAAATTCCCCAAAGACTAGCAAATAATATCATAGACTTCATAATATTTAAAAATAAATAAATATTCCTATGTTACAGGGTTACACTGAGCCAAACAAAAGTCTTCACTCACACACAGATCACCAAAATACTTGGTATATTATGTAAAAATCCATATGGATAAATTTAATAAAATACATATATAAAAGTATGAGAATTGATTGATTTACATTTACAACATTGGCTTTTATATAGCCCATCATGACTTTCCAATTATAAAGACATGACTGTTGACTAATAATTACATTTTATTTATTATTATTTATTAATTATTATTATTAGTATTAATATGCATTTATGTATGTAGCATTGCCTCCCTCTTAAAAAATTGTTTTGTCTTCAAAGCATATGAATGAAGAAGATTTACACCATGTACTTATAATATTATCGCATCGTTCTTTGTGGTGACGTAGTTGATGAAACGTGCCGATATCACTTGCTGAGTACGGAACATAACCTTCGAAATGTAGAAGGAACGATCCATCCTAAATCAATTCGTTGCTGAACATTGTGCTTCCACAGTGAACTCGTCATGGGTTTTGAGTGCACTGGTATCAATATCTTTCGTTAGTTGTTCACAATTTTTAGGATATCTACTCTTATGATTTGGATGTCGATATGGAACTCTTACAAGTTATAACGTTATTTCCCTTGATAACATTTGCAGTGTTTTCTTGTTGTAACTTTCGCATATGAGTTTCTTCAACTGGTTTGACATCGAGCGGTGATCCGAACTGGGTCTGTAATGGCGCCTTTTTCGACAAATTGTATTTTTGAAGATTTTGATGTCTCGTTCTGTGTTTCTTCTAATTTGTTTTCCAACAGCTTGTTATCGTTCTGAAATTTTTTAATCATCTCTTCTTGCGACTTTTCTTCATCTTTGGACTTCTTAAGTTGTTCCTTAAGATCTTCATTATGATTTTTGAGATGGCGATTTTCTTCTTGCTTCTCTAGAATCTTTCCTTCGATGTCTTCACTAGAGTGCTCTGTCTTTCAACTATTTTTCAATTTCTTGATTTTTGTAACTAACGTCTTATTATGGTTTCTTAGCCGGAAAAGTTCTTCTGTATTGCATGATAATGTGTTATTCACTTTTGTGATCTCTAACTTGTGCACTTTTTTAGTATTGTCATTTCTTTGCTGGAGTTTTTTAATCTGCTTCTGACATCGGCAGATGTCTGATTCTTGGCACTCCAATTTTCCATGGATTTTCGCAATTTCTTCATCCTTGTCATTCAGGATTTTGTTTGAGCACATTCTTTCTACTTTATTATAGTCAAATTCTTTCTGGATGTCTTGGTTTTGTAATCTCTGATTGAAATCTTTTTCATCTTTTAATTCGTCAATTTGCACAGACAGTGTTTCTATCTGATTTTTTTGGTTGGAAATTTTATCTTCTCTGTATTCTATTTGAGATTTTTGTAGTTTAATCAACATTTCCAAATTTTCATTAATGCCTTGGTAACGCCTTAATTTAGCTTCGAATTTTTCTATTTGTAACAAAAAAAACTTTAATAAAACAATATCATATAATAATATCTTTTCTTTATTAAAATTTGTTTTTTGTTGTTGGGTAGAGTTTACGTGGGGTTTAGGGATTATGTGCAACAAGGATGGTGGAGGGCTTACGTGGAGGAAGAGATTGGTCGTTGATGGGCGAGGAACAGCGTGGCAAGGAGTAGCGTGTGGTTGCGGGCGTGGAGGGCGTGGAGCATTGGGCGATGGTAGGCAAGAGTGTGATGAATGCAAACGCAGGCAGGGTGGATAGGAGAAGAGGCGCACAGGTGTAGAGAGGCATGAGGGGAGATGGGGTAGTAGTGAGCACAGGTGAACTGAAGGGGGGCACTAATTATTGGTGAGGAGAGAAACAGTAGGAGGAATGCGTAGGAGGGTGATAAAGGTTGGGCACATGGGGAGGATCGCATGCGAAAGGAGGTGCAGGCCGGCGGAAGGGTGTTTAACGTGGGCGAGTTGGATTGTGGGGCGTGGGTGTGGAGGAGAGAATCGAGAGAGGAGTGCGCATGGGGGAGTGATGACTGGGAGCACGGGAGTGATGAATGAGAGTGCAATTTGGAGTATGCAGGAGTAGAAGGGACTGATGCATGAGGGCCGAGTGATGGTAGATGAGGGCCGAGAGGTGAGGAGAAAATGAAGCATGGGTGTTGTTGGTGAGGGTAAGATATGGGACGAGTGGGGGCATGCGTGCTGGGGTGAGGGGGTCGCAAAGGGATGAGAGGGCCAGGGTGGCAGTGATGGAGGAGGAGCCTGAGTTGGGTAGGAAGATAGACAGCAGAGAGCAAGGGAGTGAGAAGCATGAGAGGGGGCAGTTGGAAATCGTGGTGTGGCACGGGAGAGATGAGAGCAGAAAGAGGCGTTCTTCATAAATTTGAATAAATGGCCAAAGGCCGATTATGGATCAAAGATCCTGGTAAATCAGAGAAGCTCTGAGATGATGGCCACAAGCGGGATCAGACTGGCTCTCATACCAAATGAGCCGAACAAAAGTGTTCGCTCACACTCAGATTACCAAAATACTTGGTATATTATGTAAAAATCCATATGGATAACATTTAATAATATATATATATATATAAAAGATTGATTGATTTACATTTACAATATTGGCTTTTATATAGCCCATCATGCCTTTCCAATTATAAAGACACGACTGTTGACTAATAATTTCATTTTATTTATTATTATTTATTAATTATTAGTATTAGTATTATTATTCATTTATGTATGTAACATACACACCCAGAATTTTGGGCTCTTAGTACGGGAATGGATCTGTACCCTTATGTACCCTGACAAAACCTCAAAGTACCCCAAAATACCCTGCCCTGATTCGGAGATATGCCTAGAGTTTGGCTACTTCGGCACTGTTTTATTTAAACAAAAAGGCCAGAGTACCCAAAGAACCTTTTACTGAGAGCGATGAGAAACAAGACATGCCCTGCTAGCCCTGTGGGTTGCATGTCCAGAGTGTCGCACACTCAGGGGACATTAACTTCCTGGGGGAATTACAGATATCATAATGTGTAACCTAGATGACGTATGTGAGAGTGTGATGTATTATTTCTTCACCATTACTGAGGGAGAGATCAGACATCGTCTATGTCATCCACAAATATAAATTCCCCAAAGACTAGCAAATAATATCATAGACTTCATAATTTTTAAAAATGAATAAATATTTCTATGCTACAGCCTACAGGGTTACGCACACACAGGATTCTGGGCACTTGGTATGGGGATGGATGCATACCCTTATGTACCCAGACAAAACCTCAAAGTACCCCAAAATACCCTGCCCTGATTCGGAGATATGCCTAGATTTTGCGTAAAGTACCCTGATTTTGGGTACTTCAGCACTGTTTTATTTAAACAAAAAAGCCAGAATGCCCAAAGTACCTTTTACTGCGAGAGACAAGAAACAAGACATGCCCTGCTAGCCCTGTTTGTTGCATGTCCAGCGTGTCGCAAACTCACGGGACATTAACTTCCTGAGGGAATTACAAATATCATAATGTGTAACCTGAGAATCTAGATGACATATGTGAGAGTGTCTGATGTATTATCTCTGCACCATTACTAAATTAATGGTTCATAGTCTTTGTTACCAAATGCTTCTCATGTATGTGTCTGCACACTAAAAATTAACAAGAGCATATACGATATGGTTCTAAAGGCACTCTGTCCAACCTCTTCACCCTTGTCCTATTTCTAATTAACTAAACACTTGCATGAAAACATGGAATGTAATCTTTATATCCAAAATAAGCTGAAGCAGTACATTTGCATGAAAACATGTATGAAGAGTTTCTTTCATTGCTCAGGAGTTATAAAGGCAAAGGGATGTACTCTACCAAACTACAGAAAGATAATTTGATGGTTTAGAATAGAAGTTCTATCAGAAGAATAATTGGGATCTATGATTATGCTTCACAAAACTGCGCTACCAAAAGCATAAACACCTGGACTGAAATTGAATCTTCAGCAAGGATTGCAAGTGCTAAAGGATCTGAAGCCCCAGTTGGACCTTCCAATCCCAAAAGAGAACTAGATTGAGTTGAATCAACTGGACCCGGAGGAGCTTCAATAGCAAGTGTACCCAGGAGATCCCCTAGGAGGTCAGGTGCTGTTGGTGCAGTTAGAGAATCCTGCCTTGAAATGACCCCATTAACCTGTCGGATTGCTGGCTCTACAGCAGTAATTTCCTGTGGAATTAAAATAATGAGAACTCACAAGTATAACTTAGTGATAGTTTCATAATAAATCTCAAAAAATGGTTACTGCTTGGGTGTCAAGGTGTGAATTATTGTTCGATGAATAAATTAATGGTAATGTCAAATTTCTTACCATATTATGAGACACTACAGGCATCTTTATCTTCCCAGTAGGTAGAGATCCATTAGCAGGTCGCTGATCTGAAACAACCAGTGCATTTGACATTTGCTGTTGCAATCGCAATTTCGTCGCACTGAGCTCAGCTGCGTCACCTTCTGTATCTTCTGCTCTCCTCAATAGTGCAGACTGAAAGACATGTGATAACATTCATTAGCATGTTCAACTGGGGCACAATTTTGATATAGGGCATTCTAATGCATCCAAACATATGCGACATAATATCCACCAAAGCCTTTTCAATGATGGATATATAGTTTCAATGATGGATATGTAGCATAGAACTTTACAAGTTAACACCATGGATCGAAACATTTTGCAATCTCCATCATCATACCTGGCGTTCAGGAAATTTGGGCATTTCAGCCAATATGTCCATCAGGACTGGCCCTTTTTGACTTAAAGCAAAATACTCCACTGCTCGTTGTTGTATTTCTACATCAATGTAGCTTTCATACCTGTACACCCATTCAGATTACATGTTAGTTAATTCTTTTGCTACAAACAAATAGTTTAGAATTTGGGAGACCTGCAGAAACCGGATATGATTGATTTACAAATAAAAAGGACCTCGGCAACATGATACAAGACAAACAAATCAATGTTGAAAAGAAAGTAAGGCCCAAAGAAAAGTTAGCCTTACTTGCTAAAAACTGCCCAGACATGTTCTTGTAATTCTGGATCTGGAGGTTGCGTGTGCATCAGTATCTTTGCATATGTAGAAAGAAGAAGCGCAACAGTGGGGATTCTGCACCCAACATTATAAGTATTTGTAGGACAGCCATAAATTATATTTTAGTTGCTTTGACAGTTATCAGGAAAATAAGAGGATGTAAACAATAAACCATCTCAAAACACCAAACAAACTTACGACACAGTTGGGAGTTTGTCATGAATGATAGCAAATATTTCCTTTGGGCTGCAACCAGGCCTTCTGGATAAGAGGTGACTATACTCCCCTAGTAGATATGCACCAACCTGTAAGTAAACAGGAATATTTGTCTGAAGAGGCTAGAATAGTAGATTTCATAGGTGGATTTTAAATAACTCGTGTCTATTCCCCTAAAAATTACCAGCACTCTAATAAAGCTGAAGTACTGGAGTGGAGGAAAGATTATGTGTGGAGCATATTTTCCAATGTTGCTAAAATAAATTAACACAGATATGCACTTATGCATGTGACAATCAAAATTTTGCTCTATTTTCTGTCAAACAATTCAATTTACAGCCCGTATTGCTGCATTTTGGAAGTTAGTAAATCATCAGTGCTTATTCAAACAGCAGAAAAAATATTTGATATAGTAGTTGATTGCAGATCATGATATAACTGAAAACAGGATTCAGTCATTGCCATGCTTAATAATTTGCCTCTGTTAGATATAATAGTATAATGAACACTAACTGTACTTTTTTCATGCATTAAAATCATAACTAATAACTTAGGTAGAGTTTGTTTAATAAAGTCATGTAATCATAACTCAATGAATATTGAGAAATTAGGTAGTTAGGTAGTCAGGTATTAGGTATTAGATAATTAGTCTTACTATGTAATAAGATATTGTATCGCTGAATAATCAAACAATCTATTCTAATCTAAACAGGTTCTGCCAACTTTGCCACCTACAGGAGATGGAGCCGGAGGATCACCTCATCTTCAGATGCCACATTTACTAAGAGATCCGGGGGATGTTCTATTGAGTATACCAGGAAGGGTCCTTCTCCACATTCTTTTGGTTCCCAGATCAGAGATTGTTAGCTCTTTTTATGAGGGAGGTTCTTGGTTCCAGATCACAGGCCTTGTGTGGGTCCTCATCGTCCAGATTCTTCCAGGAGGATCACTTCCCGCTTCCTTGTTGCTCAGCCTGCTAGTGATGCAAACAACTGCCAGAGATTCAGACTTCTTCAGCTATTAGAGTGGTTAGGCCCAGGATCACTTCCTAGTACCCGCCTCCCCTAAGATGGGCCACCCTTTTTCTTCTTCTTCCATGATACTACTGAGGAGTTCCCGCCCTAGAGCACAGTATGGAGTCATGGACAAATCACAGGACCAATTGGCAATGTAGTTGTAGGAGGTCCCAGAGGTAGAGACATACTCCCTCGGTCTAGGGTACTAGCCTCCGTGCTTTATCAAATATCTAGTTATTGATTTGACGTCTCTTTCCCACAGCCTTGAGTGGTAGGAGTGTTGGGGCTCCTCGATCTAGCTCTCACCCCAGGATTCTTCCCAGGATTACACACCAACCTTCTCAGACAATGCATTGATCCCCTTATAATGCTTTGAGACGTCCCACCCTTCCCTTTCAATGTCGACCCCGAACTCCAGCACCACCTGACATGCTCTCTTCTTAACATGGAGTTTTCACTCATGCAATCATTTCAGTTTGTGTCCTTGTATTTTTTCTTTTCGGACTAGCTACCTAGCCCTTTATGGCATTGGTTTTTTGGCAAATTTAAGGATGTTTGCAGTGATTTTGATAGCTCCTTAAAGCCGTGTATTCTTTGATTGATTGCATCATACGTGGAACCCAATCTTGTCCCTGACACAAACAGCAAAAGAGCAAAGTAGGTATAGGATGCCTTCCACACCCTATTTAGCATGAAAACCACTCAAATAAATAGACTTAAGATACAGCTCTCCAACCTCAAAATGGTGGATATTAATGCTGTTGAGTAAATTTCCAAGTTTAACAATCTGAAAGCAAACATTCTTTCAAATGGTGGTAAAGGTAAAACGAATCTTGAATTTATCAATATTGCTCTTACTAACCTCTCTCCTTAATTCAAAAAAATTTTGCTATTAGTTTTTATATCATTCCTTTTTCCCTTCCAAATCCAACTTCTTCTACTTTAGAAGATGTATTTTGAAATGCTCCCAAGACACAAAGACGTAGGAGCAGGGAAATGCATCGAAGGGATATGTATAAGAACCCCCGAAATTTTAGGGAACGTTGTAGGGGGCATCGTGGTCTTCAACATAGAGGACATTCCCCCCAAAAGCACGGCTTTTCAAAGTGATAAAAACTAAGTTGCATGAGTACACATACCCAGGGGTAGGGTACACGTCCCCGCCCTGGGTTCACGAACCAATGTACCCAGTACGGGTTCGGGTTCACCATCAATGAACCCAAACGAACCGGGTCCTTTCCGTACAAACCCGAGACGTCGGCATAAAAAAAACGGGTGCGGGAGTGCAAAAGGCTATAGTGAACCCCGATTTTGGGTTCACCGCGGGTTGGCCAACCTCGGTTTAGCGTCAATGGGTCACGTTTCTAAAAGAAAATTACATAAAAGATAAAAAATTAAAAATTAAAACCTAATAGTAATCTACCTACCTTGCTCACCGTCCTTCCCATCTTACCTTCTCGGTGAACACGTTCTCACACGGTAGCAGTGCGACCCAACAACACAGATAGCTCGGGCTCTCCATCTCAAAGATCTGCTAGGGCTCTCCATCTCCCTCTCAGACCTCTCCATCTCAACAACTCTCCATTTACTCAGCTCAGGCAAGAGTAGTGAGAAGAGCAGCAGGCTTGGACAAGCGGTTAACTTCACGGGTATGTTTCAAATTTTCAAGGTTCATTGTTAATTTAATAATTAAATTTTGTTTCAAATTTTCAATGTTTCAATTTTTAAATATTTGTGCAATGTGTATACTAACAGCATACACAACAACAAACACTAAATAGCATGTTGTTCTGTATGTTGTTAGCATACACAGCAAGCAAGCTTGCTTTGCTGTGTATGCTAACAACATACAGAACAGCAAGCATGTTTCGAATTTTCAATGTTTCAATTTTTAAAGTTTTGTGCAATGTGTATGCTGTTAGCATACACAGCAAGCAGCAAGCTAGCTTGTTGTGTATCCTAACAGCATACACAACAACAAACACTAAACAGCATATTGTTCTGTATGTTGTTAGCATACACAACAAAGAAAGCTTGCTTGCTGTGTATGCTAACAGCATACAGAACAATATGAGGTTTAGTGTTTGTTGTTATGTTTGCTTTGTTGTGCTTGCTGTGTATGCTAACAACATACAGAACAATATGATGTTTAGTGCTTGTTGTTCTGTATGCTGTTAGCATACACAACAAAGGAAGCTTGCTTGTTGTGTATGCTAACAACATACAGAACAGCAAGCATGGTTAGTCTTACAGCAAGCAAGCTTATGTTATTTGGAAAATTTTGAATATAGTACATGTATGACAATGAAATCATAATATAAATAGAACTTCCACTTGATATCAAATTTTAGTTATGTAACTTATGTTCCAATTTGAATGTTGAATGAAGGACCATTGACATTGATGAATCCTTGAATTATGAACTTGAAGAAATCTGAAATATCAAATATGTTTTTTTTTTTTTTGTTAAAAGTTACAACTACTTATAAAATTTATAATTTTATAATATATATATATATATATACAGTACCCCGACGAACCCAAGTATGCTGTTTCATAAAGTAGCGTCCCCGTCCCTGCACTCGTCCCCAAGTACCCGCACCCGTCCTCGTCCCCTGGCAACTTAGGATAAAAACAACATTCAAACTGTGTTGAATAATAGGATAGCAGTGGTGGAGGGATTAAAGAGTAAACACTTTGTTTTGTCACATAAGAATGAGAGTGCATTAAAAGACACATTATATAGAATCAAGTTCCACTAGTCATATGGCACATATAAAAGATGCCAAATGTGTGATGTATTTTATGTACTGGGATTGGCATTGAATTTAGCATTTAGTTAGCCATATCATGAAACAGCATTTCAAGGTGGTGTTTGAGAAAAAGGAATGCCATGTACAGGGCAAAAGGAACTGTAGACTTTAGTGATTGAATACCACCAAAAGTTGAAATTGGCATCAAAAGTTTGGCTACCTTCATTTCCACATCCTAATTCATTTCTTGAAACGATCATTCATGAACTACTTTTCAACTACAAATACATGCGTGTGAAGATTGTCTTTCTGCAAGAAACACAAAGAAATCCATTACAACTGTATTGTAGGCAACCGGGAAGCTACAGATAGAACACAGGATTTTGTGTGGTGTTATGAGAACAATATCATGGAGAGATGGAGAAACATTTATGATATTTGTTGATGATTTCATGTCTTTAGTGGAAACATAAAGAGGGAACAAGATCAAAGTACTCATAACAAATAGTGGAGGTGAATACAAATCCAAAATCTTTTCTAGGTACAATAAATGCCATTCATCCATGTTGCCGCCTAATACACACCTGGGGGGAACGCGGCAGGAAACCTCCAAGCCGCTCGGTGTGTCCTTGGGGGCAAGTCAGACTCAAAGTGTCGTCACCTAATTACTCGACTCCTCCGTCTAGGCTACTCCTAGCGAAGCCAAGGGGGGTGGTCCCTATGAAGATAATCTAAGGCTTTTTAACTATGAAAACAAGTAAAAGCTATTCTAGGAGTTAATGATGGGTATAAAAAAAATATTACAACCAAGAGACAATTGCAATTAAATTTAATTACCACTAATGTAAAAATAAGATTTAAATTTGATAATACGATAGAATTATCAAAATGAAACTAGATCTACTTCTTTAGGATTTAAAATTTTTAGATCTAGAACAATATGGAACAAGTAACCAAGAAGATTTTGAGAGAGATTGAACAAAGGTGAGAAAACCCGATTTTTGAGTGAGAAAAGGTCAAGCAAATGGAGACCACATGCAAGTGGGAACACGAGGGACTACGCTTCCTTTAAAATCGCTCAAGAAATCGACAAAGCTAACATGCATGCCTCCTCTATGAAATCTAGTTACCTGCAACAAAACTTCACAACAAAACCTTGCACAAGCAGATTAAATGGCACCAATATGAATCATATAAAAGACAATAAACATAAACATTCAAACAAGACATGCGTAATGTTCAAAGCGTTTTCATATGATTGATAATGAGAAACAAAATTTAAATTTTATTCCTTACCCTACTGAAATAATAGATTTCCTTCCAAGGTCAGTGCAATCCGAACAATAAGCAAAATTTTATGAAAAGATACAAATTACCTCCATGGGATTTGAAACATCAAGCATCAACACATTTGACACGAGCCCACAACATAGGCTCCAAAGCCTTCTCTTTATTAACTCAAGAACTCAAAAAAATTTACAACATAGAGGAGCACCTTCAGATCCTTTACAATGGAGCAAAGCTCTCTCTTAAATAGCAAAATACATGCACAGGAGGGTGCATTGATCAAGGAGGGCGACTTCATGCTGATGAGGGAGTTAATTGGATGTGGTATATACTGATTGAAGTTAGATTGATTGCCAACTGATGGAGGTTGTGCCACCTTTAGGAGAGATAAGAGCTCCAACCTCGTAGTTATCTCTCCCAATCACGAGTTGCCAAGTGTAGAAGTCGCCCATGCAAAGAGAGGGTGCACTTCCGAAAATATAGTTAACTAGATCTTGCTCGATTTGATAGGATTTGTCTAATTCGGAGCTCAATTCATCCCCAGTTGACTGTACAATCACTTTAGTTGATCCTCAGTTCAACTCTGGACACTTTCCACTGATTTAGGAATTTGTCCTTTTATTTAATATGTCTTTATTTGACATTTATTTTGTCTTTTTTTTTGTTTTTTCGAGCAAATATTATTTTTTGAGATAAATAATTGCTCGAAACTTAGGAAAAGTGGTTTTATGGGATAAATGGGTGCTCTGGCTTAGAGAACGAGCACCCCATTGTCAAATTTCACCCACAAACCACTTAATTATTACATTTTGAAATTTTTTGATTAAACCATTAAAAATGGTCCAATTACTGCTGAAAAAAAATAAAAAATAAAAAAAACCAAAAAATAAAAATAAATAAAAAACACCTAGGGACCTAGTACATGACCATATGACTTTATTTAAGTTGACACACGAACTTTAATATCCCCCCAAGGTGAACTTTAATATCCCCCCAAGGCCAACCACTAACTTAGGCATTCCAACTTTGGATGTGTAGGAGAAAAACTGGTTAATTATACTCGGCTAAAGGCAAAGCACAATTGACAAGGGAAAAACTCCTTGGAATACCCTCATTAGTTGCCAAGTCTTAGGGAGCCAAGTTACTCAAAAGACCACCATGCTAGTACACTTTATTACAAACCCAGTGGGGCATGGACATGCATAAAAAAAATTAAAATGGGGCCTGAAAAGGCCTAATTTGAACTTTTGAACACTGAAATGCACAAATATTTGTGCAAACTTTAGCGGCTCTCTGGAAGTCCAACTGATGTGCAACTCAGTTGGCAACAATCCATACAAAACTAACTTGCTCTCGTACTGTTGAACAAAGTGGTGTTACAGAAAGGAAGAATTGGGCACTTATAGATATGACAGGAATCATGATTGAGGGAAATAATATGACAATTGAGTTGTGTCCTGAAGCAGTGTATTTACCAAAAGAAGTCCAACAAAAGCAGTAAGAAAAATAAAATAAAAATTTGGTGTGGTAAGATGCCACAAGTGGGTCCTCTCAGGGTATCATAGTGAAGGATACTTCAAGAGTAAGGAAGGACATCAGGAGGAGAAAGACAAGAAGGTAGGAGAAACAAGCAATGAAAGTCAGGATGGAAAATTTCAAGAGTAAGGCGATGATGAAGAAGATGCCAACAAATTTAGTTGTGAAAGGACATCACCAAAGAACAAGATTCTAAAAGGAAGATTTTGACGACAAGTAATCAAAGACTTCATTTAGAATTCAGATCAACATGTTTAATCTAAGTTACCGGATCTGCTTGGGATAGATCTAGGATCCATCTTTTAACGGATTGGAAATGAATTTGGATCCAAATCCACACTGAAAAAGTCCAAGATTAATGGTTCACCAATTCTAATATGTGCATCATCAAGGCCTCAATTCAATAGTTACAACAGCTTTGTAAAAAACACAATATACACAAAATGAAACAGGAGGTTACTACATAATGTGATGTGTCCTAACATTTACATGGCACAACAAAACACAACACCTCAATAATTTCTATTAACTGTGAAAGGAAGAAATTCGAAAGCCAATTTTCTTTTGATCCCTCGACTAGCATGAAAATAAAGGTCAGTAAAACCACTTAGTACAATAAAGAGAGCCCTTTTATCAAATGCAAAAGCTCTTCTTCAAAAAAAATTTACATTGAAGGATGCATTATTTAGAAAGCCCAAAAGACAAATATGAATCATCCGGTTACATCATTCAATGAATGTGTTGTTACATGACCCAAACAAAAAAGGACCCTCGACACAATTTAGCACTCAGAAATATACTAGACATTGCCCAACAATTCACACTTGGTAGAGTTTAGATCAATGTTGCAAACATTGTCTAAGCGAAAAAATCGACATGGTCAAGAAAACATCATTTCAGAATATCTCGAGAACACATCGGCAAAAATCGGCAATATATTGGAACAAATAAAATTAGTTCACTGTAGAAATACCCAATGTAAATAGGCCAAATAGTCCATAAATGAACAATATATAATAAATGTATATCATAAATAAGAGATGTGATGATGATTACAAATGGGAGAGCCCGCATATATAATGCTTAAAGGGAACATAGTAACTCTTTGTAAAGAGTTGCAACTTTTAATAATTATTACTATTTTTTATTTATTATTAATTAACGATTTAATTATTATTTTTAGTATTCATAGCATTGCCTTCCTCTTAGAGATGCTTTGTCCTCAAAGCATGATTATGGAAGACTTTTATCCTTGTTCTTGCTCGTGACGTTTTCTTGTGATCTTCTGTATTGGTAACTACAACACTTGACGACAGGAGACGATACGTTCTTTTAAACATTGAGTGAAATTGTTGCGTCATTTGTGAAGTGGTCCATCCGAGATCTACCTTCAATGTTTGTTGATCGATTGTTCGGATATAACTTCTCATTTTTTGCTTCCATACAAGTTGTTGATTTTGTCTTTCCTCTCTTTCAAGGCGGTAGTTAGTTTGTTTGTAGGATAAGGTACTCGAGTTGTTTGCGATAAGGTACTCGAGCTGTAAGTGTTTTCCGGAATTTGAACGTTGAGTGGGTCCGTACTTGTTCCTTTTTCCGAGTTCTGGACTTGTATCTCGGATGATGTCGCTACTTCAATAGTTTCGGTCATTGTTTCTTTGTCGACCTTTGATTCTTTGTTAGTAAGTTGCTCTACCCCTTCTTGTAACGACTTCTTATCAATCTTTAGCTTCTTAATTTGTGTAAGTCAGTCCTGATTATGTCTCCTTAAGTGTAAGACTTCCTCCTTATGTAGAAATTTCACTTCCCAACAGACTTTAAGCTATGCATAGATATCAGTTCAATATTTAAATTTTCATTTACTAGTTGCTGCAAGTAGATTATACTCATGAACTATCTGAACCTAAAGCACAATGAGAAGTTCTACAATTTAAAATCTGAGCAGAAACACATTCATCTCATAACATTTCAGACATAAATATTTTAGCCAATATGACCCAGGCAAAACCCCAACTGGGGAAAACCTGTGAGAGAGAGAGTGAGAGTATTTTTATTTCTTCTTCAAAATAAAAAAATGTACAACAGTCTTTTAAACCAGCATTAAATGACAGACTTATCTCAGTAACTAAGTCACTGTTCTGTCTTGAAATCAGTGCACCAGCATTCTCAGAAAATTGCGCCAACCATCCTGTGCAAGTACAGTACAGCCCTCCTCAATTTCGGTGTTGTACAATCCTCTTTCTGCCTTGAATTTTGTGCCAATCATTGTCAATAAATTCGTGCCACAGTGCTACAATTATCTGCCTGGAAAAGTGTGCAGTAGTACGGCCCACATTAATGCTAAATGACTCCTTGATTTTTGTGCCAGCAGCCTAGAAACCTGTGCCCAATCTCTGTGCATTGAAAATCGTGCCAACTTCCTCGAAATATGTGCTGAGTTATTTGTTGTAGGGTGCATTGGAATGCATGCCAGTCTCCTCTCTCTGTGTCCTCTCTCTCCTCTCAAGAAGTCGACTTCTCTAGCTTTTCTCAAGCAATTCTAATTTGCTCAAACTCTCTTGGATGAATGAAAATCGTAGAGGGAATGTCTATTTAATTCAAATCACTTGTCTTTTGATTTGCCTCTCAAGGGTAGCTGAACAATCATCTAATCCATGGGCCCGCATTGGCTTAGGTCAATGGATGAGAATAAAGCTCTTTAATTCTCTCCATAATTAATTTTATTCAACTACCACTTAAATAAATCAAAAGTCACTTTATAACATTAAAGTGAATTAATTGCTCATCTCAAGCAATTAATACAAGGGTCATGTCACTTTTCCCTCATTTAATTACTTAGGCAAAAAATAGCTAGGGGAACACTTCCTAGGTACAAATTTCAACATCTTATAGTCTAACTTGTTGACTTCATTTTGAGCATCTTGATTCTCTTACTCTCTTTCTCTTAACATTTTTATTTTCTCTAGCAATTCCTGATTAACCTTCCTTGAGGAATTTTCTTCGTTTTTCCTTATGACTTTTGTTGAAGATCTTGAATCTCCTTTTCTATCCTGTGTTACCGGATCCGCAGGCCTTGACAATTGGATCCACGTATCGAAAACAGATTCGGATCCGCCCAGGATCCGCTCCGAAAGGTATCCATCACGGATGATACGTATTTGCAAGGATTCGGGCTGGGCAGAAAAATACTATTTCGTTTTGGTTCTATTAAAAAATGGGCTCGGCTGGCAAATGGGGTTCTGGATCATTCTCATGCGTTCACTATTCGGGTGAAACCGTGCCATTGGTGAGCTTCGTGCAACCATGCCATCGGGGTTCTTGTGAAGTCGTGCCATTGCCAGACTTCATATACTATTTCATTATCGTTCTGCTGACAAATGGGCTCGCATGGAAAATGGGAATCGACAGGTTTCTTGACATCAACAGGCTTCCCATTCTCATGCGGTCGAGTTTCTGGTGAAAACGTGACATTGGTGGCCTTCGTGAATTCAACGGACTTCCCATTCTCGTGGGGTCGGGTTTCTGGTGAAATTGGGTCGTCTTTCCTTGAGTTGTTTTTTAATTTTTCCTTTCTTTATTTCTTTTATTGGTCGACTTAGGTTAGGGCGCGGGAGTGACTTGTGACAGAAGGAATGGGAAGGGAAGGGTCACGTTATAGGAGATTTGAATAATAATTATTTTATGCAAGTGTTAGGTATTATATATTATCAATGTTTCATTTAAATTATTATTAAGTTATTATTTATAAGTAGTGCATAATTATTATTTATAAGTATGGTATAATAATTATTTGTCCCATGTATTAAGTATTATATATGTATAAATAAATTTTAATTTTAATTTTAATTTCTAACATAAATTTAATATTTATATATAAGTTATATATTTAAAATTTTATATATTTTTTAATTTTGATATAAATTTTATTAAAAATATATTTATATTGTTTGTACTTGTTGTTTCCTTGCCGTATCTAGATCCTGGCTTTTCAAAAATCTAACGGATCCGGATCCGTATCCAGATCCAGATCCTGGTAACTTAGCTTCTAACCTTTGATTGCACTGTGTTTTATCCTTCATCTTCTTGATTTGAAGCAGCAATTTCTAACTATGATCTCTTAGACGAGAGACCTCTTCTTCTTTCTCCATGACAACTTTGTCGGATTCTTTTTGTATCCTATGTATTGACTTCTCATTTTCCTGCGAAATCACCTTTGATATATCTTTGAAATCTTCGAATGACGCGACTTCTGAATCTGACTTCATTTTAATGTCCTGCAATGTGATTTTCTTCTTCTTGTAAGAAAATGTTAGAAACTTCTTTTCAGCATTTAAGATAAAAGTCCTCAATGTTTCTATCCAAGGTAATCCCAAAATTAGGTCACCATCATTGCTCCACAAGGATCTAACTATGAATTGCAAGATGCCAGTATAATCTCCAATGTTCAGTTGTAAATTGCTTATTTCATATTCTTTCTTATTCCAAAAGTCTAACCTTTCACCTATATTTGACTCTGGAATCGCTAACTCATTAGCAAATTCAACACTAATATAATTATTGCGTCCACCAAGAGCAATCGAAATAGTAATATCTTTCCCTCTGATTGTTCCTTTTATTTGAAATAACACCGAAGCATAAATTTTTGAAGTAGTTGGGAATCTTCCATGTTTTTCATCACAAGACTCCATTTGATTTCGTCCATATTCCACTCATAAATATTAGGCTTCAATGCTTTTTTTTGTACTTCTTCAATAATAATTGGGCACAAAACTGCAAGGAACCTAATGTAGTCCTTATGTAATAATTTTCCTTTGATAAGTTTTAGAGCTTTAGGATTTTTAATAATATAATAATAAGTATTATATTTAACAATAATCTTTCATTTTTTTAATAATAATATTAATATTATTATAAATTTATAATAATATTATTATAAAGTTTGAAGTTTTGAAATAGTATAATAATAATAGTATTATTATAATATTATTTTTTTGGGGTTGAATGTGGGGGTTAGGGCTTTAAACCCTAATGCGTGGAGGAAAAATCGAGGATTGAATGGTGGTCAAAACAATGTATTGCAACGTGTGGATGTGGGCAACGTGTGGTAATCAAGGTGGTGAGGGCACTGGCGGGAGGCGCAATGGTGTGAGGGCATGGAGTTGTGTGAGAGGGAAGGAAGCCGATGCTAGAGATCACAGTGGTGGATGGGATAGGGCAGCATGTAGGGGAGAGGAACTGCGTATGGAAGGGGTGTGCAGTAGATTAGAGCATGTGGCTGAGGGAATGGTTAAGGGCTGTGAGCAAGAGAAGAGGGAGTGGGATTGGCGTGAGGATGGCGTGATGGGGGATGTGTGCAAGCGTTAGTGCGCAAGAGTGAGAGGGAGACGCGACAGGGAACTAGTAAGGAGGGAGTGTGAGGGTGATGGAATGGAGGTAGGAGAATGTGATGTCCCCATTCAAATAATTGCATAGTAAGACAATCCCATCAATCCTACTAGTTTCCTAGGTTGGATGGGCACATGTGGAATTGTAATAAGGAAGTTAATAAGATGTTTAGACATTAGAAGGGTTCAAGTATTTAATAAATATGGTGAATAAATAAATTCAAGAGAAATTCTAGGTGGCAAGTGGTTTTGGAGAGATATGGAGGGTGTGGGACCCACACTAGCTTGATTTTTCAATGACACATGGCATCTCTCTCTTGCCAATTCGAATTCATGGGAAGGTGAACACTCTTGGGTGAGTTGGTAAGTCATAACACATGGCATTGAGCATCTTAAGTCGAATTGGGATGGATTGGTAACCTCCCTGGAAGATAAAGAGTCAAATTGAAAGTTTGTGGACACTAGGGCTAGATTCCCTAGCCCCTATGACACCAATGATGGAGAATCTATGACAACTATGACAAATTGCAGACCTGACCTCTGACCTCTAACCATTATGACATGTCAGCGCCAAAAATAGGCTCAAGGAAGGTGCTCATGGGAGTGGAAGAAGCCAAAGAGACTCAAATTCGAATTTGGGAGAAGATGGAAGGTTGGAACTAAGAGACAAGTGGCAAATGTGGAATATTTCCTAAGTGAAAATATCTTGAAGCTATTGAGAGGATTTCGACCCTTAGAAGGTTAATGTTGGTTATAAAATGTAGAAATCAAGTATGAGAATGGCTTTTGATGATTTGAGAAAAATTGCATTTGTGAAGAGAGAGCTAGTGGATGACTAGTTTCTTGCCTTAGCCAATTTCGAGGGTGAAAGATTCCCATCCAAGTTGGTGTTTGGAGAGGCCACTCAGGTCTTTCATGGAGCTTTAATGGAGTTTTATTTGTAGGTACCAGCTACAGGGCAGCTCGTGGTTTTGTTTAGTGCAGCACCATCTCTCAACCATCTCTAGTTTTGAAGGCATACTCATGCTCCTTGAGGGAGGACGTTTTTGGTGAGCTATTGTGCTTCTTGGGAGAGCTTCTATTGATGTATTTCTTATTGTAATAGCATTATATACTCTGTTCTTCACCTTCAAGAAGTCTCAAGTCGAAATACCATGTGGTTGTGTGTAAAAATGAAGATTAATGAGCAAACAATGTCCATTTCCCCACTACATTGATGTATGCCATTATAATGATGATGATTTCGAATAAAGGAATGTTTCTCTGATATATTTGTGATTAATGGACTGCCATTAATGTGTATTACAAGTTTCATATTCAGTACTTGAGCATTTGAAGCCATTATACTCAGTTTATTTCCATTTGAAGAAGATTTGGTGCCATTTCCCCAAGGGTCGAATTAGTGGTTTTTGTTGTTGTTTGGGAGAGGGTTGGAACAAACCTTATAACTAATGAATGATGCATTTGGGACCTTAATAACATCCCTGAAACATCCCCTACCTCTGTTCAAAAATTCGAGTGGGTTTGGAGGCATTTGAGAAGCTCTTTTCAGTACTTACCCTAGGGAGATTTGAACCCCAAATTACTAGTAAAATTGTATACTTGAACCAGAATCTTAAGAGAGTTTGTAGAGGTATTTTGGTGGCCATATATCATCCTTGAACATCATATTTAAGTCCTAATATCAGTAATACACCTTCTTGAAGATTTGGGACCATTTGGACCAAAATTGGAACCTAGGCATCAAAACTAGTCAAAGGTCGAAATTGGGGAAAAAGTGGAAAATTGGGCATTTTCTTAAAATTTAAAAAAAGGGACATTACAAGTGGTATCAGAGCATGGTCTTGGCACTTGATGGTATTAACAAGAAGCCAAACAAATAAACCACCACCCTTTGAATCAGTAGTTGAAGAAGTTTTGGTTGAAGAAGAGATAGTAGCAGAAAAAAGAGTTTTTTTCTAAAACAATGGGTAGAGAGGAGGAGGAAAAATTAAGACATACAGAGGAATTTATTGAAGCCTTAAAAACATGTTTTGAAGGAATTACCATAGTTATGCTAGAGATGAATAAACAAATGATGAAAAGTTTCGAATTGTTGGGTAGCCAACTTTCAGGCAAAGGGATGATAGGAGATAACAGTGGTTCACATTCAGGGGAAAAGATAAAAGGGAGTGAGCATATTTTTTCAAACACGAGACCACATAATAGACCTAATGAATTCCAAAGCACACAAAGGCATACTGCACCTAAATTTCTCACACCCAAAGAAGAGCCCAATATTGAGGTGGATTATAAGAAACTAGTAAATGATTGGAATGATTTGAATGAAGAGTGTAAAAGAGGTGTACCACTCAGTGACTACATTGACGCTATACAAAAAATTAAAAGGAGGGAAGACAATAGGAGTCCATTCCAAACAAAGAATTAAATAGTGCTATTGAAAAAATGTCACTTCCTACTTTTGATGGTTCTTCTCAAAATTCTGCTAACACTTGGGTGCAAAAATTAGATGTATATTTTCAGTTGAATCCTATGTTGGAAGAGGATGCATTAAAAATGGCCATTTTGCATTTGGAAGGAGATGCCAATGAATGGTGGTTTCATGGGCTGAAAACCTTGGGTCATAATCTGGTTAAAACATATGGAGAATTTGTTGACAGGGTACTCGAAAGATTTGAACAAAAAGATCCCGAATTGCCTTTCAAAGAACTAGCTCAATTGAAACAAGCTGGGACCCCTACTGAATATATGTTGGACTTTCAAAAATTATCAGTCAAGGTGGTTGATGTATCTATGGGAAGATTAGTATTGTTGTTCACTGAAGGTTTGGCTGAACCCTTAAGAGGTTTGGTCAAAGCCCACAAGCCAACTACATTAAAAGATGCAATGAACTTGACTAGGGATCTCCAAAATGTGCTTCCTAGAACGAGATTTCCTCCCAAGCTTAGCTACAAATTTGAAAAGAAACCTTGGCAAATGAATGGATATGATAAGAAACCTTGGCAAAGAGAGTCATTTGAAAGGAATAAAAAAGGAGTACTAAACGGGGATGAACTTAAAAAAAAGAAATTGTGCTTCACATGCTTCCAACCATGGACACCAGGGCACAAATCTACTAAAGGAAAGGCTCAATACATAGAAGTATTTTCTGATAATAAAGGGTATGATGGGGGCATGGATGAAGATGGACATATTTCAAATCAAGAAGAGGCATATGAGACAACAGTAGAAGAGGAAAGACAAGAAGAAAATCAGCCTTCACCGGACAAAGCAAGAATGGCAGTACTTTCAGCAGTACCTCGCTATCATACTATCCGATGCAAAGGTGTGGTACAAGGACAAAGAACTTCAATTTTGGTAAGATGGAAGAGCCACCCATAACTTCATTGATGCAGAGATGGTGAAGAAAAGAAAGATACCTATTGAACCATTTGATGGCTTCACAGTTGTCATTCCCGGTCACAACACAATGCAATGCAAAACATGGGTTCCAAAGCTGCAAGTCACCGTAGGTAACTATACTTTTGTTGATAGTTTTTATGTGGTTGATGTTGTTGATGCTAATGTGGTTTTGGGAGTGCTATGGTTGTATTCAATAGGAGAGCATACAGTAAATTATCAAATTCCCGAAATGAAATTCCAAGATTCAAAAGGAGTACAAAGAGTTGTGGGAGGGCAACACACTTATATCCAAATCAAGTAGTGACTTGCAATAGTATGAGATCTATATTGAGGCATGGGGATATAGAATGGGCTGCTGAATATCATATTACATCTCCCAAGCCAACTATAAAGATTGTTGAACACCCAAAGGAGATAGAGAGACTTTTGCAAAAATATGAAAAGGTTTTAGAGACCTTCCACATGGTAGACCACCGGATAAGGGGGTTGAGCACAGTATTATTTTGGAGGAGGGTACTTCACCCATTCAGATACCACCTTATAGACATCCTAAAAAGTTCAGAGATGAGATTGAAAAAGCCATCCAAGAACACCTAGAGTTGGGACTCATTAGACCAAGCTCTAGCCCTTATGCTTCTTCAGTAGTGCTAGTGAAGAAAAAAGATGGAACATTGAGAATGTGCATAGATTTTAGAGCCTTGAACAAAAAGACTATTAAGAATAGGTATCCTATTCCTAGGATTGATGAGCTCATGGATGAGCTACATGGGGCCAAATACTTCTCAAAAATTGACCTTAGATCAGGGTATCACCAAATTCGAATGAAAGATGAAGATGTGCAAAAGACCGCTTTTCGATGTCATTTTGGCGACTTTGAATTGCTTGTCATGCCTTTTGGGTTAACTAATGCTCCAGCCACATTTCAAGCATGTATGAATAGGATCTTTTGCAAGCAACTAAGAAGGTTTGTTTTGGTTTTCTTTGATGACATTTTCATTTACAGTAAAACATGGGAAGAGCATTTGCAACAGTTAGAGATTGTGTTGAAAATTTTGCAAGAAGAGTCCTTATTTGCTAAGTTATCAAAATGTGAATTTGGGATGAAAGAACTACTGTATCTTGAGCACATTATTGGGCAGGAAGGAGTGAAGGTACACATGGAAAAAATCAGGGCTATCTTGGAATGGCCATCACCAAAAAATATTACCGAATTGAGAGGCTTTATTGGCATATGCACCTACTACAGGAAATTTGTGAAAGGGTTCTCCAAGTTGACTTCTCCACTCACTGATTTGACTAAGAAGGATGCTTTCAAGTGGGATGAAGACGCTGAAAAGTCCTTCCAAAAAATGAAAGAGGTAATGAGTAGTTGTCCCATACTTGTACTTCCTGATTTTACTAAACCTTTTGTTGTGGAATGTGATGCTTCAGGTGGAGCAATAGGGGTTGTCCTAAAGCAAGGCCAACACCCCATAGCCTTTGAGAGCAAAAAGTTGCAACCTCATGAAAAACTTTACTCCATCTATGATAAAGAAATGCTGGCCATTATGCATGCATTAGCCAAATTCAGACAATACTTGATGAGCAGCAAGTTTGTGGTGAAAACTGACCACAATAGTCTAAGACACTTTCTCACCCAAAAAGATCTAAATGAAAGACAACAAAAGTGGGTAAGCAAGATTCAAGCTTATGATTTTGATATTGAATATGTCAAAGGAAAGAATAATATAGTAGCAGATGCTTTGTCAAGAAGACCTTCTTTTTCTCTCATGGACATTGCCAAGGATTGGAAAAACATGCTACTAGTTGAATATGCTAAAGACAAATTTGCTTGTGATGTGTTGGATGGAATCAAAGGGGGTGATAACTACAGGATTTTGAATGGGCTGATATATTATAAGGGAAGAATTTATTTAGTTCATAACTCCAAGCTCAAGTACCAAATTTTGCAAAAAGCACATGATTCTCCACTAGCGGGCCATCCAGGGATCTTCAAAACTTATAAACAATTGAGGCAAAGATTTTTTTGTGGAAGGGGCTGAAGGAAGATGTTCAAAAGTATGTGAATGAATATAAAGTATGTCAACAAAACAAATCAGAACTTACATGTCCAGTCGGCCTATTACAACCCTTTCCCATTCCGGAGCAAAAATGGGACAGTATCTCTATGGATTTCATCACCGGGTTGCCTAAATCTTTGGGTAAGGATTGCATCTATGTGGTAGTTGATAGGTTGACAAAATTTACTCATTTCTTTGCTGTTACATCATCTTTTAGTGCTGCACAAGTGGCTGATATTTTTTTCAAAGAAATCTTCAGATTGCATGGGCTCCCCAAGAGCATTGTCAGTGATAGAGATAGCATATTCATGGGTGCTTTTTGGCAAGAACTTTTTAGATTGGTAGGCACTCAATTGACTCCAAGTACCAGCTATCATCCACAAACTGATGGACAAACAAAGAGGGTAAATCAATGGTTGGAAGGATACCTAAGAAACTATGTGGGAGAGTAGCAAAAAGCATGGGCAAAATGGCTACACTTTGGTGAGTTTTGCTACAACACCACTTATCATATGTCAATAGGAATGTCTCCTTTCAAAGCATTATATTGTTATGATGCACTTACATTTGCTGAAATTATATTTGGTGATAGTAGAGCCCCAAAGGCTAAAGATTGGGTGGAAGAGACCCAAGAAATTTTAAAGCTCTTGAAAGACAATTTACTGGTTGCTCAAAATCAGCAAAAACAATATGCTAATAGACATAGAGAAGAAAGAACCTTTCAAGTCAATGATTTAGTATATTTAAGGTTGCAGCCATATAAACAAACATCTCTCAAAAAGAATGGAGCAGAAAAATTAAAACCAAGGTACTATGGGCCATACAAGGTAGTGCGGAAGGTTGGAGAAGTAGCATATGAACCAGAACTTCCGAAAGGGAGTAAAATCCACAATGTATTTCATGTTTCCTGTCTCAAGAAAGCCCTTGGTCAGCAAATCATCACTTCATAAATACTTCCTCCTTTGGATGATGAAGGTCAGCTCACACTTGTTCCGGAAAAGATTTTGAAGACACGGGAAAGAAGGTTGAGGAGTAGAATTATCAAAGAATATTTAGTGCAATGGAAGGACTTACCAAATGAAGATGCCACATGGGAAGTGGAGAAGATTTTGCAGCATCCAAATTTGAAATTGCTTGAGGACAAGCAATCTTGAGTGGAGAGGACTGTAATGTCCCCATTCAAATAATTGCATAGTAAGACAATCCCATCAATCCTACTAGTTTCCTAAGTTGGATGGGCACATGTGGAATTGTAATAAGGAAGCTAATAAATGATGTTTAGACATTAGAAGGGTTCAAGTATTTAATAAATATGGTGAATAAATAAATTCAAGAGAAATTCTAGATGGTAAGTGGTTTTGGAGACATATGGAGGGTGTGGGACCCACACTAGCTTGATTTTTCAATGACACATGGCATCTCTCTCTTGCCAATTCGAATTCATGGGAAGGTGAACACTCTTGGGTGAGTTGGTAAGTCATAACACATGGCATTGAGCATCTTAGGTCGAATTGGGATGGATTGGTAACCTTAAATTAGCTAATCTGTAATTTAAGCAACATCAAGCATCATGTGCTTTATCCACAACTAGAAAGCCCTCCAGTGAAGTCACATTGCATTATATAGGTTGGTTGCGAGTAGTTGCTACTGCTTAGCAGGTTGTCCTTGTAATTACGAGTCCAAGCTTTGTTGCAATAAATAAGGTGGTGATAAACCAGACAAATTTGGGTATGCTTTCTGCTTTCTTTCTTATGGATCTAAACCAGTGTTGCAAGCATCGCTGAGAAATCGATGATGTGTCGAGAAATCGCGAAATTTTCTCCATGGCGAGTGTAACTACATAATGGGAGTGCAAAAGCAGCTCCTAACTACTCTATCAAAAGCATTACAGGCTGCACAAAAAACAAAAGATCAATTTTGGAAATATCTATGAACGAGGTAATTATTTTCTTTTGCAGATGTCTAACTTGCATCTATAATCATTCAACTTAACTTGATGATCACGTGAATTATTCCATGTGTACATTGTTAAAGTTAGTGCAGCTGCGAGACCCATTCTCAGAGAGGATGGTACCCTAGTCAGTTAACTAGGGCTCCTGATCAAGTTAGCCCTGGTCAAGTTAACAAGGCAAAGTAAAGAGTAAGACCCTAGAAGGTACCCTGGGGCCCCCAACTGTCTCCTTGGGTTCTTGGTCGGGGACCAAGCAGGTTGATGCCATGGCAAAGTCTCTAGCATGTGGCTAGGGCCCATACTTGTCTCTAGGGTATTCTGGTTTGGGACCAGACAATTTCTTGGTCATGAGGACCAAGCAGATCATGCAGGTTGAGACAAAGATCTCCTGGTCCAGGAACAGGCAGATTCTTGGTCACGAGGACCAAGTAGTTCATGCAGTGACAAACCTGATGAGTTAACCAGGTCGATCTTGGTCAGTGGACCAAAATAATGATGTGTGATATCCTCTTCTCCTAGGTCTTCAAGATGGTTGAGTTAAATGGTCTTCTCAAGGGACTGGCCACCCCTTGATGGAGCCACTAACATTTGACCTCAGGAGCAGTCTAGAGGACCACATGATCACATCATCCAATGTGGACCCTTCTTTATACAGTGATGATGAACTTTCAGGTTATATGGAACATTTGTACATTTGAGAGAGAGATGATTGGTTGTACCTTCCCCACCTTGGTTGATTTACTTTTGGTCCTTACACCGTGTTGTTTATTGGTCTTGTGGTACTCTTTGTCTTTGACTTGTGGTTAGTGGGGTCTTCTACCCACATTGAGTTGTTTTGATTTATACCTTGATGTTTTTGGTCTTATGGGTACTATGGTTGTTTTCTCACCTTATGGTACACCCCTTGGTCCTAGTGTTATGGGTCATGTACCCACCTTTTATTCTTATGGTTTTGACTTGTACCATATTGATTGGTCCTTGTACCCTCACCTAATGATAACATGGCCCTACTTATATTTCATTTTATTTTTATGTCTTAAACCTTTATGAGTTGGCACCTATCTAAGACATTATATTTTATTTTATTTTGACCATAAATGTTGGTACCTACCCAAGTCACTTTTATATATATTTTTTAATGTATGGTACCCTCCTAATTCTATGGAATCCTTAGAATTAATTATGATTCTTCTAGAAGTCTTTATTGAAGTCTTTACTCCTCACTTTATCATGCTCAAGACATTTGCATCTCAGATCTGACTGATCTCTGCTTGATGTCATGGCTTGTAAGGTTACTGCTGATTGCTTGCTCACTTGTTGAGGCCACCCACCTGTTAGAGGGTAGATCTGATTGGTTTGATGGTTTAAGGGATGACGTGAAGGCCCTATTGCTGATGGCATATCTGTGGAGACCCGATATACCTGGTAGAACACTGTTTGAGGTTCAGGCTGCTGTTGAGGGGACCCAATCTGCCTATATGGTGACTGATCTGCTGCTAAAAGGATCCGATTTGTTTATCCAGAGTTTCGGTCTGCCTTCCAGAGCTTTGGATTGAGTCTGATCTACTGATTGTACCTTGACTGTGGCCCGATCTACCTTGACTGTGATCCGATCTGCTGATTGTGACTTGACTGGAGTCTGATCTGTGGTTTAAAGTTTACTTGAAATTCGATCTACTTACTGCTGCCTTGCTGTGACCTTGTTGAGGGTCTTTCTGCCTCACCGTGAGCTTGCTTGTGAATGCCGTAAGGCCTAAGGGTCAGATCTGTTTGTTGTGGTGACCGATCTGCTAGCTATAAGTTTATTTGAGGAGGCCGTGGCCCTTATAGACCTAATTCCACTTGCTAAGGGCAGTTGCTCTGTTTCTTGTTAACTATTTTATTTCAGTTCTAGACCTTTACTACTGAGACCTGCGTTGACCAGATCCTTATTGCTGAGACTTGATTTTTGGTTTGATCTTTGTGCTGAGAATTAGTTGTGATCGGGTATTTGTGTTGATCCTTTATGTTGATTGATTGAGGTCATCACCTAAGGTTTAGACCTCTTGGGTTCCTTTTATTGGACATTTCTTATGTTGGATTTGATTGTGATTACCACTGTGTTTCTGACTGTCTTTGACTATTTGGTTATACCTCAGCCCAGTCATCTCTCTCGCTCTGGTTTGTACTAAGCCTTCAATAGGGTCAACTGGTTCCTAGTGATTGACTGGCCTCTGAGAGGCACAGTCCTTTTCTGAAAGTAAAATTCTGAGTATAAGACTGGAAGGGTTCCACACTCCAGGTAAGTACCCTCACTTGACTCTTTTATTGATTGGTTATTCACTTATTCTGCTGATTACATGTTACTGAAGATTATTTTAACACAGTGACCAAATTTGTAGTGTTAAAGATGAAAAGTTGAAAGAGATGAAAATTATGTTTCAGTACTATTTACTAATGTACTATTTTGTTTCAGTATTAGTTTGTTAAACGTAATTTTGCATTAAAGTACATCGTTTGTTTATTATTCTGCATCAAACCCTAACCCTAACCAAAATTTAACATATATCTGTATGCTTATAAACAAAACAATATCCCAGCATTTCTCACCTTCACCATGGTTTCATGCACAGCAGGCTTGTCAAGGTACTCTCGAGCCTTTGCTGCAGCATATGGCTGTAGGAGCAACAACTTGCATAAACATCTCAAAAACTAAAAAGCCACTCCATCTAGAAATCAAATAAAATTCAATCTTAAAACAGCAGTCGTGGCATAGATGACACACCTGCAAGTCTTCATTGTTTGTGACAAACTGAACAACTCGAAACCATATGTCGTCACTTATGAAATCACCTGCCTTGTCTATCAACTGAAGGATAACATCAACATACCTGATAACCAAATAATACACCATTAATAAGCGACAAATTTGTTATTGCATTCCTTATATTTAATCTACACCTGATATTGTCTTGAAGCAATTGAAAGTAACAAAACCTTCTCTTACTGAATACCATCAAATCCTCAAGTATCATGAAGACAACCTAGAATTACTTTAACCATAACACCTTCTGAAATGAAATTAGGATACAATTTAAATACACTTTACAAACTGACTGGATAGATTTACAAACAATAAAAAATATACTTACAAGGGACCACGCATATCAATTAATTGGTCTCAGTTTGACATGGCATATAGCATGGCATAAGGTTTTTATTAAGAATATCCATGCATAGAGGTACATATGGTTTTAACATTGCAAATAGAAAGATATGCAATAGGCAACATCCTTTGAAATGTTTCTTTCCATTTGGCAACGAAAAAATTTCTAAAAACTTTCTCAAAAGGATAGTTTCATCAAAAAAATTAACAGATCCTATAAGTTTTAAATAACCAAATATTGCTACTAAAAAGCATTAAAGAAACGTGATGTGTTAAACAGTACAGGAAATGCAAGTCAACTTTCTGAAGAAAAAAATGTAGAGGAAAATTTTCACTTTAAAACAGAAAAAGGTTCAGTGATGGTCAATAACTTTATTCTTACATGTTATGTTTAGGAGACCTTAATGTTTATGTCACATAAAATTAGTAACTTGTAAACAATTCAAAGTAATGTTTTTTTTTTTTTTCCATCGAGTAACCTCCCAGAAAACCCTACGAGTACTTCCCCATGATTCATGGATGGTAAATGGGGTAAACCATCGGCCCTGATTGCAGAGCCCAACCCTGAGGGAATCAAAAGAGTCGAACCCATGACCTCCCCAACTTTGAGGGGAGAGATTTTATGTGACCACTTGAGCTAACCCTTGGGGCTAGGCTTGTAGACAATGCCAAATAATTTTAAATATTAATGTTAGAGATTAGGTGGCTACACCACCCAACCTACAGGGGGTACTATTAATATGTCACCTATGGTGACTCATGATGTGTGAGAGAAGTAATGCTGCAGCATTTATAATAGAGACTTTTATTTACTCTCTCTCCGCTATTTACTCTGTAATTGTGTGTGCCTTAATTTTATACAGGGTATCAAACCGATATTGAATCTGAGGGGATAATTTCCAAGGATCCCCTGGACTCAAGTACGAAAGAGTGAGCTTCATGAGAGAAAATATGTTTGAATATAATAAAGCAAAGGTGAGTTATATATAATATAGAGAGTTCTTAATTAATTTCATACAGTCAAAACTTTGGTTTTAGTTTTTAACAGAGGCAAAATGATACAAGGCATTGTCACCTATGGTGACTCATGATGTGTGAGAGAAGTAATGCTGCAGCATTTATAATAGACTTTTATTTACTCTTTCTCCACTATTTACTTTGTAATTGTGTGTGCCTTAATTTTATACAGGGTATCAAACCGATATTGAATCTGAGGGGATAGTTTCAAAGGATCACCTGGACTCAAATACAAAAGAGTGAGCTTCCTGAGAGAAAATATGTAATTCTGAATATTTTTAGGTTTTTGAATTTATGTAAATTTTTAGGCCTTCTTTACAATATATGATTTTTTGGGTTTTTTACACAAAATGAGGACGCCCATCAGGATCCGTGGGTAAATCCACTAGGGAAAATTTGTAGGGAGGACCAGAATTACAAACTCACAACTATTTTTGGCATTATGGATTTTCTAATTTTTAGGGTTTTAGGAATTTTTCATATTTTTAGGTCCTTTTATGCATAAAATTGCCGCAAAAATATAATACAATAAATGTTGAAAATAGAGTAAAAATGACAAGAAAGAGGATATGATTATTGTCTCAATCCCTAGGGCATTGAGAGATCTATGGTTAACGTCCCTCTCTTAAGATGTTCCCCTAGCACTTGCAAGCTAGAGCATCACCTAGCAACCTCTAGAGTTCGGTAGGTGAGCCAAAATAAGGCAAATGGAGAAATCCAAGGCCCCAAAAGCAATAGGAAACCCTTATGCAAGATGTTTCCTTCATACAAAGTTGATAGAATATTGGTAAAAAGCCCTAATTCAAAGAAAATGCAGCACAAAACTACCATTCAATCTCTATAGTAACATTATTCACCAAAATTCAGCAAGATATGAGCAAAGAAAACACCTTTAGGTCACACTTGTGCATGTGTTGTTCCAACAAGTCTAGCATCAACCATAGGATGTGCAAGAAAGAAGCCTTAGATCATTCATCCATCCACCATCAAGCAAGAAAGACTATGCCAAGAGAAGCGTGCATCACCAAGAGGACTCAAAGAGTAGGAGAAAAATAAATAATTTCATATTAGAACCATTGTCTTATGATTTTACAATGAGAAGAGGATGTGTATTTATACTATTTCATCCTCAATATTTTAATTTTGAGCCTACAAGTTTAATAATAAAATAAACTAAAATAAGCTAAGGAAAGGCTTCACTTATGAAGTAATGAACCAAGGGGGGACATCATGCCCTAACCCCAAAAATTATACTTATCCCTCAACGCCCCGCCTTCCAAGGCTTGTAGGCTCATCTGGAGGAAGGATGACATATAGGACTAGACACACTAGAGTAGGGGTTTCTGGATGCCGAAAATAGGTCCAAGTGGCTGCAAGAGGTGTGCTACATAGGGGATAATAGCCCTTTACAAATCACAATCACCTCTGCCAAATAAAAACCAAGGTGGTCATGTGCCCCAGTGGGTCACCCCCAAAAGCCTCGGAACACCAGCCATGGGCTAAAAGCCCTGCATGGTGGAGACATCATCACACCAAAGGGGCAGTCAACAAAGCCATAAAGCCAAGTACTTCTAAGAGTGAAATCAGGGGGGATGGCCATGACCAATCTAGGGGGTAAACAACCCCCAATCCAAATATCCATACAATATATCCCACTTTGGCCTATACAATAAAAATTTGGACCCCTTGCTCTAGGTCTAGCCCTGTTGGAATGTTGTTGCAGCTCTAATGCGTAACACTCTGTCTAGAGGAAGAATTGGAAGTGGAGCTCTAACAAGTATTGTGTCGATTTCCGGAGTGGGGGCTTGTTGCTAAGACCTGGATGAAGTAATTTGGTTGTTGCGATGGGGCCAAGACTGGCCGCGCCGCATGTGTCTAGTGGAAGTGGTGGTGGTCCTCTGCATCTTAATTGATTTGTGGTTAGAAGCAAATATCGTTGTTCATCCGTCTCTTGGAAACCTTAGAGGAAGGGAGCACTAGAAAGAAGGAAGTAATCCACCGAGCCGAAACAGGTCCAAACTATGAATGTCTCCGAAGGATGAGGGAGTGAAGCTAGAGGGCCTCCTACAAATACAAAGGCCATACATCTCTGATCAAGGTATCTGAAGAAACTAGTCAAAGTCTGAAGCTCTATGATAAAGTCCCTAAACAAACAGTGGAACCACTTGCGACTCTCGCAGTAAATGGGACAACAAAATATGAGGTGCTCCTCAATCTCAACCTCACGAAGGTGACATGTTTGGAAGATATTGTTTGATCGGTTGATTTGGGGATCCCACTCCACCTTAAGACAATGGGAACCCACTCTGAAATGGCCTAAAGGAATACGAAGAGTGTGTGTCCAATGGCAAAGTGTGTGTCCAATGGCAGAGTTGTAGTGGGTGTTGAACAATGAGACCATCCCTCAGATTTGTTACCACCTAGTTTGCACTAGGATGATCATGAAGACTAAAGATGAAGATGTACAAAAAAGATTGCAGTGCAACAACTCTGACAAGCATACATGCCTCTTCTTCATCTTCTTCTCATTCTAGATTGTACATGTTCCATACAAGGGAATTGTAAAATGAGATGATAAGAGTTCTGTGTCTATAAAAGGCTAGTTCAGCTAGGACAATCACATTAATGTTGCTATGGGGTGTTTCTTCACTGAGATAAGCTTAGGCCCTTGTGGTCTGAGATTGTCAAAGTTTTTTCACATATGCCTCCAAAGCCAAACTAAGATTGATGTCTTTACCCTAGCATGGTGTCTGGTATAGTGTCAATTTGTATTCCATACATCTCATAGTTTAGTCATATGGACATATAAAAATTGTAATCTAGGTGTCTTAGGGGTGTATATTGTATAGTATTTGATTTATGTGACTAAAGGGGGTGTCAAACACCTTAATATGGTGTATTAAGCCCTTTAGACCACTTAATTTAGCCTAGCACACAACTTGGAGACAAAATATCATGATTTTTGCATGTTGGAGACAAATTTGAGTAATTTTAGGAGGTTGGTAAAAGGGAATATCCCCTAATTCGCCCCAATGAGTGAAGTGTCATTTCTTGTTGGATTTGGTATCAATCAATCCCTATTTGTCCCCTCCTTGTCTCCTATGTCGTTCATGAGGAGCCCTTAAGCACTAGTTAACTTTGTGAAGTGTCAAATTACACTAGATAACTCCATCAGGTGTCATATGACACTCTAGTTTACTCCACCTCATGAAATTCGCCCCCTCTTACTATTTTGTTATTTAAGCAAGCTCCCCCCTCTTTTCTTTGTTGGTTACTAGTGAATCTCATGTTCAAGCTCTTCTACTTGTGCTCTATTGGAATTGCTAATAAAGAAGGCTTTGGAGGTCAAATTTGTGTTGCACTTTCATATGTGGATGCCATTGTCTCAATTTATACATATATGAGGTAGTTGTATCTAGTTTAATTGCTTTGAATTTTTATTTCTTCATAGGCCTCTGAAAGAGTGTTACCACCTAGTAGGGTAAATCTCATTAGATAGCTTTCTATTGAGATATTTTGTAGACAACTAGACAAGAGATTAAATCTATAAGCATTTTTTCGATTGTATTGGTGCTTTATCTAACCCTTTCTTGTAGGATTACACATGAAGGAGTAGGAAGGGAGATATAATCTCCCACTTGGCTTTTAATCTAACTTTGTGGGTTCTTCATCCATCAAGCTGAGAGCGGTTAGCCCTGCGGAATCCCCTCAAGCTTGGTGGCTCAAAGAGAGACTAGTCCCTCTGTGCACCACTTTGGAACTCCATTGCCCATCTAAAGGGCATTCTTTCTCTTCACTCAACCTTCTTTCAAAGTATATCTTTTCTTATTTCAGTTGCATGCAAGCTTGTATTAGATCTCAAAGTACTTAGACTAGTACTTTAACTCCACTAAAAATTCTGTTTATTTGAAAATTTCAGCATTTTTAGCTCATTGTCTATTGCCTCGCTAGTCCAAAAACAGCGTGTTACGAAAACTTACGTCCTTGTACATTTGCTATACTAACCCCCTTACAAGTGATTGCAGTCTTACTTTGACTGTGCAAGTAAAACCCCTCTTTTGAAGCATCCAAGAGACAAAATTTCTACCATTCCCTATCGCTGTCCAGAGACTTTTGCTTGTTGTTTTTGGACAGCATACAAACAGTCAAAGGGGGCAGACTTGACCATCTGAGATTCCGTCCCAATCCACTCGGCAAATGTGGCGGTTTTCCTCTATCATTCCTCTCCTTGTTCCTTTTTTGTAAGCTTGATTGTTGGCCACCACCGACCCACAGTAAGCACTTCTAAAGGTTCATATAATCAGCTAGTATTCAGCCCAGTAGCGTAGTGGTGTCACATCCCCCCTACCCCTCGAGTCATTTTCATGTTTTTTTGTATTCTTTCACATGAATCTGTTTCCTAGCTTAGATTAAAATTTCAAATCACTTCATTTGGGCGTTTTAAAATCAATCGTGGATTTTTTAGCCTTTTTCATCCATCAACATGGATATCACTAATAATTAGATCACATTTCAATTTGGTGCTCTAATAAATACTAACTTCAATATAGTCTAGGAATCAGGATGGACTTGTACTTCACTTCATAGATTTTTTTGCCTTTTTGGTCCATCAACATGGACGTCATTAGTAACTAGACCAAATTTCAATTTGCTGCTCTAATTAATCATAGATTAGAATCATTAGATCTTCTCTTTCTTGTTCATCAATACAGACATTACTAACTATAATCTAGTCTAGGACTAACAAGCAATCAGTAGTAATTAACTCACATTTGATTTCAGCTAGCTTAATGAACTTTAAAGATTTTGCACTAGAAGTAGTATTTAGAGCATTATCTTATATCACATTTTGCTTAATGCACCAGTCTTTGAATTGCATATCATATATTATGATGTGAGAACTAAGCAGTCTTTGGGACTATCTTGCATTTGCTTATCTTTATTTATATAAGCTGCTAGATCAATTTACTGTCTTGTTTAGATAACTCTTTTAGTTTCAAATTACTCCCAACTTGCTTTAAGCATTCAGCCTTAGATTATTTTATTAGGGTCTACCCCCTTGGCTTTGTTTAGAAGTTGGCTTAAATGGAGATCCAGTGTCGAGGTGACAGCAACCCGACTCGAGGCTTGCCCCCAAGGTCACGCCAAGTGAGTTAAGATTTTTCTCACCCAGAGATTCGGATTAGGCAACAACAAGATCCATGGAGTGCTCAGCTTAAAAGGCCATCTTCAGACATAACCCGCCCTGAGGATTGATCCAAGTAACCTGCACAAACTGTCTTTAAATGTCATCTCGAGTGATTCTATTCCACTCCTTCCTAGTAGGTAAGAGGAGGCCAGGCGAATAGATGTGCCTTTTAAATATTATTAATATTATTATTATTACTATTATACGAGCTTTATGTTTGTTAAATTGCCTCCCACTTCAAGGATGTTTTGTCCTCAAAGCATAAAAAGGTTATGTCTCCATTCTTTACTGTAATGCTTTCAAGTGATACATTATTATTGATGTTGTCATAGTCGAAGAAATGAGGCAGTAAGATCTTCAAAGTACTGAACAAAATCGGCATATTGTTGAAGGGTCAGTCCACCCTGGTTCAATCTTCTATGCAACCATGTGTTTATAGGGTTCTTGAATAATACTGTTTATATGGTGATTCCAAGAATGATTGTTATTTTGAGACAAAATTGTATTGGATTGATCTTCTTCGGATTATAGGTCAAATATTGCCTTTGTTCAGAGGGATGCTAATACAATGTTTCGTTAAAGTGTCAACTCCCATGATCAGGATGCAGATAAGATTTCCTTGATTTTTCTTTATCATAATTTTAGAGTTTTCTTGATTCGCTTTTGTTATTATGTCTTCTTAATAGACTTGTCTCGCTCTGTTGATCATTGAAATTTATTAGTAGATACCAATGTTCCCCCAAGTTTCTGGGACGGGGGGACACGGGAGCGGAGAAACGCACATTCAGGACGCGTGGAGACCAACCCCAAATTTAAAGGAAATTCGGAGGGGACGGGGGGACGTCCCTAAAATTATAAAAATAAAATAAAATACCAAAAATAATATTTCATTTGACGTATATTCATGATTGTGCAATGTAAATACTAAATATATTGATTTATTTTCTAAGTAGTACTAAGTAGGGATTGTAAAAAGTGAAAATAATGAAAAAACATAAAAAAAAATATTCTCAGGGGCATGGGTGGGGGGAAACGTTTCGTCAAGAGTCGTCGGGATGCAGGAAACGCGTCCCCAACCCTGCGGGACGTGTCCCCATAGAACACTGGTAGATACACTTATATTAACTAAGGTTTCTGTACTCATCATTTGTACTTCGATATCTGAAGATACCATCTGGGGAACCCATAATCGAAATAATCAAAAGAATTGCAAATAAATTGAAACCCTAGATGGGCAAGGCACACATTGCAAAAGTGGTTACTTTTGATCAAGAAAATATTGATTTATCTTTTGGCGGTGAAGGCATTACAGTTAAAGGAGAAAAAAGTTGGTCACAAATTATGAAATGGCCAATTCACAAACCAAACAAAATTCATCTAGCACAGAACCTCAAGAGTCAAAACATTGCCCAAAATTTGTTCCAAAGACATTTTCTCTTAGTCATGGAAAACAATTTGCAGATTTAATTATGAGAGAAAATTGTAATTTTGTAGAGAGTTTACCCTTGAAATAGTAAACAAATATTAACCCCTGTGGAACAAAGGTGAACAGGGTTGTTAATCAGGGAAATGTCCACAAAGGTGATCCTCAACATGAACAGTTGTCTAGGTGATTTCTACCTTCAACATCAAAATGACAGTAATGACAACCTGGCAGAGCACCAACAATGCATTCTGGAGATGCAGTAGTTGCATTGAAGAAGCACCTCATAAACAAATCACTCTTCTAGAAAAATAGCTCACACATAGCTCGTTGACCAGTGGATGGGAGTTGACCCATATGCAATAGGTTTCTTCTCTAACTTTTTCGCAGAGGGGTTTGGTTGGTGTACACTGTAAGGGGAGGTGAGGATAAGTGATGTTAAGCCATGTAACCAAATAGGGGTACTAATAATATGTCATCTGTGGTGATTCATGGTGTGTGAGAGATGTAATGCTACAACATTAATATTAGAGACTTTTATTTATTCTGTCTCCATTATTTATTTTGTAAATGTGTGCACAGTAATTTCCAACAAAAAGAGATGTACAAAATAACTATAAATTATCAACATAATATAATAATTAAATCATGATGACAAACATCACATTGAAATGCAGAGATTGGCATCAATCATCTAATACTGTGATTCATCTTGGAATTTGTAGGAAATGGAAAAAAGTTGGGAAAATGCTTACAGTATGAGAAGTATGGGACAATCTCACATTTGCTATAACAAATATCATCAACACTCATCGCCAATAAGTGAGACGGAGTTTGCCAGTGTCAAGAGATGGCAAACAACGAGAAACTACTACAAATTTTCCTTCTCTTCGAAATATTTCTGAAGGATCCTAAATTATTTTAAAAAATCTTCGAACCAATATGTCAAATGATTCGTTTATGTAATACCTTTACCAGAAGGATTCTGTATTAATGTTTTATACTAAATTGAGTCAACTAATTAAGCAATGTAACAAAAAATGAGAAAAAGCATGCAATGTAACTCATGAAAGTTATGCAAGGGTGCTAAATACCTCCTCAAAGTCATTCATGATGCTTAGGGAGCTTATCAATGCCAACTAAAGTGCATAAAATTGAACCACAAACAACATTGAATTCAAGCTTGTGTACATGCCAAAACTAATTTTAGAGGTACCAAACTACTACTTGCAGAAGGAGCCAAACAAATATCAAAATGAGTGTAAAGAACAGAAATTGTTCTTCATAAAATTGACAGAAAATATCTGCAATAAATGATATAATAAATATTTGATTGAATTGAATGATGATTGCAATCCTTCATGACAGTATAACTTATATGCATTGACAGGCCGCAAGGGTGGATAGGTGTGTCCCTTGACCCTTTCTTAAATACTTGTATTTATTAATTATGAATTACTTATTATTATTTTTTATTATTGAGATTATTATTAATATTACAATTTGTTTATATTTAAATATTTTTATTATTATTAATATTGAGACACCCTCTTAAGGAATGCTCTGTCCTCAAAGCATAATAAATTGGATTTTCCCTAGTTGAGCATGCTTCCCTGGTGGAGACATCTTTTTCCTTGAATACCTTTAGAAAATCGCTTGGGCTTCCAGCCTGAGCATTCAGAAGATTGTTTTGCAAAGTGTGCACCATACCTTAAGTCTTTTGACTTGGTGATGTACCTTAAAAATTTTGATTCTTCTCGGGTGTAAATATCTCTTGCTTTTGTTGTTCTATGCCTTTTCGTGCTTCTTTTTTTCTCGTGGTTGTAGTTCACTTTCTTTGGAAATAGAATCTTTACAATATAATTTATAATGTCTACCATGTAAGTGAAATTCCATGAATTCTTTTTCAAGGTTAGTAGTATAAGTGCCTAATTGTGCCAACCATTATGCACCTAGCACCATATCCATCCTATCTAGCGGTAGTGCATAAAATCCTGGTAGTGCATAAAATCCTGAATGTAATTCTAGTCCTTGTATTTGAACTGAGATCTTATTTGTATTTGTCGTTGATGTGATGTGATGTCCATCAGTGACCTTAGCAATGAGCTCCTTTGTGGGGTACACAAATAGGTTTAACTCTTTAGCGACATTGATGTCTACAAAGTTATGAGTTAGTACTCATAACTTTGTAGACATCAATGTCGCTGAAGAGTAAGTTCCTTGTTTGTTACAATTCCCATGAGCTTCAGTGTCTTGGTCTGAGTTTTTGGTCTTAACTATAGAGGAAATTGTCAATTTTTCTGCCTCTTTTTTGAAACCTTGATCTCATTAGTCTTCCTAAGATGAGGGGGGATATATTTGGTGGTTATTTGTGTTTTACTTTTTTGAACATTTTCCCCTTGCGGCACATCATCAACACCTATGTTGTGGGGAAGACCGCACAACAGAATTTGAGGGAAGATCGTACAGAATTTTCAGCATATGATACAGCGGCGACTGTGTACTGCATATCGATGGTACGGCGGCTGTATGGACAGAATAACAATGCAAGTGTACGGGCTAACAGCAGACTACTTCTTGGCAACGGAATGTACAGTTTGTTGGCAGCAGATAGAGTAACTGTTTACAGGTTTTAGGTTGTACGGCTGAGCAAACCAGGCTCTAGTACCAACATAAAGAACAGAAATTGTTCTTCATAAAATTGACATAAAAGATCTCTGTAATAAAAGATATAATAAATATTTGACAGTATACTTTATAGGCATTGACTGGCCACGAGGGTGAATAGGTATGTCCCTTGACCCTTCCCTAAATACTTTTATTTATTAATTAGTAATTACTTATTATTATCTATTATTATTATTGAAATTATTATTAATATTACAATTTTATTTATATTTGTTACAGGGAGTCATCTAAATAGTCTTTTCCATTGGACACATAGTTCCTTGCTTACATCAAGCTCAAACTCATAGCGAACACTATGTGGTCATCCACTGGACACTTTGTGGCCATCATCTCACAATCATGTGTAGAATGGAGGATGAATGACCATATTCCTAAACCAAGGTTAGTGAATGCTTCCTAAACCTGAGTTTATGTTCTCTAGTGCCCTAAAAACCTAGAAAGTAGTTGTCAAAAGCAATGATGCTTTATAAAAGTGAATTGTCCTTCAAAGGACCAGGAACTATCTCAGACATAATCATCCATAGGACATCTACTGCTCCATACAAAAAGACTTGCACTAATTCCATTACAAAATATTTATCAACTAGGAATCATTACAAAATACAAACCAATATTTTTTTGTGCAACCCTTACTATTGCCATGTGTTATTACCAATGCATTTCTACATTGTCATCCAAGAAACTAGTGGTTGCACATCAATGTTATCAGATTCAGAACCAGACCAGTCACCTAACTAGTGGACCCCAAAAACTGGAAACTGGTCGGAACCGGACCTTGGAACCTTATCTCTATGTTCTGACAGTTGATGCCCTTAGTTATTTATTGGATGATGCCTTTTTGCAGGGAAGGATTTAGCGTGTTTCACTTCCAAAAGAGTCTCAGATGGTGAATAATCCTGAGGATTTTTTATTATTCGTTCGAGCTGACTAGGAGTCGATGACTAGTGTTAGAGATTGTTTGTCTGTGTTTTGTAAGAATTTTAGGGCTAAGATTACTGATCATAAGACTGATTATCGGTTGGTTGATCTTGATAGAACCCAGTAGAAAAATTGCAATCCCAAAATCTTGAAAATTGTTAAGTCTATTAAATTTTAAATGGGATCTAAAATTCTACCTTTTGCATATGAAGCTCAATGAGGTTGGAACATCATGAAATAATTAATGGTAATGTTAAAAATTGATCACCAATTCCAAACCTGTTGGGTATGTGTTATATTCTTTGCATGTAGGTTGCGTCACCTTACGATCCATGTTATATTTTTTTGCTATTTTTTTGAAAAATATGTAATTAATCACGGTTGAGGGATTGGGGTCTAAATCTAATCCAGGTTAACATATTAAAGTTTTGGATGCTGCCGAATACATAAATGTTGTATTATGAATGGTTATAAAACACCATGAGAGAGATAGAGGTGTGGACTAAGTTTTGTCAGTTTTTCTCATTAAGGGCTTCCAAGGTAAATCTCTATGTAGTGTGTGTGTGTGTGCCATTGTTTAAATCTCTGTTTTGCTTAAGAATATGTATGCACTGTTTCACTTCACAGTTTTAAAACTTACAATACTGTCATACATGATAGAATCCAGTGGAAACATTGCAATCTTGAAATCCTGGAAACCATTAAGTCTGCTGAATTTTGAATTTCTAAAATTCCACCTTTTGCATATGAAGTCCGAAGAGGTTGAAACGGAACCACTCTCAAACATCCTAAATCAATTAATGGTAATGTTAAAAATTTAAGAGGATAGAAAAGAAAGATAAGGAGAATGTCAACTCTTACTTTAACAATTTAATATTTATTGGTAATTACTACGGTCTAGGATTAATTTTAGGGTTTCTGTTTTACCTTTTTTAATTTTTCTATTTTCATGGTAAAAATAGTGGTCCCCCGTCCCACGCCCAATGTACGGACCTATATGGAAGTGGCCAATTTAGGTACTAAACCAACCAGTTCGGTACAGAATCAGTCGTTGTCGATTTAGAGTCATGATTTGGAATAATTAGGCCTATAAATCGGTCAAACTGGCTAGTTTTAGCAAAATCGATTAGGTTCTAATGACATTTGCACATTGAGATTGTTTTGCATTGTCTTTACAAAATTTATTTTGCACACTTTGTTGGACTCTAGTACTAGTGCAATTGCTTTATTTTGGGCTACATGCTCCATTACACATGAATATTTGTCTTTGACTCTTGTATTTTCTATTGTGTGTTGCGCAAACACAGTTAATGCTTAGAACCACATATTACAAAAACTTGTCCATTTTATGTCAAGATACTTATTATGTAAAAGGAAAAAACATCAAAAAGATGAGATGAAAAAATCATAGCAAGGGGGCTTGACAAGTTCATCCCAAATCAAAATGGCTAATTAAGCATGATTGGGAAAGTTTCTAAGTGAGCTTTAACTCTTGCTCAACTAAATAATTTTCCCTAAGTTTATCACAAAAACATTAGCAGAGATGGAAGTAGGCAAGAGTTTCTAGAGGTCTCTTAAAGAAAGAACAAGACTTCTGACAAGCTCAATGCCCTCTTCAACAATAAATGTAACATAAATAAATAAGCAATGATCTATGTAATACTTCTCTTAGATTCTACGTGACTTGACATGTCCATTGCATCAATGATTTGCAATCTAAATTGATGATGTTTCATAGATAACTTAGCATTCAATGCTTTTGACACAAAGAAATTGATTGATTCCTACCATATATCATGGGAAGACACTTTCAAAATAAGATGACATAGTTCAAAATCAGTTATAGCCAACCCTATAATGGATTTGGCCCCACCATCCCTATTATGCCAATCAACAAGCTTGTCCAGTTGTGTGGGTTTATATATCATGATAAAGTAATTCAAAGTTGCACAAACCATGTGTACAGTTGGAATTGGCAGAAGAATCCAGTGTGGGTTCGACACTCCTCCGGAAAGGAATCAGGGAATCAGAACCCCAATGCTATTTTCTTTCATAAATATATTTAAAGTTAAAATTTTATATTGAAAAAAAAAAGAATAAATCTGAATTGAAGCATATCAACTGTTTAGCTTTCAAACTCACGTTGCCAATTGCAAATGAGACAAAACCACCATGTTTGCTAAAGATTTGATGACTGCAATTGCTAGCAGATAACATCATCAAATATTCAGGCTATAACACCAAAATAACATGGAGCCATTATGGAAAACGGTGGGAAGTAAAATCAATTCTTCTAATTGCAAAAGGAGAGACAAAACTTACTAGTAGTGGAAAACTGTGCAGTGTGAAGAATTCTAATTCAGATTACCAAATGATGATAATACATGAGAGGCAGTGGCTAAATACAAAGACAGACCATAAAATACAGAAAGACACATTAACATCTCAGAGGATAGCTACAGTTCTCTAGAACACAGACTACCACTGAAAACAACTCACTGTACAAAACTACTGAAATACAATATTGATATATTATAAACATGATAATCACCACTAATCTAATAGTGCTCAACCGGGACACATGGGAACAAATCACTCAAATTTTGACCAATTTAAAAAATTATTATTATTTAAATTGTGTACTCACTTCTTCCTGAAGATCATGATGGTAAAAATTGTTCAAAACATGCAGCTAGGAGGTAAATCTGCCATGATTCTGTCACTTGAATCTGGAGCCACTTATATCAGAAACAAAACCTATTTTAGGAAACAGACTACTCATTTTGTAGGGCAGATTACTCCTCATTTTTGCCAGAGCAGACCAGATTTTGTGCAATCCATTACAGTGATCTTCACAGACATATCACAAGTTATAGATGGATTGAGGCCATTTTGAAATCATAGCTGGATCACTTTTGTGGGCCGAGCCTTAAAGCAGGGCCCCACGTCATTTCCCGAGCTTCTTTTGGGATCCCTTGCGCCTTGTCATACATGTTGGAACCTTTATACATTGGATTTCTCCACTATTGGACAGTCAGTTTGGATCCTAGTTTGCAGTGCTTTACATATTATGCCTATGATGTATCCTACAGTTGCAGCTGTGTATCAGATGTTGTGTCCAGACTCCAGAGGACATTTTATGGATGATTATGTGTGGTATTGGTAGACTGACTGGTAGTAGGATTTATCTTATGACTTGCGATTATCTGATAAGTATGATGAGTAGGACATTGGCATAGCATTACATTTAAATTTAGATTGCGTGTTATATACATGTTGTTCTTTAGCAGGTCTCCATAGTACTGCTTGATCATCACCTGACCCTTGGATCCACATCTTGACCATACCCACCTTCCATCCATTCACCTTGATTGATGAGATCCCTTTCTGATCCGGATATGGCTAAGTAACTCAAGGACTTCGCCCTCTATGACCTCTTTGTTAGGATGGCCCCCATGTATACCCCTGGTGTCTCGTCTCTAATGTGTGTGATGAAGCCTTCTGACCCCGTTGATCTCCTTCTACATGTAGACCCTTGTGTATAGAGTGCGAGCTAAGGTTGGTCGAATCACTAGAAATGTTCCCCCGAGTCTTGAAACAAGTCTTCCCTTCCTTGAAATTGGTTAGTGGTTAGGAGGGTAGGTACTCCTTGAATTAAGAGGTTAAGCCTACTTTCTCTAAAAACGCATTATTGTGGCAACTCCATCGCACCTATGGACGATGGCTAGTGCCCAAAAGGAAATCTAGGGTCAGTACCTTTCAATCATTAGCCAACTAAAGGATTGCAAACAAAGAAAGTGTTTCAAAAAAATATCCAAAGAAAGAGAAAAAGTATCAAAAAGTAAATTGAAAATGAAAATTCAAAGTGAATTAAAAGGGGGGCTTGCTACAGTCAAGGGATAACTTTCTATCACATTATCCATCTATGAGACACCCAGATCCCTAGTGTTTTCCAAACTAACTAATGTCACAGAGGGCCTTGATATCCCCTCTTCTCCAAGACTAACTCAAGCCTTCCATTGATCAAACAATTCAACTGACTATCATATTAACTACTTGACCATCCATTCCACCCAATGAGAAAGGTTGATCTTTGCAATACTATGCGATGATGTTGTTAGAGGATAATATGTATATAACTCATTTACTTGTAGTCTATGTTTTGTTATGTTTCTGTGCTATGTGGACCTAAGTTACCTGAAACGTCACCATAGGCCTGCTGAAACGCCGTTCGAAGCTTCCGAAACAGAATCTGATGCGAAACGCGGCTGAAATGGCTTTGATACGTATCAGAATTTTTTGAAACGGGTCGACAAAATTTGGAAACGGATCTTTGGAGTTTGGAAACAGATCAAAGAAATGTGAAATGAATCGAAAAATTGTGAAACGGATCCGTATCACTAAAATCGTGATACGTTTCAAGGTGAAAAAAATCGAGTTTCGAATTTAAACTTTTAATTTCACTTGAATTTTAGTTTCATTTTGGTTTTGAGTTTCGATTCTTCCCGTCGTTTATGCTCAGCAGTTGACATTCTGTCGACGGTCCGCGTCAAAGGTTCAGCAATCCGCATCCGAGGCCAAGCCTCCAAGATTCACTGAGGGTGTCAAAAACAGGAAGAGAAAAATGTCTGGTTTTGGTCATCGAGTATACAAGAATTTTGATTCCCGTGGCAAAGTCGTTCGCAATTGTTGGAAGCGAACCTAAGATTTGAGGGCAGCTTTCCCTTATCTCGTTTGCGGACAGTTTCCTCACCCGTCAGCAAGGATCCATAGGAGCATTCGTGTAAGTTTCCATTACATGTTCATACATGATCAAAACGAGCAATTCAAGGGTCGTCCCCTCTGTTATGTGTTTGTTGGGCGAAATTTGCCACAAAGCCAAGTATAGAGGTGCCACGATTTGCTGAAGCAATTTTCCTACGCATGACAATGTGACGTGGAGATACGAGAGGCCACCTTTGGGTAAGGATTTGTGTTATGTTGTAGTCATTAGGGTTACTCCTTTTATAATAAACAAATAAATGTTAGGCAACGAATTCAAGGAGAATGCCGAGTTATTTGGAAGAACCCCCGATGCCTTATTTTGATCACCGTTCCATTCAATGGGATGCCCACGTTTGCGGGATGCTTGGTCAAAGCACCTTCATTTTTTATAGTGATTTGACCTTGTCAATTGTGCCAAAATCTAAAAGGTCATTGGATTAAATTTTAGTTAGATTATATATATATATATATATATATATATATATGTCGTTTCCCTGCCGTATCGTATCCAGATTTTTTGAAAATTTTCCGTATCTGTGTCCCCCGCCGTATCCGTATCCATTTCAGTGCAACTTAGATGTGGACATGCCATGCAATGAGTCACGTGGTGATTACAGGTTATACGATAAGACCATATGCTTAGTGGTTCATCAATACTTCACATTATTAAGTGTTTTCACTCCTCTACAAACTTGATATATGGTTTTGCTATCATTTTTCATATGACTTTTTTTACTTGGTCAAACCCAAGGTTGACCTTATCAAAGGGTTCAACCAACGGCATGGGATATTCACATAAACATCCTTCATCATATTTCAACCTTTGGAAGCCAGTTGAACCCCTCCAAATAGCATTTATGGCATTTCTTGATTAATTAGCTAAAAATACAATTATTTTTTTAAGTCTAAATTTTAAGCCTAAGTTTGATTTAAATTATTTGGGGCTGATTCTAAATGACACATTTCAGATTGGATTTGAGCACAAGTTTGGTGCATCATATGGTTTTTGAGGTCAAAGAACTCATGTGGCATCAGATTTGCATTTCAGACAGGGGAAGTCATTGATCCAATTAATGGCACATAATTAATTTTATCCTAAGGTCCAATATGTATGGTAACAAAATTCCGGAAAAGTGAAATAATGCCATGGGTAGTCTTGTTTTGGGCTCCTAAACACATTTTGATAATCTCCCTAGTGTTTCCACTTGATATCATTTGATATTAGACATGGCACTTTGAGATGAGGGTGCACTCTCTCCCTTGGGGCACACTTGGTCAATAGAGCTGAAGACTTTAGCATTTGTAATCATGTAAAAGGTGGAGGAGACCACCAAGGGGATCCTCTAGTGCCCACAAACTATGTAACACACATACCAATTACTCATTTTATCAACATACATGGGTTCATGGAGGTAATTTGCCCCCCTCCAAGCAAAAGTCATTTGCAACTATTTGTTAAAAGTGTAAATGAGAAAAAGATCTCATCTATTGATCTTCTTCTCCCATCTTTTAATCTCAGAAAAAGATCTCAGCTATTGGCCAAGGATTTTGTTCACTCTCCTTTAAAAGGGAGTGAGCTCTCTATTGTATGGACTCTTGGCTCATTTTCAACAATAACAATAACCAAAAATTCCTGTGTGCGCAAAATCTGTGTTTCCGGGTTGTAAAGATAGATATGATCTCTTGTCAACCCCTGTTGGATGTTTAGTGTTGAATGCATCTTGTTTTCATGTAGGTGTAGGAGAGCCATAGTTGCCCATGTGCTCTGGCTATTTGAGGAAAGGGAGTTCTCTGCATACGGAAATTGATTTGCCTCAAACTTTCCATTTCTCGCCAATCTTCTATTTGAGTTTGCATGCTTTTTCTATTTGTTATATTAAGTTTTGATTTGGTGTTTTGTATTTTGTTAACTAAGTTTGTCTTTGTGTGGCAAGTAGAGAAAGAACTTCCTAAGTTCAACACTTATTCAAGAGCATTTGGGGAGGAGAGAACACTCCATCAACCATCCGAAACAGAGGTAAATACCACAAGACTAGTTAAAAATCTTTGAAAAAAAAAAATTGTCGTTTACAATTTCATTGTTTACTTTGGGTGTGTGTTGCATGTGCGGGGTTTTTAAACTTTATATGGTTGTGGCTTTCATGTCTTGTTAGGGGGTTATCTCTTATTTAAATTGGTGTATTTTGTGACTCCATTGGCCCTCCCTCTATAGGCATCTTAGAAGTAATTTTCAACAATCTGAGTATTGTTTCTTGCCCTTTGCGTGTGTTTTTACCTCGCTGTCCTGATTATCACAGATATGATATATAAATTTCAGCGAGTATATTTTTGTGTTAGAGGAATTTTAAAGTCAAATCCAATTCTTCTCTTTGCCCAATATCGTTCCTCCAGCTAATTCTCTAGCAAGAGTGAGAGATGGTATAATCTCTACCTCTAACACTTATTCTCCTTGGTATCTTTTTTTTATAGCCTGCTACTTTATGTAGGTGCTGATCTGATTCCTTGCATTGATTAAATTCTAGGACAACATACTCTAAACCATAGTCTGGTCATCATTGGTGTACCAAGAGGATCTCTGTTCACTTCAAGCAGTTGGAAATTCATCCCTTATTTGTGAGATGCTTGTCTTCATTGTATTAGGGTGATTTGTTCTGTCATTATTGAGATTTTCTCTCTAAGAATAATCCCCCCAGGGCACCGATTTAACAGATTGACTTAGTTCCCGAAGTACCTTGTTTCCTACCCAAAATCCGTTCTGCAACTACTTTAGGAAAGCTGAGTTTCTCAGCAAGTACTTAGGAAAGTGAGACTGGGGACACCTCCCGTGGCTAGTCTGGGTCTGCCCTCAGCAGATCCAGGAAGCCTAAAGAGAGAGGATCTTTCCCGGCGTGACACATTGGGGCAAAGCCCTGAAGTATCATGGGTCTAGTGGTCAATACTCTCTGCCAAACACAAAGACCGCTGCATTTTGTGATAACACTACGGTATTACATCAACAGCATAACAAAAAAACATATCAAAAGTTCCCTTTCCATTGCTACTCTCTTCATGAGCATGAGTTTATGGAACTAATGATCCACAGAAGCTAAAGTCAAAAAAATAAAAGAACCAGACAATATATCTCTTCGAACCCCATACAAAGTGTACTCCAATATGGCAATGTCAACTTTGCTGACACCAGCACAAACATCCTATTCTCTATATTATAAATTCATGTGATAGTATTCGCATAAAGCTTTAAGTTATAGCCACAGTGAATGTGAACAACTTAAAATCAAAATTTAAAAAACAAAGGTAAACATTGGCAAACATAATGTCTCATTAGCATGAATGTTCACAACTTCAAACAGGAAAAAAAATTACCTATGGTATAACATCAACTGCATGACAAAAAAACATATCAAGATTTCCCTTTTCATTGATACTCTCTTCATGAGCATGAGTTTATGAAACTATCAATCCACAGAAGCTGAAGTAAAAAAAAAGGACCAGACAATATGTCTCTTAGAGCCCCACACAAAGTGTACTCCAACATGGCAATGCGAACTTTGCTGACACCAGCACAAACATCCCATTCTCTATATTATAAATTCATGTGATATTATCCGCATAAAGCTTTAAGCTATAGCCACAGTGAATGTGAATAACTTAAAAGCAAAATTTTAAAAATACAGGTAAATATTGGCAGACTTAATGTCTCATTCGCATGAAGATTCACAATAACAAACAAGAAGAAAATATTACCTATGGTATTACATCAACAGCATAACAAAAAAACATATCAAGGGTTCATTTTTCATTGCAAACCAGAAACAGGAAACAAAACAAAATGTACTTAAAGAGAGCTGACATAACAACATCCAAAGGTATGGCTGGCAATCCTACCATGAAAGATCAGGTGCAAACTTCTCAGCAAGTATTGCAGCCTTAAGAGCTAATTCCTCACGTATTGCAAAGTCAGCCGTCGTAAGATACTGCATGTCAATATGAAACATATATCACCTACGGTAAAATATTTCAAATCAAATTTACAACCTTCAGCAATCTAATACAGAGTTTACATAAATGTGGAAATCCCTACAAACAATATAAAAATGTAACCTAAATAAAAACATGAATTTACCTGTAAAAGCTCTTCAACTATATCCTTAGCGTTGGTTACATCACACATTCCATATAACAAATCCAAAGCTCGTCTCCTTATACTGTATTTTCAATGCCATTATCCCAGCAAGTTTAGAGATTAACAGAAAAATTGATTTTTACACCATGTGTTTCATAGACCAAGATCTACCTCTCTTACCTATTAGAACCGTAAATAGTTAGTTCCATGGATTAAACAGAACAGCATTTTAAGAAATCTAGATGAACCAGAATTAAAAATGAAAAAGTCAAATAGCTTTCAAATCTACTGGCAGAGTTTGAAGCAAACACCACACAACATGCATCAACATCTGACATAGCTTCAGCATTTCTGTTAAATGTGAATGTGAAAATTGAGATGCATACTTCAATTCTTGCCTACAAACTTCAAGTGTTAGTTTTCCAAAACTCAGAGAATTCAGCTTTTACATGTCCCAAAGTTTGAACTATTTTGGAATGATCAGGATCATGAATAATAGGCAACCGGAAAATTTTACTATTACATGTGCAAATGGAACAGAATTCTAAGAAAGCATGAAAAGTAGCCTGAACACATATCAGACTTGCCCTTTTTTCCAATGTTCCACCATGTTTCGGGGGTACAGGGATGCAACCTGGGGATGTGGAGAAATCCCCCAAATTAAAGGGAAACACAAGGGACGTTGGGATCACCAACATAGATCACCTTACCCCAAATATTAAATATAAAAGAACAAACTCCAAATATAAAAAACTGTGTAGCAGGGGTACCTGCACCCGGGGGTAGGGTACGCATACATGTACTGTGTACAGGTACCCATGTACCTGGTACAGGGTCGGGAATGTCACAAGAGTACCCAGCCGTACCCAGAACTTCGACCAAGTACCCAAGACACGTGTGGGCAGATGCGGGGATGCCAAGATAAAAGGAGACGGTGTACCCCGAATTTGGGGACATATGGGGACACCCGAACAGTCACCTGTAGACCTGTGGGTCCCAAAACCATTAAAAATGGAATTTAATGCTGGAAATGGGGAGGAATAGGTGGGCCCCACTCCCAAACCCTATCTAAGCCATTTAAACTCATATTTTTGCCCTTTTTTATTGCATTTCTTGCCTTAGCTGTGAAGAAACTTGAGGAGGTTAAACAAAGTCCACTTCCAGCAGTGAGGAGAAAGGTGAAACTGAAAAGTATTGCGAAAAAGTCCAGCTGTGATTTGAAACAGTCCAACAGTGAGGAAAAACACAGTCCTGCAGTGAAGGTAGTTCATTTTTGAAACACACTTCTCTTCTTATTTTTAAGTTTCTTTTTATTTCTCCAAATTCCAAAATGTTTTCATCAAATCCTCAATATCCACTGTGGAAATATGTGGAGAGGTAAAAACCAAAAAATGGTCGAGGGGGCACAGCCTTAATAAAATGCAATTTTTGCCATGCTGAAAGGAAAGGCAGCTATACTAGAGTTAAAGCCCATTTTATGGATATTGCAAGGAAAGATGTTGAGGGTTGTTCTGGAGACCCGGAGGATCCCACTAGAATCCCTAGTGCACAAAAGGAGCAGCAAAGGGCTGATGGTAAGGCAGGCAAGTCAGTCTCAAGGCCATGCCGTAATGTCAGTGACAATGATGACTCCAATAATGAAGAAATTGCATCTGATGATGAGAGTGTGCCATCAAAAGCATCAAAAAGCACTACAACTCAATCACACAAGAAACCTAAATGCGGTATCCTTTATGACATGTTTGATGTGAAAACCAGGGAGGGTGTTGATCTTGCAATAGCAATATTTTTTCTTGCATGTGGCATTCCCTTCAATGCATCCCCACTCACTGTATTTTGAGCAAATGGTCATTGCCATTAATCATGGTCCTGTGGGGTACAAGGAACCTAGTTATGAGAAGCTCAGAACTGTGTTGGTAGACAAGGAGAAAGAACATCTTCAGAAGGCAATGCACCATTGAAGGCATCTTGGAGTCTAGAAGGATGATCCATTGTAATGGATGGTTGGATTGATTGTCGATGTCAGATAACTCCCAAATTCTTATTAAATTTCATTGAGCATGAATATCTATTTAATACATGAGAAGGTGACTCTTTGGCTTCACCTGCCAAGAGGTCCGATGGAGTCCAAGAAGACTCTTCATCTTCTACTTATTAAACTAACAAATATTTATAATACGTACAAAATTAAGAGTGGAACCATAATCCCATAGGATTAGGTTTCCAATATTCCCTTCCTTAATCCGAAGGGGTGTTTGTAAGTCCAAGCATGTTTCTAAACCTTTCAAACTTTTCTCATCCAAGTGCTTTGGTGAAGGTGTCTACAATTTGCTCGTTCGTGGAACAATGTCGTAAATGGACTGTCTTGGCATCTACATGATGTCGAATCAAATAGTACTTTGTGTTGATGTGCTTGGTTCAATCATGGAATCTGGGATATTCAAGTATTTTCGTTGCTTCAATAGCAGCCACATATTATGCCTTTGTTGTTGAATCTACTGGAACTAACTGTTTGCGTGATCTCCAAGAGACAGTTGTTGATCCAAGACTCATTGTGTATCCAGAAGTAGACACTCATGTTTCTTTGTCGCCATCGAAGTCTAAATCAGAGTACCCAATGAGTTTGAAGTCATCCACCTTAGAGTACTCGAGTCCAAAGTCTTGAGTCCCCTTCAAGTACCTTAGAACTCCTTTAGCAGTAGACAAATGTCCTTCACAAGTTTTGTGCATGAACCTTGATAGGATGCCAACAACATTTGAAATGTTTGGTCTAGTGGTTGTGAGGTAGATAAGGCTTCCCACAAGTTGTCGGTACTTGGTCGCATCCTCGAATTCTTTTCCTTAATCGATGTGAGCTTCAGCTTTTGTTCCATTGGAGTTGAGAGAGGGTTTCATTCTGACATGCAAAATCTGTTCAACAATTCTCCAACATACTTCTTTTGGGAGATGAATATGTACTTAGGATGTTGGGTCACTTCAATTCCCAAGTAGTAGTGAAGGTGTCCCAGATGTATCATTTCAAAGACTTTCTTCAAATCTTTCTTTATGGATGCAATATAACTTTCATCGTTCCATGTCATCAAAAGGTCATCTACATACACCACAAGAAACACAACAAATCTTCCAACTTTCTTTACAAACAATGTTGCATCATCAAGATTATAGTGTTTGAAATTTAGCTTCAGAAGATGCTCAATTAGCTTTTCATACCATGCTCAAGGTGCTTGTTTCAAGCCATACAAAGACTTGACGAGTTTGCATACCTTTTGTTCTTGTCCCTTCACAACAAAGACTTCTAGCTGAGACATGAAGACATTTTCTTTCAAGTCTCCAGTCAAGATAGTTGTTTTTGCATCCATCTATTGGATTTTCCACCCATTTTGTGCAGCCAAAGACAATAAGGTGCGGATGGTAGCCCATTTTGTTGTGGGTGAGAGCGTTTCTTCATAGTCAATTCCTTCCTTCTCTGCATAGCCTTTCGCCACAAGCCTCGCTTTGTGCTTTTCAAGTGAACCATCCGATCTATATTTGTTATTGTATACCCACTGCAGCCAATTGGTTTGGTTCCAACCGGAGGGTCAACCAACATCCAGGTTCCATTCTTCCTTAGCGCATCATAGTCATTTTGCATTACTTCTTTCCACTCATCACAAGTAGCAGCCTCTTTAAAGAAGTTGGTTCAAAGTTAGCAGATAAATTCAATTCACGATCAAATAAGACATCCATGCCATCACTCGAGTTATCTACATTTCCTCCATCTTCTTGTCTGGTTGAGCTCCTTGTTCGCGTCTTTCCAATGTCATCCGGATGGACACTTTCAAGTTTTTTTGTGGCCCATTTCAAAACTTTTCGTGATGGCCCAGGTTGATCAGCTAGTGGTGCATCATTTTCTTCAAGATTCAGTCTTCCAATCCTCTCAATCACATCATCTAGTTGAGGCTCCTGTTTAGGTAAAGTGGTAGGAACTTCTTAATCATGAGTTTCTTCATGAGGGGGTGTCGGTGCTTCAAAAGGAAATTCCATAGATTGAGACATCCATTTTCAAAAGGAAATTCAATTCACGATCAAATGAGACATCCATGTCATCACCCGAGTTATCTACATTTACTCCATCTTCTTGTCTAGTTGAGCTCCTTGTTCCCGTCTTTCCAATGTCATCCGGATGGACACTTTCAAGTTTTTTTGTGGCCCATTTTAAAACTTTTCGTGATGGCCCAGGTTGATCAACTAGTGGTGCATCATTTTCTTCAAGATTCAGTCTTCCAATCCTCTCAATCACATCATCTAGTTGAGGCTCCTGTTTAGGTAAAGTGGTAGGAACTTCTTAATCATGAGTTTCTTCATGATGGGGTGTCGGTGCTTCAAAAAGAAATTCCATAGATTGATCCAAGATAGAGATCCCCCCTTCAAGATGTGGAGTTTCATTATCAACTTCGTAATATGTCTTTAGGGGGAGGAATTTCTCTAGACGGTCAAACCATCTATCAATCGACTCGTCATTTTTATTAGTTTCAAGAAAAATGACATCTCTGGAAACAACAAATTCTTGTTTACCTCATCATAAAGACGATATGCCTTGGAGGTGTTTGAATACCCCAAGAAAATGCATTTTCGACTTCAAACACAAGCTTGTCTCTTTGCTCCTTTGGTATCAAGGCATAGCAGGTTGAACTAAAGACCTTGAGATGCCTCACCGAAGGGAGGTGGCCATACCACATTTCATGTGGAGTCTTGTTTTCAAGAGTATGAGATGGTCTTCTATTTCTTAAATAGGCTGCACATATCACTGCATCACCCCAAAACATCAATTTTACATTCTTGAAAAACATCATTGAGTGTACCGTATTCATTATGGTTCTATTCATTCTTTCTACCACACCATTTTGTTGAGGGTTGTAAGAAACTGAAGTTTGATGTGCAATCCCATGTTGACGAAGATAGTCTTAAAAAGCATTAAAAGTGTATTCTTTTCCATTATCAGTACGAAGTGTGCCAATATGAGATTGTGCTTGATTTTATATCCATGCAAGAAAATTCTTGAATGTTTCAAATGCTTCAGATTTTGCCTTTAACAAGTATACCCAACACATTCTGGTGTAGTCATCAACAAAGGTCATCAGATATCTATTACCATTGGCAGAAGGAATAGGCATGGGGCCACATAAGTCAGAGTGAACCAGCTCTAACTTTCTACATGCTCTGAATTTTGACTCTTGAAATGGCTACTTACTATGTTTTCCTAGTATGCATGCATCACATTTGTTCATCTTCTTAGCAATGATGGGAAAACCAAAGACAACATTCTTTCTCAACAAGCGAAGACTGTTATATTAAATGACCATATTCTAGCATGCGATAACAAACTGGATGACAGATTACCTTCTCCGTGCTGAGAGAGGTAGGCAAAGTTCTAAACACTTGCAAATGAGCCTTTCAGCTTCAACAACTTTCCATCTTCATATTCGATCATGATGACCCGGTTGTCAAAGGACTTCCTTATCTCTACGGTTCCATCAAACATGTGGATGGAATGGCCTTGTTATCGAATCTGCACCAAGGACAACAAGCTTCTCTGCAACTCTAGAAGATAGAGAATTCTACAACAAAAAGTTTGGGAATCCAGGTAGTTTGAGCCTGATGGAACCAATTCTTTTTGGTTTAAGGCTGGATTTGTCTGCAAAATACACTATGCCATCTACATTGTCATTCAGTTCTTCAAAACAAGCTTTTCTAAATGCCATGTGGGATGTTGCACCAGTGTCAAGCAACTAACAATCTTTATAAGATGACAAGATTACAATGTGCAACAATACAATGAGCAGATTCGTGAGCTTTACCATCTTCTTTCTTTTGGTTATGTCTTTCTTTGATGGAGTCCCAAGGGGCCCAACACCGATTTGCTTCATGTCCATTTCTCCCACAACGCTCACACTTCAAATCTGGTCTTCTGTATGAGTTGTTTCTACCCCCCTTGCCTCTGAACTTTCTTCTTCCTCATCCTCTTACGTTGTTCTCTCCCTTGGAAGAGACTTTTGATTGGTTCTTTGCTTTCTAAGAAAGGAAAAGGGTCTCTACTGCTCCAACTGTAGATGCAAAAGAATGCATCTTCTGCAACTTGCTACCTCTATCACCTACAAATAAACAGGGATTTGGGAGAAGAAAAAAAAGTGCAGGTCTAAGTCTCTGCCACCTTATTTACCAAAATAGTAGAAAATTATAATCTCTCCTTCCATAAACTATGTGCACTACAAAGCAGGTCTTAGTCTTTGCAATAGTTTGTGGTGCTTACAAAGTGATAAGCAAACAAACAATGTATTTACCAGTTTTTACCACTATCACCAGTCTTCACGGTCATTAGTCTTCTTTCAACAATTTTGATGTGTATGAATATGTCAGATTTCAAAGCCAATCTTCTTTCTCTAATTCCTTGTACAAAAATGTTCTTAGAAATTGTATAAATAAGGATAAAATCACATATTGTTTACAATCGCTCTGGTTGAGAGAAGGCTCCATGTTCCAGTTCCACAGCTTCACTCAGCTACAGCTCTTTAAACACGCAGCTCCTTGAGAGAGGTAGCAGGCACAAAACAGTCTTCAAAAAGAGTTTATCTGAAGATAGTTCGTGCTCTCAAAAATGCAGTCCACTGTCTTGTAGAAGATCCCACGTAGCTGCGCACTTGGAGTCTTCATACTTGGAGAGGTTTATACGCACCTGGAAAAGTCCATAGACACGCCTTTGAAGAGATGGATATCCCATGCAGCAGTCACAAGGTAGATGAGGAAGAGATTAGGGTTGAGAAGATCGCACCAGGTCCACGATACAATACTCATCGGGCTTCACCAACTAGCTTCACCGCACCTGGCATTTGGACTCCATGTCGCAGGCACCAATACCGGAATAGTCTCTACCCAGCAACAACGTAGACGAGTCACACACACACACACACACATATATATACGACATACAGTTTCAAAAGCTCAACAGTCTTCACTTACACGGAGTAGGGTTCTCTACGTAGAGCTTTCACCACAAAAATAATGAAATGACCCAGATGCCCAAGCTTTCACCAACCTTCACGGTCATTAACAGAGAAATCGATACTGGCCACAATAGTTCAAACACAGTCCCTTTCAAACAAGAGACAAGTTTCACCACAGTCCCGTTCAAACAATGGTCATATTGGTTCAAACACAGTCCCATTTATACAACTTCAACGCAGCACCAAAAAGTAGAAAAATTAGGGTTCACATTCGTGTGGAGTTCTAAGGAATCTCACAGAAGGAAAAGTCTCACATCTCATGCAGTGGACGAGTCTCAACGAGTCACAACAGAGGAGTGTAATGGAGGAGAGGTAGTCCATTAGTGTTGCAGACCTGAGGAGAAAGGAAAGGTCAATTTCTGGCAGAGTGCAAGACTGAGGAGGGCACAGGAGAGTGGCAGGAAGAATGGCAGAAACTATAACGCTTGAGCAGAGAATCTAGCAAGAGAATGGCAGGCAGGCAAGCATGCAGGCGCACGAGTTATTGTGGTCTGATACCACTGTCAGATAACTCCCAAATTCTTATTGAATTTCATTGAGCATGAATAGCTATTTAATACATGAGAAGGTGACTCTTTGGCTTCACCTGCCAAGAGGTCCGATGGAGTCCAAGAAGACTCTTCATCTTCTACTTATTAAACTAACAAATATTTACAATATGTACAAAATTAAGTGTGGAACCATAATCCCATAGGATTAGGTTTCCAACAGTCGAAATCATCCATTGATAAATATCATTGTCTCTTCCATTTCCGGCCCTTGATTGTTCTAGACAAGAAAAGAACAATTTGTTCTTGAAAGACAAATTATGTGATGCCATTGCAGAGGTGGGGCCATCCAGTGTTGTTCGAGTTGCTACTGATGCAGTTCAAGTTTGCAAAAGCAGCGGGGATGATGTCCAAGCTCCACTTTACAAAGTAACGGGGATGATGGTCCAAAAGGAGTACAAGTTTGTAACCAGTGTGATTTTTTATTTTAAAATTTAAATTCACATTAATTACAATTCTAATTTTTAATTACAGGTCTGATTTTTTTTCTAATTTTTAATACTTCTTCATGAATCATAAATCACTGCAGAAATATAATTTTGAATTTGTGGATTCTTGTTGTACCCATGTGAAGTGCATTCTTTGAATAATGCAATGGAAGATATTGGGAGATTTGAATGGATTCGGGTGTTAATTGAGAATGGCCACAAAATTCAGATGTTCATTTGCAACCACCACCATTCACAAGCTATTTATTGTAGGCATGCAAAAATGGAGCTTAAACCAGTTGATACCAGATTTGCCACTTACTACATTCTACTTAGGAGGCTTGTGGAGAAGAAGGGGCTTTAGTTGCCACAATTATCAATAATATGTGGGACCAGTGCAGGCTATCTACCTCAGATGCAGTGATGGAGGTGAAGAGGTTGATTTTGGATGATCTCTTTTGGGCAGATGTCAAATTTGTTGTCGAATTTGTAGAGCTAATATGTGATATGCTTCGCAATGCAGACACAGATGGTTCATGTCTATCTGAGATTTATGAGAACATGGGCTCTATGTGTGAGACGATCAAATCCATCACAGATCCAAAAGATCCAACTTTATGCTCACAATTGAAATCATTCATACATGGGCGATGGAATAAATTGAACACCCCACTTCATATGGCAGCCTATGCAATTAATCCAAAATGGTATGATCCCACAAGGAGGCCTCCTTCCCAAGATAGAGAGGTGGTGAAAAGGGTTTATAACTGCTGTCAAAAACCAATTTTCACGTGTGCGAGGTGTCTTTAGTTCACATGCTTCATTGATTGATAGGTGCAAGAAGAAGGATCCAGTTGATTGGTGGCAGCTTCATGGTGTTGATGCTCCTGTGTTGCAACAATTTGCCATACAATTACTTGGGCAGGTAGCTAGTTCGGTGTTCCTCTTCCTGTTTCTGTATTTATTTAAATTTTACATATTTAACATTGTGTTCCCCTAACAATTTTATTATCCATTAACATTTCCATACGATACTTGGCAGGTAGCAAGTTCCTCATCTTGTGAGAGGAATTGGAGCACTTATAATTTCATCCATTCAGTGAAGAGATACAGGTTGGGATCGAAGAAGGCAATGAACCTTGTCTACATTCATTGCACACTTCGTCTCATATCTCGGAACAAGGAGGGTCCTTCAAGAGACCAATACACAGATGATGCCATATGTGTGGACAAGGAGATACAACTAGATGACCATGTCAAAATACCTCCAGTTGCCATGGATGAGAAGGAGCATCCACTTGAGAGTGATGCCTACCTAGAGAGCTTGTTGATCAGGGAGCTCAATGATGCTGATGACAATAATGCTGCAGATGTAGATGGCCTAGCAGAGATGGCTTGAGGAAGCCAAATCAGCTATGTGTTCATTGTTCAATGTTTTTTGAATTTTCAATTTCATATTTGGAAATGCCATTAGGCAAATTTTGGGTGTAGTATGACATTGGAGTCATGGACATATTTTAATTTTACCTATTATCAATATCAAATACGTAATTCGAATTTCCACTTGGTTTATCATATTCAGACTTTATAGTGTGTTACATGCTGAACAATTAAAATGATTTAAATTTCATATGTATTATAATTTATAAATTCTAATTCTAAAAATTTAAAATATAATATATATATATATAGTGCCCCTGATGTACCCAAGTTCCCTTCTTCAAAAAGTGGCATCCATGTCCCCATCCCTGTCCCTGAACCCAAGTTTTCTGGCAACTTAGATAAAAAATAATAAGAGATTTTTTATACATAATTAATCACATATTTATACAATTAGAAACAACAACATCCTTTCCCTAATTTGCATTTACATAATTTGGAAATTGGTATTGAAAATAGGAGAATCGTTGTATTTTTCATTGTAAAACCATCAATATCCAAATCAAAATGAAATACAATGATATGTCATATGGTTACATCCATCTTCATTTAAATAGTAAAGAATCAAGACTGTCATAACAATCGATAACAATGAAAAGAAATGGAATAGGGGAGATTCCCAATTAAGCCCACAAAGCCAAAGAGCGTGGGGAGCATATGGGATGTTCCCAGCTCCAAATAGTTCAGGTAGCATAGAGGACACATCCTGAACCCATGGAAACACATGTCCGTGGAACACTGTTTTCTTCCTCCTTAAATTATTTTCTGTAAATTAAAAATTACCAGTCCATCAATGATTACCTTATGTCAGGATCTTTTAAAGAAGTAATAATTTGAGCTTGGTGCCTTTTGATACTCTCATGAACATCGGTTACCATCAACATTCTAGTCATATTTTCCTGCGAGCACAAACAAATAAAAGCATGAACATGATAACTTAAATATTTCCATGCAGTATTATTATTATGTTTGTCAACTTGTTTCAAAATTGCCACTGCTAACATAATAATTAAACCACAAGTGATTCTCTATGGCAGACCAGTAAAACAACGTTGGTCCTTGTCAACAGATTGATTCTTAAGGGCTGAGCATTAACCTTTATTAATTTTGCAATACAAACATGTTTTACTTGGGAAGCCTTGAGGTTTCAAACAAAGCAGTAAACAGTTTAAAATCTTACCAGCCCAAGATACCGAATGTTAGGTTCTCGCACGGCTATAAACTTCCCAAGCAAAGCAACACACTGGGACATCATCTCCTTTTCAGCATCAAGATGCATCACCTGTAGCATCAACCGCATCTAGAATTAAGGATATTGATACTTTTCCTGTTCCAAAATATGGAAAATACACTAAATAAAAAAGTACAGGTATCTTTTGTTAGATATTGTAATGTTTGTTTTATTTGAGTAATTAATGCTATGTACTAAAGTAATAATGTCATAAAGTGGAAATAAGTCACAAGTGATAAATGACATTTTTGATAATGTAATTATCAAATTAGGCAAATTAGCTGAGCAGTTCCTAATGAGAATAACGAACTTGCTAGATGTATATACAACACTGCTATGTAATTTGATGCACATAGATATAATACATATCTCTTTCCATCTCTTGCTTGTCTCTTGCATACTCTCCATATCATAGTTTAACATGGTATCAGAGTGATGTTTAATGTGGCATAGGGTAATCTCAAAGACACTGTCAAAACAAAGATTGGCACACCTGGATAAAGGGACAATATCAAATCAAGGACCAGTGAGATTATATATTGCAATTCGTACGGCTGTAAAGTTCAATTCATATAGTGGGTAAGTGAATCGATTTGTACAGCGGCCAATAAAAATGTATGGTGGCTGAGTGAACCAATTCGATAGTGCGACTGCAAATTTGTATGGCAGTTGTGAATTAAGTGTACAATGACTGTAACTTGTACGGCAGCTGTTACACATACAGCTAATTAAAATTTCATATGGATTGACGGCCCATTTTCTGTATTGTGGCTGAGTGGCCAATTAATTAAAAACAAATTAAAATTGTGGATAGCAGATGACTCAGTGGTGGCTTTTAAAAAATAAGTGTACAGCAGATGTGCGAACAGCAAATATATGGAAGAGGTACAGACAAATTCAGAGGCTGATTCCGAGGCTGTACAGCAGCACTCAAAACTCAGAGAAACAGAAGGAACAGAAATTAATCAATTCAATCCAGCAGAAGGTACAGCCATTCATTTTTTGAAGATATATGAAGAACATTTTTAATGCATTGGCAATTCAAGAAGTTACAGACACAAGAATCTGAATTTTTAGGGTATTCTGAACCAAATTCTCTGCAATTATTAAACCTTTGCGAACACTGTATTTCAAACATTTTTTCAGAGTTATAAACTAATATGATTTTTTAGGGAATCATAATGTTTTTCAAGGATTTTAAGGGTTTCTGATTTGAAGTTATAAGCAGATTTTGCTTAAGAGTTATAAGGAAATATGGTCAATATTAATAATTTCATGATGCCCAAGTCTCGTAAATTAAAAGGAAGAAATTATCCAGCCTGGAAACAAAAAATTGAACAGATTTTGTTCTATCATGATCTTTTGGAACTAGTTTCTGGAACCATTCCAAAACCTGATCCCATGACTAATGACTATAAGCAGAAAAAATAAAAATGCATTACTTCTTACCTTTGCATGATATTCTTACCCGCATGTGTGGTCTTAGTAATGCTATTGATGTTTGGAAAAAGTTGAAGAATTTATATGAAACTTCAAATGAACTTCAAACTTCATTGTTGGGAAACAAATTAACCAGTTTGAAGATAGTAGCAAAAGATTCAGTTACAGATTATGTTCACAAGTTGCAGTAACTGAATAATGAATTATCACCGATTGACATATGTTGAATATTTTTCTTATAGCAATAGAAAATAAATTTCAGATCTGATGATTACTTTCTAATGATTTTCAAACAGTAATTTCATCCCACTGTTATCATTGAATAATTACACACTGAAAAATTTCAACTTTAAATTGCAGCGGAAACAAAAGATCATTGAAGCACAGCCATGCACAGTTGACACAAAAAATTTACCCTGGGAAACCCAAACTTGGGAGAAAACCCAGCCAACTTTTCTTAGAAGAAATCAGTCCAAGCACATTACAAGTACATCATTACCATGAAGATGAAACCCTAGCACATAGAGAAGTTCATCCTCTTTCATGAGGAAACCCTAGCTTGAAATAGCGAACCTCTAGAGATGATAAGAACCCAAGTAATTTGCTCCTTGTGCCTTTGCTAGGCCTTCTCGAAGAGTGCGCATTACCTAGGAAGAGAAGATGTGAAGTGATGATGAAAAGTGAAATGTTAGTTGCTTATTTATACACATCAAGTCACCTTTATTTCACTTGGGCCAACTTGTACTTTTGTTTTCTACTTTTCATTTTATCTTCAGGGCCGACTTGTCCTTTCTCCTTCTTCAATATTTCTTAGGCTTCTTTAAAGCTTTCCGGGTCTTCTTCAATGGCTCAGTGGCTTGACTTGTCTTCTTGGTTATTTCTTCTTTACTAGAAAAGTTGTCCATGAGCCTGGTTGATGTTATTCTTCTCCTCACATGCACATCTATTCACGCATAGAGTTCTAATGTTGAATAAACCCACTAAGAAGTCCCAGACACTTCTTAGTATGTCAATTCAACATTAGACTAGACTTGTATATTCCACAAGGGGATGAAGGCCCCTATCAAATATACAAGTCAAACACTCTAATATAGAATAGATCACTCCCACACAGAGCACTCCCTCACAGAGTATGCAATGTGACCTCAAGCCTTATTCACACTTAGCCAAATCACATGACTAAGCAAGGCTGTGCAAAGCACCTCGAGCCTTATTCACACCTAACCAAATCACATGGCTAAGCAAGGCTATGGCATGGGCCATTCACCTCTCGTGAATGTATCATTTTCACTTGGTCAAATCACATGACCAATCTGGGAGAATGTCTACCCGATGTTGCTCATCTGTAGAACCATCACAGTATCCAAGCCATTCAATGCTACTAATCTATACGGAATATGACTCAAGCTCTGAGGATGAATGTCTGCCCAATGCTGCTCATCTGTGGATGTGTACTAGAGCTTCATTGCTCCCTTCTGCACCATGTCTCGGATGAAGTATTATTTGATCCTGATCAAATAGTCCTGCAAGGAGCTTTTGAAGTCCGACACTCGCTGCGATATACTCCACATCTACTGTACTTAGTGCTACAGAAGTCCGCTTCCTGCTAAACTAGGATATCATAGTTGATCCCAAGCTAAAGCAGCACCACAAGGTGCTCTTTTTGTCCACTGCACTCCCTGCGCAATCAAAAATTTTATATCCCTACAGACTCTCTTCATCATATCTCAAACCATATCCACCTGTACCACACAGGTACCTTAGCACATGTTTTGCTACATTCCAATATACATGCCTCGGCTCAACCATAAATTGTCTCAGGGTCCTCACTGCAGAGCAAATATTTGGCCCGGTGTTAACCAGGAACATCAAGGATCCAATCAGTTGCTTGTATATAGTGTTGAATTAAGATGTAGCTTCGAAAGATATTCTTATTGTATTTATCTTATTGTATTTGTCATGTATTTGCCATGTAGAACCCTAAGAAGATATTCTTATGTCAGCCCAGAAGATTCTGAAAGTCAGCAAGGAGTCAACCAAAGAAAATGGAAGTGAAAAGGAAAAGGCTGGTACAGTGTATCCACACTATGGTGGTGGTAATCTTACCCACACTATGGTGGTAGTCTTACCCACACTATGTGAAGTGGTTGGTTGTGATTGAGACTACTAGAAGAAGAGAAGATCATAGAGAATCTTCTAGAAGACTCCAAGAAGTCATTGGAATTTATCCAGAGGAAGCCGACAAGAAAAGAATATTAGAATTAATATGAATAACTTAAAGAACAAGCCGACCTAGTAAAGTAACCCAAGTTAAAAGTAAAGTGACTTCACTTGTATAAATAGAAGTCAAGTTGGCTCATTTGTAACACACACTCACAACAAGCAAGTTCGCTCAAGCTGGAAGAAGAAGATTGCTTTTGGGCTGTAAAAGACTTGGAGGACATCTATCTCTTGATCTAGGGTTTGTGTAGAGTATCTCTATCTATCTGTAAGAAATCTCTAATCTTCTTGTTAATATTGTGACATTGTACTTGGTTGATGAATCTATACTAGAAGTTCTATTGGGTTTTTCCCATGAGAGGGTTTTCCCAGAATAAATCTTTGTGTCTACTGTTGAATGTCTTTCTTTCAGTGATCCTTATGAATGCAATTATTATGATGCGATATGCTAAATGATTAAAAGTCTAACATAATTGCTTGTAAGTGAAAATTCTAACATGGTATCAGAGTTGTGTTGAAAGATTTCATTGCAACAACTGCAACTGCCAAAGATTAGGGCTTCATACTTGAAACTCTAGAATCTAGTCATCTAGGCATTTTCGCTTTAACTTGCTTTTGGTAAAGTTTCAGGAGCTTAAACTCGAACATGCCGAAGTTGAGATATTGATGTACCTTGTGTGCGAGTTGTAGCCTCAAATTCATTGTACTTTATGAGTTATGATCCATGCAAAACAGGGTTCTAGCCTCTTCTAGAATTCAATTTTAAACAGGTGACCTAGGGAAAAATGTCATATCTCGGGCTAGGAAGCTCCAAATTGAATTTCGTAAAATGTTCCAAAAAGGGCACAGACTGTAGTTTTGTTGGTGCGAGTTTCAGAACCAGAAGTGGAAACAGTGACACATGGAAGTCCGTACAAGTTAGCTATATGGAACTAGTCCATAAACAGGTCACCTTGGGAAACTTAGCATAAATTCCTCTTGGTGAATCCAATCTTGCTCTAACCTATGGGGTTGGACAAAGGACAAATGGGGCTACCTCAGCCAAAAGTTTCAAACCTTGAGCAACAGAAATTTCAGAGTTACAATAGAAGTAAGACCGGACAATGGAGCATGCTCAGCAAAAGAAATTGGAGATTCGGAGGAGGAAATCTTCTTTCAGGTTTTTGGCCTATAAGGACATGCTGCAAGCTATTACTTGTATCCAAGGTAAGTAATTTCAAAAATTTTAAGTTATATTATTAAATTTTAATTGCAAAGGTTTAGCCAAAGTTTCAAACTCATTGATGACATTTCTTTGTCTTGACTCTTGACTCTTCTGAAGGTACCATTACACAGAAGATTCCGAAGCAAATGGGGAGGTACAAGAAGTATTATACAAATGCATTGAGTGCATGGTCTCTGATCCCATTAAACAAGATGAGATGAACAGCAAGCTCTTGCATTTCAATGAGAGTATTGGTGCCTTTGGCATGACTATGGCTGTACGAAGTTGAGCAAAAGATCCACCATGTCAGTAATTACAAAGTCTTTAAATTATATTATTCATGGCAGAAATTGAGTCAAACTTTTAAACGTATTTGCTAAACCATCTTTGTCTTCACATGCAGCCTATTGGTGGCAGCAATTTGAAAGCCAATGCCATGAATTGCGGAAATTTGCAGTTCAAATATTGAGCTAAACATGCAGTGCTTCTGGTTGTGAACACAATTGTAGTGTTTTTTAGCATATACACACAAAGAAGCGAAATCGCTTAGAGCATAAACGGTTGAATGATATGGTATATGTTCAGTATGACCTTAGGTTGAGGCGCAACCAATTGTTGAACAAGACCCCTGAATCCAACACCATATTCTTGGATGATGTTGATCCCTCATCAGATTGGGTTGTGGAGACTCAGCCAGCGACATTTGACAAAGAAGACCTTTCTTAGATGGATTTGGAGCAACTTCCACATCAACAAGATGAAGATGTGAATATTGATGTTGGTCAAGTGCCCTTCTGGACCAAGGGAGTCAAGCCAGATGGCAGAAGCCCAAAATCCCCATGTTGAAGATGTAGATGATGACTAGACCTTGAGGCCTCTGAGCCTAAGTTTGAGCATGAGGATTCAAATGATTCTGTTATATGATTAGATTGTGTAGTCTTGACTCTTTACTGTTTAATCTAGGACTCTAGAGCTATTTTTGGACTATATAGGCCATTTAGAGCATTTTTGTTGATGTATTTTGATTCATATATGGAGTGCACTTAGTGCTATTTTGGTTATATACACTCTTACTCGTTATATATATGTGAAATTTTGCAAATTTGTGTATAATGGTTGGGATTCACATGGATGCACATGAATATTTATATAATTTTTCAAAATTTGAATATTTTATTATTTTTGGTGGACCGGTTTTGTGATCCGGTTTTTTTCCTGATTTCTGTCAAATTCTGTTCTGGTTTAGGTTTTCGGGGTCGGCTGGTTCGACCACCTATACGATTCTTGTAGCCTTGTTCTAAACAATATTGTCACATTTTAGAAGGCTCAATCCACCCTAACTTATTTTCTTCGGAATTATATTGTGCAACATTTGATGATGGACATCTTCAAATTCACAATTTTCATTATACTTTTGAGAACAAGTTGAATTTGTTGATTTTTGTACCTAGGAAGTGTATTTCCCTAGTGAGTTTTGCCAAAGTCACTTAAAGGGGGAAAAAGTGACCCTTGCATTAAATGACTTGTGAAAAGCATTTAATTTGACTTTAGAACGTAAAGTCACTTTTGGAAAATTTAAGTGGGTGAGTGAAATTAATATTTATGAGAATTAAATGAGAGCACTAATCTCATCCATTGATCTAATCTAATCTCATCCATTGGATTTGGAGAACCCTAGGGTTTAGACAAAAAGGCAAGGGAGGCAAGCATATCTCACTTTTTTTTTTAAGAGAGTGAGCTTAAGAGAGAGCTGAGAAAGGGGCACGAATTTCGAGGAGCAAGTTCAAGGCATTTTTTGACAGCACAAGAATCGAGGCATCAACATTTAATGTTCAGCACAGTTCCCTAGGCACCGTACAGCATTGAAGTGGGCACAAATTTCGAGGCACCGTACAGCTGAGTGTTGGCACAAAATTCGAGGGTTGTACACAGCATTTATTGTTGTACTGTACCGCTGCACAAAAATCGAGAGAATTCTGGGCACGGTTTCCTAGAAATTTAGGCATTGTTTTCGAAGTCTGTACGGATTGTACCTGTTGGCACAGAAATCGAGACTTTCATTTTTGCACGGATTTCGAGGTTGGGCACAGTTTTCGAGTTGTTGGGATTTCGCACAGAAATCGAGGCAGTAGCTTGACACAGAAATCGAGGCAACCTCTGGGTGACTTTTCTTGGTGGAGATAAGTACATTTTTGCTGACAAATTATTGTACTGAAAATATTTGCTGAAGAAATAAAATCTCTCTCTCTGTGGTTGGTTTTCCCCGTTGGGATTTTTCCAAGGCCATTGGCTAAATTTATGAGTCTGAAATATTTTATGGCGTGCATGTGTATTTAATTTTTTCTACCTCTAAATGTGATTTTCAGTGTGTTTTTAATGTCTGAAATTTTATAAGTAATTTCCAGCCAATGCAAAAACTAGGTTGGGGATGAAACAGTGAATAACTTGACATAAAACCAGCAAACTGAAAAATCTCAGAAAATCTACAGAATTAGCATCTAGATATTCAAGAATGCAAACTAAGACTTGTTTGGTTGATGTCAGTATGTTGATTGTTTCTTCTAAGGACTTCTATGTTTAGAAAGATGATAGGGTCTAACAATTGAGCTTCTTTTTTATATACTGGATTCAAGAATTGATGCTTTACTGCTCCACCATGAACTGGCTAAGAGTGTTCACCGCAAAACACAAGTCTGGCCTGGTGTTGACCAGATACATCAACGACCCAATGAGCTGACGATAACGAGTAGGATCCACCAACTTACCCTCAGAAGCATGAAGCTGCTTCCAGTTGGTGATCATAGGTGTGGACATCGGCCTGCAATCCTCCATCCGAAATCTCCTCAGAATATCAACTGCATACTTCCCTTGTCCCAGGAAAAGATAACGAGGCTCCTGCCAAACCTCCATCCCCAGATAATAATGCATTAACCCAATGTCAATCATCTCGTAGACTCGTACTCTCTAGCAAGGTCTCTCTTGCAATGTGCAATGAGACGCTCCTCTCCAATGATAAACAAGTCATCAACATATAACAAAAGAATGAGAGGATCTCCACCAACCACAATGTAGTAAAGGTTGGGATCAGTCTCACTCTTCTGAAAACCCATCGATGTCAAATACGCATCATGAGTAGGTAGCAGATATCCTGACGAAATCTTTGGGGAGGGGCAAGTTTGTCTTCTTCAGAGACAAGTTGGGAGTGGTGTAAAACACCTTCCTCAGTAAGAGGGAGTGCTGATTTTTGTACCTAGGAAGTGTATTTCCCTAGTGACTTTTGCCTAAGTCACTTAAAGGGGGAAAAAGTGACCCTTGCATTAAATGACTTGTGAAAAGCATTTAATTTGACTTTAGAATATAAAGTCACTTTTTGGAAAATTTAAGTGGGTGAGTGAAATTAATATTTATGAGAATTAAATGAGAGCATTTAATCTCATCCATTGATCTAATCTAATCTCATCCGTTGGATTTGGAGAACCCTAGGGTTTAGACAAAAAGGCAAGGGAGGCAAGCATATCTCATTTTTTCTTTTGAAAAGAGTGAGCTGAAGAGAGAGCTGAGAAAGGGGCACGAGAATCGAGGCATCAGCATTTAATGTTCAGCACAGTTCCTTAGGCACCGTACAACATTGAAGTGGGCACAAATTTCAAAGCACCGTACAGCTGAGTGTTGGCACAGAATTCGAGGGCCGTACACAGCATTCATTGCTGTACCATATAGCTGCACAGAAATCGATAAAATTCTGGGCACGGTTTCCCAGAAATTTAGGCACTGTTTTCAAAGTCCGTACAGTCTGTACGGACTGTACCTGTTGGCACAGAAATAGAGACTTTCATTTCTACGGATTTCAAGGTTGGGCACAGTTTTCGAGTTGCTGTGATTTGGCACAGAAACCGAGGCAGTTACGCAGTAGCTTGACACAGAAATCGAGGCAGCCTCTGGGTGATTTTTCTTGGTGGAGATAAGTACATTTTTGCTAAAAAATTATTGTACTGAAAATATTTGCTGAAGAAATAAAATCTCTCTCTGTGACTGGTTTTCCCCGTGGGGGTTTTTCCAGGGCCATTGGCTAAATTTCTGAGTCTGAAATATTCTATGGCATGCATGTGTATTTAATTTTTTCTACCTGTAAATGTGATTTTCAGTGTGTTTTAAATGTTTAAAATTTTATAAATAATTTCCAGCCAATGCAAAAACTGGGTTGGGGATGAAACGGTGAAAAACTTGACATAAAACCAGCAAACTGAAAAATCTCAGAAAATCTACAGAATTAGCATCTGGATATTCAAGAATGCAAACTAAGACTTGGTTGGTTGATGTCAGTATGTTGATTGTTTCTTCTAAGGACTTCTATGTTTAGAAAGATGATAGGATCTAACAATTGAGCTTCTTTTTTATATACTGGATTCAAGAATTGATGCTTTACTGCTCATTTGTGTGTCAATACCCTTGCGTTAAGATACAATTTCATCAATGGTTATGCATGGATCTTCAATTGTAACTAGATCTATAAGTGTCACTTTTTTAATCAATGGCTTGACTTTATCTACAATATATAAATCTTCAATAGTGACACAAAGTTTGTCATGTCTGATTACATCTCTAAAAGTTCCTTTATCTACCATTTATACCTTGAATTGTTGATATGTTTCTTGGCCAACAAGTTGTTTGTTGATTTCACTCTTTAACTTCTTGATTTGTGCAAGCAAGCTTTGATTACAATTGCTTAGGCATGAAATTCCTTCATCTTTCTCTTATACGTCCTTGTCAAATTTCATCTTGAGATCTTGAAGTTGTTGTGAATCTTGTGATACTTGAACGTTTTCTTGATATTTTGTTATTTCACTTTTTAACTCATCAACTGTGTTATCAAGACCTATCTTTTTTACCAATAAATTTAATACTTCCATGGCCTCCTTCACTACTTTCATCTTGAGTTTCTGGCATTCTTGCTACAATTGTCTATGTGCTTCTTCATATGAGTATCCCATGGCTACTTCTATAAGTATTTAGCGGTCTTGGGCCTTGGCCATAGGTGAGAAGTTCAAATCCAATTAAGTCCCTTAGCCTTACCAACCATTATTGTGTCTCACAGTGAGCCACTGTCCATATTGATATTTTTTGGAAAAAAATGTATTCAATGGTCTTATAAGCTTTGATTACTATCCTTTGTTATCTTTGAGTAAGGGTTCAAACAAGCAAATGATAATATACTCTTCTTTGGCTAAAACCAATGGAAACTCACAGAACTTTTGCAATGATAATATTCAACTTGAGTTGGGACTCACACTCTTCTTTTTTTCCCTAATTGAAAAGTGTCCAAGCTATATGTAGTGGTAGTTTAAAATTATATCTTTAGGTTGTATTATGTAGTGTTCACGGGGACCCGTCCCCCAGGGTTAGGGGCTCACCCCCTTTTCTGAGAAACGTGAGGAAACACAGCACATAGAGTTTCCTAAAGAGGGGGGTTCTACACACCTCCACTCGAAAATGGGGGGCTTCATCCACTCTATCAAGATGAATAGACTTATCTCTAAGAGAGCAGAGAAGCTAGTTGCAGTGCACTGTTCCCTAGGTCTTTCACATAGGAAGACACAAGAGTATTAGATGGACTGATGACACAATGGGATGTGGATCCAAAGGATGATGCAGAGATAGACGAGGAGAAGAGATCGGATGAGATGCAGCACGGTTTGGTTGATGTGCCATTGGTCACTAACTCACTCCTGAGGCTAAGACTGAGAGTGACTTTGACTTAGGTGGTGACACTCCCATAGATGGTGAGTTCATGCAACAGATGCATCAGGAGGACCAGTCCATGGATCTATCTCCTCGATGCTCTTTTGATGATTTCTTTTTGCTACTTTTAGTTTTATTTACTGTCATTGATGAACTCAAACCGAGTCTTTAGACTTTGACTCATCACTCTTTGAGTCTTTTGTTGAAATTTGTAATGAGGAATGTCCTTAGCCCCATGTTTTTTTACCATGGGGGGACATAATGTTGTGTTCAATAGACTTGTTATATTTTTAAAGTGACTTTTTAATAAAGTACTTCAGTATAATGTACTTTAAGTTGTCTCAAAAGGTTATTTAATTGTATTATTAATTATGTGATGTAATTAATAAAGGAGCATCGAATATAAACCCTCAAATCAAAAATAAACTTAACCATTGGATGAAAAGTTAGTTAGGGTTTTTGAGAAAACGAAGTATAAATACAAGTAGTGAGAGAGAAATAACACACTGTGAGATATCAAGAGATCAAGGAAGAGAGAAAGAGATTCACACGTGAGAGAGATAGAGCACTAAGTGAACGGCATCTGCAGCCAGAAGAAGAGATCTGAAATCATACTTTAGGCACACAAATCGAGGAGGAGACTGTTCCAGCACAGAAAAAGAGGAAATCTGTACTGTACGGATTGTACTTCTGACCATACACAGCATTTATTGCACCCAGATTTGAAGACTGTCTTTTGCACAGAGTTCAAGGTGTTCTATCTGTAGTTTTTCCAGAGTGTTAGACACAGTATTAGAGGGCAGCAGTTAGCACAGTTTTCAAGGCGAGTTTTGCAGTGGAAGATAGCTGTACAAGAGAGCTGTACAGCAGCATACTGCTGGTATTTATCTTCTGTTTTGCTTGACACAGTTTCCAATGTATTTTCAGATTGTCTATTGCTTGATATCTCTGCTGTAAATGACATAGTGCTCTATAATAGAATTTCTCTCTGGGTTTTCCCTCATGAAGTGTGAGGGTTTTTCCCTGGGCTTGGCCCTAAACTTCTGTGTTGTTCATCTATCTTCAGCTAGATCATTCGACTGAATGCATTGTGTTTATGTTTCAGTTGTTAGTCAATTCATTGTAAAGAGTTACATGAATAATAACTCAGATAAGCCATAAGCCAAGATTGCATTCAAAGTGTTTGATAAAAGTCCAATAAAAGTTTTTGTGATTATTTATCAAATTTCTTCATCTTTGACTCTTTAGTACTATTTTGAGTAACTTTAATTTGCTATACACTTTTAGATTTTAGTATTTGTAAATTATAATCTTCTGATTAGTCTTTACTCTTTAGTCTTTATGTGTTTACTGTTTAGTGTTTAGTGTTTACAGTTTATGTGACATGTCTATGATTAAGATTTATCATTTATCATTTTAAATTTATCTACTATTTATGTCTATGATTCAAAGTAATTATGGAAATTTATCTACTATTTAATAATTTATGTCTATGATTCAAAGTTATTATGGAAGATGTGCATGTATTAAAAATTTAAAATAGCCATTATGAATTGAATACCATGTATACATTGGACAATGATGAATTTCAATTTAGTATGTAAATTGTGATGGGATTAGGAATTGATATGTTCAAACTTCATATATTGGGATATATGTATTTACTTTTTAATAATTTTAGAGATGGGGCCCCCTATGTTAGGGACCTTGATGCCCCCTCGCCCCCACCCCCCAAAAGACCCCAAAATTTGGGGATGTCTCTACACGTCCTCAATGTGCGTTTGCCCGCTCCCACGTCCCAGAAACTTGGTGGAACACTGGTATTATGAGGCTCTATAACCATATAAATATATTTGTAATTGGTGTGACATGGCTTCACTTTATACTTTATGGTTAATATTCAACACCAAACAACCGTGACTTTAATAGCAATGGATGTAGCATATATGGTATGTTAGTTTCACGTTGTGATACTTCAACATGAATAGACAATGGCTATAGTAGAGACTTCAAGAGCTACTAAAGGTGGGCTTAACATTTCGTGGCGATGTGGTTCTCTTGTCATTTATCCTTGTTTAAGTCTATTTCAGGATCAGCTTGTTTTCAACCTATCGTCAAGTTTCATGTTGGCCATCAGTTCTATTTCATCCTAAGGTCAAGCTGGGCCTATGCAGATAGAGCTCAAGGCGTTCCCTGCTACAGGTCGACCCTAATGTAGAGACTTTGGTGCAAGTAGGGCCTGTGGAAACACTATTGTAAATATGTATGTGGGTCCAAACAATCCCGCCTTCACCGGTCATGATCCTCAAGATAATGAGAAATGGAGCACTTTGTTGCAGGCTAACTAGATTTCAGACTGGTATATGAAACATTTTACAGCATCTTCCTTTTGCAGTACATCATCAATCCTAAATGTCTTAGCAAAGATGTATTTGGCTCTGTCTCTAGATCTTGCTTTCTTTCCATTATCGCGGCAAGAAGTTCAGTTGCAATTTTAACAGTGCAAACAGATGCAATGTTTGACAGACAATTTCTAAGTAATTACAGCGATTACATTTGATACAAACTGATTTACAATTGTGCTGAAGCAATACAGCTTGTGCTCGTGTTTTGTTGGTATATTGTTCAGTTCCAGGGCTTCTTTTCATGATAACTCTAGAAAATATTGTGGCCATGAGCTAGAAGTAATGATTTCTAGATGAAAGGCCAAAGGTTGGTTTGAGGTTAGACCTGAAAAATAATGTGGCTAAAGGTTAGGATCAAACAAGGCTTGATATAATTCTTATGAACAAATGTGTTCAGCAACTACAAATACATTCAATCCAAATAAGGGAGGGAAAGCAAATCCTTATAAGATAAATATTTGAATAATGAGTTTGATGATTTACAAGAGCTCTTATGATGGTATAAAATTTAAATGCTAATTTACTGCTCGTGATAGTGAATGGTTACAAACCTTGAGTTTATTATTATTATGTACACTACTTCAAGGTTAATTGTGATGCCCAAGGATAAGGGAAGAGGAGGCGGGGGTGTGGGACACACAAGGGGGGGAGCTCATGTAAAGTCCATGATCAACAAGGGGAAGAGCGTGGGAGACCAAGAAGCTAGAGATAAGGCTTGGGAGGAAGAATATAAAGCTAAGATTGATTCAAGACCTTAAAGATGAGAAAGATCCAAGGATGGGATGATAATTTAATTGAAAAAACAGGTCACCCAAGTGTACAACATAAGGCTACTGCAAGCTTCCTATATGATGCATGAGGCATGACCATCACAAGTAACTTAACAAGCTACCTTTCCCTATTTTGCAGTAAGTGCTAGTGTAATCACAAGCAGGAACTGGAACACAACAAGGGACCACCAAGCTTTCAGAAGGATCCTTAAGAATAATGTGAGGGGCAGGTATTGGTCAAAGATTTGTTGTGGTGCTCCTTTTTGTCCTATAGGGAATTCTTTGTCGCCTTTTGTATTTTTTTCTGTTACTTGTCTTATTGGCACTGTAATTAGAATCTATGCACATCATTCTGTAATGAGATCTCCCAGGTTTGACTACAATTGCATCAGTTGGAGTTGGTAATGAATTAACTCCAACAATCATGAAGTCCATGGCTAAGAACAGTCTCCCTTTAAAACAACGAGGTGTCGTCATTGTTTTGGGCCTTCATCTATCACTCTGAAGATCCACTATGGATTCTTAATGCATATTTTGTTCTTCAATTATTAAAAAATGCCATTTATTACTTATCTTATTGGCATTGTAATTAGAATGTATGCATACTTTGCTGTCATGAGATCTCCCATGTTTGATTAGGACAAGATGACTCTGGGTTTGTTGGCAATTGACTCCAACTATCATGATGTCCAATGCTATGAACTATCATGTTGGGGTTGTGCATCTACCTATCAGTCTACAGGTCAAACTTGGCTTCTCTGTGTAGAATTTGTGCCCTATTAATAAAAGCCGCCATTTTGAGTGCTCTCTGAAATGTTCAATTTTTAGTGATTTTCTGAACATCGGCAACTTTTTAAAAGTCGTGAGTTTTTCCCTAAGCCGAAATATTGGCTGGAAAAAATCGCGATTTTTTAAAAAGTCATGAAGGCGCGATTTTTTCCAAAAAGTCGCGACTTAAAAAGCGCGGGTCGGCCCAAAAAGTCCCCCAGGCCTCCATAATGGAAAAAATCGCCAAGGAGGCTTTTTCACAGTTATAAAAACTCGGGGTTTAAAAAAAAAATTGATGAGTTTTGTACAAGTGACATTGATGTCAACAATAATAAATGGTAATGTTAAATTCTTAAAGTAAAAGTAGCATTCTCTTTATCTTTCATTTTCCATCGTTTTATTTAATTTTTTAACATTACCATTAATTGTTTCAGGATGTTTGAGAGGGGTTCCAAGTTTCCAACCTCATCGGACTTCATCTGCAAAAAGTAGAATTTTAGATCCCATTCAGAATTCAACAGACTTAATGCTTTTCAGGATTTCAGGATCAACGTTTCCACTGGATTCTATCATGTATGTGGGTAAGGGATTGGAATTTAATGAAGCACAACAAACTCTCTATGTACCTTGATGTTGGTGGTGTCGATGCCTGATTGTTGAAGTTGATTGAATTCCTCTGTCTTGACCTTAATAAAAAATGTACCCTTCAGTCAAGCAAAATCACTTATTAAGCATGGGAAGCTCTTTCTACCTTATTTTAACGCTTGCATTAAGAGGTTTCATCAAAATTGTAGGGTGTTAATCGATGTCCTTGGAGGATCCACTTCGAGATTAGAGGTAGAGGCAAGGACTAGAGCCTAGAGGTGGGAGAACATGGTGCTGTTGATGAATAGGATCCCAAACATAGACAATGATTTTGATGATTTTGTTTTTTCAATTTTGATTTAGACATGTATTGCACTTGGTGCAATTTTGATAATATTTTGTCTCTAATAGTTTGGAATCATAGCTTGGTATCTTTAATATATATTTTTTTCATTAAAATTGTACAATTTTAAGATCAACTTTGAGATTAGAGGTAGAGACAAGGACTAGAGCCTAGAGGTGGGGGGAAGATGGTGCTATTGATGAATAGGATCCCAAACATAGACAATGATTTTGATGATTATGTTTTGTCAATTTTGATTTATATATGTATTGCACTTCGTGCAATTTTGATAATATTTTGTCTCTAAAGGTTTGGAATCATAGCTTGGTATCTTTAATATATATTTTTTTCATTAAAATTGTAAAATTTTATGTATTTTTTAGCAGCCCGAGTCATTGAAATCAAACCGCTCGGAGTTATTTCATATTTGCATCCAATACATCTATATATCAGTGCTTTCTCCATATTTATGTTCCAAAATGATGTTTAAAATTCTGAAAAAAATGAATGTATTTTGTATTTTTTAATGTTTGCCGATTTTTCCCAATTTTTTTGCCGATGTTGCCGAGAAGTTGTATTCGGGACCCTTGCGGACTTTTTGCCGATGCCGACTTTTTCAACATTGAACTACTCTTTATGTAAGCAACAAATCGCAGATAGAGGGCACTAAATTCTAATACAGTAAATCAGATGAAACTGATTTAACTATCTCATCCATAGAGTAAGGAATCCTTCCTTTTGGGATCCATTCCCTTGTTATACTAGTCTCTTCATAGCTTCGTTTTTAACATTTGCCCACTTCCTCTGTTAAAGCTTAAAAAAATTATAACAGCAAAATTCCAAAATTAGTATTGCATTGTCAAGGCATACCAATGCAAGGGCCTCAAACAGCACAGCATGTGATGCATTATTTTTGTTAACATTCTTCACAACATCTGTCCCCATCAAAATGCGCTGAAGAACCTGAAGTGGTCAAAAATATTAATCAAGTAAGTACAAGATATCTAGATATAACAACAATATTACAATGAAGAAAGTCAAGCCTTTGTTTCTCCAGCACTAACCTCAAATAACGACCTTCTGATGTTGGGGTCCTCGATCGTTGGAAAATACTGGAGTGCCCTCATCGTCTTAACCTGTTCAGTCAATTTGTTGAGCGTGTCATCATTTATTTGACTATACAGTCATTAAAATTTTAAATATCACACTTTAGAAATGGAGCCGCATAAAGGAACAAAAAAATCCAGGTAACATAAATTACTGGCACTTAAACAAGTTTTAAAATAACAAAAGCAGAATAAACAACAAACTTTAAAGTGATCATAGTAATGCAAAAATGTCATCAAATTGAGAAGGAAAAAAAGCATGAGATACAAGCACAAGAAATTAGTGTTTTAGCAGTCCCATGTAGAATTAGAAAAGCATGATTAAATGAAATTGGATTCCACCACCCAGTAAACCACCTTCTGCAAATCCATATATCATCCAGCCTAACCTCAGAGTTTATCGTTTCTAATATTACGGGTTATACACTTGGCCAACATGATAGAGGCATAGCTACGCAAGTAATGCTAAATAAAAAAGTTTTGTTTCTATAACCTGCTGCATGCATGTTGTAAATTTGCAACACTAATGTCAGTAAATAGAATTTCTCTATAAAATTTCAAATCCATAATCATCAAACGTTAGCTTACATAAATATAGCTTCTTAAAGATTCAAAAAAGTTTCATCTTTAGCTATTCCAGTGAAAGAAATAAAATAATAAAGTTTCAATTAATCTATTCCTTCCAAACACTTACCTCTTTCAAGTTTCTATATGTCAAATTGATACTATTAGGCATATTCTTTCCTTTGCAATTACTAAAGGAGGTAAGAGTTTCATTTCTTAAAATAAACGGTGTAATTTTTACATTTGGCCACGGCCAACAATATTTTATGTTTATATTCGGTTTCTAGGTTTGGTTAATCCTTGATTTATGCACACACTTTGTCTGAAACTGGACAAAGTTTACAGTGTGTAGTTTGTAAGCATTCATGAACAATTGACTAAACAATCATAGACATTAACATAAACTTGCTTCTCCCTAACAATATCCTCAATCCGCTTCTTGACCATTTTTAGATGTGTTAAGAGCGGGCATTACTTCAAAGATAAAGTTTCCTGAAACTAATGCTGACACTGGTGATACAGATAACTGATCTTGGGACCCAGTCATGCACCAAGTTTGTAAATATTGTGTTTAATCATGTGAAAGAGATGGAAAAACTACTACATAGAGAAAATTCCTAAGTTCTACAGTCATGTGGAACCTATGCTGGTGTATTCTAGGGTGCATTCAGAATCTGCTATCCATTGTGAGGCCGACATTTTAGACTTTAGTCCCTTTGAAATCCCTCAGAGACCCTCTCTTATCACATCTTAATGAAGAATGAGACACTAGAGGAATAAGCAACCAAATGGATGAAAGACTCTACCCTGCATCAACAGTCTTCTCCAAGATATTGATGGTCAGGAGTGCATAAAACACCCAATCAAATAGAGGCACCATAGACCATTCTTACTTATGCCAACATTTTTGTGGACTTGACTTGAGCTGAGCTATCCCATACTCAAATGTTCTAGAATTGGATTGATCCTCGTTAGCATCAAGGGTTACAAGGATAAACTTTCAAATGCATGTCCTTAGGCCAAGATTCCACTAGAGGAAAAGGGGAAAGCTACCAAACCTCAAGGATGTAAAATTAATCACGGAACTCCTCTTAAACTGACATTTACTCTGTTCAAGTCTATTACATTGTTAGCAGTCTATGTCTCCCTCTTTGCAACAAAGGATAACCTTCAAGTTTGGTTAAGCAACCTAAATCACTCACTAGCATGGAGGTAATTCTGTCCAACATCTCAGGTGGGTTGAAGCAACCACGTGACTCAAATAACTCTAGAGTCTAACCTGGAAAGTGACTTTGCCACTACATCTGTGGGCAAAGGGTCATCAATTAGTTTCACTGTAACCTTCACCATTGCTGGCCCACGTAAATGAATGGAAAGATGTACAAAGGAAAAAGGGCAAAAAATGTATACATGTCGATGTTCAATAGGTCCAATGAGTGGTGGCATTTCGTTAAAAAATAGTAGACAGTTTCTAAAATCAAGTTTGAATATGGCCCCCACTACTCATATATGCTTTAGCTATTCTGATTCAGTTCACAGGATCAAATGTTGAATATCAGAAGTTCAGAACCCTAATCTAACTAACTATGGGGGTCAGTGACCCAAATCTATTTGTCACTGTGTATATCATCTTTCTAATAATAAATCTTCATAATTATTATTAAAAATATAACATTTTTCCAGATATAATTTTGACGATTTTTTATGTGAAATCTTCATTTCTTAAAAATTGAACTTGGGTTGGCTGTCGTAAACTCACCTAAATATACTCCTCAACCATAGTCAAACAAACATAAGGTTTGTGTATTGTTACAACAAACAAACGAATGTGGAGATTATTGAGGAGTAACCGGAATGTCACCCAAAATTTGTAACAACTTCTTGTTGGATTATTTTAGAAAGTTCGCAATCACTTAGACTAGTATTGATGTTCGGTACTTCTCTTTGGTCCTTTTGACATTTTTGCAAACATTTGATAAGTAACCTAATGATCACCTACAACAACAAAAGAATGAAGACACTAAAGGCCAAGAAGCCATGATGCACATGAAATATCACATAATTTGATTTTCTTCCCACTGTGAAATTAGTACCAAGGATTAGATAGATATATCTTGAAAAGAAAAGAAAAAATTGAAAGAAGAATGAATTGAATGAACACCAACAATGGTTCGCATCGTGCTTGCATATGTGTTTGTATGTAGATAAGATAAACAATGGCAAAGGCCATCCCTCCAAATAAAATTGAAATTATATTTATATGTTAAGAAACCAAATAAAATGGAGCAACATCGAAATCAAGCAATCTACTTCATTTGCCCTGTCGTCTTTCCATGGAAAGACATTAAAAAATCCATGTAGGATGCTCTCCACCCCCGTCTAACACAACATTGTGCATGCCTTGTGATCCGTATATCAGATTCACCATCCTTCCACATACTTCCTATAGAAGAGATTTGGATATAGCTGCACCACCCAAAACACAAACTACATTAAAGGATTGTGTACTCTTTCTCTTCTACTTGGAATTGATTAAAGGGGACTTACTGAGAAGAAGAGGTGCATTCTACTAATACAGTATAGTAATGCATTTAATCTAGCCCACCTAAATCCAAGTTTAATATGCACTTTTAAGTTGTGAGATGCATAATCGATCAAAATGTGCAACGTAACATATATGCAAAATCGAAATATACAAAGCAACATATTTAACCCAGGTTAAAATGGGTTGGAATACAGCTTTGCAAAACTACATATAAGGCCCAAATTTAAATGGATTTGTCGATATAGCTTAACAATATGAAGCTGCATATTTGGTTGGGGTCAAATAGAATTGTAATTAAAATCAAGCCATTCCACCTTTGCAACTTCACAGTGCATAGTGGACTCGGTATTATTTTCTCTTCATCTGAACGAACGACTTCATCCAGATAACAGCAGCAGGCTCCCCGCTCCATGCGACGGCACACTATCCATTATAGCCCCTCTTCCAGTTCTTCCTTCAGACAGAGTAGTATTTTGAGATTCCTTCATTTGGCTTCAAATGTTAGGAGAGATGCCTCTAGGGATTCCAGTGCACCATGACATATTCACCATGTTTGTATCATATTTTCCAAATCCACTCCCCTTGTACATTTTTCATTTGTATCAGCTCTCTTTGTACATCTCTCGTTTTGGACGGGCTCTCCATCTTTGGAGTTGGCTATTTTCGGTTTTTAGGTTAGAGGCTTACCTCTTGGTTTTATAGGAGCTGTCTTAGCGCTCCCACTTTGTATTGGCATCACGGTACCACACAATCCCATTGACCTACTTTTGTGGTCATTTGTTAGATATTAATAAATGATCTTATCTTATCTAGATTTAGACAGGTTTATGCTAATATTATTATTTATTACCTAGTCTCAAATGTTGGGGGCAATTGCTGAGGAGATTTACTAGCCCAGCATGCCCATCTAACTTGCATAAGAAAATAGTAGAATTTGGGTGCAACTCTGCAGTCCTTAGCCAGTAGAGGCACAGCCTTGGAATGCAGGATTTGATCCAATATTGCAACCATTGTCGATAAGAATGTAGAATTCAATCCTTTGAAAATGCATCGAATGGGCATGGCAACAATTGAAGCTCATGCTCGTGGTATGATCTCATAATAACAAACAAGAATAAAACATCAGCAAAAATAAGACAATATTTCAATCATCAACAACCCAACCTTCGATGCAATCCAAGGAGAAAAGATACCATAGTGTCATGACAATTGTCAGCCCTCTAGAGCAATCTTATCATACATAAACCAGATCTTAACACTCACTTTTAAAGCAGTTATAACAACAGTAAAACAGCCCTTCACTTCTTCAATTATGATGTCAAATCACTCAAGAAAATTGTCCTTTACTTATGTCAAATCAACAAGACACATAGCTCTAAATTACAATACATGAAGAACATACGTGGCTAGAAATCAAACCTACAATTTACACAAATTGTGGGTAGCCAAAAACTTCATTAATATACAATTTACACAAGTTGTTGTACATACCATAGCCTTATCAACAGGGTTGGACAATCCATTAGTTCCCCAAAACCCTAGATAGGGAAAACAATGAAAACCCTAACACAACCAAGGAGCTCCAACATGCATGAATCATTCAAGCAAGTCCTCCAAGGCAAGACTTCCACTTCTCTTCTTCTCAGTAAGCTGACACATAGGATTTCATCATAACAAGACAATGTGATCCCAGGGCCTTACAAGCAACCCCAAATCTCATGAGCACCCAGAAACATGGTGTGAAAACTTTCAAAGTAACCCGAAAACCAACAAATAAGTCTTTTATAGTTGATTGGAAACCAAGAATATGACCCATGGAACTATTTTGCAAATCCCTTAGTCAAACAACATAAATTTATCATCAAAAACATGTAAGAGTTCACAAATATAAATGTACAAAGAAAGGAAGGATACTAATAAATTAACCTAAGGAAATGCATATCAAAGTCTATATTCAATTTGGCAAAGATGGTATCTTACAAGCAATTTTAAGCATGTGACAAAGGCCATGGAATTCAGAGGTTGGATCTACCAAGACACAAGTGAGTACATAAATTTAAAGATCATATTATGCTAAGAATATTAAGAATGAAATTTATTGGAAAATGAAATATTAATAGAACTGTTCATTATTACTTACATGGACACCATTCTAGAAATGCAAATCAGACATTCAGCTAATAAACAAAAGGCACATTCTTACTAATTTACAAGCTAGCACTTAAAAGAGATATATGTTAGAACTTCAACCACGGGACTTGCATCACAGAGTGCACTTACATATTTGAAGATCTATTGGTTTGTCAAGGATATACTTTCAAATACACATGGAGCCCTAAGAATTCAAAGAATTCAACATGCATTACACATACACAAATAGATGAGACAAACTCCATTTCCATTTTCGTGCCAAATTACATTTTCAGAAATTGACTTCAATACCACTAGCCACTGATGGGCCATAGAAACATTAAAAAATACGTGCATGGAAACAAATAATTATTATTAAAAATGCACATTAATAAATGTCTTATTTCAGATACAATGTATTCCTATTTGTCTTAATTTTAATATTGCACATCTGATTTCAGAATTCATGATACTTATATTTGAATTTTTAGCATCTGTTTTTGAACCATGATTCTTCTTAATCCTAAATTTCAGAACTTAATGTAACTCAACCCAAATTGATATCACTACCTACCACACATGAAACAAATATCCATCTAATAAGAGATTGGTATTTCATAAAATGTATGCAATGTCTTTGCATATTCTGTCCATTACTGACAAATAATAATATATGGGTTTAGGGATCAAACCTGCAGCCATGGACTTGGGATTCCATAGTAAGTATACTCCTGTGGAATGTCCTGGCTTCTTGCAAGTCTTTCTAAAACTTTCACACATTTTGGTACACAACTCCAGTAACTATCATGGTTGTTTGAAACTAAAGCTACAAGAAGACTCATTACAGCAGTAAGAACACCAAGATCACGCTCATCAAGCAGCTGTGCCATGCGATCTGACCTGCTTGCACATCATAGAGGTGTGGTTAGCTTTGAACACAAATACATCCCATGCAAGCTGGATACAGTGACAACTAGATTTATGTATTTCCAAAGTCTTCTGACTCACCAACCCTCTACATTCACAACATCTGGATTCTTCCTGTACAAGCGAAGAAGACAAAGAGCAGCTTTCTTCCTGACAAGTGGTCTACAGCTGCTGGAAATCTGACAAATATGCAAAGTAACTCACATTATTTCCATCTAGCTAGAACAAATTGCATTACAGTCATAACAGCTCGTTTTATTTACCAGTAATTTTTGAACATCAGGAGCTAATGACTCGGCAAACTCTTTCCCACCAATATTTCCCACCTGCATTAGGACCATAGATACATTAGAGATGCATATGCAGATATCAATTTGAGAGCAAGCTAGAGTTACATCACTACACCAAAATTTTCTCCCACCATCGAACATGTAACAATTTCCATAGAAGTTCATTGGAGTGAAATATCAATCAACTACTAAACATCTAAACGTAAACAAAAGTCAGATAGTCAAGCTCCATTCTTTAAGCGGGATCAATATCATATATCTGATCTTAACATGGCAAACATATATGAATACCCTTTTTCTTAAAAGAGTAGGCTTCAATTTGACAAGCACAGACCTGACAACTCTCCTAACAGGTTTGACATTCGAATGCAATTATAAACTCTCCATCCACCCCTGAATATCAGCATCAATGCAATTGGCCATTCGCTGGGTCTCGAGATCTTATACCTCCAAAGATATAAAGTTTAAACCTTACTCATCATAACTCAATATTGGGATAAGTCTGCTCATGCTGCCAGTATGTAGGGTACAAAATTACAAATCCCCAATTGCCAATTATTACCTTGCATCTCATGACCAATATCCCATATAGTGACTACTTTCACACATGTAATTCCTTAATCCATGCTGAGAACATCTGAAGAAACCAAAATGGACTGAGGAATTTATAATGTTTAGATTACTGTAACTTGGTGAATTTTCGTTCACCGTAGTGAACATTTGACATCTGGTTTATTGTAATGTTTTCCATTACTGAATATTGGCAGTTTTCATTCATTGCGGTCAATGTTTGACATCTCGTTTATTATATACATGATCGAAAAAATATATATGAAGCAAACATGGATAAGCCATGATCATTCTATGTATCCCAAAACGATGGCCCTTGGGCCTTTTTGGCCACTACGGTTGCTCTACCAGGTATTGAATCTTTGCTGCAGCTTCCTCTGGTTCAAATAATATTTTCAGTCTTGTTGTGTTTTCTCACTAAAATACCCATCTCCATTCTGTTCCAGGGTTTGTGACATCATAAAAGTCTACGAGTATCAATTTGAAATCTTGAGCATTTTTGTGCTTTTATTTGTTGTAAGAACTAGATAAAAATTATGGAGACCAGATTTGCTTGAGAACAACACATTTCCTGATGCTAACCAACTTAATGCAAAACTACTGCACCACATCAAGCCATTCATTCAGCAGAAATTTCAGTTGCAACTCAGGACATAAGTCAAACAGAAAAAAAAACATAGACGTTTAGCTGGTCAGCATGGAATTTAGTATGTAGGAGAAATTGAATTCAGTAGATAGTAAAACTCAAGTATCTGTACCCGCGAATTTAGTACAAAAGTTAGCGCCAATGAACTACTTATTATGAACGAATATAGAACTATATCGTAAGGGAAAAAGCTGCACATAACTGAAGTAAATATTGTACACCGTTCACACTAAAGACCAAACCGGGGTCTTCAGCAAAGTATATACTTCCATGAACTTTGCCTTTGTGTCCTTTTTGGAGCTGAACATGGAAGGCACAAATACAGAGATTCCAGCTAGTGTGTCAAGACTCAAAACACAATTGTGTTGCCCATTCCAGGCTATGACTCACATAAACACAATATATGTAGAATTACAAAGAGAATGCCCATGATAATTTATGACAGATAAGGGCAACATCAAACTACTCTGTGCTAGTATTAAACTACATTATGAATCATGTGCTCATTGGCATTTTTACCATGAACAAAAGATGAAACATGTATGGGACATAAACAGTGCACTGACCAGAAAATATGTTAGACAGGTTTTAAGTACGAAACTATTGTGTGTAAAAAAAGTTCCTTTACAAATTTGAAGGAAGATTTGCAAGGTCATTTAGTAGAAAACTCATAAATGGATGCTGAGAAGTTTACTTGACTTGATGTTTTACCTTAAAAAAGCAGAATATTTAAGATTTTTTGAAGTTTCATAGGCAGTAACTATCAAAGACAGTTGATGAGGAGGTCAAAGATGGCCAATGAGAAGCAGGTCAACAATAGTGCAAAACAACTTTCTGCAAGTCGTGCTAAGAAATGGATTGTCCTAACAAATGGCTTTCAGCATACTCATATGAAGGAAATATATTTTGTTGTCTTCTGGTATTCAACCCAAATTCAAAGAAAGACCTTGAAGGAGTATCTCTAAGGATTTCGGTGATGTGAATAGTGATGGCAGATTCTAGAGAAATGGAGTCTGTGGATTGTAATTTGTAACAATGTGAACAGCGACAGCAGGTCAGAAAACTATTTAAATTTTTATTCAGTTCAAACATCTCTTACAAAAGTTATAATAAAGTGCAAACAGTGTCCAACAGGCTGTGATCTAATGGTTGCGACATCACTACATTGATGACCCAGGTCCAAACCCCAATGGGCATAAAGCCCTGGATGATATGTTTGCCCAGTTGGCCGAACTTCAATGGCAGCATTAATTCAATATATAAAAAATTTAAATGCAAACCAGTCAACCTAGGGGAAAACTGAAGATTTTGTTTGAAGATTCTTGTTGGAGAAAACTGAAGACAGTATTTGAAAATCCTTGCTTAAGAAAAGCAGTTATATTTGTGAGTATTGGAAGTCCATTGAAATATAAAACAGGATTAACATATTTAGGAGACTGTCCAGTGTCTATCAATCGCTGAATGTAACATGTAACGTCCAGAACTGCCAACTTCACATTCATCCAAGCCAATGAATGTTGGCTGGGATCAATGAGGAGGCCAAACTTTCTGCAAATTGTGTGAAGAAGGTGATTGCACAGTGCACTAACAATGGTTTGCAGCATGCCCATACGAAGGAGAAATATATTTGTTGTCTTCTGGTATTGAAATCAAATTCAAAGGCCCTTGAGGAAATATTGAGGATTCCAGCAATGTGAATAGTGATGGCAGACTCCAGAGTGACGGAATTTGAGGAGTGTAGCAATGTTAACAGCAACAGCAGGTCAAAACAATTTTTTAATTTTACTGAAGTTCAATCATTGTTTACAAAAGTTATAATAAATCCAAAACACTGTCTATCGGGTGTGATCTAGTAGTTGAGACAGGGAATCACCACATTAATGACCCAGGTCCAAAATGCAAAGCAGATTGATGGAATCATGTGCAGCATTAATTCAATATTAAAAAAAATGCGAAACAGTCAACCTAAGAGAAAACCAGCACTCGTGTTTGAGGATTCTTGTTGGAAAAGACTGGCAAATGTGTTTGAAGATATTTGCTTGAGAAAGCAATTGTAATTGAAGGCATTGGCAGGCAATTGAAATAAGAACGGCATGAACATGTTTCAGAGATTTTTTCATCAATCGCTGAATGTAACATGTAACATCCAGAACTCCCAACTTCAAATTTGACCCAGCCAATTAATGTCGAAATAAGTTACCATTTCTATCCCAACTCATAAATGAGAATAGTTGTGCCCATCCTACAACTCTTGTTATCAGCAACATTGAAAAAATCATCTCAGCGTGGCTGGAGTGTAAGGGTTCAATTTAGGAAAAATCAGTAAAAAATCTTAGAAGAAATCATTCAAAATGAAGGTTTTTATTTACCTTTTTAGCATTTGCATTTAAAATTGTCAAATTTTGCCATCCACCCATTAGTAAGATTAGCTGGGCAGCAAATATCCTGCAGCTTACTCATGATTCAGGGTCTGACCCACAAGTACTTGCAGGTCTCACTGGCTTCTGGCAAGTTTGACTTACTGGCAAAGAGTCAAACCAGGGATCAAGTTACCTCAGCTCAGCAGAAAGGCCAAGCAGCTGTTATAAGTAGTTATTGTGCTTTTGCTCCACAATTGTTCAAGTGGAGATCTGTATGCTGTTGGAAGTCTGTGACTCCAGTCAGTCAAAAGTTGATATATTTTGTTGCAAGGAACCACTATATGTTATTTGTTGCTAAGAGTGAGTCTAGCCATTGGTATTTTTTATATCTGAGCTTAACATGTCTTGTCCTTTGTGCTTGTGAACAATTCCAGCCAACAATCATTTCTCAAAAACAAATAGTCTGAATTGTGTTTGCAAGGTGGATCTGTGGCTGATCACCTGGCAAGCCTGAATGACAGCTCAAAGGCATTGGTGAAAAAAATGAAGGAAAAGAGTACATTTAAGTTGTTCTTAACAGTCTGACAAAATCTTCTGATAACACAGTAGAAGTTAGAACACTGTTGCCAGCTGAGATTGTCATATGACAAGGTCTGAAGACATTTATCACCAAAGGAGAAAAGATTCGTACCTGTGAGATCATTTGCTGTGAAAAAAAAAAAGTTTTTATGACAATATCCTTCCAGACAAGATTGATTATCAATAAGTCCAACATGGTACTTCCTTGATTTATTTTATCCTCAATTTCAAAAAAATGGCTAATCCTGAATAAATTCCATAGTTTGATAGAAGCCAATTGTTATATGCTAATGTTTCAATGGTTTGGCCGGGATGGTATATTTAAAGATAATTTGAACTCATCCCATTCCCTATCTTCCATGATAACCATTGGCAAATTATTTGGAATGATAGATTCTTAGCTTTCCAGATCACTGAAGAATTATGTCACTTTTTTAATGGTTCAGATCTCCAAACAAAAAGTGGCAGAATTCTATAGTGATCTGGAAGGCGATGAATCTATCACTCCCAATAATTGGTCAATGGTTATTAACGAGGATCCAGAACGGGATGAGACTGGGGATTGGCCAAGGGTGGATTGCAGTGAAGGTTTCAGACTGTCTGAAGGTTTGATCGGGATTCTCAACAGGAAGGGTCTGTTCTTTCTTCATCAGGTAGCACATCCAGAATTAACCACAATTTGGAAGCAAGGATGGAAATAAGCCAACATTCTAGGCTTGGAAGGGAGAGATGCTGAAAAATGCCATAGATAATACATTCACAATCTTAGATATAGTCATGCCAGAATAAGGGATGATGAAGACGAGCTCATATGGGGGAAAACCCTGCAAGAGGAGTCTAAACTCCTAAATTGGGTTATCAGACCATATGTGCAACTAAAAATTATGGAGATCAGGCCTGCAGGTCAGGGTTAATTGGAAATTTAAATGCTTTCTAGAGCATGGATATTTATCTGGTTAGGCCTGAATAATAAGGCTCTTACTTTGGAAAAGCTGTAACAAAGAGGTATACATTGTCAAGGATGATGGTGCATTCTGTATAAGAAATTGAATGAGACTATTGATCATATGCTAATGTCTTGCTCATATACAAAGTAGGTATCGAAGGAACTGAAAATAATGACTGGTATAAGAGACATATGGGGCTGCAATACAATTGAATAAGGACTAAACAAGTGGTGTGATAACTCTGCTGTCAAAGAAGTCCAAACATTGCCATTGATATGTGCTTGGGGAATCGGGTTATCATGCAACACAGACTTTTGATGCTAGAATGATTCCTCCTATGCAGTATGCAGTACAGAGTATGTCTATTTTAGATGGCTTTCCACATGCTAAAAAGAACAAATCCCAAGGACAAGCATCCAAGGAACAGATTGATATAAGTGGTGCATGGGCTTATTTCAATTGGGCTTGTCAAGGGGATCCTCCTGTTTGAGGAGTGGACAGAGTCATACATCTAGATGATCATGTTATATCTTCTAAAACTGATTTAGGAAGGGGAACAACCACTAAGGTTGAGCTGATGGCTTTAAAACTGCTGCTAATATAATCAACTAAAAAAGATGCCCAAAAATTACAAATCTTTGGTGATCCTCTTGTTGTGGTAAACTGGCTGAATCAGACAAATTCTTTGGAGAATTTTAATCTACAGCCTATTTATGAGGAGATCTAGCTGGCTCCTACAGCTTTAAATACACTGTCATTTCCCCATGTCTACATAGAAAGGAACATGGTAGTTGATGGACTTTCGAAAGTTCGGGTTGGCATGGAAAGTGTTAAAGTAAAACCTAGTTTATAATGGTCAATTAGATATTAGACTTAGGGATTAATAAAGTCACTTCCAACTTTATGCTATTTTCTGCTTTTGTGTTTTATTTCACTTTATTGTGTTTCTCGGTCTATCCCACACTCATATCGTGGATTGACTTGAACTCATTGTAGCCCTTTATAAGAAAGCTTTCTCATCTATGGAATACATTATGATGCTACAATCCTCCACATGCAGCTTTCTAGGGAGATTGAGCGGAGACATATCAGAGCTAGAGGATAGGTTGGATTTAGACCAACACACAAGACAATTGACCACATTCTTACGCTCCAAGCCATCATCGATGAGGCATGCAATCATCTTCGAAATTTTACAGCTTCTTTATAGACATTTGGAAAGCGTTTGATTCTGTCCACAAAGAGGTATTGTTCCAAAGGCTCGAAGACACTGGAATTTTTGAAACCCTTCTAACTACCATCATGCAATTATATGGGTCGATTCTTGGTTGTCTTTGCACAGCCCACGAGGTTAGTACCATTGGGGTCAAACAAGGGCTTCCCCTATCCAAGACAAAAATGGGTGCCTTCTCCACCAAGTCTTTATCTCTATCCTGCTCTTTGATGACGATGTGATTCTCTTCGCCTCATCTTTGGAGGGGTTGCAAAGACAACTAAATTCCCTACCTCTTTTATGTGATCTTCATCAGTTGACGATCAATTGGGCATAACCAATTCAACGGGCAGAAGAAGCTCCTCTCAGATCTTCATTTCGTTTTTAGAGGGGACGAGATTGAAATCAACAACACCTATACCTATTTCAAGGTACAGTTCACAAGACCTCCTTTTAGTGTGTGCATGCCCTTCAACCACAAGTCAACAAGGGCTACAGATCCTTAGCTCTTCCCAAGGGACAAAGTTTCAGACACCATTTTCATGGCATATCATCCACAAGATGTCTCTCATAGACACTCATTCAACCGACAATCCTCTATGGCTCAAAGGTTTGGAGGCCTTGTCTACTAGACTCGAGTTGGGCCTCAACAAGGAGAGTGCAAATCCTCCTCCTTTGCCTCACCATTAGATGCAAATAGACAGTACCTCAACCCATCATACTTGTGAAGTTCGATGCCCAGCCCTTTTGAGACTATGTTCATCCTTGTCTCACTCTTACACTACATTCGGAACTTCACCGACTCGATGATGGGGCGGCATGGATACCCATACTTGGGTTACTGCTCATCAAAGTCCATTGCAAGGATCTCGGATCTTTTGGATTCTATTGGTATTGCAATAGACTAGATTCCTCCATTTAGGTATTCCTTGGACATGCTTGTCCACCTCTTACCTACCAGGAAAGAGTTGAACAAAATCACTAGAGATGATATTTTTATGCAGTTTGCACAAGTCGCTTAGATCAACCCTCAAGGCGGGTTACATCCAAAGATTTCCTTTTACGCTAAACACTTTATGGATCTGAGGGATGGTCTCATTGTTCGGCCCCATTACACACCCTGCGATTGGACACACGCTCTTCATATTACTTTAGGACAACTCAAAGTGGGTTCTCGTCGTCTTAAGGTGGAGACGAATCACCAAACTAATCAATCAGACCAAATCTACCAAGTATGGGCACCTTCAAGAGGTTGACACCGAGGAGCACATCTTAGGGAACTTCGGACCTCTAACCAATTTCTTCAGGTATCCTCACCAAAGATGTCTAGCCTTATACTTGCAGCAGGGCCTCCGGCTTCACTCCCTCACCCTAACGTCACATTCACATCCTAGACCAACCTCCACTAAACAAATTACTTCCTTTTTTCAGTGTTCCCATCTTCCAGGGGCACTAAGGGATAGAAGGATGGCAGTTCTACTTCCAACTCCAAATCAGTCTGGACGCGAAGCACCACCTCCACTTCCGTCGAACACCAACAACATAGCTAGTCTTGGCCCCATACCAGTAGTTAGACGATTTCAACCAAGTCACAATGGAAAGCCCCCCCCTCTCTAGGAAGTGACACATTACCCAATCTTGCTACTCTTCCTCCAGATAGAGTTCTATTTTGAGATTCCTCCAATTGGCCTCGAATGTTAGGAGGGATGGTTCCAACAAACCATAACAGACTTCACCTTTTGTATCACAAATCCTAGATCCATTCTCTTCGTACATCTCTCTCCTAAATCGGGTTATCCATCTTTGGATTTAGCTTTATGGTCATTAGGTTAGAGTCATACTTTTCTTTTTGCATCTCGCTTTTTTATGGGAGTCACATTATAACTCCCAATTTGTATTGACATCGTGGTACCAAACAATCCCATTGACCTACTTTTGTATTCATTTGTTGGACAATAATAAAATTATCTTATCTTATTATCTTCCGAGTTAGTCCTGTTTTTTGTGTTCGATCTCCATTATATGGTATCAGAGCTCAGCTAGAGCAACAAAGTCTGTGAGAGCATGAAGACCTAGGGACTACTGTCAACGGAGACGAATCGAGGGATCACTAGTGTAACCCATCAAAGAGCCGAAAGGTTTTTGCCAAAACCAAGTACTATTTTGATTTTTTTTATTTTGAAGCAAGTTCAAATTTTTGTGGAACCTTGACATTCAAAGCTCAATTAAGGGAAAAAAAAAAGGAGCAATCGCCGTACAGCCAATCATACGGACCAGCCGCCAGCAATCACTGTACAGCCAACACAAGAGACCATACAATCAACCACCATTGTGCAGGACTGTCATACAGATCAGAGCCGCTACAACTCCTACAGAACAGATCTGGCACGATTGTACAGAATTCAAGTTGTACGACAGTACAGGTCCCTACCGAAATGTACGAACAACACTAAATATATTTTTGTGTAATTTGTGAAATTTCTCTGAATTTGTTCCAATTCAATTGATCCAAAAGTAGATTGGATTTGTTCTTATGTGAATTGGTGCCCATATTTAAAGATTTGAGAGTTTTAACTACTGATTTAAAAAAATTCAACAGATTTAAGAGAAATTAATTATTTTGATGCTGGATTCTATCAGGTCTGATTGCTTTTGAGCTGTTTGAAAGAAGATCTGTGAAGATTTGTGTGTTTTACAGCTATTTGAGGGCAGATCTGTGGTTTACAGAGCTGATTTTGAGCAGATTTATCAGAATCTTATCAACAATATGTGGCTGCTACAGTTATTAAGAGCAGTGTTGAAAAAGTTGCCGATTTTTCGGAAAAAAAGCGGAAAAATTGTGAGTTTTTCCTCTAGCCGATTTTTCAGCGAGTTAAAATCACAATTTTTTAAAGTTTGAAAAAATCGTGACTTTTTCCAAAAAATCGCTGAGGCTTTTCACAGTTTTAAAAACTCGGTTTTTTTTTTATAAATTTGATGAGTTTTGTACCTGTGAGTGACATTGATGTCAACAATACGAAATGGTAATGTTAAATTCTTAAAAAGTGACATTCTCTTTATCTTTCATTTTCCATCCTTTTACTTAAATTTTTAACATTACCATTAATTGTTTCAGGATGTTTGAGAGTTGTTCCAACCTCATCGGACTTCATATGCAAAAAGTAGAATTTTAGATCCCATTTAGAATTCAACAGACTTAATGGTTTTCACTTTTAAGGATTTCAGGATTCCAACGTTTCCGGTGGATTCTATCATGTATGTGGGTAAGGGATTGGAATTTAATGAAGCACATCAAACTCTCTAAGTACCTTGATGTTGGTGGTGTCGATGCCTGATTTTTGAAGTTGTTTGAATTGCTCTGTCATGGCCTTAATAAAAAATGTACTCTTCAATCAAGCAAAATCACTTATTAAGCATGGGAAGCTCTTTCTACCTTATTTTAACGCTTGGATTAAGAAGTTTCATCAAAATTGTAGGGTGTTTATTGATGTCCTTGGAGGATCAACTTCGAGAATGGAGGTAGAGGCAAGGTCCAGAGCCTAGAGGTGGGGGAACATGGTGCTATTGATGAATATGATCTCGATTTTCAACATAGACAATGATTTTGATGATTATGTTTTTTCAATTTTGATTTAGATATGTATTGCACTTGGTGCCATTTTGATAATATTTTGTCTCTAATGGTTTGGAATCTTTAATATATTTTTTTTCATTAAAACTGTAAAATTTTATGTATTTTTAAACAGTATGAGTCATTGAAATCAAACCGCTCCGAGTTATTTGCATCCACTACATCTATATATTAGAGATTTCTCCATATTTATGTTCCAATGTGTTTATCTGATGTTATATGTTTAAAATTCTGAAAAAAATGACTGTATTTTGTATTTTTTAATGTTTGCAGACTTTTGCCAATTTTTCCCGATTTTTTTCGCCGATGTTGCCGAGAAGTTGTATTCGGGACCCTTGCCGACTTTTTGCCGATGCCAACTTTTTCAACATTGATTAAGAACCAATATCCAAGGGTTCTTACAGGTGTTTTTTCAACATTTTACTCCATTTCGGTATATTTTACTGCATTTGTGGCTTTAACCAACATCATGTTGGAAGCCAACCAGAGGTTCTCTGGCACAAACTACAGTACGTGGAAGCAACGTATGTTTGTCATTTCTTACTACAAGTGCTTGGCTGACATTATCCTAGGTAAGGATGTTCAACCCAAGTTGCAGGTAACGACCAAGACAAATTTGATGAGCGTGACAAAAAAGCAGTATGGCGTAACTAAAAAGCAGTATTCGATCTCCATGACAGATGCTATGCTTCCTGAGGTCCAAAGGGAGAAAACATTCCATGGCGATGTGGAAGCATTTGAAAGACCTGCATGCGACTTTAGACTAGGGCCAACCCTTCTTCCTAAAGAACATGTTCTTCTCGATTCCGATGAATGAAAGTGCCCCATTAAAGCAACAAACTCAAGATCAAGGATATTTGAGAACAATTAGATGCCATTGACCGCGATGTGCTTTGTGTAGAAATTTCACCTCTTAAACAAACTTTAAGCTATGCACAGATAATCTCAGTTCAATATTTAAATCTCATTCAACTAGCTGCAAATAACATTTTAACTCATCAACCATCTGAACTTAAAGCACAATAAAAGGTTCTGCCATGAAAATTCTGAGCAGAAAACACATGCATCAAACATCATTTCAGACACACAGGTTTTAGCCAATATGGCCCAGGCAAAACCCCAACTTGGGGAAAACCTGTGAGAGGAGAGAGAGTATTTATTTCTTTTCTTTAACAGGAAATGTACAGCAATAAAATTTGTAGAGATATCACTTATCTCAACCCTTAGAAGGCAGCCACCAATTCTGGAGATTCTGTGACTGAATTTCTGCCCATTCTCAGCATTACATCAGCATTGGAAACCGTGCCTATCTCAGGCCGTACAATAAGTCAACAAACACCGTCATCATCTCGATTTCTGTGCACATTAATGCAGCCTTCTACCTTAGTCTGCGAGCTCTCTGCAACAACAACAGTTTGCATAGGAAATCGTGCCCACTCAATAAGGAAACTCGTGCGTTACTGCTGCCTGGAAACACGTGCCTCAAACAGAATTAAACCAGCATTTGATGCAGCAATAAATGGCCTCAAACTTCATGCCAGATTTCTCCAATCTCTTGCCCAGTCTCTTCCTCGAAACTCGAGCTGATTAATGGTACTGTATGGTCTGGTTTCTCTGCTATACTTGAGCCTTGGAATTCGTGCCGGTGGTCTTCTTCCTCTCCTCTCAAACTCGACTTGCTCCAACTCTCTTGGATATCATGCCTCACCAAAAACTCTCTTTTTGGTTATGTAACAATGGTAGAGAAAATGCCTTTTAATTCAAATTCCTTGTCTTTTGGTTTGCCTCTCAAGAGTAGTTGAATGGTCATCTAATCCAAGGGCCCACGTTGGCTTAGATCAATGGATGAGAATAAATGCTCTTTAATTCTCTCCATAATTAATTTTATTCAACCACCACTTAAATACATCAAAAGTCACTTTATAACATTAAAGTGAATTAATTGCTCATCTCAAGCAATTAATACAAGGGTCATGTCACTTTTCTCTCACTTAATTACTTAGGCAAAAAATAGCTAAGGGAACACCTCCTAGGTACAAATTTCAACACTCCCCCTTACCAAGGAAGGTGTGCTCCCTCACTATCAACTTATCCTTGAAGAAGATAAATTGCTTCCCCACCTAAGCTGGTAAGCTGCTCATGTGCTTCTCGCACAATATCGGAGATGCTCACCCTTTCTAAACTCTGCTCTAGAAAGGTCAAATCAAGTGTCCCTTCATGTTAGACATCATCACATGAAGGACATCCTAAGTTGCAAAGCTCAATGCTTCCACTTCGCGCGGGAAGACCTTCTGGCATATCCTCTGCCATAACCACACTCCAGTCTCACACTGTCAGCAGTAGAAGCTCCCCTTGTCTCTGGAAGCTGTCCTGCATCCTGCACTGATGCCTCATGTCGGGACATCTCATCTCGCTCATCCATCAATGACAAGCCATACCAGTTGACCCTCTTGCCAACACTAGAAGAAGTAGCCTCTCGCTGACTCCCCTGAATAGAAGACGGACTACTCGGTACCACAATAATCTCTGGAGCATCTCGCTCTCTCATCTCGGCGCCACATCAATCCTCGAAGCATCTCATTCTCCGTTTGTCTCATACTCAGGACCTGTTATCCACCCAGATCCTCTTGTTGTAGGCTATCCACGCACTACATACTCACCATCTCTTCGATGACCTATAAGCACAGAGTCAATCGGATCCACTCCCAATACATAAATGAAGATGTGTTCACTCTTGAACAATACTACATATCCTGCTCCCTCCAAGGCTGGAATTGAAAGTCTGATGTCCTACAGCGCTGGAACGTAGAGTACTCCTGAAATCTCCATAATCTCTCCAAACTCAAGCTGGAACCGTACTCGTCCCAATCCTTTGACTGCATGCACGGTCCCATCTATGTCATGTACGAGCTGCTCTGGAATAGTCTCAATAGTGAGGAAGGCATCTAGCCTCCCACTCATGCGACTGCAAAAAGCACTATCCACAATCCACTTCTTAGCATCCACTGGTCCGCTACTAACGCAACTCGAAACAACTGTGGCAAGAGAGAGCTCTTTCTTGAACTGTGCAATGTACCTCTCTATCTCTATTGTAGCTGCAACCTGTTCCTCTTTCTCTTGCTTGCCCCTCTTCTTCTTAGGACAATGGCCAGCATAATGTACAAAATCATTGCATGCATAGCACCTGACTCTGCTCAGGTCCTTCTTCTGTTCACCCCTTTGCTGCTTAGCCCTTCCCATAGGACCCTTTTTGGACTTCTTGCCTTTAGCTGATAAGGCAACGTTCTCCTCATCCTCCTTACTATTTGAAGAGCTGCCCTGCACAAATCCTCTCTGAGTCTCCTCCTGCGCAAAGTCATCCCAGAGACGATCCTAGGAAGGCATGTTCTCTCGTGCAACAACCGCCTTCGCAAAGAGATCCCACTGCTTGGATGCTCCATTCAATGTCGTCCTCACTAGGTCATTGCCCTGCACACAACCTCCCACTGCTACAAGCTCATCTCTCACCTAGGTGATCCAAGTAAGGTAAGAGGTCACATTCTCATATTTTGCCATCCAAATGCTTTTCAGCTTCTCTCTCAGTGCCATCTTTCGATTTTCATTCAAACTTTGGTACAGCTTGGTTAAGGCATCCCACATTAGATATGCTCGTGTCTTGGAGGTCAGGTGTGGGATCACATGATCCTTTATCGCATCAAGGATTATCCTCTTCGCCTTGATGTCCTTATTGAAGGTTGTCAACATTGCTGCATCAGTGGCTGCAGGAACTTGAACAGGATTTGCTCGAGTGTTGTTCACTACTTCATCCCACAGTTCATTCTCCTACAAAATTAACATTATACTTGTTTTCTAAGGAGTGAAGTTGGCTGTCCCATCCAGCCTGTCCTCCAACCTCAACCCTGTGGCCATCTCACTGAAAATGTACATCCAAAATTGCCTCTGATGAACAGAAAAACAAAAACAAAAACAAAAAAAACTCCCATTGATGTCTGAAAATCACTGACTGTAAATCTGCCCTTAACAGTGCTTTGATACCATGTAGAAATTTCAACTCTTAAACAGATTTTAAGCTATGCACAGATAATCTCAGTTCAATATATAAATCTCATTCAACTAGCTGCAAATAAGATTTTAACTCATGAACCATCTAAACTTAAAGCACAATAAAAGGTTCTACCATGAAAATTCTAAGCAGAAAACACATGCATCAAACATCATTTCATGAACAGATTTTGGCCGATATGGCCCAAACAAAACCCCAACTTGGGGAAAACCTGTGCGAGGAGGAGGGAGAGTATTTATTTCTTTTCTTTCAACAGGAAATGTACAGCAATAAAGTTTAAAGAGATATCACTTATCTCAACCCTTAGAAGGCAGCCACCAATTCTGGACATTCTGGGACTGAATTTCTTCTCATTCTCAGCATTGCATCAGCATTGAAAACCATGCCTATCTCAGGCTGTACGGTCAGTCAACAAACACAGTCATCGTCTTGATTTCTGTGCACATTAATGCAGCCTTCTACTTTGGTCTGCGAGCTCTCCGCAACAGCAACAGTTTGCATAGGAAATTGTGCCCACTCAATAAGGAAACTCGTGCCCTCCTGCTGCCTAGAAACACATGCCTCAAACAGAATTAAACCAACATTTAATGCAGCAATAAATGGCCTCGAACTTTGTGCCAAACTTCTCCAATATCTTTCCCAACCTCTTCCTTGAAACCCGAGCCCATTAATGATGGTGTACGGTCTGGTTTCTCTGTTGTACCTGCGCCTTGGAATTCATGCCAGTGGTCTTCTTCCTCTCCTCTCAAACTCGACTTGCTCCAACTCTCTTGAATATTATGCCTCACCAAAAACTCTCTTTTTGGATGTGTAACAATGGTAGAGGGAATGCCTTTTAATTCAAATTCCGTGTCTTTTGGTTTGCCTCTCAAGGGTAGTTGAATGATCATCTAATCCAAGGGCCCACATTGGCTTAGATCAATGGATGAGAATAAATGGTCTTTGATTCTCTCCATAATTAATTCTATTCAACAACCACTCAAATACATCAAAAGTCACTTTATAACATTAAAGTGAATTACTTGCTCATCTCAAGCAATTAATACAAGGTTCATGTCAGTTTTCCCTCACTTAAATATGTTACATTTCATACATTCATAGCATAATAACAGAAATGCATAACCAAGATCACTAGAAGAAAGACAAAGCACAAAACAACAACACAGAGTTTACCCTGGGAAGGCCAATTCGGAAAAAACCAGCAACCTTCGCATAGAGATGATAATCCCGAGATCAGAGTACAAATAAGAAAAGAGAAAATGTGAAAATGTCTTCCACAAGTAGAAACCCCAAATCTGCTCCCTTCTTCAGCTTGTGCGAAATCTGCTCTCTCCCAAGTGATGCGCAATTGCTAAGTGAGTGAATGAGATAATGAGGTGCACTAGCCTCTTATTTATACAAGTGCAAACATGAAAATTACCCTAACTGAGCCGACTTCACCTAGGGGCAATAAATAATTTAATTTTAATATTTTTATTTTGTTTCTTTGCACCCCAAGGCTTACATTGATTCTTTCATGTGTTTACATAAATGATTACATAAAGTTCATCTCCCTTAGGAGGTACAAACAAGTACAATGAAGGTACAATAAAATATAATGAATAATATCTTTCGAAGTTGCACAAAATCCAACACTCCCTCTCAATGAGGAAGGTATTCTTCGGTCTTCATCTACATCACGATCATGTGGGTTTCATCTTGTTCATCCATTCTGTCTCCATCATCTCTATGCATACTGAAGGTTGTCCACACAGTCTCTGTGCATCAACTTCACCAGTCCTTCAGTGAGTCCAGGAGAATCACTCGATCCTGGATCCAGGAGACTCACTCAATCCTGGATATCTGAGATTATCAGTTGTACCATCTCTGCTATACAATTTGCTACATGTCTGTCTCATTTGCCAATGGGGTCCTCCCATACCTGGCTGAGATCTTAGACGAGCAAAAGGGCACGGCCATCTACTGACTGTCCGACTCATCTGCCTATGGGATTTCTCCCATATCTGGCTGAGTACCTAGACTGTAGAGGCACCTGTGCAACCACACGGCCAACTACTGACTGTCTTACTCATCTGCCTATGGGATTTCTCCCATATTTGGCTTAGTAACTGGACTACAGAGGCACCTGTGTGAACCCGACCAACTGTTGACTGTCCTACTCATCTGCCTATGGGATTTCTCCCATATTTGGCTTAGTAACTGGACTGTAGAGGCACCTGTGTGAACCCGACCAACTGCTGACTGTCCTACTCATCTGCCTATGGGATTTCTCCCATATCTGGTTGAGTAACTGGAATGCAAAAGGTACCTGGGTGAGCCCGGCCAACTGCTGGCTGTCCTACTCATCTACCTATGGGATTTCTCCCATATTTGGCTGAGTAACTGGACTGCAGAGACATCTGGGCAAAGCAAGGCAAGCATCTCAATGTCATCTTTCCCTCTCAAGGAGGGATACGTTCTCTTCGACTCCAAGTCTTCCGCGAAAGTATTCGAACTTCATCTTGGGAAGGGACTTGGTGAGAACATCTGCAGTCTGGTCATCTGTCGGCACGTACTGTAACTCGACCGCACCTTTCTGCACCATATCACAAATGAAATGATATCGAATCACGATATGCTTCAACCTTCGTGAAATACAAGATTCACTGACATCTGCACACAGCTCTAGTTATCACAGTGAATCACGGTCGGCTCTAGAATCTGGCCGAACAATCCTGTTAGGAATTTACGAAGCCAAACTGCTTCTCGAGGTGCTGTGCTAGCAGCCATGTACTCGACCTCTGCAGTACTGAGTGCTACCGCGTTATGCTTCCTGCTGCACCAGGAAATAACTGCAGAACCCAAACTGAAGCAACATCTAGAAGTACTCTTCTGATCTGTAACACATCCGATCCAATCTGAGTCTGTAAACCCCTGCAGTCTCAGGTCACAATCTGAAGCATACTTCAATCCATATCCCACAGTGCCACGTAAGTATTTGAGCACATGTATTGCAGCAACCCAGTGAATCTGCCTCGGTTCGCACATGAACTGACTGAGGGCATTCACAGCAAAACATATATCTGGTCTGGTGTTGGTCAGATACATCAATGACCGAATCAACTGGCGATACATGGTGGGATCAATCAAATCAGAATCTGAAGTAGAATATCTCAACTTCTTCCAATTTGCATCCATTGGAGTAGCCATGGACTTGCAATCCAACATCCCGAATCTCTTCAATATATCAACGGTGTATTTTCCTTGTCCTAGGAAAATATCTTTCTGCCTCTGCCATACTTCTAATCCTAAGAAGTAGTGCATCAATCCAAGATCCTTCATTTCAAGCTCAGAGGCGAGATTCTTCTTACACCATACAATGAGTTTCTCATTTCTTGTGAGAAATAAGTCATCAACATATAATACTAAAATCAGTGGCTCATCATCTACAACCTTGTAGTAAAGGTTGGGGTCTGCATCATTTTGATGCACCTTCCATCTCATAGCTGGAGCAATAGTAATGATTGATCTGATGGAAGTATATCGAACCACAGAAGCAAATATCTCATCATAGTTGACTCCCTCTTTCTGAGAGAACCCTATGCATTCTGCAAAGTCTATTGTGCCCATCTAGGTCTTTTCCGACCTACAACATTCTAGGGATATCAACTGGATCAATGGAATCGATAGGTTCATCCTCTTCTGCTATCTCCCTCCTGAACTGGAGGGGAAGATGATCTCATCTCCTTTGATTCTAGCATCGATCTCCATATCTGATCCTCTGCCTTTCCTGACAGCCATCTCTTCTTCAAAGGTCACATCCCTACTGACTTTAGACTGTCTAGATTCTGGGATGTAGATTCTATATGCTTTTGAAGACTCACAGTATCCCACGAAAGTTCCCTTCTTGCCTGAAGGTTCTAACATCGTCCTTTTCTTCTTGGGCACATGTATGAACACTGGATAGTGAAATATCTAAAGGTGGCCCACTTCTGGTTTCATTTCGGTGAGAGCTTCCTGCAAGGTCATCCTTCTAGGCTGAGAGTCATATTCTTGGAAGCTTCCTTCTGAACATCAACAGGATTCATGTGCCCGTTGAAACAAGTCTTCTCTTGTGGGCCAAATCACATGGTCTTTTCCCTACAAGTCAAATCCCAACTGATGATCAATGACATTGTATAATCAAATGTAAAGACAATAGTTTACACAGGCATCTTAGCTAATACTTTATCACAACAGTCATAAGAATGTCTACCAAACACTTCTAGGAAATATCTAGATGTCTTTTATCTCCACTAGGACATGTCGTCAAGAGTGTGCACCACTCTAAACATGCAAGAGGGAGATATCATCTAGACTAGCTTCATTATGTGTTCATGCAATGTTGTGTAGCTCATATGCATAATAAATATAACAAGGTAAACTATATCAACTGCTCAACACATTAGATCTGCAAATAATAGTTATGAAGACATATAAGGTGAAACAGATCTATGTAAGCAAGAACACCAAAATACTTATCTCTTATTGTTTTTGTGTGTGGGCTCCCACTGCCTTCTTGTGGGAACCATGCGAGATCTTTGTTCTTGCATTCTGGATTTTCTAGAAGAAGAACTCTGAACAATCATCGTCCTTTGGCTTCTTGTGATGATAGACTTCTTCTACATCAACAGTTGAGGCTTCATGCTTCCTTTTACTTGAACTTCGACGGCTATTGGCGTAGTGTCCATACTTTCTGCACCTATAGCATTGAACTTGAGATATGTCCTTCTTCTCCTTTTGATTTGGGCGAGGACTAGATCTCCTATCTTGGTGCTTGTGTTTATGGAGTTTCCTACCTTTTCCCTTACCCTTCTTGGCATGGGAAACAAAAGCTTGGTTCTCCTCAGGTTGAGTGCCATGGCCATGGAGTCTTTGACGTGATGCAATCCTGGTCTCTTCCTGAGTGCAATCTGCCCAAAGCTTGTCAAACTTTGGTAGTTTGGATCTACCACTTATGCTTTGGATAAAGGACTCCAAAGATGGTGGAAGACCATTCAGAGTGGTGAGGATCTCCATTGGTGTTGAGCTTGTCTCTGAGTTCTGTGATCCTCATAAAGTATGAGGCAATGGATTCTGACTTGTCTATCTTCATGTTTGAGAGATGGTTTCTCAAAGTCATGGATACATTGAGGCTAGTGTGTTCAAACAACTTCATAATGGTCTTAAAGATTTTCCTAGCATTCTTCATTCCTGAGATTTGTGGGACCAAGTGATCTCTTACTGAATCCACAAGTATCCTTCTTGCTTTAGCATCATTCTTCCTCCATCCGGATTTATCCTCTTCGGCTTCTGGTTCAGGAACCTTCTCATTTACATATAGTAATAAGTCATTTTCTTCTAAAAGCAGAAGAATCCTAGACTTCCAAGAGATAAAGTTGGAAGCTCCTTCCAAACAATCTTCAACCTTCATACCAATCATCTTAATTGTAGATCTGGTTCAAAAACCCTAGCAGGAGCTAGGTGAAAAATGAAAGTTGATAATTTCAAGGAGTTCTAACAGCAACAAATCTGTACAGCAGAGGACGAATCTGTACAGTACAGATCTAACACATTTCGTACAGCAGAGGACAAATCCGTACAATACAGATCTGGCACGATTTCCGAGACAATCTGTGCATTTATTGCAGATTTTCTGTCAGTTTGCACACCATACAATCTGTCAGTTTGCACGCCGTACAGTGGCACGTTTTCCCAGACATCTTCAGTTTGGTCACACGTGTGGACAGTCTGGTATTTATTTCTGCTTGCACAGTTTTCGAAAAGAAAGGCAGAGATAAGTAATTTATGCATTTATGAGTTTGTTGTTTGAAGTATAAATTTTTGAGTTTTGTAAAGGAAATTTCAGTTTTGCTCCAGCATAATAAAATACATCTCTCTGGGTTTTCCTCATACTGAGGTTTTGCCTTGGGCATTGGCCCTAAATTCAAGTGTTCATTTATTGCAGAGATTTATTGGTGAATGTTTCATTGAGTACTTTTATTTCAGTTATTTTAGTCATTAAATAACTCAGACAAATATTAAGTCATTTGTGAAACAAGGGTTTGAAGAAATGTTTTAGTCATTTCTTCAAAATTCTACATGGTATCAGAGCTTGACTTTGTAAGTTTATGAATCTTATGGTTTCTTGAAGTGTGTAGAACATTTATTTTTTGTAGAAGAAAAGGGCCTTGCAGGTGGTTATCAGTTAAGAGTCATGGCATCAGCAGGATTAAGGTACAAGGATAGGCTGGATAGAGCTGGCAACTTCAGTCCATGGAAGGAGCATATCACAATATTGTTCAAGGAGCAAGGTTTGTGGGATATTGTTGGAGCTTCCGCTACAATAACAGTTCCTACAGATGCCACACAGAAATCTGCCTTTGATAAGAAGGATATTAAAGCTCAAAGGATCTTCTTGGACTCTATCAAGGATCATGTGATACCTCATGTCTCTGGTAAGTCTTATGCATTTGAAATGTGGACTGCTTTATGTACCTTATATCAGAGTAATAACCAAAACAGGAAGATGGTTCTCAGAGAGAAGCTGAGGAACACTAAGATGACAGAAACTGATATTGTTTCTACTTATCTCACAAAGATCACCCAAGTTAGAGATGAACTAGGTGTTGTAGGTGAGAAAGTGGAAGATGAAGAGCTAGTGGGGTATGCTCTCAATGGATTCACTGCAAATTGGCACACCTTTGTATGAGGAGTGGTTGCCAGAGAAAAGCTTCCAAATTGGACAAGGTTATGGGATGACTTTGTTCAAGAAGAGTCTCGGGAGGGGACATTCCAGAGTGGAGCTCAGAACAATGAAGACAATGTTGCTCTTGCAGCTAAAGGTAAGGGCAAATGGTAGAAGAAAGAAAAAGACCTCAGTAAGGTACGTTGTTTCTGTTGCAATAAATTTGGTAATTATGCTAGTCAGTGTCCGAAAAGGAAAGGGAATGAAGAAAAAGAGGGAGTACCATCAGCAGAGATGGGAGATTTTGCTTCCCAATTTGAAAATGGCTTCTCTTTAGTTTATGTACAAACTAGTGTAGGTAGCGCTATAGATTTCCATGGCATGTGGGTAGTTGATAGTGGATCAACAAGCCACATGACAGGGAAATATGGAAATTTTCAAAAGATTGAAGAAATAGCCAGAGGACATTTTGGTTGGAACAGGTATTGGAAGCACTCAAGTAGAAAGCAGAGGAGTTGGAACTGTAAAATTCGAACTCAGGTTTGGAGAAGTTCTTGAAGTAGACGGAGTGTTGTTTGTCTCGGGCATGAAAGTCAACAGACTTTCTATATCATCCTTGGACGATGATGGGTATGGAGTTTTCAACAAAAGAGGAAATGTGTTCCTCTACCGGACAGAAAACTCTGACAATACTATTCTACTTGGGAATAGAAAAGCCAAACTTTACTTTCTACATGGAGAGGTGATACTTCCAGGTTCAGGTGGGATGGCTATCCGAATCAGAGTCTGGGAATGAAGTAGATGCACAGATGGTACTTTCAGATGAGGAGAGTTGCACTGGTGGAAGACTCAATCAGCGCAAAGAAGATGAGCAAGATCCCATTATGTTCCGACATCAACTTTCAGATTTAGTTGAAGCTCTTGACGATTATGTTGGGACCTCCCTTATTAAGAGGGAGTGTTGAAAATTGTAATGAGTTAGGTCCCTTATCATGTTTTTGTGTTTACCATGGTGGGAACACAAGTTGTCTTTCCTAGAAGATGTAGTTTTGAAACATAAAAAGTGACTTTATGTTTTAAAAGTTAAGTGACTTTATTAAATGTATTTGTGATCTCAGCCATTCAAAAGGTAGTTTGAATTAGTTAGGGTTTAAGGAAGATAAAGTCACCTATATAATACATCTTGGGAGGAGAGCCAAAACACACAAGACAAAAGAGAGATCAATTTTTATTGAAGGAGAGAGATCAATTTTTATTGAGAGAGAGCATTTACTTCACAAACTAAAGTGCACAGTTTTCAAGGTGGCCAAAGAAGTCCATACAGCACAGTTCATACAGAAAAAATTTCAATAATCAGAAGGCACAGATTTCAAGGAGTTCTAACAACAGCAAATCCATACAGCAAAGGACGAATCCGTACAGTACGAATCTGACACATTCCGTACATCAGAGGACAAATCCATACAGTACGGATCTGGCATGATTTCTAAGACAGCATGTGCATTTATTGTAGATTTTCTGTCAGTTTGCAGGCCGTATAGTGGCACATTTTCCCAAAAATCTTCAATTTGGTCACACGTGTGGACAATCTGGTATTTATTTCTGTTTGCACAGTTTTCGAAAAGGAGGGCAAAGATAAGTAATTTATGCATTTCTGAGTTTGTTGTTTGAAGTATAAATTTCTGAGTTCTGTAAAGGAAATTTCAGTTTTGCTCCAGCATAATAAAATACATCTCTCTGGGTTTTCCTCACACAGAGGTGTTGCCCTGGGCATTGGCCCTAAATTCAAGTGTTCATTTATTGCAGAGATTTATTGGTGGATGTTTCATTGAGTACTTTTATTTTAGTTATTTCAGTCATTAAATAACTCAAACAAATATTAAGTCATTTGTGAAACAAGGGTTTGAAGAAATGTTTTAGTCATTTCTTCAAAATTCTACAGTTTTGTTAAGTAGTTTTAGTTGCATGCAAGTGAAGAGGCTATGCCCATACTTGCATGGTGTTGTTAGTTTGCTTCAAGTTAGTTATTTGCTTAAGTTCTTTATTTGCCCGCACCTCACAAGTGAGAGGCTCTGCCACTCCTTGTGAAATCGTGCTTGGCTTGCAATTTTCATTTCAGTAATTTGTTTTAACTTTTTATTTGCCCGCACCTCACAAGTAAAGTGGCTCTGCCACTCCTGCGATATCGTGCTTGGCTTCATCTTGTTTAAGTAATTTTATTCAAGCTTTTCCATTTTGCCCGCACCTCACAAGTGAGTTGGCTCTGCCACTCCTGAGATATCGCGCTTGGCTTGTATTATTTTAGTTTAGTCTTGCTTAGAAATAAATTTAACTTGAGCCCCGTTTTCGCCTCGTATCCTCTCCCCTCGTCGGTTAGACCGAACTTGGGTGACGAGAAAGGGCAAAGAATTGTGTTGGCTAGTTTAATAGGCACCCAGTTACGCATCTTCATTAGAATGGAGAAAAGAAGGCTCAAGCTGTGGAGCTAGTGGGGTAGAGACCGTGGGGGGTCTCGTGGCACTTTGTGTCCTCCAGTTGAGCACCCAACAAGTCTTGAGTTTGACCCGCGGAGCTAGTTGGGAACCTTGTGTTCTCAGGTTGAGCACCCGGCACTCTCTCTAATCGAAGGAGATAGTCTCTTTGGGGTAGACATCTAAATTAGTTTCATTTCTTTGCAACAAACACATTAATCCCCTAAGTAAAAGAGAGACATTAAAATTTACTAAAATTTAAAGGACCACTTGCAAAACAATGTTACAATCTTTTCTATTCTGCAAGCTTTTCACTTAGCTATCTTGTTCACAACATTTGCTTCAAGTACTTTATTTTCAGCTCAATATTGTTACATGTATCCTTGATTCCATAAGTTGTTAATAATCTACACTTCAATGCTTTATGTGATATATTGATCATCTTGTTGCAAGCATTTCATTTACTTGTTCATTTACTAGAAGTGATTATTCATTGTTGTATCTGTTAAAGTGAATGAGTTAACACTTTGGGAAAGTACTTGTTTAAGTTGATTATTGTGACTCCATAGCCCGAGTAGTGACGGCACTAGTCTTGTTAGTTGGTAAATTGTTTCTCTCTTGCATTTCATCATTTGGTTGATTGCTAAAGTGTTTGCTTGTCATTGAAGGATTTGCATAATTGCACGTTGCTTGTCATTTTTTTATCTTTGTAACTTACAACTCCAACAAAAACATAAAAAAACTTAGTAATTAGGGACTACCCCCCTTGACCTTTACGAGTTGCAGTCTAAACGGAGGAGTTTAGGACCGAGGTGACAGTGGGTTCTTAACTCATAGTTGCCCTTAGGAACACACACAGTGGTTTGGAGACTTACCTGTGTGCAAGTGTGTTTTAGGCTGCAACAAAGAGCAAGGCTCTATATGGCCTAAAGCAAGCACCCATGGCAAGGTACACTACGATTGACAAGTAATTGGTTGAACAATGGTTCCAATGGAGTCCTTCACTTCTAGTAAATGAACAATATAGAGCCATGTAGAGCGTACTATACGTCAAAAGCATCGGTATTGATATCATCCTACTGGTCCCTTATGTCGATCAAGATGACATCGTTATTACAGGTAGTGAGACAAGTATGATTAAACAGAAAAAATCCAATATGAGTAAAGCTTTTGACATGGTCGATATAGGCCTTCTACATTGTTGTCTGGGTGTAAACATTTGGCAAACGGGTAGCAGCATTTTTGTCTCACAAACAAAATATGTTGAGTGTAGACAAAATCTTGTCTACACCTATGGATAAAGGGCCGAAACTTTAAGCCAAGACCAACTCTGAGGCGGTGAATGAGTCAATGTATAAGCAGACGATGGGAAGCTTCATAGATCTTACAACCATTAGGCCTAATTTGAGTTATACATTATGTCATTGTGAGCATCATTTCTAGATTCCTGTTACTGCCAAAAGCAAAGTATTGGACTGCAGTGTAGAGGATGGTGAGATATGTGAAAGGGACACTTAACTTTGGCATTCTATAAAGCAAAACCAAAGATCCTAGGTTGTATGGATATACAAATTCAGATTGGGCAAGCTGCGTGGATGATAGAAAATCAACCTCTAGATTGTATTTAGCCTTGGCACAGGTTCAATCACATGGATTTGCAAGAAGTAACGTGCAATAGCCCTTTCTTCAACAGAAGTAGCATATTGAGGAGTAGTGAAAGGAGCATGTGAGATAGTTTAGCTGAGGATGCTTTCATATATGAAGATGCAGTAGGCAGAGACAACACCCCTACTCTACGACAATCAAGGGTTGCTCAAACTGGCCAAGAATCCAATCTTCCACGAGCATACCAAGCATGTTGAGACACATTGCCACTTCATCAAATAGCTTGTAGAAGATGGAATTGTTGAGTTGTAGTCCTACCCCACAGAAGTCCAAATTGCAAACATTTTTACCAAGTCTTTGGGTCCTAAAAAGCAAAGTATTGGACTACAACATAGAGGATGGTGAAATATGTGAAAGGGACACTTAACTTTGGCATTCTAAAAAGCAAAACCAAAGATCCTAGGTTGTATGGATATACAAATTCAGATTGGGCAAGTTGCATGGATGATAGAAAATCAACCTCTGGATTGTATTTAGCCTTGGCATAAGTGTAGTCACATGGATCAGCAAGAAGTAACGTGCAGTAGCCCTTTCACCAACAAAAGTAGCATATCGAGGAGCAGTGAAAGGACATGTGAGGCAACTTGGATGAGGAGGATGCTTTCAGATATAATGATACAGCAGGCAAGGACAACATCCCTACTCTGCGACAATCAAGGGTTGCTCAAACTAGCCAAGAATCCAACCTCCCATGAGCATACCAAGCATGTTGAGATACATTGCCACTTCATCAAACAGCTTGTAAAAGATGGAATTGTTGAGTTGTAGTACTACCCCACAGAAGTCCAAGCTGCAAACATTTTCACCAACTCTTTGGGTCCTAAAAAGCATGTAAAACTTCAGGATAAACTTGGTGTGGTTAGTAGGTTGACCATTAATAGAGGGATAGCCAAGAATCCAATCTTCCACGAGTTTACCAAGCATGTTGAGATACATTGCCACTTCATCAAACAGCTTATAGAAGATGGAAGTGTTGAGTTGTAGTACTACCCCACAGAAGTTCAAACTGCAAACATTTTCACCAAGTCTTTGGGTCCTAAAAAGCATGTAAAATTTCAAGATAAACTTGGTGTCGTTAGCAAATTGACCATTAACAAAGGGTGTTAAAGCAAAACCTAGTTTATAATGGTCAATTAGATATTAGACTAAGGCATTAATTAAATCACTTCCGACTTTATGTTATTTTGTATATCTATGATTTATTTCACTTTATTGTGTTTCTCAGTCTATCCCACATTTATAACGTGGATTGACTCAACCTCATTGTAACCCTTCATAAGAAAGCTTTCGCTTTCTCATCTGCAATACATTACAATAACTCTTCCGAGTTATTCTTTGTTTCTTTATGCGATCAATTTCCATGATAAAAGTTGCTTGGATTGTAGAGGAGTGGATGTAAGGACATTCAATTGAATATCATCACATTGTTTTCAATTAACACAGTGATATAATTTGGGATATCTATATGTAAAGATGTAAAAGGACTGTTATTTTTCTGATATATTGTTCGATATCATTCCAAAAAAATTATTTAGGCTATATATTTTAATAGTGATCCGATCATGGGATCTTTTTTTGATATATGTTCTGAAGCAGGATATATATAGACCTAAGTTACCGAGAGACTTGGGTGCAGGGGCGGGGACGCCACTTTTTGAAACAGTAGACTTGGGTACTATATATATGTGTGTGTGTGTGTGTGTGTGAATGAAATTTAAATTATTTTCATTGTACATATATATTCATGTCCATCGATATGAATCCAAACCATTATACACAAATATGCAAAGTTTCTCATATATATAGCAAGGGCGCATACAACTAAAAAAGCATCAAGTGCAGTCCATATCTGACCCAAAATACATAAACAAAGAGGCTAAATGGCCTATAGAGTCCAAAATACTTCATGCTACAACAAATAATTACATATCAAAATCCTTGCCTATATTGGGATCCTATTCATCAATAGCACCCTGTGCCCCCTCCTCTAGGCTCTAGCCCTGGCCTCTACCTTGAATCTCGAAGTTGTTTCTCCAAGGACATTAATCAACATCCTACAGTTTTGATGGAACTTCCTAATCCAGGTGTTAAAATAAGGTAGAAAAAGTTTTTGATGCTTAATAAGTGATTTTGCTTGAGTGAAGAGTATATTTTTGTTAAGGTCATGACAAAGGAGTTCAACACTAAGCACCACCAACATCAAGGTACACATAGAGGTTGATCTGCTTGATTAAATGCCAATCCCATACCCTCATACATGATAGAATACAATGGAAACTTTGCAATCCTGAAATCCTGAAAACTGTCAAGCCTGTTGAACTCTAAATGGGATCTAAAATTCTACTTATTGCATATGAAGTCCAATGAGGTTGGAACCACTCTCAAACATCCTCAAACAATTAATGGTAATGTTAAAAATTTAACTAAAATGATAGAAAATGAAAGCCAAGGAGAATGTCACTTTTACTTTAAGAATTTAATATTACAATTTAATATTATTGACTTTTATTGTCACTTGAACAAAATTGGTTGGGCTTGTACCAACTTGGTCCCTAGGCATCCCCAAAACGTTGGTACCCGTAAAAAAACGGTCCCTAGGCGACCCCATGCGTCCCCAAAACTAGGGTACCCCATCCACTCAACAATCAACATCCCTTGAATCCATGACAAACGTCTCGGGAACTTTGGCCAAGTTTTGGGTATGGCATGGTATGACATGGTATGTGGGTATGGGGTATCCAATACATGGCTACAGGTATCCAGCATGGGTACGGGTACACGTACCCTACCCCGGGTATGGGTTCCCATGCTACTTAGATATAGACTGATCCATACTTGCTTTTCATGAAAGAGGATTTTTGTGAAATGCAGAAAGGCATCTGCGAAATATAAATATGTTGGTCTTAACAAAATTATAAATTTTTTCCGAGGTGTAAAAAAGAAAGAATGGAGAGAAAGAAAAAAAAGATAATTTGCACTGCTGCTTTTAAAGAGAATTTTTTGTGCAACTCTTGACTGTTAGTATTGTACCTAGGGAAGTGTTCCCCTAGTGACTTTTGCCTAAGTCACTTAGAAGCGGGAAAAGGTGACCCTCAACATTAAATGTCACTTAATGAGACTTTATAAAGTTAAAGTCACTTTTTTATTTAACTTAAGTGGGTGAGTGATTTTATTTATGTGAATTAAATAAAAGGGATTTTCACTCACATTGAATCTCATCCATCGGATTAGATTCAATATTCACCGTTGGATTAAAAACTCACTTAGGGTTAGAACAAAAAGCTTGAGGAAGGCAAGAGAGCTCACTTTTGTGATTGAAGTGAAGAGAGCTGAAGAGAGAGAGCAAGGGCACGATTTCCAAGGAGCTTGCTAGAGAGATTTTGGTGGGCACACAAATCGAGACAGTCTGCATTTATTATCAGCACGATTCCCAAGGCAAGTTCAGCCATTATTTGCAGGCACAGAAATCGAGGTGTACGGGCTGCATGTATTGCAGGCACAGAAATCGAGGTGTACGGATTCCATACCGTACAGATTTTTGGGCACAGAAATTGAGGTCCGTACAGTCGTACGGACTTACCTTTCTGCACAGATTTCGAGACAGTTCAGCTGCCCAGAAATCGAGGTTTTGGCACAGTTTTCGAGGTGCTGTTTTAGCACAGAAATCGAGACAGTCAGGTGCACAGATTTCGAGGTGATTTTGTTCAGTGTTTTGAGCTGCAGATTGGCACAAAAATCAAGGCAGATTTCTGGATGTCTTTGGGTGGTCGAGATAAGTACATTATTTTTACTGTAATATTTGTACTGAGATTTTTGCTGAAGAAATAATAACTCTCTCTCTCTCTAACTGGTTTTCTCCGTGGGGGTTTTTCCAAGGCTTGATTTTGGCCAAAAATTTCTGAGTCTATCATTTTCATGTGTGAATGTTGAAATGTGTTTTTCAGCCTGTTAGTAGCATTCTATTGTGTGTTTAATTGTTACAGAAATTTTTATAAGTAACCTACAGCCTATGCATAACCGGCTGTAAGTGAAAACCACAAAATGTTGACATAAACCAGCAAACAGTAAAGTGCAGAAAATTCTACATTGACCATATAAATTATTCTACTAAATTAGTGGAAATATCTACACATTATATTTTATTTTAAGTAAGCTACAGCCAGGTTCCAAAATACTGCAAGAACGTGAAGAAGAGAAATATAGTGGACTGGAGCAAAACCTAGATGACTTTCAACGAATCCCTTGTGTTCTGATTATCTTGTTCCAACTATTATAGTGCCTCTGCAGCTCCGCTTCACCTTTCTGACTACCTTTCCAGCAAAGCTTCCCTTACCCAAACAGAGTAATAAAGACACGCTAAAACAAATTTATGTGAATACTGTTTGGGAATTGGCTTCCGTCTCTCAACAAAAGGACTTAACACAAGTCCAACAAGCCAAATTGGTTTGAGCAGAGGTTAATAGAATAGTTTATCCTTTCGTTGGTTAAAGAACCCTATGTGAAATTAATTCTGAAACTGACATTTTTGTCCTCAATTAGAACTCTTGTCCTTGTCATCCTTATTTTAAGATAAGGACCAAACATTAATCTTGTAGCTTACTTCAAACAGAGATTAATAATTGCCAAGTATTTTCCTGCCTAACAACATAATTTATTTCAGAATAGAGGTTCCAAGACAAGATCTTACCATAGTAAGCGCCAAACATTGAAACGTCTCATTCCGCCCAATAATATCATTGCGGACAGTATTGATAACCAATCGTAAGAAGTCATGATTCTCATTTAATAAGCATGAAGTCACAATGTATCCAACCTGTACAAATGCACATCCATTAAAGTCATGCATAGCTTGCAATGTACGAATATGTTAGTTAATCATATACAAATAAACATATTAGCAATATAAGGGATTACAGAAGTTCAATAATTGCACTGCTATTTTGAGTTGCATTTGAAGATGGAAACTACAGCATGCCCATTGCCACCGAGAAGACAAACAAATTCATTATTGTGGACATGTCACATTATCATTTGCAATGCTGAAATGACTAAGGAGAAAGAAAATTTATTAATATTTTTTCTTTGGCTTTCAGGTACAGGGTGCTTGAATGGCATCCCATGGCGCTTGTCAGGGCAGTCCAGGTATGTGTGGAGCGGGGCCCATCCTCTGTTTAAACAATCATTACCACTTTCATTTGAAGTACGGTGCATGCCTGGGAACCAACAACAGAGCTAAAATTTTATGCACTATGGCTTTTGATGAAAACAGCTGAACACAAAGGATTCAAAAGACTACAAGTTCTGGAAGATTCAAAATTACTGATGGATTGGGCTAATTCAATTTTCCAGATCACAAATTTAACTCTTGAGCCCATCATGACCTAGAGGTAAAAAATCACTTTGAATCTCCTTCACTCACATCTGCAGAGAGTTCAACTCAAAACAGACTACCTCTCTAAGTCAGCGCTTTAATTGCATCAGGGAACCTTGTTCATTCAATAATACAAGGAGGATTCTTTATCCTCTGAATCTTCTCCTTCACTTTTTTGATCTTAGCTGGAACCAATGAAATGCCAGTAATTAAAGAAAAACGTTTTCTATGTGATCTGAATTTAGGGCTTTTTTTCATTTGATTATGTCTTGAAGACAGGATTGAAGGGCACTTGGGCTGAATCTGTTTTGAAGGATAACAGTAATAAGTTGACACTGATAAGGTCACAGACTGGTTCTCAACTTTGGTCATAAGCTGAGATGCTAAGCTAATGTTTATTTTCATTTCAAGCTTGAAATATCAACTATAAAGTTTTTTTTCTCTTGGGTAGAAAAGACAGCAATAATGTACCTCTAAGAATCAACAGGCAGTGGAATTGAAAAATCATTTCATTCATCTTGTAGGTCAATGTAGGCATGCCCCAAGAGTTATCAAGCTAGGCACTCAGCACGAAACTGCGATTAATATTGTAACTTACTTTGGTCTGCCCTGTTATACTAAACTAGAAGGTAAGCAAGATACTTTAAATTTCAAATTAAATTTGACATAATTGCCAGGATGAAAGATCGTTCTTCTAGTTTCGATTATATAGTTTGATTTCCTATTCACAGCTACAAAAAATTGTTTAAGGAATGAAGAACAAGAACTACATTTCACAATTGTTTCTCAACTCCATGGACATTTATCACATGAGCATAAGATTGTTTTAAATGTCGTAGTAGTATCCATTCTAATTGACCAGACATGCATTCACCTTGGTTACCAGTTATTACATTGCAGCTGCAGTTTGCATTCTGCCTATGTCCAATATGCAAAATTGCATCCCACACCATTCGTGGACACTTTTTGGTCTTTTCATTTGCCACGGCCTTTCAGGTTAAGACTATAAAGGCCTTTACAAAGGGAAACCACAGTCAAACCACCAATTTTTTCTTGTCTGCTTTCAAGTTTTTAACATTTAATGAAAGCATAATTCTATATTCAGTCTCAAATTACAAAATATTTCTAGCAATTTTATAGCTTCCATATTTGTATTTCCTCTCTAGAAAAATCTCTTATTCTCATTTTTGGACAATTTGCATGTGGCATTTCGCATTCTGCCTGCATTTTTCGTTTCCAGTAATATGGACTTGAGAGCAAGCAGTGAAAAGCATAAAGAAAAATTCTAAGAGACGATGATTTCAGCATATAAGAATTTGGAGTTGACTGAAACCAATTTAACTTGCAGGAGGCCACAAATAGGACAAATAATTCATTAAAGAAAAGGGATTGCAATACCTGTTTCTCTGGATATTTAGGAGCAGATATAAGTGAAACAGTCTCCATATGGCCAAAGTCTACATCATAGCCAAGCATATAAATGTAAAGCATCTTCCAGACATATTTCTTCTTCTCATAAGGCGACAAAGCCTGCCAGAAAGTATACACATTAATATTAACAAATGTGTACTAATCACTATTGCAATTTTACAAATAATTTTGAATTGTAACATGCTCTGTTTTTCCCTTGTAATCCATACATCAACAGAATGTTTGCCACAAGATATCATCACTTCATGCATGGCCCATGCCATTGTTGAAAACATCGGCAGTGGCAAAAAATCAGCAGGGGTCCAAAATACAACTTCTCGGCAACATCGGGGGAGAAATCGGCAAAGATTGGCAAACCACGGCAAGCATTAAAAAATACAAAATAAATTCATTTTTTTCAATTTTTTACACATATAAACCAGCAACAATATCAAATAAACACATTCGCACATAAACATAGGAAAAACACCGATATATATGATGCAGTGGGTGCCAAATCAAAATGATACATCAGAGTCAATACTAAATCCTAAAACCTGATAGTTGTACAATGAAGGACTCAAAAGTGGATAACCAATACAAAATGACATAAAATAAATAAATGTATCTCATCATCATGAGTCATCTAAACTGACAAATCTAGCAGCTAGCTATCAGCCTATCCTAGAGAATCAATGACCACTCCCCCTTTTACGGGAAAAGGACATGGCTCATTTGCCAATAGAAGTTCTTGCATCATCTATGTAGAAGTTTCCCCCAAATTTTAGTAAATGTTGACGGGGACGTCGGGATCTTCAACATAAGGGACCCCATCAGAAATACTACAAAATTTATATTAGAATAAATGCAAATTGAAACATAAAACATTGAAATTTAATATTTTTATGAAGTATAATCTAACAGACTAGTACATACAGGATCATAGACAACAAAGTAACATAATAAATCATAAATGATCTTTCTACAATAGACTATAACCATCATCATCTAGGTACATATAGGGGTTGGTGCTCTTGATTAAACATCAATCCCATACCCTCATACATGATAGAATCTATGGGAAATACTGCACTTTGGCTAATCCTGAAATCCTGAAACTTGTTAAGTCTACTGAATTCTAAATGGGATATGAAATTTTACTTTCTCCATATGAAATCTAATGAGGTTGAAACCACTCTCAAACATCCTGAAACAATTAATGGTAATGTTAAAAATTTAAGTAAAAGTTGAACTTTAAAAATTTAATATTACCATTAATTACTAGGGAGCGTGTCCAAGTGTAACAATGACAATCACAAATAGAAACTCAAATACCGCCCTTTAAGAGGGCTAACACTAGGCCTGGGCGATGTTTCCTACTTTGACGAATTTTTTGCCGAAAATCGTTATTTTTTCTAAACCTCATGATTTCCTATTTGGGTAAAAATCACAATTTTTTCGGCCGAAACATCAGTGCCTAAAAAAAATCACGATTTTTTGCAATGTGCCAAAATTTCAACGACATCTTCAACACTGGTCCAAGCAGTACCAATACTTCATGCAAGATCCCCATGCAATTTGGAATATAGCAAGTTGTTGCAAAAACCAAATGCCTTGACTTCATGTCCAATGTTCAAACCCAGTTGAGGAAAGGAGAACAAAAACGGCAAAAGAAATGTATAAAGCTGTACAAAAGATTAAAGGCACAGTTAAAGGTTTTGTAAAACAACACTTATTGCAATATATTTAGGAGAACAAAAATCTGGAAGCAAAATCTGGAAAGTATAATGAGAGAAGAAACTACAAGGGATCTTTCAAGAGGAGAACATTGTTTTGTCTATCCTAAATTAAGTCTGCCATAGAAAGGAAATATATTAGACGCAGAAATCCAAGGTCAATTGGCCAAAGCAAGGTGAACAAAACACCATTTTTTCCCATAACATAGCAGTTTATAAAAGGAAATGCCATTGTCTAAACATTCTATGAATTTGAACTTTTTCGGTACTCAAATAATGGGAAGGGAAACCAGTAATTTTAGCCTGAAATCCAGCAAGAATTATTTTGGATTGATGGATTGCATACATCAAATTTTAACATTGCACAATCCGGTTGCAGTAGGGGGTATTAGAGGGTGTTGAATTCATTTCTGCATTCAAAACAACACTTTCATCAATCCAAAATTACAATTTTGGCAAAGATTTCATAGCCGGATTCAGATGATGGTAGACCAAAAAAGTTCAAATTCATAGAACATTTAGCCTGCTGCTAAGGAAATTCCAAAGAATAATAAACTTGTAGGGATAGACAAGGAACTTGACAAGGATGAAGATCAGAGAAAAGAGACAAATTTGGAAATCTCCTAAGGGAGCCAATTCCATAAACAAGGCTAGAATCAAGTAGGTGTTGCCGTGCTCCAGAATAACCGCAGGATTATTTCAAACAGCCATAACGAGTGGTTGATGAGGCAAATCAATATTTAGGTGGTCAAGTGGGTAGTATTGATCAGGGAAGAAAAAAAAAACTTCAGGGCTAAATGGATTTTAGATTGAATTCCTACAGGCTGATTAGAACGTCAATTGTACAACATATTCAAAGAAGTGGAGAAATCCAAGCAATCAGGTAAAGCCCTTGTGGCACTTAAGTCTACACTTAGTATTGATTCCTGAGGGTGAAGATCTCAATAGTTTGGATAGATGCGGATCAATATCAAAACATAATTGTAATGTGCACAAAGGTAGTTGCATGGACCCATAAGGGGCTCTACATTATACAACAGATCCCTAGAAGACCAAAATGTCAAATTAAAATTAAAAACCAATAAATAGACAACGATTATAACTATAAGCAGTAAAAAATGTGAATGTACGCCAATGACAATAGACATGCTACTTCGTCTACACTCTACAGTTGCAAGCTTTGGATGGTCAAACTTCATAAAATATAATTATTAATTATCAATTGTTACTGACAATACAGTATTAATAACATACAAGAAAATTTTATTAATGTCCAACGAATGACCACCATAGTAGTTCGATGGGACACAAAAGTACAACTAGTGTAAGTACACAATGGTAGTGCAAAACCAACTCCTAATTCTAAACTACATAATAGCATAAAGCCAAAAAGCTAGGCCATAGTACTAAAAAATAATACAAGTACAAAGCAAAGTAAAACCCATGTCAATGAATGGCATATCATCATATCAAGTCACTTAAGAGTTATATGGTCACCTTGAAAGATGGTAGCAAATTTGGTAAGATGGAATACATATGGCAATAGAGTGGGATGAGATTTGACGAGATGACCTATTTGTATTTGGAGGTTATAAGGTTCTTGAATTGCAAAGCTGTAATGCTTCCAGGTACATCGTCTAAGCAGGATGGTCATCTTCTTTTGGAAGCACCTTTGGGAAACAATGGTGCATTCTTGGAAGGATTAGCATACTCTGGTGTCCAAGCATGCTTTGCTTCTCTCAGACCAGGCAATTATCACTAACCTTGTTGGGCCTCATCCTTTAGAAGGATGTGTCCAAGATGAATAATGCAATAGCCATTCTAGCAAGTTTGGGGGTGGAGCTTTGGTCACCCCCTTCAATAGTATGACTCATAAAAAATAGATTCCCTTTGCATCAACGTCATTCACTAGCCCCTATCCTCAATGCACGTTGGGTGTGCACAGAACAGAAGGATGGGTCTACACAGTGTGAGTCTATTTGACTCTCCTACAACTTTTGAGGTTTTGGGTAGTTGGTTTTTTATCAAGGACTTCCCTCCCAGGCTGATTTGGGAAAGAGTAGGCTATCTAATGGTCTTGTTCCTACTTAACAATGTTGTAAGTTAGTGAAGCAGAAGTTCTGGGACTGCCACTTTGTGAAGAATGGTTGGAAGTACGTTCACGATCAGTATTTAATCCTTCTCCAAGGAAGGATTCACTGGTGAGCAACCCAACTTGCTGATTGTAACTATTTCATTAGCTCCTCTTCCATTGGTATTTGCTATTTGGCATTGTGTAAGGATCTCTCTATATAGCCTATGGAAGATCTGGTATAGCTATATTTTAATAATGAGGTCAATACTTTCTCTTCTTTATGTACCATGTGGAGGGATGAGGTACATATGCAATTATTGGTCAAAGATGCCATATGATGCCCATATCTCTTGTTGCAGTAGCATATCCTAATTTTATTTCCACTTTAGTACCGCTAAGGAAGAGGATATAAGATCCATTGTACATACCCTTCCACTTTTTTATTTGTTGAAGTAAATATTTTATGTATATATAAGACATTTTTATTAAAAAAAGCCACATAACACCAAGATGCAAGGTGGGAAGGGGGAGAAGAAGAGCACTCCTCCATTGTGTCCTCGATCACAAAGAAAGGGCCAATGCATCGTCCAATAATCTCATCCTAAGAGAACTCGGAATTGAGGGGACCATCCACAATAACTCTCCTAACACTCGAGGTCGTCATACCTTGAACAAACTTTCCTCGGCGAGCAAAATTTCATATTTTTGCATTGGAATGCACAAAACATTATGGAAATTACCTATGAGTTGTTTGGATGGATGAATTACTCGCTTATAATTAATAAGCCACCATATAAATGGCAATGGCTAGTTAGACAAATTTTTAAAACTGACTTTCATGACCATGATATTCTACATTGGAACCATATAAAACGAGGAGAGAGACATGCAACTTGAAATTTCAGGTGTGGATTTCTCATGACCCACCTTTTGTACCCTATTGTATGGTAGTGTTCTACCATTACATCATTGCACTTCATCATCTATTGTATGGAATACAAATATTATCAAGAAAAATAAACTAGTACGAGAGAGAGAAAGAACCGTACACAATAGGAGATAGAGAATCATCAGATATTTTGTGCATTAGATAGAATAGGTCTACTTACATGTATACAAGGGAAGAAGGGAAGAAGGGAAGAGGTTACATAAAGTCTTTCCTGTTTAACTTCATTTATTAACTTAAAGCACTTTTTAACATGATTATCATTTATCAAACATAAACTCCTATTTATTAAAAATGCCCATAATATTAATTAATATTAACTGCACTAACATCCTCCCTTAAAATTCATTCTGGAAAATACACTAAACTTCTTTCTGAATTTAACAAACTTATATAGACCAAGTGCCTTGGTGAAGATGGCTACAGTCTATTCTTCTGCTGTACAATATTGAAGTTCAACTCTGTCATCTTCTACAAGTTGTCTGGTGAAATGACAATATACATCAATGTGTTTAGTGCACTCATGAAAAATTGGACTCTTTGTTAATTTTAGAACATCTTGATTGTCACAAAAAAGAATAGTTGGCTTCGTTTGCTCAACCATCAAATCTCCAAGTATGCATCTAAGCCAAACTGCCTCACATGCTCCTTTTGTTGCTGCAATGTACTCTGCCTCAATAGAAGAAAGAGAAACAGCAAGTTGTTTCTTGTTAGACCATGAAACTGCACCTGTTCCGAGACTAAATGCATAACCAAATGTTGATTTCTGATCACCCATTGATCCTACCCAATCAGAATTTGTATAACCTTTTAATTGAAATGCATCACTTTCACCATATAAAATTCAATAGTCTACTGCACCTTTAACATATATAAGAATCATTTTTGCTGCTACCCAATGTTATACTTTAGGATTTTTCATCAATCTAGATATGTTGCTGACTACAAAGCTGAGGTCTGGCCTAGTGGTTGTAAGATAGCTCAGACTTCCCACCAGTTGCCTTAAAATTCACTCATTGGTTGTTTTTTAGTCAACATTGACTGAAAGTTTCAGCCCTTTTTCCATAGGTGTAGATGAACTTCTACAATCAGCCGTTCTGCATAACAGACCTTTGGCATACTTAGTTTGTGAAGCAAAAATACGTATAAGTCTGTCAAACTTCTACACCTAGACATTAATGTAGGAGGCCTAAATCTATCATGTCAAAAGAAAAACATAATTCAGATTTTACCTTGGTAATTTCTTCGACCTCACTACCTGTGAATCGTGATGATGATGTTATCTACATATATCAAAAATAATACCAAAGCACCATCCTTGTTTTTGACATAGAGATTAGAATCAGAATAACTCCTTCTGAATCCATGATCCTGCAAATGTTTATCAATTTTGACGTACCAAGCTCTCGATGCCTATTTGAGACCATAAAGAGCTTTAGCCAATTTGCAAACCATATGTTCCTTTCCAGGAACCTGGAAACTTTGAGGTTGATACATAAAGACTTCTTCCTCCAAATGACCATTGAGGAAGGCACTTTACCATCCATTTGAAACATAGTCCAACCAAAATGAGCAACAAGAGCCAAGACTAACCTCATTGTAATCATCTAGACAGTAGGAGCAAACATGTCCTCATAATCGACGCCATCCTGTTAAACAAAGCCCTTTGCAACCACCCTTATTTGGCGCTTGTCAAGTGAACCAGCTAGCTTGTACTTCACCTTGTAAACCCACTTACAACCAATATGCATTTTCCCAAAAGGAAGATCCTCCAACGCCCAAGTCTGATTTTTCATCAAGGCATCATATTCAACTTGCAGAGCTTTGTCCCATACAGGAAATCCTTTGGGCTCATCATAACTCTAAGGTTCAAAAGAATTTTGAAGGTTAACAAGTAAAGCATAATTGCAAGAATCGGACCTTTTACCTTTGTTTTTTAACACCTTCCTTCCTCCTTCAGTTCAAGAATCTTATCCAAGCAAACCTCATCAAATGTTTTATAAAACCACTTGGGACGTCATTTCAGCTGTGAATCAACATTGATTTCATGCTGATTGGGATTGTTTTCGGCACAAATATGCTGTTGAGTTTAACTTGTTTCAGCAATCACATTACTACATGAGGTTTGCCCTACCTCATGGTTGGTAGACCTATGCAAAGAGGGTGGTTTTTCAACAGTATCAAAATCTTCAGCAAAAAATAATTCAGCCCTAATTTCTGATCTGAAGTACTCTAAAACAAATTAGCATGTTCATCAAGTAAAACATCATGACTAAAAACACATTTGTCAACTTCAGTGTCAATCACTCTTAGGCTTTATGATGATCATTGATTCAGTATACCCTATAAACATTAACTTATTGCATTTGGAATCAAATCTACAACATTTCTCATCAAGAATCCATACATAAGCAACTGAACCAAAAGTCTTGAGATGGCTTGCCAGACACTTCTTTACAAACCAAGCCTCCTCTTGAATCATAGTGGGAACAAACTTTGTAGGAGATTGATTTAGCAAATACATGGCAATATGAACTGCCTCTAACACACACCAGACCATCTCCATAATAGTGCGATTTTTTCTCTCTACAACTCCATTTTGTTGTGGAGTATAGGGTGTGGTATATTGTTTCTATATACCTTCTTGACTACAAAAGTTATTGAAATCTAAGTCACAAGATTCAACGCATTTGAAGCTTGGAGTTCGAATTTCCTCGAATCTCAAAAAATGTTTTAAAATCGCTTGAAATCCGCCTTGAATTAGACTAAACTTATCTGTAGAGGAGTCTGCCATAACCGAAGAGCGAAATAGTGTCCTCCAGCGTGCATTTGAATTGTCTCCAGCGTGCATACGTATTCGTATCCAAATATCCTCGCTGTAATGAGTACAAATTTTGTTTGAATGAGGGCATGCGTGCCTCCAACAACCAACAAAGGGCAGATGTGCCTCCAACAAAATCTATGGAGCAGCGACGGAGGGTTTCCATGCTTGTCACACCAAATTTTGTTTGAATGAGGGCAGACATGCCTCCAACAGCCAACAAAGGGTGAACGTGCCCCAACAAAATCCATATTGAGCATCGACGAAGGGTTTCCATCATTGTCGCAGGTATGTTAATCCAGAAATCGACGAAGGGCTTCCATGCTTGTCCCAAGTAGGGTTGATACTTGGCGACAGGTAGATTAAACAAGAATGGCACCCAAAAGTCATTATAAGTAAATTATATTATAATTATAATTATCAAAGTTACCAACTCGGAATCGGCAATAAATCAGCGAGGCAAAAGAGCAAAGAGTTTGAATCGTATCGGGAAAAAATCGGCAAATACAAAAAAATATATATATACACATATTTTGAATTAAAAAAAAAACATTTTTCATAATATTCAAAATAGCCATGTCCTTACACTGCAAGATATGGATGGATGTCCAAAAGATATCAATAGATGCCCAAAATATATCAATTCGATTCGAATTCGAAATTTATAATGAAATTCTACGTTAGATTTTAATATTAATATTATTAAAATATAAATTATATTTTTTATATATTAACATATATTATATATTAAAAAAATTATATTTAATATATTTTACATATAATGAAAATAACTAATATGTAATATATATATATATATATATAATAAATAAAATTATTAAATAATGTAACTAATTTTATAACATAAAACAAAACAAGGTCTAAACTATAACCTAATTTATAGCATAATAATATAACCTAATTTATAACATAAATCAAAATAAGGATATACTATATAACTTTAAAATATCAAAAATTCAAATCGGGCTTCGACACCCTTCATTGTCCGCCCGCAGCCATCGATCAGCTTTCCCTCTCTGCCCACAGCCATCGATGGATTCACTACCCACAACCATCAATGGATTCAGTAAAATTGATTTCAGATTTGTAGATGGCCGACAGCCGCCCAATGCTTTGTTCGATGCCCTTCTTTTTCGACCTGTGACTTCCTTGAATCCTTCGAGTCTCAATTTCTTTTCGTTTGTTGACTGCTGAGTAAACACTGCCCACCCGTAGTCGCTACCCACGTCCGCCCGAAATAGCAAATTAGAAAACCAAACGAAAAAAATGAGTGATGAAAACGACTCTCATATCACCTTTTAAAGGGGTATAAGGTTAACTCGCAAGTCAAACTCGGTGATTTTTTCCAGTTCAAAAGGTTTAAATCGGCGGGAACAATTTCAACTCGGGACGAGCCAAATCGGCTCTTTTAGCTGGCAATCCGATTAAAACTCGGAGAATCGCAAGTCCTGTTACATAATAAATATATGTGAACATTATACAATATAGGTAAAATATATGTGTAAGTTTATATATATATATATATATATATCATAGTGGAAAAAATCGGCATCGACAAAAAATCGACGAGGGTCTAGAAAACATCTTCTCGGCAACATCGGCAAAAAAATCGGCAAAAATCAGCAAACCGCGGAAAGCATTAAAAAATGCAAAAATTGTACTTTAATAGGGTCAAAATTTGCTTACCAAGTTTTTCCCTTATATACCGATTTTTCCCAATCTTCGCCGATTTTTTCCACTATGATATATATATATATATTAGATTATATTTAGATTTTAATTAAACTAATGATATTTAACACGAACTTAATAACGAATCTTATCTGAATCTCAACAAGAAATTCGAACTCAAATCAAATTTCAATGTTGTCGAAATCAAATTCAAACCCAAACCATGTGACATAGATTGAAATAATGAGAACAAACTCACCACCATTATCAGTCCTAAAATACCTGATGCTCTTCCCTAATTCTTTCTCCACTATAGCTTTAAATTCTTGAAACTTGGAAAAGACATTGGATTTGTATGTATGAAACACACCCACATATTTCTTGAAAAGTCATCTACAAATAACAAAAAAATACCTGGCACCAAAAAATGAGACTGTCTTCATTCGTCAACATATATCAACATGAATCAATTGAAGAAGCAATTTGTGTTGGAAATAATGCAACTTCGGAAGTTATTCTTATTGTATTTTATTATATTGTTATTGTACCTCCTACGGGAGAAGATATTGGTGTATTACGTCATGTAAAACCCTTAAAAGAATCAATGTAAACCTTGGGGTGAAATCACACAAAGAAAAGATTTATTAAATATTATTTTATCTTCCCCCAAGGCAAGTCGGCCCTGTCAATTAGACAAGTCAGCCCAGTAAGGGAAAAATTCACTTTTTTATGTGTATAAATAGAGAGGTTGAATGCCTCATTTCGTCACTCACTTAACTCAAGCAATTCGCTCAAGGAGAGAGAGAAGTTCGCTACTGCAGCTAGGAGGAGTGTTTTGGGGGTTTCTACACTTGAGAAGTTTCTCTTGCTGGGTTTCCTAGGATAAAACTTTGTGTCTATTGTTTATGTGCTTGGTTATTCTTTTAGTGATATTGTTTTATTATCTACAATTGACTATATTGCTAGAATTGTATAAAAACTAACATGGTTTCAGAGCAATACTAGAAGAAGCCATTGTCGAAAACTAGGGTTTCACATTTCGGGGCCTTCCCTCCTCGATTTGGATTGAAAAGAGCATTGGAAACTTCGCCATGGGGAAAGCGCATCTTTTGGTGAAGGAAAATTCCAGTTCTTAGAAGTTTCATTTTTTACCTAATTTTGCAATTGCTGCAGTTACCACAGAAATTAGGGTTTCAAGTTTTGTGTTGTCCGGTCCACAAATTTGGCTCAATCTTACCTTCTCTCAACTCGCCTTGATAGGGCGCATCTATCTGTGGAGTCAATTTTACAAAAGTCCAAACTTCATTTTTGACCTAACTCCTACTAGGGTTTCTGGTCCAAATCTACAATCAAGATGATTGGAATGAAGGTTGAAGATCGACTTGATGGGACTTCCAACTTCATTTCTTGGAAGACTAGGGTTCTTCTTATATTAGAAGAAAATGATCTCTTGAAGTTCGTCAACAAGAAGGTTCTAGAACCAGAAGCAGAAGATGACAAATCTCAATGGAGAAAGAATGATGCCAGAACAAGAAGAATCTTGGTGGATTCAGTAAAGGATCATTTGGTTCCTCAACTAGGAAGATGTTCAAAACCCTAAAGAAGTTATTTGAACAAAGTAGCATCAATGTTACTCTCACATTAAGGAACCAACTATCAAATCTAAAGATGTCAAAGTCAGAATCGATTGCTTTGTACTTCATGAGAATCTCGGAACTAAGGGACAAGCTAAGCTCTAGTGGAGAATCCCTTGAAGACAAGGAACTTGTTATAACCACTCTAAATGGTCTCCCTCCCTCTTGGGAATCATTTATCTAAAGCATAAGTGGACGAACCAAGTTGCCCAAATTTGACAAATTATGGGCAGATTGCATTCAATAAGAGACGAGAATTGCCGCAAGGAATAAACTCCATGGCATTCAATCCGAGGAGAATCAAGCATTTCTATCACATATCTAGAAAGGCAAAGGAAAAGGAAGAATGTTTCATAACCATAGGAACAAAGAGAGGAGATCAAGCCCATCACCAGATCAAAAGAAGAAGAAGAAGGATCTCTCTCACATTCAATGCTTCAAGTGCAAGACGTATGGCCATTATGCTAAGAATTGTCGAAGTTCAAACAAAAGGAAGCATGAAGCCTCAACTGTTGATGTAGATGAAGACACCCATCATAAGAAGCCAAGGAATGATGACCGTACAAAATTCTTCTTCATATCAACTTTATCAGGTACTGTTCCCACCACTAGTGATACATGGCTAATAGATAGTGATGCTTCTAGGCATATGACTAGTTATAAAGAAAATCTTTCATAATTGATTGAGAAAGAATCCCATCTACGTGGTGTACTTGGGGATGATGCTAATTATACTGTGAAGGGATCTGGGGCTACCACCCTTCAGTTGGAGTCCAGTGACACTCTACAGCTAAGTGATGTGCTATATGTAACTGGAATGAAAAGTAATCTCGTCTCCATATCTACTTTGGAGGACAAGGGGTATAAAGTTGCATTTTCTGATGGGAAGGTCCTTGCTTGGTGCAAGGACTCAAGCATGAATTCAGCAAAGCTAATTGGTGTACGAGAGGAGAGCTTTTATAGGTTGAGCACACCACCATCTCAAGCACTAGTACATGACTCTACCAGCATGGGTGAGCTATAGCACAAAAGACTCACTCATCTAAACTATAAAGCTCTTCCAGCATTAAGGAATATAGTGACAAGTCTACCAGTACTTCATGTAGACAGTGATGGAATATGTGGAGGATGTGCACTTGGCAAGAATGCCAAGGGATCTTTCTCGAATAATGAAAGCAGATCTAAAGGAATTTTGGATCTAGTACATTCTAACTCGTGCGGAACCATGACTGTTGCTTCACTGGGTGGTTATTATTACTGTGTGACATTTAATGATGATTATTCTCGAAAGACTTGGATACACTTTCTCAAGACCAAGGAATCCGAAGAGGTGCTAAGTAAATTCAAAGAATTCAAGGCACAAGTCGAGAATCTAACGGGAAAGAGGATAAAGATATTAAGGCCATACAATGTTGGAGAATACACCTATACATATTTCAATGACTTCTGCAAGGAAGCAAGAATTAAGAGGGAGCTCACAGTTCCCTACAACCCTAAACAAATGGGGTTGCGGAAAGAAAGAACAGAGCAATTGTTGAGGCAGCCAAAGCCAGGATACATGACCAGAGTCTACCTATGTTGAGGCAACCAAAGCCAGGATACATGACCAGAGTCTACCTATGTTCTTGTGGGCAGAAACTTCTAGAATAGCTGTCTATGTACAAAACAAATGTCCTCATAAAATCTTGAAGAACATGACTCTGGAAGAAGATTTCACAGGAGTGAAACCAGAAGTAGGCCATCTTTGTATCTTTGGTTGTCCCGTCTACATACATGTGCCCAAGGAAAAGAGAACGAAGCTAGAGCCTTCGGGCAAGAAGGGAACTTTTGTGGGATACAGTGAGTCTTCAAAGGCTTACCGAATCTACATCCCAGGATCGAGACAGATCAAGGTCAGCAGAGATGTGTCCTTTGAAGAAGAGATGGCTATTAAAAGAGCTCGAGGATCCGATATGGAGATCAATGATGAGGAGCTAATAGATCCTAAGGAGATGAGATCATCCCCCCCTCCAACAGTTCAGAGGGAGTTAGATGAGAAGGATGAGCCTATCCCATTGATCCAGTTGAGCAAGTTGATGCTCCCACAAATATTGCAGTAGGTCATAAGAGGCCTAGATGGGCACAACAGACATTGCAAGATGGAGAGGGGCATGAAGCTCCACATGGTACTTTCCGAGAAAGTAAGAGACCTCAAAGATTCTCGAGTTATATGGCAATAATGAGTCACATCATTGACTCAGAACCCTCCACTTATGAGGAGGCCTCCAGACACCAAGTATGGAAGGATGCCATGATGGAAGAATACCAATCCATCGTGAAGAATGATGTGTGGGAGGTTGTGTCGAGACCTTAGGGGAAGTCAATAGGGACTTCCAAGTGGCTTTACAAAATCAAGCATGGAGCAGATGCAAGTGTTGAGAAACACAAGGCTAGATTTGTTGCTATTGGATTCTCTCAAAAAGAGGGAGTCGATTATGATGAGACATTTGCTCCTGTGGCTCGATATAACTGCATCGGGACGATTATTGCTATTGCTTCAGCTATGGGATGGAAGTTGCATCAGATGGAAGTCAAAACCACCTTCCCCAACGGTGTTATAGAGGAAGGAGTATATATTGAACAACAGAGGGTTTTGTTATCCATGGAAAAGAGTCCCACGTATGCAAGCTGAAAAAGGCCCTATATGGACTCAAGCAAGCACCACGTGCTTGGTATGGACGGATAGATGGATACTTGGTGAGCTTGGGATTCACCAAGAGTGATGTTGACCCCAACCTTTACTACAAGATTGTGGATGATGAGCCACTTATTTTGGTATTGTATATTGATGATATGTTTCTCACTGGGAATGAGAAACTTATTGTATGGTGTAAAAAGAAGCTTGCCTCTGAATTTGAAATGAAGGATCTTGAATTGATGCATTACTTCTTGGGATTAGAAGTATGGCATAGGCACAATGAGATTTTCCTAAGTCAAGGAAAGTACACCATAGACATACTAAAGAGATTCGGAATAATGGACTGTAAGTCCATGGCCACACCGATGGATGCGAACCTGAGGAAGTTGAGAGACTCGGCTTCTGATTCAGATTTGATTGATCCCACTATGTTCACCAGCTGATTCGATCTTTGATGTACCTAACAAACACTAGAATAGATATATGTTTTGCAATGAATAACCTCAGCTAGTTCATGTGCGAGTCGAGACAGATTCATTGGGTTGCTACAAAACATGTGTTGAGATACTTGCGTTGCACTGTGGGGTATGGCATATGCTTCAAAATGTGGCTTGAGATTGCAAGGATTTTTCGATTCATATTGGGTCGAGTGTGCTGCAGATAGGAAGAGCACCTCCGGGTGTTGCTTCAACCTGGGTTCTGCCGTGATTTCCCGGTGCAGCGGGAAGCAGACCTCAGTAGCACTCAGTACTGCAGAGGCCGAGTACATGGCTACTAGCACTGCAGCTCGAGAGGCTCTGTGGCTTCGAAAACTCCTTGCGAGATTGTTTGGCCAAATTCCAGAGCCAACTGTGATTCACTGTGATAACCAGAGTTGTGTGCAAATGTTAGTGAATCTCGTATTCCACGACAAGTTGAAGCATATAGAGATTTGGTATCACTACATTCGTGATATGGTGCAGAAAGGTGCGGTCGAGCTACAGTATGTTTCGACAGATGACCAGACTGTAGATGTTCTTACCAAGCCTCTTCCCGGGATAAAGTTTGCGTACTTTCGTGAACGGCTTGGTGTGGCAGAGAACGTGTCCCTCCTTGAGAGGGAAAGATGATACAGAGACCAACCATTCTCCCAATCACTCCGAGAAGGAGTGAGGAGATCTCTCAGACATCCTGATAGGATGGAGAGGCCACTGCATTCTCCCAATCACTCTGAGATGGAGTGAGGAGATCTCTCGGACATCCTAGTAGGATGGAGAGGCCACAACATTCTCCTGATCGCTACGAGATGGAGTGAGGAGATCTCTCAGACATCCTGAAAAGGATGGAGAGGCCAGCGCACACTCCCAATCACTCTGAAAGGAGTGAGGAGATTTTCGGAGTGAGGAGATCTCTCATGGAGAGATTTAGTGCATTGTCCCAATCACTCTGAAAAGAGTGAGGAGATCTCTCAGACATCCTAAGACGAGATGGAGAGGCTGGTGCACACTGGTACTTTTGTATGGATTCACGAATGGACTGGGTTGTTGTAAATGTAACTTCGGAAGATATTCATTCGTATTTTATATTTATATTATTATTGTATTTTACTTGTACCTCCAACGGAGATGTTTTTCCTCCATTCGGGGATGTCTTTATTATGAGTGGCCATGCTAGGTCATTGAGGTAAAACCTCCATTGTAAGTCGGGGCAATAGCACCCCAAAGAATAAATGTAAAAGGCATTATTGAGTCTCCCTAGAACAGGTCGGCCCAGTCAAGTTCGTTAAGCCGACCTAATTAGGAAAAAGGTCACCCAAACATAAAGTATAAATAGAGAGCTTGCTCTCTCATTTGGACACACCACTCACTCACTCAAGTTCGCATAAGCAGAGAGAGAAGACAAGTTCACTAGAGGAGAAAGAGAGAGAGCTGCAGAAGACAATCTTATTTTTGGGTTTCCATTTTGTGTTATTGTATTAGTGACGAATCTATCTTTGAGGAAGTTGCGGGGTTTTCTCCTTTATGATTTCCCCGAGGAAAATTATTGTGTCTATTGTGTTTTGTTGTGCTTGTACCTCCTATTGGAGAAGATATTGATGTATTAGGACATGTAAAACCCTTGAAAGAATCAATGTAAATCTTGGGGTGAAATCACACAAAGAAAAGATTTATTAAATATTATTTTATCTTCCCCCAAGACAAATCGGTGCTGTCAGTTAGACAAGTTGGCCCAATGAGGGAAAAAGTCACTTTTTTATGTGTATAAATAGAGAGGTTGAATGCCTCATTTGGTCACTCACTCAACTCAAGCAATTCGCTCAAGGAGAGAGAGAAGTTTGCTACTGCAGCTAGGAGGAGTGTTTTTGGGGTTTCTACACTTGAGAAGTTTCTCTTTCTCTCTCTTGTATCTGTACTATATTCTCAAGACTGATTATCTCTATACGAAGGTTGTTGGGTTTTCTCCCTGTTGGATTTCCTAGGATAAAGCTTTGTGTCTATTGTTTATGTGCTTGGTTATTCTTTTAGTGATCCTGTTTTACTACCTGCAATTGATTATACTGCTGGAATTGTATAAAAATTAACACTTTGGCTCTCCAAAGCCTTACTTCATCAAAAGGCTTTTTATGTTATTTTCCCACAAGACAAGCACCACAAAGAATATCTTGCTTTTCTAGAGAATCTGGGAGACCATCCACCATTTTCTTAGTAGTCAAGAAAAAGAAAGATAACACAAATTGAGATGGGCATACCTCTAACACCAATGTAAACATTTGTCCCATCAAATTCTAGCCATTAAGGCATGTTCCTAAACCGGATCAATACTCACCAAGCGAAAAAGCCCATTCTCTTCAACACCCAAACCAACTAATTTCTTGCTATGTTTATGATCAATATCACACCTATTGTTGCTAAAGATCACATCAAGATGAGGGTTATGCTTCATAATTTCATTGATGGAAAATAAGTTCTTATCCAAAACGGGGACAAAGAGGACATTAAGAAAGAGCAGCCTTTTATCTTGCATTTTGATCTACACGTTTCCTTTTCCAACAATTCTATATTCTTCCTCACTGCCAAAAACCACGGAATCTGTACTAATTTCTTGCTATGTTTATGATCAATATCACACCTATTGTTGCTAAAGATCACATCAAGATGAGGGTTATGCTTCATAATTTCATTGATGGAAAATACGTTCTTATCCAAAACAGAGACAAAGAAGACATTAAGAAAGAGCAGCCTTTTATCTTGCATTTTGATCTACACGTTTCCTTTTCCAACAATTCTATATTCTTCCTCACTGCCAAAAACCACGGAATCTGAACCTGTCTTGTCTTCCTTAAAATCAAGACACTAATCCTTTTTGTTAATGAAATGACAAAAGGCACCAAAATTAATATACCAATTAATCTCGTTTGCATGGGCCTCCTTATTCCTAGCCAAAAATAAATAACATTCATCTTCTTCATTATGTTCGACCACATTAGCCTACTTCTGGCTGGTTTGACTAGCCCCTGACTATGTGTTTTTCATCCGACATTTTCTTTCGACAAAATTTACTTGTATGGCCATAATTGCCACAATAAAAACAGCTAAAAACTTTTCCATTTTTCTAATTACCTGAATCATTGGCCTTGTCGTTTCCTTTTTACCCACTTGTAGTCTTGCAACCCTTGCCTTTTTCCTTTAAAATTTGCTAAGTCTACCTCTAAAGCATCAAGACAGTTGTTATTTCCAAATTACTTCCTCCACCTATCTTTCTGCAAAAGCTTATTGCTATGTTGGTCAAATGATAGCTCATCCTTCAAAGTGATATTCCATGTTTAAATAAAAAATTTAAAGGAGGGTAAACTCTTCAGTGTTACGATAACAAGATCTTCCTCTTCCATTTTCCTATCAATGGCCTTTAGTTGATCTCTAGTGTCTTAAATCTTTAATAAATGATCTGGAAGATAATGATGTTCTTCTATCTTAGTAGAAAACAAAATACTTATCAAGAAAAAGGCTCCTATCAGAAGTTCCATGCAAAGTCCATAAATTCTGCCAAATGGAGAATGCATTGTCCCCATTCTGAACTGCAAGAAGCGTCATCCATAATAGAGAGTTTAATGGGCATGACAGACTCTCGATTTTTGTCATCATTTTTTGCCTAAGCATCTTCATCAATTTCACTCCAGAGTCCCAGACCTTTCTGAAAATCAATTGGTCCAAACACTTGTACTCAAAAATCACAAGCATCCATTGTTCCGTGTTTTAAAATTCTACCCATTAAATTTTTGGCTCCCTTCAAGCACGATCTGAGCTAAATTGACCATAACGTGACTCCAACCTAAAAATTGTAAGGCAAAACAAGAAAAAAGTTTCCCTTAAAAAAAAGTGATCGTACAACAAATTATGAACCTAATGGCCATATCAAGGTTACTTGGGAGCGGGAGCGGGAGTGGGAAGCGGAAGCGGGAGCGGGAGCGAAAAGCGAAATTTTCAAAAGATTTCGGTATGGGAGCGTTGCGGGAGCGTTTTTTATATAATATATACTTTGATGCATATATGTTAACAAATGCTTGTAGAATGTTGAATTAGTTATGGAAACTCATTGGAAAGCATAAAAACATGAAATAAACCATAATACCATATAACATCATTCATCAATCATCAATCATATAGTAGTGAATTCGTCAACCATAGGTCCAGTATCTATAACATCAACCTTACAACTTCAAATTTTCAATATATAACATTTTGCGATCACTAAAGTTGTACTTGTAACCAAACTATAGTCTAGAGTCTAAACATGAAATGAAAGTTGAACTTGAAACAATTCACAAAGCATCATATTCATTACCAAAGAGTTATAACTTATCATAATATGCTTTTATGCAGTCAATGACTCAATAATGCAAAGTTGCAAATAGTGAACTTCAAAGGTATGTTCAACTTCAAACTTCAAACTTTAATTGCCATGTAATGTTCACAAAATATACCATAATAAATATAAAAGAGTCAATAGTGCAGAAACTTGAAACTTGAAAGTACTGTAAACGAGAAAAGAAAAGTAGATTTTATTGATGTTTTGTCTTGCCACAGGAAATTTCTAATTTCTTTTCCCGTGGTTTATGAACAATGGAAGTGGGACTATCATCCCCAGTAGCCACCAATGTTGAGCCACGTCCAAGACTTGGTCCTGCACCACCCCCCTCACTGATGTAGATGAGGGTCGTGAAGTTGAACCTCTAGGCAAAGATGGCGCATCTAGAAACAAGGTAGGAGATGGCGGTGGCATCGTTGTTGTTGTTGCTGCTGCTATTGCATGGTCATCCTCATCGCCCAAAAGCTCTTCCTCCAAGCGCTCTAAAGCTAAGGCTCCATCCTCCAAGTTATGCTCCTCCGGATTGTTGTCCCAAGTGACATATGATCTATCAGTTTTGGCTCGCTCACAGTAACGAGTCAACAACCTCAAGTTGTAATGTACAAAAACCAAGCTTTCTGCCCGATTTTCATTTAATCGGTTTCTTTTCACTGAGTGGATGAAGCTATAGGTGCTCCAACACCTTTCTGTAGAGGAATTGTTAACCACCGGTGAAAGCACTTTGGTTGCCAATTTATGCAAGCGTGGGCATGATGAACCATACATGTTCCACCATTCAATAGGAGGCGCCCTATCTCGATCTTTTCCAGCATGCAAAGTACCAAACAGACCAATTTCACTGAGGTATTTGCTTAATTCACTACGTAGTAAGGCACATTCTTCTTCATCAAGGACCAGCTTGTCTATAGCAGCCATGTACCCAACCTATACCTCTGGATATGTGTGGGGCTTTCTCCTAACCCCACCCCCAGGTGCTAGTTTGGCCAACCAAGATGGAGAATAATATTTTGGTGTTAATACATATGCTATTAGCATGCAATGGAACGTTGAGATGTTCCCACCTTTTGACCACATGTTTGTGAATATGGTCATACAAGATGGGATCTTTCAATTCAACAATATCTTTAATTTGGCCCAACATGCTATCCATCTGCTCATACACCTCCCCAATCATCGTCTTATTTGTATCTACAAACCGAATCATGTAATAAATGGGCTTTGTGAACTACAAAACAAACTTGACACAAGCCCAAAATTGACCATCAAGAACAGTGTCCTCCACCTCCTGAAAATCAAGCCTGTCAGATGTGGATGTAGCCCTAGCTTTCAAGACTTGCCATGATTCACTTGATACCATGCTAGCCAATGCCTCTCTTACCTTCAAAAGGCGCCTGAAGGTGAGGTAATAGCTAGCAAATCTAGTTTTTGCTATCTTCAATAGCTCTAACTTTGAGTGAGTGTGGAAAATGCCGTGGGCATTGCTATGGTTGGTAATAAATCTTATAATGTGCTTGCCCTTTTTGTACAGTTCACCAATCCATTTGTGATCATTTTCCTTCAACTTAATAATGTCATGCATCAGAAGGTTCAATGTGTGAACCAAACACCCGGACCAAAATATGTTGGGGTATTTATCTTCAATGATTGCTCCCGTTGCCTTACAATTAGCAGCATTACCAATAATGACTTGAATGACATTGTATGGACCAATAGCTTCAATGTTTTTGAGTAGGAGTTCTGCAATGTTCATGCCGGTCTTGAATTTATCTGAGTAGTCATGGGCTTAAAGGAATACTGCACCAGTAGCAGACACACCAAGCACATTTATCAATGGCTTGCCTTTTACATTTGTCCAACCATCTGATACAATTGATACCCCATATTCATTCCAAGCATTTGTGAATTGCCCCAAAGCATTTTGAATCTTAGCTTTTTCCTTGTCAAGCCCCACAATTCTAGCTTTGTCATACCCGGGGCTCTTGTATCCTGCTGGGGCAGTGCAGATGGCCTCTACCATTTCATGCCAATAGGGTGAGAGAAGAACATTGAATGGTATGCCACATGCATAGAGAAAACCGAAACACTTTTGAATCCATGTCATCCCTACCACCTTGGTCAAGGAAATCTGATATCGTCTTGCCACGTGACTGCATGGGAGAGAATCCACTGCCTTGAGTGGATGGGCCTCCAGTTCTTAGTGAGAATGAGTGGTCCTGGTCATCCATTGATCATTTTGAATCTTTTCATTTGTTTTGTGCTTCAAGTTCTTCCTTCTTATAGATGGCTCTTTGTGTTGATGTCACAAGTGGGCAAACACAAACTCCTATAGTTTTTTTTCATCACATGGCATGTGCCCACATAGATGTCTTCTCACACGGGTATATGAACCTGTGTATGTCTTTTTACAATGGGGGCAACAAAATTTGGTGGTTCCACCCCCTCTACCTCCTCCCTGCTTTGTGACATATTTCCATAAGGTTGTGGGTTCCTCTTTGGTTTTCTTTCGGTTTTCCTCCTCCTCTTCCTCCTCCTCCTCCTCTCCACGGTATGTGCCACTCCCCACTTCTTCATCCTCTCTCATTCCTCCTCCGGTTTCCAATCACCATCATCAAAATAACAAATGGAACCAAGAAAATAAACCACATACCCATCATCATGTTTGCTGGAACTAGAGATTTAACCTGTTGCCTGCAATAGAATGAGGGAGGAAGCATGGGAAAGAGTATGAGAGGAACATCTACAATGTACATTCTAGTGACTAGATTCCAAGCATTCATCATTAAATACATAGATCAAAGTTCAAACACAAAGGAAATCGACAAGAAAGGTTTTAGACCCTACCTCTTTGGCTCTCCAATGGTAGTGACAAGTTCAACCTTCTTCAATCTCCAAGGATGGCAGCCTTCTCCTCTCCTCTTCTCCACTCCTCTTCTCCTCTTCTCCTCTCCTCTCTTCTCAAGCAAAGGAAAGTGAGAATGAAGATGGAGAAGAGGGCTTTATCCCCCAAATCCCTACTCCTTCCCTCCAAAATCCCACTCATGGACCCCATCCCTCTTCCTCGGCTTTACCTCTTCGCGAGCGTCAAGCTACAGTGGGAGCGATCAAGGGAGCGTCGAGGAGTGATGGCGGAGCGAAATTTAATGAGGTGAAAGAGTTGGGGAGAGCACCCAGGAGCGATAAGGGAGAGATAAGGGAGCGATCATGGAGCTATAGCTCCCGATCGCTCCCGGACAGAGCCAAGGAGCGTTATTTTTTGCTCGGAAGCGCGCTTTACAAAACACTCTGGAAAGGGAGCGAAAGTGGAAGCGCGCTTCGCGTTGGATTCTGCAGCGATCTGGCCAGGAGCGAGCTTCCGGAGCGGGGGCGAGGGTGGGGAGGGCGCTTCCCCGCAACCTTGGACCATATGGTTGTATGGTCCCCAAATAAAAACTGTGCACTCAAAAACTCATGTACGCTCGGTTGTACGGAAAAATCTATGCATGTCAAAGTTTAAAATGTGACTGTATGGCACTCGTACAGTTGTCCATACAATCTGTGCACACTGATGGGCAAAGTCCATATGATCTGTATGACTGATTTAAAAAATTGGTGGCTATAAAAATAAAAATAAACCAAATGACCACTGGTAACTAGAAAATCTGTACCACCACATCTGTATGGTTGTACAAAAAAACATCCACAACACAAGATTAAAAAAAATGTGATTGTACAACACTACCATTGTACAGCTGTCGCCTCTAGCCAAGCACATATGCTTATCAATGTAAGGTGTGGTACGGCTTCCATACAACTGTCTTCACAAAAATTAATGTGCACCAATAGCTTACCCGTGGTCCCGTACTACAATCTTAAGAAATTCATATAGCAAAAGATGACCTAGTGTAGCAGAAATTAATGCAACAAACTATTAATTCATTCCATACTTCAACCTTCAGTGAAATTCATACATCAAAAAAGACTAATTCCATACTGTGTTGTTTGAAATTTCAACAATTGTACGACAGCTCTCAACTATATGGCAGACCTACTCTTAAAAAACTGTATGATGGCTCAAGTTTTAATGGATCGTACGGCCTCTCCCAGAAAAAATTATACAACAGCTTCAACTTCAAATCTCTCTAATCTTGAATGGAGTTCCTAAAACCATAACTGGACAAGCCAGTCCTTAAGCCCTTCACTCGCTTTCAGCCCAGCAAGTGAAGGGCTTAGAGACGGGCTTGTCCAGTGATGGTTAGATCTCCCCATTGATCACAAGTGAGCGGAGATCTAATCTCAACCATTGATCACTTAGGAGGTTAGGGTTTTGGCTCATCTCAAGATTATAAAAGGCAGCCAAGTTGAGAGGAGAAGATTCACACAACAACATAAGACACAAGCATTGAGTGAGAAACTCAATTTTCAGAGTGGAGAAGGACTTTCACTTTCCAGAATTGGCAGGGGGGAAAAGATAGCAACCAAAAGACTTTCCAGCAAGGCCGTACAGCTGGGCAGGGGTGTCGGAGTTGCAAGAGCAGGTCTTACAGGTGTCGTACAGCCCAGCAGGGGCCATACAGTCATACAGCAGCCGCACAGCCACACATGCCAATCGTACATCTAGTCATAGGCCGTACAGGCTGATATGCAGGCTGCATACAAATCCATATAGGACGTATGGGTCAAAAAGGGCCGTACAGAGGTCGTACAGGCCGTGGAGAAGGACTTTCACTTTCCAGATTTAGCAGGGAGGAAAAGATAGCAACCAGAAGACTTTGCAGCAGGGCCATACGGCTGGGCAGGGGTGTCAAATTTGTAGGATTAGGGCATACAGGTATCGTACAGCCCAGCAGGGGCTGTACAGAGGTCATCAAGCCACAGGTGCCAGCTGTACAGCTAGTCATGGGCCGTACAGGTTGATCTGCAGGCTGCAGACAGATCCATGCAGGCTGTACTGATCGTACAGCAGACCGTACAGACCATACAGGGTCATACAGAGGCCGTACAGGGCAGTAGCAGGTGCACGGGGTTTCTCTAGGGCAGATTTGCAGCAGGAAGATTTTCTCAGGAGGGCAAATTTGCCAAGTTTGCTATAGATGGTATTTTCTTCATTGGGCCATTTTTCCAGTAAGAGAGCCCTTGTATGCTTGGATGTTATTTTAATGTAAAGCAGATTTGAAGGGTAGAAATTTCTGTGCATGTATTATTGAGAAGATCTGTTTCCATTTATTTTGCTTCCACTATTTATTTCTGTTAATAAATTCCAGTCAGTATAAATTATTCAGTGAACTGCAATTTAATTATTGTGATAAGGAAATCACTAGGAAAACACTGGTTTGCTTTACAAGGTGGATTATATTTTGTGAAAATTTTGATCAACCAATAAAAGAACTAGTTTTTAGCACTCTGTATATTACTCGCTCTTTCTGTCTATATAGTGGCATACATGGTGGCCCTTGTACACCAAAGCACAGACGGAGGCCTTAACCAAACCAACCATCTCCTAGTTCACATGTTTTGTAGTGAAATCAAAGTGAAGCCAATGAACCACACAATGAAATGTTGCAATGAAATAGCCTTTGAATAGCCAGCCTGGACAGTGTATATGTTTGAACATGTCATCTAGTATCACACCAAAACAATCGGCATGGTTACCAACTTACCATCCATAGAATTACTATATGTTCTGAAATTAAGTACTTAAGCCTGGAATCTAAATTTCTAAGTGGCTCCTTAACTGGTTCACAGTATATTCTCTTGACAAGATGGTCAAATGCAAAACATACAGAAAGAACAGTCTAAGGATCAAACTGTGAGGGCAACAGCAACACAATGCCTAAATCAGTGCACAAACTACAGTATAAGGGATCCTCAATTGTCACGCACAAAGAGAATCCATGCATTAATAAAGAAAATGGTTGTGGCTCCATAAGTCCAACATATGCACCAGACAAGGTCAGACGTCTCTATAAATGATTTGTTGATTCATTAATGTTCAAAGCAACTAACTTTGATCCATGTTTCATTCATCTTCAACAGCACCCAATGGAGCTATCTGTCCCAACATCTACCTATATCAAGTTCAAAAACTTTGCACCAAGTTTCAACGAGCACAGAACCATCTAAACTCGCATCTGATATGTAAATTGAGGTTGAATTCCAATATTTGATACATTGGCATTTGTGTGAACTTGAGATATACATCATTGTAGCTTTGCAACCTCAAGTTGCATATCAAACCTGAATTCAGGTTTAGATGGATCTATGCTGGTGTCCCAACTCCCATTCAATGCACCCAACGTACCATTGGAATCCAAAGCACCCAGATATTGAGGTTAAATTCCATTATTTGATACATAGGAATTTGTGTGAACTTAAGATATGAATCTCCATGCCTTCGCAACCTCAAGCTGCATATCAAACATGTGTACAAGTTTAGAATCTAGATGGGTTTGTGCTAGTGTCCATATTCAACGCATCCAATGTACCATTTGAACCCAAAGCATCCAACTATTGAGGTTGAATGCTAATTTTTGATAGAGAAATTTGTTTGAACTTGATATATGAATCTCTGTAGCTCTGCAACATCAAGCTGCATATTAAACCTGGGTTCGGGTTTATAATGGTATGCACAGATGTTCATATTCGATACACCCAATGTGTCATTTGAATACAAAGCACCCACATGCTGAGGTTGAACTCCAATATTTCATACATAGGAATTTGTGTGAACTTGAAATATGCATCTCCATGCCTTCACAACCTCAAGCTGCATATCAAACCTAGGTTCGAGTTTAAATGGGTCTGTGCTAATGTCCATATTCAATGCAACCAATGTACCATTTAATCCATTGCACCATAACTCGAAGCATTAATGGATCCCCCCACCCAAACAAGATGTGTAGAGCACCCCGTGATTCTCTTGATGCAACAAGATTTCATCAAACTGCTATCCTGGGCTACATTTCAGTCAATTCATAACTGTCCAGAGAGCTTACCACTTCATGTCTTGCAAACCGATATTCTGATTTAAAGTTTCGGAGCCTTGATCCTACACTACTTTGAGATATCAATTTACTGATAGCCGCCCTAGTGATAAATGGCCCTATCTCACAAATCACACTGCTACAAATAATGAAAATAAAGATATTAAACCCCATCCCATGGCTTTAAAGCCAATTTCCCCTATGCTTTGAGTGTGCATTTTCCCTAGATCGGAGGAGATCTTTGCATTTCGCAGGCAATGAAAACCTAACAATATTCCAATTGAAGTACAAAATGAGAGGAATCGAGAAGCACGAAGATTTACCCGTTCATTTTTGAAACGCGTCCTGATGTTACCGAGCTCTTTGTCGACTCTCTGGCGCTCCTGCTCCTTGTTCTGACAGTTCCTTACATCGCTTATAAAGACCGACAGCCCTCTCATCCCGGACAGAGCCATCTTCGCCCGGCCGATCCAATCCACAGATCAATCAATCAATCAATTCTCTCTACTAGAGATTAATGAACACCCGACAGCAGCTCCTCAGATCCAAAGGCAAAACTGCATAATACCACGGATTTTCCTACCAGAACATCGTCGTCGTCATCATCCGATGCCCTAACCGATTGCATTCGTCTCCACTCGACCCTCCCTCCTATGAAGAAGACGACTCTGCAACCATGGGAGAAGAAGACTTTTTGCCAATTGGGTATTTTCAATTTTTTTCGCCCATAGCCCTTTAGTTTATTTCTCCATGACCGAGTTATTATTATTATTCATGTAGTAACTCGAGTTAGGTGCGCCAACAGGAGGAGAAGACAGCAATTACCATAGATATCTATATAGCGACGGACCTGTAGCTATATATTAGCGGAGGGGAGCATGTTTTGACTGTGTCAAGGTTGTCAAAGGCCCCGCCGCCTCGGTGGCTTAACGGGATTTTATTTTTGTGCATGTGACCTTAGTCTTTGTGGCGGACCGCGGTGTTGAACCCGGAACCGCCGTGAATTAAAAGCCGTTGTGAACAACCGGGCCAATGCCTTTTTTTGTTTTTTCGCTCTTTTTAATCATTCGCTTTTTGACAAAAGAATTGAAAGCTAATATTAAGAAAATATTTAACGAGATATTATATTTTCAATTGTGGAATATATTACTCCTTAAATCGTGTTCTTCTTTAGAGTCCACATTAAAACTTTATTTGCATAAAGATTTATTTTTGGGGTTAAAAGTTCATATTATTGTGAATGTGTGCAATGTGTTGGAATGTAGAGTTTGAATGTACTTAATGGTTAGAGTATTTTTTGTGTTTGTCTTTTTTGGGGTTAAAAGTTTAAATTATTTTGAATGTGTGCAATGTGTTTGGAATGTAGAGTTTGAATGTACTTAATGGTTAGAGTATTTTTTGTGTTTGTATTTTTTGGGGTTAAAAGTTTATATTATTTTGAATGTGTGCAATGGGTTGGAATGTAGAGTTTGAATGTACTTAATGGTTAAAGTATTTTTTTATTTGTATTTGGAGAAAATGGGATATGTGTATATGTGTAAACTATATAATCAGAGGGGGACACATTGGTGGACTTTGTTCATCGTTACAGATCTTTGATAGATATGGCAAATATTTCGGATCACAATCTAATCTTCATGGAATTAGACTTCAAGGAAAAAAGATCACATTACCTTTATAAGTTCAATCATATGTGGAACAAGGATGCGGCCTTCAAATCTATGGTTCAATAGAATTGGATGGGATTCGAGAATCTAAACTTTGATCCTCCATCATACTATCTGGTCAAAAAACTAAAGAATCTGAAATCGAGGGTTATCAAATGGGACAGGATCAGGAAAAAAGAACAGAGGTTGAAACTCACAGAGGTTGAGAAGAGCATTGATAACATCCATAAGTTGCAGTTTGATGGGTTATTTCCAGGTCATCTTTATACATCCTTGCAGGCACTAGAGCAAAGGAAATTGAGTATATTACAAAACAAAACAAAAAATCATGGCGGCTAAAGAGCCGCGCTCTATGGATTAAGTTGGGGGATGGCAACAACAAATATTTTCACAAATTTGTTGATGGGAGGAGGATTCAAAACTCTATCTGGTCTATAAAATCGGTGGATGGTGATTAGTTAAGAAAACAAACTGACCTACAGAGAGAAGCTATAAACCATTTTCAAAGATATTATCAGGACCCCGGGGTACAAGTGATGACGGAACAAATTCTGGTAATCAGGGAAATACCACAACTTTTCACATTCCAGGAGGGTGAGGAGGTTTATAAGCAGATTACATTATTGTAGATCCGTAGAGTCTTGAAGGGGTTTGCAAAATAAAAAAGTCTCGGTCCAGATGGATGGACCGTGGATCTATACTTGGAATTTTTTGACATCATGGGGGCTGATCTGCTTGCTATGGTGGAAGACACCAGGATTACAGGAAGGATTCCGGAGGCACTAAACTCAACATTTATTGTCTTGATTCCTAAATCATCCAACCCGTCATCTTTCAATGAATACATAACCATATCCTTATGTAATTTGGCGTACAAAATAGTGGCTAAGATTATTGCAAACCGTATCAAGCTGGTTTTATCTAAAAGCTTGTCATAGGAACAATTTGCTTTTTTGAATAATAGGCAGATCTTAGATGCTGTAGGGGTGGCTCAAGAAACTCTTCACAGTATTAAAACACAGAACCTTAAGGCACTTATCCTTCAACTAGATCTATCTAGGGCATATGAGAAAGTAAACTGGGGTTTTCTTTATTTGGCCTTGATTCAAATCGGAATTCCATGGAAGGCAATGAATTCGATCATGGCGTGCGTTACATCAGTGAAGTACTCAGTCTTGATTAATGGAAGCCCTACGGAGTTCTTTTCATGTTCACGTGGCCTTAGACAAGGCTGCCCTCTATCACCTAATGTTATTTGGGGTAGTAAAATTATCAGAATGGGCTTGTATTCAAAAGATTATTCTTCTTTTCTATAGATCAACGAGTATGGAAATCAATGGCAATAAATCAACATTCTTGGAACATAATGTGGAGCAAGCTACGAAGTTGGACATACAGGGCATTATGCAATAGGAAATTAATCGACTAGCAAGTGGTACACGCTACCTGGGATATTTCATAAAGCCTAATGCTCATACTATCAAGGACTTTGGCTCTTTGATAGACTTGATAGGAGAATATATTAGTGGTGTTGGAGATGGTTGTCCAAGGGAGGTAGGGTCACTCTTGCCAAATCGGTTCTGTAGAACCTTGGGGTCTATTGGATGTCATTAAGTAAAATTCCAAGAACAATCATTTCGGGTATCAGGAGGAGAATCCATAATTTCATATGGGTTGGCAAAGATATCCAAAAATTCCATCTTGTGGAGTGGCGTAAGGTGGCTAGCCTGTATAAAAATGGCGAATGGTCTGTAAAGAACATCTTTGCATTCTCCAAGGCCCTTGTGGCTAAAATTATCTGGAGGGCACTCATGGTGAAAAGTTTGTGGGGTGATATCATCAAAGATAAGTATTTAAAGAGCCTATCGCTCACTCAATGGCTTCGAATCCCTGTTAAACCTGTCAAGAAAGTATCCAACTCCTAGACGGGCCTGATTTATGTGTTCAATGTGATGGCTGAGTGGATTGTGTGGTGCCCGAGGAATGGATAGGCTATCAAGATTAGTGAATACCCTATTGTGGGAGGCCCTAGCTGCTACAGACTATCGAGCGACCTTATTTATCTATTGCATGCATAGGGTATATATATACTGCATCATGTTATCTCGGCGGTCCCTACATCATTTCCTAGCCAAAATTGGTTGGCAACAGAACAAATTGGCATCTGAGGCGTTATGGCAAGGGATTGGAAAGATTATATACATGGTCTTCATCGAGGTAATGTAAGATTATCGAAGAGTGAGGACAACCCAATTTGGTCGTGGAACACACACTCGGGGGTCCTGACTGCAAAAATGGCATATGAGGTATTATTTCATGCATCTCCTATCAATCTGGCATGGTGGCACGATGTGTGTTGGAAGTACAGAATTCCGCACAAGTTAAAAAAAAAATATTTGGCCGGCACTTGAAGACAGACTCCTCACTTGGAAAAATTTGCAAAAACGTGGATTTTATTTACCAAACATGTGCATACTCTGTAAAATGGCAGAAGACTCAATCTCTCATTTATTTGTGGATTTTCAATACTTTTTACAGGTATGGGAGTATGTTAGAATTTCTTGTCCTTCTATCAGGGTGTGGAATGGATCCTCTCCTCAAGAGTGCGTGAAAAATTGGTTTGAATCAAATGGAGGGTTGGGCGAGCTTGCTATTTATACTCTCTGGGAAACGTGGATATCAAGGAATCTCCTTCTATTTGAAAATAAGCTCATTCTCCCCTACAGGTGAGTTGGAAAAGCTATGGCTGGATACTGTGAATCTACAGGGCAATTCAATGATAGCACACAGAAAACTCAAATTCAACCAGCACTCTTACCCATGTTGGGAGTTGAAGCATATTTCGATGGTGCATCATAGTCTTTGGGTACAAAGTGTGGTGCAGGAGCTGTCATAAAAATGGATGATCGTAGAAGCTATTATATGTGGATGAACTGTGGCATTGGGTCTAACACCAGGGCGGAATTGGTGGCACTTTGGATGGTGCTATACTTTGCCAAAATGATCAAGATCGATCTACTACATGTCTTAGGGGATTACATGGCCATCATTAAATGGGTCGGCCACATGGGGGACATTCATGCCATTGTACTTTCATCTTGGATGTCCCAAATTCGCAGGCTACTTATGGACATGCAGGGGATTTGTTTTCACCATATTTTTCGTGTTGATAATTATGAGGTAGATCTGATGTCCAAACGAGGTCTTTTGGCTCGGGAGGGCATTATTTTCTTTGAACTTCATGAAGATCATTTATTGCGGGATTCTGGAACACTTCCTATGTTTCCAGGTTAGTTGCTTCTGGGTTGGGTGTATTTATTGCAGTTGGTCCATTTTTGTATCTCCACTATAGTGGAGGTATTCAGCATTAGTTTATCTATCTCTTTTCTTTTTTATATCTCATCAATGGCACCTCTCATGTTTTGGGTTGGATGGTAGGATTTGGAACTCTTTGGATCGTCGATGTGGGTTTGGATACTGATGTCATCGTGGATCATGTACTTGGATGGTTTACTCTATGGGATATCTTCGGAATATTGGAGAGGTTGTAATATTTGACAATTTTATATACTTTAATAGTATAGAGCTTTTACAGTGTGAAAAAAAAAACTATATAATCAAATTATGCATTGTTACATAAGGGGATTCTTTGTTACTTAAATAAGAGGTCTTATTTTTTAATTGGACATCTCACTGCGTTCTAACCTTAAAGTAGATTACAAATAAGAGGTAAATTGAATATGTGTCTAAATAGTTCAAGCATGAGCGCAAGTATTTGATACACAACATCTTGTATGTTAAAAAGTGTCCATCTACCATGTTAATCTTATCTAACCAAGCTTACCCTTTCTCTCCCAGCATCATAGTGCCCCTAGTGTCCCTAGTGGGGTTAAGGGGCGACCTTCATGGTTGTGAAACCTCCAAAACATTTGGCAAATCGAATTTTAATTGGGTATCATGTTCAACAAAATCTACGCACGCGCTACAGCAACATGTGCATGCACACTTCAACAGTGGCACACGTGCACTTCATTAGCTTGTGTATGCCCACCTCTACACTCTGTGAACATACTAATGAATATGCCATTGCCATGAGGATCATTACCCATGTACACTAACAACAACACACGGTGCACCAAGAAGATAAAAAAATTGTCAACACTCAAGGCATTGAATTGTCTTCAATAACCAAACATAATAATTTATCATGCACCCAATATGAATAGAAACTATCCAATGCTTTGAGTGAGATGTTTCCTCTTTGAAATATTGAATACGTCAACGCTTAAACTTCTCCTATTAGGTTAGACCTCTAATCTTAAATTTAGATCCAACACATATTCCTCCTAAGTTGTACTTCTTTTGCTGATAGTGTTGTACTCTTTTTTGTCAATTGGGTCTAACCTAGGCGGTTGAGAGGATAAGTGTTTTCTTCCCTACCTAGGATCAATTCATCAAAAGTAACATGTTGAGCTCTTATTGAGTGTATTGTTATATTTGCCTCGAGTTTTGTAGAATACAGTTTACCGTAGGTACCATCCTCAAAATGAGGAGAAATGCTTGGTGGGTTTCCTTGGCATATGTATTTCACTTAAAACATTGAACTCATTTCACCAAAAGTCGTTGCATCCATTAATGGTGAGAAATCAGGGGTTTTCCACTAGTGACCAAGGTTCAAATCTTGTGACAACCTCTCGCCTCCAAGGTTGCCATGGAGGCACCTGAAGGCAGTGGTTGAATGTGCCAGACTTGCATTGCACTCCTCACACACAAATAAGCAAATCAAAGTTCACCCTCTCGTCATCCTTAAGAATAAACACTAATCATTGCACCTTATTGTTATAATTTTTGTGAACTTAGCTAAGGTCTAGTGATCAATTGATGGGATTTTTTTGTTACTAATCTAAGTTTGATTCCTAATAGATGACGCTTTTGCATCTTATCTATAAATATTCAAAGTGACATATTGCAAAAGTGATGGTTCATTATGTTAAATATATAAATCCAACCTCAATAGATATAAACAAATTATAATAATGATTTAATAAGACTTGAGGAAAAATAAAGCATAAATCTACTTTGAAAAAACAAAAATAAAATGTTGTTGTGAAAAAACAAAACATTATGGTCTTGGAATAAGACCTAAAACTACCTATGATTGATGGCATCTTGTGGAGAATCTGCGGTAGGTAAATTCATGTTGTCAACGTTTCGAGCCATTCTTGGCTCATCATCAGGACATTAGCGATGCCTGAATTTACCTACCGCAGATTCTCCACAAGATTCCATTAATTCCCACTGCAGATTCTCAACCATTTCAATCTACTTATGATTGGCTAAGAGCTCATCTTCCTTGGACATAAAGAAACAGGCTAACCGCCCAAAACCCAGAGGCATTTGCCAAGAGTGGAAGTCTACTCCCTTACGAACCACCAACGAGTTATTTCAAGTGATGTGTTTTTCTTTGAATAATAATAATGAGTCATCTCGCATTTGCCAATAACAAATAATGATAGTTGTCTTCACTACCAATTCAACTTTCAAGTTATGATAGATTCTTTCATCTTCAAATAAAATAAATCATTATATTCATTTCAATCTCTATAATACGTTTTGATTACACTATTCCCCTTCATCTTTTTAAAAGATGGACACTAACTAAAATACCAACATAGATCCATCTTAAACTCGGATCTATCAAACACCGAGAGGGATCCAATTTCTTGAGGTGTATTTTTTTTTAATTCAAACTCAAGAAATTTGATCTCTCTTGATTGATAGATCCGGGTTTAAGTTTTAAGTTTTTATTTTATAGAGGAACATCGATTTTTTAACTACTTTTCATAATATTTTATTTTATGAGCCAACATGGATTTTTTTTAAATACTTTCCATTATTTTTTATTTTATGAGCCAACATGGATTTATTTATTTTTTAATTATTTTGTTAGGAACGAACGTTACAACCTCTCCCCCATACTAGGTTGTAGAGCACCTCGCTCCTCTCAATGCAATAATTAATGTATTACTAAAATATTACATACTAATATAAATATGTGCTTCATTATAAATATATCTCTAAACAACAAATTATCAATACCAAAACATCATAAGCTTAACAATATATTCATTGTAAATGTATCTCTAAAATATGTTGAAATTCAATTTTTTCATGAATTAAAAATAATAATAATATTTTAAAAATGTGAAAAATCAATATCATTTACATAAGGTTTATACCTATGTTCAAATCAATATCATTTACATAAGTTTTGTACAGTGTGTTCGAATAGTGCTCACCAAATATATTGACTATGGAAGAAGATCCAATAATAATCAACTCAAATGTCTATTACTAAAAAAGTGAAGTTGACAAACATAATGTTATCAAATATATATTCAACCTTGAACCCACTTTAACATTAGACAACATACCTACATCTCTGATTTTTTCAGTATGAAAAAAGGACATTACTGTACTATAACCTCCTCTATAGTATTTGCATTTCTTTGTTTGGAAGATCTTAAAAATTTGCACACTCTTTAACTAAGAGGCAATATCAAGAATACATCTCAAGCATATACATATAAACTAAGTATACTTATATTTTCATACACATAAACTAAGTATACAAGTATACATTTATAATTTTATTTAAATATTTATATAAAAAATATATATAGATTATAATAGTGATTTTTGGATCGGGAGTAGCAAAATGTTATTTGAGGTTTTGAAAACAATAGTCTTGTTAAGAGCTCAACATATTATCTATGGGAATTGAACTTGGGGGAGATTAGAAATCACACTACCAACCACCCTAGTTAGACTCAATTGACAAAAATTATATCCCCTTATAGACTACTAGTGGTTAGTTTAGGTGGTATGGTTTTCCTTGAATAATGGTGATGAATCATACTAATTATCCTCAATACAAATTAACAACTAAAATATGATAAATTTTAACATCTTTGTGGGGGAAGTTTGATGGAGGAAAGGGAGTTAACTAAGGGTTCTTCTTGATCACAGATTTGATGCCTTTCAGAGGAGGAAACAACGATTGTCATAGAAGTGCACAGTTAGGATGGAGTTGGTGCTTGAACTACTTCCTTTATTGATGACACCACGGTGATGAAGGATGGTGTCACTAGTTTGGAGAATCTTGAGTAGGGCGACAGGCTGGTTTCTGGTAAGTCTTTCATTTTTGTCTGAGACTCTTTTTTAAGTGAGGGTCCGGGAATTGATAGGGTGTTTGTTGCAAGTTCCAGATGGCAAGGGAATCCTATTTGCAACCTTATTGTTCCTTCTAGTGGTGTGGGTTCTAATTCAAGTAAAGTGTCGTGTATGGCTCTGCAGTACAGTTGTAAAGATCATGGTATTGTTTAGAGGGTGTGTCCTGATAGCCTTGGTGACCCCACTTCCAATCACGTGGAGGTATTTGGTTCTTCGACTAAGGCTTCTACGTTTCAAGGAAGGAACTCTGAGTCACAACGGGGGTTTGATCCTGGTCTCTTCAGTGTATTGAGTAATGTTGGTTCTCTCTCTCGATTTTCGCAGGGAGGGAGCATAGAGGTTCCTCGGGCTTTGATCCCCGACTCATTCTCTTCAAGCTTTGGAGACCATCATCCCCTTGTCGAACTTTTTCAGACTCTCATCCCAATATCTTTTTTTGATCCTGGGGTTTGGAAAAATCTTATAAGGAGGTTCTTCTCCTTCCCCATATTCTTGTTCATCAGATTCCTTCAACTAGTAGTAGGGATCCAAGTGGAACTGGTTTGGATGTTATTTCCAAGGGAGAAGAAGGAGGTTTCCTGAGCAAGAAGGTCATCCAAAAAAAAAAAAAAAAAAAGAGCCTAATCCTTGTGCGGTGGAGGGTGGGATAACCTCTTTATTTAAGAATAAAGATTTGAAGGTTCTAGATCCAACTATTGAAGGGAGCTAGTCGCTCAAGTTTCTTGTTGGAAGTCTTATCAAAGGTTTTAGGGCCCTTAGAGCAAGTAAGCCATGTGAACCTGGATCATGATGAAAATTCTATCCTTGAATATTAGAGGGGTAGAGGGGGGTTAAAAAGGTCGGCCCTCCATCGTCTATTAGTAAGATTGGTCCGGATGTCATTTTGCTGCAGGAAACAATTATTTTAGTGGAGAAGGCTATGGAAGCTCTATCCCTCCTTTTACCTAGATGGAATTTTTGTTCACTTTAATCTAATGGTCTGTTTGGTGGATTGGTAATAGCCCGGAATCTGAGGGAGGCATGTTTTAATGCTTTGATTTATGGTGTAGCGTTACTTGTTGAAGTTCGTTCAGGGATTTCAATCAATCTATTGAGACTTTAAATTGTTGTGGGCCTTATGCTGGGAGAAAAGAGTTTTGATCCGATTTTAGTGAGGAGAGATTGTTCAAGGACCCCCGGGTTAATAATTGGAGGTGACCTAAATTTTACTCTCAATATGAAATCAACTCGGGGTGAGTCTGTTAGAATGGACCCTTTGGTAGATTACTTCGGACATATTATTGACGAAGCAGGGTTGGTGGATGTTGAGCCTAAGCCATTAATCCCCGCTTGGAGGAATGGTAGAGACAAGGATGCAGAGATAGCAAAGAGATCAAATCACTCTTTTTTAGTTGAAGCTTTATTTATCATATCAGCAAATTCAAATCCTGGACAGAGCCAACTATGATCTTAGACCATCTTCTTATATGTCTATAGATGGATTTTTCGGTTGACATACCACTTTATCCATTCAAGTTTAATCATTACTAGATAGTGGAATCGGATTTCAAAAACTTAGTTAGAACTAACTGGGTAAGGTTGGATGAAGGGTCTAATATATCTCCAATGCCGCATATGGTCGAGAACTTGAAAAATCTTAAGTTATTGGTTATAAATTGATAGAAGGTGAGGAAAAAGCCTACATGTTGAGTTACTACTAGTCAAAGATGAAATTAGAGTCATTCTTATAAATAACAGGTCAGGTTTTCTATTTGGTATGGTAAAAGCAAGGCTAGGGGAATCAGAAATTAGGAAGAATGAAATCTTAAAGAAAGAAGAGGAGGCCTGGAGATTAAAAAGTTGGGCCATTTGGCTCAACCAGGGTGATAGAAATTCAAAGTTCTTCCACAAATTTGTCGAGCATTAGAAGATCATCAACTCAATTTGGGAACTTTATGGGGAGAATGGGCTCAAACTCACGACCCAGAGGAAATTAAAGGTTGGTGCTATTAATTATTTTGAAAATCTTTACAAGCGATCTAAAGGAAACAATATAGTCTCTCAACTACAAGTTGTGCAAAAGTTTCCCTGTTTTTTCAGCCTTGAAGCAAGTAGAAAGCTTTATGAGCCTATCCCTTTAAGAGAGATCAAAGAGATTTTAAGTAAATTTGAAAAGTACAAGAGTCTAGGCCTGGATGGTTGGACAGTTGAGTTCTTCTTGGAATTTTTCGACCTGGTGGGACAGGATATTCAAAACGTTGTCGAGGAATCTATATTGGAGGGTAGAGTTCAGTCGTGTTGAATGCAACCTTTGTTGCTTTAATTCCAAAGAAGACTAACCCTAAAAAATTTAACGACTTTATACCATCTCACTCTGTAATCTAACCTACAAGGTTATTGCAAAAGTTATAGACAATAGAATTAAGAGCACGTTCTCAACTCAGGTTTCTAGAGAAAAATTTGGTTTATTGGAGAACAAGCAGATTATGGATGCAATTGGGGTAGCTCAGGAGGCTTTGCATTCTATAAAGACTAAAAAACGAGCGGTCGTGGTTCTAAAACTTGATCTGGTGAAGGCATATGATAGGGTGGACTGGTCGTTCCTTAGGATGGTCCTACTGCAAATTGGGGTGAGTGTGGAGGTAACAAACTGGATAATGGGAAGTGTTAACTTAACAAATTATGCGGTCCTCATTAATGGAAGGCCGACCAATTTTTTCAAGAGCTACAGGGGTCTGAGGCAAGGATGCCCTTTATCCCCTTTACTTTTCTTATGGATAGTTAAGGGTCTGAGTAGACTCTTGTTAACAACCAAAGACAAAGGAAGGATTTAGGGATTCAAAGTTTCCCCTCGTGACTATCTTACTCACTCATTGTTTGTGGACGATGTTATGTTATTTGGTACTGGAACCATCAGGGAATGGATGTCTTTTCAAGCTAATCTTATAGTCTTTTGTAAAGACTTAGGCATGGAGGTTAGTCAACACAAATCCTTATTATTGCATAACATATTAGATGATTCATTGAAATTACAAATTCAAAATTTATTTCAGTTTAAGTTTGAAGATCTAGACTTGGGGATGAAGTATTTGGGTTTTTTTCTCAAACCTAACTGCTACAAAAAGTGTGACTGGTTATGGTTGACCAAGAAAGTGGAAAACATATTGATCATTGGTACAACAAATGGCTATCTTTAGGGAGTTATATTAATCTTAGTTAAATCTGTCCTAGAAAGTGTCTTGGTATATTGGCTTACGTTGGCGAAGATTCCAAAGTACATTTTGGAGAAAATTAGACAAAAATGTTTCAAGTTCTCATGGCTCGGGAATAAAGAGAAAAGGAACTTTCATCTGGTTAAATGGGATACCATAGCTCGAGTAAAGAAGGGTGGAGGTTGGGGCCTAAAGAATATATTCTTCTTTAGCTCGGCTTTAACTGCTAAAAGCTTGTGGTGATGTTTAGTTCGTTATGGTCTCTGGAGTTGTGTTTCAAAGATAAATATCTGAAATATTCCTTGGTGGAAGATTGGATTAGAGAAGAACCAAAAAGTGTAGCCAAGGCATCAAATTTTTGGAATGGTTTGGTAAAATCTTTCTCGATGGTGGGTCGTTGGCTTGCATGGAGGGTGGGAAATGGATGTAAGGGTTAGATAGGTTCTTATCCATGGGTGCATGGAGCCAATTTTTTTAAATTATCAGGTCAGCTGATAGAACTTTTGAGGGACTGTGGCATAATGTTTTTGGCCTAAGTTCATACTGGAAATAGATGGATCTCAACAGATCATATTGGGTTCCTATGCCCATTAACAGAGGAATGGGGTAACAATGTAAAGGGTTTAGTTCACTATGGGATTACTCTCTCTAATGTGGAAGATGAGTTGGCATGGAGCTAGAATTTAGGTAATGGGCAGGTTACAACAAAATTGGCATGCGAGGCCTTAATTGTTCGGAATGATGATCATGTGTCGAGGTGGTGGTCTACCCTCGTATGCAAATGGGATTTCCCCCTCAAAGATAAATTATTTATTTGGCTATCCCTGGCAAACAAAATTTCAATGTGGGACAATTACATGAAAAGAGGTAAGCAAGGACCAACTATCTGTTTACTTTGCAAGTGTGATGTAGAGTCGGTTAACCATCTTTTTGTGCATTGCTTGTTTGTGAAGCAAATCTGGAAGGACCTCAAGGAGGTTTTAAATTATCGGGACATTGTATCTCGTGCTCTTATCCAGTTAGATGGGGAATTTGGTTGGATACAAAAAAATGATCCAGTCATTTCAAAGAGTTGTCAGGATACTTCTGTTGGAAACTTTGGCTGCATAATAATAGAGTTCTTTTTTAGGGAGTTGTTGCAACTGCAACCAACTTCCCCAAAATTTGCATGAAATTATAGGGCCCCTCCTTTAATTTTTGATTTATGAATGCGTTCTTAGTCTTTACCTTCTTTTTATTCTTTAGATTTCAAAAATAAAAAGTTTGTTTTTTTAACTGCTTTAGAAAGGTTTCACACATAGAATATTTTTTTAGATTTTCCTGTTTCGGAGCAAAATTTGATTTGTTGCTGGAACGGTCAGAGCAAAATTTGATTTGTTGCTAGAACGGTCGGAGCAAAATTTGATTTGTTGTCGAAACGGTTGGAACATGATTCGATTTGTCACTGAAACGATCAGAGCAGGAATAAGTTTTATGCGATCAAGGGGAATTTCTCTCCGAAATGGTCGATGCAAAATGAAGTTTCGCATCGATGGTCCGTCGAATGAATCACTATTAAACTGATTTTTTGAGCGATACGTAATCGGAGCTTGCTCTTTAAACACGTCAGAATAAAATTGGTTTGAAATCCGAAATGGAACCGACGTAAAATTTGTAAACATTCGAAACAGGAGTCGGTGTGGGATTGTTTTAAGCCCGAAACTTAACCCGGCGTTAATTCATTTTCGATCCGAAATAGCTCGGCGTAAAATCCACTAAACATCTGAAACAACCCGGTGTGAAATTCGTTTTGATCTGAAATATGGTCGGCACAAAATGTGTTTGGACATCGAAATATGTTATTTTGACATCTTTTTTTTTGTTGCCTCCGTTTTAAAGCTACACCGTCAGAAAAGGGGACTCTGCTGGAAAGCATAAATGCTCATTTATTAGTTAGCGTTACTCCTTTGGTTTAAAAGAGGGGATTTTTTTTTTTTTTTTTTTTTAATCATTTTACACCTTGTCGAAACGCCGTTTGCCCGAGTGACTACGTGAATCTTTGTCAGAAGCGCTCAACGACATCTGGAGCCTCTTCATTGCGGGATCAGTACTACACTGCTAGGTAGGTATCGTTTAGTCCGTCAAGGAATTCCTTTTTGGATGGGTGGGAAAGGTGATAGCTAGGTTGAAACCGTTTGTTTCCACGTCTTAAGATAATTGGTGTAGGGTTTAATGGTTGATAACATGAAAGTTTTGCCATTCACGTTGGTCATCTTTTCCCATTGTTTGTTTGTTTGCGAGTATCATTGATTGTGTTCGGGACAACATTTTGAACCTAGTGAGTTTCGAACCAGTATTTGTTTGATAGAAAGCTATCAGTTTGGTTTCTTTTGAGGTTTACTTAGTTTGATAGGAGTAAAACCCTAACGTTTGTTGGATTTTGGTCAATCGAGAGAGAAGTCGGGCTCACATAATTTGCCTCTTAGTTAACATGGTTAATGAACTGTTTGCCCTAGTTTTGGTATATAGTGTTTCACGCACATTTCCAGTTTTCATGATAGAGTGTATCTTGAGTTAACTTCATGCTTAATTTGAAAAAGTGAATGTTATGATAATGTTGTGTTATCGGTTTCTTAAAACTTATTGGAACTAGGTTGCGAACTGGTAAACTACCATTGGAAAATGGTGACCCTTGACGAATTAGTTTTGCAACAAACCTAAGAAATGATTTCCATAGAAGTTGTTACAAGCTCACTTCCTTTCCATAAAATGTTTCTCATTGAATAAAAAAAATATTAAATGAAGAGCAAGTTTAAAGAATGTCAATTTATAACAACAGTGAGCCTGAATCAATTGATTTATTTGTCAGTTTCTTATAGACTTGATTATACATTGATACTGCTTTGGTTACAGGATTTGGAGATGTACAAAAGGTCTTCCAAGTGCAAATCTAAAGTTGTGGAATCTGATTTAGATATTGAAGTTGTGCCAAAAATTATTATGGAAACCTTGTTTGAAGACACCAAAGTGATAACTAGAGTAGTCCCCAAATACAAATGGGGTGAAATATATCAACTTATCAGAGATCAGGATGTGCCTGATGCTTCTATTGAAGAGATGGTGATCTATCAAAACATAAAGAAATCAAGTCTTCATAAAGCTACAACTCATCCATAATTATTCTCTTGCTATGAGGTAATAGGCTGGATCTTACCTGATATAGATGTCAAATCTAGAATCATTGCGGGAGCTAATGGGAAAGGGTTCACTTCATTTCAACCGACCCATATAAGCACAACCTACAAATTACCTACTCTAAAAATACTTTTGACTGATGACTAAATTAAGAGTATTATCATAGATCATTTGGAATATGCCAAGAAAATGCTTCTCCCGGGAAAACAACTAAGGCAGAGAGAATGATTCGTAGAATTTGAAGACAACATTTAGGATTGTAGCCATGATGCTGAGTAGAATCTTTGGGAGAGAAAATGCAAATGTACACAAGCTCAATTGGGTGCCGATCATGTATCATATTGCCTCTCACGATACTGTTTTAAATTGGGCGGATATTATTTCAGAGAGTATGGTTGCAGCAGTATCCGCAGCTCAAGGAGGTTTAACGCAGAAGAAAGCATAATTTTTCATGTCATCCTACCTCATTAATTGCATCTTGATTAGGAACCCATTTTATAAATTGGGATGTTATTGGGTTTCATATGAGACTCCACTCTATGTTGCTTACCAGATTATGTGGGCTCATAAGCATGCCAACTTTTATAAACTCTTATGCAAAAAGTTCATAATGCCTTTATATAAAGTGATTTTCAACGAGGATCCCAATTGCATGTCAGATAATGCATTAGAAGTGATTAGTGAATATGGAGATTATTATTTCACGCCAGAGGGCACTTACATTCAGATGTACAGAGGCACCGAGAGCCCTTCTCTGATGCCAAAATATGTCACAGACTACATAGTACACAGGGAAGTTGTGAGACAAGTTTTCATAAATGGAGTTGGACATTTTATAAATGAATATAAGAAGACATCTTATCCTCTGCTTCCTTTTACCATCAGAGCATACAAATTTACTGAGGTCAGAGTAGCAGAGAATTTTTTGAAAGACCTCGAGGCATACCATTTTGGAGAAAAGATCTTTATCAGAAATGATAAGTTACAGAAGGCAGGTAAACATTGTGCCTCATGCAAGATAAATTTTGAATATACAAATCATTTACTGAAAGAAGAGGAAGTATATATAAGAGCCAAGAACCTGATAGACTTGAACAAGCATTTTGGTAAGAAAGAAGGAACAAGTTCAAGTTAGACAAAAGAAACTTCGAAAGAAGCAGAGCAACAGAAAGCACAGGAAGAAGCCTTGGCAGTAGAAGAGGCAAAGAGGAAACAAGAGGAAGAAAGAAAACAAAGAGAATAAGTGGCAAAGAGGGAAGAGGAGAAAGAAAAGGCAGGCAAGGAAGCAACTGAGCAAGAACATAAAATATTACAAGAGGAAGCTGATAAGAAAAGGGAAGAAGAAGAAGAGAATATCAAGAAAGTTGTGGAAGAAAAGAAAATTCAAGAATAAAGTCAGAATTCACGAGATATGGAAGTAGATCCACCTGCTGACTTAGAGATACCACTTATTGTGGGTCATCTCCCATTAGATGAGCTTGGATTCACATCATTTACTCCCTCGAAGCAACATTCGGTGGCGAAGCTAGACACTATTCTTTTTTATCCCAAAAGAAATACTATTCTAAGGAGATCATAAAAGAGATTAAAGATTGGTACACAACCTGATATTGTGACTGTGCAAGAGAACACTCTAGTAGAAGGTACCAACAAATATATGAAATTCACTACTTCTGTGAATATTGCGACTGCACAAGCTAATGTAGACAATGTGGATAAATTGATGGATGATTTAGAATGCAACAAAACAAAAATGTTAAAATTAAAGGATAATTTAGTACAAGCTCGAAGTGAAGGGATTGAGATGAAAAGAAAGCGAGATGCCATAGAAGCAGAAAAAGCAAAACTTTTACTGGACTACCAAGACCTTGAATATGAAAGGGATTCCTTGAATGTGCAATTAGTAATTATGGAAAGAGAACATACTGATTTCCATTCTCTAATAATTGAGTTAGAAAGAAGAGAAACTCAGTTGAATCAACAGGTAGAATCCTTGATTGTTGAAAAGGGATCTCTACAATCTCAGATGGATGAATGGATGAAAGAAAAGGAGCCTTTGATGAAGCAAATGAAAATTCCTCAGGATCAGAAACATTATATCGCATTGTTCTATGAACATGCTCGTGAAATGCAAGAACATATTTTTCACTCCCAATAGTTATTGACGGAGGAAGTTTATGAATTAAGAGGGATGATGGACATAATGAAAGAAATCTTTGCAGAAGCTGCCATTATAAAACAAAGATTGGTAGACACATTTAATAAGGTAAAAAGGATAATTGGGTGGAAAGGGAAAGTCCAGGAAATTCCTGATCACTTGCCTAAAAGGACAATTGTTGAACTAAATCTAGATATAGCTCTATTAGAAAGTTGTCGAAAGTATGCCAAAAGAGTACAAAATGAAGTACAGAGAACCATTACAAAGTGTGAAGAAATTTATCAAACTGTATACCAAGCACATGAAAAATGCCATATTTCAATTCCTAAAGCTATTGATGAATTACCATCCAAAGAACAACGTTTAGCATAATTGAGGAACGATTTGAGTGAAGATTTGGAGTACATTAAGGGACTGGACGTGCTTATTACAGATGATCTTCAGTAGCATGTGGGACAAGCAACTTTGAATGCATATTTTATGGGAGAAGGTCACAAGGAAGCAGCAAAGGGATTGATAGACATAATGAAAGAATTGTCCACTCATGAAGTTGCATGAAAGTTGTTAGGGCCTCAACAATTTAATGTAATATCTTATAAATTTGATCTTTGGGACAATTATATTTCGAATTTAGAAAATCCTCCAGCAAAATAATGTAATTTGTATTTTATCATCTATTTTTTGGCAGAGTAATCACAAAAGAACAAAATGTGGAAACCCAAGGGTTAAAAGGGAAGGTGAAGTGATTAGTCATGTGAGGACAAACTTTTGTAAAGATAAATAGGGGAGAATTAGAAGAGAAAAGGGATTTTGGATGGTGTAATAGAATATAGTGACATTTTGTATGAGAATTATTTTTCTGCTAATGAGAAGGAACTATTTTGCTGGGTGAAAGCTTACATGGAGTTTGCATGGAATGTTATGAATTAAGGCTCATAATTATTTCATCCTTCGTTCATCTTTATGCTGTGAGATCTTTCTTATTTTATTGGACTATTCTAATGACGTATGAATAGTTTTATTGATTGTTGTTATAAAGTGTAGATGTCTGTGTAGAAGTGAGTAATAAATGGAATCAATTAATATCAAAGCTATCCTTGTATATCATTTTGTTGTGATTGTTAATACTTTATTTCAGACAATTAGCTATTGAATTTGTACAAGCAATCTTAGATATTACTCTTATATTTAAACTCGCTCCTTGCAAGGATAGATTAGTTAATTAGTTGATAATATGTACTATAGTAGAATAGTGTTAATTGATTGATGAGGTAGAAGTGGTAAGATGAAAGGTAAGAACCTGTGCATCACTTGTGAGGCTTCTACCTGTCAATTATAGTCTGTGCATTATTAGGATTAGGGAATTTGCATTTGCATCTTTACATATAAAATATAAACGGTGGGCCGAGCCACTACTAGTAAAGTTTTTCTTAAAAACATCTACGGTAGCTGGACCGTTAACTGAACGGATTCCCCATTTCAAACAGTGAATAATATAATTGGGATTGTTCATTGGGGAGAATCCCTACTGTCGACACAAGGATTTTACAGGCATCAACAAGAGTTTAAAGTAGTGTGACTTTAGTGGTGCAAGTAGTGTTGGGAGACTTTGCGGGACTGAAGGGTGAAGTAAATACAGGTAGAAAAAAGACTCCTAGACCTCTAGATTTTCTTCCAATTTATCCTATGGGTTTTCTTAACGGAGCATGTGAGGGCCAAGAGGGGATTTGTAGAGCAAGGATTGTTCTGAACGTAAAAGAAAATCATGTTTTTTTCCTTCAAATTTGGGGTTGGCAGGGGAACGCATACACATGCAAAGCTACTTTCTTTGTGGGGTATTCTGCAGTTTGTTGCGCAAAATTTATTAAAGTGTTTCTTGGTGGTGGGGGGATTCACAAATTATTGTGAATTGGGCAGCAGGTGCTTCAGGGTTGAATGCTTTACATTTGGAAGCTTGGCAGAGGAGGATTCGGGTATTGTAGGAGTTGGATTTTAAACATGTCTTTCAAGAAAACAATATGCAGGCATACCAGTTGTCAAAGGAAGCGATCCGATCTTATTGGAGGAAGGATTGTGTTCTTGCTTGGAGTTCATTGGTGGAGAGTTAATCTCTTGTATTGAGTTTAGTATTTTCTATATGAAACTTGAACCTTTTATTTTGATTATAAATAGTTTAAATCAAATTATTTATTTTAGTGTGGATGTATGTGAGTCAATATTATAGTGGATGAAGTGTGCGCCAAACAGTCAGTAATGGACTGTTACAACTCACATGAAATCAAATTCATTTCATATTTTGAATATGTACAGTTTTTATATTTATATCTTGATTATAATATAATAGCAGATATAAGCTTTTTTCCAGGGTATATATATATATATAAGCAATAATTTGCAGTAGTTGCATTTATTCTCCCCTACATTTAACACTTTAATATTTCTCCTAAAGAAGTTTGATACCAAACCCTAAGGCTCTTCACCAAGGCATCAAAGGTTTGCTCCATGGATAATCCTTATTAGTCCATGCCTTTCAGGCTGGGCAGGGAGTCTATGAATCACATTGGCACAATTTGTTTTTAATACTTCGATGTATGTTTTAAGTTTTATCCTAAATTTTCATTCAAATGCAAAACTAACACTTTTTCTTGACCAAATGTATGTACAAACATAGATAAACCAAGTATATTTATGTTACATATAGTGTGGATGTATGTGAGTCAATATTATAGTGGATGGAGTGTGTGTCAAACAATTAGTAATGGACTGTTACAACTCACATGAAATCAAATTCATTTCATATTTTGAATATGTACAGTTTTTATATTTATATCTTAATTATAATATAATAGCATATATATATATATATCCATGAGGGATGACATATTTATTGCCATGTTTTTCCAGGCCTGGTAATCGGGGCTGGCGGGTTTACCCATAGAAATACTTGGCTTCCCCATGTTCTCCAGATTTCCGAGGGGGGGATTATAATATAATAGCAGATATAAGCTTTTTTCCAAGGTATATATAAGCAATAATTTGTAGTAGTTGCATTTATTCTCCCCTACATTCAACACTTTAATATTCCTCCTAAAGAAGTTCGATACCAAACCCTAAGGCTCTTCACCAAGGCATCAAAGGTTTGCTCCATGGATAATCCTTATTAGTCCATGCCTTTCAGGCTAGGAAGGGAGCCTATGAATCACACTGTCACAATTTGTTTTTAATACTTCAATATATGTTTTAAGTTTTATCCTAAATTTTCATTCAAATGCAAAACTAACACTTTTTCTTGACCAAATGTATGTACAAAGCGATTATGTCCACCAATCAACAAGTTTTACCTCTTATTTGGTCTCATATCAAGATTAGGGGCGATTCCAGGGGAAATTTTAATTAAATGTCCGCTTCCAAATATAGATAAAGCAAGTACATTTATGTTACATATAGCTAAGTGGATGAATGCCCGATTCCAAACATAGATAAACCAAGTATATTTATGTTACATATAGCTAGGTGGATTAATGCTATGACTAAGGTTAACATTACTTTGTAACATCAAATGTTTGAAGATACCTTGGAGAAGTATATTTGGAGATACCTTAGATAAAGTCATTAAGTGTGATGGTGGCTTTACGAAATACCTCAAAGTGCATTCTTCCATGTGGTAGTGGCTTCATGAGATATCACATAGACCTATGGACATATATTAAATCTCATCATCCTTGAGTGCGAAGGTGGACATATATTAAAGCTCCATCCTCCAGCCTAGAGGTGGTTGAGCAGATGTTGTTGTTACTATACGAGACTTGTGAATCTTGATGATTCTCAAGTTGTATTGCACATATTTGTGTATCCTCCTCTTGATTCCACACTCTCCATGGTCTCCATGCTATTGCTACTTCAAAAGTTCCACTCTTCATGCACCTACTTGAGGAGTATACGTCTACATGCACTTGCTTCAATAATGTACTCTTTCCTCGTGATGCATGAAAGCTACTACACATATAAAATACATTGTAAAAGTGCAAGAACATTGTAAGAACAAGAGGATCCCAAAGAATCATTGAACTCAGTGACATGCAAAGCTCTTTCTTATGGCACTAACAAGCTCAAGGAAATCGTAATATGTTCTGAGAAATCATTCGACTTCATAGCATCACAAAGAAAACTTGCAACAATTGAATAGGTGAGGTGTTCATTACAGTTCAAAGTGCAATAGTTTATTATATTTTATATAACCTTGAAATTTAGCATATAGGCAAGTTTCAACAACATCATAGTATTATCCTACCAAGCCTTTGCATGGTTGTTATAGTATTATCCTGCTAAGCCTTTGCATGTCTGTGACGATAGTTCAAAAGATGAAACCTAAGTGTCATTCATCATTCACAAAAAAGGACTTCAAAATATGTAAGAGCCTATGCTTTTAATCCCTGTGATGGTCCTAACCCCTAAAGCAAGAGCCCAATTCATAATCCCTTGATTCCATGAAGTTGTAACCATAAATATGCTCACACACGCTTTATGGACTAGCAACGAGCAAGCCATGCGTGTTGAATTTAACTTTAAGCAAAGCGCAAGTGCATAAAAAAATCACGAAAAAAATATTAAAGATTGAAAATTTAAGAAGTTATGGAAGTTTTGGGCAGTTTTGAGCTCAGTAGTAATTCTCTAAACCAATTGGTAACAATTTACAACTATATCCATCAATCGTAAAAGGAGATGAGATTGACCAAGGAAGGGGACACCCGTGTTATTTCATTATGCTGAAGGAATCTTGCATCACATTACATCCATCCCTTGTTTCATATCAGTGACCCCTGTCCTTGATCATTATCTACTTGATTGTTGAAGTCACTATCTCCAAGTGATTTCTCCTTTGTTTACATTCAAAAGAGTGGAAGTGGGATCTTTGGTGTACGAGAGCAGGGGAACCTAGTCTTTGGTTCTAAAGGTGCCAAATTGTGGAAGAGTTCATTGTATTGTATCATTCCATTGCTAATAGATTTTTGGTATCTTTCCCTACTCCAGACTAAAGTGTTTTGTATTTGGTTGATTAGCATTGAAAATCATTTACATGTCATAAAAACATAGTTCAAAGCTATTGATATTATGCATGTGTTTTTATGACCATTCGTTCTTTTCTCTGTAACCAAAAGCTTTGAGGAAGGGTGTGTGGTCAAGGTTTTCCAAGTTGGCCATCATCTTTAAGGAGCATATTAGAAAAGGTCAAGAGGAGCAACGAGGATCAACCTTCATAAATAAGTTGCACTTCTTCTCTCTTCCTTTCTCTCCTCTCTATCTCTGTTTGCTTGTTTGAGTCTTGAAGTATGGTCGATTTTCCTTTATGCGAGCCTAGTTAAATCCCATAGAATTGTTCTTTAGACCAATCTCTACTTACCCTAGTATGTTGGTGACCTCACCCTAGTCATAGGATCAAATTCCGCACAACGGAAATGGTGACTCTGCTTGGGAGTTAAGAGTCTTTGTAGGGCCTTTTGCTTAGATTCTTCAGTTTGTTTTGGGTGTTCCAGTGTTATGAAGGTTTAGTCATAGTCTGTAGCTTTTAAATTAAAAAAAATGATGTTTTTTTTTACTTTTGCTTAAACCCAGCCAAACCCAGGTGTTACACACACCCCCTAGTGGGAACAAGTGTGTGTGGTAGGGTGTACTCATACTTTTGTTTGGATATAGTCACGTGTACTCGCATTTCTTGTATTACATAGGCATGTGTGAGGCAGAGCTTTGGATTTATCCTCATTTCCCCCCTTTTTCCTGAAAGGCCCAACTTGCTTGCATGCTCTAGGTATAGCGAAGTCTTTAGTCTTCAATTTGGAGTGTTCTGGGTAGTGTTTGGAAGTGCATTTGCCTTTGGATTGAAGAAAATTGTGAAAATTTTGAGGTTTCTTTGCTTTATTTTTCTTTGATTATGAATGTTGTAGCCTTGAATGTGAAGATTAAGAGTGCAATCTTGTAGTTTGTGTCTCTTGTTACCTCATCATTAAAGGGATTTTGCTTCAGTACCTTGATTGCTTAGTACACCTAATTGTCTTGTTTGAGTCTAAGAGAGTTCATTTGATTGTTTCTTCTCAAACTTTGCTTGCAAAATTGGTTGAAAAGACTAGTGTTAGAAGCTAGTTTTCACAAAATTATAGGCATACCAACATTTCATTTTGAGTTTCAACCCTGTTTAGGTTTCCTAGGTTTCTCTTGCACCTTCCCTTAGTGAAAAGTGCATGTACACGCAGCGATTGGTTGTCCCTCTAGATGAGCGACCAGAGACCCTACCGAGGAACGTTCTGCTACAAAGATCCTGCTCCATCTCATGCCATGGGCCTAGGAGGGGACCCCGAGGTCCCTTCTCCTCCTCCACTTGAGATAACAGCCTTCAGGAAATTGGTTGCGGCTAGTTCCAAACGGCCAACGACTGAAGCTCAACAGAAATTCATAAAGAATCTTGCCAACATTCCCACGGTTGCACTTCCAACTGAAGAATTCTGCCGGGCTGCACTGAGTCTTGCAGAAAGAGGGCTCATCGGGCAGTTCACTGGCCTATGGCCCTCCCCCAAAGCTGTGGAATCATGGGTGTAGAGGAATTGGCGTCCTCTTGTCATTGAAGGCATCAGAAGTTATCTCGTCGATAAGGGATTCTTTGTTTTTGTCTTTGATAATGTAGAAGATCGAAGCCTTATCTTCAGGAATGGTCCGTATTTTATGGGCCCTCAGGGACTATATTTAAACAAATGGACACCTGACTTTGATCCGATATAATATGTGTCGTCGACAGTTCTAGTATGGGTACTCCTCCCCCATTTACCTCTGCATTGTTGGAATCCAAAGTCACTAGAGTCCATTAGCAACACTCTCGGGAGATATATCGACCGTGCAGAGAAAAAGTACCAGTACTCCTGTGCAAGAATATGTGTTGAGGTGGACATGGAAGTGGGGTTATCGGAAGCCATCAAACTTTTGGTGGAAGACTGGTCTCACATCTAAGAACTGGATTATGAGCAACTTTCGTTTAGATGCAGACATGGCCATAGATACAGACATTTTGCAAGGCATTGCAAAAAGAAGGCTGAGGAAGACGTTGAGAATTCAAAAGGAGAGCAATGGACACAGGTTCAGAAAGCAGCCTCGTCAAAACAAAACAATAGAACCAAAGGTAAAGGAGCTCCTCTGGGGACTAGCGCTCACATTTCAAGGCCGACACGAAGGGAGCTCAGACCCCTCATTGGCAGCAGCTGCTAACAATCCTTTTGAAATTCTCAGCACAGTTCCAGAAATTTCAGAGCCAACAATCGAGGAGACCGAGTAGAAGAGTGCTCCTCAAGCAGTGGAGAAGGGAAGTGTAGAGGCATCCCAACTAGGTGCTCCTTTAGGCATCTCCCCTCCCCCTTCCTATGTAGAAATGACAAGAAAGAAGCCACCATAAATCTCTGGGTCCTCGGAGGATGAGCCTTTCGAAAGACCTTCGAAAAGAGCAGGGAGGAAATCTCATAAGGAAGCTTGAGAAGAGGAAGCAGAGACGCAAAAAATGAAAGGAAACCAACCCACTATCGAAATGTCCATCGGGAGAAATACCAGAACCAGGCATCCCAAGGGCGGTTCTACCCTCTCCAATCCTGGTAAATAATGCGATTAGTCTCTTGGAACTGCAGAGGTCTAGGCAATCCTTTGAAAGCTGAAGCAGTCAAAGACCTTTTGAAAGTAGAATCTCCTGAGATCCTCATGCACCAAGAGACTAAAATCGAAGGGGAAACCCTTCTCAACATCAGTAAATCAAAATGGAAAAATAATGCAAGGAAGGCCATAAGTGCGAAAGGTTCCTTTGGTGGTCTTGCAACCCTATGGTCGGAGGACATGTTTTATCTATAAAGTTCCTTTGAGACTCAACATTGGATCTTCACCCAAATTCGACATTCCTCAAGTAAGTTAACCTTCTCACTCTTCAATCTATATGTCCCTGTCCTCTCCTCTGAAAAGAAACAGTGTTGCCAATCACTTTCAGATTTTCTAGAAATCTACTCTCCCACGAACATTATCTTAGCCGGAGACTTCAACATTGTTCTTGAGTCGAAAGAAAAGAGAGGTGGTAACCATGGAAGGGATCAAATGCTTCCCATTGTGGAGGAGATTGTTCAGCATTTGGATCTCCTAGACTTCAAACCCTCGAAAGTATTGTACACTTGGACAAACAATAGAATTGGAGCAGACCACATTTCAGCCCGCCTGGATAGGTTTCTTGTTCAGAGATCGTTCCTACTGAAAAAGAGGCTAATCTCTTAAAAAATCCTCCCAAAGCTCACCTCTGATCATAAGCCCACCCTCTTACTTTTGGAAGAGGAAGAAAACTTGGTCCCTTTACCTTTTCGTTACATCCCTCTCTAGACAGAAAAATAAGGTTTCATGGAAGTAGTGCAAAAGGCCTAGTCCACTCCAACCTTAGGGTCCCCCAGCTTTGTGTGGGAGCAGAAGCTCAAGACTACAAAGCTTGCCCTGAAAGCTTGGATCAAAAATCCCAATAACACCCCCTCAAGTCTTCGAATTCAGGCTGTTCAACAGATTTGCATGTTGAAATGGAAAGCAAAGTTATCAACATTGTAGAATTAGAAAAGGAACATGTTGCTCAAATCAAAACCTTTCAATCCTTCCGCCACGAAGAAGAGTACTGGAGGTTAAAGTCTCGCAACTTTTGGCTTAAAGTTGGAGATCGAAACACCTCATTCTTCCATCGAAAATACAGAGCACGTCTTTCTCGAAATCATCTTTCTGAAATAACCTCTTCAGATGGGACGGTCTACAAGGGATTTGAATAGCTCAAAGTGGCAGCATAAACACACTTTCAGAACCTTTACAACGAAGATGGTGTTGGCTGCGAGGAGATCACTTCAGATTTCCTCTCCCATATCCCCTCCCTAGTAAGCAAGGAAGACAATTCAACTCTCATGAAGATAATCGCATAAGAAGAAATATGCAAAGTAATATGGTCCATGGAGCCAGACAAAGCCCCAGGGCCAAACGGTTTCTTAATTCAATTTTACAGAACATGCTAGGAAACTATAAAAGATGATCTGCTGAGAATGATCAAATCCTTCCAAAAAAGAGCTAAAGTGGGAGGCAGCATTAACTCCACCTTCTTGGCCTTAATACCCAAAGAAGCAAATATGAGCTCTTTCGACAGATTTAGACCAATTTCATTGTGCAATGTCTCGTACAAAATTCTTGCCAAGCTAATGGCCAACAGAATTAAGCCGTTGCTTGGGAAACTCATTTACCCCATTCAAGGTGGTTTTGTCAAAGGGAGAAATATCCTGGACAATGTTATTCAGGTTCAAGAAGCCATGCATTCCAGCCACCAACGAAAAGAGCAAGGGATGCTCATAAAGCTTGACATGGAAAATGCCTTCGACAGGGTAAAACTTTCCTTCCTCTATAGAGTTCTTCTCTTCTTCGGGTTCAGTCCAAACTTTGTCAATATGATTAAAGCTTGCACGGGCAAGCCTTGGATAGCTCCCCTTGTGAACGGAAGACTTGCAAACTACATTCAAGCCTCGAGGGGAATAAGGCAAGGTTTCCCCCTCTCAACCTTTCTGTTCATCTTGATGGCAGATTCTTTAAGTAGAAAGCTATTTGCAGAGCAGAAGGTTGGGACTGTCCCAGGTATAAGGCTGCTAAAAGGACTCGATCCTATTAATCATGCTTTATTTGTTGATGACTCCCTTTTGTTGGGTGGAGCCTCCTTAAAGATAACAAAGGCGTTGAAAGAAATCCTTCAAAAAATTTGTTCTATCTTTGGAGCTCTCATCAACAAAAGGAAAAGTGTCGTGTATGGGTGGAACGTCGACCAACAAACTATTCAAAGAATAGATCACTTCATGTGGTTCTCGGGACATGCCACATGGGAAAAGATCAAATACCTTGGTCTCCCCTTAACTCTGGGAGCCAATAAGTCTTCGCTGTGGCTGGAAGTTTTGAGCAAAATTAAGTCCAAAATTGCATCCTGGGTGGTCAGTGGCTCACTAATGTTGGGAAAGTCATCCTAATAAAATCAGTGCTCTCTTCCTTACCAATCTATCAGGCTTCTTTCCTTTTGGCACCAATTTCGATCATGGAGCAGGTTTCAAAATTGTTAAGATATTTTCTATGGCATGGAGGAAAAGGCAATCAAAAGAGATTCCATCTAGTTAACTGGGACACTATTAAACGACCTCTTGTTGAAGGCGACTTACAAATCAGAGATCCCGGAATTGCCAACCTTGCTTTGGGTTGCAAAATCCTGTGGAAAATGTACACTAATAGCAAACACCCTGTAAGTCAAATTTTAAAGAAAAAATATCTCAAAGGGGTATCTTTAAGAAATCTCCAGGAAAAAAACACCCCAAAAGGGTCGATGATTTGGAACCTCTGTTGCAGGGGTTTAGAGTTATTCCAAAAGCACTTGTATCGAATGCTTGGAAACATAAACAAAACTCTGTTGTGGCACGACAACATCATGGCCCATGCACCTCTCATCAACTCAGAAGAAATAAAAGACGTGCGTCTCTGGCTCACTTAGAAATGCATTCAAACATTAGTCGATATCTCCTCCTGGGACGTCACAGGAAACTGGCAGTCATGGTCTCTCCCTAGAGTTCTAGAGCACCTGCATTTACAACAGAGCATCCTCTTAGCAGCATTGACGGCTACAACTCCCATGCATCAGCAAGAAACGGACACATGGGGCTGGGGAAAGACTGGGACTTACACCGCTGCGCAGGGATTCTCCTCCTTACAAGCTCATCACGCGTCGATTCACTCTTCATCCTTTTGGAAACATGTTTGGGATCCTTTCGGTCTACCCAAAGTCAATTTTTTCTTCTGGACTTTAATGCACAAGAAAGTCTTGACAGGTGACAACTTGGTTAAAAAAGGTAATTGGTCCTCAACGAAGAAACCTGTGTTGTAATGCTCTTGAAACCATGGATCACTTGTTCATGGACTGTTCTTACGTCCAAGAAGTTTGGAATCTCTTCCTTCACGGCCTTAATGCAACAATGCCATCTCAGACTTCAATGGTTGCTCTATACTCCTCCAGGAAGGAGAGATATCCACAAGCAATCCTAAGCAATTCCCTATGGATTCGAATATGGCAGGCCATCCCCAAGTATGTTTGCTGGAAATTATGGTTGGCCAGAAACGACTGGATATTCAACATCCATCTGCGCCCCCCTTTGATGGTAGAAGTTAAAGCCAACGCTCTCCTCCTTGAAACAGTGGCCCAACAGTCCTTCAAGAAAGAAAATACTCTTCTACCCGAAGAAAAGAAATGGATGGGAACTTATACCTTCAGAGACAGAAATACGATCATGGCTTGACCTTTCGACATTCCAGGATGGAAACTACAAAACTCGGATGCATATTTTCAGGAATGGTGGAGGAAGCAGGGTAAAGCTTCCATTTTTTTTATGGTGCCTCCAAAGGAAACCCCAGGATTGCTGGAGCAGGAGGAGTAATATATTCCCCGGAAGACACAAGAAAAGATAGCTTCAGCTGGGGATTAGGACAGAGAACCAACAATCAAGCATAAATTCTCAGGTTGCTAAAAGTTGGTTAGATAACACGTGAAAACAGATACAGAGAAATACAATTTTTTGGAGACTCTGAAATCCTGATAAAAATTTTAAACACGGATGACCATTTCAGTAATCCAACTCTCAACAACACTCTGCAAAGGCTGCGGTACATGCTGCAAGATTTCTCCTCCTCCCTTTTTTTCCACATCCTTCGTGGATCGAAGAAGGAAGCTGATACCAAAGAAAACATGGGTTGTCTTTTGCCCCAAGGAGCCTGCAACATAAATGATGAAGCACCTTCTTGGATCCCTGTTCCCTGATTTCCAGCTTTGTAAGGAAAGGAAAACACATCTGGGACATGTTGGCTTTTGATCCCTTGTAATGATGGTTGCTTTGGGCTAGGCCCAACTGATATCCAGATAAATAAAATACCCATTTTAGTTTAAAAAAAAGTGCATGTACACACACTTGTTAATAGAAACAAGGCACGTGTGCACCCTTCCCCATGCACCTTTCTCGATGAAAAGGGGCGTGTACATGGTTAGGGTAAAAAAAGTAAGAAAAAAAAACTTATTATATGATTTTGATAAAAAGAGGTATGTACTTGATTTTGATATGGTCCTTATTATGCAAAGACAATTTTATAGCCCAAGCAAGGAATTTCACCAGTAAAGCCAAATCCCAGACCAAATTTAAGCGACGGAAGCAACATAACCTATTTATTCATAACTCTAGCAACATGATGATTGGATAATGTTCAATTATAAAATATATAATATGCATTGTATATAGGCAAAGACAAAGACAAAGACAAATATGATTACAACTTGCCAAGTATAAACAAGGGGATGCAAGGTGCAATTCCATTTCTAAAGCCATTGTTGGATCTAGACACAAGGCCAAAGCTATCAATTCCAAGTCAATATATAGCATTCATTGATCTAGTCAAATACATAGTTCCATACCTAAGAGCAACCTATCCACCAAAATTATAATATGCATATTAATATATATCATATGATGCACTTGATGTCCAAGATCAAGAGTTAGATTCAACATGAACTTTGAAGACACACTTAGCATATTTCATTTGTGATTGTCATTCAAACCCCATCTTAACCCAATAAGTGGTACATAACATGTAAGTATAACTCTTCAACGAAGAATATCTTTCATTCATTGATTTTTAAAGGGTTTTAGCATTTTTTAGAGCAAACACATTGCCCAACTACTTAAAATTATTGACAAGGAATTGTAAATTTAATTCGTTATAAAAATATTAAATTGTCATCAAATTGAACCCTAGATATATCACTAGAGAAAACTAGTTTTTGTTGTTATCACTCTAACCATCATCACAGTACCAAACATTCATAAACACTTTGTCAATGCTCATTTTGACCTCATTGTTGTCATCGTTATTGCATTGGCAACAACGAGATGAGTGAGTTGATCCTTTCTATATGTATTTTTATGTATAATATAAGAAGTATTTTTCAAAAAAGAAAAAATATTTATTCTGAGGCAAGTGCCCACCTCAAGTAAAGTACCTACAACCAAAGTTTTAAAACATGTTGAGGATTTGTGTAAATTAAAGTATCAATTAAGACCAAATGCTAATTTTGGTGCTTTTGTCATATTTCCTTGAGGTTTGTACGAAAATAACTTTGGGGAGGGATGCACATATGACATTGTGAAGGAACTTATAGGGAACCGGCTATCACATGTTAATGAAGTGGGTGTAGAAGTCCAAGGCCACACTTACACCTTACACTGATCAAATATTTGGATGATGTGACCCTTAATCTCAATCTTATCACAAGCTTACTAAAACTGATCAATGCTAATGAAATTTGATTTTCAGTTGGGAAGCCTCTTTGTGTTGGTTCATGTAAAAGTGATATGTAGAGATATCATGAATGTGCTTTCATTGGTGCCTCCAACCATCATTTTTTTTACTAAGGGAATCGATAACTCGTCGAGATTACCTAGGCTAGGCCTAGGTTCAAAGTTGATGACTACCACTATAACCCAAGAGTATATACAACATCCTACAAGCTAGATATATCAATAACTCGTGACTTAGCAAGGGCCGAGACGTCTGGAGACACCCAAATATGGGGGTCCCACTCTAGGAGGGCGCCTACCCTTCTAGCCTCATCACAACAAGCCAATGTCTCATTGGGTTTGATCCTAGGTGGAGAGTGAAATTCACAAATCTCCACCATTAATCGGAACTCATTGACAGTAGCTCCAACCATCATAAACAAGTACAAAGTCAGTCCAAATTAAAATACATTATCAATAAAACCAATTAAGCACCTCCCATCCCTTATCTTTAAAATATACCTATCAACAAAATTAATAGTCTAAAATGGTGATGTAGAGAAAACTTTTAAGAAACTAAATACATAACTAGATTTATAATTTATTTTAATTTACATTATTAATATATTATTTATTCTAACCAATTAAGCACCTCCCATCCCTATCTTTAAAATATACCTATCAACCAAATTAATAGTCTAAAATGGTGATGCGGAGATAACTTTTAAGAAACTAAATACATAATTGGATTTAGAATTTATTTTAATTTACATTATTTATATATTATTTATTCTTCTACATCTTGATTATGAACAAAGTGTTTTTTAAAAAACATGTTGACTTCTAAAATTTTAAGACAATAAAAATTATAAATTCAATAATAAATAGTAAAATGTGTAAACAATTTAAACCATTTATCTTATGGTACATATATAAATGTATATAAAATATGGTTAATAAGATTGTTTTATGATATATTAGATTCTGTCCTTTTATGTTAGATTAAATTTTATTTATATCACTGCGATCTAAAAATTTATAATTTTTTGTATAACAAACAACAAATAATAAACTAAAAATTAAAAACTTATAATAAAGTCTAAATAATATTATCATATTAAAAATGATACAAAATAATGACAGACATCAATTACATCGCTAAAACGTCAACCGCAGCTATATAATGTTATATAACATAGAAACAATAAAATACTAAGCTAATGGGATTGCTTCGTGATGCAAGGTTTAGGCGAAGTGGTTAGTTCGATTTTGACTCTTCATATTAAATTGAATTTGTACTACATTGACATGAAGTGGTAGAATGCATAACTTTTTATATACAAACAAAAAATTAATACTATAAAATTGACATATAAGTCTAAATAACATGTAATGTAAATGTTGACTTGCAAACTAAATCCAAATAACAATGAATTCAAATTTATATAGTAAATTAATAAATATAAATTTTATATACAAAATCAAAACAGAAGTTCCAAACCATACATAGTGTACATGTTGGCATTTAAATTTATAACATTCAATTCAGAAATATAATACAGAAGTTGGCAAACATTGCATTTGAAATGTACCATAACCATGATACCACTTTTACTTATAGATTAAAAAAAAAACTATACTTTATTAGGAAAAATATACAAGACATTACAATCATAACATATATAAAAACCACCATCTCGATAGTACATATCACCAGTAGATAATGTTAGTGAAAAACCCACCAAAAAGAATTATTAGTAATAACACCGGTAACGGAACTATCAAGAACAAACTCTATCAATTGTATATTGCCAGTGAACAAAATCAAAAGTAAAGCCTAACAATAGATAACAACCGTCGTTGAGAAGAACAATGCATATCCAACTCTCAACCAGAAGATAACAACTGTAAGATCCATCACCATTAGAATGATGGCAACTAAAAAGTAAATCTGACTTATGTTACGGCAAGATATAAAAAATATATGTTCAGATCTCCATTAAAACAATCCATAAAAATATATATATAAGTTCGGACCTCCATTATACTAGTCCATAAAAAATGATAATAAAAAGGAAAGCCAAACCCCAAAATATACATTGGTTCAGTCATCATCGGATAAAATCGATGGCTACACAACACACTCATAACTGATGGATCGATATACGATCCTTGTAAACAAAAAATAGAATCACAAAATCCCTCAAAATAAATATGTCCCCGAGGCATCAGAAATGCTTGCTTTGACAACTTGTCTACAACAACATTAAATTCCCTGTAAATATGTTGAGAAGAGATCTCCAATAATTCAGCTTGCAGGCATATAATTTTATTCTTACAACTTTTGAGCACTGCCACCTGTAGATGACAATTTGATAGGGCCCAATCACTAACTGCCTTTGAGTCACCTGCAAATTGTAAGGATGAAATATTTTTGGATCTAGCAAAGAATACTAAACTCCATAAAGCCAACAGTCCACCCTTGGTATTTGTCCCCCCTCCACAGTTTAACTTAATATATAAAAACTTAGAATCGCTCACTTGAAGGACTGCCCTTACCCAACACCTTTGATCATTAATCTGAGAGGCCCCATCAAAGAAACCTTTTGGCCAATCAAATCTAAATCTAGGAGCTTCCTTCATTCTGAGGGGTATCCTTCTCCTTGTGGATCTCCTTATAAGCTACCACAACTTTTACACGGATTCTCGTCACATTCCTTACCCCACCTTCAAAAAGCATGTGATTCCTATGCTTCCACACTTCCCAACAAACATATCAAGGCAATTCTTTCCATAAGAGCACATTATCAGCCCAAAACTTAAAACAAGTAGATAAAGTTTGAAAGGACCAATCCCGAGCAATCTGACAAGCCCCCTTCACAACCTGACAAACCTACCTGGTAAAGGAACAATGTATCAATGAATGTTCCATTATCTCAACCTCATAGTTGTATAAAATACACTAGTTTGGACCAAAAAGCCCCCTTTTAAAAAAATTGTCCCAGGTTAGGATTCTATTCCCCAACGCCAACCAAGCAAAAAGCTTTATTGTCAAAGGCACATTCCACTTCCACAAAGGGCTATACCATCGACACTTCTCAACTTCCATATCAAAGAATAAATCTTCATAGGCTAATTTGGCATTCACCGTACCCGTCTCCTCATTCCAGGACCAAACAAGGGAGTCCTCTTTCCTTGAATGTTAAAAACCACTCCTCTGCAATCCCAACAAATACATGTTCCATTCATCAATAAAAGATCCATGTAAACCCAAATCCTGATCTTATTTCCATCTAGGACCAAAAACAATCCCCCCTGTAGCATAGACCACCTGTCCTAAGGAAAAAAATCCATTTGCATGAAGAAAGGACACCAGCTCCTGAGATAACTTATAGTACAATGCCCCCCCAAGGAGAGGATCTACCCCAATTATAACCAATCACCCATCCCTAGGAACCCAGGTTAACAAATCCTCCACAATGTGAAAATAATTAACCACACAATTCCATATATTAGAAACCCCATTAACCTCTTTATCTTTGGTTCTAATCTACTCCAAAATAGAGCAATCCTTTAAATTTTTTCCCTTTGATCACATTGCTCCACAAACCCTCTGAGAAAAGACTTTGCCATATTAAGTTTTTTGCAAAATGAAAAACATTTGAATGTCCCATCCCACAAGCTATTTTGGTTTGGATAGCTTTTCCCAACTCACCAAATGATACCTTCCTTGCTCTTGTTCCCTGTCCACAAGAAGCTGGAATTTTTATTCTGGATACTGTTTAAAATTGCTCTCGAAATCTTGCACAAAGAAAACCAATAAACAAGAATATTTTGAAGAACAAGTTTTACCAAGATTAGTCCTCCAAGTGTCAACCATCTCCAATACCAATGACTAATCCTCTTATCAACTCTTCTCAGTAACTAGGCCCAATCTTCATAAAGATAGTTGTTTGGTTTAATAAAGTAGCCAAGATATTTCAATCCATCACCAAGGGCAACACTCTGAAAAAGGTGAAAGTTGTCCAATTTGATCTAGCACATCAACCTCTATATCATTTTATAAAAAAATAGACTTTGTCTCACTAATAAGTGTCCATGTAGCCTTAAAAGATTCAAAATATCTTTATAAACTTCCCATTCACAAGATATACCTCTCTCAAAAAACATAACATCATCTACAAACAACATATGTGTTATTCTATTATGCGAGCATACTTTAACTCCTAATAATATTCCAGCTGAAGTCTCGTTTGCTATTAATCTGCTGAGCCCTTCAATGATCAACAACAACGGAAGAGGAGACAATGGAAAACCTTGGCTCGGTTCCCTAGATCCTTGAAAAAATTTCGCAGGAACTCCATTTACCAAAATTGCAAAATTAACAGAGGTCACACAATCCATCACCCAATTTGTAGCTTCTAGACTAAGACCTATATGAAGCAACACCAATCTCAAGAAGACTCTCAATCTACATGGTCATATGCCTTAACCATATCCAATTTTAACACCATAGCCTTCATTTCTCTTTTCTTTATACTATGAAAACATTCTTGAGCAATACCAATGGCATCCATAATCTGTCGATTATCAAGAAATTCAAACTGTTCCTTGGAAAATAATGTTGAAAGCAAAAGTTGCAACCTGCTAGCACTTATCTTCGATATGATCTTGTAAACCATATTACATAAAGTTATTAGCTTGAAACTCTTGAAAGAACCAGGTTTAGAGCATTTTATAATTAGTGCAATAAGGGTGGTGTTCATATCTTCATATTAAGCCTACCTACTATCCTCGACTCCTCCACAACATCTAATAGATCCGACCCCATGAGATAAAAAAACTCTAAGAAAATTTCAACAGTCCACCCATCTGAGCTCGATCTTTTTTATCTGGCGAAACCACTAAAGAACATTTTTAATTTCAACTAAAGTCACTGAGTCATCCACACTCCTACCATCCTCATTAGATAAAAAAACAAGGGTATCCATGAATGACACTCATTTGGTCTGCCACTGATAGGTTCCCTAGATCAACAAATAAATTCTAGAAGTGTTTTCGAGCTTCTATTTCCAACTACTTACCATCGGAGTTGTATAAGTCCCAAATAGTATTTTGGATTCTCTTATTTTCCACAAACTTATGAAAAAATTTAGTGTTGTGGTCTCCTTGTGATAGTAGAATGGCTCGACTCTTAATCCTCCAGGTCTCTTCTTCCACTTTTAGAAACTTTAGTGTCATTTCCTCCAAATTTGTCGACCTTCTCTGATCATGCTCAGTAAAAATACCTTAAACATTATTCCTAAATTCCTTTAACTTCCTTGATTTCATGTATTACTTTCTTTCCTTTTTCCTCAAACTTTGAGAATGTCACTGCATAGTCATGGATTTAAACCCTCAATCTGCTCTTCCAAACATATCAAATCCTCCTTTAAAGACTCTTCCCTCTCTTTCTCCCATCTGCTCACAAATTTCTTAAGTAATTTAAGCTATTTAATCAATCGAAACATGGTCAAACTCTCCTCTATATCAGCCATCGAGCTCTAGGCATCCTTTACCATCTTAATAAATTCATACTCCTTAAGCCACATGCTTGAATTTAAATGGATAGCTAACCCTCTCATCTACAACTTCGATTTGAAGCATAATAGACGCATGATCATATAGAGAGAAGGTTTCCACCCATGAATGATATCTGACCAAGACTTTAGCTAATGCCTCAACCATGAAAAACATGTCGAGTCTTTTAGCCACCCCGACCTCCTATTCCTCCAAGTCGGAGATAGGGGCAGGAAGGACATCAATAAGATCAACATTAAAAAATAATTGACTGAAGAAAAAACCAAGAGCACTACAAGGAAAAGGCCTTGCAGCGGAGGTTACAATGAAGGCTTTTAGTGTTACAAGATTGGTCAAAATTTTCAAAAAAATGTCCACTACAACCTCCACCAATGGTACCGAATGTTTCAGCGGATTTTTTTACATAAATTTATTATAATTAAGAAATTTCGACGGCCAAAGACTTAAGCGGAGGTTTTTTTATCAGTGCACTTCAATGATTAAAGCATACCGGTGCACACCAACACGCAATGCACCGGTGCATTTAAATAACAACAGGCATTGGGGCCCCACCAATTTTTTTAAATCCTCGGTGCTTTATAATAATATACACACCAGTGTTTGTCAATAAATATAGCATCGGTGCGCATAAAATATTTTAACGGAACCGGTGCTTTATAAAGATGTGTGCACCAATGCAGTAAACTAGATATAGCACTAGTGCACATTGAAAAGTACTAGTGCGCTAAGAGAAGAAAAATGCATTGATAGAGTTGATTGGGATGTTGAGTTTCGTTGCATTTTTAAAATTCAACGGTGTGGTCACGATATAATGGTGCCCGTTGTGTTTATGAAGAAAGCATTGGGTCGTAATAATAACAAAGCACCAAGGCATGCGGTGAATATTGTTACACCGATGCATTTTGGGTGTAAATGCATATGTGCTACATGACATCAAACACACCGGTGGAATTAAAATGTTCAAAAGCACCGATATTCATTTTATCTTTAATGAACAATGACCACTCACATCGCACTTGAATATCTATATTTTATTTTTATTTTTTTTAATTCCATTATTCATTATAAATGGAAATATTTTTTAAAACCAACATAGATCCATCTTAAATATGGCTCTATCAAGCACCGATAAGGATCAAATCCACGCATTAAATAGTTAAAATGTAATAACGAAATACTTATTAATTCCAATTTGGAATCATGTTGTAAATGTTGTAAATGCTTACACATTAATCTTACAAATAGACAAAAATTGCATTGATTAATTAATTATGAAGTAAAATAGTTATTTACCTAAATTTAATCATGGAAGTGCCAACTATTTCATGTTGTAAAGTGTAACACATAAATACTACATATATGCAAAACTTGTATGCATTAACTAATTATGAAGTAAAATACTTGCAATTTACCCAAATGTTATATTATTAACTTAATAATACATAACCCAATATATTTTCCATCACGATCTTTCATCTGCCAACTATTCCAATTGGAATCATAAAAGATAACACATAAATCGTATAAATAGGCAAAAATTGTATTCATTCATTGACTATGAAGTAAAATCGGTTATTTACCCAAATTTAATCATCTAAATGCCAACAATTTCATGTTGTAAAATATAACACATAAATCCTACAAATAGGCAAAAGTTGCATTTATTAATTAAATATGAAGTAAAATACTTTCAATTTACCCAATTATTGATTAATTTCGAATTATCACAAAACTGATATATGTTTTATTATTAACTTAGCAATACATAATCCAATATATTTTCCATCACAATCATCCCCATACATGTAAATTATATAAATAGGCAAAAACTGCAGTCATTCAATGATTATAAAGTAAAATAGTTATTCTTAAATATTATTGGAATTGTAATTTGATGCATATTTATATAAATGTATTTTACAATCCAGGCAATTTAAATTTGAGCCTACATGTGCTTGGTTATATTTTTTTATATATATTTAGTTTTTGAGCCGACATGTGAGTGTGATAGACATGACACATCTCATCCACTTTGGGATATAGAAAGCGCCTCTCGGCGCAATAATATTTATATAATTATAATTATAATTTATGCATTTGAATATGATGTTTGGATTAATTTGTTATATTATAAATTTTCAAATTTTTGCATCTATTGCAATATTTAGTCGGCTATCCATATATTTAATCAACGATGTAACATTTCACAATGACATTGGTTAGTGCAATAAACTTTATTTTATTATATATGAATAAGAGGCCCTTTGTCATACAAAATTGGACACCATAAAGTCCACAATAATCAAAATGCTAACATGCATATAATTCTCACACTTATTGGTAACTCGTTGCCTTTCAATTGGGACACTATGTTGAGTACATTATACAAAAATGTCTAATTTTCATAGACAAATATTTCAAAATATACAACAACTTGCATTAACATCCATGTTTTTCTCTTCTTCAGCTTCCATCTACAAACATAAAAATAAAGTGTAATGAGTGTATCTATATTGGTGGGAATATGAAATTAAACTAAATAATATACATGAATGTAAATTGAAAAGCGATGTACCATGGAAAGATTTGAGTCTTGAAAGATACACATTCTTTCAAAACCCAAATCTAATGCCTTCTCTCAACAAGTCCTTTGTTGGCTCCACTCCATACTTTGTTTCCTGCAAGTTGTATACCCCATAGCAAATCATATATTTAATGTAAAGGATTTTGTTGTTCCATTAATTATAAAATGAGAGAAGTAAAACAACATAGATACTTACAAACTCCACAATTAAGTTTTGATACGCCAACATATACTCACAACTCATACTTAACCCAATGTCAATCAATTCTTCTAATGGCTCTTCTTTGTATGTTAACCCCTGTTTGAAGGCATCCAAGGATGGCTAGTGTAAATTAAAAATTAAAAATATAAATATCACAACCAATATGAAATCTTAAGATGTTATAAGGAAATCACAACTACTCACAAACTTTGCTATCAACCCCTTTTTTCCTTGTCGTCTTGCCTCATGCGTTGAATGGGTTCCATTTTGTTTTCTTTTCTGCAACAAAACAATTGAAAATTAATATTTAATGCTAAGTCAATTAATTACATGTACATGATAATAAAAAAATTGGACATACCTAAAGGCATATTTCGGACATCACCTCGTTCATCCTTTCAGATTTTCATAATCTTCTTGAAAATTTAAAATGACATTAAACTATTTTATATTGATACGAAAAATAAATATAGCAAAATTAATCTTAATAAATGAATGTTTTGTAGTAGTAGAAACACATTCTATAAAAACATTTTTAGGAATATTAATTTTTGAATGACCTTTTTTCGTTGTTGTATGTTTTTGTTATTGCAAGTCTGACAAGTCTCAATGACCATTGCTCTAGAAATGCCTCCTGTAGTTTAGATATAACCTGATTCTTTGAATCATTGGATTCATTTATGTATTGTAAGTGGAAAGTACGTCTATACATTATTTCCACTATATCCCTCATAGTTTTATAAAAGCCCCCCCCCCTTTCATCAAATTCCAGCACCGCTTTAGATGGGACAAGGACCAATTCATTATGATTTACGCCTTCCATAATTTGTTTTTTCTTATGATTACATTCCCTTCCATTGCTACCAGTCCCTGCATAACATTCAACATATGTTAATTAGATTGTTTGAAATATATTAGCGAATATTCGTAAGTATAGTATTTACTGAAAATTCAATAAAAAACTCATTTTGATTACTTTCTTATTCACCTTATTCATCCCTCAGCAACTTTTCCATCGAGGTTTTACGCTTTTCTACACTTAGATTGCAAATAATCTTATGGAGCTTCCTCATTTTTGGCTCTGCACGTCACACATAAACCAATACATATTAGTTAAATTTAGATATAATTCAGACATATTATTTCAATACATAATAATATGGTCGCTCCAAACTCCTCCTCGCTAAGTCTCTCTTCTAAAACTATCCCCTCGAAATTTCGCAAAATAATCAAATAGTGATTAACTTTTTTTTTAAACTTTATAGAATTAGGTTTTGAAAAATAAATTCCCGCTCCTTTTTTAGTTTATGGGAAAAAATTCGTCCAATTTTTTATTTTTTGGATATTAGTGTGCTATATATACAAATGCATTGGTGCGTCATAATAGACAAAGCACCATTAAGGTGTGTGTTTGGAAAAATGGTATGCCGGAAATATATGAATGCACCAATGCGCTATGTGTTCCACAACGCACCATATTGGCATAATATAAAAAATTAAAAATAATTATTAAATGACTGTGTGTATTAAAATCATGGCCGTGCAAATTGATGGGTTTTTAAAAAAATTGTGGAGAAATTTCAGAGTGAATCAGAAGTGGATCCTATGTGTTGCGGGTTTGATTGTGCTTAGGGTTACAATCTTCTGTAGATCCTTCTCTCGTTCTATCGACCGCTTTGGTTCACCAACGGATAGAGCAACCATACTCAATGGAGATCGAGGGGGTGAAAGCCCCCTCCTTCAAATCTACTGTCATGGGAGTGTCAAATAGATAGGAGGGTTTCTCTCGAACCTCATTCGCGGCACCTGTGCATCTCATGGACCAGAATCCACCTCCTAATATTGATAAAGGAAAAAGGACAACCAGTGATCCCACCGCTTCACATCCAAATAAGGATTGCACTTGCGAGTTGGGACGTTGCATCCCACAAACTACTTCAGCTACCCAGTATGTGATTAGATTTGATATGGTTGCAGAAAAATCTCGATATATGAGAGATCATGCGTTGATCTGCAAGTTTATGGGGCTTTGGCCCTCGAAACGATATCTAATTAAGTGGATCCACACCTAGTGGAACCTAGAGGCCAGTTCGAGCTACAACTTGGATCTAAGGTATTTTTCACAACACTCTTCCACAACCTCGAAGACAAGCAACAAATCTTCGAAAAATGATACGAACCGTTACACCAAAACCCCAAGATGTTAGTGAAGGCCTCCCACTAGGATCTTAACATGATAACATCCCACCACGCTTCGCGGTCCAGACTTTGGGCTGGATGTGCGCTCGTACGGTGGTGTCCCCTTTGAGCCATAAGAGCCCCGGACGAACACTGCAATGCCGACGTTGCCACCCGCTCTGTGACTCGAACCCGGGTGGAGGCTCTGATACCAAATTATACGAACCGTTACACCAAAACCCCGAGATGTTAGTGAAGGCCGCCCACTAGGATCTTAACATCCCACCACGCTCTGTGGTCCAGAATTTAGGCTGGATGTGTGCCCGTACGGTGGTGTCCCCTTTGAGCCGTACGAGCCCCGAATGAACACTGCAATACCGACGTTGCCACCCGCTCTTTGACTCGAACCTAGGTGGAGGCTCTGATACCAAATGATATAAACCGTTACACCAGAACCCTGAGATGTTAGTGAAGGACTCCCACTAGGATCTTAACAGAAAACAAGTCTTATTTCTTCAATTCTGTGGGTCTTTTCATGAAATTTTGGATGGATCAATTCAACCCCAACAAAGAGGATTTTAAGCATGCTCCGACATGGACCAGGATTTATTTTCTATCGTTATAATTTTGGCTTGAGGAAAAATTGTCTGGGATCTGCAATACCCTAAGTAGATATGTTAAATATGTTGATTCGATGAAGTAAAGAAGGTACACCTCCTATGCGAGGATCTATGTTTATGTGGATATACCTAAACCATTGCTAGGATCCATATCTTTGGAATGTTAGGATGAGGACTAGGTGAAAATAATTGACTATGATCACATCTCTTTTTAATGCTGAAAATGCCATGTGCATGAGCATCTCTTTTGAGATTTCCCTCTTAATGCTCAACCGAAGCCAAACCCTCAAGATCTAGACAAGACAAAGGATGGATTCACTTAGGTGCAGTTCAAATGAATATCAGAAAAAACCTAAGGCACCAGCCCAAGAAACTCCTTCTACCAGTAATCCTTTTGAGATCCTTGGCAAACAGACTATTGAAACTGCCATGGATCAAGGAAATCCCAATGAAACAACTGGTCCAAAGCTAGCTCCTCCTAAGCCTCGTGCATCTCCCAAAGCCCCTGTTGTAGCTGCTTCATGCATTGAAGAGGAAGAAATCATGGATGTCGATCTCAACGAGCAAGAATTTGATGGAATTGATCTTGTCCGACTGGAGGATACATACTGTAAATAATAGTTTCTTTCCTTACCTCTAGAGAAGTTGTAAAAAGTGCATAAGGCTTACATGATATCCCAATGGGGGCAGTGGGTGCAGTAGTGTGATCTAGCCTGGGGCTTGGTATCCATAAAAATCCACTGAAAGATCAGTGCAACGGTCTCAATGACAATAAAAAGCTAGGTTGGAAGTCTACCCAACAACTAATCAAGGAGCTAAGTAGTTTAATGGTAGGTTCGGGACAAATCCAAGTGATTACGAGTAGTTTTCTACCCCTCTCCCCAAAAAATTTCCAAAGAATATAGTCTCTTGGAACATTTAGGGTTTGAACAGAAGGAGCAAGCAACGAATCCTTCAAAAGTAGATTATGAAAGAGAATCCTTATATTATCCTCTAGGAAACAAAATGTGAAGGGACGCCCTCACTTCCTCTGCCTTATTTTCCATCCTGGTCAATGGGACGCCCTCTACCCCCTTCTCCCCTTCAAGAGGTATCTTCTAGGGTGACCCTATGTTGCCCTTCCTTTTCATCATCATGGTTGAAGGTTTAAGTCATTATATCAAAGCTGCCATTATTGATGGCTCCCTCAAGGTCTTTTCGATTCATGACATTAATCCCGCCCTCTCCCATAGCCAATTTGTGGATGATACACTATTGTTGAGCACCCCAATTGATAGAGGCGCAAGACTCATTCGCAATATTCTTCATGATTTTAGCAATGCCTCTAGCACCTCTATTAATGTTGCAAAATATCTAATTTTCTTCTTCAACACTCCTAGAGTTGTTTAATATTTCATCTTCAGATTCCTTGGCTTTAGCATGGGCCCCCTTCTGTCCAAATATCTTGGTATCCCCCTCATTGAAAATTCTTTACACAATAGCTCTAGGGACAACTTATTGCTGCTCTTGAGAAGCATATGTCCCTATGGAATTTTCGATCACTTAATCTTCAAGTCCACCACATTCTTCTTAAATCGGTGCTTCAGGCCATTCCAATCTACCTCTATTATGCCCTTGCGGCCCCAAAAAGGATCATTAAATCTATCGAAAATATGCAAAGGAGGTTTCTATGGAAAGGATGTAATGAAGGTCGGAAATGGGCCCTAATCAATTGGGAGAAGTTATGCAAGTCCAAGATGGGAGGTGGTTTGGGCCTAAGGGATCCTCAAATGCTTAACCAAGTGCCCAGTTCTAAAATCTAGTGGAGATGCATTAAGAATCAGAATGAACTATGGGATACATTGTGGAGGATCAAATATACCACAGACCTACAGGAGAATAATCTAATTCGATGGAATAATAGATTGGAGGGATAATTTATTTGGAATGTTGCGTAAGGCAATCCGACACTCATTCAAGATCATGCTTTTTGGGAAATTCGGGATAGATGCACTATGCGTTTTTGGGTTGAATCATGGCAGTAATTTCCTCCCCTTAATCAAAAACCTAGTCTTAATGCTATTCCGGCCAGTCTTCCTCGCTTTGAGGATTCAATGGTTGATCAACTCTTGAAGGAGCCAAGCGATAAATCAATGCAGAGAGCTTGGAAACCAATGTATGCAAATATACTAATCTCGGAGGAAATTGATCTAAACTCCTAGCATGAAATGTTAGAATTCAAAAAAATAAGAATCAAACATGGCCTTGACATTCTTCATTGGGGGGCATCTTCCTATTGGAACCTTCACCACCAAGGAAGCTTATTCCATCCAAGCGTATTTTTATCTTCTACCTCAGGATGACATCTAGAAGCATATTTGGACTTTAGATTTATGGACCAAAGTTAGCACGTTCCTCTGGCTCACAGCTCATAACAGTATTCTTACATGGGACAATCTACGAAAGTGAAAATTTATTGGCCCCTCCATCTGCTATATTTGCAGAGATCATGAAGAAACCATGGAGCACCTTTTGAATCAATGCAATTATAATTCTCAGATTTGGGACCTGTTGGCTCAAGTAATGTGCTCTTTAGATCGTAACATGAACAACATACCTACCACCTTGGCCCGATGGCATGTTACTGCTTATAAAAATCCTATCCTCAACCAAATCTTGCAGTTACTCCATGTTCTCACTTTGTGGCATATCTGGAAAGAATGTAATCACATAATTTTCCACTCTAAATAACTTGATGTGAGTCTTATGTGGCATGAAATAAAGGCCTCCATCTTAGAGACCATCAAAATAAAAAAATGGACTGAAGAGGACTTCAAGTGCCAGACGAAAGAACAACTCATCCTTTCTCAGTGGTTCCTCAATCCTCCGGCTAATGTTGTTTCACCTACGTTCAGGTCCCCCAATTCGATTAGCCCTAAAAAATGATAGCTTCCCCCATAAGGATTCATCAAAATGAATTTCAATGGAGCCTCTAAGGGGAACCCGGGACCAACAAACTTTGGTGTGGTGTTTAGATATGATCGAGGATGCATCCTCCAGATTCTTGCAGGGAGCATTTGTCATGACACTAATAATGTGGCCGAACTTAGGGCCTTGATGAGAGGTATTCAAACTGCTTTGCAATATAATTGCTTCCAACTCATCATTGAAGGAGATTCCCATATAATGTTGAATCTATTTTTCAAACTAAATAATGGTTCTTGCCTCGAGAAAATTTCTCCAAGTTGGCGGATGCTTGCTCATATTGATATTCTTTAATCGCTCCTCAATATTTGCTTAGTGTTGATCCCCTTGCATGTGAAAAGAGAGGCCAACCAAATTGCAGACAAGCTAGCAAACATTGGAGTAAATCAAAATTCTGTTGATTTGGATTGTTTGGCTTATCATAATACGAAAAACTAGATTCTACAGGAACGCATCACTCTTGCAACTCAGATCGATATATCCCCAGATGGGGTGTCATGCAGATGGTGAGGAGGGCTACGTGGAAGATGGTGTGGAGGGTCAAATGGTGGTGCATCCTCCCACACCAAGCTGTGCTTCAAAGGCTATTTAATGCGACGTATATGATCCTTTTAAATTAGGATCCTCTTAGACTCATTCTCAAAGAGAGAATCTTCTGCCACATGCTCCTTTGTTCCTTTATGTGGTAAGCGTAGTTAATCCTTCACTAAATAGACACGATAGCCCTCAATGTAAGTGGTGCTTCATGACAGGTGATTTCCAGGATATTCCCTTTGGATATGATTGTGCACTTATCGCTTTGGTAGATTGATTTATTTTTCGATTATGGCAGGCCTCCAACTCTTACTATTTGTTTTCCTCTGTCTCTCTCTTTGTTTTCGGTGACTTGTGGTGTTCAATTATGCTTGTTTTGGCTTCAAGGCATGGCTAAGCTTTGGCTTAGGGGGAGTTCCCATCATGCCCGGGGTGGTTGTGTTCGGGCTCTGCATGTTCCCCGTTCTCCCACAGCCTCAGGATTGTCCTCTGTTCACTTTTTGTTGGTGGACATGGTTGATAGTAGAGAGGAGGTTGCTTCTCCTAGAATGGAGGCAATGCCCGACAATTGGAGATTCCTTGTCGAATGGTACGATGACTGTGACCGCTCCTTGGGTTTGAAGAAAATATGACGCCTCACCTCTCGTCTCCATAAAGCAATCCTTATTTGCATGCCAATGACTTTGTGAATCCTTCTCAGTCTCAATGTGAACTAATTGATGAACCTCTAAGATTCTATTCTAATAAGAATGCGACCGTGGTCTAGGAATTGTGTGATATGGTCTTTAACAATCGTTGTATTATGGATTGGAACTCATGGACATAAAGCTTTCTTTTGTTACCTCGTTACTCTCTAGCCAAGGACGCAGTTCTCCTCGACTGGAAATTGTGAACCATGACACCATAATTCTGCAGGATGTCGTTCCTACTTGCACTCACTATGATGACCATCCCCAGGTGGATAACAAACAACTCTCATGTTAAGCTTTGTGTCCTTGTCTTCGAGATTATGTTTTGTATCTTTACATTTTTGTTATGTATTGGGTTCTCAGTCTTTCTCGGCTAGCCTTAAGGGAAAGTTTTGTAAACTTTTATGCTATATGTAAGAACTTGGGCAGTGATGGAATGTTTAGTTATTATGGAATTTTTTTATCATGACTTCGTAGGGAAGGCCACCGGCCTCTTCCATAGCTATGTATCCTCTTTGTTTCCAAAATAATATAAAGTTCTCTTACTTACAAAAAAAAAATCATGGCTGCACCGGTGCGCTCCAATATACTAAGTGCACCGTTGCCAATAATATTGAGAATTGCATAGGTAAATATCCGCTATCTACCCTGGATGTAGGTGACTTGCCCGCTAGCATGGAGGATTCCACGGTGGCCTCACCCCCCTACCACGTGGAGTTTGCTCGATCCTCACCCCATGCGCATTAATAGGGCCTCGCTTCGATGTGAACAACCATTATGTCATCGGTCATTTGAGCCTCCTTTAGAGTTGGCTTTGGTACCTATATTTCATTCCTCCCCCCGCATGAATTAATGGCCTATGCAGACGCTGGTTTAAGGCCCTTAGGCCAAAATTATTGCCATATTCAACCTCCGAGTAGTGGAATTACTGGTGGGGTTCATTCTCAACTTTTGGATGGTCGCTTGCTCATAGCTTGGGTCTGGTTTTCTTGCATGCACACTCGGCTCTACTTTGGTTCTATTGCCCTTGGGATTTTCTCAACGCCCCCTAGATTTTCTCCGAGAATAACAATAATCGTTGGTTAATAGTACAGTCAGTAGAAATGTCCCACAAGCTTCGTGCGACTCCTCGTCGAGGTGGTGGTGGCCGCAAAAATCTGGGAAATCTTTTTCGGGGAAGGGTCAATTTCACCGGTTATGATAATTCAATCCCTGAGCATATGAGAACGATGATTGACGATTGGGAGGAGGAATTAGTGTTGCAACAACTGGTAACTCAAAGGACTCAGGTCAGGCGTAGGCATTTCTAGATGGTTAAGAACATGTTGGAAAATATTCTCTTGCAAGCTCAGGAGCCTCTACAAGGGAATGACCCGCCTCCTCCTCCCCCTCCAGCTCTTGTTTTGCACTCTTCCTCTTCTCCTGCTTCCTCACAGGCCTCCAAGCCTGTGGAGAACAAGAATACTCAGCTTGACAAGTGTCATGTTTAACCTGAGGATTACACCAACGACCATAAGCACAAACGGGTGGAGCACATCGGTCCATCAATTCCATCCTCCTTTAGGAAGACTGAACCGCTGCCAGCAAAGGAATCCAATGAGACCTCATCAAACTCTGACGCCAAGGTAGCCAAAAACAACTCTACACGTTCAGGTGACAGGAAAGTCAATGCTTTCTCTTCTAGTTCTGGAGATTATTGCTGCCCCATTATAGAGGAGAAGATTGAAGAAGCAAACACCACCGGCATCTCCAAGTAATTATGTGTCTTTGTCTTGTTCTATGCCACCATCAGGTCTGAATTCCGTTCTGTTTTGGGACTACAAGTTTTTTTGGTTTAATGGTTATTGCCCATGTTAGAAGTCGTTCCAGGCTCTTTTGTAATAGGTCTAGTCCAGTCTTATTAGCAGTTTTTTGAAATTTCATCTATGAACTGTACACTGGTCAAAATCTAGACTATAAGCTTATTTATGGGTAGGTCTCCGAGGGCCATAGTTTAAGGTTTTTGCTCCATGAGAGGCCTTCGAGTGCTCTCAGAATTCTTGTTTATCTTGTGCATGTAATATTTTTTGTACTTTAATATAAATTCCTTCTGCAGCTTAAAAAAAAACTATCCGCTATCTAATATAGCGTATATTTTTATTTTGCGGGCTGTTTTTTAGAGGTTCCAACATGACGCATACATGGTTTAGCCACACCGATGCGCACAATTACTCAGGACGCACTAGTATTGATATATTATTATGGCGCATTGGAATAATTAAAAAGCCCTATGAATGTTTGCTCGAACTTAAAATGATATAATCATCTCAAATGTTTAAAAGATTCAACCACTTTAATTACAATACTTCATAGTATACATATGCTGCTTAAACTCACCTTATTCTTAAAAAATGGTTTCAAAACTATATTGGAAGTTAGATTGTGATATGGTTCTCAAAATTTATTTTAGGATTGTAGACATGTATTGATTGCTAATTTGGCTCAAATGTAGGGAGAAAATGTTAAAATATAAAATGGTCAATTCTTCAAATTCCAGTTCACTCCATATAGTTCAAAGTTTAATGAGTTATCCCTTTTCATCTCCAGTAAGTTTAGATTTCATTTATATTTTGATTATATAATTGAATTTATGTTATTTATCCATGTGAATCTAAATAACAATGAATTGAATTTTGCATGATACTGATTCCGAATTGAGTTCGGATGCACAAAATATTCCACTAGTTGAAAATCATTGCAAGCTCTTATCAAGAGCAAGATACCACAAGCAATTGGTAAATGAAAATGGACAACCGCTTTACCCCACCAATTGTAACATGCCATATTCCAGCCACAATATTGGGTCATCGACAGTAATTCATTGTAAGATGGATCTCTTTTATGACCCCCCCAGTAGTATGTGGTTGTTCAAAAAATCAAGGGTTAAAGGAGAACCCTCGACGTGTCACACTCACCCATTATACCAATGATTGACTACCCAATGTTGATGGTCTAATATCCCCTACTGGAGTAAAAAATACAATAATTGATATAGAAAAGACACGTAGGAACACTTTCCTATGCTCATTTTTGGAAAAGTTGGAAGCCAAAACAACTATGTTTCATATTAACTTGACAAACCCCTCAACTTATGTTCAGTCAACTGAAAGTTCTAGTGATCCAAAGTATGATATCAATACCACCCAAAACAACTATACTAGGAGATCCAAAAAAATTCATGAGTTGAGAGCAAAAATGTCCAAGTAGACACCAAGGTCGGTCCAATTGTTGGAGGGTAGAGATGACTTCTCTCTTTCCGTCAATGTGCAAAGTAAATATCAAACTTGTTACAACGGCACTTTGTATGATCCTTGGACATCATCTCTACCTGTGCCTAATGTTGGAACCAAATTCTCCTTTTGTGGTAATAGTTTTATGATTTTCAAGTCTAAAATATTTGCTACAAATCTTGGGTTGTTTATCCTTTCACATGTACTTGTTCCTTCCAAACAGTTAGTAGCAATTATGCCATTTTGAGGTCCGATCTATTGTCGTTCGAATTACTTGAATATCGTTAAATACAAACATAACATCTCCATGTATAGTAGTATGCGGATGAATGGTTATTTTTTTGAAACTTTAACAGGAAGAACTTGTTATATATAGATGGTTGTCCATGCACTCATGGGAACATTGCAAGGTTTATAAATAGTTCTAGGTACTCTTTATTTTACGCAAATTGTTCATTTGAGGAACACTTCAATGACCATGAGTTCTTTATGAAAAGGAAAGGATCTAAATTTGTTGTTGTGCATGCAATATGTGGTTTGTCTCCTGGTGACGAGTTGTTAACAAACTATAACTTTTGAAGACCACCAATTTCTCATCAGAGACACCTTGCATTGGGACTACCTTTAAATGTCCCCTTGGGGCGTAAGACAAAAACATTGATTAATTGTATTTTTTTTTTTAATTTTCAATGGGATTGATGTAAATATATTGCTCAATTTGAACTTTTGTTTTATAAATTGTTTGCAGTTGAACATTTACTATTGGAAAAAAATCTCATGCTTCTATAATAATTGTTTGGTATAATGTTGGAACATGCCAAGTGCATTGTGCTTACTAATATCATCGATGTAATGTTCAATATTTTTGAAATTAGGATTCTAGTGATGAGTGACTTGTCTACCATATTTTGTTGCACCCCACTACAATGTCAAATCATGAGAAGGTTGCAAAAAGAGCACAACTTGGAGAGGAATCATGCCAAGCATGGTTGAATCAACCACCTATTCAATTCCCACTACGTCCAGACTCACCAATTAGGAATGGCTACAGTAATAGTAGTTCTTCACATGTTGGCAATGGAGGCAATGAAATGCAGGTTGGTATGGATGAGTTCTTACGACATACAAGTGCCATGGACGTAATGTTGTTAGATGCATTCCAGGACAATGAGCCAGGGGATGATGCTTATATCACCCATACATTTTTTCCAAATCCTTAAGTCGGCTTCCACCACCCTCTCTTTGGACCTGTCCAGTCATATTCTACCCACCTAAGGACAACAGTGTTACTATACAACTTGAAAGCAATGTATGCCATGTCAAATGGGTGTTTCTTGACACTTTCGAGGTAACTGACCATCAAGTCCCTTATATTTTGAGGAATATTGTCACAAAATCAACATTGAGAATGGTCAATTTTATGAACATTAAATGAGATTGTACATTTTTATTGCTCACTAATTGTAGGTTATTAAAAATAAGTTACTTTTGAGTGATAATGTCTTTCTTGGAAGCTGTGAAGAGGAAAGAGAAATGTTGAAAATGTTGGGTGTTGAGTACATATCATATCATGCGTGTCTAAATGATTGTATTCTATATAGAGACGAATATGCAGACAAAGAGATGTGTCCAAAATGTGGGCATGACATGTATCATAAATCAAGAAACAAGGGTAAAGCACATGGTTCTCCTCATAAGATATTGAGGCACATGCCTATAATACCAAGGATTCAAAGGTTCTTTCATGGCAAATAATTATCTATGTTGCAGGGATGGCATGCCTTGTACCGAAGTGAGTTAGGAGTTATGCAAATCCCAATAGATTCAATAGCCATGAAGGATATAAAGGATACATGACTCGATAAATTCAAGGATGAAGTACGAATCCTTCGATTGAGCATAGCCATGGATGTCGTCAACCCATATTCCCTCCAAAACACCAACTATTCTATTTGGTTTGTACTAGTGATCAATAACAATATTCCCCCATGGTTGTCCGTGAAGAATGAACATCTTATGCTAGCTCTTATAGTCTTAGGTAGAATACAAATGAAGAATATGAATGTTTACCTACAACCATTGATCGATGAATCGAAGGAATTGTAGGAAGGGATACAAGTATATGATGTATCAAGACCCATCCCAACATAAAGGATATTTACGTTGTATGGAATATGTGTGTACACCACACATGATTATTTGGGATTAGGAGTTTTCTCTCGTAAACATGTTTTTTATTATTATCATATTTGTAATAATATGTTTTGGTATATTTAATTCTCTATGAATGTATTGATCTTGAACACTGACATGCTTTGTATACCATAACACTACAGGTCTTGTAACAAAAGGTATCATGGATGTAAATGCCTTGGACCTTCTATAAATGATAGGTGGTCCAACCACCTACAAAAGTTGGTGTACGACTGATCGAGGGTATTTCTCTCAAAAGACCACCCTTATAGAAGAGCAACATTTGCTTTCAATGGTAAACCAGAGAGAACCCAAAGGCCTAAAATAATGTTATTGACTCATTGGATCAGGGCATATGATAGAGAAAAGGTGAAGGAAGTTGCATAAATGTTCGATTCAAATGGGGAACCTATGTTTAATGATATTGAATTCTTCAACACCCATGTTGAGAAAATGCCCATTGGGATGAAAAGAAATTTTGTAATTTATGAGCTCCCATATTGGGAGCATCTTAAGTTTGTCCACTTACTATATCTGATGCATATATTTAAAAATATTTCATCTTCTTTATGGAGGCACGTATCATCAAAACATTGTGACAAAGGAGCATTGACCAAGACAATAAAATAGAGGATAGGTTGGCCTCTCTTGGTCATTTAAAGAAGGTGATGTCCCATCGGTTTTGAAGAAAGATGATCTTTCTTTGGACAATGAAGTTATATTGGGTGTGAAGGTGCCTTTTTTTATGGGTCTACTCTACGACACTGCTTCACCGTAGATGAACATTTTTCGGGTTTGGAATTACATGATCATCTGAACCTTCTAAGGGTACGTATGTAAAAAAATGTTTTCTTTTTTCTTTTTATCCTTTACCTCACAAGTTAAAACACAATTAATTTTTTTATGTCTTCACTTTGTAGTGTCATTAACCTTTGCTCGTGCGTGGATGTGTGAACCATGACTTTCCGAAGGACCTGTGGTGTGCCATATCTAAACTATCTGCATTTGTATGGTGTATCACATCAAAGGATATCCACATGGCTAGGATTCCATGGTGGTGTCAAGAGATAGCTGAGATTGTTTGTATGTTTGAGAAGGAATTGACGATGAGTTTCATGGACTTGCGGGTTCATCTTCTAATTCACCTAGTTGATGATGTTGAATTAGTTGGGGTGGCCTCATGTTGTTGGATGTTCTCCTTAGCTAGGTACATGAAAAAATTGAAGGGATTTGTTCGACAAAGGGAAAAACCTGAGGGGTCTATGGAATAGGGGTACATAGTATATGAGTATTTCAATTATGCTAGTGATTACATCAAGAAAATTGACCACACACTAGGCGTAGTGATTTGGGATGCCAAACGCGATGAGGACAAAGGGGAAGGGGAGCTACTCCAAACGAACGGAAAAAAGTGCATGATAAAGAGTAAGCCACTTATATTGATCACATTTCTACATGGTAACTATTTACAATGAACTTCATAATATATATTTGATCTCATATGTATTATATGTCGATTTGATTTCATGAATACAACAACGAATTCATAAATTCATGCCATCAATAAATTCATTCTTTACAACATGGAGGCAACACAGTCGTGGGTCGCATTATATGAAGAGAAGAGGAGGAAATGGGACATTGACAGGAGATAATTAAGATGGTTAAACGGAAGAATCATGCCTTATCCCGATCATTCAAAAGAAAATATGCCAATGATCTGTCCCAATAGTTGGGTTGCTTACCAAGTTAGAGAGAAATATAGTGCATATGCTCGTTACCTTCCTGTTGAAGAGGATGCACTAAGCATAGGGATTGGGTGCAACAACTTGGTAATAATATATTTTTGTACATTTTTAGTTTTATAATGCACATTTGAATTATAGCATCTATACTTTATATATTAATGGTCAGGTTATTATACATATGACATCGTCATTTGTTCACTTTTTTACAGGTGCATTTGTTCCCATCTATGTGAGCATACAAGCATCATTTGCGCACCGAGGATGTCGATGATGGATGTGCCACACAATACCGTGGAAAGGAAGTCGAGTTCGACCAATATAGCCATGCTAGCAACCACGATCAAAACCTAATAGGGGTAAGTTGGGTTAGTCAGAAATATACAAGGATCATTCAAGTGGAATTCTCATATTTCCAATGCATTATTTTTAGGTGCAAGTGGTGGGACACCTTAGACCAAAATAATGTAAAGGAAGATCGTGATAGTGGGATGATATGTATCAACTCTAAAAAGGCGTGGGATGAAACCAATGAATCTTATGTTTTCCCAAAACATTGCAACCAATTTTTTGTTTACACATGTGTTGGATAGGGATTGGTGTTCGTATTAAGACACGAACCTAGAACCAAACATATTTTTGAGAACAACAGTGCTATCATGCCAAGCGAGGAAGATAATCAGGTTGATGACAACGAAGGGTGATATGCACATGTTTTATTTCATCATTTACAATGTTGATGTATCATTTTATTATTGTTATATTTTATTCTCTAACTATATTGTTTATTTTTCATCTTATGATGGTGGAAATGGAAAGTTAATTACTAGATGTTTGTAAACAATATTAGTTGGTTAACAACCAATCCGATGTGAAATGTGTTTGTCTATCGAGTAATTTGTGGTTGTATGGAATGATTGATTGAAAAATAATTTTATTTTACTTGAAGGTATTTATATGTCATTGCTTATTTAGTATAAATTATTAGAATTATTGTGGCACCATTATTCTGGCATGACGATATTGAAAACATATAGGTCACAGTATATCATATGTGTGTCAATATTTAATATGAATTTCTAACAATATGGAAATAGTAATTTTATACTAATTATGTTAATATTAACTAGTAAGTAATAAACAAATTTTGATATTATTTCGAAATGTATAGTTCATCTACAACTTAATTACACTTAAAAAGGACATCTATAATGTGTGAATGCATTTTATTTATTTGTTAAGTAACACTAACACACTCTATCATTAGATTTCAATCTATTAATTTACATAATATTAATGCATTAGCTAATCACAAAACGACTTTCAAATTTTAACAATGCAATCACATTAGAGTTTTGCTAAATCAAGTTATTTATAACAATTCACCAACCCATCGTCACTAGCATTATTAATTCTTTAGCATGACATGAGGGATATTCATGACCAATCTCCTTGCATATTGAAGGGAAGCGTGTACCTAGAGTCTTGACCCTAATCTACGCCCATATAATAGTCTATTCTAGACAAACTCTTTAATGGGTTTCTACATGGCAAATATAGTCAGAATTATTCATCTAGTCAACCTTAATTCATATTTGGCATTTAGCCCCATAAGAAGACATGCACTCTCCAGACTATGCCTTTTTGACAATTTGATGCATAATAAACTTATACCCAAGAAGAGTATACATCCATGTAACCACCAAGTGTTCTCTCCATTCTAGTAATAAATTAATAGAGTCCTCATATCATTTTGACAACAAAATTTGGCCATAATGACATCACTATTTTATTGAACTAATCATATACTTCTTTTATCCTCATATAAAGCTTAAATGTAATAATCAATCGCCAAGTGCACATTATTTGTAATATTTGCATTAAGCAAATGTACCCTATTTATAGCATCTTTTTTTACATCTATGTTAATAAAATCAAGAAATGTTTAAAAGAGGATGGCTACATTGAAATTAAAATGGCTAGACTTATTGTCATAATTCATAGATTACATTATTATTTTTATATTTTAAACTTTTAAATCTCTTCATGAACTAGAACATGAACCTTCTCAATCGTTTTACAAATTTTATAAACTTAACATTAAGATGGATAAAATCAAGATTATGATAATTAAACCTAAGAGAAAAAATATAATCTTATTTTATATGGTGGTAACACCCTAAATAGGCATCAATTTAAATCAATAGTGAAATCATTAATAGAAGGAACATGGATACTACAAATATTTTATAAATCCTAAATTTTCAATGATGAAAACTATTTTTCCAATTTTATGTGCATAAAGAACAAAATTAATAATGTCAAAACTATAACCAATGGGACTCATAACCTCCATGATGAAACTACTCAATAATTTAACCAAAAACAATAGATTGGGATGATTGATTTTGTAAAATTTGTGATAAATAGGAGGTGAAGAAATAACATAATTTCCTTTTCACATGGCCCACATTTAATAATGTAATCAAAATCTTTACTTAGTTTTATATCTCAGTTTCTCTTTCTCCTTACCAAAAGCAGCATGAACTTGGTGTTTCCATTTCTTATTGACCTATGTATTTTGTTATTGCAAAATTGTTATTGTAAGAGTATTGTGTCACTGTACACTTGTAATTGAAACTGAAATTTGTAAATTTGCAAGTTTGTATTTTGTAATTGTAATTTTGCATTTTCGTAAATTATTTTGTAATTTTGCAATTTTGTAAGTTATTTTGTAATTTGTAAATTAATTTGGAAACATAAATGCAAATTTGTAATTGTAATTTTCCGAGTTCTGATTGTTAATGTAATTGCAATTTGTGATTGTAAATTTGTAGTTGTAATTATCCAATTTGTAATTTGTAATTTGTAAATCTAATTAGTAATTTCTTACTGTAATAATTGTAATTGTTATTTGTAGTTGTGAAATTGTAATAATGATTGTAAATTGTAATTATAGTTGAGATTGTAACTTGCAATTATAAATGAGACTGTGCACAATTTGTAATTATAACAACATCTAATATAAAATACATCAACATAAATAAATAAATAAATAAATAAAATTGCATCAAACACATGAACCATACTCATTGATATAAACAAAATACATCATACACATGGAGATAAATATCATAAAATAATTTTACAGTCCATTGAGTTCATAAAAAAAAGTCTATATATATACATAATACTAAAAAACAGTGCAATGTGATCATCAAATCAATGCCCACCACCACCATCAACTAACATCATGTAACGTACCATCACCATCATCATCATTATCATCATCATCATCATCATGACCACCTGACAACATAAACATAATTTAACATAACCATCACACATACATGACAGACATCATCTAACATACACATCTATCATCACCTATCAAACATAAGCACCGTGTTACATACACATAAAAAACTAGCTAACATAATCTAACATACACATCAAACATCACCTGACATACACATGTAAACATTACCTACCATCACCTAACATATACATTTAACAAATTTAAACATCATGTAACACACAAATTTAATAATAATATCTAATAAAACACAAGATGCATTATCTAACATACTAACCATCACACACATCTAACAAACAACATCTAACATACCCATCTATCAAACACACCTAGAAAACATATCTAACCTGACCTAACATACACATCACCATCAACATCAACATCAATATCGACTATTTGAAATGCAATATATATATATATATATATATATATATATTGTCATGTCCCCATCTTGACCCTATTACATTAAAATGTAAATGATGTAATATTGCTATAAAATCATGGTGAGGAGCTCAAGGCGAAGGCCCCGCCATCGATTTATTGATGCATATGGTTTACGTGCTAGCCAGGCACATTGGAATTGTAAATATGCATTTTAATATAAATACCCACAACTAGCTATGCAATGCAACAACAGATGGGGGCATGATATTTACAAGGAATTGTGAGGGAAATATTCAAACCCTTGAGCCAATGAAGTCAGGCCAAGTGTCAATGAGAGAACCCATCAACCATCAACTACCCATGTTGACTTTGGTGCCCAATCATTCATTTCTCCCAAGAGTTGGGTGAAGTAGTTAATGCCTTGGGGATTGGGGAGGTATGGCTGTCCAAATTCGAGTATAGGCAAGCCACCCTCATGGAAAATCGTGTTTCTCCTTCTTGGGCAAGAAAACACCCACAAATTGCCTTCCCAAGCCATTATTCATGATCAGTTTTGCCTCTCTCACGTTTTTGGAACTGCCTGCGCGTTTTTCAGCCATGTTTTTCTGGTTTCTCTGAGTCTTCTAGCTGGGAGGAGGGCGTTTTTGTGTTGCAGACATGTTGGGAGTTGCCTGGGTGTCTTTCTCCACTGATTTCCTCCCTTTTGGCATTGTTGGGAACTCGTTTTTGTATCACATACCTGTTGGGAAGGAGAGAGCATGATTTGGGGGTTGTAGAGACCATTGCGGCTCTTTGAATGCCCATGGACGTTTTCTGAAGACGAAATTGCCTTCCCAGGGTTGTTTTCCCCATTTCTCACTTCGTTTTTGGTTTCCCACGTCTTCCATTCATACCCAACACTTGGGATTTTGCTGTTATGTGTATCCATGCCCAGTTTATGAGTTTTCTATGTGTAGGAGATTGTTGGGGTTGAAATGGGTTTCCATTTTTTTGGCTTGAGCTTGAGTGGAAGCATCCACAAATGAAGAGGGTTCAGATTTAGCCTGTTAAACCCAGCTGTGGACTGGCTTGGCTTAAATGCAAATGATTATTTGGCTGTGTATGAACTTGAGAGTCCCCTTTTCCTTGTAGATATCATGCCCAGCTCGGGGGTGGTCTTTGAGTGCTGAAATAATACAGGCTAGGCAAAGACCCACGGTTGGGAGGAATGTTGCAGCGACATAGCTAGTTGTGTGGGACAATTGCACAACAAAGATAAGTGTTTTCTATCTATGTGTTTTGCCTCTGAAGTGTTTAAATTAAATGACTGTTATTGATATATTGAATGCATATGAGATTATGTGTGTGGATGAATTATCTCCGCTGTGCATGTTTGTTGAACTTACATCTGCACACATGGGTTTTTAATTGTATGAATTTAGTGAATGTATGAGTTTGTTAAAAAAGCCCCCTAGATTGGCTTCATGCTCCCTCCCTTTCCTTGGAATAGATGGGTGGGTATGTGACAGATGGTATCAGAGCTTAAGGTTCAACACTACGGCTGTTGGGCCCTTCATAGAAATATAAATCATTGTGTGTACATGTATTTTGTATTTGGAATTAAAATGCATTAAAGAAACCTGAAGATCTCATGGATTCTAATTGATTAGGATGGGAAGTCGTTTCCATGAATGTTTTGGGGATTATTTCAAAAACTGCTTGCATTGATTCCATTCTATGAAATTGAGGAAGGAGGGAGAAAATCCCTTCTCAGGTTGAATGCTTACTTACACTGTTTCTAATGCAGTAGCATTCTGTTTTTGTATTTGTTGATTGCCCCATGAATGAGAGAAGGAGGCGCAACCTCTTGTTATCCTTATACTATTTTGCTGTTTTATTTTGGCATAGCAGAGGTGCAAGTTCTTGGCATTCTTTTACTGTCTTATGTGAGTTTGATCTGTAAGTAGCTCACCTCTGTAAGGAAACGAAGCAAATATTTCCAGAAAAATTCTAATTGTTTTTGAAAAACTGAAAATTTTCGAAGTATCTGCTGCTAAGGCTGCGACGATGGAATTAACGATAAGTTTTGCGCGTGGCGGCGGCAATTTTAACTTTAAAATCTACGATGCGCGCGGCGAAAGTAATGTTAAATTCTATGACACTGGCGGCAGATCTAAGCTTAAAATTTGTGCGCGACGACAATTTTAGGTTTAAAAGTTGCGATGGAGGCTTGTGCGCGGCGGCGATTTTAGCCTTAAAACCTGCGACGCGGTTGCGGCAACGAAGGCTTGCGGGTGCAGAAGTTAAGGTTATCTTTTGCGACACAGTCGGCAGAGAATCTGATAATTCTGCGCCGAAAGGAAGAGAAAATCTCAAAAATTTCTAATTGTTTTTGAAATTTTTCCTAAGGGTTGCGGCGGCGAAAATTAAGCTAATTTTCTGTGCTCGCAGCGGCGAAAGTTAGGCTAATTTTCTGTGCACGCGACGGTGAAAATTAGGCTAATTTTCTGCGCGCGCGGCGACGAAAAATTAGGCTAACTCTTGTGAATCTGTCGGCAAAGATAAGCCCAAAAGCACCGCAACGGTAGGCGAAATAACTGTTAACCCTGTGCCAAAGGGAAGTGGTCAACGGTCGCAGGGTTGGTGGTCAGAGATTTTAACCTTATCTCTTGTGACACGATCGGTGGAGATGTTGCTAATTCTGTGCTGAAAGGAAGGGAAAAATCCAAAATTTTTCTAAGTGTTTCGAAATTTTGCTAAAGGCTGTGTCGGCGAAGTGAAGGCTAACTTTCGCGCGTGGCGGCGGAATTAACGTTAACTTTTGCGTGCGCGGCGGCAGAATTAGCGTTAATATCTGTGACGTCCGCGGCGAAGTTAAGGATAAATTTTGTGCGCACGGCGACAAAATTAGCGATAAGAGCCGTGCCATCCGCGACAATTATAACCTTAAGATCTGTGACAATGGCGGCCATTTTAGCCTTAATATTTGCGCCAAACGGGGAAAAGCAATGGGAGCAGTAAGGCAGCGCTGATAAAAGGGAAATCTCTCACCTTAAACCATTTATGTTTATAACATAATAATTGTATGCTTGGAAAATATCATGAATGAATGATTACACGTATGTATATGTTGAATTACTAATTCATGAGAAGATCATAGCTAATGGTTGCTCATATTCTTGGTAGGAAAGCCAAGAAAAAGATCAGCTATAATGTGGAGGAGGAACTCCATGTTATGATGAGGAATGGGAAAGGGAGAATTCCTTAACTCCTCCATTGTTATTATATTTATATTCCCTAAGTTTATATACTGAAAATTATGGCATAGGGATGCTGAAAATGCAAGAGAATAATGCATGTGAATTTCTTATGCATGAGCATGATGTTGCATACGGGTAAAGGTAGTGAAGTTACACATGCAATAGTCCACTAATGGTATTGCCTATGGTTGATGACAACTAGTGTTGTAGGAATCAGACCATAGAAGCATGACTAAAAATGCAAGGGATTATATAGATAAGGACCAAAGGCAATTGAAGCATGGCTAAAGATGAGGATGATGTTGTTGCACGTGACCAACGACCTTATGAAGAGAGGATGGTGCAACAAGTCCGTGATCATGATGTTGGCAAAAGGAATGAGTAGCCTTGGTAAGAGGCCAACTGATCGGGTAACATCAAGCGATGTTAATAACAACCATGCAGGTAATGGTTATTGGTGCTTAATTGCATGAATGTTGAAAGAGGATTTGGTGAGATACCTTCACTATGTTTAAACTATGTTGAATTGTTTGCATGTGGTATTGAGTGCCCGAATGGGATTGTTAACTTACCAAGTATGGTGAGGTATGGGTAAGTGAAGGCAATGATCCTTACACCCTATAATTGCTTAGAAATCTCAATGCATTCATATGAAATTATGTCATGCCATGATGGTTGTGAGTTTAACAACCAAAGCAAGTGAGGACTTATGGCCCTGTCATGGTAGTACATGGTTAGGCCATGATATGTTTGAATGCATAGTACTCAGAAATTAATGTAGGGTTGCATTGGGGAGATGTGCATTAAAATATTATGTACAATCTTGTGGTTATACATTGAGTGATTGCACACTAAAAGATTATGTGAGTGATGTAAAAGTGCATGCATATGTATAGGTGCACATGATTGAGATGCATTGTGTGAATGCATGGTTGTGATATATATATATATATATATATATATATGATTCAATGCAGTTAGATAATAGATGAAATGGTGGACTATTGTTAATCTTGATATCATTTCATGAGCTGCTATGAATGCAGGGGAAAGACTGCATGAAGAAGGTAGACATGTGATGGGCTACCAGAGTGCTCTGTTGGAAGGACAAAATTGCATGGAATGTGAAGTAATGAGTATTTACAGTTTATTTAAATTGCATGGATAATGTGACTGTGTCTTGCAATTTTATTGTGACAATGATGCATATATAGGAATGTATATATTTCATTGCATTTCAAATGTTAAACAGTTGAAGGTGTTTGAATTATTGAGTGTCATAATTCTGAGATCACTTCAGTGACTGTTGTGGCAATGAAAGGACTATATGCATAGATACTCACAACGTGTTTGGATGATTGAAGTTTTAGATTCCAGGTAGAAAAGTCTTACGTATGGCAATGAGGATAAGTCCATAGTAGAGACTGGGATCTACCATGTGTAGAAGCCAAAGGTTATGAGAAGGTTTTCATGGTTGTAAAGAGGACATGTTGTAGGTGGATGTTCATGTATGGTAGCAAGGGTGAAACCATAATGGACAGAGTGATACCACTTACGAGAGCCAAAAAATATGAGGATAGCCTCATTGCTAAGCAAATCAATTTCTGTAGTAAACAGAATTGCAAATGCATATTGAATTTAATTATTAATGCTATTGATTGGTTATGGAGCAATCATACTTGAAGCTTATTGCTAAATGTTGTTGACTGTTTGGCTATTTGAAAAGTGTGCCAAGATGACACATTGCAGGAAGACCATGTGTGATAGCTTGCAGAAGCCAAACTAGATGGGAAAGACCCCATGCTTTGGAAATGGGTTTCGAGTGAAACGCCATTGATAATATCTCAGCCAAACCGCATGTTGGTAAACCATGAGAGTGAGATGGTAAAGTTATGCCCAGAAGGCATGTGAGATACATTTGCAAAATGAATGAGTATTCCGTGACCCTAGACAAGAACATGCATGTCTAAATTATTAGGGTTAATATGCAGAGCATGCTCTATCTTATTTATATCATTGCAGACTGCTTGAGTATGATTAGGGCTTACATGGCGCACATCGGAAAGGGGGTGCACACCTTTTTTGGTGCTGGGTCATGATAGGGTTTTCAATATTGAGTACAACCTAAGGGAATGGACACATTCCTGGTGTTTCAATACTTGATAGTGAATGTTATGAAATATGGTTACAATCTTAGAGCAGGAATACTGATGAACCTGCTTATCCTTCTTGTGCTATCAGCTTACACAGATTCAATTTGGTGTTGCACGTTAAGAGGCAAAGTGAAAAAAGGGTGCTCAAAAGGGCTGTATGGGAAGTGGTAACCTTTCTACGCTCACACTAAAGGACACTAGAAGGGATGGATAGGCCCGCGGAGCTGTGTTGCAAAAAAAAGGGTATCATCCTTGTATAGTGTGAGTGGGTATTGTGGGGCCATGCTAGCCTGCAGTCAAGAAAGCCACCTATAGAGTTCCTAAAGGGAACCGCTAGTTTGCACAGGAGCAGGAGTGCCATCCTTGGGTGGATGAAGAATTGTATGATGCCTGATAAACCCAGTCGGCGTACTGTCTTGGCATGTTGTTAAATTGGAAGCCTGATAAACCTAGTCGGTGTACTAGCTTGGCATTGGTTATTTGCATGTTGTGGAGGTATTGGTGAAGGGTGTTATTTCCTGACAAACCCAGTCGATGAAATGGATTGGAAATGGTCGTTGTATTCTTGATAAACCCAGTCGGCGTACTGGCTTAGCATATTGGTTTTTGAAATGCTTGATAAACCAGTCGACGTACTGGCTTAGCATACTGATTTTTGAAATGCTTGATAAACCCAGTCGGTGTACTGGCTTAGTATACTGATTTTTGGGAGGCCTGATAAACCCAGTCGGCGTACTGGCTTGGCATTTGCTATTCAGATGATGTTGTGGAGCAGCATGTGTGCTGGACAAGCATCCACCCCACAAGTGATCCGAGGCTTGTAAAGCAGAGAAGGAAACCTGTGGAGTCGCGAGGAAAATGCACAATACAGATAAGTATTCATTTTCATTTATTTCTTGTTTGGAATAATGAATATTTCAGGTGTAAGTCTTATGACAACCAAGCTAATACACTATTGTTTCTTTGTTGGAAACCTTGGCCATTGCAGGAAGTAAGGACCTTGAAAGAGCCACAAACGCTTGGTAAGCCAAAGAGTAACTGGTTGTGCACTATGAAATCCTTGATAAAACTAGAGAGTAACTGGTTGTGCACTATAAAATTCTTGGTAAATCCAAAGAGTAACTGATGCTCGATAAACTCAGAGAATAGTGGGTGGGGACATTAACCACTTAATGTTCTGGAGCAGTCGACGTGCTGGCCAAACATTTCTTAATTAATTAATAAACCCAGTCGGCGTACCGGCCTGGCATTGCCTATTTGAATGGTTGTGGAGTAGCTTGCGTGCTGGCCCAACATTCATTGTTGTATCCACGGGAAATCCAAGGCTTGGAAAGAAAAGAAGGATCCTGTGGAGTAAAGTGAAGACATCCAATACATATAAGTATTTGGTTATCTTGCAACTCTTACTTATGATGTACGTGTGTATATGATTGAATTATGATTTCTTAAACTCTTGTTTAGAGATAAACCTTATGAAAATACACTAAGCATGTGAATTGATTCAATGTTTGAGTGTAGGTACTGCTGGAAGAAAGGACTATGAAAGCATATGGAGGATGCATGTGGACATGTCACCATCCTAAAGAGAGCTCAGTATGACCAGTAATGAAAGATGGTGCTAGTGGACATGTGTGGGTTCTAGCAGCCAGAGGTTCTGTAAGCAGCAATGGGGAAGGGTTCCCTAGCTGAAAAGCATTAGACAGACCTTAGACACTAAGTGTCATAGCCAAGAAAGGGCAAGGCAAGCATTCGCATTAAAGTGAAAAAGGCTAAGGAGCATAGAACCACAAGTGATGGTGTGGCTCCGGATTGGAACAAGACTAAGAGGGGGAAACTCTTCTCTTCTCTTTCATTTTTGATTGATGGATTTCAGAAAGAAAGGATTGTTGAATGCATGTTGTGACTGGAAGTTGATTGTGTTTATTGCGTGAAATGAATTGTGAACGTTGAAATAGTTATTTCCCTCTGAAAGGATGAACATGAACGAGTTCACGTGTATGTTGGGAAAGCATGAAATGTGTGGAAGTCTCATGGGGAAAGCATGGATGTTCCATGTCAATTGAGCAATTAATTGACTAATTTTAATATTGTGTTATGCTTGTTCTGACAGGAATTGCCATGATGAATCTCACAGGTGAGATAGTGAAAGCCATTGGTTTTGGCTGAAAATCTTCCTCAAGTAGTTTCCAGGACAACAAGAAAGATGGCAGCCATGAAAATTCTAGACTTGTAGATCAGCTGGAAGGTGAATAAAAGGAAGGGATTGCTATGGAGCGATGCCCGCCTGTAGAGCTGGAAGATCAAAGTCAGCAGGAGAAGCTTGAGGAAGCAAAAGGACTTGATCCTGAGAGTTCAAATTCAAGAGATGAAGCAGGACAGACCTACCACCGGTTGTGAATTTTGAGGCATGTGTAAAGTGGGTATATATTATGAAGTATTGGAACACCGAGGACGGTGTTATTCCAAGGGGAGGGGAATGTCACGTCCCCATCTTGACCCCATTGCATTAAAATGTAAATGATGTAATATTGCTATAAAATCGTGGTGAGGAGCTCAAGGCCAAGGCGCCGCCATCGATTTATTGATGCATATGGTTTACGTGCTAGCCAGGCACATTGGAATTGTAAATATGCATTTTAATATAAATACCCACAACTAGCTATGCAATGCAGCAAGAGATGGGGGCATGATATTTACAAGGAATTGGGAGGGAAATATTCAAACCCTTGAGCCAATGAAGTCAGGCCAAGTGTCAATGAGAGAACCCATCAACCATCAACTACCCATGTTGACTTTGGTTCCCAATCATTCATTTCTCCCAAGAGTTGGGTGAAGTAGTTAATGCCTTGGGGATTGGGGAGGTATGGCTGTCCAAATTCGAGTATGGGCAAGCCACCCTCATGGAAAATCGTGTTTCTCCTTCTTGGGCAAGAAAACACCCACGAATTTCCTTCCCAAGCCATTATTCATGATCAGTTTTTCCTCTCTCACGTTTTTGGAACTGCCTGGGCATTTTCCAGACACGTTTTTCTGGTTTCTCTGAGTCTTCTAGCTGGGAGGAGGGCGTTTTTGTGTTGCAGACCTGTTGGGAGTTGCCTGGGCGTCTTTCTCCACTGATTTCTAGTGTTTTCCTCCCTTTTGGCATTGTTGGGAACTCGTTTTTGTATCACATACCTGTTGGGAAGGAGAGAGCACGATTTGGGGGTTGTAGAGACCATTGCGGCTCTTTGAATGCCCATGGACGTTTTCTGAAAAGGAAATTGCCTTCCTAGGGTTGTTTTCCCCATTTCTCACTTCGTTTTTGGTTGCCCACGTTTTCCATTCATACCCAACACTTGGGATTTTGCTGTTATGTGTATCCATGCCTAGTTTATGAGTTTTCTGTGTGTAGGAGATTGTTGGGGTTGAAATGGGTTTCCATTGTTTTGGCTTGAGCTTGAGTGGAAGCATCCACAAATGAAGAGGGTTCAGATTTAGCCTGTTAAACCCAGCTGTGGACTGGCTTGGCTTAAATGCAAATGATTATTTGGCTGTGTATGAACTTGAGAGTCCCCTTTTCCTTGTAGATATCATGCCCAGCTCAGGGGTGGTCTCTGAGTGCTGAAATAATACAGGCTGGGCAGAGACCTACGGTTGGGAGGAACGTTGTAGCGACATAGCTAGTTGTGTGGGACAATTGCACAACAAAGATAAGTGTTTTCTATCTATGTGTTTTGCCTCTGCAGTGTTTAAATTAAATGACTGTTATTGATATATTGAATGCATATGAGATTATGTGTGTGGATGAATTATCTCCGCTGTGCATGTTTGTTGAACTTACATCTACACACGTGGTTTTTTAATTGTATGAATTTAGTGAATGGATGAGTTTGTTTAAAAATCCCCCTAGATTGGCTTCATGCTCCCTCCCTTTCCTTGGAATAGATGGGTGGGTACGTGACATATATATATATATATATATATATATATATATATATATATATATATATATGAAAAATAATATCAAACTCATGATACATCCTAAATATACATTACGAGTCTAATAAATGCTATGAGATAATTAGTCCACCTCTAGAACCAAAGGCATCACTATCTCTACCGGTAGAGCTAGAGGCATTGACACCTCCACCAGCAAAGCCAGAGGCATCAATACCTCTGTCAGGAAACAAAGCAGCATGGAGAGCAGCATAGTCGATATCTCCCCGATGATGTATCTCATCCACTGAGATCATCGTATCTAGATCCTGGGAGATGGGTGGAGTAGGAGATGGTGGATGGTCGGGTCGGTGAGGAGGAGAGGTTGGTCGATTGACCTGTGGATAATGAGTCGGAGATGGTGGCGGGTTGGCTAGGTGTGGATGAGTAGATAGTGGTTGATCAGCATGGTGAGGAGGAGGAGGAGGAGGAGGAGGTGGATCATGAGATGTTGAGGCTCCATCCTCATGTTGATGAGCATGAGGAGGAGGTGGATCATGAGTTGTTCAGTCTCCATCCTCATGGTGTGAAGTAGGAAGAGGAGCTAGAGGAGGAGGAGGATTGCCTCCCTCATCAGATGTAGAATCATCCTCCGGCCTCCAAGCATCTAGAAGGATGGATGCACCGATAATATACTGCATAAAAAACCTCATATCACAAGGAACCATCCTCCATAATTCTACCAAAACAAGGTTTCACATGATATTTTATGCCCATATAGGTTGGACTCCCCATCAAGCCAAAAATGCAGACAACCTTTCTGCCACATCTCGTCGAAACCTATCATTTGGCCTATGTTGCAGGCCAGGTATAGGCAATGCAGGAATGTAGCATCCCCTTCCATTCAATCCGATGCTAGGAAGGAAACGTGAACCAACATACCGGGCTTATTGGAAATCTCAGCCCCATTCAAATTCTTAAGAAATGCATGGTTAAATAAAACTTGTGCATACATATTCATACTCAACAAGTACAACGGAATTAAACACTATATATGCACATAGTTTCATCATGCATTCAACATATAAACAACAATCATTAATTAAGACATTATAGAACATAGAATTAACACAACTCAATTAATAAACACAGCGGAATAACCATAATAACATACACGTAGAAGGAGATGCATCAGCCTATTTCTTTCAGGCAGAATAATGAAACAATCACATAATAATCAATCCCATTCTCATGCTATGCACAGGCATCATGTCGACTAACTTAAGATAATCATTTGATCCAAGTAACATGAGTAATTTAACATACAGGAAAAACCACAGAATGGACATCATTCAAACCACGGAGAATACTTATCTTGAAGATGAAACTGTCCAACAACTGGCTATGTGAGAGAAACGTTCCACCCAACCATAGATCTCTGTGCAGCCTGTATTCTTTCAGCTGAGAGATCACCCCCGAGCTGGGCTGTGTATCCATTAAGGAAGAACTAGATGGGCTCACTCACAGCCATGGTTTCACTCAAACAGTCATGCTAAGCCAACACATAGTTGGGTTTATCAAGCATGCAATAGGAAAATGAAGAGGATGCTAATCCAGTGAGCTCAACCATAGAGCTATTGACATCTCAAGATAAATTCAAGCAATCCAATCCTCTGTTCAAACATCCACACTTGGATTTCTCACCATTTTGTCAACGAATAAATCAATCCCGTCATTGGTTTTCTGGGCTATCAAAACTGGGTTTTCCAATGGATTTCGGGGTAGCTAATGCTCCCAAATTTGCCCCAAGGTTCATACCTATGGATCCCCCATTGGATTTCACTGTCTAATACCAATTCTGGGCGTTTATGGCTCTTCAAAACATGGGTTCTTTCATAGTTGCGATTTTTGGTTTTTCTCACTGCTGGGAATTCGTTTTTGGATAAAAATTGATGTTGGGTCCTTCCACACTGGAATGGGAATGAGGAATAAGCAACTCCCATGAGGTAGAGTGACTTGTGGTACAAGAAAATAGATCCCATACTCTGCCATACGAATTTCTGAGCTGTCCATGCTCCATTGAAGCCATGGACTGAAATCTTCAACCACTTCCTTACAACAAAATTAAATGTCAGCAAAGGAAGTCAAATGGGTTCTCACAATGACATTTGGAAGCTTATGGCTCAATCCCACAACCCCCTCACCACTCCCTAGTGGATACACATGGCCCCTTCTCATTCGTTGCCTCCATAGCCAGTTTTGGTATTTTATTGCATGATGTTTATTTACATGATTTTACAGTGTTCCATGGCTAAATAGCACATGGGTAACATAATGTCTAATACTTGCCTTTTAAATAAAATTCGAGCTTCCACTAGCGGGGCTTTATCCTTGATCTCCACGCTAGGAAAACATACATCACATGTATACAATATTTACATTAAAAGCTAATATATCCTAAGGGTCAAAATGGGGTATTACAAGGAAACTTGAGCTCTTGCATATCCTCATCAACTTGAACTAGTGGAGGACCCTCCTCATCGTACGTGCCAATGTTAGGAAAATATACAGTACACAACAATAATTAGACAATTTATTAAATAATTTAAAGAAAATGTTGGAATAAATTTCATCTGCATTAAGTAAGACAATGAAATGCAACTGGATTAATTTAAACATAAGGCTAATATTACCTCTGCCATCCGGTGGCTCATTTTGGGTGAAAAATATGTTGTGACATGCTCTCTAGTCCAACCCTGCGTACATATATGTCACAAGGTCCAATCTATGGTCCTCCTTGCTGGATAACATATCCAACACCTCTGGTGTGATCCTCGCTAGGAACTCTGCTTGCCCCTCTTGGGCAGCATTTGTCACCACATGTGCATTCACACCTCAGTCATCTAGCTAAGAGGGTGGTGGTCAAATGATGGCCTCGTGTCTAGAAATCTCTCAAAAAAAACAAAAAATATCTGAACCAAAAGGGAAGTTGACCCTCCCCTCAATTTGTACACGACATCGATCCAGAGCAAAACAAAACTACCACAAAAAATGGCAAACGACCTAATGGATCTAGGTCTATGCACTAAAGAATCAAGATAATACAAGAGAGGGTAACTAATGTGCTTCCCATTAGTGGTCTAGTACGCTGCCATCATAAGAAAAAGAGAGAGACACCTAACCTCTTCTACACTGAAAGCAACAATATGCATTCGTATTTGGAAACCACGAAATCAGTAGCATTAGTGACCTTGTCACTGATATATGTATGAAAGTAAGCAAGATAACTCTTTGTTGTGACACTAATTGGCTCATTAGGGAACTGGAGAAAATCCTCTCCTCTCTTGGATAGCCCATTGATGAAGTAAATTTACTCCTATGTGGGTTAAAACCACAGATCGGGAGCAATTTGAAAGGCATGCCTATGTTGATCCCAACGACGGATCAACTGCCTCAAGAGAGCTAAGTTCCCCTTGAGGGTTGTAGCTTATTGAAAGAACTTTAGGAGGCTAACAACCCTTAAGAGGTCTCGTATTTGATTGGTAATGGAACTAGGGTACAAGTTCCTTTCCCTCTCTCTCAACTCCCAATCCCGTACAACGTTGTACATGTCCACTCTGACCTGTTGCTACTGCTACTGCTCCCTCCCCTAACGTCTTTTATTCACATATAATTTCCAACAATATCATACATAGACATAAGCATGTATATATAAAACATAAAAAATTAATTAAATGATCATTTTATTTATTAGTATAATTTTTTTTTCTCAAAAAACATAAATTTTCATAGTGGTGTTCCCAAAACACCGTCAAGTACCACTTGCGGTGCCTCTGTGTTTGGAGTGCACCGCTAATGATGCACTACTAGAAAATTAACGCACCGAAGACACAATTATTTTTTTAAATGATTAATAAATATATAATTCTAACCATGGTGCCTCCCTAAGCATGGAATCTCGGTGCATGATACACACGTATCCACCTATCCACGGTGTGCATGATAGTTATTAATTCACCGTGATCGACGGGGCCATGACTGAAAATAGGAAGGTCTATGATGATGCAATATTTTTATAAAAGTTGGACCGACACATTTTACAAGTTGGAATGCATTGCTAACAGTGTAGATGTATTACTAAAACACACTGAATTATGTTGTAAAATATTTTTTCAAAAAAGAGATTTTCAAAATTGGTGCACCTGGAAAAACATGAAGCACTGTTGGAAGCCTAAGTTAGCTAGAAACATAATTTTAAGTTAATAAATTTTAATTCAGTTTCAATTAATAAATTTTAATTTTAATTTTAATATTATATATATATATATATATTATAGGTAAAAAACACTGTGGGAATCTCGGTTATTTGGAAAGCTATTATGTCCTCCTTTCCTCTTATTGAAGCAGGGTTGGCCCGGAGAATCGGGAATGGTGCCCAGGTGCATATTGGGGATGATCCTTGGTTGGGTTGTTATAATAGACATCTCCTCCCTCCCCAACGTATCCAAATCCTTCATTCTCATGGTATACATCACCTAAATCAAATTGATGATCCACTGACCACCGCCATCTGGCAGCAGGGGTGGAAAGGCCCTTTACTTTTAGGAATTCCAAAAGCTTATAGGGACATCTGGAAAACGTTCCTTCTCTCACTCAGATCCTCCCACGTCCGGATCACTGATTCTTAGGATGAATTCATTTGGTCCTCAGTGCCACATGGCATGTACACTCCAAAATTAGGTTATAAAAAAATGGCTGGAGATGTTCATGTGGGTGAAGAAAAATGGTGGTGGAAAAGATTGTGGAAGACAAAATGCCCACAAAAAGAAAAACTATTCATGTGGTGTACTCTGGAAAACTGTTAGATTTTCAGAATTTACTTCAATCTGATCTAGGATCTTAACTGAGAGAACAACATGTACAGCATATATACAGCATATCAATCATGAACACAATAATGCAAGCACACAAGAGACACAGAGTTTACTTAGGGAAAACCATAAAGGTGAAAAACCCCAATAACTTCCTCAGAGATAGATAGAGCAATGATACAACCAAAATACAAGAGATAGTCTTCTCCTAGCAACAGAGCCTCCTCCTCACAAGTGCACCACTTTCCAAATGAGAGAAGTGTGTGAATGAATGATCAAATAGAGATCTCCCGATCTCTATTTATACTTGTTTTTCCCTGCCCAATAAACTAATGGGGCCTACATGTCTAGCTTAACCCATGGTTAACTTAATCCGGGCCGACCCCACACTTGGTGGTCTAATAACCCTTTGACCCACATGGCCGACCCCCAATAGGGTGGTCTAATAACCCTTCGACCCACATGACTTATACAGGGCCGACCCCAACAAGGTGGTCTAATAACCCATCAAGTATAAGTTACGGCACTTACAATATTAATGATGACACTTCCGTATAGAGGAATAATAACATCTCTATAGGAATGCAACCACTTCCGTATAGAGGAATAATACCATCTCTATAGGAGTACAATATACATATATGAAATACATTCCGAAGTTACATATACATCAACACTCCCTCTTAACTAGGAAGGTATTTCTCGACACAGGTCTACTAGCACAAGTCTTCTTCTCTGGATCATCATCAGCGAATCATCATCCTTGAATCATCGTCATCGTCACTACTGCTGCTATCTCAATCAATCTCTGAATCTACTCGTCATAGGAAGTTCTACAGAGCCAGTCCTTTTTCACACTGGATGTAGGCCCACCACCTGCAGGTCTTCATCATCTGTGCGAACGGTCTGATAGAGGTGGTCTCTCAGGACTAATTTTATGTGCGGATGCAATATCTGACAAGAGCATCCCAGGAAAATTTATGTGCCTAAGCATGACCGACAAGATCTCCTCAGGACTGATTACATGCATCTCCTTCACAATACCTTTAAAGAGCATCCCAGGAACATTTATGTGCCGCAACACGACTGGAAAGATCTCTAAAGAGCATCCCAGGACTTATTACGAGCACACAGCTCAACCTCTCGGATCTCCAGGACTTATTACATGTGAATAGACAATACCTTTAAAGAGCATCCCAGGAACATTTATGTGCTGCAGCACGACCGGCAAGATCTCCAAAGAGCATCCCAGGACTTATTACGAGCACACAACTCAACCTATTGGATCTCCAGGACTGATTACATGTCTCCGTAGTAATACCTCATCCTAGGACTGATTACGAGCACACAGCTCAACCTATAGGATCTCTGAGGACTGATTACATACTACATAGCAATACCTCATCCCAGGACTGATTACGAGCACACAGCTCAACCTATCGGATATCTGAGGACTGATTACATGCTATTTGCACAACCTGCCACATATCATCTCTGACCTCCAAGTATCAACCTGATACTCATGATCCATCGGATCATCATCGCACGAAGCATCATCCTGATGCTCATGATCATATTGATCATCATCACTGTACCGTCCTGGTACATATCATCTAGAGCAACATCCTGAAGCTCGTCATCATGATCATCTTGATCATACAATGTATCCACCTGATACATACCAAGTATCTACCTGATACATATCATCATACATGATCCACCTGATCATACAATGTATCCACATGATACATACATAGATACATGATCCACACAATGCATCTAACTGATATATATCAACATACATGATCTACCTGATCATACACAGTATCCACCTGATACATATACATATACATGGTCCAAGCATCTAACATGATGCATATACAAAATACATACAAATGATCCAACTGATCATATCCAACATCCAACATGATGCGTACATACATAAATATAAATGATCCAATCGATCATATCCAGCATCCAACATGATGCGTACATACATATAAATGATCCAGCTGATCATATCCTGCATCCAACATGATGCATATACAGAGCAGTAACTGGAGCATCGTCCTGATGCTCATCATCCAACGCTTACATCCACAGCCATGTGAAGGATCCTCCTTCCAACATGCTTGGAATGGCTTCAGCAAATGTGTCCATCACTTCTTCCTCGAAGTGTCGTCGATCTGAAGAACACCAAGCCTCTCCCTGAAGTACTCGAACTTCACTCTAGCTAGTGGCTTTGTCAATACATCTGTAATCTGCTCGTCCATCGCAACATGTAGGAGCTTCACTGCTCCTCTCTACACCATATCCATGATATAGTGATATTTTATCTCTATGTGTTTTGACCTGTCGTGGAACACCGGGTTCTCAGACAGCTTCACACAACTCTGGTTGTCACAAAAGATACCAGTAGCCTCCAGCGAGAGATCAAATAACTCAGACAGTAGCCTCCGTAGCCATACTACCTCACAACTAGCTGAACAGGCTGCAACATACTCTGCCTTAACTGTACTCAGTGCTATGCAGGACTGCTTCCTTCTAAACTAAGAGATCACACCTGATCCCATACTGAAGCAGCAACCAGAAGTGCTCTTCCTACCTGCAGCACTGCTTGCCCAATCTGAATCAACATAACCCTGCAGGTTAAACTTTTGATTCGCATAATACTTGAGCCCATAGTCAACCGTACCCTTCAGGTACCTCAGAATATGCTTTACAACAACCAGGTGAACATCTCTCAGATCCGTCAGGAACTGGCTCAATGTGTTCACCGCAAAGTAAATATCTGGTCTCGTGTTCGTCAGGTACATAGAGGACCCAATCATCTGATGATACATCGTGACATCAACCAGATCAGATGAAGCATCACACAGAAGCTTTAGAATTGATGCCATAGGTGTGGCCATGGCCTTGCAGTCCATCATCCCGAACCTCTTCAGGATCTCTACTGCATACTTCCCTTGTCCAAGAAAGATTCCATTTGCACTCTGCCACACCTCCATACCTAGAAAATAGTGCATCATCCATAAGTTCTTCATCTCGAACTCGGTAACAAGCTTCCGCTACATGTTGAAAATCAATCTATACTCACCTGTTACAAACAGGTCATCCACATACAATAGTAGTATCACTGGATTGCCTTCCTCAACCTTGTAGTAAAGGTTGGAATCCGCTTTACTCTTGGTAAAGTCCAAACTGGATAGAAAGCTGTCTATCCTACCATACCAAGTTCTGCACATATATGACTCCCTGTCATGTGTCTCAGAACCAAGTGGCTGCTCCACATACACTCCTTCTTCAACTACACCATTCAAGAAAGCTATCTTAAAATCCATCTGGTGTATCTTCCACTTCATCACTGCAGCCAGAGCAAGTACTGATCTAATGGAAGTGTATTTGGCTACAGGAGCAAAAGTCTCTATGCTACCACCTGGAGCATGCTTGATCTTGTAGATTCTCTTGGAAGTCACTACAGACTCCCCTTCAGGTCTTGGGACTGCATCCCAAACATCTTCATGATCGAATGGTACTCCTCGATCATGGCATTCTTCCAAGATCCTGGGAACTTCAATATCTTCAATATTTTCAATAGATAACTTTGTTGCTGAACAAATGTTGTAGTCCTTCTTTTGTAGGTGATGGTATACGATCTATCCTACACAACAAGTTAAATTGCATGATTAGAAAACATCTCGTAGTTTTCAGAACAAATTCTTACACATAAAGAAATATGTCATATAGTCATGCAATTATCTTAGCCAATGCTTCAATACAACATTTATCCATATCCTGTAACTTTCTAGATGCCTTCCAATCTCTACCAGAACATTGTTAAGAGTTTGCACTACTCCCAACATGTCAGCAAAGAGGTTTCATTCTAGATAAGTACCAATGGAATGTTGCATAGTGCCATAGGCCACTTACCCATCACATGCATATTAGTAGTATACTGTTCATTAATGCAATTATTCTAATATGCATAATACACAACCTAAGCCTAGGAACATAACCATATACATCATTGAATAACATTATTTAAACAAACAAATATGTAAGAAATGACAATTCAAATACTTATCTTTGTTTGATTGTTGGGTTGAATCCCTCTCAGTCTTTGCTTCTTTTTTGCAACTCCATTCTGATGTGGGTTTTGAGAAGTGGTCAACTCCCTCTGAATATCTGCATCCTTGCAGAAACTACTGGAGTGTGCTCCCTCTTGATCTTTGCTTCCTGGTTTACCTGTCCTTGAACTTATATTCATCCTCGATCCCTATACATGCTTATTAGTATCATTATTGTGTTATCCTCGAGATCTCATACATAATCATACATTCATTAGTATATTCTCAATACTATCAAAACACAATAATCTTAAACATGTATAGTCATGATCATTTCAAACACAGATAATAAACATTAGTATTCAAGGTTTCAGGGAAGTCTTCTTTTACTCATGCATATTCTTATTTGATCATAGGACTCTTTTGGTTAGTTAAATCATCAATCAAGATAAGAGATATAATATGCATAAAACCCGTGATTACTCAAACCTATACCTTCATGATTCTTCTGGTTAGTCATATCATTAATTATGGTAAGAAACATAATATGCATACAACCATGACTATTCAAACCTATGACTTCATGAATAATCATTATCAACAACACAAAAGTATAAGATCCTAACACAAGGTAGGATTCTAGCTTGATATAGGAAAAACATATCTGGATTAGCATGCTAGCTAGTTATGTCTAACATACCCGCATAATGTCTTCTGGTTCTCTTCAATGACTTGTGCTAGTAACCTACATGTCTCATAAGTTATCCATTGTAGAACCAAGTTATACATACCTCATAAGTAGATCTTCTAAGTGATCTATGACAATGGATGAATCTTTGTCCTCATGTCATCATGATCATATGTTATTGATCTAGAACACGATTTGTCTTTATTGGTGTACCTTTCATGTTAGCAGACAACATAAAGCTCATACAACACCATAATGCATTAGTACAATCTTAAGTGTCAACACCCTAATCAATGAATATCTTCTATCATGCCTTCATAATTTTGTTAAGGTGATACGACAAGTCTAAAATCAAGATTGTACTAACCATAATAACATGAAGACAAACATACCATAAACTTAATCATGAACAAATCTCGAAACATACCTGGATGAGTCATACCTGTCGAGATCGCTTGTAATCTTCTTATGTAAGGCCTTAGCCTCATCTCCCTCTAAAACAGGAACTTCTTCACTTATGCAGTTGACCAATCCATCTTCTTCTAGGATTAACCCAATCCACTTGATTTGCAAGAACTGAATCTGGAGCTGGATTAGGGTTTTTTAGAGAAACCCAAAAAATTCAAACTTATTAAAGGATATAAATATATGCCTTGATGAGCTGATCAAGCTGGTATATTCAGAATTTGAAAACTGCAAAGTTTCACTCCTTAATTTTGCCTTTGAAACTTCCAGATTCACTAGACGTGACCTCGAACTAGGTTTTGATGAAGCCCACTCTTTTTCCCAATCAAAAGGTTTTATCCAATGCTCTAAGCTTCTATTTTTCTGAGGAGCTTCCAGCCATGGTCACAGATTTCAAAAATTCCCATTTTTGCAGAAGCCCTAATTTTCCACTTTTCCAATCAATGTCCTGAGCGAGGGTCTGATCAAGCCCGGTCTTATTCCCAACCAAAAATTCTGATCTTAGTCTCTAAATTTCTATTTTGATGAGTAGGATTCATCCGTAGTCTCTGATTACAAAAATTCCAACTTTCTCCGAAACCCTAAATTCCGGAAGCCATGAATGAAGGTGCTCAAAAATAATTCTGTTTTGACAGAGATATGTACCTGATTGTTTCTGGTGTAACTCTGCCCTTTTCGATCCACAGGGTCTGGAAACTTTGTTTGTGGTAGCCTGACTTGTCATCTTTCCATCCGACAGGTTTGACCTCAATTGGATTCTCTGAGAGATATTTATGCCAAGTGTCCCAACGTGACCTGTTTATGGGATAAAACAGGAGAGCCAACTTGTACGATGTGCCACGTGTCACTAGTTCAACTTCGGCCTCTAAAAAAGTTTCCTGAGATAGTACAGTCTGTGTACTACCTGTCACTTTTTCCGAAATTTCATTTGGAGCTTCCTAACACAAGTTATGACCTTTTTTCCAAGGTCACCTGTTTATAACTGAGATCTGGAAGAGGCAGAAACCCTATATTGTACAGATCATAAATCACAAAGTACAATGAATTAGAGGTTTTCCTTTGGACACAAGGTACATGGGGATCTGAGCTTCGACCTGTAACAATTTCAGATCCGAAAAATTTGCCAAGATGGATTTATAGCGAAAGTTCTACGATGACTGGTTTTTGCTATATCAATCCCAAGCATCGCAAGTGCAACAAGTGTCATACATGCCATACCATGCCTTCTTTCAAGCTAGCTCTGATACCATGTTAGATTTTCAGAATTTACTTCAATATGATCTAGGATCTTAACTGAGAGAACAACATGTACAGCATATCTACAGCATATCAATCATGAACACAATAATGCAAGCACACAAGAGACACAGAGTTTACTTGGGGAAAACCATAAAGGTGAAAAACCCCAATAACTTCCTCAGAGATTGATAGAGCAATATAACAACCAAAATACAAGAGATAGTCTTCTCCTAGAAGCAGAGCCTCCTCCTCACAAGTGCGCCACTTTCCGAATGAGAGAAGTGTGTGAATGAATGATCAAATAAAGATCTCCCGATCTCTATTTATACTTGTTCTGTCCTGCCCAATAAACTAATGGGGCCTACATGTCTAGCTTAACCCATGGTTAACTTAATCTGGGCCGACCCCACACTTGGTGGTCTAATAACCCTTTGACCCACATGGCCGACCCCCAATAGGGTGGTCTAATAACCCTTCGACCCACATGACTTATACAGGGCTGACCCCAACAAGGTGGTCTAATAACCCATCAGGAATAAGTTACGACACTTACAATATTAATGACGACACTTCTGTATAGAGGAATAATAACATCTCTATAGGAATACAACCACTTCCGTATAGAGGAATAATACCATCTCTATAGGAGTACAATATACATATATGAAATACATTCCGAAGTTACATATACATCAACAAAAACAAGGCTCCAAGACGGGACAAAATGAGTCGTTGGCACATTGAAGGACCTGTATGGTGTGCACTATGTAAACAGAGTGCAAAGACACTACATCACCTGTTCATCATTTGTCCTTTCTCCCTTCAAACCTGGACGTTTCTCCAATCAAATTTAAATTTTGTTTGCGACTGGATGGGTCCTTCGATTGGGGAGGGATGGAAGTCGTGGCTCTCCACCCCTACTACTGAACTATATCGTGCGCTACCAATCGTCGTCATTTGGGGAATTTGGCTTGCCCTCAACAAGGCGGTGTTCTAGGATAAAATTTCTGTCCCAGAACTGGTGTCCATCCACAGTATTGATGTCCTCTCATATTTCCCTCAAAGAAAAAATAATCCAACCATCATAAATGTCTCAATCGATACTTTCGATCCTCTTAGACCGTGGGATTAATTTGACAGGGCAGAACAAGACCAACACTGTGGCGGAGGGGCCGTTCTCTACAATTCATAAAATCACCTTTTTCACATTCATATGGGCCTTGGTTTTGGATCGAAGAATTTTGCTGAGATCTTTGCACTAAAACTCTTGCTATGTTTCGCTTTAGAAAAGAACTGCACACACATTCAGATCTTTGGAGATTCTATGTTAGTGAACAATTGGGTAAACAGTACTAAGAAATGTCACAATATAATGTTAAATAATTTAATGGAAGTAGTTATGAGACTCTTGAGGGAATATGAATCCTTCTCGTCATCATGTATACAGGGAGCGAAACACAATCGCAGACAACCTTTCCAAGAAGGGGCTGAACATTCCTTTCAGCCAGTGGAATATTATGGAATCTGAAAATGGTGTGTCGTATGAATATTATCACAGAACATTCATTGAGGGACTAGCATAAATCAACAATGAGTGATATTCTGATCTACCCTTTTTAATCGATGACATCTGTATGGGACCTGTTTATAGATTCTCTGATACATGTTTTATTTTGGGTGCCTTAAGGGGAGCTCGGATTATACTTTCTTTGAAACACTCCGATGCACATCTTAGATGAATCATTTCGCGAGGACATACTACTTTTTGAAGCTGAAAAGCTGCCCTTTTTTGAAAAAGGCCTATTGTAAGCTTTCTGCAAAAAAGCGTAATTTCATTAGGAATAATCAAATTACATATTGCAGAAAGGCTTCTAGGAGCCCTTTCTAGAAACAACTTTTCAGCTTCTATGAGTAAAATGCAGGTACCAAAGCACCACCGGATAGAAAAACCTAAATCTAAAACACACTATATTAGGTCAGCCAAGATTGGCTCATATACAATAGAAAAACTAGCTCATAAAGAGCTGAACAAAAAGAAGAGAAGCCATATGAAATGACACCTGATGAAGACAAAAATGATAAACCTAAAACACTTGTTGATAGTAGGCCACCGGATTATGAAAAAAGGATGCCCAAACGTGGACGCCTGGACATTGTTCCGTCAACAAGGTTGTTTCCGCCTCTGTCTTAGGAGAGCTGTGGCTCGTAGGATCAATAACCGCCTCATTACCACCACAGCCATAGTAGACAGCCCGCATTTTCCACAACCATAGTAGACAGCCCGCATTTTCCACAGCCGACGCGCACCGCCGTTGTCGCACCCTGGACGCACTGCCATCTCCCTCCGTCGTCGTGTCGCTGATTCCACTCCCATGACGCACTGCCATCCTCCTCTGCCGTCATGGAACTCAGGGTAACCGCCGTAGCCGCCACTGGATCGCAGGAAGTGCCCGTAGACCCAATGGATCGTCGCGCAAAGGCGCCACCCTCTCTCCAGGCGCAGGGAGTATCCGTAAAACGCCATCGATCATCAGTGATAGGTAGCATCTCGGGGGTGAATGGGGGCTGGAGGCCATGGAAGGAAATATGGCCGCCGAGTTCATCTCAGATGCCGACTCTCAAACCTTAGATGCAGAGCGGGCATGAAGTGTTTGCTAGTTAAATTCCATCTATCTATCTATATATATATAGTCAATCCAATAATTGGGTAAGGGCCCTTACTTGTGATACTAAAATAAATCATCATTATAAATACATATACACCACAAACCTCCCCCCTTAGCAAGCTTTTAGTCCCTCAAATTATTTAAACACTTTCCAAGAGGTTTAAGAACCTCTCTCGCACTTGTTCCTTTGTGAGCTACTTAACATTGTTCAATATTTTCTCTAGAACCCAATTTACAACAATTTTTGTGGTCCTCTCTAGGCATCACAAACCTTTTTCTACAAGATATCATCCTTCAACAATTTTATATATGTACCAAGTGTGTTGTTGTTGGTATCAAAGGTTATATCATAACCTCATTATGAATAAATTGTTGAAAGAGTTTCAACTTGTTTGCATTGACAACAAAGCAAATGCTCATATAAATAGGCTAATCAAGTGTGAAGAACCTGCAACAATTAATTAATGAAAATACACCAGATAGCATAAATAATAGAACTCAGAATCGCTTTTATTGATTGCAGGCCACTTCGAGGGGGCAACCTCCTTTGAGCAAGCTCAATACAATAAATTTCACGGTACCTTCATTAGTCTCAACACAAACTTATATACTAAGTCTAGGCACCAATACCATGGGTCAATACCATGTGTCAATACAAACCATGGGCCAATACAAACTATGGATCAACAATTACTACAGGATGACTTACAAAGCATATGCATCCAACAACAATAAGACAAACTATGGATCAACAAATACTACAGGACGACTTATAAAGCATATGCATCCAACAACAATAAGACAAACTATGGATCAACAAATACTACAGGACGACTTACAAAGCATATGCGTCCAACAACAATATACTAAAAAAGTAAATAGAAGGGTTGACATGGGTTCCTAACATCCCCTCTCCCTTAGAAAAAGCTTTGTCCTCAAAGCTTTAGATTTGGAAATTGATGCAGAATCTGAAGGAGTGGTTCCCCTGTAGCATCCTCGGGTTGCATTCCGGGCCACTAACGCCTTGTGAGTTTCAAGGAGGGTTGCTTGGAAGGCTGTAGACGAAGAAGAACCATATCAACTGCATGAAAAGTGCACTCAGAATGGTGCTGATCGGCTTTTTGTTTCAGTCGAATTCTTGCCATGTGAAGATTGTCCTGCAGAATGAGAAGAATCTGATCACGGTTTCAAAGAATCGAGTCAATTGCTTGAACTGGGGAGCTGCTGAGGGTGTATGGAAGAAGAATTGGCGGTGCCTGTCCATAGACTACTTCATATGGTGTCCTTTTAGATGTGGTATTGTACCACTGGAGCGATTCTAGGAAATCCATAGAAATAGTTGTCCAAATCTTTGCAGGGATGGGCAAGGGTTAGAGCAGTCCCAAAAGGAGTGTTGTTTCACCCTTGTTGACTTGGAAAGTATCACAGTCAGCCACCATCTGTTGAATTGTCATTTTTAGTCCCTGACAAAAGAAGTTACATTGTTCCCGGTCATATATTTTGAGGAAACCAGAGTGCCCTGCTGATGAAGAAGCATGGAGGTCATAGAAGAGATAACCCTGTTGAACAGATTGCTACCAATTTGGAACAAGCAAAGAAATAGATGCAAGAAAAACTGGGTCATCAAATGGGTGAGAAGGAGCATCTGCCACCATATTTTCCTTACCCTTCTTGTAAGTGACGGCATAGGCATAAACCATGAGTTGGATAACCCATTTCAGGTGTGCTGGGGAGGAGACCCATTGTTCCAGGAAATTTTCCAGACTCTAGAGATCAGTCTTGATACAGAAATAATTCCCTAATAGGTATGCCTGCCACTTCTGTACTGCATGCAAAATAGCCATCATTTCCTGCTGAGATGTAGATGCGGCTAAATTCTTATCGGAAAGGTCTCTTGAAGGCGACAAGCCCACTAGCTCAGCAAGGAAACCTGCATATCTATCCAAGGAAGTAGGGGAGACCGTTGATGGGTGCATCTGAATGGAATGGAGTTGAGCGATGACACCATGTGAATTCTTCTTAAGGATCTTTTCCATACGATGTGAACTGATGTGGAGAGACCCTTGTTGTAAGCCCTTAAATTTGTGTTGTTTCCCATTGACTGAAAACTGCATCCAAAGTTCAGCAAAATCCCATAATATGGGGCCAAGTGTGAGTAACCATTGAACACCCAAAACCACATCACATCCGCCTAGGGACAAGGAAAACATGTCAGAGTGCAGGTTATAATCTTCCAGAGAGATACACACATTGTGACACTTCCCCTTGCAAGGTCAGGTGCCCCCATTGGCAACCATGACTTCAAAGTTGGAGCAAGGATGGACAAAACAATCAGCATGTTTTGCGATCCGAGGGTCAATGAAGTTATGAGTGCTACTAGAATCAATGAGTATAGTAAGAGGAAGCTTCTTGAAGTAACCCCTGACCCGCATTTTTTGGGGGGTGGTGACGCTGGATAAAGCATGGAGAGATATCTCTGGTTGTTCATCTTGAGATGGGGGGTCAATAGGCGGGTCCTGAATGTCGACCTGATTATCCATTGTATCTGGAGTTTCTTCACCAATTGTAGAGGAAGGCAGAGAATCCATATCCAAGAGATAGAGCTTTTGTTGAACACATTTATGTCCCCGAGTGAATTTCTCATCACAATTATAACAAAGCCCTTTTTTCTCTGCGTGCCCGCATTTCTGTTTCAGACAAATGCTTGATAGGAGTTGGTCGAGGAGCTGGCGAGATGGGAGGTCATTGAGAACCCATATTTCGAAAGAGAACAAAAGTGGGTTTGGAGCGCTGTTGGGTTGCAATCTTGTCTTTTTCCAACTTAGCCAACCCTAGGACTTCCATCATTGTGTTGGGACATAACATTTTAACCTCTGATCGGATTTCATCCTTAAGACCACTGATAAAACAACTCCTGTAGAATTCATCAGACAATCCTTCTGTGTGATTGGCTAGTTTCTCAAATTCTGTCTGATACTCTCTCATAGGGTCACTTTGACGAAGTTTAGTGAGTGCTCCGGTGAAGTCATCAAAAGCACTAGGACCAAATCGTTGCAAAAGGAGTTGGCAAAAATTTGTCCATTGTGGCTCGTCATGAGCCTTGATGTACCAACGGTACCATTGAAGGGATTCCTGTTCCAAATGAAAGGATGCAAGTGGAACTTTTTGGACATCAAAAGTATTATGCAGATTGAAATACTGTTCTACACGATAGATCCATCCAGTCAGATCAGTACCATTGAAGCAAGGAAATTCAAGCTTCGGACCACGGAAATTGCTGGAAGAAGAGAAACCATTGGCTGCAGAAGATTCTTCCTGTCGGTTATTGTTCATGGCTGAATGCTGAAGATGGAGGCTGAGAAAATTTTCATCCATATCTTGAAGTTTGGTTTGGATGGCTGCAAGTGCTTCCTCCATGGTTTTTGCTCCTGTGCAGGTGACAACCATAATTAGGAGTTTTTTGTTTTTTTTGGGAATGGATAGAAAAACACAAACAAAATCTTATTTAGTAAAGGGAAATTTGGATTTGGGAAAAACTCGGAGGGGTAATTGGGGTTTGACTAAGTTTTGGACACTTTCTGATGGACAGGGAAGCAAAAAATGGGGATTTCAGAAACGAGGTGAAAGAATGAGAAAATTTGTCAAAGAGGGACAACGAAGCAGAAATAGGGAATGAACACGGTGGCAAAATTTGGAGGCGAGTGGGTGAAAATTGAAGAAGTTATGGGAAACCCTAAAAATAGACAAATGTGGGATTTCTGGCTTTGGGAAGTGGAATTTGGGATAGGGTCCTCAGGGATGAAATATGCAGAATGGGATTGCAGGGGTGTCAGTGAAGTTTCAGGGAAAACAGAGTTAAAACAAGGGAGATATGGTGAAAAAACAGAATTTTATACTTTTTTTTTTCCAGAATGGATCTGAAACAACTTTCGGAATGGATCGGAAATGATAGGATTTAGAACGACTCAGAATGGATCTGAAACGAATTTTAGAATGGATATGAACCGGCTTTCAGAATGGATCTGCAACGGCGCGGAAGTGATCGGCAACAGATGGATCTGTAATGGCGCGGAAGTGATCGGCAACAGTTCAGATGAAAATAGATATGGACCCCAAGTATGTTCGACTTCCTATCGGTTCAGGGGATTAACTCGGCCACCAATGCTGTTTGACGGCTTGCGTATTGGGGTAGTAACCCTCACTCCACAGCTCAGGTAAAACTGATAACCGCTTTGCCACAAACGACAACTCTTGGTTTACCTCACGGGTGGGAGATAGTTAATCAGGTAGGGGTCGTTGCCCTTTTCGCCGGCAGGTCCTCTCAATGGGCCAACTACTTTGGGGTTCCTGTGGTACTCCTCACAATGAGTTTTAGGGCTTATGCCCAAGTACTTCCCATAGTTAAGCGGATAGGGAATATTCCCAGATCCGAAGCTGCAACAGATGTGAAAATTTTTTTGGCAGAAATTTCACCTTGCGAGCCCAAGAAAGTGCTCCGATACCAGATGTGAAGAACCTGCAACAATTAATTAATGAAAATACACCAGATAGCAGAAATAATAGAACTCAGAATCACTTTTATTGATTGCAGGCCACTTCGAGGGGGAAACCTCCTTTGAGCAAGCTCAATACAAATAATTTCACGGTACCTTCATTGGTCTTAACACAAACTTATATACTAAGTCTAGGCACCAATACCATGGGTCAATACCATGTGTCAATACAAACCATGGGCCAATACAAATTATGGATCAACAATTACTATGGGACGACTTTCAAAGCATATGCCTCCAACAACAATAAGAAAAACTATGGATCAACAAATACTACGGGACAACTTACAAAGCATATGCGTCCAACAACAATATACTAACAAAGTAAATAAAAGGGTTGACATGGGTTCCTAACATCAAGCTTAAAATCTATGTCCCCTATCTACAATATACACATGAAAGGTCCATACCAAACAATCTTAATTTTTTGAGCTTAACATTTCAATATTTTCTTGTCACAATATAACCACACCATGCCACCTAATTTCAACTAGTAGGTTGTTCTATGTTGATCATGGCACTCTTTGTAAAGTCATTGAGCTCTGAATTTTTTATCCTAAGCTTATCGTTGGATCTATTAAATCATGGCTATGAACTTAACATCCTTTCAAATTTTTTCATTGTTTAAAGTAAATTAACTTGTAACTACTACAAGGCATGATATATCAAGGGTCATTTGGGGAAGGAACCACTACAAGGAATGATAGATCAAAGGGCATAAAAGAGGCTTTATTGATGGTCTATTTTGACTACTGAGAGATCCATCATTATATTCTTACTTACAACTAATCATCATTAAGGAAACCAACCCCTAACATACCAACCCATTAACATAAATTATCTTCTAACCACTATGATCCCTAACACATTATACTACCTAACCCTTAAAGAACTTACTCCTCAAATCACTATGTTCATAGATATATTATGACCTCAAACACATTACGACACTTTACAAAGTAACCCCTTAATACACTATCCTTTTATAACACTATAATAGTTAACTACCTTAACTTTAGGCACACTTATATGACTAGGTCTACTTTGACTAGGTCTCAACAACAACCAAGTGATAATAGTAAATCAACAAAGGAAAGTAAACAACCTAAGGTTAATTCATTGCAATTCCTTTGATGATATAATCAACTTAAGTGATGAAGTTGAAATAAAAAATAAAAAGGAAAGAACTCGCCTATATGTGAATTGTTGTAGGTGTTGAAGCTTATTGGCATGAAGGTGAGAGTTGTGACAATCCTCTAAGAAAGTTTTTAACATCTTAAACTCTCCTCTACATGAAACTCAACCCCCCTACAAAATAGACTTCTACCTCATCTCCAATAAAATGCAATTTATTACACTAGAACTTCCATACAAAATAATGTGACAATGAAATGTTGAATGGTGATCAAAACTACTCGTAGAAGGGTTTCCACACCCCTTCCCCTAGCTATGTTGGAAATTCGTTTTAGTTGGAGGAGTTGAATAATACAAGGTACGAGAGGATAAAGTATATGAAGATTCCCTATGATGAAACAATAAGCCTTCAAGGTTGGAACCAAACTAACAACTAGAGATTGCTATAGTAGTTCTATAGAATATGGGTAACAAGTTTCCCCAGAGCACGGAAGATGAGTTAGAAATATAGATCAATATATAATGCCAATCAAACTGTTTACCTACAATATAATGAGAGATAGAGATGGATATCAAAGTTTTCAAGAGATTATTTTTCCTTGAGATTGAGGATTTGAATAATCAAAGGTATGTTAGGATAAAATCTATGAAGGTGCCCTAGGATTAAGCAAAAATCCTTCAACTTTAGAACCAAACTAACAACAACATATCCCTATATAGGCGCAAGAGAATACAAATAACAAGATTCCAAAAACACAAAGAGGATTTCTAATACCCCCTATGAGCATATCAACATATTGTGTAAAGGTATGGTAAGTATGTGGTAAGTTTACCATTGTGTTATTTTTAAACCTGATGGTGCTAAAGTAGGTGCTATTTGGCCCAAATTTGGCATCCCAAGTAGATTACATTTTGGGGCTTAAGTTGACATTAACATTGGCACAATTTGTGCCGAATTTAGCACCAAATTTTGAATAACATAAACAAATTAAAAAATCCCACGGGCCAAAGTAATTTTCATTCAAACATATGCACTGGGCCAAAGGAGTTTTCATACAAACATATCCACCACTTTGGATGTTGGTCTATTCAAGCATACACCACATTCCACCACCACCTTGGCTTTGGGTGATACGTTGGCTCAGATCGAATTGCTTACCTTAGCTCTGACTCAAATTTCTATCTCCTTCGCACCCACCAGTATCTCCATACTTCGTGTAGTGTCTCCTTCCTTCCCACCAGTGGTTCCTCCTCGTGGCCTCCATAGACAAGATTTTCCCTATCCTCCATGAACAGGATAGATAGGATTTTTCCTATCATCCACAGACAGGACATACACGATTTTCCCTAGCTCGCGATTTACTATAGATTGCCTCAATGGACATGACGAACAATATTTGCCCTAGCTCGCCTCCACTGATAGGATTTGGTCGCCCAACCTCAAAATGTCGAGCATAGGAAAGGGATTTGTGAGTGGGCATAATGAGGCAAGTCATTTGAATTTATAGATACATAATTGGTGCAATTTGGTCTTAGATTTTCTAGTTTTTTGTTTTTTCTTCCAAATTTTTAAAGAAAACAATTATTTTATAAATCTAGGGAGATGAGATTGACTTGGAGAAAGAGGCCTTGGCTTTGTTATTGGGGGTTGATGCATTGAATAAAATTGACAATGTGGACCTCACAATGCTTGCAATATACGTAGAAAAAATATAATCTAAAACCACTGAAACATTGCAAGCACATGAACCCATACTAGGGAACCAATTGATTCCCCAACCACTCCAGGATCAAGCTGAAAATCAAGAAGAATATTATTAACTATAAATTCTTAGAATTTGGAACAGAGGGCAGAGATTTCGAATGATGTCCAAGCCACTCTTGGGACACATAACTCTTCTTCCACCATGCCATGCTATGGATCTTCCATTGGTAACACAATACACATATAGAATATGACTATGTTTCAGGCGAAAAATGTATATCAGTTGCCTGCAAAGTCTTTGTGAATATGTTGAAGAAATCATGCCTTCAATGGTTTAAAGACCATCTCCATTTTCCATTCTCAAAGATACTGATGCACCTTCATAAACTTGTAATTGACGACATGGAGACTGAATTTGGTGTGGGTTGGTCCATAAGAAAGGTCAAACTCCAAATGTCTCATAATTTCAAGCGATTTAGGTGCAATCAAATAAAGATGATAAAAAAACTCCCGCTCGAGCTAAGGCTCAAAAAAAGGCCCGTGGATGTATCCTTAAAAGTATGGAAAGAATTTGTCAAATCCTATGAGAAGTTGGATGCACGGAGGAATTCCAGTGAGGAGACTACACAGGTATTTGAATTTGTTCATAACATTATATCTAATTTCTTAATAAATTTGTATATTTTAATTGTCGGTAATTAAATTGAATTAGTATATGTTTTAGGACAAGGCCTCCAAGTCTAGGCTTGCAAAACAAAGTGACATGCATCACAGTGGCCAAAAAGGTCTACAAGCCTTGATTTGTACTTTCGTAAGTATATCTAATATATGAAATGATATTTTTTTTTTAATTCCTAGATAAAAGCAAATGATTGCGTATTAATTAGTTTAACTAGTCCATGTGCCATGTTTTGACAGGAGGACAAATATGGTCGTCATCCAACACACTTTGAAAAAGATATGTTACAAAACAAGAAGTGGACAAACTTTGTTATATGGATGGAGAATGAGGTAACAATATTTCACTTTGAATATCAATCATAAGTTATTTAGTGGATATCTATGAATAAATTTAGTACAAAGGTATTTATCCCTCTAGAACAACATGACGAGGTACTTTATTCCTTTAGAGAAAAGTCTCAAATATTTAAAATGTAGCATTTAGACATGATTAAAAATTTAGAAAATGGGAAATTGACCTTGAGGGTAGAACTAGAAAGACAAAGAGAGGATATTGAGGATAATGATGAAAATATTACATTTTTAGATCTATTGTTAAATTTGTATAGTTTGCGAAGGAAATGTTATCTTATAGGCCACCATCTAGGATATTTGCAATATATTTAAGGGGAAAATGGTATGAATTATAGTTGTACAGGATTGCTAATCATTTTCCATTTCAATTGGATAATCATAAAGAGTTTAATGAGGTTTATCGCAATTATCCTAACAAGGGAAGGGATATTTTGTGTGAATTTTATTTTTGAAACTATGTGCTTCCTCACCCTTTAAGGTGGCCTCCCAATCCATATGTGGTATATGTGAAATTGAGATCTCTTTTCTCTTAGATATTGCAAAATGAAGAGGATATATTTCTCTAGGATTAGAGGTATAAGGAAGAATAAATCATTATGAGCCTTTGGGTGATATATGAGAGCACTACACTCGAGGAAGTCACAAAAATCCATGACCAAATGATTCCAAATGTAGAATCATTTCTAGTGTTGAGACACAGGCAGTACGAAAAAATAACATAATATCACAAGATAATGAAAAATTCAAGGTATATGTTGTTGTAGATTTCTCAATACATACAAAAATAATTCACCCCTTAATTAAAAAGAGTAGAACCACACTCTTTTCCTAGATTCAAAGTTTCTTTCTCTAGGTCTTAGATTTATTTGAAAGCCTCATAAGAATGAATTTGAATTGGATAGGCATTGAGTTCATATTTCCCTTACTCTTGCACCCAATTCCATAATGGGATCTTTAGAAGTAATTGACATGGCCATAGAGAAAAACTAATGGGAGGAGTTGGAGAAAGAACCATGGTGCCATAGAAGGATGTTAGTACCCATTTCATTGCTACGAACTCAGGGAATTGTGCGAATAAAATCTACAAGATGAAGAGTAATGGCTTGAGCATGTCAATTTTGGTTTCATATTTGGACATGTTGCAAAGAGGCATGCAACCCTTCAATGGAGGGTATGTTGAGACCCATGATTGTATGATGTTCATATTTTCATGTCTATTTTGATCCATAATAACTTATTAGCAATGTCACATACCTAAGGCATTTCCAAACTCCTTCTCAATGGAAAATTTAGATATTATTTTAACACATGATATTTAATTTGATTTGTTTGGCCTAATCTCAAAAGGAACATGGTTAATGCATGGTGTGTGTTGGATATTTCAATTTATTACACTGATTGAAATGGTATGTAATAATATTGTTAAATCCCGGGGTATGCTATAGATGTTAGTTTATTAATCATGGGAACACCATGGGAATTGAATTCATGTGTTTTCCACCAAGAAGAGGTTCAACTCCATGTAGCCACTTTACCTATAAAAAGTAGAAGTAACATTGATCTATCAATAAAGGGTGATGATTGTGGGAAAGTGTCATCTCAATTTACGAAGATGATTAGATAAGTTTTCAATCCAAGAGAAAACCATTATCTTAGTTAGATTTAAGTTCCAAATCTCATATGTATCCTAGATTAGGTCTAGTAGGATAAGTTAACAATTTATCTCTAGAATCAGTTGCACTTGAGTGAGATTCAATCAGGTAGACAAATTTTCGGAATTCATGGATTTGACTCATAGAGCTATTTAGGATCTTCTAATGAAGGATCCAAATCAATTCACTATATTTATGACTCATGATAGACGAGCCAAGTTGAATAGGGCCAAGTTGATTTCTTCTATTAACACACAAGTAGTTAAGTGTTTTAGTGTTGTATAGTAAACTATGACATTTAGATATCTACGACAACTTGTTTCTTAGTTTATTAAATCCTTGTGGTTTTCATACATAGTGCACAACAGCTATAAATTTTGCACATGCTTGGTCAATAATTAAAGTGAATTATGAAGTTTAATACTTTATTATTGTACCTTTGCAAGTTGACACTATTAATCAACAATATATGTCCAATGACACAACTAGATACGACCTACCCTTGACCCACCAACTAAACCACAAATCCCTTGATCCATTAATCCTAGTAACTTAGGAACCCTCAACCATCATTGATAATGGTTGATCGCCATTGAACATGTTGACCATGTTTGGACATATTGGCTATGTAAACCATATTCATTATGGTTGACCATATTATCAACATTGACCCACTAACCCCTAGCCTTCTAATTCACTGATGTCATAATCACTTATCCATTAATCCATTTTTAATTGCATAGCTCACTATTACCATGACCTACAAGTATCCTAACACAATAATCCCAGTCAAGTCTTTCACCCTTTATTCTCATTGACTATATTGACCATGGTTGAACATAGTTGACCATTTTTTACCATTGTTGATCAATTTTTACCATGGTTGACCATATTGAGTCTCCAAAATTCATCTACCATGCAACTAGTAGACTGATTCCCACCCATGCATAAAAGAGGCTTTATTCATGGCCTATTTTGACTACTCAGATATCCATCACTATATTCTTACTTACATCTAATCATCCCTAAGGAAACCACCGAGAGGGGAAGTAGGGGAGAGTCATAAATCCAAGTGTCATTACCTTGTGTTTCACGTTTCCTTGTATTATGTACCTTAAGTGTCTTAAGTTCCAAGTTTATGGAGGTTAGATGCTACTATGTCTCCGTATCCCTATAGAATCTTGTGCCCTACAACACATTCTTTTGCTTTAAGTGACATGCAATATGATGGTGCAACAACTTAAAAACACTTGTTGGAATTTTCAGACTTGTCCTTCCAACAATTAATCTTTGAACCTCACAAGGAACTTATCCATGTATGCATAAGTCAAATGTAAGGTACACATACCCAATTCTAAGGTACAAATCATCTTGTTTTCACATACCCAATTATACAAAATAAATTAAGAAAGGCTTGGTGGAGTGTTTGCTTAACAAGTGAGAAACAACAATGAATTGCATCCAACTCTCATTAATGGAATCCAAGCATTAGCCTTTTGAAAGCCTTGTACTCTGTCTTACATTTTGAGAAGAGCACAGCCCTAATCCATCACATATAGTAGGTCTTTTCCGTTGTTGGATTGTGCAAGCTTTAAAGGACATTCAAATATAACTATAAGTTTGTGGGATTGTAGTTTTTAGCTTCTTGGAGGATGCATTTAATGTCTCAACTTATTATTTGATTAGTACTTTGTTTTTCCATGCTAAAGTGAGCAGTTCTAATACATTAAGAGTCACAAACCCATAATATTATTTATACATTAGGTTCATTGATCTGAGTTGTGTTATTTTATGTCTGTAATGTCCCCAGTTTGACCCTTATAATATTTTGGGCTATAACGTAAATATTGTATGCATATTATGTATGATTCCTAGCATGGAGCTCAAGGCCAAGGCCCCACTAGTGAACACTCGACCTCGAAGAGGAAATTATTGGATATTATGCTACCCATGTGCTAGTGAACCATGGGAATTGTAAATATGCATTTTAATATAAAATACCCACAACTAGCTATGCAATGCAACAAGAGACGGGGGCATGATTTCACAAGGAATTGGGAGGGAAAACATTCAAACCCTTGATCCAATCAAGTCAAGCCAAGTGTCAATAAGAGAACCCATCAAACCCTCAACTATCCATGTTGAATTTTGTACCCAATCACTGATTTCTCCCAAGAATTGGTTGAGGTAGTTAATGCCTTGGGGAATGGGAGGTATGGCTGTCCAAATTCGAGTATGGGCAAGCCACCTTGCATGGAAAAACGTGTTTGGCTTCTTGGGAAAGAAAAGAGCCATGAATTGCTCCCCAAGCCATTATCCATCAACCAGTTCCTCTCCCTCACGAGTTGGGAGCTACCTGGGTGTTTTCCAGCCATGTTTTATGGTTTTCCTTGATCCTCAGCTGGGAGAAGGGTGTTTTTGTGTTGTATACCAGTGGGGAAGAAGGGGAAATCGAACTAGGGTTCAATAGAGACCGTTTTGGGTTGTTGAATGCTGAGATATTTGGGGAAGAAATCGTTTTCCTCCCTGTGGTTGTTTGCCCCATCCCACAATCCGTTTTTGGTTGGAAACGTTTTTGGGAAAACCCATGGCCATCTTATTCGTAAATCCCATTGTTTAAAATGTGTATCCATGCCCAATGTTGTGCTTGCTGTGTGAGAAAAGAGTATGTTGGGGTATGGGTTATGGGTATCTATTGCTTTGGCTTGAGCTTGAGTGTAAGCATCCAGGGTTCAAATGTAGCCTGATAAACCCAGCTGTGGACTGGTTTGGCTCAGATGAAATGATTAATTGGCTGTGTGTGAGCTTGAATGTCCCCTGTTCCTTGTAAGAATCATGCCCAGCTCGGGGGTGGCATTTGTGTTGAGAGATTGATGAACACAACTGGCCTATGGTTGGGTGGAACGTTGCAGCGACATAGCTAGTTGTTTGGGACCGCATTACAGTGAGATGAGTATATTCTCTTATGTGTATTTACTTTTGCATTGTTTTAATTAATTGATGACTGTTATTGATATATTGAGTGCATATGAAAATATGTGTGTGGATGAATTTATTTCCGCTGTACATATTTGTTTGATTTACATCTGCACACATTTGTTTTTAACTGTATGCATCTAATGAATGGGCTGAGTTTTATGAAAAGCCCCATAGATTGCTAGCATGTTCCCTTCCTTGCATTGGGTCCAAGGGTGGGTACATTACAATTGGTATCATAGCTACTGGTTGCAGCATTGGGCCTTCATGGGCTACCTATCACAGTTGTAGAGGTAAGTATGCTTCCTGCTCAACACATACTGTTAAGAAAAGTTTCAAAATTTCAAGATTTTTCAAAAAATTTCTAAGTGTTTTGCCTAACTGTTTCGGCGAGTCTCGTGGATTTGAGCCGACGTGTTTCAGCGAACCTCACTAAGTTGCGCCGAAGTTGCTGGTTAGAACTGGTGAGTTTGCGCCGAAGTTGGCGGTGAAACTTGGCGAGTTGCTCCGCAATGAAGCGACATAAAATCAATAAGTTCACCGAAAAAGAAGGAAAATCCTAGCGGAAAGTTATGAGTTTTGGGCCGAAACGGATCAGAAGGAAAAGTTGAGTTTTCGATCGAAAGAACTCGGCGAGTTGGTGCGCAACGACAAAAGGACTTGGTAAGTTGGTCCGAAATTTGTTTCTAAGTGTCTTTCAGCGGTAGAACTCGGCAATTTGGTCCGCAACAGTGGAAGAACTCAGCGAGTTGGTCTGCAACGGCGAAAGGACTCGGCGAGTTGGTCCGAAAAATTTGAAATTTTTTTCAAGTGTTTTCGGCGGAAGAACTCGGCAAGTTGGTCCGAAACGGCAGAAGAACTCGGCGAGTTGATCCGCAATAGGTCGAAAAAGACAGGTGAGTTCGCCGATCGGAAGAACTCGACGAGTTGCTCCGCAATAGGTTGGAAGAACTTGGTGAGTTGCTCCGAAACAAGGAATTTCAGCTGTTTTCCAGGGAGATTTTTCAGGTGTTGAAAGTTGAAAAAATGCCATGGAACTTATGCACCAGATTGCGCGAAATCGAAGGACCACAAGGGGGTAAGCCCCCTTGACCCCCGTCATCCCCCGAAGACAGTCGTTTAAAGTGTGAAATGCATTCTCTATGCTTGGGAGGAGATGCAGGAATTGCATATAAGGTCGTGGAAGCCTTATTAAGAGTAATTGGATGTAATGTGCATTGCGGAAGAGCAATGGGAGCAGCAAGGCAATGTTGATAAGAGGGAAATTCCTCACCTTAAACTATTTATGTTTATAGCATAAGAATTGCATGTTTGGAAAATAGCAAGAATGGATGTCATACACTTATGAATATACTGAATTGCTAATTCATGGGAAGATCATAACTAATGATTGCTTGTATGCTTGGTAGGGAAGCCAAGAAAAGGATCAGCTATGATGTGGAGGAGGAACTGCATGTCATGATGAGGAATTGGAAAGGGAGAATTCCTTAACTCCTCTCTTGCTATTGTGTTTTTATTTCCTGAGTTTTATATACTGAAAATTATGGCATAGGGATGCTGGAAATGCAAGAGAATAATGCATATGAATTAGTGGGCATGATTAGAAGAGTTATTGCATAATGCATGCGAATTGCTTATGCATGAGCATGATGTTGCATACTGATAAAGGTAGTGAGGTTACACATGCAATATCCCATTAATGGTATCCCATGATTGATGACTATTAATGTTGTTGGTAATGGTTGTGGGAATCATACCATAGAAGCATGATTGAAAACGCAAGAGATTAGATAGATGAGATGAATATGCACTAGATGGCATATAAATAAACATTGCATGGTGCATGTGAAAATGTTTGTGCATGTATATGATATTGCATATTGGTAAAATAGTGAGGTTTTACATATGCCATGAACCACTTAAGATAATTATTGTGGTTGCTAATAATTAGTTGTGTTCGCATTGGTTGTAGGACCAAAGACAACCGAAGCATGGCTAAGGATGTGGATGATGTTGTTGCATATGAACAAAAACCTTATGAGGAAAGGATGGTGCAACAAATCTATGATCACGAGGTTGGCAAAAGGACTGTGTAGCATTGGTAAGAGGCCAACTGATCAGGTAACATCAAGCGATGTTAATAACAACCATGCAAGAAATGGTTAATTATGCTTAATTGCATGAATGTTGAAAGAGGATTTGGTAAGATCCCTTCAACTATGTTTAAACTATGTTGATTTGGTTTGCATGTGGTATTGAGTGTCTGAAGGTGAATGCCAACCTACCAAGTATGGTCAGGTGTGGGTAAGTGAAGGCAAGGAGCCTTACACCCTATAGTGCATTCATATGAAATTATACCATACCGTTTGTGTATGTTGGTTGTGAGTTTAGCAACCAAAGCAAGTGATGACTTATGGTCCTGTTGTAGTGTATGCCATATGAGATAGGCATGGTTAGGCCATAATATGTTGAAATGCCTAATATTCATGGATTAATGCAAGGTTGTATTGAGGGGTTATGCATTGAGTGAAATATGCACATTAAAAGATTATGTAAATGTTGTGAATGTGCATGCATATGTGTGGGTGCACATGTTGAGATGCATTGTGTGAATGCATGGGTGTGACATATATATGTTTCAATGCAGTTATATAATAGATGAAATGGTGGACTATTGTTAATCCTGAGACCATTTCATGAGATGCTATGAATGCAGGAGAAAGACTGCATGAAGAAGGGAGACATGTGATGGGCTACCAGAGCACTTTACTGGAAGGACAGAGTTGCATGGAATATGAAGTAATGAGTATTTACAGTTTATTTAAATTGCATGGATTTGTGATAATGATGCATATACAGAAATGTATATATTTCATTGCATTTCAAATGTTAACAGCTGAAGGTGTTTGAATTATTGAGTGTTATAATTCTGAGATCACTTCAGTGACTGTTGTGGCAATGGAAGGATTATATGCATAGATACTCACAACGTGTTTGGCTTATTGAAGTTTGAGATTTCAGGTAGAAAAGTCTTGAGTATGGCAATAAGGATAAGTCCATAGTAGAGACCAGGATCTACCATGTGCAGAAGCCAAAGGTTATGAGAGGGTTCTCATGGTTGGGAATTATGCATGAAACAAATCTAAAAAATTTCTGGTTTAAGTTCATGAGAATAATCTCATGGTTGCAAATATAATTTCTGTAGGAAAACATATTTGTAAATTTCAGATTTGAAATTTTGCTAATAATTGCTAATGACTATTTGGCTTATATAAAATTGTGTCAGGAGGACATGTTGTAGGTGGATGTTCATGTATGGTAGCAAGGGTGAACCATAATGGACAGAGTGATACCACTTATGAGAGCCAAACAATATGAGGATAGCCTCATTTCTAAGCAAATTAATTTCTGTAGTAGACATAATTGCAAATGCATATTGACTTTAATTATTAATGACATTGATTGGTTATGGAACAATCACATTTGAAGCTTATTGCTAAATGTTGCTGACTGTTTGGCTATTTGATAAATGTGCCAGGATGACACATAGCAGGAAGACCATGTGTGATGGCCTGCAAAAGCCAAACTAGATGGGAAGGACCCCATGCTTTGGAAATGGGTTTCGAGTGAAACACCATTGTAAATGATGATAATGTCTCAACTAAACTGCATGTTGGTAAACCATGTGAGTGAGATAGTGAAATTGTGCCAAGAAGGCATGTGTGGGTTATGAAACATGAAAATATTGGGGTGGCAACCCAAAGTACTATTGACTCAGAGAAGGGAGCCCCCATTCTTCGCTAATGAAGGAAAGATACATCTGAAAAGGGATAAGTATTCTGTAACCCTAACTCCGAGTATATATGTCTAGTTATTAGGTTTAATATGCAGAGCATGTTTTATTATTTCATTATTATTCCAGACTGCTTGAGTATGATTAGGGCCTACATGACCCCCATCAGAAAAGGATGCATACCTTTCGGGTGCTGGGTTATGTTAGGGTTGTCAATATTGACCACACCCTAAGGGAATGGACGCATTCTTGGTGTTTCAATACTTGATAGTGAATGATATGAAATATGTTTACAATTTTAGAGCAGCAATACTGATGAGCTTGCTTATCCTTCTTGTGCTATCAGCTTGCACAGATGCAATTGGGTGATGCACACGGATGAAGCAAAATGAAAGGTTGTTATGAAGGGTTGTCGCATGCCTAATAAATCCAGTCAGTACACTGGTTTGGCATTATTTACTTGGATGTTGTGTGGTGTGAGTGGGTATCATGGGGCCATGATAGCCTACAGTAAAGAAAGTCACCTATAGAGTTCCTAAAAGGGAACCGTTGGTTTTCCCGGGAGAGGGAATGCCATCCTTGTGTGGATGAAGAATTGTTATGCGCACGGAGGGTTGTGACACACATGAAAGGCTGATGCAAGCCTAAGGAAGAGTGGTAGAGCCTTGACCTATAATGGTCGGTGGCGTAGTTTCCTTCCATTGGTCGATGACCCAGACGAATGTGCTGGCTCGGCAAAGGAGAGGGCCAGCCAAGTATGGGATTGGTTGGGAACCACAAATGCTTGGTAAACCCAGTCAGCGTGAAGGTGTACTAGTTGGGAATTAACTATTTGATGTTGTGGAGCAACATGCGTGTTGGACAAACATCCAAGTCCATAAGCGATCCCAAGGCTTGCAAAGCGAAGCAGGACCCTGTGGACCAGAAAGGAAAATGGACAATACAGATAAGTATTCATTTTCATTTATTTCTTGTTTGGAATAATGAAGATTTTAGGTATAAGTCTTATGACAACCAAGCTAATACACTGTTGTTTCTTTGTTGGAAACCTTGTCCATTGCAGGAAGTAAGGACCCTGAAAGAGCCACAAACGCTTGGTAAGCCAGAGAGTAACTGGTTGTGCACTATAAATTCTTTATAAAACTAGAGAGCAACTGGTTGTGCACTATAAAATTCTTGGTAAATCTAGAGAGTAACTGATGCTCAATAAATTCAAAGAATAGTTGGTGGGAACATTAACCACTTGATGTTGTGGAGCAGCCAGCGTGCTGGCCAAACATTCCTTAATTAATTGATAAAACCCAGTCGGCGTACTGGCCTAGCATTGCCTATTCGAATGGTTGTGGAGTAGCCTGTGTGCTGTCCCAACATTCATTATTGTATCCACGGGAAATCCAAGGCTTGTAAAGCAAAGAAGGATCCCGTGGAATAAAGAGAAGACATCCAATACAGATAAGTATTTGGTTATCTTGCAACTCTTGCTTATGAATATACGTGTGTATATGATTTAATTACGATTTTTGGAACTCTTGTTTAGAGATAAACCTTATGAAAATAAACTAAACATGTGAATTGATTCAATGTTTGAGTATAGGTACTGCTGGAAGAAAGGACTATGAAGGCATCATAAGGATGCATGTGGACATGTGACTGTCCTAAAGAGCTCAGTATGGGCAGTAATGAAAGATGGTGCTAGTGGAACTGTGTGGGTCCTAGCAGCCAAAGGTTCTGTAAGCAACAATGGGAAAAGGTTCCCTAGCTAAAAAGCATTAGACAGACCTTAGACACTAAGTGTCATAACCAAGAAAGGGCAAGGGAAGCATTCACATTGAAATGAAAGAGGATAAGGAGCATAAAACCACAAGTGATGGTGTGGCTCTGGATTGGAACAAGACTAAGAGGGGGAAAACTCTTACTCTTCTCTTTCCTTTTGACTGATGCATCTTAGAAACAAAAGATTGTTGAGTGCATGTCATTAATGAAAACAAATTGTGTTTAATTGCTAGAAATGAATTGTGAATGTTGAAATAGTTATTTTCCTGTGAAAGGATGAACAGGAATGAGTTCATGTGTATGTGGGAAAGCATGAAATGTGTGGAAGTCTCATGAGTAAAGCATGGACGTTCCAAGTCAATTGGGAAAATAATTGACTAATTTTGATATTGTGTTATGCTTGTCCTAATAGGAATTTCCATGATGAGTCTCATAGGTGAGGCATTGAAAGCCAATGTTGCAGCCGTTACTAGCCAAATAATTGCTAGTGAGAAAAGTGAGAGCCAGTTGTGCACACTGATCATGGCAGCGGACCAACAACTATTTGTTTTGGCTAAAAATCTTCCTCAGATAGTTTCCAGGGCAGCAAGAAAGATGGCACCCATGAAATTCCAGACTTGTAGATCAGCTGGAAGGTGAATAAAAGAAAGGGATCGCTGTAAAGAGATCGCTGTAGAGCAATGCCCATCTACAGAGATGGAAGATCAAAGCTAGAAGGAGCAGTTGTGGAAGCCAAAGGACATGGTCCTGAAAGCTCAAAGTGAAGAGATGAAATGTAGAACAGACCTGCCACCATTTGTGAATTTTGAAGCATGTGTAAAGTGGGTATTTATTCCTAAGTTTTGGAACACCGAGGACGGTGTTTGTCCAAGGGGAGGGGAATGTAATGTCCCCAGTTTGACCCTTATAATATTTTGGGCTATAACGTAAATATTGTATGCATATTATGTATGATTCCTAGCGTGGAGCTCAAGGCTAAGGCCCCGCTAGTGAACACTCGACCTCGAAGAGGCAATTATTGTATATTATGCTACCCATGTGCTAGTGAACCATGGGAATTGTAAATATACATTTTAATATAAAATACCCACAACTAACTATGCAATGCAACAAGAGATAGGGGCATGATTTTATAAGGAATTGGGAGGGAAAACATTCAAACCCTTGAGTCAATCAAGTCAAGCCAAGTGTCAATAAGAGAACCCATCAAACCCTCAACTACCCATGTTGACTTTTGTACCTAATCATTGATTTCTCCCAAGAGTTGGTTGAGGTAGTTAATGCCTTGGGGAATGGGAGGTATGGCTATCCAAATTCGAGTATGGGCAAGCCACCCTGCATGGAAAAACGTGTTTGGCTTCTTGGGCAAGAAAAGAGCCATGAATTGCTCCCCAAGCCATTATCCATCAACCAGTTCCTCTCCCTCATGAGTTGGGAGCTACCTAGGCGTTTTCCAGCCATGTTTTTATGGTTTTTCTTGATCCTCAGCTGGGAGAAGGGCATTTTTGTGTTGTATACCAGTGGGGAAGAAGGATAAATCGAACTAGGGTTCAATAGAGACCATTTTGGGCTGTTGAATGCTGAGATATTTGGGGAAGAAATTGTTTTCCTCCCTGTGGTTGTTTGCCCTATCCCACAATCCGTTTTTGGTTGGAAACGTTTTTGGGAAAACCCATGGCCATCTTATTCGTAAATCCCATTGTTTAAAATGTGTATCCATGCCCAATGTTGTGCTTGCTGTGTGAGAAAAGAGTATATTGGGGTATGGGTTATGGGTATCTATTGCTTTGGCTTGAGCTTGAGTGCAAGCATCCAGGGTTCAAATTTAGCCTGATAAACCCATCTGTGGACTGGCTTGGCTCAGATGAAATGATTAATTGGCTGTGTGTGAGCTTGAATGTCCCCTATTCCTTGTAAGAATCATGCCCAACTAGGGGGTGGCATTTGTGTTGAGAGATTGATGAACACAACTGGCCTATGGTTGGGTGGAATGTTGCAGCGACATAGCGAGTTGTTTGGGACCGCATTACAGTGAGATGAGTATATTCTCTTATGTGTATTTACTTCTGCATTGTTTTAATTAATTGATGACTGTTATTGATATATTGAGTGCATATGAAAATATGTGTGTGGATGAATTTATTTCCGCTGTGCATATTTGTTTGATTTACATATGCACACATTTGTTTTTAACTGTATGCATCTAATGAATGGGATGAGTTTTATGAAAAGCCCCATAGATTGCTAGCATGTTCCCTTCCTTGCATTGGGTCCAAGGGTGGGTACATTACAATGTCAAATGCTATTACAAGTGCTATTGGTCATCTTATTTCAACAATAACATACAACTAGATGTATATCAAGTATTTATAGCCCACATTGTTGAATATCTCTAAATGAGTTCCAATTGGTAGATTGTTGAATATCTCTGAATGAGTTGCAATTGGTGAACTTTCTATCAAAGCACTACATCAAGTCCATAATATGAAAAATAATTATTGAATTCAAAAGGTTGTGCAAAGTATGGTATGGCCAAAATAGGTGTTGAGCAAAGTTGCTTCGTAAGTTTGTCAAATGCTTTTTGTTATTTGTTAGTCTAGTAGAAGATGATCTTCCCATTGTTTTCATCGAGTACCTACCTCAATTTCCATGCAATATATGAAAATATGAGTACAATCCTTTTATATAAGTTATCTAGCTCAAGAAAACTACAAAGTTTAGTCAACCTATCTAATGTTGATTGATCCCAAATGACTTGGATCATTTATTGATCAACATGACCCCTTGTGACATTGATGCTATAATGAAGATATTAGACCTTATTCATAGGAAATGAGGATTGCCCCAAGTTACAGGTGTTCCTCTCATGTTTGATTGAAAATTAATATATTGTCTATGTAAACAGTGACAAACCTTCACATAGGGTTTTAGAATGTTTTTCACATACAATTCATGGCTAAGCTCAACAACATAAGTATAAGGAGACATGGCAATCACTAAAAAGATGAGTATACTCTCTAACATGAATAAGGAGACATGGCAATCAAAAATGCAAAATTGGAGCATAATATTTAGGTAGATAGCAAGAAAGAAGCCCTTAGATGTCCTATCTTCATCTATACCCAAGTTTTATACATGTATTATACAAATTTTTTGTTATTAGCTCATTTTACTAGGAAATATACCAACGAGCTACTCAATTTTATTTCGAGGAAAGCAAAAAATATTTAGATAGTAGGTAGTCATTTTGAGATTCTAGGTCATTTTGATAGCTTGGTCTCATAATTTATTTTTTCTTGTATTTTCTTATTGTACAACATGGCCACGACCTTATTTTAATACAAATGATAAATATTTCAGCCAAATCATGGTAAGCATTAGGAACATGTGAGGTGCTTCTTGGTGGCCTTACTAAGGTAAGCTTGTAGTCTTTTCCAAACTCCACACCTTTTATAAAATATTTATGTTAATAGTGAGAGTACTAAATATCCCATGAAAATGGATGCCTTTCTTGAACAATATGTTAGCTGAGAAACATGCAATTTTTGTTGTAGATTCACCATCCAGTAGAACAAATGGAGTTTACTAGAAACATATGTGATTGAAATACACTTGATAGCTTCTATATAGGATGCACACTTTATATGGCAGGTGTTCTTGACATAAATATTGAATTCTTGGTCATGGGCTTAACCAAACCCCAACCTAATAAGAAATAATGGGTTGGTGGTCATACATGGTGAACCTATTTTGACTTTTGAGTTCATGTTGAAAGCGAAGGAAAATTTACATAGATAACATGGCCATGTCTCGTATTTTTACTTAGATAACATGGCCATGTGAGGGAGAGGGGAATTAAAATGCTTTATTTCACTCTAGGATTCTTTATCCCTAGATACTATACCTTTACAACTTAATCTATCCCTCGAAACCATATTTATGAACCGAATCTAGCGCTAGAAACTTAGTCTATCCCTAGAAACACTAATATAACCCTAGAAACCTAATCTATCCCTAGAAACACTATAAACCTAAACTAGTCCTAGAAGCACTAATTTAATACTAGAAAACTAATCTAGAATCATAGAAACCTAATCTAGCCCTAGAAATCCTAGAAACCTAAACTAGCCGTAGAAACACTAATCTAACCATAGAAAACGAATATATAATCCTAGAAACCTAATCTAGCCCTAGAAACCATAGAAATTAAATATAACCCTAGAGACACTAATCTAACCCTAGAAACCTAATCTATCCCTAGAGACCCTAGAAACTAATCTACCCCTATAAACAATAATCTAACTCTAGAAACCTAATATATCCCTAGAAACACTAATCTAACCCTTGAAACCTAATATATCCCTAGAAACTCTCGAAACAATGGGGTCTTTAATCCCTTGGCCTTTATCGCCAATGCCTTGGCCATTATAGTCTATTTCAATCATTGGCACGAAGACATGTAATTGGTATACAATTCAAAACTACCAAAATAATCATTTTCTATATCAAATTGAGAAAGGTTAGTAAGGAAGTCGTTACCACATATCCGTTAGTCATTCTCCAACCATCTACTATCGAAGTTCAAGGATTTCCTCATCCTTAATCACTTAGAATTCAATTTTGAAATATTGTGATTAACCAATATGGATGCTAGTTTTTCACATGGAAATCAAATTACCAAGGTTTCCATGTACAACACAAACCCTAGTTGTCACAAGAGCAATCCCTAGCATCACACAAGAGCAATCCCTAGCATCACACAAGAGCAATCCCTAGCATCACACAAGAGCAATCTTTCCAAGAACATCCAAGATTTTGAAATTGCATTGCCTTGTGCAAAAATCACAATGTATCTCATTGCGCCAAACCCTAGATTCTGAAATCTTGAAACAAGACGTGATTTGGGCCATGGACCCATGCATGAGAGGCACCCAGAGCATTATGCCAATGTCTTTATGCCAATGGAGTTGACGATTCATCGATCTGATCAACGATCATCATTTTATGGCTAGTTTAAACTCGCCTCCTATAGGATTTCAAGGACACTTGTTGAATCTCTGTCAAGGGCTTAGAATTTGATTCGGGTAGTAGAATGGAGTTCCATGAGATCCTACAAGTGTGTTTAGGTAGGTTCAATGTGAGAACGCTGGCCACGAGCTCACCATCATGGAATATCCAAAGTTGACCCCCTTGTGCAAAAATTCCAATGTCTCACTGAGCCAAACCCTAGCTTATGAAATATTGAAAGAGGGCAATATTCAGACCATGAACCCATGCAAGGGAGGAACCCATAGCATTATTGCAATGTATATATTCCAACAAAGTTGATGGTTTGTCGATCTGATCAACGGTCATAATTTTATGGTCTGTTTAAACTCGTCTCAAGTAGGCTTTTAGATACAATTGTTCAATCTCTGCGGGGGCTTAGAATTTGATCTGGGAAGCATAATGGAGTTCCATGAGATCCTGCAAGTGTGTTTGGGAAGTTTCTATGTGAGAACACTGGCCACAAGCTCACTATCAAGGAATATCCAAATTTTACCCATTTGTGCAAAAATTGCAATGTCTTTCACTGAGCCAAACCCTAGCTTCTAAAATATTGAAATAGGACAAGATCCAGGCCATGTACCCATGCAAGGGAGGAACCCATAGCATAATTTCAATGTCCCGATTCCAATGGAGTCAATGGTTCGTCAATACGATCAAGGATAATCATTTTATGACCCGTTTAAACTCGCCTCCTGTATTCTTTCAAGGACAATTGTTGAATCTTTGTCGGGGGCTTAGAATTTGATGTGGGAAGCATAATGGAGTTCTGTGAGATCCTGCAAGTGTGCTTGGGGAGGTTTGACATGAGAACGCTAGCCATGAGCTCACTGTCAAGGAATATCCAAAGTTGATCCCCTTGTGCAAAAATTGCAATGTATCTCATTGAACCAAACCTTAGCTTCTGAAATCTTTAAATAGGATGAGATCCATGCCATGGACACGAGGGAGGCACCCCTAGCATTATAATTCTAATGTCTCATTTACAACGGAATTGAAGGTTCATCGATCCGGCCAATGGTCATCATTTTATGGCTCCTTTAAACTCGCCTCCTATAGGCTTTGAGGGAAACTTGTTGAATTTCTGTCTGGGGCTTAGAATTTGATCGGGTTAGTAGGATGGAGTTCTGCGAGATCTTGCATGTGTGTTTGGGAAGTTTCGATGTGGTAACTATTATTTCACTTCTTGATATTTCTTTCCAAAGAGATGGAGGGCTTTCCCTTATCCATTTTTTGCTCTGGGCATGAAGCTATAAAGTGACCCTAGTTGAAGGATATTTGGACTCTAAATAAGATATGGCCTCCATTAAGAGGAAGAAAATAAGGTTTTTTCACCATGGATGAGGAAGAAAATAAGGTTTTTTTTACACTAAATGAAGATTATAGGGCTCAAGGGCAATGAATGAGGCCTTGAACCACCACACAAACCCATTATAAAGAGCCATTGTCTTTTAAGTAGGATATCAATTATGAATTTTTGCACATGCGAGATGTGTCTCAATGCTTTAACCATAAATTATTCTTTTAGGTCTCATGGGTCATGACCGAAACCGTGAAACACCACACATACTCTCAATAGGAGGTATTTTGCCTTCAAGTGGGATGAGATCACTATTAGAAGGGTTTTCATATGAGGGGTGGGTCTTAAATCCTTGGCCATGGCTAGGGTGTTAGTTTTTGGTTGCTTTGAGATGTTCTCCTAAGACAAGTGAGCATGAGTGTTGAAGGGGATTCCTTGTAGTTTGGGCAAGCCGTGTGGAACAAATTACCCTACACTAGTATGATAGATTCCTTACAATTATGACAATTAACATCTTCTTTTTTTGTGTAAGGTTATGTTATATTTTTTCATAGTTATGGAATATTACTCTTAGAAATTATGACACATTTATGATGAGAATTACACATGCTATTAAATAGAGGACATAATATTCTCTCATGCAAACCATAGCCATGTCTCTTCCCCTTATCTTCTATGGTGGTTATATCTTCGTGATCCCTAACATATAACTCCCAGGTTTTCCTCAGGAACCCTATAGTCTCCAGGACAGGTAGGAAATCCTGATTGGCTTCAACAACAATCTTATTTCAATCAAGGTCACCCCACTAGCATGATTGTCTTTCTTAGGGGTTTCAAACCCTACGTATGTCACATCACACAAGTACACCAATAGACAACTCTACTTCTAGCATCCAAGTCTACATGTCCATCCTCAAACCCTAGGTCTTCTACTCTAGCATCACACAAGAGCAATCCCTCCAAGAAAATCCAAGATGTCTCTCTTACCCTTCTCTTCTCTAGTGGTTATATCTTCGTGATCCCTAAAATATAAATCCCAGGTTTTCCTAAGTGTCGGGATAGGTAAAGTTTTGCACAAATGTTATGTGAACAAGGTTAAGGCGAAGTGGTTCAACAAAGATGAGTCAACTCCGACGTAGCGGCCGAGAATCCAGAAAGATGGGCATTTTGACTATGTCAATGGAGAAGTTTAGTAAGTTAGTTAGGAGTTTTTTTCCACATACATTTATGAGTGGAGTAGTTGAGTAGTGGGGTAGTGGGAGTGGGGCTGGCTGTATGCGCCCTAGAAATTTGTAATGGGTTGGGATTTTTGAGGCTGTTAGTTGGTTGGTTAGTCAATTGGTTAGTTCATTGACTAGTCGATACTCAAAGTCGGTTACCCCTATTTTGTATGACAAAGATATTATATGGTATGAAGAGTCTCATGATTTGCAGGTTGTGTGTGTAGATCCACTATAAAAAAAGGATAAATCTGTAAGTATTTGTAAAAGCATGAAGTGCTTATTTTGACTGCGACTCATTAATAAAGAAAGCACTTCCCTGGTTTTCTCCCATTTGCATTTCCATGTTACCTCTAGTGTTCACTGTGCATGAATCATGTGGTAATATGTTGTGTATTCTCACATGTTGAATATTGCTGAATAAGTGTTGATCAATGTGGATGTATGAATGATTGCTTAGTAAAAATGTGGTTAAAGGATATACATGCAATCCTATGAAATGATAAGTAATGTGCTATGTCAAAGTCTGGAATGTCATGGCTGCTAGTTTCTTGTCGCACCACTTCACCACTTCAGAAATATTATTCCTGTAGTTCCCATAGATACCTTGGGTGAGACTTCGCCTGCTTCACAAATGATGCCGAAAGGGATAGTGTCTTGGGGTTTGTTGGTGTTTAACTGAGTGAACCTTGGTTGAAGTAGATCCATGCCAACAAATGGTTCCGTTGTTGGAACCGAGATTTGTGTTGAAGGGGTATGTGGCATCTAATTAAGACTAAAATCCAGGATTGGGTAGATAAGAAGCTGAGAGAGTTTGCTGAAAGCCAGAACAGAGATCCACACATTGATGCAGAAAAATGGTTAGATAAGTATATTTTTACAGATATCCATGAAGTGTTCTTTAGAGAGTTTCCTTTTATATTGACTGAATGGTTGACAAAGTTAACATTTCAGAAGAGGTGCTTTCAAGGGGGTGAGACAACGGTTTGGACACCTAAGTTAATATGAACCCTTAAAGGTGTTAAGAATAAGATATCTCGCGCTGTTGATTTTTGGTTAGAGAGTATATTAGAAGGGTATATTACAAAATTTGCTGTAGACACCATAAAATACTATAGCACTGCTGAAAGGGGGTTCTTCCAAGGACCACGAGGCAAGTACCTGAAATACTTGAAACTATGGATTAAAATGATGCTCTGTGAAAAAGGGGTTATGAATATGGAATCCGACGAGTAAATCTATTTGTGCGCGATGGTTCGGGATGTCGGTGGGGGATGGTCCGAGAGCACATTGTAAGAAGTGAGATGATATGAAAAGGGAAGAAGACAATGAAACATATGAAGAGTATGGTCTACTACGGAGTGGAAGAATATTTTGGTGAAGTAAGAGAAGGAGAACTGCGACAAAAGGAAATGGTTGCAGAGTGATTGAAAAAAGGGACTATGAATCAGTACCACAGCTTGAAGAAGAATCCGATAAAGAAGTGGAAGAAGAAGAAAAGGACCAACCTGCTTCTAAGGACAATCTTGTTGAATCATATCAGGTCAGGCAATGCAACATACCTATGACCCCGTTTGCATCTCCAGAAACCAAGGTAATAAATACTAGCCCGTTGCAGTTGGCACAAGCTAGTAATAGTAGTGGTAGTCAGAACAATACTTCGATGAATAACCTTGCTATAAGTGTTGGCCCTGTAATACAAAATAAACCAATACCCTTGATAAACAGAATGGATGGGGATGATACAAAACTGCCAATATTTCATGGGAATGGGTCAAAAAACGAGAACAACATTGGTTTTTATGTGATGCAGTTTGGACTGTTAAGCAAGTGCTGGATGACAATGTAAATGTTGGTTGTGGAGCCTGATCTTCCTGATTCAAAGATGTTGTTGATTCAGCCATGTTTGTACCCCAGTTTTATATGTTGTGCAAGTGGACTGTACACTCATCCTAGCGGGGGGTGTGGGGGCCAGCGAGCCCTCGAGAGAAATTTTTTGGGTTGTTGGTTGGCCAACAATTTACGGGCCCATGGTATTGGGTATCCCGTGGTAATTCCCCTTTTAAAGGAAGACATTGTAATACGGATATGTAATGTATTGTAGTATTGTAAAGATCTCTGTGATTGTGTAAGAGAGACCATGAGAGAGTGAAGAAGAAGTTGTAGCGGATGTGCTATAGGTTGTATCCCTTCATTTGTTGGATGGTATAATAATAAAAAGGACTAGAAATTTCTCCGTGGACATAGCCCAGAATGGGTGAACCACGTATATTGGTGTCTCTCTTGTAATGTGTTTATGTGATTTATATTTGCATCTTGTTTGTTGTTATTGCTCTGCGATCCTGTTTTTCTAACAATTGGTATCAGATCCAAAGGTCTATTTGGCAGATAAACTCGCAGGAAAGAAGAGTTCCTGGTTCGAGTGGGAGCAATGGCGGAATAATGAAAGTTTAAGGTCAAGAAATTTAACGGCCAAAACTACTAGTTATGGAAGATGCAAATGGAGGACTATCTGTATCAAAATTAAATATTCCTACCGTTGGGAGGAAAAACAAAAAATTCGATGACTGTGAAGGATGAAGAATGGGATGTTCTTGACAAAAAGGCATTGGGAACAATACGGTTGTGCCTGGCTTCGTCGGTAGCTTTCAATATATCAAAAGAAAAGACAATGGAGGGTTTGATGAGTGCATTGGGTAAAATGTATGAAAAACCCTTGACCTCCAACATGGTATTTCTAATGAAGCATTTATTTAATATGAAGATGTCAGAAGGTGGATCTATTGCTGATGATTTAAATGAATTTAATATGATTACAAATTAGCTAAGTTATGTAAATGTGAACTTTGATGATGAGGTTATGGATCTTCTAATATTGTCCTCATTACCAGAAATCTAGAACGACTTGGTCATGGTTGTAAGTAACTTTGTCTCTGGTTCAAACACTTTGAAATTTGATGATGTTGTTGGTCTTATTCTTAGCGAGGAAATGCAAAGGAAAAGAACAGGTGAGACATCAGGTAATGCATTGATGGCATGGAGAGCAGGAGAAGACAAAGGGAGAGATGAAAGAGCCCAAGTAATCACAACAAGTACAGGAAAGGCAGATCCAAGTCCATACTGGGAAAGATAGAGTGTTGGAACTATGGAAAGAAAGGACATCTGAAGAAAGACCGTAGATCTCTAAAGAATAAAGGAGATGGACAGTAGGAGACTACTCAAGAAGCAAATGTAGTAGGTGATGTGTTACAAGATGCTTTGATTCTTGCATTAGATAATACTAGTGATTATTGGATAGTAGATTCAGGAGATTCATGTCATGCTACACCCCATAGGAAATTCTTTCATGATTATATTCCAGGTGATTTTGGACATGTTTTATTGGGTGATGATGAACCATGTAAAATTGTTGGAATGAGTAAAGTATGGATAAAATTAAAGAATGGAGGTGAATGGCTACTGAAAGATATAAGGCATATTCCTGCTATGAAAAGAAATTTGATCTCAACAAGGAAGTTGGGAGATGGAGGTTGTTTATCTACATTTGGAGAAATATGGTGGAAGATCACTAAAGGATCGATGGTGATAGAAAAAGGAGACATGATAGGTACGTTGTATTTATGTACTCATAATACTGATTATTCTATCTCTTTAGCTTCCACATGAACATATACAACATTGTGGTATCATAGTCTTGGCCACATGAGTGAGAAGTGGATGCAGATTCTCCACTCAAGGAAGTTGCTGCCAGATCTGAAGCAGCTAAGTTTCGAATTCGGTGAGAACTGTGTTTATGGAAAACATAAGAGAGTCATATTTATCAGGGTTGGGAAATATAATAAGAGTGAAAATTTAGAGCTTGTGCATATAAATGTATGGGGACTGACTCAGGTACAATATGTTGGTGGATCTCGTTATTATGTTACTTTTATTGATGATGCAACTAGAAGAACTTGGGTTTATTGCATTAGATGAAAATCTGATGTGTTTGCTACTTTTAAGAAATGGAAATCCTTGGTTGAGAATGAGACAGGAAAAAGGTTGAAGTGTCTCAGATCTGAAAATGGAGGTGAATACTGCAGCAATGAGTTTGATAGTTACTGTTCATACCATGGGATTCGTAGAGAGAAGATAATCCCAGGAACACCACAAGAAAATGGTGTGTCAGGTTGGATGAACAGAACAATCATGTAGAGTGCAAGGTGTATGAGACTGCATGCAGGGTTTCCCTTACAGTTTTGGGAAGATTCTATAGATATTGTTGTTTACTTAATAAACAGAGAGCCTTCAATAGCTTTGGATGGTGAGATTCTAGAGGAGGGATGGATAGGTAAAAAGGTAAACTACTGATTTATGAGAACTTTTGGTTTTGAATAATTTGTCCATATTGATAAAGAAAATAGAACAAAGCTCGAGGCTAAATCCAAGAAATGTACCTTTATGGGATACAGGGTTGATGATTTTGGTTATCGCTTATGAGATTATGAAAATAACAAAATCATTAGGAGTAGATATGTGGTATTCAATGAAAAGGTAATGTATAAAGATCAGTTGCAGGGAAATAAACGAGAAAAGAGAAACACAGAGTACATAGTGCTTGATGAAATCAAAGAAAATGAAGTTCCAAAGGTGCTGGAAAATCAAGATCAGCAGTAGGCACCTCAAACTCCTGCAAGTGTTAGAAGATCTATGAGGTTAAGTAGACCCCCTGAACGATTCTCTCCTTCAATGTCTTATTTATTGATGACTGGTTCTGGTGAACCAAAATGTTACGAAGAAGCAATGTAGGTGGAAATTAGAAAGAAGTGGGAGCAAGGGATGAAAGAGGAGATGGACTCATTGGTAAGAAACTAGACTTGGGATTCGGTTTAGTTGCCTGCACGTAGAAGAGCATTGTAGAATAAATGGGTTTACAGGTTGAAGGAAGAAGATGGAGGAAATAAGTCATACAAGGGCAAACTTGTTGTAAATGGGTTTGCACAGAAGAAAGGTATAGATTTTGATGAAATATTTTCTCCTGTTGTTAAAATGACTTCAATTAGAACTATTTTAAGTCTAGTGGTGGTAGAATATTTGCATCTTGAACAATTATATGTAAAAAACACCTTTCTCCATGGGGATTTGGATGAAGAGATTTATATGCAGTAGCCACAGGGGTAGTAGGTCAAAGGGAAGGATAATTTGGTATGCATGTTTAAGAAGAGATTGTATGGCTTGAAGCAAGCTCCAAGGCAGTGGTATTTGAAATTTGACAGGTTTATGACATAATATGGTTATATTAGATGTCATTCTGACCACTGTGTTTATTTCAAGAGGTTAGATAATGGAAGATATATTATCTTGTTATTGTATGTGGTTGACATGCTTGTTGTAGGGTCTAACATGCAGGATATAAATGTGCTCAAAAGGAAATGAGCTAATTCATTTGCGATGAAGGATTTGCGTGCTTCAAATCAAATCTTTGAAATGAGAATAACAAGAGACAAAAAAAATGCAAATTGACATTGTCTCAGGGTGAGTACATAGAAAAGGTGTTGGAGAGGTTTAGAATGCAAAATGCAAAACCAGTTAGTACACCTTTGTCCAGCCATTTCAAACTAAGCAAGGAGATGTGTCCCGAGACAAAGGAAGCGATAGACTACATGTCCAAGGTTCCCTATTCATCAACAGTTGGTAGCTTGATGTATGCCATGGTGTGCACAAGACCAGATATTGCACATGCAGTGGAAGTTGTGAGCAGGTATATGAACAATTTAGGTAAAGAACATTAGAAGGCAATACAATGGATTCTCAGGTATTTGAGAGATATGGATTATGTTTTGTAGGTTCATACACTGTTCTACAAGGATATGTTGATGCAGATATGGTAGGTGATAAAGATAGCAGGAGGAGCACCACAATGTATGTTTTTACTGTAGGTGGAACAACAGTAAGTTGTATTTTGAAACTGCAAAAGGTTGTTTCGCTTTCAACAACAGAAGTGGAGTATGTTGCTGCTACAGAGGCTAGTAAAGAGATGATTTGCTTATAGAGGTTCATGGAGGAACTGGGAAAGAAGCAGGAGGATAGCAGGTTGTACAGTGATAGGCAAAGTTCCATTCATCTTGCAAAGAACTCAAATTTCCATTCTAATACTAAACATATACAACTCAAGTACCATTTCATACGGTTTATTATGGAAGATGAACTTTTGAAGCTGGAAAAGATACACACTAGCCAAAATCCTGCAGACATATTGACAAAGGTAGTAACCAGAGAGAACTGAGTTCCTGCTCTGTTTTAGTCGGCCTTCAAGCATGAAGGTGAAGAAGATAAATTTTCCAGGTCCAAGGTGCAAAGCATAGTCCATCAAGTGCAGTAGTAGTGGAGTTGTTGTGATCACTCTCTAAGTGGGAGATTGTTGGTTGTGGAGCTTGATCTTCCTTATTCAAAGATGTTGTTTCAACCGTGTTTATACACCAGTTTTATATGTTATGCAGGTGGAATGCACACTCATCCCAGCGGGGGGGTGTGGGGGGGAATTTACCCCCCCATGGGGGTACCACCCCCGAAAGAAATGTTTTGGGTTGTTTTTTGGCCAACAGTTTACGGGCCCATAGTATTGGGTATTCCATGGTATTTTACCATGGTAATTCCCCTTTAAAAAGAAGACATTGTAATATGACTATGTAATGTATTGTAGTATTGTAAATATCTCTGTGATTGTGTAAGAGAGACTGAGAGAGAGTGAAGAGGAAGCTATAGCAGATGTGCTGCAGGTTGTATCCCTTCATTTGTTGGATGGTATAATAATAAAAAGGACCGACAATTTCTCTGTGGCCGTATCCCATATTAGGTGAACCATGTATATTGGTGTCTCACTTGTATAATATGTTTATGTGATTTATATTTGCATCTTGTTTATTATTATTTCTCTACGATCTTGTTTTTATAATAGTAAAAAGAGCGCAACTGATTATGACCTTTAGAGGTCGTGCTTTGGATTGGTTCATGAAGTTTTTAAAGGTACCTACTGGACAACCACATAAGACTTTGGAAGAAATTAGAGATGCTTTAAAAGATGAATTTAAGAATCCAAAATCCGAATCATGGTGTATTACTGAACTCAAAGAGATCAAGCAATCGAAAAATGAATCTATTTGGGATTTTGACTAGAGATTCAATAAATTGATGGCCTGTGTAAGCTTCCAGATGATTGATGTTCAACATAAAGAATGTTTTATAGCCACTTTTCTACCACATATCAAAGTTCCTTTGATGCAACAAAATATCGTATCGTAGACCCTGGCCCTTGAATTGGCTATGAAATTGGAAGCATCACTCATTGGAGATACCGAAGCAGGTATGGCTCAAATCTTGTCATAGTTGGCGAACCTGTTATTACAAATTCAAGACATTAAGAAAGGAAAGTACAAAAGAGAAGATGTTTGGTGTACCATGTGTAAGGAGGAGGGTCATTCTAAATACCAGTGCACAACATTTCAAGACTTTATTGCCATCAGAGCTCCCAATCCGTTGAACCCTGGAGCTGGAGTCTGGTGTAGGATCTGTCAAACCAGAAGACATCGACCAGAAGAATGCTACCTATTGTAGAAAATTGTAAGTACTCCACAAAATATGTTCTATAAATTATGTCGATCATTTGGCCATGATGAGAAGGACTATTGAGCATATCAGTTGCTGACATAGTGACTCAATAGATGCTTAGAGAATGAAAGGTGAAGAGAAAGGAGAAGGGAGTACTGTGCAGTTTAAGTAAACAAGGGGTGGATTCAGAGGATGAGGATGAGGAGGACTTGGTTGAGGTAGAGGTCAAATAATATGTTACAACTACGATTAGCGAGGAAATTTTTCCAGGGACTGTTCAAATCCATGTTCGACGTGCACATACTATAGATAACTGGACCACACTATTGAGGATTTTCCGCAACTCATAGCAAAGTGGAAAGATAAAGGAAATCAAAATCAAAATTAGAAGTAGAACCAGAATGTCCAAAAGATATCAACAGAACCGAGACAAGAGCATCCCACTGTCACTATTGTTACAAGAAGAGGAGCTGCGATAAGAGATTATAGAGAAATATGTACTGATCCACGTGCCCCTAGAATCATACGAAACACGCAACTAATAGTTCCATTTGATGTTCAAAAGGAAAAACATACATTTGTGGATCCAAGAAAGGAATTTACTACAACTCAGAGGGGACATTCAACATCTACAACCCCAGTCTTCGACGAAGTTCCTATATATGATATGCCAGTTTGCTTCGACCGATCAGTCCCAAAGTAAAGTTCAGGAAAGGTAAGTACATTAAAGAACTTTCTAAAAAATTGTCTAGACTTAGTAAAATATGAAACTGCTTTAAAGGAATTACAGAGTTTAATTGATGAATCAAAAAATAAATTACTCAAGAAAAAGCTTTAAATAAATTGCAAAAGAGGATAAGAACATGGAGGGAACTGCGATTTAGTGCGTAGATTGGGGAATTCGACATGGATTTTATTATTTTGGATCTAGGGTCAGATGTGAATGTTGTTACTAAAAAAACATGGGAAGCTATGGGAAAACCTAAGTTGGTATGGTCACCTGTCCAGTTACGATTGGCTAATCAACAAAAATTTATATCTTTTGGGAGGATGATGGGTGTCCCTGTTGACATAGATGGACCATGAAGCTATGTTGATTTCGAAGTTATAGAAATAGTGGATGATACCAACCCCAATCGAACATTGCTTGGTATTGATTGGGCGATTGAGAACTAGACTATCATAAATCTGTAGAAAAGGTTGATGACATTTGAAGGGTTGTTGCACCTTTCGATCCTTTGGAGGGTACAAGATATGTAGAACTTGTCTGAGAGGAATACAATGATGAAGACTTAGACAATATCTATAAAGTCACATCAAGAATGGATGAATACGTTAATCCAACAACGGATGGTACCCTGAGTTGGCGAAGTGTTAGATCGTGTTCCTCAGACTCGGGGGAAGCAATGGAGAATTGGCATAACATACTACACAAAGTCTCTATAAGAAGATGTGCTTGTGTTACTAAATCACTTCGTTGGGTTGGTAAAGAGGTATGTGACCTACCTACTTATGAGGGGTTGCCTAATTTAGATGTTTTCACTTCCGATTTTGAAGTAAAGGTAACTGAACAACAAAGAATATTAGATTTATATGTAGCATTGAAAGCTACTCCGACAAGATGGTGGTCTACCCATAAGGGAAAGATAAAAGGTTGGTCACAGTGCAAAAAGATGTAGAAGTCATATTTGGAGAAGGAATATACTGCAAGCAAGAAAAGTATAATGGGTTAACTAGTCATGTAGATCATTTGGAATTACTTACAAGAGAGTGGGAACATTTACCAAACAAGAGTGGGTCCATATGTTCATCCATACCTTGGATACTATACCGCGAAGCTAGTATAAAACTTTGGAATTATGACAAGGTACAACAGATTGGGACGACATGGATATAAATTTCAGGAAGACATTAAGTTATGAATATGAGAACCCATAAATAGATGTAGCTTTACAGATAATTAAGACCAAACTATATGAAGAAATACTTGTGCAACTATCTAATATGCCATAGTGGACTGCGACACTCGAGCAAGCAATGGAATGTCACAATATTACTGGCGATCCAGATGAAGATATGAGGGATGTGCGTATCCCAGAAACAGAAGGAAGATGAGATATAGAGGGCCTTGAGATCAAGTTTGATAAATTCCTGTAGCCCTTGAAGACAAAGAAGGTAAATATTGGTTCAAGTGAAAATCCTAAATTTCCAAATATTGGGGATTACTGGGACAATGAAACTGTAGGTAAGCTTATTGACCTACTACATGAATATCAAGATCTATTTCATACAAATTTTTTAGAGATGAAAGGTATTGTTGGTGATCAAGGAGAGATGAAAATCCCATTAAATCCTGATGCAAAACCTATCAAACAGCGGCCATACAGATTGAAGCCAAAATATAAGGAAAAGGTAAGAGTAGAGCTTGATAAAATGCTCGATGCATGAATTATTGAACTTGTCGAAGAGTCTTAATGGATTAGTCCGATGGTGGTCCAATATAAAAAGAATAGTGAAATACAAATTTGTGTAGATCTTAGAAAGTTGAATGATGATCGCTTGCATTATCCATTGCCGACACCTTTTACAGACAACGTACTAGAGAATGTGGGTGCCCAAGAAGCTTACTCATTCACATGTGGATTTTTGGGGTATAATCAAATTAAAATTGCTAAGGAGGATCGACACAAGACCACATTTGTGACAGAATGGGGTTTCTATCAGTATACAGTGATGCCCTTTGGTCTCAAGAATGTGCCAGTTATTTTTTCCAAGGTTGTGGGCACAACCTTTAAGGAGTTCATACATAAATTTCTGGAGGTATACTTCAATGATTGGATCATCTATGGACTACTGAAGAAACATATTTAGAACCTTAGGTTGATGTTGGATAAATGTAGGTAATATCAGATATCCTTAAATTTGAAGAATTGTATTTTTTGCTCTCCATTTGGTATCTTGACAGGTCATGTGGTTTGTAAATAGGGTCTACTGGTAGATTCTGCGAAGATTGCCAATATAGTAGATCTGCCGCCACAGACATCTGTTTGACAATTGAGAACAACTTTGGGCCATACAGGGTACTATAGGAATTTTATTAAAGGGTACGCACAAATCATAGTGCCGATGGAAAATTTATTGAAGAAGGAACTAAGTTTCATTGGAATGACGAGTGCCAACAGAGCCTCGACATATTGAAAGAAAAGATGGTGATTGTGCAAATATTAGTGTTCCCTAACTGGCGGAAAGAGTTTCATGTTCATGCTGATGCTTCGTCCATTGCATTAGGTGTGGTTTTGGCTCAACTAGGAGAGGGATCTATTGACCATCCCATTGCATTTTCTAGCGGGAAATTATCCACTGCAGAAAGAAAATACACTACGACAGAAAGAGAAGTGTTAGCTATGGTTTATGTATTACAAAAGTTTAGGGATTATTTGTTACGGGTCATTTTAATTTTTTTACAGATAATTTTGTTTTGAGATACCTGGTTAATAAGCCAGTGTTGGGGGGTAGAATCTGCAGATGGATCTTATTATTATAGGATTATGATTTTGAAATCATATTTAAACCTGGAAGGTTAAATGTGGGGCTTGATCATTTGTTGAGGTTATAAACAGGGGAAGAGCTAGACAACTTGGATGATAACCTCCCAAATGTGCAACTATTTTTGGTCAGCATGGTGGATGAATATTTTGAAGACATAGTAACATTTTTGGTGATAGGAATGACACCCATAGGGTTGTCTATTAATGAAACGAAACATTTGGTTTTCAAAGCAATAGATTATCAATTGATAGCAGGTCAGTTATATAAGCTGGGACTAGATGAAGTATTAAGACGCTATGTTGTGAATCATGGGTGACCAATGATTTTGGCTAAAGCTCATGAGGGTATCGTAGGGGGCCACTACATAGGAAAAGCCATGTCTTAAAAGATATTGCGATTAGGACTCTAGTGGCCTATGCTTCATAAATATGCTAAGGAATATTGTCAATCTTGTGATATATGTCAAAGAACTGGGAAACCATCCAGGAGGGATGAAATGTCGTTAGTACCACATGTTACTTTGCAGGATTTTGACAAATGGGATATTGACTTTGTGGAACCAATTAATCCACCTGCAAAGAGGTCAGGAGCACGTTGCATTATTACTGTGACAAGTTACTTGACCAGGTGGGTTGAAGCTGAATCGGTGAAGGACTGCAGTGATACAACTGCTGCAGAGTTCTTGTTTCAAAATGTAGTTACTAGATTTGTTTGCCCACATATTTTTTTGAGTGATCAAGGATCTCACTTTGTCAATAAGATTATTGAGGTACTTACCCAGAAGTTTCAAATTCATCATCGAAAAAGAACTGCATATCATCCACAAGCTAATGGGGCTATCGAAGTGTTCAATAAGATACTGAAACATGCTTTGACAAAGGTCTGTAATGTGAAACACGACGATTGGGATCTAAGGATCCCTGCAGTCTTATGGGCATATATAACAACGTGCAAGAAGTTAATGGGCCATACACCTTTCAAGCTAGTATATGGTCAAGATGTTGTCATGCCAATGGAGTACATCGTGTTGAGCTTGAGGGTTTTTGAATTCATAGGTATGTCAGATACAGGTGCTATCTAAGAGAGGCTATCGCAACTACTATAGTTGGAGGAGCATAGGTGTATAGTAGGATTTCAACAACAAGTCCAAAAGGATCGAGAGTAGGCATGGCATGATCGTAACATTGCAATGAAAGAATTTTAGAGTAACATTACAACGAAACAATTTCAGAGAGGAGATCTAGTACTCCTATATGACAATAAGTTCTTCAAACATCGAGGTAAGCTAAGAATGCATTGGTTGGGACCCTATGTGATTAAGTATGTGACAGAGGGAGGTGTTGTACAATTGTAGAATTTGAATGGAGATATCCTCAAGGGTTTGGTAAATGGAATCCGACTAAAACCTTATAGGGACAATCGTGCCTTCTTACATTGAGTATGCTTGTACATAGTAAAAAATTAAAAAAATTGGAAACCCCAAGTTATTTTTGTGTTGAAGATTAGTTATGTCGAAGTTAGCCCAGGTTGTAGTCTAGTATATGTCAAAGTTTATTCTGTTGTAGTAGGTAATTGTACATAAATCATATTTCATTTGAAGTGAAGGTTGTCTTGTAGTAGCCCAGATGTTCATTAAATTCTATATTTATGGCACATAAAGTGGTGACGTTAGTGTAGCATTTCACATTAAATGTCGAAAAGACATGCTTGTGTAAACAAAATTACCACTGGAAAAGATAATCATTGACCAGTAGTTGGTCCGATTCACTCAATCTTGGAAAAAGCACTGACATGAAAGATTGAAATCCAAATTTAAAATCCTATAAAGTCGACGAGTTGGTCCATTGTTTCCAGAGTGATTAATTGTATTATGAGATTCGAAAACACATAGTGTTAGAGTGTTTAAGAAATCTAAGTCCAGGTCTGCATCAATGGAGGCCATGATGTCCGATGCGAGTGTTGAACAAATTTCTATTGCCGAAGTTGTTTTCGGAGCAACCATTCCATTCGAGCAGGAATAAATGGAAATTATGTCAACGCATGTTCCGGTTGAACCACCAAAGAAGAAGCGGTCATATGCACGAGAGGCAGCCACTGAAACAAATTCAAAGCGAAGGATTGATTAGGAAGTGTCAAGATCTGAGATTGGCTCTACGTCATTGCTTCCACTCTATGTGCCATTGAGGAGGCCGAGTGCAAAACCTGTAAATATTGGGAGGAATGCTAAGTACTCCATGGTACTTACTAATATACCAAAGGGGGTTATCACTCAAGGAGAAATGATGGGAAATATTTCCAAGTTGTCTTATGCAGATCATGACCTTAGGAAGTTTCCAGAATTCGCCCCTACAAAGTATATGCAACCAATTTTAGACGCAGGAACTCAAACTACTTTCCTTGAGCATATGCCATGGGCCCTAGGATTGTAGCGGTCAGGTGTTCTGGTGATGCTCGACATACTGTACTTCGGGTGATCAACGAAATTCAATGCATGTGTCAAGCAATTGTTTCTATGTGTGCATGGAGGGTTCTTGTGGCTTGACAAAAATATTTCTATCAACTTGGACCTAATTGCGGAGATCATGGGGTTACCGAAGGCAAGTCTTGACCTCTTTACATTTTCGTAGGAAAAGAGAAAGATAGGGGGTTGGAAAACTGTATGAAGGAAAAATATAATATGACAAAAGATAAACGGGGCTACAAAATAACCTCCATCAATGATGAAGGATTGCGCTTCACAACAAAGGCACTAGCAAGTAAGGTGCTCAGGAAGTGTCGGCCAAACTAGGTACCTGCGATAGTGATTGCGGTTATAGAGCAGTCTGTACAAGGGGTGCAGATGAACTGGGTCACCTTCCCGCTAAATGAATTTCTTAGTGACTACCAGGACGCACTAGATAAAGGTAACCCATTTCACTATTCTTGGCTCAATATCTTAATTCCTTTATTGCTTGGGTGGAATCGAAAGAATAGCAGCTGATGGATTGTTGGCCTGGTTAATGTTTGGACGCGCGGTATGCTAACCTATGGTTCAACGACGAGCCAAAGAAACAAATTGACAACAATGTGCAATTTTACATGCAAAAGGAAGCACTCCGACACTGTGTACCCATGATTCTGTTCCTAAAAGAATCGGTGGTTTCCAAGTTCAGGGGAATTATAAAGTTTAAGGCTGGAGCTCACCACATGTATGTCCAGGTGATATACGATCCAGATAAATAATGGTTGGTCACTAGTTATAATCTATTGGAGTAGGATATCCTTTCCATTAATAACACATGGACAATAGAGTGGAAGGTCCCCATCGAAGTTGAGCATATCTCCACGGACGTGTCACAAAAAGATCAGGAACAGGGTGGGACCTCCGCACAAAATGGATCCCAGGGTGACGATAGAGATTCCCATCTTGCAGGGAGTACTGGGGGACACAGTTATACTCATGAATAGTCGCAGGAAGAAGGTTAGGATTCGAGTGTGACAGAGATATATTAGGATCCCGAAGATAAGAGAAAAGTATCAACTGTGGTGCATGGACAAAGGAAGAAGTTAAAGGCAGATAAGAAAAAGGATGTCATGGCCTTGACTGAGGATGAAATTAAGATTTTGTATGATTGTATGACGAAGGTTTCATAAGAGAAATCCAATATGGCTGAGGAGAAAACTATGTAGTTATTTGGAGGAGTGACAGATCAGATTAAAGGTCTGCGATGAGCCATCTAGGAACTTAATATCCCTCTAGTTGAGCCAGAAGCTGCGCGACAAACAGAGGAAAGAGTAGATGAGGAAGCGATGCCCTAGGAATTTACTGTTGTGACGGGTAAGGAAGTACAATTTCTGCCACAAGCGTTAAGTTTTGGTGACTAGGATTACAAGAGAAAGACCATAAACTGATCTATATTGGTCTAAAATTGTCAGTATTACCCATGTTTATGCTGCAGAACCATCGTCAGCATGTCGTAGAGGAGATCAAGTTATGAGAAGAGAAATGTTATGGTGAAATGATCAAGTATCAAATGCAACATAGTACGCTATAGGAGGAGTATGAGAAGCTGCATGTAATGTCCCCAATTTGGAATTTTTCCCAATTTAGTCAATTTTCGAAACTTGGACTAGTGAAGCCCCAAACTGTCCCAAATGATCCCAAATCTTTTCGAATGATGTATGGAGTGGATTGAGGTGTATTTGGAAACACTAAATAATATTCTTGTACACTTTCTAAATAATTAATCAATTTTCATTTACAATTAGAGAATGAAAGGCAGAATTACTAAGAAAATCGATGTTGAAACCCCCAAGGGTAGATGGCTCCAAAAGATTCCTAAGGATTTCAAATTGGGACTGGGAGTGTTTGAAAGGTATTGAGACATAAAAATTAAGCTTATGTATACTTGGAAACTCTCAAAATAATTCTTCAAAATTCATTTAAGTTTAGGAGAAAATAGGGAAATTTACTAATAATTTTGAGGTTCAAACCCCCAAGGTTAGATGACATAAATGGATTGCCAAATGCAGAACGAACCTACCTGATTTAAGAAAATAGAAATGGATTAGTTAAAGGAATTAAATGGGAACCCAAATTCATCATTAATCAGTTCCTAAAGGCTGTTGCAACTCCCATAAATAATAGGTTTGTACATATGTCTTCACATAGGGGGAAAAGCTAGGAAACTCCACCACTTGTTATGAATTTCGAGATTTATGTTCCAAAGAATTATACAATGTGTATGAAAATTATTCAAGACATTAATGGCTATACATACATCAACAAAATCATAGATATTGACTGATACAAATCGAAATAAAGCAACTTCAAGCTCTTGCAACAAGATATAGGGAGAATGACACCATTTATGCATTGTTTGGTACTTTTACATAGTTTCACTTGGTATTTCGACCTGAGGATCTTATGGGCATCAAATAAAGATTAAATATATCATATTACAAATAAATGGTGTATCTTGGACTCTCCCAAAGAGATCAACATCTCACCATGTGCGCCCTTCCTCAAAGAGCCAAAGTATGAAGAGAAATGTGTGAGAGAGATGGGAACAAGTTGAAGAAGAGAAGATCACGAGTTGATCTGTAGCTTCAACCTACAACAAAGGACTCCATTATATCTCCAAATGAAATGTCTGAATGTACTCTCCAATTGCCAATTAGGATGGGAATATTTCACCTTTGAAATTGGTACTAAGGCAAGTAGAGTAAACACTCCATTAGCATGGACAAGCGATGCTCTTCAATTTGCAAAATGAGAAATGATAAAAATCCCCTTTAAATATTTGTTCTTGTATTTTATAAACTTATCAAGTCCTCCATGGGTCGAATTCATTCCAAAATCCTCATTCCAACTCAAGTTGGGAAGAGATTCCAATGTGTGCCACTTGTCCAACAATTCCTAGTCTCCATCTTCCCTCAATTTGAATGGGGAAGATTCTTGGATTCCATAACTCCCTTGTGCGCCCTCTTGGAGGCTATTTTTAGCCCCGACATGTCATATATGTTATATGTCAGCAATCAGGTCTAAACTTTGTCATAAGTGTCATAGAATCTTCATCATTGTTGTCATAGGTGTTAGGGAATCTAGCTCCAAGTGTCACAATTCTTCTAAGACGCCTCTTCCTCTTCCATGGGAGTTGTTATTCAACTCCAATTTGACCTTAAATGAATCATGCCATGAATAATACCTCTTGAAATCCCCCAAGTATGTTACCCTTCATCTTGAACTCGAATTGGTGAGAGAATCATGCCAAGTGTAGTGGGGAATCTTGCCACATGTGGGTCCCACAACCTCTTATGTGCCCTCATGATCCAATGCCACCTTATTTTATTTGTATTATTATTTAATTGAACCATTTAATGTGAATTTGTATGTCTAAGGTCATTTTGGGTCTTGTACCTCCTTTACTCCAACTTTTAATGCTTCCACCCCCAACCTAGGGAACTAGTCCTTTTCCTCCATGATAGCTCATTTGGATGGGAATATTACAAACTTTGAATTGAGAGTTTTTCTCTTAATGTGAACCACCTTGTCCCTTTGGATCTAAATTTACATTATTACTAACTTGGACATCATTCTTGGCAATTATTTGATCGTTAGTATCAACTTGACAAACTATCATGAGTATGGCCAAGTGGTTTAGGCCATTGTGACCCAATACAAAATTTGGGGACATGACAAATCCTCCCCTCCCAATATTGCTTGTCCTCAAGCAATTTCAAACATGGATGTTGAAGTACCTGCTTTATTTCCAAGACTTTTCTTCCAAAACTTCCTTTCCAAAACTCTGAGTAGTGGCACTCATGTACTCTTTCATATTTTGGAAACCCTTTCTGAAATTTTCAACCCAAAAAAGATCCCAGGGTCCCAGATGATCCTGATACATGTATGGTGTGAAATGTCTGGTATGAAATGCCATGAACACCAAGCATGTGAAGATTGAATCCATCTCTCAAAAGGTCTCCCACATAGGAAATTGGAATACTGTTCTGCAAAGATGAACTCAAACAACTGAAGGTTGGCTTGCCCTCTCAAACCAAAAATTGAACTAATGCTCCAAGTGAGATGAAACCAAGAAACACCGGGATCCCATTTCTTGTATTGCATTCCAAAATATAGGCATGCTCTACCACAAAAACTTGTAGGCAAAATATTTCCCAAATCCCATTGCCTTAGTTTCAAATCTTTGAGTGGCAGTGTCACATGTGGAAAACTAACATTCCAAAGAATGCTAGGATCCCATTGTCTCATTTGCATCTTCCCAAACATCAGTAACAACAATAAAAATTCATCACTATGGAAAATGCAAGGAAGGATGTAAAGATCATACCACCACAGTGGAAGTTCAACATTTCCAATGCACAATTGAAACCTTGAGGGCCCCTGCATCAAAATATGAACTTCTTCAAGGTTGGGCCGAGACCAAGAGAGACTCTCCATCATGAAATGCATATCCTAAAAGTGGGGCTGAATGCAAACAAGTCTCCCCCAATCAACCAGATAGTCCTCATGTGCCAAATGCACACAAGAATTGAGAGTGAGACCATTGAAGCTCAAAGGACAAGGGTGAAAGTCCCATGTCTCATCACCAAAAGAGTAGGAATCATCCCACAAGAAAATACGTCCATGCTGCTCCAAAATCATGTAAGAAGCAACAAAATAATCAGCCATGTGTTCTTTCATCCAAGAAGTGAATGAAGAACCTCCACTAAAATCTGAACCAATTTGGGAGCAAAGAAAACAATGAGCCTTCAAGGGGCTCACAGAAGTACCATTTATGCATCCATAGATATGTGTATCATCAAGAAATGAAAAAGTATTTTTCTTCCAATAAGAATTTTTTCCAATCATATATCTCTTCACCGAAGTATTGGATGAAGTTCCTCCAACATCAATTGAGCTAAGCAAGGAGCAAGGAAAATCATGAGTCTTCAAGTGACTCAAGTGAACATCATAGTGAATCCATGTAGATATGTATCATCATAAGGTAAAAAAGGATGCTGCTGCAAATGTAAATAATAAGAAAGTGCTCGAATCATATCATCATCTAAAGGAGATATAGGAGTTTCATACTCATCATGTGGCACCATCAAAAATAAACTTTTCACCCATACTCCATTAGGATGAATGCTGCAAAATATGGAACTGTAGGATGTAGGAGAATGGGACAACTCACCCAAATGATCAGAATATGCAAAAATGTCATCATGTGAAGGATCCATAAGGGTAGGATCATGCACCTCCCTCAAAAGTGCAAAAATTTCCTCATAGGTTTTTTCAAAGGTAGTGGAATCATACACTTCTTCAAAAACTGTGTAACCATTTCCAAGAGGAAACTCAAGTTCCTCTTCCACCACAACAAGTGATTTATTCTCATCAAGATCATATTCAAACACATCAAGCACCTTCAATTTACCATGTTTCTCATTATCCACCATGTCATGAGAATCCTCCAAGCAATATACCATTTGACAATCTGAAACATAGGAGGAAGAACAAGTATCTTGTAACCTATCAAGAAGTTGCTCATTTTGCATTTTGAGCTTATGAATATCCTCATTATTCTTCAAGTATGATCCATGTAAACATTCATTAAGCTCAACCAAATTTTTTCTATCAAAAAGCAAAGACATGAAATTACCTTCGATGTTGCACATTACTCTTTGAATCTTCTCCATGTCTTCAAGGAAGGACGAATCCTTCAATGGAGAAAATCTCCAACAAGAATTTGACACCAATGCTTCAGTGCCATGGAGTATGCTAATGGTATCTTGGATCTTATTTTCATTCATCTTTAATTACCCTTCAAGAAAATGAGGCTCTTGCAAATGAACTTCATCATCTTCTTTTTTCTTACTTGGACCAACTTCATGAAGCTCAAGTGGTGATGGGGAAGTTGATCTTGTTTCTTCTTCAATTGCTACAAGGTCTTCATTTTCATTCTTAATGGAATTTTGTCTTGTAGCAACACTTTCAAAAGTGATCTCTATGTCACCAACATAGAGGTGTGAGCACCCATCAGTAGGTACTCCTTCATATTTCAAGCATCCATCAGTAGATGCTCTTTGATTCATGTCCAAGGTAGAATGTGTCTCGAAATGATCTTCAATATTTTTAATAAAGTCTTCTTCATGCTCATGTGATGTCTCTTAACATTTTTCAGAGTCACTTGGGAGTGACTTTCGATCTTCTTCATGTACTGCTTCTTCTACTTCACCTATTTCAGAACTAGGTGGCTCATGGGTCTCCTCCTTTTTACTCAAACATATGTGATTTTCTCTCCAAGGTATTTTGCAAGAAGGGAATAGACCTTTCTTCACTAACTCCACGTCTTCATTTTTGGGCCTATTTTCAAACACCCAATCAACAAAGTCTTCAAAATGAATGGCCTTTTGTGTACCTCCCTTATACAGATCAAGATATACCTGATATTGTTGGGGAAAGGTTTTACATGTTTCTCTCAATCTTTGTAATTCATTCATGGAATTATCCTTTGGTAGTGTGACACACTCATCTTCATCAGATTGAATGTCATAATAATAACCCTCATTTCTTACAAAATTGTAATAAGTGTTGCATGATGGAACCTCTTTCTCAAACCATTCACATTCTGTTTCATATTGCTCACAATCATATTCATATTGCTCATAAGAATTGTACTCATAGGAGTCATCATAATAGTAAGACATGGCTGCAAATTATTCTTCAATGGATGATATTAATTCACAGGTGCAAGTACCATGCTCTGATACCACTGTAATGTCCCCAATTTAGTCATTTTTCAAAACTTGGACTAGTGAAGCCCCAAACTGTCCCAAATGATCCCAAATATTTTCGAATGATGTATGGAGTGGATTGAGGTGTATTTGGACACAAGAAAGAAGCTATTATATTCTTGGACACTTTCTAAATACTTCAGAAACTTGCATTTACAATTAGAGAACGAAAGGAAAAATTACTAGGAAAATCGATGTTGAAACCCCCAAGGGTAGATGGCTCCAAAAGAATCCTAATGATTTCGTATTGGGATTCAGAGTGTTTGAAAGGTATTGAGACATAAAATGAAGCTTATGTATGCTTGGAAATTCTCAAAATACTTCTGCAACATTCATTTAAGTTCAGGAGAAAACAAGGAAATTTACTAGTAATTTCGAGGTTCAAAGCCCCAAGGGTAGATGACATAAATGGCTTCCCAAATGCATTACGAACCTCCAAAATTTCAGAAAAGAGACATGTATTAGTTAAAGGACTTCAATGGGAACCCAAATGAATCATTAAATCAGTTCCTAAAGGCTTCTACAACTCCCATAAATAAGAGGTTTGTAGACGTGTCTTTACATAGGGGGAAAAGCTAGGAAACTCCACCACTTGTTATGAATTTCGATATTTATGTTCCAAATACTTATAAAATGTGTATGAAAATTCTCAAGGAAATTAATGGATATACATACATCAACAAAATCACAGATATTGACTGATACAAATCGAAATAAAGCAACTTCAATCTCTTACAACAAGATATAGGGAAAATGGCACCATTTATGCATTGTTTGGTATTTTTACATAGTTTCACTTGGTATTTCGACCTAAGTATCTTCTGAGCATCAAATACAGAGTAAATATATCATATTAAAAATAAATGTCGTATATTGGAATCTACCAAAGATATCAGCATCTCACCATGTGCGCCCTTCCTCCAAGAGCCAAAGCATGAAGAGAAATGTGAGAGAGAGATGGTGTAATGTCCCTTTTTCAAAATTTTAAGAAAATGCCCAATATTCCACTTTTTCCCCAATTTCGAGCTTTGACTAGTTTTGATGCCTAGGTCCCAATTTTGGTCCAAATGGTCCCAAATATTTAGGGAAGGTGTAATACTGATATTAGGACTTAAATATGATGTTCAGGGATGATATATGGCCACCAAAAGACCTCTGCAAACTCTCTTAAGATTCTGGTTCAAGTATACAATTTTACTAGTAATTTGGGGTTCAAATCTACCTGGGGTAAGTACTGAAAATAGCTTCCCAAATGCCTCCAAACCCACTCGAATTTATGAACATAGGTAGGGGATGTTTCATGGATGTTATTAAGGTCCGAAATGCATCATTCATTAGTTATAAGGTTTGTTCGAACCCTCTCCCAAACAACAGTAAAAACCACTAATTCGACCCTTGGGGAAATGGCACCAAATCTTCTTCAAATGCAAATAAACTGAGTATAATGGCTTCAAATGCTCAAGTAATGAATATGAAACTTGTAATACACATCAATGGTAGTCCATTCATCACAAATATATCAGAGAAACATTCCTTCATTTGAAATCACCATCATTATAATGGCATACATCAATGTAGTGGGGAAATGGACATTGTTTGCTCATTAATCTTCATTTTTACATACAACCACATGGTATTTCGACCTGATACTTTATGAAGGTGAATAACAAAGTATATAATACTATTATAATCAGGAATACATCAATAGAATCTCTCCCAAGAAGCACATGAGCTCACCAAAAATGCCCTCCCTCAAGGAGCATGAATATGCCTTCAAAATTGGAAATGGTTGAGAGATGGTGCTGCACTAAAAAAAACCATGAGCTGCCCTGTAGCTGATACCTGCAAATAAAAATCCATTAAAGCTCCATGAAAAACCTAAGTGGCCTCTCCAAACACCAACTTGGATGGGAATCTTTCACCCTCGAAATTGGCTAAGGCAAGAAACTAGTCATCCACTTGCTCTCTCTTCACAAATGCAATTTTTCTCAACTCATCAAAAGCCATTCTCATAATTGATTTCTTCATTTTATAGCCAAAATTAGCCTTCTAAGGGTCGAAATCCTCTCCATAGCTTCAAGATATTTCCAGTTAGGAAATATTCCCCATTTGCCACTTGTCTTCTGGTTCCAACCTTCCATCTTCTCCCAAATTCGAGTTTGAGTCTCTTTCGATTCTCCAACTCCCATGAGCGCCTTCCTTGAGCCTATTTTTGGGGCTGAAATGTTATAATGGTCATATTTATGAGGTCAGGTCTGCAATTTGTCATAGTTGTCATAGATGCTCCATCATTGGTGTCATAGGGGCTAGGGAATCTAGCCCAAGTGTCCACAAACTTCCAATTTGACTCTTTATCTTCCATGGAGGTTACCAATCCATCCAAATTCGACCTAAGATGCTCAATTCCATGTGTTATGACTTACCAACTCACCCAAGAGTGTTCACCTTCTCATAAATTCGAATTGGCAAGAGAGAGATGCCATGTGTCCTTGAAAAATCAAGCTAGTGTGGGTCCCACATCCTCCATATGTCTTCAAAACCACTTGCCACCTAGAATTTATCTTGAATTTATTTATTCAACATATTTATTAAATAATTGACCCTTCTAATGTCTAAACATCATTTATTAGCTTCCTTATTACAATTCCACATGTACCCATCCAACCTAGGAAACTAGTAGGAATGATGGGATTGTCTTACTATGCAACTATTTGAATGGGGACATTACAGTCCTCCCCACCCAAGATTGCTTTCCCTCAAGCAATCTCAATTTACCATGCTGCAAACTTGTCCCTCCTCTATCAGGTGGGCTTCCATGAGTAATGTTTCTCAAAACAATTCTATTTCGGTGTGTTGATGCCTCGGATATCGCAACATCAATCAACAAGGGATTCTCCCCAGTAAGCGATCCCAATTAGATTGCCCACCATTTGGTGTAGGGAATCCGTCTGGTTAACGGTTCCGGCTAACGTGTAAGTTTTAAAGATTTGTTTATTTTATCGGTTGCGGCCTGATCCACCGTTTATATATTTTGTATTTAAGATGATATGCATGTGCCCTAAATTAAATGCATGCGTTAAACAAATCTATTCTAAGCTAATTAAATCTAAATTAACCTATCCTTATAAGGAGGAAATTTAAAGAATGAGTAATAAAATAGAAATGCACCCAAGAACTTCACAGATAGCTGCTAAACTGAATAGAAGCATTTACAACAGAAAATAAAGATTATCCAAGATAGCTTCGATAAAGATAAACATTCTATTACCCATTTAACACATAAATTTTGCAAAGGAAATGAAACCATTCATAGCAGAGAATTAATTCACAATAGCCAGGAAATATCTCACAGGAAATGTATGAAAGACGTAGAAATAGTACAACAATTATCCAACATGATCCCAAGCAAAGTGCTGTGCAGGATTCCAGGCCAAAACGATTTTCTTATTCGTGTAGCAGAAATAGTTCATATACAAGAGAGAAATGTCCTTTTACTTGCCAAAAGTCCTCTCTATTCCCTTCTAATCAGCTATATATAGCTTTACAAAATGTGCTAGGAGCTACCACCTATACCCTAACCGTTTATATTCCTCTAATTTGTCTTGTAGTGCTGATATTACAAAAAGGAGAAATATCCCAATTAACTTTACAAAAAGGAACAGGGTTTAAAACCCACAAGTATTTTAATAATTCAAAGGTATACGCATAAAATAGAAACCAAAGAGGCATGCTGGCTTTCATTAGTCAGACGTTAGCGAATGTGAGCTATCTCTGAGCTGGCTCCTTGGTTGACTTGGGCGCTTCTGAGACCGCTGGTGTTTCTTCTGAAACTAACGCTACTGCAACAACTGGAACACTCTCTGAGGTCGAAGCTTGGTTGGCGGTCAGTGCCCGGTCTACCTCTGCTATGTAGATTCCCCACTGATTCGATTCCTTTACAATATTGATTCCAACCAGGGGAATCATAAATCTGAGAGACACTTCTTGCTTGGCAAGCTCTTTTGCTAGGATAATCATTTCCCCCATAGTGGCTCGGAGACTTTCTTTTAGGTAGTGTTTATGAATAGTAGCCTGGCTGATAAATTGGTGCAGGTCTTCCGAAGTCAAGATGTCCAGTTTCTGCACATTTTCACTTTCTTCCTTGAGCCCCTCACTCAGGTCAGATAAACGTTGTGCTCTATCTAGGAATTCTTCTATCCTCTAGGGCATGGCCATCTGACAACTTTCCTGTGTGGTTCGTATTTGAGAATACAAATTCTTACACCGCTCATAAGTAGCTAAGGTTATGGTGGCCAACTTTACTCCGCAATCTTTAGAATAATCCAAGGTGCGCACATCTGCTCTGTATTCAACAACAGACTTAAGGAGAAGAGTTGCCGGGAACTCTTATTTCCCTTCTCTCCACTCAATGTGTTTCTTAATCTCTCCACTGATGTGTGCATGCTTCCTCCTCATCCTGGTGGCTTCGACATTGATTTCCTTAACCTTGGCCATTATTGCCTTTAGTTTGTATATTTCCTCTGATAGGAGTTCTTGGAAGCCGTAGGTCCTTCTTAATATTTCACAGGCTTGCTCGTGGAAGGGGCTAATGTCTCCCATTTTATGCCTCTAACACCCTTACTTGCATTTCCAAAGCCCTCCTATCAGCTTCCAGCTGTTGAAGCGTTTCATTTAATTCTTCCTTTTGGGATGTGAGAGCATCATTCTTTTCGATCATCGAATTTGTATAATTTTGCTCTTTGACTAATGCCTCCTGCAACTGACGGGCTATCTCTTTCTCTAGACTCAATTTATCCCCTAGTATGTTGACATTGTCTGCAGTCGCTGTAACCGTGGCTACGGAGATGGATGCTAGGAGTCTAGCAGCCTCCTCTGTGTTCTGCATGACTGCATGTGTAGTGATGATGTCTGGCCGAAAAGGTCTTTTCAACCTGGAACCTGTCTCTTTAACAATGGTTCTTCTTTTCTTGTTGTAAGCGAAATTTTCCCATTGAGAGACTGTACTGCCTTTTGAGGGTGTAAAAGGGACAATGGGGAGGTCCCTTATGGGGGAACCCATATCTAAGTCTTGCATGTATGGGATTTTGGGGTCAGCCTCCTCTTTGGATTTCTTTTCTTCCTCTTCCTCCTGCTCCCTTCTTAGTCTGTCATCTTCTTCCTGCTTCACATTTCTTTCCAATCTGATTCCCTCTTCTTCTTGAATCCTCTTTGCTTCAGCTTTAGATGCTTGGACTCTTAAAGACTCTTCTTCTCGGAGTTTATCCTCTTTTGCCTTGTTGATTCTTTTCTCAGCTTCCTCTTGGATTTTCTTGGCTTGTTCCTGGAGCCTTTGTTCTTCTTTCGAGAGAGCCTTAGTAGTCCCCAAGGTACCCTTTTCTCGCTGCTGATCTATTTTCTCCACAACACTAGAGCTCGAGTTGGCTCCTCCTTTGCCCACTTGACAAATTCGTAGCTTAGTCAGATTGCTAACCCCTCTATATACTTCCCCCTCTTGATCATAATAGTTATCATACTCAAAGGGAGTGGAGAGTTCTTTGCAATGTTGTGCAACTTTGCCTTGTCGATCATTCCTGTGAAAAATATTTTCCCCAAAATGAAAGCTTTTCAACTCCGCGACAAAATCTTTTACAGTTGCAATTCCTGAGAACTTGTAGGCCCCAACATAGAAAGGTAAAGGCGGGAAAGTAGCCTTCTTGGCCTTATACAGGGTATTACCAATTCCATCAATGAATACCTGTCTTACTGCCTCCTTGTGGACTATATAATTCGTAGCATACCTAGGTAGGATATACGGGGTTTTGGAGCCTCCGTACATTCTTATGTAGGTACCTTCTGGAGAAAAATAGAAATCCACATATTTCTCTAAAACTTCCATGGCATTCTCAGATAGGCAGTTGGGTTCTTCATTAAACATCAATTCATATAGGGGTATGATAAACTCTTCACAAATGAGTTTGTAATGCCATTTGTAATTCTGAGCCCAAAATATTTTGTAGGTAATGAACACTGAGCCATCTGCCGAGTTCCATATGCATCCCAACTTGGGAAAGAGGCATTTCACCACAATACAATCTATCAAGTAAGATGCCATATAATATTCTGCCTTCCTCTCCAGTAACCCTTCTTGTGCAGCCATTATAGCTGATGACAAGCTGTCTGAGAGAATATCAGCCCAGTTGAAAATTGTCCCTTTGAAGGATACATAGTGGATGATGGGAACCCATTGCAGCATGAACATCGTCCCATCAGGTCTACCGAAGATTATGCTTAACATGAGAGCGATCAGTCTGAAAGGTTGCCTCAGATTCTGAACCTCGTACTCCTCGCTATCCTTTTTTCTGATTTGTTTTCCCGAAATTAACAGCTTCCTTGCCATCTCTAGATTATCCATTTGGATCTCTTCCAACCATGCATCATCAAGCCGCTGTTGGGCTTTGGGAAACTTGTAAGCCGTTGAGATATAGGATGGGTGAAATGAGGCAAAAGCCTTTCCCTTGCTGTCTGCTATAACTCTTGTCTCAGTGTTTGCATGCTACAAAATCCATCCAATTACTTCCGAGCATGGGAAGAGCTCTAGACGTGTGGCCGCCTTGGAGATACAAGAGTTTTTTATGTTCTGATATAAACATTCTTCCTCAATAAGAGATTCAGGGAAGTCCTGATCTCTTATCATATGGTATACGTCTCCCCAGTTTACTTCTGGAGGCACGCCTGTGATGCACTTGGTATCCTGGAATGTAGTTTCTACTCTTGTGCTATTGTCGGTTGCCTTTGACTTTCTCTTGCCACATTTAGCCACTTTTGAAAATCCTGTTCAACAATCAGACATGAATAAGAATATATGATGTGACGTCAACAATCCAAACCAACATCCTACTTATAATGATAAGATCCAAATGCCAACTAAAATTTCTAATTCCTGCTCGTCTCACTGTTTCAAAATATTTCTTTCACATGCTATTTTATAATCTTGTGAAAAACTTTAATTTGGTTACTTCCGCTATTGATACTGTAACTATGAAGGACGAAAGCAATGCACATGAAGTAGGCCTAGGTATTCTATGTTCTTATAAGAGAAAAACATGATAATAACCGGTTTCAAAGCGCAGAATGGCATAAAACTCCACAGTCGCATAAAAATGCTTATAACTTCGATGTAAGGATGGGCAAGGTTGGTCTCAAAATTACCAAGCAGGTGGCTTCTATGACGGGCAGAGGTATGCTGCAGGTTCTTCTAACATTTAAGTGGTGGGTGCTTGAGGTTCTAGAGCCTTTTATGTCCATAATTAGGGCTTCAATACGCCTAGTCAGGGGTGCACATGGATCGGCTATAGACATGGTTATTCTGAGAGTCCCGCCATGGCTAGGATAGAATAGAAAGAGTGATGAATCATGCCATTTTAGACGAGAAGAACACATTATAATAAGGTCTGCAAGGGTACTAACCTATGAAGAGACGAGCGTTATGCGGATGTTGGCCTTTGCTGTGGAACCGACGAGCTTGGAATGCAAGCTTCGTGACTTCAAACGGAACAGGAAGAGAGCTCTCAAGCGACAAGAAAAAATGGAAAACCAACTGGGTTCATGCCCTATATAATAAAAATGGTACATGCAATCTAGTATTAGGGTGGTTGCCAGCCATTAAAACAGGGTTAAAGCAGTGTACGGATGGGTCAAATCGACCTTTTTCTTAATAAATGTGGCCGTCAAAAATCGGAAAGACTTGGTTAAAGTCTCCGTCTCCTGCGGAGAGAAAGGCTGAGTTTTCCCGCCGTTGCGGGAGAATTGTCCGAATGTTTCCGCAAAGGGAAAGTGTGCCGCGACGCATCGGCCAACTTAAGTGATTTTGTCCGCCTTTGCGGGAGAGTTATCCGAGTTCTTCCGAAAATGTGCCACTCTACCCGCCAGTGCAGAAGAGTTTTTTGAAGACCTTCACTATTTCGGGAAAGATAGACGAGTCCTCCCGCAAAGATGGCTTATTCGTAAGTTTCCGATTGTTTGCGGAAGAGTTAGACGAAATATCCTTCCGTTGCGGAGAAACTTGGTGAATTTGTTCCGCCGTGGGTCCACTTGATCAAAGGTTTCGCCTTTTCAGAGGCTTTAAGATAAGTTTTCCGCTGTGGCTTGACTTAGTCTTTTTTTTTTTTTTTCGCGGTTTCGAAAAGTTTGGACCAACTCTTCCGCCGTTGCGGCAAGGTTAGCTTAGAGCTTCCGCCGTTGCGGTCCAGAATCTTGAGTTTTATTTAGGCGAAAAATGAACATAAACTCAAAAAGTAAGGCAAGTCAAGACCTTTCTTCAGGGAAAAAACTAAGTAAGGAAAGACTATGATGTCCAAATATCCTTAGGCAAACTTCTTCTCAAAAAGAAAGGAGGGGCCCCAATATTTTCAAAAAATCTAGGGGGGGATGTTGTAGCAACAACAAATGGCGATTCACTGGCGAACACAGATCTATCAAACAAACTCATCTCAAGGTCAGGAAACTTTCAAAGTGCTGATGACATGTGCAACCAGATGTCTCCATAGTTCAGCTTCGAAGAATGCAGTGATCACTCTTATCATGATGGTGATAAAGGGAAAGGCAGCTTTGACTCAGATTTCTTTAAAACTCTCTAAGGGCCAAAGTGTGGGGTTTATTTTAAAATTCTGTCTTCCAGAAGCTTACTAATATAGGATTCCACAGGATCGTGACAATATCTCACAGGCATATTCGTTTGTTCCCCATTCCCATGCCTTTTACATCCTTTTAGACGTTTCTTTAATTCACGACTTTTAGCCACTTTGAGTCTTCCAGAAACAAGTTTCTCCTGCTTTCAAAATTTTGATATAAGTTCTTCTATCGAAAATGTCCTTTTGTGTGAGCAGAAGATTTATTTGATTTCATGCTTTATGGATGGAGAAGAACCTTGCTAGGCTGGTTTATTTGAACAGCTTCCTTCAGCTTCCTTGATTTACAAGCTTCTTTTATTTTCTCAGCCATGCTTTAATTGAGGCGAGAATTTTTGGAAACCAGACTCTTTGACATATGCCTTTTGGCTTTACTTGCAGCATGGGATAGTTTTAAATACCATGTATTTGTGAGACATGCTTCCTCTCCATGGGTCCACCATAGTTAACTTCTTGAGACAACTATTAATGTTAGAGTGAATGGGGCCCTAAGATAGTCAAAACGAAATGCTAGATCTTAGCTATTTGACAGGGGTTATTTTTGACCAAATAGAAAAGAGGATCGCTGCATTCTAAGAAACCAATCAGTGAAAGCAATGTTACAAATATGTATTCCCTTTATCAGTGGGATTTTTTATGACCATCCTTCTGAGTTTTCTGGAGTCTCATTCATTCAGTTACACCATAATTGAGCTTGGATTTATTTAAACAAAGAACTTAATCAAAAGGGAAAACAAACAAAATAAAAAAAAAACAGATCAAGCTAACTGGAAAACTAAAAGGTAATCAAAGTAATTTAAAATGAAGCAAAATAAAAGAAGAACAAACCAAAACAGAAAGACAATGTTTTATTTATGTACAAAATTCCTTCAGAAATTATGCAAAGTATTTTTTTAAGGCGAGGCCATTGAGAGGGAGGTTTAGTTCCTCTCCTTGTAAATATTTCACTCTATAGGTTGATGGACCAAGCTTTTGAGAAATTTGATAAGGTCCAAGCCATAGGTGCTGAAAATTTGTGTGCATTCCCTTATCGTCGTGTTGATGGTCCCATTTGAGGACTAAGTCTCCTACTTCGAAAACCCTCTTCCTGGATTTTATTTTATCAAACCATCATTTGACTATGTCTTGGTGATTATGAAACTGTTCCTTGGATTTTTCCCGTGACTCTTCTAGTTTTAGCAGGGTATCAATCCTGGACTGTAGGGCTTGATTGCTAGAACCTCGGGAGGATTGGGCCAACTTCAAAGATGGGAGTAATATATTCGGAGGGAGAATAGCTTCCTTTCCATAGACCAGGTTGAAAGGGTAAGCTCCTAAGGCGTTTTTGGGCATTACTCTGTCTGCCCATAGGGCGTGAGGGAGAGCTGTGTGCCAGCTTCTTTGATTTTCGATCACAGTCTTTTTCAGGATTCAGATGAGATTTTTATTGGTAGGCTCAGTTAAACCATTTCCCTGAGGGTATTAATTGGTTGAGTAATGCAATTTAATTCCTTTTTCATACATGAATCCATTAATCTTCATTGATGAAAAATAAGGTGCATTATAAAAAATTAGAGAAATTGGAACCCCAAACCTGGTTATGATGTTTTCTTCCAAAAAGTTGATGACCATATCCTCGTTAGCTTTCCATAGGGGAATGGCTTTGGCCCATCTTGTAAATAATCTATAGCAGTCAGAATGTACCGATGCTGTAGCGAGGAGTTCGGGTTTATTTCTCCAATAATATCTATACCCCATTGCTCGAATGGTTCAGTGATGATAACTGGCTGCAAGGGACCTGCTGCTTTAGGTAGCTTTCCAGCACTTCTTTGACATACATCGCAATTTCTGACATAGGAATGAGCATCCCTGAAGAGAGTAGGCCAATAGTACCCTACTCTGAGAATTTTGTGGGCTGTAGTATCCCTGGAGTAATGTCCTCCAGCAGGTCCGTCATGTAGTTCTTTGACTACGTTAATAGCATCTTCCCTTTCCAAACACCTAAGATAAATGCCATCATAGTTCTTCTTGAAGAGTACTCCTTCAATGATCTGATAAGATGCTAATTTAAGACGGAGGGCTCTCCTTTGCTTTGGATTCCAGTGCTCTAGCAAGTAACCTGACTGTAGATAATGTACTAGGTCCCTGTACCAAGATTCTGGAGCCGTAAAAATTGGACATACGTCTATCACATTCAGCTCAACTTCATTCCTCCAATCTAGCTCTTCGTCAGTTGGGATTTCAGTAAGTAGCTTGCATAGGCCTTGACCTTTGATGATGTTAGCCGTCTTGAATTCTAAGTCGTACTCTTGAAGAGCAGTAACCTAATTTCCTCTCCTTTCTCCCAATTCTTTTTGGACAAAAAGGGATTTGACAGCGGGATGAGGGATTATGACTTTAGTTCTATTTTTTAGAATATATGGTCTGAACTGTTTCACCGCTTTGAAAACTGCGTATGCTTGCTTATCTACCACGGGGTAGTTCAGTTCAGTGCCCTGCAGACCAGTGCTCATAAAAGAGATTGGGTATTCATCTCATGATTCCACCTTTTGAGTAAGTATAGCTACGAGAGAGTTATCAGAAGCAAAAGTATACATTATGAAATCTTTGTCGAAATATGGACTTCTTAAAGAAGGTGCCTTGGCTATAGTAGCTTTGATTTCTTTGAATGTGACCTTTTCCAAGTCTGTCCACTTAAATTGTACACTCTGCTTGACCATTTGTTGCAAAGGTTTATCGATCTGAGCGAAGTTTGGTACGAACCTTCGGACAAAATTTATGGTGCCCATGAACGATTGCATAGACCTTTTGCTGTGAGGCATGGGAATCTTCTTGATAGCTTGTACTCTCTCTTGGTCTATCGAAATTCCCTCCTTTGAAATGATATGACCCAAAAGTTTCCCCTCAAGAACAGTGAAAACACTTTTCTTAGGGTTTAAAGAGATGCCATACTTCCTACAACGATCAAAGATTTGTATTAGGTGGGAAACATAGTCTTCTCTCTTCTTCGAAAAAAACTGTCATATCATCCAAGTATACTACTACACATTGACCGCCCAGTCCTTGGAAAGCAATGTCCATGGCTCGCTGAAAAGTAGCTCCTGCATTAATTAAGCCAAAAGGCATTCTCCGATACTCGAAGGTTCCCCACTTTGTATGAAAAGTGGTCTTAGGTCGGTCTTCCTTTGCTACTAGCACTTGGTTGTAACCAGAAAAACTGTCTAGTAGGGAAAAAAGTTCTGATCCTGGTACCATTTGCAATATCTGTTCCATTTGGGGTACCGCATAGTTGTCTTTATCGGAAGCTCTGTTTAAGTTCCGGAAATCTACACACAGTCTGATCTCCCCCGATTTATTCCGCACAGGAACTAAATTAGCCACCCATTCAGAATGTCGGACATTAAAAATAATCTTGGCCTCCAACAATTTTTTTAACTCTTTCTGTATTAGAGGCTCAAGTGTCGGATGCATCCTTCTTAACTGTTGCTGAAAAGGTTTGACACCTTCCTTCATTGGTATTATGTGTTGAATGATGCGGGCATCGTATGTTTTCAGATCGTCGTAGGTCCAAGCAAACACATCTTTATATTGTTGGAACAATTTGATGAATCTACTTCTTTCTTCCGACGTACAACATTTACCAAGATTGATATACTTTGGTTAAGCTTTTGTGCCCAAATTTATTAATTCGTGTTGCATGGCCAAGCTATGGGTTTTGGCATTCACAGGTCTCCTGAACTCGCTTTACAAATCGAAAAGCACCTCTAGAGTTATTACTCCTTTGGGCATGAAGTTCCCTTTCACCGTGTCTTTATTTTGTAGATTTGAATCATGCTCTTCTTCTTCTATGTTGGCTTCCTGAAAAGCATCTTCATTGGTTAAGAAACTGATAATCTGATCGTCGTCATCAAATAATATGAGATTTGTGATGTTGTTCGGAACAGAAGGCCTGAAAATTAATTCAATAGAACATTTATTATTAGTGGGCACTAATCTGGAAGCAGAAGTGGCTAACAGATCAACTGCAACGTTTTGCAATCTCGGGACATAATTGATATTAAAAGAATCAAAACACGAAATTAAATTCCAAACTTCTGCCTGATAACCTTTTAAATGTGGTGAAAGACAATGAATTGTATTTCTTATTTTCCTAACAACAATTTCAGAATCACCAAAGACTTTCAAAAACTTGACATTAAGACCAATGGCTTTCTTCAACCCATGAATGAGAGCTTCGTATTCTGCGGTATTATTAGTACACTCAAACTCTAACCTACATGATAAAAAATGTTTGTTTCCATCAGGATCAATTAAAATGCAACCGGCTCCGGATCCTTCCTGAGTCTTGGAGCCATCAAAGTAAAGAGTCTAGAAAATATTCTCTTCTTTAACTAAGTTAGTTTCATTACTGTCTAAATTAGTAACTAAATCTACTATGTTACAATCAATATCATCAGCCCGTGAAAACTGAAGGAGATCAGACTGTTTGTCTGAAATATGGCTAACCTCTTCTGATAGGTAATTCCCAGGTTCGATTTCCAAGAAGTAATTCACTAAAACTGAGGACGAAAAATCTACAGCTTCGTTCTTTTCTTCTAGCTGAGTAACATTTTGTTTCAAGTGTGGCTCCCTTAGTATTTTGATTTGGTTTTGTCTATTTTGATAGGGGAGCCACAAATGAGACCAATCTGTTGCAAAACAACCATTTAGTTTCGCAGACCAGTCTCTACTCAAAATTAAACCATATGCCTTAGGGATATCAACCACCATTATATCAATGAATTTACATACTCTAGGATCGGATGACAACCTAATAACTACATCTTTCAGTTCACCAATAAACTTGACAACCGTTCTATCTAATTGAATGATTTGAGATGGGGATGGGATTGGTTGTCCATTAATCCTTTTGCAAATTGAAAAAGGCATGACATTCGAACTAGCACCTGAGTCTACCAAACAATTATGCACATTGTGATTAAAAATCTCAAAGGTTAAGAGAAAAGGAAGAGTCTGAGATTTCGATTTTCCGCCAATACTTGCTTCATTAATTTCTGGGTTCTCGTCAGTGTTTTCTACTGAGGCACTCGTTTGTGGATCAAAGGCATCCATCAATCTCTTCCTCTGTTGCAGTAAGCTACAAATATAAAAAATGGAAACGTTTGCTTTTGTTTTCTTAATATCCTCGATTATATCATAGCTCATGTCACATTCCTTTGAAATCTTCGATTGATTTTCTGTTTTGTTTGAAGAAGCTTGTGGCTGTTCGATTATTTCTGAGTTTGGTTCTTTAGTCACTATAGGAGCAACTGCCAGGTTTGTCTTGGGTTGGGGAGGAATGAAAGTTATGTGCCGCTTCGGTATTTGATTAGATCTCACTTTAGGTGCTTCTATTGTTGGATCGATCACTGGGCCTTTACTTCTGGTAGTGACGTTGATAGATGCTGTTTGCACTTCATCTACGAAATTTTCACAAGATGGCTCTTGGGTAGGAGTCCAATCCCAAAGGATCATCGTGGTGTTGGGAGTACGTTCTTCACTCTCAAGAATTGGTTCTTGTTGGGGGTTCGTCTACTCAGGCATTTGTGCATCTAACATTTGGTTCATTACTAAGCTCATCGAATTGATCCACTGTGGACAACTTTTCTCCGAGTGTTGTTCTTGATGGAAAGTACAGAAGTGGTCCATGCCTATTTCGTTTAAATTTAGTACAACAGAATTGTTTACTGGTGGGGTTGAATGTCCATTCTCTTCTTTCTTTTTATAGAACGGCTTGAACGGTGGCCTTGAAGAGCTAGTTTCCTTATCCTTTTCTAGATCTACAATCTTATTGGAGAGTTTTTGCATCATTTTTATGACATTTTCTAAATCTGCTGCGGGTTCTTCCTTATCCCTAGTTAACAAAAAAGGTTTCTTAACAGCTGTCGGTTTGACCTCTACATCTAGAGCATGTTTGGCGATGCTGTCGGCCTCTTCTTCTACTTTCTTGGCTTCTTCAAAATTTTCTGTCAGGGTAGGTTTTTTTGTTCTCTTGACGAACATTGCTAGCGGGGATTTAAGAGCTGTTGTATAATATTCTACTAAGCATTCCTTAACAGGATTTGTTGCGTCCCTAAAATTATTTAACAATGTCGTGAACCTTTGGTTAAACTCTTGAACTTTCTCATTCTTTTCCATTCTCATAGACAACAATTCTTTCATAAGAGTAGCTATAGTTTTCTGATTGCCATACTTTTTAAGAAAACATTTCTCAAAATATTCCCAACTTGTTATTGAACCAGCTTGCAAACTAAAATACCAGGAAGATACTTTGAGTTCGAAAGTATAAGGAAAGAGGAGACAAACCACGTCTTCATATTCCACATTTAGAAGATTTAGAGCTAAATAAAAACTTTTAAGGTGATCTTCAACATAAATTCCTTTTTTTTTTTTTCCCCGAAAAAAAAGCGTAATTTCATTTCATCCTTAAGAGTACGAAATTACATAGAGAGTCCACACTCAGATTGAGTGTATGAGGTGTCTTTGAAAACCAGTAATGCCTATGACTGATAAAAAAAAAGTGTGAGACGTTCTCACCACGTGAGCATTAACATCTATTAATAACCGTTAAAAAGTGCAAAATAAATATCAGAGGTATTTGCAACCTGTGTGGATCGTTTAGTTACAAAAGCATGCTAATATATACATAAGGTAGTGGATATCTGTGTACAATGAAAGTACAATGGTCTTCCAGAAAAAAGCAGATCATAGATCAGTCGATGAAAGGCCTGTGGTATATATCTCTGCTGACCCCATCCAAGTGTTCAGTAACTTTCCATAATCCAGGAGCTAGTAGCAGTCCATCCTTCGAGGCTTTGTCCGCCTCTGTGTTGTTTTCCCGGTAAACATGCCTGCAATTAAAAGTATCAAAGGTGTAAGAAACATTCAGAATATGTTCCAAAACCCCAGATAATTTCCGATTGTTGCACTGATACAGTCCAATGACCCAGTTAATCACATTCAATGAGTCCCCATAAACAGTAACAGTTCTGACAGCGTGTTCCATAGCAAATGAGAGTAAGAGCTTAAGGCTGAGTATCTCAGCCCAGTTGTTTGTTCCTCTCCCAAATCCAAACGACATCACATAAAAGTGTGTAGGGGACAAAAAAAGTGTTAGGATATTTAGACACTTAGGAGTTAGTTAAGATCAACTTGTGTAATATATCCGTTAGGGATAGTGTGTTTCTTTAGTATGCATTAGTATGCATTTGTAAATACTTAATCCGACGGTCACGATATGTTTCCGACATAGAGTGATCCGACGGCTCAACTTCTCTTAGATCAAACCTAACCTTGATCCGTGGCTTAACACCCGATTGGTCCATGATCTCTATTTAAAGAGCATGGAGGGTCATTGTTTAGTTGATCGATTATGAGAAGCTCATTTGTAACTTTCTTTCTTTGCATAATAAATTGTCCCGTAGAAGCTATTTGGCCGGGGCCGTGGAGTGTTTCCCTCAAGAGGGTTTAAACCACGTCAAAACATCAGTGTGTTGATCTGTGATCTATTTGTGTGAAGTGGTTGCTCTTGGTGTTCGGTCCTTTGGTAGTACCCTGTGTACCCGAACATGGTATCAGAGCTAGAGGTCACGAGTTCAATACACACTTGGCTCGCGCTGAGGGGGAGATTGTTGCACGAAATTGCAAGTAGTCAACGCTCCCCGGTGTATCGTGACAAGGGACTAATCGCCTCTTGTGGATCCTTGAAATATGGCGGTGGTGAGTTTACCAATAACCTGCGGGTTTTGGTGTAACGGCAGCCGTACTTCCAACAATTGGTATAACACCGGAAGAAGCATGGAGTAAAATTAAACCTGATGTAAGTCACTTTCGTGTGTTTGGTACTGAAGCATGGGCTCACATTCCAGATGAAAAACGGAAAGCATTGCAGCCTAAAAGTGAAAAGTGCATATTTGTTGGATATTCTGAAGATGTAAAAGGTTATAGACTTCTTCAACCACATTCTCATGCTATAATCATTAGAAGAGATGTTAAATTTGATGAAAGTATCTTGGCCTGCGAGCCTAACTCGGCGAGTGTGCCATCTTTGGCCTGCGAGCCTGATTCGGCGTTTGTGCCTTCTTCTTCTTCTTCCAACTTCCTTGAGAGGTTTCCAACTCCAGTTTCTGATGATGACAGTGAGGATGAAAATCCACCTCCGCCTGCTCATGTTCCTCCAGTTGCACCAGCACAAGTGCTTCCTCGATGGGTCCGTTCAACATGTGAAGTAGCTGGTGATCTTACCGGTGATCCTAGAGATCAACGTCGAACACGTTCTCAGTTTCAGCGAGCCTCTTCTCTTTTGGCTCAAGTTTCCGAGAATCATGATCCAGAAACTTTTGCAGAAGCTTCAGGGAATCCAGATTGGGATGCAGCCATGGATGAAGAATATCGTTCCTTAATGGCGAACGATACTTGGGATCTTGTACCTCTTCCAAAAGGAAGAAAACTTGTCAGATGTAAATGGGTCTACAGAACTAAGTATGCATCAGATGGAAGTGTTGAAAGACTTAAGGCAAGGTTAGTTGCCAAAGGTTTTTCCCAAGTTGAAGGGATTGACTACAATGAAACCTTTGCTCCCGTCGCCAAAATGAACTCCATCCGCCTTGTTCTTTCCCTTGCAGCCTTACACAACTGGGAAGTCCATCAAATGGATGTCAAGTCTGCCTTCTTACATGGTGATTTACAGGAGGAAATTTACATGGAACAAACTCCTGGCTATGTTCACAATAACTCTAGCCTTGTCTGCCGCCTTAAGAAATCCTTATATGGCCTTAAGCAAGCTCCTAGAGCTTGGTATGCCAAAATGGATAACTTTCTCCTTGACAATGGTTTTTCTAGATGCCATTCTGACCCCAATGTCTATACCAAGAAAGTAGAAAACCATCTCATCATACTTGTTCTATATGTTGATGACCTTATTCTTACTGGTAGTGACCCTAAGCTTATAACCCATGTGAAATCCAGTCTTAAACAAACCTTTGAAATGTCAGACTTATGACATTTGCATTATTTTCTTGGTCTCCAAGTTCTGCAAACCAAAGAAGGAATCTTTCTTTCTCAGTCTAATTATGCTTGTGACCTTCTTCGTCGCTTTCACATGGAAGATTGTACACCAGCCCCTTCTCCCTTCCAGTCTGGAGTCAAACTTTCTGCCACTTGTACTTCACCTGAAGTAGATGCCACCTTATATCGTCAGCTTGTTGGTAGTCTTTTATACTTGACTCATTCCCGTCCTGACCTTTCCTTTGCCGTTGGTCGAGTTGCCTGTTATATGCAGACACCTCATGAAAGTCACTGGAAAGCAGCTAAAAGAATACTTCGATATATTCGAGGTACAGTTCAGTTTGGGATTCATTACAGTACAGGGGGGAAACCTTTGTTGGTTGGTTTCACTGATTCAGATTGGGCCGGTGATCCTGATGATCGAAAGTCTACTGCAGGTTATGTTTTCAGTCTGGGATCTGGACCTATTACTTGGGCTTGTAAGAAACAACACGCTCTTGCTCTTTCTTCAGCAGAGGCAGAATATCGAGCAGCAGTTAATGCCAGTCAGGAAGCTTTATGGCTTCGACAGATCCTTTCAGAGTTTGGATTCGAGCAGCAGCAGCCTACTCCACTTTGCTGCAACAATCAAAGTGCCATCAAGCTTGCCAAAGATCCAGTTCTACATCAACGCAGCAAACACATTGAGCTACATATGCACTTCATCAGAAATCTTGTTCATGATCATGTTCTTGAAGTGCTCTTTTGCCCTACAGATGATCAAGTTGCAGACATCTTCACCAAGTCTCTTACAGAAGCGAAGTTTTCTAAACTTCGATCTATGTTAGGAGTTCAGGAACTTGTCATTAAGGGGGGATAGGCTCTAATGCCTCCTTCCTTCTCCTAATAGTGTCACTTTGTAAATCCTTCAATCCTATCCCAAGTTGTTCTTAAGGGGGGATGTTAGGATATTTAGACACTTAGGAGTTAGTTAAGATCAACTTGTGTAATATATCCGTTAGGGATAGTGTGTTTCTTTAGTATGCATTAGTATGCATTTGTAAATACTTAATCCGACGGTCACGATATGTTTCCGACATAGAGTGATCCGACGGCTCAACTTCTCTTAGATCAAACCTAACCTTGATCTGTGGCTTAACACCCGATTGGTCCATGATCTCTATTTAAAGAGCATGGAGGGTCATTGTTTAGTTGATCGATTATGAGAAGCTCATTTGTAACTTTCTTTCTTTGCATAATAAATTGTCCCGTAGAAGCTATTTGGCCGGGGCCGTGGAGTGTTTCCCTCAAGAGGGTTTAAACCACGTCAAAACATCGGTGTGTTGATCTGTGATCTATTTGTGTGAAGTGGTTGCTCTTGGTGTTCGGTCCTTTGGTAGTACCCTGTGTACCCGAACAAAAAGGAGCGCTCCTCCCCCACAAAAATTGTTCTGACAGGCCCCGTCAAAGAAACCCCAAGGATGTGTTGGATCGATGTCCAATGGTTGTATGTTCCTAATGGAGGTGGTCTGTTTGCAACGGTGGAGAGCTAAATGAATGCCGCAACTGTTGATGGCCACTAAAGCTGGTAAACCCACTTTATCTGAGAACAGGCAGTTGTTTCGGGATAACCAAGTGCCCCAGAGAACAATAGAGGGAAGGCCTTTGTAAGGAGCAAGCGCTGAGTTTTCAGTCCAACTGCGCCATGCCTCTACCAAAGAGTGCCCTGTCCATAGGAAATTTACTTTAAGGATCCGAGACACAACCTTCCAGACCTCCTTAATGAAACTACAGTGGAGAAAAAGATGTAATACATTTTCCTCATCATGAGAGCACAGGTAGCACCTGCTAGGTCCGTGTAGTTTCCTTTTTTGCAGGAAGTCCCAAGTAGGAACTCTGTTAGCTAAGATACACCATAAGAAAATGCGCGCTTTGAGTGGACTCTGCAATCGCCAAATAGATTTCCACCACCACACCGGTTCTCTGTTCCAAAAGTTTGCGCTGATCCATTGATAGCCATATTTTGGAGTGTAAGTACCCGAGGGATCCCCATCCCAGACCATGATGTCGTCTGCGTCATTGAGAAAGATATGATCCCTGCAGAGAGCTCGCAAATAAGATCTGAGTTCATTCTCCAAATCCAAGTCTAATCCAAAGGATTCAGCTGGCCTCCAGACAGCCCTTCCCATCCATAAGTTTCCCTCATCCACCAGATGATGGAGAAAAGTAATATGCCGCTGCCGCAGTTCCATGATCAGTCCATCTGACAGGAGATGCTGTGCATCGCATCCAACCCAAGGATCTCGTCCAACCCTCAGCCTACGTCCATTACCAACATCCCAAACAAGGTTCTGTTCGATAACATGAAAGGAGGAGACAAGCGCTTTCCAAATGACAGACCCCCCTTTATGTGTCTTAATCGGGGACCTAATCCATTCCTCCACAGTATCTGGTGCAATATATTTGAGAGTCATAATACGGGCCCAGTAACCTTCAGATGTGATTAACCTCCATCCACATTTGGCAGCCAAAGCCTGAGAGAAAAAGAAGATGTTTTTGAGTCCCCAACCTCCCAGAGCTTTGGGAGAAGCAATGCGTTCCCATTTCACCCAAGGCGTTACATGTGTATCCTCCTTTCCATTCCACAAGAAACGAAAACATATTTTACGAGCAGCTTCCAATATCCCCTTCGGTATCCAAGCAAGGGACATCCAGTAGACTGGAATGGCTTCTAGGACCGACTTCACCAGGATCAATCTGCCAGCACGAGAGAGCCACCTGAAGCTCCAGCATTTAAGTCTTTTTTCCAGCTTTTCCAAGAGCCAAACCCAGTCCTGTTTCAAGTAGTTATTTGGCTTTAGGTGAAAACCCAGGTAACGTAGGCCCTCCGAAAGATTAAGGAGCTGAAAGGGGAACAGATCAGTGAAGGTGTGAATCTCCTCCTCATCCAGAAGAGAGACCGAAAGAGTAGATTTTTGGTTGTTGATCTCCATTCCAGTAGCTACAGAGAAGAGGTCCAGGATTTCCTTATATTTAATAGCCTCCCCTCTAGAGCCAGAGCAGAAGATCAGAATGTCATCCACAAAGAGCAAATGGGTGAGCGCGGTGCCCGGTGCCACCAGGATTCCATCGATATCTCCCGTGCGCTTAGCTTCCTTAATGGCCTTGCTCAAGCTTTCTGCCACCAGTAAAAATAACAGAGGGGATAAAGGGCATCCCTGGCGTAATCCACGCCCAGAGTGGAAGAAGGGGGTCACTGCACCATTCATAAGAATCAAGAAAGAAACAGTGGAAATACAACTCATGATCCAGGGGATGAACCCGATCTCGAAACCCAAATGAGTGAGCATAAGACGGATATAAAGCCAACTGACCTTGTCAAAAGCCTTAGAAAGATCTATTTTGAGAATTACACCTTTCTGTTTACTGGATTTGATACTGTGAAGACCTTCCTGCGCTAAGCCTATGGCTTCATGAATCTGACGTCCTTCAAGGAACCCGAACTGCTCCTCAGAGATGTGTGTGGATAATATAGGTTTGAGTCGGCGAGCAATCACCTTAGTGACGATCTTATACACACAATTACAAAGTGAGATGGGTCGAAAATCATTGAGCGTGGAGGGGGTGTCCACTTTGGGGATAAGAGCAATGGAAGTAGAGTTGATGCTGGCGGGGATTTTGCCTTCCCTCCTGGAATCCTCAATCAGCTGTAAGAGGTCATCACCAATAATATCAAGGAGAGCTATAAAGAACTCAATCGTCCACCCATCCGGCCCCGGACTTTTGTCCTTCTGAAATCTGCTAAGCACATCCTTCAGTTCATCCATAGTAATGCTATCCATCAACATCCTGTTATCTGCCTCTTCAACAAAGCGAGGGAAGAGTTGAGCAACTCTGATAACTTCTTCAATATTCACCCTGTTATTGGCTTTGAAAAGATCCTGAAAGTGGTTGACCCCAATCCCAGCCAAACCCTCAAAAGTGGCCTGGGGATTACCATCCATGTCTTCAAGACTCCAGATAGTATTGACAGATCTTCTACCCTTAGCATAGGCATGGAAAAACTTTGAGTTTTCGTCACCACTCTCCAGCCAAATGGCCCTGCTTTTGAGCCTCCAAGCCTCTTCTTTGTGTAGAAGAATCCTATTCCTCAAGTCCATCAGCTTTACAAGATGTTCCTTAGTGGCCTGTGAGTCGAAACCACCTCCAGGTCCCCCCGATAAGTTGGAGATAGCCTCTTCAATGTCCTTGAGCTCCTTGTCTTCTCGTTTTCTCTTGGCTGCGGCCCAAGATTTGATGGGTTCCTTGAGAAGTTTAATATTCTCCGCGAAATGAAAGGCTGCAGTAAGATTAGATCCCGGGTGGAAAGGTAGCCAGTGCTACTGAATCAATTCAAAGAAGGTCGGATCCTCCAGCCAATCCTTGTTGAATTTAATGGGTGCGGGAGGTTTGTTAGGCCCAGCCTTCAGTTCAAGAAAAATCGGATCATGATCTGAGCATCCCCCCGACCCAGTCCATTGCCTAACATAGAAAAAAGTCTCCACAATATGTTCAGATATAAGAAAACAGTCCAACCTTTTAGCCACTCTTTCCAAGCCAGCTCTCATGTTCCGCCAGGATGGCTTCAGAGATACCGGCTCCACATCAATCCAGTTGCCATCAGAGAGCTTGCGAATGAAGAAGTTAGTAAGAGGGTCCACTTGAGCATGTGGCCCCCAAATCTCAGCATGCCCAAGAGAGAAATTAAGATCCCCTCCCAGAATCGTAGAGTTACCCTTGAGCAGATCTCTGTCCAGGAGAGCATTCCAAAATGGTTCGCGATCACAATAAGGACCATAAATGTTAACAATAGTAAAGAGTTCATCAAAATCCAAAGACTTGCAGGTCATGCCTAACACAGATTGCATTCCCCATATGGTGGAAACACACACCTTAGCTTCATTCCAGCCAATCGCCAAGCCACCAGAGCGACCCCTGGCATCCAAACCCTCAAAACCCCAGCCAGGGAACCAAACCTTAAGTCTATTAACAGCATCAACCCCATTGCACATAGTTTCTTGCAGTAACAAAATATCAGGATGTTCCAGTTGCAACATCCTACGCAGTACTGGTCTTTTGGAGGGACCAGCAAGACCTTGACAGTTAAAGGACACGATCTTCATCGGAGCCCATCCTTGTGGGCATTCACCGCTCTAAGTGCCCTTTCAATAGACAGTTGTTTGCCATTTTTAAGGTCCGAACAAGCTCGGGTCTTGGCATGGGAGAGGAAATATTTCCTTCCTCTGGGGTTGCGAGGCTTAGGTTTCACCTTCCCCAGCCCCCCCGCGGGAAGTCTGGTCAGGGATCGCAGCCAGTAACCTGACTTGGAGGAGTCAGTGGGGGAAGTGGGTTCGGGAGAGGAAGTCTCCGAATCAGGGATGGGTGCAAAGCTGGTGTCCGGAGAGAAATCAAGCAGAGGCGGACCCACAGCAAGGTGTGAATCCACAGGGTTATGAGGGGTCTCAAATGAGGGCAGCAACTGAGGGGAAATGTGCAAATTCTTAAAGCCATCCACCCATTCCTGACCAGGAAAAGTAAATTTTTTAAAAATAAGACAGAAGGAAGGGTTGGAAAAAGTAACAGAAGTAGCATCTGCAACCATGTCTGGAGACCGAAGAAGCGATAGTAGAGAACCCTCCTGTGCCAGGTCCCGGGGCTGTGTAGTATGCGGCTCTTCAGCAGCAACAGTGAAACCTGCATCAGGGACCGAGCCATCCACATCCTCATTTTCAGCAACCTCCTCTCCGCCCGTAGGAACTTCCCCATCCGGTCGACTCACCAGTGGCGTCTCCAATATTGGAGGTTCATGTCCCTGCTGATCCTCAGAGTCCTCAGCCGATTCCATACCATCCTCCTTGGCCACCACCCTGCGCTTCAGAGTATTACCAAACCGCATCCGAACAGGAATGGAGCAATCAACGGCCGGGTGCCCATATTCATGACAACGCCTACATCTGAAAGGCACATTTTCATAGTCCAGTGTCTGAACAAAGGTATAGGGCCCCCATTTCAGGTCCATAGTGTCGAAAAGTCCATCTCTGACGTTGATGCTCACCAGTATGCGCGCAACCTTCTGCATCGCCGTTGCCACAAAGGAGAAATCAGCATCCAGGTAAGAACCCAAGATGTTCCCAATCCTTCTGAAATGTTCCTCGGACCAGTAGTGGAGAGGGAGTCCCGGAAGCCGGACCCAGAGTGGGATAACGTCCATTCTTTCGCGGCTAGCATCAAATAGGGGGTTCCACGGCTTAAGCAGTAGTGGGACTTTAAGGATTGACCAGTTGAGGATTAATGCCCATTGTGCATGAGCATCCGAAGAGAAATGGAAAGCATACCACCCGCCCGAGAGCCCAACTACTCGAGGAACGTAACCACAGTGTCCCAGCCATGCCCCAGAGGCCCACGAGATCACAGTCCTGTGACTAACAGGCTTACCATAGACCCTTCCAACCAAAACCGATTTAACCATCCCAACAATCTGATGCATACCAATATCTTCCCCCAACGCGTAGTTAGGTGCCTTACCAGAGTTCTTAATCCATTTCCTCCGGCTCTTCACACGGTGGTCCTTGGTAAAGAACCCAGTTGAACCCGCTTCACGTCCATAGACCCGCTGGTCAGAGTCCCCAGATGGACTTGAGAACCCCCTCTGTTCAGCGAAGTCCAGGTTGGCTGCGACAAACCCACAGGGGTGTAAAGGAGAGCCTGCCCGTCGCTCCTCAAAACCCTCCGCCTCGGCTCTGAGAGTCTGCACAGATGATGGAGGGTTGTCACAGTCCGCAGAGATGATGAAATCCGTCAGATCGCCAATGCCAGCACTCAATGGCTCCGGAGATGGTGAAGTGCAGAAACCCCTAACTCCCCAGATGTTCACAGCATGTGTCTCCGGTGAGAAACGAGCAGAAGACCCTTCCCAGAATGGTGAGCAGGTTTGAAAAGGTTGGGTCGCCGGGGGGGACAGAGGTCCGTCAGGAAGCCGCTTACCAGCAAAACCACTAAGCCCTAAACCGCCTGTCTCCTCCTGATACCGGAAAGAGCCAGGTGGCGAGCACCAGATATCTTGATGCCGTAAGGTGTCGCTACTGTAGTCGACCTCGTCCATTGTAAACCCAAAACGGAACCCTAAACGGAACAGGAGTCGTCGCTAGGGAGGTGAAACAGTAAAGGTAAAAATAGCCCGGTGAAAAAAAAACCCAAACCTTTTTACCATGGTAGAGAACCATCTGGGGAAGCGTGCAGGGGTTCGTACAGGCTGACGACCTGCGGGCGTCTGCAGGAAGCCGCCCAGCTCCCGTCGCTCTCCTCCCAACATCCGTCGCTCGCCATCAGCAAACCCTAGCCCCCTCGTCCCGAAGTTATGGTCAAAACAATGTGGGATCAACATAAATTCCTTTGCTAGGGTCATACTTAGGTAAAACCTTTTCTGGGTTTTTGGGAAAATCGTGGAATGGTCCAACTACATTTAATGCTCCTCTTGCTCTCCATGCAGGTACGGCCATGACCCTGGGTGGAGAACGTGGTGGTGTATGTGGTGGTGAGTTGTGAGGAGTGTGTCTTGGAGTGTGCTGCTGTTCTGGATTCGTGGGAGTCTTGGGTCTAACTTCGTCAAAAGGTTCAGTGATTTCTTCTAGAGATAAATCTAATAACTCTTCTAGACTTTGAACGAGAACGGAATCCCTTATACACTGAGGATTTTTTCGAGGAGCTCTGATTCTGGGTAACAGAGGAACTGTGGTTAGTTCTCTAAGACTTCTAACGTAGGAGCGAGCATGTCTCCTGAAGTGATTTACTTCCTCAAAAGGGACAACATACAATGTTTCTTGCTGTTCTGTCTCAGAATTAGGATTTTCTTGATTTCTTGATTCCAGATCTGGAATGTCCAGGATAACTGTTTCAGATAGGTTTTCAGTGGAATTTTTACTAACAAAAGGATCTTTTCTGCTAGCCATGCAATGTTGGCCCTCCTTCTAGCGCCAAAAACTATTGATGCCTCAGATATCGTAGCATCAATCAGCAAGGGATTCTCCCCAGTAAGCGATCCTAATTAGATCGCCCACCGTTTGGTGTAAGGAATCCGTCCGGTTAACGGTTCCGGCTACCGTGTAAGTTTTAAAGATTTGTTTATTTTACCGGTTGCGACCCGATCCACTGTTTATATATTTTGTATTTAAGATGATATGCATGTGACCTAAATTAAATGCATGCGTTAAACAAATCTATTCTAAGCTAATTAAATCTAAATTAACCTATCCTTATAAGGAGCAAATTTAAAGAATGAGTAATAAACTGGAAATGCACCCAAGAACTTCACAAATAGCTGTTAAATTGAATAGAAGCATTTACAGCAGAAAATAAAGATTATCCAAGATAGCTTCGATAAAGATAAACATTCTATTACCCATTTAACATAGAAATTTTGCAAAGGAAATGAAACCATTCATAGCAGAGAATTAATTCACAATAGCTAGGAAAGATCTCATAGGAAATGTATGAAAGATGCAGAAAGAGTTTAGCAATTATCCAACACTATCCCAAGCAAAGTGTTGTGCAGGCTTCCACAGGCCAAAATGATTTTCTTATTCATGTAGCAGAAATAGTTCATAAACAAGACAGAAATGTCCTTTCACCTACCAAAAGTTCTCCCTATTCCCTTTTAATCAGCTATATATAGCTTTACGAAATGTGCTAGGAGCTGCCAACTATACCCTAACCGTTTATATTCCTCTAATTTGTCTTGTAGTGCTGATATTACAAAAAGAAGAAATATCCCAATTAACTTTACAAAAAGGAACAGGGTTTAAAACCCACAAGTATTTTAATAATTCAAAGGTATACGCATAAAATAGAAACCAAAGAGGCATGCTGGCTTTCATTAGTTAGACGTTAGCGAATGTGAGCTATCTCTGAGATGGCTCCTTGGTTGACTTGGGCGCTTCTGAGACCGCTGGTGTTTCATCTGAAACTAACGCTATTGCAGCAACTAGAACACTCTCTGAGGTCGAAGCTTGGTTGGCGGCCAGTGCCCGGTCTACCTCTGCTATGTATATTCCCCACTGATTCGATTCCTTTACAATATTGATTCCAACCAGGGGAATCATAAATTTGAGAGACACTTCTTGCTTAGCAAGCTCTTCTGCTAGGATAATCATTTCCGCCATAGTGACTCGGAGACTTTCTTCTATGCAGTGTTTATGAATAGCAGCCTGGCTGATAAATTGGTGCAGGTCTTCTGAAGTCAAGATGTCCAGTTTCTGCACATATTCGCTTTCTTCCTTGAGCCCCTCACTCAGGTCAGATAAACGTTGTGCTCTATCTGGGAATTATTCTATCCTATGGGGCATGGCCATCTGACAACTTTACTGTGTGGTTCGTATTTGAGAATACAAATTCTTACACCGCTCATAAGTAGCTAAGGTTATGGTGGCCAACTTTACTCCGCAATCTTTAGAATAATCCAAGGTGCGCACATCTGCTCTGTATTCAACAATAGACTTAAGGAGAAGAGTTGCCGGGAACTCTGATTTCCCTTCTCTCCACTCAATGTGTTTCTTAATCTCTCCACTGATGCGTGCATGCTTCCTCCTGAGCCTGGTGGCTTCGACATTGATTTCCTTAACCTTGGCCATTATTTCCTTTAGTTTGTATATTTCCTCTGATAGGAGTTCTTGGAAGTCGTAGGTCCTTCTTAATATTTCATAGGCTTGCTCGTGGAAGGGGCTAATGTCTCCCATTTTCTGCCTCTAACACCCTTACTTGCATTTCCAAATCCCTCCTATCAGCTTCTAGCTGTTGAAGTGTTTCATTTAATTCTTCCTTTTGGGATGTGAGAACATCATTCTTTTCGATCATCAAATTTGTATAATTTTGCTCTTTGACTAATGTCTCCTGCAACTGACGGGCTCTCTCTTTCTCTAGACTCAATTTATCCCCTAGTATGTTGACATTGTCTGCAGTCGCTGCAAACGTGGCTACAGAGATGGATGCTAGGAGTCTAGCAGCCTCCTCTTTGTTCTGCATGACTGTGGTTTCATGTGTAGTGATGATGTCTGGCCGAAAAGGTCTTTTCAACCTGGAACCTATCTCTTTAACAATGGTTCTTCTTTTCTTATTGTAAGCGAAATTTTCCCATTGAAAGACTGTACTTCCTTTTGAGGGTGTAAAAGGGACAATGGGGAGGTCCCTTATGGGGGAACCCATATCTAAGTCTTGCATGTCTGGGATTTTGGGGTTAGCCTCCTCTTTGGATTTATTTTCTTCCTCTTCTTTTCTTTGTGCCTCTTCGTCCTGATCCCTTCTTAGTGTGTCATCTTCTTCCTGCTTTGCATTTCTTTCCAATATGATTCTCTCTTCTTCTTGAATCCTCTTTGCTTCAGCTTCAACTACTTGGACTCTTAAAGACTCTTCTTCTTGGAGTTTATCCTCTTTTTCCTTGTTCCTGACGGATCCGAGGAGTGTTCACCTGGTTGCTGTAAAGTATATTCTGAGGTACCTGAAGGTTATAGTTGATTATGGGCTCAAGTATGATGCGAATCAAAAGTTTAACTTGCAGGGTTATGTTGATTCAGATTGGGAAGGCAGTGCTACAGATAGGAAGAGCACTTATGGGTGCTGCTTCAGTATGGGATCAGGTGTGATCTCTTGGTTTAGCAGGAAGCAGTCCTGCGTAGCACTGAGTACAACCGAGGCAGAGTATGTTGCAGCCTGTTCGGCTAGTTGTGAGGCAGTATGGCTTCGGAAGCTACTGTCTGAGTTATTTGATCTACCACTGGAGGCTACTGGTATCTTTTGTGACAACTAGAGTTTTGTGAAGCTGTCTGAGAACCCGGTGTTCCACGACAGGTCGAAACACATAGAGATCAAATATCACTATATCAGAGATATGGTGCAGAGAGGAGCAGTGAAGCTCCTATATGATTGCGACGGATTAGCAGATTGCAGATGTATTGACGAAGCCACTAGCCAGAGTGAAGTTCGAGTACTTTAGAGAGAGGCTTGGTGTTCTTCAGATCGACGACACTTCGAGGAAGAAGTGATGGAGACATTTTCTATAGCCATTCCTAGCATGGTGGAAGGGGCATCCTTCACATGGCTATGGATGTAAGCGCTGGATGATGAGCATCAGGATGATGTTCTAGTTTCTGCTCTGTATGTTCAGTTGGATCATTTACATTTGTATGTATATGTATGCATCATGTTGGATGCTGAATATGATCAGTTGGATCATTTATGTATGTACACATCATGTTGGATGCTGGATATGATGAGTTGGATAATTTATGTATGTACGCATCATGTTGGATGCTGGATATGATCAGTTGGATCATTTATGTATGTACGCATCATGTTGGATGTTGGATATGATCAGTTAGATCATTTATGTATGTATGCATCATGTTGGATGCTTGGACCATGTATCTGTATATGTATCAGGTGGATACGTTGTATGATCAAGTATATAATGTATGTTGATATGTATCAGGTAGATACATTGTGTGGATCATGTATCTATGTATGTATCAGGTGGATACACTGTGTATGGTGATATGTATCAGGTAGATACTTGGTATGCATCAGGTAGATGCATTGTATGATCAGGATGATCATGGATGACGAGATTCTCCAGATGACATGCATCAGGACGATGCAGTGATGATGATCAGAATGATCATGTGTACATCAGGATGATGTATAGAGAGTATCAGGTTGATACTCTGTGGCCGTGGACAGGTTGTGCAGATGAGCATGTAAGTAGACCTGGGATATCTGGACAGGATGAAAAAGGCCTCAGATGCTCTTTCGAGGCATTGCTCTTGGAGGACATGTAAGTAGACTTGGGAGATATGGACAGGATGAAAAAGGCCTCAAATTCTCTTTAGAGGCATTGTCCTATGGCATGTAAGTGGACCTGGGAGATATGGACAGGATGAAAAAGGCCTCAGATGATCTTTCAGGGCATTTCCATGACCACATTTAATATGCTCCCTGGAGATCTGGACAGGATGAAAAAGGCCTCAGATGCTTCAGCCAGGTTTTGTGGTGGACCACATGTAATGTGCTCCTGGGAGATCCAAAAGGTAGAGCTGTGTGCTCGTAATAGCCCAGGATGCTTCAGCCAAGTTTTGTGGTGAGATCACAAGTAATGTGCTCCTGGGAGATCCGACAGGTAGAGCTGTGTGCTCGTAACAGCCTGGGATGCTTCAGTCAGGTTTTGTGATGGGTCACATGTAATGTGCTCCTGGGAGATCTGACAGGTAGAGCTGTGTGCTCATAACAGCCTGGGATGCTACCACCAGGTTTTGTGACGCACGTAATAAGTCCTGAGGATTCCACAGTATGGCCAGTGATGATGAAGACCTGCAGGTGGTGGGCCTACATCCAGTATGAAAAATGTCTGGCTCTGTAGAACTTCCTATGACGAGTAGATTCAGAGATTGATTGATATAGCAGTAGCAGTGATGATGATGATGACTCGATGACGATTATGCAGTGACGATGATCCAGAGAAGAAGACTTGTGCTAGAAGACCTGTGTCGAGAAATACCTTCCTAGTTAAGAGGGAGTGTTGATGTATATGTAACTTTGGAATGTATTTCACATATATGTATATTGTATTCCTATAGATATGTTATTATTCCTCTATACGGAAATGGTTGTATTCCTATAGAGATGTTATTATTTCTCTATACGGAAGTGTCGTCATTTATATTGTAAGTGTCGTAACTTATACTTGATGGGTTATTAGACCACCTTGTTGGGGTCGGCCCTATATAAGTCATGTGGGTCGAAGGGTTATTAGATCACCCTATTGGGGGTTGGCCATGTGGGTCAAAGGGTTATTAGACCACCCTATTGGGTGTCGGCCCAGTCAACATTATGTTATGTGGTTAAGTTAAGGCTGACCTAGTAAAGGTTAGTAGGCAAGTCAAGTCAAGTATAAATAGAGTGCGGGAGGCACTCTATTTCATCATTCTATTCTCTCTCACACTCTCGGGAGAGTGGCGCACTTGTGGAGGAGGAGAAGCTGCTGCTAGGAGATGTCTATCTCTTATGCTTGGGTTGTATCATTGCTCTATCTATCTCTGAGGAAGTTATTGGGGTTTTTCACCTTTATGGTTTTCCCCAAGTAAACTCTGTGTCTCTTGTGTGCTTGCATTATTGTGTCCATGATTGATATGCTGTACATGTTGTTCTCTCAATTAAGATCCTAGATCAAATTGAAGTAAATTCTGAAAATTAACAAAACCAACGAGGTTCATGCCCTATATAATAAAAATGGTACGTGTGAGCCATTATTAGGGTGGTTTCCATCCATTAAAACGGGGTTAAAGCAGCGTACGGATGGGTCAAATCGACCTTTTTCTTAATAAATGCGACCGCCAAAAATCAGAAAGACTTGGTTAAAGCCTTTGTCTCCTGCGGAGAGAAAGGCTGAGTTTGCCCACCATTGCGGGAGAATTGTCTGAATGTTTCCGCAAAGGGGAAGTGTGCCACGACGCATCGACCAACTTAAGTGAGTTTGTCTTCCTTTACGGGAGAGTTATCCGAGTTCTTCCGAAAATGTGCCACTCTACCCGCCAGTGAGGAAGAGTTTCTTGAAGACCTTCGCTATTTCGGGAAAGATAGACGAGTCCTCCTGCAAAGATGACTTATTCATAAATTTTTGATTGTTTGCGGAAGAGTTAGATGAAATCTCCTGCCGTTGCGGAGAAACTTGGTGAATTTGTTCTGCCGTGGGTCTACTTGATCAAAGGTTTCGCCTTTTGTAGGCTTTAATATTTTCCGCCGCGGCTTGACTTAGTCTTTTTTTCTTCTTCTCAGTTTCGGAAAGTTTGGACCAACTCTTCTGCCGTTGCAGCAAGGTTAGCTCAGAGCTTCCGCCGTTGTAGCCCAGAATCTTGAGTTTTACTTAGGCGAAAAATGAACATAAACTCAAAAAGTAAGGCAAGTCAAGACCTTTCTTCAGGGAAAAAACTAAGTAAGGAAAGACTACGATGTCCAAATATCCTTAGGCAAACTTCTTCTCAAAAACAAAGGAGGGGCCCTAATATTTTTCAAAAAATATATGGGGGGATGTTGTAGCAACAACACGGTGCTTCATGCTGTGGGAAGAAACTACCTGATTCGGATAGGTGTGCTGCCCTCTCACAACCCTTAGTATTCCTTTTGAATCTTGGAATTTCATTTTCGAAATTTGATAATTTTATGTATGCTCTCCTATTGAATACAACCATTATACTCCCAAAACAACATAAGTATCAGCAACATCAACCACATAAAAACTATCAAGAAAAGTATAGTTACCTACGATGAATTGCAGCTGTGGAATCCATGTTTTGCACTCCATTGTGTTGTGACCGGGAATGACAACTGTGAAGCCATAGAATGGTTCAATAGGTATCTTCCTTTTCTCCACCATGTCTGCATCAATGAAGTTATGTGTGGATCCTCCATCTACCAAAACTGAAGTTCTTTGTCCTAGTACCACACCCTTGCATCGGATTGTGTGATATCGAGGTACTACTGAAAGTACTGCCATTCTCACTTTGGTGGGTGAGGGATGCTTCACCTCTTGTTTCCCTTCTTCTACTGTAGTATATCCCTCTTCTTGGGATGAAGTATGTCCTTCTTCCTCCGTGCCCCCTTCATATCCCTCATCACAAAATACTTCAATAAATTGGGCCTTTCCCTTAGCACATTTATGTCCTGGTGCCCACAGTTGGAAGCATGAGTAACACAATTTCTTCCTTCTGATATCTTCCCTACTTAGTTTCTCTTTCTTATCCATTCCATATTAATATTCTTTCCATGGCTTCTTATTAGGTTCATCTCTTTTCCAAGGTTTCTTTTCAATTATGAAGTCAGACTTGGGAGGAAATCTCGTTCTAGGAAGCACATTTTGGAGATCCCTAGTCAAGCTCATTGCATCTTTTAATGTAGTTGGCTTGTACGATTTGACCAAACCTTTTAAGGGTTCAACCAAAACTTCAGTGAACAGTAATACCAACCTTCCCATAGATACATCAACCACCTTGACTAATAATTTTTGAAATTCCAACATATATTTAGTAGGGGTCCCAGTTTGTTTCAGTTGAGCTAGTTCTTTGAAAGGAAATTCTGGATCTTTTTGTTCAAATCTCTCTAGTACCCTGTCAACAAAATCTCCATATGTTTTAACCTGATCATGAACCAAGGTTCTTAGGCCATGGAACCACCATTCATTAGCATATCCTTCCAAATGCAAAATGGCCATTTTTAATGCATCATTTTCCAACATAGGATTCAACTGAAAATACACATCCAATTTTTGCACCCAAGTGTTAGCAGAATTTTGAGAAGAACCATCAAAAGTAGGAAGTGACATTTTTCCAATAGCACTATTTAATTCTTTGTTTTGGAATGGACTTCTATTGTCTTCCCTCTTAATTTTTTGTATAGTATCAATGTAGTCACTGAGTAGTACACCTCTTTTACACTCTTCATTCAAAACATTCCAATCGTTTGCTAGTTTCTTATAATCCACCTCAATATTGGGCTCTTCTTTGGGTGTGATAAATTTAGGTGCAGTATGCCTTTGTGTGCTTTGGAATTCATCAGGTCTATTATGTGGTCCCGTGCTTGAAAACATATGCTCACTCCCTTTTATCTTTTCCCCTGAATCTGAACCACTGTTATCTCCTATCATCCCTTTGCCTGAAAGTTTGCTACCCAACAATTCGAAACTTTTAATAATTTGTCTACTCATCTCTAGCATAACCATGGTAATTCCATAAAAAACATGATTTTAAGGCTTCAATAAATTCCTCCTTATGTCTTAATTTTTCCTCCTCCTCTCTACCCATTGTTTTAGAAAAAAACTCTTTTTTCTGCTACTATCTCTTCTTCAACCAAAACTTCTTCAACTACTGATTCAAAGGGTGGTGGTTTATTTGTTTGGATTCTTGTTAATACCATCAGGTTCCAATACCATGCTCTGATACCACTTGTAATGTCCCTTTTTAAAATTTTTAAGAAAATGCCCAATTTTCCACTTTTTCCCCAATTTCGAGCTTTGACTAGTTTTGATGCCTAGGTCCCAATTTTGGTCCAAATGGTCCCAAATATTCAGGGAAGGTGTATTAATGATATTAAGGAGTCCGAAAAGGGCTTAAAAGAACTCCATAGGGATCTTTTTCCGTAAAGGTTTAACGAGTCCGGAAAAGTAAACTCACGACCTCCTTACTGTTTTTAACGAGCTCAAAGGAGATACAGAAAATGCTCACAACCTCCTTACTATTTTTAATGAGCTCGAAGTGAAGACAAAAGAAATGCTCATAGCCTCCTTACTGTTTTAACGAGCTCGAAGGAAACGTGGAGGACTGCTCGTAACCTACTTACTGTTTTTAACGAGCTCGAAGTAAAAGAAGAATGCTCGTAATGGGAGGAGACGAGTGTCAGGGACATGCAAAACTAGCTCCAAGTGCATGGAACAAAGCTATGCCTAATGCAAGGAACATGAGAAAGATAAGGACACTCAGGGTGTGTCTCCTCCAGGTAAAAGGTGTAAAATTGTGAGGGAAAAATGATACAGGGCTTAGCGGAAATGAGATTAGAGATGGAGACTTATATAACGAGCTAAAAGCGTGGAAGCCGGCTTCATGCTCATTAGCGCAAGCGGGATCATAACATATGCATATGCAATTTGAACACAAAGATGGGAGCCTTATCAGGGATGGCCAGAAATATATGAGGAAGAAAGATATGAGGCTTCTTCTGAAAGTCATGGTAAATCTAAAAAGGCTCCCGAGCCTATGAGAAAAACTCAGCATGGACACTAGAATGGCATAAGGGTGCTGCCTAGGGTGACCCATGTTAGGTAGGCTCTGCTGTCGGACTGGTGCACAATGCATAAAGAGATGGATAACACACCAATATCCAACAGGTTCGACCCTATGGCAAATTCAGATGGAAAAAGGTTCAAATGCAACATAACAGGAGGGAAGCCTAAACCTATATGAAAGGTTCCGAATATACCTGACATGGTCGCACAAGGTGTCGAAAAGGACCAGTAAGCAAGTATACATCCAACTAATAATCCTGTCTCCAAGAAACATCAATACCAGGATCATATCTAAAACATATGTAAAGAAAGACCCAATACAAGTCACTGTGGTAGAAATACTTTCAACTTCACTATCATCAACAACATGCATAAACCAGGAAGAGTTTTCAAATGAAGACTCTATGGTAACCAAGCCCGAGGACTTACAATCAACAAGATCAACTTCAGGATGAAGATCAAAGTTGAAGGACATGATGGAATCTGCAAAAACAAATTCATCATCACGGGAGTTGAAAATTCTAGAAGTAGAATCAAACTCAGCAGGAACACCGATTTGCGGATCTATAGGAGAGTTCAAAGACTCAACAGTAGGAAGATCTGGCTTTAAGGTCAAACTGGGGCTGGACATGACTGTGACTGGATCAACATCCAAGTGAATGGCAGACTGTACTATAGACTCTAGGAAAACTTCATCGAAAGGAAGTATATCATCCCAGATAGAACACATATCTAAACATTCAGATGGAGGTGTCACTTGGTCAAAAGCTAGGACCAAGTCCCGAGAAGGTAAGCATGAACTCAGAGACTTCTTCTCAGTAGCAGTTGAACTCAAGGAACAATATGCCACATAATTCCCATGTGACATAGTAGTGCCTAATGACGAGGGACCTGACTGGTCTACAGTTGGGTAATAAGGAGGATCAACGAATGCAAGCTGGTCGATGGTGACAATGTTTTTGTTATGAGGGAAATGCATCACACGAAAAAGCGTAGACACCACAGCATGCATAGCATAAATGTAATCACGCACGAGGATCATATCAAAGTCCATAGGGTCCTTTAAAACCATAAAATCAACTAAGACTGTTTTTCCACCCAAGGTAACAGGTGCCTGACGGAGGAATCCGATCGGTTCACTAGGTCTTCTATCGAAGGTCAACAGCCAATTAACAGCTGGAATAACATTAGGGAAACCCAAATCTTGCCAAGCATAAGCGGATAAGATACTAACAGAAGCACCTTCATCAACAATGCATCGATCAACCGTATGGTTCCCGATATCAAGCTTTATCTGGAAAGGTGTCGAAGAAGGAAGACGAGGCTCGGCTAGACTATTCCAATCAAAGGAAACAATCCTAGGGCTTGATACGGGTTCACATGGCATAGATGAAGTGCCCCCTTTTTAAGGAATATCCAAACTGGTAATGCAGAAGACTTCAGCAGTAGATGCATCAATCTCCGAAGGACTGATGGGATCGGTCGAAGATTGCATTGATTCGATCACTTCACTCTCCGAAGGAAGAGTGGGGTCGACCAAAGATTGCATTGGTTCCACCACTTTATCAACCAAAGGTTGATCTGACTGCAGGGAATCTATAGACAACTCAGGAACAGAGGTTCCTTCAGACATGGATCACACTCTTCGTGCCTCTGGAATGGAAGGGCATCGGTGAGTAAGGCGATCTCCCTTACAAAGTTTACAAGGGAACTTTGGTTTCCGTCCTATAGGTTTAGACTCCTTTACAATGTCAGTACTCTCAACATGACTAGCATTGGCTGACAGCTTGCCCCCAGCATGACTCACAGAGGCTGGTTGCTCAGAAGCATCAGACTTTTGAACTAAGGACCACACTTTTTGCACTTCTCGAAGTACAGGGCAAAAGTAAGTAAGGTGATCTCCCTCGCAAAACTTACAAGGGAACTTAAGCTTCTGTTTGTTTGGTTTGTCGACAATGTCAACTCCCTCAGCTTGACTTGCAGTGTCTAATCTGGTGTCTCCAGTATGACTCACAGGAACTGGTGACTTGTCATTAATATGACTAGCAGTGATCATTGCCGTGTCCTCAACATGACTAACAGTGGTTGAAGACAAACTTTCAGTATGATTTTCAGTGACTAAAAGTTTTCTCCCAGCATGACATCCAGAGGCTGGGTAGGTGCCCCCTGTATGATTTGCAGAGGCAGGGTGCTTGCCCCCAGCATGACTTACAGGGGCTGGATTGCTGCCCCCTTGTTTTGGCATCTTCTTCCTATTCTTCCTCCGTCTATTCCTTTTAGACTGCTACTAGTATTGCTACTTTCTCCACAAGAGGTAGAAGGAGGAGGAGAAGATGTTACTGGCAAAGGAGGCATAGGGTTTTGATGCTCTTGATTTGAGGTGCTCACAAAAGAAGTGTCAGGAGCATGCAAGGCATTCGGAGTGGAAAACAACCAAACCGACAGCCTAATAGTGAATCCAAGAAGATTCAGAGTAGCCATTAAGGGAGTACTAATGTTTCCAATGAATGGAATAGCACAAGGATGCCCCGGAACAGGGGTACCTTGATTGGCACTCGCCGGAATGCTAGACATAGTTTCCTGCTCAAATGAACAAGAAGTTCTCTAAGGCAAACTAAAACAAGTAGCACAAAGAGTACACCACTAAAAAAGGTCCTAGGTAAATCAAACCAGGCAAACAGATGCCTTCCGGAGAAGAGTCTGGGATGATGAGGGCCCAGAACAGATCAACGAAGGATGAAGGACAGTTACCCGGGGTCCACAATACAATGACTAAGGGTGCAAGCGCTAGAATCACCCAACCGCCCTCCCAAAGACCTGCAAGGGATTTCCTCCCACGTCTGTCCTGGGTACAACAGATATACCCTCCGCTGTCACCTCTGTATGAACCTATGGTCAGATACTAAGGATACCACAACACCGAAAACTCCTGGGGGAACAGTCAGCGGTCGAATCAGAAGGCGTGGGCAGGGTAACTGAGCCCGAAACTCGAAAGAGTCCCCAAACGCGATCCAATCCTGGCGTATGCTCGAAACAGAAAGTAGGAGGAGTATTCCCAACAATCTGATCTCGCAATGACCTACTGCATAAATCCCAAGCAAGCTTTGAGTGAAATGGATTTGCTTGTGATAGTCAAACTACGATTTTTGCGTAATGTGTGATCTTGGGTGGTTTAAGGTGTTTTAAACCCAAGATCCTAACCAAGACTAGTTGGTGTAGTGTAACCTAGAAAAGAAAATGTTACTAGTAAATTTTATTAGGGTTCATTTTAAAGGTTACTTGCTTACTCAAAAAGGTAGTGGGTGTGTGAGAGTGGTTATAATAGAGATAGAGTACTGAAAATGAAATATTTACCACCAAACAAATCTTTTTCTTTTCAATGCAAGTCTTAAAATTCTGATCTAGAATGCATGTGCAAATGCAAATTTTTAATCTTTCGAATGCAAAAAAGGTAAAAATAAAGTCTAAATGTACAAAATTAAACTCAAAACCTAAGAATGCAGCTACTCAAGCAACTAGGTATGCAAAAGAAAACTTGTTCTTTTTGATGCAAAGCAGTCTAAAATCTTTTAAGCCACTTGCAAGGTACTCTATTCAGAAGATAAATCAAAATTCTTTATGCTTTCAAAGGTAAGAAACAAAACTGCAACTACCCTACTATCAAAACAAAAGCAAAGAAACTTTCAGGTTCTCTTTATGAAACAGTAAAAGCTACCAAATATGACTTTCAAGTTCTTATTGATGTAAGCATGCCAACCATTGGGAAAAGAGTACAAAAACTACTTTTAGACCCAAACGAAGCAAATGACCTACGAAGAAGTATGGTTTGGTAAAGTCAGGTCTGCACATAAACAATGCAAACAAGGTCTTGAACGACAGCCAAACACTTGAGCTTTCACTACAAAAGAAAAACTAAAAGCATAAGGGAGGATAAGAAACCAATCTAAAAGAGAAATTTCACTCAAATAGATACAAACAGGGTCAAGAAGACTCAAGAGGTTTCAAATCCAGTGGAAATGGGGAAAGCAAGTTCAGTCAGACTCAAATTAGGGTACAAAACACCAAACAGGTCCACAACCCCCCAACTTGGGTCAACAAACCCCAAAACTTTCCAAACAAGCCCAAATTGATCAAAAGAGGTTCAAATCATGAATGTAAGATCAGTACAAGGATGGGAGACAACTTACAGTGGTTTAAATCGGACCTAGGGTCATCAAGGACCCCAAAAAAATGCAGCCACAACCCCCAGATTTGGGCCCACAACCCAAAAACTCAAAAAGATCAAACCCAGATTTTGAGTGCTACTGTGTATGAAGGAAACCAACGCCCATAGCAGGATGGGCGCTACTATGCAGAGGAAAAGTAGCGTATGGGCGCTACTGTGTTGTACAAACAGTAGCGTATAGGTGGAAAAAGTTGAAAAAATGGGGTTAAAACCCCCCAACTAGGTCCTCAAAGGTTTGCAAGGGCTGGGAAGGGTCTGTAAAAAGCCCAGGAGGGTCAAACAGAGCCTGCTAACTGATCCTAATCAAGAAAATGAACAAATACCATCAAACAAGACTGAAGAAATGACCTTGGATACCCCTAAGGAGTCAGGCTTTCCCCAGCGGAGTCGCCATTCTGTTGTGGGGAAAATGCACCTATAGTTCAGGGGAGAAACTACCAACTTACGGTGATAAAAATAGACTTACAAGCATTCTGCAAGTACAACAAATAAATAAAGAGATTAGGGTTTAGAGATGTAGGCACCTCATTCAGAAGTCTGATCCTAGCTTTTCCTCCCTCGCTCTTCAATGCTTATCCAGTGTCGCAATTCCCAGACCTGCAAAACAACTTGATACCTTTCTCAAATACATTTGACTACACATATAAGACTGATATTCATAATAGAAAGAGACATCAAACTATAATCAAACAGTAATCAAATCTAAGACACATTAATAGGTCATATTTGGAAAGAAAAGAATGTCTGATCTTTATTAATGAATGAAAGCAAGTACATAAAGTTATACCTTCCTTCAATTTTGGCACTTCACGAAACCTAGATTCAAGGTCTCCTGCTTCCGTTCTCCAAGGATCCCAACCTCTAAGCAACTGTGCTAGGGTTTACCAAAACTGAAGCACAAGAGAGGGGGATGAGGGTCTCCATTCCTCCAGCATAACTTTGTAATTGGGCTTAGTCCTCTCACATGACCCTTCTACCCTCCTTATATAGTCAGTGAGGAAGAGGAAAAGAAGTTATAACCGCTCAAGAGGTTTCCCAACCAACTTAACTTACTCGAATCTCAAGATTTTTGACCACTACAGGGGTGTACGCTACTCTACAGTAGAAAAAGTTGCGTACATATGGAATTGAGTGCTACTTTAATGAAGCAAAAGTCGCGTACACACGCTACTATTTCAACAGTGGAGTCGCGCTCATGTTAAAAATGGCCAAAAACAGGCTTTTCTGCTCATTTTCAGGAGATGGTTTGGTCTGGAAAAATGTTCCTAAGGGTCATATACATCAAATGGGTCAAGGATGAGGTAATTTCAACCATTTTTAGTGTCCCAAATGACTCCTCCATCCACAAATGTCCTATTGTGTGACCGAACTTGATCTCAAGAAGTGTCATCATGTGACCAAGGGAAGCAAGTGTCGTCACGGACGGAGAGGTGTCATTTCAAGCTATAACAGATGCCCCCTAATGTATGAGGTCAGAGAGAGTGTGGGAAACGATGGCCGAAATACATTATAAATAAAAAGTGTTGAATCATGGAGGAACGAAGAAACCAAGAATCATAGGCTCAAATGAAGTACCTGAAAGCAAAGGTAATGTCAGACAAACTCATCCTTGGGGTAACTGTCCATGTTCAAATGATGGAACATGACCTCCAAGAGGATATAATAGTGATCCAAATACTGATGCATATATCATGGCCACTAAAATACAAGCGTGGATCCATGAGGAACATAAGTGTAAACATAGCCACATAAATACAAGGTGGATCTATGTCAAAACTGGAGAACATAGCCATAGAGAACAAGCTGGATCTATGTCTCATCAAGAGCCCAAAAAGAGTGTGGCTCAGTCTTGCACAACTTGGGCGATAACATAAATGAGTTGATGCTATCGAGGATCCCAAGGTCTTCATCCAAAAACCACCCAAGGTACAAACATATCCATGCGAATAAATGAGTTGATGTCGAACATGGGAGGTATCGTTTGATTACTGGTCATTGATCTATACCGTTAACAAACGCGAGGGTGTCCACCAATAATGAAAATGGAACCCAAGGTACCTAGTACATTCAAGCAAGTGCGAATAAATGGTCTTTCCGTCGAACACTTGAAGAATCCATCAGATAGGAGACATTCATGTATTCCCATCTATCCAATAGCGAGGGAAACTGCCACTAATGACTGCAATCCCCAAGGTACTAACCGAAACTCTAAACTTCATTCCCAGAGCACAATGAGCTGAAGTCGATGGGAAGAAGTCCGTTGGAAGGGAGGCCTTAATGCATCCTCCATCATCCAACACGAGGGACACTCAAAAGGTATGAGCTGATTTGGAGTAGGACTAAACACATGATGAAACATACTGACACCAAGGAATGGCCGACACATGAGGTCAAGGCAACTGCAGAATGGCTGACACAGGTTATATCCTTGAACAGTGAGCACGACACAAGAGTGACTTAGGTAGCTTTGAACACAAAGAGACCACGATACAAATCTACAATGTAGGAGACATTAACAGATTCTCCATCTGATTGTAAGACTAGCCAAATGGAGGAGTAAGAACTCTGAGATCAAGTTTACCCTAAGGCCAACACTAGAACCCAACTTGTTTGATAGACTCAAAACAGGTGCTTTGTTCAAGGATATAGTTGACTTGCTGCCATCATATTGAAAGATATTTTAACATTCTTCCCTTCCCTTTCCTTTTTCATTTTTTAACGAGCTTGACAAAGAACTAAAGCATGGTCGACGATATTTTCATATTTAAGGAGTATGAAAAACCTGGAAGAAAACTCCATACACCTATCCGTGGATTTTATATCGAGCCCGGATTGATCTATGCTCGGCGGTGTTTTCTTGCTTATAGAGTTGAAAAACTTAAACAGTCCTCTATAAACCTATCCGTGGATTTTATATCGATCCCGGATTGGTATGTGCTCTGTGGTGTTTTCTTGTTTATAGAGTTGAAAAACTTAAACAGTCCTCTATCAACCATCTCGTGGATTTCACATCGAGCCCGAGTAGGTGAATGCTCGCTTGGTGTTTTCACATTTCGAGAGTCTGAAAACCCTAAAGACGACTCCAAAGGTCCTTTTTCGTAAAGTTAGTCTCCTTCCCCGAAAAAGTGTAAAATGATGGAAGAAGAACTCTTCTAGCGCATACAAGAGTATACCTAGAGTATACCTTTTCCGTAAATTATCCACCAAGGCCCGGAAAAGGGGTAATTCTATACCTAAGTGGATGTCGGTTCAGTTATTTTAACGAGCCCGAAAAGACAACTATGCTCGGCAAAATTTTCCTATTTAAGGAGTCTGAAAAGGGATTAAAAGAACTCCATAGGGATCTTTTCCGTAAAGGTTTAACGAGTCCGGAAAAGTAAACTCACGACCTCATTACTGTTTTTAACGAGCTCAAAAGAGATACAGAAAATGCTCACAACTTCCTTACTGTTTTTAATGAGCTCGAAGTGAAGGTGAAAGAAATTCTCATAGCCTCCTTACTGTTTTTAACGAGCTCGAAGGAAAGGTGGAAGACTTCTCGTAACCTACTTACTGTTTTTATCGAGCTCGAAGTAAAAGAAGAATTCTTGCAATGGGAGGAGACGAGTGTCAGGGACATGCAAAACTAGCTCCAAGCGCATGGAACAATGCTATGCCTAATGCAAGGAACATGAGCAAGATAAGGAAACTCAGGGTGTGTCTCCTGCAGGTAAAAGGTGTCAAATTGTGAGGGCAAAATGATACAGGGCTTAGCGGAAATGAGATCAGAGATGGAGGCTTATATAACGAGCTAAAAGCGTGGAAGCCGGATTCAGGATCATTAGCGCAAGTGGGATGAACAGAAATATATGAGGAAGAAAGATATGAGGCTTTTTCTCAAAGTCATGGTAAATGTAAAAAGGCTCCCGAGCCTATGAGAAAAACTCAGCATGGGCACCAGAATGGCATAAGGGTGCTGACAAGGGTGACCCATGTTAGGCAGGCTCTGCTGTCTGACTGGTGCACAATGCATAAAGAGATGGCTAACACACCAATATCCAACAGGTTCGACCCTATGGAGAATTCAGATGGCAAAAGGTTCAAATGAAACATAACAGGAGGGAATCCTAAACCTATATGCAAGGTTCCGAATATACCTGACATGGTCGCACAAGGTGTCGAAAAGGACAAGTAAGAAATTATACATCCAGCTAATAATCCTGTCTCCAAGAAACATCAGTACCAGGATCATATCTAAAACATATTTAAAGAAATACCCGATACAAGTCACTGTGGTAGAAATACTTTCAACTTCACTATCATCAACAACAGGCATAAACAAGGCAGAGTTTTCAAATGAAGACTCTATGGTACCCAAGCCCGAGGACTTACAATCAACAAGATACACTTCAGGATGAAGATCAAAGTTGAAGGACATGATGGAATCTGCAAAAACAAATTCATCATCACGGGAGTAGAAAATTCTAGAAGCAGAATCAAACTCAGCAGGAACACCGATTTGCGGATCTATAGGAGAGTTCAAAGACTCAACAGTAGGAAGATCTGGCTTTAAGATCAAACCGAGGCTGGACATGACTGCGACTGGATCAACATCCAAGTGAATGGCAGACTGTACTATAGACTCTAGGAAAACTTAATCGGAAGGAAGTATATCATCCGAGATAGAACACATATCTAAACATTCAGATGGAGGTGTCACTTGGTCAAAAGCTGGGACCAAGTCCCGAGAAGGTAAGCATGAAATCAGAGACTTCTTCTTCGTAGCAGTTGAACTCAAGGAACAATATGCCACATAATTCCCATGTGACATAGTAGTGCCTAATGATGAGGGACCTGACTTCTCTACAGTTGGGTAATAAGGAGGATCAACGAATGCAAGCTGGTCGATGGTGACAATGTTTTCGTTATGAGGGAAATGCATCACACAAAAAAGCGTAGACACCATAGCATGCATAGCATAAATGTAATCACGCCCGAGGATCATATCAAAGTCCATAGGGTCCTTTATAACCATAAAATCAACTAAGGCTGTTTTTCCACCCAAGGTAACAAGTGCCTGACGGAGGAATCCGATCGGTTCACTAGGTCTTCTATCAAAGGTCAACGGCCATTTAACAGCTGGAATAACATTAGGGAAACCCATATCTCGCCAAGCATAAGCGGATAAGATACTAACAGAAGCACCTTCATCAACAATGCATCGATCAACCGTATGGTTTCCGATATCAAGCTTTATCAAGAAAGGTGTCGAAGAAGGAAGACGAGGCTCGGCTAGACTATTCCAATCAAAGGAAACAATCCTAGGGCTTGGAAGGGGTTCACATGGCACAGATGAAGTGCCCCCTTTTTTAGGAATATCCAAACTGGTAATGCAGAAGACTTCAGCAGTAGGTGCATCAATCTCCGAAGGACTGATGGGTTCGGTCGAAGATTGCATCGATTCGATCACTTCACTCTCCGAAGGAAGAGTGGGGTCGACCAAAGATTGCATTGGTTAAACCAATTTATCAACCAAAGGTTGATCTGACTGCAGGGAATCTATAGACAACTCAGGAATAGAGGTTCCTTCAGACATGGACCACACTCTTCGTGCCTCTGGAATGGCAGGGCATCGGTGAGTAAGGTGATCTCCCTTACAAAGTTTACAAGGGAACTTTGGTTTCCGTCCTATAGGTTTAGACTCCTTTACAACGCCAGTACTCTCAGCGTGACTAGCATTGGCTGACATCTTGCCCCCAGCATGACTCACAGAGGCTGATTGCTCAGAAGCATCAGACTTTTGAACTAAGGACCACACTTTTTGCACTTCTCGAAGTACAGGGCACAAGTAAGTAAGTTGATCTCCCTCGCAAAACTTACAAGGGAACTTAAGCTTCTGTTTGTTTGGTTTGTCGACAATGTCAACTCCCTCAGCTTGACTTGCAGTGGCTAATCTGGTGTCTCCAGTATGACTCACAGGAACTGGTGACTTGTCATTAATATGACTAGCAGTGATCAATGACGTGTCCTCAACATGACTAACAGTGGTTGAAGACAAACTTTCAGTATGATTTTTAGTGACTTAAAGGTTTCTCCCAGCATGACCTCCAGAGGCTGGGTAGGTGCCCCCTGTATGATTTGCAGAGGTAGGGTGCTTGCCCCCAGCATGACTTACAGGGGCTGGGTTGCTGCCTCCTTGTTTTGGCATCTTCTTCCTATTCTTCCTCCGTCTATTCCTTTTAGACTGCTGGCTACTAGTATTGCTACTTTCACCACAAGAGGTAGAAGGAGGAGGAGAAGATGTTACTGGCAAAGGAGGCACAGGGTTCTGATGCTCTTGATTTGAGGTGCTCACAAAAGAAGTGTCAGGAGCATGCAAGTCATTCGGAGTGGAAAACAACCAAACCTATAGCCCAATAGTGAATCCAGGAAGATTCAGAGTAGCCATTAAGGGAGTACTAATGTTTCCAATGAATGGAATAGCAAAAGGATGCCCCGGAACAGGGGTACCTTGATTGGCACTCGCTGGAATGCTAGAAATAGTTTCCTGCTCAAATGAACAAGAAGTTCTCTAAGGCAAACTAAAACAAGTAGCACAAAGAGTACACCACTAAAAAAGGTCCTAGGTAAATCAAACCAGGAAAACAGATGCCTTCCGGAGAAGAGTCTGGGATGATGAGGGCCCAGAACAGATCAACGAAGGATGAAGGACAGTTACCCGGGGTCAACAATACAATGACTAAGGGTGCAAGCGCTGGAATCACCCAACCGCCCTCCCAAAGATCTGCAAGGGATTTCCTCCCACGTCTGTCCTAGGTACAGCAGATATACCCTCCGCTGTCACCTGTGTATGAACCTATGGTCAGATACTAAGGATACCACAACACCGAAAACTCCTGGGGGAACAGTCACCGGTCGAATCAGAAGGCGTGGGCAGCGTAACTGAGCCCGAAACTCGAAAGAGTCCCCAAACACGATCCAATCCTGGCGTATGCTCAAAACAGAAAGTAGGAGGTGTATTCCCAACAATCTGATCTCGCAATGACCTACTTCATAAATCCCAAGCAAGCTTTGAGTGAAATTGATTTGCCTGTGATAGTCAAACTACGATTTTTGCGTAATGTGTGATCTTGGGTGGTCTAAGGTGTTTTAAACCCAAGATCCTAACCAAGACGAGTTGGTGTAGTGTAACCTAGAAAATAAAATGTTACTAGTAAATTTTATTAGGGTTCATTTTAAAGGTTACTTGCTTACTCAAAATGGTAGTGGGTGTGTGAGAGTGGTTATAATAGAGATAGAGTACTGAAAATGAAATATTTACCACCAAACAAATCTTTTTCTTTTCAATGCAAGTCTTAAAATTCTGATCTAGAATGCATGTGCAAATGCAAATTTTTAATCTTTCGAATGCAAAAAAGGTAAAAATAAAGTCTAAATGTACAAAATTAAACTCAAAACCTAAGAATGCAGCTACTCAAGCAACTAGGTATGCAAAAGAAAACTTGTTCTTTTTGATGCAAAGCATTCTAAAAGTTTTTAAGCCACTTGCAAGGTACTCTATTCATAAGATAAATCAAAATTCTTTATGCTTTCAAAGGTAAGAAACAAAACTGAAACTACCCTACTATCAAAACAAAAGCAAAGAAACTTTCAGGTTCTCTTTATGAAACAGTAAAAGCTACCAAATATGACTTTCAAATTCTGATTGATGTAAGCATGCCAACCATTGGGAAAAGAGTACAAAAACTACTTTTAGACCCAAACGAAGAAAATGACCTACGAATAAGTATGGTTTGGTAAAGTCAGGTCTGCACATAAACAATGCAAACAAGGTCTTGAACAACAGCCAAAACACTTGAGCTTTCACTACAAAAGAAAAACTAAAAGCATAAGGGAGGATAAGAAACCAATATAAAAGAGAAATTTCACTCAAATAGATACAAACAGGGTCAAGAAGACTCAAATTAGGGTACAAAACACCAAACAGGTCCACAACCCCCCAACTTGGGTCAACAAACCCCAAAACTTTCCAAACAAGCCCAAATTGATCAAAAGAGGTACAAATCATGAATGTAAGATCAGTACATGGATGGGAGACCACTTATAGTGGTTTAACTCGGACCTAGGGTCATCAAGGACCCCAAAAAATGCAGCCACAGCCCCCAGATTTGGGTCCACAACCCAAAAACTCAAAAAAATCAAACCCAGATTTTGAGTGCTACTGTGTATGAAGGAAACTAGCGCCCATCGCAGGATGGGCGCTACTATGTAGAGGAAAATTAGCGTATGGGCGCTACTGTGTTGTACAAACAGTAGCGTACAGGTGGAAAAAGTTGAAAAAATGGGGTTAAAATCCCCCAACTAGGTCCTCAAAGGTTTGCAAGGGCTGGGAAGGGTCTCTAAAAATCCCAGGAGGGTCAAACAGAGCCTACTAACTGATCCTAATCAAGAAAATGAACAAATACCATCAAACAAGACTGAAGAAATGACCTTGGATACCCCTAAGCAGTTAGGCTTTCACCAGCGGAGTCGCCATTATGTTGTGGGGAAAATGCACCTATAGTTCAGGGGAGAAACTACCAACTTACGGTGATAAAGATAGAATTACAAGCATTCTGCAAGTACAACAAATAAATGAAGAGATTAGGGTTTAGAGATGTAGGCACCTCATTCAGAAGGTTGATCCTAGCTTTGCCTCCCTCGCTCTTCAATGCTTATCCAGTGTCGCGATTCCCAGGCCTGCAAAACAACTTGATACCTTTCTCAAATACATTTGACTACACATATAAGACTGATATTCATAATAGAAAGAGACATCAAACTATAATCAAACAGTAATCAAATCTGAGACACATTAATAGGTCATATTTGGAAAGAAAAGAATGTCTGATCTTTATTAATGAATGAAAGCAAGTACATAAAGTTATACCTTCCTTCAAGCTTGGCACTTCACGAAACCTAGATTCAAGGTCTCCTGCTTCCGTTCTCCAAGGATCCCAGCCTCTAAGCAACTGTGCTAGGGTTTACCAAAACTGAAGCACAAGAGAGGGGGATGAGGGTCTCCATTCCTCCAGCATAACTTTGTAATTGGGCTTAGTCCTCTCACATGACCCTTCTACCCTCCTTATATAGTCAGTGAGGAAGAGGAAAAGAAGTTATAACCGCTCAAGAGGTTTCCCAACCAACTTAACTTACTCGAATTTCGAGATTTTTGACCAAAACAGGGGTGTACGCTACTCTACAGTAGACAAAGTCGCGTACATATGGAATTGAGCGCTACTTTAATGAAGCAAAATTCGCGTACACACGCTACTATTTGAACAGTGGAGTCGCGCTCATGTTAAAAAATGGCCAAAAACAAGCTTTTCTGCTCATTTTCAGGAGATGGTTTGGTCTGGAAAAATGTCCCTAAGGGTCATATACATCAAATGGGTCAAGAATGCGGTAATATCAACCATTTTTAGTGTCCCAAATGACTCCTCCATCCACAAATGTCCTGTTGTGTGACCAAACTTGATCTCAAGAAGTGTCGTCATGCAACCAAGGGAAGCAAGTGTCGTCACGGACGGAGAGGTGTCATTTCAAGCTATAATAGATGCCCCCTAATGTATGAGGTCAGAGAGAGTGTGGGAAACAATGGCCAAAATACATTATAAATAACAAAGAGTTGAATCATGGAGGAACAGAGAAACCAAGAATCATAGGCTCAAATGAAGTACCTGAAAGCAAAGGTAATGTTAGACAAACTCATCCTTGGGGTAACTGTCCATGTTCAAATGATGGAACATGACCTCCAAGAGGATACAATAATGATCCAAATACTGATGCATATATCATGGCCACTAAAATACAAGCGTGGATCCATGAGGAACATAAGTGTAAACATAGCCACATAAATACAAGGTGGATCTATGTCAAAACTGGAGAACATAGCCATAGAGAACAAGCTGGATCTATGTCTCATCAAGAGCCCAAAAAGAGTGTGGCTTAGTCTTGCGCAACTTGGGCGATAACATAAATGAGGTGATGCTATCGAGGATCCCAAGGTCTTCATCCAAAAACCACCCAAGGTACAAACCTATCCATGCGAATAAATGAGTTGATGTCGAACATGGGAGGTATCGTTTGATTACTGGTCATTGATGTATACCGTTAACAAACGCGAGGGTGTCCACCAATAATGAAAATGGAACCCAAGGTACCTAGTACATTCAAGCAAGTGCGAATAAATGGTCTTGCCGTCGAACACTTGAAGAATCCATCGGATAGGAGACATTGATGTATTCCCATCTATCCAATAGCGAGGGAAACTGCCACTAATGACTGCAATCCCCAAGGTACTAACCGAAACTCTAAACTTCACTCCCAGAGCACAATGAGCTGAATTCGATGGGAAGAAGTCCGTTGGAAGGGAGGCCTTAATGCATCCTCCATCATCCAACACGAGGGACACTCAAAAGGTATGAGCTGATTTGGAGTAGGACTAAACACATGATGAAACATACTGACACCAAGGAATGGCCGACACATGAGGTCAAGGCAACTGCAGAATGGCCGACACAGGTTATATCCTTGAACAGTGAGCACGACACAAGAGTGACTTAGGCAGCTTTGAACACAAAGAGACCACGATACAAATCTGCAATGTAGGAGACATTAACAGATTCTCCATCTGATTGTAAGACTAGCCAAACGGAGGAGTAAGAACTCTGAGATCAAGTTTACCCTAAGGCCAACACTAGAACCCAACTTGTTTGATAGACTCAAAAAAGGTGCTTTGTTCAAGGAGATAGTTGACTTGCTGCCATCATATTGAAAGATATTTTAACATTCTTCCCTTCCCTTTCCTTTTTCATTTTTTAACGAGCTTGACAAAGAACTAAAGCATGCTCGACGGTATTTTCATATTTAAGGAGTCTGAAAAACCTGGAAGAAAACTCCATACACCTATCCGTGGATTTTATATCGAGCCCGGATTGATCTATGCTCGGCGGTGTTTTCTTGCTTATAGAGTTGAAAAACTTAAACAGTCCTCTATACACCTATCCGTGGATTTTATATCGAGCCCGGATTGGTATGTGCTCGGCGGTGTTTTCTTGTTTATAGAGTTGAAAAACTTAAACAGTCCTCTATCAACCATCTCGTGGATTTCACATCGAGCCCGAGTAGGTGAATGCTCGCTTGGTGTTTTCACATTTTGAGAGTCTGAAAACCCTAAAGATGAATCCAAAGGTCCTTTTTCGTAAAGTTAGTCTCCTTCCCCGAAAAAGTGTAAAATGATGGAAGAAGAACTCTTCTAGCGCATACAAGAGTATACCTAGAGTATACCTTTTCCGTAAATTATCCACCAAGGCCCGGAAAAGGGGTAATTCTATACCTAAGTGGATGTCGGTTCAGTTATTTTAACGAGCCCGAAAAGACAACTATGCTCGGCAAACTTTTCCTATTTAAGGAGTCTGAAAAGGGATTAAAAGAACTCCATAGGGATCTTTTCCATAAAGGTTTAACGAGTCCAGAAAAGTAAACTCACGACCTCCTTACTGTTTTTAACGAGCTCAAAGGAGATACAGAAAATGCTCACAACTTCCTTACTGTTTTTAATGATATCGAAGTGAAGATGAAAGAAATGCTCATAGCCTCCTTACTGTTTTTAACGAGCTCGAAGGAAAGGTGGAAGACTGCTCGTAACCTACTTACTGTTTTTAACGAGCTCGAAGTAAAAGAAGAATGCTCGTAATGGGAGGAGACGAGTGTCAGGGACATGCAAAACTAGCTCCAAGCGCATGGAACAAAGCTATCCCTAATGCAAGGAACATGAGCAAGATAAGGACACTCATGGTGTGTCTCCTGCAGGTAAAAGGTGTCAAATTGTGAGGGCAAAATGATACAGGGCTTAGCGGAAATGAGATCAGAGATGGAGGCTTATATAACGAGCTAAAAGCGTGGAAGCCGGCTTCAGGCTCATTAGCGCAAGCGAGATCATAACATATGCATATGCAATTTGAACACAAAGATGGGAGCCTTATCAGGGATGGCCATAAATATATGAGGAAGAAAGATATGAGGCTTCTTCTCAAAGTCATGGTAAATCTAAAAAGGCTCCCGAGCCTATGAGAAAAACTCAGCATGGGCACTAGAATGGCATAAGGGTGCTGACTAGGGTGACCCATGTTAGGTAGGCCCTGCTGTCGGACTGGTGTACAATGCATAAAGAGATGGCTAACACACCAATATCCAACAGGTTCGACCCTATGGCGAACTCGGATGGCAAAAGGTTCAAATGCAACATAACAGGAGGGAAGCCTAAACCTATATATAAGGTTCCGAATATACCTGACATGGTCGCACAAGGTGTCGAAAAGGACCAGTAAGCAAGTATACATCCAGCTAATAATCCTGTCTCCAAGAAACATCAGTACCAGGATCATATCTAAAACATATGTAAAGAAAGATCCGATACAAGTCACTGTGGTAGAATTACTTTCAACTTCACTATCATCAACAACAGGCATAAACAAGGTAGAGTTTTCAAACGAAGACTCTATGGTACCCAAGCCCGAGGTATTACAATCAACAAGATCAACTTCAGGATGAAGATCAAAGTTGAAGGACATGATGGAATCTGCAAAAACAAATTCATTATCCTGGGAGTTGAAAATTCTAGAAGCAGAATCAAACTCAGCAGGAACACCGATTTGCGGATCTATAGGAGAGTTCAAAGACTCAACAGTAGGAAGATCTGGCTTTAAGGTCAAACCGGGGCTGGACATGACTGCGACTGGATCAACATCCAAGTGAATCGCAGACTGTACTATAGACTCTAGGAAAACTTAATCGGAAGGAAGTATATCATCCGAGATAGAACACATATCTAAACATTCAGATGGAGGTGTCACTTGGTCAAAAGCTGGGACCAAGTCCCGAGAAGGTAAGCATGAACTCAGAGACTTCTTCTCAGTAGCAGCTGAACTCAAGGAACAATATGCCACATAATTCCCATGTGACATAGTAGTGCCTAATGATGAGGGACCTGACTGCTCTACAGTTGGGTAATAAGGAGGATCAACGAATGCAAGCTGGTCGATGGTGACAATGTTTTCGTTATGAGGGAAATGCATCACACGAAAAGGCGTAGACACCACAACATGGATAGCATAAATGTAATCACGCCCGAGGATCATATCAAAGTCCATAGGGTCCTTTAAAACCATAAAATCAACTAAGACTGTTTTTCCACCCAAGGTAACAGGTGCCTGACGGAGGAATCCGATCGGTTCACTAGGTCTTCTATCGAAGGTCAACGGCCAATTAACAGCTGGAATAACATTATGGAAGCCCAAATCTCGCCAAGCATAAGCGGATAAGATACTAACAGAAGCACCTTCATCAACAATGCATCGATCAACCGTATGGTTCCCGATATCAACCTTTATCTGGAAAGGTGTCGAAGAAGGAAGACGAGGCTCAGCTAGACTATTCCAATCAAAGGAAACAATCCTAGGGCTTGGTAGGGGTTCACATGGCACAGATGAAGTGCCCCCTTTTTCAAGAATATCCAAACTGGTAATGCAGAGGACTTCAGCAGTAGGTGCATCAATCTTCAAAGGACTGATGGGATCGGTCGAAGATTGTATCGATTCGATCACTTCACTCTCCGAAGGAAGAGTGGGGTCGACCAAATATTTCATTGGTTCAACCACTTTATCAACCAAAGTTTGATCTGACTGCAGGGGATCTATAGACAACTCAGGAACAGAGGTTCCTTCAGACATGGACCACACTCTTCGTGCCTCTGGAATGGCAGGGCATCGGTGAGTAAGGTGATCTCCCTTACAAAGTTTACAAGGGAACTTTGGTTCCGTCCTATAGGTTTAGACTCCTTTACAACGTCAGTACTCTCAGCATGAATAGCATTGGCTGACAGCTTGCCCCCAGCATGACTCACAGAGGCTGGTTGCTCAGAAGCATCAGACTTTTGAACTAAGGACCACACTTTTTGCACTTCTGGAAGTACAGGGCACAAGTAAGTAAGGTGATCTCGCTCGCAAAACTTACAAGGGAACTTAAGCTTCTGTTTGTTTGGTTTGTCGACAATGTCAACTCCCTCAGCATGACTTGCAGTGGCTAATCTGGTGTCTCCAGTATGAATCACAGGAACTGGTGACTTGTCATTAATATGACTAGCAGTGGTCAATGACGTGTCCTCAACATGACTAACAGTGGTTGAAGACAAACTTTCAGTATGATTTTCAGTGACTAAAATTTTTCTCCCAGCATGACCTCCAGAGGCTGGGTAGGTGCTCCCTGTATGACTTGTAGAGGCAGGGTGCTTGCCCCCAGCATGACTTACAGGGGCTGGGTTGCTGCCCCCTTGTTTTGGCATCTTCTTCCTATTCTTCCTCCGTCTATTCCTTTTAGACTGCTGGCTACTAGTATTGCTACTTTCGCCACAAGAGGTAGAAGGAGGAGGAGAAGATGTTACTGGCAAAGGAGGCACAGGGTTCTGATGCTCTTGATTTGAGGTGCTCACAAAAGAAGCGTGAGGAGCATGCAAGGCATTCGGAGTGGAAAACAACCAAACCGACAGCCCAATAGTGAATCCAGGAAGATTCAGAGTAGCCATTAAGGGAGTACCAATGTTTCCAATGAATGGAATAGCATAAGGATTCCCCGGAACAGGGGTACCTTGATTGGCACTCGCCGGAATGCTAGAGATAGTTTCCTGCTCAAATGAACAAGAAGTTCTCTAAGGAAAACTAAAACAAGTAGCACAAAGAGCACACCACTAAAAAAGGTCCTAGGTAAATCAAACCAGGCAAACAGATGCCTTCCGGAGAAGAGTCTGGGATGATGAGGGCCCATAACAGATCAACGAAGGATGAAGGACAGTTACCCGGGGTCCACAATACAATGACTAAGGGTGCAAGCAATGAAATCACCCAACCGCCCTCCCAAAGACCTGCAAGGGATTTCCTCCCACGTCTGTCCTAGGTACCGCAGATATACTCTCCGCTGTCACCTGTGTATGAACCTATGGTCAAATACTAAGGATACCACAACACCGAAAACTCCTGGGGGAACAGTCACCAGTCGAATCAGAAGGCGTGGGCAGGGTAACTGAGCCCGAAACTCAAAAGAGGCCCCAAACGCGATCCAATACTGGAGTATGCTCGAAACATAAAATAGGAGGAGTATTCCCAACAATCTGATCTCGCAATGACCTACTGCATAAATCCCAGGAAAGCTTTGAGTGAAATGGATTTGCCTGTGATAGTCAAACTACGATTTTTGCGTAATGTGTGATCTTGGGTGGTTTAAGGTGTTTTAAACCCAAGATCCTAACCAAGACTAGTTGGTGTAGTGTAACCTAGAAAAGAAAATGTTACTAGTAAATTTTATTAGGGTTCATTTTAAAGGTTACTTGATTACTCAAAAAGGTAGTGGGTGTGTGAGAGTGGTTATAATAGAGATAGAGTACTGAAAATGAAATATTTACCACCAAACAAATCTTTTTCTTTTCAATGCAAGTCTTAAAATTCTGATCTAGAATGCATGTGCAAATGCTTTTTTTTAATCTTTCGAATGCAAAAAAGGTAAAAATAAAGTCTAAATGTACAAAATTAAACTCAAAACCTAAGAATGCAGCTACTCAAGCAAATAGGTATGCAAAATAAAACTTGTTCTTTTTGATGCAAAGCATTCTAAAATCTTTTAAGCCACTTGCAAGGTACTCTATTCAGAAGATAAATCAAAATTCTTTATGCTTTCAAAGGTAAGAAACAAAACTGAAACTACCCTACTATCAAAACAAAAGCAAAGAAACTTTCAAGTTCTCTTTATGAAACAGTAAAAGCTACCAAATATGACTTTCAAATTCTTATTGATGTAAGCATGCCAACCATTGGGAAAAGAGTACAAAAACTACTTTTAGACCCAAACGAAGCAAATGACCTACGAATAAGTATGGTTTGGTAAAGTCAGGTCTGCACATAAACAATGCAAACAAGGTCTTGAACAACAGCCAAAACACTTGAGCTTTCACTACAAAAGAAAAACTAAAAGCATGAGGGAGGATAAGAAACCAATCTAAAAGAGAAATTTCACTCAAATAGATACAAACAGGGTCAAGAAGACTCAAGAGGTTTCAAATCCAGTGGAAATGGGGAAAGCAAGTTCTGTCAGACTCAAATTAGGGTACAAAACATGAAACAGGTCCACAACCCCCCAACTTGGGTCAACAAACCCCAAAACTTTCCAAACAAGCCCAAATTGATCAAAAGAGGTTCAAATCATGAATGTAAGATCAGTACAAGGATGGGAGACCACTTACAGTGGTTTAACTCGGACCTAGGGTCATCAAGGACCCCAAAAAATGCAGCCACAACCCCAAGATTTGGGTCCACAACCCAAAAACTCAAAAAAATCAAACCTAGATTTTGAGCGCTACTGTGTATGAAGGAAACTAGTGCCCATAGCAGGATGGGCGCTACTATGCAGAGGAAAAGTAGCGTATGGGCGCTACTGTGTTGTACAAACAGTAGCGTACAGGTGGAAAAAGTTGAAAAAATGGGGTTAAAACCCCCCAACTAGGTCCTCAAAGGTTTGCAAGGGATGGGAAGGGTCTGTAAAAAGCCCAGGAGGGTCAAACAGAGCCTACTAATTGATCCTAATCAAGAAAATGAACAAATACCATCAAACAAGATTGAAGAAATGACCTTGGATACCCCTAAGCAGTGAGGCTTTCCCCAGCGGAGTCACCATTCTGTTGTGGGAAAAATGCACCTATAGTTCAGGGGAGAAACTACCAACTTACGGTGATAAAGATAGACTTACAAGCATTCTGCAAGTACAACAAATAAATGAAGAGATTAGGGTTTAGAGATGTAGGCACCTCATTCAGAAGGTTGATCCTAGCTTTGCCTCCCTCGCTCTTCAATGCTTATCCAGTGTCGCAATGCCCAGACTTGCAAAACAACTTGATACCTTTCTCAAATACATTTGACTACACATATAAGATTGATATTCATAATAGAAAGAGACATCAAACTATAATCAAACAGTAATCAAATCTGAGACACATTAATAGGTCATATTTGGAAAGAAAAGAATGTCTGATCTTTATTAATGAATGAAAGCAAGTACATAAAGTTATACCTTCCTTCAAGCTTGGCACTTCACGAAACCTAGATTCAAGGTCTCCTGCTTCCATTCTCCAAGGATCCCAGCCTCTAAGCAACTGTGCTAGGGTTTACCAAAACTGAAGCACAAGAGAGGGGGATGAGGGTCTCCATTCCTCCAGCATAACTTTGTAATTGGGCTTAGTCCTCTCACATGACCCTTCTACCCTCCTTATATAGTCAGTGAGGAAGAGGAAAAGAAGTTATAACCGCTCAAGAGGTTTCCCAACCAACTTAACTTACTCGAATTTCGAGATTTTTGACCAAAACAGGGGTGTACGCTACTCTATAGTAGACAAAGTCGCGTACATATGGAATTGAGCGCTACTTTAATGAAGCAAAAGTCGCATACACACGCTACTATTTCAACAGTGGAGTCGCGCTCATGTTAAAAAATGGCCAAAAACAGGCTTTTCTGCTCATTTTCAGGAGATGGTTTGGTCTGGAAAAATGTCCCTAAGGGTCATATACATCAAATGGGTCAAGAATGAGGTAATTTCAACCATTTTTAGTGTCCCAAATGACTCCTCCATCCACAAATGTCCTGTTGTGTGACCGAACTTGATCTCAAGAAGTGTCGTCATGCGACCAAGGGAAGCAAGTGTCGTCACGGACGGAGAGGTGTCATTTCAAGCTATAACAGATGCCCCCTAATGTATGAGGTCAGAGAGAGTGTGGGAAACGATGGCCGAAATACATTATAAATAACAAAGAGTTGAATCATGGAGGAACAGAGAAACCAAGAATCATAGGCTCAAATGAAGTACCTGAAAGCAAAGGTAATGTCAGACAAACTCATCCTTGGGGTAACTGTCCATGTTCAAATGATGGAACATGATCTCCAAGAGGATACAACAATGATCCAAATAATGATGCATATATCATGGCCACTAAAATACAAGCGTGGATCCATGAGGAACATAAGTGTAAACATAGCCACATAAATACAAGGTGGATCTATGTCAAAACTGGAGAACATAGCCATAGAGAACAAGCTGGATCTATGTCTCATCAAGAGCCCAAAAAGAGTGTGGCTCAGTCTTGCGCAACTTGGGTGATAACATAAATGAGGTGATGCTATCGAGGATCCCAAGGTCTTCATCCAAAAACAACCCAAGGTACAAACCTATCCATGCGAATAAATGAGTTGATGTCGAACATGGGAGGTATCTTTTGATTACCGGTCATTGATGTATACCATTAACAAACGCGAGGGTGTCCACCAATAATGAAAATGGAACCCAAGGTACCTAGTACATTCAAGCAAGTGCGGATAAATGGTCTTGTCGTCGAAAACTTGAAGAATCCATCGGATAGGAGACATTCATGTATTCCCATCTATCCAATAGCGAGGGAAACTGCCACTAATGACTGCAATCCCCAGGGTACTAACCGAAACTCTAAAATTCATTCCCAGAGCACAATGAGCTGAAGTCGATGGGAAGAAGTCCGTTGGAAGGGAGGCCTTAATGCATTTTCCATCATCCAACATGAGGGACACTCAAAAGGTATGAGCTGATTTGGAGTAGGACTAAACACATGATGAAACATACTGACACCAAGGAATGGCCGACACATGAGGTCAAGGAAACTGCAGAATGTCCGACACAGGTTATATCCTTGAACAATGAGCACGACACAAGAGTGACTTAGGCAGCTTTGAACACAAAGAGACCACGATACAAATCTGCAATGTAGGAGACATTAACAGATTCTCCATCTGATTGTAAGACTAACCAAACGGAGGAGTAAGAACTCTGAGATCAAGTTTACCCTAAGGAGCGGGGTAGGCTGTGTGCACCGTATAAATATGTAATGGGTTGGGATATTTGAGGATATTAGTTGGTTGGTTAGTTAGTTGGTTAGTTCATTGGCTAATCGATACTTAGTGTTTGGTTAGCCCTATTTTGTATGGCGAAGATATTGTATGCTATGAATATTCACATGATCTGGAGGCTGTGTGTGTAGATCCACTGTAAAAGAAGGAGAAACTTGTAAGTCGTTTTAAAAACATGAAGTGCTTATTTTGACTACGACTCATTAATAAAGAAAGTGCTTCTGTGGTTTTCTCCCATTTGGGTTTCGATGTTACAGATGGTGTTCACTGTGCATGAATGATGTGATAATGTGTTGTGAATTCTTACATGTTGAATACTATTGAATAAGTGTTGATCAATGTAGATGTATGAATGATTTGTTAGTAAACATATGGTTAAAGGATATGCATGCAATCATGTGAAATGATAAGTAATGTGTTATGTTGAAGTCTGGAATGTCATGGTTGCTAGTTTCCTGTCACACCCCTTCACCATTGCACAAATCTGGTTCCTGCAGTTCCCATAGATACCTCGGGTGAGACTTCGCCTACTTCGCATGTGATGCCAAAAGGGCCGGTGTCTTGGGGTTTGTTGGTGTTTAACTAAGTGAACCCTGGTTGAAGTAGATCTGCACCAACAATAAGGAACACTATAATCTCTAGGACATATAGGAAGTCCTAATTGTCTTCAACAATAATCTTATTCCAATCAATCTTCCCACTAACATGATTGTCTTTGTTAGGGATTGCAAACTCTATCCATGTTACATCACACAAGTACACGTCAAGACAAATCTATTGCTAGCATCCAAAATCATGTTAGGCGTTAGCTTGACTCTCCATGTCTTCTACTAGGGCAGTGACCTTAGTGTTAGAACAAGATGCTCTACTTTTGACCTAATTTGTCAATTTCTCAAAATTACTTGGAATTTCCCTTTGTGAGGCCTTTAACTTGGGGTTCCCAATTATCTCACCCAATTATCTCATCTAATTTTTTGCTTGAGCAAGTTTAACAACAAGTCGAATTAGGGTCTTTTTGCATGACAATTTTGTCGAATATCTAATTCCAATTACGGGAAGCCAATCTATCTAATTTCTCTCAAGGAATCAAACACAACCAACTAGAAATTTATAGTTCCATGGCTTTCATTCATGAAACATCCATGATAATTGAATGAGCTTGAGGCCAATAAGAACATAAGGTAAATTAGGAAGTTTGATGCTATTATGAGAGTAAATGATTTGTATCTACATGGAAGAACCATGGTTGCAATGCCCATAGAGATTGCATTCTACAAACCTACAACAATGTGTGTACAATATGAATCAACTATAATTGAGATAATGGTCTACCACTCTAGGTTTATAGAGTTTGGTCATTGGATCATATTCTTCATTCCCACACTAGAGCACTAGAAGGGATAGATTTCATGAGGGAGTCTTTAGGAGAGAAGGGAAAGTTTGAACCTTGTGTTGCATATGATTCAGAGAGAGAAAATGATGATTGATTGTTGGATAGGTGAGATACCCATTGAAATAAATGATGGTGGGTTTCTTGTTCTATTTGAAGTTTTGAGAATTGGGTTGGATTGCATGAGAGTAGAGCCACATGGGTATTTGTATTGCATGAGAGTAGATCCACATAGCATACATGAATGTTGGAGTTGAAAGTAACTTTTCAAGTCATCTTTGAAGCACTCGGAGAATAACACCTAATTTTTTTAGTTGTGTCTTTTAGTCAAGTCTATTCGTATTGGCAAGTTCTTGCAATGACCTTCTATCATTGTAACAATAAAGATCACTAACCTTCAATCTCTATTTAGTTAATAAATTTTTACTTTGCATGAAATTTCAATTTTGTGAAAAAATGCTTCCTTTGACCGAATAAATACAAAATATACACAAATAGGGAAAGTGGAAAAAAGAAAGTGGGCCACGTGGGTGACCAACACATGATAAAAATAGCAAGCTTCAAAAGTCATTAAAGCTACCAAAATTGACATAGATCATTTAGTATAAAGATATTTCGTCCTAGCTATAATCATTTTATTTGAATATCCTCATTGAGCAAGTTGGGGAGTTCAAGGGTTAGAAAGTTATCATTCAATAGCCATGTTGGAAGGCTACATCGAGTTGTAGTGATGCTCTCTGCTCTCTCACGCAACTCTACCAACTTTGTATCTTGGCTTTGCTTTGCTATGATGAGTTTTTCAAGAACGAATAGAAGGGGAGACCAAGTTAGTAGGAGGGTCCCTATTTTTGGTCACTCATGCTACTATTGTAGTACCATCCAATCCTAACTTTTTTTTTTATATCAACAAGCTCTTTTCCATGGCTCTTTGTAATTATGTTCGTGCATTCTATCCATTGATAAAAATTGGAGCTATAATGTACATGAGAACCTAAAATTCCTAGTCATTATGGATGTGCTTAATATCTAGTTTGACTTGCAATGACAATTTTTGTTGGAGAAACTACCTACAAGAAGTGCATACAATATCCAACATTGCAGTTGGTAGACAATCTAGCCCAAATATTCTAACGATGGCTCAATCTCCTCAACTGGAGCCAAATATTCTCCAAATAAAATTGCACCATATCCAAATCTTAATGCTTCAAATGATGTCTTTCTCGTATCTGCATTTCACTATCCAAAGAGACCTTGACCAACTGGATGTGTAACTAATGGTGACCTTATTGAAGCTCCTCATGAATTTGCTTATCTTGAACAACCTTCTACATAAATTCATCCATGGTTGAAGTGAGCCATTTGTAACAAAATTTGGATCAGATTAGTTATGCACATATGCTACTTGGTCTAATGCGGTAGGTTAAGGAACCCTTAGTGGACGTCGATTCAATAGTAAACCATTGGCAGTAGACTGTTCAAATTGTGTTGGCATATATGCTTCTAAATTAGGGTTAGTCTATAATCATTTGAAGGTTTGGAGGACCTCTCTTGTATGGCATCAATCAAGTAGATCTAACAAAAAAATCCCTTCGGATACCTTCTACATGGATTCATAATAAGAAGGGTCTTGGGCCAACTGCTTAATTTGCAACATAATTGATAACTGATCCAGAGGTGAAGGAAATGTATTGTGGTGAGGGTTGGAGTAGTCCCTATCAGAGTAAATATCTTATCTTTATATTCCTCTTTAGCATCATTCTTGGTGTATCCCCCTCCCATTGCTCTTAATTTGCTAGAAATCCATTCATACCATGAGAGTAGTGGTTTGGATAATCATCTTTACCAGAACTACCTACCCCTACACATGTTCTCAAACCTCCAATTCACTTTATATGAAGTCTCTATGTGTGGTTCCCACAACATTGCTTAATCATGGTTGCGTCTATTCCTAGGGAGGAGGGGGATTCTAAATGTCTTGTGTTGCATGCTCAATGAAGGTGATAGGAATTCCAACAAGGGAATATTGATCATCATCCTAAATGTGGACCAATGGAAAGGTAGGGACATTCTTCTCCTCATAATCCTGGAAGGATATCAATGTATCCTTTATAGAATACTACCCTTAATTTATTTCAATTCTCGTGGCATGAGTATATATGTATGAAACCATCAATTTGTTCACGGGAAAGGTGCACCAGTTCAATCATAACCTTGGATACAAAACCTTACAATTAACATAATGTCTAAAGAACACTCACCTTTGGTAGGATCTTGCATCAGGTGACTGGTTGTGATCTGGTAGGTGACCTAAATTCACACATCCCCTATGAAAATATTGATTGCCTCATGGTCTCCTCTCTCGACACTTTGATTCTCATACAAACTCAACACTCCTATCCCCTTTCCATGTTTCCCATCTCTTTGAAGTGCTTCCATAACATCTTTTACTTCCATGGACATGAAGATGAGCGTAATAATTTATTGGGAATGAATAGGATAAACTTGATATATTCACAAAGTGTTTTGATGCACTTAATTGATTAAAACCTTAGTGCACCAGGAAATTTCACCTACGCTATTAAAATTTGGAATCTCTACCAAGTGCATCAAGCTATAGTCACATAACAAATTGAAATGTAACTTTCAAACATGGGTAATTTCACCAATATCCAAGGTAACCTGGTCCATCTACATAGATGGTTGTAAATCCAGAAACATGTAATTGTTAGCAAAATCATGGTTGACCAGTCCCATATTATATACTTTTCCCATGAGGTTGCCTATGACCTCCACCTACAAATCTAGTTTCCCCCCCACCATGGCTTCCTTTATGTATTGCATGAGAGTTAGAACCAATAGCCACTAATTACCTTCACCTTTCCCTATGACGTTTCCTGTAGCTATAGAGTGATGTTTTGATCTTCTTTGCCAAACTTGAGTGATTGATGTCCAAAACTACTAAAGAGATAGAATTACTTTTGTCATTGTGGCATGGGCATGAATCTCCAATGTGAACGAGAGTTAATCACCATAAAAAACAAAAGAAAAGTGAGAAAAATTGGTTAAGTACTGGAGTTAAAATCCCCCAATGCATTACTACTATTTGTATCCCTACGTCTGTGTGAGGGATTTAGACATAGAATTTTACCTTCTCAACACAATTAACATTTAAAGATTCAATTTGATGACACTTAAATAATCTCATCAATCGTTGTAGTCCACATGTTGTCTTTCAACCATCAACCTAATCCACTTCAACCCAAACTTGACACAACCCATTCCCCTAAGTTGTTTGGACTAATATCCCCAACAAAAAACTTCAAAATATGACTACACTTGATCATAAATGCAATAAACACAGACTTAATGGAGCTAAACATGAATGTGAGTCAATCTATGGTTGGGGAGTTGGTCGATGCAAGGGAGAGATCAATGAGTAGGTTGATGTGAGGGTTGGATCCATTGGTTAGGGACCAATGGGAAAATATCTCTAATAAATTGTTACACCTCAAAATGTCACATTTATGTGCCCTCCTTGAGTTGTATATTTTATCACCATGAAAATGTGATTATTATGCTTCCTAGAGTTGTTATAGAGGGAAAACTAAAGCCTATTATGGTCCCTACACACGTTGGGTAGAGAAACACATAATTAGGAGGTCAAAATCCAATTAAACCAACCCTATTTTGATCCATGTACAAGAATTTTCGCCACCTTCCCCTTGTCTAGGGAGCGACAATTCCCCTTTTGTCATTTTGTGGCCTTCTTTGGGGGAGCGAAAATTTTCCCAAACTACTTTTCCTTGATTTTAGGATCAAGCTTTGAGAGATATTTTGGGAGGTTGGGTATACCCTTCGAATCCTCTCCTCCATAACATCTTAAGCATGTCAATCCTCTCAAGATCCATGATATCCTCTTGTGATCCTAACCTTTCTCCATGGTGGTTTGGCCTCCCAAATCCTATAAATGAAGCTCCTACGTACCTTGAATCCCACATGTATAAAGCATGCTTGGATATTCCATCCTTATGTTAGCTTGATTCTCAAAGGGTCTAGAAGGGAAGCTTGGACGAGATGTTGCTGCAAATTCAGGTATACCATTGTACATGCTTCTTTATGGCTTTCCATTAATACAACTTGGCCTATTTCTTCCATATAAGTCTTCATTCACATGTATGCTTGCTATTGTTGCATTCAAAGTAAGGTAGTCTCTTATGTTTTCTCTATAGTATCTACTCAGCTTTGGAGGTTTGGACATCAAACCTAATGGCTAGAGCATTGAGGAAAACTGTCAGTAAGGAGGTAAGTCATCTACCCTTTCTCACTATTCTTTCTTCTTGTATTGTTGTATGCATAAGGTTTAGGTCTAGGAGAAACTTAGAGTCCATTTGTTTTGCTTCTGTCTTGGATTAGGGATATAGGGAACCTTTATATGTCCAAGAGGGATTCTACCTAACCGTAGGGAGAATTTCCTACAACATAAATGTAAAGGGGGGGTTCATCATTGGAAAAGGAGAGGGGGGTAGCTCCAAAAAGTGCATTGGTCATTAGAAAATCCCCAAACACACTAGACCCCCCCCCCAAAAAAATGAGAAATCTAAAATATATATAAATATAAATGAAACTTACAAAACCCATGAATAGATGACAAAATACATAGATTTAGAGCTTTTAGAACTTGATTTCCATAGAATGAGAAGTGTTCCTAGATAATTTAGCCATTCTATACTCAAATGTGTAACCATATATGCTCCAAAAACATCAAAATGTGCAGATCTAAAAAGTTCCCATGTGTCCAAATTATTCTAATACCATGTTTGAAATTGCACATGATAACATGATCATAACATAACAAAAAAATCACAAATGACATAGGATTACACGGTAAAACTCTTGAAATGGAAAAAACCAAGGAGCAAATGTAATATATCAATTATTTTTCAATCAAATCTTATGTATAATGAATACCTAGGTCCTTTTTATAAAGCATATGCTTGCATGCAATTTGCTCATTTATTTTTGGGTCACTAAGCCACAACTAGAAGATTCTCCATGTTTAGCTTAGATCTATCAATGCATGGAGAGACAAGATAAAATTTATCTTGGTAATTGTGGTTCTTATTTATAATTACAATTTTTATTATTATTATGCATATATTAGTAATTGTATTTGCACATAATTATGCACCAACATCCCCTTATAATATTGACTTGGAGTTGAAACTTGAGGGGAAGGGAGCAAGGTTTACATGTTATCCTCCCATAAAGACAACTTCCTTCACCCCTAGCAATGAAAATAGGTGAAGGAACTTGGGTTTAGTGAGTTCCTTAGTGAAAATATTTGTGTCGTGATCTTTTGAATGAAAAAATTACAAGTCAAGAATTTGATCATGGAGGATAGGTCATATGTAGTGCATACAAACCTCGATGTATTTGGTGCATTGGTGATCATATATATTGCATACAATGTGGATGGTGCTCTGAATATAGAACCAAAGAGTGGTAGGATAATAATTAACAAAACCAAACCCTATGTGTAATTCTCAAATCCTAAAATATTCAATCAATAATGACAACGCCTTGATGCTCTACCAATTAGAAAAAAAGAGCAATTGCATGTTGCCTTTTACTAGACCAAGTGACAAGATCCAAACAAAGGTTGATAGTTTAAATATAAGTAAACATTTTACCATCAAAATCACTTGCCCATTCTAAATCTATAAACCCAACAAAGGAAGAAGAGCCCCTTTAGTACTATACTTAATGCCAAAGCGATAAGTACCTCAATTGTAGCAAATGATGCTCTTTGATTCCTTCCAATGGATCTCATGATGATATTGCATGAAGCGAGAGACTAAACTGATAACAAAGGAAACATTTGGTTGAGTATGGGTCAATTATAGAGTAGTTATTACCAATTATCTCTACAAAGTACAATCAACCTTAGGATTTGAACACTTGGCATAAAGTTTGACACCTAACTGATAAGGAAAAGGGGCATACTTGCAATCTTCCATATGAAAATAGTGAAGGAGGTTAAGAGCATAATTAGGTTAGGAAACACAGATCCTCTTTTCAACTTCTTATATTTGAATCCCAATGAAATAACAAAGAAGGACAAAGTCAAACATCTCAAGTTGGTTCAAAAGACTAAATTCACTACTAGGAATAGGATAGTGGAGCAATAAAAAAAATGAATGTAGAAATAAAACACAGAAGAGTACAATAAAAGAGAGACACCAATATAACCAATCCTTCCTTTATTCCATTTAGCAAAATGAACTAATAAAACCTACAATGCATCCGCTGAACCTCCTCTTCACTCTCTCACAATATCTCTCACTCATGTTGTACAACCACAATACAATGCCCTAGTAATAAGAGGGTTTCCTTGTAGGGAAAAAAGCACCAACATAACTTCTATCATTTGATCTATGACCTAATGATGAATAGTCCATATTGACTATGAAATTACAATATTTTACAAACCATTTTTTTCCAAAATTTTCTCTTTGGGGATGCTTCCCTTGAACCCCTTCTAGGGCGGGATTCAAAAATGTTTCCATCACCCCCCCTGAACCCCCTAGCGAAAATTATGGGGGGGAATTCCCCTCACAACCTCCAATTAGGAACTGGGATCCAAACACTACTAAAACAAGACCTGAATTAGGAAGATAATCAGGCTCCGCAACCAACAATATCCCACTTGGACATTGATCACAAAAAATCCACCGATACTACACTTGTTGGACTATGCTCCAAATTTTGACCACCATCGTGCTTGAAGGCCAACTGAGACTAAGCATGAACTCATTTTCTCCTCGGTTACTACCTTCATCAACATGTTTGTAGGATTCTAGCTAGTGTGTATATTTTCCATCTTCAACTGTCCATCTTCCAAAACCGATCACTTGAAATGGTATTCGAGTTGTATATGTTTAGTCTTAGAATGGAAGGCTAAGTTCTTTGCAAGATGAATGGAACTCTGACTATTACTATACAACTTGTTAATCTCATGCTTCTTCCCCAATTCCTCCATAGAGATCTTAGCCAAACCACCTCTTTAATAGCTTATGTAGCAACAACATACTCTACTTCCATTGTTGAAAGTGAAACAAGCTTTTGCAATTTCAAAATCCAACTTACTATTGTTCCACCTATAGTAAAGATATACCCTGTTATTCTCCTTGTGCTATCTATATCACCTACCATATTTGAATCAACATATCCATGTAGAACAATGTTTAAACGTCCAAAACATAATGTATGAGTAGTAGTACCTCTCAAATTCTTGAGAATCCACTTTACTACCTCCCAATGTTCTTTACCTAGATTGTCCATATACCTACTCACAATTTCCACTGCATGTGCAATATCTGGTCTTATACATACCATCGCATACATCAAGCTACCAATTTTGATGAGTATGTGACCTTGTACATGTATTCTATCTGCTCCTATGTTTTGGGACACGTCTCCTGACTCAGATTGAAATGGTTGGCCAAAGGATTACTAACTAGTTTTGCATCCTGCATTCTAAATCTTTCCAACACCTTCTCTATGTACTCACCTGGAGACAGTGTTAATTTATGTTTTTTCTCGTATCTTGTTATTCTCAAACCAAGGATTTGCTTTGCAATACCAAAATCCTTCATTGCAAATGAATTAGATAATTTTCTTTTTAGGACATTTATATCCTACATGTTAAACCCTACAACAAGCATGTCATCTAGATTCAATAACAATATATTATAGCCGACATTACATATTTTCTTAAAATAGACATAGTGGTTATAATTACATCTATTATAACCTTCTTGTGTCATAAACTTGTAAAATTTAAAATGCCATTGCCTTGGAGCTTGCTTTAGGCCATACAAGTTCTTCTTCAACGTGCATACTAATTTCTCCTTCCCTTTGACCTCATACCCATGTGGCTGCTGCATATAAATATATTCCTCCAAATCCGCATGGATGAAATTAACTCTTTACATCTAAATGTTCAAGATGCAAATATTCTACTGCCATTAGGCTTAAAGTAGTTCTAATTGAAGTCATTTTAACAACAGGAGAAAATATTTTATTAAAATCTATATGTTTCTTCTATGCAAACCACTTTACAACAAGTTTGGCCTTGTACCTCTTTTTGCCTCCATATTCTTCTTTCAACTTGTAAACCCATTTATTATGCAATGATATTTTACCTATAAGCAAACAAACCAAGTCCCAAGTATGGTTTTGTACCAAGGAGTCCATCTCCTCTTTCATGCATTGCTTCCATTTCTTTCTGGTTTCTACCTACATTGTTTTTCCATAACTTTCTAGTTTACCATAATCGGTGAACAATAAATAATGCAATGAAGGAGAGTATCGTTAAGGGGGTCTACTTAAATTGGTATATATTCTAACAACACTTGCAAGAGTTTGAGGACCTCTTGTTGTTGTTCTTGTTTTACATTTTAATTTTTTGGCAACTCTCGAATTTTATATTCTTTGATTTCATCAAGCACTGTATCTTTTGTGTTTGTTTTTTCCCATTTCTTTCCTTGCAACTGGTATTTGTACATGACCTTCTCATTGAATAACATGTCTCTAATCCTAGTGATTTTTTTATTTTCATAATCCCATAAGCGGAAAGTCATTAACTCTGTGTCCAATAAAAATATACTTATTTGATTTTTCCTCAAGATTTGCTCTATTTTCTCAAACAATATCAACAAATGCTTCACAACCGAAAGTCTTCAAAAACTAGTAGTTTACCTTTTTACTTGTCCATGCCTCCCTTGGAATTTCACCATCCAAGGAACTTGAAAGCCCTTTATTTATTAAGTAAACAATAGTATCCATGACATCTACTCAAAACTCTAAGCACAATCCTGCATGCAATCTCATACTCCTTGCACACTCCATGATTGTCATGTTCGTCCTTTATGACCCACCATTTTCTTGTGTTGTTCTTGGAACTGTATTCTCTCTACAAACTCCATGGTATGAACAATAACTATAAAAATCCTTATTGCAATATTCACTTCCATTAACTGATCTGAGACACTTTAACTTATTTCTTGTTTATTTCTCAACCAAAGCTTTCCATTTCTTAAGAAATTCAAAAGACATTAGATTTTTTTTTTTGAATGCAATAAACCCAAGTTTTCCTAATTGCGTCATCAATAAAAGTAACACAATAATGAGATCCACCAAGAGATGATACTTGACATGGTCCCATACATATGTATGCACACGATCTAACTTTTCACTCTTCTTTTTCTTCCCAACTCTGAGAAATATGACTCTCTTCTATTTTCCATAAACACAGTGCTCACATAAATCCAAATCAACTTGCTTCAAATATGGAAACAAGTTCTTTGAGTAGAGAATATGCATCCCCTTCTCACTCATGTGGCATGCCACAATGTTGTATCTGCTCCTGTAGAAGCTAAAGAAATAGAAGAGTCAACAATACTGGTACATAAATACAACGTACCTACCTTCTCTCGTTTTGCTAATATTAGTGATCCTTTAGTGAAGTTCCACGAATTTTATATAAATGTAGATGTATAGCCTTATGTTCCCAACATCCCTATTGAAATTAGATTTATTCTCAAATTAGGATTTGTTTTACCTATTTTAGGAATCGTGGGTTTGCATTATGTAATATTAAGTATTATATCTTACTCTTTCCAACAATTTTACATGGGCCATCATTACCCACATAAACCTTTCCAAAATCACCTTGAACATAATCTTGAAAATATTTCCTATGAGGTGTGGCGTGAAATGAATCCCTTTATCCTAACACCCAAGAATCAATAATATTATTTAATGAAAGGATTAAATCATCTTGCAACACATCACTAGCTTCCTTATTATTCTCCTATTGTCCATCTCCTTGTTGTCCTTATAGAGACCAAGAATATTTCTTCATTTGTCATTTGTTTCCAAAATGCCACCACTCTATCTTCCATTTGGATTTGGATTTTCCCTTATTAGGCTTCACACGATTACATGGGTCCTTTCCTCTCTCCCTTTATCTTCCCCTATTCTCCATATTTAAAGCATTACTCGATGTCTCACATGTGCTTTTCCATTGCATTTCCTTTGAGCTACCATGTTATGCTAATAGAGAATCAAAACACAAGAGAATAGAAACATAGAATAAGGAAAATATATATCCATCCCATTAGAGTCTACAATGCAATATATATATAAAGTTTCTTATTACAAAGGATTGACCATGTTAATCTGGTTATCAAAACTAACCACTACTCTAATAGCTAATTGCATTAAAAGACATCCATTGTCTTTGTCTAGGTCTTTGTGCTCATGCTTGGGAATTGACCAATCAATGGAGGATGCACCATGTTGGTTGGGTTGGTCTCCTTAATGATTGTGTCCTTCTTGATACCTGTACCTGCATGGGGAGATGCATCCAAGTCCACTAGGTCAAGTGGATAACCTCCCTGCTTTCCCAATTCCTCCTTTTTTAGATCTAGAAGTGTCCCTACTCCCTCCAACAACTGTGGAAACTATTATTGCATACAAGCTTGAGAAACACACTTAGCCCAAGGAATAGTTTTCCCTTTGCAACCACTAGATATGAGATACGTTGGAAATGGTAGGTGGTTTTATAATGACTATTGAGCAAAGTATTTACTGGAAGACGGGGGTGGAATAAGGATTGTTCTTGGATGGGTGAGAAATAGTGACTACTTAATATAATAGAGGGGCTCAAACGACTTGATATTATTCACATTGACAACATAATGTATACCCAACTAAGGAGGTAACTCCAAAAGATAAGCATTCTCTCCAATATGTTGGAGTATAGTATAAGTACCACAATGTAGAGACTTAATATTATGATGGCATTGGATATGATACCAATTCTTATCCATGTACAACCAAACATGCTCACCAAGTGAGAAGGATACAAGAGTACGATGTAAGTCATGATGGGATTTGTAGCATTATTGAGATAACTTAAGAGCTACAGTGACTTGAGCATGCTTATGAGCTAAATGTTTGAGAAAATAGAGAGTAAATTGTTTGGTGGGAAGTCCACTCAGGAGCCAAGGTGAGAGGGAACTCAGAGGGGGATAAACGTTGATATCCATAACATGATTCAAGTGGAGAAAGGCTAGTGGAGAGGTGGACAGATCGGTTATACCCTTGTTATATCACACGTGGATAGGCCTCTTATTACTTGTTATTGGAAAATACATATGAAGAGCATGTACTAGACAAGGATTGACAACTTCAGTCTGACCATCAGTTTGGGGGTGGAAGGCCATGGAAAATTTGAGCTGACAACCCAAAAAAGAACAAAGATTTTTCCAAAAGGTGCTCTGAAAACAAACATCTCGATAAGAAATGATACTAATGGGAAGACCAAAATGAGACCATACTTGAGTAAATAACAATTCCGTAGTCTGAGCAGTGGAGATAGTTTTAGTGGAAGGAATGAAGAGGGCCATCTTAGAAAAGAAACAAACCACAACCCAAATGGCATCATGCTTATGGAAGGTTAGGGGAAGACTGCTGAGGAAGTATATGGAGATGGATTCCCATAGGTGAGAAGGTAGAGGCAGGTGCTGATAAAGTCCATACTTATGATTGATTGGTTTATGTTGGTTGCATAATGAATAGGCTCGGATAAATTGTTCCACTTGGTGTTGCATAGTGGGACAAAAGAAGTGGCACTATAAATGGTGAAGTGTCTTGTGGGTACAAAAGTGTTTGACATCGAAAGAGGCACGGGCCTTGCAAATGAGAGTAAGATGATCATCAAAAAATGGGACACATAATTGATTCATTTTGTATAGCCAACCCTTCCAAATGGAAGAGTCGAGAAAAGGGGTCTAATTCACCCCGTGGGACATTGTAAGGCATCCCAAATAGGACCAAAGAAAGCATTTGAAACATAAAGTGATTTCCAAGCATCATATGTTACATAATGCACCTCTAAAATTTGAAGTACCTAAGTTGGAGGGTGACTGAGTAGATATGCCATGTGATTAGAGGTACCCTTCTTGTATTTGATCACCAAATGAAATTGTTGAATTCATTCTACCCACTTTCGATAACGCTGCTCTTGAATCTTATACTCGAAATTAATAAAAATTAGTGGGTGATGGTCTATATGCAAAATTGTTTCCTTACCTAATATATAATGGCGCCAATGCTTAAAGGCTTGTACTAGACTATAGAAATCCTTGTCATAGGTGTTGTATTGGAGCTTAGCACTGAAGATAGATTTTGAATGGTATGCAATCGAGTGACCTCTGTTGGAAAATCAAGTAATAGTGAGAGAAGGGGGTGAATCCGTATTTAGATATTTCTTCAATTTTAATCACTTTTAAGAAAAAATCAACAATAGAAACAGAACACAAAATTTTATCGTGGAAACCCAATTGGGAAAATCACAAACACTTTCTATTACTGCAGAATTATATTTACAAGTATTTGCAAGCACCAACTTGCTGGATGCTACAACACCCAAGATTTTCAGCTACAACTTAAGGATGCAATGACACCTAAGATTTTCAGCTACAACTGAAGGATGCAATGACACCCAAGATTTTCAGCTACAACTGAAGGATGCAATGAAACGATGTTTACCAACAAAAACTGGAAGGAAGCTACGACTTCCTACAGGATTTTGTATCATGTCCTTGCGCCTCCCAACCACCCTTTAAATGATTATGCGTTCTCCGTTTTATGTACACCTTCTGATTTTCTATTTGAATGTACAAAGACACTTTATTTGAAGGATTGAAGCCTTTTTTTATATACCCTCAATCGTGCCTCTCCACCTAACAATCACAAATATTCATCGTGACCCTTCACAAATAAAACTAATTCTAAATTACCTCTTTGTTTTAACCTGTGAAATTAACAGCGCGTTTATGAAACATTTCGACTCCGCAACCCCGAATTCGAAATGCCGAATCCGACTTTCTTATTCGTTGATTTACAATATGTCGATATTTGCCATCGATTCCGATGTCGGGATTTAATTCAGCGTCTCCGAATCCGCCGTTCTGATTCCAACTAGTCGATTTCGATGTTGAACTGCGACTCCAACTTTACGACTGCGACTTTGACTCATGACTCCGGTTTTGACTATCAACTCTGATTCCGACTCCAACTTTTCGACTACATATCTGACTCCGACTAGACTGACAATGGTCAACAAGAGGTCTAAAATAGGTCGACTATTGACTTAATTTACAAGGACGTGACCATAATACAAGAGGTCAGCACCGACTAAATTTATATGACTTTTGACCACTTTTTTTGCTTCGACATTTTCGACTAGTTTTAAGAGCCTACCCTAATTAAGCATCGACTAAATATGGCGTCGATCGTTTACACCGAATTGATATACTTTTCCTTTTTCATTAATGAACTTCTTTGATATCAATGACAATCATACTCAACATTCTCCGCCTTTGTCATTGATGACAACAACTCTTTAAATTTCTCCCCCTTTGAAATTAATGACAAAAGATCTCAAAACTCCCCTTGTCATCATTTCTCCCCCTGTCAACTATATCCATATTTTGTGCCAGGGTACAATCTTCAGTTTATACTAAGGAAAAGGGATAACCCCCAGCTTCTTCCTGAGATAGGAAAAATATCCTCCAGTTAATGGTTTAGTAAAGATGTATGCAATCTGTTCCTTTGTATCAACATACTCCAAGTTGACAACTTTTTGTGACACTTGTTCTCTTAGAAAGTGATATTTAATTGGAATGTGCTTTGTTTTAGAGTGCATAATTGGATTCTTGGATATGTTTATAGCACTTGTGTTGTCACAGTGTATCACAATTGGGTCCCAATATTTCACAAGTAGATATTCTAATGTTTGTTTCATCCAGCTGACTTGAGTACAACATGGTGCAGCATCAATATACTCAGCTTCTGTTGTAGAAAGTGAAATGGAGGAATACTTTTTTCTTAGCCATGATACCAAGCAATCTCCCAAGTAGAATGTTGCTCCACTGGTGCTCTTTCTATCATCAATACTTCCTGCCCAATCTGCATTAGGAAATGCCTTTAGAGTGAAGTCATTTCCTTTTGGATACCATAAACCATACTCCATATTTCCTTTCAGATATCTAAGGATTCTTTTTACTGGTGCCACATGTGTTTCTTTGGGGGTTTATTGGAATCTGGCGACCAAGCCTACATATTGCATCACATCTGGTCTTGTAGTTGTTACATATAGAAAACTACCAATCATTGACCTATAAATGGTATGATCTACCTCCAAAGACTCATCATCCTTGCTTAATTTACAACCAGTGACCATAGGAGTACTAACAGGTTTTGAGTCTTCCATTTTAAAAATTTTCAACATATCTTTGATATACTTGGTTTGAGAGATGAAGATCCTTTTTTCTCATTTAGATACTTGTAAGCCAAGTAAGAATGTCAGTTCACCCAACATTGACATTTCAAACTCCTTCTTCATTTCTGAAGCAAACTTTACACTCAGAATCTGTAGATCACTTCCAAATATGATATCATATACATAGACAACAACAATGGTCATATTTTTGTTTTCAAACTTTATGTAGAGATTACTGTCAGTGGCCCCTCTTCTATATCCTTGCTGATTCAAGTAATTGTCCAGTCTTGAGAACCATGCTCTTGGAGCTTGTTTGAGGCCATAGAGTGCCTTTTAAAGTTTTCAAACTTAATCTCTATTTTCTGATAAGAGAAAAAATTCAGTCTATTCAACATAGACTTCCTCTTCAAGTTCTCCATTAAGGAATGCATATTTTACATCCATTTGGTATACTTTGAAGTTTTTAGAGCTTGCAAATGCTAAAAAAATTCTAATGGCTTCAAGTCTTGCCACGGGTGCAAACGTTTCTTCGAAGTCAATACCTTCTATTTGAGCATATCCCTTGCATACTAGTCTGGATTTGTTTCTTATGACTTGACCATCCTCATTAAACTTGTTCTTGAAAATCCATTTGGTCCCAATAACATTCATGCCTTTCAATCTTGGGACAAGTTCCCAAGTTTGGTTTTTCTCTATTTGATCCAAATCATCATTCATGTCGTTGATCCAATCATTATTTTTGCTAGCTTCTGCAAATTCTTTTGGCTCAACTAACAAGATTAATGCTTGTTCTTGAAACATCAACCTTCTTCTTGTACTGAATCCTACATCCTTGTCACCTATGATTAGAGTTTCAGGATGATTCTTTTGAATTCTTCTAGATGGATTTCTTGTATCAGATCTAGGAGAGTATTCGTCATCACTTTCATGTGTTTCTTCATCTTCTTTTTCTTGTATTTCTTGTTCTAAAACCTCTTGCTTTTGAGAATATTCATCTTTCTCTTCTTCTTTTAAAAGATCCTCCTTTTGAGAATCTTCATCTTTCTCTTCACCATCAGTTTCTTCATCAACCTCATTTTATTGAATTTTATTTTTTCTTGGTTTAGTGTCATCAACAATTACACTTTCACTTTCTATGATCTTGTGTGACCTTAGATTGTAACATATGTATGCCTTTTTGGTGGATGAATATCCAAGAAATATGCCCTCATCTGTCTTGGAGTCAAATTTTCCAAGATCATAATCATCTCTCTTTATGTAGCACTTACTTCCAAAGACTCTAAAGTACTTGACTGATGCTGGTATGCCAAAGCATATCTCGTAAGTAGTTTTATCATTATTTACTTTGAGTTGTCCTCTGTTTTGTATATAAACACTTGTATACATTTCTTCTCTCCAATAGTTATCTGGAATTTTAGCTTCATTAAGCATGGTTTTGGCTGCTTCTTGAACTATCATGTTCTTTCTCTCAACAACTCCATTTTGCCGAGGATTTTTTGGGGCTGAAAACTGCCTTTTGATTCCATGCGTTTCGCAAAATTCATTGAATTCATTTGCGGTAAACTCACCACCATTATCTGACCTTAGAATTTTAATTTTGATATTTGTTTCATTCTCAACTAGTGCTTTAAAATATTTAAACTTCACAAAGGCTACTGATTTTTCCTTGAGGAATGTCACCCAAGTCATCCTTGTATGATCATCAATGAATAACATCAAGTAACGTTCACCTTGCATGCTTTTAGTCCTTGTAGGTCCACAGAGATCAGTATGAATTATTTCCAATGGTTGTGATGTTGTATGCTCTTTGATCTTGAAGCTTGATTTTGTTTGTTTCCCATGAAGACAATGTGTAGAAACAGAGTTTGGAGGTTTTATGATATTTGGAAAGTTTCTTACGAATCCCTTCTTACTTACTTTTACAAGATTGTCAAAGTTAAAGTGCCCCATCCTTCTATGCCACAACATACTTTCATCAGTCTAACTCATGTAACATCGTTTCTCATTTTCTAGGATGTATACATTGCTTGGAGTTATCACAGTAGTCCCAATAAGTTTTCCTAAAATTTTCCTTCTGATTTCACATTTCTTGGACTCAAATATGCAAATGTGCCCTTGATCACAAGTTTGAATCACACTTAGGAGATTAGGTTTTAAGTTTTCTACTAGTAGAACATTTTTTTCTTTAACCTTGTTTCTAAGAGCCATTGTACCCTTCCCAATTATTTTAGAAGATAAATGATCTCTAAAAGTGATTTTTCCTTTTTGATCTCGTTTTAGACTTATGAACTTCCTTGGGTCTCCCGTCATGTGCTTTGAAAATCCACTGTCCACATGCCATAGATTTTTCTTTTCTGTGACACATAGAGCTATCGAACATTTGTCTTTCACATCTTCTATCTTTTTCCAAGCCTTTCTTTGCTCCTTGTATTTAGTTGTGGCTCCTTTTTCGATAGGAATCATTGGTTTACATTTTCTAGCTATATGCCCATAGTTACCACATTTGTAACATTCTATGTCATACCTTTGTAAGGGTGCAAAATAATTCCGACTTCTTCCTTTTGGAAGATCACTAGAATTGTCTTTGTAGGGATATTTCTGATTATGTTTTTTGTACATCCTACAATAAAATGATTTATGCCCAAAAATGTTACAGGCATAACAATTACCCAAAACGAGTTGCAAATTTTTGCTTGTCATTGGTCTTCTTGGCATTTTTCCCATCCTACTTTCATTTTGAAAATAATCAAAATTTTGACTATCTTCCTTTTCAACTGAATCTTTGAGTACAACAACATAACTCCTTTTATTTCCATCTTGTATTGTGGAAGATGATTGTTCTGACTTTATTCCTTTGTCATAACCTAATCCCGTTTTATTACTGGATGATCTTTGGAAACTTAGGATGTCATCTAGATTTTTTGAGCTTCTCTTAAACTTTGATTGAACGGATTCTTCATCAATATTCTTTCTAAGCAATACCATTTCAGCTTCAAGCTTCTCTAATTCTTTCTCTCGTTTCTTGAGTTGTTGTTCTAGACCGTTTTCAATCCTTTTAGCTTCTTGAAGCTGATTTTTTAAGTTAGCAATGATTCTTTCTGTATCATTGTTTTTCTCTTCAAGCTTTGTCAGTTTGGTTTTTAATTGTTTGTACATCCTTTTATACTTCCTTAATTCTTCAAGAGCACTTATGATCTCTGCTTCAATATCTACCACTCCTTCTAATTCTTCTTCAGGGTTTTCACTCTCTATTCCCATGAATAGAACTTTTGCTTCTTCATCTTCACTAGACTCATTTGAGCAATTGTCATCCATGGTGTAAAAGGTCTTATTTTTGTTTTTCTTCCTAAAACTACTTTTGTTCTTCTTGAAGTCTTCAAGACACTCATCATTGTCTTCTTGTTGGGATAAGGGAATTTGGAAGCAAAGTGTCCAATTCCTCCACAGCTGAAACATTTTAAGGCAATTTCCCTTTGTACTTACCAGTACCCTTATTAAGATTTTTAACAAGAACTGCTTATTCATCATCAGAGTCTTCTGATTGAATATTCGTTTTAGATTTCTTAGCTACTTTTGATGCTTTAAAAGTTGCTTCCTTCTTTTGAGAATTATCTTGTCCAATCCTCATTTCATAAGCTATGAGGATCCCATATAGTTCATCCATGGTGAGCTTGTCAATATTTTATCTATCTTCCAGCGTGTAAATCTTAGGATTGTAAATCATTGGAAGTGATCTTTGTACTTTTTCAACTATTTCCATTTCTTCCAATTCTGCTTCTATCCCTTGAATTGCATTAACAATTTCATTAATTCTCTCAAAGTATTATGAAATGTTCTCTTCTTCCTTCATTTTTAGACTTTCAAATTGAGCTTTAAAAGTCTGGATTTTGGCCCTTTTTACCTTGGTGTATCCTTCATATATGGTCTACAATTTGTCCCAGATCTCCTTCGTTGTTGTGCAGTGCATCACCTTGGCAAAGAATATTCTGGCTAATCCAGCCAAAATTTCATTAAAAACTTTTGCATTGTATCAAAATTGTTTTATTCCTTCAAGATCCGTGAGAGTAGATTTTCGATATATATACCTCGATTCTACAGATAACCAAACTTCTAGTCCAATAGAGATTATATGACTTCTCACCCTAACACTCCAGAACGCATAATCCTCACCATTGAATAATGGAACATTGGAGGACATTTTTCCTTGTTGATCCATAGTGATAAAAGATCTCTCTTCAAGCAGTTAGACTTTAGTGAAGAGACCTGCTCTGATACCACTTGTTGGAAGATCAAGTAATACTGAGAGGAGGGGTGAATCAATATTTAGATATTTATTCAATTTTATCACTTTTAAGACAAAATCAACAATAGAAACAAAACACAGTATTTTATCGTGGAAACCCAATTGGGAAAACCACAAACACTTTCTATTACTGCAAAATTATATTTACAAGTATTTGCAAGCACCAACTTGTTGGATGATACAACACCCAATATTTTTAGCTACAACTGAAGGATGTAACGACACCCAAGAGTTTTAGCTACAACTGAAGGATGCAACGACACCCAAGATTTTAAGGTACAATTGAAGGATGCGACGACACCCAAGATTTTTAGCTACAACTGAAGGATGCAACGACACCCTGTTTACCAACAACAACTGGAAGGAAGCTATGACTTACTACAGGATTTTGTAGCCTGTCCTTGCACCTCCCAACCACCCTTTAAACGATTATGCGTTCTCTATTTTCTGTACACCTTCTGATCTTCTATTTGAATGTACAAAGACACTTTATTTGAAGGATTAACGCCTTGTTTATATACCCTCAATTGTGCGTCTTCACCTAACAGTCACAAACCTTCATCGTGACCCTTCACAAATAAAACTAATTTGAAATTACCTCTCTGTTTTAACCTGGGAAATTAACAACGTCATTATGAAACATTTCGACTTCGTAACCCCAACTCTGACATGCTGATTCTAACTTTCTTATTCATTGATTTACAATAGGTCGATATTCTCCATCGATTCCGATGTCAAGATTTAATTCAGCGTCTTTGATTCCGCTGTTCCGATTCCGATGTCGAACTTTGACTCCGACTTTACGACTGCGACTCTAACTCGTGACTTCGGTTCCGACTCCAACTTGCCAACTACATCTCTGGATCCAACTCGACTAACAATGGTTGACAAGAGGTCAACAAGAGGTTGACTATTGACTTAATTTACAAGGACTCGACCATAATACAAGAGGTCGACACCGACTAAATTTATATGACTTTTGACCGCTTTTTTTGCTTCGATATTTTCGACTAGTTTTAAGAGCCAATCAAAATTAAGCATCGACTATTTACACTGAATTGCTATAATTTTCCTTTGCCATTAATGAAATTCTTTGATATCAATGACAATCATACTTAACAACCTCCTTGTTTAAGTATGTCCCCAATAATATATTGAGAGGCATCCATTTCATTTCAAAGGTTTATGCAAATTAGGTAGATTGGGCATGGGAATAGAACAAAGCTTGTCCTTCAAACATTGAAATTTTTGTTGAGAGAGTGGTGTCTAAAAAAAATGGGACTGATTATCCAACTACTGCATAAAATGAGCCAAATGAGAAAAATTGGCTATGAAGCGGTAGTAGAAATTGATGCCCCCCATGAAACTTTTGAGGTCCAGGGCATTGGTGGGAGTAGGACAACCTGCCAAGGCTCTCACTTTGTCCATATCAGGATGAACCCTTCCTAGTCAATAATAAAGCCCAAATATTGAACTAGAGGCTGGACAAAAGAGGATTTGTGTTCTTTGAATTGTAACTTGTGTTTCCCCAAAAGTTATAGCGGTATGCACACATGATGGAGATGATCCACCCAAGATTCACTCAAAATGAAGATGTCATCGAGATAGATTACCACAAAATTGCCATGGTGAGGCCTGAAGATGTCATTGATAAGGCACATAAAGGTAGTAGGCCCCTTATGAGGTTGGAGGACATTACCAACCTATCATAAAGGCCAAACTTTGGTTTGAACGTCGTCATCTAGGTATCAACAATACACATTCACAGTCGATGGTACCCCACTGTGAGATCCGTTTTTGTGAAGAAGCGAGCACCACACAAATGGTCCAAAAGATCATTAATGTGAGGCAAGGGGTACCGATTTTTTATAGTAGCCTTGTTAAGAGCATAGTAGTTGGTGACTAGGCACCATTCATTGGTCTCGTTTTTAGGAATAATAAAAGCAAGGGAAGCACAAGGGGATAGAGACATGCACTTGTAGGTGTTTTCAAGCAAGATGAGGTAAGGATATATGTTCGACTGTCCTACTGAAGGTGGTATTGATGGGTATGAGCCTGATAGATGGTGTTACATTGTTGCTAGTAAGGAATACCAAGGAGAATATATGTGCAATCAAGAGGGGATACATTGCAGACAACGGTATCTCAAAAGGGGCCAATGGAAAATGTCACAACAGAACATTGGGTAACCATGGAATGGGGGGAATCCTTGTGCACCCATCCCAATTGATAAGGAGTAGGATGTGGTGTGGGGGGTAGATAAGGGCAATGAACAAGGTCCTAGGCTACAAGGTTTTTCTAACTGCCATTATTGAGGATCATAGTAGCGAGTGATTGTTTGATTCGATAATTATGGGTAAAAGGAGAGGCCTAGTCAGAAACACTAGTTTCATAAGTCATGAGAAGAAATGAGGGATTACGATCTATAGGATTGGCCAAGGAGATGATGTTTGGAAGGGAGGCATGCTAGAATAAGTGTCAAGGATTTTAGCAAAAATAACCTTCATAGGAGGCTTGGGAGAGTGTTTGCAATACCCCTAGTTTTGACTTGGAATGTATTTATCCAATATTATGTAAATGATGTAAATATGCTAGTGTGAATTCCTAGTGTGGAGCTCAAGGCCAAGGCCCGACTAGTGATTGTATAGGCCTGTATGATGTTTATATCTTATTTGGACTGTTTATTTGGATTTTATGCTTATTTATAATATATGTAAATATTATGTGCATAAATAATAAAATGGTCCAAGACTGGATGTGTAAAGAGCACCAAAGGGGCTATGATTCCACCAGAGGGGAAGAGGAAAGGGGGTCCATGGGTGACTGAATCCTTGCTGCCAAGTGTCAACCTTAGAACTCACGCAGAATTTTGTCATGTGATAACCAAATATCTCCTTCTTTGACCATTTTTCCAATCATTAATGCATGTGTGTGGTTGGTGGGAAAAGTCACCTCATGTAGTTATTGAAGAATGGGACTGACTACACTTTTGTGACAGTTCTGTCATGACAGAAGTCAGTTTGCAGCTGCCAGGAGTCCTTTTTTCTACTGCCAGAAGTCATGTCAGTTGTATTTTCACCATTTTCCCATATCCCTTGGAGTCAACCCTCATTTGTCTTATTCTTTCACGCAGATTTGGAGGATGCAAAGCTCTCCCTTGCTGTCCATGAACTTACCATGCTGTTTTGAACCTAGGAATTCGAATTTGGAGACCATGCTGTAGTTTGGGAAGTGGGTATTGTTGGTTGTAGGTGAGCAGAGAGGTTGGGAAATCTAGGAACCCTTACCCTTGAATTCTGCTGCTCATAGGTGCTTGAGAAGCCACAGATTGAGGCTGTAGGAGGTTCTGTAGCATCTAGTACCAGGTTGGAATTATTCTATGCAAACACTAGAAGCACCCAATAAGATGGATCGCCCAAGAGAACCGTGGATCAATGAAGGGGATGCCTGAGCTAGAAGGGTGTTGTGTGGGGCAGGTATTGTGGAAGCCAATGCTATGAGGGCTGAGTGAGACCCCTGTAGAGCTCTGTATGAGCATTTGTCTAAGCACAGAGAGCAGAATGGGTTGTGGGATGAGAGATAGAATCATGTAGGTGTTTCCTTCTCCCTGGTGGCCTCATAGCCCATCTTGTGGGTGGCCTCTTAACAACAGAAAGAGTATATGTTGGACAAAGTGCCTATGGTTGGGTGGAAAAGCGCTCTTACATAGCTAGTTGCTTGGATATGAATTTCTTAAACATAAGTATTCTCATTTATTTGAATCTGAAATGTTTTAGTTGATGCCTGTAATGTTTATGCTTTTATTTTCATATTATATGTGTGTGGATAGATTTGAATTCCGTTGTGCATGTTTATTTATGTTCTGCACACATTGTATATGTTGAAAGTCGTATTATGGACTTGGGGCGAAATTTGAGAGCCCGAGTTTGTCTAGCGTCCCCTCCCGATGGTCGGATAGGGTGAGGGGGATGCTATAGTGTTTCCCTCGTAAAATATGACATTCCTCAGAAGAGTGATACCGAGTACGATGGAAAGTGCACTGGGTACTAGACTTAGGAGATTGAAGAGAGGAGGGGTTGGATGGGGAAAAGGGTGCAGAATGGGAAGGAGGAAGGCCCAACCTAGGATCCACCTTGTGCTCCAATTCCAAGGCTCTCAGAAAATAATTATCCAAGGTAGTATTTTCAAGTAATTCCACTTCCCTATGAAATTCAAGAAAATACCCAAATTCAATTTAATATAAGTACCTATTATGGGTCACAGATCTCGAGCTTAATTGAGATCTTGTAGAAGACATCAATATAGGCCTAGATGGATTGGCCAGTCTTTTGTCGGAGTTGGAGCCACCGAGCCATCAAGTTTTCAAGGTACCTAATGGGTAAAAACGAGCTCGCAGAGCTTAACAGAGTGTGATCCATGTTTGGATAAGAAAAAAGTGAATGAATAAGAATCATAGAACTAGAGATCCACCACAAGAGCACAAGGTTCCAACTGTGAATCCCATCAATGCTGCACCACACCTTCCAATTGCAAACTATCCAGTTGAATTTTGGATTCCTCATCTAAATTTGGACACGTCCAAAAATAGGTAGAGAGACTTGCATCCAATATTCTACAATGTCTCCATTCATTTTCCAATTGCAGTGGAAAAGAGGAGAACCTCTGTTGTAAGCACAATATCTCATTTAGGGATTGGGAAAAATCATGAATTGAAGAGGAAAGGCATGAGTTCAAGTCTTTGGGCATGGCTTCCTCGTGTGGTGACGTTCTGAAGCTAGAAGGAGGTTGAGAGAAGCATTCCCACTAGGTGGCCAACCAAAACCCTAGTGTCTGAGTAAGAAAATACCCATTGCACCATAGAGAGGGATGTATAACGTAGAGAGAGCCCCGAAGAACTAAACAAAAATCAAGATCACCAATCAGAGAGAGCCTATGAAACCCTAGTGTCCATGGAAATCCAATCTAGATATTTTCCCCTTGCAAAGGCTTATTGATATTTTGGAATAGAGCCAAAAAAACCCTATTGAAAATATCATAGAACCCTAGCGCATCAGAGGAGAGAGGTACATGAGCATTGGGGACTCTAGTGAAAGCACCGAGAGGTGGAACCACTAGAAAATGGAAAAAAATGTGAAGCTAATCATCAGGGCATAAGTATTCCCAGATTGAACGGTCTGATACCATTTGATCTACCATGATAAGCTAAGAGAGAACCAGAACACAAGAGAACATAAACATAGAATGAGGAAAATAGCTATCCATCCCATTAGAGTCTCCATTGCAACATATATATAGATCTTCTTATTATAAAGGACTTATCATGTTAATTTACTTATCAAAACTAACTATTGCCCTAATAGCTAACTATAATAAAATGCATCCACTATCTCTATCTAGGTCTATGTACTCAAGCTTGGGAGTGACCAGTCAATGGAGGATGCACTTTGCTAGCTAAGTTGATCTCCTTGGTGATTATGCCCTCCTTAACACTTATACTTGCATGGGGAGATGCACCCAAGTCCATTGGGTCAAGTGGAAGACCCTTTGGCTTGCCAATACTCACTAAGGATAAGACCAACAACATCATCAAACTTTAAAGTGCTTGAACTGGAGACATAATTACTCATAGACATGACCAATCCATTCCATCTTTCTAGCAATGAGCACAAGATAAAAAGAGACTTAACCTCCTCATCAAAGCTTACTCCTACATAACTTAATTAACTGGTGAATGTAAACTCCTTTAAAAGATAAGCAACATACTGACCTTCTTACATCTTCATATTAAATAAATACTTCATAAGAAATAGCTTGTTGGAGCCTGAGGGTTTTTCATATTGTTTATCCAATTCCTTCATCATATCCTTCATCGTCTTTTCTTTTGAAATGTTGAAAGCAACCGATGTTTCCAGGCACAACCGTATTGTTCCTAGTGCCTTTCTGTCAAGAACCTCCCATTCTTCATCATTCATAGTCATTTGCTTCTTTGTTTTCCATCCAATGGTAAGAATTCAAAGATCTGTGTGATATAGGTAGTCCTCCATTTGCATCTTCCATAGCTGATACTTTTGATTGTTAAACTTATTCACCCTAAACTTGTCTTATTCCACCATTTCTCCCACTCGAACCAAGAAACCTCCTTTCCTATGAGATTATCAACCAAATAATCCTTTGGCTCTAATACCAGTTGTTGGGAATAGGATTGCAAGGCAATAAAAACAAAATGAATGTGGAAATAAAATAGAAAAGAGCACAATGTAGGAGAGACATTAATATACATGTTTCACCCAATATGAGCTACATCCATGAAGAAACAACCACTCCTTCCTTTATTTTGTCCAACCAAATGAAGGGATAAAACCTACAACACATTCATTTCAACCTCATCTTCACTCTCTTACGATCTCTCTCACTCACACTACAAAACCATAATACAATGCTCTCATAAAAGGAGAGTTTCCTTTTAGGAAAAACAAGAACAACATAAATTCTATTGTTCGATCTATGACCTAATGATGTGTGTAATTCTACAGGATAGATCACACAACTAGAGAAAACCTCACAAATCTCACTCAAGAACTGCAGAGAAGAATAAGAAGAAATTAATCAATTATCACTCATAAACTTAGAAATGGAGAAATCTGTAGTATAATCATACATTAGTTGTAAGCTGGCACTGTGAAAATTGAATACAATAATGATGTTTTCAAGTGAATTGGAATTAGCCAAAGGTGATTCAAATTCTCCTCAATGTGTGGCTTGGATAGCATTGGATCTATCACTGAATCAGTGGTAGTAGTCACAAATAGTCAAAAGTCAGTCAAATGAGTCTAACTAAGTCTAACTGAGCCATGTGAGCACAAATCAAGGGATGGAGACTCCAAGGAGGGCGCATGAGGCTGTCAGTAGGTCAAGTGGCACTCTGATACAGACAACTAGAAGCTACAGGCAGTTAAACTGAGCAATAAATGCAAGAAATGGTCAATCAATGTTGCAACTGAGTGTTAGGAATCCAAGTAGTGTAGTAGGGCACATTTGTCATCCAAGTGAGGAAAAAAAGGCGCACTAGGTAGGTAGGAGGGTTATTGAGGGCTAAAAACAGGCTCTAGGGGGCTGAAAATAGCCTCCAGGTGCTGGGGAGACTACCATACTGATGACTGGATGCATGCAATATGCATGCATGCAAATATAAAAAATGATGGTGAGAATATTCCAACATGATGAACAGTCGAAATTGATAGTGAAATTACAATATTTTACAAAGAATTTTTTCCAAAAAAATCTCTTTGTTAGCGTTGCCCCTGAACCCATGCTGGGGGAGCCCCAAAAATATTGTCTCCCCCAACGATACCCCTTGGAAATAGTAGCGGGGGCCAATTTCCCCCACACCCCCTGTCAATAATTTGGATCCAAACACCATCAACACAAGACCTCTGAATCAGGAAGATAATTAGGCTCCACCACCAAAATTCTCATGGTTGATCCAATGGTGATTACTCTGAGTGATAAGTAGGTCATCAACATAGAGAACACAAATGAATAGGTCAACATTTACATTTTTAGTGTAGAAATTTTGATAAGATCGACACCTAAAGAAATGAGAGGGCACATGGGAGAGCTAAGATATTTTTTAATCAAATGTTGTTTACAATGAGGACTAAGGTCCTTTATTTATAGAGTAGATACTTACATGGAATTTGCTCATTTATTTTTAGTTCACTAAGCCACAATTAAAATATTATCCAAGTTAAGTTTAATTAAACTTAGGATTTGTTAATGCATGGATAAATCAAGATAAACTTTATCTTGATACCTTTAGTGCTTGTTGATAACTACAATTTTTTATTGTGTATAATTTATTTATTACATGTGCACAAATAATTAAATAATGTTCATCGAATTATGCGCCAACATGTTATCCTTAGTTGATATTAAAATATTTGAAGAAGAAAAATGTATTACCATGTTACATTCTTTGCCAAGTTCATGGGATAATATTGTTGTGGTTATGGTAATACTAGTGCATCGACGTTAAAGTCTGAGATTGCAATTGCATCCTTATTATTAGAAGAAATCGGGTGAAAATCCATGGAGGTTCTAACCAAGGATGCCTTGTATGCCAAAGTTCATCACCAAGGTAGAAGTAAAAATAAGTCAAGGGATATATCAAAGTCTAGAAGGACGTCTAAATATATAGGGAAATTTACAAGGAAATATTGGAAAATCTATAAAGTTGGGCATTTAAATTAAGATCATAGATCATAGATTGTTGATAGAGGTAATCCATTTTATGATGCCCCTTCCACAAAAACAAAGAATTAAACAAAAGGAGAGGATGTATACTTATAATATTCAAGTACACACTCAAATCATGATGCATTATTGATCAATTCACGTGCCTCTTTTCATATAACTCCTCACATGGAGTATTTTGGTAAATATGAAATATATGATTGAGGTGATGTTTTCTTAGGAGATGATTCAACAACTAAGATCAGAAGACATGAGGGATCAAATTGATGCTTATCTATGGAAGGAATAAACCCTTCCATTGGGTTCTACACATTCCAGGTTTGTCTAGAAATTTGATATTTCTAAGTAAAATGAGTGATGGAGATAATATTTGGAAAAGATAGTCATAAGATGTTTCAAGGAGAAATTGTGTAATGCAATGTACAAACTTGAGGCAAGCACTATAACTAATAGATGTAGTCATTTTGTTGTTTTTGAGGCGATAAATGAAACTTACAAAACTCCTATGTTTCTTTGAGAGAACGCAATGCTTTATTTTCAAATATTAGGATATATTAGAGAGAAGAGGTTATGAGATTTGCAATTGCTCCTTATATTTTGATTTCTACCAACATTGTGAATATGGAAATTTTTTTTGAGTAAAGTTCCATGTTGCCACCGGATATGTACCTCGAGAGAAAAGGGGTTAGCGTGGCATAAATATTCAAGCCACTGGGTGCATCCTTGGGGGAAAGCAAAGAGTCGAGATATTGTCACTCAACATGCACGTCCTCCATCTAAGCCAACTGCTAGCGAAGCCAAGGGGGGTGGTCCCTATGAAAAGAAAACTATGGATTTTAAGCTAAGTTAGAGAAAGAAAATGATTCTAGGAGTTTGAATATGAATTAATACTAAACCAAATATTGCAACATGAATTAAATCAACGGCATGAAAAGAGATAAACCCATCTAACACATTGATATCATTCAATTGAATAAGTGTGATTGTTGCAGATTGTATTAGTGCAAAATGGAGTCACATAAGTCTGGAGTGTTATTGTGTCGTGAAAGTATTGCAAGAGTCTCGTTGGTTAGTTTTAATTGATTTATTATGATGTGTGGATCAGGGAGTAGGTTAGTTCTTGGTTTGGCCCAACTCCAACTTAGTCCTTCGAATTGAGTGTAGTGACAACTATACTAAGGGTCCAACTGGGTGAGGCATAAAATGCTTAAACTATCCCACTGACTCTGTAGTTAGTTTCACGTGACCTCCTGAGTTCTAGTGATTAAGTTTTTGTTGGATTTTCCTATTAAACTAATCATTCAAGTCCCTTTCTGGTTGGTCAACTGTTCAGACTGAGTTGCAGCGGTCAAGAGCATATGGGAACTTAAGCGTTGGTAAATTTTAGTAAGGTAAAATGAAGTTTTATTATTTAAAAGGATGATAATATCTTTTCACCTACCAGGAATAAACCCTTTTAGTTTACTAAGGGAATACACACCCTAAATTATTAGTTAACAATGTGCATAAATTGCGATAAGTAAATTGTAAAAATGTGAAATAAAGTACAAGATTGATATTTTGCAAAAGGAAAAATTAACACTAACTATATAGCCCGTTAGGATGGATTGTGTGCATGTGTTGATAAATTAAAGCAAGTAAAGTTATAAAAAATCAAACCACAAAAAAATGTAAACCCCCCCCAGGGGGATGGAGTGTGAGCGCTGGGTAGCCCATTTGTTTTTTTTATGGGTTACAATATCCTCTTGAAATAAATGCCTTGGATATTTACAAATATAGATCCAAAGGCATACAAAAATGCTAACACAAGTTTCTGGATGAAGTTAGGATGCTCCAGGAAGCCCCAAATTGGCCTAAAACTTGATTTTTCGCCAAAAAAGTTCCAAAACCTGCTAAAAAATAAAAAAAAATTACAGCGAACAAATTAGTGCTTAAAAATGCCCAAAATCACTTTAAAAGTGATTGGGCGAGCTAGAATAAGATAACTCAAAATGACAAGTCATTTTGAGGATCTTGGATTGCTTTTTAGGGCGGCCAATAAAGCACTTCTAATTTGCTAGATATGGCATTTAAAAGAAGAATTTGTTTTACTAATCTTAAGTATTGAAAGATGAGGAAATTTAATAAACGCAAGTACCGATTATAAAACTAGATCCACTTTAAAAATAATGCTTTGAAAAAATCAGATCTAGTTAAGATGGATGCAAACTGATTGAAATAGCTATTGATTTTCTTTAAGATAAAACTACTTGCAATGAGAATGCATAAATGTAACCAAAGAAAGAGTTTGGAAGAAATTTTGAGGAAGGGAGAGAGGAATAAGAGTGCTCAAGATGAATGTCCGGATATGTGGAATCCAATGGTGGGAAGCGGAGGGGCTATGTCCTTAATTGCTCGAAAAGTAGTAGAGTCAAACAAGATCATCCGCACATTCAAGCTAGGAAACTTGCACAGTTCACAATACTTGCAACAAGGGGATTAAATACGGTACCTCCTACACAAGAGGTTAGAAGAGCTTGAAAATAAACAAATTATACATGCAAATCCTAAATTTCTATGCATAAAACAATAACAAATAAAATCAAACTAAAATTATTTACCCTATGAGCTAATACCAACTTTCATCAAGGCTAGATCAATCACCACAATATGCAAAATTGAAACAATACATAATTACCTCATACACCACTTGATAATGATCATTTACACACGATTGCAACACACCATGTACCTCCAAAGCCTTCTTATTCATTAAAAATATTACAAACAAGCTCATAGCTTGAGCAAAGGTTCCACCCTCTGGCCATTAGGAAGAGTGAGGAAAGACCTTGCTTTTATAGCCAGATGAGAGTGGGGGAGGTGCACTTCCCAAGATATATCCTCTTTGACACTTGGAAAAATGAGTTGATACACTTGGAAAAGGATTGTTGACACATGTGAGAGGTTTGGGGAGGTTAATGACACCTTTGTCCAACCATTTGACACTTTTCAACCTCCACTTGACACCTCTCCAACCACAAATTCGCCTCCCTTTAGATGAGATCCAATATTCAATCAAATCGGTGAAGTGATGCTCCAAAATTTACTTGGATTTGATTTCCAATCATCAGATATATGAATCCGACAAACTTCCTTAATTAGTGGGATCTCAATTTTGACTTTATTATGTATTATTTGGCCATTTATTTGGTCTTTTTGTTCTTTTTCGAGTAAACATTAATTTTGGATATAAATACTCACTCGAAACTTTGGAAAAGTGGGTTTATGGGTTAAATGGGTGTTCTGGCTTAGAAAACAAGCATCCACTTGTCAAATTTAACCCACAAAACATACTTTTATTACTATTAACGCCTAAAAGTCGCACACATGTGACATTTCGGAGATTCATCCAGTAAGGCGTCATCAACATAAAGAATGCATCTCACCACATGCATCCTCAACATATCCAAAACACAACATAAGTCCATAAGTTCCAAGAAACAGTCAAAACAAAGAGTAGTGTGGGTATTACATAGTTGACCCGCGCTATAGCACATGTTACCTGAACAATGCTCGCGCTACACCCACACACCTTTTCCTTTGATAGCCACGCTACTATCAAAATGACAGGACCACTCACTCCCAGCGGCACATTAAAGACTCAATCCTCCCAAAGGATCAGAATTTGACTCCTCACACACTTGGGGGCATTAATCAACCCCCATTTGTGTACCTTGGAACTAGTTCACGAAGGAGGAGAGTTCACATTTGGATTCAGTTATTTGATGGCCACCTCTTGGCCTGTAAAAGGAAGCCATTGGAATGCATTTTATAGAGAGAAAATCATAGCAAGGTTATGCTATTGGATTTGATTCGGAACTTCCTCATAGCCCACCATTTCCTACCATTGTAAGCATTCCCAAGCTCCCTTGCCACCTTCCATCTAGGGGCAAGTGTTTCTCTCCATTGTTCTTCCATCTACTTAGCATTTAGTTTGGACAAGAAAGGCCTCCCTAAGGAATATTGTTGGCTTCCCTTGAATCCCATACCTCCTAGGTGTTGTACAACTATTCCATTGGGCAATACAAGAGTGGTTTAGCATATCTTTGGTTCTTGTTGAAGTTTTCATTCTCCCCCCATCTCTTTTATTTTGTTTTTATCAATATTTTCATGTTTGGATGTGAACTACACTAAGAATATCTTGTAGGATCACTTGGAGGAATACCAAACCACATTAAAAGGGGCTCCAAGGGCTGAGGCCTTGTAGCAACCTAAAAGGATTAGCCCCTTACCAAGTGGAAGAGTACACTTGTGTAAATTTTTCCACAACAGTTCCAATGGTGACCATACTTGTTTTTGTTCATTTCTTATTAAACTAGGTTGTTTTATGCTAAGTAGCTAATTATGGGTATTTGTCACTTGAAGGAGATCAGGTATTCCATGTCTTGCTTCCAGAATTTGGCCACATCACGACCCCATTTATTTTTCCGCAGTCGCGTGGTTCCTGACGTCTTTGCCGCGCTGATAGTGCGGAATCGACCCTGACAGTCACGCACATAGTACATGTTACCAATGTAACACCCGCACTACACCGCTCATCGCACCCACGTGGAAGGTTAGTGTATTATCCGCACTACAACGCATATATTTTGTATTAACCCGAGTGGAAGATTCTGGTTTAGTTGCGCTATTGTTGTTATTTTATTTTTATCTGCATAGCTTAGTTTGGCAGCCCAATTGTTTCTTACTAGTGAACTTAAAAAGGTTAATTCACCCAATTACCTAATGTTTTTAGTATTTAGTGCACCTAGACCAATATTAGGAAGTAAAGAGTACATCTCTCTTGAAACTTACCTAGGTAACCAACTTTGAGGCTTTCAACGGGCCCCATTGTTGTCACTAGTATTCAAGACCATTTCTTGTTTATGAATCAAATCGACATGTTGTTTTTAGTAGTATTGCTAGTGTAGAAAACACTTTTTGCACACAAGCAAGGACCTAAAGACACTTGTCGTCCGAAGTATGCTCTTCACCTCGCACTTCATGTGAGCTTGGTGAATCAGAAAAGGGGTGAGAAGTGTGAAATACCTCTATTGCACACTTTTCTATTAGTTAAAATATTTTGATTTTGTCAAATGAAATGAGCATCTCTTAGACTTAGAAGTACACATTACTTGATATACTCTTTTAGCTTTTTTTTTTTTCAATGTGGTTCACGTACTGGTTGACCGGCATCGCTACGTCCACAGAATAATTTCTGGCGGGCCCACCCGAAGGGGCCATCACACCCTCGGTACATTTTGCGTACCTAACCCCAAGAGTGTCGAGGAGAATGGATCCCGCGACCTCACATGCTGGGAGGCCTAACTACGGGTGCTCGACCGATTGAGCTAACTCTTGGGGCTACTCTTTTAGTTAATCTGCCAATAAAATCATTTTTTTCTTTCATCACATTTGTTTTCTCCACTAGCACACAATAACAGGCATAAAGACTCTTCCAATCCTAGTATGCTCTTCACCCCGCACTTCATGTGAGCTTGGTGAATAAAAAGGGAAGGGATTGTGAAATACCCCTCTTACACTCCATAAGTGAAACATTCAAAACCCATTAAAATCAACATTGTAAGTCTCTTAACCAACTAAAATGCTCCACATGACAAAAAAATATTTTAGTTAGGTAGGATTGATTGGGCTAGGAATTCATTAATTCCCACCAATCTAGTTTCATTAGCAATATTTTGAAACATAGCATTGTTTCCTCATAGGGTACTTACAAAATCTCGTTATAAGCAAGTGTTAAAATAAAACCCAGATCAGAAGCACACTGTGACCAAGGAGGTGAACTTCGAGGTATAGCTTCCCTTCTCTCTCCTACAAGCCACTCAGTATGTTGTAGGGAGACAACATTATACTGTGCAGGATGAACCACTAATCCACACATGACGCAAGGTATCTTAGTGGCCCAACTTAGGATATCACCAAGGAGCAATTGTGAGTGCAATTGACTCCTTAACTTAGATATTTCCTTTGGGAGGTGTTGCCAAGTCTTCTTGATTGGAACAATGGCCCCATTGCCGATAGAACTATCTCTTTGTTACCTCCACTAGTCGATTGGTGAGCGATACCATTATCACCATCAATTGTGCTTTTGGGAGGCCCAGTTACATTTGAGAGGAAGGGCGTTAGGTCTTCTAGGGAATTTACATTTATTTTATTTTTAACTACAAGTTCACTAATTCATAATAAAAAGAACCTACATATGGGAACTCATGAACTAAAACCAACATTGCACATATCACTCACTTATCGCACCATTTTGCATCTGTTGTGGTTGGCACATTTTTGTATTTGTTCAATTGTGTTTAAATTCCACTATCACTCTCATATGACAAAAAGCATTCACCATTGAGGAAAAAAACAATGTCCTAAGACAGTCTCGTAGACTGCAAGGCCTATCCCCTCTCTCGAGGGTTGTTTTTACACCTTCCCCCCATATTACACGCAGAAGGAACTCAAGTCGGGGTCGTCCCTAGGACACATTGATAGGATTGTCTGGTCGAAGCCAAGACTTGCTAGGTGCATTTTCTCCTATCGAAGAAACTATTAATTACACCATTTCTTCCCCCATCGGAAGAGGTACCCCGCTGAATTCTCCCCTTGGAGATCCTTCGGTTCCATTTGACTCATCCTCTCTCATAGGAGGACAACCGTTGTTTACAACACCACCTAGGTCTCCCCCTCGTGGAAATCACATACCACATACAATGGAAAGACCAGTCGTCCCTATTTTACCATTCATGGCTAGTTTAAATCTACTATATTTGGCCAAACAGACCAATGATCCCATCGCTCATGATTCTACATGGTCGACTATTCCCAACAAGCTTCCTTCTGACATTCCCAAATGTGAAGAAAAATAGGGAGACGATCCCACAAACCACGTTTTGTCTTTCCACTTATTGTGTTCATCTAACAACATAGTGGATGAGCCCGCAAGGCTTCGCCTCTTCTAGCGTGCCCTCACCGGAACAACAACAAAGTTGTATGCCAACCTAGAAACTAGAACCCATTCCACATTTGCGATGTTGGACACTGCATTTCTTACGTACTTTCAACTGCCAATCCGACATGATCTAGGCCTTGAAATTTTCACTGTGTTTCATCAAAATACTTCCACCCACATTGCGAACCACATCCATGAGTGGGGTAGATGCTGCACACTATGCAAGATTGAAATACAACCTCCCTTTTTTTTGGATTGGTTTATCAAATCTCTCCATCCTGCCATAGATAAAGATGTTGTAATGTCCCCATTCAAATAATTGCATAGTAGGTCAATTCTATCAATCCTACTAGTTCCCTAGGTTGGATGGATACATTTGGAATTTTAATAAGGGATCTAATAAATGATGTTCAGACATTAGAATGGAATAAATATTTAATAATGGAGATAATTAAATAAATACAAGATAAAATTGAAGTGGCAATGGAGCATGGAGACACATGGAGATTATGGGGCCCACACAAGCTAGAATTTCTGTGCCACATGGCATCCTCCTCTTGCAATTTCGAATCCATGGGAAGCCTAATGTTCTTGGATGGGTTAGAAGGATAATACACTTGGCCATATGCATCATAGGTCGAATTTGGAAGGAAATGTAACTTACATGGGAGAGGAAGAGTCAAATGGGAGCTTCTTGGACACTTGGGCTAGATTCCCTAACATCTATGACATCTATGACACCAATGATGAATATGCTATGAAATTTATGATATATTGCAGACCTAAAGGCTGAAATATGACCATTATGACATGTCAGGCCTAAATATAGCATCCAATAAGGCGCTCATGTGAGTTGGGGAAGCTCAATGGGTCCCTACTCGAATTGGGGGAAGATGGAAGGCTAAAGAAGGGAGGACACATGGAAAATCTTGAGCACACACCCTAATTCGAATTGGCTTGATTTTGTGGATGGATTGGTAACCTTAGAAGGATAAGTATTTTTATAAGATACGGGGATCAACCAAGAGAAGGGATTTTGATCATTTGAGAAAATTGCATTTGTGTAGAGAGAGAGCTAGTGGATGACTAGTTTCTTGCCTTAGCCAATTTTGAGGGTGAAAGATTCCCATCCAAGTTGGTGTTTGGAGAGGCCATTCAGGTATTTAATGGATATTTAATGGAGCCTTTATTTGCAGGTGTAAGCTATAGGGAAGCTCGTGGTTTCTTCTATTGCATCTCATTCACTCAACCATTTCCAGTTTTCATTGCATATTCTTGCTCCTTGAGGGAGGGCGCTTTTGGTGAGCTATTGTACTCTTTGGGAGAGATTATCATGATCCATTTATGATTGTAATAATATTAATATACTATTTTCTTCATATTCAGAAAGTATCAGGTCGAAATACCAAGTGGTTGTATGTAAAAGTGATGATTAATGAGCAAACAATGACCATTTCCACACTATATTGATGTATGCCATTGTAATGTTGATGATTTCGAATGAAAGAATGTTTCTCTGATATATTTATGATGAATGGAATTCCATTGATGAGTATTACAAATTTCATGTTCAACACTTAAGCTTTTGAAGTCATTTTACTCAGTTTATTTGCATTTGGAAGAAATTTGGTGCCATTTCCCCAAGGGTCGAACTAGTGATTTTTTATGTTCTCTGGGAGAATATTAGAACAGAATTAGTAACTGATAAATGGTGCAAATGATACCTAAATAATTTACCTTATACATCCCCTACCTCTGTTCATAATTTCGAGTGGATTTGGAGGCATTGGGAGAGCCATTTTCAGTACTTACCCTGGGGGGATTCGATCCTCAAATTGCTAGTTAAATTGGAGAAGTCAAGTTTGAAGAAGTCTTTGGAGGGTCATAAATCATCCTTGAAGATCATATTCAAGTATTAATATCAGTCATATACCCTCACAGAATATTAGGGAGCATTTGGGTCAATTTGGAGACCTAGACATCAAAACTAGTCAAAGGTCGAAATAGGGAAAAAAGTGAAAAATTGGTCATTTTAAATAAATTTCTTAAAATGACCATTACAGATGTCACCATCTCCATGCCAAAAATTGAGGAAGAGTCCATTATGAAAGAACAACATTTCAACCTCATATATGCACAATCCAACTACCTTTAAACAATTCTCCCTGATTCCCCTCGACATCGGCTGTTGGATCCTACACCTTCGGGCTTGTCACATTCGATGATTGGGATTGTTGAGTCCATTTCCCATCTAGGAAAGGATCCTCCTACCACATCGGTGCCATTCAACATGGTTTTGTATTACCCATCCATGCCACCTACGTTGGTACCCCCTACACCAGTACCAACACCATTAGTTGGTCAATTAAAGTATGGACCATCTAGTCCTACCTACCCAAACGTTATCCAAGCGACGACGGTTCCGAAACCGCCAATGGCACAAGTCGTTCCTACGTCCACCTCTTATGGAACACAAACTGCATTTATCCCACCACCAGGATATAACCCGTATTATCCATTCCCATGCCCAACTGGTCAGCAACCAGCCTCCCACATCGAGGTTAACTTAGTTCAACCTTCTTATGTTCAACAAACACAACAATTCAAGCAACTGAACGCCGCAAATCCCTAGAGTCCACAAAATCATGGAAAATAAAGGTAATAACAAACCAAATCAGCAGCGGGGGAAAGGGGGCTCCCCCTCCTCAACAAAACCAATATGGGTGATCCAAATAAAGGGACTAAACCCCCCCCAAACAAGGGAATAATCCCCCCTGGAGAACCAATTATTGATGCTCCATTTGTGGCAATTATGGTCATTACAAACATCATTGTCCTCTTATCCTCGACTTCCAATAGTTAGAGGAAGCCAAAAAGAAGATGATGGAGAACCCTCCTTGGGCAGAGAATTATCCCCAACCACAAACTGCCATGTTACAACAACCCTATGCCAATCAAGAGGTAGTGACACAACAACAAGACCCTCGCCCACCAGGTGATGGCTCTTTTCAAAATATCTATACATTAGACGTAAAACTTCAGACGCGAGCCATAGGTTATGACGGGCCTCCCACTCCCCAAGCGGAAGACGTTCCTATCCCCTTGGGGGGTCCTCTACAGATACCATGCCCAAATACCGAAAAAAACCCATGGATTATGAAAGTTCCACCTCGACATACCCCTAATAACCCTCACATGAAATCCGCCCACAATTACAATATTGTGGATGACTTGGCTCAATTCCCAATGGCTATGTTCACATTAGAGGTGTTACAGTCTTCCCCAACACAGCAGAAGGAATTACTCAACGCACTTCGTGCAGTCGATCCATCTGATTCGCACCTTATGGCCTTTGATCTCAACAAAGGAGATCCACGAATATAATGGTCAGTCGCATTTAAAGTTCCAATGACTGTAAATAACATCATGATTCACCAATGTATCATCGATTAAGGCGCATCCACTTGCGTTATGTCCGTAAAATTATAGAAACGATTAGGATCTCCTGAGCTGGTCCACTCGTCTATTGGTCTTCGCACGTATGATGGGAGACCATCCCAACCAAGAGGATTGTACCAAAATGTCCCCATCGAGCTGGGGGGAAATATGGTTATGATCGATATCAAAGTAGTCGATGTAGAACTCAACTACAACATCCTCTTGGGGTGTAGTTACATGTATGCCATGAAGGTGTTTTCCTCCTCATTCTTTTGTATCATGATGTTTCCCTTAAATGGGAAGGTAGTTACCCTATACCAGCTTAACTACTATGACCCTAATACCACAAGCAACCCTGACAATGTCCTACCAACTGTATTGGGCGATGATCAACCATATGTTGACATTGCATCAAATCGACATGTTTAAGCACATATCACTCACTTATCGCACCATTTTGCGTCTGTTGTGGTTGGCATATTTTTGCATTTGCTCAATTGTGTTTAAATTCCATTATCAATCTCATCTGACACAAATCCTTCACCATTGAGGAACAAAACAACATCCTAAGACAGTCTCATAGACTACAAGGCCTATCCCCTCTCTCGAGGGGTGTTTTTACACCTTCCCCCGTATTACACGTGGAAGGAAATCAAGTCGGGATCATTCCCAAGCCACATTGACAGGATCATCTGGTTGAGGCCAAGCCTTTCTATGGGAATTTTATCCTCTCGGAGAAACTATTAATTACACCACTTCTTCCCCCATCGGAAGAGGTACCCCGTTGGATTCTCCCCTTGGATATCCCTCAGTTCTATTTGAACCATCCTCTGTCATAGGAGGACAACCATTGTTTACAACACCACCTGGGTCTCCCCCTCGTGGAAATCAAATCCCACATACAATGGAAATACCAGTTGTCCCTATTTTTATACCATTCATGGCTAGTTTAAATCTACCAGATTTGGCCAAATTGGCTAATGATCCCATTGCTCATGATGCAACATGGCTGACTATGCCCGACAAGCTTCCTTCCGGAATTCCTAAATTTGAAGGAAAACAGGGAGATGATCCTGCCAACCATGTTATGTCTTTCCACTTATGGTGTTCATCTAACAACATAGTGGATGACCCCATGAGGCTTCACCTCTTCCATCGTACCCTCACTGGAACAACAACAAAGTGGTATGTCAACCTAGAAAGTGGAACCCATTCCACATTTGCGACGTTGGCCACCGCATTTCTTACGTACTTTAAACTGCCAATCTGACATGATCCACGCCTCAAAATTCTCATTGAGTTTCATCAAAATACTTCCACCCACATCGCGGACCACATCCACGAGTGGTGTAGACGCTACACACTTTTGCAAGATCGAAATAAAACATCCCTTTTTGTTGGATTGGTTTATCAAATCTCTCCAGCCCTCCATAGCTAAAGATGTTGACTCCTCCTTGCCATAAAGCGAGGAAGAGGCCATTCTGAAAGCACAACATTTCAACTTCATATATGCACAATCTGGCTACCTTTACACAATTCTCCCTGATGCCCCTCGTCATCGGTTATTGGATCCTACACCTTCGGGCTCGTCACATTCGGCAGATGGGATTATTGGGTCCATTTCCCATTTAGGAAAGGATCCTCCTACCACATTGGTTCCATTCAACATGGTTCTGTATTACCCATTCATTCCACCTGCATCGATACCCCCTACACCGATACCAACACCATCAGTTGGTCAATTACAGTACGGACCATATAGTCGTATCTACCCAAACGTTGTCCAAGTGATGACGGTTCCCACACTGCCAATGGACCAAGTTGTTCTTACGTCCACCTCTTATGGAATGCAAACCACATTTATCCCACCACCAGGATATAACCCATATTATCCATTCCCATTCCCAAATAGTCAGCAACTAGCCCCCCACAGGGGGGTTAACTTAGTTCAACCTTCTTATGTTCAAAAAATTCAATAATTCAAGAAATTGAATGCCACAAATCCACATAATCCATAGAATCGGGGCAAAAATAAAGTTAAGAACAAACCAAATCAGCAACCGGGGCAAGGGCAATCCCCCTCCTCAGCAAAACCAGAATACGGGTGATCCAAATATAGGGACTAACAATCCCCCCCTGAGAACCAATTATTGATGCTCCATTTGTGGCGATTATGGTCATTACACACATCATTGTCCTCTTATCCTCAACTGCCAACAGTTAGTGGAAGCCAAAAAGAAGACGATGGCGAACCCTCCTCGGGCAGAGAATTCTCCCCAAGCAAAAACCTCCATGTTACAACAACCCTTTGCCAATACATGAGTAGTGACACAACAACAAGACCCTCTCCCACCAAGTGATGGCTCTTTTCAAAATATCTATACACTAGACGTAAACCTTCAAAAGCGAGCCAGAGGTTATGACGGGCCTCCCACCCCCCAAGCGGAAGATGTTCCTATCCCCTTGGGGAGTCCTCTACAGATACCACGCCCGATTACTGAACAAATCCTACAGATTCTGAAAGTTCCACTTCGGAATACCGCTAATAACCCTCACATGAAATCCTCCCACAATTACAATATTGTGGATGACTTGGCTCAATTCCTTGCGGTTATGTCCACATTAGAGGTTTTACAGTCTTTCACAACACAACAAAATGAATTACTCAATGCACTTGGTGCGGTCGATGTTACAGAGAAAACTTCCTATGGCTTGGGGTAGACCACAATAGACAGGTGACTACCAGAAAATGACTCAATTCCCAATGCAATGCTATATAAATGACAATGCTAAGATAATGGAGAAAAGACCAACCTTCAACCGGATGTTCGAAGTAGATCCCCGTTGAGCTTTCAACTTCTACACTTGAACTTGCAGATTAGTCTCAACAACAAGTACAAGCAAGTTCATATAACATGTGAAAGACATTAGCATAATCAATAGCACTATCCATGATATTATAAGAAAATATAACCCAATGTAATTTAACAATATTCACAACATCAATTGGACGAGAAAATGAGTATTTCCATTAATGAATAATAAGAAGTACAATATACAACCTCTTGCTGACAACCGATATGAACCAAGAACTGGGTCTCTCCACTTGTGCCTCAACCACTTCAATCCCCCATGCAATGACAAACTCAAACTATGAAAGGAGTTTGGTAGGTGAACATAAGGAGTTCACAACAACAAGAATCAATGAGTGTAGACTCAAATCACGGAAAAAATCCACTAGAGTTATCTTGCTCTCTCTTTCTCCTCCCTTCCATACACCATAAGAGCTCAATATATAGCCTTCCAAAGGTAAGTGAAAGGACACATCGAGGCGTTTCAGGGTATATGGAGGGCCAAAGGTCACCCTAAGACCGCTTTTTGGGAGTAAAAAGTATTTTTAATGATTTTTACCATTTTACTTGGTACCCGCGGGCTATGGTGGAACATCCTGCGTGTACGCGGGCTATAGTGAAACAGCTCGTGGATAGGAAAAAAAATAGGGAAAATTAAGTTCCTGAAGGGAAGATCATGAATCTGAGTCAAACTGTTGATGTATATGTAACTTTAGAATGTATTTCACATATATGTATATTGTATTCCTATAGAGATGTTATTATTCCTCTATACGGAAGTGTCGTCATTTATATTGTAAGTGTCTTAACTTATACTTGATGGGTTATTAGACCACCTTGTTGGGGTCGGCCCTGTATAAGTCATGTGGGTCAAAGGGTTATTAGACCACCCTATTGGGGGTCGTCCATGTGGGTCAAAGGGTTATTAGACCACCCTAGTGGGGGTCGGCCCAGTCAGCATTATGTTAAGTGGTTAAGTTGAGGCCGACCTAGTTGAGTAAAGGTCAAGTCAAGTTAGTGTATAAATAAAGAGTGTGTCTCTCTCATTTTACACATTCTATTCTCTCACTCACACTTGGGAGAGTGGCGCACTTGTGGAGGAGGAGGCTCTGCTGCTAGGAGAATTATATCTCTTGTATTCTGGTTGTATCATTGCTCTATCTATCTCTGAGGAAGTTATTGGGGTTTTTCACCTTTATGGTTTTCCCCAAGTAAACTCTGTGTCTCTTGTGTGCTTGCATTATTGTGTCCATGATTGATATGCTGTAGATTTGTTGTACATGTTGTTCTCTCAGTTAAGATCCTAGATCAGATTGAAGTAAATTCTGAAAATTTATCATGGTATCAGAGCTAGCCTGAAAGAAGGCATGATGTGGCATGTATGACACTTGTAGCACTTACGATGCTAGGGCTTGATATAGCAAAAACCAGTCATCGTAGAACTTTCGCTATAAATCCGTTTTGGAAAAGTTTTCGGATCTGAAAATTTTACAGGTCGAATATCAGATCCCCATGTACCTTATGTCCAAAGGAAAACCTCTAATTCGTTGTACTTTGTGATTTATGATCTGTACAATATAGGGTTTCTGCCTCTTCTAGATCTAAGTCAAAATCAGGTGACCTTAGGAAAAAGGTCATAACTTGGGCTAGGAAGCTCCAAATGAAATTTCGTAAAAAGTGACAAGTAGTACACAGACTGTACAATCTCAGAACAATTTTTTAGAGGCCGAAGTTGAACCAGTGACACGTGGCATGCTGTACAATTTCGCTCTCCTGTATTATCCCATATACAGGTCACGTTGCGACACTTGGCATAACTCTCTCTCAGAGAATCCAATTGAGGTCAGACCTATTGGGATAGAAAGATAACAGGTCAGGATATATCAGAATTTTGTTTCAGAGGCTGAAGTTGAACCAGTGACACGTGGAACACCGTACAAGTTCTCTCTCATGTATTATCCCATAAACAGGTCACGTTGCGACACTTGGCATAACTCTCTCTCAGAGAATCCAATTGAGGTCAGACCTATCGGGATGGAAAGATAACAGGTCGGGATATCTTAGGAAAAATTTTCAGACCTTGTGGATCGAAAAGTTCGGAGTTACACCAAGAAAGACAAATCATGTTCTACTTCAAGAACATATGATCATGGTGACATGAAGACAAAGATTCATCCATTGTCATGGATCGCATAGAAGATCTACTTACGAGGTATGTATAAATTGGTTCTACAATGGTTAACTTATGAGACATGCAGGTTACTAGCACAAGTCACTGAAGAGAACCAATAGACATTATGCTGGTATGTTAGACATAACTAGCTAGCATGCTAATCCAGGTATGTTTTTCCTATATCAAGCTAGAATCCTACCTTGTGTTAGGATCTTATACTGTTTCGTTGTTGATAATTATTATTCATGAAGTCATAGGTTTGAATAGTCATGGTTATGTGCATATTATGTTTCTTACCATAATTGATGATATGACTAACCAGAAGAATCATGAAGGTATAGGTTTGAGTAATCACGGGTTTTATGCATATTATATCTCTTATCTTGATTGATGATTTAACTAACCATAAGAGTTCTATGATCAAATAAGAATATGCATGAGTAAAAGAAGACTTCCCTGGAACCTTGAATACTAATGCTTATTATTTCTGTTTGAAATGATCATGACTATACATGCTTAAGATTATTGTGTTTTGATAGTATTAAGATTATACTAATAAATGTTTGATTATGTATGAGTCCTCAAGGATAACACAATGATGATACTAACAAGCATGCATAGGGATCGAGAATGAATATAAGTTCAAGAATAGGTAATCCAGGAAGCAAAGATCAAGAGGGAGCACACTCCAGTAGTTTCTGCAAGGATGCAGATATTCAGAGGGAGTTGACCACTTCTCACAATCCACATCAGAATGGAGTTGCAGAAAAAGAAGCAAAGACTGAGAGGGAGTCAACCCAACAATAAAAAAAAGATAAGTATTTTTATTATCATTTCTTGCATATTTGTTTGTTTAAATAAAATTGTTCAATGATGTATATGCTCATGTTCCTAGACTTAGGATATGTATTATGCATATTAGAATGATTGCATTAATGAACAGTATACTACTAATATGCATGTGACGGGTAAGTGGCCTATGGCACTGTACAACATTCTAGTGCTACTTATCTAGAATGAAACCTCTTTGCTGACATGTTGGGAGTAGTGCAAACTCTTAACAATGTTCTGGTAGAGACTGGAAGGCATCTAGAAAGTGGTGGAACATGGATGAATGTTGTATTGAAGCATTGGCTAAGATAATTGCATGACTGTATGACATATTTCTTTATGTGTAAGAATTTGTCTGAAAATTATGAGATGTTTCTAATCATGCAATTTAAATTGTTTTGTAGGAAAGACCGTATACCCTCACCTACAAAAGAAGGACTACAACATTTGTTCAAGCAACAAAATTATCTATTGAAGATATTGAAGTTCCCAGGATATGGGAAGAATGCCATGATCTGTCGATCATGAAGAATGATGTTTGGGATGCGGTCCCAAGAGCTGAAGGGAAGTCTGTTGTGACTTCCAAATGGAACTATCAGATCAAGCATGTTGCAGATGGCAGCATAGAGAAATATATAAGTGATGAAATAGAAGATACACCAGATGGATTTCAAGACAACTTTCTTCAATGGTGTAGTCATATATGTGTGCAGAACTTGGGGATAATGCACTATTTGTTTTTGGCATGGAGGTATGGCAGAGTGCAGATGGAATCTTCCTTGGACAAGGGAAGTATGCAGTAGAGATCCTGAAGAGGTTCGGGATGATGGACTGCAAGGCTATGGACACACCTATGGCATCGAACCTGAAGCTTCTGTGTGATGCTCCATCTGATCCGGTTGATTATGGGCTCAAGTACGATGCGAATCAAAAGTTTAACCTATAGGGTTATGTTGATTCAGATTGGGCATGCAGTGCTACAGATAGGAAGAGCACTTCTGGGTGCTGCTTCAGTATGGGATCAGGTGTGATCTCTTGGTTTAGCAGGAAGCAGTCCTGCGTAGCACTGAGTACAGCTGAAGCAGAGTATGTTGTGATGGATGAGCAGGTTGCAGATGTATTGACCAAGCCGTTGGCCAGAGTACAGTTTGAGTACTTCAGAGAGAGGCTTGGTGCACTTTAGATCAAGGTTCCTTCCAAAGGGAAGTGATGAGTCCGGAAGATGCAGATGCACATGAGATTTTCTGACATGGTTGATATGTTCTCCCTTGGTCGTGATGTAATTACTGAGCCATTTTTCACATGGTGGTAGATGTGTTCTCCCATGGTGAAAAAGTAAGGGTTGGAGCCTTCCCTGAATGGTGGTAGATGTGTTCTCCCATGTCGGTGGTGTAAGTGCTGGATGATGTGCATTTGGGCTGTGCTTCGTGGACAATGAGATGATCTGAAGAGGACGATGCTATGATGATCATGGATGATGAGCATCAGGACGATGCTCCAGTTACTACTCTGTTTATGTATATGCATCATGTTGGATGCTTGATATGATCAGTTGAATCATTTATGTATGTATTCATCATGTTGGATGCTGGATATGATCAGTTGGATCATTTATATATATGTACACATCATGTTAGATGCTGGATATGATCGATTGGATCATTTGTATGTATTTTGTATATGCATCATGTTGGATGCTTGGACCATGTATCTGTATATGTATCAGGTGGATACATTGTATGATCAAGTAGATCATGTATGTTGATATATATCAGGTATGATTAGGTAGATCATGTATGTTGATGGATACATTGTGTGGATCATGTATCTATGTATCAGGTGGATACACTGCGTATGATGATATGTATCAGGTAGATGCATTGTATGATCAGGATGATCATGGATGACGAGCTTCAGGATGTTGCTCCAGATGACATGCAACCGGATGTTGCAGTGATGATGATCAGGATGATCATGTGTACATCAGGATGATGTATGGTGAGTATCAGGTTGATACTTTGTGGCCGTGGAACAGGTTGTGCAGATAAGTATGTAATTTGTGCCCTGGGAGATTTGCAGATAGTCTTTCGAGGTTTTTCCTATGGCATGTAATTTGTACCCTGGGATATCTGGCAAATTCTCTTTCGAGGTTTTGCTTGGGAGGACATATAATTTGTGCCCTAGGAGATCTGCAGATAGTCTTTCGAGGTTTTTCCTATGGCATGTAATTTGTGCCCTGGGATATCTGGCAGATGCTCTTTCGAGGTTTTGTCCTATGGCATGTAATTTGTGTCCTGGGAGATCCGATAGGTTGAGCCGTGTGCTCGTAATCAGTCCTAGGATGCTCTTTCGAGGTTTTTCCATGACCACATGTAATTTGTGCCCTGGGAGATCCAATAGGTTGAGCCTTGTGCTCGTAATCAGTCCTAGGATGCTCTTTCGAGGTTTTGTGGTGACCAAATGTAATTTGTGCCCTGGGAGATCCGATAGGTTGAGCCTTGTGCTCGTAATCAGTCCTGGGATTCTCTTTCAAGGTTTTGTGGTGGGGTCACATGTAATAAGTCCTGGAGATCTGGACAGGATGAAAAAGGCCTCAGATGCTCTTTAGGGTTCTTGCTAGTCAAGAGATTCTTTTAAGGTTTTGTGACACACGTAATAAGTCCTGAGATTTCCAAAGTATGGCCAGTGATGACGAAGACCTACAGGTGGTGGGCCTACATCCAATATGAAAAAAGACTGGCTCTGTAGAACTTCCTATGACGAGTAGATTCAGAGATTGATTGAGATAGCAGCAGCAGTGACGATGATCCAGAGAAGATGACTTGTGCTAGAAGACTTGTGTCGAGAAATACCTTCCTAGTTAAGAGGGAGTGTTGATGTATATGTAACTTCGGAATGTATTTCACATATATGTATATTGTATTCCTATAGAGATGTTATTATTCCTCTATACGGAAGTGTCGTCATTTATATTGTAAGTGTCTTAACTTATACTTGATGGGTTATTAGACCACCTTGTTGGGGTCGGCTCTGTATAAGTCATGTGGGTTAAAGGGTTATTAGACCACCCTATTGGGGGTCGGCCATGTGGGTCAAAGGGTTATTAGACCACCCTAGTGGGGGTCGGCCCAATCAGCATTATGTTAAGTGGTTAAGTTGAGGCTGACCTAGTTGAGTAAAGGTCAAGTCAATTTAGTGTATAAATAGAGAGTGTGTCTCTCTCATTTTACACATTCTATTCTCTCACTCACACTTGGGAGAGTGGTGCACTTGTGGAGGAGGAGGCTCTGCTGCTAGGAGAAGACTATCTCTTGTATTCTGGTTGTATCATTGCTCTATCTATCTCTGAGGAAGTTATTGGGGTTTTTCACCTTTATGGTTTTCCCCAAGTAAACTCTGTGTCTCTTGTGTGCTTGCATTATTGTGTCCATGATTGATATGCTATAGATTTTTTGTACATGTTGTTCTCTCAGTCAAGATCCTAGATCAGATTGAAGTAAATTCTGAAAATTTATCACAAACAATGGATGTTGAAGGCCAAAAACTGTTGATGCTCACAAGGTGGAAAATTACGCTGTAACGGATGCCCCCTAATGTGTGAGGCCAGAGAATGGTTCTACGATGGTAAAAATACATTATAAATCTCAAAAGTGGAGTGATGGAGACACAACTGGAAGGAATAGCTCACTCGTCATAATACAATAATATCTCTGAATACATGTCGGTATAGTACAACAATCTAATACAATGGCCATGAATAGGCAGTACATAATGAATACATGTCATAGGTGATCATAGCCATAACCATCTACAGTAAGAGATGCTCTCCTGCTGAAAGGAAACAACTGGTGCACACTGCTGATGTCTAAGAGGTGATATCTCAAAAGTACAGTCACGATCTGTTGATGTATATGTAACTTCGGAATGTATTTCACCTATGTATATTGTAATCCTATAGTGACGGTATTATTCCTCTATACGAAAGTGTCGTCATTTGTATTGACAAGTGTCGCAAGTATTGTAACTTGCTGTGATGGGTTATTAGACCACCAAGTGTGGGGTCGGCCCTGATTGATGTAACCATGGGTTATTAGACTGAGTTAGACAAGTCGGCCCTGCTAGGTTATTAGGCAAGTCAGGTCATGTATAAATAGAGTGCGGGAGGCACTCTATTTGATCACTTCATTATTCACTCCTACATCAGTCGAAAAGTGGCACACTAGTTGAGGAGGAGGAGTAGCTACGAGTAGAAGACTATCTCTTGTACTTTGGTTGTATCATTGCTCTTTCTATCTCTGAGGAAGTTGTGGGGTTTTTCACCTTTATGGTTTTCCCCAGTGAAACTCTGTGTGTCTATTGTCTCATGTGATTGATATGCATTGGTATACTTGTTATGTTGTACATGTTATTCTCTCAGTAAAGATCCTAGAGTATATTCAATTAATGCTCAAAATCTAACATGGTATCAGAGCTAACTTGAGAAGAAGACACTGTACAGTTGTGGAAAATAGGGTTTCTTGTTTATTTGGTTTCTCTCCACAGATTTTGGAAAAGAAGCAAGGTATATTGACTCTACTCATCAAGGAGAATATTTCTGTCCAATCAAAATTCAATTCTGGGCACTTTCATTTTTGGCCCTAAAAATTAGGGTTTCCACAAAAATAGGAATTTTTTAAATCTGAGGACATAGCTGGAAGCTCCTTGGAAAAATCGAAGTTTGGAGCTTTGGATCGAGATTTTTGGTTGGGTGAAGCTCCAGGAAACTCAAACACTAATTCAGGGTCCTCCTGGTGAATCTGGGAAGACTAAAAGGCATTTCTGAAGGGTGAAACTTTGCAGATTTCAAATTCTGAATACACTAGGCTGATCAGCTCATCAAGGCGCATCTTTCTATCTTTTCATAAAGTTGAAATTTACATTTTGAATTTTTAGGGTTTCTTTGACAAACCCTAATCCGACACCAGATCCAGATTTCTGCAAATCAAGTGGTAAGACCTAAATCTTTTCTATTTTCATTTGAAGTACTCTTTAAGATGTCTCACCACACCAATCTTGAGGATAAGCTTGAAGGGGCTGATAACTTCCGAGCATGGAAGTATAGGATTTGGTTAATCCTAGAAGAAAATGAGTTGGACACTTACATAAGTGAAGAGGTCCCTATCCCAGAGGAAGAAGAGGCTAAGGCCTTACACAAGAAGAAATTGGTCAAGGAAAAGAGGATCATTGCTGATTCTATCAAAGACCATCTCATACCAAAAGTGTCATTTCTAAAGACACGAAAGGAGATGTTTGATTCTTTGACCAAGCTATTTGAAGGGAAGAACATAAATCGGAAGATGACCTTGAGGAATCAATTGAAGAATATCAAGATCCAGAATGCGGAAACTATGCAGTCTTATTTCTCAAGGGTCTCCCAGATAAAAGAACAACTTGAAGCTTTGGGAGAAGATATAGAGAATGGATAAGTGGTAATGACCACTCTTAATGGCTTTCCTAGGTCATGGGATTCCTTCATCCAAGGAATTTGTGCTAGGAGGAAACTTATCACCTTCAGTAGGTTGTGGGAAGAATGATCACAAGAAGAAGCTCGAATTGTAGCTCGAGAAGAGAAGATGGGGAATGAAGACCAAGCTCTCATAGCACATTCCAAGAAGTATGATGATAAGAAGGGACATCACCATAGTAAGAAAGAAAATAACCACCATCAGAACCAGAGGGGTGGCTTCAGATCTCGAAGAAACACATCCAATGATCGATGCTTCACATGTGATGAAAAGGGGCATTATGCCAGGGATTGTCCCATAAACAACAAAGATGGCTCCCACAAGAAAACGAAGAACATCAAAAGAAAACATCATGCTCATGCTGCAGAGGATGATGAACCTCCCAGGAAGAGGGCTAGGGAAGAAAGTGAAGATTCTTCAAGTGATGAAGAGTATGTTTTAATTTCTGCCCTCACTGGTACCATTACTCATGGAAGTAATGATTGGCTTATAGATAGTGGGGCTTCCAAACACATGACAGGATTCAAGGAATCCTTTATGAATCTATCTGAACATGAATCACCCCACAAGGTGAAACTTGGGGATGACTACCAGTATCCCATAAAAGGAAGTGGTGAAGCCTCTTATAAGCTAGACTCTGGAAAGTCTATGAAGATGAAAGATGTACTATATGTTCCAGGTCTCAAGAAGAATCTACTCTCCATATCTGCATTAGATGCAAAAGGCATGAGGGTTTCATTTGTAGATGGCCAAGTCCTAATGTGGCCAAAGGGTAAGGCTATAGATGATGCAGTGGTGATTGGAGAGCAAGAGGGAGGATTATACAAATTTAAGGGCCAACCAGAACAAGCCTTGGTCCATGATTCAGTAGAGCCAAGTGAACTTTGGCATAGAAGGCTTGCACAAATTCACTATAGGGCACTTCCAATTGCAAGCAAAGCTGTAGAAGGTCTTCCTGAAATCCAGACAAAACATGAAGGCATTTGCAAAGGCTGTGCAAAGGGGAAGAACACAAAGAACATTTCCAAGCAGTGAAAGCAAGGAAAAAGGAATCTTGGAAATCATCCACTCCGATGTATGTGGTCCGATGTCATCCAGTTCTCTGAGTGGGTATGTATACTATGTTTCCTTCATTGATGATTTCTCTAGAAAGACTTGGGTTTACTTCTTGAAGAACAAGGATGAAGTGTTTGAAAAATTCAAGGAATTCAAAGCCTTGATAGAAAACCAAACTGATATGAAGATTAAGATCTTCAGATCTGACAATGGCGGAGAATTCACTTCAGGAGACTTCAAGAAGCTATGCAGTTATTCAGGGATTAAGAGGGAGTTGACTACTCCTTACAATCCACAACAGAATGGGGTTACCGAAAGAAAGAATAGAACAATCATGGAAGCAGCTAGGGCAATGCTTCATGACCAAGATCTACCTATGCACTTATGCGCTGAAGCAGCCAGGACAGTTGTATATGTGCAGAACAGAACACCCCATAATATACTTGTCAAAAAAACACCAGAAGAAGTGTTCACTGGTAAGAAACCAGAAGTTAGCCATCTCAGAATATTTGGTTGTCCAGTATACACTCACATCCCAAAAGAAAAGAGGAAAAAGTTAGACCCTTCAGGAAAGAAGGGCATATTCGTGGGTTACAATGAAAGCTCAAAGGCTTACAGAATCTACTTCCCAGGATTCAAGAAGATTGATATCAGTAGGGATGTAACATTTGATGAAAGCTCAACATACATCAAATCAAGGAAAACACCAGTTGAAGATAATGAAGAACCCAGAATATCCAGAATTCAAGACACCACCATGAATGAAGCAGTTCCTGAAGAATATCATGAAATAGAAGATCCAAAACAACCTGTAGATCCACCCCGTGAGAAGAACTCTCACTAGAGGAAACCAGCATGGGCTAGAGAGCTCATCCAATATGCATAAAGGTTTGGCATTCTATAAGAGGAACACATAGAAAGGAAAAGGACAAGATCACATTACAGCTATGTTTCCTTACTCTGTGACATAATGAACAAAGAACCTTCCAGTTATGAAGAAGCAACAGAAAAGAAAGAATGGAAGGATTCCATGGTTGAGGAATACCAGTCGATCATGAAGAATGATGTTTGGGATGTGGTTCCAAGACCAGATGGGAAGTATGTGGTGACCTCCAAATGGATCTATAAGATCAAGCATGCTGCAGACGGTAGCATAGATAAATATAAAGAAAAGTTTTTAGCTCGTGGCTTCTCCCATAAAGAAGGGATTGATTATGAAGAGACTTTTGCTCCTGTGACCAGATACACTTCTATTAGATCAGTACTTTCTCTAGCTGCAGTAATGAAATGGAAGGTACACCAGATGGATGTCAAGACAACCTTCTTGAATGGTGTAGTTGAGGAGGAAGTGTATGTGGAGTAGCCACTCGGGTTTGAGACACATGACAGAGGGACTGATGTGTGCAAACTGAAGAAAGCCCTGTATGGTTTGAAACATGCACTCAAGACCTGGTATGGCAGGATAGATGGATTTCTATCTAGTTTGGGCTTTACTAAGAGTAAAGCGGATTCCAACCTTTATTACAAGGTTGAGGAAGGCAATCCAGTAATACTACTCTTGTATGTGGATGACTTGTTTTTGACAGGTGAGGATGGATTGATTGCCGATACGAAGAGGAAGCTGGCTGCCAAGTTCGAGATGAAGGAATTGGGTATGATGCACTACTTTCTTGGTATGGAGGTGTGGCAGAATGCAGATGGAATCTTCCTTGGACAAGGGAAGTATACAGTAGAGATCCTGAAGAGGTTTGGGATGATGGACTGCAAGGCCATGGCCAAACCTATGGCATCGAACCTGAAGCTTCTGTGTGATGCTTCATCTGAGCCGGTTGATGCTACGGTGTATTGTTAGATGATTGGGTCCTTGATGTACCTGACGAACATAAGACCAGATATTTGCTTTGTGATGAACACCTTGAGCCAGTTCCTGACAGATCCTAGAGGTGTTCACCTGGTTGCTGTAAAGCATATTTTGAGGTACCTGAAGGGTACGGTTGATTCTGGTCTCAAGTATGATGTGAATCAAAATTTTAACCTGGAGGGTTATGTTGATTCAGATTGGGCAGGCAGTGCTACAGATAGGAAGAGCACTTATGGGTGCTGCTTCAGTATGGGATCTGGTGTGATCTCTTGGTTAGCAGGAAGCAGTCCTGTGTGGCACTAAGTACAGCCGAAGCAGAGTATGTTGCAGCTTGTTCGGCTAGTTGTGAGGCAGTATGGCTTAGGAAGCTACTGTTTGAGTTATTTGATCTCCCATTGGATGCTACATGTATCTTCTGTGATAACCAGAGTTGTGTGAAGTTATCTGAGAACCCATTGTTCCATGATAGGTCGAAGCATATTGAGATCAAATATCACTATATCAGGGATATGGTGCAGAGAGGAGCAGTGAAGCTCCTGTATGTTGCGACGGACGAGCATATAGCCGATGTGTTGACCAAGCCGTTGGCTAGAGTGAAGTTTGAATACTTCAGAGAAAGACTTGGTGTACTTCAGATCGAGATTCCCTCCAAAGGGAAGTGATGAGTCCGGAGACACAGATGCACATGAGACATTCTCACATAGTGGTAGGTATGGTCCTCCTATGGTGAGATGTAAGGGTTGGGGCCATTCTCACATGGTGGTAGGTATGGTCCTCCCATGGTGCAGATGTAAGGGCTGGGCCATTCTCACATGGTGGTAGGTATGGTCCTCCCATGGTGATATGTAAGGGTTGTTGGGATTTTCCGACATGATGGTAGGTAGTTCCTTCCATGGTGACATGGTGATAGGAGAGTCCTCTCATGGTCGTTGATGTAATTTCCAGGCTTTTCCAACATGATGGTAGGTAGTTCCTTCCATGGTGACATGGTGATAGGATATTCCTCTCATGGTCGTTGATATAAATTCCGTGCCTTTCTGACATGATGGTAGGTAGGTCCTCCCATGGAGACATGGTGTTAGGTAAGTCCTCTCATGGTCGTGATGTAAGTGCTGAGCCATTCCTGGATGGTGGTAGGTAGGTCCTCCCATGCCGGTGTATATAAGGGTTGTGTGAGGTGCATTTGGATTGTGCTCCGTGGACGATGACGATGATCTGAAGATGATGAGGTGACAGTATGGTACATAGGTTTTGTAGAGGCATGTAATTGGTCCTGAGATTCTCTTGCAGGTTTTGCAGAGGCAATGTAATCAGTCCTAGGAGATCTTGTAGGTTTTGCAGAGGCAGTGTAATCAGTCCTGAGGTGTACTTACTTGAGGGCTTGCTCGCAGAGATGATGAAGACCTACATGGAGGCTAGGCCTACATCCAACATGAAAAAGGGCTGGCTCTGTAGAACTTGCTATGACGAGTAGATTGGAGATTGATTGAGATAGCAGCAGCAGTGACAACGACGATGATTCGATGATGATGATCCAGTGATGATGATCAAGAGAAGAAGACTTGTGCTAGCAGATCTGTGTCGAGAAATACCTTCCTAGTTAAGAGGTAGTGTTGATGTATATGTAACTTCGGAATGTATTTCACCTATGCATATTATACTCCTATAGAGATGGTATTATTCCTCTATACGGAAGTGTCGTCATTTGTATTGACAAGTGTCGCAAGTATTATAACTTGCTGTGATGGGTTATTAGACCACCAAGTGTGGGGTCGGCCCTGAGTGATGTAACCATGGGTTATTAGATTGAGTTAGACAAGTCAGCCCTGCTAGGTTATTAGGAAAGTCAGGTAATGTATAAATAGAGTGCGGAAGGCACTCTATTTGATCACTTCATTATTCACTCCTACATCACTCGGAAAGTGGCACACTAGTTGAGGAGGAGGAGTAGCTGCTAGTAGAAGACTATCTCTTGTACTTTGGTTGTATCATTTCTCTTTCTATCTCTGAGGAAGTTGTGGGGTTTTTCACCTTTATGGTTTTCCCCAGTGAAACTCTGTGTGTCAATTGTCTCATGTGATTGATATGCATTGTTATACTTGTTATGCTATACATGTTATTCTCTCAGTAAAGATCCTAGAGTATATTGAATTAATGCTCAAAATCTAACACGATCATAAGTAGCATACTGAATGCCACTAATGCCTGGGGTCTTCTACACAAATCATCTACGGTGCAGGTCCCATCAAGTGAATAAAGGTGTTGAGGTCGAACCTGATGTGACATCATCTGATTACTGGTCAATGATGTATACCGTTAACAGAAGCGAGATAACCCACCAATAATGAAAATGGGAATCAAGGCACAGAGTACAATCATCAAAGTGTGAATAGATGTGTTGAAGTCAAACACTAAGATGAATCCATCGATCAAGGGACATTGATGTATTCCCAAAACTGTAAATGGCGAGAGAACCTACCACTAATGACTGCAAGCCTCAAGGTACTCAAACGAACTCTAAGTCTCAAATTCCGGAATAAATGAGTTGAAGTCGACGGAACAAAACTCACTAGAAGGAGGGCATTAAGGCATCCCCCATCAACCAGCACGAGGTAACATCTATGCTGAAATATTTGGAATAACTCAGATGGAACGGACTGACTCAATAAGGATGGCCGACATGCAATAGTCAAGAGATCTGCAGAGTGGCCGACTCTGGTTTCAAGACTTCCTTTGAACAAGAGCATGAGCATATAGATAGACTCAGACAGCATAAAATCGAATAATGACACTATCCGATGCAAGAGGCATCAACACAAGGGCTCCATAGTGACTGGAAGCTTAACCAATCGGTGGAGTAAACTCTGAGAAACGAGTACAGCTCCTAAGGTCCTACTATAGTCCCGACTCATGATAAATGGAGTGGACTGAATGCTCTGTTAAAAGGTGACACAACAGCTTCCAACAAAAAGAAGTAAATATTCTCCCATTCGGCTTTTTGGAATATTTGATATTTTTGGTCTTTTTCATATTTGGAAAGGTTGAAAAAGAATAAAATTGCTTATAGTACAACAAGTGAGGGAACGTGTGTCAAATAGCAAGTGAACTAGTCCCAAGCAGTGGAACATACCTATGATAAATGCAAGGAAGCATGTGCAAGATGTGGACACTCGGGGGGGGGGGGTGTTCCCTCAGGGTCAAGGGTCATCAAATTGTGAAAGGAAAATGAAAACTTTACAAGGCTTGACAGGGGAAGTGCTTAGGCACTAGGCTAATAATTGAGTAAGCGAGAGCTGTCACAAGGCTCAAGCGGCAAGCAGGATGATGCAATGCAATCACAACTTGGTAAAAATGGGGGGAGTCCTTATGGGAGATGCCCAGCATAAGACAAAGTAGAGTATGAGTCTTTATTGCAAAGTCATGGCGTAACTACAAAGGACTCCCGATCTTAAGGAAAAATAATGGCATGGGCGCCATAAGGCAAAACGGGGTTCTAACTAGGAAACCCATGTTCGGACAGGCCCTACCGCCAAATAACGACACTTCTATAACAATGTGAAGGCTCCGTGTCGGTTAAGAAGTGGGGTCGTACCTAGGGTTAATGGAAACGGTCAAAAGGTCAAATGCATAATGCATGTGAAAATGACATCTAATCTATATGCCAGGTGTGAAATATACCTGTCGTAGGCGTGAAACGGTCAAAAATCAACTCTCGTCGAAGAAATCTATTCAAAATGCTACTCCAAGATGTCACATTAGTCCAAAACATCTTAAAACGACGAAAACTATAGAAAAGTGGTTTTTGAAAACTATAAATAGTAATAAGAAATTACAATTTACAATTTACCCCAAATAGTGATTTTGGTTAGTTTTCACCTGAAATTTCAATTGCTGATTCTAGGAGCTACGGGCATCCGTTTGTCGAGCCGTCTGGAGCAGGTTAACTATCTCATCCTTCTCTTTCATTTGGTAGTTTTTATTTCATTTTTCAGTGGTTCAAATTTTTTATTGGGCAAGCCCTACTTCTCTATGGCGCTGTACACGAGCTATAGTTATACGGGTCGCGAGTAGGGTCGTCTAAACGTGATCAACGCTTGCGTTGACCACGGGTAGATCCCTCTGTTTGCTCAATAGCCTGTGGGTACGGCTGTGGAGTTGATTTTTTAAATGTAAAAGGCTGAACAACTTGTGTTTCTTCCTCCAGGATGGTTCTAGAGTGGAGGGAAAGGGAGCATGACCTTGTGGATGAGGCTGTCCGCTAAGATTTTCCTGCACAACGAGCATTACAAGCATGCGGAATTTACAAATTCTGGAGCATTGAGTGTTTGAGGGCCCAAAACCAATTGCTCCATCGGTTGATAGACTACTAGGACGTAGATGCACAGAACTTCAACATGGATGGTCAAACACTCTCCTTAGAGGTGGATGACATATATTTCATCACAGGGTTGTCCCATAGAGGGGAGGTGGCTAGTCTTCGATCTCGCACTGTAGATGGTGGGATCACCATTCCCAACTACATAGAGCGGTACTGTCTTCCCAATACCCAGAAGGTAGGTAGTCAGGTACCCATTGGAGCCATAGTCAGTTTGAGTATGAAGATCATAGTGTCCACCCTTGTCAGGATTACAGGTTCAGCGCCACTACACTAGGCTTCAAGGCTGGTGATGTTCTACGCCGCAGAGTGCATGAGGCCCATGGTATATGACTGGTGCTCAACGTTACTGGTGTCTATGAAGACCCATTTAACGGAGTGCAAGCGTGGGGAGGAAAAGAACTTCGGGTATGGCAGTATACTATGCAGCTTTTTCTTCGAGAGAGTTCCAGGACTTAGCCTGAGGGTTGAAGTCCCTCCTCATAGTCTCCATGACCCATCCTTGACCCGGTGGGCAGATTTATTGACATGACAGGGTGGTGGCCACCAGGAATCACCCTATACAGATGAGTTCTTTCACTGGTGGGACCGACAGGTCATATACATTGATGACTACCTCTATGCAGGGATAGACTTCCGTGGTGATCATGACATGCTGTTGCCTCCAGGAATCGCATTCAGAGACATTGGTATGTTACTCTTTTTATTTTTTTTGTGTACTAATTTTTTTTGGTATTTTTTATTATATATGAAAATGCAAAAATATTTTTGGTGTAGTATCACATATTGACATTTCACTATTTGCTCGCAGATACTGGTCCGTGAAGACTAGATGGTTTCCCGAGACATCGTCAAAGGGGCAGGGGTGGAGAGGTATTTGGCGCCGCAACAGAGCACACATTAGAGACTGTGTGGGTCAACCTGACCCGTATGACCAATAGGGTACCTGTGATAGAGGTGGAGCATCTGCTAGAGGTGATGCAACGCCACGTTGTGGGAGTATCGGGCACCTGGGTGCGGTTACTGCGGAACATAGCGCAAGCAATACATTAATACTATTAGACACATCCTACCGAGGAAGCTAGGCCTCCTCATGGGGCTTAGACATCTCAGAGTCCCATATTCTGTATTGATTATGTATATTTTTGAGAGCTACGGGCTCCAATTTTGTATTGTGACACTACCTTTTTGGACATGTTATTTATAAAAAAACTATGGTTCTCCGATTCTACTATATGTGTATGTACAAATGTATGAATGTATGTTTATTTGTGTGCTTTATTATGAATGTGACAAATTCCAATCTAGGACATAGTTAGCATATGCATTAGATACGTGATTAAAACTTCTCAGAACATGAATGTATGTAGAAACAAAATGACGTTCCAAGAGTCTTACCCTTAAGAATCTCCATAGCAAAGTAGGTTCCCTCACACGGTACTGACCATTCAATTGAGACACAACTAGTTGTGAATCCAGACGGAATTCTAAGGACTGGATACCATGTGAAATGGCATCGCGAAGTAGCTCAACAACGGCACTGTACTCAGCCACATTGTTGGATGTAGACCCAAGACAAGCACCTCTCGAAGACACAATTTGATGGTCAAGTGAATAAATAACCCACGCAACAGAAGCAAGTCTCTGCATACAACGGCTAGCACCATCTATGAATCCCAATAACACAGGAGATTCCACTGACATCTGTCAACCAAATGGAAGCAAATCAACAGACCCAAAAAACCAAAATAAATCTAAACTATGTACAGAAGCAACTATACAATAGTATACAAAAGTATCAGCTCGAACTAGAAGTTCCAGCGTGATACCGCTTGAGGTAGAGCCCATTTCTAGGCTCCTTCAAGGAATTCCCTTCAAAATCTTCCAATTTGTAGGCTCCTTTTTCCAGGACACGCCTCACTATGTAAGGACCGTGCCACATGGGGTTAAACTTACCTGCCCCCATGTTAGAAAAACAGGATCACAGAGCAATAACAATAAACATAAATGCAAATATAATCACACATCACATTACAAGAGAGACACCAATATATCGTGGTTCACCCAAGATCGGATATGTCCACACTGAAATTGCCAGTCCTTATTATTATACCATCCAACAAAGTGAAGGGATACAACTTGCAGCACAACCGCTGCACTTCCTCTTCACTGTCTCATAGTCTCTCTTCCGATCTCAAATATATTTACAATACATAATACCTAATACATAAACCCTAGCCGTGTTACAATGTCTTTCTTTTATAAGGGAAATACAATGGGAAAATACCACGTGTTACCCAAAATCATGGGCCCGAAAACTGTTGGGGATCGTCCCGCGATCATAGCCAAACCTGGGGTTCAAACACGACTGAATTATCATCTATGAGACTGGAAGATCAGGCTCCACAACCAACACCCCAGTGGTTCCTTAGCTTGGTCATACAAGAGAACCAAGTCACCTTCAGCATTCTTCAGGGGACGGACAGACCTATTGTACTGAACCTTAACACAACGTTTGTTGGCATCTGTAGCCACAGTAGCATCTCGACGTTGTTTGTCACGCTGGTCAAGGTGGATTAAACGTTGCTCAACATCTGAAGTTTCAAGCAGGAGCTCTATGGCTAGTTTTAACAAAGGGATTTCACATTCAATCGGTAATATAAACTCCACACCATGAACTAGCTGAAATGGTGAGAAATCGGTGGCAGTCTTAACTACGGTTCGATATGCCCACAAAGCAGGGTATAACATAATGTGCCAGTCGCTCTTGCTTTGTTGGATGGTATGTTGGAGAATGGTCTTTAAGGACTTATTGACTGCCTCAACCTGACCATTCGCTTGGGGGTAGTACGAGGAGGAGTGATCTTGACGAAACCCAAGCTTGAGTGACAAATCCACCATCATCTTGTTCTGAAAGTGACTTCCATGGTCAGTGACAATCTCTCTCGGTATACCAAACCTAGCGATAATATGATTGAACACGAAGTGGGCTACTGTAGCACCATCGAATTTTATGGTAGGCATGGCCTTAGCCCATTTGGAGAAATAATCCACGACCACAATGATATAGTGATGCCCCCCAGCCGAAGCTAGTTTGCAATCCATGAAATCCACCCTCCACTTGGTGAAGGGACCGACGGTGACGACCGAATGAAGGGGCGCTGGATGCGAGTGTGTATTCTGAGAAAACACCTGGCAAGGGTGACATCTCTTTACGACATTCATACAATCCTTAAAGATCGAATGCCAAAAGTAAATTGCTCACATAATGCATTGGGTTGTTGCAAGCTCGGATAAGTGACCACCACACGCCCCAGCGTGGAAATCATTAAGAACACGCTCCGCTTCTTCGTGAGTCAAACAACGATGGAGGATAGAATCCTTTCCTCGATGATACAAAGTGTCACCGATGATGGTATAATCTTTAGCGTGGTGTTTCACACGCCGTCGTTCGTCTCATGAATAGTGCAATGGAAATTTCAAAGTTTGAAGATATACAATAATATACCCATACCAAGGGTCCACATACGAGATAAGAAATAAGTGTTCATCCTCAAATGAATCTTCATGGACAATATCCTCATCCAGTCATGGAAGGTCTGACATGAGCTCAACAAAAACCAAGGATTTAACTGACTTTGTCGAAGTAAAATCGAGATCAAATTCCTGAAAATTCATAATCCATTTATTATACTTCCCCCCCATAAGACGTCCTGATGGCACGAACTGAAATGGATTGATATGCGCTGTGACTGTGGTTTTCCTGAGCATGATGTAATGTCGTAACTATTGGACTTCATGAACAGTCACAAGTGCCAACTTTTCCACATGAGTGTATCTCAGCTCAACGTCTACTAGATTTCGATTAAGGTAATATATCACATGCTCTATGAGCACATCATCTACCTAAACTAAGACCATGCCAATCATCTCTTGAGACGCGGCCACATAAAGTAGAAAATCTCTTGCAAAGTCAGGTGGACTAAGCAAAGGGGCCGATACCAAAGCTTTCTTCAAAGCGTCGAAAGACTGTTGGGCTTGCTCATCCTAGATAAACAGTGTGTCTTTCTTCAACAAGTGCGCGAAACCTTTGGTAAGACTAGCATAATTTACTACAAAGCGACGTAGAAAAGTGGCTCTCCCCTGGAAGCTTTGAAGTTGAAGTAAGTTGCGGGGAGGAGGCAACCGAAGTATTGCCTAAACTTTAAGAGGATCGACTCTGATACCCTCTTTCAAAACTATGAAACCTAGAAGGCAACCCGTTTTCACAACAAAGATGCACTTATTGGGATTTAACCGAATCTTGTAGCATATGCATCTTTCGAGAATTAAATGGAGGTGCTTGGGGTGGTCCACTCTCTTGCAAGAATGGCCAGCAATATCATCCAAGTATGCCTCCACTATGTGTTTAAGGTCATGAAAGGTGTAGGTCATATAACGCTGAAAAGTGGCTCCAATGTTTTTAAGGCCGAAGGGAATCTTTCGGTACGCAAATGTACCCCAAGGAAAAATAAAAGCAGCCTTATGTTGTTCCTTGGGATTTATCTGGATCTGGTTATATCCTGAAAATTCGTCCATAAACAAAAAAAATTCTCTTCCCGCACAAGCATCCAAGATTTGATCTATGAATGGAGTGGGGAAATTATCTTTCGGACATGCGCGGTTTATATCTCTAAATTCAATGCATACACGGATAGTTCCCTGCTTCTTATCCACGGGAATGGGATTTTCCACCCATTCGGTAAGGGGAACTAGGTAGATGAAACCATCCTTAAGCAGTTTCTCCACCTCTACCTTGATCGCGGTTTCCTTTCTAGGGTTCACAGCACGAAGGGGTTTCCGAACCGGCTTAGCATTGGGATATATTCTAATCTTGTGTTCGACAATGCTGGGGTCTATTCCTGGCATCTCCTCATATGACCAGGAGAAAGCCTCCCGGAGTTCCTTAAACAATTCAGTGTAAATGCGAACCTCCTCAGGAGAGCAATCAACACCGATGTAAATGTTCTCAACCTTTCTGGGTGTACGAGAAATGTTGATCGGTATGGTAGGGGAAATATTATCCATGTTCCCCTCTGCGTAAATCCCATGCAAATCCCAAGGAACCACAGGGTGACCAACCATCTCGGAAAGAGTAGTCCTAAACTCTTCTTGCTCGATAAGATCAAGGTTGGGAAGAAAACAGGAGCGATGATGCATGTCTTCCCAAGGTCTTTCACTACCACACATGGCCTCAACAATAGCTTCATCCAAAGGTAAAGTACCGTCAAGACAATCGTGAGAACAAGATGATTTGACCACCCACACGGGCAACATAACAGGATCTTCTTCTTCTTCCCATGAAGAGGAGAGATCCAGCTCTGCCGTGGCTTGTTGAATATCTCGATATGCAAGCTCAGCAGTAGACAGTGGCATAGCCATTCCAACATGTGCAATGTCTCCAGACGTGGAACTCATGGACGGTAAAGTCCATGGATCATTAAAATACGAAGTCCGGAATGGTACATTATTCAATGGAGGAGGTGCATTATCGAAAATGGTTCCAATAAAAGCGATTGGTGTAGTGAAATCAAAAGATCCCATCAATGAGGGGTACAATCCTACACCAATGTTCCCAGTTTCCAGTTGAGAATCTTTGACTTGGGGGATGATAGGTCCAGTGGATGCTGTGGAATAGGGACTAACGAAATCTAGCTGGTTGACCGTCACAATCTCACCTTCATGTGGAAAGAAAATAATTTTGAATACAGAGGACATGACCGCTCTCATAGCATAGATCCAATTCCCACCCAGGAGAAGGTTGTAATCGATGGCTGCATCAACCACCTCGAATTCAATAGGCACGTATTTCCCACCCGAGCAGAAAACAAGGGAAGGGAGAATACCATGCGGCTTAAATTACCGATCGTCGAATGCAGTGAGCATGGTCATAGACTTGGATAAGGGAGGAGATCCAAGAGCTTTCCAACAAGATAAAGACATCACTAACGTAGAAGCACCTTCATCAATCACCGTTATTTTGACGATATTCTGCAGGCACTCCACATGGACTTGAAAAGCCATATGGTAAGGTAAGCGAGGTTAGATGTCAGTAGTGTCACTTGATAACGTTAGGACTTCCCCCATCCTGAACTCCTGAAGTGCATAAAATGGCATGCCTTTGAGAAGGACACGCTTGTAAAACCTCAAGAGACGACATGGCACACGGAGCTTGACCCAAATCTTCTACAATAGAGTAGTTCTGGGCGACTCGAGCATTGGGATTATGCACAGAGCGCTTAAGAACACCTTTTGGTAACTGCAACATAGTAGTGGGATTATCGATATGCAGATAAGTATCAGGAGGAGGAGGAGGCTCATACCCCATATTCGGTTGTGGTGCACCATAATCACGTTGACGAGTAGAAACACTAACCTGTGATTTAACCATATTCACGCATCCAAAGCCACCGGCATGGGAAGCAGATGTGGAAGTTTCATTGGTCCCATAACCAGTAGCGGGAGCATTCGAAGCCATATTCTGATTATGTGGAAGGGGATCTTTCAACACAGCTGGGATATGTGCAACTTGATTTGATGCTTCTTCAATCCGAGGACACAAGTGACTAAGATGATCTTCCCCACAAAGCTTGCAAGGGAATTTCACTTTACGCCTAGGTTTACTGTCCCCACCAGGATTTTCATCATCCCGAGTAGGGTTGGTGTTCTCTTTTCGAGGAGTATTACGATTACTACCATTGTTCCCATTATTTCCAACCTTACGATTGTTTCTCCCCTTCTTCTTACCACTAGGCTGCTGGTTATCCGATGGGTTTGTCGATTGCATAGCGTGTACATCGGACGATGGGGTGGAAGTGGACAAGGTGTGAACCTGTCCAGAAGTAGATTGGTTAAGTGACAAAATTTGCATTTGATTAGTAACCAAATCTACGGGTCGAGTACTTGCGGATCCAACAATGCCATCGGCATGTGGTCCAGGAACTGGCTTGGGCTCATGTTGTGATCGCGGTGCGTCAGGAATAATGTCATACAGGATGCCAGGTTGAGCATAGAGAAAATATAGCTGCTGGACTTTTAATATAGCTTGTTCCTTAGTCGTAATGCCAGACATCGAAACATCCTTAGATATGTATGGAAGCAAAGACTTGAGAAACCATTCCAACAGAAACTCTGGAGGAATGTTGGCTTTCACTAGCCTCTCTAGGAGTAGGAGGAGCAGAAGCATCTTCGACTCTACCCGACGGAGTTGTAGTGTAACATCCCTCAAATTCGACCCCTATTTCTTATTACTCTTGTAAATTATGTAATGGCCCTGGTGAGGAGCTCAAGGCCAAAGCCCCACTAGTGGACTTTGAAAGTTTATTATTTTTCTTCCTAGGTCAAAAATGTTATTTAGGAAAACTTAAAAAGTCGTGTCACACCTAACTCCTTTAGGGTAAAGAGAAATTTAGTGACAAATATTTTGTTGAGATGCAAAGACTAAGAACAACCCACCTAAGTAAGGTCAAGTGTAAACTAAGCATTTAGATGGATATTGTACCTTGTATACATATATAGGAAGGGTTAAATAAATAGTTGAGATAACTATTAAAAAGATGCTAGTTATATGAGAGGCTAAACTAATAGTCGTGATAACTATTAGATAAAAGAAAAATTATATATATATATATATACGTATATATGTCTTAAATATAAATAAATGACATATGACATTATTCATATCAAAATTTTAAGTGTACCATTGATTAACAGCCAAAGGATACATATGGCCAAATTCATATAAATATATTAAAAAAGATTATTATCCGATTTTATATACATAAGATCTATGTATAGTTTAGCATTCAACCAACTTAGTATATATGAGCTATCAAGGTGACTTAATAAATTAACGCATATGTCATTTATGCATATCGAAGGCAATTCTTAGACATGCACATAGAATTAGGCTGTTATTTTAATTATATATATATATATAAATAGAAGTATGTAACTTATGATAAAAACATCTTTGTGTTTATGTGTAAGGCTTTGAATGGGTATTTAACCATTTCATAACGCACACCATCCTAATTTTAAAGAGCTATAAAATCCGTTCTTGCTTTTAAAAGCCTTAAAAACACGTAATCGAGGTTAAGAGGATTTTTAGGAAAAATGTATCCCTAGTGGAGCACTTCCTTTCGCCATTTGTCTCCTTATTTTAGTGAACATCAACCCAATTGTGGTGGACATCCTACTTAGCTCCAAAAATTCGGTGGAGAGCACCATCGATCATGGGAAAGGTTGTAAAGTTCAAGTTTGAAACCTACGGGCTGAAGGAGTAGTCTAGGCCATCGACGATTTGGCCCGGAAGACGGCGGTCGTCGCCAATTTCCGGCGAAATCGCCCTTCCTGCCGACGTTCCTTATCATGGAATTTTCCTGGCTCCCGTTCACCGGAAACAAGATTGTGCATGCACGCGTGGACCCGGCGAGCTCCAGCTTCTTAGCCACCTTCCTGTCCTGAATGCATGGCACCCGCATTCAATGGAGCTAAAGCAGACTCGAACCCATCGCGACCAACCAGCCCGGCTATTTTTCCCGGCTCCCGATCACCGGAAACGACCTCCCGTGCATGCAATGGACCCGGTGCAGTCCTCCTTCTATGCCACTTTCCTGCATTGATCAATCAAACCAGATCAGGACTCTGTTTTTCCCTGGCACAATCAAACCAGATCGCATGAGCCCCTCGAACCCATTGCACAGAAGAAAACTATGTTGCATACCAACAGACGAGCGGGCAACGTGCTCAACTCGATCTCTGCATTTGATACTAGCCGATGCGTGGGCATGGTGCTCAACTCCATGGGAAAGCTGCTCTTTTGATGGCCACCAGCACGATCTCCATCTGTGGTTCCATCGACCGGTGTATTGTGGAAGCTCGTGAGACGCGCCTGCGTATTGTGGAAGCTGGGGCTGTGGCGAAAGAAGACAAGAAATAAAGCATCGATGCTCAACGACAGGCATCCAACATATATTCAATGAGTATATACATGCAGTCTCCCGCTGCCCAATATAGAGAAAATCAGGCCACCCACCACTAGGATAGTCATATCAGTTTTCTTTCATGCCAGGATGCCCTTCGAACTGGCTTCCTTGTGTCAAGTGGTGAAATATTCTGACTTTGACCTCTGGATTGCAGACTGCAGTTGAAGTTGTTCCCCATTTTAGGTCTATCTCTCAGCCTTAGCGTGCATAGAAGGGTCGATGGATGTAGAAATCAGAAAGAATAGCCATAATATCCGATGAGATTGTAAAATAAAAACTATTGACAATCGAATCGTTTCAGAGGGCAGCACTGGCTCGAATATCCAATGTGTAAACTTTGTAGAGGCCACTTGAAAAATTCCAGGAAGACTGGTGTAACAGCCTAACAAGGCCACAATAACAAGTACAGGACTTTGATTTTCCCAAGATACAGCTCGATAGACATGGGATTTCCCAAGTATGGAAGCAGTGGTATCTTTTGAGCGTTTCATTCTCCTCATACACCACCGCCTCCACATTTCAGAAATGGTGGGCTGTGGTGCATTTCTGTGTAGGGGAGGTTCTACTGGAGAGAATCCCCATTGCAGGAGTTTTGATCCTGGGTGGTTAAGTGAAAAAACAATATTGTGGAGAGAATCCCCGTTGCAGGAGTTTTGATCCTGGGTGGTTAAGTGAAAAAACAATATTGGGGTTAAGATGGAAATATGATAGTTTTGGGTTTTTTTCATTGAAAATGAATCCACATTTTGTGAACATTATGTTAATTAGGATTTGCCTGGTACTACCCATTTTGTGGCAATGCAGCGCAGTTACAAATTCTGGGGACATGGACATCCTGAAGGCCTTCTACAACAACATAGAAAACAAGGAGATTCTCAGCAATTGGAAGGGCAACGATGCTTGCGGGGGTTGGGCGCACATACAGTGCTAGGGAGGCTTTGTCACAGGCATTTCAATGCAGAATCTCGGCCTGAAAGGTAAGCTTCCTGAAAATCTCAACCAGCTCAAATATTTAACTACCATATCCCTACAGCAAAATGGTTTCACTGGAATGCTCCCCAGCCTCAATGGGCTCTCAAATATGCAAGTGGCCTTTTTGAACGACAATGAATTTGATGGCATTCCGGATGATTTTTTCAGAAACTTGACAAGCCTAAGTGGGTTATATTTAAACAACAATATGTTGAACAAATCCACTGGGTGGAGCTTGTCTGATGATATATTGGGTTCCCAACAGCTCACCAACTTGTCACTCTGTAACACCAGCCTTAAGGGGGAAATTCCTCCATTTTTGGGGTCTTTGGGAAGCTTGCAAGTCCTTAGTCTGCCCTATAATTATCTAGAGGGGACTATTCCTAGTACCCTCAATGCTACAAGTTTGCAGGTCTTCATTGCTAATAGCCAGCAGGGGAACTCGCAGCAAGCCCGAAAGCTCGGATTTTATTTTTCATTTGTAACAATCTCTGTTCTTGTTTTCTTTAACTGGATTTTGGATCTTCAGATCAAATTATTCTACAGATGGGATTCAAGCTTGGTTTCTGGATCAGTGTATTTTTGTTAGAGATCATGGCTGCAGCTGTTGGAAGACTTATACAGGCCGGTACCCAGGGGAATTCATTCTTGAGAAATAAAAGTGGAGAGAAGAAATTCAGTAGGTAGGAGCATATACCCACGTTGAGGCCATCTAAAGAGACTTCACACAAGGTTTTATAAGTATAGGTGATGCAGGAGCATCTCCTCAATGTCAAAATTTTGACCTCTAGAAGGTCGAACTAATTTACTACAGAAAGTTGGTTTCCTCAATCCAAAAAAGTAGAAGATAGGATTGTTGTTCAATATATGGTCTCTAAAATTAGGTGTGTTGATATGAAAGATTAGTTAGAAAGTTGTATTAGGTAGATTTAATTCGATTCAAGTGGAATTTGGGGGATTCAATCCACCTTTAGTGTAGTTAGTTAACCGATCTGTTGTGCATAAAGGCACAACTTGAAGATTGTAATGGTTGGAGTGGAGTCATTTATGTAATAAAGATACGAAGGGTTTAAATACTCTGTTTTATGCCTGTATCCTCTTCCCAAAAATATGATGGTTAACTGTTAATGTGAAATCCAATAGATTGGCTGTAGGTATCATCGTATTCACATTTGATTTGTATTTCTATTGATTGATATTTGCATTCACGTATTTAAATAGTTGATGGATCTTTGAACTACTCCATTGTTGAATCGATTTAGAACTAAGAATCCAAGATGTAAGCATTGAAGAAGACTCGATCTACATGTTAGAATGTTGGATTGAAAGGAGCACAGGTCCTGTGATTCATATTATCATTCAAATTGTGAACTATAACCTGTGATTGCAGAGTAAGACACCTGGAAGTGTTGTCATTCAAACCTGCAAGTGAATCCAACTTCAAATCTCATGAGTATATTGGTTTTGCAAAGACAAATCAACCCAGATTTGGTGTGGCAGTATTGTTGTTCAAGAAGAATTGAATCGAATCCAACTCCATAAATTAGGTATTATAAACGATGATATGCATTGTGGCCTCTCGTTTATTATTTGAAGAACCTGTGGACTATTAGGGATTGTCCATTCGTTGCTTAAAAATCACATGAAAGGTAGACTCTTGCTATCCCCTACATCAATAGGCCAGATTATCTCATGTTGTACGTGTCAATTATCAAGATTTCCATCTTGGGGACAAGGATTGTGCGGTCATCTTACTATCAAATGAACCGACATAGTTCGTTTTCATTGTTTGGGACCGTTTCCTGGCATACCAAAGAGGATGGCCTTAACGATTATTGCGACAAGTGGGAAGAATGGATGAGATGGGAAGGAACTGTAACCCTTGATTACTCCTCCCATATTAACATGTATTACGCCTAATTAAATATTTATCCATGTGTGTTTGTCTTGTAAATAGTTAGGCCTCTCCATGAACATTCTCATTTTATGGCCTCCCCTGAAATTCTTTCCATTAAAGCTGCTTCATTCATCTCTTGTGAGTACAACATAATCTTCTACAAGAGATTTGAACTGCCCCAGGCCAGAAAAGTTGAAAAAATGAATTAAAGTGGGCATATTGAATGTCAATTGAAGTGGGCAAATAAAATGAGTTACAGATGTAGAGGGGAATTGAAGTGGGAGAATAGAAAGAGTTACACTGTTGTTACATGATGATAGGCATCCCTAGCATATGTCGATTGTCAATCTAAGACCCTCGTTCTTCTTCCCGTGAAATACTTTTTTTTTTTGTTCTTCCAGTGTGATATCATTAGATGATATACATAGATGACACACAAATGACATTTTATGGTAAATGCCACATCATGCCAAAGAATGTAATATTGGGAAATTATAATGAATACACAATTTTAAAATTTTAATGAAAAAATAAATTGTTCACTGTATATGCAGCTGACTTTGGAAATTCATCTCATCTTGGAAATTGTTCACTATATGTGCATCTCATCTTGGAAATTCATAACAAATAAATAAACTAAAGGTGAATACTACATAAACAAAAATTTGAATTTTAAGTAATAGAAAAAGATAAATTGTTCACTATATGTGCATCTCATCTTGGAAATTCATAACAAATAAATACACTAAAAATGAATGGTACACAAACAATTAGAATTTTAGATGATAAAAATATAAATTGTTCATATATATGCATCTCATCTTGAAAATATATAACCAATAAACGCAATGAAGATGGACTATATACAAACAATTAGAATTGTATTTAGAATTAGGGTCATTACATAACAACACATTATCTAATTTTTTAAAACACTTCTCTTATAAAAGGAAGTTAATTTTAGAATGTAAATATAATTTCATATAAATATTGGATAAAGCATGCACATTGCATTGGAGTTGTTCGTGGTATAAGGGAAATAAACTGGTCATTTGTAACAATATGAAGTCTTTATGTGAAGTCTTTTGTGAAGTCTTTTGTCATTTGTAACGATAGTTGTATGTAATATGTAGCCAAAATTTCTTTAGAGGATCCAAGGAATCTTAGGACAAAATGTTGAAATGATAGTTGTACTCTTTTGCTTTGTTGAATGTGTGCTAGTTAAAAACACATACATAAACACACCCTAATCCCCTCACCACCTACCCTCCAAACACACATGTGCACCCTCACCCGTTGTTAGCTAAAATAATGTAATAATGGAAACTTATATATATCCTTAGTTTTCAATAATTTTTAAAACAACAAGGAATTGAAAAGAAACCCATAATCCCCTATACAACAAAGTGAAATGGAATGGTCAAATTCGAACTATAGTAGGTGCACAAGGAGCATGATCATTCATAAGAGAATCAAATTCTTATTGAAGAAATATTTTTTTTTAATGATTACTTTTTTTAATAAAAATAAAGGAGAGGGTTGCATTCATAGATCAGATTGTCCAACAATTTAATATAAAAAAAGTTTAGATTATGTTGATAATTATTTCTTATCTTCCCTATTTTTAAAAGTTTATTATTTCTATTAACTGTTTGAGTTGTGTAAAGCTTTACATATTGGTTGAGCAAAAAAATAGTCATTTTAAACATTTTGGTTACTATGCCTAAGATGGGAAATATTCCTTTTCCCTATAACTCAAGACATAATTGAAGGATCTATGTTCCTAGCATGCTTAGTATGTTATTCCACAACATCTTCAATGGTTGTTGCTTGATCTTGTTTAAAGGAACCAACTAAGAAAGTTGGGGATGCATAATTTCTCAACTCCTTGAACATAGGTTTTGCTCCAACTCCAAATTCCATGCTTTCATGTTGCATAATGCATCAATAGAATTACACATAATTTAAAGAAACCTACAAATTTCCGACTTTGATTTTTCTACTCCATCAAAGGAAAAGTGATTTCGAAAATGAGTTTCCTTGAATAATCCTGAATAGTGTCTTTCAAACCAATCAATTGTTTGCTACTTTATTACATTTTCATGAGACCTATTACAGGTACACCATTCCACAATTACAACAAAAGACATAAAATCACATCAAAGTTTCATATGGTCCAATGAATATACAATTAGGTCAAGCAATGATAGTTTCCCATAGTCTCATAAAAGAATATTTAATCAAATTTTCCACATAGTGGCATATATAAATGAGCCACACATTTTCCTTAGTCATATGCCTGAAGTACACAAAAATCTTGGTTGTGAAAAATTAGTAATTAAAGGAAATAAATGATCCATCATTGAGAAGAAAGTGCAGGATGTTCCAGGCGTCCTTGCTGAAAGATCAATTACTTTCCCTAGACAATTCCATACTGCATGCATTTCAACAACACTGGTTATTGTAATATTTCTAACTGTAGTCTAAACCAAATTTCATTATTCATTTCAAAAATTCAAATGAGGCCATGATACTAACTGGAGGAACCCAAATCTCATATTACCATCTTACATTCAACTTTAGGATGTAGAAACTTATAGTATGTAGCATTATAACATTCCAATGCCCATTTTGATTGGAATTCTTTTGCAAAGCAACAATTAGTCATGTTATTTCTTCAAACTTGAAAAACAAATAAATACATGTAGACTATTTAGATTGGTGCCCTAAAAATCTAAAATTCAAAAATACAGATTGAACAAAATAAAAAATAGTATGCATCTTTGAAAAATTATAAATGTACCTGTCATGGTAGGTTACTTGGATGGCCTTGCATCTCCCTTTGGCCTTGGTTTGTCACCATGGTTGTGGATTGTTGTGTCACTGCAAACATCAACACACCAATTGTTAAAGAATGGTGATGATCAAATACACTAATCCAAAAACATTACTCTAATCAAGCTATGAAACTAACCTGGATCCATAGGGACTGCATTATTTGATCGAGGAAGTCCCCGCCTATTGAGGTATTGAAACTCAAATGGTTCATATTCAGAAGCATGGACATTCAAATCGATTTCCAATCCATTGTTTTGTTTCCTTCTTCTTTGTTTTTTTGTAGGGCTAAGGAAACTCTTCTTCCTCTTTAAAGATGAATCAAGAGCACCCAAACCAGGTGTGAAGTCAAAATCATCATTCAAAATTTTATCGAGCAAACCATTCAACTCGTTCATCTTGGTCAAAGTAGTAGGGGGGTTGTTTTGAAGAAACCGTAGTTTCCTAAACACCTCCTCTCTAGCCATATGAAGTGCCTCGGCATCTGCATCAACAATATCAGTGGACATAAGATTCATGTCGGAATTTTCATCAAGAATGCTGGGATCTATACTTATTTCGGGAGGGTCACTCAATGTGTTAGCCACTGCGTCTTGACCAAGTGATGACTCTGAATTTCCCGACTGCAAATATAGCCAATTGACCTTTATAGCATGCTTGCAAATGTTGCCACGAGTAGACCATGGACATTCACATGCTATAAAATTCGTCCGATACCAGGTGACACGGTATCTCTTATCACGATCTGTTTGACTTCTCACCCAGTAAGCATGGGTTGTGCTCTCGTGTGGGCGACAATCACTATTTGGAATTCTACTTGCTTTTTCCACTGATGATTCAAGCTGCTTCTCTTTCTTGTAGTTGTTTAGATATCCTTCTTTTTTCAAAATTTTTTTGAACCGATAACAAGGTTCAACAACTGTTAGGAGAATATACAACAACCAGTCCATTCTACGAGCACATTTTTTCCTTCGGTCAGATAGAAATTTTGTCTTCAAATAACAATGGTATGACTCCACCGCATTATTGGTTTCCTGATTTGCATGAGGAAAATCTCGGCAACCTTTCACCCACATCCCTAGATGCAAAGAACCAGGTTAGTCCTAGTATATCATCTTAATGAAAAGAAAAAACAGAAACAATAGTAAGGGTTTGTACACTTACGAATCTTATCATCGACAACCCAATTCTTCTTGAAATAGTCTATGAACTTTTGTTCATCTACGAATTTGCTAAAAAAGTTTTTGACTGTGTCATCCACTTCAACATTGAGAGTGTCTTTCATGATGCGACCTAACTCATTGAACATCTCATTCGCTTTTATTGCATTTGTGGCCAACCGATTTACATTTTTTAACCATGCCCTCCGAACATGCCAAATACACAATATCACAGCACACCCTGTGATCCTCCTGCCATAATAAGTGCAATGTAATGACACATTTTTATAATAAATGCAAGTCTCATTATAACATAATAATAGTGATTTTACCTTAGTGCATTGATTTCAGCCAATGCATCATCAACCATGAAGGCATTGAATTTCCAATCGGGACGGATTTGATGACACCTGTGCATGAGCTGCTCTAACCATAGTGCAATATCCTCTGATGTATTCCGTGATGACACCACCCATGCAACTGGAACCCCACTTTGTTGTTCATCAAATGCCACCAGTGTATACAGTTGGTACTGTCAAATGCAAGGAACATGTAAATTCAGAAATAAGTCATCAATCATATTGATTGGATCCAACTTAAAAATGTATATTGAAACAATCATCGACATCCGACTTACCCCGTACTTATTCATACTGAATGTAGAATCCATGGCTATTAAGCTATTATGGGATAGATTCACCATTGTCTCTAACATCCACTTTGTCTGAATTCCTATTATAAAAGGGACCTCTGCACCGTTGGGCTTTTGGTAAAAGAAAAAATCTTCACGATTCTTTTGATACCAAAGATTGACACTCATTTCATCCTTTTGGTGGAGTTGGTAATTTCCCTTTGACAACCGATTGTATATGTTGACAATATCTTTCCTGGACAGGAAGAAATCCCTATCCCGAGCATCTGCATCCATGTCAACATGTCTCTTGATGTGGATTTTATAAACTATATCAATGCACTCCGAGAGAGAAACAACTCTCTACATAAGCAACAATGTCCCTTGAAAGTTTTGGCCTATGCAAGGCTCTAGCGTCACCTGAACTATCGCGTTGGCCATGACAAGGCCATCCTTCCCCATCCTCATGCCCGTACATGTTGTAAGTCAATATTGCTAAATCAGGATAATCAACCATCACCTTCACAATAAAATGGCATTGGCAACCCCTCTTCTGCACAAATGAGGTCTTTCGTTTAGTCGACTGCTTTCCTCTTTTGTCCTCTGGGCCAAATGAACAATGATAACTACAACAAAAAATTGGAAACATTAATACATATGAGTGATAAATGCAATCTCAATGCCAATATATACACAATGCAATTTTGAAATACTTACAGTTCATATCGCAAGGCAGCGCTAGTCCTTTTTCCTGGTTTTTTGTTTTGTTTCCGTAAGAAAGTGCATGGAGCGTCGGGGTTTGCTTCCTCCCCTTTGATAAAGTCGGGAACTCTATGTGAAGGGACTAAATCCACACGATCAACGCTCATGTTTTCACGATGAATTTCAATCCAAACTAAGTCTTTACCAGAAAACATGGTCATGTCTTTGATGTCTTGAACCTCAAGATCCATGATCATCTCCCATTTACAACGCTTGGCCATTTTGTATCAATGCCTGCAAAATATTCGCATGGTAAAAGTTATTTTTCTTTGATGTTTACAAATATGAAATTTATCGACAAAGCAAGAAATTAGAAGGTCAATTATGCTCAAACATAACCATTACTTAAAGTAAACCATTGTATCTCAACTAAGAAATGAGAAATTATCGTAAATATTTGATAAAATTTCGTTATTTTCAGTGACCTCGTTGTGTGAAGGAGGCTTAAGCCTATATATGCATATAATGTTCAATTATATTATGCAAAATGTTCAATTGGATTATGAGTTGGAAGGGCATTGACTCATTATTACCCATTGCATTGTTCTCAAAACATTAGTGGATTCAACAATGACTCACTTTTATAAAGTTTTATTTTAAAATGAAGCTATGTTTGGTTACTATAGCCCCACTAAATGTCTATGATTACACACCTCTAGATGGAAAATATGTCAGATAAGGTCCCCAGGGGAAAATGATCAAATTTATTGTGATAAGAGAAGATTGGATGTGATGAGGATAACATAATTAAATAATACAAAAGGTGAAGCGGATTTTCATCTTCAAAGGATATTTTTGCTCCAACTTTGGAGAGACAAGCCAGCTTTTATTGAAACTATCCCACATGGTTCAATAGAGTATAGTGGGAGTTGTGTTCATTCCAAAATTCCAATCAAATAATTAAACCATGGAAACACCATTCTACCCATCTTATTGCATAACGAAAAGCTTGATCAACTTTTCTTTAGGAATTTCACTTTTATGTTTTTTAAAAATAAAATTGTTCGCTGGGATAGCATACTTTTTCACTTCACTACAAAAGCGTCAAGCACTGTCGAGGACATTGTGAAGCAAAAAATTAGAAACATGTGGCTCGATTGGAACTGAAAGCTATTGTATAAAAAAATACTCTATTGAATTTTAGGTATATCCCACTTGTACCAAGCTATACATTTCAATGAGCTATAGTGTTAATATAACTTTTTAACAAAAGTATTAAAACCAGAATTAAACCGCTTGAGGGAATAACTCGATAATCATGTAAAAGGCGTTGGAGAATTAAACTGCTTGAGGGAATATACAAGAGAACCATCGATAATCATGCAAAACGAATTGGAGAAGGATGCTTTGCATGTTGGCGTAGAGGTGGGTTTCCACATGCATATCTTCTAAAGACTTTTATCCCCACATCATGTCCTCTCAAATTGAACTTGTAGAGGTTGTATAATTGCCAATGAATCATGATGTGCATGTAATATAATCAATATACATCCAATGCATCTATCAATTTACATAGGAATTGGTGAAGCTCCAGTGTCCACTTTTCATGGCACCGACATGGGAATGGAGGGGAAGGTGAGTGGATAACTTATTGGAGTGTCTAATGAAATAATTTTTCTTTATACAACTATCGATATTGAAGTTTGGTAACCAATTTTTCCAAGATAATTATTGCTCCATGTTCTTGTTGCAACCAGATGAAATAAGGTTTTTTAATAACAAAAAATTTGCTGCATAAAGTTGTAAGCTCGGATTATATAAGTTTTTACTAAAACCTTGAAAATACCTAAAACATTTAGGTCGTATTCGAGAATTTTTTTTATTTTGGAGTAGAAACATAGAGTCGGGCATTAACACTCTAAAAGCCATTTTGAATCAGAGACTTAGAATTGGGTGTTGAAACTCAAACAGAAATTTCGGTGGCATAAAATTAAAATTTTAGCACGGTTCCTATGGTTGAAACTTACAATGGGCATCAACACTGGACGTTTTGAAGCAGAATGTTGGGTGCCTTGGTTGAAACTCAAAACCAAATTTCGGATGCGTGAAAATAAAATTGTTAGCTCGGGCTTCTGATTTTTTACTAAAAATTTACAGTCTAAAGCAGAAACATAGAATTTGGGCATGAACACTAAGAGATGAATCAATTGGATGCCTTTTCTAGATAAATTAAATCGTTAGCCCAGATTGTATGGTCTTTTACAAGATAAAAGTATTTTGAAGCACAAACGTATAACTGAGCATCAACGTTGTAAAAGTCGATTTGAAGGAGAGTAAAATTGTTATCTCGAGTACTATGGTTTTTTACCAGAAAAAAGACATTTTGAATCAGAAACATAAACAATATGAAAGTCGTTTCAATCAGAAAAGTATCATAACTGACAGCAATATCTAATAATTCTACCGAAATGGAAGTCGAATAGGAGTTACCTTGCCCTGCCTGTGGATCAGTATTGGCGATTTGGTTCTCAGCTATTGAAGACTGTCGATTAAAGATCACCCCGTCTGCCAGTGCAGAGATCTGTTGCTGGAATCGAATGCAGAGATGGATTTGAGCGGCTGCACACTGTAATCCAATGCAAAGGAGTCACCAGGGCGAGCGAGACAAACGAAGGGGAAAAGCAGAGATAGACTAGTCGCGATGGGTTCGAGTCTGCTTTAGCTCCGTTGAATGCGGGTGCCATGCATTCAAGACAGGAAGGTGTCGAAGAAGCTGGAGCTCGCCGGGTCCACGCGTGCATGCACAAGCTTGTTTCCGGTGAATGGGAGCCAGGAAAATTCCACGAGAAGGAACGTCGGCGGGAAGGGCGATTTCGTCGGAAATTGGCGACGGCCGCCATCTTCCAGGCCAAATCGTCGATGGCCTAGACTACTCCTTTTCGATATGTTGTCTATATTATATAAATAAATGTATATACAACATGCTAACTTTAATTATGATTTAAATAGCAGTAATGGAGCCGAGTTTTTCCTGTAGGCGTCGAGAAATGGAAGCCGTAAAGCTTTACCCCTGTCATAAATTTGTGATATTATACATATAATTTTATTTCATTTTTCTTGCTGCCGGAAAAAATGTAAGGTTCCAGATAAATCATTATTACGATACAACACTGCTATTATTGCCTAAAAAATCGTAGGGAGATCGAGTTGGTATCTATTTAACTATGTTTTATTATCCCGTAACATGAACCCGTAAGGATACTAGTGATCCTTGCTCCTCTCTTTTATAACTGAGTCTCTAATCTACCATCTTGCTAATACTTGCACATAGAATCCTTAGCAGAGGTACGTTTAGTGTTCTTGTACTTCACTTAAAAAGCAATCTCCACCAAGCGGTTTTGTTTTCGATAATTTTTACTTGTGTAAATAAATCTCGGTAGCTGTATGAATTAGAATATGTCCCTAAATTTTATGGAGTGTTTTCCTTAGTAAAATATTAATTGAATACTTTAATAAAGAGCTGGAAAACTATTATCTTACACTCTACTAATTTCAAATCAACCTAGGCATTTCAAATGGACGAAGAGTTTATTATTTTATGACAATGTTATACGAATGCCTGGGTTCCCTATTATTTTTTTAAATGCTAGTGAATTAGAGTCACAGTAACTCCTTGCAGTTTGGTGACAAATAAAATCTATCCTTAAAGTATGTAATGAGAGTATATAGTAGGAACCCCTTATTTAAATTTGTTAAATAGAATATATCTATAAAAGAGAGAGCCCCCATCTTAAGGCTAATAAGGTTTTCAATACTTAAGTGAGGGGATGATGCCCTTGTTTCTATAAATAGGAGTATAAGAAGATTTTATTAAAAACCTAAACTTTACCTTTGGAAAAGACTTTAACGTAAATAAAGAGAACATAGGTCAATGGGGGATTTGTACATTGTTTTGTATTGGTATTTAATACGGCTAGAATGGGCCTCCAGTATGAGTAATGTAATAGTCTTATGATGTCATCGTTTGATTTTAAAAGTTAAGCAAATCCCTTACAAGAGAAGCTATGAGTTCTCTACAATGCAACAATCCTGTTGTACTTTGTAACCTCTTTCTTGAAAAATAATACAACCCAACCCTTTATGGGCGTAGCCCAAGATGCAGGTGAACCACGTTAAAATGGCCTTTATGTGATGCGTCTTTTATATGTGTACAACTTGTCTTCTTATGTGAATGACTTATTGGTTCAGGACGTAATTGTTTAAACATTCTAAATGTTGTGTTGGTTTGTCATTATAACACATGAGTATATGATGGTATAGTATAACATGTAGTTAAATCTTCATATTAATCTTGAATGGTATTTTCTTGTTTCTAGAATTACTCACACTTACAACAAATTTAACAAATGATTGGGATTATATAAACATGCTTTTATTTTCTTATTGAAGATTGTCCAAGGTATGATTTAGAAGTTGTTTAGTTAATCTTTTTAAGGGAAAACTGATGATGTGGTGGAATATATGGTTGAGGCATTTTTAAGTTTCAAGTATTATTTGAAGGCAAATCGAAATTTTATAAATGACGTTCCATTATAAATAAGTGTTTGGGTTATTGAAATGTATTTGGAAGTTTAGTAAATTTTACTAAACTCACAAAATTTAGTTAGGACGTATGTTATGAGACATAGGTTGCATATCCCCCTGAATGTCGTTAACGCACTTTAAAATTTATGATAGTTATAAATAATAATAACCACAATTAAGTGTATTTTCAAACAGAAATAAAGATGTAATTTAGTTGCAATTGTACTTCCGCATAGAAATTATAGTAATTAGGTTGTTAGAAATTTTTTTAATTTTTATGAAATTTGGGGATGTGACAAATGGTATCAGAGCATTAGGTTACGACACTTGGGCCTAATGAGCTCAACATGCGATAAATAAGTATGAAGGTTGTTAAGTTTACTAATCAATTGTTTTGTTTCATTTTGGATGCATGGAACTAGAATGGACGAGGGGTAATGTCATTCAAAAGTTCAAACTTCAAAGTTTTCCAAAGGAGTAAAGATAAGTATTTAAGTTATTAAAGTAAAGTAGTTGATGTGCAAATCTAATTTGATATGTGAGTATTCGATTTGATAAGATTTGGCTGACCCTTGTTAATGAGAATTGTTTTGATGTTAGATGTTAATGATAATAATTTGGCCTTAACTAAAAGTGCAATATATATTCATATATATGTGAAGTTACTTTTACATAAATGCGAAGTTATAATTATATACATATGAAGTGGTAGGATATATATTCTTATATATGTGAAGTTACCTTTATGTATATGTGAAGTTACTTTTACATAAATGCTAAGTATATTTGTATACATATGAAGTGCTAGGATATATATTCTTATATATGTGAAGTTACATTTATATATATATGAAGTTACTTTTATATTAATGTAAAGTTATTTTTATATCAATGTGAAGTTATTTTTATATCCATATGAAGTGGTAGGATATCCCAAAATATAGGCTAGATTATAAATGTTGAGATATTGTAAATAAAGGCATTCATCACTGTAGAATGCATAGTATGGTCATCCTTTAGGATAGTTTATACTTCTATGAATCATAATGTGTTTCAATAAAATGTGTTATGTTTACAACTAAGCATGTTAAAAAGAATATGAGTAATTAGAAAGTGAAGTTTAGAGGTTACTTGGAAACATTGTTGATAAGTATAAAAAAAACTTTTTATAAACGGTCGGGTGATTGTTAAAAATGGATTTGAAGTATGGGGAAGATCTTTAGGGTATAAGTATATTTTAGAATCTCATTCATTACCAAGATCATTCATATTTGTATTTAGATAGAAAACTCCCTCATATTTACAAATGGAATGTGGAGCCATATCATTATTAGTTTGCTTCATCATGATAAACTAGAATGCTAGAATGGTAATTTGAACTCAAACACATATAAAGGAGTACATTAAGAATCTTAAAACGATTGACGAACAAAGATGGTTGTCACTACTATATGCTTTAGGAGTTAGATTCGATAAGTTGATTATAAGGAAAGGAAACAAAGATTAACATGAATGTTTGTTTATGTTTTACAATGAATGTTTTGTTTGTGAGTATTTTTACATATCTCAAGTAGAATAAAAGAAGTGGACTGAATGTTGAGGTAGGAAAATTTATGTGGACTAGGAATCTTTGGCACAAGTTTAAAAAAAATAATAAAAAACTAAAATAGTCTTATCTCGACTTATATGTATGCATATTGTGGAGCTAAGTAATCACTGTGAGAAATTTTAAAATATTCACTAAATTACTAACTTGGATTGATGGGTTTGTTACGCCAAAGTTCTTTTTATTTTTTTTATTTAATAAGTTTTCGAAGCATCATGACCTTCTATGTTTAGGCTAATATCTTTGTTGTTGTCTGGGAAGAGAAAGAAAAGAATATTAAGTTCATCGTATATGGTTTGAGTAGGTAAAGCCACTTGAACATCTTCAAAATATAAATCCACATTTTGATGTTGATATTGCATATTTGTTACGAAAGTTTTGTGTAAAACATAACCTAAGTAATTGTTACTCGAGTATGGATAAACATAATAAAATTGACATACTAGGTCATAAGTTATGAACGAATTCATTCTTGCTTATAAAAAAATCGTCATTTTGTTAAAGGTTTGAATGTTATTACTTAACATCAATTGTATTTCATTTCAGAATTTATTTATTTGAATTATAAGGAAAGGACTTAAAATGTATTGTAAGCAGTGTTTCCTAGAAGCTTAAATAATTTTATTATGCAAATGATTCTAAGGTTTGTTATATTTTCGAATAAAGATTATTGTGCACCAAGTTAATGGATCTTGTAAATAGTAGGAGTTTGATTTTAAGAAAAGAAGAATCCTAATCTTTTTGTAAATGATTGAGAATGAGATCTTTTTAACATCTAAATTTATTGAGAAAAGAATCTTTAGATGGTAAGTCTTCAATTTGAAATGAATCTATGTACAACTAGCCATTCTAATTATGAAACTAACATGTTTATTTGTTAGCAGAAGAGTTTGCATCGGGATGAATTAAAGAGGATGCACAAGTTAATTTAATGAGCATGCGCGAAATGCTATGGAACTAATGGGTCCAGTTGTTGAACATTTGAAGCAAAGGAAATTTTCCTTTATACTAACATTTCAGGAGGTGATTTTTGGATCATGACCAATGTCATAATCCGAGAGGAACATGGATTATACAACCACTTACATAGATGAGTTGAGCTAAATCACTCAAGAGTAAGTAATAATTTACTTTACATTTTTATTTGGATTATGGGACTTTATGAATCATGATTGGTGATAAGACTTATGATTGATGATGTGTAATCACCAAAATGTATAGAATATGATATATTCGTTAAATATTTTGTTGCTATTACGTCGCATGTGGCATGCAAGAAATACTAAATGATTGTTACTAAGTAAAATTCATGGACTCAAACGAAAAGGTTTGAGGGGAAAAGAATATTTCCTGGACTCAAGCAGAGGCTGCATCTTGCACTCACTTACTAGCCGTTGGAGGGTGCAACTTCCCTAAATTGTGGTCATGTTCCCCATGGAAGTGGAACTGAGCAGGTGGCTCGTTGAATGTTATACTGACCCAAAAGTCCTAGGCAAATTTTATATCCATCGAATTGAGTAGAGGAAGGGCTCACAATTTTTCCTTGTGTTGTTAGAACTAAGCACACAAGAGGTTCTCTGAGTAGACTTAAATTTTTTCTTGTGGTGTTAGAACTAAGCCCACAAGAAGATTCGATGAAGGGAAGCTATGTAATGAGTTGCAGAGTAAGACTGTCAAATTTTCCCTGCCGAGTTTGCAGAGGACTCATGTTATGTATGCGAATCTTCATGATTGATGAGATACATAAGAATTTTATATGCAAGTCTCCACGATCGCTGAAGTACAAAAAGGTTTTGATGATCACCACTTCAATCCCCCATGCAATGGCAAACTCAAACTATGAAAGGAGTTTGGTAGGTGAACATAAGGAGTTCACAACAACAAGGATCAATGAGTGTAGACTCAAGTCACGACAAAAATCCACTAGAGTTATCTTGCTCTCTCTTTCTCCTCCCTTCCATACACCATAAGAGCTCAATATATAGCCTTCCAAAGGTAAGTGAAAGGACACATCGAGGCGTTTCGGGGTATATGGAGGGCCAAAGGTCACCCTAAGACCGCTTTTTGGGAGTAAAAAGTAATTTTCTAATGATTTTTACCATTTTACTTGGTACTCGCGGGCTATGGTGGAACAGCCTGCGTGTACGCGGGCTATAGTGAAACAGCTCGCGTACAGGAACAAAAATAGGGAAAATTAAGTTCTTGAAGGGAATATCATGAATCTGAGTCAAACAATGGATGCTGAAGCCCAAAAACAGTTGATGCTCATAAGGTGGAAAATTATGCTGTAACAGTCGATCCATCTGATTCGCACCTCATGATCTTTGATCTCGACAAAGGAGTTCTGTGACTACCATGGTCAGTCGCATTTCAAATTCCAGTGACTGTAAAGAAAATCATGATTCACCGATGTATCATCGACGAAGGTGCATCCACTTGTGTTATGTCTATAATAGTATGGAAACAATTAGGATATCCTGATCTGGTCCCCTCATCTATCGCTCTTCCCGCGTATGATGGGAGACCATCCCAACCAAGAGGATTGTACCAAAATGTCCCCATCAAGCTAGGGGGAAAGATGGTTATGATCGATATCGAATTAGTCGATGCAAAACTTGACTACAACATCCTCTTGGGGCATAGTTACATGTACACCATGAAGGCGGTTTCCTCCTCAGTCTTTCGTATCATGATGTTTCCCTTAAATGGGAATGTAGTTACCCTAGACCAACTTAACTACTATGACCCTAATACCCCAAGAAACCATGACAATGTCCTACCGACTATACCGGGAGATGATCAACCATATGTTGACATTGCTCCTCGTATGTACAAGGACTCCAATTTGTTAGGACCATATGTGGGACCACCACCTAGGATCCCTACATTGACTGATTGCCTAATGTGCACAATTTTCATCGCTGAAAATGACGCTGCCTCCACCTCAAAATCATCATTAGCACCACAGCTGAGTCATGGAATTGAACAAATGTTGAGTCCATCGGTACACCTATTTTTCAAATCTCATTCTTGTATCCTCCCACAGGTGTACAAGGGATGTTGGTTATGGCTAACTTTGGGAATCCTAGTGTGTTAACTTACACCTCCCTTCCGAGATATGGCTTCCAAACCACTCGCTCATTATGAGTTTGTCCCCATTTCGGCTAGTACGGCTCCAAGGTCAGCAACACATGCAGTTACGATAGCCCAACCTATGACATCCATGACTACCCCACAATTGGGCGTCGCTAAGACAGCCAATGGGGGCACCAAACAACCCAAGTTGAAAGGTCCCTTATTACCTAACCCGATAGAAATTGTGAATCCTAAAGCAGGTGGCATCAACCATCAGGAGTTAAAATCCCCAGTAACGATCAATATGTGAAATTCCACAAGATAGATCACTAAGCTTGAACAAACCTCACAAATTTCACAATGTTATTTCTGAGAAGAATTAGAAAGAAACATTGATCAATTCACTCATAAAACTTAAAACATAGATGAAAAAATGATGTCGATACATTAATAAGCAATAAGCTGGAAATCAAAAGATGTTACAATAGAATGAATTCAATATCCCCTGATAGGATTCGAATTCACTTCAAGTCTAGGCTTAGTTTGCATTGGAACCATCTCCCGATAAGGTTTAGTGGCCACCAATGATGAATGATCAGTTAAATGAGGTAGAACTGATCATGACTGAGTCATGTGGGCACCAAAATAGGGAAGGATACTACAAGGGGGATCATATAGGACTGACAATGGTAAAAATGGGCGCTCCTAGACTCAGTAGCAGTCAAACTAGGTTTAGCAGTTAGTTAACTGAGTAATCAAGGGGACAAGGTGCCCCAAATCTAGGAACTAACTGTGTAGATCCCTAAAATCATGCAGGAGGGTGCATTTAAACTCTAGTGATGTAAACAAGGCGCTCTGAGTGGATAAGAGGGACAGCATGACCAAAATGAAGCTCTAGGAGGCCTAAACTAAGGACTGGGTGCTAGGAGACTCAGTTTCCAATGCATGAAAAATGCATGCAAAACCAAGATAAGATGGTGAGAATATTCCAACACCCCCCTTAAGTCAGACTATGAGAAAAAAATATAAGTAAATAAATGAAAATTAGGGCTCTGGTTACTGAGACCAAAGGTCACCCCGTACAACAATCTAAGAAAAATGAGGAAAGAGGGAAAACCCAGTGGGAACAAACCCCCCCCTCAAGATAGACTGTAAAAAAGACTGATCAACCAAGGTAGCACTCACCCCAAGAAGTGATTGGAGATGAGTGAACTTTTTCACTGAAAACTTCTTGGTGAAAATATCTGCAATCTACTCTTTTGAAGGACAATAGAGTAGTGTGATGGTACGATCATGTACCAATCCTCGGATGTAATGCATGTGTATCTCAATGTGTTTGGTTCTTTATCTATGAACTGGATCTGTGGAAATCCTAATAGCACTTTGATTGTCACAGTAGATGAATGGTGGAGTACTGTAGCGAATCCCAATCTCTGACAAGATGCCCTGCAACTAGATGAAATGTGTGGCTCCATTCACTACACCTTTGTACTCAGCCTCAACCAATTAAAGAGAAAGAGTTGTCTTCCTTTTTCTCAACCAATAGATAGGACCAGATCCAATCATGAAGACATAACCTAATTTAGAATTCCGATCTGAGTTGTCTCCAGCCCAATCTGAGTCTATGTATCCAACTAGGTTCAATGGAGACCCAACTGCATAGTGAATACCATAGGTCTTTGGCCCTTGCACATAGTGCAAGATCCTTTTGGTTGCCTTCGAGTGAAGCTCATGAGGCTCTTGCATGTATCTGGAGACAACACTCACTACATAGGATAGATTAGGGTGAGTATGTGTATGAAACAAAAGACTACCGATCAGTTGCTGATACAAGGTACTATCCACCAAAGGTGAAGAAGAACCATCTTCAAGACCGATACCTGAAAGAAAAGGAAATGATGCCCATTTGCATTCTGTCATATGAAACCTGTGAAGTAGATCTAATGCATACTTGGACTATTCAATATTGATTCTTGAATCACTCTGAGAGACTTCAAGACCAAGAATTTGCTTTAGCAGTCCCAAATCAAAAACATAGAAGGAATAGTGCAAGGCTATTTTGATAGATCTAATGCATGAAGAGAGACTCCTTGTAATCAATAAATCATCAACATAGAGGAAAATAAGGAGAAGAGAGTTACCATCATTCCTCATGTAGACATTCGAATCAGACTTGCATCTCTGAAAATGTTGTGACAGTAGAAAGGAGTCCATCTTAGCATACCATGCTCGAGGAGCTTACTTGATCCCATATAAGGACTTCCTCAATCTGCACACTAATGAAGGATCATCAATGTATCCTTCAGGTTGCTTCATGTAGATATCCTCCTCTAGATATCCATGAAGAAAAGCACTCTTCACATCCATGTGATGCACCTCCCAGTGCTTGGATGTAGCAATATCCAAAACAAGACGGATGGAGTCCATCTTTGCAAAAGGAGCGAAGGTATATGTATAGTCAATCCCTTGAATTGTGAGAAACCTTTAGCAACCAGGTGAGCCTTTTACTTGCTTGTTATTCCATCTGATCCCGTCTTTGTTCTGTATAACAACTTACATTGAATAAGCTTCCTTCCCGGAGAGAGAGAAATAACCTCCCAAGTCTCATTCTTTTGAAGAGATTGTTACTCTTCATCCATAGCTGATATCCATATTGGATCTTGGGAGGCCTAAAAGAAGGTTTTTGGATCTTATCCAACCATCAAAAAACATCTATCGAGAAGAAATAGATTTGTATTAGAGAGTGAAAAACTTGCATTTTGAAACGGATATCTTGTTCTTCTTGGATCCCGTGGATCTCCAACAAGGTCACCAACAGATTCAATGGTCTTTGTAGCCCATCTTGGAAGTGGTGGTGGATCTTGTGGTGCTATATATTCAGTTTCATGTGGATCTGGATGTATCATTCGCTCATCTTCACTTTATGAGCCAGATTCTAAACTATCATGAGAGGAGGATTTGCTATCTTATTCAACATGTTGTGGTGGAGTAGTTGGTACGCTTTTTGCTTCGACATGGTGGGAATCATGCAATGGCCATTCTTCAAACTAGAAACTTCCTTCAAGAAATATCTACATGGTAGACAGATCCAACAGTTTGTAGGCTTTTGCATTCTGTGCATAACCAACCAATATTCACTCTTTGCTTTGAGGCTCTAAGGCTATCCTCTTCTCTGAAGGAATCCTTGCCTAAGATTTGGAACCAAAGACACTTAGATGAGACACATCTATATTGTATCCCATCCATGCTTCAAAAGGAGTTTTTCCTTTTAGGCCTTTGTGTAGAACTCTGTTCTGGAGCTATGCAGCACAATTGACAGCTTCTGCCCAAAGTCTAGGAGCCAATGCTTTAGACTCAAGAATGCATGTAGCCATCTCTTTCAAAGTTTTGTTCTTTCTCTCAGCTACACCATTCTGGTGTGGTGTGTAAGGAACAATGTGTTGCATTTCAATACCTTCATCTGCACAAAATAACTGAAACTCATTCTTCACATACTCTCCTCCATTGTCAATACGAAGGCCCTTAATCTTTTTGTCACTGAAATTTTCAACAAAAGCTTTAAAGATTTTGAAATATTCAAAGACTTGTAATTTCAACTTTATGAAATATACCCAACTGAATCTCGAATAGTCATCTATGAATGTTAAGATGTATCTAGCATTATTCAGAGATAGGTGAGGAAGAGGTCCTGATATGTCATTTGCATCAACTCGAGAGGAGATGAGCCTCTCTTTTCCTTTCCCTTTTCAAACTTTTTCTCTGTATGCTTACCAACCAAGCAACCTTGATAGGTGCCCTTAGAAAATCTGATGTTTGGGAGGCCTTCAACCATTTTCTATTTTTTGCAGTTCTTAGAAATATTTTTAGTTGAGGTTCCCAAACCTCTCATGCCAAAGTATGCTCAATTCATTTGCATGAGTAAGAAGAGAAATTTGTGTTGAGTAAGGAAAGAAATCAGAGAACTAATAGAGTTCTGAATGACGATCTACTATTCCTTGTGAAATGATCTTCCCAGAAGAGATATCTTGAATCTGAACCACATTAGGAGTAAAAATTACTTTCTTTGGAAATCCTGTATGGGTCATTCGATAAACTAAAAGGGGGTTAGATGCCAAGGTAGGAACATAGAGCACATCGCTGAAGTATCCATGATCAAGATTGATCCTTCCAATTCCTTTTGAAGGAACTTCTGAATCATCTCCCATTAGGATGGAAGGCCCAATAGTAGGTTCGAATTCAGAGAATAGATCCTTGGATGCAGACATTTGTCTGGAGGATCCAGAATCTATGATGAAAGAATATGCATTCGAAGGGACAACCATGAGTGCATGAAACCTCTCTTTATCCTTTGATTTAGGATCAGCTTCTTACCTCCTATCACTTGTAGCTTCTTTCCTCTTGCAGTCATTTAACTGAGCAATCGCCCCAAATCTAGGAGTTGACTGTGTAGATCCATAAAATCATGCAGGGGGGGTGCATTTAACTCTAGTGATGTAAACAAGGCACTCTGAGTGGATAAGAGGGATAGTGATGACCAAAATGAAGCTCTAGGAGGCCTAAACTAAGTACTAGGTTCTAGGAGACTCGGTTTCCAATGCATGGATGCATGGTGTGTTGAATGGAATGCATGCATGCATGCAAAGCATGAAAAACCAAGATAAGATGGTGAGAATATCCCAACTCCCAATAAAAGGGTCACACAGCCGTGTTCTCTTTGCGGGAAACAACGCCACACAACCAATCTATGTCCTACACTACCAGAGGTATGGAATCTACTTAACACTCTCGTTAGCATCACCCACACTCCACCAACGGTAAAAGGGGTCACACCTCCCTCACCCACATCTAAGTCAAAAACATTGTGTACGAATCACACATGTTCCATATGTTCTCAGCATGGGCACTATATGCACCGTTGCCCCGAAATCCCTTGATATTGAGAGGCATTGGCAACAGTCTGTCTCACTCAAGTAACAATTTAGGACCCCCCTTGTTAAACCAGGAAGTAGCATCCATTAATGTGATCACCACATCAGTAACACCGCTAGTCACACCTCCCACAGAAGTTGCGCTCGATGCAAAAAAATGTAGTAGAGCCTGTCACGTCGCAAGACCCATCTAAACTTACAACGACAGGATCACACAATGAATTCTCGTCATGTCGTCACTCCACCCATATGCTCCCTCCTAGCACCATCACATGCATAATGGAGTAAAACAACACTCAAGAATACCAAGAATGCTTCCGTCCATGCATACCAAGACCTTGTTGATCTTGTGGAGAGACCACCCATTACTCCTTTCAATGCCCCATTTTGCGTGTCGAACGACAAACTCGTCTCGAACTAATGAGAATGCAAGGACAATTACAACCCCTCTGTATAACCCTGCAAATGTCACCAACCGAAGAAGTAATACCGACCTTACTAGATACCATCAAAGTTGAATCTCCTTTATTCGGTGTCCTCACTTGCAGTGATTCTTCATCTTCTGACGAAGACGCAGACCACCTACAAGCATTCCCAAAAAATAATGAATCAAAAGGGGGTTTGTACCCCCTCAGCACAAACAAGACATCCAACACTAGCCATTGATATTCGTATTTTGTGTCAAATTTTTTTACTTTCGTTTCACTTATATTGAATTAGAAAGTAAACTACCTCTCTTCTTCAAATGCAGATGGCCTCCCAAGCGTACATCTACATAGGATACGCGGACGGTGCCAGTCAATGGTTCACACATCTCACATTCGTCACTTGGGTTATATATTCCCCCTCCCATACACTCCACCACATCGGCGGGGTGTTCTTGGGGGCACTAACAAACAACCAAGCAAAGTAGAATGCTGTAATAAGTTTATTAAGCGATGCCCTACACCTAGGAATTCACCATCTACATGTCCACCTTAACTCCCAACTTGTCATATTACGGTTGAATAATGCATTCCATGTCCGCAACTCGCTCCTCTTCTAAATTTCTGCACATGTGCCTCCTCATTCGACAATTTGAAACCATAACTTTCACACATATACCAAGAAACGCCAATGCATTCATTGACTTCATCGCCAATGAGTTATTGAATTGGAACATAGTCCATCACCCGGCTGCATAACCCTGCATAACAATCATACATAAGTATGTCCATGTGTTTCACTTGTGACTATACATGTATCTCATCTTCACAAGTCCTACAGTCGATAACACATGCCCAAAACAAATATGCTAGTATGAACTACTGCATATGCATCACATCAACACATAGGAAACATAAAAAAAAATACATATACATCACATACATAAAGAGACGCATACATCATGTTCCACCAAAATGTTATATATATAATATATATCTCATAAAAAATGTCTCTCATGTACAAAAAATGGCCCTCCTGGGGCATATACATAGTAGCCTTATGGGGGATACATCAAAAACTTGCCTCCCATAGGCTCATAAAAAATGTATACATACAAAAATGGGGCTCAACATCCCTAAACAAAAATAATCAAGTTGCCCCACTAGTTGGAGGATCTCGGGGTCCCAAAATAGATAGCATATGCACAACCTCCCCTCACTCTGGCTCTGGTCCCTGTTGCGGCCTCTGCCGTGGAGGAGGGACTACTCCTCCCTGCACCTCCTATGCCACATGGCACACGACTACAAACTGCCGCATGATCTTCCACCAAGATGTCCCACACACAGTTGGTAGATGAATTGTCATGTCCACCTCATCATCCTCAAGGTCGACCCAATCCCGCTCATCAACCCCAGCCGACATCCCACTGAACCATCGCTCTAAGTCATCTATCACAATGGCCAGCTAGTCTCCAGCAACTGCTCCCCCTGCCACAGCTCCTCCTACTCTGGAAGCACCACCCTCAGCTGCACCTACTTCGCCAATGGCAAGTCGAGCCCCATCGACTAGCTTATCTCACCTCAGTCTCGATCTTCGAGGTGGCCTCACAGGACCTACATCTGCATCACAGAGGAGGAAACCATCATCAGTACCGGATAAATAAGTATATCATAAATGTACAGAAATAGAAGTATGTAAACATATAGATGCTAAAAGTACAAAACCATAAAAACATACCAGTCGCATCAAAACCGCCAATAGGAATGAGCAGCTCCATATCTCCTCGGAATTCCATCTCGCTCCAAGGATATCTCTATGACCAGCCTATGTGGCCCTCCCATACATCCAACACCTGTGGCATAATACGCCCCCAAAACGCCATATGTGGCTCCTGTGGCCCTCTTGCTAACACCACCACCTGTGGTCTCAATGACAAGTAGCGCTCAAAGAAGTAAGAGCACAACACACTGTCATAGCAGAAGGTACGTCGCCCCCTACCCTGATGCAAATATGTCATTTCTTGCATCATCGAATCTAGCATCAGTGAACCCCACGCCACGGGCTGACCAACCATCACCCTCTCTACCAGTTAAAGCTGGCCCCTGTGATCTGGTGTGGGGACACATCCCCCTATACATGAACAACAGCTATCGCAACAACCTCCACTGGTAGATCCCTCAGGTGGCTCACCAACACTCCACCAAAGTTCACAAAATTGTGGTCACCACTGCAGTACCAATCCACTAACGTGTGGATGGTTTCCCCCACCAACTGTGGAGGGAGAGGCTCCCTCACCCTTTGAGGTGTTAGTCCTGTCAATAAATAAATATCCTGAGTCATGATGCTTAGTTCCTTGCCTCCTACATGGAACACTCCTCGGTCTGGGACCCACATGTCCAAAAGCCGCTACAAGAGGTAATCGACTGAACGCATCAGAGGGAACTTGAAGAACTTCAAGAGCCCAACATCACGTAAGGCCTCGGTCGCTGCTCGATCGGCTAACACAACCGCTTGAATTTCATCATGCTATCTCTCTCTCTCTCTCTCTCTCTCTCCACTCAACATCTCAGATGTGTGCCATCAATAATTAGCAACCACGTGCACAAGGAAATGATCACCCATCAGACGTAAAAAAATTAACATGGCCTTCTCTAAAAATTCCATGTGTGGCGCGACATTTTACAACATATCTGCACATAGCACGGGCGAAACACTACGCGACCGCATGGAACTAGCATTCGGGATGTATATATCTTGGTCGTGCGAGCCGCGTGATTGTTCGAGGAGCAATCACACTAAAACCAACGTGCGGCTGAAGCGTATCTACCCCGTGCTACGCGTGGTACAGTACATTATTTCCGCACTAGAGAGCGCGCTACACAGCACACACTTTTTGAAAAATCTCACGCTATGACAGCACGAGATTTTCCAAAAATCTCGCACAGCCGTGTGGGATTTTCTCAAAACATTGCACAGTAGCCCGAAAAACATAAAAACGGACCCCTGGACACCGAGGGGACCCCCAACCCTAAGTCTACCTGAATGAAATTAAAGAGTACAAGGGTTGGGCATACTTGGAACTCTCGGCTCGACAAACGGTGCACCGGATCTACTCAAATCACTCAAAAGGCACTCTCAGAGGTCGGTAGCACAAAGTACAAATGATTATGAAAAGTGGGCCCCACCCCTATTTTATACTCATTTGACCCAAACTTCCAACTGATGCCACAGACAAACTGTAACTTTGTTTCCAAAACCGTTCACACCACGACAACCAATGCTCCGAGCTCTTCTACATGGAACCAAACAATCCATATTTCCACTAATGTCACTGGGCCACTACTTTCCTATTCAAGTACCCCACAAGTACGCATTGTTTTGGTTTTATGATTTTTGCATTGTCAATACCTTGGTTATGTCCTTTAATACACTTGGGTATGTGTGTCGTATGTGCAGGACCTTGATCAAGACAATATGGAACTGCTTGTTTTTCCATTATAAGATAAGAATCCAAGTTCTAACAACAAGGGGCACACACCCTACCACGGGTATCATTCCAAAACTGGCATATAGACTCTATTTACCCTCCTTTTATAATGCATATCCCAGTATTCCCATTGATAACCATAGGGCCCTCATTCATGAACTCGATGTGCCATCAACATCATTACTATGAATAGTATGTCCCCCCATGGGAGTGTGCACCAGTGTCATCTCCATCATCAATTGCACCCATGATGTCAACCCTTCACAAGCCCAAGGAATTTGACCCAGTTTGAAAAGACCCTCCCTCAGAGTATCATTTTGAAGTTGCACATTTATTCCACCAAGTCAACATTTGTCAGATCCCTCGACACATGTTACAAGAACGATTCACAAGGCCCCCTCATACCTCTATGAGAACTTTAACCATTTCAATCCTGCTCGTATCATCACCCCCACAAAGACACCTATGGGGCCCCTACCCTCATAAACAACCAGTTATATTTTGTTATCCTGCATGTATATACTACATAGCATCGTTTCATGGGGAACATTTCTTTGCGTATGCAAAATTAGCCCTCACTTCATCATTGGAAAGTGTCCCTCGATCCACTCAAAATGGTGGGGACCCCACCCATCATCAAATCGGTCCCCCGATACAACGAAAACTAGGGGGATCCCACCGATATTATTTATGTACAAATAAGTTCCCTTGTCACCTCACATTGAGGGAACACCATATTATTTTGGCAGCAACTCATGGTCGCCTTTGATCGATGTATTTGAGTCTCCATATGTTCAGAAGTATCTGTTTTGTCAATTACCATTACCATTTGTTTTGCATCTCCATCAAATCCATTTCAGTTGTAGTTTGTTTCCACCAGTTTCAATTTATGTCGTCCTAAAATAAAAGTTGTCATCCCCGCTCCCCATGTTTACATCGATCAAAGGAAGTTATCAGCCCCACGCTTATCAACTAGTCTTGTGTCAGGTCTGTCCATCCACCAGTTGATTACAACATGATCTCGGTTCTCAGTATAGGACCCTCATCTTAACATATACTTCAACTCTCGTCGACATCAAAACACTATATTCTGAGAGTTGCAGTAGGTGCAGTTGTACCTTGGTATCCCTTTCAATCACTATAAGGGGTCACATCTAACTTAGTAGGGATAGTCATTAGTGCTCCCTAACCAAGTTGTTTCCCCTATGCTCGATGTCAACACATCAGAGGGAACGTACTTTTGAAGGTAGCTATGTTCATATTTGGAAATCATGATAGCAGTCTAGTTGGTACGGTGAATCCCTCAGGAAGATTTACATACCAAGTTTAGTCTCCCACCACTGTGGGTTCATCATGGTCACCAGCAGTTCCACTTCTTCAATATTTCGCAGTAGCTCCAGGGGCATTTACTCTAACATGGATTGAATCCACCTTCATCCATGTCCCAGTAGTATAGTAGAGTCGACACCTTTGTCCTCTCTCATTGTAATCACTTTGACAACATTTCACGAGCATGGGTATGCCTTCCTCGTTTATATAAAAACTATTATTTATTACATCTCCAATGGTCGTCACCAACAATCTTCCCCCATGGGAGAGCCTTATTTTGTCCACATATGCTTCGTCCTACAGAACATGAGAGAAACAACAGAAAAACAGATGCATTATCGGCTCTACAGTAACATTCGAACCTCATACATCAGGAGGAATCTGTTAACGCTTAAAAGTCACACACATGTGACATTTCAGCGATTCATCAAGTAAGGCGTCATCAACATAAAAAATGCATCTTACCACAGGAATCCTCAATAGATCCAAAACAAAGCATAATTCCATAAGTGCCAAGAAACAGCCAAAACAAAGGGCAACGCAGGTATTACACAGTTGACCCGCGCTATAGCGTAGGTTACCGGAACAATTCCTGCGCTACAACCGCACGACTTTTCCTTCGATAGTCGCGCTACTATCAAAACGGATGGACCACTCATTCCCAACGGCACATTAAAGACTCGATCCTCGCCAAGGATTAGAAATCGAATCCTCACGCATTTGGGGGCATTAATTATACCCCCTTTGTGTACCTTGGAACTAGTTCATGAAAGAGGAGAGTTCACATTTGGATCTTGTTGTTTGATGGCCACCTCTTGGCCTATAAAAGGAATCCATTGGCATGCATTTTGTAGAGATAAAATCAGAGCAAGATTATGTTGTTGTATTTGAGTTGGATCTTTCTCATATCCCACAATTTCCTACCATTGTAAGCATTCCCAATCTCCCTTTCCACCTTCCATCCAAGGGCAAGTGTTTCTCTCCATTGTTCTTCCATCTACTTAGCATTTATTTTGGACAAGAAAGGCCTCCCTAAGGGAGATTGTTAGATTCCTTTGAATCCCACACCTCCTAGGTTTTGTATAGCTATTCCATTGGGAAATACAAGAGTGCTTTAGCATATCTTTGGTTGTTGTTGAAGTTTGCATTCTCCCCCCATCTCTTTCATTTTGTTTTCATCAATATTTCCATGTTTGGATGTGAACTACACTAACAATCTCTTGCAAGATCACTTGGAGGAATACCAAACTACATCAAAAGGGGCTCCTAGGACTGAGGCCTTGCAACAACCTACAAGTCTTAGCCCCTTACCAAGTGGAAGAGTGCACTTATGCATATTTTTCCACAACAATTACATTTTTAACTTTTCCAATTAAACTATTAAAAAATAGCCTAATTTTACGGGAAAAAATATTTTTCTCAAAATTAAAAAAATATTCTAGGGGACCTAGCGCATGCTCATAATGACTCAATTTGATGTCTAGTGTCAAAACCCAAACTTTCCGAAAAATTTAAAACTTTTTAAATTAGCCAGTAATGATAATAAATGCATTCATTAATCTGTTTTGATTATCTTAACTGATTATAGATGTGTATGAATGATCTGTTGTTATACTTAGATTTTGATATGAGTTTCTTTACCGTTGCTGATTGTTTTCTGTTTTCAACCACAAGGAGGAGTTGCCATAGTATACTGGGCTTACTTAGCTTCCGAGCTAATGCATCATAATGTCTTTCTCTTACAGATATACAGGTAATGTGCGGGTCGCTATGTTTAAATCTTTAAAGTATGTCATATCAGTTAGCTGTACCAAATCCTTCAGTAAAAAGTCTAAGCATGCTAGCCATGTATTCAAGTGTTTAAAAGGTAGCATTCATCCCATGATCTCCTTCTGATCTTACTGTTATAGAATTAGAAACTACTAGAGAGTATACTAGCTATGTTTCTTGAGAACAAAGAGTTAACCAACTATATGGATCAATTGTTCTTGGATGGTATTACTGTATTGTATTTGTATTTCATTACTAGCACTGTAAAATACCACTGAGTGACCAAACTCAGACCAATTTTTACTTTCTTGTTGTTATTGCATCAGGTCATATTTAATAAAATAGACTTTATTTTGATTTTCATCTTCAAATGTAAAAGACCTGCAGTTACCAATATTCACTTTTCTTAATTTTAACAGTTGTAAGATGTACTGTCAGATACCCGTCTCCTCTTAACATTTTTTTTTTTAATGATTTACCTGGATTGGGAACTACTCTTATTTTTATGACTGAAAAATAGAATAGAGACTTATAAGCTATCATAATTAAATCTGTTGAGTCTAAAGGATAATCAAAGTACACTTGTCCTTACGATAAGTCTGAGTCTATTAAAAGATTGTTATTAAATTATAACAACAAATGGAAAAGGATAGAATAACCCTATTCTAAATCTTCGAGTTATGTAACTTAGACCTTACATGTTTAAGTCATCTAAAGAATGAAATGGCAAATCCTCTACAACTATACAAGTCATAGCAAATGGTAAAATTGTAATAGAATTGAAAGTTACTACGTCCCAACATCACCACACTCTCCTAGAGGCTTAAAAGAGATGAAAATTCGGTTGTCTCTTCCCATGAAGCTAGTACATATGGGGAATTAGTATTAAGGTATTGTGAACCACTTAAGGCTTAATATTATACCCTTGCTCTTATAATTTTTAGTGCAAATCAATTTCCTTTATGTATGGAGTGCTTCAAGACTGAATTTGGACAATATCAATGTTGCATGGTTTAAAGAATGTATGACAACATTTTCGTTATATAATTTGCAAAGTTCAAGATATTATCCTAATGTTTTGATGTCTAAAAGGATAACAAGTGAACTATGGTAATGCAACCCTTATCGATAACCATGTGATAATTCTGGTTACTCATGCTATGATTTTTAATTGGCAATAATAAAAGAAATTTCAACGAAGTCTTGGACACTATTGACAATTTCATGTTCTTATTGATTGTAGGGCAAAGTGTTATGGTTCACATATGCAACGTTTGAAAACATTGTTTTAACATGGAGTAATTGGCAAGTTTAAACTATGGTTTATTACCATAAAGGAATATCCTCGCTATGATTTTAGTTTGCCCATGTTATGATTTTAATCGAATAACAAATCATTGGAAATCTTGTTGTGAAACTTTAGAACCTCGACCCACTTGCTTGAGATTATTTGGATGCTACGTGGTGGCTTCAGGTCCAAGTGTTGATGATATATAATGTTGACTTAACCCTAGTTGGGCACTTCTCCCTCGCCTTCGGGCTCGGTCCTATGAACCCTCTTGTCCAATGTTTCACTGAGGTTCTGGAGTAGCAGCTTCCATGCTGCTACAGTCTCCTCGTGCTTGTCTATTTGTATCGTTTGAGAACCATTATATTTACTGTTAGCAGCTATTGGGGTTTTTTTAGAAGAACTAGGGTTTACCTCTTTTTCTACCAGTTCCAACCCTGTCACGGCGTAACTGCGAACTCCTGGCTTAGTTCTAACAAGGATTCCTTCGTGGAAGGTACCCTTTGCTTCAACCAGCTCATTCCTTTGGTGACAAAGGTGGGGTTTACTTGGCTCGTGGTTATCGAACTATCTACTCTGTTTGCATTTGCTTTCGTCACTCCGGTAAGCTACAGGGTTTAAATTTGTTGTTTAAAGTTACACGAATTTGTTTAATCTCCAAACAAAACACATAGAAGGTTTACTAATCTTGCTCTTTCGTTACAGGTCCAAACTCCACTTACAGCATGGATGACACAAGCTGCGACAACAGGCGTTTCCGGGTAAGCCTGGTTCTTACCATGGCATTTTCCTCCTTATGGGTTGTTTGGGCGGTTAGGGTTTTGGTTTGACTCCAAAGTCTCAGCAGCCTTGCAAAATCTTTTAACTGTATAATTTAAATGACAAATTATGGGTTTAACTCTGTGTTGGATTTGGATGTAAGGCTTCGGTCAGTGTTGTAGCTATTGGTACTCCTTTTGGTACTTAGGTTTTTATATAGAAGAATTGTATTGTAAAATTTGAAGAGAACAAAGGCTTGTGAGCCTGTTCTGTAGGTGAGGTTACGACCTCGGTTTTTATGTTTCGTTACAACACTTTTAAAAGGGTTTTGGGAAAACGCCCAGGGTTTTGAAAGTTAACTTAATATAAGTTCTGCCTGTACAACGGGCTTGTATAATGCATGCGTTTTCTTTTTGTTCTATGCTGTGTACCGTGGTAAGTAATTCTTTAGTTCTTAAAACACTTATACAGTGGATTATGACTCGGCTGTAGGTAGAATATTATATTTACTATTGAGCATTGGTTTTGCTTATACGTCTCTCTTCCTGTGTAATGTAAGCTTTTATAAAACGACTTGTTACAGTCATTCTATATAAATGAGCTGGGTGTGGCGTGCGTTGTAGGGTTAACTGAACCTTAATCGAAATAACAGAACAGTATAAATATCGAGCTCAAAAACTTTAGTTATATCCTTCATTTGACTCACAATAACTAGATTATTTATCTGCTGACGAAATCCTTTGTGAAGAATTTCTGTTAGGGTTTCGTACATGGATTTGATTGATAGGTAAAAACTGAATAATCTTTAGCTAGGTTTTTAAGTTTTTTTTTTTAGTTAAATAACAGATTTAAAACTGGTCAAACTTGGACTAGGGTTTGTACCCTGACATACATAATCTAACTGTGGCTACAAATGTTCTGCAATGAAATTGATAATGCTATAGATACTGTAATCTAAGTAGTTATGTTTATTTCTGATCCTATGGTTGTTTAACGAGTTGTATTTCTAGAGAATATTTACTGTATACTTAAACCCTACTTATCTATTTAACTATTATAATTAAACTAGGTTTAGAAATGTCAACAATAAACTATTGTTTACAATATTACTATTGTATAGCATGCATTGAAATACCTTATCAGTAAGATAATGATAACATTAAGGAATGTTGAAACACAATAACTCTCAATAATTCTACTACTGATATTCAGGGATGCTAACTTTTACTGAACTAATTACTATTCAGACATAAAGAAGATAAACATAACATACATTCATTTATACTTAATAAACAACAGGAATAGGTAGCAGAACCTGTTTCAAACTGTGGACAACAACAGCAATGGGAGGCTGTTCCTCCCTACCAACTCCTGGAGAGTGCCTAGACAGCACTTCTTAGGACCCCCGAGCTTGCTCTGGTCTCCCTGGCTGGAACTAGGTGCAGCAGAATAATTCACTCAGCCCAAACAGCTATACTGGAACCAAGTTACTGCAGCATTCCTCTCAAACAACTTTCTTACTGTATATTTTCCCTCTTCCTCAATGGGACTCCTGAATAACATTCACCTGAATGTATTCTCCCTCCAGAACAATTCGAACCCCCCAGCTCAGTTCATTGAGTACTATTTAAAAGATTGCCTAGGTCTTTGTTGGGTTACTGTCATTAATGAGCCACCTGCTCAGATTCCACTTTCTTGGGGAATCATGACCCAAAATATAGGGAAGTTGCCACCTGCAACTTAGGAAGTGTTTGAGGATGCTGCCACTTGTCATTTGCCTTTCCACCTAGTTCCATTCACCAGTTTGACCAGTAACCTCTTTTTAACAGCTCTCCCATGCTGTTGTCTCCATAATTTATTTATTAATAATCAAATATTCTGAATTACATTCCATTTCCAGTGCCTCTGCTGAGTCATCAATTCCTACTTAGCATTAAATTTAACATAATGTCTCAGGAATATAATAAAACAATTACATAATTTTTAAAAAATTGGGGTATGTGACATACACACCCCCTTAAAATGTAACATCGTCCTCGATGTTACTCATTCCTCATCCTCAGCCACCTGCTGGAACAGATTTGGGTATGCTTCCCGCATCTTACTTTCTAGTTCCCAGGTAGCTTCTTCAGGACTAAGGTGCTTCCATTGCACCTTCAGTTGTCCAATTGTGCGGTTCCATAGAGTAATTTCCCTCCTCCCGAGGATACAATCCGGTTCCACCAGAACTTCCCCTTCTGGTTCTACCTGTACAATGTTCCAATCAATCACATGAGTAGCATCATGAACATACTTTTTCAGAACAGAAATATGAAAAACATTGTGCACTTTTAAATTAGGTGGTAATGCTAACTGATAAGCAACTTGACCAATTTTAGATAAAATTTCAAATGGACCACAGTAACGTGGTGCTAATTTTGCACAACTCCCTGATCTTAGGGAGCTCTTCTTTGGTCTTACCTTTATGAACACATGTTCACCCACCTGGAACTCTTTAGGAGTTCTTTTCAAATCTGCTTGGCTCTTTTGCCGATCCTGGGCAATCTTCAAATTTTCCTGCACTTGTTTCACAATCTGTTCCATTTCTTTCAATAATTCAGGACCTAACACTAATCTATCTACTGAGTTATTCCAAGAGATAGGAGTGTTACATTTACGCCCATACAGAATTTCAAAAGGACTGAACTTAGCTGACGATTGATAGTTGTTATTTTATGCAAATTATGCTAAATGTAAATAATCCTCCCACTTACCTGGTTGATCCTTAACATACATTCTTATCAAATCTTCCAATACCTGATTAACTCTTTCAGTTTGTCCGTCCGTCTGAGGATGGAAGGAAGTGCTGAAATTCAGAGTTGTGTTTAATCCTTTAAACAAATATTTCCATAAATTCCCTGTGAATTTAGGATCCCTTTCTGAAATAATAACTTTTGGGACACCATGTAACCGAAAAATCTGCTTCAAAAATATATCAGCTATGTTCGCAGCCTTGTAAGTGGTTTTAACAGGAATAAAGTGTGTTGATTTACTTAATTTATCTACTACCACCATGATTGAATCATTCTGATTTTGATTTCTGGGTAATCCAGTAATGAAATCTAAGTTGATTATTTCCCACTTCCAACTAGGAATAGGCAAAGGTTGCAATAACCCAGCTGGATGCTGATGTTCTGTTTTTACCTGTTGGCAGTCTAAACATCTAGCTATGTACTCAGCTGCTTCAGATTTCATTTTAGGCCAAAAATAATCTTTTCTCAACATAGTGACAGTTTTCTGATAGCCTGGATGCCCTGAGTAAGGGGTTTTATGCACTTCATCCAGAATTAGTTATTTAACCTTGGATACATTAGGCACATACACTCTGTCCTTAAACAATAAAAATCCATCTTTGTTTATGCTATAACCCTTTATTAAACTTTCTGTAGGTTCTTCTTTAGCTGTAACCTGTAACTTTTGATAAATTTCATTTGATTTTATCCCTTCAGACAACTGTTCATTTAAATCAGAGGTATAAGTGCTGCTAGCTGATATAAAATTCAGCCTTGCATTTCTACTCAAAGCATCAGCCACCTTATTTTCCTTTCCTTTTATGTGTTGAATTTCGAAATCGTATTCACTTAAGAAGGCCAACCATCTTGCTTGCCTTGCATTTAAGTTAGGCTGATCTAAAAGGTATTTTAGACCCTTATTATCAGTCATTAAAGTAAACTTTTTGCCTATTAAGTGGTGTCACCACATCTTTAAGGAATGAATAATAGCAGCTAACTCTAAATCATAAGTGGCATAATTCTTTTCATGAATCTTCAGCTTCCTAGACTCATAGGAAATGACATGCCCATCCTGAGTCAACACTCCGCCTAGACCGTCATTACAAGCATCGGTGCAAACCACGAAATCCTTATTAGGATCTGCTATTCTTAGAATAGGCGTCGTTGTTAATAAAGTCTTTAACTTCTTAAATCTTTCTTCACACTTCAAGTTCCAATCAAACTTCTTGCCTTTCTTTTGTAAGGAAGTGATTGGTTTGGCTATTTTTGAAAAGCCTTCAATGAACCTCCGGTAATAACCGGTAATTCCTATGAAGGATCTAACATTTGTTACGTCTTTTGGTACTGGCCATTCTTCGATTGCCCGGATCTTTTCAGGATCAACTAAAATCCCTTCCTTAGTCACTACGTGACCTAAGTACTGGATTTCATCCTTGAAGAAATCACACTTACTGAACTTTGCAAAGAGTTGTTGTTCTCGCAGTTCTTGTAAGACTATCCGTAAATGTTTTTTGTGTTCCTCCTCGTTTCTAGAATAAATTAAAATGTCATCGATGAATACGACGACAAATTTATCTAAGTATTTATGCATTATGTTGTTCATTAGGCACATAAAGACGGCTGGGGCATTAGTAAGCCCAAATGGCATTACGACAAATTCGTAATGTCCATACCTCGTTCTGAAAGTTGTCTTGAATATGTCCTCTTCTTTAATTCTCACCTGATGATAGCCTGATCTCAAGTCTATCTTAGAGAACACCGTAGCTCCACGTAGCTGATCAAACAGATCATCTATGCGAGGCAACGGATATCTGTTTTTAATTGTCATCTTGTTTAGTTGACGGTAATCTATGCAAATTCGCATAGTTCCGTCCTTCTTTTTAACGAAAATTACTGGTGCTCCCCAAGGGGACACACTAGGTCGAATGTAGTTCTTATATATTAACTCCTTTAACTGTGTTTTTAATTCATTAAGTTCCAGAATTTTCATACAATACGGAGCCTTTGAACTGGGTACAGCACCTGGTGCCAGTTCAATTGTGAAATCCAGTTCCCTCTTGGGAGGTAATCCTGGAATTTCCTCCGGAAAAACATCAGTAAATTCGTTTACTACAGGGATATCCTCTACTGTTATCTTGCTGATTTCAGACTTATCTGCCTCATCTGTAATAGTTACAACATAGGCTTTGCACCCTTTTCTGACTGCTCTTTTAAGTTGTAAAGCAGAAATCTGCCTGATTACTGTTTTTCTAGGAATACCCCTAACAGTTACAGGCTGTTCGTGATTATTTTCACACGTAAAAGTTTTATCAAAACAGTTTAAAACTACCTTATGTTGTTCTAACCAGTCCATACCAATAAGTATGTCATACGAGCCAAGTGGCAGAACATTTAATTTAACAGTAGTTTTAAAATCCTTCATATCTAGAGTACATTCCTTAACATAACAGTTCACTTTCCTTTTTGCCCCAGTGGCTAATTGTACTGACCAAGAGTTATCAAACCTTTCGACAGTCAAATTACACTTTTCTACTATCTGTGGTGAAATATAACTAAGGCTAGCACCTGGATCTATTAAAATAGTTACAGGGGTTTTGTTAACCATACCTCCTAATTCCACCATGGAATTTTGATAGTCAGCTTGGCGGTTCTCCAACGCTGCATTGATTCGGGGCATAGTCCCTGCAAAGTCTCCAACAGTCATTTCATCTTGTATAGTATGAATATTGTTGTTTGGTTTCTTTCGATTTGGGAAAAATGAAGCATAGTGTGGGCCATTGCACTCCCAGCACTTAACAGGCTCCTTTCGTTCAAAATTCTTTGTGTAATTTCCATGATTGTTAGAAGCCTCCTTGCCGCCCTTGAAGTTGTTGGAATGATTAGCAGCTCCATTTTTGTTTCCTTGGAAGCTTTTACCATTAAAATGGTTTCCGTTCTTGTTATTCTTGAAATTTTTCTGGGGTACAAACTCCTTTTTCCTGTACCCAAGCTGATTACTGTTCTTTTTAGCCTTCCAGTTGGCTATCCCTTCTTTCTTTTTATTCTGTTCAAAACAGAAATTAGCTTTTCGCATAGCTTCTTCCAGAGTTTTGGGGTTATCATATTCGATTCTGTCTTTTATATGATATGGCAGGCAACTAAGAAACCGTTGTACCTTGGGCTTCTCTTCAACAAAATACGGCACATATCTTAACAGACTTAAGAACTTACTGTTTAAGTCTTTCATAGTCATAGATCCTAGCTTTAATTCATAAAATTCCTTGGCCCTCTCTTCATAGTACTGTTCAGACAAAAATTTATTTTTGAAGTACCTTTTAAAGGTACTCCAATTGACTTCTTTTTCTTTGATCCCCTTGACCCTTTTCAAGTCTTGCCACCATATATATGTCTTTCCTGAAAGGTTATAGATGGCCATTCTTGCCTTCAGCTGATTTGAGTAGTTATATATCTGGAAATATTTTCTCATCCCGGATAACCAGGATTCTGCCTCTTCTCCAGTTTCAGATTCTCCAGTAAAAGTTGGGGGTTTTATTTTCTTGAACTCCCCAGAAATCTCTTCATAAGGCCTGAATTTCTTCTTTCTTTTATACAACTCAGCCTCACTACTGTCACTAGTAGTGTGATAGCTTGGTTGTCCCCTTCTTCCTTCGGAGGATGAACTATTGTCTGATTTAACTAGTTTCACCCTTTTAGACCCTTTTTGATGACTAGCTCCTTCAGATTCAGCTCTTTTGCTTCTTCCTTCAGTCTGAAATTTTTCTATCAAAATCTGATTTAACTGCTCTTGAGTTTTTAGAATCCTTTCATTATCCTTCTTGACTGTTTCTATATCCGTCTTTAAACCCTTTATAGTCTGCATCAGCTCTGAGGAGTGAGTAATTACCTCCTCCATCACCGGTTCTCTAGACATCTGTCTTGTCTCAGTGTTTGGAGATTCCTCCTCAGCATATTCTCCTAGCTTTTCCATACATGCCTGTTAGATTCAGAAAAAAGGAAATTTTCTGCTCTGTGTTTATGAAACAGAAACACAAGTTAGTACTTTATATATATATATATATATATATATATATATATATATATATATATATATATATAAATTTTTCTTTTCATGGTCACTGTTCTGCGGAAACTAGTTGAGCCACATCAAGGCCTAGTATTTGAACCATGCTCTGATACCACATGTCAAAACCCAAACTTTCCGAAAAATTTAAAACTTTTTAAATTAGCCAGTAATGATAATAAATGCATTCATTAATCTGTTTTGATTATCTTAACTGATTATAGATGTGTATGAATGATCTGTTGTTATACTTAGATTTTGATATGAGTTTCTTTACCATTGCTGATTGTTTTCTGTTTTCAACCACAAGGAGGAGTTTCCATAGCAGACTGGGCTTACTTAGCTTCCGAGCTAATGCATCATAATGTCTTTCTCTTACGGATATACAGGTAATGTGCGGGTCGCTATGTTTAAATCTTTAAAGTATGTCATATCAGTTAGCTGTACCAAATCCTTCAGTAAAAAATCTAAGCATGCTAGTCATGTATTCAAGTGTTTAAAAGGTAGCATTCATCCCATGATCTCCCTCTGATCTTACTGTTATAGAATTAGAAACTACTAGAGAGTATACTAGCTATGTTTCTTGAGAACAAAGAGTTAACCAACTATATGGATCAATTGTTCTTGGATGGTATTACTGTATTGTATTTGTATTTCATTACTAGCACTGTAAAATACCACTGAGTGACCAAACTCGGACCAATTTTTACTTTCTCGTTGTTATTGCATCGGGTCATATTTAATAAAATAGACTTTATTTTGATTTTCAGCTTCAAATGTAAAAGACCTGCAGTTACCAATATTCACTTTTCTTAATTTTAACAGTTGTAAGATGTACTGTCAGATACCCGTCTCCTCTTAACATTTTTTTTTTTTAATGATTTACCTGGATTGGGAACTACTCTTATTTTTATGACTGAAAAATAGAATAGAGACTTATAAGCTATCATAATTAAATCTGTTGAGTCTAAAGGATAATCAAAGTACACTTGTCCTTATGATAAGTCTGAGTCTATTAAAATATTGTTATTAAATTATAACAACAAATGGAAAAGGATAGAATAACCCTATTCTAAATCTTCGAGTTATGTAACTTAGACCTTACATGTTTAAGTCATCTAAAGAATGAAATGGCAAATCCTGTACAACTATACAAGTCATAGCAAATGGTAAAATTGTAATAGAATTGAAAGTTACTACGTCCCAACATCACCACACTATCCTAGAGGCTTAAAAGAGATGAAAATTCGGTTGTCTCTTCCCATGAAGCTAGTACATATGGGGAATTAGTATTAAGGTATTGTGAACCACTTAAGGCTTAATATTATACCCTTGCTCTTATAATTTTTAGTGCAAATCAATTTCCTTTATGTATGGAGTGCTTCAAGACTGAATTTGGACGATATCAATGTTGCATGGTTTAAAGAATGTATGACAACATTTTCGTTATATAATTTGCAAAGTTCAAGACATTATCCTAATGTTTTGATGGCTAAAAGGATAACAAGTGAACTATGGTAATGCAACCCTTATCGATAACCATGTGATAATTCTAGTTACTCATGCTATGATTTTTAATTGGCAATAATAAAAGAAATTTCAACGAAGTCTTGGACACTATTGACAATTTCATGTTCTTATTGATTGTAGGGCAAAGTGTTATGGTTCACATATGCAACGTTTGAAAACATTGTTTTAACATGGAGTAATTGGCAAGTTTAAACTATGGTTTATTACCATAAAGGAATATCCTCGCTATGATTTTAGTTTTCCCATGTTATGATTTTAATCGAATAACAAATCATTGGAAATCTTGTTCTGAAACTTTAGAACCTCGACCCACTTGCTTGAGATTATTTGGATGCTACGTGGTGGCTTCAGGTCCAAGTGTTGATGATATATAACGTTGACTTAACCCTAGCTGGGCACTTCTCCCTCGCCTTCGGGCTCGGTCCTGTGAACCCTCATGTCCAATGTTTCACTGAGGTTCTGGAGTAGCAGCTTCCATGCTGCTACAGTCTCCTCGTGCTTGTCTATTTGTATCGTTTGAGAACCATTATATTTACTATTAGCAGCTATTGGTTTTTTTTTAGAAGAACTAGGGTTTACCTCTTTTGCTACCAGTTCCAACCCTGTCACGGCGTAACTGCGAAATCCTGGCTTAGTTCTAACAAGGATTCCTTCGTGGAAGGTACCCTTTGCTTCAACCAGCTCATTCCTTTGGTGACGAAGGTGGGGTTTACTTGGCTTGTGGTTATCGAACTATCTACTCTGTTTGCATCTGCTTTCGTCACTCCGGTAAGCTACAGGGTTTAAATTTGTTGTTTAAAGTTACACGAATTTGTTTAATCTCCAAACAAAACACATAGAAGGTTTACTAATCTTGCTCTTTCGTTACAGGTCCAAACTCCACTTACAGCATGGATGACACAAGCTGCGACAACAGGCGTTTCCGGGTAAGCCTGGTTCTTACCATGGCATTTTCCTCCTTGTGGGTTGTTTGGGCGTTTAGGGTTTTGGTTTGACTCCAAAGTCTCGGCAGCCTTGCAAAATCTTTTAACTGTATAATTTAAATGACAAATTATGGGTTTAACTCTGTGTTGGATTTGGATGTAAGGCTTTGGTCAGTGTTGTAGCTATTGGTACTCCTTTTGGTACTTAGGTTTTTATACAGAAGAATTGTATTGTAAAATTTGAAGAGAACAAAGGCTTGTGAGCCTGTTCTGTAGGTGAGGTTACGACCTCGGTTTTTATGTTTCGTTACAACACTTTTAAAAGGGTTTTGGGAAAATGCCCAGGGTTTTGAAAGTTAACTTAATATAAGTTCTGCATGTACAACGGGCTTGTATAGTGCATGCGTTTTCTTTTTGTTCTATGCTGTGTACCGTGGTAAGTAATTCTTTAGTTCTTAAAACACTTATACAGTGGATTATGACTCGGCTGTAGGTAGAATATTATATTTACTATTGAGCATTGGTTTTGCTTATACATCTCTCTTCCTGTGTAATGTAAGCTTTTATAAAACGACTTGTTACAGTCATTCTATATAAATGAGTTGGGTGTGGCGTGCGTTGTAAATTTCTATGTTTACGTATTGTTTCTATTAATAAATGGGCTGCGGCCATAGGTGAAATCGTTGTATTGATTCTCAATGTTTAAATACCTATAAAGTTTGGAATGATAGGGTTTTAAATTAATTTTGACAGTTACGATTTGTTTAAAAGATTAAGAATATGACTCTGTCGATACTGTGAGTCAAATGAAGGATATAAATAAAGTTTTTGAGCTCGATATTTATACTGTTCTGTTATTTCGATTAAGGTTCAGTTAACCCTATTGTTTCTAAAACAATAACTAGATTATTTATCTGCTGACGAAATCCTTTGTGAAGAATTTCTGTTAGGGTTTCGTACATGGATTTGATTGATAGGTAAAAACTGAATAATCTTTAGCTAGGTTTTTAAGTTTTTTTTTTTAGTTAAATAACAGATTTAAAACTGGTCAAACTTGGACTAGGGTTTGTACCCTGACATACATAATCTAACTGTGGCTACAAATGTTCTGCAACGAAATTGATAATGCTATAGATACTGTAATCTAAGTAGTTATGTTTATTTCTGATCCTATGTTTGTTTAACGAGTTGTATTTCCAGAGAATATTTACTGTATACTTAAACCCTACTTATCTATTTAACTATTATAATTAAACTAGGTTTAGAAATGTCAACAATAAACTATTGTTTACAATATTACTATTGTATAGCATGCATTGAAATACCTTATCAGTAAGATAATGATAACATTAAGGAATGCTGAAACACAATAACTCTCAATAATTCTACTACTGATATTCAGGGATGCTAACTTTTACTGAACTAATTACTATTCAGACATAAAGAAGATAAACATAACATACATTCATTTATACTTAATAAACAACAGGAATAGGTAGCAGAACCTATTTCAAACTGTGGACAACAACAGCAATGGGAGGCTGTTCCTCCCTACCAACTCCTGGAGAGTGCCCAGACAACACTTCTTAGGACCCCCGAGCTTGCTCTGGTCTCCCTGGCTGGAACTAGGTGTAGCAGAATAATTCACTCAGCCCAAACAGCTATACTGGAACCAAGTTACTGCAGCATTCCTCTCAAACAACTTTCTTACTGTATATTTTCCCTCTTCCTCAATGGGACTCCTGAATAACATTCACCTGAATGTATTCTCCCTCCAGAACAATTCGAACCCCCCATCTCAGTTCATTGAGTACTATTTAAAAGATTGCCTAGGTATTTGTTGGGTTACTGTCATTAATGAGCCACCTGCTCAGATTCCACTTTCTTGGGGAATCATGACCCCAAATATAGGGAAGTTGCCACCTGCAACTTAGGAAGTGTTTGAGGATGCTGCCACTTGTCATTTGCCTTTACACCTAGTTCCATTCACCAGTTTGACCAGTAACCTCTTTTTAACAGCTCTCCCATGCTGTTGTCTCCATAATTTATTTATTAATAATCAAATATTCTGAATTACATTCCATTTCCAATGACTCTGCTGAGTCATCAATTCCTACTTAGCATTAAATTTAACATAATGTCTCAGGAATATAATAAAATAATTACATAATTTTTACAAAATTGGGGTATGTGACATCTAGCATGCTCATAAACATCGACACGTGAAATTTAATAATATCCTAATGCCTAACCACCAAGACGACCATTCCAGTTTTGGAGGAGCAGGTGAAAAACTCGTCGATTATACATCGCTTGTTCATCATTCCATAATTGACAAGGGAAAAAACACCATGGAATGATCGCATTTGATGTCTAAGTCCCAGGAAGCCAATCTCTTTATAAAAACCATCATGCTAGCACATTTTTATAAAATCTCCAAGGGGTATGAACATGCAATTATTTAAAAAAGGGCCAAAATTTGGCCCGATGGATCTCAGAACACTGATGATGAACAATTTGATTGTTCAAGGCTTCAACGGTTCACTCAGAATCCACCAAGTGCAATTTTAGTGAATAACATTCCATCCATTGCTACAAGAGCGGATGGGATTTTAATGTTGGTACATGGTGATATGTTTGGAACTTTGCTCGTTTTGACATTGGGAAAATCCATGTGTTCATTTCTTTTATAAATGATTTCTTAAGGAAAACATAGATATATTTTCTTAAGAAGAAATATGAGGCTTTTCAATGAATTCAAATAGTTTAAGGCTCTTGTATAAAAGTAGATAGAGAAAAAATAAAGGCGTCAATGATAGATAATGGTGGAGAGTTGTACTCAAATGATTTTGAGCATTTTTTGTAATCGGTGTGGAATAGAAAAGTAAAAGATGATGCCATATACATGTCAATATAATGAAGTTGCAAAGAGAATGAACATAACATTGATGGAAAAGTGAGAAGTATGCTCATTGGTGCAAACTTGGAGCAATAATTACAGGAGTATGTAGTAAATATTACATGTTACTTGATCAATCAGTGACCTACAACAATGATTGTTGATAAAACTCGACATGAAGTATGGATTAGTAAGAAATATCTCTTGAACATCTTTCAGTTTTTAGTTGTGAAGCTTGTCTGTATGTTCCAAAGGGAAAAATGACTAGGTTGGATAATAAAGCAAAAAATTGCATCTTCATTGGGTATAAAGATGGTGTAAAATGCTACAAGATTCGGAACACATCAACAAAGAAGATTGTTTATGATTAGTAAATAAGGGACTTATATCCCACTTGCTTCATCAACATGGATCCTCTGTGGAATTTAATTCTATCCTATGATCTTATTCTAGTACAGATCTCTCTAGCCTTTGCATAGCTACAGGGCCTCTATTCATGGTGAATATTGCACATAACAAGCAATTACAATGTAAATGACAATCCATATTTGAAGTTAGAATCTTTATGATTCTCACCATGCAAGTGCACAATCAACCAATAGTCAGGTTGATAAATCAAACTCTCCAAATACTCTCTCTTTAAGGGTTATATCTTCCAAATTGATTTTGAGGCCTCTATTATTTGTGCAATTCGATAGGAAAGAAAGCTTCTTGTGCTATGTTTAAGTTTGGTTACCCTAATTTATTTTCAAGCTATGGGAATTTAGGGACAATTCCAACTACAATACTCAAGCACACTTGTTGTTAGATAACTATGTTATGAGGATTAGATATTATTGTTAACTCCACTCAACTTACAATTTCCTATCCTTTAAGTGATACAACTTCAAACTTAATATTATCACCCAAACTGAACCATTCATATGATTTGCCAACTACCCATTTGAATGAGCTTTTGAATTCTCATTTTCAAACATGCATGCTATGGGCTTATGGTCTTCACTTTGTTTTACTCCTACATATTTTGATTATCACGACACTTTGGTTCACACGATAACCATTTACACTTCTTAATGCGCATGGATTTTTTGTCAACATGGACCAATCTATAATTATCATTAAGGAATCATTATCTAGAACATTAAACGACTACTTTGGGAACAATCATCCTTTCTTACAAGCATTCCCATGAATACAAAGAACTTTCATATTCCTCACACGAACCCATTGTCACAAATAAATAATATACTACTAATACTCTTATGCACACCAACAACTTTGTACAAGGGCACTGCTCATGAATTTACTGCTTAGATTCATCTACAAAATTTACACCTCTGTAAGGAATAATTATACTTATTTCAATAAACAACTACGAAGTACAATGCGCTAGAATACAAATTCATACCTACAACATTTATGGTACTTTGATATGACCCAATAGGGGTCATATATGGGGTTAAATGTATATCATATGACCCCAATGGGGGGCATATATGGGGCTAAATGTATATGTAATGGGTCAACCTAATGAAGGGGCCTCATTTGAAATGAGTGGACATGTATATATAAAGGTAATGGAAACTTCCTACAAAAGTGCAATGGCTTTGAGATGGTTGCCATGAACCTTTGGGCTCAGAAATTCATCAAACGATATGGATAATAGATCTATTGGAATCTCTATTTGCTTGATATAATGAAACTAGGTAGATAAACATAGAACTACTGCACATGATGCATTCTCACAACATTAACATAAACCCAATAAACAATTAAAAATAGAGCATCTTCCATTAAAACACATGTAACCATTTAAAATGAGTATGAGTTGTATATCACTCACATATTATACATCCATACTATAAACAAAACCAATCACATAATGAACACAATGATTTTACCCTAGAAATCAAAACAAGAAAACCAACATTTAATGGTTACTTAGTTATCTATTTCAACAATGTCCGGTTATAATGCAACTCATGGCTCTTTGGAATAATCCCTCTCTTCACTAGAAAACCAACCAAAATATATTTGAGATTGAAATTACAATAATTTATAGAAGAGATAAGGGGTGATGGGAAGGTCAAGGAGTTGAACTTTATGTTCCCATTTCTCTCTCATATTTTCATTTAATTCTTGTTTTCCCTCTATTTTGTCTTATTTACATTTTCCTTAATGTTTTATCTAACCTTCTCTAATTGTTGAAATGAACATAGGTACTAAGTATTAAAACCATTGTCTTGGTTTGAATCCATTTCAGATCACACCTCCCCATTGAGAGGAATTTTTGTCTCTAAAATCTTAGAATACTAATTTGGATGAATGTTCCTTTTGTTTACTTCTCTGGCACATGGCTTTAAATCTGGATCCTATCCATGTCCTTAACTCTCGATCACTCATTCCCGCATTGAAAAAATATAATCACTCACTCTTGGCTCTGAGCAATATTCATATCCAAACTCTTCAAACATGATCCACTTCCATATTCATCATGCAAGGTTCATGTATTCTCAGTCTTAGAGTCTTTCCACATCGGTAGTCAATGAAGTCAAGTTAAATTCTACTCTTCTTGTTCAATGTGGTCCAATAAGCAATTCCATCACATAACATTTCCTCAAGAGGAGTGTGGTCTACCTTCTTCTACTAGGATCAATTGCTTCCCAACATGGAAACAAACCTTTAATGTTGCACATGCTACCAACACTTTGTCTCTACAATAATATTGCTTGTATGACCTTCTTGGTGTGAAATCATAGCACCTATTCCTCCAAAACTATTGACAAATCATACACATATGATTGCAGGTGACAAACATCCATAAGTTACAGTCTTAAGGGAAATGGAATGCCTCAAGAACTATATAATACAAGGAGAAGGGAATTCCATTAACCTCCCTATACACATCTCTAGTACATATCCAAGAAGGGAATATTCTTTTGGAATATTGCATGTACCAATTGGGATGGGGTTGAATTTTTTTTTCTGCATCAACCTATTGTCCCATTTTATTGGTAATGTAGACTTCTTGTGTTTCTATAACTCCTTGGACAACTTCTTGTGTTTCTATAACTCCTTGGACAACTTCTACTTCTTTTGTTGGACATGCATGCCACTCTTCATCCTCTTCGTGTTCACTCTCCACACTCTTCTCTTGGTTGTGTAGTTTGTAGGGTGAATTTATATATCAAGTGTCTAACGCTTTGCTTTCAAGTGTCAAAAATTATCTACTCTAATTGATTTGCTTGGCATGCTTATCTTGTCCATGTGCCTTTGAGTTTGTTATTTCCAGTTTGGAGAAGTTTTCTTGCCATCTTCCTATGAAAGCAATCTAGCTTGTGTAAAGTGGATTAATTCTCTAAGGAAGATGCCACACAATGATCTTTCCTCCCACAAAATGAAAATGTCTCTAAGTACCAACAACACTCATCTTTGTGGCCTTTCTTCTTGCAACAGTGACAAACAACAAATGTCATGGCTGACCTTGTTTTTCTTCTTATTGCATCTAAAGTGCATTCTATTTCTCCTAAGTGTTGGTGCAATCTAATTATTTTCACTTTCCTCATCATTTCCCTCATACAATCTACCATAGGAAGGATGGAGTTGTACTGTTTATCCATCTTCATTCACTTCTACTCTTCCTTCTAACAAACAAGAAAAATCTAAAACTATTTTTTTCTTCACGAAAGTGATCTCGATGCTCACGACCTTTTCCTCTCTGCCATCATAACTTAAGCCTTCATGTTTGTCCCTCTGTTCAACTACAGTGGGGCTAAGGATTCCTTGTCTTCACTTACCTAGCCCTTGTCTATCATAGTCCACATGCCTTAGCATCTTGGAACCAATGTTGTTGTTATGCTTTTCAAATTCACTAAAAGTTTCTTGAGAAAAGTGTGAACAAGATGAACTTACCATCATAGTCTCAATATTAGTGTTAGATTCGACAGTTGCAATGGAATGTAGCCTTGATTCTTGATACTCTTGAACAACTACTTGTATATTTTCCAGTGCTTCTTCCTTCTCTACTAACTCTTGGTTCAATCGAGTCATCATACAATTGATCCTATACTCCTACTAGTTATCCATTTGGATGACCTTCTCTCCTAATTGCACAAGATGCACTCTGTGTGCATCCCAATCTTCCACATGACTATAGTGAGGGAGATTTGGCTTTTATCAAATTGGTTCTTAGACAATGGAAGCATCCTTTTTGAGGTCTCAAGTTTCTTCTCCATCTTTTTTATACATCGATCATACATTTGGAGCTTCTCCTTGGAGTTCCTATTATCTTTTTGAAGTGGAGAATTGATAAGTTGTTGGTCTTCCAACCTTTCTCTATTTGCTTTACCCATGTTAAGTCTATAGAGTTCTTACATCTATTTCATTGTCAAGGATTCAATTACTCTGACACCTTATGATCCGTGAGGGACATATATCCCATTCACTTCACCAACATGCATCCTTTGCATAATTTACTTCTAGTTTATGTTCTCAATCTTGTACATGTGTATTTTTCCTTCTCATGGACGCAAGGCTTCTATTCAAAGTGTATAATGCATACAACAACTGGCTATAATGCAAATAAAAATCAATATTCAAAGGTAGTTTCTTCATGGTTCTCACCAGGTAGGAGTACAAGCGACCAATGGTCATCCCAATAAACCAAATTCTGCAAATACTCTATATTTGAGGACTCTATCTTTCAAATTGATTTGGAAGCCTTTATTCTCTATGCACTTCAATAGGAAATTAGGATTCTTGTGTTATGTTCAGGTTTGGTAACCCTACTTTGTTTGCAATCTATGGAAATCTAGGGTCGATTCCAGCTACTATACACAAGCACACTTATTTCCAAATGGCTCTGCTATGGGATTAATATGCCATTGTTAACTCCACTCAACTTTTCATTGCCTGACCTTTAAGTGACCTCACTTACAGCTTCATATTAGTATCCAAAATACTCCATTAAAGTGATGTGGCAACTACCCACTTGAATGGCCTTCTTCTTTAAAATGTGTTTTATGGGCTCATGGTCTTCACTGTGTTTTACTTTTACATAATTTGATTATCACAATATTTTGGTTCTCACAATAACCATTTACACGCCTTAATGCGCGTGAATTTTCTATCAACGTGGATTGAACCAAAATTATAATTAAGGAATCATTATCTAGGACATTATAATAGGTTCTTGGGCACATTCGTTGTTTCTCATAGGCACTCCCATTAATACAAAGAATATTCATAATCCTCACAAAATCCCAATGCCACACATAAATCCTATACTACTAATACTCTTATGGACACCAATAACTCATTACAAGGGAAATGCTCATCAATCTACATACTTAGGTTCATCTATAAAAATTATACATTAGTAAGGAAGTTGCATACTTATTTTGTTTAACAACTATGAAATACAATGCACCAGAATACAAATTCATAGCTACAACATTTCATGTACTTGTCCTCTCACACACTAGTACTACCTCCATGGCACCCATACATTTTAATTCTCTATCATAACTCTTAATTTATAATTCGGAGACCTGCCAAACCTATGGCCATCACAGGAAGTTTCCCTCTATCTTACAACTTGCTCCACATCATATATTGACCAATGAGGAATATCCATCAAGTAACAAAATAAACCAACAATGGGAATGCCTAATCCTTGGGACAAGATGTAACACCCAACAGAAATCTAAAATGACCAACATTAAGAAAGAACAATCCATGGGAGAGAGAATACACCCAACTTTGGAAGAATTTCAACCGATAATCCACAAGACTTTCAAAACCCAAATTGGAAACTACCTATAGAAATGCAAAAACTCTAATATGGTTGTTATTGATCTTTGGGATCATAAATTCATTCAATGATGGGGATAATCGATTTGTTGGAATCTCCATTTTCTTGATAGAATAGAAATAGGAAGATAAACACATAACTACTGCATATGATGTATTCTCATACAATTAACATAAGCCCATGCAATAATTGAATACAGAGCATCTTCCATTTAAACACATGCAACCATTTAAAATGAGTACAAGTCATGTATCACATGCTTCTCATATATGCATACTATAAACTAAACCAATCACATAATGAACATGCTTTATCCTAGAAACCAAAATGGGAAAACTAGCATCCAATAGTTACAATGAAACGCGTGGTTCTTTGGCATTCTCCCTCTCATTGTCAACAAACCAAAAAAAATCCCTTTGAGAGTGAAAGTGCAAGAAGTTAGGAGAGCTAGAGGTAATGGGAAGGCCAAGAGTCTAACCTTTAAGTTCCAATTCAACTCTCATATTTTCATTTAATTATTGTTTTTCCTCTCTTTTTTCTTAATAGCATTTACATTTGTATTGTCCTTAATGTTTTATCTAAGCTTCTTTAATTGTTGAAATGCACTTTATAGGTATTGAGTCTTACAAAAAGTATCTTGGTTTAGATCCTTTTCGAATTAGTCTATAGACTTAAGGGGATCAATTCAAGAAAGAAGAGAGAAACATAGAGGTATAATTTTCACCTTATTTTTGTTCTGCTTATGTGTTATCTACGATTGATGACAACTCTATAACTAGTAGGGAGGTTGTTGATAAAAAGGAAAGTAAATTTTGGAAGAAGGCCATGGATGGAGGCATTGGCCCAAAATGTGACATGGGATTTGGTCAAGTTTCCTACTAGGATAAAATGAGGTAGTAAATGAGTGGTCAAGAAGAAGTACAACGCAGAAGGTAAGGTGGAGAAGTAAAAATCTTGATATGTAGTGACAAGTGAGGGGAATTAATTTTCATGACATTTTCACTTATGTTGCTTGGTTAACTTCTATTAGATTTATTTGGTCAATTAATAGTGCATTTGATATTGGGGTAGAGTAGATGGATGTGAAGACAACATTCCTACACAGGGATCTTAAAGAATAAATGTATATGTTGCAACCATAAGCTTGATACTTATGTATTAGGACTTGGATTTTCATGAAGCAAAATTGATCATTGTGTGTATCATCAAACATGTTGGTGATCATTTTGTTATCATGGTATTATATATTGATGATACACTTCTATTTGTAAACATCAAGGATTTTAAGTCTCAACTATTATCTCAATTTGACATGAAGGATATGGGTGTTGCAAATTTTATTTTAGGCATGCAAATTAAAAAGGATTGCTTAAACATGAAAATCTGGTTGAATAAGAGGAAATACACTAAGATGGTATTCCAAAGGTTTAGATGCAGGAATATAAACTCACCAATGCTCCTATCCCTATTGGCTTAAAGTTATCTACATAACAATGTCCCAAGACACAAGAGGATGTTGAGGACATGTCTCAGGTTCCTTATGAAAGTGTAATCAAGCGTTTAATGTATGCTATGGTTTGTACCATATCAAACATTGCCCATGCAGTGGGAGTTATAAGCAAATACATATCTTACATAGGGAAGAAAGAATAGGCTATAATAAAGAGTGTTTTCGAGCATTTATGTGGAACACTGGATTATAAAATCCATTACCAAGGATGACTTGGATCAAATAGAGTAAATTGATCAATGTAAATGTTTTGTTAATGCACATTAGGTTGGAGATATTGAGCATTGAACATTTACAGGTGGTTATGTGTTTAACTTGTTTGGAGGAGCAATAGGATAGATGAGCAAGATGCATGCTATAGTTGCACTCTCAAGTATAAAAAGTACATGGAAACCACTCATGGAAGTAAGGAAGCTATATGGTTATAGAGATGATGTTTAGATATTGGTTTCGTCTTAAAAATTGTAAGATAGATTATGACAATTAGAGTTAATTCTTCTAGTAGAGAACATTGTTATCATGCTAAGACAAAGGATATTGATGTGCAATATTATTGTGCTAGAAACATTGTTGAAGACAACAAAATGTTGTTGGAGAAGGTTGATGCCTTGAAGAAAGTTGTAGAATCATTGATGAACTTTGTGAGTATTGAGAAGTTTTCTAAGTATTTAATTTTATGCATGCATGCCCCCCCCCCAAAGCAAAGTATTCAAATAGTGGGAAATTGTTGGATATGCGTTGTATTTATTGCATGCAATTAAATTGTACATGGATACACAATGGTGGGAGATTTTATGATCTGGTTGGTTTTCAAGCCATTGTATTATACCCATTTTATTATGACACTACTTGGTATATTAAAATTGAATAATACTGCAAAAAACTTATAAATTGTATAGTGAATTTTCTATTAATACAATGAGCAAGAGGTGTGGATTTGATTTTGTTGGGTTTCTTGGTTAAGGGTTTACAAGGTAAATCTATTATGTACTATGTATGTGCAATTGATTCTCTATTATTTTCTTAAGAATTTGTTACCATTGCTTCTCTTTGTAGGTTTATCAGACACATTTTTATACAAAATCTTGGCATTGTTGGATGAGAAACTTGGCTAATGTTTTGGCTCTGCATATTGTGAGTTTGAGTTTGAGTTTGAGTTTGAGGGATACTCCATAAAGGTTGAGATCACACATGGGAAATCTAAGTGTTTGGGTAAAAAGGAAAGATATGGGAAACCATTGCGAGAATACCAATGGTCATGAGAATAATCATAGGTTGGGCACAAGGGTTAGTGGGGTCAAAGACTAAATGTAAGGAAGGAGGTTTAAGAAAAGTAAAATGTTGAAGCATCACCACCTAGGATGGGATTATTTAACATGCCATAAGTCCAAGCTATGGTTGAGTTTGAGGAGATAGGGTAGAGCCCTATTGGAGAACTAAGGAAACCAGTAGAAATGAAGCAGCTCCCATCTCTTATGGAATGGTTAGGCAAGGAACAATAACTAGATAATGGTTATTGGTTTGGGTTGAAGGACTACCTTCCTACTAGTAATGAGAATAAAGTCACACATAAATATTGGGATTCTCTAATATTTGTGCTCAAGGGAGGCTTGAAGGCGAAAGAGAGGGATAAATGTGAGGGTATCATGAAAAAATTAATGGATTGGGGAAACATGACCTCAATGCCATGAATACGTGTCAAACATCGAACATTTGTCACACCTATTACAAAGAGGCCTATAATATATCTGAGGCTAGTATGTTGTATTTCCATAGGTGGAAAGTAAGTGTAAAGAGAAAGAATGGTATTGGAAAACTCTATAGGGAAACATAGAGGTAATGAAAAGAGAGGGGGTTCCACTTGATATCTATGGAAAAGCGAGAAAATTTCCCTATTGTAAAGGAGGGGAAATATGTAACTAAGTAAAGGAAGAAGGAAAAATCCTTGCTTGAAAAATGGAAGGGAGGATGGGAACTCCTCACTGGAATTTCTAAAATTAAGTGAAACAGTTAGAGTGAAGAAAACTTCCACCACATAATTGGTCCAACCATCACCAAAAGAGAGGATGGAGGGAGTGGAGTTGCCACCAAATTATTGAGGGAAATAAAAAGCCAAGGGGAAGATGAGGTAAGAGGACCAAAAATATAGTAAACTATTTATTAATTCCAATTTAATGTGTTCATATAAGGTTGGTTGGTTTAAATAAGGTACTTTGATCAGTCTCCAAAGGTCCTATAATAACTATAAATGGAAATAGCACTTGGAAAGAAAGCTAGATTCACCCTCTAATCAAACTAGATGTTCTAGCTAAGAAATGAGAAGGAACCAAAACCAAAGTAAAAGAGGGAAAATGAGAGATGCTACTTGGGAAAAATAAGACCTAAAACCCATGTTGAAGCATTGACAAGGGTTGAGCCTCCTCTAATGTTCCAAAATGCCAAGATCTATCTGCAAAATACTTGGACAAACTGCCTTCCAATCAAAGTAATGTATATAAAATACAATTTCTACCATGTAAATAAATAGAAATATATTACCAAATATAATAGACTAAGTGTGCCCTGAGAATCAATGTGCTCTTCTTATCGTTAGTGTGCTAGTATCTCTCCTCGGGGTGAGATTGAAGAATATCCAAGTAAACCTTAAGTAAGAAATCGTATATCCAAACCAATCAATATGATGAGATTAAGAAACCAAACCAATAGAGATCATAAAAATACCACGGAAAGGCTCTATTAGAAGAGAGTTAAGGGAGGTAGTAATATTAAGTAAATCAAGAGCTTGAGAAAGAAGCTAGGAATATTTTGATCTCAAATCAGACATAGTTATATTGCTTTAGATAATCTGAGAAGGTTCATAACAAAGGAAAAAAGAGTGATACTTATAGGCAAAGAAATGATTCAAGGGAATCAAGGGGATGTCAAATAACTGTTGGGAAGAATCCCCACTTTTCCACTACTCATTTGTGGGTTTGACAAGGAAGCATGAGATTCTCGTGCCATCCAGTAATTTTCCTACACATACTCTCATCATAATCAACTAATAGACCAAAGTTGGTCCAGTAGAGGTAAATTGTCCTCAATAAGCAAAAACCCAGTCATTTATATGTTTAACTTCTAATACATTAATTAATTGATTGTGGGATGGGTATGCTTACTTTCTTATCCTTTCCCTCTCACCCTTACCTTTTTGTAGTAAAACAAAAAAATACCTAATATTCGTAGATTTTGAATTTTGTTTCTCTATTACAATTTCTCGTGAATAATACTTGTTTTGTGAGCATGTGTATAACATTAGTGAAAGACACCTATATTATTGTGTCTTGGAATAGCCTTTCCAACCATCAGTTGAATTTGATGGGGACCCCTACCCATCAAGTAAACTTTTTATGATGGTTTTCTTTTTAAAACTACCATTTGCATGACATTTGATATTTACTTTTTCCCACCAATTAAATATTATGTATTATATGTGTATTTGTTAAATTTTCCTGTGAATATAAGAGCAACACGCCCATTGGAATCCACAGTTTATTGCTTTATGATTTCCAATAGAATGGGTAACATAAAATTATTATGAAATTGCATTTAAACATAACATCATAAAATTTAGAAAATTTATTCAAAGTATTTGTTGCACCCTACATCACATGGCATATGCCACCATTACAAACATAAACACACACAAAAAAAATAAAAAAAATCCTTAAATATTAAGATTCTTCTTTACTTAGCATCTTTCCAAATTTCATATACCTTATTCCAAGAGTTAAATTTGATGGGCAACCCTACCCATAAACTAAATATTTTATGATTGTTTTATTTTTTTTAAACTACCTTTTGCATGACATTTGATATTTACCCATCAATTAAATATTATGTAATATATGTGTTTTTGTTAAATTTTGTTATGAATATAAGAGCATCGATGTGGCAATTGCAATCCACACTTCGTTGTTTTATGATTTCCAATAGAATGCATAACATAAATTTATTATGAAATCGCATTTAACATAACATCATTAATTTCGAAAAAATATATATGAAATATTTGATGTACCCTGCATCATATGGCATACAACAACATTACAAACACAAACAAAAAAACAATATCCTTAAATATTCAAGATTCTCTTTGCATAACATATTTCCAAATTTCATACACCCTATCTCATTCCACCATTGATGAATCAAGCCCTATTAGTGACACTAGCATCAAGCATTTAATGCAACCAATGACAGTTTTATTTTTTATACATCATTTATTATATTTTGTTTTGAGATTCATCTCTCACATGAGACTATATTTACACGAATAGTAAGTATTGCCTACCATAAATTTATCATGTTTAGAAAATTTGTATGTAACTATGTGACACAAAAAATACTCCATGCATCCTTCATAGATGACCCCCCACAATTAGCATAAAAAGTAGCAACAAATGCATGCAACTCTTTTAGACAAGCTTCAAAATCAAATAATGTTTTGTTTTCTTCCCTCTAAAATATAGTATGTTGCAAGCGTTGATTTTTTTTCAAGCTAACATGTTGAATTCTCTTCTCTACCATGAACATCTTGTAAATAATGGCGATGCAAAAAAAAAAACTTATAGAGTTGAAAAAATCAAGATCAAGGAATCTTCCATTCAAACTCTCTGCAAGAACCTGAACACATTCTTTAGAGAGTTGTTTGCAACTTCCTAGAGAACCATCAATGCAAGGTTTCCATGATTGTTTTCATGTATCAATATAATCACCATATGCATTTGGAATTTCTACAAATCACAATTTGTGCCTATGAACAAGTCCCTCTTTAACATGAATGTGTGGCCAACCAAATATAGAGGCATCTAAATTTTTTGATAAGTAACATGTTCCATTTGCAAATATGCCAATTCTTAAAAGCCACCCTTTTAAAGTGTTTATAGTAACATATGCGGTTTCCCCTAGATAGTTAACATCAACATACTCTTCCTGGAATTTCGTGTTCAACTTGTTTAGTTCATATATCACATATGCAAGCATATGCAAACAAAATTAAACAAGAAAGATCCTTTCTTATCATACCATGAGTCCTTCCCTTCATTTTTCCACAAAGTCAATATGGGAAGCATCAATACAACAAGCCTTTCAATGAATTTTCCTCTTGAAAGTCATCTAACTCCATGTACTGGAAGAGATTGAAAGGTTCCAAGTTGTATAAGTTCATTTAGAGCAATAAGTTGGCTATTTCTTTTCATAGAATTTTGCACCAAAGAATATACCTTGTTTTTCAATTTCTCAATGAATAATAATTCAGGTATTCTTTTGGAAGCATTTGATTCTACCAAAAATCCATGATGAATAATGCAATGAACACCTATAGGATTAGGTACATCCTTTTTCCAAAAAGTAACAAAGCCATTTTCATTACCAATCAGTGATGAAGCATCATCTATAGAAACTTATATCAATATTTTATTTGAAACACCCCTTGCTTCCTTTAAATAATTGATCGCATCATATGTTGTTTTCCCTCTTCCATCACAAATATTTGTGAGCTTTAAAAACTATGAAATTGGAGGCCTCGACCCTTTTGAGACTAAAAAAGTGGCATAAACCCCAAGGTGTTTCTTTAAACTACTGTATGTACTTTCATCTAGCGTCAATGAAAAAAAGACCTATCCAACATTCTTGCAGTCTGTACCTCTTCAAGATACTTAGATATAGCAAAAAAAGTAATTATTTTTCATCCATGTGACTTGCATATGAGATGTAGTCTTTATTCTATGGCATGTTCAATGTTTGTAATGACATTGCAATCAAGCAAAGGGATTCATATTTTGAGAGGGTTAAATCTTGTTGCACGATCCATTAAACTAATTTTATAGTTATGATCACTATTTCCTTATTTCTATCATCAATACTTGCCATGTGTTCTGTAGTAGGTTTTGCTTTCCTTTCATTTTAATATATCCATTTTACTTGTAAAATTTTATGGTTGCTTGAATTGGTAGGAACAACTAGTGAATCATGTTGCATGGTAAAGTAACCAGTGACAATTCCCCATGGTCTAGTTTCCTTATGTGTTTTAGAGTACATGCATTTAATAACTATTTTTATTCCATGTTTGTCTCTCTCAACCACTTATACCTAATTTTCCATTCCTCATAAAACTCACGTTTTATTTTCAATTTTCTTTTCTTTTGAACGTTAAGTTCTCCCCTTGAAATGTTTCAATACATTTTACATTATACCTAAACATATCTACATATCTAAGTATTCATTCAAATCAAAATTATACTCCTCCTTATTGGATGATGAAGCTTGTGATGTAATAAACCATCGAAAGAACTTTTGATAAAGAGGTGGTTCTTTTTTCTTTTTGACATTTTTTTAATAATACATATAATATAAAGTGGAAAGCAATTAAATATTAGGCAAAGTTTTTGTTTCATGTTTTATTTCCATCCCAAGAAAATCATAAAATTGAAAAAGTTTAATGTAAAATAATTAAGAGAAATCAATGATCTTTACCTTTTCTTTTTAAAAAACTTTTTCATATTATACTTTGTCTAAAATATGTTCAATTTAATATTAGTATAGCTATTCGAACAAGCTCTAATTTTTACTAAGTAAGTGGTCTCTTCTTAAATTATATGAGTTAAAAAACTAAATTTACATGTAACGAGCAAATAAAAAAATTCAAAATCATTCTAAGAACTAATGTTCAATTTAATATTAGTATTGCTATTCAAACAAGCTCTAATTTTTACCAAGTGAACTCTTCTTAAATTATATGAGTTAAAAAACTAAATTTACATGTAATGAGCATATAAAAAAAATTCAAAATCATTCTAAGAACTAATTCATATGTATATAATTTTTAGATTTCTAACATAGAAAATTTTAGTCACCCGAGATCAAATACAATTAACAATAAAATGGGAGGAACATTTTTATTAAATGAGAGGGAATTATTAATAATTAATTATTCATTTAATGGATTTAGGAGAAAAATATTGCTTTATGTTCTTGAAAAATCCTTATTATATTAAATCATTTGCAAAAAATTTAAATAAAAAATAAAATTATTAATATTTAATTAGCCTTTCATGATTTATGAATTTAAAGAACAAATTTCTCTTCTAGTCTAGTGTCTTAGTGTGTATTAGACTAAATTTTTTAACTATATTATTCAATTATTAGTCCCTGCCATACATGGAATATAACGATCGCTTCATCATCAAAAACAAGTCGACTTTGCAATACCTCTATTCATTTTATGTTTTTTTCCAATGTCTCGTAAAAAATAGATTAAAATTCTTGTTTAATTTATGAAATTAAATATTTCTGTTTTTTTACTGGTTGAATGATTTGATATGACAAAATAGCCCTGGTGGGAGGTGACATTTGTTTTAAAAATAATAATAATAAAATTAAATAAAAATTTTAAAAACCTTAAATTGCCATGTAACTATTTGTATTAAAAATTTGACCTCTGCACATAGAGGATTTGACATATGCATGATCTTGTGATCTTGACCTTGGAGTTATAGTGGTACAATATCCATGTTCCAAATGATTCACAAGCATGAAGGCCCAAATCTTGATCAAGAAGGCAAATCTAGATAGTAGATTCATTTCGCTCATGTTTTGGAACAATAGGCCCAATCCTTCTACACTTTACCATTTACATCCATAAAGCCATGACAATCCCATCCTACCATTATAATCAGTCAAAAATATGTGTTTCACCTTTCTTATCTTCATTCTCTTTCCTTCGCATAGTAACTAGACACTTTTTGTTGCCTCTTTTGGCCACTATGCTTCCTTCCACCTCTTTTGGCTGCTATGCTCCCCTCCCATTATTGCTTGTAAAAATCCAAATTATCTTAAACCTCCAAAACCTTATCAAACCCACAAATATGACTTGCATGTGCTCAAGCAATAACCACAAAGAGCAGTAGTGACATATATCATGTACTATAAAATCAATTGGATGATAGTTCTGTGATTAATATAGTGCAATTGAAATGATTGATGTACCAACATTGGTAATTCAATAGCTCTCTCTAGGAATTAGAGAAATTGTCAAAATTGAAATATCAAAATTGAATTTACCATTGAAGTCCTACATAGAGAGAAGGAACATTTATAATTGAAGCACATGCAAATGAATGCAAGTTGTCATGTCTAGGGTTGCGTATATTGCCACTTGAATTTTCCTTTACTTTCAAGTGCCACTTTTGGCAACAAAGCGGTCAAAATTACAATATTTTTTTGAGGAATTAGCCTTAGATCTCTTGTAGACAACCATTTTGGAAAACCATCATTGAAAAAGGAAAACGTGGTGTCTTGAGTGAACTGAGTGTTGTGGAAATTATTTTAATGATTGAGATGTCCAAATTTGTTTGAGAGGTGCTAAGCCAAGTTTGCACGTTTCTTGCCTCGTCCTGTAGTGACACTATATTGAAACTTTGTACAATTGAGCTCCAACTATTTAGTTTTTCTATAGTTGCATTCATCAAATTTGAATAGTCCAAAAGAGGCATATTATGAGTTATTGCATCTTTTTTTTTCAAATCCAGTTTAAGGTCTCAAAGCATGACATTTAGTGTCCATGGGCATGCTAAACGAGTTGACAAATTACTTGAAACAAGCTAGCAATTTTTTTGTGATGCACAACTAGGGTCTATATGTTACCGACACAACTAGAGTACAACATGTACATAACTCAAACACTTAAACATTCGTGCAATTGCAAATGCTATAGGACTAATTATGGACACAATTAAATGTAAACAATTAGACAAGAGGAAGGGACATAATATAACTCTTTATTGAATAGTATCGTAATGTCATCCTATAGCTTACAATGTGGAGGTTTGTATCACTCCAAGTTTCATAAAATATCATAATGGAAAGATCAACTTACAATCCCCAGTCTAAAATTTCAAACTCTAAATCAACAGTTGTAATCCTCCTCTTATGTTGTAGCATGTTGGAGTTGAATCTCTCTTCAAGCGTACACATTCAATTTATTATTTCTCTATAGTTATTCATCTCACATAGGATCTCAATAGTCCTTACAATTATTTGTATTAATAGCATTGCCTCTACAACTTCCCATCCTTGGTGAGTGATCAATTTCTCTTAAATGACTTCCAATATTTATTTATTTATTATTTTTATCTCAATTATTTATCTTTTGCTCCAATAATAATGTGTGGATATTAAAGCTTCGCATTTCCTCTCTCTTGTAGAAATGTTGACCTCCTCATTCCCTCCTACAAAACAAACTAAACAAAAAAAGCAGATTCAAATAAATACGTGATGATTATTACATGATCCCAAAGATGCTCCTGCATCACATACCCTTAGTCAGAAAACATCAACATACAACTTATATGGATTGAACTGTGGACCATTCTAACGATGTATGCCATTGAAGGTGATCTAACTCTTCTTTAGTAATCGACAATGAATCCTCCAAGTTCTTATTCTTCCATTTGACTAAATATTCTAAATAATCTCGGCCTCGAGTCCTCCTATTAACCCTCATTGCTAGTATTTCTTCAATTTCTTTTGTTGGCTTAACTAGTACTTGTCTTTCCCATTCTTCCATGGTGCCTATTTCACCATCCTCTTCTCCTTCATGGAACTCATTTACATCACAAACATTAATATTGGAGGAATATAAAGTATCTCCAACAAATCCAACTTGTAGGCATTATCATAAATCTTCCTCGAAATCTTACGTGAACAATTTTCTTATACTTGAGCCTGTTATATGTTCCTCTGAGAAATCTATCCTTCCTCAAATATGCCATCACAATATCTCATGTAATTTTTAGCACCAATGGAGCAACCTTAATTTGTCTGATTTTATATCCTCGGACTCTCATATACCAAGGTTGGTCTCCCATATACCAAGGTTGTAAGGCAAATAGTGACTTAATGGAAGTATGATCATGAACAATCACATGCAATCCATGTATGAGATAACTTCCCTTGACAAATTTGAGAGGTTTAAAACTACATCATATATAAATAGACATTTCCTAAAATAGGTGAAGAGAAGACGAGAAGATTGTTTCCAATAGCATTGAGTACTATTTAGTGGTTTGTAGGGAGGGAGAAGCATAGTGCTTCTTGCTTTCCTTCATAGTGTTTTGTTGTCGTCTCTCCTTCTTACTTCTGTAATACCCCCATTTCGACACTTAGGATATATTGGATTTTAATGTAAACATTGTATATATGTGATGTATAATTCATAGCGTGGAGATCAAGGCCAAGGCCCCGCTAGTGAATGCTCATCTTTCAGAGGAAAGTATTTGACATTGTGTTATCCATGTGCTATTAAGCCATGGAAATTGTAAAAATGATGTAAACAAATCCCATGCAATAAAAATACCAAGGGGTTGGCTATGGATGCAACTAAATGAGGGGGCTATGTGTATCCACTAGGGAGAGGTGAGGGGATTGTGGGATTGAACCTCCGGCTTCCATATGTCACCTTGGGAACCCACCTTTGATTGTCCTAGTTGTCATTTAATTATGTGTAAGGATGACTGCAGAAAACTGTTCATGAGGTTGATGGAGTATGGGAAGCCCTGAAATCCGTAAGGTAGGGTATGGGCTTGGTTTACTTGACCCATAAGTCACTACACATCATCGGAGGACGTTTTCGCTCATCCTAAGGACATGGTAAGAGATTCAAGCTTCAGTGGGGAGAGGAGACACAGACCGAGGGGGAAGAGTAGGGAAGAAAACTAGAATCGCGTCTTGGAGGGAGGCTTCGTTTTGGATTGCCAAGATCGCTCAGAAAACTAGTGTGGGAAGTGAAATATGATAGGGGGGTCCATAGACCTAAACCGTAGGAGAATTTGTGAGTATGATACACCCAGAAATTCATAGGGAAACCAGTTTTGGAATCCTGAAAGGGCAATGGCGGTACAGAGCCTTTCGACCGTAACCCTGAGGAGATCCAAGCGTGGATGACAGAGCAGAAGAGAGAGCAAAGGTTGGAACCGCTTGATAAACCCAATGAATGATGTTTGATTGAGTTGGAGATGTTTGTAGCTCTGCAGTTGAGCTAACTGGCTTAGCTTCCTCCTCCCTTGTCTCTTGGCATGCTTGATAAACCCAACTATGTGTTGGCTTAGCATGACTATTGGTATGAAACCAAGGCTATGAGTAAACTTGGGTAGTTCCTCCTTAGTGGATACATAGCCCCAACTCGAGGGTGGTCTCTGAGTGCTGAAAGAATACAGGTTGGGTAGGGACCTATGGTTGGGTTGGAACGTTGCAATCCATAGCCAGTTGCTTGGTGGTTTCAAGTAAAGGATAAGAGTTTCTTGTTTCCTCTGATTATGCCAATTTTATATACATGAATGATTGTTTGTTTATGTCAGAATGCATGGATGGATTCAGCTAATTAATAGAATTTAATACTTGTACTTTATGTTGTTATTATGCCTATGATGAAATGTTGGTAAATGCATTATGAGTGTGTGTTAATATGGTTTAATTCAGCTGTGTTTATTTGAGTATGCAAATACATCCATGTGTTTTATTTATATATAAATTTGTTCATTGATGAATAGGGATAAGTCTTGTTGATGTCCAGAAGGTTCAATCGAGGCTTTGGGGGGAGACAAACACCCCTGTTGTGTTCATGTTCCCTCTGAGGGGATGGATTGATGAAGGGAGGGGCCATGACAAAGTGGAGCAAATCCCTTTACAGAGTGCGAAAGAGGCATGGATGAAGTTTGGGGCCACATTTTAGGTTGGAAGAAGGACAGGATCAGATTCCTTAGGTGTGGTCGAGGATCATGCAGTTGTATAGGGCTTGCTGAGAGATTTCCAACTGTACCAGGTTTTCCAAAAATGGGATTAGGATGAGGAAGTTACCAGCCAGAGAAGTTGGCAGTAATAGGGGTATATGGCCGACTTCCGACTTTCCGAACCCGCAATGTGGATTCCGGATCGCAGAGGTCGGAGGCATGATTTCTCAGCGTGGTTCTTGGAGTTCCGACTTCCGACTCCCATAAGACGGATTGCGGAGTGCAAAATTCAGAGGATCAATTTTCTCTAGATTTGTGATTTGGGAGTTCCGACTTCCAACTCCCACAAGCTGGATTGCGGAGTACAAAATTCGGAGGAGTAATTTACCCAGATCTGGAGTTCCGACTCTTCCGACTTCCGACTCCCGTAAGACGGATTGCGGAGTGCGGAAGTCGGAGGAGTAATTTTCCCGAAGTTGGAAATTTGGAGTTTCGACTTCCAACTCCCGCAAGCCGGATTACAGAGTGCAGAATTCGGAGGCCTTTTCTTCGACGCCACGTAATTGGCGTTCTGACTTTCCGACTCCCGCATCACAGATTACGGACCGTGGAAGTCAGAGAGGTGTTTCATCGACATCATGTAATTGGCATTCTGACTCCTGCATCGCAGATGGCGCACTACGAAATTCGGAGAGGTGTTTCGTCGACGCTTGAAATTGGTGTTCCGACTTCCGACTTCCAACTTGCGACTTGCGGATTGTTGCTTGTGGAATTGCAGATTGTGGACTGAGATCGTTGCAGCTGTGAAAAAGGGCAGAGTTGTGGATAAGTTTGAAAAAAAAATAGCAGGTTGTTTCAAGGTTATCCATTGTCGCCTCTAAAGGGCATCGAGGTGACCGGGGAAGTGACAAATGGTATCAGATCCCAAGGTTACAGCATTGGGGCTGCTTGGGCCAAAGTATGAGTTGCAAGAAGGTAACCAGAATTTGAATGAGGTGCAAGGGCATACAATGTGCCTTGAAGGAATTCATATGGAGTTGGAATTGAATAGATTGCAGTGCTCATAGGTGCAGGAAAGTCCAAGAAAGGCCCAGTTGGAATTGACCATAGTTTCTTAAAACAATGTGAGCATCCAAGCATGTGAACGTAGTGCAATGAGAGCCATTGAAACAATCAAGGAAGCTACATAGGGCTGGCAATTAGTTGCAGCTTAAAATTGGAGAATGATCTCCAAGGGAAATGTTGATAAAAGGGCAATTTCTCACCTTAAACTATTTTTTTCTAGCATAATAATTGCATGCTCGGAAAGTAGCAAGTGTAAATGTCATGCATGTGTGTATGTCTTGAATTGCTACTTGGTGAGAAAATCACAGCTAATGATCCCATGTTGGGAGGACAGAGTTGCCTAAATGGATATGATTGTGTAATCATGAGAATTGAAATTTTTATTTAAATTGCATAGATAATGTGACTGTGTCTTGCAATTTTATTGTGATAAGATGTACATAAAGTAGAGACATTTCATTGTCTTTGAGATAATAACGACTGATAGTGTTTGAATTATTGGGTATTATAATTTTGAGATCACTTTAGTGGTTGTTGTAAATGTTGCAATGAAAATATTATATGCGTGGGTATTCACAACTGGTTTGGCTTATTGAAGAATTCAGATTGCAGGTAGAATTTTCATGGACGTGGAAATGCATGTAAGTCCATATTAAAGGATGGGATCTACCGTGTGCAAGCCAAACATTGTGAGAAGGATCTCAGGGATGTGAAATCTAATTTTTGTAGGAAAACAGATTTGTAAATTTCAGATTTGAAGATTTGTTAATAATTGCTAATGGTTGTTTCACTAATCTAAAATTGTGTCAAGAGGACATGTTGTAGGTGGATTCCTATGCTATGGGAGCAAGCCTAAACCACAATGAGCAGAGTGATATGACTTACAAGATCCAAAGAATATGAGGATGGCCTCATGGTTAAACAAATCTAATTTTTGTAGGAGACAGAATGGTAAATTCAGATTTGAATTTTATTATTGATGTTATTGATTGATTGGTTGTTTGAGAAGTGTGTCAGGAAAACACGTTGTAGGAAGACCATGTTCTATGGCCTGCAGAAGCCAAACTCCATGGGAAGGATCCCATTCTTTGGAAATGGGTTTCGAGTGAAACGCCGTTGCAAATTTTGATGACATCTCATGTGAACTACTTGTTGGTAAACAATGCGGGTGAGATGGTTAAGTTATGCCAATAAGGCATATGTTGTTTATGAAACGAGAAAGGGATCAGGGTAACAATACCGAGGGGCACTTGACTCAGAGAAGGGATCCCCATTCCTCGCGAAAGGAAGAGAAGATACATCTTCAAACCGATAAGTATTTTGTAACCCTAGCTGACAATATGCATGTCTAATTATTAGAATTAATATACAGAGCATGTTTTTTTTTTTTTTAGACTGCTTGAGTGTGATTAGGGCCTACATTACTCGCATCAGAAAGCGGTGCACAACTTTCAACTGATGTGTTGTGTTATGGTTGTCAAAATTGACTACACCCTAAGGGAATGGACACATTCCTGGTGTTTCAATATTAGAGAGTGAATTTGTATGAATTGTGTTACCAATTTATATCAGCGATACTGACGAGCTTGCCTACCCATCTTATGTTATCAAGAATTACACCTGCAATTGGTGATGCATGCTAAAGAAGCAAAGTGAGGTGGGTGCCGAGACTGGCTGGAAACCATTGAGATGTCTATGGCTCCGTAGTAGAACCCCTTGACTTGGAAATGGTTATGGTGCAGTTTCCTTCCATTGGATGACTAACCCAGATGGAAGTGATGGCTTGGAAATGGAGAGGGAAAACTAGGTATGGGACTGATTTGGCACCATAAATGCTTGGAAAATCCAGTCGGTGCACTGGTTGAGCATTGAATGTTGTATAGCAGCCTGCATGCTAGACAAACATTCGTTAAACGCTTGGTAAATCCAATCGGTGCACTGGTTGGGCATTGAATGTTGTGGACCAGCCTGTGTGCTGGCCAAACATTCGTTATTGTATCCACAGGTGATCCAACGCTTGTAAATCAAAGAAGGATCCTGTGGAATAACGTGAAGACGTCCAATACAGATAAGTATTTTGTTTATCTTGCATATTCTTGCTTATTTAATATGAATATACGTGTGCATATGATTTGGCTATGATTTTTAAACTCTTGTTTAGATATAAATCCTATGAAAATGAACTTGACATGTGAATTGACTCAATGTTTGAGTGTAGGTATTGTTGAATGTAAGAATCTTGAGGGAATCCTAAGGGTGCATGTGGACATGTGACTATACTAGAAATCTCAGTATGAGTATCAATGGAAATTGTGCTAGTGGGATGGTTTGGGTCTTAGCAGCCAAAGGTTCTGTAGGAAACCATGTGGAGGGGTTCCCTGGTTGAGAAGCCTTGGACAGACCTTAGACACCAAGTGTTATCGCCAAACCAGAGAAACGTCGATTCAAGCGTTCACATTTGAAGTGAAAGAGACCAAGGAGCTGTGAGGAACCTCCAACAATTAATTAATGAAAATGCACGATATATCAGAAATAACAGAACACGGAATAGATTTATTGATCGTGGGCCACTTCGAGGGGGAAACCTCCTTTGAGCAAGCTCAATACAAATAACTTCTCAGTGCCTTCATTGGCCTCAACATGTACTTATATACTAAGTCTATGCGCCAATACTATGGATCAATACCATGGAACATATAATACTACGGGACGACTTACAAATCATATGCGTCCAATACTATGGATCAATACCATGGAACAGATAATACTATGGGATAATACAAACTAAGGATCAATACCATGGAACATATAATACTACGGGATGACTTACAAAGCATATGTGTCCAACAACAATATACTAACAAAGTAAAGAGAAGGGTTAACATAGGTTCCTAACATCCCCTCCCCCTTAGAAAAAGCTTTGTCCTCAAAGCTTTACATGTGGAAATTGATGTTGAATCTGAAGGAGTGGTTCCCATGTAGCATCCTCTGGTTGCATTCTGTTCCATTGAATTAATACCCTTGTGATAGATCGAGAGCGAAGCTGGCAAGTGCGCCTATTGAGGATGGCCTCCGGCTCCAAAAGGATGGATCCTTCATTATCCAGTTCTGGTAAAATAGTTGGTCCTCTGATGTTGGTGCCAAGAAATTTCATCAGACAAGAGACATGAAATACTGGATGATTGCAGGAAGAAGGAGGAAGTTCCAATTTATAAGCAACGGACCCAATATTCTGAAGAACCTTATAGGGCCCATAGGACTTTGGAGTGAGCTTATGATGCCCTTTGAGTTTCAGGGAGGATTGCTTGGAAGGTTGTAGACAAAGAAAAACCATCTCACCTGCTTGAAAAGTGCACTCAGGACGGTGATGATCGGTTTGTTGTTGCATTCGAATTATTTCCATGTGAATATTGTCCTACAAAATGCGAAGAATCTGATTGTGGTTTCAAAGAACCGAGTCAATTTCCTGAACTAGTGAAGTGCTGAGAGTGTATGGAAAAAGAACTGGCGGTGCCTGACCATAGATTGCTTCATATGGAGTCATTTTAGATGCAATATGGTACCACCGGATCCCTTCAATGAAATCCATAGAAATATCTTTCCAAATCCATGTAGGGATGGGAAGGGTTCGAGCAATCCCGGAAGGAGTGTCATTTCACCCTTATTGACCTGGAAAGTATCATATTCATCCACCATCTGTTGAATTGTCCTTTTCATTCCCTGCCAAAAGAAGTTACACTGTGCCCGCTCACACGTTTTGAGAAACCTAGAGTGCCTTGTCGATGGACAAGCATGGATTTCATAGAAGACATAGCCTTATTGAATAGATTGCAACCAATTTGGAACAAACATAGAAATAGCTGAAAGAGAAACTTGATCATCAAATGTGTGAGAAAGAGCACATGCCACCAGATTGTCCTTACCCTTCTTGTAAGTGATATCATAGGCATAACCCATGAGTTTGCTAACCCATTTTAGTTGTGTTGGGGAGGAGAACCGTTGTTCCAGAAAAATTTTCAGACTCTGGTGATCAGTCTTGATGCAGAAATAATTCCCTAATAGGTATGTCCACCACTTCTGTACTGCATGCAAAATAGCCATTATTTCCTTCTCAGATGTAGTGGCGGATAAATTCTTACCTGAAAGGTCTCTTGCAGGGGAAAATCCCACTGGATCTATCCAAAATGTGTTGTAGATCGAAGGGAGTAGTGGAGACCATTGATGGGTGCATCTGAATGGAATGGAGCTGAGCAATGACACCATGTGAATTCTTCTTAAGAATCTTTTCCAGGAGATGTGAACTAATGATGTGGAGAGATCCTGCTTGTAAGCCCGTATATGTGTGTTTTTTCCCATTGACTGAAAACTGCATCCAAATTTCAGCAAAATCCCATACGATGGGGCCAAGCGTGCGTAACCATTGAGCGCCCAAAACCACATCACATCCGCCTAAGGACAAGTAAAACATGTCAGACCGCAGGTTATAATATTCCATATAGATATGCACATTGCGACACTTCCCCTTGCGAGGTAAGGTGCCCCCATTGGAAATCATGAATTCAAAGTTGGAGCAAGGATGGTCAAAACAATCAGCCTGTTTGGTGATTCGAGGGTCAATGAAGTTATGAGTGCTACAAGAATCAATTAGTATTGTAAGAGGGAGCTTCTTGAAGTAACCCCTGGACGGCATTGTTTGTGGGGTGGTGACTCCGGCTAAAGAATGGAGAGATATCTCTGGGTGGTCGTCCGGAGATGGAGGGTCAACTGGCGGCTATTGAATGTCGACCTGATCATCTATTGTATCGGGAGCTTTGTCACCAAGTTCAGAGGCAGGCGGATAATCCACATCTAAGAGATAGATTTGTTGCTCAATAGTTCTATGTCCCCGATTGAATTTCTCATCATAATTATAATAAAGCGTTTTTTCTCTACGTGCCCGCATATCTGCTTCAGAAAAATGCTTAATAGGAGTTGGTCAAGGAGCTGGCATGATGGGAGGTCGTTGGGAAACCCATTTCTGAATGGAACAAAATTGGATTTGGAGCGTTGTTGGGTTGTGATCTTGGCCTTCGCCCACTTAGCCAACCCTAGGAAATCCATCATTGTGTGAGGACAGAAAATTTTAACCTCTAAGCGGATTTCATCCTTGAGACCACTGATAAAACAACTCCTCTAGAATTCATCAGACAATCCTTCTGTGTGATTGGCTAGTTTCTAAAATTCTGTCTGATACTCTCTCACAGTGCCAGTTTGGCGAAGTTTAGTGAGTTCTCCCTGTGAAGTCATCAAAATCACTAGGACCAAATCGTTGCAAAAAGAGTTGGCAAAAATTTGTCCATTTTGGCTTGTCATGAGCCTTGATGTACCAACGGTACCATTGAAGGGATTCTTGTTCCAAATGAAAGGATGCAAGTGGAACTTTGTGGACACCAAAAGTATTATGCAAACTGAAATACTGTTCTTCCTAGTATATCCATCCCGTCAGATCATTACCATTGGAGCGAGGAAAATCAAGTTTTGGCCCATGAAAATTGCCGGAAGAAGAGAACCCAGTGTCTGCAGAAGACTTTGGTTGTCGTTTATTGTTCATGGCTGAATGTTGAAGATGGAGGCTGAGAAATCTTTCATCCAGATCTTGGAGTTTGGTTGAGGGCTGCAAGTTCTTCCTCCATGATTTGTGCTCCTGTGCGGGTGACAACCATAACCATGAGTTTTTTTTTTGTGAATGGGTAGAAAAACAAAAACAAAAGCTTCTTTAGTAAAGGGAAATTTGGATTTGGGAAAAAATATGATCAGTAATTGGGGTTTAACTAGGTTTTGGACACTTTCTAATGGATGGGGAAGCAGAAAACGGGGATTTCAAAAGCGAGGTGAAAGAATCAGAAAATATTTCATAGAGGGATAAAGAAGCAGAAATAGGAAATGAACATTGTGGCAAAATGTGAAGGCGGTTGGGTGAAAATCGAAGAAGTTATGGAAAGCCCTAAAAATAGACAAATGTGGGATTTCTGGCTTCGAGAAATGGAATTTGGCATAGGGTCCTCAGGAATGAAATATGCAGAATGGTATTGCAGGGGTGTCAGTGAAGTTTCAAGGGAAACAGAGTTAAAACAAAAAAGATATGGCGAAGAAACAGAATTTAATACTCTTTCGGAATGGATCTGCAACGACACTGAACTGATCAGAAATAGTTATGGACAGATGTAATTTGCGATTTATCAGCTGGCAATAGATATGGACCCCCAGTATGTGCATATTCCTAAAGGTTCAGGGGATTCACTTGGCCACCAATGTCATCTAACGGCTTGCGTATTGGAGCAGTACCCCTCACTCCATGACTCAGGTAAAACTGGTAACCGCTTTTCCACAAATGACAGCTCTTGGTTTACCTCACGGGTGGGAACTACTCAATCAGGTAGGGTTCGTTGCCCTTTTCGCTGGAAGGTCCTCTTAATGGGCCAACTACTTCAGGGTTCCTGTGGTACTCCTCACAATGATTTTTAGGGATTATGCCCAAGTACTTCCCACCGTTAAGCGGATAAGGTTTATTCCAGGATCCGAACCTACAATTGATAGGAACAAATACATATGCAAAATTTTATTTTGGCAAAAATTCCACCCAACGAGCCCAATAAAGTGCTCTAATCCCATATGTGAGGAACCTCCAACAATTAATTAATGAAAATGCACGATATATCAGAAATAATAGAACACAGAATAAATTTATTGATCGTGGGCCACTTCGAGGGGGAAACCTCCTTTGAGCAAGCTCAATACAAATAAATTCTTGGTGCATTTATTCGCCTCAACACGTACTTATATACTAATTCTATGCGCCAATACTATGGATCAATACCATGGAACATATAATACTACGGGACGACTTACAAAGCATATGTGTCCAATAATATGGATTAATACCATGGAACAGATGTTACACCTAAATATTGCCATCATGATAGTCAGTGTAAACATCCCTGAAGATCCTTTGACTAAGTCATCAAATTGGAAGAGATACTAACCTTTTCCTCCTAGGTTTTGTGAGGTCGTCGCAGGTCATCTTAATGCAACCTGCGACGTTGCGGGTTTTCCTATTACAGCCTGCGACAATGTCATTTAATTGGATAAAGGAGCATCTTCGAGCCCATTTTCGAAGGTGGATGATGTGGATTCCTATCCCTGGCCTATAGGAGAGCTGGAATTTGGTTCCCTAGCCCTTTGGTGGGATCCCTTAACTCTCTCTTACCATATCTCAACCGACCCTATCCTCTTAGTCTTATATAAGTGAAGCTCATTCCCATTCCAAAGGGAGAAAGTCTATAGCACTTACATGCTGGTAAATTAGATTAGGAGAACTCTATTCATCTCTTGGGATATCCATACTTCCTTTGGATGCTTTGGCATTGGCTTGTTGGAGAAAGATTGCTATGTTAAGCCTTGGTTCTAATCACTTCCTTCTATGTACTTTCCCTTTTTATACAGTAATATAAATGCTTTCCACCAAATGTTGTTGCATTGATGATGTTTCTGTAGTTTTCGTACTTAACTTATTACTTAGATCTGTTATTGTTTAGATGCATTTTACTACTTGTGTTGTTTTGTATGTCTTGACAGGTTTTGCAACTAAGACCTGAAGACCATAAAGCTTGGAACAACATCAAGGAGAAAGGATCCGCGATCTGAAAGGTAAAGCATCTAGTTACTCGATCTCTAATTAGATCTAGGAAATTCATTTCATATTTTGTCTCATTTGTTCTAGTCTTGCATTAAGCTAGGGAGATCACGCCTTGAGTCCTCTCTTGGTAGATTGTTCGGTTAACAAATCTGGTGACCATACTGGGGAAGAACATTGTTTGTAGTTTTCAATTTGAATTCCATTTTCATTTGATTTCTTTTACAAGCCATCTCATTTGCCTCCTAAGCCTTTTTCACCATCATATCTTCAATTTGAAGAGTCTGTTGTCTTCCCATGAGTCTGTACTCACAATCTTTAGACCATTTTATTGCTCATTTCTTGGAGATATGTTGATCCTTGAATTTGGATCTCGCCCGTCGCACCTGGGCAGTAGAAATAGAGTGACAATCTGTCATTTTTTTCACTTGGCTTCTTTGTCTTTTGGGATCTCGTCGCAGTTTTCCCACTAGTATCCTGCGACATCGTCGCAAACCCCGCACTGGTGACCTGCGACGGTCGCTCTATGTATGAACACAGACTGCGTCGATCTGTTAAAATTTGATACAAGGGCATCCCCCCTCCATTTTTTATTTGAGTTTTGATTTGGTGTGCAGACCCCTCTATGCTGTAAGATCCAGTCAGAGACCTCTTTTTGGTTTGTGTGTTGAAAGTGTTTTGATTCAGTGTGGATTTCTATTGGGCCCCATTTTTTGACAAGATTAAGTTTGGTAGTGGTGGACACTTTGGTCTCCCCCACCTTCATCCGCTTGGCCTTGTATTCCCTGCTCTCCTCACCTGATCTAACCCTCCCATTGGCTTAGATCCCAGACCTCCTTTGCACATGTCAATTTTTTATTTGAGTTTTGATTTGGTGTGCAGACCCCTCTGTGTTGTAAAATCCAATCAAAGACCTCTTTTTGGTTTGTGTGTTGAAAGTGTTTGGATTCTTTGTGGATTTGTGTTGGGCCCCATTTTTTGACAAGCTTAAGTTTGGTAGTGGTGAACACTTTGGTCTCCCCCACCTTCATCCGCTTGGCCTTGTATTCCCTGCTCTCCTCACCTGATCTAATCCTCCCATTGGCTTAGATCCCAGAGCTCCTTTGCACATGTCATTTGATTTCGGTTGCATTAGGTTGCTTGATTGAGTGTGTTGAGAGTTTTGGAGTGTTTTCAGTCTATATGAATGCTTGTCATTTTCTTGAGATTTCCTGAGTGTTTAGAATGCTGCAAATCAACTTTATTTTCAGTTTTTCATGCTTAAAAATATCATTGTTATCAAGTTGTAATCTTGGCATATCATTGGAAAATTAAAGGTGCATCATTTTTATTATTTTCACGTGCATTTGAAAATTGTTGTAGAAATTGATTCATGCATTGCAATTTGTCATTCATTAATCTTTTGGAAAAGTTTGAGAGAAAAAATTAATCATTTGTGTTTTTCAGGAATTATAAATCATTCATTTTCTTGAAAAATTCGAGTGAGATCAAGTCTTTACAAAAGTGATTCCATGCTTGAGGAAATTGTATGCATTCTTGATTTTTTATGCTTTTCAGCCATTATCATGAAATTGAAAAGTTAGAGTGCTCTAGATAGGAAATTTCTCTCTTTTCATCTCTTAGTTTTTTATTCGAAAAGACAAAAGAAAATGTTTAGGTTTGGTTGTGATGCTTGTTGATTTTTCGTGTTTTGCTTGGAAAAACAGAAAAAGCGAAAAGAGTATTTTTTATCAAATTTGATAGATTTGGGATTGTGTTGCATTTGGTTGCTTTGGTAAAATCACTTGGAAAGAGATTTCTCCCTCCCATATATAGAGTTCATCAAAATAAAAGTACATTTTTTGCATGTAGTTACGGCTCGCATTATGTTTACGTTTATGTACTCACCTCATGCATTCACCTAACCGTCTAGATAAAATTAACGGTAGAACTAGGGTAAAACTTTTAGTAACTTATGTGTTAAGTTAGAGACGTGTTCCGGCGTCATAAAACATGGCAGTTGTCGTTACTTTCCAACACTGTATTCCGAGGGTCACTTGTAGTCTTCCACGTACCAACCGGTATATCGAATCTCTTTCACGTACCAACCAGGTATATCGAAGCTCTTTCACGTACCCACCAAGTACTTCGCGTACTTGGCGTATATCGAAAGGTGTTTCACATACTTGGCATATATAGAAAGGTGTTTCACGTACTCGGTAGTATATAGGAAGGTCACATGCCGTACGGTTGTGCATTAGACACACCACCACGGATTTGAGCTCCCACGTACCTTGCGTATATCGGGAGACACCATTAGGATTCCTGAAACCAACTGAGTTAACCATTTGGCCTTCTTGGCAGAGCAATACACCAAGAACAACGCCCAGGGAGATTACTACGCATGTACTATCCAAGGAGTCAGGTATTCAAGAAAAGGTACGGTCCCAATCCTCCTTGTCGCGTTTTACTGTTGGACCCTGCAGTATATAGCGATTTGCGAAGCCTTGATAATCATGTGAGGTTCCAAACTTTTGAATCCACACGTGTCACATAAGTTTGCTTGCGGCCTTAGTTTGTGTAGGATTTTTCTGGACTTCTTTTCTTTTGTTTAGACTACCCTAGGAGAAACTCTTTTTTTAGTCACTCTGGCTGAATTTCCTTGGAGAAGGTCCCGTAGGATTCAGAACTTACCACCCGAATATCCCCTTAACTAGGAGGTAATTTCGAAGGTAAGAATGGACCCATAAGCCACGGTCGTGTCACCTGAAGTAGAAAACCCTACTTTGAATATTGGAGCACATGTGTTTCCTCCATATTCACCTGCCTCCAACCCCCCACAGGGTGAAGAGGCGCAAACTTTCATTTCACAAGACCTACCTTCCGTTTTACCGGGAGAGCCTGGATCGGTGGAATGGTTAAATCCACCCCAGGACGGCCCTACAGCAGCTGTTGATCTAACTACAGCTTATTGGACATCATATCTAGGCCACCCAGTGGCTCATTTTTCCATTGCATCCCCACCCAGTTGGGCTACTCCTGACGAGATTTTCGGACCCATTCGTGATCGCTTGGATCGATTACGTACCATGGGTGATGAATTTCGAAGACAAAGTCTTTTACGAAGGGTTGAAGACCTGACGGTACCCCCTCATCAACCACTCCCAAGTCGTTATTTAGCTTATGATTCACCGGAACAGTCCATCCACAACATGACCACTTATGAACCTGGTCAACCCTCAACTCCTGCACATATTCCCCCTAGACAGGAAACTAGTTCTATACCTCAAACGACCCAACATGTTGAAGGACAACAGTCCAACACACCTGTTACTAATATGGTTACATTACCTACTCCTCCCCCACCCCAAAACTCACGGGGAGAATACTCTCTACCCCCTACCTTTCTTGCGGGTAACGTTAACCTTGTAGTAGATAATCAATAGCCCGCGTTAGGTCAACCTTTGATCAGTGGTCGGCAAGTAACCATAATACTCGAGGAGGGGTTCCCATTGGCCCTTATGTTGGAAATTCCTTACCTCCCGGACCTTCCACCATGGGATTATCCCATGTTGGGGGAACATCCAATGTAATTCAACCACCATGGAGTCAAGCGTATCCAGGTTATCTTAACCCTGTGTCGGGACAACTCAATCCCGGAAACACACTCTACAGGATACGTTATCCCAGAAATCCATGCACTCTATGGGGGAAGCAAAATGTTTTACAACATGGACCCCCACCTACAGTCCCTCAAGTCCCACCACCCCTGTTTAGTCCACCCCCACCTCCCGTCGAAGGCGGTGGGCCCACAAACAATTCCGGAGGAGGCGTACCTCTACCTTTTGGTGGAGGACCACCTAATACTAGAAACTACGGCCCACCCCCTGGCGGCGGAGGCAGAGGCCCTCCCCCTTCAGGTGGAGGTGGAGGGCCACCCCCCCAAGGTGGTGGAGGACCCCCACCTTATGGGGGAGGACCATCCCATCCTGGTGGTGGTGGCGAAGGACCATCCCATCCTGGTGGTGGTGGCGGAGAACCATCCTATCACAGTGGTGGTGGTGGAGGACCACCCTACCTTGGTGGAGGTGGCAAAGGAGGCCCTTACCCTTCCAGCAGCAGCAGTAGACCACCACCTCCTCCCGACGGAGGCGGCGGAGGTCCACCCTATCCCAGTGGAAGCGGTGGACCACCACCTCCTCCTGGAGGAGGCGATGGAGGTCCATCCTATCTCGGTGGTAGTAGCGGACCCCCCACCATTTGGAGGCGGCCCTCCCCCTCCCGGTGGTGGAGGAGGCCCCCCACCTTATTATGGTAACGGACCACCCTATTATGGTGGCGGAACTACTTATGATCCGGGCGGCATACCCCCTTACGGTCAGTTTCCTCCGGGAGCACCCTATAACCAGTTTATTCAAGGTCCTACCGGTCCATACATGCTCTATCAGTACCCATATCCGAACCAACAACTGCCCTTTTTGGCTACGTTGGACCTTCCCGACCTGTCTCGTCTAACGAATGATCCCATTTTCCATGGGCATAACTGGCCGCCCATTCCGGTTAAGTTACCATCAGATATCCCCAAATTTGATGGCAAGCCTGGTGAGGATCTCAAAAACCATTGATGACATACCATTTATGGTGTTCATCCAACTCCTTGATGGACGACTCGATCCATCTTAGGTTATTTCAACGGACTTTCACCGGCCCAGCTGCCAAGTGGTATATTGAACTATCACCCAATTCTTTTCCATATTTCCAATCTCTTGCTATGTCATTTTTTACCCACTTCCAGTTTCCCATTCTCTGTGAGACTGGTACGGACTTATTGATCTCCCTTCGCCAAAACACTGCCACTCATATTTCATATCATATTCATGAATGGCAGCGAAGACTACGTCTTATTAAGGCTCATATTCCGGACCAACTCTTAGCCAATTGGTTCACAAAGTCACTTTTACCCATCGTAGCTCGAGACGTAGCTATGGGAGGAGCCGTCACTGAGGAACAGGCTATTTTCCATGCCCATTACTTAGACTTGGTCTATGCTCAATTCGGCACATTGTATGAAATTGTTCCTGATGCACCCCGCCCTACGTATGATCCCGCGAAACCACCCAAGGGACCACAGGCCGATGGCATCATTGGTTCCCTTGCCTCCCAGCCTTCTACTCAAACTGGTGGCTCATGGAACCCTCAAGGTTCTTCCCCATCACCACCACAGTCTGGAAACAACACTACCAATTTCACCACTCCTGCCTCCACCGAAGAGGTGAATTCTGTGCAACCAGCTTCATCTCAGAAGTCTGGTGGTAAGAAGAAGAACAAAGGGAAATCTAAGAAATATTCTAACCAACAAGAGCCCAATCCCACTCAGGAAGACACCAAACAGAAGAGGAAGTTGAAGTATCCTTGTTTGTTGTGCGGCGGAGACCATTTCTCAAAAGAATGTCCCCACCAAGACGAAGTTCAGAAGTTTCTTAAGGGAAACTCTACTACTACAGTTCTCAACCATCCCTTCCCCACTCAAAACCAGCAACTAATCGCACACACCTCTCCTTCCCAAGGATAAGCATCCTCCACTACCAATGCTCTCATGATGCATAGTGAGACCGTCAACTTGAACACGCGTTCTCATTCGTATGACTCCGTCCCTCAGAAGGAACCCATTGGAAGTAATACTGAAAAATATTCCACTTTGATTCCTGAAGTCACCGTACCGCACACTCCTCTCACCATTGAGAAGCCCTCTTTAGAGTCAGTGTTGCGTCCACCCAAGAGAAGAATTCGAAAAGTTGTTTTCAATCCCAATGCTCGGGCCGCTCAAAACTACAATATTGTAGAGGACCTGGCATAAGCTCATTGTGCTATGTCAACGCTTGAGGTCTTACAGAACTGTCCTAACTAGCGCAAGACTCTCCTCGCTACCATCGGTGCGGTTGATCCAGATTCTTCGAATACCATCATGTTCCGGCTGGAATACTTTAAGCCGAGGCTTTCCCATCAGTTTGGCATTTCAAGTTGCCACAAACATTGCTGGGAAGATAATCCATCGTACCATTTTGGACGAAGGAACCTCTACTTCAGTCATGTCGATTTCATGTTGGAGAGCCATTGGCTCTCCCGAGTTGAACTGTTCTCCTACCACCTTGAAAGCATTCGACGGATGTGGCTTTCAACCTCATGGGTTGTTACAAGCCTTAGCAGTCGAGTTGGGGGGCAATACCGCAACCATTAACGTGGAAGTGGTCGCTGCCTCGTTAGATTAAAATATTTTGCTTAGTCGTAATTGGTTTTACGCCATGACTACGGTCGCATCATCTTTCTTCCTCATAGTACAATTCCCCCACCAAGGCCGAATTGTTACTTTCTACCAACTGGATTTATGTACACCTGACAGCGCTACTCATCCGGGCGATAATGTTCCATTACTTGGACAATCTTCGCACCCATATGAGAGTGTAGGGGTCGGCCTCATTAAGGACTCATCCCTTATGGGCGTTTTTCCAACCTCATATCCCCCCAATCATGTTGCCATGGTGAACATGATGTCCTCTCATATTTCATCTATCCCCAACTCTACTGATCCATGGCTTATACCTGATGAAGCCACCACACATCTGATTGGAGACATTATGCCTCTTTCACCTGCTGAACTCACCTACGAGGCTATCGAGTCAGCACCAGAGGACCACTTAGTTGTGGCCTCCACCTCCTGTTCTCTACAGCGTACATCATCCCTACCCGATCTTCTGCTCCAGAATTTTCATCCTGATGAGTCCATTATGGAAATCATGAGTGTGGATGACCCTCTATGGGAAGACCTCCATCATCGATCATCTTTCCTTTCTTCATTGGATACTGTGGAGAATAGCATAACCACCATTTTTACACCGGATATCTACCCTTGCTCTCAATCCTCGATACTCACATGTCAAATGGACTCTAAAGGCAACTTGGCCTACATTGAGCCTACCATTTCGGTCGACATATCGGTCACTCCTGGTGTAGTGGAACACATTCATTTAGGCCATAAGTGTTCCCCTTAAGAAATTAAAACGTTAACGGCCTTGTTCAAGCAATTTCGAGACGTGTTTGTTTGGACCTACGAGGATATTGCTGGGATAGACCCCGCTATTGTTTCACACATGATTCAAACCTATCTTGACGCTAAACCAGTCCGAAAAAAACTGCGGCCGGTACACCCCTGAAAGACTGCGGCAATCAAGGCAGAGATTGAAAAGCTCTTGAAAGCTAGTTTTATCTACCCTGTCTCGTTAACAGAATGGGTTTCAAACATTGCCCCTGTAGCTAAAAAGCATGGTACCATTCGTGTCTGTGTCGATTATCGGGATCTCAACAAGGCTTGTCCTAAGGACAATTACCCGACTCCCTTTATCGACCAGATCATTGACAACTGTGCTGGAAGTGTCATCTTCTCTTTTATGGATGGATTTTCCGGCTACAACCAGATTGAGATCCACCCGGTCGATCAACACAAGACAGCCTTCATCTGTCCTTGGGATACGTTTGCTTATCGCAAGCTCCCTTTTGGTCTTAAAAGTGGTGGTGCCACATTCCAACGGGCCATGTCGTATTCCTTTCACGACGTGAAGGACTTTGTGGAACCCTACTTGGACGATCTACCTGCCCATTCACGGCAGTGCGAGTACCACATTGACCATCTGACGGCGGTATTCCTCAAATGCAGGTGGTATAACATTTGCCTGAACCCTCACAAGTGTATCTTTTGTGTCGAGTCTGGACGCCTCCTCGGTTTCATTGTCTTGAAAGATGGGATCTGCATTAATCCCGTGAAGCTGGTAGCCATCGTCGCTCTCCCACCCCCCACTGATATCACGGAACTTCAAAGTTTGCAAGGGAAAGAAACTTATTTAAGGTGTTTTGTCTGTAATTTAGCGCAAAAGATGCAGCGTTGCATGAGAATACTCAAGATAGACGTCCCGTTCATTTGGGACAACCAAGTGCAACAATCTCTCGATAGTCTCAAACATGCTATCACACATGCCCCTGTGCTCCAACCGCCCAATTACTACAAGGATTATATCCTTTATCTTGATGCTTCTGCCACCATGATCGCCATGGTCTTGGTACAAGAATACAACAACGCCCAGGAACATGTGATTTATTACTTAAGTAAGGGTCTCATTGACACCGAAACTCGTTACGCACATGTTGAGAAACTCGCTCTTGCGGCAGTTATTTCCATCCAAAAGTTCCGACATTACATTTTGTTCCACGCCACCACCATCATCGTTGATTCAAACCCCATGTACCACGTTTTGACATGTCAGGTGCTTGGGGGCAAGTATTCACACTGGATCGTGATACTGTAGGAATTTGATCTCCTATTCGAAAAGGCTAAGTCTAAAAAGTCTTTGGTGTTTGCCGAGTTGATCTATGATCTTCCCCGTCCTGATGTAGAATTTGAGCCCAATGATTCTCTTCCAGACGAATCATTGTTCCTCATCAGCACGTCTGATCCGTGGTATGGAGATATCACTTTATATCTTCAAACCCAACGTTTCAGCCCCCAATTGTCTCATGACGACCGTCGTCGAATACGCCACCATGCAAAGTATTACCTAATCATCAGTGATACCTTGTACCGTCGTGGTATCGATTCTATTCTTTGACGTTGTCTGACTCATGAAGAGGCCGAACACGTTTTAAATGACTGTCACACTGGGGCATGTGGCGGTCATCTCTCTGGGATGGATACAGCCCAGAAGATACTTCGTGCAGGATATTATTGGCCATCTATCTTTAAAGATTGTATCGAGGCCGTCAAAAAATGTCCTCCGTGCCAGCACTTTCAAACTAAAAAGCGCAATCACCTAGCCCCGTTACACCCGGTTATTGTCGTTGGCCCCTTCGCTAAATGGGGGATTGACTTCATGCACTGTAATCCTACCTCAGCTGGGGGGCATGGTTACGTCATAGTAGCCGTGGATTACTTTACAAAGTGGTTTGAGGCTATGCCTACATACACGGACGACGGCAAAACCGCCGCACTCTTCATGTTCAATCATATTATAGCACGGTTCGGAATTCCTCAAGCTATAGTTACTAACCTTATTTCTCACTTTATGAACCAGATGGTTGACGAATTGAGCACTAGATTGGGTTTCGCCATGAAAACTCAACACCATACTACCCGCGGTCCAATGGACAAGTAGTGGCCATTATCAAGGTCTTGAAAACCATGATCCAACGCATGGTGGGTATGCACAAGTCCAACTGGCATAACATGCTCTTTTCCGCACTATGGGCTTATCAAACTTCCGTTAAGACCGCCACCGGATTTACCCCCTTCCAATTAGTTTATGGATTGGAGGCAGTCCTACCGATAGAGTGCGAGATTCTGTCCCTCAAAATCACAGTTGAACTTCTCCCTAACACTACTGCTGAGGAAGAACGCTTCCTCTACCTGGAATAACTCGACGAGACTCGTCGCGATGCCACTCTTTCCAATGAGGCACATAAGAAATGCATCAAATCGCAGTATGACAAGTCGGTATAACCCCGCGTCTATATCAAGGGTAATTTGGTCCTCACGTACGACCAAAGACATGATAAGCTGGGGGCATGAAAGTTGAGTCCATTTGGCATGGGCCCTACATAGTGAAGCGTGTTTTAGAGAAGGGAGCCTACAAGCTAGAAGACTATGACGGGATATCTTTAGGTGAACCCCGCAATGGGATTTACATGAAGAGGTACTATGCCTGATTTTTTCACGCATAAGTACTTTGTATATACTGTACATGGCGTGTGTTTTGTGTGGTGTGACGCTTTGATTTTTGCATGCTTAGGTCTTGTTTCATTACTTGTACCATGTTCGGTTTGCTTGTGCAGATGGCAACTTGCTACGGATTCGTGGACAGCACTAGCCGGCATACCTGTAACCTTGCTTCGGCAGCCTAGGTGCTCTATTCTCCCAGCGGTGAGCTTATCAGGTCAGGAGGAATGTGTCTAGGTTTTGCAACCAACAATGCTGTGAAATATCAGGCAGTCATTAGAACCCTAATCGACGCTCTTTCCTTGGGTATGGACCATGTTGTTATCTATTTGGATTCGCAATTGGTGGTCTCTCATCTCAACCGGATTTATGCTATCCATGACCCTACCCTACTCTGACTCTACAGACGAGTCTATCTTCTAGAAAGGTCCCTTGAATCCATTCAATACCTGCACATTCCACGAGACAGAAATGCAGTTGCCGACTACATGGCCAATTTCATCTTAGATTGGTACATTGCACACACATAGCATATTCATGAACTATAAAAGCAAACATAACATGTAAATAATTCATTGTATAAGAAAACATATAAACAAGATCTCATATGGAACACAAATGTATAAAGCCGCCAAAATGTCTGTATATATTTAAATCAAGATAAAGTAGTGCTGATACAAAATCTGAAGCACGATGCTTTCAGTGAGTCCATACAAAGTCTGAAGCTTGATAGCTTTCAGTAGTACAAAATATGAGGCTCAAAAGCTCTCAGTACATACATAATATAATAAGTCCTAACGCCTGGCCCGTGCACCCCTGGGTCTCGCAGCCCTCGCCTGCTAGCCCTGGAAATAATCAACCACCCTCACTACCTTGCGGAGCAGCGTACTGAAATGCAAGGTCATGCCAACTGTGTACCTTTGCATGGCCCGCGGTAACTCATGCACTGTCAACTCTGGAACATCTAATGTCAACCTAGTGAGGTTCTCATAGACATCTTCCATCTCTACGATTGCATCATGCATGGCTGGGGCTATAGCTGGTGCCTATCCCCTCCTCGCGAGAAGTAAAACTTCGACTGGCCGTGAAGGGCCCACATCTACACAAACATGTTATTAACTCATCAGCACTACCCAAAAAAAATTATAAATACACAAAATGAAAAAGTACAATGGTCATTGTTCTTACCGATATCTCCCCACTCTGCTCCCTCAGGAAACACCAGGTCTGGATCCTCCCTGAAGTTCGTACCACTATACGGATAGTCCTCGATCGTGAGCAGCTGGCCTTCCATCCAGGTGAAGAATCCAGAACCATATCCGATGATCGGACCCCCACCACCATGGTGGGCCATCACATTCGTCCATCGAACCATGTGAGGATCCTTGGGATCCCTATCACCCATGGTCACCTGCAGGCGTAAGATAGGTACATGCTCCAGCAAGAAAGAGATCACTACTGATCTGTAACCGAACTACTTGAGTTAACCACGTCGACACTTTGTCAGCTGAGCTCGAAGGTTGGTGAGCAGTCCCTCACACCATTTAAACACCTTAGGAGACATACACTCCTCTACATATAACATTTGGGACTTTGTAGCCAGATGAGCCGCTTGTCTCCCTGCTACCCTCACTATAGTGAAGAGTATGACATGCAATGAACATTCTCGAACCCCCCTAATGGGAATTTTCCCACTAGTGGCAATGGTATCTAGAGTACAATGCTGAACAATCAAATCATCCACCGTCTGGTCACTCCCTCGTGATCCGGTGAGAGACACGACATCCCCCCTCCGGGATAGTTCTGTCAAGAAATAGATGTCTTCCACATATCTATTCAGCATTGGTTCCCCAATCATGAAGTACTGTTGCACTGGGTCCCAACTCCGGATCATATGCTCCAGTAATGGGACTTGGGCGCTCATGCCCTGAACCTTGAAGTAATTCAACAGTCCACAGTTTCTCAATGCATCCACACACAATGGATCATTTTTCGCTTGTATATCTTCTACTTCGTGTTCACGTTCACGCCATTCAAGAACCATGGTGACAGCTGTAAACCTGTCAAGGGAAGCATTTAAACACTATTAGAACTCATCCAAACCATTAAAAAAAAATTTGGTGGGATAGGATTTGATTTGGGGTTGGACATTTCCGCCGTCCCACCCCGTCATTGATGACAGGGCGACCTCATCACAAAGCACCCTTACGGGTTTTGCGACGACCTGGGTTCATCACAATTCCTGTAAAGGGGGATTGCGACGACCAAAGGGTGCCAAATCCCCTCATAAATCAACCCAAAAACCTAAAAAATGAACAAAAAACAAAATTGTAAACCACTAGAAAGATGTTGGCTGAGGTCTAGGTTTACCTGCTCCTGACGATACGTGAAATGGTCAGTCGTAGCTCTGGCAATCGACGAATGAAAATATGCTCCAAATGGCACTTCCTTCTCCCCAAACTTGGCAAATGAAAATGGTAACTATTTTTGGTCATTTTTCCTATTTTATAAACAAAAGGAAATAGTATTTTTCAAATTTAGATGCTTTATGGGTTATTTGCTATAATTTAGATTATTTTAATACCTGGTTGACTATTTGACCTAGTTTTCAAGCATGCAGGAGACGTTAAGTGTTTCATTTGTGCCATTCTCATGTCGTAGCGATCATCTCATAAATGTTGTCGGGTATGAACAATCCGTTGAATATTTTTGTTGTTATTTTCACCCGTTAGAATTGAGTTATTTAATGATTATGAGCTAACTCTTTGTTCTTCCTCATGCTCATAAAACCATGAGAATAAGTTACCGAGTTATGATTTATCACTTTTCCAGGCTCGTTAAACTCCTACGGAAAAGGAACCCCTCGGGAGTCTATCTTTAAGCTCTTTTTAGGCTCTCGAAATACGAAAATATCGCCAAGTGAACTTGTCACATTCGCGCTTGTTAAATAATTTGAACGGTCATCTCCCTGGTGATAGTTTACCCCCTTTTCGGACCAGGGGGCACTATTTACGAAAAAGGAATACTCCAACCAATCATGACCGGAAGAGTCCTCTCTCGCGTTGTTTTACCCTTTTTCGGGCGAAGAGGCTAACCTTATGAAAAAGGACCGTCGGAGTCTTCTTTAGCTCTTTTCAGACTCTCTAAACATGAAATGATGGCCGAGTTTACCTTCTATGGACTCCTTAAACTTTGACATTGAAGGGCCTACTATGGGACGAACCCCTCCTCTCCCAGGTTCGGAAAATATTTGGGATTGGACTCATCTATGAGATGAGCTATACTGAGCATCTGGTTACCCTCATCAAGCTTGTAAAAAACACATGAGGCACTCATCAGTCATGATGGGGAAAAAGGAAAGCTTTTATGTTACACTTTTTACCTGTGGCAGTACCTAGTCGTTCTTGAACATGGCACTCATTTGCATTCGCATACCATACTTGGGTCATCCGTTTGTCCTCGAGTTTTACCCATTTCCTTAGTCTTGTTACTCCTTTGGGTCATCCAAAGAATACTTCCATCATCAGTTGCATTAGGAATTGGTGTCACTCTCGTCATGTCAATACTGCCAATTCATGCCATGCCCATGTTCAAGAATACTTTCACCACTCATCATTTGCAATCAGTACACCTTCTACCATGTCGGTCCACTCTGAGTCAGTCTTGCATGTTACTGTACCGTCCGATCTATTCAAAACATCCTTTGTCGTGTTTCGTGTTGATGATGGGGGATTCATCATGGCCCTCCTTCGACAGATTCATCCTTGTCGACTTCAACACATCATCCAAGGATTGAATCTAGAAACCAACCAAGTACCTTGGGCCCGCATGCCTCAATGGCAGGTCACCTCGCTTTCGACATGATTTCACATCATTGACTCTTGATCGAGAGATTTCATCATGCGTTCGACTTCAAATCATTTATTAGCATTTGATGATATGTACTGTGATACCTTGGAGATCATTAACATTAATGGTGATTTCCCTCGCGCTTGTTAATGGTATACGTCAATGACCGGTAATCAAGTGGTTTCTACCATGTTCGACGTCAAGACATTTGTAATCACATGGATAGATCTGTATCATTGCGGGTTCGACTTGAAGACCCTGGGGAGTCATGTTTTACCCAGATTACGATGGAGATTGTTTTGAGTCATATTACACGGATCCACATTTGTATTGGTCGTGGTTGTAATGTACCCACCTGCTAACCCAATGCAAGGAAGGGAACATGGAACTAAAATCTTGGCATTTCATAAGACTCAGTCCACTAATTAGAATGATATGAGTAAATCATTTGTGTGCAGATGTAAAGCTAATCAAGTATGCACAACGGAATTAAACTTATCCACACACATTACTCATGCGTACAACATATCAACAGTCATCAACTATTACATTGCAGAAGTAAATACATAGACAGAAAACACTTATCTTCATTGGGAAATTGTCCCAAGCAACTAGCTATGTTGTTGCAACGTTCCACCCAACCATAGGCTCTTCGACAGCTTATACTGAGTCCGTCCGAAGGCCACCCCCGAGCTGGGCATGATTCTCACAAGGAAAGGGGACATTCACTCTCTCACAACCAATTAATCATTCCATCTGAGACAAGCCAGTCCATAGCTGGGTTTAACAAGCTACAATTGAGCCATGGATGCTTATTCCCAAGCTCAAGCCAAAATAATGAATACCCATACCCACACCCCAACATATTCATTTCTCACGCAGCAAGCACAAACATTGGGCATAGATACACATTTCCAGCAATGGAATTCACAAACAAGATGGCCATAGATTTTCCCAAAATCGTGGCTCACCCAAAACGAGCCGTGGAAAGGAAAATGCCTCCACAGGGAGGAAAAACGTTTTCTCCTCAACTCTATCAGCATTTAACAACAAAAACGGTCTCTATGGAACCCCTGTTCCATTCCCATTCTTCCCCACTGGTATATAACACAAAAACGCCCTTCTCTACTAGGAGAATGAAGGAAAAAAAACAGCAACCATGCCTGGAAAATGCCCAGGTAGCTCTAAACTCATGAGGGAGAAGGAAATGATCCTGGATCATGGCTTGGGGGAGAAATTCATGGCTCTTTTCTTGCCCAAGAAGCAAAACGTGAATTCCCATGCAGGGTGGTTTTTCCCATACCCGAATTTGGACAGCCATACCTCCCATTCCCCAAGGCATTAACTACCTCAACCAACTCTTGGGTACAAAAGTCAACATGGGTAGTTGAGGGTTTGATGGGTTCTCTCATTGACACTTGGCTTGACCTGATTGGCTCAAGGGTTTGAATGTTTTCCCTCCCAATTCCTTGTGAAATCATGCCCCCATCTCTTTGTTGCATTGCATAGCTAGTTGTGGGTATTTTTATTACAATGCATATTACATGATATTTGAATTTCCAATGTGCATTGCTAGCACGCAAACCATATGCATCACTAAATCGATGGCGGGGCCTTGGCCTTGAGCTCCTCACCATGATTTCATAATAATATTACATCATTTATAATGTTAATGCCATGGGGTCAAACTGGGGACATTACAGTGGCTGTGTTATCATCTCATCATGGATCTACGCTTGTATCTAGTAGCCATGATTGTGTTCAGTCGATTCTTTACTACCATGGATCTGCATTGTATTGGTCGGCAGCCATGTTGTGAGTCATACGAGAATTTGTTCTCAGATTCAGTTGTACTGCAGCAACATTTCCTATCCGAAGAGCCATTACCATTCCTTCTGGAAAAGCATTTCACCTGTCTAGTTTCAACAGCTTCATGCTTCGGGGGGAATTCTGTTACACCTAAATATTTCCATCATGATAGTCAGTGTAAACATCCCTGAAGATCCTTTGACTAAGCCATCAACTTGGAAGAGATACTAACCTTTTCCTACTAGGTTTTGTGAGGTCGTCGCAGGTCATCTTAATGCAACCTGCGACATCGCAGGTTGTCCTATTGCAGCCTACGACGATGTCAGTTAATTGGATAAAGGATCATCTTCGAGCCCATTCTCGAAGGTGGATGATGTGGATCCCTATCCCTAGCCTATAAGAGAGCTGGCATTCAGTTCCCTATCCCTTTGGTGGGATCCCATAACTCTCTCCTACCATATCTCAACCTACCATATCCTCTTAGTCTTATATAAGTGAAGCTCATTCCCATTCCAAAGGGAGGAAGTCTATAGGACTTATATGTTGGTGAAATTAGCTTAGGAGATCTCTATTCATCTCTTGGGAGCTCCATACTTCCTTTGGAGGCTTTGGCATTGGCATGTTGGAGAAGGATTGCTACGTTAAGCCTTGGTTGTAATCACTTCCTTCTATGTGCTTTCCCTTTTTATACAGTAATATAAATGCTTTCCACCAAATATTGTTGCATTGATGATGTTTATGTAGTTTCGTACTTAACTGCTTACTTAGATCTGTTATTGTTTAGATGCATTTTACTACTTGTGTTGTTTTGTATGTCTTGACAGGTTTTGCAACTGAGATATGAAGACCATAAAGCTTGGAACAACATCAAGGAGAAAGGATCCACAATCTGAAAGGTAAAGCATCTAGTTACTTGATCTCTAATTAGATCTAGGAAAGTTATTTCATATTCTGTCTCTTTTGTTCTAGTCTTGCATTAAGCTAGGGAGATCACGCCTTGAGTCCACTCTTGGTAGATTGTTCGGATAACAACAGATAATACTGTGCGCTAATACAAACTAAGGATCAATACCATGTAACATATAATACTACGATACGACTTACAAATCATATGCGTCCAACAACAATATACTAACAAAGTAAATATAAGGGTTGACACAGGTTCCTAACGGGAGCATGGAACCACAGTTGTGGTGGGGCTCCGGATTGGAACAAGATTAAGAGGGGGAAACTCTTACTCTTCCCTTTCCTTTTTGATTGATGCATTTTAAAAATAGAAAATTGTTTAATCCATGTCATGGTTGAAAGTTGATTGTGTTTATTTTGCTTGAAATAAAGTGTGAATACTGAAGTAGTTAATTTCTTGTGAAAGGATGAACATGAATGAGTTCATCGATATGTTGGACAAACATGAAATGTGTGGAAGTCTCATGGATAAAGTATGAAATTTATATGTCAATTGGGAAAGTAATTGACTGATCTTAATGCTTATGTTATGATTATCCTAACAAGATTTGCAATGATAAATTTCACAGGTGAAAATTAAACCAATTGGTTGTCACTGTTACAAGACAAGTGTTGCTAGTAAGCAAAGTGTGTGGGAAGTTGTGCACATTGACCATGGCAGCAGACCGAAAAATATCAGCAGTGGAAAGGACAGCAAGAAAGATAATAGGCATAAAATTTCCAGACATGTGGATCAGCTGGAGGGTAAAGAATGTAATAATCTGCGAGGGATCTGGCAGCTATAGCAACTCACAATCAAACTCTCAAATATGTTGCAAGAAGAAGAAAAGGAGACACTCAATGATCACTCATAAACACAGTAGAATAGAACATTATCTCAGTATTATACAATGAATAAGAATGTAAGTGAATGAGTACAATAGAATAATAAGGTGCATAATATAGGATTCGAATAGGCCAAGTAGGGAATTCGAATTCCTAACTCAGAGTCTAACTGAGTGAAGTAGACACTAACTGAATGAAGGAGGCTCAGTGGAGGGCGCATGAGGAGTCTAACTGAGTGAGGTAGGCGTGAACTTAATGAAGGAGGCTCAGTGGAGGTCGCATGAGGAGCTAACTCGAGTCAGAATGGGTAGAATAGTCTTACTGGAGGTCCATCGGAGTGAAACAGTGAGTGGGGGAGTCAATATAGCCTCAAGTCAAGGAAGAACTGAGAGATAACTGACTGGTAGGTGAGAAAGGCACCTAACTGGCTGTGGTAGGTGAGAAAGGCTCACTAGCCATGCAAAAGACTGGAGAAGGGTGCCTTTGGTAGCTAAGAGGCCCCCCAAGGGCTGTAGACAGGTTGTGGAGAGGTAGAACCAAGCTCTAGGAGATGGGAGGTCCACCATGATGATGACTGGATGCATGCAGTGGCATGCAAATGCATGTAGCATGCAGTTTTGCATGCAGGTAAAGAAGAGCTAGAAGCAAGCTCTAGGTGCTGGGGAGTCCACCATGATGATGACTAGATGCATGCAAGTGCATGCAGCATGTAGATTTGCATGCAAGCATGCAAAATACAAAATTATGGGGAGAATATTCCAACACCCCCTCCCCCCCCGCAAGATATACTATGAGGAAATAACTGAAGAATAGGACCCTGGTAACTAAGACCAAAGGTCACCCTGTAAAATAGCAAAATAGGGCCCTGGTTACTAAGACCAAAGGTCACCCCATACAATCAATCTAAAATAAACTAAGTGAGGAAAGAGGGAAAACCAATGGGAAGAAATCCCTCCCTAAAAAATAGACTGAAAGTGTTAAACTAGCATATCATGACTTACCCCTGAAGGAGTCAAGTGCCCTTCTTTTCCGAAGAAGGATCGATCGATCTGCAATGGGTCAATAATGTGAGAAGGATGAAACCTTCCATGCTAAAAATATGATATGGTTCTTCTATGATCATGTGGATCACCAACCAAATCATTGGCAGATCAGAGTGTAGCCGATGCCCATCGAGGAAGAGGAGGAATATCATGTGAGAGATCTTCAGGTTCTTGTGGATATGGATCTCCCATTCGCTCATCTTCATCATCAGTTGCTAGACCTTCATGTTCTTGTGGATATGGATCTAGCATTCTATCATCATCATCCTTAGTTGCTAGACCTTCAGGTTCTTGTGGATCTTGATCTAGCATTCTATCATCATCATCCTTAGTTGCTAGACCTTCAGGTTCTTGTGGATATGGGTCTATCATTCCCTCTGAATCTGGAACAAGTGAAACTGACTCATGCTCACCATGTGCAAACTTTGAAACTGAATACTCATGAGCAAGTAAAACTGACTCATGCTCATCATCTCTTGACGAAGGAGTATAATCAAAATTGTTGATGTCATGAAATTGCTCTAGAATATGCGAGTAGTCCTCCTTAGAACCATCATAACTGTAATCAATATAAGAACAAGAACTAGATGATGATGGATCTTCATTTAGATCAAAGGAGGAGGTCCAGTCTGTAACAGGAATTGTTTCATGCATATGTACTTCTTCAAGATTCCTCTTTTTCTCAATCTATGTTGGTGTATCAATACCTTTTGAGAGAGGAATGAAGTGAGAAAACTCATAGAGTTTGGACTTATGATTTGCAATTCCTTTGGTAATAATTTCCCGTGAAACCATGCTTTGTACTCGACTTCATAGGGAGTAAAGATCACCCTTTTTGGCTCTCCAGTATGATTCATCTGATACACTGAGAGTATATTGGGTGCAAGAGAAGGAACATAAAGCACATCAGAGAAATATCCAGATTCAAGATCAATTCTTCCGATACCTTGAGAAGGGATTTCTGAATCATTGCTCATTCTGATGGAAGGACCACTGAAGCTTTCGAGACTAGAGAAAAGTTCCTTGGAGGAAACCATATGACAAGATTCTCCTGAATATATGATAAGAGAAGGACTAGTTGATGCAGATGCTGTGAGATCATTACATCTTTCCTTTCCTTTGGATCTAGGAGATTCAGAATCTTTCTTCCTTGCACATGCCGGTACAAGAAGGTTGTTCTCTTCAAGTAACTTTGCCATCAAATCTATAGTCTTCTGCATGCAAGCACTCTCAGGATGAGGCCCTCTATGACAGTATGTGCACTATGTCTTTCCCTTTTGAGAATGTTTGGCCTTCTTAGAGTACGAAACTCTAGTTGACTGGTGTGTAGGCCTTGTATCACTAGGAATCTCTAGCTTTCCTATATTATTCTCTCTCTCTACAATTGTAAGGGCTGAATCCAATTTGGGAATGATTATTCCCATTGAAATCAATTTCTCTTCCTCTTGGGTAAGAGATTGTGTGAAATCATCAAATGAGGTAAACTTCCATCTTGGAATGGACAACATAGCTGACTGGAAAGTAGAGACAAAAACTAAGAAATTTTCCCCCAACTTTGAGAGAATGGCAAGTAAGAGCTGCTTATCTTCCTTCACTATCTCATATCTTTTCAACTGTGATATCAAGCTTTTCAACTTGGTGAGAAAGGCATTGATAGAACCGAAGCTGTTAGGACTCAAACATATGAGCTCATTTCCAATTTGTGTGCTACCATATCATCTTTTGGCCCAAAGAGAGATTCGAGCTTGTCCCACACCTCTTTCGGAGATGTAAGATCGATGACATGAAAGTGCAGTTCATCAGAAATTGAGAGAAGGAGGAGACCAATTGCTTCATCAAGCCAATCCAAGTACTTGGACTTTTCAAATGCACTGGTTGGTTCTACCATCGTTCCGTTGAGTATTCTGGAGAAGCTCTTGGATCTCATGAAGAGAGTGTTGTGGCCACAACAGATCCCATGCTTAGATTAAGCACGGGAGCGCCATTTTTTTAATAAACGCAAAGGTATTTGGGTGAGTTGTCTGCTAAATATCAGATTTTGATTTCTATCTCTAAGATCCCTTACCCATGCTTTTGGTCTATGTGACTGCCAAGTTTTCCAAATAAATTTTCTAAGTGTTTTGGTCTGGAGAAAGCCTTTAATTTTGAGTATTTTGTCATTTCCTTTCACCAACCTGAAACCCGACAGTTTGCAAACTCGAAACCCGCAACCCGCAAATGCCAGGTTGCGGCTTTCGGGAATTTTTTTTACGCTCAGCAGTTTACGATCCCGAAACCCGCAACCCACAAGTTTCGGGTTGCCGCTTTCGGGATCCCTTAATAAAATTGGTGAATAAAACTATAACTTGACCCCGCATCCACGAGATTCAATCCGTAACCGTCGATCTATCTTAATCCTGCGGATGAGATTGCACTACGCGATTTGAGTGTTTATTTGGGTTGTTTACATTTTAGTTATTTGCTTGATTTGATTTGGTTCCGTGATCTTGGTGGTTAATTTACTATGTTGTTCCTCACATGCCCCACCCAGATTTGGTTTTCGTTGCACAAACTGATCATTCGAGATGATGGTTGGTTATTACCTTCACTTTGGGATTTTGATTGATCTTATGGTTTCTTCTCTCATGATTTTGGACATTGCATTAGTTTGATATTCAAGCTTGATAGAGTTTTATTTTAACTTTTGCATGCCTAGAATCATAATATAAATATTGTAAATAATCTTAGTCTTTGGGTTTGTTTGCTTATGGTAGTTTAATATTTTTTAATCTTTAAATTAAGCTTATTGAAATATTTTAAATATTCATGGTCATGCTTTGACTTTCATTAATTTAATTTGTGTATTTTATTAAATCCATATATTAAACTTATACACAATTTAATGTTATGAGAATCAAAAGAACACGTGTTTTAGTTTGTTGGAGTTATAATTTCCCTAATTTCTATGAGTTTTGGTTTTATGATTATTTGGAAATTAGTGGGATTAGAATTCAACATTCACGAATGTGAAGTTAGTTTGATCATGGATAAGTATTTTATTTCTAATAAGCTAAGTTGAGCTTGAAAATACAATTTCTATTTTACCTTTTGCAATTTAAAGAGATTTTCATTTATTATTATGCAAAAAGAAATGTTGTTATTCTTTTCTTGGTTTTTTCTATTCCTGGAAGATGATAATGTTAGAAACCTATTTATGGAATTCATTAACTCTTCTATATTATAAGAGTGATTATTTTTCTATATACGTAACTTGTTTTCAAGCAATCATTTTCTTAAGAATAGAATTGTAATTGGTTTTTTTTAATTTATTTTTACTTCTAGGTTTAGGTTTAGGGTTTCCTCATATTGGATTTTCGTTCACATTGTAAATATTTCTAGATTTTTAATCTTTTCTCTATTATTGTTTTGTTTTAATCTACTTCATTCAATGTTCAAAAAATAAAAATAAAAAAATCATTTTTTCCAAAGCTTTCAATCATTTTTATGCATTTGCGGGAACCTTTAATTTTCTTAAATTTCAACATTCCCGCAACCCGAAATTGCGGGATGGGGAAGGTTTAATTTTCTTATTTTAAAAAATAATGTTTCCGCAACCCTAACCCGAAATTTGGGGATGCAGAATGCGGAAACTTTGATTTTAATTTTTTTAGATTTATAATGTTTCCGCAACCCGAAACCCGAAATTTCTGGATGCGGGATGCAGAAACTTTGGTTTTAATTTTTGTTAACATTCCCACAACCCGCAACCCGAAAATTCTGGATGCGGATTGCGGGAATCACTTTTCCAAATTTTCACTCCCGCATTATTCCGGACCCTAAGTTTTTCTTAGGTTATAATTTTATTTAATTTCTGGTCCATAACTTTTGGTAATATAATTCTTACTTAGGGTTTTAACTTTGGTTTTAATCATTGATCTTTCTGGTTTTGATTAGTTTAGAATTGCAAAATTCCCTTCCCGACATGTAATTCCCGATTTTGTTGGGAATATTATTTTTTTGGATTTTTGTTTTAGTTTTATTCATTTGGAAATTAATTAACATGGATAATGCATTTTAATTATTAAATCAATGGTCGTGATCCACTCAACAATGAAATCAACGGTTGTTGAGTGTTAATTTCCAAGAGCAATATCTTGAGATTTAGGAATCCAAATCAAGCCTGTGATAGCCCATTGGAAAGCTGGAAGGATGAGGAATGATTTGTGAGGATTATTTGTTCCATTTGGATAGCTTAAACACCCCGAAAATCTGCCTAAACAATCCATTTCGGATTTGCATAAGATTTATTTATTTTCATTATTTTGATTTGCAAATGAATTGTTATTTGTTTTAGATTTATGTTATTAGATTTGGATTGATATTTTGTTTTCTGTTTTGGATTGTACAAGTGTGGATTTAGATTTGGAACAATCAAGATTGAGAATTACATCTCAAATTTGGAATGATAAAAACGTGCCAAGTGGAAAGCAGTGATCTTTGGACACGATTTCGGGAGTGATGATGATGGATCTGAAAAATCTGAGACATGGGTTTTGTGCAGAAGGTGCCCAATTATTTTGTCAATGAGCAGAATCCTCAGAAATTGCTCTATTTGTGAGATACGACTGGTTCTTCAAAACGGATTTTCCCAGATTTGTCTCATGGACGAATCTGGCAAATGAAACAACTCAGCTAGTTAGCTGAGGAATTTGGGGAATGGTTCTTATTTTTTTCTGTAATTTTCTCTGTATAAATACCTACCTTCAATGATCTGGAAAGGGGGAAAAAGCGCTCAGCAGAGCTGGAAATATTTCTCTTCCAGAACTGAGGAGACGTTGCCAAGGTTGATGGACTTTAGAGCTTGAATCAGCAAGGAGTTGTTGGACACACCCTGTTTTTGCAGACACTGTAATTTCTTACAGTTGTGTTAATACAATAAAGTTTCTCCATATGACTTTCTTATTCACTCTTCAAGTTTCTTTGATCAGTTTGACGATTGCTCTGAGTCTATTATCAGTAATTGTTTATTAATTTGTAAACAATTAACATTCCTAGATCTGAGATTTTGGTTTATCACTATTGATGATCTGAATGTATGAATGTGTTGAATGAGTTTCTTTATGCAACATGTTTATTTATTTTTTACAAATTATATGCAGTTCATATCACAGTTCAGGTTAATTTTTCAATTAACAAAAGGAACAACAGAATAACATTGGATGCACTGAATCTTTAAATTGTTGTCAATAATTTTCATTATCTGATAATGCTTTGAAGTAATAAGTTAACCATCTAGTTTTGCATTTCTGTTAAGCCGGTTAAATTAACTTATTAATTTACAAACCAAATTACCCTGCACACAAAACTTCCACAACTTCTACTCTGTTAGATTAGATCTGACTTAGTTTAGACTTCATTCTAGATAGGATTAACCTAAGACTTAGATCAACCTTTAGAGTTTGGATACCTTTGTCTTACATCTCTGTAGGACAGATCCATTTTGGATCAAAACCACAAGTGCCAGCGGAGGCCTTTGTATCCGTGGGTGTTAACCATCCCAAACAGCTCGAGGATAGGGTAACTCTTGCGTAGGGTTAACTGAAGCCTCTGGCTGGGTTTTCATCCCCTGTTGTATGCCTTGGAACCCTTTCCAGCACCTTGCAGTAACCTGCACATCCGAGGCATCAACAGAGAGCCATCTTGAATTTCCACTCAACATAGTTGGAAGATGTAAGCTTTAGATCCATCTGAACAAAGAAAGTCGGATAGTTGAAGAAGATTCTGAATGGGTGAATAAACCTGCAAAACAATAAAATATGTGTTGATGGAGAATGCTACACTTCGACTAAACACTACCTTAAGGACACTTGGCACGTGGACTAAGTCCTTCACACCTGGCTAGACCTCATTGGATTTCTCCAATGAAATCAAGTAATAGAACCAGGATTTACTGTGGAAACTTAGAGGCTTCTGGTGCACAAGTGAAAGATAGCTGCTCAAAGAAATGCTACAACTATTGTTGCTACAACTGCTGCAATTCGAATAGATGCTTCCTGATCTGATACCATGTAATAATCTGCAAGGGATATGGCAACTGCAGCAACTCACAATCAAACTCTCAAATATGTTGCAAGAAGAAGAGAAGGAGACAATCAATGATCACTCATAAACACAGTAGAATAGAACATTATCTCAGTATCATACAATGAATAAGAATGTAAGTGAATGAGTACAATAGAATAATAAGGTGCATAATATAGGATTCAAATAGGCCAAGTAGGGCATTCGAATTCCTAACTCGGAGTGTGGCTCGAATGATAGTGGAGTCATCATCCAATCAATGTATCAGTCATCAGAGGTAACAGTCAATCAACTAAGTCTAACTGAGTGAAGTAGGCACTAACTGAATGAAGGAGGCTCAGTGGAGGGCGCATGAGGATTCTCATTGAGTGAGGTAGGCATGAAATGAATGAAGGAGGCTCAGTGGAGGGCGCATGAGGATCTAACTAGAGTTAGAATGGGAAGACTAGTCTCACTGGAGGTCCATCGGAGTGAAACAGTCAGTGGGGGAGTCAATCTAGCCTCTAATCAAGGAAGAACTGAGAGATAACTGACTGGTAGGTGAGAAAGGCTCCTAAATGGTTGTGGTAGGTGAGAAAGGCGCCTAACTAGTTGTGGTAGGTGAGAAAAGCGCACTAGCCATGCAAAAGACTGGAGAAGGGCGCCTTTGGTAGCTGGGAGGCCCCCTAGGGGCTATAGACAGGTTGTGGAGAGCTAGAACCAAGATCTAGGAGCTGGGAGGTCCACCATGATGATGACTGGATGCATGTAGTGGCATGCAAATGCATGTAGCATGCAGTTTTGCATGCAAGTAAAGAAGAGTTAGAAGCAAGCTCTAGGTGCTGGGGAGACCACCATGATGATGATTGGATGCATGCAAGTGCATGCATCATGCAGATCTGCATGCAAGCATGCAAAATACAAAATGATGGGGAGAATATTCCAACAAAGAAAAGGAAGGGACTATTGTGGAGCAGTGCCCACATGTGGAGCTGGAAGGTCAAATCCAGAAGGAGCAGCTTGTAGAAGCCAAAAGACTTGGTCCTGAGAACTCAAAGTAAAAGATGAAATGCAGGACAGACCTGCCACATTTTGTGAATTTTGATGTGTGAACAATGTGTATGTATTCCTAAGTATTGGAACACTAAGGACGTTGTTATTCTACGAGGGAGGGGATTGTAATACCCCCATTTTGACCCTTAGGATATATTGGATTTTAATGTAAACATTGTATATATGTGATGTATAATTCCTAGCGTGGAGCTCAAGGCCAAGTCCCCACTAGTGAATGCTCAGCTTTAAGAGGTAAGTATTTGACATTGTGTTATCCATGTACTATTAAGCCATGGAAATTGTAAAAATGATGTAAACAAATCTCATGCAATAAAAATACCAAGGGGTTTGCTATGGATGCAACTAAATGATGGGGCTATGTGTATCCACTAGGGAGAGGTGAGGGGGTTGTGGGATTGAACCCTAGGCTTCCATATGTCACCTTGGAAACCCACCTTTGACTGTCCTAGATGTCATGTAATTATGTCTAAGGATGACTGCAGAAAATTGTTCATGAGGTTGATGGAGTATGGGTAGCCCTGAAATCTGTAAGGCAGGGTATGGGATCGGTTTACTTGACCCATAAGACTCCACCTCATGGGAGGACGTTTTCTCTCATCCCTGGGCCATGGTAAAGGATTCAAGCTTCAGTGGGGAGAGGAGACGCAGACCGGAGGAGAAGAGTAGGGAAGAAAACCAGAATTGAGACTTTTAGGGAGGCCGCATTTTGGAGTGCCAAAATCGCTCAGAAAATGTGTGGGAAGTGAAATCTTATAGGGGGGTCCATAGAACTGAACCGTGGGTCAATTTGTGACTGTGAGACACCCAAAACTTCATAGGGAAACCGATTTTGGAAGCCCAAAATGGCAGCGCGGGACAAATTCTTTCGGTCGTAACCCTGAGGAAATCCAAGCATGGATGACAGAGCAGAAGAGAGACCAGAGGTTGGAACCGCTTGATAAACCCGGTGAAGGCTGTTTGATTGAGTTGGAGATGTCTGTAGCTCTGTGGTTGAGCTAACTTAGCTTCCTCCTCTATTATCTCTTGGCATGCTTGATAAACCCAACTGTGTGTTGGATTAGCATGAATGTTGGTGTGAAACGAAGGCTGTGAGTAAGCCTAGGTAGTTCCTCCTTAGTGGATACATAGCCCCAGCTCAGGGGTGGTTTTGGAGTGATGAAAGAATACAGGCTGGGTAGAGACCTATGGTTGGGTTGGAATGTTGCAGTCCATAACCAATTTCTTGGTGGTTTCAATTAAAGGATAAGTGTTTCATGTTGCCTCTGATTATGCCAATTTTATATACATGAATGATTGTTTGTTTGTGTCAGAATGCATGGATTGATCCAGCTGATTAATGGAACTGAATACTTGTAATTTATGTTTTTATTATGCCTATGATGATTTCTTCCAAGCCGCTCGAGGCATTAGACAAGGATGCCCGCTCTCCCCTTTCCTGTATATCATATTGGCAGATTCACTCAGTCGAAAATTAAACCATGATCTTCTCACTAGCTCCTTTCCTGGTCTCCATTTGACGCTTGATTCCCACCCACTTAACCATACCCTTTTTGCCGATGATTCACTTTTTTGGGGTGGAGCCTCCTCCATCATATCTCGGAAATTTAAGCACAATTTGAATATGTGCTACAATACTTCCAAAGGTAAGATTAATTTGCATAAAAGTGCAGTCTACAGCTAGAACCTCAACAACATAGTTGCAGCCAATATCAACAGAATTCTTGGCATCAATGTCCATAACCACTGGGAAAAATTCACATATCTTGGCCTCCCTATCACATATGGAAACTCAAATGCTGGAAACTGGGACGACATGCTCAACAAAATAAAAAGAAGAATTAGAAGATGGGGAGGGAAATGGCTTAGCAAGGCAGGAAAATTGATCTTAGTGAACTCTTTTCTATCCGCCTCTCCTATCTACCAATTTTCTATCCTTCTAGCTCCAAAAGGAACAACAGATCAGATAAGTAAATTAATGAGAGACTTCCTATGGCCTGGTGGGAAAAACAATGAAAACCGATTCCACTTAGTGAATTGGGAGACCATCAAGCAGTCGAAAGGCTCGGGAGGCCTTCAAATTCGTGACCCACGCCTTGCAAACTTGGAATTGGGTGGTAAGCTTCTTTGGCAAATTCTACATAACAAACGCCATCGAGTTAGTCAGGTTTTCAGGAAGAAATATTTAAATGGGACAAATTTAAGATGTCTAGATCATAAGCCAACATCCAAAGGCTCCAGCACTTGGACATTAGGCAAAGCAGCTTGGGAGTTTTTTGAAAAAGATCTATATTGGGTACCAAGAAACGGAAGGAAAATAGACATCTTTACCAACAAAATAATGGATAATGATGCACTTCAAAACATTCAAGAGCTTCAAAATATCGCAGCCTGGCTCTCTCAGCATGGGATCAAAACTCTTAAAGATTTTAGCACCTGGGACATGCATGGAAACTGGCAGCGCTGGAAAAATGTAGCTATTCCGCCACATCTTGAGACAGCCAAAGTCATGCTTATCGAAAACCTGAAAGGATGTGCCCCTTTACATCTAATGGCTAGAGACGAGTGGGGTTGGGGCCCTATAGGCTCTTACACATCTGTTCTCGGTTGCAAATCTCTTCAAATTCATGATGAAGCAAGAAAATATCTTTGGAAGCGGGTATGGGATCCATTTGGACTCCCTAAAATCAATTTTTTTGCCTAGACTTTAATCCACTGCAAAGTCCTCACCGGAGACAATCTCATTAAGAGAGGATTCCATGGACCTTTTTGGTGTCCCCTCTGTCAGAGTAATCTCGAAACACTCAACCATCTCTTTCTGGAGTGTCATTTTGACAAGATTGTCTGGAATCATATGCTGCTCGATCTAAACCTCACCATACCTACCTTTATCTCAACCACCCAGCTCTTTAAAGATTGGAAATCCACCTATCCTGTCCCACTCTCCAATAAGAATCTCTGGTATCATCTCTGGATCTCCATTCCTAAATTCGCTTGCTGGAAAATATGGACAGTAAGAAATAATGCCATTTTCCATGGCAAGCATTGCACCCCCATACAAACCGCAAGCCAAGCCAAAGGTTTGTTGATTGAGTGTCTTAATATCTCCAAATACAGGTCTGATGCAACCATCAGGAACGAAGAATTGAGATGGATAGGAGTCACCCTCCCTCACCCTAGTAATGAGTCTCGATGGAGACATCAACCTGCTTGGCACATCAGACTTACTAATATTGAATTCTAGGAGTGGAGAAATAATCAGGATATGGATAGCCTGCATTTCGACGGAGCCTCCAAAAATAACCCCGGTGCAGCCGGAGCTGGGGGAGTCTTGTGGACTAGGGAAGGATCGATGAGACTGAAGTATAGTTGGGGCCTAGGCACCTGCTCAAATAATATAGCAGAAGCATTGGCCTTGATTAAAGGATGCCAACTCGCCAAAGATCACAAAATTGACAACATACAAGTATTTGGAGATACAATGATTATCATCATAGCTCTCAACACTAATTCCATTATCAACAATCTTCCTCTCAATCGAATCATTTCGAGAATTTGGCAAATTTCGAGCACTTTCACACAATTCAAGGCTTATCATATATTAAGAAGCTTAAATAATTATGTTGATATTGAAGCTAATGGCGCCACCAGACTCAGCCAAGGAAATCTGAAACTATCCAATATTGAAATTGAAGCTCATCAAATTCCTTGAGTCGGGCTTCTCCCAACAACAACAGAGAACTTGTAAATCCATTTTGGAAAAGAGAAGTCTAATGGAACTCCCTCCTGGAAAAATTAATAATGAATAATTGAATGAGAAGAAGAGTTTGTCTGAAGCTCTTTCGACCTGAGTATACTTAGAATTTTTAGACCTCTGCGCTTCAATTGATGCAGAGCATCCTGAGATCCTATCATTCACAGCAACTCAAATATTGCATCTCTCTTGGCAACATTCTCAGCACTATACAAATTCCGACTTATGCTGCACATTTTCCAGCTTTATAATGGGAAGAAGCTCCTCATCGAACTATTCAGAATGAATGTTGATCGCCATCATGGAAACCTACAGCGCAAATTTTTATTTATGTTGGAATCCTGACTCTAAAAGCTAACTGACCTACATATCCTCCTGTAATTAAAATCTTTCGGCATTTCCAGATAGATATATTCTTTTACCTTACTCATTAACTCTTTTAGCGAATTTTTTCAACTCATTCCTGTGCAATAAGCTCCTTAAGCACATGTTTCTTCAGCTGAAGATAGGCACTCATACCTTCAATTGCACACTCAACCAATAAAGGCTCTTTCAGGCCCCCAATTTGGTGATTCAGAAATTTGCTCAATGCCAATTTGGCCTTAAATTGTACTCTGCCGATTTGGTTCATAACCACGGATTTTTTTTTATATACAATACTCCTTTCTGTTAAAAAAAAAATTATAACGTGATCATTCTTAACCACAATGCATCCAAGCCAAGTTTGATAATATAATAATAATTCATACAACATAGGTAGACGAGTTATGTAAGCATAGCTCATGCTTACATAGATAGTGTAGGTACACTAATAGTCTTAACCACACATCATTCATAGTCACATAAGTTATTGTTTATTGACATCTAATTAAACATAATTTGAACTGTTGGATAATTCACTTAACTAAATACAATTAACTGACAAACAATTATACAAGTTACTGAGTTACGACACATGACTTGGCAAGGTTTTCAACATACACAATTAATCAAGTTTCCACCTAACTTCATGGTACACCTATCTACCTACTTCGTTTATCCAGTTCACAACTAACTTCCACATTATATCCTTCCTCTGCTGGACTACCCTGAAGTGTCACGCCATGACCGGCTCCAGTTAGAACCCGTAAGTGGAAGTGTCAACGACATCGACCAAGCTTCCCCAGCAGGCACCCACCAGTCATCATCACACACCTTGGGGAGCGCGCTGTAGCATAGCCCTCCCATGACTCTGGGATTCGGGGATAAACGACGGGTAAAGCCTCCACCACCCTAATGGAACAAGGGACTATGTCTACACTGACATGGTCATTGCGTTGCGACTTGTACTCAGTTTGTCATTGTATAACCAATTTGGGTGATTGAGTTTCCTGAAACCCTACCCCACCCATACATCATGATAATAAATACAATAATCATGCTAAATAAATAATGCATCACTTGCATACAATTTATCTTTCGGATTCCATGTCCCCGGGGTACTCCCACCTCGTAGGATCCAGCTATCACTTAGCCATTTTAACTAGTAGGTTAGTCTCCAACATACGATCGAGAATATTGTGCAACATCCTTGACATGTATATATACATTTCATTATTAAGAAACAATAAGCGAATCATTCCTATGTACTATGCGCCTGGTATCACATTTATCCATTCAACATATAGCTTTTAACTTGGTATCCACATACCCATCATTCAGTAATTTGCATGCAAGAGACATAATTAACACATGAATATATGTCAAAACATGACTACATGTCATAACATTAACATCACACACACATATATATCTCAGAAAAACAATAGAACCATATGTCCAGTGTCATCAAACTGACGAAGTCTCACAATAATAAGCAAATACAACATATAATGATAGTTCGGGTAGTAAGGTCAAAACGGGGCATTACACACATCACAAGGAAGAACTCTATTAATTTGCTACGCCCTCAACAATGAAACTAACACAATGGAGTTGTATGTCATAAAAAAATAGTCTTCCAGATTACTATAAATGCCACATGGCTAGCTTCCTAAATGTTTCAAGATCTAAATTTAGCAAATAATCTGAAATCTTTTTGTGCTTGTTTGTATTCTTTAGACTTGCCACTTGTTACACTCATGCTTCTAGATTATGGATTAAGAGGCTTCACATTGAACTTTAAACCAAAGCTTCTTTATGGAAAATACTTTTCTTTTTTCCACTATAAAAGTAGAATCAAATGAAAGTTGGACACAAATTGGATACATTACACATTGTCAAACTTTAGAGAAGGAACACCATCACAGTTTTTATTAAAGCCCACCGTAGCTTTGACACTTCAATCTTTTCTCCCCCCATAGTTACATTTCCTTAATATATCTATGGATTTTGTTGGTAAATTGAATCTCAACAATCATGGAAGTTGGATGGTCTAATGCCATTTTGAAGTAGCTTCCATTTATGCAATTCAGTTATTCACTGATATAAGTTGATTTAAGGTTTGTGTTGTTTGGAGTAATTCTATGCATGACAATTTCTTGCTTATACACATTTTATTGTTTTTCCAAATTCAAATATAATCACTTTTTTCAATGATTATATAATCTGCTTATCTTTAATTTTTAAGGCACATAATTTCATTTTCAAACATGCCCATATTATTTCATTATTGAGAACTAGTTATGTGAGTACCTTCTTAATCTTTTATCTCCACCCATCTCTCTTTCACATATACACACAAGTCACCTGTAGCCCGCAGAGTTATATACATAGATCGATCATGATGTAAAATGATTTCAAGGAAAAGCCCGTTTATTAGAACCCTCGCAAAATTGATTGTTGTTTTGAATGACCGACATATATCTAATTTAAATTAATTTTGTGGGTTTGAAAGTTTGTATTCCATAAAGGATTCTGCCAATAACTTTGTCATTAAAATTTTATCTCTATAGAAAAATATATGTGCATTCACTCATTTTAATATATGTACATTCACTCATTTTGGTTTTTCGATATACACACTTTGATACTCACTATTCATACATTTTCATTATCCACTACTTAATACCTAACCTTCAAACGTTTTCATTCTGCACCATTTATAATTTGGGATTACACATTTTCATTCTGCACCATTTATAATTTGGGATTACACATTTTCATACCACCATTCAAAGTCACTTTAATGGTTTATTCTCCCTTTATGCACACTATTCACTTGTTTTCGTTTTTCATTTTTGCCACACATTCATTTTTATCACTTTGAATTTATAGATTTAGATTTTCATTTCCACTCAGTTCATTCTTCCTTTATTTCAACCATTCACATGTTTTCATTGAATTCATTCTTCCCTTATATCAACCATTCACATATTTTCATTATCCACGGTATTCACCGTTTATCCTTTCTTTTTAAAAGTATATTTTTCCTTTCACTTTCTTTAGATTTTCATTTCCACTGAGTTCATTGTTCCTTTATTTCAACCATTCACATATTTTCATTGAATTCATTATTCCCTTGTATCAACCATTCACATATTTTCATTATCCTTGGTATTCACTGTTTATCCTTTCTTTTTAAAGGTTTATTTTTCCTTTCACTTTTTTTAATATTTTATCTTTGCCTATCTCTATTTCACATATACACACATGTCACCTTTGGCCTGCATTATAGGCATGTAACAAATGTTATTACTGCTTATTGCTCAACAGATTAATGTAAAACCAGTATTTGCAGTCTCACGCTTCACTTATTGCATGTATTGTAATTTTTGTTGCAAAATATGTTAGGTTAAAACGACAGTTACAGAGCAGTCATACTTAGCAAGACTACTCCTGGGAATAAATTGTTGTAGATGAAGTTATTGCTCAGGGCAATTGTACATCGATAGGTGTTGTTGCTACAACCTGATGCCCAATTTTTTTTTGAAAAATTATGGGGCCCCTCCTTTTCTCTTAAGAGAGTTTTTGAAGTTTAAGTCTTTTAGAAAACCGCCTTCATACTTAGATTTTTTCCAAAAGGGTCGAGCAAGGAAAGTTCTTCTCACCAAGTAAAACTCAACCTTTTGCGCCGACACGGTCGACGAAACTCAGCTAGTAGAGCCGAAACGGTCAGCGCAACTCGATCATATCCGCTGAAACGTTACGTATTTTGACTTGTTTCTTTTCGAGCTTTTGTGTTTCGGTGGAACTCGACGAGTCGAGCTGAAACGATTGGCGATTCTCTTTAAAATTTTGACATCCTCTTATGTCAGCAGAACTCGCCAAGACAAGCCGAAACAGTCGGCGTTTTTCTTTTAAATGTTTTGAGCGTGGACGTCTCTTATTTCGGCAGCACTCACTGAACCGAGCCAAAAAAATCGGCAGATCTCAGGCAACTCCGCCGAAAGGTCGGAGCTCCATTCTTTGGTTTATTTAACACTTAGAATTTTTCCGGTTCATCGAACAAAGTTGAGAGCCGCGATACGTTTCGACGAGACTGAAAATTTCACACCGAAACAATCGTCGGCAGTCGTTAAGTTGTGCCGAAAAGGGAGAAGGTTTTGGTTTGGTGCAATGCATCGGCGTAACTCCGAAGAAACCACCGAAACAGTCGCAGTCAAAGAAAGAACTATCGCGAAAACTCGACGAGGAACCAAAATAGGCATGGTTGATTTTCCTTCACCGATGTTTCTCGCAGAGACTTGCCAAGTCCTGCCGATACGTATCGCAGCGACTCGGCAAGTTCTGTCGAAACCGTCAGCGACATGCCTTTAGTGGAAGCAAAGTTTGATTTGTTTGTGGCGCCAAAACGACACTAGGACCCACTGCATTAACGGCGTTTTTTATTTTGCCACCAACCCTGTCAAATCAACATTAATTGCTCTACTTTGTGAAGTGTTATATATAGGGTTGGGGTTCTCATTTTGATTATTTTTTTAACTTAGCACAAAGAACGCCTTTCGAGTTTTCATCATCTCCACCACTCGCTCAGCACCGGGCATATCAACTCCGTCGAGGCTTTGCAACCAGTCAGCGTTTGACAGGTAGACCTTTTGTTTCCCTTTTCTTTCGTTTTGTTTGATAGTTCGGGGAAGGTTGTCCATACTACTAGTAACCCCTTACCGCCGGTTGGTCCACACCATCTTAACCCGCCAGGGGGTAAGCTAGTTGGGTTTTAGTTTTTCTTTCAAGAAAGGGGGTTTAAACCTTCCTGACTCGTCTGTTACCCTGCCCTTTTCAAACTCTCACTGAACCTCTCCAACTACCCTGTTGCGAGCGTCCTAGAATTGTTTGTTGTAGCAGTTGATGTTACACGTGCTACTCGTTGCACACGGTGAAACCCTGGCATCCATGAGACCAACTTGGACTGATGGTATCTTTTCTATCGCTCCGCAAACCCGAGCCTTTTCTCATCTCTCGACGAAAGCATTCATCCGACACTCTTAAAAGTCCCTCCTTACGCACTCATGTTTCGCAGTTTGGACCTAATCAATGCGTTTTAAGCTCACCTTTCACTGCACACCTCAAGTTGCATTCATTTTTTTCCTTTTGGCAGTTGGTTGTATTTGTTATTAAAACAATTGACATGGTTATTTGGTTTGTCTACAATTTGATTATGTTTTCCCATCTGCACATTGGAAAACAAACACAAAACTCTAACAGCATGATAATTATGTTTTCTCAACCTTGCCTATCAAAGGAAAGCGGAGAATATGAAAGTCAAATCCTGAGGCATCCATTTAGGATCATAGCCTTGGTGCTAAGCAGGATTTTCGGCAAGGCAAACGACACTATTTATAGACTAAATTGGATACCCCTGATTCATCACATAGCCTTCTATGGTACGATTTTTAACTGGGCATACATTATCTCGGACAGCCTGTCATCTACAATAGCAGTTGCAAAAGGAGGTTTGACCCAGAAGAAGGCATAATTTTATATGTCTTCATACCTCGTAGACTGTATATTATCAAGGCATACTTTCCCTAAGATGGGATGCATCTAGAATTCATCTGATTCCGCTGTCTATGTTGCCTTCGTAATTATGCAAGTCAATATAAACTCATATGCGAGGAATTTATCATTCCTCTGTATGAGTTAATTTTTAACAGAGAACCCAACTGCTTATCTGAAAATGCCATGGCAATTGTACAACAGTTTGGGGATTACTATTTTTCGCAAGAGGGTACATATCTCAGGATGTATGGAGGTTCCAAACCTACATATCTTTTGCCCAAGTATGTCACTGATTTTGTTTTCCACAAGGAAGCAGTAAGACAGGTTGTTATCAATGGGATGGGAAAAATCCTGCACGATCAAAAGAAAGCTTCTTTTCCGCCTCTACCTTTTTGCAAGTGTAGGGATTTTAGGAATCGTTACCTCCAAGTGTCATCTTTTCTAGGAGATGCACCTAAATCCCTAGGCTTCCTCAAGTGTGTCCCCCAGATACTTTAGTTAACTCCTAGCTTTTAGTTGACTAGGTGTCTAAGCTTAGGATTCTATTTTGCTCCTAAATAATGATTTCTATTATTTTAAATGCTCAACAAAAATAACTATTCATGTGCAAATGCCTAAAATATTTTTATGCATTTGCTAAGTAATAATCTAGAGTTAATCTTATAAGTTTTTATGTAGTTAAATTTAACAATCAAACTCACTAGGAACACAGTGCCGCACCGTTGGGCTCCTGGTTCCTTAATTTTAATTCCCTGACATGGCACCACTCTGTGGGGTCTAGTCATCCATGGTTTTCATTCCTTGGCATGGTACCACATCATCGGGTCCTTGCGTCCATTCTTTCCGTTCTCGACAGGGTACCACACCGTCGGGCCCTTCTACCACCATCTTTCCATTTTGACTTGCGGGAATTCTTGTAGGGATTTTAGGAATCATTACCATCCATCCTCCATCTACATGCTATCTAGGGACTAATGGTGCTGAGGAGTGAGTCCGTTCTCACTGCGCGCCCCTCAACTCGTACGTGACCAGCTCCGTCGTGGCCCACCTTGTACGCCCTCATGCATTCCTCTTGAGCAAGTGGATCAGTGCTTATCTGCTCATGTGTGGTATTCTTGTTGGAAGTCGACATCGTCGTCGCTCCCCTTGTGTGTGATTTACCCGTACTCTACGACCCTTCATGTTCCTTTGTGTGTCCGTTGGTGAACCGTCTCACTTGTTTCTACACACACTTCTCACAACAAGTTATTAGTAGCACTGTCAATAATCATCATCTGATTTCTAAATCTAGTATTGTTAAACATTTATGATTTATTCAAACTTCTCATTAATCAAATATACATTTCGTCGACAATTACATAATCACCGTATAGCTAGTCATTAAGCATTATCCATCAACATTATTTCAATAGTCATAGCTAATCATTTAACATATGCAGTTATTCATTTACATCAACAGTTCAGATACACATACTCAAAAATAAGGTCAAAAGGTTATTTAATTAACGTTTCAATCAGTCGGGTCACTCAGCAAGTGCCCTCAATGTATACAAAAGTCTAGGGGCACTACATACACCCCTACTTATTTAGAACTTCGTCCCGAAGTTCAGAATAAAAATGGAAAACTACGAAGCATCTCAGTTGCGTCCTCCCAAGTCGCAGAGCTTGGACTATAGCTGTCCCACTGCACTTTGACTTGATCAATCACACGATGCCTAAGCTGCCACGTTCGCTGGTCTAAAATCCGAATCGGTTCGTCCATCACGGCCCCGTCATCCATTATCTGCACATTGCTCAATTCAATGATATGTGAAGTATCGGGAACATAGTGGCGCAATACAGAAATATGAAAAACATTATGAATTCTACTTAATGATGACGGCAAGTCAAGACGATAGGCAACCGGTCCTATCCGTTCTGAAATCCTAAAGGGTCCTACAAACCTAGGTGACAACTTGGCTCCCTTTCCAAACTTTACAGAACTCTTCTGTGGTTTTACCCATAGAAATACCCTATCCCCAATTTCATAGTTACGATCAGTCCTGTGCGCATCCGCATAGCTCTTCTAGCGATCCTGTGCTTCCTTTAGTCGAGCACGAATCGTGACCATCTGGTCTTCCATCTCTTGTATTACCTCAGGACCAAGTAATGTCCTATCCTCCAGTATATCCCAACTTATGGGAGTCCTACAAGGTCTCCCATAGAGAAATTCAAATGGAGCCATCGGAATAGAACTCTGATAACTGTTGTTGTATGCAAATTCTATCAAGGGTAGATATTCTTCCCACTTCTTATGTTGATCCATTACATACATTCTTAGCATGTCCTCCAATACTTGGTTCACTCTTTCCGTTTTTCCATCCGTTTCAGGGTGGTAGGCAGTGCTAAAGTTAAGTTGAGTACCAAGAGCTTCTTGAAAGCTTGTCCAAAACCTTCTAGTAAATACTGATCCTCTATCAGAAATAATTTTCTTCGGAATTCCATGTAGTCTTACTACTTCATTAATGAAAACTTGGGCTATCTCCGGTGCTTGATACGTGTTCTTAATTGGTAGGAAATGTGCACTCTTGGTAAGAGTGTCAACAACCACAAAAATTATGTCGTGTCTCCTGTTGGTTAAGGGTAAACCAACTATAAAATCCATAGAAATAACCTCCCATTTTGATTCTGGGATTGCATGCGGTTGCAATAATCCGGCTGGGTGTCGATGTTCAGCCTTTACCATCTGGTACTCCATACACTTCACCACAAAACTTACCACATCCCTCTTCATACCATGCCAAAAGAACAAAGGTTTCAGATCTGCGTACATCTTTTTTATTCCAGGATGTGCTCTATAGACGGCTTGGTGAGCCTTAGACAGTATTAAACCTTGAATTTCTTCATTATCAGGAACATACATGCGACGGTTATACCGTAATAAACCATCCATGTCCAAAGAGTACCCTTCAAACTTGGGTATCCTCATCTGCTCATTCTCCAACTCAGCTTTTACTTCATTATACCATGTGTCCTCCTGTTGTAGTGTTAGGATCTTTTCTCTTAAGTTGGTCTTTAATGGTATGACAGAGAATATCCTAGGTCTACGACTAAGTGCATCTGCCACTTTGTTTAAGGTCCCTTTCACATAAGTTATGTCGAAGTCATACTCACTGAGTACTTCCGACCATATTCTCTGTCTTGCATTAAGGTCGCTTTGATTGAAGCTGTGTTGTAACCCACAATGGTCAGTATTTAATTCAAACTTTCTCCCTACCAGATAGTGTCTCCATAACCTCAAAGCATGCATCACTACAGTCATCTCCATATCATGGGTCGCATAGTTCTCTTCATGCAGCCTAAGTCTTCTGGACGTGTACGCAATTACTCTTCCATCTTGCATCAATACACAACCAACACCATCCTTTGAAGCATCCATGCACACCAGGAAATCTTTATCCATATTGGGAACTCTTAATATTGGTGCCGTAGTCAGTAATTCTTTTAATTTAGCAAAGGCCTCTTCACATTTCTCCGTCCAAATTAAAGGACGGTTCTTCTTTTGTAATTCAGTAATAGGTCCGGCTACTCTAGAGAAGCCTTCCACAAAACGTCTATAATACCCGGCAAGCCCCATAAAGCTTCGTACCTCATGTACGTTTGTGGGTGCCGGCCAATCCCAAATGGCTTCAATCTTGGCTGGATCCACAGCTATCCCTTCACCGGATATGATGTGTCCAAGATAATGAATCTCCTTCTGGAAGAACGAACACTTTGATCATTTTCCATAAAGGTGATTTTCTCTTAAACATTTTAAGACTATCCTCAGGTGTTCCTCATGTTTTTCCGGTGTTCTTGAATAAATCAGAATGTCGTCTAAGAACACATGTACAAACTTGTCAAGATGTTGCTGAAACACACCGTTCATCAGGTTCATAAATACACTGGGTGCATTTGTTAAGCCGAAAGGTACTACAACAAATTCGTAGTGTCCAAATCTAGTTTTAAACGCTGTCTTGGGGATATCTTCATCCTTGATCCTCAACTCGTGGTATCCCGACCTTAGGTCAATTTTTGAGAATACTGTCGCACCCTTCATCTGGTCAAAGAGGTCATCTATTCTGGGTAGGGGATACTGATTTCTTACGGTCGCTTTGTTCAATTGACGGTAGTCAATGCACAAGCGCCAAGACCCATCCTTCTTCTTTACAAAAATAATAGGTGCTCCCCAAGGAGACACACTAGGTCTGATCAGTCCTAAATCTAACAACTCTTGTAGTTGAATTTGCAATTCCTTCAATTCTGGTACTGACATTCGGTAAGGAGTTATAGCTATGGGTTCGGTTCCAGGTTTTAGTTCTATGGTGAAATCCAGTTCACGCTGTGGCGGTAATCCAGGTAATGCATCAGGAAACACGTCCATGAATTCTGAGAACAAGGGGTGATTAATTACTTCTACCTTATCTCCTTCCTTGTTCAATGCAATCACCGCATACAATTGACACCCTTTTCTCATGCTCTTCTTCAGCTGCATAGCCGATATCATTCTCAAGGAAACTTTCTTTTTCTTCCCAGTTAACACCCTCTTGTAACCTTCATCATCGATGAAAGTTAGTTCCTTACTTTGGCAATCCATCACTGCCGAGTGTGCTTCTAGCCAATCCATCCCCAGGATTGGATCGTATGTACCCAATTCCATAACATAAAAGGATATTCTAGAAGAACATATTCCTAGGTCGACTTCACAGTTCTCTACCTTAAGACCCACACTATGGACACTACCGGATGCCATCTCGACAGTGTCGAAATCATCTTGACTTATTGCCATCATTTTATTATTTTCTACAACTTTTAAGGAAATAAAACTTTCAGTAGCTCCAGGGTCTATAAGCAAGGAAAATACATTACCATGTATCTTACCAGTAGTCTCGAGGACGGTGGACTGATGTTCAGCTTGGTGGTTGTTGACGGCAGCGTGTATACAATGCGCTCGTCCTAAATCGGCCGCAGTAGTATGGCGTGGTGCTAGAGCTCTTTGGTTTCCCTCATCTTGCCGAGGACAATCGTTTTGGAAGTGTGGTCCCCCACACCTCCAACATCCATCTTTAGGCCCTCTTGTGTTGTTTCTAGCAGGTGCATCATTTCTCCTCGGTCCAAACTGCACCGGTTTTGTAAATGGCTTTGCATGATCATTCTGCGGTGGTGGCCGGTATGGTGTTCTGTCATCTATGTTAGACCCTCCGTTGAAAGGTCTCCTTCCAAAATTCTTATTCCCATACTGATGTTTGGGTGCATGCGAAGGTTGACTTCCTCGGTCTGTACTCGTAAAGTTCTTATTCTGCAGTATCTTTCCGGGAAGCTCTTCTTCCGCTATGAGGGCCTTCTGGACCGCATCGTGCAAAGTAGAAGGTGTCAAAATACGAACCTTGTCCCGGATGACTGGGTTTAATCCGTAGATGAACTTATTGACTTTTAATTTCTCTGTGGCAACATGGGGTGCATACCTTAGTAACTCCATAAAACGGATTTCGTACTCTTGTATTGTCCGTAGTCCTTGCTTTAGTGCATGGAAATCATTCAGCTGTCGCTCAATGAATTCGTCTGATAGGTAATGCTGACGGAAATGTTCATCAAACAATTCCCAAGATATCTCCTCAAGCTCCAAACCTAGCTGAGGTCGCAAGGTCTTCCACCAAAGAAGGGCTTCCCCCTTCAGTTGTAGTATCGTCATCCGTACCTTCATGTTAGACGTGTAGTCTCTCAAAGAAAAACACATGGCCATTTTTTCTAGCCATGCCTCTGCGGCGGTCCCCTCAGTGGAACCCCAAAATTTAGGAAACTTCACCTTTTCTAACTCTCGGTGTATGTTGACCGGAGGTGGCGTCCGCGATACTGCAGTGACTTGAGAACCAATGTTCTCGCGGTCAAGTCATGTCATCAATGCTTCCGTCATTCCGTGGTAGTTTCTCATCATTGTCATGACCTCGTCCGCAGGTAAGTTAATGGTTTCCTCAGCTCTCGGAGGATTATCCACAGGGACTATTGGGGTTGACGGGCGTGCAGCTTGTCCTTGTCACCTTCCGGCTCTACCCTGGCGAGTTCTTTGATCCATGACGAAGTCTCTGTTCAGACGTAAAATAAAATTTATTAGTCAACTAAACATCATAAACTGTTTCGCGCGGAATTGTCTAGGTCCAAACTAAGTTCGACCTTGCTCTGATACCAAATGTAAGGACCTTGGTCGTGAATTTTTTTTTTTTTTTTTTACAAGAATATAAAAGAACACTCGACGAAGTCACTCTCATCCAAATTAACATCAATCCAAAATCTTTTCTTAAGCAATCTTTAACCTCCCACTAAGGGATCATCTATTCACTCTCTTCATAAGAGAACTTCGCTACCAACTAAAGTGTAACTTTATTCATATCTAAGTTCGACTAAAATTATATAATTAATATAAATTATTTAATCACTAAACTTTCCCTATTATTTCCTCCATTTAGAATTCAAAGAAAAAAACTATTACTACCATTTTCTCATGACTCATAAATACAATGTTTAACCATGAGACTATAACTACTAAATCAAACCTTTATAACAACGCAACAACTATCCAAGAGACTATACATCTAATACAAGCATTTATCTTTCTCCTAACTATAGCACGTTTTATTCATGTTGTCAATGAGATAATAAAATAAAGTTTCAAAAGTAGAGAGTGTAATGGTTGAGAAGACGGGAACCGAGTTGGTAACTCTTAGTGTCATTCAAGGATACATAAGCATAAATTTTCTTTTCAATTATTTCTCAAATACATAATAATGACAAAAAAATCAATTAATAAATATGAAAGAAAATGGACAATGTAAAAGTTTATTGTAATATTCGTCTGCCCTTATTCTAACCCAAAGTTCTAATTCGACGAATAATACGTGCAATTTCCTTAACAAATTCATTCTAATAAACACACAAAAGAAAGAGTGAGTCCAAGTTTGTCCATGTCAGGAGCGGCAGGGTTAGGGTTAGGGTTTCATGGCGATGGCGGCAGGAATTACAGGACTGGGTTAGGGTTTAGATTAAGCATGTAATATCGGAACCTTGAGTAAGACGAAGGCCTCCATCAAGCATTAGCCGTTGGAGATAAGCCGTGGGAATAGGATAAACAAAATGGTTCTGAGTGCTTAATCTATGTTACAGTGATGCTTTACTAGATTCGGTTTTGGGGCGTTCTCAATGTTACAGGGATTTGGAAATATTCGCCGGCGAGTCGGGGTGTCGCTTTCCCGAGTTGGAAGGTGACGAAAATTGGGGCTTTCCGTTGCATCTTGAACTTGTCAGCTGGAGGTGGTCCTCCGAAACAAGTGGTGATTATTATATGCCCTACACTGCCTGTGGCCTCTTTCATTATAACAAAACTCATCAGTTTTTTCCGGGTTTTCGCCGTTAAGTTTCGTTTTTGGACCGGGTTCCGGGGGCAGTGACTGTTTTGTTCCCAAAATGGAGATAAACGGAACGGCGCCCTGTCCATACACGGATCTCGACATGAATCTGTCGGACTCCCAGCTCAAGGAGGCGGGACTGTTCCAGCCGGATACATTTTTTAAAAATCAGTTGGGAGAAATACATGCGGCTAATCCTAGCGGCTGACAGGTGGAGACAAAAGGAACGGCTAGCTGCAGACACCTGGAATTTGGAAAGACACTTGGTGAGGTTTCGGGCCCCAAACCACGAGGAGACAACACAAGGTTTGGTCCGGGAGGTGGCGGGAATGGAAAGCAGGGGTCGTCGTCTCGAGCTTATGGTAGGAGGCTGGGAAAATTCTTCAGTCGGCCTGGGGAAGCCTGGTTGACGTTCGGCCGCGACATAGGATTGGAGGAGATTGTTGACTTCAATATGACAATGCTCGTTGGGAAGTTTTCTTATCATGCCATGAACCGGCGAAATATTGTTAAATGGGCTGAGGAGCAGTGGAGGCCTATTCTTGACTACACACCACAGATTTTTGCAATGGCCTGTGGGTGGTATGGCTTCATATTCCGGGAGGAGGAACATTGCTCTCGTATCTTGGGGGGTTTGTGGTTGTATGGTTCTGGTAGTCTGATGCTCCAAAAATGGCACACAGATTTTAATCCCAACACAGCTACAGTGCGGTTGAGACATCTGTGGGTCCTCTTACCCGGCCTTCCATTGGTATTATGGAACCGAGGGGCCTTTGAGGCCATTGGCAACCGCCTTGGGCGTTTTTTGCATGTGGAGGATAGTCACCTCAGGGGCTTCGATAGGCGGATGGGACGACTGTTGGTGGAAGTAGATATATCTATTGGCCTCATAGATGTATTACACATGAATTGGCGGGGTCGGAAGATGTCACAGATTATTGACTATTGGGGGATTCCTTTTCGCTGCTCAAACTGTAAAGCAGTGGGTCACTTGTGGAGGCAATGCACGACTCCGGCGTCATCTGTTCGAAATATGGATGGGGGGCCTATGTGGTCATCTGACGACAGCAGCGATCTTGAACAGGATGGCGTGGGTGCTCTTGACGGCTTCTCCAACCGGGTGCTCAATCCGCGGGCTCCAGACTCGTCAATAATTCGTAAGTTGGAACTACAGGACCCTATGTTTTTCCATTCATTAAACGAATTGGATATATCTTTTATAAATTCGTTAGAGGAGAACAATGGAAATAACGGCAACTATATTAGTCACAGCCATAGTATAGACTCAAACACTTCTGGGTCGGGACAGTCAACGAAGGATAACTCTGAAAACGATGACCCGGAATCGGAGACTGAACTTTTAATTAAGATGAACAATTTATGCCCCGGGAATAATGAAACAAACACCCAGGTTCCTACTTCTAAAAATAATTCTGAAACCCCTGTGGGACTTATTCCTGTCGTTTCTAAGTCAACCGGCCATACTCGGGATGATGAAAAAACTTGTGGGGAAACTGGGAAATGTGAAGTTACGACCCCTGGTTGTCTGGAGTCTGGGGGTTCGGTGACAGTTGAATCGTTGGCTGTGAAGGGGTCTTTGGGAATATGCGGGAAACAACCATTCATTCCTTCATATTCTGATATGGTTAAGAAATCAGCTATTCCCACATATTTCCGGAATCGGGAGGTAACACAAGATGAGACATTGGCTGAGGAATTGCCAGGTCCCTCAGAGTTATTGGCCCCTGGTCCGGATGGGGGGGTTGGAGATTCTGATAATGCAACCCTTCTGGAAACTATTGGTGAAATTGTCACACAAAAGGGTGCGCGCATGGGAGGTCTCGCTCCTGAATTTTCACCACTGAAAACTAGAAGCGCCAGGAAAAACAAAAAGGTCACTCCGGGAGGGGGAGCGGATGACTTGAAAATGATGCAATCCCCCATTCGTTCTGACTCCAGGGCACTTAGAGGAATGAAAGCCCTTGCAAGGGTTAGAAAATGATTTTCCTCTCCCTGAACATCAGAGGGGTGGGAGGCCTGCCCAAACAACTGGCCTTCAAACGTTTGTTAGAAATTGTCAAACCTGATTTGGTTCTTCTTCAGGAAACGATGGTTAGTGGTGAAAAAGCACGAAGTTTCTTTAATAAAATCAAGCCGGGGTGGATGTGTTGCTCTGTGGATGCTACAGGACTCTCGGGGGGTCTTCTTGCGGCATGGAACCCACAGGTTTTGAAACTAGTTCCTTCACAGGTCACACTGGGCATTTTGCTATCTGGGAACATTAGGGGATCGGTAAAAAATATAAACATTATAAATTGTTATGGCCCATACTGTGACCGTGAAACTTTCTGGAACATGGCTGGATCAGAAAATTTACTCAACCTGGAAAATTTGATAATAGCAGGCGACTTAAATTTTACCTGGGCTGATGGGGAGGTTTGGGGAGGATTGGCAAGGAGGGACCCTCTGGGACCATTTTTCCTTAATCTCTTCAAGACTTATTCTTTGGTCGATGTGGCTCCTCGCCCACTGGCACCAACATGGACTAATGGCAGATCGGGGGACCAACAGATTCAGAAACGCATCGACCGTTTCCTAGTATCAGATACCTTGATAGGAGGTTTTCAGAACTATAGATCCTGGATGCAACAAATAAAAATCAGTGATCATCTCCCCATTATTCTGCAATTTGATGATGACCCTTTTTTCAAAACATACCCATTCAAATTCAACTCAACGTGGCTTTCTGAGATGGATTTCTGTTCGGGGGTGCGGAAGGTGTGGATGCAGACCGATGTAACTGGTGAGAGATCGGCCATGGATAAGCTGGCGGTAAAACTCAAGGTATTAAGAAATTTCACAATAAAGTGGGAAAAAAACAAAAAAGCCTCGATGAGAAAAGAATTATCTGAGATTGAATCTGAGGTGGAATACCTGATGAATAGAAGGGTCGATCATGAGCTAACAATTGAGGAGCATAATAAACTATCTACGTTGGAGAGCCAGAAAATGAAAATTCTTCTGATGCAAGAAGAATCCTGGAGATTGAAGAGCAGAGCAACCTGGCTAAAATCTGGAGACATGAACACTAAATTCTTTCACCAATTTGCTGACTCCCGACGGATTCAAAACACCATTTGGGACTTAAATGACCATTCGGGTAGGCGGATAAGGGGAGAGGAAAACTTGATGAATGAGGCTGTTTATCACTTTCAGGAATATTACAGGGACCCAAAGAACACTACTCTGGCTGAACAATTTAAACTTATAAAGGAATATCCACGTATGTTCAATGAGGCGGAAGGGGACAGTACATTTATGGAAGTCACTCTGGATGAAGTGGAAAAAACTCTGCGGGGGATCGCAAAAGACAAATCACCGGGTCCGGATGGATGGACTGTTGAGATTTTCTTACATAATTTTGATATCATGGGGGAGGAAATACGGTCGGTTGTGGAGGAATCGCGGAAGCTTGGGTTTGTCTCTGGGGCATTAAACTCTACATATTTGGCTCTCATACCAAAGACTTCCCATCCGAACAGCTATGATGATTTTAGACCAATTGCGTTATGCAACCTGGTCTATAAGATAATAGCTAAAATTATTGCTGTTAGAATCAAACCGGTGCTATCTCGGCACATTTCCAAGGAGCAATATGGTTTCCTTACTGGACGGCAGATCCATGATGCCGTGGGAGTGACACAGGAAATCTTTCATACCATAAAACAGAAACGGTTAGATGCTCTAATCCTTCAATTGGACCTGGTGAAAGCTTATGATAAGGTTGATTGGAACTACCTGAGATTAATACTTATCCAGATTGGTCTGCCATGGACGGTTATGAAATGGATTATGGCTTGTATTAATTCTGTCAATTACTCAATACTTATCAATGGTCTTCCTACTGATTTCTTCAAGGCAACTCGGGGTCTTCGGCAGGGATGCCCGTTGTCTCCTTTACTGTTCCTTCTGGTGATTGAGGGTCTTAGTTTGTCCATCCATAAAGCCCGACACGATGATAGGATTGTTGGCATCAAAGTAACACGAAATATATCAGTTACACATTCATTTTTCGTGGATGACGTTATGCTTTTTGGTATGAGCATACTGGCCGAATGGATGGCATATAAACAGATACTTGATCTTTTTTGCAGGGTTTCTGGCATGATAATCAGTTATAGAAAATCTTTTTTCTTGAAACACTCTTTGTCTGAGGATGTTCAGCAGTCAATCAGCACCATTTTGCCACTAAATTTCAAGGAAATTGATGCTGGTACCAAATATCTGGGTTTTTTCATTAAACCTACAAATTACTTGATTCATGATTGGTCCTGGCTTATAAAGAGATTTGAAATGAGACTTGGACATTGGAGCTACCGACATCTATCATTGGGTGGCAGGCTTACTCTGGTAAAAGCTGTTCTACAAAATTTAGGTGTATATTGGTTTTCTCTCTGCAAGATTCCTCGAACCATACTGAAGCTTATTAGACGGAAAATTTTCAGCTTTCTCTGGACTGGAGGTGGAATCCCGGAGAAATTTCATCTGGTAAAATGGCAGATGTTGGCACGTCCATGGCACATGGGTGGGTGGAATATAAAGGATATAGAAATGTTTGTTACGGCCCTCCATGCTAAGAGCCTCTGGCGTGCACTTTTTGACCTATCGATCTGGGGCGAGATCATTCGTGCAAAATACCTGCGTAACACCCCGATTGCTTCATGGTTCCGTTTAAATCGCCCTGTATCTATGGGTGTTTCAAATATTTGGAACGGCCTGCTGGGTGCATACAGGGTAATTGCACATTGGATAGCATGGTTGCCTGGCAATGGACGGGATATTAGGCTAGGCCTTGATCCCTTCATTGGGGGACCACTGAGATACAATTTATCGGTGGCACTGAGATCTTTTCTCAATGCTAATGGTTATTTCTCAATAGCAAATGTTGCTGGTTGGTGTGGGGATGACCGGCCCAGGTGGATCTCGGCAGCTCAGATGGGGCTTACGGGCTCCTTGGGGCGGGAATGGGAGGAATACATCAGGCCAATGCACCATTCAAACATTAGACTCTCTGATGACGCGGACCGGATTGTATGGTCATGGGACGTGGCTGATGGACGGGTCACTGCTGCAAGGGCTTATGATGCGCTGTTCGCTGAGACTCAGGTAATGGTGAGATGGTGGGACAAAGCTCTCTGGAAACTGTTTTTGCCACTCAAGATTAAATGTTTCATATGGTTAGCCCTACATAACCGAATACTAACATGGGACAACCTTTGCCGACGTGGTTTTTGTGGCCCGGGATGGTGTATCTTATGTTGCTCTGAGGGGGAAACGGTTGATCATCTCTTCACCTCCTGTTCCTTCAGCAAAAAAATTTGGTCCTTTATTGCGGGCAATGCTGGCATAACTTTTCCGTGGAATTTCTGCTCTCTTAATGAGTGCCTTGTTGCGTGGACACAACATGATCCTGGGGTCAGAGAGCTCCCATATTTTATGATCTAGGAGATTTGGAAGTCTCGAAATAAGCTTTTATTTGAGAATAAGGTCCCCTTCCTGGCCGGGATTGGCTACAAAATTCTTGCAGCACATCATGAATATCTCACAATCAATGGTTTGGCCAGGGTTAAAGATAATCCGGTTACGATTCATCGTTTTGCCCCCCCGGTGCTGACCTTCCCATGTGGATTCTTTGACGGAGCTGCAGTTTTCGATCCGGGGGGGGGAGGTGCAGGTGCTGTTTTACATCTTTCAAACGACTTCTCCATCAACCTTTGGCTCAATTTGGGGGGTGGCTCTAACACCCGGAGTGAGCTATGTGCTCTTTGGTTATTACTTCATTGGGCAAAAAAGCGTCATATCACTGACCTAGTGGTTTTTGGTGACTCACTTTCCACTATCTCGTGGGCGAGTGGCAAATCTACACTTAATAACCTGTTGCTTCAGCACTGGAAGAATGCGGTCCTGCTGTTGATTAAAGACTTTCAACACATACATTTCGCCCATGTTTTCCGTGAAGTGAATTTGGTGGCGGACATGCTTTCAAAACGAGCCCTTGGCTCTGCTCCTGGGGTCATCATGTGGCAGGAATGGCGGGCGGACGTTTTGTTTTCACAGGGTTCTCTTCCTCTGTTTTGGTCTTGATTATGCTCTTCTGCTTTTTGTTATTTATACTGTTTTTATGTTTATCTTATGTGCACGGGTGTTCTTACATATACTGTTAGTTCTTGTGCAGATTTTTCTTAGAGGATGATGCCAACCACTCGTTGGTCTTTTTGTATACTTCCTCTACTAGCGGCTTTATTTTTGGCATTTTTTGCCTGTTGGTTTGTCTCTGCTGGTGAACTTGACAGTCAGGACTGATACTTTGGAGTACTCTTTATTTTTGATGGACTCGCAGTATGATATATGATGTTTTGTCGAACCTGTTTCTCCTACGGGAGGGGTTCATGTGTTACTGATTGTGAACATTTTGCTCCTGTATGTTTTCCACGTATGTTGATTGATGGCATGGTGGCCATCGTTGTTTTTAGACACAACTCATGTGCTAGGCAGGGCACCGTTGTGATGTTCATGTTATTTCTGACAGTTGGCACTATTTTACTATTTCGTATATTAATAGTAAGTTATATTTTTCTGTGAAAAAAAAAAACACACAAAAGATAATTTAATCTAAATTATGGTATAATAATATGAACAATTTCCTTAAATAAATCCATTCTAATAATCAAACAGAAAGATAATTTATTCTAATTTATGGCACACTATCTTCTTTCATAAGGAATTATAAATAATCTTTCTAACGTTACATCTAAGTTAAGTATTTAAGCCAATGCATAGTTTAATGTATCTCCGAAAGTTCTTTTGAGCGCTAACCATAAAATTAAATGAATGAGGCAATTTGTTACATGGCAAGGATCATTCTAACGTCCATCAATGGCGATCTGAAAACTGATAAATAATAATTTATTCTAAGATGGAGTAAGGCATTACATCTACCACGATAATTACAGCAGTAAAATATAATTAGAGAGAGACGCAAGTTCTTAGACATTTTTAACTACCACCGAATTTACAGCTTTGTCTTCACTTAGCCCGAGTGCTTATGAGTTGTGGTTCAGCAACGTCCCGTTAAGGTGAGGGTTTGTATTCAACTTCAGTTAAGCAACCAGTGCATAGTGGAGGCGACGGTTATGTTCCAATCTTGCCAATTGAATTGAGAAGGTAAGCGCAACAACAGGTTATGCACAGAGTGTTTCCGTGTTGAATATCTGCTACCTTAAAGACAATCACCATCACGGAAGTAAATAGCTAAGTTCCACCACTCCATACTGGCGATCTGATCACCGGATATATAAAAAGATTGTGCAGGGCGGTGAAGAGGACTGTAAAGAACCGGGAAAATGGGTCAAAACTCTCAGAATCCTTTCAATGATCGGAGGTTTGAACAGAAGGTGGGGAAATAATAGAACTGATTAAGGTCCGATCGGGATATGTTCATACTGAACAACTTAGTTTAAAGGTAAACTCATTTCCATGATCGAGAACAGTAGATCGGGTTACAGTCTCGATCTAGATGACTTTTTAATCATATAGGACAATTTCCAGCTTAAAAGAAATTATGAGAACCGGTGCTGTGAGTATGGTAATATCTCTATCATCCTAACCCTACGCTGATAACAGTGTGAAAAAAAAAATTCAGATCTCAAATTTTAAATCTCAAAAATTTGTCAAAAGGATACGCAATTTCGATAAATAGATCTGAGAATTTCAATTGATTTGTAATTTCGATCTCTACGATTTAACAACTTAACTTATCTCCTAAACCGAGAACGGTACGATTTACTATCTTGATCTAATTGATTTACTACTTATAAAAGGCAATTTCTAAATTAATTACAATGAGACCCAGTATCGTTAATATGTGAGGTGTCTATTATCATAACCTCACGCCGATATCAGTGAACAAACTCAGATCTCAATCGTTTAAGACTGAAGAATGTTTTTGAGAGGTGCAGTCTCAGTAAGTAGATCAGAGAGTCACAATTGAAATGCGATCTCGATCCCGGTAGACTGGTATTTACCATTTCTCCTGCCAAAACGGCTCGAGATATACTGGACTAGTAATGAACCAATTAAATATAAACAAATAAATCGTATATTATATAAAAGACCTGATCTGATCAGATCTGAGAACTGCAAGCGAAGTACAGTCTCATTCTGATCGATCAATCGAAAACAAAACTATAAATATTAAGCACAAGGTGCATTTAAGCAAACGTTACCAATCCAAAGATATACATCCCTAATTTTTTTTTTGCACAATGAATATAATAAAGCGCAGTAAGAAATGCGAGTTCAATCGTTGGTATTAATAAATATTGAAATACAAATTTTGTATTAGGGGTCCAATCCGATCAGATCTGAGAAATGCAAGTGAAATACCATCTCAATCTGATCGACCCATCGAAAGCAAAACTATACACACTAAACGTTGCAGATCCAAAGATATACATCCCTAAATTTTGACACAATGAATATAACAAGTGCAATAAGAAATGCGAGTTTTGTTGCTGGTAATAATAAATATTGAACATAACTCAAATCTGCACTTGGGAAAGAAAGCCAGAGGTCAAGAATCTGCACTATTTATGATAATTGAAAGACATCAGTCACGAATTCTATTTATGCAACATTACAGTTCAAAGAAAATCATTCATAATCTAAAATAAAGAGTAACAACTACGCTGTAAGGAATAGGAGTTTCGTTCCTATTCAAAAAGTGTAAATCTGAACATAAATTTGATTTGTGGGTTCTCGGATCGAGTGGATCTGCATGCTATAATCCTAAATACATAATACTCTTTTCAAAGCAGAGAATTAGGACCTATCGCTATGTATATTTTCATTTATGCGGCCTAACCTTAAATTAACTGTACATAATCTCACACACAGAGAAATTACAGTCTATATTTCCGGCCATTGAATTGATTCATGCAGGATTCCAAATACAGAAATTGAATAGATAGAAATAACGACAATGGTTACCTTTGCCGACGAAATTCTGAAAGTAGTGTTGAAGTAGATCTCTGCCGACGAAATTCTAAAAGTAGTGTTGAAGTAGATCCTCGCTATCCCGCTGTTGAAGTTCTCACTCTTTCACCAGCGGACTTCTCGGTTAACCTCCCAACCACTCCGAAGGTACTCTTCTTCTCTTCGGACCCCCGAGCTAATCAGGTCGTAGAGTTTCACACATAAATTTTAGAAATCCAACTTGTGATTCCCCCACACTAGGATTTCTTGCCAAACCCTAAATAGCTACAAGTCTTTGAGGTAATTCAAGAATTACGACAATCATCCAGTCTCTGGGCCCCTTTCCCCTTCCCAATGTCTTCCTTATAAAGGGAAACCTCCTGCGACACATGTCGCTTCATGCACAATTATATAATTATTTTTAAATTTAAAAAAAAAAACACTCACCCATCCAAGTGTCAGCTTTTCTAGGAGATGCACCTAAATCCCTAGGTTTCCTCAAGTCTGTCCCCCATATACTTTAGTTAACTCCTAGCTTTTAGTTGACTAGGTTTCTAAACTTAGGATTCTATTTTGCTCCTAAATAATGATTTCTATTATTTTAAATGCTCAACAAAAATAACTATTCATGTGCAAATTCCTAAAATATTTTTATGCATTTTCTAAATAATAATCTAGAGTTAATCTTATAAGTTTTAATGCAGTTAAATTTAACAATCAAACTCACTAGGATCACAGTGCCGCACCGTTCGGCTCCTGGTTCCTTAATTCTAATTCCCTGACATGGCATCACTCCATCGAATCCAGTCATCCATGGTTTCCATTCCTTGGCATGGTACCACATCGTTGGGTCCTTGCGTCCATTCTTTCCGTTCTCGACAGGGTACCGCACCGTCGGGCCCTTCTACCACCATCTTTCCATTTTTGACTTGTGGGAATTCTTGTAGGGATTTTAGGAATCGTTACCATCCATCCTCCATCTACATGCTATCTAGGGACTAATGGTGCTGAGGAGTGAGTCCATTCTCACTGCGCGCCCCTCAACTCATACGTGACCAGCTCCGTCGTGGCCCACCTCGTACGCCCTCACGCATTCCTCTTGAGCAAGTGGATCAATTCTTATCTGCTCATGCGCTGTATTCTTGTTGGAAGTCGACATCGTCGTCGCTCCCCCTGTGTGTGATTTACCTGTACTCTACGACCCTTCATGTTCCTTTGTGTGTCCGTTGGTGAACCATCTCACTTGTTTCTACACACACTTCTCACAACAAGTTATTAGTAGCAATGTCCTCAATAATCATCATCTGATTTCTAAATCTAGTATTGTTAAACATTTATGATTTATTCAAACTGCTCATAATCAAATATACATTTCGTCGACAATTACATAATCACCGTATAGCTAGTCGTTAAGCATTATCCATCAACATAATTTCCATAGTCATAGCTAATCGTTTAACATATGCAGTTATTCATTTACATCAATAGTTCAGATACACATACTCAAAAATAAGGTCAAAAGGTTATTTAATTAATGTTTCAATCGACCAGGTCACTCAGTAGGTGCCCTCAATGTCTACAAAAGTCTAGGGGCACTACAACTACTTTTCTGCTTAATAAAGAAGGATCTATTGCCCAGGGAAAGATAGCACAGATATTTTTGCCTCGGATATGTGGAATGTCATTGTGGAACTAATTCTTCATACATTCATATGCATATTGTGAGATTATTCTAAATTGTCTTGAATTACTTCATGGTTGAGAATGATTTCATTTTCCTATGTAATTGTTGATGTGTTTATGGAGTAATAAAATGCTTTAATTATATCAGATTTATCTTTGGTATCTTTTCTTTCTGTTGTAAATGTGCTTATTATGTTGAAACAACTATCTATGAGGCTTTTATGTGCATTTCTTGTTATTACTCTTAATTATGATTTTCTCCCTGCAGGGATAATTTAGATGGTTTAGATAGACCAGATAGATTAGATTAGATTACATGGATTTAATTAAAGCACTTGCATCTCATCTTTAATTAAAAAATACATAAATAGTGGATCGGGCCGCAACCGGTAAAACCAAACTTTAAATCACACACGGTAGTTGGGTCGTTAACTGGACGGATTCCCCACACCATACAGTGAGCGATCTAATTGGGCTTGCTTATCAAGGTGAATCCCTAACTGCTGGTGCTACGAATTTCGGGGCATCAACAGTTTTTGGCGCTAGAAGGAGGGCCGCCAGTGCATGGCTGGCAGAGGAAACCCATTTTTTAGAAGAAATTCCTCTGAAGACCCACTTGAAACAGATATCCTAGAAGATTTATTTCTGGAATCACAAGATCAAGAAAATCCCAATTCTGGAGGTGAACATCAAGAACTATTGTACGTTGTCCCCTTTGAAGAAGTAGATCACTTCAGAAGACACACGCATTCTTATGTGAGGAGACTTGGGGGGTAAACATAACTCCTTTATTACCCAGAAGACGAGTCCCTAGGAGAGAACCACGGTACACTAGAGATTCGGTACTCGTAGACAGTTTGGATGAATTATTGGATCTTTCTTTGCAAGAAATCACAGATCCCCTTGGTCAATTAAGACCTGATACTCCTCTGACTCGAGAATATCCTCATACTCCACCACAGCCACCACCCCATCCACCACCACAAGTTATGGTTGTTCCTGCGTGGAGATCCATACGACCACTCAATTTGGCTGCTCCTCTACACGATCTGCCCAAACATCCAAAAAGGGTGTTGCCTAAATATGATCCCGGAAAAGGCATTTCTGTTGAAGATCACCTTAAGAGTTTCTATTTGGATCTAAATTTCCTGAACGTAGAGCATGAGGATGTAGTTTGCAGATTGTTTCCCTACACATTTGAACTTAAGGAATCTTCTTGGTATTTTAGTTTGCAGGCTAATTCAATAGCAGATTTGGACGGTTTCGAGAAATTTTTTTAAGTAAATTTGGAAATCAAAAGACCGTTGCCATGCTTATGAAAGAACTGTTATCTATGAGGATGGAAAAGAAAGAAAAGGTACAGGAGTTTAATCATATATTTACTACCCTGTTGAATAATTTAGTGCTGCAAGAAATCTCGCCAAGGAATCCTTGGTAGAATATTATACTACAGCACTGGATTCACCCATAGTTATGTTTGTTAAAAGAGCGCTTAAGGATACACTAATATAAAACTATGAAGAAGCCAAGAATGTAGAAGCTGAGGCAGATAGTATTGCTAAACACTCACTTTATTTGGAAGCAAAACCAACAACCAGTAAGAAACCTTTGTTGTTATCTAGGACTAAGGAAGAATCATCAACTGAATTAGAAAATGTGGTCAAGATGATGCAGAAACTGTCCAAAAAAATTGTAGAGCTGTAAAAGGATAAGGCAGCCAGTACGTCTAGAAAACCATTCAAACCTTTCTACAAGAAAAGAGAGGAAAGTGGACAACCTATTCCACCTATAAACAACTCTGTTGTTGTAAATTTAAATGAAGTTGGCATGGAACATTTCTGCACTTTTCATCAAGAGCAACATTCTGAAAAAAGCTGCCCACGGTGGATAAATTCGATGAGCTTGGTCATGAATCAATTGTTAGACGCACAAATAACAGACCAAGAAGATCAGCCATTCGAGCAGGAAGAGCCCACTCTAGACACCACGATGGTATTATGGGATTGGGCACCCACGCTAGGATTGACTGAAGAGGCTCATGCTGAGGAAATCCAAGTTTCATCAGTAAATATCACTACTAGAAGTAAAGGTTCGGTTGTTGATCAAAGCCCATTTGTCCCAAAATCAAAGATTGCAAAAGAAATGCCGAAACAGAACATAAGTGTCATTTAGCCACAACCTAAGGTAAATCCAGTAGTGGTCAAAGAAGCAAGCCTTGAAATTAATAAACAGGCAAAGGTCATAGTGAGCAAAACAGCGAATGGTGGGAAAAGCCCAGAAGAATACAACATGGGGTATGACATCGTTGAAGATATCAAGAAAACTAAAGCAAATATTTCTTTATTTGAATTATGTAATCTTCCCCAGTAGAGAAAGAAATTGTTAGAAGCTTTTGACCCACAATCAAGCACTGCAGTAGAAACCACCAAAGCGTACACTGAGATAAACGAAGCTAGTATCGGTGGAAAATCAAAATCTCAGACCTTGCCTTTCCTATTAACCTTTGAAATTTTTAATCATAATGTGCACAATTGCTTGGTAGACTCTGGGGCTTCCTCCAATGTTATGCCACTATCGATTTGCAAGAAAATTAACGGACGGCCAATACCATCTCCTTCTTAGATCATACAGTTGGATAGGTCTGCCATTAAAGTAATTGGAGAAATGAAAGACGTACTTATTAGACTGTCTGCAGATCCTAGAGTATGTCAATTCATAGATATTATGGTGGTAGATATACCTGAAGCTTATGGTTTAATATTGAGCAGGGGCTGGTCTACGAATCTGAACGGTTATTTTGCAACAGACTGGTCTCACTTACGATTGCCATACCAAAGTAGACAGAATCAAATCAAAATACTGAGAGAGCCTCATATGAAACAAAATGTGACTCAGTTGGAAGAGAAGAATGAACCTGTAAATTTTCCGTCTTCAGTATTGAGGAATTATTTTTTAGAAATTGAACCAGGAAATTATCAATCAGAAGGTGTTAACCATGACTTAGACACACAGTCCGATCTCCTTCAATTTTCACTGGCTGATGATATTGACTGTAAAATAGTAGAATTAGTTACTAACTTAGGTGACAATGCTAACTTAGTTAAAAAAAAAAAAAAATGTTCGGTTTTATACTTCGATGGTTCTAAAACACAGGAAGGATCCGGAGTCGGTTGTGTTCTAGTTGATCCTGAAGGAAACAAACATTTTTTATCTTGTAGACTAGAGTTTGAATGCACGAATAACACAGCATAATATGAAGCTCTAGTTCAAGGTTTAAAGAAGGCTATTGGTTTGAATGTCAAATAATTAAAAGTCTTCGAGGATTCTGAAATAGTTGTCAGACAGGTGAGAAATACAATTCATTGTCTATCAGCACACTTAAAAGGATATCAATCTGAAGTCTTGAATTTAATTGCACATTTCAATGCTTTCAATATAAATGTTGTTCCCAAATTACAGAATGTTGCAGCCGATTTATTAGCCACTTCTGCTTCTAGATTAGTACCAACAAATAACAAATGCTCTATTGAATTGATTTTCAGGCTATCCGAACCTGATAACATTACAAATCTAAGGGTGTTTGATGATGATGATCAGATTATTAGTTTATTAACAAATGAATATGCCTTCCAAGAATCTATAATCGATGAAGATAAACACAATTTGGATCTACAGAACAAAGAGGCGACTAAAGGGAACTTTATGTCGAAAGGAGTAAGGACTCTTGAAGGACTGTTCGAGCTACAGAACAGATTCAGGAGGCCAACCAATTTCAATACTAATAGCTCCTAGATGTAGCATGAATTGGTAAACTTGGGTACAGAAGCTGAGCCCAAATCTGGGTAAATGTTGTTCGCCAGGCGAGAGGTATAAGTTCATCCAACTTTTCCAGCAATACAAAGATGTTTTTGCATGGACTTATGAAGATTTGAAGACATATGATATGCGTATCATACAGCATGGCATACCCATGAAGCCAGGCATGAAACCATTTCAACAACACTTACGAAGGATGCATCCAACACTCGAATCGTTAATTCAGAAAGAGTTAAAAAAAATGTTGGATTTTAAGATCAACTTTAAAGTTCGACACTCCGAGTGGGTCGCTAATTTAGTCCCCGTGCGGAAGAAATCGGGAGAAATAAGATTGTGTGTAGACTTCTGAAATTTGAACAGAGCATCTGATAAAGACAACTACCCTATCCCATCAATGGAGCATATTTTACAAATGGTGTCAGGTTCAGAACTATTCTCCCTGCTAGATGGTTTTTCTGGATACAATCAAGTATTAGTAGCTGAAGAAGACCGACTCAAGGACACTTTCCGTACGAAATGGGGAATGTTTGCATATCGAAGCATGCCATTTGGATTAATAAATGCTGGAGATACATTTCAGAGGGCCATGGACATTGCGTTCTGAGGTTTAGTTGGCCATTGCGTGGTCATTTATTTAGATGACGTGACAGTGTTTTCCAAGAAAAGGGAAGACCATGTTTTCCACCTAAAACAGATAACTCTCTTGCAGCAGTGCTCACTCATAAAGGAGAATCGGGAGATGAATATCCAATATATTTCATGAGCATTGGTTTATAGGGGGATGAACTTAATTACCCGATCGTATATAAGCAAGCGTATGCAGTGTTTAAATCATTAAAACAGTTCAAGCCGTATATCTTAAAAAACAGAACAAAAGTTATAATACCTCGCTCTGTTGTCAAATCATTGTTTGTGCAAAAGGAATTGGGTGAAAGGAGAGGAAACTGGGTAACCGCACTTCAAGAGTATGATCTGGAATTCAAGCCAAGTACCATTATTAAAGTTCAAGGTCTGTGTAGGTTACTCACTGAGAATCCAGTCAGTGAAGAGCAGGAGTGGGAAAACGAAGCTGAATTGAATCTTACCGAGGTATGTCCTATTTTCACTGCTCCCGGGTCTTGGTATAGGGACCTAGTGCACTATTTGAAACAAGGGTATCTACCATAACACTGGAGCTCTAAGCAGAGAAGGGCACTCCGATTAAAATCAGCAGCTTACCAGATAATTGATGGAGTACTTTTCAGACAAAATTATGATGGAATATTGCTCAGATGCCTTGAGAAGGAGGATGTCGCTAAAGTGGTTACAAAATTACATGATGGCCCTGCTGGGGGACATTATTCCAGAGACACTATGGCTCATAAAATACTTAGGGATGGTTACTATTGGCCCACTCTCTTCAAAGATGCTCACGCCTATGCCAGAAAGTGTGATGTATGTCAAAGGAGTGCTAGCAGATTTCCAAAAGCAGCAGGACCATTGCAGTTAGTTATTATCTCTGGACCATTCGAGCAATGGGGTATAGATGTTATTGGAGAAATAAATCTGAATTCTTTTCTGCAACACCAATATATCCTAACGGCTACAGATTATTTCACCCGGTGGATGGAAGCTATTCCGCTGCGTAAAGTGAATGAAGACGCAGCTATCAAGTCCCTACAATAGAATATCATAACCAGGTTTGGGGTTCCAATTTCTTTAGTTTTTTATAATGTAACTTACTTTTCATCTATAAAATTAAATGTGTTCATTTATGAAAGAGGAATTAAATTGCATTATTCAGCAAATTATTATCCCCAAGGAAATGGACTAGCCGAATCCACTAATAAAAATCTCATCCGAATTCTTAAGAAAATTGTTATTGAGAATCAGATAAATTGGCATGCAACCCTTCCAAATGCCTTATGGGAAGATAGGGTTACCCGAAAGAATGCCTTAGGATTTTCCCCTTACACTCTGGTCTATGGGAAAGAAGCCATACTCCCGCCTAATATACTACTCCCATCCCTGCAATTAGCCCAAGCCTCTCGAGGGTCCAGTAGTCAAATCCTACAGTCACGAATTGATACCTTGCTAAAGCTTGAAGAATCACGGCAAAAGGCCAAAGATAGGTTCCACCAACAACAGGATATTGTCAAGAGGTGGTTTGATAAACGGAATTCTGGCAAAAGAAGTTTTGAAGTAGGTGACTTAGTTCTTAAGTGGGATCACCCACATGATGATAAGGGAAAGCACACAAAATTTCAACAATTTTGGCTTGGCCCTTACCAAATTTCTGACAAGCTTGGTCCGTCAACATACAAACTGAAAGATTTACAAGGGGAGGAAGAAAACCTCCCTGTCAACGATCTTGCTATGAAGCAGTATTTCACTTAGGTTTGGAATCCTTTTGTACATGAATAAACTTTCTTTTTGTGTTATTTCTAGTTTGTTGTTTTCTGTTTTTGAGTAGTCTATTTTGTTTCGATGGCTTTCATTTGATTCATTTGTTTGTTTGTTTTTTATTTCTTTATTTGTTTCAAATAAACCCGATCCCAACTTCTTGGTATATGGAAAGATAGGGTCTGATCAATCTCAAAGGCATTGAAAGGAAGAATCTACTTATAAAAGAAAGTTTCTCTATATGACCTTGCTTTTTGCTTACTAGTTTTAGAAAGGCAAAATCCTCTTCAGTTTCATTTTGGGTCACAATAATCCATGTTAAATAACTGAGACTTATGATTTATGTATTACTATCTTGGGGATCCATTCACTCTCACATTAATGACTGTCTCAGGTAGTTCACTATGATGTAGCCACGGGGAGGAAGCAGGTCTTACAGATATATGGTATTTAAAATGATCCCATGCTGCAAATCAAAAGCCAAAAGAGCTTGTATCAAAGAGTCTATTTCCAAAAGCTCTCACCTCTATTAAAGCATGGTTGAGAAAGCAAAGACATCCAATCAAGAAAGCTGCTCTAATGGTCATCCCAACAAGGTTCTTCTCCATCTGTGAGCATGACAATCAAATAAATATCTTGCTCACACAAAAGGACATTATGGATGGAAGAACCTAAGTCAAAAATTGAAGATTGAAGAAAGCTATCATGCAAGACATAAACAACAAATTCATCAATAAAGAAAGCATCTAAAGAAATGCTAACAGCATGGGAATGAGAAACAAACGAATACGTCTGTGGGATGTTGTTACGATCCTGTGGAGTCCTATTTAGATGGCATCTGAAAGATAGATTTAAAACGAACTCCATATCTTGGCCTCAGGAGAGTGGTTAAGAAGTCTGATTCAAAGTTACCCTTCTTCCCCAAGGACCAATGTAATAAAAGTGGTCATTCCCTTGTATAGAATCTGTCTTGAAAAGCACTGTGTTGTTTATGGGATCACTAACATGTAAGTTTTTGGACCTTGGAAAGATATTTTTCAGAGATTTGTGTTCACCAGCGAATCGCCAATTGTTGTTGCTACAACCTGATCCCCAAATTTTTTTTTGAAAAATGATGGGGCCCCTCCTTTTCTCTTAAGAGAGTTTTTGAAGTTTAAGTCTTTTAGAAAACCGCCTTCATACTTAGTTTTTACCAAAAGGGTCGAGCAAGGAAAGTTTTTCTCACCAAGTAAAACTCAACCTTTTGCGACGACACAGTCAACTAAACTCAGCCAGTAGAGCCGAAACGGTTGGCACAACTCCGCCATATCCGCTGAAACCTCGCGTCTTTTGACTTGTTTCTTTTCGAGCTTTTGTGTTTCAGTGGAACTTGACGAGTCGAGCCAAAACAGTCGATGGTTCTCTTTAAATTTTTGATGTCTTTTTATGTCGGTGGAACTCACCAAGACAATCCGAAATGGTCGACGTTCTTCTTTTAAATTTTTTGAGCGTGGACATCTCTTATTTCGGCAGCACTCGTTGAACCAAGCCAAAATAGTCCACGGAACTCAGGCAACTCCGCCGAAAGGTCGAAGCTCCATCCTTTGGTTTCTTTAACACTTAGAATTTTTTTGGGTCATCGAACAAAGTTGAGAGCCACGATACGTTTAAGCGAGATTTAAAATCTCACACTGAAATGATTGCCGACAGTCATTAAGAAACCGCTGAAACAGTCGCGTTCAAAGAAAGAACTATCACGAAAACTCGCCGAGGAACCAAAATCGACATGGCTATTTTTCCTTCGCCGATGTTTCTCGCAGAGAATTGCCAAGTCCTGCTGATACATATCGCAGCGACTCGACGAGTTCTGCCGAAACCATCAGTACCATGCCTTTAGTGGCGACAAAGATTGATTTGTTTGTGGCACCAAAATAGCACTAGGCCCCACCGCATTAACGACATTTTTATTTTGCCACCAACCCTGTCCAATCAACATTAATTGCTCTACTTTGCGAAGGGTTATATATAGGGTTGGGGTTTTCATTTTGATTATTTTTTTAACTTGGCACAAAGAACGTTGTTCAAGTTTTCATCGTCTCCACAACTCGCTGAGCACCGGGCATCTCAACACCATCGAGGCTTTGCAACCAGTTAGTGTTTGACAGGTAGACCTTCCGTTTCCCTTTTCTTTCATTTTGTTTGATAGTTCGAGGAAGGTTGTCCATACTGCTAGTAACCCCTTACCGTCGGTTGGTCCATGCCATCCTAACCCACCAGGGGGTAAGCTAGTTGGGATTTAGTTTTTCTTTCAGGAAAGTGGGTTTAAACCTTACTCACTCGTCTATTACCCTACCCTGTTCAAACTCTCATTGAACCTCTCCAGCGACCCTGTTGCAGGCGTCCTAGAATTGTTTGATGTAGCAGTTGATGTTACACTTGCTACCTGTTTCACACGGTGAAACCCTAGCAGCCATGAGACCAACTTGGACTCATGGTGGCTTTTATGTCGCTCTACAAACCCGAGCCTTTTCTCAGCTCTCGACGAATGCATTCGGCCTACACTCTTAAAATTCCCTCCTTACGCACCTTTGTTTTGCAGTTTGGACCTAATCAACATATTTTAAGCTCACCTTTCACTGCACACCTCAAGTTGCATTCATTTTTTCCTTTTGGTAGTTGGTTGTATTTGTTATTAAAACAGTTGACAAGGTTATTTGGTTTGTCTACAATTTGATTATGTTTTCCCATCTGCACATTGGAAAACAAACACAAAACTCTAACAGCATGATATTTTTGTTTTCTCAACCTTGCCTATCAGTATCTACTTGTCTTATTGTTAAATTGGTAGGCGGAATGGTTTTGGATTATTTTGCATATACTTTGTTGCTTACATGTGTATCGATAAAACAAAGCATAAAATATAACAAACATGATAATGGTGTTTATGTTCAACCCTGCATACCACTTAATAGGAAAGAAACTGCTTGATCAAATTTTGATTAGAATTCGGCTTACAAATGTTTTTCTTTTGACAGAAGTTAAACAATGACTAAGAAAGGGGCCAAGAGGAAATCCAAGGTGACTGAGTCGGGGTGAGATGTCGAAATTGTATTGGAGACCAAGGTAGAGACTGTGTACAAGGATACCAAACCAATGATAGGGACTCTCCCTAAATTCAGATGGGGAGAATTATATCAGATGATTCGAGACCAAGATGTCCCCGGTGCAGTTCTTGAGGAGATGTTCTTGTATCAAAACATTTGGAAGTCTAGCATTGCTAAAGCAGCCATGCGCCCAGAGATTTTTCCTTGCTCAGAAGTAATTGGATGGATTATATCACAAGTTTATGCCCAATCAAGGATCATTTCTGATAGCAAAGGAGAATCTTTTGCATCATTCCATCTGTCCCACATAGCAGCGGTGTACAAATTACCACGCGCTCACATCCTGCTGACCGAAGAATGGCTTGAAAGTATTAACATGGACACTCTTGACTATGATAAGAAACTATCAATAACATGAAAACAATTGAGGCAAAAGGAAAGCAAAGAATATGAAAGCCAAAGCTTGAGGACTCCCTTTAGGATCATAGCCCTCATGCTAAGCAGGATTTTTGGCAAGGCAGATGGCACTGTTTACATACTAAATTGGATACCGCTGATTCATCACATAGCCTTCTATGGTACAATTTTTAACTGCGCAGACATTATCTCGGACAACCTATCATCCACAATAGCGGCTACGAAAGGACGTTTGACCCAAAAGAAGGCGGAATTTTATATGTCTTCGTACCTCGTAGACTGTATATTATCAAGGCATACTTTCCCTAAGCTGGGATGCATCTGGAATTCGTCTGATTCCCCTGTCTATGTTTCCTATCGAATCTTGTATGCTCATAAGTATGCAAGTAACTGATATACGAGGAATTTATCATACCTCTATACGAGTTAATTTTTAATAGAGACCCCAACTACTTATCTGAAAAATTCCATGGAAACTGTACAACAGTTTGGGGATTATTATTTTTTGCAAGAGGGTACATATCTCATGATTTATGGAGGTTCCAAACCTCCATCTCTTCTACCCAAGTATGTCACCGGTTTTGTTGTCCACAAGGAAGCAGTAAAACAGGTTTTTATCAATGGGATGGGAAAAATCTTGCATGATCAAAAGAAAGCTTCTTTTCCGCCTCTACCTTTTTGCATCAGAGCGTACAGATTCTCCAAGGTTAAGACGGTCAAAACCTTTGTCCAAGATTTGGAAGCATTCCATTTTGGTGAGAAGAGTTTCGCTAGGACTGATAGCCAAGTCAAGGTGGCTGAGCATTGCGTAGCAGTCAAGGTACATTGTGATTATGCTAATCACTTTGATGAGGATGAAGAAATATTCAGAAGAGCTAGCAATATGACTGATCTCAACAAGCATTTTCGTCCCAAGAGTGGGAGTAGTTCCAGCATTGCTGCCAAAGCTGCACAGCAAGCAGTATCTTTACAACTACAAAGAGCAGAACAGAGGCTTAAAGAAGAAACTGAAAAGGCTCAGAGAGAGGAAACTGAAAGAATTCAGAAAACAGAAGTTGACAGAGTTCATAGGGAAGAATCTAAAAGGATTCAGAAAGAAGAAGCCGACACATTGCAGAGAGAAGAAGCTGAAAGTTTTCAAAGAGAAGAGACTGAAAGAATTCAGAAAGAAGAGGTCGAGAAGTTGCAAGAAATAAGAGACAGAGCAGAAAAGGAAGCGGCTGAACTACAAAGGAAAATAGAGTTAGAATAAAATTCCAAGAAAGTTGTCGAAATGGGGAGCCCAAGCATGCAGAACATGGACATAGACCCACCCCAAGGATCTAATGAAATAATCACAGGAGGTCACCTCCCTTTGGCTGAGCTCGAATTCACAGCATTTACCCCGTCAAAGGAGCACATTGTGTCCCAATTGGACACAATCATCTTCAACCGTAAGAGAAAAGCTATCGTGAGGAAGACAGAAAAGAGAATGAACGTAGGCTCCCAACTAGACATCGTCACTCAGCAGGAAAGCACCGTCATGGAGGGTACACGCAGGGATCCCAAGTTTGTAGCATCCATCAACGTAGTCGTTTCCCAAGCAAGTGAAGATAACGTTAACAAACTAACGGATGATATTGAGCAAAGCAAACAGAAAGTGCACAAATTAAAAGCTACTCTGGTGAAGGAACGAGCAGAAGGGGTAGAGTGGAAAAGGAAATATAATAGCCTTCTATCATAGCAAGAAAGAATAATGAATGAGTACCATAGCTTAGATGAAGAAAAGGAAGCATTAACTGTACAGCTGATGACATTAGAAGGTGAGAAGAATGACCTTGAATCCCGAGCCACTCAACTAGAATCAGACGAGTCAACTTCCAACCAACAAGTTGAAGAACTAAAAGCTGAAGTAGAGGAGTTGGAAAAGGAAAAGGAGCTTTTGACAGAATAGCTATAGACTGCAGACAAGAGAAGGCTAGATATGTCTCCATTCTGGGATCAAGCCTGTAAAATCCAAGAACAAATACATCATTGTCAGGTTACTCTCACAGAAAAGATATACAAGATAAATCTAATGATGGAAAGAATGGACAAGATATCTGTGGAGTCACAAGCAGTCAGAAAAAGGTTATGTGATGTTGCAGAAAAGATCAAAATTCAAATGGCTTGGCTAGAGACAGACACTGAGTACCCCTGCAACTTGCTTCCCAAGACAGCAGCGGATTTGAAGTCAGAAATGGAACTTTTAGAATTTTGCAGGAGAGCTTCCATAAAACTGAACAATGATATCCTAAAGATTATACATAAGTGTGAGGAGTTTTATGAGAAGATTCAACAGGTTCATGAAAAATGTCACCTCCCTCCTCTCTCGCCAATGAACGAGCTTCCATCAAGGGATCTACGCATGACAGAGCTGCAGAATGGATTGCAAGGGAAATTAGAATACATAAAAAATTTGGACGAGCTCACAGAGGAAGACATTCGCCATTTTATAGGGCAAGCATCCATACACCAATATTTCTTGGAAGATGGTTGTACAGAAGCAGAAGCAGGGGTGACACATGTTGAAAACCAGCTATCATACCGTGAAGTCTCTTTGCAAGTTTTGGAGCCCAAAAGGCTAAATGTCATCACAGAAGGAGCTAATGCGTGGGGGGAATATTTTGCTAGTTTAGCTGGGCCCACATAAATTTGAATTTGTAATTATCTTTTATATTCTCTGATATAAGCACTAGAAGACAAATTTTTGGGAATCTTAGGGTCAGGGTATCTAAAGAGGCACTGGAAGACAAAGCTTTGTAATATAAATAGAGGAAGGAAGTACATATGAAAGGAGTTTTGGGAGGTACAATAGAGCTGGACTATTTTGTATGAGAACTACTTTTCTGCTTAATAAAGAAGGATATGTTGCCCGGGGAAAGCTAGCACAGATATTTTTGCCTCGGATATGTGGAATGTCATTGTGGAACTAATTCTTCCTACATTCATATGCATACTATGAGATTGTTCTAAACTGTCTTGAATTAGTTCATGGTTTTGAATAATTTCATTTTCCTATGTAAATGTTGATGTGCTTATGGAGTAATAGAATGCTTTAATTATATTAGAGTTATCTTTGATATCTTTTCTTTTTGTTGTAAATGTGCTTATTCTGTTGAAACAACTATCTATGAGGCTTTTATGTGCATTTCCAGTTATTACTCTTAATTCAGATTTGCTCCCTGTAGGGATAGTTTAGATAGTTTAGATAAACTAGATAGATTAGATTAGATTACATGCATTTAATTAGAGCACTTGCATCTCATCTTTAATTAAAAAATATATAAACGGTGGATCGGGCCGCAACCAGCAAAACCAAACTTTAAATCACACACGGTATTCGGGCCATTAACTGGACAGATTCCCCACACCAAACGATGAACGATCTAATTAGGCTTGCTTGTCGGGGAGAATCCCTAACTGTTGGTGCTGCGAATTTTGGGGCATCAACAGTAGGATAGAGAGCTTTTTGCCCCGTTCTGATTCCAAGGGATACTGTATCAAGTGCATTTTTTTTCTATTTGTTATTTAATGAATTGAAGTGAAATCATAACATTTCACGGTCCATGTTACGATAATAATGTATGAAAAGGTTTTTTAATTAAACTTTATTTTGTAATTAATGAATTGATGTGATTTATTTTGTAATTAAATTTGATTGAATGTAATTTTACTCGAACCCCAATTTAAGCTGAAAACACAAAGACACAACAAAGTCTCACCACAAGTGCTTGGAGAAGAGATTCCAGTGGATAGTTTGTCTTCAGTCTTCCCACAAATAAAACCTTGGAAAATATTAGAGCCCAAAAAAACCCTACAAACACCAACAAAAGAGTGAATAAAACATTGAAACTTCAGATAATAGTAGCATTCTCAAAACCAGGCTTTAGAACCGTCGCGTCTTCGCCTGAAGGAACGAGAGCAAAATCTGTGTAGGGAACCCTACACGCTACGACACCCATCCTACTCATTCGTTTAGTCTAATTTACAATTTGTCATCCCATATTTTCCCATTTATTCTAATGATTAAACTAGATGAATCCCATACCACCCATATATGTGGATAAGTTAAATACATGGTCAATGCCTTTGGTAACAGCCAATCAATTGTCCATAACTCTAAGATCCACGAGATGGAATTCATTGCATAACATATCCTTAGCCATGTGCTCATTCTTCTTCCAATCAGAGGCATTGTCCTTCATACTTCAATCTCCGGGCAATATGGGAGGCAGTGAAACCCCCAGCTTCAGTATGGGTCTCTCTCCGTTGTTGATGTATATGTAACTTCAATATGTATTTCATATATGTATATTGTACTCCTATAGAGATGGTATTATTCCTCTATACGGAAGTGTTTGTATTCCTATAGAGATGTTATTATTCCTCTATACGGAAGTGTCGTCATTTATATTGTAAGTGTCATAACTTATACTTGATGGGTTATTAGACCACCTTGTTGGGGTCGGCCCTGTATAAGTCATGTGGGTCGAAGGGTTATTAGACCACCCTATTGGGGGTCGGCCATGTGGGTCAAAGGGTTATTAGACCACCCTATTGGGTGTCGTCCCAGTCAGCATTATGTTATGTAGTTAAGTTAAGGCTAACCTAGTAAAGGTTATTAGGCAAGCCAAGTCAAGTATAAATAGAGTGTGGGAGGAACTCTATTTCATCATTCTATTTCTCTCTCACACTCTCGGGAGAGTAGCACACTTGTGGAGGAGGAGAAGCTGTTGCTAGGAGATGTCTATCTCTTATGCTTGTGTTGTATCATTACTCTATCTATCTCTGAGGAAGTTATTGGGGTTTTTCACCTTTATGGTTTTCGCCAAGTAAACTTTGTGTCTCTTGTATGCTTGCATTATTGTGACCATGATTGATATGCTATAGATATGTTGTACATGTTGTTCTCTCAGTTAAGATCCTAGATCAGATTGAAGTAAATTCTGAAAAATTAACATAGTATCAGAGCTAGCCTGAAAGAAGGAATGGTATGGCATGTATGACACTTGTTGCACTTATGATGCTAGGGCTTGATATAGAAAACACCAGTCATCGTAGCACTTTCGCTATAAATAAATTTTGGCAAGGTTTCAGGGTCTAAAAATCGTACATGGTGAAGCTAAGATCCCCATGTACCTTGTGGCCAAAGGGAAACCTCTAATTCGTTGTACTTTGTGACTTATGATCTGTACAATATAGGGTTTCTGCCTCTTCCAGATCTCAATCATAAACAGGTGACCTTGGAAAAAAGGTCATAACTTGGGCTAGGAAGCTCCAAATGAAGTTTTGTAAAAAGAGACAGGTAGTGCACGGACTGTAATTTCTCAAGTAACTTTTTCAGAGGCCGAAATGGAACCAGTGACACATGGCACGCCGTACAAGTTTGCTCTCCTGTTTTATCCCATAAACAAGTCACGTTGCGACACTTGGCATAACTCTCTCTCAAAGAATCCATTTGAGGTCAGACCTATGGGGTTGGAAATATGACAGGTCGGGCTATCACGGGAAAAATTTTCAGACCTTGTGGATCGAAAAGTTCGGAGTTACACCAGAAACAATCAGGTACATATTTCTGTCAAAACATAATTATTTTTTAGCACCTTTATTCATGGCTTCCGAAATTTAGGGTTTCGGAGAAAGTTGGAATTTTTGTAATAGGAGACTACGGCTGAATGCTACTCATCAAAATCAAAATTTAGAGACCAAGATTAGAATTTTTGGTTGGGTAGAAGGCCGGGCTTGATCAGACCCTAGTTCGGGACTTTGATCGGAAAAGTGGAAAATTAGGGCTTCTGCAAAAATGGGAATTTTTGAAATCTATGACCACGACTGGAAGCTCCTCAAAAAACTAGAAGCTTAGAGATTTGGATCGAACCTTTTGATTGGGCAGAAGGGTAGACTTTATCAAACCCTAGTTTGGGGTCATGTCAAGTGAATTCGGTGTTGATGTATATGTAACTTCGGAATGTATTTTACCCATGTATTTCATATATGTATTTTGTACTCCTATAGAGATGGCATTATTCCTCTATACGGAAATGTTTGTATTCCTATAGATATGTTATTATTCCTCTATACAGAAGTGTCGTCATTTATATTGTAAGTGTCGTAACTTATACTTGATGGGTTATTAGACCACGTTGTTGGGGTTGGCCCTGTATAAGTCATGTGGGTCGAAGGGTTATTAGACCACCCTATTAGGGGTCGGCCATGTGGGTCAAAGGGTTATTAGACCACCAAGTGTGGGGCTGGCCCAGATTAAGTTAACCATGGGTTAAGCTAGACATGTACGCCCCATTAGTTTATTGAGCAGGACAGAACAAGTATAAATAGAGATCGGGAGATCTCTATTTGATCATTCATTCACACACTTCTCTCAATCAGAAAGTGGCACACTTATGAGGAGGAGGCTCTACTGCTAGGAGAAGACTATCTCTTGTATTCTGGTTGTATCATTGCTTTATCTATCTCTGAGGAAGTTATTGGGGTTTTTCACCTTTATGGTTTTCCCCAAGTAAACTCTGTGTCTATTGTGTGCTTGCATTTTTGTGTCCATGATTGATATGTTGTAGATTTGCTGTACATGTTGTTCTCTCAGTTAAGATCCTAGATCAGATTGAAGTAAATTCTAAAAATTCAACATGGTATCATAGCTAGCCTGAAAGAAGGCATGATAAGGCATGTATGACACTTGTTGCATTTACGATGCTAGGGCTTGATATAGAAAAAACCAGTCATCGTATCACTTTCACTATAAATCCATTTTGGCGAAGTTTTCAGATCTGAAATTGTTATAGGTCGAAGATAAGATCCCCATGTACCTTGTGCCCAAAGGACAACCTCTAATTCGTTGTAATTTGTGATTTATGATCTGTACAATATAGGGTTTCTGCCTCTTCCAGATCTTAGTCATAAACAGGTGACCTTGGAAAAAAGGTCATAACTTGGGCTAGGAAGCTCCAAATTAAATTTCGTAAAAAGTGACAGATAGTACACAGACTATACTATCTCAGAAAATTTTTCAGAGGCTGAAGTTGAACCAGTGACACATGGCATGCCGTACAAGTTATCTCTCCTGTTTTATCCCATAACCAGGTCACGTTGCAAAACCTGGCATAACTCACTCTCAGAGAATCCAATTGAGGTTAGACCTGTTGGGATGGAAAGATGACAAGTCAGGATACCACAAAAAACATTTTCAGACCCTGTGGATTGAAAAGTGTGGAGTTACACCAGAAACAATCAGGTACATATTTATGTCAAAACAGAATTATTTTTTAGCACCTTCATTCATGGCTTCCAGAATTTAGGGTTTCGGAGAAAGTTGGAATTTTTGTAATCGGAGACTACGGCTGAATGTTATTCATAAAAATGGAAATTTAGAGACCGAGATCAGAATTTTTGGTTGGGAAGAAGGCCGGGCTTGATCAAACCCTAGTTCGGGACTTTGATCGGAAAAGTGGAAATTTAGGGCTTCTACAAAAATAGGAATTTTTGAAATATGTGACCACAGCTGGAAGCTACTCAAAAAAATAGAAGCTTAGAGCTTTGTATCAAACCTTTTGATTGGGAAGAAGGGTGGGCTTCATCAAACCCTAGCTCTGGGTCATGTCCAGTGAATCTGGAAGTTTCAAAGGCAAATTTGAGGGGTGAAACTTTGCAGTTTTCAAATTCTGAGTATACTAGCTTGATCCGATCATCAAGGCGCATATTTCTATCCTTTTGGAAGTTTGAATTTTTAGGGTTTCTCTGACAAACCCTAATCCATCTCTAGATCCAGTTCCTGCAAATCAAGTGGATTGGGTTAATCCTAGAAGAGAATGGATTGGTCACCTGCATAAGTGAAGAAGTTTCTGTTTCAGAGGGAGATGAGGCTAAGGCCTTACATAAGAAGATTACAAGTAATCTCGACAGGTATGACTTATCCAGGTATGTTTCAAGATTTGCTCATGATTAAGTCTATGGTATGTTTGTCTTCATATTATTACGGTTAGTACAATCTTGTTTAAATTTAGACTTGTCGTATCACCTTAATAAAAGTATGAATGCATGATAGAAGATATTCATTGGTTAGGGTGTTGACACTTATGATTGTACTAATGCATTATAGTGTTGTATGAGGTTTATGTTGTCCGCTAACATGAAAGGTACACCAAGAAAGAAAAATCATGTTCTAGTTCAATAACATATGATCATGATGACATGAAGACAAAGATTCATCCATTGTCATGGATCTCTTAGAAGATCTACTTACGAGGTATGTATAACTTGGTTCTACAATGGATAACTTATGAGACATGAAAGTTACTAGCACAAGTCATAGAAGAGAATCAGAAGACATTATGCGGGTATGTTAGACATAACTAGCTAGCATGCTAATCCAGGTATGTTTTTCCTATATCAAGCTAGAATCCTACCTTGTGTTAGGATCTTATACTGTTGTGTTGTTGATAATGATTATTCATGAAGTCATAGGTTTGAATAGTCATGGTTGTATGCATATTATGTTTCTTACTTTGGTTTATGATATGACTAACCATAAGAGTCCTATATAAACCTTGAATACTAATGCTTATTATTTCTGTTTGAAATGATCATGACTATACATGCTTAAGATTATTGTGTTTTGATAGTATTAAGAATATACTAATGAATGTATGATTATGTATGAGACCTCAATGATAACGCAATGATGATACTAATAAGCATGCATAATGATTAAGGATGGATATAATTTCAAGGACAGGTAATCCAAGAAGCAAAGATCAAGAGGGAGGACACTCTAGTTGTTCCTACAAGGGAGCAAAGATCAAGAGGGAGGACACTCCAGTTGTTCCTGCAAGGAAGAAAAGATCAAGAAGGAGCACACTTCAGTAGTTTCTACAAGGATGCAGATATTCAGAGGGAGTTGACCACTTCTCACAATCCACATCAGAATGGAGTTGCAGAAAAGAAGCAAAGACTGAGAGGGAGTCAACCCAACAACCAAACAAAGATAAGTATTTGAATTATCATTTCTTACATATTTGTTTATTTAAATAATGTTATTCAATGATGTATATGCTTATGTTCCTAGACTTAGGTTGTGTATTATGCATATTAGAATAATTGCATTAATGAACAGTATACTACTAATATGCATGTGATGGGTAAGTGGCCTATGGCACTATGCAACATTCCATTGCTACTTATCTAGAATGAAACCTCTTTGCTGACATGTTGGGAGTAGTGCAAACTCTTAACAATGTTCTGGTAGAGATTAGAAGGCATCTAGAAAGTTATAGGATATGGATAAATGTTGTATTGAAGCATTGGCTAAGATAATTGCATGACTGTATGGCATATTTATTTATGTGTAAGAGTTTGTTCTGAAAACTATAAGATGTTTTCTAATCATGCAATTTAACTTGTTGTGTAGGAAAGGTTGTATACCATCACCTACAAAAGAAGGACTACAACATTTGTTCAGCAACAAAGTTATCTATTAAAAATATTGAAGATATTGAAGTTCCCAGGATCTGGGAAGAATGCCATGATCGAGGAGTACCAGTCAATCATGGAGATGTTTGGGATACAGTCCCAAGACCTGAAGGGGAGTTTGCAGTGACTTCCAAGAGAATCTACAAGATCAAGCATGATGCAAGTGGTACAATAGAGACTTTTGCTCCTGTAGCCAGATACACTTCCATTAGATCAGTACTTGCTCTGGCTACAGTGATGAAGTGGAAGATACACCAGATGGATTTCAAGACAGCCTTCTTGATGGTTTAGTTGAAGAAGAAGTGTATGTGGAGCAACCACTTGGTTTTGAGACACATGATAGGGAGTCATATATGTGCAGAACTTGGTATGGTAGGATAGACAGCTTTCTATCCAGTTTGGGCTTTACCAAGAGTAAAGTGGATTCCAACCTTTACTACAAGGTTGAGGAAGGTAGTCCAGTGATACTACTATTGTATGTGGATCACCTGTTTGTAACAAGTGAGGATAGATTGATTGTCGATATGTAGCGGAAGCTTGCTGCCGAGTTCGAGATGAAGAACTTGGGATCATGCACTATTTGTTTTTGGCACGGACGTGTGGCAGAGTGCAGTTGGAATATTCCTTGGACAAGGGAAGTATGCAGTAGACATCCTGAAGAGGTTCGGGATGGTGGACTACAAGGCTATGGCCACACCTATGGCATCGAACCTGAAGCTTCTGTGTGATGCTCCATCTGATCCGGTTGATGTCATGATGTATCGTCAGATGATTGGGTCCTTGATGTACCTAATGAACACAAGACCAAATATTTTCTTTGCAATGAACACATTGAGCCAGTTCCTGACGGATCCGAGGAGTGTTCACCTGGTTGCTGTAAAGCATATTCTAAGGTACCTGAAGGGTACGGTTGATTATGGGCTCAAGTATGATGCGAATCAAAAGTTTAACCTGCAAGGTTATGTTGATTCAGATTGGGCATCAAGTGCTATAGATAGGAAGAGCACTTCTGGGTGCTGCTTCAGTATGGGATCATGTGTGATCTCTTGGTTTAGCAGGAAGCAGTCCTGCATAGTACTGAGTACAACCAAAGCAGAGTATGTTGCGATGGATGTGCAGGTTGCAGATGTATTGACCAAGCCGTTGGTCAGAGTGCAATTTGAGTACTTCAGAGAGAGGCTTGGTGCACTTCAGATCGAGATTCCTTCCAAAGGGAAGTGATGAGTCTAGAAGATGCAGATGCACATGAGCGTTTCTGACATGGTTGATGTGTTCTCCCATGGTCATGATGTAATTTCTGAGCCATTCTCACATGGTGGTAGATGTGTTCTCCCATGGTGTAGATGTAAGGGTTGAAGCCATTTTTCACATGGTGGTAGATGTGTTCTCCCATGGTGAAAAAGTAAGGGCTGGAGCCTTCCCTGAATGGTGGTAGATGTGTTCTCCCATGTCGGTGGTGTAAGTGTTGAATGATGTGCATCTAGGTTGTGCTTCATGGATGATGAGATGATCTGAAGAGGACGATGCTATGATGATCAGGAGGATCATGGATGATGAGCATAAGGAAGATGCTCCAGTTACTGCTCTGTATATGTATATGCATCATCTTGGATGCTTATTATGATCAGTTGGATCATTTATGTATGTATGCATCATGTTGGAAGCTGGATATGATCAGTTGGATCATTTATGTATGTATGCATCATGTTGGATGTTGGATATGATCAGTTGGATAATTTGTATGTATTTTGTATATGCATCATGTTGTATGCTTGGACCATGTATCCGTATATGTATCAGGTGGATACATTGTATGATCAGGTAGATCATGTATGTTGATATGTATCAGGTATGATCAGGTGGATCATACATTTGTATTTGTATCAGGTGGATACATTGTATGATCAGGTGGATCATGCATGATGATATGTATAAGGTAGATACTTGGTATGCATCAGGTAGATGCAGTGTATGATCAGGATGATCATAGATGACGAGCTTCAGGATGTTGCTCTAGATGACATGCAGCAGGATGTTGCAATGATGATGATTAGGATGATCATGTGTACATCAGGATGATGTATGTTGAGTATCAGGTTGATACTCTGTAGCCGTGGACAGGTTGTGCAAAGGAAATCCTAGATTTGTTCTAGGTCACATCCAGTATGAAAAAGGACTGGCACTGTGTATCACATGTAAGACCTGGGAGATCCTATAGGTCGGAGTTGTGTACTCGTAATAGCCTGGGATGCTCTTTCGAGGGTTTGTGATAGTGGACCACATATAAGACCTGGGAGATCCGATAGGTTGGGCTGTGTGCCTGTAATAAGTCCTAGGATGCTCTTTCGAGGTGTGGTGGGCTACTACATGTAAGACCTGGGAGATCCGATAGGTTGGGTTGTGTGCCCGTAATAAGTCTTGGATGCTCTTTTGAGGGTTTGTAGTAGAGGTCACATGTAATCAGTCCTGGAGATCTTTTCGGTCGTGCTTAGGCACATAAATGTTCCTAGGATGCTCTTTAGAGTTCTTGTCGGTCGTGCTATGCACATAAACGTTCCTGGGACACTCTTTTAAGGTTTTGTGATAGTCACATGTAATAAGTCCTGGAGATCTGGATAGGATGAAAAAGGCCTCAAATGCTCTTTAGGGTTCTTGCTAGTCAAGAGACTCTTTTAAGGTTTTGTGACGCACGTAATAAGTCCTGAGAATTCCACAGTATGTCTAGTGATGATGAAGACCTGCAGGTGGTGGGCATACATCCAGTATGAAAAAGGACTGGCTCTGTGGAACTTCCTATGACGAGTAGATTCAGAGATTGATTGAGATAGCAGCAGCAGTGACGAGGATGATGATTCACTGATGATGATCCAGAGAAAAAGACTTGTGCTAGCAGACCTATGTCGAGAAATACCATCCTAGTTAAGAGGGAGTGTTGATGTATATGTAACTTCAGAATGTATTTCACCCATGTATTTCATATATGTATTTTGTACTCCTATAGAGATGGTATTATTCATCTATACTGAAGTGTTTGTATTCCTATAGAGATGTTATTATTCCTCTATACGGAAGTGTTGTCATTTATATTGTAAGTGTCGTAACTTATACTTGATGGGTTATTAGACCACCTTGTTGGGGTCGGCCCTGTATAAGTCATGTGGGTCGAAGGGTTATTAGACCACCCTATTAGGGGTCGGCCATGTGGGTCAAAGGGTTATTAGACCACCAAGTGTGGGGTCGGCCTGGATTAAGTTAACCATGGGTTAAGCTAGACATGTAGGCCCCATTAGTTTATTGGGCAAGACAGAACAAGTATAAATAGAGATCGGGAGATCTCTATTTGATCATTCATTCACACACTTCTCTCATTCGAAAAGTGGCGCACTTATGAGGAGGAGGCTTTGCTGCTAGGAGAAGACTATCTCTTGTATTCTGGTTGTATCATTGCTCTATCTATCTCTGAGGAAGTTATTGTTGTTTTTCACCTTTATGGTTTTCCCCAAGTAAACTCTGTGTTTATTGTGTGCTTGCATTTTTGTGTCCATGATTGATATGCTGTAGATTTGTTGTACATGTTGTTCTCTCAGTTAAGATCCTAGATCAGATTGAAGTAAATTCTGAAAATTCAACATCTGGAAGTTTCAAAGGCAAATTTGAGGGGTGAAACTTTGCAGTTTTCAAATTATGAGTATACCAGCTTGATCAGCTCATCAAGGCGCATATTTCTATCCTTTCGGAAGTTTGAAATTCAAAGTTTGAATTTTTAGGGTTTCTCTGACAAACCCTAATCCAGCTCCAGATCCAGTTCCTGCAAATCAAGTGGATTGGGTTAATCCTAGAAGAGAATGGATTGGTCACCTGCATAAGTGAAGAAGTTCCTGTTTCAGAGGGAGATGAGGCTAAGGCCTTACATAAGAATATTAGAAGCAATCTCGATAGGTATGACTCACCCAGGTATGTTTCGAGATTTGTTCATGATTAAGTTTATGGTATGTTTGTCTTCATGTTATTACAGTTAGTACAATCTTGATTAAATTCAGACTTGTCGTATCACCTTAATAAAATTATGAATGCATGATAGAAGATATTCATTGATTAGGGTGTTGACACTTATGATTGTACTAATGCATTATGGTGTTGTATGAGGTTTATGTTGTTCGCTAACATGAAAGGTACACCAAGAAAGACAAATCGTGTTCTAGTTCAAGCACATATGATCATGATGACATGAGGACAAAGATTCATCCATTGTCATGAATCACTTAGAAGATCTATTTGTGAGGTATGTATAACTTGGTTCTATAATGGTTAACCTATGAGATATGCAAGTTACTAGCACAAGTCATTGAAGAGAACAAGAAGACATCATGTGGGTATGTTAGACATAACTAGCTAACATACCAATCCAGGTATGTTTTTCCTATATCAAGTTAGAATCCTACCTTGTGTTAGGATCCCTTATATAAGTATACTTGGTATGTTTGGTTATGTTTATTCTTAAAGTTAGAAATGTAAGTAATCAAGGGTTTGTGCATTTTATGTCTCTTATCTTGACTGATGATTTAACTAACCAGAAGAGTCCTATGATCAAATAAGAATATGCATGAGTAAAAGAAGACTTCCTTGAAACCTTGAATACTAATGTTTATTATCTGTGTTTGAAATGATCATGACTATACATGTTTAAGATTATTGTGTTTTGATAGTATTAAGATTATACTAATGAATGTGTGATTTTGTATGAGACCTCGAGGATAACACAATGATGATACTAATAAGCATGCATAGTGATTAAGGATGGATATAAGTTCAAGGACAGGTAATCGAGGAAGCAAAGATCAAGAGGGAGCACACTCCAGTTGTTCCTGCAAGGAAGCAAAGATCAAGAGGGAGCACACTCCAGTTGTTCCTGCAAGGAAGCAAAGATCAAGAAGGAGCACACTTCAATAGTTTCTGCAAGGATGCAGATATTCAGAGGGAGTTGACCACTTATCACATTAGAATGGAGTTGCAGAAAAGAAACAAAGACTGAGAGGGAGTCAACCCAAAAAATAAACAAAGATAAGTATTTGAATTATCATTCCTTGCATATTTTATTATTTAAATAATATTGTTCAATAATGTATATACTCATGTTCCTAAAATTAGGTTGTGTATTATGCATATTAGAATAGTTGCATTGATGAACATTATACTACTAATATACATGGGTAAGTGGCCTATGGCACTGTACAACATTCCATTGCTACTTATCTAGAATGAAACCTCTTTGCTGACATGTTGGGAGTTGTGCACACTCTTAACAATGTTCTGGTAGAGATTGGAAGGCATCTAGAAAGTTACGGGATATGGATAAATGTTGTATTAAAGCATTGGCTAAGATAATTGCATGATTGTATGACATATTTCTTTATGTGTAAGAATTTGTTCTGAAAACTATGAGATGTTTTTTAATCATGCAATTTAACTTGTTGTGTAGGAAAGATCATATACCATCACCTACAAAAGAAGGACTACAACATTTGTTCAACAAAGTTATCTATTGAAAATATTGAAGATATTGAAGTTCCCAGGATCTAGGAAGAATGCCATGATCGAGGAGTACCAGACGATCATGAAGATGTTTGGGATGCAGTCCCAAGACCTGAAGGGGAGTTTGTAGTGACTTCCAAGAGGATCTATAAGATCAAGCATGCTGCAGGTGATAGCATAGAGACTTTTGCTCCTGTAGCCAGATACACTTCCATTAGATCAGTACTTGCTCTGGCTACAATAATGAAGTGGAAGATACACCAAATGGATTTCAAGACAGCTTTCTTGAATGGTGTAGTTGAAGAAGAAGTGTATGTGGAGTAGCCATTTGGTTCTGAGACACATGATAGGGAGTCATATATGTGCAGAACTTGGTATGGTAGGATAGACGGCTGTCTATCCAGTTTGGGCTTTACCAAGAGTAAAGCGGATTCCAACCTTTAATACAAGGTTGAGGAAGGCAATCCAGTGATACTACTTTTGTATATGGATGACATGTTTATTACAAGTGAAGATAGATTGATTGCCGACATGCAACGGAAGCTTGCTGCCGAGTTCGAGATGAAGAACTTGTGGATGATGCACTATTTTCTAGGTATGGAGGTGTGGCAGAGTGCAGATGGAATCTTCCTTGGATAAGGGAAGTATGCAGTAGAGATCCTGAAGAGGTTCGGGATGATGCACTGAAAGGCCATGGCCACACCTATGGCATCAAAACTGAAGCTTCTGTGTGATGCTTCATCTGAGCCAGTTGATATCACTATGTATCGTCAGATGATTGGGTCCTTTATGTACCTGATGAACATGAGACCAGATATTTGCTTTGCCGTGAACACATTGAGCCAATTCCTGACAAATCCTAGGAGTGTTCACCTGGTTGTTGTAAAGCATATTCTGAGGTACCTGACGGGTACAATTGATTATGGGCTCAAGTATGATACGAATCAAAAGTTTAACCTACAGGGTTATGTTGATTCAGATTGGGCAGGCAGTGCTGCAGATAGGAAGGAGCACTTCTGGGTGCTGCTTTAGTATGGGGTCAGGTGTGATCTCTTGGTTTAGCAGGAAGCAGTCCTGCGTAGCATTGAGTACAGCCGAGGTAAAGTATGTTGTAGCCTATTGTGAGGCAGTATGGCTTCGGAAGCTACTGTCAGAGTTATTTGATCTTCCGTTGGAGACTACTGGTATCTTTTGTGATAACCAGAGTTGTGTACCCGGTGTTCCATGACAGATCGAAGCACATTGAGATCAAATATCACTATATCAGGGATATGGTGCAGAGAGGGGAAGTGAAGCTCCTGTATATTGCGACAGATGAGCAGATTGCAGATGTGTTGACGAAGCCACTAGCCAGAGTGAAGTTCTAGTACTTCAGAGAGAGGCTTGGAGTTCTTCAGATCGACGACACTTTGAGGAAGAAGTGATGGACACATTTGCTGAAGCCATTCCAAGCATGTTGGAAGGAGGATCCTTCACATGGCTATGGATGTAAGCGATGGATGATGAGCATTAGAGCGATGCTCCAGTTATTGCTCTATATTTGTATGCATCATGTTGATGCTGGATATGATCAATTGGATCATTTATGTATTTGTATGCATCATGTTGATGCTGGATATGATCAGTTGGATCATTTATGTATGTATGCTTCATGTTGATGCTGAATATGATCAGTTGGATAATTCATGTATGTATGCATCATGTTGAAGCTAGATATGATGAGTTGGATCATGTGTATGTATCTGTATATGTATCAGGTGGATACATTGTATGATCAGGTGGATCATGTGTGTTGATATGTATCAGGTATGATCAGGTGGATCATGTATTTTTATTTGTATCAGGTAGATACATTGTATGATCAGGTAGATCATGTATGATGATATGTATCAGGAAGATACTATGTATGCATCGGGCAGATGCATTGTATGATCAAGATGATCACAGATGACGAGCTTCAGGATGTTGCTCTAGATGATATGCATCAGGTTGATGGTATGATGATGATCGGGTTGATCATGTGATGATGTACATCAGGATGATGTATGGTGAGTATCAGTTTGATACTCTATGTTCGTGGACAGGTCTTGCAGGTAGCATAGAAAAGACCTTTAAAAACCGGACAGGTAGAGCGGTGTGCTTGTAACATCTTGGGTTGCTCTATCGAGATCCAGACAGGTAGAGCGGTGTGCTCGTAACATCCTGGGATTCCCTGAGTAGGTTTTGCTACAGGTAGCATAGAAAAGACCCTTTAAAAATCAGACAGGTAGAGTGGTGTGCTCGTAACATCCTGGGTTGCTCTATCGAGATCCAGACAGGTAGAGCGGTGTGCTCGTAACATGCTGGGATGCTCTGAGTATGTTTTGCTACAGTTTCGCATAGAAAAGATCCTTTAAAATACGGACAGGTAGAGCAGTGTGCTCGTAACATCCTGGGATGCTCTATCGATATCCAGACAGGTAGAGCGGTTTGCTCGTAACATCCTGGGATGCTCTGAGTAGGTTTTGCGAAAGTTCACATAGAAAAGATCCTTTAAAATCCGGACAGGTAGAGCGGTGTGCTCGTAACAACCTAGGATGCTCTAGCGAGATCCAGACAGGTAGAGCGGTTTGCTCGTAACATCCTGGGATGCTCTAAGTAGGTTTTGTGAAGGTCAACATTTAAAAGAACCTATAGTCTATGCTAGGTTTTGTTGAAGCACGTAATCAGTCCCGTGATCCACAATATGGCCATTGATGATGAAGACCTACAAGTGGTGGGCCTACATCTAGTATGAAAAAGGACTGGCTCTGTAGAAATTCCTATGATGAGTAGATTCAGAGATTGATTTAGATAGTAGCAGTAGTGACGATGATGATGACTCAATGACAATTATCCAGTGACGATGATCCAGAGAAGAAGACTTGTGCTAGAAGACCTGTGTCGAGAAATACCTTCCTAGTTAAGAGGGAGTGTTGATGTATATGTAACTTCGGAATGTATTTCATATATGTATATTGTACTCCTATAGAGATGGTATTATACCTCTATACGGAAGTGTTTGTATTCCTATCGAGATGTTATTATTCCTCTATACGGAAGTGTCGTCATTTATATTGTAAGTGTCGTAACTTATACTTGATGGGTTATTAGACAACCTTGTTGGGGTCGACCCTGTATAAGTCATGTGGGTCAAAGGGTTATTAGACCACCCTATTGGGGGTCGGCCATGTGGGTCAAAGGGTTATTAGACCACCATATTGGGTGTCGGCCCAGTCAGCATTATGTTATGTGGTTAAGTTAAGGCCGACCTAGTAAAGGTTATTAGGCAAGCCAAGTCAAGTATAAATAGAGTGCGGGAGGCACTCTATTTCATCATTCTATTTCTCTCTCACACTCTCGGGAGAGTGGCGCACTTGTGGAGGAGGAGAAGCTGCTACTAGGAGATGTCTGTCTCTTATGCTTAGGTTGTATCATTGCTCTATCTATCTCTGAGGAAGTTACTGGGGTTTTTCACCTTTATGGTTTTCCCCAAGTAAACTCTGTGTCTCTTGTGTGCTTGCATTATTGTGACCATGATAGATATGTTGTAGATATGTTGTACATGTTGTTCTCTCAGTTAAGATCCTAGATTAGATTGAAGTAAATTCTGAAAAATTAACATCCATATCTTCTTAGGTGTATGCCCCATAGGCCTCTTCAACAGCTACAATGCTTCCAATGATGAGCAATGAAAGGAGAACATAAGATATTTGGTCGAATTTAAAAAAAAAAAAAATTGTGTCTAAAATTGAAGAAACGAGTAATGGGTACTTCAACTACTGATCGAAGTGCACAAAAAGCTCAAATCTTAACGAGCATAATAAATTCCAGGGAAACACGACTCTAAAAAACAGTAAAAAATAAATCCTTGACTTCATTTAATTAACCCGCCTCTAAAATCCCACAAAACACACTTGGCCCCATGAAGGAAAATACAAAAAGCAATTCATACCTGTAATTAACCCGCCTCTAAACTTCTACAAAACACACTTGGCCCCATGAAGCACATCACATAAAGCAATTCATACCTGTAATTGGTGTTGCAATTTCATTTTGTTGAAAGAGTTAACATCCCGAGACAATTTTTGGAGAGCAGACCTCGTGTGATTTGACTTGGTTTGAGCAATGGAATAGCCTCAGCCTCCTAGACACGATTTGGATGAAAATTTTGACAAAAGGACTACATGATGTGCATGTTGTACATATGGAGCAGCTGGATGGATGTAATAAATCCTTCGCCACAAATTTCACCAAGCACCTGCTTTGAACTTTAGGATCTAACAATTGCGAGACTCTCCGACCAAGAAGGATATTGGAACACACCTTCTAAATTGTCAAGCATATAGGACATGAACAAACCAATGACACAACAATTTCCTTTACAGTCCATACACAATGGATGATAGTTTGATCAAAATTAAAGTTTGCAAACTAAGGCTATTACGTATTTTTTACTAATCGTTCTTAATGATAAAATTAATCAAATCACACCTTATGATCCAATGGAAGTGTACATTTGAAAATAATTAATATTAAAAAAATCAACAAATCTTTTTTTTTTAACTTTAGCTATTTATATAGTCATTTTATGCTGCCTTACAAATTATTAGAGTAAGGCGGAACATATAGTCTCTAGGCAGGGACTAAAAATAATGGTTTAGGTTTATAAAAATGTTAAATTTTATATATGTAAAGGTTTACTTAAATTTAGAAATATGTGAAAAGATGTTAAATTTATATATGTAAGGGTGTAAATTTACAAAGATGTTCAAAGCTAAATATGGGTGTCTCATCTTTGTCATTTTTTAAATTAGAATATTTTCTTTTAAATGTGTAAGAACTTCTCTCTTTCTGTTTTTGGACATAAGAACAATGTTTTGTATATAATCAATTTTATTTTTATTTTTATTATCAATGTTTAACTTAAACGGATAAGTGAAAACTTCAACTGGAAGATTTGGAAGATCTACCTCTCTGATATCGATCAAGTGACATTTCTTTAAATATTTTTAATTCCTTAGTCTTCATTAATCAAAATAATATTATTAATCTATAAGAAATGCTCGCTCTCCAATTTTAATAATTAAAAAAAATCTTAACAAAATCTATAATTTTTAACAAATCCTTATAAAACTATGTGAAATTTGTAATACAAGATGTACGATAACTATAAAGTCAGCACTATTTGAACATTTTTCCAAAGAAAATATAACTTACTATTAATATTAGGAAATAGTGAATAGGTCCATACAATCCAAACTAACCGACGAAAACATCTCGGCACATAAACATAGGTCCAATATAATATCCAATAGGGCAATCCACAACATAGTAGTCCCAACTAGTCTAGTAGAAAAACATAACAGAGATACATATATGTCTGAAAACATAAACGATAGACGCAACAAGGACCTAAAGGCAAGCCCACCAGAACACCAAATCGATAAACAAGTGACCAAAACAGATATATGGCCACCCCCAGAATGTCTCAAACCAAAAAATAAGGTGGAAACCACCTCACGAACCAAAAACCCAAAAAGCTGTTGGATGGACAGAGCACTAAACACTTGCAAATAAAATAAATGCCGCATGTAATATAAAGTAAAAGCCGCATGAATATAAAGTAGAATCCAACCGGAAAAAAGAACATGACCATCAAAAAATTAAGCCCAGTGCAAATCCATAGAACCACAGGTAAAATACTGATCTTCCCACCACTCTTCCCAAACAATAATCCCTTTCGGAGATGATAAAGCCAACTTTGAGAGGATGTCAGCCTCCGAGTTGCACTCCCGGAAAATATGTGAAAAGTGGATGTGCTTGAATGCATTAATAGACAGCCAAACCACATCCATCCAATAAGTAAGAAGCATCACATTGAGTGGAGAAATATCATTAGCCCATGAAATGATGGATAAAGAGTCACCCAGCACCAAGAGTGACGAAACCAATTTGAAACGGGCGAAGTATAACAAAAGCCAAAGAGCACAGAGTTCACTGTGAGTGTTGGAGCCAATACCCAAATTCAGTCAAATGCAAAAATGACAGGAGGTGGAAAGGAACAAGATTGGCCCCACAAACACTAGACCCCATAACTGCTGCTCCGTTGAAAAAACCACATGGATAAACTAAAACCGGAGGGGCCAAACGATGACAAGAACGAACCAATGTACGATCAGCGTTTCCAAATAGAAAATCAAACTCTTTATAAGCCACAACAGACCTACCACAAGTCAGCTCCAGATTTGGTATAGTGCCCTCAAAAATCCGACGATTATGGGCCTTCCAAACTTCCCAACTCATAAAACAAGGGAGCTCGACCCAGGAATTAGAACCACTAAGCCACATACCCAGACTATCCACAAGAGTGTTGGACCGCCAATCCACATTTAGGCCAACAGAAACACAAATTAAGTTCCAGAGATCTTGCACGAAACTACATTTAGAAAAAAGGTGGTCCACCGATTCTTCTTGTGTACAACACAAAGAGCACCAACTAGGTCTGACAACCCCTCTATGACAGATATTATCCCGTGTAAGAATCTGATTACTCATAGCAAGCCATATGAAACATTTGACTTTGAGTGGAAGGCCAAGTTTCCAAATAGCATGATGCCACCACTGCACCTGTGGATTGTAATTAGCAAATAACGATTCATATGCAAGCTTGGCATAAATTGAGCCATGAGCCACATCCCATGACCAAACCAGCTTGTTAGGAATCTCAGACAGCTAAATATTAGCGCGACATAGATCTCTGATGTAACCATTCCACTCGGCACCCAGGCTACCAATAAGCCCCAATTGTTGTGCTGAAATCCAGGAAGAACATCTTCCCACCTCCATCATTGGGACAGTCGCATGTGAAAGAGTGTGCAATCCATTAGCTCTCAGAAAAGAAATAAGCACTGGAGATAACTTATAAGAGGAGGACCCCCCCATAATGGGATCGACCCCCAAACGGATCCCCCGACCATTCCTAGGAAGCCAAGTAAGCCAACAAGAAATAATTGAGAAAGAACCAAGAAGCCCATTCCAAATATTTGAAACCCCAATAGAACTGGGTTGCCCCCTACGAAACCATTCAACCACCGAAGATGATTTCAAATATTTAGCCCGTATAATCAAACTCCAAACAGAATCAACAAATAGAGTCTGCCATAAACTCTTGGCATGAAGAGCCGAGACAAACAATTCCATATTTGTCACATCCCAACCGCCCAACTCCCAGGGATTAGCCAGTGAACACCAACTAATTAAGTGGAACTTTCCTTTTCTGCACATATAAACACATAACTGTAACGAAAGGTGGAGTTTTTTTTCATAATAAAAGGTAGACTACCTTTTCTATTTCAACGAGTTAATGAATTACATTTAAATAAATTATATTTATTTAATTTTTTGATATCTAATCTAAGATATGTTTTTTCAGACATACAAAAATTTAAAGAAATGTTTATATCTTATAAATTTAATTCCAAAGTATAAGGAATTTATCTATTATGCTCGAGCATGCACCTATTTTTAGTAGTTATTTAGTCATAAGTTAGAATACGGTTAGAACAATTAAAATTCGAATGTTAAAAAAACTATATCCTTTTTTATGGTTAATATATGTATATTTACTATATCTTTTTTTATGGTTAATATATGTATATTTACTGAAATAATGAATAGGGTGGTGGAGGAAATATTTATGCATACTATAAGAAACAAGTAAATTTGTTGTACTGCTTGTTTGTAATACATAGAAGTACTACATAGTAATTGCATATATGTACGTAAGGCATTTATGCCCTAGTGAACAATTTGGTTCATGTTTTATATTAATAAAATATGCACTATGAATTTTTTTCCCGTAAAAGAAAAAAAAAGGTTAGAATATGGTTACTGCATTTATGTGTTATTAATAATGGAATACATAAGTAAAACAAGACATTTTATAAATAAATAAAATTAAAATATTAATTAAGTCTAAGTCAAGTGATTGGAGGAATGATTTTTATCTTTCCTTGTGGAAGTTTATTAGTCCCTATCGTAGGCAGAGACTATATGTTCTATCTTTTCCTATTAGTTGAACATCAATCCATTGAAAAACATTATATTTACCAAAGTGAACAAAGATAATATGATTTTCCAATTTGTTTTATTACTTATTTTCTAAATTTCTATTGGATAATACCTATCGATGGGGCATTTTTTATCATTATTCCGGATTAGTTAAAAATTTTATATAAAAAAAATACACTACATTGTATTACATACCAATTACATGTAAATATTTCAATGATTTGCATTGGTTTGCCATTTGTAGTAAACATTTAAAACCAATCTTACATGTGATTAATGTGACATCTGATTCTTACCTGTCATTGAGTTTTTTTAGACACCAAATTATCTCATAGGTTTTCATAGGTTTACGTGTAGGCAGGGTAGCCTACAACACTTTTGAATGGTGCCTGCCACGCTCCTTCAATGGAGTTCTGGAATCTTCATACAGTGCACCTGTCGAGGCTTCGTGACAAGGCTCTGAGTTCCCCTCAACTGAAAAAAAAAAATGGCAAAAATAAGATGGCATTTAGTCGTGCTCTATTTAGATTTTGTATGTCCATGGAAGTTTCAATCTTTTTATTTGTGCCTGCTGTTAAAATCAAGGTTTTATGTAGATTTAATGTTTGTAATTTGTTTTTTTTGTGTGTTTTCTTCTCCTGATTATTTGGCAAGTCTGGAAGTGCTGGAATGGAGTCATTTTCTTGGCAAGTGGCTTGGTTGACGCTTCGTTTGTTTACAGAATCCGGTAAGATGCATCCTCTAGCACCTAAAGCTTTAAACACTTTTATCAACATCCAAGAGGTGTGGCCTTGTGACTTCTTTGACGGGGCATCAAATCGTGCTTTATGCGGTGGAGGTATGATATTGTGGCTTTATGAAGATCATTTCTTCCAACTTTGTCTCGGTATTGGTTGTTGTTCAAATACGAGAGCATAAGTGTTCACTCTCTGGAGGCTCTTAACCTTTGCAGAAGGTAACCAGGTGCATCATATCTTTTTTTATGGAGACTCCAAGGTGGTTACTGACGGGCTGAATGGACTCTCTACCCTCTACACTCCCCTTTTGTCTCACTGGTGCTCTCGGGTTCTCATTATTTCTTAGAGTTTTTCCAGTTTTCAGATATGTCACATCATTTATCAGAGCCTAGAGGCAATTGTCTCGACAAAAAACTAAAGCACGTTAGGATGTGGAGAAAGGTTTGAATGTCATAATAGTGGCGACGTTTGCTACGGTTTTGATAGGTTTTGTGGTTGCAACGGCCATTGCTTCCCCTCCTATTGCAGCTTATCTAGCGGCCATGGTTCCAATCGCCATATGAAGATGCCATACAGGGGTGGGGGGTGGAGCAGTCCATAAAAAATTTTGATGGTTAGTTGCTTTATTACTTTTAATTCATCATTCACACAAACAACACCTGCTCCTTCGCCTTCGGATTCATCATCAATAGAAACTCCTACACCTTCGCCTTCGGATTCATCATCGACAAAAACGTCTTCGCCTTTGCCCCTCCCCCAAAATGGTATGCATAGTGAACAACCTTCACAATCTGCTTCTTTTCCTTTCATTTACAGCTATTTTTATTTTGGGGATCGCATTGCATGAACAACACTGACATGTTTGACGTTGTGCAGATAAATCGTCATCCTCATGATAGCATCAAGTACTAGCTACAATCATTCCCTTGGCAGTGATGATATTTATGGCGTTACTGGCTTAATCTTGTTCATACACTTTCTATTTCAACAACTGAATGTGAATGTTGACCACTTTCCATTTCAACAACTGAATGTGAATGTTGACCAGCAGAAGAATATAATTCAAGCCTCTATATTGTTGGTTGCAGTTGGCATGGACACCACAACAAGTAGTGTCCTGTGGAAGTCTACATCAATACAATATCACACTATCAATTAAAATCCTCTTTCAAGTGAACCTCATTTGCTAATTTTGCATAAATGGCAACGACATTTCTATGTAAGTACCCGTCAAGGCTAATTTTATTTACAATAGCAGCCAATCGCTCCATTGTTCTTCATATGCTTATTAAATGAAATTTGGATCCATAAAACCGTACTAGATTAGAGGCAAGTTTTTATGATTATGGTTTTAGAATGGCTTGGTTTTTATGATTATGGTTCAGAATGGCTTGCAAACTCATGTCATGCTTATTTTGCTTATTTTTACAATATATATACTTTTTACTATAATACTTGGTTGAATTGTTCCAAAACAGAGCTATATTCAATCAATGACACACATATATATGTGCCCAAGCTTGATAATACCAATTCCCAGGCTTGAAAATACCTTATGAAAGCACTTACCAGAATTCAGTATGAAGCTGCAACTTGATCTATTGAGAAAGACTGAAAATTCAGTAGGTAGCTCAAATTGGCTGATTATTTAATATACCATCAGACTCAATACATAATTTCTTTATTCAAATTTATTTTCCAGCGAGAAATGGTCCTAAATGTCGTGTATTTTATGGCATAATAAATAAGATCAAGGGTATTTTTAATAACGTCTTAAATAAAAAATGGCAGGTTATAGCTCATTCAAACAAAATTTGACGTTTTATAATAGTCTCACTTGACAGAGTCAGTGTCGAGCTGGAGTTAAATTTTGACTAGATTTTTCTGGAATCAATATATTGAGCAACATGGACTTGTTTTGTTCAGATTTCTTTTTTTTTTAATTTATATATAAGGTTATTTGTACAGAGTTACAAAGTCTGGTTCAGATTTCTTTTTTTTTAATTTATATACAAGGTTATCTGTACAGAGTCCAGAGAGCACCATATATATTTGTTAGGATAAACAGTTTGAAAATAAGGACTACACCAGTCCATCATAACTGAGTATTCACATAATATGTCCAAAACATAGTAGCATAAAACATACTTGTTTTCGTATTCATAACGGCAAGCCAAATAGACACAAAGCATATAATTAAACCGTGGGCATGCTGAAGCTGGATATCATGGCTTCTGTGTTGCTTGGCTCCTGCTAGTAGAGGTATCTCGTCGTCTATGTAAATAGGAAGCTAAATTGAGGCTAATTTAAAACACAACTTGAAAATCTCAGTCATAAATGAAGCTAGGAGAAATCAATTTTACCTCATCTACAAGACAAACACAAATTTAACCAAGACAAACATAGAAATCTACATTTCATGTCTGATTATTGTACACTTATTATTACATATCAATATTGCCATCACATCTCTTAAATATAGAAACAGATTTTTCGACATAAAAAAGACAATAAGCATTTTTAATTTTCTAGATTTATGCTTAAATTATATTTACCCTTGGGATCATGGCAAGTTGGTATATTTATATCAAGTAAAAGCTATCCAAAAATATATAAACTCTAGATTGCGTATTATTCAAATCTCAGAGTGTTTCACTTGTAGTATGCTCCTCTAGTGCTTCCAAATCGTCTTTAAAGCTTTGTGGAATGGTTTTTATATTATCTTTCTTGCCAAAATCCTCTTTCCATTATTTTGGATGGATGCCTCCTCATATCATTGCTTTTCATATTCTTCAAAGGCCGTGACATACTGAGAATAGACATTGGTGAGCCATGTTATTACTATGTAAGTGTCATTTAAAAATTCTCCTTTCCCATGTGTAACAAGTACCTCTTTCATAGATTCCCAAATATGCCTTTCAACCATTGTTGTGACATCTGTGGATACAAAAAAGGATGACGCATTGACCAATCGTTAGAAACCAAAGTGGAAGAATAATTGGTGCCAATACATAAGGTTGAGCAATTTCCCCTCATAGTTGATTCATTTTTTCGAATCAAGTAACCATGTCTTTTCCATCGAGAGCATATGGCTTCAGTGGTAAATTCTCAAACGTAATATAGTATTCATCTATGTTGCTTTTCCATTTAGGCTTGCAAGGTAATTCGTTGTCTCAAGTTTGTAGTTGTTTAAATATTGTGTACTTGGTTTAAATGGGGGTTAATCTATATACCAATATTTGGATTGCATACATAGCATAAGCATGAGGCTAGTGGTCTCATTTTTTGTTTGTATGTATTAATAATTACCTAAAAACTTGTTTTTTCCCTTAAATAACACATTAGTGATGGTAGAAACTATATGCATATGATAAAAAATCCCATTTTTCTATTTATTAAATATGTTTGGATTTTGTGTAATAATATGCTATAGAGATATAGTTTCTCTCCTTTATGCTTGAACAATCACCATGTCTCAATTTCACCTCGATTAAATCACTACATGCATCTTAACTTTTATCAGAACATTAATTCGTGTTACTCAATTTGTTGGTTTATGAATCATTGGAACCATTGATTGAGGGCAAGATCCCTAACTTGATTTTCCCTAATTGAATAGATGGACTACTTATTTGTATGCTTGGGACAAGATCATGTGTTTGGTTTCTTACATAATACTTCAAGTAAATAAAATTGTCATGGTTGATGTTCCCTAATTAAATAGACGGGTTTTACAGCACAAGCTTCCCTGCCTGTGCATTCCTGTGCCTTTCGGTGCGCCATCCGGCCACCGTTCAACCTGCATTTTTTTCTTCTTCGATGTGACTCAAGCATCGCGTTGTTCCAAGCCCGACCTGTAGGGATTCAACCTACTACCATTAATCAACTTTGGGAGCATCGCTCCGTCCAACTGCTGCAATTGTACTGCGCCTCCTGAAGTGATGCTACTGATGCGATATGGACCAAACCAATGCATCTGCAATTTTCCTGGGTGTTTCATAAACTTACTGTCATACAACAACACCAAGTCACCTTGCTGAAAATGTTTTTTTTTATGTGTCGATCATGCCGATCCTTCTGGCGATCCTTCTCCACACTTTGGTGGAATCCTGCAATAAAGCGATCTTCTTCCATTTACACTAACTGCGCTAGACGTTCTTCCAATGCCACTGCAGTGTCCATACCTGTTGTTGCCGCTATGCGCAGACTCGGAGCGATGTACTCCATTGGCATAATCGCTTCTTGTCCATACACCAGCTTGAATGGTGTCTGTCCTGTCAACCTTTTACATGTGGTGCGATATGCCCACAATACTGCTGGGATTTTCAGATCCCAATCATCGCAGTTCGCATTGCACACCTTTGTCAGCGCATGTTCCAATATTTTGTTGAAAGCTTCCACTATGCCATTGGCCTGCGAATGATACGACGTGCTCTTCTGGTGTTGTATCTGCAGTTCCTCCGTCAATGCGCTAATGGTGCGATTGAGAAAGTGGCTGCCTTGATCACTCAACAATATCTTGGGGCAGCCGAATCGAGTAACAATGTTGTCGAACAAAAACCGCGCGGTTGTGGCTGCAGAACAATCAACAACTGATGGAGCTTCCGCCCATATTGTCAAATAATCTGTCGCTGTGATGATGTATCTTGCACCAGTGCGCTTCCCAGGTGGGTTGATTGGGCCCACAAAATCCACTGCCCATTTTTCAAATGGCTGCAGTGTTAGTTGAGGCATCAGCGGCATCTCATCCCTCCTGGATGGCTTCCCAGTCCGCTAACAAACGTCGCAGGACCGCGCATAGTCTGTTGCATCATTGTATAGCGTGGGCCACCAAATCCCTGCACGAAGCACCTTCCTGGCAGTCGCACGACCTTCATAGTGCCCCCCAGCTACACCTACATGCGCTTCTGCCAAGATCTGCCCCTGCTCATGAGGCAAAACACAACGCCGCAATATTTCATCCTAGCCCAACTTGTATAATTCTCCAGCAATCAACTGGAAATCTGTAGCCTTAACCACCAACTGCTTCTTCTGGGCGGTCGTGAATGCGTTTGGTGCGGTACCCGTCATCAGAAACTGAATGATGTCTTCAAAGTAGCCATCAGCGATTTCAACCTTAAGAAGTTGCGCATCAGGCAACCCATCTTCAATGTTAGTTGGCTCCTCGCTTGTGTCAATCCGCGACCAATGATCAGGGCCAGCATTCAACCACCCTGGCTTCACAACCACTTCAAAATTGAACTCCTAAAAAAGAAGTAGCCATCGACATATCTTCCCCCCCTAACACAAGCTTATTGACCAGGTATTTCAATGTAGAGTGGTCAGTGAACATCTTAAAGTGTCCTCCTAATAAGTAATATCGAAACTTCTGCAGCGCATACACCATCGCCAGGCCTTCCCTCTCCGTAGTGGTATAGTTTCTTTTTGCTGACGACAGCTTCCGACTTGCAAAAGCAATGGGGTGATCTTGATCCCCCTCTCCCAGCTGGGCAAGCACCACTCCCAGTGCGATCGATGATGCATCGACGTGGACATGAAATTCCTTACTCCAGTCCGGAAATACCAGTATTGGCACCGAAGCCATCTTAGCCTTTAGCGTCTCAAAACTATCTTGACATTCAGGGCTCCACTGAAATATCGCATCTTTCTTCAATAGCTTCTCCATAGGGACGGTGATCGCTGCATAACCTCTAATGAACTTTCGATAATACCCGGTATATCCCAATGTCACTCGCAGCTGCTTGACATTAGTCGACGGGGTTAAGCTCAGAATGAGCACAATCTTAGCTGGATCAACTAACAATACTTGCTTGCACACGATGTGACCCAGTAGTATGCCAAATGGTGCACAAAAGATACACTTCTTCAAGTTCAGCGATATATGATGTTGTCAACAGCTCTCTAACATCAATCTCATGTTTGTCAGATGATTGCGGACCAAACCATAGACCGTCTAGTCGTCCATGTACACCTATAAAAATTTATGAATGAAATCCTTGAATGCAGCAACAACGACTTGCGAGAATATCGCAGGTGCATTCTTCAACCCAAACGACATTATTGTGTACTGAAAACAGCCCCATTCTGTCACAAAAGTCATCTTGTGGCGATCTTCCTTCGCAATGCGGATCTGATGATAGCCCAAAAACCCGTCCGTGAAGGAATACATCTCCTGGCCACCCACACCTTCGAGTACCTCATCAGTAAATGGTGTCGGAAAGGGATCATGCAAGAAGGCGTCATTCAACTTCCGTAGATCGACACAAATGCGCACCTCGCCAGTCTTCTTGTCCTGCACCACCATAGGACTAATCCATTCTGACTCTTCAACCGGTTCAATGATACCAGCATCCAACATGCGATGAAGTTCTATCTTGACCCTCTCCTTATGGCATGGATTCAACCGGTAGGGTCGCTTCCTAATTGGTTTAGCGTATGGTTTTAAGGGGATCTTCATCTCCCCTAAATCGCCCAAAATCCCTTTCATCTCAGAAAACTTCATGGGAAATAGGTCTTGAAATTTGTGCAACAAGTCAGTGAGCTTTCCCATCATCTCATCATCCCAATAATCTCCAACATTCGCGAACTTGGGAGTGGTCTCCGTCCCAATATTAATCTTACAAAGCTTCAATGGCTGGCTGATCAGATCACTTGGCGCATCAGGGGCTACCACATCGTGACTCCCTTCAGATTCTGGAATATTGACATTCCGCGAATCATCACCATCTTCGGACCCACCAGTGATATTATAACATTCCATCATGGATTGCATCTGATAGTGCGTATGCGGATCTGCAAGATATGCCGCTAGAACAACCTTCAGAATCACATCGCGAATGATCTACAGAGCGTTATGGACATCCAGGTTGGGATCGGAAAAACTAAATGTATGAGTAAAGCAAACTGTCAACTCCAACCAAGTAGTGATTTCTCCCCGCAATTTTGCTGCAGTATACCATGATCACGGCATTTCGTCCAAAGTATGGATAAATGCATGGACCCACTCATCTCTTGGTCGTGATGCCCATAATGTCTAACACTCCATCAAATGACTTCCAAGGTTATGCCGACCATCATATTTCCCTGTATGGTAAACCTCGGTATCACCGAAGCGAACTGTCATCAATCTCCTGCATTGTGGCCATCCATCGATTGATTTCTTATGTGTCGCCCACCAGCATGCTGGAGTAGCCTTCAATGCTTCCTTCAATGCCAGCAGTCGCTGTTGTTCGGAAACTCTTTCCTTGAAATCTGCTAGAAAGTCAAACAAACCAGGAATCCCTTCGTATACTGGTAGTGTAACCGTTTTAGTTGCAACGCGGCATAACGATTGCGTGACTAACCCACACTTGCGGAGCGACTCCTCATGCAAGCGGTTCTGCCAATGTTCTAACGCGCCATCAGAGTCAGAAGACGCAGAACTATCACTGCGCCATCCCAGCTCACCGTTGGCAGTCAGATGAATATAATCTTTGGAAATATTGAATGCATGGTCCCATCCACTGGGATCTTCATCCTTCACTGGCTCAATGTATCTGCTGCCTTCAGCCGGATCCAACGAAGCTATGACTCTGAGATCGCGGTTTTCGAAAGTCATCATCCACCGCTTAAAGTTAATTACCGCTCCACTGTCGTTAGCCCATCCAATCCCCAGCAACGCGGGATAAGAGCTTCCTCCTTCAACCACTTCGATGACGTCAAATTCAACATAAGTCTTCATGCCCTCAATGTCCACCACCAGACGTGGAACTCTCCCAATCGATGTCACCTTAGCATGATTATCTAACCGGAGCTATACAGGGGACCAGCACAATGGGGGGGTCCCCATTTTCTGCCATGCCTACTTGGTTAAGGTGTTGACATCCGAACCAAGATCCAGAATAACTGACTCAACATCATAGTCCCCAATTTGTATGTTCATGCGCATATCCTTACCGGTCTTCCGTCATTGTAAGGAGTTTACCGTGGATTCTTGCCATCCCCTGGTTGGTCATTGCAACAACCCCTCGATCTCAGCTAGAGCAGCAGGATCCCTTGCCCACAATAAGAAGCTCTCAAAAAATTTCTACAAAGTTCCAGATGACGCCGATGGACCTGCCTCTGAAGTAGCATAAAAAACAGGCGGCATGTCACAGATAATAGCTTTACCGCGATCCTGGTCCATTGCACGACGTGCCTGAAAGAATGTATCACGCTCGGACTCAATATCAAATGACACCTTCTTTTGCACTGCCAACCGAATGAGCGGTTGTGAGCTATCCCCTCTGGTCGTTGCACCTCCACGAGTGATCAATGCGACAGCCACATCTTATGGCCTTGGCTCCGCATAAATTGTTGCAACACTCGCACCCTGATTCTGGTTCAACGATGGATTCCCTGGTTGGTTCACATTTGGATTGGCATTCTGGTTCGGGTGTTGATTCTGGTTTTGCGCCGGTTGTTGCACATGATTCCGTACCAGCTGTTGCACCTGATTCTGATTCTGCAACTGTGGAACGTTTCCTTCCTGCCATCGCGCAATCAATTGTGGGAATTTCTCCACTGTATGATCTGTAACAAAGCAAAATGTACATTGTTTCTGCAATAGTGGGCAATCTCGTTGATAGTGTCCCCATACCACGCAGTGATAACACTGAACAGGCCCGCGACCTCCTCATCCTCCTCCACGACCAAATCCTCCGCCGCGTCCACCCTGGAATCCTCCACGGAATCTGCCCTGCTGTTGGTACTGCAGTTGACTAAACTGTTGCTGCATAGGAGTTGGTTGCATGCCCTGCCCTTGTTGTGCATACTGCAGTTGTTGAACGTACTGTGGCTGCTGTGGAGCCATTTGCATCGAAGCATATTGCGGCATAAACTACTGTGGTTGTTGTTGCGGTACAAATTGTACCTGCGGTTGAGGCAGCGACTAGGATGCCTGCAGTTGTTGTACGGCATGCTGGTCATCCTTTACATAGAATGCATCGTACGTTCTCTCATGAAGCAACCCATATGCCCGGCAATCTTTGTCGTCATGTCCCACAAATTTACAGAATGTACAATACAGATTCGTCGATTTTGTGACCATCTTCTACATGTATGGGCATTCCTCGTGGCGGTGCCCATATACCTGACAAACGTGACACCACGGCATGCCACCGCCATTCAACGGATTCGGTGCTCGTGAAACCAGATAATTGCGGAAGTCTAGGCAATTATCCTTAGTATTCCCTTCTCCTCGACATCGCGTACACCATACTTCTTCATGCTCCTTTCCCTTCTTAAGATCTTGCATCTGTATGGTCAGGTTAGCTAGCTGTGTCTGAATCTATGACATCCCGGCTACGTTTTCACCAATTGGCGAGGCTTCCAATCGCATTGCAATCTCCATAGCTTCACTGGGCGTTGTAATGTTCTGTTGCATCAGCGGTAGTCGAATGTGCGAAAGCAGTGCCGTGATGAACCATTCTTTATGTTGGACAGTGCTCATATCAAAACTAACCCTTTCCATCAGCGTCTTGAATCGTTGATCAAAGTCCCATACCGTTTCATTGGGATACTGCTTTATCTCTTTCAGTTCTATAATATACTATGCTTCAGACTTGGGTTTTTTGAATTCTGCGATCAATCCGTTCCTGATATCATCCAGCGTCTTCTCCGGAGCTCCTATAGGGACTAGAACAAACTTCATAAACCAGTCTAATGCACGACCTCGCAGAGTTGTCGCTGGTTGTCCTTTCTTAGCATTATCATCGGTGATCTATTTTATGGTCCATACTGCTTCACATAAAAACCAGTATTATTCAGGGTTATCTGTCCCATTTCCGTGGAACAGTGGCAACTTCGCATCCTCGCCCGCCATTCTGGGATTCCTTCCTCCAGTTGCTGAACTATTAGTAACTAACTTCTGTTGACTTGATGAGCACGGTGGTGTTGTAGTTGTATTTCTTACTGGCCAAGAGATAGTGAGCGGAGGTGTGGGTATGCTGCCGCTGGGGTTTGGTCCTGCCTCTATCCTGGGCATAGCCTAGTTGTCATTTTCCGAACTGTGAGGTCGCTTCGTCCCGTGTGGTCTTCCTTCACGGCCTTGTGTTTTGATCACAGCAGGACCTTCTCCTATCCTCTGCCTCTTCTCTTGTCGAAACCTTGCTCCTCTCCTTGTAAGACCACTCTCTTCCTCGGCTTCACTCACAGTTTCATCATGACCTGCACCCATCTACCCCTTATCATTCCATGTACTGCCCCCCTGCTATCGCGATACCCACGGCCTTCGCCCACCAGGTTGTTTACTGATCTAGATGCATCTTCAATATACCCTTCTCACAAATAATCATTTTAATGTATAGTTGAAGCGACAACAGAAACCTTCCCTGGGGTCCACGGAAGAAGTATCTTTCAGCTTCACTATAATACTTTTGGGTATCTACCGCAAATTCAGTGATATAGCCTTCCTATATGCTATTGAGCCAAACTTTGATAGCCCTCGACGCCTTGTTGTCAACTTCCTGCAGCTCGTGGATCAACTCTGGGGTCCAGGTCGTCGGCTCACCACCTTGGAAGTTCCTCTTCTGAAAAGTCAACGTTGCCAACCACTCATACAAGATGACTGAAAATTCGCAGAAAAAATATTCGTGCGGACTGTCGTGAATATACCTTTCCACCCACTGATCTACTGTCAGTCGAGTGTTCCGACTTTCTTCTTCAGCGAATTCCTGCAACTTCTGATCAAACCAGCTTTGTATCTCCAGTTGCGTCGGATTCCACAACATATCCTCCTTTCACTTCGCACACGGTCCCGGAAACGGAACCATTTGTTGACTCAAACCCAGTCGACAGGAGTTCCACTCACTGTCGACATCCAACCCACCGCGATCTCCCTGAGCACCGGCCCAGACAGGTTTTACCCCGTCCAGCAACACCTGCGGAGTAGATGAGGTCTCACCCGAGATGTTCAAGGGAGAGTCGATGGAACCATGTTTCCGTCGAATGAAGGAGGATGTTTGTGGCTCAATCACTTAAACTTATTGCGACATTTCAGAAGTAGATCTATGCAATTAACTTCGACATCATTTATATTCATAGCATCATTCGACAAAAGTATTCATCACAGCAAATACAATAGTAAAGCATTAATTGCAGCAAGAAAACATAGCATCATTCATATATTGCAACATGCATTACCATAAGAGAACAGAAGATACACAGGGATTTCGCGAAACAACTTTGTCATATCATATTAACTCCGCAAAATCCAGATACAATATCTCCGCAAAACACAAATCTCGCAGATAACTCTTGATCTCAAATTATAGACATATATCTCCCAAATCGGATTCTCCAACACATACAACTCTATGACTTTATATAGGCTTCCGCCTTTACATTGCTTGTCCATTTGCTAACAATTTCCTAACCGACGCTTTGAGCAAATGACCCAAAATCTAACTGACATGGTCCTAATGACCCAAAAACCCACATACCGCGGTATATTCAACCCAAAAATACATAAAATATTCTCCTTTGCGCCCAGCTTTCCGCCTTCCGTGATACCTTCTGACTTGTCGCAGCAGCTGCAATGCGGCAATGCTAACTTACCAAACCGCCTGCCAGCAACAAGATCATGTGTTTGGTTTCTTACATAATACTTCAAGTAAATAAAATTGTCATGGTTGATGTTTCATGTTATTTTAATTATATGATTATAATAAAAAATATACTATGGTTCTAAGTATGATAATTGTATGAGAATAGATGTTTTACATTTTCCATGTTATCTTACTTATGGCCCAAATATCTTGGTTCTCCACACATGTTTATCTTGTCGTCCTTTTGGAGATTTTCATTTGTATGAGAAAATAAACTAAAATCATTTGAAAATGGAAGAATATTAGTGGAAAAATAGAAGTGGTTATCCCAAAGAAAATGCCACTCTCTTAAAATAACCATACCTAGGCATTTAATGCAAGAAATAATCCTAAAAGAACAATCTAAGGTTGACACCATGATAGTTTTTTTTTAACAGAATGCATTGTTTAAGCAATGTCATAAACATCGACAAGAAATTTCTAGAATTGATGGGATGCCTCTTAAGTGATGTCTCCAATGCTGATGCAAAGCCGCTAGTACAACATGTGCATCATGTTTACATTCCTAATGGCACAACTTTTGAATCGAAGGTTGCCACACCATATTATTATTATTATTCCTTTATAAACGCAATGAATCACGTAATAGTCATCATAAATGTTGAATAGAAAGTCCTGGTTTGTCGCTCAAGCAATATCTTTAATGTCAATTCGATGTTGCTAGTACAACATACACATCGATTTACGTTGCTTAAGAGACGACATTTGAATTTTGTATTTTTTTATTTTGTTTTGGCCTAGATTTGAATATGCAACTACCCATTGATTACATGAAGCACTGTCTAGGTTGAGAGAGTATCATCATATTTTCCTTTGCGTTGTATATTCGACACTCCGTTATGTTATTTTCATATAAAAATTTCGATGTGTATTCGATAAGAGGAAAATCGATATTAACTATTTAATTGACATTAAAAACCTCAAATGAGCATTGAATCTGGACTCTAAATGTAATGAACATTGAATTTGGACTCTAAATGTAGTAATATTATCATCTATGAATGAGAAAAAAAACAAATCACAACTCTAAGAAAGAAAACCAATTTCAAAATCATGGGTTTATCCAGAAAGAATTGGTGATAAAATCAAACCAATTTCAAAATCATGGGTTTATCTAGAAAGAATTGGTGATAAAATCCAAGGCTAAATCTCCAAGACAATGTTCCAACATAAGGATATTAGAATTTTCTATGCCCCTTCTCTAATATTTGAACCTAATTTATACCATAAAAAGTTGTTTAAGTTTGTTGGCTATAAGAATCAAAGTTGTACTTGTGGATAAAACATATAAATCTTACTTAGGAGTATGCAATTAATGTTCATTTATTATTTTTGTACATTTTAGAATATATTGACACATTTCTTGAATAATAAGAGTGGGTACCCATGTGTTTATTGAAGGAAACACATGGGTACGAGTCAAAAAACAATTTGACATATGTTTCATGTGGAGCAAAGATAGGGAATGGATGATATCTTTCCCAACAAGGTATCAATGGTCATCGATGACGAAATAATGGTATAACATATGGTGACTATTTACAAATGCATTGATTATGTTTTGCTAGTGTGTTGATATGGAAATGCATCTATATGGGAGTGAGTTATAAGTTTAAAAAAAAAAAACCTATATTATCTAAGAAACTAGGTAAATACTATTTGGTGCATTTTAAATAAGAAATCATTGATGCGCTTTTATATAAAACTCTTTCTATAGTCCAAGGATTCTCATATAATTGATAGACATATTTAGAGCTTTGTCCTAAAATTAATATAATTTCTTGTTTGCCAAATGCCCCAACAATAAAAACTCTCTAAGTGATTTAGATACATACATATTAAATAAAATTTAAATCTTAAAAAAGTGTTCATTATGATAAAAACTCTATGAGTGATTTACATACATACATATTAAATAAAATTTAAATCTTAAAAAGTTGTTCATTAATTCCAACAACGTTATTTTAAATCTAACCATGCGTTGATACCTTCTCCAAAAAGTTTTCAATGATTTGAACCACTTGATGATTAAACCAAACAATGTGGTGATACCTTTCTTTAAAAGAATATGTTCATTGAATTCAAACACTTTTCTTTCAATGAGTAATGATTGTTCTATAAAAAGGTGAAGGTGAAGGTGTCCTTTAGGTACAATATTGGTGTCGATCAAATCTAGCTTTGGATGTGAGGTAGTCGTGGCACTAACATCAAAGGTGAGCTTCTTGCTTTATGGATGGTTCTATTTTTCTCTACAAGCCAAATTTGGTATCGGTACAGGCGGCTGGGGATTCTTTGATAATTGAAATTATTAATTGGACTAACCAGGAGGCCATCATCAATGCTATGGCCCTTAGTTCTTGGCTGGCACAAACCTGACTCCTGCTGGAAACTTGTTCTTTGGACAGATATAATTCATATTTTTCGGGAACACAATTATGTTGCTGATGCACTTTCTAGACGTGGTTTGGTACACTTTCTAGATGTGGTTTGGTAGCAGCTGATGGGTGTATCTATTATGATATTATTTGCGGTGTGGCCCAGCCATCCACTGGTTACTAGCAGATCTTTTCTCCCTAATTGTTTTTTTCCTTCTTATACCATTTCTGGGGATGCAACTTGCAGGTTTTGGCCGGCCTTATTTTTCTGTTTTTACTTCCTTATATATTAGCCACATTTTGTGCTCCGGTGGCATCTCTTTTCTACTGATATCGATTATAGGCATGTACAGTTTTATATTTTCCGCTACTCTTAAAACTATTTCAATTTTTCCTAGCACATATTGGGGGATTGGTATATCCCGAGGTTTGTTGGTATCACTGTTACTATTGGCGAACTTTTTCCTGGTTATTTTGGGTGGTCTTTGTAGTCGGGTCTCTGATCCATTTACTCTCTGGACTGTTGGCGACCCGTTTTCTTGTGGCTATGTATACATCTATACTTCCTTATAAAGCATAGTTTCTTTTTCTTTTGAAAAAAGTACAATATTGGTGTCATATCACCTTACATCTATTATATCAACTTCATTTTTCTCAGGTATAAACCTATCAACTTCAATGTTATAAACTAGTGCAAACTAGTGCATTTGGGATCATTGGATGCTTTTGTGGACATATATATTATACATTATGACTGACAACTATTCCCTTAGATTTTGATGACTATGGCCATGAAATTAGTCCTTTTGGAACGACATCTTTTTGGCAAAATGTCTTCGAATTTGTGATGGCATGTCAATTTTTTAATTACAATAAATAAAAATTTATTATAAGAGTAAAAATGTTTTCTTAATTAGAAATATACTTAAAATGATAGTGTATTTTTAGTTTTAATGAGAATCATTGGTGTAAAAAATAAAATAAATAAAATACAAAAATTTGAAAAGAGTGTTGCATAACACATTACGATAACGTTTGTAGATCATTAAGTCTTGTGAAGTCACAACTCGGAATTCAATGCATTGAATAAAGGAGTAAAGTGATTAATCCATGACTCTTGTGAGGTCCCTGCCAACTCTTATTAAGTGCACTTCAATATTTTAGTTGTAAGCTTGCCTTTTATGAACATTGAATTAATTAAATGTTAGTTTTAAAATCTCTCTACATAATACAATACATAACATTATCTTGATGCAAATCACACTACCATAGAATCAAGACAAATGCTTAACATTATCTTGGTGCAAATCACACTACCATAGAATCGAGACAAATACTGGAGTATCATTTGATATTACAAAGATCCAAATATGAGTTGAACCATCAATGCATTGAGTTGAATGTGATATAAAAGGAGGAATTAAAGAATAAGTCACATACTTATGAATGGATTGGCCAATGAAATTACAGAGTCAATAATAATTGAACAAGAAATTGTACAGTCTAAGAAATTGTACAGTCTAAGCATGAAGGAGATTTGGGTAATACTAGTGGAGAAATACATTTTAAAGAGGTCAAACAAAAAGATACACAAGGTAAGGAATATAAGCTTGATTCGATAATGTATAAGTCAACCTATAAATAGATAGATGTATAAAATAATGAGCAAACAAGGGGGATTATGGACAAGAAACTCTCTTAGTACTAAATAGAAAAGATAGAGCCAGAATGAGAAATCGGCCAAGTTGAATAGATTCAAATCATTACGGTAAGTAGTAACAACTACTTTCTTTGTAGCTTGGAGTTTTAAAAATGTGAAGCCTAGAGATGTCAAAGTGAAATTCCAACTCCATGTACGATTATATATCACACATAAGTATCTGATTCTCTATTTCTTTTTACGTCAAATATTATTAATAAATATTTTTAACATGTATAAAGTACATACTCTGTTTCAATTTCCATTTAGAAAACTAAGGAGTCCTAAAACAAGGTCTTGCTTTCAAATAAACATTTCATTAAGGTTTACTTCTTAATTATATCCCTCTTCTACTTTTTTAGACTTTATTCTTAGAATTATATTCAAAGTTGACCAAAAGAGTTTGATTTATCCTTGAGTTTATTCCTTTGCACATGATCCTTTGTATTTTGTACCGACGATGTTTTGATTTATCATTAAGTTTATTTCTTTGCTTATGATCCCTTGTATTTTGTACCAATGATCTAATAATAAGCTTAAGTGATAGGTGTTTTGTATTTTGTATTTGGGGAGATAGATTAGTTAAGGTATAAAGCTTTATAGTTTTAATTAATTACAATTTGTTAGGAAGTGGAATAGTTAAAATAATATTCTTATTTATTTTAAATAACTTTTAAAAATGATTTTAAAACGCATTTTAAGAATTTGATTTCTTTATCATATATCACTGATTTTTTTCAATTTAAATGGACATCTAATCTATCAATTTTGTATGGAATGTACAACCAATCTCATCTATCAATTTTGTATGGAATGTACAAACAATCTCATCTATTTTAAATGAAATTCAAATGAAACATATTATATAAATCATGGTAATGAAAATTTGATATGATGCATATTCTAAATTCATAAAAAAATGAATCAAGAAAATGAAAAATAGGTTATGTTTATGGTATTTGTTTTTCTAAAAATATATTAATATTGATTTATGATTTTATATATATTTTTAATAGGATATTAGACCTAATTGTTTCATTAAAATAGAGAGTTATTACTATTCTAATTTATAATATTAAACTATAAAAAATAAAAAAATAAAAAATACAATATATTCACACAAATTAGAAAAATATCAAAGTTAAGTTGTTGGAATCATAAAGTAATGGATCTCTTCTGACCTAAGACAATTCTATAAATCACCTTAAATTTTCAAGAACTTTAAATTTTATGAGTAACCTTTTTCATTTTATACATATATATGCATTAATTTTTTTGGTTTTTTGTGTTTTGATTTTTTTGAAATAGAATAAAGAAACTAGTAATTTTTTTAAGGTTAAATAAAATATTTTGTTTAGATGTAACTAAGGCGGGGACTAAGTTGCACACAACTCTTGTTTTATTAATGACATGTTGACAAATTCAAATTAGGGAAAAACATTTATAAAAAATTCAAATTATCGAATACATATAAAAAAATTTGTATACATTAACAATTGTTATTTTTTATATTCTTTAAGAGTTCAATATGTCACTATATTCTTTAAGAGTTCAATATGTCACTTGTATGAATTGATTGTGGGTGGGGAGGGTAACAAAATCCTCCCAACCACCCAATCTAGAACCAATTAACATTTAAGTTAGTCATTCCAATTGGCAAAAATGTCAAGAAATTAGAAACATTTCACCTATGTTTGATATAATGGATAACTTAAAGGGGCTCAAATCCAATGCAATAAAGTGGGAGGGGAATAAGACAAATGAGTTACAAGTAGAATTCTTACAGGCGGAAGACATCATCAAAGATATTTACTACTCCAATGCAAATGGTTGGTGCTCAGCAGAAGACAAATAGAGGTTAAGTGAGTTGGAGGCTCGAAAGATCGACGTTTTAAAATTGGAGGAGGAAACCTAGCGTCTGAAAAGAAGAGCTATTTGATTATCACAAGGTGATAGTAATTCAATTTTTTTCACAAGTATGCAGAGCATAGGAAAAACATTAATTACATTTTGGGGTTGAATGCTCTAAATGGGGAGAAGCTCTCTTCTCATAAAGATTTTAAAGTAGGGCCATATTCGCATTTTGGGTCTATATTCAAGGGCCTGAGTGAGAACAATATTGTTCATTAACTTATTGTGGTTCATCTTTTTCCCAAATTTTTCAGTGTGAAGGAGGGAAGGATCATCTTTGATCCTGCGTCCTTAGAAGATATTAATTTTTTTTAAGCAGGTTTGGTAAGGAAAAAATCCCTAGACCTGACGGTTGAACAACTGAATTCTTCTTGGAGTTCTTTGATTTAGTAGGGGAAGATTTGAGACTAGTGGTTGACGAGTCGAGGTTGAAAGGTAAGGTATCAGGTGCTTTGAATGCTACGATCATAGCCTTACTTCCAAAAAATTCCACTCCTTCTTGTTTTAATGAGTTTCGACCTATATCTTTGTGCAATTTGGTGTATAAGGTTATCGCAAAAGTTATTTCAAACATGATTAAGGGTGCTCTTTCATCTCACATATTGAAGGAACAATTTGGCTTCCTAAAGGATAAATAGATTATGGATGCTATCAGAGTTTCTCAAGAGGTAATGCACTCCATTAAGGTAAATAAATTGGCAACCCTCATTCTAAAACTGGATTTGGAAAAGGCTTATGATAGAGTGAATTGGATCTTCTTGCGGTTAATCCTGCTGCAAATTGGATTATTAGTTGAAGCCACTAATTGGATAATGGGATGTGTTAGTTCAACTAATTATGTAGTCCTGGTAAATGGTACTCCAATGAATTTATTCAAAGGATCGCATGGCTTGAGAGCGGCCTTCCCCCTTTTTTATTTTGATTTTCCTTCTCATAATGGAAGGACTCAGTCGTCGAATCCTTAAAGCAAAGGAGGATTTCAGCTCATCAGTTTTTAAGACACTCTTTGTTAATTGATGGCGTTCTCATCTTTGGGTAGGGTTTGATGCAGGAATGGGAAGTCATCCAAGATATCCTTGCCATTTTCTATCTTGCTTCAGGTATCAATGTAAGTATTATTAAGTCTCTGTTTCTCCACAATGGTCTAGAAGGCCAAATGCTTCACCAGTTTCAACAGGGTTTTGAATATCAAATGTTGAATTTAGAAGTTGGAATGAAGTATCTAGGTTACTTCCCAAACCGAATGACTACAAAAAGAATGATTGGATCTGCTTAATTAAAAAAGTGGAGAAACGAATTGGTCATTGGTGCTACAGATGGTTATCGACTAGAGGAAGACTTATCCTTGTTAGATATGTCTTAGAGAGTATTCATGTGTATTGGTTGTCATTGGAAAAAAATCCAAAGTCAATCTTGGAGAAAATAAGACAGAAATATTTTCAATTTCTATGGCCGAGTAGAAAGGGGAAACAATAGTTTCCATTCGGTTGAGTGGAGTATTAATGTAAGGCCCAAACTTTTAGGTGGGTGGGGATTAAAGAATATTTGTTTATTTCAACTCTGCTCTTGTAGCTAGAAGTTTGTGGAGGTGTTTATTTGGCTTGATATTGTAGAGTTCAATTATAAAGGACAAATACCTTAAAGGTTCTTTGATGGAAGAGTGGATCTGAAGTGAACCTAAGAGGGTCATCAATGTGTCAAATGTGTGGAATGATTTAGTCTTAGCCTTTCCAACCATTTTTAAATGGTTGGATTGGAAAATTGGAAAGGGGAACAAGGTGCTAGTAAGAGTGGATCCTTGGTTGGTAGGTACGAACATCTACAGGTTAAGTGATGAGTAAGTGAATTTTCTTCAAGATAAAGGAATTGTTTACCTTAACCAATTCGTAGATTGAAATGAAAAGGGGTATAATTGTTTACAAGCTCCATAATTAGGACTGAGGGGCCACCTGACAAAAGAATGGAATTCCTTCATAAGAGGTTTAAACCATAACAGGATTTTCTTGTCAAATCATGAAGATTCCTTAATTTGGAGCTGGAATGCGTGAATGGTCAAGTAAATGCAAAGTTTGCATATGATTATATTGCTTTTCAATCGTTTGAAGTTGATAATAGTTGGTGGTGGTCATCTAAATTATGGAAATGGAACTATCCATCAAAACTAAAACTATTTGTCTGGCTATCTCTAGCTAATTAAATTTTATCCTGAGATAATTATGTTAAGAGAGGAGGTCAAGGCCCTAACATGTGTATATTATGCCAAAAAGATGCAGAAATGATGAGCCACCTTTTTGTTCATTATGGTTTTACAAAATAGGTTTGGAGGGAGATACAAGCAGTTTTAAACTTTTATGGGCATTGGTTTTATATCTCTTATGAGTTCAATTGGAAGGCCTGGATACATGCTTTCCCTAAAGGTGATTTGATAGAACTTCCAATTTACATTTGTTGGAAGATTTGGTTGCATATGAACTCAGTTATGTTTGAAGATAAAGTTAGGAATGTAAACTTGGTTGTTCATAAAGCGATTAGGGATTTCAAAGAGATTTCTAGTGAAATGGGATCTCCTAATCAGATTTCCCGAGAGCATAATCAATTTATAATATACCCAGTTGCTTATTTTGATGGATCTTGCTAAGGTCCAAAGGGAGTTTGTGGAGCAGGTATGTACTTACAGTTTTGTGAAAACCATAATTTCCAACTCCAAATGGGTGTAGGCTTGGGAATAAACATAAGAGTAGAATTGGTAGCTTTATGGGGATTATTATTCTTTGTTTGTTCTAAGGGCTTATCTCAATTTACGGTGTTTGGGGATTCAAAAGTTATCATTGATTGGATGAATGGCATATCAGGGCTCAATGTTCTAAATTTGCAATGGCGGCAAAGGAGAGTTAGAGACCTTCGGGAATATTTTGAGGAAATTCAATTTGCTCATGGTTTTAGAGAATATAACTCACAGACGGACATATTATCCAAGGAGGCAATTGCTCTTGCAGAGGACACTCTTGCTTATGTGGAATTTCTAAATGGTCTGGAGATTTCTAGTGGTTCTTTATCTGTTTTTCAAGTTGGCCAGCTGTGGTCTTGGGCGCTCGATTTTTTGACTGTTATGGTTATGCCACGTCTATCTTGTGGATTAGACGTACTCTGTCTTTTTGTTCTTAGGAAGATGCTTTTTGTTGGGAAAGAATTTCCTCAGTGGGAGGCCTTCTAGTTTAGGATCAATACTTGATGGGTTATGTAAGTTGTCTGACGGCCTTTAGGAGGTGGGTTGTGGTCTGTTTATACACACATTAGAACTATTCAATTATATCTTGATTTCATTAATAACATATATAAGTTTTTTTTTTCTTTTTTTCGTGGGGACAAAAGTTGATGATCTATGTAACAAAAAATAAAATAAAACAATTATATATATATATATATATATTTCTTGGAAAAAATCCTAACTTTATTTTGGTAAAAAAAATTACACAATGTAGAATATATGTTTCCATGTATTTCTCATATACTGAACTTATAAAGGTTTATGATAAAAAAACAGGATAAAAAAATTTAACTTCATAGCTGTCACTGATACCCCATAGGTCCATAAAGATACTGTGAATATAACCAGCACGTATAAATGAGTAGAAAACAACATCACGTCGATCTGATACAGGCACTGGCCAAGACTGCAAATAAAATTTAAGCATAATATGTCTGATAACTGAGTTAACATGTTGAGCATAACACAATCTGAAAGATACCCTGAGCCGATAAACAAAGTACCAACAAAGCAAACTATTTATGGGCAGTAAGAGGGCCTAATCCCTTTATAAAAGCTCTACATATTGCAATATGTTACACATACTCATAAATAATAAAATTAATGACACATATATATGCATTCCATACCGACTATTTTGCTAAGAAGCATAGAGAGTTTGAGTAGATATATGTTGCACATTGTTCCCATCTATGGATTTTATTCTAATCTAATTAATGACTACATTTTATTCCAAGGTTTTAATGTAGTTATTGAAATATATTATTTCATTATTGGCATTGGAGTTCAATATCATAGTATAAAATATAGTTGTTCATACATTCGAGCTTTATGGGTGCTCTACTTTGTATTTGAATAATTACATATTATGATTTAGCCTTGAGAGGTATCTCAGTTGATTGGAGCTTATATCCCTGAGAAATATTACCATGGATGTAGTGAGTCTTCCATCTTACGAAACTATAAACCACGTAAAAAAAATTACATACTATGATTTTTGCTTGCATTAAATATTTTGAACTTCACCAAATAATTACAATACTATAATTATGCTTAAATTTGCATATTCCAAGCCATATTATCAACTAACGTAAAAGTATTTGTTTCATTTATCGATTTAGACAAAACTCAAACATAATAGTAAGACAGACTAAGTGTTTTATAACTATTACCCTTATATTTTAATAAATATTTTTTTGAGAAAATAAACTTTTTAATAATAGATTTAAATAAAAAATTAAAGCCATTAAATTAATCATTATAAATATTCATTATATTATATATATATAATAATAAATAAATAAATAAAATAAATCCATTTATATTTATTATTGTTTTTAATATTTTATTATAAATAAATAGTTTCATATTGATAATATAGAAACATTCATGCTCGAAATAAATGAGTAATAATGTAATCTTGGGTGGTTTTGAATGCCCCAATCACTAATGCCCCTACAATTATAGTACGAAGTATGGGGTCTTGCTTATAGGTGGGGTGGAGGGAGCGGTCGGCTGTGGCTGTTCTTATCCCGGTTCAAACCCCATGCCTCAGTTTTTATGGTGCCTCCGCTTATTGGGTGCCAGATACATTGCAATTAAAAAAAAAAAAACTATAGTATGAAGCATTATTAATACAAAATATTTTCCACCTCTGCGTGATTCACCATCACATGAGCTATTGCAGATTTTTTCTTGCAGCTTTGTACTATTTGTTAGATTTATTTATTCTTTTTGTATTATTTGTTAGTTTTACTTATTCTTTTGGGCGTATGATAACTGGCACTCAAATCGCCCCCTACCGACGACGGAAAATTTTCTGGCGAGGCACAGTTCCACCCATTTTTGTTACTTTTTTGGAATTTTGACGATTTGGGTCGTCTTAAAATGGGTCAAAACTTCTAGGAGCACAGTTTCATGACATAGTTCCACAGTAAATGAGGTGGAACTACGATTCCGCCGATTTTTATAACCAGATCTAGGGAACAAATCGCCGAAAAAGAGAGGCGATTTGAGTACCAGTTATCCCACACCATACTTTTGCATGCCTGAGCTCCTTATTGTTTATGCATATAGGTTGAATCAAGCACAAGTAGCTTTTATTTTGGCTTGACAACTACTTACTATCGATGGATTTTGACGAGTACGATTATTTAGAAAAGACCATATCACAATAAAATGGTCTACTTCAATCAAAAAAGGATAGTCCCTTTCATAAGAAGGGGGAGGGGGAGTATTTGAATGGAACAAACAAATTTAATCCCATTCAAATCCGAGATCTTTTCACTTTTACGTAAAAGTATTATATATGCTTTTATTGTTAGCAAAGCAATAAACTAATTTTATCGATCGTACATGATTTAAAATTATAATTTAAAAAAAAAATACGATACAAATAAATATGTTATTTTTATTATAATTAAGAAAATCTTTTTCAATTTAGGGTTGATATTGTTTAAATAAATAAACTATTATATAATCAATTTCATTTTTTCTATATGCACTCAAAAAACCTACCATATCCATAAGGTGTTGATTCTTTAATAGTAGATTTTTTAATAAAGATAATACTATTATTATGTCGAGGCATGGGATTATATAGTACAACTAAATTTTTTCCAATTTTTCAAGATTAAACTTTAGAAGACATTTTTTTTTATTTAAATTAATTTCATGTAATGTCCCTTAAAATAGTAAAAATAAAATTAAAATTCTTCTACTTGCTAGATGTCTAACATAGATTATGTATTTATAAATTAACTTCAGCAATGGGTAAAGTATCTGTGTTTTGAATTCAACATTTAAGGGTTTAAAATATTCCGAGCAAGGTAGTTTCGTCAGTCATGTTTTCTCTGTGGAAGTAATTGTGGTAATTATGTTTTTATGGAAAATTTAACCAATGGGAGTAATACTAGAAGTCCTTCTTTCTCTTGTATGGTCTAATTGCATGTTACAAATGTAAATTGTCTAAATGTCATCCTCAGGCAAGATGGACCTGATGAGAGAAGTTGAAATACCCTGGAAACTTAGGGTTGATTTATGCACCCTTGACAGAGTCGCCGAGAGGTAAGGTGTGAATGTTTGAAACCTGTTGACTTACTTAGCAATTTCGCTAATACATATATGTTTTTCATACTCTTACATGTGTACCTCGGTGGCCATCCTCTGGACAACTCCATCACGTAATTTTCTTAAAGTGCGAACACCCCTTATGCAAAACATGAATGGGCTAAGATCTTACCTTGGTGATAATTAGCCAAGTGTTGGTATTAGGCGACTATACTATAGTGTTTACCCAAATATTGGAGTTCTAATGTAGTTGGTGGAAGTAATAAATGCGCACATGACAATCACGTGGCCAGTGGCCAGCTGGGCAATAAGGGTTTTAACGAGGGTTTGCAAATGTTGGTCATTTTGCGTGTTTTCCCTTGTGGCCGAGAGGAGCTTTGGCTGGGTGTATGGTAACTGCGCCTGGCCTGAGCTACGCTCATGGCTAGGGCATCGTTGATGGTCTTATGAGGTAAGGTAAGCGAAAACATCTTACCAAACGACTCCTTCAAATGCAAACGCTGTGGTTTCTAAGTTTTTAAATTTCATGTTATTTAAATGTACATTTTCAAACTTATTAATGGCTTGCCTCTATTGACAGGTATGGAGTATGGTGTAAATCTCTGCGTTGGACCAAATGGGCACCAATACGAACTGAGTCTGGGCATTGGACTGGTAAGTCTAGGGTTCTCTCAACCCTTCACGCCTACCTATCTCAGTTGTGGGAGAAAGATCTGTTAAAAAAATGTATTAGGGAGGCTTCGTGGTGCCTTTGGCTCACTCAGGTTTTGAGAGTCTCAAATGTGGTCTGTTAGCTCTCCAAGAAACTACTTAGTGGTTATGGCTAAGTATGCTTGGTAACTTAAGAATTCAATACCCTTTAAGATATACGGATCGATGGGATGCCACAATAGCTCAATGGAAAAGTTGCTTATCAAATAGTTAAATGAACCAGTGCTCTTAGAAACTGTAAATCAGATGATAAAATATAGAAATGAAATGTAGAATATTGCTAAGACAACCAAGTATATTAATCATGCAGGGTTTATGCAACCAAATACATGCATAACATAGGGTCATACACAGCAGTAGGAAGTTCCTCAATTCAAATCATGAGCACAGGCTAAGCTAATTTGAATAGAGTGCAGAATAATGATGGATGAAAATATCTGATAACAACAACAAGAGAAAACTGTGATTTTTTATTATAATAAGCATCCAAAACATATGGCTAAGTCTCTCCAAGCTCGAACCATTTTTCAGTCTCAGTTTTCAGGCTTTATAGCCTTTACAAAGCAGTTCTCAGATCCTAAAAGCATGGATCTGTTTTAATTAACTAAAACACTAACTGATAGTAAAAAGCAAAAGATAGGGACTAATCCCTAAAATCAAGGAAATTCTGATATGGAGATCTCCTTTCAAAAGCTAATGCCCAACTGATTCAAAACTCGCTCAAAACCCTTGAGATATTGATAAAATAATTTATAATCCATTCATTCTGATCGTCTTTCTGCTAGTTCAGCGAACAAAACTGAGATCTGGGCGAAATTAGAGAAAATTGACAAAAACAGGCTTTCGGCAGTTAACTCTTCTGCTGATTTCGTGCCTTAGCCGCCGGAAGTCAGACCTTTCGGCAGCTAATGAGCTCTGTGGGGCTCGCCTAAGCTACCGAAAGCTGTAACTGTTTCAAAAATTAAAACCCAAAACGCTGCTTTCTGCTGATTTCGTGCCTTAGCCGCCGGAAGTCAGACCTTTCGGCAGCTAATGAGCTCTGTGGGGCTCGCCTAAGCTGCCGAAACCTGTAGGATTCCTGAAAAAACTGCCTTTGAAAAAATCGATTTTCTCAACCGTCCGATGTCCGTTTTGCATGTTCGAATAGTCGATTTTGATCTACAGATCATAAGCTATCCATTGGTGCTTCCAGATCTGAATTTGGAGTTCGGGAAGGCTGTCGAAATGGCCCCGCAAGATCACGTGATTTCAGCAGAAAATTCCTCCGAATTATCACTTGACTTGTCTTTATTAATGGTTCAATCTGTGAACGAACATGCAAAACAGAGAATTGACAACTGCTGAGCAAATCATAAACTCGAGACTCATGATAGGATTCATAAGTATGAGTTGCTTTGAGTTGGACTGAGATTCTGGCTGAAATTCAGGAATAGACTTGACATTGAAGATGTGGCACTCGATCCTAGAACTGCTGCCTCAAAAAGATGCTTGAAAGCTGGGAAGACTGACTCTCTTTGCCACCTGTAGCACTGCTTATATCAAGGCTGAAAATCTGCCTTTCAATCCTGAGGTTGATTACATACCCTGACATGTGTTTACCCTTTGCAATATGAAAAAAAACCTGGAGGATAGATCTCGAATTGCCTTTGAAACCCAAGACTCACAGAAGTAAATTTTTTACCTATTCTATCACCCAAAAAGACGGTGGTCAATTTGGGAGATAACATGGTCGCCTTTGGCTGGACCGATGTGTTGGGATATTGTTGTAATTAATATTTTGATGAGCTAAACTTTTGAGGGTTTCCATACTTACAGTAGGGTTTAATAATTTGGTCCTGGGTAGTTTTAATGGTACTTGTACTTGTGTAAATATGGGTTTTGAAAGAATATTTTCCCCTGCATTTATTTATGGAGCTCATTTTGAGGTTTGTAGTGAGAAATGGACTTCTGCGTTTTCATTCCTATGAGACCCAAATGGATGCATGAAGAAATTATGGTCACTGTGTTTTGAATGGTGCTCTGTCAGTTTGAATCTTTGGTGGAAATTTGTTTGTCCAAACGATGGGGTCAAAGCTCTTAAATGAAACTTGACTTAGTTTTGTTCTGCGTTTTCCTATGGTGTAAGAGAATTTGTGTTTGTGTATATACTGTCGTGCTTCTAACCTGCAGATAGTTGATTTGTTCTTCTAAATGGAATTTCTGTATTCGTTGATGCCGGTGGTACTTCTGTCAATTGTCTAGTTTATTAAATGTAACCTGGTCATTTGAGTTGCTCTCGTGGTTTGATATCCCGACCTGTGGCTACTAAATTAAATAGTATGGGGGCACCTATCGTTTTGCTGTGGGATTCGATCCTTGAACTGGGAGAGGAGCCCGTCGGAGTTTTATAAGTTTAAAATGTAATATGCAAGTCTGAGTTGTGTTTGTATGAAGTCGAAACCCTTGTATAGCTATTGCATTTTCGTTGTGGTAGATACTGGGTTGACTGAAGGTTAAAATAAAGAGTGGCAGACCTGTTTGAAATGGCTCAATGAGGAAAACGTGGTTACTTTTGCCTGCGTGTTGTTTTGCTTAACGTTTTGATTTCTGGAAGTCTACGATTCATGTTTACTGTCTGCGAAGAAGTTTGGAATGCATAGATGGTAGTTATCGTAGAAATGATACGGTTGTTGTGAGCCTGCGATTCTTGATGTGTAATGCTGCTAAGAGTTTCGATGGCTGGCTTGTTGTGTTTTCTATTTCTATTCAGTGATTTTCAAGAACAGAAAGAAAATAAAATAAAAGAAAGGAATGATAGCCCTAACACTAAAAATCGATCTACTGTTTGCAACAAAAACGTCTTCCTAACTAGGGTCAATAGTTAAAATGGAAAGTCGTGTAGATTTTGGTTTGGAGTTACTGTGTAGTTATAATTCTAAATAAGTTCTCTTCAAGGTTTTAAGAGCCTTTGAGAGTTTCGATACCTAGTCCAAAACCTTTGCTAAACCCGGTCTTTATTAAGGAACAATAAAAGAAATAAAGGCAAAAGTAGACCCTACACTATGAATTGGTAAAACCATTCTAACCAAAAAACGTAATTATTTTAAAGGAGTAATAACCCTAGCTTAGAAAACAATATGGAAACAAAAGGGGAAATGCACAGTGATAAAAGTCATTCGAAAAGAAATGATAGGGTTCCTAAATTTTTTGTTGGTGTGAGGTCTATCACAGGCTAGCTAGGCTAGACCTGCTAGACCCTCCACTAGTTTCTGGGCCAAACCTCCGAGTCGATGATATTTGGGTTAAGAATTAAAAACAGTGTTGAAACATCAATTCTAGTCTAAAAGCCCAACATCTACTATAATTGGAAATGGGAAAATTAATATTACATACCTGGTAGCTTTGGAACTTGATCCTCTCTTGTAGAAGCCTGCACGCTCAAACAATAATTAATGCAGAAACTTTTGAGCTTAGCTGACCTGTTATACTGATTTCTTAGTTGGATAACTTTGGGGATACCATGACCCTTCGACCGTTCCTGGTTCTAACCGGATCCCCCCGAGCTGGTTCCAACATGCAATAAGAGATAGAGGCCCTATGTTCACTGCTGGTTCAGATCTGGAAAATTATATGGGACTGCTTCAGTTCTTGGAGCAGAGAATTCTCTCTAATTACCATAAGAGAATGATAATGAAAAAGATGATACACAATCTTGGGATCTGCCTTCTTTATGTAGGGGAGTCGTGAATTAGGGTTGTTTGAATAATTATTTAGTTGCTTTAAATTAAATAATTCATATTCATAAAAGATATTACTACTAGTCCTTGCTGAACCAGGACTCTTCAATTGTTTTTACTATAAGTGATTTTAACTTAACCTTTTCATAAAATTAATAATAATGATGATGATTATATTTCAATCTAAATATGAATACATCATTAATAATATTTAAATAATGTGGCATCCCACTATGCAAAACTATAGGCAATAAATGTATTTTATAAATAAATAAATAATAACATCATTATTATTAAAGCTCTTAATAATAATATTTAGCCTTTTAGACCTTTATGCACTTTGTTCATATAAGACTATTCTTAGTCAATCCATACTTTAAGTTATGGTAATTATCTTTGATTTAATTATGTATCCTCACATGATACTTCTTTTAAACATCAAGGATAAGGTCCAATTCTTTGGATGGTCTTTTGGTAAGCTCGGATAAGCACCTCTAGTCTCTCTCTTGCATGTCGGATTCCCTCGTTTAACATGGTAGTTCCCGCAGTATTTGATGATAGATAGAAGATGAATCATTTAACCAAATTAAATAAATGTGATGAAAGTAGAAGTGTTATTCAGAGTCTTCCTGACTCAACACTTTGAGATCTAGTAACCCCAAGTGCTTTTCAGAGCCTTTTAACTCAACACTTTCACATTTGCGTTATGCTAGTGCAATTCCAGAGCTTCCTGCTCAACACTAGTGCTAGAATGTGGTTGTGAGGCACATCTAGAATATTCAAGTGGCCTCGGATCCGGTATTCATTTATCAATCTTGGAGTGCTCCAGGGCTTATGCCCAACACTCAATGTACCTCAGGGCTTACTTCCAGTACATACACATTCTTCTAGGTACATCGGGGCTTATGCCCAGTACGTAGGTTATATGTGTGTTTATGAGTCCACGCTAAACACACCCATAAGTCAATCATGTAAAGTCATAGCTCTGCACAGTAAGTAACACAAGATCATCTCAGTATATTAGGGCTTGTACCCACATCATATGCTAAAGAACATAACCACAACATTAGGGCCTCCTCGCCCAGTATATACTCAATAAAGAAGTCAGTTAGGGTCCATGCCCAGTATGTCAATATATAAAAGAATAAATCATGGGTGCTAGGGCTCATGCCCAATACTCAAAATAAAACATATGTGTTGCGGTCGTGGCCCAATATAACAACAGAAACGGTTAGTCCAAAATTCGGGATATTACATCCCTCCCCACTTAGAAACAACATTGTCCCGATGTTTCTATGGACTAGAAATGAAGTCACAAAACAAGGCGGGGTATGCCTCTTTCATGGTTGCTTCATTTTCCCAAGTAGCCTCCTGAAGTCCAAAGTGCCTCCATTGCACTTTCAGCTGGGTAATGGTCCTCCTCCTAAGCTACACTTCTCTCTTGTCCAGAATGTGGAGTGGTTCTGGCCTAAACTCCCCTTTGGGCTCCACCTGTAATAAGGACCAATCAATTACATGTTTAGTATCGTATACATATTTCTTTAATAATGATGCATGAAAAACATTATGAACTTTTACATGAGCTGGTAAGGCTAAATCATACGCCACTGGGCCCTTCTTAGCCAGTATCTCGAAAGGTCCTCAAAACCTGGGGGCTAGTTTTCCGCATCAACCTAAGCTCAAAGAGCTTCGTTTTGCCTTTACTTTTAGGAAAACATGCTCGCCGACTTGGTAGTCTTTGTCCTTTATTTTCTTGTCCACATAACTTTTTTGGCGGTCCTGTGCTTCTTTCAGGTTTAGTTGTACCTTGGAGACTAGTTGTTCCAAGTCTTTTAGTAGGTCGGGTCCTAACATAAGTCTGTCTATCGGATTGTCCCAAGTCACAGGTGTCCGACATTTCCTGCCGTAGAGTACCTCGAAAGGGCTAATTTTTGCCGAGGTTTGGTAACCATTGTTGTATGCAAACTCTGCGAGGTGCAAATAATATTCCCACTTAATGGGGTTGTTCATGACATACATTCTCATCATGTCCTCAAGGATTTGGTTTACTCATTCCGTTTGTCCGTCGGTTTGGAGATGGTACGTAGTACTTAATTGTAACTGTGTCTCCAAACCGGAGAACAATGCTCTCCAGAAGTTGCTAGTGAACTTCGTGTCTCGATCGAAAATGATTGCCTTGGGTAGCCCATGCAATCGAAAGATCTCCTTCAAGCAGATGTCCGTGATGTGGACCGCTTTGTAGGTAGATTTTACCGCTATGAAATGCGCTGCTTTAGATAGCTTGTCTACCACTACAAAGATGGAGTCATTCTGTCTCTTACTCTTGGGTAAACTCGTAATGAAGTCCATACTTATTACCTCCCACTTCCATTCTGGAATGGGTAGAGGTTGCAGTAAACCTGAGGGATGTTGGTGTTCTACTTTGACCAGTTGGAACTCCTGAAATTTCGTGATGAACATGGCGATGTCAGTCTTCGTTTTAGGCCAAAAGCAATGTTTCTTTACTATTGATATCATCTTTTGATATCCAGGATGCCCTGAATAGGGTTTCTGGTGAAATTCAGTGAGGATGTTTGATCTAATGTCTCCACTCTCTAGGACGTAAAGTCTCTCTTTCGACCACAATAGTCCCGACTCATCTATCTTATATTCCTTTTGTTGTTGGAATAGTCTGTCTTCCTGGATATTTGCAAGGATTTCCGTGTAGTAACGGTCACTCTTACTTGTCGTTCGAATCCTGTTGTGCAAGTCTGAGTCGGTTTGACTCACCGTGACCTCATAAATCATATGTGCTCGTCGGCTCAAGGCATCTACAATCTTGCTTTTCTTGACTTTAATGTGTTTTAGTTCTAAATGGTACTCGCTAAGGAAGGCTAACCACCTGGCATGCCTGGCATTTAGGTTGGGTTGGTCGAAAAGGTACTTCAAACTCATGTTATCCATCATTAATAGGAATTTCTTTCCCATAAGATAATGTCGCCACATATTTAAGGCGTGGATGATGGCGGCTAGCTTGAGATCGTGCGTAGGGTAGTTTTGCTCATGTTCTTTTAATTTCCTTGATTTGTAGCATATGGCAAAATTGTCTTGCATAAGGACTCCCCCAAGTCCTTCCTTGCTTGCGTCCTTGCAAACAGCGAAGTCCCCATTGGGGTCTGCAATTCGTAAGATTGGTGCACTAATCAATAGTTGCTTCAACTTTTGAAAGCTTTCTTCGCACTTAGCCGTCCAGATAAATTTGTTTGCCTCCTTCTACAAGGCAATCATGGGACATGCATCCGCGATAAGTTCTCAATGAACTTTCGGTAGTAACTGGCTAATCCTAAAAACGATCTTATGTCAAATACGCACATAGGTGTGGGCCATTCTTCGATAGCTTTGACCTTTTCAGGGTCGACGGCTATTCCCTTCTCGGAAATGATATGTCCTAAGTATTGAATCTGGGGTTTGTAGAAATCGCATTTACTAAACTTGGTGTACAGTTGGTGTTCCCGTAGTATACGTAAAACAATTCGGAGGTGTTCCTCATGTTCTACTTTGTTCTTGGAGTAGATCAAAATGTCGTCAATAAAGACTAGAACGAACTTATCGAGGTATTTACTAAAGATGTTGTTCATCATACACATAAAGTTGGCCGGTGCGTTCATCAACCGAAAGGGCATCACTACGAACTCGTAGTGGCCGTAATGGGTCCGAAATGCGGTTTTGTTGATATCCTCATCACGGATTCTCACCTGATGGTATCCGGATCGTAAGTCGATTTTTGAGAAGATCTTCGCTCCTCCGACTTGGTCAAACAAGTCGTCGATTCTAGGGAGTTGGTAATGGTTCTTAATGGTCATTTTATTGAGTTGGCGGTAGTCGATGCACATCCGCATCGTTCCGTCTTTCCCAACAAGGTATCAATGGTCATCGATGACGAAATAATGGTATAACATATGGTGACTATTTACAAATGCATTGGTTATGTTTTGCTAGTGGGTTGATATGGAAATGCATCTATATGGGAGTGAGTTATAAGTTTAAAAAAAAAAACCTATGGGAGTGAGTTATAAGTTTAAAAAAAAAAACCTATATTGTCTAAGAAACTGGGTAAATACTATTTGGTACATTTTAAATAAGGAATCATTGATGCGCTTTTATATAAAACTCTTTTTATGGTCCAAGGATTCTCATATAATTGATAGACACATTTAGAGCTTTGTCCTAAAAATAATATAATTTCTTGTTTGCCCAATGCCCAACAATAAAAACTCTCTAAGTGATTTACATACATACATATTAAATAAAATTTAAATCTTAAAAAATTGTTCATTATGATAAAAACTCTCTAAGTGATTTACATACATACATATTAAATAAAATTTAAATCTTAAAAAGTTGTTCATTAATTCCAACAACGTTATTACTAAATCTAACCATGCGTTGATACCTTCCCCAAAAAGTGTTCAATGATTTGAACCACTTGATGATTAAACCAAAACAATGTGGTGATACCTTTATTTAAAAGAATATGTTCATTGAATTCAAACACTTTTCTTTCAATGAATAATGATTGTTCTTTAAAAAGGTGAAGGAGTCCTTGTAGGTACAATATTGGTGTCGATCAAATCTCGCTTTGGATGTGAGGTGGCTGTGGCATTAACACCAAAGGTGAGCTTCTTGCCTCATGGATGGTTCTATTTTGCTCTACAAGTCAAATTTGGTACTAGTATAGGCGGCTGGGGATTCTTTGACAATGGTTAATTGGGCTAACCACGAGGCCATCATCAATGCTATGGCCCTTAGTTCTTGGCTGGCACAAACCTGACGCCTGCTGGAAACTTGTTCTTGGACAGATATAATTCATATTTTTCGGGAACACAATTATGTTGCTGATACACTTTCTAGACGTGGTTTGGTACACTTTCTAGACGTGGTTTGGTAGCAGCTGATGGGTGTATCTATTATGCGATTATTTGCGGTGTGGCCCAGCCATCCACTGGTTACTAGCAGATCTTTTCTCCCTAATTGTTTTTTTCCTTCTTATACCATTTCTGGGGATGCAACTTGCAGGTTTTGGCCGGCCTTATTTTTCTGTTTTTACTTCCTTATATATTAGCCACATTTTGTGCTCCGGTGGCGTCTCTTTTCTACTGATATCGATTATAGGCATGTACAGTTTTATATTTTCCGCTACTCTTAAAACTATTTCAATTTTTCCTGCCACATATTGGGGGATTGGTATATCCCGAGGTTTGTTGGTATCACTGTTACTATTGGCGAACTTTTTTCTGGTTATTTTGGGTGGTCTTTGTAGTCGGGTCTCTGATCCATTTACTCTCTAGACTGTTGGCGACCCGTTTTCTTGTGACTATTAGTGGCTTTTATATCCCTGGCATATGTATACATGTATACTTCCTTATAAAGTATAGTTTCTTTTTCTTTTGAAAAAAGTACAATATTGGTGTCATATCACCTTACATCTATTATATCAACTTCATTTTTCTCTCGTATAAACCTATCAACTTCAATGTTATAAACTAGTGCAAACTAGTGCATTTGGGATCATTGGATGCTTTTGTGGACATATATATTATACATTATGACTGACAACTATTCCCTTGGATTTTGATGACTATGACCATGAAATTAGTCCTTTGGAACGACATCTTTTTGGCAAAATGTCTTCGAATTTGTGATGGTATGTCAATTTTTTAATTACAAAAGTAAAAATGTTTTTTTAATTAGAAATATACTTAAAATGATAGTGTATTTTTAGTTTTAATGAGAATCATTGGTGTAAAAAATAAAATACAAAAATTTGAAAAGAGTGTTGCATAACACATTATGATAATGTTTGTAGATCATTAAGTCTTGTGAAGTCTCAATTCGGAATTCAATGCATTGAATAAAGAAGTAAAGTGATTAATCCATGACTCTCGTGAGGTCCCCGCCAACTCTTATTAAGTGCACTTCAATATTTTAGTTGTAAGCTTGCCTTTTATGAACATTGAATTAATTAAATGTTAGTTTTAAAATCTCTCTACATAATACAATACATAACATTATCTTGGTGCAAATCACACTACCATAGAATCAAGACAAATGCTTAACATTATCTTGGTGCAAATCACACTACCATAGAATCGAGACAAATACTTGAGTATCATTTGATATCACAAGATCCAAATATGAGTTGAACCATCAATGATTTGAGTTGAATGTGATATAAAAGGAGGAATTAAAGAAGAAGTCACATACTTATGAATGGATTGGCCAATGAAATTACAGAGTCAATAATAATTGAACAAGAAACTATACAGTCTAAGAAATTGTACAGTCTAAGCATGAAGGAGATTTGGGTAATACTAGTGGAGAAATACATTTTAAAGAGGTCAAACAAAAAGATACACAAGGTAAGGAAGATAAGCTTGATTCGATAATGTATAAGTCAACCTATAAATAAATAGATGTATAAAATAATGAGCAAACAAGGGGGATTATGGACAAGAAACTCTCTTAGTACTAAATAGAAAAGATAGAGCCAGAATGAGAAATCGGCCAATATGAATAGATTCAAATCATTACGGTAAGTAGTAACAACTACTTTCTTTGTAGCTTAGAGTTTTAATTGTGAAGCCTAGAGATGTCAAAGTGAAATTCCAATTCCATGTACGATTATATATCACACATAAGTATCTAATTCTCTATTTCTTTTTACGCCAAATATTATTAATAAATATTTTTAACATGTATAAAGTACATACTCTGTTTCAATTTCCATTTAGAAAACTGAGCAGTCCTAAAACAAGGTCTTGCTTTCAAATAAACATTTCATTAAGGTTTACTTCTTAATTATATCCCTCCTCTGCTTTTTTAGACTTTATTCTGAGAATTATATTCAAAGTTGACCAAAAAAGTTTGATTTATCCTTGAGTTTATTCCTTTGCACATGATCTTTTGTATTTTGTACCGACGATGTTTTGATTTATCATTAAGTTTATTTCTTTGCTTATGATCCCTTGTATTTTGTACCGATGATCTAATAATAAGCTTAAGTGATAGGTGTTTTGTATTTTGTATTTGGGGAGATAGATTAGTTAAGGTATAAAGCTTTATAGTTTTAATTAATTACAATTTATTAGGAAGTGGAATAGTTAAAATAATATTCTTATTTATTTTAAATAACTTTTAAAAATGATTTTAAAACGCATTTTAAGAATTTGATTTCTTTATCATATATCACTGATTTTTTTCAATTTAAATGGACATCTAATCTATCAATTTTGTATGGAATGTACAACCAATCTCATCTATCAATTTTGTATGGAATGTACAATCAATCTCATCTATTTTAAATGAAATTCAAATGAAACATATTATATAAATCATGGTAATGAAAATTTGATATGATGCATATTCTAAATTCATAAAAAAATGAATTAAGAAAATGAAAAATGGGTTATGTTTATGGTATTTGTTTTTCTAAAAATATATTAATATTGATTTATGATTTTTTATATATTTTTAATAGGATATTAGACCTAATTGTTTCATTAAAATAGAGAGTTATTACTATTCTAATTTATAATATTAAACTTTAAAAAATAAAAAATAAAAAATACAATATATTCACACAAATTAGAAAAATATCAAAGTTAAGTTGTTGGAATCATAAAGTGATGGATCTCTTCAGACCTAAGACAATTCTATAAATCACCTTAAATTTTCAAGAACTTTAAATTTTATGAGTAACCTTTTTCATTTTATACATATATATGCATTAATTTTTTTGAAATAGAATAAAGAAACTAGTAATTTTTTTAAGGTTAAATAAAATATTTTGTTTAGATGTAACTAAGGCGGGGACTAAGTTGCACGCAACTCTTGTTTTATTAATGACATGTTGACAAATTCAAATTAGGAAAAAAACATTTATAAAAAATTCAAATTATCGAATACATATATAAAAATTGGTATACATTAACAATTGTTATTTTTTATATAACACTATATTCTTTAAGAGTTCAATATGTCACTTGTATGAATTGATTGTGGGTGGGGAGGGTAACAAAATCCTCCCAACCACCCAATCTAGAACCAATTAACATTTAAGTTAGTCATTCCAATTGGCAAAAATGTCAAGAAATTAGAAACATTTCACCTATGTTTCATATAATGGATAACTTAAAGGGGCTCAAATCCATTGCAATAAAGTGGGAGGGGAATAAGACAAATGAGTTACAAGTAGAATTCTTACAGGCGGAAGACATCATCAAAGATATTTACTACTCCAATGCAAATGGTTGGTTCTCAGCAGAAGACAAATAGAGGTTAAGTGAGTTGGAGGCTCGAAAGATCGACGTTTTAAAATTGGAGGAGGAAACCTAGCGTCTGAAAAGAAGAGCTATTTGATTATCACAAGGTGATAGTAATTCAATTTTTTTCACAAGTATGCAGAGCATAGGAAAAACATTAATTCCATTTTGGGGTTGAATGCTCTAAATGGGGAGAAGCTGTCTTCTCATAAAGATTTTAAAGTAGGGCCATATTCGCATTTTGGGTCTATATTCAAGGGCCCGAGGGAGAACAATATTGTTCATTAACTTATTGTGGTTCATCTTTTTCCCAAAATTTTCAGTGTGAAGGAGGGAAGGAGCATCTTTGATCCTGCGTCCTTAGAAGATATATATTTTTTTTAAGCAGGTTTGGTAAGGAAAAAATCCCTACACCTGACGGTTGAACAACTGAATTCTTCTTGGAGTTCTTTGATTTAGTAGGGGAAGATTTGAGACTAGTGGTTGACGAGTCGAGGTTGAAAGGTAAGGTATCAGGTGCTTTGAATGCTACGATCATAGCCTTACTTCCAAAAAATTCCACTCCTTCTTGTTTTAATGAGTTTCGACCTATATCTTTGTGCAATCTGGTGTATAAGGTTATCGCAAAAGTTATTTCAAACATGATTAAGGGTGCTCTTTCATCTCACATATCGAAGGAACAATTTGGCTTCCTAAAGGATAAATAGATTATGGATGCTATCAGAGTTTCTCAAGAGGTAATGCACTCCATTAAGGTAAATAAATTGGCAACCCTCATTTTAAAACTGGATTTGGAAAAGGCTTATGATAGAGTGAATTGGATCTTCTTGTGGTTAATCCTGCTGCAAATTGGATTATTAGTTGAAGCCACTAATTGGATAATGGGATGTGTTAGTTCAACTAATTATGTAGTCCTGGTAAATGGTACTCCAATGAATTTATTCAAAGGATCGCATAGCTTGAGAGCGGCCTTCCCCCTTTTTGCTTTGATTTTCCTTCTCATAATGGAAGGACTCAGTCGTCGAATCCTTAAAGCAAAGGAGGATTTCAACTCATCAGTTTTTAAGACACTCTTTGTTAATTGATGGCATTCTCATCTTTGGGTAGGGTTTGATGCAGGAATGGGAAGTCATCCAAGATATCCTTGCCATTTTCTATCTTGCTTCAGGTATCAATGTAAGTATTATTAAGTCTTTGTTTCTCCACAATGGTCTAGAAGGCCAAATGCTTCACCAGTTTCAACAGGGTTTTGAATATCAAATGTTGAATTTAGAAGTTGGAATGAAGTATCTAGGTTACTTCCTAAACCGAATGACTACAAAAAGAATGATTGGCTCTGCTTAATTAAAAAAGTGGAGAAATGAATTGGTCATTGGTGCTACAGATGGTTATCGACTAGAGGAAGACTTATCCTTGTTAGATATGTCTTAGAGAGTATTCATGTGTATTGGTTGTCGTTGGAAAAAAATCCAAATTCAATCTCGAAGAAAACAAGACAGAAATGTTTTCAATTTCTATGGCTGAGTAGAAAGGGGAAACAATAGTTTCCATTTGGTTGAGTGGAGTATTAATGCAAGGCCCAAACTTTTAGGTGGGTGGGGATTAAAGAATATTTGTTTATTTCAGCTCTGCTCTTGTAGCTAGAAGTTTGTGGAGGTGTTTATTTGGCTTGATATTGTAGAGTTCAATTATAAAGGACAAATACCTTAAAGGTTCTTTGATGGAAGAGTGGATCCGAAGTGAACCTAAGAGGGTCATCAATGTGTCAAATGTGTGGAATGATTTAGTCTTAGCCTTTCCAACCATTTTTAAATGGTTGGATTGGAAAATTGGAAAGGGGTACAAGGTGCTAGTAGGAGTGGATCCTTGGTTGGTAGGTACGAACATCTACAGGTTAAGTGATGAGTAAGTGAATTTTCTTCAAGATAAAGGAATTGTTTACCTTAACCAATTCATAGATTGAAATGAAAAGGGATATAATTGTTTACAAGCTCCATAATTAGGACTGAAGGGCCACCTGACAAAAGAATGGAATTCCTTCGTAAGAGGTTTAAACCATAACAGGATTTTCTTGTCAAATCATGAAGATTCATTAATTTGGAGTTGGAATGTGTGAATGGTCAAGTAAATGCAAAGTTTGCATATGATTATATTGCTTTTCAATCGTTTGAAGTTGATAATAGTTGGTGGTGGTCATCTAAATTATGGAAATGGAACTATCCATCAAAACTAAAACTATTTGTCTGGCTATCTCTAGCTAATTAAATTTTATCTTGAGATAATTATGTTAAGAGAGGAGGTTAAGGCCCTAACATGTGTATATTATGCCAAAAAGATGCAGAAATGATGAGCCACCTTTTTGTTCATTATGGTTTTACAAAATAGGTTTGGAGGGAGCTACAAGCAGTTTTAAACTTTTATGGGCATTGGTTTTATATCTCTTATGAGTTCAATTGGAAGGCCTGGATAAATGCTTTCCCTAAAGGTGATTTGATAGAACTTTCAATTTACATTTGTTGGAAGATTTGGTTGCATATGAACTCAGTTATGTTTGAAGATAAAGTTAGGAATGTAAACTTGGTTGTTCATAAAGCGATTGGGGATTTCAAAGAGATTTCTGGTGAAATGGGATCTCCTGATAAGATTTCCCGAGAGCATAATCAATTTATAATATACCTAGTTGCTTATTTTGATGGATCCTGCTAAGGCCCAAAAGGAGTTTGTGGAGCGGGTATGTACTTACAGTTTTGTGAAAACCATAATTTCCAACTCAAAATGGGTGTAGGCTTGGGAACAAACACAAGAGTAGAATTGGTAGCTTTATGGGGATTATTATTCTTTGTTTGTTCTAAGGGCTTATCTCAATTTACGGTGTTTGGCGATTCAAAAGTTATCATTGATTGGATGAATGGCAGATCAGGGCTCAATGTTCTAAATTTGCAATGGCGGCAAAGGAGAGTTAGAGACCTTCGGGAATATTTTGAGGAAATTCAATTTGCTCATGTTTTTAGAGAATATAACTCACAGACGGACATATTATCCAAGGAGGCAATTGCTCTTGCAGAGGGCACTCTTGCTTATGTGGAATTTCTAAATGGTCTGGAGATTTCTAGTGGTTTTTTATCTATTTTTTCAGGTTGGCCAGTTGTGGTCTTGGGCGCTCCATTTTTTTACTGTTATGGTTATGCCACATTTATCTTGTGGATTAGACATACTCTGTCTTTTTGTTCTTAGGAAGATGCTTTTTGTTGGGAAAGAATTTCCTTAGTGGGAGGCCTTCTAGTTTAGGATCAGTACTTGATGGGTTATGTAAGTTGTCTGATGGCCTTTAGGAGGTGGGTTGTGGTCTGTTTATACACACATTAGAACTATTCAATTATATCTTGATTTCATTAATAACATATACAAGTTTTTTTTTTTTTTTCGTGGGGACAAAAGTTGATGATCTATGTAACAAAAAATAAAATAAAACAATTATATATATATATCTTGGAAAAAATCCTAACTTTATTTTGGTAAAAAAAATTACACAATGTAGAATATATGTTTCCATGTATTTCTCATATACTAAGCTTATAAAGGTTTATGATAAAAAAACAGGATAAAAAAATTTAACTTCATAGTTGTCATTGATACCCCATAGGTCCATAAAGATACTGTGAATATAACCAGCACGTCTAAATGAGTAGAAAACAACATCACGTCGATCTGACACAGGCACTGGCCAAGACTACAAATAAAATTTAAGCATAATATGTCCGATAACTGAGTTAACATGTTGAGCATAACACAATCTGAAAGATACCCTAAGCCGATAAACAAAGTACCAACAAAGCAAACTATTTATGGGCAGTAGGAGGGCCTAATCCCTTTATAAAAGCTCTACATATTGCAATATGTTACACATACTCATAGATAATAAAATTAATGACACATATATATGCATTCCATACCGACTATTTTGCTAAGAAGCATAGAGAGTTTGAGTAGATATATGTTGCACATTCTTCCCATCTATGAATTTTATTCTAATCTAATTAATGACTACATTTTATTCCAAGGTTTTAATGTAGTTATTGAAATATATTATTTCATTATTGGTATTGGAGTTCAACATCATAGTATAAAATATAGTTGTTCATACATTCGAGCTTTATGGGTGCTCTACTTTGTATTTGAATAATTACATATTATGATTTAGCCTTGAGAGGTATCTCAGTTGATTGGAGCTTGTATCCCTAAGAAATATTACCATGGATGTAGTGAGCCTTCCATCTTACGAGACTATAAACCACATGAAAAAAATTACATACTATGATTTTTGCTTGCATTAAATATTTTAAACTTCACCAAATAATTACAATACTATAATTATGCTTAAATTTGCATATTCCAAGCCATATTATCAACTAACATAAAAGTCTTTGTTTCATTTATCGATTTAGACAAAACTCAAACATAATAGTAAGACAAACTAAGTGCTTTATAACTATTACCTTTATATTTTAATAAAAAAAAATTGAGAAAATAAACTTTTTAATAATAGATTTAAATAAAAAAAATTAAAGCCATTAAATTAATCATTATAAAATATTCATTATATTATATATATATAATAATAATAAATAAATAAAATAAATCCATTTATATTTATAATTGTTTTTAATTTTTTATTATAAATAAATAGTTTCATATTGATAATATAGAAACATTCATGCTCGAAATAAATGAGTAATAATGTAATCTCGGGTGGTTTTGAATGCCCCTACAACTATAGTACGAAGTATGGGCTCCTGCTTATAGGCGGGGTGGCGGGGGCGGTCGGCTGTGGCCGTTCCTACCCCGGTTCAAACCCCATGCCCTAGTTTCTATGGTGCCCTCGCTAATCGGGCGCCGGATACATTACAATTATAAAAAAAAACTATAGTACGAAGCATTATTAATACAAAATATTTTCCACCTCTACGTGATTCACCATCACATGAGCTATTGCAGATTTTTTCCTGCAGCTTTCTACTATTTGTTAGACTTATTTATTCTTTTTGTATTATTTGTTAGTTTTACTTATTCTTTTGGGCGTGTGATAACTGGCACTCAAATCGCTCCCTGCCGGCGACGGAAAACTTTCCGGCGAGGCACAGTTCCACCCCTTTTTGTTATTTTTTTGGAATTTCGACGATATGGGTCGTCTTAAAATGGGTCAAAACCTCTAGGAGCACAGTTTCATGACATAGTTCCACAGTAAATGAGGTGGAACTACGATTCCACCGGTTTTTATAACCAGATCTAGGGAACAAATCGCCGAAAAAGAGGGGCGATTTGAGTGCTAGTTATCCCACACCATACTTTTGCATGCCTGAGCTCCTTATTGTTTATGCATATAGGTTGAATCAAGCACAAGTAGCTTTTATTTTGGCTTGACAACTACTTACTATCGATGGATTTTGATGAGTACGATTATTTAGAAAAGACCGTATCACAATAAAATGGTCTACTTCGGCAAGCAATATCGACCCCGTAGCAGAGTGTTTAATGCTCTTGCTGCGGGGTCTTGGTAACGGTATGTCAGCGCACATACACAAGCTCCTGTAGAAGAGACGGTAGTAGTCAATTGCCGAAAAATGGAGGCATGGAGGCCGAAAATGGAGCGGGACCGGGGCATGCATCCACCCATCCATCAAGAGCCCCATGCCTACATCATGAGCATGGATCAGTGCAAGGTTGTACCTCCGATTGGACCGCGTAAGGCTCAAGGAGATCCCCAGTTGGTGCGCAAGGCTCGAGGAAATCTGTCTACTGTAGATCCGTCACATGGGCTTTATGTATCGCGAATTCAATTCGACGTAATGACTGATATCTGCCAATTGCATCAGATTGAAACAAGCCACCAGCCACCGACGCCATTCACAGTTAGGAGCAACCATAGAACCTGCAGCGAAAACAAGCCACCAGCCACCGGTTCCATTCACAGTCAGGAGCATTCATCTAAACGAGCGGGTAAGTTACGATTCTCAGTATTTTGTTTTACTAGTTATGAGTATTCACCTTGACATTTCGGCCCAAGCAGAGCCAGTTAGAATTTTTACTCTAGATCTTCTAGATCGCTGAAAATAAGATATTGCCCTTAACATTTGAGTCATTTTGGCTTGCCACAAGAGTGATTGCATGAGCGACCCCTGCAGTTTTCTCGTGAGGTCATTATTCAGTCCAAAACTGCAATAAAATGTCATGGAGTTGGGCTTGTATTCCTTCCTAGAGCTACTCATAAAGCAATCCAATCCCATCCCACCTCTTATTGTCTTTTATATTTTTTTGTTTAGAAGTTTCGATGGCTTCATTCTTCACATCAATCCCATCCCACCTCTTATTGTCTTTTATATTTTTTTGTTTAGAAGTTTCGATGGCTTCATTCTTCACATCAATCTTAGTGTGGCTATTCAACCTTATCCTTCACGATCCCAACAACAACATCCTCTTCAAGTTTGTATCAATACTTCAATCATCACATCAATTTCAATCTTGTTAACTATTATCCTCTGCAACCAGCTTTAAGTTAGATGCAACAATGAAAACATTCAATCTTTTCTGCAACCGGCTTCAAGTTAATTTCAATAATGAAGACAGTCTTTGGATCTGAAAATAAAATCGTTTTCGTATTGATATAAGTAATAGTCATGCATTGCTTAGTTTAACCAGGCCGTAATGGCCAATTTAAAGATGTTCTTCTTGTGAAGAATCGCTGGAGACTGAGTTTGTCATTATATTCTCCATGCTATTATTACACTGTGTTTACTTGACATTTTCACACTCTGCATTAATTTCTTTTATTTTGATGTTTATATATCCTTGTATACCTGTCCGCCATGCATCACGCCCAAATTAACCCTGCCATAATTAATAGTGCTGGTAGCGATCACCTGGAGCAACCAAGAATTAAAACCGTGACAGGTGTTCCCTCACCGATTGTTCGGCGAAGCAGTAACGAGTCGATCCAGCCGTTGTCTTTGCTTTGCTAATTTTTTTTAATAATGCATTTCTCTGTTGTTGCGATTTTATTGAATGCCATAACTTTTACGATAGTTAAACCCGGGTCAGAAAATCGTTGCACTTGCTGTTTGATAGGTGTCGGTCAAAGAAATCAGACTGTTTGATAAGTGTCGGTCAAAGAAATCACTTCTAATTTAATTAACAATTAGTACAGGATTACATTATCAGGAGCTACCTTGAACACTGCGGTTTAAATCCTATGCTCTTTCCAAAATACGATAATGACCAGATAATGATTAATATCATTTGCTTATAGTTTCATGTTTTTGCTATTTAAATGAAAGTCAAAATTATACGGACGAATGTTATATAATTTACTGAGTTGCAATGTGTATAACATGCTTTTTCCATATACAAAATTCTTTCCGCTTTAGCTGTCTCTTCTCAGTGAATATCATAAATGGGTAGGTAGACATAACGAGTGCCTTAGTTCTCCGTAATTGCCTTCCCGTTGACCCTGTGTAGTTTCTTTGCCCCTCGACGATCCTCAAGTCAAGTCAATACTCGCGTTTTCTTCACCCCTCTGTGGTTTCTTCGCCTCTGCGGGATGCTCAAGTCAAGTAAATTTCCCAAATCGATAGATTTGTCTTCATCCGGCATCTTCATTCAAAACCTTCCAAAGCATACGGAGGCTTTGAAGTTTTATGTTAATATATTAATAAGTAATAAAAATATGCATCTTATTTTAAATGTTAAAATTTAAAAAGATATTATTTATTATATAATTATTAAAGTGTATAAAATATATAGGAATATTTTTAATTATTTTATAGTCAGTAAACAAAGTAATTTTTTAATTTTTCTTAAAATTTAGTTAGATAAAAATTTGTTTTTAGTAAATATTAATAATTATCACCATTATTATAATAATTATGTAAATAAATACAAATAATGTAATATAATATAAAAAAAATAAAAATATGATATAAATGAGATTATAATATTTCAAATATAAATTAAATTATTAAAAAATTCATAAAAAAAAATAAAAAAATTGTAAGAAAAACAAAATGAACATACACAAAAGTTTAGATCTGTCTTAATTATAGTTTTTTTAAGCATCTTAATAATTGTATTTTTTTTTAATGCATTGTTGTACGTAACAAAGGCAATGTTTAGATGATTTAAATTTATATGTGTATTTCATTAAATTATTTATTATCTAATTAATTTATTGCTTGATTAAAACAATTTGTATATATATACATATTTTTTTTATGTAGAATGAATAATTGATGTTATATAGTAAATAAATGAGGAGATATTAAAGAATAAAATACTTATAAATATGGTATTTCAATAAGTAATAATTTATTTATTTTATCAATAAAAGTTAATAAATAAAGGGTTTTGAAATGTTGTTTTTATAATTGTATATATGAGAATTAAAGTATTAATATTTTTATTTTTATAATTGCATATGTTGAGAACTAAAATATTAATATAGTTTTCCTAAGTTAAGAAGCATGGAGAGTAAATGATAAATGTGTAATTTATATTTTTTTTAGAGTTTTGTAAATAATAATTGTGTACATCATGATTGGGCCTAATGATTAAAAACATGTATTTCCTCCTATAAGGTCATAGGTTCAAATATAGAGGGGGCTAGGATATGTAAACCTCTGTAGACTTAAGCAGTTACATCGCTGTGTAGAGAGGGTCCCTTGTCCGATCAACAAGGGGGTCTCATACACCAACATTAGTCTCTATTTGGGAGGAAGAATGCCAACAGTTCCTCTTAAATTTCTTCTTCCCTTTAGTTCCTTGAGTACATCAATAACAAGTTTCCTCCCCTCCAAATGAGGTGAATCCTAGATGAGTTGATCGCCCAACAACATATTTTATTCTAATTATTTTTCTCTCTGGTCTCCATTTGATTTTCTTCCCTAGTGAGAGGAGGAGAGGGATGAGGAAAATTCACCAAAAATCTAGCATAAGATGGGAGATTGTACAAATTTCATGAGTTCGAGCTTTGAGTCTTTCGGAGCTAGGCCTTCTCTCCAAAGTTCAACAGTTTACCACCCTTACCATCTACGAAATCTAGGGAAGTATTGATGGGTTTCCCAGTCACTTGCTTCTGAAAAAAACACACAAACTCTCAACTCGCAAATCTAGAATGCAAATCTAGAGTCCAAGTCTTTATGCAATGGCCCATCACTATTAACCAAACTTTCTATTTAAATATGAATATTTAGACAATATTGGTACTAAAATTATGCATGTTTTTGTATTAAAATTAAATATTAATTTTATTTATCAAGTTATGTATTAGATTTTCTTTTATCAAATTATGTATTTCTATTTCGTTATTTTGGATAATTGAATTATGTAGATGACTCAATATGCTAAAATTATTACAATAAGAGAATAAGAACCTTTTAATGTGCTAGGGAAACTAGTCCCCCTTTTTTAGCTATTGTTCAGTGGCCAACAATTTGATGGACCAATTACTAATTCTGATTTTTACCTTTGCAAAAAGTGATTTTTCTCGATGAAATTGACACACAAAAAGAAATCAAACATTTGCGATAATTTATTAAAAAATTAGGAAAAAATGTATACTTTGATATAACATATGTGAAAAATTATATATCTGTAGTTTTGATTGAGAAAAAAAATATGTTTTACAGTTTTCCAACGATTTATTATGGAGCATCAACAAGAAGAATTGGATTTCAAAATAGTTAAAAGACCAGGTTTACACCCACTCCATTATTGCATGATTGGTGTATGCAAGAGTAAATATGGAGTCACTACAGTTGATGCATTAAATAAGCATAGACAACGAGTACATCAACTTGGTCCAATTCCACCTCGTCAGAAGGGTCGTCCACGTGCTCAAGATTCTCATTGGCCAAAAAAAGATCCCAAGGAAATTCAAAAGAACAATGAACTAAGGAGCCTTCGTGTTGAATGTCGCATGGAAATGGCTCTCAAAAACTTAAAAAAACGTCTATTAGAACAAGAGATATCTAAAGAGGTATGCTCGTATTAAAGCTTCATATTTTACTTTCATTTTATCTTGTTTTATAAATATTAGTTATGTTAACTTCATATATATATATATATATAAGCTTCGGTTTTCGTTTCTCTTTATCTAGTTCTATAAATATTAATTATGTGTATGTGTTTTCTAAATAGAATGTGAATCATGAACATGAGATGAGTAATGAGGCCTTGGAGAGAATTTCGCATCGCTTGGATGCATATAAATCAAATGAGATAAAAAGGCGTGAAGACACTTTAAGAAGGATTGAAATTAAAAAAGTGTTCAATGAGTTAACTAGTTCTAATGAAGGGTCATCTTCAACCATGGACAGCATTAGTGGTGCATACACTCATTCTGTCAATGAAGTAAGTGAAATAGTATCTTTATAAGACATTTTAATATCAAATTTGTTGTTTTCATATTTTGTAGTGTTGACATGAATTTTATAGTTGTAGTGCTGACATGGGTGCATATTATATAGATTTCTATAGAATTGGAGAAGCAAAATTTCCAAGAGCTACAAGAAACAATGAAAATGTTCATTGGATTGAACGTAGAAGATGAATGTTCATCTTCTACTATGGAGGGCACTACTAATGCATCCAAAAATCATATGATTGAAGTACGTATTTTAGCACATGTTTTTATCTATTTCTTTTATAATATTGATCATGTTAAACTCACGTGCACATGCATGAAATTATACAGGATTCTATAGAGCAAGTCAAGCAATGCTCAATAACACCTAATGTCATAGATCACAATAGTAAGAAGACCATGGCCTCTGAGATGAATCAATATAGCTATGTAAGTATATTACTTGTACTTTTTATGCTTTTATTTATTGTGGAAAAAATGTATACTTATTCTTGTATCTTTTTCATTTGATTAAAATTTACTAAAGTTGTATATATTGTGTGTGTAATTATATATAGGGTTTTATAGAAGAGTGTTTCCAAAGTGATCCACCATTGGATGACAAACACTACACACCTAGTATCCACAACACCCCTGATTCGATTGTGAGTAAATATTTTTGATGCATTTTAAAATTTTATATTCACATTTTGAAATGTTAATATAAGTGAATTCCTTAATGATTGGACTTTATTTTGTATTTACTAACATTTTTTTTCTTGTGTAGGTAAATGAAAAAACTAGATCTCAACAAGAAAGAGTTATAAAACACACAAAACTTACACCTAAGAACTTGGGTCAAGTTGGATTTAGGAATCGAGTTGCTTGGTTGAGTCATATGCAATCCAACCATATTGCTAGAAGAAAGCCAATCAGAATAGCATCTATGCATGGAAACAGTCAATGTAAAAAAATAACATAGATATGTTAACTAAAGCTTTCATTGGAGCTTTAAATTGTATTGTTTCTATAACTAATTTAAATTTCAAAACTATGTGTTTATAACTAGTTAATCTTTTTTTACTAATTCCTTTATGGATTTGTGTAAATATACCAATTCCTTTATGAATTTGTGTAAATATCTAAACTGATTTTGTTTGCATGAGTTTAGATGTGATTATTTGAACATTTTATTTTTATTTATAATTAATTGTTATGAATAAAATAGTAAAGCTCATTATATCTCATGTTTAAATTTATATAATTTTTTTAGTTTTAATTATTTGTTAAAATGTTATATGTTTTCTTTCCATTGGCAATATTTTTTATATTTAATTAAAAAAATTATCATTATAATTCGCTATTTATTTGAGTTTGTACTTTTTATAATATTGTTTACTTCTATTAAAATACATAAGATTCTTAAAATAAATAAAATTATTATTCTTCATACATATTTTTCAAATTGATTATTATAAACTAAAGTGGTCTTATAAGACATTATTATAGTGTAATTTTTGTTTTTTCAACATAGTTTTAAACCAGTATAGATCTATCTTTAAAGGGGATTGAATATTTCTCAATTGCAAACATTTTCTCAACATTTACACTTTGGATTATGTTTTGTTTTTCTTTTAAATTTGATTTAATTTGAATCATTCTCTATATTAAATTTAAAATATATTAATAATATGAAACTATCTTATTTTTAAAATTATTCTCTAAATTTATAATAATTTGAATCATTCTCTATATTATATATATTTTTAAAATTATTATGTTATTTATTTAATATTATTTCTAATCAAATCAAAACCAAAAATTCACATTTATATTGTGAGTATTTTAGGAATTTCATAATTACGCATATAAATGTTTTTCTAAGATTCTCACTTCTAAAAAATTAAAACTAAGTAGGTTAAAAGTTTTAGTTAATTTTAATTTGTGTTAATAATTTTTCTTTATTTTATTATATTAACTCTTTAAAAAATTTCAATTAATGTTAATAATATATTTTAAGTTGTTTTATCTAAATATTTAATCATTTTATTTTATTATATTAACTCTTTAAAAAATTTCAATTAATGTTAATAATGTATTTTAAGTTGCTTTATCTAAATATTTAATCATTATTATATTAAGTGTATATGTAAAATTTATATTGATATCTAAATTAATTATTTTATTTTTAAAGATTAAATGATTTTTTTACATAAAATGTGACATCAAAATAACAAAATCGATACTTCTTAAGCTACTTTTGTTCACTTATTTTCACATTTCTGATTAAGAAGTTACATTTTCTAAAAACATGTGGCAAAGCAATTCCACTTATTAAATGTGACATGAAAATAAATAAAAAATTGATACTTCTTAAGATACTTTTATTCACCTATTTTCACATTTCTTATTAAGAAATTACATTTTCTAAAAACATGTAGCAAAACAATTCCACTTATTTTTGAAGTACAAAATTAAACCACATAAAATGTAACATAAAAAAGGATGAAAGTAGTAATGCCTTTGACACCTATGAATATAAGCTTTGTTAAGATATTTTCACATTTCTCAACACAAATGTGCCTTTTCTAAAAGCATTTGCAAAGTAATTCAACTTAATTTACTAAACACAAAATTAGATACACATGGAAATAGTGTTAAAAATATTTAAAATTTGAATGTCTAGTATCAAAAATTAATATATAGAATTAATCAGGTTCAAGGACATGAGATGGAAAAGATAGTAAATTTAAAATTTTAAGGATGTAAAATTTATAAATTTTGTGTATGAAGATTGTGACATAATATTGATAAGGAAAAACAAAAATTCATTTTAGTAGTGTTGAGTGTTAAGGAAATATCATTAGAAAAATAATAAAATAGGCATGCAAGAAAATTTTGATGGGCATAGCTTAGTAAATAATAAATGATTAAATAAAGGAGGATTCATAATATTGAACATTAGATAAATAAACATAAAAAATTTAGTATAAATCCTAGAAAAAAATCTAAACATTCGCTAAATGTAGCATTATAACTAGGGTCAATTTCAATCGAATATCACTTTCATCTTATTGTGAGATAATTTCTACAACAAAGTATAATGGAAATGTGTATTTCTATAAAAGAGGGCTCTTTAAAACATTATAGAAATAAGACAAGGCTAACCATAATCTAAAGTTAAAAACTAAAGATATTTGGATGTGTGTTTCTCTAGTTTTAATAATAAATTTTGAAACTTTAATACATTTTACTCAAAATAAATGTTCTCCATCTAAAATACACACACATTAAAATCATCAAATAACTTGAGTCAAGGAAGCAAAATAAAATCATTGAATAGAGAAATGAATGAAAAATTTGTTTACAATCATGAAACAACTTGCCTAAGCAACGAATTGAGAAGCTCACTGAAATCGGAACTAGACTCTTCAATAATTCAAGGAGATTACTTTTATAATATGTTAAGTATAAAAATTAGTTACAAAATCAGAAAGCTTACATTCTTTAACATAGTGGTTAGAATAATATTTTTCATGTCCACTAATTAGCATTTGTTAATTCGTATTGATGTAGATCACCAATATGATCATCATTATCAATAAAATGATCGTATGGGCAATGTGCTAGACCATTCACAATATTAAATGTGAAATATTCCATAGAATTCATGTTGTTGCCATTCAATGCCTAAGAGGAGAGATCAGTTCAATAAGTATGAGATAAATTCAATACCATAGATGAATGACATGAACATCATGTATAGAAACTTATGTAGTTCTTTGAGTACATCTAGAATAAGCATTGATTCAATTGGGGTTGATTGTGTGGCTACCATTTTGTGTTTTTTTTTGTACGGATGATGTATGGATGGTATAAGTATTGTTTCAAATTTTCTTATTATATTGATATTGGGTGCAATGTAACTTTCTTAGATAGAGATAGGTAAATTCTTGCTTAAATATAAAACCTTGTAGGACTATGTTTCTATCGTTTGCAATAACACATAAAAAAGCTAATGCCCAATGAATCATTAACTACACCATGAACTATATGGCTTACAGAACGATCTTCAAATGTGACTAAACATGTTGTATAAGATTTCATTTTTTGAAAGTTAATCAATTTGGTGAATGCCCATATGATATAAGATGTTGTATAACTATTCCATATATAGACTGGTGTATATACCGGTATATACACTGGTGTATATACCGGTATATACACTGGTGTATATACTGGAATATACATCAGTCTATATACCGGTATATACACCAGTGTATATACTGGAATATACACCAGTGTATTATTCCGTTAGGGTGATGGCGTTGATGACGAGCATCAGGACGAAGATGTTGATGATGATGATGATGTACACGGTATATACACTAGCGTATATTCTAGTATATAGACTGGTACATCATCATCATCAACATCTTCATTTTGATCCTCATCATCAACGCCATCACCCTACCAGAATATACTCATCATCATCATCATCATCATCATCCTCATCATCATCATCTTTATCATCATCATCATCATCGTCATCACCATCTTCATCATCATCATCAACATCGTTGTCGTCGTCATCACCACCACCACCATCATCATCATCATTGTTGTTGTCATCATCATAATCATTGACATCGTCCTCCTCATCATCATCATCATCTTCATCATCATCATCATCACCATCAGAATATACACTGGTGTATATTTCGGTATATACACTGGTGTATATTTCGGTATATGCACCAGTCTATATATCAGAATATACACTGGTGTATATACCGGTATATAGACTGGTGTATATTTCGGTATATAGACTGGTGTATATACCGGTATATACACCAGTCTATATACCGAAATATACACCAGTCTATATACCGGTATATACACTAGTCTATATACCGGAATACTGGTATATACATCAGTGTATATACTGGAATACCGGTATATACACCAGTGTATTCCGGTATATACACTGGTGTATATACCGGTATACACCAGTGTATATACTGGAATACCATTATATACACTGGTGTATATACCGGTATGCCTATATACCGGAATATACACCAGTCTATATACCGGTATATACACTAGTCTATATAGTCTATATACTGGTATATACATCAGTCTATATACCGGAATATACACTGGTGTATATACCGGTATACATTGGTGTATACCGTCGGTATGTCTATATACTGGAATATACACCAGTCTATATACTGGTATATACACTAGTCTATATAGTCTATATACCAAAACATACACTAGTCTATATACTGGAATATACACTGGTGTATATACCAGTATATACACTGGTGTATATTTCGGTATATAGACTGGTGTATATACCGATATATACATCAGTCTATATACCGGTATATACACCACTGTATACACCAGAATATATACTGGTGTATATACCGGTATGCCTATATACCGGAATATACATCAGTCTATATACCATCACCCTACCGGAATATACATCAGTCTATATACCATCACCCTACCGGAATATACTCATCATCATCATCCTCATCATCATCATCTTTATCATCATCATTATCATCGTCGTCATTATCATTATCATCATCACCATCGTCATCACCATCTTCATCATCATCATCGACATCGTTGTCGTCGTCATCACCACCACCACCACCACCACCACCACCATCATCATCATCATCTTCATCATCGTCGTTGTCACCATCTTCATCATCATCATTGTTGACATCGTCCTCATCACCACCATCATCATCATCATCATCATCTTCATCACCATCAGAATATACACTGGTGTATATATCGGTATATACACTGGTGTATATACCAGTATATAGACTGGTGTATATTCCGGTATATAGACTGGTGTATATACCGATATGCCTATATACCGAAATATACACCAGTCTATATACCGATATATACATCAGTGTATATACCGATATATACACCAGTGTATATTCTAGTGCATATTCCAGCAGGGTACACACCAGTGTATATTATGGTATATACACTAGTGTATATTATGGTATATGCACTAGTATATATACCAATATATACACTGGTGTATATTCCAGAATATACACCAGTGTATATACTGGTATATACCCTCATACAGCAGTATCATTACCTCATGGCCAAATGAGTGTACCCTCCGCCTTCCTCCTTGTCTTATCACCTTATTACCACACGAGGAAGAGGGTAACCCTTTTTCTAATATGGATGGTTTTGGTACTAATTAATACATCCTTCACATGCTCAAGGCAATTACCTACGCTTGATCCTCGTTATCCTTATGAGTACTTTTCCTATAGTTTGGATTGAGTTGGCTACTTCATCGAGACATGTGATGCCATACGATTTTTAGTAGACCTTAGTTTAATAAAGTTTGACTTACTCCCACCCCATAAACCTTTTTAAAGGGAAACTATATACTCATTGAAAGAATCATCAATATTTACATAGGGACAGAGGATCATCTTTAATATATTTTAATCATCAATATACTATATAGGTGTTTATATTTTTTAATTACTTAAATTCCTGAAGATTACTTTCCCTTACCTTCCATTGACCCATTGGTTAATGCAGTAGCCAATTACGAGATGATGTGTTTTATGGATAGATTCTCAGGTTCTAATTATATCTTAATCACTAAGGAGGACTACCGCAAGATTCCCTTCCACTATATTCGTATTTAAATAGAATGAAATCCTTCTTAAATACGAGTCCTACTTAAATTATAATAATATTTAATTAGATTAGTAGGAGTTGATTTGATAATATTTTGAAGTAGTTTATTAAAATAAATGAGACATTTAATGCACCTCTTACATATTCTTAAAATTATAGAAAACAAATATTTGAAAAACATATAATTTATCAAACATTTGATACCAAAACTCACTTCAAGGTGAGTTTATGTCAAATTGGACTATACAACCCCAAGAGTCAAAATGAACTATAAATCACTTGCTACTCTCAGTGCAAAAACATGATCCATATTAATCTATAAAATATGAACATTCTATGACAACAAGGCTTATAGAGTTTATATTGCATAAACATTTTCCCTACCGCTCTATCCAATTACTTTTAGAAGGACACTAGATTTGCAAAACATGAACCGTGTTGATCCACACGCTATCAGAAATTTGGAATTGCAAGGATTGGAGTGAGCATTACCTTGTTAATTATAGATTGAATTTTTTTTCACGTCCTCTGGACTTAAAATAGTGAGCAATGTGGGTCCTCTACAAGCCTAAAAATCAATCCAAATATATATATGTTGTATGTGAGTATGAGTAAGTATATATATAAAATGAGAATTTATAAATCCTTAATTCATATGAGTCACAAAATTTTGAACTTTGAACTTGATTTTTAACTTTTATGGTTGAATCGTGATGTCTTCTTATAATGAGTTGGAAGTTTAATTTACAGTATTTTTAATTAATAATTTATGTGAAGATATATAATAATTTATGTGAAGATATATAATAATTTATGTAAAGATATAAAAATACCAATTAATGGCATAAGATGATATAGAATGTTATTTTCTATATTATCATTTATTCTTTAAAATTAAGGATTATTCTTTATTAACATCTTTTCCCAACAAGTAATTTTATTTTATATAATGATATTGATAGATATAAACATAACATTTCATTATATATATATATATATATAAATTTCATTTTCTTTATAAATACAATTTATATATAATTTTATGAAATGGTTTTTTTAATATAGTTTTTATAATGTTTATAAATTGATTATTATAATATTTTAAAAAACAATAACATATTCATCAATTTAATTTTTATGAAATGAGAATTTATAAAAGTTTATAATGTCCAAATTTTAGAATTCAATTCAATACATGTATATAAATGATTTTTAAATTGAAAAATTAAAAAAGAGAATTCCACACCCCTCTAACTAGAGTCTCAAAGAATTACCATGTAACTTTTACCTACAACCTAACATGGTTATTTAATCATCACATAGATTTCCAGAAAGGAAAGCAAACCCTGGTTGGTGTGCAAGGGTTTTCATAGAATTAAAATCATATCAACTACTTATCACCTCCCACCTTTATATCACCAAAATTTGATAATCTTTTATTACTATATATCTCCACTTTTTACTAGTTTATAGCTACAATCCTTATACAGAAGGATAATGACAATTGTGAACATAATTATTTAATTAGAATAATAGGAGTTGATTTGATAATATTTTGAAGTAGTTTATTAAAATAAACGAGACATTTAATGTAGCCTTACATATTCTTAAAATTATAGAAAACAAATATTTGAAAAACATATAATTTATCAAACATTTGATACTAAAACTGACTTTGGAACAAAGATATTCGGAAAATATATGTTTTATCGCCATCGCATATTTTACTAGAAACAATGATAGTTGTAATAAATGTGATATTAAAAGTTACAATCCAATTTTGAAATTTATGCATCTTTATCAGGAATTTAAAATTACACATCCTTAATCAAAATAAATGCCATGCTTATTTCAAATATAACATCATTTACTCAAATTTAACATCTCCACTCCAAATTGTATCAAAATTGATCTACATCAACAATTTTAGAAATAATTATATGCTACCTCTATGACATATGCAGGGCCAACTTACATCAACGCCATGGATTTCACAAATATGTTCAAGTTGGAAGAGTGATGCCCTCATCCCAAAAAAAAAATTTAAGTGTATAGTAAAAAAGATGACATTCAGATCCAATCACGCGAGAGATCGTATGATGTATATGGACAATAAATTCTTCATGTTTTTCAATCTCAGAGGATGCCCAACTAAATTTAGAAGAAGCATTTGTAGTAACTCTGCATCACAAAAAAAAAAATATTAATAAATCACTTATTAAATATATTTATTAAAATCAAGCAATATGATTAAAGGATTTATTAAACAAAATAATAAAAAGTAATACACATACCTATTAAAAGAAACATTATTGATAGTACTATTTCTTATCATGCTCTCTCCAAATTCAAATCTGCAACCGGATGTATGACACATGGAACACCAATTCACATCAACGCTTACATCACGATCCCTTTGCCTTTGTAACCATTCTCTCCTTAACTTTCTACCGGCCTCTCTTTGACAAACATGCTCAAATTGGCGAAGTATTTGCTTAATCTTTGATAAAAAAAAATAAGTATATCATCAAATAGCCGGCATGGAAAACCATTTTCCTTGCTAATTTTGTTTCGAAAGTAGGAAATAAAATGTTCTTGTTGGCTTATGTCATGGATAACAAAGAGAAATTTTGAAACATACACATTGTCCATAACTGTAAAGAAAAACAAATATTTTAGATTTTAGTATATATAAGAAAATTTATCGCTACTACAAATGAAAATGGGTATTACAAGTAATATCAAGATTAAATTGTTCTACCTTCATAACCTATAAAACAATAATCATAGATTTGCAACGCCTACAACTATCACAAATACAAAAAATACGCATACCCACATATAATTAGAGAGGTTGACATCCATCATTTGCAACAATTGTTAAAAACATTACAAAATACAGCATCAACCACTTTATGAGTTGATAATGTTGAAGATGTGAAGTTAACACATAAAATGAAATTTCTTTCATAACATAAATACATATATGACGATGAAAACTCATGTTGGAATCAATATTAGTTGAAATTTTTTGTAGATAAATATTTGAATAATTAGCAAATGAATAGTTTGTACTGAAGAAAGAAAAAAAACATCAAATTTAGAATCTTGAAATACTTAATCAGTAGCTAATAAAAAAAATTATTATCACAATATGAAAAGAACATACACTACTACACTATGTGATATATTTAGTAATCGTACTTTCAAGAAGAAGTTAATTGATTTTCGAGGACAAAGTGTCTTGACACTTAGAGAAAATTGATTGAAATATTGTGTTGAAACTATCAAATATTTTAAATCTATTAATCTTTTGTCAAATATTTTCACCTTTGAACAAACAATGTCATGTGTTCAAGTCCGGAATTAATGGCAATGTTGGACCTGTCTTTGATGTGGTTGGCACCAAAAAATTAGTTGCAATAGCTAAGTTTGACAACGATCTCTGGTGTAGTAGATTGCATGTATCATTCACTTCTACAACTATTGTTGTTGTATCAACCAAAAACGAGCTACACGTAGCAATATTATCGTGCAATAATCGAGGTCGACAAGTCTGAATAACTTGAGATGTGCCTCCCTCAACTGTAACAATAATCACCAAAATAATAAGACAATGACAGTAGGCCCAGTGAAACAATCAAATATGTCGTAGTTAATGGAAATTAACAAATATTATCAAACCGATATACCTCTATTGCGTAGAGTCCAATGTTGCACTGAATCTGACCTATGTTCCACATCTCCTTGTTGTCTACAACAAATCTCCATTTGCTCATTTATGGTTTTATTTTTTGTATGCAACAGTCCAACACATTCAAAGTGTGTTTTAGCATAATTTGATTGGCCATGATGATGTGAAATTTCTTGACCAATAGACACCTTTCCTATAAAAACAACCAAGAAAGTCTTCTCACCATGACCATACGATCATTTAAAAAAATGTGATTGAAATTAATAACAATACCTATACAAGTCTCGTTACTATGTTGTGGTGGGTTGAATGTATCATTCCCTTCTATTGCTGCTATTGAATGATTAGGCAACAATGAGGTATCATTGATAGCACTATCATGAAATAATCGAAGTCGACAACTTCGAATAGATTGAGAAGTGGATCCCTCAACTGTAACAATCATCACCAAAATAATTAGATTATGGCATTGGGTTGAATAATATACCTTATTTCAAATTAAACAAAATTCAGTATCATATTGAAATACCTCTATTGTATGGAATATAACGTTGCACTATATCTGATCTGTGATCGACATTTCTTTGTTTTTGAGAAGAAATCTTCATTTGTTCATCCATGCTTTTCTTTTTTGTGCGAGCTCGTCCGACCCTTTGAAATTTTGTTGCATCTTTTCTTGAATGCAATGCTTGACCACATTGTCTTTTTTTATTGAGCGGGCTCAAAAAACTATGGTGTCTTTGTTTAGTGATCTTAGATGGAGTTATAAAACAATTAAACATTTTATTACACTCCTGACCCACATTGTATACCAAGGTGTTAAGTGCACGTGCATGCTCCAAACTAGTAGGTTTAATATCTATTAAACACCTTAGTGTTTGATGAGTTGATGACATAAGAAATTCCATCTCATCGGCCTCAGACATGGCATTGTCTAGTCTTATAGTTGTTGAATCGACATGGTCAGAGGAATTACCAATAGGAGAATCAAATCTTGGGGGAAGCTCTTCTTGGAATTCTGGGCTGGGAGCAACTGTTTCATTTAAATCAACTAGAAATCTAGGCCTCTCAAAAATACTAGAAACATTTGGTGATGCATGCTCACCTAGGGCATTTTTTCCCACCAACATGCCAACCTTTAAGGCATGTTTACAAACATTTCCATTCAATGCCCAAGCACACTTACAGAAGAAAAAATTTGGCCCTGCATATATGACCTTATACCAAGTATCACGAGTATTCTTATTTTGGCTACAAACTCGATATTCATTGGTATTTATTTGATCACATGCACATTCTTCATCTAGGATTGCATCTGCTTTGCACTGGGATCTAGCTAGTTATTCATTGGATTTTTTAGGTCGTATAATACCAACTTCCTTTAAACGTTGCATGTGAATGTAATAAGGTTCAACATTTTCCAACAACACATGAATACCCCAGTCAACCCGCTTGTGGCATGCATTGCTTTTCTCATCAAGGTACCTTTTCTTTAAGTACCTATGGTATGACTCGATTGCATTGTTGGTATCTTGATTTGAATGGGGAAAATTTCTATAAGCTTTCGCCCACATATCTGGAAAGTGAAGGGGGTCAGTGACAAAGTAGAAACTAAAAATAATGCAATAGATTATATAGTTATAACACAAAGATGTAGACAGTACTTACAAATTTTGTTGTTGTCTAGCCAATTAGTTTTGAAATAATTCAAAAAAATTTCTTGACCTTGAAATTCATCAAAGATCCGTGCAACTACATCTTGTACTGAGCGGTCATCTGGACATGAATGCATGATGTCTCCTAAAGCACGAAAAATTGAGACTCTAGTTTCCTTTCCATTGACTTTGCTTAAAATATTCTTCATCCATGCACGACGAACATGCCATACGCATAATAATATTGATGAATTAGTTAAACACCTGAAATGACATTACAGTTAAAGAGATTAATGTACGTATATATGCAATGAAACATTAATCTTCTCTCCCGCTCCCCTCTACAAATAATTAATCAAGTCACCTTAAAGCCTCAATCTCAGCTGCAGCATCATTGCTCTTTCATTCCGACTTTAAATAATGCTGCTAACCATTTTTTAATATCCTCCGATGTATTTCGTGAGGAAATAACCCAAGCTATCGGGACACCATTATGGTGTTTGTCGAAAACCATTAATGTATAAAGTTGATACTACATTCAAATAAACACATAATTATATTATACAAAGTCCACACGTAGGAAATCATTTCAATAACTATAATTAAGTGAGAATCACGATATATGTGTACTCACCCCATATTTGTTCGTGCTAAATGTAGAGTCCATGGATATAGCATTATTATGTGAGTACTTTATCATCATAGAACGCATCCAGCTTGTTTGTATACCAATGATGAATGGCTTGTTTTGCACAACATCTTGCTGTTGGTAGAAAAAAAACTTATCTGGAAATTGATTGTACCAACAGTCCATGCTAATTGGATCACTCTCGTCCTTGACATATTCTTGTCTTTTTAGTTCATTGTACATGTTTAAAATATCTTGTCTTGTCATTAAGGCATCTCGAGTTGTCCCTGTGAACAACTGACCACATTGATGCTCCACATCATTAATGAATTTATCCCATATCATTGTGACGTTAAAACCATCTTGAACCATTTGTCTCACACTAGCTTGTAGATTATTTGTTAGATGTGGAGCATAATTGAAAGCCTCTGCATCCTTCTCATGACACACAACACCATATTTGTCAATATGCCTGCATGCTGTATATATAATAACAGCATCAGTTGGTCTCATGACAAGCCGATGCACGATGAAGTGGCATTGACAACCAACTTTAATGCTTTGGCACAAACTGCATTTCTTCATTGTATTTTCAAATGTCGTCATTGTATGACTATCACCTTGGACTTTACAAGTGGAGTCCGAACCATATGAACACCAATACCTATTACATATTGTTACAATAAATTAAAGTTATAGATGAATGTTTTTCTTAATCAACTTGAATGATAAGTTAACAAAATATCTAAGCATGTTTCACACAATCAATTATGAGTAATTATAGAGACTCACATAGCATATGCTCGGATATCCACATCATCTTTTTCAGGATCTTGCATGCAATTAGGGTTTGCATGCAAATTTTAGGGTTTGCATGCATCCCAGTCACCAAGTTGATGCCTCCAGCACCTTAGCCACCTTATTCTAGCACCTGGGAGCCACTTACTTCAGATTTTTAGCCCTCCTAGTCAGGAAGGCGCCCACTTCTCACCTACTACCAGAGAAGGGCACACTTCTTCACCTACCACTGCAATTCCACTTCAGTTACACTCAGTTAGCTTCGATTCTCCCTAATTTGAGGCTAGTTTCACTCCCGACTGACTGTTTCACTTCCGTTGGACCTCCAGATTGACTAGATGACTTGTTCTAACTTCAGTTAGCCTCCCATGTGCCCCCCACTGATCCCACTTCCCTATATCAGTGCTACACACTTCAGTTACACATGTTACACTCAGTTAGACTCAGATTGACACCTGGATGACTGGTTCTTGTGCATTGATGACCACCACTGATTGATGATGAGGACTCCTAGTTGGAGTCAAGCTATTCTATTCAGTGATTCGAATGACCTCCTTAGGCAATTCGAATTGCTCAGTTATTGTTACTGTATTGTATTGTAATCATTCACCCTCATTGGGATATTGAGCACTGATGCATGTTTTGCACAGTTTTACACCATATTTTCTATGTTCATCTGTTGTGATTGATATACTTGTTCATTAGATCTGTTGTGACTAATTTTACATGGTATCAGAGCCATGGCAGGGATAAGATTTCTTTTCTACAGGTGTTCTATATGAAGAGAGAGCAATCTTTGCTCACCAATATATTTCAGCAGCGGCATGCAAAATCTCATGTGCATTCGCTCATGTGCATGCAAGGCTGAAAACATAGTGTTTGTTTGTGTGTGATTTGCAGGTTTCTTACTTCCTCCATGTGCATTCGCTAATGCAAAGATGGAGACTTCTTCTTCACAAAATATTCTTACTCCATTCAACTATGATGAATGGAAACCAAAGATGATTGCATTCTTGAAGAGACAATGTCTTTTTGATATGTGCATTGGTAATACAAGAGATTTTGATTCCGATGAAGAGGAGAATGATTGGCTCAATGATTGCGACAGATCTTTTGGAGCAATGTGTCTTGCTATGTCTCCTTGTATGCGCTACCTCAGTAATACTGCTGAAAATCCAAGTGATCTATGGGTCCAACTTGACAGAGAATTTGGAAAGCAGGAAGAAGAGGATCATGCTAGCCTTTTGGAGAACAAGCCTAGTGACATCTCCTTATGTGTTCCTTCCGATCATGTGTTGGCCTCAACAATTGTTCAAGATGAAGAAGAAACTGTAGATTCAAAAATCACTCCCTCAAAGTCTTCTATTTCGAATTCTGAGCAAGATAAACCAACTCATACTCTAGATTCTGAAGAGGTTCTTGAATCCTCTCTTTCACATGAGTTTGTCGGCATGCAGAATAATGATCTACTTGAAGTTTTGGAGGTAAAATATGATTTTGGAGGTGAAGCATTCGCCCTCCTTGATTGCATGCCTCCTATAGACTTATGTTCTATCATTTGCAAATTTTCTCAGATTTTTAATGAAGATGAAGAGCACTACCATTTGCTTGAGTTCAATTCTCATGCACCTTTTGCTGATTTTGGTTTTGATCTCACCCTTGTTGGTTCAAAGGAGATCTCAAGAAACCATTCATCTATTTTTGGAGCTGATTTAACTTCTATTGGTAAGAAGTTTAAGTTTCAAGATCTATTTGATCCGATTGGAGCAATTCCTACCTCACTTGGTTCGAATAACAGGTTCCAGGATCATCCTCATATTTTCAGATTTGTTCTCACCATTTTCGGTATGAAGAGCAAGTTCATAAAGTCTCCACATTCGCTTGCATCCACTGATGGAGAATTCAAGCACATGTTTTTGGAGCATAATCCATTTAATCCCAAGAGTAAGATACCTCCAGACATATCTATTTGAGTTTGGAGCAGTTAAATCTTTTGGTGTGTTACAGTTCATTTTGAGGGGGGGTATTTTTCCCATGAGGTTTTCCCCATTTCCTCGGTTTATTTACTGTTATTAGTTTGGATTATTATTGTATTGGGGTGACCTTTGGTCTTAGTTACCAAGGCCCCACATTATTTTTTGCACATCATAGTCTAGCTTGAGGGGGGGTGTTCGGATATCCACATCATCTTTTTCAAGATCTTGCATGCAATTAGGGTTTGCATGCAAATTCTAGGGTTTGCATGCACTTTGCATGCATCCCAGTCACCAGGTTGATACCTCCAGCACCTTAGCCACCTTATTCTAGCACCCGGGAGCCACTTACTTCAGAGTTTTAGCCCTCCTAGTCAGGAAGGCGCCCACTTCTCACCTACTGCCAGAGAAGGGTGCACTTCTTCACCTACCACTGCAGTTCCACTTCAGTTACACTCAGTTAGCTCCGATTCTCCCTTATTTGAGGCTAGTTTCACTCCCGACTGACTGTTTCATTTTCGTTGGACCTCCAGATTGACTAGATGACTTGTTCTGACTTCAGTTAGCCTCCCATGTGCCCCCCACTGAGCCCACTTCCCTATATCAGTGCTACACACTTCAGTTACACATGTTACACTCAGTTAGACTCAGATTGACACCTGGATGACTAGTTCTTGTGCATTGATGACCACCACTGATTGATGATGAGGACTCCTAGTTGGAGTCAAGCTACTCCATTCAGTGATTCGAATGACCTCCTTAGGCAATTCGAATTGCTCAGTTATTGTTACTGTATTGTATTGTAATCATTCACCCTCATTGGGATATTGAGCACTGATGCATGTTTTGCACAATTTTACACCATATTTTCTATGTTCATTTGTTGTAATTGATATACTTGTTCATTAGATCTGCTGTGACTAATTTTACAGCATACTCCAAATATGTGTCAAAATGAATTCTTTTTATCTCCTCAAGTTTTTTAGTTCGTCGAGTATGAACAACAAATTGAGTAGGAGCGCTTTCTCTCGCTTGCTCTCCTCTTATAAAATCCTAAAGTCTACAATACGGAATAATTGCGACTTGGTCCCCCCAAATTTCTGTCCATGTCAAATCTTCGACAGAAAACTCTACCATATCTTCCGGATCTTCAACCTCCAACCCATTTATCTCCTCCCACTTTCCCATTTTAACACCTATACACAATCACGTACAGAAATAAAATCTTGATAAACTATTCTAATACAACATTGAAAATAATTACTTAAAAAGTAGATAAACAAATAATGTATATTTACTAATTGGTGAGTGTTTATAAGGTCTCCATAATTATATAAAAGTAAAAAGTACATTTATTACATATTATTATTTATTAATAAATGTTCAATGTATTGGGAATTGACCTGAAAAGGAAGGATGGGAGAAAAGAGCACAATCAAAGTGGGAGATAGTAAATGTTCACTTATTGCGAACATTTTTAATAAATGAAATTGTGCATACTCTTAAACACTAAATATGACTAAGGTTGTAGTCCCTCTATAATAGCGTTGTTTGAATCGCAATAATTTACATGACAAAGTATTTTCTTAGTGTTAAATATCTCCTTCCCACCTAAACATCCATGCCAACCTGCAACCTATATAAGCTTAGTCTCAAGTGACACTTTCCATTGTCCTTAGATATTAAATATACTATATGATTAAATAGCATATGTTCTACATATTTCATGAAATGTGAAATGATTTGAAAGTCCTAGATTTTGTTGACATGGAGCTTTTGATATCATTGTAATACCCTTTATGGGAAAACCATCACTCTATAAGTGGAAAGATTAAATACTATTGATAAAGCAAGGGTCAAAATCTAGTAAAAGGAAGTCATCCTTCTTGACCAATGGAGGTTTGTTTGCTCTAGAAAATAGTTATAAGTTCAATGCACTCTAGCATATTATCATGTTTTGAATGCATCAAATCTATGCCTAGCACATCGTATTCATCAAGGGGTAAGAATTAGTGAAACAAACTCTTTTGCAAAGGTACTACATGTTAGCCACTCCCTTGGCTCTCCCAAGTGATTATAATCTAAAAAGTGATTATGAAGTCGCTTTCAAACATAAAAAGTGATTATAATCTAAATTTTATCATATTTCTAATTTATTATCTATATTAAAAACTATTACAAAATTATACTAATAAATTTCCTTAGTTTTATTACCTATATATATATATATATATATATATATATATATATATATTATTTAATTAATTAATTAATATAAATTCAATTTAATTTTGGAATATCAAAATCAAAATAAAGAAAAAAACCAAAAGTGAAAGTGAGCATAATCTATAATTTATTATCCATATCAAAAACTATTACAAACTAATACTAATAATTTTTTAAAATTATATTATCTCTCTCTCTCTCTCTCTCTATATATATATATATATATATATTATTTAATTAGTTAATTAATATAAATCCAATTTAATTTTGGAACATCAAAATCAAAATAAAAGAAAAAAACCAAAAGTGAGTATAATCTATATTTTATCACATTTATAATTTATTATCCCTATTAAAAACTATTACAAAGCCAAACTATTTTTGCAAGTGGGTTGTCTATTTTGTGGAGGAGACTTCAGCGACCTCATCTACAGGCAAGAGAACCACCAACACTCTATACCAAAGTCATCCTCATTCCAAATAAGCAAAGTGTCTTTCCAAGGCATCTAACAACATATTCATATGGCTTGGATTGGTACAATTTAATATCTTTGTCAATCTAAGTCTAAATTAGTCTAAATTATTATGTGAGTTTCTATTGTATTGTCGTAGCTGTTATGTTTGATAATGCCATCAAATCACCAGTTGAAAGACAATACTAAACTTCATAAACTTCGAATCTATAATAAAATTTCATTTTATTTTAAAAATAACTAAAAGTAATTCTTATTTTTATTTATATGACAAAAACATGATAGCATAAACAAGGATATTATTCTTATCCTAAACATATTGTAAATATAATAATAAATATGACATTCAAACATATGATCTCTTACTTTTATTTGTATGGCAAAAACATATTATTTTAAGCAAATAATATTATTTCTTTTCTAGACTTTTTATAAACCAAGGATATTATTCTAAACTTTTTATAAAAGAAGGATATTATTCTTTCCCTATGCACATCCTAAATCTAATAATTTAAGTGTCAATCAATCATATAGTTTCTCACCTTTTTGTATATGGCAAAAGCATGTTATTTTCAATTATAACAATTGATACAATTCTCTTCCTATACACATTGCAACTCAGTAAATTATATAACATTCGTCCGTATAATTTTCACTTTCATTTAAATAGCAAAAACATGAAACTATAAGCAAATGATATTAATCATTATCTGGTCGTTATCGTATTCTGGAAAGAGCATATGATTTAAACCGTAGTGTTCAAGGTAGCTCTTAATAATGTAATCATGTACTAATTCTTAATTAAATTAGAAGTGATTTCTTTGACCGACACTTATCAAACAGTTTGATTTCTTTGACCGACACCTATCAAACAGCAAGTGCAACGGTTTCCTGACCTGGGTTTAACTATCGTAAAAGTTATGGCATTCAATAAAATCGCAACAGCAGAGAAATGTATTATTAAAAAAAATTAGCAAAGCAAAGACAACGGCTGGATCGACTCGTTACTGCTTTGCCGAACAATCGGTGAGGGAACACCTGTCACGGTTTTAATTCTCGGTTGCTCCAGGTGATCGCCACCAGCACTATTAATTATGGCAGGGTTAAGTTGGGCGTGATGCATGGCGGACAGGTATACAAGGAGATATAAACATCAAAATAAAAGAAATTAACGTAGAGTGTGAAAATGTCAAGTAAACACAGTGTAATAACAGTATGGAGAATATAATGACAAACTCAGTCTCCAGCGATTCTTCACAAGAAGAACGTCTTTAAATTGGCCATTACGGCCTGGTTAAACTGAGCAATGCATGACTATTACTTATATCAATACGAAAACGATTTTATTTTCAGATCCAAAGATTGTCTTCATTATTGAAATTAACTTGAAGCCGGTTGCAGAAAAGACTGAATGTTTTCATTGTTGCATCTAACTTAAAGCTGGTTGCATAGGATAATAGTTAACAAGATTGAAATTGATGTGATGATTGAAGTATTGATACAAACTTGAAGAGGATGTTGTTGTTGGGATCATGAAGGATAAGGTTGAATAGCCACGCTGAGATTGATGTGAAGAATGAAGCCATCGAAACTTCTAAACAAAAAAATATAAAAGACAATAAGAGGTGGGATGGGATTGATGTGAAGAATGAAGCCATCGAAACTTCTAAACAAAAAAATATAAAAGACAATAAGAGGTGGGATGGGATTGGATTGCTTTATGAGCATCTCTAGGAAGGAATACAAGCCCAACTCCATGACATTTTATTGTAGTTTTGGACTGAATAATGACCTCATGAGAAAACTGCAGGGGTCGCTCATGCAATCGCTCTTGTGGCAAGCCAAAACGACTCAAATGTTAAGGGCAATATCTTATTTTCAGCGATCTAGAAGATCTAGAGTAAAAATTCTAACTGGCTCTGCTTGGGCCGAAATGTCAAGGTGAATACTCGTAACTGGTAAAACAAAATGTTGAGAATCGTAACTTACCCGCTCGTTTAGATGAATGATCCTGACTGTGAATGGCACCGGTGGCTGGTGGCTTGTTTTCGCTGCAGTTTCTATGGTTTCTCCTAACTGCGAATGGCGTCGGAGGCTGGTGGCTTGTTTCGATCCGATGCAATTGGCAGATATCAGTCATTACGTCGAATTGAATTCGTGATACATAAAGCCCATGTGACGGATCTACGGTAGACATATTTCCTCGAGCCTTGTGCACCAGCTGGGGATCTCCTTGAGCCTTATGCGGTTCAATCGGAGGTACAACCTTGCACTGATCCATGCTCATGATGTAGGCATGGGGATCTTGATGGATGGGTGGATGCATGCCCCGGTCCCGCTCCATTTTCGGCCTCCATGCCTCCATTTTCCGGCAATTGACTACTACCATCTCTTTTACAGGAGCTTGTGTACGTGCGCTGACATACCGTTACAAAGACCCCACAGCAAGAGCATTAAACACTCTGCTGCGGGGTCGATATTGCTTGCCGTCTACTTCAATCAAAAAAGGATAGTCCCTTTCATAAGAAGGGGGAGTATTTGAATGGAACAAACAAATTTAATCCCATTCAAATCCGAGATCTTTTCACTTTTACGTAAAAGTATTATATATGCTTTTATTGTTAGCAAAGCAATAAACTAATTTTATCGATCGTACATGATTTAAAATCATAATTTAAAAAAAAAATATGATACAAATAAATATGTTATTTTTATTATAATTAAGAAAATCTTTTTCAATTTAAGGTTGATATTGTTTAAATAAATAAACTATTATATAATCAATTTCATTTTTTCTATATGCACTCAAAAAACCTACCATACCCATAAGGTGTTGATCGTTTTCTCTAATAGTAGATTTTTTAATAAAGATAATACTATTATTATGTCGAGGCATGGGATTATATAGTACAACTAAATTTTTTCCAATTTTCCATGATTAAACTTTAGAAGACATTTTTTTTTATTTAAATTAATTTCATGTAATGTCCCATAAAATAGTAAAAATAAAACTAAAATTCTTCTACTTGCTAGATGCCTAACATAGATTATGTATTTATAAATTAACTTCAGCATTGGGTAAAGTATCTGTGTTTTGAATTCAACATTTAAGGGTTTAAAATATTCTGAGCAAGGTAGTTTCGTCAGTCATGTTTTCTCTGTGGAAGTAATTGTGGTAATTATGTTTTTATGGAAAATTTAACCAATGGGAGTAATACTAGAAGTCCTTCTTTCTCTGGTATGGTCTAATTGCATGTTACAAATGTAAATTGTCTAAATGTCATCCTCGGGCAAGATGGACCTGATGAGAGAAGTTGAAATACCCTGGAAACTTAGGGTTGATTTATGCACCCTTGACAGAGTCACCGAGAGGTAAGGTGTGAATGTTTGAAATCTGTTGACTTACTTAGAAATTTCGCTAATACATATCTATTTTTCATACTCTTACATGTGTACCTCGGTGGCCATCCTTTGGACAACTCCATCATGTAATTTTCTTAAAGTGCAAACACCCCTTATGCAAAACATGAATGGGCTAAGATCTTACCTTGGTGATAATTAACCAAGTGTTGGTATTAGGCGACTATACTATAGTGTTTACCCAAATATTGGAGTTCTAATGTAGTTGGTGGAAGTAATAAATGCGCACATGACAATCACGTGGCCAGTGGCCAACTGGGCAATAAGGGTTTTAACGAGGGTTTGCAAATGTTGGTCATTTTGCGTGTTTTCCCTTGTGGCTGAGAGGAGCTTTGGCTGGGTGTATGGTGATTGTGCCTGGCCTGAGCTACGCTCATGGCCAGGGCATCGTTGATGGTATTATGAGGTAAGGTAAGCGAAAACATCTTACCAGATGACTCCTTCAAATGCAAACGCTGTGGTTTCTAAGTTTTTAAATTTCATGTTATTTAAATGTACAGGTTCTAACTTATTAATGGCTTGCCTCTATTGACATGTATGGAGTATGGTGTAAATCTCTGCGTTGGACCAAATGGGGACCAATACGAACTGAGTCTGGGCATTGGACTGGTAAGTCCAGGGTTCTCTCAACCCTCCACGCCTACCTGTCTCGGTTGTGGGAGAAAGCTCTATTAAAAAAATGTATTGGGGAGGCTTCGTGGTGCCTTTAGCTCACTCAGGTTTTGAGAGTCTCAAATGTGGTCGCCTTTGGCTAGACCGATGTGTTTGGATATCGTTGTAATTAATATTTTGATGAGCTAAACTTCTGAGGGTTTCCATACTTACAGTAGGGTTTAATAATCTGGTCCTGGGTAGTTTTAATGGTACTTGTACTTGTGTAAATATGGGTTTTGAAAGAATATTTTCCCCTGCATTTATTTATGGAGCTCGTTTTGAGGTTTGTAGTGAGAAATGGACTTCTGTGTTTTCATTCCTATGAGACCCAAATGGATGCATGAAGAAATTATGGTCACTGTGTTTTGAATGGTGCTCTGTCAGTTTGAATCTTTGGTGGAAATTCGTTTGTCCAAACGATGGGGTCCATGCTCTTAAATGAAACTCGTCTTAGTTTTGTTCTGCGTTTTCCTATGGCGTAAGAGAATTTGTGTTTGTGTATATACTGTCGCGCTTCTAACTTGCAGATAGTTGATTTGTTCTTCTAAATGGAATTTCTGTATTCGTTGATGCCGGTGGTACTTCTATCAATTGTCTAGTTTATTAAATGTAACCTGGGCATTTGAGTTGCTCCCATGGTTTGATATCCTGACCTGTGGCTACTAAATTAAATAGTATGGGGGCGCCTATCGTTTTGCTGTGGGATTCGATCCTTGAACTGGGAGAGGAGCCCGTCGGAGTTTTATAAGTTTAAAATGTAATATGAAAGTCTGAGTTGTGTTTGTATGAAGTCGAAACCCTTGTATAGCGGTTGAGTTTTCGTTGTGGTAGATACTGGGTTGACTGAAGGTTAAAATAAAGAGTAGCAGACCTGTTTGAAATGGCTCAATGAGGAAAACGTGGTTACTTTTGCCTGCGTGTTGTTTTGCTTAACGTTTTAATTTCTGGAAGTCTACGATTCATGTTTACTGTCTGCGAAGAAGTTTGAAATGCATAGATGGTAGCTATCGTAGAAATGATATGGTTGTTGTGAGCCTGTGATTCTTGATGTGTAATGCTGCTAAGAGTTTCGATGGCTGGCTTGTTGCGTTTTCTATTTCTATTCAGTGATTTTCAAGAACAGAAAGAAAATAAAATAAAATAAAGGAATGATAGCCCTAACACTAAAAATCGATCTACTGTTTGCAACGAAAACGTCTTCCTACCCAGGGTCAATAGTTAAAAGGGAAAGTCGTGTAGATTTTGGTTTGGAGTTACTGTGTAGTTATAATTCTAAATAAGTTCTCTTCAAGGTTTTAAGAGCCTTTGAGAGTTTCGATACCTAGTCCAAAACCTTTGCTAAACCCAGTCTTTATTAAGGAATAATAAAAGAAATAAAGGCAGAAGTAGACCCTACACTATGAATTGGTAAAACCATTCTAACCAGAAAACGTAATTATTTTAAAGGAGTAATAACCCTAGCTTAGAAAACAATATGGAAACAAAAGGGGAAATGCACAGTGATAAAAGTCATTCGAAAAGAAATGATAGGGTTCCTAAATTTTCTGTTGGTGTGAGGTCTATCACAGGCTAGCTATGCTAGACCTGCTAGACCCTCCACTGGTTTCTGGGCCAAACCTCTGAGTCGATGATATTTGGTTTAAGAATTAAAAACAGTGTTGAAACATCAATTCTAGTCTAAAAGCCTAACATCTACTATAATTGGAAATGGGAAAATTAATACTACATGCCTAGTTTCTTTGGAACTTGATCCTCTCTTGTAAAAGCTTGCACACTCAAACAATAATTAATGCAGAAACTTTTGAGCTTAGCTGACCTGTTATACTGATTTCTTAGCTGGATAACTTTGGGGCTACCATGTTCCTCCCAACCATGACCCTTCGACCATTCTTGGTTCTAACTGGATCCCCCCGAGCTTGTTCCAACATGTAATAAGATATAGAGGCCCTATGTTCACTGTTGGTTCAGATCTGGAAAATTATATGGGACTACTTTAGTTCTTGGAGCAGAGAATTCTCTCTAATTACCATAAGAGAATGATAATGAAAAAGATGATACACAATCTTGGGATCTGCCTTCTTTATGTAGGGGAGTCTTGAATTAGGGTTGTTTAAATAATTATTTAGTTTCTTTAAATCAAATAATTCATATTCATAAAAGATATTACTACTAGTCCTTGTTGAACCATGACTCTTCAATTGTTTTTACTATAAGTGATTTTAACTTAACCTTTTCATAAAATTAATAATAATGATGATGATTATATTTCAATCTAAATATTAATACATCATTAATAATATTTAAATAATGTGGCATCCCACTATGCAAAACTATAGGCAATAAATGTATTTTATAATTAAATAAATAATAGCATCATTATTATTAAAGCTCTTAATAATAATATTTAGCCTTTGAGACCTTTATGCACTTTGTTCATATAAGACTATTCTTAGTCAATCCATACTTTAAGTTATGGTAATTATCTTTGATTTAATTATGTATCCTCACATGATACTTCTTTTAAACATTAAGGATAAGGTCCAATTCTTTGGACGGTCTTTTGGTAAGCTTGGATAGGCACCTCTAGTCTCTCTCTTGCATGTCAGATTCCCTCGTTTAACATGGTAGTTCCCGCAGTATTTGATGATAGATAGAAGATGAATCATTTAACCAAATTAAATAAATGTGATGAAAATAGAAGTGCTATTTAGAGTCTTCCCAACTCAACACTTTGAGATCTAGTAACCCCGAGTGCTCTTCAGAGCCTTTTAACTCAACACTTTCACATGGGCATTACGCTAGTGCAATTCCAGAGCTTCCTGCTCAACACTAGTGCTAGAATGTGGTTGTGAGGCACATCTAGAATATTCGAGTGGCCTCGGATCCGGTATTCATTTATCAAGCTTGGAGTGCTCCAGGGCTTATGCCCAACACTCAATGTACCTCAGGTTTTACTCCCAGTACATAAACATTATTCTAGGTACATCGGGGCTTATGCGCAATACGTAGGTTATATGTGTGTTTCTAAGTCCACGCTCAACACAACCATAAGTCAATCATGTAAAGTCATAGCTCTGCACAGTACGTAACACAATATCATCTCAGTATATTAGGGCTTGTACCCACATCATATGCTAAAGAACATAACCACAACATTAGGGCCTCCTCACCCAGTATACACTCAATAAAGAAGTCAGTTAGGGTCCATGCCCAGTATGTCAATATATAAAAGAATAAATCATGGGTGCTAGGGCTCATGCCCAATACTCAAAATAAAACATATGTGCTGGGATCGTGGCCCAATATAACAACAGAAATAGTTAGTCCAAAATTCGGGATATTACATCCCTCCCCACTTAGAAACAACATCGTCCCGATGTTTCTATGGACTAGAAATGAAGTCACGAAACAAGGCGGGGTATGCCTCTTTCATGGTTGCTTCATTTTTCCAAGTAGCCTCCTCAAGTCCGAAGTGCCTCCATTGCACTTTCAGCTGGGTAATGGTCCTCCTCCTAAGCTGCACTTCTCTCTTGTCCAGAATGTGGAGTGTTTCTGGCCTGAACTCCCCTTCGGGCTCCACCTGTAATAAGGACCAATCAATTACATGTTTAGTATCGTATACATATTTCTTTAATAATGATGCATGAAAAACATTATGAACTTTTACATGAGCTGGTAAGGCTAAATCATATGGCATTGGGCCCTTCTTGGCCAGTATCTCGAAAGGTCCTCAAAACCCGGGGGCTAGTTTTCCGCATCAACCTAAGCTCAAAGAGCTTCGTTCTGCCTTTACTTTTAGGAAAACATGCTCGCCGACTTGGTAGTCTTTATCCTTTATTTTCTTGTCCGCATAACTCTTTTGGTGGTCCTGTGCTTCTTTCAGGTTTAGTTGTACCTTGGAGACTAGTTGTTCCAAGTCTTTTAGTAGGTCGGGTCCTAACATAAGTCTGTCTACCGGACTGTCCCAAGTCACGGGTGTCCGACATTTCCTGCCGTAGAGTACCTCGAAAGGGATCATTTTTGCCAAGGTTTGGTAACCATTGTTGTATGCAAACTCTGAGAGGTGCAAATAATATTCCCACTTAATGGGGTTGTTCATGACATACATTCTCAGCATGTCCTCAATGATTTCGTTTACTCGTTCCGTTTGTCCGTCGGTTTGGGGATGGTACATAGTACTTAATTGTAACTGTGTCTCCAAACCGAAGAACAATGCTCTCCAGAAGTTGCTAGTGAACTTCGTGTGTCGATCGGAAATGATTGCCTTGGGTATCCCATGCAATTGAAAGATCTCCTTCAAGAAGATGTCCGTGATGTGGACCGCTTTGTAGGTAGATTTTACCGCTATGAAATGGGATGCTTTAGACAGCTTGTCTACCACTACAAAGATGGAGTCATTCTGTCTCTTACTCTTGGGTAAACCCGTAATGAAGTCCATACTTATTACCTCCCACTTCCATTCTGGAATGGGTAGAGGTTGCAGTAAACCGGAGGGGTGTTGGTGTTCTGCTTTGACCAGTTGGCACTCCTGACATTTCGCGATGAACATGGCGATGTTAGTCTTCATTTTAGGCCAAAAGTAATGTTTCTTTACTGTTGATATCATCTTTTGATATCCAGGATGCCCTGAATAGGGTTTCTGGTGAAATTCAATGAGGATGTTTGATCTAATTTCTCCACTCTCTAGGACGTAAAGTCTCTCTTTCGACCACAATAGTCCCGACTCGTCTATCTTATATTCCTTTTGTTGTTGGAATAGTCTGTCTTCCTGGATATTTGCAAGGATTTCCGTGTAGTAACGGTCACTCTTACTTGCCGTTCGTATCCTGTTGTGCAAGTCTGAGTCGGTTTGACTCACCGTGACCTTGTAAATCATATGTGCTCGTCAGCTCAAGGCGTCTACAATCTTGTTTTCCTTGCCTTTAATGTGTTTTAGTTCTAAATGGTACTCGCTAAGGAAGGCTAACCACCTGGCCTGCCTGGCATTTAGGTCGGGTTGGTCGAAAAGGTACTTCAAACTCATGTTATCCGTCATTAATAGGAATCTCTTTCCCATAAGATAATGTCGCCACATCTTTAAGGCGTGGATGATGGCGGCTAGCTCGAGATTGTGCGTAGGGTACTTTTGCTCATGTTCTTTTAATTTCCTTGATTTGTAGCATATGGCAAAATTGTCTTGCATAAGGACTCCCCCAAGTCCTTCCTTGCTTGCGTCCTTGCAAACAACGAAGTCCCCATTGGGGTCTGCAATTCGTAAGATTGGTGTACTAATCAATAGTTGCTTCAGCTCTTGAAAGCTTTCTTCACACTTAGCCATCCAGATAAACTTGTTTGCCTCCTTCTACAAGGAAATCATGGGACATGCATCCGCGAGAAGTTCTCAATGAAATTTCGGTAGTAACCGGCTAATCCTAAAAATGATCTTATGTCGAATACGCACGTAGGTGTGGGCCATTCTTCGATAGCTTTGACCTTTTCGGGGTCGACGGCTATTCCCTTCTCGGAAATGTTATGTCATAAGTATTGAATATGGGGTTTGTAGAAATCGCATTTACTAAACTTGGCGTACAATTGGTGTTCCCGTAGTATACGTAAAACAATTCGGAGGTGTTCCTCATGTTCTACTTCGTTCTTGGAGTAGATCATAATGTCGTCAATAAAGACTAGAATGAACTTATCGAGGTATTTACTAAAGATGTTGTTCATCATACACATAAAGTTGGCCAGTGCGTTCGTCAACCCAAAGGGCATCACTACGAACTTGTAGTGACCGTAACAGGTCCGAAATGTGGTTTTGTTGATATCCTCATCACGGATTCTCACCTGATGGTATTCGGATCGTAAGTCAATTTTTGAGAATATCTTCGCTCCTCTGACATGGTCAAACAAGTCGTTGATTCTAGGGAGTGGGTAACGGTTCTTAATGGTCATTTTATTGAGTTGGCGGTAGTCGATGCACATCCGCATCGTTCCGTCTTTCTTTTTGACAAAGAGTATCGGTGCTCCCCAAGGGGACACACTCGGGCGGATGTACCCTTTGTCAATCAGTTCTTGTAACTGAAGCTTGAGCTCCACCAATTCTGGGGTGCTCATGCAGTAAGGAGCTTTGGAAGCTGGTACTAACCCGGGGGTTAGTTCAATGGAAAAGTCTAAGTCTCATTTGGGTGGTAATCCCGGTATTTCCTCGGGAAATACGTCTTTGAACTCTACGAGGACTGGGAAATCTTCGATCTTCTGTTCCCTATCAGTTTCTATGTTTTGGATATTGACGGCAAAGAGTTTACAACCCTTTCTAATACATTTCTTTGCTTGTAAGGCGGAGATTTGTCTTACAAACACTTTCTCAGGGATGCCCTGAATCGTCTTTTGATTCCCTTGGTCATCCCTGCAAAGTAAGGACTTGTTTAAGCAGTCAAGTAGGACATGGTGTTCTTCTAACCAATCCATGCTGATAAGTACATCGTATGATCCTAGGGGTAGAATGTTTAATTCTAACCTAGTTGGAAAACCGTTTAAGTCTATCTCACAAGTTTTAACTAACTCGGAGACCTTCCGTTTGGTACCGGTGGCTAGTTGTACCAACCATGGTTTTTCGTGGTGCTCTCGATTTAACTTACAAGTGTCCACTATCTTAGGGGAGATATAACTTCGGCAAGCGCCGGGATCTATTAAAACTGAACGGTTGTGTTTGAGATCTTACCCTCAATTTCAACCATGGTGGCCTAGTGATCTGCCTGTCGGCCATCAAAAGCGGTATAAATCCTGGGTGTTCTTGCCATGTTTCCTACAGTAGGTTCTGCTTGGACGTTGTGTAAAACTCCGTCTGTTTTGCTGGGGCAGTCTCTGTAGTAGTGATGCCCTTGACATTTCCAACAAGAAATGGTTGGTGGGACCGCTTTTGCCCCTTTGTTGAAAGCTGGCCTGTTGGCTTGCAGTGGGGGTGCATTTGGTCGTGCTTGAGGTCGGTTGAAACCTCTATTGGGTGGGAAACTGTTGTTATGTTTTTGGTAAGGTGGAGGTCTAAAACCCGGTCTACAGTTGTCTGAAAAGGTTATGGACCTATCTCTGTTTCTGTTGATGTTATCATTCCTTGACTTCCCGTGCTCATAACACAGTCTTGCTTTGTGTAAAGTCACATCTAGGGTTTTGGGCATATCAAACTCTATCTTTTCTCTAAAGTTTGGTGGTAGACCCCCCAAGAACTGTTGTATCTTGACTTTTTCATCTTTGATGTATGGGACATAATGCAGAAGATCTAAAAATCTGTTTATGAATGCGTCCATGGTTAGGGAGCCCATTTTCAATTCATGGAATTCCTTGATCTTCTTGTCAAAGAATCTTTCAGGTTGTATATGGCTAGTCGGGCTTGCATTTCACTAGAGTAATTGTGAACTTTGAAATACTTGTTCATTCCTAGCAGCCACTCTTCAGTCTTCTCTCCAGAGTTGATCTCTCCATCATAAGTTGGGGATTTTATCTTTCTGAATTCTCCTTGCAAACTGTCGTCACTATTCCTCCTTTTCTTGCAAGGAGGTGGTGAGCCGTCATCATTGGAAGAGCTCTTACAGTCCTCTTCCATTGATTCAGGCAGGTGTTCTCCCTGTTCTTCTCCCTTAGGACTGGTAGTTTTCTATGTGTGGCAGTTTCCCTTTTTAAAGTTGTTGACTGAGAGTGCGGGTTATCCGTGGGGCTTTGCCCCGATCAAGCTTTGAAGTAAAGCTTCGTTTATAGCTTGCTGCTCTCTTCTTTCCTACATGTTATCATCTCTGAAACTTTGGAATTCTGCCTGAAGATTTTGCATAGATTTCATTAAATCTGAGTTTAGTTCCACCACAACTTCTTGCTCTCGTGGTGGAGAGTTCAAATTTTCATGTATGTTGCTGCCCTGTTCTGCATTCATTTTCAAACAATGATTGTACCTGAAATGTTAAATAAGTGTCAAGATCAGAAAAAATCTGTTAGTTCATTTTCACATAAAACAAAATAAAAATTTTAAATGTATGTTTTGGTTTACTGTGTATCTGCAGCGGATGTTCTGTTTGTAATGAGCCCAATAGGTCACTTAGTTTTGTAGTTGGGATTTGATACCACTTGTAATGTCCCATAAAATAGTAAAATAAAAAAAAAAATTATTGTACTTGCTAGATGCCTAACATATATTATGTATTTATAAATTAACTTCAGCACTGGGTAAAGTATCTGTGTTTTGACTTCAACATTTAAGGGTTTAAAAGATTCCTAGCAAGGTAGTTTTCTCAGTCACGTTTTCTCTACGGAAGTAATTGTGGTAATTATATTTTTACGAAAAATTTAACCTATGGGAGTAATACTAGAAGTCCTTCCTTCTCTTGTATGGTTTAATTGCATGTTACAAATGTAAATTGTCTAAATGTCATCCTCAGGCAAGATGGACCTGATGAGAGAAGTTGAAATACCCTGGAAACTTGGGGTTGATTTATGCACCCTTGACAGAGTCACCGAGAGGTAAGGTGTGAATGTTTGAAACCTATTAACTTACTTAGCAATTTCGCTAATACAAATCTGTTTGTCATACTCTTACAGGTGTACCTCAGTGGCCATCCTTTGGACAACTCCATCATGTAATATTTTTAAAGTGCAAACACCCCTTATGCAAAACATGAATGGGCTAAGATCTTACCTTGGTGATAATTAACCAAGTGTTGGTATTAGGCGACTATACTATAGTGTTTACCCAAATATTGGAGTTCTAATGTAGTTGGTGGAAGTAATAAATGCGCACATGACAATCACGTGGCCAGTGGCCAGCTGGGCAATAAGGGTTTTAACGAGGGTTTGCAAATGTTGGTCATTTTACGTGTTTTCCCTTGTGGCCGAGAGGAGCTTTGGCTGGGTGTATGGTGACTGTGCCTGGCCTGAGCTACGCTCATGGCTAGGGCATCATTGATGGTCTTATGAGGTAAGGTAAGCGAAAGCATCTTACCAGATGACTCCTTCAAATGCAAACGTTGTGGTTTCTAAGTTTTTAAATTTCATGTTATTTAAATGTACAGGTTCTAACTTATTAATGGCTTGCCTCTATTGACAGGTATGGAGTATGGTGTAAATATCTGCGTTGGACCAAATGGGGACCAATACGAACTGAGTCTGGGCATTGGACTGGTAAGTCCAGGGTTCTCTCAACCCTTCACGCTTACCTGTCTCGGTTGTGGGAGAAAGCTCTATTAAAAAAATGTATTGGGGAGGCTTCGTGGTGCCTTTGGCTCACTCAGGTTTTGAGAGTCTCAAATGTGGTCGCCTTTGGCTGGACTGATGTGTTGGGATATCGTTGTAATTAATATTTTGATGAGCTAAACTTCTGAGGGTTTCCATACCTACAATAGGGTTTAATAATTTGGTCCTGGGTAGTTTTAATGGTACTCGTACTTGTGTAAATATGGGTTTTGAAAGAATATTTTTCCCTGCATTTATTTATGGAGCTCGTTTTGAGGTTTGTAGTGAGAAATGGACTTCTGCATTTTCATTCCTATGAAACCCAAATGGATGGATGAAGAAATTATGGTCACTATGTTTTGAATGGTGCTCTGTCAGTTTGAATCTTTGGTGGAAATTCGTTTGTCCAAATGATGGGGTCCATGCTCTTAAATGAAACTCGTCTTAGTTTTGTTCTGCGTTTTCCTATGGCGTAAGAGAATTTGTGTTTGTGTATATACTGTCGTGCTTCTAACCTGCAGATAGTTGATTTGTTCTTCTAAATGGAATTTCTGTATTCGTTGATGCCGGTGGTACTTCTGTTAATTGTCTAGTTTATTAAATGTAACCTAGGCATTTGAGTTGCTCCCGTGGTTTGATATCCCAACCTGTGTCTACTAAATTAAATAGTATGGGGGCGCCTATCGTTTTGCTGTGGGATTCGATCCTTGAACTGGGAGAGGAGCCCGTCGGAGTTTTATAAGTTTAAAATGTAATATGCAAGTCTGAGTTGTGTTTGTATGAAGTCAAAACCCCTGTATAGCTGTTGCGTTTTCATTGTGGTAGATACTGGGTTGACTGAAGGTTAAAATAAAGAGTAGCAGACCTGTTTGAAATGGCTCAATGAGGAAAACGTGGTTACTTTTGCCTGCATGTTGTTTTGCTTAACGTTTTGATTTCTGGAAGTCTACGATTCATGTTTACTGTCTGCGAAGAAGTTTGAAATGCATAGATGGTAGCTATCGTAGAAATGATACGGTTGTTGTGAGCCTGCGATTCTTGATGTGTAATGCTGCTAAGAGTTTCGATGGATGGCTTATTGCGTTTGTTATTTCTATTCAGTGATTTTCAAGAACATAAAGAAAATAAAATAAAAGAAAGGAATGATAGCCCTAACACTAAAAATCGATCTACTGTTTGCAACGAAAACGTCTTCCTACCCAGGGTCAGTAGTTAAAAGGGAAAGTCGTGTAGATTTTGGTTTGGAGTTACTGTGTAGTTATAATTATAAATAAGTCCTCTTCAAGGTTTTAAGAACCTTTGAGAGTTTCGATACCTAGTCCAAAACCTTTGCTAAACCCGGTCTTTATTAAGGAATAATAAAAGAAATAAAGGCAGAAGTAGACCATACACTATGAATTGGTAAAACCATTCTAACCAAAAAACGTAATTATTTTAAAGGAGTAATAACCCTAGCTTAGAAAACAATATGGAAACAAAAGGGGAAATGCATAGTGATAAAAATCATTCGAAAAGAAATGATAGGGTTCCTAAATTTTTTGTTGGTGTGAGGTCTAGCACAGGCTAGCTAGGCTAGACCCGCTAGACTCTCCATTGGTTTCTAGGCCAAACCTCTGAGTCGATGATATTTGGGTTAAGAATTAAAAACAGTGTTGAAACATCAATTCTAGTCTAAAAGCCTAACATCTAAAATAACTGGAAATGGGAAAATTAATACTACATACCTGGTTTCTTTGGAACTTGATCCTCTCTTGTAGAAGCCTGCACACTCAAACAATAATTAATGCAGAAACTTTTGAGCTTAGCTGACCTGTTATACTGATTTCTTAGCTGGATAACTTTGGGGCTACCATGTTCCTCCCAACCATGACCCTTAGACCGTTCCTGGTTCTAACTGGATCCCCCCGAGCTAGTTCCAACATGCAATAAGAGATAGAGGCCCTATGTTCACTGCTGGTTCAGATCTGGAAAATTATATGGGACTGCTTCAGTTCTTGGAGCAGAGAATTCTCTCTAATTACCATAAGAGAATGATAATGAAAAAGATGATACCCAATCTTGGGATCTGCCTTCTTTATGTAGGGGAGTCTTGAATTAGGGTTGTTTAAATAATTATTTAGTTTCTTTAAATCAAATAATTCATATTCATAAAAGATATTACTATTAGTCCTTGTTGAACTAGGACTCTTCAATTGTTTTTACTATAAGTGATTTTAACTTAATCTTTTCATAAAATTAATAATAATAATAATGATTATATTTCAATCTAAATATTAATACATCATTAATAATATTTAAATAATGTGGCATCCCACTATGCATAAACTATAGGCAATAAATGTATTTTACAATTAAATAAATAATAGCATCATTATTATTAAAGCTCTTAATAATAATATTTAGCCTTTGAGACCTTTATGCACTTTGTTCATATAAGACTATTCTTAGTCAATCCATACTTTAAGTTATGGTAATTATCTTTGATTTAATTATGTATCCTTACATGATACTTCTTTTAAATATTAAGGATAAGGTTCAATTGTTTGGACGGTCTTTTGGCAAGCTTGGATAGGCACATCTAGTCTCTCTCTTGCATGTCGGATTCCCTCGTTTAACATGGTAGTTCTCGCAGTTTTTGATGATAGATAGAAGATGAATCATTTAACCCAATTAAATAAATGTGATGAAAGTATAAGTGCTATTCAGAGTATTCCCGACTCAACACTTTGAGATCTAGTAACCCCGAGTGCTTTTCAGAGCCTTTTAACTCAACACTTTCGCATGGGCGTTACGCTAGTGCAATTCTAGAGCTTTCTGCTCAACACTAGTGCTAGAATGTGGTTGTGAGGCACATCTAGAATATTCAAGTGGCCTCGGATCCGGTATTCATTTATCAAGCTTGGAGTGCTCCAAGGCTTATGCCCAACACTCAATGTACCTCATGGATTACTCCCAGTACATAAACATTCTTCTAGGTACATCGGGGCTTATGCCCAGTACGTAGGTTATTTGTGTGTTTCTGAGTCCACGCTCAACACACCCATAAGTCAATCATGTAAAGTCATAGCTCTGCACAGTAAGTAACATAAGATCATCTCAATATATTAGGGCTTGTGGGCTTGTACCCACATCATATGCTAAAAAACATAATCACAACAGTAGGGCCTCCTCGCCTAGTATACACTCAATAAAGAAGTCAGTTAGGGTCCATGCCCAATATGTCAATATATAAAAGAATAAATCATGGGTGCTAGGGCTCATGCCCAATACTCAAAATAAAACATATGTGCTGGGGTCGTGGCCCAATATAACAACATAAATAGTTAGTCCAAAATTTGGGATATTACATTTCAATAAAATATATTTATGTGCAGTGGCATTGGTTCGAAAAGATGATGCCCACCCCTGGGGATTGTTTCCCACCCTAAGGTGATGAGCTGAGGTCATTCTTTGCATTGTCGCTGTCACATTGTCGGCTCTCATTTTTGACTTCATGGTTGCAGTAACACTGTACACGAAGACCAAGACTGGTGAAAGAAGCCTTCCTTAAGTTTGAAGCGTGTTGCATGAAAGATGAAACATTTACCCGCACTGCATGGAGGTGAACTGCTCTCCTGACAACCGACCCCATGTTTTCCCTCCAGACATCGCTTTCTCCAACAACCAATTTTGTAGTGTGTAAATGGAGAGAGGCGTCTACAACGCTCCAGGCATGCCTGCATTTGAAAGTGGTCGTTTGGCTTCTCCCATGCCATTTATGTGGTTGTTTCGCTACCTCTCTCGTATGACGCTGTGCCCTCTAGCAACAGACTATGCAACCCACAAACCCACTCGAAATCCAAGAAGATGGAGAATTTTCTTAATGGTTCTGCTGCCGAATCCAATTGTAGGATAGCTATTAACAATTGCCAAAAGCGATTGCAGGGACATTGCCACCTTATGACCCTTGTTTTAATATAAATATATTTAAGAATAAATATCCAAAATTGACAAATTAATATATGTAAATGGTTTTATCTATTATAATTAAAGTCTCAATCAAATCGGTGAAAAAATATCTCCAAAGAATTTAAAGTTACACTGGAAACATATCTCCATAGAATTTAAAGTTACAAAGCTCTATGGAAACGTAATCGAGGAAAGAAACTCGAAATAAAACCTAAAATCCTAAAAGTGATAGCAAAATTAAAAACAAGAACAAACATAATAGTCTCAAGTCTCCATGTACTGGCATGCAAAGTCTCCAACAACACTTTCTTGAGGCAATGGGGTTGGTAGTGGGATAAGGGTTCACCATTCCATATAGATTGCAATTTCGATTTAGGGATCATGCAATTTATACAAACATATACTTGTTTAGTTGTCTCATTGTTTTATTTTCCAATACATATATAAAAGATGAACAAGATCTCAACTTATTTGTCAAATTGATGGTTTCAAAATCAAGTAAACATAAATAATGATTGTTTTTTTTAAACTAGCGGGATATTATATTATCAAAAAATAACAAAAATAGCAAATGATTGTACAAAGTAGAACTTGGGTAGTTGCTTGGGAAACCAAACCACTTACAAAATAAGAGTTTGTACAAAGTAGAACTTGGGTAGTTGCTTGGGAAACCAAACCACTTACAAAATAAGAGTTTGTCACATAACCATGTCTTAGTTTTATCAATCTTATAATAGAAATTGTGTCTGAACTTAGTTAGCATAGGATATTTATGTAGCTATCTAAAATAAATGTAAATTGAAAACAAGGATTTATAATTGAAGATGCATAACAATGAAACCTCCTCAAGGAACCTAAGTTTCGTCAAGGAATCTAAACTTAGTTAGCATAGGATAATTATGTAGCTATCTAAAATAACTATAAATTGAAAACAAGGATTTATAGTTGAAGATTTATAACAATGAAACCTCCTCAAGGAACCTAAGTTTCGTTAAGGAATCTAGGTTTGTTGAGAAGCATTTGGAGTAGAAAAGTTGATGCTTGCAAGAGCCTTGGTAGAATGAACTTTCTTGGTATGGTCATTTTGGGATTGGTAGAATGAACTTTCTTGGTATGGTCATTGGGAGCAAACTCGAATCTTGTAGTGGCTCGGGCAATTAAGTTGATTTTCGGGTCCATCTAGTGCTTACGGTTTTGTAATTCGTCTCGGTGCAGGAGGATCTCTTTTCTTTCCTCTTTTTCTTCCATCAGGGATTTGCCTTGCTTAACAACATTTTCATTTCCGTCTCGAGCTACTTAGTTTCCCTGGTTTTGGTATTACAAACATCCGGGAAGCAGGGGCGTACAGGGGCGTATTTCCAGGATGGTATGCTCGTTATCGACCATTTGCTGACCGGTTCTGAGACTGTGTTCCTGTAAATGGCCTCCGCAACATAGACCTCCAGTTTAACCCCAGGGCAGTGACTGTGTTTCCCATTGCAACGACCCCCAATATTATCACCCTTGCCAAACTGTGACTCGGGTTGAGCATTCCGGCCTTGTTGGCCCGTGCTTCACCTTGTTCTTGCCATATTTCATGCCATGGAAACCTATTGAGTTGCCTCGTTGACCAGAGTGCTCTTGCTGAGGGACAGTGGAGCCTGAACGCAGATGAGCAACATAACCTCTCTACAACATTCCTCGTATGCTGACTCTTGTGGCCAATAAAAATATTGTGATCCTTGTGCCTGAGCCAAGCTGTTCAAATGCGTTAATTCGTCGGTTCTCCTCATAATTAGCACGATCCTGCAACTATAATCCCTCACGCCTGGAGTCTTCGGCACACCCCTTCGCAATGTCATCAGGTAGTGGGAGGGTATTGCGGTAGGTTGTCATGGAGGGCGAGGCGCCACTTACCCCTTCCATGATATCACCCCGTGTCAACCGCGAGGCTTGACGGGTGCTCTCCCCTTGCACCTAATCCGAGAACATGAATAATGACTTAAAATTAACCGTATATAACGATTAAATAATGTAAAAACGGATAAATACCCCTCCCGAATTTAACAGGTTTCCAACAAAATCTACTCTTTCACTTTCCCTCCCTTTTCCATAGCTAATTCGGGAAATATCACATTGGTCACCCTAACAACTGTTTCAATTTAGATTCAGATTAAGGATGAATTTCCACCAATTGCCCTGCAACTTTGTTAAACGCTTTTCCTTTTCGAACGCAAACCATGGCTTCTTACCACCGTTCTCTCAATTTCTCTTTCAAATTTACAAAAGGCGCGCACATATTTCTTCGGTTTTTCACCGGTAGAAATCCTAAGCGGAAATCAGAAGCCAACAACAACAATCCTAGAGGTGTATGCGGAGAATTCTTTGTAGAGGAGCCATTGAATCCACCAATCGATCCTTATACATGTTATACTTTGCATTTGAAGGGGCACAGCGACATCGAAGCAGTGAAGCAGGTCCATGCCCACATGCTTAGAAGCGGAAATGGACAAAACATCTTTCTGGTTACCAAACTGGTAAGCTCGTACGCCATGTCGGGTGAAATGCAGAATGCACGTCAAGTGTTTGACACAATTTGCAACCGATTTAGCTTCTTATGGAATGTGATGATCAGAGGATATGCCAATAACGGGTTCCGCGAGGAAGCCATCGCATTATATTATCAAATGATAGGGGCAGGCGTACAGCCAGACAAGTTCACCTTTCCCTTTGTACTCAAGGCATGCGCCGGCTTATCAGATCTACAAGAGGGCCAAAAGATCCATCATCATATTGGAAACAGAAAACTACAATCAGATTTGTTCGTCGCAACTGCCCTTGCAGACATGTATGCCAAATGCGGCAGAGTGGGTATGGCGCGCGAAGTATTTGACAAAATTTCTGAAAAAAATGTGGTCTCATGGAATGTAATGATTGATGGGTATGCACAGAATGGAGATGCTAGAGAGGCACTGAACTTGTTTACTCAAATGCAACTGGCAGGAATGAAACCTGACACTGCCACGGTGGTGAGCGTGCTCCAGGCGTGTGGTCATTTAGCATCTCTGAAACAAGGTAAGTTGATCCATAGATACATAATTTCAAATGGCTTTGAATCGTATGTTTCTGGGGGGAATTCACTTGTGGCTATGTATTCTAAATGCCGCGATGTGGAATCTGCTCGTCAGGTGTTTGATGAAATGCCTCAAAAAGATGTAGTCTCATGGAATGCAATGATTTCTGGCTACGCCCAAAATGGATGCTCCAATGATGCCTTGGAAGTTTTTAGCAAGATGGGATTCGCAAGTGCGAGGCACGATTCTGTTACCATGTTAAATGTGATTCAGGCATGTGGCCAACTGGAAGCTCTGCAACAAGTTAAGTGGATCCATGGTTATATAATTAGAAGTTGTTTTGAGTCTGATTTTGTTGTCCGGACGGCCCTAATAGACATTTATGCTAAGTGTGGAAGTATAGAAGTAGCGCGCAAGCTGTTTGATAACATGTCTAATAGAAATGTTATCTCATGGAGTGCAATGATTGCTGGTTATTCCCAAAATGGGCTAGCAAATGATGCCTTGGCACTCTTTAATCAGATGCAGCAGGCAGGAATGAAACCCGATGCCATTACCATGGTGAGTGTGTTGCAGGCATGCACTCATTTAGGAGCTATACAACTAGGCATGTGTGTCCATGGTTACGTAGTTAGAAGTGGATTTGATACAGATTCCTCTGTTGGGAACTCCCTTCTCGATATGTATGCCAAGGGTGGACACTTACGGATTGCCCACCAGTTGTTTGATGATATGTCTCAAAGAAATGTAGTGTCATGGTGTGCAATGATTGCTGGGTATTGCCAGAGTGGTTACGCTCATGAAGCATTGACTCTTTTCCATCAAATGCTAGTAGCAAATGTAATACCCAATGCAGTCACTGTGGTGAGTGTACTCCCAGCGTGCGCCAATCTAGCAGCTCTGCAACAGGGTAAGTGCATCCATGGTTACATAATTAAAAATAAATTTGAATCAGATGTTTTTGTGGGTACTGCTCTCATTGACATGTATGCCAAATGCGGTAGTGTGGAGACTGCACGCCATTTATTTGACAAAATGTCAAAGAGAGATGTAGTCTTGTGGAGTGCAATGATTGCTGGATATGGAATGCATGGCTATGGCGAGGATGCACTTGCCCTCTTTTCCCAGATGAGAGAGACAGGCATAAAACCAAACCATGTCACCTTTATCTGTGTCTTATATGCTTGTAGTCATGCTGGACTGGTAGATGAGGGTTGGAAGTATTTTGATTGCATGGTTCGGGATTATCACATCATGCCTACGATGGAGCATTATGTATGCATGGTCGATCTTCTTGGGCGCTCCGGACATCTGGAAAAGGCTGAAGAATTCATCGAAAAGATGCCATTAGAACCCAGTTCTACAATTTGGGGAGCATTACTTGGTGGTTGCAGAATTCATGGCAACATTAAGCTAGCAGAACGTGTGGCAGAACTCATTTTTGAGTTGGACCCTGGAAATGCTGGATGCTATGTGCTGCTCTCTAATATCTATGCTGCAGCTGGCAGATGGGATGGGGTAGCAAAGGTGAGAACAATGATGACAGAGAAAGGTGTGAAAAAGACACCAGGATGCACCTTGATTGAAATAAATAATAAGGTTCATTCATTCTTTGTTGGAGACAGAAAACATCCTCAATCTGAGAATATATATACAATGCTGGATATCTTGGATGGCCAAATGAAGGAGGCAGGGTATGTACCAGACACAAACTTTGTTCTGCATGATGTGGAGGAGGAGGTAAAGGAACACATGCTCAGCACACACAGTGAGAAGCTGGCCATTGCTTTTGGTATTCTCAACACAAAAGCTGGAACCTGTATCAGAATCACAAAAAACCTCCGTGTCTGCACTGACTGCCACAATGCCACTAAATTCATCTCAAAGATTTTAAAACGAGAAATACTTGTGAGGGATTCAAACCGTTTCCATCATTTCAAAGAAGGATCGTGCTCTTGCAAAGATTATTGGTGACAAGTAGTATTGAAGCTATCCAGGCCATGTGCATTTGGAAAATTTCATTTGCACAAACATTTCAAGGTCTAAATAATGTCTTTCTTTCTAAAATAGTGCAGTGTTTCAAGGGTGACCCTGATCTGCATACTCCTTTTTTAAGACCCTGGGTTTTCTGTCTATTTAGTTTGAAAATGAGACGGCAGACTACATATCCAGAAATAAATGAAAGAAAACAACTAACACAGTGGGCATCGGATGCACATGCAGGGGAGATGATACATATATTCATCTGGGTTGGTCAGGCCTCAAGGTTGAAGCTGACTGCATATAACAACTGGATTAGTGGGATTTCACTACGTTTGAGATCATATACAATAGAACCACTGATAAACTGCATCACTTAACCACCCAACAAGTATGACAATTCTGCGGTATCTCAAGGTCCATAACATGATTTGGTAATATGAAATGTGGTGCATTTTTCTGTACTAAATTATTGATTATTGCAGTAAATGTAATAAAGTAAAATCATGAAGCAGAGCTGTATTGATTTGTCATAACATCTGTGCAGTTCATCAAGAGGAATGTTTTGGCCATTATCTTTTAACTATTGAAAGGGAAGCCACCTTTTTTATGTGGATGGTAAACCTGGAAAATCTCAACCCCACCCCATGTAATTGCAGTAGCTACAGGTGAGGCTGTTGGTACTAAGCCAGCTCAAATTATGTTGATTCTGGCCAACACTGCTCACAAGAACGTGGACAAGTACGCAAAACATATAATTGGCCCTATTTAAGGGTGGATGGAACCCAAATGCCTGAAAGCTACAACAATAGCCACAACTGGCAAACCCCATACGAAGGAGGAGCATGCCTACCAGGATTTGAGCCTGGCTTTTCATCACAACAACCACTCCAAGTTGCCACTAGATCTCAGCCCGACAGACAATGTTATGTGCAAATTACTGCATTGACTTTGTAAATGTCAGGGACCATAGCTGTAAGTTTTATATGATCGTTTTACATTACTAGTGCGTTTTCTCATTTTTAGGAACTAGAAGAATTTTTTGTTGTCCATGTGTTGATCGTGCATTTTCATGACGCTACACTTCATCTGGGTTCCAAGTTTACTTTAAGGAAAACATAGAGCCAGAAAGTCCACCAATAGTGTTTTTATGTTGTCAGGTAGTGTTTGCATACTCATTATTGCTATTTTTGAATTCTGACTATTGTATATTTATTTACTTGCTGCAGGAATATTTTACGATAATTTCAAGCTAATCCAGCTTTCTTACACATGTGACATGATATCTCGCCCACTGTTTAGGGTACGAATGGAAATCACTTTAAGCATTCTCTCAAGCCTCTTGCATGCAATAAATTTTTATCTGTGCTGCTTATTTCTGAAGTATTATCATCAGCATTCCATGTTCCTTGTATCCGTCCTCAAAATCACAACAATTAGCTTGACTTTATACCATTGTCAAATCTACGATTACCACCTTTTGTGTAGTTTAAATGATTAGTCTCTTCTTTTTGACTACAAACAATTCTACTTAGTTTCATTTTACTTCTAAACAACTGTCAACTTTCTTCTTCACAGAAGGAACGTTATACTCCAGACAATGTTTCAGGTAAGTGCTGAAGGATATTGTATTGAACGCACACATCCATGCAAAAACTTGATGTTAATGTACTACAATATTGATTGGTCTTTCAGATTAAGCCATGCTCACGGAGTGTCCTACTTGTCTTTTCACACAGTATAATTAAATATTTTCTTCACCCAATATAAAGATATCTATTATGTATCATGAAATCACAGATGTTCATCATTGTTTTTCCTTCCCACAAGGAAAGAAATGCTTTTAAAGTGTTGGAAATATGAATTTTGATGCATATTCAATGCATCTGGAGACTGAAAACTGTATTAGAAACTAAAGATTCCATAAACTCGTCCAAATTTCATAGAAATGATGACTGCAATTCTTTACCAGGATGTTAAAGAGCTATGTTTGTTTTCACATTAATCTCGCTGTATTATTAAGATTTCTAGACCTTGATTGCTTCGTTCCATTATGCAACAGTTCTACATAAGTTAGAAAAGTTTAACATCTTGAAAATATGTTAGAACATTTGTGATAGAACTTATATAAAATCTTAGTCACACCAGCATACCTGATTGAGTCTGTCATGCATTGGTTTGAAATGACAGTTTTAGTTTGTATATATAAGTATACATTTCTATTCTATGTAGTAAGCTAAGAAACCGGACATGCCCAAAACAGGCTGCGTGTCTCGTGTCATCGTGTTGGACACAAACACGATGCGAACACGATGCCAACACGTGTTTTGATTGTGTCCTAAATTAGGACACGATCAAAACATGTGTCGGGCACGTGTTTTGATCATGTCCTAAATTAGGAAATGATAAAAAATGCGTGTCGGGCACGTGTTGGCATCGTGTCTCGACCTGTGTGAATCGTGTCCTGATTCCAGGACACAAAAAAGGCGCGTGAAAGGCCCATGGGGGGTTTAAAACTGTTTTTTCCCATTCATTTTGACATTTGCAAGTGAAGGGAGAGGGTTGAGGGTGAATGTTTTTGCAGGTGAAGGAGTTTTGAAGGATTTGCAAGGTTTTCTAAGTGCATTTGAGGGAGGATTTCATTGGGAGGAGTCAAGCTCACCATCAAGCAAGAAAAAGAATGTTTCAATCAGCTGGGGCAGCAGCTAAAGGGCAAAGGAAAGGGAGAAATGCCCCATCTAGTGTCTCCCCTCCTCTTCCTTCTCCAAGCACAGGCTCTTCTACTCCTGCTAGTGCTCCATCTACTGCTAGTGGAGCTCATGCTCAATTTAACCCTGTTTTATCTGGACAACAAGCCCAAGAGATAAAATACCTTTTGTGGAAGTATACAAGGAAAGAAGGGCCTGGAGCAAAGCTTGGTGGGGGAGGCAATGCGAGTTGGAGTTGCAATTTCTGCAAGAATGAGTTCAAGAGCACATATTACCGGGTTAAGGGCCATTTGTTGGCCCTTCCTTGTGGGATTTCTTCATGTAAAGCAGTGAGTGTCACCCAAAGGAGAGAGATGGAAAGAGAGGATCATGTTGGCTTAGGGAAGGTGGCAACAATGAGCAAGACACAAAATAATGAGGATCCTCTTCCATTCTTGAGGAAACCCTCTAACACTAGGCCTCCACCTAGTAGATATGGGAGTGAGGTTGATATCCATCCAACAAGAAAGAGGCCAACTACAAGTGGTCCAATGGAAAGGATTTTCCAACAAGAGGCGCGAGAAGAGGTGGACCTTACTATTGCATTCTTTTTCTACCTCTACTTCATTTCATTCAATGTTGCACGGTTACCATTGTTTATTGCGATGTGTCGAAGTCTAGTTGAACGAGCTCCAACTGGTTATGTGCCTCCTGGTTCGGAGAAGCTTAGAACTACATTGTTGGTTAAGGCAAAGAAAGAGGTGGATAAAATTCTTGAGCCAATTAGATCAGCATGGCCCTCATCCGGTGTCAGTATTGTTTCTGATGGATGGATGGATGCAGCACGCCATCCACTCATCAATTTCATGGTGTCTTCCAAAAATGGATCGGTGTTCTTGAAAGCGGTGGATGCTCTTGGGAAATACAAGGATGCACAGTATATGGGTGAGTTGTTCATCAAAGTCATTGAAGAAGTAGGTGTGGATTCTTGTGTACAAATCATCACAGACAATGCACCTGTTTGCAAGGCTGCTGGCATGATTGTGGAAGTTAAATATCCACAGGTATTTTCATTTTGGACACCTTGCATTGCTAATTTGCTCATTCTTTGAATCTAGCACAAGATTCATCCAGGCCTAGGGGAAAGGTTATTTAAATTTTATAGATTTATCATTTGATGTGTTAGTTGTAGAGTCTTGAGTCTAAACTCATTTATATTTGCTTTTATTGCTCTTACAGGTATTTTGGACACCTTGCATTGTCCATTCTTTGAATTTAGCACTGAAATCTATTGCTTCAGATGTGACATGGATTGGCAACCATATTGATGATGCATGTCATATCCGTAACTTTGTACAAAACCACACCAATGCCCTCACAATTTACAAAGAGTACACACATCTTTCATTGTTGAAAATTGCAGATACTCGGTTTGCTTCCTCATTCATCATGCTCAAGAGGTTGAGGGAGGTCAAAACTGCTCTTGGGTCCATGGTTATTTTAGAGTTTTGGTCTTTCTGGAGAAAAACGGATCAGATTGCTTCAAAAAAGGTAAAGGACACAGTGTTAGATGATGGTTGGTGGGAGAGGGTAGATCTTACCATTAAGATCATTGAGTCGGTCATTTATTTGTTGTGGTTTGCAGACACGAATCAACCCATCCTAGCAGATGTTTATGAGGTGTGGGATTCCATGATTGAGTCCATGAGGACCATTGTTATGGAGAATGAGTGTGTCGAGTATGAGACAGTGGCAAAGAACTTATGGTCCACCATATAGGATATTATTATCTCTAGGTGGGATAAGAATTGCACACTTTGCATTGCTTGGCCCACTCATTGAACCCCGAGTTCTATAGTCATGATTGGCTCAATGGTGGGCCAGGCCCCTCACATAGAGTGTTAAATTTTTAACATAGATCTGATTTGATAATAGTAACAGTCTTTTTCAACAATTTAGCAGACTTCTAGCATTTAATTCTGAAATTATAAGACAACAGTAAATGAAACAATCATCCACAAGAACACAAAGAGTTTAAATGAAACAGTCATCCACAAGAACCATACACAAGAACACAAAGAGTTTACCCTGGGAAACCTTTTCAGGAATAAAACCCCAACAAAGAATAGCTTCCTTAATATGAGATGACTGAATTTACATGAGCATATTTGTAGTAGACTTTTACATCAAAATAAAAATTGCCTCTAGGGCACTCATACCAAGAGAACTTGAAGAAGAAGATGCCAGACTAATGTAATCCCTATTATATGATGATGTTAGCCTGTAGTAGCCCCTTAGGGCTTGCAGTAACCCTGTAACTGCTTGTAGCAGCCTGTAGTAGCCCCTTAGGGCTTGCAGTAACCCTGTAACTGCTTGTAGCAGCCTGTAGCACCCTTCAAAGGACCTGTAGCAGCCTGCTATCACTAAATTGAGCCCTTGTAGGGCCACGACAGCCTCCTTGAGACACTTGGCAACCTTAAAGAACCCTCAATTGCCCTTCTTAAACCCTCGACTGTCCTCTTGCAACCCTCGGCTGTCTCCTTAGGGCTTTCTTAAGTGGTCCGATCCCTGCTGTAGATGGACGAATCCCTTTCTAGGGCTGCTGTGGATAGACCGAGTCCCTACTAGGGCTATTGTGTGTAGTCTGAGTCCTATTTGGGCCTGCTGTGGGTAGTCCGAGCCTCTCTAGGCCCTGATGAAGACAGATCAAACCCTGTTGTAGGTAAACCAAGCCCTTTCTAGGGCTGCTGTGGTTAGACCGAGCACCTATCTGCTTTACACTATCAACACCAAGACCTTATCTGCCTTACACTGTCAGCACCGAGCCCTTATCTTCCTTATTGTAAGCACCGAGCCCTAACAGCCTTGTCAATGACTTGAAGATGACTATGATGGCATCAAGAATAAATAAGGCTGTCCTGTAGAAGAAGATGACAACCACTAAAAGAGAGGACAAACCTGTAGATGATCCCTTAAAAAAAAATGTTGAGATGAAGAGGATGAACAACTGCTGCAAAATACCCCAACGATTTCCTTGGACAGAGATGAGGAATGAAATTTTTGTGTGTTAACTTTCACATGAGAGGGTTCTTCTTTTATATCTCACCGTTGGGTGTCTTCCTCCATAAGTCAAGGAGTCAAAATAATAATATAAAATTAATTGGTTAAGTCCCTTTTAACTTTAATGTGGGATTTTAACACTTTGGTACATTAGTTGGAGTTCATTGTGGGCTTTTGACACTTTAACACCTTAAATAGGGTTCATTGTGGGCTTTTGACCCACCCTCTTTGGGTAAGTCACCCTTAGACAAATCTTTAGCCCCTTCTCTTGGTATCCATGGTCCACACGTGCCAATTCAAGTACATCATTATATATAAGGAAGATATTCTTTGGTTGCCTTGTTCTACCCACTAACACCAAGGTCCCAGGCTAGGTATTCCAACAAGGGGTGGCCAGTCCCTTTAGGAGGTCCCAAGGCCCAATGACCAAGGAGGGGAGTACATCACTTGCCTAGACCTGGTCTAGGGCTTATAGTGATGACCGGGTAACTGACCAGGGGCCTTAGCCCTAGGCTGAATCAAGTTGACCAAAGCCAACAACTTGGTAATTGACCAAGTGCCTCAGTCCCAAACTGCATCAACTTCCTGGTAACTGACCAGGTGCCTCAGCCTCAGGCTGAATCATGTTGACTAAAGTCAACAACTTGGTAATTGACCAAGTGCCTCCATTCTCCCAGAGAATGGCTCAAGTTCCTGGTAATTGACCAAGTGCCTCCATTCTCCCAGAGAATGGCTCTCGATGCTGCTAAAAAAATCAACACTCCCTCTCAGCGAGAGAGGCATTCTCTTCAATACGAAGCTTATCTTAGAAGTACACAAACTTCGTCAATGATAGAGGCTTGGTCAACACATCGACACTCTGCTCATTTGTACGAATGTACTGAAGTCTTATGGCACCTCTCTGAACCATGTCTCTGATGAAGTGATATTTCATCTCAATGTGCTTTTATCTGTCATGAAACACTGGATTCTATGAAAGCTTCAAGCAACTTTGGTTATCACAATGGATAATGGTTGGCTTAAGCTTTTCACCAAACAAGTTAGCAAGTAGCTTCCTAAGCCACAATGCTTCTCGACAGGCATCACTGGCAGCTATATATTCTACTTCTACTGTGCTTTGGGCTATAGAGCCCTGCTTCCTTCTGGACCAAGAGACCATGTTGATCCCATATTGAAGCAATACCCGGAGGTGCTTTTTCGGTCCACTGCACTACTTTCCCAATCAGAGTCAGCATAACCAAGTAACATCACTCCACTATTGGAAGTGTATATGAGCCCACAAGCAATAGTGCCCCACAGGTATCTAAGCACATGCTTCGCAGCTACCCAATGTATGTGCTTAGGCTCAGACATAAATTGACTCAGTGCACTCACTGCATAACATATATCTGGTCTAGTATGTACTTGGTACATCAATGATCCAATAAGCTGACGGTACAAGGTAGGATCCACTGCCTTTGAACAAGAAGCTGGCTCATGTAGCTTCTTCAAGTTTGACACCATAGGTGTGCTCATGGGCTTGCAGTCTTGCATCCCAAATCTTCGTAATATATCAATTGTATACTTCCCTTGTGAAAGGAAGATCTCATCTGGCTTTTGCCAGACATCTAGACCAAGAAAATAGTTCATAAGACCCAGATCTTTCATCTCAAATTTTGAAGTGAGCTCCCTCTTACACTGAGCTACTAGCTGTTCCTCTCCAGTAAGGAACAAGTCATTAACATATAAGATCAAGATCAAGGGATGGTTCTAAATAACCTTGAAATATAGGTTGGAGTCAACAACACTCTTGGAGAAACCCAAGCTATGAAGGTAATTGTCAATTCTTGCATACCAGACTCTTGGAGCCTATTTAAGCCCATACAAGGCTTTCTTCAGCTTGCAGACATGGGAATCCTTTCCATGGATCACAAAACCTTCTGGCTGCTCTAAGTAGACTTCTTCCTCAACTTTTCCATTGAGAAAAGCCGTCTGCGCATCCATCTGGTGAAGTTTCCATCTTGTCTCCATCCCATAACTGCAGTGAGGGAGAAAATCATTTTGATGGAAGTGTATCTAGCAACTGGAGCAAAGGTTTCATCATAATCTATACCTTTCTTTTGAGAGAAATCACGAGCTACAAACCTTGCTTTATATTTTTCAATACTTCCATTATCAGCATGTTTGATTTTGTAAATCCATTTAGAAGTCACTACAGACTTCCCTTTTGGTCTTGGGACCACTTCCCATACATCATTTTTCATAATGGAATTGTATTCTTCTGTCATTGCATCTTTCCATACCTGCTGACATGATGCCTCCTCATAAGTGGAAGGTTCTTCATCAACGAGGTGGCCCAAATGAGTTATAAGACCAGAGTACTTTTGAGGCTTCTTGCTTTCTCTGAAAGTTCCTGAAGGAGCTTTATGCTTTTCTGCTTCCTGCAGAGTTTCACGAAACCAAGCAGGTCTTCTTTTGGAAGGAGGAGCCTCAAGCAGTTATTTGGTAGGTTTCTCTTGTTCTATAGTAGTATCTGGAACTAAAGGCTCATCGTCCTCCTCCCTCTGATAATCTGGAACTTCTGAAGGAGGAGATTCTGAATAATTTGGAAGCTTTCTAGATTGGCAGAAAGCAACTTCTTCATGAATTATCACATCTCTACTGACCAGGTGCCCCCATTCTCCCAGAGAATGGCTCTTGATGCTGCTAAAAAAGTCAACACTCCCTCTCAGTGAGAGAGGCATTCTCTACAATACGAAGCTTATCTTGGAAGTACACAAACTTTGTTAATGATAGAGGCTTGGTCAACACATCGACACTCTGCTCAATTGTACGAATGTACTGAAGTCTCATGGCACCTCTTTGGACCATGTCTCTGATGAAGTGATATTTCATCTCAATGTGTTTTGATCTGTCATGAACATTGGATTCTCTGAAAGCTTCAAACAACTCTGGTTATCACAATGGATAATGGTTAGATTAAGCTTTTCACCAAACAAGTTAGCAAGTAGCTTCCTAAGCCACAATGCTTCACGACAGGCAGCCTTGGAAGCTATATATTATGCTTCTACTGTGCTTTAGGCTATAGAGCCCTGCTTCCTGCTGGACCAGGAGATCATGGCTGATCCCATACTGAAGCAATACCCGGATGTGATTTTGCGGTCCACTGCACTACTTGCCCAATTAGAGTCAACATAATTAAGTAACATCACTCTACTGCTGGAAGTGTATATGAGCCCATAAGCATTAGTGCCCCGCAAGTATCTAAGCACATGCTTCTCAACTACCTAATGTATGTGCTTAGGCTCAGACATAAACTGACTCAATGCACTCACTGCATAACATATATTTGGTCTAGTATGTACTAGGTATATCAATGATCCAATAAGTTGACGGTACAAGGTAGGATCCACTGCCTTTGAACAAGAAGTTGACTCATGTAGCTTCTTCAAGTTTGACACCATAGGTGTGCTCATGGGCTTGTAGTCTTGCATCCCAAATCTTCGTAATATATCAATTGCATACTTCCCTTGTGAAAGGAAGATCTCATCTGGCTTTTGCGAGACCTCTAGACCAAGAAAATAGGGCATACGACCCAGATATTTCATCTGAAATTTTGAAGTGAGCTCCCTCTTACACTGAGCTATCAGCTGTTCCTCTCCAGTAAGGAAGAAGTCATCAACATATAAGACCAAGATCAAGGGATGGTTCTGAATAACCTTGAAATATAGGCTGGAGTCAGCAACACTCTTGGAGAAACCCAAGTTGTGAAGGTAATTGTCAATTATTGCATACCGGACTCTTGGAGCCTGTTTAAGCCTATACAAGGCTCTCTTCAGTTTGCAGACATGGGAATCCTTCCCATGGATCACAAAACCTTCTGGTTGCTCTAAGTAGATTTCTTCCTCAACTTTTCCATTGAGAAAATCTGTCCACACATCAATCTGGTGAAGTTTCCATCCCAGAACTGCAACGAGGGAGATAATCATTTTGATGGAAGTGTATCTGGAAACTGGTGTAAAGGTTTCATCATAATCTATACCTTCCTTTTGAGAGAAACCACGAGCCACAAACCTTGCTTTATATTTTTCAATACTTCCATTAGCAGCATGTTTGATTTTGTAAATCCATTTAGAAGTCACTACAGACTTCCCTTTTGGTCTTGGGACCACTTCCCATACATCATTTTTCATAATGGAATTGTATTCTTCTGTCATTGCATCTTTCCATACCTACTGACGGGCTGCCTCCTCATAAGTGGAAGGTTCTTCATCAATGAGGTGGCCCAACTGAGTTATAAGACCATAGTACTTTTGAGGCTTCTTGCTTTCTCTGAAAGTTCCTGAAGGAGCTTTATGCTTTTATGCTTCCTGCAGAGTTTCACGAAGTCAAGCAGGTCTTCTTTTGGAAGAGCCTCAAGCAGTTCTTCGGTAGGTTTCTCTTGTTCTATAGTAATATCTGGAACTAAAGGCTCATCGACCTCCTCCCTTTGATCATCTGGAACTTCTGAAGGAGGAGATTCCGAATCATTTGGAAGCTCTCTAGATCGGCAGAAAGCAACTTCTTCATGAAATATCACATCTCTACTGACCTCAATGTATCTCCTGACCAGGAACATAGATATGATAAGCTTTTGAGCTTTCATTGTAACCAACAAATGTACCTTTCTTTCCAGAAGGCTCCAATCTTGTTCTCTTTCTTTTGGCACATGAATGTAGACTGGAGTGCCAAAAATCCTCATGTGCTCAACCTCCGGTTTCTTACCAGTAAATACTTCCTCCGGAGTCTTTTCCCCCAAAATAGCACGAGGGCTTCTATTATAAAAGTATACAACAATACTGGCAGCTTTAGCCCATAAGGATAGAGGAAGATCCAGATCACATAACATGGCTTTGGCAGCTTCGCATATTGTCATGTTCCTTTCTGCAACCCCATTCTGTTGAGGGTTGTAAGGCACAGTTAGCTCCTCTTGATCCCTGCTTCTCCGCAAAGATCATCAAACCGATGAGATTCAAACTCACCCCCATTATCTAACCTCAAGATACAATGATGCTTTCCTGTCTGGTTTTCAATCAGTGCCTCGAACTCTTTGAACTTATCAAAAGTTTCATTCTTAGTCTTTAGGAAGTAGATCCAATATTTGCGAGAGCAATCATCTATAAAAAGTACATAATATAAACAACCACTCATTGAAGGTGCAGTCATAGGTCCACATATATCTGAATGAATCATGTCCAAGATCCTTTTAGATCTACTACTATTGTTAGGAAAAGATTTCTTGGCATTCTTGCCAAGAGCACAACCTTTACAAACACCACCATGCTCAGAAGAAAACTCAGGCATACATGTTACCATCTTTTGTAAACCAGGAAGAGCTTTGTAATGAAGGTGTCCAAACCTTCGATGCCATAGCTCTCAAGGGTTGATTGTGTCGTGGACCAATGCTTGAATGGAATCCCCAAAGGACTTGTAGAGACCTCCCTCTCGAACTGCAATCATCGTGGTTGAAATCATCTCTTCATTCTTTGGCCACAAGAGAGCCTTTCTATCCATGAATATTACTTTGTAACCCTTATCTTCTAAACTTGCAATTGAGAGGAGATTCTTCTTTAAGCGAGGACCATATAATATCTCTTCGATATGCAAGGTAGTCCCTGAGTCAAGCTGAAAGGATGCTGAACTGATTCCTTCAATGTCCTAGGTGGTATCATCTCAAAGTTCCACCTGAGCAGTAAACTTATTCTTTCTGAAGTTTGTAAGAGCTTCTCGAAACCCTGTCATATGTCTAGAAGCTCCACTGTCCACCAACTAGGATTTAGCACTATTGGTAATGGATCCGGAGAGAGCTGAAATCAAATAGTACTCTCTTCTTGGTTCTTGATATTTGGAAGACTTATTGTTTTCCTTCTTATGTTCTTCTTCTTCTGCAGCGGATGCCTGAAATTTCCCTATGAACTTTCTCTTGGGCTTCTTACAATCTCTGGCATAATGTCCCATCTTGTGACAATTGAAACATTCAATCTTTGATAAATCAATGTGCTTACCTTGAGGCTTCTTACCCTTGTTCTTTTGATGGAAGAATTTCTTGCCTTTCTTTGTTTTGGCAGCAAGGGCAAGATTCCCTTCCTTAGAGCCACCATTTCTACTTTGCATTCTTCCTTCCTCTTGTAAGCAATCGTGCCACAATCTTTCAAAGTCTGGCTGGACTTCACGACCATTTACAACAGATAGAAAAGTTTCCCAAGAATTAGGGAGACCATCAACAACAGTTTGAACAAGATCGTCATCATCTACAGTAACACCAGTAGCTAGGAGTTGATCCCTTACCCGAGAAATCTTCGTAAAGAATGAAGCCACACTTTCATCCTTTTCCATCTTCAAAGTACGGAGCTTGTTCTTCAGAACTCGGCTGGGAGCTTCCTTTTCATATAGTTTGGTCAAGGTATCAAAGCATTCTTTGGCAGTCTTCAACGGAGTTATGACAGGCATCAAAATTTTCTTTGACTGAATCATAGATGATTCTTCTTGCCTTGGCTTGCTTCCTCTTGAATGCTACTCTACCTGCATTTGATGTAGGTTCCTCTACAACATTGATGACTAAGTCATCAAGATCATTTTCTTCTAGGATAGCCATGATCCTAGCTTTCCAAGAGTTGAAGTTTGAGGAGCCTTCAAGTCTGTCCTCTGGTTTGAAGGAGATTGAAGTCATCTTTTCTGCTTAGTAAGGTATGCTAGATCGGATCTGCAATGTTCCAAGATCATGTAGGCAACATAAACCTGATCAAAACTGTGCTCTTCATGTCCTCTGCTTTGAAACCATGTTAATTTTTTAACATATATGATTTGATAGCAGTAATAGTCTTTTTCAACAATTCAGCAGAATCCTAGCATTTAATTATGAAATTATAAGACAAGAGTAAATGAAACAGTCATCCACAAGAACGCAAAGAGTTTACCCTGGGAAACCTTTTCAGGAATAAAACCCTAGTAAAGAATATCTTCCTTAATATGAGATGATTGAATTTACATGAGCAGATTTGTAGTAGACTTTTACATCAAAAATAAAATTGCCTCTAGGGCACTCATACCAAGAGAACTTGAAGAAGAAGATGCCAGGTTGATGTAAGCCTTATTATATCTTGACGTCAACCTATAGTAGCCCCTTAGGGCTTGTAGTAAACCTGTAACTGCTTGTAGCATCCTTCAAAGGATCTGTAGCATCCTGCTGTCATTGAATTGAGCCTTTCTAGGGCCACAACAGCCTCCTTGAGACACTTGGCAGCCTTAAAGAACCCTCGGCTGCCCTTCTTAAACCCTTGACTGTTCTCTTGTAACCCTTGGCTGTCTCCTTAGGGCTTTCTTAAGTGGTCTGATCCTTGCTGTAGATGGATGGAGCCCTTTCTAGGGCTACTGTGGATAGACCGAGCCCCTGCTAGGGCTATTGTGTGTAATTCTAGCCTTATTTGGGCCTGCTGTGGGCAGTCTGAGCCTCTCTAGGCCCTGATGAAGATATAGTGAACCCCACTGTAGGTAAACCGATCCCTTTCTAGGGTTGTTGTGGGTAGACCGAGCCCCTATTTGCGTTGCACTATTAGCACCGAGCCCTTATCTACCTTACACTGTTAGCACCGAGCCCTTATCTGCCTTACACTGTTAGCATCGATCCCTAACAACCTTGCCAATGACTTGAAGATGACTGTGATGGCCTCATGAATAAATAAGATTGTCCTGTAGAAGAAGATGACATCCACTAAAAGAGAGGACAAGCCTGAAGATGATTCCTTAGAAAAAAATGCTGAGATGAAGAGGATGAACAACTGTTGCAAAATACCCCAACGATTTCCTTGGACAAAGATGCAGAATGAAATTTTTGTGTGTTAACTTTCACTTGAGAGGGTTCCTCATTTATATCTCACCATTAGGCGTCTTCCATAAGTCAAGGAGTCAAAATAATAATATAAAATTCATTGGTTAAGTCCCTTTTAACTTTAATGTGGGCTTTTAACACTTTGGTACATTAGTTAGAGTTCATTGTGGGCTTTTGACACTTTAACACCTTAAACAGGGTTCATTGTGGGCTTTTGACCCACCCTCTTTGGGTAAGTCACCCTTAGACAAATCCTTAGCCCCTTCTCTTGGTATCCATGGTCCACACGTCCCAATTCAAGTACATCGTCATATATAAGGAAGATATTCTTTGGTTGCCTTGTTCTCCCCACTAACACCAAGGTCCCAGCCTAGGTATTCCAACAAGGGGTGGCCAGTTCCTTGAGGAGGTCCTAAGGCCCAATGACCAAGGAAGGGAGTACATCACTTGCCTAGACCCGGTCTAGGGCTTATAGTGATGACCTGGTAACTGACCAGGTGCCTCAGCTCCAGGCTGAATCAAGTTGACGAAAGTCAACAACTTGGTAATTGACCAAGTGCCTTAGTCCTAGACTGCATCATCTTCCTGGTAACTGACCAGGTGCCTTAGCCCCAGGCTGAATCATGATGACTAAAGTCAACAACTTGGTAACTGACCAAGTGCCTCCATTCTCCCAAAGAATGGCTCAAGTTCCTGGTAACTGACCAGGTGTCTCCATTCTCCCAGAGAATGGCTCAAGTTCTTGGTAACTAACAAGGTGCCTCCATTCTCCTAGAGAATGACTCTCGATGCTACTAAAAAAATCAACACAGAGTCCCTCCTCACATGGATGGAGAGATTTCACAGGGGAGGAAGATAGCATTTAGACAACTATTGTGGGATAGACACTTACTTGATGAGGTGGAGGAGGGATTTGTAGAGTTTTCCACTGCCAGTGGGAGATTTGGAGGTTATGATGTGCTCAGAGACATGGGGGTTAAGAAACCCTATGTTTGGTGGGCAACTCATGGGGCAACATGCCCTATTCTACATAAGTTAGCTTTGAGGGTCATCTCTCAAGTTACATCATCCTCTTGTTGTGAGAGGAATTGGAGCACATATGGGAACTTGTACAGTTTGAAGAAGAACATGCTTGAGCAGTCTAGGGCAGAGACGATGGTGTATGTGCACTCCAACCTTCGTCTTATTTACAGGAAGAGGGAGGAGTGAGTGAAGGGAAAGACAAAGATGTGGGATGTCTTTCCTAATGATATGGGTTTGGACAACAATATTGAGTTAGCATTAGCCAACATGGATCTTAATGATCCAGTGCTAGAGCCGATCACTTTTGATGATGGTTATCCTTTGGAGGGGTCATCCTCCACACTAGTTGATGCAGATCGTCAAATGAGCAGAGAGGAGGAGGAGGAGGAGGAAGAAGAGGGTTGTGATGAGTTTGTTGATTCAAGCATGGAGGAGGACTATTGATAGATGAGATTCTTCCATCTTGATATACCCCTTTTTGTATTTACTATTTGCCAGTGGCATTTCAACATCTATGTAATGCATTTTGATTTTGATGACTTAATGAGAAATATGGTTCTAACATCTTGAGCTTTTGCCTATCATCTATGTCTCATTGTGATTTGTGAATGTGTAATGTGTATTGATTCTAATTTCTATTGAACATTTGTAAATGTTCTAGTTTCTAAAAAAATTGGATATATACATATATATATATATTGAATATTTGTAAATGTTCTAGTTTCTAAAAATTTGGATATATTTGTAAATGTTCCAGTTTCTAAAAAATTTGGATATATATATAAATATATATAACGTGTCCTCCGTGTCCTGATTCAGGGGGTCATTGTGTCTGTGTTAGACACTCGTATTTTCGTGTTCTCTGTGTCTCGTGTCCTTGTGTCCTTGTGTCAAGTGACTTAGGTAGTAAGTAATAACAATGGGGATTAGGGAGAGTGTAGGCTAGAGATAGAGAGAATGTTAGGAGTAGTTGGTAGTGGACTTAAAAGACGTTCTGAAGATGAACTTTTTGTAGCATAAGGAGTCATTCCGACTACACGATTCCAACATGAATATATATTTGAAATTGAAAACTTTCCGATTCCTAATTTTAACTTTGGAGGAAATAAAATAAGTGAGCAAATCTTGATGATGCAACACTATTTGTAAAGAAGTAGGAATATCTGTTGTATAACTTGTGGTGTATGTAGATGATCTTTTGATGATAGGGAACAATGAAAGTTATATTGCATCCATAAAGAAAGAGTTGAAGAAGGGCTTTGAGATGACAGATTTGGGACATTCACTATTACTTGGGAATTGAAGTAACTCAAAATCCTAAATACATATTCATCTCCCGGAAGAAGTACGCTGGAGAATTGTTGAATAGATTTGGCATGACAGAGTGCAACTCTCTTTCTACTCTAATGGAACAGAATTTGAAGCTCACATCAAAAGAAGGACAATAATTTGAGGACGCAACCAAGTACAAACAACTTGTGGGAAGCCTTATCTACCTTACCACCACTAGACTTGGTATTTCATTTGTTGTTGGGATCCTTTCTAAGTTTATGCAAAAACCTTGTGAAGGGCACTGGTCTACTGCCAAAAGAGTTCTAAGATACTTGAAGGGGACTCAAGACTTTGGACTCAAATATTTTAAGGTGGATGACTTCAAACTTATTTGGTATTATGATTTAGACTTTGATGGCGACAAAGAGATGAGAGTGTCTACTCCAGGCTACCTTATGAGTCTTGGATCAACAATGGTCAAACAATCAATTGTAACAGATTCCAAAACAGAGGCATAATATGTGGCTACTGCAGAAGCTACAAAGAAGATTGTGTGGCTCAGGAAAATACTCGAAGATCTGTAGGAGAAACAAGAAAATTCCACTCTGCTACTTATTGATAATACGTATGCTATCAAGTTGGCCAAGAATCCTAGATTTCATGATCAAATCAAACACATCAATACAAAGTACCATCTGATTCGATATCATGTAGAGGCCAAGACAATTTATTTGAGACATTGTTCCACGAATGAACAAATGGTAGACATCTTCACCAAAGCATTTGGAAGAGAAAAGCTTGAAAAGTTAAGAAAGATGCTTGGACTCATGAACACCCCTTCTGATTAAGGGGGGGAATGTTGGAAGCCTAATCCTACGAGATAAAGATGCAAATGTAAATATTAGATGTCACACGGAATATGAAGAGTTAGAAACATACCTTTGGAATATGGAACCAAAGGTCACTTCTCTTGTATAAATAAGTCTGCCTCATTCAGTAAAATGAATCAATGATTCATGAGTTATTTCCATCAATGATAAGTTCAATTCTATCTTAAATGTCCATGCATTATCTCAAATGTGTCATGTAAAGGTCACGGAAATGAAATCTTAAGAACAAAGTTAACTTTGAGAAGAATATGAGAGTGGGTGTGGTCTCATGATATTTATGTCGAGGTCATCACTATCTAGTGTCATAAGTTCAATCCTTACTTATAACCTATGTTTACCTCATATTTGTCTAGGGGGAATATGGGGTGGGTTTGGTGGTGTTGTTAGTGTAATTTCAAAAGATATTCTTCTGTTTATTATTATTATTTTATTATTGTATTTTTATTGTACCTCCATCGGAGATGTTTTTCCTCAGTTCGAGGATGTCATTATTGTATTTGGTCATGCAAGAAGATTGAGGTAAAACCTCCATTGTAAGTCGGGGCATTAGCTCCCCAAAAGACAAATGTAAATTGTATTTTTGAGTCTCCCTAGGATAGGTCGACCTAGTTGAGATAGAGAGGTCGGCCCCATTAGGAAAAAAGGTACCCACACGTTAAGTATAAATAGAGAGGATCACTCTCTCATTTGGAATCACACTCACTCAAGCAAGTTCGCACCAAGTGAGAGAGAAGACAAGTTCGCTGGAGGAGAAAGAGAGAGAGAGCTGCAAAAGACATCTTATATTTGGGTTTTCTATCTTGTTTGATATTGTACTAGCGACGAATCTATTTCCGAGGAAGTTGCGGGGTTTTCTCCTTTATGGTTCCCCCGAGGAAAATTCTTGTGTCTTTTGTGTTTTGCTGCACTTGCCTATCTTTTAGTTTAAAGATCTAACTAAATTGAATTAAAGTGCAAACTCTAACATTTGGATCCGTAATATATACACACAAGTCATGTCTCATTATATCATAAGTTCAATCTTTATCTCAAGGTGCCCCACAACTACCTCAAGACATTGATCAAGATTGTGGTAATTGAACTTTGACCACTAATATTCCCCTTAAGAACAACACAGAGGTAGGATTATATCATAATCTACACACATGTAATCTCCCCTTGATGTCATAGGTTAAACCCCTCGATCCCGCTACCCCTTAGTGACTTCAATGTGTTGGACAAACATTATAACAATGAAACCTTGACTATTGACATCTACTTCAAGGAGGAGAATGTGGGGGTGCACTTGGGTCCATAATATGTACGCATGTATCATTGCTTCTTGGAATCATAAGATAGTGGGAATGAAATCTTGATCACTAGCATTGTCTCAATGAGAAAATGGGGATGAAAATGGGTACATAATATGTATGAGGCAAAAATGTGGAAATGGTACCTTTGCCATTCAAGTTTGTCAAGGAGCGCATTGAGGTGGGCTTAGGTTCATCATATATGTAACTATATACATGGATCATCTCCTCCCAATTTTATAAGCTCAACCTCTACAACTAAATGCCCCACAACTACTTCAATACATGGTGGGCATAGTTATCGAACAATGTGAAAATAAAGATGTTTGATATGGAACATTCAATGCTTTGCAATTGGGTTGATAATCTTTAAAATCGCAATTTACGTTGTTCAAATCATTATTCAACCATTTAGATAAATTCATAAATACCATATTACTTTAAAACTGCATTACATATATTGAAATTGCAAATTTACATTAATATAATCAAAACCAAATTTAAATTAATTATATATATAAAATAAAGAAAGAAAAACATAATGATCATTTACCCCTCCTCCACACATAGTGTGAAACCATGAAAAAATAAAACCTTTGACAAATAATGTGAAACTGGCGCCACTTCAATAACTCATAATGAACCTCAAAAAGCATAATGATCAGTTTCGGCGAATTTGAGAATATTTTTTTTTCAGCGGAATGAATTTGAGAATATATTTTTTTCCAGCGAAAAAAAAACTACTATTGATATTCAAAATGAATCAAATAGTACAATGAAAACTCATGATTCAAACAGTTGAATCAATTACTAATCAACATGTAAGTTCTGAACTGCAATAAGTTTCAGGTATCACTCAATACTATCAAGGCCCACATTATAGCTCGGAAGATGCTTACACCACTACACATACAAAAAATCAAAATATAGTGTCCACTGATACAAAAATACCAGAATCTAGACCCAACAACATGTCAGTCAAGAAAGTATGTAGTCCCACTGTCTAGGATGCAGTGGTCGCACCATTCCTCCCAGATCAACTGACCTTCCATACCAGATAGTGCTTGTTTGGAGAGCTTGTCAGCTAGAGAATTATGTTCTCTATAAATATGTTCGAACTTGATATTCTGTTGCTTTAAGATTTCAAAATGAGTTCTAATAGCCCAATGCCTCAGATTCATAACATTGAGCTTGAAGTCGCCCGCCGCCCATTTGATGGTGACCCGGGAATCACCATAAACCTTGATATTGACCAAACCAAAGATATTAGCAACTTTAAGAACACACCAGAGAGCCATTAACTCAGCCTTCATATTTGATCCTGAGCCACAATTGAGTCGGACAGAAAAATAATGAGTATCATTAAGGTATATGACACCCCCAACTGCACAAACCATATTGTGATGCACCATCAAAGAAAAGTACAGGCTGATCCGCTTTGAGATTAAAAAAACTAATTCTGTCAGACTTCAACTTCAGTTTATCAACCTCACAACTAGAAAGCATTTTTAATGCAATCATGCTGCATTGCAAAATATCAGGTGTAGAATTCCGAAAGATGGCACTGTTTCTGGTAAACCAAATAGCCCACGGGATACAAATAGCAATATAAAAACACTGCTTGCAATGTCTAAACCAGTCTAATAAGCATTTATTAAAATCACCTACATCCCAGCACTGAGTGATTTTAAGATTTATAGAAACCACATCCCAGATTTTTCGAGTAAAAGAGCAATGGACAAACAGATGTTGTTTTGTTTCAGCTGCATTTTTACAAAGAACACAAAAACTAGGACCAATCCATCCCCGTTTGCAGAGGTTATCCCATGTCTTCAACTTGTCTTGCAAAACTAACCAAATGAAACATTTCAGTTTTAACGGAATAGCCCAATGCCATAGCCTCTTATACCACCAATCCTGTGGGAAGATATACTTTTCCTGTAGAATTCTAGAATATGCAGTTTGTGCCGAAACAATACCAGATGCAGGATTTCCACCCCAAACAAGTTTATCAGCATCATTGTTCAATTTGACACCAGTTGAATTTAAATTCCTGATGTAATCATCCCAGATACGAGCTAAAAAACCAGAAAGACCAATCTCGCGAGCAGACAGTCACTTCGCATTGGTCTCATTCCCAAATCTGTTAAGTTGAATTTTATTCAAAGTGGATAGCCCTAAAATCTGTAGATACTAAGAGATGATGGGAGGGAGGATATAGTCATGTTCCAACCCTATGATAGGATCAATCCCAACACGAATCCAATTACCAGAGCCCACTTGCCATAAAAGGTCATTTTTGATCCAGTGGAAAATTTTCATAAAACCCCTCCACATAAGAGAGAAATTCCAACTTACTAATTTTGGATTTCTAATCCAGCAGAAAACATCCATTTTTATATATTTGCTGTGAATGAGCCGAGACCAAAGGGTTTTTCCAAAAATTCCCCTCCAAGCACTTTTTAATCTGAGAGCAATATTGAAAGTCTCCAAATCTTTAATGCCCCATCCTCCATATCTATATGGTCTAGAGAGTGTATCAGCAGCAACCATAGGAATCTTACCACTACAGGCAGTCCCAGACCAAAGAAAGTTGAAGAAGTATTTTTTAATGATCTTGATGATCTAAGATGGAACTTCAAGCAAGGAAAACCAATATACAGGTATGCTGGAGAGAACAGACTTCACTAATATAAGTTTACCACCAATGGACAAGAGCCTGTAAGACCACCGAGCAATACGAGCCTCAACTTTTCTCAGCAGCCAAAACCAATCCTTGATTTGATAATTGTTCGGCTTAAGGTTAAAACCAAGATATTTGAAACCGTGTTCAATGGGACAGCAATTATAAGGCAAGATCGATTGAATGCCTCTAAGCTGTTCATCATTTAGAGAATAATGATAAAAGTTTGATTTGGCAGAACTGACTCTCATACCTGATGCACAGCAGAAAGTCTGAATAATTTCCTTGTACATAGTCCACTCCTCCATAGAGTCTGCACTAGCCACTAGAACATCATCCGCGAACAATATGTGTGAGATCACACAATCCTTTGTTATCTTAATACCTTTAATCTGGCCTCTCAATAATGCATTATTAACCAATCTGCTGAAGCCATCCATAATCAATATAAATAGTAGAGGAGATAGGGGACAACCCTGTCTAATCCCCTTGGAGCAGCTGAAAAACTCAGATGGACTACCATTTACAAATATAGAGATATTCATAGAAGTAATGCAGGCCATAATCCACTTAATGATCAAAGAGGGCACCCCAATTCTGATGAGGATCATTATGAGAAATGACCAGTTTACCTTGTCATAAGCTTTTTCCAAGTCCATTTTAAGCAATAGGGCTTTTTTCTTGTAGATCTTAATACTGTGCATCAGCTCCTGGGAAATGCCTATCGCATCATGTATCTGCCTTCCCGCTAAAAAACCAAATTGTTCGACTGAGATGTGATAAGATAGAACAGACTTCATTCTATCAGCAATAATTTTTGAGATGAGCTTGTACAGTAAATTACAAAGCGCAATCGGACGAAATTCTCCAAAAGATAATGGCTTGTCTTTTTTAGGAATAAGGGTGACAAATGTGGAGTTAAGACCACCCGGGACATATCCATTGATTCTGGAGAAATTCACTAATTCATGTAGCTCACGACCCATCAGATCAAAAAAATGCAGATAAAGCTCCACCGGCCACCCATCAGGCCCGAGACTTTTATCTTTAGCAAAAATTTTCAAAGTCTGTTCAATTTCTTCTAGCGAGACCTCTGCTTGAAGACAATCAACTTCCTGCTCATTAAAGAACCGGGGATATAGAGAAGCCACTTTAATCTGATCTGTCAAACTGCAATCTCCATGATCACGATAAATATTGCCAAAAAATGAAACAGATTCTGATTTAATGCTATCAAGTCCAGAAAGCTGATTTCCTTTGTCATCTATAATTTCCCATATATATTTCGAGTTTCGCCTAGCAGAAGCGAAAGAGTGAAAAAATTTAGTGTTTTTATCCCCATGTGAAATCCAAATGGCACGACTCTTAAGTCGCCATTCTTTTTCTTCCTGGATAAGTAGCTCTTCTTTTTTCTGCTCAAGTTGCTTCATAACCTCAAAAGAGTCGAAAGAGAGAGAATTATTTACATTAGCGGAGATAGAATCCTGTAGTTTCCTTTCTAACAAAGAAAGTTCACGTTTGTCTGCCTTCTTTTTATCCCTGATCCATTTGGAAACAATTTCTTTTAAACCCTTCAATTTAAGACATAAATTCTGTAACGGGTTTGTATCAAAAGCCCCATAGCTCAGCCCATAAGATCTAACCATACTACAAAAGGAGTCATCACTTAGCCAAGAAGCATTGAACTTGAAGGGCGGAGATTGAGTGTGATCAAATTCATCTAATTGGAGGACAATGGGCCAGTGGTCTGAGAATTTGCAGTCATAAACCCAAGACCGATGTTTCTGAAAGAAGCCCAACAATTCCGATTTAACAAGGAATCTATCCAGACGCTTGTGTACTCCATCACGTCCAAATCTTCCATTTGTCCAGGTAGGGGCCAATTTATGTGGTTGCACATCCACAAAATCTGTATCCAACAGTAACTAAGAGAAGAAATTTGCCAAATCATCCATCCTGGCAAAGGATCCCCAAATTTCTGAAGCATGACAAGTGAAATTTAAATCACCTGCAATAACAAATCATTTAAATTCATAAGACCAGAACCCTATAATGATATCCAAAATCTCTGCCTCTCCCTATAGGGAGCATAGCAATTGAGTATGGAAAGAGAGTGCTGGTTCCCACGGAAAAGCCCCTTTAATAGCATACCCCAAGGAGTAGAGAACACCTTAAAATCAAAAATATTTGGATCCCAGGCAACTGCAAGACCCCTCGATAAACCACAAGAACTAACTGTAGAAACCTCCCAAAAAGGAAGAAGTTTACAAAGTTTATGGATAGCAAATTTATCTTCACACATGGTCTCCTGAAGCATAATGATAGCAGGGCCAGTAGCATTGAACAGATTGGATAAGGCCTGTGCCCGAGTCACCTTACCCAATCCACGAACATTCATTGATAGCATAGACATCAAGGAACTATCACATTGGGGGAAGATGCTCTAAGCCCCAGGGAAACCACCATCTCATTCTTATCCACCTCCTCTAATCTCCGCGATAAAGGAGTGTATGAATCTGTGTTGTGATGGTCAATTTTTTTCTTTTTACCCCGTCTAATGGTGACATTTTGGAAATTCAGGGTTTGAATAGGTTTAGCCAAAGACCCACTACCCGTATTTCTGGTGTAGGAGGGTAAAGGGGGAAATTCCTCCCCATTCTCCGATATAAGATATCCACTTTCAGCTAAGATACCATTATCCACCGAATTGGGTGTATCATCAGTACAAACCAAATTCTTGTGTCCATCCAAAGTCTGCTCAGCATTACAACCCCGATTCTTAGGTGACTCTAACAAACAAACCACAGATGAAGATGGACCCGACCCTAAATTATCTGAAGGTTGAGAATGTATCCCCGAATTACTAGGGTAAGGAGGCCGACCAAAATTAGGTTTTGACAAGTCATCCCCTTCAGAGCAAGACGACAAATGCCCTAAATCAAAAGTGTCTGACTCCAGATCACCAAATAGTTTACGGCTCACTTTCGAATAGGAAGAATTTTTCACCGGGCTAGTAACAGGAAGACCCGTCACAAGATCATGTCGCAATTGAATTTCTCCCTTAGAGATACGACTAGATAACAATTTTTCAGAAGATTCAATAAATGCGAGCTCAACATTAGATAATTCAGGATAATTTAAAGGGGTTTCATTTAATAACTTACCCGAATGCTCAAAAGAAGATTTATGAATTCCATCCCTGGGAGTGGAGTGCTCCGAAGCAGAAGAAGCCAAAGGAAGCTTTCGGCTAGAAGGGCATGAAGCCCTAACATGTCCAATCTTTCGGCACGAGAAGCATTGAAACGACATCTTAAAGAAATCAAGGGTTTGATTCCAAACCCTAGCTCCCCATGCAATCACAACTTCGGCAGGTAAACCACTCCTCAAATCAATTTCCACCATTACTTTTGCGTACCAGCGGTCCATACCATAGAAGTTCTGCTTATCAAAACGCACAAACCTCCCAACAGAATCTGCAATCCCCTTAATGACATCTTCTGTCCAGAGTTCAATAGGGAGACCCGGAATGATCATCCATAAATGCTGTAGGGTTTGAAATTCTTTGAGAGGATCAAAATTCAAATCCCAGCGTTTGATAAACAGAGAACCTCGCTTGAACTCCCAGAAAGTGGACAGGATCTTATCGAGATGAGCCGCCTCCGAGAAGGTGAATAAAATCCAGCGATTCGACAACAGATTGATATGAGGAGCCATGCCGGTAAGCGGAACCCAAAATCTATTGACCCACTCTGAGATTTCTAATTTGGAACCCGAAGTAAACTCAAGTCTACCCACCAAAGCCCTCTCCGCAAGGATGCGAATTCTGTCAAGATTGTAATCTACATCAATGTCGAACCTGGCAATGTCTTTCCTTGCCTTGATGGTTTTCAATAATCTTCTGTTTTTTGCCTTCAACCCACGAAGATTTCCATTCTGTGAACCTCCACCAGCAGCGCAGCCAGAGCTAACGCCCAACACAGAATTGGAAGCCGGGAGATTAGGGTTAGGATAATGACAAGAGTCCACCATAGTGGACACCAACCCCAAGTAATAGAAGAAAACCACAACTGTCGGTTGCCATCAGAGGGAAAAAAACAGCTGCCAGTGCAAATGGAAGCAGTAGCTGCCCCAAAGCTAGCACGTAGGACCCCCAAACTGGCAAAAAATGATCACTAACTAAAATTGGATGAGGCCCAAGATCCACAAAGGACCGTCACCAAAGATAGAATCCAAATTCAATGCAGGAAAAAACTGAAAAATCAAGTAGAAATGAAGAAAGGTAACCTCCGACTAGAATGTTAATTTCCACTTTTTTTAACCTTGGCTGGTACTAGGCTGATTCGACGAATCAGCTTGACTCCAAGTCATCGTAGGCCACACAATCTTTAGATCAACCATCAAAATCGGGAATTCCTGCAGAATCGCCAAAAACCCTAGAAAACCCCATCGCCAACCCATCTTCCTTCTTAATACTATTTATACCATATTTAATGGTTATTGGAACTATTGGTTTAGTGCACTATTATATTTACATTGAGATGGAGGTTAAGTAAAAGCTATTTAAAATAAATTTGAGAATATATTTATATAAAGCGTTAAGAATTTATGTGAAACATTAATAAAATAAAATAAAAATAAATATTTTTTAACCCATCGATTGCAATAAAAAGCAAAGAGCCCGCAGGCAACCCGACAAATAGACTCGGGGTATTGAAATTAAGAATTTAGAAGTGAGGTTCGATCAGGGTCTGTTAAAATGAAAGTCAGGGTTCGAGCTGTTAATGGCGGGGAGACTCTCAGACTCGATCTTCCGCCGAATTGCAGTCTGCAGTCTCTCAAGGATGCCATCGCGGATAAGATTTCTTCAATTCCGCCATCAATTCATCTTTCTCTCAATAAGAAGGACGAGCTTCAGGGTTTCCCGCAGCAGCCTCTGCAAACCCTCGGTATCGCAGGCGGCGATTTGATCTTTTACACACTTAGTGCGGATGGCTTCCAGCTTTCAGATAACTCAGAGACACCCAAACGAGGCCGAGAGGAAGAGAAAAATGCGAACTCTATTAGAGAATTATGCGCTTCTGCGGCCCTTAAGCGGGTTTCTAATGGCGAGGGTTCGAACTCTGGGCCGTCGTGTGTTAATGACACTCAAGTCGATGACGATCCCCAAGTTGGGGCTGAATCCATGCAGGTGGATGACGAGCAATTGCCCCTGCCAGAAAAATCGAGGTCCATCCCGTTTTTTCTTGAGAGGATTTTGTTGGCAGAGCGGGAGAATGCAAAGAGCGGCCACCGGTTGCTGGTGATGGCCGTCCATGCGGTGATGCTCGAGTCAGGGTTTGTAGGGTTTGATTTGAATACCTCGGCAGAGTCCGGGTTTGACGGTTTTTGGCTGCCTGAAGGTTGGGCCACGAAGGCGACTGTGAGTCTTTACTACACACTCCCTGAACTCGTTAATGACGAGGGTAAATGTGTGGAAAGCGTTTGCCTTAGGTTTCAGATGTTGGGGAATTTTTTAGTTGTTTATGGGAGTCTGGTGAATGTAAAGGGTTCAGAGGTTTACCGTCTATCTCTCGAAGTTGAAATTTTTGTGAGTGCTTTACATTTTGCTGTGAATTCATTAGAGGCTACATGCAATGGGGAAATCTCTGTAAATTCTTTAATCTTTGAGGGCAATAAGCAAAATGAAAATAATGAAAATAATTCGCTTAACATGAGAGAATCCCAGCAAGGTGAAATGGTTGTGAGGGGTTCTTCAAAGCATGGAATGGATGTGAAGGGTTCTTCATCGAGCCATGAAATGAGTGTGAAGGCTTCTTCGGAACATGAAATGCGTGTATTTGAACTATGGAGAATAGTGAAAGACAAGCTTTCGATGCCGGTGCTTACTTCTTTGTCTGAGAAAACTGGGTTGCCATCTCCACCATCGTTAATTCTGATTCCCACAGAGCTCAAACTGAAGATCTTGGAATTTCTCCCCGCTGTGGATATCCCCAAGTTAGGTTGTGTGTGCACAGAATTTAGGTTCCTGTCTGTTAATGATGAATTGTGGAAGAAGAAGTATGCGGATGAGTTTGGGTTTTCTTCTGAGGTTAATAGGCCAGCAGGACCCCCGGATGCTCAAAGATGGAAAGATGCTTTTGCGAAGGCTTGGATTATGAAGAAGAGATTGGAGGTTCAGAGGAGGAAGTTCAGGAACAGAGCTTTTCGGCAGACTCCTCGAATGCGGTTGCCCCGGTACATGCCTGTTCCCTTTCCAGGGACGGGTTTTGGAATTAGCGGAGGGGATTATGATCGGTTTCCCACCATTGGTGATGGGGGGTATTTTCCGGTTGGTGGCATGCCAGGTAGCAATGGAAGGAGGTTTTGGCCGACAGGGAGAAGACATGGGGCAACATCTTGTGATTTCAGTGGATTGAAGGGTGATTCTATGGACCTTCCAGATTAATAGTTTGGGAAAGTTGAGTTTAGACATCCAAGGTAGGCACGTTATAAGAACTGTCATAGTGCATCATGACATATTGAATATTCCTGTTTCTCGAGTATTTTAACCTCCAGTTTTTAGTAAACTCTTTGAATACAGACTTAAAATTGTATGTATTTTGGATCTAACATGAATAATGTATTTGTATTATTTTTATACAAATACCAAGAGAGAAGTGGGGATTTGGGGATTTTATGTAGCAGAATCTATCTCAATATATGTGTGCAGAATTGTATATAATCTTGGGTATAATATGAGAGGAGCGTGTTTCCTATTTACTGAGTGGCTGTTCCTCGCTAGTTTATGATGATGGTTTGATGTTGCTATATATTTAAAGCTTACATTTGATTGACTTTACTGGAAATGTGTTCCTCGCTAGTTTGATGATGATGGTTTGATGTTGCTATATCTTTAAAGCTTACATTTGATTTACTTTACTGGAAATGTGTAGTTATTTTTTAGAGTGCAGATTTCTACAGTTGGACATGTTGTGCATAATCTTCTGGATTAAACTGTATTAAAATTTGGCAGTCTGGACGTTTCTAGTGAACACTTCACTCATCCTTTTATGAGTTCTGACTAGACCCCTGATGATGGGCGTAGTGTGCACTTGGGGACTGCTAAACTTTAACACAGTTTAATCCACAAGATTAGGCACAATGTATAGTTATCGCCATCATTTTACAAACGAGTCACTGCACTTTATCTGTATCTTTTTTCAAGTATGCTTCTGTGCAAGAGTCATAAGGATCCCTCCAGGACTGGAATGAATGTGATTTGGACAAAGTTGAACACATGGGATACTAATCACAATAAGCTTTTTTGCTGTATTGATTTCCAAGTTTTGTTGTGTTGCAAAGAAATGCAAATAAAATTTTGTTTGGAAAGGAGCTGGGTTTTGTGTTGTGGATATGTGTATTTGTTCCTTGCTTCAGTTGAAGCTGGTATTTGTTTATTGCTGATATATATTGTGGTTGAGCACAATTTTGGCTGAAGTAATTATCCTATCACAGGAGAAATAATGTTGTCATTATTTGTTCCCGATAATTTTATCCTCTTTTCTTTATCTATTAATCAAAGATTGAAATGCTAGCATCTTAAAAGAACTTAATAAAAGAAAATTTGAGGCCAAGCTTGCCTGCCTAGTTACAACTTCAGCTTTTAACCTTTGATCATCTTACTCTGACTTAGAGTGAGTGACCTTTTTGAGTTGCATTGCTTTAGAGAAAAAAAGTCTGAAGTAGAACTATGAACTTCTAATTTGAGATAAGGACGACAGATGAGTATCGATACTTGGAAAACATGAACCAATACAAAGTAGTTCACATCTTTTGAAAGTGTCGGCAATCATATTGCGTAATCTTTGGTTTAATTATCACTACACCGGAAATTCCCTACGAAAAATAAGTGTCATCAGATGTACCTAGTCAATATTCTGATAAGTCCATGGTCATGATGTATGAAGTTTGAACACACAAATTTGGTCTTTTGATTCCAAGCACCGAAAAATTGGGGGTTTCGTGTATGATTCCAAGCACCTGAACAATGTGGACACGTTATATCGGAGATGGCTTGACATGAAGTGTCCCTTATATCTCCACTATGGCTTTGGGATCGAAGCAGAGAGCATATACTCAGATTGGCAAAAGTTTTGCATTCTTAAGCCATGGTTGAAAACCCTCGCTCGTTAAACTCAGCTTCCTGAACTCAAAAGTGAGCTATTACAAATGGTAATGTTCAAAAGTGAGCTGTTACAAATGGTAATGTTGACTTTTGTACTCACTGTTACATTACCATTTATAACAGTGAGCTGTTACAAATGGTAATGTCGAATTTTGAAACTTGCCAAGATTGTTTTAAATGTTTATTTTTGGTTTTATTTTTTTTAATTAAGTTGAAATACTTTTAGATTGAGTGCAGTATCCCCACCGTAGAAGGATAGATTTAATCTATTATAATCAGTGTTCTATGGGGATGCTGTTATAATTGGTAATGTCGAATTTTGAAACTCGCCAAGATTGTTTTAAATGTTTATTTTTATTTTTATTTTTTTAAATTAAGTTGAAATACTTTAGATTGTTTTAAATGTTTATTTTTAGTTTTATTTATTTTTAATTAAGTTGAAATATTTTTAGATTGAGTGCAGTATCCCCACTGTAGAAGGATAGATTTAATCTATTATAATCAATGTTCTATGGGGATGTGTCCCCGACCTTCGTGTTTCCTGTGTTTGTGGGGACTCCTGGCAAAATGTTCCTTGTGTCCCTGACTTTTTTTTTCATTAATGTTTTTTCATTTTTTTCACTTTTTACAATCTCTATTTGGTGCTACTTAGAAAATAAATCAATATATTTAGTATTTATATTACACAATCATGAATATACTTCAAATGAATTATTATTTTTAATATTATTTTATTTTTATAATTTTAGAGATGTCCCCTGTCCCCCAAATTTCCCTAAACTTTGAGAGTGGTCTGCTCTTGTGTCCCCATCCCGGAAACTTGGAAAACATTGATTATAATTCTTGAAGCACCTAGAGTGCCTATCATCTGTCAACACAACACATAGAAGGATAGATTCTTGAAACACCAAGAGTGCCTACAACACAAAACATGTTCAGGAATAATAGATCGCTATGTTCACAACTACCCTCTACTTACAACTGAACCCACTCTTTTGAATTGCAACCTAAACTGACGGTCGCTCGAGCCAAAACACTGAACTTGAAATTTTCTGTATTGGATTCTGTATCCAATTTTTATAAAAAAAAAATATGACAGCCACTCAATCCAAAACTCTGAACTTGAATTTTTCAGTATCGATTTTGATTTTGTTTATTTAGTTCTTAAAAAATACCCCTTATAGCATTGGGAGCTTAACCATAATCATATTAATAAGCGTTTTTATTAAAAAATTTGGGTAGACTATGGCCTAGACCTTGGCGGTAAACCCATTGATTATAAGCCCCACAGCATTACATAATTTTTATTTTAAAATACTGCTGCCAAAAGCTCAACTTATTTCATTAGTTTGGCCATTTCCTCTCGACTTGTTTAACAATCGGGTGGTATTTTTGACGAATGCTATGAAATGCTCCACTTGTTTCATTAAATTTCTCATCTTGGCTTGTTTAGCACTCGGGCACAGCGAGAGTATTTTCAACGTTTCCTAGATGTATTTTGAAGGATTGCATGCCGTGGATCCCAGGGGGTGTTTGACTGATCTCAAGGGTATGAAGATTACCATCGATGCAGTGATTTTGGATATTAAGAAGGCCAGATTGTTGCGTAAGTCGATTACTCAGACTGTTTGACTGATCTCAAGGGTATGAAGATTACCATCGATGCAGTGATTTTGGATATTAAGAAAGTCAGATTGTTGCGTAAGTCGATTACTCAGACTAATCCAAAGCATACTCTTGGTTGGATTGCGGTGAAGAGGCTGGAAGAGGTTGCAGGGAAGGTACAGGCTGCACAATATTTGATTCAAAAAGTTTGTAAAGAGCTGACCGGAAGATGTATGCCTGAAGGATTGCAAGCTCGCCAACCCAAATGAGGCCAAAGCTCTGTGAAGGAAATCCCCAATTCGGTGACGTTGTCGATCTGGGTGATGCGAACAAGAGCCAAGTGCCGAGAAAAGGGCTATATCTCCATGTTGGCAGTGCATACTCTTTGGAATGCAGTCATTTTGGCCATCTAATGTTTTAACTGGAGGTGAGGAGGAAAGGAGTTCTGCATAAGAAAAAGGTTGACCAGCATGTGCACAGTTGAATGTGACTCACTGTGTGAACCTTTTACTGGTGATCGTTGAAGATTGTGCAGATGGCTGGAAATCGTGGTTGGAATTTTGCTTCATTGGTTGATCAATTGCAAAAGGTAAGCATCGTGGTGAGCTGCCAATACACAGTACAAATGGCTTGTCAACATTGTGCTCCACATGGGTACCCAAAAATATGGAGACTGCTAAAATTAATGATGGAGGACCAAAGTCAGAACAAATGGCTTGTGAACGTTGTGCTCCATCATTGTGCTCCACATGGGTACCCAAAAATATGGAGACTGCTAAAATTAATCACGGAGGACCAAAGTCCACACTCTGTTTGAACAAAACGAAACATTGCTTGACCCATTGATGTAGGTTGCACACAGTTGCGAGGGAAATCCTTTGATACTTGTGCAGTTCCCATTACACCAAGAAGCATAAAATTCCAGAGCTCCTTGAATGTCGTGGCCACTTCAAGAGTTGGCTCGGTCAGTCAAAGCCCAAACCAATGGAATTTCTTTACCTAGTGAAAGTGTAGATGGCCATACCTGGAGTAAATACAACCACATGGGCCAAGATTTGACATGGAGCTCCATTTCATTCCATTTCCTCTCCAAAGAAATTCATAACTAAAGGGGGTTCCAACAATTTTCACAAGTTCAATGAAAACAAGGTTATACAACAAGATTTTTGCCAAAGATTGTCAAGCCGATGTGCTTCAATTTTTGTTATTGAGTTTAATAAATTGTCGCGTTTCAAAATTTTCCCTTGATTAGTTACTCTCATAAGGGGAAACATTGCCCATTTAACCCCAAGATTGAGAGGGAATACTGTAAAGATGATAGAGCTGTCCAGAAAGAGTTTGGATGTCATCTCCATCACTCCCTCATGGTGAAAACATTTATATCTAGTTTTTTCAATTGATGTTAATACGAAGCATTTAGTCTCTTTCCCCATAAAGCTATCTATTCAAATGGTTGACTTGTTTCTTCATTTGATTATGGATTGATTGCTGGGAATAGTAATCTAGTTGTGGAATTGCATTCCCCCATAAATCTCTTCGACTCATTGGCATTTTCTTTATTAGATTATGGATTGATTGCTTAGAATACTAATCGAGTTGTAGAATTACAATATTGCTCTCTTTATTGTCATTTTGTGTAAGGTCCTTGTGAGGATTCTCCTTCTTGAATCCCTCTTATCTTTCTCCACAACAAAGCCAATTCACAAGAAGATTACCTCAAAGGTTTGCTTCTCCTTCCCTTGTAGTTTTCCACTCAATTAATGCTTAGGATATATATATATATATATATATATATATATATATATATCACCCACACACTTCTCTTTTCTATTCATATCAAATCACTCCATCTAATTTACATCATGGGTGAGAGTTCATTTATATGGATGGTGTAACTGTTCCATGCAAGAATGTAGTTTAATTGATGGAGTATGTTGGTTCAACGTGTAATTATAGGCATTGGATATGGTTGACCTGGTATCTATCAAATATGAGGATATACAAAATTTGTGAAAATTATAAAAAAATGAAAGAAAACAATCATCACAAAGAGCAATCTATATATATTAAGGGAAGGTCAAAAGTTTCAAAAAATGTTGTGGGGTTTGTAAACAGTTCACATCCTAGAAGCATAGACAAAATACCCAACTGTGTGTTTGAGAGGCGCGATGAAAATAAAGTTGTGGTTTGTACCATAAAACCAATAGTTGTGGGGAATGAGTTGTTCACTGATTAAAATTTGAATAGAATTAAGAAAACACATAATTGTGTTTTACAACTTATATTCATTATTTATCGGTTGCGTTTGAATATTATCATTTGCAATAGTTTTATTTTAAACATATTTTATCTAGTTAACATACGTTCATTTTATATGTCGCAGATTGCAAATTTTCTTTTGTGTATCTATCGATATTTGCAAAAGTTTCCTATTTTCACGTTAGAAGAAAAGACGTAAATTTTCCAGGCATGGTGAATGAATTCCAAAAAGATTATGATTATGCAGATTATCCTCTTTTTATCAGATATTGATTTAACCCATTTTCTCGTCACTTTCATCAACCATGACCAATAGGAACAAAAAACAATATAATTGCAAACACGATCTTCAATGCCCTATGCACCAATACATTCATCATTGCTAGATTTGTGAAGTCCACCAATAAAACTCTTACCAGCCTCTTTGACACCTACTTTCCCATTAGGTACAAATGAAAGAGCATACTCGAAATAGAAATGATTATGGATAATAAAATATATGCTCCCCAAGGCATCATTTCGAACCAACCACTCAACCCAAAGAAAAGGCTCAAGCATACACTACCATCAGTTTTGAAGATGCACTCTTTAATATTGTGCCAGATTATGAAGAATCTCGACCATTGGGGTGCATTTGTGAGGAAGATAATTGTATATGTTTTAATCATGATGTTTAAGAATATAATAAAGTTATTTCTTAGATGCGTACAATAGAGTACATGTTTTAGTTAAATATGCATCATTGGGGTGTATTTTTGGGTGTATTTTTGGGAAGATAATTGTATATGTTTTAATCATGATGTTTAAGAATATAATAAAGTTATTTCTTAGATGCTTACAATAAAGTACATGTTTTAGTTAAATATGCATGGATGTGCATTAAAATTTATATCAATTATAAATGTTTAAGTATTTTTTGAATTCATAATATAATAAAGTTATTTCTTAGATGCTTACAATAAAGTATATGTTTTAGTTAAATATGCATGGATGTGCATTAAAATTTATATCAATTATAAATGTTTAAGTATTTTTGAATTCGTTCATGAGCATAATTAATTTATAAATACAAAATATGTTTTCTCAAAACTTAATATCCTAAATAGCCTTATCCAAAACTCAATGTCCCACTAGAAAGTTCAATGCTTGCACCGATGTCTTCTCTCTTGAACAAGTTTTTCAAGTGTTTTCCGTGGTATTATGGCCATGATATTCCAACCAATTTTTTTTAAATGACATTGTGACTATTACTACTTTAACATATTTAATGATATATGTAATTATGGTTTATGATTAATGATTTTTATTTATTAAATATTGTGTCTGAATATGATTTACATTAGCCTTATCTTATATATGTATCTTTTATCTAATAACATACTGATGTTTATGTTGCAAGTTGATCATAGAAAAAATATAAAAAATATTGATACAGGGTAGGTAATCTTATATATATATATATATATATATATATATATTTTATTAGTGTTTATCAATGTTCTAATCCATCTTAGCTTGTGGTTGTTTCTAAGCTTCTACATTGCCTCGTCATGGCCGTAATGATGATGATTGCTATGATGATCTTAATCCTTTGAATTTTATTAGAAAAAAAAAATTGGACAGAAGAAATTAAAAGTTTGATGAGTGATACCTTTGAAGAAAGTATGGGAATACAATAATACTTGATTGCAAAATTCAATCAATACAATGTGTGAAGTTTCATAATTTGATTCGATCAATTGCTTTAATCTATACAAAAGATTATTTTTAATGAATTAGAGTACTTGACAAGAATTTGTTTTCTTGGGATTGGATGCCCTGGGCATTAGGAGTAGCACACCTGCATTTGTCGTTGGTGGCTCTACTCTTGGTGGTGGTGTTGGTGCCTCTACTCTTGGTGATGTTTCTAGTTCCCCTAGTCTTGGGCCTATTGTTGGTGCTCTATCTAGTACTGCACCTAGTACTATTCCAACCTTTACTCGTGATCAATTTGATCAACCATGCATTAGATGTTGAGACAATTCCCTCATCTAGCATAATTGTGAAGAGCATTTGGAATTACCTATTTCTTTACACATGGGAGAAGAATTGGTGTTGCTCAAGGGATTAAAAACTATGTTAATTACAAATCCATCAACTTATGTTCATCCTATACAACGATGAAATATGTTGATATTATATGTATAATAATAATAATATGTAATTGCAATGGCAAAGAATAACTTGTTTTATCAACAGTTGCATGAGAAAACATTTACACTTTTCACACTAACAATACGAATTGATTATAAATACCAAATCCAAAGTTTGAAAAAAGAGTTGATGAAACACATGACGAAGCTTCTTGGTAAGATATTCAACCAAAAGTTGGTTAATTCCATGGCAGAAAATTATTTGAAAGTGGTAAGGGGAAACTACCACACTAATCTTCTATGCTACCCTAGTTGTGAACGTCTTGCACTAGTTCCTCAAAATGAGTGGGATGCACTAGTGGAGGATGCTACGGAGAAGAAGATGGAAAAAGTGAGAATGTTGACAAAACTTGGAGAGCCAAAAATGTGAATATAATATAGTATACGTTGAACTTATAACAATGCATTTGACCCGACCGACTAAATCACACTAGCATGCACTTTAAACTTTTAGTAGGCTCAAAAACACTTTGAAGGCCACAAATGCTAGATTGGGCAAAATTGGGTAGCACAAACTTGGCCCATGAGGCTATGTTAAAATAAAAGGGAGATATGTAAGCAATAAAATTAAAAGTTTTTATTCTTGATTTGTTCATTTATAATTTAAAAGATTTTGTTACTGAATTGTTTCATGTTATGATATGTACTCAACTGAATATGGAATTATACCCACATATGAAGATCTAAAAGTTGCCTTGATAATAGGTTATAAAGCCTTGGATGAAATGAAAAAAAGGCAAGACACATAATACTTCTAGTGTCAATGAGGAGGTAAATAAGTTAAATATATTTTGAATGTTTACTTATAAATGTATTTAGGGTTTATGGATTGTAACATAACTATAAATTGTATTCCACACATAAATACATTGTTATGGATGAAGCACCCATTTTCGAGGTTGGTGGTGGTGATCGGCCATAGGTTTACCCTACCACGATATCTACTGCACCAGATGTTATGAATGAGGTGACATATAGAGATTTGGATCCTACTCATATGTATATACAAAAGCATACTTTGCATTCTCAATAACCACTTGAATTGACAAAAGAGCATCAAGAAAAAGATGCCAACATCAAAATTGTGGATCTCATTTGAGGAAATTTGGGGTCTAAAATGGGCCTTATAAGAAAACGAGCCATCATATAAGAAAACAAGCCAACCATAATTTATTGATGAGTTGTAATTCAAGAACCAATAGAATTTCAATAAAATGAGTCAACCATAATGGTTGACTTGAGATATTTGTTATAAAAAAACTATTTTTTTGTTCGTATTTTCAACATATATCCCTATGTTTTTACTCAAATTTCGAGTGGGAGCACTCATTGGATGCAGAATTAAATTCCGCATCCAACGAGTACCCACATTGCATACTTTTGATGGCCCTGCTGCTCCAAAAACAAGAAATACCTGAAAAAATGTTATGATGACATCAAAGGTATGCAACGGGGGCTGTCAAAAGTATGCAGTGTGGGTACTTGTTGGATGTGGAATTTAATTCTGCATCCAACGAGTGCTCCCACTCGAAATTTGAGTAAAAACACAGGGATATATGTTGAAAATACGAACAAAAAAAGTAGTTTTTTTCTTTCTTCCTCCAAAATTAATAAATATTTTGTATTATTTTAACTATTATTTCATTATTTTCCTTAGGAGACCCATTTTAGACCTCAAATTCCTCTAATGTTTAAAAAAAACTAAGAAAATAGTGTAGTATACAAACATACTATATGATTGACATGTTTTGACATATACTGTGTGCTTTAGATGTTCTTTTGTGTTACCTTTAACACTGTTATATATGATTTTTTTGTCTCTTTGCCACTATGATGTGTACATGCATTGTTTACTAATTAAATTGGGTATGGTGAAATGACAGTGATGCGAAGGGGGGGAGGGGCCATATGAGATTCCACCTTCTCATTGTTGGCCTCATCAATAGAATAAAACATTCTCAAAGCCAAGAGAAGCTAAAGGTAGTAACACAACTGCCACATCATCAACAAATTAATGAGATCAACCCTTAAATAGTTTATAATTAGGTTTTTATTGAGTTATTAAATTTTCTTATTTTTTTTTATATGAATATTTTTTTAAGCTAAAATATTGCATTAAACATGAAGAAAAATGTATAGAATCTTAGCTAGATGGTCGACCACTTGGGAAACTCAACCAAGAAAAAAAAGGAGATTGCCACTTAAGACTATCATATGCCCAAAACATGTGTTTATGAAAATTTTGAGAATAACCTTCCTATTTCTAGTCTTATCATGAAGGCAGTATATAGTATAAAACTTTAATAGATGACCATAACTACTAAACATAGCAAAACAAGCCTCAACAATACTGAAATTAAGGAGAATGTCCATCATCATTAGAGATTGAGATAAAGGGGACCTATTAGGCTAAGGAAGAGGGAATTTCCTTGCTTTAACAGTCTTCTCTGTAAACTCAAATCCGGTAGTGGCTCTTCCAATCAAGTTAATCTTGTCATTCATCCTTTGCATTTGATCCTAGAGTTCATCCATTTGAAGAATAATTTCTTCGTGCTCCTCCCTATGGCCCAAAAACGCCTTTCCAAGAAGACATTTCAGTTTTCAATACAACCATATGGTCTAAAAATACTTGGTGTCTCTAGTCCTCGAATTCCCAACATTGGGTATCCAAGATTGCATTTATTGTCTCATGTCATCCTCATCCACTAGCTCTTGCCCGTGCTTAACGCATATTTCAGCCCTGTCAATTTCCTCTTAAATGTTGATCAAAGTGCGCCTTTGGTATCGTGAGGTTGAGGCTTGTGCTTCTTGTAAGACTCTTGGTTGATGTATAAACCCATGACCATGCCTACCTTCTCGGTTGATAGATCTTCTCATATCGCTAACCATGATGCCCATTGTAATAAGCTTACAAGTGCCCATTGTAATTGGCCTATGAATACATTTATAAATACATCTATTCTATGTAACATTTTGTATTGGCAACTTGATGCTAGATTTGGGGTCTTGGAACACGATGGTAAATATGTTAAAATTATAGGGCTATTTTGAGCATGGCGAACCATGAATACTATAGAAAAAATGTTCTATAGGTGCCATCTTTCTAAAATGTATACCCAAAAATTTAGATTGACAAAGATTCTCAATGAAGACGAGTTAAAATTTCATAAATATATAACCATCTGACAATTTCATCTTCATTTATGTTTATGTGATTGAGTGTTGTTATATTAGTCAATGATGTTGTGATGCATGTGATCCTACATCTCTTTAATAGATATTAGAGGATAGCCATCATTATGAGAGCATATGGTTATTTCTTGAAAGCATTTATGTAAAATACTCAAAATAACTTTAGAATAATTATTTTCATTATTGACATATTGGCCTGGGCCTAAATAAGAGAGTGACATAGTGAGATTGAGAAATATTGTATAACATAATGAAAAGGTTAACCCTCACCATTATGCCAAGTATTTATTAGATATCATGGAATTATGTATTAAGTATTAGTATGTATGCTAAGTATTTATTATATATTATACCTTTTGAATCTTTTTGTTTTGGTTTGGTTTTGAACTATGCCAAAAAATATTGGGAAATGGCTTTGGAATTTACCATAGATGTGGATAATAAAGTGACAAAGGTTGTCACCGACATGGCTTTGGAATTTATCATAAATGTTGGTAATAAAGTGACAAAGGTTGTCATCCGACATCACTTGTTGAATAATTGATTATAATCTCTCAAGGATTTGAGGAATGAACAACGTATGGAGAACCTGAACTTGCAATTTTCAATCAAGTTGAGGACTTGTAAGGGGTGCATATTAAGTAAGAGTCATAGAAACCTTTTCTCTAAAGGAACATGTCAAGACACAAAGACAATAACTTAGAGAAATAAAACTAATGAAGCTAGGGATGTAACCAAGTTAATATTGGAATGTTGAATAATGATGAACATGTTCAATGAAGACCTAACAAATATAAGGTGGGTGACTAGAAAACACTGTACAAAGCTAGATTTTTTGTTTTGTTTTTGTTTTAAAAAATGAACATTGCTTAAGCCACAATCCTAACATCGAACTAGTATAAAGGTAAAATGTACTTGTCGTTGGGACATCACTTAAGTGAGATCCCTATCATTGATTGGACACCAGTACCATAGCATTGGTGGCATGTGGCTTAAGTGACTCAATGAACATTATTTTGCAAGTGTTCTTTGTTGCTTAGGAGTTGACAACACATCAAATGGATGTTGCTTGAGGGACAAATAAGCGATGTGCTACAATTATGTTTGTTCAGCTATCAAAAAATATAGTGTCAATTTTGCAACAACCTAGCGACGCGTGTCTGACATTATAGGCTTGACGTTTTTTTGACTAAAGATAGATTCATATTCAATGTCTAATCGACATTTTAAATGTCAAATTAATTTCTAATTTCGACCCTAAATGTAGTAGTAGTATGGATCAGACCCTACAATGGATAACCTAATGTAAATCTACATCTTAAGGTCCTTCCTTTACTTATTTATTTCATTCAAATCCTTTGTAAAGTCTCTATGAATTCTTTGACCAATTTATCTTTGAAACCTTATTTTGTAGGTACACAGTCATATAAGAAACACATCTTGAGCTATGTTCTCTTCCACCTCTTCCATGCTCTCGGGTCACTTACACCTATCATCTTTGAAACCTCTATAGGAACCTCTTTTGGTTAGATTAGCTCCAACCTTGAAGGCTTGTTGATTCATATTAATGCATATTTGTTGGTGTAGTTCATCTTCTTCAACCCAAATAGCTTCAACACCTACAACAACAAATTCTGGGTGAGTTTCTTCCATACTTCTCTTTGTATTTTCTAGCATTGGGGTTTCTAGCTCACTAAAGGAAATTCCAGCAAACTAGATGTAGATTGTTATTTTAATTTCCATTTGCTAATTTGTTGGTAAAACATAATCTAAAACCTAAATAAAATACCCTAATAATCTACAATATAGGTTAATGTAATCAACATAGGTTAATACCCCAATTAGCCTAGTGCAATTACTCTTTCCTCGCCATGGAGTTTATTAGTTTCTTTAGAGGAGAGAGAGAGGGGGGGGAGGGAAGGAGAGAGGGAGGGAGGGAGGGAGGGAGGGGGAGGGGTAGAGAGAGAGAGGGAGGGGGAGAGCAAGCAAGAGAGGGAGAGAGAGAGGGGGGGGGGCGATAGAGGGAGAGAGAGGGGGGGGGGATGGAGGGATAATAGAGGGAGAGGGAGAGGGGGTAATAGAGAGAGAGAGAGAGAGAGAGAGAGAGAGCGCACATGATAAAGATTCATAACGAACTCATAGGTATAACACGAGAAGAAAAAACAAGTATCAAGCAGATAAAGACTATGGTTGCATGTCCCAAACCACGATTATCAATGGCTAGTAGAATAATGCTCCACATTCAACACCGTTTACACCACCAACATCATTGATACCTTGAATTCAAATACCATCTTTGTTACTTCTTTGGCATCCTCTATCATATCAGAAGATTCAATTAGGGATTATATTTAACATTAACTAACAAGCTAGATCCTTCATTGGCATTTTCATAAGCAACGAGCTCTCATGATTGTCATCATTTGACCTCTTATAGCAATTTATTTTGCTAATTTCTCATCCTATTTTCCAATTTTGCAAAGAACATCTCCATGTCATTATAATACAATTACAATTATGTCAAATATAATCTAACATGAGTACGAGGAGGATAAAAGCTTTTCTCCTTCACTAATATGATTCCTTTCAAAACTTGATAGAACACGAATGAAGATGGATCTACATTGGTTGACATATATTATAATGGATAACAAAATTGTTTTTTTTTCCTATTTTAATTTTTAATATTGTTAATGAATTAGCCACATGAATATGTATAGGACTTGATATAAAGGTGTCTCCTAGAATACCATATTACAACTATAGTTATAGGCATAAGCTTGTTGTTCACTTTTTATATATTAATTAGTCTCTTAACTTGAGATGAGTGGTTAGCATTGTTGCACTAAGACTTGTTGTACAACAAACAAAAACACACGGGAATGTAATGATTGAATAGAAATTCCCCCTTCAACCTCCATGGTGTAGACCAGTTGGCAATAGAGTGCACTGTTAAGGCACTCCTTTTGACATCGTGGGTTCAAACATTGAATAGCTCACGTACACATGTAGGGGTAGTGTGGGTGCCGATTCCTCCAGACAAAAAAAATCCCCTTTTAAGGGTTTCTTGAGTATAAACTCCAAGTATCCTGCTTAATATATATTAAAAAAAAATTACTACTAAATATTAAATCCCCAACATTTGGTATGAGATGAGATTAAAGTGTGCTTTAGAAAACCAATGAAGAAGACCTACAAGCATTGTGAAGAGCCTATATTGTAGCAAGCACGTCAAGTTGTTGAAGCATCAGCGTGTGAGAAACCACTGAGGAGTGTGAAACTGTTAGAGCACCACGAACCCATGTAAAAACATTCCTGCATCAACACATATTACAATCAACCTCTTCAATAAGAGATCATGTACTTACAATCAATGTCTTCAAGAGGAGACAAGCACTTCGGATCTTTCTCAACTAATTTAGTCAAGCGATATTCCACCATAGCGTACATATCTATACTAATTCTAAGTGCCACTAATTACTCGTTATCCATCCATCCATTAGTTTCGAGTTCACAAAGCACAACACATTCAAAAAGGAGCATGAGCATGAGCATGATTCAATATACATTGTGCACAACCCCTTGGCAAGCTTAAGTGATGAGTTGTAATAGTCGTAAAAATTTAGATACACATCCAACTGGTTACAAATCGTGTATTATGTTGCAAAGCTTGTTGCTAATGGAGCAAAATACATATCCACTATGTGATTCGCTATAACTGCCAACTATGGAAAGGTCGTGTGGAACTTGTTGAATTCACAAAAAAAAAAAAAATGCTCAAATTATCATCTTGAGAAGCATTGTTCATTATATGTTGGTAGTGTTGAGATGCCTTACGAAAACATATTCAAGGACAAGGTATGGTTTATGATCTCCATTGCTCGACAAGGCTATGCATAATCTAAAAGTGAGTTTTAATAAGACCGATAAAGAAAAGCATGTTTGTGAATAAACAACAAATGATATAGAGAAGATTAAGCAATGAGCACGAATAAAGATTAAATGAGGTGAGAAGTGATTTTGTACATTATGTTGAAAGTGCATTGGAAATGAAAAATAAACCCCCAAAGTCTTTTGTAGTGGATATTGAATATGTAGCCAATGACCAAGTGAGAGCTTTGAAAATAGTTTATTTTGAGTCTCAAGACGTTAGTCATGTAAAAGTTTTCTTTGCATTTGCATTGAGTTGTTGATGTGAAACATCAAAGCCAAATTCTTTCATTTTTCCAAAGCAATTATGGAAATTTTGAGTCTATTGATGTAAGAAATTTTGAAGAGTATAGAGTCAAAGTCTAGTATAGGCAATATCAAATGCAAATTGAAGTCATAGATCATATAGATAAAATATGATTTTAGTGAAAGTTATGTCAAAACATAACATTAGTGTGTTAATTAAGTTTGTTAAACCAATGTCATAGTAAACTTCAACAAAAAAACATATTGTTACGTAGGAAATTTCAAGTGTATGAAGAAGATTGAAGGTGTACATGAAAGATGATGACAAAAGACAAAAGAAGATGTTGGAAGAAAACAAACAAAAGAAGAAGACAACGACAAGAAGCAAAAAGAAAGACTCTTAATGAAGTGAAGTAAGTGGCAGAGTTTGACAAGATGATGTAGCAAAAGCAAGATGAAAGAAGAAGAACATGAAAGAGGAAGTGAAAGAAGATGATAGACAACACAAGATGACAGTGAAAGAAAGTGAAAGAAGAATGGACACAAAAACTTGGGCACAAACAAAAGATGCAGTGGTGAATGGCAATCCAAGAAAGATGAAGCAACAAAAGAAGTAAAAAAATAATGATGCAATAGATGCAAGGTAACGTAAGTAATGAAAATAACAATGTGTCAACAATTGAGATGCAAAAGTAACTGATGTGGAGATAAAATCCTTAAGAATTTTGATGATTCCGCTTCATAATATTGTTATGATGATGTAAAATAAGATGGTCACGGTCCTGCATTTGTATGGCTAGATTAGCCTCAAATGAAAATATATTTGAAATTGCATGTACCTAATACATATGATGTAATGGATGTAAATCGTGTTAAGGAAAGCTAACTCCATAATTTAATTGTTGATAGTTTGTAGTAAACCAAAAACCACTTATCATGACAAACAAGGGTTTGTGGCTAGCCAAAACCACTTGGTGTAATGAATAATTCATGGTAAGTTGAAACGACTCGAAAAATGTAATGGTTGAGGGTAATCCACAAAAACCAAGATGATGATAATGCAGGGGAAGGAAAAGGTACAAGTATGAAGGTTTGTGATTCAATAATTAGTGTTGAACCATGTATGAGAAAAAACTTCCCAAAGAACCATGTATTCTAACGGATAGTGACTTTTTTATATGGATTTCAATAAACACGGTGATTATATTTTGTAGGTACACGATCTAATTAAAAAATGATGAAGAATGAAAAAGAACAATGATGAAGAACACAAAAAGCAAAAGATGAAGAAGATTGAAGATAGAGAACATAGAAAAAGAAGATGAATATTGAACCAATTCAAAAGACAAGTGGAAGAGACAAAGGATTATGATTTAGTATTGAAATCACAAATATTTGTTAAGGGGGAATATGAATGAATAGCTCATACTTGTGAATATAAATATTTAAAATATGTGCTTGCATAAATATAACATAATAGACCAAGCTTAAACTATGACTAAGGAGAGATAGCTGAATTGAATATCCAATTATGAATTAGTTGTTATGATCACTCGTCGTTATATAAAGGGGCCTATTGTACAAATGAAACACACATGGAAATAGAATGATTGAATAAAATTTTCATTTTCAAAGGTTTCTTGAGCGTAAATAGCCATGGACAAAAACTTATAGAAGCAAGAGTTACACTAACTTTCCCTTTCATTAATATGTGAGTTGTAAAGAGAGATGGTTTAAACTTTGAAACTTTGATAGATATGTCCACTTTTAAATATATATATCATCTCCCTCGAGACTGCATAAAGTGACATGATAAGCTATAAAGAAAATTCTACATTGTATACAATACTAGATAGTATAAATAGGTAGTATCTACCCATACTCAAAGCAGTACATCAAGCTCCTAAATAGAAAATGTCAGTAGAAGAGGTAGAAAATATTAAATAGTACATGTTGGAGTACACTTAACAATTTCTTTAAGGAATTTTGTTAGGAACCCATGTCTTTACTTTGTTAGTATATTGTTGTTGGACGCATATGCTTTGTAAGTCGTCTCGTAGTATTTGTTGATCAATAGTTTGTGTTATTGTTGTTGGCGCATATGCTTTGTAAGTAGTCCGTAGTATTGTTGATCCATAGTTTGTAGTGGCCCATGGTTTTGACCCATAGTATTGGCGCCTAGACTTAGTATATAAGTGTGTGTTGAGACCTATGAAGGCACCGTGAAGTTATTTGTATTGAGCTTGCTCAAAGGAGGTTGCCCCCTCGAAGTGGCATGTGATCAATATAAAAGTGATTTTGAGTTCTGTCATTTTTGCTATTTCGCATATTCTTATTAATTAATTGTTGCAAGTGCTTCACATCTGGTATCAGAGCATTTTCTTGGGCTCGCTGGGTGAAATTTCTGCCAATTTTTTTTCGCATCTGTTGCAGGTTCGGATTTGGGAATAATCTCTATCCGCTTAACTGTGGGAAGTACTTGGGCATAAGCCCTAAAACTCATTGTGAGGAGTACCACAGGAACCCCGAAGTAGCTGGCCCATTGAGAGGACCTTCCAGCGAAAAGGGCAATGACCCCTACCTGATTGACTAGTTCCCACCCATGAGGTAAACCAAGAGCTATCATTTGTGGCAAAGAGTTATTAGTTTTACCTGAGCCATGGAGTGAGGGGTACTGCTCCAATATGCAAGCCGTTAGACAGCATTGGTGGCCGAGTGAAACCCCTGAACTGTTAGGAAGCCGCACATACCTGGGGTCCATATCTATTTTCAGCTGAACTGTTGTCGATCATTGCTGCGTCGTTTCAGATCCAGCTGTTCAGATCCATTCTGAAAGTCGTTCCAGATCCAGCCGTTTTCAATCCATTCGGCGCCGTTTCAGATCCCTCTATTTCCTCTCACTTCTAGGCCGTTGCAAATCTATCTGTTTCAGATCCCTTCCGAGCCATAGCCGCTCCAGTCTGCAAAAAAAAAAAAAAGAGTATAAAATTCAGTTTTTTCTCCATATCTCCCTTGTTTTCACTCTGTTTTCCTTGAAATTTTTAGGATTTCATTCCTAAGGACCCTATCCCCAATTCCACTTCCCAAAGCCCGAAATCCCACATTTGTCTATTTTTAGGGTTTGCCATAACTTCCTCAGATTTCACCCAATCACCTTCAAATTTTACCACAGAGTTCCTTTCTGAATTCTGCTTCCTTGTCCCCCTCTGCCAAATTTTCCCATTCTTTCACCCCGCTTCTGAAATCCTCATTTTTTGCTTCCATGTCTATTCGATAGTGTCCAAAACCTAGTCAAACCCCAATTACCCTTCAGATTTTTTCCCAAATCCATATTTTCCTTTACTGAAGCAGTTTCTGTTTTTGTTTTCCTACCTAGTCAACCAAAAAAAAAAAAAAAAACTCCTGGTTATGGTTGTCACTCGTGCAGGAGCAAAAACTATGGAAGAAGCACTTGCAGCCATCCAAGCCAAACTCCAGGATCTTGATGAAAAATTTCTCGGCCTCCATCTTGAACATTCAGCTATGAACGACAAACGGCAGTCCGAGTCTTCATCAGACAATGGGTTCTCTTCTTCCAGCAATTTCCGTGGTCCGAAGCTTGATTTTCCTCGCTTCAATGGTACTGATCCAATTGGATGGATCTATCATGTAGAACAGTATTTCAGTCTGCATAATACTTTTGATGTCAACAAAGTTCCGCTTGCATCCCTTCATTTGGAACAAGAAGCTCTTCAATGGTACCGTTGGTACATCAAGGCTCATGAAGAGCCAAAATGGCCAGACTTTTGCCAGCTCCTTTTGCAACGATTTGGTCCTAGTGCTTTTGATGACTTCACAAGAGCCCTCACTAAACTTTGCCAAATTGGCACTATGAGAGAGTATCAAACCGAATTTGAGAAACTAGCCAACCACATTGAAGGATTGTCTGATGACTTTTACCGGAGTTGTTTTATCAGTGGTCTAAAGGATGCCATCCGCTCTGAGGTCAAAATGTTATGTCCCAACACAATGATGGAAGCCCTAGGGTTGGCTAAGTTAGCAGAAGACAAGATTGCAACCCAACAATGCTCCAAGCCCACTTTTGTTCCCTTCTGAAATATGGGTTCTCAACGACCACCTATACCGCAGGCTCCTCAACCAACTCCTATCAAGCGTTTATCTGAAATAGAGATGCAAGCACGCAAGAAAAGGGGCTTTGCTATAATTGTGATGAGAAATTCACTCGGGGACATAGATGTGTTCAGCAAAAACTCTATCTCTTGGATGTGGATTCTCCGCCTGCCTCTGAAATTGGTGACGAAGATCCAGAAACAATGGATGCTCAGGTCGACATTCAGGAACTGCCTATTGACCCTCCATCTCAGGATGACCAGCCAGAGATATCTCTCCATGCTTTAGCTGGAATCACCACCCCCCAAACAATGCGAGTCAGGGGTTACTTCAAGAAGCTTCCTCTTACAATACTCATTGGTTCTGGTAGCACTCATAATTTCATTGACCCTCGGATCGCCAAACAAGCTGATCGTTTTATCCATCCTTGCTTCAACTTTGAAGTCATGGTTACCAATGGGGGCACCTTACCTTGCAAAGGGAAGTGTCGAAATGTGTGTATCTCTATGGGAGATTATACCTTGCGCTCTGACATGTTTGCCTTGACCTTAGGCGGATGTGATGTGGTTTTGGGCGCTCAATGGCTACGCACACTTAGCCCTATCTTATGGGATTTTGCTGAACTTTGGATGCAGTTTTCCCTCAATGGACAAAAACACACATTGACAGGATTACAACCAGGGTCTCTCAGCATCATCAGTTCACATCACATGGAAAAACTCCTCAAGAAGAATTCACATGGTGTCATCGCTCAGATCCATTCCATTCAAATGCAACCATTAGCGGTCTCCACTACTCCTTTGGATCTACTACAAATTTTGGATCGATATACAGGTGTCTTTGCTGAACCAGTGGGATTGCCACCTTCAAGGCCAGAAGACCATTGTATTCAGCTCCTTCCTAGTAGTGTTCCTCCCAACATCAGGCCCTATCGCTACCCATTTCACCAAAAAACGGAGATTGAAATGCTCGTTCGGGACTTATTGAAGCAAGGTATTATTCGCCCAAGCACTAGTTCCTTTTCTTCTCCAGTTCTTCTTGTCAACAAAAAAGATGGATCATGGCGCCTCTGCATTGACTTCCGAGCACTTAATCACCTCACCATCAAGGATAAGTTTTCAATTCCTGTTGTTGATGAGCTTCTTGATGAGCTTCATGATGAGCTTCTTGATGAGCTTCATGGGGCTCAATTTTTCTCCAAGTTGGATCTTCGTTCTGGGTATCATCAAATTCAAGTTCATGAGGATGATATCCCTAAAACAGCTTTCCGCACACATGATGGCCATTATGAGTTTTTGGTCATGCCCTTTGGCCTCACTAATGCTCCTTCCACATTCCAGGCCTTAATGAATAAAATATTTCGACCTTACTTGCGGAAATTCATTCTGGTATTCTTTGATGATATCCTCATCTACAGTAAAACATGGGATGAACATCTCCAGCATCTGGATCTTGTCATGCAACTTTTCTCTGACCATCATCTCCACGCCAAGCAGTCTAAATGTGTTTTTGGACAGAAGGAAGTTGAGTATCTCGGGCACATTATCTCAGCACAAGGGGTTCGCATGGATCCTGCCAAAATCGATGCCATGAACAATTGGCCGCATCCTCAGACACTTAAGAGCCTTCGTGGTTTTTTGGGGTTGACTGGCTACTACCGCAAGTTTGTCAAGGATTATGGGAAGATTGCAGCTCCATTAACTGCTCTATTGAAAAATGATGCTTTTACATGGGCACATGTTGCTCAGTGTGCATTTGACAAACTAAAACAAGCTATGTGCACTACACATGTTCTAGCTATGCCCAATTTTTCCAAGCCCTTCACTATTGAGAGTGATGCTTGCGACAATGGACTTGGTGCTGCTGTCCTTCAAGATGAACACCCCATTGTGTTCACCAGCAAAGCCCTTTCAGGTAAGAATTTAGCTGCCTCTACATATGAGAAGGAAATGATGACTATTTTGCATGCAACACAGAAGTGGCGACCATACCTATTAGGGAATCATTTCTGCATCAAAACTGATCACCAGAGTCTAAAATATTTCTTGGAACAGCGTGTCTCCTCCCTAGCACAACAGAAATGGATTAGCAAACTCATGGGTTATGACTATGAGATCACTTACAAGAAGTGTAAAGACAATATTGTGGCAGATGCTCTTTCTTGCACATTTGATGCCCAAGGTTCTCTTTCAGCTATTTCTATGCATGTTCCAAATTGGTTGCAATTTGTTCAACAGGGTTATGTCAATGACTCTTCCTTATCTCAAATCATCCAACGCTTGACCAACAACCCTTCTGTTGTACCTCATTACTCTTGGGATGGTGCTTCTCTGAGATACAAGGGTCGTCTGGTGCTTCCCCAGAGCATAGATCTTCAACAGGCTGTCTTCTATGAACTCCATGCTTCTCCATCGGCAGGGCACTCTAGGTTCCTCAAATGTATGAACAGGCACGACGTAACTTCTTTTGGCAGGGCATGAAAAGGACAATTCAACAGATAATGGCTGAATGTGATACCTGCCAGTGCAATAAGGGTGAAACAACACTCCTTCCAGGATTGCTCGAACCCTTGCCCATACCTACACGGATCTGGATAGATATTTCTATGGATTTCATTGAAGGGCTCCCTAAATCTGGCGGGAAGACAGTGATTCTCGTTGTGGTTGATCGCCTCTCCAAATATAGTCATTTTTGTGCTCTCAGCCATCCCTATACAACCTCCTCAGTCGCTCAAATTTTCCTGGACCAGATCTTTCGTCTTCATGGCATCCCTTCTTCCATTGTCTCGGATCATGATGCGACTTTCACCAGTCATTTTTGGACATAACTATTTTGCCACACTGGCACCAAACTGAAGATGAGTTCAAGGTATCACCCACAAACAAATGGTCAAACTGAAATTATCAATAAATGCTTGGAAACTTATCTTCGTTGCTTCACCTCTGAACAACAACATCGGTGGGCAAAGTGGCTCCCTCTTGCTGAATGGTGATACAATACCTCTTACCACACTGCCTCTAAAATGACCCCATATGAAGCAGTCTATGGTCAGGCACCTCCAGTTCTTCTTCCATACACCCCCAACAGTTCACCAGTTCATGAAGTTGACACGTTCCTTCGAAACCACGATCAAATTCTTCGCATTTTGCGGGACAATCTTCACATGGCAAGAAATCACATGAAGCAACAAGCTGATCAGCACTGTTCTGAGCGCACTTTTCAAGCAGGCGATATGGTTTTTCTTCGTCTCCAGTCGTACAAGCAATCCTCCCTGAAACTCAAAGGGCATCATAAGCTCACTCCAAAGTTCTATGGGCCATATCGGATTCTTCAGAAAATTGGGTCCGTTGCTTATAAATTGGAACTTCCTCCTTCTTCCCGCATTCATCCAGTTTTTCATGTCTCTTGTCTGAAGAAAGTTATTGGCACCAACATCAGTGTACAAACGATTTTACCCGAACTGGATAATGAAGGATCCATCCTTTTGGAGCTGGAGGCCATCTTCAATCGGCGCACTCGTCAACTTCGCTCTCGCTCTATCATAGAGGTCTTAATTTAGTGGCACGGCATGCAACCAGAGGATGCTACATAGGAACCACTCCTTCATATTCAACAACAATTTCCACATCTATTGCTTTGAGGACAAAGCTTTTTTTAAGGGGGAGGGGATGTTAGGAACCAATGTCTTTACTTTGTTAGTATATTGTTGTTGGATGCATATGCTTTGTAAGTTGTCCCGTAGTATTTGTTGATCAATAGTTTGTGTTATTGTTGTTAGCGCATATGCTTTGTAAGTCGCCCGTAGTATTGTTGATCCATAGTTTGTAGTGGCCCATGGTTTTGACCCATAGTATTGGTGCCTAGACTTAGTATATAAGTGTGTATTGAGACCTATGAAGGCACCGTGAAGTTATTTGTATTGAGCTTGCTCAAAAGAGGTTGCCCCCTCGAAGTGGCCTGTGATCAATATAAAAGTGATTTTGAGTTGTCATTTCTGCTATTTCGCATATTCTTATTAATTAATTGTTGCAGGTGCTTCACAAATTTCCAAACATGATTTTGAAGTTATGTATGGCAACTCATTGGAATATGATTTTGTATCAATTGAATTGTAATCCATCCGAAAGAATGAAAAATTGCAGGCTCCAAATACTTGATTCGGAACTCTAAGTGTTTTTGGTATCAAAAGTGTTGTCATGGAATCCAAATCATAGTCTTGATGACAAAGCCAATTTGGATATCTCGGTCATTGCTATTTATGCTTCACTTGACTCATACTGGGTTCGGTGAAATAGATTGCAAGCTAAAATAGAACAAAACACTACTTGATTAATTTATGAAATAAGGATTACAATAAATAAGCTCTGAGAGCTGTTCAACAAACTCTTGGAAAGGAGGTACTCGATCTACATATAATCTAAAGAACTAACTGAATCTATTTTAAGCAAATTGACATTATTATTCCAACACTCCCCCTTAATGGAGAAATGGATTCTCTACCACACCTAACTGTTTCCTACATACTTCAAAACTCATCTTTCCAAGAGGCTTGGTAAAGATGTCAGCCACATTCTCAGTGGTATTACAGTAGATCAAGTCAATTTCCTTCTCTTGTATCTTTTCTCTTACAAAATGGTGTTGAATTTCAATATGCTTGGTTCTGGCATGGTAAATTGGATTGTATGCCAATTTAATAGAGTTTTGATTGTCACATTTGAGAACAATTGGCTTCATTTGTTTGTTTCCAATGTCTTCAAGAATTCTCCTTAACCAAACAGCTTCAAAAGTAGCATTGCATAGAGCTTTGTATTCAGCTTTTGTTGATGATAAAGAAACAGTTGGTTGTTTCTTACTGCTCCATGATACGACCGCAGTGCCTATGTTGAATGCATATCCTGAGGTTGATTTCTTGTCATCAGGATTTTCAGCCCAATCTGAATCAGAGTAACCTGTCAACTCAACATTACAACCATCAGTATACATAATACCAAAATTAACAGTTCCTTTCAGATATCGAAGGACTTTCTTTGCAGCTATCCAGTGGCTTTCCAGTGGTTTAGCCATGAATTGACTCAAGATGCTAACAGAATATGCTAAGTCTGGTCTGGTAGTGGTAAGATAGTTTAAACTTCCCACCAACTGGCGATACAGAACACCATTTGCCTCTTTAGTTTCATCACGACTAGATAACTTAACATTATGTTCTAAAGGTGTTGATATAGCCTTGCTATCACTCATATTGAATCTTTCTATAATCTCCCTTGAGTATTTGCTTTGAGTGACAATTGTTTTACTGCCTTCTCTCCATATTTCCAGACCTAAACAATAATGTATTTCACCAAGATCCTTCATTTCAAATATCTGTGCTAACTGAATCTTAATATCTTCAATCAAATGAGAAGCACTACCAGTGATAATCAAATCATCAACATATAGGGATATCAAAGCAACATTTCCATTTTCATCTTTCTTAACATACAGATTATGATCATTTTTGCTTTTCACAAAACCTTTCTGGGCAAAGAACAAATCAATTTTAATATACCAAGATCTAGGTGCTTGTTTCAAACCATATAGAGCTTTCTTGAGTTTACAGACAAGATCTTCTTCCCCTTTCTTTATAAATCCTTCAGGCTGAACCAAATAAACTTATTCTTTTAAATCGCCATTCAAAAATGCAGACTTAACATCTAACTGATGAACTTTCCAATTGTATTGTGTAGATAATGCAATCATGACTCTAATTGTATTTAACTTAGCTACAGGTGCAAAGGTGTCTTCATAATCAATTCCTTCCTTTTGTGAATACCCTTTTGCAACTAATCTGGCCTTATATTTGTCAACACTTCCATCTGCATTAAATTTGGTTTTGTACAGCCATTTTGATGGACAATAACTTAGTCTTTAGAAACAAAATTCTATTAGAGTTTGTAGTTTCATACAAACCTTTCAGGATGTCCCATGTCTCCTTGGAAGTTTTACAATCTCTGATGTGCGAGATTATGTTGTCTTTGACAGACAACCGCAACAATACTTTTGCCTTTGTTTCTCGTTTCTCCCAGTCTGCAAGAGTAGCACCTGTGGGCTTGGCTTCATCTCCTTTGACTATAGTCTAGACATTTAGTGGTTCGAGCATAGTTAAAATCTTGAATTTCCAGTCAAGATAATTGTCCCCGTCAAACTTAGAAGCTTCATTCAGATAATTTTCAGGAAAAGAATTGGCCATAGCTGCTGAAAGATGAATTCAATAAATTGTTTGAAAAATACCTCTTTTCTCCAGAACCCTCGCGACCTTAGAGAAACACCAATAGAGCTCTCGGCTCGAAGCTAGCAATACGTTGCGGGGCTCAATTAAGGAAATACAACTCCGCTGAAACTGAAATTTGAGGTGGCAATTGTAGAAAATAAATCGATACTACAAACAAACTGAGAAACGCTCACCACAAATGCGCCCAGCAAACAAAAAAGAATTATCGCGCCTTGAGAGGCCGGATTCCCGCGATAATACTTTGGACGAAATACTGCGTAACTAAATTACCGCGCTCAGCTAAGCAGAATACCCGCGATAATTTAGTATTATTGCGTCTTTAGCAAGTGAGGCACCGGCGGATCTGGCAATGGCGAGCAGGCAACGGCGACTGGGCAGCGATCCCTATCAGCTGGCTCTCCACTCCACCACGCAGCAGCGATTAAAAAAAAAACGAATGGGCAAGATCTTCTCCAGGGAAAGCAGCAATGGCTTCAACAAACGTTGGGCATTAACAGCCACAAGGAAATCAGAGGGCATTAACAGCCACACGAACTTCGTCTACAGCCCTGAGCAAGCAGCGATTCACACTCTGGCGGCTCACGAGCTCTCCCTCTGCTTTGATACCAAAATAGATTGCAAGCTAAAACAGAACAAAACACTACTTGATTAATTTATGAAATAGGGATTACAATAAATAAGCTCTGAAAGTTGTTCAACAAACTCCTAGAAAGGAGGAACTCGATCTACACGTAATCTAAAGAAATAATTGAATCTATTTTAAGCAAATCGACATTATTATTCCAACACAGTGCTTTCTTTTTGTATTGACATAATCAAACATTTTGACAGAAAAGGCTAACTGGCACTTTGACTATTGGGAGAACCATGTAATGATCTATGCTTATTCATTTTGCCTAAAATACGATTACTTTTATGTACAAACGTGTTGCATGTTAGCTTTCTATATTACAACCTGAATTTTGATAACAAGAAACCAAAATATTTAGTCACAAGCTTTGAAGACAAAGGCCAGCAAACAAGATTCTTGTTATGCAACTTACCCATTGTTCTTATCCCCTCAGTCCATCACCAGTAATCCCCACAAGAGCACAGGCCATTCTTGAAATGATGGAAACGGTTGGCATCCCTCACAGTAATTTCTCGATGGACAATCTTGGAGATGAACTTGGTGACTGTGTGGCAATCATTACACACACGAAGATTTTTTATGATCAGGATAGGACTGCCAGGGAATGTGTTTATCAGCCCAAATGCAATAGCCAACTTCTCACTGTGGCTGTTCAGAATGTATTCCTTCTCTTTGTTGTCCACTTCATATAGCACACAATTTGTGTCAGGAGCATATCCTGATTCCTTCATCTTCTGGAACAAACGCTCCAATGTTGCATATATTTTCTTGGTTTGTGGGTGAGATCTATCTCCCTGGAAGAACGTATACATTTGATTTCTAATCTGAATCCAACTACACCCCGGTTTCTTCGTTAACCCCCTCTCTCTCATCAACGTTCTCACTTTTGCAACACCATCCCACCTGCCAGCTGCAGCATAGATATTGGACAATACTACATAATTCCCTGCATTTGTTGGTTCTGACTTGAAAAGGTTCTCGGCAGCATATTCTCCTAGCTCTACGTTGCAATGGGTTCTGCAGGCACCAAGCAAAGCCCCCCACACACAAGGTTTAGGCTCTAATGACATGCTTTGGATGAATCTCTTTGCCTCATCTAATCGTCCAGAGCGGCCAAGAAGGTCAACCATGCAAGCATAATGCTCCACAGTGGGTGTAATTTGATAATCTTGACTCATCTGATTAAAGTTTTGCCAGCCTTTATCCAAAAGACCTGCGTGACTGCAAGCTGACAGAACAACAGTGAAGGTGACATCATTCGGCCTCATGCCTAGCTCTTGCATTTGTTGGAAGAGCCTTAGAGCATCCTCACCGTGGCCATGCAAACCAAATCCTGCAATCATCGCGGTCCACGAGATAACATTGGCTTGAGAAATCTTCCGAAACACTTGGTGTGCATCGTCTAAACACCCGCATCTTGCATACATGTCTATCAGTGCATTCTCCACAGCTACATCTGAATCAAACCCACATGTGATTACATAGGAATGGATCCCTTTGCCCTGTCGTAGAGCTGCTGATTGACCATAACTGGACAAAACACTAGGAATTGCTGCAGAATCTACCTTCACTCCGGCCAGTCGCATATCCCGGAAGAGCTTCAAAGCATCACTTGAATTTCCAGCTTGACTGTAACCTGCAATCATGGCATTCCATGAGACCACATCTCTTTCATGCATTTTGGCAAACACATGTTGTGCATCCTCTATTCTCCCACACTTAGCATACATGGCTACAAGAGCACTGGCAACAACAACATGAGATTCAAGCCCAGCTCTGACTATACTTCCATGTATCTCCCTGCCTTGTCGCAGCGAGCCAAATGCCGCACAAGCCTTGAGAAGGCAGGGGAAAGTGAAATGGTCTGCCTGCATGCCGGCCTGTTGCATTTGGAAACAAAGCCCAAGGGCTTCCCCATAACATCCAAGCCTGACATATGTCGCAATAATCACATTCCATGAGAAGACATTTCTCTTGGACATTTTGTCAAACATTTTACGTGAATCCATCAGATCCCCACATTTACAGTACATGGTCATTATATTGTTTTCTATATTAACATTTTGGTCAAGAATTCCAGACTTCAGGATACAAGCATGGATTTGCATACCTTGTGAGAGGTCTTTCATGTGGGCACATGCCTGTAATAGAGATGCATACACATCTGAATCCACTTCAATGCTACCACGTTCTTTGTTCATATAGCGAAACGCCATCAGCGCCTCCTGCATTCGGCTCTCTCTGCAGAGTGCAATAATGCCGTTAATGCTGGCTTGACCGTTTGGTTTAACATTTGCAGAAATGGCATTGTTTTGCAGAAGCCTAGTAGACCATGAAAGTCTGTGAAGCTTAACTGCCATGTAACAGCGCTTCTACTCGTATCACTCTTTCATTAGAGAATCTGCAATTGGATTATGCCAAATATTTCCATATAGATGAAATCATCATCAATGTTTATATATGAAATCATCATCAATGTCTTGATGCAAATGGTGTCTATTTTTAAGGTTCTCATTATGAGTATATTCAAGAGACACTGATAAGTAATTGTATTTTGAAGTCCATAATTAAGAGGAGAGTGTGAGTGTGGTAATAAGATTTGTGACTGTCACTATTGATTTGGATGATTTGGAGTAGGTTGTGGATTTTTTTTGTGTTGTTTTATTGATTGCAAGATTGTAAGTTTGATTGTGGATAATAATATGAACATTTTAGACTTCATAATAGAGGAGGTCGGTTTATTCAAACCGGATGTTTTCTTCAAAAATCAGCTGAAGGGGAAACGGGCACATAGCTCAAGCAATAGGCATGTGGCGCCTCGTGCCAAGGCGACAAAGGGGCATTTGACACTGGGGGGACACCTGTTGAGGCTTTGGGCTCGGACCCATCAGTTGGTAGTGCTCGGGTGGCGCCACGACTGGAAAACAGTGGCAAACCATTGCCTTCCTCCCGCTTGGCTCGGCGTCTGAAAGAGAAGTATTATTGCAGACCCGGTGAAGTCTGGTTAACGGTGGGCAGAGACATTGGACTGGAAGAACTTGTGGAGTTCAACATGACGGTATTGGTGGGCAAGTTCTCATACCATGCTATGAATCGTAAGGACATAGTAAAATGGGTAATAGAAAAGTGGAACCCCATTTTAAACTACACCCCCCAAGTTTTTGCCATGGCTTGCGGCTGGTATGGCTTTAAGTTTGAACAAGAAGCACATTGCTCCATCATTCTAGATAAACTGTGGCTTTATGGTGTGGGCAGCCTGATGCTTCAGAAATGGCAAACAGACTTTGATCCGGATACTGCGTCGGTTCAACTACGGCACTTGTGGGTGCTCCTCCCGGGGCTTCCACTGGCACTTTGGAACCGTGGGGCTTTTGAAGCTATTGGTAACTGTATTGGTCGCTTTCTTCATGTGGATGAGGATCATCTTGCTGGGTTTGACCGCCGTATTGGCCGGGTACTTGTTGAGGTGAATATTTCGTTGGGCCTTATTGATGTTCTTCATATCAATTGGCGTGGCCGTAAGCTCTCACAGATCATTGACTATTGGGGCATCCCCTTCCGTTGTTCAAATTGCAAGGGTGTGGGGCATTTGTGGTGCCAATTTAAGGAAAATTCATCTTTCGGTCGTCAAAATGTGGGGGGACCTTACTGGTCCTCGGATGATGGTAGCGATAAGGAATTGGATGCGTCGGGTATGCTGGACGAGTTCTCCAACAAGGTTCCCTTCCCTTCTGCTCTAGCGTCGGCGTTAATCCGTAAGTTGGAAAAACAGGACCCTTCTTTCTACCACTCATTAAATGATTTGGATATCCCTTCTGCTCTAGCGTCGGCGTTAATCCGTAAGTTGGAAAAACACGACCCTTCTTTCTACCACTCATTAAATGATTTGGATATCTCCTTTATAAATGCTTTAGATTTAAACAATGGAAATAATGGAAATTATATGGGACGTCGACATACCAATCCACTGACATCAAACTCCACGGGGTCTGAGAAGTTATCCAATGATTCGTTTGAGAACGAGGCCCCTGTCTCTGAGAATGAGCTGTTTGTGAGGTCTACACATATTTTCCTATCTGATTCCTCTCTAGTTCTGTCAGTCTCTCTCGGAATCCCACTATCCTCTTCCCCGACTATTATTATATCCACTGATTCTGAGTTACCTACCTCTGGCCCGGATGTATTGTTATGTGGTGGTAATGATAGTACAAATCCCGGTCTACTTGCTTCCAACACTAACTTATAGAGGGTGGGGGTTAATGACTATATTCCTGTGAATCCGTCGGGCCCAGATTGCCCCCCTGTGAGAACCGGTGGGGTCTCGGATTTGATGGATAAAATTATACATATTCCATCATATTCTGAAATGGTTAAAAAGACGCCCATTCCTACATTTTACAAGAATCGGGTGGTGAATGTAAATGAGCCGCCCAAAGAGGAATTTGGGGGTATCCACGGTTCAGATGACCATTGAGCCGACGGGGGAAACCATTAAAAATACTTCTGAGAATCCTCCTAAATCTCTGGGAGATCAATGTGTTCAAAAGGGGGCACATAGGGGTGGATTGGCTCCGGAATTCTCTCCATTAAAAACGAGAAGTGCTAGGAAAAACATGAAGGTCACTCCGAGGGGGATGGAGGCTGACCGCTGTATTGTGGATTCCCCCAACTCATATGAAACCCGGGCTCTTAGAGGAATTAAAGCCCTTGCTAGGGTTCGAAAATGATATTTTTCTCACAAAATATCCGGGGTGTGGGGGGTCTGCCCAAACAATTGGCCCTCAAACATGTTCTACATATTGTAAATCCTGATTTTGTCCTTCTCCAGGAAACGATGGATTGTGGAGAGAAGGCCCGTATATTTTTCAACAAAATAAAACCGGGCTGGATGATGTGCACTGTGGATGTTGTTGGTCTTTCTGGAGGTCTCTTAGCTGCTTGGAACCCAATGGTTCTGAGTCTTAATCCATCTATTATCTCTTTGGGTATTTTATTGTCTAGTAATTTCAGGGGATCGGAAAAGAACATAAATATTATAAATTGCTATGGCCCTTATTGTGATAGGGTGGCTTTCTGGGACATGGTTGTCTCGGGTCATTTGCTAGAATTGGAGAATTTGGTACTTGCTGGGGATTTGAATTTCACTTGTGGGGATGAGGAATTATGGGGAAATTCGGCTAGGAGGGATCCCCTGGGTATCTATTTCAGAGACCTCTTCTCAAAATATTCCCTGATTGATGTTGCTCCGAGGCCAATGGCCCCGACATGGTCCAATGGTAGGAAGGATGGAAATCTGATTCAAAAACGCATTGATCGATTCTTAATTTCGGAACCACTACTGGATTGTTTTCAAAATTGCAGGTCCTGGATTCAACAGATAAAAATAAGTGATCATCTTCCTATTATATTTCAATTTGATGCTGAGGCCTCTCACCACTATTTCCCATTCAAATTCAACTCCACATGTCTTACTGATGATGATTACACTTCGGGAGTGAGAACAAACTGGTTACACATAGATGTATCGGGGGAGAGATCTATGATGGACAAGCTGGTGGTGAAATTAAAGGCCATTAAAGATTATACTATATTGTGGGAAAAAAATAAAAAAGCAATGCTAGGTGCAGAACTCACTGAGATTGAAAGGGATATAGACACACTGATGCATCGATCTATGAGTTCTAGTCTCTCGCATATGGAAAGTACAAAACTCTCATCAATGGAGAGTAGGAAATTGAAGATACTTCTCATTCAGGAGGAAACTTGGAGATTGAAGAGCCGAGCCATCTGGCTCAAATCTGGGGATTTGAACACAAGGTTTTTTCACCATTTTGCGGATTCTCGAAGGATCAAGAATACAATTTGGGATCTTAATGATCACTCTGGTCGGCGGATCACGGGGGATGTGGATTTGATGGATGAGGCAACTCGTCACTTTCAGGAGTACTATTGTGACCCCAAAAATACAACATTGACGAAACAATTTAAGATTATCAAGGAATATCCTCGAATGTTTAATGAAATGGAGGGGGACAGTATTTTTGTGGATGTTACAATAATGGATGTGGAAAACACCTTGCGGGGCTTTGCTAAGGATAAATCTCCCGGTCCGGATGGGTGGACGGTGGAACTTTTTATCCATTTCTTTGACATTATGGTGGAAGACCTCCGGATGGCCGTGGATGAATCTCGGAAATTGGGACTTGTCTCCGGGGCTCTAAATTCTACTTATCTGGCTCTCATTCCGAAATCATCCCATCCGGAAAATTTTAATGAGTTCAGGCCTATTGCTCTTTGTAATTTAGTTTACAAGATAATTTCCAAGATTATTGCTGATCGGATCAAACCCATCCTTTCAAGGCACGTCTCTATGGAACAGTATGGTTTTTTGCAAGGCTGTCAGATCCATGATGCTATGGGGGTGACTCAGGAAATTTTTCACAGTATAAAACAGAAGAGGCTTGATGCACTCATTCTTCAATTGGACTTAGTGAAAGCTTATGATCGGGTTGATTGGAATTTACTGAGATTAATTCTGATCCAGATCGGTCTGACATGGAAGGTGATGAAATGGATTATGGCCCGTGTTTCATCGGTAAATTTTGCTGTAATCATTAATGGTCAACCATCAGACTACTTTAAAGCCTCCAGGGGACTTCGTCAGGGTTGCCCCCTCTCTCCGCTTCTTTTCCTGTTAGTCATTGAAGGACTGAGTCTCACTATACATAAGGCAGAAAGGGAGGGACAGATTGTTGGCATAAATATTACAAAAGATATATCTGTTACACATTCTCTTTTTGTGGATGATGTTATGCTTTTGGGCTTGGGTATCCTTGCGGAGTGGATTCAGTATAAGAAGATACTGGACTTTTTTTGCTCGGTATCAGGTATGATCATCGGTTATATAAAGTCACATTTTTTTAAACATTCCCTGCTGGCTGATGTGGAACAGTCGATTAGTTCGATTTTGCCTCTAAAATTCACGGAGATTGATGAAGGAACAAAATATTTGGGTTTCTTCATTAAGCCTTCTAATTATCTTACTAATGACTGGTCATGGCTTGTTAGGCGATTTGAAAATCGTATTGGTCATTGGAGTTTTCGACACTTATCCATCGGTGGCAGACTTACGTTGGCAAAAGCGTTTCTTCAGAATCTGGGTGTCTACTGGTTTTCACTTTGTAAAACTACAAGATCCATCCTCAGTCTTATACGAAGGAAGATTTTCAGTTTCTTATGGTCTGATGGTGGGGTGCCGGAAAAATTTCACCTTATAAAATGGTCTTTGTTAGCTCGACCCTGGAACTTGGGGGGTTGGAATATAAAGAACCTGTAACATTTTATCATGGCTCTGCATGCAAAAATTCTTTGGCGTGTACTTTTTGATAATTCTGTTTGGGGGATGATCATCAAAACCAAGTATCTGAAAAATTCTACTGTTGCAAATTGGCTCCGTAAGGGACGTCCGGCTACTATTGGTGTATCGAATTTTTGGAATGGATTGATGGGTTCATTCACTGTTATTGCTCAATGGATTACATGGATCCCTGGTAATGGTCGTGACATTAGGTTGGGACTTGATCCTATCTTAGGGGGACCATCTGCACACATTTTGTCTTCGGAATTAAGGGCACATCTCAGGGCAAAAGGATTTAGCACCCTTGCACATGTGACTGGTCATTATAAGGATGGGCGTTCATTGTGGATCTCGGCTCCCCAGCTGGGATTAAATGGTATATTGGGGAATGAATGGGATGAATATATCAGACCTTTTTATCAATCAAACATACAATTATCTGAGACACCGGACAGATTAGCTTGGTCGTGGGATGTGGCCCATGGCAAAGTTACTGCAAAATTGGCTTATGATGCAATGTTTGCAGATTGTCATCTTGAGACAAGCTGGTGGCACAAAACTGTCTAGAAACTGGATCTTCCGCTAAAGATAAAATGCTTTATTTGGCTGGCGCTTTGTAACAAGATACTTACATGGGACAATTTATGTCATCGGGGCTTCAATGGCCCCGGTTGGTGTCCGCTCTGTTGCTTGCAAGAGGAATCAGTTGCCCATCTCTTCTCCTCCTGCACATTCATTCAGGCTCTCTGGAAACAAATTGCATCTCTCTGGTATACAATTCCTCTGGAGGCATTCCTCTCTTAGTGACTGTCTTGGTTCATGGTCCCGACATTCCAATATGTGTGTTGAACTACCCTATTTCATGATTTGGGAGGTTTGGAAGGCTCGGAATTCTCAAATCTTTGAGAATTATGTGCCTCATCGAGACTGGATTTGCTGTAGAACCCTAGCTGCTTACAAGGAATATACAACAATTCATGGACTTGATGTTGGGAGGAATGTCTTGAACAAAAGATGCCGGTTGGCTCCTCCGGTCCTGGTGTACCCAGGTGGTTTCTTTGATGGGGCCGCTGTGGGGGGGCCTGGGGTGGGTGGGGCTGGTGCAATTCTGCACATTTCCAATACTTGTTTTTTCCATATTTGGCTCAATCTGGGAATTGGATCCAATACATGCAGTGAATTATGCCCCCTTTGGCTCTTGCTATATTTTGCACGCTCTCGACAGATTTCCTCTCTTGTGATATTGGGTGACTCTTTGTCTATCATTTCTTGGGAAAATGGCATTTCTCCCCTCAATGTTCTACTACTCTCTCATTGGATGGAAGCGGCTCGGAAGTTAATTCTCAAATTTGAACACACACATTTCGCCCATATCTTCAGAGAGGTGAATACTGAGGCTGATATGCTCTCCAAGCGGGCCCTGACCTCACAGGCGGGGGTCATTTTGTGGCAGGAATGGCGGGAGGAACTTCTCTTTTCCCATGGTCATTAAAATGCCACAGATTCCAACTCCTCATTGGGCTTCCTGCTATATATTCTTTTTGCGGCTATATATTTACATTTCTACTGTAGCTGTTTTTTGCTTTCGGATGTATAAGCACTATTGAACTCTTCATATGTGTTGATGTGGTCTGCACGAAAGGAACAATACTCTACTTCCGTTTTTGGTCAAATGGATGGGCCATTGTATTTTCGGCCAGCTGAATTTTAGACTATATGTTTTGTGTTATATTTTACATGTAATATGCGAGTGCATATTTGCTGACACTCTACAGGATTTCTTCCTGTTTGATCCTTGGATATTTATGTGGCTTGAGGAACTGTTTTTAGGGCCATTTTTGGACACGTGTTGTTGATATTTGTTGTCCATGTGACAGAAATCCCTGGTCTTTCTCTGGACAGGGTTATACCCTATGTACTCATATGACAGTTGGACATATTTACTATTTCGCAGTATTAATAGTAAGTTAATTTTTTCAGTGGAAAAAAAAAAGATTGTAAGTTTGTTAAACTAGTATAGATTCATTTTAATTTTGGACATACAAAGTATTGAGAGGGATAAGATAATTTAAAATACAATTTGTTTTCTTCTAATTTTGTATTTTAAAAAAAGTTTACACTTCAAGAAATTTGATCCATTTTCATTAATGTTATGGTTGTAAATATAAACAATACTCATGAATATACAAATTCATTCAATGAGATTCAAATATTATTATTTTCCAGCATTATTATTACTATTACTTTATTTTTGTTTTGTAAAATATTATATTAGGCTAAGATATGTGGAAAGATGTTACAATCTCTCTTATATTGAGTTGTAAAATTTAACATGGATCTATTTGGTAATTGTATTTATGTTTGTCCAATTTAATACATATATATATATTTTTAATTTTAATTGTGAATTTACATTGTATATTTTTGTATATATATATATTTTAGTCAACACATCTCACCCACTTGGGTTGTAGAAAACACCTCTTGGCACAATTATTTAGATAGACTCTTTGTTAAGGATTTTGTTTTGTGTTGAGATGATTTCCCATCATTTACATTTTTTGGCTTTGGCTTTGGGGTTGTGTGATGGATTATAAAAGAACAAAGTAGTTTGATATCTTAGACCTAGATAATTTTGCCCAAGAATTGCTTGTTGGTCGAGATATTGGTAATGTTATATGTAGAAAACTACAATAAAAATTAAAGGAATTTTTTTTGCAATAAGTACCAAGAGTCTTGGTTAGCCCTCCCTTCAATCAAGAGACCTCAAACTAAACTATTTGGAGAGTTAGAAACTTTGCCTTCTTTTACATTGCTATATTGCACCATAAAAGATTTTGCAAGTATATATTGGACTCCAAATTGCAACAAGTGTATTGCTTTGTTTCGAACAAGTTCACAGGAAGTTCAAGAAAATTTTCTATTGGAATTCCTAATGGTAATTGCATCACTAAAGCTCTCTACTTGCATACCATTGAATCATGTTAATTTGGGGAATTTGAGTTGGCCATATTAAACAATCCCTAAGGTTGCAACCATAGATTGGGAACCATAATTAGTGATTAATCAAGTCACATCCGAATCTTTCAAATTTCATTGACCATGCCATAAGCATAATGTAGCATTGTTTGTAACCTCTCTATATGTGTCCCAAAGTGTCTCTAGTACATCCACAAGGCCAACCTTTATAAGATCATAATACTTTCAATGCGGGGATCTTTGGGTATGATTTGTTATTGGTAGTTCCTAAGGGGCTTGAAATGTGAGTAGCAATTCCACAAACCTTGTTTTCCATGTTATTTTTCCTACTTGAACACTTCATGACTTACTATTCTACTAAAATTTTAGTGTTACCCTCTCATTTTTTTATACCTTTTCTTGCTACTGGCCAATAGTTGTGTTTAGTTGTAGTGTTGAAATTCTTTCTTAGCTACCTGTTCTCAATAGATTAAGATGGTTGTTGCTGAATTTTATAATGGTAGAAGAGAAGGTACTACCATCTATGGATACAACGAGAACTTGAGGGAATTGTGGTGGATCATGTAGTACAAGGTTGAATAATAGGCTTTACACATTTTGTATAGGATAAGTTGTTGGAATGTTGACTCTAAGATAAACTAGATTGATCGAAGTGTGTTTCTATTTGTGTTAGTTAAGGCACAATCATTATTCACTCCTATAACATACTGGGTAGCCTCAATCGAATATGGAGACTATGGGCTACTCAAATTATATATCTGAATTCACCACTTATATCCAAATTCTTCTTTTCATATTTCATTCAATTTAACAATGGAAAATAAATGTATATGGTCACCCAAATAAGTTATGAATTCATTAAATATTACAGGAAATATCAAACATAAAACACACATGGCATGCCAAGCAATTCCGTGCACTTAAATATTCACAAAATAGTAAATTAAACAACATGTAATCACATATGCAATTCCATGGCATTCATACTTAGATATACACGTATCTTAATAAATTGTTCTCCAATTGGTTGCAGGTGAAGGGCATTCCTCCCGTCCATAGGATCTGTCAAGCCATAACATTCTTTGACAGGCCACCCCCGAGCTAGGGATATCAATTCATAAGGGAAAAGATCTTTCCCAAACCTCCACATACCTCAATATCGCATGCATTCCACTGGTGCATAAACCCCCTCCACAGCTGTCAGAGTCCTCAATTCCCCTTCCCCATCAACCTGCATAATGCCAGGAACAAACCCCCTCTGAGCTAACAGACCCTTGGGAAACCTCCAATTCCCTTCTAGTGCTCCAACATAGGTTGGACATGAATTCTCTTAATTGGGACTCCAAGGCACAAGTTGCAAGCCAGGTTCTTCTCACGCACCAATCTACTAGGTTAATGGCATGGAAAGTTCGAATTCACCACTAGCATCTTGGGTCTTCTATGACAAGTACCAAACTCTGGTAGTCCAAGGTGATGGCAAGGATGAGGAGGAATGAATCATTCAATTGCATGAAGGAATGAACCCCCTCTCCAACTAAACTCTCACTTTTTATATGCACAGTTTTGATCTCCATGTGGATTCTCCACATGTGACCATTTTTCCCCTCTCAATCCCCTCTTAAGATAATTAAACAACGCTTTAATTAAAGCATGAATCTTAATCATGGTTTAGGAAATTTGGGTTAAGTTGTTAAGGATACGGATATAAGCTAAATCCCACTAGGGTCATTTCCCTTATCCCACTATCACTTCCCCACTTATGGAATCATAGCCCCCCATCTCTTCTTTTCCCTTCTTCCTCTACAGTCATTAGATATTATATTCATATTGAAAATGAACATAATTGCAATAGTTGAGTCATCTTAGATCATTTTTTTTTACTTCTAGTCTTTACATCAATATTTAAAAAATTACATCATGAGGTCAAAACTGGGGTATTACATTCCCCTTCCCCTTAATTTATACATCGCCCTCGATGCATCATCAACACTATGTACCTTTATAATTTATTTTTTATCAAAAATTCAAAATAGTTGTAGGTATGCCTCCCGCATCACATTCTCTAGCTCCCACGTTGCTTCTTCAGAACTATAATGGGTCCATTAGACCTTTACCTATCCAATGGCCTTGTTCCTCAACAACGTAACTTTCTTGTGTAGGATGTGCATTGGATGTACTAGAATATCGCCTTCCAGTTCCACCTGGATCACAACCCAATCAATTATGTGGTTAGGACCAGGCAAATATTTTTTTAATAAAGACACGTGAAATACATTATGCACACACAAACACACAGACAATGCTAATGCATAAGCTACAAGCCCTACCTATCCAAAATTTCAAATGGCCCACAAAATCGGGCTGCAAGCTTTGGAAAAATTCCCAATTTCAGGGAACTCTTATTTGGTCTAACCTTGAGGTAGACATGATCCCCAACTTTAAATTATTTTATTGTTCTTCATTTGCCCGCATAACTCTTTTGCTTGTCCTATGTTATTTTCAATTTTTTTTCTATTTTTCAACATCTGCTCTTCCATCTCTCTGAATAATCATGGCTCAATTATTACTGTCAATTGTATTATTGCAACTTATTGGAGTATTGCACTTTCTACCATACAAAGATTCAAATGGACTCATCTTTTGATGGTTGATCCATCATATGCATTCTTAACATATCTTCAATAACTTGATTGACTCTCTCAGCCTTCCCATCTGTCTATGGATGAAATGTTGTGCTTAAATTCAAATATATTCCAAATCCCTTGAATAGGCCTTTCCAAAAGTTTGAAGTAAACTTTAAATCTGTATCTGAAACTATTGTCTTAGGTATCCCATGTAACCTGACAATCTCTTTCATATAAATATATGATATATTAATTGCCTTATGAGTTGACTTGACTGGTATAAAGTGAGCAAATTTTGTTAACTTATCCGCCACCATCATGATTGAATCATGTTGCTTTCTCATATTGGGAAATTTAGTGATAAAGTAAATGCTCACCACATCCCATTTCCATTTGGATATTGGCAATGGTTGAATAAATCATTTTGGATGTCTATGCTCAACCTTTACTCTTTGACATTCAATACAACTTGTTATATATTCTGAAATACCTTTCTTCATTCCTCACCAAAAATATTGACTTCTTACTGTTGCAATTGCCTTTTGGTATCTCGGATGCCATGCATATGGAACATTATGCATCTCATTCACTGCCAATTTCCTTAATTCCCTTGAATTAAGAACATAAACTCTAGTTTTTTATATAAGAATTCCATCATATTCCAACCTATAATATTCATATTTATGTTGTACATTTTCCTGTTGTAATTCTTGTTTTACTTGAAGGTAATGTTCATATGAGATGACAACCTCAAGAATTCTAGTTTTTAAAGCTGATTTGCACATACTAATGGCCAAAACATGCATTGCATGAACTCTTCTATTGAATGCATCAACAACCTTGTTCTCATTGCCTTTAATATGTTTGATATCAAAATGAAATTTACACAGAAATGCCAGCCATATTATTTGTCTTGCATTCAAATTTTGCTTCTCAAATAAATATTTCAGCCCACTATGATTTGTTCTCAAGTCAAATTTTATGCCCATGAGATAATGCCTCCACATCTTTAATGCATGCACAATAGCAGCAAGTTCCAAGTCATGTGTGACATTTTTTTCTCATGCTCTTTAAGCTTTCTAGATTCATAACAAATCATGTGTCCATTTTGCATAAGGAATCCACTAATTCCTTCTTGGAAAGCATCTATACATACTATAAAATATTCATTTGGATCAACAATCTTGAGAATTGGTATACTAGTGAGCAATATCTTTAACTAATGGAAACTTTCTTCACACCGTGGCATCCACTGAAACTTTACTGCTTTCTTTTGCAATGATGTAATTGGACGTGCCACTTTGGAGAAGACCTCTATAAATCTCCTGTAGTATTCAACTAATCCCATGAATAACCTTAATTCTGATGCATTGTGGGATGTAGGCCATCCCATAATAGCTTCTACCTTTCCTGGATCCACTGTTATTCCTTCTTCCAAGATGACATGTCTAGAAATAATGAATTTGCATATGATATAAAGAACATTTACTTAGCTTAGCATAAAGATGATGTTCTCTTAACACTTGTAGTATCAATTTCATATGTTACTCATGCTCCTCTTCCGACTTTGAATAAATAAGAATTTCATCCAGAAATACAATGACAAACTTATTTAAATACTTCTCAAATATCCCATTCATCAAGCACATAAAAGTAGCTGGTGCATTTGTTAACCCAAATAACACCGCCACAAACTCATAATGACTGTATCTGGTCCTAAAGGCTATCTTGCTAATTTCTTCATCTTTTATCCTAGCCTGATGGTAACCAGATCTCATATCTATCTTTGAGAAAATAATTGCTCCTTTGAGCTGATAAAACAAGTCATCAATTCTAGGAAGTGGATATTTATTCCTCACAGTGACCTTGTTTAGTTGTTTGAAGTAAATACACAAGCTCATGTTTCCATCCTTTTTATTTACAAATAGTACTGGTGCTCCCCAAGGAAACACACTTGGGCGTATATACCCTTTCTTCAACAATTCTTCCAACTGCATATGTAACTCTTTTAACTCAAGTGTACTCATTTTGTATGGGACTTTGGAAACTAGGGCATCTCTAGGCATCAAATTAATATAGATATCAATATCTCAAAAATGATAATGAAGAAGAGTTGTATTTTTATCCCATATTCTAAAACTCTCAAATAATCAACTCCTCATTAGAACCACCCCTCTCTCTTTTGTGGCCCATGCTACCCAAGAGTTATTGTGACTTGCAAGTGAAAAACATTGTTGAAATTTTGATTTGATTATAATGGGGATAGGCAATTTTTTAAAAAGATACTTAGGAGTGGATTCCCCTCTCAAATGTTGTATTCAATAATGCCCCATTCAATTTACGTCATCAATACAAGTCATAAGACAAATCATCCATTTAGTTCCTCATCCAACAGTTCGTGCATTTATGGCGAGCTCTAACACCATCCAATATGAAGGGATTGTGTATAGGCACCAACTATCCACTTCATCATGGGGTAGGCCCCCATTCCCTTTGTGGACTTGTCTAAGTCCCATTGGCCCTTTCCATGTGTTACCTTCTTAATAAAACCCTGGCAAGTTTGAATGTTTCCAAATCCAAATTACGAAGGGGACACTGCAGCCTCTAATAGGTTGCAATACTTTTTAAGGTCCCTAATGTCCCCTCAAATATCCCCCAACAACTAGGACACGGTCAAGGGAAACCATTGGAGGTTATGCAAGGCCTCCTAATTTTAGGCCAAGTAGGAAGAGTCCTCTAACCAAAGGGTGTAACCCTTATTCCTTGCAAAGTTTGTTTCCCATGGTCACCTCAACAACAACTATGTGGTTGAGTTTGAACGTTTCCAACTCCAAAGTGCCAAAGGGGCACGATATCGTCCAATAGGTTGTAAGAATTTTTAAGGTCCCTATTTTTCCCTTGAATATCCCCCGAGGATAAGGTCAGGGGAAACCACTAGAGTTTATGCAAGATCTCTTAATTTTTTTCCAAGAAGGAAGAGTTCTCTAGCCAAAGGGGTTAATGGTTATTGTTTGCAAAGATTGTTTCCCACAACCACCTCAAAAACAACTATGTGGTATTTAGGGATGGTGCTTTTTGCAACCCAAAGGGGTTATCCCTATGATCCGGACTTATGAAGGAACGCAAGGGGTTACAAAAATACACATAAACGCAGAGGTGCAACAGAAATAAGACTTCATTTCATTAAAATCACATAACAGAAATATGCTTATAGACATAATGGAAATAAACTAGCTAGAGCATTGGTAGCTATCTATGAGAAGATATGTGTCGGCTACCGGTCTCTGAACTCTGCTTACAGTGGGGCTCAAAGCCTCTCTATTATTGAGAAACAAAGGAAAACCCTAAACATCCAAAAACCTAACCCTAGGAGATGAAACCATGCCACACTATGGGCCCCGTTGGGGTAAATTGGTACATCAATTTCCCGGCACCCTAACTTTGGCATACGATCTTCGTTTGATGCAAATGATACCTTGTTGGAAAGATCTGTCTAAGGAATACGACTAGAAATGTGAACAAGGGCAATTGTTGAGCAAGATTCCCCAAAAAACGTTGTTTAGGGCCTCAAAACGGATCCGAAAGTTTAGGAACCGAAAAACTGCTAAAAATAGTAAGTTGTGCTATAAATAAGGAAACTAAAAGAACAATGTTGGGGCCCCAAGTGGAATAGGAGGGTGGCCACCAATATCCACCTAGATCATTCCTCCCCCCTTAAGAAGCAATGGTCCCCATTGCGTGGAGTTACTCCATGAGATGAGGAAACTTCTGTTGAACTTGGTCCCTGGTGAGCCACTTGCCTTGGTGCAGGAGTTGGGCAGCTTTGACAACCCGATACAATTGGATATGTTGCCGGCGAGTGTTCTTGATTTGCATGTCCATGATACGATCTGTGGTGGCTTGTTCCCTACAGTCTGGGTTTAACTCTATCGTTGTGAGTTTTTTTGCAATGTCGGAGATGTCCAGTAGAGGTGGAAAGTAGGGTCAAAGGCGAGCCACATTGAACACTGGGTGTAGACCAAGGAATGGTGGAATACTGAGCTCAAAGGCGTTGTCCCCTACAGCCTTGGTGATAGTGTATGGCCCATATCGGAGCGGCCGAAGCTTACGGTAGGGTCCAGCGAGGCGCTCCTTCTACAAATGTAGCCACACTTTGTTGCCCACCTGGAAGTTGTGTGGCACCCGATGTTGATCATGTCACTACTTGTATTTGGCATTGGTTCTGTCCAATATGTCATGAACCTGTTGGTGGATGTGTTGAATGTGCTCAATGAAGTTGTTTGCCTTATTAGCTTCTGAATGGACATGAGCTGAATCGGCCGAAGTGACCGCAAAGGGCATGGCTACGTCAATGGGACATAGTGGCTGGAATCCCAAGCCCACCTGAAAGGGGCTGTGGCCAGTTGAGCTGTGGAGAGCTTGGTTATAGTTGTGTTGTACATAGGGTAGGATCTCATCCCATGTGCATGGATGCTTTGAGTTGTACATGCGCATAATGTGTATGATCATCCTGTTGACGACCTCTGTCTAGCCATCAGTTTGAGATGGAAAGCTGTGGACTTGGTGAGCTTGGTGTCCAGCATCGACCAAAGACTGGACCAAATTGTACCGAGGAACCTGTTGTTCCGATCTGAGATGAGAAACTGTGGGATCCCAAAGTGTACCCACACTTGTTCAAAGAAGACTTTAGCAGTGGTTTATGATGTGATATTCTTCTTACAGGCCACCATAATGGCCATATTCGAGAATCTGTCGACGACCACGAAAATACAGTCATTGCCATGCGTAGTAGAAGGAAGGCCCAACATGTAATCCATGGAAATGGATTCCCAAGGTCAACTAGGGGTAGGCAGCGGAGTGTAGAGGCCTTGCTTCTTGATGGTCAGTTTGGAAATGGCACATGCAATGCAGGACCTGATGTACTTCCCGACATCCTTTCGAAGGTTTGGCCAATAGAAATACTTCTGCAGCACTGCCACTATTTTCTCGACCCCGAAATGCCCAGCGACCCGACTGTAGTGGGCTTCCCAAATCATCTAGGCGCACTCGCTTGAAGGAACACAAAGGTGTCCCAGGTGACATAAAAGTCCATCCTAGAGGTGAAAATTGGGAACTTGCTTACCCTCCAAGAGCGTCGTGTATGCATGGCCAAATTCTGGATTTCTCTTTTAGAGAAGTGGCCAATCAGAAGTCTCGTGCCAACAAGCGTTGAGCACAGTGGTTAACGCCAAAATCGGTGGTCGGATGAGACAGTTTGCAACATTATTGGTGCTTCCCTTCGTGTACTTGATATTCAAATGAAATTGTTGCAGATATGTTGACCACTTCTTATGGTGATCATTCTGCAACTTCCCTTGGGTTTGCATGAACTGCAGGGGTCGATGGTCTGTGTGGATGATCGTTTCCTTCCCCAAAATGTAATGCTTCCATTGTCGGAAATCCTGCATAATGGAATACATCTCTTTGTCATAAGTGGGATACTTCCGGACTGTGTCGGAGAGGGTCTCACTGTGATATGCCATTGGATGTCCATGTTGAGTAAGAACTGCCCCAATAGCATAGTCTGAGGCATTTGTCTCGATCTCAAATGGTTGTTGCAAGTCTGGTAATGTGAGCATTGGGGTAGAACCGAGGCGATGTTTCAACTCGGCGAACGCCTCATGTTGAGATTCAGACCAAAAGAATTTCGCTTTCGCCCCTCCCTTGGTGACTTGGCTCAACGACCAAGTGATATGAGAGAATCCCAACACGAATCTGCGGTAGAAATTGGAAAGACCCAGAAAGCTGCGAAGCTCTGTTAAAGTGGTAGGGGCTGGCCAATCCCGAATGACTTGGATCTTGGCCGGATCCACATGCACCCCTCGCTCATCAATAATGTATCCCAGATACTAAACCTGGGTCATGCCGAAAGTGCACTTCTCCAAATTGGCACATAACTTGTGTTGCTGCAGTGTTTGGAGGACCCGTCGGATGTGGTGGAGGTGCTCCTCCCACGTTTGGCTGAAGATCAGGATGTCATCCAAGTACACTACTACAAATGAGTTGGTGAATGGCCGCAAGATGTCGTCCATCATCCTCATGAAGGTTGCGGGAGCATTTTTTAGCCCGAAAGGCATGACCAACCATTCGAAAAGGCCCTCCTTGGCTTTGAAGGCAATCTTCCACACATCAGAGGGTTCGATTGGTACCTGGTGATATCCGGACTTCAAGTCGATCTTACTGAAATATTTTGCCCCCCTGAGTTGGTCCAGAAGGTCATCAATTCGTGGGATCGGGTACCTATTCCTGACAGTGATCTTATTCAGCCCCCGATAGTCAATACAGAGTCTCCATGTCCCATCCTTCTTTTGCATTAGCACGATCGGGCTCCCACAGGGCGATGAACTTGGTCGGATGTGCCTTTTCTGTAATAGTTCTTGAATCTACCTCTTGATTTCATCATTCTACAGAACAGAGCGTCGATAGATTGGTCCATTGGGCAGCGGTGCGCCTGGGGTCATATCGATGGGGTGCTTGACCTAACAGTGCAGAGGCACCCCTATGGGTGAGGTGAAGATGCCCCCGTACTCCTCCATGACCTTGTCCATCTGTTGTTGTTGGGCAGAGGAGCTCTATCTGGAGTTCGTGGCCACAGTCTTATTCTTGCCTTGAGGGCGGATTACCAGGAAAAAAAATTCCCTGTTTTGGAAATGAGCTTACTGCATTGTTTTGCAGTAACCAAAGAGATGGTGGCAGGCGATACTACCTCCGGTATCCTGTACAACTTATTTCCTAAAGTAATAATAACAACGCGAGGTCGGGACTCATACATAGCATGTCGCTTCCACAAGTATGGTTGTCCTAATAATACATCAGAAACATCAAGAGGAGCAATGTCACATAATACCTCATCCGTGAAGGGCTTGATGCTATAGGGTAGGCGCCACTGTTGGCTGAAGCGGAGATCTCGTCCTTGGTATACGGTTGTGAGTGTGTTGTGGTCGGCAAGCCCAGCCGCTTCACGACCTCTGCTGAAATGAGGTTCTTTTGGCTCCTGCTATCGATAATGAACCGCAGCGCGGAACCCTTTACCCACATCTGGGAATGGAAGAGGCGCTCCCCCTCCTCTAGATATTCCGGTTCCTCCTTCTAGACCTTCGTGGTGGCAACAATGGCAGTGGGCTCTACATCGATAATCTGCTTCCCCTGTCATTACCCTTTTTGGGTTCTGGTTCGGAGTCGAAGCATGCATCTGATTCAGAGGTCTTCAACTCAGCCACCAGTGACTGCTTGGCTCGACACTCACTTGTGTTGTGTGTGACGCTCTTATGAAACTCACACGAGTTTCCCGTGTCCTTCTTTGGCTTTATAGTGTTGTCCTTTGCTTGCGGTTTTGGCGGGTTATCCTAGGCCACCCCGCATTGACTTTGTTCTGCGGTTTGAAGGCACCTTTCCCTTACTTTTGAGTCACAGATCCAAAGTCTCGCTTCTTCTATTTGAACTTTTGCTCAATCTTGGCAGTAAACTGATATGTTGCACCAAGCGAGGAGAAGTCGAGGAACTCCATTTCCTCCTGAATGTATCTATGCATACAACTGTGGTACTTCGGCACCAAATGTTTCTTCGAATATTTGATACCTAATTTTGTGCGCAGGGTATGGAACATATTCAAATCTTTGATCCCTTTGCTGCCACAGTGTAGTCCATTGTATGTACTTGTCCCCATAGCTGCCCACGGGATAATATTGTTCCTTGATGGCATCTCAGAAAGAATTCCAAGTGGGTGCAGCCGAAAACAGAGAGGGTTCCCTCTCATCCTTGCGCTCACAGTAGCTTTCCCACCAGTCCTTGACATGGGGGGCGGCTTTGAGGAGTGCAAAAGTGATCCTTTCCAGGTTGGAAAATTCCTGCACCGAGAAATACCCTTCTAATAGATCCAACCATCTATCTACTATGTTTGCATCTATTTGGCCTTCAAATATGGGAATGTCGAAATTTATCTGTATCTTAAAAGGGGTTGCACCTCTAGAGTGGCTGCTACTGGGAAGTCATAGAAGGATCTAGGCAAAGTTATCCATCATCGTGTTCCTTTGTTGCTCGAGGGCCTCCTTGAGCAATATTTTGATAGGATCTCCTGCTCCCTCGTCTTTCTTTTCGTTTTCCATGGGTGACCGTCGAGGTTTGCAAGGCTGATCTTGCAAGGGTTCAACCTGTTAGAAAAACAGGATCGCAGAGTAATAACAATAAACAGAAATGCAAATATAATCACACATACACATTACAAGAGAGACACAGATATATCGTGGTTCACCCAACTTGGGCTACGTCCACACTGAATTTGCCAGTCCTTATTATTACCATCCAACAAGGTGAAGGGATAAAACCTGCAGCACAACCGCTGCACTTCCTCTTCTCTGTTTCACAGTCTCTCTCATGATCTCAGAGATCTTCACAATGCATAAAACCTAATACATCATCTACCCTAGCCATATTACAATGTATTTATTTTATAGGGGAAATACAATGGGAAAATACCACGGGATACCCAAAACCATGGGCCCGCAAAACAGCTGGCGAAAACAGCCCCAAAAATTTTCTTCGGGGGCGCTGCCCCCGGACCCCCCAGCTAGGGGGGATGGTCCCCCCTGGAACCCCGTGGGGGGGCGATGCCCCCATGCTGGGGTGAGTGTATAGTCCACCTACATATCATATAGAACTGGGGTACAAACATGGCTGATACAATATCATCTATGAGACTAGAAGATATGGCTCCACAACCAACACAACCAGGTCGAGCCCTAACTCCTTATACCCCAACCTCATTGGGGACATGCAAAGAAGGATCGAGAAAGAGCAGACCTGCTCTGATAACACTGATATGGACTTATGAAGGAACGCAAGGGGTTACAAAAATACACATAAATGCAAAGGTGCAGCAGAAATAAGACTTCATTTCATTAATATCACATAACGGAAATATGCTTACAGACATAATGGAAATAAACGAGCTAGAGCGTTGGTAGCTATCTCTGAGAAGAGATGTGTCGATTACTGGTCTCTGAACTCTGCTTATAATGGGGCTTGAAGCCTCTCTATTATTGAGAAACAAAGGAAAACCCTAAACATCCAAAAACCTAACCCTAAGAGATGAAACCATGCCAAACTATGGGCCCCGTTGGGGTAAATTGGTACATCAATTCCTCAGAGCCGTAACTTTAGCATACGATCTCTGTTTGATGCAAATGATACCTCATTGGAAAGATCTGTCTGAGGACTACACTTCAAAACTGTGAATGAGGGAATTTGTCGAGCAAGATTCCCCCAAAAACGTCGTTTAGGGCCTCAAAATAGCTCCAGAATTTTAGGACTCGAAGAACTGCTAAAAATAGTAAGTTGTGCTATAAATAAGGAAACTGAAAGAACAATATTGGGGCCCCAAGTGGAATAGGCGAGTGGCCACCAATATCCACCTGGATCACCCTAGCTCTTCCTTAAGATATTTCTTGTAAGCACAATATTCTTTGTAACTTGAAAGAAAATGTTTTAAAGAGGAGATGTAACCATTAACTTCAAAGCTTATACTACATTGAGAACTTCCATTGGGTACCTTTATCCCTCGTTAGATGAAACATTTGTTTAAAGATGGATGTGAAGAAGATATTAAGAAATAACATAGTTAACCATAAAATCGTGAGAAAGGTAACAATGAAATTCCATTCATCCACAATTTAACAAAAAATGTATTAGGGATTTAGCACCAGAAGCCCAACAATTCAGCCATATGAAACAAGCCTAATAAGCACTGATGCGCACAAACAATATCCATTATACTACCTATAAAACTTTAATGTCCAATATATATTCATGAACATAACATAGATGAATAACAACAATCATACTAGTATATTTCTAAGATTCAACCATACAACACAACACCACAATGTTCACTAAACAATATTGTTAATTTCCCTTGGGCTTTACAACGATCTTTACACCTCGAAAATGTAGGGAAGAGGAAGAAGATGGATAATAGAAGACGGTGTCAATACAAAACTATAAAATATGCAAAAATAACAATAGTGGTAAGTCATTTGTTTAGGACACTATGCAATAAAGTTCACTACTCTCTAGGATGCTCTCTCTCTTTGATTTACAACATAGAACTTTATGAGACTCACTACCAATAGGGTTCTTTTGCTTGTTCACATCTTCTTATGGGAGGTTTCTCATGCATGTGAATGGGATGACCACTCCTCTCATTTGTGTGGGTCTTTGAGAACTTGCTTTCCTTTAGGGTATTTTATAAGGGTGAAATTTCGCCAATTGGCTATTTTTTTATCCTTTTTTTGCAAAAAATAAATTCGCTATTTAGTCATTTTTACTCTAAAAATTCACAAATATTTACATAAAATATGCTCTCTTTTTTAGTAGGAGTAAAATTTTTTGCAAGTTTTAGTAATAAATTTTATGTTTCTTATTTAATATTCGCCCACCTATTTATATGTATGATTTTTTCAATCCAAAATAATTGCTTAGAATACTATTGATATAAATTACACCAATGAGAAATACTATGGATTTCAATAATAAAATCACAATAATAATAATAATAATCGCCTAGAATAATTACACTAACGAGCAACTAAACAAAGTAAATTAGCTCACTGCAATACCCCAATTTTGACCCCTAGAATATGCATGTATATTTTTAATGAGACTTGGCTAGAAGCTTAGACATATGTGGTTTTATGTTTTAAGTATGACTTGATATGCTAACTATTCACTAGGTAGGTAACCATTCCCTTTGGTTTTGTAAATCGGTACATTTTGATCATATTAATAAACTAGTAAAGGGTTGCAAGGGAATACAAAAGGGGGTTACAAGTCCATGAGAGGGGAAGAAAGGGGGTTTTATGGGGGATCAGAGAAAAATAACAATATTTTATTGTTTCCCATCTTTTATCCTAAGCTTTCCAACCTTTATCTATGTCAACTAATTATTGACCAACTTTGGAATTAGTTCTCCCAACAAAGATACGTGGGCTTCTTGAAAAGGCATGGTGCCAATGCATGCATGAAAAACATTTCCTTGATTTTCACCATGCAAGGGGTATCCATAGTTCATCGGTTATTGTTCACTCTCTTGGATACCCCGCAATTTTTTGTTACTGCATATATTCTTTTCAAATTGCCATTATACCAATGTGAAAACCATGACCATAAATACTTGTGAATGCAAAAGAAAGATCAACCATTACTAGTAGTTAGAAATCCATAGTTCCCAACATAAGAGATACCCTTATCTATATTGGAGCACTAGAGGGAAAGGGGATTGCTTGAGGAATCACATTGCAGAGAAGGGGACTACTTTCTTGGTGTTTTTCAAGGTTGAGAGGGGAGAGTGTTGTTGGTTGGAGTTGGATTATTTTGCTTGGGAGGAATTAGAGTGTTAATTTCCCTATCTAATATTTCTAGATTGTCTAGGAATTCACCCTTATAGCCTCATAACCCCTACTTGGGGGTGGCCTATGCATCCGATTTCCTATGTTTGGGTTGAAAAGGTAGTCACTTGCAACCATATGGTGGAGAATTCTAGAAAAAAATGCATTTGTTCTTCTTGTTTGTTAATGGGTTGTTATTCATTTATTTTCTATGTCTATGTTATGAATTGTCTATTGCAATGAGTAAGTGGGCAAGAATCATCATGTTTATCAATAATTTATAGGATGCCTATCCAGTATGAATTCTTGTCTCTATGTTTTGTTATTTCATTGGTAATTACCTTCTATATAAGAGGAATTGTCTTGTTGCTAAATATTTTATTACAATTGCATAAAATGAATCATGTTAGTGTTGATTGCCTACAGTTAATGTGATTCACACACACACACACACATGCACGCATGTCGACTTGCATAAATTGCCTCATTAATGCATTTTACAAAGGAATGCAATTTTGAGTTTGAAAGACATTTATTGTGGATTATTTATGCCATTGTATGCATGAGTAGAACATTTATTTCCTTCCAAAGCTAAAATGTCACTGCTAGTGAACTCGATGGTGATGGCAGGAAGACATTTTGAATTCAACACACTAGTAAGGTAGGTGGGTCTATGTGCACTACACTTAGCAAACTCATAAATTTTTATCTCATGCTTAGAAATCCAAAGCATTGAAACTTTTGACCATATGCTTAAGTAAAGTTAAGTCATGGGCTCAAGACAAATAATGATGAGCTTCACAATGACAACCAAGGCAAAATGGTGACACTAGTCGAAAAGGGAAAGCTAGTAATCATTGAACAATATCTAGAACTCAGATTAGCAAAGGCATTGGCTCATAGTTCAAACAAAGACCAAGCTTGTGTTCTCTGAGAATCATGCATGCGATATCAAAGTCGTGCAAGAACATAATTGAATAGGGATTCTACTAGTCAAATGCAAAGGTAAAATACATTTACTAGCAAGGCAAAGGAAAACAAAGTGTTAAACGATAAGCAATTTCACAAATATCATAGCATTTAACAAACTAGAATTGAAACCGAAGTCATAGCAACAACCCTCCATTCAAATGTAACTAAAGTCGTATCAACAACCCTTCATTCAAATGCAACTAAAGTCATAGCAACAACCCTCCATTCAAATGTAACTAAAGTCATAGTAACAACCCTCCATTCAATGTAACCAAAGGCATATTCACATCTAGAGACAAACACTTGCATATAAAACATAATGTACAAGGGGGGTGAGCCTAACTTATTTTCAATAATAATTGAAGAAAAAACTAAGCAAAACATCATTTGCATGTTGAGATTCTTCAAATTTCAGGCTACAAACCCATAAAACAAGCATGCCCAGAGGTTGAATGTTCTCACTCTCAGTCTGAGGAAGTGGGTTAAATGATTGAGAAAATCAATGACAATAGATAACCAAGAAACAAGACACATCAGGGTTCGGCTGACAAAAAAAATTCTTCTTCACTTGGTACTTCCTCTATAGCATCTATGGACTTCTCTGATGCTAGTGCCTTGCCCCTGTCGCCACGTTGATTAACATGGAAGCATACATAATAATGCACATAATGGAATCCAAGGATTAGGGCCCATCTAGGAGCATACGAGGCGAGATCGAAATTGCTTCAAGAAATTGACGATGGCTCCAAGAAACCCTGGCTATGGCGGTGGTATGGGCAGGTTTTGGGCTTTGGCGGACTGAGAACAGGGCTTGCGGAGGATCGTCTCCCAGCAATGTGACTGGACCAGATTCTTGCCGATTGATGCAGTGTGGCCCTAAATACGAATTGCTCCATGATACCTTGGTGCATGGTGGATGAGAGTGCACCATTCGGGCGTTCTTCGGGTTCTTGATTGAAGCTTGTTCTGAAATGGAGTGGATTATGGAGGGGTGGGCAGGTGGTGTTTAAACCCTGCGGCTGAGTGTTGGGATCCGTGGTAGTGCGGGGATTCGGCGTTCTGTGAGGATTGCTGCACATTGAACGGTGGATAGGGGATTGGGCCCTATCTGGGTTTCCATCCTTTTATTTGGCTGACTGCTCGGTCGGGGTCCGGTTTTGCCTGTCGTGAGGGAACCGCTGGGGTGGTATGGGGAGTGGATATGAGCAGGAGGTGGACTACACCTCGGATGGGGACTGTGACATAGGGATTTTTGATCTTGGAGCGATCAATTCTGTGAATTATGGGTCGGGGGCTTTGTCTGGCCCTTTCTTGTCAGGCGGGGGGACCGGGGATCTACCTGGGTCCGAGGGAGTGATGGATTTGGACGGGCACCACATCATCCCACCGACATCTGCCAGAGATACTTCACCGGTCATCTCTCTTGGGCTGGAGGGTTTAGAGGCGGATTTAGAAACCTTTCGGTCTTCTGCTGGCATTAGGGACAGGCCAGACTTGGCGGGTCTTCTGGGGCAGACGCTGCAACCCCAACTGGGGTCATATATAAATTTTCCAATTCCTTCGGAAGCCCGGCGAGAGGATTGGCTCGAAACCCTGGCTGGGTGTGACAACAAGCGGTCGGGTGGCGAACCAGCTTCTCTCTCTGTCGGAAATCTGCTTCAGTCGGTGGAACCCTGTGAAGTGGAGGAACGGGGAAAGGCCAGTGGTGGTCAGGGATACTCAACTAGTGCAACTGCTGCGGTGGCACCCGGGGTGGGAGAAATCCTACCTGATGATGAACCTCTGATTCCTCGTGCAAGGGTTTTTGCACAGGCGGCTTCACAAAAACATTCTGCAAAAAAGGTCAAGGAACGGCGAAGGAAGGACAAACTGGTGTTGGGTGTGGATGTCTCGATGGAGGAAGCGGAGGACTTCTCCCACATAGCTGTGGTTGGACATGTCCGTGGAAAGAGGCTCGGGCGGGGCTTCCTACAGCTATGGGCGGCCGAGAATTGGAAGGACCTAGTAGCTGCTGCACCTGAGATTAGGGTATTGACGAAGGGTTGGTTCTCCTTTATCTTGGCAAATTTTGGAGAGGTAGAAGCTGTATTAGGCCGACATTGGACGATGTTGGGCGTCCCCATTGTGCTGAAAAGATGGTCGCCCTTCTTTGACTCCAAATCTGAAAGAATTGACCGAGAACCAATTTGGGTGAAGCTACCGGGGCTCCCCATGCATCTCTGGAATGAATTACGATTTGCAGCCATTGGGAATTTCCTTGGCGACTACATATGTGCTGATTATTCCCATACTGAAACAGGTATTTATTCGGTGGCTAAGATCTTGGTCAAAATCGATCTTAGGCTAGGGCTTTCGGCTGAGATCTTGGTTCAGACGAAGAATGGGGAATTCACACAGATCTTGGACTACGTGGGGGTGCCGTTTCGTTGCCACCGATGCCACGCTCATGGACACCTGGTAGCAGGGTGCACGTTACCATTTCGGGGTAGCAGACCGCCGGTTGTTCCTGTAGCAGATGTTAGCACTGATACTGCGCAGAAGGGGAGCCCACTGATGGCGGGGGATAATGAATTCGTGACTGCTATTGATACTGGGGCTGTCCAGGTATCAATGCTACCAGTGGCACCGTGTGGCATACCGGGATCCGGGACACCCTTGACAACTTTGGAGAACGCGGGTTTGGATAACATTCAGAGCATGAAGACGGATGTAGTGGGGACTGCATTGGGCTCCACGACACCTTTGACTCGGGCAGCCTCCAGGAAGCTTCATGAGCAGATCTCTCGTCGGGGCTCATCTACTAATCCCCTGGGTATGTCTCATCATTTCTCTTCTGATGATCCTTTATATTCTGTCTCCACTGATTTGGGGGGGGTATGTTTAAAGTCTCATCCTCCAGACAGCCCTGTATCACTATGCACTGTAGCTCCTTGTGTTATACCTGTCACGGATTGTGTTTACACGCCACCTCTAGTATCCACTCTACCCTCTCCCAATACTGTGGGACGTAGTATCCGCTATGCTCTTCGAAATAGGGTGATCTCTGCTGATGGATCGGGGGGTAGGGGACTTCCTGAATTGGCTGCTAGTACTATGGGGAAAGGTCGGGGACGGAAATCTCATTTGTCAAAAGCACAAGACCGAGCAAAAGTTGATTTGGTAATGGGCACACAATCCTCTATTGAATGGGCACTTAGAGCTGCGAAATCCCTGGAAGGGGGTTTCATATGAAACTATTGTCATTCAACTGTCATGGGTTGGCGAGTCCCATTAAAAAATCGTCACTCCGGAGGTTGGTGGATTTAAATCAACCTGATATATTACTACTACAAGAAACACTGGGCGGCAGTGTGGAGGTGGTTAGGGTATTGGAAACTTTGCTACCTGGTTGGAAATTTGTGGGTGTGGATGCTCGTGGGCGCTCTGGAGGGCTGGCAATGGGGTGGAAGGTGAAGAATTGCATATATGATAGCTCTTGGGGTATCTCTTCTGGTATTGGGTTGGAAGTATGGGATGCAGAGATTGGTAGGATGATAACGATTCTCAATATCTATGGACCCTATTTAAATAGGGTTGGATTCTGGGACTCCTTGCTAAGCATGGATCTCTTTGACGGAAAGGATGTGATCTTGGGTGGAGATCTCAACCTGTCTCTGGGGTCATCTGAAGTTTGGGGGCCTCGAGCTGCTCTAGATCCATTAGCTAACTTTTTCATACAAGCTTTCGCCGGGAAGGATCTACTTGACATACAGCCTACCAGGTTAACCACGACGTGGAGGAATAAGAGAACAGGGGAACAAAGGGTGGCCAAAAGACTGGATAGGTTTCTGGTGGCTGATGTGTTGGCACTGGGGGTTGATGTTGTAAAGCAATGGGTTGGGTCAGGGGGGGTCTCTGACCACTGTCCCATCCTACTGGAATTAAGAGGCAGTAGAAACAAACCCCCTAGTCCATTCAAGTTCAATCCTAGCTGGTTGAAGGAGGAGGATTATCTTAAATTAGTTCAGCAACAGTGGGTTCATCGACCTATGGAATCACAGGAACATGCAGGCGCACACTTTCAACTCAATCTCAAGCGTATTAAAGAGGCCACTATACTCTGGGCCACTGCTAAAAGGGTAAAAGATGACCAGATTCTGAGGGATGCTGAGCTGAATATTGATAGACTACTACATTGTCGGGGTATGGGATATCTGGATGAACAACAGAAAGGTGAGCTGCTGGACTGGGAAAGTAGAAGAAATGTGTTACTGTGTGAGCGAGAAGAGATGTGGAGAATGAAAAGTAGGGCGATTTGGCTACAGTGTGGGGATGAGAACACAAAATTCTTTCAAGCATATGCAAAGGGAAGAAAATTCACTAACTCAATCTGGGAATTATCTTCTACTGAAGGGGAACGGGTCTCCAACTTTGATGGTTTGGCTGAGATGGGTGTTCGACACTTCGAAGAATTATTCACCGCTCAACCTGGGGCCTCCATAGCTGAGGTTATCAGGATGGCTCAGCTCTTCCCACGTTTTGTGGGGGAGGAAGAGAACAAACTTTTGATGGAGGAGGTGCTACCGATTGAGCTCTTGCAGGTTATGCAATCCTTCCAGAAAGATAAAAGCCCAGGGCCTGATGGCTGGCCAATTGAATTTTACTTGGGATTCTTTGACTGTTTTGGGGAGGAATTATTGGAAGTGGTGGAAGAATCAAGAAAGGCTGGATTTGTACATGGTCCCTTTAACTCGACTTTTATTGCTCTCATTCCCAAAACAGACAAGCCTGATCGTTTTGATGAATTCAGACCTATTTCACTCTGCAATTGCATATATAAGATCATATCAAAGGTTATGGCGAGGAGACTTAAAAATATCCTGTCTCAGCATATTTCATGTGAACAATTTGGATTCTTGGAAGGTCGACAAATTCACGAGGCCATTGGTGTAGCACAAGAAGGTTTACATACTCTGAAGGTTCAGAAGCAGAAGGGTGCAGTGATTAAGATTGACCTCTCCAAAGCATTCGACAGGGTGAGCTGGCTCTATATCCGGATGCTTCTCACACATCTGGGCTTCTGCTATGAATTTGTTCGATGGATTATGACCTGCATCACCACGGTGAGCTTTGCTGTATTGATAAATTGTTCGGCTAGCCCATTCTTCCATGCAGGCAGGGGGCTACGACAAGGATGTCCACTTTCACCGCTTTTATTTCTCCTTGTTGCTGAAGGCCTCAGTCGTTTTATCCTGAAAGCAAAAGCTGATGGCTCCTTTCGTGGCATCTCCATTACCCAGGTATTGTATATCACACATCTCCTATTTGTTGACGATATTCTCATATTTTGTGATGGCTCGAGACAGGATATTGATAAGGTGGTCGAAGGACTCAATCTACTGCAAGAAGCCGCGGGCATGCTAGTGAATATTGATAAATCAACAATCTCATGCTCGCATTTAAATGAGCAGGAGATACACAGATTGGCCATCAGACTTCCCTATAGGACTATGGATATTGATGATGGCTTAAAGTACCTTGGATTTCACTTAAAACCTAATGCATATCTTAAGGCAGATTGGCACTGGTTAATTGCCAAATTGGAGCAGAGACTTCATGGATGGAGTCAAAAATGGCTCTCGCGGGCTGGGAGACTGGTTCTGGTTAAATCAGTTTTGGAAGCAATACCGGTTTATTGGATGTCACTTGCTTGGATTCCCAAAGGTGTCTTGGAGCAGATCCGTCGGTTGGTTTTTGCCTTCCTTTGGAAGGGTAAGGGAGTGAATCGAGCCTTGGTGTGGGTTAGATGGGATTTGATTGCGATCCCCAAAGCACTGGGAGGCTGGGGCTTAAAGAATATCTTTCTATTTTCCAAAGCGTTGGGGGCAAAGGTGGCATGGCGAATTATCCATACATGGAGCCTCTGGACTAGGGTGGTATACCACAAATACATTGCTCCCTTAACCCTACTTGAATGGATTAGGCAGGGCAACAAGTCGAGGGCAAATTGCTCTGTGGTTTGGAAAGCGGTGGTTCAGCATTTTCAGCTGGTGGGATCGGGATTAGTGTGGCGAATTGGCAATGGGCAATTACTTCGTATTGGACTGGATCCTTGGGTAGGATGCAGGGGGGGACATGTACTACCTGTGGACTTAAGGACCTTTCTGGCAGCTAGGGGATGTCATTCCTTAGCTGATATTGCACAACCGGGATTATCCACTCTTATGCACCAGGGGTGGACCTCTGCCCAGCGTCTTGAGGTTCCTGAGGACCTGATCGGGGTTTGGGAGGACTATATTCGGATCTTAAGATTCACCAATATTCGGCTGACAGATAGGCCTGATGAACTTATCTGGGATCACCATCCCTCAGGGAAATACACACCAAAACTAGGATATATACAGCTAAATGTGGAGGTGCAAAATCGGGCAGTGGTGTGGTGGTGGCAATCTCTGTAGAAACTAAAATGCCCTGGTAAAGCCAAACTACTCTTCTGGGCGATATTGGAACAAAAAGCACCTACCTGGGACATTCTGAAGAGACGATTCCTACAGGGACCGGGTTTTTGCCCACTCTGTAGGGAGGCGGACGAGACTATATCACACCTATTTGTCCACTGCCGTTACTCACAGTCGGTTTGGACACAAATATGCCAATATTTGGATATCAATACGCGTTGGTGGGGAGAGAATGTAATTGAGGCATTCCAATCTTGGTGGACTGAACAACAGACAACAACCATCTGTGCGGCCCCATGCATTTTTGCCTGGGGAATTTGGATCACACGTAACAGGATTATTTTCTAGGACTGTAGAATCCCGATGGAGCAAGTAGTGGCTCATGCTGTGGCTATCATTGTACATTACAAGTCTGCTCCCAAAACGATTAGAACACGTCCTGTGATCGCTGAAATGATTGATAAAACATTACCGTGGGCTTTCTTCGATGGTGCATCACTGGACCATCAATCGGTGTGCGGTGGGGGGATCGTTCTACACAAATCTGAATCTCATTATTTCCACATAGTGGCTGGATTGGGGAGCGGTACAAACAACTATGCAGAAATCATGTCACTTAGACTGTTGCTGTTATTTGCACTAGAACAGGGTTGTCTTTCATTACAGATTTTTGGTGATTCACTGATTGTTATTGATTGGGCCAATGAGCATACTCAATGTAATGTGATGGTTCTCTCACCTATACTGGAAGATGTTTTACGGTTAAAGCAGAATTTTAATCTTATAACATTTACATATGTTTACAGGGAGAGAAATGGCATGGCCGACTTTCTTTCCAAAGAAGCGTCGCAGCAACATCTAAATTTCGGCACATGGCGAATTACATTACATACTTCTGCTACATCCTACAGTTATTACCATCAGCCCTTCAACGAGGCATTGGAGGACAGGGTGGGAGATTGATTGGTTTCTGTTGATCAGAATTCTCAACAGTTCGGTTTTGGTTACATTATTGTATATTGGTATTATCATAGGCCTATATGAGGCTTTGGTGGACCGGGATGGAGCATTTGGCTAATTGTTTACATCTGTTATGTTTGGTGCTTTCGGGCAGCTTAGACAGAGTATATCTTGATAGGAATTACATTTTGAGACTACTATTGGTATATGTAACCAGCTATATGTGTGCTGAATGGACAGCATTATTTTGGGTGTGTACGGGTCTCTAGACCAGTAAGATACATGAACAGCAAATATGCGATAATGTAGGGATCTCTATGATTCTATTACATGTGCAGAATGTAATTTTGTTCAATCTATTTGAAATAAAATTACGACTTTTTCCAAAGAAAAAAAAAAGATAACCAAGAAACAAATAAGCAATATTTCAAGAAGGAGTTATAGAGGCGCTTTCAGAGCAATTTCTAAGCTCACATAAATTATGCAAAATGACCAAGTGAAAGTTAGGTCAAGCAACATACAAAAACCAAGACCAACTACCTCCATCAAATTGAATTGAATGACCTAGATCACTCCTTAAGTCCATCAACCAAGCCATGCACATAATTGTATTAGAGGTACCTTAATTGCAAGAGCAAATCAAAGCACTAGGTCATGACACATGAACTTGTTTCCATCCATAAAGGCCCAATCATATCCCAAGGTGGATCAAATGCCATGATTTCCATGCACAATGGTAGATGGGGCACAAATATCAATGATAATGCCATAAACATCAACTACTAAACCATGCCAATAATCATCAGTCACTTCCAACAACAAATATGTCGAGGTCAACACATAAGGTTGATCCACCTAGTAAACCCCTTTGCCATGCCTACTTCACACCATAAATCATAATGCAAGTTACAAAGAATGCGTAAAATAACAAAAGTAATACAAGGATATACCATATAACACTCAGAACATAAAATGTTTCAATTGTTCAAAGTACGTACTAAAACTTCTTACACTCGCACATATTTTATTCTAACCATTGTTTCTAGTTATAAATCTAAACGAAAATCAAATATCATAACTAGAATACATCAACCTTCAATTTGATAAGAGCTAAGACCATCATGTTCAACTTTATACTAGTAATGCAAAGAGTCACAGGATATGACACTATAATATAAACCAGCATAGATCTTCTTAAACCCGTATCTATCAAGCACCAAGAGGGATCCAATTTCTTAAGGTGTATTTTTTCTTTAAATTTAAACTCAAGAAATTTGATCTCTCTTGATTGATAGATCCGGGTTTAAGTTTTAAGTTTTTATTTTATAAACGAACATCTATTTTTTAATTACTTTTCATAATATTTTATTTTATGAACCAACATGGATTTTTTTAAATACTTTTTACGTTTTATTAGATGATTATAGGATTTTTTTTTAATATTTTTTACGTTTTATTAGATGTAACGCTACATCACACACGTTAAAAGATCTCCCACCTACTGGGCTGTAGAGCACCTCGTTTCACTCGGTGCAACAAATAATTCATCAACAAAAAGGAGTTGGTGCATCAGCACCTTCAACCTTAAACTAACAATGTGAAAAGGGCGCATTAGATATAATAGTTCCTTATGAAGCAATAATTCACGAATAAGTGAATCACCATATAATAACAACATATCCATTCCATATATATGTGCCAAAACACAAATAAGAAGAAATTCGATAACAACATATTCATTTCATATATATATACCAAAACACAAATAAGACGAAATTAGATGGTTGGATTTATACTTCATGAGTAAGTGCATCACCATATAATAACAAAATCTATATGTGTGTGTGAACACATAAATAATAAGAAAACAAATTAATATAGTATGTGTGAACACATAAATAATAGGAAAGTAAAATGATTGGATTTATAAGTCATGATAAGTACATCACCATATAATAGAAATATATCCATTTTATATTTTTTTGGGGCCTGGGGGTGGGAATAACTTTGTAGAACTCATGAGCTTCAAACTCCTCCTTATGTTTGTCATTGAGACTGGTTGTCAAAGCATCAATGTTTATGGAGACTCAATGAATGTTACTAATTGGTCACTGGGTATACAACAATGCAGAGATTTTAGACTAGCTAACATTCTACAGGACATTCGAGAGCTACAGCACTCATTCTTACATTTTTCTTGCAGACATATTTACAGGGAGAATAACAAGGAGGCAGGCGAGGCTTCTAAAGCTTGCAAGGTCCTGGCAATGGGGGTGTGGAAGATAAAGGAATACCGTGAAGGGACACTCCATGAGTACTATCATCGGCCTTTTGTTGATGAATTGGCTATACAAGAATAGTAGGACTGAGGACTTAAATTTTTGAGAAAACTACCAATCTTACTTTTGTGTTAACATTATGAGGACTTTCTATTTATAGTTACATAAGTTATACTTGATGTATTAGGAGGCTCGGGGAGCCCCCAAAAATTTTACTTTGCTTCTCTTTTGGGTTTTTAAAAATGGTGATGCTGAACACACCAGACTGATGTAAAGAAGACTCTACAGTTTACAATACTAACACTTTTTTAAAAAGTGGATATCCACATGCATACTTGCATATACAGAATGTAATTTTGTTCATCTCTACTAAAATAAAATTACGCTTTTTTTCTTGGAAAAAAAAAAAACATATCCATTCATATACATATAATGACAACATATCTATTTCATGTATATGACCAAAACATAAATAAGAGGAAAACAAATTAATGTAAGGCTACATCATTGGTTCGATTTATAGCTTGGGTTGGGTTTTTTTTAAGTTATTAGGTCTTAACATTTAGAATTAAGAGAAAATTAAGACTATATAAGTATGTATGTATTGACAAAAAGTGATTAGATTTATAGCTTGGATAAGGTACCCTTTAGTTATCAAGTTATCAGGTTTATACTTTGGCATTAAAGGATAAGTTAAAGACCTTACAATTAGGTATCCATTCGTTGAATATGAGGTCAATAAGAGTTTCATTGTTGGTTATCATTGATTCCAATCTTTCCGTCACATTTCTGAGGGTGGGACAAGACCTTTGTCAATGTTGTAGGATTTGATCTCTTTTCGTCCTTTTTGGGACCAGCTCGCTAAGGATTCGTCGCTAAGTGTTTTTAGACATGGGGTGGTTTTTTTTTTACCTTAATAGGTATGAAGATTTGGACATGCTTCCTGTAGAAGAAGGCTTACTTCTAGATTTCAAACTATGGTAATTTTTCCTTGATTTTTTTACATTGCTTTAGAGTAATAAAATTGATTTAAAAAAAACATAGAGTCAAATTAAAATCAATCTACTCTATCAGAGTTTTTGTAGAGGCTTGCTAAATATTATATTATAATGGTCTTTAGAGTGAAGTTAAAATTAGTCTACTCTAACATAGTTTTGTAGAGGCTTGCTAAATATTATATTATAATGTTTGAGGTTGGTTAAATATTATATTATAATATGTAAATTTTATGAAGATTTTTTATTTTTTATTTTTATCATTAAATAATATATCTACAAACTCTTTAATTTAGTGATCAAGTAATGTTTTCTTAATCCTTGTATTTATAATTTTATTATTCTTATTTTTAAAAGTGGTGATAAAAAGAACCTTTCTAATTATTAGATCATTATGATTAGCCGTCTCTTGACAAAGCTTTACGGTATCATTTTAGAAAATAAAATCAATATATGGCTAGAAAGTGAAGGTAAGCAGGATAAAGGTTAGGCGAGCTTTAGAAGACATCACTCCACCACGGACCACCTCGTTTTGCTTAAGATCATTGTGTAGGAATGTCGTAATAGTAAATCCATATCTTTTGTTGCTTTGTGGACTTTAGGAAAGCTTTCTATACAGTGCCTAGAAATAACTTGTGGAATACATTAGAAGAGCTAAAGGTTCCTTTCAAGTTGAGAGCTGATGCGATAAGGTTGTACGAGATTTTCATTGCAAAATTTAAGAGCACTGAGGGGTGGTCGAAATATATTAATTGTAATATTGGAGTTAAGTAAGGTTGCCCAATCTCCCCTACCATTTTTTGCATATACATCAATAAGATAGAATGTTGTTTAGAAGAAGTAGGTTGCACTGGCACGACCTTAGCTAGTATCTAGCCGTCATCCTCCTTCTCTAAGTCGACAATCGTTCTTATGGAAAGGTGCCCCTTTGAACTTGATAAGCAATTAATCATTCTCAAGGATTTTTGTTTTAATATGGGTATCACTGTTAACACTAACAAAACAAAAGTTATGATTATCAAGTCCAAGAAGGTCACTTATGCTAATTTTGTATATGACAACAACAACTTGGAGGAAGTGCCTTCCTACAAATATCTCGGAATTAATATTCATCACAAGCTCAACTGGAGCTATAGCATTGAGAAAATGATTAATGGAGGGTGGAAAGCTTATTTTGGTTTTGAAAGCAATTGTAAATCAACAAACTTTGTGATGTGGGATAAAAATAAGTTTCTTTTTTAAACTTTCTTCACTCTCGTTATCTTGTACGGTTGTGAAGTTTGGGGTTGCAACGCCTAGAGAAAGATTGAGCAAATCCAGAAGCATTTCATAACGCATAACCTCAAAATTAAAATCAATACACCTTACCCTATTCTCCTTGTAGAAGTGGGTCTTCCCCCCATTAAGAGCATCACTATGACTAGGTCCCTAATGTACATGTACATGATAAATAACATCGAAGACCAGAGACTTCCTAAAATTGCTTTAAAATCAAGTCAATACCAATTACGACTTAAGAGAGGCTAGTATAAAGACGCCATGGCCTGGTTAAACCATTGGGGGATTTATGAAAATGCCACTTTGCAAGATATCAATAACATTAAAAATATTATCACATCTAAGTTTAAAGACAAAATGTGGAGCGATAAATAATTAGAGGTTAAAAGAAAATTAAGATACTATAAGGAGGTCACTAACCATAATATGGAAGATACAAATATCTCTTTGTTTTAACTAGTTCGACGAAGAAAATTAATATAGCCAAGATAAAAAAAACTTTCATGAGTTTCATAGTGAAACAAGATGCTGGACAATTCCCAAAATGCCGTGGATAGAAAAAATTTGCTTGTGAAACTACATAGATTGATGATGAAAATAATTTTCTTTTAGAATTGCCTGCTTACACCCACATTAGATCGTAGTTTCATAATATTTACTACAATACAAACCTCCTTAACTTTCTAACATATCAAAACTATGGCAACTTAGGAACGCTTATTTCTAAGCTTTTGAGCATAGAAATAAAATTTTACAACAATCCAAGTAATCCTTTTAAAATCTCAATGACCAAAATTAATCTCAATAAACATTAACTACCATCATCTTCCTCTTCCAAATGAAAAATATTTATATAAACTAGCCTAGATCGAGAGGGATCAAATCTCCCGAGGTGCAAACTTCTCCTTGAATAGCTCCTTGAGTGCAATACCTGAGCCACCTAATCCTAAGCTCTAAAGTATCTAGTTTAAGTCTCATATTTACTTTTTACTTTGTATTAATCTTTTTTGTTTATGGCCCACATAATATTTATTACTTTTTACTTTGTATTATTCTTTTTTGTTTGCTTTGTATTATTTTGTTACTCGACAAACACTCTAAAGTCTCATATTTACTTTTTACTTTGTATTAAAAGTAAAAAGTAAAGTCTCTAGTTTAAGTCTCATATTTTTTTTTTGTAAATAAAAACAGAACTATATATTATGTGTTGAGAAAGAGCACATAGCTATACATCATCGACAAAGGCATTCCTGACCAACAGAGGTCAAACAGGAATCCAGAATTCATCCTGATGTAACATAACAGACCCACAGCATTCCCGGCTTTGTTTTCCAAATAGGAAAAAGACATAACCAAAACTAGACAAACTGACCATGAGTTTAATACAGGCTCCATAATTCCGATAATACAGAAGCGGAGTAAACTTCGGCAGTGACCATACTTCCATCATAGACATAGAGAAGGACCAAAACACAAAAATATGAACAGTGCACCTCAGTCAATGGTAACAGTCCGCGGGAGCCGACCAGTAGACTCCGGGGTAGGAGTTTTGGCAGACGCCAGGATCTGGATCGAGCCCTCGCCACCTGTAGTGCCCGACCGAGAGAGAGCTCCACTATGGCTGCAACCACTCCCATCTTTAGCGCGCACACCTTGAATGACGAAAGAAATGCCTAATTTCTTAGCTATGGCATCAACTTTGGAGTGCATCACCCGACTGTCCAGATTGTCTGATTTCCAGGATCTAACGAGCTCCTCATCACCCATACATTTGTTGGCCAAATCCATCAGAACGTTAGCCAATAGATTCTTAGTTACCCAATGGTTCATGAGAGTTCGCTCATAAAGAGAAGCCCGACCCACTGTGGTACCAGGGTCGACCACCCAATCCTCCAAGTCCTGGTAAATTTCTCCCACAGACAAGGCCTGGACATTTTCCCAAAGGCCCTTCTCAGTCCCTTCAATCTCTTCACGAATGGGAGGGGGGATGCGATTAAGGAAAAACTCAGCCGCTTCCCTCATACGAGACCTAGTAGAGGCGCGGGTTATCCTACCGGTATTGGCACCACCATCGTTGGACGACTCACCACCCGACGAAGAGGGGAACCTACGTTTCGGCGCCATGAGGGTGGTAGCAAAAGTTCATATGGTTGAGCCCAAATAAACCACCCTTCTAAATACTCAGAACTCCTCAAATCACGATTTCTACCAAGACTTTCCCAGCTGTTGAACATGCAAATGAATTGGGGAATGGACAGAATGACCAAATTTGAAGCAGGGTGGTGCGTCATAGAATTTACTGCCTGATGATGAAGATCTGCCATCAAGTACAGATCCTCCATCACCGTAATAACTATCCCGATCATGGCTCTGGAGAAAGGACAGAGGAGAAATGAACGAAGGAAGCTTCGAGTCTTTTCACAGCGTATATCACACTTGTGAGAGTACCTCGCATCGTCTCTCATAATGGGGTTCATAAAAGTAGGTGTCATCCCAAATGGTGATGAGCCCTGACACGAGGCTCCCTCCTGACATCAGCATCAACCACGTTTGCATTGCTCACGTAAGACGTACCTGAAGCAGGAAAATGATTTAAATTCACCAGATCTTCCTGTGCCAAGTGGCGACACGATTTCATCCACTCATCATTAGGATTCTCGATCAGATTGCAGACCCTAAGGGGGGTCCCATCCTCGATACCGTGGTTTTCCAAATGGTCCGCCACTTTATTGGCATCCCGCTTGACGTGGCTAAAGGAGACAACCGAAATATTGAGAAGAAGCTCACGGAGATATTCGAGCCTGGCAAGAAGGCGCCAACTGGAAGAAAAAAATTTCAGCCACTGCCCAAAGGACATTTTCCTAGCCATGTGGACAATAATTAGTGAATCACCTTCGAAAACCACATGATACCAGGCTTCAGTGATTGCCAAGCGCAACCCCTGAATAAGACCTTCCAGTTCCGCGAAGTTATTGGAATCACAGCCAATTGCTCCAAAAAAGACCTTCACAATGGTTCCCGACCAATCCCTACAGACACCTCCAAACCCAGCGGAACCCAGATTACCCCTGGATGCACCATCGAAATTTACTTTGAAACCCATAGCCGGGGGGGAGGGAAACCATCGGGATGGAATTCCAGGCCTGCAAATCACATCCTTCTTACGCAATCCCTCCAGGTCAGAGCAACGAAGACCCCATCCCTCCGCAATACGAAAATCCCCAGGGGTTAATTGTTTGTTTTTATTAGACCATTGCTAACAACGAATGGTTTCTGTCATGTTTTTAACCAGTTTTAGCCAGACAATATCCTCCGAATTGGAATGTTCTCTAAAGATGCGCTCATTCCTTTCTTTCCATAAGGACCAGATTACCATTCCAGGGAAAAGTTGCCATAGCAGACCGATGATGGGATTAGAGAAAGATTTGGGGTCCCGGGAATTCAAAGTTTGCTCCGAGTGGCCTCTTACTCGTTGACACCTCCTAAAAATGGTGGCACCCCTGTCCCGAATCGCAGAGGCAAACGAACAAGAGTCAAGCAGGTGATCACTAGATTCCTCTGCATTGAAGCATAGAGGGCATCGAGAAGGACCACAGATCCCCCGTTTCCTTATGTTTTCGCTAGTTAGAATCCTTTTCCAAACTACTAGCCAGCAAAAGACTGCTATTTTTGGCCATTTGTTCATACCCCACACTTTTCCCCAGATTTTCCTAACCTCCTCGTCATCCTGAATTCGGATTTCATAAGCCTCCTTGATACCAAAGGTACCTTTCTGAGAAAAACCCCAGCGCAATCTATCCAGGGAGGCACAAGATCGAATAAATCGTTCCTTCATTGTGGAATCAAAGGAAGATAGAGAGTCATCCTCAGAAAAACCATCCCAACTTCCAGCCAAAAGCCATTCTTGAGCATTATGGCTCCAATAATGAGATACCTTTGTTTTGCCAGAGGCTATGCCTCTTTCTTTTATGGTTTTCCATCTGGGGTCAGCGCCAAGAATGGGGAATTGGTTCCACGAGTCCTCCCAAAAAGTTGGCTTCCTCCCCACTGTGAATTTCCCAAAAGCAGTTATCCTGGACCAACCTCCATGCCGCAAAGGCTTTTAGCCAAATGTGAGACCCCTGCTTAACTTCATTGTATTTGACCAATTGCCTGATATCTCTATCTCGAGCATACTTGATGTGCCAAAGTTTTTCCCAAGGTTCCGCTTGGTAATTGCACCAACGCCACCAGATTTTTTCCCCATAGACTTCACTCAGAATTTCAGGGTCTCTTAAACCAAGCCCCCCCTTACTCTTGGGTTTGCAAACTTTTTCCCATCCCACCAGAGAGAATTTCGCCTTGTTTTCCCTGCTACCCTAGAGGAAGGATCTTTAGATGCTTCGAATTTCCCTTAGGATAGACTTGGGTGCAGAGAGCATAGAGAACAGATAGACAGGCATGGCCTGCAGGATGGACTTGACCAGAGTGAGCTTGTTGGGGAAGTTAAGGGGGCGCATAGTCCAATTTGAGAGTCTTTTCCTCATCTTGTCCACAAGATCAAGCCAAGAAACCTTGCGAATTGTGCCTTCCGAAAAGGAAGCACCGATATATTTAGAAGGAAATGATCCATGCGAGAAACCTAAAATCCGGATGATGTTGCGTTGGGTTATGCCCGGGATATTGAGGAAGAACACCTGGGATTTTCCGGGATTAACTTCCAGCCCCGAGGCTTTGGCAAACATATCCAAACAATTTTTGAATGATCTGGCTTCTTGGACTGAAGGGTGCCCCATTAACATGGTGTCATCGACAAACTGTTGATTAGTATGTTTCTCCATATCCTCATGTGATTTAAGACCCCTAATTCCACCGGCTTCAGCACGAGAATGCAAGAGTCTGCTAAGACCTTCTGCCATGATAATAAAAAGGAAGGGACATAGAGGATCACCTTGCCTGATACCCCTAGATGCTTGAATCAACTTTGTTGGGGTGCCATTAAGGAGGATGGAAAAGAAGGGAGTAGAAACCAAATTCATAACCCAGTTGATCCAAGCTTGATTAAAACCAAAGGCTCCTAATATACTACGCATGTACTGCCAGTTCAGTTTATCATAGGCCTTTGCTATGTCTAATTTCACAAGCATTCTTGGTTTCTTCAAAACCTTGAGAGAGTGTAACGTTTCATGGACCAATATAATACCATCCACGATTTGTCTACCTTCCACAAACCCAGATTGCTCAGGACTGATCAAAATGGGGAGTAAAGGCTTAAGACGATTAGCAATAACTTTGGAGATGATCTTGCAGATCACATTGCATAAATAAATTGGTCTAAACTTACCAAGGGAATCAACTCCTTCCTCCTTAGGAATTAGGAATAGGAAAGTAGCATTGAAAGCTTTCAAAACACCCCCATTGCACCTAGACTCCTCTACCAACTGGTGGACCTCGATCTTAATGAGATCCCAGAAGTGGTGAAAGAAGTTGGAGGTGAAACCATCAGGACCAGGTGCCTTGCCTAAAGCCATTTGGTGCACAACCTCCTCAACCTCTTGTAGAGTAACAACCTTATTAAGCACCTCATTGTGAGCCTGAGTGACAAGACGAGGAATGAGAGATGTGATCTGGGCAATGTTAGGACGTCGGTCACTTCTATCTTCTTTAAGCACAGTCTTGAAGTGGTGGACAAATTCTTCTTCTATTTCTTCTCTGGATTCAACAATATTCCCATTGGATTTACGTATTTTCAAGATTTTGGATCTGTGCCTATTTTGAATGACAGAATTATGAAAGAACTTAGTATTTCTTTCCCCTTCTTGAAGCCACTGAATTCGAGATTTTTGCTTCCAGAAGGTTTCCTCCTGCCTCTCCCGAGCTTCAAGACACTCAAGAAGATTATGCTCCTGCTCTTTCAACTCATCACTCCACCCTTCCTCCATCCCAAGTTTTTGAATTAGCTCAAGATCTGCGATCAACTGTTTTTTGTCTTCGAAAATATTACCAAAATCCTCCTTAGTCCAGGTGCGGATCTTGGACTTTAGGGCCTTCAATTTTTGTTGGAATTGATACATCCTTGATCCCTCCTGGGGGACCAGTTCCTTCCACCACTAACCCACCAAATCCTTGAAGTCCTTGTGATCCAACCATAATTGCTCAAAACGAAAAGGCCTAAGCAGGTTGTTAGAAGAAAGGTCCCATGTGAGACACATAGGCCAATGATCAGAACCGACAGAGGGGAGGACACTGGCATTGACCTCCCCCATTTTCTGAGCTATGTCCTCCGTTGTCAGGAATCTATCCAGTCTAGAGGCAACGAGATGGGGCCCACATCTCTTATTGTTCCATGTGAACCACCCATTCCCAGTCTCAATGTCAATCAACTGACTGTGGCTTAGAGTATCCCTAAACCTTTATTGGAATCTATCCAAAAGTCTGTGCCCACCTTTTTTCTCATCCAGAGAGGTGATCAGGTTAAAGTCCCCACCAACAATCCACGATCCATCCAAAGCTTGTGCAAAAAGCCAAGAAAGAAAGTGAAGAAAGGCTTATTTTGGCTTAGCAACACTGGGTCCATAGATGTTGGCCAATGTTCCTTTCACCGCAAAATCAACTATACTGAAATCGCAAATTAGGGAAAACCTATTGGCTCTCCAATTGGATAACACAACAGACCGAGGGTTCCACAAAATAGCCATACCTCCAACCATACCAATGGCATCTGTTGCCATAACCCCCGCTCCCCTCTAGATTCTTTGTCCATTCTTCTCCAAAGTTTCAAAGGAGCATTTGGTTTCCTGCAGAAATAGAACATCAGGACGCTCCTACTTAACTTTCCTTGTCAATGCTCTAATTTTCCTGGGATGATTGCACCCCCTAACATTCCAGGTTATTATCTTCATTGAGAAACTTTGGCAGATTCAAAGAAGGCTTCCCGAATCGTGGGATACAACCCTGATTCCACAAGCTTCACACCTACTTCTGCTATGCGTTGTTTATTTGATTTTCTACCCTTCTTCGAATCATCAGTAGAGGATTTCCGCTTGAACCCAGATTGGGCATCAACCCTGATACCCAATTTCTGAGATGTTTTGGACTTGATGATAGCTTCTTGAAGGAGTTCAAGCTGTTTGCAGGACACGTAGCCCTTCCCCTTTTTATCGCATTCCTTCTCAATTTCATCCAGATCCAAATCCCCCAGTTCAACCTCCTCCTCCCCATCATCCTCCATGGCTTCCGGAAGAACCTCCAGGGGTGAGGCTCGTGATTGAGGAATTGGTTCAGTGGGTTGTTCCTCGATCTGAGCTGCCTTTTCTTTCTGCATTTTCTCACCTTTATCATCCACCTCCTCCAGGATCTGGAATGGGTTCAGGCTAGTCATTCCATTTTCACTCTTCCCTTTCCCTTTCCTCTGAACATCCCCTGATTTGCTCTTTCTTCTATTTTTAACATGGGTAAATCCATCCTTGTCCTTATTGCCCACAGATTCATGGACCGGAGGGGAAGCCGGTTGAGAGATCCGAGGACAATTCCTGCCAAAATGGACATATTCATGGCAGGATCTACATCTAAAGGGTAACTGCTTGTAGTCGATCGGTTGGACCCACTCTTAATCCTCATAGTTCAGCGTGATGGCCTCGGGTAATTCTTTGGATAGATCCATATAAACACAGATCCGGGCACAAGCTGTGTATCTTTGCTGCTTGGTCTATTCCACGGCTTTATCAATTTCGCCCTAGGTATTGCCTATGTCCTGCAGAACTTCTAGATCCCAGAATTCACATGGCAGGGAGTAGAGTCTGATCCAGACTGGCGCAATCTTTACATCCTCAACATCAGGGTTAAAACGTTCTTTCCAAGGTCTGAGATACAAGCCTGCCGAGAAGAAGTAGGGACCTCCTTCTAATACTCTATCTTGATCTTCCACATTGAAGAATATTATGGTGAAGAAACCCTTGGCACCCAAATGTAGATCATATTGACCCTTTGGGTTCCAGGTTTGTTTGATCCATCTAACCAAATCTCTCTCCCTGGGCCAGATCCCAATGAATTTGCCAATCAGAGCCTTTTCCTTCCATTGTTCTACCTTTTCTGCGCGAACCTTAATGGCCGGGATCACTGAGGATTTGGGAAGACAGCCTCCTGGCCCCAGCTGTCGCTTTACTCCATTCTCTCTGCCTTCAGCGCTCAACGAACTTGCTTCCTTTCCATCCTCCGCATGATTCAAACCCTCAAGGGTCCCATCTGGAGGCATGCCTTCAACCACCGGCTAGGGGGCAGGCATGCCTACAGCCCCTACTGACTCCGTGCACAGATCCGCACGGATCACACCGAAAAAACCCTAGCTTCAGCGTGAGATCGCTTCCCCCGAGTCAAAGGATCATGAAGGTCAAGTGTTAATCACACAAACATCTTAAGTCTCATATTTACTTTTTACTTTGTATTATTATTTTTTGTTTATGACCAAAGTCTCTAGTTTAAGTCTCATATTTACCTTTTACTTTGTATTATTCTTTTTTATTTATAACCAACATAATATTTATTACTTTTTACGACTAACCAGATCTCCCTTATAACCTCTCGGCACAATAAAATATCCATAACTATGTTAAAACAACTAACATAACTAAAGCTGATAAATATCTCTATCTTTAAGGCCAGATCTGTTGTTATTTTTGAGATTAAATCTCTACACAAAACCTAACAAATAGATAACTATCACACGTCAAGTCCACGTTGACACTAAAAACCACGAATCCATCCACGTCATCTCAGCAGGCCAAACTTGGACCTTGGGGTTGGTTTCGAGGTCGTACTCTAATTCGAAACTTTACAGCCCTTTAAAAACTGTAACCGGTCTATTCATACTCATCTTCATCTTCATGCATATCGTGTTTCAGGATATACACTGACTGCATTTTTTTCAAGCTTCTTTGCCTCTGCTTGATTACGGGAATCCTGTTATTTGAGGTGGGTTTTCCCTCCATGCATAAGATTTGGCAGCATAATGAAGTACAATATTCCTTATCTTTACTGAATTGTGATGATGATTATCGCAGGTGCTTGCAACGATGAAAACAATAAGGCTTCTGCTTCTCTTTTTCTTCTGCTGTTTATCTCTAGGCTGTTTATCTCTAGGCCTTGCCAAGGTAAACTTACTTTATTTTGATCATGTAAATTTTTTTAATTCTTGATCAGTTTTCATCCATTTATGATAGGATAAGTTAGTGTCCGATAAACCCAATAAGGTCCCGATCAATCCAAATGCAGGGTTGATATCGAACGGTCAATGTTATTGTGTCCCTTAGTTTTACCGGTGAATTACCATTTTTAGACTTTGTTCATCTCATATTATGTGGGTATTGGCATATTTACATTGAGGACTGAAAAAACTTTTGATAAATTTATTTTTGAGCGATCTTCATGGTTGATGGGATTTCAAGATTTGGGGTCTCGTTTTACTTTTTAGTCTATGCCTGCATGTTTCAGCAGTATACAGGAGTTTGAATATGCCATATGTTGTTTCAATCTGGCTATTTTGTTTTTTGTTGTTGTTTTGTCAGGATGAGATTGTAGCTGACATGACTTGTCGGGCCGAGACTGGGTTGCAATCTGAATTTGGCATTCACCAGGAATGGGAAGGCGAGTTCTTTCCTGGGATTCCAAAGATAAATTATGAGGTATGGGCTTCCTATCCTGTCAAATGATATAGCTTTTTCTATTTCAAAACCATGATGCTTGGTTGCAGACAAGGGAAAGGGTGGGTGTCTAGATTAATGATTAAATTCGTTAATTATGAGTAGAGTAGGGGAACCCACTTCCCAAAAACTATTATTTTGTGTGCACTTGAATAAACTGATATTTTCTCACTCATATTGGTCTTTGTTGAGCCAACACATGAATGGACACGGTTTGCCCTCTTTTTAGGGCATGCAATGGGAGACTAATAGGCTTTTATTGTTCAATGTCACACCCCCTAATCCTCCAACCTTTGCACCCGAAAAAAGGATCCAACAGAATGGTCTTAAGGATGTCTTATTAGCCAACGCCACATCTCATTATCTAATAGTGACTTTGAGTTGTCTCTAGCATGTAGATTCTCACAAAGTCTCTCTGGCAAGTCTGAGTTGTTGCATTGATTCATGATGGTTGAACGACACACATTGCTTAGAGGTGATGGTCATCAATTCCTTGGCTAAAAGTATTGAGGATTCATTGGAGCTATTTCATCTTTACTAGAAGACAAGGAAGAGGATCTTTAAATCTACATTCCTTGAAAACAAACGCTGTGGCCCTTGGTGGCTTTTGGACCTATATGTGAGCCTGAGGTGCGGTCTTTTCCATCTTTCCACATTAGTGATTTGTTGGACCTATACGTGAGATCAGGGTGGTGATTTTGTAAAATAAAAAAATTAAATTTTAAGTTTAAACTTCCCAGGAAAATCAAATTTTATGGTAAAAATTTCAAAAACAAAGTAGGTAAATTGAAGATAAGTTGGTGAGATCTATTTATGCTTTGTGACTTTTTTTTCTTTTTTTCAATGTGGTTCACGTACCGGTCCCACCGGCCGGCATCGCTACATCCACGGAATAATAGCTGGCGGATCCACCCGAAGGGACCTCACACCTTCGGCACATTTTGCGTACCTAACCCCAAGAGTGTCGAGGAGAATGGATCCCGCGATCTCACATGCTGGGAGGCCTAACTACGGGTGCTCGACCGATTGAACTACCTCTTGGGGCTATTATGCTTTGTGACTTGTATTACAAGAAACTCTAAATGATTAATTTAACATAGGGACGGTTCATGGCAATAGGCAGAAGTTTTATTCTTTAAAGAGGATACCCTAAGTTCCAGCAACAAAAAAGATGTAAAATTAGAAACCAGAGCATAAAAAAACAAAAGCTTTGATCATGTCATGGTTACCTATGCCACGATCTTTATCAAGATGAGTAGAGTACAATATATATTTCATATTTCACAGAAGACATTCATTCACTAATTTATAGATCCTACTATTACTTGATGACTGTAAAAAATTAACTATTTAGTATTTAGTATTGTTAAAGAATACCTGGATGAAACTCATTTCAGTCTGTTTGTCGTCATCATTTGTCTATGATAAATAGTTTTTTGTGGGCTTATCAGAAGAGTCTTGCTTTTGTGGTTTTGGATTGACAACTGATTTAATTTAAATTCTATTCTTCCCTTATGTGGGGTTTCTTAGGGTCCATCGAGTAAGAACCCTCTGGCATACAAGTGGTATAATGCAGAAGAAGAGATTCTCGGAAAGAAAATGAAGGTAGGTATTTTAATTATTTTTAAATGTTTCCATCTCTGCTGCCTATGTCTTGTATTATCAATTGAATTTCAAAATGATGCGTACTCATATGAATCATTGATTCATGTCATTATAATTAAAGGATTGGTTGAGATTTAGTGTTGCTTTCTGGCACACATTTCGTGGGAGTGGTGCTGATCCATTTGGAGCTCCAACAAAGAGTTGGCCATGGGAAGATGGCACTAACTCATTGGCCATGGCTTTACGCAGAAGTAAGATAAGCTTGTGTATTTTTTCCTTTGGTTGCTCTTTAAGAATGTAAGCATGGATGTTCTTGTATGGACCCCATTCATTCATTGTTTCTTGTTTGGATATTGTTAAACATTACATATATCACTTCTATTTTATGCTGCATTGTTAGATGGGGTGTGTATTCCCTAAATCTGCAAGTTCCTTGGTAATGCAGTGAGAGCAAATTTTGAGTTTCTCAGTAAGTTAGGAGTTGAGAGGTGGTGCTTTCATGACCGGGATATTGCTCCTGATGGAAGAACACTCTCAGTAAGTTCTGGAGCAAGCTTTTCATGTAAAAAAAAGTATTCAATAAATTGGATGTCTAAAGCAAGAAGCTTAAAGTTTGTAGTACACTACTATGGAATTTTTTTATAGAAGCTGCATTGCTAGAGTACTTACCCTGATGTTAAGCTATAAATAGTGACATCATTTTGATTACTGTGCATTGCTAGGTTAATAATCCAGATGTTGGAGCATAAGAGGATTTAATTAAATTGTTTCACGTGTCTTTCCTTTAAATGTTTGTTATTTTCCAAAGAAGGATATTATGTGTTCCACAATGTACTTGAGAAAGCATATGGAACAGGAAATCCTCATCCATATATGCTTATTTATCTGATTGTAGGAATCAAATGCCAATCTAGATGCTGTTGTTGCTCTTGCGAAGCAGCTTCAGGTAAGAAGATCTACATTTTATATATATATTTTTTATACTGCAAGTTACATTAATTCAAATATGCACAAGCGATACAACAGCTAGATGTAATATTTGCAGGAAGTTATATTTGATCTCAAATGGTTAGTTACAAAAATTTTCAAATTTCACTTTTTCATCATAAAATCCTAGCTATATTATTTGTTAGGTGTTGTATTGACAAAGCTGTTTGTGTTTTAATTAGTCACTTCTTTCAATATTGCTCTGTGCTGATTGCAGGAGGGAACTGAAATTCGTCCTTTGTGGGGAACTGCCCAATTGTTTATGCATCCCCGCTATATGCATGGAGCTGCTACAAGGTTCTTGAAATAAGATTTATAGCATTTGATCCCTGTTAAATTGATAGGCTAACACTGTCATTTCTCTTTTCATTCTATTGATGCTTTTACTTTTTCCTTGTCTGATTATTCAGTCCAGATATGCATGTGTATGCATATGCTGCAGCTCAAGTTAAGAAATCTATGGAGGTATACATATATTTTGAATACCTTTTTAGGGGTGTGTTGTGTGTGCGGGTATCAATTAAGTCTTTGAAGTGTCAAGCAAATGTAAATTTTTAGTGCCTAAGCAAATCCATAGCTTATTTCATGATTGTTGATGAGCTTGTTTTACAGTGTTAGAATTTAAGTTGAAACCATAGCAGATTCTGTTTGATATGTGGTAATTACATTTTCTGCTTAATTGAGGATACTGACATTGTTGTGGCATTTTCAGGTGACAAATGAACTAGGGGGAGAGAATTTTGTTTTCTGGGGTGGAAGAGAGGGCTACCAAACTTTGTTGAATACTGATCTGAAAAAGGAACTTGACCATATGGTCTGGACTCTCTACATCATTAAACTCTCTTTTTTTCCCTGGTCCAATTTCTGTGCTCTGCTGTAAAAACTCAATTTAAAGTTACTGCTGGAATTTTCCTTTTTTGAGGTCTAAGTGACTCACTATGAACTATGCCAGAACTTTCACCATTTTATGTATTTCATTTCCTTTGAGAATTCACATATGCTTCTCTTTCATGTTTTTGCTCGTGTTAAACTAGAAGAAACTTAGAAATGTGTAGATAGCAAGATAGTCATGCTTGTCTGTTCAATTGTTATATTGAAGCAAAGGTTACAATTGGGTATCTGTTAGGAGTTTTAAGGGATAACCATCTTCTCTTCAAGCATTCTGTCTTTTTTTCCCACGTTATGCTGGCCAATATATAGTTGTGTAACCCCCTCTTAGACAAATTTATACTCTAAGTCGGACTTGTATCATTAACATGAATTTCTTCAATGTATCTTTATCCTCTTTGCAACTTGTAACTGTATCTGTATCCCTCCAGGTACAACCTATACCCTATATAGGTGTCATGTGGTTTCTCACTTATTCCTCTTACCAGGTTCCTGTAGTCATCTTATTGAGGCTACCATTGTGTATTTCATTCCGAGATGATTCCAATGATATATAATATGTTATACTTTTGTAAATATCAAGCTAAGGCATGTAGAAGATGGTCAAGTATAAATCAATAGTTAAGCTTCTTTTGCAAGTATTAAGTAAGGGTTAATTAGGATATAAGTGTCGACTCTTTTCTAAAGAGTCATGCCTTTAGAGATTTAGTAACTCTTCATAGGATATAAGCAGATCTCCCTCACTTCTAAGGAATGGCCATCATTAGAAGTTACTTATACTAAAGCTTAAGTTTAAGGGGGATATTCCTAGGGTTGCAACTTTGCAACTGCTCTCTAGTCATGTCTTAAGTTTGCAAGGGCTTGGTATAACTATGTATCATGTTATGACTCATGAGAAAGCAGGTGCTACCCAATCTTATTTTATTTTGTAACTAGGGGAATCGACAACTAGGGCTGGGCTCATACTCGCATGACACGAGGTTGATTCCGGTCCAATGTTGCCCCATGCACAACACAAAGGGCTTGGTCGAGGTTTGAACCTGTGACATTACAAAGAGTGCCTTAACAGTGCACCCTATGGCCAACTGGTCTACTTTCCAGGGGCTAGGTGCTACCCAATATTATTATGTATTCATTATCACGTTTATGAACTGTCGCTACACACTACTTTGGTAAATGTCACGAGTTCAAAACTTGGACAAGATCTTCGACCTCCCAACCATCGACTCCACCACGACAAAGCTAGGTCTGTGTGCATAGTACAATGTGGACTTAACTTGCTTCCAATGAGTCACTTTTAAAGTGATTTGTTGGAGTTGTTTATGAACCTTCACTACAAATTGCTTTGATAGTAAACACCATGAGTTCAAAACCTGGGCAAGAACTTCCACATCTTGGGTGCCAAATCCACCATGACCTAGCTGGGTGTCTGCATACTACAATGCAGATCGACTTAACCTGCCCCCAATCAGTCACTTTTAAAGTGATTTGTTGGTGGAATTGGTTATGAGCCTTTGCTACAAACTGCTTTGATGGTAAATGTTATGAATTCAATACCTGGGCAAGAGCTTTAACCTCCCGGACATCGGCTCCACCATGAGCCAGCTGGGTGTGTGCATACTACAGTGCAGATGGACTTAACCCGCCACCAAAGTCACCGGGTTAGGCGATTTTCAAGGTTGAACTTCGAAATTCACCGAACTTTAAACCATGTCGAATAAATTCGTTTTGATTCAGCTTCACACCTGAATTTTTCGTGTTTTGCAGTTTTATATTTAATTTTATTTGCATTGTCTTAGAATTAGTATTTCAGAACTTTGTATGCCATTCTATTCAAATTTCATATTTTGACTTCCTTTATTATTGTTATTATTAATATTATTTTAATGCTAAGTGTTAAAATTGGTTCTATTTCAATTTGCAGGCTAGGTTTCTACAAGCGGCAGTCAATTGGAAGAAGAGTATAGGCTTCAATGGTAGTATTTTTTCTTAAACCTATACTTCTAGCAGATTAGGAAAATTTGCGCTTGGGTCAAATTCCCAGTGAGAAGGAAGGCAGTGCCTTGCTTTAATGTTAGTTTATGTCAAATTTACAATGTCTGCAAACTTCAAAGCTTAATTGAAGGGATGTCAAATCTTCGCTTTAGCATGGCTAAGCCTGTCAAATTTTCACTTTAGCATGGCTAAGCCTTTTTGTTTTGGTTACAGGAACTCTTCTAATTGAACCCAAACCACAAGAGCCTACAAAACACCAGTAAATATCATTTGTTCTTTAAGTTTTTATATAAATTCATTGTTTTCTGTCTTTATCCCCATGCTTTCTGTTGTACTATTAGAAATTGACAGGTTTAATGGTAATTTAAGATTTGGTTATCCTTTTTGCCAGGTATGATTGGGATGCTGCAACAACAATGGGTTTCCTGCAGAGATATGGACTTGCAGGTGTCTATTTCTTTAATTCTTGAATGTTTTTATTTGATCAGAAATTAGAATGTTGCATATGCTTATGTAAAGTATTCTAGCCTCCTACCTGCACATCATTTTTTTGATCTTTGATCCAACCTCCCAACTGCATATAGCATTTTTTGAACTTTGAAGTAATTCATCCCTGAATACAGCATATCTTTAACATCTTAACACTGTGTCTATTATCCTTTGGTTACAGCTGAACATTTGAAATTTTTATTAATGAATTCTTGTAATTCAGAAGGGACTGCCATGTTTTTCTTTTGTGATATCAAGTTTCCAGCTCCACTGCATTTGATATGGTTGGACTTTACTGATGCCTGTTTAAAACCACACTTGAATGCTACACAATGTTGCATGTACTTAGTTCTTGTAGTTTTTTATAACAAATTGAAGTCATTCCTTTTGCTGCAAGGAATTTGGCCCGGAAGTTTTCTGGTCGCATTTCTTTAGACTTTTGGCTTTTCACCATTATGTGCATATTAAGGGATTGTGTTTGGGCATATTCCTTGTCTCATAGGTTCATGATTTTCCTGTATTTTTGCAGTCTCCTGTAAACCATGTTTGGGAATGATTCTTGAAATTGCTTTTTTGAGTTTTAACATGTAATGTTTTTAGTTGCTAATCAATTTCTGCAATCCAGATGATTTTAAACTAAACATTGAGTGCAATCATGCAACCCTCTCCGGGCACAGGTATAAGCAAACTTCCCAGTAATGTTTGATCAAACCGCTAACTCTAGTGTCATTGGAATCTGGTAAAGTCAGTACAAAATCTGTCAGTTATTAGCCTCTTGATAGTTTTATTTCCTTGTGATCTCTCCTAGGGGCCAAATTTTATGCTTATTACTGAATGTTTATAGTCCAGTAGTAAAATAGATGATATCTTCGGGAATTAAATTATGATGACTTTTTTCAGCTGTCATCATGAGCTGGAAATGGCACGAATTTATGGGATGCTTGGTAATATTGATGCAAACACTGGAGATGCCCAGACAGGTAATGGGGCTTATAGTCCTGTGTTGTTTGATTGATTTCACAAGTTTCCACTTTCGAAGATTGTATCGCATCCCTTTCTGGGCTAATGTTTTATATTTTTTATTCAACCTCTCTAGGTTGGGACACTGATCAATTTCTCACAGATATTAGTGAAGCAACTTTGATCATGTTGACTGTTATCAAGAATGTAAGTCTCTACTTGCTTTCATGTTTATGAATGTCATAAAAATTGTAAAATCCTACTTACACGACATCTTTACTTTTTATGCAGGGTGGGCTCGCTCCTGGTGGTTTCAACTTTGATGCGAAACTGTAAGTACTCTGGAGTCTGGAAGTCGTTCACTTACACATTCCTCATTATGACCAATCACAAAAGACTCACACGTTCAATACATTCAAATATTACCACTGTTACTTTGGAAGTCATCAACTTATACATTTCTCATTGTGGCCAGCCATAAAATATTAACATGTTCAAGACATCCAACCTATGTTCACCACTGTATTTAGAGAACAGCTCCCAATGGATGGCATGAATGGATGAGTTTTGTTTGATACTGGCCTGTTATGAGTAGACCTATGAATGTCATAGTTCAAGCTACCCCCTAGGTGTTAATCTTCGAATAACACTTTTTTTACTTTAGTTGGAAGTGTCTTATGCTCATGGTCATTTGCTGTGCTCATGATCTTGACTTATCATTACCTAAAGACCCGTTCCTTATTCAACAAGGTCAAACGTTGGGTCAATGAAGTCAACAACTGCTCTGGTTGCTTATGCTTTTGCTCGGGCAAACAGAATAAACAGGAACTATAAGGGGTGCTTGCATAGGATGTCAAAAACCTGGAAAAAGCTAGTATACGCCCTGTTACCGTTCAAACTAGCAGAGTAGGCTTGCAAGTGAAAGGAAATCACATAAGAGACTTGGACTGTTGTCACCTTTGTCCAATCTCCTAACTTCTTCGGGGTCCAATGTTGTCCCAAGGGGAGAGCCCTTTAATGTACCTGCCAAGTAGATGCCAAATTCCTTCCAAACACCTTAAAGCATAGATCAGTGCCTCTAATGGAGTCAAACACAAAGTAATAGAGAGAGTTAGGATGGTGCTTGTATAGTAGTTTTGGCAATTTTGTAGGTCCGTTTAGGGCTAAGTTGCACTGAAACGGATACGGAAATGGATACGGATACGGGGGGGGACACGGATACGGAAAATTTTTAAAAAATTTGGATACGATACGGCAGGGAAACGGCATATATATATATAATTTAAAATATATATATATATATATATATATATATGTATATATAATCTTACTAAAATATAATCCAATGACCTTTTAGATTATGGCACAATTGACAAGGTCAAATAACTATAAAAAATAAAGGTGCTTTGACCAAGCATACCATTTTGAAAAGAATATGAAGTTTTATGAGATATACCATATTTACATAAATAGATGTTATAGCCATATTCTAATAAGTTCTACATGTTACCGTAATAACTAGTAGTTAACCAATTTTCATTTTTCAAATTTCCATTATAGATAAGCCAACAAATATCTATCTTAAGTCTGTCTATACATAAGGATTCTTGCAAGTTAAGGCTTTGCTTTAGTGACACACATAAGCACAAGATGATTGATAATAAGAAAATAAAATTGGAGAGACATTAACAACATATTTGAATAGAGAGGAGGTCACTTTGCATAGTAATAATGACATTAGAAATATTATTGTACATAATTTTAAGAATAAATCTTGATATGATAAAAAATATTAAAGAATGAGAGAAAATTAAAATATTATAAAGAAGTCATTAAAACTAAAGTAAAGTATTACAAGTTTATTTTTATTTAAATATTGTAAAGATAAAAATCAACATTGTTAAAATTACTAAAATAAGAACATCTCTTAACATTATAAAAATAAAATAATCTTAATAAATTAAAAGTTTTAAAATCAAAACATCTCTTAATATGATAAAGATAAAATAATCTTAAAAAATTAAAAGTTTTAAAATCAAAACAGTCCAATCCGTCTGAACTATTAACCTTCATGAAATTTAAATTTAAGTTCGTTATCGAGATGATGGACTGCATCGGGGGTTTCCAAATAACTCGGCGTTCTCGGGAGTAACCCTAATGACTACAGCACAAATCCAAACGGAAAATCGCCTCGCGTTCTCGGAATAATCCTAAGGTGACCTCGCATTCTCAGCAAATCGCGGCACCTCTATACTTGGCTTTGTGACCTCGCGCTCTCAGTAAATCGCGCTCTCAGCAAATCGCGTTCTCGGGAGTAACCCTAAGGTGGCCTCGCGTTCTCAGCAAATCGCGGCACCAAATTTCGCCCAGCGAACACATAACAGAGGCGACGGCCCTTGAACTGCTGTCAATTGTCAATTGTTGAGCATTAACGGCGGGAAGATGGAGCCTTTACGTTATGGAACCGATCCAAAGCGAAACTCAAAACCAAAACGAAACTAAAATTCAATTGAAATTAAAAGTTTAAATTCGAAACCTGATTTTTTTCACCTTGAAGTATCACGATTTTAGTGATATGGATCCATTTCACCCTGATCCGTTTCACAATTCGTCGATTCGCTTCACATTTCTTCGATCTGTTTCCAAACTTCAAAGACCCGTTTCCAAATTTCGTGGATCCGTTTCAGAAAAATCTGATACGTATCAAAGCCGTTTCAGCAGCGTTTCGCATCAGATTCCGTTTCGGAAGCTTGGATCGGCGTTTCAGCAGGCCTAGGGTGACGTTTCCGGTAACTTAGGTTTAGGGTTTAAAAAACAGGTCGAGGATTTCATGCCCAAAATTTTAGGGCCGCGAGAATTTAGGGCCAAATTTTTGGGGTTGCGAGAATTTAGGGCCATGATTTTAGGGCTGCGAAAATTTAGGGCCAGGGTTTTAGAGCCGAGATTTTAAGGCCGCAAGAATTTAGGGCTGAAATTTTGGGGTCACGAGAATTTAGGGCTGTCGAAATTGAGGCGAGAATTTAGGGCCGAAATTTTGGGGTTGCGGGAATTTAGGGTCGAGATTTTAGGGCCGAAATTTTGGGGTTGTGAGAATTTAGGGCCGAAATTGTAGAGAGGCCAAAAATGAAGAAAATTAAATTTTTATTTTTATTTTTAGGGTTTTTGTTATAAAATTGTAGACCTAATTCTAATCTTAATTCTACCATGAAAATGCAAAACTACACACGCAAATGCAAGTTTAACCGAGCAATAATATTTACAAAAATTCAAACTAGGGTTTGATGTAGAGAAAATGAACAAACTTAGGGTTTTAATGGATGTTACCCCAAACCCTAGCCTTAGATGAAGGTGACAAGTCACAAGTCTTCCTCTTGGAGGTAATTCTCCTTGCAACTAGGTTAGGGCTTCTTGAAACAACTTTTAGGGTTGGTTTCAAGAGTCTAAACTAGGGCAAAGTTGGAGCTCCAAGGCCAAATTTTGTAAAAACCTCCTTTTGGGAGCGTTTTTACTATGCAATGAGAATAGAAAAGCAGACAAAATCCCTATTAAAAGATAATGTAGCCCTAGGGCTACCATTCAATCATTCAAGATGCAAAATTTACCTATCATTCATCAAGCAAACCTTAAAAATGTAAAAGACTTACTTGAGCATGAGTTATTCCAACCATTCTAGCATCCACAAAGCATTAACAAGACAAAGAAAGCATCCAACTTCATCCAAGAGCAAGAAGAATCATCCCTTTAAGAGGTGCACATCACTTCATAAAGCCCTTCTAGGGTAAAAATGTAGCATAATGAATTTTATCCCATAAGTTGTGTGTAAGAATGAAGTGATGAGATTGTATTTATATGATCTCACACTCACTTTTTACAAAATATCCAAGCCTACATGCTTTAAAATGTCAATTTAAAATTAAAACATATCAACTTAAAATTATAACATAAAATAATCAAATATGTGGGTAACTTGGGGCATTTTCCCCAAAGTTTACCCAAAAATGCCTAAAATAGCTAAAAATGAGCAAATCACTCTGAACTGAAGGCTGGAGTGGGGAGGGGAGAGCATCATGCTCCATCTAATCCCAACAGTAGTGAAAATCCCTCAACGCCCCCCCCATATCAAGCAATGTAGGCCCGGTACAAGGATGATGTCATTGTGACTAGGAGTCCAAGGAGAGAGGGCGTTGCAGTGTAGAGGGACCAGGAGGGTGTGGATGGTGACCTGGAAGAGAGACATAAGTCTCAGCGCTGAGAGAAATGCCACAAGAATGATAAAACAGGTGGGGGGTCATGTGACCCAGTGACCCACCCCTGGGAGCCCCAGACACCAACCTCAGGGCTTCAAACCCTTTCATGAGGCAGTCAGCAATGCCACTAAGCCATAGTACTCCCAGGAGAGGAACAAAAGGACCTGGCCATAACCTCCACTCATAGAATGCTAGAAAGACACTCCTCCTGGATGGAAAAAAAATACCCTCTCTCCTTGGGGCACATCTGAAGGTGTGTTGGTACCGGTACCACGTAACACGCCCCTCCATAGAATGTACAAAAGGTCGACAGTGTTGTGTTGGGTTCTAGTTGATGGTTTATAATGTTGTTTTATTGTCCAATATGCTACATGTAGTACAAAGTGATATGAAGCTTATCTATGTTTGCCATTTCTTTAACACAGGCGGAGGGAAAGTGTTGATGTAGAAGATCTGTTCATTGCTCATATATCAGGGATGGACACTTTGGCACGAGGATTGAGAAATGCAGCTCAGCTGCTGCTGGTAAACTTATATTCTTTCCTAATGTATTTTTAGGATTTGAGTTTTTCTTATATAATAATCTTCATGATAACGTTTGCTTTCTTTGCTCCCCTTATATTCTTTCTATGCTTACTGTGCAGGATGGAACATTAACAGAGCTTGTTCGAAAGCGTTATGAATCCTTTGACTCAAAATTAGGAGCATCAATTGAGGTGACTACAACCCATTTCATATTTCTATTGGTCTTTGTAAGTGTTTTCTAAATCATGTCTACATCATTATGAGATACGTAGAACATATTAGCAAAACGCGGACTCGCATGTTATACCCAACTTGGTGCCAACCAGGCTGATTCAATTTGTCTCAGCTCCGGAAAAAGTTGCGAGTATAACTTGGATTCCTGAATAAACTCAGGAAGTTTTTCAGATCCTCACTTGGTAAAACTCAGCAAGTTTTTGAATGAAATTTTGTGAGTTGTTGGCAAGTCCGAGTCATGTTCTTACTCTCCAATATCTCCTAGTCATTTGCTGAGCCAAGTTTTTCATCATTCATGTAGAATGTAGTTTTCATGACTGTGGATCCTGATGCCTAAGTAAACTTTTAATCTGTTTTATTATGTCCTTTTACAGGAAGATAGTATCAGCTTTGAAGAACTTGAGAAGAAAGCCATAGAGTGGGGTGAACCTCCTCTCACATCAGGGAAGCAGGTGAGTTTTTATGGATATTTTATGAAGTGGCATTTGTGATTCTTTTGGGGACCAATGATTAGCTCCAAAAAAAATGTCTTGCAATATATTTATTACCCATTTCTTTCTTGCAGGAACTCGCAGAGATGATTTTCCAGTCATACTTGTGATTGGAGAGTATCATTTGGATGACTATTGGCATATGATACATCCATATTATTTAATAACGGACATGTTTAAAACCATCTCTATAGAAAATTGATGGAGAGTGCATAACTTAATACTTGACCACTCAAATTATTAGAAGTGAGCAAAAATAGTTTTGCACAAAGCTTAGGTAACATTGGTTTTGTTACTTATTGTTAAGTTTTAAATTGACTGGATTCCTATGATCAAGATTGAGGAGAAAATGAAGTATAAGGGCTTTAAGCTTGTTTAAGACCTGATTTTTTAAGAAAGACGGTATTGACTTTTGTCTCTATCAAAAGAGCAAACCAGTGAGAATGGAATCTTGGTGGATGGTGAGTGATTCATGTCTCAATTGGAAAATTGTTTTAACTTTTATTATGTGAGCAAACCAGTGAGAATGGAATCTTGGTGGGTGATTCATGTCTCAATTGGAAAATTGATTTAACTTTTATTATGTGATAGAGCTCTTGTGCCTTTCTATACAAAGTATTTTGCTTAATGAAAGCTTTACATGTAATTTGTTTGTTTTACAACTATGTGAAAATGGAATTTTTTTTTTATGTTTATAAATCTTCATACCATGTTAAAGTTAGAAATTTGTTATTTTGTCTTGGTGAAATGTAATGATTTTTATAAAGTCAATTTTGGTTGAGCTTTTTTTCCCCTGAGGAAGACCTTGTTGTGAAACCTTGGAGTACTTCTTCGCATTCTGCAGATGGTACTTCTTGGGCACTTTACCACATTTTGCGGATGATACCCAATGTAAACATGTCAATGCTAATTATGGTACCTAACCCGAAAGGGACATTGAGTGAGACATACAATAAAGTTGACTAGTGCGAGGAATTGACCCCAAGATCCTACTAAAATGACCATTCCCTAACACTCTAAAGCATCATCCTTCTCAAAAACAGGTAAAATTGGCCATTAATATTGCAATTGCTCTGCATTCGAGAAATAAATGTTTTGCCATTTCTTCTTCTCTTAGACATGAGGCACATCTGGAGGGCCCTTCAACCTTCCTGCTCAGATTTTCTGCAGTGAGCATTTTTCCAAGTGCAATGCTAATTATGGTACCTAACTCGATAGGGACATTGAGTGAAGCATACAGCAAAGACGACTAGTGCGAGGGTTTGACTCCAAGACCTGCATGAAGTTCAAAGCTTAAGCACTTATATTACCCAACCAAACTATCATTTCAGACATGATTTTTTGAGGAAGTGAGATTGGCTTGTATCTATTAAAAGAGATTGGATTCTGAGTCCCTTCATTAATAAATTCTCTAATCTGTTGAATTCTTTTGATAATTTCCTAGGGTCTTCCACATAAGTGGTTGGATTTCTCAAAGGATTACAAAGGCAAAATATATGGGATCTTCCACCATAGGTAGTTGGTTGGATTTCTCGAAGGACTACAAAGGCAAAATAGATGGATGTGGGACTCACTAAGGGCACTATATCAATTGAAATTGAGTTTCTTTTAAATATTATGTGTGAAACAAAGACAAACTTAGAATTGAGTATAGATCGAATTATATCTATCTTGAATCCTTTGATTAATTCATTTTTTAATTTATTAAATCCTTTCGACCATTTCCTAGAAATCTTCCACTAAAGGACTACAAAGGCAAAATATATGGATGTTAGAGTCTTCCATTAAAGGACTACAAAGGCAAAATATATGGATGCAGCTTTAATGAAGGAAATCACATTTTTTACCATTTCCTAAAGGCCTTCCACCATAGGTGGTTGAATTTCTCAAGGACTACAAAGGCGAAGTAAATGGATGTAGCAGTAACGAAGGGAATTATATTGATTACAGTCCAGTTTCTTTGAATATATTATGTAAAACAACGAGAAACTTAGGATTTACAAGCTAAACTTGTCCATGGGAAGATCATGGGGTGAGAAGATTATTATAACCTTTATGAGAAATTGCATGTATTAAAAAAAATATTATAATCTTTATGAGAAATAGCATGTATTAAAAAAAAAAGTACATGTCATCTCATTATTTATGGTGGTTTGGATATTTGTAAGGATTTGTACTTAACTTTTATGTTGATACAACTTTTTATCAATCAATTTTACTAGGGTTTGGAAGAACATAAAGGACAATTTGTTCTTAGAAAACCGTTATTTTGGTAACCGTTATTTTGGTGGAAGATTATTAATGGTGGTGTGGCAATATTTATTGATATTATGCCATTTCTAATTAGAGAGGTGTCTCAATTACAGATTGACTTTTAAAAGTTGATTGATATATTGTGATTTACGGGTAAGGTTTTCTTTTTCCAATGAATATAGTCTATTCATTTGTTTATAAAAGTACTTCTGAACAACGTGATAACTAGTTTTCCATGGATGGGTTTTAGAACTAGAGGATATAGTCTAATTGTCTTTACATGCCAATGAGCACGATATGAACTTGAATTGTACACATTTGAAAAAGGTTAAGGGCCAAAAAAATTTCAAATTTTTTTTGGGGGGGGGGGGAATTGTTTAACTAAACAATTACATCATCGAATTCTTTATAGGTTAGAACGGTGATATGGTGTGGTATGAAATATTTCCCTCCACACTATGTTTTACTTCGAGTATTATGGGTTTTAGTTGAATAGTGATATGGTGTGGTATGGGATATTTCCCTCCACACTATGTTCTACTTTGAATATTTTGGGTTTTAGTTGAACAACTTCCTTATCTAAGTGCTTTACTTTTGTGTGCAACACTTTGAAAATGTGGGTCATGGAGAAACTGTTGAATTGGTTTTGTTTTTCCATAGTTTTTTTCATGCTCTCTCAATGAAGAATGATTTATGAGTTCATTGAGCCATTTAGCCATCCTACTATTAGAGTCTCCATAGGGATCCAATTCTTGAAATCTATTATCCCATGCCAATGTATGTGGTGTGTTTGTTATGAGTAACTCTACTATGTTGTTGGTGGCCATGCCTAGACCCAATTTGAAGAAGAGTTTGTCTCGGTTTGGGAGGATACCATCCCTCGACACCACTTATACTAGGATTATCCTGAGAGGCTCCATCAAAATTTCCTTTATCTCTTGTGGGGTTTATGTTTTGGGTGCAAAAGAACTATAGGAGCCTTGGGTGGTTTCGAAGTAGTGCACTACACTTTGCTAGCTTTCAACCAATAAAATATCTTGTAGGGGCATGTGCTTTTGAAATATTCTTTCATTCTTGGCCAACTCGATGGACCACAATACTTCAATTGCTTGATTTGCATTGGTTGAGTGTGAAACCCATTGATGAAATGGAAAGAGAATCCGAGGAGGTTGCACATTCTTATTGGTGAATTGGCAATGAATAAAGAGATGGCTTATTGCTTCTTCACTCCTCACTATGTTGAGATTTCAACACGCTCAAAGTTATTAGACTTGGGGACCCTTTTCGTAAAAAAATTAAGTCAATCCTTTAGTCGAGTGTCGTTGTTCAAGTCTTTATTCATTTGGATTCAATTGATGATTGTATATTGTTGACTTTGATTAATATTTCTCGATGAATGTTTTTTTTTAATGTGTAATAAGGACAATTTGTTTCAATTTCATGATTAGATTTTTGTTGACCTCATACTTTTTTCTTTCTTGCACTTGTTACAATGCATGCATCTTAATTTTGAGATTGTGTACATTGGATTTTTGTAATATCCCTTTTTCAAATTTTATTAAAATGCCAATTTTTCAACTTTTTCCCCAATTTCGACCTTTGACTAGTTTAACTGTTTTGACCTCCAAATCATCCCAAATGCTCCCAAATCTTCTGTATGAGTGTATTAATGGTATTTAGACTTGAATATCAGGTTCAGGGATGTTTTATGGACCTCCAAATACTGCTGCAAACTTGATTTGTATTCTGATCAATATAGGTAATTTTGACTAGTAATTTGTGCATCAAATCCCCCCCGGGTAACACTGAAAATGGCCTTCCAAATGCCTCCAAACTCCCACAAATTTATGAACAGAGGTATATAATGTGTTAAGTATGTTATTGAGGTCTCATATGCACCATTAATTGATTTTTACTATTGTTATAACTCTCTCACATTCAACAGCAAAAACCCCCAATTCGACCCTTGGGGAAATGGCACTATTTCATCTCCCAATACAACTAAACTGAGTAAAAATGCTTCAAATGCTCAAGTACAGTACATGAAACTTGTATAAGACATCCATGGCATTATATTGATCACAAATATATCAGAGAATCATCCATCCATTCGAAATAATCAACATTATAGTGTCATACATCAATGCATTGGGGAAATGGACATTGTTTGCTCATTAATCAATAGTTTTGCATACAACCAGTGGGTATTTCGACCTGAGACTTTATGAATATGAATAACAGAGGATATGAAGCTATTACAATCATAAATATATAATGAGAAGCTCTCTCAAGAAGCACAAGTGCTCACCAAAAACGCCCTCCCTCAAGGAGCATGAATATGCCTTCAAAACTGGAAACGGTGGAGAGAAAGTGCTGCACTAAACCAAACCATGAAACTTCCTGTAGCTGATACCTGCAAATACAAACTCCATTAAAGCACCATGAAAGACCTGAGTGGCCTCTCCAAACACCAACTTGGATGGGAATCTTTCACCCTCGAAATTGGCTAAGGCAAGAAACTAGTCATCCACTAGCTCTCTCTTCACAAATGCAATTTTTCTCAAATCATCAAAAGCCATTCTCATACTTGATTTCTACATTTTATAACCAACATTAGCCTTCAAGGGGTCGAAATCCTCTCAATAGATTCAATAATTTTCCATTTAGGAAATATTCCTCATTTGCCACTTGTCTCCTAGTTCCAACCTTCCATCTTCTCCCAAATTCGAATTTGAGTCTCTTTGGATTCCTCCAACTCCATGAGCGCCTTCCTTGAGCCTATTTTTGGGGCTGACATGTCATAATGGTCAGGTGTAAGAAGTCAGGTCTGAATTTTGTCATAAATGTCATAGATGCTTCATTATTGTTGTCATAAAACTAGGGAATCTAGCCCAAGTGTCCACTAGTCTCCAATTTGACTCTTCCTCTCCCATGGAGGTTACTATTCCATCCCATTTCGACCTAAGATGCTCAATGCCATGTGTTATGACTTACCAACTCACCCAAGAGTGTTCACCTTCCCATGAATTCGAATTGGCAAGAGAGAGCTGCCATGTGTCATTGAAAAATCAAGCTAGTGTGGGTCCCACCACCTCCATATGTCTCCAAAACCACTTGCCACCTAGAATTTCTCTTGAATTTATTTATTCATCATATTTATTAAATACTTGAACCCTTCTAATGTCTAAATATCATTTATTAGCTTCCTTATTACCATTCCACATGTTCCCATCCAACCTAGGAAACTAGTAGGATTGATGGGATTGTCTTACTATGCACTTATTTGAATGGGGACATTACAGTCCTCCCCACCCAAGATTGCTTGTCCTCAAGCAATTTCAAATTTGGATGCTGCAAAATCTTCTCCTCTTCCCATGTGGCATCTTCATTTGGTAAGTCCTTCCATTGCACTAAATATTCTTTGATGATTCTACTCCTCAACCTTCTTTCCCGTGTCTTCAAAATCTTTTCCGGAACAAGTGTGAGCTGACCTTCATCATCCAAAGGAGGAAGTATTTCTGAAGTGATGATTTGCTGACCAAGAGCTTTCTTAAGACAAGAAACATGAAATACATTGTGGATTTTACTCCCTTCCGGAAGTTCTAGTTCATATACTACTTCTCCAACCTTCCGCACTACCTTGTATGGCCCATAGTACCTTGGTTTTAATTTTTCTGCTCCATTCTTTTTGAGAGATGTTTGTTTATAGGGCTGCAACCTTAAATACACTAAATCATTGACTTGAAAGGTTCTCTCTTCTCTATGTCTATCAGCATATTGTTTTTGCTGATTTTGAGCAACCTGCAAATTGTCTTTCAAGAGCTTTAAAATTTCTTGGCTCTCTTCCACCCAACCTTTAGCCTTTGGGGCTCTACTATCACCAAATATAATGTCAGCAAATGTAAGTGCATCATAACCATATAATGCTTTGAAAGGAGACATTCCTATTGACATATGATAAGTGGTGTTGTAGCAAAACTCACCCAAGTGTAGCCATTTTGCCCATGCTTTTTGCTGCCCTCCCACATAGTTTCTTAGGTATCCTTCTAACCATTGGTTTACCCTCTCTGTTTGTCCATCAGTTTGTGGATGATAGCTGGTACTTGGAGTCAATTGAGTGCCTACCAATCTAAAAATTTCTTTCCAAAAAGCACCCATGAATCTACTATCTCTATCACTGACAATACTCTTGGGAAGCCCATGCAATCTGAAGATTTCTTTGAAAAAAATATCAGCCACTTGTGCAGCACTAAAAGATGATGTAACAGCAAAAAAATGAGCAAATTTTGTCAACCTATCAACTACCACATAGATACAATCCTTACCCAAGGATTTAGGCAATCCGGTGATGAAATCCATGGAAATACTGTCCCATTTTTGCTCCGGAATGGGCAATGGTTGTAATAGGCCGGCTGGACATGTAAGTTCTGATTTGTTTTGTTGACATGCTTTACATTCATTCACATACTTCTGAACATCTTCCTTCAGCCCCTTCCAAAAAAATCTTTGCCTCAACTGTCTATAAGTTTTGAAGATCCCCGGATGGCCCGCTAGTGGGGAATCATGTGCTTCTTGCAAAATTCGGTACTTGAGCTTGGAGTTATGAACTAAATAAATTCTTCCCTTATAATATATCAGCCCATTCAAAATCCTATAATTATCATCCCCTTTGATTCCATCCAACACATCACAAGCAAATTTGTCTTTGGCATATTCAACTAGTAGCATGTTTTTCCAATCCTTGGCAATATCCATGAGAAAAAAAGAAGGCCTTCTTGACAAAGCATCTGCTACTATATTATTCTTTCCTTTGACATATTCAATATCAAAATCATAAGCTTGAATCTTGCTTAGCCACTTTTGTTGCCTTTCATTTAGATCTTTTTGGGTGAGAAAGTGTCTTAGACTATTGTGGTCAGTTTTCACCACAAACTTGCTGCCCACCAAGTATTGTCTGAATTTGGCCAATGCATGCATAATGGCCAGCATTTCTTTATCATAAATGGAGTAAAGTTTTTCATGAGGCTGCAACTTTCTGCTCTCAAAGGCTATGGGGTGTTGGCCTTGCTTTAGGACAGCCCCTATTCCTCCACCTGAAGCATCACATTCCACAACAAAAGGTTTAGTAAAATCAGGAAGTGCAAGTATGGGACAACTACTCATTACCTCTTTCATTTTTTGGAAGGCCTTTTCAGCCTCTTCATCCCACTTGAAAGCATCCTTCTTAGTCAAATCAGTGAGTGGAGAAGTCAACTTGGAGAATCCTTTCACAAATTTTCTGTAGTAGGTGCATATGCCAATAAAGCCTCTCAATTCGGTAATATTTTTTGGTGATGGCCATTCCAAGATAGCCCTGATTTTTTCCATGTGTACCTTCACTCCTTCTTGCCCAATAATGTGCCCAAGATACAGTAGTTCTTTCATTCCAAATTCACATTTTGATAATTTAGCAAATAAGGACTCTTCTTGCAAGATTTTCAACACAATCTCTAACTGCTGCAAATGCTCTTCCCATGTTTTACTGTAAATGAGAATATCATCAAAGAAAACCAAAACAAACCTTCTTAGTTGCTTGCAAAATATCCTATTCATACATGCTTGAAAGGTGGCTGGAGCATTTGTTAACCCAAAAGGCATGACAAGAAATTCAAAGTGGCCAAAATGACATCGAAAAGCGGTCTTTTGCACATCTTCATCTTTCATTCGAATTTGGTGATACCCTGATCTAAGGTCAATTTTTGAGAAGTATTTGGCCCCATGCAGCTCATCCATGAGCTCATCAATCCTAGGAATAGGATACCTATTCTTTATAGTCTTTTTGTTCAAGGCTCTAAAATCTATGCACATTCTCAATGTTCCATCTTTTTTCTTCACTAGCACAACTGAAGAAGCATAAGGGCTAGAGCTTGGTCTAATGAGTCCCAACTCTAGGAGTTCTTGGATAGCTTTTTCAATCTCATCTCAAACCTTTTAGGATGTCTATAAGGTGGTATCTGAATGGGTGAAGTACCCTCCTCCAAAACAATACTGTGCTCAACCCCCCTATCCGGTGGCCTACCATGTGGAAGGTCTCTAAAAACCTTTTCATATTTTTGCAAGAGTCTCTCTATCTCCTTTGGGTGTTTGACAATATTTATAGTTGGCTTGGGAGATGTAATATGACATTCAGCAGCCCATTCTATATCCCCATGCCTCAATATAGATCTCATGCTATTGCAAGTCACTACTTGATTTGGATAAGTGTGTTGCCCTCTCACAACTCTTTGTACTCCTTTTGAATCTTGGAATTTCATTTCGGGAATTTGATAATTTACTGTATGCTCTCCTATTGAATACAACCATTGCACTCCCAAAACCACATTAGTATCAGCAACATCAACCACATAAAAACTATCAACAAAAGTATAGTTACCTACGGTGACTTGCAGCTTTGGAACCCATGTTTTGCATTGCATTGTGTTGTGACCGGGAATGACAACTGTGAAGCCATCAAATGGTTCAATAGGTATCTTTCTTTTCTCTACCATATCTGCATCAATGAAGTTATGAGTGGCTCCTCCATCTACCAAAAATGAAGTTCTTTGTCCTTGTACCACACCTTTGCAGCGGATAGTATGATAGCGAGGTACTGCTGAAAGCACTGCCATTCTTGCTTTGTCCGGTGAAGGCTGATTTTCTTCTTGTCTTTCCTCTTCTACTGCTGTCTCATATGCCTCTTCTTGATCTGAAATATGTCCATCTTCATCCATGCCCCCATCATACCCCTCATTATCAGAAAATACTTCTATGTATTGAGCCTTTCCTTTGGTACATTTGTGCCCCGGTGTCCATGGTTGGAAGCATGTGAAGCATAGTTTCTTTTTTCTAAGTTCATCCCTGTTTAGTCCCTCTTTTTTATTCCTCTCAAATGACTCTCTTTGCCAAGGTTTCTTATCATATCCATCCCTTTGCCAAGGTTTCTTTTCAAATTTATAGCTAGGCTTAGGAGGAAATCTCGTTCTAGGAAGCACATTCTGGAGATCCCTAGTCAAGCTCATTGCATCTTTTAATGTAGTTGGCTTGTGGGCTTTGACCAAACCTCTTAAGGGTTCAGCCAAACCTTCAGTGAACAGCAATACTAATCTTCCCATAGATACATCAGCCACCTTGACTGATAATTTTTGAAAGTCCAACATATATTCAGTAGGGGACCCAGTTTGCTTCAATTGAGCTAGTTCTTTGAAAGGCAATTCTGGATCTTTTTGTTCAAATCTTTCTAGTACCCTGTCAACAAATTCTCCATATGTTTTAACCTGATTATGACCCAAGGTTTTCAGCCCATGAAACCACCATTCATTGGCATCTCCTTCCAAATGCAAAATGGCCATTTTTAATGCATCCTCTTCCAACATACGATTCAGCTGAAAATATACATCCAATTTTTGCACCCAAGTGTTAGCAGAATTTTGAGAAGAACCATCAAAAGTAGGAAGTGACATTTTTCCAATAGCACTATTTAATTCTTTGTTTTGGAATGGACTCCTATTGTCTCCCTTCCTATTAATCTTTTGCATAGCATCAATGTAGTCACTGAGTGGTACACCTCTTTTACACTCTTCATTCAAATCATTCCAATCATTTACTAGTTTCTTGTAATCCAATGCAAGATTGGGCTCTTCTTTGGGTGTGAGAAATTTAGGTGCAGTATGCCTTTGTGTGCTTTGAAATTCATCAGGTCTATTATGAGGTCCTGTACTTGAGAAAATATGCTCATTCCCTTTCATCTTTTCCCCTGAGTGTGAACCGCTATTATCTCCTATTATCCCTTTGCTTTGAAGCTGGCTAATCAACAATTCAAATCCTTGCAACAATTTATCACCTATCCTATCCATGTTTGCTGAAAGTTTAGAGAAACATGGATCTAAGGTTGCAATAAGTTCCTCCTTATGTTTTAATTTGTCATCCTCCTCTCTACCCATGGTTTCAGCAAAAGACTCCTCTTCTTCTACTACCTCTTCTTCAACAAAAACCTCTTCAACTACTGGTTCAAAGGGTGGTGGATTATTCTTTTGACTTCTTGTTAGGACCATCAGGTGCCAAGAACATGCTCTGATACCACTTGTAATATCCCTTTTTCAAATTTTATTAAAATGCCAATTTTTCAACTTTTTCCCCAATTTCGACCTTTGACTAGTTTAACTGTTTTGACCTCCAAATCATCCCAAATGCTCCCAAATCTTCTGTATGAGTGTATTAATGGTATTTAGACTTGAATATCAGGTTCAGGGATGTTTTATGGACCTCCAAATACTGCTGCAAACTTGATTTGTATTCTGATCAATATAGGTAATTTTGACTAGTAATTTGTGCATCAAATCCCCCCCGGGTAACACTGAAAATGGCCTTCCAAATGCCTCCAAACTCCCACAAATTTATGAACAGAGGTATATAATGTGTTAAGTATGTTATTTAGGTCTCATATGCACCATTAATTGATTTTTACTACTGTTATAACTCTCTCACATTCAACAGCAAAAACCCCCAATTCGACCCTTGGGGAAATGGCACTATTTCATCTCCCAATACAACTAAACTGAGTAAAAATGCTTCAAATGCTCAAGTACAGTACATGAAACTTGTATAAGACATCCATGGCATTATATTTATCACAAATATATCAGAGAATCATCCATCCATTCGAAATAATCAACATTATAGTGTCATACATCAATGCATTGGGGAAATGGACATTGTTTGCTCATTAATCAATAGTTTTGCATACAACCAGTGGGTATTTCGACCTGAGACTTTATGAATATGAATAACAGAGGATATGAAGCTATTACAATCATAAATATATAATGAGAAGCTCTCTCAAGAAGCACAAGTGCTCACCAAAAACGCCCTCCCTCAAGGAGCATGAATATGCCTTCAAAACTGGAAACGGTGGAGAGAAAGTGCTGCACTAAACCAAACCATGAAACTTCCTGTAGCTGATACCTGCAAATACAAACTCCATTAAAGCACCATGAAAGACCTGAGTGGCCTCTCCAAACACCAACTTGGATGGGAATCTTTCACCCTCGAAATTGGCTAAGGCAAGAAACTAGTCATCCACTAGCTCTCTCTTCACAAATGCAATTTTTCTCAAATCATCAAAAGCCATTCTCATACTTGATTTCTACATTTTATAACCAACATTAGCCTTCAAGGGGTCGAAATCCTCTCAATAGATTCAATAATTTTCCATTTAGGAAATATTCCTCATTTGCCACTTGTCTCCTAGTTCCAACCTTCCATCTTCTCCCAAATTCGAATTTGAGTCTCTTTGGATTCCTCCAACTCCATGAGCGCCTTCCTTGAGCCTATTTTTGGGGCTGACATGTCATAATGGTCAGGTGTAAGAAGTCAGGTCTGAATTTTGTCATAAATGTCATAGATGCTTCATTATTGTTGTCATAAAACTAGGGAATCTAGCCCAAGTGTCCACTAGTCTCCAATTTGACTCTTCCTCTCCCATGGAGGTTACTATTCCATCCCATTTCGACCTAAGATGCTCAATGCCATGTGTTATGACTTACCAACTCACCCAAGAGTGTTCACCTTCCCATGAATTCGAATTGGCAAGAGAGAGCTGCCATGTGTCATTGAAAAATCAAGTTAGTGTGGGTCCCACCACCTCCATATGTCTCCAAAACCACTTGCCACCTAGAATTTCTCTTGAATTTATTTATTCATCATATTTATTAAATACTTGAACCCTTCTAATGTCTAAATATCATTTATTAGCTTCCTTATTACCATCCCACATGTTCCCATCCAACCTAGGAAACTAGTAGGCTTGATGGGATTGTCTTACTATGCACTTATTTGAATGGGGACATTACAATTTTACTAGCTTTGACTCATGTAAGAGCATGCACAACATTATCTAATATTATTGACAATGTATTGCATCTTTGGCTAACTCAAACTATGTCTTAGGAAGAATTGGCAAGTTCACCACATGTTTGGTATTAGGTGTCTCGATATCAATTGGCCATTTTCACAGATTAAAATTTCTCAAATGGTGAGAAATCAATGTTGATTTTTGAGCAGCATCGAGAGCCATTCTCTGGGAGAACGGAGGCACCTAGTTAGTTACTAGGAATATCATTCAATCCGGGACTGAGGCAGTTGGTCAGTTACCAAGTTGTTAACATTGGTCAACTTGATTCAACCTGGGACTGAGGCACTTGGTCAGTTACCAAGTTGTTGACATTAGTCAACTTGATTCAACCTGGGGCTGAGGCACTTGGTCAGTTATCGGGAACATGATGTAGTCTGGCACTGAGGCACTTGGTCAGTTACCAAGCTATTGACTTTGGTCAACTAGATTCAGCCCGAGGATGAGGCACCTGGTCGGTTACCAGGTCATCACTAGAAGCCCTATACTAGGTCTAGGCAAGTGATGTACTCATCTCTTTGGTCATTGGGCTATGGGACCTCCTTAAAGGATTGGCCACCCCTTGTTGGAATAACTAGCCTGGGACCTTGGTGTTAGTGGGGAGAACAAGACACCCAAAGAATATCTTCCTTATATATGATGATGTACTTGAGTTGGCACGTGTAGACCATGGAGACCAAGAGAAGGGGCTAAGAATTTGTTAAAGGGTGACTTACCCAAGGAGGGTGGGTTAAAAGGCCACAATGAACCTAAAAGGGCCCCAACTAAGGTATTAAAGTGTTAAAATCCCACAATGAAATTAGAAGGGACTTAACTAATGAATTATGTATTATTTGTTGAGCTCCTTGACTTGTGGAAGTCACCCAATGATGGAATATAAATGAGAAACCCTCTCAAGTGAAAAACATATCAATCACAATTCGACCATTGCTCATCTCTGTCCAAGAATTCGTTGGGGTATTTACAGCCGCTGTTCATCTTCTTCATCTCATATTTTTTAAGGGTTTGGATAAGCTAGCAGGTTCTCATGGTTCTCTTCTACAAGGATGTCTTCTCTTCTTGTGGTTGCCAAAGGTATGTCTCAATCCCAACAATTCATTAACATGGTTGGCTTCTCTTCCAAGAGGTCGCCAAGGGTTTGTAGCAGGGTTGTCTTCTCTTTCGGGAGGTTGTTGAGGGTTTCAGAGGGGCTGCCAAGGGTCCGCCACAACCCTAGAAGGGTTGCCGTGACAGTTGAAGCTCTAAACAGGGCTACCGTGAGGTTGCTGAGGTCTGTTAGATGCCTAAACAGGGCTGTCGAGGTCAGCTAAAGCCCTAGAAAGTGTTGTCGTGACAGCTGAATCCCTAAACAGGGCTGTCGAGGTTTGCTAGATCCCTAAACAAGGTTTCTGTGGATTGTTCTAGTCCTAGTAGGGATGTCGTGGATTTGTTGATGCCCTAACAGGGCTCCCATAACACTGATTAGGCCCTAGAGGGATGCCACTGTTTGTTTGAAGGTTGACATCACCAATTTTATCAAGGATCAAGGATGCCATTGTTTTGTTAAGGGTTGATGTCATCATATTAGGGTTGTCATCATCTACAACATGCCTAAACATTGGACAGTGGGCTGCATTCAGACTTCAGTGGGTTCATCTTTGTTTCTCTTGGTATGTGATAAGCCCTAGAGGCTTCTTTGTAAAAGTCTTCTCCCTAAATCTGCTCATGTAAAATTTAGTCATCTCATATTAAGGAAGATATTCTTTGTTGGGGTTTTATTCCTGAAAAGGTTTCCCCAGGGTAAAATTTTGTGTTCTTGTGGTTGGCTATTTCTTCTTTACTGTTGGTTATCTATTGATGGTTTACAAACTCAGTTTAATATGCTAAAAGTGAAAAAGACTGTTACTGCTATCAAATCAGATCTACATTATAAAAATTTAACATGGTATCACAACAGAGGATGTGAATAGCACAGTTTTTTAGTAGGTTACTATTGCCTACGTGATCTTGGTACACATCTGAGAAGGTTAAGAACATTTTAGGCTTGTTTTAGCTGACTTTTCTAATGGCTTCAATTTCCTTCAGACCAGAAGATAGACTTGAAGGGACCTCCAACTTCAACTCTTGGAAAGATGGGATCTTGGCTACCCTAGAAGAAAATGATTTTGATTACTTAGTCATCAATGTTGTTGAGGAACCTGCAACAAATGCAGGTAGATCAACATTCAAGAGGAAGCAAGCCAAGGCAAGAAGAATCATCTATGATTTAATCAAGGACAATTTGATGCATCTCATAACCCCATTGAAGATTGCCAAATAATGCTTTGATACCTTGACAAATCTATATGAAAGAAAATCTCCTAGTTAGAAGAGGGTCCTGAATAACAAGCTTCGTACTTTGAAGATGGAAAATGATGAAGGAGTGGCTTCGTTCTTCATAAAGATCTCTCTGGTAAGGAATAAACTCTTGGCTATTGGTGTTATAGTAGATGACGATGGTCTTGTTCAAACTGCAATTGATGGTATTCCAAGTTCATGGGAGACATTCCTATCTATTGTAAATGGTCGTGAAGTCCAGCCAGATTTTGAAAGATTATGGCACAATTTCTTACAAGAGGAAGGAATGATGCAAAGCAGAAATGGTGGCTCTAGGAAGGGAATATTTCCCTTGCTTCTAAGACAAAGAAAGGGAAGAAGTTCTTTCATCAAAAGAAAAAATGTAAAAAGTCTTAAGGCAAGTACATTAATTTATCAAAAATAGAATGTTTCAATTGTCACAAGATGGGTCATTATGACAGAGATTGTAAAAGGCCAAAGACAAAGTTCAAAGGAAAATTTCATGCATCTGCTACAGAAGAAGAAAAGCAATAGGTCTTCCAAGGATCAAGAACCACGAAGAGAGTACTATTTGGTTTCACCTCTCTCAGGATCCATCACCAATAGTGCTAAGTCCTAGTTGGTGGACAATGGAGCTTCCAAACATATGACAGGGTTTTGAGGAGCTCTTACAAACTTCAGAAATAAAAAATTTACTGCTCAGGTGGAACTTGGAGATGATACCACCTATGAAATTGAACGAATCGGTTCAACATCTTTTCAGCTTGACTCAGGGACTACCTTGCATATCGAAGAGATATTATATGTTCTTGGGTTAAAGAAGAATCTCCTCTCAATTGCAAGTTTAGAAGATATGGGTTACACAGTAATTTTCATGGATAGAAAGGCCCTCTTGTGGTCAAAGAATGAAGAGATGAGTTCATCCATGGTGATTGGAGTTCGAGAGGGAGGCATCTACAAGTCATCCAGGCATTCCATTCAGTCATTGGTCCATGATACAATCAATCCCTATGAGTTATGGCATTAAAGGTTTTGACACCTTTATTACAAGGCTCTTCCTAGTCTACAGAAGAAGGTAACAGATAAGCTTGAGTTTTCTTCCGAGCATGATAGTGTTTGTAAAGGTTGTGCTCTTGGAAAGAATGCCAAGAAATATTTTCCTAACAGTAGTAGTAGATCTAAAAGGATCTTGGACTTAATTCATTCAGATATATGTGGACCTATGACTGCACCTTCTATGAGTGGTTGTTTATATTATGTACTTATTATAGATGATTGCTCTCACAAATCTTGGATCTACTTACTAAAGACTAAGAATGAAACCTTTGATAAGTTCAAAGAGTTCAAGGAACTGATTGAAAACCCTACAGGAAGGCACATCCAAAACTTGAGGTCAGATAATGGGGGTGATTTTGAATCTCATCTTTTTTATGATCCTGGCCAAGGTGTAGGAATCAAGAGGGAGATAGTTGTGCCTTACAACCCTCAACAAAATGAGGTTGCAAAAAAAAAAGAACAGGACAATATGCAAAGCTGCCAAAGCCATGTTATGTGATCAGGATCTTCCTCTATCTCTATGGGTTGAAGCTGCCAGTATTGTTGTATACATTCAGAACAGAAGCCCTCATGTTATTTTGGGGGAAAAGACTCCAAAGGAAGTATTTACATGTAAGAAACTAGCAATTGATCACATGAGGATTTTTGGCACTCCAGTCTATATCCATGTGCCAAAAGAAAAGAAAAAAAATTGGAGGCTTTCGGAAAGAAAAGTACGTTTGTTGGTTACAGTGAAAGCTCAAAAGCTTATTGTATCTATGTTCCTGGTTAGAGATACATTGAAGTCAATAGAGATGTGATATTTCATGAGGAAGTTGCTTTCCCTCGTTCTAGAGAGCTTCCAAATGATTCAAAAACTTCTCCTTCAGAAATTCAAGATTCTCCTCATTCAGATGATCAAAGGCACTATGTTCTCAAAAATTAGTTGGGCCACATCATCAATGCAAAGCCTTCCACCTATGAAGAGGCAGCTAGACAACGGGTATGAAAATATGCAATGACAGAAGAATACAACTCCATCATGAAAACATGATGTATGGGAAGTGGTCCCAAGACCAAAAGGGAAGTCTGTAGTGACTTCTAAATGGATTTAGAAAATCAAACATGTTGTTGATGGAAGTATTGAAAAATATAAAGCAAGGTTTGTGGCTCTTGGTTTCTCTCAAAAGGAAGGTATAGATTATGATGAAACCTTTGCTCCAATTGTCATATACAACTCCATTAGAATGATTATATCGCTCGCTATAGTTCTAGGATGGAAACTTCACCAAATGGATGTGAAGACAACTTTTCTCAATGGAAAAGTTGAAGAAGAAGTCTACCTAGAGAAACTTGAAGGTTTTGTGATCCATGGAAAGGAATCCCATGTCTGTAAGCTGAAGAAATCCTTGTATGGGATTAAACAGGCTCCAAGGGTATGGTATGCAAGAATTGGCAGTTACCTTCACAGCTTGGGTTTCTCCAAGAATGTTGTTGACTCCAACCTGTATTTCAAGGTTGTCCAAAACCATCCCTTGATCTTGGTCTTATATGTTGATGACTTGTTCCTTACTAGAGAGGAACAATTGATAACTCAGTGTAAGAGCGAGATCACTTCATAATTTGAGATGAAGGATCTAGGTCTTATGCACTATTTTCTTGGTCTAAAGGTCTAGAAAAATCCATATGAGATCTTCCTTTCACAAGGGAAGGATGTAGTTGATATATTACAAAGATTTGAGATGCAAGACTGCAAGTCCATGAGCACACCTATGGTGTCAAATCTGAAGAAGCTACATGAGTCAACTTCTTGTTCAAAGCCAGTGGATCCTACCTTGTACCGTCAACTTATTGGGTCATTGATGTACTTAGTACATACTAGACCAGATATATAATATGCAGTGACTGCACTGAGTCGGTTCATGTCTGATCCTAAGCACATACATTGGGTAGCTGCGAAACATGTGCTTAGATACCTGTAGGGCACTATTGCTTATAGGCTCAAATACACTTCTAATAGTGGAGTGATGTTACTTGGTTATGTTGACTCTGATTGGGCAGGCAATGCAGTGGATTGGAAAAGCACATCTGGGTATTGCTTCAGTATGGGATTAGCCATGATCTCCTGGTCCAACAGGAAGCATGGTTCTATATCCTAAAGCACAACAAAAGTTGAAAACATAGCAGCTAGTGATGTCTGTCGAGAAGTGGTGTGGCTTAGGAAGCTACTTGTTGATTTGTTTAGTGAAAATCTTGATCCAACCATTATCCATTGTGATAACTAGAGTTACATGAAGCTTGCAGAGAATCAAGTGTTTCATGGCAGATCGAAATACATTAAGATGAAGTATCACTTCATCAGAGATATGGTCTAGAGAGGTGCCATGATACTTCAATACTTTCGTATAGATGAGTAGATTTTCGATGTGTTGACCAAGCCTCTATCCTTGATGAAGTTTGTGTACTTCCGAGACAAGCTTGGTATTGTAGAGACCTCTCTCGCTAAGAGGGAGTGTTGATTTTTAGCAGCATTGAGAGCCATTCTCTAGGAGAATGGAGGCAACTGGTCAGTTACCAGGAATATCATTCAGTCTGGGACTGAGGCACTTGGTTAGTTACCAAGTTGTTGATTTTGGTCAACTTGATTAAGCCTGGGACTAAGGCACTTGGTCAGTTACCAAGTTATTGACATTGGTTAACTTGATTCAACCTGGGGCTGAAGCACCTGGTCAGCTACCAGGAACATGATGCAGTCTGGGACTAAGGCACTTGGTCAGTTACCAAGTCACTAAAAACCCTAGACTGGGTCTAGGAAAGTGATGTACTACACTCCTTGGTCATTGGGCTATGGGACCTCCTCAAGGGACTACCCACCCCTTGTTGGAATAACTAGCATGGAGCCTTGGTGTTAGTGGGGAGAACAAGACACCCAAAGAATATCTTCCTTATATATGATGATGTACTTGAGTTGGCATGTGTGGACCATAGAGACCAAGAGAAGGGGATAATAATTTGTTAAAAGGTGACTTACCCAAGGAGGGTGGGTTAAAAGCCCACAATGAACCTAAAAGGGCCCCAACTAAGGTATTAAAGTGTTAAAAGACCACAATGAAATTAGAAGGGACTTAACTAATGAATTTTATATTATTTGTTGAGCTCCTTGACTTATGGAAGTCACCCAATGATGGAATCTAAATGAGGAACCCTCTCAAGTGAAAAACATATCAATCACAATTCAACCATCACTCATCTATGTCTAAGAATTCCTTGGGGTATTTTCAGCTGTTGTTCATCTTCTTCATCTCAATTTTTTTAAGGGTTTGGATAAGCTAGCAAGCTCTCATAGTTCTCTTCTAAATGGTTGTCTTCTCTTCTTATGGTTGCCAAAGGTCTATCTCAATCCCAACAGTTCATCAACAAGGTTGTCTTCTCTTCTAGGAGGTCGCCAAGGGTTTGTAGCAGGGTTGTATTCTCTTCCAAGAGGCTATCAAGGGTTTAAAAGGGGCTACCAAAGGTCTTCCACATCCCTAGAAGGGTTGTCGTGACAATTGAAGCCCTAAATAGGGCTACCATGAGGTTGCGAAGGTTTGTTAGATCCCTAAACAGGGCTACCGAGGTCTGCTAAAGCCCTATAAAGGATTGTTGTGATGGATGAAGCCCTAAATAGGGCTGCCGAGGTTTGCTAGAGCCCTAAACAGAGCTACCATGGATTGTACTAGCCCTAGTAGGGCTATTGCGGAGCTGTTGATGTCCTAGCAGGGCTCCCATAACATTGATCAGGCCCTAGAGGGTTGCCACCATTTGTTTGAAGGTTGACATCACCTGTTTTATCAAGGATCAAGGCTGCCATTGTTTTGTTAAGGATGATGTCATCAAATTAGGGTTGTCATCATCTACAATAGGCCTAAATATTGGACAGTGGGTTGCATTCAAACTTCAGTGGGTTCATCTTTGTTTCTCTTGGTATGTAATAAGCCCTAGAGGCTTCTTTGTAAAAGTATGCTCTCTAAATCTACTCATGTAAAATTTAGTCATCTCATATTAAGGAAGATATTCTTTGCTAGGGTTTTATTCCTGAATAGGTTTCCCTAGGGTAAATTTTTGTGTTCTTGTGGTTGTATATTTCTTCTTTATTGTTGGTTATCTACTGTTGGTTTACAAACTCAGTTTAATATGCTAAAACTCTACTAAAAGTTAAAAAGACTGTTACTGCTATCAAATTAGATCTACATTATAAAAATTTAACAATCAAGATAATGTTAGTTATGGAAGACAATACAACAAAGATGTAAGATGAGCTAACATAATTCAATTTTGACAAAACAATTATTTAAACGAGGCTCAAACTTTCATTAAAAAAATCTTTTTTGGATTTTTCTTGTCTGACCAAAAGTGACAATTTAGTCTTAGAGATAACCTATGTGTAAGTTTTTTGGTGATTACAAACTCAACGCAACTCTTAGAATTCAATTGAGACATATATAACTATGAAAACCAATAGTTTGACTCCCTTGTTAATGAAGCACATCATACTTTAATTATGAATACCTTGAAGGTTACTTGAAATTGAGCTTGAAACCACTCATAGGAAACTTCTTCATGTTTTCTTCACACGACAAAAGGCGTTTTTTAATCAAAATTTGTATGAAAAAGTTATAGTAATCTGAAATTAACTAACCCTTAAGGTACATGCACAAACTAAACTAGATATAAGATTTCTAATCATTTCAAAGCAAAATTTAAGTGAGATATATTAAAAAATATTCACTTGGAAATTTGATTTCGCAAATATCATGAAGCCAATGCCTCCCATCAAACTTAAGACTTATATTCTCCATACTTTTAAAAGTTTTATGGGGGTGAAAAGTTAAGTTTTACCTCCAATCATTAACTTTCATAGCATTCTTGACACAGTTTCATAGCATCTTGGTACAATTTGACATTAATTGTGATGAAGCATTAATGCATTTGCAGGGCATAGTTTTTACTTTTTGTGGGGTCAAGTTTTACTTTCACTCAATAACCTTCATAGCATTCTTGGTATAGTTTGACATTAATTGCGATGAAGCATGAATGCATTTGCAGGGCATAGTTTTTACTTTTGGGGTGGTAAGTTTCACTGTCACTCCGATGAAAGTGTAGCTTCAATTGTGATAAATTGAACAAACCTTCCCGTGGGGTGCCTTCGATGGTGCTTCACAAAATGCTTCTTGTTGCAGTGGTACCGGGGCTGTTATTTATTTCTCTGCCTCTCATTCGATCCACTTGTGGATGAACTGTGGCATGGGCACCAACACAAAGAGTGAACTTATTGCTCTGTGGCTACTTCTGCTTATCTCATCGGTGCGGAGTATTCCTCTTCTTTTGGTCCCGGGGGATTCAAGGGTTATCATTTCTTGGGCCCGCTCGAAATATGCTTTCAAGATCATCCAACTGGATTATTGGTTGCGGGATACGTGACGATTGATATATTTCTTTGGACATATTTCATTTGAACATGTGTTTAGAGAGCACAATCAACTAGTTGATCTTTTATCTAAACGGGCTCTATCGGCTCCTGAGGGCACCATTTTCGGTGAGGAGTGGCGGGACAATCTGTTATTGGACCGGTTTTCCTTACCTTTTTTCTGAGTCAGCTGTTTTTTCTCCATCTGGTTATGGAGCAGCCCATCTCTCTGTGCAGGTCTTTGATCTTTGTGGAGGAGGTTCTTGCTTTTGTTTTTATTTGGTTATGATGTCTGCTGGGATCCTGCACCGGTGTTTGTGATTGTTTATCGCGGTGATATGATGCTTGGACACATCTCTTATGTTTTTGTATTGGCTACATGTTTTGGGTGATGGACCTTATGTTTCTTTTGGAGGGATTGGCCCGGTATAATTTGGCCAATCCTTTGGTTTTCGTTTATGTACTACTGTTGGTTTTTCTCACTATGCAATGGGTTACTGTCTCTTTGGGGGGATTGGCCTGGTGTAATTTGGCCAATCCCGTGTTTTTCTTCTTTGTGCCTCTGTTGGCATTTCTCTCTATGTGCTGGGCCTGCTGGCCGGTTGGTGGACTATTACACTTTGAGCTTGTGCTTGTATATCTTTCTTTACTATTACCAATATTAATAGTAAGGACTTTTTCTTGTGAAAAAAAAAAATTGAACAAACTCTGATGAAAGTGCAATTTCAATTTCGATGAAAAGTGAAGTTTCAACTGAGGGAAATGTAAAGTTTTAACCCAATAATTAAACATTAGAGAAGTTTCAATTCATGAAAAATTGAAGTTTTTAACTACAAAAAAAATTGCTACAGTGAAAGTGGAGTTTTACCTTCTATTAATCATTAATACTAGCAAAATCACTTAACTGTAGTTGATGAACATCGATGGACCACAAGTTAGGTGCCATGAATAAGTTATCTATTACTTGTTCTTGCCTTCTTCTAGTTAAACGGGTTGTCTTCCATGAACTACTCAGTATCCATGCATCAACTAAGAGTTATCCATGCATAAGCTACTTGTTATCCATGCATCAACTACTATTTATTTTATATATATATATATTTTTAATATAATTGTTTATTTTGAATTTGGAACGACAATTGGACAATAAACTTGTCTCATACTTGTGCAATCTAGGAAAAGCATATTTGATATTCTTTTTATTTTATTTTTTTATAATTGTTTATTTGGAATTTGAAACAAATACCATAAAATCAATTGGACAATACACTTGTTTCATACTTGTACAATCTAGGAAAAGCATAGATGCTAGTCCACCCCAAATTCTAAGATATATACATTTATGGGTGTAAAAATCTGAGGACGTGAAAGTGGAACTTCAACATTGGAATTTTAGGGGAAATCTTATATAGGTTTTTTTTGTGAAGTGTAAACTTAGTTTTGGGTGGAATTTTACGGTTAATCTTGTCTAGTTTTTTGTGAAGTGTAAATTAGTTTTTGTTGCTATTTAAAATTCAAAACTTTAAATCTTGCAAGCATTAGATCTTAAACGGTAGAGGCAAAATAATATTCATGGGGTCACGGCAGTGACCACAAATTTACATGATGAAAAGTTCACGTTGTGTTTCCATATAAACTTTATTAAGTATGGAGGAAAAAAATAGCGATAATCTCACATTGATTATGATTTATAATTTGAGTTATTTTTCAATCATATTTAAAATATTATAATTGGTGGAATGGATATATCTATAAAATTATTGAAGAAATAAGATTACATATTTGAAATATTTAAAATATTATAATTGGTGGAATGGATCACCTATTTGGGCAAGTTTTATCAAAGTTTACAATCTATTGGCAAAAGACTTATCTTGGAAGGTAGGGAATGGCAAAAATGTATTGGTAGGGATTGACCCAATTGTGGGAATGGATGAAGAATATGCTATATTCGATGAAATCATTAAAACTCTTCATCGTTTTGATTATGCTACACTCAACAAAATTAAGAGAGTTAATCATAGGAATCATCAAACATATTGGATCACGGCAATGGAATTGAGCTTTGAGGATAATGAGGCTATTGAATGGTCTCGGTACATTAGCAAACTTAACTCTGTTGGATGCAGACTGTCCTTGGAAAATGACAGCCTAATATGGACAAATAATAAAGCTACAGGTATGGTAACAACAAATTTAGCCTACAAGGCAATTATCAGCCACCGAGGCATATATCCTGCAAACTGGTGGTACAAAATTATTTGGAAGTGGAAAATACTTGTGAAGGTTCAGTGTTTTATGTGGCATGCATTACAAGGCAGTCTGAAAACTTGGGGAAATCTTGTTAAAAGAGGTTGGGTTGGCCCAAGTTTCTGTTACTTAAGCAAGAATAGTCATGAATCTACTCAACATATTCTAGTGGAATGTGTGTTCACCAGAACTCTGTCGTATAATATCATTGCACATCTTAAACTAGATCAACAATGGGAATTGGATAGCTTTGAGGTAGGTGTTTATAAGTGGCATAGGAGGTGCAGGAATATTCCATATCTACATGCTTTGATTTCATGGCATATTTGGTGGGCTAGAAACAAAGCTTTATTTGAAGGAAAAACTCCCAGTTTATTTTATTCATATAACATAATTCTAGCTTTATTAAAGGATTACAGCTATAATACTAGTCAGGAGGGCACAAGACAACTTGGCATTTTCAACATTCCTCATCATAGGCCGGTTTCCTTCTTTGATGGTTCATGTGCTGTAGGGGGAGTGTTATTTCTCAATAAAGAACATTATTTCACTCTTATGATGAACTGTGGAAAATGAACCAACACCAAAGCTGAATTAATTGGTCTTTGGTGTGTGATGTCAGTTGCTGCTACTATGGGATTGCATGTGTTGACTGTATTTGGTGGCTCCAGGGTGACAATAAAATGGGCTCAAAAAGAATATAAATTAAATGTCCTTCCATTGCATCAATGGTGTAGCAGAACACAAGAAAAAAATACAACTTTTCAATGACATAACTTTTGAACATATCTTTCGTCAACGCAATCAGACAGTTGATGCACTGTCCAAGGAAACACATGGAAGAGCAGAGGGGATTTCCAGATGGGAGGAATTCCAGGAGAATCAATGCATTGAAAGGGGCTTGGTCAATTTGTATGAACACTAGCAGTTTTGTTTATGGAAGCTACCTCTCATAATTTGTTGTTTTGATGTAGATCTTTTTTGAGTAGTTGAATATTGAAGATCATATGTATTTTTGTGAACATAAGTCTCGATATGACTTATGAATATTTGTACTATTTGATTCATAATATGAAGACCAGTAGTACGGTTTTTTTCGCTGAAATAAAATATATATCTGTAAAATTATTGAAAAAATAAGATTACATATTTGAAATATTGGAGATGTTTATAGCATTAAAGGCTGAGACTTTGGGTTTGGTTGGGGATTTAGCACAAGAATGGGGCAGGTATATTGAGGGTATTAATCAAGCATGTATTAGACTTGAAGATACAAAAGATAAGTTGGTTTGGATCTTGAATAAAAAGAATGGACATGTTAGTGCAAACGTTGTTTATGATGTCATTTCTAGTTTATTGAGTTCTTCATTGGGTAGGTGGTGGTCTATGAAAATATGGAAATGGAACATGCCTTTAAAACTAAAATGTTTCCTATTACTCATCTTGGAAAATAACATACTCACTTGGGACAACTTAGTTAGGAGAGGTTTGATAGGTCCAAATATTTGCCCACTCTGTCTGCTCGATGGTGAATATGTTGAACACCTATTTGTAAAATGTTCATACTGTATGGATGTTTAGAGATTGGTTACAGGTTCTTTGCACATTTCAAATGTTTGGTGGGAATCTTCTATGGTGGAAAATCTGGAAAACCAGGTAAATAATAAACCCAAACATAAAGAACTGCCTATATTTATATTATGTGGCATCTGGCACTCTAGAAATTTTGTCGTTTTTTAAAATAGGAAGCATGATATCTCTATATTATGCTCCAAAATTGTGGGTCTTTACAATGATTACTTTAAAGAATTTAAACTTAAATCCTATAGAATTGTAAATGCTCGTACTCTTTTTTTTACTAGAACGGGTAGAGATTTATATTAATAAAAAGGAGGAAAATTCCTCAACATACAGAGATACATAGCATCAAAACAAGGCAGCTTGCTTGAAAGTACAAAAAAAGTTGATCTAGCTTAGCAAAATTCAAGCTTCCTGATATGAAATCTAGCCTCTAATTTTATAGTCCTAGGATTATATTTCCTTAGAAACTGTCCTAACAAAATTACAAAAATGAAATTCATTATGCCATACTAAAAATGAAACCATGGAACCTGGTCCTCTAACTTGATATGTGGAGGAGAAGCTGATGATTCTTCATCCTCCTCTTTCTCCTTTAACTTCTTCTCGATCTTAGCAAATTCTTCTTCCAAGGAATCCACTTTGGCCTTCAATTCCTCAACTTTGTCCTGCTACTGATCAATTTTGTCTACAAGTAGGTCCAATTGGAACTGAAAGTTCCTTTTCTACCCCATTCTCTGTTGTTCTCCCTCCTCTTGCCACTCCTCCCAGTGTCTTTCCCTACTGTTCCCATCGCGCTCCACCCAATTGACCCACTGGCTCAGCCTTCACACACTCCAACTCAGCTTTTGAACACCACACTCCGCGCAGCAAAAGAACTCTCGCTCCTTCTCCTCTCTGTCCATTTTCGCCTCTTAGAAACCAACACACACTCTGATTTTTTCCTTGTAGAGAGAAATCCAGAGCACAGACTGAATGCATTCAACACAAATATTTCCAAGTTTCCCCACATTAAAAAATGGCTCTAGCTCATTCCATGTACCATAATTACTATTTATGGTCATCCTTTCCATCGAATTTCTAGTAAACAAGATCTTGTACTAGCAAACAATTCCCTATGAGCGGTGACGCAAGCCATGAACAAAATGCGAGTGGGATCGGATGGAGAATTTACTAAGGGATTGCAGTTCAAGATTCCCAATACCAAAAATTATTGTCCCATACCAGAGCGAAACCATATTTCGGATGCAGAATACATCGTGATGGGAATGATATAATGGAGGAGAAAGCCGCTAGCCAAACCTTGGAAACATACATGAATCCTACGTGTTGTATCCAAAGCTTCATGATGTCGGTAGGTGGGATGGGGCAAATTCTGCATTTATCCCAGTTTGTGGAGAATTTGAGAGGGGTGATAACTCCCCATCTATCCCAAGGATTGATAAACTTAGGGAATTTCCACATATTGATACTCACCATTTTGAGAATGAAAGCTTCCTTCAGTTTTGGTTGTTGCTTGAATGGCCAAGGAGTTAGCTTGAGTATTTTGGTTGCGGAGTAGATGGAAGAATTTCATTGAACGGATTGCCTCCAAATTCCCCTAGATTCTTAGTTGAATTCTTGCTAAAGTTGTGTTACGGAGAGGAGAGCGATATTTAGTAGCACGAATAGTTGTACGGGAGTCACCAAGTATTAGAACTTCATATATAATCGTCTTCCAAATCACCTTTGTTCCCAGGCATAGCGTTAACATCTATGCTCGATTATTTGATTCTAATCCAAGACTCTAAGAGAATGTTTTGATGGAAAAATCACCCTTTCCGCACTTGCCGCCCTGAAACGCTCGTACTTTTCAATATGATACTATTGTCGTATTTTTTGATGGTGTTTCCCAATTGGGGCAATGTGGGGGGTACCCAAAGTCATCATATATTTGTCTTCTAGTGGCTCAAGTATCGAGGTTCTCTCATTGCTGCATTTCACTGACAAGAACCCTTATAGGAAATTTTTCTAATATCACTTTCAGGCATATATATCAGGAAATGTACTCAGTGCTAGATGATCTTTCTAAGAAAGGAATAGGTCTTTCTATTGGCACTCTTTAATATGAGGAGCATTGGAACAACTCCATATGTTCCCATGGCTCAATTGATATGTTCTGAGGCATTTTTTGCATTTCTGGATGACTGTTCTTTCCTCTAGTTGCATAGATATGCATTTCTTTTTCGGTAAACTTGACAAGATAGAGTTTACGTTTCATCTTGTTCAAGATGAGATAGGATTATTCATTTTACTTATCCTTGATATATGGATACGTGCACATTCTGATATGATGATTGTTCAGATTATAATTTTGATCATTAATAGTTGATTTCTTTTGAAGGAAGAATCCATGTAATAGCTTTTGCTTTCTTTGATTAGAAAGAATAACAAGAAGTAGGTTTTTTTTTGCATGAAAAAAAAGATTACATATTCAAAGACTGTTATCACCATCTATAGGACAAAGGATTTATGTTCCCGTTGTGATGATCAATAAATCCAATCCCACATGTGTGAAGAGAATGAAATTTAAAAGATTTTTATTGCTAAATAATTACATGCCTTATTAGATAATGACATTGAGGAACTTGAATTTGATCTTTCTTAATGGCTCAAATCAAATAATTGTATTTTTTTATCAAGTTAGGATTTTTTTTTGAAATGGAATGCATGTCATGGGAAACCTTTTAAGCTTTTCCCCTCATTTTAAGGATGGTACTCTGTGACCTTTTGTTTGCAATTCACAACGATCAACTATTTGAACTAAACCATCAGACTTATCAAGTTAGGATTTTGCATTAACTAACAAGTTCAATGCTTCAAAAGTAAATAACTAATGATTTTCATATATGTAATGGTTTAATTAGAGTTGATGACTAACTTTGTTTGTATCACCAAGGAGCATATGTTCATTAAGGTAATTTCATCATGTCATTGTAGTGGTGAGTAACTCTTAATTGTTTCTCCAAGTTCTATTATTATTATTATTATTATCATTATTTTAAATGAAACAATATAAAAATAATAAGTGTCTATTATGAAAAGGATAGTAAGAGATGAAACTACAAAAGTGAAGATAACATGAAATGATCAAGGTGATTGAAGATTGTGATGGAGAACTAACCCATGGTATCAAATGTAAAACCACCAACGTGGACACAATATAGCTAAAAACACACACTTATATTTAAAAATCTCACTTGGGTGAATATAATTATGGTCACTATATGATACTTAATTGGTTTTGAAGGTATCCCTAATTATTTTAAAAAGAGTTCATTCAAAAGAGAAAAATATGTAAAAGTATATATGTAAAAAATACTTAAAATGGGGGGCATCTTCTTGACTAAAACCCTAAATTGCCACATGGAAAAAAATCAAGAAAAGGTAGTTATGAACAAAATTGCTATAAATGTAATGAAACAAAAAAAGACATGGCTTCCTCCCCTTTAGAGATGAAAGTTGTTCCCCTCGAAGAAAAGACCATTGTTGTCTCTTATTGGCTCTTACTTCTGATGTAATTAATCTTTTATTTCTTAATGAGAGAAACCATATATTGGCCAAGACTGCTGCTAGAAATTTCTATTGTGCTATGGAGGTAGCATAGAGTATTCTTGTTAATATTTGGTACTCTAGAAGGTTATTGGAATGGTATCTTTTTACTGTAGATTACTCTCACAACTTGGTATTTATTTCCATTTTCCTTTTTTTTAAGTATTTTGGTTGGTTGGAGTATGGAATGATTATTACTTTCAATTACGCTTGTAGGCTATCCTCAATTTTTTATTTCTAATTTGGGGTTTATGTAAGAATACTTTTGTGAATTATTTCTAGAATAGTCTTTTATGTTTGCCTGAATCAGTTTAATGCTCTTCTTGTTCTAGTTAGTGAAGATTAGTTCAATACAATGTTGTAGCTTTCAACTTCAGTCGTAGATTATTCTGAACAGGTTGTTAGCGATTTTGAGGTTATGTAATATTTAGTTAACCAAATTAGTTCCTTGTTATTGATTACACTTATTTTTGTTGGTGTTGTGTCTTTAATTTAATTAGTCTAAAGAATTCTACATTCGCATACTAGTTTAAATCCATTTCAATCTTCGCATTAGAAAATCCCTAAACAGTTGACTAGGTTGCAATTGATAAAACTCCAAAACTAGTAATGGTTGTTGGGATAGAATCCAAATGGGTTTTCCTACACCAAACAACAGAGAATCTAATTGGGTCTCTCCTCCGAGAATAACCCCTGTTGTTGATGTTGGGACTTTTTCCTTGTCGATAGGATTGGCGCTAAAAGGACGGTCAACTTCTGACACGGTGCCCCTGAGCAAAGTTGAGCTCATTTTTTTTTCTACCTTTATCTTTATGGATTTTCCTCAAAATCCTTTCATGGGAGTCCAACACAACACTTATATTGCAAGGGCCTTTGCATAAACTCCTAAGAAACACAGTTTATTTTTTGCCAAAGTTTGATGTTGACGGAAACATTACAACAATTGGAAAGGTTAGAAATATGAGTCTGTATTCCGTCTACTCAATATTGTTCATGAAGATTTGGTGTGCATGTTTTTTCATTTTACTTTGGAAGGTGTGGTTTTAGAATGGTATAATTTTGTCCATCAGTACAGTTGTAAATTGGTCTCACATTAAAAGTTTCTTTCTAAATTGCTATGAAGAAGATTATAATATGGTTGAGATGTGTCAAAAACTTGATTAAATGCAAGTGGAAGCTAGAGAATCTATTTGTGAATTTAACACACATTTTTAATGAGCTTGCTACCATCTCCATGATAACCATAAGCCTTCAAGTGAAGTAGTTTACCACTAGTATGTGTGCGCCCTTCCCAAAACCACGACTACGTTTATTTTTCAGAAGGTAATAACATATTTAAATGAAGCCCGGTAAGAAGCACGAAATCTTGAGAAAGACTTGAAAATGTACAATTTTGTGTTGGTATTCTTTGATTATATATTGATGTACAACATACCGTGGGAATGCCACCTAGAGCATGTCAATCATGCCTTTCAATTATTGAGGGACCACAAGTTATTTGTGAAGAATTTCAAATGTATTTTGGGGATTTGTGAGCTTGAATACATGGGTCACATTGTGAGTCGGGAAGGAATACAAGTGGACCCAAAGAAATTGGCGGCTACAAAAGACATGTTATGCCCCAAGACCATAAATTGCTTGCATGGGTTCTTAGGAGTTATGGGATACTACTAAAAGTTTGTGAAAATTTATGGCAAAATTGCAACTCCCTTAACTTCCTTGCTAAAAAGGAATGCTTTTGTTTGGAGAAAAGTAGTTAAGCAGGCCTTCTCAACCTTAAAGGATTCTATGTGCATCACTCTAGTATTAGAAATGCTTGATTTCCAGAAGGATTTTGTTATAGAATGTGATGCCTTTGGAAGGAATCTTCAAGTAATATTGATGCAAGAAGGAAACCCTTTGGTATTCACTAGTAAGCAATGATGTGTTTGAAATTGGTATAGATATACATATGAAAAATAGATGATGGTAATCCTTGATGCAGTTGAGATATAACACATATTAGTGCATAGTAATGCACTATCGATCGCAAGTTTGTTTTGGGATCAAGGAATTGTGTCAGCCATAAAATTCATAATCTTTAGAGTCTAAATTCAAGTTGTTTATTTGGTTAAGGCTTTGGTTAGATCATATGTCAAGTTTGGTCCTAAAGCTCACTTAGGGTTGTGTTATAGTCTTTGGTCTCATATTAGCCATATTGTTGTCCATCCTTTCGAACATTAGTCCATGCCATGTGAGTCACATGTCTTTAAAGTCAATTTAAAGGTTCACTAAGAATAATGATGACAAGAGTTACTTCACGCTGCAAAAGTTGGAGTTTTTGTAGCGCATGTCTTATTTTGTCATACTTTGTTAAACCTAAAGTTCATGTCATGATGGTTCATCTAAGGTTGATTTTAAAGGTCCATCAGTCAGTTTAAAAAGATAATGATGATTAAGATTCAAGTCATACTAGCGCTACAAAATTTCCTCAAAATTCATAGCATTGGTCTTTTCATCATTATGTTTCCTTAAACCTGAGTTTTATGTCATCATTAACCTTATAAGGATCAATTTGAGGTTGTGGAGTCAGTCTTGAAATGTAATCATGATAAAGGGATCAAGTCAAGTTAGTGATGCAAAACTTTCTAAAAATTCGCAACAGATGTCTTGTCAAGTTAAGTCAGCTTTCAAAATTTTCTAAACTCCAACATTGGTCATGATTGTATATCTGAATCAAAAAAATTTCTTTAAAAAGTCATGGGATCCAAACACTTTATGCCAAAGCATCTAATCATCAGTTGAAATTCCCTGTGAAATCCGTACTGTTGTAATTCTCGTTCTGGGTTATTCTGCTAGGATTGCCTATGATCTTTTGGAAAAGACCTGTGTTAGAAGCAATTGGAAAGAAGATAGGTAGATTTATTGCGCTGGAGGATAACTGGGAATTGAAGGTAGTCCGACGATGCGCTAAAATCCTGGTTGAAATGGACCTTCGAGATGGATTGTATGAAGAGATTAAATTGGAACTGAATTTTAGCATTTGGTGCCAAAGGTTACACTATTGGAAAATTTCCTTCAGGTGCTTCGGATGCAGACACGTTGGACATGATATTCACGAGTTCCCTTATCCTAATTCTCAAGTGCAACATTGAAAGAAGGTCTGGGTTAAAAATTCGACGTCTGTTTCAAAAGCCATGGACAAAGCAGAGAATGAAATCAAAGGTGACGAACAACAAGATCCAGAGGAGAAGGTTCATGAAACTATGCCATGTAAGATGATAGGAAATACATCACCTTCACCTAATGGTAAGATTACTAATTCCAATGTTGTCCCTTATGTTAAAGATAATTTTCTTTTTGTACCACTTAGTGGGAAGCCTATACTCTCTCGAGAAATCACTCCACAAAAGTTGACAGTGTTAGAAACAGAATACTCCAATAACCTTTCTCCAAGACTAGGGTCAAAAGACAATGACACTATTCCTTCTTTCATTAAGACCTATAATACAAGAGCTAGGTTGGATTCTCTTCAAAGAAATGAAGGGCTAACAGCTGGAGGCTTAGGCCTAGACCCTATGCCAAAATTTATTCTAGGAAGGAAGTCTCAGATAACAAAATTTAAGAACTAAGCGGTGTTGGATATAAGAGTTGGGAAGTAAGAAACCATCAATAGGGCCCTTAGAGCAGGGAAATCCCTCTCAAGGGGAACCTAATGCTTTTCCTTTCCTACAATATAAGGGGGTTAGGAGGCACCCAAAAAATAAATGCCTTCAAGAGGATGATATGTACTACATAACCATCTGTCATCCTCTTACAAGAAACTATGGCTCAAGGTTTAAAAGCTTAGAAAATTCTAAGACCCCTGTTGAAAGAATGGTATTTTTCCTCTCTAGATGCAGAAGGTCACTCAGGAGGGTTAGTTTCGGCTTGGAGTCCAGAATTGAAGGAAATTTCCTCAAGTAAGTTTGATTTTGTGCTGAAAATGGGTCTTGAAGATAGCTCAACATGTGAAACCTTTGCAGTGTTGAATGTGTACAAGCCCTTTCACAACAGAAGAATTTTTTGGGAAAATTTTGCTTCAAGCGGGCTATGGGAAGATCGTAATATGATTATTAGAGGGGATTTGAATCTCACAGTCCCAGAAAGAGAGGTCTAGAGGAAGTTGGCTCGAACAGAATCCCTTATCATTTTTTTTTCTTTCTTTGATTGAGATGAAAGGTCTTGTGCATGTCCATCCAATTAAACTTGATCCTACTTGGAGGAATAGGAGAAGCGGGGAAAACGCAATTTCAAAGAGATTGGATAGGTTCTTGGTTTCTGAAAACCTTATTACAAGTCCCTTGTCTATAGCCTCATGGGTAGAAGATGGAAGTCTTTTAGATCATAGACCTATAATGTTGGCCATATAATTACATGAACAGAAGCAGTCTCCTCCATTCAAGTTCAACCCGGTATGGCTAAAAGAGGAGGAGTACAAGAAGTTGGTTGAGGAGACATGCTTTCTGCTGAGGTCTGAGTCTCAGGAATCGTTTATGAAACAGTTGGTGGATAATCTTATTAGGGTTAGAAAGGATACAAAGGAATGGGCAAAAACCTTTCAAGCGAGACAACATATACAGTTAAAAGAGGTAGAAGAAGGTATTAAAGAGATCTATAGAGGAAACCTTGTAGGTTTTTTTTTTTTTTTTTTTTTTTTTTTTTTTTGAAGAAGAAGAAGAGTTACTACAACTAAAATCCATAGAAGTTCGGAGATCTAACCTTCTGGATAATGATGAACAATTTTGGAGGCTCAAGAGCATAGCAATTTGGATAGCAGAAGGCAACAATAACACCAAATTTTTTCACAGGTTTGCTGCTCACTGAAGGAGTATAAACACTATTGCTGAGATCTAGAACGAACAAGAGCAGAAAGTTCGATTTTTTAAAGAAAAAGCAGATGAAAGGATCTCTTTTTTCAAAGGACTTTTCAGTGAATCGCAAGATTTCCCTATTCAAGAGATTCTGCAAGTCCTTAAGATTTTTCCAAGATTAGTTACCAGAGAGATGAATGAAACCCTAAATGAGGAAATAACAGAAGAAGAATTAAACAGCATTATACACTCCTTTCAGAAAGGGAAGAGCCTAGGACCATATGGTTTCACGGTTCAATTTTTTTTGGGATTTTATGAGCTCCTGAAGGATGATCTTCTGAAGACAGTTCGGGAGTCTCAACTCTCAAGTAAATTCTTAGGGGATTTGAATTCCACCTTCTTAGCCCTTATACCTAAAAAAAAAAATCCCTTGGACTTTGGAGACTTTCATCCAATTTCTTGCTGCAATGCGGTATACAAATGAATTGCAAAAATCGTTGAGCATATGCTAAAACCGGTACTAAGTCGGATCATCTCTGAAGAACAGAATGGATTCCTTTTTAATAAAAAAATACACAATTTAGTGTCTCTGGCTCAAGACGCAATATTCAATTAATAGGAACAATTTGAGTGCTTTCGCCCTGAAATTGGATTTGTCTAAAGCTTATGATAGAGTGAATTGGACCTTTCTTCGTCTTCTTCTTTTTCAATTTGGTTTTTTTGTGGATTTGGTGAACTAGATTATGGGATGCATCAATTCAGCTTCCTTTGCAGTGTTAATCAACGGGGCTCCTACTCCATTCTTTAGGTCATCTAGGGGATAAAGACAAGGGTGTCCTCTTTCCCCCTTTTTATTCCTTTTAGTGGTTGAAGCTCTGAGTAAACTTGTCAAGCAGGCCAAATGAGAAGGATCTTTTAAGGGGGTCTTTATCTCCGAGACAGTGGATTTGACTCACATTCTTTTTGTGGATGACGTATTGTTAATGGGGGAAGGATATGCAGATAATTTGAGAACTATCTCTTAGATCTTACAGCTCTACAAAAAGGCTACATGCATGGTGATAAATGTGGATAAATCTAATTTAGCCTTCAACAAGTTTTCAGAGGAATTGCAACACGGGTTAGATGTTGTTTATCCTCTCATCCCTTTTAAAGAAGGTTTCAAATACTTGGGATTTTAGCTTAATCCCAATGCTTACTCTTTCAGGGATTGGATTTGGTTATACAAAAAGATTGAATCTTGCATCTCCTGCTGGACAAATAGATTCCTCTCAAGAGGTGGAATATTGGTACTTCTCAAGTCCGTCCTACAAAGCATTCTGGTATACTGCGCTTCCATTTTTTATATCTCCAAAGGGATTCTGACAAAGATTCGCAAGAAGTGCTTCTCCCTTTTGCTAACTGCAAGCAAGAAGAAGGAAGGTATTCCTCTAGTAAAGTGGACTAGTGTGGCTAACCTAAAGGAGTTGGGCAGTTGGGGAATAAAAAACCTTGTTTTATTTTGTCTATCACTAGCAGCAAAATCCCTCTAGATATTGGTTCAAAATGCAAATTCCCTATGGGGGAGAGTAGTGATCTCCAAATATTATCCAAATTCTTCTATATTTGATTGGTCCTGAAGCAGAGAAAAAATCCATAAAGGAGGATCAATTGGATGGAAGTCTTTAGTTCTCTCCTTTCCACTAATTGGACAATGGATGGCATGGAAAGTTGGTAATGGTCGGAATGTACGTATTGGAGAGGATCCTTGGGTGGGAGATAGAGCGGCTTATTCCCCGTCTCCATACACAATATCTAGGATCAAGAATCATAATATCTTACGTTTAGCTGATGCGAGGAGCAAGTCATCGCTGGATTTGGGAAGTGATATTTGGAAATCCGCTCAGGAGCTAGGTCTGGTAGGAGATGCAACAAGGGAATGGATAGGATTAATAAACAACTTGAAACTTGAAGTTGAATTTCATCACTTTGGATGAAAATGAACCATACAAATTAGTTTGGACAAGGGATGGTAATAATTGAGAATACACAACCAAGCTGGGATATGAGGTTTCTACCACTAATAGTTTTTTCTGGAGAAAAGGAGTGGTGGTGGCCTGTTGTTTGGAAATCCTGTGGACCCCTGAAGGCAAAGTTACTTCTATGGCCAGCCTTAAGTAGAAAATTGCTAACATGGGAAAACCTGTTAAAAATACGTTGGAATGGCCCTAGTCGATGTGCATTATGTCTTTCAAATTGCAAAACTCTTAGTCATATTTTTGTTTCATGCTCCTATGCAGTGGTTGTTTGGAAGGAGACCTCCAAAGAATTGAACAGTACGGAATTCGAGGTAGAGGATACACTTGTATAATGTTTCTAGAAGTGGTGGTTGAACCCAACGGTATGCAATCTCAATGCTTTTCCTTCCCGGTTGACATATGGTCTCTGGTGGTCACTGAACTCAACAATCTTTCAAGAAAGAAGGATTCTTATTGAAGTAACCTCTGCGATGGTTGTGCAATGGAACAAAGAGTACAAGATGAGGGAAAAGCAGAGTAAGCCTCAATTTTTATAAGTCTATCCAAACATAGACAAGCGGATCTTGTGGGCATACTTTTATCGAGCCAGTTAGGGAGAACCGCATCTTGGAGGTTTTGGAGCCATTCTTTACATTACTGATGAAGTGAAGATCCGGTATGGACCAGGCCATTGTTCCAACAACAAGGAGTAATTAACTGCTCTTTGGGTTGTTCTCAACTTTGCAATGGCCTGGTCATAGAATGGTCATAGAATGGTCCAGCAATAGGTTACAAATCAGATCTCCCCATTTAGAGCACTTACTGGAAAAATGGTCATAGAATGGGCCAGCAATAGGTTACAAATCAGATCTCCCCATTTAGAGCACTTACTGGAAAACATCAAAAACCATATTAGGATGTTCTAAACCATATTAGAGACTCAAAAATGGTTATAGAATGGGCCAGCAATAGGTTACAAATCAGATCTCCCCATTTAGAGCACTTACTGGAAAACATCAGAAACCATATTAGGATGTTCTAAACCATTTCCTTCACACATGTGTATCAAGAATTGAACGAAGAAGCAGATGTAGTCTCAAAGAGTGCGTTGTTTCTCATACCAGGAATGTTGGTTGAAGAAGTTTGATGGGGAGGTGCCCCCGTTACAACATACAGTAATTTTGAAGCTTCCAAAATACAATGTTGGCTCAGTTTTTTAGGCTAAGAAGAACAAAGGGAGGTAGCTCCCATGCAGTAGAAGCAAAGGCAATTCCAGTTTTGGCTCTTTTGGATTGTTAGCAGTGTAGGAAATTTTTGTAATGTATGTAAATTCAGAATGTAAAAATGGTCTTCTCTTTGAATGAGAAGAATTATACAGAGACATATGTAAACACAGCTCTAGGGGCAATGATGTAAGTCCTTATGGACAGTCAATGTTATTCACTATGAATATTTTTTTTTCCAAGGGAAAAAAAATATAACGGTGATTTAAAATACTTGAATCACTCTTCAAAATGGAGATTTTAACTTCCATTAAAACCCCTAGGAGTTCAATAATTATTGATTATTAGCATTCTTATTAATTAATGATAAAAATAATAATACTATTAATCAGACTTCCCATAGGTTAACAACTCGTGATAACAATTTGCTTATGCTATAAAGCATAAGCTCATCTCGACTATTAATAATAATTATGTACGGATAACAATAATATTTAAGCACTCACATTATTAATCTTTTAATCTCATTTTAGGCTTATGTTAGAGGTTCGCTTAAGTTCATATGCTAATAATACTCCATTTCTTTCCTTGGGTGTATGATGCATAATGCTCAAAGGTTAAAAGTAAGACTCACATCCATAACTACTTGACTTGGGCTAATAAGTAAGCGTTCTAAACTCACCTTTTTCCTGTACCCAAAGGTACATTGATGACACCCAGTCATCATTAGGATTCTAAAGGATTATCAAGCCTTCAACTCCCTCCCTAGTGGATATTGTTCCCCCTCTTTTCAGTTGCGTTGCACATTCAACCTCTAGATCTATTTTTATTATTCATCACTGCATTTTACATTGTACACATAACATCGCCATGATTTTAGCTAGAGCATGGCTTCATTACAAAATCACAATGATGTCTAATGCTACAATGTCCATTGGTGAGGCCTTCGCTTTTTGCTCCTCGCCATGAACTAATACATACACATGTTTACATCATATAGATTACAACAACAGGGGTACAAGAGCAATGGATATTACATCCATCCCGAAGGAAACAATCTAGATGTCGATCTTCAGTACTAATTGGGTACGGTGCAACACCTAGCCATTCGGTTCTAGTCTTGCCACTTACCTTCCTAAAAGGAGAGACCCACCCGTAAAGCGGTTTTAACTGTGTTCGACAGTACAAGAGGATTTTAGCTCCCCAAATAGACAACCACTATGTTTTAGATGTATAGTGACTAATGAGAATTATATGGATTCCTATCCTCAAAGTCCTAACCTAACTACAATGTTATTTTGATCCTCAAATGAGGTTTAATGAGTTAGAATATGTTTGATATTATAGGCTCCACTTGGCGGTGTGAACCAAGCGATAGTTTAATATAGGGTGTGAGGGTGTGTGCACGAGAGGTTTGTACAACCAACAACTAAGAAATATAAATGCTTGAACTCGATAAATGATTTCAATACCAAGCTAACTCTTCTTGAAATAAATTCATTTAAACATAAAAAGGTTATGATCAATCAATTTACTTTTCAAAGAATGCCTGAAAAGAAAGATAACTAAACAGTTTAAAATTGCAAAGATTAGAAAAATGTCGTAATCCAGCAAATCGAACATGCTTTAAACAACAAAACTGATTAATTACCTAATAAGATCGATTTCTCAAAACACTTATTGAAACATAAAAATGTACCTATAAGCAAATCTAAACAGGACTTTAATGAAGGCAAATACTCAGATCTTGAGGGAACTTTTCATCGTCGAATAGTTTGACGAGAAACACAGAAAGGGCCGATACAACAAGCCAAAAGGACTATAAACAAACTTGGGCTGAAAAATCGATGATGTATGATCAAAACAGAGGGGAAAAGGGATTAAAAACTATTGGAAAAGGAGGTCTTAAGAGAAGGTCACTCTTTTCAAAGGGAAATGAGTGACCCAGGTCGCCTAAAAGATTAAAAAAGACACAACTCAATTCAAAAAATATTTTTTGAAATAGGTCGTAGCTATCGAAGAGAATGGTGTGACTCAAGTCACACAGATCGACCAAACAAGTGTGACCCTGGGTAGAAATCTCCAAAAAAAGTAAAAAATACCTCGGCTTGGGAAATATGAGGGAGTTCTAGGTCAGGGATCCTATTAGCAGCTTCAAATAACAACAAATAGATGGATAAACAACTAAATAAAGTAATAAAAATAGCTCAAGTAAGGGTCGGAAAGGTTGGACAGACACAGCCGGAGAAGGAATAGATCCTCCCAAGTATGGGCACCAAAAACTGTAATGTGTGTTTGGACACACACCCGTTCCAAAAGAAACCCACTAAGGGTTGTGTAGACCTTATGAGAGTTTCAAAAGGGAAAACAAAAATAAACAAAACAGAAAGAGAAACCTAATTAACAATGGGCAGAATTAACAGAACAAGTGCGGAAATAATTTTAAACTAACAACTATTTATGCATTCTTCATCAAACAACCTACATGTGGCAACAAAATGTAAGGAATAAAGAATGTTTTATTTGTATTAAATGAGAGTACAAACGAGTAAGGTCACTTCGTAATCGCAGTGGAAGGGGCCCCTATAGCTATTGAAAGGAGGGTCTGTTGGTCTCCTAACAATCCTGCAATCCTCCGGCCACATGTCACAACTGGGATCTCTGATGGCTAAAGCAGGAGCAAGAAGAGGCTGGCTCCGAGTTTGAATGAAATCTGGGCAGAGTGGCAGCTTGAGCAAATGAGTGGAGAATTGTGTGTGATGATGGACCTTGAGGGTTCTTTTATAGGAAAAGTAAATGGCTTTGGGGATAAGGATTAGGGATGGATTTTTATGTCCTAAATCCTCTCCTTGATTTGAGCCATGTCAGGATCTGTTCCCAACTTTCCTCTTTTTCATTGGGAGAAAAGTAAAAACAACCAAAAATCATGTTGGGGTGATGTCGCTATTTTTTTTAGAATTTGTGCGACTTGGGGTGCTTATTTCGAAGTGTTTTGAGCGACTTAGGTTGCCCATATCTTAGGAATATGAGTGACCTACTTCTAGGATGGCCCCTTCTGGTGCTTGAATTTGGTTATTTGCCTCTTATGATGTTTTCTCAAGGTCGAATAGGTGTAAATGAGGTGTAAATGAGATGGAATGTTGACGTGTGTGGATGACTATGATGATGATAAGGTAGGTGGAAAATTTCTGATGTTAATAAGGAGGAGCAAGTTGGAGACATCATGTAAGGGATGTGCTAGCATCGGTACGACCTTCTATGTTGATTGATGTAGCTAGTCCTACACCCATCAATCATCATCATATATTAGATGCAGGGACCATGGCCTTCTGCTACTAGTGCTAGCGGCAGGCATGGAAAAGGGCCCATGACCTTTTCCTGTAAAATGAGGAGAAGATATTGATATTAGATAGCTAGTTGCTAGTACTGTGAATTTTTTCATTGTACATCTAACTCAAATACATTTATATATGTGATGTCATTTTGTATTGGTTATCCACTTTTGATTCCTTGATTGAACGACTATTAGGTTTCAATATTTAGTATCGAATTTGATGTATCGTTTTTTACTTGGAATCCACTACATGATATATATCAGCGCTTTCTATATATTTATGTTCCAATTTGTTTACATGATGTTGTTGTTGCTTTATATGTTTACAATTTTGAAAAAAAAGGAATATATTTTGTATTTTTTAAATTTTGTTGCGGTTTGCCAATTTTTTCACGGATGTTGCCGAAAAGATGTTTTTTGAACCCTCGCCACAGATGCCAAAATTATCTTCATTGATTAAAACTACAATTGAGACTCAAATTCCACAGAAGTATAACATTCCTATAGCTTGTATTGATTCAGCAACAATTTGTAACTAGCAAATATCATTTTTGTAAGTTTAATTTTTTCTTGGTAGTTGCAATAGTTTTTTGTGAGTGTAAAATAAAATTAAGTTGAATTGTATCAAGTGCATTCTCGGTAGAATCAAAACCCTCCATTTTATGAGATTGAATCTTACTATTAAAGGGTAGAGTTGCAAGAAGCCCTCTTATGTCTCAACACTAAAAGGCTTGATGGGTTTCCAATAACTCATAGTTCATATCATGTTATTTTATGTCTAGTTTTGACATTCAAAACCACTACGAGATGTTTGGATAGGTATCGTGTCAATTTTTTACACTCAAACCTACCTCTTTGATATATCTTCCCATTGGAGACACAGCCATGTAATTTTTCCATCACACCAAAGAAAGGTTTCATGCTTCTCATCTTGTATATGAAAGGGGGGTACATCATGGATTGATAGTCAGGCTTCAATTTTTGGATCCCTAGCATCTACTAGAATAAGTGAGCATGAGCCACAGTCATAACCAAATCCAACAACTAGAGCATAGGATTAGAGAGAGTCCTAGTTGTAGCCGAAAGGCAGAGTTAGAGCCATGTTCTAGAGCACCCATTGGTTTGTGGTCATCCTAAAACCACCTTTTTGGTTTGTAGTCAACCAAAAACTACCCATTTAGTAGAAGACATTATCTTCTGCTAACTTTTTTGGCTTGTGGTCAGCCTAAACCACCATATGTTTCTGGTTTTTGGTCATCCTAAGACTACCTTTTGGGTGTGGGTCAACCTAAAACCACCATTTAGAAGAAGACGTCATTTTTATTGCTTCTACTAGTTTTTTGGTTTGTGATCAGCCTAAAACCACCATTTAGTAGAAGACATCAACCTCTCTTGCTTCTTCTAAATTTTTTCATTTGTGGTCATCCAAAACCACCGAGTTTGTGGTCATCCTAAAACCATTGATTTAGAGAGAAATTCATTTTTACCACTTAGTAGAAGACTTCAAATTTTGACAGCTTACTTGGCACATGGCCACATTATCAAGTAGGAGATGTTCAGTCTTTGGAAACTATTCACATCCAATTTTCATCTCTCTTTCATAATATTCTTGGACTCACAAACACCCCTTTAGATTAAGGGGGGGAAGTTGGAAATCTAATCCGTTGGGGTTAGTAAAACACACATTGGTGAATATGAAGAGTCTTTAGAAGTTCAAAAGACCTCTTGATATATGAAACCAAGGGTCACACCATTGTATTTCTATGTGTATATTCTTAATGAAAATTAAGCATTCACACTCATTCTTTATTGGGTGTTTAACAACAGGAAATCTAATCAACATCATATATAGAAAAATGCATTCTCTCCTCATGCTAGGGTTGGTTGGGCACAAAATATCACGTCTGGTCACATGATTCTCCCCTTATCCACAACTTCATTGGTTAGAATTATAGAGTCTATATTATATATGAGAAAATGCATCTCTCCTTTTATCTCTAGTATAAAAAATATTCATTTCATAAAATATTCATTTCATGAAATATTCATTCTCTCCCTTCTAGAATTCTCTCCAACAATGGAGTTGTTGGGACAAAATCCTTCTAAAACATGTATGCCTTCATATCCTGATGTAATTAGCAACAATCAAGGATTGACTCTTCTTCTCCAAGTTTTTTGCTTTTCATTTGGATTTAAGGCCTATGCTTGACTACCAAATACCTTTGAAGAAGAAACATCTGGCTTGAAATGGGTTCAAGCTTTCTCTTGAGTCGAATTTAGCATTGTCCTATGAGACATGTAGTTATGAATGTAATTTGCACAATTTACAACTTATACCTATAAATAAGGTTTCATATTCTTAGATTGGATCATGCAATTGGTACATCTCTTTTAGAGTCTAGTTCTTTCCTCAAGTAATTCCATTTTTTTGAGTGGTGTAGGGAATAGAGTCTCAATATTGAATGCCACGTGCTCTACAAAAATATTTGAATTCATGATTGACACACTCACCTATGTGTGTATTTTCTTGATAAAAGGAGAGGATTGCTTCTCAAAAAAATATTTGAAGGTATTAAAAGTAGCAAAGACCTATGACTCTTGTACTTAAATAAGTACATGCAAGAGCAACATGAGAAGTCATCAATAAAGGTGTTTGCATAATACGCCCCTAAAAATGAATGAGTTAGGAATGAAATAAGATGACTATGTACAAACTTGAGAGATTTGAAATCACACAAGGCCTTATCTTTAGGAAATGGATACTGATGTTGTTTCCCAAGAACACACCATGAAAAAACTCCATCAATGCAAGAAAATTTAGGAAGGCCAAAAGCCGAATTCTGTGTGCTCAATTGTTGCAAATACATATAGTTCAAATGACCAAATTCTCCATGCCAAGGTTTGGTTAAAGGATCAACATGCGCAGTGAAAGAGGAACTTGAAGAAGAATCAAAACCAATGAACTTGCACAATCAATAACTATGATCAAGTCTACCATAATCCAAAAAATTATAAATTGTATAGGCCTCTTATGACCACATCATTAGGATAAAAATATATTATCTTCACATCAGTAGAGTGACAAATATAATAAATACATAATAGTTTGGTAGATATTTCTAGAACAAGGAGAACATCATTGATACAACCATCAACCAATTACACAATGGTTAATCCTAAAACATCAAGCTATGTAGAGTCTTCAACTACAATCTGTGAAATTCTACTATCAGATGTGGAAAGAAGAAACTCATGAGAGTGAGTCATATGATGTGGCACATAATCAAGTATCTAGTTATTTGAAGAAGAATACAAGGCTTAAGCAAATAATTTATTGATATGGTTTGGGTATTGATTTTTTTTATATTACATGGATTCATTTGATGCTTCCAATTTATTCCAACATTTTGATTCCTTTGCCCAAATATGCCACAATCTTGTAGGTTACACTTGATTTTTTTTTACTTGGAGGAAGACTCACTAGACTTGGAAGATTGAGAAGCAAAGGATTCTGATTTATTTTTTAGGCTTGGAGGCAAACTTACTAACTTGAGTAGGATCAATCTATATGATGTCTGATTTAAAAAATATTGATCTTAGATCTATAAAGAACATCTAACCAAACAAGCTTAGATTGTTCCCTGGTAAGATGCTAAAAAAAATCTCAAAGGAAGCATTTTAAACTTTGGTCCAAGTTCATCCGTAGTGGAATAAAAGGTTGAGGGAAAATAAATGAAAATGACCTTTCAACTTGGACAAAATTAAAAAATACATTCTTCATCTATTTTTTTTTTCCACAATGGCCTTTTAACTTTGAAAACAACTTGAAGTTGGAAATAAAACATTAAATGGAAGAATGCTCATTCGGCATAACATCCCAACTTATAGCAGTAATGCTTGAAATATTAAACAATAGATTGTCTAAATCATGCAATCTAATCAAACCCATGGCTTCATCCAGTTTGTTCCTATTGGAAAATCTTGAATTTCCTTCGTAAAAATTGGTTGAGCCTCTACTAACATTTTCCATGGACCTCTAGATTGTAGAAGTTTTTGCATCTTCAATTTTAAAATATGATAATTATTTGGAGTCAAGAGCTCAACAACTTAGACTCAACCATTTTAAAAATATAGAGAGCAGGAAAAATGACGCTAAAAAAGTGCTTTGCAATCTCCAAATCATTGATAAGTGCAAAAAACATAACCACCATGCATAAAACAAGGGCATTGAAGGGCAATTTTACATATAAAAGGGCTCATAAAAAAACAAATTTGGAGACAAATGTGTATGTTGTAATTGTAAATTTCGAATGTTAGTAAAAAAGGTGGTGTTTGGTATTTAGATTTGCCTCCAATGCGTGCTTCTTTAATTTCCTTATCATGCCTATCGTTTGGTTGTTTCCCTTTCTTGTATTTGGTTAAGATGGGTTGTGGTTGCACAATGATACCCAATGCCTCTACCAAGAGTTTATTTTGTTGAGGCATGTAGCATATTTCAAATAATGAAATATTTGTTCTGCTTTTCTTAAAATCTTACATGACATCATATCCCAAGTTGTAACCATCATATGTACTTCCCAAAGTTGCGGCAATTCCTTTGGTGTTTACATGACAGACAGGTTTTGGTGGCTCATTCTGACTGTTCGTCTTTTGGACTATAACAGTCCCTAGTGTTTTATGAGGTTGCTTTTCCACAGTGTTACCTTTGGTATGTGTTGTTTTGTTTTGCACTTTGTCACCTTAATTATTATTCTTGCTCCTTTAAGCCATCTTAAAGGTTTTGCTAACAAGCCATTTACTTCTCATAGCATAATTTGCAAGGGACGTAGTTTATATATTCTGGACCTTAGCAGCAGCATCCTTCCAATCATATTCCAAATTAGGATCCCAATCCCATAACACTAGAGTGGTCTCTTAGAGCTCTTCCTATGGCCCATCAGAGTTTTGTTGTTATGCTTCTTCCTCCTCATCCAAAGCTTGTTTGTCTAATAATTGATTTATCACCAAGGTCATAGAATTTATCCATTGAAGACACGTATTTTCTGAATGATTGTCTTGGTGATAAGTACAAAAGTGGTCCATACCCACATCATTCAAGTTGAAATCAGTTGCCTCATTTTCTAAGGGCTTATGAGTATCATCTTTCCTTTTGAAGAAAGGTTTAAACAACTTCTTCTATATCCCTTTATCCTTTTTCAAACCTACTATTTCATTTAAAAACTTCTGGACCACTTTAATAACACTGCCCAGATCAGAAGGTTTCTCTTCGTTGGGTTTGGTTAATATTAGTGACTTCTTGGATGTAGTAGCCTTAGGGTCAACTTCCACGGAATGTTATACAATACTTGACATTTCAAACTCAATTTTCTTAGCTTCTTCAAATTTTCTACAAAAGTGGCTTTGTAAGACCTCTTGACAAGCATTGATAACGAGGCATGCAAGGACGCAGTATAATATTCCACCCGCACTTCTTTAGGGGGTTTGGTGGTAGTAGTAAAATTATTCAGAACTGTAGTGAATTGTTGATTGAAATCCTTAACTTTCTCCTTCTTATCCATCTTCATAGACAACAATTCTCTCATCAAAGATGTTAGAGTTATCTAATCCCCAAATTTATTCAATAAATTTTTTTCAAAGTCATTCCAATTAATAGTAGACCGAGGTGGGAGACTTAAGTACCATGTGGACGCTTTGCTTTCGAAAGTGTAGGGAAACAAACGATAGACAAGATCTTCATGATCCACATTTAAGAGGTTCATAGCCAAATAAAAACTATTCAGATGGTCGTCAGGAGTTATACCTTTGCTCGAGTCAAATTTAGGCAAAATACATTAAGGGTGCTTTGGCATATCGTGAAGCAGACCAACTAATTTCAAAGCACCTTCTGACCTCTATTATGGTGGTTGATTCACATTGAGTGCCATGCTATTAATATGAGTAGGCGACCTCGTAGGGGAATGAGTACGATGAGAAAGTAAACCTAGGGGACGATGGTCGAAACTAGTCGATAGACTTAGGAATCTCTTGCAATGTTAAATCAACCAATCCTTTAAGATAATCAACAAATACCACCTCTTTAGTTTCCAAGAAATTCTTACGAGAGGTAGGACGTCTCGATAATGAAGGAGAAACAGGTAATTCATTAATCGACTTAAGATATGCTCAAGTAAAACAATGAAAATGATTGAATTCTTGTTGAGGTACTATGTACACATGTTCAGGAGAAGGCTCTAGTTGTTCTATATCATGGTTACTATATTCAAAGTTATTAGTTTCGTGTGTAGTTTCTACCTCTAAAGGAACTAAACCTTCTCGCTGCGATTTCTTGGGTGAAGACTTCGAGGAATGTCCACGTGAGTGAGGAATCTCCCTCTACAAACCATGAATTAGTGTCCCTCCTTCTAGAGAAAAAGCTATTGACACTCAGAATTTTCCTTGCGTCGACAGTAGGGGTTCCTCCCCACAAAAGTCCCAATCAGGTTTTCAACCGTCTGCAATAGAGAACCCGTCTGGATTCTAGCTCGACTATCGTTAATTGGTTTGGGGTTTTACCAGATGCGGCGTAGTCCCCCATTTAGGGTTTTTATTTATTTAAAAAAATGAATGTAGTATGCTCTAACCTACAATGCAGTCCTAAATTAATTTAACCTATCCTGGCTAGGAGTGAATTGAAGGAACCAAACAACAAATAAGATTGAGATATGTATCTAGGAAAAAGACAGTTGGGGAACTAGAAATGGATGACAATCACGTAATGAAATAAAATATTGAAGTAATCATAGCATTAAAATATTTTATATTTGCAACTCGTAGAAAGCAAAGATACCATGAAAGTGCATATACAATAGAATAAAGTTGGTTGTAAGAATAGTCAGACATCAATTAAAACATTATTACTGCATAGAAGTGAAAATGAAGTAGAAATACATTCATAACATTCATCCTCATCACAATCATAGTATCCATGCCAAAACTTAAGTCTAACAGTCTTTGTATTTATCCCAAATAATAGTTCTCACAATATACTGAGCAGCAAAGACTCCTGTGCCAAAATTCCCCTTCTCTCCCCTCTAGTCTTTCTTTTATATCTTTTACATAGTAACTTACAAGTGACTTTTCAAATTCTAAAAGTCATCTAAGACTCTTCAGTTCCTTGAGTATTTGTCATTTTAGTTTATATTTCCCTTAAGAGAAAGAAAACCAAAATCATATTACATAATTAAGAGCGGGAAATCACTTCTAGGATTTAATGAATTGATCCCATACTTCACATTCATAAAGGATAACATTTAACTGCATAGGTTCAAGCAATCATAAAGGGACTTCAACATTGATTGTTTCCCTTGACACTCAAGTTAAACCCTTGGTGACAATGTTATAACATGTTGTCATGAACTAGATCTTCCACATAGGCATCCCAATATGTTCTTGTAGCGATGATGTAGTGACCTGGGATGTACTCCTAATAGTGTCACTATATTCATCTCTAATCATTCTCAACTCTGCCAATCGTTGTTCTTTGGGTATGGGTTCTTCAAATATTCTCAGGGAAGGAAACATACACCTTTTGAACACTCTTTCTATGGTGGTGTGTATTCTTTGGCACTTCTTTAATAAATCAGTGACCTCCTTTTGTAACGTTACCCCTTCCTTTTGACAGTTATCCAAAGTGGCATAGTCTAGCTATATTTTTTCCATGGTCTTTTTAGGCGAGTTAGGTGGGGTTGTTGTTCTTTTGTCACCAGGTAGTTATGTCCTTCAATTTTCCCTTGACCTTGGTTATGTTGAGATCATTCTCTTGGGCCCTTTCATTTACTACTTTGAGTCGTGCCGAGATTTTATGAACCTCGTAGGATTGTTCAGTCACTAATTCCTCTGCATGGAACAACTCTTGTTGTAATGTGATGTGGCATGAGTGAAACTATGCTATGATTTGTGTTTCCCCTTTTGATGTCTTTACCTCAGAGCCTAGTATGTTCTTATTGTTCAACAAGTCCTCCATTTCTTCTGCCATGGTTTCCTTTTCAGCTTCTAAACCTCTGACCTTGGTAGTTAACATGTTCTTTTCACTTTGTAAAGCAGTTATCTGGGTTATCAAGGCTTCCTTGTTAGCCTCAAAATCCTTGATTTAGGTGGCTAATGTGTCCTTGTCTATTTGTATATCTTGGGCCAATATTTCTAAAGTTTCCTTTTCCACCTGAAGGGTGTCGTAATCATGTCTATATTCGATGTTGGGTATGTTATATCTCTTCACATGGTCGCTGCGTGTACAACATGATCCCCTCCCCACTAGTGATTCGCCTGCACTGGGCGCGTCCGGAGGGGAGGGTTAGAGGGGGGGGTATCCCGACAGGGCCCACCCCCTTCGTTTCGGACCGTTAGGTTCCGAAACGACACGGAGGGGGCCGTTAGGCCCCCGAAGTCCGCGTGGAGCGCAAAATTTTTTGGGTTGCTTTTTGTTTTTTCGCGATTTTCGACCCATTGTACTCTATCTAATCCCGGTAAAAGGGATTAGGGTTGTAACCTAATTTCGGGTAAACGAATTAGGGTTTTAGATGCTGCGGAATACCATTTATTGTATTGTACATGGTTAAATAAACATATAATGAAAAGGAGCAGTGCGGCTCTAAGTTTTGCTAGTTTTTTCCCGGTTAAGGGTTTCCAGGTGAAAATCTCAGTGTTATGTGTGTGCCATTGTGTATTATCTGTTAATGCTTAAGAATCAATATACGTTTGTATTTCACTGTTAAGGTTTAAAACTTACATTTGGTATCAGAGCATTTTTTGGGTTCAGAGGGACGCCTTTGTTTCCAAGGATTTGGCTCGATCTTGGATTTGTGATAAACCTGGTTTCAGTGGGAGCTTTGTAGCGGTGATTTATTTTTTCTTTAAAAGAATGGCAAGCAGTTCTAGATTCGAGATTGAGAAATTTAATGGCCAGAGCTTTGAGCTATGGAAGCTGAAAATGGAAGATCTTCTGGTAGATAGAGAACAATGGATCGCTGTAGATCCAGGTACCATGCCCACTGGTGCAGTAAAAGAAGAATGGGAAAAGCTTGAAAGAAAAGCAAGGAGCACCATTCGTCTTTGCCTCGCAGATTCGGTATTGGTGAACGTATCTGGAGAAGACAGTGCAAAGAAGCTATGGGATAAACTGGGAAATCTGTATCAGTCAAAGTCCCTGGTAAATAAGTTATTTCTGTGAAAGAAATTGTACCTTCTAAGGATGACTGATGGAGACTCTGTGTCAGAGCATCTAAACGCCTTCAATACTCTGGTAAGTCAATTGACATCTGTTGGTATTACAATTGCTGATGATGAAAAATGTATCAGTCTGTTGTGCTCTTTCCCAGATTCATGGGATAATCTAGTTATAGCTATTGGGAGTAATGCAACCATGCTAAACTTCGATGATGTGGTTGCATCCCTACTATCGAAGGAAATGAGGCGGAGATCCATAGATAGTTCAACCAAGGATGCCTTATTTGTAAGAGGTCGCCCTGGAGACAGATCTAAAAATAAGTCTTCAGGTGGTAGATCTAAATCTAGAGGGAGATCTAAATCTCCAAGACCTTTTGTAAGAAAATGCTGTAAGTGCGGAAAAGCTGGGCATTACAAGAAGGATTGTAAATCCAAAAATACTGATAAAAACAGAGGACCTAATGATTCTCCATCCACAGATGGGAAAGAATCTACAGAGTGTATCTAGCATCTTCAAGTACACATGCAGAGCATGATTCGTGGTTGATTGACTCAGCTGCGTCTTATCATATGACTCCTCACAGGGAGTGGTTTTCTGAATACGAAAAGTATGATGGAGGAGATGTATTTCTGGGAGACAACTCAGTGGCAAAAATCATAGGTCGAGGAAAGATCAAGCTACTGCTCAAAGATGGAAGGGTTAAAACTCTTCCCGGGTTTCTGCACATTCCAAAGCTGGCTAGAAACCTTATATCTGTAAGTAAAATGGATGATGCAGGTGTGAAAACTTTATTTGAAAAGAACACATGCAAGATGGTTCGAGAATCACTGGTGCTGATGAGGGGAGTTCGGATTGGAACTCTATACAAGTTGTTGGGAAGCACCTTCAAAAATGGATGTAACAGTACTATTGTTCCTGAGGGTAAAAATGAAGGAGACAGAGTCCTTACTGTCTCTAGTGAGAAGACATCGCTATGGCATCGAAGGCTGGGACATATTGGAGAGAAGAGGTAAGGTTATCTGCAGGTGTAAGGTTATCTGCAGAACAGTGTCCCACGACACAAGAAGAGGTAGAGGACATGTCTCATGTTCCCTATGCTAGTGCAATTGGCAGTCTGATGTATGCCATGGTCTGTACTAGACCAGATATAGCCCATGCAGTGGGAGTTTTGAGTAGATACATGTCAAAACCAGGGAAGGAACATTGGACTACAGTGAAGAGGGTCTTCAGGTATTTGCGTGGCACTACAGAATTTTCAATCTACTACCAAGGAAGACCCGGTCTAAACAGAGAGATAGATATACAAGTATTTTTTGATGCTGACTGGGCTGGAGATCTTGATCACAGAAAATCTACAAGTGGCTACGTTTTTAATCTATTTGGAGGAGCAATTAGTTGGATGAGTAGAAGACAAGCTGTAGTTGCACTCTCAACTACAGAAGCTGAATACATGGCAGCTACCCATGCAAGTAAGGAAGCTGTATGGTTGAAAAGATTGTGTTCAGGTATTGGTTTTGTTCAGAATGCAGTAAAGATTGGTTGTGATAGCTCAAGTGCAATATTTCTGGCAAAGAACCCTACTTATCACTCGAGGACAAAGCACATTGATGTGTAGTACCATTTCGTCAGAGACATGGTTGAACAAAACAAAGTGTTGCTGGAGAAGGTTGACACTTTGGTAAATGTTGCAGACTCTTTGACAAAGTCTGTGAGTACTCAGAAGTTCTCTTGGTGTAAAGAGAACATGGGCATTGTTGAATTCATAAATTTCTCCTGTATGTGAAGAGAACAACAAGTGGGATAATGTTGGGTATGTTATATCTCTTCACATGGTCACTGTGTGTACAACACGATCCTCTCCCTACTAGTGATTCGCCTGCGCTGGGCGCGTCCGGAGGGGAGGGTTAGAGGGGGGGTAGCCCGACAGGGCCCACCCCCTTCGTTTCGGACCGTTAGGCCCCCGGAGTCCGCGCGGAGCACAAAATTTTTTGGGTTGCTTTTTGCTTTTTCGTGATTTTCGACCCATTGTACTCTATCTAATCCTGGTAAAAGGGATTAGGGTTGTAACCTAATTTCGGGTAAATGAATTAGGGTTTTAGATGCTGCGGAATACCATTTATTGTATTGTACATGGTTAAATAAACATATAATGAAAAGGAGCAGTGCGGCTCTAAGTTTTGCTGGTTTTTTCCCGGTTAAGGGTTTCCAGGTGAAAATCTCAGTGTTATGTGTGTGCCATTGTGTATTCTCTATTAATGCTTAAGAATCAATATACGTTTGTATTTCACTGTTAAGGTTTAAAACTTACATTCGACACTTTCTTTCCTAACTTCTAGGAGACAATCTTATAAACAACTAGTTTTTTATTTGTCCTGCTTAAAATATTTTGTTAGCTTTTGTATGTTATCTTTAGTTTCCATAGTGGTAACTATGTTGATGGATGTTATGACTTCGAGTGCTATGTTAGTGTGTTCGAACACAGGGGTTTCCTCAGTGATGACTATATCAGGTTGTGTGTTGAGCTTGAGCTTCTTTTGTGTTCATTATACGATCTACTTCTTCTTGGAATCAAACACATAAGAGCTTAACTTAGCCATGATATTTTATTTGGTGGGTGTATATGCGGTGATACTAAGTTCCCTAAGAGGGAAATTCCCCCTAATAAGTGGGATAGAAAAACTAGTGGCAAGCGTGTCTACATCCATATGTTGCGCTCCACCGCCCTATACCTCCTCATCTTGCTCCTGCTTTTCCTTTGCTTCCTTCAAGATTCTTTTTGAGATTTGAACTCTTCTTCCTTATTTCGATGAATTTATTCTTCTTGTTTCTTTTCTCCATCTTTCCTTCAAGCCTCTTTCTCCTTAGCTTTCAATTGAAGCTCTACTTGTTTATCTTTCTCTTCCCGTTCTTTCTTTGGAACAGCTTCTGCATGAGCTATTTATTTGGGCTTCTTCTGTTCCTATGACTTTTGGGCCTCATCTTCGGCCTTTCTTTTGTTATCTGCTTCATTTTGGGTTTCTTTTGTCTCTGTGTTGGAAGTGGCTTTTCCTGTGCCCTTTCCTTTATTCATTCTTTTAGCTAGATCCTCAAGGGTCTAAAATCGTCTAAATATTTATTCCTCTACACAAAATTGATATGCATATGGCTAGTGAAATTTGATAGCTATGCAACAGTCGACCACTTTCCCATGACCATCATTTCTTCAGAATTGTTCTTGGCCTAAGTGGAACATCTCCATGTCTTTGGCCAATTCTATATATTATTTTACCTTAGAGAACCTATAACCCCCAACCACTACAGATAAGGGTGGCCATGATGCTTTCTAAGTGTTATTAAGAGTATATTTGATTCCATGTATGAATGTCTAGCGCAGAATCTCCTTAAGGACCATGTGATCAGTGACGTACTTGGGTAGGATGCAATGTGCTTTTGACACTCCGTAAATTTGTAGATAAGTGCCCCCTTCAGTTAGATACCAATCTCATAACTGTGTCACTATAGAAATGGCATTGTTCGACATGCATTTATTTGGTGTTCCATGTAAGATGGTATATAGAGGCCTGATGAATTATTCACAAATTTTCTTGTAATGACCAACATATTTATGGACCCATCAAAACCTGGAAACATACATGTATAGGGTTTTCGGTGAGGTTGTAGTGCCATCCCATGCCGAGGAAATCATTTAGCATGTAAATCTCATCCAAGAGGTAAGAGGTCATTTGAAAGATGGATTGTTTCTTGAAGAAGCCTTCCTGGGCCTTTATAAATGCATCTTCCATATTATCTGAGATGATGGCTTTCCAGTTGAATCTTGTGCCATGCACAGTAACATAGAATAGCAAGGGGGTCCATTCTAGCTTAAAATGCAAAGCATTTGGTTCTACATACAATCAGCAAAAGAGGGTTTCACCCATCCTATAACGTTGTTTGAGCCACTTACTTTCGTATATGTCGTTATCCCTAAGTGAGAATCTCTTGTATGGGTTCCATGCTTGCTTGATGAAAGTTATGTAGTTGAGATTTAATGACTACATCCATTTGATCATCATATTAACCTTTTCAACCTGAAACTTGTAATAGTTTTCCATGGTGGAAGGTTGGAATGAAGCAAGAGTCTCCCTTGTGGCACTTGTAATAATACACCTTTTAGCATCGGTGTGAGGAAGTAGCCATTCAATTATCTCTGCACATGGAAACACTTATGCTCTTGCCACTTCTCTATGTATCCTAGAACACTTGATGTTATGATAAATGAGAATCTCCTCCATGCTACTATATTGGTACTCCTCAGCCCTCGAGAACTGATATATCTCCCCCCATTTATGTTCAAGGTCAACCCCAGTGGTGCTCTTTGTATCATTGTACTGCGGTAGGAGAGTAGGAGTTCATGCCTCCTCCGTCATTTTTTTGATGGACGAAACCTCTTACATAATCTTGGTTTGTTGTCTAGTCTTTCAAGAAGACATAGATTTAACATGCAAATCATTAAGGGGAGTATCATCTTCCATGAAAATAAAACTATAGTGTTGAGGTTCAAAAATAAACTAGCATTCACATATGCGAAACCATTCAACTAGGCACCTAAACTTGGGGTTTTATGTAATATCCCTGATTTGATATCAGATGATATTATCTCAAATACAAACTTTAAAATCAGAAAATTCACAAGCAGAACTAGCTCACAAAACTAGACAAGATGAAACTAGTCTTGGTTAGTGAATAACCCACCCAGTACTTGATAGGAGAACACTTTTGGATTTGAAAAATGTACTGGGGAGTGTGCAGCACCAAGGAAAACAACATCAAGGCCAGCTTCTGAGTTCTATGCACAAGGTAATGGGGCCATTTATGTTTCGAACATCATCCAGCATGAAGTCTACGCCAAGGCTTCCTGGGCACACCAACATATGCATACTAAACTCATTAACTTACACTTGACATCAACCAAAGGTGTAAAACAGGTAAATCAACACCTGAATTTATGTTGGACAATATTTTATGAGGTTTAGGGAAGGTTTGACTGAGTTTGGGGGCAAAATGAGAAAGCGCGGTATGGTGGATTGCTCCACTAGATTTCTTCCAGGCTCTTCCAAACATGCATAGAAAGCCACAAATTATCATTATAATGGCGGGATAGTATTCATCAATGTATCAGGAACCCAACATGATTTCCAGAACCAAAATTTAGCATACAAATACTTTTTAATTAAATAAACTGCAAAACTAGTCAAATAAAAGTGCTCAATGAGCTAGTCTTGTGAAAGGTGAGCACAATCAACCTCTAAGGATAAAAAATTCTCCTTATGATGAAAAATATGGCTCAGATACATATAAAATAACAACAACATACTATATTAGAGAATAATTATCAACAAATGAAGATATTTTGATCTTAGATTTTACAGAGAATCTCTAACCATGGAATTCTTACAATAGTGAGTGTAGAAGGAGTCTGAGAAGAGAAGAAGAAGAGGTATCTTCTCTCGATATGAAATAGAGGTGAAAACAGATCAAATCGATGCTCATGGGAGTTTCACCAAGACTCGGTAGTTTCTCAGGGGCGCATTCACCAAACCATACAAAAAACAAGGGTGCGTTCTTCACAGTTGGAACCCCTGAATCTAGTGAAATGGCCATAACTTTCTCATTTGGACACCTTTTTTGATGAGGAAAAAAGTGTTTCCTAATGGAAAAGATGATATGGACGCAATGGAATAGGTATTAATTTCCATAAATGTTCATAAAGGTCAAACCCAAAACCTCCATTTTGGCCCTTCAACATTATTTCCACCGAATGAGAAGAATGCTTCAGAAGATAGAAAGAAGAGAGGATGTAATCATAGGGATGGACAAGATATGCAAATTGGTCATCACTGGTTGCACTGGATCATGTGAAAATACTCTAACGGGAACTCTAGGGCACATCTACCACAGGTGGCTAACGATGCATCACCAAAGCCTAGAGAAGCTTGAGCATACTCACATACAAACGATAAACTGTCAAAAGATGTGAAATGGAGTTCTCCTCCTTCTTTTATAGAATTTTCTCCTCATGGTTGAGCTTGTCATCTTAGAAATTCGAATTTTAGGAGGCATGGATGTTTCCTTTATTAGTTGGATTGGGTTTGGACCCACTTAGCCTCATGGATGCATACTCACTTGCTAAACTTGGACCCTATAGCTTTTTTGGATGTTTTTAATCCTTCTTGAGTTGCACAAATCAAGAAACTTCTTTCTTTTTTGCTTTTGATAACTTTACTGCTTTTAAAGACTGGTTGCTTTTCTGCACTTTCTTGCTTTATGCACTGCTTTTGTCAGTTTCCTTATTTTTTCCGACACCTTGCTTTGTGCATGCTTTCTTCTAGTTTCCTTTCTGCTTTGCTCTTATTTTCTTTCACTTTCCTCTTTGGTGTGACAACTCATAAGGATAAACTTATATTCTTATGTGCCCTTTTCATCATCCAACTCATCATCACATGTAATTAATAATTAAATATAAAAATAATAATTACGCCTCCTTCAATTTACTTAATTAAAACAACTATAAGCTAAATTATTCCTAGTTAATAATTTAATTGCCTGAGTAATGTCACCCCCTTATTAGTTAATTAATCGACTTTCACTAGGATCCATGGGGTTTTGAGTGACATTGGTTGTTTCTTGGTGCTGGAAAAATGGGAACATAACAGTCCTCCCCTCCCAAGCTTGCTTGTCCTCAACAAAGAAACCAACTCCAACTCCAACCAAAGGTCCACCATGTTTCTACTGCACCACTATGATTATAGTCAATCTCCCAATAACTAATTCTTCTTCAACAAAATTTTCAACCCAGCTAAGAAAGCTGAGAAGAATGCTCGGATCCCACTGTTTGCGTTGCATGTATCCTAGTGGCACTGTTACGTGTGGAAAACTGTCATTCCAAATAATTCCAGGGTCCCACTGTTTCAGCTGCATTCCTTCAAACATCAGGATCAACATGAAGAATATATCATCACGGAGGATGTCTAGATCACTCCACCATACTGGAATTTTATCACTTCCAATGCAAAATCGAACCTCAATGAGTCCCTCCAACCAAGTATGAAACTCCCTATGCTCCATGTGCAACCCAGCACATAGACTCATATCTCTGCTAGCTAATTGACATGGGTGACAATCCCATGTATTCAAAGCATCATCCAGAAACCATAGATGCCCATGCAACTTCTAAAAAAATATGTATGATGTGTCATTCAACTCTCCACTGATGCAGACAGAAAACTCACCCTTGGGGGTGCTTAGCTCCAATAAGTATCCATTCACCCAATCAATGGATGAACAAACACTCCAACTGAATGCAATACTATGCATGATGGAGACATTAGATAGATGTCTATGTTGCTGCTCATAAAACGGGAAAGGGAATTGTGCACTTGTCATGCCACATGGCTTGAACTTGAAGTTACCAATGGAATATGTGGGAGCCTCCTACTCCTCACGTGACACCCATAGGAAAAATCCATTTACCCAAACTTCATCCCTATGTGTGTTGGTTTCCATATGTATGTGGGGTGAAGGAAAGTGAACCAACTCTTGGAAGCAATTATCAATCAATCTTGTGGTTGGCTCAACCGAGATGAAATCATGTGCCTCCTCCAAAAATATGCAACTTCCTCCATGAGGCAACTTATAATATTTTTGGAAATGAACAGGTGCTTGGCCTTCATCTTGCTTAACTCCAAACTCTCCAAGCACATGAAAATCAGATTCTACTCCATGTTCCCAAGGCACACAAGTACCAAAAATCTAAACATTGTTGTTCAAATGACAAGGGTGAAGGTCCCATGTCCAGTCACCAAAAGGGTAGGCATCATCAACATTCCATGGATGCCCATGCTGCTCACTGAAGGTGTAAAATGTATCAAAGAAATCTCCATTGATGCAAGCAGGAATATTACTCATGTGTATTTTCTCCCAAATAGGAAAAGAAGAGACACTACAACCCAATGGTCCAAATGGAAAGCAATATGTTTCCCCATGTGAAGATTCCCAATGGCTCAACTCTCTACCACTAGTCAAAGGATGCCTGCAGCCATCTTGTGTCCCACTTAATGAATTCAAATGGGAACCATATGCATCTTTATGTGATGTGGCATCAAATATAGGCATGATATGCCTCTGCAACTGCTGGGTAGGGAATTATGCTACCATTAAATCAACTGAAGAGAATGTGGGAGCCTTCTGCTCCTCTTCAGGCACCATCAAAAATAAATTCTTAACCCAAACTTCATCCTCAAATGTCATGGAAGAAGTAGAAGGGTCTAATGTGAGATCATGGAAGAAAATATTCTCTCTGCAAATCTCATCCACCAAACTAATGGATGCATCAACTCCATCAAAGGCTGGTCCATCACACATGAGCTCTTCTGATTCCTCAGTGGAGGAATGAATCACTCCGGGAAGAAGCTCGGTTTCACTCTGGGAAACTGTATGTGCTTGGAACTCTTCATCTGCATCAAAAATTTCCTCAAGCACATGCATGCCATCATGCACCTCATGAACCACCATCTCATGAGGTTACTCCACAGAACTCCGAATACAACCAACCATAAGAGACTGGCTGACTAGTATGAGTGATCTTTGCAACATTTGATGAAGTTGCTCTATTTGGATCTTGGATTTGAAGAGGGCACCTTGAGTGCTTCTCAAAGAATCTTGGGTGGCCATCAACTCATCATTGAGCTTGCAGATCTCCCCATCATCCTTCAAGGATTCTACATGCAACATATGCACAAGCTCATGCAAATATTTTTTGTCAGAAAGTATATCTGAAAAATTACCTTGAATTGTAGACATTGCTTTCTGAATCTTCTCCATGGCTTCAAGGAAAGATGAATCTTCCAATGAAGCATCTCTCCAACAAGATTGTGACACTGAAACATGTGTGTCACGGAGAGTGTGTAAGGCCTCCTTGATAATTCTTTCATTCATCTTGAGTGGCCTTTCAAAAGGGGAAGGTTGAGAATAAACCTCTTCATCATCTACCAATGGATCAACCTCTTGAATCCCATGTGGTGATAGTGAGATCGATCTTGCGACTTCTTCCTCAATTGCAAGGACTTCATCTTATTCAATATTAGGGGAAATTGTACTTGCAACAACCTCATCAAATGGTATCTCTATGTCACCAACATAGAGAGATGGGCATCCACCAGAAGATGTCTCCTCAAAACTTAGGCACCCATCAATAGGTACCTCTTCACAGCATCCATCAGTAGATGCCTCTTCAGAATTTGAGCAACCATTAGTAGATGTCCCTTCTTGGCACCCATTAGTAGCTACTCTCTTATCCATAATTTGTTGATCCTTAGCAGAACTGGTGGTGGATTCTCCATGCTTACAACCTTTGGAATATCTGCTTGAAGAAAACCTAAACAATCTCATGATGCTAGAAGATGCAGTTGGCTGATTTTTTCTTCCTTCTTCTTTACTCACGGAGGTAGAACAACTTGGTTCCTCCGTTGGTGGTTTGATAATATCTATTGAATCCAAATATCCATCCTTTATCTCAAATCCAAATATGCAATAAAATTAATCTTTGAAAGAAATGGCCTTACCAATCTCCTCTCCCGGAGCTAGATACTCCTGGTAGTGGTAGGGCAAATGTTTACTTGTAGATATCCTCTTTACTAAATCCTCCTTAGGATTAGCCATCAATGCTTCATCCCATTGGTATTTGTACATATGGTCACAAATGAAACCATCCTCATTTCTTGGTAATCCTCCATCAATGTAAATTATCTCCTCTTCCTCATACAACTCAAAGCCTCCATCTTCCATGTCTGCCACTAGTTCCACAATTGCAACTTGAAAACAATTTTGAGATACCTTCCACTAAGAGTTACTTTCCACACGCTGAGCCAAGGAAAGAGATCTAATACCACTATAATATCCATGATTTGATATCAGATTATATTATCTCAAATACAAACTTTAAAATCATAAAATTCACAAGCAGAACTATCTCACAAAACTAGACAAGATGAAACTAATCTTGGCTAGTGAATAACCCACCTAGAGCTTGATACGAGAACACTTTTGGATCTGCAAAATGTAGTGGGGAGTGTGCAGCATCAAGGCCAACTTCTAAGTTCTATGCACAAGGTATTGGGGCCATTTATGTTTCAAACATTAGCCAGGTTGAAGTCTACTCCAAGGCTTCCTAGGCACACCGGCATATGCATAATAAACTCATTAAATTACACTTGACATCAACCAAAGGTGTAAAACATGTCAATAAAACCCTAAATTGATGATGGAAAATGTTTTATGAGGTTTAGGGAAGGTTTGACTATGGTTTGGGGAAAAATGAGAAAGTGCGTTATGGTGGACTGCTCCACTAGCTTTCTTCCAGGCTCTTCCAAACATGTAGAGAAAGCCACGAATTATAAGTATAATGGTGGGATGGTCTTCATAAATGTCTCAGGGACCCAACATGACTGATAGAACCGAAATTGAGCATACAGGGACTTTTTAATTAAATAAACTACAAAACTAGTCAAATAGAAGTGCTCAATGAGCTAGTCTTATGAAAGGTGAGCACAATCAGCCTCTAAGGCTCACAAATTCTCCTTATGATGAAAAATATGGCTCAGATACATATAAAATAATAGAATCATACTATATTAGAGAATATTGAGCATCAAATGAAGATATTTTGATCTCAGACTTTACAGAGAATCTCTAACCATGGAATTCTTGCAATAGTGAGTGTAGAAGGAGTATGAGAAGAGAAGAAGAAGAGGGATATTCTATGGATATGAATTAGACGTGAAAGAATAGAAGATGGATTCTCATGGGAGGTGCACCAAGACTCAGGATCTGCTCAGGGGCGCATTCAACAAACCATACAAAAAAGCAAGGGCGCGTTCTTCATAGCTGGAACCCCTAGTTCTAGTGAAATGGCCATAACTTTCTCATCTAGACACCTTTTTTGGTGAGAAAAAATTATTTCCTACTAGAAACAATTCTATGAACGCGATGGAATAAGTCTCAATGTCCATAAATTCTCATAAAATTTGAACCCAAAACCTCCATTTCGGCCCTTCAACACTATTTCCACCGAATGAGAAGAATGCTTCAGAATATAGAAAGAAGAGAGGATGTAATCATAGAGTTGGATCATATATGCAAATTGGTCATCACTAGCTGCACTGGATCATGTGCAGAAGAATGTAACATGAACTATGGGGCACATCTCCCACGAGTGACTAAGATTGCATCACCAAAGCCTAGAGAAGCTTGAGCTTACTCACATACAAACAATAAACTGTCAAAATATGTGAAATGGAGTTATCCTCCTTATTTTATAGACTGTTCTACTCATGGTTGAGCTTATCATCTTAGAAATTCAAATTTGAGGAGGCATGGATGTTTTCTTGATTAGTTGGATTGGGTTTGGACCCACTTAGCCTCATGGATGCGTCCTCACTTGCTAAACTTGGACCCTGTAGATTTTTTGGATGTTTCTAATCCTTCTTGAGTTGCACAAATCAAGAAACTTATTTCTTTTTCTATTTTGATAACTTTCCTTCTTTTCAAGAGTAACTGCTTTTCTGCACTTGCTTGCTTTGTGCACTTTCCTACTTTATGCACTGCTTTTGTCAGTTTCCTTCTTTTTTCCAACACCTTTCTTTGTGCATGCTTTCTTCCAGTTTCATTTTTGCTTTGCTCTTCTTTTCTTTCACTTTCCTCTTTGGTGTGACAACTCATAAGGCTATCCTTATCTCCTTATGCTCTCTTGTCATCGTCCAACTCATCATCGCATGTAATTAATAATCAAATGCAAAAATAATAATTACACCTCCTTCAATTTACTTAATTAAAACAACTATAAGCTAAATTATTCCTAGTTAATAATTTAATTACCTAAGTAATGTCACCCCCTTATTAATTAATTAATCGACTTTCACTATGATCCATGGGATTTTGATTTGACATTGGTTGTTGCTTGGTGCTGGAAAAATGGGAACATGACATTTTATCAATGTTTCAATGGTGACTATCTTAAGGTGTCTAGACTAAAATTAGACCCTATCACTATTGTTTGAGGGTGTATTGTCAGATCTAGACGTTACCAGTTGCTTTAATGGAGAGCATCGTTTGAGATTCAGGGTTCTTATTTTTACAAGTCGTGTATGCTAGCTTTGTATGATAAAAGGGACTTTACTTTGCGTATTTTCATTCAAAATTGGGGGAGGTCAGAGACTAGAAGAGGATCTCTTCAAGATGAAAGTTTCAAACCATGCACCATTGTGAGTTATGGGGGAGAATATATGAGTTTGTCCTTGGGTGAGCGAGGCTCGGGTTTTTAGTGGGAGAGCACATGTATCCGAGGTGGCTTATGGTTGTGCATTTGGTGTAGGGTCTAAGATAGCTTGAGCGTTTGGTGCACAGTACCATACGCCTCTCGACGGGCACCAAGGTTACAAAACTCCATGAGATATACGTATCTGTGACTTAACTTAGGACGCAAAGGTGAGAATTCGATCTAACCAAGGTAGTTAGGGTGCTAGGTTGGTGGAGTGAGATAAACAATAAAAATTCCCTATGGATATCAATAATCATGAATAGTTTCCATAATAATCAAAAAATGGATATGTGAAATATAATTGCCAAACCATGATTTGCCAAAAACGCCATGAGAATCACGGTGGTATACAGGTGCTTACTTCAAGTTGAAGACCGGGTTCCGTGAGGTCAACGTTCTACTACGTTTTTCTTTGTGCCCCAATTGCTTGGTGATAGGTGTAAGGTAAGCCTTCTCGTGCTCGATGGCCAATGGTATCCCTTGAGCAATTGCGAATTAATAATGACTTGGGTGGGGAAAGGGACCATATATTTATAGGATTGTTGTAATACCCCTATCACTTCGAGTGACTTGATGCTATGTGGGGTGCTTTTGAGGTCTGGGCCACTCATTGGGGTGGAGGAGTAACATCTCACACCATGATAGCTTTTACAAATAGTCGTCAGTGATCTTTTCAAATCCCCAACATATGTTGTGGTGTAACTCATGATCTTCTGCCCCAATAGCCTTCATGTTAGATTTGTTAGCATGTTTTTTAAGGTAGACTTCCTGTCGCAGTGGAACTCTTTGTTCCTTTCCACAACAAATTTTATGTTAAGCTCGCAGATAGGCACTTCAGGAAGCATATTTCCCATTGTGGCGACTTCGAAAAAGATGAACTGTTGGTGTGGTGTCTCTTTGTGGGTTTGTGGTTGCGATGTTTTGGGGCAAGTTGGAGCATCGTTTCAAAGGAGTTGTGGCATGGTTCACCGCCATTGCAGCATAAGTACAAGAATCTAGTCATCATTGCAGCGTGTTTGCCCGAAGTCGTTCGTCATTGCATCTAAAATGTGGAAAATAGGCCACCATCTCGATGACGTTTGGGGATCTTGGCCATCATTCCGACCAGCTGTTTTGAAACTCACCACAACAGTAAACTTCAGTAAATAAAATTCTTTCTAGAAAATGCTCAAGTGTTCTTTCCCTTATAAGTATCAATCTTAAAACAATACTTAGCCCAGTTTTGGAGAAGACCAACTGTTGCTCAAAGTAAGAAAAAAAATTCAAGGAGGGACCCCATCCTTTCCTATAAGGAAAGTAGTGGGGAGGGTAGTTGCAGATGAAACAAGTCAATCACTATTAATCAAGCATAGTATGACATAGTCATTGGGTTGTTGAACGATGTCGTCAGCATCGGGATACAACACCTTCATGTCCACTTAGATTCCCAACTCATTGTCTCGCAGATAAACAATGTGTTTCATATACTCAACCCACTCCTCTTTCGCAAGTAATTACGTATGTGCCTCCTTGTCCGATAGTTTGAAACCATCATGTTCACCCCTTGCCCTCGGAGAGATAATACATTCACTGAGCACATTGTTAATAAGGTCCTCGATTAGCATGTATTACATCGATAGTCAATCTTATCATGCAAGCAAGTAAAGCATATGTATTCTTACCATACAAGTTATGTGTTAGTCCCTAAATACACATCAACATAAAAATATGTATGTCCCTAACCACAAGCTACATCATACATGTATACATCAAACACATCAATGAGCCCAAAATGTCGCAAGAAATGGTTTGTCCTTGACATATACAAAAACGGGCTTCTGGCCCTATATAGAAATACAATGCATGAGCACTCCTGACTCATCGAGCCTCCCCAAGTAGTGGAGTGTGATGCCCCAAGATAGGCAAAGGGGAACTGCATGTGCCGACGATATTGTTGGACCTGGAACTAACTTGGGACCTAGAGATGGAACTGGTCCTTCCAGTGGTGGAATTTGTCCTCCCTAGATCCCCCACACGAGATGGCTAGACACTACAACCCGATGTATCAGTTTGTGCCAACGAGATCCATAAGCAGCTGGAATACCCACAACATGAGCTACATACTCCTCACCAAGAGCACCTAGTGGACGCTCATCCACATCCATGACCAGAATGGTTAGTTGCCACCCTAAGTCGGCCAACTCCACAACAGTTTAGACCCCTAGAACAACACCGCCTGCAAGAGAAACACCACTTATCGGTCCCACTCCCCACACTGGTCTCCTTTCCCCAGCAACCCCCTCATCGCGTCACCATCAAATACGAGGAAGTGGAGGGGTGGTACATCCACAACAACCAACATCTGGTCTCACCGACTTGAAATTTGCATCAAGCATCACTAAATGCCAATACCCAATATATATACATAGAAAAAACATGTGTATATGAAAATGGAGAAAACATGTATAACAATATCACACTCACCTCAGGCATCCCACCCATGTATAGGAACAAGTATCTTTGGTCCCCCATGGAAGTCCATCCCACTCCAGGGATACCACTCCATAAGACCAATCCTCTGCCTCCACACATGTAGGTAATGCTCCATAAAATTATGTCCTACTTCCCTTCTACCAACCTTGTGCATCAACCACCCCTAGAATTCCATCTGCGCTCCCTTAGACCTCTTAGTGGTACTACCACTGACAGTTGTAGTGATGGATATCACTAAAAAAAAGTAGGATCATAAGATGCTCCCATAAGTGAACCCACTAGTACTCTACGCAGTCATCTCGTTCATCATCTCGTGTAAGTGATGTAACATCATGTGCCCCATGCTACATGATGACCTTCCATCACTCGCTCCACCAATAGGATTCCCCCCCCCCCATTAATCCGGTTAGTACTAGTCACCCCAAGTACTCGAACCACAATATCCTCCATAGCCCGAAAAAAAAGGTCATGGATGTCGACAACCCCAATGTTCCCAGAGACCCTAGTCGTTGGGTTCCCACCACAATACTCAGCTATCAGCTAGTCAATCGTCGGTTGTAGGGGTCCCTGCCACATGATACGTCGACTCATCATGATGACGTTCCCACGGATCTACTATTGCCATTGTCATAAACCAGGAACACTTGCAATCACAAACAACCCAAACTCAAAGTTTGTTTAGCACCTCAAAAGCAAAAAATTGATAGAAAATAGCATGACTTTCCCTATAGAAAGTTGCATGGCCTGTGTGGCCATCCCCACAAATAGTCGTGTGGTACACCCACGTGGGAAATTACTATTGGTTGTCGTGCTTAGTTCAACTGTATCTCAAACAGTGTCGTGATATGTACGTGCGGGATATTGTTAGTTTGGTCACGCATGTGCACGATTGTTCTAAATTTCCATGTAGACGAGGCGGTCATTTCCCATGCGGAGTGTGACTTTCAAGGGAAAACCCACATAGGGAAATGTTGGAGATCCATCGATACTTGCATGACCGATCGAAAACTATTGTGGTTGGCCGTACGGTCTGACTAGCTCCTTAAAATAAAAACCGAATGGACAAAAATGAAGAGAAACGGATCAAGGTTTACTGGAGCTTGTAGAATCGAAATCCACCAATCGAATCTCCTAGAAACAACAAAAATGTCTATAGGACATCAACATGTCGAAAGTTACAAATGATTTTGAAAAGAGGGCCCCGCAAGTATTTATAGCTAATTGACTCATACGGATAAATCGTAACTCAGTTCGACAAACTGTCAGCACCAAAACGATCAGTATCACAAGCTCTTCAACATAGTAACATCCGTTCAATTCCCCACGAAACTTCATCTTGCACGTACTTTTAGGGCCATAGCTCCAAGTGTGTTATGTTTCTTATCAATTTTCTACATTGTCAATACTCATTTCATAATCAATATTACACTTGGGTACTTGTGTCATGTGTGCAAGATTACCATTAAGAAACACCCTCTCATCATACAACAACTGTGCACATACTTCAGTCATAGGTATATCATCTTGACTTGACATATAAGCAACATATTCCCTTTGTTCACATTACATTTGCCTAGTAATCCCGCTAGTAACCATATGGTCATATTTCTTGGTCATGACACACCATCAATTTCATTACCAATAAGAGCATGTTCCCCCATGGGTGTGTGCACCATTACAACCCATTTACACTTTGGAGCACATGATGTCAAACCATCCAAAGTCTGAGGAATATAATCACTCACCAAGTTTGTCAAGTTGAATCCACACCTCATCATCTTGTATTATGCCTACTTCATCCCCCAGATCCCTTGGCGCATCTTACGATTATGATTCACATATAACCTCTCATTCCCCCATGAGCAATATACCATTTTCGTTCCTCTTCAATCATCCACTCCCAAGAAGACTATAATGGGATCCCAACCTATGAAGATACCAATCCCATTTAGTTATTCCCTCAAGAACATTATGCATGGCATTTATTCACAGGGCACCCATCTGCTAATTTCTCGTTTGCATAAAACTATCACATCATCATCAAAATGATTCTTCAACTCACTCAAAACCATGGGAATCCCGTCTTTATAATTCTTTGGTTCCCCAACCCACTCAAAACCATGAAAACCGAAACCAAAATTCTTTATGTATAAATTGTTCCTCAATTCACCCAAAACCGTGGGAAGCCCATTCCATTATTCTTTTGGCAGCATGTAGTGAACCGATGCAGTTCATACTACACACATCCAAAATATTTGGAATTATAAAGAAATCCATCTGTATAACATAATAGTTGAATGATAATGAATATAAAAACATGATATAAGATGTTTACAATGTTATGATAGTGCCATGCATCCTAAAGGCACTTATGGTGACCATTCACGAAGGAATGTGTCCCTCGGAAGAATGAATAATTATTTATTATTTATATGTTAATATGTTTATTATTATTTTATATATATATATATATATATATATATATATATATTGTTTATTACATTGCCTTCCTCTTCATAAGTGCTTTGTCCTCAAAGCATATTGATGAAGAAGCTTTGCACCTTTTGCTTGTAATGTCGTCATATAATTCTATGTTTTGTCATAGTTGATGATACGTGATGATATGAACCTCTGAGTGTTGAGCAAAATTTTTGAAACGTAAAAGGATCAGTCCATCCTAGTTCAATTCTTTGTGGAACGTTGCACTTCCATGATGAACTGTTATCATGAGATTTATTTGTGCTGGTATCAATATTTTTCGTTATTTGTTCTCAACTTAAGGAATATTGATACTCTGATTGTTCAAGATATATGCTTTTATGATTTGGATGTCGATAAGGAATTCTAATAACATTATTTTCCCTTATCATGCTTGTATTGTCTTCATGGTTTAATTTCAGTATATGATTTTCTTCAACTGGATTGGCATCTTCTTGAGCTGTGATGTGAATTGGATCTCTATTTGTGTTTTTTTCCAAAACTTGGATTTTTACTCCTGAGGGTTTTGATGCCTCTTTTTGGATTTCCTCTAACTTGTTTTCCAACAACTTGTTATCATTCTTAAGCTTCTTTGTAACGTCCCCATCTTGACTCCATTACATTCAAATGTAAATGATGTAATATTGTTATAAAATCATGGTGAGGAGCTCAAGGCCAAGGCCCCGCCATCGATTTAGTGATGCATATGGTTTACATGCTAGCCAGGTACATTGGAATTTCAAATATCATGTAAATATGCATTTTAATAAAATACCCACAACTATCTATGCAATGCAACAAGAGATGGGGGCATGATTTTACAAGGAATTGAGAGGGAAAACGTTCAAACCCTTGAGCCAATCAAGTCAAGCCAAGTGTCAATGAGAGAACCCATCAAACCCTCAACTACCCATGTTGACTTTTGTACCCAATCATTGATTTCTCCCAAGAGTTGGTTGAGGTAGTTAATGCCTTGGGGAATGGGAAGTATGGTGGTCCAAATTCGAGTATGGGCAAGCCACCCTGCATGGAAAATCGTGTTTGGATTCCTTGGCAAGAAAAGAGCCATGAATTGCTCCACAAACCATTATCTATCAACCAGTTTTGTTCTGTCACGAGTTGGGAGCTGGCTAAGCGTTTTTCCCCATCGAAATTATGTGTTTTCCTTCATTCTCAGCTGGGAGAAGGGATTTTTTGTGTTGTATACCAGTGGGGAAGAAGGGGAATTGAATTTGGGTTCCATAGAGACCGTTTTGGTTGTTGAATGCTTAGTTGGTTGGGAGAAAATTCATTTTCCTCCCTGTGAATGTTTTTCCCCATCCCACAACTCGTTTTTTGTTGGAAATGATTTAGGGAAAACCCATGGCCATCCTGTTGGTAAATCCATTGTTTTGGCTTGAGCTTGAGAAAGCATCCAGGGTTCAAATGTAGCCTGATAAACCTAGCTATGGACTGGCTTGGCTCAATTGAAATGGCTAATTGGTTGTGAATGAGCTTGAATGTCCCCTTTTCCTTGTAAGAATCATGCCCAGCTCGGGGGTGACAGTTGTGTTGAGAGAATTGATGAACACAACTGGCCTATGGTTGGTTGGAACGTTGCAGTGACATAGCTAGTTGCTTGGGACAATTACACAACGAAGATAAGTGTTTTTCTGTCTATGTATTTACTTCTGCAATGTTATAATTTGATGGTCATTTTTAATATGTTGAATGCATATGAAATGTGTGTGGATGATGTTGTTTATTTCCGCTGTGCATGTTTGTTGAATTGCATCTGCACTCTTGTTTTTAATCGTATGAATCTAATGAATTAGGCTGAGATTATGTAAAAGCCCCAGAGATTGGCATCATGTTCCCTTCCTTGCATTGGGACCACGGGAGGGTACGTTACATTCTTGAATGTTTCTTCTTGCGACTTCTCGTCATCGTTTAACTTCTTAACTTGTTCCATCAGATCTTGATTATGATTTCTAAGGTGGCAAATCTCTTCTTCATTTTCTAATAATTCCATTCGATATCTTCATTAGCTTGTTTCATCTTCCGAATATTTTTTAACTTCTTTATTTTTATGACTGTAATTTTTTTATGATTTCTCAACCGGAAGATCTCATAATTATTGTTCGATATTGTTTTATTATTTTGCAATCTCTAATTTGTGAGCATTTTTAAGGTTTTCGTTTTGTTACTGTAGATTTTTAATTTGTTGTTGAAGCTGGTACAACTCTGAATCCTGTCATTTTAATTTCTTTTGGAATTGCATAATTACTTCATCCACGTCGATAAGGAGTTTGTTCAAATGCATTATTTCTCCTTCTACTTTACTCTTGTCAAATTTCCTCTTGATATCTTGATTTTGTAATTTCTGATTGAGTTGCTTTACATCCTTTAATTCATTAATTTGTGCAAACAACTCTTCATTTTTTTGGTCAGAAATAGTCTTTTCTTGAAATTTCATTTGATTTTTTTGTAATTCAATCGCCATTTGTAATTTTATATTTTCCTTTCGATAACGAAGTAGTTCATCTTCTAATTTTTTTATTTATAATTGTAAACTAGACTCAATGGTTCACAACTTCGACTTATATTCTTTATGTTACTTCTTCAACAATAATTGGACACAAAAAGTGCAAAGAACCCAAATGTGGTCCTTATGTAAGAGCTTAAATAACCTTTTCCTTTTATGTAAGTATAACTTTGAACCCTTTGTTTTCTAAATATCTTTTGAATAATAATAATTGTAATAATAACAATTATTAAATAATAATAATAATAATAATTAGGTTAAAATATTATAATGATATTTATTATTTATAATAATAATTACAAAAACCTGAAAAGGAGAGGGAATTAGGGTTTTAAAATATTAAAATATTAATTATTATATAAAATATTATTATTATTATTATTTATAATATTTTTTTGAAAGTGGAGTTGGATGTCCGTGGAGTTTTATGGAGTGGGAAGGAGTGGAGAGCAGAGGAAGAGTAGAGGAGTGGGAGGAAGGCAAGGTAATTAGAGTGGAGTTAGAAGTGTGGGGGGGAGGGTGATGGCTCATTAGGTGGAGTAAAGCATGTGGAGAATGAAGGGAAGAGAGTGCAATGGAGGTGTAGGTGTGGGAAGTGGGAGAAGTGTGTTGGATTTAATGCATGAAAAATGGAATCACAAAGCTGGGAAGACGGAGAGGCAAATTGAGGCCCGACAGAGTGCTGGGTAGCGGGGCGCGATATTTGGAGGTTGTAGTAGGGCGAAGTGTTGGGTAGAGTGAAAATGGAGGAGGCGTGCGCAGTAAGCTGTGTGGGTGATAGCAACATGCATGGGCGGGGTTTGCATGAGGTATGGGCGAGGAGTGTTATGCATTTGGGATGGTAGTGGTCGTTGGGGTGGGGCGTATGGAGAGTGTGGAGTTGTGAGGTTGTTTGTTGAGGTATGGAGGGACAAATATAGGAAAAGATGTATATGTAGTGGAATCATAAATCAAGGACGAAGTAGAAGAGGGCATGTGAGTGGATTGGGGTGTGTGGAATGCTGGTAGAGGTGTATCCTATGGTGGATGGCGTAGAGGAGAAGATGTAGAGGTTTAGCATCGAGGGTTAGAGAAGTAAATGAGTGGGAGTGTGAGGAATAAAAGAGGAAGGAGTGGGTACGTAAAGGAGTGCAGTGGAGTGCAAGTTGTGTGGGAGGTAGGAGAGCGTAGTGGAGATGCATGAGAGGTATGAGAGGGATGGGAGAAAGAATGGGAAGATGTGTGGAAGAGGGCCAAGGGCCTGACTGTGGTCAAATACCAAGTAATTTAAAGAAACTCTAACTTGATGGCCAAAATTCGGATTATTAGAATGCCCGATAAAAGGGATTCGATACCAAATGTAGTGAACCAATACGGTTCAAACTAGTACACACATCCAAAACATTTAGAATATTATAAAGAAATCCATCTAGATAACATAATACTTGAATAACAATGAATATAGAAATATGAGATAAAATGATTACAATGCTATGATAGTGCCAATCATATTGTAAGCTATTAGGCTTACATATTAAAATATTTATTGATATAAATATATATTGAATAATTGATTGATGATAATAGTACAATGATAATGACCAATATATATGGTCGTCGATATAGGGACATGTCTTTTAATTAAATACATGTCGCATAACCTGAATTAATTAATTGACCTAGAAAACAATAAATTAATGTAATATGCAACTAGGTACATTAAAGTCATACTACCTTGAAAAGATTCGTCCACGAATCTTGGATTCTACTTATTCTGGATTCTGATTTGTATTATCTGATCATTATAGTTGAATATACGTGTCAACATGAACTTCAAAGTGATGCACACAATTTTTGAAATGTAGACGGGTCGATCCATCCCAAATCTACCTCCATTGGAACTATTTGATGATCGATTCTTTGGATAGAACTTCTCATTTTAGGCTTCCCTACAAGTTGTCGATTTTGACTTCGTGCTTCTTTAATGTTGTAGTTGGGTTTTCTGGAAGAAGAGTATCGTTTATTTCCTTCTTGACTTTGATGGTTGTCGTAATGACTTTTGTGATGTGGGTGACGGTAAAGTGTTTGAGTCACTTGAGGAATGTTTGTAGGGACTTCAACTTTTGGTGCTTCTAGTGATCTATTGATCGATACCTTTTCAATATAACAGTTTTTTCAGAATTTGAACATTGATTGTGTATGTACTGATTTATTTTTTCGACATCTAAATTTGTATTGATGATGTCGCTAATTCAATGGTTTCGATCATTGTTTATTTCTCCATAGTTTGGACATCCTTTGCTGAGGGTTTTTTTTGGCTTCTCCACTTTTTATTTTTTTAATTTTTCTAGTCAAGTCTTGATTGTGATCTGTAAGGTGTCAATTTTATTCTTGCATTTCTAGTAGTTTCCCTTCCATGTCTTCATTGGCTTGCTCTATTTTTCAAGAATTTGTTAACTTCCTTATTTTTCGTAACTAACATCTTGCTATGGTTTTTGAGTTAGAAGATTTCTTCAGTACTAGTTGATAATTTTTTATTGATTTTTGTGATCTCCAACTTGTGTGACTTTTTAATCTCATCTCTTTGTTGTACGAGTTCTTTTATCTGTTGTTGAGATTGACAGATTTCTTATTCTTGGCATCGTAATTTTTCTTGTATTTGTGCAACTTCCTCGTCCTTGTCCATGAGGAGTTTGTTCAAGCATTTTAATTCTTCTTCTAGATCGTCATAGCTTCTATACGATGATTCTTCCCTTGTATTTTTTTACGAAGGGATTCTCAGTGATGAGTTATGTGTTGTTATTTTCTTCTTCTCATGGGAGAAGGTCATGACTTTCTTTTTCGCATTGAAGATGATTGTACCCAATGTTTCCAGCCAGTTAGATCCTAGTATTATGTCGGTAATACCATCGTCTATAGCTGCAACGGTGAATTCTGATGTAAGATTATAATTACCAATATGTAAGTCTAATTATTTGATTTGATCTTTGTTCTTATTGTTCTTCTCTATATTTACTTCTGCAACTGGTAGTTGATTTGCAAGATCAACATTAATAAATTGTTCCATATTAGCTAGACATATGGTGATGATAACATTACTTTCGTAAAATGTGCCATTAACTTCAAGCATCACCATCGGCATCTTTGAAGGAACGTCGACAAATCTATTTTTCTTTTGAGAAAAATTTGTCTCTTCCATTTTGATGAGGTATAAACAGATATTTTCCTTTCGAAAATTGTGTTCAATGTCATCCTTATGTAGAAAGGTTTCCCTTGGTCTTTGACTTCTTCGGTGATAGATGGTCTTCCTTTCACTTTGACTTCTTTAACGATGAATGGTCTTAAACTTATTCGATGATAAATGGTCTTCCTTTCCCCCCTTTTTTTATAAAATAATTATTATTATTATCAACAACAATAATACATATTATCAAATGTTTTGGTGAAGGGAAGGGTTAAATTTTGAAATAATAATAATATGTATTATTATAAATAATAATATTATTATTGTAATTATTTTTAATGATGGAAGGCGTAGGTGGAGGGGATTAGGGTTTTTTTGAAAAAATAATTATATATATATATATAATAATAATAGTAACCAAGGTATAAATAATTATCATTATGATTAAATAATTTAATAATAATAATGTTAGTTTCAATAGATTTTAATATTATAATAATAGTACTATTATAATATTATGGGTTGGCAGGTGCGGGAGGAGTTCTTCTCGACTCCGAGGGAAACAAGGTGAAAGATTTTGCTTGGGGAATCGGTAGGAGGACCAATAACGATGCAGAGTGGCTCGCGTTGATCAAAGGAATGGAAATCACAAGGAATGAAGAAATCAAGGATCTGGTGGCCTTTGGAGACTCAATGTTGGTAATAAGGGAAGCTAGAACTTTGGCCACAAATCGAAGAAAGCCCGTTTCCAAGCTCCATCATCTCTTCAATTACATGGCTAAAGACTTCAACTCCATCAACTTTCTTCATATTATGAGGAACAATAACCAGAAGGAAGATATCATGGCCAACGTAGGTGTTGGTCTGGACTGTGGAATCACGATCAGTAATGGTCAAGATCTTGGCATCAACTGGGTTCCATAATCTTTTCCCCCTTCCAGTTTTGATGATGAAACTCAAGTATTCTCTAAGTTTTGGAAAGTGGTGTTTCCCCTTGGTATTGGATTACCTTCATTTTATCTTATGAACTATAGTCCCTTGTCAAATTCGATTTTCAGTTATTACAAGATTTCATTGGGATCTTTCACCACTCCTCGGAACTTTCCCATGTCCTCTCGGCGCCCTTGGAGCCCTCCACACACCGGAAACACCTGTCTCACATGCATGATTTTATGGAGGTCGAGGAAGCTCCGGCTTATATCTCACTCGAGGGTGCTATCCGTGTCATTCTGCGGGACAATTTTCACGTTAAGAACATGGTTTACGTTGTTTGGTTCATCATGGAGGAAGATGCCCCCATCATCATCCAGAGCCTCCCTGCGTTGCAGTGTCTTCACTGTAGGAAACAATTTCAGTCTTCGGCCCTTTCTGGCGGTGTTGGTTTGCAGAGAACACCTTCAGCTCTCGACATCGTGCAGGGTCAAAACCTTGGTGGCTCTGCGCAACCTGCTATTCGTGATCACTCCAGAAATGAAGAGTCGAGTTTTGGCAGGAATTGGGCTCATTTAGCAGGCGATTGCAGTGGATACAATAATATGGGTTCTTTGCCAGGGTTTGACTATCCTCCTTTCGAGGTTCATTCGCAACTGAAGGATTTGGAATCCCAAGTCCGCTTGCTCAAAGGAGAGAATTCTGACCTTAAAAGAGCCATTTCTCATCTTTTCACCATTGTCCAGATTACGAACTCTAAGGTTCGCAGTGGTAGTAGCAAGCTGAAGGAGTACTATGACATTCTTGCTGGGAAGTTTGAGAATGGTTGTCCCTATTATGTGGAGTTGGGTACTCAAATTAGGGCTCTGCACTATAGCCTCATAATTGTGGAAGATAAGATAGACGGCATGAGGGTTGATATCAGGAATAGCACCATTGCCTTTCAAGGAATTGTTGAAGGCAAAGCCGAAGCTGCTGTTGGGAACAAGGAGAAGAATTCTTACCAGTAACTCGTTAATTCTGGATCTCTCAGTTCGTTCTAACTCTTTGCTCTTTTATGTTTTTTTTCAGAACGTTTGTGATAAGTCTCTTTTTCCTAGGCTTGTAGCAGCTGATGATTAGCTAGTTTATGGTTTCTTTCTCCGGTATGTATTACTCCTGTATTTTGCTTCTAGGCAATTTTGTAAGAGTATACAACTATCACAGAATAGGTTTTGTATATGATCTTCCTAGGTTGGAAAGTGAAGAGCTAGAATTCATGGCAGCTCTTCGTATTGGGATCAGTCTTCCCATCTTTTTTGTAATCTCATTCCTCTTTTTATATAAAAGCTGGTTATCCATTGTTGTTAAAAAAAAAAATAGTACTATTATAATATTATTATTTTTGGGAAGCTAAGGTATAAATTCCTAATTAATGGCGTATTGTGGAGGAGGCGTGAGGTTGTGGGAGAATTGCATGGAGAGAATGAAGTGGGAGGAAAACAAAAGGAGATTGGAGGTGGAGGTGATAGGAATATGCGTGAAGTTGAATGGAGGTAGGAGCGTAGGTGTAGGAAGGAGCGTAGGCCAACGTGGGTTAAGGATGGGAGCGTGGGAGTGGGAGTAAGGAGCGAGGTTGCGTAATGGAGTAGAGGAGTAAGTTGTGTGTGGGAGTGGCGAGAGCTTGAGAGAGGAGGGGGGTGAAAGTAGCAATGAGAGGGCACCGATAAGGTGTAGTTGCGTGGAGGGAGTGGGGTAGAGAGGAGAGGGGCTCCTGGGAGAGATGGAATGGGCACGTGGAGGGCATGGCGTAGGGAAGGGTGTAATAAGGAGTGGAGGGAGAGTTGTGTTTTGGTGGGCAGTGGATATGGAGGGTGGCTGCGAGGGACGAGAGGAGGGGAGGAACAATGGGGAGCAGCTTATGTAGCAGGAGCAACATGGAGTGGGAGCATTAGAGGTGTAGATTCGGAGGAGTGATGCAGTGAGGGCACAGTTTGGAGTGTGGTATGGGGTGGGTGCGGGTGTTTGTGTAGGTGCATGGAGAAGAAAAGAAGGGTATACGCAAGAGTGTGAGTGGAGTGAGGCTTGAAGGAGAGGGGAGTAGGCGAGGAGCTCTCGAGGGGGATTGTGCACAGGGATAGGAAGATGATGATGGAGGGAAGCGTTGGATATGCGTAGGGAGTGAGATTGTGAAATGGGAAAGAACACAGGTATGGAGGAAGAGAGTGCACAGCAGTGGCTTGTTAGAGTGGACATGTGGGTAGAGAAGAGTCGTGGGATGAGAGGTGCACAACAAAGGTGGAGCGACTGTGTAGGAGCGAATGGTGGCCAAAAGCATTAACCTGGTCAAAGAATTATTGCCATATAAAACTTTGAAATGATGGCTACCCGCTGGATCAGATTTAGCTCTGATACCACTTGTAAGCTACCAGGCTTACATATTGAAATATTTATTGATATAAATATATATATTGAATAATTGATTGATGATAATAATACAATGATAATGGCCAATATATATGGTTGTTGATATAGGGACATGTATTTTAATTAAAATACATGTCGCATAATATTAATTAATTAACCTAGAAAATAATAAATTAATGTATAGGTATATTACACATATAGAAATCCTAAGGGAACTTATGGTGACCATTCACGAAGGAATGTGTCCTTTAGATGAATTAATAATTATTTATGATTTATATGTTAATATGTTTATAATTATTTTATATATATATATATATATATTACTACACAACACCCCCTAGTCACCCTTGATCGATGTACTCCAGTCCACCTATACCCAACGTTGTCTGTTTTGTCATTCACTTTACCCCATTGGTAGTGTGTCTATGATAAAGCCCTTCATCTGCACTTTGTTTCCCTCTGTTACACCCCGTATCACCATTTGAAGAATGTTGTCGTTGGCCACTCACCTTGTTTACATTGATGAAGGGAAGTCATGAGCCCCACGTTTATCAACCAATCTTGTGTGAGGTATGTTAGTGTCCCAATTGGTTACAAAATGATCTTGGTTCTTGAGACAAGGCCCTTCTCTTATCAGTTGCTTCATCTCTCATCGACATCATATCACTCCATTTTGAGAGTTGCAGTAATTACAAGTTGTAACTTGGGGTCCCTTCTCATCAATATAAGGGATTACCTCAAACTAAGTAGGGAGAATAATTAGTGCTCCCCAACTTAATGGTTTCCTCTATGCTCGACGCCAACAAGTCTATCGCATCAAGGGGAGTCATACATTTTTATTTTAACAAGAACGCAAAAAATGAGATATATTTAAACATAGGATAATTTACAAAAATACCCTTCATGAAGGGTAAACCATATCCTGGGGATTAAGTCCTCCAGGGTTGATATCTTAAGCTATTCAAAAATTGAAACTATGTCTTCTATCTATCCCCTAATTCTACCTTTAATAGTGTAAATCCTAACAAACTGATTACAAAGTTTGATGCAAAAAAAAATTCAACAAAAAGACAGGGGGGGTGCACAACATCATTCCTGATTTTGGGCGAGTGTAGTTTCATCTTGCATAAGACAGTCAGATTCCATTAAGGAGCTGCTTTCATGCGGGGCTTAAGGATCCAGTGGCTCGCTTTGCTTCCCTAGTTCCTCCTTTAGGTCATTCATCACACCCTCCATTTGATCCAGATGAAGCTCTATCTTTTCATTCCCTTTTTGCAGAGAATCAAACAATTGTTCTTCCATAGCGAACAAGAATTGCTTGAGGCCTTCGAAATTGACTTGCTGATAATATTTTATGCTCTTAACCTCTTTCTGCAGCTATTCTAAATCACCAAATTGGACGCGAGCATTGGTTTCCACGTCTTCTAGGCAAGAATCCATGCAGGTGATGTCCAAACTGTCTTGTCTACATTCTTCCAGGGTAGCTTTGGAAACTTCAAAAGAATTACGAGCGTTCTTCCTGGTGTCCTGATGCACAACCTTTATCTCCCAGAATTCCCCTATCAAACTGTCCATAATTTCTCTTCCAAGGCTGACAGAGAGAATCCAGACAGAAAGAAGGTGGCCAAAGATGGGAGGCAAAGAAAATTCGAATGTGGTGACTACATTGCCGGACGATTCCATATAAAACCATGTGCTTCCCACTGGATACACCTCATGCGAACGGGAGCCTCGAGGAAACAGTTTAATCTCACGTGCTTCCATCTTCAAAACCTAGCTACCACCATTAATGAACGAAGGGACTGCCCGAGGATGGATTTTAATGACCCCAATATCATGGAAACCACTTGTCAAGTGCGCGAAAGGGGGTCGTTGCATGTTTGCCCATGAGAAGGAGAGGGCGGGGTGATGACTTAGAAGCAATGAGACCATTTTATGAACGAGGGGTCTTGATTCAAGGCTATATAACCTTGTTTTAACCTAGATACTTTTTTTGCCATATAATCTGCCACAGTATTGTTGTGCCTTAGAATGTGGAAAAACTGGATCTTGGAGATATCTTGGATGGTTGAAATAATTTGTTTTTGGATCATATTCAGAATCTTATCATGCCCTTTTTGAATGTTAATCATTTTCTGTATGACGATCTTGAAGTCTCCAAAGACAGAGTAGGAGTCTTTTTGCGAGGACGCCATTATTTCAACCCCCAGAGCAAGGCAACCCATTCAACTTGGTTGTTATTTCTCCTTCCTAATCCCCAAGCGTACCGGAATAACTTATTTCCTCGAGGATCATAAATGACCCCTCCCGCACCTGCCACCCTTGGAGTCATACATTTCGATGGTAGCAGTGTTCACATTTATGATTCATGACAACACCACATCTGGTATAGTAAATTTGTCCATCCAATAACTTCAATGTTATTCAAGCCCCCCACCCCAGTGGGATGTTCGTGGCCATCAGTAATTCCGCTTATTTAGCACTAGTAACATCATTTCTAGGATTCATATACTTGTACAAGGATCGAAACCACCTTCATCCTTGTAGCATCAGTATCAATAGTCGACCTCTCGGTCTCCTCTTATTGTAATCTATTCTGATAGCTTTTCACGAGCATAGGTATGCATGTCTCATTTGTATAAAACACCATTCATCTTTACAGCTTCAACGGTCATCACCAACAACCTTCCTTCATGAGAAGGTCTTTTTACTCATAGGTGCTTGATAACTTCTTAGAACATGGAGAGAAAATAAATGATGATGCATTTTAGCCCTGTAGTACTTTTTGAACCTCGTACATTAGGGGGCATCTGTTAATGCTTGAATTTCACACACATGCCAAGTTTTGGCTAATCTTGCAAAAAGACGTCATCAACATACAACATGTAGCTCACCAAGGCATCCTCATCAAATCCAAAAGAGAAATTGAACCTTATAATGACAAAGGATGTATGTACGACAAATCGCACAACTACTTGGACTGAACCCCCACGCTACTAACACGACTATTTGTTCAATGATTCGCATGTACGACTTTTCATTCAAAAGTTGTGCGAGTGTCAGAACGGCGAGACCACTTATTTCTACAATACGTTCAATGCTATGTTGTGGCCATAATATCCCCCCTACTTTTCTTTGCTTTGGACTAGAAAATCCAGGACCCTCGATGCTAGACCCCGCATGCTAAACTTTTGGTTTCTTGAGTACACTTGAACTTATTTGTGAATAATAAATAATCTAAATGAAGTCTGACTGCTAGAATGTCTATTGATACTTTCGCGATGAACTTCATCAATGTCACCATCATCCTTGAATGAGTAATTTGAATTGTCGGATCTAGTTTTTTCACTCTATACTAACAACTTATTTTGATGCAACTAATTGAGTGGTCTAAGTATCAGTTTCATGGTCCTGCATGGTGATCCCGAGTCTCCTATATGCAGTTCCCAATCTTTGCTTGTGACCTTACCTGTCAAGTTTGAAAACTGCATGGAAACAATCAAGCTAGGATAAGTCGCTCTACTCTAGTCTATGTTTTGATCTGAAAATTGCTCTCTTTAATCAATCACATCTTTGGAAATGTTGTTTCACTTATCATTGAATCCTTGCCTGGTTAAATCAATTTGCGTTGTACCTTCATCCAAGCTACATCTGGCAGGTCTCATGAACCATAAACTTTCTCCTTGTATCTCATGTCATAAGTGGTTTTTCCTTGAATTAAGACTCTCTCTTAGGTTGGACCATCTTTATATGACGTTTATTGTTCACCACTTGACTTAGAGTTGATTCTGAAAACAACTCAATCTTTCACCAAGTGATCAATTGGCCTAGTTTGAGAATTAAAATCTTTTAATCAATGATGGCTAGTGTCAATCCTTGCTAACGGACTAAAATCCTATATAACATAGATAGTGGGGAATCTGACATAATTAAATCTGAGCAAGTTAATTGCTAGAACGAGGTCTCAACTTTCATTAAAAAATGCTTTTGTGCGTAATTTTGGGGGTTAATGAAAGTAAAAAATTTGTCAATGAACCTGGCCATCTTTGATGGACTCGTCGTTACAAATCCAACACAACTTGCGGAATTCAAATTTGAGTCCCAGAAGTGCCATAGCAACCCTTACAATTTCCAGACAACCCTAACCATCAGGCCGTGTCACCTAGAAAGGTAGCCCCTTAGAAGAAAAGTTACCATGAAACTAAATTTTAATATCTGCATCCCAATAGAAGCTTTGTTGCATTGAAGTGGTCGTCAATGTGAAGTTTAGCGTGAAGATGAAACAACCCAGGCCTTGGTAGCATTTTTCCATCCTAAGCATTGATTCATTGACTCTCCTCGCAATGATTACATTGCTAAATGTTGAGTTCTTGATAATGAGAATACCCTAGCACCCTGCTGTCTCTTTTCAAGCATCCTCAAAGTTCCCTAGATTTAAAGCTAAAAAGAAAAAGAAAAAACAACAAACATACAAAATAATTCATAACATGCATTTGATTAAAAGGACATACAATAATAAAACAATTTTAAATTGTCCCTAATGTTAATGTTAATAAACATGGACACAAAGGTCTATCTTATATCGTGGGGGAGGAGGGGACCGGGGGAGCTTCATGGAATTACCCCTCACACATTCCATGTTGACAGGATGAAACCAAAGTCCATGAATGCCATGTAAAGGTGAAGGGAGGTTTGTGGCAAGGCGAGATCCTTTATTATTGTAAAACAAACTTTAAAACCCAGGTTAAAATGCAATCCCATTTAACCTTATGATTCTGATCAAATCTTTATTTGTAGGCTCTGCTACACCATTCCCTTCATAATAGTAATTGGATGAGTAACGCAAGATGATCCCCTCCCCTTTCATAAGGCAAACTCGGTGATATTCATGGATGGAAAACATGGTGCATTGTGAAATACCACATTGAGAAAAGAGAAGTTTCCCAATCAATAGGTTGATCACCTGTTCATGCACAATTAATATTATTAATTGGAAATAAGTTGCTTGAAAGCCCAACTTTCATGCTTACTGGAAATTTAGGAGAGTGGGCGATTACTCAATTTATTCACCCATTATTCCTTGAAATTCATTCCAGAGGCTTGACAATATGGATGGTTTAGAAGTGATGAGGGTACAGTCTTGAAGCTGACCAGTACCAATATCCTATAAATCACAAGATCATACATTAGCTAGTGCATTTAACCTTTTCGAAATAACATAAACCAATGCATAAGTTATAACCCATTGCAAGTTTTGTTTTGGTCCGAAAGGATGTAAGTTTCTCATCGATAGTGGTCGGCAAGGATACAACTTACTAACCAAGAAATGAACTTCACGCTAATTAGTGTCGGCAGAACATTAAAATGTCGCCGATGAGTGCCAGGAAAGAAATGAAGTTCACGCTAGGCAAGAAATGAGTATTATGTGTGTTCATGAGAAATTTTTGACGTAAGTTTGGAGTTGAAGCAAATCCGTTTTCTCATAATCTAAATTCAAGAGAGAAGTTGGCCGTCCATATTTCACACCAACTCCCGCTCAAGCGACAAGTCCAATCATCGTCTTATGATTTAGCTTGAATAGAGACATAAGACTTTTGGAAAAGGGGCAGCTCACGACTTTGGAGGCTAATGTATATGTCTTGATTTCTCAGCATCCGGTGAACAGGCTCCGACTTCCACAAAGACATGCGTGCATCTACAACGATAGCTCCGATGACTGCATATGCTCAGAGTGATACCTCCACCTGTTGTGAGGAGAAACATAATTGAAGATCCATAGCTTGCTACTTAAACTTAAAAAAGGACCAGGTCAAAAAGCCATTATTTTAATGATATAATTGTTTCCGTGGGTAGATTGTCAATTAGATATAAGTCTATGCATTTAAGGATTGAAGCAATTACAATTTGGTTTGGGAGTTCATTCTATCTTTGCACCATTTAAAAAGACAAGCATAGCTCATTATTCAAATTCCTCCCGTACTATCGTTTATGCTTTTGCAAATTATAACATCATTCATATGCTATTGTAGGTTTGAAGGGTTACCTATCTCCTTTGTATTTTAGTCATCAATTTGATAATTGCAGTTCAATTGGTTTAAGGAAAACTCAATTTTAAAGTAAACTTCAGGTAGATTCCATACGACCACCATGATCTTCATGGCAAAGTCGAGCCACTCTGAAGCATTGAAAATGGCATACCTACTTGCATTGAAAAACTAGGTAAACGTTTCAGACGCAACACCTTAACAACATTAATTACGGACAACATCTGAAAGTAATTAAGTAATTTATTCTTTGAACATTATCACCCAATCCTAATTTGTATTTTCATGTATGGAAGAGGTGATACGGATTTCATGGACTTTTCATGCGAATAAGGCAGCCCAAATCCACTTCTTTGATATTCAAAATGGGAAAAATGGTGTGATTTTATTCAAATCTAGACTTTGTGATATTCTTTCTTCGATGTTTAATTATATTTGTGTAGGAACTATAACTTTTAAAGACGCTATCATTACTGCAAGAAAGGTACGATATGAAGATTATTAATAGAGAGTTTTCTTCTTTCTGTTACTTGGAAATAATTAATCTGGCGATTTGGATTTCTATGTCACAGCATGATCGTATAGTTCAAAAGTATTTTGAATGCACACTCGGGATGGTAAACCTCTAGATGTAGTCACTTACAAGCAGAAGAAGAGAATGAGATGGCTGAGGGCTCGAGATATTGTTTAAGCAATAACAATTAATTGAACTACTATATGTAGTGAGATTTTACCAGTTAGTGTGGGCGGCCACACTGCAAATACCTTGAAGACAACAAAATGTGTCGAGCAACCGAATGCATGGGTTCAATTCCTACTAACAGGAAACAACAATTATGGTAAATTTCCCGCAACAACAATTTGCAATTTTGGTAAGTTAAGTGTCCTATATCTCATCAATCTGAACAAAAATTACAAGTCCTTATGGTTTGTCTTGCCTTGATATTTTGCAAGCATCTCATGACATATATTTTTGGTTCAGCAAACCAACACAATGCCATATGCAACAGGGTTGTGCAATGTGATATGCAAACGGTGAAGGCGGTGAAAATGGTGGGGATGGGAATGAAGGCGGTGAAAATGGTGGGGATGGGAATGAAGGCGGTAAGCGGTGAGAATAGGTGGGGTCAAGGCGGTGACAGATGCGATGGCCACCCAAACTATGGCAGTGGCAGTAAGTGCATTAAATGCATTTAGTAAATGCTTCCACCTCTCTCTAAACTAGAGCGATGAAAAACTTAGGAAAAAGACGTATCGAACTCAATCTCCCAACAATAACGCTTCAAGCTGACGAGCCAATAGAATGATGCATAAACCAATTCTAAATAATTGAAGAAAAAAAATAGCAAGCAATCTAAAACTACAGATAAAAGTTAAAAAATTATGGTCAAAGTTGAAAGTAATATGTAGTCAAAGCACATCGAATACAATATATATTGCCTCACGACAGGTATAATAAAGCATACAAATTTAAAAGGTCCGGGTATGCTGTCTTAGTTTAAGGTCATAGGTACATTAGGAGTTAGATTTTATTATTTATTTTATTTTTATATTTATTGTTTTAAGTAATCAATTTTTATTTAATTTCTTTCAATTTTGTTTTATTCTGTATTAATTAATTTTGATTCTAATAAAATAGTAATAAAGTTAATAAGGTTACTGTGAGAGTGCGGGATTCTCATAGCAAAGATGCTCTAAGTCATCCTCAACATAATTGATCCCAAGACGTGAAGTAAAGGAAAAGATCGAGGACGTGCAACAATGATAGCACGACGAAATGTATCCTATGTAATTTGGCCATAACTTTAGGAGCGATCATCCATTTCAAGCATTCCCCGTATTGTTGGAAAGGTATCGATGAGATATACACATTAGTGGTCATGATTATTGCATACCAGATAGCGCAAAAAATTTACAAGAAAAAAAGGCAACTACATCATTAAAGGCTATAAGGGTCGATTTTGACCGAAGACCTTATATAATGCAAATTTTTATGAGACGAGCATGGTTCGAACTTATGTGGTCGCATACATACACATGCACCCACGATGACCATCGAGTAAGCAAAACAAAAAACGACACCTCCAAAAGACATGTCAAACAACACGATAATAGAAGTTGTTTCGATGCTAGATCGACCAATACAAGTTGCGGACATCAACAATGTCGTGAAGAAAAATGAACCACGTTATGGGAAGAGAAATATTTTCATCATTGGTAAGCAGTGGTAGTAGGTCAAATTGAAGGGAACCAAATGTTGTTGTAGTCAACAATGACACTTCACATTTGATGAAATCATGCTACATCAAGATCGATGCATGCGACAAAACACACTAAAATTCATGGATGAAGTCTAAAGAAGCACTACAACTTCAAGCACTGCACCACATTTAGGAAGATCGAAGAATGACCTAGAAGGATGTAAATTAAGGAATGGAGATGACAATCTTAAATAATAAGTTCATCGTATCAACTTTCATTCATTGGAAGCTTATTATTCATATCCATGAACAAGTTCTCTGCAGGAAGAAGTCAACATGCCACATGAAGACAATTCCGCTAAGTGACAAAAGTAACTAAAGAACAAATTAGTGGAATACCGAAGATCACTCGAGGCTAAATTAAATCAGTTATTGTAATAAATTTATTCAAAGAATTCCAAAAGTATCAAGGGAATATGGAAGGCCAAGGGTCACATAGCCTTGGTCTATATATTGTAATCTCATTTGAGGAGAAAGGGCTTTTGGCTCTTGAAATTTTTCATGTACTATTGTTGAACTGTGAAGGAGGAGATGCCACGGGACTTTTGGTTGTAGCTTGTATTGCTAATTCTATAAGAACTATTTATATGAATGAATAGAGGGGTTGTTCGCTGGAGTTTTGCACATGATTATGGGTATGTGTGGATGAACATGGTGGAACTATTTCCTTCTTTGTCTCTTGCCTATATGCAGTAAGATTGTTCTTGATTTTTGCTGGATTATTTATGTAGTTGTCTATTTCTGTCGTATATTTACTCTTGTTTTATTTGCTTTCTGCAAGTTGTAGATGCAAAATGTTTTGATACTGTGATTATTCTAATATTCGTATATTATTATGTAGTTGCTATACATGTATAATTTACAACTATTTGTTTTCAGAATATGTATATCAAAGCCATTCCACTACTTGTGCCTTTTATCTTGCTCCTAGCTAGGATAGGCTAGTTTGTCTAGGAACTACATTTTGGTTAGATTAGTTTGTATCTCATCTCTTAATTATAAAACCATAAACGATGGACCGGGATACAACCGATGGAACCTAATAAGGATGGTTGTCGAGCCAAAATCCAAACAGGTTCCCTATTCCAAATGGTATGAGGTCTAATTGGGACTTCTTACTGAGGAAAACCCTACCGCTGGCCCCGGGTCATTTTGATTTGTCAATAGGCTCATAACGGCTCCCTTGGATCCATTCGAACTCAACTTCTCACATGCTTGGGAGCATTCAATAACTCCCTTCGTGTACTTGAAGAACTAGTTCAAGAGCAAGGGTGTTCACATTTGGATCTAGATATTTTTTGGCCTCCATGTGGTCTATAAAAGGAAGCCACAGGCATGCATTATATAAAAGAAAAATTAGAGCAAAGTTATGCTGCAAGAATTGCATTGAGAGCTCATATTTCAATCCACTTCTTATCTCAAGATTGCATGCAAAAACTCCCTTGCTTTCTTCCTCTAATAAACAAGTGTTTCTGTAACGTCCCCATCTTGACCCTATTAAATTAGAAATGTAAAGGATGTAATTTTGTTATAAAATCATGGTGAGGAACTCAAGGCCAAGGCCTCGCCATCGATTTAGTGATGCATATGGTTTGTGTGCTAGCCAGACACATTGGAATTTCAAACATCATGTAAATATACATTTTAATAAAATACCCACATCTAGCTATGCAATGCAACAAGAGATGGGGGGGGGCATGATTTTACAAGGAATTGGAAGGAAAAACATTCAAACCCTTGGAGCCAATCAAGTCAAGCCAAGTGTCAATGAGAGAACCCATCATACCCTCAACTACCCATGTTGACTTTTGTACTCAATCATTGATTTCTCCCAAGAGTTGGTTGAGGTAGTTAATGCCTTGGGGAATGGGAGGTATCGCTGTCCAAATTCGAGTATGGGCAAGCCACCCTGCATGGAAAAACGTGTTTGGATTCTTGGGCAAGAAAAGAGCCATGAATTGCTCCCCAAGCCATTATCAATCAACCAACTTTGCTCTCCCACGAGTTTAGAGCTACCCGAGCGTTTTTCTCCATGGTCTTTGCTGTGTTTCCTTCATTCTCCTAGCTGGGAAGGACGTTTTTGTGTTGTATAACAGTGGGGAAGAAAGGGAAATCGATTTAGGGACCATAGAGGTTGTTTTGGTTCACTGATTGCTTGTATATATGTCGGAGAAATCGTTTTATTCCCTATGGTCGATTTTCCCTCTCACAAATCCGTTTTTGGTGTGCCTACGTTTTGGGGAAAACCCATGGCCATCCTATTTGTAAACCCCATTAATGAAAATGTGTATCCATGCCCAGTTTTTGAGTTTGCTGTGTGTAAGAGAATGTTGGGGTTGAGATGGGTATCCATTGTTTTGGCTTGAGCTTGAGTGCAAGCATCTAGGGTTCAAGTGTAGCTTGATAAACCCAAATGTGGACTGGCTTGGCTCAGTTGAAATGATGAATTGGCTGTGAATGAGCTAGAATGTCCCCTTTTCCTTGTAAGAATCATGCCCAGCTCGGGGGGTGGCAGTTGTGTTGAGAGAATTGATGAACACAACTAGCCTATGGTTGGGTGGAACGTTGTAGCGACATAGCTAATTGTTTGGGACAATTGCACAATGAAGATAAGTGTTTTTTTGTCTATGTATTTACTTTTGCAATGTTTAATTTGATGATTATTTTGATATGCTGGATGAGCATGAATTGTGTGTGGATGTTGTTTAATTCCGCTTTGCTTACTTGCTTGATTTACATCTGCACACAAATGTTTTATTTATATGATTCTAATGAGTGGGCTGAGTTTATGAAAAGCCCCATATATTGGCATCATGTTCCATTCCAGTAATTGGGTCCACAGGAGGGTATGCAACAGTTTCTCCATTGTTATATGCTAGTTATCTTGCAATTGTGTGAACAAAAAGGACCTCCCCAAGGGAGATTGCTGGCTTCCCTTTGAAGCCCTCACCTCTTAGGTGACACCATTGTATTTAGCGGGACTATTGGGCAATCGACATTTGGTTTGGCATACTCTTGTTATTTTGTTTTGCTTAACACTTGTCCCATTTATTTCATGTTAGTTCCTTTTTATTTATTGTTTAGAGTTTGCTTGCCATTTAAACTTTGGGATATTAACTTACAATTCACAATAGTGGGTCCTTGCTATAACCTCAAGGATTTCTCCAAGCAAGGAAGACTACTCACCCTTGTGGTTGTTTTTCCCTCAACAAATACTTAGGTTTTCACTCGAAATCTAATGACTACAAATATGCTAATTAGCTATGGCTAGTCAACTAATCGAAGATAAAATGGCATGTTAGTGTCATAAGTGGTTATCTTTGGGCATAAGATTAGTGTTGGTTAATCTATGTAAGAAAACATATTGATGTACTAGTTCTCTATAGCTCACATTCCGGAGGGATTATTAATAAGATTTTACAAAAATGTTCCAAGTTTTTATGTACAAGTAAAAGAGAAGTGGAGGACATCCCTCATATCAAATGGTTCAAAATAGCCAAACCCAAAGAAACAAGAAGATGATGCCTAAAAAAAGTAGATAAAATAGGTTTGCAAATAATTTGCTACATACGTAAACTAGTTTGAAAAACAAAAACAATATTCTCTACCAAGTAGAATTAGAATTAGAATAATAATAAACAAACTTCATCGCGGGGACTTTCTTTTAAATACCCTATCACTTTGAACAATGTAACGTAATGGAATTGAGCGGAACGCGTTTGTGGACATTATCTTTTCATCTCTATGATCCCTTGGCCTTCGAACAACTTCAGGAGCCGAATTGATCAACAGAACCTGGAGCAAGATCTGCAAGTGCAAGGGTTTTCCTGGTTTGAATTCCATTAATTTCCCGTTCTTTTCTGTTTTTGAACTAAACAAAGAAGGTCGAGGGGTCGATGGCAGCTGCCAGGGTCCATACTTCTTCTTACCCCACTTCTTCTTTAGTCTGTTTTATCGATGGCGAATACAATTACAATCGAAGGGATTCTAAGCATACCGAATACAAAACCCATATCAAGGGAAATACCCCAAGCAGGGTTAGTAAAAATGGATTGAATACCCAAGGTAGGGTTAGAGGAAATGGGATGGATGCCCCATCTAGGGCTAGAGAAATTGGAATGAATACGCCAATCAGGGCTAGAGAAAATGCAGTGGCCAGGGTTAAGGATGACAGGGAAGTGGCCAAACATGGCTGGTGTCTTTCACCCGGCAGGATTAATTCTGGTTCCGTCGATGGAGACAAGGAGTTAGGGGAGATATCTAGCGAAAGTAGCTCTGAAGATGTTGGTAACATCTTCGATTCTCTTTCAAATGGTTGCAGCGAGGTGCTGAAACGACATTCAATAAGCAAAAGGAAGAATTCATCTTCTCCTAACACTGAAGATGATTTTCCATTGTCGGTGGACGAGTGTAAGCCAGCGCAGATCCTTGAAACCCCCAAATCTTCGGACGGAGAGGATGTCTTTGTGATGCCGAACATTGCGGCATCGCGCTGGGTTGACATGGACAGCCCATGCAACAGTCGAGATAGGAAGAAAATGAGGCTTTCCTTGGATCGGCATGGAGCAGATGACAGAGACGCGTTTGCAAGGCCAAACATCGTGGCTTCGCGCTGGGTTGACATAGACAGCTCCTGCAACAATCAAGAGACAGACAGAATGAGGATTTCTTCGGTTCTAAGTGGAGGCAGAGTTAAGTTTTTGTCTTCAGATTCTCGAGAATCGATCAGATATCAATTGGATGGATCACAAGTAAGTTCTTTGTGTTCTGACAGCGATGGAGGGCAGGAGAGTGGCAGTTGTAGGGTAGGAGGAAGTGAGCGCTGCAGTGATTCTGAGTTTGATCACAGAGTGTCTCTGGATTTTGATAAGGAAGATGAGTTTTGTGGATCGGAGTCCCATGTGACATCGCCCACTGCTACCCCGATGTTGCCCTGTCTATCGGCTCTGCCGGCAGTTAGGAGGATTGATATGATGCAAGGTTGCAGGAACGTTGACGAGTTTAAGAAACTTAATAAGATAAACGAGGGAACATATGGTGTAGTATATCGAGCTAGGGATATTAAATCTGGCGAGGTTGTTGCATTGAAAAAGGTGAAAATGGAAAGAGAGAGAGATGGTTTCCCAATGTCTGCCTTGAGGGAGATGAATGTATTGTTGTCATTGCAGCATCCTTGTGTTGTTAATGTAAAGGAGGTAGTTGTAGGCAGCAATTTAGATGACATATTTATGGTGATGGAGTATATGGACCATGACTTGAAGGGTTTTATGGAATCAATGAAACAGCCTTTCAGCTTAAGTGAAGTTAAAGGCCTGATGCTGCAACTTCTGGAGGGTGTCAGTTACCTCCATGACAATTGGGTTTTACACAGGTGACGTTTTGCCTGAAGAGTTTTTTCTGTTTGTCAATGATTTCCCCATTTTTTATTAAATTTTACTGGAGGAAGTTAAATCGGAATTTAAATCAAAGAGCTTTGGAAGTAGTCCATATGTTTGAATTCTCAAAGAAATTGACATGAAATTTTAATTTTATGAAAATTTGGAATAAGTCAGAGATTGATAATTCTTTGACTCGCTGTATGACAGGGATCTGAAAACGTCGAATCTTCTTTTGAACAATAAGGGAGATTTAAAGATGTGTGACTTCGGTATGGCTCGTCAATATGGCAGTCCATTGAAAACTTATACACATATGGTGGTTACCTTATGGTACAGGTACTGTAACAACAACTGCAATATTTTCGATTGTCGTCAAACTTCTGATTTTCATGCTGTTCATGCATTGTAGTAAATGTCTTCCATTTGTTAGTGAATCACTGCAGTAATTAGCTGGTGCTTTATAATCCAGAGAGATTTCTTACTTGGGACACGTTACATTTGATGTCTTGTTTCTAAGAAATGAGCTAAGGGCTATTTTGTTGTGCCTGGTCAATTGTTCTATTTTTTTCATAGATAATTTTCCAGTGCCTACTAGGGGCGACTTTTCAGAGGAGTAAAATCTGATTGTTCCATTTTTATGTGGATCTATGTAGAGCGCCTGAGCTTCTTTTGGGAGCAAAGAAGTACTCAATTGCTGTGGATATGTGGTCTGTTGGCTGTATTATGGCAGAGCTTTTATCAAAAGAGCCTCTCTTTAGGGGAAAGAGTGAAATAGATCAACTAGACAAGGTATTCATCAACAAGTCCTCCGTTGGTTTAGATTTAAATTTTGAACATGTTTATTTCTTGTACTGCCACTCATTTGCTAGTCAAATATTTCTTTATTAAAGTTTTTACGTCCTTCATTTCTCTTGCAGATATTCAGAACCTTAGGGACTCCAAATGAGAAGATATGGCCTGATTTTGTTACTTTGCCAGGAGTGAAGTGCAATTTTGTGAAACAACCGTAAGTAACCGAGATTTTTCACCTTTTATTTGATCAATCGATTACCTTTGTCAAAGTTTTGAATGATTGACAACAGCTTGTAAGGAGAATGAACTACAGTAATAGTGTAGTTAATTCAAGAGTGATAATTATAAAGCAGTTAAATACATTTAATGTGGTCATGGCTATATTCCAGTACCATGGAGGTAATATTCATATACCTGTAACCTTTTAGGTTATGTTTATGTACAGCATTGAACACTAACTGTATTTTCATGAACTATTACAGGTACAATAAACTCCGGGAAAAGTTTCCAGCAGTGTCATTTTCTGGGAGGCCAACTTTATCCGAGGCTGGATTTGACCTTCTTAATAGTCTTCTTACCTATGATCCTGACAAGGTGATTGATTGATTTGATATTCTTTTACAGTTAACGATGAATGTGATCTGCACAGTGTATGGATCTAGATTGTGTTATTTCAATTTGTTATAGTTTTTCTGTGCTCATACAATATATATTTTTAAAATTCCAGCGGATAAGTGCAGAGGAAGCTCTCAATCATGAATGGTTCAGGGAGCTGCCTTTACCAAAATCAAAGGAGTGTTATGCCAATGTGTCCATCTGAATGATCATGATAGGTCAAAGACTGCATCCATTTTCCTTTTTCTTTATGATGGATGCCAGTTCGTTTATGCGATGTTTGGTCCCTTTTTAAAATAGTATTTACTGTTGTAGTATAGACATTATCATTCACATATCTGGAATTGTAATTTTGCAATTTAGTCATTTATGGTTATATATTTTCAGGCAAGCAAGGAGGTTCTTGAAGAGACCAGATCCTTTAAACGATCATCGCAGAAGGGAATTACAGCAAGCTGAACTTGCGGAGAAGGGAATTACGGCAAGGTGAACTTGTGCAGAAGGGAATACAGCAAAGTGGAAATTACACAGAAGGGAATTATAGCAAGGTGAACTTGCGCAGAAGGGAATTACAGCAAGGTGAACTTCCAACTGGGAGTTTGTTTCATTGTTTTTACTTGCCAGTGAATCCTTTTTTGAGGAACTATTGTATCATAAGGAAGAGTTTGTTTTTGATGTATCAATAGACATCATTTCTGATGAAATCATCAAGCCTGCATTTCAAGATCAACACTGGCAATGGAAGGATCGTCTTCGAGTGCTCCAGTATTTTATCGAGTGCACAACCAGGCCTCTTATACCATGTCTTCAGTTGAGGGTTTTAGTGGCCAGGTGAATTTATGCACCTGTATATGTCTTAGAATTTATATTCAAAGATTACATGGTCTCATGAAGTAACTGCAATGTGGCTTAATTACTTTCATTGGACCAATCTCAATAATGAAATTGTGTAAATAGTGATTTGTACCATATTATGTGATTTGGAATGGCCCTATTATGCTGGCTAAAAAATATGAATAAAGGTTTTGGGGTATCAGGTTGTTATGTCTTAATTGTGTGCCATTTCATATATTTAATTGGAGAGTTTTTGGTGCAAGAGAGCGCTTGGTGAAAGTGGATATCAAGTTCTTTACTTTTCACACTGCAAAGGTTTCGGGATGAGTAGCTGTATGAAAGGTAATTTTGCTGACCTAAAATTTATGGTTCTACTTAATAACAGTTCTTTGATGGTAATCATTAGTGGCGTTAAAGCTATTGCTGGCAGCTGGGAAAGTTGAGGAATCCAGGCATGAGAGATTTAAGGACTGTCTTTGTGTGATCTCTCTTGCTTGGCGGTGTATTTGTTGTTTTGTTTTAATTATATATTCAAAATGACATCGTGACATGCATAAAATTGTTATATGGTAAGCTGAGTAATTTTGATTTCACCATCCTGGGAGACAATTTACAAGAGCTATTGTTATCTCTAAACAGTACATTTCCAACAAACACAGTTTGAGCATGTGCAGTTATCTGTAAGATGGCAGGTTCTGATTGCAATCCGACGAGTCCTGGGTAATGTGTAAAGCATTGGTTGTGATATATAAATCCTTTAGTGAAATTATTACTTTATGCAAAACATTGTCTACTTTGCCATTAAGGAGTGATTTTTAAGTTGATGCAGGCATGAGAGATTCAAAGACTCTATTTGTGTGATTTTTCTTGCTTTGGGGTGGATTTAATCTGATGTGAAAATTAAAATAACAGTGTGAGATGCTTGAAATTGTTATGGTAAGCTCAGTGATTTTGATTTCACCTTCATTGGGTACAATTTGCAAGAGGGAGCGTTTATCAATAGGCAGTAAATATACAAGAGAGACTGTTTGAGCATGTGCAGTTATCTGTAAGATGGCAGGTTCTGGTTGCAATCTGATGAACCTTGGGCAAATGTGTAAAGCATTGATTAGCATTGGTTTGGGTATTTAAATGGTTTTAGTGAAAGTATTACTTTATGCAAAACATTGGTTTACTTTGCCAATAAGGAGTAACTAAGTTGTCTGTGACTTCTGGGCATTAAAAAGTTTTTATAAAGATTATTTTTTCTGGTTTGATTTTTCACAGACTTTTTAATTTTAAATTTTCCAAGAAAAAATCTTATATTCAATATTTCAGAGTTCGAAATCAAAATATACATTAAGCTGTCCTGGACGGGCTCAAAATCAGGAACAATTTCTGCATTGTCTGCAACAGAAATAGAACAAAGTCTACATAATTACAGTCTTCCTTTACTATCAGAAAGATACTAAAATCAACATAAAAAATGAACAACATACATATCCCTAATGAACTATAAGGACCTCCAAGGTTACAAACACATGGTCTGAAAGTCCTCTTCATCATGAACTGTTGGCAATGTGAATTAATACAAAGTTTTCTGAAGCTGAAAGGAGAGTGTTTTTGCCTCCTCGATTCAGGTTCACTTAAGGTACCTTCCTCCAAAAACAAAGCTTCTAGACAGTTTATCCATTTTCGAGTTAAATTCTTGGTAAATACTAGAAAAAGTAATAGCATCAAAAGTGTTCTTTTTTCACTGACTTATGTATAGGAGCATTATATTGGTATGTATTTCTGTCTTTGAGAGCTGATAATAATTGGATACATGATATAACTATATAGAGTCATTAAGATAATATCTTGTACTGTGCTTGCTTTGAAATGTAATATTGATAATAGCTTGTACTGTGCTTGCTTTGATTATTGTGGTATTCAGCTACATTGTCAATGTGTTCTAACTTCTGATAGTGAATATTAATAGTATGCTGGTGTCTAGACAATATCTTAGCATGTAAAATGTCTTTCGTATTGATGGATTTGTACCTTGGTTTAATACAAGAGTTATTCAGCTATATCTGTCAGTGTCATCTGGTAGTGAATCTCAGTACTATTTCTAGTGAATCTGAGCATGTAAAAGGTCTTTTGCAGTGATGGACTTGTGCCTTTGTATGAAACAAGGGGTATTCAGCTACATTTGTCAGTGTGTTCTGATAGTGAATCTTAGTACTATGTATAGACAATAGTTTAGCATGTAAAGTCTTTTGGAGTGATGGAGTTGTTCCTTTGTTTAATCATGCTTAAGGTCCACTTTGAAGACTAGGTGATTTTCTAACCTTGATGATTTGAACAATGCTTTTACCTTATTTTCAGAAATTAGTATGCTCAAACTATATGCATCATGGGAGTGGATTATCTATTATGAATCGTATTTTATATTTTCAAAATTGAGTGAAACCCGTGTAAAGCTAATAACTGTGTTTGTAGATAGCTGCTGTCTTTGTTCCATTTTGGATTAATTAAACCTCTCAGAAGCTCAGATTTTGATTTGCTCAAGATACATAGTCTTCTCAGTTACTCATGTGATAAATTTGTAAGAACCATGGTTTACCATATTAGGTTCTAGAGTAAGAGTTTTCCTCCAAGGGTGTCCTCCTTTATGATCATGATGCTGATCCTTGTAAGAGTTTTACTTCACATAATATAAATTTTCACAGTATGGCAACTCGGCACATACTGTATTATAATTTTTTATTACTATTTTCGTATAGTTGTGATTGCATTCTTCAACATGCCTAATATTTCAGCAAAGAGTAACATGTTTGGTCTTATTTTGATTGCAAAGGCATCATGTTATGGTTTGTGTGTGTAATTGGTCTCTACTTGATTGATGCAACAAGCATTTACTTTTGAGAAGAGGTTTTGTGTTTTGATGGTTGCACGATGCATCATTCAGCGGAGCTAAATATTGCAGCATATATAGTGCCCTTTATTGAGTTGCATGTGTGGAAGCCCTTGTGATTGCATTCTTCAACACGCCCTTGTGGTTGCATGTTTAGATTTAATCTGATTGCAAAGACTGGTATGGTTTATGTATGTGATTGGTCTTTGCATCGCATTGTGATTGATATATACAAGTTTCTCTCTTATTGAAGAGTTATTTTTGTATCTTTTTTTTTGCATCCCTCAGCAGAGCTAAATATTGAAGCATATAGTGACCTTATTTAGTTGTATATTGGAATGCCTTTGTGATTGTATTCTTCAACATGTCTAATATTATAGAAAAATATATAATATGTTTGGATTTATTTTGATTAGTGACCTTATTTAGTTGCATATTGGGATGCCGTTGTGATTGTATTCTTCAACATGTCTAATATTATAGGAAAATATATAATATGTTAGGATTTATTTTGATTGCAAAGACATAGCATTATAGATTATGTATGTAATTGGTCTCTTCTTAGCATTGTAATTGATACAGAGAAGTATTTGGTTTTGAAGAGTTATTTTTGTATATTTATGATAGCATTTTTCAGCAGAGCTAAATATGAACTCATATGCTGAGCATTATTTAGTTGTATATTTGGATGCCCATGTGATTGGAAAATGTTTTTATATATCTGGTCATAAGATTGGTTAGAATTCTATTCAATTCACTAAATCATGACATTACTTTTTCTGCACATGGCGATCTGCAGTATTAATTCCAGCTGGTTTGAGAAGACATAGGCTTATGGTATTTATAGTGCTGCTGACAAAACTTCTGCAGATTTTGCTGTTTACCACAGCAAAAGGAATGGCGTTAGAGAGGTATACTCTTATGTTCCAATTCCTTTTTGTTGCCTTATTTTTGTAAAATATTTTTTTCAGAAGATTGCGTTGAAATGTAAATAAGATAATAGAAACAGCTTGATATTAGGTTTTGCAATCTTAAGGTTGTTCTGTGTATATGGATGGTTAGAGAAACCCTTATTTGGCATCTGTTATGATCATCATTGGCGATGTTAAATTAATGGTGTAAATCTTGATATGGGTTGTATTCTACTGGCCTCTTCACCGTTATTTAGGATATTGGGTTGTAAAATGTTCTCTTGGAGCATTTGCATTTATGGAAAGGCTTAAATAGCTAGTAATATGCACACTTCAGTTTGTAGAGCTTGCAAATAGGCTTGCCCAAGCAATTTGGAACTCATTAGGGACATGGGAAACATAAAAAGGATCATAATGATATGCAAGTAAGTTAATACCCTTCTTACCCCATTTTACTAGACTTGGGACCTTTGGCACTAGAAAACAGAAGTCCCCCATTTGAAAAGGTGGGGATCGTAGAGAAAGGCAAACTACCAGGGGGATAGAATATTGACACTGAATCTGCCCAGAGAAGAAGAGGTTGTTTTGCTTGAATGTATTATTAGGTTGTTGGGATTGAAAGATTCACGCAGAAATGATTGTAAAAGCCGAAATTGGAAGGGTGATAAGACAAAGAGGGTTCTTGAATATCTTGTGTCTTCCTCTGATAGCATGCTTATTTATGAAAATATCTGCCCAATCAGTTTAGTTGTTTCCTTTCCATATTTCAGATTTCACTCATGACACCTTAAATCTAATCAAGGATCAACTTTTACCTGGATGAAAATATATGTTTCTTGTATAAACTTTCCTTACCAATTTGCTATGTTTGCAAATCGACTGTGATTGTAATTGATTTTCAAAAGGAATTATAATGGAATGGGAGCTTAGAAGGCCTTGATTGGAATTAAACAACATGTTTAATTCAATAGATTTTACTTTTAATTGTGTTGGCTGAGTTAAGATATGTTTGCCCGTAAGGAATTAGGAACTCACTTGGGACATGGGAAACACTTAAAAGATCATAATGATACTCAAGTCGAAAACTTGAAACCCTTATCACCCCATTTTACAAGACTTGGCACTTTAGGCTCTAGAAAACAAAGTACCCCATATGAAAAGGTGAGGATCATAGAGAAAGGAAAACTATAAGGAGGATAGATTACTGACACTGAATCTGCCCAGAGAAGAAGATGCTATTTTGATTGAATATACTAGGTTTTTGGAAATGAAAGATTCATCCAGAAATGATTGTAATGGCAGAAATTGGTAGGTGATAAGACAAAAAGGGTGTTCTCTAGGATCTTCTGTCTTCCACGGATAGCATGCTCATTTACGGAAACATCTGCCCAGTTAGTTTAGTTGTCCCCTTTCCATATTTCAGAATTCACTCAGGATATCTTAAATCTAGTAGCACGGTTCAAGTTTTACCTGGAGGAAAATATCTTATATTGTATAAAGTTCCCTCACTAATTTGCTCTAGTAACAGGTGCCAAGAAACATTTACGAATCTACTGCAGTCTGCAATAGTAATTGATTTTCAAAAGGAATTACGAGGGAGCCAAAGAACCAAACATACGGGAATGGTAACTTAATTAGAAGTTAGATCTAAGAACTGTTAGAGATCTTGATTGGCATTAAGTAGAATGTTTAATTCCAATTTTTTTACTTTGAATTGTTATGTCTGAGTTAAGATCCGACTCTTGATTAACTACTGAATTGGTAAACATGATATGTTGCATGTTCATGTATCTAAAATACTGTCCCCTAAGAATGAAGGCTTGCTTCGTTGAGGATAGAGCTCGTTGCAAACATAGTCTTCATTTGCAGCCTCCACAATTTTCTTTTGATGAGACTTTGAATGTCTAACAATCTTACCTATTTACAGGTTGAATTAACGTGTACTTATCTATCAATAACATGTGTTTACTTGTGGAATTTATATATAATACTTAGCTGCACCAAATCCATTGCCAATACGGAAGTTGGCTCTAGAGTGCAACCAATGTTATCAAAACTGAACCATTTTTGACAAAACCGCTCGGTTCTGCCAAAACTGGCCGGTTCTATCAGTTTAGAAGGCTCATTGGTCAAAATCAATTTGCCAAATTGCAAATGATTGGTTTTGGCCTGAACTGGTCCAGAACTGGTCAGACTGATTAGAATTGACTGGTTCAAGCCAAAACCAGTTAGAACTGGCTGGGTTGACTGGTTTTATACCAGCGTACTTCATCCAAAAAGACCAAAAAATTGGATGATTATTTAATTTGAATTGATTTTAGACTATAGTATGGTTATCTTTGGACTAGTCATTTTTTGTGGAAGTCTATATTATATCACAAAAAGTACAAATTATACAAAATAATTGAGCCTCTCACATGGAGAAAATAGCTCAGGCAGAAGAGTCTGAAAAGCATATGTTAAACTGTCCAAAAACTTTCGTATGACTGCTAAGACCTGCTGTCCTGAACTAGACTGCAAATAGATACCGCAATACAGAGCATACTGTTGGCTTCTAGCCAGAGATAAAAAGGAGAGGCATGAGATCCATAGCAAAACTTAAAAACCAGCTTGAACAGAAAAGAGAACCAGGAAGACAAGAGGCTACTTCGAGGGGCCAGAGCCCAGACGCGGCTTGGTCTCCGGTGGCGTTGATAGGTCCTCAACTAAACTCAGAGTTTCCCTCTTGAGGCTGCTTGAACTTGGCTTTGAAATCTGCACTCCGCATTTGTCCATCTGCATGGTGGCCATCTTCTCCGCTTTCTCTTCTGCCTTAACTGCCGTGGATTGAGAAGCTTTGATAGTATCCCCATCGTGAGGAATGTCGTGAGTTCCCTCCCCCTCAGGACTCTAGCGGATTGAACCTATTGCTCCTTTTTATGTCACTCTTAATGTACATGATAAATTATTCCACAATTGTATGCTAGACTCTGTCGCTTCCCACAACTTGATGCCAAAAGTTATTATGGAACAGCTGGGACTAGAGATCACAAGGCCGTATCATGATCTTTATAGTTTTGACTCTAGAAAGGTGGAGTGTGTAGGTGTGATAAACGTTTTGGTATTAACTCTTGCCCAATTACTAGCCAAAAGTATAATAATGGATGTGGTAGTAGCTGACGTCCCAACAAAATATGGTATGCTTCTATCAAGAAGGTGGGCTAAAAAAATGAGAGGTACCATGCATATGGATACGAAATATGCTACAATACCCGTATTTGCAGGAGAAACCAGACTTCTATATAGAGAAGCTATGTTTGCATATGTAACAAGTGATCAAGATAGTTCTATCAATTATCCTATATATGCTGCTGATGAGGATATGGGTTGTTATATGTTGTCTATCGATGAGTCCCTTGAGGAGGAAATTGTAGAACCTCGAGTGACTAAATATGCTAACGAAGATCACAAGAGTCGAGTATGGAAACTATATTTTGATGGAGTCTCAGCGAAAGATGAATCCAAAGCCGGTGTGTTGTTGATCTCACCGCCAGGGGAAGAGATTATGTTGTGCTACAAGCTAGAATTTGATACCATCGACAATGCTGCTAAGTATGAGGCCCTTATCTTTGGCCTTTGAGCCGCTAAAGACTTCAAAATTACTAAGCTGGTAGTCTTTGGAGACTTTGACCTGGTAGTAAACTAGGTCAAAGGTATTTATCAAAGAAAGCATCCAATTCTTAGAGCATACATGAATATCGTTTGGGATCTTCTTGAAAACTTCTTTGATGCTTTTAATATAACTTTTGTCCCAAGGGAGCGCAACCAACAGGTTGATTTGTTGGCCCTAGATGCTAGCACATTCAAACCTCCCAAGAAACCAAAGTCGAAGTATGAAGTGGAGATGTGATATTGTCCTTCTATCCCTGACAACACCAAACATTGGCAAGTCTTTGAGGATGATCAACAGATTAAATGTTTTCTTCAACTTATGGATGAATTTTCAGGTACTAGTATAGACAGTGATGGAGAGTATGAAAGGGAAAACATTATACAGACAGAAAAGATGACAACTCCTGAATTAATGCAACAGGTTGTTGGTCAGAAGATTCTCCAACTAAAGAACAACTATATCCCAAAAGGTCTAGTCCCTCTGGAACAATTGTTTGATAAAAACGAGGTCCCTATTAAACCAACAGTTCCACCAACTACTGAAGTTGTGCAGGAAGTTAATATTGGTACCCCATAAGATCCAAGATTCGTCAAGCTTTCACAGTCCTTGTCAATCGAGCAGAAGCAAAGGTATGAAGATCTATTCAAAGAAAATATGGATGTTTTTGCTTGGAAGTATGAAGATTTGAAAACTTATGATACATCTGTTATACAACATAGGATCCCTTTAAAACCGGATGCTAAGCTAGTAAAGCAGAAGTTAAGGTAAGTAAATCCTATTTTACTCCCTGCAATTGAAAAAGAGGCGAGAAAATTACTCAATGCTAAAATCATTATTCCTCTCAGATATTCAGAGTGGGTAGCTAACCTGGTACCAATGAGGAAGAAAACTGGGGAAATTCATTTGTGTGTTGATTTCAGAAATCTTAACAAGTGTTCCTTAAAGGAAAATTACCCTCTACCCAAAATGGATCATATTCTTCAAAAAGTGGTTGGGTCAACCCGATTCTCTATGATGGATGGATTTTTAGGTTATAATCAAATTGCCATGCATCTTGATGATGGGGAAAGAATGGCTTTCACCACACCATGGGGAATGTTTATGTATGATAAGATGCCCTTTGGCCTCATCAATGCTGGGGCAACATTCCAAAGAGCCATGGATATAACATTTATAAGTGAAAATGTCAAATTTATTGTTATATATTTGGATGATATGACAGTATTTTCAAAATCAGATGAGGATCACCTTCAACATCTAAAGCAAACCTTCAGGAAATGCAAAAAATTTGGTTTGTCTCTAAATCCTAAAAATTCTTTTTTTGCAATGACAGAAGGAAAGTTGTTGGGACATATTGTCTCCAAAGATGGAGTTAAAATAGATCTCGATAGAGTGGCCGCTATAAAATTAATTGATCTCCCAGGAAATAAAAAGGAAGTACTGTCTTTTATTGGCAAAATAATTTTTCTGCGAAGATTTATTCCTAATTTTGTTGAGATAATGAAAGAGATAACTGATATGTTGAGAAACACTAAGATTAAATGCACAACAAAAACAGGGAATTCTTTTAAATGGATAAATGATGCCTTAGGAGAATTACCAGTTCTAATCAATTCTGATTACACTAAAAAAATTCTTATATTTTCTTTTGCCTCTGAAGTTACTATTGCAACAGTCCTTTTACAGAAAAATAATGAAGGACATGAGCAACCCATTGCCTTTTTTAGCAAGGCATTAAGAGATGCTAAGTTAAAATATAGAACGATGGAGAAACAAGCATACGCACTATTGAAATCACTCAAGTCATTCATAAACTACGTCCTCCACTCTAAAATCATTGCCTACGTTCCAGGGAGTACCATCAAGGATATTCTATGTCAACCAGACAGTGAAGGTAAAAGAGGAAGGTGGATTTCCAAAATCCAAGAATATGACATGGAAAGTAAGCCTACCAAGCTGGTAAAATGACAAAGACTAGCCAAACTTTTGGTTGAATCGAACTATCAAGCTCTGGAGGTAAATTTGATAGACCAACTGCCCAATCAGGAGGAAGAAGGTACTTGGCAAAATCTACCTCTTAATATTTCTGAAAAATTTGCTTGTTCTGAATGTTACAGAGATATTGTTTATTAATTGCAACATTTAACTTGTTCCTCTGATCTCGACAAAGTTGAAATGAGGTCTCTTAGACTCGAAGGTGTTAAATACTTCATTCTAGATGGATACTTATTTTGGAAAGATCATCTTGGAGTTTTACTGAATTGTGTAATAGAGGAAGAAAATGAAGGTATACTAGCAGAGTTCCATAAAGGTGTATGTGGAGGACATCATGCATGGAGAGCCACCGCTTACAAAGTCCTTCGAGCTGGTTACTATTGGCCAACTTTGTTTATCTATGCTAACAAAATTGTTAGAGCCTGCAACGAATGTCAAATGTTTGCAGGAAAACATTAGTTCAAACCATTGCCTCTCAAACCAATCAAAGGCGAAGGACCTTTTCAACCGTGGGGTCTTTATTTTATAGGAGAGATAAATCCAAATTCCATTGGTCAACACAAATGGATTCTTACTACTACTGACTACTTCACAAAATGGGTAGAAGCAACAACAACAAGAAATGCTAATGATACTGTTATAATTAATTTCATGGAAGGGAATATTCCAGCGAGATTCGACTGTCCAAGGAAGATCATTACAGATAATGCCCAGACTTTCAAATATGTCAAAATGATGAGTTTCTATCAAAATTACAACATTGAATTAATTCATTCAACAACCCATTATCCCCAAGGAAATGGCCTAGCATAATCCTCTAATAAAAACTCAGTGACCATCATTAAGAAGTTGTTGGATGCAAATAAAAAGTATTGGGACTCTCAACTAAAATATGCACTATGGGTAGATAGAATAAGTGTTAAAAGAGCTATTGGCACTTCTCCTTTCCAACTTGTCTATGGTAAAGAGGCAGTCCTTCCTATTCAACTGGGTTTACCAGTAATGAAGTTATTGTAACCTGAGCATGATGAACCAAATGACATGGAAAGAAGAATCCACCAATTAATTGAGATTCAACAAGTTAGGGAACAACCGGATGACATAACCAAGATACACCAAGAGAAGATGAAAGCAACTTTTGACAGGAGATCCATAGCTAGGGACTTTCAAACTGGAGCTCTTGTTCTAAAATGGGATGCAAGAAGAGAAGAGAGATCCAAACATGGTAATTTTGATAACCTATGGCTCGGGCTGTTCAAGATAGTTGCATTCCAGGACAATAACACTTATGAACTGACACAACTAAATTACAAAATCTCCAGAAATCCTGTCAATGGTAGGTTTCCGAAACGTTTCTTTCAGTATTGATCCCTATCTTCACTCTCTTATGATTTTCTGTATCAATATGTAACATACTTTGTATTTTCCTTCAAGTTTTTTTTAAATGTTGTATTTATGCATTTCTTTTTCAATCTCATGTTCTCTGTTTTGGATTTGTAAAAATAAAGACTGGATATGACTCCATAGCCCAATGGACTTAAAGGCACTAGTCTACAGTTCTCAGCCTCTTCCAGAGAAAAAGGTTGTCCCCGCTGAAGCCAATGTTGGTACTAATATTTTCACAGCTGGAAGCAAACAACATGGTTAATCTCAGGTGACATCTGTTCGTTTGCATTTGGAGATTTGAGCTTAAATCCGAAAGGAAAGGAATTATATGTGATTGTGCAGACGCTCGTGAGATCGCCCATTGATCAACCAAGTAGTATCCAGAGCTTGACATTAAGGTGCAGATCAATGGTGGTGATGTTATTCAGGGTCCCAAAGTGCACGACCTTTAAGCTTAGAGTTCGATCCCTGAATTGAAACTGCCTTGGCCACATGGTGGTCTCAGGTTCATTCAGAGCCTGAAAAGCGGTCTTCCCAAACTGCTTATATCGAGACCTGAAATTGCTCCTGTCAACATCAATAGAAGATGTCACATCACGACAGATGTCTGTCAGACCAAGTGGGTCATATGAAATAAATCAGTTTTAAGTCAAGTGCAAATATTGAGGTAACAAGGGAGGTGATCTACGGCTATCATGCTTTCAGGCCTCGACAATTGCTCTGCATTTAAAGAGCTAGGCGTGACCCTGAAGGGAAACTGCCTTAGCCATGTGGCGGTCTTAGGTTCAATCAGGTCTCGGAAAGTGGTCTTCCCAAACTGTTTATATTGAGCCCTGAAACCACTTTAAGAGCTTGCCCCCCCCCCCAGGTGAACCTACCTAGGTTTTATCCAACGGATATTACCACCGCCATCTCAGTAGTAACGGTCCTCGCGCATTAAAAGCCCCCACGCCCCTAACATAAAGGACCATTCTCTGGGTGCCATGGGTGCAACTCATTTAAGTCATCCATTTTCAATTTTTCGCTGTAAACATGCTCTATTTGAATTCATCGAGCACTTATTTTTCTGTTTCCACGAGTTCCTCTACTATCCATCATTCCACCAGCGTCTTCAAAGCCAATACTTCTTCACAACCAATACTGAGCAGTCTTCATCCCCTCCTTCACTTCGCCAGCACCGTCATGAATTCCACCGCTGAACCTGAGACTTTTCCCGCCGTAGACTCTGCACTCAACAAGGAAGAGCACTTAAGAGATGAGCACTTTGACATCCACGGTCCTGTATTGTCAATCTCCAATCTACATCACTTTTTATTGAAGCTGAAGATCAGGCTAAGAGGAAATGATTTGATAAATATTTGGGGCTCTGGATTAACCAAAATGATCTTACCATAGGCCAGAGCATTCCCAGAGCTTGTGCAATGGTGTGCTGAAAGATATGCACCCTAGAAGAAAGCAATTGTTTCTCGGCTAGGATCAGTTGTCTGCCCAATTAAAAGAGAGTTCATCATGGAGATAACAAACATCGAAGAAGACGGTTCTAGTTTACAGTTTGATGAAAAGGTCCTAGTAGGAAAGATCATAGAATTATCATTAGAAAGCAGGGAAGCATTCATCCGAATGTTAATTCCACATGGAGCAGACCTGCTTGGTACGTAGTCCATGTTCAGTCTGGAATTCTTCGAGCAAGCCCGACCAGCGTTGTCCATGATTTGCCAGATCCTCGGGTATGATCATGACTTTGTAATTGATGATGCTGCCCAATGATTCCTTTTTCTTATCAATTTGTCACAGCATGAATCACCAATTAAGTTATATGTGGCATATTTCCTTGCTTAGTCTATACATTTGCAGTTCAAGAATTTTGCTTCTAGAAAGCTATTTAGATACAATTCCTATTTAATCTACATGATTATTTATCATAATAAGGAATTCTTCAATCGAGAGGACCTCCAGAAGTCAATTACTCCTATTCCATCTCAGGAAGGATTTTCTATGTTCGTGGATATCATCGTAACTAAATTCTATTATTTTTTGTTTGATGCTCCTCCTCCCAGAATTTTTCCGGTGTGCAAGAATTTACTCCAGTTAAATCCCAACGACTCAGTTGGAGATTGGTTTTGCTTTGAGACTCACACTGAGATTCGAGTATTTGGAGTGGAGCTAGATCCGTATAAGTTTCATGTATTCATGACTCCTATGCTCTTTTCCTTGGAATACATCTCGCCAAAGGTTCAACTATGACGACGTACATTTCATGAAGGGCAATAGCCCCAGGACTTTCAAAATCCACAGTGAAGCGAGCCCGTTTAAAGTAAGAAGAAGGATTGCTCAGACAATGGTTGAAGACATGCTGGCGGCTCTCAATTTCCCTACGAGCTTTACGTGGAACTATGATCCTAAAGGGATCATCTCTCAGAAAAGACAGTCTGCTAGAGCAATGACATATTCTCATAAGCCACACCCAATATTGGACAAAATTGCCAACTTGGATAGTTGGGAACAAGTTGAACTGGATTTGGATCCAATCCAGGAAGTTGTGGCACCAGTTATCCCTACGCCACATAAAGTTGATACCTTGGGAAAGAGGAACACCTTGAATCCACCTTTGATGCTGACAAAGATAAATCAGGAAGTGTCGAGTCAAAGACGAAGAAGTCCAAATTGGAAAATATATCCAGCACAACATTACAAATTAATTAGACTCCCACATCTCTGGCACCTGTCATTTTGGAAAATTTTCCATCTACAACGTGGCCTCATAAGCAAGAGACATCTTCTCAAAAAGATGCTTTGGAGACAACATCGCTTGTTAAGGCTGTATTATTTGGCCTGTATTTCCAAATTAAGGACAACAACATCGATCTCCAGAAGACTCTGGTCCCAAAGAAATATCTCGAGACAGGACACCAGTCCAGGATGTTGTCTGCATTAGATTTTAGACAGGGGACCCTGAAGATGGCGATTTTGGAACCTTTGGTGCCTGGAGGAAAGAAGGTACCTTCAAACTTCAAGACCACTTAGGTCACAGTTAATTTGGACATGTTTCCTTCAAAAGATATCATGGAGCTTCAAGGACAAGCGAGTTAGGGAGTGTATAGAGATGTAATGAAGTACACTATGAGTACTAATAAGCTGTAGGTTGAAGTAAACAGACTAGAGAAGCAACTAAAAAATGAAAAATCATCAAATAAAGCCAAGCAGTTGAAGATAGCTGATCTAGAGGAGCAAATTACCAAATTGGTAAAGGACCAAAGTGATGCAACTCCAGTTCAAATCATGTTAAAAGAAATGGATAAGGAGATTGTAGGGATGAAGAAAAAGCTCAATATCCCCACGATTGAGCATTCTCGAACAATTGAATTTTTAGCGATATAGTTCATGTTGGACAAGGCATTGGCTGATGGACAGACGCTCAAGGAAAAGATCGCTTCTCTGGAAAGTGAAGTAAATGAGTTCAAGAATTAGAATCAAGATGCTCTGCTTCAAAAGGGCGCAGCTTTACAAGCCACATCTTCAACAGACCCTACAAATAAGCTCTCACAGGAAGTCGCTGAAATGAGTCTTAAAGATGCCCAGTTGAATCATGCACATGATCAACTAAAGCTCAAATGTGATGAGCTAAGGAATGCACATGAGGAATTAGCTAAAAGAGACCTGATCATTTCTGAACTATAGCAGTCCAAAGTAGACTTACAAAAAGACATTCAAGGTCTATCTAAAAAGCTCATGGGGAAGCCTTTGCTCAAGATTACAAAGTCTGTAATTTGGGTACAAATAGCAACACTTATAATATCACAATGGAGTCATTTTTTCATCTCACAAGAAGAGTGGGAAATCATTGAGACAACTGCCCAAGACTCTCGTTCAATTGTGAACAACGTGGACAAAAAGACAAATACGGTAGAGGCTGTAATTTATTTCTTGAATGAAAAAACCTTTGATTAGCTTCAAGCTTATGCGGTCCAAGATAGAATGAAAGTAATCATAGAGACAAATAAAGTGATTACAAAAGGATTAATGGCTCAGAACGTTGTTTATATGGCCAACCAACTAAAGCATGAGATTTGTGGAAATTCCGAGTGTTAATTCTAAAGCATGATGTTCGTTCTTTCAAAGCATTATTCAACAATGTTTTTCCACTTGGTCTTCCATCCTTTTGGGGATGGACATGAAGATTTATATAACAAAGACCATTACAATGTCATGATCTTGGAGGCACGAAATTCCTAAGTCCATTTGGAAGACATCCATGGAGAATTAGATAGAAGAACGGTTGTGGCAAAATTGCACCCATATTTTGAAATCGTCAATTGTTTTTAGACCATCTTCAAGTCTTTGCCTAAGCTCACATTCGAGCACTATTAAAAGTTAGATATGGCACTCAAGGAACTGAGGGGTTTCCAATATCCGTTAGGTAAAGAGTGGAAGAACATCACCAGGTTCCTCCAACTAAAGCAACTGGAAAGAGCCTCAACTGCGCAGTCTGCAACTGGAACATCATTGTCGCAACATAATCCTCCTCCACCTTAGCAAGGAAAACCCTAGTCTTCTCTTCCAGCAAGTCAACATCATTTTGCTAGATAGGCATCTTTTGTAACAGTTTTTTGTTGATAACAGTATGAGAAACTGAAAGTGGTTTTATTCCATAACCAATTTTTGTTACAAATTTTGTAAGACCCTAAAGGGCTATAAATAGATTAGAACACTTCTCGCCCCATTGGAACTTGACGTCTTTCTTCAACAACTTCTCAAGTGAGGTTGTGATCTGCGCATATCCCTTAATAAAATTTCTATAGTACTGTGTGTGCCCCAATATAGCGCACAACTATCGCACCATCATAGGTGGTGGTAAGTCCACAATCACTACAATCTTTGTTGGGTCCACCAATAGTCCTTGTCTGCAAACTACATGGCCCAACAAGATACCAAATGGTGCACCAAAATGCACTTGTTCAAGTTTAATGATATATGATATTGTCTACATCGATCCTACATCAAACACATAACCTCGATGTGATCCTTCAACAGACTAAACACTGTCCATTCATCCAGGTACACTTCTAAAAATTTGTGGATAAACTCTTTAAAAGTTGCAACAACCACCTTGCAGAATATTGTGGGTGCATTCTTCAACCCAAATGTCACGACTATATACTAGTAACACCCCCACTCCATCACAAAAGTCATCTTATGCCTATCCTCCTTTGCGATCTTTATCTGATGGTACCTAGAAAAGCCATTAATAAAGGAATAACCTTCTTTCCCACCCACATTCTCCAGTACCTCATCTGTAAACAGTGTAGGAAATGGACAATGTAGACATGCGTCATTTAGTTTACACAGATCCACACAGATTCTTATCCTGCCTATATTCTTATTGTGGACTATCGTTGGACTAATCCACTATGAATCTTCAATCGGTTCAATTATTCTTACATCTAAATTTATATCGATTTCAGATTTGACTCTCTTTATATCTTGGTTTCAGTCGATATGGTCATTGTCTCACTGGTTTAACATATGGTTTCAAGGGAATTTTCATTCTCCTAATTCTCCTGTAATGCCCTTCATTTCTGAAAACTTGGTAGGGAAAATATCTTGATATTCACACAGTAAGTCGACAATCTTCTCAACTGTGTCCTCGTTCCAATAGTCCCTTATGTTGGAAAACTTTGGATTATCCTTTGTGCCAATGTTAACTTTGCGGGTCTTCAATGGTTGCCTGTAATTACTGGATCCTAGCTCAGGTCCTTCTACTGCGAGCTCAACCTCAGTCTTTGGTATCTATATGTTTCTTGGATTGTCCTCCTCCTATCCTTCTTCATTAACATTGTAACATTCCAAAACTTCATGCATTGTGGGAGGAGGTAGATGTGTGTTACATAGGGATCTTGACCCGATTATCTCTACTGGTGCAAAAATCTTTGCTTTAATTGCTTGTAAGGCTGTATCTACTACTGGAACTTCGTCTTTAAAAGTGAAGGTTATCTTAAAATTACTAACCATTTCTTCCTAGTTTATGTTAGAATAATTTACCATCCCATCTAGACCTTAGTGTATGTTTTTTATGCTTCCTAGGTGTTTAGACTAGGTTAGTTGGCTTCTAGTGCATCTCTTGACCATCTTTGTGATAGTATATCCACCATAGCGCTCTATTATTGCTTTTATCCTACTTTTACTTTGATTTGATGGGATAAAGCGCACTTCTCGCTTTATCATACTTTTATGAGTTGTTAAAGCTGCTTCATCCTCCTTTTCTCTAGGATTAGGATGAACTAAGGGTACTAGGATGAATTGGGAAAGTTTTCCACTTTTTGCCTCCACCTCTTCCTTGTTTTTCTCCTAAAAAGCCACTTGATAGTTGATCTTTTGGTCACTCATGGCCTACCTAGTCCCAATTAGCCAATTTGTGACCATCCACTATGAGTTGGTGTTTGATTTTGCCATAAATGGGGGATTTGTGCTAATTCTAATCCTGCCACATGTGAGCCATTCAAATGCCTTCTTTGGCTCTTGATTTTTACAAATTGTAATATATTTGGACAGTCAACATATTGGCAAAGTTTAGATTATTAACAGTTGTTCAATTGGTTTTTGTTCTATGTATTAAATTCTGTTAATTTACTCTATTTTCTGAGCATCTTTGCAATAACAATTTGTGAGGAATTTCTATGTTTCTAGATCCAACCGTGATAAAAATTTCACATTCTACAGTGCCTCTATGCATCTCCAGCTCGATGTACCAATTATTTGGAACTGTGACCAATGTGTGCACAAATCGATGTGTCCATTCTTCCTTTGGCACTGTACGCCACATTGTAATACATTGTGCATCATGGTTCGATGGACAACTCCACCTCACGTATTTCTGGGATGTATACTTAGAACTGAATCTGACCTGCAACATCCTCGTGCACTGCTGCCAATTACCCATTCTTTCTTTATGAGTAACCCATCAGAGGGCATGTGTCACTTTTAGTGAAATATCTAATGCTAATAGTATTTGTTATTCTGGTATCTGAACTTCAAAGTTTGTTATAAACAATGCTACATCTATTAAGCCATCATATTTTTGAGGATCACATACCTCTGTCCCAATCCAACGTAATGAAGTTGTAACCTGTGCACACTTTCTCATATGAACTTCGTGCATTCTTTGTTTCCAATCCTCAAATGCTTCCTCAGAGTTTGAAGCACAAGAACTAATGTTGTGCCAAATTATCGCACCATCTGCAGTGGGATTCTACTAGTCATGTTGTACAATTTTTCGATCTCTCCATTCCTTATTGTCTCCATGTACCTTTTCCCTTCTACTAGGTCCAACGGTGCAGTGACCCTCAAATTGTCCCCTTCAAATATCATTTGTCTCTTCTTCAAATCAATGATTTCCTGATTTGGAAAAGCCCATCCAAGTCCCAGTAAGGAAAGATATGGTTTACTATCATCTGCAATCTTAATGACTTCAAAATCGGTGGTGGTATGCACCCCATCAACATCCATAGGTACTCCTTCCAACCTTCCAATTGGGATAATTTTATGCTGGTTAGCTAATTTTAATTGAACATCAAACCATATCAGCCTCACCTTGCCCATCATTTCCCATGTATGCTTTGGTAGCACATTTACATCCGAACCTAGATCCAAGATTATATATTCCATATCATATTCTCCTATCTGCGCACTTAGGCAGAATTCCCTATTGGTCCTTCTGTCACGCTACACCTAATTAACAACATGTTCCCCTTTTTATTGTGTACAACGATCAATCATCCAGTACAATATGCCCAGAGCAAAACCATCCTTTATAATTTCTAAACCATCCTTTACAAAAAGTTTCTCAGAGTAATTACCTTCTCATTCGGTCCTTTTGGTGTTGAAAAAATAGTATAGTGGTGGCATGTCAAATATTTGTTGTGAAGATGATGCTCCAATGTCTAGCCTTGGTAGTTCCTATCTTCCTTGCTTGTATGTGTCTTTCTCCCTCTACGGATCAAACATTGATGCTTTTCCTATAGCTTTCCTTATCTAGTTTTTGGTGCGCAGATCCTGCTCTATTGCATCAATTCCCATCTTAACCCCTCCTTGTGTGACTGCTGCTATCCTTGGCTGGTCATCACGCTCTTCCGCCATGATCATTTGCACATTTTGGTTTTGATTTGGATTCGTAGTCCAGTTATGGTTTGGAATTTGGCTCATATTCTAGTGTAGGTTCGAATTCTAATTTGTATTCAGATTAAGATTTGGATTTGGATTCTAGATCTGATTTTGGACCCGATTCCTCCTTTGTTGCCATTTTGCAATCAATAGTGTCCAATATTTTGTCGCGTGATCCAATTGTCTACAGTATGTACATGTCGTGTCCAGATTCTGGCAATCCCGTGCAAAATTTCCTTGTTGACCATAGTTATAACAGATGATTGGTCCTTTCCCTCTTCCAAATCCTCCTTGTCCACGACCTCTAAATCCTCCGCGACCCCCTTGGTTGAAATCTCTCAGAGCATTATTCAGTTGTGTCACGTTTTCTAGTGCAACTTCCCCTTGCACCATGTACGCATCCGATGTGCGGTCTCTCATAAGGTCTAGTGCGTGGAAATCCTTCTCATGATGCCCCATAGATTTGCAAAAGTTGCAAAACAAACTTCTTGGGGTACTTACATACTTCTATAACATAGGAAAAACATGGGGAGAGTGATTTCCTTTACAGATCTCACACCACATACCTCCCCCTGCAGGCAAGGGATTTGGATGTCTCGTTGCCAAATAGTCTTTATATGTCGGAAATTCGTTCTTATGGTGGCCCTTCGTCTTGCAGGTGGTACACCATACTTCTTTGTGCTTCTCTTTCCCCTTGGAAATTTTATGCAATTGAATCGTTAGTGCAACAAGATGCATCTGAACTTGAGCCATCCCCACACTACTCTCTCCTGCCAGGGATACTTCTAACTTCATAGCTAGATCTAGTGCATTTGTCTGTGTCATGATATTCTGATATGTTAGGAGGTAGCGTATATGTGGCAACATCCCCGCAAACCATTCCTTATGTTGTTCTTCCAGAATTTGGAATGTCACCTTATCCATCAATGCTTTGAATCTTTGGTCAAATTCCCAAATTGTCTCAGTTGACAACTGTCTAATTTCCTTTAGCTCAGTGATATATTGCGACTTGGACTTTGACTTCTTAAATTCCTTTATCAATGCATCCTTCACACCTCAGAAATTTCTATCTGGTACAGTGGCTTGATACTTCATATACCATGTCATTGTGTGATCTGTGAAAGTGGTTACCAACTGTGCCAACTTCGCAACATCATCTTGGACTTGCTTCGCTTACCATATAGAATCACATACAAACAAGTGCTAGTCTCAATCATTTGTCCCCACCCCATGGAATATAGGCACTGTCAAACTAGGGTCTATCCCCACCATTGTATTTTGTGCAGTACTACTACTATTCGTTGCAGATTGTGTCTGACCAGTCGACTTACCTTCGCTACTCTGGCTACTATTACTATTGTTACTAACCCAAAATAACATATTCAGACTTCTTACCTAGGGTATTGGGGACACACCCAGTCATGGGTTGGACGCAGATCCCAATCTAGACATTTCTACCTTCTTCAGATTGGTTGTCTTACCTAGGGTATTGGGGACACGCCTAGTCATGGGTTCGACGCAGATCCCAATCTAGACATTTCTACCTTCTTTGGATGGGTTGAGTTTCCTGTCTTCCTTTCTCTCTAAGTGCGACAATCCTTCAAAATGGGGTGTTGTGCATAAATCTCTTTCTTGCCACTCACTGCACTACTTCTGTACCTCAACCACAATCCTCTTCCTACTATCTTTCTGAAATATTTCCCCTCCACGTAGTAATCTCATCTCTTCTATTGTCACATATTCTTCTCTACTCAGCATTCTCAGCTCATCCTTTCTTCATTCATCGAGATTGTTCCCTGGTCAGCCCCCAGTTCCCTATTGCGTGCATAAGTGCTTAACTGCTAGGTTGATCTATTTCCAATATCAGTGTTCCCTTATCGCACAATAACATCTTAATCTAGGTATTTAGCAACTTCAGGTAACTTCCGCACATATCCTTAAAAAAATCCCTCTTAGTTGTGCTGTAAGATTGGGTATAGTCTATAACAAACTCTACAACATACCCCTTCAAGATACTATCCACTAGCCAATAATATATTGTAATATGCATGATCTAATATCAAATGATATTATTTCAAATTCAAAGATTAAAATAAATTTTTTTTGCAAGCAGTAACTAGTTCACAAACTATGCAAGATGAAACTAGTCTTGGTCAGTGATTAACCCACCCAAAGCTTGACTGATGGACACTTTTGGATCTACAAAATGTACTGGGTAGTGTGCAATAACAATGATAACAACATCAAGGCCAACATCTGAGTTCTAAGCACAATGTATTGGGTCCATTTATGTTTCGAACATCATCGAGGATGAAGTCTATTCCAAGGCTGCCTGGGCACACCAACATATGCCTACTAAACTCTTTCACTTACACTTGACATCAACCAGAGGTGGATAACATATCATAACCCCATAATACACTGCTGGACATGTTTTATAGAGGTTTTGGGAGGTTCTGGCAGTGTTTGGAGGCAAAGGGAGGAAAAGAGCTATGTAGGATTGCTCCACTAGCTTGTTTCCAATCTCTCCCAAACAGACTGAGATGGCCACGAATTCGCAATATGATGGTGTGATGGTCTTCAAAAATTTACGAGGGACCTAACATGATTGAGAAAACTGAAATTGTGCATACAGAGACCTTTTTATTAAACAAACTGCAAAACTAGTCAAATAAAAGGGCACAATGAACTAGTCTTCAGAAATATGAATGCAAGAAGTCATAAAGGGTCACGAATTTTTGATTTTTGGCTTTGGATGGATTCTACAACAAATTTACAACCTACAACAATTTTCAAAAAGGAAAATAGTTACTCAGAGCTTCGTATATTGCAAATCTCGGAAAGCTAGTCAATTGAAAGTGTATAATGAGTTAGTCTTGAAACATAGGGGCTCAAACAGCCAAAGGAGGCTCTCTAAATCCTCTTATGATATTTAATGTGGCTCTGATATGAAATATACAACAACAAAAAATGATAATTGAGCTCATTAAGCTAATAATTAAAATGACATAGCTTCAAACATCATAGATAGTCACTATTCTTGAATTTTTACAGAGATAGAAGGAGGAGGTTACAGAAAGGAGTAAGAAGAGAAAGTGTGGTCACTGTATCAGATCTGTAGGATGGATATGAGAAGCAGGCTGCTCATGGGGGTTGCACTGATCTTCTATATCTCCTTGCAAGCTCTCCAACTGATTACTCTCTCAAACTGAAACTCTACAGAACCACCTCAAATCATCTGGATCTTTGCATCAACTTCTGAAGGATGGATCTTCACATGAAAAGGCTGGATCAGATCTGCAATTGGAAATCAATGGCTACATTGAATCATGTGCAGAAGACTGGAACATGAACTATGGGGCACATCTCCCACATGTGGCCAAGGGTGCATCACCAAAGCCTAGAGAAGCTTGAGATTTCTTACACACAAATAATCAACTATCAAAAGATGTGAAATGGAGTTCTCCTCCTCCTTTTTAGACTATTCTCCTCATGGTTGAGCTTATCATCTTAGAAATTCGAATTTGAGGAGGCATGGATGTTTCCTTTTTAGACTATTCTCCTCCTTTTTGGACCATGTAGCTTTTCTGGATGTTTATAATCCTTCTTGAGTTGCACAAATCAAGAAACTTATTTCATTTTTGCTTTTGATAACTTTCTTGCTTTTCCAACTTTCCTTGCTTTATGACTTTCTCTTGCTTTTAGAAACTATGCCTCCTTGCTTTCTGGATGTTTCCTGCTTTTCAAGATTTACTGCTTTTCTGCACTTGTTTGCTTTATGCACTGCTTTTGTCAGTTTTTTTGTTTTGGTTTATATTTTTCGACACCTTGCTTTGTGCATGCTTTCTTCTAGTTTCCTTTTTGCTTTGCTCTTCTTTACTTCCACTTTCCTCTTTGGTGTAACAACTCTTAAGGCTAACCTTATCTACTTATGCGCCCTTGTCATCATCCAACTCATCATCACATGTAATTACATCTCCTTCAATTTAATTAATTAAAACAACTATAAGCTAAATTATTCCTAGTTAATAACTTAATTGCTTAAGTAATGTCACCCCCCTTATTAATTAATTAATTGACTTTCACTAGGATCCATGGGGTTTTGATGTGACATTGGTTACTACTTGGTGCTGGAAAAATTGGAACATGACAGTCCTCCCCTCCCAAGCTTGCTTGTCCCCAAGCAAGAAACCAACTCCAACTCCCAATGGCTCAACTCTTTGCCACTGGTTGGGGTTTGCATGCAATCACAGTATGTCCCACTCAATGAAGTCAAATGGGAACCATATGCACCTTTATGTGAGGTGGCATCAAAGATAGGCATGAGATGCCTCTGCAACTGTTGGGTAATTATTGGTGCCATCATTAAATCAGCTGGAGCGAATTTGGGAGCCTTCTACTCCTCTTTAGGCACCATCAAAAAGAAATTCTTGACCCAAACTTCATCCTCAAATGTCATGGAAGAAGTAGAAGGGTCTGATCTATGACCATGGACCAAAATATCATCTTTGCAAACCTCATCCATCAAGATAATGGATGCATGAACTCCATCAGAGGTTGGTCCATCAAACATGAGCTCTTCTGATTCCTCAATGGATGAATGACTCACTCCAGGAAGAAACTCATTTTCACACTGGGGAAATGTATGTTCTTGGAACCCATCACTTGCATTCCAGATCTCCTCAAGCACATGTATTTCATCATGCACCTCATGAACCACCCTCTCATGAGGTTCCTCCATAGAACTTTGAGTACAACCAACCATAAGAGATTGGTTGATTGGAATGAGTGATCTTTGCAACTTTTGGTGAAGTTGCTCTATCTCCATATTGGATTCTTGGAGGGCACTTAGAGTGCTTCTCAAAGAATCTTGGGTGGCCATCAATTCATCATTGAGCTTGCTGATCTCTTCATCATCCTTCAAGGATGCTCCATGCAACATATGGACAAGCTCATGCAAATAATCTTTGTCAGAAAGCATATATGAAAAGTTGCCTTGGATTGTAGACATTGCTCTCAGAATCTTCTCCATGGCTTCAAGGAAAGATGAATCTTCCAATGAAGCAGCTCCCCAACAAGACTGTGACACTGAAACCTGTGTATCGTGGAGAATGTGTAAAGCCTCCTTGATCTTCCTCTCACTCATCTTCAAGGGCCATGCAAGGAAATGAGGTTCTGGAGGAAGAACCTCTTCTTCTTCGGTGAGGTCAACTTCACAATGTGGTTCAAGTGATGGCTGAAAAGTTGACTTTGGAGTAACTTTGCAACTAAAAGCTCTTTATCTTCATGCTTGAGGGAAATTGTTTTTGCAACAACCTCATCAAGTGGTATCTCTATGTCAAAAACATTGAGAGATGGACATCCATCAATAGATATCTCCTCAAAACTTAGGCACCCATCAGTAGGTACCTCATCACAACAGCCATCAGTAGATGCTTCTTCAGTACTTGAGCAACCATTAGTAGATGCCTCTTCTTGGCACCCATTAGTAGCTACTCTCTGATCCATAGTGGCTACTCTCTGAGCCATCACTGATTCAGCCCCTTGGTCTCTACTGTACATTTGTTCACAAATGTAACCACCCTCATCTCTTGGTAGGCCTCCATCAATGTAAATAATTTCTTCTTCCTCATATAACTCAAAGCCGTCATCTTCCATTACTGTAACTATCTCCATAGCTGCAACTTAAAGATATTTTTGAGATATTATCCATTGAGAGTTACTTTCCACAAGTTGAGCCAAGGAAAGAGCTCTAATACCAATGCAATATCCTGATATGATATCAGATGATATTATCTCAAATTCAAAGATTAAAATCAGAAACTTTGCAAGCAGTAACTAGTTCACAAACTAGATAAGATGAAATAAGTCTTGGTTAGTGATTAACCCACCCAAAGCTTGACTGATGGACACTTTTGGATTTGCAAAATGTACTAGGTAGTGTGCAGTATCAAGGACAACCGCATCAAGGGAACTTCTGAGTTCTAAGCAGAATGTACTAGGGCCATTTATGTTTCGAACATCAACCAGGCTAAAGTCTATTCCAAGCTGCCTGAGCACACCAACATATCCCTAATAAACTCTTTCACTTACACTTGACATCAACCAGAGGTGGTTAATAGATCATAACCCCCTAATAAACTGCTGGACATGATTTACAGAGGTTTTAGGAGGTTTTGGCGGTGTTTGGAGGCAAAGGGAGAAACAAAGCTATGTAGGATTGCTCCACTAGCTTGTTTCCAGGCTCTTCCAAACAGACTGAGATGGCCACAACTTCTCAATATGATGGTGGGATGGTCTTCAAAAATTTCTCAAGGACTTAACATGACTGACATAACCAAAATTGAGCATACAGAGACCATTTTATTAAACAAACTGCAAAACTAGTCAAATAAAATGGCATAATGGACTAGTCTTCAGAAATATGAATGCAAGCAGTCATAAAGGGTCACGAATTTCTGATTTTTGTCTTGGGATGGATTCTACAACAAATTTACAACCTACAACAACTTTCAGAAAGGAAAATAGTTACTCAGAGCTCCGTATATTGCAAATCCTGGAAAACTAGTCAATTGAAAGTGTATAATGAGCTAGTCTTGAAACACAGGGGCTCAAACAGCCAAAGAAGGCTCTCCAAATCCTCTTCTGATATTTAATGTGGCTTTGATATGAAATATACAACATAAAATGATAATTGAGCTCATTAAGCTAATAATTAAAATGACATGTTCTCAAACATCATAGATAGTCACTATTCTTGAATTTTACAGAGATAGAAGAAGGAGGTTACAGAAAGGAGTAAGAAGACAAGGTGTGTTCACTGTATCAGATATGTAGGATGACAATGAGCAACATGATGCTTATGGGAGGCGCACTGATCTTTTGTATCTCCTTGCAAGCTTTGCAATTGATTACTCTTTCAAAGTGAAACTCTACAGAACCACCTTAAATCATTTGGATCTTTGCATCATCTTTTGAAGGATGGATCTTCACATGAAAAGGCTGTATCCGATATGCAATTGGAAATAAATGGCTGCATTGGATCATGTGCAGGAGACTGGAACATGAACTATAGGGCACATCTCCCAAATCCTAGAGAAGCTTGAGCTTTCTCACACACAAATCATCAACTGTCAAAAGATGTGAAATTGAGTTCTCCTCCTTTTATAGACTTTTCTCCTCATGGTTGAGCTTATCATCATATAAATTCGAATTTGAGGAGGCATGGATGTTTATTTGATTAGTTGGATTGGGTTTGGACCCACTTAGCCTCATGGATGCGTCCTCACTTGCTAAAATTGTATCTGAATGTTTCTAATCCTTCTTGAGTCTCAGTCATCTATTTATTCTCGTCGATCTCCACATAACCATTAGTCAAATATCAGGTCCCTTTAGGTGGAGATCTTGGTCCCGACAACATAACCATTTGTTGGCTCATAGGTAGACCCAAGGTTCAACATAAATCACACCAATAAAACCCCAGACACCGGCCCTTTCGACATCATCTACAAGTAGATGAATTCTCACCCGAGGTATCAGAGGGGATTGTAGGAACCAAGTTTCTGTGGTGCTGAAGGGAGGTGGATATACATTTAACAAATCTATTATTCATTCATGTACTATGCAACATAATACCACTTATCCATAATAGAAATAACATTTACGACAATATCATAGTATATCAACCATGTGTGCGACAAACACAAGCATTCATCACATCTAACACAAGTATATAATACTGCAACCAGAGTTCCACATTCTCATTATCAATAGGACAATCTTACATAGCCTACGATGTGCACATCAATACTCTGTTCAGTATTCAACTACTTAGCATTACATAACAACAAAAGGACAATACAGTAACTATCTGCCTGCACAAGCTAACCCTTTATCCTTAGATTTTCTACATATTTATACATCAAAACATGGGTGGATCCCATTACAAAGTGGACACAACTCCTAAATAACTTTTGCTTTCTACGCAGTTTTGATCCAAATGCAGAGTTGTCACATGGTCCATCTTTGGTGCGTGACTTCCAAGATAGGTCCAAAACCCGCTCCAATAATAGCTAGGTTTTCTGAGTTTCCTATTAATTAAAAGCGAGAGATTATTTAGCCTTATCTCTATGAAGGAAGTTCTTTACCTGATTTAACTCTGCAAAATTATGTTTTCTCAGAGAAATCTTGAAAAATGATGGGCATGATTATGTCTATCCTTGGGTATGACAATGACGTGATGGTAGATGAAGTCATAATAAGAGTGATGGTTTCAATTACAATTATTGCTAATTCTCCACCTGTCAAATTTCAATTTGTGAGTTTTTCTCTTGGTGTATTCACAAGAAACTTTGCAGTTTTCATGAATTTAATTCTTTTACATACCAATCTTACTAGGATGATCTATTACTCTTTTTTTAGTGAATACCTTGAGCATTTGATCTTAATAAAGTTGGATAGAGGTGGTCATTCCCCCCTATAGTGGATTGGACTAAAGATATGGTAAAGCATGAGTCTTTAATTGGTTATAAGGGATTCATTTATCAATTTCTCTCTCATGTTCACACTATGTTTCATGGGAAACCTCCTCCTAGAATTCCACAAGAATTTACGGAGATACTCCAGTTAATCCCATAAACTAGGGTGTGTGATTGGTTTCTTTATAAAGACCACATTGTTATTACAATTTATGGATTTGAAGAGTCACTTCATATGTTTCTACTGTTTATCCCTCCTAGATTTTTTTCTTTAGAGTTCATTAGACATAAGCTATCTTTTGATCATTTGCATTTTCTTTCAAAAAATCAAAATTCTTCCTTTGTATTTTGTATACAAATTCTTCCTTTGTATTTCCCTTGAAATTGTCAATACAACTCTGTAAGCCGTTGGTTTTGAGCAAGGATCAATATGGGATTATGAACCCTATCCTTTAATTTATAAACAAAGAGTGGAATTAAAGTCTTTAACATGTTTGCATCATCTTAACTTAAAGGAAGAAATGACGGATAACAAAGAAACTTCGGAACAAGTGAAAAGTTTGATGCATATGCAAGAAATTACAATTGAATTAGCAAAGGATGTTAATCCTGTAGGACCAAAATCTATCCCATCTATATTTGTGCCAATTGAATATAACATCTCGGAGTCAAGTGAAAGAGAATCAGTGAAAGGCTCAAAACTAGTTGAAGAATAGGTTGCAGGTGCAATAGTTGCAGAAATTGATGACACGTTGATAAATAAATTGTTACCCAAATGTTAAAGCGAGAGAAAGGGGCCTTTAATATGTCTATGTTATCAAAACGAAGTGAAGTCATAAGTGAAAGAAAATCTATTGAGGGAACATGTGAACTTGAAACTTTTTCAAGTGAGCCTACTCATAAGAAATCAAAGATGTTTGGACATAGTTCATAGGTGGTCTCATTGTCCCAAAATAATACCGAAGCAGAACATGACAAATTACCAATTGAAGTAAATACCCATTTGTAGGATTTGAATCCCTCTAGCAGTATGGATCCTGTGGTTAGTGTATCTCCTTTCACTCCAATATCTCAAGAATTTGTCATAGTAGAGGGAAATAGCTATTTGAAATCATATTAGGGTGCACAAGAACTATTGAATGAGGGTATGGTCCCAAGATTTCTCGCCTCAATGAATCATGAGAAAAATAAGTTCAATTTATTAGTCCTTCAACTTGATAATTCCTCCAATGAGAACCAATACAAAAGCACTATTATTCGGGTTGATTTGAATCATCTAACTGTAGTGGATATTGTTGATTAAATTGACATTGTTGGAAACATAGATCATATTGCAATATTTGATGGAGTGGCATAGATCGAAAAAGTCGATTAGATTGAGGTCTATTGATCGATACTCTGATCGATCAACACAGAATCACAGAGTTTGCATTCGATTAGTTTAAATAGAGAACAAACAATCCAGATCAAAGGAGAGAAGGCAGATCGACGATGGGGAACAAATCCGTGAAGTAAAGGTGCACGAGAGATAGAGGTCCAGAAAGTCAAAGTGGATGTTCCGGAAGGTTCATAGATCGATGGATGAGAAGGAATTCACAAAAAGATCAATGGTTGATACAACGTTCCGCAGGAGGAAGAAGTTCGGGAGTTAACGGATGCGAAGTCACGATTGCAGAAGACAAATTTCGAGAAAAGTCGGAAGGGACACTCGCCACCTGCAATTGCGGAAGGGTAGAGTGCTCACAGATTGCAGAAAGGTTTGTTGGGGAAAAATATTTGCGGAAGCAAATTTCGAGAAAAGTCGGAAGGGATCGTAACCTGCAACCCGCAATTGTGGAAGGGTAGAGCGCCCACAAATTGTGGAAAGGTTCGTTGCGGAAGCAAATTTTGATTAAAGTCGGAAGGGACACCTGTAACCCACAACCTGCAATTGCGAAAGGGTATAGCGCCCACAAATTACAGAAAGATTCGATGCGGAAGAAGATTTGCAGAAGCAAATTTCGAGAAAAGTCGGAAGGCACACCTGCATCCCGCAACTTGCAATTGCGGAAGGGTAGAGCGTCGACAAATTGTGGAAGGGAGCGTTGCGGAAGCCGACTTGCGGAAAGAGTTTGCGAAGACACGCCCACAATTTCGGAAGGGAGTAAGCCCGCAATTGCGAAAGGGAAATGATTCCGCAAGGTCATTGCAGAAAGATCATTGGCCTAAGAAGATGATTGCGGGAAGCATCAAATTGTGGAAGAAGGTTCTACAAGTTTTTATCTTATTTGTGAAGGGTTACGATGAAGATACGTGACTGCTAAATGAAGAGACACGGCTGAGGGTATATAAGCATATCTTTAAACCTTCAACAATGTGACTCTGTACATTCAATTAGAAGATCGATTGGGGAACAAAAGTCAGAGATTGAATTATTATGTAAGGGTGGTTGGGAGGCGCAAGGACATGTTGCAATCCTGTAGGGAGTCGTAGCCTCCTTCCAGTTGCTGTTGGTAAACAGGGTGTTGGTGCATCCTTCAGTCGTAGTTGAAAATTTGGGTGTTGGTGCATCTAGCAAGTTGGTGCTTGCAAACTATTTGTAAATATAATTTTGCAGTAATAGAAAGTTGTGGTGGTTTTCCCAATTGGGCTTCCACGATAATATTGTGTGTTCTGTCTTCATTGTTGATTTTGTTTTAAGTGATAAAAATTTAAATAAGATAGCCTAATACTGATTCACCCCCCCTCTTAGTATTACTTTATATTCTAAATGATAGAATGACGTAGAGAAACAAGAGAAATTAATCTAGTCAATAGTCAATGTGAAAAATCTCCAAACATTGGTCATAAAGATAAACAAACAATTGAAGCTTGAAAGAATAGTCAGCAGGGCTAGAATAACTAGGATTAAGGATCTTTAAGGGAAAGTGTATTCTTTAACAAATAAATCTAATAAAGTTGAAAGTATCAAGAGCCTGTTAGTCTCTAAAGACACAAAAATAAAGATCTTGAAATCAAAGCTTAAGATGCCATAAACATAACATGTTAAATCCATGGAACTTATCGTTGCACATGAGGAAAAAGAAATAATTATTTTGGAAAATGGAAAATTAAAGGATCAAAATTCTCAACTTGCATTAAGGATTGACGAATTAATCAAGGAAAAATCCAAGCTAAAAGAGGAACATTTAGTGGAAATAAAGAGGTTGCAGCAAGAAATTGTTGAAAAAGGATCACATAATAGACCATTATCTAAATATTTCAAATGTTTGATTGCTTGGATGGAGATGATAAATTAATTGATGTTTTAGAAAATGAGGATAATGTTGATGATATGTTGGAAAATATCACCACCTATAAGGAAAAAATTACTGAATTGTCTATAATAATCCAATTATTGTGGAAAAATATATGAAAAAAAGTGGCTAATTGAAGTTCAAGATTTGCTATCCCAGAGATCAGAGAAAGAATCTAGCATTGAGACATTGACACAAACTAAAAAGTTCAATAAATCACTTTAGGATGCACTAAAGCATACTCTAGTAAAAAATACTTGATTGATTCAAAATACAATATTTTAACATTTATCATTTAGCTAAATCCATGATGGTGAAGAATGTACAACTTGACATTAATAAATGGTGGACTGATGTGTTTGAAAAAGTAGAGGATGTCAATTTAGTTATTGAATTTATAATGATTATGAATCAGGAGTACTTGCCTGCAATGGGGTCAAAGACAAGACATAGATGATTATTGAGATCCAAAAGGTGCATACAAAGGAGGAATTAATCCTCGATGCATAAGAGAAATGCACATAGCTCTATAGAGATCTAGAAGGTGCATACAATGAAGGAAGTAATCCTCGATGCATAAGAGAAATGCACATAGCTCTAAAGAGTTGCATGTAATTCAAAGATTAGTTTTCAACATTCCTACCATCACCTTGGGATAAAGATCTCAAGTTGCTTGGATATTAATACTATTATGAGGACCTCAAAGCTTGCCAAAGTAACACTTAGAAATTTTAGAAAAGAATCCATTAACTTTTCATAAATATAATTGTTGATTTATTGTTTTATGATTTTAGTATGTTGCCCTTGGTCGATATTTTATTTAAGAACCAATCACCCATTTCATTTGAAGTATAATCTGAATTAGATATTGCTTACAGGAGAATGTTGAGATTTGTTCACCCAATTAGAGAAAGGAGAATCATCATCGATTTCTAAGATATAAGGAGAATGTTGAGATTTCTAAGATATAAGTCGAAAGGAGAATGTTGAGATTTCTAAGATATAAGTCGAAAGGAGAATGTTGAGATTTCTAAGATATAAGTTGAAAAAGACAGTGCAAGTAGACAAAGGAGAATCACCATCGACCACACAAAGGAAATCTACCCCAAAAAAGATGAATCCTAAAAACAAATGAAAGAGAGACAACTGGCACTCAACCCTTGTAAGAAATTGGTTTTAAGATAATTCGTTTGTAATCCGTGTAAAACACAATCTGTTGGAATTGTCTATTTTTAAGGTGAATAGTTAGCATTGGATAACTAAAAAATAGTTAGAAATTTTGGGATATTTAGCTTAGAAAAAATGTTGAGAAAAGGGTAAATAAGGGAAAGAACTAAAACATATCTTTTCATGTTCGTTGGTATTCAGTAGAGGTCTCATGATAGGATAACTCCAAAATTTTACACAGTTTTGGAAAGAAAAGAGGATTCATCCCTCTATTTTGCAAGTTTGTGATATGTTCTTATATTTATCCATAGTCTATTTCATAAGTTATTTTTTGTTGTTGAATGAAACTAGTTGTAAGTGCAGTTATTTAATATATTCTTGACTTGCTCAATGTTTTATTATGTATTTGTTCTCCAAATCTTGTGAGGTTTAAATGATATGCGATTGATATTGAATAATATGTATTATCTGACTGTGTTATATTATATAAACTTTGAAATAAATGAAAGAATGTATCAATGTCGTTACTAGTAGATTTTATTACATTGCCATAATATATATTGTTTCATTGTTCATGATTTATAAGCACTTTGATTCTTTCAGGTTTTATAGATGCATGATTAAAATTACATTTTTACTAAAAATTCGATCAAATATTCGTATGTTTTCTTCAATGGTTAACATTGCTGTTGAATTGCCATCCTCCATCCATGATTTAGCTTTTTTGTTATATTTAAAATATTACATGATAGTGTTTGAAATAATTTCTTATATTTCTTTCACCTCATGATGTATTGATCTCTTGGAAGATGGTGTAAAGATTACTTCTTGGAATTGATAAACTGTGTATTCAGTTTCATTATGCTTTATATTACTTCTAAATTATATTTCCTTTTTGTTATTCTCATAAAATGAGTTGTATTTAATATCTCCTACGTGTTGTCACCTAAAAAGGCTCATGGCCGAAAAGCTAGTTTTGCCTGTGAGGTCCATCTTAAGCCAAATTTTGGAATTTAATGAAATGACATATTTGAATATTGGGAATGGATTAAGTAGTGTTGGAAATAGTGCAACATCGAAAGTTATTCTTGTACCTCCTACGGGACAAGATATCAATGTATTTGATCATGTAAAACCCTTGAAAGAATCAATGTAAACCTTGGGATGAAATCACAAAGAAAAGATTCATTAATGTGGATTTTTGTATTCTCCTAAGACAAGTTGTCCCAGTGGGTAAATTGCCCCAAAACAGTGGGCAGTCTACCCCAAACAATGAGTAGAACTGCCCCAGTTAGGGAAAGTTAGGTTGGCCCAGTAAGGGAAAAAGTCACCTTGTGATGTGTATAAATAGAAAGTTCGACCTCTTATTTCCTCATTCACTCAAGCAAGTTCGCTCTAGCTAAGAGATGTTTGCTACTGCAACTAGGAGACCGATTTTTGGGGTTCTCCACTATTGGAGAAGTTTCTCTCTTGTTTTCTTGGGTTTGCGCTACTACTATCAGGATGTACATCGTTCTTTATTGGAAGGTGTGAGCTCGGGGGAGACAAATAGATTTGTCTATGGTTGGGAGATGATTGTTCTTATCATCATGGTTAAACGAGCTCCACACATATTTGTTTCTGTGCTTTGCCATTATTTTAGTGATCCCGGTTATGTTGCTAAAACATCAACATGGTATCAGAGCAGTTCTAAAAGAAGCCATTGCCAGAAACTAGGGCTTCACATTTCAGGGCCTTCCCTTCTCAGTTTGGCTTGAAAAGTGCATTGGAAATTTCGCCCTAGGAAAGGCACATCTTTTGGTGGAAGAAAATTTCAATTTTGAGAATTTTCAAGTTTGACCTAATTTCTGCAGTTGCTACACACTTTTCTGCAGAAATTAGGGTTTCAAGTTTTATGCTGTTCCCTCCATAGATTTGGCTTGACCCTACCTTCTCTCAACTCGCCTTGATAGGGCGCATCTATCTATGGAGTCAGTTTTGCAAGAATCTAACTTTCATTTTTGACCTAGCTCCTGCTAGGGTTTCTGCTTCAGGTATGCAATTAGGATGATTCGAATGAAGGTTGAAGATCGTCTGGAAGGGGCTTCCAACTTCATCTCCTAGAAGTCTGGGGTTCTTCTTTTACTAGAAGAAAATGATATCTTGTAGTTTCTCAACGTGAAGGTCTTAGAACTAGAAGCCAAAGAAGACAGATCCTGCCGGAGGAAGAATGATGCCAGAACATAGGTCTCTCTTGGTTCCCACAAGAAGGCAGCGGCAACCCACACACAAAACAATACGAGATAAGTATTTGGTTTTCTTACTTACATAGATCCTTTTTGTCTTATATGTCTTCATAACCATTATATGTAGATCTACCAGGAAGTGTGTTGAGCAGTTGATATAATTTCCCTTTGTTGTATTTGTTATGCACATGATGGAGCTAGTCTAGATGATATCTCCTTCCTGCATGCTTAGAGTAGTGCACACTCTTGATGGCATGTGGAGATAGCATACATCTAGATAGTTCCCAGATGTGTTTGGAAGACATGTTTATAATTGTTGTGCTAAAGTATTAGCCAAGATGCTTGTGTAAACTATTATCATTGCATAGAAATAGAAATTGGTTAAATTTGATTATGCAATGTCACTAATCATCAGACGAGATTTGACTTGTAGGGAAAAGACCATGTGATATGGCCTACAAGAGAAGGATGACGATACTTGTTCCGATGAACAAGTGGACACATGAATGCCGTTGATGTTCAACAGGAAACTTCTAGGAGTATGACTCTCAGCCTAGAAGGATGACCTCAGAAGAAGGTTGCACAGGAGTGAAACCAGGAGTGGGCTACCTCCAGATCTTTGGATGTCCAGTCTATATACATATGCCCAAGGAGAAGAGAACGAAGTTTGAACCCTCAGGCAAGAAGGGAAATTTCGTGGGATACAATGAGTCTTCAAAGGCGTACAAAATCTACTTCCCAGGATCCAGACAGATTGAAGTCATCGGGGATGTATCCTTTGAAGAAGAGATGGCTGTCAGGAAAGGCAAAGGATCAGACATGGAGATCGATGATGAGATAAATTGCTAGAACCAAAGGAGATGAGATCATCTCCCCCTCCACCAGTTCAGAGGGAGTTAGCAGAAGAAGATGAACCCATCGATTCCATTGGTCCAGTTGAACCATTTGATGTTCCCAAAGATATTGCAGTACGCCGGAAGAGGCCTAGATGGGCACACCAGAATTTGCATGGAGCAGATGGGAGTGTTGAAAAACACAAGGCTAGATTTTTTACCAGAAGGTTCTCTCAGAAAGAGGGAGTCGATTATGATGAGACATTTTGTCCTGAGGCTCGATATACTTCCATAAGATCGATCATTGCTGTTGCTTCAACTATGGGATGGAAGTTACATCAGATGAATGTTAAAACTGCTTTCCTCAACGGAGTAATTGAGGAAGAAGTCTACATCGAGCAGTCATAGGGTTTTGAGATTCATGGGAAGGAATCCCATATGTGCAGACTGAAGAAGGCCCTGTGTGGCCTCAAGCATGCACCACAAGCATGGTATGACAAGATTGATGGATACTTGGTGAGCTTGGGATTCACCAAGAGTGAGGCAGACTCCAACCTTTACTACAAGGTTGAGGATGGCAGACCATTGATACTAGTACTGTACGTTGATGATTTGTTTATCACAAGAGATGAGAAACTTACCGAGTAGTGCAAGAAGATGCTAGCCTCTGAGTTCGAGATGAAGGATCTTGGTTCGATGCATTACTTCTTAGGTTTGTAGGTGTGTCAGAGACATGATGAGATTTTCCTGAGCCAAGGAAAGTATACTAGTGATATCTTGAGGATATTTGGTATCATGGACTGTAAGTCAATGAATACACCCATGGAGATAAACCTGAAGGAGTTGAATGTCTCAGCTTATGTGTTAGAGTTGATATATCCCACCATGTATAGACAACTGATCGATTTATTGATGTATCTAGTTAACACTAGACCAGATATATGCTTTGCAGTGAGTGCTCTCAGTCAGTTTATGTGTGAACCGAGACAGGTACATTGAGTTGTTGCGAAGCATGTGCTAAGATATTTACATGGAACTGTGGGATATGGATCGAGATATGCTTCTAGGAGTGATATGAGATTGTATGGATATATAGATTTTGATTGGGCAGGAAGTGTTGTGGACAGGAAGAGCACCTCTGGGTGTTGCTTCAGTTTGGGTTCTGCAATGATTTCTTTGTGCAACAAGAAGCAACCCTCAGTAGCAAGTGTTGTAGCATCAGAAGCAGTATGGCTTCGAAAGCTCTATACAGGATTGTCCGGGCAGACACTTGAGCCTACCGTGATTCACTATGACAATCAAAGCTGTGTGAAGCTTTCAGTGAATCTTGTATATCTCATGACAGATCGAAGCATGTGGAGATCAAGTACCACTATATCAGACTTATGGTACAGAGAGGAGCAGTTCAACTCCTGTATATCCCAACGGATGAACAGTTGCAAACATTCTCACCAAGCCTCTTTCCATAGTGAAGTTTGCGTACTTCCGTGAAAGACTTGGAGTATTGGAGAATGCTTCCCTCAGTGAGAGGGAGTGCTCATAGTCTAGGACAGGCGGTCCTTGTAGACCGACAGTGAACTCTGTTCAGGATAGTAGGTCCTTTGTAGACCGAAAATGAACTCAGTCCAGTTAGGACATGCGGTCCTTGTAGACCGATAATGAGTTCAGACTAGTTAGGTGATCCTCGTAGACCGACAAGGAGTTTAGTCCAGGAAGGACAGGCGATCTTTTGTAGACCGGAAATGAACTCAGTCTAGTTAGAACAGTTGGTCCTTGTAGACTGATACTGAGTTTAGTCTAGTTAGAACACGCGGTCCTCATAGACTGACAAGGAGTTCTGTCCAGTTAGGACAGGTGGTCCCTGTAGACCATGATGAGCTTAGTCCATTTAGGATTGTTGTTCCTGTGAGGAACTTTCTCTTGTGTCGAGAGGACTCTTGTATAGAGTATACTTGGATCCCTGTGTGGGATGTCGTCCTGTACAGACGATGTTGACCCTTTCTTATGATGAAGCTGGTACCTCTACTCGTCCAGGTTCTTAACCAGGTATGGGAGGATCCCATCGGCAGTAGAGATGGACATGTATTAGAAGGTCGTGTGAATCTTATAAGGATATTTCTCAAACATACAAATAGGATGGAGAGACCACTGCATTATCCAGATCACTCTAAAAAGAGTGAGGAGATCTCTCAGACATCCTGGGACAGGATGAAGAGGTTAGTGCACATAGGCACGTTGTTCTTGTGCATGTTCCCCGATGGACTGGATTGAGCTGAGGCACATTGTATTGGACTCTTCGATAGACAGTGCAAAGTTGTTGAGTTGAGGCACGAGTGACTCCCCTATGGATAGGGAAGAGTCTTGGAGCTAGTGCATGTTCTCCGATTGACTGGATTGAGTTGATGCACGAAGATTGATTTGTTAACACTTCTTGACGAACTGAGATTGTGTTGGAAGACCTTCCTTATGATATAGAGAGGTTAGAAATAATCGTGATGTATAGATGATATCCAGATGTGTTCCAGTATGATAACACTGATGATGCCTCCCTGGCTAAGAGGGAGTGTTGAAGTAGTAGTTGCGTGAGGCATCACCTCATAGGTCAACCCAAGAAAGAATAAGATTAGAATACAGTGTCCGATGAATACTTTCCTTGTTGAGAGGGAGTGTTGGAAATAGTGCAACTTCATAAGTTATTCTTGTACCTCATATGGGACAAGATATCAATGTATTTGATCATGTAAAACCCTTGAAAGAATCAATGTAAACCTTGGGATGATATCACAAAGAAAAGATTCATTAATGTGGATTTTTGTATTCCCCTAAGACAAGTTGGCCCAGTGGGTAAACTGCCCGAAAACAGTGGGCAGTCCGCCCCGAACAATGGGCAGAACTGCCCTAGTCAGGTTGGCCCAGTAAGGGAAAGTTAGGTTGGTCCAGTAAGGGAAAAAGTAACCTTTTGATGTTTATAAATAGAAAGTTTGATCTCTCATTTTCTCATTCACTCAAGCAAGTTCGCTCTAGCTAAGAGAGATTTGCTACTGCAGTTAGGAGACTGATTTTTGGGGTTCTCCACTATTGGAGAAGTTTCTCTCTTGTTTCTTGGGTTTGTGCTACTACTATCTGGATGTACATCGTTCTCTATTTTAAGGTGTGAGCTCGGGGGAGAAAAATAGATTTGTCTATGGTTGGGAGATGATTGTTCTTATCATCATGGTTAAATGAGCTCCACACATTTTTGTTTCTGTTCTTTGCCATTCTTTTAGTGATCCCAATTATGCTGCTAGAACACCATCAAGCAGGATTATGGGGTTCATCAATCATCAAGGAGGTAACAAAATTCAAGTACGACATTAAGAATCATAATCCTTCAAACAAGGAAACCATCTTAGGTTATATCAATAGATCTTAACCATTCACAGATGAGAACACTATCAAGAAATAACAAGGACAGAACTCCCGTGGACAATGCAGTTACATCATGACGTTAATCAACTTCCCATATTGGTTGTTCACGTAAAAGTACATGCTTAATAGATATAAGAAATGTTCACCCGTGAGTGGTATGGATGCATCATGCAACTCTCTCGCATTCCATCTATAATGTACAACATTAGGATTGTGGCACAAAAACTCTAGACTTCTCAAATTTGATCAGACAATGGCTTAAGGAAGCTAGAATTGCTGGGAATGGGCAAGATCAAAGGCTATGGATGAATGGAAGGTTATGATTTGAGTTAATACCTATGCACAACATACTGAGACCATTTATGTTTCAAGAACAACCCGGATGAACTCTACTCCAATTCTCTTGGGGTTCTTAGCATATGCATACTAGTATGGGTAGGAAACTTGATTGAAGGTTGGATAAGGTTGTTGAAGATATCAGAGAGGTTAATTAACATTCATTTACAATCATTGCATCATAAAATATCATCTCGGAAATTTACATGCAGTTCTGGACAAGTCTTACAATAAAACTAGTAAAATTGCATTTCAAGACAATTCAAGTAGTTCGACTTCTGGATTCCCAAACAATGCTCAAAGGCCAACGAATTTTTGAAACAGGGGATGGATCATGACATATGATATGTTAGCTAACTCCAGAAACATGAATGACTTCATTTGGACTTATACTCATTGACTTATGAATCATACACTGAAAGCTAGTCAAATTCTAGCTAAATCTAGAAGGGGTACATAAATTGGAGAATAAATCAGAGTTCTGTAATTTGTATTGAATATAATGATATCATAACATTACATACTCTGTTATTACATCAGAAATAGGCCAAGATGCCTCTCAGAAAGTGATAGAAATATCTCTCTTGTACATAAGAAACTAGCTGCAGAAACTCAAGGAGGGAGGATTTGATCTTTGAACTCGGTGATGATGATTTTCAACTTCCAATTCGACCTGATCAGCTTCAGTACCTGTGAATACACTCGGTGAAAATGGCACTTGTGAATACACTCGGTGAAAATGGCTGAATGCCATCATCCTCTCACAGAAATTTGGGGCACATCTCCCATGCTTGACTAGGGGCACACCTCCCAAGTCTCAGATGCACAAATGCATTCATAAAATTTATCATACTAATAAAAGATGTGAAAAGGAGTTGCTTGTATTTTTTTATAGAATTTTGGGTGACCTGCTGAAGAAGTTGAATAGCTTGGTGACCCGTGAGAACCCTTCCACATGGGCCACCCATGAGTGGATGAGGAAAGCTTGCTTTCCTTCCTTGCTTTGCTTTGGCTTTCCTTCTTTTTCCTCTTTTTTTTGACTTTCCTTCTTTTCTGAACTTTCTTGCTTTTCCTGTTTTATCCTGCTTTTCCTGAAATATTCATATTTTCTCATTTTTGGCATCATTTTTGGACTCACATGCTTTACTTGACTTCTTCCTCAAGTCACTCCAACCTTATCCACTAATGCACCCTAGTTGAGCATTTTCTCCATTTATCCAGCATAATAATAAAATATTAAATGCACCATAAATATTTATTCCAAGTGGATAATAAACTTTGGATACAAATTAATTCAAACTCCTAATTAATTAAATACCTCAACTTAACCCCTTATTAATTAATTAATTCAATCATGTTTCATCTGTGCCACTTTGATTATATCTGGATCTTCAAGATTGATCCTAGGGTCCCATTACTTATGTTGCATTCCTTCAGACATCAATGCAAACTGAAATGACTCATCGATTCCTGGATCCCACTGCCATTGTTGCATGTCTCCCAATAGCATTGTTGCTTGTGGAAAACTATTATTCCAAAGAATTCCAGGGTCCCATTGTCTTAACTGCATCCTCACAAACATTAGGTATCAACAAAAATAATATCTCTTCACGGGGGATGTCTAAAACACTGCACCAAACTGGAAGTTCATCACTCCCAAAGGAATATTGAATCTCCTCATAAGCCATGTGCAAACTAGCATTGCAATCCCCATTCCTAAGACATAGATGGCAATCCCATGTCCAACCAAGAATACTAAAGACAACACATAGCAGCAATAAATGCCTATACAATTGATCACAAAATATGGATGATGTGTCCATAAACTTTCCACTAATGCAATCAACAAACTTACCTCTTGGGGTACTCAACTGCCTCATGTAACTACCCACCCAATCAATGGATGAATGCATACTCCAACTTAGTGATCTGGATGGAGGGTGGTGAATCAACTCTCTATAATAGTCATCCATCATGGTTGGCTCAACTGAAGGGAGATCATGTGCCTCCTTGACATCAAACTCCCCAAGCATATGCAAATCGGATTGTACTTCATATGCCTAAAGCACACAAGTACCAAAAATTAAAACATTGTTGTTCCAATGATAACGATGAAAGTCACATGTCCAATCACAAAGAGGATAAACATCATCACAAGTCCATGGAGGCCCTTGCTGCTCACAAAAGGTGTAAAATGTATTCAATAAGTATCCATAGATGTAAGCAAGAAGATCACTCATGTGTCTTTTCTCCAAAATAGGAAAAGAAGAGACACTCCAACCTAATGCTCCAACTAGAAAGCAATATGCTTCCCTATGTGAGTGCTTCCAATGGCTCAACTCTTTGCCATTGGTCCAAAGATGAACCAAATTTCTGCAACAAGTATCCACCAAATATGTGTATGCATCAACTCCATCAAAGGCTGGTCCATCAACCGTGAGCTCCTTTGACTCCTCATTCGATGAATGACTCACTCCAAGAAGGAACTCAGTTTGGCTCTGGAAGGTAGTATGTGCTTGGAGCAGATCATATGTATCTCTAAATTCCTCATGCACATGCATGTCATCATGAATCTCATGAACCACCATATCATGAGGTTCCTCCATAGAAATTTGAATGTCATCAACCGAAAGAGGATGGTTGATTTGAATGTAGGAGGAAGCATGTGATTTATGCAATTCTTGGTGAAATTGTTCTACCTCCATCTTGGATTCCAAGAGGGCACTTTGAGTGCTTCTCAAAGAATTTTGGGTGGCCATCAACTCATCATTGGGCCTGCAAATATCTTCATCATCCTTCAAGTATGCTTCCTGCAACATATAAAGAAGATCTTGCAAACAATATCTGTAGGAAAGCATATGTGAAAATTTACCTTGGGTTGTAGTCTTTGCTTTCTGAATTCTCTCCCTGTTAAGGAATTTGTTCCTTATGCATTGCTTTTGTCAGTTTTTTTTTTGGTTTATATTTTTCGACACCTTGCTTTGTGCATGCTTTCTTCCAGTTTGCTTTTTGCTTTGCTCTTTTTTACTTTCACTTTCCTCTTTGGTGTAACAACTCATAAGGCTAACCTTATCTACTTATGCGCCCTTGTCATCATCCAACTCATCATCACATGTAATTACATCTCCTTCAATTTAATTAATTAAAACAACTATAAGCTAAATTATTCCTAGTTAATAACTTAATTGCTTAAGTAATGTCACCCCCTTATTAATTAATTAATTGAATTTCACTAGGATCCATGGGGTTTTGATGTGACATTGGCTGCTATTTGGTGCTGGAAAAATTGGAACATGGCAGTCCTCCCCTCCCAAGCTTGCTTGTCCCCAAGAAGAAACCAACTCCAACTCTAACCAAAGGTCCACCATGTTTATGCTGCACCACTAGTCACTCTCCCAATGACAAATTCTTTTTTCAACAAATTTTTCAACCTCGCTAAGAAAGCTGAGAAGAATGCCTGTATCCCACTGTCTGTGCTGCATGTATTCTAGTGGCACTGTTACTAGTGGAAAACTGTCATTCCAAAGAATTCCAGGGTCCCACTGTCTCGGCTGCATCCTTCCAAACATCAGGATCAACATGACGAATATATCATCATGGAGGATGTCTAGATCACTCCACCATATCGGAAGTTCATCATTTCCAATGCAAAATAGAACTTCCGTGAGTCCCTCCAACCAAGTATGAAACTCCTTATGTTCCATGTGCAAACCAACACAGAGCCTCACATCACTACTAGACAATTGACATAGGTGACAATCCCATGTCTTCAAGGCATCAACCAAAAACCATAGATGCCCATGCAACTTTTCATAAAAGATGTATGATGTGTCACTCAACTCTCCACTGATGCAGACAGAAAACTCACCATTGGGGGTGCTTAGCTCCAATATGTATCCATTCACCCAATCAATAGATGAACAAACACTCCAACTGAATGCAATACTATGCATGATGGAGACATCAGATAGATGCCTCTGCTGTACTCATCAAATTGGAAAGGGAATGGTGCACTTGTCAGGCCACATGGCTTGACATTGAAGTCATCAATGGAATATGTGGGAGCCTCCTCCTCCTCATGTGGCACCCATAGGAAAAATACTTTTACCCAAACTTCATCCCTATGTGTGTTGGCTGCCATATGTATGTGGGGTGAATGATAGTGAACCAACTCTTGGAAACAATTATCCATCAACTGTGTGGTTGGCCCAACCGAACTGAGATCGTGTGCCTCCCCCAAAATTGTGCAACTTCCTTCATGAGGCAACTCAGAATCTCTCTAGAAATGAACAAGTGCTTGGCCTGCATCTTGCTTAACCTCCAACTCTTCAAGAACATGCAAATCAGATTGCACTTTATGTGTCCAATGCACACAAGTACCAAGGGTCAAAATACTATTTTTGAAATGACTAGGGTGAAAGTCCCATGTCCTATCACAAAAAGGGTAGGCATCATCAAAATTCCATGGATGCCCATGCTGCTCACAAAAAGTGTAAAGTGTATCAAAGAATTCTCCATAGATGCAAGCAGGAATATCACTCATGTGTCTTTTCTCCCAAATAGGAAAAGAAGAGACACTCCAACACAATGGTCCAAATGGAAAGTAAGATGCTTCCACATGTGAAGATTCCCAATGGCTCAACTCTCTGCCACTGGTTAAGGTTTGCATGCAATCACAGTATGCCCCACTCAATGAAGTCAAATGGGAACCATATGCACCTTTATGTGAGGTGGCATCAAAGATAGGCATGAGATGCCTATGCAACTGTTGGGTAGTTATTGGTGCCATCATTAAATCAGCTGGAGCGAATTTGGGAGCCTTCTGCTCCTCTTCAGGCACCATCAAAAAGAAATTCTTGACCCAAACTTCATCCTCAAATGTCATGGAAGAAGTAGAAGGGTTTGATCTATGACCATGGACCAAAATATCATCTTTGCAAACCTCATCCATCAAGATAATTGATGCATGAACTCCATCAGAGGTTGGTCCATCAAACATGAGCTCTTCTGATTCCTCAATGGATGAATGACTCACTCTACGAAGAAACGCATTTTCGCACTGGGGAAATGTATGTTCTTGGAACCCATCACCTGCATTCTAGATCTCCTCAAGCACATGTATTTCATCATGCACCTCATGAACCACCCTCTCATGAGGTTCCTCCATAGAACTTTGAGTACAACCAACCATAAGAGACTGGTTGATTGGAATGAGTGATCTTTGCAACTTTTGGTGAAGTTGCTCGATCTCCATATTGGATTCTTGGAGGGCACTTTGAGTGCTTCTCAAAGAATCTTGGGTGGCCATCAATTCATCATTGAGCTTGCTGATCTCTTCATCATCCTTCAAGGATGCTCCATGCAACATATGGACAAGCTCATGCAAATAATCTCTGTCAGAAAGCATATATGAAAAGTTACCTTGGATTGTAGACATTGCTCTCAGAATCTTCTCCATGGCTTCAAGGAAAGATGAATCTTCCAATGAAGTAGCTCTCCAACAAGACTATGACATCCTCTTAGGTATGAATGGAGATGTATGGTAAGCATCATGTTGCAGCCACATGTGCCTTGCATGCTGCTCATTGGTCATAACAGATTTGAATGCAACAATTGATCCATTACTAATGCAAAAATAACTCTTACCCATGTGAGCTAGTCTTGCACAATTTGTAGTCTCCATCTTGGTGATGTAGTTATCCATCCAATTCAATGATGAATAGGACTCTTTGCTTGCTGGTCCCAATGGAATGTAATCATCCATATTCATCAAGGATAATCCTTCCTTACAAGGAAGAGGCTCATAATATCTCCAGAGTGAAATAGGTGCCTAGCAATCATCCTGCAAGTCAATGCTTTTTTGAAGCGCTTGTAAATATGAGGACTCCTTATGTCTTCCTTGAAAATGTGTGCTCCTGCAACTCTCTAAAAAATCAGCCTTCTCACAATTTTGGATCTCGTCACTAGAAGGATATTTTTTGCCAACCTTATCATAAGAAATGGCTGCCATATCAAGATGAAACAAAGAAATTTGTTGAATGCAAAAATTAGAATGGTTGTCATATCTTTGTGACATCTCTATCTCTCCATGACGTGGAGTGGTGATGGCATGCTCCCCCTCCAATTCTCCCAGTTCACCCTCAACTATAGTGTGGTTGTATCTTTCTCCATAATGATGTTCCAAGAATGCTTGAAGGGTTGGTCCTTTCTCTTCTGTGATTAAATTAGTGGGAAATTCTTCAGATTGATGCAAAAAAGAATTGATGCTACCAAGATCAGATTTACCTTCATTCCTTAGCTTGAACTCTTCTTGTTCTTGCTAAATGCATTCATTGGAGGAAACACATGGTTCTTCTCTTGGGAGATTGCTGCTCCTCTCCTTTGATGACTGATTGTTACTATGCCTTTGACCCTTCAAGCTAGTTGATGCATCTTTCTCCTTGGTAACCTTAGAATCAATATTATTGGAAACCTTGTTGCAAGAGAATCCGAAGAGTCTCTTCATGCTAGAAACAATGGCATCCATTTGGCTTGAATTTTGATTCTTCTTTCTTCTTGTTTTCTCAAATAGGTGGACCAACTTGTTTGCTCTATGGGTGGTTTGCTACTCTTTCTTAAATTCAAATCTTTATCCTGGATCTCAAATCCAAATCTGCAATAATCTTTGAAAGAGATGGCTTTGCGAATCTCTTCTCTTAAAGCCAGATACTCCTTGTACATAATGATATCCCCCTTGCTAACTCCTTCTCAGGATTAGCCATCGGTGGTTCATCCCATTGATCTATGTGCATTTGGTCACAAATGTAACCATCATCATCTCTTGTTAGGCCTCCATCAATGTAATGGATTTCTGCTTCCTTGTATGGTTCGAACTCTTCATCTTCAATGACTGGAACTAGTCTCATAGTTGCACATTTGAGTTATGATTTGCAATATTCTTCAACAACGAGCTTCTTTCTTTCCACAGGGGTGGAAGAAAGTGCTCTGATACCACTGTAATGTACGAACTTAAGGATTGTGGCACAAAAACTCTAGACTTCTCAAATTTGACCAGACATTGGCTTAAGGAAGCTAGAATTGCTGGGAATGGGCAAGATCAAAGGCTATGGATGAATGGAAGGTTTTGATTTGAGTTAATACGTCTGCACAATGTACTGAGACCATTTATATTTCAAGAACATCCTGGCTGAACTCTACTCTAATGCTCCTGGGGTTCTCAGCATATGCAGACTAGTATGGGTTTGAAACTTGACTGAAGGTTGGATAAGGTTGTTGTAGACATCAGAGAGGTTAATTAACATTCATTTACAGTCATTGCATCATAAAATATCATCTCAGAAAGTTATATGCAGATATGGACAAGTCTTACAATAAAACTAGTAAAATTGCATTTCAAGACAACTCAACTAGTTCGACTTATGGATTCCCAAACAATGCTCAAAGGCCAATGAATTTTTGAAACAATGGATAGATCATGACATATGACATGTTAGCTAACTCCAGAAACAAGAATGACTTCATTTGGACTTATACTCATTGAATTATGAATCATACACTGAAAGCTAGTCAAATTCTAGCTAAATCTAGAAGGGGTACATAAATTGGAGAAGAAATCAGAGTTCCGTAATTTGTATTGAAGACTGATATTAGAATATTACATACTTTGTTATTTCATCATAAATAGGCCAATATGTCTCTCAGAAAGTGATAGAAAGATCTCTCTTCTTGTACATAAGAAACTAGCTGCAGAAACTCAAGAAGGAGAGAGGATTCGATCTTTGAACTGGGTGATGACGATTATGAATTTCCAATTCGACTTGATCAGCTTCAGTACTTGCAAATACAATCAGTGACAATGGCTGAATTCCATCATACTCTCACAGAAAGCTGGGGCACATCTCCCATGCTTGACTAGGGGCACACCTCCCAAGTCTCAGATGCACAAATGCATTCATACTAACAAAAGATGTGAAAATGAGTTGCTTGTATTCTTTTATAGAATTTTGGGTGACCCGCTGAGAAAGTTGAATAGCTTGGTGACTTGTGAGAATCCTTCCACATGGGCCACCCATGAGTGGATGAGGAAAGCTTTCTTTCCTTCCTTGCTTTGCTTTGGATTTCCTTTTTTTTTTTAGACTTTCCTTATTTTCTGGACTTTCATGCTTTTCAGATTTTCTTGCTTTTCCTGTTTTATCCTGCTTTCTAGATTTATGCTGCTTTTCCTGAAATATTCCTCTTTTCTCATTTTTGGACTCATGTGCTTTACTTGACTTCTCTAATGCACCCTAGTGGAGCATTTTCTCTATTTATTCAGCATAATAATAAAATATTAATTGCACCATAAATATTTATTCCAAGTGGATAATAAACTTTGGATACAAATTAATTCAAACTCCTAATTAATTAAATGCCTCAACTTAACCCCTTATTAATTAATTAATTCAATCTGTCACTAGGATCCATGGGGTTTGATCAACTTCATGGTGCTGACAAAATGGGAACATGACACCATCTCAACCATTTGTGCATAATGGCGTGCTCGAGAGGTACAACAGAGGGGTCCCCCACGAATTTACATAATCTATCATGCAACTTCCCGATGCTCAATCTCATCCACTTGTGCACTTCAAAATTCTCGGGAGGTACAAAGAGAGGGTCCCTCACAAATGGATATGATTGACTGTGTAGCTTCCCCTCACCAAATATCAGGCATTCATGCATAGGTCGATGTTCCCACCAATCACACGCATGAGGAATAAAAGAGATTCCCTAGGGAGCCACCTTGCCATCTCAGTCATAATCACCCATTAATGAAACAACACATGGGGTAGACTTGGCCCTATCATCTTACGAATGCTAACGATGAAAGGACATGTGTCCTTCCATATCATACAAAAATGCCAAAAAGTTAATCCATCTCCTTCATGTGTTTGGAGGAAAGAGAATATGGAATGTTTGGAAGAGTCATAAACATTGGATTGCCAGTCAACTTCTCTCATCCAACCACCCCTATGTAGTCACAAGAAAATTGGGATTTGTTAAATATACAGCATCAAGAGACATTCTCCAAACCAATCTTGTGTAGCCAAGATTGATCCTCTTGTATAGAGGTGAGCACTTTGATTGCCTTCCATATAAAGGTTATTCCTCTCGTATAGAGGTGAGCACTTTGATTGCCTTCCGTATAAAGGTTATTCCTCTCCTATAGAGGTGAGCACTTTGATTGCCTTCCGTATAAAGGTTATTCCTCTCGTATAGAGGTAATTGATCAAAGTAATGATGTTGGAAAGTCTTGCTGGACAAGGATTTGAATTTGTGTGTGTCAAGTCATGATTATCATGTAAATCTTCCATATAAAGGTATCCATGAGATGGACCTCCCGTATTCAGGTGGACCTTCTGCATAAAGATCATGCTTTACTTGTTAAAAGCATTAATGTTGTGTGATATATTATTGACCATGATCACTAAATTGCTATTAAGTCTCCTTTAGAGATTGATCACCTCTAAAGTGAATTACTTTAGCATATGATAATTTGGTCTGGAGTAATATAATATGATCACAACATGCGATACTTCTTCTTAGTATAATGTAATGTGATGGATAATAAAAGTTAGCACATATTGACCATTCAGTAAGAGATAAATAAATAAAAGATAAAGCATAGAGATCAAGAGAATTCGAAATTGCCCATGTAGGCACTTCAACTAATTAAAGAGAACTCAAATTATTAAAGCTTCAGTTATGTATCAATGCTTCAATTAAAGCACCGATTAAAGATATGTCTCAGTTAACTAAAGAATTCACAGTGGTCACTTCAAGTAAATCAATCAACATGATTTCAGTTAACTAAGTGTTAAATAAAATGGACTAGTTAACTAAAGTATTTACACTTCAGTTAAACTAAAAAACGACACTTCAATTAAAGAGAAGATCTAATTAACTAAGTGTTATTGCATGATGACACTTATGTTAAACTAAAAGATGGCACGTGAGTTGTGACACTTGCATGTCGACACTTAAGTTAGCCACCTAACTAAGTGGTAAAGCTTTCAGTTAAGAGGCGAGTTCATCCTAAGTGACATCTCAATGAGATGAAGCACTGCATGAAAAGTGGGGCACATCACTCCATGCATGATTAATACATCCAGTTTGAGGGCGAGTTTATCTTGAAGCTAGAAGTTAAAAATAGAAGAGAAAAATGTATAAATATGATATATAGTATTTGTTGAATCCAGTGTGAAGCGAATTCTCTTTTCCATTGAAGGCAAGGCGCTTCTCTTTGTGCATGGCATTGTTTGTGCTTGTTTTTTTTTTTTTTCAATGTGGTTCACGTACCGGTCCCACTGGCCGGCATCGCTACATCCACGGAATAATAGCTGGCGGATCCACCCGAAGGGACCTCACACCTTCGGCACATTTTGCGTACCTAACCCCAAGAGTGTCGAGGAGAATGGATCCCGCGACCTCACATGCTGGGAGGCCTAACTACGGGTGCTCGACCAATTGAGCTACCTCTTGGGGCTGTTTGTGCTTGTTATTGTTGTGCTGGGCACACATTCGATTGATCTCTCTTCTCTATTGCTTCCGTATATTCACCAAGAAGTTTGGTGATCTCTTATCTTCCGAAAGCAATCTGCTATGTTGTAAAAGAAAGCATTCTCTGCTATCCATTATATTATACTGAGAATAATTGCTGGGGTTTTTGTTCTCATAATTTTGAGAATTTTCCCCAAGGTATATCTGGTGTTATGGTTGTACGGATTTCATGGATTGAATTGTCTCATTGCTTCAAGTCTCTGCATCTAAAAGAATTAAAGATCAAATCTCAACCCAATTTCAACATGGTATCAGAGCTCAATGCGTGAAGGAGCTTAGTTTTGCATGCGAGCTAGAGCCTACGTAGATCTTGAGAAGTTGAGCACAAGATTTGAAGACTACGGCATCAGTCTCTGTACGACCAAAAGACTGTCTTGAGGGCACCTCAAACTTCAACACTTGGAAGGCTAGGATTGTCAACATCATAGGGGAACATGATTTGGATGGCTATGTATCCACTGTGGTGGAGGAGCCTACATCTAATGCAGGGCACATCAACTTCAGGAATAATCAAGCTAAGGCTAAACAAATAATCTATGTTTCGGTAAAAGAAAACTTGATGCTCGTGATCACACCGTTGAAGATTGCGACAGAATGTTATGATACATTGACTAATTTAGATGAGAAGAAGGCCTCGAGTCAAAAGAGGGCATTGAAGAATAAGCTTCGAAACTTAAAGATGGAGACAGATGAGACAGTGGCCCCCTTCCTCTTCAAGATCTCTCAGGTAAGAGATAAGCTTGCTAGTATTGGAGTAGTGGTGGATGAATATGATCTTCTCCAAACCCCTATTGATGGTCTCCCATCCTCATGGGAGACATTCTTGGCTGTGGTAAATGGCCGAGAGGTAAAACCTAACTTCGAAAGGTTGTGGCATGACTACCTCCAAGAGGAGGGGCGAATCCAGAGCAAATCAGTGTGCATCAAAGAAGAAAATCTTGCCCTCACGGCAAGAATGGAGAAATGAAATAAACCCTTCTTCCAAAAGAAGTTCTTTCATTCAAAGAAGGAGGAGTTCAAGAAAGGCTTTGACAAGTCAAAAGCTAGATGCTTCAATTGCAACAAGAAAATCTATTTCTCAAGAGATTGTAGAGCAAAGCGGAAAGGGAAATTTCATGCATCTACCGCCATAGAAGATGAAATCACTCAAAAGAATGCATCCGAAGAAAAGGAGACAAGAATGGAGTATTATCTTGTCTCATGCCTTTTGAGATCCGTCATCACAAATGCAAACACATGGTTGATTGACAGTGGTGTATCCAAACATATGATTGGTTACAAGAGTACCATCACTGATCTAAAAGAGAAATAATTCACATGCATGGTAGAGTTGGGGGACAACTCAACTTATTCGATCTGAGTTGGATCCACCTCATTCCAATTGATCACCGATGATATTCTACATGTGGATACATTCTATATGTTCCGGACTTGAAGAAGAACCTCCTCTCAGTTTCGATTCTTGAAGACAAAGGCTTCTGAGTTATCTTCATGGATAACAACGCACTTTTATGGATGAAGAACAAAATCCTGGAATCTGTTGCTGTGATTGGAGTTGGAGAGGGAGGACTCCACAAGGTACCCGAGAAGTACATTCAAGCTATGATTCACCACACTATCAATCCATGCGAGCTATGGCACCGAAGGCTTGGATATCTACACTACAAAGCGCTACCATGACTTCAAAGGATGGTAAAAGGTATGCCCATATTTGATTTTGAGCATGATAGTGTGTGTCAGGGTTGTGCACTTGGGAAGAATGTTAAGAAAAGTTTTTCTAGCAGTTCTACTAGATCTAAAGAGATTTTTGATTTAATACTTTCTGATGTATGTGGTCCCATGTCACCCCCCTTCTTGAGTGGCTTCTTATATTATGTATTGTTCATAGATGATTTTTCTTGGAACTCATGGATTTATTTCATGAAGGCTAAAAGTGAAACTCTTAGCAAATTTAACGAGTTTAAAGCCCTAGTTGAAAATAAGAAAGAAAATCACATCTGTGCATTAAGGTTTGATAATGGAGGTGAATTTGATTCACATGCATTTAATGAGCTATGTATTGATGCGGGAATATATTGACAATTATCAATACCATACAACCCTCAACAAAATGGGGTTGCCGAAAGAAGGAATAGAACCATATGTGAGGCTGCAAAAGCCATGATGCATGTTCAAGATATGTCTACCTCATTATGGGCAGTAGCCACCCGTACAACTGTGTACATCCAGAATAGGAGCTCGCATGCCATTCTAGATGAGAAGACACCAGAAGAAGTGTTTACCGGTGAGAAGCCAAACATCTCACACTTGAGGATCTTTGGGAGCCCAGTGTACATTCATGTACTGAAAGAAAAGAGAACAAAGATGGGAGCCTTCCGGAAAGAAAGACACCTTTGTTGGTTATAGTGAGTCATCCAAAGTATACCGAATATATGTATCTAGTGAGAGACACATTGAAGTCAGCCGAGATGCTACCTTCCATGAGGAAGCTGCTTTCAAAAGATCGAAAGAGATTCAATGTGATTCAAAGATGGAGGATCCTGAGTCTGATTCTCCCCCTTTAGAGTTAGAGAGGGAGAAACCAGAAGATGCCTCAGATTCGCTAGCTCCTGAAGAACCAATAGAGCTGGTTGAGAGGTCACCTGATGAACCTCCCGCTAAAAGAAGATCTACTTGGTGCCGAGACATCTTTACAAAATGCAGAGAAACATGGAACACCAGCAGGCTCATCCAGAGAGCGCAAGCAACCTGACATATAATCAGGGTATGTTGCACTGATGAGTCACATCAGTGATTCAGAACCATCCTCATATGAAGAAGCTGCAAAGCAGCAAGTTTGGAAAGATGCAATGACAGAAGAGTACAACTCTATAATGAATAATGATGTTTGTGAGGTTGTTTCCAAACCTGATGGGAAGTCCATTGTGACTTTTAGATGGCTTTACAAGATAAAACACGCTGTGGATGGTAGCATTGAGAAGTATAAATCCATGTTCGTTGCTAGAGGTTTCTCTTAGAAAGAAGGCATTGATTATGATGAGACCTTTTCCCCTGTGGCAAGGTACACCACAATCCGAGCAATGATTACACTTGTATCTTGTTCAAGGATGGAAACTTCACCAGATGGATGTGAAGACAACCTTTCTCAATGGTGAGGTTGAGGAAGAGGTTTATATTCAGTAGCCTGAAGGATTTTTGGTGCATGGGAAGTAGTCCCATGTTTGCAAGATAAATAAATCTCTAAATGGGCTTAAGCAAGCCCCTAGGGCTTGGTACTCCAGAATTGATAGCTACCTTCATAAACTGGGTTTATGTAATAGTGAAACTGATCCAAATTTGTACTTCAAAGTAGTGAAGAACCAACCGTTGATATTGGTTCTGTATGTTGATGATTTAGTTCTCATTGGAGAGGAACATCTGATTGCTTGGTGCAAGAGGGAGCTCACATTAGAGTTCGAGATTAAAGACTTAGGTCTAATGCACTACTTTCTTGCCCTTGAGATCTGGAAAAGAAAAGATGAAATTTTTCTATATCAAGGGAAGTATAGTGTGGATATGTTGCGTATGTTTGGCATGATAGATTGCAAATATATGACTACACCGATGGTTTCCAATTTGAGGAAACTTCATGAGTCGGGATCTGGATCAGATCCAGTAGATTCCACTTTGTTTAGACAACTTATAGGCTTGCTAATGTACTTGATACATTCGAGGCCTGATATGTGTTATGCTGTGAGCATTCTGAGTCAATTAATGTCTGATCCGAGACACAAAACTAGACAACTGCTAAGCATGTGCTTAGGTACCTTCGAGGTACAATTTCGTATGGACTCAGATATGCCTCCAGTGGAGGAGTCATGTTACTGGGTTATACAGACTCAGACAGGGGAGGAAGCATTGTGGACCGTAAGAGCACATTCGACTAGTGTTATAGCCAAGGATAAGCTATGATATCTTGGTCTAGCAAGAAGCAGGGCTCTGTAGCCCAGAGCACTACCGAAGAAGAATACATAGCTACTAGTGTTTCTTATCGAGAATCAGTGTGGCTCAGAAAGCTACTTGCAGGGTTGTTCGGTGAAAAGCTTGAGCCTGCCGTTATTAGGTGTGACAATTAGAGTTGCATCAAGATTTTCGAAAACCCAGAGTTTCATGACAAGTCAAAGCACATTGAAATGAAGTATCATTTCATCCGAAACATGGTCCAGAAAGGTGCAATGAAACTTCAGTACATTGCTACACATGAGTAGATTGTAGATGTGTTAACAAAGCCTCTGTCAGTGGCGAAATTCAGGTACTTCCGAGACAAGCTTGGTATGGCAGAGAATGCCTCCCTCGCTGAGAGGGATTGTTAAATATATAGCATCAAGAGACATTCTCCAAACCAATCTTGTGTAGCCAAGATTGATCCTCCCATATATAGGTGAGCACTTTGATTACCTTCTGTGTAAAGGTTATTCCTCCCGTATAGAGCTAATTGATCAAAGTAATGATGTTGTAAAGTCTTGCTGGACAAGGCTCCATACTTGTGTGTGTCAAGTCATGATTATCATGTGAACCTTCCGTATAAAGGTATCCATGAGATGGACCTCTCGTATATAGGTGGACTTTCTGTATAAAGGTCATGCTTTACTTGTTAAAATCATTAATGTTGTGTGATATATTATTAACCATGATCACTAGATTGCTATTAAGTCTCCTTTAGGGATTGATCACCTCTAAAGTGAATTACTTTAGCATATGATAATTTGGTCTGGAGTAATATAATATGATCACAACATGCGATAATTCTTCTTAGTATAATGTAATGTGATGGATAATAAAAGTTAGCACATATTGACCATTCGGTAAGAGATAAATAAATAAAAGATAAAGCATAGAGATCAAGAGAATTCGAAATTGTCCATGCAGGCACTTCAACTAATTAAAGAGAACTCGAATTATTAAAGCTTTGGTCCGGATTAATATAATATGATCACAGAAATCGATAATTCTTCTTAGTATAATGTAATGTGATGGATAATAAAAGTTAGCACATATTGAGCATTCAGTAAGAGATAAAGAAATAAAAGATAAATCATAGAGATCAAGAGAATTCAAAATTTCAAAATTTCCCACGCAGACACTTTAGCTAATTGAAGAGAACTCGGATTATTAAAGCTTGAGTTATAAAGCTTCAGTTAAGTATCAATGCTTCAGTTAAAGCATCAGTTAAAGATATGTTTCAGTTAACTAAAGAACTCACAGTGGTCACTTCAAGTAAACCAATCAACATGATTTCAATTTCAATTAACTAAGTGTTAAATAAAAGGGACTAATTAACTAAAATATTTACACTTTAGTTAAACTTAAAGACGACACTTCAGTTAAAGAGAATATCTAATTAACTAAGTGTTATTGCATGACAACACTTATGTTAAACTAAAATATGGCACGTGAGTTGTGACACTTGCATGTCGACACTCAAGTTAGCCACCTAACTAAGTGGGAAATCTTTAATATAAGAGGCGAGTTCATCCTAAGTGACAGCTCAGTGAGATGAAGCACTGGTTGAGAAGTGGGGCGCATCACTCCATGCAAGATTAATACATCCAGTTTGAGGGCGATTTTATCTTGAATTTAGAAGTTAAAAATAGAAGAGATAAATGTATAAATATGATATATAGGATTGTTGAATCCAGTGTGATGCGAATTCTCTTCTCCATTGAAGGCAAGGCACTTCTCTTTGTGTAGGGTATTGTTCGTGCTTTACTATTGTTGTGCTGGGCACACATCTGATTGATCTCTCTTCTTTATTGCTTCCGTATCTTCACCAAGAAGTTTGGTGATCTCTTATCTTCCGAAAGCAATCTGCTATGTTGTAAAAGAAAACATTCTCTGCTATCCATTATATTATACTGAGAAGAATTGTTGGGGTTTTTGTTCTCATAATTTTGAGAAATTTCCCACGGTATATCTTGTGTTATGGCCGTATGAATTTCTTGGATTGAATTGTCTCATTGCTTCAAGTCTCTGCATCTAAAATAATTAAAGATCAAAGCTCAACCCAATTTATACAGTCTTAAGTGCAAATGGATATATGAAAATAAAAAGGAAGCCAAGAGCTCTATTCTTACCCACTCCAGAAGTTGCTACAACCATCTGCATGAAGACCAAGGGAGTACCAAATAAACACCATATTGACCCATTCCTTCACCAACTGATTCTTTTTAGTTGAGAAGGATGCATTTGACATAGAAAAAGGGGGAATTTGTGGCTATTTTGGAGGCATCCATCCAATTAAAGACTACAATGAGATACCAAGAAAGCCACTATAGGAAGGAAAAGGGAAAATTATAGCAGCTCCAAATTAATCTGCGAATTTGGAAAAGGGCCTTAAATGCCTCTATTTTAGTTGAATGTGATGCAAAAGCAAGCATTCCTATTGGGGGGGGGGAGATATTCTGACCTAATTTTTAGGTCTCACATGTCTCCCAATAGACTTTAAAGGAGATATGTTTCTCATTTATGAGGAGGATGGGGAGAAAATTGTATAGGGTTAGGCTACCAACATTTCTCTAAGCTCTATGTAATGGGATTTGCAACATCAACAACTCTTCTCTCATTCTCATTATTTTTCCTATTGTAGGCATTCTCTAAAGCTGCATTTTGTGGGAAGGAGAATAATAGGCCTAGGATCAAGATCAAAGGGTCCCTTCTGGTGCATCCTATTGTAATCAAAATAATTGTTGTTCATTTTATTGTGTAAATCGGGACTAAGGCATATTTACACTAGAACAAGGAATGGAATTTCCAAGCAAGTTATGTTGGTTTCCTTCCATTCTTTGTCTTCCATTTTGTTGATGAATCAATGGATCTATGTTCATATCACCCACTTTATCTTTTGTTTGTTGCAAGCAATTTCTATATGGAATGTATGATTAGCTCTCTTTTGCAAAACATATTTGTCTTCCAAGTTATGGAACTATGATTAAGGCACCTCAAAAATATTGTTTGGTTGAGTCTTTGGGGACTACAATGTATGATGCCCCTCCACCTTTAAAACTTACGTGCAAAGCTATTCCTATCAACAAGGGTTGACCTCATGCACCACATACCCATGTTGTAAATCCAGTCAATGGAGCTTAACAGATAGAAAGGGATTTCTTAGGGTGGGAGACTAGGATCCTTCAACCCTATCGATCTAGGGTTCCCCCCTTGGCTTGAGGACTGGCTCAATGGCCTATAGCAGCGTGGCAAGGTGCAACCCACATAGTATTCCTTAACCTTGTGCTTCCTCCCATATTATTCCCCTCAAGTGTGATATTTAGAGCAAGTTTTTGTGAGGGGGTGCACCATCGGGGACAACATACGAAGTGGCACCGTTTCCAAGGAGAGTTCAAAATTCATTACTCATCCCTCGAAACTCCTCAAGGCACACAATGAGAAACATTGTGGCGACTCCACTGGTGAGTTTATTCTAGCACCTCTGGTTGGTTTATTGTAGAATTTCCATCTTAATGGAAGGTGTTTGGAAACTCCACTGAGGGGAATAAATCCTCTTTCCCCCCTACTACAATTATATGTGTTACTTATGGTGAGAAAGTAGTAGCTCTCAAGGCCAAATATCTCACCTGGAAACTCCACATTGGTTCAACACTTAAAATGGTGCATGCTATAGACCCAAATCACATACATATCTAACACATCCATCTTCTCAGCAATACCATTCAGTTGGATTTCTAAGTTTTATTGTATACTATTCTTGAATCCCGTATTCAAAATCCCTTGCTATAATTTTATTGTAAAATCCTAGTAGAATCCCTTATTTTAGTTGCATTTCTACTCTGTGTTAGTACATTCCAATATCTCTTAAGAGTAGAATGTGGCATCTCTTTGTTATCCCTAATCATCTTTCCAAAAGGCTTGTAATGTTGAAAATAATGAGCCATCATATGCATTGGTTGTCATAATGACTAACCAACAAACTATAAAACCTTGGATAGCAACAATGTTATAGCCCATAATATTTCCCAAAATCCTTAACCCCCGTCCTAAAGGATACTTGAAAAACCTTCCAAAATTCAATGGAGATGATCCTAAGGCCGGTGACCAACACCTTGCCTCTTTACAAGATTTCACTAATAGCCTCCTTGTTCAACATGAAGATGTGTTCATACGCCTTTTTGTATATTCTTTGGAAGGGCAACCTCGTTCTTGATTTAGGCATTTGGTATCCAACTCCATCTCAACTTGTCAACAATTGCATGAGATTTTCTTAAGAAGGTGGGGAACAAGAAAGGATCCTTTTCAACTCTTACCATATTTGTATTCTTTGATAAGAGGCAATGATGACAGTGTGGCTACATTTAGGGAGTCAAATATTATCATGAAATCCCTAAAAATATAAAGCCTTCAAAGGAATCTTCCATGACAATTTTTGTTGTATCCAATGATTTTCATTTTTCACTACTTCTTGGAGATAAGTAGTCCCTATATTTGGACTCCATTATTGATTATGCATTAGATATAGAAGGAAACATGCTAACTTGTTGAAATATTGTAACTTCGAAGAATATTCTATTGTATTTTATTGTTGTAATTTATTCAGAGATGTTTTATTCCTCCATTGGGATGCCATTATTGTATTTGATTATGTAAAGTCATTGAGGTAAATCCTCCCTTGTAAGTCGGGGCAATAGATCCCATTTGATTTAATTGTAATTGGGTGTTTAAGTCCCCTAGAGGAGTCAGCCCAGTCAACATTAAGTTGAGTGGTTAAGTTGTTGGGGACGACCTAGTTAGGGAAAAAAGTCAAGTGGAATATAAAGTATAAATAAGAGTGATTTGCTCCTCATTTGGACACACACACTCACTTGTGTAATTCACAATGGAGAGAGAGAGAGAGAGAGAGAGAGAGAGATGCAAGGAGAAGGAGCACTTGTTTGGGGTTTTGTTTTTGTACTTTTGATCATCTATATTGAGGAAGTTTTGTTAGGTTTTCTTCCCCTAGAGGGTTTCCCAGGATAAATTTGTCTCTTGTGTTTATGCTGTGCTTGTTATTCTTTCAGTGATCCTGTATATGCTATTGTTGTGAAATTGAATTGAACACTGATGTTATATATATTAGCATATTGAATCTTAACATGGTATCAGAGCTATCATGAAAGAAGGAAATGTATGGCATTTACGACACTTGTTTCACTTGCGATAATTTGAAAGCTAGGGATTTGTATAGAAAAAACTAGTCATCTTGGAATTTTTGCTATAAATCACTTTTGACGAAGGTTCAGGATCAGAAACTTGGACATGACGAAGATGAAATGTTCATGTACCTTGTGTCCAAGTTTAAGCCTCATATTCGTTGTACTTTGTGAGATGTGATCTGTACAACTTAGGGTTTCTGCCTTTCCAGAATGCAGTCCTAAATTGGTGACCTAGGGAAAAAGGTCATATCTTGGGATAGGAAGCTCCAAATGGAATTACGTAACAAGTAACAGTTACGGAACGGACTTTAGTTTCACAGGTCCGAGTATTAGAGGCCGAAGTTGAAACAGTGACACGTGGTACGTCGTACAAGTTCGCTATGCTGTTTCATTCCATAAACATGTCATGTTGGGAAAATGATCATATCTCTCTCATGGAGAATCCAATGAAGCTCAAATATGTGGAGTTGGAAAGATGACATGTCGGGATACCACAGGACGAAGTTTCAGACCTCGAGGATCCAAAATTTCAGAGATACACCAGAAACAATAAGGCACATCTGAAATAGCTCAACGGATGAAATCAAAGAAGAGGAGGAAGAAGCTGTCACTTAGGGTTTTCAGTTTTTTAGGTATGGAAGGACTTGATAGAATGTTGGAGACACCTAATGCAACATTGGAAACTTTGTAAATGGATTTGGAATCCCTTCATCATATATATTAATCTTCCATCAAATGTTGAGGGAGGAAGGAGATTGAAAATTAGTTTTTTCTTTTTCTTTTTCGGGTTCTACAAGTAAGAAGAAACCTTAGCAAAGTTGGGAGACTCATAGGGCAACAATGAAGGAGGTTTAAAAGGCATTGGTATTCTATCATCCTAGCACCATGAATCTATATAAGATGTTTACAAGTGATCTACCTTGGAAGATAAGGGTTTTACCCTTATAGAGAAGACTACAAGTAATCTCAACAGGTATGACTTGAGGAGATGCAGGTATGTTTTGAAATTTGTTTGATTTATCTGATGATTAAGTTCATGATATGTTTGTATTCATATTATCGAGGTTAGTTCAATCATGATTAATTTTATATTTGTCTGATCACCTTAGTAAAAGTATGAATGCATGTGAATGATAGAAGACATTCACTAATTAAGGGTTATGACACTTATGATTGTACTAATGCACTTGTGGTGTTTTATGCTAACATGAAAGGTACATGAAGAAAGATAAATCAAGTTCTAGATCAAGAATATATGACCATGATGACATGAAGACCAAGACTCATCCATAGTCTTTGATCACATAGAAGCTCTACTTACAAGGATGGATAGAAGTTCAAAGACATATAATCATGATGCTATCATAAGGGGAAAATAGAGATCAAGAGGGAGGCAACCACACAAACATAAAAGATAAGTATTTGAGTTGTTATTTGAATTACTTCTTGAATCTCTGAATAGTTAATGATATTGCTCATAATAATTGTATGCATATTTGTATTCTTAGAATCAAGAAATATATCATGCATAGTGTAAGCATTCATATAGTATTGAACAATATACTACTGATATGCATATGATGGTTAAGTTGGACAAACATTCCATTGTTGCTTGTCTAGAATGAAACCTCTTTGCTAACATGTTGGGAGCTGTACACATTCTTGATAGCATGTTCTGGTAGAGATGGAAGGCATCTAGATAGCCACTGTATGCATAAAGGATATGGAAAAGTGTTGTGCCAAATTATTGGTCAAGATAGTTGCATAACTTTGTGAATCATATCAGTATGCATAATAGGTTATCTTTGAAATGTCAACATGATTTGATGATTATGAAGTATTACTAATCATGTAATTGAATTTGATTTGTAGGAAAGATCATGTGCTATGATCTACAAAAGAAGGATGACGAACACTTGTTCCAAAGAACAAGTGATGACTGTTCAACAAGAAGACTTACAAATCAAACATACTATAAAAGTACAAAGGAAGGCTCGTGGTTAGAGGATTCTCTTAGAAAGAGGGAGAGGATCATGACGAGATGTTTGCTCCAGTGGCTAGACACACTTCCAGAGATAGATTACACCCATGGATGACAAGACCGTTCTCTTGCATGGTGTAATTGAAGAAGAAGTGCATATCGGGAAAACTCCCAGGATTCGATACAAAATCACATGATTGAAGAAGGATTTGTACGGGTTCAATAGGTACCCAGGATCGATAGTCATTTGATGAGCTTGATGATCACCACGGGTGATGCGGATTTCAACCTTTGCTACAAGGTTGAAGATGGTTTCTATATACAGATGATAGGCTTCTCTCAGATGGATGCAAGAAAGAACTCACCATAGAGTTCGAATGATCTTGAGGCTCATATGAGTAGACCCATCTAACGGGAGATGGCATAGATAGAGATGCAGAAGATCACTCAATGCAGAGTGTGCATGATGTTCAGTCACAGAGGGAGGACAATACTCAGATGTAGAAGACTCCACTTTAAAGGGAGTAGATCTCAGAGTTAAAGAATATAAGCATGATTCTTGTGATCAGATATGTGGTTGGGATTTTTCCTTAGCCAAGGAAAATGTGAAGTAGATATCCAGGATGATGGACAGTGGTTTCTACAGTTTATAGACAGATGATGTATTTGACGAATATCAGGTTGAGCCTAGACGTGTTCACCTGGTAGCTGCAAAGCATGTGATGAGGTACCTGAAAGGTACAATAGACTTTGATCTATACTATGTTGGAGATCATGACTACAGATTGTATGGTTATACAGATGCAGATTTGGTCGGAAGTGTCTCAGACAGGAAGAGCACCTCAGGTGGATGTTATTGTTTGGGATCCGCCATGATCTCATGGTTTAGTAGGAAGCAGTCCAATGTTGCTCTCAACACAATTGAAGCAGAGTATATAGCAGCTTGTTTTGCTAGTTGTGAGGCCATATGGATTTAGAAGTTGATGTCATGACTATTTGACTTGGAGTTGGATACCACAATGATTCTATGTGACAACCAGAGTTGTATAAAGATGACAGAGAACCCAGTGTTCCATGACAAGTCAAAGCACATAGAAATCTGGTATTTTTATATACGAGATATGGTACAGAAGGGAGCTATAAAGATCCAGTACGTGAGCACTGATGAGTAAGTTGTTGATGCGTTGACTAAGCCTCTGTCTCGAGTGAAGTTTGAGTACTTTCGTGACAAGCTTGGTGTGGTTCGAAAGGACCTTCCTAGAAAGGGGGAGCAATGCTGATGCTGATGCTGATGATGTTGCAGTGGGATTGTATCATCCGTAGACACATGGCTAAAGGGATTCGTAGACTATTGTCTCCGAGAATATGATGACGATGATGTTGCAGTGGGATTGTATCATCCCTGGACACATGACATAAAGGGATCCGTAGACTCTTGTCTCTGTGAATGTGATGATGATAATGTTGTGGTGGAAAATCCTAGATTTGATCTAGGTCACATCTAGTATGAAAAAGGACTGGCACTGTGGTGGAAAATCCTAGATTTGATCTAGGTCACATCCAGTATGAAAAAGGACTGGCACTGTGGTGGAAAATCCTAGATTTGATCTATTTCACATCCAGTATGAAAAAGGATTGGCACTGTGGTGGAAAATACTAGATTTGATCTAGGTCACATCCAGTATGAAAAATGATTGGCACTCTGGTGGAAAATCCTAGATTTGATCTAGGTCACATCCAGTATGAAAAAGGACTGACACTGTGGTTGGATTGTATCATCCTTGGACTTCAGTCCAGAACGGATCCGGTGACTTATGTCCTTGAGAACGTGGTTGGATTGTATCGTCCTTGGACTTCAGTCCAGAACTGATCCGGTGACTTCTGTCCTCGAGAATATGGTGGGATTGTATCATCCCTGGATTTATGTCCTAAAGTGAGAGGGACTGATCATCCCGTAACTGGATCAGGATTGCATCATCCTTGGACTTATGTCCTAAAGTGAGAGGGTTTGATCATCCCGTAATTGAATCAGGATTGCATCATCCTTGGACTTATGTCCTAAAGTGAAAGGGATTGATCATCCCGTAATTGGATCATGTGATCGAAAGATCAAGATGATGATTTTGTTGATCGAAAGATCAAGATGATGTTGTTGATCGAGAGATCAAGTGTTGATGTAGACGATCAAGCGATCGAGTGATGCAGAATATGAAGACCAAAGATGAAGACTCAATGCTGTAGAATATGATGCTCCAGTACTAAAGATGTAGAAGATATTGAAGATGTTCCAGTAACTGTTCCAGTTGCTGATGTCGTTGAAGAAAAATTTCAATGATTTATAGATGTATCACCTTGATGTTGTTGATGATGCTCTCTCTCCTTGCTCCTACAGTTGATGTTGTTGTTTTCAGTAGAATACCCTTCACGTTAAGGGGGAGTGTTGAAATATTGTAACTTCGAAGAATATTCTATTGTATTTTATTGTTGTAATTTATTTGGAGATGTTTTATTCCTCTGTCGGGATGTCATTATTATATTTGATTATGTAAAGTCATTGAGGTAAATCCCCCCTTGTAAGTCGGGGCAATAGATCCCCTTTGAGTCAATTGTAATGGGGTGTTTAAGTCCCCTATAGGAGTCGGCCCAGTCAACATTAAGTTGAGTGGTTAAGTTGTTGGGGCTGACCTAGTTAGGGAAAAAAGTCAAGTGGAAGATAAAGTATAAATAGGAGTGATGTGCTCCTCATTTGGATACAGACATAGTCACTTGTCTAATTCACAATGGAGAGAGAGAGATATCTGCAAGGAGAAGGAGCACTTGTTTAGGGTTTTGTCTTTCTACTTTTGATCATCTATATTAAGGAAGTTTTGCTGGGTTTTCTTTCCCTAGAGGGTTTCCCAGGATAAATTTGTGTGTCTTGTGTTTATGCTATGCTTGTTATTTTTTTAGTGATCCTGTATATGCTATTGCTGTGAAATTGAATTGAACACTGATGTTATATATCTTAGCATATTGAATCTTAACATAACTCCCAAATTGTTGGATTCGCCTTACCCCCATTCTTCCAAAGAAAATGAAGGTGAGAAATGATCTAAATCTACAATGCATACTTCAGACCCAATGAATTCATGTTTACATGAGGGCCTCCTAACATGGTCAAGATCAAAAGAATATAGGAGGGAAACATGTGAGGTTCCATTAAAATTGCAAAATCAATTGTTAAATGAATTCATTGAGCTCACTACTTATGAAGAACAACATTTTCAGCATAATGGGCCATTTGATCATAATGAAATGGGGATGTTCATAAATCTTGAAGAGCACATTAAGATGAAAATATTTCAGGGTTAGCGTGTCATATTGAGGAAGGTGTTAAAACTAATGATGATCAACCACATTCCTCCATCTCTAAAAATTGTTTGCAGCCAAATGATACAAGCAAGGAAAATGGTGATTTGCATCCTATAGACTTTGAAGTAAATGATTAATTTAATGAATCTCCTTCTCTCTGAGAATACATTGTTGTAAATGAATTCTCGAGAAATTTTAATATTTTTTTAGAGGATGGGAACCATGAAGATGATAAGTTCTAGCAAAAAGGACTTGAAAGTAATCAACTACTTGGTGAACCCACCCCATACTTGGTCAATGATGGGGTTAACAAAATCAATTGAGAAATTCATTGGAGAATGCTTTTGGCATATACCAAGAAGACATTCAACCATCCATTGTAAGGAATAAGGCATTGATATCTATTTATGCATCCAGTGATAAAGGCATTATCATTCGTTTGGCTGGATATGATCATTAAAGAGAAGGAGACCTTTACCATCAACATTTTCACTTTCTAGCTAGCAATGACAAGAGAGGAAAACTTGGCTAAGGGATGGAAAATTATGATGATTTCATATCCCCGAAAGCACAGGGTTTACAGCCTCAAGTTAAATAGGTTCATGAAGATGATAGAGGAAGCAAAGTGGATTGTATGGCTTGGAAGCCAATGAAATGTGTAGATTTTGTACTCAATGGAAAATCTGATTTGCTTTCACTTTGCTTTCTACACTTACATCCAAGCCTAAATACATTGAAGAAGAAATATGTCATGAAGATTCAGTTTTAGCATGGACGAGGAGAATTTCCACAAGACAAAGTAGCAAAGCAAATGTTGGAAATGGGTAACTCATGCATGCATGCCCTCTATTCATACTCATTTTTATTATGCTTTTGAGGTTGTTGGTTGTAGTTCAAGCAATGATTTCCCATCTTGGGCATATATTTCAATCATTGGAGATGTATAACCCCATCCTTTTGTTTACCAAACCCTAAGGCCATCCACCATCCCATCAACCTTCTTCATGCATGGGTCTCACATCCTTATCAAAGTACATACATGGTTTCACTAGAAGTGCCATGCCAACTAGTGGGACCACCTATTAGATAGGTTAGGTAGGTCAGTTTCCCATTTTCATAGTCAGTTCCAACATTATTGGTGCTTTGTTTTATTTTCCATCTGTTGTCCTTAAGAAACGGTTTGAGAAGAAGCCAATTTTTGACTCCATGGCCAATTTTGACTCCATAGCCTAATGGATAAGGCACTAATTTATTCACGTTCACCCTAGATATTATCTCTAGATTCTTGGCACCTCATGTTGGATTTTGTGCAACGTCGGAAGATATTATTATTGTACTTTCATAGTACTTGATTGTAACTCTTAAGGGAGATAAACTCAATGTAATTACCTATGTAAACACATGAACGAATCAATGTAAACCTTGTGGTGAAAATAAGCAAAATTAAATTATTAATTGCCCCCAAGTGAAGTCGGCCCAGTTAGGGATTTTTCATGTTTGCACTTGTATAAATAAGAGGAAAGTGCACCTCATTATTCACTCACTCAATCAAGTGAATTTCGCATCACCCAGAGAGAGAGAAGTTCGCACTTGCTGGAGAAGGAAGTTGTTTTTGGGTTTCTACTTGTGGAAAGCATTTCCACCTTTTCTCTTTTATCTTTGTACTCTGATCTCAGAATTATCATCTCTATACGAAGGTTGCTGGGTTTTCTCTCGTTTGGGTTTCCCAGGATAAACTCTGTGTTATTGTTTTTTGCTTTGTCTCTCTTCTAGTTAGCTTGGTTCTGCATTTATATTATTATGTTATGAATGTATGAAATCTAACATGGTATCAGAGCAGTTCTAGAAGAAACCATTGCCGGAACCCTATCAGAACTAGGGTTTCATCTTGTGAAGTCTTCACCCAACATTTTGGAGAAAAAGAGCCTTAGGAATTTTGGTTTTGAGAAGGCGCATCTTTTGGTGAAGACAAAAGTCAATTTCGAGAATTTTCAATTTTTAACCTATCTCTACAGCTGGAGCAAAAATTAGGGTTTCAGTTTTGACCTATTTCTCTCCACAGATCTAGATCATCCCTACCTCAATTCAACTCGCCTTGGCAAGGCGCATCTACGTGTGGTTTTGAGTTTTTAAAATTATCAACTTTCATTTTTGACCTAGCTTCTGCTAGGGTTCCTGAACCAGATCTACAGTCAAGATGATTGGTATGAAGGTTGAATATCGTTTGGAAGGAGCTTCCAACTTTATCTCTTGGAATTCTAGGGTTCTTCTACTAGTAGAAGAAAATGATCTATTACAAATTGTAATTGAGAAGGTCCCTGAACCACAAGCCAAAGAAGACAAAACCCGATGGAGGAAGAATGATGGCAGATCAAGAAGGATTCTAGTGGACTCAGTAAGAGATCATTTGGTTCCACAAATTTCAGGAAAGAAGACTTCTAGGAAAATGTTCAAGACCATAAAGAAGTTGTTTGAACACATGAGACTCAATGTATCGATGACATCGAGAAGCCAACTCTCAAATATGAAGATATCCAAATCAGAATCCATTGCCTCATATTTCATGAGGATCACAGAACTAAGGGACAAGCTTTGTACCAATGGAGATTCCATTGATGAAAGGAGCTTGTCATCACCACTCTGAATGGTCGTCCACCATCTTGGGAATCATTTATCCAAAGCATAAGTGGTAGATCCAAACTACCAAAGTTTGATAAACTTTGGGCAGATTGCACTCAGGAGGAGACAAGGACTGCAACACGTCAGACTCCATAACACTCAACTTGAGGAGAACCAAGATTTTGTTTCCCATGCCAAGAAGGGTAAGGGAAAAGGTAGGAATTTCCATAAATACAAGCACTAAGAGAAGGATGATGTGACCTGTTCCGGATGAACAAGTGGTGGACACATGAATCTCGTTGATGTTCAAGAGGAAGCTTCCAGGAGTATGAATTTCAATCTAGAAGGATGACCTCAGAGGAAGCTTCCACAGAAGTAAAACCAGAAGTGGGCCACCTTCAGATATTTGGCTGTCCAATCTTCATACATGTTCCCAAGAAGAAAAAGGATGAAGTTAGAACCTTCAAGCAAGAAGGGAACTTTCTTGGGATACAGTAAGTCTTTAAAGGCCTACAGAATATACATCCTAGGATCCAGACAGATTGAAGTTAGTGGGGATGTGACCTTTGAAGAAGAGATGTCTGTCAGAAGATCAGACATGGAGATCGATGATGAGATGAAATGCCAGAACCAAAGGAGATGAGATCATCTCCCCCTCTAGTTCAAGAGGGAGTCAACAAAAAAGGATGAACCCATCGATTCTATTTGATCCAGTTGATGTTCCCAGAGATACTCCAGTAGGCCGAAAGAGGCTTAGATGGGCACACCATAATTTGCATGGAGTAGATGGAAGTGTGGAAAAACACAAGGCTATATTTGATGCTAGAGGATTCTCTCAGAAAGAGGGAGTCGATTATGATGAGATATTTGCTCCTGTGGCTCGATATACTTCCATCAGGTCGATTATTTCTATTGCTTCACCTAAGAGATGGAAGTTGCATCAGATGGATGTGGAGACAACCTTTCTCAATGGTGTTATTGAGGAAGAAGTTTACATCGAGCAAACAGTTGGGTTTATTGTCCAAGGAAAGGAGTCTCATATATGCAGATTGAAAAAGGCACTGTATGGACTCAAGCAAGCACCCCGTGCTTGGTATGGACAGACAGACGGATTCCTGGTGAGCTTGGGATTTACCAAAAGTGATGCAGACCCCAACCTTTACTACAATGTTGTAGATGATGAGCCATTGATTTTGGTATTATATGTTGATGACTTGTTTCTTAGAGGAAATGAGAAACTTATTGTAAGGTGCAAGAAGAATCTCACTTTTGAGTTTGAAATGAAGGATCTTGGATTGATGCACTACTTCTTGGGATTAAAAGTATGGAAAAGGTAGAAAGAGATTTTCTTAGGACAAGGAAAATACACCATTGATATATTGAAGAGATTCAGAATGTTGGACTGCAAGTCCATGGATACTCCGATGGATGTAAATTGGAAGAAGTTGAGAGAATCTACTTCAGATTCTGATTTGACTCATCCCACCATGTATCGCTAGTTGATTGGGCCATTGATGTATCTGACCAACACCAGACCCGATATATGTTTTGCTGTGAATTCCCTCAGTCAGTTCATGTGCGAACCGAGGCAGATTCACTAGATTGTTGCAAAACATGTGCTCAGATACTTACGTGGCACTGTGAGATATGGATTGAAGTATGCTTCAGATTGTGACCTGAGATTGTAGGGGTTTACAGACTCAGATTAGGTCGGAATTGTTGCAGATCGGAAGAGTACTTCCGGATGTTGCTTTAGTTTGGGTTCTGCAGTTATTTTCTGGTGCAACAGGAAGCAAAACTCGGTAGCACTTAGTACTGCACATGCCGAGTACATGGCTACTAGCACAACAACTCGAGAAGTAGTTTGGCTTCGTAAACTCCTGGTAGGATTGTTTGACTAGATTCCAGAGCCGATCGTGATTCACTGTGATAACCAGAGATGTGTGCAGATAGATGTCAGTGAATCCTGTATTTCACGATAGGTCGAAGCTTGTTGAGATTCAATATCACTTCATTCGTGATATGGTGCACAAAGGTGCGGTCGAGTTACAGTACGTGCTGATAGACGACCAGACTGCAGATGTTCTCACCAAGGCTCTTCCCAGGGTCAAGTTCGAATACTTTCTCAGAAGACTTGGAGTTGAAGAGAATGTGTCCCTCCTTGAGAGGGAAAGACGACATTGAGATGCTTGCCCTGCTTTTCCTAGGTGCCTCTTTAGTCTGGTACTCAGCCAGATATGGGAGAAATCCCATAGGCAGATGAGTAGGATAGTCAGCAATTGGCCGAGTTCACCCAGGTACCTTCTGCAGTCCAGTTACTCATCCAGATATGGGAGAAATCTCATAGGTAGATGAGTAGGACAGTCAACAGTTGGTTGGGATCACACAGGTGCCTCTACAGTCCAGTTACTCAGCCAGGTATGTGAGAAATCCCATCAGCAAATGAGTAGGACAGTCAGCAGTTGGCCGTGTGATTGCACTGGTACCTCTACTCGTTCAGGTTCTCAACCAGGTATGGGAGGACCCCATCGGTAGATGAGATGAACAGGTAGTAGATGGTCATGCCCATTTGCTCGTCTAGGATCTCAGCTAGGTATGGGAAGACCCCATCGGCATATGAGACAGACAGGTAGCAAATGGTATAACAGAGATGGTATAGCTAATATCTCATATATCTAGGATTGAGTGATTCTCCTGGACTCACCAAAGGACTGGTGAAGTTGATGCATGATGACACTTCTCGAATGACTGAGACTGTGTGGACAACCTTCAGTATGTATAGATATGATGGAGATAGTATAGATTTACAAGATGAAACCCAGATGATCGTGATGTAGATGAAGACTGAAGAATACCGTCCTCGTTGAGAGGGAGTGTTGGATTTTGTGCAACTTCGGAAGATATTATTATTGTACTTTCATAGTACTTGATTGTAACTCCTAAGGGAGATAAAATCAATGTAATTACCTATTTAAACACATGAAAGAATCAATGTAAACCTTGGGGTGAATAAAAGCAAAAGAAAATATTAAAAATTAAATTATTAATTGCCCCCAAGTGAAGTCGACCCAGTTAGGGATTTTTCATGTTTGCACTTGTATAAATAAGAGGAAAGTGCACCTCATTATTCACTCACTCAATCAAGTGAAGTTCGCATCACCCAGAGAGAGAGAAGTTATACTTGTTGGAGAAGGAAGCTGTTTTGGGGTTTCTACTTGTGGAAAGCATTTCCACCTTTTCTCTTTTCTCTTTGTACTCTGATCTCAGAATTATCATCTCTATATGAAGGTTGTTGGGTTTTCTCCCGTTTGGGTTTCCTAGGATAAACTATGTGTTATTGTTTTGTGCTTTGTCTCTCTTCTAGTGATCTTGGTTATGCATTTATATTATTATTCTATGAATGTATGAAATCTAACACCTCATAGGGAGGAACCATACCACAAATGGAGCTAATGTTGTCTCCTAAAAAGGCTCATGGCCCAAAAGCTAGTTTTGCTTGTGAGGCCCATCCTCGGCCAAAATTTTCAATTCAACCAAATGGCATATTTGAATGTATGGAATGGATCAAGCAAGCTTATGGGGCTCATCAATCATCAAGGATCTAACATAATCCAAGTCCAACATTTAGAAGCATGAACCTTCAAACATGGAAAACCATCTTAGGCTAGATCAATAGATCTTCACCATTTGCACATGAGAATGATATCAAGAAATAATGAGAGAACTTGTGAATGATGTAGATCCATCATGACATTAATCATCTTCCCATCTCAGTCATTCATGCAAAAATACATGTTTAAAGGATAACAAGGAAGGCCCCCCCACAAATGGTTTGGATGCATTGTGCAACTCTCCCTCATTCCATATCAATTGTTCATGCATAATTATGATGTGCTTGGGAGGTACCATTGAGGGGTCCCCCGTGAATGGCCATGATCCATCATGCAAGTTCCTAACGCTCAATCTCATCCATTCACACACTTCAAAATGCTTGGGACGTACAAAGGGGAGTCCCTTACAAATGGATACGATTCACCATGCAACTTCCCCTCACCAAATCTCAGTCGGTCACGCATAGGTCAATGCCACCACCAATCACACATATGAGGAATATAGGAGATTCCTTAGGGAGCCACCCCACCTCCTCATCTAGAATCTTGAATAAGTCTCACCTGCCAATGAAATAATGCATGTGTTAGACCTATCCCTGTCATCTTATGACTGTTGATGATAAAAAGACACGTGCCCCTCCATCTCATACAAAAATTCCCAAAACAGACAAATGTGTCTCCTTCACGTGTTTGGAGGAAAGAGCATAAGGAATTACATTCCAAGCAACCATGAACGGTGGATCACCAATCAACCATTCTCATCCAATGGCCCCTATGTACTGACAAGAAGAGTGGATTTAAGTGCACATAGATATATTAAAAGAAAAAAGAAGTGGAGAGATATATTCCTACCCATTCTAGAAGTTGCTACATCCATATGTGTGAAGAACAAGGGAGTACCGAATAAACACCATTTTGACCATTCCTTGACCAAATGATTCTTTTTAGTTGAGAAGGATGCATTTGGCATAACAAAAAGGGGAATTCATGACTATTTTGTGGGCATCCATCCAATTAAATATTATAACGAGATACCAAGAAATCTAATATAGGAAAAAAAGGGGAAATTATAGCAGCTCCAAATTAGCTCCAAATTCATCCAGGAATTTGGCAAAGGGCCTCAAATGCCTATATTTTAGCTCAATATGATGCAAAGAAAAGTATTCCTATTGGGGAAGGGGGAATAGATTATAACCTAACTTTTAGGTCTTACATTTCTCTCCCAAAAGACTATAAAGGGTATATGTTTCTCATTTACGAGGAGGGGGTGGAAATTGTATAGGGTTAAGCTACCAAGATTTCTCTAAGCTCTATGTAATGGGATCTTCAACATTAGTGTCATCTCTTCTCCCATTCTCATGCTTTTCCTTGTTGTAGGCAGCCTTTGAAGCTCCATTTTTTGGGAAGGTGAGCAATAAGCTTAAGATCGAGAACAACGGTCCCTTTTGGTTCCTCCTATTGTAATCAAAATAACTATTGTTCATTTTATTGTGTAAATCAAGACTAAGGTATATTTTCCACTAGAATAAGCAATGAAATTTCCAAGCAAGTTATGTAGGTTTCCTTCCATTATTTGTATTCCATTTTATTGAATGAATTAGTGGATCTATGTTCATCTTGCCCACTTGATCTTCTGTTTGTTGCAATCATTTTCTAGGTGGAATGTATGATTATATCTCTTCTGTCGAATGTGTTTGCAACCTTACATTTGTCTTCCAAATTATGGAACTATGATTGAGGCACCTTATAAATATTGTTTGGTGGAGTCTTTGTGGCCTAAGGCCCCTCCACCTTTCAAAATAATGTTCAAAGTTATGTTTGTTAGCAAGGGTCCAATTCATGCACCATAGACCCTTGTTGTAAATCTAGCCAATAGAGCTAAACAGATAGAAGGGGATTTCCTAGGGAAGTTGACTAGGATCCTTTATCCCTATCGAGCTAGGGTTCCCTTCTTTGGCCCAAGGATTGGCTCGATGGAATAAAGTGGCATGAGAAGGTGCATCCCACATATTATTCCCTAGCCTTGTGCTTCCTCCCATCCTATTCCCCTCAAGTGTGATATCTAGAGTGAGGTTTTATGAGGGGATACAATTTGGGGGACAACATTATGTATGAGGGATACCCCCTTTGGCTAATGGATTTTTCATTTTATCCTAAAACATACATCCATAGGGTGCCTTGGCACTATTCTTAGTGTTATAGCACTAATTCGAACCCTAGTGATCCTAATGGCACCCTAATGACCCTAATAGCATCAAGGTGACCCCAATGACATTGAATCCTCCCAAACAAAATCCAATTGTCCCTAATCATTGAAAAATACCCTAATAGATGTTGATGACCTTGAATTCCCCAAATGATGGTCACCACCTCAAGAAACAACTTAGTTCTTTACAATCCCATTTTCACTAAAAAACTCACCATTTTTCAGCCCCACTCACCTCTCCCTTGAGCAAGGTGCGTGGCCATGCACCTTTCCTTTTTGCAAGGAGTGTGGGGCTTGGAAAATGCATAAAAAATATAAAAATCATGAATTCATACAATTGAAACGGTGGTTCCTTGGTGGTAATAAATCAGAACTACCTCCTAACCAACTCAACCATGTCAAACACTCATTAAAAAGGAACATATGGGAGAGAGGAGGAGGAGAGAGAACACCCAACATATTATGATTTTGCTTAAAGAACTTCCTTAATCCGTGAGTTTTTTTTATGTTTGATTACCCTGTTAGAGATCCATGCCTCTAAGTTATATTTCCATTTGTATGTTGAGGTTATCATACAGACACCTTCCATGTATATAAGAGAAGGTTGAAGGCTTGGGAGTGGTAGGTGTGAGTGGCTCAAGGTTGCAGAGGGATCCATACTTTGGTTTCATGTGTGCTAACATCATGATCAGGTATACTTATACATGTTTTTTTCATCATTTTCAATAGAGATTATTATCTTTCCTTCCCTTCGCCCATTTCAATTGTCATTGTGTTTGATTTTCATTGGTGTAGAGGGATTAACCCTCTTGATAAGTTAACTAGGGTAATTTGCATATGGTTCATGTTTATGATTTGGTTTGTAACTCAATAGTGCCAGAGTATTTGAGGAATTTATTTTGTCCCTTTGTGTGCAGGTTTTGAGGAAGAATACCTTGAAGCTTTGGAGGAAGAGAAATATCAAGGACAACTGACACAATATAGTTTCATTCATCTCCCTTCTTGTTTCATTATGTTTACCCTAATAGATCACCATCCAATAGATTGATTTCAGACCAATACCCTAGGGGAATAGTAGTAGTAATCTCTCAATTTCTGTATTAGTAGCCAATCCCTAGCTTTTAGGTAAAATTACTTACAACACTTAGCAAGGAACATCTCGAGGAACAACACAAGTAAAAGAAGAGAGACTACAATAGAAACTTTAGAAGCAATAACAAAACCTATCTATTAGGATTTGTTTGTTCAAGGTGAAGTTATCCATTTGAAGCTTGAATCCATTAAATGATTATAATTTCTTGTAATCAAAATCCAAATTAAATGGTTTCATATAAATAAAGTTAAACATTGCATGGCATCTCAAATTTAAATGATTGATACATATCAAATTTAATTTAAAAATGGAGAAACCATTACCAATGTTAATCATTAACATAATCACAATACATTTTATGAATCAAACAATGTCAACATCAACATGATATGAAAATGCATAATATACATGAACAATAATATCACACACACACACAAATGTCAAATATATGTGTCAAATAGATATTGCATCAAAGAATATACATGTCAATTAATGCTAAGTCTACCAATAGATCTAAAGGAATCAATATCTTCACTACATAATAATGAAATTACACTCTAATATATCTCTTCAACAACACATTAACCACGTGATGAAATCATATTATTTATAGGATCAATTATTAGTGTAGCAGGTAGAGAAGTAGGTGGATCAATCATTGGTGCAACCAATGGAATGGGCAGAGGAGGAGGGGTGGAGAGGATATGGTGGAGAAGGTGTAAGACAAGAAGGAGGTGGAGGAGGAGCATCCTCATATGTCTCATCATGGGAAGACAAATCACACGAATAACATGAAAAAGAAATAGCCATAGTTTATCACTCCTTGGACCTCACCCTATCGAGTGGGATGGGGGTACGAACAATATAACACATAAATAATAGCATATCATGGGAAAAGATTACATATATCCCTACAATATTAATTTTTTTCAGAGTCACTCAAGTTCATACTAGAACCATTATGAAGCCATACATTAATGTACATAATTGATCTATGATCTCATGACAAAATATATGATCTAGCCTCAATGGTGTCAAGTCTATGCACCCGAGGAATCTCATTGCCTCATCCATATTTTCATTAGGTTAGGAAGTGTTAACGGTCCAAATTGATCCACTCATCAACGCAAGGAAGATAACCCGATCCGATGGTTCAAATAACCCCACTCGAGGGTTTCCCTAGCTCCTAAGTTGTTTGGTATGGCTATCTTCGACAAGTTTGATTGGCCTCGTTGCTAATAAGATGGTTTGCTCCTCGAAATGACAATTTCAATGAGAACTTTAATTAATTCCTAAATGCAATAATAACGTTTAATCTAAAATGCAAATTAATTCCTATTGTAATATAATACTATTACTAATCAAAGCATTATTACAAGCGCATGATTCAATAACGTAAGAAAGAAAAGATTCAAATCCTTTGTCATAAAATCATGCTAATGCATTCAATCCGGTGAAGCCTAAAAGATATTTAGAAACAACGTTGAATTAAAACAACTTTGAATTAAATGTATTGTTGTGAGCATAACTACAATCAACTTATATCATTATGCCAATCTATAATAAGTGACAAAGATGCATATTTAAATAAATTGACAAAACGATTAGTACATGCCTTCGTAAAGAACTAATGAAAAACAGAGTAAAACCAAATTCTAACTAATCCTGTCTCGCATGAGAAAAAACTTGAAAAGGGCCTGATGCATGAAGGAATCTTGATCATTGATTTACCCAGAAAAACAATAAAAACATAACAACAACAACGTCTTAGAGATAGAAAATAACACATTACTGCTGCCCTGCAAACACTGTCATGCATAAGCTTCGCAATGAGTTTCGAATAACCAAACAAGAACTATTAGCACACATATATTTCTTATTTAATTAACTTAAAACTAATCAAATGCTCGAAGAAATTTGCTAACAATAAACTTCACAATGACAAATTCTCCTTCATAAATATATTGCATTGTTTTGAGTAGAGCCGAAGAAAACTTGAACATAGGTCTAATTGCATCTACGAAATAAAGATATTACACTAGAAGCAATAGCTCTTTTAAGGAGAAAAATATTTCTTCATTTCTCTATCCAGATTCTCCCCTCCCTTACCTGTGATATGAGATCACTATTTATATAAAACGAATGATTTGGATGATAATATCAACTTCCCAAATTCTTGGACTAATTGGCTCGGCATTCCATTCAGCATAAGCCATTTTGTAAATCTGTCCACAATCACGAAATCTAAGAAAATCCCCTTTGGAAAAATGGTTGTATCTCTCAAATCATGCACTTTCTAAAAAAATTGCTGGTATGTCATCTAATTGGGCTTACTCTGCACAAAGCCCATGTCTCGTATTTTCCACATTCATCCTCGTCGCTCCAGAAATTGCATTCAAAGATCACTTCTTATTTCCACATGGCATATGGTGACTGCTCATAATTTGGGATATCCTTCTTGAAGTTTTGGTTGTTCATATCCAATATAATTCAAGTCTAAATCCACACTTATGCAAATCAAAAAGAAAAAGAAAAAGAAAAAGAAAAAAAGCATTAAAAATCTAAATGAAAGAAAACTAATCAAACGTGCAATCCAAATAAATGTAAACAAATTTGTAATTCATTTTTCAAGCAGATTTTTGGAGCATTTTAACTATCTATTTGGGAAAAACGATCTTTCCAAATCATTCTTCACATTCCCAAATTTCCAACAAGATATTTCGGGCTTAACTTGGTCTTCTAGAACCCAAGATATTGCTCCCGAAAGTTAGCTCTAAGTAGCCATTGATTTTGTTTTTGGATTAATTATAGTTGTTGATCTAAATGTTAAATTCATTATCCCACATGCACTGGGGAAAATAAGTTTCATGTGTTTATATAGATTACCGATATAATCATTCCCTAAAAATTGAAATGAAAAACAAACTAAAAGTTAGAATATCTTGTTTTGTTTAAATTAAAATACTTCCTTTTTGCAAAATAATATATAATATTTTTTAATTTTTTTTTTCAAGCAGAAAAAACGATGTTCCTTGATATTCATTAAAAATGAAAAATATCAATTGCCTTACACATAATTCGCATCATTACAACATAACGATTCCTTTCAAAACAAAGGACTGATCATCCTGAAACAAAATGAAGATGAAACTCCAATGAAAAAAACAACAAAATCCCTTAGTCCAAGACAAAAATATTGTCATATGGATCCCAAGAACTTCCTAAGCTTGCATATGAAACATATAACATACATAATTGGTACCAACCGATGTTTTAAGCTGAAAGACTAAAAGAGAAAGACATAACCCTCATTGGAGAGCACTTTCTCCACATATTCTTCAAAAAATAATACACCTTCTCTCTACCCAAGGGCTCTTTTAGAGAGACCATCAACAATAGAATTATGTTCTCTGAAGATATGTCTCATACTAATTTGACCAAAGGAAGAGATTAAGAGCTCCGTCCTATGACATCATTGGTCCAAAGATAATACCTATAGATTTGATAACATGTTTTCCCAATCCACGATAATCTTCGAGTCCTTGAGAACCTGAATAGTTGGAGGACTAATAGAAGAAACAAAATGAAGAAGACGCCAAAGATCCATTAATTTAGCTCGTGTTGGTACCCATACCACAACTCATCCACAACTTGAAATTGTGATCTTCATCGATCTCGAGGTACATGTTAGCACCACAATCTCCTTGTTGCGCAACCCCATCAAAGTAGCCAACATGATAAGAAAAGAAGGGATGAGTTGTAATCTGTCTAGACCTTTTGATTTTTTTCACTGAGTAATACTCCTTATAAAGGCCTAATATTCTTATACCACTGGCTTGAACAATAAGTGGTTTACCTTCGAAGATAGCATAATTTTTGAACTTTCAAATATACCAGCATACAAATATTGGCAACAATTTATGTGAGTTATTGATTCTTACCCATTGTTTAGAGTTTTCTTCAATCGAGGATGAGCCCCAAGTCTGAAAGACCAGGAGATCCTTAGTAATAAACTGCCAAAGTGATTTATTGAAAGAACAAAGAAAAAATAAGTGATTGATAGATTCATAATCAATTTTACAAGGAGGACAACAATTAGGCCTAGACCATCCCCTTCTCATTACATTATCCCATGTCGAAATACAATTCTCAATAAGTAACCAGAAAAAAAATTTAAGTTTTTGAGGTAGTTTCCATTTCTGTTGGGATACTACCTGGTTCTTTAACTTTCTCTTACCGACCTGGGTTCGACGTAGTTGTGGTCCAACAAAACCCTTCTTCATCGGCCCTTTTGGCAACAGTCTGCGAATAGACTAAGGTCTCACCCGAGGTGAAGCTATGGGGGGATGCAGAGGCACGTTTCTACAGCCAGGTGATGTGCAGATAATAAACTGGTGAGCTACGTGAAGTCACACCTACTTCGTGTTTACTTCGTATGATATAGCGCACACTGGGACTGCGCACTCTGCAATGGACACAATATGAGATGACAACGCAACTCGAGAATGCACTTCTCAACAATCACACACTTTACAGACTTCGCTGAGTTAGTGTTATTCCTATTACTTATGCATTCAACATATTCCGAAATACTTGTACACTCAGTTATACATGTTCCATAATTAACATATTATTCTCATCCATTATACATGTGAAAATACATATAAAAGAGTGAACATACACAAACATGAACATAAACATAAGCAATCTCACAGATTCAATCACACAACACAAGTATTTACGTGGTTCACCCCTCGGATGGGAGCTACGTCCACGGGAACTGTTGTTTACATTAATGGGAAGGGTTCAACAATTTCAATCTGCGCACTCAGCTGCAGACTTTTCTCTCTACAATAGGTCTCTGCACACACAGCAACAGAGCCTTCTCCTCTCTTCTTTCTCTCTACAATGCTTAGTCTTTCTTCAAAAGACTTAAGACCAAAAATAATACCATGAGAGATCAACCCTTCCCTTACAAAATTTCCCTTTTTATAGATCATGCTCGAGGGTCACGTCTTTACAATCATTGTTGGCCAAAATCCTATGCTACCCAAAAATCCCCCAAAAATGGCGTGGTTACCCCGCTAACCAGGCCTGTCGTAATCGACAGCTACTTCACTTGATTTCGACCGCCTTTCTGCGCCGCTTCTGGCTCTGTTGCTTCTTTTGACAGTTGCAGTTCTGATTGCGTATTGGCACGTCCCTTTTCGCCACTCCAGTTCTTCTGTCGCTGTCGATCTGCCGTTCTGCTTCTAATGGTCTTAGTGCTCTGCCTATACTAAGGCGACAGGTCCCTTTCCTCCAATTCCACGCTGTTCCTTGACCAAATCCCAGGAATCATGGAGTCTCTTACCCAAAATAGGTCGCTGCTGGACCTCGCTTTACTTGTACCTGTTACCAAAAATAACTACTGTGCTGGAGCCATGCTTCATCAAAACTGCGCCATGCTTAGACTTCGCATTTCCAACTGTGATTTCTTCGACTTCGCTTCGCCAAATCTGTACCAACTTGGACTTCGCTTCGCCAAAAGTGTACCAACTTGGGCCCTGCTCAACATGCCCCTAACACTTACTCGTGGATCGTCTCTGATCCACTTTGTTCTGGCTCTGCGTCCCCTAGGGGACTCAATCTTCCAATGAAGTCCTGAAGAGTTGTGCTTAGCTTCGCAACTGTTTCCTTTGTTTCCTGCACGAAGTCCCTTACAGTTTCCAATATCTCTCGTGAGACGTCTTCCTGAGCATTCTCCTTGGCTGTTTGCTTCGTGGTACGGAGTTCTTGTAACTTTTCTTCGATTTCTTCTAAGAGGGCTAGTGCCTCTTCCTGTATTGGCTGTAACCTTGCTGAGGTATCAAATTCCTTGTCCCTTAGAACTTTCAGTTCTTTCTGCAAGTCCTTGACTTCTACAAACTTTTGGATTTTCTCCCGAGGTCTCAAGGTTTTCATGGTTGCATTCACGGAATATAGCCCTGCTTGTCGTTGTTGCAAGTCATCTTGAATCTTCTGCATCTCATGATCTTCCTGCAGCGTAGTCCATATTCTAGTGACTTGCTCCAGTAGTTCTTGGCACTTCGCTACTTCTATATAGATGGTCTCTGCTGAAGCCTTGAGTTATGCAGCTCTTGCTTCTGCCATACTTGGCGGTGTACCAGGCGGCTTCTAATTTTGAAGGCTAGCAACCTCTTCCTTGTGGGAGATCTCCATATTTTCCATCTGTGCTTTAAGAGCACTTACCACAGTACCGATCTTGAGGATGGTATCTTCGATCTCCGGTTGCTGTTCACGTTCTTGAATCTACGCACATACCTTAGCAACAGTTTCTTCCAGCCTTCTCCGCTTTCCGTGCGCATGAGAAAGTTCTCTTGTTTTCTGCGCACAGACCTCTGTCAGCTCTTTGTAGCTCTCTTCTACATGTTGGTTTTGATTGCAAGAGACTATGTCTCTATCCCTGATTTATTCTACAACTTGCAAATGAAGATTGTGCAACCCCTCAATAGGTATCATACCAACATTGATATACAGGTGCTCTAACCTCTTCGCACCTTCGGCTAGCTCATCATTTGGGAAGATGATACTCAGCGGCTCCATTCGGGCCAAGTGAGGTTTCGTTGTCAAGGCGGGTGGCCTTCTCTTCTTTTGACTTGATTCACCTAACTTGCCCTCTGAATCAGAATCGCGCACCAAGTCCTTATGGAGTTGTTCTATCCTTGCAACCATGCTCTTGAGCTCTGCAAGATTCTCGTTTATTTGCGCTTGAGTCTCTTTGCTTTTTTCTATATTTTAACGCGAGCGCCTCCTCTAAGTGCTCGGTGACGCGCAGTGCAATGCAGTCATAATCATCATCGTGTAGCTTTGCCTCTGGCGGAGTCTTGGTTGCTTTGTGTTTATTCCTTTGACCTTTCTTTGTTTCCGACCCTTCAGGGTCCTTTCTCTTTTTCCCTGTTTGTGTCTCTTCTTTGGCTGTCTCATCTTCATCTAGTGGATATTTTTCTTTGTTTTCCGCTGATGTGGTATGGATTTCCACAAGTGCATTGACCTTCCACTCTGGTGGCCAATCCTCCATAATGAGCTCGATCTTTTGTGCATTGAGCTGATAGTTCCCTGGGAACAACTGTGGATTCTTCTTCTCGGCCCTTGGCTGAATATAGATGTAGTGCAAGTCAGCCGTGAGCATCACTCTTTGGAGATACTTAGTTATCAGGTCCTTTGAAATGCGCGTAGTGTGTCTTATCACATCGCACAACTGCCCGTAGTAAGTATTCATCTGCTCATTGTTTACGCACTGTCTTTCATGCCTCGCATTTTCCCACATATTTGCATATTTTGACGCTCGACAATCTCCTGTTATTGCTGGGAGGTTGCTCTGGTCCAACTGCTCCTTCCAGCCTATAAAAGTAATGAGCGCAAGCAGCCGAGTGTAGTGAAATGCGCTGCCAGTCTCCTGAGTTTCTCGAAAATCCTCCAAGAATTCATTCAGTAAATAATTTTCCCAGTTGTATTGTTTTCCATCCTTGGTCTTTGCAGCGAGGAGAACTGCTGCAGCCAGCACCTCCACCGGTCTGCACTTCCTCAAACGTTTTCCTCCTAGTAGTTGAACAATGGACCTCGTAGCTGGGTCTTCAATGCCGTTTGTGACAAAACCCCGGTTCCCCTTTACTAATTTATATTCTTCCTTCATTTGCTTGGTGAGCTCTTTATCCTTCGTTTTCCCCACAAACTTTGCTGCGGGATCATCACCTCGCTTGCTGAGATGAGTGATTCTATGGATGAGGTCAATATTGATATCGACCCTACAATTGATCCACAGATAGACCTGGTGTGTGCATGACAACAAAGTGCGCATGTAATGTCCCCATTTTGACCCCCTTTGTATTAAATCGTAAATGATGTTAATATTGTAATTTAATCATGGTGAGGAGCTCAAGGCCAAGGCCCCACCATTGATTTAACGTTTCATGTATCGGCAATTAGAAATAGATGCCTATGGTTCTTGTGCTGGATAGTCACAATGTAAATAAGACATCATGTAAATACGAATTTTAATGAAAATACCCACAACTAGCTATGCAATGCAACAAAGAGATGGGGGCATGATTCTACAAGGAATAGGGAGGGAAATTATTCAAACCCTTGAGCCAATGGTGTAATCCATGTGTCAATGAGAAAACCCATAAACTACCAATTACCCATTTTGGGTTATGGACCCAATCATTTAATTCTTCCAAGAGTTGGTTGAGGCAGTTAATGCCTTGGGAATGAAGAGGTATGGCAGCCAATTTCGTGCATGGGCAAGCCATCAACCTGGAAAATCGTGTTTTGTCTCCTTGGGCAAGAAAACACCCACAAAATGGTGCCCAAAGCCATTATGAACTGATAGTCTTTGCTCTCTCACGCAGTTTGAACTACTGGGCCTTTTCCCATCACGTTTTTCACCATTTTTCCTGCATTTTTCATGCCTGGGAGCTCGTTTTTGCATTAGACAACAGCTAGGAGAGAAGGGCCACGATTTGGGATTGTAATGGAGGTCGTTTTTGCCCCAAAATGCCCATGGACGTTTTTCTGAAAACGGTTTTTGCTCTCCAGGGTTGAATCCCCAATTGCCATTTCGTTTTTGGGTCTTCCCACGTTTTTCTGGGCTGGTAGAATCCCCATTTTTGGGCATCTCACTGTAAAACGTTTCTTCATGCCCAACACTTATACTTTATGCTGTTATCTACATCCCTCTTTGATTTGGAGACTGTAAGCAAGAGATTGGAGTGGTAGTGGACAGAGAGGGATTGATAAACCTAGTGGGGGGGGGAAGATAACCTCTCAAGAAGATCAAGAGGGCTTTGGCTACTTTTCTATGCACACCCTGAGAGCACTAGATGGGGAAGGTATGGCTTGAGGGACTGTACAACAGTGAAAAGAATACTTCCTTGTGCTGGGTGTGTAGGTATTGTGGGTGCCAAGCTAGATAGATCTTCTAAGGTTATCCCTGGCTCTGTGCTTGAGCTCACTAGCTTAGCCACTCTTCCTTTTCATTTCCTAGCAGCTTGATAAACCCAATTGTAGATTGGATTCGCTCATTTTGGTGTATGTTTGGCTATGTGTGAGTCTGCTGTTCCCTGATTCCTTGTAGAGATCATGCCCAGCTCGGGGGTGGCAGTGTGTGGAGATATTGATGACCACAACTGGCCTATGGTTGGGTGGAACGTTGCAGTTGCATAGCCAGTTGCTTGGGACTACATTGTTAAGATAAGTATTCTCTTGTGTAACTTTGCAATTATTTACCTGATGAATATCTTGAATGTATGATGGATGTGTTATTGAAATTAATTCCGTTGTGTTTTTCTTATAATAATACGTCTCCATATTTGCTTTTATATTATGTGAATGCTTATTTAGTAAGTTGCATGGGGCTAGATGCCTCTGTTTTTGCATCACGTCCTCTCTATCATGCTGGTATGATAGGAGGGGACGTTACAACGCACTACCATAGTACATTCAGGACTTCGGTCAAAATGTGGTATTCGGAGGAGAATCAACAACCCGGATGGTACCAACAATGTGAGCCAGTCCTGCGCGACGATGATAGGGTGTCTGGGTTTCTCATCGTTCCGTCGGCACATATATTGGTCAGGCTGGAACTGAGGATATTTTGGCTCTTTGGGGTCCTTTCCCTCTAAGAGATCATGATCCGAGAACTTACATCTTGGTATCTTTCCAAGTAAGTTCTCATGGATACACACATGGGTGGAAATTGGTGGTAAAGGAATTTCATACTGTGCATTCTTGAACAAGGTAATCGCCGGCGCGTCAAGCCTTCTGAATATACTCATGTGTGAGGTAGATTGGCCTGTCCCCAGGCGGTAGCGGTGGACTGGGCCTCGATATTCCTCCTTCCTTCGGCTTCTCTTGGTCCTTTAACGACTGTTTATCCTTTCGCTGTGCGGCTGGTGCGTTGCATGGCGAGCTTCTTGACCCAGAACCCCTTCCTGGAACAGACTTTTTGTCAGGCATTCTCATTACCCCTGTAAGCCTGGAGCGTTTAAAATACCTCACAACCTATTTAACTGATGACTATTTAGAAATCCACTTGGAAATTACCCTGTGCACTCTTCAAGATTGCTCGTGCATTCATTGGTAAAAAATTAAATTCTTCTTGCGGAAAAATTGAAAAATCACGGTAAATCCTGCGAGGCTGTGCTTAGCGCTATTTATAGGTGCAGTTAACCTTGAAGCACCCCCAAAAATGACTAGATAGACATTAAATGTTGCAATGGTTGGCCAAATCCCCCGAGGATCTTGGTCCTTTCCTTCATTGAATGCGTCAAAACGACTAATTTCGCGTTAAATGCACAAGTGACCGTTGGAAAAAACACAGTATAACGACTATTTTTTTGACCGACATTTTAACGGCTAGTTTCGTCGAACTTCGCTCACGGCTTAAACAAAATCTGCGAGGTTCCACTGCGCATTTATACTCTGTCATTTTTAACTTCGCAGTTGCGCTTCCTACTTGTACTTTGCATCACAGCTTCTGACGTGCACTTCGCATCTACGCTTCCAGTGTGCACTTCGCATCTGATATTTCATAGAACTTCGTGTTTCACCAAAATTGTGTACAGACTCTGCTCAAATTTTAGTGTCCAATTTCAACTATACTTGACACTTAAAATTTTCTTCGTTGCTGATCAACTGAGGTCTGGTGAAGTAGGACTATCCCTGTAGGGTTTTAGTCTACTTCCATTAATAAGACCTGGTAGGTTTTCTCCCATTAGTGTGGTTAGCTTAATTGCGCCACCGTTAGTGACATTCTTGACAACATATGGTCCTAGCCAATGCATCTTAAATTTTCTAGGAAACTTCATGAATTTTATATCATACAGGAGGCCAAGATCTCCTACCTGAAAGAATTTGTGCTTGATATGTCTGTCATGCCATGCTTTTTCTCTGCCTTTTTGCACTTGCTGGTGAAAGCCTGCAATGAAGCGATCTTCTTCTAGCCCAAATAAGTGTAATAGCATTTCTTCCACGGTCTCATCATCTGCCATGTCTGTGAAAGATGCAATTCTCAGACTTGGTACTATGTATTCCATTGGCATCACAGCTTCCTTCCCATAAGCTAACCTGAATGGTGTATGACCTGTCAACTTCTTGCAAGTTGTGCTATATGCCCATAACACAGCTGGTATTCGCAGATCCCAATCATCCATGTTTGTATTATATACCTTAGCCAGCGCATTTTCCAACACCTTGTTAAAAGCTTCAACAATGCCATTATCTTGTGGATGATATGGTGTGTTTTTTTTATGGTAAATATGAAATTCCTATGTCAAGGCTTCAATAGTTCTATTCAGGAAGTGATTTCCCTGATCGCTCATTAGGATCTTTGGACATCCAAACATTGTGAGGATGTTTTCAAAAATGAACTACGCGGCAGTAACTGTGCTACAGTTCTTTACTGGTTTTGCCTCTGCCCATCTGGTTAGGTAGTATGTAGCTGTAATGATGTATCTTGAATCAGTTCACTTTCTTGGTGGGTTAAGAGGTCCCAAAAAATATATAGCCCACTTATCAAAGGCTTGCAATGTCAATTATGGCATCAGTGGCATTTCATCTCTACGAGATGCCTTTTCCCGTTCTTTGGCAAACATTGCAACTACAACAATGTTCCTTTGAATCCTTATGGAGTGTAGGCCACCGTAGTCCCGCTCTTAGGATTTTCTGTGTATTATCTCTTCCTGCGTAGTGGCCTCCAGACACCCTTGAATGTGCTTCAACCAGTATCAATGGTTTCTCATGTTCTAGCACACATTTGCGTAGTACTTCATCCGGTCCTAGCTTGTATAATTGTCCTGTAATTATGGCGAAGTCAACTGCTTTTACTACCAGTTGTTTTTTCTGCTGCATAGTAAACTCTGTAGGTTCCAGACCTGTGGTTAAGAATTCTATAATGTCCTTATAATAGACATCTGCTATCTGAATAGCAAACAATTGCGCATTTGGTCGGCTGTCTTCCAGGTTGGTAGGTTTTTCGCCTGATTCAATTTTAGAAATATGGTCAGGTCTTGAGTTCAACCTTCCTAGCTTAACAACAATTTCGAAGTCATACTCCTGAAAGAGTAACAACCATCTACATATTCTCTGTCATGTCCCAAATTTGGCATTGGGTCACAATGGCCTAATCACATTGGCCCTATTCATTAGAGTTTGTCAAATTGATGCTAAAGGTCAAATAATTGCCAAGGAGGAAAATTACTAGTTTCCTAGGTTTGGGGTGGAAGCTTTGGGATTTGGAATAATGGGGATAATAAATAATGTTTGAACATTAGAATGGCATAAATATTTAATAAAGGAGCTAAATAAATATATACAAGTGAAAGTCAAAGTGGCATTTGATCATGAAGACACATGGAGGAAGTGGGACCCACATATGGCTAGATTTTCCCACTACACTTGGCATCATTCTCTCACCAATTCGAATTAAAGGTGAATGGTAACATACTTGGGGGATTCCAAAAGGTATTATTCATGGCATGACTCATCCAAGGTCGAAATATAGAGGAAGAGTAACTCCCATGGAAGAGGAAGAGGCAATTTGGAGCTAGTGAGACACTTGGACTAGATTCCTTAGCTCTATGACAACAATAATGAAGATGTTATGACACCTATCACACAAATCAAACCTGAAGGCTGACATATGACATATATGACATGTCAGGGCTAAAAATAGACTCTAAGAGGGCACTCAAGGGTGTTAGGGCAGCTAAGATGCTTCCACATGTGATTTGGTGGAAGTGAGAGACTAGGAATTGTTGTACAAGTGACGTTCTTTGGAATCTCTTCCCAACTTGAGTTGGCATGAGTCTCTTGGAAGGAATTCAACCCATGGAGGACATTAGAAATTTATAAATGTCAATAACAAAGAATGAAACCAGCTTTTGATCATTTGCAGAATTCGCAATTGCATTTGTGAAGAGGGAGAGCTAGTGGATGACTAGTTGCTTACCTTAGCCAATTTCGAGGGTGAAAGATTCCCATCCAAGTTGGCAATTGGAAAGGCCATTCAGACCTTTCATTTGGAGATTTAATGGGGTCTTTATTTTCAGGTGTAAGCTACAGGGCAGCTCATGGTTTCTTCTATTGCAGCTCACTCTTTCAACCATTTCCAGTTTTGATGGCATATTATTGATCCTTGAGGGAGGGAGTTTTTGGTGAGCTATTGTACTATTTGGGGGAGATTATAATGCCCCATTTCTTTTGTAATATGAAGTAAATACTCTGTTATTCATCTCCAAAAAGTTTCAGGTTGAAATTCCAAGTAGAAATGTATAAATCTCAATTTTAATGAAAGGACAGTGCCATTTCCCCACTACCTTGTTGTGAATCAATGTAATGCTAATGATTTCGAATGAATGGATGATTCTCTGATGAATTTTTGATTAATGGACTGCCATGGATGTATTTTACAAGTTTCATGTACTGTACTTGAGCATTTGAAGTATTTTTACTCAGTTTAATTGCATTGGGAGAAGAAATAGTGCCATTTCCCCAAGGGTCGAATTGGTGATTTTTGCAGTTGAATGGGAGAGGGTTGGAATATATATAATAATCAATTAATGGTGCACATGAGACCTTAATAAAATCCTTAATACATTCCCTACCTCTATTCAGAAATTTGAGTGGGTTTGGAGGCATTTGCGAAGCCATTTTCAGTACTTACCCCAGGGGGATTTGAACCCCAAATTACTAGTAAAATTGCATACTTGGTCCAGAATCTTAAGAGAGTTTGCAGAGGTCTTTTGGTGGCCATATGTCATCCCTGAACATCATATTCAAGTCCTAATATCATTCATACACCTTCCTTGAATATTTGAAGACATTTGTAGTCAATTTGGGACGTAGAGACCAATACTAGTCAAAGGGAAATCACTAGTAAAGTTACATACATTGACTGGAATTGAATGAGGATTTGTAGAAGTATTTTAAAGGTCCAAAGGCATCCCTGAAACACATATTTATGTTCTAATATCATTCATATACCTTCTCAGAAGATTTGAGATCATTTGGGGCAAATTTGGGACCTAGAGATCAAAACTAGTCAAAGGTCTAATTAGGGAAAAAAGTGAAAAATTGCCATTTTAATAAAATTCCTAACAAGGGCCATTACATTATCCCCCCTAACACTGGTTTATTGACCAGGTATTTCAACGCTGAATGTTCAGTAAACATACATAAGTGCGTACCTAGCAAAACTTTTGCAGTGCGTATACCATGGTTAAGCCTTCTCTTTCTGTTGTAGTATAATTATTTTCTGCTGAGGACAACGTCCTGCTTGAGAATGCAATAGGATGGTCAATGCCTCCCTCACCCGGTTGAGCTAGCACAATGCCAAGTGAAATGGATAAGCATCTACATGTACATGGAATAGTTTTCTCCAATCTGGAAAAACTGAGATAGGAACAATTACCATCCTTTCTTTCAGTATGTCCAGTCCTTTCTGGCAATCTTTAGTCCAAATGAACTTCGCTTCTTTCTTCAAATTTTTTTCCATAGGCACAGTGATCTCCGCATATCCTTTGATGAACTGCCTATAGTAGCTTGTGTGCCCCAATGTAGTGCGTAGCTATTTTACTGAATTGGGCGCTGGAAAATTCACAATAACTGCGATTTTAGCTGGATCAACCATCAGTCCATGTTTACAGACAATGTGTCCCAGTAGAATTCCATAGGGAACACAGAAGATGCTTTTCTTCAAGTTGAGGGAGATCTGATGTTGTCTACACTTTGCTAACATCAGTCTTAAGCTGGCATAATGGTTCTTTAATAACCCAAATACTGTCCAATCATCAAAATATACTTTTAAAAATTATGGATAAAATCCTTGAATGCAGCAACAACTACTCTTGAAAAGATAGCAGGCACGTTCTTTAGACCAAAGGACATAATTGTGTACTGAAATGAGCCCCATTCTGTGGAAAAAGTGGTCTTGTGCCTATCTGCTGTATCAATTCTGATACGATGATATCCAGAAAATCCATCAGTGAAAGAGTACACCTCATTCCCTCCAACATTGTCTAACACTTCATCTGTGAATGGAGTAGGAAATGGGTCATGTAGTGATGCATCGTTTAGCTTTCTGAGATCTACACAGATCCTAATTTCTCCTTTAGTTTTCTTTTCCTGGATAACCATCGGACTTATCCATTCCGACTCTTCTACAGGTTCAATGATTCCTACGTCGAGCATCTTATCAAGCTCTGCTTTTACCCTTTCTTTGTATGTCGGATTGAGTCGATAAGGTCTCTGCTTAATAGGCTTTGCATCCGGCTTGAGAGGTATTTTCATAACTCCCAAGTTTCCCAAAATGTCTTTCATTTCGGAAAACTTTGTAGGAAATAAGTCTTCATATTCGTGGAGTAAATCTGCTATCTGTGCAACCGTCTTTTCGTCCCAATAATCCCCTATCGAAGTGAACTTCAGTTCTTCAGTAGTTCCAATGTTCACTTTTCGAGTTTTTACAGGATTGCTTAGATCCATAATTTCCATTGGAGGTCCTTCGACTTCGCGCTTTCCTTCCGACTCAGGTATATTTACATTGCGCGGTTCATCATCATCGCTTTCGTCTTGATCTTCATCTAAAGTGAAGTTATAACATTCCAGGGCATGTTCTAGTTGTCTTGCCCATTCTGGTTGTTGATACACAAGTTCCGGTGTGTCATTGAATACCTTCTTTTTGATGATCTGTAATGCCTCATTTATACTTGGACATTCATCCTCAAAGCTGAAAGTCGCTTGGAAGTTCTTAATCATAATAGACCATTCTACCGTTCCTCTGCAAAGTTTTGTTTCTGTGTACCAGTTCCTCGGAATTTTCTCTAATGTGTGTACAAACAGATGAACCCATTCTGTTTGCGGTCTATGTGTTTATGCTTTCAGACAATGGTCTATGTGATCTCTAGGATCAGTTTGTCCATTATATTTGACTTGTACAAGCTCAGTTTGTTCTAGAAACCCGATCATCATCATGTGCTTACATTCTTCCCATGTGGTCAGATTCTGCTTGTGCGCAACCCACCATCTAGTAGGTGTAGCGCGCAATGCTGTATCCAATGCTGCTATCTTATGTTCATCTAAAAATGATATAAGGTATTCTTGAAAAAAATGTATGAATATTAGTCAAGCCATCGTAAGTAGGGATTGGAATTACCTCTATTCCAATCCGACGCAGTGATCTCTTGAGCTGCGCGCATCTTCTTGTAGATAATTCATGCATTCAACTCTCTCAATTCTCTAGTCCTGCATTTGATTCTTATATGCAAGAACTGTCACATCGCCAACTCAATGTTCCATCATCAGTTGAGTTGACGTAATCTGCCTGATTCACTGTCATCTTGTAGATATGATCCAAATCTTGAGTTCTGCATTCTTCTCTTATTGGTTCAGTATATCTAGGTCCTGTGAAGGATCCAAGGGTGCGATGACCCTGATATCCGCTCCTTCAAATATCATCTGCTTCTTTTTCAAGTTGATAATTGGGAGGTTATCCATTTCCCAATATATCCCCAATAGTGTAGGATAGGGTTGGATATTATCTACGATCTCAATCACTTGGAAGTCTGCTCTACTTCGCACTCCATCAATGTCAACAACAATATTTGCTAACCTACCAAAGGGTAAAACCTTTTGCTAATTGGATAGCCTCAACTGTATTGGTGACCATGTTAACTTTGACTTTCCCATTTGTTCCCATGTCTGTTTGGTTAAGACATTTACTTCTGAGCCTGAGTCAAGGATAATCTCATCCATTTCAAAATCCTCAATCTGCGCATTTAGTCTCATTTCTCTTCCGGTTCTTATATGGTTCTTAATATGATGAACCACTCTATGTGCTTTATTTACTACATCACGCTGCTCATAATGACTCAATAGGCTTTGTAATTCTGCTAAGGCATTCTCATGTTTTAACAGCGTCATGCAGCTCTGTAACAGCTACGCAACATGATTCATCATGTCTGTCGCAGTACGTGATCGATCATACGAAGCTGGCATATCCTTTACAGGCGTAGTCTCACTTCGCAACTTGATTCGTGGAGTGAGAAGTTCTGGCTCTTTCAAGGTTTCTCTGGTTTCCATGAAGACTTCTTTTTCTTTGTTCAGCTCGAAAGAAGGTGTTTTTCCAGTCGCTTTTCTTATCCAAGTCCCTTCAATAGGCTTTTGTTTAGCTTGGTGACTCTCAGAAGTCGAGGCTTCGGTTCTTTGGTCTTCACCCATCGTGGCTCCACTTCGCATTACAACATGAATGTTGCAATCTGTATTCCATTTTTTCAGCCGCGATCATCTGTATGTTTTGATTCTGTGCTTCTGGTCTTTTCTCTTGCATTTTTGCTTGCAAAACATGGCATACCTCAATGACATGTTCAAATGATTTACAGTATTGACAAGTAGTACAAGGGTTCGTACAGTATTTAGCTATATGTCCTGGTTGAGCGTAGTTATAACACACAATCTGGCCTCTTCCTTGCCCTTGTCTAGTGTTCCTTCCTCTTCCTCTGAATCCTCCACGTCCTCTGTACGTGCCTTGATCATACTGAGCGTTTTCAGTGTTGTTCTACGTTTCCCCTTGAAATCTATAGACATCGTGTTTCCTTTCGATCATGAGGGCATATGCTCTACACTTGTTATCATCGTGGCCAACTGACTTACAGAATGTGCAATGTAGGTTCTTCGGCGTTTGCACATACTTTTGAAGTAAGGAGCAGTATTCTGGGTGATGTCCTCTACATAGACAAATCTCACACCATGGTCCTTACTGTTGATTCAATGGGTTTGGAGCTCCGCTAGTGATGTAATCTCTAAAGACCGGACATTGTTCTTTAGAGTGACCCTGTCCCTGACACTTTGTACACCAAACCTCTTCTCAGGTCTCTTTTCCTTTCTTCATATCTTGCAGTTGTATGTCAAATTTGCTAGCTGAGTCTGTATCTGAACCATACCTGCGCTAGTCTCTCCTATAGGCGAAGCCTCTATTTTCATTGCAATTTCTAGGGCCTTTGTCTGTGAAGTAACTTTTTGTTGCATCAACGGAAACCTGATATGTGGCAACAACATGACTATGAACCATTCCTGGTGCTGTTGTGGTGCTATGTCAAAGCTCACTTGATCTAACAGTGCTTTGAAATTTTGATCAAATTCCCACACTGTCTCGCTCAGTTTCTGCTTAATTTCTTTGAGCTCTGTGATACACTGTGATTCCGACTTAGGTTTTTTAAACTCTCTGATGAGCGCAGTTCTAATCTCTGCTAGTGTCCTATTCTGTCCAACATAGTACTTCATAAACCATGTTAAAGCTTTGTCCCTAAACGTGGTAATGAGCTGTGCTTGTCTAATAACATCATCGTGTACTTGTTTAACATTCCATGTGGCTTCTCAAAGAAACATGTGTTGCTCAAGGTCTTTTAGATCCGTTCCTTTGAATATAGGCAGCTTGATGTCATTTGTCATTCTTCTTCCAGGAGGCGTAGTGTTCTGTGATGTCTTAGGTAGACTACTACTCGTACTGTTCTGAGTACTTGCTCTTGTGGTGTTACTACTACTGTTGTTCTGTGGGTTAGCAGTGTTTCTGTCGTCAACTGGAGGTTTCTGCGGAGTGATTGGATCATAGGTAGTTACTATAGGCTCTCTTTCACTATCAGCCTCAACTTGATATGAGTCTCTATTACTTCCTAACTCAGTTTCTAAAGAAATGCGAGGTTCAAATTCCTCAGACCTCTTTCGAGGGCTAAACTTATATCTTTTACCACTTTGTATTGTGTAGATTTTTTCCTCAGTATCACTGTCTGTGTTACTGAACATTACAGATTTAAATCCTAGGAATCTTATTGCATTCTTAAGACACCTTTCTCTGCTAACAACATTTTAATACATAAACTGAGATTTTTCAGGTACTTACCTCTGAATCCCTTGAATAAATATGCTTATGCTGTGTTGTAAGACTTCAGAGTGTCCACAACAAATTCTGTAATGTAGACTTCTATTACACTATTGAGCAATAAGTCTACTACTCTTGAGATTGGGATATCCATTGCTTTGAGTCTCTGAATCAGTTCTGGAGTCCACATCGTAGGTTCTCCACTTTTAAAACAATTTTTCCGCTCTGCAAGCCTTGATATCTGTTAGCACATATATTTTTCAAAGGATTAGATGAGGTGGTAGAAGATAAAATGTGTGATTAAGGTAATATACAATGCTCTATAGGGGAAAGCGCCCGGTCCTTTGAGAAATATATACCACATGACCGCGGGATGGGGATAAGCAGAGATAAAAAATTCCATGAAACAACTCAAGAAATCGTGAAATGAAAAATCAAAGCTGAGATCAAAGCAGAGACAGGATCTACGGCGGAGGTCGATTTTCACCAGAGAAGAAGCGCAAAGGTTAGCGGCGAGACCCCACCCAGCAAATCGGAAGCTAGCTAAGCGGTGTGCAACTTCCCTAGTTGGTTGGCCGTCGATATCCAGATCAACGGTCCACGATGAATTCCGCAACACCAAGATGCAAGGGTGATGGACACCATAGGCAGTTGTGGAATTTAAAACCACCTGCCACCTGTCGTTCCACCAGGGTTTCGCAGATGAAAAGAGCGGTTTGGGAAACCGCTTGGAGGCACAACGGAACCACCTTTCAGAATGACGAGGGGAATAAGGGGGAGATCTACGGTTGGGATGGAAGTTGGAAAGGGATCCTATGGTTGAGAATTTAACGGCAAAAATTTCAGTGAAGGAGATCTACGGTGGTGAAGGGTCTCCGACAAGGGAAGGAGCACGATGGATAGCAGGAAGATGGGTGGAAAGGCCAAATAAGACACGGTTAAAGGGCCCGCAGGACTTGCCGTCGATCAGCCAACATGATATAGATCGATGGTGTAAGGATATTTCCGCATTGTGGAGGTGCGTGACAGATAAGGGAAAGGCGGTTGCAGAAACTGAAACCACCGAACACATGGCAGGAACTCAACATTCCACAACTTGAAAAGGCGGTAATAGAAATCGCCATTTGACCACGCGGAACTGCCTGCGGTGGTCACAAATATTAAGATCAACGGTGGAGGTTGATCGCGGATCAGATCTGACGACAGGTAATGATTACACGAGGGTGATGGTAAAAGGACCACAGATCCAATGGCCCAGATTTTCGCACGAAGGATCAATGGTCGAGGTGAATGTCCACCAGATGAGAAGCAAGAGAGATAGACGGGGCCGGGTTATAAAAGGAGAAGGTGACGTGAAGGTTGACATTTGTTTTTCCAGCGACGGCGTCAGAAAGCTCTAGACAAGTGTGCAACGAAGAAAGCAACAGAGGATACTAGGGTTATGATCTGTCAGTGACAGGAGGCCCTGAAACCCATGCAGTTGTTAAGAAAAGGTTATTTTATGATGGAAGAAGTTCCAGAGACCCTACATGTCGGGAATGATAAAATTGAAGATGCCCTAGAGGATAGGGACAGGGGCGTGTTTGACACTGTGGTTAAGATGTCGGTTAGGGAGATAAAAGAGGAGTTAGATAGGTTAAACAAAGAAGGTACCGATGTCCATAGGGTTTTTCAGTCATCCTTCATATATTTATGCCCAGATCAGTTCATGGGATGCCCTGAGTTCATTTCGTGGTTTGTAGAAAACTATTCCCAACCCGAGAGAGTTGTGATGAACGCCTGAAAGTCCGAAATCATTTTCCCTGTTGAGCCCACGATTATCAGAAAATCCTTGGAAGTACCTTTTTCACAGTCCCATGAGCTCGAGAGTCTTTCCGAGGAAGCCCTAGTCAGTTTGTATCTCCTATCCTCCCCCGAAGCCAAACAAATTTTCCTCACCAGCTTCCTAAAGCCAGATCTTGAAATCCCAGACACACCCTACCCCTTACATTTGGATTTCTTTAATGAAAACACTCAGTTGGTCTTGTCTTTGATTGCCCATTTATTAGGACTTGATAGTGATACTGTAGTGACCAGGGTTCAGCTATGCCTGCTGTTCAGAATAAGCTTTGGTTTACCAGAGGTGGAGTCCATCAAGTTCCATGCCTTAAGTTTGATGAATCCTTGGCTGAGAATATCCATTCTTAGCTAGTATATTGTTACAACACTCGTAATTTCAGGTTCCAATCGCATCTGATGAAGATGTTGATGTTCTCAAGTCAGAAAGCTATGAGGTTTTCACCGGAAGTTTTCTCCGATTTGCTGGAGGACAACATGTTCAATTATATGAACTATATTATTGTAGAAGTCTACAAGTTGATATTTCGAGAGGAATTGGCAAGAGTCTTTCCAGAAATGAGAACTTCCATGCAGTTAAAGCAGGATTTAGCAGTTGGTGACTAGTTTTTATACAAGCGACATAGTGTTATCAGGTTGTACGGATTTGTAAAAGAACCCTACATGTTACTAGCATTTCTGACCTCAAGGGTTTTTTCTCTAGAATTTATCAGACATAAGCTGATTGTTGAAGATGATCACTTCTTGACCTTCAAAAAGGCTTCCGATATTAAGTTCCCCTGGAAGGTGGGTCCCTTCCTTGTGAAGAATAAACTGGCCCTCTCGCTTATAGAGAAGCAATTGGAAGGATTGGAGTTCAAAAGGGATACTGCGATTAAGTATGACTCCTGCCACATAATCTCGGACAGAAGGAAGCAAAACAAGAATAGGGCCTTCGATCATGAAGAGGTAGAAGGTTTATCCAAAAGGGAAAATCTTCTGCAATACGAATCAGAGGAAGAGGCCCCGTCATGTTCACATTTGGATCCAGATGCCCCGGAGAATCCCTCATCCGAATTAGTACTTTCAGACACAGTAGAGAATGCAGGCAACAAAAGCTTTGAATAAATCTCCGACACATAAGTAGAGGAGTCAGAAGGGGAAACAATGTTTAAAGTGCATGTTCCGAGTGATTTGGTTGTATCCATGAGAGTGGCAGAAAAGAAAAAAGGAGAAGTACCTAGCCCCCGAAGATTAGATACAACAGTACAGTTTCGAGGAAGCCAAAGAGGCAGGTGACACCAAGAGGTTCCAATCAAGAGCTTAAATGTATGTAAAGTATGGACATGACAGATACACAAGCTTCGAAAAGATGAGCAAGTTATTTCATAGAGTCAAGGATACGCAAAATTTAGCAGTCACTTTGGTGGCCAGTAGAGACGTCTCCGAGAATAATTTGAACTTGGCGGTGCCATTTGATGACAAGGTGAATGAGATGAAGTTGAAATTGAAGAAAATAGCAGTCCCTGACAAGATTCAACTACATAGACAGACCGGGGAATTATTATATGAAGACCTGATGAAAGCTACCCTAAGGATCCCTAAGTTGGAGAGTACTATCAACAGATTGGAAATCTAGTTGAGACAGGAGAGGACTGAAAATAAGGCCCATCAACAGAATATCAAGAAACTGCAAATGGTTTTGGTTGATGATGGAGCAGACAAAGGTGAAGGTGGTAAGAAGCTGTTGATGGAGAAAGAGAACACCATTCAGATGCTAAAAAAGAAGCTCAAAATAACAACAACACAGCTCATACAGGCTTCTAAAATGACTGTGGTTGAGCAGGAAAAAGAAAACTTATCCAGAGAGCTAGATGACCACAAAGAAAAATCATTGAATTTCATAGAGAAAGAGGTTGAGTGGGAGAAAGAGGTTGAGTGGGAGAAAGACCGAATAAGCCTCAAAGGCGAGATTGAAGATCTTAAGGAGAAATTTGTGGCTTTGGCACAAGAGAAGCAAATTACTAATCAAGCAGGTGAAGGCGAAGGGACCACTACAGTTGGCCTAGTTCAAGCTATGTCCCAGGTCATTTTAAAAGAAGTAGAGATAAAAGAGTTGAAAGAAGAAAAAATGAAGCTAGAAGAGGAGAATCAGAAAAAGGATGAAGAAATGCAGGCATTGAAAAATAAGAACAAGGAGATGATAGATAGGAACCGAGGTTTATAATACAGGTGACAGGGCAGACCCCAATGCAGGGTGCCAAGCACATTATTTGGGATTCCATTATTACAGAAGCTACCAAGTTTATATCCTACCTAAGTTTTATGAAAGAAAAGGGAAAAGTGGCGAGTAATGCCTTGTAGAGTTGTACAACTGTGAGAGAAGGTTTGAACAGGAAACCCAAAGAAACAACTCAGAACACAATAGATTTTATGAATTCCCTGACTGAGGATGATATGAAGGCTATGCAGATAACAAACATAATAGCGATCATAACCTAGGAAAGGAGAGTGCTCGGGAAGTATGCGCATGTGGAAGGTCTTTAGGCTAGAGCCGAACAGATGAGAAAACAAGTGACTGATTACATGAATAAATTTGATCAACTGGTTGAGAAGGGGTTGCCTTCGTTATGGGATGAAAATGGTGACTTGATTCCTCAAAATAGTCACAAAGATTTTCTTTTTGAAGCCAGGACCAACCATGAAGGCCTTGATAATTTAACTCATGTCTTGACTGGAAAAATCTTGTTGGAGAAGAGCAAAAATGATTTTGAAATTCTGCATAGATTGGCCATGATGGGTGAAAGAATACCACAGATTTCGACTGCAGAACATATAGAAATGAAGCTATTGGTGAAAGAAATGATAGTCTATGAGCTGCCCACAACGGATCAATGGAAAGTAGTGGATAAATATGGGAAGACGAAATACATCCAATGCTCCTGAAGATTCGTGGCTCAAGGCTTCAGTAGGCAGCCTCCATCCAGCAAACAGGGCACCAAAGACTCATGTATTGGAAATTTTGACATGTGTACAATTTTGGTTAAAGTAAAATGTAAAAGTGAAAACTCAAAATATTTACTGGGTCAGTTACAAGTTAGTTAGGGTTTTCATTTAAAAGAAGTGCTATAAAGAGGCTGTTTGGACGTCATTGTAAAGGGTTGAAACCTGTAATAGAGAAGGACATTTTGGTATTCAGGAGACCTCTATTATTGTAAAGTTTTGCCATGCAGAAATAAAGTACATTTTGGAGGGTGAAGATTCATGTGTTGTTCGTGTTGCAGTCTGCGTTTTCCCTTTCCTTTGTAAATCTTATTTCCAGTGAAAAGATTCCATGCTGTATTTTTTCTTATGCTCATGGGGAAAGTGTTATTTAATACAAAATTCATGCAAATCATGCTCTATTTTAATCGCACCTAAGTGTTCCATGTTTTCTTCCATATGTGATGCTTAATGTTGATGGGTTTGTTTAAATTTGTTTGAACTATCACCTGCTAAAAGAAATTGACTATGGGATAGCAATTACCTTGCCTTCATCAAGATTTATGTTGTTTATTTTCTGCTGGTCCTTAGAAATCTCAGATGTGACTCCATGCCTAATGTGATTCATACGATTTCACCTAATTTTAAAATATAAATATTAGTTTCTTGAGAAATGTTTCTGGCCATCGTATTCATTTTTTGAGAGAGCCCTCTCTGGTAGGAAAGAAGCCAACTCTCCTCCTAAAGTTTGGTTTGAAATAGTTACCTCAGGGTCATCCTCCCGCAACCAAGGGGTAAATCCTGAGTGATAACATTTTGGCGCCGTTGCCGAGGACGAATGTTTGAAATTTTCCATGGGAAGAACGACAAATGAAATAAGATTTCTTTGGGAAAATAAGTTTAATATTTAGTATTGGTTGTAATTTTCCCTGGTGACTTCACTGTCAAGGAATTTTCAAGTTTAAAGGCGAGTCTAAGAAAGACTCCGTGGCTCCTAGAAGGATCCCCACGAGGAGAAACCCAGATTCTCAGTTGTTCTCGGGGGTGGAGAGTCCAGAAAAGATTCTAAGGAAGATTAAAGGAAAATATCAAGAAGGTACTTCTCAAACAATAAATTTGTTTCCTCCTTTTCAAGAAGAGTTGTTAGATGATGAAAATGTTGATTTAAGTGAAAGGATTGAACAATCTTTGTTGAGGTCTAAATCATAATCAGATTTAAAAGAAATTGTAATTGATCAAAACAATTTTGAGTCATATTTTTTACAGTCTATTTGGGAAGATCTTCTAAAGTCTGGAAAGATTGAGTCTAAAAAATCTAAAGCTCAAAGAATACCGTTAGGAAACCATAACCCTGTTCCAAACCTGCCAGTAGTCATGGCTGCTAGGTTCGCCCCACTTGCTCTACCTGCTGCTTTGCATGACCTCCCTCAAAACTACGCGCAGAGAATCACATTGTTTGATCGGGAGGGAAATTATATAGCCCAACAGCATGTTGATAGATTCAATGACTTCATTGACTTTGAGGAGGTGGATCACAATGATGCTAAGATGAGGCTGCTAGCACAAAGTTTTTCTGGGGAAGTGAAGAAGTGGTTTAGGGCACTTGCTGCTGGGTCAATACCTTCCTATGATGATTTCATGACTTGTTTGCTTGAGAGGTGGGAAGACAAGAAAAACCCTTCGCAAGCCCTAAGCCAGCATAACAATCTGAAGAAGGGGGGTTTTGAGTCTGTCCAATAATTTTCGACTAGATTCATGAGGGTTTATAATTCCATCCCTGCTGATGTGAAACCCCTTGTAGGGGCTACTAAATTGCATTATGCAGGTGCATTTGAGGGTGATTTTTCTTGTATGTTGAGAGAAAGAAAATCAACCACATTGCTAGACATGTTAAAAGATGCAGTGGAAGTTGAAGCAAACATGATGGATTCTAGGAAAATGATACATAAAACTGATACAGAGAGGAGGAAGATTAGAGAAGAAAACACATCTTCTACCTCCTCTCCCATTGATGCTAGGATTGATATGATGATGAAAACAATGGAGAAATTAATGGACAGATTAGCCTTAGAAAATAAACCCCAGAGCAGAGATCAACAAGAGCCTCAAATTAGGAACCCGAATTTTAGAAGACAAATCCCACCACAAATAAGATAGAGGGATCAAAGAGACCAAAGGAATCCAAGGAATGTAGAATATAATCAAGTAAGACCCCCATTTCCTGAAAATTGTGTAGATGAGGAAGGGGAGACTGAATTTGTGGAAAGTGAAATTCATCATTTTGACGATCTTGATTCTGAAGTTTTTTTAACTAAAACAGAGCATGAGATGTTTTCCAGAGATGGGGAATGTAACACCCTTGATTTGGAGACAAAACAATACCGAGTGGGGTATCAAAATGCTGTGAGTGATCTCCAGAGGAAGATCAATCTCAGGGACAGGGATGTAGTTGTGGATAAAGGAAAAATCCCTGTAGGTTTACCCTTGACTAGCCAACACAAAAAGGATAGACAAAAAGAGGAAGTGGCAAAGAAAGTTCCAGAATCTAGAAGGGATTTAGTCAAAGAAAATGATAAAATGCTTGCTTCCTTCAATTTACAAAATGAAATGTCAAAGATCAAAATACCCATCCCTTTCAGTGAATTGTTGAAAAATGGTGAATATAGGGAACATGTCTAAAAAATGATTAGAAGTGAAAGACAAGTAGAACTTGACGCTCTAGAATTAAATGATGATGCTCCAACTATTATGATGGGTTCTAAAATCGAATATAACAGTTTAGAAGAAGTTCCACCTTTTTATGCAAATCTGAATATTCATGATATGACCCTTCATAACTGCATGCTTGACTCGGGAGCTTCTCATAATCTGATGCCAAAGGTGGTGGTAGAAAGTTTGGGTTTAGAGATCACAAGACCATACAAGGATTTGTTTTCGTTTGATTCGAAAAATGTCAAATGCTTGGGATTGATAAAAGACCTGTATGTTTCTCTCACGAAATTTCCAGCTAAAAATGGGGTCATAGATGTGGTTGTTGCAGATATTCCACCAAAGTTTGGTATGCTATTATCCAGGTCTTGGGCTTCAAAGCTCAGGGGAACTTTGCATATGGATATGTCCTTTGCTACTATCCCAGTTCTTGGTGAACACATAAGGTTGTACACTGAGAAGAGACTTTCGTATGTGGTAAGTAACCAAAATGATCCTAATAGCGATTCCATTTATGCAGTTGATACTCATTTAGGATCTTCTATCTTTTATAATGATTCTCAGTCTGAAGAGAATATATATATATATATATATATATATATATATATATATATATATATATAAAGAACGAAGAAAACAACTAGATTAAGGGAGAGGATGGAAGGGACTTGGACCATGCATTTTGATGGGTTGAGGAGCAAAGAGGGTGCTGGTGCAGGCATGTGGATAGTGGCTCCAGATAGAGAATTTCTAATGTATTCTTTCAAATTGGTTTTTGAATGTACCAACAATGTTGCAGAGTATGAAGCTATGATTCTGGGACTGAATGTGCTGAAGGATCTAAAGGCAAAGAAAATAGAAGTATTTGGGGATTCAGAGCTGGTCATAAATCAAGTGAATGGCATATATCAGACGAAGCACCCAAAAATGAGAGCATGCAGAAATGAAGTCTGGGATATTTGTTGGATAATTTATTCGATGAACACGACGTAGTAGTGATACCCATAATTAACAACTCAATAGAATACTCCTTGGCTACAACTGCTGGTGCCTTCAAAGAACCTGGTTTCTCGAATAAAAAATATGAGATCGAAGGCATAAATAGGCCCTCTATTCCTGACAATTTTAAACACTGGCAGATTTTTGTTGATGATATGCAGATTAAAAGATTTCTAGAAATGACTCATGAGTTTGCAAGTACAAGTATCAATAATGAAAACCTAGGTATGGAAGGAGTTGTTAACAATGAAGAATTTCTGGAGGAACAAGAAACGTTCAGAGCAAAAATAGGGGGAAAAGAGATAATTCAGTTGAAGAACAATGTCATCCCCAGAGGGCTTGTACCGTTAGAAAGGCTATTTGATAGAAATGATGTGGCCAAGAATCCGAAAGTAGAGCCTCATGATGGAGAAGTCAAAGACTACAACATTGGAACAAAAGAAAAGCCCAAGATAGTGAATATTTCTAAGAATCTGCCACCAGAAGAAGAGAAGAAATATGTTGAGCTAATGAAAGAATTCTCAGATGTCTTCGCTTGGAGTTATGAAGATTTGAAGGAATGTGACACTTCTATTATTCAGCATGTTAGGATATTCCTATACTCCATCCTAGTCCTTCTAGCATTTCTGTCATTTTCATTTTCAGTCATGCATGCAAAATTAGGGTTTGCATGCATCCTAGTCATCAGTACTAGCACCTAGCCCTCAGCAAACTAGCCCCCAGAGCTTCCTTCAGATCAGCATTAGCTCTCCTAGAGCTTAGTGCACCCTCCTTTCACCTACTACATGAGAAGGGCGCCTTTCTTCACCTACCAGTCCAGTTTAGTTCAGTTAACTGAGTTCACTCCCTAATTTTAGGCTTAAATCACTCTTAACTGATCTTATCACTCCGATGGACCTCTAGTGTGACTAGATAACCTGTTCTGACTCCAGTTAGCTCCATCTGCGCCCTCCACTAAGCCTCCTTCACTACATTAGTGCTTCCATGTGCCAGTTACACCAACCACACTTAGTTAGACTCAGTTTGACTCCCGGTTGACCATTACTTGTGCATTGATGACTTCACTGATGAGAAGGTGGACTCCTAGTTATGCTTTGATGACTCTGCACTGATTATGGATCTGTGCATGAAGGCCAATTCGAATTACACCTAGTGAATTCGAACCTCAGCATTGTTAATTTACTAGTTTACTATTCAGATTAATGTAACATGCGTAATTATTCTGCCTCTATCATAGCTCCTTCGGATCTATGTTCTATTGATTCTCTCTTCTTCTATTATTCCTAAATTATTTCATTGTGAGGTTTACATCATCTCTTTGGATCTTATGTGGGCATTTTCACATGGTATCAGAGCCATTTGAGAGTATATTCTACCTCCATTCTTGAGAGTTTTTTGCAGGTATTTCGAAGTTCCAGCAGCAGATTCAGTAGTTTCTATTTGCACTTGTTCCAGCAGTCAAGATGAGCAATTCGAATGCTTCTTATTCTCTTTCTCCTATGATCCTCACTCCCTTCAATTACTTCGAATGGAAGGGTGAGATGAAAATTCACTTGATGCATAAAGGGCTTCAAAGATTGGTTTATGAAAGAGATGCCATACCACATGCAGCTGTAGAGAGAGTCAAGCATCCAAACAAATTGGATCAATCTTTTGGATTCATATGCCTTCATATGTCCAAAGATCTATTGTTCCATGTTGATGGATTGAAGTCTCCAAATGAGTTATGGACTAAATTGGAGAGTCTTTTTGGAAAACAAGATGGGCTAAGAGGCCATATTCTTGAAATGAATTGGTTTCCCTACAACCTAGCAATTTCGAGAGCATTCAAGCATTCTTCTCAAAATTTTAAAAATTGGTTTTACAATGCAAGCATTGTGGCATCACTAAAAGTGATGAGCAATTGGTGCTCTCCATTTTGAGCAAACTTGGATCTCAATTTTCTGTCTTTGTATCTAGTTTCTATTCTGGGCGAATGTCAATCTCTGGATGGAAGTTTCCGACCTTAGAAGTCTTCATTCAAGCCTTCATTCAAGAAGAGGACAAATTGTTTCAAATGGGTGCCATAAACACCTCCAAAGATATTGCTCTTCTAGTTGGTGAAGCAAGTGGAGCGAATGCAAAAGGGAGGCAAAAAGACAAAGACAAGAAGCCATCAATATCCAAGAATGACAAAGAAAAGAGACCAAATTATTCCTACTGCAAGAGAGGAAACCATCCTGAGAAAGCTTGCATGCACAAGAAAATTGATCTTCGAACCAAGCTTCTTGAAAAAAACAAAATTGTTGTTCCAAAAGAAGCAAAGATGTCTGATTCTGGAAGTGGATCTGATGATTGCCATGCATTGATGGCTAGTTTTTCAAAGTCAAAATCCCTCCTCATAGATTCTGGAGCCTCCAACCACATGGTTTCCTTTGAAGAATCCTTTTCCTCTTTGGATCTCCAAGATGGGACTACCATTCACATGGGAGACAACTCTCATATTTCTGCTAAAGGATTGGGTACAGTTCATTTGGAGCATGGTAAGTTCAAAAATGTTTTATTTGTTCCTTCTCTAATAGCTAATTTGTTGTTAGTATATCAAATGACTCATACAGGATCACCAAAGCAAGTAATTTTTGGTCCAAACACAATAGAGATTACAAAAATCTCCACTAGAAAGGTTATAGTGAATGGGATTGCTAATCATGCCTCAAAGGCATATGAGTTCTCACACTTCATGCCTTTCTCTCCGACTATTCCTTCAGATTATGATGAAGATCACAGTGACTCCTCTTCTAATGAAGAAGAAGATCAAGATCTTGATGTTGAGATCATAGTTCAAGAAGATTCAGATCCAGAACCAACACCTATCCTCAGTCCAGATTCAAGGTCAATATGGGATCACACATTCCTTGCTACTACTGAGAACACACTTGATGATTTATATGTTCACAGAACTACTAGACTTCAGCATCATGCCAACCTTGCATTATGCCATCCACCTCTCCATGAGAGATGCAGCATGATGATGGGTTTCTCTCTTACATTTCTTGGGAAGACTCCTCATGTTCCATTTGCTCCAATTACAGAAAGAGTTCCTGAAAGACTTGATTCATCCAACACATTCTCCACATAGTGGGAGGCATATCAAGAGACTACATCCATATCTAGCTTCTACTTTGGCTTCCTACAGGGGATCAGCTTGCCAAGTCTTTTGCAAAAGTTTTCACTGATGAAAGCTTCTTTCTTTTTTGCATAGTATGATGGTTCTTTGAGTTATTTACTGTTCTTTTGAGGGGGGTATTTTTCCCATGAGGTTTTCCCCATTTCCTCAGTTTATGGACAATTCTTTATTTTTCTATCATTTCTTTGATTGTATGGGTGACCTTTGGTCCTAGTTACCAGGGCCCAGGATGGATTAAGGGGGGGTGTTAGGATATTCCTATACTCCATCCTAGTCCTTCTAGCATTTCTGTTATTTTAATTTTCAGTCATGCATGCAAAATTAGGGTTTGCATGCATTTTGCATGCATCCTAGTCATCATTACCAACACCTAGCCCTCAGCAAACTAGCCCCTGGAGCTTCCTTCAGATCAGTTTTAGCTCTCCTAGAGCTTAGTGCGCCCTCCTTTCACCTACTGCATGAGAAGGGCACCTTTCTTCACCTACCAGTCCATTTTAGTTCGGTTAACTGAGTTCACTCCCTTATTTTAGGCTTAACTCACTCTTAACTGATCTTATCACTTCGATGGACCTCCAGTGTGACTAGATAACCTGTTTTGACTCCAATTAGCTCCATCTGCGCCCTCCACTGAGCCTCCTTCACTACATTAGTGCTTCCATGTGCCAGTTACACCAACCACACTCAGTTAGACTTAGTTAGACTCCTGGTTGACCATTACTTGTGCATTGATGACTTCACTGATGAGAAGGTGGACTCCTAGTTATGCTTTGATGACTCTCCATTGATTATGGATCTGTGCATGAAGGCCAATTGGAATTACACTTGGTGAATTCAAATCCTCAACATTGTATATTTACTAGTTTACTATTCAAATTAATCTAACATGTGTAATTATTCTGCCTCTATCAGAGCTCCTTTGGATCTATGTTCTATTGCTTCTCTCTTCTTCTATTATTCCTAAATTCTTTCATTGTGAGGTTTACATCATCTCTTTGGATCTTATGTGGGAATTTTCACACAACACACTATCCCCATCAAGCCAAATGAGAAGCCCTTTAAACAAAAACTCAGGAGAATAAATCCACTCTTTCTACCAGTGATTGAAAAGGAGGTTAAAAATCTGTTTGATGCCAAAATAATGATGTCACTGAGATTTTCCAGATGGTGGCGAATCTAGTCCCTGTAAGAAGCGAGAATGGAGAAATAAGGTTGTGTGTAGACTTCATAAATTTGAACAATTCTCAATAAAAGATAACTATCCTTTTCCAAAGATGGATCATATTCTGCAGAAGGTTGTGGGGGCAGAGAGAGTTTCCATGTTGGATGGCTTCTCTGGATACAATCATATCAAGGTCCTTCCGGAGGATCAGGAGAAGACCGCTTTCACAATGCTTTGGGGGACTTTCATGTACGCTAAAATTCCATTTGGCTTGATGAATACAGGGGCTACATTCCAAAGGGCCATGGATATCGCCTTCGCTGAGGAGAAAGATAAATTTGTGGTAGTATACATGGATGACATAACTGTGTACTCAAAGTTCATTGTAGATCACTCGAAGCATTTAGAAGGGTATTTATGAAACGCAGGAAATTTGGCATATCCTTGAATCCAAAGAAGTCAATTTTTTCCATGGAAGAAGGAAAGTTATTAGGGCATATCATATCAAAAGATGGCATAAAAATTGATCCTGAAATAGTAGCAACGATTTAGAAAATTGGGATACCAAGGAGCAAGAAGGAAGTCCAATCTTTTATTGGTACGATGAATTTCTTAAGAAGGTTTGTTCCTAGTTTTGCAGAGATTCTAAGAAATATTTCAGATATGTTAAGGAAGAACAATGAAATCAAATGGACCATTGAAGCCAAGAAATCTTTCACTGACATTGAGAAAGCCCTAACAAAAGCTCCTGTTTTGATCAGTCCTGATTTTTCAAAGGATTTTATCATGTTTTCTTCTGCATCACAACATACTATAGTTGGAGTCTTACTATAGAAGAATCAAGATAATATGGAGCAACCAATTGCCTTTTTCAACAATATTTTGAGGGATGCAGAACTAAAGTAGAATATAATGGAGAAACAAGATTATGCATTGATAAAATCTTTAAAGGATTTCAGGGTTTACCTTTTTCATTCTCACACTATTGCATATGTTCCATCTACATTTGTCAAGGATATTCTTACCCAACCGGACCGTGAAGGGAGAAGATCTAAATGGATTGCAATTTTGTTAGAATATGACCTGGATATCAAGCCTGCAAGATTGATCAAGGGACACGGTTTGGACAAGCTGATGACATAGACCAACTATGATGCTTTGGATATGAACTTGATCTCTGACCTCTCAGCTAAAGCAGTTCCAGAAATGCCTTTGGCGAGGGATTTTTCTTTCTCGCCTTGGTATAGTGACATTGTATATGTTCTGTTGAATTTGTAGGCACCCCCAGACCTGGAGAAACCCAAAGCAAGGTTAGTAAAGTTAAAAGCAACAAAATTTTGCATATTGAATTAATACTTGTATTTGAAGGATCCAGGAGGGATTTTATTAAACTGTTTGCTAGAAGATGAAGCACTGCATGTAATGAAAGAGTTTCATGAAGGGGTGTGTAGAGGACATCACTCCTGGAAAGCCACCGTGAACAAAATCCTCAGGGCAGGGTTCTATTGGCCTACTATTTTTTCAGATGTGCACAAATAAATTGCAAAATGTCATGACTGCCAAATCTTTGATGGGAAAAGAGAACTTTTTCCGTTGCCCTTAAAGCCGATTTCAGTAGAAGCCCCATTTAAGCAGTGGGGATTAGATTTCATTGGGGAAATTAATCCAAATTCTTCAGGACATCACAAGTGGATTCTGACTGCAACATATTATTTCACTAAGTGGATTGAAGCTATCCCAACAAGAAATGCCACATAAACGGTTATCATAAATTTTATGGAAGAAAATATTTTGGTAAGGTTTAGGTGTCCCAGAGGGATAGTCATAGATAATGCATAGGCATTCAGATCAAAGAAGATGATCAGTTTTTGTCACAAGTACCATATCCATTTAAATCACTCAACTATGTACTATCCTCAAGGGAACGAGTTGGCAGAATCATCAAACAAAATTTTGGTAAGAATCATAAGGAAATTTTTGGAAGAAAACAAAAAGGCATGTTATACCAAACTCAAATACGCTCTGTGGGCAGACAGGATTAGTACAAAAGAGCCATTGGTACACCACCTTTTCAGTTGGTCTATGGGATGGAAGTGGTCTTTCCCATTTCTTTGGGCCTGCCTATCATGAAGCTTCTACAAGAGTCTGAGGAGGAACCAAACTACATGTAGAGAAGAATAAGCCAAATGATTGAGTTACATGAAATAAGGGAGGAAGCTTACAACAGGACTCAAATTCATCAAGAAAAGATGAAAAAGACATTTGATAGGAAAATCAAAGAAAGAGATTTAAAGATTGATGATTTGGTTCTGAAATGGGACGCCAGGAATGAAGACAAGCATGGGAAATTCGAACATTTATGGAAAGGCCCATACATAATTTTTTCCTACCAGGGGGAAAATTCCTTCATTTTAAAAGATTAGAATGGAGAGTTTATTGGTGGAGGCCCAGTAAATGGGAGGTACCTGAAACACTATCTTTCTTATCCCAAAAGGAAGAAAAGGAGTTGTTGTACATAATTTGTATATATGATAGTAGTTTCATTGGAGATTGTACATAAAATCAGTAAGCATAACATTGTACAGTTTTGTTTCAAAAGTGTGTGGTGTTTTCGATCGGATTGTCAGCTTGGTTCCAGATGGGTAATTTGCAGATTAGAGAGTGTAGAGCATATTTTTCAGTGGTGGGTATGGATAAAGTCAGATGGTCAGGCACCTGGTCTACGGGTTCGTCGCTACCTCGCAGGGAGGATAGCATCCCCAGTTGGAGCCAGTGGTTAGCACATATATTTTTTAAAGGCTTAGATGAGGTGGTAGAAGATAAAATTTGTGATTAAGGTAATATAAAACGCTCTATAGGGGAAAGCACCCGGTCCTTTGAGAAATATATACCACATGATCATGGACTGGGGCTAAGCAGAGATAACAAAGTCCATGAAACAACTCGGGAAATTGTGAAATGAAAAATCAATGGCTGAGATCAAAGCGAAGCTAGGATCTACGGCGGAGGTTGATTTTCGCTAGAGAAGAAGCGCAAACGTTAGCGGTGAGACCCCACCTGGGAAATCGAAAGCTATCTAAGCAGTGTGAAAATTCCATTGTCGGTCGGCCGTTGATCTCCAGATCAACGGTCCACAACAAATTCTACAATGCCAAGATGTAAGGGAGATAGACACCATAGGCAGTTGCAGAATTTAAAACCACCTGCCACGTGTCGTTCCGACAGGGTTTCGCAGATGGGAAGAGCATTTTGGGAAACTGCTTAGAGGCTTTGGAGAACCACCTTTCGGAAGGACGGGGGGAAGATGGGGGAGATCTATGGCTGGGATGGAAGTTGGAAAAAGATCCTACGGTTGAGAAAGTCGGTTAAAGGTAGCGTGGGATGGGGAGAATCCAACGACGCAAATTTCAGTGAAGGAGATATACGGTGGTGAAGGGTCTCCCGCAAGGGAAAGAGCACGATGGATAGCAGGAAGATGTGGGGAAAGGCCAAATAAGAAACGGTTAAAGGGCCCGTAGGACTCGTCATCGATCATCCAGCATGATATAGGTCGATGGTTTAAGGATATTTACGCACTATGGAGGTGCGCGACAGAAAAAGGGAAAGTCGGTTGCGGAAACTGAAACCATTGGACACGTGGCGAGACCTCAGCATTCCGCGACTTGAAAAGGAAGTAATAGAAACCGCCATTTGACCACGCGGAACCGCCTGCGGTGGTCGCAAATATTAAGATCAACGGTGGAGGTTGATCACGGATCAGATATGACGGCAGGTAATGATCACACGAGGGTGATGGTAAAAGGACCCTAGATCCAACGAACTAGATTGTTGCACAAAGGATCAATGGTCGAGGTGAATGTTCACCAGATGAGAAGCAAGAGAGATAGCCAGGGTCATGTTATAAAAGGAGAAGGTCATGTGAAGGTTGACATTTGTTTTTTCAGCGACAACGTCAGAAAGATTTGGACAAGTGTGCAACGAAGAAAGCGACAGAAGATACTAGGGTTACGAGCTGTCAGTGACAGGCTAGCCCTGATGATCCAGGTGGATATTGGTGGCCACCCACCTTTCCAATTGGCTCAAAATAGTTTTATGGCAATTTTGGTATTGTACTATTTTTAGCATTTTTTCGGGTCTTGAACTTCCGGGGCCATTTTGAGGCCCTAAACAACCTTTTTTGGCAATTTGGGGGGCAAATGGTTTCCTTTGGCATGCATTTGGCCCCATTCAAAAGTTGTAAATCTCGGATAGACCTTTCCAACGGGCTACCGAGCGCCCCAAATGGAGATTGTATGCAAAAGTTACGACCCCGGGAAGTTGATGTACTAACTTACCCAAATGGGGCCCACATGACTTTTGGCGCTTCATCTCCTAGGGTTAGGTTTTTGGATGTCTAGGGTTTTTGACATTCCTGTTTATTGTAAAAGGCCTTGAGAGCCTCATTGTAACCATCTTCTTGCGAAATGAGCGTATCCGTCACATCTCTTCTCAGAGATAATCCGCCACCATTCTAGCAAGCTTGTTTTCCGCTGCATTTTACAGTTCTAGCTTATTTCCTTATTGAATAGAAAACCAGTTTTACTGTATCTCTGTTATTTTGTGTTAAGCATCTGATAATAATATGTATTCATTTCGTTCTGCTCATAAAATCCGGATCAGTGGTATCAGAGCGGTCTGCTCCTTGTCGTCTTAATGCATGTCCCCAACGAGGTCAGGGTACAAAGAATTGGGTCTCGAGCTTGTTTCTCTTGAGGAAAAAAGCTCTCGCATGCCTAAGCGACCTCTCATGGCAGGAGAAAAGAAAGATGACGGGACAGGAGATCCTATCAAAATTTTGCTTGAGGAAGCCCTCACGCAGCAAAGGAACGAGATGATGGATAATTTCGCGCAAATCCTTCGGCGACTACCAACAAGCGACGCATCTTCCTCGAGCGGAGGCGCCGCCCCCTTCAAGGTACAAATCAACTTCGATATCCCTATATTTGAAGGACAGATAGATGCAGATGCTGTAGATAAGTGGTTGAATCTACTAGAAGGGTATTTTTCTGTCCATAACTTTTCAAATAAAGAAAAGATTACTTTTGCGCTCCTCAAAGTCGTTCCCCATGTCAAAGATTGGTGGGAAACATTCTGCAAGCAAAAGGACACAGAAGAAGCCTCATTATTTTCAGTCACGGCCACCTGGGAATCCTTCAGGGATGCTATTAAGGAACAATACTACCCTCTTGGAAGTTATGACGACTTGTATACCAAATGGACCACACTGCGACAAGAAAGAGAGCAAGCAGTGCCAGAGTTCACAAATATCTTCCATACCTTGCGCACCAAGCTGGGTATCAAAGATTCAGAGCGACATCTGGTGCTCAAGTATCGCGGTGGTTTGCATAGATACATCCAGACCGAAATGGAATTTCTGGACATCTCTTCCTTGGGCGTGGCCTACCGATATGCCGTCAAAATCGAGCAGAATCTCAAACAAAAGACGTGGCAATTTGGGCCTGGGAACCCTTCACAGCAAAAGACAGGAAAGGGCGGCCCCAACCCACAGAATAAAGGACAGAGCAAAGAGGGACAGTATCAGGACAACCAGTCCAAGCCGCAAGCAAAGAAGGACACCGGAAAACAAAGAAAGATACCGGGAAGTGGTGCGACTTCCATAAGAGCCCTTGGCATAACACTGCTGATTGCCGCTCAAAGAAGTCGCTGGTGGCCGAAGTGAAAGCATCTGAATCAGATGCGGGTTCTGACTCTGAGTCCGAACCAGAAAGGGGAAGACGGATCATTGACGTGGAACCCAGTGCCACCATTGCTACCACCAAGCTCCAGCCTGATGACCCAGACGAGCCAGAAGAAGGAGAACGCCTCTTCCATTCACAGATGTGGGTAAAAGGCACCCCGCTGCACTTCATCGTTGATAGCGGTATCCAGAAGAATCTCATCTCAGCAGAGGTCATCAAGTGCCTGGCCCTGCCGACAACGCCGCACCCACAACCCTACACCATTGGATGGCTCTGCAAAGGAAGCGATCTCCGCGTCAGCCAATAGTGCCGACTGCCATATGATATCAAGCCCTTCAAGGATGAGGTATTGTGTGATGTTGCTCCTCTCGAAGTTTCAGATGTTCTTTTGGGCCAACCTTATTTATGGAAATGTCATGCTGTATATGAGTCTAGGCCTCGTAGTGTTATTATTTCTTTGAACAGGAAATTGTACAGGATACCCGAGGCAGTCCCTCCTAGTGCTATTTCCTTGATCTCTGCCAAGCAATGCAGGAAGGTCATCTCTCAGACCGGGAAATTTGTCTTCTTCGTGATTCGCTCTCAGAGTGAAAGAAAGATCGCAGCCACATCCCGGGCCTCCACGATCGATCTATCCACACAACAGAAGCAAGTGGATAAGGTGGTGGAAGGATACTCAGATATCTTCTCCTCTTCGACCAGGGTACCTCTGCACTGCCAGGTCAAGCATCCCATCGATCTGACCCCAGGCGCACCGCTACCCAATGGGTCAGTCTATCGCCGCTCTCTGTTGGAAAACGAGGAGATCAAGAGGTAGATCCAAGAATTGCTCCACAAGGGGCACATCCGTCCCAGTTCATCACCTTGTGGGAGCCCAATCGTGCTGGTGCAGAAGAAAGATGGGACCTGGTGACTCTGCATTGATTACTGGGCCCTGAATAAAATCACAGTCCGTAACTGATACCTGATTCCCCGAATCGACAACCTCCTTGATCAGCTCATGGGGGCCAAATACTTCAGTAAGATTGATCTGAAGTCTGGCTACCACCAGGTCCCAATAGAACAGACAGATGTATGGAAGACTGCCTTCAAGTCAAAAGAAGGTCTTTTTGAATGGCTGGTCATGCCTTTTGGTTTGACAAATGCTCCAACAACTTTTATGAGGATGATGGACGATATCCTACGACCCTTCACCAACAATTTTGTAGTGGTGTATCTGGATGACATCCTCATCTACAACAAGACTTGGGAGGAACACTTGCAGCATATTCAGCAGGTTCTGCACACCCTGCGAAAGCACAAACTATATGCAAACTTGGAAAAATGCTCCTTCGACATGGATAGGGTCCATTACTTAGGCTACATCGTTGATCGACATGGTGTGCATGTGGATCCAACCAAGATCCAGGTCATCTGTGACTGGCCAGCCCCAACCACACTCACTGAACTTCGGAGCTTCTTGGGCCTCGCCAATTTCTATCGCTGGTTCATGCTGGGATTCTCTCATATCGCATGGGCCCTCAGCCAAGTGACCAGGGGTGGTGGTAAGGCAAAATTTGTGTGGGGCCTATTCCAACAACAAGCCTTCGATGACTTGAAGAAGCGTTTGTGCTCATCGCCGGTACTCTCATTACCGAACCTGCAACATCCCTTTGAGATCGAGACAGATGATTCAGATTATGCTGTGGGCACCGTTCTCACTCAACATAGCCACCCCGTGGCATATCATAGTGAGACACTATCAGATGCTGTCCGCAAGTACCCTACCTACGACAAAGAAATGTACTCCATTGTACAAGCCTGCCGCCAGTGGAGACATTACATTTTTGGGAAGGAGACAGTCATCCACACTGATCACAAGCCACTACAGTTCATGCAGACCCAAGGAAAGTTGCAGAATGACCGCCATCAGAAGTGGTCAACATATTTACAGCAGTTCCACCTCAACATCAAATATAAAACATGGAGTACCAACCGAGTTGCTGACTGCCTCAGTCGACCTCCAGTCGCGACACTTACCACGGTGCTAGACTCTTGTGGCCATGAGACCTCCGGATGGCCCCACCTCTACGAGACAGACCCTGACTTCTCCGCCACCTATCAAATGTTGGGCACCAACTCAGTGGTTGCTAATTTCCATCTTCAGGATGGGTTGTTGTGTCGTTTGGGCCATCTCTGTGTTCCATCAAGCGAGCGCGCGAAGCTGATTTGGGAAGCTCACTACAGTCGGGTGGCAGGACACTTTGGGGTCGAAAATACAGTGGCAGTGTTGCAGAAACATTTCTACTGGCCGAAAATTCGACAGGATGTCGGCAAGTATATCAGGTCCTGCACCGCTTGCGTTATTGCCAAACCGACCACTAAGAAACAAGGCCTATACACCCCTCTGCCTACTCCTGACAGGCCGTGGGAATCCATCTCAATGGACTACATGTCGGACCTCCCGTCCACCAAGATGGGAAACGACTGTGTTTTCGTGGTTGTTGATCGCTTCTCCAAGATGGCGATTCTAGCCGCTTGCAAGAACAACATCATAGCAGAAGCCACTGCCAAGCTCTTCTTTGAACGAGTATGGGTACATTTTGGGATCCCACAGACCATTATCTCAGACCGTGACAGTCAGTTCCTTAGCTCATTCTGGTCAAGCCTCTGGTCACTGCTGGATACCAAGCTCACCAAATCCACTGCCTTCCACCCCTAGACCGATGGACAAACGGAGGTCGTCAACTGGATGGTCGTACATATCCTGCGCATGTACAATTCAACACACCCCCGCACATGGGATGAGAGTCTCCCCTATGTCCAACATAGCTACAACCGAGCCCTGCATAGCTCAACTGGCCACAACCCCTTTCAGGTGGGGTTGGGATTCCAACCATTGGGCCCCATGGATGTTGCCCTTCCCCTTGCGACCACCCCGGCCGACTCATCCCCAGAAGCTGACAAAGCCGCCCGGTTCATTGAATGGATCCAACATATCCGTCAATAGGTTCAGGATATTCTACAAAAGTCTAATGCCAAGTACAAGCAGCGCCATGATCAACATCGGGTGCCACATAAGTTTCAGGTGGGCGACAAAGTTTGGTTGCATTTGCAGAAAGAACGCCTTACAGGGCCCCATTGAAAGCTTCGCCCACTCCGTTATGGGCCGTACACCATCACCAAGGCGGTGGGTGACAATGCTTTTGAGCTCAACATGACCCCCTTCCTTGGTTTGCATCCAGTCTTGAACGTGGCTCTCCTTCGGCCATATTTCCCACCACTATTAGACACCTCAGAGATAGCAGAGAAGTTGACACCAACAGAGCTCAACCCTGACTACCTACAACAAGCATCCAGTGATCATATTGCAAACACACAGATCAAGGGCACTCGACATCAAAGGATCCAGCTTTATCGAGTTGTCAAAGCAGGGCAGCTCCTGCACCAAGGCAAGTGGCTCACCCGAGGTAAAATTCAGTAGAAATTTCCTCATCTAATGGGGGAACGCAACGCAATGGAGACCATTTCTTCCTAAGGAGGGAGGATTGATCCACGTGGATATTGGTGGCCACCCACCTTTCCAACTGGCTCAAAATAGTTTTATGGCAATTTTGGTATTGTACTATTTTTAGTAGTTTTTCAGGTCCTGAACTTCCGGGGCCATTTTGAGGCCCTAAACGACCTTTTTTGGCAATTTGGGGGGCCAAATGGATGCCCCCAGCATTCATTTAGCCCCAGTTGAAAGTTGTAAATCTCGGATAGACCTTTCCAACGAGCTACCGAGCGCCCCAAACAGAGATCGTATGCAAAAGTTACGACCCCGGGAAGTTGATGTACTAACTTACCCAAACGGGGCCCACATGACTTCTGGCGCTTCATTTCCTAGGGTTAGGTTTTTGGATGTCTAGGGTTTTTGACATTCCTGTTTATTGTAAAAGGCCTTGAGAGCCTCATTGTAACCATCTTCTTGCGAAATGAGCACAGCCGTCACATCTCTTCTCAGAGATAAGCCACCACCATTCCAGCAAGCTTGTTTTCCGCTGCATTTTACAGTTCTAGCTTATTTCCTTATTGAATAGAAAACCAGTTTTACTGTATCTCTGTTATTTTGTGTTAAGCATCTTATAATAATCTGTATTCATTTCGTTCTGCTCATAAAATCCGGATCACCTGAAACCCATGCAGTTGTTAAGAAAAGGTTAGTTTATGATGGAAGAAGTTGTAGAGACCCTACATGTCAGGAATGATAAGATTGAATATGCCCTAGAGGATATGTACAGGGGCATCTTTGACACTGTGGTTAAGATGTCGGTTAGGGAGATAAAAGCGGAGTTAGATAGGTTAAACAAATAAGGTACTGATGTCCATAGCGTTTTTCAGTCATCCTTCATATATTTATGCCCAGATCAGTTCATGGGATGCCCTGAGTTCATTTCGTGGTGTGTAGAAAACTATTCCCAATATGAGAGAGTTGTGATGAACGCTCGAAAGTCCAAAATCATTTGACCTGTTGAGCCCACTGTTATCAGAAAATCCCTAGAAGTACCTTCGTCACACTCCCATGAGCCCGAAAGTTTTTCCAAGGAATCCCTAGTCAGTCTGTATCGCTAGTCCTCCCATGAAGCCAAACAGATTTCCCTCACTAGCTGCCTAAAGCTAGATCTTGAAATCCCATACACACCCTACCCCTTATATTTGGATTTCTTTAATGAAAACACTCAGTTGGTCTTGTCTTTGATTTCCCAATTCTTAGGACTTGATAGTGATACTGTAGTGACCGAGGTTCAGCTATGCCTGTTGTTCATAATAAGCTCTGGTTTACCAGAGGTGGAGTACCATCAAGTTCCATGCCTTAAGTTTGTTGAATCCCTGGCTGCGAATATCCATTCTCAGCTAGTATATTTCCACAACACTCATCATTTCAGGATCCAGTTGCATTTGATGAAGATGTTGATGTTCTCAAGTCAGAAAGCTATGAGGTTTTCGTTGGAAGTTTTCTCGGATTCGCTGGAGGACAACATCTTCAATTATATGAACTATCTTATTGCAGAAGTCTACAAGTTGATCTTTCGAGAGGAATTGGCAAGAGTCTTTCCAGAAATGAGAACTTCCATGCAGTTAAAGCAGGATTTAGCAGTTGATGACTGGTTTTTATACACGCGACATATTGTTATCAAGTTGTACGGATTTGTAAAAGAACCCTACATGTTACCAGCATTTCTGACCTCAAGGGTTTTTTCTCTAGAATTTATCAGACATAAGCTGATTATTGAAGATGATCACTTCCTGACCTTCAAAAAGGCTTCCGATATCAAGTTCCCCTGGAAGGTGGGCCCCTTCATTGTGAAGAATAAACTGGCCCTCTCGCTTATAGAGAAGAAATTGGAAGGATTGGAGTTCAAAAGGGATATTGCAGTTAAGTATGACCCCTGCCACATAATCTCTGACAGAAGGCAACAAAACAAGAATAGAGCCTTCGATCATTAAGAGGTAGAAGGTTTATCCAAAAGGGAAAATATTCTGCAATACGAATCATAGGAAGAGGCCCCATCATATTCACATTTGGATCTGGATGCCCTGAAGAATCCCTCATCTGAATTAGTACTTTCATACGTAGTAGAGAATGCACGCAATAGAAGCTTTGAAGAAATCTCCGACACAGAAGTAGAGGAGTTAGAAGGGGAAAAAAGGTTTAAAGTGGATGTTTCGAGTGATTTGGTTGTATCCACGAGAGTGGAAGAAAAGAAAAAGGAGAAGTACCCAGCCCCCGAAGTTCAGATACAACAGTATAGTTTCGAGGAAGCCAAAGAGGCTGGTGACACCAAGAGGTTCCAATCAAGAGCTGAGATGTATGTAAAGTATGGATAGGAAATACACAAAAGCTCAGAAAAGATGAGTAAGTTATTTCCTAGAGTCAGGGATATGCAAAATTTAGCAGTCACTTTGGTGGCCAGTAGAGACGTCTCCGAGAATACTTTGAACTTGGCGGTGTCATCTGATGACAAGGTGACTGAGCTGAAGTTGAACTTGAAGAAAATAGCGGTCCCTGACAAGATTCAACAACATAGACCTGATGAAAGATACCCTAAGGATCCCTAAGTTGGAGAGTATTGTCAACAGATTGGAAATCTAGTTAAGACAGGAGAGGACTAAAAAATAAAACCCATCAACAAAAGATCACGAAACTGCAAATGGATTTGGTGGATGATGGAGCTAACAAAGGTAAAGGTGGTTAGAAGCTGTTGATGGAGAAAGAGAACACCATTCAGATGCTAAAAAAGAAGCTCAAAATACTAACAGTACAGCTCATACAGGATTCTGAAATGATTGTGCTTGAGCAGGAAAAAGAAAACTTATCTAGAGAGCTGGATGACCACAAAGCAAAATCACTGCAGTTCATAGAGAAAGAGGTTGAGTGGGAGAAAGCTCGAATAAGCCTCAAAGGCCAGATTGAGGATCTTCAGGGGAAATTGGAGGCTTTGGCACAAGAGAAGCAAATTGCTAATCAAGTAGGTGAAGGTGAAGGGACCAGTACAGATGGCCTAGTTCAAGCTATGTCCTAGGTCAGTTTAAGAGAAGTAGAGATAAAAGAGTTGAAAGAAGTAAAAAGGAAGCTAGAAGAGGAGAATCAGAAAATGGATGAAGAAATGCAGGCATTGAAAAATAAGAACAAGGAGATGATAGATAGGAACCAGAGGTTTATAATACAAGTGACAGGGCAAACCCTAATGCAGGGTGCCAAGCACATGATTTGGGATTCCATTATTACAGAAGCTACCAAGTTCAAACCCTACCTAAGTTTTATGAAAGAAAAGGGAAAAGTGGCAAGTAATTCCTTGCAGAGTTGTATAGCTATGAGAGAAGGTTTGAACAAGAAACCCAAAGAAACAGCTCAGAACATAATAGATTTTATGAATTCCCTGACTGAGGATGATATGAAGGCTATGTAGATAACAAACAGAATAGCGATCATAACCTGGGAAAGGAGAGTGATCGGGAAGTATGCACATGTGGAAGGTGTTCAGGCTAGAGTCGAACACATGAGAAAACAAGTGATCGACTACAAGAAGAAATTTGATCAGCTGGTTGAGAACGGGTTGCCTTCGTTCTTGGATGAAAACGATGACTTGATTCCTCAAAATAGTCACAAAGATTTTCCTTTTGAAGCCAGGACCAACCATGAAGGCCTTGATAATTTAACTCATGTCTTGACCAGAATTTTTTTTTGGAGAAGCTCAAAAATGATTTTTAAATTCTGCATAGATTAGCTGTGATGGGTGAAAGAATACCACATATTTCGACTGCAGAACATATAGAAATGAAGGTATTGGTGAAATAAATGACAGTCTATGAGTTGCCCATTAAGGATCAATTGAAAGCAATGGAGAAATATGGGAAGACGAAATACATCCTACGTTCCTGAAGATTCGTGGCTCAAGGCTTCAGCAGGCAGTCTCCATCCAACAAACATGGCACCAAAGACTCATGTAGTGGAAATTTTGACATGTGTACAATTTTGGTTAAAGTAAAATGTAAAAGTGAAAACCCGAAATGTTTACTGGGTTAGTTACAAGTTAGTTAGGGTTTTCATTTCAAAGAGGTGTTATAAAGAGGCTTTTTGGCCGTCATTTTAAAGGGTTGAAACCTGTAATAGAGAAGGACATTTTGGTACTGAGGAGACCTCTGTTATTGTAAAGTTTTTCCATGCAGAAATAAAGTACATTTTGGAGGGTGAAGATTCATGTGTTGTTTGTGTTGCAGTCTGTGTTTTCCCTTTCCTTTGTACATCGTATTTCCCAGTGAAAATCTTCCATGTTGTATATCTTCTTATGCTTATGGTGAAAGTGTTATTTAATACATAATTCATGCGAATCATGCTCTGTTTTAATCACACCTAAGTGTTCTCTGTTTTCTTCTAAAGTCGATATTAAATTCATCTGTGATGCTTAATGTTGATGGGTTTGTTTAACTTTCTTTCAAATATCACTTGCTAAAAGAACTTGATTGTAGGATAGCAATTGCCTTGCCTTTATCAGGATATATGTTGTTTATTTTCTGCTGGTCCTTAGAAATTTCAGATGTGACTCCATGCCCAATGTGATTCATACGTTTTCAACCAATTTTAAAATAGAAATATTAGTTTCTTGAAAAACGTTTCTGGCCATCATATTCATATTTTGAGAGAGCCCTCTCTGGTAGGAAAGAAGCCTTCTCTCCTCCTAAAGGTTGGTTTGAAATAGTGATCTCAGGGTTATCCTCCCACAACCAAGGGGTAAATCCTGAGTGACAACAATATCCACTCGTGTAGCTCATTGCTGAAGGATGCGAAGAAAATTCGTGTATGTGAGAGAAAAGATATCTCTGTAACCACTCTTCCGTAGATAAGCGCGGATGTCTATTTTCTTTCTTCGCGAACACTTCCTCTATCTTAGTTACCCAGTTCTGTATCTCTGTCCGCTCGAGAGTCCAGTTATTAGAGCACATAACCAGTTCAAGTGCGGTAACAGAACCATTTGTTGGGCTACTACCTGGTTCTTTAACTTTCTCTTACTGACCCGGGTTCGACGCAGTTGTGGTCCAACGAAACCCTTCTTCACTGGCCCTTTCGGAAACAGTCTACGAAGAGATTGAGGTCTCACCCGAGGTGAAGCTATTGGGGGGATGCAGAAGCACGTTTCTACATCCAGGTGATGCGTAGATAATAAATTGGTGAGCTACGCGAAGTCACACGTACTTCGTGTTTACTTCTTATGATATAGCACACACTGGGACTGCGCACTCCGCAATGGCCACAATACGATATGACAACGCAACTCCAAAATGCACTTCTCAATAATCACACACTTTACAGACTTCGCTGAGTTAGTGTTATTCCTATTACTTATGCATTCAACATATTCTGAAATCCTTGTACATTTAGTTATACATGTTCCATACTTAACATATTATTCTCATCCATCATACATGTGAAAATACATATAAAAGAGTGAACATACACAAACATGAACATAAACATAAGCAATCTCACAGATTCAATCACACAACACAAGTATTTACATGGTTCACCCCTCGGATGGGAGCTACGTCCACGGGAACTGTTGTTTATATTAATGGGAAGGGTTCAACAGTTCTAGTCTGCGCACTCAGCTGCAGACTCTTCTCTCTACAATAGGTCTCTGCACACACAACTGCAGAGCCTTCTCCTCTCTTCTTGCTCTCTACAATGCTTAGTCTTTCTTCAAAAGACTTAAGACCAAAAATAATACCATGAGAGATCAACCCTTCCCTTACAAAATTTCCCTTTTTATAGATCATGCCCAAGGGTCACGTCTTTACAATCATTGTTGGCCAAAATCCTATGCTACCCAAAAATCCCCCCAAAATGGCATGGTTACCCCGCTAACCAGGCCTATCATAGTCGACAGCTACTTCACTTGACTTCGACTGCCTTTTTGCGCCGCTTCTGGCTCTGACGCCTCTTCTGACAGCCACAGTTCTGAGTGCATGGCTCTGACTGCGTACTGGCACGTCCCTTTTTGCTGCTCCAGTTCTTTTGTCGCTGTCGATCCGCCGTTATGCTTCTAATGGTCTTAGTGCTTTGCCTGTACTAAGGCGACATGTCACTTTCCTCTAATTCCACGCTGCTCCTTACCCAAATCTCAGGAATCATGGAGTCGCTTACCCAAAATAGGTCGCTGCTAGACCTCGCTTTACTTGTGCCTGTTACCAAAAATAACTGCTGCGCTCGAGCCATGCTTCATCAAAACTGCGCCATGCTTGGACTTCGCATTTCCAATTGCGCTTTTTTGGACTTCGCTTCGCCAAAACTCTACCAACTTGGGCCCTGCCCAACAATTTCCAAAGTCTAATAGACCACCACTTCTACTGATATGAGGACAATGACCGAGTAATAGAAGTGTAGGTATATTTAGCAGAAACTTGACCAATAGGACTGAAAGACCAAACCAAGAAATAATTATCCTCCTTCAATTGAATGCCATCTCTATTCAAGGTCATAATATACTTTGTCCACTCTTCTGCCCAGTGACTCCCCAACCCCAGATCCTTCACAAGAAGCCAATAAAATTTTGATTGTCCCAACCAAGCGGGTCTTTTGATGTGGTCAAGTGTACAAAAGCCGAACTTAGCCAAATAATCTAGAATAAAGGATGAGAACACATAATTTTCCTGTCCACCTATAAAAGGATCAACACCAATAAAAACCTAAGACCCATTTCCCACTCTCCAAGATAAGCCTCTACTGATCTAAGAGAAAGTTCTCAAAAAATCATTCCAAAAGTTGGATACACCTTGTACATCTTTAACACAGTTCTTGATACAACTAGACACATAAAGTTATTTCAAATACTTGGCATGAATAACCTCATTCCATAACTCTATACCGAACAAACCTCTCCACGAACTTTTCATTCTCAAGGTTCGACTGAACCAAAATATTGTTTTAATATCCCAACCACCCATAGATTTAGGTCTTGATAAGTTTTCTCATCTAACCAGGTGGAATTTATTCCTCATAGCAGAGCCAAGCTAAAGAAAATTGAACATATTTTTCCTGATTAGATTACAAATTGACAGAGGAAATTAAGCCAAGGAGAACCAATATAATGGGATCCCAACTAGCACAAATCTCACTTATGTGAGTCTATCCCCCAAAGAAATCAGCCTATAGTTCCAATTCCCTATTCTCTTTTCCACATCCAATCATTGATCCTGTGGTCAAGTGTACAAAAGCCGAACTTAGCCAAATAATCTAGAATAAAGGATGAGAACACATAATTTTCCTGTCCACCTATAAAAGGATCAACACCAATAAAAACCTAAGACCCATTTCCCACTCTCCAAGATAAGCCTCTACTGATCTAAGAGAAAGTTCTCAAAAAATCATTCCAAAAGTTGGATACACCTTGTACATCTTTAACACAGTTCTTGATACAACTAGACACATAAAGTTATTTCAAATACTTGGCATGAATAACCTCATTCCATAACTCTATACCGAACAAACCTCTCCACGAACTTTTCATTCTCAAGGTTCGACTGAACCAAAATATTGTTTTAATATCCCAACCACCCATAGATTTAGGTCTTGATAAGTTTTCTCATCTAACCAGGTGGAATTTATTCCTCATAGCAGAGCCAAGCTAAAGAAAATTGAACATATTTTTCCTGATTAGATTACAAATTGACAGAGGAAATTAAGCCAAGGAGAACCAATATAATGGGATCCCAACTAGCACAAATCTCACTTATGTGAGTCTATCCCCCAAAGAAATCAGCCTATAGTTCCAATTCCCTATTCTCTTTTCCACATCCAATCATTGATCCTGTAGATATTTTGTTTTAAAACATATCTAAGATATTTAAATCCTTCATCAATAGTACCAACTTTAAAGGGAAAAGTAGAGGAAATCTCACTGAAGATGGTTTCATTTTATAGATCTCCCCTTCCCCACACCATTACTTTGATATTAATGGAGCCCCATGCAAAAGGTTTGTTGATGTCCATTTTCATTGCCAAGCAACATTAAGTAGAATGTAATTTATCATCACCATTAGAGCCCTCACATTTTATGGATCTCCCAGTGACAAACACACTCTTGAAGAGTATAATGCATATGAGGGTGGTCACAAGTGGTATTTCCAAGGGGATAATTCTCTAGTTCTTTTTAGATTTTTCTATTTTTATTTGGCATGCCATGTTTGTCAACCATGATATATCTATAGCTATTAAGGAAGGGTATGTTAGTCTTGTGAATTGGGCTCGAGATTATTGGTGGTGGTGTATGTTTTCTTCTGTGTGCATTTATACATGTCTTTGTGTAACCTCCCTCACATATACCATGGGACATTGCCAATATCTCATATGCGATGTTTTCTTTGTGAGTTGAGGGAGTTTTAATGAGGAATTCAATGATGTGAGTGGGAAATTATAGATTTTACATATAGTGTAGTGAGCTCAAGCACCCAATGAAATTGATGGAGGGAGGAGTTTGAGTGAAAATTGAACTATGAGAATAGGGTTAGGGATGACTGTGTGTTGAAAATTGCTTATCATTTTTTGGCGTCAAAGGAATCTGAGAAAGAATATCAAACTTTAAATAAATCCTCCTATAGGTCACACTTGGAAATGGATTTGTAGTTGGGTTCATTGAAGTTTTTTATGCTTAGAATTTCAACCCATCTCAATGTTCCTCAAACTAACATCACATCTCCTATCCCTTCAACCTCAATGTTTGTGGGGATCCATTGATGGGGGATCTTTCTAGTATTTACTAGAGATATGGGGATAGGGCAATAATGGGAAACTCCAATGTGGGTGTAGAGAATATTTATGAAATAGTCAACCCCGATGATAAGTAAGATGAAGAAATGCCAACTTTAGAAGAAGCTATGGGAGCCCATATGGATTTGAATTTTGTTTCCAGCCCAGGACAATTTTTTTAGTTTTATCTTTGAATTTAATGCATTATTTTGTAAGGTAGTTTACTTTCCAAAAATGTTTGGTATTTTGATGTTTAGGCTAGCATAGAATGTTTTGGACTTGGCTAAGCCTGTTTTTATTTGATTCTTGTGGCCAATTTTTAAATTTTTTTATTACATAGGATTTTGGTTTGGTTGCTATCCCTTATACGACAAAATCTAATCATTGTTGAAAAGAAAAAAATATAACATAAAAGGGACTTATGGGGATCTAAGATTGAAGTGTGGTCTAGAGAGGCTTGATACTCCACATATTATCTTTGATTGTAATAAGGCCTAAGATCTGGCCATTCTGATCAGAAATAATTGTTTAGTGTTTAATTATGTTATTGTATTGGCAATTGTTATTGTGAGCCTTGTCATGTATTTCATTATGTACTTTGATTTGCATGTGTTGTACCTACATCAAGTGGTATCAGAGCAAGAAGAATCATGAATGTGGAGATATTCCTAACAAGAGTGGCGAGGTTGAGTAGAGATATATAAGAGAGGAGTCTGTGGGTTATGAGCGAGTTGTAGAAGATGAGTGAGTGGTAGAGAAGAAGTTTGCTCAGAAGATAAATAATGGTGGGAAGATGAGCTCTTGTGAGAAGATATCAAGGAAGACCTAGTAGAAGAGGAGATGAAGATGATGTAAAAGATATTACAGAGTTGTTGTTGGAGATGTTGAAGCAAATGAATTCCACTAGATTGGGCCAATGGAGATCAAGAGTTCCAGAAGATGAAGATGAGAGTGATGGAGAAGATGAAGATATACCATTTGTTTCTAGAGAAGAACTAAAAGATGTAAAGATTATGAAGCATTTGCTTATGTATTCTAGAAGTTTAGTTCCAAAAGAGTTATAGACTTGGATTGAAGAAATGAAAGAATATTTTGAGTGCTAACAAGTGACCCATGAAGTTGAAGATATCATGTACATAGTTGAAGAAACATGCACCTTTGTGGTGAGAAAAAATGAATATGGATATAACAAGAAGAGGCAAAGAGAGGATCCATAAGTAGGACAAGTTGGTTTCAACATTGAGAGGTAAGTTTCAAAATTATGATTAGACTTTGAGAATGATTAAGAAATTAGAAAGATTGAAGCTCAATGCGAGTTTGTAGGTGAATATGATGAGTAATTTTGTAAAATAGCCATGAGATTTGGTCTTGTGTGAGATGGCAAGGAAAAGACCATCAAATTTATTGATAGCTTAAGGTTGTCCATTAAAGAGGTGGTGTGTGTGAATAAGATGCATGGTGTGGATATGGTTAACCGTTTAATTATCATTGGAAGTTGAGGATATGCTAATGAAAAGAAACCATGGGAAAATGAGAATGAGTTAAGAAAATGTGTCTAGAGATGAGTAGGTGTGTAAAATGAAAGAGGATGAGTGTAGCAAGAATGAATATGATCCTCAAGTTGTTGAGGAGAGTGGAGAATGTTTGAGTGAAATGTATATTGTTAAGAGTATTTCAAGAAAGAGTGAGGCATATATTACAACAGAAGAATTGTGGCGAGATAGTGTCGTACTATATATTCCATCGAAAGACATGCAAATGGGAGTTCTTGATTCTTGTAATGTGTTGTGTGTTGATTTGGTTGTAGGTAGATAGGGTTATGCATTAAATGGAGAAGATGAGGCAGTTGCTTGTAGCAATAGAGATGAGGATCCCAACAATCTTGAGGATGAAGATGTGTAAGGAACACAAGGGCTTAATGAGTGCATGTATATAGAGCAATTGTAGATGGAGGTGATGGCGATGAAGGATTGAAGAGTTGAAGAAGAGAATTAATGTGGGGATGTGTGGAATGAGGTTAATAGAAGAAATGATAGAAGCGTTGAAGAAGAGCATCAATGTGGGGATGTGTGGAATGAGGTTAATAGAAAAAAGATAGAAGAGTTGAAGAAGAGCATCAATGTGGGGATGTGTGGAATGAGGCTAATAGAAGAAATAATATGAACGATGAAGATATATGAGAGGTTCTATAGAAGCAAGATGAGTAATGCTTTATCTACAAGCATTGATAATCGTATACGAGATAGAGGAAGTAAGCACCAAAATGAACCTAGATTAATTATCCTCACAAGTGATATAAATAACAATGGCACTTCCCCGGCATAAAACCACCATTCCATGTTTCCCAATATAAAGGGAGTTTCTTTATAACATAGTGATTATATCTTGAAACCAACATTGTATTTGTGAAAGAGGATACCGCCTATGATAATGAAATGTAACTTCTAAGTGTATCATAATGTTGCATATTGGTATTGTACATAACATTTACACCAACTATAAAAATACTAGTCACATTCTAATCGATATAATACTCAGGACTATTAACCTAGTCTTTAATTTCTATTGATACAATCTTGAGACTCGAAGTAAAACATACAACTACAAGAACCCAATTACAATTTGACTTCATATTATAATGCATCTAACTAGCATAGCCACTTAACTTATGGGTCACTGAACACCAATAAGCCATAAGTTAAGTGCCACGAGCAAATTAAATCTGTGAGTTGTTCTCTATGTGAAGTTGTAATCACCATGTTGTTTATGCCTCAGCTAGTTATTATCACCCAACTTCTTCTAGTTAAACAGGTTGTGTGCCACAAACTGCCCGTTATCCATGGATTGGCTACTAGTTATTTTTGATATTCTTTGTTTTGATAATTGTTTATTTCGGATAACCACGGCCATAAAATCAATCTGGAGAGTACACTTGTCTCATCCTCATGCAATCTAGGTTCCGTGGAGATCAACCTCTATCCCGAAACAAAAGTGGAGAGAATTACAGCGATAGGTGTTAAATATTATTTACTTTATTTTTCCCCTAAATTAACCCAATCATTTTAAGGGAGTAGTTTCGTTTTAGTCTGGTAATTTTTTTTGGTAAAATCAAAATTTGGAAGTGTTCAAATTATGTTTTTTGAATCTATAAATAGATTCAACACCCTCAAATACCCCATGACACCGAGATTATGCAATTTCCATACTTAATATATTTGATTCTAATATATATATATATATATATATATATATATTTTTTTTTTCTTTCGATTTCCAACTTTACTTTTAACAAAATAAAACAAAAAATATACTCTAAAAAAATTAAAAACAAACATAAATTATTTAGACCATTCCTAATTTTAAGTTCTAATCCAATAACATGAAATCCAATCTGCTCAAGTCACTAATGAGATGAGGCCAAAGGCCAAATTTCATTGTCATCATGGGGGCAATCTGAATGTGATCATGAACTTGAGTGTGTATTAGAGCATTGGATTCCATGAGGGGGACACATTATAAGGTTGAGGGGGTCATTTTTGAAGAAGACATCTGCGTGCCTTTCAAGGAAGGGGAGGTGGGGAGACGAGCGGAGCGGAGCGGAAAGAGCGGCGGCTATTGGGATTTGCTCCTCCGCCGGTTTACTCCCGTCATGAATAAACGGTGCCCAACAGTATGTTAACTTTACTGTTGACCTTTGAAATAACGGGGTAATTATTAATATTATTAAAATAAAGTTAACATGGCAGAGGCACAAACACTTAGAGAGCACAGTCACGTGGGCCAACAGAAAATCGGTCATGGAAAGCAGAACGGTCCAGAGGAGTAACATCACAGAGTGTGTCTCCGTCAGCTTGTCGTCACGTCACGTGCAACTTCCACGTGTCGCGTTCTTCCTTTCGATTTTTAAATTTTAAAACGCTGCCACTGCCACCGCCGCCCCTCCCGCTGATCTCACTTTTCATTAACACGCTCTCCACCCTCCCCCACACCCTTTTCATTAAGTCAAGTCAACACGCCAATGCCAACGTAATGTGATTCCAACAACCCTACATCAACCCTAGCAATAACAAACCCATGGAGGGTGGGCATATATTTTTTTTACAGTTCTTCAAAGATGAAAGGCAATATATATAATTATATTTTTATTGATAAGTGTAAATTAATTAAATATTAAAAAATGTAAAAAATAAATGTTGTTGATATTGATTATGGAACCTTGTAGAAAATTTATAACGTTGTGGGTGAGGCCATTGAAGTATTATTGTGGCCTTTGGAAAGTTGGAATGGCGAACAATTGCATGTCAAATCATTATGGTAAATTTTTGGGTGGAGGAAGTTTCTGTCAATTAGAGAATTAGAGAGTAGGGATGATTTTATTATAAACACACTATCTATAAATTGAAATTCATATTGACAAGTAATTTAAAAAGTTGTCCAACCTTGCCCTTCTTAATTGGAAAGGTAAAAATAGAATTTTAATTTTTTTAGGACAATTTTAACTTTGTATTAATGGGACATGCTAGAACCCTCTAGAGAATTAGAGAGTAGGGATGATTTTATTATAAACACACTATCTATAAATTGAAATTCATATTGACAAGTAATTTAAAAAGTTGTCCAACCTTGCCCTTCTTAATTGGAAAGGTAAAAATAGAATTTTAATTTTTTTAGGACAATTTTAACTTTGTATTAATGGGACATGCTAGAACCCTCTAGAGAATTAGAGAGTAGGGATGATTTTATTATAAACACATTATCTATAAATTGAAATTCATATTGACAAGTAATTTAAAAAGTTGTCCAACCTTGCCCTTCTTAATTGGAAAGGTAAAAATAGAATTTTAATTTTTTTAGGACAATTTTAACTTTGTATTAATGGGACATGCTAGAACCCTCTAGAAGCATTGGGACTGGTTCAAATTTGAACATTGATTGAGGATTAATTAAAATTCATTCATTAGAGTGTAGTGGTACTATGGTAGTGAAATATGTTTCTTCCATTAGTTTTCTAATATATTTCTAAGTGGAAGTAAATTTAACAAAATTTAATGATTAAAATTTTGTTTCTTCATAAATATATATTGGAATTTAGAAGGAAGTAGAGTAAATAGACATAATGAATAAACTCAGTAGTGAAGTAGTTGAGTGAAGAAAATTCATTATCTCATCTCATATATCAATTTGATATGTATTGGAATTGAGAAGGAAGTAGAGTAAATAGACATAATAAATGAACTAAATAGTGAAATAGTTGAGTGAAGAAAATTCATTATCTCATCTCATATATCAATTTGATATTTAAATAATAACCTTAAAAATAAATTATTAATATTAATATTATTTAATAATTTTAAATAAACTAAAACAAAGTAAATTATAGTCTTTGTAATATAATAGTAACTCTCTTGTTATGGTATGAACTTGCTAATAATTTTGATACTATACCTTCTTACAACGATTTTATAATCTTTGTGATGTTAAAAAGTATCTTATTATAATAAAATATCTTTTTTTTTTCACAGAAAAATATAACTTACTATTAATATATGAAATAGTAAATAGTGCCAACTGTCAGATGAAACATATATCACATCGCTGCCCAGTCATGCAGCTGTATCATGTCTAAAAACGATGGCCATAATGCCATCAAACCAACGAGGAAAAACATAGTGGAGCAATATGTTCACAACATAACAACATGAACCCCTCCCCGAGGAGAAACAGGTTCAACTAACACAATAATATATTTGAGAGTCCCACCAAAAAAAGTATGATATGAATAAAACAGTATAGGCTGTGAATAGCAAAAAATAACCATATTCTGATATGGTTATAATAAAATATCTTTATATAAACCTTTCCTAAAATCGATTTTGATATAAAGTAAAATTAATCCTATCATATCAACATAAAGACAAAATTGGGAACACGTGGACTAAAATGTTGCAATTTATTAAACACCTTGACCAGTTATTCCCAAGATTATGCTATTATCACCTCTCCCAAATATATCAAAACATTCCAATAAGGGTTGTGATTTAATTTTACATTCAAAGTTGACGCTTAGCAAATGAACCAAACTCATAGATATTACAAATTAGGAAAGATTTTGGTCGTTATTTTCGCTTACAAAAGGTTGAGATCATTTGGTTGAGGGTGATTAACACAAATGATTGGTTGCCATCAAAATATGGGTTCAAGTTGGTGGTATTTTTTTAAATGGAGTAGTTTACTTCGTTGTTATAATGTTTTGGTTTGTTATTACATAATTTTTGAATCTTTGTTTTAGAAGTGAGGTGTGTTTTACAACTTCGTAGATTGTAATGTTTATTCTATCTATATGGTTGACATTAACCTATGTCAACCTAATATAAATTTTTATATATAATTAAAAATAAAATAATAATAAATTTAATGGGATGTGCTTTAAATATATACATATGGTTTTTTTCAATATTTTGTAATAAATTTAGTTTACTAATTAATAATTATTACAAATTTTTATATATATCGAAATATTAGTATAGAAATAAAATCATATCAATTATTAGAAAAATAAAAAAATAAGCAATTTTTGTTAGAAGGCATCACTTGCTACCAGGATTTGTTTGCCACCTTTCCTTAATGTTTTTTTTATTATCAATTTACAGTATCAATGTTGAGTTCTATGATACCAAGTGTGTACGCACACACACAAAGCATAAAGGAGAATTAAAGTTGAGCTCTATGATACCAAGCAATAAAGGAGAATTAATATATTTGATTGTTAATATTACAATATTTATTTTAGTGATTTTTTATTAAAACATGTATTTTTTTATTAAAACGATGTTTTAACCGCACTATACAACTTAATAATACAAAAATAGTTTTTTTTCCTGTACCTTTAGTTATGAAAATAAACAAAATTGAACTGTGCATGCTACTATGACTACACTAATGTACTTTCTCGAGGAGTTGCATTGGAATTTGCAGGGGTAATACTAATAAACTAGCCTAACAACAAAATTGTTTTGCAATACATATTAAAAACTTGGTCATGAGTGAAAGCATTTCAATTGGGCTTCATTCTGATTCTCTTGAAGGTGATTGTTCTCTTCCTCCGCTAGTTCCATATCCACATCCCTATTCCCTTGTTGAATTTGAACGTTGTTCTTCATTAATTTCTTCCATTACCGATCCCACAAACATTCTCAAAGTAACCTCTGGATGTGTGCTTCTTGCCAAGTTTATAACCAATTGTTGAATTCTAGTGCATTTTGCCTCTAGATGATCGAATTGTCTCCTTTTTTGAGTAACCGAATTTGTAATCTCATCAATGATGGATTGATTTTATGCAAGCTAGCTCTTGTTCCTCCTCAACACCAGCTTGATATATAAAACTCCAAAATAGGCACAATGTCCAAAGTGACCATGTTCCTCCATAATCATTGAAAGGGGTCAACCTCTGTTATTCAAGGACTCAAAAATGGACTTCCATTAAGGCCAAGGGCCTGACCTAGGTTCCTCCAACAATAGGTTATTGTTAAGGGGCTCGTCCACAGACCAAAGAATCAGTCCAAATCTCTCTCTTCTACTTATAACACCTAACCGAGGTGGGTGAAAACACAAAGTTGGGAAAGACATTTTGGAGAGTATTGTTTTAAAATCTCAACCGAAAGTTTTATTCAATTAGAGCAATCTATTTCAAAAAAAAAACTCTCAGTTGATATTTTCAAACTCTTGGTCAAGAGTTGGTAGAAAATTCTCGGCCGAGACATTTTCTTGGACTAGAGTTTCTTGTAAAATGTTTAAAAAAAATCTCCTACATTTCCCCCAAAACTACAACTTTAGAGAGGCCAAACCCTTGCAAATTTTAAAGATTATTTTTCGGACCTGGTACCAATGGATTCATCTCTAAATCTATTTTTTAATTATATAAGAATTGTTTCTTTTCGACAATAATTTATATTTAGTAATAATTTTATTCCAGACTCTATCACTTCAAAATTTTACTATGATGGAAACTGTCTGCTACGATGAAAATTCAATATCTTCAAAATGACAACACTAAAAAAATAGGAAACATCATAGTGCACTTCCTCTTCAGAAAGGTACTTTTAGTTTTTCTTATTGATAATGACATCAAAACACAAATTGACAGATCACAAAATGTATTGAAACATCACCATTTTTTGTCTTACTCTATTTCATTAAATAATAAAAAGTAGTGGTTAAATCTAACAATTCCCCAACAATAGTTCATGCACTAGTACAATCTTTGTACATTGTGACAATATATATATATATATCTTTCCAAAATGAATAGCCATCTCTAACAAACATAACGGATCAGTAAGTCACTTATTATCCTGTTGTAAAATTTTAAATTATATGCAGTTAGTAAACACCAAATTTATCATAGTATATGTCCATAATTGTTTTTACAAAAAATATGAGTATGGAGGTAACACAATTATCCGCAAATCCCTTTTTTATCTCAAAGTGAAATTTTCAAATAAAATATGAGTTTAGACTAGGGGTTTAAGTTCAAAAAACGTAAAATTTTACTATATTCGTTGTCAAAAACAAGGAAAAGGCGTTTCCCAACTTCATGTTTTCACCCAGGCTCCTTTTCACAGAAGAACACTGACATCATTATACAACCCAAAACCACAAAATTCCACAATCGTTTCAACATTCTCCCATTGAAATTCTCTCACCATTCCATCAATATGTCACCTACATCTGCCATAATGAAGGCTAAGGGCATATGCAACTGCTCCACTTTCAAATGGTATGTGTGTGGGTGTCCTTTGATGCTATAGGGATTTACAATCGGTCCTGTCAATTTATTACCTATCTCCACTTGGAAAAGCATGGCACCTTTGGATACCGCCACTTGACATTCCAAACTTTGGATAGTCCATGAAATAGAAAACTATGGGATTGGAGATGTAAATATCCCACCTTTTTTTGGATTTTTCCTATGTCCAAGCATGAAGCATGATTTACCTATTGGTTTGTGTGTTCATTTAAAGTTCTAAGCACATGAAAATATTCTATTGAATCGAGTCTCTTAGCCTCCTTCCTTATTCTTGATATAAGTTGAATTATATTTCCATCCATCAGGATTGTAGAGATACTCATATGTCGTATGATGAGAACAAAGTATCCTACAACTATTAAGTATTGTATTAGTCTAGTATTGATTATCTTGTACCCTTGGGCTTTGATATAAGGCCATAGCCTCCACTTAATTATTGGACACAAATCCAAAGCTCTATTCATAACTGTCTTCCATTTTTCTCTTAAGATCAGGGAGGATGCGTCCACGCTTGCCAACATTATTATTGATTTATTTTAAATGATTTTTTTTTGTTTGCTAGAATCTCCTTGACTTGCGGGAGTGGTCTTTGGTCTAATAAACCATGACCCATGGATATTTAAGCCGTCAAAATCACTCGGGGATCACACCTGGCCTAGGCCACACCAACTCTCAACTGGTTGGATTTTGGGTGTCTCCTCCCAACTAGCTCACCCCTAAGAGGAATTGAACCTAAGTGACCCTGCTGACGAGACCCACACCTTAACTAAATGAACTAATGAAAATTGACAAATGAAAAAATCTTATTATAAATTAAATTGAAAATAAAATAATCCAACTTTGATCCCATTGTTTATGTATATGTATGTAGATTTTAATAATTCAATATTTAAATAAACTGTAATGATTCAATATCAACAATATCAATTATTTATTTAAATTCGAATTTAAACCAAAAGAATGTCAAGCTTAGACCACCAATCTTGTCTATTCAAGACGATTTATATGAGCCATTCCATGACAAATTCCAATACACCTTCGGTTATATAGTTGATCGAGGATCAAACTCACACCACTCTGCCCTAGTTCCAATGCGTCAAATAAGTTCACATCCCTATGCCACACCCATTTAATTTAGCTTGGAGTCACTTAAAATAAATGCATTTAAAAATTCATTATAAAATTTTAGTAAAAAATATTAATATTTTAAAATTTATTTTATATTATATTATTTTAAAAAAATAACATATTTTTAATTAAATAACTCGTTTTTTTTTAAATATAAATTTCAAATTGAATTTAATTATTTTTATAAAAATAGTTAAATGAAAATAATTATTTTAATATATATATATATATATATATAATAATTGAAATATTTTATTAAATCAAATATATGTATAGAATTTAATTCCTAGGTGGATAGTTTATTCAAGGAGGCAATTGCTTTTGCTGAGGGCTCTCTTGTTTATGTGGAAATCTTAAATGGAGTTGAGGTATCAAGTGGTACTTTATCTATTTTTTGAGTATGGTTTGTTGAGATTTTCTTTGGTTCTCTTCTAACATTTTATGATTGTTTGCTTTGCCTATTTATGGATAAGATGTATTATGTTTTTTGTATTTCTAGGTAGATGGTGTTATGGAAAATAGTTTAGGACGAGTCTTTCTAATTTAGGTTTAGAACTTTTTGGGTTTTGTAGTTTGTAAGGGTTTTTTTTAAGAATTGTTTAGACACTCTTTTGATATGTACAATTATATTTTGATTTTAATAAATAATAGACATAAATTTTATTTTCTAGGAAAAAATATAATTGTTTACAATATAAATGTTAAAGTTTCATATCAATGGGGCATAAGGATTCCATTAAAGATAAAATGTTTTGTGTGGTTAGTTTTTAATAACAAGATATTGACATGGAAAAACCTGCAAAGACGTGGTTTCCTTGGATCGGGTATGTTTTCACTGTGCCTTAATGCCTTTGAATTGGTGGATCATCTTTTCTGCCACTGTACTTTTTTTCTTCTTCAGATTGTCTGGGTTGAGCTTTGCATTACCTTCCATATCAACTTCTTGTGGGATTGTGGTACTTTTGATGAGAATATGCAACGTTGATTCTCGTCTCAATGCAAGTCTAGGCCTTTGGTCTTCTATAATATTTGGGAATTTTGGAGGGCACGAAATGTTATTATGTTCCAAAATGTCAAGCCTTGTATTTCTCAGACCATTACTAAGGCTGCCTCCTACTTCTGGGGCTTGCATAAGGAACCCCTTCTGAAGGCTCCGAGATGTATTCCTTTATTGGATCTAGCTCACTCCTTTCCATTAGGATTTTTTGATGGGTCTGAGTAGGGTGGCTTTTGCAAAGCTGGTATGGTCTTAAAGCTCTCCGGATCACATTACTACTTTCTATCTTTAAGGGCTGGAAATGGCACCAATAACAGAGCAGAGCTTTTAGCCCTTTGGGGCCTGTTATGGTTTGCAAAGAGGCTCGAGTTATCTTCTTTCTAGGTGCTTGGTGACTCTCTATGTATTATAAATTGGGCTTCAGGTTTCTCATCTTTGCAGTCTCTCCGCTTGTCTCCTTGGATTAATCAAACAAAATTTTTGATTGACTCCTTTTCCCACATCAATTTCTGGCACATTTATCGGGAGAGAAATGTTGCAGCAAACCAAATTTCTAGGGTTGTGATTAGAGACATGGATTGCAATCTTTTTCTACATGAGTTCAAAGATGGGCTTCTAGCCTCTTCGGGTCATATCGAGTTTTTTTGAAAAGAGATAGAAGTTCTCTTTCTAGAGATATCCCTATTGGTTTTTTTGTAGTTTACTCTTATACTTTTTGTCATATATCCGATCACATGAACAATGAGTTTTTACGTCTTGTGAAGACGTTGGATGTCTTTCATATCTGGTTTTGTTTGGGTGGGGTCTATGTGACCTTGATATTTTGTATAGCCCCGCCAATGTTTGCATATATGTTATCCTAGACTTGACAATATTTCAGAGATATAGAGAAGACCTCGCTTCTCTCTAGAAAATATGTAAATTTTGACACAACTTTTATCTAATAAAAAGTTTTTTTTTTCTTTGTGAACAAAAACATATTATATTAAGGCTCATTTAAAAATTTAAATTATAAAATAATAATCACATTTTAGAGTTGTAAATGTATTACCTTACATTTAGCTTTCTCTAACATGCATAATATTGATAAAGATACGAGTTAAAGACATTAATGTGTTATGAAATATTATTTTTTGAAATTAGCTATATGGAGTGTTCAATGAATGGTTTATTTTTTACGTGTCATTTATTAATGACCATTTTTTTATGAGTTTCAATAGTGCACTTAATACTTATTGTATTAGGAGTATTCATAAGGTTAAAGAAGTGTAATTGAAGTTTATTGTATCAAAGGATGCACATATGGATGAAGAAATGGAATCGAAATTAATGAAATGATCACATAGCATGAATAGATGTTGATGTTGACACTATTGTTATTTTTTCCCTCTTTAAAGGTAGTAATAATAAGTATTAGCGTAATTGATAAGAAAATTTGTTCAATAAGAGGTATTAGCTAAAAACATGTAGCCAACTAATAGTTCTGACACCTATAGTTTCTAAAAACTTAGTCAGATAACATGAGTAGATTGAGAAAAGCCAAAGCAGTCAAAATCATTCACATGGACTCTTCATAATGGTTGGCAATTCAATCTCTACATGAATTATTAATTATTTTTGATTAAATTAAGATTGATTTTATTATCATTTGGCTTCAAATAAAGAGCCACAAATCCACTCTCCTAAGTGACCCACATTTATAATATGCAACTAGATAAATGTATGGCAAGTTTGTTTTCTAATACTACTGCAATCAAAACAATTCACATGGATATGTCATAATCATTCTCTTATAATATGTTTTTAAAAGTGAGTATAGTTTCAAACAAAATATTTAATTATAAAATATTTATGTGAAAACTAAGACATATAAGTCAATGCTTCTTATATAAAACCACATTTAAAGTATGTTCATGGAAACTCTAAATATTTTTAAACATCACATGGTAAACTCTTAAAACTTGTTTAGTTATTTATTCTTATATAGATGTGTTGATACCATATTGATGATTATGAACAATTATACATTGTAATATATACATAAGATTAATAACTATACAAGCCTATACAAGCCTAAGAGTATGTACAAGTAAGTTGGTGCTTGGTACTTTCTTCAACAACATATAAATATTATAGACATTGAACATATCTAATTGGATGTTCACTTGTGAGTTTTTTAAAACATGATATTTGTCTTGGTAAATGTCTTGTAATTTCTTTAGGGATCTATAAATATATAATATAACATGTTATTTAGTGAATTTTGAGGTTAAAATATCTTAGAAAGAACATATGGTCCAATTGATGTTAGGGTTGGATATACTTGTGCTTCTAAGTATGTTATTTTTGACATTGATATGATGAGGTTTATTTCCATCTACAATGCATGGGACTTGATGTATATGAATTTGTTATGAGTTATTATGAAGAATGTTGTTTAGATTTTTATATGTTATGATGTTTATGTTTTTACATGAAGGAGTCCATGGTTTATACCCATGCAACATTTTTATTATGAGCGTATGATGAACGATGTTTACTTGTATGTTTTTTTTCCATTATAATTATTCATTTAAAGTGATTAGTCGTAATCTTTTCTGTTAGTACAAAATTACAAACTTCAGGTTCAAACGCAAGAAAATAATAAAATCCCCCAAAAACTATGTTTTCAATACCCTTAAGGGTAAAATCGCACTTAAAACATCATTAGGAAATTGCAAAAACAAAGATACAAAGATACATGATAGTTCATAAGAAACATTCATAAAATGTAATATTCACCATGATCACAATGGAAACATACACATCAATACCAAAAATAGAAGGGGAACATAAAAACATTCAATTATTTTAATGCATCATTGGGATAAAATTGATTCCTTAGTCTAATAATGATATTGTCAATTTGAATTTTGATAGAAGCTCTAACCAATTGCTCCCTTTATATCCCATCCATATATCATTCTTCCCCATTCCAATTCTTTTACATCTAAATTACAAGTTTATAAAAAAATAAAAGTTATTACAACTAATACATTTTTTACAACTAATTAAAATATAATTGAAACTTTTATTTATGTAAAGTAGTACACATAATTCTAGTGCGTGATCCACATAGAGTATGCATTGTCATCACAAGCAATGTTAACATGTGCATAATCAAAACAACAAAAATGAACACAATGTTAACATGTATATATATTCAAAATAACAAAATGAGACCCTGACACCTCCTTCCTACCGAAAGGATTGAATATGCCATTGCCTTAAACTAAAGTCCTAGTATCTAGTGTCAAGCACATGGATGCTATAATAGTGGTTTAGCTAGATAGTCATCTCTATGGCATATATATTTAAATGTATTTGTATTAAAAAATCTTGGTATAAGTATCAAGCACATGGGTGTCATAATACTTGTCTATTTTGATTTAGATGGTCGTTGTTAATAATTTATTATGTTATTAATAATTTATTACCTAAGACAACAATTTATAAGGTAATTTTAATTTATCACTTAAACCTAAGATTAAGGGTTATAAGCTAATCTACATTTGAAATGTGTAACCATAAATGAATTTGTTATTCATTAACTTAATGATTTGTTTTAAAATAATGAAATGTACATGATTGAAATTATATTCTTTTTAACCAATTAATATTAAAAAACATTTTGAAAACCCAAAATGGATTTTGAACCAAATGATTGCTTACATAGAATGAAATTGCATATTACAATTTTTTTTATAAAACATATTAATCATTTTTAAGTGAAGAGAGGGCTATAACAATCTTATCATTGGGATGATTTATATGTGGGGCTTCACATTTTTATATAAGTTTGAAGCATGGACTAATTATAAGTTAATAATTTCCATCATTTTTAATAAGGTTGGTCAAGAGGCATATTAATATATTTCATATTTTTTAAGAATGAATAAAGTTCATAATATTGAATCAAATGTATAAATATAAGATTATTATAGTTGTGAAGGGAATTTCCATATTCAACTAATTAGAAAATCTATTTATTAATAAAATATTTATAAATTAAAATTAATTTGTATTTTATTATTTTAAATAAATATAGTTAAGAGTTCTAATATTTTTTTAAATAATACAAAAGTTTAATTAGAAAAAAGAAAAAAAATGATATTGTGTTGTTTATTAATTAAAGTATACATGTGTTACAATTTGAAAATTTAGATGTAAGTTGTCAACAATAAAATAAAAGATATCAATTTGTAGTAAGTTTTCAATAATGTTTTCTATGTTATATTAGTTTTTATCAAAAATAAAATGAGAAAAAAAATTGCATTATATATTAATTTCAAGTATTATAAATTTGTTATTATTATTTTTTTAAATATTTATTTATTTATGAGATGATTTTTTTTTTTTTTTAACAAGAATGGGTAAATTTTTATTAAGGGAAGAACACATTTGGGCTTACGCTTAATTAACCCATCTTATAAAGCTAAAGAGCTTAAAATTTAGATGCGTCCTAAATCCAACAATTACAATAAACAAGGAGCTGCCGGCTTACGGAATGGGAGACCAGATAGGAATTTCATCATTTTGAATCAAACCTGCAGGGGCTAACAGACAACCCGCATTAGCCCTATAATCAGCTTCCTGATTTAGACTCCGAAGGATGTGGAAATAGGAAGCAGAGTTGAAATTTTGCAGCATTTTTCGAACACGTTGCAAAGTCTTATTTAACATCGCATTATTGAATTGACCATCAATGTTTAAGAGTTTGATTAGGATTTCTGAGTCTCCAAAAATATGAATATCATACTCTCTGTTTCCTTGAGCTAACTGACTAGCTTTGAGAAGACCTAGTAATTCAGCCCGGTTATTTGTACACTGCCCTAACCCCCAGCTGAAACTGCCCTTAAAATGACCATCGGGAGCGTAGAAAACCCCTCCGGCTCCAGCTCTCCCTGGATTTCCTTTAGCTGCCCCATCGAAAAAAATAGTGTACTTTCTTTGATTCTTCCACCACTGATAGAATTCGGATTCGTTATGCCGAAGCCGCCATTCAAGCTGACTATTAGGACGAACAGGGATCTTTTTCCTAGTACACTGCATTGTATTGCCAATCCAACTAATTTCAGCGGGAAGAAGCTTGTAATTTTGATTGACAGGGTGATTTTCCACCGTTTCCTTAAGCAACGCCTTAGCTTTTGCAACAACAACAGCTGGGGTGCTCATATTGTTTTGGAAGATGATTTCATTTCTAGCAAGCCACACTTCCCAGCAGAGGTATTTTGGGACTGCATTCCAAATCTTGGACCATAAATATTTACTCTTGTTGATCCGAGGATTACGATCCATCCAAGTGGAAAATAGGTAGACAACATTGCATTGAGCTGGAGCTTGAACGCTGATTCCCTGTAGAGCTAGCTGCCACACCTCCTGCATGAATGTGCATTCAATGAACACATGGTCGATTGTTTCCTCGACTGTCTGACAGAGGGAACATCTGTGCGGTCCTAAAATTCCTCGCTTTGCAAGGTTCTCACTTGTCAATAATCTTCTGTGCAATAGAACCCAGCTGAAAAAATTAATTTTGGGAATACAAAATGAATCCCATACCTTCTTCCAGATAGCGTTAGCTTGAGTCTGGGGATGTTGCATCTGTAGAGCAGTGTATCCATGGGCTACTTTGTATTCTCCGATCATTCCCCAACCCCAATTATCCCTTATTCTTTTGTGCATTGGAGCTAATCCAGAGAGAGCTGCCAACAGCGAATTCATTTGTTCACTCATCCTGTCAGGCGGCCTAGGCATGTTCCATTCGATCCAATTTCCATTATGATCCCAAATTGATATATCTGCAAGCTTGTTGATACCGTGCTGGATGAGCCAGCTACGCAGCTCGTGGAAATCCTCATGTTGATTGAGGGGAGGGTGTCCCATAATTTTATCATTCCATAGAGAAATCCGATTCCCATTACCTGGAATGCAATAGAGATGTTTTAAAAAAAATTCCCATCCATGGATGCACAATTTCGACGTCGTGGTACCTTTTTTTGCTGTAGCTTCCTCCATGCTAGGTTCTGAAACGTCTTTCATGTATTTTTTGATAAGAATTCTGCTAACCGGGTGATTAGAATTTGAGAAAATGTTCCACAGCAGCTTTCCTCCAAGAGCCAAGTTCGCAAGTCCTGGATCTCTTACTTGCAGACCTCCTTCATTAAACGGTTTTGTCACAACATCCCATCCCACTAGATGAAATTTTCTATGATTCCCACTTCCACCTTGCCACAAGAAGGTTCGCATGAGCTTTGCAACCTGCTCAACGATCCATTTAGGTAACAATAAAAATGCTGCTTGGTAGAGAGGCAGAGAGGAGATGACAAATTTAATGAGAATTAATTTTCCAGCTTTGGTAAGCCACTTCCCTCCCCAGGCTGTAATTCTGGATTTAATTTTGGTAATGACCTCTAACCAATGTGTGGCCTTGGTAATGCCCAGAGTTAATGGCAGGCCCAGATATTTGATAGTGTCCCAATTTGCAAATCCTGCATAGCCTAAATGACGAGCAATACGCTAGATGGTGGCATGGTTCACATTCCAGCTATACACTGCACATTTCCTTTTATTGAGAAGTGCTACAGATACTCTGCAAAGACTTTGTATAACATCATTGAATGCCCTTGCTATTCTGATCGAGGCTCCTCCCAGAAGAATAGAATCATCAGCGAATAATGCATGATTTATGGGCTCTAGATTGGTTGTCACTCTTATGCCTGGAACTTTGCCTACAACTTTCTCAGCATTCAATTTTTTGCTAAGAGAATCTACCATCAAAATGTATAAGAAAGGGGACAGAGGGTAGCCCTGCCTTAACCCCCGAGAGCTTTGGAAGTAATTGGCAGGCCTACCATTCACTAAAGGCGCTATCCATGGCCTACCTATGTAGGCTTTGATCAGGCTTACAAATTCGACACTACATCCAAAAGATAGAAGAACTTGAAACAAGAAGGAGTGTCTTACCCGGTCGAAGGCATTATCCATGTCAAGCTTGATAATCATCCCTGGTTCATTGCGTTGGTGGCTGGAGTGAATGGTTTCCTGCACTATAGTCACATTGTCCATGATATTCCTGCCTTTCACGAACCCACCCTGATTGGAGGAGATGAGATTGCCCAGCAATGGCTTGATTCTATTGGTGATAAGTTTTGACAGAATTTTATAGGATGCATTACACAAAGAGATAGGCCTAAACCTATCGAAGGTTCCAGGATTAGTTTCTTTCGGGATTAAGGCCAAAAAGTAGAGTTGATGCTACCTTCGACCTTGGATTGTTGGTGGAAGCCCCTGACCATACAAAGTAAATCCACCTTAATTAAATCCCAACAAATTCTGTAAAAATGTATGGAAAAGCCATCCGGACTTGGGGCTTTGTCCGGCTCCATGTTCCAAATAACATTACTAATTTCTGTTTAGTGAAGGGCTGCAATAGGCCTGCATTAACATTTTGACCAATAAGTCTTGGAATATTGTCAAGAAATTCAGTAAATTCCCCCTCTGTGTCCACTCCTTTTTTAGTAAAAAGTTCATGAAAGTGAGAAGTGGCTGCCTATTTTAAATGGGCTATTTCATTATGGACAGAGCCATCAAAAGCAATGATTTCTTCCAAATGATTACGAGAGAGTCTAGCATGGAATTGTTTATGAAAAAACGGTGTGTTTCTATCTCCCGATTTCAGCCAGAGGGCTTCTCGAATTGAGTCTCCAATATTCCTCCTCCCTGCCTGAAGGCTGAAGAGTAATGCGTTGTGGCTTCTTGTTCCTTTTGTATGGCAACATGAGTTATATCTTTGAGTTCCATATTCATTTGCAAAGCTGTCAGCTGATTGGTATACTGTTTGCAGCTCGTAGAAGAACCAATGGCCTTTTTTATCCAAGCTTTTAGTGCTACTTTGGAATCCTTCATTTTTTGCTCCCATACATAGCTAGGCGACCCAATACAATAACAGGAGCTCTCCAAGCTTTTTGGACAGTTTCCTCAAAACCATCTTTTTCAGCCCATAAAGGATTGAACCGGAAGGGAATTGGTCCCAAATTTTTTTCATCCTCGAACTGCAGCAAAATAGGCTTGTGGTTCGATGTCAATTTTTGCAGAATTTTGGAGGAAATGATCTTTTTCCCAAGCAGAAAGGAGCTCTGTATTAAGTATCTATCCAGCCAGGAAAAGATGTGTTGATCCCTAACATGATTGTTGGTCCAGGTATATAAACCTTTTTTTGGTTTGATATCTAATAAGTCCCAATACTGAAGAAGGTCTTCAACATAAGGAAGGATTTGATCTCTAGTAGTATTTCCTCCACGTTTCTCCTTAGGTTCAAATACAAGGTTGACGTCACCTGCGAGAATTAAATTCTTGGGGGATCTAGACTCAAGGAAGACAGACAAAGAATGCCAACACTCTCTCTTTTCAGCATAAAGAACAGGGACATATAAATTGACAAGGGCGAAGGACGTCTTACTCACTTTATGCATGAGGTCGGTGAAGATCCAGTGCTGTGTCTCATAAGAGCTTTCAAGATGGAATTTATCCTCCTCCCACATAGTATCCAGCCCTCCGGAGGAGCCCCTAGTACTTACGACTCTCCCGACATTCTTGTTCCAATTCGATTTACTGAGGAGAAGAAGAGCTTCCCCATCAATTTTAGTCTCTTGGAGCATGAGGATCTCAGGAAACTCAGATTTCACCAGATTTTTAACTGCTTCAGATTTTAAAGTATTTCCCAATCCTCGGCAATTCCAAGAGACTAAACGCATTACTCGCTGGCTGATGGGGTAACAGCTCCTCCCTTGGGAGGTATGTTTCTGGTATTTCTGGCAATAGACATCTCAATTGTTGATTGGCTACCTTTCATTTTTTGCCTCTCCGCTTCTTCTGCCCTTGTCTCCTGGTGAGATTTTCTCCCTACTCTTTTCAATGGCCTCTCAAAGGTCTCGTCTTCCGAAGAGCCTGAGAACTCCGGAGACTTCTTCCTTATCATTTCAGCATATGAGAGGGGACTCGTGACTCCTATAGTGGGTCCATCCTGTAGAGGTGCAGTTTCTTCATGGGGTTTGTCTTCAGCAGTTGAAATGGGCTGTTGTTCAGCCTCTTTTGCAGTTGAGTCTAAAGATTCCTCTTGTATTTTGAGATTTTCAAACGAATTTTTGGAGGCCTCCATTCTTGTTGGTGCCGAGCTCCCTTCACCTTGTGGTTGGCCCGAGGATGGGCCTTCATTTTTTCCTTTGCCTTTTGATCTGTTGACTTGTTTTGCTGTGATTGGCTTCTGTGCTGGGGTCCATTGATTGCCTTTTGCATTGTCGACCTCTTCCTCTCCCTTCTTTTTGTAGTGCCTGGCAAAATGTCCATACCCATGGAAAAAATGACATTTAAATGGTAGTTGCTCGTAGTCTAACTCTTGTATGTATGACCAATCCGCCACTGTGAGTTTTATAGCTTTGGGAAACCCTATTTCCAAGTTCACCTCCACACAAATTATGGCACAGGTATACTGATCCTTCCTCTCTGCCCCGGTTTATGTATTTCCCCAACTTATTCTGTATTGCTTCCATCGATTTGGGATTCCAGCGGTGCAATGGAAGGTGAGGCAAGCGGACCCAGACTGGGACAGCCGAGGGCACGTATTACATCGGATAAAAGTCCGGTGTCCATTTGTTCAGATATAGACCTTATGGGCCCATAAAATAAGGTCCGTTCCTGAAGATAGTTTCTATCCTCTACACTGGCAAAAACAAACACGAAGAAGCCCTTACCCACTAGATGACTGCTGATGCCGTCTTGGGTCAATGTTCGCCAATTTCTTTGCACCTAGTTGTTCACTGCTTTAGGTGAAGGCCAAAGGCCAGTGAACTGCCCTATGAGCCCTCTTTCTGCTAGATTTAATGTTGATCTGCATGGGTCTTCAATTGGTAGGTCGATAGTAGGAATGCTTGCCATTCTTTTAACAAATTTCTGTTGTTGCTCACTCTGAGGTCGCTTCCCACAGGTAGCCACGAGCTTCTTGAATGCTGCAATTTCGGGCAGGGGGGGGAGGGCCTCGGGGCCCCCTCCAGTAGCCATTGCGACTTAGATCAGTTCGATTCTTGTGTACCTAGCTCGGAGTCGATCAATGTGCCTTCTGCGTGAAGATCTCTGGTTTTCTACATGGGGTTTAGTTGATTCTTGGAGTGTTCAAACGTTCCATGAGATGAATGAATTAAAGATGTAGTGTTTAACTCTATTAAATTATTTATATTTTAGAAAATCATAAAATTTTTATTATTAAATTCTTTGTATATTATTGTAAGAGATAATTTGTTAATTTTTTTATATTATTATGAGAAATAATTTGTTACAACTTGAAAGTTTAAATATTGGTTTTCAAAAATAAAAGTCACGTGGATAACATTTTTCATGTTAATTTTGTCAAAAATGAAAAAAACATTGATTTCAAGTCATTAATAAATAAACAAAAATTTATTTATTTGAACTGTTAATAATTTTTTTTTAATGAAGGTAAGTGTTTTAATATTTCAAAACAAATTGAATATTAATTTTGATTATTTAACGATGTTTTAAAAATATCTATAAAATTCTTCAGTTAGTCATAAGATGATTTAAGATTTTTAAAAATGATAACAAAAGTAAATATGAAAAACAAGTTAATTATTTTTTTATTATGTTTTTTAATCAATATTAATAATAATAATTTTTTTTTTTTTAAAAAATACTTAAAATTATTACAATCATTATAACAACTTTATGCTAAATTCAATATTTTAAGTTAGATTTTTAACGAATGGAAACTCAATTTTTGTGAATTTATTTTCTAATATTAAATAAAGTTTCATTTTAATAAATTTATTTTTTCAAAATTTTAATCATATAAATTTTTTATTTTGTATCAAATTGATGTTTTATATCAAAATTCCAATAAATAAAGAAAATTATAATTATCTACGAAATTCTTTACATTTAGACAAAGTGATGTTTTATATTCAAAATTCTAATAAATAAAGAAAATTATAATTATCTACAAAATTCTTTACATTTCGAGAATTTTTTTTGAAGAATGTATGCACTATTTGACAAATGAAGTAGAATAAATGATTGATCAGTGTACTTTTTACAATATGTTTATACAATTAAAATATGGTAAAATTTAGTTTTAAATGAAGTAGAATAAATGATTGATCAATGTACTTTTTACAATATGTTTATACAATTAAAATATGGTAAAATTTAGTTTTAAGATAATATTTGTATAGTTTTTAAGATATATAGAATCTACTTTAATTAATTGTATAATGTTTTGGCTTGTGATAACTGGCACTCAAATTGTTTGGAAAATTTTTCGGTGAGGCATAGTCTTATTTTTTTTCATTATTTTTTCGGAATTTCGATGATTTGGGTTGTCTTAAAATAAGCTAAAATCTCTAGGAGCATAGTTTCATGACATGGTTCTGCAGTAAAGTGGAACCACGATTTTGCACAATTTCACCGGTTTTTATAACCGGATCTAGAGAACAAATCACCCAAAAAACAGAGCAATTTAAGTGCCAGTTATCCCATGCCTAATGTTTGAGGTGGTATAAGTTAATTAGAGGTAATGATTAAAAACATGTATTTCCACCTTAAACATCACAAGTTATAGAATGAAGTGTACAGCATAATTATCCCTGCAGCTTTGACAAATAAATAAATAACATAATTATCCTGCACCTTTGACAAATAAAAATCAGTTTTATATTTGAGATGTGTTTGAAAAACTGAAGTGGGCTCTGGTTGCCGGCCCTAAAGCTCCGCCAGAAATAAAGAAATGGCTGACAAAGAGGTCCAGCTAAAAACAAAACGGCGATGAGGAGAGCCCGGTTCAGGCGGGACAGTAGGACGTAGTTGGCAGTCGGGCAGCCGGCAAGGCATGGGAGATCTCAGACGGGCAGGGCAGGGTAGGGCGCCGGGTGAGTCCGCGGCCCGCCCCAAGTTCCAACTTCCGAACCTAACGATTATTAAGCAAACGGGTTACGGGGGGTACAAAGGCAATGGGTGGTTTTAAATGAGAGTTGCAGGGTGTGGCAGCGGAGGTCGAGGCCAAAGCTGTCCTGCGAGAAACGCTTGGCACTCCTCGTTGATTTTGGAGGGACAGACGGACGATCACGTCCCTGCCAAAGGACTGTTCTTTTCGCTTCTTCTCGGACAGGGTGTTTGACTCTTCCAAGAATATGACGCGGGACCCATCCCTCGTACTTCCCTCCTGTTTTCTCGAGATTCGGGGCCCGTCCACGACCCTTCCCACTGACCTGACTTTACTGTTTATTCTTCTTTCTTTGCTAAACTCTTTTTTTTTACGCCATGGCCATACACATTTTAACTTGCCTTGCCTTGCCCTGCCCTGCCCTGCCTTGCGCACGTATGTTTTTCCATTTCCCACCCTCCATGCGTACGGTTCAAGGGTTTTAAACAACGAGACCGGCGACCACCTCTGGCCACACACACAGACAAATTTGAAGGTATAGTTTTTATTATTATTATCATGGGATTTGGGATTGGGAATTTGGGATCCTCCTCAAAAGACCTTTAAATACTCAGAGCCAGAGCCCACTTTCCATACCACCAGTTAAAAATGGTACCAACAACAAAAAAAAAATACATGTCAATGGGTTGAAGCTCAATTCCCAGACTCCAGTTATTATAGTTTTTGGATACTTCTGGCATTGAAGTACCTTGCATATTAAATTTGTCAAGAAAGATCAAATGTCACCTCCCATCATATCAACACGACATCCTCGGGTCAATCATGCGCATTCTCTTATCCTGTGGAACGAGAGAATGATTTATGATTTATGAATGTTTTTTTTATTTTTGTTGGTGAGCGCGGCTTATTACATGGAAGTTTTGCCATGGCTTTCTTTGCTGGTTGCTGGCAGATGATTCATCATTTCAACTCTGTGTTTGTACCACAATTCAATATCAATAAACTGAAGTACACCTCGCTTAGGTTTCTCATGTTCATTATTATTACTACTGTTACTGTTAAACTTTGCTTGCTTACATAAGAAAGTTTTAGGTTTTTTTGTACTCCATCTTCTTCTTATTTGCAATGCTCTCTTGCCCTTTTATGTCCTTCATACGGTAATGATTAGTGACTCAAAATTCCTGTAAATGTACAAATATGATTTCTCTAAGCATTGAAATGAAGCAAACTTTTCTGTTCACCTGCAAGTTACATATCTTTTCAGGATCAACCCTTTTATTTTTTTATTATTACATAATCCATTCATGGTTTCATGAAACTGGTAGTGGCTGTCTCTACTGGATCCGGGACTAAAGTACACAGATTTCAACGACGATAAGGCCAAATATCTTGTCAAACTTTCATGGCTTTCTCTAAACTTTGAGCTGTAACGCTCACTAAGATTAAAAAAAGCCTCTAACTGAATCTCTAAAACATCTAACTGAATCTCTAAAACATAATGCAAATATTTTATGAATCTAATTTGGAGACTCTGATTATGGACACCTTAAGAGTTTTATACCCATAATTTGCATTTAGAATGGCACCATTTAATAAATATTGATATTTTATTATTATAATGTTTATATAATTAAAAATAATAATAATGAAAGATAAATTTATCTGAAAAAATACAAAATTTTAAACAAATTAAAAATTTATTTTGAATTTTGTAATAAGTTAATAAATTTAAAAATCTGTTTTTTATTTAATTAAATATCAATTTATGTTATTTTTTACTAGTTCATTTGGTTAAGGCTTGAAATAAACTAATTGAAAGAAGATACCCAAAATCCAATCAATAATTAGTGTAACTCAAGAAAATGCAATCCCACAAATCAAAAAATTCTAAAAAAAAAATATTAATAATATCAATTCATAATACTTTTTATATAAATATTAAAACATCTCATTTAAGCTTAATTTGCCCAACAGTAAGGAACTAAAGAAATTTCTCTAACCAAAATTCCCTACTCGAATTCCCAAAAATACTTATCGAAGTACACTAAGTACACAATATATATATATACACAATATAGATGTAAAAATTAGATATAAATAACAATTCTAATTTTGATTCAAGATTCAATAATGAAAACTTGTAATTTTGATTGATAAAATTTGAAATAGTGTAAATTTCTGGAAGTTTTCGGCACCCAATAAATCAACTGATCCTATAATTTCAATGATCTAAGACTGGAAATGGAATATCTTAGTAAAAACACTTCCCCAAAATATAAATTTGCCACTGGATTAGTTTAAAGTTGGCACCCACTTACTTACAGCTCTCCTCTTCTTTCCAATGCAGAGGGATGCTGCGTTCGAGCCGACAACAAAAGGATGGCCTCTGCAGGCAGAACTGGGTTTTGACTTGCCGTCGTTGCCGATAACCCCGATAACCCAAAACAGACAGTTTACAGAATAGAAAGCATGCGTGCATATGATTAACCGAGGTTAATTCGCCGTCTAAGCTGTTAGGAATTAAAGCTTAAGGAGAGAGAGAGACAGAGACCGGGTGGGGGTGGGGTCCTGCTCACCGTCCCACTGTCCCACTTGCCCATGCGCACGCTGCCCCATTAGACTTACTTAACCCGACCTTAACTTCCCTTTCCCTACACTCTTCACCTGTATCTATCCATCGTCCTCGTCCTGGACTTTGGCCTGACATTTCATTTCACAACATATATTTGACCTGGCCCGGCCCAGTCCAGCCCAGCCCAGCCCAGATCAAATCTATGCCGATACTTGATTAGCCTTATCACGTTCTCCTCGCAATCTTCTTCAATCCAAAATTTCCTTCAGATGATGCCACACCCAGCTAAAATTTGCTTTTGATCCGTGATCTGACAGATAGGAAAAAAGAAACATATTTTCTCTGGTTCCTACTGTGCTTGTGTTCATTCAGAAGCCATAGCATAGAGGAATAGAGGAGGAAGGAAGGAGATTTTACTAGATAGGGTTAGCGTCAAGAAGAAAAGGAAGTGCTGCAAGCACAGAGATGTAGCTGAAATCTGCAGGTGAATGTGAAGAAAAACAGTTGAGTAGCGTGGTGGTGGACGGGGAATGTGTCGATGGTGGCAATGGATCCAGGAGCGCCCTCAGGTCATGCTCATTCCCTGCCACCTCCCTTCCAGACGAGGGACGTCTTGCACGGTTCAGAGGATCACGACAACAACGGGCTCGGCAGGGGCAAGAAGCGAGAACGGGATCACAACGGATTGTCGCCAGAGGCCGGCGATGAAGGCGACCCGGGCATGAGAAAACCGAGAGGGAGGCCACCCGGATCCAAGAACAAGCCGAAGCCTCCAATAATCATAACCAGGGACAGCGGCAACGCCCTCAGAGCGCACGTGATGGAGATCGCCAGCGGCTGCGATGTTGGAGAGAGCGTGGCCACTTTCGCCCGGCGGAGGCAGCGGGGAGTCTGCATTCTCAGCGGCAGCGGGATGGTGACCAACGTGACGCTCCGGCAACCGGCTGCACCAGGTGCAATTGTGACCCTCCATGGCCGTTTCGAAATTCTGTCTCTCTCCGGTTCCTTTCTGCCGCCTCCTGCACCGCCGGGGGCAACCGGGTTGACCATCTATTTGGCCGGAGGTCAAGGGCAAGTGGTGGGAGGGAGCGTGGTTGGAGCTCTGGTGGCGTCGGGTTCGGTGGTCGTCATGGCCGCTTCTTTCATGAACGCCACTTACGAGCGGCTCCCCTTGGATGACGAAGAAGCACCGCTGCAGATTCAGCAGCCGGGTGGAATAATGTCTCCGATGAGCGCCCAGCAGCAGCAGCAGCAACAACAGATGACTGATCCATCCAATATGCCCCCTATGTACAACGTGCCTCCCAATCTACTAAACTGCCAGATACCGCCTGATGCATACGCAGCCTGGGCGCCGGGTCGACCACCTCCCTATTGACCCAGCTTCATCGCAATGAATTTTGTAGCACCGAGAAAACGGAGCCCAGCAGTGACCACCGAAACGAAAATTCTACTCTATCATCATCAAGGTCAGCACAGCACTGATAAGATAATTCTGTGTACAAATCATTCCTAACAGAGATGTTATGGTTTGCTTACCTAATATTCCTTTTTTTTGTTTAACAGAAATATGGGCTGCTTGACAACTAGGTTAAAGTTTTAGTTTTATCACACATCAATAGCTGCATAGGCCGCAGATTTTTTCGTTTTCAGAAATGGTCATATGATTCTTAGACGAAAAAAATTCCATGGCTTCTTCATTTAGTGTGCAAAATTTCGATTACAATTAAATGGCGCTTGGCGCTCTCTTATTTCTATGACTGCAATTTGTATCTGAGCTTCTCGCTTCGTTTCATGTGCTTGTACTGTATCAGCTTTTTAATTCAAGTTGAATTTTCCTGTCTGCTTTGATTATTATGTCGCAATTTCAATTCTTGGTTGCTTATCTCTTTTTACATGACAGTAAACCCTAGCTATGATGATGAAATAAAACTGACCTTAGTACTGAACGATATCAGACTAAACCTAGAATATTGTCTTTTTGTGACTAGATCTGCAAACGTATTATTGCATTTAAGGTATATTGTTGTCTGAGATTGGATATTGCCAAGAATTGTTGTTCTGAAACATAAACAGGTAACTATATAGCTGGGAATGGAATCAGTGATGAAGCCACTTCCGGTGTGTAATTGAACAGAAAACCCACTATTATTTATAAGCACCCTGAAAACATTATATCTTCTTCTTCTTATTCGCAGGTGAACTATTTATTGTTTATTTATATAGTATTTACTCCACATTCTCCATTGATTACCAATCTCTTTATACCTTAACCTAACGATGCCTTAATTGAGTTGCCTTGCCCACTGAATCGACATTGGAATATATATATATTATATATATCCTTGGCTGTTTGGTAAAGCCATTAAATTAAATTATGCATTGGACTCATTCAGTGCACCGAAGTATGGCTATGGACGCCAGCATCACGGCCATATAGATTGATGGGAAATGTCATCAAATGGTTTCCATTAAAATGGTAACAAAGGGAGGGATTCTTATTCTCTTCCCAGTGACATGCATCTTGCCCACAATGAAAGCGATCCATTGCCCACAATGAAAGCCATAGGTCTTATCAGTACATAGAACAGGCCGCCTGATTTTGTCAAAGCAAAAAGCAACCTACCTTTACTTCTGCTGCTGCAATGATTTTCTTTGAAAAACATGCAAAAGCAAATCATGAAGATTGCAGCTAACGTTATTATACTGCAACCCCGTATGATGATTACTCCTTAGTAAACATAAAAGCTGGAGGATTTTACGGTGCCAGTGGAAAATATTTCTAGGTCGCCGTGCTGAACTCTTTAATATTACATTTGATATTTAATTATACCTTCCATTGTTGTCATGCAATATGCCATTTTCTTTCAAAAGTGATACACAGAGAACGATAAACCACTTTCTTTCAAAATCGAGACACTGAGAAGCAGTAAACTCTATGATCTGATCATATGCACAAGACTGTTTTCCATATAGCTTTTAGGGCCATACTGAAATTATGACTGCCTTATTAGTCCAGTAGCGTCTGTTTGTTTATTGCCTCCCTCCTCTCTACGTTATAGGATTATTGATTGACTGCCATATATGTCTTATCTGATCTGTATACATTATAGGATATGCTGATAACTCAAATTCAAATTATTGATCAATTGTATATGATATATGCTGATAACTCAAATTATTAATCAACTGGGATGTAGTTTATCTGATATCATCTATAAGTATCTCTAGAGATTTAAAAGTGCGGTCATAAAGGAGTTAAAGAATCTCTTTTTGTTTACAATGTTAGTATAAGTTGGATTTAAGGAATATTTATACTTAATATTTAAATTTTTAATATTTTGGATATTTAAATATTAAGTATAGTTATGTTCAAATTTGGAAGGGTATGGTATGTATATTTTTGTAGACTTTAGCAGTTATGTGGTTTCATACCAAATTGGTGTTTAGTTTATTTATACTCAATTTTTTTATATAACCAATTATTTAATTATTATTATTATAAATTACTTTATTAATAACTATTATTATTATCAATTAAAAAAAATATAAAATCCATTTTTCTTATATAATAAAAAATTGCATTGTTTTATTATTATTATTATTAACATTATTATTGAAATGCTTTTATTATTAACAATTACCAACATCTATATATGAACAATTACCACCGTCTATATATGGATGTAATAAAAATACAAAACATAAAATCAATTTTTTATATAAACATAATCATTTAAAAAAAATTATATAGTTAAAATTATTTTATATAATATTATTAAAATATTTTTGTTATTAGATATTTTATAATGATAATAAATAAGTACAATTTATTTAGATATGAAAAAATAGTGATATAGTTTTAAGGGTTAGCTTAATGAGTTCTCAATAGATTGAAATCTCTCCTTTCATAATAAGTATATGAAATACTTGTCATATGAAATCTTCTTTCTCTTTCTTTGGATAAGGTTTTTAACTCAAAAAAGGTTAGAATTGTACTTGAAAAAATGTATTTTAAATAAATGCTTTATTTCTTAAGAAAAATAATCTATCATTATATAAATAAGTATGATTATAAAATAATAATAAAAAATAAATAATACAAATAAGTATGATTATAAAATAATAATAAAAAATAAATATATTTAAGTATGATTATAAAATAATAATAAAAAATAAATATATTAAAATGAATGTTTATAAATTATTAATGATAGAAAATAAATATTATCTATGCAAATAGAAAAATATAGTAATGTAAAAACTAAAGAAATAAATTTCTGAATATGTAAATTAAAATTAAATAAATATATCAAAATGAATTTACTCATTTATATTAAAAATTATAATTAAATAAAAATATATAGAGATATTTATTTCTAAATTATACTTTATTTCTTATACATCTTTTTTTCATATATATCATATGAATTTAGTTTATTTCTTTATATATATATGAATTTAGTTTATTTCTTAATATAAGATATTTATATATATATTTCTCTTAGAGTTTTTCATATATATCGAAATTAAAATTATAATCACAACTTTTTTTTATATACATCATATGAATTTAGTTTATTTATTAATATAAGATAGATGTTATATATATATATATATTTCTCTTAGAGTGTCATAGTATTTATTACAATACAAATCTTTTTAATTTTTTGACTTGCCAAAACTATAGTGAGTTTGGAAAGCTTTTTGAGCATAAGAATAAAAGTAAGTTTAAAGCAAACCAAGTAATAACTTTCTTAAGGTCAGATAAACCAAAGTTGGTCTCAGTAAACATTAATCATCATCATCATCTATATATATATATTAAAATTTGTATTTCAAAATTTCAAATTTTATTAGATTTATGATTTAAAAATTATTTATTTTGAAATAATAAATAATAAATTGTAAATTTTTCTTTAACACATTGTTATAAATGTTTAATTATAATATTTTATATTTTATATAATTATATAAATATAATTATGCTTTTCTTATTCATAACATTTTTATAAAAATATATCAAAATAATATACACATTATATAAATTTTTATACACAAAATAGATAATACATAAATTATGTTCATTTTTATATACAAAGCACGTGCTTTTTTGTTTATAAAATCAAAATCAAATTTAAAGATTATTTGAAATACAATGAAATTTATGAGATTTTTTTGTCATATATATTTTATTTTGAATTATATTGAAATTTAGTAAAATTATCGTTTGAATATATATATATATATATATATTAAAAGTATGATTAGTAGAATTTTAAGATATATAATTTTTATATATATATTAATTAAGTTTATTTTATATAATTAATTGAAAAGAAATAATGCTTATTTTTAATAAAGTTATTTAAGAATTAAAGATTTTATGTAGAATCTAAATATATTGAAATAAATTAAATTTTTTATATAATATATTTTGGAAAATAAAAGTTAATTATAAAATAAGGATCTTAAAAAAAAATGCCGTTATTAAGAATTATTTATTTTATTATATATATATAAAGAATTATTTATTTTATTATATATATATAAATTGTATTAATTTTTATATACCAAGTACATAATTTTTATTTGTGAAGTTATAAGGTGTGGTATCCATTCCCACTGTTCTACGGCGTCCCCGTTATGAAAAATGAAAAAAAAAAAACAGAAAAAAAGGTGAGGTATAATAAAATTTAAATATTAAATAGTTTTATTACTTTTTCATCGTAGATATAGAATACAATGAAATATATACATGTTAATTGACCCTAGAATATAAAAAAATGCCATTATTAAGAATCATTTATTTTATTTTATAATATATAAATTGTATTAATTTTTATATACAAAGTACATAACTTTTGTTTGTGAAGTTATAAGGTGAGGTATAATAAAATTTAAATATTAAATAGTTTTATTACTTTTTCATCATAGATATAGAATACAATGAAATATATATGTTAATTGATCTTAGAATGTTGTTGGATCTTTTTAAGGTATAAGAAATGTTTCACTTTTAATGTGGATTATAATTTTTTTTAAAATTAATAAGTATATAAATATCAAATTAAATTTATAATTTGATTTTTTTTAAATAGTGTGATTTTTAAAATTTTGTACCATTTGAATATGCAAACAATTTTTTTAATCTATTTTTATAGTTTCAAGAATAATAATTAAATTAAATGTTTTAATTTTTTATGAAAACAATTTTTTATTTGTTTAATTTTTTATGATTTTAATGGTTTTAATAAAAATACTAATTTATATAAAAAGGAATTGAATAATATAATTAAATTTTGAATTTAAAGATATTATTTGTTTGATGATAATGAAGATTAACATCCAATGAGACCATTTGGTCTATCAAATCTTATAAAAAGAGAAAGGAATTACTTGGATTTCTATAAAAGTTGATTCCTATGATGGAGAAGCTGAGAAATATGCATTCCTAGGATCCCATAGTTTTGACAAGTTAGAAGATCATGGAGATTAATTTTGTAGTAAAGATTAAGAAACTAAGATCAAATGTGGGTGTACGCAGGGCACTCTAAAAGAAAGTGAGATTCGTCCTCAACGCTCATGGACACATAGAGCTGGCAAATCCTTTTCTCCCATGGAGTCTTATCATAGAGCTGGCAAATCCTGTTTCGCTATGGAGCTCATGGGAGTTTGTTCTTATATTGGCTATATTCTTCTTCTTCTTTGAATTTGTTAAGAGAGAGAGGTACGTTTGATCTTCCATATTAGGATTAATGACTTCCTTGTAATATCTTAACTTTCTTTTACCCTCTAAATCTTTCTCATTCCACATTCTTGTTTTGAACTTATATGTGATAATTTTTTGAGGTTGTTGATCTATCTTGCAAAGTGTTGTTTTTGTCAATCCCCCAATGATTTAACCAAGCCATGGCGTCTTTGTACCAACCTCTCTTAAGTCGAAGATGACCTTGGCTAGAATTTAAAGCAATTTTAGGGAGTCTCTGGTATGCCATATTATTTATCTTATTCTTGTACATCAAGTATCTATAGATAGCGATGCTTTCGATGGGGGGATACCCACTTTTATAAGGAGAATAGGATAGGGCGTATTGTTCTTAATTTTGAGGTTATACGTGATAAAATTTTTGAATTTGCTCGATATTTCTCTAGGATTCTTGAGAGATGCTACAACCCTAAACTTCACAACCGTAAAAGATAACGAGAGTGGAAAGAGTTTCAAACAAGAACTTCTTTTTATTCCACATCACCGGATTTGCTGATTTACAATTGTTTTCTAGGCCAAAATAAGCTTTCCACCCTCCATTAATCCTTTTCTCAATGCTATAGTTCCAGTTGAGATTGTGATGGATATCAATTCCGAGATATTTGTAAGAGGGCACTTCCTCCAAGTTGTTATTGTCATAAACAAAATTAGCATAAGTGTCTTTCTTTGACTTGATAATCATAACTTTAGTTTTGACGGTGTTAACAGACATACCCATGTTCGAGCATAAATCCTTGAGAATCCTTACTTGATTATCAAGATCAAAGGGACTCCTTTCCAAAAGAACAATATCATCAACATATAGAAGAAGGATTATGAATATTCTAGCTAAGGTTGTTCTTGTGCAACCTGCTTCTTCTAAACAACCTTCTAGCTTATTGATGTAAATGACAAAAAGGGTAGGGGAGAGGGGGCATCCTTGTTTGACTCCAATATTACAATTAATATCTTTTGACCACCCTTCAGTACTCTTAAATTTGACAATGACTTTCCCGTACAACCTTATCGTAGTAGCTCTCAACTCTAAAGAAACCTTTATCTCTTTTAATATATTCCACAAGTTATTTCTGGGCACTATATCAAAAACTTTCCTAAAGTCCACAAAACAACAAAATGATTAGATTTAATATTACGGCAATCTTCCACGATTATTCTAAAAGTAATGAAGTGTCTGCAGTAGATTGATGCCTTCTAAATCCCTCTTGGCCTTAGCCCCCTTACCCTCACTTTATATATTAAATAGAATATATACAATTTTTAAAAATAGATTTAAAAAAATAGAAAAATCAAGATTTAAAAACTTAGATGAAATATGAAGGAAAGTAATGCTCATTATGAAATTGATAGCCTTTATAACTTTAACTCTTTGAAACTTTAATATAAAAAAATATTTTTTTATAATATTAATATTTATTAAAAAATAAAAGAATTGTATTTTATATATTTATTAGGGTATAATGAAAAATAAACTTCAATTTATGAGGTTTTTAGGTTGAGAGACGCTTTCTACAACTTAAGTGGATGAAAAATTATAAAACCAAGTACATGTGAGCTCCACATTTAAACTGTCTACATTGTATAACACACACACATAAAATTTTAACTTCAAATCCCCTTTTCTCATCCTTAAATATTAAATAAATAATTTTCATAAATAGTTACAAGGCAACTAAATCTCTATGTATTAGTTAATTTGGCCTTGATTTGATCTAGAAGAAAAACATATATTTAGAACAACTACATATGTATTAAACCACACTCTTTCTATGCATTGCTTACACAGAGCATCTATGATATATTAATTTATGTTTTAAATAGTTGGAGATTTGCATTATGATCTAATATCCCTTAATTTGAAATCTGTGCATTGTGAAATGCAATACAGTCTAATAATATTATTAAGATGCATTGATTTACTGATATTGCATTTTATATCATGTCATTCATTACATTGCTTGTACATAATTGATCTATGTCTTTAGATGAATATTTGCATTATGAGATAACATCTTTGCATTGGGAAATGCAATATGATTTAATAGTATTATTAAGTTGTGTTGATTTCAGTGATATTACATTTTGTATGATATCATTCAATTAAATAGTTGAAACCCTTATCTATTTCACTTACCATAGTTATCCAAAGTAGATATAATCACCACATTTAAATAGTCTAAACCCTAATCTAATTTAGTTACCATAGCTAGACATTTAAATAGTCGAAAACTCTGTCTAATTTAGTTACCATAGTTAGCCAAGTAGATAGAATCACCACAGTGAAATAGTTGAAACCCTTATCTAATTCACTTACCATAGTTAGCCAAGTAGATATAATCACCACATTTAAATAGTCAAAACCCTAATCTAATTAACATAAACAACACTCAAATATTTTACCTAAAGTAATTGTGGTTGGGTATCTTTGATGTGTAAAGATTCAAAAAGAATATAAAGAACTACCTACAACTCTAGATAGAATGACCACCATTAAATAATTGAAACCATAATCTAATTAACATAAACAACACTCAACAACCATAATTCCAAAGTTTAGCATATTCTCGAGTCAATGTTGAAGCACAAAACCCGATCCATTCATTCTAGCCAAAGCTTTACATCCATCTATTTTGGCCATTTTTATGGTATCGTTAAGTTAAATAGTCAAAATGGTAATCTTATTCAATTTCAACAGTTAACCAAGTAGATATCTATTTATCTATGTCTATAGATGGGGGTTTGAGTTATGATCTAACATCCCTCTAATTTGAAATATGTGCGTTGGGAAATGCAATATGATCTAATATTATTGTTAAGATGCATTAGTTTCAGTGATATTACATTTTGCATGATACCAATAAGTTAAATAGTTGAAACCCTAATCTGAATCAATTACCACATTTAGTTGAGTAGATAGAATCACCATAGTTAACTGAATAGAATGACATCTATGATCTATTCCATTTTGTATGATATGATTCAGTTAAATAGTCAAAACACTAATTTGATTCAATTACCATAGTTAGCTTAGTAAATAGAATCACGAGAGTTGAATAGTTTCAACCCTAATTTGATTATATATTGGCATCTAATATTTTAATGTGAGAATTTAATAATCAAAGTTTGTTGCATTGCTTTGATTTCAGGAATGTTCACTCTTAGAATAAGATGCATTGCTTACAGTGAGGGACATCTATGATCTATTGATCTATGTATTTAGATGATACTTTCATTATGATCAAACATCCCTCTAATTTGGAATTTATGCATTGGGAATGCAACATGATCTAATAGTATAATTAAGATGCATTGATTTCAATGATATTACATTTTGAATGATATCATTCAGTTAAATATATATGTAATTCATTATTAAATTTCATAGAAAGAAAATGTTATAATGATGGAGATGAGGAAAATTTACATTGAAACTTGTTTGGGGTTTGACAATCCATAAGTTACAAGGATTAACATTGGAGAAATCAATTATAAGCGTTGGAAATAAAGAGAGACATGGTCTCACATTCACAATAATATCTCAACTTAAGGGTAAATATTCTTCAAACTCAACCTCCTTTCACGTATGACTGATATGAGAAGATAGCAAAGATGGAGGGATTGACTTAAAGAAAAGCATAAGAAGACACATTGAGATTGATCACTATATAATATATATGTAATTCATCATTAAATTACATTGAATTCTTTCACATGTATTAGCTTGGACATGATTATTACTTTTAATTACAATTCACCATTTTGATCATATATATATATATATATATATATATATATATATTGGATGAGATGATTTCAATGTGGTAATTTTTGTTTTTACTTGCAACAATTTTTTGATGTGGTGAGTGCTATTTGAATCAACATATATCCATCTTAACTCTAGCTCTATCAAGTGCTAAGAGAGATTGAATCCCTTGAGGTGGAAACCATTACTCAAGTTTAAGACTCTAAAAAGAGTTTGCACTTTAAAAGATTTGATCCCTCTTAATACTTGATAAAACCACACTTATTATTATAACATAATCTAATTATAATATCTATTCCAAACATAGTTTTTATTATTTTAATAGTATAGTAATATAATAATGAAAAAAGAAAAGTAAATACAATAGTATATAATAATAAAGAAGTAAATGTAATACAAACGATGGAAGTATTTGACCATGGAATAGAAGTAATATAAAGTACACTAGTAGTATATAACAATAAAGAAATAGAGGTAATACAAAAGATGGAAGTATTTGATTTTAAATATAAGTTTAATTATATTATTTATTTTGAACATAATTTTTATAATTAATCAATTTAGTAAATAATTAAAAAAAAGTAATAAAAAATATTTAATATATTATATTAAATAAATAGAAGTAATATAAATAATGCAATTATTTGATTGCTATATTAATAAGTTTAAATAGACTAAAATTATATATAAAATTTAAGTGAAAGAATTAACCAATATAGAAAATGCTTAAATTGAAGACATCACATGTGTTCTCATTTGTGCTACAATACCAATATTTCTTGATTGAACCTTTTTCTTTGACAAAATGATGTTGAAATTTACTATATTTTGATTTGGCATAATAAATACATCTGTTGTTTTATAAAGCTTAGGTTGTCATAGTTGATAGGTGTTTATTTTATTTTCTTTCTTCCCATGTTTTCTAAGATATGGCTTTCCCATATCATTTATACACAATGATTTATATTTGGATTTAGAAGAGGACAAATAAATATTTGGTTGTTTCTTACTACTGTATTCAACACAAATCTAAATACTGTGGTGAATGTATGTCTAGTAATTGAATTTCTATCATTAATATCACATGCATATTCAAAGTCTAAATAAACCTTCTTAGTTTATTTCCAATGACTCTCATGCATCTTAGCCATGCATTGACTAAATATGCTAAGTGAATATGAAATATATGATCTTGGTGTGGTCAAGTAATTTAAACTTCCCACCAATTATCTATACAAAATACCATTTGCTTCCTTTGTCTTATCAACACTACCAAACATGACATTTTGTTTTAATGGAGTAGATATTGGTTTCCACTTCTACATATTGAACATTTAAGAATTCTTATGCATGCTTACTTTGAGTAACTTGTATTTCCTTGTTTCCTCCGTATACCTCAATACTTGCATTTGTCAAAGATAATTTGTTGAACATATTCCGATGACAAATTTATTTCCCTTTTATTTATCAATGCTTTAACACTTCTTGTTATGACTAGATCATCAACATATAAAGAAATCAATGCATCCTTTCCATGGTGGTCCTTCTTTATAGAAAGATTTAACTCATTTGATAAATACAATAAAATAACAATGAATAAACACAAAATATTAATATAATAATGGAGAAGGAATAGTAAATAAAATGATGGAACTATTTTATTTCAACAAATAGTGCAAGTACATGAATTTAAGTAGACTTCTTAAAAATATGTTTATCAAATAATGAAAGTACATTAATTTAAATAGATTTCTTAAAAGTACGTTCACTTGAAAAATAATCTCAACCGATTTCATCAAAAACAAATCTTTTATGATGCCCAACATGACTCTACATAATTCAAACTTTGCCTTTAAAGGCTTCATGAATATATCACATATGTTCTTTTTTATGCCAAAATAAATAAATTCAAACTCAAAATAAATAAATTCAAACTCTTGATTGAACCTTTTTTTTCACAAAATGATGTTGAATCTGTGTGTGTTTTGATATGGCATGATAATGTGGATTTATTGCTAATTTAATAGATCTTTGGTTGTCACATTTAATAGGTGTTCATTCTTGTTTTTTTTATCCCATCTCTTCATACAATATTTTAAAATGATTTGTACTTAGATTCAATGGAGAACAGAGAAATAGTTAGCTTCTTCTTATTGTTCTGTGACAGAACTCAAAATCCAATAGTAAATGAATATTTAGTATAGTTATAAATAAATTGTCAACTCAACAATAAAATGAGTGGTATATTCAAAACCAAAGTCAATAATTCATTTTATGTATTGAAGAACCCTCTTGGCTTCTTTTCAATGGTTCTCATGATGTCGCTTATCAATAATGCTAATTAAATATGCAATATTTGTTCTCGTTGTGGTCAAGTAATTTAAACTTTCCACCATCTATGCTTACGAAGTACCATTAGTTTTGTTTGAGTCATTTTACCAAACTTGACATTTTGTTCTAATGAAATAGAAACTAGTTTGCATTCATGCATGTTGAACCTTTTATTAAGTTATTTTGCATGCTTAGTTTGAATTATCATACTATTTCTTCATTCCTTCCATACCGCATTTCTTAAGAAATAAAGTATTTGTCAAATATCCTTCATTTTAATTTTTTTGAAAATTTTCTTTTAATTTCATTAATCAAGGCTTTAATAGTTCTTATTACAACAATAAATTTTCCACATAAATAAATCAATACAACATTTCCCTGTTTTTCTTTATTTATATAAATATTGGGGTCACTTTTACTTTTAAACACTCATTTGATAGAAGAAGTCATCTATATTCTTGTACCATGACATTGGAGCATGTTTGACACCATATAAAGCTTTCTTTAATATTTATACAATATGTTCTTGTTCATGTTTCATAAAACCTTTTGGTTGCATAAGACACATTTTTTCCTTTAAGTCACATTTATACTCTTGTACCATGACATTGGAGCATGTTTGATACCATAAAATGCTTTCTTTAACATTCATACAATATGTTGTTGATCATGTTTCATAAAAAAATATGGTTGCAGAAGACATGTTTCTTCTTTTAAGTGACCATTAAAAAATGTTGAGTTAACATCTATTTGATGTAATTCCTAATCATGTTTTCATAGTAAGTGCAATAAAAAATCTAACACTGATCATGTTAGCTACAAGTCCAACTGAATATTCATAATATATTCATTCCCTTTGTGACTAGTCTTTTGTAATCAATCTTACCTTATATTAACTACATTAACATCAAAATTGAACTTAGTTTTAAACAACCATTTGCAACCTATAAGAACATTATGTACGAATAATTCAATAAGTTTTTGACTATCATTTTTCACACTAAAAACGTATTCTTCTTACATAGCATTCATCCATTCCTTATGAACCTTATATTATTCAAAGTCTCGAGGTTCGTCTATACTCAATACTTGAATCAGATCATAATATTTATAACCAATTGGCATTGTCCTTTTTCTTGTTATTCTTATTACTATAGCATTGATTGTGATGTAGTTCCAATGATTATGGTTGTAGTACCATTGCTTGGTGATTTAGATCCAATGCTAGTTTGAGTTTCAACATAATTAGCTTGAATTTCAATTGATTCCATTTCTTTTGTTTTAATTCCTTCTTCAAAGGGGTTCCATGTATCTTAATTGTTCTCATCTTAGATATCATTTGCATACTCAAGAAATATAACATCCATGCTTGCAAATAAATTCTTGGTAACATGATTTTACATTTGTAAGACTTTTATTCTACACAATAATGAATGAAAATACATTTGTTTGATTTTGCATCATGTTTCCTCCTATTTTCTTTTGGAATGTTGGAAAATCATTTATTTCCAAAAATTCTCAAATGTCTAAAGTTTGGTTTGTGTCTGGTAAAAATTTCATAAGGAGTTTGTGTGTTCTAAAAACATGATTGGATTCCCATTTTTCAAGGATATAATTTTGTTTTAACTCATTCTACTCACAAACTATTACAGGGAAGCTTACCTTTGCAATTGCTTCTAGCATACCAGTCTAATTTGGTTTTGTTTTCCTCTCAACCACTCTATTCTATCAATAATTGATGCAGGAGCATCGGGGCCTAGGAAGATCGGTCGAAGTTGATCGACATAAGGGAACCGACCAGCGGGAGTACCGATGGCCACTGGTGCGGGAAGTAGGTTGACTTGTCGAAGTCAACAAGTCGAGCAGGAGCAGTTGGTATGTGACCGACCAGAGCAGCGCGCAACGGATGTTGTGATGGGTCGAGAGTCGACAGAGTATGATCGACAGATAATAGGTGGAAGCGAGATGTCGAGTAGTCGACAAGTGGTCGAACTACGACCTGACAGGTTTGGTGGAGCCAAGCGCGGAGGAAGGGTAGGACTAGCTAACTGCTGGAGTCAAGAAATTGAGTCGACAGAAAGGTCGAGATGTGACCGACTACTATAGCAGGGTCGGAAGAGAAGAAAGTCAAGAGGACTGTACCTGGTAGCCGTTCGGGTTTGCTGAGGAAGTTATTACAGATATTGCAAGTAGGTGAGGACATGATAGATGTTGTCATGGACAAAGGCTATGCAACATGGCTAGGAGCTGACAGTTGCAGGTTTGCAGGATTTGGAAGGATCGACGGACAGGAGGATGCGTGTCTCAGGAACAACAACAACAGGGTAGAAGACGGAGGAGAGGAATCAAGTCAGGGATTGATCTTTTTGGTCAGCAGCCTTAGAGAGTAGAGGAGTAAGTTGTGAAGAGTCACACAGGTTGATAACATAGAGAGTTGAGATCGAGCCATAGCTCAGAGTTCCACAGTGAACCAGGAGAGGATGAGGTTGACACACTGAGAGAGCACACCATAGTTACTTCTGAATTGTAACAACTGAGGCCGGCTGTAGTTAGTTATTTACTTTCAGTTATTCCGCATCGTAATTGATTTTAGAGAAGTAATATAAGCCACTTCTGGCATCATGTTTTACACCTTGTTCATGTAAGCATTGTGGTATGTGTCGCGTGTATAGTTAAGCAAGAACCTTATTCTAGTAAGGCGACTTGTGTCAATTGGTATCAGAGCCCGAAAGTGAGTCCGGTTGAGAAAGGCGACTATACCAACCTGACTTGCGTCAGCTGGTATCAGAGTGGAAGAATCCTTAGAGTTTGAGGGACGTCCATGATATTGAGCCTGCAAGTGTGTTAAACAGTTCCAGCTGAGGTTGGGTAGAATTGTGCACGACTTGTTAAGTCTGGTTGCGATTGGATGCGTGGGAGTTTTAGTAGAGGTTGAAAATGGATCATAGAGGCGTTAATGTCCGAGGACGAAGAGCGCGTGCCGTAGCAGCCATCACGGTGAATCGTGAGATGTTCGATGAATGCGTCAAAACGATGCGAACTTTGAAAAATGAAGTCACAGCGATCAAGGAAAGCCAGAGGTGTGGTTGTATTCTTAAGGCGTTAGACCACAACGACGAGGAAGTCGAAGAGGTGGAAGCTCGGGAAGAAGCCGCAGAAGAACCAGAAGAAAAGTTGATCAAACTTCTGACGGATATGAGAGGTCGAGCAAAGATAGACATGTGTATGTACTCGGTAATCCTGGACCCAAAAGATTTGATCGACTGGTTTAGAGAAATGGATAAATACTTTGACATAGAGCAGATCGAGGACCCTAAATGGGTTAAGACTACATGTCTGAGGTTGAAAGGTCATGCCTCATTGTGGTGGGACAATGTACAGGTTGACAAAGTCAAGAAAGGCAGGGAGAAAATCAAGTCTTGGGACAGAATGGTCACCAAGTTGAAGGGGAAGTTCTTGCCGAATGACTATGTGATTTCCTTGTTCAGAAAGTTGCAGAAATTTTGGTAGAAAGAGATGACCATGAAGGAGTACACGGAGGAGTTCTACCGATTTTTGATTCGGTCAAGACAAACCGATGAGGGGGAAGAAGTTGTCGGTAGATATGTGAACGACTTAAAATATTCTATCCAGGATGAACTGAGCATGTCAAGATTCAGAGCAGTCGGCAAAGCCTACCAGTTAGCTCTGAAGGTAGAAGAGAAACTGTCGAGGAAATCCACAGCGACTAGGGGAAGGATGACTGGTCGGGGCACGAAAACTGTCTCCGTGAAAGGCCAAAGTAGCGAGTACAGGAAAGAAAATGTCAAAGATAGCCGACATGCGGAAGAGACATTGACAAGAGACAAAGCGCAAGAAAATCGATGCGATGGTCATGAGAACCGCGGTCGAGGTGCGTATAGTCGAAGTGGTCCATCTGACAAAAAGGGAGCTAACATACCAGCCATAATCTGTTACAAGTGTCGAGGAGCAGGACACAAGGAATATGAGTGCCCAGAGAACCTACATGTTGCAGAGGAGTCGAAGCCTAAACGTCGAAGAGATGAACAAGTCGACGAGAGGTAAGAGTTAGCATCCGACAGTAGTGGAGGTGAGAAAAGGAAGAACCAAAATCTGATGGGTCAGAGAGCCTTGATCCAGGAAGATCAATGCGACCCGATGGAGCTGGTACAACGAAAGGCGATCTTTAGAACAAAGGTGTGGATCGACGAATAGTGTTGCAAAACCATAGTTGATGGTGGGAGCATGGAAAATATTGTGTCGACAGAAGTCATTGACAAAATTGGGTTGAAGTGTCGGGACCACCCACACTCCTACAAGATCTCATGGTTGCAGAGAGGACACCATGTCAAGGTGATGAGACAGTTCCTGATCAACTTCTGATTTGAAGGATTTGAAGACAGTGTACTGTGTGATGTAGTCCCAATGGATGCGTGCCATATGTTGTTAGGGATACCATGGCAATACGATTGGAAAATTATCTATGATGGTCGAGCCAACATAGTCATCGTGTGGAAGAATTGTTAACACCTAAAAAGTGCTCACTAGCTCATTCCCCTTATTCACATGACCCATTTGTCCACTTTTTCACCATCTGAGCCTCTGAAACCAACAAAAGGTCACCAAAAGACCTTAGTACACCCCTTTTTCCCACTCAAAAAGATTATTTTTCCTAAAAAAGCATAAAAAACCCTAAAAAAGGGTCCAAATTCCCAAAATATTAAAAAAGGGAATAAAAATATTAATTTTATTCAAAAAAGGAAAAAGGAGGGAAAAGTACCTAAACCATGTTGGTCAATACCATTGGTTTCCACAAAACAACAAATGGTATTCCCCACCACCAAAACCTATAAAAAGGTGGCAAGGGCTCCTCATTTCACATCCATCCATCATCTCATCCTCATGCTGCCGAAATATCCCTTGAGCATTTTGGCCATCATAAGCAACCTTGGAGAAGGAGACCTCTTGGAGCTTGGAGCTACTTATCTTGGGAGTCGCTCTACATCAACCTTCACCATTGAAGGTATTACTATTGCAAGCATTAGCTTGCCCCATTTTTAAATACAAATTTATTCTTTCACATTTTCTTGTTCTTGTTTTTAAAATATTTCCATTATTTGCTTATATTCTTGCATAGATCCATGATTAGTTTTGTTTAGATTAGTTTCTTGTTTAATTCTATTGAAACTGCTGCTACTAGTTAGCAGGTGCCCATAGCACTAAGCCCGGTAGGGGGATATCTAGCCGTGGACTTAACACTCAATATTGTCTGACTTGGATTTCATCACCTTGCAGAGAATATAGTTTGTTGATTCACAATACTTTTAGTTAGGTGTTTGCATGATTCAACCCACCTTTGGTCTAGTTACACCTATTTTTTCTAGAAGCTGTTTGCATGTTGGTACTCTGACCATTTGTTGCATCCCTCCACTTATTGTAGCACAACTGCTAGAATAAGTGCCTTTTTTGAGGTTGATTTTTTGGCCTGAGAGCCTTCATTTTCACTCCCCTTCTTGCACCCTTGGTTGCATTAGGGTTTTGAGTTTTTTATACATTACCATTTTACACATACAGATTTTTTCCACAAAAACTTATTTTCTCACCATTGAGAATTTTAGACGCTCTCGTCGTCTACAGGGCGAACTCCCAGAGTTCATTCTACTTGGATCGCCACGTCACCGACACCGAGCCTTATCCCTTGACTCGACACATCGTCGGTCAACTAGACAGTCATCCGATTCTGACACGCCTCACTTCACTTCTGATTTTGAGGCAGAATCCGAAAACCCCACTGCGTTATTTCCAACCAATGTTATGTATGGAACACCATTTGATCCACTCTTTACCAGCACCATGGGAGAGATGTCTACAGAACCTTCTACTGCAGTGCCATCCATGGCAACAACCACCCCCCTGGGTATGCCCAATATGGGCAACATTCCACATTTAGGAATGCCCAACACAGGGCCACCTCCTGTTATAGGAATTCCCAACACAGGGCCACCACCTGTTATGGGTATGCCCAACATAGGGGTCACACCCCCTCTGGTTTCCACAAACCCTATCCCAGGAATCACCACTAATATTCCTAACCCTGGTGTAACCCATGTTGCACTAGGAAGCGCTGGCCCTTACCAGACCACACCTATTGGAGGACATATACCTTCAATACCTAGCATACCTTTAGGTGCTACTGGACCCCATACCACCATGACTAGGCATGTCCCAGTCCCAGTCACTACATCTGCTAGCTTACCGTATATGGCAAGTTTGAACTTGCCAGATTTAGCCAGGCTCACCAATGACCCTATCAGACACGATCCTGCGTGGCCTCACATGCCCACCAAACTCCCCTCCGACATCCCTAAGTTTGAGGGTAAGGCAGGTGAGGACCCCCAGAACCATATCATGTCCTTCCATCTATGGTGTTCCTCCAACTCCATAGTGGACGACTCTGTCCGCCTCCGTCTATTACAGCGCACCTTCACTGGCTTTGCAGCCAAGTGGTATATCGAGCAGCCCCATGGGACGCATGCCACCTTTACCTCCCTTGCCTCGACCTTCCTGCAGTTCTTTCAGTTACCTGTCCGCTATGATGCGAGTGTCGAGATCCTACTGTCTTGCAGACAAACCATGGCCACCCACATCATTGACCACATTCATGAGTGGCGTCGACGCCGAAGCCTCTGCAAAATCAAGTTAGACGACCGTATCTTCTTAGATTGGTTTCTAAAATCCCTTCTCCCTCTCATTGCGAAGGATGTGGCATCCGAAAGACCCCAGTCTGAAGAAGAGGCCATCCTCAAAGCCCAACAATTTGATCTCATTTACGCCCAGTCGGGTTATCTATACACAATCATACCAGACGCCCCACGAGGCGACTCTTCATGCGGTGACGCACCGGGGGCATCACATGCCGCTGATGGCATTATTGGCCAAATCACACCGCAAGCTAAACCTTTCAGCATGGTAAGCACCATACATGCCCCAGACCTTTCTAGGGCTACATCCAATTCTGGAGCGACAACTTCTTACGCTCCTACAAACCAGACCCATCACACTCATGGACCCTCTTGTCCACAACATTTCTATGGGCAAGCGCCATTGGCATATGTACCTCCTACATACTATAATCAAACTGCCACACAGAACCCCATTCAGTTCCCACAACAACAGATGCATTACCCACAGCCAGCTGCACCAGCTAATCTCACACCTCCAACAGCTCAGGGGTACCAACAACCCCAACAGGCAGCTGGACCACCTCCAACTCCACTAGCATATTATCCACCGCAAACTGCTCCCACACCTGCGGCTCCCCAAAATCCCCCTAATGCTCAAGGGCAGGTATATGCACAACAAAATCACCCCCAATACCAAAATAACCAACGCAACCAGGGTGGGCAACAAAACCGTGGAATAGGGCGTAACCGCGGCAATAACCAAGGTCCACAGCCTCCCCATCCTCCACAAAATAATAACGCGGCACCTGCTCATCAGAACCCTGATCGGCCGCCCAAGCAAGCCAAAAACCCTAGTTTGCGAACAAACCATCCTTGTTCTATTTGCGGGGTCTATGGCCACTATACACACGCTTGCCCACATTTGGAGTGAGCTCGACAACTCTGGACTGACGATGCCCATCGTCAAGGACAAGCGGCTCCTCAACCACCACCCAACCCTCCACCACCACAACATCAACCTTTGGTGTTACAAAACCCTTTTCCAACACAAGCAGTGGTGAACACTCAGCCATTAGCTCCCCCACAGGGCAATGTGCCACCACAACAAATCACTTACGCCGCCCCTGATCAACAAATGTTTGATTCAGGTACACACCACTTGTTGATGATGTCAACTGCCGATGTCAACATCCAAACCCGTCGGAACCAGTATGGCTCTACCTCCGAAGCCCCCCCCGCCGATAAAGATACTAACGCTCATCCCACAGATCAGACGTTACGCATACCCCCGCTTCCACTTGATGGCGCCTCTAAAGCACCTCGCTTCCCACTTCGCCGTATCAACAACAACCCCAATGCACGGGCTGCATCAAATTACAACATCGTCGATGACTTAGCTCAGTCTCCCGCAGCCATGTCTGCGTTAGAAGTCTTGAAAAACTGTCCTACGCAGCGCAAGACTTTACTTTCTACCATTGGGGCGATTGACCCAAATGATTCAAAATTGATGACCTTTGATTTGGACCAGTCCGAACCACGTCTGCCTTCCACCATAGCAGTCCAAGTTTCCGTTTCCATTCGGAATCTTGTCATCCATCGATGTATCATCGATGAGGGTGCCTCTACATGTGTCATGTCCAAATTCGTTTGGTAGAAGTTGGGATCCCCTATTCTCCAGCAGTCCACCACTGCATTGCAAGCCTATGACGGCCGTTCGGCACAACCCCAAGGTCTATTAGCTAATGTCCCCGTCCAGTTGGCGGGTAAAACCATCCTCATTGACATTGAGGTCATCAATGCCCAACTAGACTATAACCTTTTACTTGGTCGCAGCTACATGTATGCCATGCGGGCTGTTGCCTCATCCGTATTTCGCACCATGCAGTTCCCCCATGAGGGACGCGTGGTCAAGGTCGACCAGCTCACCTATTACGATCCCAAGGCCCCCGCCACGCCTGAAAATGTTCTCCCCATGGTTGAACAACCTGTTTGTGGTGCAACTACCTCATTCATTTCCTCAGTAGGACCCGGACTTTACTCCGAGGCACCGATGACCTCTACATTCCAGGCCATTCCACCACCGTCACCGAAGACCCACCTTGCGAACCTCTGTACTCTTTCACAGAATACACCAACACCCGATAATCAACCACCTTTGTTACCCAAACCACCATTGGTCCCTAGTCACATTGGGGTTACACCCATCCACACAATCCCCTTTTTATTTCCTCCTTTGGGTGTAGTAAGCGCCCCGGTTATGGCTACCCTCAGCCTCCTTGGGTTAACATTGGGATTACCCGTGTGGTATATTTCGCCTCCCGTTCCCCCGCCGACACCAAATGTCATCCTGCAGCCGGTGTAACCCATCGTCACTTCTACCCAACCACCTCCCGGTATCACTACTCCTTCGTCATCGACGAATCCACCTCCACTCATCAGGCCCACTGGGGGCAGAGGCCCACAACCATACACTGCGGTACCCCCACCCAAGGCAATTAAACCTCCCCCCGTATTCCGTGCTCCTCCAAAATGATCGCTGTGTGATGAGTTAGGCCATCCAACACATCAGTGTCCGCAGTTACCTGCATTGCAGGAACACATGCAAATGTTGGACAACGACCCCAACATCCTGGTGGTCAAACTAGATCCAAACCCCATGCCTCGTGATAAATCACTGCGTACCAACCACCCATGTGCGATATGCGGTATTTACGGCCACTACTCCCATAACTATCCTGACATCCCAGATTACAGAGCAGCCCTCTACGAGATGAACAATTTGGACCTTGAGACGGCACCCCCTACTATCGAGGAGATCTACCCTCCCGCATCATCCTCATCCGGAGAGATTAACACCATTTACACGATTTCCACTGGATACCCCTCTGTCCGGTCGGCCCCTTCAATTGATCCCTTAGACACACATGTTCAACCCTTTCAAATCGATGAGGAAACCACATGTCCACAACATGGGGGCAGGCCCAAAACCTTGCTTACTCATCATCATCGTGATTCTCGTCGGAGATACTGGGGGCATCCACCCCACAAAGGGAATCCCCCATCATCATATCATCACTTCAGTATGCCACCACAGCCCACAGCCTCATGGTATAACACCCTGCTAGCAGTTGCTCAATGCCCTATTGATCTCTCTCTGAGACAACATCTGCACCACATTGACACCTCTAAGTTAGGGGGCATAATAGATTACCTCGACCTCGGGATAGGGGGCATGATCAATCATTTTGAACCTTCCCCATCATCTCTATCTCAACACCTCATTGAGCCCATCGTTCAAACCAACACATATGTGATCCACAATCACAAACCCCATGCACATAGCATGGGGGCAGGTCATTAACCCTGCTCACTTTTTCATATTTGTGATCTCAACCATTTTTGAGGTCACGTGTCACTTGTATATTTGAGTTGATTTTATGCAGATAGTATTTCCCCCCGCGGGTCATCATTTCTCCCCACCACTGCATCATTGGCTTGGTGGGCTCACCTTTATTTGTAGCAATTTTTTAACCTAGTTATTTGCTTTGATCATTCCGGAGTCCTTATGACCTCCGTTTTTTGCACCATTTGCACTGCCAGATTCAGTTTTCCGCGCTCGTGATGATGCTTGAGATCATTTCTCGCTCTCACCCCCAGATTTTTCGGGCATTTTTTCCATGCCCCCTCGTCACCTCGGTTTGTGTGCCACATCCTCCGTTCTCCATGGTGGACCATCTTTATATCGCCGGATTCAGTTTCCCATGCTTGTGATGATGCTTGAGATCATTTCTCGCTCTCACGCCCATACTTTTCGGCCATTTTTTCAAAATGCCCTCTCATTGCCTCGGTTTGCGGGCCACAAAACCGCAGCCCCCTTTTGACAATATTTATGTCATCGGATCCAGTATCCCGCACACATGATGACTCTTGAGACATTTTCTCGCTCCCATCTATCCATTTTTGTTTGGTATAATTTTATCCCTTTTTCGGGCCGAGCAACCCCTTTTACGAAAAAGGCACTTAGGGAGTTTCTGTTAAGCTCTTTTCTGACTCCTAAAACAACGAAAAGATTGCCGAGCAACCTTGCTTCCTTTCATTCTTGTTAAACGTATCTGAAAGGGCGTCTACCTGGTATAAGTTTACCCCTTTTCCGGACCTTGTAGACTAATTACGAAAAAGGAATACTCTAGTCACATCGGCTAGAAGAGTTCTCCATCTACATCATTTTATGCTTTTTCGGGCCTTGGATACTAAACTACGAAAAAGAACACCAATAGAGTCCACTTACCATTTTCAGACTCTCTAAACATGAAAGCAACCATGAGCATGAGCCGTCCTAGGCTCATAAAATCCACAGGACTGTACCATTTCAGAGCACACTTTTATCCCTTCTTGGAGCTCATTACAACTACGAAGAAGGAATCAATGGTGCCTCTTGGCGCCACGACAGATCACATCTACTCATACGACAGCTTCCCCATGATTGGTCACCTTTGTTCAGAGTATTTTGCAGTATGTCACCTTGAAAAACCCTCGACAGCACCTATCAGCTCATCCTCCCCCCCCCAGAGTCAATATATACCATTCAGTCAAAGCAATGATCCCCACACCTACAAGTCAGTTCCCTACGCTGCCAGGTCAACCATGTCATCATGCTCTAAACAAAGGAAGTTTGAGTCTACCCACTTTTTGACCCAGTTATTTCCCATCCCCACATGTATGTCAGTCCTACCATCAGTACTACAACACTTCAATTCTACACCTCGTGCTCCTATCAAGGAAAAACCATTGCCTTGTTAGTTGCTGGTCTCCCTCTGTCGACGACAACCACATTTATTCCAGAGGATAGACCTAGAGGTCCCTGTGTCTTGGACTCATTACCATTTATGATGAGTGCCTACGAATCATTTCGAGAGGAATCCTCAGTGCCTTTCCAAATGATTGTTTCTCACATGATCGACTTCAACACCTTGATCGCATCGTTGAGATTCGCACAGGACATTGATCCTTTCAGTTCTTAGTCGAAGACCCCGGATACCTCCTGACTCCTCCACATTTGAGAATCTTCCTATGGATAAAACCAGTTACACTTTTTCTATAGATATCCGGGTTGTGCATGGTGACAGTATTCAGATGTACCCCAGTTTCATACTCCCTTGAGTATACAGTTACAGTAATTCTCAGAGATGACTCATAGTCTTTGAGTCCCTACAGATGTTGGACACTTTCCGTTTCAGCAGTTCATCAATTATCCCAGTGTATCAATTATTGAGATCAGTTATGATCAAGAGTATATCCCAAAATAATGTCCCCCCTGGACCATTATGATGTACCAGTAGATTCTTTATGTATTAGATCCCCCTTCTTGGGACTAATTGTTATGTATATGTCTTGATACAAGCATGGGAATGCCCGCCTCGTCCATTATCAGAGATTAAACCTCATTCATATTGAGGCCATGTAATATTTTTTGTTTTTGCAGCTTCCAAGGGCCGTGTCTCCAATCTCCAACCGGTCTCTTCTCTCCCTAAACCCCAGAAAAAAGACAAAAGAACTATGATGTCTATCGGCCATACGATGAGCTCCTGCCCTCACACATCAGGGGTAATCTGTTAACACCTAAAAAGTGCTCACTAGCTCATTCCCCTTATTCACATGACCCATTTGTCCACTTTTTCACCATCTAAGCCTCTGAAACCAACAAAAGGTCACCAAAAGACCTTAGTACACCCCTTTTTCCCACTCAAAAAGATTATTTTTCCTAAAAAAGCATAAAAAACCCTCAAAAAGGGTCCAAATTCCCAAAATATTAAAAAAGGGAATAAAAATATTAATTTTATTCAAAAAAGGAAAAAGGAGGGAAAAGTACCTAAACCATGTTGGTCAATACCATTGGTTTCCACAAAACCACAAATGGTATTCCCCACCACCAAAACCTATAAAAAGGTGGTAGGGGCTCCTCATTTCACATCCATCCATTATCTCATCCTCATGCTGCCGAAATCTCCCTTGAGCATTTTGGCCATCATAAGCAACCTTGGAGAAGGAGTCCTCCTGGAGCTTGGAGCTACTTATCTTGGGAGTCGCTCTACATCAACCTTCACCATTGAAGGTACTACTATTGCAAGCATTAGCTTGCCCCATTTTTAAATACAAATTTATTTTTTCACATTTTCTTGTTCTTGTTTTTAAAATATTTCCATTATTTGCTTATATTCTTGCATAGATCCATGATTAGTTTTGTTTAGATTAGTTTCTTGTTTAATTCTATTGAAACTGCTGCTACTAGTTAGCAGGTGCCCATAGCACTAAGCCTGGTTGCAAAACCGGGCCAATAAGAATGACGTGAAAAGGACTCTTAAGCTGGGGTTGGAGGAGCAAGCTAACAACAAGCACAGTGAGAGCAACCTTTGGGAAAAGCGAGTGTTGATGAGCACCGTGAAAGAATTCCTCGCAGAAGAGGAGAGACAGTCAGGATGTTTTGCGATCATTACAAAAGGACCATGTGTCGAGAGAACGACCAGGGAGGAGGATATTTCGGTCGAAATCGAGGAGTTGCTCGAAGAGTTTCGTGACATAATGGCTGATGAGAAACCGATGGGATTGCCGCTGACAAGGAGCATATCCCATCAGATTGACTTGATTCCAGGGTCGAGTTTGCTAAACAAAGCACCGTATAGGATGCGTTCGACGGAGGGATAGGAACTCAACCGACAGTTTCAAGAATTGTTGGACAGAGGGTTAATCAGAGAGAGTCTGAGCCCATGCACAGTACCAACAGTATTGACGCCAAAGAAGGATGGAGAATGGAGAATGTGTATAGACTCTATAGCCATCAACAGGATCACAATCAAGTACCGGTTTCCATTGCCGAGAATGGATGACTTGATGGATTGCCTGAGTGGAGCGACATACTTCACAAAAATAGAACTGAAGAGTGGTTATCACCAGATTTGAGTTAGGGAAGGAGATGAATGGAAGACAACATTCAAAACAAAAGAAGGGTTGTACGAGAGGTTAGTCATGCCATTTGGATTGACCAATGCACCTAGCACATTCATGAGATTGATGAATGAGGTGTTGAAACTATTCTTGGGAAAGTTTGTCGTAGTCTATTTAGATGAAATTCTGATTTTCAGTCGAACCAAGACAGAACACTTGGAGCACATTCGACAAGTATTACAGAGATTGTAGGAGGAGAAGTTGATGGTGAACTTGCAAAAGTGCTTCTTCATGAAGAAGGAGTTGGTGTACTTGGGGTTTGTAATCTCGAGTAAAGGGTTGGTGATGGACCTAGAGAAGGTGAAGGCAATAGTGGATTGGCCATAACCAACAAGTACGACTGGAGTAAGGAGTTTCCATGGACTTGCCAGTTTCTACAGGAAGTCCATTCGGGGATTCAGTTGGATTTGTGCACCATTGATAGAATGCATGAGAAAGGGTGAGTTCAAGTGGGAGGACGCTGCCCAAAGAGCTTTCAACGAGTTGAAGGAAAAGGTCATTGAGAGCCCAGTGTTGGCGCTCCTAGACTTTGACAAAGTTTTCCAGGTCAATTGTGATGCGAGTGGAATGGCAATTGGAGCAGTATTGAGCCAGGAAGGCCGACCAATTGCATTCTTTAGTGAAAAGCTGAATGGAGCAAAGCTGAAGTATTCGGTCTACGACTAGGAATTTTATGCTATCATCCAAGCATTGAAGAAGTGGAGGCATTATCTGTTTCCCAAGGAATTTGTGTTGTACATAGATCACCAAGCACTGAGGTATCTAAACACACAGGCGAAATTAGACCAGTGACACATGAAATGGGTGGAGTTACTTCAGAGGTATACATTCATGTTGCGGCATAGGTCGGGCAAGTCGAACAAAGTTGCCAATGCATTGAGCAGGAGAGTTTCCCTACAGAACGCGACGCCAGTTCAGGCAACGAGGATAGAGTTGATAAAGACAAAGTATGAGACCGACCGGGATTTTGCGAAAGCATGGAAGGCTTGTTGTGAACCTTGCAGTGTCGACAAGACTCCATGCTTGAGTTATTTCATTCAAGAAGACTATCTGTTCAGGGGAATCCAGTTGTGTATTCCCGGAGGATCGATAAGAGAGAACCTAATCCGAGAATTGCATAGTGACGGGTTAGTAGGACATTTTGGCATCGACAAGACTAAAGCACTGGTCGAAGAAAAGTATTTCTTGCCGGGGATGATGACCGATGTCAGAAAGTGGGTTTGACAATGTCGAGTTTTCCAGTTGGAAAAAGGAAGAAGTAAAAACATGGGGTTGTATACACCATTGCCAGTACCGGATACCTCTTGGGAGCATCTTAGCATGGATTTTGTGTTAGGATTGCCGAAGACACAACAAGGAAGCGATTCAATATTTGTTGTAGTCGACATGTTTTCGAAGACGGCACACTTCATTCCTTGTAAAAAGACAAGTGATGCCACAGGGATTGTTGTACTATTCTTCAAGGAGATAGTCAGATTACATGGGTTTCCAAAGAGTATCACGTCAGATCGGGATAACAAGTTTATGGGGCATTTCTGGAGAACCCTATGGAAGAAACTGGACACCAAGTTGTAGTTTAGCTTGGTGCACCATCCACAGATAGACGGACAGACCGAGGTGGTGAACATGAGTTTGGGAAACCTTCTGAGATGTCTAGCAGCCGACAGACCCAAGCAGTGGGAAAATGTGTTGGAGCAGGTGGAGTTTGCATACAATAATTCTTTGAATCGGCCGACAAGGTTGAGTCCATTCCAGATTGTTCAGGGGAGAATCCCACATGGAGTGGTGGATTTGGTAGAGTTGCCGACAGAAATCAGAAAGAGTGCGGATGCAGAATCATTCGTAGAACATATGCATGAAGTTCATGAAAATGTGCAAAAGCACATAGAAAAGAGTAACGCGGCGTACAAGTTGTCGGCCGACAGGAAGAAGAGGCTACAGTCGTTCAGAGAAGGGGACTTAGTCTATGCATATTTGCAGAAGGAGATATTTCCGACAAGTACATACAACAAGCTGAAGCTGAAGAAGATTGGACCATGCAAGATTCTGAAGAAGATTTCAGACAACGCTTATGTGTTGGAATTATCGGATGACTTGAACATTTCAACAACGTTCAATGTCTCAGACCTATACAAATTTGAAGAAGGGTCAAGTAGCGAAAGAGAAGAAGTGATAAGCATCGATTGGATAGACCAGATTCCAGATCGACACAAAGAAGAGATCGCAAAAGTAATCGAAGAATGCGAGGTTGGGTGAACACGTAGCTCGCGGAAGAAGGAATACTTAGTGTGATGGAAATATGATGAGTTGCAGGAGGTGACATGGATTTCTGAAGAGGAGTTCAAGAGATTGATGGAGCAGTCGAATTCTTTTTCACCTGGGAATTTTGATGCAGGACCATTAGGGCCTAGGCAGATCGGTCGAAGTTGATCGACATAAGGGAACCGACCAGCGGGAGTGCCGATGACCACTGGTGTAGGAAGCAGCTTGACTTGTCAAAGTCAACAAGTCGAGCAGGAGCAGTCGGTGTGCGACCGACCGGAGCAGTGCGCAATGGATGTTGTTATGGGTCGAGAGTCAACAGAGTATGGTTGACAGACGACAGGTGGAAGCGAGACGTCGGGTAGTTGACAAGTGGTCGAACTATGACCTGATAGGTTTGGCGAAGCCAAGTGCAGAGGAAGGGGAGGACTGGCGAACCGCTGGAGACAAGAAATTGAGTCGACAGAAAGGTCGAGATGTGACCGACTACTGTAGTAGGGTTGGAAGAGTAGAAAGTCAAGAGGACTGTACCTGGTAGCTGTTCGGGGTTGCTGATGAAGTTATTACAGTTATTGCAAGTAGGTGAAGGACATGACAGATGTTGTCACGGACAGAGGCTGTGCAGCACGGCTGGGAGCTGACAGTTGCTGGTTTGCAGGATTTGGAAGGATCGCCGGACAGGAGGATGTGTGTCTCAGGAACAACAACAACAGGGTAGAAGACGGAGGAGAGGAATCAGTTCAGGGATTGATCTTTTTGGTCAGTAGCCTCAGAGAGCAGAGGAGGAAGTTGTGAAGAGTCACACAGGCTGATAACAGAGAGAGTTGAGATCGAGCCATAGCTCAGAGTTCCACAGTGAACCAGGAGAGGGTGAGGTTGACACACTGAGAGAGAACACCATAGTTACTTCTGAATTGTAGCGGCTGAGGCCGACTGTAGTTAGTTATTTACTTTCAATTATTCCACATTGTAATCAATTTCAGAGAAGTAATATAATCCACTTCTGGCACCCCCGTTTTACACCTTGTTCGTGTAAGCATTGTGGTATGTGTCGTGTGTATAGTTAAGCAAGAATCTTATTCCAGTAAGGAAACTTGCATCAATAATTATATACAATAGTGCTTTGCTTCAAAGATCCATTTTCTTTTCAATAATTCAATAATTCTCTTGAAGTGTGCTCCCCCTCATGATCAAATCTAAGCATTATGATAGGTTTATCTATCTATTTTTCAACTATATCTCTAAACACTTTGAAGTACCTAAAACATCACCTTTTGATTTTAAGAAATATATCCATGTGATTTTGTTTCTATTGAAAAATAGAAGCTCCTCCAAGTGACTTAGTATGCATTGGTCCATACACATAACTATACAATATTTTAAGAATACTGCATTTCTCCTTTCATTTATTTTTGGAAACTCATGCTTATGTTTTTTTTCCTAGTGCACAACCCTCACATGCAATATATTCATTCATAAAATAAGGAAGACTTTTGAACCATGTCCTTTCTTTGAAATCAAATAAGATCTCTAAGATTGAAGTGACTATTAGGATTTTTAGACACTTATGAGTTAGTTATGATCAACTTAGTATAATGTGTCTTTCGGCAATTTGTGTTTCTTAAATATGCTTTTGTATTTATGTCATCCTATGGTCACAATATGTTCTAGACATAAAGCGATTTGATCGTTCATCTTCTCCTCAGTCTAAACAACTATAATGATATGTGGATTAACACCCAATTGGTCCACAGTTTCTATTTAAAGAGCATGGAGGGACATTTTCTAATGATATCTTGTGGAAAACTCAAATTCTAATATTATTCCTTTTCATTAATATGTTTCCTCAAATGGTCATTTGGATGGGGCCGTGGATTGTTTCCCACCATGAAGGTTTTAACCATGTAATGCATTGGTGTGTCGATCTATGATTTGTTTGTGTAAATGGTTTCTTAAGGTGTTCAACCTATGTGGAAATACCATGTTTTAGTCGAACATGGTGTTATGGAATAAATATATTGATTGTTTTTTATTAATGACAATTATCTTATTTATGAAGTGGGCAAAGTGTCCTTTGGCCTTTCATTTTCCAATATACGTGAATCCTCTCATTTATAACTGACAACTAAATATATACAATATTCACAAAATTCTAAACCTATAGATTAGGTTTTCAACATCCCCCCCCCACGCCCTTAATATGAAGGGATGTTTGTGAGTTCAAGTATCCTTCTAAAATTTTCAAGCTTTTCTCTTCCAAGTGCTTTGGTGAAGATGTCTGCAGCTTTCCCATTTGTGGAACAATGTCTCAAATGAATTGTCTTGGTCTGTGCATGATATATAATTAGTTGGTACTTCGTGTTGATGTGCTTAATTTGATCATGGAATCTGAGATTCTTGGCCATAATGATTGTAGAAACGCTGTCAATTAGTAGAGGAGTAGAAGTCACATGTTTCTTCTTCCACTACAAGGAAAATGCCTTCTAGAGAAGGTTTTTGTGGAGGCTCCTCTAAAAAGAGACCAAATATCCATTTATAGAGGACATCAGTAGCAGAGGCAAGTGAGTGGAGGTTTTAGAGTAGGATTTTATACAATACTTTTATACATACCAATTGCATCGGTGCACACTTTATATAGATGCACCGATGCACACAAAAACACAATGCACCGACATAAAAAATCCTTGTTCAATGCGGAAGAGTATTTTTTTTTAAATTTCCACTAGTAACACTAACCAGTGTGTTTCAAATAACTTCACACACTAGTGCATCAACATACATAATGAACCACTTCCAGCCACAATGGCTAGAAAACATGTTTTTTTTTTCAAAAAACAAATATTATGGTGCATTCTAGATACAATAAAACACCAATGTGCTAATTAAATCCATGTATCGAATTCACCATTCCTCATTAATTGGCCCTTGAAAAAATATTTTTTTAAAATTATTTTCACTTGCATTCCCTTATGGTGCGTCATCCATATATGAAATCATTGTTAGGGTTAACCTTGACTCGGGAATGAGTCAAAGTTGGTTAGGTCCAGCACATGTTTTTGGGCACATGGTTTGTTGTAGCCCATGGTATTGGCCCAAGGTATTGCATGCAAAGAAGACTTTATAAGGCTTGGAGAGGCTCCATTGTAAAGTGGCCTGGAGGTGAGCGGTGGCTAGCTCACTTGGCCCGGATGGCCTGTTTTGTCCATGTAATGAAGATCTTCATTGGGTGTTGGTTTTCCCCGCATGGGGTTTCCAGGGTAAATTATGTGTCTATTATATGCTTATTATTTTGTTTATTTCTCTCGCAAGTTATTATGTGTATGCTCGTATAAACCTAACAATTGGTATCAAAGCCTGGTTGTGCTCGTTGAGGTTGTTGTATCTTGTTCCAGGGTAGAGCTTGTTGTCTAGAATGGGCAATATGAAGGAGAATTGATTCAGGTGTGCCCTAATCCATGTGAAGTTGGGTAGAAGAGATCGCTACCTCTATAGCCATCAAGAAAGAACCCGCGTGAAGAGATCCGGCGTGAAATGGACGAGAAGAGCACATGTTGATGGCAAGTGTGGGCGTGGGATATCTGGTTTTGAAGATGTTGAAAATGAGTGTTAGCAAGGTGCGGATCTGGTTGTCAAGGGGCCGCAGATTTGGTTGTTAAAGCGCTACAAATTTTCTATAATACGCCATGCAAGTGAGCCATCCATTGAGAGAGGAAGCACATGGACAATCCCGTGTTGTTGATGGATATATGCGATTCTTGGATGCATAAACAAATGTTGTTGGAATGAATCGTTAGGATCTGTGTGAGATCAACAAAGTGAAGAGCCGAGGTGGTCCAGATCACGGAGATTGTGAAACGTGGTTGTTTGCATGAAGCTGCCAGAGACCTAAAACACCATCAATAAGTGATCATTGTTGATAGAGTGAGATCATGATGGTGCAACAGAGTGGTCTCAGCTGTCAAGGCAATGAAGGAGGAGCTGGCGCTTCTGCAGATGTGCGAACGTGTGCCAGTTATAGATGAAGCTATGGATCTGGGTGCATAAGGGAGCAATAATGCAGTCATGAAGGTGTGGTCGTAGCATGTAAGGAGGAGGCCGCAAGGGTTTTTTCTGGACACGTAAAAGAAGTAACCCTAGTTGAGTTTGTGAGGAGAAGCCAACTCATGATGGTGGAGAGTCGTTGTGAAGGAGAAAGCTGCCACTACTGCACAAGATGAAGATGAAGATGAAGGAGCCATTGATTTTCCTGTGGAAAGATACATCCATCAAGAAAATTGCCCCTTTGAAGCCGGAAATCCATTGGAGCCGTTGCAAAAGATGTAGAGTAGTGCCATCAATTTAACAAAGAGAGCCGCCACCAATGAAGTCGACTTGAGGAGAGTTGCATGTGCGTGAAGAGAGGATGTCGTGGATGCTATGTGAAAGCCACCATTATTGTTTTGAAGAGCTAAATGTGCACTACATATTAATAAAAAAAAGGGGGGATTCACGTGAATGTTTGACATTTGCATTGAAGAGAGTGCAAAGTTGTTTATTCACATTACTAAACAAAAGAAAAAGTTATGTATAAGGTTCTCATGGTGAGACATATTTTTTTATTAATGGTCATATGCGGCATATGGAAATGAATGAAGGTGCTTAGAATGGCGGTATTTTTTGTGGTCAAGGAGAATTTTGAATTGAGTTGTATGCATTAAGGTCAAAGCAAGAAACATATTGAGCTTAGTCAACTCAATGTGTGCCCAAAGTATACAACAATGTGCAACGAAGATAAGCATGGCAAGAATGCAAGGCAGGACAAGCACGAAAGCGAGCATGAAAAAGAGAGAGGATGAAGTAATGGATGGTGATGGTGTAGTCACCATGAAGACACATGAAAAAAAAAGGAAACAAAATAATGGAGCGGTTTGCATGTAAAAGGGCATATGGCTATAAGACCTGGTAAGGCATGCATACCCCTGTTAACTCACCGGTAAAGTCGGGAGAAAGAACTACGTGACAGGGGGGGTGTATGTGAGATTCCTCGGTTAAAACTTTGAGGGGGGTTGGTGATTACTCCAAGTCAAGTTTAAAGGGGGGATTGTTAGGGTTAGCCTTGACTTGGGAATGAGTCAAAGTTGGTTAGGTCCAGCACATGTTTTTGGGCACATGGTTTGTTGTATCTCATGGTATTGGCCCAAGGTATTGCATGCAAAGAAGCCTTTATAAGGCTTGGAGAGGCTCCATTGTAAAGTGGCCTGGAGGTGAGTAGTGGCTAGCGCACTTGTCCCGGATGGCCGGTTTTGGCCATGTAATGAAGATCTTCATTGGGTGTTGGTTTTCCCCACATGGGGTTTCTAGGGTAAATTATGTGTTTATTATATGCTTATTATTTTGTTTATTTCTCTCGCAAGTTATTATGTGTATGCTCGTATAAACCCTAACAACCACCGAAGCATATCCATATCTGGAGCAGAAGAATAGTGTTATATTCATGTCTGGTGTGCTCAGATTTATGGAATTCTCTAGGGTGTACCATTGTAGGGCGCACTAGAGTAGGGTAATATTTAAAAATGGTTGGACAAGAAACTATATTTTATATTTTTATATTCATTAACGATGTATTTCTATCCGTTCAATGCACTTGTATGTCATGTAATTGGGAGCACCAGATGGTAGGTTAAAATTAAAAAAAAACAAATTGATTGAAAAACTATTTTTTTTTTTATATTTTAATAGTCACTAACGCTACATTTATATCTTTTCAACGCACTGGTGCGTCCTATAATTGGGTGCACTAGAGTAGGGTAAAATTAAACAAAATTCCGAATAGTTTAAAATGTCGAACATAAAACTATTTTTTATATTTGTATATTAATTAACAATACATTTGTTTCTTTTAAATGCACCAGTGCGTGTAATTGAGTGCAACGGATTAGGGTAAAATTAAAAAAGGAATACTATTTTTTATATTTTTATATTCATTAACAATATGTTTTAATCTTTTAAAGGCACTGCTGCATATGGTACTCAGGCACATTGGAATAGGGTAAATTTAAAAAAAAATAGTGGACAAAAAATTCATTTTACCCAACCTTCAACGTTGTGTGACCACCTAAGCGTCAATGCTATAGTTGAATCCTTGAAGTGACCTTCCATTTGCGCTCCCCTATGGTTGGATTTCCCCTCTTTGTTGCTTCCTATGTGGCTTTGGAATTTTGCCAAATTGTGGGCAAATTTCATTTTTTTATGTACATGGAAACCATGCCTCCCTGATGTGAAAGTGTCCAGGTAATGTCTTTGTTACCTTCTTCTTAACACCCAAAAATTGTTCACCTAGCTCATTCCCTTATTCACATAACCCATCATCCATTTTCCCTACATATTTGGTGATCCAGGTGGATATCGGTGGCGGCCCACCTCTTCCAACTGGCTCAAAACAGTCTTCTGGCAATTTTGGTAAATTACTATTTTTAGCAGTTTTTCGGGTCCTGAACTTCCGGAGCCATTTTGAGGCCCTAAACGACATTTTTTGGCGATTTGGGGGACCAAATGGTTGCCTCCGGCATGCATTTGGGCCCAGTCGGAAGTTGTAAATCTCGGATAGACCTTCCCAACGGGCTACCGAGCGCCCCAAACGGAGATCGTATGCAAAAGTTATGACCCCGGGAAGTTGACTGTTCAACTAACCACCTTGGGGCCGCAAACTTTATGACGGTTCATCTTCTAGGGCTAGGTTTTTGGATGTTTGGGATTCTTTCCCTCATGCTTATGATAAATAGGCCCTTTCGACCTCTCTTTGTAATCATCTTGGCATGAATGAGCATAGCGGCCACATCTCTTCTCAGAGATAGCTACCACCATTCTAGCTATTGTATTTTACAGTCTGTTCTATTTCCGCTATTTAATAGAATATGTGTTTACTGTATCACTGTGTTATTTGCAATATATCGCTGTATATGATTCTGTATATGCTATCTTTTGTTTCGTTCCCACATAAATCCGGATCAGTTGGCCTCCTAAAACCGAAAAGTCCCTAAGTTGGTAACCAAATGGGAAAAAAATCATTATTTCCCTCAACAATTAATTAAAATCCCCCCAAAAGGGCCAAAATCCTTCAAAAAAGGGCCAAAATCCTCCAAAATGGTTCAAAATTCCCAAAAAGAAAAGAAAAGAAAAAGAAAAATGGGAAATAGTCAAAATAAAAGAAAAAGGAGGGAAACCATCAAATACCACTAGCCAATACTAGTGGCTTCCCAATACCACTGACCAATGCTAGTGGCTTCCAATGCCACTGGATAATATTAGTGGCTTCCCAATACCACTAACCAATAGTAGTGGCTTCCACATACCATTGGTCAATACTAGTGGCTGCCCAATACCACGGGACAATACACCACCACCCAAAATTACTATAAAAAGGTGGTGGAGCCCCCCCATTTCACAAGATACAACATTCACTCTTCCCCACCGTTATGCATCCGAAATTCCCACTGAAACCATAGCCTCCATTTGAGCTTGAGTTTCCCCATTCCGGTTGAGTTTTGGCCACCATTCAAGCATTCAGAGAAGAGCAAGGAACATTGGAGACCCGAAGCACCACCCTTCGTACGGATGTGAGGGCCCCAATATACTCATCACTTTGAGGTAACTAAATATTGTAAACCATTGTTTATAATATAATAAATATTATTTGATTATCATGGCATATCTCTGGGTATTTAGTATTTTAGTCTAGATTTTTATTTTACTGTCATAATTTCCAACATTTTTACTTTCTTACTTTGCACTCACACACTACCCATTCACGAACTGTTACTAAGGGTTCCATAATCCTTAGTAAGTGCTCTTTTGCACTAGCTTGTGTAAAAACACTAGCTACATTTTTGGCGACTCCATCGGGTTGATTCCCATCGATTTGTGGTTTGGTATGATTAGTACTTATTTTTAGTTCTTGCACCATATTTTATTTCAGCTTTAGTTATCAACGTATCTTGGGTTGTTTACACCACTTGTGCAACCACTCACTCCCTAAATTTCAAGTGAGACTAATATTGGTTTAATTGAACACACATTAACCCCACTCAGGGACCCCAAAACAAATTTGTAGCTAGGTAGGACATTGGGGTTAGGAATCCAAATAACACCCCCTCGAGACATAGTTGTTGTCCTTTAGGGAGCCAAAAATCCCCTATTATTTATTGGTACGGTTGACACCAATTTGTCGGATGACCTCTCCATTAGGAGGGAAAGTGGAAATATTGGTTTTGTTAGTCTGAGTGGAAATATTTCTCGTTGTGCATGTTGGCTACCATATTGGGTGCGTAAAGACCAAAGAACTGAAGCCGCAAGACACCTTTATGGACGTCCCATGAATGAGGTAGCTTAGTTTCCATTCTTCGAGGACTCTTTTACCCGGGATCCCTCTTGGTAGAGGGATATCCCTTAGCCATTTGGTTATCCATTTCGTATTGCCTGACTGGATTTCATCATCCTACAGGGGATACGATTTGCGTGAGATTCCATATCTTTTAGATAGGTGTTTGCATGCTCCTATACCCCATAGGTTAGTGAGTCTTTTTCTTTCTAGGAGTGTTTCTTGTTGGTATTCTGACCATTTTATTGCCGCACCACCTATTGTAGCATGTTGTTGCAGTAGGTGTTTTTGAGCTTGTTGTTGGCTCGAGTGTCATTTTTTGAGAGCTCTCCTTTTTCACGCACGTTTGCATTGGGATTTTTGAGCACGTTTTTTATCACATCCATTTAGCACTTTTACACTTGTCATCATTAATCAACTGAGATACTCCTGTAGACTGCGGGGGCAGTCCCCACAACACGGTTCATTAGACCCCACTCGTAACGCTCCATTGAGATGCATAGTTTCGTCACCAGATATTCATCTCGACATGCCTTATTTCACATCTGATTCTGAAATAGAGTCACACGTACCTACAACATCATCTATCCGCATGGATGACATGAACCCCAATGCATTCTATGGAGGAATCATTGGCGGTGGACAAGGTAGCGGACCTGCCACCACTACAACATCTATCCCAAACATGGGATCCACGTGACACTCTATTCATGCTTCCACAAGACTTACCCCTGGCACCACTGTCCACCCATCCACTGCATCCATATCCACATGTAGCGGTCCCATCCCGGCAACCACATCCCCCCTAGTTACTGGTACTACCCTTGGGGGCACCACCACTTCCTTTCAGATCCCCCCCCCATATATGTAGTTCCTCTATTACCATTATGACTAAATCCCATGTACCCCCATTCGACGGAGGTATTCCCATGATATCTTCCATGGCTAGCACGCAGGTCGACCCATCCATGTCACATCCTCCTGCAAGTTTTCCATTCATGGCTAGTCTCAACCTCCATGACCTGGATAGATTGACCAATGACCCAATCTGACATGATCCCATGTGGCCTCCTATTCCCACCAAGATCCCTTCAGACATACCCAAATTCGAGGGGAAGGGTGGAGAAGACCCCCATAACCATATCATGTCCTTCCACTTGAGGTGTTCCTCTAACTCCATAGTGATTGACTCTATTTGATTGCTCCTATTACAATGAACCTTCACTGGCGTTGCAACCAAGTGGTACATTGACCAACCCCATGGGACTCATTCCACCTTTACGTCCCTTGATTCGACTTTCCTGCAGTTCTTCCAGATAACGGTTCATTACGATGCTGGTGTTTAGATCCTCTTGTCTTGCATATAGAATATGACTACCCATATCACAGACCATATCCATGAATGGCGTAAATGCCGCAGTCTGTGTAAGATTAAATTAGACGACCGTATCTTTTTAGATTGGTTCTTGAAATCTCTCATACCAGCCATCTCCAAGGATGTGGCATCTGAATGACCCCAAACCGAAGAAGAGGCTATCCTTAAAGCCCACCAGTTCACCTTATCTATGCCCAATAAGGATACCTATACACCATATTACTCGACGCCCTACGTGACGATATTTCTCGAAAGGACGCTCCAGGGGAATCCCATGCTACAGATGGCATCATCGACCGCATTGCGTCCACTAACTGTCCCCCATGAATATGCCTCCAGTACTTGCGCAACCTGCTATGAGCCGCGGTCTCGAATTTTCATGTACAATAGCTCATTCTAGAGAAACACCTTCGTGTGTGCCATCAACCCACAATGCTCAAACACATGGGCCCACATACATGACACCTAGCTACGGTCATAACCAACAAGCATACCCCCCTCCTGTAGTCCCACCGGATTACTACCATCTGCTTCCCGCTCTCGCTCCCCCCAACCTATATCTCCCCCTACCTATTAACCATCGCAAGCAACCCCTTCACCCACCCAACCTCAGGCTCCCCCTGCACCTCGACGACAGGTTTATGCTAAAAAAAACCAGGCTAAAAAAAAACCTGCCCCACAGAACCAACAAGGAAAACCTAATAGGATACAAGGCAGGAACCGTGGTAACAACCAACGACAGCGAAGGGGTGTGCAACATCCTAATCATCTAGATAATAATGGCGTTTCTCCTTCCAATAAGAACCCTCAGTTACGAACAAACCACCCATGTTCTTTTTGTGGCATTTATGGCCACTACCCTCACCATTGTCCCCATTTAGCTGCAACTCGATAGCTTTGGGATGAGGATAACCTATGCAACACTACCACAGCCCCTAAGGCACAACCTCAACCACCCCAAATGATACAACCTCCTATGGTGTTGCAAAACCCCTTACCCACTCAAGGGGTCGTCATGGCACAACCTATGACATTGCAAAACCCCTTACCCATGCAAGGGGTCGTTGTGGCGCAACCTATGACATTGAAAAACCCCATACCCATGCAAGGGGTCCCCACCACACAACCACCCGCCACCTACGGTGCATCCTCAAGTCAGGTCTCTGAATTAAGGGTTCACCACCTCCTAACGATGTCTTCTTCTAATGTCAACCTCTAGACTCACCGTAACCAGTATGGTTCGACTACTGAAACCATACAAATATATAAAACCACTAGGTCAACCATCGTTGATCAGTCATTACGTCTATCCCCTCCACCGCCGTAGGGGGGGCCCAAAGCTCTCGGATTCCCTTTGTGCCGCATCAATAACAACCCCAATGCCAGTGCTTCACCCAACTAAAATATCATGGATGACCTAGCCCAATCCCCCGTTGCTATGTCAGCCTTAGAAGTTTTAAAGAATTGTCCAGCACAACACAAAGCAATGTTGTCTGCCATAGGTGCGATTGACTCTTCTGACTCATGACTAATGGAATTCGACTTAGGCCAATCTAAACCCCGCATGCCTTCGACTCTTGCATTTTGAATATTAGTTTCGATTAGGAACCTCGTCATCCATCGCTGCATCATTGATGAGGGTGTTTCTACATGCGTCATGTCCACATTCGTGTGGCAGAAGCTCGGATCCCCTCCTCTACTGTCATCCAAGAAAACCCTACGAGATTATGATGGTTGCGTAGCTCAACCGCAAGGTCTCCTCACAAACGTCCCCATCCATCTAGCCGAAAAAACTATCCTGATCGACATCGAAGTTGTTAATGCACAACTTGACTGCAATATCCTTTTGGGACATACCTACATGTACGCGATGAAGGCCATCACCTCATCCGTGTTCTGCCTTATGATGTTCCCCCATGAGGGATGGTTCATCAAAATTGACCAACTCACTTACTACAAACCGAACGCCCATGCTACGCTATAAAATTTCCTCCCCATGGTAAAAAAACCTATACTTGGTGCGCCTACTCCTTTGATTTCAACTATAGGGCCGGGTCTTTATTCTGAGGCCCCGATGACTTCCACCTTTGTCACCTTACCCCCACCCCCACTAGACGTCAAGATATTAGATTTGTGCACTATTTCATTAGGACAACCAACTCCTTCAACATAGCTTGTATCTCAACCTCTACCTTCACCACAACCCCAATGACCACCTCAACCTCAACTGTCGTCAATACCTAGTCATGTGGGAGCCACCTCAATCCACACAATCCCTTTCTTGTTTCCCCCATCAAGAGTCATAAGCGTGTCTCTCATGGAAACATTGAACCTTATGGGATTGACATTAGGTCTCCACATCTGGTACCTACCTACACCAATCCCTCAAGTCATTCTCCAACCGGTCCAACCAATCAAGACCGCCAATCACCCACCCCCTGGTGTGTTGGAAACAACTTCCCACAATCCTACTCCCTAGTATTCCAAAAGAGCTGGGGGTAAAGCCATGAAAATTGACACCTCGATGACTTTGAAAAAATTCGTGAACCCCCCTCCTCAAGCACGCACACCTATGAAATGTGCTTTATGCGATACCTTAGGTCACGCTACCCATAACTGTTCGCACTTTCCCAACCTTCGTTCCCATATGGAGTCATTGGATGACAACAAAAACATTCTAGTTGTTCAATTGTCAACCCCCCCCAGATGCACGCAACAAATCACTACTCACCAATCAAACCTACACAGTTTGTGGCATCTATGGCCATTATTCCCACCAATTTTTGACTTACCAAAGTACCAGTTGGTGCTCCATGAGTTGCGACAACCATACTTAGAGTCCTCGATTACGGTTATTGAGGAGATCCACCTCCTGAAATGCTCGTCGACTGAGGTAAACCCCATTTATATTGTTTAAACCATTGAGACCACACTCATGTCGTCACCTTCAACTGATCCCTCCGACCTCTCTATTCAAATCGACGAGGAAATCACATGTCCACAGCATGGGGGTAGGTCCAAAATCTTGCCTACTCATCATCATCATCATTATCATAGGAGATACTAGGTAAATCCACCTCGCAAGGGGAATCCCCCATCATCATATCATCACTTTAGTGTACCACCATGGCTAATAACCTCATGGCACACCCCCCTTATAGCAGTTGGTCAATGCCCTGTTGATCCCTCTCTGGGACAACATATGCATCAAATTGACACCTCTAGTCTAGGGGGCATAATAGATTAACTCGAACTTTTGATATGAGGCATAATCAATCACTTTGACCCTGCCCCATCACATCTATCTTAGTATTGCAATGATCCCATCACTCACACCAACACATATGTGATCCACAATCACAAACCCCATGCCCATAACATGGAGGACATGTAATTAACCCTACTCACCTTTTGCACATGCGTGATCTCGACCATTTTTGAGGTCACACATCACTTGTATATTTGGTTTGATTTCCATATGCACATTTTATGCTTTGGTATCGTTTCCATGTTTACAGGTCCAAGTCGCGTTGAACTCCACTTGTTTCAGTCGACAACTCATCTCCATAGGTATGACCTCTTGCATGGCATATAGGACATCCTTTCCCTTTGAAAAGTTGATGCATTACCTAGACCTTCTCCCTTGCGCTTGTAGGACTCCCCCACCCTACCCGAGTAGGTGGCCCCACCCAACCACCCTTGCATTTTCCCCTGCTCAACAGTAGATCCTTCCCTCCACATGGGTGACCGTTTTTAGTATCCCCTTGCATTTGGCACCCATTCCGTTCAATCCTCTCTTAGGATTGGGAGCCCCTGTATTTTGACATATTGAGTTGAAGCCGCATATAGTTCCTCATGTCGTTTCTCATTGGCGTTTCCCTAAGCTCCCATCATGGAGTTTTTGTTAAGCCCTTTTCTGACTCCTTAAATAATGGAAAGATCGTCGAGCAATCTTGCTTCCTTTCATGCTCGTTAAAGTATCTAAAAGAGCATATATTCGATATACGTTTAACCCTTTTCCAGACTGGATGGACTAATTACAAAAAATGAATACTTTAGTGTCTCCGGCTAGAAGAGTTCTCCATTGCATACTTTTATATTTTTTTGGGCTTTGGGGACTAACACATGAAAAATACCACCCTCAAAGTCTTCTTATTTCTTTTAGGATCTATAAAATTGAAAATGACCACGATCAGTCACTGTCATGGGCTCGTACAAAATCCACCCGATGGTACCATATCGAGCACACTTCCACCCCTTCTTCGAGCTCTTGAAACATGAAGAAGGCCCAAACGCTGCCTTTCGGTGCCCCTACAGATCATGTTCATCCCTATGTTATGGAAAAATTTGTAAGTACAATCACCTTTTTTCAATTTATTCTGCGATGAGTCACCCTTGGAGTCTTCTGATATCACTAAATCATCCCCCCCCCAGCTGAGTCCCCCCTATTGCAGTCACAACTCTTGATCCTTTAAGTTATGGTCCTCTCCCCCCGATATTGGTTTCATATGTTTCCATGTCAGCCTCGCCTTCATACTCTGAACAAATGAAGTTTGAGTACCATCACTTTGCGGCCCTCATATTTGCTCCATAGTGTCCCAGTCTCAGGTCCAGTACTATTACATCTTGGTCGTATACCTCGCGCTCCTATCAAGGAATCCTCATTGCCTTATTAGTTGAAAGTATCCCTCTATGGACTCCAGCACATCTATTCTAGAGGATAGGCCCAAAGGCCCCTGTATCTTGGTCTCACCCCCATCAGTGGTGAGTTCCTATGGATTATCTAAGACGAGTCCTTAGTGCCTCTTTGGGTGATTGTTTCTCATGTGCTCGAATCCAACTCCCTCATCGCACCGTTGATATTTGTACAGGGAATTGGTCCCTTCAGTTATTGGTCCAAGACCCCGGATGTCCCCTAACTCTAGCACATTGGTGAGTCAATTTGGACCCCCCAGTTGTATGTTCCCGCGGATATCCGGGCTACGTTGGAGACAATGTTTGGAAGCCCTCCATTTATATGCTTCCTAGAGTATCCAATTCAGATGCAGTCCATGTACCTTTGAGATTTTGACTATCAGTTGTTGAGTCCATATAGTTGTTGGACCCCTTCATATCCTTCAATGCATCAGTTGTTATGATACCGCATTCAGGATGGATTCCATTGTTCCCAGTTCCAGATCTTTAGATAAGTCATGGTTGGACCATGATCATGTTTCAGATTTGTGTCCTCTCTAGACCATTATGATGTACACAACAGGTCTCTATGTATTGTTTAGGTCCCCTTTTGGGCCTCACCATTATTTGTATATCTTGATATCTTGACATGAGCATGGGTATGCCCGCCTCGTCCATATATTTGAGATTATATGTTCCTCATCCATTATTGAGGTGATGTATTTCCATTTATAGCCCTTGCAGTTTGTATGAAGCACTTGTTCTGGTCTCTGACCAGTTTATTCTCTCTGCCACCACAATGCTCACACCCTTGGAAAAAGTTAGCACCTATGATGTCTATCGTCCATACGATGAGCTCCCGTCATCACACATCAGGGGGCAATCTATTAACACCCAAAAATTGTTCACCTAGCTCATTCCCTTAGTCACATAACCCATCATCCATTTTTCCTACATATTTGGTGTCCAAAAACCCCAAAGTCCCTAAGTTGGTAACCAAATGGGCAAAAAATCATTATTTCCCTCAACAATTAATTAAAATCCCCCCAAAAGGGCCAAAATCCTTCCAAAAGGGCCAAAATCCTCCAAAAAGGGTCAAAATCCCCAAAAAGAAAAAGAAAAGAAAAAGAAAAAGGGGAAATAGTCAAAATAAAAGAAAAATGAGGAAAACCATCAAATACCACTAGCCAATAATAGTGGCTTCCCAATACCACTGGCCAATACTTGTGGCTTCCCAATACCATTGGCCAATACTAGTGGCCACCCAATACCACTGGCCAATACTAGTGGCTTCCCAATACCATTGGCCAATAATGGTGGCCACCCAATACCACGGGACAATACACCACCACCCAAAATTACTATAAAAAGGTGATGGAGGTCCCCCATTTCACAAGATACAACATTCACTCTTCCCTATCATTATGCGTCTGAAATTCCCACTAAAAACATAGCCTCCCTTTGAGCTTGAGTTTCCCCATTCCGGTTGAGTTTTGACCACCATTCAAGCATTGGGAGAAGAGCAAGGAACATTGGAGACCCGGAGCACCACCCTTCGTACGACTATGAGGGCCCCGATCTACTCATCACTTTGAGGTAACTAAATATTGTAAACCATTTTTTAGAAAAAAAAATATTATTTGATTCTCATGGCATATCTCTTGGTATTTAGCATTTGTAGGGCATAGGTCACAAGAAGGGAGACTGAGCCTTATTATCATATAAAAAACCATTCTATCGGTGCATTCCATATTAATCGATGCACCGCTATGACTATAATTTTTTTAAAATATTTTTACCGTATAGTCCAATGCATGTTAATAACAAGTCTGCACGATATACAATTCATAATTGTTATCAACATGCAAAGGTCGTAATCTATAATTAGCGCACCATTAAGCTCATGTGTTTATTGTTAACATATGTACTAGAATTCCTTTTGAAAAAAAAATCACCACATATTCTGTAATATTTTCACACAAATCTATGTCGATACTGGTGCGTTGTATAAAAACGTGTGCACTAAGGATGGTGTTGACATGTATTTGTTAAGAACCGGTCCTCCCTAATATGAGACACATTGGTTTAATATATTACATACTAAACTTGGGTCGTCTGTGCATTGGAGTATCACATATGCACCGTACGTGGTGCTTATAAATCATATAATGCATCGGTGATATGTATTTAACAATGTACACACTGCTTTTGTTTATTGTTAAAATAAATTGTCCATTAGAAAATGCATTATGATCACCTAAGCGCACCATTTACGGTGCTTATATGGTATATATAATACACTGGGGTGTTAGGATATTTAATATTCCATCCTTTTCCTACCTAGCATTATTTTATTTTCCTAGTAGTTGATGATGTCATTTTCCCCCTAGTGGTGTGCAAATGTCATCTAGAATCCATCTACCACCTTCTAAGCCCTGCATGCATCATTTAGGACCACTTTAGTTAGTTCCCTATTTTATAGGAACCTACTCAGTGTTCCAGTGCAGTCCACCTGAGATAGATTACTCTTGTGGGAGGTTAGAGCTCCGGATGCCATTGATTGTGGCCTCATGCTCCCTTTTCTGATTGATTTGCATGACCAAATCATAAATGCTCCCTCCTTAGTCAGTTAATTGATTGTGTCTTCAGTTAACCAAGTTTAGGATCAGTTCAATTGTGTTTGTGTCTTTCGAAGCACTCCAGTGGTGATAATTCCTATGCTAGACCAACTGAGGTTCGAATTCTCCCGTGTGATTCAAATTCTCTCCATTGTATCATCATTGTTGACTATACTGATTATTGGATCATGTGACATTATTCTTCTCCTATCCGAGTTCTCATGCACGATTAATTGTTTGCTCATTTTTACTGCATTTTTCACTCTAATTCATCTATTCTTCTCATTCTTTCTCTATGAGGTATACTCATCTCTTAGATTTGCTGTGATTTATAATTTCACATTGTATCAAATCCATTTGAGCATAGTCTGAGCAATTGCTTTCGGTAGTGCACCCAAAGCCTTTGGATTTCCACAGCAAATCCTGGTGCCATTGCATTGAATTCAATGGAGAAATCCAATGAGGTCTATATAGGTGTGAAGGATCCAAAAAAATGTGCCTACTGTCCTAAAGTAGTGCCCAGTAGTAGTCTATCTCCAAAAATTGAGAGTTTTTTGCAGGTTATTCAAATATTTTTTTGAGTTCTGTTGTTGCAACAGTAGCAACAGTTTCGCCTTGTATTCGCTCCAGCAGTTCTCATGGACAATTCAAACTCTACTCTCTCTCCTAGGATCCTAACACCCTTCAATTACCTTAATTGGAGGGTTGATATGAAGATGGTATTGCACAACAAGTCACTGTACATGGTGACAATGGAGAAGGAGGTCGAACCACAAGCAGCTGTGGAGAAGGCCAAGTATCTGAATAGATTGGATGAAGCATTCAGTTTCATATGTATTCATATTTCCTGTTGATGTATTTGTAACTTTGGAAGATATTCACTTGTGTATTGTATTTGTACTTTATTGGATCCCCAACAGAGATGTATTATTCCTCCGATTGGAAGTGTCGTCAGTTGTACTTGCAATTGTCACAAGTTATATTGTAAGTTTCGTAACTTATACTTGATGGGTTATTAGACCACCTTGATGGGGTTGGCCCTATATGAGTCATGTGGGTCAAAGGGTTATTAGACCACCCTAGTAGGGGTTTTCCTAGTCAGCATTATGTTTAGTGGTTAAGTTGAGTCCGACCTAGTTGAGTAAAGGTCAAGTGAAAGTTAGTGTATAAATAGAGAGTGTGTCTCTCTCATTTTCCACATCTCTCTCATTCACTCACTTCACATTAGAGAGAGAAGTGGAGGGTGCGCACAAGTGGAGGAGGAGAATGCTGTTGAAGATATATATCTCTTGGGTTTGATCATGGTGATCCTTGTATTGATGCTTATTCTATCTTTGAGGAAGTTGCGGGGTTTTTTACCTTCTTGGTTTGCCCCGGTGAAATGTTTTGTGTCTCTTGTCTCTTGTCTCTTATGCTTGATATGCTGTACATGTTATTCGTTCAATTAAGATCCTAGATCAGATTGATTTAAATGATCAAAAAATAACATGGTATTAGAGCTAGCCTGAAGGAAGGCATGGTATGACATTTATGAGACTTGTTGCACTTGCGACAAATTGAAAGCTAGGGCTTGATATAGAAAAAACCAATCATTGTGGAACATTCGCTATAAATCCATTTTGGAGAAGGTTCAGTATCTGAAACTTCTAAAGGTCGAAGATAACATCCCCATGTACCTTTTGTCTGAAGAAAAACATCTAATTCGCTGTACTTTCTGTTTTATGATCCGTACAATCTAGGGTTTCTTCCTCTTCCAAATCTCAGTCATAAATAGGTGACCTGGGAAAAAAGGTCACAACTTGGGCTAGGAATATCCAAATGAAATTATGTAAAAATTGACAGTAAGAGCACAGACTGTAGTTTCTTAGGTAAGTTTTTCAGAGGCTGAAGTTGAACCAGTGACACGTGGCTCTCCGTACAACTTTGCTATCCTGTTTTATCCCATAAACAGGTCACGTTGCGACACTTGGAATAACTCTCTCTCAGAGAATGCAAATTAGGTCAGACCTATGGGGTTGGAAATATGACAGGTCAGGCTACCACAGGCTCAAGTTTCATACCCTGTGGATTTGTAAATTCAAATATGCACCATAAACAATAAGGTGCATATTTCTGTCAAAACAAAATTGGATTCTGAGCACCTTCATTCTTGGTTTCTCACTGCTGCGGGAATTTAGGGCTTCGGAGAAAGTTTGAATTTTTGGAATCGGATATCAAGGCTGAATTATCCTCATCAAAATCAAAATTTAGAGACCTAGATCAAATTTTTTGGTTGGGCAGAAGGCCGGTCTTGATCAAACCCTAGTTCGGGATTTTGATTAGAAAGGTGGAAAATTAGGGCTTCTGCAAAAGTTGGAATTTTTGAAATCTGTGACCATGATTGGAAGCTCCTCAGAAAAATCGAAGTTTAGAACACAAGATCGAACCTTTTGGATGGGAAGAATACCGGGCTTTATCAAACCCTAGTTCGGGATCTTGTTTAGAAGATCCGAAAGTTTCAAAGGTATTTTTGAGGGGTCAAATTTTAGAGATTTCAAAATTGATGTATACCAGCTTGATCAACTCAGCAAGGCACATCTTTTCATCCAATCAGAAGTTTGAAATTCAAAGTTTGAATTTTTAGGGTTTCTCTGACAAACCCTAATCCAGCTCCAGATTGAGTTTCATTAAATTGAAGTGGATTGGGTTAATCGTAGAAGAGAATGAATTGGACACCTGCATAAGTGAAGAAGTTCCAGTTCTAGAGGGAGATGAGGCTAAGGCCTTACATAAGAAGAATACAAGCAATCTCGACAGGTATGACTTGAGGAGATACATGTATGTTTTGAACTATGTTCATTATTAAGTTTATGATATGTTTGTTTTCATATTATTGAGTTTAGTACAATCTTGATTAATGTTAGACTTGTCTTATCACCCTAGTAAAAGTATGAATGCATGTGAATGATAGAATACATTCATTGATTAGGGTTATGACACTTATGATTGTACTAATGCACTATGGTGTTGTATGAGGTTGATGTTGTCCACTAACATGAAAGGTACATCAAGAAAGTGCAAATCAAGTTCTATATCAAGAACAAATGACCATGGTTACATGAAGACAAAGACTCATGGATCACATAGAAGCTCCACTTACGAGGTATATATAATTTGGTTCTACAATGGTTAACTTATGAGTTATGCAGGTTACTAAGCACAAGTCATTGAAGAGAACAAGAAGACATTGTTTGGGTACGTTAGACATAACTAGCTAACATGATATTCCAGGTATGTTTTTCCTATATCAAGTTAGAATCCTATCTTGTGTTAGGATCTTATACTTTTGTATGAATGATAATGATTATTCTTGAAGTTGGAAGTTTAAGTAATCAAGGGTTTATGCATATGATGTTTCTTACCTTGATTAATGATATGACTAACCAGAAGAGTCCTATGATCAAATAAGAATATTCATGAGTAATAGAAGTCCTCCCTGAAACTTTGAATACTAATGCTTTTGATAAATTACCTATGTGTGAAATAATCATGACCATACATGTTAAGTTTATTTAGGATCATACTGTTTTGATAGTATTGAGATTATACTAATGGATGTATGATTATGTATGAGATATTGAGGATGACACTAGTGCACACTTAAGCATGCATAGTGGTCCAGGATGAATATAAGTTCAAGGACAGGTAATCCAGGAAGCAAAGATCAAGAGGGAGCACACTCTAGTAGTTCTTGCAAGGAAACAAAGATAAGTATCTGAATTGTCATTTCTTGTATATATGATTACTTAAATGATGTTATGCAGTCATGTACATACTTATGTTCCTAGATTTAGGATATGTATTATGCATATTAGAAAAGTTGCATTAATGAACAAGATACTACTAATATGCAAGTAATGGGTAAGTGGCATATGTTATTGTACAACATTCCATTGCTACTTATTTAGAATGAAACCTCTTTGCTAACATGTTGGGAGTTGTGCACACTCTTAACAAATGTTCTGGTAGAGATGGAAGGCATCTAGAAAGTTACGGGATATGGATAAATGTTGTATTAAAGCATTGGCTAAGATAATTGCATGACTGTATGACATATGTCTTTATGTATCAAAATGTGTTTTTGAAAAACTATGAGAAGTTTCTAATCATGTAATTGAATTTGACTTGTAGGAAAGATCGTGTACAATCACCTACAAAAGAAGGACTACAACATTTGTTCCAGCAACAAAGTTCAAGAAAATTATCTATTGAAGATATTCAAGAATCTGAAGTTCCCAGGATCCGGGATGCAGTAATGGAAGAATGCCATGATCGAGGAGTACTAGTCGATCATGAAGAATGATGTCTGGGATGTGGTCTCGAGACCAGAAGGGAAGTTTGTTGTGACTTCCAAGTGGATCTATAAGATCAAGCATGCTGCAGATGGTAGCATAGAGAAATATAAAGCAAGGTTTGTAACTCGTGGCTTCTCCCAGAAAGAGGGGATAGATTATGAAGAGACTTTTGCTCTTGTAGCCAGATTCACTTCCATCGGAACAATACTTTCCATGGATATAGTGATGAAGTGGAAGATAAACCAGATGGATGTCAAGATAGCTTTCTTGAATGGTGTAGTCGAAGAGGAAGTGTATGTGGAGAAACCACTCGGGTTTGAGACACATGACAGGGAGTCATATGTGTGCAGATTGAAGAAGTCCTTGTATGGCTTGAAGCAAGCTCCTAGGACTTGGTATGGTAGGATAGACAACTTTCTATCCAGTTTGGCCTTTACCAATATTAAAGCGGATTCCAACCTTTACTACAAGGTTGAGGAAGGAAATCATATGATACTAATATTGTATGTGGATGACTTGTTTGTTATAGGTGAGGATGGGTTGATTGCTGACACCAGGAGGAAGCTTGCTGCCGAGTTCGAGATGAAGGACTTGTGGATGATGCATTACTTTCTAGGCATGGAGGTGTGGAAGAGTGCAGATGGAATCTTCCTTGGACAAGGGAAGTATGCAGTAGAGATCCTGAAGCGGTTCAGGATGATGGACTGCAAGGCCATGACCACACCTATGGTATCGAACCTGAAGCTTCTGTGTGATGATTCATCTGATCTGGTTGATGTCAGGGTGTATTGTCAGATGATTGGGTCCTTGATGTACCTAATGAACATGAGACCAGATATTTGCTTTGCGGTGAACACATTGAGTCAGTTCCCGACGGATCCTAGAGGTGTTCACCTAGTTGCTGTAAAGCATATTTTGAGGTACCTAAAGGGTACAATTGATTATGGGCTCAAGTATGATGCGAATCAAAAGTTTAACCCGGAGGGTTGTGTTGATTCAGATTGGGCAGGCAATGCTGCAGATAGGAAGAGCACTTCTGGGTGTTGATTTAGTATGGGATCAGGTGTGATCTCTTGGTTTAGCAGGAAGTAGTCCTACGTAGCACCAAGTAAAACCAAAGCAGAGTATGTCACAACTTGTTCGGCTAGTTGTGAGGCAGTATGGATTAGGAATCTACTATATGAGTTATTTGATCTCCCATTGGATGCTACTGGTATCTTTTGTAACAACTAGAGTTGTGTGAAGTTGTCTGAGAACCCGGTGTTCCATGACAGGTCGAAGCACATCGAGATCAAATATCACTATATCAGGGATATGGTGCAGAGAGGAGCAGTGAAGCTCCTGTATGTTGCGATGGATGAGTAGGTTGCAGATGTGTTGACGAAACCACTAGCCAGAGTGAAGTTTGAGTACTTCAGAGAGAGGCTTGGTGTTCTTCAGATTGAAGACACTTCGAGGAATAAGTGATGGGACACATTTGTAGGATCCATTCCAAGCATGGTGATAGGAGGATCCTTTCATGGTTGTGGATGTAAGCAGCGTGTCATGAGCATAAGGACAATGCTCCAGTTACTACTTTGGATATGCATTAGTTGGATGCTTTGTATGATCAGTTGGATCATGTATGATGACATGCATCAGGACGATGCTATGACGATGATCAGGATGATCATGTGTGATGAGTATCAGGATGATGCTCTGGATGATATGCATCAGGACGATGCTATGATGATGATCAGGATGATCATATGTGATGATATGCATAAGGTAGATGCTTGGCATGATAAGTTGGATCATGTGTGATGAGTCCCGAAGACGTAGATGCACATGAGATTTTTCGACAAAGGTGTAGATGTGTTCTCCCAAGGTCGTGATGTAATTGCTGAAGCTTTTTCGACAAAGGTGTAGATGTGTTCTCCCAAGGTCGTGATGTAATTGTTGAGCCATTCTTTACAAGGTGTAGATGTGTTTTCCCAGGGTAAATATGTAAGGGCTGGAGCCATTCTATACAAGGTGTAGATGTGTTCTCCCACGGTAAATATGTAAGGGCTGGAGTCATTCTTCACAAGGTGTAGATGTGTTCTCCCACAGTGAAGATGTAAGGGATGAATCCATTTTTCACAAAGGTGTAGATGTGTTCTCCCATGGTGAAAAAGTAAGGGCTGGAGCCTTCCCCGAATGGTGGTAGATGTGTTCTCCCATGTCGATGGTGTAAGTGTTGTGTATGTGCATTTGGGATGTGATTCGTGGACGGTGAGATGACATGATTAGTATGATCATCAGTATCAGGATGATACTCCGTGGCCGTGGACAGGTTGTGAAGGTCACATGTAAAAGATCCTGGGAGATCCAATAGGTTGAGCTGTGTGCTCGTAAAAGTCCTAGGATGCTCTTTCAAGGTTTTGTTGACGCACATAATAAGTCCCGAGGATTCCACAATATGACCAGAGATGATGAAGAACTACAGGAGGTTAGGCCTACATCTAGCATGGAAAAGGGCTGGCTCTGTAGTACTTCCTATGACAAGAAGAATTATGAGATAGCACCAGTGATAGAGATGATGAGTACAACAACAGTGATCATGATGCTCTGTGATCCAGTGACGATGATCTAGCTCCAGAATTGAAGACTTGTGCCTATATGTATTGATGACCTGTGTCAAGAGAATACCTTCCTAGTTAAGAGGGAGTGTTGATGTATTTTTAAGTTCAGAAGATATTCACTTGTCTATTGTATTTGTACTTTATTGTATCCCCAATGGAGATGTATTATTCCTCCGATTGGAAGTGTCGTCAGTTGTACTTGCAAGTGTCGCAAGTTATATTGTAAGTGTCGTAACTTATACTTGATGGGTTATTAGAACACCTTGATGGGATCGGCCCTGTATGAGTCATGTGGGTCAAAGGGTTATTAGACCACCCTAGTAGAGGTCGGCCCAGTCATCATTATGTTAAGTTGTTAAGTTGAGTCCGACCTAGTTGAGTAAAGGTTAAGTGAAAGTTAGTGTATAAATAGAGAGTGTGTCTCTCGCATTTTTCACATCTCTCTCATTCACTCACTTCGCATTAGTGAGAGAAGAGGAGGGTGCGCACAAGTGGAGGAGGAGCATGTTGCTGAAGATATATATCTCTTGGGTTTGATCATGGTGATCCTTGTATTGATGCCTATTCTATCTCTGAGGAAGTTGCGAGGTTTTTCACCTTCTTGGTTTTCCCCGGTGAAATGTTTTGTGTCTCTTGTCTCTTATGCTTGATATGATATACATGTTATTCGTTCAGTTAAGATACTAGATCAGATTGATTTAAATGATGAAAACCTAACATTTCCAGATATATACTCTTCCACCTCGATGGATTGAAGAATCCAAGAGAATTATGGTTGAATATAGAGACCCTATTCGGAACACAAGATGAGCTAAGAGGCCATATTCTGGAAAATGAGTTGATTGCTCTACAATCGAGCAATTTCAAGACCATTCAACAATTCTTTTCAAAATTCAAATCTTTGGTCATGCAATGCAAGCAATGTGGCATTCAGAATAAGGATGAGTAGTTGGTTCTATCCATTCTAAGCAAGCTAGGTCCCGAGTTCTCCATATTTGTCTCTACCTTCCATTTTGGGCGAATGTCAAACCTTGGATGGAAGATTCCCTCCTCAGATGTTTTCACTGAATCTATCATCCAAGAACAAGATAAGTTGATCTAGAGGGGTGCCTTGAAGGCCTCCAAAAGTCAATTGCTTGTGGCTGGAGAAGCAAAAAGTGTGAATGGGAAGGGGAAGCACAAGGGCAAGGACAAGAGACCATCTGAACCCAATCATAATTCCAAGCCAAGTCCATCAGAAGGATCCTCCATCTCCAAGAAGGAGAAACAAAAGAAGTTTGAGAAATCCAATTGTACATATTGCAAGAAGGGTAATAATTTTGAGAGTTCTTGTATGAAGAAGACCATATATATAATGGAAAAACTACTTGAGAAACATAACGTTTCCATCCTTGACGGTGTAAGGAAGAATGATCCAAGTTCCAAGTCGGAAGATCATGAGAGATGCCATGCATTGAAGGCTGGGTTCTCACAATCCCAAGATTTTCTTATTGATTATGGAGCCTCCAACCACATGGTTTCCTCCAGAGAGCCATTTTCTTCATTAGATCTCACCGATGGACCAAGCATACACATGGGAGATCATGACCAAAATATTTGAAAAAGGGAAAGGTACTATACAGCTGGATCATGTAAGGTTCAACAATGTATGGTATGTGCCATCTCTAGCAGCTAATCTATTGTATACTTACCATATGACACACACAATTCCTCCAAAGAAAGTAGTATTTGGACCACATTTGGAGCTAATTCAGTTGAGGTTATTCATATATCATCTGGGAAGATGATAGCCAAAGGAGTTGCAAATCATCCCTCCAAGACTTATGAGTTCTCCTGCTTCTTTCCATACTCCCTTAAAAGTGCTCTCTTGACTCATGCAAATGAGACAAGTAGAATATGACATGAAATATTCAGACACCTAAACTTCAAACACCTCCAGCAGTTGCACAAGGAAGAGATGGTTGAAGGTATACCAAACATAAAATTATCTCAAGGGATATGCAAAGGTTGCTTGGTAGGGAAGTACCTACAGCGAAAGTATGAAGTTGGGAAGGAAAAGAGAGCTTCCTCCATCCTATATATGATTCATAGTGATGTTTCAGGACCAATTCCCATTTATTCAATGAATGAATCCAGATACCTTTTGACCTTCATTGATGACTACTCTAGCTTCTATTGGATCTACTTTCTCAAACATAAATCTGAGGTGTTTGAATGCTTCAAAGTTTTCAAAGCCTTGGTTGAGAACACTACTCAAAAGAAGATCAAAGCACTCATATCTAGTAATGGAGGGGAGTACATCAAAATGGATTTTCAGCAGCTATGTGCTTCCGAAGGAATTCAAATGCAACATTTTTTTCAATACACACCGCAAATAAAATGGTGCAGCAGATATGAAGAATAGGTCATTGAAAGAGATGGATACTTGCTTGCTTGAAGAAAGAGATCTCCCATCCAATATCTGGTCAGAAGTAGTAAATTGTGCCACATACATTTAGAATAGGATACCTCATAAATCTGTTGATGGGGTCACTCCATTTGAAACATTGAAGGGACACAAAACTGATGTCTCTCATCTGAGGGTTTTTGGATCCAAGGAATGGGCCAAAATCCCTATTGAAAAGAGGAAATCACTTTAACCTCAAAGTAGGGAATGCATCCTTCTTGGATATGTAGAAGATGCAAAGGCTTACAAGCTCATGGAGATTGCAACCAGGAGATGCTTCATTGAAAGAAGTGTCCAGTTCAATGAGGATCCATTGCATGATCTACAACTAGCTCACAAGGATGGTATAAATGATATAGGTGTAGGTCCAATTGGCCAAGTAGAGATATTTTCCAAGTCAAACTAGCTTTACCTTATGCAATTAAAAGCAAAAAAAGCATGGTAAAGTTGTCTAAAGCAAGAAGGCACCTTTCTAATCTAGGAATAGAATAAAATCAGACAGAATCATGAAATATCTTATTTGAAATATATCCAAATTCGTCCTAGTGACTCAGGATGGAACGTGGTCCACTAAAAGACAAAAATATGGCCAACCACCTAGTCTAAACCTAGGAAATTAATAAAAAATTATTAATGTATTTTATCCTAAGTCTAAATTGGGTTTTTAATGTTCCAATAGGTCTCATGCAATTCTCCCATGTAGGATAGTGCGGGAGAATCCAATTCTCCCATGTGACTTCCAAAAAAGGGAAAATAGTCGTTTTTACAACTCATTTCCCCCCTAACCTAAAATGTGCCCGGATGAAATAAAAAAAGTATGAGTTTTAGGATTACCTAGAACTCGCTACTCGAAAAAATAACATTTGAATTTCTCATAATTCACAAAAATAGTCCAAAAAAATTGATCGTCAAATGGTACAAATGATATCAGAAAGCAGGCCCCACCGCTATTTATAGGAGACTTGACCAATTTTCACACAACCTGTACATACAAACCATAGATGCATTTGAAAAATTGTTTGAATCACTGCAATCAGCATCTTGATCTCTCTAGTATGGCACCCTACACTCTTTCATCAGAGACACTTCTCCCAACATTTATTTTTACCATTGTTACCTACGTGCACACTTCCCTTGTCAAAATTCTTCATTGTTAATACTCTTTTCATAATCTATATTAGGCTTGGGTATGTACACTATGTGTGTAGGATATGCAATAAGGAAAGTGCATCGTTATTTTCACAAAATGGTGCAGGAGCACCTATCAGAGTAATATCATGTCATCCTGGCATATAAGCAACATCACTCCCACTCAGTTATTCTTGCAGGAACATTCTTCACGACATTGATTCATGGGGTACCCATCTTCTCGTTTGCAAAAACCACTTCATCATAAAAATTGATTCCATAATCCATTCAAAACCGTGGCAATCCCGCCCATACAAATTGGTTCCCCAACTCACTCAAAATTGTGGGAATCACCACAATCATTATTTTGGTACAAATCGTTCCTTGATTCGCATAAAACCATGGGAAACCCATCACATTATTCTTTTGTAATCATCCCTTGGTCTCCCTTGATTGATGAATTTGGAGTCCACCTAACCTCAACATTATCAGTTTTTTCATCCACCATACCTCAATAACATTGTGTCTATGATAAATCCCTTCATCTCTAGTTTGTTTCCCTCTATCACACCCTGCACCATTATTTGAAGAAATTTTTCATGAGTTAATCACACTTGTTTACATCGATCAAGAAAATTCATGAGCCTCATGCTTACCAACTTGTCTTGTGTCAATTTTTTCAATCTTATTCAGTTACAACATTACCTTGGTTATTGAGATAAGGCCCCCACCTTATCATATGATTTATCTCTCATTGATGTCAAAACATCACATTCTGAGAACTGTAGTACTTGCAATTGTACCTTGGATTCTCTTTCAATCAGTATAAGGGACCTCCTCGAACTGATTAAGGAGAGTCATTAGTGCTCCTTAACTTAGTTTTCTCCCATATGCTCAACGTGAACACATCTATTGCATTAGGGGGAGTCGTGAATTATGATGCTAGAAGTGTTCACATTTTTTTATTCATGGTATCAGCACATCTAGTCTAGTTAAGTTCCCCCAACAAATTCACAAGTTTTCAAGACCCCCAACCCCGTGGGATATTCATGAGCATCATTAGTTCTGCTTCTTTGGCACCAGGAACAATGCTTCTAGTATATTTTTACTCACACAGGGATCAAATCCACCTTCATCCTTACAACAGTAGTATTAAGAGTCAACCCCTTGGTCTCCTCTTCTTTGTAATATCCTCTGACAAATATTTACATGAGCATAGGTATGCGTATATCATTTGTATAAAAAACCAATGTTATTTATAGCTTCAACCGTCACCACCAACAACCTTCCCCCATGGGAAATTTCTTTTAACCACAAACGTTCTTGAGAGCTTATGAGAACATTTAGAGAAAGAAGAAGTGATGATGCATTATCAGCCCTATAGTACCCTCCAAACCTCATACATAAGGGGGCATATGTTAATGCTTAATTCTCACATGCATTCAAAATTTAGGATAACCTTGTAGAAAGGTGTCATCAACATACAGAATGCATCTCACCAACGACATCCTCAATAGATCTCAAAAACAATATGGACCCCAAAATGCTAAAAATAGTCTAAACATATAGTAGCGTGACTTTAAGCACTATAATCTCGTGTTATGTAACACAATTTATCTGTACAGTCATTAGTGAGACCCCATGTGATTTTTCTCTCGATACATGCGTGACTGATCAAACAGTGGGACCACAAAATTTTGTGGTGCATTAAAGGCTTAGAAAGGCTCTCTTGGCTCCAAAATTTGAATTGGGACCTCTCACACGCTTGGGGGAATTGAATATCCCCTTTCATGTACTTGGGAACCAGTTCCAAGGAGGAGAGAGTTCACATTTAGATCTAGATGTTTCTTGGACACCCTTTGGTGTATAAAAGGAAGGCATGGGCATGCATTCTAGATGAATAAAATCATAGCAATGCTATGCTATTGGAATCACATTGATATCTCCTCTTTCAATCTCATCCCTTCTTAGGATATTTTAATACTCCATCCTTGTCCTACCTAGCATTATTTATTTTTCCTAGTTGTTGATGATGTCATTTTCCCCCTAGTGGTGTGCAAATGTCATTCATGATCCATCTACCACCTTCTGAGCCACGCATGCATCATTTTAGTACCACTTCAGTCAGTTCCCTATTTTATAGGAATCAACTAAGTGTTCCAACGTAGTCCACCTGAGTTGGCTAACTCTTATGGGGGGTTGGAGCTCCAGATTCCACTGATTGTGGACTCATGTGCCCATTTCTGATTGACATTCATGAAAAACTCGCTATTTTTCCCTGTTTAGTTAGTTAACTGATTGTGACTTCAGCTAGCTGAGTTTAGTTTTAGTTCAGTTGAGTTTGAGTCTTCCAAAGCACTCCAATGCTGATAATCCCTATGTTAGAACAAGTGAGGTTCGAACTCTCCTAGGTGATTGTAATTCTCTCTATGGTAATATAATTGTTGATTATAATGATTATTAAACAATGTGACATTATTCTGCTCCTATCTGAGTTCTGCTGCATAATTATTCTTTTGCTATTTTTTAGTGCAGTTTTCACTCTTATTCAACTTTTTTGCTCATTATTTCTTTTTGAAGTATCCACCAACTCTTAGATCTGCTATGACATAGAATTTCACATGGTATCAGAGCCATGGAGCGAATAGGTTGAGCAACTGCTTTCCGTAGTGCACCAGAATCCTCTGGATTTCCATAACAAATCCTGGTGCCATTGCATTGAATTCATTGGAGGAATCCAATGAGGTCTAGCTAGGTGTGAATGATCCAGATAAAAATGCCTCTTGTCCTAAAGTAGTTCTCAGTAGTAGTATACCTCCATTATTGATTTTTTTTGCAGGCTATTCAAATTTTTTGATTACAGTAGCAGTTTTTTGCAGTTGCATCAGTTTTCTACAGTTGCAGTAGTTTTCGGCAGTTGCAACAATTTTCTACAGTTGCAGTAGTTTTATGCAGTTGCAATAGTTTTCTACAGTTGCAGCAGTTTTCTGTAGTTGCAACAGTTTTGCTGCAGTAGAAGCAACATATATTTTCCATTTTTTTGCAGGTATTCTACAACAACTTCCATGAATTTGAAAGCAATTCCTCCTCTCTCTCCATTCAACTATGATGGGTGGAAACCAAAGATGATAGCATATCTGAAGAGACAAAGTCTTTTTAACATGTGTATTGGTGTTATGAGAGATTTTTGTTCCTGTGAAGAAGAGAATGATTGGCTAAATGAATGTGACAGAGCCTTTGGAGAAATGTGTATTTCTATGTCTCCTAGTATGCGCTACCTCAAGGGAACTGCTGAAAATCCAAGTGATCTATGGTCCCACATGGACAAATAATTTGGAAAGCAGAATAAATATATTGGTGCAAATCATTTGGAGAACAAACCTAGTGATACCTCCTTAAGTGTTCTCTCTAATTATGTCTTGGCCTTAATCATAACTCATGATGAAGTTGTTAAATATGAAGAAGAAGCTACAGATTCAACACTCATGTTCTTAATGTCTTCTATTTCGAATTCTGAGCAAGATAATCTAGTTCATACTCTAGAATCTGAAGAGTTTCTTAAATCCTGTCTTTCACATGAGTTTGTTGGTGTGCAGAATGATTATCTATTGAATATTTTGGTGGTTAAATCATATTTTGAAGGTGATGAATTCGACCTCATTGATCACATGCTTCGTATGAAATTCTATTTGATCATTCGCACATTCTCTCATAGTTTCTCTAAATATGAAGGACACTACCATTTGCTTGGGTTCAAGTCTCAGGCATATTTTGGTGATTTTGGTTTGGATCTCACCCCTGCTGGTTCAAAGGAGATCACAAGAAACCATCTATCAATTCTTCGAGTTGATTTGAAGTCCAAGCCACCACCATCATGTCATAGTTCATTTGGTTATGATCTCACCTATGTTGTTTCAAAGGAGATATCAAAGAACTATCTACACATTCCTCGAGTTGATCCTACCTCGGCTGGTTTGAATTACAGGTTCCAGGATGATCTTTATATTTTTGGATTTGTTCTCACCATGTTCGGTTTGAATAGAAAGTTCATAAAGCCTCCATATTCGCTTGCATTCACTGAAGGAGAATACAAGAACATGTTTTTGAAGCATGATCCTCTTCTTCCCTAGAGGAAGTTACCTCCAGACATACGATCAAGCATCACACCTACTTGAGTTTGGAGCAATTAATCTTTTGGTGTGTTTCAGTCCATTTTGAGGGGGGGGGGGTTCCCATGAGGTTTTCCCCATTTCATTGCTTCATGGAATGTTCTTTATTTTTTATCATTTATTTGATTGTATGGGTGAACTTTGGTCTCATTAACTAGGGCCTAGGATGCAAAAGTATGGATTAAGGGGGGGTGTTAGGATATTTTAATACTCCATCCTTGTCCCACCTAGCATTATTTATTTTTCCTAGTTGTTGATGATTCCATTTTCCCCCTAGCAGTGTGCAGATGTCATCTAGGATCCATCTACCACCTTCTGATCCCTGCATGCATCATTTTAGGACCACTTCAGTCAGTTCCCTATTTTATAGGAACCAACTGAGTGTTCCAGTGCAGTCCACCTGCGTTAGCTGACTCTTGTGGGGGGTTGGAGCTCTGGATGCCACTGATTTGGCCTCATGCACCCATTTATGATTTACATGCATGACAAAATCACTATTGCATCCTCCTTAGAATATGATATCGATGAAAACACTCTTTTGGTTCATCTCATTGACACCCCCAAAACATGGAACAAGTCCTTTAGGTCCAATCACCCTTGTGTGTTATGTGGAATTTATGGTCATTACTCACACCATTTCCAAAATTTATCAGAGTACAAATCTATGTTGGTTGATTTATGTCGATTATCAGTAGAATCCCAAGTCACCATCATTGAAGATGTATATCCCCCAACATCTTCGTCCAACCACCATTTATTATATATCATCTTCTGATGAGCCTTCATCATCAACCCATGATGTTGCAGTCCTATCGATGGATAAAAATTCATCTTATTTATCTATCTGATACTTTCAAAATGATAAAGAAATCCCATGTACACATCGGGGGAAGGCCCCCAACCATACCTACTCACCATCCTCCTCATTTGAATCAACGATACTGGGGGCATTCCCCCTATAGGGGGAATCCATCAACATCATCTCCCTAATTTAGTGTGCCACCATGGCTATCTGCCTTATGGTACACTCCCCTTCCAGAAGTTGATCGATTCCCTAGTGGTACCTTTCTAGGAGAGCATTAAAACTCCATCAACACCTCTGGGTTGGGGGGGCATGATCAATTATCTAAACCCTAGGATAGGGGGTATGCTCAATCATTTTGACCCTGCTCCATAAAATTGATATTGGTATTTCAATGAGCCCATAGCTGAAGCCAACACATATGCGATCAAAAATCACAAACCCCATGCCCAAAGCATGGCAGAATGCTATTAACCTGTCCTACTCACATATGTGATCTCGACCACTTCTCAAGGTCACACTTCACTTCTATACTTGGTTTGATTTCTATACTCACCTTTTATGCTTGGCTATCGTTTCCATGTGTATAGGTCTAGGTAGCGATGTGATTCACCAATTTTAATAGCAATTGTTTCCTAAAACTATAAATCCCTAACTAGCATATAGGTGATCACCCTCTCTATATCATCTTGTATGTCATCCTTTGCATACCTTTTTACATTTGTAGGACCCCCACTATCGAGTAAGTGGCACATCCCACCCACTTTTCCATTCACCCTTACTCGACAGTAGATCCTCCCTCACATGGGTTTCATCATAGAGCCTCTTTCCTTTCAGAACACATGATGTTGTTTCTTTCAATAGGATTGGGAGTCCTTTTAGCCTGTGATATTTTGTACTCAACCGCATGTTACTCCCATACTATCACTCACTAGCCAACCCCATGGACTCCCAAGCCTATTTCCATTAGGGCACGTTAATGTTTCACATTGCATACTCATGATTCCACCACTTCATAGGCCATACTGCAAATGTCATGCTATTTTTACACCATTCACCACCCTACAAGGAGATTACCATCAGTGTCCTCCCCCACTATAAAAAAAATCCATTTTTTATCACTCAATCAATTGATCCATATAAAAACATTGCAATTGGACACTTATGCCCTCACCAATCTTTTTCATCTTCCTCATATGACCACTTGCCTAACCAACCATTTTTACAAAATGTGTTTCTAAGAACCTCCTTTTCCCAGATGCTCATGCATTTGGGAAGCTATGATTTTGGAGTGGGTCATTAATACTTTATTTTCAATTCCAATGCATCGGAGAAACCATTCAAAAAATGTGCTTCTTACCACTCCTACAGACCATGCATAGTTTCTTTTATGGAATCATCCCTGTCCGGATTTGTTTACATTATTATGCAATTAGTCACCCTTGGATTCATACCTAATCAGTATCCCCATCCCCAAGAGTAACATGTCCCACTCCCATGTAAGCCATGTCCTCTCAAATGGTGTCATTTCCCTAATCCCATCAAGAAATCCCACATATGCTACCAGGTCAACCTTTCCATCATACTCTGAACAAAGGAAGTTTGATTCCATTACTCATTTACCCTCCTATCCCCAAATAGTGTCTCGGTTACTTGTCCAATGTTCCTCTTATCTTAGTGGTATCCCTCATGCTTCTATTAAGGAAACATCATGGCCTTGGTAGTTGCAAGTCTCATTTTATCGACATCAACACATTTATTCAAGAAGATAGAACCAAAGGTATCATGTACCTTAGCCTCATAACCATCATTGATTAGTCCCTTGGACTGACTAAGGCGATACCTCGGTGCCCCTTATCTTGGTTGCTTCTCATGTGCTCAATGTCAAATTAATCATCACACTGTTGAGATTCATAGAGGATAATGGTATTTCCATCCTTGATGAGTCTCTTCCAATTATATATTATCGAGATATATGAGTTTCATTGGAGACAATGTTGTGGAATCCCTAGTTTCATGCTTCCTAATATATCTAGTTATAAGTGTAGTTCTGTTACACCCAAAATCTACTCATCATTAGATTCAGTGTATACATCCCTGAAGTCACCTGGACTAAGTACTTTCATTTGGGAGGATTTGCACTCAATCCTACAAACTTTTGAGAGGTTGTCGTAGGTTGCACACTAGCAACATGCAACGTCGCAGCTTGCTCCACTGCAGGGTGCGACGAGGTCTGTTAATGGGAAAAAATAGCCTATTTAAGATCCTTCTCGAAACTTACTCATTTAGGGGCTTATCCCTGACCTCTAGGGGAGCTGGTACTTGACCCCTAATTCTTTGGGAGGATCCCCTATCTCTCTCCTACCATCTCTCAACCTATCCTATCCATACCCTATCCACTTAGTCCTATATAAGTGAGGCTCACTCCCATCCAAAAGGGAGGAAGGCTATGGTATCTACATGCTGGTGAAATCTCTCTTAAGACACCTCTATTCACCTATTGGAGAGATCATACTTCCTTGGAAGGACATGGCAATTGGCTTGGTCGGAGAAGGGCTACTGCATTAAGTATTTGGTTGTAGTTCTATATCTCTATCATGTACTCCTCTATTTACAGTAATACAAATGTTTTCCACCAATATTGTTCTCATGTGTAATGATATTGTGTAGTTTACCTGTTTAACTATTTACTTAGATCGCTTATTGTATAGATGCTCTTTACTCATTTCTCTTGTTTCTATGCCTTGACAGGTCTTGCAGCTTGGATCTGACGATCGTGGGACGTGGAGCAACATTCGAGAGAAAATATTGTGTAATAGAAAGGTAAGACATCTAGTACTTGGTCCTTAAGTAGATCTAGGAAATGCACTTGTAGTCTGTTTTATTTGTTCTAGACTCATGTTGAGCTAGGGAGATCCTGCTCGCGTCCGCTCGAGTGGATTGTCCGGTAACAAATCTGGTGACCATACTGGGGAGTAGTGTTTGTTTTGTTTAGTAGTCATTAATCTGAGAGTCATTTTCAGTTGATTACTTGACACAAGCCTCTTTTATTATTTTTTTCCATTTACTTCTTAGGATTGATTTCACTATCAGATCTTCGCATTGAAGATTTTGATCTTCTTCCTCTGATTTTGTACAACTCATTTTCAAGCCTATTTTTGGTTCATTGTTGAGAGATCTGGTTCATTTTTGAATCCAGAACTCACCTGTCGCACCTGGGAAGTTATAACAGAGTGATACTGTGTCATTCTGAGCTTCTGTTCTTCACCTGTTAGTCACCCGTCGTGCCCTTTACATTGGTATACTGCGACATCGTCGCACCTCCTGTGAAGGAAAACTGCAACGTCGCACTGTGTGTGAATACAGATTGTGCCGATCTGTCAAAAGTTGGCATACTGGCATCCTTTCCCTCATATGACAGTTTGAACCTTGGTCTGATGTATGAACTCCCTCTATGCAGTAAGTTCCAGCTAGAAACCCCATTTTTTGATTTGTGTGTTGAGAGTTTGGTTTCATTTGGATTGATTTTGGGTTCTGTCTTGGACAAGTTTGAAATCGGTAGTGGTGGATGCTCTTGTCTCCTCCACCTTCATCCATTCACTCTTGCATTCCCTTCCTTCCATCCTTGATCTAATCATTGCATCGGATCAACCTTCAGACCTCGTTTACATTTGTTTTGAGCTTTGCTTGCTGCTGCTTGATTTTGAGCCAAGTGTGTTTTTCAGCTTGGTTGAGTGCTTGTCTTTTCTTGAGTTTTCTGAATGTATGACTGTTGCAAGTAGTGTTTTCTTTTCAGTCATTTAGATCTAAGAGCAAAGTTGTTGTCAAGTTTATTCTTTGATGCATCCATTGAAATATTTAAAAGTGCTTCTTTCCCATTGTTTCTCAAAAAATTATTGAATAAAGATTGTTGTGCATTGGAAAATTCTTGTTTATGTTTTGCAAAAATTGAATGGATGTATGATCTATTGTGTTTTTCTTGAATTATGAATTGCTCATTTTCTTGAAAAACTCAAAGCATGTTTCGATTTTTGCAAGATTAATTCCATGCTAAGGAAAGATAGATGCATTTTTAATTCTTGTTGTTCTTAGATCATTGAAATTGAAAAGCTTGCATTTCTCATTTCAGAATCCTCTCTTTTCATCACTTAGTGTCATTTTACTTTGAAAAGAAGAAGAAAAGAAAAAGTTGTTTTGATTTGGTTTAGTAGTGTTGTGTACTCTTGTGTTTCATCGAAAAGGAGAAGAATACTTTCATTGTCAAATTTGTTTGCATTGGGAATTGTCTTGCATTGAGTTTGTTTTGGCAATACCATTGGAAAAAAAGCTTTCTCCTTTCCATAGCTAGAATTCATCGAAAGAAAAGAATATTTCGTGCATGTAGTCAGGGATTGCATTATGCTTCCGATTATGTACTCACCTCATGCATTCACCTAACTGTCCGAGATAAAATTAACGGTAGAAATAGGTAAAATTTTTAGCAACTTGTGTGTAAGTTAGAGACGTGTTCCGACGTCGTTAAGCGTGGCAGCTGTCGTTATTTGCCAGCACTATAGTCTGTGGGTATTGTAGTCTTCCACGTACATCGGTATATCGAGCTCCTTCACGTACCCACCAAGTACCATAATCCGTACTTGGCGTATATCGAAGGGTGTATCACATACTCGACACATATAACAGAAGGTCTCGTGCCAACGACTGTGCATTAGACAGAACCACTACGGATTTGAGCTCCCATGTACCTTGCATATATCAAGAGACACCATTAGGATTCCTGAAACCAACCGAGTTAACCATTTGGCCATCTTGGCAAAGCAATACACCGAGAACAACACTTAGGGAGATTAGCACGCACATACTGTCCAGGTAATCGGGTATGCAGGCAAGGGTACGGTCCCAATCCTCCTTGTCGCGTCATATTGTTGGACCCTGCAGTATATCGCGGTTTGCAATGCCTTGATAATCCCGTGAGGTTCCATACTTTTGAATCCACTCTGTCACATAAGTTTTCTTGTTGCCTTAGTTTGAGTAGGGTTTTTCTCGACTGCTTTTCTTTTAGCATACCTTTAGGAGAAACGTTGTTTTGGCCTTTTTGGCTGATTTTCCTAATGCTCTGGCGGATTTTCCCTAGAGAAGATCTCGTAGGATATTGAACTTACCACCCGAGTATCCCCTTAATCCAGAGATTATTTCGAGGGTAAGAATGGATCAGCGTAACGCGGTTGTAGTTACTGAAGTGGAGAACCCCACTTTGAATGTTGGTGGACTTTTGTTTCCACCAGATTCACCTGCCTCTCATCCCCCGCAAGATGAAGAAGCACACACCCCCGCTTCACAAAGCCTTTCTCCCATCATCCCGGGAGAACCTGGATCATTGGAATGGATAAACCGGCCCCAGGACGACCCTACAACAGCTGTTGTCCCTTCAGCAGCTTACTAGACATCTTCTACAGACCACCCAGTGGCTCATTTTGCCATCTCATCCTCACCCAGTGAGAACACTCCGGAGGACACTTTAGCTTACTTTCGTGGCCAATTGGCTCACTTTCGTTCCATGGATGAAGAGTTTCGGCAGTCAAGTCTCCAACAGAGGGTTCAAGACCCATAGTTACCTCCTTACCGACCTATCCCAGTTCATTCGATATCTTTCGGATCACTTAAACCACCCCACCACATGACCACTAATGAGACTGGTAAACCCTTGCAAGAGTCTAGTCCCGCACCTCAAGTGAACCAACCTGTGGAAGGACAACAGTCCCACACACCCGTCACTACCACAGTTACTTTACCAGTTCCTCCCCCACCTCAAAATTCGAGGGGAGGGTATTTCGTTCCCCCGGGTTACCTTATTGGTAATGTTATTACTATGGTAGCTAGTCAACAACCTACATTGGTTGACCCTTTGAACAATGGTCAAACTGTTGTAGCTGGGGGGAAACCCTTGTTTCCTAACCAGAATGTAGGCAGTGGGATCCCCAATGGACCTCCCGTTGGACCTTCTCAACCCGCTAGACCATCCACCACGAGATTATCTCATGTTGGAGGGCCGTCAAATGTAACTCAACCCTCATGGAGTCAAGTGTATCCAGGTTCTATTAACCCTGTTCCGGGCCAACCTAATCTCTAAAATGCACCATACGGGGTACCTTATCCCAGGAATCCATACACTCTATGGGGGCAACAACCTGCGTTGCAAAACGAACCCCAACCAATCATCCCTCAAGTACCACCACCCCTGATCGGCCCTCCCCCACCTCTTGCTGGAAGGGGCGGGCCCCCACCTAACATTAGTGGAGGACCACCTCATTTTACCTACAACATCCCTCAGCGCTCAGGCGGTGGCGGGAATGGTCCACCTCCCCCTCCCGGCGGAGGCGGTGGGGGACCACCTTATCATGGTGGAGGAGGACATTTCCCTTTAGGTGGAGGAGGTGGTCCACCACCCCCTCCAGGCAGAGGTGGTGGTGGACCTCATTAATATGGTGGTGGCGGTGGTGGTGGAGACCCCCATCCTTTCAGCAGTGGAGGCGGTGGGGGCCCCCATCCTTCTAGCGGTAGAAGTGGTCCACCACCTCCTCCAAGTGGAGGTGGTGGTGGGCCACCTTTTTACAGTTATGGATCCCCACCTCTTCCTGGTGGTGGTGGCGGACCTCTGCCCCCTCCCAGTGGTGGAGGCAGACCCTCACCTTATTGGAATGGACCACCTTATGGTGGCGGACCTCCTTATGGTTCGGGTGGCACACCCCCCTATGGTCAGTTTCGTCCTGGTACACCTCACAGTGAGTTTAGTCCTTACACACCCTATCCGTATTATCAATACGTGCAGCCTAATCCATAGCTACCTTTCCTGGCTACTTTTGACTTACTCGACCTATCCTGGTTAACCAACGATCCTATTTATCATGGATCTAACTAGCCACCAATTCCTGTGAAAATTCCGTCTGATATCCCCAAGTTTGACGGCAAGCCGGGTGAAGACCCCAAGAACCACATGATGACATACCACTTATGGTGTTCATCTAACTCCTTAATGGATGATTCAATTCGTCTTAGATTGTTTCAAAGGACCCTCACCGGTTCGGCTACCAAGTGGTACATTGAGTTGCCACTGCACTCTTTTCCTGATTTCGACTCTCTTGCTATGAACTTTTTGACGCACTTCCAGCTGCCTATACGGTATGAGACTAGTACTGAGCTTTTAACCTTGCTCCGTCAGAATACCGCTACTCACATTTTGGATCATATCCATGAGTGGTGAAGGAGACGACGTCTCATTAAAGCTCCTATTCCAGATCAGCTCCTAGCAGACTGGTTTACAAAATCGCTCATTCCCACCATAGCAAAAGATGTTTCCATGAGAGGTGCTATCACCGAAGAACAAACCATCGCGAGTGCCCATCTGCTAGACCTGGTCTACACTCAATCTGGCACTTTGTTTAATATTCTGCTTGACGCACCTCGTGACGTTAACGATCTTGCGAAACCACATAAGGGACTCCAAGCTGATGGAATCATTGGATCCCTTAACACCCAGCCTGCTGCTAGCACTGTTGGATCATCCAACCCAACCCAGGCTGGACACAACACCACCACATCAACCACTCCTACTGTAACTGAAGAGGTGAATTCTGTTTAATCAGCTTCATCCCAGAATTTTAATGGAAAAAAGAAGAACAAGGGGAAACCAAAATAGTATTCTGCCTAGTAGGAACCGAAGATCACTCTTGACGATCCCAAGCAGAAAAGGAAACTGAAGTATCCTTGCTTACTATGTGGAGAAGACCATTTCTCCAAAGAGTGTCCCCATAGAGACGAAGTGCAAAAGTTTCTTAGGGGTAAACCAACTCCCACAGTTCTCAATGATCCATTTCCTACTTAGAACCAGCAGATGATTGCTCAAACCCCCCCAGCCCAGGGGGAACCATCCAATACCGCACATGTTCTCATGTTGCGTAACAAGACGATCAATTTGAATACTTGCTCGTGATCTTATGAACCGGTCCCTTCAAAGGAACTTGTCGGAAGTAATAATGAAAAAGATTTCGACTCCTTAAATGATGTCACTGTACCATCGACTTCTCTCACCATTGAGAAGCCCTCCCTAGATTCGATATTGCGACCACCCAAGAGTACGATTCGAAAAGTTGTTTTCAATCCTAATGCTTGAGTGACACAAAATTACAATATTGTAGAGGACTTGGCCCAAGCTCCTTGCGCCATGTCCACCCTGGAAGTTTTGCAGAATTGTCCCAATCAATGCAAAACTCTCCTTGCAACCATTGGTGCAGTAGACCCAGATTCCTCGAACACCATCATGTTCCGACTTGACAACTTTAAGTTGAGGTTCTCACACCAGCTCGCATTCCAAGTTTCTGGGAACATTGTTGGAAAAATTATCCATCGTACTCTTTTGGACGAAGGTGCCTCCACTTCTGTCATGTCCATCGCCTGTTGGAGAGCCATTGGCTCCCCCGAATTGAATCGTTCTCCTACCATGTTGAAAGCATTCGAAGGGCGTGGCTTTCAACCTCATGGGATCTTACAAGCTCTTGCAGTTGAGTTGGGCAGAAAGACCGTAACCATTAATGTGGAAGTGGTCGCAACTAGTTTTACACCATGCAGGTGGTAGCCTCTTCATTCTTCCACATAGTACAATTCCCCCACCAAGGATGAATTGTTGCTATCGACCAATTAGATTTTTGTACACCAGACACCACTACTCATCCTGGTGACCATATTCCTTCCATTGGACAGATGTCAAAACAGTATGAGAGTGTAGGGGTTGGCCTTTTGAAATATTCATCTCTCATGGGCGTTTTTCTAGCCACGGACCCCCCTAATCATGTTGCTACAGTGAACATGATCTCCACAGAGATTTTATCTCACTCAAACGATGCTTGGCTTGTATCGGACGAAGCCATAACACACCTGTTTGGAGATATAATGCCTCTTTCACCCACTGAACGTATTTACGAGGCTATCCAATTAACACCGAAGGACCATTTAACTGTGGCCTCCCCATCTTGTTCTCTACGACGGACGTCATCTCTACCTGATCTCTTACTTCGGACTTTTCATTCAGATGAGTCCATCATGGAAGTAATGAATGTTGACGACAGTACGTGGGATGATCTCCATCATAGGTCATCTTTTCTTCCTCCTTTGGAATACATAGAGAACAACATCCATACCCTATTTTCGCCAGATATCTACCCATCCCCTCGTTCCCCCGTTCTTACATGTCTTATGGAAACGGAGGGAAACTTGACCAACATTGAGCCAACCACCCCGGTAGACATCTCGGTGAAACCAGGTATAGTGCAACACATTCATATAGGCCAGAAGTGTTCCCCTGAAGAAATCGTTGTTAGCATGGCCTTGTTCAAGCAATTTCAAGATGTATTTGCTTGGTCTTATGAGGAGATGCCTGGGATAGACCACGCGATTGTTTCTCACGAAATAAAAACTTATCTCGACATCAAACCTCTACGCCAAAAGTTGCGATCAGTACACCCCCGGAAGACTGCGTCAATAAAGGCATAAATTGAAAAGCTCTTAAAGGCTGGTTTTATTTATCCTGTCCCATTGACGGATTGGGTCTCAAACGTCGTTCCTATGAACAAAACGTAGGGCACCATTCACGTTTGTGTTGATTATCAGGACCTTAATCGGGCTTGTCCGAAAGACAACTACCCGACCCCCTTCATCGACCAGATCATCGACAACAATGCCGGAAGAATCATCTTCTCATTCATGGATGGATTTTTTGGTTACAACGAAATTGAGATCAACCCAGCCGACCAACATAAGATGGTTTTCATCTACCCATGGGGTACATTTGAATACCGCAAACTCCCATTTGGCCTTAAAAATGATGGCGCCACATTTTAGCGGGCTATGTCGTACGCCTTCCACGATATTAAGGACTTTGTGGAACCCTACTTGGATGATCTCCCTGCTCATTCAAAGCAGCGCGAGTTCCACATTGATCATTTGACGGCCATTTTCCTCAGATGCAGACGGTACAATATCCTTCTAAATCCTCATAAGTGTATCTTTTGCGTTGAGTCCAGACGCCTCTTAGGATTTATCATTTCGAAGGATGGGATCCATATTGATCCCTTAAAGTTGGAGGCCATCATCAACCTACCACCCCCGACTGATGTGACGGAACTTCAAAGTCTCCAAGGGAAGGTGACTTATTTATGACATTTTGTTTGTAATTTCGTAGAGAAGACTCAGGGGTATATGAGATTGCTCAAGAAGGATGTCCCGTTCATTTGGGACGACCAAACTCAAAAATCCTTCGACAGTATCAAACATGCCATCACGCATGCCCCTGTGCTTTAACCGCCTAATTATTATCGAGATTACATCCTATATCTCACCGCTTCTGCTATCACTATCGCCATGGTTTTGGTATAGGAGGATCAAAACGCCCAGGAACATGTAATATACTATGCAAGTAAGGGTCTAGCTGACGCTGAAACTAGATATTCACATGTCGAAAAACTTGCTTTCGCGGCAGTCATTGCCGTCCAAAAGTTCCGTCACTACATCTTGCTCCGCACCACCACTATCATTGCCTACTCGAACCCCATGTACCACGTATTGACACGTCAGGTTCTTGGGGGCAAGTATTCACGTTGGATCGTGATACTGCAATAATTAGATCTTCTTTTTGAGAAAGCCAAGTCTAAGAAGTCTTTGGTGTTTGCCGAGCTCATTTGTGACCTTCCCTGTCCTGATGCAGAAGTTGAGCACAATGACTCCTTTCCGGATGAATCATTTTTTCTCATCGGTACGACTGATTTGTGGTATGGAGATATCTTGTTGTATCTTCAAACCCAATGCTTAAATCCTCAATTTTCTTGTGACGACCGTCATAAGATTCGTCAATATGCAAAGTATTATTTAATCATCAATGATACTTTGTATCGTCGTGGCATCGATTCACTTCTTTGATGTTGTCTCACTCACGATGAGGCTGAACGTGTTCTAAATGACTTTCACGCTGGGGCATGTGGTGATCACCTCTCTGGGATGGCTACAGCCCAGAATATTTTGTGCGTAGGATATTTCTGGCCTAGTATCTTCAAAGATTGTATTGAGTCCGTAAAAAATGTCCTCCTTGCCAACACTTCCATATGAAGAAGCGCACTCATCCCGCCCTGTTACATCCGGTTATTGCTGTTGGCCCATTTGCAAAATGGGGCATTGATTTTATGCATTGTAAACCTACCTCGGCCGGGGGGCATAGTTACATCATCATAGCTGTGGGTTACTTCACAAAGTGGGCCGAAGCTATGCCTACATACCAAAACGACGGCAAAACCACCGCACTTTTCATGTTCAATCATGTAATAGCACGGTTTGGAGTTCCTCAGGAAATTGTTACCGATCGTGGTTCTCATTTTCAGAACCATATGGTGGATGAAATGAGCGACATATTGGGTTTTCACCATGAAAATTCAACACCCTACTACCCAGAATCCAACGGACAGGTCGAGGCCATTAACAAGGTCTTGAAAACTATGGTCCAAAGGATGGTAGGGACACATAAGTCCAATTGGCACAACATGCTCTTTTTAGTGTTATGGGCCTACCGAACTTCCGTCAAAACTGCCACAGGCTTCACTCCTTTCCAATTGGTTTATGGCTTGGAAGCTGTCCTACCGATAGAGTGCGAAATTCCGTCTCTACAACTCGTTGTCGAACTTCTTCCTAACACTACCGTTGAGGAAGAATGTCTCTTGCACTTAGCAAAACTTGAGGAGTCTCGCCGAGATGTCGCTCTCGCTAATGAAGCACACAAGAAATGCATCAAGGCCCAATACGATAAGTCAGTTGAACCTCGTATCTTTAACGAGGGCGACCTGGTCCTTACTTATGACCAGAAGCACGACAAGCTAGGAGCAGGGAAGTTCGAGTCCATGTGGCATGGATCTTACGTTATAAAACATGTGTTGGAAAAAGGTGCTTACGAGCTTGAAGATTATGATGGAATCTCTTTGGGTGAACCTTGCAATGGGCTTTACCTGAAGAGATACTATGCTTGATCTCTCATGCATAGACTTTCTTGTATATACTGTACATGGCATGTTTTTGTGTGGTGTGACGCATTTCTTTTCGAGTGTCTTTCGATCTTGTTTTTGCTTCTTATACCATGTTCTGTCTGTGTGTGCAGATGGAAACATGTTATGGATTCACGAACGACACCAGCCAGCATACCCGTAACCTTGCTTCGGCAGCCTGGGTACTATATTCCCAACAGGTGAGCTCATTAGTTCAGGTGGAAGTTGCCTAGGGTTTGCGACCAACAATACCGCAGAATATCAGGCAGTAATCAGAACCCAGGTAATGCCATTTCCTTCGGTATGGCCACATTGTCATCCACATGGATTCTCAATTAGTGATTTCCCATCTTAACCGGGTCTACGCCATTCGTGATCCCACCTTACTCTGTCTCTTTAGACGAGTACGTCTCTTGGATAGGTCATTTGAATCCGTTCAATACCTGTACATTCCATGGGAGTTAAACACAGTTGCTGACTCGATGGCCAACTTCATTTTGGATTGGTACATTGCACACACATAATACTCATAATATGTAAAAGAATTCATGGCATGTAGATACAATGTATAAAAGCAAACATATAAACAATATCACATCACTAATCACTTTAAAAACACATAATGTATAAATCGTCCATAATTTCTGTATATATATAAATTGCTCAAAAAGTAGTGCTGGTACAAAATCTGAAGCATGATGGATTTCAGTGAGTCTCTACAAAAATATGAAGCATCATAGCTTTCAGTAAGTACAAAATTTGAGGCCTCTAATCTCTCAGTACAAGTATAGTAGTGTCATCAGGCCTGACGCCTTACCCGTACACCCCTAGCTCGAACGACACACTGTTTCTGGGTGAGAAATTAGTCCACGGTCCGAGCCACCTTGCGGAGTAAGACGTTGAAGCGCATAGACGCTCCAACCCCAAATATCTGCATGGGCCTCGGTAAGAAATTGATAGCTGGCTCTGGTACCTCCATAGTTAGCTCGGATAGGTTCCTGTACACCTCCTCCATCTCCTTGATGGCAGCACAAGCACCTGCAGGAATGACTGCCCCCCTGCCTCTGTCTCTCCTCGCCAGAAGGGAGAGAGCTACTGGTCACACGGGGCCCACATCTGCACACACATATTACATACTTGTCAGCACTACATAAAAAAAATGATATAATATACAAAACTAAAAAATACAAGGGTTTTTTTCTCACCTATATCACCCCATGTTGCACCCTCTGGCAGCGCCAAGTTGGGATCCTCTCGAAAGGTCGTGCCCTTGTATGGAAAGTCCTCGACCATAAGTAACTAGCCCTCTATCCAGTTGAAAAATCGGGACCAAAGCTAATGATGGGCCCGCCACCATGACGGGTCATGACCTTAGCCCATCTGAGCATATGGGGATCCCTGGGCTCCCTGTCATCAAGTACCAATTGTGGACGTAGAAGAGGAATCCGCTCCAAGAGGAATGATACTATGATCAATCCATACCCAAACTGCTTGAGATCCCCTCGTCGACACTTGGTCAGTTGAGCTCGGATGTTGGCGAGGAGACCCTCGCACCAGTTGAAAACCTTGGGAGACATACAGTCTTCCGCATACAACATCTGGGTCCAAGAAGCCATGTGTGGGGCTTGGCTACCCGCCACCCTAGTAATGGTAAGTAGTATGGTCCTCAGTAGATGGCTCACCACATCTCTAATGAGTATCTTCTCTCTGGAAGGACGAGAAGTAGCAACACAGTGCTGTGACACCATGTATTCAACTGTACGGTCACTGGCCCGTGTCCCAGTTAGTTGTACAGCATCCCCTCTTCAGGATAAACCAGTCAGAAAGTAGATATCCTCAATGTCTATTGTGAGGATATGCTCACCTATCACAAAGTATTGTTGGGCCGCATCCCAACTCTAGAGCATGTGTGTCAGTAGTGGGATCTCGGCTCTCATCCCCTGTATCTCAGAGAACTTGAGTAACCCGCAGTTTCTCAAAGCATCCACACATTGTGGATCATTCATGGGTTGTTCATATTCTACTTCATCTTGTCTTTCTTGCCACTCCAATACCATTTTTGCTTGCTAGTAACCTGCCAAAAGGGACATTTAAAACCTGTTAGGTCCTTCCTCAACTTTCACAAACTCATTTTTTGAATTATTTTTGATGTTTGGGATTTGGATTTCCACTATCACACCGTGCATTCAGGTACAAGGCGACGTCATCATAGGTCTCATTTCCGAGACTTGCGACGACTCGGCCTCGTCGCAGGTCCCGAAAAGGCCACTTGCGATGAGCCGAGGGCGTATTTAGCCCTCCATAACACCATCAAAAACCCAAAAAATGGACAAGAAATAAAAAACTAAACCACTAGAAAGTTGCAGGATGAGATTTAGGCCTACCTGGTCCGGACGGTGGTGAAATGGCGGATCATAGCTCCCAAAATCGACAAAGGAAATTTTGGCTCCAAATTGGTACTTCTCCACCCAAATTAGCAATTTGAACAATGTTTCTATTTTTGGCATATATTTCTATTTATAAATAGAATTGAATATTCTTTTCCAAATATTTTGATGCTTTTTGGGCCATTTACTATAGTTTCGACCGTTTTGTCATTATATTTGGGGCTATTTGACACTTTCTCTTGTGTACAAGAGTCATAAAGTGGTCTTTTGTGTCGTTTCTCGCATTACCAACGGTAACTACAGGTATGAACACCCCTTTTCAATGTTTTGTCATTATTATTTTTGGTTAGTATTAATTATTGCATGAGGATGAGTTTACTCTTCGTTTGTTCTCGTACTCACCCAACCATGAGAACAAGTACCGAGTTATGATTTATCACTTTTCTGGGCTCATTAATCTTCCACAGAAAAGGACACCCCCCGGAGTCTACCGTTAAGCTCTTTTCAGGCTCTCGAAAAATGGAAATATTGCCAAGTGAACTTGTCGCGTTCACGCTTGTTAAAGTATTTGAATGGTCATCTTCCCGGTGATAATTTACCCCTTTTTCAGACCAGGAGGCACTAATTACGAAAAAGGAATACTCCAGCTGATCATGATTGGAAGAGTACTCTCCCACGTTGTTTTACCCTTTTTTCGTGCGATGAGGCTAACTTTACGAAAAAGGACTGTTGGAGTCTTCTATAGTTCTTTTCAGACTCTCTAAACATGAAATGACGACCGAGTTTACCTTCTATGGACTTGTTAAATTTTCACATTGAAGGGCCTGGCATGGGACGAACCCCTCCTATCCCCGGTTCAGAGAATATTTGGGATTTGACTCATCTATGAGATGAGCTATACCGAGCATCTGGTTACCCTCATCAATCTCGTAAAAAACACATGAGGCAGTCATCATTCATGATGGGGAAAAAGGAAAGTGTTTGTGTTACATACCTTAGTGGCAGTATATAGTTGTTCTTGAACATGGCACTCATCTACATTTGCATACAGTACTTGGGTCATCTGTTTGTCTATGAGTCCCCGCTTACTTTTCGAGTCTCGTTACTCCTCTGAGTCATCCGGAGAAAGCTTCCATCATCAGTTGCAATAGATATTTGCGTCATTCTCATTGTGTCAACACTGCCAATTCATGCCATGCCCATGTTCAAGAACACGTCCACTATCTTTCATCTACAGTCAGTACACATGTCATCATGTCATTGTGACTTTGAGTCAGTCTTACATGTTACTGTCAGTCACTCTACACATCTCTTTGTTGTGTTTCATGTCGATTGATGGGGGATTCATCATGGCCCTCCTTCGATGGATTCATCCTTGTCAACTTCAACGCATCATCCGAGGATTGAATCTAGAAACCAACCAAGTACCTTGGCCCTGCATGCCTCAATGGCAGGTTACCTTGCTTTCATCATGAGTTTACATCATTGACTCTTGATTGAAATATTTAATCTTGTGTTTGACTTCAAATCATTTATTCACGCTCGATGATATGTACTGTGATACCTTGGGAATCATTGACATCAATGGTGATCTCCCTCGCACTTGTTAACAGTTTACATCAATGATCGGTAATCAAGTGGTTTCTACCATGTTCAACGTCAAGACATTTGTAATCACATGGATAGATTCGTATCATTGCGGGTTCAGCTTGAAGACCCTGGGGAGTCATGTTTTACCCAGTTTGCGATGGAGTTTGTATTGAGTCATATTAAACGGATCCATGTTTGTATTGGTCGTGGCTGTGTTATCATCTCATCATGGATCTACGCTTGTGTCTAGTAGCCATGATTGTGTTCAGTTGGTCATTACTACCATGGATATGCAATGTATTGGTCGGCAGCCATGTTGTACTTCATGTGAGATTGTCCGTTCAGAGTCAGTTGTACTGCATCAGCGTCCTTCGTCTGTTGAGCCTATTGCCATTATTTCTTTCAAAGCACTTCACCTGTACATCCTTAACAAATTCATGCTTTGGGGGGCATTCTGTTACACCCAAAATCTACTCATCATTAGATTCAGTGTATATATCCTTGAAGTCACCTGGACTAAGTACTTTCATTTGGGAGGATTTGCACTCAATCCTACAAACTTTTGAGAGGTCGTTGCAGGTTGCACACTAGCAACATGCGACGTCGCAGCTTGCTCCATTGCAGGGTGCGACGAGGTCTGTTAATGGAAAAAAATAGCCTATTCGAGATCCTTCTTGAAACTTACTCATTTAGGGGATTATCCCTGACCTCTAGGGGAGCTGGTACTCGACCCCTAATTCTTTGGGAGGATCCCCTATCTCTCTCCTACCATCTCTCAACCTATCCTATCCATACCCTATCCACTTAGCCCTATATAAGTGAGGCTCACTCCCATCCCAAAGGGAGGAAGGCTATGGTATCTACATGCTGGTGAAATCTCTCTTAATACACCTCTATTCACCTATTGGAGAGCTCATACTTCCTTGGAAGGACATGGCAATTGGCTTGGTCAGAGAAGGGCTATTGCATTAAGTCTTTGGTTGTAGTTCTATATCTCTATCATGTACTCCTCTATTTACAGTAATACAAATGTTTTCCACCAATATTGTTCTCATGTGTAATGATATTGTGTAGTTTACCTGCTTAACTGTTTACTTAGATTGCTTATTGTATATATGCTCTTTACTCGTTTCTCTTGTTTCTGTGTCTTGACAGGTATTGCAACTTGGATCTGACGATCGTGGGACGTGGAGCAACATTCGAGAGAAAAGATTACGTAATAGAAAGGTAAGACAACTAGTACTTGGTCCTTAAGTAGATCTAGGAAATGCACTTGTAGTCTGTTTTATTTGTTCTAGACTCACGTTGAGCTAGGGAGATCCTGCTCACATCCGCTTGAGTGGATTGTCCAGTAACAAGTTCCCAGATCAAACTTGATTCATACTTTGAATCATTTGATTCATCACATGTTGTTGGACCCTTTTCATTACTAATAGAGCATCAATTATTGTGATCCAACATTCTTCCATAATGCCATTGTTGTGACATTTGTTCTTTAGATCAACCATGGTTGGACCATGCTTATGTACTTCTTGATTTGAGTCCCTTATGAAAACTGTTGTAGGAAACTCTCCCTATGGATAGGTATAATCCCTCTTGGACATGTAAAGGTTCCCTATATCCCTAATCCAAGACAGAAGCAAAAAAAATGGACTCTAACTTTATCCTAGACCTAGGCTCTATGCATACAATAATACAAGAAAGAAGAAGACTAAGAGAGAGTAGATGAATTACCTCCTTATCGACGAATGTCCTTGATGCTCCAACCTTTAGTTTTGATGTCCAAATCTCTGAATATGAGTAGATCCTGTAGAGACAACACAAGACCCTAACTTCCTTCTACAAGTTAAGCATAAAGAATCCTACTTATTTTGAATGCAACAATAGTAAGCATACATGTAAATGAAGACACATATGGGAGAAAGGACGACTAAGTTTAACTTCCCTTCAACATTGGACGGCATGAAAAATGACTTGGAATCATTGAATCGATGATATAGAGACCAAAATATAAGGAAGCAATGGTTGAGGCATTATTCAGATGAACCTCAAGGAGTAAGAAAACTCATGGAATTAGTATAACTCACAGGAAAGTAGATTACCCAATTATAGAAGTTATCAGCTTAACCCCAATATGATATCTAGAGGCTGGATACATGGCCCCCAATATTCATTTCATCCACCAAATCCTATTCCTCACCCAATTATACTCTTGGTTACTACTAGGAAAAGGTTTACCAAAGAGAGAGGAAGAAAGAGGATCAAGTGACACGGGTGGATGAAATGAAGGTTCAAGTACTAGATATGGTGGAAGAATCAACCTAATTGAAGGGTCGTCCATTTCATTTTTTAATGAGCTTGACACAGACAATGAACTATGCTCATAGATATTTGTTTCATTTTTTAACGATCTTGATAGAGGAAGAGAACCCCTTTGACTCTGTTGGAATATTTAAGTCTTCCTACCATGTCATTTATTTACATTAGATGCATTAATTAATCTTTTATGGTTAATTCTATGTAATAGACTAGGAAATTGCTTTGTGTGGGCCACAAGGAAACATGGGAGGATAAGGATACATCCAAGGTCTGAACCACAAGAAATCTAGTCCACTTGGGCGCTTTACTAACTGATTTTGGATAATATTTAGAAGGAAAGGTGCATTTCTGAGTTTTAGAGCTTTTTTACTACTTTTTTCCTATGGGGGAAAAGCTAGTCTACCTAGGAAACTATTTTTTGCACCCAAGACTTTCCTTAATGATTTTTCCTTCCAAAATTCGTTTTTGGAATTTTTTTTTTCCATACTTCATATTTAGATCACAAATTAGACAATTTGTGAGATTTTGGGCTGATTTGGAAAGTCAACTTTCCACCTAAGGGGGATGGGAATTTTTAACAAGTCTGATGGAGAGATGATTCTTTTGGCATCTTTAGCCATTCAAATTACTAATGTAATGTTATTTAACAACATCCTATTACCTTTATATGGTTGGATGATGTATTTTTATCATGAGAAATTAATACATAAATCTACTCTTGTGCATAATTTTTGTGTCTTTGACTAGTTGTGTGAGATTTTTCTTATGAGAGAGTGTAATTTCTTGAATATTTATTGAATGTGAACTTATTTTCACATGGTATCAGAGCCATCAAGCTATTCCTTTCATATTTTATTGTCTTGCAGGATCCAATAGTCTCAGGAAGGGCGCATTGATCAATTCACCGGGTGAATTCTATTCTCTGCAGGGTGCATTTTGGAATCCATAAGTGCTCTAAATTCATTCCATAAGTTTATTTCAGAGCAGAAATGGATCACACACAATAGATCATCCTCACTCCTTTCAATTACTTTGATTGGAAAGCACAGATGGAGATTCTACTGAGGAGTAAAGGGCTCTACAGGGTGACCATGGCAACTGAAGCTGAGCCAACCTCAGCAGTAGAGAAATCGAAATGGAATAATCGAAGGGATGAAACCTATGGGCTGTTATGTCTCACTACATCCAGAGAGATTCTATTTCATCTTGATGGCCTCACTTCACCCAATGAAGTATGGCTGAAACCTAAGGAATTGTTTGGGAAAACCGATGAATTGAGAGGCCACCAATTGGATAACGAGCTAGTCTCTTTGAGCCCGCAAAATTTTGATAATCTACAGGATTTTTTTATTATCTAAATTTAAGTCTCTTGTATTGCAGCTGAAGCAATGTGGTATAGACAAGAAAGATGAGAAATTAGTTTTGGCCATTCTCTCCAAGCTTGGCCCCGACTATTCAATCTTTGTCTCGACCTTCCATTCCACCCGGAAAGCAATTAAAAATTGGAAGAGCCCAACACTTTCAGAATTCATGGAGTCTTTGACACAAGAACAAGACAAATTGGTCTTGATGGGAGCCACTAAAAATCCATCCAAATACCACTGTCTGAATGTTGGAGATTCAAGGGGTTCGAAAGGAAAGAAGAAGGGAAATTTCAAGAAGCCCACCGGTGAGAGGAAAGACAAGCAGATTTCGAATGGAGAGACATCCAACTTCAAGAAGAATCCAAACAAGAAGAATGAGAGGACAAAGTGCAATTATTGCAGCAAGGGATTTCATCCTGAAAGCTCTTGCATCAAGAAAACCATTGACCAATTGACTTCAGTCTTGGAGAAAGCCAACATTCCTCTTCCAGAGAGCACAAGGAGGAAGGATGGAGGACAAAATTCCGATGATAAAGAGAGAGTTCATGCATTGATGGCCAACACTTCAAAACCTTCTTCATTCATCATTGATTCTGGTGCATCAAGACACATGGTGTCTACAAGTAAGTTTTTCACTTCACTTGACTCTTCCAGTGGTCCAAACATTGTATTGGGAGACAATTTTGAAACTTCTAGCAAAGGCAAAGGTAGCATATATCTCGATTTTGGGTCATTTAATAATGTTTTATATGTCCCTGGACTTGCTGCAAACCTACTGTCAGTTTATTAGATGACCCATATGGGGATTCCCAAGAGAGTAACCTTTATCCCCAATGATGTTGAGATAGCAGAAATTTCAACAGGAAAAATTATTGCATTTGGTACTGCTGATCATTGTTCTAGAATTTACAAGTTTTATCATTTTGTGCCAAACGCCTCACCTTCTGCTCTGTTAACCCATGCCAATGAGTCCAATAAGATATGGCATGAAATATTTGGCCACCTAAACTACAAATACCTTTCCCAACTTCACGAGAAAGAGATGGTTATAGGGTTGCCTAATATAAACTTTTCCAAAGGTGTCTGTCAATCTTGCATCCTAGGAAAACACCCTGAGCATAAGTATGGGAGATCCACCACTGCGAGAGCCATTGCACCATTGGAACTTATACACACTGACATATCAGGTCCATTCCCTCACGAGTCCTTGATTCATGCAAAATACATTCTCACATTTAGTAGGTCTTGTTGGATTTATTTTATCAAGTTAAAGTCAGAAGTTTTTGGGTTGTTCAAGCCATTCAAAGCCTCGGTTGAGAACCAATATGGTAGGCATATTAAAGTTATAAGATCTGATAATGGTGGTGAATATGTGAAAGCAGAGTTTCAGCAATTTTGTGCCTTTTCAGGCATTCAAATGCAACATACAGTTCCATATACACCTCAGTAGAATGGGGTTGCCGAGAGGAAAAATACGTCTCTAAAGGAGATGGCCACTTGTATTCTTGAGGCAAAGGAATTGTCTCCCAAGATATGGGATGAGGCAATAAATGGTGCCACTTATACTCAGAATAGAGTGCCACACAAATCTCTCAAAGGTATCACTCCTTTCGAGGCTTGGACAGGTCACAAACCTGACATCTCTCATTTTAGGATTTTTGGCTCAAAGGCTTGGGCTAGGATTCCACTTGAGAAGAGGAGGGCATTGCAGCCCCAAAGCCAACCATGTTTATTTGTTGGATATTCAGATGACTCAAAAGGTTATAACTTGCTGAACATGACCACTCACAAAGAATTCATCAAAAGAAGTGTGTAGTTTGAGGAAGAGCCCTCTTAGAGCGCTGAAATTGGAGAACCATCTTCACCACTACCCAAAGAAGAAGTCAGTGATGTTCTTGATGTTTTTGATTCTGATATTTCTGATGATGAGTGGAGCGGGAAGAAACGTATATAGAAGCAGAAAATGTAGAAAAATGTATAATAATAGTGTAGAAGATGATAAATGAATACAATGGGTTGGGATTAAATAATCCTTTCTTGCACCTTTTCACCAAAGGGCATGACTATTACTATTAATTATATTTAATATTATTTTATTATTATTTTATTGTTACATTGCCTTCCCCTTAAGGGAAGCTTTGTCCTCAAAGATTATTTGACGACAATGATTATGTGAACTGTCACATCATCTCTGATGTGGACACCTGTATCATTTGCTACTGGTGGGTTTTGTCCCTGGTTCTATTTCGATGATGTGTTCGATTTTTCTGTTTGGTGGGAGCTCCATAGGTAGCTCTTGGAACACCTTGTGATGTTTCTGAATCAGATTTTGTATCTTTGGTTGTTTGGCCCTATCTCCTTTACTTTTTAGAAGCTTCATTTCTTGACATTGAAGTATGTACATTGGTGCGTCCTTCTGAAGTAGCTTTTCTATTTGATGTGATGTAACCAGCTTTGGCCCTATCTCCTTTACTTGTTAGAAGCTTCATTTCTTGACGTTGAAGTATGTACATTGGTGCGTCCTTCCGAAGTAGATTTTCTATTTGATGTGATGTAACCAGCTGTGTCAGAGGTGGTTGGAACCCGTATAATTTGTGTGTTTTCCTGAACGCATGGAATTCAATAAAATGTTCTTGGTGATTTGCGGAGTATGTACCCAAGGTTTGTAACCATTGTATTCCTAATACTACGTAGACTCCTTCCAGTGGCACCACACAAAAATATGGTTCTAAGTTATACTCTTGTATTTGTAACTTGATTTGGTGACATTTCCCTACGTTATCAATCTTCTTGCCATCTTCTACCATAACCTTCATGTTAGGAACTAGAAAAACAAATAGGTTAAATACCTTAGCAAGGTTGACATTAATGAAGTTATGGGTGCTTCTAGAGTCGATGAGAACTTCGACGCTATTCTTTTTTATATGTCCTCTAAGCTTCAATGTTTGCGGTTGGGAGATTCTGGTAATAGTGGCTAATGAGATTTGTGGGGTGTTGTCCTCAAGTGGTGTGGAGTGACGGAGTGGTTGGAGTGATGGGCAGACAACAGAAGGCATTAGCAGATGGACGTGGGAGAATGGAGCAGGGATGGAGTGGAGTAGCGATGGGGAGAGCAGGAGGAGGGAAGCACGAGGATGAGTGAGAGTTGGAGCAGAAGGGATGGCGGGGGTTGCAAGCAGCACAGGGGGATGGCAGAGGTGTGGGAAAGGGGGGGGGAGTGCGAGCAACGCAGGGGATGGCGGAGGTTTGGGGGGGGGCTTGGAGCATGAGGGGATGGCGGGGGCTGCAAAGGGGATGGCGGGGGCGTGGAGCAATGGATGCTAGAGTGTGGAGGGATCTGGGAGGAAGAAGCGGCCGAAAGGTGGAAAGCGTGAAAAGGTGAGTGGCCTGAGCAGAGGTGGAGGACAACATGAGCACGGGGGAAATGTAAGGAGGGGTTGGGTGCAGCGGAGGTGGTGGTGGTGTAGGGATTTTGGCTCTGATACCAATGGAGTGGGAAGAAACGTATATAGAAGTAGGAAATGTAGAAAAATGCATAATAATAGTGTAGAAGATGATAAATGAATACAATGGGGCGGGCTTAAATAAGCCTGTCTTGCACCTTTTCACCAAAGGGCATGAATATTAATATTAATTATATTTAATATTATTTTATTGTTAGAATGAGGATCATTTTATTGCAGATGCTAACTCACCTACAAGGCCTAAGTGTGCTGCAAAAACTTTGCAAGCAACGGGTGAACTAGCAGGAAACCCTTAGGACCAAAGAAGGACTAGATCACAGTTTGAGACCGCTCTCAATGTGAATGATCCTTATCTTTATGATAAATGATATATGATGATAGATTCTGATCCAAAAACATATGAGGAAGTTTGAGTCATTACAGAAGAATGAAATTTGGGAGCTAGTCAAGCTCCCCGCAGGCAGAAAGTTGGTGAGATGCAAGTGGATTTATAAGACCAAATGCGCAGTAGATGGTACATACATTAAATACAAAGCAAGGCTGGTAGAAAATGGATATTCTCAGGTCCAAGGACTTGATTATAATGAAACATTTGCACCGGTAGCTCAGAAAGACTCCATTAGACTAGTTTTGGCAGTGGCAGCTTCCAAGCGATGGGAAGTACATCACATGGATGTGAAAAGTGCTTTCCTCCATGGGGAGCTTGAAGAAGAAATATATATGCAGCAGCCATAGGGGTACACATCAGATACAAACCTTGTTTGCAGGTTGAAAAAATCTTTGTATGGACTTAAGTAAGCCCCCAGGGCTTGGTATGCAAAGATGGACAGTTTCCCGCTGTCACAATCTTATGTTCGGTGTAAATCTGACCCAAATGTCTATATGAAGCTTGCTGATGGTTTTATAATTTTAATAGTGCTGTATGTTGATGATTTGTTGATCACAGGTGATAGCACTGAACAAATAGCATCACTGAAGACCGCAATGCACCAAGCATTCTCCATGAGTGACTTGGGAATTCTTATGCAATTTTTGGGGCTTGAGATTTCTCAAACAAAAGAAGGAACAAAGGTATGTCAGTCAAAGTATGCTTCTGATCTGTTAAAGAATTTTAATATGGATGGTTGCAAGCCTTCTAAGACTTCATTCCTTTCTGGAGTTAGACTAGAAGATGTAGAATCTACACCATTGTTTGACAACACTTTGTATAGACAGTTGATTGGCAGCTTGCTATACTTGACACACACTCGACCAGATCTTGCTTATACTGCGAGTGTGGCATCAAGATACATGGAGCAGCCACATGAGCTACATTGGAGGGCTGCAAAAAGAATCCTTCATTATGTGCAGGGCACACAGAGTGATGGGATTCACTATGTTGCAGATTCGAGCCTAGATATCTTGGGCTTCATAGATTCAGATTGTGATGGTGATAGCCTTGACAAAAAATCCATATCAAGATTTGTATTCATGCTTGGAGGTGGCCCTTTTTTCTAGTCCAACAAGAAACATAATGCCATAGAGCTATCTTCAGCGGAGGCAGAGTATAGAGGAGCAGTGAATGCTGCTACACAGTGTGTTTGGTTGCAGGGCATTTTGTCTGAGTTTGAGATTTCTTTCAGTACTCCTACTGTCATTTATTGTGACAACCAGAGTGCCATTAGATTTTCATGTGATACGGTATAGAGGTAGAGGACCAAGCACATAGAGATTCATATGCACTACATCAGAGGCCTAGTGCATGACCAGATCATAGATTTGAAGTATTGCCCCACAGGTGAGCAAACTACAGATATCTTCACCAAGGCTTCCATAGAGAAGACATTCAACTATCTTAGATCACTGCTTGGGATGGTTGAAGATGTGGTGGAGTGAATTTTTGATCAACAACCTTTCAATTTTGACATGTCCATGTTTTGAGGGGAGGTTTTTCCCATGAGGTTTTCCTTCTATCCTTGTTTTTGTGGACCGACAGTATTGTACAGGGTGACCAAGTCTTGTTACTGGGCCCTTAGTATTTCATTTTCTGATATTTAGATCATTTAAGTCAGACTTAAGAGGGGGTGTTGGAATATTTAATTCTTCCTACCATGTCATTTATTTACATTAGATGCATTAATTAATCTTTTATGGTTAATTCTATGTAATAGACTAGGAAATTGCCTTGTGTGGGCCACAAGGCAACATGGGAGGATAAGAATACATCCAAGGTGTGAAACACAAGCCATCTAGGCCACTTGGGAACTTTCCTAACTGATTTTGGATAAGATTTAGAAGGAAAGGCGCATTTATGAGTTTTAGAGCTTTTTTACTACTTTTTCCCTATGGGGTAAAAGCTAATCTACCTAGGAAATTGTGTTTTGCACCCAAGAATTTCCTTAATGAGTTTTCCTTCCAAACTTCATATTTGGAATTTTATTATTCCATAATTCACCTTCAGATCACAAATTAGGCAATTCGTGAGCTTTTGGGATGATTTCGAAAGTCAACTTGCCACCTAGGGGGGATGGGCATTTTTAGCAAGTCTGATGGAGAGATGATTCTTTTGGCATCTTTAGCCATTCGAATTACTGATGTAATGTTATATAAAAACAACCTATTACTTTCATATGGTTGGCTGATGTATTTTTATCATGAGAAGTTAATACAGAAATCTACTCTTGTGCATAATTTTTGTGTCTTTGACTAGTTGTGTGAGATTTTTCTTATGAGAGAGTGTAATTTATTGAATATTTATTGGATGTGAAATGATTTTCACAGATTCAAGCTGTTTAATATTATCTTTGGAGTAAGAAATAGTTCCCATGGAAATGATGGTGTCGTGAACATTTCCTTCTCTGTCAACTATGAACTTTTCTTTCTCGTCTAGATGTTTACACAAAGCTATAGATTTCTCAATTTGCTCCATTTAGAAAGATAAGGAGGAATTTTAGACTTTGATGGTCACTTGGTAGTGGAATGATGTGAAGCTGACTCTGAAGTGGAGAATATTAACTTTCGTAGTTGGTTATTTCATTGACATGTCGGTAGACTACTAGCAGTGGTTTGTTTGAATTTTAAACAATAAAATTGTTTTTAATGCCAAAATCCCTTTTAAATAACTTGGAGAGGTTTTGGGGTACCGACTAGGTGGTTTTCCCTTCTTCTTGTTCGATTGTGAAATGGTTCTGGGGTTGCCACATATCTAAGTGGAAAGCATTTTGCACCATTTTTCTCCTTTAGACAACGTGTAGTTTGTGGGTGTGAAACGAACATTGGTCATTGATCTCTTTCACAGAAACGTTGATCAAATCCTTCTCACACTCATCTTGTTTTTAATATTCAAGTTGTCGGGCCTACCTCCGTCAACACCTTTGAAATTCCACACGACCACAATCTTTGGTCTTATGGTTATACGATCTAACCATTTCACACATAGGATTTGATTTTTTCTATTTTTCCAAAACTTACTGACTATTAACCCTTTCAGGAATGAAAATTTGGATGTGCCAACATTAATAATTTTCCCTTTGTGGGGAAATCGTACTAAACAAAAGATTGAAGAAGTGACATCATTCATAGTATAAAACCAATTTTGACCAAGTAGCAAATTATAATCCAAGTGTCTACGACTTCCACATGAATGGAAATAGTCTTTCCCCCTAATTCCATGGGTAATGAAGGTAAAATTCCATATGGTTAAAAATAAATATCATTGAATGCTTTAAGGGTTGTAGGAGATCGATTAACATCAGGAGAACATAGGGCTCTCCAAAAGGATAAAGACATAATGGAAGTAGAGGCACCTTCATCCAAAATAGTGCGATGGATGCTTTTCCCACAAAGTTGGTGGGAAAGCCTCATTTTAAAATATTCCATATAAAACATAATGGAATTTGATGTTTCCGAATCCACGGATACAAGAGATGACAAAAGGGTTCTACACTGACGATGACAGTTTTGCAAAACCTCAAGAGTTGACATGGCACAAGGTGCTTGGCCCAAATACTCAACAATGTTATAATTTTGAGTGGCACGAGCACTTGGATAAAATGTGTCCTTTCAAATGGTAGCCTTGGGTGGGCACAACACAAATTCAGTAACAAGATTCTCTACTTGAAGAGGGTCCGAAGGAGGGGGATGAGTAGTAGATGTGGAGGTGGAAGTATTGTCAGAATTAAATTCATCATATGGTTTATCTGGAAGGGGTTCAAATTTATGTGACCTGGTAGTTAAAATGATCGTTTCATTACACATGAAAATATCAGCATTAAGGAATGCATCCCCTTGATGGGGTTGGTTTGAGTTTCCCCCTTATGGGGGATTAGTGTTGTGTGCAACCATTTTCTATTGTTGTGGAGGAAAAGGATCAATCAATACTTATGGTTGGTAGGAAAATTTCAAGAACTTATTGACTTCCTCACGACGAGGATATTATTTGGTGTAATGGTCACCTCTGCATATCAGTGAAACTTTTCCTTCCTCTTGGGTTTGGTTTCAGTATTGTTATCTTTAATTTTTGGATTCTCCTACTAGTTTAAAGGACTTTTGGATTTGCCTTTGTTTTTCTTCTTGCCTCCAGTTGATTGAGACGAAGAGGATGTTGAAATTTGGTTGAGATTTGATATTTAATTATTTTAGATACAGAGACTTGAAGCAATGAGACAATTCAATCCATGAAATTCATACAACCATAACAAAAGATATACCTTGGGGAAAATCCTCAAAATCATGAGAACAAAAACCCCAACAATTCTTCTCAGTATAATATAATGGATAATAGAGAATGCTTTCTTTTATAGCATAGCAGATTGCTTTCGGAAGATAAGAGATTACTAAAATTCTTGGTGAAGATACAAAAGCAATAGAGAAGAGAGATCAATCGTATGTGTGCCCAACACAAAAATAACAAGCACGAACAATGCCTTGCACAAAGAGAAGCGCCTTGCCTTCAATGGAGAAGAGAAATCGCTTCACACAGGATTCAACAATCCTGTATAACATATTTATACATTCTTCTCTTCTATTTTTAACTTCTAAATTCATGATGAACTCGCCCTCCAACTGGATGTATTAATCTTGCATGGAGTGGTGCGCCCCACTTCTCATGCAGTGCTTCATCTCATTGATTTGCCACTTAGGATGGACTCGCCTCTTAACTGAAAGCTTTCCCACTTAATTAGGTGGCTAACTTAAGTGTCGAAATGCAAGTGTCACAACTCACGTGTCATCTTTTAGTTTAACATAAGTGTCATCATGCAATAACACTTAGTTAACTAGATCTTCTCTTTAACTGAAGTGTCGTCTTTTAGTTTAATTAAAGTGTAAATACTTTAGTTAACTAGTCCCTTTTATTTAACACTTAGTTAATTGAAAGCATGCTAATTGATTTACTTGAAGTGACCACTGTGAGTTCTTTAGTTAACTGAGACATATCTTTAATTGATGCTTTAACTAAAGCATTGATACTTAACTAAAGCTTTAATAATTCGAGTTCTCTTTAATTAGATGAAGTGTCTGCATGGGCAATTTCGAATTCTCTTGATCTCTATGTTTTATATTTTATTTCTTTATCTCTTATTGCATGGTCAATATGTGTTAACTTTAATTATCCATCACATTACATTACACTAATAATAATTATCGGATGCTGCAATCATATTATATTATTCCAGACCGAATGATCATATACTAAATTAATTCACTTTAGAGGTGATCAATCTCTAAAGGAGACGTAATAGCAATCTGGTGATCATAGTTAATAATATATCACACATCATTAAATGCTTTTAACAAGTAAAGCATGACCTTTATACGGAATTTCTACCTCTATACAGGAGGTCCATCTCATGGATACCTTTATACAGAAGGTTCAGATGATAATCATGACTTGATACACACAAGTTCGGAGCCTTTTCCAACAAGACTTTACAACATAATTAATTTGATCAATTACCTGTATACTGGAGGAATAACCTTTACACAAAAGGTAATCAAAGTGCTCACCTCTATACGAGAGGATCAATGTTGGCTACACAAGATTGGTTTAGAGAATGTCTCTTGATGATGTATATTTAACAGAGGATTGGACCGTATTCACTTATAAAATTTGAGCAAGAGGAGTGGCTTTGGTGTTACTGATAGTCTGGTGCAGGAATGGAGTAGGGGTAGATTCATTTTGTTGTCCATTCGGTTGGGGTACAAAATGTGTATTCATGGAACACACAATGTCGTTGGCACACTAGTACAAAATGAGAGATAAATGACCACTTTTGAGTTGGTGACCACTAGTAGCAAATTAGCGGTCATTTATATACATACGACAAAAAATGTGGTCATATTTAGCTTGGTTGTTTATAGATTATCTTGTTGTCATATATTTTCTCATATATTTGGTCATTAATTTGGTAATATATTTGGTCATTAATTGTCACAATTAATGACCAAATATATGACCACAAGCTATAAACGACCAATCTAAATATGACCGCATTTTTGGCTGCATGATAAATGACCACTAATTTTATACTAGTGGTCACCATTTGGTCGTTTATAAGCGAATTTTGGTTTTTTTTTGGTCACTTATCTCATTTTTGTAGTGGTCATTTATCTCTTTTTAGTGGTCATTTATCTCTTTTTGCTTGTTTGTAGTCATTTTATATATAGGGCACGGAGGAATCGAACCACCAACCTTCTGCCTATAAGGCATGTGCTCTTCCATTGAGTTAGCACCCTTAAATATAATATATTATATAATTTTACATCAATGATCTAAGAATTTGCAACTTCTAAACTTCTTTGGAAAACACTGCCTCTGCTAGTAAAATAGAGTCAATGAAGTTTTCTTGCAGTAAGGAGTAAACAATCATACAATTGGTTGTTAGCAGGGCATTTTTTAAGGATTCTAATATTATACTTAAGTATAGTATTCTAGGCGATTATTTTGGATTGAAAAAAACATATATATAAATAGGTAGGTGAATATTAAATATGAAACCTACAATTTACTACTGAAACATGTAAATTTTGGCGAATATTATGATAAAAAAACATACTTTTTGTAAATATAGGCGATATTAGAGACTAAAAATGACCAAATAGCAAATTTATTTTTTGAAACAAAGCCTGAAAAATAGCCAATTGGTGAAATTTCGCCCCTAAAAATTACCCTTGTTACGAGTATTTGGATTAATTTTTCCTATTCAATACATGGGACCAAAATACTACTTGATACAAATAGCAAATACGTTGTCATAACTTCCATTTATCTTCAGCAAAGTCTAATGCAAGAAACAATATTTGTACTTCACAAATAGGAAACAACTACTTTGAGGTCATATTTCTATGCATTGGACAACCAATGTCAAGTGTTCCCATAGATATAGTGCGTTGCATCCTAAAATGTAGAGACCTGATCAAAATATTGACGGCTGAAATGCAAATCACAATAGAACCCATTTACCTAATGACATCCAAGGCTCGCATAATCACCATTAGACAGTCATGAATCGAGAAATGAAAAGTAAAAACAATTATGTCTGAAGGGAGGAGGATAACTACTGCCTCATTTTCATCCTCTCGACAACCACTGCAATGGGACAATTAGAAGATTAAGAAATGGTCGACGAATCCTATTTATTTAGAAAAAAAATGTACTAAAGTTGAAAGAATGACAATAGTGTCCATCTCCAAAGAGTTCAAATTTTTAGTCAATAGATATAGTTCATGTGAAATTTCACAATCAGGCAACTAGAAAAATGGATACTTTAAAACAACTACTCATTCTATATCATGCTATGATATTTCACTATAAACAATTCATATTTTTCACAGCAATCATGTATTAAGTGAATAAAAACACAATGCTAAAAAATGATAGGATAGGTTTTGCTAGAAAATGGAAGCAAACTGCATGCCAAGCATCCAAGCAAGGGTAAAAGTATGTGGAAAACCAAGGATATCGTAAAACATCGGATGCGAATGAAGGACCATTTTGATAGATACTTTGGTATAATTGGATTAAGAAGAAATCTATACTGCAAATTCAAAAGGAAGGGCATTGGAGAACTACTTCAATCAGCTGATTCATAGAAGCTTCTATACCATATACGACAACTTTTGCTATCATCTTATGTAAATAGTGAAAAATAATATCTAGAACTATACAAATGAAACTGGTTAACATTCGCTGAGAAATGAAACTATGCCTCTAACATTGCAAAGCTGAAAGACTTTGAATCCTACATATTCTTCCATTCTAATAAAAATATCATGCTGCAACACTAAGACTAGTTGGTTAAAAAAATTGGTGTGCACACAATTGAATCCACTTGAAGAACCATGCTCAATGAAGATACAGATTTCCAGAAGCATGCCTGTCTTGGCTCTAAAATTTCATTTCCACTGTATATTTTATACTCAATAGCCAGTTTTGAAGCTATTTGGTTAGACTAAGTCATGCATAAAATCAGTCTTGTCTGCAACAGAAATCTCCTCAGATCAAACTGATGATAATTCCATTCTAATAAAGGCAATCCTTCACTAGCATAGGAATACTCGGCCTTGTAAATCATCAATATTATAGTTGCAACACAATTGTTCTAATGATTAACGTCGACAGTGTTGGAGTCTTATTAATACTGAGAGGGGGGTGAATCAGTATTATGCACAGTTATGAACAATTTTCACTTTTTTAACAAATGTAAACAACACTTATATTATGCATTAATCATAAACAAATTCATTCATCAATGCATGCACACTACATAAAACACAAATATTTAAGGTGGAAACCCAAATGGGAGAAAACCACAGAATGAATTCTTACATGATAAAGATTACATTCATGGGAAGAATCAACTTCCAAATTTCTCCAGCACCAATTGGAAGGAGGCTCCAACCACTTGATTTATAGGCTACAACCTAAAGGAAGCACCAAATCCCTGATTTACCAACACCAACTGGAAGGAGGTATTGATCCCCTAGTTTTATAGGCACCGACCTAAAGGAAGCCTCGATTCCCTATTCCTTGCCCCATCCTACCATCATGATATGTCTGTAGAATATTCTTCTTTTCTTTCTATTGATCTATGCACTCTTCGGATTTACTACAATACATTCCTTTGTGCACACCTGCTAAATACTATGTTCTTCACAAATGTTGTATTGTATCATCAATTCTCCACTTCATGTTACTGCATCAATATTTCACACTAGTTCTCATATTTCATAACCTTTTGCAATCTTCATTTTGTTTGTCCGCATCTACATATTCAAATGATGTTGTGCATCCTCTTCTATGATGTTATGAAATTTGCATCTGTATAAGATAAATTGTGACCTACTGCGCACCATCTGCGATACTGTCTTTTTGTTATCGCGCACTTGGTCCATATACTACATCATCCTATGCATCATTTGTTGTGCTTCACTTCTATATTTGCACATTTGTCTTAGATAAATCACCTCATCCTACGCGTCATCTGTTGTGATGCATTTATGTTCTTGCACATCTAGCTCTCAGGTAGATTAAGTTATTATGGTTCAACGAGCCATTGATTCCCTAATAATTTGAATCTTTCCAAATCAAATACTACCACTTTCGCATCTTCAAGCTTACTTCCACTCTCCAACTTGGCTTCTTATTTATCCTTGACTTGTACAGAGCATGTGTCCACAAGTTGGATGATGACATCCCTTCTTCCTTTCTTCACGGTGAAGCTTAATCATGCATCTGCCACTTGTCATGATCTGCGTGACTGAGGTATTATGCCTTGTGGGTCTTGCACATACTTGTTCCTTATCACAGTGGGACTTGTGCAAAAGGAACCACTACTCGTTGGGTTTTGTGCCCTTGAAGTACCATCGCTTGGTGGGTCTTTCACACTTTACTTGTTCTACCACTTCTTGTTTCCAGGACTCTTGCGCACTTCTGAGACTTGTCCAACCACCACTTTGACATCACCTCTGACTATATGGATGGGACATGCACACATTCCTTATGTACCACTTCAAACTTGATGTGATTCTACAATATGGATTTACTTCTTCAAACTAGATTCCATATACTTCTTCAAACTGGCACAAGGATACTGAGTGCTCTTTGACATCATTTGAAATCAATGACAACTAAATTTCAACAATATCCCCCTTTGGCGTTGATTTCAACACATCATTGGACGTGTTGTTGTTGTAGTCGATATTTTTGGACGATGCAATTTCGTTCACACGAAATAATGAGTTGGATTTCTTCTTTTTTCCCTCTTTCATGATCTCATTAATTCATGAAATAAATTTTTATGTCTTCCTAGTCAACTTCGAATCGCACAGTCATGAATGCAATTAACCTCAACGTATATTCAATGTATTTTATTGAGCATGGGGAAACACCATCCAAATATGTATATGAGATGAGTATGGCATGGTTTTTCATCCAGGTTCATTCCTTTTCAAGCTTGTTCTAGGTGTCACAACTTCTGAGTGTCCTGTCTTCATCTTCATGTCTTCTTACTTTCAAAGATTTAGTAATTCGTTTAACTGTCTTCATTCACTGCTTTAGTTGGAACAGGATGAATTTGCAAGAGAAGAAAGAGTTGTTTCAAGAATAATTTAATATTCTCTACTAAACAGGGCCAACCACGTGAAGGGGGAATCTCATCTGACCCCCCCCTCATGTCACTCTCAATCCCCCATAACCTGACAAAATCTATGTACAAAAAAATAATTTATTGTGTCTTTTGTCATACTTAAGAAGCAATGTCTCTAATTATAACATATGGCAGCATACATGAAAGTGGAAAAAATACTAAGAAATAGTTAATTTATACGTACCAATAAAATTCAATAATTCTATCGCAATATTAAATTAAAATATATAGAGTATATATATATTAAGGCATACCTCATACACTTCAATGGACTTCATTATCTTCTTCATCCAAGTCATCATTTGTATCATACAACATAGATTCAACATTGTAAGGATTGGCCATATCATCATTGTCATCGATGTTAGTTACGATCATCATGTCATTGTCGATACCATCTTCATGGACATTGTCTGCTACATCATCTGATTCAACTAATTCTTTGACATATTCCTCGGGAACATGATCATCTAACTCATGTTGATCATCTTCAACATTGTCTTCTTCTTCGATACTCTCTTCATTAGCTTCCTCTATGTTATACTTTATCAGCCTTCCCCTTGGATCGTGTCTCACAACAAAAGACCAACTCCCTCTACCTGGAACCTCAGAGTAAATTACATGTTCACATTGGCTTGGAAGAACATAGGGATCTGTTCCTAGCTCAAACAACCTTGTATTAACCATGGTAAATCCATTATCATGTTCAATAATAGTTTTATTGGGATCACGTTGATTCAATCGTAACCGGTACAATTTGACAACGAACATAACTACTTTGAAGGATTTAAAGTTGCACTGAACAATATATTCCAAATACCCATAGTATCGATTTTCTGAGAGTTCTGGATGTCTGTCACTTCTAGAGGAAACATTGGTCACCTCAAAGACTGCAGATATCCCACAATCTAATGTTTCCTTTGTTTCATCCAACTTTTTGATGCGATATTTACAGCCATTACACCACATAGCCTTATGGTGTTTTACCTACAGCAAGCCATACATGTAAAGATTACATCATGATCCATTTATGATTAAGTGCATGTTTTATGCCTTGCAGGGAAAAAAATCAATGTGTACATCAATATGTTTGCAAAAAAAAATTAGTGTGGTTGATTAATATGCTTTCCTGCTTATCTTTTAAACCATATGCTAAATCAGTTTCCCTTTGTTTAAGATTGGTATTTCCATTACGATGTGCTGCTTTAACCAATGAAGTCACACCTTCCCATGATATTCCATGACCAGATTGTTCACATCGTTCAATCCACACCTTCATCCAATCAAGATTTTTTGTGATGTATAAATGAAGTGCATCCCACTCTCGACCAACTATTTGATGAAAATACAATTAAAATTCAATACAAATGTATATTCACTTAACAAAGTATACAATTTTAATTGATGCATATTGAATATTAAAAATAGAATAAGTATGATATATACATAAAAATCAACAGTCAAAGGTATTATATTAATTAATATCCACTAGATAATAAATACCTTTCACCTTCCTCGATCTACCTTTCCCCTTCAGGTACTCCCCTTTGAAATTGTTATTGGAGTATGGATCACAAATGTGACCTAAATTGAGCTTTGACGCTAATTTAGGAAGATATTCACTAATATACATCATGTTTTGGTATACCATATATCCCTCCACCATAGAACCCTTAGGATGTGCTCATTTTCTAACCAAACCCTTCAAAAATTTCAAGTGCCTCTCAAGCATCCACATGGACCTTGAGTGTACAGGTCCACACAATTCAATCTCCTCAACTTTTTGTATGAGGTAGTGTTCTTGTGCATTGAAAAATGTTGAAGGTAGATGCTTCTACATTTCACACATGAGACGAGGAATTTATCTCCTCCAATGCTTTATATCTTCTTTATGGATTTCTTTAGATGACAACCATCTACAAGTGATGCAAACCAATCATGAGATTTAACAAAAAAAATATTATATTACATAACATGAATTAGTGCACAAAAATCAAATATAAGTTCTACAATGAATTAAACAAACACTAAGCGCATGAAAAAAATCGCTACTTACCTCATGTATTTCACAAGATTATATAACTTATTTGACATTGTTGTTGAAGCTGTCTGGAAGAGAGAGAGGTAGACGATACTGTAACAATATACAAATTGTTTCATTTTTTTTTACAAAAAGTAGACAAAACAATACCAACAATATGCACTAGAATAAAATATATATATCAATAATTATATGCATACCATAATAATTACCTTCATGAAGATATGCCAATCATGCGTTTTCACCCCAACAAAATCACCTTTCTTTGTTATGATATTCTTCATGTTCGAACAAAATCCGGTGGGAAATTTAATTTTTCGCATGAATTCTTTTACAACATTACTTTGTTGCTCCGTTAACATCTATGGAAGTGAGTTTATATTAATTTGTTCTCTGTTGCTATGAAATTGAATGACGTCTTTCATTGCATGGTTTCCTTCTTGAATGTCATTGCAAATTTTGACAATTTTTTATTTCTCACTCCTTCCATCCAATATTCGCCATAATGTTTCAGTCACATTCTTTCTGATATGCATTGGATCAAATAGATGAGCAATTTGTAGGTGCTCATAGTAGGGAAACCTACTGAATTGTTTAGGATAACTTTTCATTCCTCGTGGAAGCCCATTAATGCCTTCATGATCACGATGGCCATCATGAATCATAGTTTATAAAGAAATTATAGAAATCAATGTCAATTACAGTAAACAAGACACAATAAAAAAATACATAACATTTCATATACGATGATTCATATGTACCTTGACGATTTCTATTATATTGCAACTTCCATAGGTGAGGAGTCATTCTCTGCGATTTTAATGCAGTCTCTTGCTTCCCATTGAACAGATGTTTTTCGGTCGTTCGATACCTAGGATTCTTAGAGAGGAAGTTCCTATACTCATCAAACACCTCATTTCCTAAAAATTTTGAATGACGAGGTTTGATCTTAGGACCACAAACTAGACATGCAAATTTTCCCTTTGTATGAATACCTACATAAAGAGATGGATTATCTATGTCAATTATAATTATATATAAAATGAATGGATTATTTTAAAAAACATGCGTGCATAATATATTAACTAGTTCATAAAATTAAATGAAATTAAAGTGGAACTTATAATTACAAACTGCAAAAATGGGTTAACCCTGGGGCATCATGTATTGTCCATACAAGCATTGCATGGAATTGAAATTTCCTTTGTCATATTGGTCTAGATATGTTATACATAGTGATGCCATTCCATAACTTTAGTAGCTCGTAAATAAGAGGTTCAATATATAAATTCATATCTTTAAATTGGTACTTACCTAATTGATTTGAACATATAAAATATATAATTATTACAACCATTTAGATATATAAACCATACACAAGAGAAAAATTACATATATATATATATATATATGACATTATGCAACAAAATACGACAAATGATGATGCAGGAGCATCCTGCTCTCCATCCAAGTCAAATGTTGGGTCAGACGTTGGGGTTTTGACATTTACCTAAACACAGTTCTTTGATGAATTATTGTAGATAATACTATGTTTTAGCATAATTTTATATAGGTGACGAGTCACTAGATAAGTCATTAGGGTAGATGAGTCATTTGTTGAGTCATGTAACTAAGCCCTCATCTAATGGAAGCGAGTCATAGAGCTAGGTTAAGAGCTTGCTAATATTATATTACAGTTGCAACAAATTAAGGGATTGTTGAGTGTGTTGTGGATATGAACCATAATTGGTTTCAGGATCCTGCTGTATAAATGTAAGCCTACAAGGCATAAACAGTGGTAGCCAAACAATGTAAATTAGGCCAAGATAGTTGGTCGTGCTTGTATCAGGCTTAGAGGATCAGAACATAGGTTTTGAATAGTTGTGAATGTACATGTCTTTTATGTTTGAATGAATAAGCATAATTGTGCATTCTCTGTGTGTATGATTCTGTGAATTGTGTGATTGACGAGCTCTATAAACACTTGATTAATATCTCTGTGTGTGATGTAGCCTGAAATTAGGGCTTTTGAGAATTGAAGGTTGCAGAGAGTGTTTGATGGGTCTCTATGTGTAGGCACATGAGTAATTGTAATAATTTGCAGAGTAAACCCTTGAGTCATCAATCACTAGAAGGATTAATGCCCTTCACATACAATTCGAAGAAGTGAAGCTTAGGTTTGAAGTGGAACGAGGCTGTAAAGTCGATTTAGATGGATTCAATTGAAGTTATGTTCTATTCAAGAGATGATGATCAGATCCAGAGAGGGAGATCAAGCTTGGTGAAGTTGGGTTGAGGTTGATTGATTGATCCTATGACCAATCAGCGTAGAGTTGAAAATATTTCATTTGACATAGTCAAATGATCCATATCTTTGAGGAACCTCCATTAATTAATTAATGAAAATGCACGATATATCAGAAATAATAGAACTCAGAATAGATTTATTGATTGTGGGCCACTTCGAGGGGGGAACCTCCTTTGAGCAAGCTCAATACAAATAACTTCTGGATTCCTTCATTTGCCTCAACACGTACATATATACTAAATCTATGCACCAATACTATGGATCAATACCATGGAACATATAATACTACGGGATGACTTACAAAGCATATGCGTCCAATACTATGGATCAATACCATGGAGCATATAATACTATGGGATAATACAAACTATGGATCAATACCATGGAACATATAATACTATGGGACGACTTACAAAGCATATGCATCCAACAACAATATACTAACAAAGTAAAGAGAAGGGTTGACATGGGTTCCTAGCATCCCCTCCCCCTTAGAAAAATCTTTGTCCTCAAAGCTTGAGATGTGGGAATTGATGTTGAATCTGAAGGAGTGGTTCCCATGTAGCATCATCTGGTTGCATTTTGTGCCATTGAATTAATACCTCTATGATAGATCGAGAGAGAAGCTAATGAGTGCACCTATTGAGGATGGAATCCAGCTCCAAAAAGATGGATCCTTCACTATCCAGTTCTGGTAAAATAGTTTGTCCTCTAATGTTGGTGCCAAGAAATTTCATCAGACAAGAGACATGAAATACTAAATGAATGCGGGAAGAAGGAGGAAGCTCCAATTTATAAGAAACGGACCCAATATTTTGAAGAACCTTATAAGGCCCATGGAACTTTGGAGCGAGCTTATGATGCCCTTTTAGTTTCAAGGAGGATTGCTTGGAAGGCTATAGATGACTAACAACCATATCACCTTCTTGAAAAGTGTGCTCAGAACAATGTTGATCGGATTGTTGTTTCATTCAAATGATTTCCATGTGAATATTGTCCTGCAAAATGCGAAGAATATGATCGTGGTTTTGAAGATGTATGTCAATTTCCTGAACTGGTGAACTACTAAGGGTGTATGGAAGAAGAGGTGGAGGTGCCTGACCATAGATTGATTCATATGGAGTCATTTTAGATGCAGTATTGTACCACTAGTCAGTGAGAGGGAGCCACTTCTCCCATTGAGTTTGTTGTTTGAAGGTGAAGCAACGAAGACAAGTTTCCAAACATTTATTGGTAATTTCAGTTGGACCATCTGTTTGTGGGTGAGACCCTGAACTCACCTGCAGTTTGGTGCCAGTGTGGCGAAATAGTTATGTCCAAAAATTATTGGTGAAATTTGCATCCCAATCCAAGACAATGGAAGAGGGTATTTCATGAAGACGGAAGATCTAGTCCAGGAAAATTTGTGCAACTAAGGAGGCTGTATAGGCATGGCTGAGGGAAAAAAAATTGACTATATTTGTAGAGGAGAGAAACCACAACCAAAATCATTGTCTTCCCTCCAGATTTAGGGATCCCTTCAATGAAATCCATAGAAACATCTGTCCAAATCCGTGATGGGAAAGAGTTCGAGAAATATTGGAAGGAGTGTCGTTTCACCCTTGTTGAGATGGAAAGTATCACATTCAACCACCACCTGTTGAATTGTACTTTTAATTCTCTGCCAAAAGAAGTTACGTTGTTCCTACACATACATTTTGAGGAATCGAGAGTGCCCTGCCGATGGAGAAGCATGGAGTTCATATAAGATAGCTTGTTGAATATTTGTGCTCTGGGTAAGCACCAGATGACCCTTGTGTCTCAGGAAAGTACCATCCCAAGAGTATGCATTACAGTAGAAGGGTTGTTGGCCAACCATTGGATGATTTGAGATAATGCGGAGTCATTGACATAGCCCTGTTGAATAGATGGAAACCAATTTGGAACAAGCATAGAAATAGATGAAAGAGAAACTTGGTCATCAAATGTGTGGGAAAGAGAATCCACCACAAAATTATCATTACCCTTCTTGTAAGTGATCTCATAGGCATAACCCATGAGTTTTCTAACCCATTTATGTTGTGCTAGGGAGGAGACCCGTTGTTCAAGGAAATATTTCAGACTCTAGTGATTAGTCTTGATGCAGAAATAATTCCCTAATAGGTATGGTCCCCACTTCTATACTTCATGCCGAATAGCCATCATTTCCCTCTCATATGTAGATGCATCTAAATTCTTACCCGAAAGGGCTCTTCAAGGTGGAAATCCAACTGGGTCAGCAAAGACACCTGCATATCTATCCAAAATTTGTTGTAGATCCAAAGGAGTAGTGGAGACCGTTGAGGGGTGCATCTAAATGGAATGGAGCTGAGCGATGACACCATGTGAATTATTCTTAAGGATATTTTCCATGCGATGTGAACTGATGATGCAGAGAGACCCTGGTTGTAATCCCGTCTATGTATGTTTTTTCCTAATGATTGAAAACTGCATCCAAAGTTCAACAAAATCCTATAATATGGGGCCAAGTGTGCGTAACCATTGAGCACCCAAAACCACATCATATCCTCCTAAGGCCAAGGAAAACATGTCAGAGCGTAAGTTATAATATCCCATAGAGATACGCACATTGCGACACTTCCCCTTGCAAGGTAAGGTAACCCCATTGGCAATCATGACTTCAAAGTTGGAGCAAGGATGGACAAAACAATCAACATGTTTGGCGATCCAATGGTCAATGAAGTTATGAGTGCTACCAGAATCAATGAGTATTGTAAGAGGGAGCTTCTTGAAGTAACCCTTGACCCGAATTGTTTGTGGGGTGGTGACTTTGGCTAAAGCATGGAGAGATATCTCTGGGTGGTCGTCCTGAGACGGAGGGTCAACATGTGGCTTCTGAATGTAGACCTGATCATCTATTGTATCTGGGGCTTCTTCACCCAGTTCAGAGCCAGGCGGAGAATCCACATCCAAGAGATAAAGCTTTTTCTCAACACATATATGCCCCCCAGTGAAATTCTCATCACATTTATAACAAATCCCTTTTTCTCTACGTGCCCACATCCCTGCTTCAAAAAATTGCCTGATAGGAATTGGTCAAGGAGCTGGCCTGATGGGAGGTTCTTGGGAAACCATAGTTCAGAATGGAACAAAAGTGTATTTGGAGCATTGTTGGGATGTGATCTTGTCCTCCTCCAAATTAACCAACCCTAGGAATTCCATCATTGTGTTGGGATAGAACATTTTAACCTATGATCGGATTGCATCCTTGAGACCACTGATAAAACAACTCCTGTAGAATTCATCATACAATCCTTCTGTGTGATTGGCCAGTTTCTAAAATTCTGTATGATACTCTCTCATAGTTCCAATTTTGCGAAGTTTAGTGAGTGCTCCTTTGAAGTCATCAAAATAAATAGGACCAAATCATTGCAAAAGGAGTTGGAAAAAATCTATCCATTTTGGCTCTTCATGAGCCTTGATGTACCAACATTACCATTGAAGGGCTTCATGTTCCAAATGAAAGGATGCAAGTGGAACTTTGTTGACATCAAAAGTATTATGCGACTGAAATATTATTCTACTCGATATATCCATCTAGTTGTTCGGATATCCATCATCTATTTCGGGATACATATCTATTTCAGGATCATCTATTTCGGGATACATATCTACTTCAGGATCTTGCATGATCTATTTCAGGATATGTAGTCCAGTCACTAGTTTGATGCCTCCAGCACCTTATCCACCTTCTTCTAGCACCCGGGAGCCACTTTCCACAGAGTTTTAGCCCTCCTAAGCTGAAAGGCGCCCTCTTCTCACCTACTGACTGAGAAGGGCGCACTTGCTCACCTACCACTGCAGATTCACTCCAGTTACATTCAGTTAGCTCCGATTCTGATTGATTTCACTCCGATTTCACTCCTGACTGACTGTTTCACCTCCGATTGACCTCCAGTTCGATTAGGTGACTTGCTCTGACTCCAGTTAGCCTCCCATGCGCCCCCACTGAGCCTCCAGATCCTATATCAGTGCTACACACTTCAGTTACACTTATTATGATCAGTTAGACTCAGCTTGACACCTGGATGACTGTTTGTTGTGATTGATGAGCAACACCGATGATTGATGAGGACTCCTAGATTGAGTCAAGCTACTCCATTTCAGTGATTCGAATGGCCTACTTAGTCAATTCGAATTGCCATTGACAGACATTGGATTGTATTGTAATCTATTGTAATTCATTCACCCTTTCTGGGATAGAGAGCACTGCTGCATGTTTTTGCACAGTTTTGCACCATATCTTCTTATTCATCTGTTGTGACTGATTTATTTGTTCATTAGATCTGCTGTGACTAACTTTACATGGTATCAGAGCCATTGCAGGGACAAGATCTCTTTTCTACAGGTGTTTATACAAGAAGATTTGACTGAATTGCTAAAAATTGCAAAAAGTTTGGCATGAGATATCTCAAGGGCATTCGCTCATGTGCATGCAAAGCTTGAAAATTATTCCAATACCACTCCAGAAGCTTGAGTTACCACATAATTCCTGGATTTGATACATTGGACCCATTCAACATTGCTTGAAATCCAATCCCAGGTGTGATGCAACTCTCAAAGTGTGGATTGTTCGACCTTATTGTGATTGTTCTTATGTGATTTGCAGGTTAATTATCTCCTCCAAGTGCACTCGCTACATTCTGCATGCAAGCTTCCCTACAGCATTTCCATTCGCTATAGTTTGCAAGCAAGCTTCTTCTTCATCATTTGACTCGCTCCTAGCAATGGAATACTCTTCTTCAAAGCCTATCCTCACCCCATTCAATTATTTTGATTGGAAAGATGATATGGAGATCATATTACGTTCAAAAGGATACTACCGAGTCACTCTTGGTCTTGAATTGGAGCCAAACAATGTGGCAGAAAGAACCAAACACTACAATAAGCTTGATGAAGCTTACGGTCTTCTTTGTCTCTCCATCTCCAAAGATCTTCACTTCCATCTCAGCGGATTGAAGACTCCAAAAGCCATATGGGAGCAACTTGAGACACTATTCGGCAAGCAGGATGAGCTTAGGGCTTTTCAATTAGAGAATGAATTGATTGGCCTTAATCCTGAAAATTTCGAGACCATCAATGAATTCTTCACAAAATTCAAGAACTTGAACTTGCAATTGAAGAACAGTGGTGTTATCAAAGAGGATAAGCAGTTGATCCTCTCCATTCTAAGCAAGCTTGGGAAAGATTATTCGGTATTTGTCTCCACTTTCAATTCCGGTCGGCTAACTACCCCGAATTGGAAGATGCCTACCTTGAATGCCTTCATTGAGTCCGTTACGAAAGAGCATGACAAGTTGATTCAAATGGGGTCCATAAGCTCCAAAGATTCAGCCCTATTTGTTCAAGGACCCAAGATTTCGAATGGTAAAGGAAAGCTAAAGAAGGAGAAGCCCAAATTCGAGCCTCACAAGCAAAAAGACAAAGGCAAGCAAATGGATGCACCATCCAGTTCGAAATCCAAGCAAAAGGGCAAAGAAGGTAACCAAAAATCTAAATGTACTTATTGTAACCGTGGCTTTCATCCCGAAAGTTCATGTATGAAGAAGACTATAGATCAAATGGCCCTCCTTTTGGAAAAGAACAACATAACCCTTCCTGACGGTGCAAGGAAGAAGGATCGAAATGACGATCATGAAAGAGGACAAGCACTCATGGCAACGGTTTCGAAGCCCACTCTCTTGATAGATTCGGGTGCATCAAATCATATGGCTGCAAATATTGATTCTTTTTCCTCATTCGATCCAAACAGCTCCATCCCCATCCATTTGGGAGATGACTCAAAAATTTCTTCAAAGGGCAAAGGTACGATTCATGTAGATCATGGATGCTTTCAGAATGTTCTCTATGTGCCTTCCTTAGCTTCGAATCTCCTTTCTGTTTATCAAATGACACATACTGGTGATCCAAAGAAAGTCACATTCAGCCCTAATACAGTTGAAATTTCTGATATCAAAAGTGGAAGACTAGTTGCGGTTGGAAAGGCAAACCACACTGCAAAATGTTATGAGTTTTCGCACTTTATTCCGCTTGCAAAGCCCACTGCTCTTCGCACACATGGTAATGAGGTTAGTAGGCTTTGGCATGAAAGATTTGGACATCTAAATTATAAGTATTTGCTGCTGCTATCAAATAAATCCATGGTTGATGGGCTGCCACAACTCCGTTCCTCGAAGGGAATATGCACCGGTTGCATTATTGGGAAGCACCCCGAGCACAGATTCGACCGCGGCAAGGCTAGCAGAGCCTCTACTATTTTGGGATTGATCCATTCTGATATCAGCGGTCCGCTGCCCCATATGTCATTAAATGGTTCAAGGTATGTTTTGACATTTATTGATGATTATTCTCGCTTTACATGGGTATTCTTTCTCAAAAACAAGTCAGAAGTGCTTGGAAAATTCAAGGATTTTAAGGCTTCTGTTGAGACCACCACTGAGAGCAAGATCAAAGCTCTTAGATCTGATAATGGTGGGGAATATATCAAGTCCGAGTTGCTGCAACTTTGTGCCCAAAGCGGAATCAAGATCCAACATACAGTTCCCTACACACCCCAGCAGAACGGTGTAGCGGAAAGGAAAAACCGGTCACTGAAAGAGATGGCTACATGCATGATTGAATCAAAAGGTTTGGCTGCAAATCTTTGGGCTGAAGCAATCAATGTTGCTGCATATATACAGAACCGAGTTCCACATTCATCCGTGAAAGGTATGACTCCTTTCGAAGCATTCTTTGGTCACAAACCGGATGTGTCAAATTTGAGAGTTTTTGGCTCTACTGCATGGGCTAGAATTCCTTCTGAGAAGAGACGAGCTTTGGATCCACAAAGTATCGAGTGCATATTGATAGGATATGGGGAAGAATCAAAAGCATATAAACTCATGGATATCAGATCTAAAAAGATATTCATAGAGCGCAGTGTGCAGTTTGAAGAACCGCTTCAAGAATTGCAACTAGTTGAGGAGAAAACTGCCGATTCACCGCCTTCACCAGAAGAAGATTCGAGCAGCGATAATGAAGGTATGAGTTCTGATATTTCTGATATTGTAGCAGCATATGATGATCATGACATATCAGGTTCGGAATCCGACCATTCAGATCTCCCTCAGTTACCAAAGTGGGCCCAAAATACTCTACAATCTGCTGGTTCTAGTCTTGGAAATCCTGCTGATCCGAGACGAACAAGAGGAGACTTTCAAAGGGCAGGTATGGCTCTTTCTATTGCTGATCCATTTCTTCCTGAGATTTGTTATTTGATGGCTGGTTCAGATCCCCAATCATATTATTCAGCCCATCGAGATCCGAGATGGAAAGAAGCCATGGATGAAGAGTACAGTTCTCTTCAAAAGAACAATACATGGGAGCTAGTTTCTCTTCCACCTGGAAGAAAATTAGTGAAGTGTAAATGGGTCTACCGTACTAAAGTTGCTGCTGATGGCACTATCAGCAAATATAAAGCAAGGTTGGTGGCAAAAGGTTTTTCCCAAGTCCAAGGAGTGGACTACACAGAGACTTTTGCACCGGTTGCAAAGATGGATTCCATCCGCCTTGTTTTAGCTATTGCCGCATCCAAGCACTGGGAGGTGCATCACATGGATGTGAAGAGTGCATTTTTACATGGAGACCTTGCTGAAGAGGTCTATATGCAGCAGCCAGAGGGTTATACATCAGATCCATCATTGGTTTGCAGATTGAAGAAGTCTTTGTACGGGTTAAAACAGGCCCCAAGAGCTTGGTACGCAAAGATGGACTCCTTCCTTCTTTCTCAGAATTTCCAAAGATGCAAATCTGATCCGAATGTCTATCTTCAGCGAGTTAAAGGTAATTTTTTGGTTATTGTACTTTATGTTGATGATCTGCTTATTACCGGTAGCACACTTACTTCAATAAACAAGCTAAAAACTGCCTTAAATCTAGCTTTTGACATGAGCGATTTGGGCTTGCTGAGTCACTTTTTGGGCTTGGAGATAGCTCAAAATTTCGATGGGATCACTATATCTCAGCAAAAATATGCTTCCGACCTGTTATTGAAGTTTAATATGGCTGAATGTAAGGCAGCCCCGTTCCCATTCCTCTCAGGAATCAGTCTTGAGGAGGGAGATTCCACACCGCTTGCAGATTGCAGTATGTATCGACAGTTGATTGGTTCACTACTTTATTTGACACACTCTAGGCCTGACATCTCATATGCCGTGAGTGCCGTGTCAAGATATATGCAGCAGCCACATGAGCTTCATTGGCGAGCAGCCAAGCGGATCTTGCAGTATGTGCAAGGTACGAGACAGTTTGGCATACATTATGCTGCAGATTCTGAGCTAGATTTCATTGGTTTTACTGATTCAGATTGGGCAGGTGATAGCATTGATCGGAAGTCCACTTCCGGTTATGTTTTCATGATTGGTCATGGTGCTATTTGCTGGTCCAGCAAAAAGCAAGCAGCCATTGCACTTTCTTCAGCAGAGGCAGAGTATCGAGGGGCAGTCAATGCCTGCATTCAGGCAGTTTGGTTGCAGGGTATTCTTTCCGAGTTTGGTTTTGGTGGCACTACTTCGACTGTCCTATTTTGTGACAATCAAAGTGCTATAAAGATCTCCACAGATCCAGTTCAGCGGCAGAGGACCAAGCACATTGAGATTCATATGCATTACATTCGACAGTTGGTGCATGACCGCACCATCATTCTGCAATATTGCCCTACCGATGAGCAAATTGCAGACATCTTCACCAAGAGCTTCACTGAGAAGAAGTTCTCTTACCTCCGTTCACTGTTGGGGGTGAGTTCCATCATGGTGGAGACAGATTGATTCATTATTATGCTTTAGACTTGAGGGGGGGCTTTCTTCCCACTGGGTTTTCCCTCTTTCCTCACTTAGTTTATTTTTCAGCATTTTTTGGATTATTGTATTGGGGTGACCTTTGGTCTTAGTTACCAGGGCCCCACATTATTTTAGTTGGCACATCATAGTCTAGCTTGAGGGGGGGTGTTCGGATATCCATCATCTATTTCGGGATACATATCTATTTCAGGATCATCTATTTCGGGATACATATCTACTTCAGGATCTTGCATGATCTATTTCAGGATATGTAGTCCAGTCACTAGTTTGATGCCTCCAGCACCTTATCCACCTTCTTCTAGCACCCGGGAGCCACTTTCCACAGAGTTTTAGCCCTCCTAAGCTGAAAGGCGCCCTCTTCTCACCTACTGACTGAGAAGGGCGCACTTGCTCACCTACCACTGCAGATTCACTCCAGTTACATTCAGTTAGCTCCGATTCTGATTGATTTCACTCCGATTTCACTCCTGACTGACTGTTTCACCTCCGATTGACCTCCAGTTCGATTAGGTGACTTGCTCTGACTCCAGTTAGCCTCCCATGCGCCCCCACTGAGCCTCCAGATCCTATATCAGTGCTACACACTTCAGTTACACTTATTATGATCAGTTAGACTCAGCTTGACACCTGGATGACTGTTTGTTGTGATTGATGAGCAACACCGATGATTGATGAGGACTCCTAGATTGAGTCAAGCTACTCCATTTCAGTGATTCGAATGGCCTACTTAGTCAATTCGAATTGCCATTGACAGACATTGGATTGTATTGTAATCTATTGTAATTCATTCACCCTTTCTGGGATAGAGAGCACTGCTGCATGTTTTTGCACAGTTTTGCACCATATCTTCTTATTCATCTGTTGTGACTGATTTATTTGTTCATTAGATCTGCTGTGACTAACTTTACACTAGTCGGATCATTACCATTGAAGTGAGGAAAATCAATTTTCGGCCCACAAAAATTGCTGAAAGAAGAAAACCTAGTGTCTGCAGAATATTTTGGTTGTCGTTTATTGTTCATGGTTGAATGCTAAAGATGGAGGATGAGAAATTTTTCATCCAGATCTTAGAGTTTGGTTTTGAGGAATGCAAGTTCTTCCTCCATGATTTTTTCTCCTGCGTGGGTGACAACCATAACTAGGATTTTTTTTTGGAATGGATCTGCAACGACGCAAAAGTGATATGCAACAGTTCTGGATAGATGCAATATGTGATTTATCAGTTGGAAATAGATATGGACCCCAGGGAGGCATGGATTCCTAAAGGTTCAAGGGATTCACTCGGCCACCAATGTTGTATAACGACTTGTGTATTGGGGCAAAACCCCTCACTCCATGGCTCAAGTAAAACTAATAACCACTTTGCCACAAATGATAGCTTTTGGTTTACATCATGGGTGGGAACTAGTCAATCAGGTAGGGGTCATTTCCCTTTTCGCTGGCAGGTTGTCTCAATGGGACAACTACTTCGGGTTTCCTTTGTTACTCCTCACAATGAGTTTTAGGGCTATTCACAAGTACTTCTCACAGTTAAGCGGATATGGATTATTCTCGGATCCGAACTTGCAATTGAAAGGAACAATATAGATGTGAAAAAATAAAATTAAAAGAAATTCCACCCAACGAGCCCAAGAAAGTGCTTTGATACCATATGTGAGGAACCTCCAACAATTAATTAATGAAAATGCATGATATATCAGAAATAAAAGAACTCAAAATAGATTTATTGATGACAGACCACTTCGAGGGGGAAACCTCCTTTGAGAAAGCTCAATACAAATAAATTCCGGATGCCTTCATTTGCCTCAACACGTACATATATACTAAGTCTATGCACCAATACTATGGATCAATACCATGGAACATATAACACTACAGGATGACTTACAAATCATATGTGTCCAACAAAAATATACTAACAAAGTAAAGAGAAGGGTTGACCCAGGTTCCTAACAATATCAAAGGAGAGAAGACAAAATGACAACAAGGAAAGGATTCATGAAGTGAACATGCGCGGGAGATAGAGTTCCGCCAAACCAAAGTTAAGTGTTTCGCATTGATAGCAAATCGGTGGACGAGAGAGAAGCCGTAAGAGATGAACGACTCATATAGAGTTCCACAGGAGAAAGGGTTCGGAGGTTAAATTCTGAGCGGATGCGGAGCTATCACCAAGGTTCAAATCCACCATTGATCATGGATCTGACGACCCACATAAACTGCAAAAAGAACACTTGTGGATTCGATAGTCGTAAGGAGTTGTGGAAGGAGCTTTGTGGGAGACAATTTGCGGAAGCCAATTGCGGAATTCAATTGCGAGGAAAGTGTGGAATATCCACCCGTAATTGCGGAAGGTTGCAGTTGCGGAAGGAACGTTGTGGACGCCAATTGCGGGGGCTGATTGCAAAAGAAAGTTGGAAAGCACAACCGCAATTGCGGAAGGAAGATGATTCCACAAGGTCGTTGCTGGAAGGTAATTGTGGAAAGGTAATTGGGGAAAGAAGGTAAATGCAGAACGCATTTGTGGAAAGTAAGATCCACATTTGTGGAAATACTTGGCTGGGTAAGCTAAGTTTGATGATTCTGCTAGGTGTAGAATCATTTTAATCTTGGGGAAATCGGGTTGGATTGGATTTTGCTTGTCCCACCTGCATCATTTGGTATCAGAGCGTGAATATTATTAGAGCATAGTTCAGAACCGTATCAGAGCCGAAGAGAAAAAGACTATGCGTGCATGAGAGGTTTATCAAAGCAGCAATTGCAGCTTGGTAGAAGAAGAATCTGAGCAATAAGGGGATTGAAGCTTCCATGAAGGAAACATAGGTAAATTGCATTTTAATTTTCAATTTATGTTGAAATTGAAGACTGAAAATTGAGATTGAGAAGGTTGGTCAAGTGGAAGTATTCCGAATTGAATAGTGGGAGATGGTATGCTCTTAATTTAGGGAAGATACTGGTCCAAAGGAAATGGATCAAAAGGGAGAATGATAAGATCTTAGTACATATCTTATAATGTATTGATTGATGTGGTTATTAACTTTGGTTTAATATTCTTGCAGATTGAAGCCAATGATAAAGTTGATAGTAGCAGATAGGTTGAAAGCTATAACAGAGAACTTGTGTGTTCTTGATGAGAAGAGTTTGTGAACTCTTAGAGAAAGGAAGAAGCAGTGGAAGAACCTAAGGATCCAACAGAGGTTAGACAAGAAGGGGACAAGTTGAATGTTCTTAGAGAGGAAATGGATTTGCAGAATCCCAAGAGGAGCAAAGAAAGTTTCTCAAGAGGTTCTAGAGGAGAAGGAACCAAGGATACCAAAAGGACAAGCTCAAGGGGAGATAGCTTGTTGAGGTATAGTTAGAAGGTATGAAGACTTGCTGAGAGAAGGCTTGGGATAAGTTCACAAGTGGACAAGATGAAGCTCACAGAGAAAGAGGAGATGAAGATAATGACTACTGAAGATCATTGCATAGGTTCAAAAGAAATCCACAGCAGAAGAAAATATACCAAGGCAGAAGGTATCAAGAAAATGAGTCAAGAAGAGTATGATAGAGAATTAGTTGACATAGGATTGCAACTTATTTGTTTAGAGGTGCTGCTACAGAAAGAAGGCCAGAGGTATGGTTGGATAATCAAGAGGAATAAAGTGAGATGGCATTCACTATAGGTGAAGCTAAGTATGTCTTCCATATTGAAGGAAGAACACAAGATAGTTGAGTCTAATATGGAAGTTTTTGAATGTGAACCAGAACAGGGTCCTTTACTTGGAAAGGATGATGATGATGGAAAAGAGAGACTAACTGTAAGTCTCATGGATTCTTTAATAAGTGCAGATCAATTTATGGAGGATATGACAATGAGGCCAAATGAGACCAAGAGATCTTATGTTTTTGAAACTGATGATTTGTTTTTTATTACAGGTTGTGTTGCAGATGATATCTCAAAAATGGATGAATCCAAATATTATGAATAAGGTCTCTCAAGTTAGGAAAAGTTTGAAGTGTTGCAACAAAAGGAACTCATTGATGAGTTTCTTAATGGAGGGAATCATTCAATTGAAGTTGTTATGAAGATGAAGGAAGAAAAATAAATGTACAAAGACATTTCCATAGGATAGGATCAAAATTGCATTCTGATGAAGGGAGAAGTTGAACAGACACCTTGGACTATCATGAATTCTGAAGAAGAAGAAGATATGCTTTCCAAAAGCATGGCAACATAACATAATTCTGTTGTAAGAGAGGATGATATGGTATCCTATAAAGGCAGTCAGGATGAATATTGTATGCATCCTATAGCTCAGAATGTTGGAGAGATAGATGTTGGTGAGGACAAAAGAGGGATGCGAGGAATAACATCAACAAAGACTTCATATTTTCATGATTTTAAAACTAATTATTGGTGTGTTCTTGTAGGTATTGAAGGAAGTAAATGAAGAAGGAATGAAAAATATTTTATGACAAATGAAGATGCAGTATTGTCTCAAGAGGATGATCAATACTTAGAGGAACTTGTAGTTGCAGACAGAGAGAAACTTTCTAATCTTAGAAAGTATGATGAAGAATTGAAGTTGCTAGAATACTGGTTGCTCAATCCAAGGATTGATAAGAAGAACAACATAATGGGTGCAAGCATAGAAATTCTTAGTTGCATCATTGGAGAGGAGAAGATAGAAGGTCAAAGCATTGGATTGTCTTTTAAGGTAGTGTATAGCAGAAGAGAGCCAAAGGAAAAGCATCAATTTCAAAACAAGCATGTGTACCAGCCAATGAATAGACTGGACACAGAGATTGAAGAAATGAGGATGCTGATGGTGAAGGTGCCTCAGAGAAGACATGAAGAAAAAATGAATATTTTCATCAACATAGCAAGAAAGCAAAGAAAAAATAGAAGACAAATGAAAGAGGAAGATTGCATAAGCAAGGCTAGTGGAGCATTACAGCAAAAAGTATGGAAGCCAGGAGAGTTGCAGTCAGCAATAAAACAACAAGAAAGCCATGAAGAAACTGGAAAGCTTCATCATAAAGTTTGGGACCTAGGCATATTGAATATTGAAGGTTATGACGAGGATTTCATATTTCTTTCTTCCTGAGGACTATGATGTAAGAGCATCCTGCTCTCCATCCAAGTCAAATGTTGGGTTAGACCTTGGGGTCTTGACATTTACCTAAACAGAGTTATTTGATGAATTATTGTAGATAATACTATGTTTTAGCATGATTTTAGATAGGCGATGAGTCAATAGATGAGTCATTAGGGTAGATGAGTCATTTGTTGAGTCATGTAACTAATCCCTCATCTAATGGAAGCGAGTCATAGAGATAGGTTAAGATCTTTCTAATATTAGATTACAGTTGTAGTAAATTAAGGGATTGTTGAGTGTGTTGTGGATTTGAACCAGAATTGGTTTCAGGATCCTGCTGTGTAAGCCTACAAGGCATAAACAGTGGTGTCCAAACAATGTAAATCAGGACAAGATAGTTGGTCGTGATTGTATTAGGATTAGAGGATCAGAACGCAGGTTCTGAATAGTTGTGAATGTACAGGTCTTTTATGTCTGAATGAAGAATCATAATTGTACATTCTCTGTGTGTATGATTCTGTGAATTGTGTGATTGACGAGCTCTATAAATGATTGATTAATCTCTATGTGTTTGTCGTAGGTTGAAATTAGGGATTTTTAGAATTGAAGGTTGTAGAGAGTGTTTGATAGGTCTCCATGTGCATGCAAATGAGTAATTTTGATAATTTGTAGATTAAACCATTGAGTCATCAATCACTGGAAGGATCAATTCCCTTCACATACAATCCATAGAAGTGAAGCTTAGGGTTGAATTGGAACAAGGTCGTAAAGTCAAGTTAGATGAATTCAATTGAAGTTTTGTTCTGTTCAAGAGATGATGATCATATCCGGATAAGGAGATCAAGCTCGGTGAATTTGGGTTGAGTTCGATTGATCGATCCTCTGATCAATTGGAGTAGAGTTGCAGAGATTGAATTTGACAGAGCCATATGATCCAGATCAAAGAAGAGAAGACAGATCGATGATGGGGAAAGGATTCACGAAGTGAACGTGCGTGGGAGATAGAGTTTCGCAAAGCCAAAGTTAAGTGTTTCGCATTGATAGCAGATCAATGGAAGAGAGATAAGCCGCAAGAGATCAATGACTCATATAGCGTTTTGCGGGAGAAAGGGTTAGGAGGTTAACTGCCAAGCGGATGCGGAGTTAGCACAAAGTTTCAAGTCCACCGTTGAACATGGATCCGACCACCCACAGAAATTGTGGAAAGAACACTTATGGATCCGATGGCCTTAAGCAGTTTCAGAAGGAGCTTTGTGGAAGACAATTTGCGGAATCCAATTGCGGAAGTCAATTGCGAGGAAAGTGTGGAATATCCACCCACAACTGTGGAAGGTTGCAGTTGCAGAAGGAATGTTGTGGACACCAATTGTGGGAGCTGATTGCAGAAGAAAGTTGGAAAGCATGCCCGCAATTGAGGAAGAAAGACAATTCCACAAGATCGTTGTAGAAAGGTCGATGTGGGAAGGTAATTGCAGAAAGAAGGTAAATGCGGAAGGCATTTGTGGAAAGACTTGCCTGGGTAAGATAAGTTTGATGATTTTTGTAAGTGTAGAATCATCCTAATCCCAGGGAAAGCGGGTTGGATTGGATTTTGCTTGTCCCACCTGCATGAAATGAGATGCCCATACATTAAAAAAATAAATTGTAGACACATACCTAGAATAATCATTGCCAACATTATGTGCTCCTTCTTTATTGACAACCATGGAGGAATGTTATTTCCGATAATGAAAACAAGACACACTGAGTAAACGGGTCTCATCTCTACAAATGGATTGACACCATTTGCTGCCAAATAAATCCTAAGATTACAAGGTTCTTCTTTAAAGTGAGGCCATTTTTGTGCATATCTCTAAATGCATACCCATAAGCAATCATTCGAATAATGACATCTTTACTTCTGTTTCGTGCATGGTAATCCATAAATTGCACTATGCTTTTGCACCTGAACATTCGTTGCAAATGTGGAATAATGGGAATATAATGAAGAACCTTGCGAGGCACCTTTTTTGTTACTTGATCTGTTCGACATCTACTGATATGACATTCTGGACATTCTATTTCAACTTCATGTTGATTATAATATATAACATGGTCATCGGGGCATGCATGAATTGCTTCATATTGCATTCCATTTTCTTTCATGATGGAAGATACATATCGATATGTACGAGGTAAAATATTTGACGGTGGTAACAAAAATTCAGCTATCAAGCTACAACAAATTAAAATAAAAAAGTAGTTAATATAATATATAAATAATATTAATGAAACACATTTCATCCGTATTAATTTTACTTATGAATTAACAATAAAATTATTAGACGAACAGTGATAACCTTTAGCGTGGTCATATATATGTGATGGAATATATTACATACCTTAACATCCGTGTGACCGATGTGTTTGAAATACCATTCATAACCTTCAAGTTCATTATCAACAATATATCAGAGAGACGATTTGTGTTGGATCCCTCATAAATGGGTTCGTATGCCTTCTCAATAAGAGGTAAATCATGAACACCATCAAAGTCATCATTTTGCATGATCATGGTCATCATCATCCATTCTAACATTAAATGTATCATGGATAAATGTATTTGTACCATCATCTTCAACTATGTTATCAGTATGATCATCTTCTTCAATATGATCATTGACTTGTTCTCCATTATTCATAGCTCCATGTTCCTCCAGTACTTGCTCTGAAAGCACATCCTCCGGGTGATATGCCATAGGAGGTATTTCCTTTATAATTACATGAAACCATCAATAGATATTAGTTAATATAATAAATATTAAAATAATACATACACTTACAAAAGAAATCAATATAAATACATATATAATGCTTAACTTACAAATGGACGATATTCATGCCCCCCCTCAGCGTGTCCATGTTCCCTACAATGTTTTCTGGTTGTTGTGATCTTTATGCTTATCCTTTTAAAGCCCTTGCATTGACTACATGGAAAATAACATTTCCCATCACCCTTTCTTTTCAGTCCATCCCTCAATCTAGCAAGCAATTGTCGATTTTGTTTGTTTGGATCAGGAATATTGTTATTTGAAATTTTCTCATAAAGAGCTTGAATGAAGATTATCGATCTTAAAAAATCAAGCTCCACACTACACTATTTTTAATCACAAAAAAAATTGAAATAATTGTGTAATCTTTTACGGAAAACAATCCGTGCGAAGAATATAATGTCCACAAACAATCGCTTGTATAGCAAACATGTCAGAATGTTTCCATAATTTATAGTTTTTAAAATTTAAAGTTCGTCGGATATCCGACGATATTACCATAGTTTCCATTATAATATATATGTCGAATATCCGACGAAACTCATAGGATGTCCGACGTCTATCGTTGGATAACCGACGGGCATCGGACTCATTCGACAATGCAAGGTATCAATTAAAAATAATTTGATCAAAATTAATAATTTTAAAGGTGAAATCCGACGACACAGTCAATTTCGTCGGATTTTGGGTTCAAATTTTGTTGTGAAAGAAAGGTAATTTTGCGGGGGTAAAAAAGCATGAATGGCATATCTTCATGAAGGTAATTATTATGGTATGCATATAATTATTTCTATATTTTTTAATTCTAGTGCATATCGTTGGTATTTTTTTGTCTACTTTTAGTAAAAACAATGAAACGATTTGTATATTGTTACAGTATGTTCTACCTCTTTCTTTCTTGGACAACTTTGACAGCAATGTCAAACATGCTATTTATAATCTTGGGAAATACATGAGGTAAGTAGCAATTTTTTGCATGCACTTAGTGTTTTTTTAATTCATTGTAGAACTTATATTTTATTTTTGTGGAGTAATTCATGTTATGTAATATAATGTTTTGTTGTTGTTGTTAAATCTCATGATTGGTTTGCATCACTTGTAGATGGTTTTCATCTAAAGAAGTCCATAAAGAATATATAACGTATTGTAGGAGAGAAATTCCTCATCTCATGTGTGAAATACAAAAGCATCTACCTTCGTCATTTTTCAATGCACAAGAACACTACCTCATACACCAAGCTAAGGAGATTGAATTGTGTGGACATCTACACTCAAGGTCCATGTGGATGGTTGAGAGGCACTTGAAATTTTTGAAGGGTTTGGTTAGACAATGCGCACTTCTTGAGGTTTCTGTGGTGGAGGGATATATCGTATACCAAAACATGATGTACATTAGTGAATATCTTCCTAAATTAGTGTCAAAGATCAATTTAGGTCGCATTTGTGATCTAGAATCCAATAACAATTTCAAAGGGGAGTACCTGAAGGGAAAAGTTAGATCAAGGAAGGTGAAAGGTAATTATTAGCTAGTTGAGAGTAATTAATATAATACATTTGACTGTTGATTTTTATGTATATTCCATACTTATTCTCTTTTTAATATTCAATATGCATCAATTAAAATTGTAAACTTTGTTAAGTGAATATACATTTGTATTGAATTTTAATTTTATTTTCATCAAACAATTGGTCGAGAGTGGGATGCACTTCATTTATACACCGCAAACAATCTTTATTGGATGAAGGTATGGATTGAACGATGTGAACAATATGGTCATGGAATATCATGGGAAGGTGTGGCTTCATTCGTTAAAGCAACTCATTGCAATGGAGATACCAATATTACACAAAGGGAAATCGATTTAGCATATGGTTGAAAAGATAAGCAAGAAAACATATTAATCAACCACACTATTTTTTTTTTTTGCAAACATATTGATGTACACGTTGATTTTTTCCCTGCGGGGCATAAACATGCACTTAATCATCAATGGATCATGATGTAATCTTTATGTGTATGGCTTGTTGTAGGTAAAACACCATAAGGATATGTGGTTCAATGGATGTAAATATCGCATAAAAAAGTTGGATGAAATGAAGAAAACATCAGATTGTGGGATATCTGTAGTCTTTGAGTTGACCAATGTTTCCTCTAGAAGTGGCAGACATCCAAAACTCTCAGAAAATCGATACTATGGGTATTTATAAGATATTGTTCAGTGTGACTTTAACTCCTTCAAAGTAGTTATGTTTGTTTTCAAATGGTACAGGTTACGATTGAATCAACGTGATCCTGATCAAACTATTATTGAACATGATAATGGATTTACCATGGTTAATACAAGCTTGTTTGAGCCAAGAACGAAGCCCTATGTTCTTCCACGTCAATGTGAATAGGTATTTTACTCTGAGGTTCCAGGTAGAGGAGGTTGGTCATTTTTTGTGAGACACGATCCAAGGGGAAGGCCGGTAAAGTATAATGAAGAGGAAGGTAATGAAGAGGGTCTCGAAGAAGAAGACAATGTTGAATATGATCAACATGAGTTAGATGATCATGTTCCAGAGGAAGATGTCGAAGAATTAGTTGAATCGGATGATGTAGCAGATAATGTCCATGAAGATGATATCGACGATGACATGATGATTGTAACTGACATCGATGATGATGATGACATGGCCAATCCTTACAATGTTGAATATGGATCGGATGATACAGATGATGACTTGGATGAAGAGTATGATGAAGTCCATTGAAGTGTATGAGGTATGCCTTAATATATGTACTCTATATATTTTGATTTAATATTGCGATAGAATTATTGCATTTTATTGGTACATATAAATTAACTATTTCTTAGTGTTTTTTCCATTTTCCTGTATGTTGGAATATGTTATAATTAGAGACATTGCTTCTTAAGTATGACAAGAAACACAATAAATTATTTTTTTTACATAGATTTTGTTGAGTTATGGGGGTTTGAGAGTGACGTGAGGGGGGGTGGGTCAGATGAGCTTCCACCTTCACGTGGTTGGCCCTATTTAGTAGAGAATATTAAATTATTCTCCAAACAAAGAGAATCTTAGTAAGGAAATGCATAATTATCATGCTAACCCAAATAGCATGCTTGGTCATGTACTGCACGGGGCTAACATTGAAATTTTTTAAATTTGTGCTTGCGTGGACTGAAATTTGACATGTTTAGAATAGATGCATGCATTGACGGTGTGGGAGGGTTTCCAGACTCAAACATGACTGGCACTAACAATTTGAGCATCAAAAACCATATGTATAGATTAGTTAATGTGCTACATGGGGCCAACGTTGAATTTTTTTCAATTCGTGCTTGCTTGGACTGAAATTTGGCATGGATAGACTAGACGCATGCATTGACGGTGTGGGATGGTTTCCAGACTCAAACATTACTGACACTAACAATTCAAGCATCAAAAGCCATACCTATATTAATTAATGTGCTACATGGGGCCAACGTTGAAATTTTTTAAATTTGTGCTTACTTGGACATACATTTGGCATGGTTAGACTAGATGCATGCATTGACAGTGTGGGAGGGTTTCCAGACTCAAACATGACTGACACTAACAATTCGAGCATCACAAATGATACCTATAGATTAATTAATGTGATACACAGGGCCAACGTTGATTTTTTTAAAATTTGTGCTTGCTTGTACTGAAATTTGGCATGGTTATAATAGACATGTGCATTGACAGTGTGGGATGGTTTCCAGGCTCAAACATGACTTACACTAACAATTTGAGCATAAAAAACAATACCTATAGATTAATTTATGTGCTACACAAGGCCAACGTTGATTTTTTTAAATTTGTGCTTGCTTGGATTGAAATTTGGCATGGTTAGACTAGACGCATGCATTGAAGGTGTGGGAGGGTTTCTAGACTCAAACATGATTGACACTAACAATTAGAGCATCAAAAACCATACCTATAGATTAATTAATGTGCTACACAGGGCCAACGTTGAAATTTTTTAAATTTGTGCTTGTATGGACTGAAATTCGGCATGGATAGACTAGACACATGCATTGACTATGTGGGAGGGTTTCCATACTCAAAGATGGCTGACACTAACAATTGGAGCATAAAAAACCATACCTATAGATTAATTAATGTGCTACATGGGGCCAACGTTAAATTTTTTTAAATTTGTGCTTGCTTGGACTGAAATTTGGCATGGTTAGACTAGACGCATGCATTGATGGTGTGGGAGGGTTTCTAGACTCAAACATGAATGACACTAACAATTCTAGAATAAGAAACCATACTTATAGATTAATTAATGTGCTACACGGAGCCAACGTTGAAATTTTTGAAATTTGTGCTTGCTTGGACTGAAATTTGGCATGGTTAGACTAGAGACATGCATTGACGGTGTGGGAGGTTTTCCAAACTCAAACATGACCGACACTAACAATTCGAGCATCGAAAACCATACCTATAGATTAATTAATGTGATACACGGGGCCAACGTTGAAATTTTTTAAATTTGTGCTTGCTTGTACTGAAATTTTTCATGGTTAGACTAGATGCATTGCATTGACAATGTGGGGGGGGTTTCCATACTAAAACATGACTAACACTAAAAATTCGAGCATCAAAAACCATACCTATAGATTAATTAATGTGCTACATGGGGCCAATGTTTTAAATTTGTGCTTGCTTGTACTGAAATTTGGCATGGTTATACTAAACGCATGCATTGACGGTGTGGGATGGTTTCCAGACTCAAACATGACTGGCACTAAAATTTCGAGCATCAAAAACCATATCTATAGATTAATTAATGTGCTATATAGGGCCAACGTTGAAATTTTTTAAATTTGTGCTTGCTTGGACTGAAATTTGGCATGGTTAGACTAGACGCATGCATTGACGGTGTGGGAGGGTTTCCAGACTAAAAAATGACCAACACTAACAATTCGAGCATAAAAAACCATACCTATAAATTAATTAATGTGTTACATGGGGCCAATGTTGAAATGTTTTAAATTTGTGCTTGTATGGGTTGAAATTTGGCATGGTTAGACTAGACACATACATTGACTGTGTGGGAGGGTTTCCAGACTCAAACATGGCTAAAACTAACAATTTGAGCATAAAAAAACATACCTATAGATTAATTAATGTGCTACATGGGGCCAACGTTAAATTTTTTTAAATTTGTGCTTACTTGGACTGATATTTGGCATGGTTAGACTAGACACATGCATTGGCGGTGTGGGAGGGTTTCCAGTCTCAAACATGACTGACACTAACAATTCAAGCATAAAAAACCATACATATATATTAATGAATGTGCTACACGGGGCCAACGTTGAATTTTTTTAATTTGTGCTTGTTTGGATTGAAATTTGGCATGGTTAGACTAGATGCATGCATTGATAGTGTGGGAGGGTTTCCAGAATCAAACATGACTGACACTAACAATTTGAGCATAAAAAACCACACCTATAGATTAATTGATGTGCTACCCGGGGCCAATGTTGATTTTTTTTAAATTTGTGCTTACTTGGACTGAAATTTGGCATGGTTAGACTAGACGCATGCATTGACGGTGTGGGAGGGTTTCCAGACTCAAACATGACTGAAACTAACAATTCAAGTATAAAAAAATACCTATAGATCAATTAATGTGCTACATGGGGCCAACATTGAATTTTTTTAAATTTGTGCTTGTATGGACTGAAATTTGGCATGGTTAGACTAGACGCATGCATTGACTGTGTGGGAGGGTTTCCAGACTCAAACATGACTAACACAAAAAAAATCGACAATCAAAAACCATATTACCTATAGATTAATTAATGTGCTACATCATGGGGCCAACGTTGAAATTTTTTAAATTTGTGCTTGCTTGGACTGAAATTTGGCATGGTTAGTCTAGACGCATGCATTGACTGTGTGGGAGGGTTTCCAGACTGAAACATGAATAGAAATTACAGACCAATAGATTAGTTAATAACATAGTTAAACATAAAAAACAAATTAAAAAGTAATGAGTAAAATCACAATATGGATATAAGAGTTGAAATATTAGATCTTGCCAGGCAACAATTTGGTGTATGGGACCCTCTTTTGTGGGACAAGGAACCTCTTTTGAATTGATCCTATTGTTGATTGTCACATGAGATGCTTGAGTGACTCATAGTTAGAATTATATCAAAGTAAATATCGAAGCTCTCAAAATATTATCATGCTTTTGTTATGTCAATTTGGCATTACATTTGCAATTTCAGATCTAATACATGTGTATTACAACCTTGTATGAATGAGGTCACAAATACTTACATCCCTTCTTGTATTTCTTATGTTTTAAATCTTAAAATACAATTCTTGTAAAGATATATCATTAAGAAACCTTATTGAAGATACACTAGCACGACTTTTTATAACCTTGTAGAATAAATTTGTAAATTATCATGTACGATAAAAAAAACTTAAAACAAATAATAATAATAATACATTAGATTAGTTAAATATATATATACATAGATTATGATGATGATGAATATTAACCTCCACTAAGGCCCATTTGTTTATGAAAGAGGGGAATTTAATATCTAGAGCCAATATAAAAATTGTTATAGAGAGATACAATGAGAGATCCATATAAACACACACATAGAAATATTGTAAATATTTTTTTGAACAAAAATATCCTTACCCCTTTCATCCATATTAAATGATACAAGAAATTACTCCTCAAAAACTTAATATGGATTATGCTTGTGTCTACCATAAATAACAATATTTGTGTAAAGCATTAGAAATTTGAACATGGTAAAAGAGCAAATAAACATAAACATAATCATAATCTAGTGATATCACACATCACATCACCTCAAGTAAAAACAACTATTTTCTTACAAGTTCCATTTATTTTTTAAATATGCATAGATGAGTTTACTGAGTATCAAATACAATTGACATGATTAAGTAAACATATCCAAGCCAAGTCTAATGAATGATGGGGTGATGGGTTTTGCTAAGTAGCAGCTAAGGTATAGAAGAGCAATTATACTTTCCTAGTTCATAACTGCTACTTCTACAAAGTGATAGTTAATGATGTGGTTAAAATTAACTAAAATAGAGAATAAATTATTAAATGTTTTTATTCATATATTTTGTTAAAAAAAGAGTTTGTAAAGAAAAAATCATAAATTTCAATATATTAGGAAATAGCTCAAATAATTGCTAAAAGTAAATTTGTTATTAGATTTTTATTTAGTAAATTTAATTATTAAATGATAAAAGCTTAAAAGAATATTTTTGAGTAAAATATACACCTATATATGATTTTATAGACAACTAAAGGTATCACTACTTAATAAGTGAAAGTGACTTCATATTATTTTCCACGAATGTTGTAATCCAATGTCTTATTATTTTCTCTTTTTGAAAAATTCACATAGAGAAGCACACTTTTGGAAAATAAAATAAATTTTCATTATTTGATACATACACCATGAAATGACCTCCATATTATGAATAGATAGTGGGATCATGATTTGTGATTTGCAACACATAAATGTTGTTATTTTAGAAGAAAATTGGGAAATAACTAAACTTTGTCCCATTGAGAAGTGTATAAAATTGTTTTGATTTACCTAATTATTAGTACAAATAGGTAATTTCAAAGGATAAAAAATGGGTTAGATTTGGCCCACTAGTGACATGTTCTATAATTTGTATTGGTTAAATAGTTCTATATGATTTAATTTCTATTTTCTTACTTGGGAATTCTGAACAACATTGCTTGTTAAAAAACATTCTCAAACGATGATAATGAAGATGAAGATGACGATGATGATGATGGTGATGATGATAATGATGGTGATGATGATAATGATGGTGATGATTATGATAATGAAGATGATGATACTAAAGATGATTATGATGACGATGTTGTTGTTTGTGATGATTGTGTTGATGAATAGTGATGGCATCACCATTGATGATGACGATGATCACGACGATGACGATGGTGTTGTTTATGATGATGATGACGATGATGATGATTGATGACGACGATGACATTAATGATGATGCTTACACTCACGATTACGACGATGACGATGATGATGACAATAATGGTGTTGTTTATGGTGATGATGATGATTATTAATGGCAACGACGAGGTTAATGATGTTGCTTATGATGATGATGATGGTGATGATGATTAATGACGACGAAAATGTTAATCATGATGCTTGTGATGATGATGATGATGATGATGATGACAACGATGATGACGATGACGATGATGATGTTGTTGTTTATGATGATTTTGATGATTTTGATGATGACAATTATGATGGGGATGGCAATGATGATGATGACGACGATGGCGATAATAATGAATATGAAGATGATGATGATGATGATGGTGATGATAATGATGGTGATGATGATGAAGTTGTTGTTTGTGATGATTGTGCTGATGAATAGTGATGACAATGGTGTTTTTTATGATGATGATGATGATGATGATGATGACGACGATGATGATGGTGTTATTTATGATGATAATGATGATGATTGATGACGATGATGACATTAATGATGATGCTTACGATCACAATGATATTACCGATGTTGATGATGATGATGACAATGATTATGATGATGATGATGATGATGATGATGACGATGATCAGGAATATGGTGGTAATGGTGATGATGATCATAATCATCGACACCGATGTCATAAAAGTCATCATCACTAATATTGTCATTAAATTTTTAATTTAACCTTTTTTATCAATTTTTTAAATACAATATTATTTTTAATTTTAAATTAATTTTTTTTCAATATATATATATATATATATATATTTTAAATACATAAAAAAATTATAAAATACAAACAACAATTAAATACAAAAAAAATAAAAATACCAAGCAACATAACTTACCTTTCTACCTCTTGCGCCAAACCTATTTCATTGTAACCGGCCTTAGCCTCTCGCGCGTGCACCCTTTGATTTTTGTGAGCTCTGAGATGAGCATTCTGGGGCTTCTGTGCAACCATTGATTTCGTTGAGCTGTGAGTTGTGTTGGATTGTGTTTGTCCATCTTCCTCTTGCGCGTGCACCCTTTGAGTTATGTGAGCTGGGAGCAGAGCATTATGGGGCTTCTTTGTAACCATTGATTTAGATGAGTCGTGAGCTGTGATCAAAGTTGGATTTTGGTTGTGCATCTACAGCCTCTCGTGTGTGCACCCATTGAGAAGAGGCAATGCCTCCCAATTCTATGAGACATACGAAGCCCTACATTTTATGGGGTCCAATTCATAGTTTGAATGGTTTATTTCATTATTGTATCTATTCGTTTTCCCGTACAAATAAATATAAATTCCAAATTGATTTAGATTTGAACCCCATCTCTCATGCGATCAGAACAGTTAACCCTAAACCCTAAACCGATCAATTGATTCTCCTGGGAATTGATGTCCACTTTGAAGCGTGTCTATGCATGAGAAAGATCAGTAATATTGTAGACAAAAACAATTGTTTCCAAAGTATTTGGGTCATCAAAAATATTTATTTATTTATTTTTACGACACTCGGATGGGGTGAGTTTTCATGCAATATTTCTGTCAACATGTGCTTGTTCATGCTCAGCAGCAATACTGCCAAATTTCCATTTCGAGCCATGTTGTATGTTGGGTTGCTTCAACACCAAGTACCTTCATAAGATTACTCATCTTTACTTTTGTCTTTGGAGTCTCTATCAAACCCTTCCTTATCATCTCCTATCTATATTTTTCCTTTGCAAGGAGTCGTTGTGTATGCAATTTATTCTACTCCTTCTTGGTCATCTTTAAGGGTTGTGGTGGAGGTGGAAGAGGTTCAACCGGAGGCTCAATTGTCTAAGGGTGCTCTACATATATAGTAGGTTTTTCCATCTTCACTTTTAAATCACCTTCTGTGATATCTGTGTAGCTACCAGAGGGTAAAAGAGCCATATCCCACCACTCAACATCAAGTATAGGATCCTTTGGTTTCTCTTCTTTTGTAGGAACTCTTTCTGACACTTCAATCACATTAGGATTTATATCAAGATCAACCTTTTCCTTGGCAAGCTGTGCTTTCTTGATCTTCAGCTCCTTTTCCTATGCTTATCCAAATTGACTCTTAAATTTCAATATTTTTTCCTCCTTTGACCATCTTCCTTCCTCCACAAATTGAAATGTCATCCTCCTAGGCCTCAAGAGCTTTGTTTTATTAATGCCCATTTTTGGATCAAAATGGGGATTGGAATTGGGATCTTCATCAAATTCCGGCCTTAGAATTTGAAATGCTTTTTTTTTTTATGTTCACCTTCAAAGTGATCAAGTTTGTAATTTTTGGCTTGTCAATTACATTCCCCTGTTCATCTATTTCATGACCTTGAGCATCAAGATGAAGAATAGGAGCTCTATCAAAATTTTGCTGGACAACAATACCAAATTTATTATGCACTTGTCCAGGAAATATACTCAAAATTTTCTTCATAGTTATATACTCAAAATTTATTCGAATTTACAGAGAGAATTCAAGAAAAAATGAAAAGTATGAACGGAGATGAATGTGTTGAATGTGGAAACAACTTCCTAAGCTTCATGTATGTAGAGTTGAATGTGGATTGAGGGGTGACATTGTGTCAAACAGGGTTGGCAAGGTCAAATAAGAGGTAGTTACAAGGAGCTATTGCATATATTTGACCTTATTTGACCTTCCATCTCTTTGGAAGGTCAAATAAGAGGTAGTTACAAGGAGCTATTGCATGGATGCATGGTTACAAGTGATGGGTAAGTTTCCAACCATTGCAAGGTTAAATCAAATTAGGAATGAAAACCTAGTTTAAACACTCGTGAGGATTAGTACTAGTGATTATACTATAAATATATGAAATTATAGGCTATATACTAAAGTTAAAGAATCAAATTGTTGTTGTGGAGGGAAAAAAAATTCTGTAATGCCCCATCTAATAAATAAAGTGTAATTTTAAGTACAAATATTAATAAAATAAAAATTAAATTAGATGCATAATTATATTAATTTGTACCTCATCTAAGGCAGGTCTTACATTCGGTATCAAATCCCAGATTCCATACTTAGGGCCTATGGACCTTTCAGCCAACTAAAAATAGTTGCGTTAGTTTTGTTAATTCGAGGTTAATTTTAGGTTAACTTCATCTAAATGTTAAGGCCAATAAAACATTTTTAGGCCTCGATGCAGGTTATATTTTGTTGTTTTTTCCTTTCTAAGCTTGTTGATTCCATTAGAATTCAACAAGTCTTCAATAAACATAGCTAGTTCTCATGGTTATATATATCTTAGCCACACATTATCATGATTTTATATAAAATTGGCATCCAATATGCTAGTTTAGATGTTTTCATTGAAACAACTACATCACTTGTAATACCATTCCTTGTATTTCACAAATTGAATCCTTCATAAGCAAGCCCATGTTTCCGTACTACTATCCCATTTATTCATACTATCATGAGGGTAAATCCTAAAATATTTATCTCTTATGGGCATACACTATAGGGATTGATCTCCTTATCTTCAATTCTCATCCATTTTATTTCACTAGTAAGAAGGAGCTTATAACACTCACTCAAATTAGAGAATGTATGTTATATTGCTCATACTCTAGATATTGGGTGAGCTTGACAGACTCAAACCTTAATTCTTTTCCAAAGTGTATGCCAACAATTATGGGAATTCCATTACCAAATTGTCTAAATTATTTTCCATTTTTGTGCATTTACTAGCAAAGGGGATTGAATGTGGAAACAACTTCCTAAGCTTGATGTATGTAGAGTTGAATGTGGATTGAGGGGTGACATTGTGTCAAACAGGGTTGGCAAGGTCAAATAAGAGGTAGTTACAAGGAGCTATTGCATATATTTGACCTTATTTGACCTTCCATCTCTTTGGAAGGTTAAATAATAGCTATTAATAAGGAGATATTGCATGGATGCATGGATGCATGGTTACAAGTGATGGGCCAGTTTCCAACCATTGCAAGGTTAACTCAATTTAGGAATGAAAACCTAGTTTAAACCCTCACATAAGCTTAAAAGACAATATAAAATTAAAATAAGGGATTGTAAAGTCACAAGGATTCCTAAGTTATTCATGTACTCATAGCTATGTATGGGTTGGCCCATATGCTCCACAGTTGTTGACTACCCATACTTCATCTAAATGTTAAGGCCAATAAAACATTTTCAGGCCTCGAAGTAGGTTATATTTTGTTGTTTTTTCCTTTCTAATCTTGTTGATTCCATTATAATTCAACAAGTCTTCAATAACCATAGCTAGTTATCATGGTTATATATATTTTAGCCCCGCATTGTCATGATTTTATATAAAATTGGCATCCAATATGCTAGTTTAGATGTTGTCATTGAAACAACTACATCACTTGTAATACCATTCCTTATATTTCCCAAATTGAATCCTTCATAAGAAAACCCATTTTTTCGTACTACTATCCCATTTATTCATACTATTATGAGGGTAAATCCTAAAATATTTATCTCTTATGGGAATACACTATAGGGATTGATATCCTTATCCTCAATTCTCATCCATTTCATTTCACTAGTAAGAAGGAGCTTATAACAACTCACTCAAAGTAGAGAATGTATGTTATATTGCTCATACTCTAGATATTGGGTGTGCTTTACAGACTCAAACATTAATTATTTTCCAAATTGTGTGCCAATAATTATGGGCATTCCTTTACCAAACTGTCTAAATTACTTTCCATTTTTGTGCACTTACTAGAAAAGGGGATTAAATGTCTATTATATAAATTAATTCATGAGATTTATTTGTTTAGCGTCAAACTCATTCCCATGGCCAATATACCTCTTCACACATATACCGCATCATGACCACATGATCTGTGTGGAGCCTTCTTCATACAGTGATGATGAATTTTCAGGTTATATGGAACATTTGTACATTTCAGAGAGAGATGACTGGTTGTACCTTCCCCACCTTGGTTGATTTACTTTTGGTCCTTACACCTTGTTTTTTATTAGTCTTGTGGTACCTTGTCCTTGGCGTGTGGTTAGTAGGGTCATTTTGCCCATCTTGAGTTGTTTGTACCACCCTTTAATGTTTTTGGTCCTTTGGGTACTATGGTTGTTTGTCCCCTAAATGACCCTAATACCCCACTTATGATTTATGTTATTATTTATGACTCATTTTTATTTTATTATTTTACTTTTACTTTTACTTTTTATTTTAATTTTTAATTTTTTGTATTCAGTAGTTCCTTACTATTTTAATGAAACCCTATTTTTTGGACTTTAATGGAACCCTATTCTTTTGTTGACTGGTATGATTCAAGGTACTTGTGGAATTTATGAGAATGTTATCCTAAATCTTATGGAAGTCCGATATTACTGCTTGAAGGCTAACTTAAGACCAATCTGTTGTTTTACCTGTGGATAAACCTGATATGCTATTTAAGGGTTTGTTTTTTATTCTTAGAAACCCGTTCTTCTATTTAAAGCCCTAACTTGAAGTTTGTTCACCTAGGGCATGCTTGTGTGAAATCAATATTTTGTTTGGGTATATTGTAACCCCAGATTTGACTCTTTGATGAAGGTTGTGAGCATGATTGAGGAGGTTCGTGAAGCCTTAAGTTTTATCCTAACCTACTGCATGCGCCCTGGAATTTTAATCTGTTTGTTGACTGATTATTTGAGAAGTTTTTATACTTAGCTTGGAATGAGTTCTCTTTGTTTGTGTTAATTCCGAATCTTATCTTTTCCCATATCTCTCCTGTTAAGACTTGTCTTGTCAGAAAAAATTGTTGGTGATCGGATCTATGTTTTCTTGTTAATATTTTAGTTGCACTAAGACTTTTGTTGTAATCATTCTTTGTTCTTTATTTTAAAACTTATGTTATGAATGTAACTGTCTTTGTTAACTACTATTGCATACAACCTTTTTCTCTCTCTCTCTCTGGTTTGAACTTACCCTTTAGTAGGGTCAGTGGCTTCCTAGTGTTCGTTGACCTCTGAGAGGTACAATTTTGAGTGAAAGTAATATTTCTGAGTATAAAACAGGAAGGTTACACATTATAGGTAAGTACCCTAAACCTATCTTCTTTACTCATGCTAATGTTGATTAACTATTGTTAGTAATTACATGTTACTAAAGATTACTTTAACATAGTGAGCCAACTGGTAGTGTTAAAGTGGAAAAGTCGAAAGAGATGAAAATTATGTTTTGTTACTGTTGTACTATTTAGTTTTAGTACTTGTTTATTATATGTAATTTTGAATTAAAGTATATTGATTTCTTTTAATCTTCTGCATAAAAACCTAACTCTACCAAAAATTAAGAAAATGTAGATAAAATATTTGAAATCCCAATAAATATACTTATCTATAATGCTGGTAAACAAAAGTGACAATATCTCAATTAGAAAACAAAGACTTATACATCAAGTAATTTTCAAATATCATAAAATCAAGTGCATGCTACACTAGAGTTCGTTCCTCCTCTTGAATACAAGTTGTAAAGGTCAGCACTATTGTTGGAAGAGTTGAAATGATATTTTAACTTGGAAATAGTTGTGTGATTAATTTTTATAAGGAAACATGGAATGAATTGGGTGGTTGGAATGTATTAAAGAGAAGGAAATTCCTAGAGTGTTGGGAATTCCATGTTTCATGGTAATAGTTGCATATGTGTATGCACATGCACATACAAATGAAAATATGTGCATATGCATGAAACTAATACAATAAAGGGCGATAATAACAATATAGAATCACTTCCTTATCCAATGCTCCCTAACCATATTAGGACTCTTTATATCTATTTCATATTTCCACAATATTCCGAAGGTCATGGTTATCTCATCATCTTGAGAATGTCAATGTGGTTCATATGACAAATATTTCAATAAAAAATAAAAGTTCAAACACATTAATAAGGTAATAATCAAAATTTTCGGTCTTACTTGAGTGCTAGAGGGTGGGATGATTTAACTCCATTTTGGAGAAATCAACATAATCAACTCAAAATACTTAAGACACCATGCATTTATCATAGTGTTTTGAAAATAATCCATGCACATTCATTTTAAAAAACATATATCAACAATATCTAGATGGACCATTAAAATTTGAGTGCTTATGAAATTCTTATCTCTTTGAGGATAATATAACAATAATATACAGAAAAAAGATGTGAAATATATGGTAATCAAAGGGCTCATCATACCCCCCCAATTGGAACGTTGCATACATATATGCAATATAGAATCAAAATAACCCAAAGGTAGTGTCGTGCTTTAATAATTCTCCATCTTCAAGTTATTGTTTGTGGTGCACCTGCAACAATTAATTAATAAAAATATGCGAAATAACAGAATGACAGAACTCAGAATCACTTTTATATTGATCACAGGCCACTTCGAGGGGGCAACCTCCTATGAGAAATCTCAATACAAATAACTTCACGGTGCCTTCATAGGTCTCAACACACACTTATATACTAAGTCTAGGTGCCAATACTATGGATCAAAACCATAGGCCACTACAAACTATGGATCAACAATACTATGGGCGACTTACAAAGCATATGCGCCAACAACAATAACATAAACTATTGATAAACAAATACTACGGGATGACTTACAAAGCATATGCGTCCAACAACAATATACTAACAAAGTAAATACATGGGTTCCTAACATCCCCTCCCCCTTAAAAAAAACTTTGTCCTCAAAGCTTTAGATGTGGAAATTGTTGTTGAATATGAAGGAGTGGTTCCCATGTAGCATCCTCTGGTTGCATGCCGTGCCACTGAATTAAGACCTCTGTGATAGAGCAAGAGCGAAGCTGACGAGTGCGCCAATTGAGGATGGCCTCTGGCTCCAAAAGGATGGATCCTTCATTATCCAGTTCGGGTAAAATCGTTTGTCCACTGATGTTGGTGCCAAGAACTTTCTTCAGACAAGAGACATGAAAGACTGGATGAATGCGGGAAGAAGGAGGAAGTTCCAATTTATAAGCAATGGATCCAATCTTCTGAAGAATCCGATATGGCCCAGAGAACTTTGGAGCGAGCTTATGACGCCCTTTGAGTTTCAGGGAGGACTGCTTGTATGGATGGAGACGAAGAAAAACTATATCGCCGACTTGAAAAGTGCGCTCAGAACAGTGCTGATCAGCTTGTTGCTTCATGCGATTTCTTGCCATATGAAGATTGTCCCGCAAAATGCGAAGAATCTGATCACGGTTTCAAAGGACCGTGTCAACTTCCTGAATTGGTGAACTGGTGGGGGTGTATGGAAGAAGAACTGGAGGTGCCTGACCATAGACGACTTCATATGGGGTCATTTTAGAGGCAGTGTGGTAAGAGGTATTGTACCACCATTCAGCGAGAGGGAGCCACTTTTCCCACTGATGTTGTTGTTCAGAGGTGAAGCAACGAAGATAAGTTTCCAAGCATTTATTGATAATTTTAGTCTCACCATCTGTTTGTGGGTGATACCCTAAACTCATCTTCAGTTTGGTGCCAGTGTGGCGAAATAGTTCAGTCCAAAAATGACTGGTGAAAGTCGCATCACGATTCGAGACAATGGAAGAAGGGATGCCATGAAGACGAAAGATCTAGTCCAGGAAAATTTGAGTGACTGAAGAGGCTGTATAGGGATGGCTGAGAGAACAAAAATGACTATATTTGGAGAGGTGATCAACCACAATGAGAAACACTGTCTTCCCACCAAATTTAGGGAGCCCTTCAATGAAATCCATAGAAATATCTGTCCAAATCCGTGTAGGTATGGGAAAGGGTTCGAGCAATCCCGGAAGGAGTGTTGTTTCACCCTTATTGCGCTGGCAGGTATCACATTCGGCCACCATCTGTTGAATTGTCCTTTTCATGCCCTGCCAAAAGAAGTTACGTCGTGCCCGTTCATACATTTTGAGGAACCCAGAGTGCCCTGCCGATGGATAAGCATGGAGTTCATAGAAGACATCCTGTTGAAGATCTGTGCTCTGGGGAAGCAATAGATGACCCTTGTATCTCAGAGAAGCACCATCCCAAGAGTAATTTGGTACAACAGAAGGGTTGTTGGTCAAGCGTTGGATGATTTGAGATAAGGAAGAGTCATTGACATAACCCTGTTGAACAGATTGCAACCAATTTGGAACAGGCATAGAAATAGCTGAAAGAGAACCTTGGGCATCAAATGTGCGAGAAAGAGCATCTGCCACAATATTGTCTTTACCCTTCTTGTAAGTGATCTCATAGTCATAACCCATGAGTTTGCTAACCCATTTCTGTTGTTCCGGGGAGGAGACACACTGTTCCAAGAAATATTTCAGACTCTGGTGATTAGTCTTGATGCAGAAATGATTCCCTAATAGGTATGGGCGCCACTTCTATACTACATGCAAAATAGCCATCATTTCCTTCTCATAGGTAGAGGCAGCTAAATTCTTACCTGAAAGGGCTTTGCTGGTGAACGCAATGGGGTGTTCATATTGAAGGAGAACAACACCAAGTCCATTTTCGCAAGCATCACTCTCAATAGTGAAGGGCTTGGAAAAATCGGGCATAGCTAGAACAGGTGTAGTACACATAGCTTGTTTTAGTTTGTCAAATGCACACTGAGCAGCATGTGTCCATGTAAAAGCATCCTTTTTCAATAGAGCAGTTAATGGAGCTGCAATCTTCCCATAATCCCTGACAAACTTGCGGTAGTAGCCAGTCAACCCTAAAAAACCACGAAGGCTTTTGAGTGTCTGAGGATGCGGCCAATTGTTCACGGCCTCGATTTTGGCAGGATCCATGCGAACCCCTTGTGCTGAGATAATGTGCCCGAGATACTCAACTTCCTTCTGTCCAAAAACACATTTAGACTGCTTGGCATGGAGATGATGGTCAGAGAAAAGTTGCATGACAAGATCCAGATGTTGGAGATGTTCATCCCATGTTTTACTGTAGATGAGGATATCATCAAAGAATACCAGAATGAATTTCCGCAAGTAGGGTCGAAATATTTTATTCATTAATGCCTGGAATGTGGAAGGAGCATTAGTGAGGCCAAAGGGCATGAACAAAAACTCATAATGGCCATCATGTGTGCGGAAAGCTATTTTAGGGATGTCATCCTCATGAACCCGAATTTGATGATACCCAGAACGAAGATCCAACTTGGAGAAAAAGTGAGCCCCATGAATCTCATCAAGAAGCTCATCAACAACAGGAATTGGAAACTTATCCTTGATGGTGAGGTGATTAAGTGCTCGGAAGTCAATGCAAAGGTGCCATGACCCATCTTTTTTGCAGACAAGAATAACTGGAGAAGAAAAAGAACTAGTGCTTGGGCGAATAATACCTTGCTTTAATAAGTCCCAAACGAGCATTTCAATCTCTGTTTTTTGGTGAAATGGGTAGCGATAGGGCTTGATGTTTGGAGGAACGTTGCCAGGAAGGAGCTGAATACGATGTTCTTCTGGCCTGGAAGGTGGCAATCCCACTGGTTCAGCAAAAACACCTGTATATCGATCCATAATTTGTTGTAGATCCAAAGGAGTAGTGGAGACCGCTGAAGGTTGCATCTGAATGGAATGGAGCTGAGCGATGACACCATGTGAATTCTTCTTGAGGAGTTTTTCCATGCGATGGGAACTGATGATGCTGAGAGAACCTGGTTGTAATCCTGTCAAGGTGTGTTTTTGGCCATTGAGGGAGAACTGCATCCAAAGTTCAGCAAAATCCCATAAGATAGGGCCAAGTGTGTGTAGCCATTGAGTGCCCAAAACCACATCACATCCGCCTAAGGTCAAGGAAAACATGTCAGAGAGCAAGGTATAATCTCCCATAGAGATACGCACATTTCGACACTTCCCTTTGCAAGGTAAGGTGCCCCCATTGGCAACCATGACTTCAAAGTTGGAGCAAGGATGGATAAAACAATCAGCTTGTTTGGCGATCCGAGGGTCAATGAAATTATGAGTGCTACCAGAATCAATGAGTATTGTAAGAGGAAGCTTCTTGAAGTAACCCCTGACCCGCATTGTTTGGGGGTGGTGATTCCAGCTAAAGCATGGAGAGATATCTCTAGCTGGTCATCCTGAGACGGAGGGTCAATAGGCGGTTCCTGAATGTCGACCGGAGAATCCAGTGTTTCTGGATCTTTGTCACCAATTTCAGAGGCAGGCGGAGAATCCACATCCAAGAGATAAAGCTTTTGATGAACACATATATGTCCCCGAGTGAATTTCTCATCACAATTATAGCAAAGCCCCTTTTCTCTGCGTGCTCGCATCTTTGTTTCAGACAAACACTTGATAGGAGTTGGTCGAGGAGCCTACGGTATAGGTGGTTGTTGAGAAACCATATTTCGGAAGGGAACAAAAGTGGGCTTGGAGCGTTGTTGGGCTGCAATCTTGTCTTCTTCCAACTTAGCCAACCCTAGGGCTTCCATCATTGTGTTGGGACAGAACATTTTGACCTCAGAGCGGATGGCATCCTTTAGACCACTGATAAAACAACTCCGGTAAAAGTCATCAGACAATCCTTCGGTGTGGTTGGCTAGATTCTCAAATTCGGTTTGATACTCTCTCATAGTGTCAATTTGGAGAAGTTTGGTGAGGTCTCCTGTGAAGTCATCAAAAGCACTAGGACCAAATCGTTGCAAAAGGAGCTGGCAAAAGTCTGGCCATTTGGGCTCTCGATGAGCCTTGATGTACCAACGGTACCATTCAAGAGCTTCCTGTTCCAAGTGAAAAGATGCCAGCGAAACTTTGTTGACATCAAAAGTATTATGCAGACTGAAATACTATTCTGCACGATAGATCCATCCAGTTGGATCGGTACCGTTGAAGCGAGGAAAATCAGGCTTCATACCACGGACATTGTTGGAAGAAGAGAACCCATTGTCTGATGAAGACTCAGAATGCCATTTGTTGTTCATAGCTGAATGTTCAAGATGGAGGCCGAGAAATTTTTCATCCAGATCCTGGAGTTTGGATTGGATGGCTGCAAATGCGTCCTCCATGGTTTTTGCTCCTGCATGGTTTTTTTTTTCGGTTTACTGGGTAGGAAAACAAAAACATAAACTACTTTAGTAAAAGAAAATCTGGACTTGGGAAAAAATCTGAAGGGTAATTGGGGTTTGACTAGGTTTTCGACACTGTCGAATAGACAGGGAAGCAAAAATGAGGATTTCAGAAGTGGAGTGAAAGAATGGGAAAATTGGGCAGAGGGGAACAAAGAAGCAGAATTTAGAAACGAACTCTGTGGTAAAATTTGAAGGTGATTGGGTGAAATCTGAGGAAGTTATGGCAAACCGTAAAAATAGACAAATGTGGGATTTCAGGCTTTGGGAAGGGGAATTGGGGATAGGGTCCTCAGGGATGAAGTATGCAGAATGGGATGACAGGGGTTCCCCAAAAATTTGAAGGGAAACAGAGTAAAACAGAGTTTTTTTTTTTTCTAGACTGGAGCGGCTACGGCTCGGAAGGGATCTGAAACAACACCAAATGGATTGAAAATTGTTGGATTTGGAACTGCTTGCAAAATGGATCTGAACGACTGGATCTAAAACGGTGCAGCAATGATTGACAATAGTTCAGCTGAAAATAGATATGGACCTCAGGTATGTGTGGCTTCCTAATAGTTCAAGGGTTTCACTCGGCCACCAATGCTGTCTGACGGCTTGCGTATTGGGGCAGTACCCCTCATTCCACGGCTCAGGTATAACTGATAACCGCTTTGCCACAAATGACAACTCTTGGTTTACCTCACGGGTGGGAACTAGTTAATTAGGTAGGGGTCGTTGCCCTTTTCGCTGGCAGGTCCTCTCAATGGGCCAACTACTTCGGGGTTCCTGTGGTACTCCTCACAATGAGTTTTAGGGCTTATGCCCAAGTACTTCCCACAGTTAAGCGAATAGGGATTATTCCCAAATCCGAACCTGCAACAGATGCAAAAAAAAAATTTGGCAGAAATTTGACCCAGCGAGCCCAAGAAAGTGCTCTGATACCAGATGTGGTGCACCTGCAACAATTAATTAATAAAAATATGCGAAATAGTAGAATGACAGAACTTAGAATCACTTTTATATTGATCACAGGCCACTTCGAGGGGGCAACCTCCTATGAGAAAGCTCAATACAAATAACTTCACGTTGCCTTCATAGGTCTCAAAACACACTTATATACTAAGTCTAGGCGCCAATACTATGGGTCAAAACCATGGGCCACTACAAACTATGGATCAACAATACTACGGGCGACTTACAAAGCATATGCGCCAACAACAATAACATAAACTATTGATCAACAAATACTACGAGACGACTTACAAAGCATATGCATCCAACAACAATATACTAACAAAGTAAAGACATGGGTTCCTAACATTGTTGCTTGCATATCTCCCTATGTTCCTAATATGGCACAAAGTGTATAATGGTGTCTTTGTCATGATATCCTAATTCATTTTCCATTGTATTCCATCTCTTCTTGTTCTCTCTCTCTAAGTCAATTATATGATTAGTATATTTCCATGATGGAGTGGGGTGTAGCAAAAGTGGGAATCTAAATCTTAGGTCAATCTTTTGATAGTGTCCACATAAAATTGTGATTTGTATAGAGAAATTTTTAGGACTTATGGAGAGTGAGTTTTTTCTCTTTTGAGTGCAGTTAAATACTCCCACTTATTTTGGCATAACTATAACACTCTATCTCGAAATTTCCTCATGGTTCTTTGATATTGCAGTGTGCCTTCGTCTTGTTCCTCTTTTAGAATTGGGATCACCTTTCCACGTTTTTATATCCAAATCTCAAAGCATATTCCAATAGTTTATGTGCACCTTTTTATATCCAAATCTCAAAGCATATTCCATTATATTTCAAAGTGTGTCTCACATAGTTTATCAACCCATAGGCTCGTAATTTTGATGATTCCTTCTTATACGAACTCAAGGCATTCAAAAATTAATTCTCGCCATTTTTTCCAATTTTGAACATGCAAGACAATTAAAGGAAAAATCCCTTTCTAATCCACACATGCATTTTCAAGCTTGGGGTAGGCATAGTAACTATGTATGATGATAGTGGAAAATGCATGCCTTAATGCCTTGTAATTTTCTAATATGAACTATGCATACCCAACAATGTCCTATTTGAACTTTTTTTCCATGGTGCAGGTAGAACCAAACAAGTATTTATCAGATCAGTCTTCCTCGAGCGAGGGAAGTTTCGGAAGACTAGAGGAAAGTGAGACATCCAGTAGGTCTACAAGAGTTATATCAACTAGATGTCAAAATATCAGAAGAAAATTCCATAAATGCATGGAGTTTTTTCTCGTTGAAGGGGGGGTCATGTTCCTATGATGATGAGACAATAGGCGACATCAAGGTGCCCTTGAGGTACAAAAATCTAGTGAATCAATGGGTACCCAAGGATCTTCCTCAACTAAACACATATTTTTGTGTGAACGAGAGGATATATCGAATTGCACCATAATCATTACATGGTTTGGGGTTTTTTTCATGGATGGCATAAAGGTCGGTTATGACAGATGTACTGAATTGATGGAGTATGCTGGACCCTGTTACAACTACAAAGATTGGATGTGACTGGTCTAATATACACGAAGTATGCGGAAATATGGATTTTCAACAAATTATTTACAGCTGAAAGACAATGATCAAAATAAAGGAGCAATGTTGTACATTGATGGAAGGCCAAAGGCTACAGGGAATATTGCAGGGTTTATAAATAGTACACAACCAGGGTCTACAATTAATCAACCCAACTGCATATTTGAGGGGCATGAAGGAAACTGTTTTTTTGTATGTTCCATTAAATCAATAGCTGTAGGGGGAGAGTTTCTTATTAATTACAATTTGAATCGAATAGATACAAACACGGTTACTATGGGAGTGGTACATCTAACAATTTACCCAACCTTTTATTAATGAATTTAACATCTTATGGATTTTTCGTTAGTCTATTTTTATAATTTCGTCAAAATTTTCTATATTTACTTCACAGGGTAGTTATCGGGGCATCTACCCAACAGTTGTTCAAAGGAGTACAATATCCTCGAGGCAGCAGGTATACATCTTTGCAATCGTACAAATATACTATGAAAAATTAGTTTTTTTTGTTGTGTTTTTTCATGAGTATTTTCGTTTCGTTTAGATAATGTTATCTATATATTTGTTGCAAATTGTTGATCAGGGAAACCACTCGACTGTAGACTCAGGGTAACAGGTATACCTGATTGTAATTGTACATTTCAAATACATCAATATGTTTTCTTATTATGTTTTTTCTGTGAGTATTTTGCTTTCGTTTATATAATTTTTTCTATGTTTTTGTTGCAAGGTGTTGTTCGGGGCACCTCCCCAGCAGTAGATGAGACCATACCATCCTCGAGGAAGCAGGTATACATCGATGTAATTGTACAAATTTAATATGAAAAAAGAGTTTTTTTTGTTGTGTTTTTTCATGAGTATATTCGATTCGTTTAGATAATGTTATCTATATATTTGTTGCTGGTATAATTCATTGCAATTGTACAAATAGAATATGGAGCATCATGTTTTTTTTGTTATGTATTTTTCATGTGTATATTGGAGTCATTATTATAATGTTTTCTACATTTTTTTGGGAGGGGGTTATCAGGGGAGGTCCCCAGTTGTGGATCAGACGACACCAGCATTGAGGCATCAAGTATACCTAATTGTAATTTTAGGAATCTATCATGATCGATATGTTTTTTTAATATATATTTTTTACTTAGTCTATTGCTTTCACGTCAATAATGTTTTATATATTTTTGTTGCACATCACTGATTCGGCGTATGATCCAGTGCCATAGAAATCAATAGATTTTGATTTGGATGAGCTGATGCGCGACGCTGGCATTGGTTATTCTCTAGATCCAATTAAGATGGTAGAGAAGACCTTAAAAAAATTAATGAGGATATCCTTCGTATGCTATTCATTCAGCCGCAGACAAATGAAATTAGAGCAAAGGTTGATGTTTTGGTAAAGTGATCTCATGCCTTGAAAGTAAGTTGCGGAATCTTGAATCAGAATATAAGTTCATTTAGTATTTTATAATTTTTACTTGTATATGATGGCGAACTAAAATATCGTTTGAATTTCCAGGATTTTTTGCACCAACACACTAATGGTCAAGGCCGTGTTGGCACTAGTGATTCTCATGGAGAGTTGTCACATGAGCAAATGAATCCATGTGCATCTCATGTGTCATTGTCTTCTATTGAACAGTTGGAAACACATTCTGCGACACCCTAGATGTCACGTCCCCATTTTGACCCCCTTCACATTAAATCGTAAATGATGTAAATATTGTTACTTAATCATGGTGAGGAGCTCAAGGCCAAGGCCCCACCATTGATTTAGCATTTTATGTATCGACAATTAAAGAAATAGATGCATATGGTTCTTGTGCTAGATGGGCACGATGTAAATAAGACATCATGTAAAATCGAATTTTAATGAAAAATACCCACAACTAGCTATGCAATGCAACAAAAGAGATGGGGCATGATTCTACAAGGGAAAGGGAGGGAAATTATTTAAACCCTTGAGCCAATGGTGTTAATCCATGTGTCAATGGGGAAACCCATAAACCACCAACTACCCATTTTGTCTCAGGCACCCAATCATTTAATTCTTCCAAGAGATTGGTTAAGGCAGTTAATGCCTTGGAAATGAAGAAGTATGGCAGCCAATTTCGTGCATGGGCAAGCCATCAACCTGGAAATTCATGTTTTTGCTTGTGGGGAAAGAAAACACCCACGAAATGGTGCCCAAAGCCATGGGGAATGGGCAGTCTTCACTCATTCACGCAGATAGAGAAGGCTGGGAGTTATAGTCACGTTTTTGGAGCAAAAACGCAGGGTTCTCCCTGCCCAAAAACTCGTTTTTGGTTTTGGATAGTAGCTGGGAAGGAGGGGCTGCGATTTGGGACTGTAGGGAGTTCATTTTGTCCCTGATTTTCCATGGGCGTTTTTCCTAAAAACGTTTTCGGCTACCTGGGGTTTTCTCCAAACCTCCATTGCTCATTTTTAACCTTCCCACATTTTTTTGAAGCCTAGGGGATCATTTTCATGCCTGTCACTGTACAAATGATTTTCATTATGCCCATAATTGTGTTCTACTGCTATGTGCATCCTCGTTTTTGGTTTGAACATGTGAGCTGAAGTTTGGGGAGTGGTAGTGGACAGAAGTGGCTTGATAAACCTAGTGGGGGAGACAACCTCTCAAGAAGATCAAGAGGGCTTTGGTTACTCTTCTATGCATACCCTGAGAGCACCAGATAGGGAAGGTATAGCTTGAGGGACTGTACAGCATTGAAAAGAATACTTCCTTGTGCTGGGTGTGTAGGTATCGTGGGTGCCAAGCTAGATAGATCTTGCAAGGTTATCCCTTGCTCTGTGCTGGAGCTCACTAGCTTAGCAACTCTTCCTTTCCATCTCCTAGCAGCCTGATAAACCCAATTGTAGATTGGCTTGGCTCATCTTGGTATAGGCTTGGCTATGTGTGAGTCTGCTGTTCCCTGGTTCCTTGTAGAGATCATGCCCAGCTCGGGGGTGGCAGTGGTGCTGAGAGATTGAGGAGCACACTGGCTTACGGTTGGGTGGAACATTGCAGTTGCATAGCCAGTTGCGTGGGACTACTTTCGCATAAGATAAGTATTCTCCTGTGTTTGTAACTTTGCAATTGTTCCTTTGATGAATATTTTCCATGTGTGAAAATTGTGTAATTCATAAATAAATTCCGCTGTGTTTTCTGATAATTATGCATCTTCATATCTCTATTATAAAATCTGAATGATTGTTTGAAGTTTATGGGGGCTAGACGCCCTGCTGTGTTTTTACGAGTTTATGCAATTCCATATGATCTTTTATAAATATGCAAACGTCTTTAATTGACTGTCACAGCATCTTGAATGTATGATAGATATCAACAGCATTTACTTAAATTCCGTTGTGTTTCTATTGCATGAACATATACTTGTCTCTCAATTTCAATTTTTCAATAAATGGATATGGGGGCTAGATGCCCGGTTTAACCTCACGATCCTCTCCATCTAGCTGGAATGATGGGAGGGGAAGTGACACTAGAGGCCAGCTGTGAGTGCACCCGCTAGTGACCGCTGCATGCCAGATCATGTAGAAGAAGGGGTTGATGCAGAGACTGCTAGTACTCATATTGTTGAAGTAGCATTTCTTGTATCTTCCTGTGTCACTATCATGGGTATCGATAAAACATTTTTTTCAACTAATGATGGCATGATCGTTTTGCAGGAAATGATGTTTTTTATAAACATTTTAATGATTTGTCATTGGATATATTTGGGCCCACCATCTTCACATGGTGGGATAAAAAAAGTAAAAATTAAAAGATGAGCTCAATAATCGCCTGGTTGGCGTGTTCGGAAACGAGACCTTTAATCAAGTCTAGGTACTAAAGAAGGTTGGAAAACATATGAATATTGTCTAGGACCAATATTGGGTTCATATATAAAGGAACGCTAGGTATGAGCACCCTCCAATGATTCCAGCAAGAGAGTGTAAATCCCTAGTGGAAGATGGAAAGGATAGGGCTCTGAGAAAAGAAGGAAAGCTACCACCGGGCACATGGAGGTATGCAATACTTTTTGCAATGTATTTCTAAACCTTATTATTATTAATTTTTAGATCAAATGTGAAACATATAACGTTTCAACACTTTCATAGGTTGTTAGACACATCAAAGGCCATAAAGGCAAGAAAAGAAAAAAATTGGTCAGCACAAGCTTGGGCCCGGTGGTTATTCGAATTTGGCGACACAAATTGTAAGTATTGAAAAACCAATATTGCATCCAAATAATAAATTGAAAATTATTTCCATTTTATTGCACTACAAGGTAAATTCATGACGTTATGCAAATATGTAGGCCGACCAATTCAAGGAAGTGCCCACTGAGGAAGACTTGAAGTTTGGCTTCTAGCATGACTTTGGAGCACAGTCTTCTGGATATCCACCTTGCACACATGTATATAAAATCAATATAGTTTAATGAAGATTTATTACTTGTGTAATCTATTCATTATAAATATTTTCCATAAACTATTGAATATGTTTTGAGCAGGAAAGAAACAATCCACTTACTGTCGAGGATGGAGAACAACCAATCGAAGATAATGCTTTGAATCCTTGTAATTAATTTATTCATATGCTAAAATTTTAAATATTGCATTGCAGATGGTGAATATTAATTGTACTTTTCCATCTTTCAACTGCAGAGCATGTAGGGAGTCACACTGTACAGGATGAGCCTAGACAGGAATATGAAGTACATGATGTGGCCACAACAGGTGAAAAAATGCCTTTGTAATTTTTTTTTAAATGAAATACGTGTCATTATAATATCAAAAGATATCAATGTAAAATTTTCACATTATTGCAGCAAATCCGAACCCCTTGCTGAAACATCCACATTGTGAGTACTCTACTAGGTAGTCTGTAATGACCCTTTTTCAAAATTTTATTAAAATGCCAATTTTTCCATTTTTTCCCCAATTTCGACCTTTGACTAGTTTTACTGTTTTGACCTCCAAATCAACCCAAATGCTCCCAAATCTTCTGTAGGAGTGTATGAATGGTATTTAGACTTGAATATTAGGTTCAAGGATGTTTTATGGCCCTCCAAATACTGCTGCAAACTTTATTTGTATTCTGATCAATATATATAGTTTTGACTAGTAATTTGTGCATCAAATCCCCCCAGGGTAACACTGCAAATGGCCTTCGAAATGCCTCCAAAATCCCATGAATTTATGAACAGAGTTATGTAATGTGTTAAGTATGTTATTAAGGTCTCATATGCACCATTAATTGATTTTTACTACTGTTCTAACTCTCTCACATTCAACAGCAAAACCCCCAATTCGACCCTTGGGGAAATGGCACTATTTCACCTCTCAATACAAACAAACTGAGTAAAAATGATTCAAATTCTCAAGTACAGTACATGAAACTTGTAGAATATGTCCATGGCAGTATATGAATCGAAAATATATTAGAGAATCATCCATCCATTCGAAATAATCAACCTTATAGTGTCATACATCAAAGCATTGGGGAAATGGACATTGTTTGCTCATTAATAAATAATTTTGCATACATTCAATGGGTATTTCGACCTGAGAGTTTCTGAATATGAATAATAGAGGATATGAAGCTATTACAATCAGAAAAATATCATATGAAGCTCTCCCAATGAGTGCAAGATCTCACCCAAAGCGCAATCCCTCAAGGAGCCCGAATATGCCTTCAAAATTGGAAATGGTGGAGAGAAAGTGCTGCACTAAACCAAACCATCAAACTTCTTGTATCTGATACCTGCAAATAAAAATTCATTAAAGCACCATGAAAGACCTGAGTGGCCTCTCCAAACACCAACTTGGATGGGAATCTTTCACCCTCGAAATTGGCTAAGGCAAGAAACTAGTCATCCACTAGTTCTCTCTTCACAAATGCAATTTTTCTCAAATCATCAAAATCCATTCTCATACTTTATTTCTACATTTTATAACCAACATTAGCCTTCAAGGGGTCAAAATCCTCTCAATAGATTCAATAAATTTCCATTTAGAAAATATTCCTCATTTGCCACTTGTCTCCTAGTTCCAACCTTCCATCTTCTCCCAAATTCGAATTTGAGTCTCTTTAGCTTCCCCCAACTCCATGAGCGCCTTCCTTGAGCCTATTTTTGGGGCTGACATGTCATATTGGTCAGGTTTAAGAATTCAGGTCTGAATTTTGTCATAAATGTCATAGATGCTTCATTATTGTTGTCATAAAACTAGGGAATCTAGCCCAAGTGTCCACTAGTCTCCAATTTGACTCTTCCTCTCCCATGGAGGTTACTATTCCATCCCATTTCGACCTAAGATGCTAAATGACATGTGTTATGACTTACCAACTCACCCAAGAGTGTTCACCTTCCCATGAATTCGAATTGGCAAGAGAGAGCTGCCATGTGTCATTGAAAAATCAAGCTAGTGTGGGTCCCACCACCTCCATATGTCTCCAAAACCACTTGCCACTTAGAATTCATCTTGAATTTATTTATTCACCATATTTATTAAATGCTTGAACCCTTCTAATGTCTAAATATCATTTATTAGCTTCCTTATTACCATCCCACATGTGCCCATCCAACCTAGGAAACTAGTAGGATTGATGGGATTGTCTTACTATGCACTTATTTGAATGGGGACATTACATAGTCAACATGACAAGTTGATGAAGCCCCAAGAAGTTAACAAAAAGTTCCAGAAGATGAGTTTCTTTCTAATTTTGTCAAGAGAAAAAGACCTAAAAGGAAATGACTGAAGAAACACTAGGGATACTTGTCAGGGATATGGATCTAACTAAACGAGCTTACCTATCTATGCAAAACAATAATATATCAACGATAAGTACAGAAAGAGAACAAGAGAAAAGAGGACACCATATATATGTGGTTCACCCAATTGGGCTACGTCCACAGGAAGGTAGTCTTCTATTATCTCCATAATATCTCCCTCAATCTTACAAGAGAGCAATGCCAATAACCCCAATACAATATAGAAATACTTGTGTGAATAAGTAAATATCATGTGTGAGTGATGTGACTCCCTTGACTCTATTATATACTAAGAGATGAGGAGGAATTGTTCTCACATATTACATGTGGGATAATATAATTCTCCATAATAACATCTCTTTATATAATAATGAATATCAAGAGTATACTTTACCATAATGAATATGGGATATAATGTATTACTCTTTTACATAAGATTGTGGATACTAGCGAATACAGACTGATACTCATGGGTTCTGCATGTCAAAGTCACAGTTACTCACAGGTTGCAGTGTAATGGAATCACGGCTACTCGCGGGTCTCTTTATTGTAAAGTCACGGTTTTGCCGAAGCATTCGCAAGTTCAGAATAGGAAGGGTTGTGAATAAACTGAATTAAACACGGGTTCAGCAGTGGAAAAGTCGCGAGTATGCCGAAGCATACGCAGGTCTGCGCACAAAAAATCCGTGAGTCTGTAGTGTATTCTACCAAAATTGGAAAAAAACTGTCGTTTTAACAATCAGAAGATAGATATCCTTGAGGAGAATCAGAAAATCATATAGATCTACAAAAAAAATCAAGAAAGCCTTGAAAAATTTCTGCAAAAATCTACACAACAAGGTTAGGGTTAGAAAAAAACTACAAAAATATGCCCAAATCTGAAGAGAAGCCTAATGGCTACTAGATAGAAAGCAAATCTACAAAAAATAAACAATGCCCAAATGATAAAATATTGTTTTGAAAGCAATAGAAAGTGCTAGATCATAGCAACAAGCTATGATACCATGTTAGAGATATGGATCTAACTAAACTAGCTTACCTATCTGTGCAAAACAATAATATATCAACAATAAGTACAGAAAGAGAACAAGAGAAAAGAGTACACAAGATATATGTGGTTCACCCAATTGGGCTACGTCCACGGGAAGGTAGTCTTCTATTATCTCCAAAACATCTCCCTCAAGCTTATAAGAGAGCAATGCTAATAACCCCAATACAATATAGCAATACTTGTGTGAATAAGTAAATATCATGTGTGAGTTGTGACTCCCTTGACTCTATTATATACTAAGAGATGAGGAGGAATTGCTCTCACATATTACATGTGGGATAGTATAATTCTCCATAATAACATCTCTTTATATAATAATGAATATCAAGAGTATACTTTACCATAATGAATATGGGATATAATGTATTACTCTTTTACATAAGATTGTGGATATCTTCCAACATAATACAAAGACATTATTATCTTTCAAGGAATATAAAATATTCCAACAATACTTATTTTTTATAATATAATGTCATGCATGATTTTTTTCCTTTTGAATGAATGAATGGTTTAATGAATGTTACCTTTTTTTGAATGAATGGTAAATGTTTCTTTAATGATGAAATCCGCATGTTTGCACATAATTTATTTTTTAAAGTACATGAATTGGGTATGGGGAATTGAGAGTGATGTGAGGGGGAGGAGGGGCCATAAGAGCTTCCACCTTTGTGTGGTTGTCCCTGTTCAGTAGAGAATATTAAATTATTCTTGAAACATAGAGGAGTTCAATGAGACCACATAAGTGATACCACACTATTATGATCACAAGATCAGCTAGGTTTCAACCCATCAAATCCTTCACACATGCAAGTACTCATCTCAAGCACACAAGGGTTTCACCATTAAATAACCACTCGTAGGTTCACCAACCGAAATACTTGTCTTTCAAAAAAACAAGAAGGAAATTTCAGCTCAATAAACCCCCCTAGCTATAAGAAGTCAATTCCAACCAAAGTTGGCCGCTTCGTCATGCGTATCACAGAAGTGAACATCCAAGTACATCATCACATCATGTTCCCAAGAAATTCATCTCTCCAAAATCCATCAATCATGACATCACATCAAGCTCCAAGTCCTCGAAACAAATCATCTCACCATGCTCAAGGTCTTTTCATTAGTGCCCCTATCAAAAATAGGTCCATTTATCACCGATAAAACCTACCCTATACAATATATAGTATTTCCAAAACCAGATAAGTTTTCCCATACTAGATATTACATAATTATGATGGTTCAGTCTTATCTAACTATGTCTAGATGGTAAATTGTAAAATGATTTCTACTGTGTTCTTACCCCAAGGGGTCCATTGACTTTGTGATAGTTAATTACCAATCAAATAAATGGATCTTCTAAGAGTCTATTTCTCATTAAATATTACAACTATTTATCATTCTTGAGATAACAATTAAGTGTTATTAGTGTGGTTAGAATACATTAGATTGGCAAAGTATAAATGTCCTTGTCAACAATGCAATATAGGGAAGTGATCAAGGTCGTATGCTTTAGTAACAAAACCAACAATATGAAGAAAATAAAATGACATTAAAAGGGACCAACTCATTGAATTGGATGACCCTAAATATTGTCATATTTGATATTGTCCTAAGTATTGGCATATATTCCCAGTTCCCGAGTCATTCACTATGAAAAATCCTAGACTTAGCACCTCAAAATTCTTTGTTCACCTATTGGTCACTTATTCATGATTCCTTTGCACAAGGATTCAATCTTCTTCTTATAGGTGGGAGGTGCCTCAATTATTTCCTTCTTCTATGTTCAATGTCAAGTGGACCCAAACCCAACTCAATGTGGAACCAACTCCTCAAAATCCTGCAAGGCCTTAAGAATGTTCAACCCTTGGGTCCATGTTGTCAACAAAATGTGCATAACTACCCAAGGCATCCCAAGTCTTTAAATAATTCCATATTGTCAACGAAAATGTCAAATCTTATTAAAAAACAACATATGGATAGTAGTAAATGAATTACAATGTTAAAATAGGTTCTCTTAGCATAACTCTTCTCAACTAATGGATCCTTTCATGTCATCTGAACCTCTATTTATACTTCATTTTGGGTAGAAAACTATTGTAACGGTCACCCTTTATAACAAAATATTAAGAATTCTTCTATTAAGGGAAGAGTTTGAGGGATTTTATAAGAGGGAACGTTAATTTATTTTCCATTTATTTTTAAGATAAAGGAGGTAAATGTAGTTTCAAAAATAATAAAAGTCAACAAGGTAAGAAGGGTCCCACCATAATAATTCTATTGGATAAATCATAAAAGGAGTAATTATATTACATCTCATCTAATATAAAACCACGCATTTAAATTTGTTGAATGGATCAAATAGCTCCAACAATAATAGGCTTATGGCATTCTCAAGGAAATCAACACTAGTTATAAGCAACACCACAGTCAACACTAGATTCCACACCATTATAAGTTTAGTTACAAAGTGTAGGAAAAAGAGTGACTTACAAGTTCCCACAAGAAGATCAAGCCACTTTCTTAAAGGTATTACATTGTCACCAAGTAGTGGGTGAGAATTGACATGAACTTATATTAATGCCATTCCTTGATTCACATATGAAAAGTCGTGTTTTTTTTTTTCATTTGTCATGAATATCTATAATATGGGTCTTCATCTATGTCTAGATTTGTTTCATAGAAAAACAATGACATTGTGGACTTGGGACATGATCACAATGACAAAAGATGACCAAGGAATATATATCAAATGTAGACGATCATATGTTCGAAACTTCATTTTCTTTTGGATTCAATTGTTGGGGGGAAACTGTGGTTGGGGTTCATAATTTGCATATCAGATGTTTGAAATTCATTTTCTTTTGGCTTCAATCATTGGGGGGAAACAATGGATGTGGCTAATAATTTGCATAAATATCTTGGCAAAATTGCAAGGAGAGGAGGAAACCAAATTATTGCATCCAGTTCTATGCAGGACAACTAAACATGCTAACTCGTTTTTATCTTGAGTTGTGAATCAAGACAAGACTTATTGCTAAGGTACGGTGAAACTTTTTCCAACTTTAACCATTTTCTTTTGATAGTCAATTGGTATTCTATTAGGATCTTAAAGTTAATTTATTCATCTATAGTTTTGTTTTAAATGCACTCTAACTATGAAATGATTTCTAAACCTAGTGTTTGGATGAATATTTTCAGTTCGAACTAATGTTGGTGATATTGGAATTTGGAAAATGGGATCAATTGAAAAAGTTAACTCACAAGTCATTAAAATATTGGGATTTCCCTAGTCGCACAATGGTTGTGTAGGTGTAAATATCACATTTAGTTTTAGCTTTAAGTGATTTGGGTGAAGAAACATCCTTTATGCTTTATTTTTCACAACACGAGTGCTTTCCTATTAGGTTATTATTAGTAGTATAGTGATTTTGATGACTCAAACACATTTCTTGTTATGTGTTTAGGGGGCTCTTTCAAAGCAATCAATTGTGTAAATGAACTGATGTATTTGGATCCCGGGTGGAGAATTTGTTAGTATGCATATTTCCTTTATTGGTGTATAGTGTTGGAATTTATATCTTATGTTATGACAATTTCTTCATATGGTAGATTGAAAAATCCATTATTACCTTAACAACAACTATATGGGAAGCACTATTTTGATATAAACTAACTTATAGGAGTGGCATTTTTTTTAGTGTATAGTTCACATATATTCTTATAATGGTACTTTTGAAATTGCTTGGTGGTTGTGTCTATATTCTAGGTATCACAACTACTATAGCAGGTCAATCACTTAATGAGGGATGTGGATGAATGGAAATCAAAGGTAGAAGAGAGTGATATAAAGGTTGTGTCAATAGAAAAGCATACATACAAAAGGATATAAAATCATAGTAATCAAGGGAATAAGCTCGATGAAATATAAAATAAGTGGCATGAAGAGAATAAATAGGTGTCGGGGTTGAAAGAGGAGATAGAAACATGGAATATAAGGCATGAGGGGGCCTTAAACTAAATCAGGAATGGTGAAAACCTTATGAGAAGTCAAACACATAGTGTGGGATATGTCTTCAAGGATCTTCCATCATTAAGAGTCCACCTCCAATGTTATCTAGAATTCGATTCCCTATACAAACAAGTCTTGAAGTACCTCAGTAATATAGAGAAAGGTGTACATCCAAAGAATAGGGTGGGAAACATAAAAAAATGAGTGATTAATAAATACACTCCCTATATTAGCCCTGGAATTATTTGGATTCAAATATAAGACCTTTGTTTACATGGAAATAGATATATGTATAAACAAGTGCAATAGTTGGAGGATTACAAATTAGAGGGAAATGGGAGAATATAAGCCAATTAAATCTTTCTTGAAAGGAATTGGTACAATGATTAAGCATGGTTATCCCTATACTCGGAATGATTAGTTAAACCCGCACCATGTTCAATGATATTTACCAAAGAATGGTAAAGTATTCCATCTCTCATTTGATAGATGTGCCAAATAAAAAAACAATCCCATATTCCATTGAAATATGTAATCAACTACATCCTTCAATTTCCACTAGGGACTCGATGTTGAGGTTGACTCAATTCCTAGGGAATATTGACTACACCCCTCTCATAGAGTTAGATAAGTCTTTATTAATTTTGAAGGGAGGAAGAAGAATTGATGAGTTTTGTTAGAGCTTGATAAGAATAAGTACATGAATATGCTACCAAAGGATAGCATGGATAGGTACCTAAAGTAGTTATTGAACTAGAACAAAGACTTCTATATCATTAAAGGACCTTGCATCCTCCTTCTCCTAATGTGGAAGGTGAAATAAGAACAAGGAACCAATGATTCGAATAGGAGGATCATTGAGTATGTAATAGAGAATGATGGAATAAAAATGGTGCATGTATTTTGTGTACTATTTTTATTTATTTATAACCATTGTATATGAGAGAATCAAAAGAGGGAAGAAATAAATTGGCTATCAACCTATTTTGGAATTCTCGCATCATGATTCATCATATTTACCAATGATGTATTATACTAGGATGAACCAGTTATAGATCACACTCATGCCATCTCAAGTATGGACCATCTACCACATAGAGAGAATAAAATATATAAATAGAATCCTTGACTACAAATAAAACTATTAGGAAAATTCATACCATCAGGTTACCCAAAAAAATTATGAGCTAAGTGTAATGGTATCTACAACACCAAGTTCATCTTTTTTTTAAGTCTCATCCTCCTCGAAAGGAGTAACTCCCTTCAACACTATATGAGGTACTCTATTTTGGATATAACAGGTCCAATTTATGGCTTCTACCCATAACCACAAAGTAAGAAATTTGGATTATAGCATGTAATTTTCCATTTCCTTCAACTACTTGTTCTTGCACTTTGCCACACCATTCTACTAAGGAGTATATGGGATATTCTACTACAACTCAATGCTTTCAAAGGCACACAAATACCCAAATTTTTTGTTCAAATATTCTCCCTCATTTTATATACACGGAATTTTAATGACCTTTTCAAATTGCTTCTCTACAAGAGATTTAAAGTCCTAAGAGTGCTCGAAAACCTATGATTTTTTCTTGAGAAAAAGCACCCAAGTATTCATATTCATCAATGAAAGTCCAGAAATATTTGGCTCTGTTCAAGAATGGATGAAGAAATGGACCCATCATATTGTTGTGAACAAGCTCTAGCACTTCAATTTCTCTCCACACTTCACCTTTGTCAAACTTTTCCTTTGGATGATTGCCATGTATGAAACATTGATAGATACCATCATAAAATTTGTCATTCGGTTCTACTTGTTGAGATACTACAAATACTGGTAGTTGAGATGGTCAAGCCATTCATTCAACAATATATTCACTTCATCTAAATGAGTGAGAATGATAGCATAAGAAACTTTGGAGACAATTTTTGAGAACAGGTACAACATTGACTAGTAATAAATTTTACCAACAACAATTATAGCATTTTTTGTCATCTCACTAATGACCATGAAATTGGGTGTGAAATCAACTTATTTTCCTAAACCAAAATGAGTGATTTGGTAGATGGATATGATATTGGCTTATAATAAAGGATATGATATTAGTTAGAATGTCCATTCATCTACATCATTAGATCCTGTCTTGTAGACTTCAACAGGAGTGTTATCCCCCATTAAGATATTCAAAGTAGTAAAAGGATCCAAATTTGCAAATCCATTTTGATATGAATCCATGTGATGTGAAGCACCCAAATAAACTACACAAGAATATGATTGAGATTCCACTACTACAAGTGCATGCGTTGCATCCTTTTCCCCTTCATTTTCCTATTCCTTTGATGATTATTCAATCAATGACCTTCGATTAGGTACATAATCAGGTAGCTTGATAATATTCTTCTCGAGGAGATGAGTAAGATTATAAATTTTTTTCTTCATGCACTTGTGTTATTCATGCCCAATATTATTGTAGTAGGCACACTTGACCTTCTTAGAATTGGGATTTTATCCTTTGAATGGGAGGTTTCATGAGCAAAAACAACAATAGCATTTTATATTTTTATGTTATGTTACAATATTTGGAAGAGGTGAAGTCCGTTCGGAACTACTATTTTTTTTAAATGCACCAATGTCATCACATATCTTATGGAACCCTTAGTAAATCCGATGATGGTGCCATACCTCCGACGGCAAATGTCGTCAGAATTTATCTTGTGTCTGTGGTTACTTCTGTCGGAATTTCGATCTTCCTTTGTCGGATATCCAACTTAGGAGTATGTAAAATTTGTAGGATATTCGACGTATTCTTAGTTGGATATCCGACCCTTCCCTATGTGAGTTAGGTTAGATATGCGATGGAAAGTCTGACGTCTTCTTGGTCGGATATCCGCCCGTTCCCTATGTAAGTAATGTTGGATATGCGATGGAAAGTCTGACATCTTCTGGTGTCGGTTAATCAACATTTTAGTGTCGAATATCCGACGAGAGATTATTATTGTCAGATATCCGCCGAAGTTGAACCGAGTTTTAAAAAAAGAGAGGTTGGTCGGATTGTCGATAGCGTGATGTCGAAAATCAGACATATATGCCATCGGATTTTGGGTTCAGATTTTCATGTGATCCTGCCAAAATAGATGCCATGAAAAATTGGCCACATCCTCAGACACTCAAGAGCCTTCATGGTTTTTTGGGTCTGACTAGATACTATTTCAAGTTTTTCAAGGATTATGGGAATATTGTAGCTCCATTAACTGCTCTATTTAAAAAGGATTCTTTTACATGGACACATGCTACTGAGTGTGCATTTGACAAACTGAAACAAGCTATGTGTACTACACCTGTTCTAGCTATGCCTGATTTTTCCAAGTCCCTCACTATTGAGAGTGATGCTTGCAACAATGGATTTGGTGTTGTTCTCCTTGAATATGAACATCCCATTGCATTCACCAGCAAATCCCTTTCCTGTAAGAATTTAGTCGCCTTTACATATGAGAAGGAAATGATGGATATTTTACATGTAATACAGAACTGGCTTCCATACCTATTAAGGAATCATTTTTGCATCAAGACTGATCACCAGAGTCTGAAATATTTCCTGGAAAAATGAGTCTCCTCCCCATCACAACAAAAATGGGTTATCAAACTCATGGGTTATGACTGTAAAATTCAAGCACAACAGATCTATGAAACAAGAACATCATTTACTAGAGATGCATGTGGCAAATTGTGTGTTGAAACACTGATGCAAAAGGTTTGCAGTAGTTCATGCATTATCATTAACTTAGAATATGATTACAATGTGTAAAAATGGCTACAATAAGCCAAGCAATTAGAATCCTAGGGAGGTCATTCGAATTGAATGCATGAGAGTGGCTTACTTGGCAGTTAATGCCACTCGGCACATCGGTTAACCATTGAAATACCATGTAATTGACTCTAACAGACTCTGAAACTGTCTAACTAAATCCAGAACTCAACTGAATGCCAAAAATTAGGGGAGGGCACTTTTCTGAACTTCAGTTAACTGAATATTAGGTGAAATAACACTAGATGAAGTCAAACCGAGTAGGAGGGCTCCTTTCTGACTCCAGTTGGTTGAACATAATAATAAATGCTATCAGTTGGACTAAGTAGGGCGATTTAGTCATGAAAAGCACCTCAGTTGTCTCTTTTAATGATGGAGGAGGCCCATTTAACTAATATTGATGGCCCAATTGACTCCCCAGATGAAGGAGAAGGCCCAGTTCACTAAAATTGATGATCTGTTGATGATGTAAGCACATAATTGAGTATAAATACTGAGGATAAGTGGAAAATTAAGCTGTGAAGCCCAAATAAATGATGTGTGGTTTCAAAATGCTCCAAAACCCCCCCTTAATCTAATATCATGTGGAAGAGTAAATAAAAATAATAAAAGGGCCCCAACAACAAATCCCATAGGTCACCCAGTACATAAATAATCCAAAAAATGCTCAAAAATTCAAAGTGAGGAAAGAGGGAAAAACCCAGTGGGAAAGAAACCCCCCCCTCAAAGTGAACACTGAAGGATCTAATCTATCCTCACCATAGTATAACTCACCCCCAATAGTGAATGGAGGTAAGAGAACTTCTTCTCAGTGAAGCTCTTGGTGAAGATGTCTTCAATTTGCTCGTTTATAGGGAAATATTGTAGTACAATGGTTCTATCATGCACAAGATCTTAGATGTAGTGCATGTGGATATTGATATGATTGTTCCTCTGTATCTGAACCAAATCTGTCGAGATATTGATAGCACTCTGATTGTCACAAAAAATGACATTAGAAGTGGTGCTACCAATATCAAACTCTGCTAGAATACCCTACACCCAAACTGCCTAAATGCAAGCATTGACTGCTCCTCGATACTCTGCCTCTACTGAAGATAAGGAAATGGAGGCCTTCTTTTTGCTTGACAAGAAAATAGGCCCTATTCCAATCATGAAAACATATCTAGAATTGGACTTCCGAACAATGCTATCACCCTCCCAATCTGAATCAATGAATCCAACTAAGTCAAGATCAGAATCCGTAGCATATTGAATGCCAAAATGGCTCGTACCCTGCAAATAATGCAAGATCCTTTTGGTTACCTTCTAGTGAAGCTCATGGGGCTTTTGCATGTGCCTTGATACCACACTCACATCATAATAAATATCATGCCTAGAGTGTGTTAGATACAAAAGACTACCAATCAATTGTCTGTAAAGTGTAGAATCACTATCCTCAATACTGATTCCTAAGAGGAATGGGAATGGTGTAGCTTTACATTCTACCATATTGAAATTATTTAGAAAGTCCAAAGCATATTTTTATTGGTATATCATGATCCCATCAAAATTCTGAGGGATTTCGAGACCAAGAAACTGCTTCAACGGGCCTAAATCACTCATATCAAATGCTTAGTGTAAAGCAGTTTTTATAGTGCCGATCGAAGCACGACTGCTTCATGTAATCAATAGGTCATAAAACTAAAGTACGATTATTAGAAAATTACCTTCATTCTTCTGTAGATACACATTCGTATTTTATTTTCATCTCGCAAATTTTTGCTATAGAAGAAAGGAATCCATATTTATACCAAGCTCTTGGGGCTTGTTTTAAACCATACAAGGATTTCCTTAATCTGCAAAAAAGTGTCGGATATGATATGTAAGCTTAGGGATGATTCATGTATATCTCTTCCTAAATATCCCCATGAATAAAATCACTCTTCACATCCATGTGGTGCACCTCCTAGTGCTTGGATGCGGAAATTTCCAAAACTAGTTGGATTGAGTCCATTTTTGCAACCTGTGCAAAAGTATATGTGTAGTCCACACCTTGGACTTGTGAGAAACATTTTTCCACCAAAATAGATTTGTATTTTCAGGTTGAACCATCAACATCAACCTTGGTTTGGTAGACCCATTTGCATTGAACCAATTTCCTCCCATGTGGAAGTGAAACTAGCTCCCATGTTGCATTTTTTTAAGAGAATTGTACTCTTCATCCATGGCGGTTTTCCATATCGGATATCGGTGGGCATGGTAGTATGATTTGGGATCTGACCCAACCATCAAAAAAAAAAATCGGACAACAATATATCATCATATGAAATATCCATACCTGCTCTTTGAAATTATGCTCGGGTTCTTCTTGGATCGGCAATATTTCCAATGTTAGAACCAACAGATGTGAGAGTCTTTCCTTCCCACTTTGGAAACTGAGGGGGGTCATCTGGATTTGAATCTGAAGCTGATATTTCATGTTCATTAATATCATACATAATATCATAAATATCATAACATAAACTTTCAGTATCATCTCTTGAATCTTCTTCCGCAAGAGGAAGCAATTTGGCAGTTTCTTCCTCCACTAGTTGTAGATCATGAAGCAGTTCTTCAAATTGGACACTTCTCTCGATGAATATTATTTGGATTTGATATTCATGAGTTTGTATCCTTTGTATTCTTCATCATATCCAATGATTATGCACACAATACTTTGTGGTTCCAAATATCTTCTCTTCTCAATCGAAATTCTAGCCCATGCAGTGGACCCGAAAACCCTGAGATGTGACACATCAGGCTTGTGACCAGTGTAGGATTTGAAAGCAATTGTAAATTTGATGGATGAATGTGGAAATATGTTTTGAATGTATGCAGAAACATTCATGTACTTAGCCCAAATATTTGAAGCCAAAACCTTTCGACTCAAGCATACAAGTAGCCATCTCTTTCAATGCTCGATTTTTCCTCTCTGCTACACCATTCTGCTGAGGTGTGTAGGGGATTGTGTGTTGGATTTGGAGTTCATTTTTCACAAAAATTTGAAGCAGCTCTAATTTGATATATTATCCACCATTATCATATCTAATATCTTTGATATTTCTCCCAGTGGCAGTCTCAACAGAAGCCTTGAAATTCTTGAACCTTTCAAGCACTTCTAATTTGTTCTTGAGAAAGCAGACCCATGTGAACCTGGAGAAGTCATCAATGAATGTCAGAACATACCTTGAGCCATTCATGGAGGGATTTGGTAATGGACCACTAATATCACTGTGAATCAGACCCAAAATACAAGAATCTTTTCTAGCTTTTCCTTGATCTAACTTGTGCTCAGGATGCTTACCAATGATGCAACCCTTGCATATCCCTTTAGAAGATTTGATGTTCGGAAGGCCTTCAACCATGGAATTATTTTGTAGCAGATGAAAATAATTGTAATTAAGTGTCCAAACCTCTCATTCCATATCCGGCTAACCTCATTTCCATGAGTCAGAAGAACACTTGGCTTTGAATACAGCAAAAAGTGGGAGAACTCATACGTTTTGGTAGCATGATTTTCCTTGCCTGTTGCAATGAGTTTTCCGGAGCTAATCTCATAAATTTCAACATCATTAGGGTTGAATAAAACCTCTTTGGGAAAACCAATATGTGTCATCTGATACACAGAAAGTAGGTTCGAAGCTAGAGAAGGAACATAGAGAACATTTTGAAAACTGCCATGTTCTAAATGAATAGTACCTTTTCCTTTCGATGAAATTTGTGAATCATCTCCCATGTGGATGGATATGCATCCATCAAAGTCTAATGATGAGAAAGAGTATTTTCTTGCAACCATGTGATTCGAATCTCCTGAATCTATGAGAAGAGCTGTAGAATTCGAAACACTTTCCATGAGTGCATGACATCTTTATGCATGATCATTATTGTCCTTCTTCCTTGCGCCATCTAGAAGAGTGATGTTGTTTTTCTCCAGGAGAAGGGCCATCTAATCAATATTTTTCTTCATGCATGAGCTTTCAGGATGAAATCCCCTGCCATAGTAAGAACACTTTGTCTTCTCCTTTCTATTTTGCTTGTCTTTTCTTGAACCAGAGGGCTTATTTGACTGCTTGGTCTTCTCTTTCTTCTTTGGATGATCAAACTTGGTATTCTCTTTCTTTTGCTTTCCTTTACCATTCATATCCTTGGGTCCTCCAGAAAATAGGGATTGATATTTGGAGGTGTTAGAACAATATCACCATCATATTCATGCCATGGACCTTCATGTTGTTCTACTTGTTAAATTTTGAGCATCAATTCACAATACTCTAGGATCTTTACTAAGAGAACAACATGTACAGTATATCAATGCATATCAATCATAACAAGCATGTCAATCATCACAAGAAGCAAAAGCATGAGAGACAAGAGACACAGAGTTTCCGTGGGGAAAACCCTAAGGTGAAAAACCCCACAACTTCCTCAGAGATAGAGAGAGCAATGGCTCAACCAAAGTACAACCAAAATACACAGAGATAGTCTCTTAGTAGCAGATGATCGTCCTCCTCACTAGTGCGCCACTTTCTGAGTGAAGGAAGAATGAGTTTTCGAATGATCCAAATAGAGATCTCTCGATCTCTATTTATACTTGACCTTTTTTCCCAATATCCTTATGGGGCCGACTTGTCTAGCTTGGTACATCAACCATATAATATATAAATCAGGGCCGACCCCACACATGGTGGTCTAATAACCCATCGGCAAGTTCACACACTTGCGACACTTGTCAATACATATGACGACACTTCCGTATAGAGGAATGACACATCTCTATAGGAGTACAATAATATATAAATGAAATACATGGATGAAATACATTCCTAAGTTACATATACATCAACACTCCCTCTTAACTAGGAAGGTATTTCTCGACACAGATCTGCTAGCACAAGTCTTCTTTTATGGATCATCGTCATCGATGCATCGTCACTGTTGCTGCTATCTCAACCAATATCTGAATATACTCGTCATAAGAAGTTCTACAGAGCTAGTCCTTTTTCATATTGGATGTAGGCCCACCGCCTGGAGGTCTTCATCATCTGTGTGAACGGTATGATAGCGGTGGTCTCTCAGGACTAATTTTATGTGCAAATGCAATACCTGACAAGAGCATCCCAGGAACATTTATGTGCCTAAGCACGACCGGCAAGATCTCCCAGGACTGATTACATGCATCTCCTTCACAATACCTTTAAAGAGCATCCCAGGAACATTTATGTGTCGTAGTACGACCGACAAGATCTCTAAAGAGCATCCCAGGAATTATTACGAGCACACAGCTCAACCTCTCAGATCTCCAGGACTGATTACATGTGAATAGACAATACCTTTAAAGAGCATCCTAGGAACATTTATGTGCCGCAGCACGACCAACAAGATCTATAAAGAGCATCCTAGGACTTATTACGAGAACACAGCTCAACCTATCATATCTCCAGGACTAATTACATGTCTCCGTAGTAATACCTCATCCCAGGACTGATTACGAGCACACAACTCAACCTATCGGATTTCTGAGGACTGATTACATACTACATTTCAATACCTCATCCTAGGACTGATTACGAGCACACATCTCAACCTATCGGATATATGAGGACTGATTACATGCTATTTACAGAACCTGCCACATATCATCTCTGACTTCCAAGTATCAACCTGGTACTCATGATCTAACTGATCATCATCACACGAAGCATCATCCTGATGCTCATGATCATACTGATCATCATCACTGTACCATCCTGATACATATCATCTGGAGCAACATCCTGAAGCTCGTCATCATGATCATCCTGATCATACAATGCATCCACCTAATGCATACCAAGTATCTATCTGATACATATCACCATACATGATCCACTTGATCATACAATGTATCTACCTGATACATACATAGATACATGATCCACACAATGTATCCACATGATATATATAAACATACATGATCTACCTGATCATACACAGTATCCACCTGATACATATACAGATACATGGTCCAAGCATCTAACATGATGCATATACAAATACATATAAATGATCCAACTGATCATCTCCAGCATCCAACATGATGCATACATACATATACATATAAATGATCCAACTGATCATATCTAGCATCCAACATGATGTGTATACAAAGCAGTAACTGGAGCATCATTCTGATGCTCATCATCCAGTGCTTACATCCACAGCCATGTGAAGGATCCTCCTTCCAACATGCTTGGAATGGCTTCAGCAAATGTGTCCATCACTTCTTCCTTGAAGTGTCGTCGATTTGAAGAACACCAAGCCTCTCTCTGAAGTACTCGAACTTCACTCTGGCTAGTGTCTTCGTCAGCACATCGGCAATCTGCTCATCTGTTGCAACATACAGGAGCTTCACTGATCCTCTCTGCACCATATCCATGATATAGTGATATTTGATCTCAATGTGTTTCGACCTATTGTGGAACACCGGGTTCTCAAACAGCTTCACATAACTCTGGTTATCACAGAAGATACTAGTAGCCTCCAGCGGGAGATCAAATAACTCAAATAGTAGCTTCCGGAGCCATATTGCCTCATAGCTAGCCGAGCATGCTGCATTATACTCTGCCTCGACTATACTCAGTGCTACACAGGATTGCTTCCTTCTAAACCAAGAGATCACACCTGATCCCATACTGAAGCAACACCCAGATGTACTCTTCCTATCAGTAGCACTGCCTGCCCAATCTGAATCAACATAACCCTGCAGGTTAAACTTTTGATTCACATCATACTTGATCCCATAATCAACTATACCCTTCAGATACCTCAGAATATGCTTTACAGCAACCAGGTGAACACTCCTTGGATCCATCAGGAATTGGCTCAATGTGTTCACCGCAAAGCAAATACCTGGTCTCATGTTCGTTAGGTACATCAAGGACCCAATCATCTGACGATACATAGAGACATCAACCGGCTCAGATTAAGCATCACATAGAAGCTTCATGTTCGATGCCATAGGTGTGGCCATGGCCTTGCAATCCATCATCCTGAACCTCTTCAGGATATCTACTGCATACTTCCCTTGTCCAAGGAAGATCGCATATGCACTTTGCCACACCTCCATACTTAGGAAATAATGCATCATCCCTAAGTCCTTCATATCGAACTCGGCAGCAAGCTTCTTCTTTGTATCGACAATCAATCTATCCTCTCTTGTTACAAACAGGTCATCCACATACAATAAGAGTATCATTGGATTTCCTTCCTCAACCTTGTAGTAAGGTTGGAATCCGCTTTACTCTTAGTAAATCCCAAACTGGATAGAAAGCTGTCTATCCTACCATACCAAGTTCTACACATATGTGTCTCAGAACCATGTGGCTGCTCCACATACACTTCTTCTTCAACTACACCATTCAAGAAAGTTGTCTTGAGATCCATTTGGTGTATCTTCACTTTTATATTTCTCTATGTTGTCATCTACAGCATGCTTGATCTTATAGATCCATATGGAAGTCATAACAAACTTCCCTTCAGGTCTTGGGACTACATCCCAAACATCATTCTTCATGATCGACGGATCATGGCATTCTTCCATTACTTCATCCCAGATCCTGGGAACTTCAATATCTTCAATAGATATCTTTGTTGCTGGAACAAATGTTGTATTCCTTCTTTTGTAGGTGATGGTATATGATCTTTCCTACAAAACAAGTTAAATTGCATGATTATAAACATCTCGTAGTTTTCATAACAAATTCTTACACATAAAGAAATATGTCATACAGTCATGCAACTATCTTAGCCAGTGCTTCAATACAACATTTATCCATATCCCATAACTTTCTAGATGCCTTCGAATTTGTACCAAAACATTGTTAAGAGTGTGCACAACTCCCAACATGTCAGCAAAGAGGTTTCATTCTAGATAAGTAGCAATGGAATGTTGTATAGTGCCATAGGCCACTTACCCATTACATGCATATTAGTAGTATATTGTTCATTAATGCAATCATTCTAATATGCACAATACATATACTAAGTCTAGGAACAAAAGCATATACATCATTGGACAATATTATTTAAACAAACAAATATGCAAGAAATGATAATTGAAATACTTATCTTTGTTTGTTTGTTGGGTGGACTCCCTCTGAGTCTTTGCTTCCTTGCAGGAGCTGCTGAGGTAGCTTCTTCTACACCTTTCTGTTGTGGAATGTAGAATGATGTTCAACTCCCTCTGAATATATGCATCCTTGTAGAAACTACTGGAGTGTGCTCCTTCTTGATCTTTGCTTCCTTACAGGAACAACTGGATTACCTGTCCTTGAACTTATATTCATCCTTGGTCCCTATGCATGCTTATTAGTATCATGATTGTGTTATCCTCGTGATCTCATACATAGTCATACATTCATTAGTATATTCTCAATACTATCAAAACACAATAATATCAACCATGTATATTTCAAACAGAAATAATAAGCATTCGTAATTATATAGGACTCTTATGGTTAGTCATATCATAAGAAACATAATATGCCTAAACCTGTGATTACTCAAACCCATGACTCTTCTGATTAGTCATATCATCAATTAATGTAAGAAACATGATATGCACCCATGATTATTCAAATCTATGATTTCATGAATAATCATTATCAATCATGCCATGTATACTTATATATAAGAGATCCTATGATATAAGAGAAACATACCTAGTCATCATATTTGCTAGTTATGTCTAGCAATGTTTTCTTGTTCTCTTCAATGACCTGCATAACTCATAAGTTAATATTTTCAAAACCAAATAATACATACCTCCATGTGATCCATGACTATGGATGAATCTTTGTCTTCGTGTCACTATAGCATGTTCAGGTTGTCCCTTCAATTTGTACAATCCTCCCTCTTGCTCTCCAATCACTACTGCATCATAGATAGTTTTACCTTTTGGCCATATTAGAACTTGGCCATCTACAAATGCAACGCTCATACCTTTTGCATCCAATGCAGATATGGAGAGTAGGTTCTTCTTGAGCCCAGGTACATAAAAGACTTCTTTCATCTTCAAAGATTTTCCAGAATCTAGGTTGTAGGAGGCTTCACCTCTTCCTTTGATGGGGTATTGATAATCATCCCCAAGTTTTACTTTATGGGGTGATTCATGTTCAGATAGATTTACAAAATATTCTTTAAACCCAATCATGTGTTTGGAATCCACTATCAATAAGCCAATCATTACAACCATGAGAGATAGTACCTGTGAGAGCAGAAAGTAGAACATACTCTTCTTCACTTGATGAGTCATCATCACTTTCTGCCCTAGCTTTCTTCTTTGGAGGTTCATCATCTTCAACAGCATGAGCATGGTACCTTCTTTTGCTATCGTTTTTCCTTTTGTTGTTGTTGTTGTTATCCCTTTTGTTCTTGGGACATTCTGAAGCAAAGTGACATTTCTCATTGCAATTGAAGCACCTCAGATCTTTCTTTTCTTTGTGATAAGGATAAGAAGATTTATTCTTGTGATGGGATGGCTCCCTCTTGAACTTGCCTTTCTTGGTGTGTGCTATGAGAGCTTGATATTCATTCCCCATGTTTTCTTCTTGAGCCACAAGTCTTGCTTCTTCTTGAGAGCATTCCTCCCATAGTCTACTGAAGGAGATCAATTTCTTTCTTGCACAGATCCCTTGGATAAAGGAGTCCCATGACCTAGGTAGGCCATTCAAAGTGGTCATAACAATTTCACCATTCTCCACCATTTCATCTACAGCTTCAAGTTGTTCCTTGATATGAGAGACCTTGGAGAAATAGGATTGAATGGTCTCTCCATTCGACATCTTGACCCCTTTCAATTGATTCTGCAGAGTCATTTTCCGATTTATGTTCTTCCCTTCAAATAGCTTGGTCAGGGAGTCAAACATCTCCTTGGGTGTCTTCATAGATGACACATGTGGTATAAGATGGTATTTGATAGAATCAACAATGATTCTTTTTGCTTTTACCAAGTTCTTCTTATGCAATATCTTAGCCTCTTCATCCTCTGGGATATGGATGTCTTCTTTTACATATGATTCCAACTCATTTTCTTCTAGGATTAACCCAATCCTATACTTCCAGGCTTGTAAGTTATCGGCCCCTTCAAGCTTATCCTCAAGCTTGGTGTGGTGAAACATATTAAAGAGTACTTCAAATGGAAATAGAAAAGATTTAGGTCTTACCACTTGATTTGCTGAAAACTGGATCTGGTCCCGGATTAGGGTTTGTCGAAAAAACCCTAAAAATTTAAAATGTGAATTTCAACTTTCTGAAAGGATATAAAGATGCACCTTGATGAGCTGATCAGCCTGGTGTATTCAGAATTTGAGATCTGCAAGGCTTCACCCTTCAAAAATTCTTTTTTGTCTTCTTGGGTTCACTAGGGAGGACCCTGAATTAGGGTTTGAGTTTCCCAGAGATCTACCCAGCCAAAAATCTCGATCCAAAGCTCTAAACTTCGATTTTTGCAAGGATCTTCCAGCTATGTCTTCAGATTCCAAAAAATCCTATTTTTGTGGAAACCCTAATTTTTAGGGCCAAATCTAAAGATGCTCAGAATTGAATTCTGATTGGACAGATAGATTCTCCTTGATGAGTAGAGTCAATCTACTATACTGCTTTTCCAAAATCTATGGAGAGAAACCCAATAAACGAAAAACCCTTGGTTTCCGTCACTGCACAATGTCTTCTTCTTAGGTTAGCTCTGATACCATGTTAAATTTTGAGCATTAATTGACAATACTCTAGGATATTTACTGAGAGAACAACATGTACAGTATATCAATGCATATCAATCATAACAAGCATGTCAATCATCACAAGAAGAAAAAGCATGAGAGACAAGAGACACAGAGTTTCTGTGGGGAAAACCCTAAGGTGAAAAACCCCACAACTTCCTCAGAGATAAAGAGAGTAATGGCTCAACCAAAGTACAACCAAAATACAACCAAAATACACAGAGATAGTCTCCTAGTAGTAGATGATCCTCCTCCTCACTAGTGTGCCACTTTCTAAGTGAAGGAAGAATGAGTTTTCGAATGATCCAAATAGAGATCTCCCGATCTCTATTTATACTTGACCTGTTTGCCCAATATCCTTATGGAGCCGACTTGTCTAGATAGGTACATCAACCATATAATATATAAATCAGCGCCGACCCCACACATGGTGGTCTAATAACCCATCAACAAGTTCACACACTTGCGACACTTGTCAATACATATGATGACACTTCCGTATAGAGGAATGACACATCTCTATAGGAGTACAATAATATATAAATGAAATACATGGATGAAATACATTCCAAAGTCACATATACATCAACACTACCTAGTGTGGTTTGGCTTCATGTTTCTTAGTCTAGGGAGTATGTCTACATATTAGACTAGTGGTTTACCATAAATGCCAAGTTTTTCCACAAGTGTGCCTATTTCCTTATTTTGGGTTTGTTAGAAGTTAGTTATGGTTAAATGATGACTTATCCACCAAGTATGGGCCAAAATATAGTCAAACTATTTGTTGGGCTCCCTATTAATGGCCACCTTCAACATTTATTACCACTCCCTGAACTATGGAGCCTTGATTCCCCTGTTTTATGGAGTTGTCTTTGACCATAGGAGCCCATGCACTATATTAGTAATTATCACCCTTTCTTGGATATTTTTGCCATTCCTTGGTCACCTAACTTCCACTCAATCCTAAACCACCTAATCCACCGTCATAATGGTACCTTTCACACTATTTTGACTAGCGTAACCTCCTCATGGTCCATCTATGTTCATTGAACCTCATTATGCACCAATCTATGAGTTACACTTGGCCTCATGTCATTGATGGGTGAATTGGTCCAATCTAAGCCTCATCATTATGATCTACTCAACTTTCCACTAAGCCTCTCAACTTTTTTTCTTGAGAGCATATATATATTGTACTAGCTTTTGCTCAACAATGTATAATGGAAATAAATCTCTAGAGTGAATTTCTCTAGTTTTGTCTCAATATTCTTCTTCTCATATTTATGCTATCTCTTTGTTAGGATATTTAGACACTTAGGAGTTAGTTAAGATCAACTTATGTAATATATCCATTAGGGATAGTGTGTTTCCTTAGTATGCATTAGTATGTATTTGTAAATACTTAATCCGATGGTCACGATATGTTCTCGGCATAGAGTGATCCGACGGCTCAACTTCTCTTAGATCAAACCTAACCTTGATCCGTGGCTTAACACCCGATTGGTCCATGATCTCTATTTAAAGAGCATGGAGGATCATTGTTTAGTTGATCAATTATGAGAAGCTCATTTGTAACTTTCTTTCTTTGCATAATAAATTGTCCCGTAGAAGCTATTTGGCTGGGGCCGTGGAGTGTTTCCCTCAAGAGGGTTTAAACCACGTCAAAACATCGGTGTGTTGACCTGTGATCTGTTTGTGTGAAGTGGTTGCTCTTGGTGTTCGGTCCTTTGGTAGTACCCTGTGTACCCGAACATGGTATCAAAGCTTTTATGAAGTGCCGCTTTCGATTGTGATCTAGATCTTGAACTGCTGTTGCCGAAACTCGAAAGGGTTTCTTGTTCTGGTATTTCTGTGCATTTCTAGGCTATGGGAGGTGTTCCATTGCGTCTGGAGCATCATTTCCATTGGGAAATAGTTTTCGTTTGATCGAAAACGGTTCCCGGTTGCTCCAGAAACTTATATTTCATCAGATCTGAAGGTATAATGTTACAGTGACGCATTTTTTTATTTTCTTCTTTTAAAAGAAAAAACTCATATTTTATCATTTTGTATTGTTAGATTTTTTTTGGGTTCGGATTGTTGCTTTATTGTCTGCGTATGCTCTTTTCCGTGCACCTTGAGCGATCTCGACAAATCAAAAACAGAAAGGGAAAGGGTTTTTTTCGGCTGCGTATGCTGTTTGCCGTGCACTTTGCGCGATCTCGACAAATCAGAAACAAAGAGAAAACGTAGACTTTCTAGGCAAGTTAACGAGATCTAACTCCACAAATGTGGAAAAGTTTTTTTGTTTCGATTTGTGGTGTGTTTTGCAGGAAAAAGGGCAAGCACGCAAATCGAGCAAGAAGAGTAAAAAAAAAAAAACCCTTCCTCCTTCCCATATTTTACATACTTTTTAATCTAGCTCACTTGGTTCAAAGTTGCTTTATTCCTTAATAGGTCTTGAGTTCAAGTCTTAGGAAGTTACTTTTAAAAGAAAAAGTGCATGCAATTTCTATTTTCAAGTTACCTTATTGTAAAAGTGCATCTCACTTAAATAATATTAAAAAAAAAAATACAAGTGAGTCACTTAAGTTTTTTTTATTGTTGCACTATTCAAAAGTAATATCATTGTAAAAGTGAAATTACTTATTTTAGAAAAGTGGTTCACTTAAAACAACTTTCTTGTAAAGTGATTTTCAAAAGGTTCATCTTGGGAAGAGGGGGGGTTCTTTTTTTGGCTGGACATTCTCTAGCTGCTACGTCACTATTGGGGATATCTTCAACAGTTTCTTTGTTCAAGCATAACTTCATCATACAGAGTCCGTTTTCAGTCCCGTTTTTTTTTAAACTGCCTATTTTTTTGAGCTCTTCACATCCAGACTATTTATTTCTGCTTTTACAGCCATTAATTTACAAATATGGCCTCCCCTTGTGATATTCTACTTAACAATTCCAACTATTTCTCATGAAAATCTCGTATGGAGGATATTCTATGAAGTAGGGAACTTTTCAGAATTACCTCAGGGAAAGAAAAAGAACCCACTAATAATGATAAGAAAATAAAATGGGCAAATAGATGTGATGAAGCTCGTGGATTGATTGGGATGTCAATCTCTACTGATTTGCGATTCCACATATCTAGAATTGATGAACCTAATGCTGCTTGGGACAAGTTGGAATCTGTGTTTGGTAAACACAATGAAATTCGAGGTCACCAACTAAAAAATGAGTTGATTTCTTTAAATCCAAGTGACTTTTCATGCATTTAAGATTATTTATCTAAGTACAAAACTCTTAAACTCTTATGTGCAGAATGTAATATTGAGAGGGAAGACAAACAATGCATTTATCATATTCTTTCCAAACTTGGACCTGCATATTCTGTTTTTGTATCTACATTTTACTCCATGAAAGAATCCTTGAATGCAACTAGCTATCAAGAGCCTAGTCTTGAATCCTTTTGTGATTCCTTGATTAGGGAACAAGATAAACTCACTCATCTTGGAATAATCAACAATGCAGATACATCTGGGAAAGCCTTATTGTCCCAACAGAAAGAAAAGTCCAAGCCTCAAAAGAAACAAAATTTTCGCAATAAGAAGTCAAACAAGGGTCCAAAACCCTCTCAGTCAGCTCCTTCTTTAAAAAATGACAAAGGATCCAAGCCAAAAGGCAAGAAGACTGAGCATCATTGCAACTATTGCGGGAAAGATAATCATGATGAATCTAAGTGTTTCAAGAAGATGGCATCCTTGGAAGCAGCAATGAAGAAGCACCACATCAACCTAGATTCGCCTTCAGAATCTCCCTCTCATGGACATGCACTTTGTGCTTCTGGTTATTCTTATAATGCATCTTCTTCTTCTACTTCAAATGAATGGCTCATTGATTCTGGAGCATCTTATCATATGGCTAAGTATCAAGCCATATTTTCTACTATGCATGAATGTAACACCAAACAAATATTTGTTGGTGATGATAGATCTCTAAGTGTTGTAGGAGTTGGAACAGTTCCAGTAGATAATGGTCATTTTAGTGATGTACTATGTGTTCCAAGAATTTCCTGCAATTTGTTATCAGTCTATCAGATCACTCATTCTGGTGAAGGTAAAACTGTGACCTTTACACCTCACCAAGTTGTAATCAAGGATTTTAAAGATCCTCAACAGGTCCTAGCTACCGGAATTGTTGATGATATTACCAGGTTGTACAAGTTTAACAACTTTGGGTCATCACCTTTCCCTTCAGTTTTTGTTGCTCATAGTGATAACTTGAGCAAACTTTGGCATGAGCGATTTGGTCACTTAAATTATCGCTCATTGCAACAACTATGTAAAGAAAATATGGTGACAGGTCTTCTGATGGTATCTTGCAGGGATGGTGTTTGCTCCGGTTGTGTACTCGGAAAACATCATCGGGACAGTTTTGACAAACGTGCCTCTTGGCACACCTCGGTTCCCTTGGAACTTGTGCATAGTGACTTGTGTGGTCCTCTTCCATCTGCTTCCTTTTCTGGTTTCAAATATTTCTTAACTTTAATTAATGATTACACCAGACGCACTTGGGTTTATTTCCTCAAACTTAAGAGCAAAGTATTTAACATGTTCTTGGCCTACAAGGCCCTTGTTGAAAAAAAATCTGGTCATCAAATTATTAAGTTCAGATCTAACAACGGAGGAGAATATGTTAACAAAAAGTTCACTACTTTCTACACTGAACAAGGTGTAAAATTAGTCACAGCAGATCTAATGAACAAGTAAATCAATCACAACAGACGAACATAGAAAATATGGTGCAAAACTGTGCAAAACATGCAGCAGTGCTCTCTATCCCAGAAAGGGTGAATGAATTACAATACAAACTGTCACAATGACTGAGCAATTCGAATTGCCTAAGGAGGTCATTCGAATCACAGAATGGAGTATCTTGACTCTGTCTAGGAGTCCTCATAAATCATCGGTGGTGCTCATCAATCACAACAACCAGTCATCCAGGTGTGAAACTGAGTCTAACTGAGTGTAATAAATGTAATTGAAGTGTGTAGCACTGATATAGGATCTGGAGGCTCAGTGGGGGCGCATGGGAGGCTAACTGGAGTCAGAACAAGTCACCTAATCGAACTGGAGGTCAATCGGAGGTGAAACAGTCAGTCAGGAGTGAAACTAGCCTCAAATCAGGGAGAATCGGAGCTAACTGAATGTAACTGGAGTGAATCTGCAGTGGTAGGTGAACAAGTGCGCCCTTCTTTGGCAGTAGGTGAGAAGAGGGCGCCTTTCAGCTTAGGAGGGCTAAAACTCTGTGGTAAGTGGCTCCCGGGTGCTAGAAGAAGGTGGATAAGGTGCTGGAGGCATCAAACTGGTGACTGGGATGCATGCAAGTGCATGTAGCTGCATATCCTGAAATAGATCATGCAAGATCCTGAAGTAGATATGTATCCTGAAATAGATGATCCTGAAATAGATATGTATCCTGAAATAGATGATGTGGATATCCGAACACAAGGCATCCAACAACAACACACTGTTCCATATACATCACAACAAAATGGTGTAGCTGAGCGGAAGAACCGCACTTTAAAAGAAATGGCTAATTGTATGATCCAATCTAAGAGACTAAGTCTTCAATTTTGGGCTGAAGCCATTAATTGTGCAAATTACATAGTTAATCGCACCCCCACTAAAGCATTAAAAAGTATAACACCGGAAGAAGCATGGAGTAAAACTAAACCTGATGTAAGTCACTTCCGTGTGTTTGGTAGTGAAGCATGGGCTCACATTCCGGATGAAAAACGGAAAGCATTGCAGCCTAAAAGTGAAAAGTGAATATTTGTTGGATATTCTGAAGATGTAAAAGGTTATAGACTTGTTCAACCACATTCTCATGATATAATCATTAGAAGAGATGTTAAATTTGATGAAAATATCTTGGCCTGCGAGCCTAACTCGATGATTGTGCCATCTTTGGCCTGCGAGCCTGATTCAGTGTTTGTGCCTTCTTCTTCTTCTTCCAACTTCCTTGACAGGTTTCCAACTCTAGTTTCTGATGATGACAGTGAGGATGAAAATCCACCTCTTCCTGCTCATGTTCCTCCAATTGCACCAGCACAAGTGCTTCCTCGATGGGTCTGTTCAACATGTGAAGCAGCTGGTGATCTTGCCGGTGATCCTAGAGATCAACGTCGAACACGTTCTCAGTTTCAGCGAGCCTCTTCTCTTTTGGCTCAAGTTTCCGAGAATCATGATCCAGAAACTTTTGCAGAAGCTTCAGGGAATCCATATTGGGATGCATCCATGGATGAAGAATATCGTTCCTTAATGGCGAACGATACTTGGGATCTTGTACCTCTTCCAAAAGGAAGAAAACTTGTCAGATGTAAATGGGTCTACAGAACTAAGTATGCATCAGATGGAAGTGTTGAAAGACTTAAGGCAAGGTTAGTTGCCAAAGGTTTTTCCCAAGTTGAAGGGATTGACTACAATGAAACCTTTGCACCCATCGCAAAAATGAACTCCATCCACCTTGTTCTTTCCCTTGCAGCCTTACAGAACTGGGAATTCCATCAAATGGATGTCAAGTTTTCCTTCTTACATGGTGATTTACAAGAGAAAATTTACATGGAACAACCTCCTGGCTATGTTCAGAATAACTCTAGCCTTGTCTGCCGCCTTAAGAAATCCTTATATGGCCTTAGGCAAGCTCCTAGAGCTTGGTATGCCAAAAAGGATAACTTTCTCCTTGACACTGGTTTTTCTAGATGTCATTCCAACCCCAATGTCTATACCAAGAAAGTAGGAAACCATCTCATCATACTTGTTCTATATGTTGATGACCTTATTCTTACTGGTAGTGACCCTAAGCTTATAACCCATGTGAAATTCAGTCTTAAACAAAATTTTAAAATGTCAGACTTAGGAGATTTGCATTATTTTCTTGGTCTCCAAGTCCTGCAAACCAAAGAAGGAATCTTTCTTTCTCAGTCTAAGTATGCTTGTGACCTTCTTCGTCGCTTTCACATGGAAGATTGTACACCATCCCCTTCTCCCTTGCAGTCTGGAGTCAAACTTTCTGCCACTTGTACTTCACCTGAAGTCGATGCCACCTTGTATCATCAGCTTGTTGGTAGTCTCTTATACTTGACTCATTCCCGTCCTGACCTTTCCTTTTCCATTGGTCGTGTTGCCTGTTATATGCAGACACCTCATGAAAGTCACTGGAAAGAAGCTAAAAGAATACTTCGATATATTCGAGGTACAGTTCAGTTTGGGATTCATTACAGTACAGGGGGGAAACCTTTGTTGGTTGGTTTCACTGATTCAAATTGGGCTGGCGATCCTGATGATCGAAAGTCTACTGCAGGTTATGTTTTTAGTTTGGTATCTGGACCTATCACTTGGGCTTGTAAGAAACAACAAGCTCTTGATCTTTCTTCAACAGAAGCAGAATATCGAGCCACAGTTAATGCCAGTCAGGAAGCTTTATGGCTTCGACAGATCCTTTCAGAGTTTGGATTCGAGCAGCATCAGCCTACTCCACTTTGCTGCGACAATCAAAGTGCCATCAAGCTTGCCAAAGATCCAATTCTACATCAACGCAGCAAACACATTGAGCTACATATGCACTTCATCAGAAATCTTGTTCATGATTGTGTTCTTGAAGTGCTCTTTTTCCCTACAGATGATCAAGTTGTAGACATCTTCACCAAGTCTCTTACAGAAGCGAAGTTTTCTAAACTTCGATCTATGTTAGGAGTTCAGGAACTTGTCATTAAGGGGGGATAGGCTCTAATTCCTCCTTCCTTCTCCTAATAGTGTCACTTTTGTAAATCCTTCAATCCTATCCCAAGTTGTTCTTAAGGGGGGATGTTAGGATATTTAGACACTTAGGAGTTAGTTAAGATCAACTTGTGTAATATATCCGTTAGGGATAGTGTGTTTCTTTAGTATGCATTAGTATGCATTTGTAAATACTTAATCCAATGGTCACGATATGTTCCCGACATAGAGTGATCCGACGGCTCAACTTCTCTTAGATCAAACCTAACCTTGATCCGTGGCTTAACACCTGATTGGTCCATGATCTCTATTTAAAGAGCATGGAGGGTCATTGTTTAGTTTATCGATTATGAGAAGCTCATTTGTAACTTTCTTTCTTTGCATAATAAATTGTCCCGTAGAAGCTATTTGGCTGGGGCCGTGGAGTGTTTCCCTCAAGAGGGTTTAAACCACATCAAAACATCGGTGTGTTGATCTGTGATCTGTTTGTGTGAAGTGGTTTCTCTTGGTGTTCGGTCCTTTGGTAGTACCCTGTGTACCCGAACACTCTTGAAATATTCTAAGTGAAGTTGTTATTGAATCAAGATCTATATCTATGTTTGTTCTATCACATGTATCAGAGCCTGGAGTTGTGATTGGTGTGCATTTAAAACTTTCACATGGTATCAGAGCTAGACTGATTCAAAGCAATTTCTATATCCTTTCTTGAGTGTTTTTTGCAGGTCCCTACAACAAATTTAATATGGATTTGAAAGTTGTTCCTCTCCTCTCTCCATTCAACTATTCAAAGTGAAAATAAAATATGTGTGCATATATCAAGAGAAAATGTATCTTTGATGTGTCCACCGGTGCTGTGAGCGATCTAGAGTCGTATGAAGAGAATTGTGATTGGCTTAATGATTGTGATAGAGCATATGGAACTATGTGTTTGGATATACCTCCTAGAATGCATTATCTCATTGATTATGTTGAGTACCCATTTGATCTTTGGAGAAATCTAGATAAATCTCTTGGCATACAGAAAGAAGATATTAGCTATATGGAGATCAAGCAAATGGAAACCACCTCATGTGTTATCCCTCCAAAGGTCTCAACCTCATGCATTTCTCAATAAGTTGTTCAAATTGAAGAAGAAGAAGACATGTCTCTCCATTCCACTTATTTCTCCTCTATGTCTTCTATTACGAATGTTGAAGATGGGTTGTTGATTGGTGATCATAGTGAGCCTTCTATAGAAGAGGCTCTTTCTTCATATGAGAGTATTGGTTCGAAATATGATCAAGGAGAAGCTTGGAAGTCAAGTGAAGATCTCTCATTGCTTCACACTCTTTTTCTTCCTGTATATTCCTACACTATGACTACCAGAATTTCTTCAAGTTCATTTGAAGATGGAGAAGCCTTAGCCATCACATTGGCAAACTTGGGAATCTTGTTCCACTTTCTTGGAGTTGATTACAACTCTCTTGGTTTGATTTTGGTGCTTCAAGAGCCTTATTATTCGCTTGGGGTCACTTATTCTCAAGCATATCAAGTCTCTTTTGAACCTGGCACCCTGGTTGGTTTGAAGTTCAAGTCTAAAGAGCACATGCATTCGCTCTACTATCAATGTTACTCAGTTGTTCTACATGGATTCAGTTTCCATCATGCAGCTGTACATGTACATGATCTAGTTGAGCATATTACTCTTCTTCCCAAGAAGAATGCTCCTCTAGACATATGAACAAGTTCACACCTACTTTTGTTTTGGATTAGATTATCTTAGGCGTCTTTCATGTCCATTTTAGAGGGAGGATTTTCCCAATGTGGTTTTTCCTCTTTCCTCACTTACATGGATGAATAAATCGTAAAGGGTGACCATAAGCCTTTGTTGCTTGGGCCCTATTTCTCATGCTCACTACCATTTTGGCTTAAGGGGGTGTGTTAGAAAAATATCACCATAATATTCATGCCATGGACCTTCATGTTGTTCTACGTAGTGTGGTTTGGCTTCATAGTGCCTAGTCTAGGGAGTTTGTCCACATATTAGACTAGTGGTTTACCATAAATGCCAAGTTTTTCCACAAGTGTGCCTATTTCCTTATTCTAGGGTTGTTACAATTTATTTAGGGTTAAATGATGACTTATCCACCAAGTATGGGCCAAAATATAGTCAAACTAATTGTTGGGCGCCCTATTAATGGCCACCTCCATCATTTATTGCCACTCCTTGAACTAAGGCGCCTTGATTCCCCTGTTTTAAGGAGTTTTCTTTGACCATAGGCACCCATGCACTGTATCTAGTCATTTTGACCCTTTCTTGGCTATTTTGGCCACTCTTTGTCCACCTAACATCCACTCAATCCTAAACCACCTAATCCACCCTCATAATGTTACCTTTCACACTATTTTGACTGGGCTAACCTCCTCATGGTCCATCTATGGTCATTGAACCTCATTATGGCCCAATATATGATTTACACTTGGCTTGATGTCATTGATGGGTGAATTGGTCCAATATAAGCCTCATTATTGTGAGCTACTCAAATTTCCACTAAGCCTCTCAATTTTGTCTCTTGAGAGCATCTAGATATTGTACTAGCTTTTGCTCAACAATGTATAATGGAAATAAATCTCTAGAGTGAATTTCTCTAGTTTTTTCTTAGTATTCTTCTTCTCATATTTATGTGATCTCTTGAAATATTCTAAGTGAAGTTGTTATTGAATCCTGATCTATATCTATGTTTTTTCTATCACATGTATCAGATCCCAGAGTTGTGATTGGTGTGCATTCCAAACATTCACACTAGGATCTCATGGACCGCATATGAACAAGATTGTCATGCTCTTTTAAGGACTCAGTGAATGCATTCAAGGATGGCATCTTCCAATTAGGAATGGTGAGTTTTCCCAAAATAAAGGTAGAGACAAACACTGAATAATCTACTCCAAGTTTCGACAGGATAGAAAGAATCAACTGATCCTCTTTCTTCTCAACACCACATTGCTTCAACTGAAGCACCAAATGCTTGAACTTGGTGAAAAAATCATTAATGGTCTCGAAATTTCCAGGATTGAGATAAATCATTTCATTCTCTAACTAATAATCCATCATATCATCCTTCTTTCCAAAAAGAGTAGCAAGTTGTTCCCATACTTCTTTTGGAGTCTTCAATTTGCTGAGATGGAAAAGAAGATCTTTCAAAATATTGAGACATAAGAAACCATAAGCTTCATCAAGCTTATTGAAGAACTTGGACTTCTTTATGGATGCATTAGGCTCTAATTATGTTCCCATAGTAACTCTGTAGAGTCCTTTGGAGCGCAATACAATCTCTATATCATCCTTCCACTTTTAATAGTTGAAAGGAGTAATAAGATATTTTGAAGAAGAGTCCATTTTATCTATAGCGAATGTAATAGGAGGCTGTGAGAAACGTGCAATCAAAGACAAAGTAACAAACTTTAGATCAACAACCTGCACTTTTCATTTTGCATCACACTTGGAATAGCCTATCAATCAAGCTTTATAAGTCATATGCGCATTATCCAGGATTTATGTGGAAAAATTTTAGCTTCTGGTGCAGTGTTGGAATATTTTTTAGTAATCTTTCTCAAGCTTCATATGTGTTCCAGGTGCAGAAACACTAGTGTAGAAAGCTTCATCAGTAAAAATATGTAGAAATTTTTCCTTGTCCTGCCATGGCTCTGATACCATGTAAAATTCAAGCACAACCGATCTATGAAACAAGAACAACAATTACTGGAGATGCATGCGGAAAATTGTTTGTCGAAACATTGATGCAAAATGTTTAAGCAGTTCATGCATTATCATTAACTATGAAGATGATTACAATGTGTAATAATGGCTACAATAATCCAAGCAATTCGAATCCTAGGGAGTTCATTCGAATTGAATGCATGAGAGTGGATTACTTGGCAGTTAACACCACTTGGCACATTAGTTAACCACTTAACTACCATGTAATTGACTCTAACAGAATTTGAAACTGTCTAACTGAGTCTAAATGAATCCAAAACTCAATTGAATGCCCAAAATTATGGAAGGGCGCCTTTCTGAACTTCAGTTAACTGAATATTAGGTGAAATAACACCAGATGAAGTCAAACTGAGTAGGAGGGCACCTTTTTTACTCCAGTTGGCTTAATATAATAATCAATGTTGTAAGTTGGACTGAGTAGGGTACTTTAGTCATGCAAATCACCTTAGTTGGATCCTTGAATGATGGAGGAGGCCCAGTTAACTGATATTGATGGCCGAGTTGACTCCTTGAATGAAGGAGAAGGCCCAGTTCACTGAAACTGACAATCTGTTGATGATATAAGCACATAATTGAGTCAAAATGCTTAGGATAAGTGGAAAATTAAGATTTGAAGCCTAAATAAATGATCTATCATTGGAAAATTCTCCAACAATGACTATGAGATCACTTACAATAAGGAAAAGGACAATCTTGTGGCAGATGCTCTTTCTCACACATTTGATGGCCAATTTTATCTTTCATCTATTTATATGCCTGTTCAAAATTGGTTGCAATCTGTTTAGCAAGGCTATGTTAATGACTCCTCATTATCTCAAATCATCCAACGATTGGCCAACAACCCTTCTATTGTACCGCATTACTCTTGGGATTGTGTTACCCTGATATACAAGGGTCGTCTAGTGCTTCCCCATAGAAAAGATATTCAACAAGTTGTCTTCTATGAACTTCATGCTTGTCCATTGGCAAGGCACTTTGGGTTCCTCAAAACGTACGAGCAGGCACAACATAACTTCTTTTATAAGGGATTGAAAAGGAAAATTCAACAGATGGTGGTTGAATGTGATACCTGCCAACGCAACAAGGGTTAAACGACACTCCTTCTAGGATTGCTCAAACCCTTTCCCATGCCTACACGGATTTGGACAGATATTTCTATGAATTTCATTGAAGGGATCCCTAAATCTGGAGGGAAGATAGTGATTTTGGTTGTGGTTGATTGACTCTCCAAATATAGTCATTTTTGTGCCCTCAGCTATCTCTATACCACCTCCTCAGTCGCACATATTTTCCTGGATCAGATATTCTGTCTTTATGGAATCCCTTTTCCATTGTCTTAGATCACGATGCAACTTTCACCAGTCATTTTTGGACAGAACTATTTCTCCACACTGGCACCAAACTGAAGATGAGTTTAGGGTATCACCCAAAAATAGATGGTCAGAATGAATTTATCAACAAATTTTTGGAAACTTATCTTCATTGCTTCACCTCCGAACAACAACATTAGTGGGAAAAGTGGCTCCCTCTCGCTGAATGGTGGTACAATACCTCCTACCACACTACATCTAAAATGACTCCATATGAAGCAGTCTATGTCCAAGCACTGCCAGTGATTCTTCCATACACCCCCAACAGTTCACCAGTTCAGGAAGTTGACATGGTTCTCCAAACCCGCGATCATATTCTTCGCATTTTGTAGGACAATATTCACGTGGCAATAAATCGAATGAAACAACAAGTCGATCAACACCGTTCTGAGCGCACTTTTCAAGCAGGTGATATGGTTTTTCTTCGTGTACAGCCTTAAAAGAAATCCTCCCTTAAAATAAAAGGGAATCATAAGCTCGCTCCAAGGTTCTATGGGCCATATAAGGTTCTTCAGAATATTGGGTCTGTTGATTATAAATTGGAATTTCCTCCTTCTTCCCGCATTCATCCAATATTTCATGTCTCTTCTCTAAAGAAAGTTCTTGGCACCAACATCAGAGCACAAACTATTTTACCAGAACTGGATAATGAACGATCCATCATTTTGGATCCGGAGGCCATCCTTAATAGGAGCACTCATTAGCTTCGCTCTTGATCCATCACATAGGTATTAATTCAATGATACGGAATGCAACCAGAGGATGCTACATGGGAACCACTCCTTCAAATTCAGCAACAATTTCCACATCTAAAGCTTTGAGGACAAAGCTTTTTCTAAGGGGAAGGGGATGTTAGGAACCCATGTCAACCCTTCTCTTTACTTTTTTATTATATTTTTGTTGGACGCATATGCTTTGTAAGTCATCCCGTGAATATATTGTATTATCCCACATTGTTAGTATATTGTTGTTGGACGCATATGCTTTGTAAGTCGTCTCATGAGTATATTGTATTATCCCACATTCATGGAGAGTAATAGTTGTTTAGCTTAGACTTAGTATATAAGTACATTTTGAGGCCAATGAACGCATCCACAAGTTATTTGTATTGATCTTTCTCTAAGGAGGTTTCCCCATCGAAGTGGCATGCGATCAATAAATCCCTTCCGTGTTTTGTTATTTCTGATATTTCGTACATTTTCATCATTTAATTGTTGTAGGTTCCCCACATATTGTTTAATATGTTTTATAAAGCTTAATCTTAATGTAAAATTGTAAATGAGACATGCACTCACGCATGGCAGGAAATGGTATTACTTTCCATTATTTTTTTGAGTAATGATTGTTGGATTAAATAGATAGTTCTTAATCTCCATTTGTTTAACTAGTAGGCTTGAGCCCATAATTATGTGACTTGATTATACATAAGGGATTTAAACATCCTCATTTCCATGGTAAAATATTCCTAACGTCCCAAATAGTCCTTTACAACTAAACGAAATGTAATTCAAATTACGTTGTAATAATTATGCTATCAATAACTTAGTTCACCCTTCATGCATGTGCTTCCATAAGAAATAGATTTGTTAGTCAATAATTGGACTACACTAAATATGTTGAATCCATATTGCTTGGAATAAGCATTAACTTGGCATACTTAAATAATGAGTTCATAATCAATACAAGAGAAGGACAAGTAAACTGAGTTTGAATGTGTATATAGTTAGATGGGATTACTAACTCTATGTGAAAGAATGATATAGATCATGTGCCCAACTTCATATTTCATAAAGAAGCAATTGTTATGCATCAAACAAATGACAGTAATTAGTAATTTGGTATTCTTATGTGACTATTTAATGAATGAACAATATATGCATAGCTAACGACTTTGGATGAAGGAAATCGTATCAAGGCACAATGAGTAAAATGTATCGTTTATGTATTAATCGAAGGTCATACTCAAGGGTAGTATTAACACCCAAAAATTGTTCACTAGTTGATCTCCCTAGTCACATAACCCATTTGTCCACTATTCCTACCATTTTGGCCTATAAAACCCTAAAAAACCCTCAAATGGTTACCAAAAAGGGAAAAAATCATTATTTCCCTCCTCAATTAATGAAATTACTTCAAAAAATGTCAAAAACCCTCAAAAAAGGGTCCAAAATTCCCAAAAATAAAATAAAAAGGGAAAAAAGTCGAAAATAATTTCAAAACGAGGGAAAAACCCTAAAACCATTTACCAATAATATTGAATTCCTAAAACCATGGGCCAATACTCCACCATCCAAAACCTTTATAAAAGGTGATGGAGGCCCCCCATTCAACATCCATAATCACTCTTCATAACCTTATGTTGCCGAAATTCTTGTTGAACTTTAGCCTATCACCTTGAGCTTTTGTTTACCATTACTGTTGAGTCTTGGCCACCATTGGAGCATTTGGAGAAGAGAAAAGAACCTTGGAGACTTGGTGCACTACTCACGTATGGCTACAAGGGCTCCTTCAACCTCACCTTTTGAGGTAACACCATATTGTAAACCATTTTTTAATACATAAAATAATTCTTACATTCATGGGTTCCTATCCATTTTATTCCTGCAGCAGGTAATTTGTTTAATTTTTGTTTCCATTGTTGAAATCACATACTTTAGGTTAATTTGTTTATTTCTTAGTTTTTATCCATTTACATGAACTGCTACTAAGGGTTCCTGAATCCTTAGTAGGTTCTTTTTAGCATGAGCTAGGGTGAAAACCCTAGTTACTGCTTTAGCGAATACACTAGCTCCATTCCATGAGAATATTTGGTTAGTTTTAGTTTGTACTTGTCTTTTTAATTTCTTTTTGTAGCTCTGGCTCACCCCTGGACCCCAATATTTGCAGATATGGCCATTTCCTTTGCTTAAAGCCTCAAAATTTCCATTTTTACGGCTCGGCCTGCACTTTTCGCAACCGATTTTTGCATCACGGATCACGAATTTTGCCCTGACAGCTACGCCTTCGTAGTGCACTTTTTCATCCTAGAACCATGCCCTGCAAGCGGGGGTTTCAGTCCCTAAGTCGCACCCTGAAAGCACGGGTTTTAGCCCCTGATTCGCACCCTGAAAGCGTGGGTTTCAGCACCTGATCCGTGCCCTGAAAGCGCAGGTTTTAGCCCCTGAGCCGCACCCCAAAAGTGCAGGTTTTAGCCCCTGAGCTGCACCCTAAAAGCGTGAGTCCCATCCTGAAATCTGCACCCTGCAGCACGCTTTCCAACCCAAAATCCATGCCCCGCATCATGCTTCCCAGCCCTGAAGCTGCGTCCTAACAGCGCGGGTTCCAACCCTGAAGCCGTGCCCTGAAAGCGCAAGTCCCAACCTGAAACCAGCGCTTTAGCACACCCTTTTCCTCCAAAACCACACTCTAATCACCTGATAGCACGACTTAACTTTCAAATGCCCATATCTCCCTCTCCCGAACTCCCTTTGGGACGATTTGTTTTTTTAAATTGGGTGTTTTCGAACAAGGAATCCAAATATCCTGTTAGATTTAATAAATTTTTCATAGAAGTTTCTCCAATTTTTATTTATCATTTCAGTTCAGCCTCTACCCATTGTAGTCGGCCCTCTCATACTCGGTTTGCTTGCATCCATTTTGCTAGCTGTATTTTTTTTTATTTACCTCATGTATTATTTACAATATTTTATTTAGCATTTACATTTCAGCAAGTCATTTTATTTTACATAGCAGTTAATACTTTTTTATGATTCATTGATTGATTTTCCCGCTTGGCAATCTTGGGTTTACATCACTTGTGCACACACTCGGTCACCATAATCAAAGTGAGCCTTAAAATATACCTAACTCAACCAACATTAACCCCACTTTGGAAACACAAAAATAAATTTGTAACCAGGTAGGACATTGGGGATAGGCATCCACATAACACACCATTTGTCATTTACATTTGAGACATAGTTGTTGTCATCTAGCGATCCAAAATCCCCTATTACATTTTGGTACAATTAACACCTATTTTTTGGAGGTCCTCTCCCTTAGGAAGTAAAGTAGCAAGACTTGTTCCGGAGGTCTGAGTGGAATGTCGCACTCCATTCAGTACTGAAGGACACCTACTCGTTGTTCTTGTTGTGCATGTTGGCTCCCATACTGGGTGTACGATGGCCAAAGAATTGAAGTTGCGAGACACATTTTTGGACGTACCATGAACAGGGTATCCTATTTTCCATTCTTCTAGGATTCATTTTCCCAGATTCCCTTTCGGTAGAGGGATATCCTTAGCCATTTGGTTCTCCATTTCATATCGCTTGACTGCAGATTTCATCACCCTGCTGGGGATATGATTTGTGTGAGATTTCATATCTTTTAGATAGGTGTTTTCCTGCTCCTATACCCCCATTGGATTAGTGAGTCTACCTTTTCATTTTTAGGAGTGTTTCTTGTTAGTATTCTGACCATTTTATTGTCGCTCTGCTTGTTGTAGCACAATTGTTGCAACAAGTGTTTTGAGCTTGTTTTTGGCTAGAGAGCCACATTTTTTAGAGATCTACTTTTGCACAAACGGTTGCACTTGGATTTTTGAGCATTTGATATCCCACAACCATTTATCATTTTTTACACTTGTCACCATTGATTCACCGAGACACTCTCGATGCCTACGGGGCCAGTCCCTGCAGTACAGTTCACTTGACACCACATGTTACATATGAACAGCTTCGTCGCCTAATACATATCCTGGCGAACCTTATTTTACTTTTTATTTTGAGTCAGAGTAACCCACTTACACAGATTCGTCTATCCCGATGGATAGAACAACTTCCAACCCCTTTTACGGTGGGATTATTGGTGGTGGATCTACCACTAGCCCAAATACAACTTCAACATCCATCCCCACCATACCGTCTATAGGACCTACACCTAGCATCCCCGTCACTACATCTATACCTATGGTTAGTGGATATGTTACAACTACATTCCCTTTGGTGACTAGTAGCACACTTGGGGGCACTGGCCCTTCCTACACGATTCCCCCACCTTTGACTGGAGGACCCTCGATCCTCATCATGACTCATACCATTTCTCCCCATATTGGGGTTAGTGGCCCCACCATTGTCGCTGCGACTAGCACTCATGCCCCTGCGATCATGTCACATCCTTCTACCAGTTTTCCATTCATGACTAGCCTAAACCTCCCCAATCTAGCTAGATTGACCAACGATCCTATCCAACATGAACCCACATGGCCTCCCATGCCTACCAAACTCCCTTCAGACATCCCCAAGTTTGAAGGGAAGGTAGAAGAGAACCCCCAAAATCACATCATGTCCTTCCACTTGTGGTGTTCCTCCAACTCCATAGTGGATGACTCCATCCACCTCCTCCTTTTACAACGGACCCTCACTGGCTCTGCAGCTAAGTGGTACATCGAACAACCTCACGGAAGACATTCCACCTTTACATCTCTTGCCTCGAATTTCCTGCAGTTCTTTCAATTACCAATCTGTTACGACGCTGGTGTAGAGATCCTACTATCTTGCAGACAGAACACGGCTACCCATATCACTGACCATATTCATGAGTGGCGTAAACGTCGAAGTTTATGCAAGATCAAGTTAGACGGGCGCATATTCCTAGATTGGTCCTTTAAATCTCTTATACCGATTATTGCTAAGGATGTGGCATCTAAATGGCCCTAATCCAAATAAGAATCCTTTCTAATATCCCAGTAATTTGACCTCCTCTATGTTGAGACTGGCTGCCTATATTCTATTTTACTTGATGCTCCCCGTGGTGATTCCTCCAGGAAGGATGCATCGGGGGAATCCCACGTTGCTAACGGAATTATTGGACACGTTGCATCTCATAGTCATACTTATACTGTTATGCCTCCTGCTAGTCGCCCGACTTATAATCCTACACCCAATTCCTCCATGAGTGGTCCCGACCTTTCACGTGCCTCAACCCAGTTTGGAGCTACACCCTCGTATGCTCTTATGGATCAAGCCCCTCATGTCCATGGACCTTCATGTCCAACTCATTTCTACGGTTAAACATCGCCAGCATACACTCCTCCCACTGCACCTCCTGCATATTACCATCACTAGGATGCACCTGCATCATCACAACCTCAAGCCCCTCTAACTTGCTATCCCCCACAGGAAGCACCTGCACAACCTCAATCCCCTCAAGATTACTATCCACCGCAGGTAGCACCAGCACCTGCTCAACCACAGAATCCTCCTACCCCGCAAGGGCAAGTTTATTCCCAACAAAGCTAGTCTTCCCAAAGAAACCAGCAAGGCAACAAAATCAGGTAAGAGGATGTAACTAAGGGAACAACCAACCCCTAGATTGTGGCATCCAACCACCCAATCCCCAAAATAATAGTGATGCCAACCCAACTAATCAGAACCCTGATCGACCACCTCGTCAAGGAAAAAACCCTAACCTAAGTACGAACCACTCGTGTTCTATCTACGGGGTATACGGCCATTATACGCACAATTGTACCCACTTAAAGCAAGATCGCCAACTTTGGAATGATCATACCCAACGCCAAGGAGATGTTGCCCCGCTGACACCCCCAACCCTCTGCAACGTCATGCACAACACATGGTATTGCATAATCCCTTACCCACACAAGGAGTAGTGAACACCCAACCGTTGGCTCTCCCTCAAGGGGTTGCGACACCACAACAACAAATCACTTATGTTGCACCTGCTAGTCAAACCATTGACTCGGGTACCCATCACCTTATCATGATGTCATCGACTGACGTCAACCTTCAAACACGTCGAAATCAGTATGGTTCCACCACCGAAACCATTCCCGCTGACAAGGCTACTAACGCTCTTTCCACTGATCAGTCGTTACGCTTACTCACAGCACCGTACGATGGGGCCCCCAAAGCTCCCCACTTCCCTTTATGTCGCATATATAACAACCCCAACGTGCGCACTGCCCCCAATTATAATATTGTGGATGAATTATCCCAATCCCTTGCTACTATGTTAGCCCTCGAAGGTTTGAAAAACTGTCCTGTACAGCACAAAACGTTGTTATCTGCCATAGGTGCGATAGACCCTTCTGATTCATGGATGATAGAATTCGATGTAGACCAATATGAACCACACATGCCTTCCACATTATCATTTCAATTTTCTGTGTCAATCCAAACTATTGTTATCCATCGATGCAACATCGATGAGGGTGCCTCTACATGCGTTATGTCTACATTTGTGTGGAAAAATCTCGGATCCCCTACTATACAGCCTTCCACGGCTGCCTTACGCGCTTACGATGGTTGTTCAGCTACCCCCAAGGCCTCCTGTCCAACATTCCAGTCCAATTAGCTGGAAAAACTATCTTTATCGACATTGAGGTCATCAATGCACAGCATGACTATAACCTCCTGCTTGGGCGTAGTTACATGTACACCATGAAGGTTGTTGCTTCATCAGTCTTATGCATTATGATGTCCCCCCATGAGGGACAGGTTGTTAATATCGACCAACTTACGTATTATGAACTGAATGCTCCCGCTGCACCAAAAAACATTCTTCCCATGGTTGAACAACCTGTTCTTGGTACAACCACCTATTTGGTTTCCACCATTGGAAATGGATTTTACGCAGAGACTCCCATGATCTCTACTTTTCGGTCCGTCCCACTGCGTCCGCCGGCAGTGGAGATATCCGACCTGTGCACCATTTTATCCAAACAAATGGTACCTAACTCACAACCACCTTTGCTGTCGTAACTACCATTAGTCCCTAGTCATGTTGGAGCTACACCAACCCACACTATCTCGTTCTTGTTCCCACCATCCGGAGTAGTAAGTGCACCAGTTATGGCTACGCTGAATCTCCCCGGGTTAAAACTAGGACTAAATCTATGGTACTTACTTGCTCGTAATCCTCCCCCGACACCGAACATCATTCTTCGACCGGTGCAACCCATTAACACTGCTAACCACCCACCTCCTGGTGTGGCAAGCACATCCGCAACCAACCCTGCCCCTCCACCGCCCAAGAATGCTGGGGGAAGAGGCCCAAGAACTTATACTACCCCACAGACAACAAAACTCGTGAAACCTCCCCCTCCAATTCGTGCACCTTCTAAGTGCTCTTTATGTGATGACTTGGGCCATGCTACCCGTAACTTTCCACAATTTCCAGACCTTCAAGATCACACGAAAACGTTGGATGATGATCCCAATGTTCCAGTCATCGAGCTGGATATCATCCCTAAAACGTGCACCAACCACTCTTGCGCTATATGCGGAGTCTACGATCATTATTCACATCATTTCCCAGATCTCCCCGAGTACATATTGATCCTTCACAAGTGGAATCAATATTCTTTAGATTCGTCCATCACCACTATTGAGGATATTCACCCCCCCAATTCCTCCTCCTCGGGAGAAATTCACACTATTTACATGATTTCCACGGGCAGTGAACTAATTTCACCCCCATCATCTAGCCTCCCATCTACTGATTTGACAACATAGAGCTTTCACGGCGACGAATAAATCCTCGAAGCACTAACCGCACCTGACTACCCTTGGGATGATATGCACCATCGATCCTACTTCATCCCTGAATATTCTACCACTACCCCGGCCAACCAACTTTTGGTCGGGTCAAATGACTTCCTCCCAAATAAGGTGGATTGGTTTAAGAGCCCCATTCCAGCTCCCGATGCCTTTTAGGAAGGTAACATTGCCAACATTTCACCTACCATACAGGTTGATATTTCCATCCCACCCAGTGCATCTGAAATCATTACATTAGGCCCTTCCTATACTGAAGAGGAAATCCATGCCTATAAGAAGCTCTTGCAAGAGTTTCGCAATGTTTTTGCTTGGTCCTATACTGAGATGCCTGGTATTGACCTTGCCATTTTTGAACACCATATTGATACTTGGTCGGATGTCCCACCTGTTCGCTAAAAGCAACGACCCATTCATCCATCCAAACTCCCTGCATTTAAAGTTGAGATTGAGAAACTCCGTAAAGCCAAGTTCATTTATCCCATCGCTTACACCACCTAGGTTTCTAATCCTATTCCAGTTAACAAAAAATAGGGCACCATTCGCGTTTGTATTGATTTTCGTGATTTGAACCGAGCTTGTCCCAAAGGAAACTTCCCCATGCTTTTCATTGACCAACTTATTGATGCATGCGTGGGACACGAGATTTTGTCCTTCATGGATGTTTTCTCTAGGTATAATCAAATTCACATACGCAAGGAAGACTAGTGCAAGACTATTTTCACCACCCCAAGGGGCACCTTGGCATATCGCGTTATTCCTTTTAATATTAAAAATTATGGTTCCACATTTTAGTGGGCCATGACATTTTGTTTTCATGATCTAACCCATATCATCCTGGTCTACCTAGACGACCTCACGGCTCAATCTAAGAAATGGTCTGACCATCTAAAAGACCTCCGGCAAGTTTTTCTGCATTGTCGCAAGTATCCAATCCGCCTAAACCCCCTCAAGTGTGTATTTTTCATTCCTATAGGCTGGTTGTTAGGTTTCATCATTTCCAAAAAAGGAGTTGTCGTAGACCCTCTGAAGGTTCAAGCCATCCTGGACCTCCCATCCCCATGTACATTGCGTCAATTACAAATCCTTCAAGGGAAAGTCAACTTTCTCTATTGCTTCGTTCTAAACTATGCTACAAAAGTTCACGGTTTCCTTTGCTTGCTTCGCACCCACGTTCCTTTCATTTGGGATGAACAAGCACAAGTGGCTTTTGAAGCCCTCAAACAAGCCTTGACTTTTGCCCCGTTGATTTCACCTCCTAATTTCTCAAATTTTTTTCTCCTTTACGTTTTGGCATCCGACTATGTCCTTTTCGGGGGTGTTGGTTCAAGAAGATAGTGCACGACAAGAACACGCCATTTATTATGTGAGCCATACCTTATCTGGCCCACAATTACGTTACCCCCATGAGGATAATTTGGACCTTTCCATCGTCTTCTCATTCCAAAAGGTTCGTCACTATATCTTATTAATCCGAACTACAGTTGTAGCAGACTCCAACCCAATGGTCTATCTCTTGAGTCGCCACTTTCTTCAAGGCCACATGGATAAATGGGTCCTCATACTTCAAGAATACGACCTGACATTTACTACTCCCAAGAGCACCAAATCCCTTGCATTGGCACAACTCATGACAGATTTAGCATCCTCATCCAGGTCAACACCAATCACTACCAGCTTACATGACTACCACTTGTTTATCATTTCTCCAGATGACCCCTGGTATGGCGACATCCAAGTGTACCTACGCACACAGAATTTTTGATCTGATATCGATCGCGGTGAGCGTTGTCCCATACACCATTATGCCTTGCGTTATCTCCTCCTTGGCGATGTCTTTTATAGGTGCGGTGTTCACACCATTTTACTTCAATGCCTCACACGCGACGAGGCTGAACAAGTCCTAAACGATTGTCACGGTGGAGTCTGCGGTGGCCATTTCTCCAGGATGGATACTGCTCAAAAGGTTATCTGCAATGGGTATTTTTGGCCCACCCTCTTTACTGATTGCATTACAACAGTCAAACATTGTTAAAATTTCCAGCTCTTTTCCCCCAAGGCGAGGACCCCTCCCACTCCTATCCATCTAGTTATCACCGTTGACCCTTTCTATAAGTGGGCCATTGATTTTGTGGAGTGTAACCCCCCCTCGGCGAATGGCCATAAATACATCATTGTGGCTGTTGACTATTTCACCAAATGGGTCGAGGCCATGACTACGTTTAACTGCAAAGTTGAGACTGCAGCCCATTTCTTTTTTAACCATGTCATCACTCGGTTCGGGGTCCCCAAGCAACTCATATCCAACCATGGAAAACATTTTGAGGACTCCATCTGGACGGAGTTGTCGATTTTTTTCAAATTTGAACACCAGTATGCCTCCTCATAGTACCGTCAAGAGAATGGCCAAGTTGAGGCGATTACTAAAATTTTGAAAACCATCCTTCAACGCACCGTTGACCAGCATAAGTCCAGCTGCCACCATATTCTCTTCCCCTCACTTTGGGCTTACCGTACTTCCACTAAGACCGCCACTGGTTTCACCCCTTTTCTTTTGGTTCATGGTGTCGAGTCTGTTCTTCCCATCGAGTGTCAAATTCTAGCATTACATATTTCTATTGAACTTCTCCCAGACACTTTCCACTTGAGCAATGCTTAATACTTTTGGAACAAGCCAACGAAGATCGTCGAACATCGTTACAAACCATTGAGGCCATGAAAAACCGTTCTAGATCTAATTATGATAAGCATGTCCACCCTCGTACCTTCCAAGAAGGAGATCTAGTACTTGTTTATGTCCAATCCAATGACAAGACCAGTAAAGGAAAGTTTGAATCCATGTGGAAAGGCCCATATGTTATCCAAACCTGCCTAGGGCACGGGGAATACATCCTCACTGATTCTGAAGGAAACCCTTTGTGCAACCCCCGAAATGAGTTGTATCTCAAACGCTTTTACCCTTATCACTTTTTGAACCCATTAGTCCATGTTGTACAATTTCATTCCTTTTTTTTTTACTTTTTGCCTCTAGAACCTTACACTTTTCTTCCCTTCATACCAACAGATGGATCCCATTCCACCATGCTATGTCAGTTTCACCGACAACACAAGTTGTTGGTCTTCAAACCTCACCTCTGCAGCTTGGGTATTATATCCCCCCTCACACAAGTTGATCCACCTCGACAGAGTGCGCATATGTGCCGCCACCAATAACTAGGATGAGTATGATGTTGTGATCGGTCTCTTGACTACTGCTCTCCATATGGGCATAAGTCCCCTTTGTGTGTTCCTTGACTCCCAGCTTCTTGTCGCCCAACTCAACAACTTTTATCAAGTACAGGATCCTTGGATTTTTAGAAAGTTCCTGTGCACTAAACAAATGATCATACAATTTGAGTCCATTTCATTCACTCATGTCCCACGAAACCAAAATAGTGTTGCGGATAAAATGGCTAACAATATTCTAGACCAGTACATAAATCACAACATGTAGGAAGTAACCATAGAAGTGAACCATCATACCATTCAAATGCATATAAACATCATATAGGATTATAACATTATAAAAAACAAAAATACAACCATCATCATAATAAACTGCATCCATGTGCATATACATATATATCATCATAGAAATTGCATAGTACCCATGGAACCTAGTACACATAAATACATCAGGGGAGCCCCAACAGCTTCCCCATGATATAATACAACCAAATACAAAAATTCCCCATGCTCATCACATGGGGGCAGTTCCATCAACTTCCTGGTCAATCGAAGTCATCTCCTTCATCATCATCGTCGTCTTCGTCGTCGTCATTCTCCTCCTACTCCTCCTCCTCCTCCTCTTCCTCTTCCTCTTCCTCCACATCGGACTCTGTCTCCTCATCCCCCTCACCATAGTAGGGGGAATCCCCTTGCGCCATGGCTCTCACTGCCTCAGTCGCCATCGCAATATGCATCATAATAGACCTCCACTCTCATGGAGCATCATAGCAGGTATCGATCAAATCCTAATCTACATGATGTCAGTTGTCCTCTATCACCCCATCCAGAAGGCTGTCAATCCCAACTCGCAAAGTCTCCAATGTCGCCGAAGTACTCCACCACCCACCCTGCCCACGCCCAGGAGAGTACACTCCCACTACATGACCCCTCCATGTCCGATATCCTCTCAGAGGCTGCGGTCCCACATCTGCACAAAAATAGCAAATCCTCAGTGTCATAAAATCCTGTAGCTATCATATATGCTATTAAGTAGATAAAACATGATACTGTAATAAAAAAAAATAACATACCATCTGGTCCCCATGCCTGACTAGGAGGTTGTGGTATTCCTTGATCCCCTTTGTAGTCCATCTTATAGTAAGGATAATCCTCGATCACCACTAGGAGATGCATCAAATTAATGAAAAACTCCTCAGTAAATAATCTCCCCACCAACCCTCCACCCCCACGAGTCATCATCTTGCCCCATCGCCGCATTCGCAGCTCCATGGGCCCTCCATCAGGCACTGCTATATGTGGTCGCAGCGTCAGCACTCACTCAAAGAAAAAGGAATAGAGGAATGAGGGAAAACAAATATCCCCTCCCATTCGACTCACCTTGGTTAGCTCACACCAAACCACCGACAGATACATTTGGCCCCAAGCATAATACGTGCCTACCAAAACCCACTCCACCAATATCAATTTTCCACCTGAGATCCTATGGGTTGACTTTGACCCCAGTATGCGCACCACCAACGTCGCGATAGCTCAAGTATCCAGACTCTCTATGTCACAAATCAAGGTAGCGTTGTCATGCACATACGATGTGGCATAACAATATATCTCCAGTAAGTCCTCCATGGGCACATCCCCTGGCCTCCTCGGCAGGGTATCCAAAATGATACCTAACCGTGGAATCCCAATCAGGAAGTACACATCTGTGAGTGTTATCTCTAACCACTCCCCCTGTATCATGAATTCCTTTGCATCAGCATCCCAAAACTCTACCAACTTGTTCAATAACAACTTGGTCGTGTGCATCAGGGGCACATTTGCGAACTTCAGTAGTCCACAACGGTCCAAGGTATCCTGAACATCCTCATCATTCTGGATAACCTCCAATAAGTTCCCGAGCTCACTCTCTCTCCAAGTAACTCTTAGCATCATGTCAATCAAACAACAAAACACCCATCAGGACCATATCAACCCTACCTCGATCTCCTCCGGATCGACGCAATCAAACATCAACAAAAAGGTACACTCCACAACACACTTTATTTCCTCATTGGTTCCCTCTTCAGCATGATTTTCTCCTCGAAAAGCATGCCCCCCAAGTGCACCTATGGGGCCCACAGCCGCTCCCTGAAAGCACACATTTCCCCAGAAAATCCATGGGCTCGGTTGTATGGCCCACAACCACGCTCCAAAATCCTATCTATGCAGACCATATCCACACCTTAGAAGCGCGCTTCCCCTTCGAAAGTCATGCTCCAGCGCAGAGGTGACCAAGCTTTGCTTGGCATGCCTCCCCAAAGGCCCAAACCCCCCTCAAAATGCATCAAAACTGTCAAAAATCACTGTGAGACTTACCTGCAAGCCGCAAAACGAGATTCCACCAGTTGGATTGATAGAAATTTGAATTTCCTCTTCTCGGCCCCTCCACACTTCTCCCAATTTGCATAGTGAAAATGACACATGGCCTGAGGATCCCTTTGCTATTTATAGCCATTTTGTCCCAATTCATGTTTTTCCCTTTCCGAAGTCATATGACCTTCATTTATCGCATCGTTTTCACTGTCGGATTTCGATTTCTGAGCCCGTGATGATGCTTGATATCATTTCTCGCTCTCACTGAAACTTTTTTTAGGAATTTTTACCATGCCCCTCTTCACTTCAATTTGCGTGCCACATCGTCCACCGTCTTTTTTTACCATTTTTTGCATCGTGGCCTATCCATGATCCCTCCACTCCATCCATACTGCATCTCTTGTGTTATTTTTCCACCATTCATCAACCCGCAAGGAGGCCCCATCAGTGTTCCCCCCTCACCTTTCATATTGGTTATCATATGTGTCCCTTGATTGAACACTACCTCCTTGCTTGGCCATTACATTTGTTTGGTATGCTTTTATAACTTTTTCAGGCCGAGCAATTCCTTTACGAAAAAGGAACTTAGGGATTTTTTGTTAAGCTCTTTTCTGACTCCTAAAAGAATGAAAATATCATCGAGCAATGTTGCTTCCTTTCATGCTCTTTAAAGCACCTGAAAGGGCTTCTATCAGGTATAATTTTAACCCTTTTCTGGACCTGGTAGACTAATTATGAAAAAGGAATACTCTAGTCGCATCGGCTAGAAGAGTTCTTCATTGCATACTTTTATGCTTTTTTCGGGCCTTGGAGACTAACACATGAAAAAAACCCCTTAGAGTCTTCTTATTTTCTTTCTGAATCTCTAAAATTTAAATCAACCACGAGCACTCATCCTCCTGGGCTCATATAAATCCACATGACGGTACCTTCCCACCATTTCAGAGTCTTCTTATCGCTTTTAGACTCCTTAAAATTGAAAACACCCACAAGCATGCACTATCCTGGGCTCGTACAAATCCACACAACAGTACCATTTTGAGCACACTTCTATCCCTTCTTTGAGCTCCTTTAACCATGAAGAAGGACCAAACGCTGCCTCTCGATGCCACGACATATCATATCTAGTCCCACTATTATGGAAGCCTACCTAGTATGGTCTCCTTTGTTCAGAGTATTTTGCAATGTGTCACCCTTCAAGTCTCCCGATATCACTCATTAGTTCCCCTCTAAGTCTACCCCATTGCAGTCACAATCCCTGGTCCCTTATCCTATGATCCCCTTCCCTGAAGATAGTTTCATATGCTGCTAGGTCAACCTTTCCATCATACTCTAAACAAAGGAATTTTGAGCCCCCCCCCCAACTCTGTGACCCTTGTATCCCCCCCATAGTCCGCCAGTATCACATCCAGTACTATCACCTTTTGTTTGTGCACCTCATGCTCCTATCAAGGAAACATTATTGCCTTGGTAGTTGCAGGTCTCCCTCTATCGACGCCAACCCATATATTCCATAGGATAGACCCAGAGGTCCCTGTACCTTGGACTCATCCACGGGGGCTTCACTCAATAAACCGCTATCATAGCACGTTCGTTCGTGGCATATGAAACAATACCCCTAATTTCACTAAATATTGGAAAATACCTTCCAAAATATTTTTTTAACCCCCTCCCAATATGCCTTCCCAATTTTAAAAAAAACCCTATTTTCACTAGATATTGTATGTATCAATTTTTTCATTAACATTTGTTATACCCCTTTATATTTCTACCTAGTATATTGATATGATACTCCTCTTATGACCCCACATGCATTCTATAATGCACCTTGCTTCTTTCGATGTATATTGTGGATGCAAATTACTTCACCCACAATGCAATTACTCAACCACATATCATTATGATTTGCAACATCTAATGGTCTAATGAAGAGATAGGATATCACTTCTTGTATGTCACTAGAGACAATGCACATAGTACAACATTTAGGTTGCATGTTGCAATTCCCCAATCACTGACTAACCCTGTTGTGGGCTAGGTATCCAAGCCCCTAGGGCTTGTAACAAGCTCTAGGAGGCTGACTAAACCTCCCAAGGCCTGTAATAGGCATAAGTGGTTGGGTATTCAAGCCCCCAAGGCCTATCGAGGTCCTATAACAGGCCCTGGATGCTTAGAGCCTCGCAAGACTATTGGTAACAACTGGATGAGTGCTATTGGTAACAATTGGTTGTCAATGACTACTGTCTCTCAACTATGATCGACTGGAAACCCACTTCACCACGAAACCCCTGGCCTCAAGCATGCCTCAAGACGCGATTTCCCTGCGCACTAGTAAGCCCGAGCCTTGCCTCAACCTGATTTCTCATCTAGTTGTGATCTCGTCATCTCCATTTGGCAGATATTTGTCAGCCAACCCATATAAAAATACCCCAAAGTATTTTTGTATTGTTACATTAAATTAAAAAAACCCTTTGCCCCTTAATATATAAGCAATATAATTTTTAGGTTTTCATGAATATTTAATACCGCAATATGAATGAACGTGATATTATATTGCCTTCTAGTGAAGCCCCTGTGGACTCATCACCATCAGTGGTGAGTGCCTACGAACTATTTGAGAGGATTCCTTAGTGCCTCTTCGAATGGTTGTTTCTCACGTGCTCGACTTCAACACCATCATCACACCATTGAGATTCATGTAGGGTATTGATCCCTTCAGTTGTTGGTCGAAGACCCCGGATGTCCCTTGAATCTAGCACATTGGTGAGTCTACTTGGAACCGCTCAGTTGTATGTTCCCACAGATATCCGGGCTGCGCTTGGCGATAGTATTCGGAAGCACCCCAGTTATATGATTGCTCAAGTACCCAATTTAGATGCAGTCCAGTATACCTTTGAGATTCTGACTCTCAATCATTGAGCCCATCCAGTTGTTGGACACCTTCATATCCAACAGAGCATCATTTATTGTGTATAACATTTTCAATGCATGAATGTGCCATAGCTCTTAAGTATTAAGAAAGCATGCAAATATAAGTGAATTTATTATAACATAGCAACATGTGACTGTGATGCACATTGGCATGTGTAATCAAATATATAATTCTTATGATATTTTAATGCATAAATGATAAGTATAATGTAAGTTTAGATGAGGGAAAAAGTACTTACCTTCATGTGGTAGGTTTGGTCACCTTGCCCACTAGTTGAAGAAGATTAAAGTTTGGGTATAATTATGCTAGTATGAATTTGAATTTGATAAAGGTTAAATTAGAAAAATTGATTGGATTCTTTCAATAATTAGCAATACCAATCCCTGCTTTGCACGTATAAGATTAAAACATGACTTGTCATAGTTATGTTCAATAGTGATATTTGTGTCATTTAATATACCATGTGAGTAATGTCCAAATGGACAATATGATGTGGTGGTCATGATGGTAATATTGCAAGTTATTATCTAATTTTAATAAGCAATCAAAGTACGTGCTTATTATGATAAAGGGAAGTAATAGACAAGTAAATATCCAAATTGAAGAAAATTTTATGCAAGAATAAGTGATTGATACATGTGGAATAGTTATAACTAGATAATGCATATTGATATAACTGATGACATCAATACTATGTAGTTGAACTATTTAATGCATAGGAATTATGCATAGACAACACAAGTGTTGCATGGAGATTATCCATTGGGCATAACATTAATGGGTGCATTAATGTGAAAAAATTACTTTCTCCTTTTACTTAAAAGCATTTCGTCGAAGTAGTTATGATATGATTAATTCTATGTAGGAAGATGCAAGTGTACAATGCAGGTGCAAAAACTATTGGAAGCTTCGACAAGATAAGGTGAACATAATGGAAAGCAGTGAATGAGGTAACCTTTATTTTACCAATGATGCCATTACCAAGGAATTGGCAATGATTCATATAATATTACTTATCTATGCTTTAGGAGAAGGCAAGATTTGTGACTTTGAGAAAGCAAAAGAAAAATTAGATCTGAAATTTCATTTTGAAATGGTTATATCATGCTTATTCTTAAAACAAGTAGCTAGAACATCACTAAAAATGTGAAACTGTATATGAATGGTTATGACCAATCATATGGCTTGAAAAGCATGATAGATATGAATGAGTAAAGTCAAAATTTTGATTGATCTAAATTGCATATATTTTTACAAGTTTAAAATTCAGGTTGACTGAAGTTATGCAATTAATAGGAATTGCACAAGTATGCATGATATTCTATGTGAGCAAAAAGATTGAATATTAGAATGATTGATATGCATCGTTCAAAAATTATTGTATTGAAATGCATATGTATGAAATATGATGGAAATTTTGGGACTGAGCAGTCCTTGTATGATGCACATACTAATGTTGTAGTTGCACAAATGAAACTATGAGTACTTGTAACGACAAGATGGTCGAATGATGGAAATCATGTTCCATTATAAGAGGGGGTCAAGCATCTTAGTAGGAAAATGACTTACCCAAAAATGACTAAAAAAATTTATAAAGAAAAAATTTATACCAAGTAACAAAAGATGTTAAAATTGGAACAAGTAAGGAATATAGAGAATAAGAAAGAATATTAAAGAGAAATCTCAATATCTAGAATAAAGAGAATAGCCTTATAGAAAACGGAGCCAATCTGTAAAAATTGGTAATTCAAAAAATGAATGAACATTATATAAGGGAGATTGCAGAGTCAAGTCTTCCCATGTCCACTGTACAAGTCCATCATGGTTTCCTTATTGAATGCTCAGTGTATTTATTCCAGTTGTGAGGCCTGGAACTTTACCTCCTTAAAGAAGCTGAAAATTTTTACAGAAACCAAAGAACTGATTAAAGTGATCCTATTGGCGAGTCTACTTAAAAAAATATTTACTCATTGAAAATATTCCCCTTAAGTCAATATCCTCTAACTTGCTTGACTCAGATCGATGGTATGTATACATAAAATTGATGTTGAGTTGTAATAACTCTAGAACATCAAAAGTAAAATTGATATTTAGTTGGAATAACTCTAGAGCCTCATAGATAAAAATTGATGTTGAGTTGGAAGAACTGTGGAAGCATCAAAGTTAAAACTGATGTTGATTTGGAATAACTGTAGAAGCATCAAAGGTAAAATTGATATTGATTTGGAAAAAAATCTGAAAACCTCACAGGTAAAATTGATGTTGAGCTCCCCCACTACAGGTGCATAAGGACGTGGCCAGCCATAGGCCAAGCCACATTCCTACCCACGTGTCCCACGCCATCTCTTAATGACCTCGGCAGGCACCTCGTCCAACGCTCATTACCTCTCCAGCTGCTCGACCTCTCCTGCATGCGCTCCATCTCGTCTGGTTGCTCTCGTCCGTTTCAAGATTCTGGGTATGATTACTCGCACGCATTTGGATGAATGGGGATGTACTTTCGCCCTCGTAGCAATGGAAGGAAGCATAAAGTTGAAAACTTGGATTCACCAGCACATTTCATTGTGATGCAATTGGTCTGCAGACACTCAACTCTGAGCTGTTCAGCGCAAAGGTTCCACGGGCACCTATCTCTACGGTGTTAAGCTTACTGGCACTTAGCTCCCAAGTTCTCTGCTCCCTCGGCTCTTTGGTGTTCGGCTCTATGTTGCTCATCTCTCCTGGCTCTCCAGTTCATGGATCTCCCAGCCTTCTCGGCTCTCTCGGCTCTCTCGGCGCTCTCGACTCTCTCGGCGCTCTCGGCTCTCCGGTGAATGGCTCCCTCAAAACTCTGACCAGTTTGTTATTGAAACGGACATGTCGCCCACCAAAAAATCTCACACTCATCGCTCAACACAACAGGCTAGACCCTCCTCAGGTTCGCCTATATGCCTCATTTGCAGGGTCGTGGGGAAGGCATGCAAATACAAAAAAGAAATCCCACAGAAAGCGCAGGCAGAAATACAGGAAGCAAAGTACGATGCTATGGTTTCCCGTGGGTGTCTCCGCGATGCGGAAATTCACAGCGAATTTGTGGCCCTGGTTCCGGACCCTGGGATGACTAGGGGAAGGGTCACCCTGTATCAGAAAACTCTTGATTATCGATGGTCCCAGAAAACTGTGCTTGGCACGACACTTGTAGATAAAGATGAAACCAAAGCTGAAATTCTTCTTCAGCAGGATGAGATGCTCGATTTCCTGAAACAAATACTCTTCAATCAGCAGCAGCTTTCTCTTCATTTTGGGATCACTCTCGCCAAGGATCCTACTACCCAGCCTACCCAGGTTGGACAGACGGGTTATACCAGTAGTTATCTCTGTCTGTTTTCTTTTTGTTTATACTTTTTCAATGCCACTTCAAGGCACTTTTTCCTGTTAGTATATTTGTTAAACTCTTTTTTTTTTCTGTAAAGTTTGGTTTCTCCTAGGATGACTGCTCTCAACTATGTTTACAACTCTATTTTGGTGTTTGTTTTCTCTATTAAGAAAGGGCCCGGTACATCTTTGTTACTGTTTATTTTTGTGAAGGAAATATAAAGATTTTCTCTAGCTTACAAAAAAAAATGATGTTGAGCTAGAAGCTCTGTATCATCAATGATAATGCTCAAATGATAAAGTATTGGCTACTCATTTAGATGAGGTGATCCTCATATGGTAAAGGTAATAAAAGTGTTGATTGATGTGTTCATTAGTACTAATTTTAAATTAGTATTTGATTTCAAATTTTGTGAAAATTATGATCATGCACATGATGTGAAAGTTTTGATATACTTACTTTATGTTGAGAAGCAAAGATAAAATTATTAAGAGTACAAGGAAAAGTACTACCATACGGAGGTATGGATGTGAAAATTGAATATGGGAAGGTAATGTGCCTTGAAATGAATGGCATGGATAATTGTATCCTAGATTATAATTTGGATATATATCATGAATAATTGACCTATGTGTAGGCACATCATTGTGATCATTGTAAGTAAAACTAAACTCCAAGAAGTTCCCATGAAAAGTGACAACAATATGTTGTAGACAAAAGTATTATTCTTCTTGATTTTTAAATTTATGTTTATGCATAGGTTTTATGCTAAAAATTTTGGAAGGACTTGGTATTGTTTATGTAAAATACAGGTGAAGGAAGATAAATGTATTGAAGACATCCAAATAAGAGATGCCAAAGATGTAGAAATTTTGAAAAATGAAGCAAGGACAACTGAAGATTGCTATGAAAAATAAAGAGCAAAGTTTTTGAAGGACATGAACACCGAGACGGTGTTACTTTTAAGGCGGGTGGAATGTAACACCCACCTTTACCCCTACTCGTTTGCAATAGATGTACAAATGTAAAATGCATTATGTAGCAGTTCCTGACGAGGAGCTCAAGGTGAAGGCTCTATAAGTAAACTATGTAAGTAAAATTCCTAAGTTGTTTTGTATTTTAATTTATAGACTTATGAGACTAAAGGCTCGATGCAAAGAAACAATGGGCACATGAATCCACTAGGGGGATATTGATGGTTGAGAAAACTGTGAGAACCAATTTCTGACAGTGACAAGTGTCATCTTAGTGTCTCTAGCACTAAAAGAAGAATAATTGTTCTCTGGTTGGTTTAAAATTCTTAAGTGCCATTTTAAGTTGAGGTCAATAACCATTCACCGCAAGCAGTAAGCGAGTTTATAAGATCTATTTATTAAGTGAAAATTTAATTACTATTATAAGATTAAATAAGATTAATTAATTATCCTAATTATTATAACTATCTTAATTTTGGGCAATGAGTGCCAAAGAGTTACATTTAGACTTTCTAATAAGAGAAAAGCTAAGCTTCTCTTATTTTAAGGGATATCACCTTAAATTAAAAGAATGTATAAAAGGTATTTTATACATATATAGAATTATCATATACAAATATGTTATTGTATACATTTTATATAGTATTGGGAGTTTGTTCTAATAATATACACATGAAATATATTTGCATTTGTAAAATTGTATGTAAAACACATAAGAGAAAATATCAGTAAATTCACCAAAATAAATCGTGTGTATATATATATATATTAATTAATTGAAATATATCGGTATATTTAAATAAGTTGGAGTTTAGAGGAGTGACCTTCGATTGTTAGATTTACTGGATTTATTTCTTATTGCTTTTGGAAGAAAGTCGTTTTCCATATTAAAAAGTTTTCCTTTAATTTTGGGAAAAGAGATGGTTTCCATGGTCTCGCGACTCCATGGTTTTCAAATTGGCCGAGGTGGCCTCTCATCTTGAATTGATTATTCATTATTTTATTTGCAAGTCTAATGAATAGTATTTACTATCTTCTTATTGGAAAGCCATGCTTTAGCTAACACGGAGTTGAAATTTAACTCTCGGTTGGTTGATCATTGAAACAACTATGTTATATCTATTGTAGAGATCTCTTTTTTTCCAAAAACGAGTTTCTAACTATGTCTTTGACATTAATTGCTAATTACACTAGCATAGATCTATCTTAAATCTGTATCTATCAAGCATCAAGAGGGCTCCAATTTCTTGAGGTGTATTTCTTTTTTAAAATTTAAAATCAAGAAATTTGATCTCTCTTGATTGATAGATCCGGGTTAAGTTTTAAGTTTTTATTTTATAAACGAACATCGATTTTTTAATTACTTTTCAAAATATTTTATTTTATGAGCCAACATGGATTTTTTTAAATACTTTCCATAATTTTTATTTTATGAGCTGACATGAATTTTTTTAATTATTTTGTTACGAACAAATGTTACAACATCTACAAACGTTACAACATCTCCCCCATACTGAATTATAGAGAACTGAGACTCGGTGCAAAGAGAACTTTGTTATAAGAGGATCTTAATTCTTTTAGAAGAGCGATAGCTCCTTCTCTCGGCATGTTTTATTTATGTTCTACTTTTTTATTGTTTTGACTGGGTGCTTTGGCATATTTTGGATTCACGGTATTAGCATAAGGAGAGTATGGCCACTCTCTTATATTCTATGAAGGTTGTAGTAACATGAGGAAAGAAAGTGAAACCCTCGTAGAGCTCCTTTTCGTAAATATTTTGTTGTGATGGAAGTGTTGTCTCAGAAATAGGGAGGGTGTATCCTCAAAGCTTTCATTGTTGCATATTTCTTTATATGAGTTTGAATACTTGTAATAATTTAAATCGGTATATATCAAATGTTTGTGTGCTGAGGTTTTTGGAGGGCGCTCCTCTGGGGAGGATGCACCTCTCTTCGTTGCTTGTTCTCTATATATTTCTTTCTTTATAATATAAATAATGGCGGTGGGAATTCATCTTGGGAGGACGCATCTCTCACTTAATTTTGTTCAGGATTATATGTTTTATTATATAGGGACATACCCTTGGTAGGGCACAACCAACACCACTTATCTAAGATAGAGTTCTTTTCTTGTGCAGTAAATGTAAAATTAGTCACAATGGATCTATTGAACAAGAAAATCAATCACAATGATGTAAAACAAATTGGAGTAAAAACTGTGCAAGAGAGATGAATCAGTGCTCTATAACTCAAAATAGTAGAATTACAATACAATACTGTCACAATGAGTGAGCAATTCGAATTAGCCAAGGAGCTAATTGGAATGTAGTGCATGGAATAGCTTAGCTCCAACTAGGAGTCCTCATCATCAATCAGTGGTGGTCATCAATGCACAAGTAACTGTCAGCCATGTGTCAAACTGAGTCTAACTGAGTGTAATAAGTGTAACTGATGTTAATGGCACTAATGTAGGGAATGAGACTCAGTGGAGGGCGCATGAGGAGCTAACTGGAGTCAGAATAGGTATTCAAGTCTCACTGGAGGTCCATCGGAGTGATAACAGCAGTTAGGAGTCAGTCTAGCCTCAAATCAAGGAAAGACAACTAGCTAATTGAAGTGAACTGGAGTGGTAGGTGAGAAAAGGCGCCCCTCTCAAGTGGTAGGTGCATGTTGGGCACACTAAGCACTAGGAGGGCTAAAACTAAGTGGAAGGAAGCTCCCGGGTGCTGGCAGACTAGGGACTAGGTGCTGGAGGCATCAAACTGGTGACCGGGATGCATGCGGATGCATGCATGCATGCAAAGTACATACTGAATGATGAGATATCCTAACACCCCCCCCTCAATATATACTATGATGTAAAAAATAAAATGTAGGGCCCTGGTTACTGAGACCAAAGGTCACCCCAATACAATAATCCAAAAATGTTAAAAATAAGCTAAGTGAGGAAAGAGGGAAAACCGAGTGAGAAGAAAGCCCCCCCTCAAGCTAAACATAAAATGGATGTAATTTGTCTCCACCATGATGGAACTCACCCCCAACAATGAATGGAGGTAAGAGAACTTCTTCTCAGTGAATCTCTTATTGAAGATGTTTGCAATTTGCTCATCAATAGGGAAATATTGCAGAATGATGGTACGATCATGCACCAACTCTCGGATGTAGTGCATGTGAATCTCAATGTGCTTGGTCCTCTTCCACTGAATTGGATCTGTGGAGATCTTAGTATCACTTTGATTGTCACAAAATATGACAGTCGAAGTAGTGCTACCAAAATCAAACTCAGAAAGAATACCCTGCAACCAAACTGCCTGAATGCAGGCATTGACTGCCCCTCGATACTCTGCCTTTGTTGAAGAAAGTGCAATGGCTGCCTACTTTTTGCTTGACCAGAAAATAAGGCCATGGCCAATCATGAAAACATATCCGGAAGTGGACTTCCGATCAATGCTATCACCCGCCCAATCTGAATCAGTGAAACCAATGAAATCTAGCTCAGAATCTGCAGCATAGTGTATGCCAAAATGTCTCATACCTTGCACATATTGCAAGATCCTTTTAGCTTCCCGCCAATGAAGCTCATGGGGCTGCTGCATATACCTTGATACAGCACTCACGGCATAATAAATATCAGGCCTTGAGTGTGTTAAGTAGAGTAGTGAACCAATCAACTGTCGATACATAGTGCAATCTGCAAGCGGTGTAGAATTTCCCTCCTCAAGATTGATTCCTGAGAGGAATGGAAACGAAGCTACCTTACATTATTCCATATTAAACTTTAATAGCAGGTCTGAAGCATACATTTTCTAAGATAATGTGATCCCATCAAAATTTTGAGCTATCTCCAAGCCCCAAAATTGCTTCAGTAAGCCCAAATCGCTCATGTCAAAAGCTAGATTTAAGGCAGTTTTTAACTTGTTGATTGTAAGGAGAGTGCTAACAGTAATGAGAAGATCATCAACATAAAGAACAACAATCAGAAAATTACCTTTAACTTTCTGTAGATACACATTCATATCAGATTTGCATCTTTTGAAATTCTGAGAAAGAAGGAAGGAGTCCATCTTTGCGTTCCAAGCTCTTGGGGCCTGTTTCAATCCATACAAAGATTTCTTCAATCTGCAAACTAATGATGGATCTGATATGTATCCTTATGGCTACTTCATATATACTTCTTCATCGAGATCTCCATGTAGAAAAGCACTCTTCACATCCATATGGTGCACTTCCCAGTGCTTGGATGCGGAAATAGCCAAAACTAGGCGGATGGAATCCATCTTTGCAACCGGTGCAAAAGTCTCAATGTAGCCCACTCCTTGGACTTGGGAGAAACCTTTTTCCACCAGCTTAGATTTGTATTTGCTGATAGAGCCATCAGCAGCAACCTTTGTACAATACACCCACTTACAATGGACCAATTTTTTTCCATGTGGAAGAGAAACTAGGTCCCATGTATTGTTCTTTTGAAGAGAACTGTACTCTTCATCCATGGCAGTTTTCCATCTTGGGTCTCGGTGGGAATGATAGTATGATTTGGGATCTGAACCAATCATAAAATAACATTTATCAAATAATAATGGATCAGAAAATTAAAGATCCATACCTTCTCTTTGAAATTCTGCTCTTGTTCTCCTTGGATCAATAGGATTTCCTATGTTTGGAGCAGCAGATTGTAGAGTGTTTTGGGCCCACTTTGGTAATTGAGGAGGATCATTATGGTCGGATTCCAAACCTGATATGTCATGGCCATCAAAGTCTGATAAAATATTAGAGATATCAGATCCAATTCTTTCTTCATATTCTCTTGAATCTTCTTCTTGTGGAGGTTGCGGATCGACAGTGTTTTCCTCGACTAGTTTCAGATCTTGAAGCGGTTCTTCAAACTTCACACTTCGCTCCGTGAATATATTTTTGGATATGATATTCATGAGTTTATATGCTTTTGATTCTTCTCCATATCCTATTAGGATGCATTTAGTTCTGTGTGGATCCAAATCTTTTTTCTTTTCAGAAGGAATTCTAGCCCATGCAGTGGAGCCAAAAACCCTCGAATTGGACACATCCGGTTTGTGACCAGTGAATGCTTCGAAAGGAGTTTTACCTTTCATGGATGAATGTGGAACTCGATTCTGAATGTATGCAGCAACATTCATGGCTTCAGCCCAAATATTTGTAGCCAAACCTTTTGACTCAAGCATACAGGTAGCCATCTCTTTCAGTGACCAATTCTTCCTTTCCGTTACACCGTTCTACTGGGGTGTGTAGGGAACCGTATGTTGGATTTGAATTTCAATTTCGGCACAAAGTTGCAGCAACTCAGTCTTGATATATTCTCCACCATTATCAGATCTAAGAGCTTTGATCTTGCTCTCAGTGGAAGTCTCAATAGAAGCCTTAACATGAATTTTCCAAGCACTTCTGACTTGTTTTTTAGAAAGAAGGCCCAAGTAAAGCGAGAGAAGTCATCAATGAATGTCAAAAAATACCTCGATACATTCATGGACATGTTGGGCAGCAGACTACTGATATCAGAATGTATCATCCCCAAAATAGTAGAAGCTCTGCTAGCTTTGTCGCGGTCAAACTTGTGCTCAGGGTGATTCCCAATGATGCAACCTAGGCAAATTCCCTTCGAGGAACAGAGGTGCGGAAGACCATCAACCATGGATTTGTTTTGTAACAGAAGAAAATACTTGTAATTAAGGTGTCCAAACCTTTCATTCCAAATCCTACTAACATCATTTCCATGAGTGAGAAGAGCAATGGGCTTTTCAAGCGGCACAAAGTGTGAAAACTCATAGTATTTTGCAATATGATTTTCCTTTTCAACTGCAATAAGTTTTCCACTTTCAATATAAGAAATTTAAAATTTTTTAGGGCTGAAAATAACTTGCTTCGCTGCACCAGTGTGTGTCATTTGATACACAGAAAGAAGATTCGAAGCCAAGGAAGGCACATAAAGAACATTCTGAAAGTTGCCATGCTCTAAATAGATGGTACCTTTACCCTTTGATGAAATTTTTGAGTCATCTCCCAAATGGATGGGGATGGATTTGTTTGGATCAAATGAAGAAAAGGAGTCAATATTTGCAGCCATATGATTTGAGGCACTAGAATCTATCAGTAGAGTGGTGGGTTTCGAAACAGTTGCCATGAGTGCTTGACCTCTTTCATGATCATCATTTCTATCCTTCTTCCATGCACCGTCGGGAAGAGTTATGTTATTATTTTCCAAAAGGAGGGCCATTTGATCTACTGTTTTATTCATGCATGAACTTTTAGGATGAAATCCATGGTTGCAATAAGAATATTTAGATTTTTATTTACCCTCTTTACCCTTTTGTGTGTTCCTTGAACCGGATGGTGCATCCGATGGTTTGCTTTTCTCTCTTTGCTTGGAAGGTTTGAATTTGGGCTTCTCTTTATTTTGCTTCCCTTTTCCATTTGAATTCTTGGATCCTCCAGCAAAGAAGGATGAATATCTGGAGCTTATGGACCCCATTTGAATTATATTATCATGCTCTTTGGTAACAGACTCAATAAAGGCATTCAAGGTAGGCATCTTCCAATTCGGGGTAGTTAGCCAACCGGAATTGAAAGTAGAGACAAATACCGAGAAATATTTACCAAGCTTTGAAAGAATGGAGAGGACCAATTGTTTATCCTGTTTGACAACTCCACTGTTCTTCAATTGCAAATCCAAGTGCTTGAATCTTGTGAAAAACTCATTGATGGTATCGAAATTCTCAGGACTAAGAGAAATCAATTCATTTTCCAATTGAAAAGCTCTAAGCTCGTCCTGCTTGCCAAAATTTTTGTCAAGTTGCTCCCATACTGCTTTTGGAGAGTTCAACCTGCTGAGATGGAAATGAAGATCCTTGGAAATAGAGAGGCAAAGAAGACCATAAGCTTCATCAAGCTTATTGAAGTGTTTTGTTTTCTCAAGCAATGTGTTTGGATCCAATTCGAGGCCCATGGTGACTCTATAGAACCCTTTTGAGCGCAATATTATCTCCATGTCATATTTCCTATCACAATAATTGAAAGGAGTTAGCATAGGATTTGAAGAAGAGTAATCCATCACTGATAGCGAGTGCAATTGATGGAGAAGAACCTGCAAATCATAAGATAACGAATGCAATTGATGGAGAAAATTAACCTGCAAATCACAATCAAAACAAGAACCGTAAGGTCGAACAATCCACCCTTTTAGAGTTGCATCACACCTAGGATTGGAGATCAAGCAAGCTTGAAGATCCAATGTATCAATTCTAGGAATTATGTGGAAAACTCAAGCTTCTGGAGTGGTATTGGAGAGAAATTTTCAGCATTAGAGAATGCAAGAGGAGTTTTGCATGCCAAAACTGCAGTATTTTTGAGCAAATTCACTCAAATATTCATGTAGAAGAGAGATCTTGTCCCTTACATGGCTCTGACACCATGCAAAATTAGTCACAACAAATCTATTGAACAAGAAAATCAATCACAATGATGTAAAACAAATTGGAGTAAAAACTGTGCAAGAGAGATGCACCAGTGCTCTATAACTCAGAATAGTAGAATTACAATACAATACTGTCACAATTAGTGAGAAATTTGAATTAGCCAAGGAGTTCATTCGAATATACTGCATGGAATAGCTTGTCTCCAACTAGGATTCCTCATCATCAATCAGTGGTGGTCATCAATGCACAAGTAACTGTCAGCCAGGTGTCAAACTAAGTCTAACTGAGTGTAATAAGTGTAACTGATGGTAATGGCACTAATGTAGGGAAGGAGGCTCAGTGGAGGGCACATGAGGAGCTAACTGGAGTCATAATGGGTAGTCAAGTCTCACTGGAGGTCCATCGGAGTGATAACAACAGTTACGAGTCAGTCTAGCCTCAAATCAAGGAAAGACAACTAGCTAATTGAAGTGAACTGGAGTGGTAGGTGAGAAAAGGCGCCCCTCTCAAGTGGTAGGTGCATGCTGGGCGCACTAAGCACTAAGAGGGCTAAAACTAAGTGGAAGGAAGCTCTTGGGTGTTGGAAGACTAGGGACTAGGTGCTGGAGGCATCAAACTGGTGACTAGGATGCATGCATGCATGCAAAGTACATATTGAATGATGAGATATCCTAACACTAAAAGGGGTAGGTCATGGACCTTCTTAAGTATTTCCTTACCATTTATGATGTTAAGGGAGAGACATGGCCCTCTACAAATAATGGTCTATTTTTTTACGAAGTTAGGGAGGGTTGTGGCCTGCTCCAACAGTATAGATAATTGTGTTGACTGAGAGTGATGGGTGGAGCCTTAATTTATCAGATTTCTTTTATTTATGTCTAAATTTTATTATAACTATACTTGTATAATAAAGTGGGAAGTGAGAGTAAGAGGGTGTATCCCTAGTATCCCTAGATCCGGATTAATGATATGAATTGAAATCAATAATACATTTATTGTTCATGCTTGGGCCAATGAAGGTGAAACCCTAGGCCCCTTCCCTTTGTTATGTTTAAATATACATCAAGTACATAGCTACATGGAAATAAATGGGGCTTTGTTCCATTAAGGTAATTTGATTAAGGCAATCCTACTCTAATGTATACTGCATTTGATGCTCTAAGCATACTTGCCATGTGTCCAAAAGAATTAGAGGGTGCTTGATGAAGTGAGTCTCCCATTTAGTGGATTCGTATCCCATCTCGGGGGCGGCCTCTCATCGGGAAAACACACGCGAGGAAGAGGATCAAAATTTTGGGTGGAACGTTGCATTCAAGCCTTCAGTCGCCCATGTCGCCTCAATCTATGTAAATCAGATAAGTACTTTTGATTGTTGTCCATTTAGCTTAATAAATATTTGTTTATAAGTGCTTGGGACTAAATAGAATAATTGCACTGAATAAGTGTTTTATAATTCCTTTCTTATTATTGTTTAATATGTTTTATAAATATTACTCTTAATGTAAACTTGTAAATGAGACATGCATTCACGCATGGTGGGAAATGGTATTACTTTCCATTATTTTGTTGAGTAATGATTATTTGATTAAATAGATAGTTATGAATCTCCATTTGTTTAACTAGTAGGCTTGAGCCCATAATTATGTGACTTGATTATACATAAGGGATTTAAACATCCTCATTTTCGTGGTAAAATATTCTTAACCTCCCAAATAGTCCTTTATGACTAAACTAAATGTAATTCAAAATACTTTGTAATAATTATGCCATCAATAACTTAGTTCACCCTTCATGCATGTGCTTCCATAAGAAATATATTTGTTAGTCAATAATTGGACTACACTAAATATGTTGAATCCATATTGCTTGGAATAAGCATTAACTTGGCATACTTAAATAATGAGTTCATAATCAATACAAAAGAAGGACAAGTGAACCAAGTTCAAATGTGATTTTAGTTAGATGGGATTATTAACTCTATGTGAAATAATGATATATATCATGTGCCCAACTTCATATTTCATAAAGAAGCAAATGTTATGCATCAAACAAATGACAGTAATTAGTAATTCGCCATTCTTTTGCTACTATTTAATGAAGGAAAGCTTATCAAGGCACAATGAGTAAAATGTCTCGATGTTGTATTAATAGAAGGTCATACTCAAGGGTAGTAGAAGTTATTTGTACTAAGAGGGTTCTCATATGTATAAAAGTAAACATTATGTGGGAATCTCTTAGATTATATGAACTTATAACCTTAATTTAGTTGAATCATGTTTTATAAAATTATTGTTAAAAGTATAGCATCAGGAGACATTCTCCAAACCAATCTTGTGCGACCAAGATTGATCCTCCCATATAGAGGTGAACACCTTGATTTCCTTCCATGTAAAGGTTATTCCTCCCATATAGAGGTAATTGATCAAAGTAATGATGTTGTAAATTCTTGTTGGACAAGGATATGTACTTGTGTGTCAAGTCATGATTCTCATGTGAGCCTTCCGTATAAAGGTATCCATGGGATGGACCCCCCGTATAGAGGTGAACCTTCCATATAAAGGTCATACTTTACTTGTTAAAAGCATTTAATGTTGTGTGATGTATTATTAACCATGATCACCAGATTTCTATTAAGTCTCCTTTAGAGATTGATCACCTTGAAAGTGAATTACTTTAGCATATGGTAATTTGGTCTGGAATAATATACTATGATCACAGAATCCGATAACTCTTCTTAGTATAATGTAATGTGATGGATAATTAAAGTTAGCACATTATGACCATGCAATAAAAGATAAAGAGATAAAGATAAATGCATAGAGAAAAAGAGAATTCGAATTGATCAGGAGATGACTAAGTGAAATCGAATTATTAAGATTTAGTTAAAGCCACAATGTATGCATCGGTTAGCTAAAGAACTCACAGTGGTCACTACAAGTAAATCAATCAACATGATTTCAGTTAATAGTAGTTAACTAACTGTTAAATAAGAAGGACTAGTTAACTAAAGTGATTTCAGTTTAGTTAAACTAAAAGACGACACTTTAGTAAATCAAGGAGCACTCGAATTTATCACTATAGTTATTTATCAAGAAAGAATTAGTTAAAGAGAGTTAACTAAGTAACAACAAAGAATATATAGTTAACTAAGTATTGTTGCATGATGACACTTATGTTAAACTAAAAGACGACACTTGAGTTGCGACACTTAAGTTATCCACCTAAATAAGTGGGCAGATTTCAGTTAAGAGGTGAGTTCATCCTAAGAGACAGCTCAATGAGATAAATCACTGCATGAGAAGTGGGGCTCACTTCTTCATACAAGATTGATACATCCAGTTTGAGGGCGAGTTCATCCTGAAGTTACAAGAAGTCGATGCATGAGAAGAATGTATAAATATGTTATATGGGATTGATGAATTAAATGTGAAGAGAATTCTCTTCTCCATTGAAGGCAAGGAGCTTCTCTTTGTGCAGGTTATTGTTCTTGTTTATTATTGATGTGTTGGGCACATTGGAAAAAACATATGATTGGTCTCTCTTCTCTATTTATTCTATATCTTCACCAAGAGTGTTTTGGTGATATCTTATCTTCTGAAAACAATCTTCTATGTGGTAAAATAAATCATTCTCTGCTATCCATTATATTATACTGAGAAGAATTGATGGGGTTTTTGTTCTCAAAGTTTTGAGGATTTTCCCCAGGGTATATCTTGTGTTATGGTTTAATGAATTTCATGTGATTGAATTGTCTCGTTGTTTCAAGTTTCGGCATATAAAAGAATTAAATATAAAATCTCAACCAAATATTAACATGGTATCAGATCTTGAGGTGAGAAGGAGCTCATTTTTGCATGCTAGATAGAGACTATGTAGATCTTGAGAAGTTGAGCACAATATTTGAATACTATGGCATCAATCTATGTGTGACCGAAAGACCGTCTTGAGGGAACCTCAAACTTCAACACTTGGAAGGCTAGGATTCTCAACATCCTAGAGGAACATGACTTGGATAGTTATGTATCCACTGTGTTGGAGGAGCCTACATCTAATGAAAGGTGCATCAAATTCAAGAAGAATCAATCTAAGGCCAAACAGATCATCTATGATTTGGTAAAAGATAACTTGATTCCCGTGATCACACTATTGAAGACCGCAAAAGAATGTTATGATACATTGACTAATCTATATGAAAAGAAAGCCCCAACTCAAAAGAGGGAATTGAAGAACAAGTTACAAAACATCAATATGGATAAGGATGAGACAGTGGCCTCTTTCTTCAATAAGATCTCTCAGGTAAGAGATCAGCTTGTTAACATTGGAGTTGTAGTGGATGAATATTATCTCATCCAAACTGCCACTGGTAGTCTCCCATCTTCATGGGATACATTCTTGGCTGCTATAAATGGCCAATAAGTGAAACCTGAGTTCGAAATATTGTGGCATGGTTATATCCAAGAGGAAGGTTGAATCCATAGCAAATCTATGTGCACTAAAGAAGAAAATATTTCCCTCATAGAAAGAATGAATAAAGGAAAGTAACCCTTCGTGACAAGTAAAAATATAGATGCTACAATTGCAATAAGCAATACCATTTCTCAAGAGAGTGCAAAGCAAAACGGAAAGCAAAGTTTCATGCTTCTACCGCCATAGAAGATGAAACCACTCAAAAGAATGCATCCGAAGAAAAGGAGACAAGAAGGGATTATTACCTTTTCTCATCCCTTCCCGGATCCATCATCACAAGTGAAGACACATGGTTGATTGGAAGTGGCACATCAAAAGATATGACTTTTTAGGAGAGTTCCATCAATGGCCTAAAGGATAAAAATTTCACATGCATGGTAGAGTTGGGGGAAAACTTAACATATTCAATCCAAGGATTTGGATCCACCTCATTCCATCTAAGCACCAGTGATATTTTACATGTGGAGGACATTCTAGATAAAGGCTTATGAAGAAGAACCTCCTTTCAGTTTCAGTTCTTGAAGACAAAGGCTTATGAGTTATCTGTTGGAGTATTAAAAAACCCATTTATACCATTTTAGACTTAGGATATAATTAATTAATAATTTATGATTAATTTCCTAAGTTTTGACTAGGTAAATAGGGTAAGTTTTGTCTTTTAGTGGACCACATGCTATCCTCATCACCAAAATGAATTTGGATAGATTCTGGATAATATTTCCTTGGATTCTGTCTGATTTTATTCTATTCTTGAATTAGAAAGAAATTTTCTTGATTTAGACAGCTTTATCCCGTTTTTCTACTTTCTAGTGGATAAGGAAAAGCTAGTTGACTTGAAAACTCTTACCACTTGGGAAATTCGACCTCCACATATTTTATTCTCTCCTAAATCCATCATTACATTCCATTTACCTCACTCATGATCTTCCATACCATATTCAGCCAATTTGTGAGCCTTTAGATTGTTTAGAAAAGTATTTTTTACACCTAGGGGGTTTTTTGCCTCTAGTAAGCCTTTTCTTTTTGTGCTTTTCAACTTGCCTCTAAGGCATTCGATTTTCTCCATGGAAGATGTATTATATATTGTAATCATATTGATGAATAATATATAGTGTGATTTTTACAAATTATCTTCTTTATTCTTCTTGTCTCATACTCAAAAATATTCCATGTGAAGTTGTCTTATTGAATCTAGATCTAAGCCATTGAAAATCTCGCATGGTATCAGAGCAAGATTGATTCAAAACAATTTCCAGAGTGTTTTTTGCAGGGTATTTCCATCACCAGGAGCACATCAGCATGGATCAAAATCAAGCTAAAGCTGTGACTCTCACTCCCTTCAACTACTTTGACTGGAAGGCGTATATGATCATCCAGCTTTGAAGCAAAGGATTGTATAGAGTCACTATGGGGCTTGAAACCGAGCCAAGAGTTGTTGCATTAGAATACAAATGGTTCAATAGTCTTGATGAAGCTTATTCTTTACTTTGTCTCTATTTATCTCCAGATATTCTATTTCATATTGACTCTCTATCCACTCCAAATCAAGTGTGGACAAAGCTAGAGTCTCTCTTTGGAAAACATGACGAGCTCAAAGGTCATTTATTGGAGATTGAGATGATCTCACTTAGTCCAAGTAATTTCGATTCAATGGAATATTTAATCTCAAAATTCAAGAACTTGGTGCTTCAACTCAAGCAATGTGGCATAGATAAGAAGGATGAGCAGCTAAACCTTACCATTATGTCAAAACTGATATCTGAATACTCAGTATTTGTTTCTACTTTTCATGCTACAAGACTTGTAGTTCCCAATCGGAAGATGCCAAGCTTGGATTCTGTTAGCACAGGTATTTTTCAAATCATGAGTGAAGTAATAGAAAATGAAATTTTGTGGTTAATGTAATTCAAGGCTCTGTAGGGGAAAGCGCCCAGTCCTTTGAAAAATATATACCACATGACCGCTGGTTGGAGCTAAAAGAAGACATAAAATTCCACGAAATAGCTTGGTAAAATCATGAAATAAACAACCAATGGCTGAGATCGAGGCGAAGACATGATCGACGATGGAAATGTGTTTCTGAAATGATCACAAAAGAAAATTTAAAGGCGCGGATGGGTCAACGGCCTAGATCTTGTCGATGGTAATCAATGACAGAGGTTGATTTTCGCCACAAGAAGAGCACGTTGAATAATGATGAGACCCCATCGGAAATAAGAGAAGAGTTAAGTGGCAGAAAAATACTAGGGTCTATCGACCGATTTCCAGATCAACGGCCCAGGATGAATTCCGCAACGCCAAGATGCAAGGAGGAATGACAACGTAGGAAGTTGCAGAATTACAAACTGCCCACCACATGTCGTTCCCACAGGATTCCGCAGATTGAAAAAATGGTATGGTAAACCACCTAAGAGCTCCGTGGAACCACTCTTGAGGGACCCAGGGTGAGTAAAGGGAGATCTATAGCTAGGATTGATCTAGAATGAAATCTAATGGTGGGGAATCCTCTTTAAAACGACATAAAAGTGAAGAAGGATCCAATGGTTTATATTTCTCCAAGAGAAAATAAACAGTTGTGAAATTTTCTCCGGCAAGAAGAAACACAATGGATAATGGAAAAGTTGGACGAAAAGGTAACATAAGAAGGGGTTAAGTAGCGAGTAGCTCTCACTGTTGATTAGGAAGCGGAAGATAGATCAATGGTGCACTGATATTTTTTCATTATGGAGGTGTGCAACAGATTAAAGGAGGAAGTGGTTGCGGAATACAAAACCATCAAACACATGGCAACACCTTAGCGTTTCGCATTTTGAAAAAGCGGTAATGGAACCCACCCAATTGCCATGCTTAACCACCCACGATGATTGTAGTGCTAAAAATAAATGGTTGATATTGATGCAGGTTAGATCTGAGGGAAGGTAATGGTTACACAAGGGTGATGGTAAAAGGACCACAAATCTGACGGTCCATATTGTAGCACAGAAGATCGATGGTTGAGGTGAATGTCCGTCGGAGGAGAAGCGAGGAAAATAACGAGGGTTGGGTTATAAAAAATGAAAAATTCATGTGAAGTTGACATTTATTTTCTAAGCATCAGCGTCAGAAGGATCTAGACAAGTGTGCAATGAGGAAAGCGACAGAAGATACTAGGTTACGAGTTGTAAGTGTCAGTTAGGTTCTGAAACCTGTGCACTCATTAGAAAAGGGTTATTTTTATAATGGAAGGAATTACAGAAGCCTTGAGCGTTGAAAACACTAAATTTGAAGATGCCCTAGAGGATAGAGATAAAGATGTTTTCGACATAGTGCCTAGGTTGCCGATTACAGAGATAAAAAGAAGGTTATATGAGTTGCATAAAGAAGGCACTGAAGTCCATAGAGTTTTTCAATCATCTTTTATATACTTTTGTCCAATCCAAATTATGGGATTTCCTGAGTTTGTCTCCTGGTGCGTAGAGAATTACTCCCAAGCCGAAAGAGTTGTCATGAATGCTCAAAAATCCGGGATTGTTTTCCCCGTCGAACCCACTATTATCAGAAACTCCCTTGAAGTACCCCCGTCGAAATCCCATGAACTAGAGAATTTTTTCGAGGAAACCCTAGTCTGTCATTATCGCCAGTCCTACCCCGAAGTCAGAAAAATTTTCCTCACTATTTGCCTCAAACCGAATCTCGAAATCCAAGACACACCTTATCCTTTATATTTGAATTTCTTTAATGAAAGCACTTAGTTGGTCTTGACTTTGATTGCCCAGTTCTTAGGACTTGATAGTGATGTTGTAGTGATCGAGGTTCAACTTTTCCTACTCTTCATAATAAGCTATGGTTTACCAAAGATGGAATACCATCAAGTACTATGCCTTAAGTTTGATGAATTCCTAACTGAAAACATCCATTCTCAGCTAGTGGATTTCCACAATACTCGTCATTTCAGATTCTAGACTCATCTGATGAAAATGTTGTTATTCTCAAGTCAAAAAGTTATAAGGTTTTCACTGGAGTTTTTTTCAAATTTGTTGGAAGACAACATGTTAAATTATATGAACTATGTTGTGTCAAAAGTCTATAATTTGATCTTTGGAGAGGAATTGGCAAGAGCCTTTCCAGAGATGAAAACTTCAATGCAATTAAAGCAGGATTTAGCAGTTGGAGACTGGTTTTTATCCAAGTAGCATACAATTATCAAGATGTATGGATTTCTGAAAGATCCTTACATGTTTCCAGCGTTCTTCACCACAAGGATTATTGCTTTATAATTTATCAGATAGAGGATGGCTGTTGAAAATTAACAATTTTTGGCTTTCAAAAAGGCCTCCGCTATAAAATTTCCCTTAAAAATAGGTCCTTTTATTGTGAATAATAGGTATTCTCTTTCATTTGTGGAGAAGCAATTGGAAGAATTGGAATTCAGAAAGGAAGTTGTTGTTAAATATGATCCCCATCATATAATTTCTGATAGAAGACAAGAAAACAAGAATAAAGCCTTTGATCATGAAGAGGTGGAGGGATTATCAAAAAGAGAAAATATTTTACAATATGAATCAGATGAATAAATATCAACATGTTGACACTCAAATCCTGATGCTCCAGAAAAGTCTTCATCCGAAATGGTACTTCTAGGTGCAATAGTGACAATTGGAAAAATAAGTTTTGAAGAAATCTCTGATACAAAAATAGAGGAGCAAGAGGAGGGGAAAAGGCTCAAGGAATATTTCTCAGATGAGCTGGTTGTATCCACAAGAGTAGAAGAGAAGAAAAAATAGAAATACCCAGCTCCAGAAGTCCAAGTGCGAGAATACCAATTTCAGGAAGCCAAGGAGGCCAGTGATACAAGCAGGTTTTAGTCAAGAGCTGAGATGTATGTTAAATATGGGAAAGATAAAAAATCAAGCTCAGAAAAAATATGTAATTTGTTTCCCAGAGTTATAAACGTAGCATATTCAGAAGTTACTCTAATGTACAGCGGAGATCTTAAAGAAAACACTTTAAATCTGGTTGTGTCATCAGATGACAAGGTAATAGAATTAAAATTAAATTTGCAAAAAATAGTGGTCCGTGAAAAAATTAATCTGCACAAGCAAACTGGAGAGGTCATTTATGCATACCTTATGAAGGCAACTTTGAAAGTTGAAAAATTGGAGAGTACTGTCAACAGATTGGAGATCCAGTTGAGGCAGGAAAGGATTAAGAATAGGGCCCATCAATAGCATATTAAGAAACTGCAAATAGATTTGTTTGATGATGGAGCAAACAAAGGTGAAGGAAGTAAGAAGCTATTGATGGAGAAAGAGAGCACTATTAAGTTGCTCAAGAAAAAACTTAAGATACCATCTACTCAACTGTTAGGAACCCGTGTCTTTACTTTGTTAGTATATTGTTGTTGGACGCATATGCTTTGTAAGTCGTCCCGTAGTATTTGTTGATCCATAGTTTATATCAGCCCATAGTATTGACCCATAGTATTGGACGCATATGCTTTGTAAGTCGTCCCATAGTATTATATGTCCCATGGTTTTGACTCATAGTATTGGCACCTAGACTTAGCCCATGGTTTGTATTGACACATAGTATTGACCCATGGTATTGGCACCTAGACTTAGTATATAAGTGTGTGTTGAGGCCTATGAAGGCACCGTGAAGTTAATTGTATTGAGCTTGATCAAAGGAGGTTGCCCCCTCGAAGTGGCCCGTGATCAATATAAAAGTGATTATGAGTTCTATTATTTCTGATATCTCATGTATTTGCATTAATTAATTATTGCAGGTTCATCACATCTGATATCAGAGCACTTTCTTGGGCTCGTTGGGTGGAATTTTTTCCAAAACAAAATTTCACATTTGTTGCAGCTTCGGATTTGGGAATAGTCCCTATCCGCTTAACTGTGGGAAGTACTTGGGCATAAGCCCTAAAACGCATTGTGAGGAGTACCACATGAACCCCAAAGTAGCTGGCCCATTGAGAGGACCTGCAAGCGAAAAGGGCAACGACCCCTACCTGATTGATTAGTTCCCACCCGTGAGGTAAACCAATGGATGTCATTTGTGGCAAAGCAGTTATCAATTTTACCTGAGCCGTGGAGTGAGGGGTACTGCCCCAATACGCAAGCCGTCAAACAACATTGGTGGCCGAGTGAAACACTTGAACTGTTAGGAAGCCGTACATACCTGGGGTCCATATTTATTTTCAGTTGAACTGTTGTCGATCACTTCCGCTCCAGATCCAGCCATTTCAGATGTATTCTGAAATTCGTTCCAGATCCAGTCGCCATTTCAGATGTATTCTGAAATTCGTTCCAGATCCCGTTGCCGTTTCAGATCCAGCCATTTTTTATCCCTTCCGCGCCGTTGCAGATCCATCTGTTGCGGATCCCTTGTTTCAAATCTGTTTTCCCTGAAAGTTCACTGACATCCTTGCAATCCCATTCTGCATATTTCATTCCTGGAGACCCTATCCCAAATTCCACTTCCCAAGACTAGAAATCCCACATTTGTCTATTTTTAGGGTTTGCCATAACTTCTTCAATTTTCACCCGATTGCCTTCACATTTTACCGTAGAGCTCCCGCTTCTGAAATCCCTATTTTTTACTTCTCTGTCCCTCAGAAAGTGTTGAAAACCTAGTCAAACTCCAATAACCCCTATGAGTTTTTTCCAAATCCAAATTTTCCCTTACTAAATAAGCTTGTGTTTGTGTTTTTCTATCCATTCCCCCCCCAAAAAAAAATAAAAAATTACTGGTTATGGTTGTCACTCGCACAGGAGCAAACACCATGGAGGGAGCACTTGCATCCATCCAAACCAAACTCCAAGATCTAGATGAAAAATTTCTCAGCCTTCATCTTCAGCATTCAGGCATGAACAATAACCGACAGCCAGAATATTTTGCAACCACCGGGTTCTCTTCTTCTAGCAATTTTCATGGGCCGAAGCTTGATTTTCCTCGCTTCAATGGTACTGATCCGACTAGATGGATATACCGAGCAGAACAATATTTCAGTCTGCATAATACTTTTGATGTCCAGAAAGTTCCACTTGCATCCTTTCATTTGGAACAGGAAGCCCTTCAATGGTACCGTTGGTACATCAAAGCTCATCCCCAACCAAATTAGACAGATTTTTGCCAACTCCTTTTGCCACGATTTGGTCCTAGTGCTTGTGACGACTTCACAGGAGCACTCACTAAACTTCACCAAACTGGCATAGTGAGAGAGTATCAGACGGAATTTGAGAAACTAGCCAATCACACAGAAGGATTGTCTGATGAATTCTACAGGAGTTGTTTTATCAGTGGTCTCAAGGATGAAATCCGCTCAGAGGTCAAAATGTTTTGTCCCAACACAATGATGGAAGTCCTAGGGTTGGCTAAGCTGGCCGAGGACAAGATCTCAGCTCAACAACGCTCCAAACCCACATTTGTTCCATTCAGAAATATGGGTTCCCGACGACCTCCCATCACGCCTGCTCCTCAACCAACTCCTATCAAGCAATTGTCTGAAACAAAGATGCAGGCACACCGAGAAAAAGGGTTTTGTTATAATTGTGATGAGAAATTCACTCGGGGACATAAATGTGTTCAACAAAAGCTCTATCTATTGGATGTGGATTATCTGCCTGCCTCAGAACTTGATGAAGAAGCTCCAGATACAGTAGATGATCAGGTCGACATTCAACACCCGTCTGTTGACACCCCATCTCAAGATGACCCACCTAATATCTCTCTCCATGCTATAACCAGCGTCACTACCCCACAAACAATGCGAGTCTGGGGATACTTCAAGAAGCTCCCTCTTACCATACTCATTGATTCTGGTAGCACTCATAACTTCATTGATCCTCGGATTGCCAAACAGGCTGATTGTTTTGTCCATCCTTGCTCCAACTTTGAAGTCAAGGTTTCCAGTGGGGGCACCTTACCTTGCAAGGGGAAGTGTCACAATGTGCATATCTCTATGGAAGATTATAACCCGCGTTCTCACATGTTTTCCTTGTCCTTAGGCGGATGTGATGTGGTTTTGGGCGTTTAATGGGTACGCACACTTGGCCCCATCTTATGGGATTTTGCTAAACTTTGGATGCAGTTTTCAGTCAATGGGGCACAACACAAATTTATGGGCTTACAACCAGGGTCTCTCTGCATCATTAGTTCACATCGCCTGGAAAAAATACTTAAGAAGAATTCACACGGTGTCATCGCTCAGCTCCATTCCATTCAGATGCACCCATCAACAGTCTCCACTACTTCCTTGGATAGATATGCAGGTGTCTTTGCTGAACCAATGAGCTTGTTGCCTTCAAGAGACCTTTTCGGTAAGAATTTAGCCGCATCTACCTCTCAGCAGGAAATGATGACTATTTTGCATAAAGTACAGAAGTGGAAGCCATCCCTATTGGGGAATTATTTTTGCATCAAGACTGATCTCCAGAGTTTGGAAACTTTCCTGGAACAATGGGTCTCCTCCCCAACACACCTGAAATGGGTTATCCAACTCATGGGTTATGACTATGCGACCACTTACCAGAAGGGTAAGGACAATATGGTGGAAGATGCTCCTCCTCACACATTTGATGACCCAGTTTCTCTTACAACTATTTCTCTGCTTGTTCCAAATTGGTTGCAATCTGTTCAACAGGGCCATCTCTTCTATGAACTCCATGCTTCTTCATCAGTAGGGCACTCTGGGTTCCTCAAAACGTATGACCAGGAACAATGTAACTTCTTTTGGCAGGGACTCAAAAGGGAAATTCAACGAATGGTGGTTGACTGTGATACTTTCGAGGTCAACAAGGGTGAAATGACCCTCCTTTCGGGATTGCTCAAATCCTTGCCCATCCCTCCACAGATTTGGACAACTATTTCTATGGATTTTCTAGAAGCGCTCCAGTGGTATAGTACCACATCTCAAAGGACACCATATGAAGCAGTCTCTGGACAGGCACCACCAGTTCTTCTTCCATACACCTTTAGCAGCTCCCCAATTCAGGCAATTGACTCAATTCTTCGAAACCATGATCAACTGCTTCTCATTCTGCAGGACAATTTTCACATGGCAAGAATTCGACTGAAACAACAAGCCGATCAGCACCGTTCTGAGTGCACTTTTCACATCGCTGATATGTTTCTTCTTTGTCTACAACCTTCCATGCAATCCTCTCTGAAACTCCAAAGGCGCCAGTGGCTCGGAATGCAACCCGAGGATGCTACAGGGGACCCACTCCTTCAGATTCTGCATCAATTTCCACATCTAAAGCTTTGAGGACAAAGCTTTTTCTAAGGGAGAGGGGATGATAGGAACCCATGTCTTTACTTTGTTAGTATATTGTTGTTAGACGCATATGCTTTGTAAGTTGTCCCGTAGTATTTGTTGATCCATAGTTTATATTAGCCCATAGTATTGACCCATAGTATTGGACGCATATGCTTTGTAAGTCATCCCATAGTATTATATGTCCCATGGTTTTGACTCATAGTATTAGCACCTAGACTTAGCCCATGGTTTGTATTGACACATAGTATTAACCCATGGTATTGGCACCTAAATTTAGTATATAAATGTGTGTTGAGGCCTATGAAGGCACCGTGAAGTTAATTGTATTGAGATTGCTCAAAGGAGGTTGCCCCCTCGAAGTGGCCTATGATCAATATAAAAGTGATTCTGAGTTCTATTATTTCTGATATCTCGTGTATTTGCATTAATTAATTATTGCAGGTTCATCACATCAACTAATACAGGATTCTAAGTTAACTGTGTTGGAGTAGGAAAAAGAGAACTTATCCCAAGAGTTGGATGACCAGAAAGCAAAATCACTGAAATTTATAGAGAAAGAGGTTGAGTGGGAGAAAGACCGAATAAGCCTTAAAAGTCAAATTGAGGATCTCAAGAAGAAATTGGAAGCCATAGAAAAAGGACAACAAGGAATTAGTCAAGCCAGTAGAGGAGGAAATGCAAATGACCTTGTTCAGGCCATGTCACAGGTGAGTCTAAAATATGTAGAAATAAAACAACTGAAAGAAGAAAAGAGGAAGCTAGAAGATGAGAATCAAAAAAAGGATGTAGAAATACAGGCATTAAAGGAAAAAAATAAGGATTTGGTGGCCAAAAACCAGATATTTATAACACAGGTAACAAGGAAAACCCCAATGCAGGGTTCCAAGCATATGATTTGGGATTCCATTATAGCTGAAGTTGCCAAGTTCAGACCCTACCTAAGTTTTATAGGAGAAAAGGGAAAAGTGGCGAATGATGCTCTACAAAGTTGTATAGCAATGAGAGAAAGTTTGATAGAAATCCCAAAGATACAGCTCAGAACACAGTGGATTTTATGAATACCCTAACCGTGGAGGATATGAAGACTATGCAGATAAAGAACAAAATAAAAATTATAACCTAGGAAAGGAGGGTGCTCGGAAAGTACGCACATGTAGAAGGTGTCCAAGATAGAGTTGAACACATGAAAAAGCAAGTGACAGACTCAAGAGGAAATTTGATAAGTTTATTGAGAAAGGGCTTCCTTCGTTCGGGGATGAAAATGGTGATTTGATTCCTCAAAATAATCACAAGGATTTTATTTTTGGAGCTAGGACCAACCATGAGAATCTTGAAAATTTAACTCATGTTTTGACAGGTAAGATTTTATTGGAGAAGCTCTCAAGTGATTTTGAAATTCTGCATAAATTGGCCATGATGGGTGAAATAATACCACAAATTTTCACTACAAAACATATAGAAATGAAGGTGTTGGTGAAAGAAATAACAATTTATGAGCTTCCCACGGCAGATCAGTGGAAGACAGTGGAGAAATATGGGAAAATAAAATACACCTTACTCTCCTGAAGATTTAGGCTCAAAACTTCAACAAACAGGGTGTCGAAGACTCATATGTTGAAAATTTTGACATGTGTACAATTTTGACTAAAGTGAAATGTAAAAGTGAAACCCAAATATTTACTAGGTCATTTATAAGGTAGTTAGGGTTTCACTTCAAAGAAGTGCTATAAAAAGGTTATTTCGACATCATTGTAAGGGGTTGAAACCTGTGATAGAGAAGGACATTTCTGGTACTAAGAGTACCTCCATTATTGTAAATTTTTGTCATGCAGAAGTGAAGCACATTTTGAAGGGTGAAGATTCATGCATTGCTCGTGTTATAGTGTGTATTTTCATTTTTCTTTATGAATCATATTTTCCAGTGAAAAGCTTCCATGTTTTTTCTCTTCTCATGCTTATGGTGAAAGTGTTATTTAATCCAGAATTCATGTAGACCATGCTCTGTTTAACCGCACCTAAGTATTTCATGTTTTCTTTTAAAGTCGATATTAACTTCATCTGTGTTGATGCTTAATGTTGATGGGTTGTTTTTCTTTCTTTCAAATATCATCTGCTAAAAGAACTTGACCGTGGGATAGCAATTACCTTGCCTTCACCAAGATTTATGTTGTTGATTTTCTGTTGGTACTTAGAAATCTCATACATGACTCCATGCCCAATGTGATCCATATGTTTTTAGCCAATTTTAAAATAAGAAATCAGTTTCTTGAAAAATATTTTTGGCCATCGTATTCATCTTCTGAGAGATCCCTCTCTGGTAAGAAAGAAGCCAGCTCTCCTACTAAAGGTTGGTTTGAAATAGTTACCTTAGGGTTACCCTTCCGCAACCAATGGGTAAATTTTGAGTGTTAACAGATGCATTCATTGATTCGCTCACTAAGGAGAAGGAAAATTTGGTCCAAATGAAGGATCTAACACCCTCCAAGTACTTTTCACTTGTTTCTCATAGAACAAAGAGTTTCAAGAATGACAAATCCAAACAAATGATATTTTCAGATGAAGAGGACTCTGATGAAGATTCCAAATCCAAGAAGATGAAGAAGGAGAAGCCCAAGTGTTCTTATTGTTTAAAAGGCACTCATTCTAAGATATTATTTCAAAAATAAATTGGAAATCATGGCCAAGATTCTTGAAGAGCATAACATAGATGTTCCTGACTTTGCAAGAAAAGAACAAGGCAAGCTTGTTGTAGAGCAAGAACACTGTCCCCAAGCCTCTCTCTAAGGTAATCATGCTTATGCTTTGAGTACTAGAGTGAAAAATCCTTATTATGTCTCTGATTTTGGTTCACATTCTTATATATCATAATAAAAAACCTCCACCTCTTCCTTGGTACAATCTCCAGTCAGTTCATGTAATACCCCATTTTGACCCTTAGGACATGTTAGCTTTTAATATAAATGTTGTATATATGTGATGTATGTTTTTCTAGTGTGGAGCTCAAGGCCAAGGCCACGCTAGTGGAAACTTGAATTTTATTTAAAGGCAAGTATTAGACATTATGTTTTCCATGTTCTATTTAGCCATGGAACATTGTAAAAATGATGTAAATAAACATCATGCAATAAAATACTAAATCTGGCTATGGAGGCAACGAATGAGAAGGGGTCATGCGTTTCCACTAGGGAGTGGTGAGGGGGCTATAGGATTGAACCATAGGCTGCCATATGTCACCTTCAGAACCCATTTGACTTACCTTGCTGACATTTATTTCTGTTGTAAGGAAGTGGTTGAGGAATTCAGTCCATGGCTTCAATGGAGCATGGGCAGCCCAGAAATTCGTATGGCAGGGTATGGGCTATGTTTTCTTGTACCACAAGCCACTCTATCTCATGGGAGTCGCTTCTTCCTCATCCCCATTCCATTATCGAAGTTACCATCATCATTTTCCATCCAAAAACGAATTGCCAGCAGAGAGAAAAACCAGAAATCACAACTTTGAAAGAACCCACGTTTTGAAGAGCCATAAACGCCCAGAATTGGTATTTGACAATGAAATCCAATGGGAGATCCATAGGTATGAACCTTGAGGCGAATTCGGGAGTATTAGCTATTCTGAAATCCATTGGAAAACCCAGTTTTGATAGCCCAGAAACCCAGTGACGGGATTGAGTTATTTGTTGCCAGAATGGTGAGAAATCCAAGTGTGGAGGTTTGAACAGAGGATGGGATTACTTGAATTGAGCTTGCGATGTCTGTATCTTTGTGGTTGAGCTCACGGGCTTAGCATCCTCATCATTTCCTTATTGCATGCTTGATAAACCCAATTGTTTGCTGGCTTAGTATGACCATTTGAGTGAATCCATGGCTGTGAGTGAGCATGTCTAGTTCCTCCTTAGTGGATACACAGCCCAGCTTGGGGGTGATCTCTCAGCTGAAAGAATATATGCTGGACAGAGATCTATGGTTGGGTGGAACGTTGCTCTCACGTAGCCAATTTTTTGGACGTTTGCATTTCAAGATAAGTATTCTCTGTGGATTAATTTATTTGCATTATGTGTTCAACAATGTGTTAATCCTGTATGTTAAATTACTCATGTTACTTGGATGAAATGATTATCTTAAGTTAGTTGGAATGATTCATGTGCATAGCATGAGAATGGGATGGATTATTGTATGACCGTTTCATCATTCTACCTAGAAGAAATAGGTCGATGCATCTCCTTCTGCTTGTATGTTATTATGGTTATTCCTCTGTGTTTATTAAATGAGTTGTGTTAATTTTATGTTATGTAATGTATTAAATAATAATTGGTATTTGGATGATGAATGCATATCTTATTATGGCTAACATGTAATCTATGTATATCATGAGAATGTGATTGCTTCCTCGCATTATAATTCAGCACCTGTTTGTGAATGGTATGCGGATGCATTCCATTCTAGCTGTGTGTTAATATGTTTAATTCCGCTGTGTAAATGAATTGTGCATCTTATTTTAAATGGAAAAATTTTATCATTATGGCTTGGGGACAAATTAGACACCCCATGTTGTAGTCATGTTCCCTCCCTTGCATTGGATAGATGGAAGGGGACATGACAGAGTAGTATCAGAGCCCAGCTTGTTGCACTGGGGCTGCTTGGGCTAGACTCTGAGTTTGCAGGCATGTAACAGGACGTTTTAGCACAGTATTAGGAAGTTGGGGGCGTCATTTTGATTGGGGAAAATGACAGGATCAGATTTCTTAGATATGGAAGAGGATCACACAGGTGCATAGATCTCTCCAAGAGCTTTCCAACGGTACCAAACTTGCCTCATTTGGCCAAGGGACGAAGGAGATACGAACCCAAAAAGTTACAGGAAACGTGGGTGTTTTCCGGTTTTTGGCTTTCGGCTTCGGCTTCGACTTCTGGTTTTCGGCTTTCGGCTTTCGCTTCCGGTTTTCGGCTTCCGGTTTTCAGCTTTTGACTTTCGGCTTCGGCTTCCAGTTTTCGGCTTCCGGTTTTCGGCTTCGGCTTCCAGCTTCGGCTTCCGGTTTTCAGCTTCCAGTTTTCGGCTTTCAGCTTTTGGCTTCGGCTTCCAGTTTCGGCTTCCGGTTTTCAGCTTCTGGCTTTCGGCTTTCGGCTTCAGCTTCCAGTTTTCGGCTTCCAGTTTTTGGCTTCTGGATTTCAACTTCAGCTTCCAGTTTTCGCCTTCACCTAAAAAAATTTTTTTAAAAAAAAGGTATAGAGCCTGAAATTTGGAATTTTGGGAAAATGTGAAAAGTGAGAAGTAGTAAAACCCAGAAATTCATAGAAGATGAATGGTGCATCGGAATAGATATCCGTGAAATGCTGAGCATTCCTTGTTATATGGGCTAACTTCGTCTGGTAGAAAAATTTTCGTGATTCTTCATAGATTTTTCTCCACAGGTGGTTGAAGTTGGCATTCTGGACCAAAATACAACTGTGTAAAAGTATGCAGAATTGGGGTGAAAGTTGTCATTTTGAAATAACGCAGTTTCCACACCTGATGTCGGAATGAAGCAAGTGGACATGCATTGGAAATCTTGCCCAGCAGGGAACATTGGTGCATAGTCAGAATCTGTATGGGGTTATCATACACCATAGTTAATTGGAGCAGAAAAGTATCAGTGGCTATTTTGGCAAATAGGGGCAATTTCTAGAATTGCATGCCTGGAAGTAGCATGCCATGAAATCATACCAGCTATGATGTGGAAGAGGAAGTTCATGCAAAGATGAGGGATTGGAAAGGGAGAATTCTTTAACCCCTGTCTTGCTAATTGCATTTATATTTTATAAGCTTTATGTGCATAAAATTATGACATGAGAATGCTGAAAATGCAAGAGATTAGATGAGTGGCATGAATATGCATTGATTGGCATATTAATAAACATTGCACAGTGCATGAGTATATGTTTTGCATGCATATGACATTACATATTGGTAAAAGTAGTGAGACTTTACATATGCAGTGAACCACTAATGGTAAATATTGTGGTTGATAATCACTATTGGTGATTGGTTTTTATTGTAGGACCAAAGACAACAGACGCATGGCTAAATATGTTGAGGATGTTGTTGCATGAAGCCAACAACCTTATGAAGAAAGGATGGTGCAACAAATGTGTGATCATGAGGTTGGAAAAAGGACTGTGTAGCCTTGGTAAAAGACCAACGGATCAGGTAACATCAAAGGTGTAAATGGGAGCCATGCAGGTAATGGTTTACTTATGATGATTGCAAAAGTGTTGAAGGAGATTGGGTAAGAATCCATTGAACCATATTCGGTAATCATAAAATGGTATGCATTTAGAGTTGAAATGCATTCATGTGAATGCCTTACTGCCATAGTGTGGTGGAGCATGAAGTGGTGAAGGAAAGAGGCCTCATAACATGTGGCTGTTTGGAAATTTAGATTGCATTCATATAAAATACATCATGCCATGTGTATGTCGGTTATGCGATTAATAACCAAAGCAAGTGAGGACTGGTGGTCATGATTATGGTAATGCATATTATATGAGATAGTCATAATTAAGTCATAATATGCTGGAATGCATAAGTACTCATGAAACAATGCAAGGTGACATTGAGTGGATGTGTATTAAGAGATTTTATAAATCTTGTAGTTAAGCATTGAGTGAATGCATATGAAAAACTTGAGTAAATGTTGTGAATATGCATGCATGTGGGTAACTACACCTAAAGGGATTTATTGTGTGCATGCATGATTGTGATATATGTATATGTCTCATTACAATTGAGCAATAGATGAAATGATGAATTAATGATAATTCTGAGATCATTTCATGAGTTGCTATGAATGCAGGGGGAGAATTGCATGAAGGTAGTCATGATTGACAGGCTTCCAGAGTGCTCTGTTGGAAGGCCAGAGTTGTATAAATGATATGGCTATGAATTAATGAGCATTTAAAAGCTTTAAGTTGATTGCATAAATTATGTGACTGTACCTTGCAATTTTAGTATGATAATGATTTACGTGAAGTAAATGAGTTTGTTATATTGATATGTTAACAGCTGGAAGTGTTTGAATTATGGAATGTTATAATTCTAGAAATACTTCAGTGATTGTTGCAGCAATGAAATATTATATGCATGGAGACTTACAAAGTATTGGTTGATTGAAGTTTCAGATTTCAAGTAGATTTTTCTAGGCATGGCAATGTGGGTAAGTCCATGATGAAGGTTGGAGTCTACTATGTGCAAAAGCCAAAGGTTATGAGAAGATTCTCATGGGTGTGAAATTTAACTTATGCATGAAACAAATCTGAAATTATTCTCATTTAAATTTATGAGAATAATATCATGGTTGCAAATCTAATTTCGGTAGGGAGAAGATTTGAAAATTCAATTTAGAGCTTATAAGAATGAATCTCATGGTTGAGGAATCTAAGCTCTGTTAGAAAGAAGAATTGTAAATCTCAGATTTGTAAACTTTCAGATTTGAATTGCATTGTTAAATGTTGTTGACTGTTTGGCTATTTGATAAGTGTGCCAGGAAGACACATTGCAGTAAGACCAAGAGAGAGGGCCTACAGAAGCCAAACTTCATGGGAGGGATTCCATGAATTGGAAATGGGTTTCGGGTGAAACGCCATTAGACATTATTAATGTCTCATATGCACTGCATGATTCGTAAACAATATGAGTGAGATGATAAAGATTATGACAGTAAGACATATGAGAAGTATGTAACATCAAAAGGAGTTGGGATGGCAAACCGAGGGACTGTCAACTCAGAGAAGGAGCCCCCATTCCTCATTAGTAAAGAGAAATTACATCTGCAAAATGGATAAGTGTTCTATAAACCTTGACTGATATATATATATATATATATGTATGCAAGTCTAATTGTTAGAATTACTATGCAGAACGTATTCTATTTATGTACATTATTCAGACTGCTTGAAGTATGATTAGGACTTGCATAGCTCCCATCAATGAGGAGTGCACGCCTTTCTGATGATGAGTTATGTTAGGGATGCCAATATTCATTACACCCTGAGGGAATGGACGCATTCCTGGTGTTTCAATACTTGATAGTGAATGTTATGGTTATGGTTACAATTTTAGAATAACAATGCTGACAAGTTTGCCTATACTACTTGTGTTTTCAAGCTTAAACAAATGCAATTTGGTATTACACACTAAAGAGGCAAAGTAAAAGGTTGTTGTGAGGGGTTGTGGTGGAAGGGTTAATGTGTATGAAAAGATGTTGTGGAGGTTGTGGGAATTCTGATGAAGGGTTGTGAAGGTGCTGATGAAAGGGCTATTATATGCCTATGGCTCCATAGTAGAGCCTTGACCTAGAAATGTTCATAGTGAAGTTTCCTTCGAAGTTGGCGTGAAGGTGTACTGGTTGGACATTAATTATTTGATGTTTTGGAGCATCCTGCGTGCTGACCAAACATCCCAGTTCGCAGGAGGATCCCAAGGCTTGTAAAGTAAAAGCAGGACCCTATGGACCAGAGAGGAAATGCACAATATAGATAAGTATTCAATTTCATTTATTTCTTGTTTGGAATAATGAAGATTTCCAGTATAAGTCTTGTAACAGTTAAGTTGATTCACTATTGTTTCTTTGTTGGAAACATTGGCCATTATAGGAAGCAAGGACCCTGAAAGAACTATAAATTGCTTGGTAAAACCAGAGAGTGACTAGTCGGGCATTAATTATTTGGTGTTGTGGAGCAGCCTGCGTGCTGGCCAAACATACAAGATTATTTGGTGTTGTGGAGCAGCATGCGTGCTGGCCAAACATACAAGATTATTTGATGATGAGGAGCAGCCTGTGTGCTGGCCAGACATCCAAGTCCATAGGCGATTCCAAGGATTGTAAAGCAAAGAAGGACCCTATGGAATAAAGTGAAGACCTCCAATGCAAATAAGTATTTGGTTACCTTGTAATTTCTTGCTTATGAATATACATGTGTATATGATTTGGTTATGATTTCCTGTGAAAATAAACTAAACATGTGAATTAATTCAATGTTTGAGTGTAGGTATTGCTGGAAGCAATGACTATAAAAGAATATTAAGGATGCTTGTGGACATGTGACTGTCCTAAAAGGGCTCGGCTTGCGCATAAATGAATGATGGTGCTATTGGACTTATATGGGTCCTAGAAGCCAAGGGAGTTGTAGACAAACCATGTGAAGGGACTCCATGGTTGAGAGGTCTGAAATAGACCATAGACACTAAGTGTCACAGCCAAGAAGGGCTGGTCAAGCATTCACATGGAAGTGAAAGAGGCTAGGAGCATGAAAACCACAATGGTAGTGTGGGTTCCATAATGGAACAAGACGAAGAGGAGAAAACTCTTATTGCTCTCTCTTTCCTTTTTATTGATGCATTCATAAAAACATAAAATTTTGAATGCGTGTATGGCTGAAAGTAGAGTGTGTTTATTTGCTTGAAATAAATTATGAATGCTGAAGTAGTTAATTCCTTGTGAAAGAATGGACATGAATGAGCTCATGTGCTTGTTAGGAAAGCATGAAAAGTATGAAAGTCTCATGGGCAAGGCATGGGATTTCATATCAATTGGAAAGCTAATTAATATTTGAGTTATTTTAATGTTATATTATGCTTGGCCTAACAGAAATTATAATGATGAATTTCATAGGTGAAAAAGTGAAACTAGTTTGTGGCAGTTGTTGCGAAGCAAGTGTTGCTTGTAAGTACAGTGAGAACCAGTTGCACACAAAGATCATGGTAACAGACCATAGGCTATTGGAATTGGCTGAAAGTCTTCTTCAAACAATTTACAAGACCCAAGAAAATATTGGAGAGATGCTCAAGATACAGAAGAGGCAGAATGAGATGAACCACAAGGTTTTGCAGAACTCTATTGGCCTACAAAGAGAGGTAAAAAGCATTATGAGAGCAATCAGTAAGGGAAAAGAAAATGGATCAAGGATGAAGCATTCATCCAATCGGTCCATTAAGAAACGTTCCATGCATAAAGACTCAAAGGAAATTGAGCAAGTAAAGATGAAGTAGCCAGTGAAATGTTGGAGATGTGGAGGACATCATTGCCTCCGCAACTACTCAACAAGGGAATCTCAAGAGGGTAGCAGCCATAAAGTTTTCAGACTTGTGGATGAGATGAAAGACCAGAACCAGCGGGGAAGTTTGTGGAAGTCAAGGGACTTGGTCCTGAAAATTCAAAGTAAAGGATAAAATGCAGGGCATATCTGCAAATTTTTTGAAATTTTGGACATGTATAAATTGTATATGTATTCCTAAGTCTTGGAACACCGAGGACGGTGTTATTCTAAGGGGGAGGAGATTGTAATACCCCATTTTGACCCTTAGGATATGTTAGCTTTTAATGTAAATGTTGTATACATGTAATGTATGTTTTCCTAACATGGAGCTCAAGGCCAAGGCCCCGCTAGTGGAAGCTCGAATTTTATTTAAAGGCAAGTATTAGACATTATGTTGCCCATGTGCTATTTAGCCATGGAACATTGTAAAAATGATGTAAATAAACATCATGTAATAAAATACCAAAACTGGCTATGGAGGCAACGAATGAGAAGGGGCCATGTGTTTACACTAGGGAGTGGTGAGGGGGCTGTGGGATTGAACCATAGGCTGCCATATGTCACCTCGAGAACCCATTTGACTTACCTTGCTGACATTTATTTCTGTTGTAAGGAAGTGGTTAAGGAATTCAGTCCATGGCTTTAATAGAGCATGGGAAGCCCAGAAATTCGTATGATAGGGTATGGGATCTGTTTTCTTATACCACAAGCCACTCTACCTCATGGGAGTTGCTTCTTCCTCATCCCCATTCCATTGTGGAAGTTACCAGCATCATTTTCCATCCAAAAATGAATTGTCAGCAGAGAGAAAAACCAGAAATCGCAACTTTGAAAGAACCCACGTTTTGAAGAGCCATAAATGCCCATAATTGGTATTTGATAGTGAAATCCAATGGGGGATCCATAGGTATGAACCTTGGGGCGAATTTGGGAGTATTAGCTACCCTGAAATCCATTGGAAAACCCAGTTTTGATAGCCTAGAAACCCAGTGACGGGATTGAGTTATTTGTTGCCAGAATGGTGAGAAATCCAAGTGTGGAGGTTTGAACAAAGGATGGGATTGCTTGAATTGAGTTTGAGATGTCTGTATCTCTTTGGTTGAGTTCACGGGCTTAGCATCCTCATCATCTCCTTATTTCATGCTTGATAAACCTAGTTGTTTGTTGGCTTAGCATGACCGTTTGAGTAAATCCATGGTTGTGAGTGAACATGTCTAGTTCCTCCTTAGTGGATACACAGCCCAGCTCAGGGGTGATCTCTCAGCTGAAAGAATATAGGTTGGACAGAGATCTATGGTTGGGTGGAATGTTGCTCTCATGTAGCCAGTTGTTTGGACGTTTGCATTTCAAGATAAGTATTCTCTGTGGATGAATTTATTTGCATTATGTATTCAGCAATGTGTTAATCCTGTATGTTAAATTACTCATGTTACTTGGATGAAATGATTATCTTAAGTTAGTTTGCATGATGCTTGTGCATAGCATGAGAATGGGATGGATTATTGTATGACCGTTTCATCATTCTTCCTAGAAGAAATAGGCCGATGCATATCCTTCTGCTTGTATGTTATTATGGTTATTCCTCTGTGTTTATTAAATGAGTTGTGTTAATTCTATGTTCTGTAATGTATTAAATAATTACTCGTATTTGGATGATGAATGCATATCTTATTATGGCTAACATGTAATATGTGTATATCATGAGAATGTGATTGCTTCCTCGCATTATAATTCATCACCTGTTTGTGAATAGTATACTGATGCATTCCATTCTAGCTGTGTGTTAATGTGTTTAATTCCGCTGTGTAAATGAATTGTGCATCTTATTTTAAATGGAAAATTTTTATCATTATGGCTTAGGAACAAATTAGACACCCCATGTTGTAGTCATGTTTCATCCCTTGCATTGGATAGATGGAAGGGAACGTGACAGTTCACCCAAGTCTCCTCTCAAACCTAGTCATTTTCACTAGTTTCTGACTTGTCTTCTGAAAGATATTTACACCTCCATTCAAATATTTTAGATTATGATTTTGAATATTATATACAGTCTGATATGCAGTTCATGACACCTCCCACACCATTTTCCCAACGATTGTATTCACAAAATATCCTACAACTCCCAAATTCTTCAATTAAGAAACAACACAATTCTATGTTTTCCTAAACTATGTCACTTACCTCTCTTGTTCTTATGTCTTTAATATATTTCATTGGTTTTAAATCCATTTACTTGTCCATAATTGGACTGATATTTCACACATATGGACCTGAACCCATCACTCATGGTTCAAAATTCAAGTCCTCAAACTCTCCAGGCTTGCTCAGCTAGCAGGGAGACCTAATTATTCACTTTTTCCCTATTGAAACTCTATCCGATCATGGATACTATCCACCCTTGGTGTTTGCTGCTCCATATGACTCAAATTATGATATTTCAGAGCTGCATGATCCTTTACAATATCATAAAGGTTCTACATCAGTTTGAGAATAAGGTACAAGAACTAGTGCACCACATTGTAGCTGCACAAGAAGTTGATCATGTTGAGTCCATTGATGCTCTTTGGGAAGGAGTTTGCACATATATTCTTCACATCATTGATTATGTTTCCAGATCAGATTATATATGTTATAAAATCAAGAATAATTCATATGATGCTCCTCCATCATCATAAGATGAGCTTAATGGAGCCTCTACACATTATTCTTTCCTACACCACATTGATGCACTGATGCTTGATCATGACATTCACAATCTCTTCATCAAGTTTGTTACTCAGAAGCATCCCATTCAGCTCAGTCAAGTCCTACAAATGAGGAACAAGACAATATGAATACTTCCAAGCATGTCCATTTTTTAGGGGGGGGGGGGGGGGGGGGTTGTTCCCATGAGGTTTTCCCTGTTTCCTCCTTTTACATGGACTAGTTATTTTTGTGTTGGGGTGACCATAAGCCTTATTGCTTGGGCCCTATATTTCTGATATTTTTATGATTTCCACCACATAAATTCAGGATTAAGGGGGGGTGTTGGAGTATTAAAAACCCCCTTATACCATTTTAGACTTATGATATAATTAATTAATCATTTATGATTAATTTCCTAAGTTTTGACTAGGTAAATAGGGCCAGTTTTGTCTTTTAGGGGACCACATGCTATCCTCATTCACCAAAACAAATTTGGATAGATTATGGATAATATTTCCTTGGATTTTGTCTGATTGTATTCTATTCCTGAATTAGAAAGACAATTTCCTTATTTAGACAGCTTTGTCTTGTTTTTTCTACTTTCTAGTGGATAAGGAAAAGCTAGTGGACTTGGAAACTCTTACCACTTGGGAAATTAGACCTCCACATATTTTATTCTCTCCTAAATCCATAATTACATTACATTTACCTCAATCATGAGCTTCCATACCATATTCATCCAATTTGTGAGCCTTTAGACTGTTTAGGAAAGTGTTTTTTACACCTAGGGGGTTTTTTGCCTTTAGTAAGCCTTTTCTTTTTGTGCTTTTCAATTTGCCTCTAAGGAATTCGATTTTCTCAATGGAATATGTATTATATATTGTAATAATATTGATGAATAAGATACAAAGTGATTTCCACAAATTATCTTCTATATTCTTCTTTTCTCATTCTCAGAAATACTTCGTGTGAAGTTGTCTTATTGAATCTAGATCTAAGACATTGAAAATATCAAATTATATTCATGGATAACAAAGCATTTTTATTGCCAAAGAACAAAATCCTAGAATCCGTTGTTGTGATTGGAGTTCGAGAGGGATGACTCTATAAGGTACCCTGGAAGTACATTCAAGCTATGATTCACCACACTGTCACTCCATGCAAGCTATGGCATCGAATTATTGGACACCTACACTATAAAGCACTACTAGGACTTCAAAATATGGTAAAAGGCATGCACGTATTTAATTTTTAGCATGATAGTGTATGTCAAGGTTGTGCACTTGGGAATAATTTTAAGAAAAAAATTTCCAGTAGTACTACTAGATCTAAAGGGATTTTAGATTTAATACATTCTGATGTATGTGGCACCATGTCATCCCCCTCCCTGAGTAGCTTCTTATATTATGTATTGTTCATAGATAATTTTTATAGGAAGTCGTGGATTTATTTCATGAAGGATAAAAGTGAAACTCTTAGCAAATTTAAAGAGTTTAAAGCCCTAGTTGAAAATTAGAAAGAAAATCACATGCATGCATTAAGGTATAATAATGGAGGTGGATTTGATTTAATGATGTAGTGATGCAGTAATATGTAGACATTTAACAGTACCATACAAACCTCAGCAAAGTGGGGTTTCCGAAAGGAATAATAGAACCATATGTGAGGTTGCAAAATCCATGATGCATGATCAAGATATGTCTACCTCATTATGGGCAGAAGCCACCAGTACAGTTGTGTACATCTAGAATAGAATCCCACATGTCAGTTTAGATGAGAAGACACCAGGAGAAGTGTTTACCAGTAAGAAGGCAGACATCTCACACTTGAGGATCTTCAGGATCCCAGTATACATTCATTTACCAAAAGAAAAGATAACAAATATGGATCCTTATGGAAACAAAGGCACCTTTGTGGGTTATAGCGATTCATCCAAAGCATAACGAATATGTGTTCCTTGTGAGAGACACATTGAATTTAGTCGAGATGTTACCTTCCATGAGGAAGTTGCTTTCAAAATATCGAAAGAGATTCAATGTGATTAAGAGATGGAGGATTCTGAGTCTAATTCTCCCCCTTCATAGTTTGAGAGGGATAAACCAGAAGATGACTCAGATTCGCTAGCTCCCGAAGAACTAGTAGAATTGATTGAGAGGTCACCTGATGAAACTCCCACTAAAAGAATGTCTACTTGATGTTGAAATATCTTACAAAATACAGAGAAACATGGAGCACCAGCAGTCTCATCCAGAGAGCGCAAGCAACCTGATAGATATTCAATGTATGTCGCATTGATGAGTCACATCAGTAATTCAGAACCATCTTCATATGAAGAAGCTGCAAAGAAGAAAGTTTGGAAATATGAAATGACAAAAGAGTGCAATTATATAATTAATAATGATTTTTGGGAGGTTGTTCCCAAACCTGATGGGAAGTCCATTGTGACTTCCAGATGGATTTATAAGATAAAACATGTTGCAGATGGTAGCATTGAGAAGTATAAATCCAGATTCATTTCCAGAGGTTTTTCTCAAAAATAAGACATCGATTATAATGATACATTTTCTCTTGTAGCAAGGTACACCACAATCTTAGCAATGATTGCACTTGCATCTGTTCTAGGATGGAAACTTCACCAAATGGATGTGAAGACAACCTTCCTCAATGGTGAGGTTGAGGAATAGGTTTAAATTTAGAGTCCTAAAGGATTTTTGGTGCATGGGAAGGAATGCCATGTTTGAAAGCTAAATAAATCTCTACATGGGCTTAACAAACCTCCCATGGCTTGGTACTCCATAATTGATAGCTACCTTCATAAACTAGTTTTATGTAACAGTGAATTTGATCCAAATATGTACTTCAAAGTAGTGAAGAAACAACTATTGATATTGGTTTTGTATGTTGATGATTTTTTTCTCACTGGAGAGGAACATTTGATTGCTTGGTGCAAGAGGGATCTCACCTCAGAGTTCGATATGAAATACTTAGGTCTGATGCATGACTTTCTTGGCCTTCAGATCTGGAAAAGAAAAGATGAAATTTTTCTATATCAAGGGAAGTACACTATGGATATATTGTGTGGATTTGGCATGATAGATTGTAAATATATGACTATACCGATGGTTTCCAATTTGAGGAAACGTCATGATTCAGTCTCTAGATCAGATCCAGTAGATCCCACTTTGTATAGACAACTTGTAGGCTCACTAATGTACTTGATACATTCGATGCATGATGTATGTTATTTCGTAAGCATTCTGAGTCAATTTATGTCTGATCCGAGACACAAACACTAGATAGTTTCTAAGCATGTGCTTAGGTACCTTCGAGGTATAATTTAATATGGACTGACATATGCCTCCAGTGCCTCAGTCATGTTACTTGGTTATACAAACTCATACTGGGAAGGAAGCATTGTGGACCGTAAGAGTACATCCAACTACCATTATAGCCTAGGATCATCTATGATATCTTGGTCCAAGAGGAAGCAGGGCTCTGTATTCCAGAGTACTACAGAAGCATAATACTATTGGATTATTCTCACCATCATCATTTTTATTTCCATGCATGCATCCAGTCATCAATATGGTAGTATCCCAGCACCTAGTGCTTATTTTTGAGCCCCTAGGATACTGTTTCTACTCAGTATGATCCCTCCTAGACACTAATGCACCCTTGGTTCCATCACTGGAGTACAACTGTGCCCTCTTCCACTGATTTAGGAGATCTATCAATCAGTTCCATGATTTGGGGGTTAGTTCCTTGATTTGAGGATTGATTGCTCAGTTAACTGGCTGTAGCTCTTAGATGGACTGATATAGAGACTAGAGTAGCTCTACTTGACCACTGACAACTGGATTGCACCCTCCTTGGAGTCTCCTTCCCTAGATTTGTGCTCACGTGACTCAGTTAGACTCACATTAACCGATCTTTGACTATTTACGACCACTACCATTGATTGGGTGATGTCTCCAATGCAGTCCAAGCCACACCTTGAGGAGAATTCGAATCACCTTCACTGATATCGAATTCATTATATTGTATTGTCATATTTTTTCTAGCTTACAGCTGATGACTGTATCAACAACAGTTTCTCACATATTTTGAGTTCATGTGTGAATTTTGAACATCTTCTGTCTATTCTTCTCTGCAATTCTTTGATTGAAATTGTGAGGTTTGTTCAAGCTAAAGTGATCTCCTCCTATGTAATTTCACATGGTATCCGAGCTTGTTACAACTATTCAAAATGCAGTAGTTGCAATAGTTTATTGAACAGTTGTTTTTCAATAGAGCACTAGAAGCCCCTAAATTTTCACAGCAAATCATGGTTCCATTGCATTGAATTCACTGGAGCAATCCAGTGGGGTCTATCCAGGTGTGAAGGATCTGGATAAAAGTGCTCACTGTCCTAAAGAAGTGTTCTTTAGATTCTACAACAAGCCTCCAGCCAAATTTCCTTGTTTTATTGCAAGTTATTCCATCTTCACCAGATTCGAATTTAGCAGCTACTATGGATTTCAAACTCACCTCCTTCAATTATTTCAAATAGAAAGCAAAAATGGACATATTCATGAAGATTAAAATCCCTTCCAAAGTGTTGAATGGTACAGAATTTGAACCCATTGGAGCAGTTGAGAAATCGAAGTATCTTGATAAAGTTGATGAAGCAGTTGGACTGCTACTCCTCAGTATTTCCAATGATCTACACTTTCATGTCATTGGTCTCAACACTCCCAAAGAGGTTTGGACCAAGCTCGAATATTGTTTGGGGAAGAAGGATGATTTGAAGGGTCACCAATTGGAAAATGAGCTTATCTCTCTGAGCCTTAGTAGTTTCGGCTCAATCAATGAGTTCTTTACCAAGTTCAAAAATCTGGTTTCACAGTTGAAGTCATATGGAATAGAGAAAGAATACAAGCAACTTATCCTTTCCGTTCTGTCAAAATTGGGTCCTGAATTACTCAGCTTTTGTCTCCACCTTCCAATCAGCGAAGCTATCCATTCCAAATTGGAAAATCCCCACTCTTGAATCCTTCATACAATCTCTCTCAAAAGAGCAAAACAAACTAGTGAAAATGGGAGTGATCAAACCAAGGATGGATTCATCACTTGCAGTTGCAAAAGGGAAGTATGCGAATGGAAGAGGGAAGAAAAAACTTAAAGAAAATAATTTGAATGAGCATAATCCAAGAGATTCTCCCTATCAGTCAGAAGGGGCTTCAAATTCTAAGAGAGGCAAGCAAACTCAAAAGAAGAAGTCCAAATGCCCCTATTGCAACAGGGGCTTCCATCCTGAGAGTGCTTGTATGAAGAAGACAATAGATCTAATGGCACAACTATTGGAGAAGAAAAATATTCCAGTACCAGTGAATGCTAGAACAAAATTTGATCCAAAAGATGAGGACAAGGAGAGGTATCCTGCACTCATGGTAGGAACTTTGAATGACTCCTCCTTCATCATTGATTCTAGAGAATCAAGACACATGTCTTCTTGTAAGAATATATTCTCTGATTTTGAATCCACAGTTGTCCCTTCAATATTGATGGGAAATGATTTTGAAGTCTCCTCTAAGGGGATTGGAAGGATCAACATTGAGAATGGGTATTTCAATGATGTACTATATGTTCCTACTCTTGCAGCAAATATTCTTCTTTCTGTCTACCAAATGACTCATACAAGAGTACCCAAGAAGGTCATCTTCACTCCTAATGAGGTCGAGATCCAAGATATCTCAACTGGAAACATCATTGAAAAAGGTTTTGTTGATCATCATTCAAAACTCTATGAGTTTTCTTACTTCCTACCTTACTCAAAACCGAATGCATTGCTCACACATGCAAATGAAGAAAGTAGACTTTGGAATGAGATATTTGGGCACCTCAAATACAAGTACTTACAAGATGTGCACAATCAGGAAATGGTTGAAGTACTACCCAAGATCAATTTTTCTAAAGGCACTTGTAAAGGTTTCTTGATGGGAAACAATCCAGAGCATAATTTTGTGAAAGGGAAGGTGAGGAGAGCCTCTCAACCTCTTGAACTAATTCGCAGTGATATTTCAGGACCACTTCCTCATCTGTCTTTGAACAAATAAAGTTATATCTTAAATTTCATTGATGACTATTCTAGATTCAGTTGGGTTTATTTTCTTAAATTGAAATCAGAAGTTTCTGGATACTTCAAGTTCTTCAAAGCTTCTGTAGAAAGGTTCTATGATAGGAAGATCAAGGTCCTCCACACTGATAATGGAGGAGAGTATGTGAAGGGTGAGTTCCAATTCTTTTAAGTAGATGAAGGTGTAGAGATGCATCACATTGTTCCCTACACACCACAACAAAATGGTGTTGCAAAGCGAAAGAACAGAACCTTGAAAGAGATGGCAACCTGCATGCTAGAGTCTAAAGGATTTCATCCTAGTCTTTGGGAAGAAGTTGTTAACTATGTTGCTTACTTTCAGAATAGAGTTCCTAACAAAGGAATACAAGGTAAGACTCCTTTCGAAGCATAGATGGGTTACAAACCTGATGTATCTCATCTAAGAGTATTTGGATCCAAATCTTGGGCTAGGATTCCAACAGAGAAAATGAGAGCCTTGGAGCCACATAGTAGAGAGTGTATTCTTGTTGGTTATGCACTCAGTGCAAAAGCCTACAAACTTCTAGATCTATCCACTATGCATACATTTCTTAAGAGAAGTGTACTGTTTGAGGAATGGCCATTACATGATGCTCATCTTGTTGATGAAAGCAACTTCCAACCACACCTCCACTGCTTATTGAGCAAGCTAGTGAATCATCCTCTTATGATAGTTCAGATTCTGAGTCTAAAAGTGATGAAGAGCGAATGCCAGATCCAGATCCACAAGAACCTGATGATCTAGCAATTGATAGTGAAGATGAGCGAATGCTAGATCTAGATCCACAAGAACCTAAAGATCTAGCAACTGATGATCCAACTCCTCTTCCTAGATGGGATTCCACAACTCTTAGATATGTCAGTGATCTTATTGGAGATCCACTTGATCTAAGAATAACCGGATCTGATTTTCAAAATGGAATGTTTTCACTTTCTCCCACAGATCCATTTCTTGTCGACAGATGCTTTCTCGGTAAAGAAGGTCACTTACCTCCTCTTGGGGTGAGTGATGCACATGCTTTATTAGATTTTTACATTCTATATTGAGGGGGGGATTTCTTCCCACTGGGTTTTCCCTCTTTCCTCACATTTTTATTTAGATTGTTGTAAGGGGTGACCTTTGGTCTCAGTTACCAGGGCCCTATTTTTTTTCCAGTTCTACTTCCTCATATTTCGGCTTTCGGGGGGTGTTGGAATATTATCACCATAATCATTTGTATTTGCATGCATGCATCCAGACACCAATATGGTAGTCTCCCAGCACCTAGTGCTTATTTTTTATCCCCTAGGAGCATGTTTCTACTCAATATTAGCCCTCCTAGCTACTGATGCACCCTTGGTTCCATCATTGGAGTACAACTACACCCTCTTCCACTGATTTAGGAGATCTATAAGTCATTTCCATGATTTGGGGGACAGTTCCTTGATTTGAGGACTGATTGATCAGTTAACTGACTATAGCTCTTAGATGGACTGCTACAGAGACTAGAGTAGTTCTACTTGACCACTGACAGCTGTACTGCGCCCTCCTTGGAGTATCCTTCCATATATTTGTGCTCACATGACTCAGTTAGACTCAATTAGACTCACATTGACTGATACTTGACTATCTGTGACCACTACCACTAATTGGGTGATGTCTCCAATGCAGTCCAAGCCACACCTTGAAGAGAATTCAAATCACCTTCACAGATATCGAATTCATTCTATTGTATTGTCATATTTTTTCCAACTTACAGCTGATGAATGTATCAACAACAATTTCTCACATATTTTGAGTTTCATGTGTGAATTTTGATCATCTTCTATCTATTCTTCTCTGCAATTCTTTGAGTGAAATTGTGAGGTTTTTTCAAGCTAAAGTGATCTCCTCCTATGGAATTTCACAAATACATAGCTTCTAGTGTTTCCTGTCGAGAAGCAATGTGGCTCAGAAAGCTACTTGCAAGGTTGTTCGGTGAAAATCTTGAGCCTACAGGTATTAGGTGTGACAATCAGATTTGCACCAAGATTTCCAAAAACCCAATGTTTCATGAGAAGTAGAAGCACATTGAAATGAAGTATCACTTCATCTGAGACATTGTCCATAAAGGTACAGTGAAACTTCAGTACATTGCTACTGATGAGCAGATTGCATATGTGTTAACAAAGCCTCTGTTAGTGATGAAGATCGGGTACTTCAGAGACAATATTGGTATGGAATGTGAAAATGCTCACAGTAGATCCAAAGAGATGATGTAAACCTCACAATGAAATAATTTAGGAATGACAGAAGAAGAATAGAGCAGAAGAACATAGATCCAAAGGAGCTCAGATAGAGGTAGAATAAAAAGGTAAATATACAATGCTCAAGATTCTAATACACTAGGTGTGATTCGAATTAGCATGCATGGATAGATCCATAATCAATGGAGTGTCATCAAGTCATAACTAGGAGTCCAACTCATCATCAATGAAGTCATCAATGCACAAGTAATAGTCAACCAGAAGTCAAACTGAGTCTAACTGAATGTGGTAGGTGTAACTGGCACATGTGGTAGGTATAACTAGCACATGGAAGCACTAATGTAGTGAAGGAGGCTCAGTGGAGGGCGCTTATGGAGCTAACTGGAGTCAGAAGAGGTTATCTAGCCACACTGGAGGTTCATCGGAGTGATAAGGTCAGTTAAGAGTGAGTCAAGCCTAAAATCAAGGAGAGAACTCTTGTTCACTGAACATAATTGGATTGGTAGGTGAAGAAGTGCACCTCTCTCATGCAGTAGGTGAAAGGAGGGCGCACTAGGCACTAGAAGGGATGAAACTGATCAGGAATAAGCTTTGGGGGCTAGGTGCTGGGACTGATGACTGGGATGCATGCAAACCCTAGAATGCATGAAAACCCTAAAAGTGCATGCAAACCCTAAGAGACTGAAAATGAAAATGACTGAAAAGCTAGTAGGACTAGGATGGAGTATAGGAATATCCTAACACCCCCCCTTAATCCATCCTGGGCCCTGGTAACTAGGACCAAAGGTCACCCATACAATCAAATAATGATAAAATAAAGAATTGTCCATGAACCGAGGAAATGGGGAAAACCTCATGGGAAAAATACCCACCCTCAAAAGAACAGTAAATAACTCATAGAACCATCATACTAAGCAGAAAAGAAGGAAGCTTTCATCAGTGAAAACTTCTGCAAAAAACTTGACAAGTTGATCCCCTATAGGATGCCGAAACAGGTGCTAGATGTGGATCTAGTCTTCTGATGTGCCTTCCACTGGGTAGAGGATGTATTGGACGAAGCAAGTCTCTTAGGAATTATTTCTGCAACTGGAGTGAATGGAACATGAGCAGTCTTCCCAAGTGATGGAAGAGAGAACCCCATCATCATGCTGCATCTCTCATGGAAAGGTAGATGGCATAATGCAAGGTTGGCATCATGCTAAAGTCTGGTATTTCTGTGAACAGATGAATCCTCAACTGTGTTCTCAGTAGTAGCAAGGACTGTGTGAACCCATATTGACCTCGAATATGGACTAAGAATATGTGTTGGTTCTGGATCTAAATATTCTTGAACTATGATCTCAACATCAAAATCTTGATCTTCTTCTTCATCAGAAGAGGATTCACTCTGATATTGATCAGAATCTGAAGGAATAGTCAGAGAGAAGGGCATGAAGTGTGAGAACTCATATTCCTTAGAGGCATGATTAGCAACCCCATTCTCTATAATCTTTCCAATGGAGATCTCTATAATCTCTACTGTGTTTGGACCAAAAGTTACTTTCTTTGGTGATCCTGTATGAGTCATCTGATATACTAACAAAAAATTAGTTGTTAGAGAAGGAACAAATAAAAAAAAATTGAACTTACCATGCCCCATATGTACTGTACCCAATCCTTTGGCAAAGATCTGAGAGTTGTCTCCCATGTGAATAGTAGGCCCATCTTTGAGATCTAAAGAGGAAAAAGATTCTTTAGAGGAAACCATGTGGTTGGAGGCTCTGGAATCTATGGGGAGGGATTTTGACTTTGAAAAACCAGCCATCAATGCATGGCAATCATCAAATACACTTCCAGAATCATACATCTTTGCTTCTTTTGGAACAACAATTTTTTTTTCTTCAAGAAGTTTGGTTAGTAGGTCTATTTTCTTGTGCATGCAAGCTTTCTCAGGATGGTTTCCTCTCTTGCAGTAGGAGCAATTAGGTCTCTTGTGTTTGTCATTTTTGGATTTAGAAGGCTTCTTGTCCTTGTCTTTTTGCCTCCCTTTTTCATTCACTCCACTTGCTCCTCCATCAAGAAGAGCTAGATCTTTGGAGGCCTTGATGGCACCCATTTGAATCAATTTGTCCTCTTCTTGAGTGAGAGATTCAGAAAAGACTACTAAGGTGGCAAACTTCCATCCAAGGATTGACATTCGCCTAGAATGGAAGGTAGATACAAAGACAAAAAATTGAGATCCAAGTTTGCTCAAAATGGAGACCACCAATTGCTCATCACTTTTAGTGATGCCACAGTGCTTGCATTGTAAAACCAATTTGTGAAATTTTGAGAATAATTCTTGAATGCTCTCGAAATTGCTAGGTTGTAGGGAAACCAATTCATTTTTGAGAATGTGGCCTCTTTGCCCATCTTGTTTTCCAAACAGACTCTCCAATTCTGTCCATAACTCATTTGGAGACTTCAATCCTTCAACATAAAATAGTAGATCTTCAGACATATGAAGGCATATGAATCCAAAGGCTTCATCCATTTCATTTAGATGCTTGGTTCTCTCTACAACTGTATGTGGTATGGCATCTTTTTCATCAACCATTCTAGAAAACCCTCTTGACTTCAAGTGTACTTTCATCCTACTCTTCCATTTGAAGTAATTGAAGGGAGTGAGAATTATAGGAGGAGAAGAAGTATTCAAATTGCTCATCTTGACTACTAGAACGAGTGCAAAAATGAAACTGTTGAATCTACTGCTGCAACGGCTAGAACTTCAAAATACCTGCAAAAAAATCTCAAGAATGGAGGTAGAATATACTCTCAAATGGATCTGATACCATGTGAAAATGCTCATAGTAGATCCAAAGAGATGATGTAAACCTCACAATGAAAGAATTTAGGGATGACAGAAGAAGAATATAGCAGAAGAACATAGATCCAAAGGAGCTCAGATAGAGGCAGAATAATTACACATGTTACATTAATTTGAATAGTAAAAAGGTAAATATACAATGCTCAGGATTCAAATACACTAGGTGTGATTCGAATTAGCCTGCATGGACAGATCCATAATTAGTGGAGTGTCATCAAGTCATAACTAGGAGTCCAACTCATCATTAGTGAAGTCACCAATGCACCAGTAATAGTCAACCAGAAGTCAAACTGAGTCTAACTGAATGTGGTAGGTGTAACTGGCACATGTGGTAGGTGTAACTGGCACATGGAATCACTAATGTAGTGAAGGAGGCTCAGTGGAGGGCGCTCATGGAGCTAACTGGAGTCAGAATAGGTTATCTAGTCACACTGGAGGTCCATCGAAGTGATAAGGTCAGTTAAGAGTGAGTCAAGCCTAAAATCAGGGAGAGAACTCTTGTTAACTTAACATAACTAGACTGGTAGGTGAAGAAGTGCGCCTCTCTCATGCAGTAGGTGAAAGGAGGGCGCACTAGGCACTAGAAGGGTTGAAACTGATCAGGAAGAAGCTTTGGGGGCTAGCTAACTAAGGGCTAGGTGCTGGGATTGATGACTGGGATGCATGCAAAATGCATGCAAACCCTAGAATGCATGAAAACCCTAAAAGTGCATGCAAACCCTAAGAGACTGAAAATGAAAATGACTGAAAAGCTAGTAGGACTAGGATGGAGTATAGGAATATCCTAACATGGAATAGAATGCCTCCCTCGTTGAGAGGGAGTGTTAAATGTATAGCATCAAGAGACATTCTCCAAACCAAACTTGGGCAACCAAGATTGATCCTCTAGTATAGAGGTGAACACCTTTATTTCCTTATGTTTAATGGTTATTACTCTCGTATAGATGTAATTGATCAAAGTAATGATGTTCTAAAGTCTTGTTGGACAAGGATCCAAATTTTTGTTTCAAGTCATGATTCTCATGTGAACCTTTTGTATAAATGTATCCATGGGATGGACCTCTCGTATAGAGGTGGACCTTACATATAAAGGTCATACTTGTTAAAAGCATTTGATGTTGTGTGATGTATTATTAATCATGATCACCATATTGCTATTAAGTCTCCTTTATATATTGATCACCTCTAAAGTGAATTACTTTAGCATATGATCATTTGGTCTGGGATAATATACTATGATCACAACATCCGATAATTCTTCTTAGTATAATTTAATGCGATGGATAATTAAAGTTAACACATATTGACCATGCAGTAAAAGATAAAGAGATAAAGATAATGCATAGAGAAAAAGAGAATTTGAATTGATCAGGAGATGACTAAGTGAACTCGAATTGTCAAGCTTCAATTAAAGCCACAATGTATGCCTCGGCCAACTAAAGAACTCACAGTGGTCACTACAAGTAAATCAATCAGCATGATTTCAGTTAATAATAGTTAACTAAGTGTTAAATCGGGACTAGTTAACTAAAGTGTTTTCACTTTAGTTAAACTAAAAGATGACACTTCAATAAATCAAGGAGAACTCAAATTTATCACTATAGTGATGTTATCAAGAAAGAATCAGTTAAAGAGAGTTAACTAAGTGACAATAAAGAAGATCTATTCAACTAAGTGTTATTGCATGACGACACTTGTGTTAAACTAAGAGATGACACTTGAGTTGTGACACTACATGACGACACTTAAGTTAACCACCTAACTAACTGGGAAAGCTTTCAGTTAAGAGGGGAGTTCATCCTAAGAGACAGTTCAATGAGATAAAGCATGTTACAACGCAATTTTCCACCCTGTGAGCATCAGCACTCTTTGGCCTTCAGGATCCATTTCACTGACTCAGATGTACTTTATGTCCTTTAGAACACATTATTTCCCTATTTTTATTCCTGTATGCTAGCTGTTACATTTTAGCCAGCGTACTCACGAGATGTCCCACTATAGCCCACGGGTGTCAAGTAAAATGGTAAAAGTCACTAGAAAATTACTTTTTACTCCCAAAAAGTGGTCTTAGGGTGACCTTTGGCCCTCCATTTTCCCAGAAATGCCTCGATGCGTCCTTTCACTTACCTCTGGAAGGTTATATATTGAGCACATATGGCATATGGAAGGGAGGAGAAAGAGAGAGCAAGATAACTCTAGTGTATTTTTTTCGTATCTTGAGTCTACACTCACTGATCCTTTTTGTTCTGAACCTCTTATGTTCACCTTCCAAACTCCTTTCATAGTTTGATTTTTCCATTCCATGGAGGATTGAAGTGGTGGAGACACAAGTGGAGAGACCCAGTTCTTGGTTCAAATTGGTTGTCGGCAAGAGGTCGTATCACATTGTACTTCTTGTTGTTTATAATAGAAATACTTATATTACCGTCCATTAATGTTGTGAATGTTGTTTATATTACATTGGGTTGCATTTACTTATGATATCATGGACCATTGCTATTTGTTGGCACGGGCTAGATCCGCAGGAAGTGCAGAAGCTGACAGGCGTGAAAGCCAAAACCCGTGGAAGAAGGAATAATCGTGAAGTCCAAGGAAGCACAAGAATAGTTTAGAATATTTAATTGTTAAGTCGGTCATATGGACCATGTTGTAATAAAATAGAAGCATATAAATAGAGGAGAATTGTAAGCCTAAGGGCATATCGGATTGGAGAGATTAATATAGGGTCACTATGCTCTGTTTCAGAGTATTGTATCCACAGTAAGATGTTTTGATTATTCCTGCAATAGGTTTTCCGCGGTGTTTAATGAATGCATGGAGATGTTCGGTTATGATGTGATATCTATCTTCTGTCCCTTATAATGATGAATGATTGTGTTTGTTTATGATGTTGCAAATTTGATGATGCTTAATGTGATTAAGTAGGACGAGTTTGTCAATATGAATGGTTTATGTTAAAGCTATGAATTGCTTTTGATGAAAATAGTTGATTATAGAGTTAGTCATCTCTGGTTCGTGCGATAGCGTGAATTCTATGTGTAAAAGCATATCCTCCTCACCACTGTGGAAGCTTGGTTCCTACAGCACCCTTATCCGCCTCGGGTGAGACCTCACCTACTTCACAGGTGTTGTTGCGAAGGGTAACTCCTTTCCGGGCCGGTGAATAAGGGATTGTTGGTGTTTGTTGACAACAGTGTGAACCCATGTTGAAAGGACTTTATTCAACAAATGGTTATGTTGCCGGGACCTTGAGGAGAAGGAAGAGGATATGTTGTGGCATCCGACGAAGCCAGAGATCCAAGAGTGGTTTGATCAGAAAACAGAAGAATTCGCGAAGGAAGAAAAGAGGAACCTGGTACATACAGTAGAAAGTTGGTTACAAAAGCATATATATTCAGATATCCATGAGATATTCTTTGCCGAGTTTCCAGTGATACTACAGGAGTGGCTTGCGCAATTGACATTTAGAGGACATACCAACCAAAACATTGGGCTAGATCAGTGGACTCCATAATTGATTCGACATATGAAGCAAGTCAACAATACAGTATCAAGGGCCATTGATTTTTGGGTCGATAGTATCCTAGAAGGGTACATCACTGAATTCGCCATAGATACCAATAGTTCTTATAGCGATGCAAAAAGATGATTTTTCAGGGGACCAAGGGGAAGGTTCATCCTATCGCTAAACCTTTGGATTAAAATGTTGGCGTGTGAAAAGGGCATGTTGAAAATGACCTCCAATGAGTAGACAGATCAGTGTGCAGGGGTTGTATCTATTGCGTCATTACGGATCTGCTAGAAAAGATGCAGGGTAGATGGACATGAGCGACGACAAATTTTTAAGGGAAGTTGAGGAAGACTGTAGCACCTTGAGGAGTGGAACAGTATTCCAGCGTCCAGATAAGAGAAGGAGGACTGAGGAAGATTCTCCTGAGAGGACCGGAAGGAAAGACTGTGAAACAAGGCCACAGAGGACGGAGATCCCTTATTACAAGGAGGAAGGTGGTGACCGGGCTACCCCATAAGAAGGAATGATCGTAAGCTACCACGTACTGTCGACCCCACACACCACTCATCATTTTAAAGGAAGAACCACAAATAGTTCACAGAGTTGTCCCACGTGCAGGGGAAAAAGTAGTGCATCAATAAGTAACAACAATAGGAACACCACAATGGCGGATGATACGAAGATGCCGAGCTTTGTAGGCTACGTGACAGAGGATCCCGATCAGTTTTGGTTTTTATGCGAAGCAGTGTGGACCGTAAAATAGGTCCAAGATGAGAACATCAAAAAGGGGAAGTTGGCGATGACCTTTCGGGGCCATGCATTGGACTGGTTCATAAAGTTTACCAAGGTTCTGACAAGAACACCAGGAAAAACGTTGGCAGAAATTAAAACAATGATGATTCAGGAATTTAGAAAACACAAGTCGGAAGCGTAGTACATTACTGAGCTCAAGGAGATTAGGTGATACCCAAATGAGCCAGTATGGGAATTTGATCGGAGATATAAGACACTGATAGCGAAAGTAATTTTTTCAATAAACGACATGCAGCATAAGGAGTGGTTTATCACCGAGCTGATACCGCATATCCGAGGGCCATTGATGCAGCAGAATATTGTGGACCAAGCTGAAGCATTGGAAATTGCGATGAAGCTGGAGGCTTCACCGATCGGATAAACTGGAGCTAGAATCGATAAGATACAAGCACAACTGGCTATGTTGACACTCCAACTGCAGGACCTGAAGCAAGGAAAAGATACCCATATAGATATATGGTGCATCAGATGCAGGACGGAAGGCCACCATAAGGATAACTATTCAGCATTTCAGTAGTATTTGAATTTGGGGGCGCTAAACCCCCTTCACCAGGAAGGTCTTCCATGGGGTCCTGTTTTCCAGGCCAGGGGGCATTGACTGGAGGACTACATATACTTACAAAAGATAGCGTCGAAACTAGCAAGTCTATATTGTAAATTCTGTTAATCAGTGGGGCACGATGAGAAGGATTGTAAGGCCCACGAACTATTGAAGGAACGAAACATGGATGCATATCTGGTGAAGGGAGAAGAGAAAAAGTTGGGGTCACATCAACCACAACCAAAGACAGTACAGGAAACTGCAGTATGGAGCACCGAAGTACCAACAACCTCAGTACCCACAGTTGCAGTACCAGCCACCTTAGTACCCGCAGCCACAGTATCAGCAGTATTAGCAGCCAAAATATCAGCAAGCGCAATATGGACCGCCACAAGGGGGTTTCGGTGGAGGATTCCATGGAGGACGTGGTGGTGGCACAGGAAGAGGGGGGGCTATCGGACGAGGTCAAGGAACTCCTACATGTTATAATTGTGGGAAATAAGGACATTTCACAAGGGATTGTCCCAATTCATCCCCATAGTGCACATACTGCAGTGGAGTGGACCATAGCATCAAATATTTCCCATAGATCATCGCCAGATGGAAGACGAAGAACATACCATCTCCGCTGAACCAGAACTAGAACCAAACGGCAATACAGAAAATATCAGCAGAAATTAGGAGACAGTCCGCAATGGTGGGAATCGTGACGCGGGGAGGAGCAGTGACGGGAGCTGACAAACCACAACCCATTGTCTGACTAACAAGAAAGAAGAATGTTACATTTGACGCAGGAGTTGGAAAGGACATCCTCTTGGAAACACAGCAGGAGACGCTGCAACAGCAGAGGAACATACCTCTTCAAGAAGAAATTTACGATATGCCGCCAACATTTGACCGAACAAAATCGCGGAGAAAGGCCACCACCACCTTAAGAGCCTTCGTCGGGATTTGTTTAGAATTAGAAAAATATGAGGAGGCATTGGAGGAGATATCCAACCTACTGCATTGATGGGAGGGTGAACGCCAAGGAATAAGGGTCAATCGCATACATAGGAAAAGAAAGACAGGTAGAGAGATGAGGATGTCGGCACAAATCAGAGAGTTTGATGTCGAATCCATCATTTTGGATTTGGGTTCAAATGTGAATATTCTAACAAAGCAAACATGGGAGGTAATGGGAAAACCATGAATGACCTAGTCACCAGTAGAGCTGCGATTGGCAAACCAGAGCAAAGTCACCCCTCTTGGCCGAGTGTATCAACTTCCCATCGAGATCGAAGGACTTCGAACATATGTTGATTTTGATGTCATTGAGATAGTAGATAACACATGTCCTTATCCAATGTTAATAGGAATCGACTGGGCTTTGGAAAACCAGGCAATTATTAACTTCAAGAAGTGGACCATGTTGTTTGAAGATCGAGAGATGAGGGTTGTTGCACCCTTGGATCCTACAAAATGGAAACGATATGTGGAGCCCACCAGAGATGAATGTGCAGAAGGATGGGATAACTTGTATAACATTTCTGAAGATTATATCAATCCAACTGATGAAGGGGATTTAGGATGGCCCAGTTCTAGTTCAACATCTTCGGACTCAGACGAGGCATTGGAGAATTGGAAAAATCGACTTCATGAAGTATCATTCCATGGATATGCGCAAATCACACAGCCGGTGCGATGGGTGGCTACTGAGGAGTGCGCACTGCCAACATACGAAGGATTACCAAATATGAGCACCTTCTTGACTAAATTTGAAGAAAAGGTAGCAGAACCACAGAGATTCTTGGCCTTGGAGGAAGCCTTGAAGGCTACTCCTGCACGTTGGTGGGCGGCTCATAAGTCAAGGATATCAAACTGGACACTATGTCAACGCCTCCTAGAGGTATGTTTCGACGACACCATAGCATAGAATGGATGAAATTTTGACGACAGAGGTAACCCAAATGAACATGTGAAGGCTTGTCAAAACCAATGGGCAGCGCGACCGGAGCAGGAGTGGGTGCATGCCTTTGTGCATACATTGGATGAAGTACTGTGGAGTTGGTATGTTGCAACGGAGATGTGACTCGGTACACTTTCTTGGGATCAGTTAACAGTTGTCTTCAGCCAAACGTTCTCCTTATCAGATGAAAATCCCTTCATCCGTAATGCACTTCAGGTAATCATGAAGAATATTTTTGAGGCGGAACCGACAACGCAGCCATTGGAACTATGATGGACTATGACACCCAAAATGATGATGGATTGATACAACATCTCAAGAGAGCCGAATGATGACGACGACCCAAGAGCCACATATGTGCTAGAGTCCGAAGGCAGTTGCAACGTCGTGCCGAGCTGCCATCTGACAAGTACAACCAGCCACTGAAGATTACAAAGGTAAACATCGGGTCAGAAGAAAACCCAAAATTCACGAACATTGGAGATTATTGGGACGAGTCGACTATCGTGGAAATGACAGATCTACTCCACGAGTTTCGGGACTTATTCCCAACGAAATTCTCATAGATGAAGGGAATTTCTAGGGATCTCAATGAAATGAAGATTCCCCTGAAACCCGGTGCGAAGCCGGTTAAACAAAGACCATATCACTTAAACCCGCGACACAAGGAACGAGTACAGGCTAAGCTTGAGAGGATGTTGGAAGCCGACATCATTGAACCTGTAGAAGAGTCGGAATGGATTAGCTTGATGGTCATCCAAGATAAGAAAACTAGCGAAGTGAGAATTTGCGTCGATTTAAGGAAGTTGAATGATGCCTGCTTACACGACCCGTTCTCGACACCCTTCATAGATGAAGTACTCGAAGGGGTTGGCGGTCAAGAGATTTATTCGTTTATAGATGGGTTCTCAGGATACCACCAAATTAAGATTGCAAAGGAGGATAGGCATAATACCACATTCGTCACTGAATGGGGGTGTTATCAATATACAGTAATGCCATTCGGTCTGAAGAATGCTCCCACAATATTCTCATGACTGGTAGTTGTGGCATTCAAGGACTATATCCATAAGTTTCTTGTGGTATACATGGATGATTGGATAGTATATGGGCTGGTCAAGAACCACATTGCGAACCTCAGACTAATGTTAGAACAATGTCGCCACCACCAGATATCCCTTAACTTGAAGAAATGCATCTTTTGTGCCCCATTCAGGATACTGCTGGGACACATTGTTTGTAAGGAGGGCATGTTAGTTGATCCAGCAAAGATTGCCATCATTGTTGACCTTCCACCACCAACAACAGTTAAGCAACTTAGGGCAACGTTAGGCCACACAGGCTATTACTACAAGTTTATTAGAGGATATGCCGCGATCATAGCACCCATGGAAAAGCTACTAAAGAAGGATGCGAAGTTTGATTCGAATGAAGAATGCCAGAAGAGCTTAGATGTTCTGAAGACAAATATGGTGGTAGCACCCATCCTTGCCTTCCCAGATTGGAAGAAAGAATTTCATGTCCATGTTGATGTGTCGTCTATCGCATTAGGTGTTATCTTGGCCCAACAAGGTGAAGGCGACATCGACCATCCGATAGATTTCACAAGTAGGAAGCTATCAATGGCAAAAAAGAACTACACAACCACTGAACAAGAAGGATTAGCGATGGTCTATTCCTTACAGAAGTTTCAGCATTATCTCCTAGGAGGCCACTTCAAAATGTTCACCAACCACTCAGCGCTGAAATATTTGGTGAAGAAGCCTATGTTGGGGGGGGGGAATTTTCCAATAATTACTACTTTTTCAGGAGTTCGATTTTGAGATCATTGTGAAGCCTAGACAGTTAAATGCAAGACTCGACCACCTGTCAAGGATCGAGTCTGGAGAGGAACCGCGAAGCATCGACAAAGGAATACCGGACACTTAGTTATTCAGAGTTGAAATGATCGACGTCTACTACGAACCAATTATTCAGTTCCTCACAATAGGAAAGGCACCGGATGAGTTCACCACCAGTCAGAAGAAATAGTTAGTTGTCAAGGAAGCAGACTTCCAGCTAATTGCAGGACAGTTATATAAGATGGGCCCAGATGGGATATTACGCCACTATGTCCTCCCACATGAGAAAGAATGGATTCTGGTGGAGGCACATGATGGCACTGCTGGAGGACATTATGGAGTCCGGGCCACCGCGAAAAATATCCTGACAGCTGGATTGTGGTGGCCAACCATACATAGCGATGTCGTTGACTATGCCAAGACCTATGACGTATGCCAATGAACAGGAAAACCATCAAGGTGGGATGAGATGCCATTAATGCCCCAGGTTACACTGCAAGCGTTCGACAAATGGGCGGTTGATTTTGTGGGCCCCATTAACCCCCCAGGTAAATGCATAGGATCGTGCTACATCATCACTGCAACAAAGTATTTGACACGCTAGGCGGAGGCCGCACCGGTCAAGGATTGTACTGCATCAATGGCCTCCAGATTCCTCTTCGACAACGTGGTCACCAGATTCAGATGTCCAAAGGTTTTGCTAAGCGACCAAGGGATGCACTTTTTGAATAAGACAATTGCAGTACTGACGGAGGAGTTTCAGGTTCAGCATAAGAAAATTACTCCCTACCACCCTCAAGCAAACGGGATGGTAGAAGAATTCAACAAAGTCTTGCAACATGCACTCAAGAAGGTATGTAACATGAATCGAGACGATTGGGACCTCAAAATTCCAGCGATCCTCTGGGCCTATCAAACCAGATGCAAGCGATTAACAGGCCAAACTCCATTTAAGCTTGTCTACAATCAGGAAGCAATTATGCCGATGGAATACATCGTTCCAAGCTTTTGTATCGCAGTGGTCACAGAAATGAGAGATGACGGTGATTTGGAAGAACGACTATCCCAATTAGTATAGTTAGAGGAAGATCGGTTCATCACGGGATTCCATCAAAAGGTTGAAAAGGATCGCCAAAAAGCATGGCACGACCGTCATATTAAGCAGAAATATTTTCAGAAAAGAGACGCGGTGTTTCTATATGATAGCAAGTTCATGAAACACCCATTTAAATTACAAATGCACTATTTAGGACCCTACATCATCAATTTTGTCACTAACAGTGGTGCAGTGAAGTTACAGACCTTAGATGGGGCATTGTTGTCTTGCATGGTGAATGGAAATAGGCTAAATCCCTATCGTTGTGATCTGACACAGCAGTAAAAAAAAAAAAACATGATAGTAAAAGACGATGGAGGACTTGAATGAACAACGTGAAGACACATCGACCAGTCAGGCTCTGACGAGGACAGACGCAACAAAGGGTGCGACCAGCCAGATAGCGCTTTGCTGCTACGTGTGAAGGTACAACCAACTCAACCAAATGACGCTCTACACATGAGACTCCCATCCGAGCATGCAACTGCAGAAAAGCATCATTAGACGACGACAGCAGAAAATGATGATCGCATCGTCAGAGTATGGCCAAGATTGTGCAAATGATGATGGCACCAAACCTCGAAGACATGAAGTGCAAGCATAAATACCAGTAGTGAAGGCTGATAGAATAGCACAGTATCGATGACTAGGAAGAGAAATTTAGGAAGTTTCATGCTGTGGGTTGATCAGGTAGTTAGTTGAGTAGGGAGTTCCAAGGAGGCTATGGAAATGATCCATTTTATTTCGCGCGATAGCACACTAGGTGCACTAAGAGCTAGAACGACGAGCGTCCATGAACAACCAGAGAAGGAAGCAGCGCAGGGAATCTAGGGAAACAAAGTTGAGGTATCATCCAAGATGTCTAAGGGAGTGGTGATAGTGCAAAGAGTTGTGGTCCCGATGACTGCGATAATGCGAGGAGTGGTGGCTCCCCGGCCCCAGTAGAAGCCCCGAGTGAGAAACAGATGTGCCAGAACAATGGGCTTGTTTCCCACCTAGGAGATGTGGATGAACTTTTCCTCAATCGTGAACAACCACGAGGCAAGGCAGTGGTCTCCCGAGAGGTAGTTAATCAAGGTTCCAAGCGACTGTAGGATGAGTTCGAGAAAAACATGATAGCGAGCTAGGAATCAACATATCGGGATGAAAAGTATGCAACAGCAGGCTCCAGATGACAAGAACAGTTTCAGAACGACAACACAGTGATGGCTAAGTTCAAACCAGAGGGGCCAAGCTGTGGTGGCTTGAGGATGAGCCACAAGTTTGTGTTGGGGGCCTGTTGGCACGGGATAGATCCACAGGAAGTGCAGAAGCCAACAGGCGTGAAAGCCAAATCCCGTGGAAGAAGGAATAATCGCGAAGTCCAAGGAAGAACAATAATAGTTTAGAATATTTAATGGTTAAGTCGGTATTATGGACCATGTTGTAATAAAATAGAAGCATATAAATAGAGGAGAATTGTAATCCTAAGGACAGATCATATTGGAGAGATTAAGATAGGGTCACTATTCTCTATTTCGGAGTATTGTATCTGCAGTAAGATGTTTTGATTATTCCCGCGACGGGTTCTCCGCAGTGTTTAATGAATGCATGGAGATGTTCGGTTATGATGTGATAGCTATCATCTATCTCTCATAATGATGAATGATTTTGTTTCTTTATGATGCTTCGAATTTGATGATGCTTAATGCGATTAAGTAGGATGAGTTTGTCAATATGAATGGTTTATGTTAAAGCTGTGAATTACTTCTGATGCAAATAGTCGATTATAGATTTAGTCATATCTGGTTCATGCGATAGCATGAATTATATGTGTAAAATCATATCATCCTCACCACTGTAGAAGCTTGGTTCCTACAGAACCCTTATCCGCCTCGGGTGAGACCTCACCTGCTTCGCAGGTGTTGCTAGGAAGGGTAACTCCTTTTCGGGCCGATGAATAAGGGATTGTTGGTGTTTATTGACGACAGTGTGAACCCTTGTCGAAAGGCCTTGAGTCAACACTATTGATGATGTTAATGACTTTCATATATTATATGCGCTTGTCTTATATTGGTTGTCAAGACTAATTTACAAGTTCAAGTACACGAATTGAAAGCTTCAACGGGGATCTACATCGAACGTCCGGATCGAGGTTGGTTATATTCTCCATTATCTTAGCATTGTCATTTATCTAGCATAACATTGAGAATTGAGTTATTTTCTGGTAGTCAGCTATCTGTTGTGGTCTACCCCAAGCCATAGGAATTTTTCTCCGTAATAGAATTGGAAACTCCGTTGGGGAGAACATCCATTTTGGGGGATTTTTAGGCATTTGTCCTTATTTAGAGTTGATGTGTGTCAATTCTCTGTGTCATTGATTGGCCCTTAGGATACACTATAGAAAACAGGCTTTTTCTGGGTCATTGAGCTTTTTGTTTACTCATTTTCCTTTCCCTGTACGTGGGTGAGCCTAGTTCTGCCCACGTCTACCTGCCTCTGTCTGCATTATTGCCCATGGGTCCCCACAGTTTTTTCTTCAACAGTAGCGTATAACTCCGAGGGTGATTGGTTTATGGCCTTTGGTTGTTGCTAGGTTGGTTGTGAGTGTTCCTGAGTCTTCTTTGGCCTTGTTCCTGGCTGTTCCATGCCTTGTTCGTGACCAGAACTCCTCTTTTCTCTTGGTTTTGAGCCTTGTTGGTTTTTACCCATTTTTAATTCTAGCTCATTACATTGGTTGAGTCTTACTGTTTGGGATCTACTGAGTTGTCTTAGTGATCTCCTCTGCATTTTTGTAACTAAATAGTGGGATTTTGCTTGCATTTTTCATTTCATTATATTGAAAAATACAAAAACATATTTTTGCATTTTCCTTTTGATTATAAGTGAAAATACAAAATTTTACTTTTATGTATTGCATTTTGCATCTGAATGCTTGTCCTTTCATCTAGGATCTGCTTGTGCATTGAAAATATAAAAGATTTGCATTTTTATTTCGAAACCGTTGGATTGATTTTCATTCTAGTGGCATTGTTTTTATTGGATAGATGAGTCTAGAGTTTGACAATTTTGCATACTATTGAGTCATATACATCATTGGTTTCACGACCATATCCTTTGAGTAACCACAGCCATTAAAATTAACGCTTAATCTTAAAATTGATTAGAACGATTTTTATTTATAGGGTACACCAACTAGCATAGGTTTAGAGTCTTGGAATAAATCATTGTGAGTTAACAATCCAAGACTACTAGATGAAACATTATGTGGCTGAACAGGGAGTGGTGAAATCCATGGTCTACACCAGTGTTCTCAGGAAGCTCTACTCAAACCAGAGTTAAGCACGAGGTCACATGAGGTTGGTTGCAGAGATAGCCCTCCAATACTGGCCAAACGTGGGAGATATTTCTAGGTTTTGTTCGTATCTGGGGACTCTTGGGGGATTTGACCCTCTTGAGTTTCGGGCTTAGCTACCCTGCCCATACTACGAATCCCACTTGCAATTGTCCCCCTGAGCATTGGTTATACTGTGGTAACCATAGTTTCCTTACCTAGGTATTGCATACGGTGCTTGCAGTGGTTATATTGTTTGTATCCCGAGTCAGATAGGGGTTGGACAACATAGTTGTTTTTTGTAGAGGGTCTTATCCCTTTGCACGCAGTGAAGCCTAGGAACCTTTATAACTTATTATGTTACCTCTGGCTATAGTTTGAGAGTCTCAAGCCTCTCCTAGGTGAGACATATCGACTGTAGTGTCGGGAGCTCATTTAGCCACTCTGTTTGTCTGCTCTTGGCTGTAGTTTCTCTACGTGTGTGCTCTTGATTTTTCTGTTTTTGATCGATAGTTTGGCCATTAGGGGACGCTTTGATTTTATAGTCTCTCCAGAGATATCATGGCGAGAAGTCCTGCTCTCCGCCGATCTTGTCGGTTGGCTGGTTTACCACCGCCGAGGTTACACGTCGTATTAATAAGGGACGCCATAAGGCCCCCTCCAAATCTTTGAATTCTTACGAAACATATATCGTCGACGTCATGACTGCACATTCTGGAACGGGAGAAATCCCTACGACTCCATTGAATAGAGTTGAACACACTTTAGACACCCCTACTCCTCGAGAGGCATGGGGGGGTGATCCACCCGAGACCCAACCTAGTTTGTTTGGTCCGGATCCACCCGAGACCCAACCTAGTTTGTTTGGTCCGGACCCACCCGAGGAGGACCCGTTCGATCCTTTGAATCCCCATGATTTCCAGTATGGGATGCCAGAGTTACATGATACCACAAGTCCTACGACCAACGCTACCCTGTTCTCTTTTGGTATGCCTGATTACAACACAGTTGACCCTTCTACTCTATTCGATAGTCATGCTGGCACTAGTCATGGAGTTAGCAACACTGCACCCACTGGGGGAAATACCCTCATCGGGGGAACCACGTTTTCCACTCACACACATAGTATGGGGACTGGTCACATCCCTCCTTATAACAATGCAAATGTTGGAGGAAGGCCGCCTCCTAGGACTACCCATCCTAATAGGAACACTGTTCGCAATACGACTCGCCATCCACAGTACAATACACATGCCTCTACCCATCAACCGAGGACCACGTTCGCAAATGTTAACAATCCTCCCAATCACGGGGTGGACACATACCATATACTTTTACGTCTGCTACCGCTACTAGTAATGCTAGTGTAAGAGGTGGGAACATACCTTATTCTCATGGTCACAACACCACCGCTCTTGCTACTAGTAATGCCCACATTGGGGTTGGGAATATACCTCATGGTCACCATACGATTGCTCACGCTACTAATAATTCTTATGTAGGGGGTAGGAACATACCTTATAATGATGGTCATTACAACACGGTTCCTGCTACAAGTAACACATATATGCCCCATAATTATGGTGGTAACCCTTACTATAATACAGTCAGTGCTGGCTCTTATTACAACCCACCTCAATATGGTGCACAAAATGCATATATACCTACTTACCCTCACACGGGTCAGGTTGGAGGAGGTTATCAACCTTATAACCATGGTCAAGCTTATGGTCAGTCAAGTCTGTATAATCAACATTTTAATGGTCATGGTCAAGATTATGGTCCATCTTATCCTTTGGGTTCATACAATCAACCTTTTATGGGAGCTTATAATCAAGCTTTCCAGTCGCATCTCTCGTTTCTTGCTCGACTGAATCTTCCAGATCTTTCAAAGCTCACAAATGATCCAGTGTGTCATGATCCTAATTGGCCTCCGGTCCCTACCAAGATCCCTTCATACATTCCCAAGTTTGAGGGGAAGAGTGGTGAGGATCCGGGTGACCACGTCATGACCTTTCACCTTTGGTGCTCATCCAACTCGTTGAATCACGACTCCATTCGTTTGAGACTATTTCAACGCACCCTCGCAGGGGCAGCCACGAAGTGGTATGTCAAGTTTCCTGGGGGAACTTATATGGTTTTCAATGAGATAGCTTTGGTTTTCTTGGATCATTTCCAATTGCCGGTTCGTTATGATACTGATACTGAACTTTTGTCTACCTTCCGCCAGAATAAGGCCACACATATTTCTAACCATGTTCAAGAGTGGCGTCAACAGAAGAGGTTAGTGAAAGCCAACATTCCTCCAGAGTTTCTGTTGGAATGGTTTCTCAAGTATTTACTTCCATATATTGCTAAGGATGTTTCGATGTTTAGCATTGTGATTGAGGAACAAGCCATCTTAAAAGTCCAAAAGTTAGATTTATTATATTCTCAGTCTGGCATTTTGTATGATATTATTCCTAACGCACCGTGAACATGACATGAGCCCAAGTCAATTCCTGGACCACATGCCGATGGCATTGTTGGATCCGCAAGCACTCGACCTATATATTTGGTTACTAATCAAATGCAAAATTTCTCGCTTAACCAATCTACTTCGAGACAGGTTCACACCTTGTCCACTTCCACTCCATCGTCTGATGTATATACTGTGCAATCGACGAATCCATCGGGTAACCAACAGCCTGGTGGTAAGAAGAAGGGGAGAAACAACTATAAGGGTGGAAACAATGGGAACAATGGTAGTAATCACAACCCCCCTCGGAAAGAGAATGCCAACCCTCCTTGAGAAGGTGGAAATGCTGGTGGGGACTGTAAACCTAGGCGTAAAGTGAAATTCCCTTACAAGCTTTGTGGGGAAGATCACCTTACTCACTTGTGTCCTAGAATCGAAGAAGCATCGAAGCATATGGCACAGAGCCCAGCTGTGTTAAAAGATCCCCTTCCTCATCATTTTTTGAGATATTGTAACTTCTAAGAATATTATATTTGTACTTTATTATTCCGGAGATGTTTCATTCCTCCGTGAAGACCTTATTGTATATCTGGAGATGTTTTATTCCTTCATGGATAATGTGGTAACTTGGGTTATCAGACTTCCCTAGTGGGGGTCAGCCCTGTATGAGTCATGTGGGTTAAAGGGTTATTAGACCAACCTAGTGGGGTCGGCCCTATCACATTATGTTAAGTGGTTAAGTTGGGGCCGACCTAGTTAATGTAAAAGACAAGTCAGAGTAGTGTATAAATAGAGGAGGTGTGTTCCTCATTTAACATACTCACACATTACACTCACTTGTGAATAGCACGTCGGTAAGGGAGAGATATGCTATGGAGGATAAGGAGCTCATGTCTTGGGTTTACATCTTTGTATTTTCTGGTCATCTATATTGAGGAAGCTTTGCTGGGTTTTCTACCCAATGAGGGTTTCCCAGGATAAATCTGTGTCTCTTGTGTTTATGTTGTGCTTGTTGTTCTTTCAGTGATCCTGTATATTCTATTGTTGTGAAATGAAATGCAATGTTGATATTTTATGTCTTATCAAACTAAATCTTAACATGGTATCAGAGCTAGCCTAAAGGAAGGCAATGTATGGCACTTGCGACACTTGCTTCACTTGCGATAATTTGAAGGTTAGGGTTTTATATAGAAAAAACCAGTCATCGTGGAACTTTTGCTATAAATACATTTTGGAGAATTTTTAGGATCGAAAACCTTTACAGGTCATAGATAACGTCCCCCTGTACCTTGTGTCCAAAGTACAGCCTCTAATTTGTTGTAATTTGTGATTTATGATCAATACAATTTAGGGTTTCTGCCTCTTCCAGATCTTAGTCATAAACAGGTGACGTAGGAAAAAAGGTCACAAATTGGGCTAGGAAGCTCCAAATGAAATTTCGTAAAAAGGTACAGGTATATCACAAACTGTAGTTTCTTAGGTAATATTTTCAGAGGCCTAACTTGAACCAATGACACGTGGCACACCGTTAAAGTTCAATCTCCTGTTTTACCCCATAAACAGGTCACGTTGCGACACTTGGCATAACTCTCTCTCACAGAATCCAATTGAGGTCATACCTATGGGGTTGGAAAGATGTCAGGTCAGGATACCACAGGTAGAATTTTTAGACCCTATGGATTGTAATTTCAGAGATACACCAGAAACAATCAGGTGCATATTTGTTTCATAACATAATTGGATTCTGAGCACCTTCATTCTTGGCTTATCACTGCTGTGGGAATTTAGGGCTTCGGAGACAGTTGGAATTTTTGGAATCAGAGTCCACGGCTGAATGATGCTCAGAAAAATCGAAATTTAGAGACCAAGATAAAAAAATTTGGTTGGTCAAAAGGCTGGGATTGATCAAACCCTAGTTCAAGATTTTGATCGGAAAGGTGGAAAATTAGGGCTTCTGCAAAAGTTGGAATTTTTTAAGTCGTTGACCATGGTTGGAAGCTCCTCAGAAAAATCAAAATTTAGATCTTTGGATCGAACCTTTTGATTGGGTAGAAGGGTGGGCTTTATCAAACCTAGTTCAGGGTCCTGTCCAATGAATCCAGAAGTTTCAAAGACAATTTTGAGGGGTCAAATTTTGCAGTTTTCAAAATTTATGTATACCAACTTGTTCAGCTCAGCAAGCCACATCTTTCTATCCATTCAGAATTTTGAAATTCAAAGTTTGAATTTTTAGGGTTTCTCTCACAAACCCTAATCCGGCTCCAGATCTAGTCTCAGCAAATCAAAGTGGATTGGGTTAATCCTAGAAGAAAATGAATTGGACACCTACATAAGTGAAGAAGTTCCAGTTTCAGGGGGAGATGAGGCTAAGGCCTTACATAACAAGACTACAAGAAATCTCAACAGGTATGTGTTGAAATCTGTTCATGATTAAGTTTATGATATGTTTGTCTTCATGTTATTGAGGTTAGTACAATTATGATTGTTTGATAATGAATGCATGTGAATGATAGAAGATATTCATTGATTAGGGTTATGACACTTATGATTGTACTAATGCACCTATGGTGTTGTATGAGGATAATGTTGTCTACTAACAAGATACAGTTACATCAAGAAAGATAAATCAAGTTCTATATGACATAAAGACAAAGACTCATCCATAATCTTTGATCACATAGAAGCTCTACTTACAAGGTATGTATGGCTTTGTTCTACTATGCTTAACCTATGAGATATGTAGGTTCTAGCACAAGGTCTCTAAATCATTGAAGATAACAAAGAAGATATTGTTTGGGTATGTTAAGACATAACCAAACATGATAATCCAGGTATGTTTTCCTATATCAAGTTAGAATCCTACTTTGTTAGGATCTTAGGTAAGTATACCTGTGTATGAAATGATCATAACCATACATACTTAAGATTATTTAGAATTATAATGTTTTGATAATATTGATATTATACTAATGAATGTATGTTTGTGTATGAGATCATGAGGATGACACTAGTGCACCCTTAAGCATGCATAGTGGTACAGAATGAATAGAAGTTCAAAAAACATATAGAGATAAAGCAGGAGGCAACCACACAAACATAAAAGATAAGTATTTGAGTTGTTATTTGAATCTCTGAAATAGTAATGATATTGCTTGTAATAGTTGTATGCATATTTGTATTCCTAGAATATGTCATGCATAGTGTAAGCATTCATATAACATTGAACAGTATACTACTAATATGCATATGATTGGTAAGTTGGACAAACATTCCATTGTTGCTTGTCTAGAATGAAACCTCTTTGCTAACATGTTGAGAGCTGTGCACGCTCTTGATAGTATGTTCTGGTAGAGATGGAAGGAATCTAGATAGCCACTATATGCATATGGGATATGGAAAAGTGTTGTGCCAAAGTATTGGTCAAGATAGTTGCATAACTATGTGAATCATATATGTATGCATAATAGGTTATCATGTCAACATGATTTGATGATTATGAAGTATTATTAATCATGTAATTAACTTTGATTTGTAGGAAAGACCATGAAGGATGATGAACACCTGTTCCAAAGAACAAGTGATGGATGTTCAAACAAGAAGACTTACAAATCAAACATACTATAGAAGGCTCGTGGCTAGAATATTCTCTTAGAAAGAGGAAGAGGATCATGACAAGATGTTTTCTCCAAGTAGCTAGATAATATTGTTCTCTCAATGGTGTGATTGAAGAAGAAGTGCGAATCAAGAAAACTCCCAAGATTCAATTGAAGAAATCTCTGTATGGGTACCCAGGATCGATAGTCATTTGAGGAGCTTAATGATCACCATGGGTGATGCAGATTTCAACCTTTGCTACAAGGTTGAAGATTGTATCTATATACAAATAACATTCAAGAAGGAACTCACCATAGAGTTCGAATGATCTTGAGGCGCATATCAATAGACCCATTTGATGAGAGATGGCACAGATAAATATGCAGAAGATAACTCAATGCAGAGTGTGAATGATGTTCAGTCACAGAGGGAGAATTGATAGTTTCTTGACAAGCTTGGGCTTTACCAGAAGTAAAGCTGATTCTAAACTCTACCTTAATGTTATGAATGGTACTATTACTGTATGTGGATGATCTCTTTCTAACAGGGAATGAGAAATAGATCATGGAAAGCAAGAAGAAGATAGATACATAATTTAAGATGAAATATCTCGGATTGATGCATTACTTCCTAGGTATGGAAGTATGGCAAGGCTCAGAAGGAATCTTTCTCAAACATGGAAAGTATGCTGTGGAAATCTTGAGAAGATTTGATATGTTGGAATGTACAACCATGGACACTCTCATGAGTTCCGACTTGAAGCTGTTAGCTGACGACTCATCAGAGTTAGTGGATGTAACTCTGTACAGACAGATTATTGGGTCACTGATGTATCTGACGAATACAAGGGCATATATATGCTTTGCTATGAACACCTTGAGTCAGTATCTAGTGGAACCTAGGCATGTTCATCTGATAGCTACAAAGCATGTCATGAGGTACCTAAAGGGTACAATAGAATTTGGTCTATGTTATCTTGGAGATCATGACTTCAGTTTGTATGGCCACATAGATGCTAATTGGGCAGGAAGTGTACATTAGGCGGATGTTATTGTCTGGGATCTGCCATGATCTTGTGGATTAGCAGGAAGCAGTATAGTGTGGCTCTCAGTACAGCTGAAGCGGAATATATAGTTCCTTGCTCTTCTATTTGTGAAGTGCTATGGCTTCAGAAGTTGTTATCAGGATTGTTTGACTTAGAGATGGACTCCACTATGATCCTGTGTGACAACCAAATTTGTATCAAGATGACAGAGAATCCAGTATTCCATGATAAATCAAAGCACATAGAGATCCGATATTTCTATATATGGGATATGGTGCAGAAAGGAGCTATCAAGCTCAAATATGTGAGCACTGGCGAACAAGTTGCTGATGTATTGACAAAACCTCTGTCTCGAGTAAAGGTTGAGTATTTCTGAGACAAGCTTGGTGTCGTTCAAAAGGACCCTCCTTGAAAGGGGGAGCTATGTGGTCGATGATGAGATTTCCTATATTGATGGTAAGGTCAATGATGAGGATACCTGCGTTGATATGGATACGTGTATCTATGATGAGGATACTTGTGTCGATGATGTGGATACTGTATCGTTGATGTGGATACTGTATCGTTGATGTGGATACTGTATTGATGTGGATACTTGTATCGATGATGAGGTTACCTATTTCGATGATGAGGCCTATGATGAGGTTGCTGGTTACAACGATGAGATCGATGCATGGTCCTTAGAATTTTTCTAAGTGGACGAGGAGGGATCGTATCATCCCTGGACTTAGGTACCTGAACAGATCCGTAGACTCTTGTCTTCGAGAAAGATGTTGGTGAATGATGTAATGTGCGCTCCTGGACTGCTCAGAATAGCAGTAGGTGATCATTCACAAAACCTGTAACGATGTAATGTTTGCTCCTGGATTAGCAGGTGATCATTCACAGGTTGTAAATCCTAGATCTGATCTAGGTCACACCCCAGTTGAAATAGTACTAGCTCTGTGGTTGACTGGAATGATGTAATGTTTTCTCATGAACTGCTTAGTGCAGCAGTAGGTGATCATTCGCAAGTCCTGTAATGATGTAATGTTCACTCCTGGACTGCTCATTGCAGCAGCAGGTGATCATTCATAGGTGATAAAATCCTAGATTTAATCTAGGTCATATCCAGTATGAAAAAGGACTGGCACTGTGGTTGGGATTGCATCATCCTTGAACGCTTGGTTCAAAATGTACGTGATGGGGATTGCATCATCTCGGAACCACTAGTTCAAAATGTACGTGATGGGGATTGCATCATCCTAGAACCACTAGTTCAAAATGTATGTGATGGGGATTGCATCATCCACGGACTTCGGTCCCTGAATTGATCCGTAGACATATATCTCCGAGAAGTGGTCCCTAGTGGACAAGAGGGCATTGCATCATCCCCAGACTTCGGTCCCTGAATTGATTCGTAGACATATGTCTCCGAGAAGTGGTCTCTAGTGGATGAGAGGGGATTGCATCATCCTCGGACTTCGGTCCCTAAATTGATCCGTAGACATATGTCCCTGAATTGATCCGTAGATGACGATGTTGTTGATCGTGATGATCTAGATGATGATGTTGTTGATCAGGATGATCTAGATGACGATGTTGTTGATCATGATGATCTAGATGATGATGTTGTTGATCGCGATGATCTAGATGACGATGTTGTTGATCGTGATGATCTAGATGACGATGATGTTGATCGCGATGATCTAGATGACGATGTTGTTGATCGTGATGATCTAGATGACAATGTTGTTGATCGTGATGATCTAGATGACGATGTTATTGATCATGATGATCTAGATGATGATGATGTTGATCGCGATGATCTAGATTATGATGTTGTTGATCGTGATGATCTAGATGACGATGATGTTGATCGTGATGATCTAGATGATGATGTTGTTGATCGTGATGATCTAGATGACGATGTTGTTGATCATGAGGATCCAGATGTTGATGTTGCTGTAGCTGTTCAAGTGTTGCAGAAGATGAATATTCAGTACTTAAGATGTTGATGTTCCAGTATTGAAGATGTTCCAGTAACTACTTGAGTTACTGATGATGTAGAAAGAAAGGTTCCAATGATTTATAGATGTATCATGTATGATGTTGATGACTCCTTGATCCTTCAAATGTTGTTATAATATCCTTCTCGTTAAGGGGGAGTGTTGAGATATTGTAACTTCTAAGAATATTATATTTGTACTTTATTATTCCGAAGATGTTTCATTCCTCCGTGAAGACATTATTGTATATTCTTTATTCCTCCAAGGACAATGTGGTAACTTGGGTTATTAGACTTCCCTAGTGGGGGTCAGCCCTGTATGATTAATGTGGGTTAAAGGGTTATTAGACCACCCTAGTGGGGTCGGCCCTATCACATTATGTTAAGTGGTTAAGTTGGGGCCGACCTAGTTAATGTAAAAGACAAGTCAGAGTAGTGTATAAATAAAGGAGGTGTGTTCCTCATTTAACACACTCACACATTACACTCACTTGTGAATAGCACATAGGTGAGGGAGAGATATTCTATGGAGGAGAAGGAGCTCATGTCTATGGTTTACATCTTTGTATTTTTTGTTCATCTATATTGAGGAAGCTTGGCTGGGTTTTCTACCCCATGAAGGTTTCCCAGGATAAATCTGTATCTCTTGTGTTTATGTTGTGCTTGTTGTTCTTTCAGTGATCCTGTATATGCTATTGTTGTGAAATGAAATGCAATGCTGATATTTTCTGTCTTAGTAAATTAAATCTTAACAATCATCAGAACATGGCTTTGCATGCTCCCGCCACTGGTTATGGACCTAATGAGACTACAACGTCTTCTTCCAATACTAGTGGCTATGGATGAGTGAATATGGTCCAATCAAAGGTTAGTGTTGCTACTCGTCAACGCGATTATGGTGCACCACAACCAAATATGGGGAATGAGCCTCCTCCTACTGGTAACTCTTTACATATCGAGAAGCCCTCTACTATGTCGCGGATACTGAAAGGTGTTCTCAAGCACTCTACGCATAATCCCAATGCTCGAGCCGCCCATAACTACTCCATTGTAGAATATTTGGGCCAAACTCCGTGTGCCATGTCGGCTCTTGAAGTTTTACAGGTGTGTCCTTCTCAAAGGCATGCCCTTTTGAGTGCTTTAGGAGTTCAGGGTGGGGCAAGTCCTAATGTTATCAAGTTTGACACTACTAACGTCCAACCTCGCTTACCTTACCACGTGGATTTTCAAATCCATGTGGAGTGCCTTCATAATTTTGTCAAGAGAATTGTGGTTGACGAAGGTGCTTCTATGTCAGTGATGTCTTTATCTTGTTGGAAATGTCTTGGCTCTCCTCCTCTATCCAAGTCTATGACCATGCTCACTACATTTGAAGGTCGATCATTTAAGCTGCATGGTATTATCCCTTCCCTTGTTGTCCGCTTGGGAGGGAAACCCGTTCCTATTGAATTCGAGGTGGTTGATGCACCCATCAACTACAACCTTCTCCTGGGTAGGAATTGGATGTAAGCTATGAAAGCTGTCGCGTCCACTGTGTTCAGATTTATTTGCTTTCCACACAAAGGAAAGATTGTGACAATCGACTAGCTGGATTTCGTTAGTCCTTCTTACACAGCATCCACGGGATCAATGGTCCCCCAAGTTTCAAATTCTCAGTCAGAAACTGGGAACATGGGTGTCAGATTGTACTCCTCATTGATGGGATCTTATGATTTCCCTTCACCCATTAATTTTATTCGAACCATTTCCGACAATGCATCTCCTCCATTGCATAATGTACCATTACGGACTTCATATTTTGATGATCCATGAACCTTACCGTCCATGACTTCCACGTCTGGAGACATTGCACATGTTGGAATGGCTATGCCGCTATCTACTGCTGAGCTTGCATATCAAGATATTCAACCAGCCATTGCAGATTCATATCTCTCTTCTTCATAGACAGTAGAGGAAGATCTCGTTATGCTTCCCGCACAGGAAGTCAACCCATCTTTTTCACACAAATGCCTTGATGGTACTCTACCTTCGGATGAATATTTTTTCGAGTCCATGCATGGTAATGACGAGCCTTGGCAAGATTTATATCATAGATCTCATTCCCTTCCCACCCTCGGTCTTATTGAACGAGATGAGCCTATAATACAACCTGCCATCCATTTGGATTTGGATCCAATCACAGTCTCGTCCAGCCCTGGTTTGACGTTTGAGTCTGATGAGTCTTTGAGATCTCCTCTATATCCGCAAATTGGTGCTCCTGAAGAGTTTGATTCTATTTCTAGAATTTCCAACTCCTGTGATGATGAATTTTCTCCTGCAGATTCCTTCACATCCTTCATCTTTTCTCTTCATTTTGAAAATGATCATTTTGATCCCTCATGTATTAGTACTATGGAACCTTCAGTCGTTATCCCTACCTGCGTTATGTCTGAGGTTAACAATAGTGAAGTTGAAAATGTTTCTACCACAGTGATGTGTATCATATCTTTCTTTACATACTTTTTAGAGATGATCTTGGTACTTATGTTTCTTGGAGACAGGATACTTAGCTAGATTTATACTTGTTTGCTGGCCCTTTTCGATATTCGGTTCAATTATGGTGGGTGTATTCAGAACCCCTCCTATAGGTTTAGGCCTCCCCATTGTTATGATGAATTTGAACCTATTGCCATCTGAATTCGCAGACACCCCCTGAGTGTCCTTATCTTGCTCGTGTTCCTTGCATTATGCATAGCTTTGTTCCATGCGCTTGGAACTAGTCTCGCATGTCCCTGACACTCGTCTTCCCCCATTACGAGCATTCTTCCACCTTTACTTCGAGCTCGTTAAAAATAGTGAGGTTACAAGCATTATTCCATCTCTCCTTTGAGCTCGTTAAAAACAGTAAGGAGGTCATGAGTTTACTTTTCCGGGCTTGTTAAACCTTTACGGAAAATATTTTTATAAAGTCTTTTTTAAGCCCTTGTTAGACTTTTCCAAATCAAACAAGATTGCCAAGTATACTTGCCATTTCAGACTCATTAAAGGATTTGAAGCAACATTCACTTAGATATAATTTTACCCCTTTTCTGGACCTTTGTGGATTAATTACGAAAAAGGTATACTCTAGTCATACGTGACTAGAATAGTTCTTCTCTCATTGTTTTACACTTTTTCGGGTGAGGAGACTAACTTTATGAAAAATGATCCCCCAGTTATATCAAGTTGTGATTGCATTGCATCATCCTACTTGCCGCTTGAGCCTTGTGCCGGCTCTCGCTTACTCAATTGTTAGCCTGGTGCCTAAGCACTTTCCCTGTCGAGCCCTGCAAAGCTTCCATTTTCCTCTCGCAATTTGATGACCTTTTGACCCTGAGGGAACACCCCCCCGAGTGTCCACATCCTAGACATGCTTCCTTACATTGATCATAGGTATGTTCCACTGCTTGGGACTAGTCTGCTCGCCATTTGACACTCGTTCCCTCAATTGTTGTACTATAAGCAATTTTATTCTTTTTCAAGCTTTTCCAAATATGAAAAAGACCAAAAAAAAATCAAATATTCCAAAAATACGGATGGGATTATGGTTACTACTTCTTGTTGGCAGCTGTTGTGTCGCCTTTGAACAGAGCATTCACTCCACTCCATTCATTATGATTCGGGACTATAGTCGGACCTTAGGAGCTATACTCATTTCTCAATTGTCACTCCACCAGTTGGTTAAGCTTCCAGCCATTATGGATCCCTTTGTTGATGCCTCCTGCATCATAAAGTCTATGTCGAGTCTATGCTGCCTAATTCTATCCATCTGCTCATGCTCTTGTTCAAAGGAAGTCCTGAAACCAGAGTCGGCCACTCCTCAGATCTCTTGACTATTGTATGTCGGTCATCCTTATTGAGTCAGTCCGTTTCACCTGAGTTCTTCCAAATCTTTCAGCGTAGCTGGTACCTCGTGCTTGTTGATGGGGGATTCCTTAATTCCCTCCTTCCAACAAGTTTCATTCCATCGACTTCAACCCATTTATTACGGAATTTGAGACTTAGAGTTCGTTTGAGTACCTTGAGGCTTGCAGTCATTAGTGGTAGGTTCTCTCGCCATCGACGGTTTTGGGAATACATCAATGTACCCTGATCAATGGATTCATCTTGGTGTCCGACTTCACCACATCTATTTGCACTTTGATGATTTTACTCTATTCCTTGATACCCATTTTCATTATTGGTGGGTTATCTCGTGTCTGTTAACGATATACATCATTGACCGGTAATCAGATGATGTCACATCAAGTTCGACCTCAACACCTTCATTCACTTGATGGGACTTGCACCGTAGATGATTTGTGTAGAAGACCCTAGGAGATAGTGGCATTCAGTATGCTACTTATGATCGTGACTTTACATCTGAGATATATTCTCTCATATATCAGCAGTTTGTACCTCCAGTTTTCACCAGGTGTTTCCTTTTCAATAGGGAACCATATCTTATTGTAGAGGGATCATGGCTATGATCACTTATGACATGTATTCACTATGTACTACCTACTCATGGCCATTATATCATATTGTTGTATTGTACCGACATGTACTCAGAGATATTATTGTATTATGATGAGTGAGTTGCTCCTTCCACTTGTGTATCCATCACTCCACTTCTGATATTTATAATGTATTTCGTCCATCGTAGCATCAGTCTCTGACCTCACACATTAGGGAGCATCTGTTACAACGTAATTTTCCACCCTGTGAGAATCAACACTCTTTGGCCTTCAGGATCCATTTCACTGACTCGGATGTACTTTATGTCCTTCAGAACACACTATTTCCCTATTTTTCTTCCTGTACGCTAGCTGTTACATTTTAGCCAGCGTACCCGCGAGTTGTTCCACTATAGCCCGCGGGTATCAAGTAAAATGGTAAAAGTCACTAGAAAATTACTTTTTACTCCCAAAAAGCGGTCTTAGGGTGACCTTTGGCCCTCCATTTGCCCTGAAATGCCTCGATGTGTCATTTCACTTACCTTTGGAAGGTTATATATTGAGCACATATGGCATATGGAAGGGAGGAGAAAGAGAGAGCAGGATAACTCTAGTGGATTTTTTCCGTATCTTGAGTCTACACTCATTGATCCTTGTTGTTGTGAACCTCTTATGTTCACCTTCCAAACTCCTTTCATAGTTTGAGTTTGCCATTCCATGGAGAATTGAAGTGGTGGAGGCACAAGTGGAGAGACCTAGTTCTTGGTTCAGATTGGTTGTCGGGAAGAGGTCATATCACATTGTACTTCTTGTTGTTTATTAATAGAAATACTCATATTCTCATCCATTAATGTTGTGAATGTTGTTTATATTACATTGGGTTGCATTTACTTATGATATCATGGACCATTGCTATTGATGATGTTAATGTCTTTCATATATTATATGCTCTTTTTGTATATTGGCTGTCAAGACTAATTTGCAGGTTCAAGTGCATGAATTGAAAGCTTCAACAGGGATCTACATCAAACGTCCAGATCGAGGTTGGTTATATTCTCCATTATCTTAGCATTGTCATTTATCTAGCATAGCATTGAGAATTGAGTTATTTTCTAGTAGTCAGCTATCTATTGTGGTCTACCCCAAGCCATAGGAAGTTTTCTCCGTAACAAAGCACTACATGAAAAGTGGGGTGCACTTCTTCATGCAAGATTGATACATCCAGTCTGAGCGTGAGTTCATCCTTAAGTTAGAAATAGCCGATGCATGAGAAGAATGTATAAATATGGTATACGGGATTGATGAATTCAATGTGAAGCGAATTTTCTTCTCCATTGAAGGCAATGCACTTCTCTTTCTGCAGGTTATTGTTCCTACTTGTTATTGATGTGTTGGGCACATTGGAAAACACATATGATTGATCTCTCTTCTCTATTGCTTATATATCTTCACCAAGAGTGTTTTGGTGATCTCTTATCTTCCGAAATCAATATGCTATGTTGTAAACAAAATCTTTCTATGATATCCATTATATTATATTGAGAAGAATTGATGGGGTTTTTGTTCTCATAGTTTTTAGGATTTTCCCCAAGGTGTATATTGTGTTATGGTTGTATGAATTTCGTGTGATTGAATTGTCTCATTGTTTTAAGTTTCGGCATCTAAAAAAATTAAATATAAAATCACAACCAAATATTAACAAATCTTTATACAAGGATTGAAATATCTCATTATATGCTAGATGTAGTTGCAGTTGAGATTGATATATTAATTTAAGGTGGTAATTAAAGTTCCTTAGAAGTTATAATGTTAAGAGGACTTTCTAAGTGTAATAATAATCGTTTGGTTTAGGATCCTCTTAATAAAGGAGTGATGAGTTTATACTGTAGATATGATATTAGATTGTATAATACTTAAATTTCATGTGTTTTATTAGATGCAAATAAGTTTAAGTGTTAGATAGTTTTGCACATGACATTCAAAGAGTATATTGTTTGATTAAGTGGTTATGAATTATCGAAAACAAATAGTTTGTTCTTGAGGAAAATTTAAAGGATCGAAGTATAAACCTAAGGAATGAAACCAACGTGAAATTACTCAGTTTATATTGGTTTAATAAGTAATGAGGATAACATATTTTGGTTGTTGAAAGTTTAAGGAAACATTTCACACCCCATATCCCTAAAGGCTACTATGGGTATTGGGTTGTTACACTGTTAAACCACTACATGGTAGGATGGATGGTTTGTGGGGCCTTCACCATCATCAAAGGCTAAAAACTAGCGACTTGGGATCTTATTGAATCTTTTCAAGGTCAAGAGCCTTGAACAAGTTCTATAACCAACACGTAGGAACTTTGTAGGGGTTCTTTGGCCTCCAAGTGAAATACATGATCCATGAGTAGGTTTTGTACATTGGAAATGTATGTTAAGGCATAAACATGGTCAAAGGGGACATAACATCTTTATCCCTATTGAAACTTCTTGATATTGAGCACCATGAACAACACTTAGAAACCATGACATTGGCCCTCTCTAGGGAGTACTTAACATCTGAATTGAATACATGTATTGTTATGTATTCTTGGGCATCATTAAATGGGTCTTTGATCTATGACCATAGTTGAGAGAGGGAAACAAGAGCCTCTAAACCTAAACCTTGATTCTTAGGCCCAAGTGCCACGAGCATGTCCTCATAATACCACATGGGACCATGAATGGTTTGATAGGATTTCACCATCATCAAAGAATGAAAACATGTGTCTTAGGATCTTATTGAATCTTCTTGATATCAACAACCTTGAACAAGTAGTTGAACCAATATGGAGAAACTTTGTACGTGTTATTTTGTCTCTGAGTGGGATACAAGCACCATGAGTAGCTTTTGTACATGGGAAATGTGTGTCAAGGAAAGGAAAAAACGTGGTCAGGAGGAACTAATGATCTCAATCCCTAGTTGAACCTTCTAGAGCTTGAGAACCATGAACAATGGTTAGAAACAATGATATTATCCCTCCGCAAGGATTCTTTCACATATGAGTTGAATATGGGTGCCATTATAAGGACGTCGAAAAAAAAAAAAAAAAAAGGTAACAGAATGGCCTCAAAGAAATGATCCCTTAGAATACATGTATTGAAAAATAATCCAAGTATACTAATATTACTACAAGAGAGTGTGTTTGGAATTGAAAGCAAAGAAGCACTTGAAAAAAGTGTCTGCTAGATCAGTCATTCATTCTAGTGGGATTGATAGTCACTTAATTAAAAAAATAGCCTTACGGTAACAATGCTTGTTATGCATGAATATACAAAATTTATTCATAATATAATGGAGCAAGCATAATTCAAAACATTAATATTATATATTTAAAACCCCTTATAAAAAATTGGAATGTTTTCCATTGCTGAACAATGACACATGAGGGGGTATTTGAATCCAATATCTACAGTGTTACAATTTACTAATTAAATTTTAACAATGCAAATGGATTCAAATACCCCCTAGAAGGGGGTCTTTAAATCCATTTGTAGTGTTAAATGGCCTTTAACACTACAAATGGATATTAACATCACTCATGTCTCTCAATCCATCTATAATTTTACAATTTACTAAATTTTAACACTACAAATGGATTCACAGAACCCCCTAGGGGGGTCTCTGAATTCTCCCTAAGGGATCTCTGAATCCATCTGCAGTGTTAAAATTTAGTAAATTGTACAAATTCATTGTCAAAATTATACTCTTCCATTGTCGAAGTGACACAACTAAAAATTACCAAATAAATGACCAATTCATATTCTTAATGTTATTGTTAGGTGGTCATTTTTAGTTTAGTTACTTGTTATATGGTCATATATTTTAGCTTGTGACCAAACTAGTCATTTATCTTGGTCACTTTAGTTGGCTCACTCAATTTTGGTCATTTATCCCTTGAAAAACATATGGTGACCAAATTTTTTGGGCACCTGGTCATTTATCTCTCATTTGTACTAGTGGCAGGAGGATCTGTGTAAGTTATTAAAGGGTCACTTGTGTTGGAGTATTAAATACCTATTCATACCTTTTTAGACTTAGGATATAATTTATTAATCATTTTTTATTAATTTCCTAAGTGTTTACTAGGTAACTTGGCCTAGTTTTGTCTTTTAGTTGATCACTTGCCATTCTGAGTCACTAGGGTGCACTTGAGGAGATTATGGATGAGATTTCATTGGATTTTTTCTAATTTCTTTCCATTCCTATTTTAGAAGGTGCTTTCCTGATTTAGACAGCTTTATCTTGTTTTTTTCTACTTTCTAGTGGATAAGGTAAAGCTAGTTGACTTGGAAACTCTCTCCACTTGGCCAATTTGACCTCCACCTCTTTCTTCTCTCCAAAAGTCACCATTACATTCCATTTACATCAGTCATGATCTTCCATACCATATTCATCCAATTCGTGACCCTTTAGACTATTTTGGAAAGTTCTTTTGACACCTAGGGGGTTTTTTGCCTTTAGTAAGCCTTATCTTTTTGTGCTTTACAACTTGCCTTTAAGGCATTCAATTTTATCTCTTGAGGATGTATTATATATTGTAAACATATTGATGAATAATATACAATGATTTTTTCTCAATATATCTTCTCTACTCTTCTTCTCATCTCATTCTCAAAAATATTCCAACTGAAGTTAACTTATTGAATCTAGATCTAGGCAATCTAAAATCTCACATCATATCAGAGCTAGACTGATTCATATCAATTTCCAGAGTGTTTTTTGCAAGATATTTCCATCACCAGGAGCGCACCGGCATGGATCAAAACCAAGCTAAAGCTGTGATTCTCACTCCCTTTAACTAATTTGACTAGAAGGCGCATATGATCATCCAGCTTCAAAGTAAAGGACTTTATAGAGTCACTATCGGGCTTGAAACTGAGCCAGGAGTTGTTGCACTAAAAGATGACTGTTTCAATAGGATTGATGAAGTTTATGGTTTTCCTTGTTTCTCTGTCTCTCCAGATCTTCTATTCCATATTGACACTCTAACAACTCCAAATCAAGTATGGACAAAGCTAGAGTCTCTCTTTGGAAATCAAGATGAGCTCAGAGGTCATCTATTGGAGATTGAGTTGATCTCACTTAGTCAAATAAATTTTGAATCAATGGAAGAATTCATCAGAAGATTCAAGAACCTAGTGCTTCAACTCAAGAAGTGCGGGATAGATAAGAAGGATGAGTAGTTAATCCTTACTATTCTGTCAAAACTGAGCTCTGAATACTCAATGTTTGTGTCTACATTTCATACTGCAAAAATTGTAGTTCCCAACTGGAAGATGCCAACCTTGGATGCATTCATTAACTCACTTTCTAAGGAGAAGGAAAAAATATAGGTCAAATGAGGGATCTGAATCCCTCCAAGGACCTTGCACTTGTTTCCCATGGAGAAAAGAGTTCCAAGAATGTCACATCCAAAGGAAAACAAAAGATGTTGTCAGATGAAGAGGACTCTGATGAAGATTCCAAATCCAAGAAGATGAAGAACAAGAAGGAGAAATCCAAGTATTCTTATCGCTGCAAAGGTTCCCATCCTGATAATTATTTTTTCATGAATAAATTGGACATTAAGGCCAAGATGCTTGAATAACATAACATTGATGTTCCTAATTTTGCAAGAAAATAACAAGGAAAGCCTTCTGTAGAACAAGAACAGTGTCTCCAAGCTACTCACAAAGGTAATCATCTTTATGCTTTGAGTTATAGATCCAAAACACTTTCTCATATCTCTAATATCGATTCACATTCTGATATATCAGAATCATAAACCTTCACATCTTCCTTGGTGCAATCTCCAATCAGTTCACCGAAGTCTTCTCCCAAACCTAGTCATTTTTCACTAGTTTATGACTTGTCTTCTGAAAGGTCCTTCCACCTCCATTCAAATATTTCATATTCTTATTTCGAATATGATATGTAGGTCATGACACCTTCCCAACCATTTGATGCACAAAAGACCCTACAACCCCCAAGTTCTCCAGTTAAGAAACCACACAATTCCATAGTTTCCTACATTGCGTCACTTGTCTATGTTGTTCTTATGTCTTCCATATATTTCATTGGTTGGAAAACCATGTATTTGGACATCATTGGACTATTTTTCCACATGTCTGCACCTGATCCCATCACTCATGGTTCAATTATCAAGTCCTCAAATCCTACAGACTCGCTCAGCTATCAGGGTGATCTAGTTACTCACTCTTTTCCTACTAAAACCCTATCCGATCGTGGAGACACTACATCCGTGTTGTTTGTTGCTCCATATGACTCATATTATGATATTTTAGATCTCATGATATCCTTTACAATATCACAAAGGTTCTACATCATTTTGAGAATAAGGAACAAGGTTTGATTCACCATATCGCAGCTACACAAGAAATTGATCATGTTGAGTCCATTGATGCTATTTGGGAAGGAGTTTGCACAGATCTCTTTTCCATCATTGATTATGTATCCATATCATATCATGTATGTTATAACATAAAGAAGAATTCAAATGATTCTCCTCCATCATCGGTTGATGAGTTTCATGGGGCCTCTACACATGGTTTTTTCCTACACCACATTGATGCATTGATGCATGATCATGGCATCCACAACCTCTTCATCAAGTCTGTTTCTCAGAATAAGTTCATTCAGCTCCTCCAAATGAAGAACAATACAATATGAATACATTCATACATATCCATTTTTTAGGGAGGGTTTTGTTCCCATGAGGTTTTCCATGTTTCCTCATTTTACATGGACTAATATTTTTTGTATTAGGGGTGACCATAAGCCTTGTTGCTTGGGCCCTATACTTCTGATATTTCTGATATTTACCACATAAATTCAGGCTTAAGGAGGGGTTTTGGAGTATTAAAAACCCATTCATACCATTTTAGACTTAGGATATAATTTATTAATCATTTTTGGTTAATTTCCTAAGTGTTGACTAGGTAACTTGGCCTAGTTTTGTCTTTTAGTGGACCACTTTCCATTCTGAGTCACTAGGGAGCACTTGACGATATTATAGATAATATTTCATTGGATTCTATCTGATTTCTTTCCATTCCTGGTTTAGAAGGTGATTTCCCGATTTAGACAGCTTTGTCATGTTTTTTCTACTTTCTAGTGGATAAGGTAAATCTAGTTGACTTGGAAACTCTCTCCACTGGACAATTCGACCTCCACCTCTTTATTCTCTCCAAAATTCATAATTACATTCCATTTACATCACTCATGAGCTTCCATACCATATTCATCCAATTTGTGAGCCTTTAGACTGTTTTGGAAAGTGCTTTTGACACCTAGGGCTTTTTTTACCTTTAGTAAGCCTTATCTTTTTGTGCTTTACAACTTTCCTTTAGGAATTTGATTTTCTCTCTTGAGTATGTATTATATATTGTAAACATATTGTTGAATAATATACAATGATTTTTTCCCAAGATATCTTCTCTATTATTCTTCTCTCATTCTCATAAATATTCCAAATGAAGTTGACTTATTGAATCTAGATCTAGGCAATCTAAAATCTCACAACTTGTGAGATGAGGAGCATTGGGGATCAAATCGTATAATGTACTGGATGGGTGTGTAAATTATAAATAGGTTCAATATCATAGTATATTTCACAAGCCGAGATCTAGAAACAAAGTAGTCCTCACCAAGAATTTACACATAGATTAGCATAATTAAGAAGAAATATTGAAGCAGAAACATAAGAGAGAGAACTCAATTGATGTAAAATTCATCTTTGTATTATTCATCAATAAGAATACAATATATAATACATCTCATGTAGATAAATTGAATGCCTTGGAGGCAAATTGAGTAGCTCACATGATTTTGCATGCTTAGAATAAACCAAATCCCCCTAAATTGCAAGTATCCATATCCAACTCATAGTTAATGGTCATAAATTGACTAAGTGGTCCTAGCTTGAAAATGAGTGACCAAAAAACAAGCAGTGGGAGGCTTTTCAAGAGAAAAGGAAGGAAGATGTTGAGGCAGAAAGGCAGCAAGGTTTCCCAAGTCATCCTAGTGCACTAGCTCATCCTAATCCCTTTGAAAAGCGGGAATGAAGTTTCATTAGCTCACCAAAGATGGATAAAATCATGAATGAAGCATAATAGCACTCTAGCTCATAAAATCATAGCAAAAGTTGGAACTAAAGCACAAAGAGGGCGTTATAGTGGATAAAATTGACCAAGGTGGGAAAATAATTATGTGCTAGGTAGCCAACTAACATAATCTAAACATATAGGAAACCAAATATGGAAGAATACTAAGGTCTAGATGGTTAATTATTCCAACAACCCCCTTAATCTCGACTTGTGTGAGTGAAATATAAAAAGTAGGGCCCAAGCAACAAAGGATTATGGTCACCCTTTACAATTTACTATGTCCATGTAAACTGAGGAAAGAGAGAAAACCACTTGGGAAGAAAACCCCCCTTCAAAATGGACATGAAATACACCATAATAATCTTTCTAAACTCCAAGTAAGTGTGAACTCTATTAGATGTCCAGAGGAATATTTTCTTGGGAAGAAGTGGAGTGTGTTGAACTGAATCAGGAAGATAAACAATTGCATGATGGAAAATGAGACCGTGTAGAACAATTGAGATACATTGATAGTATAGTGAATATAGGTGCTCATTATACATGAAATTTTGATATCAGGTCCAAATGAGTCTTGTTTGACAGACAATCCACTCGAGCGGACGCGAGCCGGATCTCCCTAGATCAAAGTGAGTCTAGAACAAATAAAACAGACAATAAACCACTTTCCTAGATCTAGTTAAGGATCAAGTTATTAGATGTCTTACCTTAAGTTTGTATTTCCTTTTCCTGGATGTTGTTCCACGCCTCGCGGTTGTCAGATCTAAGCTGCAAGACCTACCAAGATACACAAAACAAGACAAACAAGTAAAAGCATCTAAACGATAACAGATGTAAGTAAACAGTTAAGCAGGTAAACTACACAATATCATCAACACAACAATATTGGTGGAAAGCAGATATATTACTATAAAAAAATAGGGAAAGTACATAGAAGAGAAAGACTACAACTAGAGCTTAACAAATTAACCCTTCTCCATCCAAGCCAATGCCATATCCTCCCGAGGAAGTGTGAGTCTCTCAATGGATGAGTAGAGATCTCTCCAAGATGATTTCACCAGCATGTAGACACTATAGACTTCCTCCCCTTGGAATGGGAGTGAGCTTCATTTATATAGGACTAAGTGGATAGGGTAGGTTGAGATATGGTAGGAGAGAGATAGGAGATCCTTCCAAGAGGTTAGGAACCGAGTGCCATCTCTCTCAAAAGGTCAGGGATAAGGATCCATGTCATCTAGCTTTGAGAATGGGCTCGAAGGATCTATTTTTGTATATTAACTGACATCGTCGCACCCTGCAAGAGAGCAAGCTGCGATGTTGCAGGTTGCTTGAGTGCAGCCTGCGACGACCTCTCAAAACCTAGTGTAAATGGGTTATATCTCTTCCAGGCCAATAACTTAGTCAATGAAACTTTAGGGATGTATACACTGAATCTCATGATGGTAATATTTTAGGTGTAACAGTATTTAGAGTCTCCATCTTTAGGAGGAAATGCGATTGTCATCATGTAGCAATGGATAGGAAGAAAGAGACCAAGGAGAGTGAATGCATAATATCCAAACTTTGATATATCCTTCATGTTAATATTTGGTTGAGCTTTGATCTTTAATTCTTTTAGATGCAGAGACTTGAATTAATGAGACAATTCAATCCATGAAATACATACAACCATAAGACAATACATACCCCGGGGAAAATCCTCAAAATTATGAGAACAAAAAACCCCAACAATTCTTCTCAGTATAATATAATGGATAGTAGAGAATGCTTTCTTTTAGAACATAGCAGATTTCTTTCGGAAGATAAGAGATCACCAAACACTCTTGATGAAGATACGGAAGCAATAGAGAAGAGAGATCAATTGGATTTGTTTCCAACACAGCAATAACAAGAACGAACAATACCCTACACAAAAAGAAGTGCCTTGCCTTCAATGGAGAAGAGAATTCGCTTCACACTGGATTCAACAATCTTGTATATCATATTTATACATTCTTCTCTTACATTTTTAACTTCTGACTTCGGGATAAACTCACCCTCAAACTGGATGTATTAATCTTGCATGGAGTGGTGCACCCCACTTCTCATGCATTGCTTCAGCTCACTGAGCTATCACTTAGGATGAAATCACCTCTTAACTGAAAGCTTTCCCACTTAGTTAGGTGGCTAACTTAAGTGTTGACATGCAAGTGTCACAACTCACGTGTCATATTTTATTTTAACATAAGTGTCGTTATGCAATAACACTTGGTTAACTATATCTTCTTTGTTGTCACTTAGTTAACTCTCTTTAAATGAAGTGTCATCTTTTAGTTTAACTAAAGTGAAAATACTTTAGTTAACTAGTCCCTTTTATTTAACACTTAGTTAACTGAAATCATATTGATTGATTTACTTGAAGTGACCACTGTGAGTTCTTTAGTTAACTAAGACATATCTTTAACTGATGCTTTAACATAAGCATTGATACTTAATTGAAGCTTTATAACTGAAGCTTTAAAAATTTGAGTTCTCTTTAATTAGATGAAGTGTGTGCATGGGAAATCTCGAATTCTCTTTATCGCTATGCTTTATATTTTATTTCTTTTTTTTTACTGCATGGTCAATATGTACTAACTTTAATTATCCATCACATTACATTATACTAAGAAGAATTATCAGATGTTGTGATCATATTATATTATTATGGAACAAATGATCATATGATAAAGTAATTCACTTTAGAGGTGATCAATATCTAAAGGAGACTTAATAGCAATATGTTGATCATGGTTAATAATATATCACACAACATTAAATTCTTTTAACAAGTATAGCGTGATCTTTATACGGAAGTTCCACCTCTATACGGGAAGTCCATCTCATGGATACCTTTATACGAAAGGTTCACATGATAATCATGACTTGATACACACAAGTTCGGAGCCTTGTCCAACAATACTTTACAACATCATTACTTTGATCAATTACCTCTATACGGGAGGAATAACCTTTACACGGAAGGAAATCAAAGTGCTCACCTCTATACAGGAGGATCAATCTTGACTACACAAGTTTTGTTTGGAGAATGTCTCCTGATGTTGTATATTTCACACTTAAAAACATACAATAACACACTAAATGTTGAACCAAAATCCTCATGTGAAAGAGAGTAATCAAATTCCTCTTCAGCTTATAGAGAAGGCTCAGGATGTGAATGATCTGGCATAACAAGCTTATCATCCTCACAATCTGAAGAATGATAGGAGAACATGATGAGAGAATGAAGTATCTGATTTCTTCTTAAACAATATAGGTTCGAATGTATTCTCTTGGATCAGTTGCATATGAAGAGGATAAATCAAGGTTCTCATAAACTTCTACTGCAACATGAGAAGGAGTCACTTCAAGGATACTTTCACCATTCGAACTATGTTGAGATTTCTGCAACTGTTCTTCAATACCTACAAATCAAACTTTCTGGAAAATATTATACTTGAGGACTATATGGATATATATAAGCTATGAGCTCTTATTTAGTCAGTAGGCACATTCAGGAGTGCATCACACCTGGGTAGACTCCAATGGAAAAACCAAAGGACTCAAGGCAATTGCCCTAGGAATTGCGTGGTAACTCCACTACTTCTGGTGCATTACTACAAGCATCTATGCTCAATCTAAGCTCCCTATGCTCTCATACCATGTATAAATTCTAAATAGGTTCAATACCATACTAGAATTCACAATCAATGATCTAGAAACAAGGTAGTCCTCACCAAGATTTCACATAGAGATTAGTAGAATTAAGAAGAAATATTGAAGCAAAAACATAAGAGAGAGAACTCAATTGAGTAAACTTCATCTCTGTATTATTCATCAATAAAAATACAATATATAATACATCTCATAGAAATAATTTGAATGCCTTGGAGGCAACTTGAGTAGCTCATATGTGGCAGGCTTAGAATAGACCAAATCCCTGTGAAAATCCTCACAGCAGATCTAAGAGATGATGTATACCTCACAAGAAAGATTATGATTAAGCAGGGAGATAGAAGAAGAGTGGTCAATGCAGTGTAAATGAGCAACAGAATAATAATACAGTAGAACTCAGATAGAAGCAAAATAACTTCACACGCACTAATTCATTAATCACAAATATGAACAATAAATAGTACAATGGTGGAGAGGATTCAAATGCCAAGTTGGAAATTCGAATTAGTCTCTCATAGAGTGATCATCAGATCAATAGAGTGTCATCAGAGCACAACTAGGAGTCCTCATCTTCATCAGTGGAGTCATCAATACACAAGTAACTATCAACCAGATGTCAAACTGAGTCAAACTTAGTGTGGTAGGTGTAACTGGCACATGGAGGCACTAACTGAATGAAGGAGGCTCTGTGGAGGGCGCATGAGGAGCTAACTGGAGTCAGAATGGGCAGTCTAGTCTTACTAGAGGTCTATCAAAGTGATACAGACAGTTGAGAGTCAGTCTAGCCTTAAATCAAGGAAAGAACTGAAGATAACTGAAGTCCAACTGAATGGTAGGTGAGAGAGGGCGCATGAGATGCATGTAACTGCATGCAGGGCGCACTAAGCACTAGGAGGGCCAAAAATAATTAGTGAGAAGCTCCTGAGGCTAGCTAGTTGAGGGCTAGGTGCTAGGACTAATGACTGGGATGCATGCAATTGCATGCTGCATGCAGAAATGCATGCAAGACTGAAAATGCTTGTAGGACTAACATGGAGTATACGAATATCCTAACACCCCCCCTTAATCCATCCTGGGCCTTGGTAATTGAGACCAAAGTTCACCCAATACAAATAATAATAACAGTCAATAAATTGAGGAAATGGGGAAAACCTCATGGGAAAAATACCCCCCCTCAAAATAGACTGTAGGGCACACACAAAAAATAAATGCTCCAAACTCAAGCAGGTGTGATGCTTGGTCATATGTCTGGAGGTATCTTCTTCTTGGGAAGAAGTGGTTCATGCTCAAAAGGCATGTGCTTGTACTTACTCTTCAGATTGAATGTGATGAGAACAAATCCAAAACTATGAGTATGATCCTTGAACCTGTGATTTGTGAAAATCCTCACAGCAGATCTAAGAGATGATGTATACCTCACAAGAGAATGATTATGATTAAGCAAGAAAATAGAAGAAGAGTGGTCAATACAGTATAATGAGCAACATAATAATATGGTACAGTAGAACTCGGATAGAAGCAATAATACTTCACACACACTAGATTATTAATCACAAATGGACATATAAATAATACAATGCATGAGGAATTCGAATGCCTAAGGTGTAAATTCGAATTAGCCTTCATGGAGTGATCAAAGGATCACTGGAGTGTCAATGGAGCACAACTAGGTGTCCTCATGATCATCAGTGGAGTCATCAATGCACAAGTAACTGTCAACTGTCAGTCAAACTGAGTCTAACTAAGTGTAGTAGGTGTAACTGAATGTAACTAGCACATGGAGACACTAACTGGATGAGGGAGGATCAGTGGAGGATGCAGTAGGATCTTACTAGAGTCAGAACAGGAAGTTTAGTCTCACTGGAGGTCCATCAGAGTGATAAGGTCAATAAAGAGTCAGTTAATCCTTAAATCAAGGAAGTAACTGAAGATAACTAAATATAACTGGATTGGTAGGTGAAGAAGGCACCTTTGTCATGCAGTGGAGAAAAGGAGGGCACATTAGTCACTGGGAGGGTTGAAACTGCAAGGAAAGCATCTCTCGGGGCTAGCTCACTGAGGGCTAGGTGCTGGTGTTGATGACTGAAATGCATGAAAAATGCATGCAAACCCTAATATTTGCATGCATGATTGAAAATGCAAACAATGGAAATGTTTCTAGGACTAGGATGGAGTATAGGAATATCCTAACACCCCCCCTTAATCCATCCTGGGCCCTGGTAACTAGGACCAAAGGTCACCCAATACAATCAACTGAATGATAATAATAAAGAACAGTCCATAAACCGAGGAAATGGGGAAAACCTCATGGGAAATACCCCCCCTAAAAATAAATTGTAGGTCACACACAATAATAAATGCTCCAAACTCAAGCAGGTGTGATGCTTGGTCATATGTCTGGAGGTATCTTCTTCTTGGGAAGAAGTGGATCATGCTCAAAAAGCATGTGTTTGTACTTGCTCTTCAGTTCGAATGTGATGAGAACAAATCCAACAGTATGGGAATGATCCTTGAACCTATGATTTGAATCAGCTGAGGTAGGATCAAATTTTTGAATGTGCATATAGTCTTTTGTCTTCTCCTTCGAACCACCATGGGCGAGATTATGCCAAAAGGAACTATTACATGTTTGCTTGAAATCAAAATCAGATTTAAGACTTAAAAAACAGTTTCTTGAGATCTCCTTTGAACCAGCAGGGGTGAGATCAAAACTATCATATGCATGAGAAATTATCCCAAGCAGTAATTGCTTAGAACCCAATTTAGATACAAGACTTGAATCATGGTTTCTTGAGATCTCCTTTGAACCATGAGAGGTGAGATCAAAACCAGTAGATGCATGAGAAATTATCCCAAGCGAATGGCAATGGCCATGTTCTTCAATGACCTTCTGAAAGCATGAATTAATGATCATATAGTAGTATAAAATAGATGATTGCTTGAGAGGAGCGAATGCATTACCTCCAATAGCTTATTTTACCTCCGAAATAATCATGTGATCATGATGCAAACTAACAAACTCTGGTGCAAGAGAGGATTTAGGACCTTCTGCAATATTTAGAGTGTGAGCTGGCACAAAAAGAGAAGAAAGTTTGAGCATGAGTGGAGAATCTGCAATTTCTTTGTCAACAACTTCAATATGAGATGATACTGGTTCATGATCTGAGAGACCATCAAGAGGAGTGAATGCATCACTTTGCTTGCTTTCGAATGGGTCAGGACCAAGTCCTTCATTCTTTCTGCCAAATTTTTCATCCAAGTGATCCCATAACTCGTTTGGAGTCCATAACTCCTTTGGAGTTTCAACACCATCACAGTATTTGAATTGAAATCTCTGGTATGCACACAAAGAAAGCATCATTTCTCCAAAGGCATCATCAACTTTATTTAACCAATCAATATTTTCTTCAGGGGATTCGAACTCTCTTTCAAAATGACAATAAAAAAGATCATGGATCTTCAAGTATGCTATCATTCTTGGTTTCCATTCATCATAGTTGAATGGAGAAAGAAAATTAATTCCTTCTAAATCATACATTGAAGCTGTAGAAGACCTGCAAAAACAATATAGAATATATTTGTTAGGAACCCATGTCTTTACTTTGTTAGTATATTGTTGTTGGACGCATATGCTTTGTAATTCGTCCCGTAGTATTTGTTGATCAATAGTTTGTGTTATTGTTGTTGGAAAATATGATTTGTAAGTCTCTCGTAGTATTGTTGATCCATAGTTTGTAGTGGCCCATGGTTTTGACCCATAGTATTGGCGCCTAGACTTAGTATATAAGTGTGTGTTGAGACCTATGAAGACACGATGAAGTTATTTGTATTGAGCTTGCTCATAGGAGGTTGCCCCCTCGAAGTGGCCTGTGATCAATATAAAAGTGATTCTGAGTTCTGTCATTTCTGCTATTTCGCATATTCTTATTAATTAATTGTTGCAGGTGCTTCACATCTGGTATCAGAGCACTTTCTTGGGCTCCCTGGATGAAATTTCTACCAAATTTTTTTTCACATCTGTTGCAGGTTCGGATTTGGGAATAATCCCTATCCGCTTAACTGTGGGAAGCACTTGGGCATAATCCCTAAAACTCATTGTGAGGAGTACCACAGGAACCTCGAAGTAGTTGGCCCATTGAGAGGACCTGCCAGCGAAAAGGGCAACGACCCCTACCTGATTGACTAGTTCCCACCCGTGAGGTAAACCAAGAGCTGTCGTTTGTGGCAAAGCGGTTATCAGTTTTACCTGAGCCATGGAGTGAGGGGTACTGCCCCAATACGCAAGCCGTCAGACAACATTGGTGGCCGAGTGAAACCCCTGAACTGTTCGGAAGCCGCACATACCTGGGGTCCATATCTATTTTCAGCTGAACTGTTGTCGATCACTGCTGCGTCGTTTCAGATCCAGCCGTTCAGATCCATTCTGAAAACCATTCCAGATCCAGTCATTTTCAATCCATTCGGTGTCGTTTCAGATCCCTCTATTTCTGCTCACTTCTGGGTGGCAGATTTATCTGTTCTAGATCCCTTCCGAGCCGTAGCCGCTCCAGTCTGGAAAAAAAAAAAAAAATAGTTTTTTCTCCATATCTCCCTTATTTTCACTCTTTTTCCCTTGAAATTTTCGAGGAACCCCTGTCATCCCATTCTGCATATTTCATTCCTGAGGACCCTATCCCCAATTCGCCTTCCCAAAGCCCGAAATCCCACATTTGTCTATTTTTAGGGTTTGCCATAACTTCCTCAGATTTCACCCAATCACCTTCAAATTTTACCACAGAGTTCCTTTCTGAATTCTGCTTCTTTGTCCCCCTCTGCCAAATTTTCCCATTCTTTCACCCCGCTTCTGAAATCCTCATTTTCGCTTCCCTGTCTATTCAACAGTGTCCAAAACCTAGTCAAACCCCAATTACCCTTCAGATTTTTTCCCAAGTCCAGATTTTCCTTTACTAAAGCAGTTTCTGTTTTTGTTTTCCTACCCAATCAACCAAAAAAAAAAAACTCCTGGTTATGGTTGTCACCCGTGCAGGAGCAAAAACCATGGAAGACGCACTTGCAGCCATCCAAGCCAAACTCCAGGATCTGGATGAAAAATTTATCAACCTCCATCTTGAACATTCATCTATGCACAACAAACGGCAGTCCGAGTCTTCATCAGACAATGGGTTTTCTTCTTCCAGCAATTTCCGTGGTCCGAAGCTTGATTTTCCTCGCTTCAATGGTACTGATCCAACTGGATGGATCTATCGTGCAGAACAGTATTTCAGTCTGCATAATACTTTTGATGTCAACAAAGTTCCACTTGCATCATTTCACTTGGAATAGGAAGCTCTTCAATGGTACCGTTGGTACATCAAGGCTCATGAAGAGCCTAAATGGCCAGACTTTTGCCAGCTCCTTTTGCAACGATTTGGTCCTAGTGCTTTTGATGACTTCACAGGAGCCCTCACTAAACTTCGCCAAATTGGCACTGTGAGAGAGTATCAAACCGAATTTGAGAAACTAGCTAACCACACTGAAGGATTGTCTGATGACTTTTACCGGAGTTGTTTTATTAGTGGTCTAAAGGATGCCATCTGCTCTGAGGTCAAAATTTTCTATCCCAACACAATGATGGAAGCCCTAGGGTTGGCTAAGTTGGCAGAAGACAAGATTGCAGCCCAACAACGCTCCAAGCCCACTTTTGTTCCCTTCCGAAATATGGGTTCTCAACGACCACCTATACCGCAGGCTCCTCGACCAATTCCTATCAAGCATTTTTCTAAAACAAAGATGCAAGCACGCAGAGAAAAGGGGCTTTGCTATAATTGTGATGAGAAATTCACTCAGGCACATAGATGTGTTCAGCAAAATCTCTATCTCTTAGCTGTGGATTCTCCGCCTGCCTCTGAAATTGGTAACGAAGATCTAGAAACAATGGATGCTCCGGTCGACATTCAAGAACTGCCTATTGACCCTCCGTCTCAAGATGACCAGCCAGAGATATCTCTCCATGCTTTAGCTGGAATCACCACCCCCCAAACAATGCGGGTCAGGGGTTATTTCAAGAAGCTTCCTCTTACAATACTCATTGATTCTGGTAGCACTCATAATTTCATTGACCCTCGGATTGCCAAACAAGCTAATTGTTTTATCCACCTTGCTCCAAATTTGAAGTCATGGTTGCCAATGGGGGCACCTTACCTTGCAAAGGGAAGTGTCAAAATGTGCGTATCTCTATGGGAGAGTATACCTTGCGCTCTGACATGTTTGCCTTGACCTTAGGCGAATGTGATGTGGTTTTGGGCACTCAATGGCTACGCACACTTGGCCCTATATTATGGGATTTTGCTGAACTTTGGATGCAGTTTTCCCTCAATGGAAAAAAACACACATTGATAGGATTACAACCAGGTTCTCTCAACATCATCAGTTCACATCGCATGGAAAAACTCCTCAAGAAGAATTCACATGGTGTCATTGCTCAGATCCATTCCATTCAGATGCAACCATCAGCGGTCCCCACTACTCCTTTGGATCTACAACAAATTCTGGATCGATATATAGGTGTCTTTGCTGAACCAGTGGGATTGCCACCTTCCAGGACAGAAGACCATCGTATTCAGCTCCTTCTTGGAAGCGTTCCTCCCAACATTAGGCCCTATCACTACCCATTTCACCAAAAAATGGAGATTGAAATGCTCGTTTGGGACTTATTGAAGCAAGGTATTATTCGCCCAAGCACTAGTTCCTTTTCTTCTCCAGTTCTTCTTGTCCGCAAAAAAGATGGGTCATGGTGCCTCTGAATTGAATTCCGAGCACTTAATCACCTCACCATCAAGGATAAGTTTCCAATTCCTGTTGTTGATGAGCTTCTTGATGAGCTTCATGGGGCTCACTTTTTCTCCAAGTTGGATCTTCGTTCTGGGTATCATCAAATTCGGGTTCATGAGGATGATATCCCTAAAACAGCTTTCCGCACACATGATGGCCATTATGAGTTTTTGGTCATGCCCTTTGGCCTCACTAATGCTCCTTTCACATTCCAGGCCTTAATGAATAAAATGTTTCGACCCTACTTGCGGAAATTCATTCTGGTATTCTTTGATGATATCCTCATCTACAGTAAAATATGGGATGAACATCTCCAGCATCTGGATCTTGTCATGCAAATTTTCTCTGACCATCATCTCCACGCCAAGCAATCTAAATTTGTTTTTGGACAGAAGGAAGTTGAGTATCTCGGGCACATTATCTCAGCACAAGGGGTTTGCGTGGATACTGCCAAAATCGATGCCATGAACAATTGGCCGCATCCTCAGACACTCAAGAGCCTTCGTGGTTTTTTTTCTTTTTCAATAGAGCAGTTAATGGAGCTGCAATCTTCCCATAATCCTTGACAAACTTGCGGTCGAGTGCGCCGATTGAGGATGTCCTCCAGCTCCAAAAGGGTGGATCCTTCATTATCCAGTTCGGGTAAAATAGTTTTTCCACTGATGTTGGCGCCAAGAACTTTCTTCAGACAAGAGACATGAAAGACTGGATGAATGCGGGAAGAAGGAGGAAGTTCCAATTTATAAGCAACGGACCCAATCTTATGAAGAATCCGATATGGCCCATAGAACTTTGGAGAGAGCTTATGACGCCCTTTGAGTTTCAGGGAGGATTGCTTGTACGGCTGGAGACGAAGAAAAACCATATCGCCTACTTAAAAAGTGCGCTCAGAACGGTGATGATCAGCTTGTTGCTTCATGCGATTTCTTGCCATGTGAAGATTGTCCCGCAAAATGCGAAGAATCTGATCACGGTTTCGAAGGACCGTGTCAACTTCCTGAACTGGTGAACTGTTGGGGGTGTATGGAAGAAGAAATGGAGGTGCCTGACCATAGACTGCTTCATATGGGGTCATTTTAGAGGCAGTGTGGTAATAGGTATTGTACCACCATTTAGCGAGAGGGAGCCACTTTGCCCACTGATGTTGTTGTTCAGAGGTGAAGCAGCGAAGATAAGTTTCCAAGCATTTATTGATAATTTCAGTCTGACCATCTGTTTGTGGGTGATACCCTGAACTCCAGTTTGGTGCCAGTGTTGCGAAATAGTTCTGTCCAAAAATGACTGGTGAAAGTCGCATCACGATCTGAGACAATGGAAGAAGGGATGCCATGAAGATGAAAGATCTGGTCCAGGAAAATTTGAGCGACTGAGGAGGCTGTATAGGGATGGCTGAGAGCACAAAAATGACTATATTTGGAGAGGCGATCAACCACAACGAGAATCACTGTCTTCCCGCTAGATTTAGGGAGCCCTTCAATGAAATCCATAGAAATATCCGTCCAAATAGGTGTAGGTATGGGCAAGGTTTCGAGCAATCCTGAAAGGAGTGTTGTTTCACCCTTATTGCGCTGGCAGATATCACATTCAGCCACCATCTGTTGAATTGTCCTTTTCATGCCCTGCCAAAAGAAGTTACGCCGTTCCCGTTCATACATTTTGAGGAACCCAGAGTGCCCTGCCGATGGAGAAGCATGGAGTTCATAGAAGACAGCCTATTGAAGATCTGTGCTCTGGGGAAGCACCAGATGACCCTTGTATCTCAAAGAAGCACCATCCCAAGAGTAATGTGGTAGAGTAGAAGGGTTGTTGGTCAAGCATTGGATGATTTGAGATAAGGAAGAGTCATTGACATAACCCTGTTGAACAGATTGCAACCAATTTGGAACAGGCATAGAAATAGCTGAAAGAGAACCTTGGGCATCAAATGTGCGAGAAAGAGCATCTGCCACAATATTGTCTTTACCCTTCTTGTAAGTGATCTCATAGTCATAACCCATGAGTTTGCTAACCCATTTCTGTTGTGCTGGGGAGGAGACACGTTGTTCCAAGAAATATTTCAGACTCTGGTGATCAGTCTTGATGTAGAAATGAGTCCCTAATAGGTATGGTCGCCACTTTTGTACTGCATGCAAAATAGCCATCATTTCCTTCTCATAGGTAAAGGCAACTAAATTCTTACCGGAAAGGGCTTTGCTGGTGAACGCAATGGGGTGTTCATCTTGAAGGAGAACAACACCAAGTCCATTACCGCAAGCATCACTCTCAATAGTGAAGGGCTTGGAAAAATTGGGCATAGCTAGAACAGGTGTTGTACACATAGCTTGTTTTAGTTTGTCAAATGCACACTGAGCAGCATGTGTCCATGTAAAAGCATCATTTTTCAATAGAGCAGTTAATGGAGCTGCAATCTTCCCATAATACTTGACAAACTTGGGGTTGACTGGCTACTACCGCAAGTTTGTCAAGGATTATGGGAATATTGCAGCTCCATTAACTGCTCTATTGAAAAAGGATGCTTTTACATGGACACATGCTGCTCAATGTGCATTTGACAAACTAAAACAAGCTATGTGTACAACACCTGTTCTAGCTATGCCCGATTTTTCCAAGCCCTTCACTATTGAGAGTGATGCTTGCGGTAATGGACTTGGTATTGTTCTCCTTCAAGATGAACACCCCATTGCGTTCACCAGCAAAGCCCTTTCCGGTAAGAATTTAGCTTCCTTTACCTATGAGAAGGAAATGATGGCTATTTTGCATGCAGTACAAAAGTGGCGACCATACCTATTAGGGACTCATTTCTACATCAAGACTGATCACCAGAGTCTGAAATATTTCTTGGAACAACGTGTCTCCTCCCCAGCACAACAGAAATGGGTTATCAAACTCATGGGTTATGACTATGAGATCACTTACAAGAAGTGTAAAGACAATATTGTGGCAGATGCTCTTTCTCGCACATTTGATGCCCAAGGTTCTCTTTCAGCTATTTCTATGCCTGTTCCAAATTGGTTGCAATCTGTTCAACAGGGTTATGTCAATGACTCTTCCTTATCTCAAATCATCCAACGCTTGACCAAAAACCCTTCTACTGTACCACATTACTCTTGGGATGGTGCTTCTCTGAGATACAAGGGTCATCTGGTGATTCCCCAGAGAACAGATCTTCAATAGGCTATCTTCTATGAACTCCATGCTTCTCCATCGGCAGGGCACTTTGGGTTCCTCAAAATGTATGAACGGGAACGGCATAACTTCTTTTGGCAGGGCATGAAAAGGACAATTCAACAGATAGTGGCTGAATGTGATATCTGCCAGTGCAATAAGGGTGAAACAACACTCCTTTCAGGATTGCTCGAACCCTTGCCCATACCTACACGTATTTGGATAGATATTTATATGGATTTCATTGAAGGGCTCCCTAAATCTAGCGGGAAGACAGTGATTCTCGTTTTGGTTGATCGCCTCTCCAAATATAGTCATTTTTGTGCTCTCAGCCATCCCTATACAGCCTCCTCAGTCGCTCAAATTTTCCTGGACTAGATCTTTCGTCTTCATGGCATCCCTTCTTCCATTGTCTCAGATCGTGATGCGACTTTCACCAGTCATTTTTGGACAGAACTATTTCGCCACACTGGCACCAAACTGGAGTTCAGGGTATCACCCACAAACAGATGGTCAGACTGAAATTATCAATAAATGCTTGGAAACTTATCTTCGCGACTTCACCTCTGAACAACAACATCAGTGGGCAAAGTGGATCCCTCTCGCTAAATGGTGGTACAATACCTATTACCACACTGCCTCTAAAATGACCCCATATGAAGCAGTCTATGGTCAGGCACCTCCATTTCTTCTTCCATACACCCCCAACAGTTCACCAGTTCAGGAAGTTGACACGGTCCTTCGAAACCGCGATCAGATTCTTCGCATTTTGCGGGACAATCTTAACATGGAAAGAAATCGCATGAAGCAACAAGCTGATCAGCACCGTTCTGAGCGCACTTTTTAAGTAGGCGATATGGTTTTTCTTCGTCTCCAGCCGTACAAGCAATCCTCCCTGAAACTCAAAGGGCGTCATAAGCTCTCTCCAAATTTCTATGGTCCATATCAGATTCTTCAAAATATTGGGTCCGTTGCTTATAAATTGGAACTTCCTCCTTCTTCCCGCATTCATCCAGTCTTTCATGTCTCTTGTCTGAAGAAAGTTCTTGGCACCAACATCAGTGGACAAACTATTTTACCCGAACTGGATAATGAAGGATCCATCCTTTTGGAGCTGGAGGCCATCCTCAATCGGCGCACTCGTCAGCTTCACTCTCGCTCTATCACAGAGGTCTTAATTCAATGGCACGACATGCAACCAGAGGATGCTACATGGGAACCACTCCTTTAGATTCAACAACAATTTCCGCATCTAAAGCTTTGAGGACAAAGCTTTTTTTTAAGGGGGAGGGGATGTTAGGAACCCATGTCTTTACTTTGTTAGTATATTGTTGTTGGATGCATATGCTTTGTAAGTCATCCCGTAGTATTTGTTGATCAATAGTTTGTGTTATTGTTGTTGGCGCATATGCTTTGTAAGTCACTCGTAGTATTGTTGATCCATAGTTTGTAGTGGCCGATGGTTTTGACCCATAGTATTGGCGCCTAGACTTAGTATATAAGTGTGTGTTGAGACCTATGAAAACACGGTGAAGTTATTTGTATTGAGCTTGCTCATAGGAGGTTGCCCCCTCGAAGTGGCCTGTGATCAATATAAAAGTGATTCTGATTTCTGTCATTTCTGCTATTTTGCATATTCTTATTAATTAATTGTTCCAGGTGCTTCACAATATTGCAACTGCTACTGCTACAAAAATGCAGAAACTGCTGCACTCGAAATCTTGTTAATAACCTACAAAAAAACTCTCAATAATGGAGATAAACAATACTCTCAACATGCTATGATACCGTGTGAAAATCCTCACAACAAATCTAAGAGATGATGTATACCTCACAAGAGAATGATTATGATTAAGTAAGAAAATAGAAGAAGAGTGGTCAATACAGTATAATGAGCAACATAATAATATGGTACAGTAGAACTCAGATAGAAGCAATAATACTTCACACACACTAGATTATTAATCACAAATGGACATATAAATAATACAATGCATGAGGAATTCGAATGCCTAAGGTGGCAATTTGAATTAGCCTTCATGGAGTGATCAAAGGATCACTGGAGTGTCATCGGAGCACAACTAGGTGTCCTCATGATCATCAGTGGAGTCATCAATGCACAAGTAATTGTCAACTTCCAGTCAAACTGAGTCTAACTGAGTGTAGTAGGTATAATTGAATGTAACTAGCACATGGAGACACTAACTGGATGAGGGAGGCTCAGTGGAGGATGCAGTAGGAGCTTACTAGAGTCAGAACAGGAAGTTTAGTCTCACTGGAGGTCCATCAGAGTGATAAGGTTAGTAAAGAGTCAGTTAATCCTTAAATCAAGGAAGTAACTGAAGATAACTGAATATAACTGGACTGGTAGGTGAAGAAGGCGCCTTTGTCATGCATTGGAGCAAAGGAGGGCACATTAGTCACTGGGAGGGTTGAAACTGCAAGGAAAGAAGATCTCAGGGCTAGCTCACTGAGGGCTAGGTGCTGGTGCTGATGACTGGAATGCATGCAAAATGCATCCAAACCCTAATATTTGCATGCATGACTGAAAATGCAAACAATGGAAATGTTTCTAGGACTAGGATGGGGTATAGGAATATCCTAACATGATTCGAATCAGCTGAGGTAGGATCAAAACCATGAATGTGTAGATAGTCTTTTTTTTCTCCTTCAAATCATCATGGGTGAGATTATGCTCAAAAGATCCATCAAATGTCAATGATTGCTTGGAATCCAAATCAGATCCAAGACTTGAAGAATGGTTGCTTAAGATCTCCTTTGAACCATTAGAGGTGAGATCTAAAACAGTAAATGCATGAGAAATTATCCCAAGCGAATGGAAATGGCCATCATCTTCAATAACCTTCTGAGAGCATGAAATAATGATCTTACAGTAGTAAATAAGAGATGATTGATCAAGGAGAGCGAATGAATTACCTCCAATGGCTGATTTAACCTCCGAAACATTCATGAGATCATGATGCAAACCAACAGACTCTGGTGCAAGAGAGGATTTAGGAATCTCTACAATTTCTAGAGTGTGAGATGGCACATAATTCGAAATAGAAGAAATTTGGTGCATGAGTGTAGAATCTGCAAGTTCTTCTTTTTTGTGGACAACTTCAATATGAGATATGTTTGATACTGATTCATGATCAATGAGATCATCAAGGAGGGCAAATGCATCACTGGGATTTCTCTCGAAAGGTTTTGGACCAATCCATTCATTCTCTTCAGCCAAATATTTCATCCAGATGGTCCCATAGATCTTTTGGAGATTCAGCAAAATCAATGAAGTGGGTAAACATGCAACGAGACATTGCAAGCAACATTTCTCGAGAGACACTGTCACCTTTATTTAACCAGTCATTCTCTTCTTTAGAGGATTCGAACTCTCTTTCAAAACAATAATCAAAGAGATCATGGCTCTTCAAATATGCTATAATTTTTTGTTTCCATTCATCATAGTTGAATGGATAAAGAGGAGGTATTTCTTCTGAATACATGGAAGCTATAGAAGACCTACAAAAACAATAGAAAAGGTCTGCAACTGCTACTACTGCAAAAGTGCAGAAACTGCTACACTCAAAATCTTGATAATAACCTACAAAAAACTCTCAGGAATGGAGATAGATAATACTCTCAACATGCTCTGATACCATGTGAAAACCCTCACAGTAGATCTAAGAGCTGACGTATACCTCACAAGAAAGATTATGATTAAGCAGGAAGATAGAAGAAGAGTGGTCAATGCAGTGTAAATGAGCAACAGAATAATAATACAGTAGAACTCGGATAGAAGCAAAATAACTTCACACACACTAATTCATTAATCACAAATATGAACAATAAATAGTACAATGGTGGAGAGGATTTGAATGCCAAGGTGGCAATTCGAATTAACCTCTCATAGATTGATCATCAGATCAATAGAGTGTCATCAGAGCACAACTAGGAGTCCTCATCATCATCAGTGGAGTCATCAATGCACAAGTAACTGTCAACCAGATGTCAAACTAAGTCTAACTCAATGTGGTAGGTGTAACTGGCACATCAAGGCACTAACTGAATGAAGGAGGCTCAGTGGAGGGCGCATGAGGAGCTAACTAGAGTCAGAATGGGCAGTCTAGTCTCACTGGAGGTCTATTGGAATGATACAGACAGTTGAGAGTCAGTCTAGCCTTAAATCAAGGAAAGAACTGAAGATAACTGAAGTACAACTGAATGGTAGGCGATAGAGGGCACATGATATGCATGTAACTACATGCAGGGCGCACTAAGCACTAGGAGGGATAAAACTAATCAGTGAGAAGCTCTCGGGGCTAGCTAACTCACGGCTAGGTGTTGGGACTAATGACTGGAATGCATGCAATTGCATGCATGCAAGACTGAAAATGCAAATAATGAAAATGTTGGTAGGACTAGGATGGAGTATAGGAATATCCTAACAATCCCCCTAAATGGAAAGTATCCATCTCCAACTCATAGCTAATGGTCACGACTTGGCTAAGTGGGCCTATCTTGGCAATGAGTGGCCAAAAAACAAGCAGTGGGTGGCTTTCTAGGAGAAAAGGAAGGAAGATGTTAAGGCAAAAAAAAACAATGTTTCCCAAGTCATACCAGCGCACGAGTTCATCCTAATCCATGTGAAAAGAAGGAATAAAGTTGCCTTAGCTCACAAAATATGGATAAAATCATGAATAAAGCATAATAGTGCTCTAGCTCATAACATCATAGAAAAATCTAGAACTAAAGCACAACGAGGGTGTTATAATGGATATAATTGACCAAGATGGGAAAATAATGTGCCAGGTATCCGACTAACATAATCTAAACACCTACGAAACCAAATAATGGCATAATACTAAGGTATAGATGGTTAATTATTCCAACAATTGGGAGTAAACCAAAACCAAATATTTGGTATGACTAATCACCTGCTCCTCTATTGCAGTACCTCCCATGGAAACATCCCTAGATATAGGTGGCAACAATGACTTTGTAAACCAATCAACTAACAATTGGTCCCAAATAGTATCTTTAATTAATCTGAGCCACCTCCTCCACTCATGTATATGATCAGATATATGAGTGGAAGTGGATTGTCTCAGCAAATTTAAGAGCTCAGTATCGGTTTCGTACTGAATTGGTAATTGCAAATGCGTCAAAGAGGCCATGGCTAGGGAGTTGAAATATTTGAAGAAGTGTCGTGGTAATTCAATATACCACTTAGTTGTAGTACCAGTAAGGGTCCTTTGAAAAAATATTAAACAGATAGAATAATCCATTAAAGAGTTTGAGAAACACCTAATAAATAAGTCATTACATGGTTATTCGGATCCTCGCCGGGTTTTCCGTCAAATTTGGGAATGTCAGATGGGATTTTTCCAGGTATGGGAGGCCAAAACTGGACAAGTTGAATGGGATCGTTTGTCAACCGTAACAATTTTGGCAAATCCAAAGTAGCCAAAAAAGGTAATTGTCGGTTTGGTTGTGGATATTTGTAATATTGATAAGGAATCAAAATACCAATACGATTGTAGGTTGGTCCTCCCATATATTGGGTTTTGGGGGGTTGAAAATTAGTCATCGTGGGTTTCAATTGTTGATTGAGTAAAATTCCATGTAGAGGTGTACCCATCAACTTAGATTGGCCGCAAGGAAAATTAGTATCCCTTGGGTAAGGTAAACTAGCATCAAGGAGTGTGCTAGTATCCATAGATGGGTTGGGTTGGTAAATTTGTCCTCCACTAAACGGTTGGATACTAACAGGACCAAATTTCTCCCAGGCCGGATAAACCATCTAGTTAGATGCTTTCCCAGTAGCTAAGGGATTCCATCCAGCTGAATCTTTCCCCCCAGTATATGGTTGGGAAACATTTGGAATTGAAGATGTGATCATATTGTTTGTTTGAGTGGGGTTAGGAAAAATCAAACCACTTGACATGATTCCCAAAGCAAGTGGATTATTAACCATTCCACTAGCGGGAGGAAGTATGGGTCTACCAAGCAACTCACTTGGTAATACCATAGGAAAAACTCTAGTTGTATGACTTGTAGGTGGTTTCTATGGTTTAAGTGGTTGGGGAATAGATGTACCCCCGAAGGAAAAGTTGCACAATGTGTGATGTAACTGTGGCAGGATTAACAATAGTAGAACTGCATGGCAAGGAAATTCCTTGGAATTCATGTGAGGTTCCAAGTATGTCCATGCCCAATTATGTATGTAGTATGTCTCAGGTTGGAGGAAATAAGATAGAACAAAGTCTATATAATTTTTTGATGGTAACTGTACAATCAAACGTAAAAAACCTTCAATTAAAGGGGGGTTTGGAGTAGGGAAGAAAACCTCTTCTTCGATAGTTTCCACTAGCCCTTCAAGTTGGTCAATTTTTGGGGAAACACTCCCTTCCTAAAAAAAAATCTCTTCATTTACATTTCCTTTGTTAGAAGGGCCTTGTGAAAATGGTGGTGGTAAAGGTTCGTTGTTCTTAGGATCTAAACCTTGCATTCTACGAGGCCTTACTAAACTATGATCATCTAGTGTAAAGATAAAGTAATAATAATAATGACAAAATGATCCCTAAGGCCAACTAAAAATGTATAAAGAGCACACCCCTAATTAAAAACTAAAGGTAATCAACCAAACAATCAATAAGTATTAATGGATATTCCAAACATGGGAGATGAAGCCGTCAATGAATAAATGAGAGACAATTACCCACAACTACTCTACAATGGACTTCCAGATGTGCAAGTACCAGACGTAACCAAGTACCCTCCTAAGGATCCAAAATCGTGTGTTGCACATTTGTCTTAGGTACCGATAGCACCATCATTGTAGTCACCTTGGAGATAACCTAGGAAAAGCAACTAAGGCTACCACTTCATGCTTGGTGGTTCGGTGGAATGGTCATGGGAGAGGGATTCTAAGAATTGGAAAGGAACGTAAGACAATTGTCTTATAACCGAAGTAACTCGGATAGTGGTGTCACCCCGAGGACTTGTCACTACTAATATCACTCCCAAATTGCATAACCTCACTAAGAGAGAATGTCAAGGACCGTTCCAAACACTCTTCTCAACTTTTCCTACCACTTGACTCTTGTGTTAGAGGAGCTTTCCCAAAAATCACATCATGCTACTAATGGATTTTCACTCATTAGTGTTCCTAGTCTCGTTTTAGTAACTCTTGGACAATTTAATCACTTTCTCGTCCATAAGTTCTAATCCCTATACTATTGTTGGTGCACTATAAAATAAAAGGTCTAATTAATTTTTTTAGCGCACGATTGGCTTTAAGGTTTCTCTTTACTCAAAAAGGTAAACAGAAATGAAACTAATGATGTGAAGACTCAACTCGATACCATGCAAACTAAATGAGATCCAAAATCCTTCAATTCAATGAACTCTCTATATAGGGGAGAGAGAGAGAGAGAGAGAGAGAGAGAGAGATTTTCCATTTCCAATGCAACAAACACTTGATGCCAATGCACTTTTCTTTTCATTTTTACGGATGAATACAAAGTCAAACTAAACTCTAAGCATTCACCAAAATATGAATCTTAATATCACAAGCAAATCGTTCAAGCAAACACTGTTGGCACGGGATTAGTCTGCATGAAGTGCAGAAGCCGACAGTGCGAAGAAGGACCATCCGTGGAAGAAAGGGTCATTCGCAGAGAATAAGGAAGCGCAGGTTTAGATAGTTTGTTAGAAATGGATCATGTGGACCATTTTGTAACCACTTAGTATCATATAAATAGGAATGTGATTGTAAGCCTAAGGGAATCTTAGATCATAGTTGAATCGGAGACTGATGTGTTTTGATCTGCTTTGTATCTGCGACAAGATGTTTTGACTGTTTCTATGAAGGTTATTCCACAGGTTTTGATGAATGCATGAAGATGTTCGATTATGGTTATATCTTGTGTCTTTGTTTCTATTCATTGATGACTGTAGTGTTTGCGAAATGCTTTGTGGTTTGGTAGTTACTTTTAATGCGAATAATTGATTAAACCATGTTGATGTGAATGTTGTTTATACATTGGATATGCAAAGGGAATGAATAGATGTATGAACTGCTAGTATGATGCGAAGACATAATCTTTGGTTTATGTAGTTGTAAAGCGCAATTTGATGCATGTCCTCTCTCCACTGCGGAAACTTGGTTCCCGCAGCCCCCTTATTCATCTCGGGTGAGAGCTCTGCGAGTGTTTCTAGAAAGGGTAAAACCTTTATGGGCCGGTGCGTAAGGGAGTTCGGTCGATGGTTTGTTGACGACTGTGCGAAGTGAAACCCTGACGACAGTTGCTGTGTCAACAAATGGTTCCATTGCCAGGACCCTGAAGAGGAAAATAAGAGGATATGTTGTGGCACCTGACGAAATTGGAGATCCAAGACTGGTTTGACAAGAGAGCAGAAGAATTCGCGGAAGGAGAAAAGAAAAACCCTAGACATGCAGTAAGCAATTGGTTGCAGAAGTACATTTATTCGGATATCCATGAGATATTTTTCTACGAATTCCCAGTACTACTACACGAGTGGTTAGCGCAGCTAACATTTCAGAAGAACCATTTCCAAGAGACTGAGCCAGACCATTGGAATCCAGAGTTGATTCGACAACTAAAACAAGTCAACAATAAGGTATCACGAGCTATTGACTTCTGGGTAGATAGTATCTTAGAAGGATACATCACCGAGTTTGTTGTGGACATGAACAAATCATTCAACGTTGTAGAAAGGAAATTTTTCAAAGGACCCAGGGGGATATTCCTATTGTCGTTGAAAGTGTGGATTAATATGTTCGTTTGCGAAAAGGGAATATTGAGGATGAACTCCAATGAGTAGAGGATCCGATGTGCAAAAGTTGTGAGTATTGCGTGGATACAGGTTCGGTAGAAAGATGCGGGGTAGATGGACATGAGTGACAATGAGTTTTTAAGGGAAGTTGATGAAGAGTGTGGTACCTTGAGGATTGGGGTGATATTCCAGCGTCCTGGGAAGAAGAGGAGGACTAAGAGAGAGTCTCCTGAGAGGACCAGAACAGAAGACTGCGAAACAAGACCACAAGGGAGGAAGCGACCCTATTGCAATGAAGAAAGTGAACAGGATACCCCAGAAGCAGGAGAAGGACGGGCCCTAAGCTACAACGTACCTTCAACTCCGCGCACTACTCGAAATTTGATAAAGGAAAACACAAGTTATTCACAGTTTTTTCCTACATTCCAAAACAGTAGTAAGAGTAGCGCATCAGTAAACAATAATAGTAGAAGTACAAGAATGGTGGACGAAGTGAATATGCCGACATTCCAAGGTAATGGGACCGAGGATCCCGAAAAATATTGGTTTGTGTGTGAAGCAGGTCCAAGATGAAGATATAAAGAAGGGACAAATATCAACGACCCTCAAGGGTTGTGCGCTAGATTGGTACATGAAGTTTACTAAGGTACCGATGGGGGATCAAGGGAAAACACTGGTAGAAATAAAAGAAGGGATGATCGATGAATTCAAGAAGCCAAAATCTGAGTCGCGGTACATTACTGAGCTCAAAGAAATCAAATAATTCCCTAATGAGTCAGTATGGGACTTCGACCAGCGATACAAAACACTAATGTTGAAGGTGAGTTTTGGGATGAATGATATGCAGCACAAAGAATGGTTTATCGCTAGGTTGGTGCCGCACATTCGCGGACCACTAATGAAACAAAAGGTAGCGACTCAAGAAGAATCGTTGGAGATCGCAATGAAGCTAGAGGCTTCACTAGTCGGTGAAATGGGTTTGGGCATGGATCGAATACAAGCGCAGCTGGAAAACTTGACGATCCAACTGCAAGACATGAAGAAAGGAAAAGAGGCCCGCGAAGATGTCTGGTGCACTAGATGCAGGATGAAAAGAATTTCGAGAATACTTGCAATCGGGTGCACCAAATCCCCTCAGTCAGGGAGGGTTTCCTTGGTGTCATGTCTTCCAAACGAGAGGCCATCGACTAGAAGAGTGTGTGTACCTGCATAAGATAGTGTCAAAACTAGTGAACTTGTATTCCAAGTTCTATAAATCGGTTGGCCAGGATGAGAAAGAGTGCAGAGCTTATGGTCTACTCCAGGAGATGATTGCGACTACATAATTCATGACGGGAGAAGAGAATCCACTGGGTCAATAGCAGCAGCAGTATAATCAACCGTCGGCTGAGTATAATCACCAACCATAGCATTATAACCCGCAGTCACCGTACGATCAGTCACGGTATGGCAAACCAAAGTATCTACAACCGTAGTTTCAACAACCGCAATACAGTTTACCGCAATATCTGCAACCACAATATAATCAACCGCATTACCCACCATACGAGGCACCATGGGGAGGAGTTGGAAGGGGGTTCCGTGGAGGCCAAGGCGCTAGTGTTGGCCGAGGAGGAGTTTTTGGACGAGGTCGAGGACCCATAATATGTTATAATTGTGGGAAGCAGGGGCATTATCAGAAGGATTGCCCAAATCTAGCACCACAGTGCACTTATTGTAGCATTGTGGACCATGGGGTCAAAGATTGTCCTCATCTCATTACGAAGTGGAAAACTAAGAACCTGCCCCCACCTCCGCAAAATCAAAATCGGAACCAGAATCCGCTAGAGATACAGAAAATATCAGCAGAAGCTAGGAGTCAAAGCGCGACTATCGGAATAGTGACTCGAGGAGGAGCTGTGACAGGGGTTGATAGGTCACAGGATAGAATCCGACCGACAATAAGGAAACAAGTCACATTTGATGTGAAAGCAGAAAGGGACATTTTTCTAAAAGCATAGGAGGCATTAAGGAAGTCGAGGCAATCACTTCTTCAGCAGGAAGCAGTTACATATGACATGCCATCGCTATTTGACACAACGAATTCATAGAGGAAAGAAAACACCTTACAAGCCTTTTTGGAGAGTTTCCTAGAGATGGAAAAATATCAAGATGCATTGACGGAGATAGCCAACCTGTTGAATCGACAGGAGGGCGCATGGTTGGAGCGGATGACCAATCGCTTACATAAGAGAAAAATAGGATGCGAGATGCAGATGTCTGCGCAAATTGGAGCATTCGATGTTGATTCCATTATCTTGGACTTGGGATCGGACGTGAACATCCTGACTAAACAGATGTGGGAAATGATGGGGAAACCGTAGTTGGCCTAATCCCCAGTGCAACTACGCCTAGCCAACCAGAGTAAGGTCACCCCGCTTGGTCGGCTATACCAGGTCCCTGGTTATATTGAGGACCTCAAAACTTATGCAAAATTTGATGTAATTTAAATTGTGGACAATACCAGCCCCTACCCAGCGCTTCTAGGGATAGACTGGGCGATGGAAAATCTAGCTATTATCAACTTCAAGAAAAGAATTATGTCATTTGAGAACCAGGAGATAAGGGTTGTCGCACCTCTTGACCCTGCGGAAGGTCAAACGTATGTAGAACCGTCGAGGTATGAGTTCACTGAGGGACGGGATAATGTGTACAACATTTCTAAAGATTATATCAACCCTATTACGGATGGAGAATTGGTGTTGTTCAAGATTTATACCTTATAGTGAGGAGATGGACACTACCAACTGGGCGGGGTTGAGAGGTAAATACATTCATTATATTTCATTTAGTTCCTACAAAGGAAAGAGATCGGGATATCGAAAGACATACCTTTAACCGACGGTTGGTCCTAGCTTTCACTTGATTTCCCGCTTGATGAACCTACAACACAAAGGATACCTTCCTCAGCGTATCTTGACTATATATAAGTATGATGAAATCAGAAAGTAACTTAACATCAAATATAATTAGATACTAAGCCAAATAGACATACAATCTAATAGACATCTGATTTGGGACAGGAAGGGTATTTCGACCTTTTTATTGTCAAAGAAATATGAATCAGTACAATATACCTGACGTGTCGAGATGTTTCTACAACCGAGTCCTGGGATCCTTCTCTTCACAATGACTTGGGACTTTACTCCAGCGTGACAACCCGTAATGCATTCTTTCTAGGTTTTTCACTTCTTTCTCTCCAACCCCTCTCATGGATCCTCCTTGTATTTATCAGACAAAGTAGGCAGTTGGATTCGAGAGGTAGTTGAATTGGGAGGTTGGGGAAGTTGCAGAACCAACTTCAACTAATCCCAATTCATCAACTTAATATATTTTTTGATTTCATCTTAAGATGTACGCAGGTTTCATACAACAAGAGTAGCGTACAGAGAGCAACTTTTGTGCTCTGCAACAAGCGTTTACAACATTTTGGGAGATGTACGCTAGTTGTCCTTGAGAAAAGTAGAGTATTTTTCCAAGGTGTACGCTGGCTTGCTATACAGAGAGGGGCATACATGTGGTAAAATCAAGAGAAACTGCAAGATTTTCAGCTGAAGAGTGTACTTCTAGCAACAAGTCATTTAGGTCAATCAAACTTTTCAATCCTTAGTGTCCTTTTGTGTAATCAACAAAGCAATGTGATCACGGACAAAGAAGTGCATATTTGACCTATAAAAATTGGGATGGCGCAATAGAAGTTCAACGTCATCAACTTCATTCAAAGCACTTGAAAATTGGAAGAAAAGGTTTGATGAAGTATCATTCAGGAGGTGTGCCAGGATCACTCAGTCAATGCGACGGGTAGCCACAAAACAGTGTGAGCTACCAACATACGAGGGATTTCCCAATTTAGCTCCATTTCTCACTGAATTTGAGGAAAAAGTGGCGGAACCACAGCGACTCTTGGCCTTGTAAAAAGCCATGAAGGCTACACCAGCGCGATGGTGGGAAGCACACAAGTCCACCATAACTACCTCGTCACTATGTAGCCACCTAATGACGGTTAGGTTCGGCGATGCGGAAGGATATGGTGGAAGGAATTTTGATGGAAGAAGTGACCCGATGGCCCATTTGGCTGAGTGTGAAATAAAATGGGGACTACGAGCGAAACAGGAATGGGTCCATGCATTTATTCACACACTGAATGAAGTACCATCGAATTAGTATGTTGTAGTAGAACTACGACATGGAAAAATCTCTTGGGAACAACTATTAGTTGGATTTAGCAAAACGTTTAGCTTCTCTGACAAAAACCCCTTCATCCATAGTGCATTACAGGTGATTCAGGAGAAGGTATTTGAAGCAGTTCCGACAGAGCAACTGTTGGGGCTTCAATGTTCTACGACACCAGAAATATTAATGGAATGATACAATATCACAGGAGAGCCGGATAATGAGGATGATCTAAGGGATACATATGTACTGGATTCGAAAGAAATTTACAGTGTCGAGGCACCAGAAGTACCTTCCGACTAGTTTCAACAACCATTGAAGATCAAGAAGGTGAACATTGGGTCGGAGGAGAATCTAAAGTTCGCAAGTATTGGAGATTATTGGGATGACTCAACTATCACAAAGATAACTGATCTGTTGCATGAGTTTCAGGATTTGTTTCCGACAAAATTATCAGAGATGAAAGGAAAATCCCCCTGAAACCCGATGCGAAGCCAATCAAGTAGCATCCCTACCAGTTGAATCCAAGGTATAAGGAGAGGATGCAAGCTAAACTAGAGAGAATGCTAGATGTAGGAATCATAGAACCAATAGAGGAATCAGAATGGATCAATCCGATCGTGATCCAGGACAAGAAAACTGGCGAAGTTTGAATCTGTGTCGACTTGCGAAAGTTGAATGATGCATGCTTACACGACCCATTCCCGACACCATTCACGGATGAGGTGCTTGAAGGTGTGGGAGTTTGGGAAATATACTCCTTCACAGATGGATTTTATGGCTACCATCAGTTAAATATTGCAAAGGAAGATCGGCACAAGACAAAAAATTTCACAGAATGGGGATGTTTTCAGTATACGGTGATGCCATTTGGCCTGAAGAATGCATCAACAATCTTCTCCAGACTGGTCGTTGTTGCGTTCAAGTACTACATCCATAAGGTTCTTGTGGTCTATATGGACGATTAGACAGTGTACGGGTTGGTCAAGGATCATGTTGCATATCTACGGTTGATATTGGAGAGATGTCGACATCACCAGATTTCATTGAACCTAAAAAAGTGCATTTTTTGTGCTCCGTTTGTGATTTTACTAGGGCACATAGTTTGCAGGGAAGGAATGTTGGTCGATCCTGTAAAAATTGCAATTATTTTCGTCCTACGACCTCCGGCAACAATCAAGCAATTGAGAGCGACATTGTGACACACAGGGTACTACAGGAAATTTATCAGAGGGTATGGAGAGATCACGGCGGCGATGGAAAAGTTGTTGAATAAAGACTCCAAGTTTGAATGGAATGAAGAATACCAGAAGAGTCTGGATATATTAAAAGAAAATATGGTTGCAGCACCCATCCTCGCATTTCCAGATTGGACGAAGGAGTTCCACATTCACGTCGATGCATCATCAGTCGCATTAGGTGTCATCTTGTCCCAACCAGGAGAAGGCGCAATAGACCACCCGATAGCATTCACAAGTAGAAATCTATCTAATGCGAAGAAGAATTACATGACTACAAAAAGGGAGGGGTTGGCGATGGTCTACTCCTTACAAAATTTTCGGCACTATCTCTTAGGGGGACACTTTAAAATGTTCATCAATCATTCAGCACTTAAATACCTGGTGAACAAGCCTGTGTTGGAGGGGAAGATCTGTCGATGGCTGTTACTCTTCCAGGAATTTTATTTCGAGATAATCATAAATCCAAGTCGACTAAATGCAGGACCAGACCACTTATCATGGATAGAATCTGGGAAGAGCCAAGGAGCATTGACGAAGGATTTACAGATGCTCAGTTGTTTAGAATTGGAATGGTCGACGACCATTACGAACAAGTCATTCAGTTTTTAGCAACAAGAGAGGCACTGACAAGAATCACTACCAATCAAAAGAAGAAACTAGTTGTCAAAGCTGCGGATTTTCAACTAATTGCAGGAAAATTGTATAAGATGGGACCAGATGAGATACTTCGACGATACGTCCTTCCGCATGAGCAGTAAATGATCCTCATGGAATCTCATGGTGGTATCCTTGGGGGACACTATGAAGGATGCACCACTACGAGGAAGATCCTTCAAGCTGGACTATGGTGGTCGACGATGCATGGAGATGTTGCAGACTACGCTAAAAGCTGCGGCGTATGTCAACGAATAGGGAAGCCATCACGAAGGGATGAAATGCCACTAGTACCTCAATTGACACTGCAGGATTTCAATAGGTGGACAGTTGAATTCGTGGGACCCATCAACCCACCAGGAAAAAGAACAGGGTCACACTACATAATCATTGCGACTGACTACCTGACACGATGGGCGGAAGCAGCGCCGGTGAAGGATTGCTCAGCTGCGACGGCATCAAGATTACTCTTTTCGACAATGTGGTCACCGGGTTCAAGTGCCCAAATATACTAATGAGTGACCAAGGGACTCATTTTTTTAATCAGACAATCGTAGAAATGACAGAGGAATTTCAAATTCAGCATGGGAAGAGCACCCCTTACCATCCGCAAGAAAATGGAACAGTGGAGGCACTCAACAAAACCCTGGAGCATGCGCTCACAAAGGTATGCAACACGAATCAGGATGATTGGGATTTGAAGATCCCCACGATACTTTGGGTGTATCGCACAACTTGCAAATGTTTGACCAACCAGACCCCATTCAAGTTGGTTTATGGACAGGAAGTTGTCATGCCGATGGAGTATATTTTCCCTAGTCTGCCCATTGCAGTAGCTACAGGAATGAGCTACGACAGAGCACTAGAAGAACGATTGGCACAATTGATATAGCTCGATGAGGAACAGTTCATCGCAGGCTTTCATCAAAAGGTAGAAAAGGATCGCCAGAAGGCTTGGCATGATCGACATGTTAAACCGAAGCACTTTCAGTGCGGTGATATGGTTCTGCTATATGACAGTAAGTTTGTGAAACATCTAGGTAAGTTACAGATGCACTGGTTGGGTCCCTACATAATAGATTTTGTTACTAGCGGAGGTGTGGTGCAGTTGATGAGTTTAGATGGAAGGTTGCTTCCAAAGCTAGTAAATGGGAATCGGTTGAAGCCCTACTGCCATGACCAGGAATATAGCAGCTGAGGAACTCGGGAAAAAAAAACAATGATGACAAAACTTGGAAAGCATGTGGAAAGCATGGCCATCCAGTTCGCTTGTCGATGCTTCGCACGTTTTGCACACTGGATTCAAATCCGAGTATGATCACTGCAGATCAGCATCACCGAAAGACGGCGGAGAACTATGATGATAGATTCAGATGGTTGTGGATAATATTTTTCAAATGATGATCAAGTGCCAAGAAGCAAGCATAAATACCGGCATAGGGATGGAAGAACACAAGTTAAAGTAAAGAAAGTCCAAGGAGGAGAATTAGTGAGTTGTATGATGCGAGTATGTAAGCTAGATGAATAGAGTTAGGAAGTTAAGTAATCAATCCCAAGGAATTTGTGGAAAATGGTACTAATATATTTGCAATGGTGCACTTCATTTCGAGCGGGAGCACTCCAGGCGCGCGAAGAGCAAGAACAACGAATGTGCATTGTAATGTCCCCTCCCATCATACCAGCATGATAGAGAGAACGTGATGCTAGAGCTAGGCATCTAGCCCCATGAACTTTTAAATAAGAATTCACATAATATAAAAAGACATATGGAAATGTATAATTATAAGAAAACACAGCAGAAGTAATTTCAATAACACATCCATCATACATTCACAATATTCATCAAATAAATAATTGCAAAGTTAACACAAGAGAGTACTTGTCTTATAACAAAGTAGCCCCGAGCAACTGGCTATGCAACTGCAATGTTCCACCCAACCATAGGCCAGTTGTGATCATCAATATCTCAACACACTGCCACCCCCAAGCTGGGCATGATCTCTATAAGGAATCAGGGAACAATAGACTCACACATAGCCCAAAGATACACCAAATCAGCCAAGCCAATCTACAGTTGGGTTTATCAGGCTGTTAGGCAATGGAAGGAAGAATTGCTAATCTAGTGGGATCATCCATAGAGATATGGGTACCCTCTGCAAGATCTATCTAGATTGGCTCCCACAATACCTACACACCTGGCACATGGAAGTACTCCCTTCACTACTACACAGTCCCTCAAGCCATACCTTCCAATCTAATATTGTTCAAGGTGTGCATAGAAGAGTAGCCAACCCTCTTGATCTTCTTGAGAGGTTATCCCTCTCACTAGGTTTATCAAGCCAATTCAGGTCCACTTCCACTCCTAATTTCTTGCTCACAGTTCAAACCAATGCAGGGATGCACCCAACAACAAAAATACAAGTGTTGAAAAACGTGGGCAACCAAAACGAACTGGTAGATGGGAAATAAACCCTAGAAGAGTCATTCGTTTTTAGAAAACGTTTATATGCATTCCAGGGGATGAAACGACCACTATAAACCCCCAAAACATGGCTCCCTTTCTCCCAGCCACTATGCAACACAAAAACGAGCTCCCAGCTATGGAAAAATGCAGGAAATTGGTAAGAAACGTGATGGGGAAAGCCCAGCTAGCTCAAACTACGTGAGAGAGGAAAGACTATGGGTTCAGAATGGCTTTGGGAACCATTTCGCAGGTGTTTTCTTGCCCCATAAGCAAAAGTACGTTTTTCTAGGTTGATGGCTTTCCCATGCACGAAATTGGCTGCCATACCTCTTCATTCCCAAGGCATTAACTGCCTCAACCAATTTCTGGAAGAATTAAATGATTGGGTGCATAACCCAAAATGGGTAGTTGGTGGTTTATGGGTTTTCTCATTGACACATGGATTAACACCATTGGCTCAAGGGTTTGAATACTTTCCCTCCATATTCCTTGTAGAATCATGCCCCTATCTCTTTGTTGCATTGCATAGCTAGTTGTGGGTTTTTCATTAAAATTCGTATTTACATGATGTCTTAATTTACATTGTGCCTATCGAGCACAAGAACCATAGGCATCTAATTTTTTAATTTCCAATACATAAAACGCTAAATCAATGGTGGGGCCTTGGCCTTGAGCTCCTCACCATGATTAAATAACAATATTTACATCATTTACGATTTAATGCAAAGGGGGTCAAAATGGGGACATTACATGCATGAACAACCAGGGAAGGAAGTAGCGCAGACACTTGGGAGGAACAGAGATGAGGTCTCACCTGATATGTCTAATAGTGCAGTAGTAGTTAGAAGAGTTGTGGTCTCCCTGACCACCAGAACACCAGGGGCGGAGGCCTGCTTGCTCCAGCAGCAGACAATCAAATCTAAGAACCATATGTGCCAGAGCAGTTGGCCTATTTCACATTTTGACAATGTTGATTAAATTTTCCCCGGGTCGGGGAAAGCCTGAAGCGCACAAGAAAGCACAGACGAGGTAGATGATCAAGGTTTCAAGAGACCGAAGGATGAGTTTGAGGTAGATGATCAAGGTTTCAAGAGACTAGAGGATGAGTTCAATCATTACATGACAGCAAGCTCTAGACATCAAGAATAGCTTCAAAAATTTACCACAGTGACGAACGAGACCAGTACCAGCAGTGTGCAGCTGCGGTGGCTCGAGGGAGAGCCACAAGTTTGTGTTGGGGGCTTGTTGGCATGGGATTAGTCCGCATGAAGTGCGGAATCCAACAGTGTGAAGAAGGACCATCCACGGAAGAAAGGGTCATTCACAGAGAACAAGGAAGTGCAAGTTTAGATATTTTGTTAGAAATGGGTCATGTGGACCATTTTGTTTCCACTTAGTGTCATATAAATAGGAATGGTATTGTAAGCCTAAGGGCATCTTAGATCATAGTTGAATTAGAGAGTGATATGTTTTGATCTGCTTTGTATCCAGGACAAGATGTTTTGACTTTTCTGTGAAGGTTATTTTGCAGGTTTTGATGAATGCATGAAGATGTTCGATTATGGTAATATCTTGTGTCTTTGTTTCTATTAATTGATGACTGCAGTGTTTGCGAAATGCTTTGTGGTTTGGTAATTACTGTTAATGCGAATGATTGATTAAACCATGTTGATGTGAATGTCATTTATACATTGGATATGCGAAGGGAATGAATAGATGTATGAAATGCTACTATGATGCGAAGACATAATCTCTGGTTTCTGTAGTTGTAAAGTGCGGTTTGATGCATGTCCTATCTCCACTGTGGAAACTTGGTTCCTGCAGCCCCCTTATTCATCTCAGGTGAGACTTCACTCGCTCTGCGAGTGTTACTGGAAAGAGTAAATCCTTTATGGGCCGGTGCATAAGGGATTTCATTCGATGGTTTGTTGACGACAGTGTGAAGTGAACCCCTATCGACAGTCGTTGTGTCAACAAACACCAAAAGAATAAGAAAAACTTTTTCTCATTTTCTTGCTTTCAAAACTCCTAAATTAGATAAAAGAATTGAAATAAATTCTTTGTTTTAATTGAAAATATTCAATTCCCTTTACAAAATTTTAAGGATCAAAGAAGATTAAACACTCTTGCACTTTCAAGGATTCCCTAATTGCATGAAAAGACTTGAAAAATGACCCTTTTTGTTTCAATTTTGAGAAGATTCAACGCTTCTTCAAAGGAAAAGATGATAGAAAACCTTCAAATTTTCAAATTCTTTCAAATGACTCGAAATACTTGACATATAATATTCTTCGATTCAATTTAAAGATCCAATGACAAATGTAACAAATCCAAGGCCAAATAAGACAATGAAAGCTTTCAATTTCCAAGCACTTTCAAATCGCAACAAATGACTCAAAAGACAATTTCTCTTCTTTGTTCTACTTAAAATGAAGGAATTCAAACACTTTTACAATCAAACCAATCTCAAATAAGTTGAATAATACAAGCACCTACTCAAGGAAACAAAATTGAGAAGAATTGGATCACCCAAGTGTTTTCAATCTTGTCACTTACAGACCAATCAAACCAAACAACACAAAAGAGGCCTTTTGAAACCTTAAATACTCAATCCAAATAATATTGGATGGTAAGGAAGAGCTATAATAGAGCTAAAAACCTTTGGGATTGTACGGGATTGGTGATTGCACCCAAAACACAAGCAATCGTAAATTTTGGTGTAAAAAGGCCCAAACAACACTTCACTTTCCAAACCACTCAAGAAGGTCCCAAATAGATCCAAACAAGCTTTGAAGATGTTGGAATCAGTGTAATAGAGGCTTAAATGCCATTGAATAAGAGGAACCAAGTGAGGGAAGTGATGAACTCAACAGGAGACTAAGTTTAACTAAGTTGGATTCAAGCTTCTAAGGATTGACCAAAAACAAGGTGGATCTCAAAAGGATTCAAAAAGAAATGAAATTCTCAGATCAAGAGCATACACCATTCCAATATGGTAACAAAGGCTCACACAAGCAATATGGAATCAATATACTGAACAAAACCAAGCCAACATACCCAAAAAAATGGCCCAAACATGGAAATTTCGCTCCCTTCCCTTCACAGACGGAGTGAAAAAAGTGGGCTTTTCGCTCCCTAGAAGACTGGTAGGGGGTGATAATTTTGACATTGTATCTCCCTAGACAACTGAGAGGGGGATAAAATCAAGAATTTTCACTCTGTAAGCTCCTTTAGGGGGGGGGGTAAAATTCTAGGAAGTTGGGAAAATTGATGGTTTTTCCTAGATCCAAGAATGGATAAGGTATTAAGCTCAAAATGCTTCTCAGTAATGATCATAGGAGACAAAAACTCAAAATAAAATAACGCTTGAAGATACTAAATCACCCAAGCAAGCACTCAAAAAGGTCAAAAACTAGGGAAAGATCCCCAGTATGGTCTCCAGTTTCTGTTGTAGGAAATTCTCCCTACGAATAGGTGGAATCCCTCTTGGACATGTAAAAGTTCCCTAGATCCCTAATCCAAGACAAAAGAAAAACAAATCGACTCTAAATTTATGTATACCTAGGCTCTATGCATACAACAATACAATAAATAAGAAGAGTTGAGGAGAGTAGATGACTTACCTCCTTATTGACAGTTGTCATCACTACTCTAGCCTTTAGGTTTGATGTCCAAATCTCCAAATCCGAGTAGATCCTAAGAGACAACACAAGAGACTACCTTCCTTCAAATCAAAATGAGGCAAGAAGATATCTCGAAAACCTTTAAAACACATGAAAGTTATTATGAATTTTTGGTGATGTTGTTTGACCTACCAATGCACTTTCAACATTTCAATACTTAATGAATTATATTTTTAATCCCTTCCTTAGAAAATTTGTGTTAATATTTTTTTATGATATACTAATCCAGCTAAAGCGAATATTTGAGAGAGCATGTACAGCATGTCGACATGGTCTCAAAACTATTGGAGGAAACACAACTATATGATAATCCTTCCAATTAGTGTTCCTTTGGGGTTCAAGAAGTGGAATTTGGGTCATATTATATCTCATGAAAGCAACAAGGTGAAACCTAACAAAAATAAATATATTATGGAATGGGTTGTTCTAAAAACTTTGAAGAATCTTAGAGGATTCTTAGGATTGATACGATATTACTGCAAATTTTTCAATAATTATGGTCAAATAGTAACACCTCTAATACTATTATTTAAAAAGGAGGAATTTTATTGGCTTCAAATAAGCAACCAAATATTTTGAGAAACTTTAGGAGGATATGTATACAACTCTTGTCCTATCCATGCCTCTCTTCACAAAAACCTTTATTGTGCAGTGTATTGCCTTGGGCCAAGAAATTGGTGAAATTTAATGCCAGAAGGAAGGTACCTTTCCTTTGAAAGCTACAAACTTAAATAAAAAAACTTACTCAAACCCGTTTATCAAAATAAATATTGTCCATAGTTCATGCAATTAAGAAATGGAATCCTTACGTAATATGAAGACAAATCAAGGTAAGAAAATATCATAATAGTATTAATTACTTATTGGAACAATGATTATCTTTATAAGAGGAACAAAAATGGGATACAATGATGCTAGTTTATGAGTATGAAATTATCTATCAAAAAGGAAAACAAAATATCGAGGAAGATGCATTTTCAAGGAAAGAAGAAGACATGAAAAGCTTACTTTATGTTATTTCCATTCAGCAATATGATTTTTGGTGTCCATTTTGTCACCACTTTTGATCATCAAACACACTCTGATTGGCATCATTTTCACCATTTTTTATATGATAAGTTATTCTTTCCGCCATTCAAATCGTCAAACAAATCAGGTATGCATATATTCACACATCACATGAATTTTGGGTAAAAATCGTCATATTGTGATTTATTGATGATTATTTGATATTTCTTGGCTTGCTTGGCAAATGTATTTCATTCTACAGGTTATGGCTCTAAAACGAACCTCCATTCATATGTGTATTCAGGTTGCAAATGATCAACCGCATTTATCCCGTCGTTCAGACCCGCATTCAACTCGCGAGATCGTCAGTTGAGATATTATTGGGTTGTTAGAAAGTGAACCGTCACATGGATTATGTTTAGAACATGTCCTTGATGGTGCGTGAGCCGGTGTTCTGGAATATTCCCTCTCATGCACGCTCAGCTCGACAGCACATCTCTCTTCCCACGTCAAAGACGATCAACGTCTCAAACGACAGCGTGAAGGAAACCAACAACGTGGAACCTGGTAGATGCTATGTGTGTTGTCGTAAACTGTTATGGGGTTGTTCCTTAGCCATGAGTTGTCGTGTATTGTTAAGGAGAGTCGTTTCTGGCATTAAGACTTCCTATTATTAGAGCATTCGACCACTAAAGGGTCGACTTTCTCCCCCATTTGTAACTCTGTATATATAGATGTCTCCGTGACTGAGACGAGTTAGTCTCTTATCTTTTTAGTCTTTTAGTCCTTAGTCCTTTCAACTGCAAGTAACGATGTAACTCTGTTTTTAAATTAATATATCTCTGTCTACTTTTTATGAGAGCTCAGCAGCATGCGTGACAATTGATTGATTAAGGAGCAGCCTCTGATTGCTGAGAAGGGCCCCTCAACAACCAGTGGTCTTCCGTCTGTGTATATAATTTGTCTTTGTCTTCTGCAGATAAGTTGTGTATTTGTTTAATTTATGTATTTGTTTTGTATATGATATTTATGTCTTGCAATATATGTTGTTTTATGCTCATGTAAATGATACCTCTGTTTTATGATCTGTATGTTTAATTTGTTGTTCATATTTATGATATTTTCATAATGTAATTAGTGACCGGTCACGCTTAGTTTGCTTAGTTGCTCACACTTAGTTTTCTTAAATTTAGTTGCTTTGCTTAGTTTGCTTAATTTGTTTAGTTTTCTTAGTTTGCTTTTAGCCTTGTTATTTACAAATACCTAGAGTTTAGTTAGCTTAACATTCCAAGTCAATCGTAGTTAGAATTAGTTCTATTAGTTTCTTTCCTGTAGGTGTAGGTTAGTTTTATTTATCTCAATTTTGTTTTCTTATGCCATAGAAATAGTTCATTCCTTAGACAATGGTTTAAGAATAGGTTACTTATGGTTATCTTAGTCCCTAAACACTCTATTCATTGCTTCCTTGCACTGTAGGTTCATATGCACTAGTCAGCTAACGTTAAGATTATCCAAAATGCTTCTTTCCTTAGTTTACATCATTTTCCTCCATCTGGACTGTCATTCGGACAGCCATTCTGGATCGCCATTCGGACCTTCATACTTTCTGCATTGTTTTTATGCTTATTTAGAATCCAGTTTCTTAGGTCTTTGAACTGTGATATTTCTTGCTTTTAATTAGCCTCTTTAGATGTAATTAAGATCTTGTTTTACACCACTTAGAGTTTTAATTAAGTTTGTCATCATCCTTAGTTTTCATTCTATCTTTCCTTAACCTTTCTTTAGTTGCTTTACAAGTTATGTTTCTCTTATGTCCGATTCATTAATACTTTACTGTTACAGAACTTATCAGTTTCATTCTTAGTGTAGTTTATCATATGTCATTAAGATTAATATCATATTAGGTTTAGTAATTTCATTCTCCAAGTTATCTCAGTCTTGAATTATTTCTCCCATTCGTACCATTAATATAGATGTTCGTAGAATAGGGTTTGGTTCAGAATTAAAGATCTTTATCAAGTTTTCTACTTGCTTCTACATTAAATATCTTTATCAAGTTTTCTACTTGCTTCTACATTAAATATCTTTATCAATTTTTCTACTTGCTTCCAAATCAACTCCAGTAAATATCTTTATTAAGTTTTCTACTTGCTTCTAGATTTCATCAGTTCCAAGTCAATTGCTTATGGATAGAAGATAGGTCATAATGTTTAGAGTTAATTGTAGTTGGACAATCTTTAGTTTGCATTTATTTGTAGAAGTTAAACTAGATTTAGTTCCATTTTGTTTCCTTGTCACATTTGAAAGCCACTTTGATACATTCGCTCCCATCCCTCTTACATTTGATACACTTCCTCAGAATCCCCAGGGAGAATGGAATTAGGTAGTTTAGTGTAGTCTTGAAATATTAATTGAATGCATGAATAGTTGTTAAATTCACTTAGTCATGTGTAGTTTTGCTTTAAGTTCTTTGTTTCATAGTTAGTTGTCAATTGAATTATCTCATAGATAGGTTTCTAAATTCATTTACAGTTGTTTCTAATTCCTAGATTAGAGTTCTATCTGTAGTTTCCAACTTCATCAAAGTAGTTCTGTTTTTTTTATTCAGTATTTCTCCCTAGAATAACATTGTTGTTTTTATCTTTTCAGTTATTATCCATAGAGTAGAGTAGTATAGCTTGATACTATTCTAATATTTTGGTTTAGCTAGGTTTAATTAGTTCATTTGTTGTATTTCTGAAGTTTGACTATGTTTTTCATTTTGAAAGATCTTTTGATATTTTCTTTATTAAACACTTCTAAGGTCTGCTGAATTGAAACTTACCACAACTCTAAGATTACCAACCCTGGTCGATAATTAAATATTTTGGTGATTCTTTAAGATAGTAATTACACCTCAACATTTTGGCGCCATTGTCGGGGAGTTGTAGATAGGTAGAATTCAGTTGTAGATAGGAAGAAATCTCCTTTAAAAACTTAGTGATAGATTTGAATTTTCCGCTTTGAAATTTCGAAATAGGCTAGTGGCGGGTGAGCGGTAAGATGAGAGGTAAGAACCTGCGCATATGTTATAACAAGCATCCCCAAAACCCAGCAATAGTAGTGATGCAATTAGAATTTATTTTAGTTATAGTTTGTTTTCATGAATAGGTCTAGAGACTCACAAGGTAGATTTATTAAAACTAGCCTTCCTACTAAAATCCCTACTAAAATTCCTACTAACCTATATGGGGGGCATGCCACCCCAACTACTAACTTAGCAGAAAGGTAACGGAAGACACCTAAAGGGGATAGTCCTACTTGGAAATATAAGGAAATCCTTTCTGGAAATCAATTAGGGGAAACCATAGGGACGTTAGAACAGTCTGTTCATAAAGAAATTCCACTAGAAGAACCTCAAGCTCATATTGAGACAGAAGCTAGACAAGAAGAAATTCAAAAGGATAAAACTTCAGAACCTCCCAACCCTCCATTAGTCCAAAAACCCAAAGACACTACTTTTTCAATAGTAGGTGGTCCACACTTAGTATATTTTGTTGATCCTACACAAGTAGACACTCTTTTTGAGAATTCTGTGAACATAGTCATCTCATAGATTGAGACAACAACAGTAGGACCTTCAAAATTGGATACCCACATAGCTGGTAATTCTCCTCCTAAAAAGAAGAATACTCTTCCTGAAACAGAACGTTGGGACATCCCATATTCACCAAGAAAGGATCCACCTATGTATTCTCTAGTCTTTGGCAATCGGATCTTCATGGAGGATGAAAATGAAGATCGTGTCCGACAAGATGAAGAAGAGGGAGAGGTTAGAACTGAAGGTACCTTCGGGTTTCCTATCTTAGACACTGCACAAGATGTAACTATGAAAAACATCCCTCCCTCCTCACTACCGACCTTCTATGGGAAGAGTAGTGAGGATTCAGATACATTCTTATTCGAATTTGACATTTTGTGTAGGAGTTATAACTACCTACAAGATGGCCAAAAGCTAAAACTCTTTCCTGCCACATTAAAAGATTCTTCTCTTCGATGGTTCATGGGGTTAGGAGAATCCAGCATTAGAACTTGGGAAGACATGAAGAACGCATTTCTATGGAAATATCAGGATTACTGTAAACCTAAGGACTCTCACAATGATATTTTCAAAATACAACAACTTGAAGATGAGAGCCTAGAAGACTATCTCGAAAGATTTAACTATGGGTTACATAAATCTAAATATAGTGATCTTCGGGAATATGCAGTAAGAATACTCTTCCTCAAGGGAATTTCAGAAGAATTCTTAGAAAACCTTAATCTCATGGCAGCAGGAGACATCTCTCATAAGCCTTTTCCACAGATTTGTGAGCTATGTAGGAATTACTCTAGGAGCAAAGGGAAAAGTGGAAGACACTTTCGAGAATTTTATGCTAGGAACCTAAAAGGAAACACATCCGATCCTGGTGGAGTTACAAGGGTAGAGTTTGGGAAACCTATTAGAAATTTTCAAAACAGATATCTTAGGAGCCATGGGTTCTCAACTAGATGCACTACAAGTTAAACATAGACATGATTAAGAGCGTGCAGCAATGAGTGTTTTCTGTCCTAGGTGTAGAACTAAACATCCCCAACGAGAATTCCCATTGAATAATGCTTCAGTTTGTCACCTTTGTACAAAAGAACATCCGACTGATAATTGTCCATCGTTTCCTGGGTTGCAAGCTGTGTATAAGAGTGGAAACTTTGGTGAATCATCTAGGAGTCCTTGGAAACCTAGATATCAATCATCATATCAAGATCCATCATCACAAATTCCACCCTATTACTATCCTTATCAACCTTCTCAACAATGGAACACTTCAGGTTGGAAAAATTGGCCACCATAGTACCCTCCTCAGAATGCTCAACAACAAAAATCGCCACATGGATGGAGAGGACAAGATTATGCTCAACCACCTCTTCCTATTCCTAACTATCCTTACCCACCTAATATCTAGCAACTCTTGCCTAGATTTGTACCGCCTTCACTACCCCCTATTCCAATCAACCTCACCATTTCCAGAACATGAACCCTCCAAGACCAACAATATTACCTGCACAACCGATACCAAACCCTAACAACAAACCAACCTAATATCTTAATAGCATTGGATTGTTACCTCCTCCATCATATGCCATTTCAACCGCACCAATACATGAGATTCAACTGCAGTCTGGAAGAGTTTTGCAAGATCATCCCAAGTCATCAGTTGTTATCCAAGAAGAAAATGAAGAAGAAGACATGCCTAATGAAGTTTTGAATGATTTTATTCTCAAATATGTGGATATTCCTAAATATTCAACACACAACCATCCACATAAAGAAGTAATTACAGGAGAAAATCACCCCCATATCCATAGCGTCTAGTAATAGAAAAACTTGTAACTTATCCAAAGTATGATATCATTAATGAATTGAAAAATATTTGCATTAAGATCCCTTTGTTACAAGCCATTAATGATATCCCGATCTATAGTAAAGTAATATAGGAACTCTATATTAAGAGACCATGTAGAAAACAAAAAGACCCTCCGACGATTCATGTAATAGGTGAAATATCGGATTGCATAGCAAACTAACCTAGAATCCCAAAGTATTCAAATCCAGGAAACCCTATGGTGACTGTTATCATCAATAACATCACCATGGGGAACACACTTATTTATCTAGGAGCTGCTATTAATCTAATGACTACCACAATTTTAGAAACTCTAACTTTAGGACAGTTCCTCCACCCTACCCCAACAATGCTAGAATTAGCAGATCGCACGATGGTGCAGCCTGCTGGGGTCTTAGATGGCAACATGATATCAGTAGCTTCGTGGGAATATCCTGTGGACTTCATGGTCATAGAATCAAAAGAGCCTTCCAAATGTCATCCTATTATTTTTGGAATACCTTGGTTGGCTACTGCCAATGCATTTATAGGATGTAGGGATGGAGGGATGATTATCTCTAATGGGTTATCTACAAGAAAAATAGCTTTATACCCACCATCTTAGCCAGTAACTGAAAACCTATTTTGGTTAGATTGTCCTTTCGGGGATGAGAACTTGGAATACCTTTCCCTTGTTAGTGATATCTCCTGGGCACTTCAAGAACAGAATATCGAGAATGTGTTGAATCAATTTATCTCTTCCACAACATGTATAGACTTTCCTCATTCTTTCTCCCTACTTGACCATGTTAATTTTTCAGAATTTACTTCAATCTGGTCTAGGATCTTAACTAAGAGAACAACATGTATAGCATATCAATCGTGGACACAATAATGCAAGCACACAAGAGACACAAAGTTTACTTGGGGAAAACCATAAAGGTGAAAAACCCCAATAACTTCCTCAGAGATAGATAGAGCAATGATACAACCCAAGCATAAGAAATAGACATCTCCTAGCAGCAGCTTCTCCTCCTCCACAAGTGCGCCACTCTCCAAAGAATGTGTGTGAGAATAGAATGATGAAATAGAGTGCCTCCCGCACTTTATTTATACTTGAATTGACTTGCCTAATAACCTTTACTAGGTCGGCCTCAACTTAACCACATAACACAATGATGACTGGGCCGACACCCAATAGGGTGGTCTAATAACCCTTTAACCCACATGGCTGACCCCCAATTGGGTGGTCTAATAACCCTTTGACCCACATGACTTATACAGGGCCGACCCCAACAAGGTGGTCTATTAACCCATCAAGTATAAGTTACAACACTTACAATATAAATTATGACACTTCCGTATAGAGGAATAATAACATCTCTATAGGAATACAAACACTTCTGTATAGAGGAATAATACCATCTCTATAGGAGTACAATATACATACATGAAATACATTCTGAAGTTACATATACATCAACACTCCCTCTTAACTACGAAGGTATTTCTCGACACAGGTCTTCTAGCACAAGTCTTCTTCTCTAGATCATCGTCATTGAGTCATCGTCATCGTCACTGCTACTCTCTCAATCAATCTCTGAATCTACTCGTCATAGGAAGTTCTACAGAGCCATTCATTTTTCATACTGGATGTAGGCCCACCACCTGCAAGTCTTCATCATCACTAGCCATACTATGGAATCCTCTGGACTAATTACGTGCGTCAACAAAACCTCGAAAGATCATCCCAAGCATTTTACGAGCACACAGCTCAACCTATCAGATCTCCCAGGATCTTTTACATGTGACTATCACAAAACCTTAAAAGAGTGTCTTTCCAAGCAAGATCTCTAAAGAGCATCTGATGCCTTTTTCATCCTGTCCAGATCTCCAGGACTTATTACATGTGACTCCCACCACAAAACCTTAAAAGAGTTTCTTGCTAAGCAAGATCTCTAAATAGCATCTGAGGCCTTTTTCATCCTGTCCATATCTCCAAGACTTATTACATGTGGTCATGGCAATGCCCCGAAAGAGCATCTGAGGCCTTTTTCATCCTGTCCAGATCTCCTAGGTCTACTTACATGCCATAGGACAATGCCTCGAAAGAGAATCTGAGGCCTTTTTCATCCTGTCCAGATATCCTAGGTCTACTTATATGTCCTCCCAGAGCAATGCCTCGCAAGAGCATCTGAGGCCTTTTTCATCTTGTCCAGATCTCCCAAGTCTACTTATATGCTCATCTGCACAACCTGTCCACGGCCACAAAGTATCAACCTGATACTCACCATACATCATCCTGATGTACACATGATCATCCTTATCATCAACACTGCATCGTCATGATGCATGTCATCTGGAGCAACATCCTGAAGCTCGTCATCCATGATCATCCTGATCATACAATGCATCCACCTGATGCATACACTGTATCTGCCTGATACATATCATCATACATGATCTACCTTATCATACAATGTATCCACCTTATACATATACAAATACATGATCCACCTGATCATACCTGATACATATCAACATACATGATCTACCTGATCATACAATGTATCCACTTGATACATCTACAGATACATACACATGATCCAACTGATCATATCCAGCATCCAACATGATGCATACATACATATAAATGATCCAACTGATCATATCCAGCATCCAACATGATGTGTACATACATATACATATAAATGATCCAACTGATCATATCCAGCATCCAACATGATGCGTACATACATATACATATAAATGATCCAACCGATCATATGAAGCATCCAACATGATGCATATATACACATACAGAGCAGTAACTGGAGCATCATCCTGATACTCATCATCCAGCGCTTATATCCACAGCCATGGAAGGATCCTCCTCTCATCATGCTCGGAATGGCTCCTGCAAATGTGTCCATCACTTCTTCCTCGAAGTGTCGTCGATTTGAATAACACCAAGCCTCTCTCTGAAGTACTCGAACTTCACTCTAGCTAGTGGTTTTGTCAGCACATCTGCAATCTGCTCATCCGTCACAACATATAGGAGCTTCACTGCTCCTCTCTGCACCATATCCCTGATATAGTGATATTTGATCTCAATGTGCTTCGACCTATCATGGAACACCGGGTTCTCAGACAGCTTCGCACAACTCTGGTTGTCACAAAAGATACCAGTAGCATCCAACGAGATATCAAATAGCTCAGACAGTAGCTTCCAGAGCCATACTGCCTCACAACTAGTTGAACAAGCTGCAACATACTCTGCTTCGGCTGTACTCAGTGCTACGCAAGACTGCATCCTGCTAAACCAAAATATCACACTTGATCCCATATTGAAGTAGCACCCAGAAGTGCTCTTCCATTTTACATCACTACCTGCCCAATCTGAATCAACATAACCCTACAGGTTAGACTTTTGATTCACATCATACTTGAGCCCATAGTCAATTGTACCCTTCAGGTACCTCAGAATATGCTTTACAGCAATCAGGTGAACACCTCTGGGATCCATCAAGAACTGGCTCAATGTGTTCACCGCAAAGAAAATATCTGGTCTCATGTTCGTCAGGTACATCAAGGATCCAATCATCTGACGATACATCGTGACATAAACCGGAACAGATGAAGCATCACACAAAAGCTTCAGGTTCGATGCCATAGGTGTGGCCATGGCCTTACACTCCATCATCTCGAACCTCTTCAGGATCTCTACTACATACTTTCCTTGTCCAAGGAAGATTCCATCTACACTCTGCCACACCTCCATGCCTAGAAAATAGTGCATCATCCCCAAGTCCTTCATCTCGAACTTGGAAGCAAACTTCCGTTGCGTGTCGGAAATCAATCTATCTTCACCTGTAATAAACAGGTCATCCACATACAAAAGTAGTATCACTGGATTGCCTTCCTCAACCTTGTAGTAAAGGTTGTAATCCACTTTACTCTTGGTAAATCCCAAACTGGATAGAAAGCTTCCTATCCTACCATACCAAGTTCTGCACATATATGACTCCCTGTCATGTGTCTCAGAACCAAGTGGCTGCTCCACATATACTTCCTCCTCGACTACACCATTCAAGAAAGATGTCTTGACATCCATCTAGTGTATCTTCCACTTCATCACTACAGCAAGAGAAAGTGCTGATCTAATGGAAGTGTATCTGGACACGGGAGTAACAATCTCTTCATAATCAATCCTTCTTTCTAGGAGAAGCCACGAGCTACAAACCTCACTTTGTATTTTTCTATGCTACTATCTACAGCATGCTTGATCTTCTAGATCTGCTTGGAAGTCACAACAGACTTACCTTCTGGTCTTGGGACTACATCCCAAGCATCATTCTTCATGATCGGCTGGTACTCCTCAATCATGGCATTCTTCCCGAATCTTGGGAACTTCAATATTTTTAATATCTTCAATAGATAACTTTGTTGTTGAACAAATTTTGTAGTCCTTCTTTTGTAGGTGATAGTATACGATCTTTCCTACAAAACAAGTTAAATTGCATGATTAGAAAACATCTCATAGTTTTCAGAACAAATTCTTACACATAAATAAATATGTCATACATTCATGCAATTATCTTAGCCAATGCTTCAATACAACATTTATCCATATCCCGTAACTTTCTAGATGCCTTCCAATCTCTACCAGAACATTGTTAAGAGTGTGCACAACTCCCAACATGTCAACAAAGAGGTTTCATTCTAGATAAGTAGCAATGGAATGTTGTAAAATGCCATAGGCCACTTACCCATGTATATTAGTAGTATATTGTTCATCAATGCAACTATTCTAATATGCACAACCTAATTCTAGGAACATCAGTATATACATTATTGAACAATATTATTTAAACAATCAAATATGTAAGAAATTATAATTCAAATACTTATCCTTGTTTGTTTGTTAGATTGACTCCCTCTCGGTCTTTGCTTCCTTTCTGTAACTCCATTCTGATGTGGATTGTGAGAAGTGGTCAACTCCCTCTGAATATCTGCATCCTTGCATAAACTACTGAAGTGTGCTCCCTCTTGATCTTTGCTTCCTAGATTACTTGTCCTTGAACTTATATCCATCCTTAATCACTATGCATGCTTATTAGTATCATCATTGTGTTATCCTCGAGGTCTCATACATAATCACGCATTCATTAGTATAATCTTAATACTATCAAAACACAATAATCTTAAACATGTATAGTCATGATCATTTCAAACACAGATAATAAACATTAGTATTCAAGGTTTCAGGGAAGACTTCTTTTACTCATGCATATTCTTATTTGATCATAGGACTCTTCTGGTTAGTCAAATCATCAATCAAGATAAGAGACATAATATGCATAAACCCTTGATTACTTACATTTCTAACTTTATGAATAAACATAACCAATCATACCAAGTATACTTATATAAGGGATCCCAACAAAAGGTAAGATTCTAACTTGATATAGGAAACACATACTTGGATTACTATGTTAGCTAGTTATGTCTAACATACCCGCATGATGTCTTATGGTTCTCTTCAATGACTTGTGCTAGTAACCTACATGTCTCATAAGTTAACCATTGTAGAACCAAGTTATACATACCTCGTAAGTAGATCTTCTATGTGATCCATGACAATGGATGAATATTTGTCTTCATGTCACCATGATCATATGTTCTTGAAGTAGAACATGATTTGTCTTTCTTGGTGTACCTTTCATGTTAGCGAACAACATAAACCTCATACAACATCACAATGCATTAGTACAATCATAAGTGTCAAAACCTTAATCAATGAATATCTTCTACCATGTATTCATAATTTTATTAAGGTGATACGACAAGTCTAGTAATTTAATCAAGATTGTACTAACCGTAATGATATGAAGACAAACATATCATAAACTTAACCATGAACAGAATTCGAAACATACCTGTCGAGATTGCTTGTAATCTTCTTATGTAAGGCCTTAGCCTCATCTCCCTCTAAAAAAGGAACTTCTTCACTTATGCAGGTGACCAATCCATTTTCTTCTAGGGTTAACCCAATCCACTTGATTTGCAGAAATTGGATCTGGAGCTGGATTAGGGTTTTTCAGGGAAACCCTAAAAATTCAAACTTTGAATTTCAAACTTTTGAAAGGATAGAAAGATGTGCCTTGATGAGCTGATCAACCTGGTATACATAGAATTTGAAAACTACAAAGTTTCACCCCTCAAAATTGCCTTTTAGATTTCTGGATTCACTAGGGAGGACCCTGAATTAGGGTTTGAGTTTCCCAAAGCTTCACCCAACCAAAAGGTTTGATTCAAATCTCTAAGCTTTGATTTTTTTGAGGATCTTCCAGTCGTAGTCACAGATCTCCAAAATTCCAACTTTTGCAGAAGCCCTAATTTTCCATCTTTCCGATCAAAGTCCCGAACTAGGGTTTGATCAAGCCCGACCTTCTGCCCAACAAAAAAATCTGATCTTGGTCTCTAAATTTTGATTTTTATGAGTAGCATCCAGCCGTGGTCTCCGATTACAAAAATTCCAACTTTCTCTAAAACCCTAAATTCCCGAAGCCATGAATGAAGGTGCTCAAAAATAATTCTGTTTTGATAGAAATATGCACCTGATTTTTTCTGGTGTAACTCTAAAATTTCCAATCCACAGGGCCTGAAAATTTTTCTTGTGGTAGCCTGACCTGTCATCTTTCCAACCCCAAAGGTTTGACCTCAAATGGATTCTCTGAGAGAGATTTATGTCAAGTGTCGCAACGTGACCTGTTTATGGGATAAAACAAGAGAGCGAACTTGTACAGCGTGCCACATGTCATTGGTTCCGTTTTGGCCTCTGAAAACATTACCTGAGAAAGTACAGTCCGTGCCCTACCTGTTACTTTTTACGAAATTTCATTTGGAGCTTCCTAGCCCAAGTTGTGACCATTTTTCCTAGGTCACATGTTTATGACTGAGATCTAGAAGAGGCAGAAACCCTAACTTGTACTGATCATAAATCACAAAGTACAACGAATTAGAGGTTTTCCTTTGGAAATAAGGTATATGGGGATCTTATCTTCTACCTGTATGATTTTCAGATCCCGAAACCTCTCCAAAATGTATTTATAGCGAAAGTGATACGATGACTGGTTTTTGCTATATCAAGCCCTAACATCGTTAGTGCAATGAGTGTCATAAATGCCATACCATGCATTCTTTCAGGCTAGCTCTGATACCATGTTAATTTTTCAGAATTTACTTCAATCTGATGTAGGATCTTAACTGAGATAACAACATGTACAGCATATCAATCATGGACACAATAATGCAAGCACACAAGAGACACAGAGTTTACTTGGGGAAAACCATAAAGGTGAAAAACCCCAAGAACTTCCTCAGAGATAGATAGAGCAATGATACAACCCAAGCGTAAGAGATAGACATCTCCTAGAAGTAGCTTCTCCTCCTCCACTAGTGCGCCACTCTCCAAAGAGTGTGTGTGAGAATAGAATGATGAAATAGAGTGTCTCCCGCACTCTATTTATACTTGACTTGACTTGCCTAATAACCTTTACTAGGTTGGCCTCAACTTAACCACATAACACAATGATGACTGGGCCTAAACCCAATAGGGTGGTCTAATAACCCTTTGAACCACATGGCCGACCCCCAATAGGATGATCTAATAACCCTTTGACCCACATGACTTATACAGGGCCGACCCCAACAAGGTGGTCTAATAACCCATCAAGTATAAGTTACGACACTTCAATATAAATGATGAAACTTCCGTATAGAGGAATAATAACATCTCTATAGGAATACAAACACTTTCGTATAGAGGAATAATACCATCTCTATAGGAGTACAATATACATATATGAAATACATTCCAAAGTTACATATACATCAACAGACCAAATCTTTGGAGATGAATTTCAAGAAAACATGAGCCTCTCAACATTTACGAGTACACCCTATGTCTTCGCAATTGAACATCTAGGATCCTATACCATACCTTGTGAGGTTAGTTTCGACAAATTTCTACATATAAATGCAGGTTTAGATGCGGAAAAAACAATTACTAAAAGTTCTCAAGAGTCAAACGGGAGCATTTGAATGGGAATATACCGATATGAAAGGGATACACCCAGATACCTGTATACACCACATTTACACAGACTCAAACATACCTCCTATTAGGCAGCCCCAAAGAAGAATGAATCCAACCCTAAAATATATAGTAAAATATGAATTACAAAAACTCCTTAATGTTGGTTTCATTTACCCAATTTCCAACAGTAAATGGGTGTCTCCTATCGTGGTAGTTCCAAAGAAAGTCACAGGGAAATGGCGTTGTTAACACCCAAAAAGTGCTCACTAGCTCATTTCCTTATTCACATGACCCATTTGTCCACTTTTTCACCATTTGAGCCTCTAAAGCCATCAAAAGGTCACCAAAAGACCTTAATACACCCCTTTTTCCACTCAAAATGAATATTTTTCCACAAAAAAGCATAAAAAATCCTCAAAAATGGTCCAGAATTCCCCAAAATATTAAAAAGGGAATAAAAATATTCAAAAAAGAAAAAAGGAGGGAAAAGGTACCTAAACCATGTTGGTCAATACCATTGGTTTCCTCAAAACCATAATGGTATTCCCCACCACCAAAAACTATAAAAAGGTGGTAGGGGCTCCTCACTTTCCATCCATCCATCATCCTATCCTCATGCTGTCAAAATCTCCCATGAGTTTTTGGCCATTGTATCTACCTTGGAGAAGGGACCTTTGGAGTTTGGAGCTACTCAACAATCTTCACCACTTGGAGGTATTACCATTGCAAGCACTTGCTTTCCCTTATTCTTAATACAAAGTTATTCATTATTCTATTTCTTGTTCTTGTTTTCAAATCTTTCAAAAGTTTATTATGATATGCACATGCTAGTTTAGTTTAGTTTTAGATTTAGATTTACAATTGTTTTTGCTTTCAATATTGAAACTGCTATCACTTGTTGATAAGTGCCCATTGCACTAAGCTTGGTTGCAAATCCAAGCCAACAGTTTTTGGCGAATTCGCTGGCTTCGAATTCTTAGATCTCAAATTTTGCTTTAGATCTTAGTTTTTGTTAGTATTAGTCAGTTTAATTCATAGATCTGCCATCCTACACAGTAGATCCATTGCTGTTCTAGATTTTGCCCTTTTTTATTGCCATTAACAGCCCGAAATTGCCATTTTTGGGTTCGTTTTTTGGCATCCGTGTACGGCTTTCGCCTCGCGGCTTTTCGCCCAACAGTCGCGCGGCTCATCGCGACTTCGCGGCTCTTTTCCGCGCGGCTTCGCGGCCAATTTGCGCGCTGCACTTCGCGGCCATTTTCCACGCTGCACATCGCGACTGTGTGACGAAATCCTGCGCTGCACTTCGCGGCTGAAACCCGCGCTGCACATCGCGACTGTGTGACAGAAACCCGCGCGGTCCATCGCGGTTGTTCCACCAAAACCAGCGATGCAAGTTTTTTCAATTCGGCCAATTCGTTAAAAAATTAATTTTTTACTGTATTTTCTGCCCACTTAGCTATTTTACAGTATTAAAATTCCTACATTATTACAGCCATATAAATCTTTTTACTATTTAGAATACACCTTTAAAAAAGTCTTTTTACAAAATTTTCAGAAATTGAAAGAAGGATTTATTTGCATTTTATCTAGATAAAAATTTTACTATTTACTTCCTTGATATTTTGCCCATAGCAATTTTTAAAAGAAATCCATTTATTTCTTGAAGAATTCATATTATTTGCTTTCCTATTTCAAAGATCCTTTGTTTTTGAATAGTTTTTGCAAAGCATTTACATTTTCAATTGCAGTTTAAAATACCACACGTGCACCCACTCAAACACATAATTTAAACTGAGCCTTAAAATTTACCCTAACTTCAACCAACTTTTAACCCCACTTGGGGAGCACTTAAAAGAACTTGGTAGCTAGGTAGAATTGAGGGGATAGGTGTTCCACTAACACCCCTCAGTTATTACATTTGAGACATAGCTGTTGTCCATTAGGGAACCAAAATCTCCTAGTATTTTTTGGCATGGTCACAACCAGTTTATCAGAGGGCCTCTCCCCTAGGAGGGTTGAAGTCGCGAGGATGGTTCCGGAAGCCTGAGTGGAATACCGAAATCCATTCAGTAACCGAAGGCTACCATTCGCAGTTCTCGGGATATCCCTGTATAGGGGTATTGCGGTAAAAGGACCAAACGGCAGATTCACCTTTTCTGAACGTGTCATGAACAGAGTATCCTAGTTGCCATTCTTTAGGATTGATTACCCGGTGTCCCTCCCGGTAGGGGGATATCTAACCATTGATTCAACACTCAATATTGTCTGACTTGGATTTCATCACCTTGCAGAGAATATCGTTTGTTGACTCACAATACTTCTAGTTAGGTGTTTGCATGATACAATCCACCTTTGGTCTAGTAGCACCTCTTTTTTTCTAGAAGTTGTTTAACTGTTGGTATTCTGACCATTTTTTTGTTACATCCCTCTACTTATTATAGCACAGCTGCTATAATAAGTGCTTTTTGAGGTTGATTTTTTGGCCTGAGAGCCTTTATTTTCACTCCCCTTTTTTGCACCCTTGGTTGCATTAGGGTTTCGAGTTTTTTATACATCACCATCTTACACTGAAAAAAAAAAATTCAAAACATATTTCTCACCATTGAGAATTTTAGACGATCTCGTCGTCTTCAGGGTGAACCCCCTCAGTTCAGTCTACTTGGCTCTCCACGTCACCGACGTCGAGCCTTATCCCTTGACTCGACACGTCATCGACCAAACATACAGTCATCCGATTCTGACACGCCTCACTTCACATCTGATTCTGAGGCTGAATCCGAAAACCCTACTGAATTATTACCAACCAAACTCATGGCTGGAACACAATTCGACCCACTTTTTACCAGTACTATAGGAGATACATCCACAAACCCTTCTACTGCGGTGCCATCCATGGCAACAACCACCCCCCTAGGTATGCCTAATATGGGGGACACTCCACCTTTAGGAATGCCCAACACAGGACTACCTCCTATTATGGGTATGCCAAACATAGCGGTCACACCCCCTCTCATTACCACAACCCAGATCCCAAGAATTCCTACTACTATTCCTAACCCCGGTGTAACCCATGTTGCACTTGGAAACGTTGGCCCATACCAAACCACAATTGTTGGAGGACACATACCTGCAATACCTAGCATACCCTTAGGGGCTACTGGACCACTACATCATGCCACCATGAATAGTCATGTCCCAGTCACTATGCCACACCCATCTGCTAGTTTACCTTACATGGCTAGTCTGAACTTACCAGACTTAGCCAGGCTAACCAACGATCCTATCAGGCACAACCCTACATGGCCACCCATGCCTACAAAGCTCCCCTCAGACATACCCAAGTTTGAAGGAAAACCTGGAGAGGACCCTCAAAACCACATAATGTCTTTTCACCTATGGTGTTCATCTAACTCCATAGTGGATGACTCCATTCGTCTAAGACTATTGTAATGAACATTCACTGGCTCTGCAGCCAAGTGGTACATCGAACAACCACATGGGACCCACCATACTTTTACATCTCTCGCCTCCACTTTCCTTCAGTTTTTTCAGCTACCTGTACGTTACGATGCAGGAGTTGAAATACTGTTGTCTTGCAGACAAAACACAGCTACCCACATCACGGACCACATCCACGAGTGGCGCAAGAGTCGTAGCCTCTGTAAGATTAAACTAGATGACCGTATATTTTTGGACTGGTTTCTTAAATCACTCCTACCCCTCATAGCAAAAGACGTAGCCTCCGAACGACCCCAGTCAGAGGAAGAAGCTATCCTAAAAGCTCAGCAATTTGACCTAATTTACGCCCAATCAGGCTATCTCTACACCATCATACCAGACGCCCCACGAGGCGATTCTTCACGTGGTGATGCGTCGGGGGCATCACATGCCGCTGATGGTATTATTGGCCAAGTCACACCGCAAATTAGACCTTTTAGCATGGTGAGCACCATAAATGCCCTAGACCTCTCTAGGGCTACATCTAATTATGGAGCGACAACTTCGTACACTCCAACGAATCAGACTCATCACACTCATGGACTCTTGTCCACAACATTGCTATGGGAAAACGCCATCGACATATGTACCCCCCACATACTATAACCAACCAGCCACCCAGAACCCAATTCAGTTCCTGCCACAACCAATGTATTACCCACAGCAAGCTACAACAGCCAACCCAACACCTCCAATAGCTCAAGGTTACCAACAACCCCAGCAGGCAACTGGACCACCTCCAGCCCCACCAGCTTATTATCCACCGCAACCTGCTCCCGCAACTGTGGCACCCCCAAATCCTCCCACTGCTCAAGGGCAAGTGTACACACAACACAATCAGCCCCAACATCAAAACAACAAAAATGCTACCCCCCGCCAACCAAAACCCTGATCGACCACTGAAACAGGGTAAGAACCCAAATTTACGAACAAACCACCCATGTTCCATATGTGGGGTATACGGCCATTATACACACACTTGCCCCCATTTGGGGCGAGCACGCCAACTGTGGTCTGATGAAGCCCAACGCCAAGGGCACGTGGCACAACCAGCGCCACCTCCTCAACCACAACCCATGGTGCTGCAAAATCCTTTTCCCACAAAAGGAGTGGTGAACACTCGTCTGTTGGATCCTCCTCAAGGAACCACAACACCACAACAGCAAATCACATATGCTGCACACACAAACCAACCAATGGATTCAAATACTCATCATCTCCTTATGATGTCATCGTCCGACATGAATCTCCAAACGCATCGAAACCCATACGCTCCCATTGCACCTACAATTGTTCTCCCTATGATTGAACAACCAGTTCAGAATGCACCTACATCGTTCGTCTCCACAGTCAGACCCGGATTATACTCCGAATCACCTATGACTTCCACATTCCAATCCATCCAACCCCCTTTGAAGATAACTGAGATATCTAATTTGTGCACCCTCTCGCATAAAACACAGGTACCAAACCAACAACCCCCTTTACTCCCGCAACCACCCTCAGTGCCAACTCACGTAGGAGCCACACCAATTCATACTATCCCATTTTTATTTCCCCCTTCAGGCGCCATCAGCACACCAGTCATGGCTACACTTAATCTCCCAGGATTAACATTAGGACTACCTGTGTGGTATCTACCTGCCCCAACCTCTCCTCCGACACCGAATGTCATTTTACAACCGGTGCAACCCATCAATACTTCTAACCGTCCACCCCCTGGTGTAGCAAACATCCAGAATCGACCACCTCCAACAGCGACCACCGCATCAACATCCAATTATACTCCCCCACCACTTCGAAACACTGGGGGAAGAGGTCCACAAACCTACACCACTGGACCCACAACTCACACCCCCCCAGCGACCCCCAAGTTGGTGAAGAATCCCCCAAAAAACCGCATACCCCCCAAGTGCTCTTTGTGCGACGACATAGGCCATGCCACCCATCAATGTCCACAGTTACCAGCACTTCAAGAACACATGAATATGTTGGATGACGACACCAACGTTCCAGTAGTCAAACTAGAACTCCCCCCTCAACCTCATGATAAATCATTGCGCACAAACCATCCTTGTGCAATATGCGGCATTTATGGCCATTATTCACACCATTGCCCTGATCTCCCAGATTATAGAGCAGCCTTATACGAATTGAATAATGCCTACCTAGAGATATCCCCTCCTAAAATTGAGGAAATTCATCCCCCACCATCTTCCTCCCTGGAATAAATTAACACCATTTACACGGTTTCCACTGGATACCCCTCTGTCCAGTCGGCCCCTTCCATTGATCCCTTTGACACACATGTTCAACCCTTTCAAATCGACGAGGAAACCACATGTCCACAACATGGGGGCAAGCCCAAAACCTTGCCTACTCATCATCATCGTGATTCTCGTCGGAGATACTGGGGGAATCCACCCCACAAGGGGAATCCCCCATCATCATATCATCACTTCAGTATGCCACCATAGCCCATAGCCTCATGGTATAACACCCCGCCAGCAGTTGCTCAATGCCCTATTGATCTCTCTCTGAGACAACATCTACACCACATTGACACCTCTGAGTTAGGGGGCATAATAGATTACCTCGACCCCGGGATAGGGGGCATGATCAATCATTTTGAACCTTCCCCATCATCTCTATCTCAAAACCTCAATGAGCCCATCGTTCAAACCAACACATATGTGATCCACAATCACAAACCCCATGCACATAGCATGGGGGCATGTCATTAACCCTGCTGACTTCTTCACATGCGTGATCTCAACCATTTTTTGAGGTCACATATCACTTGTATATTCGATTTGATTTGATACACCTAGTTTTCTCCCCCCGTGGGTCATCATTTCTCCCCACCACTGCATCCTTGGCTTGGTGGGCTCACCTTTATTTGTAGCCATTTTTTAACCTAGTTATTTGCTTTGACCATTCCGGAGTCCTTATGACCTCCGTTTTTCACACCATTTGCACCGTCGGATTCATATTTCCGCGCTTGTGATGATGCTTGAGATCATTTCTCTCTCACGCCTATATTTTTTGGGCATTTTTCCCGTGCCCCCTCGTCGCCTCGGTTTGCGTGCCACATCGGCCGTCGTCTATTTTTGACAAGTCTTATATCACCGGATTCAGTTTTCCATGCTCGTGATGATGTTTGAGATCATTTCTCGCTCTCACGCCTAGATTTTTTGGGAATTTTTCCCATGCCCCCTCATCACCTCGGTTTGCGTGCCACATTGGTCATTCTCCATTTTTAACGAGTCTTATATCGCCGGATTCAATTTTTCGCGCTCGTGATGATGCTTGAGGTCATTTCTCAATCTCACCCCATAATTTTTTGGGCACTTTTTCAAAATGCCACTCATCACCTCGGTTTACGTGCCACATTGGCTGTTGCCCCCTTTTTTGACAATCTTTGTGTCACCGGATTCAGTATTCCGCACACATGATGATGATTGAGACCTTTTCTCGCTCTCATCAACCCCTTTTTTTGTTCGGTATAATTTTACCCCTTTTTCGGGCTGAGCAATCCCTTTTATGAAAAAGGCACTTAGGGAGTTTCTGTTAAGCTCTTTTCTGACTCCTAAAACAATGAAAAGATCGCCGAGAAACCTTGCTTCCTTTCATGCTCGCTAAACGTATCTGAAAGGGCGTCTACCTGGTATAAGTTTACCCCTTTTCCGGACCTTGTAGACTAATTACGAAAAAGGAATACTCTAGTCACATCGGCTAGAAGAGTTCTCCATTTGCATCATTTTATGCTTTTTCAGGCCTTGGAGACTAACTTACGAAAAAGAACACCAATGGAGCCCACTTACCGCTTTCAGACTCTCTAAACATGAAAGCAACCATGAGCAATCACCATCTTGGGCTCGTAAAAATCCACAGGATAGTACTCACAACCACTGCAGAGTCTTCTTATCGTTTTCAGACTCCTTAAAAATGAAAGCACACATGAGCACGAACAGTCCTGGGCTCGCAAAATCCACAGGACAGTACCATTTCAAAGCACACTTTTAATCCCTTCTTGGAGCTCATTAAAACTATGAAGAAGGACCCAATGGTGCTTCTCGGCCCCAGAACAGATCACGTCTACTCATATGGCAGCTTCCCCATTTTGGTCGCCTTTTTTCAGAGTATTCTGCAGTATGTCACCCTGAGAATCCCTCGAAAGAACCCATCAGCTCGTCCCCCCCCCCTCCCCCCGAGCTAATACATACCTTTCAGTCCTTGAAAGCAATGATACCCACACCTACAAGTCAGTTCCCTACGCTACCAGGTCAACCATGTCATCATGCTCTGAACAAAGGAAGTTTGAGTCTACCCACTCTATGACCCCAGTTACTTCCCATCCCCACAAGTATGTCAGTCCTACCATCAGTACTACCACACTTCAGTCCTACACCTCATGCTCCTATAAAGGGAACATCATTGCCTTGTTAGTTGCTGGTCTCCCTCTGTCGACGACAACCAAATTTATTCTAGAGGATAGACCTAGAGGTCCCTGTGTCTTGGACTCATCACCATTTATGATGAGTGCCTACGAATCATTTTGAAAAGAGTCCTTAGTGCCTCTCCAAATGGTTGTTTCTCACATGCTCGACTTCAACACCTTGATCGCATCGTTGAGACTCACATAGGGTATTGATCCTTTCATTTTTTAGTCGAAGACCCCGGATACCACCTGCCTCTTCCACATTTGAGAGTCTACCTATGGAAACAACCAGTTACCTTTTTTCTATAGATATCCGGGTTGCGCATGGCGACAGTATTCAGATGTACCCTAGTTTTATACTCCCTCAAGTATACAATTACATATATTTATCGGAGATGACTCACAGTCATTGCGTCCCTACAGATGTTCGACACCTTCAGTTTCAGCAGTTCAGCAGTTATTCCAGTGTATCAGTTATTGAGATCAGTCATGTTATGATCATGAGTACATCCCAAAATAATGTCCCCTCTGGACCATTATGATGTACTAGTATATTTTTTATATATTTTTTAGGCCCCCCATTCTTGGGACTAATTGTTATGTATATGTCTTGATACGAGCATGGGTATGCCCGCCTCGTCCATTATCATAGATTATTCCTCATTCATATTGAGGCCATGTAATATTTTTTGTTTTTTGCAGCTTCCAAAGGCCGTGGATCTAGTCTCCAATCGGTCTCTTCTCTTCCCCAAACCCCAGAAAAATGACAAAAAAACTATGATGTCTATCGGCCATACGATGAGCTCTTGCCCTCACACATCAGGGGGCAATCTGTTAACACCCAAAAAGTGCTCACTAGCTCATTTCCTTATTCACATGACCCATTTGTCCACTTTTTCACCATTTGAGCCTCTAAAGCCATCAAAAGGTCACCAAAAGACCTTAATACACCCCTTTTTCCACTCAAAATGAATATTTTTCCTCAAAAAAGCATAAAAAACCCTCAAAAAGGGTCCAGAATTCCCAAAAATATTAAAAAGGGAATAAAAATATTCAAAATATTCAAAAAAGGAAAAAGGAGGGAAAAGGTACCTAAAACATGTTGGTCAATACCATTGGTTTCCTCAAAACCATAATGGTATTCCCCACCACCAAAAACTATAAAAAGGTGGTAGGGGCTCCTCACTTTCCATCCATTCATCATCCTATCCTCATGTTGTCAAAATCTCCCATGAGTTTTTGGCCATTGTAGCTACCTTGGAGAAGGGACCTTTGGAGTTTGGAGCTACTCAACAATCTTCACCACTTGGAGGTATTACCATTGCAAGCACTTGCTTTCCCTTATTCTTAATACAAAGTTATTCTTTATTCTATTTCTTGTTCTTGTTTTCAAATCTTTCAAAAGTTTATTATGATATGCACATGCTAGTTTAGTTTAATTTTAGATTTAGATTTACAATTGTTTTTGCTTTCAATATTGAAACTGCTATCACTTGTTGATAGGTTCCCATTGCACTAAGCTTGGTTGCAAAACCAAGCCAACAGGCGTATCTATGTTGACTTTCGAGAATTGAACAAGGCCACTCTCAAGGACTACTTCCCTTTTCCTTTTATCGATCAGGTGTTAGATACTTTGTCAGTGAAACAATATTTTTCTTTCCTTGATGGGTATAGTGGATACAATCAAATACTAATAGCTCTTGAGGATCAAGACAAGACAACCTTTACTTGTTCTTGGGGGACATGTGCCTATCGAGTGCTACCATTTGGCCTATGTAATGCACCTGCTACCTTCCAGCATGTAGTACTAGGAATCTTTGCTGACCTTATACATGATTGTGTAGAAGTTTATATGGATGATTTTACAGTTTATGGTAATACCTTCCAGGAAGCCCTTAACAACCTTGAAATAGTTCTTATTCGGTGCCAAGAAACGAACTTAGCTCTTAGTCATGAAAAATGTAAGATGCTAATAACCGAGGGCATAGTTCTGGGACATCATGTCTCTCTTGAAGGTATCAAGGTAGATCTTTCCAATATAGAAATAATTGTTAATCTTCCTCCTCCAAAAACTACAAAGGAAGTAAGAGGTTTTCTTGGTCATGCGGGATATTAGAGACATTTTATTGAAAACTTCACCAAGATAGCCGCACCTATGTTCAAGCTACTCATGAAAGATACATAATTCCAATGGATTGAACCTTGCCAACATGCCTTCGAAACTTTGAAGGCAAAGTTATCAATGGCACCAATACTTAGGGGCCCCAATTGGTCCCTTCCCTTCCATATATCCATTGATGCTTCTAACATAGCTATAGGGGAAGTCCTAGGTCAAAAAGAGGAACAAACATCACATGTTATCTACTTTGCTAGTAAAAAATTGACTCCTGCAGAATCGAAATACATTGTTACTGAAAAAGAGTTTCTAGCAGTAGTTTATGCCATCAACAAGTTTCATCATTATATCACAGGATATGAATTTTTCGTACATACCAATCACTCCACCATTATATTTTTAATGAATAAACCTATCACCAATGGCAGAGTGACTCAGTGGCTTATTTTGTTACAAGAATTTAACATCACCATTGTTGATCGTCCCGGTCGAGAGAATGTGGTAGCATATTTTCTCCCTCTAATTCAAATTAACGATAATGCTAGTCCTATCGATGATAGCTTCCTAGATGAACATTTGTTCGTTGTGTCTATTCAAACCCCATGGTCTACAGACACAGCCAATTATTTAGCAACTAGAAAGCTACAAAACCATCTCTCCCCACCTAAGAAATGTAGGATCATAGTTCAGAGTTCTAATTACTCTTGGGTGGACAACAATCTCTTTCATACTGGTCATGATCTTATTATTAGACGATGTGTACGGGAGGATGAGATGGCAGAGATCCTACATGCATGTCATGGTGGACCTTGTGGTGGGCATTTCTCTGACAAGAGAACAGCATACAAAGTGTTGCACTCTGGATATTATTGGCCAAGCATTTTCAAAGATGCTTCCAAGTATGTCAAGGGGTGTAACAGCTGCCAAATAATGGGTAGACCTATGCCATCCGATGAGATGCCTTTACAACCCCAAGTTATGATTGAGCCTTTTGAGAAACGGGCTCTAGATTTCTTTGGGACAATTTCCCCTATGTCTCACATGAAGAAGTACATCCTAGTCTGTACAGATTATGTCACCAAATGGGTAGAAGCCAAAGCCTTATTCGGAGCTACAGAGAAATATGTGGTGGAGTTCATATATGAAGAAATATTCACCCGATTCGGTGTACCTAGGGAGATTGTAACGAATCAAGGATCTCATTTTACCTCCAAGTTGATGAAAGAGCTTACTAATAAATATGGTATTAGACATTGTAAATCTTCACCATACCACCCGCAAGCCAATGGTCAAGTAGAGTCCACCAACAAAGCATTAGAAGCCATCCTGACTAAGACTATCCAGTTACACCACAAACACTAGGCAGATAGCCTTCCAGAAGCCTTGTGGGATTATAGAATAACTTGGAGGAACACCACTAGCCACACACCTTATGAACTTGTTTATGGTAAACAAGTTCTTCTACCTATTTAATTTCAAGTCAAAACCTTTCGTAGGGCTACACAATTATGGATGAATCTAGAAGAAGCATAGAGACACCGAATCCAGCAAATAAATGAATTAGACGAGATTAGGCAAGATGCTATTCAACGCACAATTTTAATACAAAACCAACATAAAAAGTGGCATGACAGATACATTAAACAAAAAAAATTCAAAACTGGAAACTGGGCACTACTTTTTGATTCAAGGTACAAAAATTGTAAAGGTAAATTAACTACTCGTCGGATGGGTCCATATGAAATTGTTACAGCATTTGATAATGGATCCGTTAAAATTAAGACATTTGATGATTCACAAATTTCCTTTGTTGTAGATGGACAAAGACTTATACTTTATCATCAACCAATATCTAAACAAGATTTTGTGTAGAATGCCTTACAACAGGAGGAAATGGAGCTGGTAGAAGAGGAAGTCACTCCTCCTTCTCCTGGTTCTTGAATAATTTTGGTTTATCTTCATTTGTATATATGTAAATATGTTTTTGTTTTTCAATAATAAGAGTCATTTCTAACAACTGATTTCATTCTTTACAGGAAATTCACTTTCATGATCAGCTATAAAATTTTGTCAATTGAAACAGGAAGACTCTTTTCCCTTTTTCCTAAACTTCATATGACTTTTTCTTTGTTTTTGTTTTTAATAAATTCAAATCATCTAACAAGTGGTTTTGCAGTTTGATTACAAGAACCTTATAATCAGCTCATGCAATATTATCTGAAAAGGGAAGTGCTCTAAAAGAAATACTTATAATTCTCCTTCTCTTTCGATAAATTGAAAATTTATAGTGAAAAGTTAAAGCGTTCTTTATATCATTTTTAACCACTTTATTTTATGATTCTGCATATGGTATTTGATTCAGACATGTACATTTCTGATTTATCATTAGAACAGTTGCTTAAGACCTGTCATCATGATTTTCAAAATTTCTATCTTACACCTATGGACTACTAGTTCATCCTAGACTCATTATCAAAACTTGTCTCTTAAGCACTTTTAAAAGGTAGCCCAAAAGTGAAGTGATATTTCTATTTTGTGGGGAACATTACTAATCTTTTATGAAGAGGATGTACTGACTAGTCAAAGAACAGCTTTAGGTTATTATCTTTTGACATTATCTATAATTCAGGCTATTATAAATAAAGTTACTCATAAGGTTCACTCTAAAATTTGAATTATGTGTTTAACAGGCTTAACACACTCTAGTACCAACCAGCTTCCTTACAAAAAAATATCATTATACGAAGAAAACCCGTCGGGGTACTGAACAGGCTCGCTGGCAGTAGGTCCATGCTAAGTAAAATCTTAAACAAGGAAGCTTGGTAAATGCAAGTAAACCTGTCAGGGTATTGAACAGGCTCGCTGGCAACAGGGCTATGCTTTCATGGTACCAAGATAAACCCATCGGGATACTGAACAGGCCTGCTGGCAGCGGGGCAATATCGGGTAAAAGAGGTTTGGTTAACACATTGCTATGCACATGGCTCATAAAAAACCTGAGTATACAAACACATGTTGAGGCCTATTATTTATACTGTCATTAGAGAATGGTTGTAAGTTGGGCTTGAACCCCGTCATCTAATTCAAACAATACCTAGGGTATGATTATCCTAGAAATGGGATCCATAACTATAGAAATCTCACAAACTCTATGGTGAACCTATCTATATTCTTTGGATGACAAGAGATCTTTAAAATGAGTCATGGATGACTAGTTTTTCTATGGCATTTTTCGCATCCATTTGCACTATCATTCTTCATATGGTCTTCTTAAGCACTGTTGTATTCTTTTTTATGAATGTACATATCTGAATCATCTACATTTAATAGTTAATATTTCATTTTCTTACGAAAATTATCACAGCATTTTTAGAAGTTATTGCCTAAACCATGTATTGAAAATATTTGAATTATTATCAATTTTTCTTTGATGGCTTGAGGACACGTCATATTTTTCGTTTGGGGGAGGATCAGAACCGTTTTTACTTTCTGAATATTTATGAAAAAAAAAAAGTTTATTTATCTCTGATAAAATGATAGGTGTTTCCAGGATAATGCAAAAAGCAGAAAGAAGCTCGTTCTGATCAATGACAAATAAAGAAGAACGTGACTAAAAGTTCCAGAAAAGCAAGTTTACAACATTTCTTGTGTGCTAACAAGTCCCAGAAAAATTATCTGCATAATTAGCAGCAGTAAGATCCAATAAAGCACATTTTTGTACAAAGGTTTCTATGAAGGGTCGAATGACGATCCGAACGAGGTGACAAATGATGCAAATGAATAATGACCTGAATGAAGTGCCGAATGAAACCATATCTTGTAATGATATTAATAAGTGTGCTAGGATATTTAAAAATTTTGATTTTTACTAATATATCTAATCAACTAATCATGTCAAGGATCAAATTAAATGCCATCTTTGCATACTCATTTCGTCTCATCAAATGAATTGATTAACCATCACATGGCTATCATACGATTTTGATCCTATATTAAGTCTTATCGTGCGATCTATCATTTCATTTATTAAGTCATCGTGATTTTTTTTATATAATTTCATAATGAGGATTACGTTCAACCTGTCCAAAGTTCCACTTTGGACATGGTTGAACATATCATAATCCATACTAATTCATTAACCACGCAGTTCTATGATGGAACATGACTCAAGGTAACTAAATGATAGTGTGTCATTCGAATGTGCCAAATCTATCTCCACGATCATTCAGTCGCTCCAACGGATCTCAATTTAAACTTACCTTTGCGTAAATTTTGCTTCATCTTTCTCATTTTTTCCATCCACCCTGAACCTATCAAGCCCCATATCTTGCAATCTCATGCATCCTCTCTACCCATCTGCATCCTTCGACCTCTGTTCAATATGCCAATTCGTCACGAACCTGGAAGTTATGAGGACCTCCTCCGCATTCCCGAATTTAAGGCCTGTCGTGAAGTATTTTTGCGAGCCAGATGGGGTCCATTTCTTCACCTTCTTGACGGCCATGATGTTGATATTTCACTGTTTTTTGCTAAAGTATTTAATGGAAAAACCACTAAGGTTGGTCATCTCACTTTTCCGGTGATGGAAGAATCCATTGCATCAGCCATGAAAATGCCCAGGGAAGGAGCCCATTGGCACAAACATCTCTTTCTTCCACGGACGGAGCTCAAGTTTGCCCCTAAGGACGAATATCAACATGTTGCTGGCACCAAAGGGTTCCACGGAGAATGGGTTAAACCTGAGTACCTCGAGCCACTGACTGTCATCATCCATTTGATTACCTGTGAAGGTAAGTACACTGTCTTCAAAGCTTGCCACCTTAGGTTACTGACACATTTTGTTAAAGATTGGGCTCTCAATTTCCCCTTCTATTTTCTGAAAAGTTTAGAGAAGATGTCAAGATAGGTTAGGAAGAATACCACCAACCCCTCTGGAAGCTTATACCACCACTGTTTGATTAAAATATTGATCACCCATCAATTGGAAGAAAAGGGGCAAACCTGGGAACACTTTGTCTTTGAAGTCCTGAACCCTCATCTAGTTAAGAATCCTATGGTCAAATCCCCTGCCTCTTGCAAACGTCATCGTTTCTTATCCCGTGCTAATGATCTGGCCCAAACCTCTGTCCAAGAAGAAAAGGTTACCAAGTCCGTAAGATTTAGTGAGGGTCCCTCGGGAGAAATACACCCTGATCATGCAACTTATCCTAAGCATGTCCACAAGGACACAACCACAGAACCCCCATTCTTTTCACCCATACCTACAAAGTCAAGAAGGGCTAATCACGACCAATTGGTAGACCAAACCGTCGTCCAGTCCGTCGACTAGACTGTTGTTCAGTACATCAATCAGTCAGTCATTGATCCAATGTACTCGGACAACCCTGACGACCAAACAAATGACCCTGTCTTTGAATCTCCTCTCCTCGCGTTGGCCAATTTATCATCCAGTTTACTTAAAGACCATATCTTGTAGCCTGCCTCTGCACATATTGAAGATAAGGCCCCTGAGGCACACATTACACCTGCCAATCCTGAACCATCTCTAAGGGGATCAAGCCCTCAAAAGGACCATATGTCTCTTATAGAAGCATCTGCTCTGCTCCATCAAACTGTGGACAGATTAACCAAAGACATAGCAGAGTTGAGAAGCCAGAACGAGAAGCATGTCGAGATCATCTCTGGGCTTCATTAAGAGAACAACGACTTACATTTTCAGGTGAAGTGTGTGGAAGATTTAAATAGTGCCAAGACAGCCTTCAACCTTTCCCTTCGGTTCAAGCATGATGCTTTGAAGGACCAATTTTAGAAGCTTAGAGCCAAATCCACTTCCTCTTCCAAGTCCAAGGAAGTTTCTAACGCAGCTCAACCTTCTTCGTGAATTTCTCTTCTTTTTGCTCAATGGGACCTGGCATATCTCCGGTTTGGGGGAATGTTGGTGTCCATTTTGTCACCACTTTTGATCATCAAACACACTCTGATTGGCGTCATTTTCACCATTTTTTATATGATAAGTTATTTTTTCTGCCATTTAGACCATCAAATAGATCAAGTATGCATATATTCACACATCACATGAATTTTGGGTAAAAATCGTCATATTGTGATTTATTGATGATTATTTGATATTTCTTGGCTTGCTTGGAAAATGTATTTCATTCTACAGGTTATGGCTCTCAAACGGACCTCCATTCAGATGCATATTCAGGTTGCAAACGATCAGTCACATTTAGCTCGCCGTTCAGACCCGCATTCAACTCGTGAGCTTGTCAATTGAGATATTATCGGGTCGTTAGAAAGGGAACCATCACATGGATTCTTTTTAGAACGTGTCCCTTATGGTGCGTGAGTTGGTGTTCTGGAAGATTCCCTCTCATGCACGCTCAGCTCGACAGCACATCTCTCTGCCCACATCAAAGAGGATCAACGTCTCAAACGACTGCGTGAAGGAAACCAACACCGTGGAACCTGGTAGATGCTATGTGTGTTGTCCTAAACTGTTATGGGGTCGTTCCTTAGCCATGAGTTGTCGTGTATTGTTAAGCAGAGCCGTTTCTGGCATTACGATTGCCTATTATTAGAGCAATCGACCACTAAAGGGTCGACTTGCTCCCCCATTTGTAACTCTGTATATATAGACGTCTCCGTGACTGAGACAAGTTAGTCTCTTAGCTTTTTAGTCTTTTAGTCTTTAGTCCTTTCAGCTGCAAGTAACGTTATAACTCTGTTTTTAAATTAACATATCTATGTCTAGTTTTTATGAGAAATCAACAGCATGCATGGTGATTGATTGATTAAGGCGTAGCCTCTGATTGCTGAGAAGGGCCCCTCAACAACTAGTGGTCTTCCGTCTATGTATATAATTTGTCTTTGTCTTCTGCAGATAAGTTGTGTATTTGTTTAATTTATGTATTTTTTTTGTATATGATATTTATGTCTTGCAATATATGTTGTTTTCTGCTCATGTAAATGATACCTCTATTTTATGATATGTATGTTTAATTTGTTGTTCATATTTATGATATTTTCATAATGTAACTAGTGACTGGTCACGCTTAGTTTGCTTAGTTGCTCACACTTAGTTTTCTTAAATTTAGTTGTTTTTCTTAGTTTGCTTAGTTTGCTTTTAGCCCTGTTATTTACAAATACCTAGAGTTTAGTTAGCTTAACATTCCAAGTCAGACGTAGTTAGAATTAGTTTTGTTAGTTTCTTTCCTGTAGTTGTAAGTTAGTTTTATTTATCTCAGTTTTGTTTTCTTATGCCATAGAAATAGTTCATTCCTTAGACAATGGTTTAAGAATAGGTTACTTCTTGTTATCTTAGTCCCTAAACACTCTATTCATTGCTTCCTTGCACTGTAGGTTCATATGCACCAGTCAGCTGACGTTAAGATCATCCAAAATGCTTCTTTCCTTAGTTTAAATCATTTTCCTCCATCCGGACTGTCATTCTGACATCCATCTGGATCGTCATTCGGACCTTAATACTTTCTGCATTGTTTTTATGCTTATTTAGAATCCAGTCTCTTAGGTCTTTGAACTGTGATGTTGCTTTGTTTTAATTAGCCTTTTTAGATGTAATTAAGATCTTGTTTTACACCACTTAGAGTTTTAATTAAGTTTGTCATCATCCTTATTTTTCATTCTATCTTTCCTTAACCCTGCTTTAGTTGCTTTACAAGTTATGTTTCTCTTATGTCTGATTCATTAATACTTTACTGTTACATAACTTATCAGTTTCATTCTTAGTGTAGTTTATCATATGTCATTAAGATTAATATCATATTAGGTTTAGCAATTTCATTCTCCGAGTTATCTCAGTCTTGAATTATTTCTCCCATTCATACCATTAATAAATATGTCCATAGAATAGGGTTTGGTTCAGAATTAAAGATCTTTATCAAGTTTTCTACGTGCTTCTACATTAAATATCTTTAACAAGTTTTCTACTTGCTTCTACATTAAATATCTTTATCAAGTTTTCTACTTGCTTCCAAATCAACTCTAGTAAATATCTTTATTAAGTTTTCTACTTACTTCTAGATTTCATCAGCTCCAAGTCAATTGCTTATGGATAGAAGATAGGTCATAATGTTTAGAGTTAATTGTAGTTGGACAATCTTTAGTTTACATTTATTTGTAGAAGTTAAACTAGATTTAGTTCCATTTTGTTTCCTTGTCACATTTGAAAGCCACTTTGATACATTCGCTCCCATCCCTATTACATTTGATACACTTCCTCAGAATCCCTAGGGAGAATGGAATTAGGTAGTTTAGTGTAGTCTTGAAATATTAATTGAATGCATGACTAGCTGTTAAATTCACTTAGTCATTTGTAGTTTTGCTTTAAGTTCTTTGTTTCATAGTTAGTTTTCAATTGAATTATATCATAGATAGGTTTCTAAATTCATTTACAGTTGTTTCTAATTCCTAGATTAGAGTTCTATCTGTAGTTTCCAACTTCATCAAAGTAGTTCTGTTTTTTTTATTCAGTATTTCTCCATAGAATAACATTGTTGTTTTTATCTTTTCAGTTATTATCCATAGAGTAGAGTAGTATAGCTTGATACTATTCTAATCTGTTGGTTTATCTAGGTTTAATTAGTTCGTTTGTTGTATTTCTGAAGTTTGACTCGGCTTTTCATTTTGAAAGATATTTCGATCTTTTCTTTATTAAACACTTCTAAGGTCTATCGAGCCGAAACTTAGTCCCCATTCTACCTCAGCATATACTGTGCCACAACTCTAAGATTACCAACCCTGGTCGATAATTAAATATTTTGGTGATTCTTTAAGACAGTAATTACACCTCAACAATGATTGGGTGGAAGAAGAAAGGATAGAATAGAAACAAGATCAGAAGACATGCAAGATAACTCAAAAACTACAAGGGGACCATAATTCCATAGATAAATTTGTATGGAAGAATGGTTCACTATGGTATTAAGGTTTCTTATTTTTATGTCATAATTTACTTATCAAATCAAAGGTCCTTTAGGAATTGTACACTTCTCCTATAGGAGGGCATTCAAGGTTCTATAAAACTTACCATCGGATCAAAAAGGTTTTTTTCTAGGAAGGTCCTAAAATTGATGTTCAAAAGTTTGTGGTAGAATTTTAGGTTTTCCAACAAAATAAGGGAGAGACAATCAGGACCTTGGGTCTTTGTTTTATCCAAAATGATCCCATCTTCTCTGAATAAGATGGGAGCCCCTATTTTTAGTTTTTCATCTACTTAGTTTATTTTACTTAAAATCGCTTTATTATTATTATTTTGCCTAGTTAACTATGTTTAAGGTTTTGATTAAAGATTCTTTGAAAGTAAATCTGAAACAAATTGGGTTTTTGAATGACATTAGTTCTGACTTTACTAATTCACTTAATTAAGGAAAAGAACAAATTGCAAAAGTCGGAAGTGGGGATGATTATATGCTCGTGTCAACCGTCCTGAAGTTCTGATCCCGATGTCTTCTTTTGTTAAGTTTTGGTAGTCAGAAGTCGGGAATTTATTTAATAAAAGCTAAATTAACGGCACCAACTTCCCGACTCTGATGCTTGCAGAAGTCAAAAGTTGGCATGAAAATTGGTTAAATTTTTTTGACTTCCTGACCTCGATAATTTCATTTTAACATCGGAAGACGGCAGTCGGAAGAGCTATTTGTTATGATGAAATTTCATTCCTGACTTTTCCCATATATAACAAATTGTGGGAGTCGGAAGTCAGGGCATTAAGATTTGTTACATTAGTTTTAATCTCGACTCCCGACTCTCGACTTCTTCAAATTTTAAGGGTCCCACATCGGCACTCCTATTTTTATATCTGAAATTCACATTTTGCATGTGCCAAAACGCCTCAAAACACAGGCCAAATTAATGCAATTAATGAATGATTAATATCTAACCGTTGATTTCAGGGAAGCTTGATTGTAATTAATGAGCGATTGATTTGGTCCTAATGTAACATTTACTTATAAAATTTTTGAATTTATTTCACCATACACAGTGAATTCAGATTCTAGCACACCAGCATTCTCTATTTCTGCAAGAATATTTTATCGCTTCCTATGAATTTGTTTCAGGTTTTGCAAGTATCATATAACTTTATCGTCTTTATCTCATATTTTTCATATTTCAGGCACCTTATTTGATTTTTTTGCTGCATTGCAGGACCATTTCTCCTATCATGGCTAAAAGAACCAATTCTAAAGTCGTTGTGGAAGAATTAAAGCTAAAAGACCCCAATTTTGGATTCTATTCGGACACAAGCGCATGGGTCTCTAATACACTTTGTCTGGACTGGGCCAGAATCTACAACATCTTTGACAGTGATGATTTTTCATAATTCAAAGATAAATCCCCAATCTACCAAAATATTATCAATTCTCAGCTCCATGCCACTGTCGTGCGCCCTCTAGTTTTTCCCTATACGAACTTAGTCAAGTGGATGATTGACTACGTGGATATTCCAACCAACATGTTCAAAGAGTCCAACCAGATTTGGATGCTTCGTTTAAGCCAAATACATTTGCCAAAATCTATGCATTTAAGACCCCACAGTAGCTTCTTACACAAGAGTTCATAAATGCGTTTGAGAACACACATGAGCCAGATGTTCTTCTGAAAACCTAGATGGCTGACCCTGATACTTTCATACTCATGTCGAACAGGAAATATCCAATTGCTCTACTCATAGAGTCGTATAAATTACTTGCATCCATTCTCTGCAGGTTTATGGTGCAGATACCTACCAGTACTTCAAGTTGGAATGGGCCCCCCCTATCACATTACATATCAACCGCGGGTAAAATCTTCAATTGGGTACAAATTTTCTCTGTCACCTTCAAAGGTGCAATTGATCAAGCACAGAAGAATCCAACCATTAAGAAGCCTAAGTTTTACTTGTATGCATATCTGATGGATATTGTGTGTGCTTCCTTCTTTTATCCTACCATGAACTAGAACTAGACCAAAGAAAAGTATAGAATCCACAATTATTGTTCAATTCTCTCGGAAGATAACTAAAAACACTACATTTATGACATATGTGACAAGTTCATTAGTACTTTTTATTTTTCCATTTTCAAAAAGAATGCTCCTAGGGTTTCAAAAAATGTCATTTCTCTTATTTCTACTATGGGTGATTGGTATGTCATAGAGTATTTTACTTACCTTGGAATTTGGGGTAGTAAATCGGTGCATTTGTTACCAAGGCTTGAACCTGATAGGATGGTTCTTTCAAAGGTAGATTTCCAAACTGTTTATTATGGATTTCATGGTCAATGTCATTATTCAAAGAGAAGATCATGGCTTAAATTCCCTCTGTACATTGGGAATTTAATAATTTAGAATGCAACTCATGGTATCATTTTAGCTCAAGAATTCAATCAGTTGAAATTGGTTTTCACAGAGAAAAGGATGCGTGACCCCAAGGGGTTTATAGCATATCATGACTTCATACAAGCACATTTGAAAAACTCTTATGTACATGAGCAACATCCAGACGATTCATTATACTAGTGTGCACACAGTTTTGAAAAATTTATTAGCAAAGTGACAAATGCAGGCCAGAGGATCCTCATACATGAATCCCAGAAGAAATAGAGGCTGAGGGTTATGGAGGAGAGAGATAGAATTTTTCAACAATATAAAGAAGCTTCCAGGAAATAAATGGAGGCTTCCAATAAATCTATAGTATTCATTTCAGCCTCATCTCAGTCCAATGCACAACAGCAGTTAGATAAGAAGCAGGGTAAGCAGCCTATGCCAGCTACTCAGTCTTCCACTCCCATTCAAAATATTAATACCCTCACACAACAAACCCATATCCTTCAAGGTAAGTATGTTTCTCATACTTAGTCTATTTATAACATTGCTCATATTCCTAATATAGCACCAAATATCTCGATGAAGGTTAAAAAACAAACTAGGTTAGTTGTCAATCCTCCCCTTCAAACATCCATTAATGATGTTATTGATTTAGAAAAAGAACAACATGTGGAGGTCATCAATCCAACTCCAGCAGTCCAGGAACCTCATCAAACATATAATCTTAGAATATCTAGATTATTAATGGTGATTCTTCTCATCCATCTCCAAATAGTGGTCTATCAGAAATCCCTATTGTTTGATCCTATTCACCAGTCTACCTCAAATTCACCACACAATTTGCTTCCTACTCCCAACCCTTTGGATTCAGTTGCACAATATCCTAAGTCACTCATTCAAACTAGGTTGGATACTTTAGTTGATATTTGCAACGAATATAAATGGCATTAAATATAAGATAAATAACAATGTAGATAATCACACAAATAAATAGTTAATTAATAATTAATTAGCAATAGATATTGAATATCCTAAGTATAAGGACACAACCTTTCGTTATGTAAGCCTAGCTGTATTTAAGCAGGCCAAACCTGTAATTCATATCATCCAATTATTATTCATTTTTATCATATATACATTTATATTCAATTATGTGAAGTTAGGTTCGCTTCTCAACGGGATTCAGTTGTTACAATTGGTATCAGAGCCTCTCAGCTCTCGGCTCTCCTACGTGCTCAACTTCATCCCTTTCCACACTGCTACCATCGATCTCCCATTCAAATTTCCCTTCTTATGCACCGTCCTCTACTCCTCCTCTCACTCGCTCCTCTCATCACCATCGAAACTCCAACCACCGCCACTCCAACACCCGTACACGCCATGCTCTCCCTCCATTTGCACCCTCCCCTCCCCGCGCAGCCCCGCGCTCCTTCCCGCTCCCACCCCCCTGCGCATCTTCCACCTCCGCACTTTCTATTGTTGCGCCTATGCCTTCCCCCACCCCCACTCCTCCACTACTTCCATTCCTCCCGCCCTCCGATTACCCTCCTGCGTGCACAGCACCTCTCGTCCACCATTTCGCCGCCATCTACGGTCCTCCTTCACGCATGGCTTGCCCTCCTCCTCTCCTCCCTCGTCCACGCACGCCTCCCCATTCCCCTATTCCCTCGCCGCTGCTTCACGCAGTTTCTCCGCCGCTATCTCCAGCCTCAACTCTCCACTTGCCTCCTCCCTGCCTCCTCCACGTAAATCCTGCCAAATACAAAAACAAAAAAAAATATTAATATTATATAATAATAATATATATATATTTTAAAAACCCAAGTTTCATAATAAAATAAAAAAGTATATTATAATAGTATTATTTTAAATAATTATTATTATAACTATATATTTTTTATTTTTATTGTTTATTTTGTACCCCATATAATCAAAATTGGGTCTAAATATTCACCTCCCAACACTAGATCAAGAACCATGGCCGAGTTAAAGAACCAAATCAAGAAATTAGAGAAGGATTTCAATGATCGCATTATTAAGAGTCAAGAAGATTTAAAGAAAGAAATAAAAAAATTGCAATGCAAAGTTGAAAAATGAAATCAGAGTGGAAGTCGTTTCAGTGTTAGAAAGAAGGCTAGACGAAAAATTGGACGAGATGAAGGAAAAACAAGACAAACTGAGCGACAGGTTAAACAAGTTCATGGAAAGGATGGAAAAGAATGAGACAAATGATCGTTGCAAACAAAAAGACGATTCGTATATGTCATGTGCTTCAGCCAGCAATTATGGATGACCACCACACAACAAGACAAGAGGCAATCAGTATCAGCATTATGTAGTGTATCCCCCCAAAGCAAAAATAGAAATGTCAAAGTTCAGTGGAAATGACGAACAATGCATTGCGTGGTTAAATAAGGCAGAGGAATACTTCGATATCCATAACATCACAACAGATGAAGAAAGAGTGAAGTGTGCATCTATGCACCTTGAAGGCTATGCCTACAACTGGTATATGTGGTGGAAAGGTGACCACTTTGCATACACATGGAATTTGTTCAAAAATGATTTCCTCAAAAGGTTTCAAGGAATCAACAAAGACGAATTTTCTCGAAGCTTACTAGGTTACAGCAAAAAGGAAACGTTGAAGAATTCACACACCAATGGGAATCACTCGCTACCAGAGTATTTGGGTTATCAGACAGACAATGACTAGAAACTTACTTGGGAGGACTAAAACCATACATACAAAAAGAGTTAAAACTGCATGACATTCCGAATGTCGAGGCAGCAAGACGCAAAGCGAAAGCAGCAGAACTCAAACTAGAAGGAACTCCCAAGGCAAGAGGGGAAAGAGGGGCACAATGCAGATATTGTGGAGACAATTGGTCACCCGATCATCAATGCAACACCTCTCAGTCATATAGTTATGAAGTTAAGAAAGATTTTGAAGCATCCATTAGATGCGCCGACAATAATAATAAGAAGAAAAAGAAGAATACATGTCGCTGATGTGGAGAAGATTGGACTCCTGACCATAAATGCCAAACCAATCACACAGCACACTGCAAAATTATTAATGGAAAAGAAGTACAAGTACCTATGGAAGGAGACACATCCGAGTCTGATGCAAATACAAGCTCATCTGAAGTATCAATAGCAACCATTACTTGTATTCAACAAAAGCATAAGGAAGAAGGCCTAGTGGCACCCAAGAATGATAACACCCAAAAAAAGGGAAATACATTAATCATAGGAAGATATATTCCACCTAATCCAAGGAGTTGCAACAACATTGAAAACAAACAACTCATATCTCAAGCAACAAAATATACATGGCCAAAGAGGTTACAACTTTCAGGGTCTACTAAAGATAAAAATATCACAATTTTGGTCAATTGCGGGAGTACCCACAATTTGATCGATATCAATAAGGCAAGGGAACTTAATCTTTTTGTGTTTCCCGCAAAAGGGCTTAAAGCCTCAACCATCGCAGATCAACACATAGAAAAAGTGGGAAAATGTCATAAGGTGTCGTTGCAAATACAAAACTTACACCTACAGCTCAATTGTGTTGCATTACCACTCAAAGAAGTAGACATGGTAATAGGCGCGGACTGGTTAGAATCTCTAGGGACTTACTCTACCAATCTACAAAAATAGTACATGGGATTTAAATGGAAAGGAAGTAAGTATCGATTGTATGGACCAGAGAGTTCACCACCCAAGCAGAAAGAGTCAAAGCATAAGAAGGACCCAGGCTATCAACAAGATAGAGAGATCAGTCCAAATGGCTTAGCCCAAATCAAGCATCAACACAAATCAAGAACAAAAGATGATGCCAGCAAATACAGCTTTGAGGACAAAGCTCCCTTTAAAGAGTGTGGCAATGCAATGAATATAAATGGCATTAAATATAAGATAAATAACAATGTAGATAATCACACAAATAAATAGTTAATTAATAATTAATTAGCAATAGATATTAAATATCCTAAGTATAAGGACACAACGTTTCGTTATGTAAGCCCAGCTATATTTAAGCGGGCCAAACCTGTAATTCATATCATCCAATTATTATTCATTGTTTCACAACAACCCACAACCTCTCGACTAGATACTCCATTTCCTGAAGTTGATACCCCTGCCATTCCTTTACAGTCTGAAACTAGTATTCCTCTTACTCAATCCACAAAACTCCCTTCTGAAAATTTTCCTACAACTGCTTCTCCCCAATTCATCCTACCACCACATAAAGATTCATCTCAATTAGTAACTGCCATTGATAGTCAACCAATGCCTATTTCCAATACCATGGAACTTTGGCTACCACAGTTGAAGACTCAATGGACTTTGGTGAGGATGTTGTAGTGATGCTTGGAGACTATTGTTTCAGCAAGAGATGAAAAGAAGTGCTAAGAAAAGGTTCTAAAATAAATATGGAAGGGGAAGTGCAAGTTGGACCAGTCCCTAACCAAGTCATATGGAAATATGCCATTGATGAACCACGGAGAGAGGCCATAGAAGTTGTTGCAGCAATGGAAGCCTTTGATGGGGCTAGTTTTGATTATGTGTCCACTCTAAATAAGGCATTAGAAGAAGAAAAAGGTAAGAATATGGAATTGCAGGCAGAGTAGTATTCTCTCCATTAGAATCTAATCAAGCAAATGGAAGACTTCAAGGCCCAACACCATTCACTGGTGCAGAATTTGCAAAGTCAGATTCAATAGTTATCTCAACAAAAGGCAATTGCAGAAGCTAAGGTGATTGAGCAAGCCTCTAATCTTGTTGATCTCAAGATGCAAATGGAACAATTCAAAGACTAGAATCCCTCTTCTGAAATTTTCAGATTTACTGTGCAAGAATTCAAGGATGAAGCCATTTCCTGTACTAATAATTTGAGGCAGAATCATACCCTGTACTTTCAAGGCATGAATGAAGTCCAGGATGACTTCAATTCTTTTAAATGTTTTTCAGATGTCCTTGCATACCATGTGGATAAAAAGAAGAAGGCTCATTCAGATTATGAGCAGCTTTGTGAGTGGCAAACCCATTTGAAAATTGCTCTACAAGATCTTCCTTGCTTGGACTCAATAAAAATAATGAGGACCCGAATTTCGTTCAAATCTTGGGAACTTCTCTGCAATGAGGTGGCTCGCATGATGGAGAAGGGACATAATATTTGTGCCAAACATTGGATGTTAGATAATGGTCACATGGATAATATGGGAATGCATGTCTTTGATGAGCTGGAAAAATCAGTTCCAACAAAGTTAAGAATGGATGAGGTGGACGAACATAGGGACCAATCTATATACATGATCTGGAACACCACTCAGTTGGACATCGCTTCGTTTAGATTATTTAGTTCATCCTTGGGTCAATTGGAAGCCACATTGCAAGGTTTTATCGGCGCTTGGTCCAAGATCCGCAATAAATAGATCAAGCCTTATATGTGTAAATCCCATCTACAGCTCGAGCATGCCAACTATCGTGATGTGACTGAAATGTGGAATGTTTATTCCAAATGGAAGGATTATCTTACTAATCCAGACCAGGGTAGTTAGTTTTTCTTGCTACATTCATGGGATTTGTCCTTATTTTATGGATCTATATTTATCCCTAAATTGTATTTATTTTTTACCCCTCGAGCAAGAGAGGAGGGTTGTTGCGAAGGGGCTTAGCCCCTCCACGGGTTTTTTTGTCCAATGGTTTACAGGCCCATGGTATTGGGTATCCCATGGTATTTTCCCATGGTAATCCATCTTTAAAAGGAAATCATTTTAATACAACTATGTATTGGATTGTAGTATTGTGAAAAATATCTTTGTGATTGTGTAAGAGAGGCTAGGAGAGAGTGAAGAGGAAGTTACAGCAGATGTGTTACAGGTTGTATCTCTTCATTTGCTGGATAGATTAATAAAAGATTGGCACTTTTTCGTGGACGTATCCCAAATTGGGTGAAACACATATATTGGTGTCTCTCTTGTATTTTGATCATATGTGTTTTGTTTTTGTATTATGTTTGTTTTATTTCTCTGTAATCATGTTTTTCTAACAATTGGTATTAGAGTCAAAGGTTTATTTGGTTGATAAACTCACAGGAAAGAAGGGTTCCTAGTTCGAGTGGGAGCAATGGAAGCAGAAGGAAAGTTTAGGGTTGAGAAAATTAACGACCAAAACTACCAATTATTGAAGATGCAAATGGAGGACTATCTGTATCAAAAGGATCTATTCCTACCGTTTGGAGGAAAAGGAAGAAAGCCAACGGCTATGAAGGATTAATTTCTTTCAGTGATAGATTGTTTAATGTTATATGCTAAACAAGTAAAAACTAACATCCACAACTTCGGGGGGAGAGATCTCATGTTTGGCTCATGACCACTTGAGCTAACCCTTGGGGTTCTCTCTCTCTCTCTCTCTCTCTCTCTCTCATTTCCTCATTTGCTCTTGATCTCTCTTTCTCTTATATCTTCTTTTGTTCTTTCCCCTCTCATATTTTCATTTATACTTGATCTCTCTCTCTCTTGGAGTTGCTAGGATTTCTTGAGCTTCTTGGAGTATCTTGAAGAATAGGGTTAAAGTTTCATCCCTTGGAGAATTAGAGATTAGGGTTTTCAAATGAAACCCTAGGTTGTACTTGGTGAAGAACAAGAGAATGTATCTTACCTGGCCGACTTACTTGAATGATTCATGCTTGTAGGAGCTTCTTGGTTGAGCTAGGGTTTTTATTGGTTTTCCCTAGCTAGGGTTTTGGAGAGCTAGTGTATTGCATGAGCCTTGTGATAAGGTTATGGTACGTACATGAACTTTATTTTATGCATATTAATGAAGTTTTCAACTGTCCTGTAATTGTGTAAATTGCAGATTTGATTTTCAATCATTTATATTCTACATGGTTTGTAATTTCCAGCTATATGTCTTGTTGGTTTGACATCATTTGTGATTATGTTATGTAAATTAACACCAGCATAGATCCATCTTAAACCCGTATTTATCAAGCACCGAGAGGGATCCAATTTCTTGAGGTGTATTTCTTTTTTTAAATTTAAACTCAAGAAATTTTATCTCTCTTGATTGATAGATCCGGGTTTAAGTTTTAAGTTTTTATTTTATAAACGAACATCTATTTTTTAATTACTTTTCATAATATTTTATTTTATGAACTAACATGGATTTTTTTTTTTAAATAATTTCCATAATTTTTTATTTTATGAGTCGACATGAATTTTTTTAATTATTTTGTTGCAAACATTATTTTGTTATTTTGTTACAAACGTTACATCACGTTACAACATCTCCCTCATACTGGGCTATAGAGCACCTCGTTTCACTTGGTGCAATTATAGTTGAAAAAGATCAGGGTTTTTTTGTTGTTGTATTTAATCTTGTAAATAAGGGTTAGGATAGAAGTGAAATTTCTTGAATTGCATAAGAAATACCAATGCAACAAGATTTCCACGCATATCTTAGCTTGACGACTTGCCCACCCTCTATGTTCCAATCAATTGGAAAAGTCCTTATTGATAAGCTACCATAGTGCTTCAAAGTTGTTTCTTCAACCTTCACCTTGTCCCAAATGCCAACCTTTATCATGGATCTGATACCATGTAAGTGATCACATATAACAATAGCAAAAATTGTAAACTATCGAAACTAAAAGAGAGCCATTCAAATGCATTACTTCATTTCTTGAAAAAACTATCGTTCATATTCAATCTAAAGAATACCCTTATGGCCAATTTGTCTTGCATAGTGAAGTGCAAAGTTCGAATTTAACTTCCCTCGTGTTAAATGTGTGTGTACCATCTTAGTGTAGAATTAGGGTTCATAGTTTTCCATTGATCAATAAAAGCAATACAATGACCAAAAATGAATTCTAATTATTTCATAATTAAGTATCAATTGTTTGGTTTTATTCCAGTGTACTAACTTAAACACCTAACGTACTAGATATGACTATTAAAATTATATTCTAATCAACATTAAAATGCAAATTGATAGAGTTTTAATTCATTTTGTTGTGTTTGGATTAATCAATATAATGAAAATTCTTCCGACTATGCCTCGCAAAAAGAATTAAGCATATGCAAATAGCTTTATTCACTTAACATCTAAATTACTAATTACTATATGCCTCGCAAAAAGAATTAAGCATATGCAAATAGCTTTATTCACTTAACATCTAAATTACTAATTACTATATGCCTCGCAAAAAGAATTAAGCATATATGCAAATAGCTTTATTCACTTAACATCTAAATTACTAATTACTATATGTGACCATTAAATATATACTCTAGAGACATAAATGTGTACATTGTTGTAGTTTTAGCTCGTTTTTATTTGTATTTGGATTCATCCCCAATCCAAAAAATTATGATGAAAATCACCATTATATTTGGAAGAAAGAATTAAGAATGTTCAAATAACTTACGAATCGAAAGCAGATACAAAATTTAATTACCTCATTTACTCAAAATAATCTATTTTAAATATCATATTTAAAAATTTTGCATATAAATAAGACTAGTGGCAATTAACTTCGCCAAATGTAGTGACTAGGTCCTAGTCATAGAAAAGAGGTAGTCTAGCAGTTACTTCCTAGAAAGCAATAAGAAATTATTGTCCAAGGTCTGCATTTGACGACGTAGTAAGACACTATACAATGAGCTCTCACACAACAGGAATGTACCAAATACAAAATTACTTTGAGCGCTTTATTGAAGAAAGCAATACAGAGCAGAAATGTTACATCATAAGAAGCGTTAACATATCTATGACAACTTGTAATCATTAAGTGAAGCTATCATCTTCCTCGAGACAAAACTACAATTTCCTCAAGTGATTTGAGAGACAATAAAAATGAAACCTCCAAAATTTTCTCTGAAGGCACACTTCAAACATCCCTTCTTCAGCCTGTTTAAGACAATTATAGACAAAGACTTCAATCACCATTATACATGCAGACCACTGACCTATGAGAAGGCCCAATCCAATATAGAAATGATACAAAACATCAGCTAAGATTTCCTCCATCGGACCAAATATACAGAGTTAACAACCAAGTGGTGAAATGTAAGAAACATCAGTCCCTTCAGAATGCTGTATGTGATCGTCGTAACTCAGTCTGGAAAATAGGACTAGAAACAAGTGTTCGATGGGCAAGATTTCGAATGTCTTCTCGTGAGCAATCTCTTGATATGCGAACTAGCTCCCATAATGCTCCTCCAGCAATTAGATCCTTAGCATTCACTTCTGCCAAATATATACCCAGATGTAAACACCAGCCATTAGGCAATATAATTATGTTAAAATATATCAAAGAGCTAATCATGCATATGCCATCTGTTCAAAAAAAATAAAAATTAATCATGCTTATGTCATCTGTTTGAAAAACGTAGATTTGTTTGAGATTAGCTCCAAAAACATCAAAAGGACCTCTCTGCATATCACAAATACTTGCCATGTTGTGCCAAGTGGCAGAGTGCAAGCTCAATATGGCGTCTAATAGGAGAGGCCTCATTGTTTGCATTTTGTACAATCCAAGGTAATGTCCCATCATCAATTAGAAGAGACCTTCCAGTTTTAATTCCTGTGCAGTAAAGCAAAACATACAAGCATTTGTTATTTCCATGTTGCCATAAAGAAACTGCAATCATAACTGAGAGAATCACATGCTGAACAGAGTTTGAGTTCAAAAACCAATCAATGATGTTTTGACATAAATGAATTTTAGTATTATTGTTTCCACAATTCCAATGCAGTTGTTCACCTTGCGTAGATGCTCGAGACTCGCATTTTGCAAAGTTTGCAATTCCACGAGCAACTTGTGCAAGGACATCTGAATGACCACATCTAACCATTCCCAACAATGCCCTGATGCCACCTTCACTTCTAAGCTTTATTTGCAACTTATCTAAAGCAGACACAAAGAACTATTGGTCAGTGAAACAGAAAAGCATGATATAAAAAGGATTGGGTCTATAAAGTTCAAAAAATAAATTTGTAACAACTTTCAAATAGCTCTCTTCTCTGATGTTACTTGAGTTTAGATCTCTCAAATCCTGAACTCTTGCTTTGAACATCACTAAGACAACTCAATAAGAAGACTCTGTAGCCCACCCAAACCCATGTCAATATGAAAATAACAGCCTCCATAATCTATAGTCCCAGTAAAACATAATCACTACGCATGTGAACAAAACTGCCAGACAGCTTTCATCATAAGACCAAATCAAGATGTTAGCTCCATACTAAATAGAATACACAGTGCAGATACAAAGTTCATTCAAATGAACCACCAACAAGACAATCATTCAAATATTATATCAATGCATGCATTTGTTCAAAAATATGACATGACCATGGTTTCTATGCCACGTATCTGTTCTCTCTTCTCCCTACAACTCTTTTTCAGCGTCCTGTTGATTGCAGCTCCATCCAACTGTGTTGGATTTCAATGAAAATAAATTGGTTTCTTTAGATAAGTAACAATGTCCTTATGGATTTCACAGAGTAAAGTAGCAACACTTTATGGCAGCAGATGATCTCAAGGGGGTTACTAGCAATCTTCTTTGACATTGCAAAGAGAATCCTGCTATTGCACTTCTCATTCGTGTTTGACTGTCTGTGCTACTTATGGATTATCAATGGTTTCCAAGGCAAGAATATTATTTTTTTTAGAGGAGGACGGGACGTCCTCTTATGCTACTTCAACAACTACAGACAACTTGAGTATTAAAAGAATGCTTTCACAGCTATGGTCGTCTTCTCTGATGACAAGAAGAGTCCTTCTAAAGATAGCAAGGAACTTATAACAGCTTCTTGGTCTTTTTTAAGAGCTATCTTGCTTTGGGGTTTTCCTGGTGGCAATTTTCTGAGTGTGGGTGAATAATAACAGTCAAAAACACCTATCTTGTGGCATTTGGAATAGCTTTTACGAATATAAAAGCTCCATGCTATGTTAGTTATCTGTTTATATCTGCAGCATTTTCCTTTTTCCTTTCTTCTTCTTCGTTCAGCGTTCTTTTTGTTCTTTTCAATGGGGACACACCTGCCTTTCCCTGGAATTGTTCAGAACCTTGCTCTAGTACCGCCTCAATAAACCCTGCATTATAAACTTCCATATTGAAGAAAATTTTAAAAAATATTTGCTACATTGAGTTCACCAAAATGGATCAGAACTTTTTCTCTAATACCATGCAGTCAATAAATAGAGTACAAAAGATGGTCCGTCGTTCATTTATAAGAATAATAACATATCATTCAAATATAAAGTATTATTTTAATATTAAAGATGTCAAAAGACGATAGGATTTTTGAGTAAGTAGAAAAGGGGATTGAGTAAGTAGAATTTTTGCAGATTCATTATCGAAGGTGGCGTTAGATGGAGAAGCTGGAGTTTTACACTGGGAAGTGTGGGAAGAAGGAACTCTTACACACAATGGCACTTTATGGTTTTTTGATGATGTCACTTAGATTACTGTAATCAGTTGTTGTTGTACTGGTTTGTCAGTTCAGCTTTTTTGGAGGAAGCTTTGAGACTAGCTTTTTGGAATGTTTTATGTCTTCATGATATTTTGAATTGTTGTATATGCATACAGCTCTCGCTCTGTAATACAGAGATAAATGTACTTTTTGATTTCCATAGAAATAACAAAAGTACTGGTATTTTTTCTGCCTGAAAAAAAAAAGTAGAAAAGGGGATAATAGGGATTAATGGACGTTAGCATTGATTTTTAAGGTTAAAACTTCTGATTGCATATCTTCTTATGGTGACTATAAAAATACTGGCATAATGTTATAACTTGAGAAAACAAAATGTAATGAGTAAAAAGGATCCATTCCCGAAGCATATCACCAATAGGATTTTGGAAGAAATAGAAGGGCATGAAATACATTCCTTTTTAAATGGCTTAGTACAATCAAATCAGTATCGCAAAAGAAGAAATGCATAGAACTACCTTTATTATATGGAACATGTAACATGTGCCTATATAAAAACTTCTTTGAATTATTTAATGCACCTGCCAGCATTCAAAGAGTTATCAGGTAGCTCTTTGGAAAAAATGGTGACTGGAATTAGATGACTGAAATGTTTGAATTTGCACAGAAGGATATAAGAGTTGTTAAACAAATGTATCGAAACCTGCAGAAAAGCTACCCTGGCCCTGAATCCAGAGTAGTGTGCCTTTCTTGCTGCTAATGGAAAATTACTTGGGCATGTAATGAGCTCGAGAAGATTGGGCACATCCAAAATACATTAGAGTGATTATTAAGTTAGTAACACCTGAAAACGCCGATCATGTTGGAGCATTTTTGGGACATGTCACATATTAAAGATAGTTTACCAAGAACTTTGCCATGATTAGTCACCCCGAGACAAATTGAGAAAGAGGAATGTTCCATTTAATTGGGGAAAGCACAGTAACAAGCATTTAAAGACCTAAAGCAGCAGTTGATCAGTACCACAATTCTTGCATTGTGGACTGGAATAAGGAACTTCAACTTCACAAGAATACTTCTGTGTGGAAAAGGGTGACCTGAAGCACCAGTTGATCAGCACACCAATTCTTGTATTCTGGACTCGAATGAACAAGGGATTTAACCTTCATATTGATGCTTCATTGTATCCAATAGGGTGTACACTAGATAAAGCAGATGAGGTGAAGATAAACTGGATCTAGTTTTATTCATTAGATAAGGGTTAATAAGAACAAATCTACAAAGGGTTGACCCAAAATCGAGGACCCATTAGATAGGAGAGGATGATCAGGACTTGACTAGACTGATCTTTGATTCAGATCCAATTCACAGGTACTAGATTCAGCCTGCAGACTGAATGTGGGTCTCTCTTTATAGTTGAGCACCAATGTTCATATGCCCCTCCAGGCCATTAACTCGAAGATGTATTTCTTTGACACAATCATTCAACCTACTATACTTTATGGTGCCTGTTAACCCCCCATTCTGCATGGGTGACACGATGTTTGTTTTTGGTTGGAGCAGCTGGTTGAATGCTTGTGAATGATGATGATGATGCCCTAGAAGTCATTGGATGATTCTGAAGACCATCTTACCTAAGCAGCAGGCTTGCTCCAGTCGCCAAGGTGACATCTTATGGACTGTTTTGACTCAGATCTTTTGCAGACCTGTCCCTGAGAAGTCTTGTGAATATCTGTGGCATTTTCCAGGCCTAAAGGAGCCAGTATTTTCAATTTTGGAAAGGTATCATGGTGAAAAATGAAGGCTTTCTCTGGCAGCTCTAGTGATGAAACCCTCATAACAGCAGTTAGAGCCTAGAGGCAATCCTGGACAAGTCTGGGCATGAATGGCATTCAAACAACAGCAATGAACCGAAGTCTGGGTGCATTCTGGGCAATTCTGGACATGCTTCAGCCTCTTAACAGCCCTAATTATCAGATATGGAAGTTCTGGGCACAAAAACAGAGGTAAAGGGGCTTGACTTCACCCAAAGTTGGGAGTAACTAGCACTTCTAAGTTCTGGGCATGTCCTTAAGCAGCAGCAGCCTTGAACCTCATCTCTGTACCCTAGAACAGCAATAAACAACATGAGTTATCAAATCTGGGAGCAATTTAGGGGCTGTCCCACCTCGTAACCAGCAGTAACAGCCCAATTATCAGTTCTGGGCAAAATTTATGGGTAGAAATGACAGTAAAACAGCAATAAGATGCAAAATTCCAAGTCTGGGCACAATCTGTGTGAAGAACAGCAGCATAAAAGTGTCCCTGCGCATGTTGCAGCGATAAATAACTATTTCTTGGCGTCAAATCAGCAGTGGCACTTCATCATTATCAGTTCTGGGTGGCTCATATGGCATATATTGTTGACTTTGAAACACTGTAGGGTGACATTTTTGCAGGTTTTGGTCCAGCAGGCTTGTCTTCACTTTCTTTGAAAGCCGATCCACATTTGACTCCTGTTTCAAGAGGTTTGTGCACCATTTTTGGCATGATTAGGGTCCGATTTGGGCAATAAAAACTCAGCAGTGAAGATTTTTATTTTGGTAGACAATTTTCTTTTGAGTGGGTTGCATGTCATGGAGTCTTGCCCACTTCTTTGCTAGCCCTATGGGTCATATTGTTGGAACATAGCCCTTGAAATCTTTGGAGGTTAACATGTGGACCCTCTCTATTGGAGTGATCCCTCTTGGAAGCCCTTGGAGGTGGAAGTTTGGTGACATGTGAACATTTCTTGAAGAAGTTTTCTTGGAGAAGCTCTTGGAAGCTTCTATGAGATCATTTGGTTGCATGAGGGCATCTTTTGATTTGATGGATTGCTTTGTGGACTTGGCTTGTTGGAGTGTCTGGGCTTTTGGACGCTATGTGGCATCATCTCTTGGCTTTGTTCCCTTGCTCGATGGAGGCGGCCCCTCTCTTTGGGGCCTCATGTAGCTCATGCTTTGTTCAAGTGGCATTGACCACTACTTTTATGTAATTTGTTAGGAGTTTGTGAGAAATTAGTGGGGTTTTTGCACCGAGTGTAAACGAGGTGCTTACAACCCAGTATGGGGGAGATCCTATAACGGATGTCACATGTCACATGTCACATGTCACATGTAATGTTTTCAAAAGTAATAAAATGTAAAAAATAATAGTATGGGGGAGATCCTGTAACGGATGTCACATGTCACATTTGTCACGTTTGTAGTACAGGGGAGATCCTGTAACAGATGGCACATGTCACATGTCACATTTGTCACGTTTGTCACGTTACGTTACAACCCAGTATGGGGGATATGTTGTAATGTTTGTCACATTACGTTACAACCCAGTATGGGGGAGATGTTGTCACGTTTGTCACGTTACGTTTCCATGTCGGCTCATAACTTATAAAAAATCAAAAGTAATTATAAATTTCATGTTGGATTGGATTTAGGGTAAGTTGGTCTCTATCTTAATCCCCTTTGTCATCTTACATGAAAGGGAGGTTTCCTTTACATTGTTCTTCATTCATATGGTGAAATTCTAACCCCCCATTGGTGTAGGGTACACCAAGGAAAGAAGTAAAGGAGTGAGTCTTCCTCTCTCACTATGTGATTGCGAGTGAACCCCACAGTGCATCCATTGAGGTAAGGATTGCCTACAGTACTCTTATTTCATGGATGAGCTTTGCAGCAAGGCCCTCTAAGATTGACTATCCTTTGACTCCACATTAGCATTAGTCCTTGGAGTGGGTCCCTTATCCTCCCATCATCTATTGTATATTTCTATAATACAAACCGTTTGTTAGGGAAACCCATTGATATAACCTTGCTCATCCTTGCCTTTTCCCTAGTAAATACTATCTCATGGCTACCCCTGTGAGTTGGAGATGAGCCAACCTAGAGTTGGAAGGGGATCGATGTGGTGACATTGGCCTTTCCTCTTTGGTTCCCCTCGACTAGTATGCATCTTCAAGACTTAAATCAATCACACATGCTAGTTTGGGAGGTAACAATGCCAAGGGTTGGGGGCCTAGTATGCTACCAATTGGTTAGGCTCATGCAGAGTCCAATCTACCATGCTCTAGTGTATGATGCCTTACAAATGGGTTGTCCCACGAGACATTGTCCAAGTCATGTTCGAAGCCCACCTCTTGCACTTGATAGCATTTTCAGACTTGTCTTTCTTCTTTACAAGATATGCACCATGGGTGATCCAACTACGGGACAAGAAAAATAGCCCTATCTAACCCTTTGTTCATCAAAGGAGAATACCTCCAGTGTTCTTACAGCAGAGGCGTTGCTAGTGTTTGGAGGCTTCTTCACTCCTTCAAGCAAATAAGATCTGGAACTTGTAAGTATTGTTTTGAATAATCTCTCTAAAACATTCAAATATTTTGCTCTTATATTCTACAGCATTCCTTTACTTGTCAAGGATCCTATAACTCCTAGTCTTGAGGAAGTTTTCTCTAATCTAATTCAACATCAAATTATTTTGAAGAATATGGATGAACTATCCCCCTGATATCAAGCCCATAAAAAGGCTGTGTCAACCCTTCTTAACTTTGAATCCAGTTGAGGTAAAGGGGAACATCTCTAATTATAGACAACAACATAGTGGCGAGAAAGTGGTTATTGGTGAAATTCAGCAATACGAGTTGCAGGCTATGGTGACAACATCATTGATATAACTAAGTTTGGACATGTTCTTCATGTTCTAGGTGTTGGACCAAACCTTTCTATTTACAGTATTACTCACCAATAAGTGGGTGGAATTCTGGCCAAATCGAAGAAAAAAATGTTTTATTGTAATGATAGCTAATGTTGATACACCAACATGCTATTGCATCAACATCTCAATCACACTAATTATAAATCTTTGCAACATATGAGTCAACTACATATGGTTGATTACATTCTATAGATTGAAACACCTAGTGATGTCTATAAGGTTTGTGTAATGGGGAAACATCATCGAGAGTCCTTTCCTAAGGACAAAGAGAGCCAGGCTTCTCAACCTCTTGCATTGGCCCATAGTGATCTATGTGGGCCTCACTTTACTTCCTCGCAATATATATATATATATATGAGATAGCAGCAGTATTACAGTATGACAGTCTTATAACAGTATGGCAGTCACAACTTCCATACATTTGTCTATCGGACACTAGCCCTGCTAGTTTGTCTGATAACACTCTCCATGATGTTTTGGTATTGATGTGCTGTCCTCGTGATGATATCAGCATGCTTGGGGTATCTTTGCCTAGCATTTAACACTTTATGACTTCATGGAATGGGAACCCATAAACTTAGGGTTTCCCTAAGTTTTAAAAGCGTTAGCAATTGCTCCTTGATGAAGTATTGCCTATGGGATGTTTAATATGGTTCCCTTCACTCATGTATCACTCACGCATTGATCATCCCTTGATGGAGTGCCCTATCACATTTTGTTTGATTTGGCATCTTGATCACTTGGACTATCCCCTCCCATTGAGTGCTTGGGTTGTTTGCATGATTTGATGGTATTTGGAGGCTTTTCCATTGGGGGTGCTGGGCTAATTGACTTCTTTATGACATGGACTATCATTTTTGGTGGAACGCTCTAGCTCATTTGGAGTGGTTTCTGATTGGAGGTGACCTATGGTTGATTTTCCTTGGAGCGCCCTAGCCCATGTGACATGTTTCAAACTTGGGGATGCTTTGTTATTGATCTTCCATGGAGCGCCCTCCCTTCTAGCACTTGTTTGATGGCATAGCACACATTTTCCATAGAGAACCCTTGTTTCTTAGCACTTGGGTGGCATCATGACACTATTGATCATCATCCCTAAGAGAGTGCTTACGTTGATCTTATCTCTTGGCGCACATTTTGATACATGGTGATGCTCTATTGCATTGTCCCCTCTCTTTATGGGGTCGTCCCCTCTCTTTATGGGGTTTCTTTAGTAATAACACTCATATGTGCCATCATTTATCGAGGGCATCTGCTATAGAAGGCTTTCTTTCACCCGTTTCATACTTGATTGGGGGAATGTTGTTGGTGTTGTAGGCTTGTAGCATTGTGAGGTATCCTCATGACAAAAGAACGGCCATGGACCCCCTGGAAAGTTCTAGGAAGGAAACCCCCCGAAAAGTTCTAGAAAGCCTCGAAAAGCATGGAAATAGAAAATGAAGGTATAAATAAGGACACCTATCTCATTTGCACATCAAGAAATTCACTCTACTTTCCAAGACAAGTGTGCAGTTGAGGAAGAGAAGGATGCAGCAGCAGAACAAGACTATTTTCTCGGTTTAATATCTTTGGGTTTATCTTCTTCTTTAGTACTTGTATCTTGAATCTCTAAATTAGAAAGGTTGGTTGGGTTTTTCCGAGTTTGGATTTTCGCAGGATAAAATCTTTGTGTCTCTTTGTTTCTATGCATGGTTATTCTTTCAGTGATCTTTATTTGTTTCCGTTGCAAATAATTGAAATTATACTACTATTGTAAAACTCTAACATGGTATCAGAGCAGTACTAAAAGCTACCATTGCCGGAAACTAGGGCTTACAATTTCAGATATTTCTAACCACAGTTTGGATCCAAGAATAGTGTTTTGGAACTTGCCCAAGGAGGGCGCACCTATCTATGGAAGCAAATTCTGGCACTTGGAGCAGGAATCTTTCTTTCATAAGGTCTTTTGATGGCAGAGATATCATCAACAGTCGGAGCTCGTTGATCATGCAGCCATCGTGGAATGTGTAAGCCAATCCCAAGAGTTGATACAGCAGTTGGTTTTCCCCTCGAATTTGTTGGATGGTGTTACCACCTAAGTTGTACTTAGTTGGTTGCCAAGTAAGCCGGCGAAAATTGGAGCAATGTACTTGTTCATTGCCAACATTCAAAAGTTCAACCGACCCATTTTGGAACTTTTTTCAAAATTTGCATGCCCATGGCCCTCAGGGATATTGTAATACGTTGGTCTAGCATGGTATTTTTTGTAACAGGCTTGGCTTACCTTGGTTTATCTATCAATGTGGTGCTCTAGAGTGTTTTTTCCTTAGGAATTATGCGTCGCGCTTTAGTGACAACATATAATTTCTGAGTTTTTCACTCACACCAACAAAGCCGAAATATCCACCTTGGTGGTTAAACCTTGGGAGGTTATTAAAGCTTAAGTGTCTATGTATTTTTACATGTTAGCCATCAGTAATCAGTCATATGGACATGCAACAGGTCCCCCTAGGTTTTATTTTGTTTTTCAGACATAAAAAATTTTCCTGCAAACGAGCAATTTTTTAATGTTTTAATTAAAAAAGTTGAAAATCTCATGGAAAGTGTGTTAGGAGGTGAAATTCACCATGGGGGTGCTCGTTTTCTAACACGGAGCACCCATATTACCCCTAAACCCACTTTTCCTAGGTTCTAAGTGATTATTTTTCACCTAGATATATATTCTCTCCAAAATAATAAAAGAAAATTATTTAATTCAAAAAAAAGATATGAAAAAAACCCAATTCCTAAATTAGGGAAATTTGATCCCATTGAAAGAGGCCGTTGAGTTGGCAATCATATCGGAGGCAAATATCAATCAAATTTTAGTGATTTTGATTGAGATCTAAAGGAGGGCGAGTTGTCTTCTTGAGGAGAATGCGTCGCTCCCACTTGGGCGACTTTCTCTCACGTGGCAGCTTGTTAAAGCTTGGGAGGAGTTCACAAGGTTCAAGTGATGCACCCCTCCTTATGTGGCAGCCAACTCACATCAAATCACATGTATTAAGCCATCAATCAAGGAGTGAATCACTCCTTCCTTCAAGGATGCACCCTCCTTCTTTCATGCCCCCCCCCCCACCTCTTCCTCATTTCCCCCTCCTTCTCTCATGCCCCCCCCCCCTCCTCATTTCCTATATAATGCAAGGTCTTGCTCCATCTTTGGCATGGATGCATAGAACCTCTGCCCCATTTGTAATATTGATGCTATTTGAAATTTTGAATACAAATTGGAGACTTTGGAGGTCCACCCTTTGCCATTGTGGTGAATGCTATTTTATGAGGTGATATTGTAATGTTTAAGCTCTTCTTGCTTCAATTTTGTTGGTAGATCTAGCTTAGTAGTTTTAGAGTAAGCATTTGCAGATATTAATTTGCTTACTTGTGCTTTTCTTTTGAGAGATTTGGGAGTAGCCAACTATACTCGGTTGTATTTAGGCTCTTTTGATTTCTCTTATTCAAACACACTAGATCTAACTCATTTTTGGCAAGTTTTTCTTATAACTTATGCAGATCACAAGTATGAAGGAGGATTTGAACTCGGGTGTCTCTTCTCCTCTCTTCGACATACTTTTTGAAGCTAATACTTTGATTGCAGGGATTTCCAAAGTCAACACAAGAGATCAAGCTTGGGCTTGAAGATCCCCATCCATCCTTTCAATCTAAACTTTCTCTCTTTTCTGGTTACCTGTTCTAAAAGTGCTAAAACAGTAGATCCATTCTATCAAATTTTATTATTCAGATCTACTTTATGTTAGCATGATTGAATAGCTAGATCTAAAGTGCCTTCAACAGATTTCATATTTTACTAGATCTAGACTAGAAAAATGTATATTTACACTTGGTAAATTTTCCAAATTTTTTCTAAGTACAAAATTTTAATTTTTTTTATCTTTTATTTGTGTTTGCCATCATTTTCTAACAAAGTTTGCTTGCTGGTTTTGCAGATTTAATGAAAGAATAGAGAGGCAATCTGGCGAAATTTCACTAAAAACAAGCCATCCAGAGCCCCAGAGACCTCTTTCTTCACTCTTTCAGTTTCTAACATTGTAAACCCTTGGATCCAAGTCTAAAAGGACCAAATGGTGTTTCTTTTAAGCATTGTAAACAATTTTAATAAAGAAAACAAGTGGGCTACACAGCGCCCACACCCCATCCCCCTTGGGAGGATTCACAATCTCTTTTTCGTAGAGTGATTTTTTCTAACCTTTTGTTTTATTTTTTAACACTTGCACACAATCCGTCTTCACGTGTTGTATACTTTGATTAGTTAATTTCAATTTATTTTCTTTATTTTGCAAGTAAGTGAAACGAACTAGACTCGTTGCCACGAAGTATGCTCTCGAGTCTCGCCATCACCTAAAGGCTTTGCCAATTATTGGTGGATGATCAGAAAGTGACACAACATTTAATGAAAGAATAGAGAGGCAATCTGGCGAAATTTCGCTACAAACAAGCCATCCAGAGCCCCGGAGACCCTCATTCTTCATTCTTTCAGTTTCTAACATTGTAAACCCTTGGATCCAAGTCTAAAAGGACCAAATGGTGTTTCTTTTAAGCATTGTAAGCAATTTTAATAAAGAGAGAAGGCAGGCTACACAACGCCCACACCCCATACCCCTTGAGGGGATTTGCAATCTCTTTTTTGTAGAGTGATTTTTTCTAACCTTTTGTTTTATTTTTTAACACTTGCACACAATCCATCTTCACGTGTTGTATACTTTGATTAGTTAATTTCAATTTTATTTTCTTTATTTTGCAAGTAAGTGAAACGAACCAGACTCGTTGCCACGAAGTATGCTCTTGAGTCTTGCCATCACCTAAAGGCTTTGCCGATTATTGGTGGATGATCAGAAAGTGACACATAGTCTTAGTAATTAGCATCACATCTTTATTTCAAGTTCATTTGCTTTACTTCGCACTTATAACTGTTTTGCTTTAGTTGTTTACATTTTGCTTAAATCGGAACAACATTTGGTTGCAAATTCCGAGTATGCTCTTTCCCTCTGCGGGCATTGCCTGGTCATTGGGAAATCATAAACAAGTTGCCACACCCTTTTAACTCTCCACATTTTAATTAAGAAACTCACCTTAATAAATTAACTACCCTCAACATAATGGAAATCCAACGTTACGATATTGAACATGTGTGGGGAAATTCTTCAGAAGAAGCGTGAACTACTAGAATGTGACCTCGGGGCCCCGTCAGGCTACACCCTCATTTGGTGTAGTGTTGGACATCCCCCCGAGACTCCATCTATCCCACACGTCTTCGTGATCTTCGTGAGGATCCACTCCTATTTAATTCCAGACATACTCCTCGTACCTCACGATATATCTGGAGTTCCCCTTCCTTCAATCAATTTCATCATTAATAATTTAAAACTGACCAAGAACAATATTGCCAAACATTTCACTACTACAACAACAGCACTCCATTGGTATTTGACTCCACGGCACTGATCTGATTATTTTGCTTTATTTCTCAAGCTTTCATTATGTCGTGAATGATTTAATATTGTGTTGTTTATTATAATTATTTTGCTTAACTTGGACAGTATTTCACATTCAACTCCTAAAAACAACCCCATTCAAACAACCTTCTAAAACTTAATAGCCTTAGAAACTTCCCCTAGGGATTACCCCCCTTGGCTTCATTAGGAGTTAGCTTAAACGGAGGAGTCAAGATCAAGTGACAGTACTTGACTCGAGACTTGCCCCTAAGGAAGCACCAAGCAGCTTTGAGATTTATGCTATGTTAACGAAGTGCGCATTCGGCAGCAACATTTTTGGCGCCGTTGTCGAGGATAAATCTTTTTATCCCTGGATACGACTTTTGATTTTTTACCTTTTTTTTTTTGTTTTTTGCTTTGTTTGATGAATCCTTATATCTAATCTTTAATCTTTTCATATGGCGACTACACTAACTTTTTTTCTTTTTTATAAAATTTCAAAGTAAAAAAGAGAACTTTTGTGAGTGTTTTAAAATGCATATTTTTATTCTCACATGGCAACTCCACTAAAGGGATAAAACCCTTGTTTCTCATAAATTTGTTGAGACTTGTTGTGTGTAGATGAGCCCATGCGACACAATAAATATTTAAAGCTCACTGTTTGACAACTCCCCTGATTCAGTACCAGATACATTCCATGGTCATTTCGAATATATGCTTATGACTGCTGAGTATGGATGATGAAGAGTCTAATGATGAATTTTCAAATGAATATCCTCCTATTAACTTCTCAAACATCCCAAGTTTCCCTAATTATCATAATGGTAGAGACATATCTGATCATTTGCCAATCTTTTGGGGAAATGGTGATTTAGAGACGCAGCATGTCATATCCTTTCTTAAGGTTCTGGACGACTTCAATGTTTCGTATGAAGATAACATGATGGAGATGTTTGTTAGTACTCTGTGGGGAAATGCTCATTATTGGTATTCTAAGGGCCTCCAGGATAAATGTATTACTTCCCTACCAAGCTTCCTTAGAATGTTTTTGAGGCAGTGGCATTATAAAGGATTTGGTATGGAGACTTTGGATAGTATCCTTGAGAAGTTATTTCCCATCTTCCTGCCTTGGATAGAGTATCATGAGGAAGACCCTAACGCTCCTCACCTCGTCATAGTAGGAAATGAAAAATATTGGTAACTGCCTCTGAGTTATTACAGTGACAGGCAGATTAGGCAGCTTATTAAAGAAAATCGTGTTTCCTTCCATCCATGTAATGTACCTATCTGATTTGAAGTACAAAAATTTAAGACTTTTAAAAACTTCAAGCAAGCAGGGAATACTTGGGCACAAGACTAGTTAAAACTTTGACTAGTTTCAGGACGACAATACATGCACACACTGAACTCTTCAAAACCCTTCCCAAAAGGTGAAATGAGGTTTACTAAGGCTGTAATTATTATGACAACAAGCCAACACCTTGACAATGGCACTTTTATGGGTGCTTCACGACTGGGAAGATTTCCTTGGCAAAACCAAGGCTATCAATGCACATTCCCCGAGGACTTCTGTGGAAACCCAAGGATTCTGGTGCTCATTGAAGGTAATCAAACCTAGGAAGACTAAAGGATTATCCCCCCAACCAGCTACAGCAGTCAAACAGAGATTTAGGAGCAATTAGACAATATTTTGGAGGCTAAATAAAGAAGTACGCTACCTAGGACTGCTCAACTAGTCTATCTTCGGACTTCTCCAAACACACTAAAAGGGTCTCAAATCTCAAACTCAAAGTCATAGAGGGGTTTATCAGACTCTCAGGGACCTGTAGCAACTTACATAGAGTTAAATGAGTTCATATAACATATTTTCTAAAAGATATTGTAAAGCTAGTTGAATTTCAATGCAAGGAGAGCTAGTCGAGGAAAATTGGAGTTCAAACCAATTCAAAAGCTTTCCGATTTCCTTGAAGAACTGAGATATGAACTTAATAACAGAGTATGGAACACCAGCAAGCTTAAACAGCATGAAATAACAACATTTGGAAGATTTATTAACCCAAACTTACAACCACTCATTGTCTTCAATGAATCTTACATGAAATAGCAGTATTATTCAATAGAAGAAAGGAGAAGAAGAGACCACTGGATCAAAGTTATGAACAGAAAAAGAGAAGGTTGGCTGCTCATGGAAGACTTCAGAACCTCATATCTCACTCACAGGAGCGCATCCCTCACGAAAGCTAATCACCGGATGGATCTTTTCACAATGATTCCTCTAGCTTGTACAATTCTCTTCATCACCCTGGAAGCTTGAATTCCTCTTGGAGAATGATGGATCAAACCTGCAACTCGAGCTCTAATGGCTACTATGGCACTCAATAACTGACTGGAACAAAGGTGCAATGGGCAAATCACTAGAGTGGCAAAAGATGTGAAAGTGGTGCACCCTCCTTTTATAAGCTCAATGATGAATTAGATGCATTGAATGTGGTCACCTCCTTTGCTCATGCGCCCTTCTTGACTAGATTTAGCATGTCTTCTTTTACCTGCTTTTACCCTTGCTTTGTTGCCTTTCCGCTTTGGACTGCTTTCTTGCTTTTGGAAACATCCTGCTTTTCTAGCTTTCCTTTGCTTTTCCTAGCTTTTCTCTGTTTTTCATGTGCTTTTGCCTATTTTTCTGCTCCTTTCTGCTTTGTGGACTTTCCTGCTTTTCCTGCCTGCTTTCTACTTTTTAGAACTGGCTGCTTTTGGCCTACTTTCTGTCTTTTGTGCTTTGTGGATTTTTCTTGATTTTTCTATCTAGTTGCCAATTGCTATGACAACTCACTGGGTCCACTAGCCTCATGCGCTCCTCCTTGGTCACCTAGGGCATTCACTTAAATTAAATATTAAATATATTTACAAATACATTATCACTTTAACATGGTATTTTATTCTAAGTCGGAAATTAAATAGTTAGGCAATTATTAAATATCAAAAATGACCCCTTCTTAAGCTAGGATTTGGCCACATCAATGGGGTTCTCTAAGCAACAGAATGGTAATGACATCCTCATGGAGGGGACATTACAATCAAGCACAGCATGACCTTATTGAAGAGCTTCATAAGATCCAGTTATTGAAGATGTTATCGAAGACCCTCCTCATGCCACCATAACAAAAGACATTGAAGATTGGAAGTTTTCTCAAGTTTATTTCAATGATGATGAGCACATTTGTACTCCTGATCTGCATCCAGAAGAAACCATTACAGAAGCCCATGTAGAAATCCAGGATGAAGTTAGTAATGTATATGATGATGAAGGCTTGGAAGGTTTACCTCCCCATGACCTTTTTTCTAAGGGTGATTATGAGCATGAAGAGGACCAGTATTGCCAGGAGCTCAGCACAAGTGATGAAGACTCCCTTATATTTGATAGAGATGTTGTTGATGATTATTGGACATTCATGGAAAATCCCATCTATGACATAGAAGAGATTGTTGAGCCCGAGCCTTTTGGTGTTTTCATTGAAAATCCCATTTATGATATCTCCAGAGAGGGGTAGTGTTCATTCTGAAATGATTGGAAATCCCATATTTGATATATCTAGAGAAGGGAGAGTGGATTTTGAGACTTTGGAACATTTGGACATGGAAGAAGAGCATGTTATTTGTTCATATGAACAGTCAGAGCATTACACGAGTATCGGCAATGAAGGCTTGGAGAAGTAGTGCAGTGAAGAGTCAGATCGGATGCAGTCAATTGAAGATCAGTCTCAATCGTCATCTTCGCATGCAAAGATTCCTTATGATTCGGAGCAGCTTTGGGCTTACACAGAGAGTTCTCATCTGATAAGTCCTATTGAACAATATGATGAAGTGGTTAATCTGCCTCGTTATTCATAAATTTTTATCAATCCTATCTAGCCATGGATAGAAGAAGCCTGTGGGAGGACTTGCCAATTTGGGGAACAATTCAATGACATATTACATACTTATGATCCCCCATCCAGCCCTCCTATCTAGAAATTTTACGCAGGTTTGCATTTCTCAAATAAATTTTCCTTGCTTTGGCTGGTAACCGAACGCGAGGTCAAAAAATTTAAAGCTGATGAAATGTTAAGATGGTTGCATTGGATTTTTCATTTTACTTACCAATTTCATTATATCACGTTTAGAGTAGGAAAATAAGCTCCTCAAAGTGAGCATTTACTTTCTACATTCATTTTCAGTATTTTCCTTTGTGTATACTTGGGAATTTTTCTCAGTTTCATTTTTTAAATAAATACAACTAGTGGTTCATTGGCCTTTTTATAAAACTTGTGCTACTGAAGGGTTTTTTCTTGCCAAGCTGAGATAACTTTACAGTTTATAGAGACCAGAGATTCTGGTGTTCTCACATCCTCTCCTTGCCTAAAGGCCCTTATCAAGCACACGTGCCGCAGTTGGAGCCATATGTTAGCATCTAAGTTGTACTTAGTTGGTTTCCAAGTAAGCCGACGAAGATTGGAGCAATGTACTTGTTCATTGCCAACATTCAAAAGTTCAACCAGCCCATTTTTGGCCCTTTTTTCAAAATTTGCATGTCCATACCCCTTGAGGATATTGTAATAAGTTGGTCTAGCATGGTATTTTTTGTAACATGCTTGGATTACCTTAGGTTTATCTATCAATGTGGTACTCTAGAGTGTTTTTTCTTTAAAAATTATGCATTGCGCTTTAGTGACGTATAATTTCTGAGTTTTTCTCTCACACCTCCAAAGCTGAAGTATCCACCTTGGTGGTTAAGCCTTGGGAGGTTATTAAAGGCTGTGTCTGTGTATTTTTACATGCTAGCCACCAATAATCAGTCATATGGACATGCACTAGGTCCCCCTAGGTTTTATTTTGTTTTTCAGATATAAAAAAATTTCCCGCAAATGGGCAATATTTTAATGTTTTAATTAAAAAAGTTGAAAATCTCATGGAAAGTGGGTTAGGAGGTGAAATTCACCACGGGGGTGCTCGTTTTCTAACCCGGAGCACCCATATTACCCCTGAACCAACTTTTCCTAGGTTCTAAGTGATTATTTTTCATTAATTAAATATTCTCTCCAAAATAATAAAAGAGAATTATTTAATTCAAAAAATAAAGATATGAGAAAAATCCAATTCCTAAATTAGGGAAATTTGGTCCTGCTGAAAGAGACAGTTGAGTTGGCAATCATATCGGAGGCAAATATCAATCAAATTTTAGTGATTTTGGTTGAGATCTCAAGGAGGGGGAGTTGTCTTCTTGAGGAGAATGCGCCCCTCCCACTTGGGCCACTTTCTCTCACGTCGTAGCTTCTTAAAAGTTGGGAGGAGTTCACAAGGTTCATGTGATGCGCCCCTCCTTATCTGGCAGCCAACTCACATCAAATCACATGGATTAAGCCATCAATCAAGGAGTGAATCACTCCTTCCTTCAAGGATGTGCCCTACTTATCTCATGCCCCCCACCCCTCTTCCTCATTTCCTATATAATGCAGGGCCTTGCTCCATCTTTGGCATGGATGCATAGAACCTCTGCCCATTTGTAATATTGATGCTATTTGAATACAAGTTGGAGACTTTGTAGGTCCACACATTGCCATTGTGATGAATGCTATTTTATGAGGTGATCTTGTATTGTTTAAGCTCTTCTTGCTTCAATTTTGTTGGTAGATCTAGCTTAGTAGTTTTAGAGTAAGCATTTGCAGATGTTAATTCGCTTACTTGTGCTTTGCTTTTGAGAGATTTGGGAGTATCCAACTATACTCGGTTGTATTTAGGCTCTTTTGATTTCTCTTCAAACACATTAGATCTAACTCATTTTTTGCAAGTTTTTCTTATAAGTTGTGCAGATCACAAGTCTGGAGGAGGATTTGAACTCGGTTGTCTCTTCTCCTCTCTTCGGCATACTTTTGAAGCTAATACTTTGTTTGCAGAGGTTTCCAAAGTAAACACAAGAGATCAAGCTTGGGCTTGAAGATCTCCATCCATCCTTTCAATCTAAACTCCCTCTTTTCTAGTTACTTGTTCTAAAAGTGCTAAAACAGTAGATCCATTCTATCAAAGTTTATTATTCAGATCTACTTGATGTTAGCATGATTGAATAGCTAGATCTAAAGTGCCTTCAAAAGATTTCATATTTTACTAGATCTAGGCTAGAAAAAATTGTACTTACACTTAGTAAATTTTCCAAATTTTTTCTAAGTACAAAATTGTAATTTTTTTATCTTTTATTTGTGTTTGCCGTCATTTTCTAACGAAGTTTGCTTGCTGGTTTTGCAGATTTAATGAAAGAATAGAGAGGCACTTTGGCGAAATTTCGCTAAAAAACAAGCCATCCAAAGCACCGGAAACCCTCTTTCTTCATTCTTTCAGTTTCTAACATTGTAAACCCTTGGATCCAAGTCTAAAAGGACCAAGAGATGTTTCTTTTAAGCATTGTAAATCATTTTAATAAAGAGAGCAGGTGGGCTACACAGCACCCACACCCCATAACCCCTGGGGGGGATTCGTAGTATCTTTTTCGTAGAGTGATTTTTTCTAACCTTTTGTTTTTTAACACTTGCACACAATCCGTCTTCACATGTATACTTTTGATTAGTTAGTTTCAATTTTATTTTCTTTATTTTGCAAGTAAGTGAAACAAACCAGACTCGTTGCCACAAAGTATGCTCTCGCCATCACCTAAAGGCTTTGTCGATTAGTGGTGGATGATCAGAAAAGTGACACAGAGTCTTAGTAATTAGCATCACATCTTTATTTCAAGTTCATTTGCTTTACTTCGGACTTATAACCGTTTTGCTTTAGTTGTTTACTTTTTGGCTTAAATCGAAACAAACATTTGGTTGCAAATTCCGAGTATGCTCTTTCCCTCTGCGGGCATTGCCTGGTCGTTGGGAAATCATAAACAAGTTGCCACACCTTTTTAACTCTCCACATTTTAATTAAGAAACTCACCTTAATAAAATTAACTACCCTCAACATAACAAAAATCTGGCATTAGGATATTGAACTTGTGTGGGGAAATTCAGAGGAAGAAGCGGGGAACTACTAGAACGTGACCTCGAGGCCACGTCAGGCTACACCCTCGTTTGGTGTAGTGTTGGACATCCCCCCGAGACTCCATCTAGCCCACACGTCTTCGTGAGGAGCCACTCCTATTTAATTCCAGACATACTCATCGTACCTCACGGTATATCTGGAGTTCCACTTCCTTTAATCAATTTCATTATTAATAACTTAAAACTAACGAAGAACAATATTGCAAAATATTTCACTACTACAACAGCAACACTCCATTGGTATTTGACTCCATGGCACTGATTTGATTATTTTGCTTTATTTCTCAAGCTTTCATTATGTCGTGAATGATTTAATATTGCACTGTTGATTATAATTATTTTGAATAACTTGGACAGTATTTCACATTTAACTCCTAAAAACAACCCCATTCAAACAACCTTCTAAAACTTAACAGCCTTAGAAACTTCCCCTTCTGACTAACCCCCTTGGCTTCGTTAGGAGTTAGCCTAAACGGAGGAGTCAAGATCAAGTGACAATACTAGACTCGAGACTTGCCCCCAAGGGTGCATCGAGTAGCTTTACGATTTTTGTTGCATTAACCAAGTGCACATCTGGCGGCAACAAATGGAACCACCTTTTGGTGTAAGGCGTTCAAGAGAGAAACGTGGAGTATACATGGCACAGTTCCGCCAAGCTCGATTGTTGTCTAGAATGCCCTTGGAAGTGTCTTGGCATTTATCGCTTGCAAGGGGCCATATCTTGGACCCTCATAAAATATTTATTACTTGAAAGTTGCCATGTGAAGGAGACAAAGGTGTCAACCATGAAAAGGGCTCTTAATTAAGATTATATTTGAAAAGTGGACTTGGAGCTAGCACTAGGGAGATCATGCATGGATCCTTCCACATTGTTGAAGACTTGATGGTAACACTTGCATATTTGGAGGAGGCTCGCTAGGTTTGGAGCACCCTTCTAAACTTTGGATCAACCTTACTAGAAGGAGGCTCATAGTCCTCATGAGTCAGGGCTGCTCATGAAAAGATATTTTTTGCAAGGAAACATGAATCGAAAGGAGCCATCAAAACAAATAAACCAGTATAGACCCATATAACTCGGGTTTTATGAAGCGCCGAGAGGGATCAAATCCCTTGAGGTGCAAACCCATTTTTTAGTGAAGGAAAGGAAAGGTTTTATATGGGTCTATATTGGTTCCAATCGCGGTGTGCGCATCAAAACGATGTGATGTTTTAAAGTAATCCTAGCAATCATAGTTCAATTATTTCATAAAAAAAAATTACAATACAGATGAATACAGATCAAAGAAGATAATGTTTAAATATGATATATGTCAACCTGTTGGTTGATGTTATCAAAGAATATAAATCTTTATAATGTTTAAATACAACTATATTACAATGTGATCAACTTTAATATTTCTTCTTCCTTTTTTCTTGATTCCACTCCTACTCCCTTTGCCATCTTCTCATATCAATCATATGTGAAAGGAGGTTGAATTCGAAGACCATCCAAACCTTTAACTCGTGATATTGTTGTAAATGTGAGTCCCTGTCGTTCTTTGTTTCCAATATTTATAGTTGCCTCCTCCAATATTAATTCCTATGACTTATGGATAACCCCAAGCGAGTTTCAGTGGAATTTGTTGGTTGTACCTCTTTCAATCTGTATGATAGGGACAATTTGACGTGATATGTCATCCCATGGAATCCCTATATAGTTATCAAATCTAACTAAAACATTTGTAGGAGGCTCTGGGGGTGAACATCCAAGATTAAACACGATTTTTTCAACAAACACAAGAGCTCCATTGACCAATACTGCATTAGTCCACAAATTTGATGTGAGCATAACCCTGGCCCCAACTGATAGAAGTAATTCCATTTCCATTTTTTCCTCATCTTCATAATAGTAAGATTTCCTTGATAGTGCTACAGCAACGTTTCATGCAATCGGGCGATTTAGAGATGCCAAAGAACATTTATTATGATTATCTACATCTTCATTAGTTGCAAATAAATGTATTGCCCTATTAAATGATTCTTTTTTGGAACTATCCAATGAAGAATTTGTACGACTCATTAGTAATTTCTAGTCATCTATTGCATCTCTAACATTCATTAGAAGATGCTGAAAACGTTTTTTGTTCTTGGTTTTGTCCATTTTGTCTGAAAACTGTATCAAGAGTTACAACAGTCGTGAATGAGTTCCATATTTCTTTCACTTGACTTTCACATGCATATATCGGTTTATGCATCACTGGGGTAAGTTATCCCAAATCCCCAACCAATATAATTGATCTTCCTTCAAATGGAAACAATGAATTTTCAAGAAATGCTTGATAATAGATTTCTCCCTGTAAAACTCATTTCATCAATAAGGATATATTTGACATGACATATCTTCCTGAAACTTAATCAAACATGACCCATCTAAATCGGTTTTCTCCTTGACTGATATATGAAGGGCAAAGTGCGTTGTTGATGCAAATATTAAACGTTGCGACACCAGTTGGGCCCAAAAGAAGTAATGGTGACTTATCCGAAAAAGAATCAATTTCTAGTGTTTGTCTAATAGCTCCAATCAAGTAGATTTTCCAACAACAATGCATACATGTAAAAAAACATACATGTAAGAAACAAAAAACAATGCATGCATGAAAAAACAAAAAACAATGCATCGTTGAAATCAATGCAATGAATCAAATCAATATGTGACTTTTGTTTTTTAACAACATTTTTGTGGTCTATTGGTAGGTAGCAAGGTGATTGGGCTTGTGTTAACGTAGAGACCAAGGTTCAAACTTTTTGCTTGGAGTTATAGTTAGTTATCAAATCTAACTATTATTATGGCTGCATTTTAACAAATTCTGGATGTATTTTTGTTGTTGAAATAACAATTAAGGCTGCATTTTAATATAGCGGCCATAACATTCTTAATTTTTATTTCTATTTTTTATACTTCTTATGTTGGCTATAATATTTTTTTACTTCTTTTGTTTCTACTTCTTATGTCCGCTATAATATTTCTTTTACTTCTTATGTTTCCACTTTTTATGTCGACTAGAATATTTTTTTTTACTTCTTTATTTTATTACTTTTTATGTTTCTACTTTTTATGTTGGCTATAATATATATTTTTTACATATTTTTTTACTTCTTTATTTTATGTCGGCTATAATATTATGTTTGTACTTTTCATATCGGAAAGAAAGAACAAAAAACTTTATTCTGTTGAAATCATTGCAAAGTAATTTTTTTTATTAAATTGATAAATTCAATGTCTAGATATAAATAACAAAAAACAATATCAATTCAAGAATGTTTTTTATTAAATTGATAAATTCGATGCATACATGTAAAAAACAAAAAACAACACATTGTTGAAATCAATGCAACGAATCAAATCAATATGCATCTTGTGTTTTTTAACAACATTTGTGTGTGGTGAGGTGATTGGGCTTGTCTTAACCTAGAGACCAAGGTTCGAATACCTTTTTGTTAATATTATTCAGAGGTCACTATTCGCTCTGGAGACCCTGAGATCTCAATGACTTTGAGTCTCTATAAGCCAAATAAACAATAAAGACTTATAACAAAAAGTACTACTAGATCTCTTAGCACTTAACCAATAAAATAGAAATCACATAGATGAACTCGCAATCTACCATGGAAACCCCAATGGGGAAAAACCAACTCCGATGGGGGCTTTCTTCTTTCTTGAGCCCAAAGTAAAGTAAGAATGAGATAGATACGTACAACTCTTCAGAATACAATAACCGAACCTAACAGGTTATGAAACCCAAAATCTGCAGCAGCTGCAATTGCTGCTCTTGGTAAATGTGCCCCCTTGCTATCAGTTTGGATCTGATCCTTCTGAAGATCTACCTCAACCTGTCTCAGGATGTACTTCCTCTCTCTCTACTCCACATCCCTAATCTGCTCTGTCTGGAATGAAATCCTGCTACTGCTCAATGTAGTATGCACCCCCTGTTGCTTTGCATGGAAAAGTGCACCCCTCTCTCCAAGGCTAAAAATCGCCCTAGCTCAGATCTCAACCGATCTGATCTCTGATTGTCACATATCTCCTTCAAACACTGAAGAACAACTACCCTACAAGTCTCAATTGCTCTGGCCTCAATCTAGATCCACAAAGACCTCCTCTCCTTAGAAAGTGCGCCCCCCCTCTGCAGCAAAGCTGCCCTCACTTTGAACTCTGTAGAAACTCCACTGTAAAGCTCTCTCAACTCATAGTCAATGGCAGATAGGTGCCTCTGATCAAGTGAGGTCAGATTTGTCTCAAATCCATCACTCTCCCTCTCTGTAGATGTGCCTCTCTCTTAGAAAGTCGCCCTCTGCATGCACTAGTCACCCCCCTCTCTCAAACTGATCTTTCTCTGATAAGTTTGATGAGTAACCTCTACCGGTGACCTCATGCCTCCTTATAATTACTCACTGTCTAATTAGGGTTGCCAAAACCCTAAAGTGAGTGCATGCAAAAATCTCACTTTTGCATGCTTTTTAATTAATAGTTATGCATGCAAAATATTGCATGCATGAGGCAAGTCACCTCGAAAGGTTCGCATGCATCCACTGTTGGATTCATGCCACTAGGTAGAGTGCATCTCACCCTCTACCTCATCCTGATGCCCATACTGCAAATGTACCTCCATGCAAGGCATCTGAATCGTGGAGGACATCCCGAGATACCACTATCTCTAACACTCCCTCTTATCGAGGGAAGTCCAACCACTGATGCCTGGATCCAACACATCTCCTGTTGTTGATATTGACCCATCTACCCTGCCTGTCATTGTTGCACTTTGACCTATAGTAACCTGATCCAACTCCATCAATGTGACTCTGTACGAAGCCTCCTGCTCACTCACTGACTCTGTCACTGATCCCTGATCTAGACTCCCTTTGAGTCTCTGTCGTATCCAATCTCCAAGACTACCATCAAGTGGATCTATAGACCTGTAGGTGATCTCCCTCTCTCTCTTTGAGCTAACTCAGCTCTCTCCTGAGCTAAGTCCATCTCAGTCATCTCATACCAACTAAGTCTCTCACTGGTACTTGTATGAGCATCATGTCCATCCATTTGATCTAAGTCCAAAGTCTCACTCCTATGGGCATCATCATCATCATGAGCATCTCGCTCATCCATCGAAGAAAAGGAATCACTCCTCTATACCTCATCACCACTATGACCATCTCGCTCACCCATCTGCTAAGAGGACTCACTCCTCTAAGCAACATCCCTACTCTGAGCCTCTCGCTCCCTGTCATCCTCTGACTCTGATGAGGATACACTCAACCAACTTGATGTACCTGTCGTGGGCTGACCCCTAACCATATACTCACCGTCGATCCTGTGACCCATCAAGACTGGATCAACTCCCTCTGGATAAGTGAATATGAGACCTCTCTGGAACACAACTGTGTAACCAACAACATCCAATGCTACTACTAAGAGTATACTCCCTCCCAGTCCCGGAATGAATAGTACTCTTAATACCTCCAAGAGTTCTCCAAAGTCTAGGAGAAACTGAACTCTACCCACTCCTCTGACAAAATGCTCAGTTCCATACACATCACGAACCATCTACATAGGAGTGTACTCAAGTACAAGGAATGCCTCTCGCATCCCAGTCATATGGCTGCAATGCTTACAGTCAATCAACCATCTCTCATCAGTCTGACTCGATCGTTGATTGCTATCATGTCCTAATACAAATGAGGCAAGTGAGAATTCCCTCTCAAACCTGGAGGCAAACTCATCTACCTCCTTTGTCACTGCTAGTTGCTCATCATTTATCTGCTTGTTATTCTTCTTATGCGAGCACTGTCCCCCATAGTGTCCATACTCATTCCAGGAAAGGCACTTGATCTTGCTTAGATCATTATTTTGTTTAAACCTTTGCTTCCCTTTGGCTACAAGCGCCACATCATCCTCCTCAGGGATGGCAGAAGATGAACCCTGAATATAACCCCTCTAGATCTCTTCTTGGGTGAAATCATCCCACAGACGGTCCCACTTGGGAAGGTTCTCTCTAGCAATAATGGATTCGACAAATACTACCCATGGCTTGGTCACACCATTCAAGGCTTGTCGAACCAACTCACCATCCTCAACCTTCTCACCCACTGCTCCCAGCTCATCTCTTACCTGAGTAATCTTGGTAAGACATATGGCCATGCTCTCATCCTTGGCCATCTTTATACTCCTCAATTTTCTCTAAGTACCATCTTCCTGTTAGCATTTGAACTCTGGTACAACTTAGTTAAGGCATCCCACATTTCATATACATTGTCTTTAGCCAAGATATGTGGGATCACATGGTTCTTGATTGCATCAAGGAGGGGATCCTCTAGGATTTTATATTCTTCTTTTCATAAGTTTCTTTGGTAGTTGCATCTGTCGGTACTATGATTGGATTTGTGCCTGTGCTCTCCACAACATCCCACAATTCACTCTCCTTCAGAAGCAGCACAATCTGTGCCTTCCATGCATTGAAGTTAGAAGCCCCATCCAACCTGTTCTCTACTCTCAAACTGGTAGCCATAACCTATGAACTGTCTAAGAACTGAAACAAAAATGACCCAAGAACCTCTCTCGGTCACAAATTTGGCCTCCCCTCACACAGATCTGATAGATCTATCTCAGATCTATCCACCACAAACACAGATCTAATAGATCTAGCGTCTACCACTACAGATATAAGCTCTGCTCTTCAGATCTGGTAGGTAGATCTAGTCACACTCTCCATAAATCTGATAACCAATTGAGTTCACCACATAGATTTGTTATGATGCTCACAGCTCTGAATGTGAAATATCCCCCTAATCCTTACCAGGGCTCCGATACCATGTTAATATTATCCAGAGGTCACTACTCGCTCTGAAAACCCTAAGATCTCAATTACTTTGAGTCTCTATAAGCCATGTTGACCACCAAACCAACTAGGTGGATAACCATGTACCACGCACATGTACCATGTGCCTTGAAGATGAGAAAGAAGTACCTAATGAATTTTTTCAAGCGAGGCAGCTCTTCTTCTTATCTTCTATCCATGAAATTTCCACACCCCTGCAAGGGATTTTGTAATGATATGTCAACATGAGGGTCAATTTTTGTATAACTTAGTTGCCTAAGACTTTATCATTAGGGAAGTCCTTTCATCGAGTGTTTTTTCCTTTGGATAATTAAAATTATTTTTTAGTGATTTTAATTATATGAGTTTTTCACTAAAATATACCTCCAAAGTGGTGAAAGGTGTTCTAATGATCGAGTCCATGGGCTGATTGGGGCCTAGAAATGTTCTATATTACCATGCTAGACATTATCCAGAGTCTTGTGAAATTTCATTAAGTTTTACTTAGGATTTTTTAATTTTTGGTAATTAAAAAATGTCCCTCAGCCTAAAAAAGTGTGATGTAAAAGAGGAATAAGTGATCCTTTATGATGTTGTATAGGAGTATGGGTATTCAAGATAAATAGCATGAGACCCCCTACACCCTTTGACCAAGTTTGAAATCATTCGGACAAGCCTTGCTAAATTTTTTGACACATTTGCCTAAGTCAGTCAAGGAAATCAGGAAAATTGGCAAATAATTATTAAGGCAAATTTTGGAAAAGTGCCTAAAGTCACTTGGGGTGGCCAAGTTAAGTTTCTAAAGTTTATGTTATGTCCTTAAGGTAGTGTTAAAGGCCAAATAGGGGCCCCCATGCATAAGATTAAAGAGTATTGAATTTGTCCCCTAGGGGGTGCGCCCTCCTCAACCATGGGCAATGGAAAGAAAATGAAGTAAGCCATGGGAAGGGTCCCACCTTGGTGGTTCCTCCTCATTTGGCTTAGGAAAGGTTTTAAAACACTGAAAGGGGGTCCCCCCCCCATTATTGGGTTTCCTCTCTAGCAAATGTGTTCAAGTGAAGGAAGTGCGCCCCCCTCTCCATGGGCCTTTCTCTCTCAAGTGACAAGTGTCAAGCATGCAAGGAGGGTCTCTCCCTCTCTTTTCCTACTTAAGGAGGCTCTTTCTCCTCATTTGGGTTACAATCACTCTTCTTGCTCTCTTTCATTTTCTTTCTTGCTCTCTTTCATTTTCTTTCTTGCTCTCTTGCTCTCTTGCTTCCATTCTTGTCCAAAGAAGAGAGCCATTGTAATTTCCAGCTTTTGATGTGAATGAAGAGAAATATTTGGAGCAAATTCGGTCCTTGGCTTTGTGTGAGGTAACATTGTTGCATTTCGGTTTCATTCTTGCATTTGTGGATCTCAAGCAAATTGTTTTGCTTGAAAATAATATTGTAATATTGTTGTTACATGTTATGTGGGTTATCTTCTTAGCATTTGAGAATTTCATGGACTTCTAGTTTGAATATATGATTTCTCATTTCTTTACTTGATCTCTCACCCCTTGTGCATTTGAAGCTAGTTTTGTCAGAGGTTACTCAAGCTTGGAGAGTGGAATTCCCAAGTTGAATACCCCATTGTTCAACAACCATTGAAAGACTTGACATCTTCTAACTAACATTTTTCTTTTTGCAGATTTTTATATACTTATTTCGCACTCAAAAATCATCATTTCAAGTTTTTTTACATGTTATATTGCACTTACAAATTTCTAAAATTTATATGCTAAAACTTCTAAGTTGATTCCATACTCATTTCCATCATATTTGCAAAATATTAACTTGTTGTTTTGTGCAGGTTTTCGATGTTACAGGGAGAGGGAATGCAAAAATTTGGTCACAAGTAAGCTCAAAGATCACCCAAAAGTGGCCACTTCAAGTCCCTCACCAAAAAAAGGGTCAAATTTATTGTTCTTGACCCCCATTTCTTTGTATTTTACAAGGTTGAAATTTTTCTTGTTGTAAAAAGCCCAAGAGAGTCTCTTGGGCTTGGATCTTTATTTCATTTATTTCTAGCAAAAGCTTTTAAATTTTCAGCCATCCCTTGCATGCATTAGAAGTTTGGCTTGCCCACTTTTGAAGTGTAGAGGGGCTAGGGTTATTTGTTTATGTTATTTTCATTTTGTTAGTTTGTTTGCCCCTCCTCTTCATTAGGAAGAGAGTTGTGTGGCTAGGATAGAATTTACTTCCTTAAGTTATTTTGGCCATTCCATTGCTTACTAGTGAGTTGGTTTTGTCACCCTTGCATAGCAATTGTTGAAAGGGCTAGGATTTAGTTTATGTTTTTATTTGCATTTGGTAATATTGTTTGCCCACACCTTGCATGAGAAGTGGCTTTGCCCATCGATGCAAAATCATATTGGCTAGTAAATTTGCTTTCAAGCCATTTTTGTTTTAGTTTATTTGCCCACACCTTGCAAGTGAATTGGCTTTGCCACCCTTGCAATATCGTGTCGGCTTGCATTGTATTTAATTATTTGCTTATTCTTTTAAAAGTTAAATAAACCGTTCCCCAATCATTGCCCCGTATTCATTCCCATTGCCAGTTCGACCGATCCTGGGTGACAAGAAAGGGAAAAGATTAGTGTTGGCTAGAATAATAGGCACTCATTAATTTATCTTGACAAGACATTGATAAAACGAGGTTTGACCTATGGAGCTAGAGGGGTAGAGGCCGTTGGGAGCCTCGTGGCACTTGTGTCCTCCTGTTGAGCACCAGGCAAGCTTTCGGGTTGACCCGTGGAGCTAATTGAGAACCTTGTGTTCTCTTGTTGAGCACCCGACAATCTCTCTTAAATCGAAAGAGATAAATTCTTGAGGTAGACACATAGATTAGCTTTAATTTTCTTGCACAAACCAAATACCTAAAAATAATTAAAATCTACAAGACCATTGGCAAAACACTACAATTGTTATTTCATTTTCAGTACTTTCCTTTCAAAGCACTTGAATTTGGTTCAATCTCCTTTCATTCAATTTATCATTTACTACAAGTTATCCTCACGTGCTAAATGTGATATTTCGATCATTGTGATTAGTGAATGGTTTAATGCAATTTGATTGTCTTTGGTAATCTTACTTTTATTATATTTGTGACTCCATAACCCAAGTAAAGTAGGCACGGGTCTAGTTAGTGAATTGATTTTTCTCTCTTACAATTGTATATGGTTTATTGTTAAAGAAGGTTTGCTTGTCATTCAAATTATTGCATCTCTGCACGAATGCTTGTCATTGAACATTAATAATTTACAACCCTTAAAGAAACTCATCAAAGAAACTTAGTAAGTAGGGACAACCCCCCTTGACCTTTTTGGAGTTGGGGTCTAAACAGAGGAGTTTGGAATCGAGGTGACTGTTATATTCTATGGTATCTCGGGATGTCCTCCATGGTTCAGATGCCTTGCATGGAGGTACATCAGCAGTATAGGCATCAGTGTGGAGTAGAGGGTGAGATACACTCTACTCAATGGCATGAGTCCAATGGTGGCTGCTTGCGGACCTTCAAGGGTGTTTTGACCTTTGCATGCATGAGTTTTGCATGACCTATCAGCGATCATAGGAAGCATGCAAAAGTGACTTTTTGCATGCACCAAGATTAGGTTTTTGGTAAACCTAATTCATCGGTGAGATTATTTATAGAGGCAGGGGTTCCCCAGATGAGGTTCCTCAGTTGAATTATCAAAGATTGATAGATCAGGAGTGAGCAGGGCACTTTAGTGCATGCAGGGCGACTTTCTGATAGAGAGAGGAGCTACTGCAGGAGCTAGGGTGGTCAGATCTGAGTTGGATCAATGACCATTAGCTCCAGAGGCACTTGGTATTCAGTTCTGTAGACTAAGATAGTCTACTGAGGTGGTTTCTGCAGAGATAGAGGAGGACGTCTTCCAGATAGGAGGAGGGGCGCATTACCTGAGGAGAGAGGAGCTCATTCGGAGTCCAATGGACCGATTGAGAGTCTGAGATGTTCAGGGTAGCCTTGCCTCGGTGTTTGAGGAAGGTCTGTGACGATCAAAGCTCACATCTATTGAGATCTGGCCCAGTACAAGCATCAGACATCCAGAGGGGAGGACGCACTTTTCCATGCAAAGGAAGGGCGCATTCTTCAGTTGAGCAGTTGGCCTTCTTCTGTTGCAGAGCAAATCAGAGCAGAGGACTGAGAGAGGCAGTACAATCAGGGTTACCTAGGGTGACTCAGATCCAGATTGACAGCTAGGGCAGACTTCCTAGTGCATGCATCAGCTGATGCATGCAGATCTAGGGCATTGACCTGTTCAGGGATTGAGTGTTACATCTCAGGTAATATTGTTATGTTTCTTTCTTTCATATACTGTTCTGGGCTCGAGAGAGATGATAGCCCCACAGGATTGTTGGTTTTCCCCGTTTGGGGTTTCCAAGGTATATGCAATGTCTTATGTGTGAATGATTGTGCTTAAATGTTGTAAAGAGATCTAGTTGTTGAGTTTTATGTCTTTATGAGTATTTATGGATATACGAGACTCAAACCGCTTGAGATCTCAGGGCTATCCAGAGGGAGTAGTGATCTCTGAATTAATTAAATTTACAGTGACAGTGGGTTCTACACTCATAGTTTCCCTCAAGAACACACATAGCGGTTAGGAGACTTATCTATGTTCAAGTGTGTTTTAGGTGGCATCAAGCCAAATAAACAATAAATACTTGTAACAAAAAGTACTCCCAGATCTCTTAACACTTATCTAATAAAATAGCAATCACACAGATGAACTTAGAATATACCATGGAACCCCCAATGGGGAAAACCAACTCTGATGGAGGCTTTCTTCTTTCTCGAGCCTAGAGCAAAGTAAGAATGAGATAGATACATACAACTCTTCAGAATACAATAACCGAACCTGACGGGTTATGAAACCCGAAATCTGCAGCAGCTGCAACTGCTACTCTTAGGAAATGTGCCCCCTGTTATCAGTTCAGATCTGATCCTTCTGAAGATCTGCCTCAGCCTGTCTCAGGATGTACTTCCTCTCTCTCTACTCCACAACCCTGATCTGCTTTGTCTGGAATGAAAGCCTACTACTGCGCAATGTAGTATGCACACCATGCTGCTCTGCATGGAAAAGTGCGACCCTCTCCAAGGCTGAAAATCACCCTAGCTCAGATCTCAGCTAATATAATCTCTGATCGTCACAAATCTCCTTCAAACACTGAAGAAGAACTACCCTGCAAGTCTCAGTTGCTCTGGCCTCAATCTGGATCCACAACGACCTCCTCTCCTCAGGAAGTGTGTTGCCCCCCTGAAACAAAGTCGCCCTCACTCTAAACTCTATAGAAACTCCACTGTAAAGATCTCTCAGCTCACAGTCAATTGCAGAGAGGTGCCTTTGATCAAGTGAGGTTCGATGTGTCTCAGTTCCCTCACTCTCCCTCTCTGCAGATGCACCTCTCTCTCTTAGAAAGTCGCCCTCTACATGCACTAGTCGCCCCCTCTGTCAAACTGATCACTCAAGGATAAGTCTGTTGAGTAACCTCTACTGGTGACCTCCTGCCTCCTTATAATAACTCATTGTCCAATTAGGGTTGCCAAAACCCTAAAGTGAGTGCATGCAAAAACCTCACTTTTGCATGCTTTTTAATTAACAGTTGTGCATGCAAAATATTGCATGCATGAGGAAAGTCACCCCGAAAGATCCACATGCATCCACTGTTGGATTGCTACCACTAGGTAGAGTGCATCTCACCCTCTACCTCATCCTGATGCCTATACTACAAATGTACCTCCATGCAAAGCATCTGAATCATGGAGGACATCCCGAGATACCACTATCTCTAACACTTTTTGCTTGGAGTTATAGTTAGTTATCAAATCTAACTATTACTATGCCTACATTTTAATTGTTGTTGAAATAACAATTAAGGCTACATTTTAATATGGCGGCCAGAACATTCTTAATTTTTATTTCTATTTTTTCTACTTCTTATGTGGGCTATAATATTTTTTTTTACTTATTTCGTTTCTACTTCTTATGTGGCCTATAATATTTCTTTTTACTTCTTTATTTTACTTCTTATGTTTCTACTTTTTATGTCCGCTATAATATTTTTTTTACTTCTTATATTTCTAGTTTTTATGTTGGCTATAATATATTTTTTTACTTCTTTATTTTATGTCGGCCATAATATTATGTTTATACTTTTCATATCGCTATAATATTTTTTTTACTTCTTTTTTTAACTTCTTTGTTTTATGTCTGCTATAATACTTGGGACAAATAGACACATCCCCTGACCCGAGCTATAGAAATGCGCCTCTCAGTGCAAAGATAAGTATTTGCCATGTTATGCAAGTTCTATGTATGCATAAAAGATTGATATTTCAGTGAAATATGATTTGATTGAATTTCATGATTATGCAATGTTGGTAACTAATTGACCGAACTCGACTTGTAGGAAAAATCATGTGCTATGACCTACAAGAGACTTGTTCTGAAGAACAAGTGATAGTTCTTCAGCTAGAAAACAAGTGATAGATGTGAAGATCCTGTTGATATTCAGTACTTGAGGGGGAGCAGGATGCTCAGAAGCAGGAGGCTTCTAGGAGCAAGATGCTCGAATGCAGAGGGAACAGGATGCTCAGATGCAGAGGGTGTGGGGCACTGTAGCACAGAGGGAGATGTGATGAGCTTGAAGATGGATGTTTGCACCATCAGGCAAACATTCCCCCTGTATTTGCCATGTGACTTGGCTAGGGGTGAATGGTCTTATGACAGGGCAGTATCTTCTACCGGACACCCTGCGACAGGGTGGGGAGATTGGCTTTTGCATGATGAGTAGTGTTGATGCATCGAGCATTCTCTCAATATTAGCCATGTGACTTGGCTAGGGGTGAATAGCTCAGAGCAGGATAGTGCCTTCTTCCGGACATCCTGTGATGGGGTGGGAAGATTAGTCCTCAGTTGCACACACTATCCTCCTAGAGGTTGAGCATCGAGCATTTCCCCAGTGTTGGCCATGAGACTTGGCTAGGGGCGGGACAAGTAGGACAATGCCTTCTCTAGAACACCCTATGACGAGGTGGAGAGATTAGTCCATGAGACGACTCAAAACGGGGCAGTGTCTTCTCTCGGACATCCTGTGACGGGGTGGAGAGATTAGTCCCTAAGAATGCTCGGAGCAAGGCAGTGCCTTCTCTCGGACACCCTATAACGGGGTGGGGAGATTAGTCCCTAGATGCTCACTTATGCAAGTGCATGGATTTAGCCATGAGACTTGGCTAAGAGACCTTGAAACCATCAACCTGAAGCAAGCTCGTGATCAACCTTTCCTTGAGATGATTCATTGAAGACAAGTCATGGCGTCAATCCTTTGAAGAAACCCAAGATGTGTTCGAGCGGGACGAGAAAGAAGAATACCTCCCTCATTGAGAGGGATGATTGCAACATCGGTAAGATATTCTCCCTGAGACAAGGAGAATGACGTGACCCTCCTTGAGAGGGAGAGAGAGGGAGCCTATAGTTCTATGATCCTCCTCGATGGACTGAGTTGAGTTGATCTATTGTGCTCCTCGATGAACTGAGTTGAAGCATGACACTTCTCGATGGACTGAATTGAAGCATGACACTTCTGGATGGATTGAGTTGTGTCGAAAGACCTTTCTTATGATGACGATATGTTCAAGATAAGTTGTGATGCTCAGATATCCAGATGTGTTCCAGCATGATGATACCTCCCTAGCTAAGAGGGAGTGTTGGTGTTGTAGCGTCGTGTCAAAAGAACGGCCATGAACCCCCTAGAAAGTTCTAGAAAGGAAACCCCCGAATAGTTATAGAAAGCCCCGGAAAGCATGGAAATAGAAAATGAATGTATAAATAAGGACCCCTATCTCATTTGCACATCAAGAAATTCGCTATGCTTTCCAAGACAAGTGTGCAGCTGAGGAAGAGAAGGATGCAGCAACAGAAGAAGACTATTTTTGGGGTTTAATATCTTTAGGTTTATCTTCTTCTTATGTACTTGTATCTTGAATCTCTAAATAAGAAATGTTGGCTAGGTTTTTCCCGAGTTTGGGTTTTCCCAGGATAAAATCTTTGTGTCTCTTTGTTTCTGTGCATGGTTATTCTTTCCATGATCTTTATTTGTTTCCGCTGCAAATAATTGAAATTATACTGCTATTATAAAACTCTAACAAATGTTTCACCCTTTGGGAGCTTACACCTGGAGGGTTTCCACATGTCATTTCATGCCAAATTTGGAGGAAGCATCCTATTTTAGAGGACTTGTTACATCATTTATGGAGGACGTCTTGGTATTGGAGGAGATCTAGGGTTCATTCATTGCTTTGGAGACCTATCTATTGAAGCACATCACTTGGTGAGCCTTTGGAGGCTATGTATTGGGGTTCTCTTTGGCATCTTCCCTCCTTAGATGGAGACATCCCTCTCTCATTGATTAGAGGCCCTGTAGAAGTGGCTTTGATCACCTTGTTTTATGCATTTTGTTGTATTTGGACTATCTTGGTTTCTTTACTTTTCCCTAGGCTAGATCTGGGAATTTATTGATATTTTATTGTAGGAGGAAGATGAGCAAAAACCTATGCAAGGGTATGCTCTCTCCTTCATTTCTCATGGTGGGATTGTGGGAGAAATCCCCTAGAGCTTACTTGAATATATTTTGGTTTCCCATCGATGGTTAGTCAAATTGCTTCTCTTGGATGGTTTTTCTTGTAGCTCATGTTTCACTTATGGATGGAATCTTCAAATGATAATGTTCTTGGGTTTATGAAGTACGTCTTTCTTCCTCAGTGGTGATTGTCAATTGGAATTGTTACATTGTGGTATGTATATCATTTTATAGTTACATTCTCTCTTATCCCTTGTATGGCAAGCATCCTTCAAGACTATTTGTAAACGTCCTAATTAGGGTTTTTCCTTTCAATTAAATTTTGAATTTGGTGAAACAATTAGAGAGTTGCTAGGGCTTTATAACCTCATTTCACTAACCCTTTCTAATCTTTCCTGTATCCTTCATATGAGCTTTGATTGACCCCATATTACCCAATGGATAAGACGTTATTCCCTTGTCCTTCCATCCAATTCTTTTCTCATTGCTAAAACAAATCGTTTTGCTAAAGCCATCTCTTCACCTTGGACCTTATTGTCAGCTCTAGTAATCCTAATCTAGGGAAGGCCCACTGAGTTGGAGAAGAGCCAACCTGAAGTGTAGAAGAGATTTTTTGGGGTGACATTGGCCTCCCTCTTAGTTTCACAAGACCGTAACTAGAGCTTTAGGACTTTATGTTAAAGGCTGTGAGTTCGGGTGATAACAAGACTATAAATTCTATGATACCATATTAAATTTCTAAAGACTTCAAGAGTTGAGGGTTAACACATCAAAACAATGATTCAATAGCAAATTTTTTCATATATAGGCTTGTGTTTTCCTACAAAGGAGGCTTCGTGCCTTATCACTCTAGCTCATACAAGTTATTCTCAATTTGAGTTGTTAAAACAACTCCACGGACACATACACTAATATACTTATTATGAGTAAACCTGTAAACTATGTCTAATATTGATTAATACATCATTGGACTATGATGTACTAACCAAGGGTATTTCTAACATCCTCTAGATGACTCCTAATGTGTTTTAATGAACCTTTCTCCTTCATAATATGATGTTGCACCTCTCTCTACTTCTATGAGTACTCTCTCAAGTACTCCTATAATGTTTCAGCAAACTTCTATGGCTGATGTGGACCCTATTGATGACTCATCAAGTCTTCCTATTGCAGACGTCTCTTCATTTTTTAAGGCTACTCTTGTTAATAGCAACAATGAAAAACTCTCTGAAAAATCACTGACTTTTGAAAAAGTCGCAATTTTTTCCCTAAGCCGAAAAATCAGCGGGCAAAAATAGCGATTTTTATAATAAAAAAATGACCGCACGACTTTTTAGTAAACCGCGCGACTTTTTAGTAAACCACGCGGGTTGATGGAAAAAAGCGCCTAGGAGGAGGAATCCACGGCTTAAGAGGGGAAAAGTGAGTCTTTTTTTGGTCATTTGCTTGAGCTGATTGTTGGAGGAGTGAGACGGGCAGGAGGAGACCATCAACCACTTTGGAGGCATCCAAACACCATTTGTCATCACCATTAAGAATTTTTGTGGAGCAAGGGTTCAAGAATCAAAACATTTGCCAATCAACCAATTGATGCTTTTGGGGAGCAAGTACCCAACACACTCCTGCTACTTTTTACATGCCCCTAGAGGTTTCATCCTCAACATAAATTGTTTCCTACAACATAGACCAAAAATGGAAAAAGTAAAGTATGACTATTTGATATAATGCATGCTTCAATTCGACCTGCATGCCACTCAATTCAATTTTGCATGAACCTCCTGTGAAGGATTATGCATATAACCACTTAGATAGATTGATAATCCTATAGCTTCACTGATATTATGGATTTTAAATATCTAATCAGAATGTGAAGGTGTATCAAAGTTTCATCCTGCATGACACTCAATTCAATTTTGCATGGCTGTTCAACCTCCTGTGAACGATTATGAATATGAGCTCTTAGATTGCTATTTCTTTAGCTTCATTGATATTATGGATTTTAAAGATCCAATCAGAATTGTGACAATCTATCAATATTGTTGCATATTGACTGTCAAGCACTCAATTCAAAGCATGCCTAGCAAACAGAAAATCTAAAAGGAAATATAGTTTCCAAAATTACCAAAGGAAAGGGGTATTATATTCAAAAACCATTAGCTTGTAGATTGTTTTTGGTTAATTCGAGTTTCAAATACACCCATGAACAACATTGTTTCAGGTTAATGCGAGTCTCAAATGCATGTAAAATAAAACATAAAACAAAAAGAAACAGAAGCAAATACCATTGCCACATAAATTTGCAATTGCTCCAGCTACCATTCGAAGCGTTTGAGGATCTTCTGCCTCATCTGCTGTCCTTGATAACAAACCAATGCCACCATGATTCATGATAAGCTCCTGGTTGGTCTCTGCAAAGTGAATGACATAACTGAACACAGGATCACAAGTAATATGGAAAAAGAAGACTGCCCCCTATACTGGCCATATCACAACCCAACATACTATCTTTCCGGTCAACTATCAGAATCTCATATAAAAGCTAAAACCTATCATTTAAATCCCTGATCACAATCCCAATTGCAAACTCATTCATAAAGACACATATGAAAGTAGTGTGAAACTACTTTTAACATTTTTTACTTTGACACCTGTTAGTATGCCTACAAAGGCAATTTACTGAGCATAAAAATCTTAAGACATCAAATGATAATCCTACTAGTAAATCACTCTTGAAAACAAAAGCACAATTCAAATATATTCAGGGAGATAGATGCTGCTTACAGATCATAGGAAAATCAACAAACTAAGACCATACCATTCATAGCAAGATTTGCAATGGCCCCAGCAGCTACCCTTCGGATGGTCTCGTCCTCTGAGCTCCCCAAAAGCATCAACAGGGAATTAAGACCACCTGCCTCAACAATCCTCTCTTGATTTGCTTCTGTACAAATAAAATAAAATAGGTATATAAAATAAAAGATCAGCTTATACCCTAATTTATTAAGCACAATACCAGCTTATGTCATCTCATAAATATAAATGCATACGCAGAAATAGAAAAAAACATAAGTACTTATGAGTAAGCAACCATCCTAAATCCATCTACAATGCACTATCCAGCCTAATTTATGTGATTCAGCCTAAAACTAATTCAGAACAACAGGCACTGCCCACCTTTCTTTTGATTGTGGAAAGATCTCGATCAATTTCCTCATGACTAGATTTTAGCATCTTAAACAAACCACAAGCATTCTTACAACGGCTCATGCCAACCTTAGTCTTTAAGCTAAGTTGCAGGAAACTCGGGTCTAGCACCCGTTTCAACCTCGGAAACTCGCTGAAACTCGGAAACCCGTATGGTACTTGACGGAAACTCGTTTCCGTCCGTATGAAACACGTTTCCTAAATGGGAAACGCATCCGTACGGACAGAAACACGTTTCCTCTCTTGTACGGTGCGTTTTGTTAGTTTTGTACCTAGGGAAGTGTTCCCCAAGTGACATTTGCCTAAGTCACTTAGAAAGGGGGAAAAAGTGACCCTCACATTAAATGACTTTAGAAAAGCATTTAATGAAGCTTTATAAACTTAAACTCACTTTTTGATAAATTTAAGTGGGTGAGGGAAACTAATATTTATGAAAAGTAAATGGAGCATTTAATTTCAACCATTGATCTAAATCTATCTCATCCATTGGATTAAAAGAATCCTAAGGTTTGATAAAAAAGAGAAGGGAGGCAAATTTCCTTTTTTTTTTCTTGTGATGAGGGTGAAATGAAGAGAAAGAAGAGAAAGAGAGAGCAGCATGATTTCCAAGGAGAGTTTTTCCAGCACAGAAATTGAGAAAGTTTCCAGCAATTAATACAGGCACATTTCCCAAGACAGCTGCACGCATTTCGAGGTCCATACAGGGAGTTTTTATTGCTGTCCGTACAGCACGCATTTCGAGGTGTTTTGGCTGAGTTTTTGGCATGGTTTCCAAGACAGAAATCTGCTGCATGCATATAGAGAAGATTAGCACAGATTTCTAGAGTCCGTACGGACTGTACCTTTCTGCACAGTTTTCGAGGCAGACTGCTGCACGGTTTTTTAGAAGATTGGCACAGTTTTCGAGCTGCAGTTTTTGCACAAAAATTGGGACAGTGTTGTGGCATAGAAATCGAGACAGTTGGTTCAGTTTTGAGCTGCAGTTTGGCACAGAAATCAAGGCTGATTTCTGAGTGACTTTGGGTGGTTGAGATAAGTACATCTTTGACTGTTAAAATTATTGTCTGATATATTGCTGAAGAAATAATAAACTCTCTCTCTCTCTTACTGGTTTTCCCCGTAGGGGTTTTTCCAAGGCACAGTTGCCAAAAATTTCTGAGTCTCATTTTTTATGGTGTGCATGTTAAAATTTATTTTCTGTCTGTTAGAATGAATTTTCAGCGTGTTTAATTGTCTCAGAAAATTTCATAAGTAGTTTGCAGCCTATGCAAAACCGGCTGTAAATGAAAACCACTGAAATGTTGACAGAAACCAGCAAGCAGAAAACTCAAGAAAATTTACATGGTATCAGAGCGTGGGGGCAGAAAACAGTGATAATTTTGCAGACACGGAAATTTCCAGAACTCAGTAAATTCAGAAATTTTCTTTTGTTAGTGAACAACACTTTGTTGGGTTGAAGTAGAGATGGCTACAAGACTTAGGTTGGAGGATAGGCTGAATGGGACAGTGAACTTTGTGCCATGGAAGGCCAGAATTTTACTGATATTAGAGGAGAATGAACTATGGGAGGAAGTGGTTAGGAACACTACAGCTAACCCCGTTCAGATTCCCGCTGCTACAGATGCAGCAGCACTATCAGCCTTCAACAAGAAGGACTGTAAGGCTAGGAGGATAATCCTTGATGCAATTAAAGACCACATAATCCCTCACATTTCAGGCAAGACTAGGGCACACTTGATGTGGACAGCTTTGACTTTTTTGTATGAGAGTACCAATGAGAATCGGAAGATGGTTCTCAAGGAGAAACTCGAGTATAAAGATGAATGGAGGAGAGGGAGTGACAGCATACCTTACCAGGATATCTGCAGTTCGGGATGAACTGGCAGCGGTTGGGGAGGTGGTATCTGCTACTGAGCTTATACGTACAGTAGTGAATGGGGCTTCAAAGCCCTGGGTTGCATTTGTGCAGGCCATAGTGGGTAGAGAGAACCTACCGTCTTGGGAGAGACTGTGGGATGACTCTGTGCAGGAGGAGACCAGGAGAGGTCTCGTATAGGGCAGTTCATCTCAGAGTGGGGTAGATGAGGAGAACATAGCTTTGACAGCAAAGGGAAGAAGAAGAAGGGTCCCAAGAAGGGTGGGGCCAAGCAGCAGCAGTAAGGTGGGAAGAAGAAGGACTCGAGTAAAATCAAGTGCTATGGTTGTCAGACGTTTGGGCACTATGCTTCACGGTGTCCAAACAAGAAGAAGAAGAAGGGACAGCAGACTGCAGCCTCAGCGGAGGTTGATGACTTTGGAGACAAGTTTCAGAGGGAGTTTTCCCTATATGTTGGATAGATTGAGAGAGAGAGAGTCTCTTTAGCCACCAGCACAGATATGGATATGGAGATGGAGCATTCATTGTTGGCAAGCCATCAGGCGAGTCCATCCACCACTAGTACTTGGTACATTGACAGTGGAGCCTCGAGCCACATGACTGGAGCTCGAGAGATGTTCTTCGAGCTATCTCAAACAGGTAGAGATGTGGAGGTTGTACTTGGTGACAATACCATTGTTAGAGCAGTTGGTCGCAGGACCATTACATTTCAGAGGGAGTCTATGAGTCCCATGATTCTGAGGGATGTGTTGTATGTCCCTGGGCTGAAGAAGAACCTTGTTTCAGTTTCCACTATTGAGGACAGGGGTCTTGGGGTGTGTTTCTCAGATGGGAGAGTGCAAGTTTTCCCCGGGACTACAGGTGTATCTACCCCCATGGACATTGGGGTTAGATGTGGAAGGTTGTACAAGCTATTGCTTCAGCCGCAGCACGCTCTAGCACACAGCAGCAGCAGTGAGCTATGTGAGCTATGGCATCGGAGGATGGCCCACTTACATCACCCAGCTCTGAGATTGTTGAGGAGCATGGTTACAGGTTTAACCGAGTTCAGCACTGAGCAGAGTGATGTGTGCAGAGGGTGTGCTTTGGGAAAGTACACCAAGGCTGCTTTTCCAAGCAGTGACACCAAAGCAACAGGAGTGCTTGACTTGATCCATTCTGATATTTGCGGTCCTATGTCATCAGTCTCTTTGACTGGTTTTGAGTACTACATCATCTTCATTGATGACTACTCCAGGAAGACCTGGATCTACTTCTTGAGGAGCAAGAAGTCACCCCTAGTTTTGAGTGTCTTCCAAGGGTTCAAAGCCCTTGTGGAGAAGCAGGCAGGGAGGAAGATTCGAATGTTGAGATCGGACAATGGGGGTGAGTATACCTCCAAGGAGTTCGATGCTTTTTGCAGACAGGAGGGTATACAGAGACAGCTGACAGTTCCCTACACTCCTTAGCAGAATGGAGTAGTAGAGAGGAAGAACAGGTCGATTGTGGGAGTAGCAAGAGCGATGCTTCATGATCAGGGGTTACCGTTCTTTCTATGGGCAGAGGCATGCAGCACTGCAGTTTATCTGCAGAACAGGAGTCCTCACCGAGCTTTGGGGAGGAAGACTCCAGAGGAGATGTACACAGGCAAGAAGCCTGAGATGAGCCACTTTCGTATATTTGGTTCTTTAACTTACTCTCACATCCCTTCTGAGAAGAGGATGAAGTTTGAGCCCACTGCAAAGAGAGACATATTTGTGGGATACGACGAGACTTCGAAGGCCTCTCGGCTTTACCTACCTGGCCAGAAGAGAGTTGTTGTTAGGCGGGAGGTGAAGTTTGATGAGGAGAGGGCCTTCAGGAAGTCAAGAGAGTTAGAGCAGAGGGAGCCACCAGCTCCCACACCTCAGTTTACACAGGCTTCTTCGATACAGGTATCAGGTCCACAGGTTTCCGGAGTGACTGGATCACAGAGTACAGGCACAGCTTCTACAAGTTCAGTGGTTCAGGTGACAGGTACTTCAGGGACAGGTACAGGTTTAGGTTCACAGGTTACAAGTTCTTCAGCGACTGGTTCATCAGTCACTGGTCCTCGGGGTGTTGGACCTTCTGCTTCTGGGAATTCCTCAGATGAGGATAGACCAGTCTGGGAGGAGCCTTCAAGGAAGAGGAAGCCTAAGTGGCTTCAAGACACCTTGAAGGAAGTAGAGGCATTTGGCAGACCTTAGGAGGAGATCAGGACAGTAGTGATGCCAGACAGATTGGGGATGGCTCTTGTTGCGAGTCTTCGTGACTCTGAGCCATCCACATTTGAGGAGGCTTCTCAGCATCAGGTATGGAGAGATGCCATGATGGAAGAGTACCATTCCATCATGAAGAATGATGCTTGGGAGATAGTGTCGAGACCTGAGGGGAAGTCAATGGTGACTTCCATGTGGCTTTACAAGATAAAGCATGCTGCAGATGGCAGTGTGGAGAAGTACAAGGCTCGGTTTGTGGCTCGGGGGTTTTCACAAGTTGAGGGAGTTGACTATGATGAGACTTTTGCGCCAGTTGCTCGATATTCTTCCATCAAAGCAGTGATATCTATAGCATCAGAGATGGGTTGGAAGATCCACCAGATGGATGTGAAGACCGCATTTGTCAATGGTCTTCTACTGGAGGAGGTGTACTTAGAGCAGCCACAGGGATTCGAGATTCATGGGAGAGATTCTCATGTGTGCAAGCTGAGGAAAGCCTTGTACGAACTGAAGCAAGCTCCTAGAGCTTGGTACTCCAAGATCAATGCATACTTGACTTCGATGGGCTTTCAAAAGAGTGAGGTTGATCCCAACCTTTACTACATTGTGGTTGGTGGAGATCCTCTCATTCTTCTGTTATATGTCGATGACTTGTTTATCACTGGAGAGGAGCGTCTCATTGCACATTGCAATAGAGACCTTGCAGCTGAGTATGAGATGACTGATATTGGGTTGATGCATTACTATTTGGGGATGGAGGTTTGGCAGGAGCCTGGACATATTTTCCTAGGACAGGGGAAGTATGCAGTTGATATTCTGAAGAGGTTTCGGATGGAGGATTGCAGGCCTATGTCTACACCTATGATCACCAACTGGAAGCAACTTCATGCTTCTAAGGGTAAGTTGGTGGATCCTACACTTTACCGTCAACTCGTTGGATCATTGATGTATCTGGTCCAATGTTACAAATATTGGCGCGGCGCGGAAATCGATAGGGTCCAGGAAACATCGTTTCGAGATATCTCGGCAGAACATCGGCAAAAATCGGCAAACTTAAAAAACACAAAAATATTCATTTTTTTTCAATTTTTTAAACATCTAAAGCAACAATAACATCAAATAAACACATTGCCACATGAATATGGAGAGAAAACCCATATATAAGATATATAAGATGTCTAATCATAGTATTAATAATAACATATAACATTAATATTAAAATTAACATGAGTGATAATATTAATTAGGTGTTTTAATATTAATAATAATAATGTAAACAACAAACATATGAACCTAGGAATGTGAAAATAATTGAACCTGAAAATAATAAAACAGTCGAATATAAAAAAAACTTAGTGCTGCGAGTGGCGGCTCCATTCACTGCCAGTCCACTGGAGTCGGCCCATCGAGACTTCATTCACCTTTCACTCGAGTCGGTCGGTGAGGAATCTGCAGCAGTCGCGAGTCTGCAGCAGTTCACAACAATGTTCAGCTACAGCCAGCGTCGGCCCTCTGCGGAGTCTGAAAAGCCAATCACAAATTTCACTCACGCGAACTGAGAGAATCGGCGGCTTCACAAAGGAGAATACACCTCGACCTTCACAATGGAGAATACACGGCAACTCTTCAATGGAGAATACACAGTGGCGAATTCCGATGCGCCGAACTTGAACGAATTAATGCGACTGACTAAAAAATTCGCCGATTTTCGATTTCCAAGGCAAAAAAACGGCGAACCCGGTGACTTAGTTCAAAAGTAAAAAACGGACCTTTTTTAACCCTGTCCCAAAAATCGCAAGTCGACGGCGATATCGGGGAAAAATCGGCGATTTTTCGGACAAATATCGGCGCGATTTTTTGGCCGATTTTTCCTTGAAAAATCGGGGCCTCCAAAAAATCGGCGAATATTTGTAACACTGATCTAGTCAACACCAGGCCAAACTTGTGTTTTGCGGTGAACACTCTTAGCCAGTTCATGGTGGAGCCTAGGAGTGTACATTGGACTGCCGCAAAACATGTGTTGAGATACCTAGCAGGTATAGTGGATTATGGTTTGGACTACAGGGGTTCGGGTGGAGTCCGCTTGGTTGGTTTCACAAATTCAGACTGGGCAGTTTGTGTGAGGGATCGGAAGAGCACTTCCGGTTGTTGTTTCAGTTTGGGCTCGGCAGCAGTGTCGTGGTTCAATCGAAAACAAAAGTCCGTTGCATTGAGTTCTGCCGAGGCTGAGTATATGGCAGCCAGTCAGGCTACTTGCGAAGCACTATGGCTTCGCAAGTTATTGGTAGATTTATTTGATCAGGAGCTTAGACCTATGGTGATCTATTGTGACAATCAGAGTTGCATTCAGCTCTCTGAGAATCCGGTGTTCCATGACAGGTTAGAGCGCATTGAGATCAGGTACCATTTCATTCGAGACTATGTCCAGAGAGGAGCAGTTGAGTTGCAGTATATATCCACTGATGAGCAGGTAGCAGATATCCTGACGAAGTCTTTGGGGAGGGGGAAGTTTGTCTTCTTCAGAGATAAGTTGGGAGTGGTGCAAAACACCTTCCTCGATAAGAGTGTTAGTTTTGTACCTAGGGAAGTGTTCCCCAAGTGACATTTGCCTAAGTCACTTAGAAAGGGGGAAAAAGTGACCCTCACATCAAATGACTTGAGAAAAGCATTTAATGAGACTTTATAAACTTAAACTCACTTTTTGATAAATTTAAGTGGGTGAGGGAAATTAATATTTATGAAAAGTAAATGGAGCATTTAATTTCCACCGTTGATCTAAATCTATCTCATCCTTGGATTAAAAGAACCCTAGGGTTTGATCAAAAAGAGAAGGGAGGCAAGTTTCCATTTTTTTTCTTGTGATGAGGGTGAAGTGAAGAGAAAGAAGAGAGAGAGCAGCACGATTTCCAAGGAGAGTTTTTCCAGCACAGAAATCGAGGAAGTTTCCAGCAATTAATATAGGCACATTTCCCAAGGCAGCCATACAGTACGAATTCTGGGCACATTTCCCAAGATAGATGCACACATTTCGAGGTCCATACAAGGAGCTTTTATTATTGTCCGTACATCACGCATTTTGAGGTGTTTTGGCTGAGTTTTTGGCACGGTTTCCAAGACAGAAATCTACTGCACGCATATCGAGAAGATTAGCACAGATTTCTAGAGTCCGTACAGACTATACCTTTCTGCACAGTTTTCAAGGCAGACTGCTGCACGATTTTTTAGAAGATTGGCACAGTTTTCGAGCTGCAGTTTTGGCACAGAAATAAAGACAGTATTGTGGCATAGAAATCGAGACGGTTCAATTTTGAGCTGTAGTTTGGCACAGAAATCAAGGCTGATTTCTGAGTGACTTTGGGTGGTTGAGATAAGTACATCTTTGACTGTTAAAATTATTGTACTGATATATTGCTGAAGAAATAATAAACTCTCTCTCTCTCTCTTACTGGTTTTCCCCGTGGTGGTTTTTCCAAGGCACAGTTGCCAAAAATTTGAGTCTCATTTTTTATGGTGTGCATGTTAAAATTTATTGTCTGTCTGTTAGAATGAATTTTCAGCATGCTTAATTGTCTTAGAAAATTTCATAATTAGTTTGCAGCCTATGCAAAACCGGATGTAAATGAAAACCACTGAAATGTTGACATAAACCAACAAACAGAAAACTCAAGAAAATTTACACGTTTCCTGCCAAATATTACCCTTTCACTTAAAAAACCAGCTCGTTAAGTTTCTTTCCACTCACACAAGCGACTTCAGCTCTCAGGTCCCAAAATATTGCAATAGGCCTTGTGCAGATTGGGATGTCGAGTCAAAATTTGTTGACTTGGACATCTCTCTTGCTGCACTAAGTTGAGCGACCTAGAAGTGGAATTGAAAATACTTCTTCCACTCTACATTCTGTTGCTGAGCGGGCTTCTTGTTCTATTTTTTAGGAAGACTATGAAGATGAGGATGACTATTAGTATGAGCTAATGTTTTACTTTTATTTCTATGTTAGTATATTCTCATTGTTCACAGTTTGATACATTGTACTTGTAGCCTCATACATAAAAGCTAATTTTGGATATAAAGTATATAGCCTCATTTATAAAGGTTGTTTTTGGATATTACTACTTGCATGAATGACATGATATAGACTTGGGTTCATGAGTAAAATGTGATGTTACATGTATGATTTAAATTTTGTTTGTATCATTTAACATTTATCACTTGGCAATGTTGCTTGCAGCTAATTGTAATTAATAATTTATGGTTTATGTTTTATAATAATTTTGTCCTTGTTCATATATATATATATATATATATATATATATCGCGTTTCCCCGTTTCCAAAATTTGGGGGGGTCGCGTTTCCAATGTTTCCTCGTTTCCCTCTTTCGTCCCTGTTTCACTGTTTCATGCAACTTAGTCTTTAAGTATAGATTTCAATGGCCTAAATTGGCAACCTAAATAGCAAATCAATCTTAAAATATTTTCGAATATCATTAAAAAAGGTGAAAACAGCATGGATTTTTGTTATCTTGGTCAACATGCTTGACCATGTTTAACCATTTTGGGGAAAACTAAGTTCATTTTTCTTTTAGTTAAAACACATCACTTTATAAAAAAAATTCGACCCCTCAATGCATCCATGATCTCTTTAAACATAGTTTACTGCCATGTACAATTCAGTACTTATTTGAATGCCTCCATGAAATTTTACAGACTTTTACATGGAGTTCCAAGGTTTGATGATTTTTTTAACCAGAGTTCAGAAGGCAAAGGGTCTTCAAGCAGGTCAGTTAGCCTGTGATCTAGTGGTTGAGAAGGGGCATCACCATGCAAACAACACAAATTCAAACCCCAGCAGGTATGAAGCCCTAGACCAATATGTGCTTTGGACAAGTTTGACTGCTCCCCATGTTGAAGTGGTTCTGCCACAATGTGCAGATAGGGTTCCTAGCTCCCCATGGATCAAAAAATTGGTTTTCCCTAACCAACAAAACAGAGGTCTTTGAGCAGGTTCTGGAAGTTTTCTTCATTGTCTGAGGGTTCTACATGGTCTTCCCTATAGACTATTACTATGGCTCATTTTGTGGATGAGTTTAAGATATTGTTATAACCTGGATCCCCGCAACTGAAATGCAAACACAAAGGAGAAGCGATAAGGTTGCAGTGGTTAGCATGTGTGCAGAACCTACTTGATCAACTAAAATAATTTGATAAATAAATCATGCTTTCCTTGCACAGTGAATGGTCCTTGCACCATTAAGTAAGGCCATATGGTCATCTCAAACTTCCTAGTAGAGAGCATCCTTCAAAGGTCAGAGCCACATGATCATAATTCATTCCAAAAAAGGTGATCCTTGCACATGAGTCCACCACATCATGATATAACTGCAGGCATATGATGAATATCTTTCATGCCCTGCAGCCCCTTTCTCCACAAATATGGGCCCTGTTAGAAATCATGAGGTAGATAAGATAAGATAATTTTATTTATGTCCAACAAATGACCACAAAGTTAGGTCAATGGGACTGTGTGGCATCATGATGTCGATACAAAGTGGCAGAGCTAGGGCGGCTCCTATAAAAAAGCAAGAAGTATGACTCGAACCAAAGAACCAAAAAGAGCTACTAGCTCCAAAGATGGAGGGCCGTTCCAGAAGAGAAATATACCAAGATAGTAGTAGTGTCCTGTTATCACATCCATAGTAGTCGGGGCTACCATGTTTCCAGACCAGTTTTGAGCACATTTCTGAGCCAGCCCTTTACTATGTTATGCATGAGATCAGTAGTTGATGAACAGTTCATTGATGATCGCTCCTATTTCAACGGACCCAGAGCATGCATATTTCAGTCTCATGTTAGGACTGAGCCTCATGACCCCAAATTTGATGACTGAGTTAGCCATTCTCTTCCATTCAGAGCAGATATGATGACAGTGCCCATGGTGTATACAGCAGCAGGGTTCCAGTGTCATTCAATGGTTCAGATTATGGATACAGGTATATGACCCAGCAGGTACATGGTTTGTGCACTTGGATATTTCATATTACGTTCGTTTACTTATCTTGGTAGCTTGACTGGGTATGGGGTGGTCATGTTTAGGCGATAGTTTATGTGGCTCTTATTGTTTAGAGTAGAGGTGATTCAGTTACTTTGAATTAGAGATTCTTGTGCATACTCGTTGGTCATGCCGTTATTATAGTATTGACTTGGTCATTCCCCCATAGGGTCTTTGCTAATGACGGCATCATGTTGTCACTTTCCACATCCATTTGTTATCATCCATTCTTGATTTTATCCTGATTTACACCTTAACTAGTGATATCGAGGACTTTCCCCACTTATGCCTCTATGTTGGATAGACTCCACACTTACCTTGCGTCTCGGCTTTGGAGTGTGTGATTTTAGTCACAGTGATTATTATCCTTTAGTCCTTGAAACCACGTATGCCTAACAAAAGTGTCATTCGACACTAAAGCATCGAAACTTAAGTGTGTCGTATTCTAAACGGATGCTAAGTCAGCAAAAACAGTGTTGCTAAACACTATGTCAAATCTATAATAGCTAGTTAGTGTCCAAGAGATGAACACTCATCCTTTGTACCAGCATAGAGCCGTCTTAAACCCGGATCTATTAAGCACCGAGAGGGATCCAATTTCTTGAGGTGTAATTTTTTTTTAATTTAAACTAAAAAAATTGGATATGTCTTGGTTGATAGATCTAGGTTTAAGTTTTAGGTTTTTAATTTATAGAGGAATATTGATTTTTTAATTACTTCTTATAATTTTTTTATTTTATGAGCCAACATGGATTTTTTTAAATACTTTCCATAATTTTTTATTTTATAAACCGACATGATTTTTTTAATTATTTTGTTAGGCAGGAACGTTACAACATCTCCCTCATACTGGGTTGTAGAGCACCTCACTCCTCTCGATGCAATGATGTAAGGTCGTTTGCCCCTACAGGGCAACAGGGTGGTCACTTCATAGCACCTATGGGCAGTGGCGGGCAATGGAGGTCATACTGAGTCATTATCTGAGGACCGCAAGGATATTCAAGGCACCTACTCTTGGAGGCTGGCTAGTGAAAATCTTTATAAAGTTAAAGTCAATGTTAAATCTCAAAGTGTATAAAGCTGACAATAAATCAAATTGCTATAAAGGTTGTTTGTCTAGAGTCTATTGGAAGCAGTCTCATCACTCTACCCATTTGTGAGACACTGCCATTCCCTTTGTGTTTCTCTATCCAGCATATGTGTAAGTGGTCTTCCCTTATTCCTTCATCCGAGAGGTCACAGTGTTGAGGTTGTTAAGTCACACCCTTTAGCCTAACCTTGTTTATCCACCTTCACCTGTTTCTAGCAAAATGACCACGTCCATAAATGAGTATACACTTGAGGTTCTTCTTTTAAGTAATTGGTTACTTTGGTCTTGGCACTTGTAGTATCAGTTATTTGCAATCTAGGTCAGTATTTTGATTAGTCTTGACCTGGTCAACCTAGTTTGACCAAGTCAACAGCAGGATCCAAGATGAGTTGGGCCGATGATGTTCGAGATCAATTATTCATGGCCCTTTGGTGCCCATTAGATGGTTCCATGCTTCAGACAGAGGTTTTATATGATGCTTTGTGAAATTTTTTATTATCAGCAGTTACAGACCATTATTTTTATTATCCAAACATGAATGAGCTTACAGAGGATTATCTTGATGGTCACATGGCTCGTAAGTACTCATTCCTAATTGATTTGGACCTTCTGAGTCCATTGGGACACTCAGTTTTCAGTTTCGGGCACATACAGTTGATGTTGTGGTTAGTTCATCACTTTGTAGCAGATTTCCATATAAAAATGCCATGTACAGGACTTATTGAAATCATTATTTTTCTCCTAGGGCGCTACATAGGAGATATGGGGTGCATCCACTTGTTTTTACCATATTCCCATATTCCCGAACACGTTGGTGCAGTCAGATAGGTGCTCAAAGCACTTGGCAGTGAGTTACAGGCATTTTTATCTTTTCCAGGTGATGTTCCGGCAGTTAAAAAATGGAAGAATGGCTAGCAAGGAAATCGATTTGACCAAATGAGGCAAGGAAATGGCATGGGGTTGGTCTGAGACTTATTGTTGATGCATTCTACACCTTCTGGCACAGTCTTCATCTTCAGTGGGGTCCACACGTCCTCCCAGTCATCCATGAGGGCGTCATATTGATTTATTGGGGACACACGTCCTAGTGACTTTAGTCACTTTATGATGTATTTTATATTTGATGTATATGGGGCTTGGTCTAGTGAAGATGTAATTACCTCCTATCCACCCCAACATGATGTTATGGTGTTTTTCCTAGTCACATGTTATGCCATACGCCCCCCTAGGGCGTCATTGAGGGAACACGTCCCCCTCCTTTTGAGTGATCCATGTATATTGTATCCAACTCATATTAGTCGTCAATCTCATTGTATTATCTTTTGATCTCAACCACTCATTCAAAAAGTGGTTAGGGTTTTGGTCTCTCTCGATCCTATTTAAGAGAGAGAACCCCCTCATTGTAAAGAGACTTTTGCCTCTGGATTTTTGGCAATAAAGAAATATTTTTGGGGAAGAATCTTTTGTCTTACAAAAGAATGTTCTCGTGCTTGATTGTAGCTCTAATAGCCTGTCACATCCATTTTATTTGATGAGATATCCATGCTATACGCATTCGTATCCATGCTATACGCATTGGCTTAGTGTGTGCACTACAAGGGGGTGAATTCACTGGGGGATTTCGTGGGGCATCTCCGGATCTCTTCATTGGAGGAGTAAAATAATCAGGGGAGTAGTTTGCATTGTATCTTTGACCAATGTTTATGCTTTTTTATTCTTCTTGCACCATTTATATTTCTGTAAATCAAGTCTCATAGAGAGAACCCCCTCATTGTAAAGAGACTTTTGGCTCTAGATTTTTGGCAATAAAGAAATATTTTTGGGGAAGAATCTTGTGTCTTTACAAAAGAATTTTCTCGTACTTGATTGTAGCTCTGATACCCTGTCACATCCATTTTATTTGATGAGATATCCATGCTATACGTATTGTCTTAGTGTGTGCACTGCAGGGGGGCGAATTCACTGGAGGATTTTGTGGGGCATCTCCATATCTCTTCACTAGAGGAGTAAAATAATCAGGGAGTAGTTTGCATTGTATCTTTGAACAATGTTTATGCTTTTTTATTCTTCTTGCACCATTTACTTTCTATTTCTGTAAATCAAGTCTCATAGAGCTTGTCATCTGCAGGAAGGAGGGCGCACTAGCTAAAGAAGGGAAATCGATTTCATATCGGAGTTCATCATCTTAACTTGGGATTGCTTCGAGGGGGTCAGAACATCATTGCACTTGGCATCTACAAGCCACAAGAGGTAAGTCCCATTGATTTTCTTGATTTTATTGATCTATTCCATTAGTCTGCAGCTACATTTACTTCAAACCCTAAACAACTAAAAATTATAAAAATTCTCTAGCTCAAATAACATTAAATCTTGGCGAAATATTTCTAGGTTTTCATCTCAAGGCCTAGCCCTAAGTGGGTCTCCTAGGGTGTCACCCCTAAGGGACTCCTTGCCCAGTGCCCTAGGTACTAGTTTGAATGGCTTACGCCCTCCTTGACTTAGCCAACTTTTGAGTTGTCTGGGATCCAGTTTATGCTTGTATGCTTAGATACTGTCAAATCATCCACCAAGCTTCATCCAAAAGGTACTAGAAAGCCTCATCTTGACCTTAAACCTTCTACCTTGGTCACGTTTCCCAAGGCATTAAGAATCATTATCATTTTCTAGTGCCTTAATCCTAGATTTGTTCCTTAATCTCATAAGTCACTTGTACTATCCACATTGGGTCAATATTTTACATCTCATAAGCCTCTTGATCCAAACATAACTCATCTTTTGACTTCATCTTTAGATATGGGGTTCCATACACCTGTCACTTTACGTACTCTAGTCTTCTTGTTTGATCTGGTGATTGGGTTAGGTCTCTCCTGTCGGGGCTAGATCAGGGTCTCCCCCTTTTCTATCTAGGGTTTTGATAGCATAAAGTGAAGGTTGCCTCGATTGGCGTGACAACCAATCTATCTGGGGATCAAGGACCTCTTAGGTCACCTCTTTAGTTGCCTAGCTCATCTACCATCCTTGATAGGATCATCTAATAAGGAAACTACAAGTTGTGTGATAACATGTCCCAAGCTAGATTTTGATTGATTTCTGAGCAGACTGGTTATGTAACTTGGCTTTGGGCTTTCGTCAAATACTTCCCCAACACACTCTGATATCACTGTAATGTTCCCAACTAGATTTATGCCAATTTCTGAGTTTACTGCCTATATATTTTGGTGTGGGACTTTGTCAAACACTTTTCTTACTGTGCAATGATGCCATTGAAATGTTCTAGAGTTGTGTTGACTGATTTGGTAATTGTTTTGATGTTGATTTAGGAGGTTTAGTTCATTCTTCATATGACATATATCACATACTATGCATGCCCAAAATTGGTTTTACTTGTATTAATGCTCATAAGTGAATGAACAATTCACAACGTACTAAATAACAGTGCACAAACAATGGTTGTAGCAGCAATATTATTATAGCAATGACACCAAACTCAACCAGCTACATCAGCAATACATCACAAATCCTAAAAATCATATATTGTTAAAAAAAATCCTAAAAATTCAAAAAAAAATCAAAAACCCAAAAATATTTGCAATTTGATCATTTTGGCCCACTCTAAAAATTCTCCTTAGTGGATTTATCCACAGATCTCTAAGTGCATCCTCATTGGATATTGAAAAAACCTTAAAAATATATAATATTGATGGAAAAAGCCTAAAAATCTAGAACAATTCATAAAACCAAAAATATTTGGAATTTGATAATTCTAGCCCACCCTAAAAATTCGCCCTAGTGGATTCAACCACAAATCTCTGAGGGCATCCCATTTTGACCTAGTGCATTGGGAAACATGAAATTACTCATGCTAGGGTTTCTGTAGGGGTTTTACAGTGTTGTTTGGAGCAAAAAAAGTGCCCTAGGCCACTTGACCTCCTCTCCTTCATAGCACACTTTTTTGAGGTAGGCCTTGGGAAGAGTGAAACCCTACCTTGATAAGTGTGAAGTTGCATTGGGATTTGTGAAATCTATCAAAGGGGAAAGTGATTGATGATGTTGATGAATAGCTATTGAATTAACTTACTCCTTAATTAGATCTAGTTGTCTTCTTTATACAGTGTTTGACTCCATATATAAGGCATTGATCTAGTTACAAGGTTGTAGAAAGGTATCTGCATGTTTTAGTGATTGCGGGTATCTTTAAGGGCTCTCCCCTAGGTTTAGGAGAGAGCGTGGTGACATTTGGGCCTACACTTCTCCCACGTGCTTACCAATCACTACCATACCACATTGCACTACTAATTCAAGACTGCAAGATTGAACAGTAACACTCCCAACAATTAAAACTCTTCATCTCGGTTCCAATGAGCTATTACACCAAGGTGTTACCTCAAATAATATGATCGAGATGACACCCTTAGTGAATTTAATTAAATTATGCCCAATAATCCTCCCAATTTACGGAAATTGTCGGAATGCAACGAATCCAAGAACGAATTGTGTGGAAGTGATCTTGATGATGAATAATGGTAAATGGACTAGGTTGGGCCCCATAAAACTCCTCCAAACGCTCGGAACTCACTGGTGACATAATCTCACTCCTCTAACCTAGCTTACACAAGCCCTGGAAGTCATCTCCAACCGCAGAACAGGGGAATCCAAAAAATGAGGACATTACAATAGTGGATCTAAAATTTGTGGTATCGAAGCGATAAATTTGTCATGGTGCACTAGAAGCATCTCTCCTACCATCCAAGACCGAATGAAGGAATCTCAAAATGGAACTCTGTCTCGAGGAAAAATTGGAAGAAGAGCTATAATGTGTAATTTGGTGTTGCCTAGAGTGGGGGGCCTACGGCTATGCCCTAGATGAGATTATCTAACTGCTAGGATGGGGCCAAGACTGGCCACATTGCTGTTGTCTGGTAGAAGTGAAGGTAGTGGAGGTAGACCTCCACGTCCTCATTGATTTGCGATCAAAAGCAATACTGCCATATGTCTGTTTCTTGGTTCCCCTAGAAGACAAGAGCACTAGACAGAAGGAAGTAATATGTTGAGTGGGGGTTGATCTAGACTACAAATGTCGTTGAAAAACGAGGCAACGAAGCTGGAGGGCCTCCTATAAGTATGAGGCCAGATATCTCTGATTGACATATCTGAAGAAAATAGACAAGGTTTGGAGGTCCATGCAAAAAAGGTCTAAAAAGACAATGGAACCGCCCATGAATCTCATAGTAGATTGGACAACGAAAGATGAAGTACTCCTCTGTTTCAATCTCTTGAAGGTGGCATGCCTGGCAAATCCTGTCTGAACGATAGATTTAATGATCCATCTCCACCCTAAGACGATGAGAGACCATTCTGAGTTGGCCTAGGGGAATACGAAGAGCGTGTGTCCAATGGTGGACTGTGTAATGGAGCCGAACAATGAGACCATCCCTTGGATCCTTGAAGTGCTCAGCGTAAAAGGCCATCTTTGGACGTAACCCACCTTGAGAGTTGATCTAAGTAACCTGCACAAACTTCCTAAGAATGTCGTCTCGGGTCATTCTATTCAACTCTTGTCTGGTAGGAAAGAGGGCGACCAAGCATATCTAGAGAGAAGCTAAACGAAGGAAGTTGATCCATAGTAATACCAACAGACACCAAAAGATCTACAACACCCACATACCAACACCTAGTGCGGCTTGAAGGACTAGCGATAGAGGATCTACAATGAACTCTCCAAGAAACCCTAATCCAACAAGATAAACAAGATGAAATATAACAACGCCTTAATGATAAACACATAAGACTTCAAGAGAGTGCACAACAAGTATAGGTGCCCAACAACATAAATGAGATGATGTTACAAATGAGACAGGTGGTGTATTTATAGTATATACCACTCCACTAGAGTTAAGGTGTTAGCTTCAAGCAGGAGCCTCGGTTGACCTCGTCGTAAAATACAACAACATGTAATAATGGATGTAGCAACCCACAAGTCGCCCCATAAAGTACCTCAACTAACTACATAGTGAGGTGGTACATGGCCACAAGTGAAAATTAGCCAAAATATCTCACCACGCCCCATAACTTGAACACGGCGCCACAAAGATGGCATAACATTCATAGATTTTCAAAAAATATCACAATATCAGCATCCCATAATGCTAAGCTAGGGCTACCGAAAGCCATACTACTCACGAAGAAAGCCTTAAAGAGTGTTGGATAGTGAAAGAAAAATCCACGCTAGCTCTGGTACCATGTTAGATATCATGAGGTAGAAGATTTAAGAAAGATTCTCCAACAAACCCTAATCCAATAAGATAAAAAAGAGGTGAAATATAACAGTGCCTTAATGATGGACACATAAAACTTCAATAGAGTGCACAATACAAGTATAAGTGCCCTTACGCAAAAGAATAAATAAACTCACTTGAATGAGATGATGTTTCAAGGCACTAGCCCCAAGGAGGTGACTAAGCCAAGTCATCCCATAAAGGACCTCAACTATGTGTTGCCTTCCAAACCTTCACTTTGTGAGGTAAAGCCCTAAAACACAAGTGAAACCCTAGAGGCAATGTAGAAGGTTTACCCAATGTCACAAAGGTAAAGCCTACACTCTCATGAGGCCAGCTCTCCTCCAGCACAAGGGAGAAATCCATAGGCAACTAAATCTGGTATATGATATAAACTTGGAGTTTATTTCAAATTTAGTAAACAGAAAATAAGAAAGGGCTTTGATTTATATTTTTTTAGTTGTTGAGAAGAAGACTAAAGCAAAACATCTACTTAGGGTAAATGGAATCAAAGATGTTCCAAAGTGTTCAAAAATGGATGAATGATGAAGATAGATAATGCTGTTCAAACATGTGAAAATCTACTTATGAGTGCTGTTTCAGATCTACAGAAAATCAACTAAGAGGGCCCTTCCAAAGGTGCTCTTCAAATATGTATGCATGTCAGGCAAAAAGGGTAATTTTGACAAGAAGGAATTCTGCCTTATTTTTCTGTGAAATAACAACAGCAAGTTAACTAAGATATCAGCAAAATCACAGCAAGGGAAAATATTAGGAAAACCGCAATCATCACCCCTTCTTGATAGCAGATTTTGCCCTTTGCTCAAAAAGCCTTTTGCACCAGAAACTAGATGTATTTTCCAGCAAACAGAAACAGCAACATAGATAGGGAGAAACAATGATCCAAGAAACTATCTGGCCATTATGATTATAATCCATTTGTCCATTACCTCCAACTCTGTGTCATTCCCATAACTTCTCTTTGGGGACTATGTCAGATGCTTTTTTAAAGTCAATGAAGCAGCACCACAGCTCCTCCTCCTTGGCATCTCATATCTTCTAGTTCTCCATCATCTGTCAAAAAGTGAGGCAATGGTCTACTGTGGAATAATTGGGCTTAAACCATGTTTGCCCTATGCCCTGTTTCTCCTCCTCTTCTGCCCACTTGTTGATCTTCCTCTCCATGATCCCACTGATCAGCTTAGAGAGGATTAGATTAATCATTATGGCCAGATAGTTTCTTCAATCATTCTTCTACCTTCCTTTAATGATAGGGAGAAAGGGCTTGTCGTCCATTTTCCCAAAACCCTCAGAAACCACTTGGTTCAATAGGGCCTTCTAAGTGATGGCTAAGGCATTCTAGGACCCATTTCAAGTGTTCTGCTTGTCACCTATCTATATGCTTTGCTCTACCGTAATCTAACTTTTTGATGCTTTGTACCACATCCTCTATAGTAAAGACTTCTCACAAGGTGCAGATTTCTAGAGGGTTTCTCCTCGGTGTGCTTTCATCCGGAAGCTAAATTTTTTATGCATTCTGCCACGTCCTCTTTTATGAAGACTTCTTACGAGGTGCAGATTTCCAAAGGTGTTTCTCTGTGCTATTATGCTTTCCTACAGTTTTTTGGTATGAGATAGCGGTTCTTCCAAAATATCATTTTGCAGTTCTTGCCTTCACACTTGCAGACCCTTCCAGAATTCTTTCATGTTTCTCTTTGCTATGCTGATCACTGCCTCATGTTTCATTTTCATGAAAATATTTTTGAGCTACTACGATCATCTTGTACATCTTGAGATTTTCCCTGGACAGTTGCTGTTTGTATTCTTTCCTGGGGGTTTTGCATTCTCTGTTATACCAATGATTTACTGGGATGCATTTGCTTTTTCTGTGGTTTTAGGTTGGTTCGGGTGGCATTTTCATTTAGGCTGGTTAGGGTGTCACTGCCCTGTCCTATTGAAATTCTGGTACTGCTGTTATCCTCTAAAGTTCCTGCCTGCAGATTTTCACATTTTGACTGTTCAGCTTGAACTTTGGATGTTGCAATGATCTGTGTTATATATCCTTGTTTTCTACAATGATGTGAGGTGGTATGATATATATCCTTGTTTTCTACAATGCTGAGAGGTGGTTTTGACTCTTGAGACAAAGATTTTAAGGTTAATGCCTTTTCTATATTGATCAAAGTTTCAATCAAAACTATAATATTATAAACATTATAAACATGCTAATTTGAAGATTTCCATTATGTAACAGGGCAAATGATAATTTAAATCGTGTTAGAATAACAACAGTCATGAATAACAAAATACCACCAGATTTGGTAGTGTAGTTTACAGCAGTAACAACCTACCTTCAGCAGCCAGGTTTGCAACAACTTTCACTGCATGCACTCGAACATCAACATCCTCCGATTCAAGCAATGACAATATCTTTTGCAACCCAACTGTAAAAAGAAATTAGAACATTTTACAAGTCAATAAACATCCCTTGCCAGATATAGAGGAAAAATCCTACATTTAGAAGTATAAACTTAATTCTCACAAACTGAGAGCTCCAAAAATTTATCTTGAGATTGCTACCTTGTTCAAAAAGCTTGGCAATAGTAGCCTTTTGTCCATTTGCTGCATCTCTTACTTGGTTTGTCTTAAATGTGTTCACTGCAGTATCTGAGCTAGTTGAGTTCCTTCCTGATCCTCCTCTGTCAAGAACCCTCCTTGTCTAGTAGAAAATTTAATGAAGTTACATGAAATCAGATTTTTCAACTAGGGCACAGTGTTAGAATATCTAATGAACTCTTCCATGCTTCATTTAGTAGTTTTGGTAAATCTTATAACCTTTCAATAAAAAATGCATACCTCATCAGCTTCAAAACTCAATTGTAATAACTGATGTTTCAAACTCCTGATTTCCTCTTCTAATTTACTCCGCTGTTTAACTTCATCCTCCAACTTTTTAGTAAGCTTTATAACTTCATCATTTTCCAACATCTAGTTCAGATATACACAATAGCAGAGGATAAATATACTGAAGTATTAATAACTTCAAAAAAGGATGATTTAAATTATCACCTTCCCAAAATTCAGAAAATAGACTTGAAAGAAAATGAATTCATGCATAGAAGACTTCGCTGATGCAATTATGTGATGCATAAAGTTGAATTTCAGCATACCTCTGTATTAACACTAGTTTGGCTTTTGAGTATTTTAACTTCTTCTTCAGCGTGTTCCCTCATCTGGATTTCTTTCTGCAGCAACCATTTCACTTGTGCAAGTTCTTCACCAGTTTCATTAACCTGACCCTAGAGGGGCACATTTATAATGATTAATACATGGAAAAATTGCACATACTGCCAAAAGCAGGCAACATATAGTAGTACTAGTGATCACAGGAGAAACTAATTTATAAGATTTGTTGAAATCTCAAAATTATTTACTCTCCAAACCCATAAAGGCATGAGATAAATAACTCCAGGTTTAACTTTCAGTAAAACTTCAAATGCAGTAATGAACATACACAGCCAAGAATCGTGAGAATTTGCAAATATGAAAGAATCTTCCATTTTAATCAGGATGTAAGCATTCTCACTCCATGAATGATGAATATCTATACACAATTAAAATGAATTCCATCGACTTACCCCATAATTAAATTTAAGCTTAGATCTATTATACACACAATATGATGCTATATAATTATACTTATATAATAGATCTACGCATAAAATTAACTTATATATATATATGAAGCTATATTTATATATATGTGATAAGATATATGTATATGTTTATAATAATTGATATATATTTATAAAAGTTGAGTCATATATGTAGTATGATAATGTTAAGATCATAAGTGACCAAGACGAACCCAAATTCGGCTATCAAAATTGCACAACGAAAAGATAAGATACGATAATTTTATTAATGTCCAACGAATGACCACAAAAATAGGTCAATGGGACTAAAGGATACATCCAATGTGAGTACAATGTGGGAGTGCAAACGCAACTCCTAGAAAATGTCGAAACTAAGATAAAATAAAATAAAGAAAGATACAAGCAGTAGTACAACCTCATAAACATGTATATATCTATGTCCAAGGTATGGAATGCAAAATACAAAGTGAGTTTGTCCAAGACTGGACAACTCAAACAACTCAAGATCCTGTCAAGAGAGGAAGATTGTGTGAGAGAGCTGAAGATCAATCCAGCGATGTCAATATCTCCTGGGTCTAATGGTCAAGGGCATGGGGAGCGAATGAGGCACTTGCTCGCTGTCGAGGCTCTCGGAAGCCATCAAAGTGTCTGAATGTATGACGCTGGGGGATGTAGAAGCGAGGAATACTCCTAGCATCCGAGGTCGAAGGAAATAAATGTTGGTTACTGCATTGGGGCTATGAGGGAATCTAGCGGGTGGGAGGCACCTTGCTCTGGATCCATCTAGAGCTTATCCCTCAGACGCACTAAGAATGCTAGTGCACTAGAGAAAGAGAGAGGAAATTAAGCTAAGCTCAAGTGTGCTACAATTGCCAAGGGCAAGTGGACTTTGAGGAGATTCGTTTCACTTTTGGAGGCTAGGTGTTGCAGCACTGACACGATCTCTCTACCCCTTCATGGAGCATTTTTTTATTGAAGACTTCCACAGGTGGCATAACCACCTACCATTTTATGTATTGTTGACCTCATCCACCTTGGTTAGTTAGTGGATGGTGGTTGTTCATGTTTCCGAAAGTTAGATCTAGGGTTTAGCCAAGGATATTATTTTTCTATAGGAGGGTTGTTGAGCCTAAAAGACTATACGAATCCCCCCCTTAGCTATCAGTGTTGTTGAATGGCATATTTGAGAGCTATTGTTGAATATTGCACAAAGGCATTCTTGGAGAATTTTGAATATTTTCTTGTATATGTATCGCAAATATTTTGGGTTTTCAAGCTTGGAGATAGTGTTGGTTGTTTTGCAGGAAAATCTAGTAGCTTAATCTACTAGAATAGTGCATCTACTACTTGGGAGGAATTTGTCGTGGTAAACCGTAAAACCCTCTTCTTTCCTATATTATTTTAGCTTTGGTATGGTTTATTGTGTTGGATTTTGTGCAACTTCGAAAGATATTATTATTGTACTTTCATAGTACTTGATTGTAACTCCTATGGGAGATAAACTTAATGCAATTACTTATGTAAACACATGAAAGAATCAATGTAAACCTTGGGGTGAAAAGAAGCAAAAGAAAATATTAAAAATTAAATTATTAATTGCCCCCAAGTGAAGTCGACCCAGTTAGGTATTTTTCATGTTTGCACTTGTATAAATAGAGGTAAAGTGCACCTCATTATTCACTCACTCATTCAAGTGAAGTTCGCATCACCCAGAGAGAGAGAAGTTCGCACTTGCTGGAGAAGGAAGTTTTTTGGGGTTTCTACTTGTGGAAAGCATTTCCACCTTTTCTCTTTTATCTTTGTACTCTGATCTTGGGATTATCATCACTATACGAAGGTTTTCTCCCAATTGGGTTTCCCAGGATAAACTCTGTGTTATTGTTTTGTGCTTTGTCTTTCTTCTAGTGATCTTATTTATGCATTTGAATTATTATGCTATGAATGTATGAAAACTAACATATTGCATCATAAATTTTAGGAATAATTGCAAATTCAATTACTTCCAACTCTGAACTAGAAGTTAAGCAATTAGTTAGATGCTAAGTCACCGGACACATCGGAATAGAGTGAAGTGTCCCTTGGGGACGTGTCGGGCACAGACACAACCCCAACACGTGTTTGACACGTGTTGGGGTCATGTCCTGCCTCTGCACACATCGTGTCCTGATTCCAGGACACGATCGCACGGAAAAAGGGAACCTGCAGGTCTTTAAAACTGGTTTTTTGTTTTTTTTGGCCATTTGCGACTTGAAGGGAGAGTAAGGGAGAGCTAGGGAGAGCTAGGGAGAGCTAAGTGTTGGTTTTTTTGCAGGTGAAGGGAGTTTGGAAGCATTTGCAAGGGATTCCAAGTTGATTTCACCATCAAGGAAGAAGGAAAATGTCTCAATCAGCTAGGGCAGCAGCTAAAGGGTAAAGGAAAGGGAGGAGTGCCCCATCTAATCCCTCTCGTCCTCTTCCTCCTCCAAGCATATCATCTTCTGCTCCTATTAGTGCTCCAACTTCTTCTAGTGAAGCTCAAGCTCATTTTAACCATGTTTTGGCCAGACAACAAGCACAAGAGAGTAAATACCCTTTGTGGAAGTATGTGACAAGGAAAGAAGGCGTTGGAGCAAAGCTTGGTGGGGGAGGCAATGTGTGTTGGACTTGCAATTTCTTCAAGCATGCTTTCAAGAGCACATATTACTGGGTTAAGGGCCATTTGTTGGCCCTTAACCCGGTAATAGGAGGGAGATGGAAAGAGATGACCATGTTGGGTTAAGGAAGGTGGCAGCAGCAAGCAAGACACAACAGAATGAGGATCATCTTCCATTCTTGAGGAAACCCTCTAGCACTAGGAGTAAGGTTGATGCTTATCCAACAATAAAGAGGCCAACTTCAAGTGGTCCAATGGATAGGATTTTCCAACAAGAGGCGCGAGAAGAGGTGGAACTTTCCATTACATTCTATTTCTACCTCAACTTCATTTCATTGAATGTTGCACGGTCACCGTTGTTCATTGAGATGTGTCTAACTCTAATGGAACGAGCTCCAACTGGTTATGTGCCTCCTAGTTTAGAGAAGCTAAGAACCACATTGTTGGTTAAGGCAAGGAAGGAGGTGGATAAAATTATTGAGCCAATTAGATCAAAATGGCCCACATGTGGTGTTAGTATTGTTTCGGATAGATGGACAGGATGCAACACGCCATCCACTCATCAATTTCATGGTGTCTTCCCCAAATGGACCGGTGTTCTTGAAAGCGGTGGATGCTCTTGGAAAATACAAGGATGCACAATATATGGGTGATTTGTTCATCTAAGTCATTAAAGACGTAGGTGTTGATTCTTGTGTACAAATCATCACAAACAATACACCTGTTTGCAAGGCTGTTGGCATGCTTGTGGAAGCTAAATATCCACAGGTATTTTCATTTTGGACACCTTGAATAATTGCAATTTGCATTGTTAATTTACTCATTTATTTGAAATTTTGAGTTGTTAGTTGTAGTCTTGTAGAGTCTAGAGTCTAGACTCATTTATACTTTATTTTATTGATCTTACAGGTATTTTGGACACCTTGCATTGTCCATTCTTTGAATTTAGCACTGAAATCTATTGCTTCAGATGTGACATGGATTGGAAACCTTATTGAGGATGCACACCATATCTGTAACTTTGTACAAAACCACACCAATGCACTCACAATCTACAAAGAGTACACACATCTTTCATTGTTGAAGGTTGCAGATACTCGGTTTGCTTCATCATTCATCATGCTCAAGAGGTTGAGAGAGGTCAAAACCGCTCTTGGGTCCATGGTGATTTCAGAGTTTTGGTCTTTTTGGAGAAAGACGGATCAGATTGCTTCACAAAAGGTGAAGGACACGATGTTAGATGATGGTTGGTGGGATAGAGTGGATCTTAGCATTAAGATCATGAAGCCAATCATTTCTTTGTTGCGGTTTGCAAACACGGACCAGCCCATCCTAGCAGATGTTTATGAGGGGTTGGATTCCATGATTGAGTCCATGAGGACCATTGTTATGGAGAATGTGTGTTCCGAGTATGAGACATCGGCAGAGAACTTATGGTCCACCACACAGGACATTCTTATCTCCGTGTGGGATAAGAATTGCACACCTTTGCATTGCTTGACCCACTCATTGAACCCCAAGTTCTACGGCCAGGATTGGCTCAATGGTGGGTCGGGGCCCTCATGCAGAGTCCCTCCTCACATGGATGGAGAGATCTCACATGGGAGGAAGACAGCATTTAAACGGCTACTTCATGATAGAGACCTACTTGAGGAGGTGGAGGAGGGATTTCTACAGTTTTCCACTGGCACTGGGAGATTTGGAGGATATGAGGTGCTTAGAGACATGGGGGTTAAGAAACCCTATGTTTGGTGGGCAACTCATGGGGCAACATGCCCTCTTCTATAGAAGATAGCCTTGAGGGTCATCTCTCAAGTTATTCATCCTCTTGTTGTGAGAGGAATTGGAGCACATATGGGAACTTGTACAGTTTGAAGAAGTGCAGGCTTGAGCAGTCGAGGGCAGAGACGATGGTGTATGTGCACTCCAACCTTCGTCTTATTTACAGGAAGAGGGATGAGTGGGCGAAGGGAAAGACAAAAATGTGGGATGTCTTTCCTGATGATATGAGTTTGGACAGCAGTACTGAGTTGGAACTCGCCAACATGGATCTTAATGATCCAGTGCTAGAGCCAGTCACTTTTGATGATGGTGATCATATGGAGGGGTCATCCTCCACACCAGCAGATGCAGATCGTCAGATGGGTAGAGAGAAGGAGGAGGATGAGGACCAGGGCAGTGGTGAGCTTGTAGATCCAGGCATGGAGGACTACTGAGTCATTGACAGATGAGATTCTTCCATCTTGATCCACCCCCTTTTGTATTTACTATTAGCCTATTTGGCATTTGCCAATGCCCAGTGGCACTCCGACATCTATGTAATACATTTTGATTTTGATGACTTAATGAGAAATATGGTTCTGACATCTTGAGCTATTTCCCAATGCCTATCAAATTTCAATGCATCTATGTGTCTCATTGTGATTTGTGAATGACAAATGTGTAGTGTAATCAATATCATTAATAATTAATGTGCATTGTGTATTGATTCTAATTTCTATTGAATATTTGTAAATGTTCTACTTTCTAGTTTCTAAAATAATTTGGATCTATATGTCTATATTTTTAAATTTTAATATATTTTAAAAATATATATATGTGTATATAAAACGTGTCCTCCGTGTCCTAATTCCGGGGGTCACCGTGTCCGTGTCGGACACTCGTATTTTCGTGTCCTCCGTGTCCTCGTGTCAGGTGACTTAGGTTAGATGTGTCCTTAAAGGAGCCATTTCCTATTAAATTTTTGCATTATTTTGCATTAATATTAGGAGGGTCATAGGATGTTTTACGCAAGACTTGGATTTAAAGGGTCATAGGATGTTTTACGCAACATTTCAACCTAGTTAATTAAGCAAAATCTCCCTCTTAAATTATATTCATGACTCCATCAGCCCGAGGATTTATTTAGCACTAATCTCCCCTTTAACATCCACTTAAAAAATCATAAAAATCATTTACTTTTCTTGTTGCATGAAGTCTGGAATTTATTTCTGAGTATCTTAAAAACATATTTCAAAGTTAAGTCTAATTGATTAGCACAAAAATTAATATTTATTTGGACTTAATTTTAATAATCATAAATTCTGAAATTTCACTTTATGTTTATCCTTAGGCAAAATTTTGATTAAACCCAAGCAATATTACATTTGAAGATCATTCTCTTGGCTTATTATTTATTTAGCAAATCCAAAATTTAAATTTCTGCACATTAAATAAATCAGATTTTCAATTTAATCAAGTGTTCTTCAATGTCATATCATCAACTTGGTTCATTATTTTAATAAATTAAATCTGCAAAATATTTTTGCACATCAATTTCAGATTTGTAATCTTACCTATTCATTCTATTATCCATACCAAGGATGGCAGGAAACATCCCCAACATCATTCCCATGCCCAGGAGAGCCATGGAAAACTAGAAGAAACTATGTAAGATGAAAGGTGAAAGGCTTCAGTATGTAAGCTGATAATTTCTTCAATTAATAGAAGCATCATTTTTTAGGAAATTAACAAAACAGCTGGGAAACACTCCCCTGCAAGCAGGGCAGCAGATATGGAGCTAACGAAGTACTTCAAGCAGAGCTGAGCTTGACAGAAATATTAAATCCAATTCAAGAATGTATTATTCTTGGGAAACAAAAGAAATATCACAAACAAACTGTCATATTCAGCCTTATGTCAAAGCAGCAAGGCTTTATAAATTCCTGAATTAAAAGAGGAGCGCCATGCCATCTGATGCAAATAGACACTGACATCCTAATCTTGGGTATAAAGTTATAAACAACACTGGTCCAACTGAAACAGTGTGAACCCCTGCTCAAATCCTAAAGGGATTGGAATAGCCATGTTCATTGGCATTTGCATCTTTTAACCTCTCAGCATTTAATCTGAACTAAGTGGCTAACACATAGAATCCTGACTCTATGCACAATACAAAATATAAAATCATGTCTAAAGTGATTGCTAGAATCCATGTTCATTGGCATTTGCATCTTTTAACCTCTCAGCATTTAATCTAAACTAAGTGGCTAACACATAGAATCCTGACTCTCTGCGCAATACAAAATATAAAATCATGTCTAAAGTGATTGCTAGCAGACTCAAACCTGTCCTATCTGAAGTGCATTCCTCTAAACAGTTTGGTTTCTTATCAAATAGACAAATCCACGATGTTGTAGGTATTGCAAAAGAGAGCCTGCACTCCATCAAGGTAAAGGATTTGGCAGCAATGATTATCAACCTGGAACTAGCCAAGGCCTTTGCAGAGCAGAAAGGTTATACACCAGCCTAGATCCAAATCCTAGGCTCTATCAAGCGCCGAGAGGGATCAAATCTCCCGAGGTGCAAACATCTCCTTGAGTGCAATACCTGAGCCGAGGTTTGCACCTCGGGAGTTTTGATCCCTCTCGGCGCTTGACTTCAAACCTGTATTCCAAACGAAAATACACGTCTTTTTATTATTGTTTGTTTTATTATTTTTTTTATTATTGGCCGACATGTTACTTTTTACTCTTTTTCTTTACTCGTGTAACATTACTGGACAAACGTTACAACATCTCTCTCATACTAGTGTGTAACGTTACATGGACACACGTTACAAGATCTCCCTCATACTGGACTGTAGAGCGCCTCTCGGTGCAATGAGTCTGAGACTAATTCTTATCCACACAGGCTTCTGTTTGCCTTTTGTTAATTGCATTGAAGGTTATATTTCTTGTTCATCTCTCTCCATTTTAATAAATGGAACAGACTCCCCGTTCTTTAGGCCAACCAGGGGCCTGAGGCACGGTTATTCCCTTTACCCTTTATTATCTCTGTTAGTTGTTGAAGGCCAGCAGGATACTGGGTTCTCCAAAGAGCTCTGGAAGTATCAAGGGAGTGCCAATAGGAAAAGAAATCTCCAAAAAGAGATGCAGAGGAATTAAAAGGTGCTCTGGGCCTCTGTTGCTCAGCTACAGGAATGGATATAAACTATCAAAAATCTTCTATTGCTTTTCATGGTATATCTCAGAATCTGGAAAGGGATCTAATGGCACTATTACCTCTTCAAGCAGTTGATGTCAATTCTGGTATGAAGTATCTTGGTTTCATTCTCAAACCAAAGCACATGGTTTTCAAGACTGGTTCTGGCTTTATGAAAAAAAAGAAAAGAAAGATCTCAGGATGGTTTACAAAGTGGCTATCACAAAGAGGCAGACTTACTCTCATCAAACATGCTTAAACACCACATTGCATTGGTAATCTTTGTCATATGTCCCTGTAGGAATCCTAGAGAAGATAAGAAAGAATGTTTCAACTATTTATGGAAGGGAAACAAAAAAGGATGCAATCCCCCTTGTCAAATGGCAGAGACTTGCTAGACCTAAGCAGCTAGGTGGTTGGGCACTAAAGCATGTTCACCAATTTGGTAGGGCTCTCATAGCAAAAAGTCTCTGGAGATTGCTTACAGTTGATGGGATTTGGAAGCAAGTTATGAAAACCAAATACATTGCCCCATTGTCCTTCAAAAATGCATAAGATTGCCCCATAAACCCACAGCAAACTCTTCTATCATGTGGAAAGCACTGGTGCTGGCTTTCCCTAGTGTTTGAAATTGGCTTTGCTGGAAAATAGGGAATCGGAGGAGTGTTACACTGGGTCTGGCCCCTAGATAGGCTGTGAAGAACAGAACAGAGTCTCCAAGGAACTATTGCTTTCTCTAAGAAAGCAGGACATCTTCTCTCTTACAGATGCTGCAACCCCTGGATCTACTTCTCTCTGGCACCAAGGCTGGAAGGATGGGAGATTTCTACATTTGGATACACATCTAGCTGAGTGGGACTCTTTTACTCTAAAATTGCAAAGAAATTTCATTAGGTTATCTGAGAATGAAGGCACCCTGATTTGGCCAAAGAATCCAGTGGGGGTATACACAAAATTGGGTTATCCGTTATATTGCAAATTTTCTTGATTAATCTCAAGTTCAATGGTGGTCGAAACCAGTCTCAAAGATCAATACCCCCATGTCAAAAAAAATATTTTTGCTCGCCTTGTCGAACAAGGCCCTCACATGGAATGTTCTCCAAAGAAGGTCCTGGCAAGAACCTAGCTTTTGCCCTATTTGCAGATGCAATGAAGAAACAATTCAACATATCTTTTTGGATTGTACTTTTACCAAATACATTTGGAACCATCTCCATTCTCTCACAGATAGGAAAGCTTAGTGGGAAGGATCCTCATTAATTGACAATTTCAAGTGTTGGACAGAGGCCCTGTCTGTCAGACCATAGAGCCCTTCCTGTGGTTGCCTCAAGGGACATCTGGATCTCTAGAAATAATATTTTATCATTGAAGGTATCCCATTGACGTTTTTCATAAAATCAAATGTGTATGATGAAGTAAAGAAGCTACCACAGCCAAATCCAGCGAGACATCCTGGGTGTATCTGATGATTAACAAAGGCACCCCCGAGGTGTTTTTGATGGTGCTACAAAAACAATCCAAGGGACTATGGAGCTGGGGGTGCTTTATATTTTTCATATGTTCATTATCTTACTTCCAAGTTGGTGCTTGGGTTATATTTTTCATATGTTCATTATGTTACTTTCAAGTTGGGGCTTGGGAGAGGTTTTCACAGCTGAGCACAGCTCAGAGCTTCGGTAGCCCTTCTTAGAATTGCTCTGGAACAAGGAGTAACAACTTTGCAAGTTCATGGAGATTCCACATTATGTATTAACTGGCTAAATGGGAAACCTGCTTCGCATAACAGCTATCTTCTGCCTGTTCTAGAGCAGGTTACCCTCCAATACAGAAGTTTCTCAAATATCAGTTTCAAGCACATTTACAGAAAACATAATAGGGCTGCAAACAGCTAACCAAAATAAGGAACTCATCTTTCTGAAGGTATTCTGGAGCTGAATACTCACTCAGATGAAGGGGACTTCCCTCAAAATACCAGGCTCTTCTTTCCTTAGGATCTCTCTCTGATTTCAATTCTAGAGGGTTGTATTAAGATGTCAAAGCATATATGGCTATTTGCTGTCATGGCCTGTATTCCCTTGATACTATGCTCCTCTATGGACCGTTGACATGCTGGAATATATACACTTTTTGTACAGCCCTTCGTATGTTTTTTTGCTTTCAGTTGGTAGGGGTTATTTTAGCTAGTATTAAAGTTGTCTTCACCAACATTTATGGAAGTAGGGCCTTCGTAATCTTGTGCATGATAGCATGTACAAAATGTGCCTTTTTTCTTCTTGATATAAACTATAAAGTGACAATTTTTCTTTACAAAAAAAAAAATTGCTATTAATTAACTACTAAGTTTAGCTATCTTGGTTCATTAAATTCCAAGACTTGACTTTCATTCTGCCAATCAGCATACTTTATTGGGTAACAAAATCAGCAAAGCTTAGGAAGGACTGAAACCTGTGTAATAATTAGATGCCAAAGCTCATTAACAATGCATGCTTACCTAGACATTCTTTAATTCTTCTTCCATGTTGTTTAATTGTTAAATTTCAATTTCATATTCTGCAATTACCAATTTCAAGGTACACTTATGAACAATGTAGATAATTTCAGCATCGGCAAAAAATCGGCAAGGGTCCTGTTATCACACAACTTGTAGTTGTCCCAAAAGATGATTCTATCCAGGATGGTAGAGGCGTTGGACAACTAAAGAGGTCACCCGAGAGATGCCACGGCTCCCAATGCAATTGGTTGTCACGCTAACCGAGGCACTCTTCACTTTAGATCTATCCTAAGCAAGACCAAGGGGGAGACCCTAGCTAACCAATGAAGGCTAACGAAGCTACTCAAGACATCCTAGGGAAATGTGAAAGTGAAAGAGGAGAAGATCAAGAGTGAATGGATCTAGATCTAGGATGGATAAGTGGACCCAAGGAGTTAGGGCTTGGTTGACGAGGCTTATAGGATGGATAAATGTTCAACCAAGGAAATATCAAGCCACTTATGAGTTTAAATTAGTAGATTTAGATAGATCTAATACCAAATAGAAACATCCAAGTGGGGCCCACCCTTAAAATATAGAAAATGGTCAAAATGGGGTCCGCAAGGTAAAGATCAACATGAAATGGCACTTAGAAGGGTTGCTACTCAATGGATCTATGGATTTGATGAGGAACAAACAATACCCACATCACAGATCTGGAAAAAGCCCACCTACCCACAAGTGCGACCTCCCTTGGAGACCCTTGGAGAGGCCCAGTGCCTTAGATCAAGGGGTAAATGGAGTCGGATGCCCACCAAATTTGGTCTCCAAGGGTTATAAATTATTATTGAAGTGGGTTTTAATTATTAAGCCCATGCAATCGCCAGATCTTATCAGATCTAAAATCTAGGGTTTTAATGATAAGGGTTTGAAGTGACCAATGGGTAAAAAGCATGAACCAAGATACGTACCTTGTAGATCTTACCTCTAAAGCTTGCGGCTACCTTGCAAATTGATAATCCTTCCTAAGTGACACAATCAAGAATGTGATCCAGCCTATCCAAGTGAAATCGTTATCCCTCCAAGGTGACAAATGCGCCCTCCTCCTGCAAGAAAAGATCTATATAAGAATCGATCTAGCAAAAGAATGACTATAAGGATGAAAAGATGAAACAAAAAGCATCAACTATGTCACAAAGATACAATAATGATACTCCCTGAGACAAAAAGAAGATCCAAAGGTAAGATATGGGGTTTCCCCACAATAGCGTCCCCCTAGAGCATCCTCCTCTTCAACCACATGGCATCCCTGCAGAGAAAACGTTTGGACAAGCAAGATCCACAATGATAACACAGAGAAAAGATTGTATATTCAACTTGTAAGATAACCCATCGAAGCCAAAGAAGCAGATCTACAAAAATAGTATTTTTATTCCAAGTTTTCCAGAGCCAAAAGGTGCCTTTACAATAGGGGGGCCTCTTCCTTAAGGAGGAGAGAGACCAAAACCCTAACCACTTAATGAACGAGTGGTTGAGATCAAAAGATAAATACAATACAATCAACGGCTAAGATGAGCCAATACAATATAACATGGATCAACTCACTAGAGGGGGTGCGCACTAACTAAAAGAAGCCCTAGGGGAGTGCGCACCACATAAAAGTGACTAATACAAGTGTGTACCACATAAGATGACAAGGACAAGTGACTAGGAGCACATGGTGGGGCTAAGAGGCTTTATTATCCTTCACTAGCATCACCCCATGGCACAATGATATAAAATATGACTCAACAAGATGTCCAAGTGACTAAATGATCAAATCGTGGCCCCCTCAATGAGAGAAGAATGCATCAAATCACAACTCTAAGAGTGTGTGGACCCCACTGAATGTTGCAAGTTGATCTGGAAGGAGTGGGATACATCACATATGACCTCAGAACAAACCTCATGCCAAAACCTTGTCTCAATATCCCAAATCGATTTCCTCAATGACCTTTTTATCCCATTTTTATCCCACCTAAAAACCGTCAAAATGCCTGTAACTCACTATCTGATGCCCGAGCACAAATCTGACTGTACCATCATATCTGAAGAGGGGATAATATGGTAATAACAAGTGGTTGGACCACCCTTCTCCTCTGTAGCGCCCTAGGTAAACATGCTAGCTCAATGCAACTGTTGGACAAGCCATTTCTGCATGGCAAAACAGGTCAAAAGTGGAAATCTGACTCTATCATTACTGGGAGTGCCTGAAACTGATAACTGAGTGTCTCAATGGACTCAGAAGGTCCAAATCTACTAGAGATGGGTACCCATACACCCTATGGCAACCTGTAAGATCATCTATAGCCTCAGCCATATCCGGACAATAATAAAATAAATGGTCTAAGAATAATAATAACCATAAAAAGTACATCAACCATCATCTGAAACCTGTGTCCGCTGTATGGAGTCATCAAAGGTGCATCAAAGGACCATAAATCATCATCACATAGCATCACTGGTTCAACTCATAACGAATCCCAAGGTTGAGTTGGTCAAACTAAGTTTGACTAGGTCAAGACTGATCAAAATATGACCCAGGCTAGAAAATCATGTTGGTGCAAGTGCAAATGGTTAAGACATGCTCTTTTAATCATTCTCATAGCAAGACTTAAAGTATTAAGCATTATTTCACTGGCAGTTAATAGATAATTATAATCAAGCATAATTTCAAATAATCATTTACTTACAAAAGAACCTCAAGGATATACTCATTTTGCAGACATGATCATTTTGCTAGCAAAGGGTCAAGGTGAAGAATGCAAGGCTAGGATAAAGGGGATGACTTGATTGACTCAACAGTGTGATACTTTGGATAAGGGAAAGGGAATACACACTTAAGCATATGTCGGATAATAAACACACAGGGAATGGCAGTGTCTCACAAATGGGATAAGTTGTTTAGAGGAGTGCTTATTCAACCTTGGAAAATGTCTACAACTCACATCCAGGTTGTATCAGCTCCGTGAGGATCTTTTCTAGAACCGCCATGGACTAGGTGTCCGACTAACCGTAACTTGAGGTTCTATGGGACACTTAGAATTAGTTGTCCCTTACTCCATCTCACATCACAACCTGTGGGCTCCGTGAGGAATTAATCATTACATTTCATTTCCTTGGCCAGCAGTCTTTGGATTTAGCATATATTTAACCACTGCTTTCTTTAGGCCTATATGACCCTTTTGGGGATTTTGCATGTGCTTAGAAGCACAACTACTAAAGCTTTAATCCAGGGTGCTTTTAGTTTCCAATTTATTTCATTTCATAACCCTTTTGAGGATTTTGCATGTGCTTAGAAGCACAACTACTCAAGCTTTCATCCATCCAGGGTGTTTTTCATTTAAGTTTCCATTATTTCACAGCCCTCTTTCATTGTGCTGAGAAGCACAGTTTTAAGGTATTCTCATTGGCTTTCATAAAAGATATAACAATAGTTTCCATATGTAATGATGGTAGTACAATTTGCTTCAGGTTTTAGCCAACACAACTCAAGCAACTAGGGAGACTTTCTACAATCAAGACCAAACATCGGGGCAATCAACTGGAGTTATCAAGGTATCAAATCCAACTCACCAAAGGGTAAGTTATGTTGCCAACTCAAAGCCGAGACACAAACTAACAAGGATGCTATCCAACACAGAGGCAAAAGTGGGGAAGTCCTCCATATCACAGGCTAAGGTGTAAGTCAGGGTAAAAACCAAAAGTGGGAGAGATAACGGATGAATGGGGAAAGTGAAGGTGATGCCTAAGCTAGCAAGCGATAAAGGTGCAAATGATCAAGTCCACACTCCTAGGAGGGTAAAACCAATGAGTATAAAACAAGAGCTTCTCCATGTAAGTAATAAAACCATTTAGATATTCATTAACAACCATATTCATTTCATATAGATATATTGCCAGATCATGATCACTAGATACTAAGTCAAGCTATCAAAATGACCAAAAGAGCAAGATAATAAAACCAATGCACATCATATACCTGCTGGGCCATATACCTGTACCTGTTATCTAGATCATCAATAACCACTGAAATACTGTTGCTGAAACTCTAGGCACTGCACTGCTCTGTATGGGATAAAAGGTCATCTTGGTCGTCAAATCTAAGGTCAAGAGGCTCAGTCTTGGCATAAAGTTCATTGCATGTCTGATCTGGGGTTGCTCTGATATGTGAGTGATCAAAAATACTGCTCATCATAGGTTGATCTCATGTAAAGGCCTGGCTCAAAAAAATATAATGAACTGCTCTGCAATCATGGTAGCCCGAATACTATGGATGTGATAACAGATCCCAAATACAACTTCTCAACAACATTGTTGAAAAAATTGGCAAAAATCAGCAAAGCACGACAAACATTAAAAAATACAAAATATATATTTTTTTTAGAATTTTCAACATATAAACCAACAACAACATCAAATAAACACGTTGGCACATAAATATGGCAAAAGCAATGATATATAGATGTAGTGGATGCCAAATAAAAAATGATAAAGCAAAATTTCAAAGATTGGAAATTTGGAAGTTTCAACACCGATTGGCAAATGAATTTGAATCCTTGCTCCACTAAAAAATCATTGATGGTGATGATGATGGTTGTCTAGCTACCTCCACAATGAGTGATGATGACCACAAACCCTCTCCCTTCCTTCTCCAAAAGCCCAAAGACAAAATGACCAATGTTTTAAAACTCATAACCGAACTTTGAACCAGCCGAGGGTCAACTCGGCTCGGAACCAGAACTAGCAATGACTCTGAGCGGTTTGACTTTAATGACTCAAACTACTAAAAAATACATACAATTTTACAATTTTAATGAAAAAAATATATAGTAAAGATCCAAGCTATGATTCCAAACCATTAGAGACAAAATATGCAAAGTTTGCTCATGTATATAGAATTTTAAGGGTGAATATATCAAAATGGCACCAAGTGCGAAACATATCTAAATCAAAATTGAAAATAAATAATCATCAAAATCATTACCTATATTGGGATCCTATTCATCAATAGCACCATGTTCCCCCCCTCCTCTAGGCTCTAGCCCTTACCTCTACCTCGAATCTTGAAGTTGATCTTCCAAGGACATCAGTCAACACCCTAGAATTTTGATGAAACTTCTTAACCCGAGCATTAAAATAAGGTAGAAAAGTTTCACATGCTTAATAAGTGATTTTGCTTTACTAAAGGGTACATTTTTATTAAGATCATGATAGAGGAATTCAATCAACTTCAACAATCAGGCATCAACACCACCAACATCAGGGTACATAGAGACTTTGATGTGCTCGATTAAATTCCAATCCCTTACTCTCATACATGATAGAATCCCGTGGAAACGTTGCAATCCTAAAATCCTGAGAACTATTAAGTCTGTTGAATTCTAAATGGGATCTAAAATTCTACTTTTTGCACATGAAGTCCAATGAGGTTGGAACCACTCTCAAACATCCTGAAACAATTAATGATAATGTTAAAAATTAAGTAAAATGATAGAAAATGAAAGATAAGGAGAATGCCACTTTTACTAAAAGAATTTAGCATTACCATTTAATATTGTTGACTTCAATGTCACTTGTAGAAAACTGGTCAATTTTTTTTTTTAAATCCAAGTTCTTAATGTTAAAGTTAATGCAGTTGCGAGACCCATTCCCAGGGAGGATGGTACCCTAGTCAGTTAACTAGGGTTCCTGGTTAGTTAACCAGGCAAGCAGAGTAAGTCCCTAAAAGGTACCCTAGGGCCCCCAACAGTCTTATGTGGTTCTTGGTTAGGGACCAAGCAGGTTGATGCCATGGCAAAGTCCCTAGCATGTGGCTAGGGCCCCTATCTGTCTCTAGGGTATTATGGTCTAGGACCAGTTTCTTGGTCATGAGGACCAAGCAGATCCTGCAGGCTGAGATAGAGACATCCTGGTCTTGGGACCAGACAGATTCTTGGTCAAAGACAGAGCAGGTCCTGCAGGTGGTTGATCAACATTTAGTCTGGGATTGAAAGCTCAGCCTGGGACTGAAAGCTCAGCCTAGGGCTGAAAGCTCAGCCTGGGGCTGAGGACAATTCTGCGGGAGAATGGAGGACCTGGTCAAGGACCAGGGGGTTGATCAACATGATTAAGTCTGGGACTGAAGCTCGGCCTTGGGCTAACAAGCATTCTTTATGAATGGAGGATCTTGGTCAATTAACCAAGATGATGATGTGTGATGCCCTCCTCTCCTAGGTCTTCGAGATGGTTGAGCTAGGTTATCTTCTCAAGGGACCGGCCACCCCTTGATGGAGTCACTAGCACTTGACCTTAGGAGCAATCAGGAGTACTACAGGATCACATCATCCAGTGTGGACCTTCCTTATACAGTGATGATGAACTTCCAGTTAGTGTATGGAACACTTGTACATTTGAGAGAGAGACGAATGGTTGTAACCCCACCTTGGTTGTTCACTCTTGGTCTTCCCACCTTGTTGTTCTTGGTCTTGTGGTTAGAAGGTTTATCACCTTGTCTTGTTTACCATCTTGTCTTTGAAAGTTTTTCACATCCCAACCCGGTTTCAAGCTTTAGAAGCTTCTCTGCATAGTTTAATGCCCAAACCCCAGTATGCACAATTTTTCATAAAAAATTGACTTCAACTTAAAACACATGAGATTGTTTTCACCATTAAAATTCAGAAAATTAATTTTCAGTGAATAACTTCAATCTCAGAAATTTATGACAGCGATTCACACATAAAAATTAACACAGGAACTTTTGGCCAATAGCCTAGGATAAAACCCCTAAGGGAAAACCTGTTTGGGAGAGAGAGATTTTTATTTCTTCAGACAAATTAATCAAATACAATAGCAGTACTTATCTCTATTTTTCTTCTCGAAAAATGTGCCAACATCTCACTGGAAATCTGTTGTACGAAATCCAGGAAAAACTTCATTGTATGGCTGCATAGAAAACTATGTTGTACGGACTCTCACACGTGTGAACAGTACCTCGAATTCTGTGTTGTACGGATTAATTAAAACTTGTACCTTTCTGCCTCGGGAATCACGCTGTACGGATGGTTCTGCTGCCTCGATTTTCGTGATGTATGGACAACAATAAATGTTGTACGGTTATCTCAAAATCTGTGCCCAGATTCTGCTATACATATTCTCAAAATCCTCCTCGATTTATGTGCTAGGGTTTGATCTCCTCCTCCCAAAATCGACTTGCTTTCTCTCCTTCTCCTCCTCTTCCAAACTTCTCTCTTGAAAAGTGAATAATGAATTAGAAATGCCTTGTCCTAGCCCTTTTTGTTCATCATAACTTCCTCTTTCAATCCAATGGTCAAGATCAAATTAGATGGATGGTTCTCATTAAATGTTCATTTAAATATTAATAAATGACATTTAGCGCACCTCATGTCATTTAATAAAATAAATGGCATTCAGTGCACCTCATGTCATTTAATAAAGTAGAGACACCACATCTAATTAAATACTCACTTGACTTTAATTTAAAATATGAACTTTAGGATATCATGATTTTTTAACTTTTAATGAAGTCACTTTAAAAATATAAAGTGCATCCCACTTCATTAATTAATTATGACTAGGGGTCACAACTTAAAGTGTCCTTGTCCACCCCAAAGGTACTACTAGGTGAACAAACACTTCCTAGGTACTTTTTCAACAGTCTTGTGGTTAGAGGGGTTATCTACTCACCTTGAGTTGTCTTGACTCTTACCACTTTGATGTTTTTGGTCTTATGGGTAAAAGGGTTGCTTCCCACCTTGTGGTAACATTTTTGGTCCTATGGTTAAAAGGTCATGCACCATTCCTTGTTTGATGGTTTGACTTGTGTTGGTGTGGTCTTGTGTTGACCACTTGTTGGTCCTTGTGCTAAGTCACCCTACCCTTAGCTATGACTTTGGTACCCTCACCTAAGAACTTTATAATATTAATTTATTTTATGTGTGGTGACCTTCCTTAATAGTACCGACTCCTAAAGTTATGTTATATTTTAATTGTTGGTACCCTCCTTACTTAGTGGAACCCTAAGTCATTAAATAATTATGACTATGATCCTTCTAGAAGTCACCAAGGCATTATAGATTGAAGTCTATTTCTTCATTGATGATAATCATACTCGCTCATCTCAGATCAGATCTGATTGGGACTGTCTAGGGTTGATGTCAAAAGTCTTATGCTGCTGTTAGAAGTCTGCTATTGCTCGCTGCTGCTTTTATGAACTGAACCATGACCTTTGAGGACTGTTTTGCTAACCTTTGAGCCTGTTTGAGGAGAGCCGTGACCCTGTGAAGGTCTGATCTAGCCACCCGTGACAGCTGCTACCTCTGTGACCTAGCCGTGAGCCTCTGAAGGACTGATCCAGCATGCTGAGAGCTTATTTGTGGAGGCCATGAGCCCTGTTGGTCTGATCCAGCATGCTAAGAGCTTATTTGTGGAGGCCGTGATCCCTGTTGGTCTGATCCAGCATGCTGAGAGCTTATTTGTGGAGGCCGTGAGCCTTGTTGGTCTGATCTCCCTTGCCGTGACCTGTATGTGGGGTTAGCATCTCAGCCGTGGTTTTGTTGGGCTCTCATCTTGCATGCTTGTGAGCAGGTCGCAGCCCTAGGCTGCCTACCAAACCCCACTGTGGTCTGCTGGTCTAGTTTTGTGGTGGCTGCATCCTTTAAAGTTTATCTTCTGCCCTAAGAAAGGAGGCTGTGACCTCTTGTGTACAGATCTGTGGGCTGATCTATTGAGTTACTGCTCTGATCTTTTGTGCTGAGACATTGTTGAGGCCTGATCTATTGTGTTGAGACTTAGGTGTGGTCAGATCTATTGTGCTGAGCCTTGCTTGGAGTTGCTATTGTGATTTGACTGTTGGTAACCACCCCTGCTGTCCTTACCTATTTGACTGTCTGGTTTATACCTCAGCCTTTCCATCTCTCTCTCTCAAGTTTGTACTAACCCTTCAGGTAAGGGTCAGTTTGTTCCACTTGTTTGACTTGCCTCTGAGAGGCACAGTCTAATCTGAAAGTTAAATTTCAGAGTACAAAGGAAGGTTTCACTCTCCAGGTAAGTAATCAGACTTGTTCTTTTATTGTGAGTTAGAAATGTTACTGTTGTTATAACCTTGTTTAATTAGTCATACTACTGCTGCTAATTACATGTTACTGAAGGTTTCAACTTTAACACAGGAACCTCCTTGGGAGTGTTAAAGACGAAAGAGATGAAAATTATGTTTTAATTTATCTTGTTTTGTTACAGCTGTACTATTCTGCCTGATGTACTAGTTTGTTAAATTTATTTTTGCAATGAAATATAGAAACTTTAATTTTCTACCTCAAACCCTAACCTAACCCAAAATTTAACACTTAAAACTATGAAAAAACCTCCCTGGCGATTTTTTGGGTCATGGCACGATTTTTCCTAAAAAATCGCCAATTTTTTCAAAACATCGCAAGGTCCTGTAAAAATCAGCAGGCCAAAAAATATCACTATTTTTCAGGGAAATCGGCTATTTTATCTTCTATGCTTATGAATTACAAAACAATTTAAAAGTTTATTTCTTACATTTATTGTTTCTTAATCTCTGCAGGAATGTTTTGAGAGGAGAGTGCCCAAGACTATACATTGGTAATAGGTATTAGGGTACTCATGGGCACCCCCATACGTGAGAATGCACCATTTTCAAAGGGGAACATTCTCATCCACATTCCTTGCCGTTTCCGACATACTAAGGATGGCAGGAAACATTCCTGACGACACTCACCTTCTCAGGGGAGCCATGGAACACTAGAAAACACTCAAGGGGAAAGGCTTCAGTATGTAAGCTCAAAAAAAATTCAATTAATGAAGCATCATATTCAAGGAAACTCAAAGAAACAATTGAGAAACATTCCCATACAAACAGGGCAGCAGATATAGAGCTAATGATGTACTTCAAGCAGGACTGAGCTTCACAGAAGCTTAAATCCATTTCAAGATTGCATAATTCTTGAAAAGTAAGGAAATATCCTGAACAACTGTCAGATTCTGTCTCATTTCAGAGCAACACGGCTCTATAAAATTATAAATTCCTGAATCAAAAGTGGAGACACGTGCATCTGATAGAAATGGACACTGACATCCTAGTCTTGGGTATAAACAACAGTGTTCCAACTGGAACAGTGTGCACCCCCACTTGAATCTTAAGGAATTGGAATAGCCATGTTCATTGACATTTGCGCCTCTTAATATCTCAGCATTTGATCTGAACTAAGTAGCTAACACATAGAATACTAATGGAATCTGGACAGATGCAAATAGTCATTAATTCTCATATATATATATATATATATAAGCAGCTTAGTCTTATAAATGGAAAGGTAAATTTAAGAGATACTTCAAAAACAACAGCACAAGATAAAAGAAAACATGGGAAGAACCCCATTCTGCTAACCTCTTTCCCATAATCTGCATTTTTATCTTTCATCTCAGCATCCATCATTTGCTTTTGTTGGTGCAGGTGTTGCTGCTGTTCTTCAAGCTTCTGCAATGCATCCATGTGCTCTTTCTGATAACTTGATCTTTCTGCATCCATTCTCTGCAACCATAAAATATAGCAGACAATATATCGTGTATGAATGTCTCTTAATATACACACAGACAACGAGAAGAATTAATACACAGCAAATATACCAGATAACTCAGCTACATATTCTCTTGAGACATAATGCAACACAATACAATAAGATTGTTCGTGTATTTACAATTTTACACAAGGTGTTCTTCAGGTTTGAAAAAGAAGAATCGTGGTAGATGAAGAGACAAGTCATTAATTCTAAGACACATCAGACATATCATCCAGTCAGCATGCAATAATCATTCTCCTAACTAACATGGAATCTTTTACACAAAAAAGAGTGGCATACATATACATTGTTCTAATTGTAACCAGAAAACATTCTACTAACAAATTAACAATTAATAAGCCACATATTCACAAACATATATACATATAGAAGAGAATGTTTAACTATACAAGTGGGCATTAGTAAACCAACAGTCCTTTTCTCATTTTCTCATATCCATGTAGAAGACATGCAAAGAAGGGCTATACAAAAAAGTCAGATGCAACCAAACCAAAAAGTTAAAACCCTTGACTTGATCAACCTGTATGTGAAGCAAAGACCGAGGGATGCACAATAGAAGCTGAATTATGCACTTCCAATCCAGAAAAGAAAGAATACTATCTCTGTCCAGTCAGCATATCAAAAAAAGAAAGAATAACAAACTAAAGAAGTTATTGCTAATTTGCTAGCATAACAACAAAGAACACTTTGATGTCATATATCTGTAAACAAACTAAAGAAGTTATTGCTAATTTGCTAGCATAACAACAAAGAACACTTTGATGTCATATATCTGTAAACAAAACAATAATGACCTGGAGAGGGACTAAGAAGAGAACATTCCTGACTGACGAAAAGCAAACAGATACCCATGTAAACAAGAGTCCTCGCATAGAAACACAATCCACAATCTCAATAGTTTCCATGACTGGTATCACAACCAAAGAACACTAAAATTTAAACGATACATTTAAAAAAAGTGATGATAAGAGGTGTATGTGGAATAATCTTTTAACTCAGGAGACTGCTAGGATTTTGTTCTGTTTATGCACCAAACATCAGTTCGGCCAGCACCCATCTCTGGGAGTGGATGGAATCTTCCTTGCCAAATGCGGAGTGGATAATTGGCAGGGACTTTAACATGGTTGAGTGGGAGGATGATAGGGGGTAGCATCGGTTCAATAGTTTGTGGCTTGGAGAGGCAGGTGTGGTTTAAGTGCAAAGCAACTCTTCAGCTCTTTGATCCCAAATGGGACAAAAAGGGCTGGACTAGAGAATGGTTCACCTGGCCCAATTTCAGGCAGGGACATGCCAGGGTCCAGGCAAGGCTTGATCAGGTATATTGTCCATGGGATGACATTTCCTTTTTTGGGAGTATGCGACCAGTGGACATGTTGATAAACACTACAAGGTCGTATCACCTACCAATTCTGACTTCCATTTTAGTGCAGCATGTGGTGGACTTCACACCCTCTTTGTTCAAGCTGTGTATCTCATTTAGACACTCCTAACTTGCATGCTCTTGTGCATCGTGTTTGGAACCTTGTCCCCTGTCCTGGGGGGCAAAGGTTGGTTGTTGTGGTGGAAGGAGACCATTCGTCCCACTGTGAAGTTTATTAGAGGATGGGGTCGCATGATTGTGCATAAGCGCAGAAGAGAGCTTTGGGAGGCCAGACGAAACCTAGAGGAGGTTCACAACTTTTTTAGATATCAAGAGAGAGGACTTCAGGGGATGTTGATTGACCCCCAAGTGAGACTTCCCTTGGGAGGGTCGATGGCTCTGGACTTTCAATTCTCTGCTACACTTGTATGTAGCTGCATCAGTGCTTTATTTCACTTCTCCATGTTATGACTTAAGCTTTGGATACTTTTTTATATGGGATAGATTTGCTTATATTGTGATTTTCCGAGAGTGGCTTTAGCGCTCCCACTTTGTAATCTCACTGATGTACTTAGCAGTCCCATTGACCCATTTGTATTCACTTGTTGGATATTAATAAAATTATCTTTATTATCTGATCATATCTTCAGGAGGATGCAACCCAACTAGAGTTGGTGGTGCATAAGGAGGAGTAAATTGCCAAAGGAGCTCAAGTGCATGCCCACCTATAATGGATCCAGAAAGCAATGAAGGCTCCAAGTTATTCTTTGATTTTCTAAAGAAAGTGGTAGTTGATAGGGTGGTTGGTCTGCACCGAACTGATGGACATCTTGAGGAGGATCCGACTAAGACCCAAGGTATGTTTAGTGAGTGGGCATTTCAACGTATCTTTTCTTCTTACCCTTTGTCTGATTCAATTGTGGCTGCTAGGGATGCTTGCTATAGGGTGGTCCCTCATAAGGTTTCGATTATTGACCATGATAGATTGGACAGGGATTTCACGAAGGATGAGTTCTTCGCTGCCATTTGCTCAATGTAAAATGGGAAATCCCCTGGAATTGATGGATCACCTTGTGAGTTGTACAATGAGATGTGGGATACAGTTAAGGATGACTTTTGTAACGTTTCTTATGAGGTTTTTTCTTTAGGTACACTATCAAAGTTGTTTAATCAGGGTCTAATTAAGCTTAGACCAAAGAATACTACCAAAGACTCTAGTAGTGAGTGGCATCCAATAACTTTATTGAGCATCACCTATAAAATCATGGCTAAGGCACTAGCTTTCAGAGTGCAGGATGTGACCAGGAAGATTGTGCACAAGGAGCAGACAAGGTTTGTGCAGGGGCCATTTAGTTTGGATACAATGTTATCAACTTCAGGGGATGTTGATTGCCCCCCAAGTGAGACTTCCCCTTGGGAATGTCGATGGCTCTTGACTTTCAATTCTCTGCTACACTTGTATGTAGCTGCATCAGTGCTTTGTTTCACTTCTCCATGTTGTTATGACTTAAGCTTTGCATACTTCTTTATATGGGATAGATTTGCTTATATTGTGATTTTCCAAGAACGGCTTTAGCGCTCCCACTTTGTAATCTCACTGATGTACTTAGCAGTCCCATTGACCCATTTGTATTCACTTGTTGGATATTAATAAAATTATCTTTTTTATCTGATCATATCTTCAGGAGGATGCAACCCAACTAGAGTTGGTGGTGCATAAGGAGGAGTAAATTGCCAAGGGAGCTCAAGTGCATGCCCGCCTATAATGGATCCAAGAAAGCAATGAAGGCTCCAAGTTATTCTTTGATTTTCTAAAGAAAGTGGTAGTTGATAGGGTGGTTGGTCTGCACTGAACTGATGGACCTCTTGAGGAGGATCCGACTAAGACCCAAGGTATGTTTAGTGAGTGGGCATTTCAACGTATCTTTTCTTCTTACCCTTTGTCTGATTCAATTGTGTGGCTGCTAGGGATGCTTGCTATAGGGTGGTCCCTCATAAGGTTTCGATTATTGACCATGATAGATTGGACAGGGATTTCACGAAGGATGAGTTCTTCGCTGCCATTTTCTCGGTGTAAAATAGGAAATCCCCTGGAATTGATGGATCACCTTGTGAGTTGTACAATGAAATGTGGGATACAGTTAAGGATGACTTTTGTAACATTGCTTGTGAGGTTTTTTCTTTAGGTACACTATCAAAGTTGTTTAATCAGGGTCTAATTACGCTTAGACCAAAGACTCTAGTAGTGAGTGGCATCCAATAACTTTATTGAGCATCACCTATAAAATCATGGCTAAGGCACTAGCTTTCAGAGTGCAGGATGTGACCAGGAAGATCGTGCACAAGGAGCAGACAAGGTTTGTGCAGGGGCCATTTAGTTTCGATACAATGTTATCAACTTGAGAGGCCATGGAGTGGGCTAGGGAGTCTAGTTAGCAAGCTCTCTTCCTGAAGATTGACTTTGACAAAGTTTATGATGAATGATCTGATTGACTGGACATTTATCATAGACATGTTGACTCGCCTTAGCTTTGGCCCATAAGATGCCAACATGAATAATTTGTTTCGATGAATAATTTTGTCTCCCTGCATCCACCTTCACAAGTCTATTGGACAAGGGTATTCATTGGCACCTTATCTTTATGTGTTGACTATTAATGCCCTTGGTTATCTGCTGGAGTCAACTCGCCTACAAGGTTGTCTTAGAGGTATTTCCTGGATAAGGGGTGATGAGATGATGAATAACCATTTTGAGGATTATTAACTTTTGTCTGAGCATTTAGTGGGAATCTGCTTCCACTGCTAAAGATTTTTTTTTGCATTTTTTAAGGCTTCTGGGGCTATTATCAATGATCACAAGGCTGACTTTTGGTTGGTTGGTCTTGATGAGTCCCCTGCTTGGATTCCAGATGCTTGGAATTTCGTTTGTCCCAATATTATTGTGAGATATCTTGGCATCCCCTTTGGTGTTTGACTCTCTCCAATTGCTGTGGGATTGGTGCCTAGAGCAGTTGCACCATAAGCTTCTCTTCTGACAATATAAGGATCTCCCCTTTGCAAGCAAGTTGATGTGGTGAGCAGAATCCTCCAAGCTTCTCACATTTACTATGTGTCCTGTTGGCTTCCCAGCAAAGCCCAATTTTGTCAATTGAATCAACTTTTGCGATCGTATTTGTGGGCCAAGTATGGTGGGTCTTGGGATCTTCCACGGTTCCTTGGGATGTCTACATTATGCCCAAGGAATTGAGGATGAAGGAGGCCTTGGGCTGATAGATGTCATGAATCAAGGAAGTATTTTAGCAGCCAAGTGGGTGGTCAAATGTTTGGAGGGGTCCTCTCCTTGGTAGGTTTTGTTGTGGCACAAGTTGCTTTTGACCCAACATGCTAGTAAAAACAAGGGTTCATTTCGTTTATTGCAAGCTCCACATAATTTCTAAATTGCAAGCTCTTTTATTCTTAGGAGTATCTGAGCAGCTTGAAGGAAGGTAGTGGGTTTGGTTTGTTGGCAAATGTCAGGTAGTCAAGCAGGGTGAGGTTTGGCCAGAAGGTCGATTTGGAGTAAAGGACACTTGTCTTTCATCTTCCCAGCTTTTGGGCAAAGAGATTCAACAGGAAAAAGATTTCTGGGGGGACTTGTGGGATGCCAATTCTCGCTTTTGGAAAGATGGGCATTTGATGGCTCTAGAGTATGCCTTCTGCGGTGTACCCTGCAAATTGGCTCACATTTTGGATATCATTGGACTCCTTTTATAGGAAGATCTGTTTGAAATGAACATCGATATGCGAGGGCCCTTCTAGCATGATGGGGACTGGAGTTTTGGATGTCCTTTGAGTCAGTATGAGCATGTACATTGTACTCCATTTTGAATCAGGACATGTGTTGGGACCATTTTTTAATGCACAAAGGATTTTATCTGCTAAGCACCATTGGATTCGGGGATTGTATATGGTATGGTCAGTGCAAGTTTCCTATAAGATCTGAATGTTTGCTTGGCTGGTGATTTATCATGGCCTTCCCACCAAGGCTCTATGATGGACTTTGCCCCTCCTGCCTTAAGGCATAAACAGTGAAACATTTTTTACCAGATTACTCTTTTTCCTGGTGTTGTTGGGAGATTGTTTGGTCGAAACAGACAAGTATTCTACAGGGACATCTGCATTGGAGAGCAGTGTTGTTGGGGGGGATTCCAGATCTGTGATTTAGGATTCACTTGCTAGTATCTAGCATTGTTTGAGAATTTCAGCCTTGTCTGTTCTTGGAAACTCCACTACAAATATGTGTTTGAGAATGAAGTTAGTTCTTTTGTTGCTTTTTGTCAACTGTGGAGAGAGGATGTATGTATGCAGCTGCTGGCAAAAGGGTTTTTTTATTAACGATTCCAAACTGTTAGATTCTGACGCCTATTCTGATTTCATAGTTGTTATAGTTGCCTTAAGGAAGAGGATGTAATTTTCATTGTATTTTGTTGATGTAAATAATTTTCTGTGAATATAAGAAGTATATTTAATAAAAAGGTGATGAAACCCATTGATAGTTGCAATACAATTTCATCCATATGGACTTTAGCACAAAAATTAGCTCACTTATTTACCCTACTGAAGTCCTCTAATTTATTATGACTATTGGGGATGGTATTTGTACTCAAAATGCAAAATTATACTCTATACTCACATCTACACTCTACCTCTAGGACTTGTGGTCATCAAGGTAGCATGATTAGACACCTTAGACATATTCAAAATGAGTGTGAGATGGTAATTTATAAATTTCAATTGAGATAGACAAAATACAAAATCACAGGATTCAAACCTCCTCTAAGTCAACTTGTATTACCATAAAAAAGATAGAAAACATCTTCGAGAGAACTTCCACCGACAATAGCCATATATTGTGCTATTGAATTTTGAAACAGAAAACAATTACAAATCCACCCCCTTACTCTAGAGGAATCAAGGAGCTTTAAGCAAGAGTTGGCATTGCTATTGAGGGCTAACTACGCTGCATTCTATCATATGATGTTAAGTCCATCACTGTGGGGGCTTGGGATCATTTGCTAGCCCTTTTAACTTGTGTAGACAGGGGCTTTCCCGGTAATGTTGTCTGCATGGTGTAATCACTTTGAATTTGATTTACTTATTTGTACAATTACAAATCAAAGAATTTCATAATTGGACAAGGCTACACTGTTGAAGTTCACTAAAACATATACGTAGGAAAAAAACAAAGGAAATCGTGGATAAACAGACAATCAGTTTCAAACAGACCATTTGCTAGTCCTTTTAGCTTTGTGTAGGCAGGTACTTTCCTGGTACTGCATGGTGTAATCACCTCGAATTTGATGTACATATTTGTAAAATTAGAAATCAAAGAATTTCATAATTGGGCAAAACTACATTGTTTAAGTTCACCCAAAAATACGCACAGGAAAGAGACAGGAAATCATGCATAAACAGACCATCAGTTTCAAACACCATACAGTTAAGGTACAAGATGCAGTGTGGTCACAAGATTCAAATACGAATATGAATTCAAATACTATTCAGTGCAGAAAAAATAATGTCAGGGGTTACCACCCAAACCCTTACTTCTTGTGATAAAACCCTAAAGCACAAGCAAGACCTTGGTGGAACTATGACAGTCTACCCAAAGTCACCATAATAGCTCCCTCACTCACTTTAGGTTGGCTCTCCTATAGTACAAGGCGGGCTTCCCTAACTTATGATTGCTAAAGTTATGTCATGAAAGCTCAAGGGGGAAAGGAAAAGCTGACTTTGGCAAAACAGATTTGTAAAAGACTTATTATAAAAGGGTGAAGGGAGGATCAAGACTAGTGTCAAGTCCACTAGGAAAGGAGTCAAGGATAACAATGAAAGAGTTGCTTTTTTTTAATTGTGTGGCCCGAATCAAGGAGAAACAAGAATGTTATCTTGCTGTCCATTAAAACCAGAAATTACTTCTAGAGGAATCCGAATCAAGGAAGACCTCCAAATGTGCACGAGGGTGAGTCTACTAGAGAAAAATATGAATTATAGCTAATATGAATTAAAGAAGAAAATACATAGATATGTTTTCCAGCAATAGACACAAGGAACTTAAAGGGGGAATGAACCACAATTAAATTTCCTCTTCACAAGGGTGCAATTTTCTTGATGCGGAATTTTGTTACCCTATGTTATAGCACTTCATGACACATTTGGTGCAAAAGATTTCAGCCTTTGTATTCAGCAAATTAAGTAAAAACAACACATTATACCTCCCAAGAGAAATACATAGCTTACATTGCCTTCAAGATCTTCAACAAAGCTCAAGGGGAAAAGTCTCCAAATCCAACCATACCCTAAAACGAAGAGAGCTTCTTCTTTATATAGAGTGAGCTCCATCTCCTTTTACTATAAACAAGAAAATGTTTTCCTAGATCCATTAGTTCTCCAAGGAATACAATAGAATATTACATGCCCAACCTCCTCAATAACCTTCTTACTAAAAGTAGCAAAAAGTTGTTGAGATCTACTTTGCTCTCCTAGAAGAAACAACAAAACAAGCATCCTAATCTCCAAGGAAAACAATATAATAGAGTTCTCTTGTAGCTAACCCATGAAAAAATTCAATAATAATAAAATAATGGAATTAGTCAAGCAACAACCTCCCAAAAATAGCACATGAAGGTGGGAGAATTAGGGTTTTGACAACAAAACAAGCATCCTAATCTCCAAGGAAAATAATATAATAGAGTTCCCCTATAACTAACCCATGAAAAAAATCAATAATATTAAAATAATGGAATTAGTCAAGCAACAACCTCCCAAAAATAGCACATTAAGGTGGGAGAATTAGGGTTTTGACCCTCATAAAATAGTGTCACGTCCTCAATAAATGTGCATCAAACCCTTCAAAACTAGAAGGCCTCCTTAACCAACCCAATAGCATGTTGTTTAATGTGTAACAACCTTCCACATGTGTACAAGGAAGGAGTCAACCAATAATAAAATAAACTTTGAGCAACCCTTGAAGAATGTGCATGAATAACCACTTTGAGCAACCCTTGAAGAATGTGCATGAATAACCACTTTGACCACCCACAAGCCACATAAGGGATGTGCCCTAGAAAAATGTGCCAGTGTGGTTAGATCCATGTGTATAACACCATAAATCCTCCACATGTGCCATAACCAACTCATCCTAGAAGAATGTGCTAGGTGGCTAGATCCATAAATAATCACTTTCCTTCAAACCAAGAGCCAAATCAATCAACTTATTTGCAAAACCATGTGTTGATTTCCCAACAACATGTGCACAAGAGGGCGACCTTGAGAAGTGTGCAAAGTGTCTCAAGTGGAGCACTTCACATGCATGATAGGTCAAAGGTCTTGGGACCTTCAACCACTTCCTAAAAATAGAAAAACGCTTCCTCCCATGTGTAATCACCTCATCCCATTAAGTTTGACCAAATCAACTCCAAAGAAATAATCAAATGTGCATCAAGGTGGTTACAACTCCTCAAAACATGTGCAAATGGATAGATCGAATGAATATAAACCTTCTCCAATTTATTCTATTGAGTTTGAACAAATGAATCCAACCAAGACCAAGGGGATGGCCCCTCCACTCAAGCAAATAATGTGACCTGCCTCAACATGTGTGCACCAAGGTGAGCACTCCTTCTAGAGGTTAATATCCATGTTTAATAAAGTGCAATAAGTACCAAATACCCCCAAATCACCTAGGGCATTCACAAAAGGAAACTCTCAAACCATATCAATTAAACTACTAACTCATGTTGAAACCATGTTAAGAGAGCAAAAATGCCAAGAAGTAATCCACCTATAAGATAAACCCCCAAAGTGCTAGGACAAACATCTTAGGTATTATGTACCACCACACAACATATAAATCATGTTCCTCCACCTAGTCTAGCACAACACAAGAAAAGGGGACCATGTGGAAACACCCCCTCCTACTGATATCAATAATATAACATCACCATACAAGATCCATAGGATGCTCCAAGAATAATATGATTCCATGCCACTACCTCATAACACGAATATCCAACCCTTTGGGGAGCTACAACCATCATACATGAACGAAGGTGTAGTAGTCTCTAGACATGATGATTAAGTATACAAATACAACACCATGATGAGGTAGGCATGCTCCATAATCAACTATATGCAACATGAAGAATACCAATATATAGGCCATGACCATGACAAATTGTCCATCCTAGAGAAAAGTGAGTTTCCTCCATCAAAACACCGCACCACTCAAATAGAAGCAACATCTCCAAAACAAGAAAGGTGTATATGCCCAATCCATCAAAAACACCATGGGTACCATGCTGCAAATCCTATCTTGTGATGAAAATCGCAAGAGTTAACCACATGCAATATAAGGGGTAACATAAGGAAAAAATTCAGTATGGCTCCAATAAAAAAGTATACATCTCAATGCTCATTGATACAAAAATATGCATTTTGTTCCAAATTTGGGAAGAACATCAGCCTTAGGGACACCCAATAAATAAATAAAAATAATTAATTCCTTAAACATTTGGCCATTTAGTTTATATTTACAGGTTTTTTGACTATATGGTTAGAATACCTTCTCACCACACAGACAATACTAGGGATCCGTATCACACCGATTACAGTATATATATTTTTATATCATGTCTTTTCTAAACCACTCCAAGATATCTAGTGACAACTTTATATAAAAACAGACATGCCAAAGTTCTTACCAGGGAATCCAAATAGCACAAGAATCAAAAACTGAATGTAGCAGAATCCATCTAAGAAAAAGAACACACACATGCAACACTTAAAAACTTTAATTTGCACCCTTCATTAAAAGTTCACCTAAATGGGCATTGCTCATTTTGCTTATGAATTTCTTAAACTGGTTAAGGAGCAGTACAAAAGCTAGAAAATGAATAAACCTCCAAAGCACTAGAAAGTTTATTTTGCGCCTCTCCGACAATTCTATCCCGCTCTTCTTCAGCATTATGCAAAGCCTTAGACTTCCTTTCATTTTCAGCAACCAACTTCTCAATTTGTATCTCATATCTTCTACAGAGGCTTTTGTAATCAAATTCCTCCTTGAGCTTTACCATGTTCTCAACTTTCATTGCCTGTATCATTGCCAGTTCAGATTATAATTATCAACTGACTACTGTTTATGTCAAGCTAAAAATTAATCCAAAATACTTGTTTATTAATCAACTGTAACAAAATAGAAGGAAGCTATGTACCTGGCAGAAAATGCTTCAACTTTTGTTGAGGCCTATTTCATCTTTTTGGATAATTTTTATATTGTCAAACTAATATTAATATCAAGATGCTACACAGTTTTAACACAAAAAGTACAGATACATATAAACATGAGGCAGCAAGTGAACATAGTTGGAACAAAAAAAGTAGACTGCACCAAAATCAGAAGAGGAGATAGCACCATCAATGACCATGGAGCAGGTACCAACACAAAGCCTGAAAATGTCTTCTGGGGGATGGCAAGGACTAAGTGGACCAGGCCAGATTATCCTTTGGGGAGTGGGTGTTAGTTTACCTAGTTGCTCCGACCATGTTCTCCATTCATCTTCAAAAAGTTGAGTTGTTGATTGCTTAGCCATTGCTGGAGAAGAGACACACCAGTGGGAGAGAATCTAATGCCAAGCATTCTGCCTAATTGCCCACTTTTCATTATTTTGTCACTTAGACTAGGAGGGCACACTTGTTACATAAAAAGATGTGGAGGGGATGAGTTGGCAATTGTGGATGCCAAAAAATATGTGGTATTGCATTAAAAAATGTGGAGTACGTGAGTTGACACTTGTGGGATGTGCCTACCTACTTGGCACATGTACACTGTTCCACTTGTGAACCCATTCTCCATTTGTGGACCTAGTCTAGATTTAAGGTTTATCCTAGCTAGTAACTCACTCATTTTACTCTATAAAAGGGAGGAGGAGCACATCACTTCATTGTTATTAACAATGAGAGAGGAGAAAACATAGAAAGAACGTAACCTCTTGTGTAATTCTTCATTTGGGTCGATGTAGCTTCTGGAGAAAAAAGAGAAGCTAGAGTTTGCTAATGATTAGCATGCAGTGCCCTAGACAGTGTTTACTAGGCTTGTCAGAAAGTTTGCTTGGGATAACTGTATATACTCCTTAGTTAATTGCGTTATAATCGAATACGAAGGTAACCAAATTAAGAAGTATAATTGTTTTCGTAATTATTGTGTGATAATAAGTTGTATAGTGATAATCGTTTCCTAGTTGAGTTATCACTTACTTTTGCTCAAAGATTGCTAGCATTTATAAATATTAAAAATAAAAATAAAAAAATCTTGCTCAATAGGATAGACCCACTACATGTTCATTTACTAAAAAATATCCAACATAAGGACAACAGATAAAAATCCATATAGAACAGTTATAAATAATTGAAAAAGTGCATGAATGAATAGATTGATGATACAACACCATGTGACTGTACTTATAGCATTGACTAGAACGATGGATGAGGGGTCATGTCCCTTGGTAGGTTATGTCCTTTGGATAGGATGTGTTCTTTCACTTATTATTAATTATCATTTATTATTGTTCTTATTATTTATTGATGTTTATATATTTATATAATTATGTTCATTACACATTTCCAACATGGGCTGAGCTGAACTGTTGTGATGTGAAGATTTGCTTGGGATGATGAGTTGAAAGGGATTTGCTTTTCCAACATGGAATGAACTGATTTGCTGTAATATTACCATCTTTCTTATGAAAGAGAGAGATGTATTCGCCATCCAAAATTGTGTTGTAAATCTGATTTTTGGGTGAATATTCTGCTGATTTATTATGCTGATTTAATGAACAGCCGAGATGATTGTGGTCTAATTTAGTATGCTTATTTGCATAATTTCAGATCTATAATTTTGTTTCTGGTTTAGCTGTTGTTTTCTAACATAAATTTCAGATCTAATTTGAGGGTTAGGTCTTGCCCTAAAGGCTGCTGAAATGATCTAACAATTATGTATTTGTGGTGTCTGCACTCTATATGTTACCTGTAATGAATTGTTGTTACAAATTTGGAAGTATGAATAATGTGTTGAAAGAAAACAGATCCAGCTTAGTACTGAAACATTCTCAGATCTGATTTGAGGGTTAGGTCTTGCCCTAATGGCTGCTGAAATGATCTAACAATTATGTATTTGTGGTGTCTACACTCTTCATGTTGCTTATGATGATTTGTTGCAGATTTGGAAGTTTGAATAGGGTTTCTAGAGAAATCAGAAACATCCTAGGGCTGAAACATTTTGCATGTAGATCTGTGGCAGTTTGTGAGGTGAAATTTTTCATCGGGACACAAAATTTCAACTGGGAGCAGTCAAGTGCAACCCGTTAGAGCTCTCCTAACATTTGATGCAGAGGAACCCCAAGAAGAGGAGAAACCCTGGCTATGAACACCAGACTACTAGACGTCAGCTGGCAAATGGCCCCACCCCTGTACCGAGCAATATATCTGGGTGGTCCACCAAAGCCCGGGTATGCATGGTGGCCCTCTCTAAATTTGATACTTCGGTCAAACTGCAGTTATTCCATGAATGCTCAAATCATAATTTAACAGACAGCAGTTCTCAACAGAGAGTTGATGCCTGTACATAGAGTTGAGAGACACTGACAACACAGTCCAGGCATGTATCAGACTTCAATAAACATAAATGACTATCAGTTGTAGCACATGAAAAACACAAATTTTCTAATTGTCTTAAATCTAAAAGATAAAATGAAAAGATTGTGACTTTTTTTTGCATAGTAAGAATCTGTTTACTTGAGCCTTGAACTGTGAACAGAAGCATTGACTGTCGTGTCTAAGACTTGGACACATAATGAAGCTGTAGTCAGACCTGCAATGCATATAACCAGAACAGAAATGAAGCCTCAACAACATATTCAAGAACACTCACCCTTTGCCCAAAACTTATGGTACTTGCTGTCTCTCCTCGATGACGTGGTGAAGGCCCAACTGTCACAACCAATGAAGTCCTTGCCGTTCCTGAGATGAAAAGCAATATGACAATGTGTTTAAATTTTTAGTACACTTGCCAGCGCTGCTATTTGCTACTAGGAGAGGATAGTTTACAAAGGTATGACAGACAAGGTCACTTTTGCTATGCAACTAGGCCTAAATAAACAAGAGACAAATGCTCTTCAACATTACATAATAGAGCCTGAGGAATTTTTCATTCCTCCCATGAACCGCAAATATCCAAAAATGCTTCCCAGCACAAAAGCAAGACATCTGACTGAAAAGTTGGCAAAAAGCGAGAGGAATTCTAGAAAATAAAATAGATAATCAGACCCAAAGATTTTCTGAGAAGGAAATATGCTGAAAATATTATGCAACAACTTTCAAACCACAATATATGCATAAACCCAGTTCTACTGTCCATCGGGGAAATTCATTTGCAGAACCAAGATAAAAGATGCATAATTTTGCTATTCGATAATATAAAATCATGTAACAAGTTGACTATAACAAACCTCCAAAGGAATCACGAAGCAATCTTGTCAGCTTCGAATCACGAATAGGTACATGTGAACTGTTCTCTGCAAGAGCATTAATGCACTTTCCTAGAGCACTTAAAGATAAATTGATGGACTTGGCTTCCTCTAATGCGTGCCCTTCACTTCCTGGATCAAACAAAGTACCGATGTTCCTACAACGTCAGGAAAACAATTTTGTAAAAGATCATATACTCAAATAGCAACACATCTAGGAACTGCAGAAACCTTAATCACTTCACTGAGATAAGTGAGGTTTACTGCTACAACTAAAGAGGAAATAATTGAGGCTTGACAACATGTACACTTGAAAATGCAATAATCAGAGTTTAGAGTCTTAAACTGGAAAATCTGCACAGTAAAAAAATCAATGTGAAAAGACCATTAGGTTCAAAACAATGACTGGTATGCTTGTGGACAAGAATCAGATATCATTCCCATGGGAACATTCCAGCAAAAGCAAATTGTTAAAAGAATGTAACTGTGGAAGATATTCTATTTGATACTTGTCTATTGTATTATTGTATTCCTCCTTCGGGAGATGTCACTGATGTAATTAATAATGTAAGAGTCATTGAAAGAGTCAATGTACATTGTAAACCCTAAATCTTGTGTCGGCCTAGAAGAACCCAGAAAAGATTATTATATTATGTATTTGACGTCAGCCCAATCAGTTAGGAGAAGTTGGCCCTGTTGGGGAAAAGTCACCCCAACGGAAGAATATAAATAGAGGAGGTCTCTCTCATTTGTAATCACTCATTCACTCACACAAGTTCGCATAGGAGAGAGAGAGAAGTTCGCACAAGTGGAGGAGTAGCTGATTTTTCCTTGGGGTTTACTTTTATACTTTGTGATTTCTATATTGAGGAAGATTTTGCCGGGGTTTTCTCCCTTGTGGTTTTCCCGAGAGAAATATTGTGTTCTTGCTGTGCTTGTATCTATTTCAGTGATAGATTGTTTATTGTTATATGCTAAACAAGTAAAAACTAACACAAATAATTAATAAAATGTTGCAGGCAAGGTATGGGCCTGCTAAACAAACATCTTATTAGGAATGTACTTGAAATTTCTTGTGCTCCTCAGAAGGACAAGAGTAGTCAATGGTACCTGTTACCCCTCATATTGTATGAGGGTTACACTTGCGATTTTAATCACAATGATCGAGCTTGCAGGATGATTCATTGGATGGACTGGGGTACATGTGAGCTTTGGCTTAGAGTTGTTGCTCTCCTTTGATTGATTTGATGCTGGGTTTCTGCTAGTTGAAGTCCCTTCATGGTGTTTTGATTATATCTCGATGATGATATGCTCTCCTTCTTGGTCATAATGGCATGCTTGAAATACTTTTGCTTAGTATTGATGAAATTATTTAACACTGCATTTTATGGACTGGTACCCCCATCGACTTAGGGTCTCCCTAAGTTTTAAAGTGTTATGATTAAGAAGTTCCGCTATGGTTCCTAAGGTTTTATTGTGATGAATCTTCATGGAAGTGGAAAACTGTAGCATTTTGACTCTTTGCAAAGGTCCAACATTAATAGTTGATGTATTTCCTATGTTTGGAGGCCTCTAATGTGAATTCCCTAGGATAGTTAAGGGGAATTCACTCATATGCCACTTGCTCATGACATACTTGGCATCCCTTAATGGAGGGCTAGCCTTGTGCACACTGAATATAGTGATTTGGGGGGTCGTCTGTCCTTGGTTTGACTCTATTTGGCCACATGAAAACCTCATTACTAGAGCGCCCTAGCTCTTTGAAGTTGTTTCACACTTGGTGATGATTTATTGCAAGATAATCTTTTGTTTTCCTTGGACTGCCCTCTCTTCTAGCACATATCTTGAGGCATGCACACATTTTATTGCTTGGGAGAATTGACACATTTGTCTAGGGTGCACTCTTCTTGTGATCATCGCTTGACTGCCCTTGCTTGTATGGAAACACTTGGCACATGGTTGGCATCTTGGCATGGCGGGCTATCATTTCTAGAAGAGCGCTCCCCTTGATTCTCTCTTGGCACATGTATTGATGCATGATCATACATTTTATTGCTTGTAGGTTGAGGGCATCCCCCTTCCTCATGGAGTTGGTTGACTATTGTAGGGACCTTGCACTTGATTTGATGCCACTATCTTGATTGGTGGACTCCTTATTCCATGGATCTAGCATTTGCAGACTCTCTGATGAGTTGGCACTTGGGATATTGAGCCATTATAAGATGACATCCTATTGTTAACAAACAATCTGCCTACAGGGAGGCAGCCCCAACATAGTGATGCTAACATTATTAAGGGATGCACCATACAAGATTGTTTGAAACAATTTACTGCCTTTGAATGGATTGCAAATTATCGATGTAATCTTTGCTCACATCTCTCCTCAATTCAAGCTTTAGCCCTAAAAACTGGAGCAATAAGGTGAATATTCACAAAATTAAAATGTAATAACGATCATATTGTCCAACATGCAACCAGTGGTCAATCAAGCTGAAGAAGAAGACACTCCGATCATATTGTCCAACATGCTACCAACTGAGAATAAGAATCCTGGACACAAACCCTTCTTCATTTCTTTATGCATTGGTGATCTAATTTTACATAATTGTATGTTTGATTATGGTGCTTCCACTAATCGTATGCCTTTAGCTGTGATGAAAAGGTTAGGTCTGAAGATATCAAGACCATACATGAATATTTGCGCTATGGATTCTCGAGAAGTGAAAGTGTGCAGGGTGGTGGTAGATATCCCAGTTCGATTGACGTTACATCCTACTATAATGATAAAGATGGATATTGTTGTCATCGATCTACTAGAGTCCTGGGGTATGTTGTTATCCAAAAAATTTGGTTCGGATTTGGGAGGAAGCTTACAATTGGATCTATCATATGCTACGGTACCCACTCCCGAAGGAGGATACATTACTCTACAAAGGGAGACTATGCGAAAACACCACGTAGAGAATCCTGAAGAACTAGAAAATGAATACATTTGTCAAAACGACATCGGGTCATACTTAGTACTTACTACAGAAGTTGCTCCTCAGACAAACATTGACAAATTCTGGACTTTACACTTCGACGGAGCAAAATGCCAAGAAAGTATGGGTGCAGGTATTGTACTGACATCTCCCAGGTATGAAGAGCATTGTTTTTCATTTCGATTAGAATTTGATGGTACTAACAATATTGTTGAATATGAAGCTTTGTTACTGGGCCTTAACATGGCTAAAGATTATGGTATAAAATTATTGCATGTGTTTGGTGATTCTGACCTGATTGTCTGCCAAGTAAAAGGGATATTTTCCTGTAAAAAGACGTAATTGAAAGGGTACAGGGATGCAGTTAGGTTGGCTACTGAAGAATCCAATGCCTTCTCATTAGAGGCAATCGCGAGACTACAGAACCAAACAGCTTATGCGCTTGTGATTCTTGCATCTATATTCGATCCCACCGATACAGTGCATGATACAGGAAAAGTTCAAATGGTTTTTCACCCTTTTGTACTCGACAACTTCGATGATTGGCAAGTATTCGATGACAACAAACAGATCCGCAGGTTCATGGCCAACACAGAAAAATATTCGAACAACTATATCGATTGGAGAGAAGAAGGATCCACAGAGCAACCAGATTACAATCCTATCCCGATGGAGAAGGTCTCTTTAGAAAGAATATTTGATAGGGATGATAGGTGCAAACAAAAAGTGGAAACAACTCCAGATCCTGGGTACAAAGAAGTAAACATTGGTTCGCAAGCAGATCCTCGCCCAATAAAGGTGGGTAAAGTATTAAACTCCCAGGAGAGAAGAGAAGTTATCGATTTAGTTCGTGAATTCAGAGATGTGTTCGCTTGGTCATACGATCAGCTCAAGACGTACGACAAGAACATAATTCAGCACGCTATACCTCTGGAAGAAAATGCGAAACCTCATTGTCAGAAGTTACGAAAGATAAATCCGAAGCTAGCTCCATTGGTGAAACAGGAATTACAGAAAATGGTTGAATCCAAGATAATAGCTCCGATCATATATTCAGAATGGTTATCTAATCCGGTTCCTACCAGAAAGAAGATGGGAGATGTCCAAGTGTGTTTTGATTTCATAAATTTAAACATGATCTCAAAGAAAGACAACTACCCGCTCCCGAATATGGAGCTCTTGCTACAGAGAATTACAGGTTCACAGATGATGTCTTTTCTTGATGGTTTTTCGGGCTTCTACCAAGTGGCAGTTAAGAAAGAAGATCGAGCCAAGACAGCTTTCACTACTCCTTGGGGTACTTACCACTATTTCAGGATGCCATTTGGATTAATGAATGTTGAGGACACATTCCAAAGAGCCATGGATTATGCTTTCAAGGATATCATGCAGAAAATATTGGAAATATATAAAGATGATATGACAGTCTACTCCGAAGAAAGAAAGAACCACATCAAGCATCTACAATAGGTATTTGAACGTTGTCGCAGGTATGGCATTTCTTTGAACCCTAAAAAGTCTATTTTGGGGATTACTGAAGGTAAATTGCTAGGTCATATTGTTACTCAGGAAGGTGTTAAAATTGATCCTGAAAGGGCAAGGGCTATCAAAGAAATACCATTGCCTAAACATCTTAAAGCTTTGAGATCTTTCTTTGGAAATATTAATTTCATTCATAGGTTTATACCCAATTTTGCTGAACTTACTAAACCTTTGAATAAGTTGCTTAAGAAAGATGCAGAGTTCAGGTGGACCGATGAATCAAAGAAAGCTTTCGAAGACATAAAAGATGCAATCACTCGAGCTCCAGTATTGGTAAGTCCTAACTATTCCAAACCTTTCCAAATATTTTATTTTGCATCTGTTGACACCATTGCAAGAGTTCTCCTTCAGAAGAATGAAAAGAATGAAGAACCAATTGCCTTTATGAGTAAGGCCTTGAGCAGCACAGAAGCAAAGTATCACAGTATGGAAAAACAAGCTTATGCTCTGGGGATATCACTGAAACACTTCAGAGTGTATATTGGGTATTCAAAGATTATGGCTTATGTTCCTCATCCAGCGGTGAAAGAAATATTGAAGTAGCAAGACGGTCTAGATGCTCGAGCCAAATGGATTACGAAGATACAGGAATATGACTTGGAGATCCAGCCTACCAAGTTGATCAAAGGCAGAGGACTAGCTCAGTTATTGGCAGAAGGAAATGAGAAGGCGTTGGACCTAACAAAAGAAAGGCTTCCTATGGTTTCAGTGGTCAAACAGGCCATAGCACAATGCGACTGGTACAGAGACATTGCTTACTATCTGCAGAATCTTGCATGCCCCAGGCATGTACCAGACCACAAGAAGAGAGCTTTGAGGTTGAAGGCATCCAAGTATTGTTTCGTGGACATTGCTGCAGATGATGGATGGATTCAAGGACTCGGATGGAAAAATCCAGATGGAATTATTCTCACTTGCGTTGAACCTCCTAAAGCAAAAGAATTGATGAAGGAATTCCACGAGGGACTTTGTGGTGGGCATCACGCAGCTTCAACAACCACACATAAGATTTTGAGATCAGGATATTATTGGTCCAGCATCTTTCGGGATGTATACAAATATGTACGAAATTGTCAGCCATGTCAGTTGTTTACTGGGAAATAGAAATTCACAACCTTACCGCTTCAACCGATCATAATTGAAGCACCTTTTCAGCAATGGGGCCTAGATTCCATCGGTGAATTCAAAGAAAATTCGAGTAATGGTCATATGTGGATCTTAACAGCTACAGATTACTTCACTAAATGGGTCGAGGCCATTCCTATAAAGAGATCTACATCCCAAGTGATCATAGATTTCTTGGAAGACGGGATTATCACCCGTTTCGATACACCAGCCAAGATTGTGATGGATAATACACCTGCTTTCATAGGAGGAGAATTGTCCACCTTCCGTTTCGACTGCGATATTGTATTGTCACATTCTTCCAACTATTATCCTCAAGGGAATGGTCTTGCAGAATCAAGTAATAAGAATTTGATGAACATCATAAAGAAGACCGTCGGCGACAACAAAAGATCCTAGGATAGCAAACTGAAGTATGCAGTTTGGGCAGACAGAATCATCATGAAAGAGTCTACCAAGAAGAGTCCATTTGAGCTAGTCTATGGGTTGAATGCTACGCTACTAATCAATTTGAAGTTGCCCGTATGCAAGATGCTCCAACAGAACGTGAATGATCCAGACAAGTACCAAAAAAGAATCAACAGCTTGATAGAACTGGACGAGAACAGAAAGAAAGCTTTTGATCACCTGACGAAACATTAAGACAAGGTTAAAGGCAAATTCGATAAGAAGGCTCGGCAGCACAACTTCCAGTTAGGAGACTTGGTGCTCTTATGTGTTAATGTAATTGTAACTTCGAAAGATATTCACTCGTATTTTATATTGTTATTATTATTGTATTTTATTTGTACCTCCGACAGAGATGTTTATTCCTTCGATCGGGGATGTCATTATTACATTTGGTCATGTAAAGTCATTGAGGTAAATACTCCTTTGACAGTCGGGGCAATAGTTTCCCCTAGAGTCAGTTGTATTAGGGTTATTGAGTCCCCTAGAGAAGTCGGCCCAGTCAGGTTTAGCTGGGGCCAACCTAGCAAGTGAAAAAGGTCAAGTGAAAGTAAAGTATAAATAGAGAGCTTAGCTCTCTCATTTAAACACACACTCACTCACTCAAGTTCGCATAAGTGAGAGAGAGAGGACAAGTTTGCATAGGAGAAAGAGAGAGGAGCTGCAGAAGACCATCTTTGTTTTGGGGTTTTACTTTTGTGATATTGTATTGGTGACAATTCTATCTCTGAGGAAGTTGCGGGGTTTTCTCCTTTATGGTTTCCCAGAGGAAAATCTGTGTTTATTGTGTTATGTTGTGCATGTTATTCTTTCAGTTAAGATCCTAGATAACATTGATTAAAAGTAGAAAATCTAACATGGTATCAAAGCTAACCTGAAAAGAAGACATTGTGTAGCTACGGGAAGCTAGGGCTTCTAAATTTTGGGTCTTCTCTCCATAGATCATCAACAAAAAGAGACTAGGCTAACTCGCCCTAGGAGGGCGCATCTTTCTGTCCAATTGATTCCGAGAATTTTCATTTTTTGGCCCATCACTACTGTCGGGGGAAAACTAGGGCATCAGATATTTTGGGATTATGTTCACTGATTTGGAGAAGTGAGTACATTGGGCAACTCGCGTTGAGGAGGCACATCTATCTGTCCAATCAGAAGTTCCAAATTCCAAGTTTGGAAAATTAGGGTTTCTCTGATAAACCCTAGGCCAGCCAGCTCCAGAACCAGTTTTGGCATCTAAAGTGGTAAGACCTAAAAGCTTTGCTATTTCCATTTGAAGTTTTCATTCAATATGTCTCACCACACCAAGCTTGAGGATAAGCTTGAAGGAGCTGATAACTTCCTAGCATGGAAGTATAGGATTGCCCTTGTCCTTGAAGAAAATGAATTGGACAAGTATGTAAATGAAGAGGTTCCAGCACCAAAGGGAGATGAGGCTAAAGCCTTACCTAAGAAGAACTTGGTTAAGGCCAAGAGAATCATTGCAGATTCCGTTAAGGATCATCTCATCCCACATGTGTCATCTTTGAAGACGCCTAAGGAGATGTTTGATGCTTTGGCAAAGCTATTTGAAGGGAAGAACATCAATCGGAAGATGACCTTGCGGAACCAGCTTAAGAATGTAAAGATTCAAAATGCATAGACCATGCAATCCTACTTCACAAGGGTCTCTCAAATTAAGGAGCAACTTGAAGCAGTTGGAGAAAAGGTAGAAGAAGGAGAGATTGTGATGACCACCTTGAATGGTCTCCCAAGATCATGGGACTCATTCATTCAAGGGATATGTGTCAGAAAGAAGTTGATCACATTCAATAGGCTATGGGAAGAAATTTCACAAGAAGAAGCTCGACTTGTGGCACGAGAAGAGAAGATGGGAGCAAATGATGATCAAGCTCTCACAGCACACACCAGAAGAAATCATAACAAGAGGGAGCGCCATCATCACAATAAGAGGGAGAAACATCATCAAAATCATAGGGAGAACTATAGAAGATCCAAAAAAGATCTATCCAACATTAGATGTTATACATGTGATGAGAAGGGACACTACTCCAGAGATGGTCCCAGAAACAGAAGTGTCTTCCACAACAAGAAGACAAACAAGAAGAGACATCATGCTCACACCGGTGAAGATGATGAACCCGCAAGGAAAAGAACCAGAGAAGAAGAAAGAGATGATTCTTCAAGTGATGAAGAATATGTATTGTAATGAAGGTAACTGTTAATTTTTAGTGAAGCTGTGAGACCCATTCTCAGAGAGAATGGTACCCTAGTCAGTTAACTAGGGTTCCTGGTCAAGTTAACCAGGGAGAGTAATGAGTAAGACCCTAGAAGGTACCCTAGGGCCCCCAGCTGTCTCCTGGGGTTCTTGGTCGAGGACCAAGCAGGTTGATGCCATGGCAAAGTCCCTAGCATGTGGCTAGGGCCCCTATTTGTCTCTAGGGTATTCTGGTCTAGAACCAAACGGTTTCTTGGTCATGATGACCAAGCAAATCCTGCAGGTTGAGACAGAGACATCCTAGGTCCTGCAGATGGTTGATCAACATTCGGTCTAGGACTGAATGCTCAGCTTGAGGCTGAGGACCATTCTCTGGGAGAATGAAGATCCTAGTCATGGACCAGATGGTTGATCAACATGTCCCAGTCTAGGACTGAGGCTCAGCCTTGGGCTGAAAGCCATTCATTAAGAATGGAAGATATTGTTGTCCCCTCTCCTAATCGGTTATTGCTAGGTTGCTTCTCAAGGGATTGGCCACCCCTTGACAATGTCTCTAGTACCTAACTCTTAGGAGCAGTGTTAAGGACAAAAGGATAGTACCATCCGTTTGGATCTTCCCCCTTATACAGTGATGACAGAAAATATATAAACTATGTATCTTGAGGGAGAGAAAAGTCTTTGGTCTTATTGTTCCTATTTGATTGCTTGTCCACTTTGATCTTGTGGTCGTTGACTCATGGTCCTATTCTTACTTGGTCCTAGCACTCTCACTTGTGTGCACCTTTGACTATGATGACTCCTACCTTATGGAGTATTTTTACCTAAGGGTATATTAAGGACCTTGTATTATTATAGTTACCTTATGTTTTGTCCTACTTATGGTTTTGATCTTTTCACCTTTCGTTGGACCTTTCGGACCTTCACTTTATGGTAAACTTATTAATAATTATTTTTTGTCTTATTAATTTTTTATTAATAAAGACTTTATGTTTTTTATTTAAAGACTCAAGAACTTTAGCCTTTTGGACCTTCACTTTATGGTAAACTTATTAAATAATTATTTTTGTCTTATTAATTTTTATTAATAAAGAATTTATGTCTTTTTTATTTTGATAATGACCCTAGGACCTTTGGTACTTTATCTTTTTACTTTTTTATTATTTTATTTTTTTTTATTTTTTTATTTATCTTATTCCTTTTTTATATTTATTTTATTTATCTTTTTTTTTTCTTCCTTTGTTTTATCCTAAGTTTTTAACTCTAAATCTATATAAAGCTTATTAACTTATGCTCTCACATATCTCACCGCGAGCTCACCTTCTCGAGTAATATTCTCGGTCTGCTGCTATTTGGATTTCACGACTAATATTTTCGGTCTGCTCCTATTTGGATTTCACGAGTCCACGCTTGTTCTTTTTTTTCTGCTCCACGGATCCATCCTTCCTCGATTGATCTCTCGGGTTTGACTCACGGGTTTAGCTCTGCATTTGATTTTTTATTGTCACTTGTTGATCGGGGCTGATCACCTTCACAGCTACCTCTTACCTTCACCGTTGTCCACCCTTACACAGTTATCTCATATGCTGGTCACCTTCACGGCTACCTCTTCCCTTCACGGCTTTATTCTCGGTTTCACCTTTCACCGCTTCACGGCTGTGTTACATGCTTTCACGGGTTTATCTCTGCATTTTTATTTGGGCATGTATCACTTGTTTGATCTCTTCACGGTGATCTCTGCTTTTTTTCTTTCTTTCTCAGATCTGTCTCTGAATGTTTATGGACCCATCTCATCTCTGTGATTTACTTCAGCTGTGATTACAGCCTTGACTTATCTCTGTCTGTGTGAGTTCATATGTGTGAGAATTACTTACGTGCTTGCCTTCCAAAGTCTGCTGCACCTGTGTGTTTCTTTTATCCCTGTCATTTGCTTATTGATTGAAGAACTCGAGATCTATTTATTTTTACCTGAAACTTTTCTCTCTCTAAGTACGTATATGGTTTAACCAGTTTTACATGTCCTTTCAGTGACAAGATCAAACTCAAAACTATCTGAGTATAAGTTGGATCCAAATGTTGGCTTTAATTCTTTAATGCAATACATGGTTATTTTACTGTAAATGTTATTGGAGATTCATTTTATTTTTATGAACTTGCCATTTGATGATTCTCGAGGACCAACATTAATGCAGTGACCAAATGGAGCATTAAGTTGAAAGAAATGAAAATTATGTTATTTCTGTTTTAATTTAGTTTAAATTTAATTAAGCATTACATTTGTTTACATGTTCTTGTATCAGGGTTTTATATGTGATGAACCCGCAAGGAAAAGAACCAAAGAAGAAGAAAGAGATGATTCTTCAAGAGATGAAGAATATGTATTGTGATGAACCCGCAAGGAAAAGAACCAAAGAAGAAGAAAGAGATGATTCTTCAAGAGATGAAGAATATGTATTGTGATGACGAATATGTATTGTAATGAAGGTAACCAGTTACAAGGGTTCATTCAGAAGGTTCCACCTCATAAGGTGAAGCTGGAGATGACTTTCAGTATTACATGAAAGGAGTAGGAAAAGCTCCTACAAAGTTGGACTCCGGAAACAAATAAGGATCAATGCTCTGTGGAAGAACCTCTCATCCATTTCGGCATTGGTTAAAGATGCAGAAGAAGGAGAACACAGAGTCTGTTCCAATACAAAGAACAAGTAATCTACAATGTAGAATACTTGCTCAACATTTCCGATCATAAGCAAGAAAGGCAGAGGACATCAGAATCAAACAATGAAGAAGAACAAACTGTCAAGACTCCAGTAGTTCCTACAAGGAAGCAAAGATCAAGAGGGAGTCCACCCAACAAACAAACAAAGATAAGTATTTGAATTGTCATTTCTTGTATATCTAATTATTTAAATGATATTGTTCAGTCATGTACATGCTTATGTTCCTAGATTTAGGATGTGAATTATGCATGTTAAAAAAGTTGCATTAATGAATAGAATATTAATATGCAAGTAACGGGTAAGTAGCCTATGGTACTGTACAACATTCCATTGCTACTTATCTAGAATGAAACCTTTTTGCTAACATGTTGGGAGTAGTGCACTAACAATGTTTTGGTAGAGATGGAAGGCATCTAGAAAATTACCGTATGAATACGAGATATGGATGAATGTTGTGTTGAAACCTTGGCTAAGATAGTTGCATAACTGTGTGACCTATGGAAGAAGCAGTTCCAGAAGTGTTAGTTTTTCACAATTTAATTCAAGATTATCTAGGATCTTATCTGAGAGAATAACATGCACAGCATTTAAACACAAGAGACAAGAGACACAAAGTTTTTCCTCCAGGAAACCATAAAGGAGAAAACCCCACAACTTCCTCGGAGATAGAATGAGCAACAATACAATAGCAAAAATATAAACCCCAAAAGTAGAAATGGTGTTCAGCAGCTTCTCTCTTCTCCACTTGTGCGAACTTGTCCTTCTCCTCACTAATGCGAACTTGATGAGTGAGGAATGAGCAAATAGAGAGGAGCGCCCTCTCTATTTATACTTTTACTTTCACTTGACCTTAACCCCAAACAAGTCGGCCCCTAGGTGTAACTGACTGGGTCTACTTCTCTAAAAGAGTCTAATAACCCAATGATGACTCAACTCTGGGGTCTAAAGCCCCGACATACAATGGAGGGTTAACCTCAATGACTTTACATGACTCAAGTACAATAATGACTCCCAACCAGAGGAATAAACATCTCCGTCGAAGGTACGATAATAAAATACAAATACAACATAAAATATACATGTGAATATCTTCCGAAGTTACAATTACATTAACACTCCCTCTTAACTAGGAAGGTATTCTCTTGACACAATCATCAGCACAAGTCTTCGTCGCTGGATCATCATCAAAGTTGGATCATCATCATCACTGTTGCTATCTTCACCATCAATCTCCAATCTACTCGTCATAGGAAGTTCTACAGAGCCATCCCTTTTTCATGCTGGATGCAGGCCTAGCCTCCATGTAGGTCTTCATCATCTCTGTGAGCAAGCCATCAAGTAGGTACATCTCAAGACTGATTACAATGCTTTTGCAAAACTTGTGTACATCTCAGGATTGATTACAATGCCTCCACAAAACCTGTGTACCCTACTGTCTCCTCATCATGTCCAGATCATCTCATCGTCGACGGAGCACAGCCCAGATGCACATCACACGTCTACCAACATGCGAGAACTTTCCTACCAGCATGTGAGACACAACACTTACATCAACCGACATGGGAGGAATTTCCTACCACCATTCAAGAAAGGCTCAACACTTACATGAACGGCCATGGGAGGACTTTCCTGCCACCATGCCGGAATGGCCCAACCCTTACATCTACACCATGGGAGGACTTTCCTACCACCATGTGAGAATGGCTCAGCCCTTACATCTACACCATAGGAGGAATTTCCTACCACTATGTGAGAATGGATCGGCCCTTACATCTACCAACATAAGAGGACTTTCCTACCATTATGCGAAAATGGCCCATGTGCATCTACAACTTTCGGATTCATCACTTCCCCTTGGAAGGAACCTCGATCTGGAGTACACCAAGCTTCTCTCTGAAGTACTCGAACTTCACTCTGTCCAGATGCTTGGTCAATACATCGGCTATCTGCTCGTCTGTCGCAACATACTGGAGCTTCACTGCTCCTCTCTGCATCATATCCCTGATATAGTGATATCCTCGATGTGCTTCGACTTGTCATGGAACACCGGGTTCTCAGACAACTTCACACAACTCTAGTTGTCGCAATATATACAAGTCGCATCCAACTGGAGATCAAACAAATCAGACAGTAGCTTCCTCAGCCATACTACCTCACAACTAGCAGAACAAGCTGCGACATACTCTGCTTCGACTGTACTTAGTGCCACGCAGGACTGCTTCCTGCTAAACCAAGAGATCACACCTGATCCCAAACTAAAGTAGCACCCCAAAGTGCTCTTCCTATCAATGGCACCGCCTGCCCAATCCGAATCAACATAAACCTCCAGGTTAATCTTCTGATTCGCATCATACTTGAGCCCATAATCAACCGTACCCTTCAGGTACCTTAGAATATGCTTTGCAGCAATCAAGTGAACATGTCTCGAATCCGTCAGGAACTGATTCAATGTGCTCACAGCAAAGCAAATATCCGATCTCGTATTCGTCAGGTACATCAAAGATCCAATCATCTGACGATACATCGTGGCATTAATCAACTTTGATGAAGCATCACTCAATAGCTTCAGGTTTGATGCCATAGGTGTGGCCATAGCCTTGCAGTCCATCATCCCAAACCTCTTCAGGATCTCCACTGCATACTTCCCTTGTCCAAGGAAGATTCCATATGTATTCTGCCACACCTCCATACCTAGAAAATAATGCATCATACCCAAGTCCTTCATCTCGAACTCGGTAGCAAACTTCCTCTTCGTGCCAGCAATCAACCCATCCTCACCTGTCACAAACAGGTCATCTACATAAAATAGAAGTATCACTAGGTTCCCTTCCTCAACCTTGTAGTAAAGGTTGGAATCCACTTTACTCTTGGTAAAGCCCAAACTAGTCACGAAGCTGTCTATCCCGTCGTACCACGTCCTGGGTGCCTGTTTCAATCCATACAAGGTTTTCTTCAATTTGCACACATGAGTCTCCCTGTCACGTGTCTCAAATCCGAGTGGCTGCTCCACATACACTTCCTCCTCTACTACACCATTCAAGAACGTTGTCTTGACATCCATCTGGTGTACCTTCCACTTCATCACTGCAGCCAAAGCAAGTACTGATCTAATGGAAGTGTATCTGGCTACAGGTGCAAATGTCTCCTCATAGTCTATCCCTTCCTTCTGGGAGAAGCCACGTGCCACAAATCTTGCCTTGTGTTTCTCTATGTTGCCATCTGCAGCATGTTTGATCTTGTAGATCCACTTGGAAGTCACAACAGACTTCCCTACTAGTCTCGATACCACATCCCAGACATCATTCTTCATGATCGACTGATATTCCTTGATCATGGCATCCTTCCATTCTTTCTTCTCTGTTGCTTCCTCATAGTTGGAAGGTTCTTTGTCAATGATGTCACACAGCAGGGCTACATAGTTGGAGTATGGCCTCAGTCTCTTGCTTTCTCTATGCATTCCTTCCGGAGCGCCATATCTCTCTGCATCCTAAATTGCCTCTCGTACCCACACTGGTTTCCTCTTGTGAGAATTCTTCTCACGGGGTGGATCTATAGGTTCTTGTGGTTCTTCTATTTCACGATCTTCATGGTCTTCAGGAATTACTCCTTTCATTGTTATATCTCTGTTCCTGGGAACTTCAGGTTCTTCAGTGTTTTCATCTTGAATTCATAAATCTTCTTGAATGTTATAGCTGAATCATCGTCACTTCTTCTTCGAAGCAAGTCTCTCTTGTAATACACGATCTTTCCTACAAGTCAATTTAGTTGCGTGATTAGAAACATTTCATAATTTTTCAAAACAAATTCTTATGCATAAAGACATAGGTCACACAGTCATGCAACTATCTTAGCCAATGATTCAACACAACATTCATCCATATCCCGTATTCATATGGTAACTTCCTAGATGCCTTCCATCTCTACCAAAACATTGTTAAGAGTGTGCACTACTCCCAACATGTCAGCAAAGAGGTTTCATTCTAGATAAGTAGAAATGGGATGTTGTACAGTACCATAGGCCACTTACCCATTACTTGCATATTAGTAGTATCTTGTTCATTAATGCAACTTTTCTAACATGCATGATATACATCCTAAATCTAGGAGCATGAGTATGTACATGACTTAACAATATTATTTAAGTAATCAGATATACAAGAAATGACAATCCAAATACTTATCTTTGTTTGGTTGTTAGGTGGACTCCCTCTCAATCTTTGCTTCCTTGCAGGAACTACTGGAGTGTGCTCCTTCTTGATATTTTGCTTCCTTAACCAATGCTGAAAATGGATGAGAGATTCTTTCATAGATTATTGATCTTTATTTGTTTTCCGAAGTCCAACTCTGTAGTAGCTTCTTCTACTCCTTTCATGTAATACTGAAAGTCATCTCTAGTTTCACCTTATGAGGTGGAACCTTGTGAATGAACCCATGTAACTGGTTACCTTCATTACAATACATATTCTCCATCACTTGAATATTCTTCAATTTCTTCTCTGGTTCTCTTTTTTTGCAGGTTCATTATCTTCCGTGGTGTGAGCATGGTGTCTTTGCTTGTTGGTCTTCTTCTTGTTGGAGCCACTTCTATTTTTGGGACAATCTCTAGAGTGGTGTCCCTTCTCATCACATGTATAGCATCTAATGTTAAATAGATCTTTTCTGGATCTTCTAAAGTTCTCCCTCTCACTTTGGTGGTGATGCTTCTCCTTCTTATTGTGATGAGGATGCTCCCTCTTGGTGTTATTCTTCCTGGTGTGTGTTGTGAGAGCCTAGTCTTCATTACCCATCTTCTCTTCTCGAGCTATAAGTCGAGCTTCTTCTTGTGAGCATTCCTCCCACAGCCTACTCAATGTGATCAATTTCTTTCTAGTACAAATTCCTTGAATGAAGGAATCCCATGACCTAGGGAAACCATTCAAGGTGGTCATCACAATTTCTCCATTTTCCACATCTTCTCCCATAGCTTTAAGTTGCTCCTTGATTTGAGAGACCCTTGTAAAGTATGACTCCATGGTCTGTGCATTTTGTATTTTGACATTCTTCAATTGGTTCCTTAATGTCATCTTTCTATTTATATTCCTCCCTTCAAATAAGGTGGTCAAGGCATCAAACATCTCTTTAGGTGTCTTCAGAGATGATACATGTGGTATGAGATGGTCCTTGATAGAATCTGCAATGATACTCTTAGCCTTAAACCAGGTTCTTCTTGTGTAAGGCTTCAGCCTCATCTCCCTCTGGAACTGGAACCTCTTCATTCACATAGGTGTCCAATTCATTCTCTTCTAGGACAAGCCCAATCCTCTACTTCCATGCTCGAAAGTTATCAGCCCCTTCAAGCTTATCTTCAAGCTTGGTGTGGTGAGACATCTTTAATGAGAAACTCAAATGGAAATAGAAAAGCTTTAGGTCTTACCACTTGATTTGCTGAAACTGGATCTAGAGTTGGCTAGGGTTTGACAGAGAAACCCTAAAAATTCAAACTTGGAATTTGAAACTTCTGTCTAGATAGAAAGATGCGCTTGACTGAGGCGAGCAAGCTGGTACACTTGGATTTTGAAAATTCCAAAAATTGAACCTTGAAAATTGACTTGTGAATTTCGGATCTGCAGTTTCTAGTCCTTTCTGGTTTTTCTAGTTTTCTGGTTTTTTTGGTCCCGAGTCAAACTAGGGTTTGACTTTTCTAGGGTTCCACCCACTCAAAAACTTCGACCTTAGTCTCTAAATTTTAATTTTGATGAGGAGCATCTCCCTATGTTGAAAGCAATCCAAAATTCCACTTCTGTGAAAAGCCCTAATTTCCCGCAGCAATGATAGGCCAAAAATTGAAAATGCTCATAATCAACTTCTGCTTCGACAGAAAGATGCGCCTTCCTTAGGCGAGTTAGCCTAGCCTCCTTTTGTTGATGATTTGTGGAGAGAAACCCAAAAATTAATAAGCCCTAGCTTCTACAGATACACAATGTCTTCTTCTCAGGTTAGCTCTGTTTCCATGTTAGTTTTTCACAATTTAATTCAAGATTATCTAGGATCTTATCTGAGAGAATAACATGCACAGCATTTAAACACAAGAGACAAGAGACACAGTTTTTCCTTGAGGAAACCATAAAGGAGAACACCCCACAACTTCCTCAAAGATAGAATGAGCAACAATACAATAGCAAAAATATAAACCCCAAAAGTAGAAATGGTCTTCAGCAGCTTCTCTCTTCTCCACTTGTGCGAACTTGTCCTTCTCCTCACTAATGCGAACTTGATGAGTGAGGAATGAGCAAATAGAGAGGAGCACCCTCTCTATTTATACTTTTCCTTTCACTTGACCTTAACCCCAAACAGGTCGGCCCCTAGGTGTAGCTGACTGGGACGACTTCTCTAGGAGAGTCTAATAACCCAATGATGACTCAACTCTGGGGTCTAAAGCCCAGACATACAATGGAGGGTTAACCTCAATGACTTTGCATGACTCAAGTACAATAATGACTCTCCCGATCGGAGGAATAAACATCTCCATCGGAGGTACGATAATAAAATACAAATACAACATAAAATATACAAGTGAATGTCTTTTGAAGTTACAATTACATTAACAAGAAGATCATGAAGACCACAAGATGGAGGAACTACAAGAACCTGTAGATCCAACTCGTGAGAAGAACTTCCACAAGAGGAAACCAGCACGGGTACGAGAAGCAATACAAGATGCAGAGCAGTATGGCGCTCCAGAGGGGATGCACAGAGAAAGCAAGAGACCTAGGCCATACTCCAGCTATATAGCCCTGCTGTGTGACATCAATGACAAAGAACCTGCCAACTATGAGGAAGCGGCAGAGAAGAAAGAATAGAAGGATGCCATGATCGAGGAGTACTAGTCGATCATGAAGAATGATGTCTAGGAGGTAGTTTTGAGACCGAAAGGGAAGTCTGTTGTGACTTCTAAGTGGATCTACAAGATCAAGCATGCTGCAGATGGCAGCATAGAGAAACACAAAGCGAGGTTTGTGGCATGTGACTTCTCCCAGAAGGAAGGCATATATTATGAGGAAACGTTTGCACCTGTAGCCAAATACACTTCCATCATATATGTACTTGCATTGGCTGCAGTAATGAAATGGAAGGTACACTAGATGGATGTCAAGACAGCGTTCTTGAATGGTGTAGTAGAGGAGGAAGTGTACGTGGAGCAGCCACTCGGATTTGAGACACATGACAGGCAGACTCATGTGTGCAAATTGAAGAAGGCCTTGTACGGATTGAAACAGGCACCTAGGACGTGGTACGGCAGGAAGGATAGTTTCCTGATGAGCTTGGGCTTTACCAAAAGTAAAGCAGATTCCAACCTTTATTACAAGGTTGAAGTGGGAAATCGAGTGATACTTCTACTCTATGTAGATAACCTGTTTGTAACAGGGGAGGATGGGCTCATTGCAGATACAAAGAGGAAACTTGTCGCAGAGTTTGAGATGAAGGACCTAGGTATGATGCATCATTTAAACACACACTCACTCACTCAAGTTCGCATAAGTGAGAGAGAGAGGACGAGTTCGTATAGGAGAAAGAGAGTGGAGTTGCAGAAGACCATCTTTGTTTTGGGGTTTTACTTTTGTGATATTGCATTAGTGACGATACTCTGAGGAAGTTGCAGGGTTTTCTCCTTTATGGTTTCCCTGAGGAAAATCTTTGTGTCAATTGTGTTATGCTGTGCATGTTATTCTTTCAGTTAAGATCCTAGATAACATTGATTAAAAGTAGAAAATCTAACATTATGGAACAAAAGAGGAGAACAATCAGGTAAGCATGGAAAATTTGAAAGTTTGTGGTTATGTCCATACCAAATTACTAACATTGCGGGTCCAAGTACATTCCGGTTGAGCCACATGGATGGCGAAACGATCCCTCTTCCTGTCAATGGACAGTTATTGAAGAGGTATTTTACAGGTGATATTTGATCTTCTGTATGTTTCTGTTAGTTGATTTATTATTCGTTATTTCATTGGTTGGTTATTAGTCTCTGTGTCATCGTTTATTTTAGCATTTATTTATGTTATGAGCAAGGCAAGACGGAAGTGTCTGCCTCTTGGTAGTTTGATGTCCTTAGTAATTTGATATGTGTGTAGGTCTACATGCACCCAGATGATTCTTGGATTCTCATGCACCCTTGGGAGGAGTACTCATCCCGCAGTTGGAGCCAGTGTTACGTGGTACCAGTACTAGTGCACCTGCAGAGGTACCCCAGGGAGAGGGTATCATTTTTTTGACCAGGAGGGGTGTCTAACCAGCTTTTTCTGAGTAGGGGTTATGGCCAGACACTCTGGTTTCTCCCTTGGAAGTACTATGGCTTAATGGCATCATTGACTGCCTCGTGAAACGACTTGAAGCCCTGAGGTAGGTGTCCGGGGCTTTCAGGGGAGGATCACTGGGTCACATGACACCAACCCTGATTTAGCACTCTGGTGACAGATCTTTCAATATTGAGGCATCTCTTTCTCTTCCATGTCACCTCCATCACCCTCCTGGCCCTCTAGTTCACCAACGCCCTCTCTCTGGGCCCTCCTTCAGATGATGACGTCATCCTTGGAGTCAGGCTATGACGATAGTTTTAGGGGGGGCGTTAAGGGATTTTCACTTCTGTTGGGGTTAGTTGGGGCATGATGACCCTCCCCTCCACAGTCTGGCTTTTAGAACAGGCCGAAATGCTTATTTTAGCTATTTTGCTCATGTATGGGTCAAATCTGGGGAAAACACCCCAATTTACCCACTATTTTGATTTTTTTATCTTATTATTGTTTTAATTTTAAGTTGACATTTATAATTTCAAATTGACATTTTAAAAAGGCATGAAGGCATGGATATATTTTATTTTTGTAAGTGAGTGTGAGAAAGGTATAAATACACCTCCTCACTTCATTTTAACAACAACTTATGGGATAAAACTCTTTTTTCTTATTTTTCACCCTCCTTGGGCTCTTTGAGGGATGCACACTTATTGAGGATGAAAGTACAAGCTGGTTTGGGGATTGATCTTTGAAGTATCTATTGTTTTTATACTTTGCTTGGGTGATGCTAAGAGTTGTTTGCTTGACACATGCACAAGGAGGTATCTAAGTCCTTCTCTTGATGTCTCTTTGTTAAATGTTGGATATATGCTTGTCTAAGGTTGAATGGCAGTTGTCTAATGCTGCATTTTGCCCTAGCTAAGTAGAATTTCAGTGTTTAGTTGCCCTAGCAAGGAAAAGCTTTGGCTTTAGGTCTCCAAGGTTTGTCTTAGCTAAGGCTCTCTCAACCAACTTTTGAGGTTGTTGAAGGAGTCTTGGCTTGCCAAACTTGGCAAGTACCATCTCAAGAAGAGGGTTATCCTCTTGGGTGCCCTAGGGTAGGGTGGATTATCCAACAAACCCTAGGTTGCTCTCTTTTTTCATCCTATTTTTCTGAGTTTATATGTTTGTAGATATTATGTTAGCTTAGTTTATTTGTTATTCATGTATTTTAGGTTTTTCCTTTCTTTTTGTATATTTTTCTAAATTAAAATTTCTTTTTTTGCCCTAGTTTTTTTGTGATAATTTTCTGTGTAAATACAAGTCTGATTTTTACTCAGTAACAGGTCTGGAAAAGCTTCTTTTACATACAGAAGTTAGTCCTTTTTTTGGTTGATTAGGTTAGTATTTGGTATAAGCATTTTTTTCGTCTCGTTACAGGTGAATTTGGCATTTGTTGGGGGACACATACTGCTGATATACATTACTACATATCTCCGTGACTTCTTTAAATTGATAACATACTGAAGTTTGGATTTCAATTAGTTATTTGTGAATAATGGTTCTTTGACATATATATTGACAAATATTGACATATGCATCCTGAAGTTTTATGATCATCTTATTCTGTGATATTGAATGACATTTGATGCTACCTTGACTTGGATATGTTGCAACAACATTTGAACTAGTTTAAACTCTGTGGATGATATCTATTTACATATGGTGAATGATCTTTTGCGTATAATGCTCTTGGATTGACTTTATATTTCGTTGGATGATCTAAGGTTATGAAATTGATTAATGTGCTTTAAACACGCCTACAAACACTTTGAATATAATTGACTCCATCTAGGCACTGGTCTAACTACTAATTGCACAGAGAATATAGTCCTTTTGGTTGCACTAGTGTTCTACAGGGTCCTTAAGGGTACTTCTCCTTGGAGGTTCCAACTCTCCGAAGAAGTTAGAATCGTGATCGAGGTGACATTGGATCACTATTCTTATATTTGCTTATTGGGAAACTACCCCTGCTAGTTTGCCCGGTAACACGTCCAACATTTAGGCTGGGGTGAAAATTCAACTTTTTAAGTTATTTGATAATATTTGTTGGACATTAATAAAATTATCTTATCTTATCTGTTACCATGTTGAGATTTATTAAGGTCAATGGAAGCAAAAGAATTGAGAGAGCATGGTTCACACTTGCACAGATACCATGTTGACATTTACAAGGATCAACAAAAGAATCAATGGAACCAAATCTCATTTCAAATTCTGAAATAGCCTCCTCACAAGTGTGCTAGAGGGTGATAGATTTAGTGTGCTTGAGAGACTGCAATAGCCAAGCACGAGTGCTGAAAACATAAATATACAGGTGTGCCTAAAAGAAACATGCCAAATCATGACAGCATGAAAAATGAAGTGCCCTTAGGCTTATAATGAGTTATATTTCAGATCAAGAAGATCATAAGATGAGATGATACAATTGACAGCTTGAGTTGTGTTTATAGACAACTCAAGTGAGGTGCCCCTGCAAGAGAGGGTTATAGGCCCACAAAACAAGGGCACACAAGGATTTGGAAGGCCTGACAATTAGTGTCTAAGGAGTTATGCTGGGACTTTAATGCTTGTAATAGTAAGATGCGATGTAGCAGTTTTCCAAGAATACGGGAGAGATTGGATTTACAAATCCTTTGGCAGGAAAGAGACTAACAAAGAAGAGTTTCCACACTTGGTCAGACTTCTAGGACAAAGACAGAGATGGTTGGTTGCTTTTGAGATTTTATTCAACAATCATATTCAAAGGTTACATGTTGACAAATAAGACTTCATGGAACTTTGTAAGGCCATTCCTAATTCTGGTCTGTTTAAGATGAATTTGGATGCCCAGGGACCAATTTGGAAAGACTGGAAAATCTACTAGAAAATCTAACCAAATCCCCCAAATGCAGCTCGGCTTTAACAAAAAATGGTCTATTCACAATGTTGAAGCTAGATAGGATAGGAGGTGACAAGATATTTGTAAAGGCCCATCCTTAAATTGTAGGGTGAATGGATGGTTAATGTTTAAAAAGAGGCTAGTGGTTAAGGATAGCGTCCACCCCTCAAACCTAACATATGGTTTCCACATGATTTGTCATAAAACAGAGACTGTTTAGCGTGTCTTTTGGAAATTCAGGTTGCCAAAGTATTCTGGGAATGGGTTACCAATGACCATTGAGTCACTATTCTCTTTGGAGACCCTCTGCTAAAAAGGAGCCAATTTTAGGAATGGATGGATCACCAAACAGTTTAGCAGAGGTATATAGAACACCATAACATTGACTTCTTATGAAAAAAAAAGATGTTGAGCCACCTTTCAAGGGGATGCCTCCTGCTTTCAACTGGGTGAGATCTCAGCTTCCATATCAGAGATGAGAGTCAAGATTTCAGCCAAAATTGGCAAATTGAGAAAGGGTTTAGTAGACACTCTTGAGATTTGAACCAAGGTGGATATGAGATACCCTTTTCAAAGGGAAAAAAACAAGAAAGGAATATGCAGTTGCACACCAAATCTACCTCGTACCTGATTTGTCTATCCGCTCTGAACCTGCCAAGTCAACCACTACCAACTTGCTCTTTCTGACCACTGGAGCACGAATACCCTTGGGTATATTAACACCATTTCCATTCTCATTTGAAAGAGCTGACTCTTTTTCTTGTCTTCCATACACCGCTCTTTTGACATTTACCTGGAATAGAATCCAACAAAAGCATCTAAAAGATTCCATCTATTTATCTCTTTCCAAAGTTCAAACCTATGAAATTTGTAGAGGGGTGTAATAGTGATGCAATTTATCACTTCTATGTAGAATTCTTTTACACAAAACTCTTAACAAATTTCAACAGATGAATGATCATTTACATCAAGAATGGACTAAAGTAAATAGAACCTTTCAGGTCCTCCACAAAAATGTTGAAATATCCATACCATCAAGATCGCATGACTTCGAGAAGATTCGGTATTCAATTTAGTGTTGGCTGCAAATCGGTGTGCTTCCCCTGTCCGCAATAATTCTACAAAGCTCTGTTGATCTCTTATTTCAACAACAGTTGCACCAGGCACTGATACATCCCCTGACTTTGGATCTTCTACAATAGGAATGTTGTAATTACCAGGAGCAAGGAGATCTTGCACAGTCTCCATATAAAGCTGCAATTATAACCAATGCAACACATTAGTACTGAATTCAATCTAACATCCATAGCATGAAACTTGGGCCAACAGTTCCGAACAAGAGCAAAAAATCCTGACATAAAGATGAATTTTATTTCCAGAGGAACAACTGAAGAATCATGTTCCCAACATAACAACAAAAGCATCCATATTTGAGTTTTAATTATTCATTCCATATATTCCATCACTGTGTCAAAAAGAAACAGAGTTTTGTTGTTGACCAAGAGACATGCCCAGATTTTAAAATTATAATCAGGGGAAAAAGTAATTTTAAGTCTTTGACTCTTTGGTGATACTTTCAGATTTTCCTTGTCTTCTCTCAATCCTTCCACAAGAAGAGGATCTCCAAAGATAAAACTTTGTTTGTGTTGTACCAATTATTGTGTTTTGGCTGTCTGATGCTAAACATTCCAATCTTATCATAAACATCAGTATGAGGATACCAAACGTTACTACTCTGTATTTCTTTAATAGTTATATATGTTATATTCCACCCTGTTTTTCTCAATACATCGCAAAGCCAAACTCTTCCTTGGGATGAATAATACAAATCAAGTAAATATTAGTGTTTCATTACAATAGTTCATTAGTCATAACTTTAGGACTAGATACATTGCGACATGAGTAGTAATGCTTAAACTTGAAAGAAAATGTCACCAAGGTTAATAAGCCTAAGCATATTGAAATACCGTATATGAAACATTGAGATTTTGTTTTATAAGTTAGATAGAATTATGACCGGAGCATTGTGTCGACAACTTTACACAGGTAAGTACTAGTGACAACTTCAAAAAAGATGTAATACAAATGTATTACCTGCATATATGAGACTGTTATAGAATCATGCCCCGGAGAAATGTCTGCTAGAATGTCTTCCATAGCCCGCACCATAATTCCTCGGTCTGCGGTATCTCCATCCCCTAGTCGACCAAGAGTAAATGTTTTTCCTGTACCAGTCTGCCCATATGCCATCACAGTTCCATTGTACCCTTCCAATACACCCTGCATGAAAAAGACAAACTCCATCATAGGGAAAGAGAATGTGATATAAGATTATAAGCAAGTAGCACCAATGCAAGCTGTACCATCAAGTTTAAGACAAATATAACATGAAAGCTAAATCTGTCATGAGTCATGACCCTGCATATAACTGAATTAAGTTAGGATAATTTTAACACCATTTTCCAGAATTAACCTTAAAAAAGGGCATTGAACAACAAAGGCATATCCAAATAACCCATATGATGATACACGAAGAACCGAAAATGATGTAACAGGACACATCACAATTTCAGGTTTTGAAAATAATGATGTGAAGTCGTAAACTCAAATACCTCAACAACAGGCTTTGCTACGACTTCATAAACACGTTTCTGAGAGGCAAATTCTGTAAGAACTTCATCAAACTGATATGTGTCAGAATCCCAGTTGTTCTTTCGCAACTTCAACCGTTGGAGCTGAACAGCAAAACTCACATATAAGATGGACAAATACAATATGATAGATGTTCAGCAACAGAAGCTGAAAATCAACAGCTCTCCATTATCAAATTCCGCAAATTTCTATGAAAAGAATGATGTTAGCAAACCTCTGGCTGAAGCTCCACACAATCTGCAAAATCTGCATCTGCAGCCTTCTCCTCTTGATTCCTAGGGCGCAATCTTACTGCTACTCTCACTCGTCCTGGCACTGTTATCAGGTGGATAATCAATAAATAAAAAAACTGTATTGGTCTATATAGTATCGACCTTCATAAAGTTAAAACCTACACAGCTCAACAAAATACTTATCAAATATGTAGATACACATAACAAGTGAATAATAAACATATGCATTCACACACAAATGGTATCCCAGGACTATCACCATAAATTGCAAATTACAAGGAATAGTAAGTTTGAAGTTGAACGATAGCTTCCGGAAACACTGTGAATTCAGAAAG